>JAPQWV010000013.1:8697500-13697500 GCA_027422505.1 Craterostigma plantagineum | reverse complement strand
CCATTTGTAATTGTGCTTGATTTCATTAGTTGTCCTTGTAATTAGGGGCGTTTTGTATAGTAGTCCTTAGATTAGGACTAGTTTGATATTTATACCAAGTTTGTTTGGTATAAATACATGTAACTCAATTGAGTTGAATAGAGAAAGTTTAGAGAATTGATCCGAAGGGCTTGCAATTCGATTTCTAGAGAGAGAAACAAAAGTAACTTTCTCACTCTACTCGAATTCTCTCTCTTGTTCTTCATTTGAGTTTTTCGATCGTATTCAATTGATTATCTAAACGATCGAATTACTATGAATTCTAGCCTAGGATCGTAGAGTTGTTAATCGTAGGACCTAACAATTGGTATCAGAGCAGATTCGTTCTGTTTTGAATCGAAAATTGTTAGAATTGGATTGAAAATCTTTTCTGATTACTGTTCATCGAAGAACAGTTTGGCGCGAAAACTTTTTTCGATCCAATAGCTTAATTCTGTGATTAATTGACTTGAATTTGGTGTTTCTGTACTTGTTTAAGTGTTAGATCATCATTGCGATCAGTTCTATAGCGATTTGAACTTCGTTCTTTTTGGATTAAATCGAGTTGAAATTTTGTAGAATACCATTTGTAATTGTGCTTGATTTCACTAGTTGTCCTTGTAATTTTGGGCGTTTTGTACAGTAGTCCTTAGATTAGGACTAGTTTGATGTTTATACCAAGTTTGTTTGGTATAAATACATGTAACTCAATTGAGTTGAATAGAGAAAGTTTAGAGAATTGATCCGAAGGGCTTGCAATTCGATTTCTAGAGAGAGAAACAAAAGTAACTTTCTCACTCCACTCGAATTCTCTCTCTTGTTCTTCATTTGAGTTTTTCGATCGAATTCAATTGATTATCTAAACGATCGAATTACTATGAATTCTAGCCTAGGATCGTAGCGTTGTTAATCGTAGGACCTAACAATTGGTATCAGAGCAGATTCGTTCTGTTTTGAATCGAAAATTGTTAGAATTGGATTGAAAATCTTTTCTGATTACTGTTCATCGAAGAACAGTTTGGCGCGAAAACTTTTCTCGATCCAATAGCTTAATTCTGTGCTTAATTGACTTGAATTTGGTGTTTCTGTACTTGTTTAAGTGTTAGATCATCATTGCGATCAGTTCTATAGCGATTTGAACTTCGTTCTTTTTGGATTAAATCGAGTTGAAATTTTGTAGAATACCATTTGTAATTGTGCTTGATTTCACTAGTTGTCCTTGTAATTTGGGGCGTTTTGTACAGTAGTCCTTAGATTAGGACTAGTTTGATATTTATACCAAGTTTGTTTGGTATAAATACATGTAAATCAATTGAGCTGAATAGAGAAAGTTTAGAGAATTGATCCGAATGGCTTGCAATTCGATTTTTAGAGAGAGAAACAATAGTAACTTTCTCACTCTACTCAAATTCTCTCTCTTGTTCTTCATTTGAGTTTTTCGATCGAATTCAATTGTTTATCTAAACGATCGAATTACTATGAATTCTAGCCTAGGATTGTAGAGTTGTTAATCGTAGGACCTAGCAATTGGTATCAGAGCAGATTCTTTCTGTTTTGAATCGAAAATTGTTAGAATTAGATCGAAAATCATTTTCTAGATACTGTTCTTCGAAGAACAGGTTTGGCGCGAAAACCTTTTTCGATCCAATAGCTTAATTCTGTGCTTAATTGACTTGAATTTGGTGTTTCTGTGCTTGTTTAAGTGTTAGATCATCATTGCGATCAGTTCTGTAGCAGTTTGAACTTCGATTTTTAGGATTGAATTGCTTCTGTGTGTTACTGTTTGCGAAGAACATGAAGAACACGTTCTGATTTTGATCAAATTCGATATATTTTGCTTCATAACGTGTTTAATTGCTTGTTCGTGCGTGATTAGTACTTGATTGCGAGCAATTACCTCAAACTTCACTATCTGATTCTTTGTTTTTGCTCGAATTTGTGTTAATCGTATTCTGTGAATTTTTCTCGATTGCTCAAATTTTTCTCGCTAAGTTTTGCGATCGGATTAGTTTCTCGATCGATAAACTTAGCGCGAGAATTTTTCTCGGTCAGAATACGAAGTCAACGCTAGAATCTCATCAGCAGAAACGATTAGTTAGAAATATTTCTCGAGCATTATACAGCGAAAAACTTTTTCGAGAGAGACTTATTTTGACTTTGCATGCGTAAAAACTTTCACTCGAAAAACTTTTTCAGTCAAACCTTTTAACGTTTGACCAGGCGAAAATCATTTACACGCGAGAAAATTTTTCTTGTCAACAGATTTATTTTGACTTGTCGAGAAACTTACTAACGTACTGTTTCTTTACGATCGAAATAAATTCACGATCAAGAAATTTTTCTCGACTGAATGATTTTGAGCAATTTATCTCGCTCGTAAAATATGATGCTGACAAAATTTCTCGCACGAGAACAGTACTCAGTACATTCTATTTCGACGGAATTAATTTCGATCAAACTTTAAAGATTGAATCGAAAATAATTGTCGATCTAATTTTCGAATCAAACGCTACTAACGAATTTTGTCACTTTGAAGCACATTACATCATCTTCAACCTTCAAAACAATTAACAAAGATCCTTCAGCAACTCGACTACAATACAAACATGGATGCATACTCACTCGGAAATGACAACCGTCCGCCGATCTTGCAAAGAGGCGAATACACAGTGTGGAGAAGCCGCTTTCTGAATTTCATCGCTCTAAAGGATCAAGCCGAAAATCTACTGAAGTCCCTTGAAGAGGGACCGGCACAGTACTGGGTTCATGTACTCGGGGACGAAACAGCTACTCCAGCAATTCCAGCTTTTAGGCGACTAAAGGAGCCTAGAGAATACTCTCTGGAGGAAAGAGCTCGAGCTAAGGCTGATCTAGTAGCCATTAATACCCTTATGCAGGGCATCCCCAACGATATATACAGACAAATCGACAGCCTTACATCGGCCAAAGGGATGTGGGATGAGCTGCATAGGATGATGCAAAGGACGGAAGTTGGCATAAAGGCCAAGAAGGCGAACATTCTCACTGCTTACGACTCATTCAAAGGAAAGTCGGAGGAGAGTCTAAACGAGATCTACCAACGATACCTCACTCTTCTCAATGAAATGAGGAAGATACAAATAACGAAGACAAACATGGAGACAAACATAAGATTTCTATCTCCTCTGCCCACGGAATGGAAGAAAATATCCACTCAAATACGACAAATTAATGATCTAGAGGAGTTGGATGTCCATGCCGTGTTCGATAATCTCGCTCAGCATGAGGAGGATATCCGCGAGATTACCAAAGAGCAGAAAGGCAAACAAACCGATGACACGGATTGCCTTAGTCTCGGAGAAGAGGAGCACAAGATCAAGAAAGGAAAAGATCGTTAGGCCACCTTCATCATCAGAGTCGGAAGATGAATCGGACTCCGACATCGAGCCGAACATGAAAGCCCTTGGAAAACAGTTAGCTCTCTGGACAAATGATGAGCAAGAAGTACTTCAAGAAGAAGTCTTCAACCTCAGCCAATAGACTTCGGACTACAAGCTCCAAGAACAAAGAACGTGCTCCGGAGAGTTCCGAGGTCAAGAATCCCAAAGAGACTAACAAATGCTTTAACTGTGGCAAAGCAGGTCACTTCGCCAGAGAGTGCACTCTCCCGAAGAAAAGAGATGCAAACTACTACTCCAGGAAGCTTCAATTGACAAAACAGAAAGAAGCTGGAGTAGCTCTCATGGCCGAACAGGACCAATGGCTCGAGGACACGTCGAGCTCCGAAGAAGAGAACTTAGCCCTTATGGCCCGTCTCGACAACAAATTGGACGCCGAAACATCCACTCGTACGAACGACGACAACGCATCCACGTCTTCAAATGAGGTAGTCACTCCTTCCACATTATTGACCATGTTAGAATCATATCAAAAGCAATATGCTAACATGAAACGTGAGCAGAAAAGTATAAAGGAAGTATAGAACGAACTTGAGAGAGCTCAGGAGAAGATAGATAGTCTCGAACAAGAACTTAGGAGCTCTAGTGCAAAAATAGATGAATTTACTAAGAGCCTACAGTCTAGAGAGACTAGTCAACCTCAACTAGGACAACAGAGCGAAAAGATTAAGGAATTAGAAGATAGGCTAGCAAATAACTACAATTGCTTGGTTAGAAATCTCAACGAGAAATCCATTTTAAATTGTAGGATAACCGAAGCTACCTCGAAGATCACTAACTTAGAAGCTCAATTAGAAACATCGAATGCTAAGATTAGTGAGCTTAGTAAGGATTCCGATGCCTGTCAAGCCGCTAAACTAACCGTGGAAAATAATTATGCTCTCGTAGGTGAGGAACGCAAGAAACTATATGCCAAAGTAAAGAAATTAGACGATATAGTTACGCGTAGGGGACTGTAATACCCGTAAATTGAATACGGGAAATTAGGATATAATTAATCTGATAGATGTACGAATTAATGACGTTAATATCCGAATGGATCAAAGGCCGAATGAGAAATTGGGCCAGATTAATATTCAACCCAATTGATCTTGGCCCAACTCAACATAATTTAATAAATAAAATAGACAAAATTAGTGTTGGAGCATCTGGAGGCCCAATTAGGAGTACATAATTACTAAAGAAATTCGGCCCGATTAAAAAGGCTTATTAAAGCTAGTAATATTAGGACCCAAGGGAATAAGTTTTTAAGCCCCGAATTAATTTTCATGTTGGCCCAACTCAATGGAAAATAGTCCAATAAATAATTTAGGCCAAGAAATATTAGAGCTCAACTAAAGGAGTTAAGAATGCCCAAATGAAGATATATGCATATAAGAATAATAAGTTGGTCCAATTATAACTAATACAAGGAGTAATGGATATTGAAAATAGAAAATTGGCCCAACCAAATAGAAATAGATATTGAAAATAACAAGGCCCAAGTAGAACAAATATTTGAGCCCAAGAACCTTAGAAGATATTTTGGGAAGCAAAGTTCCCCAAATTAAGGAAAGACCACGTCACATTTAAGACCATCACATGCCAAAGCTTAGATATTTTTATCCCAAAAACCACATCATCTCCTCTCTCTAATAAACGAAACAAGATAGAAAACGAAAGAGAGAGAGAGAGAGACGAGAATGAAGAGAAGACCGAAGGAAGAAGAAGCAAAGAAGACGAGGTGGAACAAAGAAGACGAACGAGAACCAAGGATTTTTGGGCAAGCTTACCACCCCCAACCCATTCGAACTTAGTTAAGGAAGTTAGGTAGGCTCTTTAAAATTCGGTCTCCATGTGGTTCGAACCGTACCCTCCATTTTTGAGTTGGAGATTCATCTAGGTGTTTTCAATGTTCGAATGAAACCCAAAGTATGTGTTTAAATCTGTACTCTCATGTGCTTGGATGATTTGAGGTTCTTGGGGATCTATTTGAGGGGGTTCGAATGTTTAAAGTGTTGGGTATTACGAGTGGAAGTAGGAAATTTTAGGGGTTTAATTGCTACGTTTCAAGTCCAAAGCATGGGTTTAAAATCTGTATTTTCGAGTTGTTTTTGAAGCTATGAGGGTCTGAAGTCGTTTGGGGGTTTTGAAGAATTTAAGGTGTGAGTGTTAGGAGTTTACGGGTGGAAATAGCGAATTTTAGGTGACGTGTAGACCTCGGGTTCACGGGCTGAGATGTTTGGCGAATGACGGGGCTTATTAGGTCAATAAATTTTGCTCGTGGGTTAGGAGGTTTGCGATGAGAAAGGGGATTAGTTTCACGGGCCATTTATTACTTTTCACGGGTTGGGGTAGTTCGTGAATTGGGGAGCGATTTTGGGTTGAGAAGTAGTTAGGCGGGTTAGAGACCTTCGCAACTTGGGGGACTCATGGGGCTAATAGAATTTATTTGTGGGGTTAGATTTGAGAGAGGGAATTAGATTTTGCGGGCTAAAGGCGTTCGCGAATTGTAGGGCGGGCTGAAATTAGTTCACGAGCCGAGGGCTTCGTGAAATGAAAGGCGTGTTCGGATCGCTAGATAGATCGCTAGGTAGATCGCATGCTAAGGGACTTCACGAATGTGGAGATGATTTTTGGGTAGTTAAGTAGTTTTGCGGGTTAGAGACTTTCGTGAATTTTGAGTTAGGATCGAAGCTTTCGACTATAGAACCTTTGTAGTGACACTTTAGGATAAGTGATTTTATACGAGTTTATGTGCCTAACCCATTTTCGAGTTTATGAGGTTTATTGTTTTAAGATGTACCATTTTTCCACGTTAGGGATGATTTTTATAATAGTTAGTTTTGGGAAAATTTTGGGAATTATTTAAATCGGGTAGAATAATTTTTAGGTGTACGATGCATGTTTCAAAAAGGGATTTTTGATAATATATCAAATTTTGAAGGTTTCGACCAATTCTAGGTTTCGGGCAATTTTAAGTTGGGATCGATTTTAATTAGCGGGCCGTTTTATTTTGTAAGCTATGCTTGAAATAGAATTTCGAACTAATAGGAAAATCGGCCGAATGGGTTTCGGGTCGCGAAAGTCTTTCGCGGGCCCAAAGGATTTTATGTGTGAGTAAAATAGGTATTTCGCGGGCCAAGGCTTCGAGTTTCGCGGGCTTAAGTCTTTCGCGGGCCGACTGGAAGGGTGATTCCTGTGAGAGGCGTCGTGGGCCAATTTCAGTTTCGCGGGCCGATGGACTTTCGCGGGGTGATTCCTGTGAAGGGCATCGCGGGCCGACTTTAGGTTTCGCGGGCCGATTGATTTTCACGGGGTGATTCCTGTGAGGGAAGTCGGCCGATTCGCGAACTTAAATTGGGTTTCGCGCGTCCAATCGGGCGACTCGCGAACTTAAATTGGACTCCGCGCGTCTAATCGGACGATTCTGCGAACGCGGCGAAAGTCCCGTGAATTCGAGTGTTGACCGCAAGTGTTTCGGGTTGACCATCTTTTGAAAGTGGGATCGGGCGATTTAAGATTTGGGCTTTGACCGGATTTATGGGAGTTTTACCAACGCTTTACATTTTTGGGCTTTTGCCCTATTCAGGCCCAATCATTTTATGTAAAATTATTTTCGGCCCAAATCAGTTTTAAAATAAAGTATTTTCTTATGTTTAGTAATATTTTCGGGTCAACCTATATTTTATAATAAAAGTTATTTTGGGATTTAAAACCTTCGGCCTAGCTTGATATTTTACGAGTTAATTTGATTTAGCGAACTCTTTTCAAACGGATACCTTCCGAATGTAGTTTCGAGCAATGTTATTTCAAATAGTATTAAATATATTATGCAATCCTTAGGAAATTTTATAATGTAGATATTCAAGTAATGTAGATGATATTCTGATGCGATGATTTTGTGCCTAAGGTCGAGGTTAGGAACATCGATGAGCTATTAACGGGTAATCGACGGACGACAGGTAAGTAGAAATCCAACTACGATACACAACTTGTTTTACGTGCCTAAATTGATGATTACGTGCCTACGTGGTTTCATGAATTTGTGAATTGATTGAAGTATTTTAATGTGGTAAGTTTATGTTACATTTACTTGCATATGCATATTCACGTGCACGCACGAACTCATGAGGGAGGGTCGTGGGACTGAGTGTGCATAATATTATGTCGCTTGTATGTGACGAGGACCCGCCGATATAGGCCGGTGTGTCGACTCACAGTTGAGTCACGGGCGACTTTTATGACACCATGTACGGCGTACGACGCCGGTTATTATGATGAGGCAGGAGGAGCGACCCAGGAAGGAGCGACCTAGCTATGCTAGCGTAGGCTAACTGGCGTAGGCAACTGCCCTGTTTGCGGAAGGAGCGACCTGGAAGGAGCGACCTGGGGGGAATCCTAGCGTGGGCTACCAGCGTAGGCTACCGTATGGCAGAGGGGACGACCTGGGAGGGTGCGACCTAGGGAAACCTAGCGTAGGCTACCCAGCGTGGGTCACTGTCACAGTCCTGTTGAGGATATTGAGCTCTTATGGTGCATAGTAAGTTCTCCGAGGGCCCTGAGTGATACTAGTATGAGTACTAGGAGCATTGGTGCGGATCGCCTTTGCGAGTGTTATATGCATCGGCGCGGATTGCCTTTGCGAGTGTTATATGCATCGGCGCGGATTGCCGTTGCGGGGGAGTGTCACGTGCATACATGCATGATTTCTGCTTACTGAGCCTCGGTGGCTCATTCCTTATGTTGTGTGTTGTAGGTACGATAGGTCGGGCGTTGCGAAACGTCTCGACTAAGGCAAGCTGACGGCGGTACTCCACGGGCTTTTGAGGGCAAGGCTGTACATGGATGACGACCTGTGGAGCGATTGTTAGGATGTTTTATTTGTATAAATATTTTGAGGGCTTCGGCCTTGGTATGATTAGACAATGTAGATATTGTTTGGTCGTAATATGTTATATTTTAAGAAAAGTTTTTGAAATGTGGGCTTTCCGCGGCTTACGTTGCGGAAATCCGCCGCTAATTAGTATTAGAAAGTGAGGGTCGTCACAGGTGGTATCAGAGCTTAGGATATAGGTTCTGTAGACTGTCCATGTACAGCCGCTCAAAAAAAACGTGGAGGATCAGCCTTGCCTGTAAGTATGTTTGATGTGATTATTTATGTGTTTACAATAACGTGCCTACTTGCTTGACTGATTGTAGAATGACTAGCAGAAATAGAAAATTTCTTGGCGAGTCAAGTCGTGGGGTTGCAACCGAGCTTCATGTGAATGAACATGACTCGGTGCTCCATACGGAAACTGATCCAAGATCAAACGGATCGGATAAGTGAACTTAAGGATCGAGTTAATGAGTTTAAGGATTTGATCTATAAGCTTGTTCGAACCTCATAAATTCTGGCACTATGAATGTGCGACAATTATAGGGAAAAGAAAAGTGAATGAACAATTAGAGCAAGCAGTTAAAAAACAGAGATTCGACTTTTCAAGGATCCTAATTTGAAACAAGGCTGAATCCGTAGGGAATTAACCTCTCTACTTGAGCTCCAAGTTATATTCCTTGCTGCCTACAATATGGGCAATTCCATAGGGGAATCAATTATGGCCTAGGACTAAAACCCTACCCTCAGTGCTTCCAATGTGGGAAGGAGGGAGACCGTGCTATAAATTGTGAGGCGCGAATCTGTTCCGTTGGACTTAGTTCAGACTTTGGTACAACCCTTACTGATTCCAGTGCGGTGGTTCAATCTAAACCCAGAGGAAACAGAAATTCCTTCCACGAAAATGACGAACTTTCAAAATTTGAAGACGTAATTGATTTTCGTAGGAAAGATCATATGTTTCAGTTACCCGAGAGGAGTAATATCCGTTTGCGGATAAGACCAGCCCAAGTAGAATTATCGACATTTGAGCTAAAGATTTCATAAGCCCTTCGACAAATTGTGAATCTTTTCTCGCATCCATGCTTAGACAGAGGAATTGCCTCAGTCATAACTGAAATCGTGCTAGTAGCTAATGAAAGCACTGATGTACGTCCCAATGATCTCCTGGGGCTACACTTGATCAATTCGCAATCAAACCATATTCTTTCTTCATCAAATGATCTTTCTACTGAAATATGATGTTGAAACCACATTTCAATTCTTTCGCCACAACAAGCCTAAACTGAATAATACCAGACTATAACCCTATGCTTTAATCTTTCAGCTTGTCTTGAGAGACATCCATGTTAAGTACCACAGTGGCGCAGCGGATGCGTGATGGACGCTAATGATTTTCAACCTCTGCCTGAGTATAGCTATTTCCATTAGCTCCTTAGGGCAATACAGATGGGCATACGTGTGCCCTATTGAGAAATGACTGTTAGAATTTAAGACGACAAGAGCGACCTTACGTTAACCCTTATATTCTTGTTTCCCTACATTCTACTTCGATGGCGTGTTCTACTTTCTTGAACTCCTGTCATGCCACGAAACATTCATTTCCAGACTTCTAGAAAGGGAGGTTAGGCAGATCTTTTAAGGGGGAGCATGTTATAGACTAGTTATAGGTTTTCTTCCCCGTACTGAAATATAGGATAAACCATGACTCGGCCAACGATAGATGTTCACTCTACAATAATCGTAGATCAGGAGTCATTCTAAGAGGGAAGGATAACTTTCGATCTGAGAGTATCAACCCAAGTAGAAAAGTTATCCACAACTTCGATCTTCTGTCCTCAAATTTGAATTGCAGAAATCAAAATAATGGTTCTATTTTCATAAGAGTTCGTTCTTTTCAAATTCATCCAGTAAGGATTTTCTCTAAGAATTACTAGGTGATTATCTATCACCTAACCAAGCCAACTCATTCCCCTACCGATCGTTACCCTGGATTATTCCAATGGGCGGAATTTCGGGGGCGAAATTCTTTTAAGGGGGGAAGGATGTAATACCCGTAAATTGAATACGGGAAATTAGGATATAATTAATCTGATAGATGTACGAATTAATGACGTTAATATCCGAATGGATCAAAGGCCGAATGAGAAATTGGGCCAGATTAATATTCAACCCAATTGATCTTGGCCCAACTCAACATAATTTAATAAATAAAATAGACAAAATTAGTGTTGGAGCATCTGGAGGCCCAATTAGGAGTACATAATTACTAAAGAAATTCGGCCCGATTAAAAAGGCTTATTAAAGCTAATAATATTAGGACCCAAGGGAATAAGTTTTTAAGCCCCGAATTAATTTTCATGTTGGCCCAACTCAATGGAAAATAGTCCAATAAATAATTTAGGCCAAGAAATATTAGAGCTCAACTAAAGGAGTTAAGAATGCCCAAATGAAGATATATGCATATAAGAATAATAAGTTGGTCCAATTATAACTAATACAAGGAGTAATGGATATTGAAAATAGAAAATTGGCCCAACCAAATAGAAATAGATATTGAAAATAACAAGGCCCAAGTAGAACAAATATTTGAGCCCAAGAACCTTAGAAGATATTTTGGGAAGCAAAGTTCCCCAAATTAAGGAAAGACCACGTCACATTTAAGACCATCACATGCCAAAGCTTAGATATTTTTATCCCAAAAACCACATCATCTCCTCTCTCTAATAAACGAAACAAGATAGAAAACGAAAGAGAGAGAGAGAGAGACGAGAATGAAGAGAAGACCGAAGGAAGAAGAAGCAAAGAAGACGAGGTGGAACAAAGAAGACGAACGAGAACCAAGGATTTTTGGGCAAGCTTACCACCCCCAACCCATTCGAACTTAGTTAAGGAAGTTAGGTAGGCTCTTTAAAATTCGGTCTCCATGTGGTTCGAACCGTACCCTCCATTTTTGAGTTGGAGATTCATCTAGGTGTTTTCAATGTTCGAATGAAACCCAAAGTATGTGTTTAAATCTGTACTCTCATGTGCTTGGATGATTTGAGGTTCTTGGGGATCTATTTGAGGGGGTTCGAATGTTTAAAGTGTTGGGTATTACGAGTGGAAGTAGGAAATTTTAGGGGTTTAATTGCTACGTTTCAAGTCCAAAGCATGGGTTTAAAATCTGTATTTTCGAGTTGTTTTTGAAGCTATGAGGGTCTGAAGTCGTTTGGGGTTTTTGAAGAATTTAAGGTGTGAGTGTTAGGAGTTTACGGGTGGAAATAGCGAATTTTAGGTGACGTGTAGACCTCGGGTTCACGGGCTGAGATGTTTGGCGAATGACGGGGCTTATTAGGTCAATAAATTTTGCTCGTGGGTTAGGAGGTTTGCGATGAGAAAGGGGATTAGTTTCACGGGCCATTTATTACTTTTCACGGGTTGGGGTAGTTCGTGAATTGGGGAGCGATTTTGGGTTGAGAAGTAGTTAGGCGGGTTAGAGACCTTCGCAACTTGGGGGACTCATGGGGCTAATAGAATTTATTTGTGGGGTTAGATTTGAGAGAGGGAATTAGATTTTGCGGGCTAAAGGCGTTCGCGAATTGTAGGGCGGGCTGAAATTAGTTCACGAGCCGAGGGCTTCGTGAAATGAAAGGCGTGTTCGGATCGCTAGATAGATCGCTAGGTAGATCGCATGCTAAGGGACTTCACGAATGTGGAGATGATTTTTGGGTAGTTAAGTAGTTTTGCGGGTTAGAGACTTTCGTGAATTTTGAGTTAGGATCGAAGCTTTCGACTATAGAACCTTTGTAGTGACACTTTAGGATAAGTGATTTTATACGAGTTTATGTGCCTAACCCATTTTCGAGTTTATGAGGTTTATTGTTTTAAGATGTACCATTTTTCCACGTTAGGGATGATTTTTATAATAGTTAGTTTTGGGAAAATTTTGGGAATTATTTAAATCGGGTAGAATAATTTTTAGGTGTACGATGCATGTTTCAAAAAGGGATTTTTGATAATATATCAAATTTTGAAGGTTTCGACCAATTCTAGGTTTCGGGCAATTTTAAGTTGGGATCGATTTTAATTAGCGGGCCGTTTTATTTTGTAAGCTATGCTTGAAATAGAATTTCGAACTAATAGGAAAATCGGCCGAATGGGTTTCGGGTCGCGAAAGTCTTTCGCGGGCCCAAAGGATTTTATGTGTGAGTAAAATAGGTATTTCGCGGGCCAAGGCTTCGAGTTTCGCGGGCTTAAGTCTTTCGCGGGCCGACTGGAAGGGTGATTCCTGTGAGAGGCGTCGTGGGCCAATTTCAGTTTCGCGGGCCGATGGACTTTCGCGGGGTGATTCCTGTGAAGGGCATCGCGGGCCGACTTTAGGTTTCGCGGGCCGATTGATTTTCACGGGGTGATTCCTGTGAGGGAAGTCGGCCGATTCGCGAACTTAAATTGGGTTTCGCGCGTCCAATCAGGCGACTCGCGAACTTAAATTGGACTCCGCGCGTCTAATCGGACGATTCTGCGAACGCGGCGAAAGTCCCGTGAATTCGAGTGTTGACCGCAAGTGTTTCGGGTTGACCATCTTTTGAAAGTGGGATCGGGCGATTTAAGATTTGGGCTTTGACCGGATTTATGGGAGTTTTACCAACGCTTTACATTTTTGGGCTTTTGCCCTATTCAGGCCCAATCATTTTATGTAAAATTATTTTCGGCCCAAATCAGTTTTAAAATAAAGTATTTTCTTATGTTTAGTAATATTTTCGGGTCAACCTATATTTTATAATAAAAGTTATTTTGGGATTTAAAACCTTCGGCCTAGCTTGATATTTTACGAGTTAATTTGATTTAGCGAACTCTTTTCAAACGGATACCTTCCGAATGTAGTTTCGAGCAATGTTATTTCAAATAGTATTAAATATATTATGCAATCCTTAGGAAATTTTATAATGTAGATATTCAAGTAATGTAGATGATATTCTGATGCGATGATTTTGTGCCTAAGGTCGAGGTTAGGAACATCGATGAGCTATTAACGGGTAATCGACGGATGACAGGTAAGTAGAAATCCAACTACGATACACAACTTGTTTTACGTGCCTAAATTGATGATTACGTGCCTACGTGGTTTCATGAATTTGTGAATTGATTGAAGTATTTTAATGTGGTAAGTTTATGTTACATTTACTTGCATATGCATATTCACGTGCACGCACGAACTCATGAGGGAGGGTCGTGGGACTGAGTGTGCATAATATTATGTCGCTTGTATGTGACGAGGACCCGCCGATATAGGCCGGTGTGTCGACTCACAGTTGAGTCACGGGCGACTTTTATGACACCATGTACGGCGTACGACGCCGGTTATTATGATGAGGCAGGAGGAGCGACCCAGGAAGGAGCGACCTAGCTATGCTAGCGTAGGCTAACTGGCGTAGGCAACTGCCCTGTTTGCGGAAGGAGCGACCTGGAAGGAGCGACCTGGGGGGAATCCTAGCGTGGGCTACCAGCGTAGGCTACCGTATGGCAGAGGGGACGACCTGGGAGGGTGCGACCTAGGGAAACCTAGCGTAGGCTACCCAGCGTGGGTCACTGTCACAGTCCTGTTGAGGATATTGAGCTCTTATGGTGCATAGTAAGTTCTCCGAGGGCCCTGAGTGATACTAGTATGAGTACTAGGAGCATTGGTGCGGATCGCCTTTGCGAGTGTTATATGCATCGGCGCGGATTGCCTTTGCGAGTGTTATATGCATCGGCGCGGATTGCCGTTGCGGGGGAGTGTCACGTGCATACATGCATGATTTCTGCTTACTGAGCCTCGGTGGCTCATTCCTTATGTTGTGTGTTGTAGGTACGATAGGTCGGGCGTTGCGAAACGTCTCGACTAAGGCAAGCTGACGGCGGTACTCCACGGGCTTTTGAGGGCAAGGCTGTACATGGATGACGACCTGTGGAGCGATTGTTAGGATGTTTTATTTGTATAAATATTTTGAGGGCTTCGGCCTTGGTATGATTAGACAATGTAGATATTGTTTGGTCGTAATATGTTATATTTTAAGAAAAGTTTTTGAAATGTGGGCTTTCCGCGGCTTACGTTGCGGAAATCCGCCGCTAATTAGTATTAGAAAGTGAGGGTCGTCACAGGTGGTATCAGAGCTTAGGATATAGGTTCTGTAGACTGTCCATGTACAGCCGCTCAAAAAAAACGTGGAGGATCAGCCTTGCCTGTAAGTATGTTTGATGTGATTATTTATGTGTTTACAATAACGTGCCTACTTGCTTGACTGATTGTAGAATGACTAGCAGAAATAGAAAATTTCTTGGCGAGTCAAGTCGTGGGGTTGCAACCGAGCTTCATGTGAATGAACATGACTCGGTGCTCCATACGGAAACTGATCCAAGATCAAACGGATCGGATAAGTGAACTTAAGGATCGAGTTAATGAGTTTAAGGATTTGATCTATAAGCTTGTTCGAACCTCATAAATTCTGGCACTATGAATGTGCGACAATTATAGGGAAAAGAAAAGTGAATGAACAATTAGAGCAAGCAGTTAAAAAACAGAGATTCGACTTTTCAAGGATCCTAATTTGAAACAAGGCTGAATCCGTAGGGAATTAACCTCTCTACTTGAGCTCCAAGTTATATTCCTTGCTGCCTACAATATGGGCAATTCCATAGGGGAATCAATTATGGCCTAGGACTAAAACCCTACCCTCAGTGCTTCCAATGTGGGAAGGAGGGAGACCGTGCTATAAATTGTGAGGCGCGAATCTGTTCCGTTGGACTTAGTTCAGACTTTGGTACAACCCTTACTGATTCCAGTGCGGTGGTTCAATCTAAACCCAGAGGAAACAGAAATTCCTTCCACGAAAATGACGAACTTTCAAAATTTGAAGACGTAATTGATTTTCGTAGGAAAGATCATATGTTTCAGTTACCCGAGAGGAGTAATATCCGTTTGCGGATAAGACCAGCCCAAGTAGAATTATCGACATTTGAGCTAAAGATTTCATAAGCCCTTCGACAAATTGTGAATCTTTTCTCGCATCCATGCTTAGACAGAGGAATTGCCTCAGTCATAACTGAAATCGTGCTAGTAGCTAATGAAAGCACTGATGTACGTCCCAATGATCTCCTGGGGCTACACTTGATCAATTCGCAATCAAACCATATTCTTTCTTCATCAAATGATCTTTCTACTGAAATATGATGTTGAAACCACATTTCAATTCTTTCGCCACAACAAGCCTAAACTGAATAATACCAGACTATAACCCTATGCTTTAATCTTTCAGCTTGTCTTGAGAGACATCCATGTTAAGTACCACAGTGGCGCAGCGGATGCGTGATGGACGCTAATGATTTTCAACCTCTGCCTGAGTATAGCTATTTCCATTAGCTCCTTAGGGCAATACAGATGGGCATACGTGTGCCCTATTGAGAAATGACTGTTAGAATTTAAGACGACAAGAGCGACCTTACGTTAACCCTTATATTCTTGTTTCCCTACATTCTACTTCGATGGCGTGTTCTACTTTCTTGAACTCCTGTCATGCCACGAAACATTCATTTCCAGACTTCTAGAAAGGGAGGTTAGGCAGATCTTTTAAGGGGGAGCATGTTATAGACTAGTTATAGGTTTTCTTCCCCGTACTGAAATATAGGATAAACCATGACTCGGCCAACGATAGATGTTCACTCTACAATAATCGTAGATCAGGAGTCATTCTAAGAGGGAAGGATAACTTTCGATCTGAGAGTATCAACCCAAGTAGAAAAGTTATCCACAACTTCGATCTTCTGTCCTCAAATTTGAATTGCAGAAATCAAAATAATGGTTCTATTTTCATAAGAGTTCGTTCTTTTCAAATTCATCCAGTAAGGATTTTCTCTAAGAATTACTAGGTGATTATCTATCACCTAACCAAGCCAACTCATTCCCCTACCGATCGTTACCCTGGATTATTCCAATGGGCGGAATTTCGGGGGCGAAATTCTTTTAAGGGGGAAGGATGTAATACCCGTAAATTGAATACGGGAAATTAGGATATAATTAATCTGATAGATGTACGAATTAATGACGTTAATATCCGAATGGATCAAAGGCCGAATGAGAAATTGGGCCAGATTAATATTCAACCCAATTGATCTTGGCCCAACTCAACATAATTTAATAAATAAAATAGACAAAATTAGTGTTGGAGCATCTGGAGGCCCAATTAGGAGTACATAATTACTAAAGAAATTCGGCCCGATTAAAAAGGCTTATTAAAGCTAATAATATTAGGACCCAAGGGAATAAGTTTTTAAGCCCCGAATTAATTTTCATGTTGGCCCAACTCAATGGAAAATAGTCCAATAAATAATTTAGGCCAAGAAATATTAGAGCTCAACTAAAGGAGTTAAGAATGCCCAAATGAAGATATATGCATATAAGAATAATAAGTTGGTCCAATTATAACTAATACAAGGAGTAATGGATATTGAAAATAGAAAATTGGCCCAACCAAATAGAAATAGATATTGAAAATAACAAGGCCCAAGTAGAACAAATATTTGAGCCCAAGAACCTTAGAAGATATTTTGGGAAGCAAAGTTCCCCAAATTAAGGAAAGACCACGTCACATTTAAGACCATCACATGCCAAAGCTTAGATATTTTTATCCCAAAAACCACATCATCTCCTCTCTCTAATAAACGAAACAAGATAGAAAACGAAAGAGAGAGAGAGAGAGACGAGAATGAAGAGAAGACCGAAGGAAGAAGAAGCAAAGAAGACGAGGTGGAACAAAGAAGACGAACGAGAACCAAGGATTTTTGGGCAAGCTTACCACCCCCAACCCATTCGAACTTAGTTAAGGAAGTTAGGTAGGCTCTTTAAAATTCGGTCTCCATGTGGTTCGAACCGTACCCTCCATTTTTGAGTTGGAGATTCATCTAGGTGTTTTCAATGTTCGAATGAAACCCAAAGTATGTGTTTAAATCTGTACTCTCATGTGCTTGGATGATTTGAGGTTCTTGGGGATCTATTTGAGGGGGTTCGAATGTTTAAAGTGTTGGGTATTACGAGTGGAAGTAGGAAATTTTAGGGGTTTAATTGCTACGTTTCAAGTCCAAAGCATGGGTTTAAAATCTGTATTTTCGAGTTGTTTTTGAAGCTATGAGGGTCTGAAGTCGTTTGGGGGTTTTGAAGAATTTAAGGTGTGAGTGTTAGGAGTTTACGGGTGGAAATAGCGAATTTTAGGTGACGTGTAGACCTCGGGTTCACGGGCTGAGATGTTTGGCGAATGACGGGGCTTATTAGGTCAATAAATTTTGCTCGTGGGTTAGGAGGTTTGCGATGAGAAAGGGGATTAGTTTCACGGGCCATTTATTACTTTTCACGGGTTGGGGTAGTTCGTGAATTGGGGAGCGATTTTGGGTTGAGAAGTAGTTAGGCGGGTTAGAGACCTTCGCAACTTGGGGGACTCATGGGGCTAATAGAATTTATTTGTGGGGTTAGATTTGAGAGAGGGAATTAGATTTTGCGGGCTAAAGGCGTTCGCGAATTGTAGGGCGGGCTGAAATTAGTTCACGAGCCGAGGGCTTCGTGAAATGAAAGGCGTGTTCGGATCGCTAGATAGATCGCTAGGTAGATCGCATGCTAAGGGACTTCACGAATGTGGAGATGATTTTTGGGTAGTTAAGTAGTTTTGCGGGTTAGAGACTTTCGTGAATTTTGAGTTAGGATCGAAGCTTTCGACTATAGAACCTTTGTAGTGACACTTTAGGATAAGTGATTTTATACGAGTTTATGTGCCTAACCCATTTTCGAGTTTATGAGGTTTATTGTTTTAAGATGTACCATTTTTCCACGTTAGGGATGATTTTTATAATAGTTAGTTTTGGGAAAATTTTGGGAATTATTTAAGTCGGGTAGAATAATTTTTAGGTGTACGATGCATGTTTCAAAAAGGGATTTTTGATAATATATCAAATTTTGAAGGTTTCGACCAATTCTAGGTTTCGGGCAATTTTAAGTTGGGATCGATTTTAATTAGCGGGCCGTTTTATTTTGTAAGCTATGCTTGAAATAGAATTTCGAACTAATAGGAAAATCGGCCGAATGGGTTTCGGGTCGCGAAAGTCTTTCGCGGGCCCAAAGGATTTTATGTGTGAGTAAAATAGGTATTTCGCGGGCCAAGGCTTCGAGTTTCGCGGGCTTAAGTCTTTCGCGGGCCGACTGGAAGGGTGATTCCTGTGAGAGGCGTCGTGGGCCAATTTCAGTTTCGCGGGCCGATGGACTTTCGCGGGGTGATTCCTGTGAAGGGCATCGCGGGCCGACTTTAGGTTTCGCGGGCCGATTGATTTTCACGGGGTGATTCCTGTGAGGGAAGTCGGCCGATTCGCGAACTTAAATTGGGTTTCGCGCGTCCAATCGGGCGACTCGCGAACTTAAATTGGACTCCGCGCGTCTAATCGGACGATTCTGCGAACGCGGCGAAAGTCCCGTGAATTCGAGTGTTGACCGCAAGTGTTTCGGGTTGACCATCTTTTGAAAGTGGGATCGGGCGATTTAAGATTTGGGCTTTGACCGGATTTATGGGAGTTTTACCAACGCTTTACATTTTTGGGCTTTTGCCCTATTCAGGCCCAATCATTTTATGTAAAATTATTTTCGGCCCAAATCAGTTTTAAAATAAAGTATTTTCTTATGTTTAGTAATATTTTCGGGTCAACCTATATTTTATAATAAAAGTTATTTTGGGATTTAAAACCTTCGGCCTAGCTTGATATTTTACGAGTTAATTTGATTTAGCGAACTCTTTTCAAACGGATACCTTCCGAATGTAGTTTCGAGCAATGTTATTTCAAATAGTATTAAATATATTATGCAATCCTTAGGAAATTTTATAATGTAGATATTCAAGTAATGTAGATGATATTCTGATGCGATGATTTTGTGCCTAAGGTCGAGGTTAGGAACATCGATGAGCTATTAACGGGTAATCGACGGACGACAGGTAAGTAGAAATCCAACTACGATACACAACTTGTTTTACGTGCCTAAATTGATGATTACGTGCCTACGTGGTTTCATGAATTTGTGAATTGATTGAAGTATTTTAATGTGGTAAGTTTATGTTACATTTACTTGCATATGCATATTCACGTGCACGCACGAACTCATGAGGGAGGGTCGTGGGACTGAGTGTGCATAATATTATGTCGCTTGTATGTGACGAGGACCCGCCGATATAGGCCGGTGTGTCGACTCACAGTTGAGTCACGGGCGACTTTTATGACACCATGTACGGCGTACGACGCCGGTTATTATGATGAGGCAGGAGGAGCGACCCAGGAAGGAGCGACCTAGCTATGCTAGCGTAGGCTAACTGGCGTAGGCAACTGCCCTGTTTGCGGAAGGAGCGACCTGGAAGGAGCGACCTGGGGGGAATCCTAGCGTGGGCTACCAGCGTAGGCTACCGTATGGCAGAGGGGACGACCTGGGAGGGTGCGACCTAGGGAAACCTAGCGTAGGCTACCCAGCGTGGGTCACTGTCACAGTCCTGTTGAGGATATTGAGCTCTTATGGTGCATAGTAAGTTCTCCGAGGGCCCTGAGTGATACTAGTATGAGTACTAGGAGCATTGGTGCGGATCGCCTTTGCGAGTGTTATATGCATCGGCGCGGATTGCCTTTGCGAGTGTTATATGCATCGGCGCGGATTGCCGTTGCGGGGGAGTGTCACGTGCATACATGCATGATTTCTGCTTACTGAGCCTCGGTGGCTCATTCCTTATGTTGTGTGTTGTAGGTACGATAGGTCGGGCGTTGCGAAACGTCTCGACTAAGGCAAGCTGACGGCGGTACTCCACGGGCTTTTGAGGGCAAGGCTGTACATGGATGACGACCTGTGGAGCGATTGTTAGGATGTTTTATTTGTATAAATATTTTGAGGGCTTCGGCCTTGGTATGATTAGACAATGTAGATATTGTTTGGTCGTAATATGTTATATTTTAAGAAAAGTTTTTGAAATGTGGGCTTTCCGCGGCTTACGTTGCGGAAATCCGCCGCTAATTAGTATTAGAAAGTGAGGGTCGTCACAGGGACAATCCGAACAGACGATATTTTTGAACAAACCCAAGGATATATAGTTCTATAATCCTATAGAAGGCATAGGTTTCACTAACCCGTGTGTTTTACAAAAGAAATAAATATACGATCTTAAACACATGGGCTTAGGAATAACCTCTCTTAGAAATTTTACTGAATCGTCTTTTGAAAATACTTTCGATTCATCCATTAGACAAGGTCCACATGGTCCAGAAATCCCCTTTGACTACAAAGAACTAAATGAAAGGGACAAAAACAGGAAAGAAACTCTAACACCTGTCTGCAATTTAGTTCAAATTCTACCTCCTGACACTCGAACACACCACGAGAAAGTTAAAACCATTAATTATAAAAATTCTCTCTACAAACCCCCTATCATAAAACAGATAGAGGAGTCACAGGCAAAGTTAGAAAAAGAACGAGAGAATTACGAAGCTGAAAAGAAAAAATTCTTTAAGGAGATGGAAAATCTCAAGGCTTCCTCGTCCTCCCAAACTACCTCTCACGCTATTACAAAAAGCGTGAAAAATGAAAAATCGCCTTTGAAAGATAAATATTGTAAAAATAATTCTGTTAAAAGTGCTATGACTAATTTCACTTTACCTACGTCTACAGGGAGCGTAGCGTCAGCACTAAAAACAAAGGCGAGAGTGTCTAGCACTAAGATAAAGAAGGAGCCATTAGATTTAAATGTTTCTGAGCATGCTACTCCTTCTGTTACAATAAAGACACTCGTAGAAATAAAAGAGCTATTTCCACTTTTAAGATAGTTGCTTCTACTTATTCACTTCAGCCGATCACCTTTAGAAGCACCAACTTCGAAATAGGCTCTACGTCAAAAATTAATCATTCTGAAACAAATGCCACTAGGAAGACACGTAGGAAACAAGATCCAGCCATAAAGAAAGCTTATGGCGCCGTACATGAATGTACTCACCTAAGGTATCCCGTAGAAATTAAATCCCCCAAGCACCATAGGAGACTATCACAAGAAAAGATCTTTTCCTCAGTCAAACCCTCCAAAGCATTTGTACGTGCTGAAATTAACCTTCCCTGTAAGGTTCAACCCAAATGGGTTTCTAAATCTCCGCCTAGGACGACAAAAGCCAAAAGGGCCAAGTCTCCTATAGAGGCAAAATCCAAACCCACTTTTTCAAAAGTGCAATGGGTTATTAAGACTCTTCCAAAAATAGATTTAGGAGTCATATCTGAACCCAAAACTAAATCTGCTAATCCGAGAGGACCCGTGTTTAAGTGGGTACCTAAAGCTCTCTAAATTGTTTTTGCATATCCATCATGTGTGGTACCTCGACTCTGGTTGCTCCACACACATGACTGGTAATCAAGAGCTGCTGAGCAACTACAAAGACTGACCTAACAGCAAAGTCAGATTTGGGAACAACGATTCAGCCCCGATTCTAGGACTTAATTGATTGAAAAATTTATCGACGGTTGCCTTATTCTCTCGTTGACTAATTTCTCGATAGAATTATATCGCAGCGAAAAAAAAATTTTGTTACTTACAATCGAAATCACATACCGCTCGACAAATTTCTAATCGAAAATTTTATTCAATCGAGGAAAATTTCTCGATAGTAAATTTACCTGAGAAATAATTTCTTGATCGTAAATTTACACGGAATTTTTCTCGATCGTAAAATAGATCGACTACAGTCTCGATTTCAACTTCAACGCTTAGAAAATTTTTCTAAGTCTTTTACTCTGTAGCGAACATTAGCGAATAATATTTTCTCGATCGAAAAATTAAACTGAGTCATTACAATTGAAATCAATGCATAGGAAATCATTTTCAAAATCAATTTTATCGAGCGAAAAATTTCTCGGCATGAACAGGGCCATTACTTGCGATTAAACACTTGAAAATTTTCAAACTCTTTTTCACGTGATTAGGTGTTTAACTCAAAATTACCATCATGCCATTACATTTTTTTTAGAATCGAAATTCCTATATGCATATCATACGATTTCAACTCAAAATTCATCAAACATGTCATGACTCGATGCAATATTATAGTTTGATGAAATTAAATTCATTCTCGACTAATATCAAAAATTATGAACTAATGATTTGTTATATTTTTCAGATGGATCGCTATCCAAGATATAATCACATATACGAGCACAACCTGTATCTGAAGGTACAGGATACAAATTTTCAGCTCGATCTGAGCACCTTTCGATGCCCGGACGAGATCATTGTCTCTATCCTGAGAGGTCACCCCATCTGGCATGCGTTAACGGTCACCGCATCAGTGCCGATGGTATATCTCCAGCAGTTCTGGGGCTGCATACAAGGAGAAGTGGACAATGGAGCCTTCAGATTCTCAACAAGGATCGGGACGCGGCATAGCAGCATGGACAAGACCTGTTCGGCATGGTACTGGACTTGCCCCAGCAATAATTACGACCCGCTCCCATCCGATGCTGAGATGATTCAAGACTTCTTGCACATGGGATACCAACCGCCGCTCACAAGATTAGCTCAGGTCCAGAGCAGCGGAATCCCACACCCGTGGAAGACACTATTCAGAATAGTGAATAAGTGTCTGTCGCCCAAGCACGCAGGATTTGATAAGGGCAACAGCAACATTTTGAGGATCTTCCACGGCATCGCCTTCGCAAGAAATTATGACTACACTCAGCTGATCTGGAACGACCTCGTGGACCAGATTCGGCAGAAGGAGAATCGGCGATCAGAGAACGTGCCTTATGCTCGGTGGTTCAGCAGCATCATCAGGGAGATCATGGCGCTGCACCAGACCATCCCTACTCTGCCTCCTGGCGGAAATTACCAACCACCAAGGCTTAAGTTCTTCCACAACCCACGGCTCACGGACCTGGACCAACCGTTGATGCCGATCTCATTCGAGCTCCTTCGGCTCGTGGACCCCAACGAAGACGTCTACAAACTATACTGTCGGGACAGGAATCTCACCGATGAAATGATTCGAGGGTCCTCGACAATGCTTGGAGCTAGCCCTCACCAACAACAACAACAGCTAAGCCCTGAGGATGCGATGATTGATGATGTCTCTCAGGAGCTAGCTCAGGAGCCAACATTGGTCGAAGAGCCAATGCCCGACGTAGATGATACCCAGATAGACGTCGTGGCTACAGAGATAGAGCTCGAGGCTCCTGCACTCAAATTACAAGTGGAAGAGCCCGTACATGTTGGCGTGCTCGAAGAAACTTTTGAGGAAGTTCTTCAACAAGAAGCACAGCCCGAAACGGAAATGGGGCACACTTCACTTCCACTGGTGACAGATCAGACATTGGAGAACGTCGATCGAGATCGTACTCCTCACACCGCCACCCCGTCTGACACAGAGTCTGACAAGGAAATCAGTCTGATCAGGAGGACTCCCAGAAGACTCAGTATTCAGTTGGCGTCGCTCTTTCCAGCAGTCACCACCGCACCAGATACTACGCTAACCACAACGACAAGTGTTGCCGGCACTTCTTCGCTCAATCTTGAGCCGCAACCAACCCATGTGGTGTCTGGTTAGCAGGCGCAACCTGAGCCGGCCTTAACACCCATAGAGACGAATCCTCCAGATTCGACTCGAGGATTGGGTGGAAGTCTCATACAGTCACAACCTCAAGTGACTGTGAGCAAACCCACAGAGTCGGTGTCTACTCAAGGGTTGATAACAGGCGACATCAGTCGTCCTGGTCCATCTCAGGAGGCGTCCGCACCCTTCGTGACGAACGAGCAGTTCCAGGCCGCTCTCTCTGCCGCTGTACAATCTATGGAAGACAAAATCACGGAGAGAGTACTCCAAGCACTCGAGGAATCCCGAAGAGATACCGGGAAAGCACCTGCCTCGGAAGGTCCTTCGTCACAAATCAACCCCACACCTCCACAACCCACACCCACCGACCCTCTAGCCACTTCCTCCATCCTCATCAATCCATACACAATCCCCATCACCGAGCTCCACGACATTCTCCTCGCCCGTCTGATAGGCCTTTCCATCCGATCGCCGCAAGAAGAATCCCTCTATAGGCGATTGGTGGACCATCCTGAGCCACCTACTGACACCTGCTGGGGCCAAAGCTCCCACTCACGGCGCAGACATGACGATCCTGACGATCAGGACCCTCATGAGGGGGAGAAGAGGCCAAGGACATCAACAAGTGGCCAAGGACAAGGTTCGGGCGCCACGCAGACAAGCGCTGGAGCTGGTGAAACCGAAACACAAACCCACCAAACACAATCCACCCAAACTACCTACACCACGCACCGCACCGCCCACATCGAACCACCAACCTTTCACCTCAGGACGCCTCCGTCCACACCACCGATCTACTCAAGCCCCTTTGCTTCCGGAAGAAGAAGCAAGTGCTGCGATGCTTGTAGCTCTAGCAGCTACCCAAGCCACTCCCTCAGTTGCTCCAGACCAACCGGGACCCTCTGGACATGGCGTCAATCCACACGAGGCCCTAGACAAGTACATCTTCGAGGGACAGTGGATGACCCATTCCATGCCCGAGGAGCATAAAAGACGATGACTTCACACGCTTTCTACAACAAGCGTCTATAGACCTCGTAATCATAGAAGACGACGAGCTTCAGGAAGGTGAAGACTACGAGCGAGATATCCCAAGGCTACCAGAGTTAATCGCTCAATAGGCGGTTCCCTCTCCAAGGCTAACGCCAGGGACCGTCCGGATCCACACGCAATGGGAAAACATCCAAATAGAAATTCCCTTCCTAGAAGAAGTTCGTGAGAATATTTGGAGGTCTCCGGACAGAGTGAAGAAGCCGAACGAGTTCGAGCTTAAAGGGATCTCTCATTGGGATCAGCAAAAGAGGATGACCTACCTCTGGATGCTGACCAAATTAGGACCTGATGTTAGGCTGGGGATGACTAAGACACAAGCCAAGAGCCATTATAAGAGTCTCTCCCCAATAAGCCAACTACTCAGCGTCTACTGTGACAAAGGAGGACTTCCAACACCTCACTACATCATCGATCGAGTGGATAGGACCCGAGAGGAACTGAGCGAGAGCGGCCTGCCGTACCTCCCCGCCGATGAAGTGTACCGTCTTTATCAGCTATACGTGGAGAAGTACAAAGGTCCTCAGGGCTTCATCAAGAAAGGCCTTGAAGGGCTCTACCGGTTCATGATGCGACAAGTCAAGTACTTCGCGGCTCACGACCTTCAAATGACGCTTGAGAGCAATATGAAGAAGGTCAACATGACCGCTCTGCTCAACAAAGGACCTGAGATCGAAGGGCTTCCCAGCAATCACGTGCACATCAGCTCAGCCCTAGGCATCACCTACCACAATCCAATAGCAAAGAAGAATAGGTTGATGCTGAAGACTGAGATTCATAAGTTTTGCGATGGGACGCTCAAGGTCGTCAGGAAAAACATCGAGCAGAGGTTGGAGGAAATCAATCGAGATACGATGCTGAGGATCCATAGGTTCGTGAGAGAACAGCCGCTCCTAATGGAACTATTAGAAGATATTGAGGAGCGACTGGAGCTAAGGATCACGCTGAGGAACTACGAGCATGCGCTGGGCTTGCGCAGATCATATTACGCCCGACAAGGACAAACGACGCGGAGATTCAATCAAGCACAAAGGGGGAGATTGTAGAATACCATTTGTAATTGTGCTTGATTTCATTAGTTGTCCTTGTAATTTGGGGCGTTTTGTACAGTAGTCCTTAGATTAGGACTAGTTTGATATTTATACCAAGTTTGTTTGGTATAAATACATGTAAATCAATTGAGCTGAATAGAGAAAGTTTAGAGAATTGATCCGAAGGGCTTGCAATTCGATTTCTAGAGAGAGAAACAATAGTAACTTTCTCGCTCTACTCAAATTCTCTCTATTGTTCTTCATTTGAGTTTTTCGATCGAATTCAATTGTTTATCTAAACGATCGAATTACTATGAATTCTAGCCTAGGATCGTAGAGTTGTTAATCGTATGACCTAACAAATTTTACTGTTGACGAAGAACATGAAGAACACGTTCTGATTTTGATCAAATTCGATATATTTTGCTTCATAACGTGTTTAATTGCTTGTCCGTGCGTAGTTAGCTATTGATTGCGAGCGATTACCTGAAATTTCACTGTCTAATTCCTTGTTTTTTACTCGAATCTGTGTTAATTGTATTATGTGAATTTTTCTCGATTGCTCTAATTTTTCTCGCTAGGTTTTGCGATCGGATTAGTTTCTCGATCGAAAAACTTGGCGCGAGAATTTTTCTCGGTCAGAATACGAAGTCAGCGCTAGAATCGTCATCAGCAGAAACGATTTTTGTTAGAAATATTTCTCGAGCATTATACAGCGAAAAACTTTTTCGAGAGAGACATATTTTGACTTTTCATGCGTAAAAACTTTCACTCGAAAAACTTTTTCAGTCAAACCTTTTAACGTTTGACCAGGCGAAAATCATTTACACGCGAGAAATTTTTCTAGTCAACAGATTTATTTTGACTTGTCGAGAAACTTACTAACGTACTGTTTCTTTACGATCGAAATAAATTCACGATCAAGAAATTTTTCTCGACCGAATGATTTTGAGCAATTTATCTCGCTCGTAAAATATCACGCTGACAAAATTTCTCGCACGATAACAGTACTCAGTACATTCTATCTCGACGGAATTAATTTCTATCAAACTTCAAAGATTGAATCGAAAATAATTGTCGATCTAATTTTCGAATCAAACGCTACTAACGGATTTTGTCACTTGTGAAGCACATTACATCATCTTCAACCTTCAAAACAATTAACGAAGATCCTTCAACAACTCGACTACAATACAAAAATGGATGCATACTCGCTCGGAAATGACAACCGTCCGCCGATCTTGCAAAGAGGCGAATACACAGTGTGTAGAAGCCGCTTCCTGAATTTCATCGCTCTAAAGGATCAAGCCGAAAATCTACTGAAGTCCCTTGAAGAGGGACCGACACAGTTTTGGGTTCATGTACCGAGGGACGAAACAGCTACTCCAGCAATTCCAACTTCTAGGCGACTAAAGGAGCCTAGTGAATACTCTCTGGAGGAAAGAGCTCGAGCTAAGGCTGATCTAGTAGCCATGAATACCGTTATGCAGGGCATCCCCAACGATATATACAGACAAATCGACAGCCTTACATCGGCCAAAGGGATGTGGGATGAGCTGCATAGGATGATGCAAAGGACGGAAGTTGGCATAAAGGCCAAGAACGCGAACATTCTCACTGCTTACGACTCATTCAAAGCAAAGCCGGAGGAGAGTCTATACGAAATCTACCAACGATACCTCACTCTTCTCAACGAGATGAGGAAGATAGAAATAACGAAGACGACAAACATAAGATTTTTATCTTCTCTGCCCACGGAATGGAAGAAAATATCCACTCAAATACGACAAATTAATGATCTAGAGGAGTTGGATGTCCATGCCGTGTTCAATAATCTCGCTCAGCATGAGGATGATATCCGCGAGATTACCAAAGAGCAGAAAGGCAAACAAACCGATGACACGGTTGCCTTAGTCTCGGAGAAGAGGAGCACAAGATCAAGAAAGGAAAAGATCGTTAGGCCACCTTCATCATCAGAGTCCGAAAATGAATCGAACTCCGACATCGAGCCGAACATGAAAGTCCTTGGAAAACAGTTAGCTCTCATTGGACAAATGATGAGCAAGAAGTACTTCAAGAAGAAGTCTTCAACCTCAGCCAATAGACTTCGGACTACAAGCTCCACGAACAAAGAACGTGCTCCGGAGAGTTCCGAGGTCAAGAATCCCAAAGAGACTAACAAATGCTTTAACTGTGGCAAAGCAGGTCACTTCGCCAGAGAGTGCACTCTCCCGAAGAAAAGAGATGCAAATTACTACTCCACAAAGCTTCAATTGACAAAACAGAAAGAAGCTCGAGTAGCTCTTATGGCCGAACAGGACCAATGGCTCGAGGACACGTCGAGCTCCGAAGAAGAGAATTTAGCCCTCATGGCCCGTCTCGACAACGAATTGGACGCCGAAACATCCACTCGTACGGACGAACAATATGCTAACATGAAACGTGAGCAGAAAAGTATTAAGGAAGTAGAGGATAAACTTGCGAGATCACAGGAGAAGATAAATAGTCTCGAATCAGAACTTAGGAGCTCTAGTGCAAAAATAGATGAACTTACTAAGAGCCTACAGTCTAGAGAGACTAGTCAACCTCAACTAGGACAACAGAGCGAAAAGATTAAGGAATTAGAAGATAGGCTAGCAAATAACTACAATTGCTTGGTTAGAAATCTCAACGAGAAAGCCATTTTAAATTGTAGGATAAACGAAGCTACCTCTAAGATCACTAACTTAGAAGCTCAATTAGAAATATCGAATGCTAAGATTAGTGAGCTTAGTAAGGATTTCGATGCCTGTCAAGCCGCTAAACTAACCGTGGAAAATAATTATGCTCTCCTAGGTGAGGAACGCAAGAAACTATATGCCAAAGTAAAGAAATTAGACGATATAGTTATGCGTAGGGGACAATCCGAACAGACGATATTTTTGAACAAGCCCAAGGATATAGAGTTCTATAATCCTATAGAAGGCATAGGTTTCACTAACCCGTGTGTTTTACAAAAGAAAGAAATATACGATGTTAAACACATGGGCTTAGGAATAACCTCCCTTAGAAATTTTACTGAATCGTCTTATGAAAATACTTTCGATTCATCCATTAGACAAGGTCCACATGGTCCAGAAATCCCCTTTGACTACACAGCACTAAATGAAAGAGACAGAAATATGAAACCATCTTTAACACCTGTCTCTGATTTAGTACAAGTTCTTGCTCCTGACTCTCGAACACAGCACGAGGAAGTTAAAACCGTTAATTATAAAAATTCTCTCTACAAACCCCCTATCATAAAACAGATAGAGGAGTCACAGGCAAAGTTAGAAAAAGAACGAGAGAATTTCGAAGCTGAAAAGAAAAAATTCTTTAAGGAGATGGAAAATCTCAAGGCTTCCTCGTCCTCCCAAACTACCTCTCACGCTATTACAAAAAGCGTGAAAAATGACAAAACGCCTTTGAAAGATAAAAATTGCAAAAATAATTCTGTTGAAAGTGCTATGACTAATTTTACTTTACCTACGTCTACAGGGGGCGTAGCCGTCAGCACTAAAAACAAAGGCGAGAGTGTTTAGCACTAATATAAAGAAGGAGCCATTAGATTTAAATGTTTCTGAACATGCTACTCCTTCTGTTACAATAAAGACACTCGTAGAAATAAAAGAGCTATTTCCACTTTTAAGATAGTTGCTTCTACTTATTCACTTCAGCCGATCACCTTTAGAAGCACCAACTTCGAAATAGGCTCTACGTCAAAAATTAATCATTCTGAAACAAATGCCACTAGGAAGACACGTAGGAAACAAGATCCAGCCATAAAGAAAGCTTATGGCGCCGTACATGATTGTACTCACCTAAGGTATCTCGTAGAAATTAAATCCCCCAAGCACCTTAGGAGACTATCACAAGAAAAGATCTTTTCCTCAGTCAAACCCTCCAAGGCATTTGTACGTGCTAAAATTAACCTTCCCTGTAAGGTTCAACCCAAATGGGTTCCTAAATCTCCGCCTAGGACGACAAAAGCCAAAAGGGCCAAGTCTCCTATAGAGGCAAAACCCAAACCCACTTTCCAAAAAGTGCAATGGGTTATTAAGACTCTTCCAAAAATAGATTTAGGAGTCATATCTGAACCCATAACTAAATCTGCTAATTCGAGAGGACCATGCTTAAGTGGGTACCTAAAGCTATCTAAATTGTTTTTGCAGATCCATCATGTGTGGTACCTCGACTCTGGTTGCTCCACACACATAACTGGTAATCAAGAGCTGCTGAGCAACTACAAAGACCGACCAAGCGGCAAAGTCAGATTAGGGAACAACGATTCAGCCCCGATTCTAGGACTTGGGGACATCATTCTGAAGAATCTAACCATCAAAGATGTCTCATACGTCGAAGGCCTCCGCCATAACTTGTTCACCTAGAAAAATGAAGCGAGCATCTCATCACGTCAAGCAAATTGCGTCTACATCTCGACCATTGGAACTAATTCACATGGATCTCTGTGGTCCGATGCAGACTCAGAGTATCAATGGAAGAAAGTATGTCCTAGTGATTGTAGATGACTATTCTCGCTACACGTGGACAAAGGTTCCTCCGAACGAAAGATGAGACTGGTGACTTGATTATCAATTTTGTGAACACAACTCAAAATCTGCTGCAATAGACTATTCAAGTTGTTCGAACAGACAACGGCACTGAGTTCAAGAACAATCACCTCAGTGAGTTCTATCAGAAACTTGGAATAAGTCAACAATTTTCAGCCGCCATAACACCTCAACAAAATATGGTCGTTGAAAGGAAAAACCGAACACTAGTGGAAGCCGCTCGTACAATGCTGATCCAATCGGGACTTCCACACTTTCTATGGGCTGAAGCAGTCAATACCGCTTGTTTTACTCAAAACAGGACGGTGGTTCACAAACGGTTCAACAAGACTCCGTACGAGATTGTGAATAATAGAGTGCCCAACATCTCTTTCCTTAAAGTCTTCGGGTGCAAGTGCTTTGTGGCGAACGACCAAGAGCAACGTGCAAAGTTCGACCCTAAAGCATTCGAAGCTACATTTGTCGGGTACTCTTCAACATCAAAAGCATACCGAGTATACATCAAGTCCAACCGAACTGTTAAGGAAAGCTATAATGTCACTTTCCACGAAGTGGCAGAAATGGCTTCTGGTCAATTCAGTCCAGGACCCGTGCCTAACCCGTTGGTTCCTGCTCAACTCAGTTCAGGACCCGTTCTCAACCCGTTGGCTTCTGAAGACAACAATTCAGAACCCGTAATCACTGGTGTGTTGGCACAGAACCAACAGAAGATGGAAACAACTTCAGGATCAGTGTCAGACGAAGCAACGAAACTTGCAATAGACGACTTGGATTCTCTCTTCGAACCGGTATATCGGTCATACACGACTACACCGACAATGGATTCTCTACCAAACGAGACCGACGTACCAAGTTCATCTCACTCCTCTACCCCACCCGATTCAGAATTGCCACAGAACACCAAAGAACCTACAGTGGTCATCGAGGAAGAATCATCAGAGACGATCAATCCAAGTGCAGTATTGGAACTCCCTCAGACAAATGATCAATCGGAGACTATAGGCAATCTAGATCCACAGATGGCTGACGCATCGACTTCAGCCTTGCCTCATGAGCGCAAGTGGACGAGAGGCCACTCGGTTGATCAGATAATTGGCGATCCTTCGGTTGGTGTGAGGACACGTCGTCAACACAGTCTTTTCAGTTGCTTCCTGAGCCAAAACGAGCCTACCAAAGTAGCAGACGCACTTCGAGACCCGGATTGGACAATTGCAATGCAAGAGGAAATCAATCAATTCGAACGTCTTCAAGTGTGGACCTTGGTACCCCGTCCACATGGGAAAACAGTGGTCGGAACTAAATGGGTTTTCAAGAATAAGAAAAATGAAGATGGTGAAGTGATCCGGAACAAAGCAAGGCTAGTTGCTAAGGGATACATTCAACATGAAGGCATCGACTATGACGAGACTTATGCTCATGTTGCCCGTATCGAAGCTATCCGCCTCCTGCTGGCTTATGCGGCTCACAAAGACTTCAAAGTCTATCAGATGGATGTTAAAACCGCCTTTCTCAACGGCGTGTTAGAAGAAGAAGTCTACGTCGCTCAGCCGGAAGGTTTCCTTGATCAAGAACATCCCGATCATGTCTATCGCTTGGACAAAGCTCTCTATGGACTAAAACAAGCCCCACGTGCTTGGTACGATGTCCTGAGTGATTTCCTCGTGAAGTCTGGATTCATACAAGGAACGATAGACACAACTCTCTTCATTAAATGGCATGACAAAGATCTGATGGTCGTCCAAGTATACGTCGACGACATTATCTTCGGTTCAACAAATCCTCGGCTCTGCAAGAGGTTTGGAGATCTCATGAAGAGCAAATTCGATATGAGTCACATGGGAGAGATGCAATTTTTCTTAGGCCTTCAAGTCAGGCAGCTCAATGATGGAAATTTTATCAGTCAGACAAAGAAGATCAAGGATATTCTGAAGAAGTTTCATCAAGACCAGAGCAAGCCTCTCGGCACTCCTATTCACCAAGCTGCAAGTTGGATGCCGATCCCTCTGGTAAATCGGTCGACATCACACTGTATCGCAGTATTATTGGATCTCTTCTCTACCTCACTTCGAGTCGGCCGGATATCATGTTTGCCACCTGCTTGAGTGCCCGTTTTCAAGCCGATCCCAAAGAATCCCATATGCTCGCGGTCAAAAGAATTTTACGCTACCTTAAGGGCACCTCTACCCTTGGCCTGTGGTATCCAAAGGGTACGAATTTTCAACTTATCAGCTACACTGACGCTGACTATGCAGGTTACTGAACGGACAGGAAAAGCACGTCCAGTGGCGCTCAATTTCTAGGCGAAAAGCTGGTTTGCTGGTCATCCAAAAAGCAGAGCTGTGTGTCCACTTCGACGGCCGAAGCAGAATACGTAGCTGCCGCCAGCTGTTGCTCACAGTGTGGATGCGGACACAGCTTCGGACTATGGGTACAATCTAAATAATATACCCATATATAGTGATAATCATAGTGCAATCGCCATTACTTGCAATCCTGTTCATCATTCACGCACAAAACACATAGACATTAGATATCATTTTATCAAAGATCACGTAGAAAAAGGTACGATAGAGATGTACTTTGTGAACACGGAGTTTCAACTAGCCGACATTTTCACCAAGGCCTTGGATGAGAAACGATTTCAATTCCTTGTCGGAAAATTAGGCACGTTGAATCTATCGTAATATGTGCATTACCTGATCTTCTGTCCTATCACATGCTCTATTCTATGTGTTTTCTAAGCTTATTTGTCTTTATCTTGCGTGATAAAAATAATATAAAAAATATATATAATATACATTTCTATAAATAATATAAAGGGGTATGACGAAATCCTTTATGATCTTTGATCTAAAGTCACTTAGAATTTTATCCCGACATGCGATCGATTTAATTGCTTAAAATTTGTCAGTCTAAGTCGCATTCTTGTGTATAAAAGGTCATTTGATTGTTCCACTAGACACAAAGTCACTCTACATGCGTAAGGATTCAAGCCTTGTTCCTTTCTCCTTTCTTTGGATCTACTTCTCGAGTGAGTCACACATAAATTACTTGTCTTACCTAGTGATTCTTGGTGTCATACTCATCCTGCGTTAGATCGTCAGGAAAATGGTAAGGGAGTTTAGGATATTTCTCATACGGCCTTATATAAATTCCCCCACGTTAGCCCTTAGTCATCCACTTTGAGCCTTCTCCGATGTCCTTTTCTTCATTTGAAACCCATTCCCAGCCTGCAACCGAACTCTATACTCTTCGAATGGTTGTTCAAACGAGAAAAGGAGGGGAGATAACAAAAGAAAAAGTAAGATGATGACAAAAGAAGGCATTGCTCAACGCGCAAATATCAGACCAAAGGAACAGGCCTTCCGACTACCTTGTAGAAAGTGGCATGGTTCCTGCTGTGAACTTCTCCAACGATAATCTCGTACGCTCGTCAGAACGGCTGGAAGAGGAGCACAACGAAGTGAACTTCTCCAATGATAATCCGGTCTTATATCGGGAAACGAGAAGAGGAGTGCAGCCTCGGGTACGAATTCCATAACCGAGAACTTCTCCAAATTGATATCTCTGAAACCTCTATAGTGATTAAGAGAAGAGGAGCTCGGTATCGGCCCGAGAACCAACAAAAAGAACTTCGCCTACGGTAATCTCCTAGAGCCACATGGAGAAGCGGAGCTTCAGCTTGAGCATAACATAAAAAGGGATAGTTCTTAAAAGAAAAGTAGGGAGAAATGATTGAAAAGAAGAAAGACGCCGAAAAAAAAAAGACTGACGTAGAATTGGAAGACGATGAAGAGATAAGCTCACTTTCCTTAAATTCCTTCCGTTCTAAGTCCTAGCCAAATTATAACCCTTACAACCCTTTGATTCCACATAGACGGTCTCTCGCTTAGGAGAAATGATTAAAAATGCCTCGATCACAGGTAAATTGACTTAAAATTGCTTGTGTTGACTTGAGTGATAAAAATATGAAAATCCCAAGATAGCTAATTGAGAGCAAGAGCGAACCTAGTGAGAGTTGTCGAAATGGACCAATCTATGAACTCAGGACTTTAGTTTGACGACATGACTTGACGGAATTTTCTTCTTTCAAATGTCTCGTAAAATTTTAGGCATGACGATTGATCGAAGAAAAATAATCTGACCCCATAATAGTAATATAAAAAAAAATCGCACATTTTGACATGAAATGTTATGTTTCATATGCGTTGAATTGAATAAATGCGAATTTCTTTAGTGTATCGCACATTCTAAATGCAATTTTAGATTGCATTGGTACTGAATTGTTTAAATGCGATAAATTTTTCATTGCTTCTACCCTCACACAATATTTTAAAGTACATGTTTTCGGGGACCATGTATACATGCTTACTTGGTAAATTTGTGTGCTCGTGATTTGAATTGATTTCATATGCTTGCATAATTAGTCAATTCTTGTACATCATTTGAGGGGGAGCAAGTATAAGACTTGTAGATTAGCTCCAAATATTTTTGACGTTTTTTTTCTGAGCATTTCAGATCTTTCAAAATTAAGGAGTGAGACGTCGACACTACAAAGAGAGGAGCTAGACACAAGACCAAATCTTTCAAAGATAAAATTGCCAAAAATAAGTGTTGATTAACTCCATTATTACTAACGCTTATCTCTAAGTGGTACAGATTTTTAAATTTCTGCCAGGGGAGCTAGACGTTACTACACAGAAAATACAGGGAGTTAATTGCATTTATTTTAATTACTAAGGGGGAGCCTTACAAAGGGTTTTATTTTGAAATCGGGGTCAATCTAAAAATTTTAGAAGTACTTACTATCGAGAAACTAGATAGAAAACTTAATTCACGATCATAAGTTTCTAGATCGTAAACAGTGTTGGAAACAATTTTGATTGGCCGCGATAATTTGCGATCGAAAAATTTGAATTGAGAGGAAATTTTCAAATCAAAAATTTCTCGAGCGCAAATAGTAATGGGCCTGATCCATTTAATCGCAAAACGTCCAATCGCAAACCCAACATTGACTTAATGCTAGTTAATAAAAGTTTAACTTTTGTCAGTCGAAAAACTTTTTCTCACGCAACCCTAATCGCAAAAAATCTCTCTAGCGAAAAACTTTCACAGACAGCTTAAAATTCTCAAATATCTTTCGATTTTCAACACAAAACTGTCTGTTTAAGGTAGAAATGAGATTCTTTTACATTTGCGTGTGGTTTACCTTCATTAGCATCTGCACTTTGAAGTTTTTCGCATGTTTAAGACTTAGATTTTCGACTGTTCTTCAAAACTGATAAATTTTATACTGTTTTATAGTGTTTGCGGCTTGATTTTGAACTTTATCTGAGTTTAATGCCTGCACTTAAGATAGTTTCGATATTCTCTATGAATCTGGTAGAATGAATCATCGGAAAATCTGCATCTTCGACTATAATTTGAGTTTTGATGAAACTGGGTATTTGAATGTTTAAAGCCATCGAAGAACTTTGTCGATCGCAAACAGTCTTAATTGAATTCCGATTTATTTGAGATACTGTTTGTGTCAAATTAGTTTTTCGATTGGTAAAATTCTGATTTAGTCGCTAAGATAGAAGATTTTGACCGAAAAAAAATTACTTACCATCGAGAAATCTAATTAGGATTTTTGTGAGCGAAAAACTTACGCACTGATTAGACAATTTAAGATGCAAATTTTATCTAGCGTAAAACTTATTATCGCAAAATAGAATTTTCGATTTAATTTCAATTTGGTCGCAAAAATTTAGCAGCGAAAAATAATTTTTCAACACTTAATTTTTTCGATCGTAAAATTCGCCGCTTAGGACTTAATTGATCGGAAAATTTCTCGACGTTTGACTTAGTCTTTCGTTGACTAATTTCTCGATAAAAATATATCGCAGCGAAAAACTTCTACTTTCAATCGAAAATCACATTCCGCTCGACAAATTTCGAATCGAAAAATTTTATTCAATTGAAGAAAATTTTTCGATAGTAAATTTACCTGAGACGTAATTTCTCGATCGTAAATTTACACGGAATTTTTCTCGATCGTAAAATTGATCGACTACAGTCACGCTTTCAACTTCAACACTTAGGAAATTTTTCTAAGTCTTTTACACTGTAGCTAACAATAGCGGATAAAATTCTTCGATCGCAAAATTTAGACAGAATTCTTTCAACTGAAATCAATATATAGGAAATCAAATTGCAATTCAATTTTCTGGACCAAAAATTTTCTCGGCATGAACAGTGACTTACTGATTTAATACTTAGCGAAATTTCGAACTATTTTTCACACGACATATATTTCATTCGAAATTACATTCATGCCATCACGATTTTTGAAATTGAACTTACACTATGCATTTGATATGATTTCGATTCACAATTCATCGAACATGCTATTACCAATGTTGTAAAACTCGCTAGGCGCTAGTCGGGCGGCCGAGGGGGGCCTAGCGCCTAGGCGGTTTAGGCGGGGTCTAGGCGGTTTCTAGGCGGAAATTAATCGGTATACTAAGTTTTAACAAGATTAACGTCGTTTTATTACTACTAAAACTCAAATTAATTAACTACTAAGTTTCTTAAGCTTAAATTCGTTTTATTATGTACAAAAATTTTTGAAATGGTTCAATTACCTCATCAAATTCGTTTTACCACTTCTATATATTAAAAAATGAATAATTAAAAAAAAGGGTTAAATGGGATTCGACTCAGCTAAGAAGTAGGTAGAGACTTGCCAATTTACTTCCAACGGCTAATATGAGTTTTTTATTAGATTCTAGCATATACCTTTCTATACTGTACACTAACGGGCATTGAAGAATTGTCCCACACCGATAGTTTTACTTACATTTTGTGGGAAGACTATCTATATAAAGGCATATCCTCACATCAAAGCGTCCAGTCCAGAGTCCAGTGTCCATTGATAAGTGCTGTGCTGACTCCGTTAGTACAAAAAATTTATATATTAGTAATAATAATAATTTTATAATTAAATTGGCCGATTAATTAGCTTATTCGGCCGATTAGTTGGCTTATTCGGCCGATTAGTCGGTTAACTCGGCCGATTAATCGATCGACCGATTAGTTAGTCGCATAGGTGTTATTCGCGGCGGTGACCGTCCGACTAGCGCCTAGGCGCCGCCTAGGCGGCCGCCTAGGCCGAGTTTTACAACACTGGCTATTACTTGCGATATTACTATAGTTTGATGAAATTTATTCATATTTCGACTGAAAATAAAATTGAACTAATAAACTTTTATATATCTTATTTTTCAGATGGATCGCTACCCTAAATACAACCACATCTACGATCACAACCTTTATCTAAAGGTTCAAGATACGAACTTCCAGCTCGATCTGAGCACGTTTAGGTGTCCAGACTAGATCATCGTATCAATCCTACAAGGCCACCCCATCTGGCATGCGTTAACGATCACCGCATCAGTGCCGATGGTATATCTCCAGCAGTTCTGGGGCTGCATACAAGGAGAATTGGACAATGGAGCCTTCAGATTCTCAACAAGGATAGGGACGCGGCATATCAGCATGGACAAGAACCAGTTCGGCATGGTACTGGACTAGCCCCACAGCAATAATTACGACCCGCTCCCATCGGATGCTGAGATGATTCAAGACTTCTTGCACATGGGCTACCAACCGCCGCTCACACGATTAGCTCAGGTCCAGAGCAGCGGAATCCCACACCCGTGGAAGACACTATTCGGAATAGTGAATAAGTGTCTGTCGCCCAAGCATGCAGGATTTGATAAGGGCAACAGCAATATTTTGAGGATCTTCCACGACATCGCCTTCTCAAGAAATTATGACTACACTCAGCTGATCTGGAACGACCTCGCGGACCAGATTCGGCAGAAGGAGAACCGGCGATCAAAGAACGTGCCTTATGCTCGGTGGTTCAGCATCATCATCAGGGAGATCATGGCGCTGCACCAGACAATCCCTACTCTGCCTCCTGGCGGAAATTACCAACCACCAAGGCTTAAGTTCTTCCACAACCCACGGCTCACGGACCTGGACCAACCGTCGATGCCGATCTCATTCGAGCTCCTTCGTCTCGCGGACCCCAACGGAGACGTCTACAAGCTATACTGTCGGGACAGGAATCTCACCGAGGAAATGATTCGAGGGCCCCCGACAGTGCTTGGAGCTAGCCCTCAACAACAACAACAACAACAACAGCTAAGCCCTGAGGACGCGATGTCGCTCAGGAGCTAGCTCAGGAGCCAACTTTGATCGAAGAGTCAATGCCCGACGTGGAAGATACCCTAATCGACGTCGTGGCTACAGAGATGGAGCTCGAGGCTCCTGCACTCGAATTACAAGTGGAAGAGCCCGTACATGTTGGCGTGCTCGAAGAAACTTTTGAGGAAGTTCTTCAACAAGAAGCACAGCCCGAAACGGAAATGGGGCACACTTCACTTCCACTGGTGACAGATCAGACATTGGAGAACGTCGATCGAGATCTTACTCCTCACACCGCCACCCCGTCTGACACAGAGTCTGACGAGGAAATCAGTCTGATCAGGAGGACTCCCAGAAGACTCAGTATTCAGTTGGAGTCGCTCTTTCCAGCAGTCACCACCGCACCAGATACTACGCTAACCACAACGACAAGTGTTGCCGGCACTTCTTCGCTCAGTCTTGAGCCGCAACCAACTCACGTGGTGTCTGGTTCACAGGCGCAACCTGAGCCTGCCTTAACACCCATAGAGACGAATCCTCAAGATTCGACTCGAGGATTGGGTGGAAGTCTCATACAGACACAACCCCAAGTGACTGTGAGCCAACCCACAGAGTCGGTGTCTACTCAAGGGTTGATAACAGGCGACATCAGTCGTCCTGGTCCATCTCAGGAGGCGTCCGCACCCTTCGTGACGAACGAGCAGTTCCAGGCCGCTCTCTCTGCCGCTGTACAGTCTATGGAAGATAAAATCACGGAGAGAGTACTCCAAGCACTCGAGGCATCTCGAAGAGATACCGGGAAAGCACCTGCCTCGGAAGGCCCTTCGTCACAAATCAACCCCACACCTCCACAACCCACACCCACCGACCCTCTAGTCGCTTCCTCCATCCTCATCAATCCATACACAATCCCCATCACCGAGCTCCACGACATTCTCCTCGCCCGTCTGATAGGCCTTTCCATCCGATCGCCGCAAGAAGAATCCCTCAATAGGCGATTGGTGGACCATCCTGAGCCACCGACTGACGATCCTAACGATCAGGACCCTCATGAGGGGGAGAAGAGGCCAAGGACATCTACAAGTGGCCAAGGACAAGGCTCGAGCGCTACGCAGACAAACGCTGGAGCTGGTGAAACCCAAACACAAACTCACCAAACCCAAACACAAACCACCCACAAAACACAAACCACCCAAACTACCTACACCACGCACCACACCGCCCACATCGAACCACCAACCTTTTACCTCAGGACGCCTCCGCCCGCACCACCGATCTACTCAAGCCCCTTGCTTCCGGAAGAAGAAGCTAGTGCAGCGATGCTTGTAGCTCTAGCAGCTACCCAAGCCACTCTCTCAGTCGCTCTAGACCAACCGGGACCCTCTGGACATGGCGTCAATCCACACGAGGCCCTAGACAAGTACATCTTCGAGGGACAGTGGATGACCCATTCCATGCCCGAGGAGCATCAATGACGACGGCTTCACGACGTTCGGCGCTTTCTACAACAAGCGTCTATAGACCTCGTAATCATAGAAGACGACGAGCTTCAGGAAGGTGAAGACTACGAGCGAGATATCCCAAGGCTACCAGAGTTAATCGCTCAACAGGCGGTTCCCTCTCCAAGGCTAATGCCAGGGACCGTCCGGATCGACACGCCATGGGAAAACATCCAAATAGAGATTCCCTTCCTAGAAGAAGTTCGTGAGAATATTTGGAGGTCTCCGGACAGAGTGAAGAAGCCGAACGAGTTCGAGCTTAGAGGGATCTCTCATTGGGATCAGCAGAAGAGGTTGACCTACCTCTGGATGCTGACCAAACTAGGACCTGATGTTAGGCTTGGGATGACTAAGACACAAGCCAAGAGCCATTATAAGAGTCTCTCCCCAATAAGCCAACTACTCAGCGTCTACTGTGACAAAGGAGGACTTCCAACACCTCACTACATCATCGATCGAGTGGACAGGACCCGAGAGGAACTGAGCGAGAGTGACCTACCGTACCTCCCCGCCGATGAAGTGTACCATCTTTATCAGCTATACGTGGAGAAGTACAAAGGTCCTCAGGGCTTCATCAAGAAAGAAGGCCTCGAAGGGCTCTACCGGTTCATGATGCGACAAGTCAAGTACTTCGCCGCTCACGACCTTCAAATGGCGCTTGAGAGAAATATGAAGAAGGTCAACATGACCGCTCCGCTCAACAAAGGACCTGAGATCGAAGGGCTTCCCAACAATCACGTGCACATCAGCTCAGTCCTAGGCATCACCTACAACAATCCAATAGCAAAGAAGAAGAGGTTGATGCTGAAGACTGAGATTCATAAGTTTTGCGATGGGACGCTCAAGGTCGTCAGGAAAAACATCGAGCAGAGGTTGGAAGAAATCAATCGAGATACGATGCTGAGGATTCATAGGTTCGTGAGAGAACAGCCGCTCCTAATGGAACTATTAGAAGATATTGAGGAGCGACTGGAGCTGAGGATCACGCTGAGGAACTACGAGCATGTGCTGGGCTTGCGCATATAGTATTATGCCCGACGAGGACAAACGGCACGGAGACGCAATCAAGCACAAAGGGGGAGATTGTAGAATACCATTTGTAATTGTGCTTGATTTCATTAGTTGTCCTTGTAATTAGGGGCGTTTTGTATAGTAGTCCTTAGATTAGGACTAGTTTGATATTTATACCAAGTTTGTTTGGTATAAATACATGTAAATCAATTGAGCTGAATAGAGAAAGTTTAGAGAATTGATCCGAAGGGCTTGCAATTCGATTTCTAGAGAGAGAAACAATAGTAACTTTCTCACTCTACTCGAATTCTCTCTCTTGTTCTTCATTTGAGTTATTCGATCGAATTCAATTGATTATCTAAACGATCGAATTACTATGAATTCTAGCCTAGGATCGTAGAGTTGTTAATCGTAGGACCTAACAATATGCATAGCATATGCATATCATATTATAGAGGATAGATACTGGTACCGTATTGAGACGGTTGGGCTACGTCCTTTCTATAGTTTTGACCATGTACACTATATTTTGTTGTAACATACTTTATTTTGGGAAAATGTTTTTGTTAGACGGGCCTTCCGCGACTTACGTTGTGGAAATCTACCACAATCTTAGTTAGAAAACGAGGGTCGTCACAGGTGGTATAAGAGCTTCGGATATAGATTATGTAGACTGTCCATGTACTGCTGCTCAAAAGCCTGGAGAACCAGCCTCGCCTGTAGGATTTAAGATTTGACGTGACTACTTGATTGTTGATTTGTGTTACATGTTTTGGTGACTGCAGAAAACAAGTAGTGAAATACCGAGAACTTGTACGGAGTACGTAGGTAGTTCAAGTCGTAGGGACGAACCTAAGTCCCCTACGCATGAGCGTGATTCTCCGATACTTAGGAGAATCAAGCGACACATTCGGATGTGTCGACCATTTACGTGCAGAGGTAGGAATATATCCTATCTCATATAGAATATGAGAAAGCATAAGAAAATAGCGCAGTGGAAGCGTGGTGGAAATAAATTTTCTCTCGTTAGAGAGAGACGAAAATTCAATAGCATAACAAAATACGAGGCTTGCGAAACAAAAATTTCCGAACCTCCTTGAGAGTATAGGAAGAGTATAAACCCCGAGTTATTCTAGTTGGCATAATTTCGGGGACGAAAGTCTTTTGGGGTTGTAATACCCGTAAAATTTAATACGGAATTTCCAAAGTAATTAACTATTTAATTTTATGAATTAGGGGTTTTGGTAAAAAAATTGATTTAGAGCGAAATATATAAGTTGAAACAGTCTCGAATTAATTTCGAAACTTCGTTACTAAAATGATCCCGAAATAGAAGTAGTAGAACAAGTGAAATGTGGGCCCAATTGAGTTTCGAATAAGGCCCAAGTATTAAAAACAATATGTTACGGAAATTAGTATACTTAGACTCAAGGGAAACGTTTCAACACCAACTTTTCTTGTCAATTTCAAAGTTCGAAGTTTTGATATACGTCCATATATTAAGTTAGCAAAACCCTTGTTAATGCAAAAGCATAAAAAGAACGATATTGAGCAGGAGAAAACCCAAGTAGGAACTAGGAACAGAGTCGAGCTCAAATCATTAGCTAACTCGAAGAACTCAAAATAAAGAAGAGGTTCGACCCTTAGGGATTCTACCGGACTTCCTAGTCGACAGTAGCAGGAGGACAGGTAGGTGAATCATTCATCTACAATGCGTACACACATAAGTGACTTATGCGCTTTTGTTGGTCCCGAAATGCACCAAACAAGGAATCAAAGAAGCTAGATGGAATGAAAAGGGAGAGTTTCTCACCTTGTAGTGTGTGTAGTGTGTGAAAACGAGTTTTAGCTTTTTTAATCTTTGATTACCTTCAAATGTGTGTTGGTAAAACCTTATATACCACATTAACCCTCGGTATATTAAGGCCCAATCACAAAAGATTAAGAAATTACATTCTAGTCCAAAGCCCAAATTCTAAGGATAATTACAAAATAAATCCCAAGACTTAAACTATTGGCACAATCACTAAAATATCCTAACAGCATTTATGTGATTTGATGATTGTGTTATACATGTTTTACGTAAGTTTCATGTGGATCATGCCTTCATATGTTATCACGTTTATATGCATAGCATATGCATATTATATTGCAGGGGAGAGATACTGGTACCGTATTGAAACGGTAGTACTTTGACGTACCGGTGAGCGGGGTAGTTTGGGATTGTTGTGATTTTGTGACTCGTTGAGAATTCGAGGTTGCTACTCATATGACACCTGACGGCAGACAGGCATGATCGATCTGTCTACTCGGGCCTGAACGTCCCGAGGTGCAAAACCGTCGTGATTTTATTTTCAGCGGAGGGACCTGACAGTGCAGTTGCGTGAACGTCAAAACGCTTTCAGTGTCGGGAGTCGCTTACGGAAGAGCGACCTAGCAGGGCAGTTGCGTGAATGGCAAACCGCTGCTAAGTAAGCTTCCATTATGTTATAGGCGCGCGAGGTGTCGAGTGTGACCTAGGGCCCTGTGTTGTGTGATTTGAGATAGGATTGTGGGAAGAAGAAAGAGTGAACATTGCATGTGAGACATTGGGATCAGGAATGAGCGTTCACGTGCATATATGCATTTTTATTCACCTACTGGGCAAATCGCTCAGTGTTTACGTGTTGTAGGTACTAAGTCTGACGCCGACGCGCGTCAAGACTGAGGCGGCTGGTGGCGGTGCTCCACGGACTTTTGAGGGCGGGACGGTACATGGATGAAGACCTGTGGAGCGGCGTTAGGGTTTTGACTTTTAGGGCTATGGCCTTTGTATAGTTGTGACCATGTACACTATATTTTGTTGTAACATATTTATTTTAAGAAAAAGTTTTTGTTAGACGGGCCTTCCGCGGCTTACGTTGCGGAAATCTGCCACTAATTTTAGTTAGAAAACGAGGATCGCCACAGTAAAACACCCTCAAAATGCAAAAAACAATTTCACAACGCGAACTATGAAAATTACATTATCAAAATACGTAATACGCCTTGTAAGGACCCAATACAGAATAGCCATTAAAGAAACAAACAAGCACAAAAGAAGCGAAAGCTCGAGCGCAAGCCTTTCCAAATCGCTCAAAATTACACCTTAACTCTGCATGTTCTTCGATCTTATTTTCATGATCTTGCTGGTGCATCCAGTTCATCTGTGTGAGCTAAAATTTTGAGTATGAGGTAATTGAAGACGAGTAAGTTGCTCATTAATATTGTGGTGTTGTTCGAGTCATGTCTATTTATAGGCATGAATCGAACAACAAAATCGTTATTATCTCGACAAATATAATCAATGATTCAGACGAATTTTTGACTTGAGGGTTTAGCGCCGCGAAAGAAGGCGACGCTTTCTTTGTCGTTTATCAGATTTTGCCTCACACAAATTAATTTTGAAACACTTGTTGATTTGATACTTATTTTTGGGGGGGGCTAATTATTGATTTCTGTGTTATAGATTAGTAGAACATTTCGCTATGTCAGTTTTGGGTGATTCTCTTAAATTTTTATTTAATCAATTTTTGGGTCAAAATTCTTAAGTTAGAAATTATTAAAACTATTAAAATATTTCACATTTAAATCGCCGGATTCCAATTTCTCTCAGCTAATCCAAGAATCGCCCGATTCTGGAATCGACCAAATCAACATCTCGGCGAATCCAAGAATCGCCCGATTCTGGAATCGACCGAACCAAAGTCTTTCTTTAAAATATTTCTCGGCGATTCTGCAAATCGCACGATTCCTCAAATCAATCGAACTGCTACAGTACATCTTTATATATATCAAATCGCCCGATTATTCATCACTTTTCTCAAATTCTCGCGATTCTCAGTTCAAAATCTCTCTGCCACTCGCCCGAACCTCGTCACTTTTGCACTAAAATCCCACTCATTTCCAGTTTTCTGCTAATCTACACTCATTTTTGGTAAGGAAACGCAAATAATCTGCAAGTTTTAACTAATGCTTACTCGTTTTGCAGGATCCGCAGTTTAGGGTTTTTGAGTTCGTTCGAATCGCCCTGATTTCGCCTGTTAGCACGATTATACTCTCTAATTCAATTCTTGGCATCGCCTGATTTTTTGACCAATTTTGACCTTACGATTCGCCCGATTCTAAGTCTTTCATCGATTTTACTAATGTTATATAATTTTTCGATCGCCCGATTCTGCATTCTCTCTCAGTACTTCAATTCGCCCGATATTGAGACTTACTCAAATTTTGTACTATGATTTGCCTTTGCCCGATTTCAAATTTTGTACTACAATCGCAATCGCCCGATTTTCAAAATATTCAAGCTTCGACTCAATGTCCTACACTTTAACTTGTCAAATTTCTCTGAATCGCGTAGCATGAATTCATTTGAAATCGTTCGTTTTTTCTTCATTTTTGGTACCTACTATTACACAAGTTTCGCCGAAACTTCAACAATTTTTCTAAGTATTTGCAAAATTTCTCAATGTGATCGAACGAGACGATGAACTTATCGGCCAACTAATCATTTGATTCTTATGCAGATTTGTCAATATGGTGCGACACATTTACGAGATTTTCGCTACTAAGGACTGGACACAGCGAATACCCAACATGCAATTAGACTTTGACAACACACCCTGCCCAGACCCTATTATTCTAAAAATCCTAGCAAACCATTCCTTAAAGACAGCCTTTATATCACTGAATGCGTCCTTGGAGTCTACGTTCAACAATTTTGGGCCACTCTTTCAAACCCAACAGATAACCCAAAACCAAACGCCCTCTCAACCAAATTTGACAACACGTAGTTCTTACTCCAACTATCATTCGATCATTACTAAACCTTCCATACTCACTACATTACGACCCACATCCTACTAACGATGACCTAATCACAGACTTCCTTTTCATGGGACACAAACAAACGCCCAAACATCTATTTATCTCCCTGACTTCTTCGCCAAAGACATACCCCAACCCTGCCGGACCCTGTTCCTCATAGTTAACAAATGCTTATCTCTGAAGCACACTGGATCTGACCGGTGCAACCGCCAAATTATGCTGATCTTCACGGCATCGCCTTCAACAAAAATTACGATTCGCCCAACTAATCTGGTCAGACATCCTTGACCAATTAAGAAGACGGGGTCTCGGATCGACAAAGAGAGTCCCTACCTAAGATGGCTTCCCGTCATAGTCCAACATTTCATAGACCTCAACCCTGATATCGAGCAACGTCCCCAGACTGAGGGCTAACCAATACCGAAGCTCGAAAAAAATAATATCAACAAAAACCAAGTTTGATCAGGAGGCCATTATTCTGTCTGAACATCTTCTTCAACTCCTCGATCAAACCGATCCGGTACTTCACGCATACATGCGAACAAACAGCCTAGAAGACATTCCCACGGTTCAACACATCCCAGTTGAGCCTAACCCACGGACAAGCCCACCCAGTCATCCAAGTTTCGGTCTAGGAAAAGACGCATTCCCAAAATGCAAACAAAACAGAAAATAGAAAGGGGATGACGTATGAAGCAAGCAGGAACGACGCAACAAACAAAAACACGACCGTCGTCCTTCGTCCTCCAGTCAACAAATAGACCGGACCGAGCCCATAGGTACAGGGGATGACTTTGTCTTCCCCTGAGCAGAAGTCGCGACATCTGGTCCAATCGCGCAAAGTACCCCACCTGGTAACTCAATCATCTCTCAACAGATGATTGTTTCACATTCACCCGAGGAACCACGTCAGCCATCACCGCCTCGCTCGGAGGCGGACGATGTTGAATTAGGCAGTCCTCGCCTCAAACTGCACCTTCCTTGTCCACGAAGAGTCTAGTGTCCTCACCACCTATATTTTTCCATTTCCTATGACACAAACTTCTCTTTTCGCACCGATAGATCGTGGTGATCTGTCCCGAACGCTCTTCAATGTCTCCGTACTAGCTGATAGTCAGGGACTGCGGAAGCCCTACAGCGGTCAACACAAGTACAGCTGCTGCATTGGGCAATCAATCTGAGTCCGTCTTAGCATCGATGTCAATGGTGAGCCTAGGTGGCCCCGGTTCCTCAAGTCCTGTATAAACAGGTGGCACATCAGCTGTCAGGACTCCAGCCCTTGCTACCTATTCTAATGTTATCCTATGTGTCTAATGATGTATTAACTTAAAAGAAGTGCGGAAATGCGTATAAAATTTTTTCATTTATGTAATGGATGTCGTTTTTGTACATGACAAAAGAATTACATAAAATCCTAATTACATGTTAGTCCTAATTACACGAGATGTGTATACATGCACAGCAAAAGAATTCCTATGCGCCCGGCCTCACAGGTCGTCATCCATGCACACACCACCTCCCAAAAGACGCTCGGAAGATTCAAAAGAATGCCTTGCCACCTAAACGATCACGTACCGTGGTCGCGTGCACCAACAACACATAACGTAAGGGGTGAGCGATATGCTCAGTAAGTAGAAATTATGCATGATGTGCACGTGATAAATCCCTCGCAAAGGCATCCTCGCCGATGCACTTAAGTCTCATACTACATTCACTCAGGGCCCCGAAAGACTTTACTAGGCGTACACCGTACAGAGCTCTAATCCAACCACGGCCATCAGCCCAAAGCATGAGTGCATCAACCCAGCAACGCTAACAAGGATATAAGGGCATCAACCCAACCATGAGGGCATCAACCCATCCATGGCAATCCTCCGACGCATCAACGTCGTTCATATATACTGGGGGCGCATCAGCGTCGTCGACGGCGCATCAACGCCGTCCTGGTGCCCTAGAAGCCGCCCCTCACTTAACTGGTAACATGATGGTCAAGGCCCACCTCAGCAATCGCCATTCGCTTTTTGCGACATAAATCATGCACACTCAACTCGCCTAATCCCCGAGTATTCCGTGCATGCTCATGAAATGCATGATGCATCAATACCTTAATACTTACCATAATCATAAAACACGTCATATAAATTCACGTAAGCACATAGGCACTAAGTCACATAATCACGTAAGTTAGGCACGTACAAACATGTTATGTGTTGTAGTTGAATTTCCACTTACATGTCGTCCTTAAGCTAGTCGCTAACCGGTCTGGTGAATTTCCTAATATTTTGTCCCTTAGACATAAAAAGGGTATAAAGTTAGTTTATATACCACATTAATTGGCTGTATGAGTTTTCTTTCCAAAATTTTGTCAAAAACCGCCGAAATTGACCCCAAAAAATACTGATAGGCTATTTATGATCGGGCGTTGAAAGAGCCTCATTGAGATCAGAATATTTTACTCAATAAATGATGTAAAAATATTTTTCCTAAAAAGTGATTGCTTTTTTTATAACTTAAAATGTTTTTATCTAAGGGGTTCAATTCGCGAAGTGCACTAATGAATCCGTGAAACTCTAAGACTCGTGAACTTATTTGAATTCAAAATTCGTGAAGCTTGGGTGACTCGTGAACTAGTTCAAACCCTTATAATTCGTGAAAGATCCTAAATCCACTTCGCGAACCCTAGCTAAATCATGAACATCACGGACTTCGCGAACTCTAACCTAATTCGTGAAGCTCATCTCTCGACTCATATCGTGAAGTCTCTGGATTTGCCAAGTATGACTTAGCTCTTTCACTTCGCGAAGTCACACACATTACACTTCCTAGAATTCGCTACTTTGTATCAGTTCGTCAAGTTACCCTAATTCATCACCTATTCTACTTCGCGAACTCATCATCTCATCACACACTCACTTTGCGAACCTATATAGTTTGCCAACTATTCCCACTTCGAGAAGTCACCATTCCACCTTATTCAATTGGCGACTTTTTTTGGACTTCGTGAAGTTTATTTCGCGTATTAAGGATTCGCCAAGCTCTCCCAACCCGCAAAGTTCGTGTGACTCGCGAACTATATCTTCGCGAGCCCTAATGATTGGGGTTTTCTATTTCGCGTTTGCTTAATTTCACGAATCGCGTCGCTTAATTTCGCGAATCCTCAATTTTCAAAGCATACTCTACTTCGCGAACTTCCTTAGACCTAACACAATTCGCGACTTGCATAGAGTTCGCGAACTCCTCCTAGCTCGCGAACTTTCCTACTTCGCGATGCTACCTTCCACAATTCGCAAAGTCCATGTGTTCGCCACGTTCGACATTGTTTGCTCACTTCGCGAAGTTGACATTCCATGCTTAACTCGTGAAACCTTGAATTTTCGATCTAAGTGTACCTTTTTCTCAAGAACACTATGAATATCGATATGAACTTCAAACCCTAAAATCTAAATCAGTCTAAACGTCGAGCATAAGCAGTTTTCTGTGTTCTATCATCTTGAACGTGATTAACTCGAACTATAACCTAACTTTCAAGCTAAAAGCGTAAAAACTTAGTAAAGATTTCATACCTTCCTCAAGCTTACGTTCAAATTCTCTTCCTTCTCTCTCTACTTGTGGTTTCGTTAGTTCTTGCTTGAGTTCTAAAAGTGAAAGTTTGGATAGATATTTTATCAAAGGTGTGGGTGATGGGACTTAATGTGGCGTGGGTTTTCCATAATTTAGGGAACTTTGTTTCCAAAGTTTTGACCTTAATTTGGGCCTAAGTTTTAAAAATCTAACCCAATTCATATTCATGCCATAGCCCAATTACCAATCTTACTAACATTTTTACCTTAATTACCATTCTTACTAACATTTTACTAACATTTTTACCTTAATTCCCTTTATCCTTATTCCATATTTTCGAAAATTCTCAAACAAGTTAGATATTTCCTAGACACATAACTAAATACACAATATACATGAAATCATGTAAGCACATAATTTATGCAAAAAATTCATATAGTCACATAGGCATACAATGTGTGTGCAAAAATTTCTTGGCTAATAGGCTCGACGGGACTCGGGTTCTACATCAGCCCACTTCTCTGATGTTGTGATGACGGAAGGTCTTCGTGACTCCACCAAATTATTTTCCCCGCTCTTGACGGAGCTAGGCTAAGTGCTCGACTTGACGAGTTCGCAAAAGGTCTCGAGGATTCCATCATGACCCGACTGTACGAAGCACTTGGCACGTCCACTCGCGACAAAGGCAAAGCCCCCGTCATCGAAGGAGTACCTCCTCAACCTGATTCGTCCGCTGATACTGACGCCGGCCCATGGAACGTTCCAATCAAAAAACTCCATGACATCCTGCTGGCCCGACTCCAAAGTGCACCCAAACTCAACGCAGAGGAACAGGAAATCAAACGACAACTCGAGGTTCCGTACACATGCCGAGGCAAGGCCGAGGCGTCCAATCAACCACTTGACGACCCAGAAGATGAGGGTTGTCCTGGAGGGAGAAGACACGAGACAAGGAGCCTCAGCCTCAACAGCAGCAGGCAACCGTTACCAAAACACCTACACCTACCCGAACCAAAAAATCTACCCAAACTACTACCAAAACAACCCAACAGGCCTCCTCACCTCAAGCAGAAGCCTCCTCACCAGCTATGAGCCTTTCACATCCTAGTCCCACAAGTCTAAGAAGCCCTCCAATCCTCCATCCTCTCCTATCCTATCCCTTCAGACAAATGAACATCTCTTCAACCCTCACGCAACCGTTGAAAATTACATTTTCAATTATGATTGGATAGCCGATGAGCCCAGCCCTTGCCAAAGGCTTAATGGAGAATGCCAGATTCTACCTGATGAAGGCAAACATTAACCTAGCCCATCAACGATGATGAACTCGAGAAAGGTGAAGACTATGAAGCTGAAATTCCAGAACTTCTTGAGCTTCTCAAACACATATTCGTTGACGACGAATGCCATCCATCGAAGTCGAAGATAGGAGAAAAGTAAAATTGTCATGGGAAAATGCCAAAGTGGTGGCTCCATATCAAGAAGAGATTAGAAGAAGAATATGGAGGAAGAAAGATAGGATCAGGAAAGCGGATGAGCTTGAACTTAGTATCTCATCCCCCCAGACCAAAATCCGTTCAGTACCTGCTTCTGTTCGTCGAGTACTTATGCTCAAAGAAAGAGGAGGTGATTTGGATATTCTCCGAAGAGAAGAGGCGAAAAGGCCAAGAATCCAAGAAATTCTTGGAGTTAAAGGGGATCGATTTGCGGACATAGAAGTTCCTATCTTCATGGTACGGCGACAAAATGGAGTATGCGAAGAGTTCAATGAAGCTGACCTCTCCTACATCAGAGGTGAAGATGTTGAACAGATGGTGAGAGACAATAGAACGCTTCGAGCACTCAAGACTCTAGAACTCAGATTAGGCTACTACACATTGAAAAGGTTCATACTGCACCAGGTCAAGTTCAATGCAACTCATGACCTTCAAATGGCAGTAGAGAGCAACATGAAGAGGGTGAATCTAGCGATGCCATCTGTTGAAGTCCCAGATCCAAGTTTTGGCGAAGGCCACATCATAAATGAAGACAGTGGCGCCCCGTCTTCCACCACTACTTTCTTAACTAGTTTACGTAACTAGTGTCGTAGAACAGAAAAAGACGATACGAAATTTCGTATAAAATTTTTCCTTTCGTAAAAAAGGAATTGTAACTGTTCCAACAAAATCATCATGGGTCCTATTTACATAGGAAAGCGTGCATGCGGGTCAAAGTAAATCTATCTACTGGGCCTCCACGAGGTCACATCCATGCACACACTTCCATCTCAAAAGCCCTCGGAAGCTTCAAAAGTTGGCCTTGCTGTGAAAATGATCACGTACCGTGATCGCGGGGTCCTACACACATAAAAACGTGGAATGAGCCTATAAAGCTCAGTAAGTGAAAACCATGCATGCAATGCACGTGACCTAAATAGCGAAAGCATCCGCGCCAGTGTTATCTACTTCTCACATTCTTCTTGACCTTTCATGTCATATTTGGTCCCCTTCGGCTTTCAATCTTACTATGCACCATATAGAACTCAAACCCCTAAGGGTATAATTAAGTGAAAGTACACACACTGGGAGACTAAACCCGAGTACTCCATCTGTGCTTAACCCTATGGCGCCTTTCAATCTCAATGCGGTCCACATTGAGAGGCTAATAGTGCCTTTCAATCCCAACGCAGTCCCATTGAGAGGCTAACCTGGGCACACAAATTTCGTTTAACCCTAAGGCGTCTTTCCATCCCAATGCGGTCTGACAAGCGGGCGCTTTCCACTGGTAGCTTACTACGAGGTCGCCAACACTCGAGGTTCCCTCGGTGCCGATCATACCCTCGAGTCGCATCCTCCAGGTTGCATCTCCCGCTACGGGGTATTTACCTGCCTATCTTGAATCAGGCAGTCGGCCTCGTGAATCGCCGTAATACATATATACCTGCCTCTCGTGAATCAGGCAGTCAGCCTCGTGAATTGCCGTAATATATTTATTTACCTGCCTCTCGTGAGTTAGGCAGTCGGCCTCGTGAATCGCCGTAGTACATATATACCTGTCTCTCGTGAATCATGCAGTCGGCCTCGTGAATCGCCGTAATATATTTAAGTAGCATAGAAGAGCCGTGACTCATCATTGAGTCGACACAAATGCCTATATCGGCAATTATACATATCACTTTTAAGCGATCTTATACTCATGCACGCTCTCTTTCCCTGACTCTTATACTAGTCGTGCGTTCATATGCTCATGCCATGAATATGCGTGTCATGTCATCATATAATTTAATTAAATCACGTAAGAACTCACATAAAATCATATAAGCATATAGACACATCACATAAAATCATAAAAGCATATAACACATAGTTTCATGCACATAAAACATATGTGTTGTAGTTGCGATTCCCACTTACCTGGTATCCTTAGCTATTTCGTACGGTAAATCGCTAACCTTCAAACCCTAAGTATAGAAACATATAAAATTAGGGTTTGTTAGTCTAATTATAATCTCACTAAAGTGGCTTAATTTGAACACCCTAGTTTCGACTTTTATAAATTTTGGAACTCCCTTAGACATGATCCTTGAGTTATATAAACCCTAACATGGATTTCGAGTTGCCTTGTAAAATAAATCTCGACATGGAATTCGAGATATATATCAGGTTTTCACATAAAATGTCGAGGTTGATTTCAAAGAGGTGTTCGGCATGAATAGATCTCGAGACTTAACTAGACCACACAAAAATTTCGACATGTTTGATAAATATCGAGCTTGGTCTAGACGTGAAGTTCAAACTTGATCTCGACATGGACTTTGATTTCGACATAGTCTTTAATTTGGATGTCGAGCTTCTATACAAGAACTCGAAATTGATTAAACAATACTCATAGGCTTCGAGATTTAATAATATACAAAGATTCCGAAGGTTTCGAGATGTACATTGGGATTTTAACCAAGATGTCGAGGTTACATATCGAAATTGCAACAAAATATCGAGATTGCATGTTGAAATTATAATAAGATGTCGATATTATAAATAAGGATCTCGATATTAACATCAAGAGAGATCTCGAGTTTTATTTCGAGATCTCACATAGAATTTCGACATTAAGGCTAATATAGATTTCGAAATGATTTTCAAAAGGAATCTCGAGCTTGATCTCGAGGTTTAACAACACAATTTCGACATGCATTTCGACATGGATTTAACATAGATTTCGACATCTTTGAGCTCGAGATCATTCCTACAAAAGTATCCCGACTTCGAAATTCATAACCTGAGGAATCATATTACCACCGAAATACCCTACAGAAATCATCCAATTTAATATTCAGTTTTCACACCTTAAAAATCTCTTCTTTATTAAATTTCAGACGTAGCATAAACCCGTACCAATCTAAGCAACCATATGAGCATGAATTAAGCTCAACAATTAGGGTTTTCTCTAAAATACTTTGAATACCCTAAGAACTTAATATTTTTGAAACCTTCGAAAATTAGGACTTGTATTAATGCCTAAACAAATAGAATTTTTCGTATTTACTAATCTTTAAGGCATGTTAGTTAATGAATAAAACATGAAATCAAGGTAAGAAATATACCTAGTCCAAGCTTGCTAATGCGTCTGGCTTAAATCCTCTCTTTTCTCTTTATACTGAAGCTTTCGATAGTTGTTAACTTATAAGGATATCTTTCTATAGATGACTTATAGTCTACCTGATAAGTATAAAAGCTTGGAAAATCGTGATTGATAAGATTGCAGGGAGGTGACGTTATTTTCCCTTAAGGCTAAGTTATCGAGCCTCATCTCCTCAATCAAAATCTAACATGCTTTAATCTCGAGACATTAAAGATTTCGAGTTTCTAGTATATCAAAACTCATCCCTTCCTATCTTATATGAAATCCTTTCTAAGTTCAATTAGTCATTTTACTTGGTTAGTAACCCTAAAGTTTCTTCTTACTCGATCATCATCAACAACATAACTTTTTTAAGTTTGTTCTTGCAATCGTATGTTTACTCACAGACATGTCCAAGTGCCCAAAGCAAGCTCCCTTTCGACACGACAAATCTCCGTTATTGTATGGGTTTCTGAGACTTCGTTCTCGGAGTGAGATTTATTATTATCTATTTATTCACAACGTGTCAATTGAACGAATTTCATTTCCATTGACCGACCTTGTTAATTAATTTTTTTTTTCATATACAAAATAATGTCTTACAAATAGTACGGACAAGCTGGTCCAAATGTGTGGAAGTTCTTGGTGTCAGCTCCCTACACCAACTCATACATTGCGATGGGATTTTCCTCGGACGGGAATATGGTGGGCTCGAGTGCGGTCGTGGGGTGGATCAAACCCGACGGCACTTCTTCCGGCGTAAAAAAGTACTTTTTGGGAGGAAAATTGCCGAATCTCGTGACTATTCAACCGCCCTATCAAGGGTTGTTATTATCACAGATGGGGAATAATAATAGTTCATCTTCATCTTCATCAGTGCTACTACTGGAATCGAATCAGATTTACATGGCTTTTCAATTGATTGCTCGCAATCCGAGCAAATATCTCATATACGCCGTCGGGCCTCAGGGCGTTCTGCCATCAGCTGCCGCCGACCCTCGATTGGCTCAACATGGAGATATGATCTCCACTACTTTCAACTATTATTCAGGTCAGTGTATTTATACATAGTAATAAACTACTCCAAATAACTCTTCACAACACCATCTCCTTCATTCATACATTAAAAAAAAAAATGGACGTCATACAAGTTACTTATGGAGACTACATACCTTAGTGTACCTATAGTTTGCAACCTAGTGCTTCAGCCACCGGGATTTACTTGGATCCATCGGTCGAGTTCTCCTTATTACCTAAATAAAATAAAATGATTGATTTGTTGGTAGCGTGGTCGAATCAACCGGTGGACGATCTATGCTTTTCAATTGCTAAATTGCATATAACTCATCCATTGTTTACAAATTAAGCACCAAAACCTCTATGATTTGTAAATAGAATAATTAATTAAATCGTGATTTGTTTAATCATGCTCTCCTTGCATTATCACCCCCTAATTGGGGAATACAATGCTAAGTTTTAGACAACATCATGGATATAGTGCCAAGTTTCGAGAAAATATGGGCCACGGTGCTAAGTTTCGACGAGCATAAGAATGTTTTACGGAATAAATAAAGAGATAAGGTAATAACATGCATTTCCATATAACCATGTAGATAGAGCAGTCAAAATGAAGGCCCGCTCCGCCCGACTGGCAGGTAGCGAGCTCGGCGGGCCCGACCGGCCCTAAATAAAAAAAAAAATAAAAGGAAAAAATTTAAAAAAAAATCAGAAAAAAACATTAAAATAAAATATTTAAGCTGAATAACTCTTAACAAATTTAAATTCTTTAATAAAAATTTATTTATGTTATTAAACTTGGTTAAATTAAAAACTGGATCTCATAAAATATAAAATAAACCTTTATAATTCAGTTCTATATTAGTTTTTAATAAAAAAAAATATTTGATGAAATTTGGTGGGCCTGCCCTCCTAGGACGGGCATGAGAAATGGAAGCCACCCCGCCACTTTGGCGGGGTGGGGCGGCGGGCTTGCGGGCCCGTTTGACAATACTTCATATAGGGGTATAGTGTACTTAGGGGTGTTCAAATGTCGGTTAACCGATAGAACCGAACCGAATACCGAACCGAAATTTTTCAATTTGGTTTTTGTTTTTTATTTTGCCTGAAAATAATTCGGTTCGGTTTCGGTTTATTAATTCGGTAAACCGAACAGAATCGAAAACCGAACTCCTAATTCTTATATTTTTATATACAAATAGATTATTATATAAATATATAATGTATATTTTTTTATATGTCTTTTTTAAAATATGTCTTATTTAATAAAATATAAAAAATATTAGGTAAATCGAAATTTTATAGAAATATATAATATAAATCAAATTAATATATTTAATATATGGAAAATATGAGGTAATGAAACTTTTATACAAATATATATATATATATGATAATATATTTATAATTTAATCATATTAATACTATTATTTTTTATTTTGTTTCATTAAAATTGGATTTTTTTGGTCGGTTAACTGAACCGAACCGAAAAAAACTGGGTAAGTTTCGGTTCGGTTTGTTTAATTACCGAATGGACACCCTAAGTGTACTTTATTCTTTTCAAATTCATTGGATGACAGTTGATACTATGGCATGTATTTTTCATCATTCGGTTGCAGCAGCATAGCTTGGAGATAAAAACGAGAAGTTCGATAAAAATTATACCTATTAATTAATGGGCTGTTGATTAAGGCATTATTAATCATTTAAATATTTTTTATTTGTTAATCAATAAATACATTTAAATTTATAAAAATTAATTAAAAAATACTTAGTGCTGTGTATATTGGGGAGCGTGACATTTTACAAATATGAAAAATTAGGGGGTATTAACTTTTTAAGACGATATGCTTAAAATCTTTAGCAACTCAAAGACATTCTATCCCACTGTGCACTTTTTTTCCCCTCATCATGAGTGGTCCTTTTCTCTCTGTCTGAGTGTTCTATCCCCATCATGAGGGTCCCCCTCTTCATACATGCTTCAATCCGGATTATCCAAGAAACCATGTCGCTAGCAAACTCACCAGCAATCTCGCCTTGTCTATCTCTGCTCCTTTCTAGCCGGGTGTCATTCGTTTCTTAATTATCAACTAATAAGTCTTTTTTCTATTTCTTTTTCCGCTCGACCTATCCAGTACCTAGACGAGTTGTCTGTTTCTTTCTCTTTTGTTGTATTGCACAGGACACCAAAATTACTGAAGATCTGTCACGCTAGGTTACTCTTCTGAAATAGCTCTCTAGTCAATGGATCCGAATGGTGTTGACTCAACTGAGGAGGAACTGAAAGGCATACATATTTCTGATATAGACCCTTTCTTGGGTAGGCAGCACGGCTTTTTTGCGGTTGTTGGACGTATCTTGTCACGGAAGACATTCAACTTCGAAGCCATGAGGAAGACCCTTACGTCGGCTTTTAATACTGTCAAAGGTTTTGAGATGAAGAAACTTGATGATCATCGGTTTCTCCTTCTGTTTAACCATAGAGTGGATAGGCTTCGGGTCCTACAATCTTCTCCGTGGGCATTTGAAAAACAGCTTATAGTTCTTAATGGACTTGAGGGAGGGTCTGACCCAAACAGCGTAGACATGGATAAATGTGAGTTCTTTGTTCAGATCCACAACCTTCCGTACTGGGCTACCACGGAGAAGATGATATCGCACATTGGATCTAATTTGGGTGAGTATATTGAGTATGACAACAGCCAGAAATCAACGTCACTTCCTTACATTCGTGTTCGTTGTCGCATCGACATCACGAAACCACTAAGGCGATTCATGAAGCTTATTGTTGAAGGTCGAGATGAGATGGTGATAGCCTTTACCTACGAACGTCTACCGAATTTCTGTTATTTGTGTGGTTTATTAGACCATACCATGAATGCTTGCGAAATTCAGTTTGAGGATGACTACAAGGACCCGGGCCAGAGGTATCCGTATAGCCCTTCTCTTAGAGCTACAAAGTATGCAGCATCAACGGAAAGAATCAAAGGATCTGCATTACAGCACCGCCGGAGTACGCATGCCGATGGCCGGAATCCTACTCCTCCACCAGATGATGTTTTTGGGAAAGATGCGACGTCAATGGACAATGATTACCCAATTTCAGGGATTCTAGCTTTAAAGCAGGCCCAATCATCCTTAATCACGTGTGAGGAGTCCCCAAAGTCATGCCCTTCCCTTATTAGTCCTCCCTATCCAAAAGGTACATTTAATATCCCTAAAGATCCAATTAAATCTCCCACCCATTATAGGCTTAATACGGGAACTCTAAATATTTCTAACCAATCCTCTAAACTTTCCAAAAAACCTTCCCTAATTATCCCCACCCCCGAAACCCAAACCACTTCCTCACCCAAAACCGTAACCGTCATTCCTAAGGCCCAACAGAATTTGAGTATACCCAAATCCGGCCCTATACACTCAGATGAGCAGAACAACTATTCCCTGCCGGTTGATACTACATCGGCTCCCCACCCAAACCCTAACATACCACCAGCGTTTCCTTCTCTGAAATCTGTAGCCTCTCTGCCAAAACCAAAATCTAACCTGAATCCAAATGAGCTCCCTTCATCCAATAGTATACCTAGAATCGCAAGCGACACTATCAATATTACCGATGATCCCCCAGCCCCTGTCCACAAGCCACTATCCACAAACCCATCTGCCATTATCCCTGGTTATAAACCTCCTGCTGTTGTACAAACGCTTCTCCAGAAATATGTCCCGGGGTCCTCTACGATTGATATCACCACTGATGATCGAGCCATTCCCGCTGAAAAGGAGCTACAGTTACTACTCCCCATCAAAGAGGAACCATCTGAGATTACGAACGAAAGGACTAAACGGGTGAGTTTGAAAGCTAGGGCCCGTGCTCGTGCTGACTCGGGTGTTGTTGAGATGCGAGACTTATTACACAAAAAGAGGAAACTCGAATCTGGTGAAGTTAGTATAGCAGCGAAATGGCTCATGCTTTCTGCTTCAGATTACATGGATACTACTGAATCATCGGCGGAGGCTGCGGGTCAGCCCCGCCGGGAGCAATGAGTCTCCTCAGCTGGAACTGTAGGGGCTTGGGAGGAGCCTCTACGGTTCACGAGTTAGGAAATCTCGTTCGTTCTTACCACCCTAACGTGCTTTTCCTTGTCGAAACCAAATGTCGTAAAATTCGTTTTGAGTTTATTAAAAGAAAGTTTAATATGCATGGTTTATGTGTTGAGGTGGACGGCAGAAAATGGGGGCTGATTATGTTGTGGAATAAGGAGATGCACGTCTCGTTGCGCTCTTACTCGACCTATCATATTGATATATCGATCAAGGATGGTGACTCTAATGGATGCTGGCGCCTTACGGGTTTTCATGGTGATCCATCTACAATACAGCGAAAGAATAGTTGGAAGCTCCTATCTCGACTAAGCGATCAAGGATATTCAAAGTGGTTGTGCTTTGGGGATTTTAACGAGATTCTTGATCAGGAGGAGAAATTGGGTGGTCGGCCTCGCCCGCCACGACAAATTTCTGACTTCCGTGACTGTCTGCTCTATTGTGGCTTATCAGATTTAGGGTTCTCAGGTCGACAATTTACTTGGTCAGACCGCTCGAAAACTCCGCATACTATTTATGAGCGCCTAGACAGAGCCTGCGCTTCGTCAGACTGGATTGATCTATACCCTCATGCGGTCACGCGTCATATTCCCACCTTCTCTTCTGATCATTCTGCCCTGGTTGTTGATCTGCAACCTCATCGCACAAGTAGTGACCCTTTTGATCGCCGGTTCAAATTTGAAGCAAAGTGGATGATGGACGATGAGTGTGAGAAGATTATACGAGAATGTTGGCAGGCGCCGTCTTGCACGCAAGATCCCGGGCGTGCTTGGACGTTGTTACAGGAAAGCCAATCTAAATTACCTAGATGGAGTCAGGCGACTTTCAAGCAGACGCATGCACGGAAAAGAGAAGTTGAAAAGGAACTCCTTCATATCACACATCTACCACCTACAGACAGTTCTCGGATCCTAGAGATCTCTTTGCGGAATGAGCTTAATATGATACTTCAAAAGGAAGAACTACACTGGCGGCAGCGCTGTAAAAGCGAATGGCTTCGCAACGGTGATAAGAATACTGGTTATTTTCATCGTGCCGCCACTACAAGACAACGGAGAAATCAGGTTAAAGGGATTCGAAATGGGCTAGGTGTGTGGTGCGAAGTCGTGCAGATATCGAGGAGACTGTTGCTGGGCATTTTCGTAACCTGTTTACTTCCCAAAAACCTTTGGATTCGGAGATCACTCGAGCTATTCAGGAGATACAACCATGCGTGACAGATTCTATGAATGAGGTGATCCTTCAGCCATACACTAAAGAGGAGGTTCGAACGGCACTGTCTGGTATGTTTCCTTATAAATCACCGGGGCCCGATGGATTCTCGCCAATATTTTTCCAAAAGTATTGGGATATTGTTGGCGAGGAAACGTCTACATTGATTCTTGATTTTCTTAATAGTGGTTCTGACTTCCCGGCTTTTCATGAAACCCATATTGTACTTATTCCCAAGTGTGATAGCCCCGAGAACCTTACCCAATTTCGTCCTATCAGCTTATGTAATGTTGTTTACCGCATTGCATCCAAATGCATTACAAATAGGCTGAAACATTTCATGGACCAACTTATTTCCCCTAACCAATCTGCTTTCATCCCCAATCGGTTAATTACTGATAATATACTTATTGCTTTTGAAAATAACCATGCGATGAATCAGAGAAAGACAGGGCGAGAGGGTTATTGCTCCCTTAAACTGGACATGAGCAAAGCCTACGATAGGGTGGAATGGTCCTTTCTGGAGCGAGTACTTATGTAAGCTGGGTTTTCATTCTTCGTTCATTAAATTAATTATGCTTTGTATCTCCTCGGTCGAGTATTCTTTTATGCTTAATGGGCGTTGCTTTGGTCGTATTACTCCCGAAAGGGGTCTACGTCAAGGTGACCCCTTGTCTCCATATTTGTTTCTTTTCTGTACTGAAGCTTTCAGTAGTCTACTAAAGAAGGCTGAAGCGGAACGGGTGTTGCATGGGATAGCAGTATGTCAAGGGGCTCCAATTGTATCGCACCTCCTATTCGCTGATGACACGTTGATCTTTACACGAGCGAGCGGTGAAAGCATGCGGGTGATACAAGATATACTGACAATATATGAGCGAGCCTCGGGTCAAATGGTAAATTTTTAGAAATCATCGGTGGCTTTCTCCCCTAATGTGAGTGATCAGGCCCGAGATCTTTGTTGCGGGGCCCTTGGTATTTGCCGAGAAGCCAAACACAATCTTTACCTTGGGCTGCCTTCGGTCATGGGGAGGAACAAGAAAGAAATTTTCAACTACATACGAGATAGAGTTTGGAAGTGTGTATGGGGTTGGTCTGAAAAGATGCTCTCTCAAGCTGGTCGCGAGATCCTCATCAAAGCTGTTCTACAAGCTATCCCGATGTATGCGATGAGTGTGTTTCAGTTACCATCTTCACTGGTTCGGGATATCCAGAGAATGGTTTCTCGATTTTGGTGGAGCGCTTGCGATAAACAAAAACTCCATTGGGTCTCGTGGGATAACTTATGCAAGCCAAAAACTGAAGGTGGTATGGGATTCCGTGATATTAAATTATTTAACAAGGCTCTTCTTGCTAAACAGGTTTGGCGAATCTTCACTAAGCCTGAATCCCTTCTCTCTCGACTGCTTAAGGCGCGATATTTCCCAAATGGCAGCATTATGAATGCAGCTATCGGTTCGAGACCTTCGAGCACATGGCGGGCCATCATTGGTGCAAGACCGATTGTCCAGGCGGGCTTTCGTTGGCAAGTTGGAAACGGACAGAGTATTAATGTATGGACGGACCCCTGGCTTCCACGGCCGAGATCTTTTCGTGTCATCACCCCGGTTCGTAGGCCGTTCGAGGATATGACTGTGGCTGATCTCCTATCTTCGCGGACGGAGGAGTGGTCAGTATCATTAGTTCAGTCCGTGTTTTTACCCATTGATGTGAACGTGATTCTGGGCTGCCCTTTAAGTGTGATGAATGGTCCCGATAAAGTCGTTTGGCACTATACGAAGCGCGGTGCATTCACGGTTAAGTCCGCATATCACGTGGCCCGACAACTGGTACCTCGAGATCAAGCGTCCTCAAGCTCAAGGCGTAATGAGTGGGGCTTCTTGTGGAATGCCAAGGTTCTCCCGAAGGTCAAGGTCTTCATCTGGCGGCTCTGTATGAAAGCTCTGCCTACAGCTGCTAACCTTGTCGATCGCCACTGCTTTTCTCAAGCCATATGTAAACGTTGTGGCGACCCTCGAGAAGATGAACGACATGTGTTCATGGATTGTCCCAAGTCCAAATTGGTCTGGAAGGCATCTGGCTTGCCACTCAAGATTGTGCGCCGCTGGTCTTCATCTGTGACGATATGGTTGCGGGATTTACATAACCTTCTGAGCCCTCCGAATTTCGAACTCCTTCTTTCGGTATGTTGGGCTATTTGGCATTTTCGCAATAAATGGGTCATGGAATCTGAGGTGCTTTCTCCAAGTAAGGTGATGTCGAAGGCAATGGATGGAGCTCAACATCTGCCAATTACAACTACTGCTATATCGGCCGATAAGGTTCTGCAATCCCCCACTTGGCGTCCCCCAAGCATTGGCATAATAAAACTTAACTTCGACGGAGCGATTCATCAGGAGCGTAATGGAGCATCTATAGGCGTGATTGCTCGTAACAGTGATGGTGCATGTGTCGGCTGGTGGTCGAAGTTTTTTTCGAGGGAGTTTGATTCTGTAGTTATTGAAGCTCTTGGCGCTAGATGGGCTCTTTTAATGGCTCGACTGTGGAACTGGCGTAGTATTGATGTTGAGGATGATTGTTCCGAGGTCATCTCTTATTTGCACATCGACTCGTGGACTCTACATCGATCGGCTCCATTCTGAACGACTGTCTGTCTCTCGTTGTTGATTTCGATTCGGTCTTTTTTTCTTTAGTTAGACGTAATGGTAATTTTGTTGCTCATTTTCTAGCTAAAAATCTAGGAGTCAATAGCGAAGGTCGATCCCCACCTTGTCAGGCGATAGCTGATTTATTGTATCTGGACCTTCGTCAAGATTGAAATATAAATCATCTTCTATCAAAAAAAAAAAAAGACATGTACTAAATGTTGCAGTTTGAAGACAAGTTTTAAAATTTAAGAAGGTCAGTAATTTCGAAACCGAAACAATTTGAGGACATTATGATTCAAAATTGAAGTGCGACAATAAGTTACAAAATGGTAATTATTTTAAATTTCGACAAATTTGACACTTATTTTCCTAAAATTAAAAACATTTAGATGAGGCATTCTCAAATTGATTGACTTTTGAAACTTATTGTTACCATTTAATTTAGAACCAAACCTTAAGGCCATGTTTGCGTTCCAAGATAAAGCCCTATATGAGAAATGTCAAACGGGCCCACGTGGGCTTTGGCGAGGCGAGCCCGTCGGACCGCGGGCGTGCCCACCAAAAAATAAAAATAAATAATTATATTAAATATTGATATACTAAATTACATTGATATTTATGCTTTTATGCTATGGTTTCTACTTTAATAACATAAGTTAATATTAAAGAACTTGATTAAATTAGATATATTTTCCTATTTGAATTCTTCATTTTTTAAAATTGGTTCCTATTTTTTATTATTTTTTTATTTGTTATTTTTTTAAAAAACAGGCGGCTAAGCCCGCCAGGCCCGCTACCCGCCTGCAGGCGGAGCGGGCTTTCATTTCTCAGGCCCGCCCCGTCTACCCGTTTTGAAAATTCAATATTTAACAAAAGCCCGCTAAAGTAAAACGGACTTTGTGATAAAGTTTGAGAGAAATGACAAGATAAAGAATAAGACGAGTTTGATCAATAATATTATGTGTTGTGCCTCATATGACTGATTATAATGAGAGGACGAAAAAATAACTATGCTAGAAAAAAATAAGCATTTTGTTCACCATTTGTCACTACATCGTTGACCATTAGTATATATAAGTACTTTTTGCACACTCAAATGCGTGTGCATAATATATACTTCCTCCGTCTCACTATTTCTTCTCATTGTTCTATTTCGGGCGTTCCACATAATTCTTCTCATTTCTACTTTTGGTAAAAAATTATTCCAATATTAAACTAATTACACCATTTATATTTAAATAGGCTTCTTAATTTGCGTGCCCAATTAGTAGTTTTCTCACTCCATTCCTTAAAAGTGTACTATAATATTAAAAAAAATGAAGTTTCTTAATCTACGTGCCCACTAATTTTTGGAAAGTATTAAGTGGGACAGAGGTAGTATTATATTTATATTTATTTTAATTTAAAACGCCCTGGGATCCTCTGTCCCAAACTCATGTCCCAATTTGTGTACCAAATCACCGGATGTTGACACTTGTAAAATCCTGTGGTCCAAAAATTGTTATTATTTTTTAAATTTTTTAATTACATAATCTATCAAGTTATAAAATAATTTCTATTTCATGTCATTTATATGATAAAAACAAATAAACAACACTAAATAATTCTTTGTTTCATTACGATCAAATTGATACTCATATCTTATATTTTTCGATATCTATAAAAATTATTTTTTTCATATATTCTACAATCTGGTATACACATTGGGGCAGGGTTTGGGACAGAGGATCCCATCCGAAAAACGCCCGAGTCGAGTTTAAAGAGGAATCACGGAATTCTCAACATGATTGGTTGGTCAATTATGTCGACCATAGGCGCAATGGTGGCTCGTTACGCGAGGAGATTCGATCCAGTATGGTTCTATTCTCACGTCATCATTCAGTCATTTGGATTCTTATTAGGTTTGACTGGAGTTATATGTGGCTTGGTTTTGGAGAATCGTCTTCAAATCTCTGTCACCAAGCACAAAGTCCTTGGAATTTTAATCCTCGTCCTTGCTTGCATTCAGGTATTACTATTAGCAATTTACTATTATCAGTAACATTTATTATGGTGCTGAGTATAAATATATAATATATATATATATCTATATATATATATATATATATATATATCTGTGTGTGCATGTGTTCAGATGATTGCATTATTTATTCGACCATCCAAGGATTCAAAGTCTAGAAAATATTGGAATTGGTACCATCACAACGTGGGGAGGTTAATATTTGTTTTAGCAGCAATCAATGTGTTTTACGGGATACATTTGGGCAGGGCTGGATCAACCTGGAATACAACTTTTGCTGTTGTGCTTGCTATTTTAATCACGGTAGTTCTTATTTTCGAGATCGGGAGGTGCTTGAGAGACTAATATGAATATTTGTTACTACTAAACCTATAGCATTAAGTGGTGCACATTTTTTCTTCTGCGTTATGATGATTTTTTTTAGCTTTTTTTAGAAGAGTTATAAGAAATATCGCCCTAATGAGTAATGAGTGGGATTTAAAAAATAGGTGAACGGGTCACATTGGGTGGCGCGTTCTGAAAGTGCCACTTGGAACGGTGCTTTCTAAAAGGGATTCGGATTTCCTGTCCCACTCATTTGTCCCATAATTTGTCCCCACAAGCACCGATTCTTGACAAGTGTCCAATCCAGGGTTCAGATTTCCCCCCTTAGGTTTTATATTAATTTATTATTTTCTAATTACATGTTCCACCAAATTTTAAAATCTTCTTTGTTTCATTAAATTTATGTGATATAATCAAATAAACACATCTAATTTATTATTTATTTCGTTACGATCGTTTTGATATCCATATCTTATATTTTTCGATATTTATAAATATCATTTTATCTGAATATTATAAAATATGGTACAAATTGCGGGACGAACGAGTGGGACAGGAAATCTGGGTCTTCTAAAAGCATCACTCCAAGTGGCCCGTTCTTTATTTTTTTTTACTTTCATTTTTTTTTTGTTTTGTTTTTGAAAAAATTTCGCAAGTATCTAAAATAGGTAAAAATCCGAAAATATTTGAAGCTTAGCAAACATAAACCAAATATTACATTGCAAATATAATTACTTAAACACGCACAAATCAGACAATGCACAAAATTTTCAAAACACTAATAATTTTACTTAGCCTTGTCGACCACTTCGTCTTGCACGCCTCAGATCTATTCATCTCGTTTGCAATCCTCGTCGTTCGATGCCTTCCCACTACCCTCCGATTTCTACGTTGCGTGAAATAGTTGGAAGTTGGCATCCTACCAATAATGCTCGTAGTCCAAAGGAACAACGCGACCCTCATAAGTTCTCAAATAAGCTTTTTTATTTAATATGCGGCAACATATTTAGCACAATTAAGCCCAAAGCTACAAAAAGGTGCTTGTGCATGTGAACATGGTATTTTGAACATACTCCACTTAGCACGTGAGCACTGACGATCATTCAATACGACGACGTACGTACTAGATCCCCTTCCACTTTAATCAGGTATAGACCTCGGTGGACCTTGTCGCATAATCAAATTCTCTCACCGGATGGCTTTTTGAGTCGTTGCCCCATGCATGATATTTTTTTCGTGGCATAATATGACCATGCAGTTTCATAATTCTCCATTGCAAGACATGCCTCTTGATACCTGTCAAAAAATATGTTATAATGCAATGGAAAGTAAACTGGACAATTGGAGTTATGAGTAGACATCGAGATCCTTGACTCCACTCTGATATATTGGTCCTGGTCGCCATTGTACCGCAAACGACCCCCATCATACTCGAACATCTACTTCTCAAGTGGGATTTTCAAGCCACTTCTGAGCATCCTTATTGATAACATTAATTTGATCCATCGTTCAATGGCATAGGTCCTTTAACTGTTGGTTTTTAAACTCCTTGCAGAAGCTAGATTTGGCAAAACAATGGGCACCTCTAAATGAATTTCTTCATATAGCATCTCTATAGCAGATTTAATCGAAGCATGGTGATCTGAAATTAAACAGACTTCTTCATTTTTCAACACGTGAAAATTCAATACGTGCCAACACTAGTACCAAGATTCACGGGTTTCTTCATCTACGATTGAGAAGGCAAGTGGAAAGACGTTTTGGTTAGCATCAAGGCTTGCAACAATCAACATCTTATGCGTATATTTCGTGCAAAGATGAGTTCCGTCTACACCTACTACCATTTGACAATGTTGAAAACGTCTATGCAAGGTTTAAAATTCCAAAAAACGTAGCGTAAGATATTTGGATTATTGTTCGTGATATGTCTTCACCTCATAATAGTGCCCGTGCATGCAACGCTTCATGAATTTCGGTAGTTGTTGGACGGAACTCTCCCGCGTACCATATACGATCCTCATCGCACGCTTTAAACCCCTCCACGCTTGAAGGTAAGAAATTTTGTAGCCATAGCTTTCTTTGACCCTTTGTATCACATCCTTTGGAAGATATTGCCGATTGACGAAAATCAATATCTCGGCAATAACGCCTGGAGATATGTTACGATCTGGCAATTCGTTCATCAAGCACGTGTGCTCTCCAGGATACCTTGTTATTAACTAGTAACCTTTCTTCTTTTTGTGGCATGCACGTAGCTTACAAACGCAAGTTGGACTATGGTTGCTGGTAATGTGCCATAATGAGCTGTTACTCTCCAAAACCCGACATTCGGCGTTTAACGCCGACGACCACCGGCGACAACATCTGCCGACCACTGGCGGAACCGCCACATCGGTGAAAATAGCCGCCGGTACCACCACACTCAAGCACAACGGCGGCCACCGGTGAGGACAGCCGGCGAACAAGCAGTAACTCGCCGAGATGGGCGGCTATCCAGCCAATTCGCCGGTAAAAAAAGATTAAATTAGGCAAAAATCATGCACACCCACCACCAACACCAGACATAGCGGTGGTTGGCCCGTCCATCACGACGGCGATTCGCACGGAGAGCCGCGCTGGGCGAGCCCTGGAGAGCCTTGTTGGCCAAATCGTCCAATTAAAAAAAATGCACACAACCAAAGGCTGAACACTTTTAGGTAGGTTAGAGTCATTCGAGAGTACCTCAATCTATCAATTTATAAGCTTATATATATATATATATATATTGAAATTTTTTTGGTTAAATTGAGGTACTCTAAAGAAAGTCAACATAACTAATAAGGTTGGAATGGGATTACGATTCTAGGCTTGACAAGAGGAGGAGGAGGAAGAGGAGGAGGAGGAGGTGGAGGGGTTAGGGCACGCTAGAACGCGCCACTATGTGACCCCTTCAGAACGCGTCACTTGTGTGGCGCGTTCAGAACGCGCCATTCGAAGTGTTGCGTTCACCTATTTTTTAAATTGTTCTAATTTTGGCACTATTTCGGATAGTTCAACTAAAAAAACGGTAAATTGGAAAAAAAAAAAAACCGCCTTTTGATTTGAGGTAGCTTTTGTTATCTACTGTAATATTGAATATCTTGTTTGATAGTATAAAAAAAGTAATTCCTTGTAGAAAAATAATAATTATTTTGATTGATACGTAAAATATTTGACAATTGCACGCATAAGATTTACCGCCAATCTTATTCTTCATTAGTCGGAGATAACGTGGATAAAATTTCACTACTTGTGTACGTGATGACTGAGATGATTCTTTGAAAGAATTTGAGTAAAGATTATTGAGAGTAGGGGCTCTGACAATATCCGAGCAATCAATGATAATTTGGACAACGAAATCTTAAGGTAGGAGATTCTAAAACAAATTGGAGTAGTCTTATGATTTGGGTCATCGGACCCAATAGGGTTAACTGACAAGCATAAATCTATTTTATTAAAATCGAGAAACTATGGTTTTGGGGGAATACATCGAACAATAATTTGCTAAAAACTGACGTCCCGGTAAACGAGAAATTAATTTTTGCAAATTGACACACTATAAGAGATGAAAATACATTAAAGCTATGTTTGATCTGTAGCCCAATAATTGCAAGGCACACGCCCGCAAAACAATCATACGCCGGTTGTCCTATGAAAATCGTTTCTAGAAGATATTGGGAACTTTAGAAACATAATATAAATAAAAAAACCCGTCTTGTTAGGTAAGTTACGAAATGTATTAACGGGCCAAACAAAAGTTTAAAAATAGTTGTTTGACCCTTAATTGTTTTATAAGCCTGATCTCGTTTGCAACTCAAACACTGTACTTTGAGAAGAAGCGAAAATGAGGTGAAGGAATATAATATAACATGCACGGCTTGTTAATAAATGACTGTTAAAAATTTCCTCCAAAAAAATACAGCGTTCAAAATGGAGATTGAGATATGTGGTTGAAAAAGTTAAAATTCAATGGTTTTAATTCATCAATGAACCTATTAAGCATTTATGCATTCATGGTGGTAGCTAGCAACTCGAAGAGTATTTATGAAATTGATATGAGTATTAAATAATATTTCTGCACTGATGTCTTGTTGATGAGAACAAACCGACACCATGAGTAATACTGTGCAAACTCGTTCATTTTCAAAAGAACGTGAAAGACAAGGTACATGAACTTTTTCATATTTTAGTCAAAGATTCGTGCACTTGTTCTATGTCATGTATATCTTGAATGAACATTAATGACTAATATGTGGTTATTTTTTTCGCCTTTTTTTGTAGTGATGGAGTTGGATAAATTACTCAGTTGAGAGGAGTATCTTTATCACGAGTCCCGGCCAAAGAAACTTTTCTACACAGATAAATGATTGAGGAAAAAGTTGTTGGCGAAATGGTGGGTGACTTGCGCGACACCACTACTAAAACCACCATTATCCCATTAAAGAGGTTCGGTTTGTTATACGGTGGTCCATTTTAGTTAGAAAGTTTCCATATGCGATGAAGTCGATATATTATCTTAAACAAAATTATATAAGCGAACCAAATGTTACATGAGATGTGGAATATAACTTCGTTGCTCCTATACAGAAATAGATATTATGGTTTACGTTATTATTAGACAATATTTAGATAAAATAATACAAATTCTCTCTATGATCCATAATGCTCCATTTATTATGTTAATTTAAAGACAACGTCGATTAGCCTTCTAGGAGAACCGTTGACTAAAATACATTGGCTTCACGGTGAAACTCAATGGTCGACGCAATTCAACTTTGATGTGTTCCGCGGGAAACGACCTTTGATGACGGTGGACTTCGGCGCGACTTCTGAAACTGGCGATTGCTAACGTTCGAACATAACACTCAAAAACCAATAACGAGTTAGAGGGGGCCGGGGTGGTTGCCGGCGACGCCCCTCCGATGCTTAAGTCAGTTTCTTTCGAGGAAGGAGTAAGACAGGTGCTAGGATAGTAGGTAGTTTCGTTTCTACTTTGCATACCTGAGAAATAACCTAACCGTTACCTTTCATACTAGATTCGTTCCGCTGAGCCATGACCTGGTATTCCCTCAGCCCGCCTTTTCCGCGAGCTTTGTGTTAGAGAACGTGGTCTTTCCACTCGTCCCACGTTCTCCTTCTTCATCCTTCCATCAATGTAATACCCGCAAAATTTAAAGCGTGATTATGATAGGAAATTTGAAGACAATTAGGGAAGATAAAATTCGTAAGAAATATTTCTGAACAAACAATTTCGGATGAAACCAAAAATAATAATTAGGTCCTAGGATTAAATAAATATTATGGGCCTAGAAGACTAGAAAGCCCAAGAAAGAATGTAGAAGCTAAAAATGTGTAGAGAGCCAACTAAATTAGCGAAGGCACAAATTAGAGTATAATTATATATATATATATATATATATATATATATATATATAAGTTCGTAGATGGCTTCAAATGTGCTTATAGGAGCACTTATTTACGAAAATTGCCACCCCTATAGCTGTGCCACGTCATCAGTGAAGGAGGGTTTTTATGGTATTATAAAATTATTAAAAATAATTACCATTTTAGCCTTATATGTGATTGGAATTACATTGTGGCATTAGCAATAGAAAAGAAAGCAAACAAACGTATTCATCTCACTAAAAACCAATAAACACTACATTAAATTAGCACGGAAAACAAAGAGTCACGTCTAATCAAAACAGTGCATCCAATTTAGTCGTCATTGCCAAAAACCAATCTCTTCTCTGTGTTTCTTAGATTAGATTATTGCTGAGGCAGGTAAAAGCTTGATAACAGAGAATTATGGACAGTCATCAGCTCGATTTTACAGATAAGGATTGGTGGTCTGAGCTGGTCGATTACAGCAACCTATTTGCCGACGACGTTGCTAGGACGCCGGTTGCGATCGAAGCGATCAGAGTACTTTGCAAAGTTCGTGTCTGGGTTAGGGCTTATGTCCAGCATCCTCACCGTCTACCTCGCCGGAAGGTTTAACGAGAGAAAAGGGGGAAAGAATTGGTTTCAGAGAACCTTAAATTAGAGCTGTCTGGATAACTACTACTGGGTTTTGTCAGCGATGGGCGGCGCAAATTTAGTTGTGTTCGTAGCAGTGTTGTAAAATTTAGGCGCTAATCGGCGCCCGCCGCGGCGAATAAGGCCTAATCGTCCGCTTAAATCGGCCCGACAGCCGATTTTCGGGCCGCCTAGGCGCTGCGTTAAAATTTTTTTTTTTTTAAAAACTGAAACGATTGATAGCTTTAGAAAAAAAAATTAATTAAAAAATAGGAAGAAAAAATCAGACTAAAACACGCAATCCCTAAATCATATCATCAAACGGTGGTGGAAGCAGTGGTCCACCGGACACAGGCGGCGATGCTGGTGAGAATAACTGCGACCAGTGCTTTTGTTGTTGCTGTGGTTAGATTCAGGTCGTTTTTATGTTTCCAGTATTCTCCGTCTCAGACCTGACGAACTCCGCCACGCCAAAGTCTAACAAGTGTACCATTGTAAGAAAAATAAAAAACAAATATTTATATATCATACTGTAAAAGCTTGATAACAGAGAATCATGGACGGTCACGATTTTACAGATGAGGGTTGGTGGTCTGAGCTGTTCGATTACAGCAACCTATTTACCGACGTTGCTTCACCTAACGATGTTTATTTATACAGAAGGGGACAGAGAACTTCATAGCTATCCTCGGCCAGGGTTTGGTTTTGTCGTATTCGTTGTTTGTTTAGAAATTTTTTATATTGTCTTGGTGTGGTGTGATGGAGATTCTATTGTTGGGTTATCAAGGAAAGCTTCATCATTTTCGTTATTTGGTCTATCTGCAGGGAATCTTATACTGTGGTACCTCATGACTTCGGTTTCAAGAAAACAAGCAAGTTGAACAGCCCCACTAACAATTCCTTCTGTTCTGATGTCAGGACCTCAAATCAAAGTTTTATATAATTCTATGCATTATATGAGTTTATGCATTAATTATTGCATTTTTATGATATAACTAAGATAGTATAGTAACAGTGAGTGATAAAGGAATTGTAGTGGTTTGCGTGAAGTAAGATTTCGATAGATTGTGTTATGAAAATTAGGACTTCTTGAAGAAGTATTGCCGAAAGGCAATTAGAGATAGTGAATGGAATTTTTTTTAAAAAAAAATAAAATAATAATAATAATAATAATGATAATAATAATAATAAAATAGAGTAAGGTGTGAAGAATGGACTTCAAAAGTTGTAAAGGGAATAAGAATTTCGAAACCCTAGATTTCGAAATTAAGAAATGCGAAAAAGATTTTGAATAAGGTGAATTTCGAAATTTTAATGGGCTTTGAAATTCTTTAGAGGTGGAGTTCGAAAGTATATAATGAAGTGAAAAAAAACTTAAATAATATCAAGGAAATGCAAAATTAATAATTTAAGCAACCAGATAAATTTCGAAATGAAAAAAAAAAAAAATTCGAAACCCTAAAGTCATAGTTTCGAAATTATTTGGACAAGGATTTCGAAATATTAGTAAGGGGTTCGAAATTTACTTTGAGGGTTCCGTACTAACTTTAAGTTTAATAATGAAAATTAGCAAGTGATAAATAAAGAAAATAAAAGGTGAATAAATGATAAGGTTAGGTTTGAAAACATTGGAATTATCTATTTGTAGTATAGTGGATGGAAGGATAGAGGTTAATAACGATGATATCAATAATTCATTTTATAAGCAAAAACTTCGATATTAAGCTAAGGAGAGAAAAGTCCGAACAGTAAATGAACGCAAGCTAGGAAGAGGTATGAATTTTGTTATGAAGTTCATGTTTTTACACTAAGATTAACATGATTAGGATTAGATATACGTGAAAACTCGTATTAGTCAATAGAAGTTTGATTTTCGATAGGACGAACATGTTTAGAGTCCGGGTTAAGTTGATCATGTTCTTAAGAATTTTGATTTTGATCGTATGAATTTTAGATGTTTAGGACAAAATAGTGTTTCGGTAAGATTTGATTTAGTATATGAGAATTTCGAAAGCAAATTTTTGTTTAAAGATTTCGATGTTAAATTGAAGATCTCGACATAAGGTGTAAAAAAAAAATTGATAAGGAAAATGTCGAAATGTGTTCTGAAATCCAAAGATCTCGATGTCATAAAATCTCGACATAGGTTTTAAAATTGGCTATAAAAGTCGAGATATGTTTCGAAATCATTTATGCTATACTTGAAGATCTCAACATGTTAAACTAAAAAGATCTCGACATATGAGGTCGAGTTATGATAATTTATCCAGATAGGATCTCGAGTTATATATCGAGATTTAGAACTTCAATTAAATAGGAGTTCGAGTTATGATTTTGAATTAGATGTCGAGATTGGTAGTTAATCATGGAATGAGAGTTGCGAAATTTGTTTCGAAATCAAAGGATTTGACTAAGTAGAATCTCGAAGTAGGGTCAAAAGGATTTCGAGATCCATAGAAATTTCGAGTTATAAAATGATAATTTCGAGAGAAATGTCGATCGCAGTTTGAGACCTCTTATCAAACTGATATAGTTCAAAGCATAAAAACGTTCTTGTAGTTCCCAATTGTTGTCACAATTCAATAGCGAATATACGTGATGGATAGCAAAATTATTGTTAATAATGATTAATAAACCATTCCTTAGTCTCAAAGTAATCAACATCATTAATAATAAAATACTTATATAAATACAATAGTACGATATATATATATATAAAATATATAATATATATATACAGATATAAGAATTAGGGTTTTCAATAATATTTTCGGTATAGTATAGTTATCAGTTTTTAATACAAGTTTCAATATTGATCCAAAATATAACTTCTAAGTCAAGAATGTAATATATTATTAAGTAATGAATAGAAAGGTAAATGTTACGGATAAAAAAAACGATCATTGTGATAAAGCATGCATATCACACACACATGTCATTATAGGAATTTTATATTTACCAGAATAATATTGTTTTTAGGTCAGGATTCAGAAAAAGGCAAGGACAAAGTCGAGTGAGGCTTTAAGCCATACTGTGAGTATGATATGCAACATGTGTTCTGTTTTTATGTGCTTTATGCAAATTAAATGATTGATGATTTTCTTATAAAAGTATTACTTGAAATGAACGTGAATTATGTGGCCATAATGTGCTACTGTATGAGTGTGATGCGATGGTATATAGAATTTATATGTCATATAAGGTGAAAGTAAAGCAGTAAAGAAAAGAGAAACCGTTATGACTGCTATGACATCGGACGACTTGATACACAACTATGGTTACATCCCTACAAATTGGGGATTACAGAGTCCTGTACAGGCAAATAGAAATATATTTACGGTTACAGTCCCATGCATGGGCCCCTACGGGGTCAATAGTACGAGTCTAGCAGGTCATAACGGAAGTATCAGAAATAAATGATCATGTAGATTTGCATTGGTCTGAATTACATGAATGATTTTATGGACTATGGTTATATGACAAACTTCGATGAGTGATTAAGTGATGATTATGTGAGTTAAAGTGCTTACAGTATGAGTGTTATGAATCTACGGATTCTATGAACGATGGTATATTCTTTAGAAAAGTCTATGTAAGTCAATGAAAGAAAGAAATTAATTTTCTGCTACAGTTTTGGTTATTATTTGTCTAATGGAATAACATGTTGCGATCATACTCTGAATAATTGTTTCCTCAGTTGGTGTAGATATCTAGCAGGCAACTTAGAGTGCATCTTCATACTAAAGCATGGATTCAAGGTTGGCCGGCTACGCTCTCACCTACTCCCCTAAGTTCATCGTGTGCATGTAGTATAAGAATCATTAGTATCTTTCATATGATATATGTGAATATATATGTATAATATGAGTGAATGTGATGAGAACAGATGTACGCCCGTTTATGTATAAAGGTATTAATGTAAAAAGGCGAAAAATTTTATGTGGAAAAATATAGTAGCTGCGCAAATAAAGTAATAGAAAACGGGACGTTACATCTGATTACTGCATTTCATTTTCATTTTCGTCCTATTTCACCATAACTTTTGCTGTAAAAGCAATACAACAGCGGCTGTCTCTCTTTCTTTTTTTTTTCACGAGTTCGTCTATTCAGCTGTTTCTACCGATTAAGAGCTATTTAAGTGAGGTGTGGACGAATCTTTCTTGGGTAGTACAACAGAATGCAAACCCAACGTCTGAAGAACGCAGAGATTTCCGACGCGGCGGTGCTCATCGGCGTGTGTTGACTGTTCTGACATATTCCTACATAGGGGCACCGCGGCCTCGAATTTCAAATACCTTCAGCGTGGGGCACTTCGGAAGAGATGTTAAGGAAATGTCTGTAATGGATTCGCAGTAGGCCAGGCTTATGGTTTAAGGGCAGCCTCGAGCTATGGCTGCTACGTTTAAATCTGTGATCTTAAGCGATCTGTTATCTATCTCCCTAAGCTTTGAACAGTTCATTCCAACATGGATCAGCCCCACATCACTTATGTTCAGACACAATCCAAGCTTCAAGCGTGAGAGGTGGGAACAGCTTCTAGCGATAGATTTGACACAATCCAATGTGTGTTGCTATCATATTCTAGAGGTTGATCGCCATTGGGCTTTTCACGGCTGACAACGTAAGCGCCGATCGTGTGCTCAAAAGCTATTCTGCGATTTTCCTTTTTCATTGTTTGTGGCGTGTCTGATGATTGTGGATATGGAATTAATAACAATGGGTAGAATCTTAAAGGAAGATGAGATTAGAAAAAGAAAGGGTTTTCCTGCAATATTAGGAGTTTATTTCAGCGTTTCTTCTTGGTACTTTTGGATCATTATTAGGCATCGATGGATTGTGTTTGTGATGAGTGTGCCATTATATGTTAGAAAGCAGAAAACCCGAACAAAGTCCGTTATGTTATGATGTCGTTACGGTAGTTGATGAGTTATATATTTAGAAGCATTACAATATAAGGTTTCTTCTTGAATTTTCACATTAGGGGTGAAAATTAACTATTTGACCGCTGTGGCAGTCTCTAGGCTTCAAGGAGAGCTCGCCAAAGAAGGCAGAGAACCTCCTTCAAATGCCCTCAAGCGTTGGAGAGCGAACATCATCACCGAAAAAGTTACTCAAACTAGATTCCTAGAAAGAGCTAAAGGTAACTTACCAACAATGTTCATTACCGTTTGGTTCCCTTTTTCTTGAATTAGTAGCAAAGTAATACGGGATCTTGAACTGATTTATGACAGTTATCGATACGTTCAGTGTAGATCTCATCGCCCGTGCAAGCAGTGGCTTAATCGATCCCGTCATTGGTCGTGAGACAGAAGTGGAAAGCGTCATTCAAATTATTTGTCGAAGAACAAAAAGTAATCCTATCCTTCTCGGCGAGGCTGGTGGTGGGAAAACAGCCACTGCGGAAGGGTAGCTAAGAGGACTGTTGAGGGGAGTACCATACTTTCTCATGGTGAGTTAGTTCTTATCCAATTTTTTTTCTTTGTAATTATATTTTGGCTATGTGCTTGTGAGATATGTATAAGTTATAGTTCAAAATTTGTATAAAAAATGCATCCTGGCATTAGACATAGGCCTACTTCTTGCGGGTGCTAAGGAGAGGAGCGAATTAGAAGGTCGAGTGTCCAACTTCATAAAAGATATTAAGAATTTAGGTGTGAGCTTATTTTGACTTTTCGGGTGAGATTCGACTTATATATCTATGGACTATAATTTGTAATCACTCTATAATAACTTTATGGGGCCCGCCATTTTTCTAGATGACATGATTCTTTTCATCCATGAGGTCCACACGCTCATTGGATCTGGGACAGTTGGACGTGGAAATAAAGGGGCGGGCATCGACATAGCGAATTTATTAAGAGCCAACGCTCGGCCGAAGTGAATCGCAGGTTCTAATACTCATTGAGTTGGTCTTCGATCTTTGAGACGTCAAAGATTGAATCTAAACCTGCTAGTATGCCTTTTATTTCATTGCAGTGCATCGTGGTGACAACTATAGATGAATATAGGTCACAGTTTGAGAAGGATAAAGCACTCGCTCGGATATCTCAACCCGGTTTTATTGACGAGCCAAGCGAGGTAATAATCGGTAACAACTTCAGATCGATCAAACCTTCCACTCACTTTACCTTTTCGCTCAAACATGTTTTTTTTTTCAAAAACTATTAGGAAGATGCAGTAAACCTTTTGTTGGGCTTGCGTGATACGTACGAATCCCACCACAGATGCGTATAAACATTAGAGGCCAGCAACGCTGCAGTTCATCTCTCCGCTCGATACATTCCCGATAGGCACCTTTCGGATAAAGAGATCTATGTTTCAGTGAAATTACATGGGTGGAATATCAAAGGACAAAAGAGCAAGAGTCACAATACCCTAGAGGTCCTATTGCGATGGGGCTGCCTGTAGAGACCCGCCTGAGCTCAGTCATAGACGCTCAAGGCTGGAATTGACCGGGAAGATCGACTGTTGAGTTCATCGACTTCAGTCCACACCTTCCACCGATTCACCCTAGCGGTCGAAATTCGATATCTTGGAAGGAGGCACCGGGTGGCCGGCCCACTGCACGATTGATTAGGGAGGCATTGCGCATACGAAGGCCAACTGTCCCTTGGGCGACTTTGTTTGGGGGACCGCTGCGGATACCACGTCATGAGGTCATTTTGTGGTTGGCCATCCGTGATCGATTGTCGACTAGAGATAAGCCTTGGGTGGCTCATCGAGCTGGGACCCCTGCTTGTCTTCTTTGCGACGCGCTGCATCTTGAGACTGCTCATCATCTGTTCTTTGACTGCGTATTCTCACGTGACTGTGTTCGGATCCTACGGCGGAAGATTAGGTGGGCATGGTCGTACCGAGACTGGAGGCAAGGCATACACTTGGCTGCACTGCGGCGTGGAGACCATCTCGTACAGGTGGCCTATAGTCATGTCCTTGCTTCTTTAGTGTACCATATTTGGCAGGCCCGGAATAGGCGCTGGAAGGAGGGGGCTATTATGACTCCGGACAGGCTTGTTACCTCCGTTCTTGACATGGTTTGCATGCGACTGCTTGGGACATCACCCAAGTTTGATCTGCAGAGGGCAGCTATACGACGGCTATGGCGAGTAGCTTGGTAGCTTATTAGACATACTCATGTTCGATTGGTTGCTACTGTCAGTAGTCTGTCACTGGCTTCCATGTGGAGGACTACACTTCCACTCATTTGTATATTCTCTCACTCATTATATATATAAAAGGAAATTACTCCAAAAAAAAAAGAGCAAGAGTCACATTCAATACTGAATAGTCGTACAATATATCCAATAAGGCAGCTAGATAGTCTTCTCCACATAATAGCTCCAGTTTACCCAGTCGGGCAGCTAAATAGTCTTCTTAACATAATAGCTATGGAAGAGTCATATACAATCGTATCTCTTCAACTCTGTCAGTTTCCTTCACGACCTCTCCTCTGCACGCTCCTCAATTTCTTCAAAGGTGATTTGCTTTTTTCATAAATTTGCGTTTTTATTGTTTCATTTTTATTTGTTGGTTTGGTGTAGGCATCGATTTTGCGTGTTTCATAATACTAATGCGAAAATGGAGAGCAAAGGAGGAGAGGACCTCTTATTGGAAGAAAAGTTTACTAAGCAGCGACAAATGCTGATAGCAGCCGCGTCTTCTGTGCTAATCTTCGGAAGCTTGACCGGAAGACACTAATTTCGTATTCTCCAACAATTTTTGTGGAGCCGTGTCTTACGTGCAAAGCTTCGAAGCTTTGCTCAGAAGACGCTAACTTCGAATTCTCGAACAGTTTTTGTGAAAATGTCATCCAAAAGAAACCCTCAAAGCCGAACAAATATCTATCATATCTTATGTTTGATAGAAACAAAAACTTATTCGATGAGGGAGATATATGGGCGACGGTGCGTGGGAAGGCGATGAGAACGGCAGTATACAGCTTGACTGGCTGGCCGCCAGCTGGTGGTTAAGGCATAGGGTGGCCCTCGGTGCGGCTTGCGCTCGGGCCTTCCTCCATGACGTCTGCCCATCGTCCATGGAGTCGTCAGGGCAAGCAGCTTCTACCTTGATTCTGACCTCCTGGAAAGGAAAGAGAAAGTGTTGCAAGGTTCAAACTTATTTCAGTAATTATAATCATGCTTTCTTTATTATTACCTTGCTCCTTTGCTGCAGAGATTAGCGGCTTTGTGCATTGTTCTATTACTTCTGGTATTGAGATTTAAGCCAATTATCGAAAACTGAGGGTGGGAGTGGATTGGATTTTCCAATGGTGTTGGTGTCAATACCAATGTAATGTGCAACGAAAAGGAGGTGAGTTTACATATTTTAATTGGTGGATGCTGAAATTGAATTGTCATTTGGAGTAGATATCAACTTTATTCTTTTTCGTTAGCATTTTATCTGATGAATGTTGTTTTTCTGAGGAAGCATTTTCTTCCTTTGCAAAGATCATCTTACGCTCTTCAGATAATATGTGGTAATTGATTTCCGCTGACTGACTCCTTTAATTTGTCGGATCATCGGTTAGTAGGACCATGACGAAACAAATCAAACATTGCAACTGCCCGGTATTTCAGGTATAACTCTTCGTTTTTCTTTCTGAATTTCAGTAGTTGTAACAATATTTGTTATAAGGTTTTTGCTTATGTTGATCACTAATTATTTTTTGTTAGGTCCTACGATTAACAACTCTACGATCCTAGGCTAGAATTCATAGTAATTCGATCGTTTAGATAAGCAAGTGAATTCGATCGAAAAACTCAATTGAAGAACAATAGAGAGAATTCGAGTAGAGTGAGAAAGTTACAGTTGTTTATCTCTCTAGAAATCAAATTGCAAGCCTTTCGGATCAATTCTCAAAACTTTGTCTATTTAGCTCAATTCTCAAACTAGTCCTAATCTAAGGACTACTATACAAAACGCCCCTAATTACAAGGACAACAAATGAAATCAAGCACAATTACAAATAGTATTCTACAATCTCCCCCTTTGTGCTAGATTGCGTCTCCGCGCCGTTTGTCCTCGTCGGGCGTAATAAGACCTGCGCAAGCCCAGCGCATGCTCGTAGTTCCTCAGAGTGATCCTAAGCTCCAGTCGCTCCTTGATATCTTCAAGCAATTCATTTAGGAGCGGCTGTTCTCTCACGAACCTGTGGATCCTCAGCATAGTGTCTCTGTTGATTTCTTCCAACCTCAACTCGATGTTTTTCCTGACGACCTTGAGCGTTCCATCGCAAAACTTATGAATCTCAGTCTTCAGCATCAACCTATTCTTCTTTGCGATTGGATTGTGGTAGGTGATGCCTAAGACTGAGCTGATGTGCACGTGATTATTGGGAAGCCCTTCGATCACAGATCCTTTGTTGAGTGGAGCGGTCATGTTGACCTTCTTCATATTGCTCTCCAGAGCCATCTGAAGGTCGTGTGCGGCATAGTACTTGACTTGGCGCATCATGAACCTGTAGAGCCCTTCGAGGCCTTCTTTCTTGATGAAGCCCTGAGGACCTTTGTACTTCTCCACGTATAGCTGATAAAGACGGTACACTTCATCGACGGGGAGGTACGACAGGTCGCTCTCGCTCAGTTCCTCTCGGGTCCTGTCCACTCGTTCGATGATGTATTAAGGTGTTGGAAGTCCTCCTTTGGCACAGTATATGCTGAGTAGTTGGCTTATTGGGGAGAGACTCTTATAATGACTCTTGGCTTGTGTCTTAGTCATCCCCAGCCTAACGTCAGGTCCTAGTTTGGTCAGCATCCAGAGGTAGGTCATCCTCTTCTGCTGATCCCAGTGAGAGATCCCTCTGACCTCGAACTCGTTCGGCTTCTTCACTCTGTTCGGAGACCTCCAAATATTTTCACGAACTTCTTCGAGGAAGGGAATTTCAATTTGAATGTTTTCCCATTGCGTGTCGATCCGGACGGTCCCTGGCGTTAGCCTTGGAGAGGGAACCGCCTATTGAGCTATTAACTCTTGTAGCCTTGGGATAACTCGCTCGTAGTCTTCACCTTCCTGAAGCTCGTCGTCTTCTATAATTACGAGATCTATGGACGCTTGTGTAGAAAGCGCCGAACGTCGTGAAGCCGTTGTCTTTGATGCTCCTCGGGCATGGAATGGGTCATCCACTGGCCTTCGAAGATGTACTGTCTAGGGCCTCGTGTGGATTGACGCCATGTCCAGAGGGTCCCGGTTGATCTGGAGCGACAGAGGGAGTGGCTTGGGTAGCTGCTAGAGCTACAAGCATCGCAGCACTTGCTTCTTCTTCCGGAAGCAAGGGGCTTGAGTAGATCAGTGGTGTGGACGGAGGCGTCCTAAGGTGAAAGGATGGTGGGTCGATGTGGGCGATGCGGTGCGTGGTGTGGGCGGTTAGGGTGGTTTGTGTTTGGTGAGTGGTGTGTGTTTGGATTTGTTGGGTTTGTGTTTGGGTTTCACGAGCTCCAGCGCTTGTCTGCGTAGCGCCCGAGCCTTGTCCTTGGCCAGATGCAGATGTCCTCGGCCTCTTCTCCTCCTCATGAGGGTCCTGATCGTCAGGATCGTCGTGTCTGCGCCGTGAGTGGGAGCTTTGGCCGCGGCAGGTGTCGGTCGGTGGCTCAGGATGATCCACCAATCGCCGATAGAGGGACTCTTCTTGAGGCGATCGGATGGACAGGCCTATCAAACGGGCGAGGAGTATATCGTGGAGCTCGGTGATTAGGATTGTGTATGGGTTGATGAGGATGGAGGAAGTGGCTAAAGGGTCGGTGGGTGTGGGTTGTGGAGGTGTGGGGTAGGTTCGTGACGAAGGGCCTTCAGAGGCAGGTGCTTTCCCGGTATCTCTTCGGGATGCCTCGAGTGCTTGGAGTACTCTCTCTGTGATCTTTTCTTCCATTGTCTGTACAGCGGCAGAGAGAGCGGCCTGGAATTGTTCGTTCGTCACGAAGGGAGTGGACGCCTCCATGGATGGACCAGGACGACTGATGTCGCCTGTTATCAACCCTTGAGTAGACACCGACTCTTGGGCTTGGCTCACAGTCACTTGAGGTTGTGACTGTATGAGACTTTCACCCAATCCTCGAGTCAAATCCGGAGGATTCGCCTCTATGGGCGTTGAGGCAGGCTCTGGTTGTGCCTGCGAATCAGATTCCACATGAGTTGGTTGCGGCTCAGGATTGAGCGATGAAGTGCCAGCAACACTTGTCGTTGTGGTCAGCGGAGTATCTGGTGCGACGGTGACGGCTGGAAAGAGAGACTCCAGTTGAATGCTCAGTCTTCTGGGAGTCCTCCTGATCAGACTGCTTTCCTCGTCAGACTCTGTGTGTGACGGGGTGGCCGTGAGAGGAGTGAGGTCACGATAGACGTCCTCCAGTGCCTGATCCGTCACCGGTGGAAAGAGCTTTGCCCCATTTCCATTTCGGGCTGTGCCTCTTGTTGAAGAACTTCCTCAAAAGTTTCTTCGAGCACGCCAACATGTACGGGCTCTTCCACTTGCAATTCGAGGTCAGGAGCCTCGAGTTCCATTTCCGTAGCCACGACGTCTATCAGCGTATCATCGACGTCGGGCATTGGCTCTTCGACCAATTGTGGCTCCTGAGCTAGCTCCTGAGCGACAACATCGATCATCGTGTCGTCAGGGCTTGGTTGGTGTTGTTGCGGTTGGGGAGGGCTCACATGTACATCTGCTGGGGGCCCTCTAATCATCTCCTCCGTTAAATTGTGTTCCCGGCAGAAGCTTTGATACTCAGCTCCCGCGGGGTCGGCGAGCCTGAGTAAGTTGAGTGGAATCGGCATCGACGGTTGGTCCAGGTCCGTGAGCCGTGGGTTGTGGAAAAACTTAAGCCTTGGCGGCTGGTAGTTTCCACCAGGAGGCAGCCGAGGGATGTTCTCTGCATGTAGCTCCATGAACTCCCTGATGATTACACTGAACCATCGAGCATAGGGCACGTTCTTCGACCTTCTATTCTCCTTTAGCCGAATCTGGTCCTCGAGGTCGTTCCAGATCAGCTGTGAGTAGTCATAGTTTCTTGAGAAGGCGATCCCGTGGAAGATCTTCAAAATATTGCTGTTGCCCTTATCGAATCCTGCGTGCTTGGGCGACAGACACTTATTCACTATGCCGAATAATGTCTTCCACGGGTGTGGGATTCCGCTGCTCTGGACCTGGGCCAATCTCGTGAGCGGCGGTTGGTATCCCATGTGCAGAAAGTCCCGAATCATCTCTGCGTCCGTCGGGAGCAGGTCGTAGTTATTGTTGTGAGGCAAGTCCAGTATCAAGCCGAACTGGCTCTTGCTCATGTGAATATGCCGCGTCCCGATTCGGGTCATGAAGGAGAATGTCCCGTCTGCTACGACTCCTTGTATGCATCCCCAGAACTGCTGGAGATAGACCATTGGCACCGATGCAGTGACCGTTAGCGCATGCCAGATGGGGTGGCCTCTGAGGATGGATACGATGATCTCGTTCGGGCACCGAAATGTGTCCAGATCGAGCTGAAAGTTCGTATCCTGAACCTTCAAGTACAGATTGTGATCGTATATGTGGTTGTATCTTGGGTAGCGATCCATCTGAAATATTAGATATGTAAAAGTTTATTAGTTCAATTTTATTTTCAGTCGAAATATGAATAAATGTCATCAAACTATAATAATATAGCAAATAATAGCATGTTTGATGAATTTTGAATTGAAATCATATGAAATGCATAGTGTATGTTCAATCTCAGGTAAATTTACAATTGAGAAATTTTCCTCAATTGAATAAAATTTTACGATTTGAAATGTGTCGAGCGAAATGAGATTTTCGATCTTAAGTAAAAATTGTCGCTTCAATATTTTTGATCGAGAAATTTGTCAACGAAAGACTAAGTCAATCAGTCGAGAAATTTTATGATCGAAAAATTAAGTGTTGAAAAATTAATTTTTCACTGTTAAAATTTTGCGACCAAATTGAAATTAAATCAAAAATGCTGTTTTGCGATAGTAAGTTTTACGCTCGATAAAATTTGCATCTTAAATTGTCTAGTCAGTGCATAAGTTTTTCGCTCGCTGAAAATTATAATTGGATTTCTCGATGGTAAGCGTAACGGTTAAAATCTTTTATTGTGACGACTAAGTCAAAATTTTGCGATCGAAAACTAAATCGACACAAATAGGTTCTCAATTGAATTGGAATTCAATTAAGTCTATTTGCGATCGACAAAGTTCTTCGACAGCTTCAAAATTTAAAATCTCGAATTTTCCAACGATTTACGCTATCTGTTTCATCAAAAACCTCGAATCTGTCAAAATTACAGGCATTTAACTCAGAAAATCCAAGAAGCATACCTAGATTTAGTGAAACAGTATACGTTTTAAATGGTGTTTGAAGAACAGTCGAGAAATCTTAACTAAATATGCGAAAAACTACAGAATGCAAATGCAAATCAAGTTATAACATTCGCAATCGTTAACCGAACCTTAATCAGACGATTTGAAGTGAAAATGTAAAGATTTTTGAAGGATTATGTATCGTCTGAGAAAGTTTTGTGAGAGAGAATTTTTGTCGATTAGGTTTTGCGTGAGAAAAAGTTTTTCGACTGACAAAAGTTAACTTTTATTAACTAGCAGTAAAATGTTGCCGGGCTTGTGATTTGACACTTTTGCGATATAAGGGATCAGGCCCATTACTATTTGCACACGAAAAATTCGAATTTTTCGATCGCAAATTGTCGTAGTCAATCAAAATCAATCCCGACACTGTTTACGATCGAGAAACTTTTATTTTGCAAATTAATTCTAAGATTCAGTTTCTCGATGGCAAGTTTTCTAAGGAATTTCAGATTGACCCCTATTTCAAAATAAAACCCATTATAAGGCTCCCCCTTAGTAATTAAAATAAATGCAATTAACTCCCTGTATTTTCGTGTAGTAACGTCTAGCTCCCCTGGCAGAAGTTTAACAATCTGTACCACTTAGAGATAAACGTTAGTAATAATGGAGTTAATCATCAATTATTTTTGGCAATTTTATCTTTGAAATATTTGGTCTTGATCTAGCTCCTCTCTTTGAAGTGTCGACGTCTCGCTCTTTAATTTTGAAAGATCTGAAATACTCAGAGAAACGTCAAAAATATTTGGAGCTAATCAACAAGTCTTATGCTTGCTCCCCCTCAAATGATGCACAGGAATTGACTAATTATGCAAGCATATAAAATCAATTCAAGTCACGAGCACACAAATTTACCAAGTAAGCATGTATACATGGTCCCCGAAACATGTACTTTAAAATTTTGTGGGAGGGTAGAAGCAATGAAAAATTTATAGCATTTAAACAATTCAGTACCAATGCAATCTAATATTGCATTTAGAATGTGCGATACACTTAAAGAAATTCGCATTTATTCAATTCAATGCATATGAAACATAACATTTCATGTCAAAATGTGCGAATTTTATTATTTATTATTTATTTATTATTATATATATGTATATATATATTTTTCATTTATGGGGTCAGATTATTTTGCTTCGATCAGTCGTCACGCCTAAAATTTTACGAGACATTTGAAAGAACAAAATGCCGTCAAGTCATGTCGTCAAACTAAAGTCCTAGGTCCATAGACTGGTCCATTTCGACAACTCTCACCAGGTTCGCTCTTGCTCTCAATTAGCTATCTTGGGATTTTTATATTTATATCACTCAAGTCAACACAACAATTTTAAGTCAATTTACACCTGTGATCGAGGCATTTTTAATCATTTCACCTAAGCGAGAGACCGTCTATGTGGAATCAAAGGATTGTAAGGGTTATAATTTGGCTAGGACTTAGAACGGAAGGAATTTAAAGGAAATGAGCTTATCTCTTCATCGTCTTCCAATTCTACGTCCGTCTCCTTTTTTTTTTCGGCGTCTTTCTTCTTTTCAATATTTTCTCCCTCTTTTCTTTTAAGAACTATCCCTTTTTATGTTATGCTCAAGCTGAAGCTCCACTTCTCCATGAGGCTCTAGGAGATTATCATAGGCGAAGTTCTTCTTGCTGGTTCTCGGGCCGATACTGAGCTCCTCTTCTCTTAATCCCTATTGAGGTTTCAGAGATTATCAATTTGGAGAAGTTCTCGGTTATGGAATTCGTACCCGAGGCTGCACTCCTCTTCTCGTTTCCCGATATAAGACTGGATTATCGTTGGAGAAGTTCACTTCGTGGTGCTCCTCTTCCAGCCGTTCTGACGAGCGTACGAGATTATTGTTGGAGAAGTTCACAGCAGGATCCATGCCTCTTTCTACAAGGTAATCGAAAGGCCGGTTCCTTTGGTCTGATTTTTGTGCGTTGAGCAATGCCTTCTTTTGTCATCATCTTACTTTTTCTTTTGTTATCTCCCCCTCCTTTTCTCGTTTGAACAACCATTCGAAGAGTATAAAGTGCGGTTGAAGGCTGGGAATGGGTGTTAAATAAAGAAAAGGACGTCGGAGAAGGCTCAAAGTGGATGACTAAGGGCTAACGTGGGGGAATTTATATGAGGCCTGAATGAGGAATATCCTAAACTCCCTTATCATTTTCCTAACGATCTAACGCAAGATGAGTTTGAAGCCAAGTATCACTAGTTAAGACAAGCAATTGATGTGTGACTCACTCGAGAAATAGATCCAAAGAAAGAAAAAGATAACAAGGCTTGAATCCTCACATATATAGTGGTTTTGTGTCTAGTGGAGCAACCTAATGACCTTTAGACACAAGAATGCGACTTAGACTGACAAAATCAAGCAATTAAATCGATCGCATGTCGGGGTAAAATTCTAAGTGACTTTAGATCAAAGCATCCTAAAGGATTTCGTCATACCCCTTTATATTATATATAGAAATATATATATATATATATTTATCATGCAAGATAAAGACAAATAAGCATAGAAAGCACATAGAATAGAGCATGTGATAGCACAGAAGATCAGGTAATGCACATATTACGGAAGATTCAGCATGCCTAATTTTCCAACAAGGAATTGAAATCGTTTCTCATCCAATGCCTTGGTGAAAATGTCGGCTAGCTGAAATTCCATGTTCACAAAGTACATCTCTATCGTGCCTTTTTCTACGTGATCTTTGATAAAATGATATCTAATGTCTATGTGTTTTGTGCGTGAATGATGAACAGGATTGCAAGTAATGGCGATTGCACTCTGACCATCACTATATATGGGTATATTATTCAGATTGTACCCATAGTCGGGAAACTGTGTCCGCATCCACAGCATTTGTGAGCAACAGCTGGCGGCAGCTACGTATTCTGCTTCGGCCGTCGAAGTGGACACACAGTTCTGCTTTTTGGATGACCAGCAGACCAGCTTCTCGCCTAAAAATTGAGTGCCACCGGACGTGCTTTTCCTGTCCATTCGGCAACTGCATAGTCAGCGTCAGTGTAGCCGATAAGTTTAAAATTCGTACCCTTTGGATACCGTAGGCCAAGGGTAGAGGTGCCCTTAAGGTAGCGTAGAACTCTTTTGATCGCGAGCATATGAGATTCTTTGGGATCGGCTTGAAAACGGGCACACAAGCACGTGGCAAACATGATGTCCGGCCGGCTCGAAGTAAGGTAGAGAAGAGATCCAATGATACTGCGATACAGTGTGATGTCGACCGACTTGCCAGAGGGATCGGCATCCAACTTGCAGCTTGGTGACATAGGAGTACTGAGAGCCTTGCTCTGGTCTTGATGAAATTTCTTCAGAATATCCTTGATGTATTTTGTCTGGCTGATGAAAATTCCATCGTTGAGCTGCCTGACTTGGAGTCCTAAGAAAAATTGCATCTCTCCCATGTGACTCATCTCGAATTTGCTCTACATGAGATCTCCAAACTTCTTACAGAGCCGAGGATTTGTTGATCCGAAGATGATGTCGTCGACGTATACTTGGACGACCATCAGATCTTTGTCATGCCATTTAATGAAGAGGGTTGTGTCTATCGTTCCTCGTATGAATCCAGACTTCACGAGGAAATCACTCAAGACATCGTACCAAGCACGTGGGGCTTGTTTTAGTCCATAGAGAGCTTTATCCATGCGATAGACATTATCGGGATGTTCTTGATCAACGAAACCTTCCGACTGAGCGACGTAGACTTCTTCTTTTAACACGCCGTTGAGAAAGGCGGTTTTAACATCCATCTGATAGACTTTGAAGTCTTTGTGAGCCGCATAAGCCAGCAGGAGGCGGATAGCTTCGATACGGGCAACAGGAGCATAAGTCTCGTCGTAGTCAATGCCTTCCTGTTGATTGTATCCCTTAGCAACTAGCCTTGCTTTGTTCCGGATCACTTCACCATCTTCATTTTTCTTGTTCTTGAAAACCCATTTAGTTCCAACCACTGTTTTCCCATGTGGACGGGGTACCAAGGTCCACACTTGAAGACGTTCGAATTGATTGATTTCCTCTTGCATTGCAATTGTCCAATCCGGGTCTCGAAGTGCGTCTGCTACTTTGGTAGGCTCGTTTTGGCTCAGGAAGCAACTGAAAAGACTGTGTTGACGACGTGTCCTCACACCAACCGAGGGATCGCCAATTATCTGATCAACCGAGTGGCCTCTCGTCCACTTGCGCTCATGAGACAAGGCTGAAGTCGATGCGTCAGCCATCTATGGATCTAGATTGCCTATAGTCTCAGATTGATCATTTGTCTGAGGAAGTTCCAATACTGCACTTGGATTGATCGTCTCAGATGATACTTCCTTGATGACCACTGTAGGTTCTTCGGTGTTCTGTGGCAATTCTGAATCGGGTGGTGTAGAGGTGTGAGATGAACTCGGTACGTCGGTCTCGTTCGGTAGATAATCCGTTGTTGGTGTAGGCGTGTATGACTGATATACCGGTTCGAAGAGAGAATCCAAGTCGTCTATTGCAAGTCTCATTGCTTCGTCTGACACTGATCATGAAGTTGTTGCCATCTTCTGTTGGTTTTGTGCCAACACACCAGTGATTACGGGTTCTGAAATGTTGTCTTCAGAAGCCAACGGGTTAGGCACGGGTCCTGGACTGAATTGACCAGAAGCCTTATCTGCCACTTCGTGGAAAGTGACATTATAGCTTTCCTTAATAGTTTCGTTGGACTTGATGTATACTCGGTACGCTTTTGACGTTGAGGAATACCCGACAAATGTAGTTTCGAATGCTTTAGGGTCGAACTTTGCACGTTGCTCTCGGTCGTTCGCCACAAAGAACTTGCACCCGAAGACTTTAAGGAAAGAGATATTGGGCACTCTATTATTCAAAATCTCGTACGGAGTCTTGTTAAATCGTTTGTGAACCACCGTCCTGTTTTGAGTAAAACAAGCGGTATTGACTGCTTCAGCCCATAGAAAGTGTGGAAGTCCCGATTGGATCAGCATTGTACGAGCGGCTTCCACTAGTGTTCGATTTTTCCTTTCAACGACCCCATTTTGTTGAGGTGTTTTGGCGGCTGAAAATTGTTGACTTATTTCAAGTTTCTGATAAAACTCACTGAGGTGATTGTTCTTGAACTCAGTGCCGTTGTCTGTTCGAACAACTTGAATAGTCTGTTGCAGCAGATTTTGAGTTGTGTTCACAAAATTGATAATCAAGTCACTGGTCTCATCTTTCGTTCGGAGGAACTTTGTCCACGTATAGTGAGAATAGTCATACACAATCACTAGGACATACTTTCTTCCATTGATACTCTGAGTCTGCGTCGGACCACAGAGATCCATGTGAATTAGTTCAATGGTCGAGAAGTAGATGCAATTTGCTTGACGTGATGAGATGCTCGCTTCATTTTTCCTAATTGACATGCCAAACAGTGATGCTCCCTTTGCAGTTGTATAGTTGGAAGACCGTGAACCAACTTTTTCGTAGAAAGACGTTCGAGAGCTTTCATATTCAGATGAGACAGTCGTTGATGCCATAAGCTGTTCCTCTGTAAATCAGTCTGAGAAATGAGGCATACAGCTGTCGAGGGCCGCATAGACGTCAGGTTGATCGTGTAAAGATTGGATCTCCGAAGTCCTTGAAGGAGTTCTGTGTCCTGACTATCCACAATTCTGCACCGGTCAGCATGGAAGACCACCTGGAAGCCTTTGTCACAGAATTGGCCTATGCTGAACAAGTTATGGCGGAGGCCTTCGACGTATGAGACATCTTTGATGGTCAGATTCTTCATAGTGATATCCCCAAGTCCTAGAATCGGGGCTGAATCGTTGTTCCCAAATCTGACTTTGCCGTTTGGTCGTTCTTTGTAGTTGCTCAGCAGCCTTGACTACCAGTTATGTGTGTGGAGCAACTAGAGTCGAGGTACCACACATGATGGATCTGCAAAAACAAATTAGAGAGCTTTAGGTACCCACTTAAACATGGGTCCTCTTGGATTAGCAGATTTAGTTTTGGGTTCAGATATGACTCCTAAATCTATTTTTGGAAGAGTCTTAATAACCCATTGCACTTTTGAAAAAGTGGGTTTGGGTTTTGCCTCTATAGGAGACTTGGCCCTTTTGGCTTTTGTCGTCCTAGGCGGAGATTTAGGAACCCATTTGGGTTGAACCTTACAGGGAAGGTTAATTTCAGCACGTACAAATACTTTGGAGGGTTTGACTGAGGAAAAGATCTTTTCTTGTGATAGTCTCCTAAGGTGCTTGGGGGATTTAATTTCTACGGGATACCTTAGGTGAGTACATTCATGTACGGCGCCATAAGCTTTCTTTATGGCTGGATCTTGTTTCCTACGTGACTTCCTTGTGGCATTTGTTTCAGAATTATTAATTTTTGACGTAGAGCCTATTTCGAAGTTGGTGCTTCTAAAGGTGATCGGCTGAAGTGAATAAGTAGAAGCAATTATCTTAAAAGTGGAAATAACTCTTTTATTTCTACGAGTGTCTTTTATTGTAACAGAAGGATTAGCATGCTCAGAAACATTTAAATCTAATGGCTCCTTCTTTATCTTAGGGCTAGACACTCTCGCCTTTGTTTTTAGTGCTGACGCTACGCTCCCTGTAGACGTAGGTAAAGTGAAATTAGTCATAGCACTCTTAACCGAATTATTTTTACAAAATTTTTCTTTCAAAGGCGATTTTTCATTTTTCACGCTTTTTGTAATAGCGTGAGAGGTAGTTTGGGGGGACGAGGAAGCCTTGAGATTTTCCATCTCCTTAAAGAATTTTTTCTTTTCAGCTTCGAAATTCTCTAGTTCTTTTTCTAACTTTGCCTGTGACTCCTCTATCTGTTTTATGATAGGAGGTTTGTAGAGAGAATTTTTATAATTAATGGCTTTAACTTCCTCGTGGTGTGTATGAGAATCAGGAGGTAGAATTTGAACTAAATTGCAGACAGGTGTTAGAGTTTCTTTCCTGTTTTTGTCCCTTTCATTTAGTTCTTTGTAGTCAAAGGGGATTTCTGGACCATGTGGACCTTGTCTAATGGATGAATCGAAAGTATTTGCATAAGACGATTCAGTAAAATTTCTAAGAGAGGTTATTCCTAAGCGCATGTGTTTAACATCATATATTTCTTTCTTTTGTAAAACACACTGGTTAGTGAAACCTATGCCTTCTATAGGATTATAGAACTCTATATCCTTGGGCTTGTTCAAAAATATCGTCTGCTCGGACTGTCCCCTACGCGTAACTATATCGTCCAATTTCTTTACTTTGGCATATAGTTTCTTGCGTTCCTCACCTAGGAGAGCGTAATTATTTTCCACGGTTAGTTTCGCGGCTTGACAGGCTTCGAAATCCTTACTAAGCTCACTGATCTTAGCATTCGATGTTTCTAGTTGAGCTTCTAAGTTAGTGATCCTAGAGGTAGCTTCGGTTATCCTACAATTTGAAATGGCTTTCTCGTTGATATTTCTAACCAAGCAATTGTAGTTATTTGCTAGCCTATCTTCTAGTTCCTTAATCTTTTCGCTCTGTTGTCCTAGTTGAGGTTGACTAGTCTCTCTAGACTGGAGGCTCTTAGTAAGTTCATCTATTTTTGCACTAGAGCTCCTAAGTTCTTGTTCGAGACTATCTATCTTCTCCTGAGCTCTCTCAAGTTCGTTCTCTACTTCCTTTATACTTTTCTGCTCACGTTTCATGTTAGCATATTGCTTTTGATATGATTCTAACATGGTCAATAATTTGGAAGAAGTGACTACCTCATTTGAAGACGTGGATGCATTGTCGTCGTCCGTAGGAGTGGATGTTTTGGCGTCCAATTCGTTGTCGAGTCGGGCCATGAGGGCTAAGTTGTCTTCTTCGGAGCTCGACGTGTCCTCGAGCCATTGGTCCTGTTCGGCCATGAGAGCTACACCAGCTTCTTTCTGTTTTGTCAACTGAAGCTTCCTGGAGTAGTAGTTTGCATCTCTTTTCTTCGGGAGAGTGCACTCTCTGGCGAAGTGACCTGCTTTGCCACAGTTAAAACATTTGTTAGTCTCTTTGGGATTCTTGACCTCGGAACTCTCCAGAGCACGTTCTTTGTTCTTGGAGCTTGTAGTCCGAAGTCTATTGGCTGAGGTTGAAGACTTCTTCTTGAAGTACTTCTTGCTCATCATTGTCCAATGAGAGCTAACTGTTTTCCAAGGGCTTTCATGTTCGGCTCGATGTCGGAGTCCGATTCCTCTTCCAACTCTGATGATGAAGGTGGCCTAACGATCTTATCCTTTCTTGATCTTGTGCTCCTCTTCTCCGAGACTAAGGCAACTGTGTCATCGATGTGTTTGCCCTTCTGCTCTTTGGTGATCTCGCGTATATCTTCCTCGTGCTGAGCGAGATTGTCGAACACGGCATGGACATCCAACTCCTCTAGATCTTTGTTTTGTCGTATTTGAGTTGATATTTTCTTCCATTCCGTGGGGAGAGAAGACAGAAATATTATGTTTGTCTCCATGTTTGTCTTCGTTATTTCTATCTTTCTCATTTCATTGAGAAGAGTGAAGTATCGTTGGTAGATCTCGTTTAGGCTCTCCTCCGGTTTTGCTTTGAATGAGTCGTAGGCAGTGAGAATGTTTGCCTTCTTGGCCTTTATGCCAACTTCCGTCCTTTGCATCATCCTATGCAGCTCATCCCACATCCCTTTAGCCGATGTAAGGCTGTCGATTTGTCTGTATATTTCGTTAGGGATGCCCTGCATAAGGGTATTCATGGCTACTAGATCAGCCTTAGCTCTAGCTCTTTCCTCCAGTGAGTATTCTCTAGGCTCCTTCAGTCGCCTAGAAGCTGGGATTGCTGGAGTAGCTGTTTCGTCCCCGGGTACATGAACCCAGAACTGAGCTGGTCCCTCTTCAAGGGACTTCAGTAGATTCTCGGCTTGATCCTTTAGAGCAATGAAATTCAGAAAGCGACTTCTCCACACTGTGTATTCGCCTCTTTGCAAGATCGGCGGACGGTTGTCATTTCCGAGTGAGTAAGCATCCATGTTTGTATTGTAGTTGAGTTGTTGAAGGATCTTCGTTAATTGTTTTGAAGGTTGAAGATGATGTAATGTGCTTCACAAGTGACAAAATTCGTTAGTAGCGTTTGATTCGAAAATTAGATCGAGAATTATTTTCGATTCAATCTTTAAAGTTTGATTGAAATTAATTCCGTCGAGATAGAGTGTACTGTGTACTGTTTTCGTGCGAGAAATTTTGTCAGCGAGATATTTTACGAGCGAGATAAATTGGTCAAAATCATTCGGTCGAGAAAAATTTCTTGATCGTGAATTTATTTCGATCGTAAAGAAACAGTACGTTAGTAAGTTTCTCGACAAGTCAAAATAAATCTGTTGACTAGAAATGTTTCTCGCGTGTAAATGATTTTTGCCTGGTCAAACGTTAAAAGATTTGACCGAAAAAGTTTTTCGAGTGAAAGTTTTTACGCATGCAAAGTCAAAATAAGTCTCTCTTGAAAAAGTTTTTCGCTGTATAATGCTCGAGAAATATTTCTAACTAAAATCGTTTCTGCTGATGACGATTCTAGTACTGACTTCGTATTCTGACCGAGAAAAATTCTCGCGCTAAGTTTATCGATCGAGAAACTAATCCGATCGCAAAATTTAGCGAGAAAAATTGAGCAATCGAGAAAAATTCACAGAATACGATTAACACTAATTCGAGCAAAAACAAAGAATCAGATAGTGAAATTTGAGGCAATTGCTCGCAATTAAGTACTAATCACGCACGAACAAGCAATTAAGCACGTTATGAAGCAAAATATATCTAATTTGATCAAAATCAGAACGTGTTCTTCATGTTCTTCGCAAACAGTAACACGCAGAAGCAATTCAATCCTAGAAATCGAAGTTTAAACTGCTACAGAACTGATCGCAATGATGATCTATCACTTAAACAAGCACAGAAACACCAAATTCAAGTCAATTAAGCACAGAATTAAGCTCTTGGATCGAAAACAGATTTCGCGCCAAACTGTTCTTCGATGAACAGTGAACAGAATTAAATTTTCGATCCAATTCTAACAATTTTCGATTCAAAACAGAACGAATCTGCTCTGATACCAATTGTTAGGTCCTACGATTAACAACTCTATGATCCTAGGCTAGAATTCATAGTAATTCGATCGTTTAGATAAGCAAGTGAATTCGATCGAAAAACTCAATTGAAGAACAATAGAAAGTTACAGTTGTTTATCTCTCTAGAAATCGAATTGCAAGCCTTTCGGATCAATTCTCAAAACTTTCTCTATTCAGCTCAATTGATTTACAAGTATTTATACCAAACAGACTTGGTATAAATATCAAACTAGTCCTAATCTAAGGACTACTATACAAAACACCCCTAATTACAAATAGTATTCTACATTTTTGAAGCGGCGTTATGATTGTTTTGACTATGGAAGTTATGATAATGAATGTTTTTTTCAATTTTAATTGATAGCGGAAGATACGAGACAGTTGGTATCGAGCATGTAAAGTCTTTATGATGTCAATTCTATTAAAAATGAGAAGGTAGATGGGATTTACCTTACTATCTTCATTAACGATTATTTGGTTAAGGCATGACTCATTAATTTGATGTAGAAATGGGTTGTCGGGATATACGGAGGATGGAGTTGATTGGTGGTCGGCGACTTACAATAAGGTACTCTTCGAAGCTGCATTCTTTCGTAAAAGTACTGGGATCTCCTATCTTTAGACGAACAAAATGTCTGAATCCATTCGCAATAATGTAAGCAACTAAATGCATGCGTTTAAAGACCTCATATGTCTTCCTATTGTATAAAATTTTCTTTCGATCTCATTTTTCTTTTTGTTCATCCCAAAAAATAAAAGTCGATCCCCTACTCATCATATGCTCCGAGGCCGCGTCATCATGGAAGTGATCACTCCAGAGCAGGCGGGAGTGGCGAAGGAGGTCGTAGTGGGCGCTGTCATGGCCCTCAAGCGCTTCTGGCTAACACTGAGCCCAGGGTGGGGTGGCTCGGATGTCGGTCCCCAACTGAAATCAAGCAGACCGTTACAATTTCGGTCTAGGATTGGGCACTTCGTGGAGGACCGAGTCCTCTGTGGCTGTCGGAATCTAGGGGACGCATGATTAGAAAATAAAAAACTGCTACTTCTTGCTGCATGGGCACTAGGGTTCTCCGTTTGCATTTGTTTTTCCATACCGAGTCAAGAATCCTTGATCGACTGTTGCACAGTCTTCAAGATATATACCACAAGTCAGGTAAATTTATAGGTTCCACTTTTATTTTATTTCTTCCTTCTTTTATGCACCTGCATTTGCATTTAGGTGGACTGTGATTTGTATTTCAGACGGATGCTACCTACAGAAATCGCCAGCGGTCTTCTTCACCTGCTCTCAAATTTAGGATTTAGGGTTGTTATTCTAATAATCTTATTACATCTTTATTGAATGGTGGGGCATGTTCTTTATCTTCTACTTTATTTTCTTTCTTTTAACAATTTTACTTCTCTCCCATTCTCTATGTTCTGAGTGTTTGTGTTAGATGTTATATCTCTTTGGCTGTTGTTCTTATACCTAAGATGATGATTATTGTGACATTGTATAGCTCAATGCTTTCGATGTGCCTTTTATATATTTTAGAGGTCAATGTTAAGAAAGCAATCACTATTTGGTTGTTTGTTCGTTGAAGAATGTAACGGCTAAAATCATTTTCATTTCAATTTATATCTTAGCAATATGCTTGGTGGAAGCTAATGTAATCCGGGGTTATGTTCGGGGGGCTTTGACATATGACACATTTAGTTAAGTAAGAAATGCAATTTTTAGTACATTTCATTGACTTCTGATTTTTTATTGATTCAAACCTGCAGAGATAACTGTCGTGAAGACATCAATTTCAGCAGTGGCGATTACGGTGAGGACATGAAAGTTAATTGAGCACTCATGGTGGTTGAAAGTACAGAGGAATTCATGCTCAAATGGACAGTGGTGGGAGTCCTGGATACATCATTTCGCTGGGTAAGATAACTAGACATTTTTATTTTTAATCAATAATACTCATATTATACGTTTATTTAGCAAGCCCAATCCGTGCCATGCTCTCTGACGTGAATCTTTGCAGAAAGGTATTTTTGTGAGAGAGAAGGGGGTGAAAAATCAATTCTAAAATAAGTAACAAAACATGGCAACCTTTGCAGGCAAAACAAATAAATGTAAGGCTTGAGAAAAGATTATTTGCGTGGTAGATCAGCTCATTGATAAGTAAAGTCCATCACAAGGATTGCATTAGATGCCATCTTTTGATTTGTTTCATCATAGTATGATTACTTGCGATGTGCTTAGAATTCTCACACAAGATCATTAAAAAAATGTTCGAAAAATCATTTTGACCTTTTTATGCGCCGTTCTTATGACCATCGACTTTTTATATTGCAGACGGTATTCTTAAATAGATCTGAGAATTAATGCAGGTAGATCCGCTCACTAAAAATGAAGTCAAGAAACGGCTTGATAACGCAAAGTTATCTATCCTAAAAAGTACCGGAATGATCAGTAGTTGGGTTATTGAGATCGAGGAAGACTTCTTTCCCGATAAAAAGGGGTACAGTTTGCTTCCATTAGGAGTCTCCTCCGATTTTAGTTCGTATCAAGGGACGGGGGAATACAAAAACAATGGCACTCACTTAAGGAGCTTGCAGAATGTAGTGCTAATTTCTACTGAGAACAAAAAAAATGGTGGTCTCATATATATTGTACAATTACTACCTACAAATCTAAAATTATGTAAGACTGTTGCTGTCAATAGTGTTTATGTTGTACGATTGGCGATTGATTTACTTAGATTGTTATATGTTATGCTACAATGTAATCGCGCTACTGATTATTCCACGATCGGCGGTTGAGTTCTTATAATATAGATTGGTGCTGCAATGCAATCGCACAACTGATTATTCCAACCTCAAATTAGTAGTGATTGACCGGGGTATTATATTATTCTAACTGTTACTAATATTAGCGTTTTAGGACCGGGTCGACTAACATTAACCACATTAACAGTGTTACATATATTATAACAGTCGGTCAGCAAAACAACGCCACAAAATTGATACCGTCATACAAAATGAACAATATTAATAGTCATCCAATATAACAATCGCTATCGTTTGTGTCGGAATGAAATTTCATCATTATAGTTTACATGTAGCTCAAGAATTCTCTTTTGCTTACTCTGGTTTAACAATCTTCGGGCTTAAGGAGAATAAGAAAGAGAGGCTGCAAACAGTAATAAAAAATAGAGATGAGATTATATTGGATTATGATAAAAGATATTGTAAGACTTCAGACGGCTAATGTAGTAAGAATTTTTTAACATCAATATTGTAAGACTGCTTTGATGAACGATTATTATTATAAGTAATGGTATGCTGATAATGTAAGATTGTTGTAATCAGTAATGTTGTAAGACTGCTTTACGGGGTTGAGATTATATTGGATTATGATAAAACTTATATTGTAAGACTGCATCTAAAATCAAAGTTGTAAGACTATTCAATAGAAAAAATGCTCGAGAGTCAAATATCACTGACTTAGACGGGTCAATATCAGGTTTTTTTGGTTTCAACGGTTAAAAAATAAGAAAGAGGCCTTTGTAATTACTCGAATAACAGTGTTTTAATTTTATCCCAATATTATAACCACTGCAAGTGTCATGAAAGACTATGTCCACTGAACGTTTGCTATGCAATGATAATAAACAAGACTCAATGACAGAGTCTAAGATGGGTAGGTGTATTATCTGCCACGACCAGTTTTCTAGACCCTTATAAGTGAGTGGAATTACATGGGTGGCATCATAAATTCCTTTTTTATTCATTTAATTCGAAATGTATCTTATACATTGTACCAATTTAATAGGAAATTGAAATGTCTTAGGGAAATTATTCAATTAATAAGAAAGCCAAACAGTCTTGCAAAAATAATGTCCGTTCGATTCCGGACTCCCCTTTTCATTTCTTGCTCGCTCGATCAGAAAACCTCGGTGGACTTTTACAAGGTGAGCTCTAGTTTCGGTATACATACGTTAGCTGATCATCCCTTCTCCAACTCTACTATTCTCTTCATTTTCACCCCATAGATCGTCCCTTTGCTCCTCGCGGAGCTGTCAATTTCTGCAAATGGCGACCTCTTTGGCCCACGCTGCCATGCAACTTTACCACCGCCACCGTCCCGGCGATAAGCCCGTCACGCGCCTCCGCCCTCAAAGTAAAAAAGGAATCTGTGTTCTGATGTCGTCGCCGGCGTCGGTATCTCAACGCCTCCTCCATCGTAAAAAGGTACAGAGTAGCAAATCTGCTGAAGTTTACCTTGCTTACTAATGCCACTCATTTTATTATATGGAAGACGTCGATTTTAAGTTACAGAGTAGCAAATCTACTGAAGTTTACCTTGCTTACTAATGCTACTCAGTTTTATCATATGGAAGTCTTACTAGGTTGACAATTCATTTTATGCAGCGCTGAAATGCTTCTAAACCTCGGCATACCATGGGTAATCCTCGGTCATTCTGAAAGATGAGCTTTCTAAGGAAAAAGTGAAATCTGCGTTCTGATGTCGTCACCGGCACCAGTATCCTCGCCGCCTCCTCCATCGTAAATACATGATGTAGCACCCGGGTTCCCCGTAAGTATTAGAGGCCAATAAATTTGCATTAAAGACGAATGCGATTATGTGCATTTCGTGAAATTATTTTTGTGCTTGTGTGATTTATGTGAAACTCGCGTGCTAGATTATATACTTCCGTGACCTTACGAACTAGGTACAACTAAATTGTTTGCTTTTACCATGTTTAATTGGTGTGAGAATTTTCGAAAGTGGGCTAAGGAAAAACAAAGTGGAAAGTTTTGTTGAGACTAGGATTTGGGTTAAGATGTTGGGCTTAGGACTTAAACTTAGGCCCAATGTGATTGAAGTCAAATCCTTAAGAAACCAAGATCCTTAAAATAAGGAGACCTCACGCCTTGAAGTCCCCATCACCATGCCTCCCTTTTAATTAAAAAAGAAAAATCTACCCAACTAGCTAATTTCCCTTAATCTCACCAAGAAACCCAACGAAGAACCAAGTGAAGAAAGGAAGGAGAAGGAGCCGAGACGATTGTCACCACAAATATAGGCACTCCAAATAGCTAAGAATCCGAGTTGGTAAGTGAAGCATCCTTTCTAGTCTCGAAACTTTCTTAATCTAAGATATTTCAGTTGTAATAATCACATGAGGCTCGCGAAATTTAGGAAGTATTAGAGCCGTTGCTTTGGGTGAACTAGGATAGGGTGATTCAATGAACGATTTAGAGCTTATAATTCTAGAAATAATAAGCTAGGAGTCGCGTACTCGATGGGATGAAGAAGATGATGATAAATGTCGAGATGTTTAAAGTAAAGTCGAAACCATGTTATAGATAAAATGTCGAGTCCTTATACTAAAGAAGATGTCGAGCCGAGTAAAAAGTCGAATTAAGAATGTCGAGGTTCATGTTGAAATGCATGTCGACATTTTCTAATTCAAATGTCGAAATACAATGTCGAATGATAGCTAAAATGTCGAACTCAAAGAAATCAATATAAATGTCGGGATGTGCATTAAAATTCATATCGACATTTTTGTTGAAATGTCGAGGTCAATGATTGAGTAAAATGTCGAATTTAAAAGAAGTCGGTATAAATGTCGAGGTTCCTGTTGGAAGTCATGTCGACATTTTCTGATCCAAATGTCGAAGCATAATGTCGAAACGATAAGGATAACATGTCGAGTGGAATTGAGCATAAAATGTCGAGATACGTGTTTGAAATCTATGTCGACATCTTATGTTCTAAAAATGTCGAGCTAAATGTCGACATTAAAGTCGAGAACCAGTGAACAATGTCGGGGCCTATGATATCGAGATTTTCCATTTTATAAATGTCGACTCATATATAACGTTGAGTAAAAGTCGAGAGCTAAGAAAAATGTCGAGATCTCGAGGTAAATGTCGAACTAAGATGTCGATATTAACCTCAATAACTACGTCGAGATTTACCTCGCAATGATGTCGAGATTTATGTTAAAAATCCATATCGACATTTTCCGTGTCAAATGTCGGAATAAAATGTCGAGTCCTTATCCGGATAAAATGTCGGTTTCAAATAAAACGTTATAAATGTCGAACTAGAAGACAATGTCGAGAGGCTAAAATGTCGAGCCCTTGTGTGAATGTCGAGATTTCTATAGTATAAATGTCGAGATCTATATCTTAATAAATGTCGATATCTTAAAAATGTCGAAACCTTATCAATATAAATGTCGAACCCTTACCAAGACAAATATCGAGATTTTTGTAATGTCGAGTGTAATTAAGAACAAAATGTCAAGACCCTTTAGCTAAATGTCGAAACACAACACCAAGATTTCCCAACAATGTCGAGGTCTAAAAATGTCGAGAACCTCAAATAACTAAAATGTCGAAGCACATGGCACGATTTGAATTCGTAGGAACCCGAGAACTTTAATTAAATATAATACGGAGTAGAAATCGACCGACTTGGGAAATTCAAAAAGGCACTTCGAGAGATGCGAGGCCTAGGGAATTTATACAAAGTCTAAATAACTAAGCATGACGCAAATTATTATTTCGACGAATTAGCCGAGGAAAGCAAAAGTACTAACATCATAACCCTTTTATTCTAAAAGGTCGTACATTAGGAGGTTCACGGGACCATACGCTAGGTTAAGCTTGGACGACAGGTAAGTAGAAGTCCAACTACGACACACAACTTGCTTTACGTGCCTAAATTGCGTGATTTCGTGTTTATGGGATTTCATGAATTTGTAAATTGATTGAAGTATTTAAATATGGTAAGTCTATGTTGCATTTACCTGCATCTGCATATGCATACTCACGTGCACACACGATCTCGTGAGGGAGAGTCGTGGGGCTGAGAGTGCATACTATTATGTCGCTTGCATGCGACTAAGACCCGCCTATATAGGCCGGTGTGTCGACTCGTAGTTGAGTCACGGACGACTTCTATGGCACCCTATATGGCGTACGACGCCGATTATTATGATGAGGCAGGAGGAGCGACCCAGGAAGGAGCGACCTAGCTATGCTAGCGTAGGCTAACTGGCGTAGGCAACTGCCCTCTTTGCGGAAGGAGCGACCTGGAAGGAGCGACCTAGGGGGAATCCTAGCGTAGGCTACCAGCGTGGGCAACCGTATGACAGAGGGGACGACCTGGGAGGGTGCGACCTAGGGAGACCTAGCGTAGGCTACCCAGCGTGGGTCGCTGTCACGATCCTATTGAGGACATTGAGCTCTTAGTGGTGCATAGTAAGGGCGTCGTGGGCCCTGAGTGATACTAGTAGGAGTACTAGGAGCATTGGCGCGGATCGCCTTTGCGGAGTGTTATGTGCATCGGCGTGGATTGCCTTTGCAGGGGAGTGACACGTGCATACATGCATGATTTCTGCTTACTGAGCCTCGGTGGCTCATTCCTTACGTTGTGTGTTGTAGGCACCGACGTCCACGGTATGTGATCGTGTTGTAAGACAAGGCTGATCTTTTGGAGCTTCGCGCTGCTTTTGGGGTGGACGTGTGTGTGTGGATGACGACCTGTGAGGCCGGGCGCATAGGAGCTTTTGCTGTGCCGACACACCTTCGCCGTTGTAGTGAGACCATGTCTGGAACTTGATGTTCGACATGCATTCTTTTGTCTTGTATAGAACAATGTTCCATTTCGTAAAAGAAAAATGAAAAATTTGTACGCGTTTTCGGTGCACTTCTTTCTTACAAACTCGCTAGGCACGTAGAAATACGCTAGGTTAGGCGGTTAGGAAGTCGGGGCGTCACAGGGTGGTATCAGAGCTTCGGTCACAGGTTCTGTAGACTGTCCACACACACACACCCAAAAGAGCGGAGGCGGCCTTGCAAGTAAGTGTTAAGTCTATGTGAATTTCTATGTCGTATAATTTATTGGCCATAGGACAATCAGGATAGGGTATAAAGATGGTAAGAACGAGAGGAGAGTCGAGTGGTGGCGACGACCAGAACAGGGGAAACACGGCCCCTCCCGACAATCGGGATGCAACGATTCTCCAGCTAACGGAATTAGTCCGTCAGCAGTCGGCGCAGATCCAACAACTGATCCAACAGAATACTGCTAATGCTGGGCCAACTCAGGCGGAAAGGACTGAGGTGGTGGGAGAACGATTCCGAAGGTTGAACCCACCGACCTTCGAAGACACAGCTGACTCGACAGCAGCTGAGGATTGGTTGAGGACTCTCGAGAGTATGTTCGTCTATAGTAGGGTTCCGGAGGCGGAGAAGGCCCTTTGTGCTGCGTTCCTACTACGAGGGAACGCAGGACACTGGTGGGACACCATCATGGTGTTGGAGAACCCCGCTACAATGAGCTGGGAAAGATTCAAGGAATTGTTCAGGGGCAAGTACCTCACCGCCCCGATTCGAGCACAGCGCCTGAACGAATTCATCAATCTCAGGCAGGGGCCCATGACAGTGGCCGAGTACATAAGGAAGTTTGAGCAGCTGTCCAGGTTCGCTGCTCACATGATTAGCACGGAAGCTCTAAAAGTCGAACGCTTCCTGGAGGGATTGAAGCCTGAGCTCTACAGGGACGTGAGCATGGCAGGGACTCAGGGAGCTACATACTCTCAGGTAGCAGAAAGAGCTATGGTAGCCGAACAGGCGGAGGCCAGGATCGTGAAGGCACAAGAGGCTAAACGCAAATTCGCTCAGATACAAGGAGCTCAATGGAGTGGAGGAGACCCGAAACGGCAGTTTATGCCTAGAGGGGGCAAGAAGAGATTCCAGAACCGGCCTCCTCAACAGCCTCAGGGAATGATGAACAGACCACCGAACCCAAACCAGAATCAAGGGGCAGTTCAATTCCCTAACTGTCAGAGGTGTGGAAGGAAGCACTTTGGGAACTGCAACACACCCGCCAATGCGTGCTTCAGATGCGGAAAGATTGGTCACTTCGCGAAGCAGTGCCCTGAAAACATTCCAGGGAATCAGGCAGGAAACCCAGTAAGACCCCCGATGGTGCCAGCACGGGTGTATACCATCACGTCCGAGGAAGCAGAGAACAACCCGGAGGTGGTAACAGGTACCCTAGCGGTCCATCAAACTCCCACGTGCATTCTAGTAGATTCCGGGGCGACCCACTCGTTTGCGTCTGTGAAGTATGTGACGAAACTAGGGGTAACGCCTGAGCGAATAGATTACGAGTATAGTGTAGCAATTCCAAGCGGGGCACCAACTAGGACTAGTCAAATGTTAAGAAATTGCCCAATCTTAGTCGGTAATAGAGAATTGCCGGTAGACCTGATAGTCATCCCGATGGACGACTACGAAGTGATCCTCGGGATGGACTGGCTCTCAAAGTACGGAGCAGTGATAGACTGTAACCGTAAAGTAGTTACGTTTAGCTTAGAAGGGGAAGAGCCTGTCACCTTCAAGGGGACAATGAAGGGGAGAGGCACTCCGAGGATATCAGCCTTAAAAGCTCAACGATTAGTCAATTCCGGATGCGAGGCATACCTGGTGTTCGCGCTGAAGGCAGAAGAGAATACCCCCACGAAACTCGAAGACGTAACAGTGATTAAGGATTTCCCAGAGGTATTTCCAGAAGAATTGCCGGGATTACCCCCAGACAGAGAAATTGAGTTTACGATTGACCTGGTGCCGGGAGCAGCACCAGTGTCCAAAGCTCCATATCGATTAGCGCCAACCGAATTAAAGGAGTTGAAGGAACAAATAGATGAACTCCTACAGAAAGGATTCATTCAGACCAGCTTTTCTCCCTGGGGAGCGCCAGTCTTGTTCGTACGAAAGAAGGATGGCTCGATGAGACTGTGTATAGATTATAGGGAGCTTAACAAGTTAACGATCAAGAATAAGTATCCACTACCCCGAATAGACGACCTCTTCGACCAATTACAAGGCGCCACAGTATTTTCTAAGATCGACTTGAGGTCGGGCTACCATCAACTGAAAATCCGCAAGGAAGATGTTCCCAAAACGGCGTTCAGTACCAGATACGGGCATTTCGAATTTCTAGTCATGCCCTTTGGACTGACGAACGCACCGGCGGCCTTCATGGATCTAATGAACCGGGTGTTCGAAGCCTATCTAGACAAGTTTGTAATTGTATTCATAGATGACATCCTTATCTACTCCAAGACGAAGGAGGAGCACGAGCAACACCTACGAATAGTGCTAGGAGTATTGAGGGAGAAGCAGCTCTATGCAAAGTTCAAAAAGTGTGAATTCTGGCTGGACCAGGTAGCATTCTTGGGGCACATCGTCTCGGGAGCAGGAATCTCGGTGGACCCGAGCAAAATTGAAGCGATTAATGATTGGCCGCAGCCGACCAACGTAACGGAAGTACGGAGCTTCCTAGGCTTAGCAGGCTACTACCGGAAGTTTATAAAAGATTTCTCGAAAATTGCCTCTACACTCACGAAGCTAACCAGAAAGAACACACCTTTCCAATGGAGCGAAGAGTGTGAGCAAAGCTTCCAAGAACTGAAAAAGCGGCTCACTACAGCCCCAGTACTAATGATACCCACGGGAACAGGAGGGTTCTCAGTGTATAGCGATGCCTCGAAGAACGGGTTAGGGTGCGTACTGATGCAGAACGGTAACGTGGTGGCTTACGCCTCACGGCAATTGAAGGAGTACGAAAAGAACTACCCTACGCACGACTTGGAGCTCGCGGCGGTAGTCTTCGCTCTCAAGATTTGGAGACACTACTTGTATGGATAGAGATGCGAAATTTACACCGATCACAAGAGTCTGAAGTATTTCTTCACCCAAAAGGAACTCAATATGAGGCAGAGAAGATGGCTGGAGTTGGTGAAGGACTACGATTGTGTGATCAACTACCACCCAGGAAAGGCGAACGTGGTAGCTGACGCTCTAAGCCGGAAGTCGGTTAGTGCGGAACTTCAACGGCTCGACGTGGAGATCGTACCATTGGGAGAAGTCGAGGTAAAGTTAGCAACCCTGACTCTGCAACCAACGCTATTGGAGCAGATCAAAAGGGCACAGGAAAACGACGAGTTGTACCTAAAGACTAAGGAAGCGCAAACCGAGCAACCAACGACGGACTTCGTGTTTCGGGACGACGGAAGCTTACACTACAAGAGTAGATTATACATACCGAACGACGCGGATCTTAGACGAGTCATAATGACGGAAGCACATACCACGCCATATTCGGTACACCCAGGAGCTACTAAACTATATAGGGATCTAAGGACTAACTACTGGTGGCCGGGAATGAAAAAGGACGTAGCAACGTTCGTGAGCCAATGCCTCACTTGCCAGCAAATCAAGGCAGAACACCAGCGGCCGGCTGGGACACTACAACCTCTACCAATTCCAGAGTGGAAATGGGACAACATAACGATGGATTTCGTGAGCGGATTGCCAAGGAACGCGAAAGGACACGACGCAATCTGGGTAATCGTAGACCGACTTACGAAATCTGCCCATTTTCTGCCGATAAGTACAACGTTTACCATGGAGCGGTATGCAGAATTGTATATCCAAGAGATAGTAAGACTCCATGGGACACCCTTAACGATAGTTTCAGACCGCGATTCACGGTTTCTATCTAAATTCTGGACGAGTTTACAAAAGGCCATGGGGACGAAATTGGCATTTAGCACAGCATATCACCCGCAAACGGACGGCCAATCCGAGCGGACAATCCAAACGCTGGAAGATATGTTACGAGCATGTGTACTTGACTTCAAAGGCAACTGGAGCAAGTACCTTCCACTTGTAGAATTCTCGTACAACAACAGTTACCAAGCTACAATTGGAATGGCTCCTTATGAAGCTTTGTACGGACGGAAGTGCAGGTCCCCAGTACATTGGGATGAAGTAGGTGAACGGGCGATGTTAGGCCCAGATATGATACGGGAAATGACGGAACTTATTACGATGGTCCGAGAGAGAATGCGCACGGCGCAGAGTAGACAGAAGAGTTATGCGGATCGGAGACGTAGACCACTAGAATTCGAGGTGGATGATTGGGTCTTTGTGAAGGTATCACCGATGAAGGGAGTCAAGAGGTTCGGAAAGAAGGGAAAACTAAGTCCGAGATACATCGGTCCCTTCAAGATAATAAAGAAAGTTGGTGAAGTGGCATACCAACTAGAACTACCAGTATCGTTGTCGCAAGTACACGATGTATTCCATGTCTCCACATTGCGGAAGTATATCGCTGACCCAAGCCACGTGTTGATAAACGACTCACTGCACCAGCATTTGAAACCAGACCTGAGCTATGAAGAAATCCCAGTGGAAATATTGATGCATGAGACGAAGAGGCTTAGGAACAAAGAGATCCCTCTAGTAAAAGTTCTGTGGCGAAACCAATCGATAGAAGAAGCCACCTGGGAACGCGAGGATGAGATGAAAACTCGCTATCCTGAATTGTTCCGAACGGGCTGATTTCGGGGGCGAAATCCTCCTTAAGGGGGGAGGATGTAGCACCCGGGTTCCCCGTAAGTATTAGAGGCCAATAAATTTGCATAAAAGACGAATGCGATTATGTGCATTTCGTGAAATTATTTTTGTGCTTGTGTGATTTATGTGAAACTCGCGTGCTAGATTATATACTTCCGTGACCTTACGAACTAAGTACAACTAAATTGTTTGCTTTTACCATGTTTAATTGGTGTGAGAATTTTCGAAAGTGGGCTAAGGAAAAACAAAGTGGAAAGTTTTGTTGAGACTAGGATTTGGGTTAAGATGTTGGGCTTAGGACTTAAACTTAGGCCCAATGTGATTGAAGTCAAATCCTTAAGAAACCAAGATCCTTAAAATAAGGAGACCTCACGCCTTGAAGTCCCCATCACCATGCCTCCCTTTTAATTAAAAAAGAAAAATCTACCCAACTAGCTAATTTCCCTTAATCTCACCAAGAAACCCAACGAAGAACCAAGTGAAGAAAGGAAGGAGAAGGAGCCGAGACGATTGTCACCACAAATATAGGCACTCCAAATAGCTAAGAATCCGAGTTGGTAAGTGAAGCATCCTTTCTAGTCTCGAAACTTTCTTAATCTAAGATATTTCAGTTGTAATAATCACATGAGGCTCGCGAAATTTAGGAAGTATTAGAGCCGTTGCTTTGGGTGAACTAGGATAGGGTGATTCAATGAACGATTTAGAGCTTATAATTCTAGAAATAATAAGCTAGGAGTCGCGTACTCGATGGGATGAAGAAGATGATGATAAATGTCGAGATGTTTAAAGTAAAGTCGAAACCATGTTATAGATAAAATGTCGAGTCCTTATACTAAAGAAGATGTCGAGCCGAGTAAAAAGTCGAATTAAGAATGTCGAGGTTCATGTTGAAATGCATGTCGACATTTTCTAATTCAAATGTCGAAATACAATGTCGAATGATAGCTAAAATGTCGAACTCAAAGAAATCAATATAAATGTCGGGATGTGCATTAAAATTCATATCGACATTTTTGTTGAAATGTCGAGGTCAATGATTGAGTAAAATGTCGAATTTAAAAGAAGTCGGTATAAATGTCGAGGTTCCTGTTGGAAGTCATGTCGACATTTTCTGATCCAAATGTCGAAGCATAATGTCGAAACGATAAGGATAACATGTCGAGTGGAATTGAGCATAAAATGTCGAGATACGTGTTTGAAATCTATGTCGACATCTTATGTTCTAAAAATGTCGAGCTAAATGTCGACATTAAAGTCGAGAACCAGTGAACAATGTCGGGGCCTATGATATCGAGATTTTCCATTTTATAAATGTCGACTCATATATAACGTTGAGTAAAAGTCGAGAGCTAAGAAAAATGTCGAGATCTCGAGGTAAATGTCGAACTAAGATGTCGATATTAACCTCAATAACTACGTCGAGATTTACCTCGCAATGATGTCGAGATTTATGTTAAAAATCCATATCGACATTTTCCGTGTCAAATGTCGGAATAAAATGTCGAGTCCTTATCCGGATAAAATGTCGGTTTCAAATAAAACGTTATAAATGTCGAACTAGAAGACAATGTCGAGAGGCTAAAATGTCGAGCCCTTGTGTGAATGTCGAGATTTCTATAGTATAAATGTCGAGATCTATATCTTAATAAATGTCGATATCTTAAAAATGTCGAAACCTTATCAATATAAATGTCGAACCCTTACCAAGACAAATATCGAGATTTTTGTAATGTCGAGTGTAATTAAGAACAAAATGTCAAGACCCTTTAGCTAAATGTCGAAACACAACACCAAGATTTCCCAACAATGTCGAGGTCTAAAAATGTCGAGAACCTCAAATAACTAAAATGTCGAAGCACATGGCACGATTTGAATTCGTAGGAACCCGAGAACTTTAATTAAATATAATACGGAGTAGAAATCGACCGACTTGGGAAATTCAAAAAGGCACTTCGAGAGATGCGAGGCCTAGGGAATTTATACAAAGTCTAAATAACTAAGCATGACGCAAATTATTATTTCGACGAATTAGCCGAGGAAAGCAAAAGTACTAACATCATAACCCTTTTATTCTAAAAGGTCGTACATTAGGAGGTTCACGGGACCATACGCTAGGTTAAGCTTGGACGACAGGTAAGTAGAAGTCCAACTACGACACACAACTTGCTTTACGTGCCTAAATTGCGTGATTTCGTGTTTATGGGATTTCATGAATTTGTAAATTGATTGAAGTATTTAAATATGGTAAGTCTATGTTGCATTTACCTGCATCTGCATATGCATACTCACGTGCACACACGATCTCGTGAGGGAGAGTCGTGGGGCTGAGAGTGCATACTATTATGTCGCTTGCATGCGACTAAGACCCGCCTATATAGGCCGGTGTGTCGACTCGTAGTTGAGTCATGGACGACTTCTATGGCACCCTATATGGCGTACGACGCCGATTATTATGATGAGGCAGGAGGAGCGACCCAGGAAGGAGCGACCTAGCTATGCTAGCGTAGGCTAACTGGCGTAGGCAACTGCCCTCTTTGCGGAAGGAGCGACCTGGAAGGAGCGACCTAGGGGGAATCCTAGCGTAGGCTACCAGCGTGGGCAACCGTATGACAGAGGGGACGACCTGGGAGGGTGCGACCTAGGGAGACCTAGCGTAGGCTACCCAGCGTGGGTCGCTGTCACGATCCTATTGAGGACATTGAGCTCTTAGTGGTGTATAGTAAGGGCGTCGTGGGCCCTGAGTGATACTAGTAGGAGTACTAGGAGCATTGGCGCGGATCGCCTTTGCGGAGTGTTATGTGCATCGGCGTGGATTGCCTTTGCAGGGGAGTGACACGTGCATACATGCATGATTTCTGCTTACTGAGCCTCGGTGGCTCATTCCTTACGTTGTGTGTTGTAGGCACCGACGTCCACGGTATGTGATCGTGTTGTAAGACAAGGCTGATCTTTTGGAGCTTCGCGCTGCTTTTGGGGTGGACGTGTGTGTGTGGATGACGACCTGTGAGGCCGGGCGCATAGGAGCTTTTGCTGTGCCGACACACCTTCGCCGTTGTAGTGAGACCATGTCTGGAACTTGATGTTCGACATGCATTCTTTTGTCTTGTATAGAACAATGTTCCATTTCGTAAAAGAAAAATGAAAAATTTGTACGCGTTTTCGGTGCACTTCTTTCTTACAAACTCGCTAGGCACGTAGAAATACGCTAGGTTAGGCGGTTAGGAAGTCGGGGCGTCACACATGAAGCGTATTATAAATTGCATGAAATCTTTCCAGCCAGATTTAGTGGTGATGACCCAGAGACTACGAATTTCTGTATGTGATTAGATGTTCTTCTGTGATGATAAACATTAACTTTTATTGACTACTCATGAATTTTCTAGGATTTATCAACTGGTTGGCTTCAGTGTGATCCTCGCCCATTGTTCAAGCCAGAATATTTCTCTGTTCCAGACTGGTGTCCTCAATGGGTAGCTACTTTATCGGCCTGATTATATATTGTTTTTCTTTTTTCACATCATAGATATGAATATTCGAGCATTACTAACGCATTAGAGCTACTTTTTTCAGTTTCCATGGAGTGAGATTGCCATTTTACCAGTGCAGTGGAATGCGTTGTGTCTTGGTCTCTTTCCGTCGAAAACTGCACCTTTCGGGGGCTTCTTCGCCAGTGGATTTAAAAGGGCTTTCAAGATCAAGGTTTCTTTTATCATTATTTCCCTCCGTTCATTCCGCACATGCTATCTTTGCTTAACATCAAAGTTCTTATGTTCAAAATTCTTGCCATTTTTGTTCCATTCTGCTAGGATTTTGATGATAGCATTCTAGATTGCCCTCTAATTGCATAATCAACATAAATTACTTCTTCTGCCTTTTTTGCAGATTACCATCAGTCATTCATCATATTGCTTAGCTTATCGGTTGAAATGATCATGGATCAGGTAACAATAAGAGTAACAACTTAACTTTGCTCGATTCGAGCCCTTCGATTTTATTCGATCTTGGTTGTGCTGCAGATAATGATGGATCTAACATTCGAGGAGGAGCCGGCCTTTTATGGAGAGGCAATTCGGAGAATCATGAAATCTGAGAGCTCTCTATGTAACTTAGGCAAACTATTACAGTATTACTTCTTTCATGACCGTATGCTGTATAAAAGAACTTGGCCAACGATGTCGTCATAGAGGAAGAAGAAGGAAAGGCGTGGGACGAATGGGGGTTGCTAGCACCGAGAAGTCTGCATCATCGTACGAGGACGCTGCTGATGATTATTTTGCTGTTCTTGGATTGGTAATTTTTGTATTTAATTCTTATTTTCCTATTAGCTGGATTTGTTTATATCTTCTTCCTTACATACCCCGATAGTTTTAGAAAGTATGCAAGTTCTGATCATGTTGGAGGTCAAGAAATGAGCTTTTTATTGTTCTTGAGAGCACATTTGGCAATGAAAATGTTTGTAATAAACTGCTTTTATGCGAATTCTCTCTCTCTCGAATCTTCAGCTTCCACATGCAACGTCGGACGAAATAAAGAAACCGTATTATAATTGCATGAAATCTTGCCATCCATATGTTAGTGGTGATGAGACTACAAATTTCTGTATGTTCAAAACGATGTTTATAAGGTGAGTTTTGTTCTGTCAGATGTTGTCTTTAATCGAGCAATACATTATCTTCACCTTATTGAATTACATCTGCTGCAATAGAAAGTAAAATGACTTTTTCTCTCTTTGTTTGTTTTTTCAGGTTCTCAGCGACCCATACAGAGAATGGTCTACGACGAGATTCATGGATATGCTTTGACTGCTATAAATCCCTTTCTTGACGATTCCAGCCCAAAGGATCATGTATTTGTCGACGAAGCTACATAGGTAAGATAGTTTATTGATGCAACAGATATGAATTTAAATGGCCTTAGAAAGTAACATGAGCAAAGTTAACCTGACTTCACCTGATAACAGATACAAAGATCTGGACAAATTCAGCGAGGGATATCTCTTCTTAGAACCACAGTCTGCAGTCACTTATCTACAACGACAGGGAAATCAGATGCAAGCAATGCTATTATCAGAGGCCGCCAAGTTCTCTGATGGGACTCTGAAGATTATCCTTAACCAACTCATGCCAAGACAAGAGACGATCCCTAACGATGCACATCTTGAAGGACAGATACTGAAGAAGTACTCGTACTGGATAAATTTATCAAGAAAATCAGAGATCGACTCGTTCTTCGAAACGACGTTAGACAGTTCGAGACTGCTCTAGGATTCAGGAAGACATACTTAGCTCACAGGGAACCTCCGCCTCCTCCTCGCACGAAGGAAAAGAAGACGTGAAGACTTAGATTATAGGCTTATTTGTAATTTGGACACTTAGGGGGAAAATGTTAGGAATATTTTAGAAGTGTCCAAAATATTTATTCTAAGTCTTGTTATTTCTTTATGATGTATTTTATATGTTTAACATTTCTTAGATGGGTTGTAGATGTAATGGGCTTGTCCAAAATATTTATTCTAAACCCTAACAACAGTTTAATTAAGTTTCCATTCTATAATCTCATGTATTCAATACTTTAAGAATTGAGCAGTGTGAGTTCTTGCGATTTCTCATCTTCTGTCACAAAGCTCAAACTCGTGGGTTTTAGCCATTTTCGGAGACTGTTCTGACTTGGTAAGGCAGTTAAGTGTTGCTATCAGTTCTGAAAATTATCAAATCTATTTCTGCCGAGTTTGTGTCAGATTTGTTGGATTTCTGTCTGAAAGAATTGAAGAACAGCTCTGTTATTCAGTCTGTTCTTGAGCCCGCGAACGGCACTGTTTTGGGTTTTAGGTTTGCGAACTCAAGAATTTGTATCTACTTTGCGGATTGTTCATCTCACAAGGGTACTTCGCGAATCAAGTCCGCACTCCTTGCTTGCTAAATCCAAAGTTCGTGCATCGTCACACTTTGCAAAGTACCAGTTTGCGGGTTCGAAGTTTCCAAGCCGTCAGATTTTCGAAGACCAACGCCTCAGGTTCATTTTCACTTCACGAATCCAGTTCTCAATTCGCGAACTCAGTTCACTTTGCGAATTCAGACCAAGTTGCGAATTGTCTTCACGAATTTCAATCCACTTCGCGAACTTAGCTCACTTCACGAATCAAGACAGTTCGCGAATCCTCTCATCAACCCGCGACACGATCACTTCGCAAGCCCGGAAAACTTCACGAAATCAAATCAGTTTCATGGAACTGCAAACTTTGTAGACTAGTTCGCGAACTCCCAGATCAATTCACGAAGTAACACGTCGTCACTATTTCAATTTGCAAACGAAATCCATTTTTCAGTTTGTGAATTCTCATTCCATCCAAACTTCGCGAACTGCACCCGCGTCTCAAAGTCAATTCTCAAATTTGATTTGGTCAAATTTTCGATTCAAACTTAACTTTCCTCACATTACACGTTAACGATCATATCCAAGACACAAGAAATGGACTCTTTCAGCATGGGACATGAGACCTCCTATCATCCGACACGGAGAATATGCAGTCTGGAAAAGAAGGTTCATTAATTTTATTGAAAGCAAGGACGACTCAGATAACTTGCTGGAATCCATATATAATTGACCCAAACAGTATTGGACCGTAATTCCAGCTACTACCGACAATACTCCTGCAAGAGAAGAACAGAGAATTTTGCGAACAGCCGACCATTGCAATAATAAAGAAAAACTACGACTAAAGGCAGACAAAATGGCGAAATCATACAACATGATGCAAGCCATTCCCAATGACGTTTTGATGCAACTCGAATGTGGTGAAAGCGCAAAAGAAATGTGGGATGCCCTTCGAATCATGATGCAGGGGACAGAAGTCAACACAATGGCAAGAATGGAGAATACTCTCATCTCTTACGATCGCTTGCATGCTAACAAAGGGGAAACTCTCCAAGAAACCTTCCATCGATTCCTTGTCCTTCTAAATGAGCTAAAGATGAATCAGTCAAAAAAATGTCATGGAGATCAACATCAAATTCTTAGGATCACCCCATCCAGAATGGGAAGCCACCGCAATAATGATAAGACAAATTAACAACCTAACCAAAGTTAGCATCCATACATTATTCGACTACCTCAATAAACATTCCAATCACGTGGAGAAATGAAGGGAGGAAATCAAATCAATAGGAATCGACTCACTCGTTCTTATGACTGAACAATCGTCAAGAAAACAATCCAAAGACAAAGAATTTATCCAGTCATCACAAGTTAAGGAGGGAGGAGACTCTGATTCCGATGGTGAATTCAAGGATCTTACGAAACATGGAGACAAGGAGATCACACTCAAAGATCTTTCTAAGCAACTCGCACTGGTCTCGAACTTTGTGCAGAAGAAATATTATAAGAAGACTGGATCCTCCTCCAATCGTCAAAGAATTTCCTCCAACTCAAAAGGAAAGACTCAAGATGAGGAAAACAACTCTGAAACTCCTCATCAAGGCGGCAAATGCTTCAACTATGGTAAGACTGGACACTTTGCTAGAGAATGTAGAATGCCAAGAAAAAGGATGTCAACTATTATCGCCGGAAAGTTCAATTGGCTGAACAGAAGGAAAAAGGATTGGTCTTAATGGCAGAAGAGGATCATTGTCTTGAAGATACCTCAGACAGCGAGGAAGAGAACGTGGCACTGATGGCCAAATTGGATGACGAAGAAGATGGAGCTGAAGGAAGCAAATCAGACAGGGAAACTTCCAACAACTCAGACATGGTGGAGGTAAGCGAAGCAGATTATGATTCCTTTCTTAAGATGAAAAATGAATTTTTATCTTTATATAAATCTAACAAACAAGAAAAAAGAAAAATCAAAGAACTAGAAGCTAACTTAGAAAAGAATTTAGCAGTATTAGATAAATTTAGATATGATTATGCATGTGAGAAAAATCGTGTAATTGTAGCAAATGAAAAGGTTGCTAAGCTAGAATTACAAGTGCAAAAATCCGAAGCTAAAGCCAAGGATTTAGAAAAGGAAATGAAATCTCATAGAGATCAGGCAATGGACGCTACCACTAAATATGACTTACTCTGTAAAGAACGGGAAAGACTGTACTCCAAAATCAAAAATTGGAGAACATCTTAAACACACGAGATAAATCAGAACAAACAATCTTCTTGAACAAACCAGTCAACATAGATTTTTACAATCCTTATAAGGGACTAGGTTTTGAAAACCCATGTAAGTTAAAACAAGGCATATCAAGTGCACCTTATCTATATGATCTCAAATTCACGAAGACAGGTTGCTTGGCAAATCTCATGTCTTTTGTCAGTGAAAATGAGACACCAACACACAATAAATCTCAAGCATCATTTGATTATACATAGTTAAATGATAGTTATAAAGAAAGGAATTGTCCAGCAATAACAGAATTTGAGTCCGATATTCCAAGTCCAAGTGAAGGAGATACCTAAGGAGATTCAGCAAGTGAGGAAACCGATAACTACGTATGCAACAGGGTATATGCCTGAATGCATAAAGAAAATCAGTGATCTACACTCCACTCTCGAAAGAGAGAGAAAGTCCTTTGATGAAGAAAGGCAGAAACTTCTAGAGGAAATCTCCTCACTGAAAGAAAAAATTAAGATTACACACATTTTCTTATACTTTAGTTTCGCATGACAAAATTTCTTGCACTAATGCCTTGAAATTTTCAGGACCCACAAAAGAGCCATTGAAAGGTCAAGTATGGGTTAGAAAGGAAGATATTCTGAAGGAGAACCGCGATCTTAATACATCTTTTGTTATTGATTATTTCCTTCAAAAACTTTTGTACCATCTTTATTTCGGCATGTATTGCCAAACTTATCTCTTCAATTAAAAACAAAGTTTTCCATGTATGATCAGTTCTACAAACAAACTTACAAAACAATTCCTAAAAACACAAATATACAGAAAAAGAAAAAATTGAAACCAAAAACTACCAAGGAACCTGCAAAACTTGCAAAATCTCAAAAACACATCTCTAAGCCTAAGACAAAGAGACCTTCCCTAGAGCAAAAATGGGTTCCAAAGCTTAAGACTGAGGAAACCCAAATCCCAGCCCTAGAAACAATTAGTGACTCTGTGTCATCCACTAACAAAGAAAAATCTAGGGAGTCTTAAAGAACTAACAAGCACAATAGAGGTGGACCCATATTTAAATGGGTACCAAAAACCCTCTAGTTTTTATTTTGCTGGCCCCTCATGTGTGGTACTTAGATTCCAGTTGCTCCACACATGACTGGGAAGAAGGAACTGTTGAGCAACTACGTTGATAGGTCAGGCGGGCTGGTATGCTTTGGTAATAACAATGGAGCCAGAATTCTTGGTTATGGCGATCTTATATGCAATCGACTCACAATCAAGGAAGTTTCGTATGTTGAAGTGCTGACACACAACCTTTTATCAATAGGACAGTTCAGTGACATCCGACTCCAAGTTGTGTTTCAAAAGAGAACATGCAAAATTCTCAATACCAATGGTGAAGAACTTCTCACTGGAACTCGCAAGACAAATCTTTACACCATTGATATTAGGACCGTCAGACCAAAGACAAACATCTGCCTAATCTCCAAAGCAACATCAACTCAAAATAACTTATGGCATCAACGGCTATCTCATCTTAACTTCAAGACCCTCAACAAGCTGTCGACCTTTGACTATTGGACTTTCACCACTGAAGTACCAGAAGGAGCATATGTGCTCTGCTTGTGAGAGAGGAAAGATGAAAAAGGCATCACATCCTACAAAACACACAGCATCCACTCAACATCCACTAGAGCTATTACATATGGATCTGTGCGGCCCAATGCAAACTGATAGCATTAGTGGAAAGCGATACATGTTGGTTATTGTCGACGACTATTCCCGCTATACTTGGATCCGCTTCTGACGAAATAAATCAGAGACAGTTGAACATATTCCAAATCTCATCAGGACAATGCAGAACTTGCTACAACGCGTGTTAAAATAGTTTGGTCTGACAATGGAACGGAATTCAAGAATCAACAGCTCAGCGAATTCTATGAATCCCTAGGAATTTCTCAACAATTCTCCGCAGTCCACACTCCACAACAGAATGGAGTCGTAGAAAGGCGAACACAACACTTGTGGAAGCTGCCCGAACCATGCTAATACATTCTTCCCTACCACACTTTCTCTGGGCAGAAGCTATGAACACTGCATGCTATACGCAAAACCGTACGAATATTCATCTAAGATTTGGAAAGAGGCCTTATGAACTAATAAACGCAAGATTACCCAACATTGCCCACTTAAGGATTTTTGGATGCAAATGCTTTGTAGTCAACGACCGAGAGGACAAATCTAAACTAGATCCAAAGGCAACTGAAGGAATTTTTGTAGGTTACTCTGCACAATCTAAGGCGTACAGGGTTTATCTAAGGGAAAGAAGAATGATCATTGAAAGTGTGAATATCACTTTCGATGAGGCTCTAGAAATTAAGTCTGGACACAGCATCTTGGGACTTGAATAAAAAATACCAGCTTCTACTCAATCTCGTATGGGATTAGGAGAGTCTTCGAGAGGCGCTTTTGAACACAACTGTTCAGAACCAGGTTCAAACAAAGCAAAGTTGGGGCAAGACCAACAACATGCCACTGACGAATCTCGACACAGCAACCCAACATGTTTCAGTCAACAAGCTCAAGAAGAAATGGATCTGGATCAATTATTTGAACATATGTACATTTCTCTAAATCAAAACAGGCCAACCACCGATTCATTTCCAAATACAGCACCCAGTGCTAGTCCATCACCTCCTGAATCCGAACCTATTCCGCAACAGACAGTTCCACCTTAAGACCCACCTTAAGACGCAGATTCCTCGATCCCAGCAACACAGACAGAGGACTCACCAACTTCCGCTTGCAACACTACTGCTTCTACGATCGAGTATCCACTAAATGAGGGATTGGAAATTGATGATACAACACTACCTCATGAGAAGTAATGGATTCGAAGTCATTCTACAGATCAAATAATTGGAGATCCCACTGCAGGAGTAAAGACTAGAGGTTCGATCTCAAACGAGTGCCACTTTACCTATTTCTTGAGCCAAACAGAACCTACCAGAGTGATAGACGCACTACGTGATCCGAACTGGATAGTAGCTATGCAGGAGGAAATCAATCAGTTCGAGCGTCTCGAGGTCTGGAACTTAGTTCCTCGTCTAAAAGGTAAGATAATAATCGGAACAAAATGGGTGTTTAAAAATAAGAAAGACGAGGATGGTGTGGTAATCCGTAACAAGGCTCGACTTGTAGCTAAGGGGTACAATCAGCAAGAAGGAATTGACTATGATGAGACTTTTGCCCATGTAGCAAGAATTGAGCCATCAGACTGTTTCTAGCATATGCAGCACACAAAGACTTTACTATCTATCAAATGGATGTAAAGACTGCCTTCTTGAATGGGATTTTGAAGGAAGAAGTATATGTCTCGCAGCCAGACTATCAATCAAGAACATCCGGAATTCGTCTACAAACTCGACAAGGCTCTATATGGGCTAAAGCAAGCAACAAGAGCTTGGTACGAGGTCTTATCCGACTTCCTTATCAACTCAGGCTTCACAAAAGGAAAATTGACACCACACTGTTCATCAAAAAGGCTATTCCCGATATCATGCTTGTGCATATTTACGTGGATGACATCATCTTCGGCTCTACATATCCGGAACTCTGTGTCGAATTCAGCACATTGATGAAATCACAGTTTGATATGAGTATGATGGGGGAAATGTCCCTTTCCTTGGACTGCAAATCAAGCAACTTCAGGATGGATATTTATCAAGCAGTCAAAGTACATCCTCGACATTCTCAGAAAATATGGGATCGACAAGAGCATCCAGCACTCCAATGTCGACCTCGTGCACACTCGACGCTGATCACTTGGGTGAACCTGTAGATCCTACTTATTACAGAGGAATTATAGGCTCTCTACTCTATCTCACTGCCAGCCGACCAGATATTTTATCTTCCACATGTCCATGCGCTCGATTTCAAGCTAATCCTAAGGAGTCGCATCTACATACCGTCAAGAGAATATTAAAGTATCCGAAAGGAACTCCAGACCCAGGACTTTGGTATCCTAAAAACTCAGGTATGAAACTAATAGGATATTCTGATGCAGATTTCGCAGGCTGCAGACTGGACAGGAAAAGCACATCAGGCAACATCCAATTCCTTGGAGATAAGCTTGTCTGTTGGGCTTCCAAGAAACAAAATCGTGTCAACTTCCACGACAGAAGCAGAATATGTGGTTGCCGCAGTTGCTGCTCACAAATTTTGTGGATTAGAACCCAACTACGAGACTACGGGTTTGATTTCAATAAAATTCCTATTTATTGGGATTCTAAAAGTGCCATAGCAATTACTTGCAATCCTGTTCACAATTCACGCACTAAGCACATAGACCTACTCTATCATTTCATAAAGGACCAAGTAGAAAGAGGCATAATAGAAATGTATTTTGTCAATACAGAGATTCAACTAGCCGATTTGTTTACGAAAGCATTGGATGAGAAACGATTCCAATTCTTAGTGGCAAAACTAGGGATGTTGAATCTCAATCTATAATTCATTTATGCTTCCCTACGGTTCATTACATGTCCATCTGCTATGCTTTAAGTTATTCAATTCTGTGCGTGTCTCGATGTTAATTATTTTACTTCTCTAGATTTTAGTTTATCTAATAAATTTTTATTTCTTGCTTTCCAATAAGTCGATGTAAAGCCAATGCTGATGGCATTACATCGAGGGGGAAATGTTATATCCATGTGTAATACCCGTAAAATTTTAATACGGGATTTTGTTGTAAATAATTATGTGAATTGAAAAGATTGGTAAAGAAAATTGAGTTATGAAATAAATCAGTCTGGGCCTACTTGATTTGGGCTGAGATCTTATTAATGAAAGGCTCAAAGTTTCGAAATCATCATAGTAAATTTGCTTTAGGTTTAAAGAAGAATAGGATAATGATCATCCATTCCTTAAGGTAGAGGTAACGTCACCTACATGTCTTTATTCAACTTTTCAACCCAATGACATGAAAAGAGTATATATCTCTACAAAGCAAACCACGAAAGCTTTCAATTCCATAACAACAAAGAAAGTAAAAGAGCATAGAAGAGAGAAAACCTCAGTAGGGAAGTTTCGACAATCCAAGCTTAGCAAGTCTATTCCAAGAGTGGTTAGGTAAATTAGTTCTTTCATCTTATGGATATTATATGTATTAATATATTGAATGTCGTGTTATAGCTTACGTGAGTATAACTTAGGCAATTATAACTTATATGCTAGGAAGAATTCGAAATATTGAAGTAACCGAAGTGAGTTCGTTACATAGCTAGAGTAATCTTATGGGGTTTGTATGTGTTAAAGGTTAGATTAAAATTTTACTTTCGATATAATTATGTTGGGGCAGGTGGATGGGTTCTAGGGCGATTTGCAATGGATGAACATGAGTTTGAACCCTAGAATTAGCTAATTTAAATCCTCAACAGTAGTAAGTTTTTCGGCAATGATATGTCATTACCACTAGGATCTATTAAAAGAATAGGAATATTAATGAGGATTGAATGTAAGGTGTACCGTTTTCTGGAATTAGCCTAATTTTTTAAGCTTAGTTCGATGATATAGGAATCTCAAATTTTAGGGTTTCTCAATGAATCAGAATGTAGGTTTCGGCCAATTTAAGGATTAAGTAAATTGGGCGATTTACATAGGTTTCGACCGATTTGAATATATGATATAATCGGGCGAAATAATATTAAGCACACACTCGACGAATGTGATCAAAGAATCGGCCGATTTGATGAGTTAGTGAAACTCGGCGATTTGGACTTGTGAGTACCTCAAATCGGGCAATTTGAGAGCTAGATGAAATCGGGCGAAATGAGGTTGAAGCATGCAAGGAATCGGCCGAATGCTTGGAATCCCATACGTGAAATCGGACGATTTGGAATCCTCAAATCGGGCGATTTGTGTCGCTCGGCGATTTTAGAATCGGACGACTTCACACAGTGAAATCGGACGATTTAGATGGTTTAAATATTTCTAGTTTCGGGCGAAGTTAAGTTAGAAGTCGGGCGTTGACTTGTTTTTGACCACAAATCGAGTTAATTAATTTAACGGATTGACCATTGACTTCCGAGTCTAATATATAAATATAATTAATACAAATATAATTCAACAGTTAGTACAGATACTAATAAAATCATTATGTCCAGAGGACCGACCTATAGAGACTCCACCAGATTTCCCTATTTGACTATAGCGGGAGGACAGGTAGGTGGATCATCCATCTACAATACGTAAACACATGTGTGATCTATGTGTTTTCATGCGACTCTGTGATTTAAATGACTTATATGGTTTACGTGATTACATGTTCTACTTACGTTTTATACAAACTATGTTTTTATGATATTTCATATATATGCATGGCACGTGCATATCACGTTAGGACGAGAGATGGTTATATACCATGGTGTGACGGTAGGATATGAGATAATGACATACGGGGTAGAATGAGATGTTTGTGATTGGCGACTCTTAGAGGAGTCGAGGTTGGGCTCACTGGGCACCTGGCGGAGATAGACGTGAACGATCTGTCTACTTGGACGTGATCGATTCGAGGTGCATACCGCCGGATGGGATTGTTTGATTTGTGTGGGAGATATGCGACCTGGTAGGAGGCCATTGACGTGATCGATCAGTGCACTACTGGCGTAGCTCGCCGCGAGAATTGGGGTGGCCTCCCAGTAGTCTATTGCGCACGGAGGTGTCGAGCCTAACCTAGGGCCCTGTATTGTGTGAAATAGGAACGCGGGAAAAGAAGAGTGTGCATTATATCATATTGTGAGATATTGGGATTGGGGTTGAGTGCACACTTGCATACACGCATTTTATTCACCTATTGGGCAAATTGCTCAGTGTTTACGTGTTGTAGGTACTGAGTCTGACGCTGATATGCGTCGAGACTGAGGCGGCTGGTGGCGGTGCTCCACGGACATTTGAGGGCGGGGCGGTACATGGATGAAGACCTGTGGAGCGGCTTTAGGGCTTTTGTTCTTTTGATATTTTGGGGCTTTGGCCCATGTACAGAGATGACGTTGTAGACAGAGTTTTATAGTAATGTATATTATTTTAGGGAAAAGTTTTAATTAGACGGGCCTTCCGCGGCTTACATTGCGGAAATCCGCCACTAATCTTAATTGAAAAAATAGGATCGCCACACCATGCATCGAGGGGGAGTAAGTAATTTATCAAATGCTTTAAGATTCTCGATAGGCATAGTATGTAGGGGGAGTTTGGGGTAATTATTCCAAATTCCAAAACATTGAGGGGGAGTCATTATTTTCGCTTAATTGATATTCAAAGTTACACGAGTCTCTCGAAATGCGAAAAACAATCTCAAAATACATAATACAAATAGGATAAGCTTACAAAACACTCTTAAAACAGATCTCAAAACATTCTCAACGAGCTTTCATGAACTCTCAAAATACTCAAAACAATCTCAAAAGCTAGCACGTCCTATGAGAGCCCAGAAAAGAATAGCGAGTAAGACAACGATTAAGCACAATAGAAGAAAAATAAGAAACGACAGTTTATCTATATTGCGCTCAAAATTACGCCTTAACTCCACATGTTCCTCATTTTCATATATTTGCTGCTGCATCCAGTCCATTTATCCTTGCGAGAATGATGAAATGTAGACTTAGTTTGTGGCAATTTATGAAATTGTGAATTTGGTTCGAGTTCTGTCTATTTATAGGCACATGATGAACAATAACATCATTAATGCTCCAACCAACATCATCAACAGTACAGACGAATTTTTGACTTGAGTGTTCATCGCTGCGAAAGAAAGTGATGTTTTCTTTGTCGATTTTCGGAGTTTGGCTCAGATGAATCAATTTTGAAAAACTCGTAGATTTTATTTTTATGATTTGATGGAGTCAAATTAACGTTATAAGGCTAAGTATTAAATTCTATATATTTAAATCGATTAAAAATTTCGCATTTTTCCATTTAAGGGAAATTTATGAACCTTAATTCATCTTTTCCACAATCAATTTGCGAATCCTTCAAAGTATTTCTTTATTATTTGTATTATCTTCACAATTTTACCTCACAAATTCTGATTCTTAGCCAAGTTAGCGAACTCGTCAAATGGTCAATTCACTTTGCGGTTGAAAATCACAAGCCCGCAAAGTTCTCTTCTTCAGCTTAAATTCGCGAACTAAAACTTAATTCGCAAAGTGTTAATTTGCGAACCCTCTCAAACTTTGACTAGTGAAAGATCTATTTTGCGAATTTACAGGATTCAATTCGCGAACTGTCCGATTCACAAACGTCAATGACTTCGCGAATCCTCTGTGGGCCTTCATATCAAAAGTTTCGGCCCAGTTTCAAGCTAGGGTTCAAACTTTCGGCCCGCAAAGTTTATCTAATAAAAAAAGGGGGAAAACCAATTCGCAAACTAAACTCGCAAAACAAAGTCCCAAATTGCCACGCACTCCTTCGCGAATCCCATTCATAAAAAATCTTCAGTCTCACTACTCGCTAAGTTTGTCTCTGTGGTTTCCTCGCTCAAATTGTTCTCGTCACGCACTCACGAACCTCTTTGTGGTATGGATTAAGTTGCTTTACCGTTCAATGGTTTTTTCTTTAATTGCAGGAGCGATTATTCGAAGAACAGGTGTACTGCATTTGATTCCTGTAGAAATTAGTTGTGTTTGGCGTTAAAACAAGGATTTGGTTTGAGTAATGTATTGAAAAGGAGTCTCTCTTCTCAAATCTGGATTTTAAAATCAATGGGTTCTTTTTTTTAAGAGAATTAGGGTTCGAATTTTTTTTGGAAAGTACTTTTTGATTCTTCAAAACGGAACTTTGCGGGTCCAAAAGTGTTTTTAACTTCATCAAACTCGTGAATCACTCACTTTTCGAATTCTTTACCTTGCGAGTTTGACCGTCTGACTTTCTACTTCACGAATTCGAAGTTCGCGAATCTTGGCATTCGCAAATTGCATTTTGCGAATTGATGCTTTGCAATTCACGGTTGACCTGGTCAATTTGCGAATCTTGAGGTCGCGATACCGAATACGCAAAGTCCTTTCCAACCAACCCGCAAACTTCAGAGCACGTGACATTTACAATTCGCGAAGTTCCTTTTAAAATTTACCCAACCCGTAAACTTCAGAGCACGTGATATAAAATTCGCGAAGTGAAGCAGAGGACTTTAAGACGAACCCCCAAACCATACTTAGGAAATTTCGACAGAATATTTTTTTCAAACGGGCCAAACAGTGTTGGGCCAAAACTTGCCTTTAAAAAACGAAATTTTAATCCAGCTCACACTATTCATAACAACAAAGTCTACTCATCATGGCAGTTCTAATCATGTTTATCTTCTTTGTTGCAGTTTCAACAGGAATTCCCGATGTCAAAAAAAAATCAACAAAAATGACGACACCTACGGATCTAGTCTACCCAACCTCGAAGTGGATACCGACCAAAGAAAATAATTTCAACTTGATCTGAACACATTCAAGTGCAAGGAAGAAATCATCCTATCCATTCTGAGGAACCACCACCTTGGGTATGCCTTCTCGGCCTCCGTCCAAGTCCCTACTGTCTACCTTCAACAATTCTGGGGGACAATGAAGACCAAAGTTGCTCAGGATAATAGCATCTACTACGAGGCCCAAATTGCAACTGAGACTGTCAGTATCACCACATTCGAAGCATCCTCAGGTTGCCAAGTCAACCCCAATACGAACCCGAGGCATCCGGGGATGAGCTCTTTGAGGACATGATGAGGATGGGATACTACACTCCGGTCAAGTTTATCTCTCATTTTCAGTATTCCATGATCCCGCATCCCTGGCGAACGCTTTTTGCATTCGTCAATAAGTGCTTCTCACAAAAGCACTCGGGGTGGGACAGATGCGACCTCACAATTCTTCGCATCTTCCATGGGATTGTGTTCCGAAAAAATTACGACTTCGCCAAGCTTGTCACAATAGATCTGATGATCAACTGCACCAGCGAACGAAGTCCAAGAAGCCACAGGATTTGCCCTATCCCCGATGGTTCTCGCTCATTATCCACCACTTTATGACTATAAGACCGGGGATACCACCAAGACCAGTAGAAGAAAATTACACCCCACCCAAACTGAGATATCTTCAGAAGGGGAGGAAAGGCGAGAAGTACTCGCGCACAGCCATGCCAATCCCTCGCGAGTTACTTATCCTAGCAAACCCAGACCAAATAGAAGCCTACTGCAAGACTACAACATCCCCCACCCCACGACTCACGACAACCCACCTGAGTCTAACCCAGGGGTTAGTGAGAGTGAGAGAGCAACCATCGAACAGAGAGAAACAACGTCTATTGAAACCGCCCCTCAGGAACCTCAGCCTACCCCTCAAGAGCCAATGCCTGAACAATCACTAGAGCAACCACCACAGCCTGAACAGATTGAACGACAGCCAATAGTCGTTCCAGAAGAAACAACGTCTGAAGTCCCCTAGTCAGAACAGGCCGGTCAACCCCTAGGATAGACGCCAAACCCGACCCAACGACGCAAACAATCCCCTAACCGGACCACTCACTTGCTTCCCAACAGGCAAGTGCCTCAAAATCCCCAGAACCTCCCCAACCTATAGGTGCCTCGGCTCCCGTGTCTACTCCACAAGAGATGATAACTATTCCTACGACATGGCCCGAGTCACAGCCTGTAGCACCCGGGTTCCCCGTAAGTATTAGAGGCCAATAAATTTGCATAAAAGACGAATGCGATTATGTGCATTTCGTGAAATTATTTTTGTGCTTGTGTGATTTATGTGAAACTCGCGTGCTAGATTATATACTTCCGTGACCTTACGAACTAAGTACAACTAAATTGTTTGCTTTTACCATGTTTAATTGGTGTGAGAATTTTCGAAAGTGGGCTAAGGAAAAACAAAGTGGAAAGTTTTGTTGAGACTAGGATTTGGGTTAAGATGTTGGGCTTAGGACTTAAACTTAGGCCCAATGTGATTGAAGTCAAATCCTTAAGAGACCAAGATCCTTAAAATAAGGAGATCCCACGCCTTGAATCCCCTCACCATGTCTCCTTTTCATTAAAATATCTACCTCACTACCTAAATTCCCTAATCTCACCAAGAACCCAACGAAAACAAAGAAAGAAGAAAACCAAGTGAAGGAGCAAAGAGAAGAGGCCGAAGGAAACTCAAAGCAACGTTATTGAGCAAGCTAGGATTTCGAGTAGGTAAATGAAATTTCCACCTCGAGCTATTACGTTTTCCGTTAGTAGGCCTAATTAGTTATATTATGTTGAGAACTAAGGAATTCAAGGAACTCGGTGCATCATAGAAGGCAAAAGCCCTAACCTTGGACGAAAATCCATAAGCTAAAGATTCTCTTGAGCTTAGATAAATGTTGGGTAGAATAAGCTATAACTTAGCTTCGATAGGATGAAGAAGATGATAAATGTCGAAATGTTAGCTAAGATGTCGAATTGTCATATCGAGATTTCCATTGTATAAATGTCGAAATGATAAGGGTAGAATGTCGAGTTAAATGTCGAGATGTAGTAAGTGCCGAGATTTATTAATCGAATGAATAGAATGTCGAGATAAAAAGGAATAAAAACGTCGAGCTAAGATGGTTAAAATGTCGAGTCCTTATACTAAAGAAGATGTCGAGCCGAGCAAAAAGTCGAATTAAGAATGTCGAGGTTAGATAGTTAAAAATGTCGAGATGCATGATAAAATGTCGGGTTCAAATAAATCAGTATAAATGTCGAAACCTTGCTAAGAAAGATGTCGAAATGTTAAAATAGGATGTCGAGATCTTCTATCCGAGCAAATGTCGAAATGCTAGGAAAATGTCGAGAGCTAATAAAAATGTCGAAACCACAAGGGAAAAATGTCGAGTGGAATTGAGTATAAAATGTCGAGTTCCTCCTGTTTGGAAAGAAATGTCGGGTCCTTCTAACTAGATAAATGTCGATATAAATGTCGATATCTTTAAATAGTTCAAAATGTCGAATTCAAAGAAAGTGATATAAATGTCGAGACCATGTGAGTTTCATGTCGACATTTTCAGCACAAAATGTCGAGAGCCAATGATAAATATCGAAACACTCAAAATGTCGAAGTGTTAAGGAGAAATGTCGAAACCTTGTTGGGAAATATGTCGAGACCCTTTAGCTAAATGTCGAAACACAATACCAAGATTTCCCAACAATGTCGAGGTCTAATAATATCGAGATCCTCAAATAATCTCGGGTCTTGTAAATGTCGAATTCTTCACGCGATGTCGAGATCCATTTTAAATGCTAAATACGAACTCTCATAGAAACATATCGAAATCATGATGAAGTCCCACACATGCAAAGTCGGGCGAAACCTAATAAAATCAAACGACTTTCGCCGAGCCTTTCACAAAGAAATTTAAATCCTCTAACTTAGAAATTTATTAAAGGGCCGAGAACTTTACTTAAAGATAATACGGAATAGGAATCGACTGACTTGGGAAATTAATAAGGCAAATCGAGAGATGTGAGGCCTAGGGAATTTATACAAAGTCTAAATAACTAAGCATGACGCAAATTATTATTTCGACGAATTAACCGAGGAAAGCAAAAGTACTAACATCATAACCCTTTTATTCTAAAAGGTCGTACATTAGGAGGTTCACGGGACCATACGCTAGGTTAAGCTTGGACGACAGGTAAGTAGAAGTCCAACTACGACACACAACTTGTTTTACGTGCCTAAATTGCGTGATTTCGTGTTTATGGGATTTCATGAATTTGTAAATTGATTGAAGTATTTAAATATGGTAAGTCTATGTTGCATTTACCTGCATCTGCATATGCATACTCACGTGCACACACGAACTCGTGAGGGAGAGTCGTGGGGCTGAGAGTGCATACTATTATGTCGCTTGCATGCGACTAAGACCCGCCTATATAGGCCGGTGTGTCGACTCGTAGTTGAGTCACGGACGACTTCTATGGCACCCTATATGGCGTACGACGCCGATTATTATGATGAGGCAGGAGGAGCGACCCAGGAAGGAGCGACCTAGCTATGCTAGCGTAGGCTAACTGGCGTAGGCAACTGCCCTCTTTGCGGAAGGAGCGACCTGGAAGGAGCGACCTAGGGGGAATCCTAGCGTAGGCTACCAGCGTGGGCAACCGTATGACAGAGGGGACGACCTGGGAGGGTGCGACCTAGGGAGACCTAGCGTAGGCTACCCAGCGTGGGTCGCTGTCACGATCCTATTGAGGACATTGAGCTCTTAGTGGTGCATAGTAAGGGCGTCGTGGGCCCTGAGTGATACTAGTAGGAGTACTAGGAGCATTGGCGCGGATCGCCTTTGCGGAGTGTTATGTGCATCGGCGTGGATTGCCTTTGCAGGGGAGTGACACGTGCATACATGCATGATTTCTGCTTACTGAGCCTCGGTGGCTCATTCTTTACGTTGTGTGTTGTAGGCACCGACGTCCACGGTATGTGATCGTGTTGTAAGACAAGGCTGATCTTTTGGAGCTTCGCGCTGCTTTTGGGGTGGACGTGTGTGTGTGGATGACGACCTGTGAGGCCGGGCGCATAGGAGCTTTTGCTGTGCCGACACACCTTCGCCGTTGTAGTGAGACCATGTCTGGAACTTGATGTTCGACATGCATTCTTTTGTCTTGTATAGAACAATGTTCCATTTCGTAAATGAAAAATGAAAAATTTGTACGCGTTTTCGGTGCACTTCTTTACTTACAAACTCGCTAGGCACGTAGAAATACGCTAGGTTAGGCGGTTAGGAAGTCGGGGCGTCACAGGGTGGTATCAGAGCTTCGGTCACAGGTTCTGTAGACTGTCCACACACACACACCCAAAAGAGCGGAGGCGGCCTTGCAAGTAAGTGTTAAGTCTATGTGAATTTCTATGTCGTATAATTTATTGGCCATAGGACAATCAGGATAGGGTATAAAGATGGTAAGAACGAGAGGAGAGTCGAGTGGTGGCGACGACCAGAACAGGGGAAACACGGCCCCTCCCGACAATCGGGATGCAACGATTCTCCAGCTAACGGAATTAGTCCGTCAGCAGTCGGCGCAGATCCAACAACTGATCCAACAGAATACTGCTAATGCTGGGCCAACTCAGGCGGAAAGGACTGAGGTGGTGGGAGAACGATTCCGAAGGTTGAACCCACCGACCTTCGAAGACACAGCTGACTCGACAGCAGCTGAGGATTGGTTGAGGACTCTCGAGAGTATGTTCGTCTATAGTAGGGTTCCGGAGGCGGAGAAGGCCCTTTGTGCTGCGTTCCTACTACGAGGGAACGCAGGACACTGCTGGGACACCATCATGGTGTTGGAGAACCCCGCTACAATGAGCTGGGAAAGATTCAAGGAATTGTTCAGGGACAAGTACCTCACCGCCCCGATTCGAGCACAGCGCCTGAACGAATTCATCAATCTCAGGCAGGGGCCCATGACAGTGGCCGAGTACATAAGGAAGTTTGAGCAGCTGTCCAGGTTCGCTGCTCACATGATCAGCACGGAAGCTCTAAAAGTCGAACGCTTCCTGGAAGGATTGAAGCCTGAGCTCTACAGGGACGTGAGCATGGCAGGGACTCAGGGAGCTACATACTCTCAGGTAGCAGAAAGAGCTATGATAGCCGAACAGGCGGAGGCCAGGATCGTGAAGGCACAAGAGGCTAAACGCAAATTCGCTCAGATACAAGGAGCTCAATGGAGTGGAGGAGACCCGAAACGGCAGTTTATGCCTAGAGGGGGCAAGAAGAGATTCCAGAACCGGCCTCCTCAACAGCCTCAGGGAATGATGAACAGACCACCGAACCCAAACCAGAATCAAGGGGCAGCTCAATTCCCTAACTGTCAGAGGTGTGGAAGGAAGCACTTTGGGAACTGCAACACACCCGCCAATGCGTGCTTCAGATGCGGGAAGATTGGTCACTTCGCGAAGCAGTGCCCTGAAAACATTCCAGGGAATCAGGCAGGAAACCCAGTAAGACCCCCGATGGTGCCAGCACGGGTGTATACCATCACGTCCGAGGAAGCAGAGAACAACCCGGAGGTGGTAACAGGTACCCTACCGGTCCATCAAACTCCCACGTGCATTCTAGTAGATTCCGGGGCGACCCACTCGTTTGCGTCTGTGAAGTATGTGACGAAACTAGGGGTAACGCCTGAGCGAATAGATTACGAGTATAGTGTAGCAATTCCAAGCGGGGCACCAACTAGGACTAGTCAAATGTTAAGAAATTGCCCAATCTTAGTCGGTAATAGAGAATTGCCGGTAGACCTGATAGTCATCCCGATGGACGACTACGAAGTGATCCTCGGGATGGACTGGCTCTCAAAGTACGGAGCAGTGATAGACTGTAACCGTAAAGTAGTTACGTTTAGCTTAGAAGGGGAAGAACCTGTCACCTTCAAGGGGACAATGAAGGGGAGAGGCACTCCGAGGATATCAGCCTTAAAAGCTCAACGATTAGTCAATTCCGGATGCGAGGCATACCTGGTGTTCGCGCTGAAGGCAGAAGAGAATACCCCCACGAAACTCGAAGACGTACCAGTGATTAAGGATTTCCCAGAGGTATTTCCAGAAGAATTGCCGGGATTACCCCCAGACAGAGAAATTGAGTTTACGATTGACCTGGTGCCGGGAGCAGCACCAGTGTCCAAAGCTCCATATCGATTAGCGCCAACCGAATTAAAGGAGTTGAAGGAACAAATAGATGAACTCCTACAGAAAGGATTCATTCAGACCAGCTTTTCTCCCTGGGGAGCGCCAGTCTTGTTCGTACGAAAGAAGGATGGCTCGATGAGACTGTGTATAGATTATAGGGAGCTTAACAAGTTAACGATCAAGAATAAGTATCCACTACCCCGAATAGACGACCTCTTCGACCAATTACAAGGCGCCACAGTATTTTCTAAGATCGACTTGAGGTCGGGCTACCATCAACTGAAAATCCGCAAGGAAGATGTTCCCAAAACGGCGTTCAGTACCAGATACGGGCATTTCGAATTTCTAGTCATGCCCTTTGGACTGACGAACGCACCGGCGGCCTTCATGGATCTAATGAACCGGGTGTTCGAAGCCTATCTAGACAAGTTTGTAATTGTATTCATAGATGACATCCTTATCTACTCCAAGACGAAGGAGGAGCACGAGCAACACCTACGAATAGTGCTAGGAGTATTGAGGGAGAAGCAGCTCTATGCAAAGTTCAAAAAGTGTGAATTCTGGCTGGACCAGGTAGCATTCTTGGGGCACATCGTCTCGGGAGCAGGAATCTCGGTGGACCCGAGCAAAATTGAAGCGATTAATGATTGGCCGCAGCCGACCAACGTAACGGAAGTACGGAGCTTCCTAGGCTTAGCAGGCTACTACCGGAAGTTTATAAAAGATTTCTCGAAAATTGCCTCTACACTCACGAAGCTAACCAGAAAGAACACACCTTTCCAATGGAGCGAAGAGTGTGAGCAAAGCTTCCAAGAACTGAAAAAGCGGCTCACTACAGCCCCAGTACTAATGATACCCACGGGAACAGGAGGGTTCTCAGTGTATAGCGATGCCTCGAAGAACGGGTTAGGGTGCGTACTGATGCAGAACGGTAACGTGGTGGCTTACGCCTCACGGCAATTGAAGGAGTACGAAAAGAACTACCCTACGCACGACTTGGAGCTCGCGGCGGTAGTCTTCGCTCTCAAGATTTGGAGACACTACTTGTATGGAGAGAGATGCGAAATTTACACCGATCACAAGAGTCTGAAGTATTTCTTCACCCAAAAGGAACTCAATATGAGGCAGAGAAGATGGCTGGAGTTGGTGAAGGACTACGATTGTGTGATCAACTACCACCCAGGAAAGGCGAACGTGGTAGCTGACGCTCTAAGCCGGAAGTCGGTTAGTGCGGAACTTCAACGGCTCGACGTGGAGATCGTACCATTGGGAGAAGTCGAGGTAAAGTTAGCAACCCTGACTCTGCAACCAACGCTATTGGAGCAGATCAAAAGGGCACAGGAAAACGACGAGTTGTACCTAAAGACTAAGGAAGCGCAAACTGAGCAACCAACGACGGACTTCGTGTTTCGGGACGACGGAAGCTTACACTACAAGAGTAGATTATACGTACCGAACGACGCGGATCTTAGACGAGTCATAATGACGGAAGCACATACCACGCCATATTCGGTACACCCAGGAGCTACTAAACTATATAGGGATCTAAGGACTAACTACTGGTGGCCGGGAATGAAAAAGGACGTAGCAACGTTCGTGAGCCAATGCCTCACTTGCCAGCAAATCAAGGCAGAACACCAGCGGCCGGCTGGGACACTACAACCTCTACCAATCCCAGAGTGGAAATGGGACAACATAACGATGGATTTCGTGAGCGGATTGCCAAGGAACGCGAAAGGACACGACGCAATCTGGGTAATCGTAGACCGACTTACGAAATCTGCCCATTTTCTGCCAATAAGTACAACGTTTACCATGGAGCGGTATGCAGAATTGTATATCCAAGAGATAGTAAGACTCCATGGGACACCCTTAACGATAGTTTCAGACCGCGATTCACGGTTTCTATCTAAATTCTGGACGAGTTTACAAAAGGCCATGGGGACGAAATTGGCATTTAGCACAGCATATCACCCGCAAACGGACGGCCAATCCGAGCGGACAATCCAAACGCTGGAAGATATGTTACAAGCATGTGTACTTGACTTCAAAGGCAACTGGAGCAAGTACCTTCCACTTGTAGAATTCTCGTACAACAACAGTTACCAAGCTACAATTGGAATGGCTCCTTATGAAGCTTTGTACGGACGGAAGTGCAGATCCCCAGTACATTGGGATGAAGTAGGTGAACGGGCGATGTTAGGCCCAGATATGATACGGGAAATGACGGAACTTATTACGATGGTCCGAGAGAGAATGCGCACGGCGCAGAGTAGACAGAAGAGTTATGCGGATCGGAGACGTAGACCACTAGAATTCGAGGTGGATGATTGGGTCTTTGTGAAGGTATCACCGATGAAGGGAGTCAAGAGGTTCGGAAAGAAGGGAAAACTAAGTCCGAGATACATCGGTCCCTTCAAGATAATAAAGAAAGTTGGTGAAGTGGCATACCAACTAGAACTACCAGCATCGTTGTCGCAAGTACACGATGTATTCCATGTCTCCACATTGCGGAAGTATATCGCTGACCCAAGCCACGTGTTGATAAACGACTCACTGCACCAGCATTTGAAACCAGACCTGAGCTATGAAGAAATCCCAGTGGAAATATTGATGCATGAGACGAAGAGGCTTAGGAACAAAGAGATCCCTCTAGTAAAAGTTCTGTGGCGAAACCAATCGATAGAAGAAGCCACCTGGGAACGCGAGGATGAGATGAAAACCCGCTATCCTGAATTGTTCCGAACGGGCTGATTTCGGGGGCGAAATCCTCCTTAAGGGGGGGAGGATGTAGCACCCGGGTTCCCCGTAAGTATTAGAGGCCAATAAATTTGCATAAAAGACGAATGCGATTATGTGCATTTCGTGAAATTATTTTTGTGCTTGTGTGATTTATGTGAAACTCGCGTGCTAGATTATATACTTCCGTGACCTTACGAACTAAGTACAACTAAATTGTTTGCTTTTACCATGTTTAATTGGTGTGAGAATTTTCGAAAGTGGGCTAAGGAAAAACAAAGTGGAAAGTTTTGTTGAGACTAGGATTTGGGTTAAGATGTTGGGCTTAGGACTTAAACTTAGGCCCAATGTGATTGAAGTCAAATCCTTAAGAGACCAAGATCCTTAAAATAAGGAGATCCCACGCCTTGAATCCCCTCACCATGTCTCCTTTTCATTAAAATATCTACCTCACTACCTAAATTCCCTAATCTCACCAAGAACCCAACGAAAACAAAGAAAGAAGAAAACCAAGTGAAGGAGCAAAGAGAAGAGGCCGAAGGAAACTCAAAGCAACGTTATTGAGCAAGCTAGGATTTCGAGTAGGTAAATGAAATTTCCACCTCGAGCTATTACGTTTTCCGTTAGTAGGCCTAATTAGTTATATTATGTTGAGAACTAAGGAATTCAAGGAACTCGGTGCATCATAGAAGGCAAAAGCCCTAACCTTGGACGAAAATCCATAAGCTAAAGATTCTCTTGAGCTTAGATAAATGTTGGGTAGAATAAGCTATAACTTAGCTTCGATGGGATGAAGAAGATGATAAATGTCGAAATGTTAGCTAAGATGTCGAGTTGTCATATCGAGATTTCCATTGTATAAATGTCGAAATGATAAGGGTAGAATGTCGAGTTAAATGTCGAGATGTAGTAAGTGCCGAGATTTATTAATCGAATGAATAGAATGTCGAGATAAAAAGGAATAAAAACGTCGAGCTAAGATGGTTAAAATGTCGAGTCCTTATACTAAAGAAGATGTCGAGCCGAGCAAAAAGTCGAATTAAGAATGTCGAGGTTAGATAGTTAAAAATGTCGAGATGCATGATAAAATGTCGGGTTCAAATAAATCAGTATAAATGTCGAAACCTTGCTAAGAAAGATGTCGAAATGTTAAAATAGGATGTCGAGATCTTCTATCCGAGCAAATGTCGAAATGCTAGGAAAATGTCGAGAGCTAATAAAAATGTCGAAACCACAAGGGAAAAATGTCGAGTGGAATTGAGTATAAAATGTCGAGTTCCTCCTGTTTGGAAAGAAATGTCGGGTCCTTCTAACTAGATAAATGTCGATATAAATGTCGATATCTTTAAATAGTTCAAAATGTCGAATTCAAAGAAAGTGATATAAATGTCGAGACCATGTGAGTTTCATGTCGACATTTTCAGCACAAAATGTCGAGAGCCAATGATAAATATCGAAACACTCAAAATGTCGAAGTGTTAAGGAGAAATGTCGAAACCTTGTTGGGAAATATGTCGAGACCCTTTAGCTAAATGTCGAAACACAATACCAAGATTTCCCAACAATGTCGAGGTCTAATAATATCGAGATCCTCAAATAATCTCGGGTCTTGTAAATGTCGAATTCTTCACGCGATGTCGAGATCCATTTTAAATGCTAAATACGAACTCTCATAGAAACATATCGAAATCATGATGAAGTCCCACACATGCAAAGTCGGGCGAAACCTAATAAAATCAAACGACTTTCGCCGAGCCTTTCACAAAGAAATTTAAATCCTCTAACTTAGAAATTTATTAAAGGGCCGAGAACTTTACTTAAAGATAATACGGAATAGGAATCGACTGACTTGGGAAATTAATAAGGCAAATCGAGAGATGTGAGGCCTAGGGAATTTATACAAAGTCTAAATAACTAAGCATGACGCAAATTATTATTTCGACGAATTAGCCGAGGAAAGCAAAAGTACTAACATCATAACCCTTTTATTCTAAAAGGTCGTACATTAGGAGGTTCACGGGACCATACGCTAGGTTAAGCTTGGACGACAGGTAAGTAGAAGTCCAACTACGACACACAACTTGTTTTACGTGCCTAAATTGCGTGATTTCGTGTTTATGGGATTTCATGAATTTGTAAATTGATTGAAGTATTTAAATATGGTAAGTCTATGTTGCATTTACCTGCATCTGCATATGCATACTCACGTGCACACACGAACTCGTGAGGGAGAGTCGTGGGGCTGAGAGTGCATACTATTATGTCGCTTGCATGCGACTAAGACCCGCCTATATAGGCCGGTGTGTCGACTCGTAGTTGAGTCACGGACGACTTCTATGGCACCCTATATGGCGTACGACGCCGATTATTATGATGAGGCAGGAGGAGCGACCCAGGAAGGAGCGACCTAGCTATGCTAGCGTAGGCTAACTGGCGTAGGCAACTGCCCTCTTTGCGGAAGGAGCGACCTGGAAGGAGCGACCTAGGGGGAATCCTAGCGTAGGCTACCAGCGTGGGCAACCGTATGACAGAGGGGACGACCTGGGAGGGTGCGACCTAGGGAGACCTAGCGTAGGCTACCCAGCGTGGGTCGCTGTCACGATCCTATTGAGGACATTGAGCTCTTAGTGGTGCATAGTAAGGGCGTCGTGGGCCCTGAGTGATACTAGTAGGAGTACTAGGAGCATTGGCGCGGATCGCCTTTGCGGAGTGTTATGTGCATCGGCGTGGATTGCCTTTGCAGGGGAGTGACACGTGCATACATGCATGATTTCTGCTTACTGAGCCTCGGTGGCTCATTCTTTACGTTGTGTGTTGTAGGCACCGACGTCCACGGTATGTGATCGTGTTGTAAGACAAGGCTGATCTTTTGGAGCTTCGCGCTGCTTTTGGGGTGGACGTGTGTGTGTGGATGACGACCTGTGAGGCCGGGCGCATAGGAGCTTTTGCTGTGCCGACACACCTTCGCCGTTGTAGTGAGACCATGTCTGGAACTTGATGTTCGACATGCATTCTTTTGTCTTGTATAGAACAATGTTCCATTTCGTAAATGAAAAATGAAAAATTTGTACGCGTTTTCGGTGCACTTCTTTACTTACAAACTCGCTAGGCACGTAGAAATACGCTAGGTTAGGCGGTTAGGAAGTCGGGGCGTCACACAGCCTGTTGAACAGGCCTCAACGTTCATAGAAGAGCCCACGATGGAGGCCCTTCGAGGATTGGACGTAAGCCTCACGGATGATGATGACTTCAGCAGCTCACCATCCGAGAGCCACCGTACAGAACCTAGTTCTGGACGCGTGCTAACGGGAAGTGGCCCAGGTGAAAGCTCCACACAAGCCCATCTCACTGATGTGCCGTAATGACCTGAGCACCATCTTTACAAGGTGTGTCGCAAGGAGAGGTCGGAAGACCCAAGGATACTGAAGTCCACACGACTTCGGTTGACGAGGCCCTCCATGCAGAACCTAGTTCTGCACGTGTGATAACGGCTAACCTTAGTGACGCCGGAGCACCCTCACCAACTCCTCAAGCTGTGACGACAGCCTACCTGTAGAATCGTCTATTTGAGTTCCTAGAATCCGTCACTTTACCATGGGTTCGAGGACTCATTAGGATGCCATGCAATCAGCTTCCACCGACAAAGGAAAGGGCCCCATGGTAGAACAACCACCGTCACAGCCTCGCATCATCTCACTACCACCACGAGCAACCCAAGAACCCAGTCCATATCATATGCCTCTACTTGAACTCTTCGACGTCGGAATTTCTCGCCTTCTTGAACTCGACAATCAGCAGACTCCAGCAGAAGAAGAATTCTACCAAAAGCTGATTGCGGGTGGAATCATACCTCACCGACTTCATGTCGTCAAGAAGGCTCAAGTCAGAAGCGACGACATGACGATCCTGACGACCAGGATCGTCCTGAGGGAGAGAAGAGGCCGAGAACCATGTCTCCGGTCGTTCGCGGCGGACGAGGACGCGGAGTTCAAACTCGTGGAGGCAGGTCTTCCCGATCATCCAATCCACCACTACCACCAAGGTCATCCAGAGGCAGACAAGCTACGCCAGGGCCGAACCAGACAACTTCCCTTGGCGGAGTCGAGTCTGTTCTCTCGATGACCTCCACCCAATCAGTACAAACAATCACAACCCTTCAGCCTCGTCCCAGAGATCCTCAAGTCTACATCGACAAATACATTCTAGAAGAGGAATGGTTGACGAGAACATAGACAGAAGATGAGTCCCGCCTGTGGATTGAAAACGTCAGAAATTTCTTAAAAGCGGCGGCATCAGACTTCTGTTTTATCGAGCGAGCGGAAGAGGAGCTAGGAGAAAACACTCAAGCAGATCTACCAGAACTCCCAGAGCTTCTTCAACATCAAATTCCCGAGAGACCGATGCCGGGTTACGAGTTCATAGAAACTCGTTGGAGGAACGCGAAGATCAAGGCACCCTTCCTTGAAGATTGTTATCCAATGATCTGGAGAAAGGAGGAAGAAATAAAGGGGATCAATGAGCTGAATCTTCGAGGTCTTGAGCACCTAAAAGGAACGTCCAGGGGTCTTCGTCATCGTATCATTCTCAGGGAAGAATCTAATGAAGGCAGAATGACTAAAGAACAATGGCGAAGACATCTCAAAACTCAAACGACCATATATGATATCCATGGAGTTGAGTGGGGGATGGGAAGATACGTAGGTCCTGTATTTGTTATTGAAAGATACGATAGGAGAATCGAAAAATGTACAGAGGCTGATCTTCCTTACTTTCCACTGGGCGAACTGAACAAGATCTACAGCATATATCGCAACAAGTTCTCCATCAAAACTCGCGAGAAACGGGATGGATACAGAGCTATCAAGGAGTATATGCTGAGACAGATCAAGTTTTTTGCATCGCACGAAAATGGCCTTGGAAAGTAACATGAGCAAAGTCAACCTGACTTCACCTGATAACAGATACAATGATCTGGACAAATTCAGCGAGGGATATCTCTTTTTAGAACCACAGCCTGTAGTCACATATCTACAACGACAGAGAAATCAGATGCAGGCAATTCTATTATCAGAGGCCACCAAGTTCTCTGATGGGACTCTGAAGATTATCCTTAACCAACTCGTGCCAAGAAAAGAGACGATCCCTGACGATGCACAGCTTGAAGGCACAGATACCGAAGAAGTACTCGTACTGGATAAATTTATCAAGAAAATCAGAGATCGACTCGTTCTTCGAAACGACGTTAGACAGCTCGAGACCGCTCTAGGATTTAGGAAGACATACTTAGCTCACAGGGAACCTCCAACTCCTCCTTGCTCGAAGAAAAATAAGACGTGAAGACTTATATTATAGGCTTATTTGTAATTTGGACACTTAGGGGGAGAATGTTAGGAATATTTTAGAAGTGTCCTAAATATTTATTTTAAGTCTTGTTATTTCTTTATGATGTATTTTATATGTTTTACATTTCTTAGATGGGTTGTAGATGTAATGGGCTTGTTAGGGGCCCATTAGGCTAAATACCTTTCAAGGTATTTAAGCCTAAACCCTAACAACAGTTTAATTAAGTTACCATTCTATAATCTCAAGTATTCAATACGCTTAAGCCTCCAAACTTACTATTCACATCAATCTAAGGTTTAATCTATTGAAGTGTTCTTGAATAATCTGGAATTACAGTTATCTATCTATTTTCTGTTATGTCAAAACGTTAGCTGCAATATTCCTGCTGAAGAACGAAAAGTAATCCTATCCTTGTCGACGAGGCTGGGGTTGGTAAGACGGCTATTGCCGAAGGATTAGCTAAGAGGATTGCTGAGGGAAAAGTACCATACTTTCTCATGGTGAGTTCTCCTCCTTTTTCTTTAATTTTATTTTTTGGCCATGAGATTGTGAGTTATATGTATGTTATTGTTTCAAATTGGGCAGAAAAAGTGCATTATGGGATTAGACATAGGCCTGCTTCTTGCGGGTTGCTGAAAGAGTCGTTGTGGAGTGTGGTGGGTAAATAGGAGAATCTGTATGTCTCTTGACAGGTTATGCTTGAAAACTTATTTTAGAGATAGTTGTATAGTAGTTATGTCATATTTTCTTCGCCTCTTTTTTTTCTCTTTTCTGAAAATCGGTTATAAAGTTCGCCTTGAGGGTGTGAAAGGGAGAGATACATGCCTCCTCTTTTGTACGACTGGTATACTTAAGGAGATTAGTGGTGGACAGGAACTTAAAGGTGTAACTCATGTTATTGTCGATGAGATTCATGAACGTGGAATGAATGAAGGTCTTTGTTAAACTATGAAGTTTCAGTCTTGCTTAGTAGTTTTCAGTAGTACAAATATGAATGGAAAGCGCTCAATACATTTATAAGTCATCTAAGTCTTCATTAATAGCGTATACTATGTTTTTTTATAAATCTAAAATAGTCTTCATTAGTAGCGTATACTCATATATTGCATGATACGTTAGAAATTATTTTTAGTTTATCTGAGTCATAATAATATTTCTGTCGTGTATTGTAACTAATGCCAATATAATTTTTATACGTGTAACAATAAAAAAATATTGCATTATACAATACAATTTCTTTTATTTGACATGCGCAATAACAATATCTCAGTCATGTATTGTAAAGAATGCCAACATTCAGATGTTCGTATTCAGTAGTGCAGATTAAACGAAGTCTTCCACAGCAAATAAAATTTATGATAAGAAATTGCACGACTATGAGCCTTACAAGATGTTTGGACCTAAAGTTCTACGTCAAACCCTTTAATTACACGACTACTTCAGTAACAGTCGTGCAAAAATATGACTCACAAAAGATCATGATTAAATGATGACGTTCACAAGTTGACATATAATGCAATATTATTTTATATTGTTACACGTATAAAAAAATATATTTGACATTCTTTACAATGCACGACTGAAATATTATTATGGCGCAGATCATGTAAAAATAATTTGTAATATATGTTGGCATTCTTCACATAGCATGACTGAAATATTATTATGGCGCACGCCAAATAAAAATGATTTGTAATGTATAATGCAATATTTTTTATATTGTACACGTAGAAAAAAATATATATTTTACAATACATGACTGAAATATTATTATGAAGTACGCAAGTAAAAATAATTTGTAATGTATAATGCAATATTTTTTTATTTTGTTACACGTATAAAAAATATATTTGACATTCTATACAATACATGACTGAAATATTATTATGGCCCAGATCAAGTAAAAATAATTTCTAACGTATGTTGGCATTTTCCCAATACACTACTGAAATATTATTATGGCGCACGTTAAATCAAAATGATTTCTAATATATAGTGCAATTTATATTGTTACACGTATAAAAAATATATTTGACATTCTTACAATACACGACTAGAATATTATTATGATGCATGTCAATTAAAAATAATTTCTCATGTATCATGCAAAATTATGATTTTGACATGCGTCATAATAATATCTCAATCGTGTATTGTGATAAATGCCAACATTCAGATGTTCGTATTCAGTAGTGCAAATTAAATGAAGTCTTCCATAGTGTTGTCAGTAGTGCAAATAAAATGTATGATAAGAAACCGCACGGCTATGAGCCTTACAAGATGTCTGGACCTAAAGTTCTAGGACAAACCCTTTAATTACACTACTGCTTCAGTAACAATCATGCAAAAATAAGACTCACAAAGATCATGATTAAATGATGCCGTTCACAAGTTGACATATAATGCAATATTACTTTATACTGTTACACGTATAAAAAACTATATTTAACATTCTTTACAATACACGACTGAAATATTATGGCGCAGATCAAGTAAAAAATAAATTTTAATATATGTTGGCATTCTTCACATAGCATGACTGATATATTATTATGGCGCACGCCAAATAAAAATGATTTGTAATGTAAAATGCAATATTTTTGTATTGTTACACGTAGAAGAAAATATATTTGACATTCTTTACAATACATGACTGAACTATTATTATGGCGCACGTCAAGTATATATAATTTGTAATGTATAATGCAATATTTTTTATATTGTTACACGTATAAAAAACATATTTGACATTCTATTCAATACATGTCTGAAATATTATTATGGCACAAATCAAGTAAAAATAACTTATTTTGGCATTTTCCCAAATACACGACTGAAATATTATTATGGCGCACGTTAAATCAAAATGACTCTAATGTATAGCGCAATTTATATTGTTACACGTATAAAAAATATATTTGACATTCTTTACAAAACGTGTTAAATCAAAATGATTATGTGTTGATTATTAAGAATTAAATCGAGCAGCTATTCCTGATACCCAATTATCGTAGTTCAAGCGTTATTATATGAACTACTTGGGGCTACCTGCTTCGTTAAAGTTGATCCTCTCGGGGTATCATCAGATTCAAGTTCGCAGCGAGGACATACCGTAGGCAGATTTTAGGATGCATGATGGCCATTACGAGTTTCTAGTGATGCCGTTCGGGTTGGTCAATGCATCGTCTACCTTAGTTGTTGGGGCGGCGTTTCGTATTACGGACAGAGCATGGAAGCTTGCGCGCCTTATTACATCAAAAGATTGCAATGCCCACTCAACAATTATGAGTAAATTACTGGAGTATAGCTTCGACGTGGAGTACAAAACAGGGGTGAATAATCATGCGACTGCCACATTGTTGCGTAAACGAATGAGGAAGGCAGTTTATATGGCATAACCGAACCACAATGGATCGATAGTGATTCGCTGAAATTGGAAATTGAACAAGACCCTTTCTTAAAAGGCGTGTTGGCAGTGTCAATTAAAGATCCAAACTCGGGACAACCCCACGCTTTGGCTGGGGGTCGATTATACTTCGAGGGCGCTTGATAGTTCCAGCAAATTCACCATTGGCTGAGGACATCATGCTACACCAACTGGGGTCATTCGGAGCGTTTAGAACCTACGGAAGGCTAACGGCAAATCTACATTGGCGTGGCATGTTCAAACAAGTTCAAAGAGTTGTCGTTTCTTGTCTTACATACCAACACAAGAAGTACAAGGTCATGTCGCCCACAGGTTATTCCAACCTCTTTCCCGAACGAATTTGGGAAAACATTTACATGGACTTCATTTCTAGCCTCCCAAGATCAAGTGCTTTTGACAACATTATGGTAGTGGTGGATCGACTATCGAAGTATGTGCAGTTCATCCATTTACGACATCTGTGTACTGCCGACACAGTACCGGAGCACCTTGTGAGTAGTAATTTCAATTACATGCATTCCTTGGAGCATTGCTAGCGATCACGACCCTTTATTCCTTGTCATTTTTCGATGGAGTTGTTTAAAATGTTGGGAATACAAATCAAAATGAGTACCGCCTATCAGCCCAAAACCGATGCATAACGAGGTCATCAACCGCATATTTGAGACTTATCTTCGTTGTTTTACGGCAGAACAACCACGACAGTGTGCTCGATAGGTGCCTGAGCAGAATACTAATACAACACGTCCATTTAGGAGGTGTATAGTCGACGCCGCCTAGTATAACTCGACTTTGCCGGGAGAATGTCAAGTTGCCGCAGTCACATACCACTTGCTCGATCGAGATGAAATTATGCGTCAGTTGAATTACAACCTTCATCGTGCTCAACAACGAATGGTAAGGGCCACTAACGCACATCGTCGCAATATCGAATTTAAACTTGGTGACTTGGTTTTCTTAAAACTACAAACACACCGACAACAATCGGTTGCCACGAGAGTCCATCCGAGGTTATCGCCTCAATACTATCGACGATTCAATATCATTGTTAGGGTGGGTTTCGTGGCGTATCCCTTACAGCTTCCTACCGGGAGTCGATTACACCCAGTCTTTCATGTATCTCAGTTGAAGAAAGTCATTGGTGATCACCCAGTTGAAGAAACCTTTCCTCTTGACTTAGCACCATCTGACGAGCCAAATTTTGAGCTAGAAGAAATATTGGCATTTGGGCTGTATCCAAAGATGGGAAGGAAAGACCACAAATGCTCGTCCAGTGGCGAGGCAAAATGGTATATGAAGCAACATGGATGGATACGAGGAATTCCATGAACGATTTCCAAGTTACGGCCTTGGGGACATGGCCATTCTGAAAGAAGGTGAGAGTTTTATGCGGGGTAATTCTGAAAGTCAACGAGCGAGAGAAGCCGTTATTGGTGTATTAGAGACAATCGCGGGAAGGGAAGAAAGCTTAGTGGGCGAGTGGAAAGAGATGGGCCGGAGGCCCATTAGTATCAAATCTTGTTTTATTTAAATATATTATATCAAGTTAGTTGACATTTGTTAGATATTAGGTAGTTAAGATTTACTAGATATTTGAGATATATTCTCCTTGAGGAGATTATTTATAAGGGTGATAACCCTTTACGTAAGGTGACGGTTTTTATTATCAAGAAGAATACAAGAGGCTATTAAAAGGGTTTTTTACTATTTATTTATATTCTATAATCTAACGTTGTCACCTCGCTCAAGATTCGTCCTACTCTAACAGCATGTAAATAATTTGTAACCTGTGTTGGGCCAAAATCACTTGTGTGATATCTAGTCAAGTACTGTGTCATGTGGTAGTCTAATGGATCCATGGTGTTTGGCTACTAGCTAATTTAGCATTCGACAAGGTAGTATTTTGAAATATTTTGTGGGACCATCGTGTAAATATTTGCTTATTGCATGTTCTACTAATATCGGCTTTGGACTAATCATGCCTTCGTTTTACGACTTGTATACTGTTGATTGCATTTACGTGCAGCAGATTACCATAGATGAAAAAATCATTTGGGATGCCGAGATAAAAAGAATACTAGTATTGAGTTTGCATGTATACATGATCTTGGCCTACAAACGCTTGTTATCAATAGATACAAAAATCATTTGGGATGCAGGAGATATAAAATACTAATAATGAGTTTTCATAAATACATAATCTTGGCTTACAAATAATAATGCTACCAATAACTGTGATGGTACCAGAGTATCTATGCCGTGCACATTAGACAACTATATGTACAAAGAGATAAAATACAAATTGTAAGGACATTACTTTCCTAATCAAATTATTTGGCGGATTTCCGCAACGAAAGCCACGGAAAGCCTATTTTGTAATAACTTTTAAAATAAATAATATACATATCAGAAAAATATTGTTTTACAAAAGGCGTTTTTTACATAGGCCGAAACCCCAAAATAAACAAAATACTATAGCCGCTCCACAAGTTGCATCCATGTAACCGCTCTCGCCCTCAAAAGCCCGTAGAGTCACCGCCACCAGCCGCTAACCTAGTCCTGACGTTCGCCGACGTCGGACTCACCATTACCTACAACACATAAAGGCCCGAGCATTTTGCTAAGTAGGTGAATTCATGCAAATGCAGCGTGCACTCAATCCCAAACCCGACACCTCACCACATGGTAAATGCAATGCACGCTCGTTCTCACACTCTACTCTGTCTCAATAACAGGGCCCTAGACTGGACTCGGCACCTCGCGCGCAATAAAAATAAAATGTTTGGTCGCTCACGCCAGACTAGCGGTGCCCACGCCAACAGTCCGCTGATCGCTCACGTCAACATCCTCCCGTCAGGTCGCCCCTTCCGCTACATACTCAACCGACGGTTTGCACCTTGTGTACCTCACGGCCAAGTAGGCAGATCGCTCACGTCTGTCTCCCGTCAGGTGCCCCCCGAGTCCAACCTCAACTCCTCTAAGAGTACGACTACCAAAATCGGCAAACTCTACCCCGCTCAATCGACACTATAAAGTGTCACCACCCACGCGGTCCTCATCTCCCACATGTCATGATGTGTCGTGAATATGCTATGCACACGTTATACATTACATAAAATGATAATTCCATATCATGCCATCTGAACTTCCAAATTTTTTTTAAACTTTGAGTCTACTCTCCTACCATAATTAGGCCAGGCCCAAATAATACTAAGTCTGGTAACCACACAAAAGTAGTCAGCACTAAAAATAATTTCGGATTCATCAAACTATGGTTGGTAAGTTGGTTGTTAAAGGAAATTCGCCTGAATTTGTTCACGGAGAGCTCGACGAAGTTGGCCTTCGTGCCGCCCGAATTTGCTCATGATGAGTTCGGCGAATTTGGCCTTGGATGCCGCCCGAAGTTGCTCATGGTGAGCTCGACGAATTTGGCCTTCTATGCCGTCCGAAGTTGCTCATGAATCCCATTCATCGAGCTCGGCGAAATTGCTCATTTTGCCACCCGAAATTGTTCAACAAACCAACCCTATGAAGTTCGCCCGAACTTGCCTATGAATTGGAAATTCGCCCCAGATTTGAGGATGGAACTCCGCGAGATTGGCTCTTGAGCTTCCCGAAATTACTCGTCGAATTTGGCTTTGTGAGCTAACCGAAATTGCTCATCCAACTCAGCGAAATTGGTCACTACGTTATCCGAAAATGCTCATGAAATCTTAGACTACCCGAAATTGCCTATGAATTCTATCCCATAAAAAATAATCGCCCGAACTTATTTCATTCTACCCAAAGTTTATTCCCGCAGCCAAGTAGCTCATGAAACATGCAACACATGTATAATCACTCAAAAACCCATATATTGGTTTAATATTAACACGTAACCTCAAGCATATAATAGGTACCGAACTCACATAGACCAAAGTTCATCATTTTCGATTTGAATGACCAAGCACCCAAGTTCGAAACCTTTGAACTTATTTTATGTATTGTAGGTGAGGAAATCCACCTACCTTGCTTCCTTGTTATGGTGATTTGGGGTGTTAAGCTTTGACGAAATCCTCCCGAGCTTGTTAATCTCCTTTGTTTTCTTCTCTTTTGGCCTTCACTTCTTTTTCTCCTTGTGAGTTTTGTTCATTCAGTGTGTGTTGTGTGTGTTTGATTTTTCGTATGAGGTTTTTAAGTGGTGATGAGTCCCACGTGAGGTACCATGCTCCCAAGAAAATTCCACAAATTATTGAAGTTACCGATGATTGTTTTGACCTAAGGCTAGCATAGGTGATGGAGTCCATACGTTTGGTTTCCTTAAAATTAGGAAAATATCCCTTATTTTCCCTTTTGGACCAAAGTTTGGGCCTTAAAGTACTTTCCACTCATTTAAAATTAATTGGGCCCCCATTATTATTGTTTAGCAACTTCTACTTGGGCTCAAATATTAATTTGGTCAATGCTATTTATGTCCTATTGAGTTGGGCCGAAACTATTTAGGTCGAACATTGTTTGGACCGAATTTCTCACCCGATTTCCGATCCACTCGAACATCAACTTTTTTTTTTTTGGTATAATGAAGTGTTCATTAACCACGAAACAAGCTGTTACACTTATGCCACACATTGCACCCATTTTAGACAACCCGATGGCAGACTATATGAAATATACGTGATCTATTAAACTGCTTTAGATGATTAAGCCCTTGTAACCACACTTGCATTTCCTGCTTGATCATTGAGGTGAGCTGTTCCACGCTTTTACTTCCATCCCCATGCACTCGCCTATTTCGTTCACGCCATAAATGGTAAATTGTAGCCGCAATACATGCACACCATATGCGGAATTGAGAGCTCCTCTTGCTTCCCCTAGCTTCCATCCAGCTACACAATCCCTCAAACGACTGCAGTGATTCACCAAATTCCATCCAATCAGTAATCCTCAAGGTCACTTGGTGACTGTAAGAGCATTCTAAGAATAGATGCTCCACTGATTCTATATTACTTTCACACAGCCAGCAGGTCTCAGACGTAATATTCATACCCCACCCAACCAACCTATCCATGGTTAATATCTTTTTCTGCAAGACCAACCAAAGGAGAAAGGAGTGCCTGGGCATGTTAAGTCTACTCCAGACCGCCTTATAGTAGGGGAAGATAGGCAGTGTGCCCTTTAGCCAGTCGTAGCCACTTTTAACAGAGTATGCACCATCTTTACCTGGCAGCCATTTTCTGCCCGAGTAGCCAAGCCTAAACCTCTCTTTCAATCTATTGAGCTTCTTCCAATGCCAGCTAGCATCAGTTGCTGGTATGAAGTCCCAGAAGTTAGTGCCTTTTAAGTAGACTGCATTTACCCACTTAATCCACAGTGAGTCTACTTCCAGCGTAATATCCCAGATCTGCTTCCCTGCCAAAGCAAGGTTCCATGTTGCACAATCCCTCAGATTCAACCCACCAGCTTTCCTTGGGCAGCATAGATTAGCCCAATTTAACAGAGGTATACACTTTCCATGCGCTTTCTTCCCCCATAAGAACTCTCTGCATATTCTGTCAACTTCTTTAGCCACAGTTTTGGGCAGCAGAAAAATAGAGCCCCAATATCCATGTGTCGCCAGTAGGACTGCATTAATCAAACATAAGCGGCCTGCGTATGAGAGATTTCTTGAAGCCCAGCACTGCATCCTCACAGTGATTCTCTCCACTAATGCTTGGCACGAGCTCCTACTCCACTTTCACAGGTGATAGTGGTACTCCCAAACACCTCATAGGATAGGCCCCCTGTTTAAAGCCCGTGGTCATGAGGATCAAATCAGCCACCTCAGTAGACACACCTGCCATGTGTAGACTTGATTTTTCCTGATTTGCTTCCAGCCCAGTAACTTTCTGGAAGTGACTTAGCACGTCCATGACCACTCAGACTGCCCTCACAGTTCCTTTACTAAAAATCATTAGGTCATCGGCGAAGCACAAATTCACCAAATTCAGCTGTTTGCACATTGGGTGAAATCGAAATCGGGGATCCTGAGATGATAGCCGAAGTTTCCTAGTAAGGTATTCCATTGCAATCACAAACAATAATGGTGATACCGGGTCACCCTGTCTCAACCCTCGGCCTCCCTTAATGTCCCCAGCTTGCGATCCATTGATAGATAACGTATACGCCACTGTGGTTACGCATTCCATGATCCAATTCACAAACTTCATGGGGAACCTAAGATGGCATAGCCAATCTTTTAAGAAATCCCATTCCAGTGAGTCGTAGGCTTTTCTAAGATCAACTTTCATGAGGACCCGTGCAGATGCATGTTTTCGATTGTACATTCTAATCAAGTCTTGGCACAACAGTATATTATGTACAATAGATCTCTCCTTCACGAAGGCACTTTGATTAGCGTGTATGAGCTTGGGCAGTAAGGGCTTAATTCTGCCACATAGCAGCTTTGCAATGCACTTATAAACAGTATTGCAACAAGCTATGGGTCTGTAGTCTTTGGCTGAGTTGGGGGCTGCTATCTTGGGAATGTGGCAGAGGGTTGTTTTGTTCAGTCTGGGCAGCATTTTGCCAGACTCAAAAAACTCTAATATAGCATCTGTAACTTGCTCTCCCACCACACCCCATGCCTTCTTGAAGAACCCGCTCCCATATCCATCCGGGCCCGGAGCCACCTCCTCATGTATGGACTGCATCACATTCCAAATTTCATTCCTGTCAAAAGGCTTTATGAGGCTGATCTGGTCTTCCAGATTTAGAAGGTACCCCTGTGTAGCTATCCTCGGGTCCAGCTCATTTCTAGCAGTTTGCCCCCTCCCTAACACTTCCTGAAAGTAGTCAGTGAAGTGCTGAGCAATTTGCCCTCCATCAGTAATGATCCTGCCATCAGATCCAGCTATGGATAGGATCCTGTTGGAGTAAGTCCTTTGGTTAATTTTGGCGTGAAAGAATGCAGTGTTTTGATCTCCCTGAGTCACCCATCTTGCTTTGGCTTTTTGTCGAAGGAACTTGTCATTGGCTATACTCAGAAATCCATACTCTGCTCTTGTTGCATGCTCACTTGTTTGCAGTTCCAAATTCGAAGGATCAGCATGAAGGGCTAATTGGATCTCCTCTAATCTCTTCCTAACCTTTTCAGTAAGTGTGACAATGTTAGCAAACTGATCTTTATTCAATGCACGTAGGGGCTTCTGCAGCTTAGTTAAATTCCAGCACACAGCTCTCATGGCTGATGTATTTTGGGTATCCCAGTGGTCCTTCACAATACTGAGGAATGCAGGCGCCATAGACCACATATTGAAGTATTTGAAAGCATGCTTCCTGCCTTTGGGCTGACCTGTATCCCGGAGCACTATGGGAGTGTGATCCGAGATCCCCTCGTTGAGAAAGATAGCAATGTGTTCAGAGAACTTGCTTATCCAGCTGGGGTTAGCGAAGGCCCAGTCGATCTTGCTCCATATTCTCTTCTCATGGTTTTGCCTATTAGTCCAAGTGTATTGGCAGCCACTCCTTTTAACTTCCTCAAGCTGACAGAAATTTAGGCATTGATTGAAATCTCTGAACTCCATTGCAGTGATTGCTGCACCTCCTAACCTGTCATCAAATCCCCGGATATTGTTGAAGTCGCCCCATATCATCCAAGGATCAGTTATTGTCCCACCTATCTGCAGCACGATTTCCCATAGTTTACCTCTAGCTGTTGGTTCATTGTGTCCATAGACACACGTAAGGTATGTGACAAGTTCCCTGTTCTTCCAGATTTTAAGGTGCAAGTGCTGGTCAGATTTCGACATTACTTCCAGTTCCGTACCTCCCTTCCAAACAACCACAATCCTACCATTAGGGTGCTCTGTGATATTATGGCAGACTTCCCATCCTGGGAAGACTTTATTGACTATGCTATTAACAGAATCTATCTTTAGTTTGGTCTCTAGCATGCATAAGAGATTTATTCTGTATTTACAGCAGAAGAGAGCTACCTCCCTCTGTTTTGCGGGGCCATTAAAACCCCTTACGTTCCATGAGGCAAAACTATCCATTACCCTTAGCAGGGACCCTCTGCTTGGAAGGGCTTGATCCTCTGATTTCCACTCCCTCTGTTTGCATCATGTCTGCCCATGACTTCCTCTGACCCTTAGCTGAGTTGCTCTCCTCATCCCCCATCTGGTGATTTGGCACAGAGAGTGCCCCTGTCTCATGTGCAGGAGTATCCTTAGGTCCAGACTCTAAGGCGGCTGCTGATCTTGGGGCAGGCATTTCATGGGCATGCTTCTCAGTGTGGGTAGGCTGCCAGGTTTTCTGGACTACTTTCTTACATATAGCTTCCTCATGCCCATATCTCTTACAATTATTACAGAGAACAGGTCTCCACTCATACGTGATTCTCTGCTCTAGAAGCTGCCCTTTCTCATTAATAAACTGGATTGAATCTTTGGGGGCTTTGTTAAGATCCACTTCCACTAGGACTCGAGCATAGTGAATTCTCTCTTTCCTTCTTGTGATGTCATCTGTCATAATCGGCTTCCCAATCAGGCTAGAGAGTTTGCTAAGTGTTTTAGGACACCAATATTTCAGTTCTAGTTGGGGGAATTGCACCCAAACCGGGACGCTATCAACTCCAACTTTGTTCAGCTGGGTATTTTCTGTCCACGGGGCCAGCACCACAGGTTTCTTATCAAAATGGATGATCTCGGTTTAAAGAACTCTGTCCCTGGATGCAACAGTGTCAAATCTGGCGAGGAAGAGACCTTGCCTTACTTGCCACACATTCTGCAACCCTAGCTTATCCCATTTCCTCTTCAAAAAACCCGAGATAACTCCATATGGAGGATTTGCCCCTAGGACATAGCAGAGGAGTGCAGAATTCCAATGTTCGATCTCCTCCTGAATCTCATCTACTTCTACCATTCCTATCTCAAGACCTTCTTCAGTGATTGGAGCTATATAATCGAGGCGATTATCCTGATTCTGTAGGAGGTTGATGTTAAATTTAAGCCATGGATTTCCGTCAGCTGGCTTCACAGGAGTACGTCCAGACCCTACCAATTGCGGCCATTCCTTCTCCAATTGAGCTTGGGTCTTATCAGCTTTCACCAAAGGAACAGTATGCGCCGCAGAGCCTTCAATCTGCTGTTTGCGAACACTAGGACCTTGTAATTGAGCCGAATTGTGCCCTACTTTGCTCCTCTGTCCATCCTCCGCCATTTTCATAGGCGATCGGTCCTTCACCAATGAAACAGTACGCTGCACAATTACCGAGGCATTTCCTCTCAGCTGTTTGCCATCACTATCACTCGCGGAATTGTCAGTCAATTGCCCATCGATTGGCGGCGGCGTCGTCACCAGCGTGACCGGCGCTGCCTTCCGTGTCACCGTTCTTCTCTTTTTCGCCATCGCAGAAGAGAGAGAAGAAGGCGCGGATGTTTGCGAAATGTTGTTTTCTCGAACATCAACTTCATTAACTTTGAAATTGTACAAAATTAATTACGTCTTAATCCCTTATTAAAATTACGGGTGTTACACAAATGATGTACACCATCAACCAAATGAACCATTAAAAATTTCAAAGGATAGAACATACATACAGTTAAGTCTTTTTACCATGACCACAATATTAAAAGATGAATTCTAACTACACAATATCTTTCCTAAATCATTCCACTGTGTCTTCGGGAAAGCTGGAAAACATTTGCAGCTCGTCCGAGTTTTCACTAGTATTTTACTGAAAAGGAATTTTATTTATGTTGGTTTAGTCCATCCATTTTGATCATGATCACATAAACTTCATTTGTCATTTTAGCGTCTGCACTTTCTGGGTTGATCATTCGAATGTGCTCTTTTAAGAACGAGTTGCCTCAGCATAATATTGGCCAAGTAGCTAGATAGACATGATGTTGTTGTCAGACATTTTTCTCTTCCTCATTTTATTCTTTTCATATTGCTACCTGTTAGGAGTATTTTAGAAGTGTCCAAAATATGCATTCTATGTTTTGTATTTTTATTTAATACGTTGTATTTTATCTTGTTGGGTTGATAGGTTGTAATTGGCTTGTTAGTTCCTACGGTTTAATACGCTACCCACCTAACCTTTGTTAATCAAGTTTCCCATTTCACAAATCACGTATTCAACGTTTCAAAGCCTCTAAGCACTATTCATCTCAATCGAAGGTTTTAATCTGTTGAAGTGTTATTGGATAATCTGGACTTACAAGTGGTATCGAGCAAGCCGGTAGGTGAGAAACTTCATTTCAAGCAACAAAGAATCTAACTTTTGAGCTTCTTAGGATTTTTGAGCTTTCGACAAACAGCCCGAGTTTTACTTCCAAGCTGTTTTCGTTAGTTTTATGGGTTTTTTCAAGTTACTTTGCATATCTATCAGTTATGAGAGAATTACCCAACCAGTTCCTGTCGAGTTTGAGTGGGATTTTCTGGAAAAATTGCAGTTCACGACCTATATTTTTCAGCTGTTCTAGATTCGCGACGGCGATTCAATAGTGTGACGCCCGGGGCTGAAGAGGGCGGGGAGTGATCGCCGGTGCTAGGGTGCACGGACAATGAGCGGCTCCTGGCAGGCTTCTAGGCGAAGGGGTACATGAACGAACCAATCCAACACCAGAATGAGAGGGGATCCTGAGACTGACAATGTATGGGCGTGTCAGGCTAAGAATCGTATAAAAGAATTGATTGATAGTACTACTCATATCACCAAGGTCGACCTACCTTTTCGGGAGTCCATCTATAGAAACTCCGAAGTTAAGCGTGCTTGACTTGGGGCAATCTAGGGATGGGTGACCTTCTGGGAAGTTTCTCAGGGTGCGTGTGAGCGAGTGCACGAAGCACGCTAAAAGGTTAAATGGTGGTACAGTGGGGCTAGACTATCAGTCGGAGTGTGGTGGGCCCAACCCCACTGGTCCCGGTAGGGACCGATGCTTTAGTGACACCCGGTATGGGACGGGTTGTTACAGGTGGTATCAGAGCACAACCTCTCGCAGTACGGTGCTGGTTCGGGGACGAACCAGGCGGAAGCTGGTGGGCATGTGACGCCCGGGGCTGAAGAGGGCGGGGAGTGATCGCCGGTGCCAGGGTGCACGGACAATGAGCGGCTCCTGGCAGGCTTCTAGGCGAAGGGGTACATGAACGAACCGATCCAACACCAGAATGAGAGGGGATCCTGAGACTGACAATGTATGGGCGTGTCAGGCTAAGAATCGTATAAAAGAATTGATAGTAATACTCATATCACCAAGGTCGACCTACCTTTTCGGGAGTCCATCTATAGAAACTCCGAAGTTAAGCGTGCTTGACTTGGGGCAATCTAGGGATGGGTGACCTTCTGGGAAGTTTCTCAGGGTGCGTGTGAGCGAGTGCACGAAGCACGCTAATAGGTTAAATGGTGGTACAGTGGGGCTAGACTATCAGTCGGAGTGTGGTGGGCCCAACCCCACTGGTCCCGGTAGGGACCGATGCTTTAGTGACACCCGGTATGGGACGGGTTGTTACAGGTGGTATCAGAGCACAACCTCTCGCAGTACGGTGCTGGTTCGGGGACGAACCAGGCGGAAGCTGGTGGGCATGTGACGCCCGGGGCTGAAGAGGGCGGGGAGTGATCGCCGGTGCCAGGGTGCACGGACAATGAGCGGCTCCTGGCAGGCTTCTAGGCGAAGGGGTACATGAACGAACCGATCCAACACCAGAATGAGAGGGGATCCTGAGACTGACAATGTATGGGCGTGTCAGGCTAAGAATCGTATAAAAGAATTGATAGTAATACTCATATCACCAAGGTCGACCTACCTTTTCGGGAGTCCATCTATAGAAACTCCGAAGTTAAGCTTGCTTGACTTGGGGCAATCTAGGGATGGGTGACCCCCTGGGAAGTTTCTCAGGGTGCGTGTGAGCGAGTGCACGAAGCACGCTAAAAGGTTAAATGGTGGTACAGTGGGGCTAGACTATCAGTCGGAGTGTGGTGGGCCCAACCCCACTGGTCCCGGTAGGGACCGACGCTTTAGTGACACCCGTTATGGGACGGGTTGTTACAAATAGGGTTTCGATATCAGGGCTGTGCTGTTCACTTTGCAAATCAGGTTAACGCGCTCAATTTGGCGAATTCAAGTTCACATCTCAGCTTTGCGAATCAGGTTCACGAATCCTCAACTTCGCGAATTGAGTTCCGCGAATCAGTTTTAGGAGAAGAGTTTCACGAATCAGTGTGAAAATTTCGAACTCACGAGTTCAGATCATTTTACGAATCCAGCTCCACTTCAAAGAACCTGTCCACTTCGCGAATCCAGTCATTTCGCGATCCGGACACTTCGCGAAACAGTTTCAAGGAGAAGAACTTCGCGAATCTTAGAACTGAAGCTTCACGGATCAAGACTATTTCACGCATCCACGTTCTCGAGCCAGTTCGTGAATCCAGTTCTCAGAACAATTCACGATCCAACACTTCACCATTCAAATAATTGACCAGTTCGTGAAGTGGGAATTCTACCAATTTGTGAACACTGAACTAAATCAGCGAACTACAGCTAATTTCGCGATACAAGTCAAACCTCAATTGACGAATTCAGGTCTTTGTCAAATTCGCGAATCAAACCTTTATATCAAAGTCAAAACTCAAAGCTCAATTTTGACTCTAAAATTTCGATTCAATATTCTATTTTCCTCACATACACGTCGACGATCACATCCAAAACACAAGAAATGGAAGCCCTAAGCATGGAAATGATATGAGACCTCCAGTCCTCAGATATGGCGAGTATGTCGTCTGGAAGAAAAGGTTCAGCAACTTCATTGAAAGCAAGGACAATTCTGAAAGTTGCTGGAATCAATTTACAATGGACCTGCACAATTCTGGACCATAATCCGAGCCACAACTACCACCACTCCTGCAAGAGAACAACAAACAATCCTGAAGACTCTTGACCAATACAATGATGAAGAGAAACTACGACATAAAGCTGATCAAATCGCAAAGTCATACCTAATGCAATCCATTCCAAACGACATCCTGATGCAGCTCGAATGTGGTGAAAGCACCAAAGAAATGTGGGATGCTCTTAGGATCATGATGCATTGAACAGAGCTGAACACAATGGTAAGAATGGCGAATACTCTCATTTCTTACGATAGCTTTCAGGCAAACAAGGGAGAAAGTCTTCAAGTAACGTTCCATCGATTCCTCATCCTACTAAATGAGCTGAAGATGAATGGAGTCACGAAAAATGTGTAGAATATCATTTGTAATTGTGCTTCGATTTAATTTGTTGTCCTTGTAATTATGGGCTTTTCTAGTATTTGTCCTTAGTTTAGGACCTGTTTGTTATTTATACCATGTATGGTATAAATAGGATTGTAAAGAATGAGCTTAATAGAGAAATTTAGTCAATTGATCCGAAACGCTTGCAAATCAAATTTTAGAGAGAGAAATTCAGAAAACTTTCTCTCACTAAGCGAAATCTCTCTCGAAGCTCTATAAGAAGGTTTTCGATCGAAATCTAATTCTTAACAATTACAATCGATTACCTTTGATTTCAAGTCTAGGATCTAGGAGTTGATAATCGAGGACCTAACAATTTGTATCAGAGCAGATTCGTTCTGTTTTGAATCAAAATTTCTAGAATTCGGATCGAAATTTAATTCTGAAGTTGTTCCGTGCGAAGAACAGTTTTGGCGCAAAAACGAATTTCGATCGGATTTGCTTAATTCTGTGCTTATTTGATTTGAATTTGACGTCTCTGTGCTCGCTAAAGTAGTAGAAATCAATTAGATTAGATCGGTAGCAATCAGAATCATGATTTAGGTTGAATTTTTTATTATGAAATTCCATTGTTCGCGCGAAGAACAGTTTGAACATGTTCTGATTTTTGCAAAATTGACATTATTTGCTTCAAACATGTTTAATCTTCTGTTCGTGAGTAATCAGTAGCTGATTTCGAGCATATACCTGTACTTTCGTCGATTAATTTTCAGTACCTCCTTGAATTCAGTGTTAAATCGTATTATGCGATTATTTACGCTATTTCAATTTTTCTCGCTAGGTTTTTGATCAGATTAATTTCTTGATCGAAAACTCTGCGGGAAAATTTTTCTCGATTCAGAATACTAAGTGAGCACTAAAATCGTTGTCACTAGAAGCTATTTTTGTTCGAAAACTTTCTCGAGCATTATTCAGTGAAAATCTTTTTCGAGAGACTTTTTTTTGACTTTGAGTGCGTAAAACTTTCTCTCGAAAAACATTTTCGGTCAGACATTAAAGTTTGACCTAACGAAAATCATTTTCGCTCGAAAACTTTTCCGGTCAACAGATTTATTTTGACTCAGTGAGAAACTTACTAAACTACTGTTTCTTTGCGAGCAAAATAAATTCACTATCCAGAAAGTTGACCGAACGATTTGAGAATTTTTTTCGCTCGAAAATTTTTTCGCTGACATACTTTCTCGCACGAGAACAGTAACGACTACATTTTATTTCGACGAATTTATTTTTGATCAAACTTTAAAGATTAAATCAAAAATAATTCTCGATCATTTTTTTAAAATCAAACGCTACTAAGAATTTTGATACTTGTGAAGCACGTCATCATTTTTTCGATTCATCAAAACAACCAACGAAGATTCTTCATCAACTCATATCGAAGAAAAAAATGGATGCATACGCTCTAGGAAATGACAATCGTCCTCCAATTCTCAAACGAGGAGAATACACAGTGTGGAGAAGTCGGTTCTCTTGGGGTGGGCCCGATTAATCGACGCCGGCTCCCGAACAGCGCAACGTGGCGATAGCGGAAGTGCGGTTCGAACCGATCGGCGTAGGGTGGCGAATTTTCAATTTTTAATATCTAAATTCGACCTTACGCCCTTCGGCTTCTCCCGAGGGTCTGTGATACTGCCCTAAGCCTCGGGAGATCGCGGTTAATTCGAATTATCAAAATTCGAATTTATTTCAAATTTATTCGAATTAATAATTTAGATCCAAACTAATCGAACAAAGCGGCAACCAGTCGTTTTTCGATTATTTGGAGACCGAAATGATTTTTGATCAACACCAAATTTTAAAGAATAATTCTACACTTCCCAACGTTTGCAACAAGTAGTCTTTCGAATTATTCCAATGTCGTATTTTTCGTAAAATCAATTCAGTGTTTCGAAACTATCAATTCGAGTAAAGCGGCAGCCTGCCGTTTTTCGACTACTTGATGATCGAAATGATTTCTCATTGATACCAAATTTTCCAGAATAATTCTACACTTCCCGAAGTTTCCAACGAGGGGTCTCTTGAATTATTTTGATACCGTTTGGTATTTTTCGTAAATCAAATCGTTAGGGTTCGAGGTATACCTTCGGTGAACGGGATTTCTTCTGTCGTCGCCTCGGATAGACGTTGCTGCTCCTGTCTGGTTCCCGGGGCCTCCTGGCTAGATTTTCACGCCGGTATGACCTAGAGCGAACCTACGAAACTGCTCCCGATGGCTAGCGCAGTTCGGTTCGGGAGTCGGGTTCGTCGAACGATCCCGTCGGTTCAAAGTGGCTTGAGAAGTTCTACACTTCAACTCTATTTCTTTTCTCTCTTTAGTTCTATGTTAAAAAAATTAAACAAGTCACACAAATCTCCATGGCATACACGTTTTTATGCATGTGTGTTTATTTTTTTAGTTTTTTTTTAATTGAGACACTTGTTAATTAACAAGTGTCAAAATAAATAAATAATAACAAAAAAACATGACTCATACATTCTACACATCCCAACGTGGATGTGTAGAGTTCTCTTTTTTTTTATTTATTTATTTTGATAATTTCCTTATGGCCCTTGAGGTTTATAATTTCTCAATTTAGTCCCTCAATATTAAATAATAAAATAATTAAATCCAATTTAATTAATTTAATTATAATTGAGCCCACTTAGTTAATTAATTAAGCACTTAAGACAATCTCAAGTCCTAATTATTTCCGTGACCGTCACTGGAATTTAACTAAGTCGTCGACACCTCGTATCAACTATGCCACTACCTCAATGAATCTCATTCGTTAGGTTCGAGAGAAAAGCCCGCCGTTTTCGTTCGACTTCATACCATTTTTAAGCACGACTCTCTAGGTCCGTCTCAACTGGCATGGGAGGAATCCAGGAGTTCCGGTTTTTGCCTAGCCAATCTGCGGTACCGGACAGATCCCAGTTGAGAACGAATTTTGATCTAATCGAAATTCGGGCGAAGCGACTATAGTGTATACATTTAAATACTTCTTACGCCTTTCACTTGCGTCCCGGTTAGGTGAGAGCCATGCAAATGTCAAACTCACTAACCTAACACTATATTATAATCGAGACCGAACCGATTATTTAAACTCCGCTCCGTATCTAATACAAGCAAGTTTTCCAAGCATCGGCCAAATGCTTTATAATCACCGCTCTCCGATTACCTCATAGGACATTAACCTATACGAATATAGGCAGTAAATCCCGATAGCAGTCAAAGCTCGGCAATCACCTCCGTAAAGTCGGTTGCGTTTCGTCGCTGACCCGTGTCTCATTTATGAACACATGCGAGCCTAGCCAACTAGCGACAAACCGAAATCGCGAAAGCAAATCCGTCAATGACCCTATCGGTCTGAGGCTGGACAACATCCTAGCCATGTGATTGAGACGAATAAGAGCCGAATGTCCGAATACACGATCTCTCCGATCACCGATATCTCCATCACGACCCACAACCTCTCAGGTAATCGGTGACACTACCGATACTATGTGGTCGTCAATGGATAAGTCATATTCGGATATCTAGTCACCCACCTAGAATCCTTAAACTTACGGACTTTTTATTTAATGCTGAGATTAAGGACCATCCGGTGTCTCCTCTCTCGTCCCCACGAGAATCAGACGTCCAACTCAAACATTTGGGTGTTATTTATTTATCGCACTGCCGGATGCCAAGTAGACTTTAAATTCGATAAATAAATAATAATGCCTTTATTATAATGAAAATAATATTCATTAATTTATTTGACGGGATATACAATAAAACTGTCCAGCAACCTATACATCATCGTGCGCCCTATACTATTCCTAGTCCTCGTATGGCATTCCGAGGGCACACTCCCTAACAGGTTCTTGAACTTCACTGAACTTAAAGACCAGGCTGAGGATCTGCTTAAATCACTCTTTGAGGGACCAGAACTTCATTGAACTTAAAGACAAGGTGATAGCTTGAATAATCCTCCAGTTGAACCCACTAGGCGAGTGAAACTTCCTAGCGAGTATGACGATGCTGAGAAAGAAAAGCAAAGGAAGATCTAATAGCTAAGAACACACTAATGCAGGGCATCCCCAATGATGTCTACAGGGAAATATATAGCCTTCCAACAGCTAAAGGGATGTGGGATAAACTGGAGAGGATGATGCAAAGAACTGAAGTAGGCGTCAAGGCCAAGAAGGCTAACATACTAACGTCATATGATTCCTTCAGAGCCAAGAATGAGGAGAGCTTACATGATCTTTATCAGCGGTACCTCACCCTTCTCAACAAAATGAAAGATTGACATAAAAAAGACGAATATGGAGATGAATATTCGGTTTCTGTCATCACTGCCCGCAGAATGGAAAAAATATCCACTCAACTCCGACAGTATAAATACCTGGATGGATATTCACGCTGTTTTTGACAACCTCGCACAACATGAAGAAGAATCGGCGAGATACAAAAGGAGCAAAAGGCAAACAGGCGGAGGACTCCATAGCTCTAGTTTCAAAGAAGAGGAGCTCCCGCTCACGCAAGGAAAAGCATGTCTGTAGAACCAGAGCCCCCGTAAGCTAAATGACCAATGAATTTCAAACATGTTTTAGGAAGATGAGAAGATTTCGTGTATTAATTATATGTTTATGTGAATTTTATGAATTTGTATTTACGTGACTACATAAAATCCGCATACACGTTTATGCCCATGTGACTGTATGAATTTGTTACCTCTAAACTTATTAGGAATTTTCGAAAGTTAGGTTAAAGGGAAAATTGAAGAAATAATACCATTAAGAATAGAAAGTGGACTAAGGTTACAATTGGGCTAGAATATGCAAACGTAGGCCCAAATTATTTAAAGCCAACCCAAATTATTTAAAACCCAACTTTGGGAGACAAGCTCCTTAGATTATGGGAAAGCCATGCCAAAATATGTGTTGCATCACCATACCTTGCTAAATATCTACCCAAGAGCCTTTTAATTCCATAAATTCAATAACTAAGAAACGATAGAAAGCTTTAAGTAAAGGGGAAGAAGGTAACGAAGTGAAGAAGCTTGGAATAGGTATGAGTTATCACCATGATTTTGTATTTTATTCAAAGAATAACATGCGCTAGGGATTTTAAGGACGGAAATGCCACTTGCTAGGATTATACAAATCTTAATTATCAATGGTACCTTGTCTCACGTGTCATTAGCCCGTATTTAACTTGCTTAGGATGTGACACACCCAAAATCTGTCCAAACTTGTATTTTAACTAAGTTCGATTTTAGGGTTTTTAGTTCGTTCGATATTCAAATTGTTCTTGAGAAAAAGGGTGTAGTTTGATCGGGGATTTAGTGGCTTCGAGAATTAAAAGGTGTTTGTGGTACAATGAGTTCGCGGAATGTGAACTTCGCGAATGTTGAATTGCGAACCGTGGACGAAGTAAGGTTCGCGAACTCAAGAGCCTCACTTGCATGATTCGCAAAGCCGGAGTTTCACGAGTCTAAAAGTCCGCAAATTGAGAGAGTGGCGAACTTAGAGACTTCGCGAATTGGGTTTCCGCAAACTTCATGAAAGTCGCGAACCGAACCACGGTCTATGTAGATCACGAAGTAGGTTAATTTGCGAAGTACGAGTCTCGCGGGTCGAATAGGGAACCTTGCGAATCCATGAAGCACTTCGCGAACTATGAAGGCTATAGTTTCACGGGTCAAGGAAAGTTCACACACGATAGAGAAATTCGCAAACCTTAAATCGAGGGACACACTTCGCGAACTAAGGGTACTTCGCGAATCCCGTGTGAAGTGCGGGAGTTCGCGAAGTAGGGTAATTCGCGAACCATATTTCACGAGTTAAGGAGTAAAAGAGACGATGAGTTCGCAAATTAAGATGAAACGACTTCACAAACTAGATAAGTGAAGAATGAATTTGGCGAATTGTGTGTGTAGAGTAGATGCAATTCGAGAACCATAGGTTGAGAATTTCATTTCGCGAACTAGGGTAGAATATTTGGCGACTCTATAGTAGTTCGCGAACCCTAGTTACGAATTAGTAGGTCAAGCATTTCGCGAATTTAACTAAGTTTCACGGGTTAAGCGAATCCCGAATTAGCTTAAAGGCCATTTCACGAAATAAATGAGGGCTTAGTTTCACCCATAGACACTTCAAGAATCTCACAAGCTTCGCAAACTATATAAGGTCGCAAATCTATTTAAGTGTTTATTAAATCCGCGAAGAGCCAAGTTAGTTCAACAATTAGTATATTTCACGACTCTTGAGATTTCGCGAATTCATAATAACGAACTCTTTCCACTTAACTATCCTTTAGAAACAAAATATGATATATCGACACTTAGGAAATTCGAGAGTTTAGTTAAGTCAAATAATTTCAAATAGTATACTGAAATCAATATTTTATGTTTAGGGTCGAGACTTAGGAAACTACCCGGGTCAGTAGCTAGTAATCGACGGACGCCAAGTAAGTGGAAATTCAACTCCAACACATAACTTAATTGCGTGTGCCAAATTTATGTGACTACGTGCCACTGTGACTACATGATTGCGTGAAATGGTTGATACTTCCGTGGTAAGTAGATTTGGCATTAGTTTGCATTGCATATTCACGAGCATGAACGATCATATGTGGGAGGGTTGTGCGACTGAGTATGCATATGATGTATCTCTTGAAAGCGATTGATACTTGCCGATATGGGCATTTGTTGTCGACTCGCAGTTGAGTCATGGCTAACTACTATGTCACCAGGGCGGTGTTGAGCGTTGTCGTATATATATGTATATACGTATATATGCTTATATGATATGCCCGTTGGCGAAAGCGCCCTATATATAAATATTATTATTATATTAGTGCAGTGCACATAGGCGAAAGGGCCGTATATATATTAACATATTAGTGCAGTGCACATAGCGAAAGGGCCGTATATATATATATATATATATATATATATATATATATATATATTATATTGGTGCAGTGCACATAGGCAAAAGGGCCGTATATATATTATTAGTGCAGTGCACTTAGCAAAAGGGCTGTATATATATATATATCTATATATATATTATATTGGTGCACTGCACATAGGCAAAAGGGCCTTATATGTATTATTATATTAGTGCAGTGCACGTTGGCGAAAGGGCCGGGCCGTATATATTTTATATATATATATATATATATTTATTTTATATTAGGGCGGTGCTCGTTGGCGAAAGGGCCGTATATATATATTATGTGTATATATACGTTATTATTGGGCGATGCCCGTTGGCGACAAGGCCGTATAGATGTACTTATGATATGATTGTGCAATGCCCGTAGCGGTAGGGGGCGACCTAGAGGGTGCGACCTAAAAGTATAAGCGACACAGGGTGGAACCCTGGTGTAGGCAACCTCAGCATGGGCTACCAGCGTGAGCGACCGCGGGCAGTCGGGGACTTACCGGGTACATATGGCGACCTAGGGGAACGATGTGCATCCTAGGGTATGGCCATCCGGCGTGGACCGCTGTCGTATTTGTCCCCAGTGGACGTGAGCTCATTTGTGGTGCATAGTAAGATGGCAGAGGGCCCTGATGAAGACAGTACGAGTTATAAGTGCATCGGCGTGGATTGCCTTTGCGGGGGTTGACACGTGCATTCATGCATAATTTCTGCTTACTGAGCCACGGCGGCTTATCCCTTATGTTATATGTTGTAGGTGCAAGCGAGCACGGTACGTGATCGCCTAGCCCGCAAGGCAGCCTTTTTAAAAGCTTCCAAGCGACTTTTGGGGGTGGTGTGTGCATGGATGACGACCTGTGAGGTCGGGCGCATAGGAACTCTTTTGTTGTGCCGTTAGTCACATTTCCCGTGCAATTAGAATTTTGAAAATGTAATTTTATCATGTACGAACGATCTCCTCTATAAAAAAAGAAATGAAAAATTTTATACGCACTTTTAGTGTTTTTCCCAATTACCACTCGTTAAGCACATAGGAGCACGTAGAATAGGTAGCGATGGCTAGGGTCGCTTCAATGTGAAGCTTCCTAGCTCTTCAGAGGACGTGGAAACATCGGATTCAAAACTTCCCTCTGAGATCAGACAGTTGGCTTTCGTCGCCAAAATGATGACGAAGTAAACTTCAGTCGTCATCATCTGCTAATCGTCTTCGATCTACAAGCTCGAAGAATAAAGAGAAGCCGACTGAGTCATTAGAAACCACAAAAGACACACTTAAGTGCTTTAACTGTGGAAAAGCTGGTCACTTTGCCAGAGAGTGTACTCTTCCAAAGAAGAAGGATGCTAACTACTACTCTAGGAAGCTTCAACTTACAAAACAGAAGGAAGCTGGAGTAGCTCTAATGGCTGAGCAGGACCATTGGCTAGAGGACAGCTCAGATTCTGACGCCGAAAATCTCGCTCAAATGGCATGCCTCGAGGATGAAAAGGAAGATGGAACTTTCGTGAAGACGGACGACGACAACGTGTCCACATCATCTCAGGAGGTAGTAACCACTAACTCTACACATTCTGACCTGTTAGCTGAATTAAATTCGAAATTTGCTAACATGATACTTAAGCATAAACGAGGAATAAAAGTAGAGAAAATGCTTCTTAAGTCTAAGGAAACCATAGCTAATCTCGAAGAAAATGTAGGAGCTCTAGTCTCATAATAGATGAATTAAGTAACAGACTCCAAACCTATGAGATTATGCACATTCCATTAGAAAAGCATAGTTCGATGGTAAAGGAACTAGAAGACAGACTGGACAATAACCACAAATGTCTACTAAGGAACTTAGATGAGAAGAGCCTTCTTAAAAATAGACTTGAAGCAGCAACTAAGAAGGTCACTAGTATCGAAGATGAATTAGCTAAGTCAAATTCTAAGATTAGTGAATTAGGGAAGAGTCTAGATGCCTGTCAAGCCGAAAAGAGCACTGCTCTAATTAACTATGCTACCATAGACACCGAACGTAATAAGCTATATACTAAGATTAAAAATGATAAGAAGCTATATATTAAGATTTTTGAATCAACCCAAGGACTTCGAATTTTACGATTATAAGTTTGGCTTAGGCTTCGAGAATCCACGACACTTGAAGAAAGTTGACTGCAAACAACTCTATGATGTCAAGTACATGGGTCTAGGACTAGCCTCTCTTATGGTTTTTACTAATGCAAAAGAAATCAACGGCGTTAGTAGAAGCTAAGATAAAAGCCAAGACTAGGGCTGAAATCCCCTTTTCCTACACCGAATTTAATCAAAGTGACAAAACTAGGAAACTTTCCAAGGGCTGGAGCTTTTAAGTCAATTTATCTTCCAGAAGATCGCTCTAAATCGGAGGAAGTACAAACTCGTCATTCTGAAAATTCTCTCTACATACCCCCAGGGTTAGGAAAATAGAAGGATTAAGAGCTTCATTAGAAAAAGAACGAGAGAGATTTGAAGCTGAAAAGAAAACGTTCCTAAAAGAGATGGAAAAACTCAAAGCTTCCTCCATGTCACAAACTATTTCTCATGCATCTCCCTCAAAAGAAAACATCATTCTGAAAAGCGTGAAGAAAGAAAAGATACCTTCTCCAAAACCAAAATACAAGAGTAATATTTCCAAAAATATTATTTCTGATTTTGCCTCTACTACGTCTACAGGGAGCGTAGTGACAGAGCCTAAGGAGTCAAAGGCGAGAGTGTCTAGAATAAAAATAGAGAAGGAACATGTAGATTTAAATAATTCCGATGTCCGTTCTTCTGTAAAAACAAGACACTCGTAGAAATAAAGAGCCATTTCTTCACTACAAATAATTGCTTCTACATTTTCTCTTCAGCCTACAACTTTTAGAAGCAACCATTTCGAAATAGGTTCTACATCAGAAATTAAAAATAATCATTTTAAAACAAATGCTGATTGGAAGACTCGTACGAACCAAGATCCAGCCATTAAGAAAGCTTATGGTGCTGTTCATTCCTGTTCTCATCTAGCGTATCCTGTGAAGATCAAATCCCCCAAGCACCTTATGAGACTATCAAATGAAAAGATCGTTCAAGACTACATATTCATTTGGCCGTGCTGAAATTTAACTTCCCTGCCAGATTCAACCCAAATGGGTTCCTAAGTCTCCGCCTAAGAAGACAAAAGCCAAGGCCAAGTCTTCTACGAAGGGCAAATCCAAATTAACTTCTTCGAAGATGGTTTGGGTCGCTAAAGTCGCTAATAGTGATAATTTAGGAACTATATTTGAACCTAAGACGAAATCTGCTAATATGAGATGACCCATTTATTAGTGCGTACCTAAAGCTCTCTAAATTGGTTTTGCAGATCCATCATGTGTGGTACCTCGACTCAGGTTGCTCCACACACATGACGGGAAATCATGAGCTGCTGAGCAACTATCAAGAACGTCTAAATGACAAAGTCAGATTTGGAAACAACGACTCGACTCCTATACTAGGATTCGGTGACATTATTCTGGATAATCTGATTATCAAGGATGTCTCCTACGTCGAAGGCCTCCGCCATAACTTGTTCAGCATATGCCAATTCTGCGACAAAGGATTCCAGAAGGTCTTTTAGCTGATCGGTGCAGAATATTAAACAGTCAGGACAAAGAACTCCAATGACTACGGAAATCGAATCTCTACACGACCAACCTGACGTCCGTGCGGACCTCGGCAGCTGTTTGCCATCTCCCAGATTACAATTCAGAGGAACAACCTATGGCATCAACGTACGTCTCATCTCAATCTTAAGGCTCTTCAACGGCTTTCAGTGAAGAAGTTGATTCATGGTCTACCAACTATTACGCTTCAAAAAGAGCATCAATGTTCGGCGTGTTAACTTGAAAAGATGAAGCGAGCTTCTCATTCTGCCAAGCCAGTAGCCTCTACTTCACGTCCTCTAGAACCCCTTCACATGGACCTCTGTGGACCTATGCAAACGCAGAGCATCAATGGATGCAAGTATGTGCTGGTTATCATTGGAAAATTCCTCGCTACACATGGACAAAGTTCCTCCGAACTAAGGATGACACAGGGGACTTGATTGTAAATTTCGTGAACTCTACTCAGAATTTGCTGCAGCAGACTATCCAAGCCATCCGAATGGACAACGACACTGAGTTCAAGAACAAATACCTCAGTGACTTTTATCAAAAACTTGGGATTAGTCAGCAATTCTCAGCCGCCAAGACTCCTCAACAGAATGGGTAGTAGAAAGGAAGAACAGAACTTTACTGGAAGTCGCACACACGATGCTTATTCACTCCGGCCTCCCACACTTTCTTTGGGCTGAAGGCAGTACATACCGCCCGTTTAACTCAAAACAGGACGGTCGTTCACAAGTGCTTCGATAAGACTCCGTACGAGGTCATTCACAAGTGCGTACCCAATATTTCCTTCTTCAAGGTCTTCGGGTGCAAGTGCTTTGTGGCGAACGATAGAGAGCAACGAGCAAAGTTCGACCCTAAAGCAGTCGAAGCCACTTTCATCGGGTATTCTTCAACCTCCAAAGCGTACCAAGTATACATCAAGTCCAACAGAACAATCAAGGAAAGCTACAATGTTATTTTTCATGAAGTAGCTGAGATGGCTTCTGGGCACCTCAGTCCAGGACCGTGTATAACCAGATGGCTTCTGAACATGACAGTTTAGAACCCATTTTCACTAGTGTGTTGGCACGAAACCAACAGAGAACGGCAACAACTAGAGACTCATCGTCAGAAGAAGCTATGAGTATCGCTCTAGAAAACTTGGATTCCCTCTTTGAGCCAGATTATCGGTCAGAAACCGTCGATATTACACCTATAGTGGATTCCCCACTCGCCGAAGCCGATATATCAAGCTCTTCAAATGTCCCCACCTCACCCGATTCAGAATTACCTCAGAATGCTGAAGAACCTGCCATGGTTAGTGAGCAAGTATCATCAGGGTCGCTCCCTTCAAGTGCAGAAATGTAACTACCTCACTCAACTAATCAGCCTGAGATTGTTGGAAATCTTGGGCACAAATGGATGATGCATCAATATCGGCTTTGCCACATGAGCGAAAGTGCACTCGAGCTCATCCAGTTGATTAGATTATCGGTGATCCTTTGAGTAGAGTACAGACACATCATCAGAGCGGATTATTCAGCTGCTTCTTAAGCGAAAATGAGCTAACAAAGGTAGCAGACGCACTCAAAGACACTGGGTGATAGCTCTGCAAGATGAGATCAACCAATTCGAACGTCTTCAAGTGTGGACATTAGTACCTCGTCAGCATGGGAAAACTATCATCAGGACGAAATGGATTTTCAAGAACAAGAAAAATGAGACGGAGAAATAATCAGGAACAAAGCACGCCTAGTCACTAAAGGGTACAACGAACAGGAACGAATAGACTACGACGAGACGTATGCCCCTATTTTGGTGTATGCGGCCCATAAAGACTTCAAAGTCTACCAAATGGACGTAAAAATCGCCTTTCTCAACGGCGTGTTAGAGGAAGAAGTATACGTCGCTCAACCAGAAGGTTTTATCGACCAAGAACATCCTGATTATGTCTATCGACTGCACAAAGCTCTTTACGGACTAAAACAAGCCCCTCGTGCTTGGTATGATGTCTTGTGCGAATTCCTCGTGAAGTCTGGATTCATCCGAGGAAGGATCAATACGACACTCTTCATCAAATGGCAAGACACAGACTTGATGGTCGTCCAAGTTTATGGTGACGACATCATCTTCGGATCCACAAATCCAAGGATTTGCAATAGATTTGGAGATTTAATGAAGAGCAAGTTTGAAATGAGTCACATGGGAGAGATACAATTCTTCTTAGAACTTCAAGTCAGGCAGCTCGATGATGGGATTTTCATCAGTCAGACAAAATACATCAAATATATTTTGAAGAAATTACATCAAGCTCAGAGCAAGCCTCTTAGCACTCCTATGTCAACAAGCTGCAAGTTGGATGACGATCCCTCTGGAAAAGTGGTCGACATCACACTCTATCGTAGCATCATTGGGTCTATTCTCTATCCCACCTCAAGCCGGCCGGACATCATCTTTGCCACATGTCTCTGCGCCCGTTTCCAAGTCGATCCTAAAGAATCCTACATGTTTGCGGTCAAGAGGATTTTGCGCTACCTCAAAGGACACCTCCACTTTAGGACTATGGTATCATAAAGGAACAAATTTCAAATTAATTGGCTATACTGATGCTGACTATGTAGGTTGCCGAATGGATAGGAAAGCACCTCCGGTGGCGCTCAATTTCTAGGCGAAAAACTGGTCTGCTGGTCATACAAGAAGCAAAATTGCGTATCAACATCGACGGCTGAAGTAGAATACGTTGCGGCTGCCAGCTGTGCTCTCAAGTGCTGTGGATGAGGACTCAGCTTCGCGATTATGGGTACAATTTAAATAATATCCATTTATAGTGATAGTCAAAGTGCCATTGCAATAATGTGCAATCCTGTTCATCGCTCGCGCACGAAACACATAGAAATTAGATATCCTTTATCAAAGATCACGTAGAAAAAGGCACAATATATATGTATTTTGTGAACACGGAATATCAACTCGCTGACATTTTCACCAAGGCATTGGATGTTCAACGGTTCCACTTCCTTGTCGGAAAATTAGGCATGTTAAATCTTCCGTGATATGTGCTTTACTTAATCTTCTGTGCTTTTATATGTTTCCTTTTGTGTTTTCGAATTTTCTTGCTATACCTTGCGTGACGATATCTTTAGGATGCTCGATCTAGTCACGTATGAATTTCCCTGAGATGGGACTGGTTAATTGCTTAATTTTGTCAGTCTAAGTTGCATTCTTGTATCTAAAGGTCATTAGTTTGCTCCACTAGACACAAAGCCAATTCATAAAAGTGAGGATTCCTAGCCTTCGTATTCTTTCTCTACGGATTTACTCATGAGCACGTCACGCATCAATTGCCTGTCTTCACTAGTGATTCTTAGCCTCTATGCCTTGCGTTAGATCGTTCGGAAAATGATTATGGCACTTAGGAATTCCTCACGTGACCAAATAGAACAATTTCAGTCCTTTATAGCCTTTACTCATCCATTTTGTGCCTTCTCCGAATACCTTTTCTTCATTTGAAACCCCTTTGAGCCTTCAACCGACTACCTAGTTTTAGGTGGGATGTTCAATCGAGAAAAGGAGGGGGAGACAAAGATACTACAAAGAAAAAGATGACAAAAGAAGGAGGAAAACGCACACGAGGAATGCTCAACGCACAAAAAGCAGTCCAAAGAACCTGCCTTTCCAATTATTGAGATCTTTCAGAAATCATTAGAAGGGGCATGGATCTTGCTGTGAACTTCTCCATCGATAATCTCGTATGCTCGTCAGACGGCTGGAAAGTGGAGCACCTCGAACTGAACTTCTCCAACGATAATCCGATTTTATATCGGAAAATGAGAAGAGAAGCATGACCTGGGGTTCGAATTCCATAACTGTGAACTTCTTCAAATTGATAATCTCTGAAACCTCTTTAGGGATTAAGAGAAAAGGAGCACGATATCGGCCCGAGAACCAACAAGAAGAACTTCGCCTTAGATAATCTCTTAGCCTCGTAGAGAAGCGGAGCTTCAGCTTGAGCAAGTGTAGACAGATATGAAAAATACAAAAGGATGGAAATGAAAAAAGAAAATACGAAAAGAAAAGTGCCGATGAAGAAGACAGACTAAAGAAAAGGAAGACGAAGACTCTAAGACTTTTTCCTTTTCTTTCCCTTCTAAGTCAGAGCCAAATTAAAACCCTTCAAAGTCCCCTTGATTCCAAATCGACGATCTTTCGCTTAGGTGAAATGATTAAAAGTGCCTCGATCACAGGTAAATTGACATAAAATTGCTTGTGTCGACTTGAGTGATATAAATATAAAAATCCCAAGGTAAAAATATTTGAGCGCTAGAGCGAACCTAGTGAGAGTTGTCGAAACGGGTCATTCTATAAACTTAGGACTTTTAGTTTGTCGACATGACTTGACGGCATATGATCTTTTCACGTGTCTTGTGAAATTTTAGGTGTGACGTCGATCGAAGCAAAATAATCTGACCCCATACTATTAATAATTTTAGTATACATAAGAAAATTTAAAAATAAAAATACATATATAATAAATTTTTCTAATAAAAAAAGTTTTTTTATTCGCAAATTTTGAATGCATAGCATTGACATTGAACTGTATAAATGAGAATGTTTGTTCTTGCTCATACCCTCGTGCAAAATTTACTTACATGCTTAGGGGACCATGTATCTTGAATAAATTGTTTAATTGCGTGTTTTAATGATTTTGACTTAGCTTGGTTTACGTGTTTTCATGATAAATCAATTAAGGTGCATTATTTGAGGGGGCATTTACGAAAGATTATGCTTTAAGCTCCAAATATTTTTGATGTTCTTTCTCTAAGTGTTGCAGAAATTTTCGTTTCAATTTCCCTTGTACAACGCACTTCAATGAGGAGGGCTTTACAGCATTAGTATAAAAATTCAGTGCGAGCCTGATTAAGAACGAATTGCTTCCAAATTAACTCTAATATTCTCGATATTTTGCTCTAAGTATTGCAGATGTTCGAAATTTTACTATGGAGCCAGATGTCACCATTAAGAATTACAGGGAGTTAATTGCATTTATTTTCATACTTAAGAGGAGCAATTATGTGGTTCTTAATTGAATTAGGGGCCAGTCTGAAAACCTAGGAAAACTTACAATCGGAAAAACTAGTTTGGAAATGCAATTTTCGATCACAAGTTTCTCGAGCGTAAATAGTTTGGGCCTGATCCACATTAGTCTCGCAAAAGTCTAATCGGCCCGACATAATTTTGGACACAAGTCGGCTTAGGAATCGTTGCAAGTGTGCTTGGAAAGCCCCTATTTGCTGACGCTGTGACGGCTCGTGGGGAACGCCTTGAGTATGCTAGGGTGTGCATTGAAATTGGTCTGGCGGACCCCTTTGTTGAGCGATTCAATATCCACATCCCTACTAAGGATGGTGGCTCCTCGGGTGTCGTGTCCGTTAGCGTTGAATATGAGTGGCGGCCGCATAAATGCTCGTCATGTGACTCTTGGGCTCATAATACCGCGCCTTGCCCTACCAACCGGCCGAAACCACCACCTAAGAGCTCGACCAAGAAACACACTCACATACCTCCGCCACGGCCGCCATGGACGAATACGGTGGCGCCACCTAGTCGTGAAGGCAATCGCTTGGTTGACAAAGGTAAGGCCATTGTTACTAATAAGGCCAACGTGGATGGCCTTGATGGGGGCCTTGAGGGGGATGGCAAGAAACGCGCCTTTACCCGTAATCTCGAACATGTTAAGAGTTCGAATAGATCTAGCGTAGACGAAGCCTCCGTTAGCAAGGGTGTTGGGACACCCTCCTCTTACGCCGATCGCAACATGTTTGAGGTTCTAGCTAATCTTGAGACGACGAACGATGCTGCAAATCTTGCTGGCCTTCATGTTGATGTTGGATGATACGGCTTGGAATGTAAGGTTGTATTAGTTTTTTGTTGCCTTTTGGGGTTGTGTTTGCTTTGTCCTAGGAGCATGCTTCTTTCATTTTTTTCCTAGGATGTGAGCTGGTTGCCTGTTACCGGTGCGTTGTTTGCTCTCTGAGCGGATTTCGTGTACGTTTATTTTATTTAGTGACCATTTCCCAAAAAACAAATCCCTAAGTACACGCATAAAACCCTTAATCACAAAATCACATCGTCGATAAAGTTTCTCTAGCGAAAAACCTACAGCAAAGACGAATATCAAAATCTACTCTAATCTCTCTATTTTTTAACTGATTTTCGTCTTTCTAGGTAGAATCGATGTCTATTACGTGTTTGCGTGTCTTTAATCTCCATTTGTATCTGCATTTTGTGATTTTTCGCCTGATTTGCTATTATATTTCTCGAAGTTTGAAAATCGTATGCTAGGTTCAGAAATCTAAGACCTTAAACATGTTTATCTGGTTTGATTTCTGTGTTTCATCATCTTTTAAGTGTTGTCGATCATTCTAGGACAACATAGTTTCGATTATCTGCGTTTTTGAGTGCAAATCGAAGGTTCAAATAAATTGGTTTTGTTTTGAATTTTTAACGGTGTCGAAGAACTTTCTCGATCACAACAGTGTTAATTGGATTTTAATCTAGTTGAGGTACTGTTTGCATCGAAAAAGATTTTTGATAGCTAAATTTTGACTCAGTCAATAAGAAAGATGACGTAGATCAAATAATACTTACAATCGAGTAATCTAATTTGATTTTATACGGGCGAAATATTACTGGGTGGAATATATAACTTAGATGCAATTAAGTTTCGAGCGCAAAACTAACCATCAAAAACAGTACTTTCCATTTCAATTTTCTTTCGATCGTAAAAGTATGCAGTGATGATTTGATCAATCGGAAATTTCTTGGTCGCAAAAATAAACGGAAACTAAAATTGAAAATTCAGTTTTACGTGCGAGAAACTTCACGGAGCGAATAGTAGTATTCATGACTTAGAATATTTTCGACTAAACTTACATATATCTTATATACATATGTCGAAATGTTATTATATCTTAAATATTCACTTCGTATGACCTATGTGCAGATTACTTATTTCAATTACAAATTTATCAAACTTGCTATGAAATAAAAGAATATTATGGTTTGATAAAATAAATTTTCGACTCAATTCAGTGTTTGAACTAATATTTTGTTTTTCAAAATTGTTTTTCAGATGCTAACTTTCCTGCTTATGACCACATCTACGATCACAACCTGTATGTCAAGGTTCAGGACACAAATTTTCAACTCGACCTAACCATATTAAGATGTCCTGACGAGATTATGGTGTCGATTATTTAAGGCCATCCCCTCTAGCATTCACTTATCGTGACGGCCTCGGTACCCATGGTCTATCTCCAACAGTTTTTGGAAAGAATAAGGAGCCATGTAATTGATGGTGATTACCACTTCACAACGTTTCTTCGGACAAGACACGTCAATTTTGACAAGAATGACTTTGGCCTCGTCTTAGACCCCCCCTTCAATCAAAATTACGATCCTTTGCCGACGGATGCTGAGATGGTACATGACTTCCTACAATTGGGATCCTTTGCCCAAGTTCAGAGCAACGACATCCCTCATCCATGGAATATTCTTCGGATCTTCCACGGCATCGCCTTCTCCCGAAACTATGACTTCGTCCAGCTGATCTGGAATGACCTTGCCGAACAGATCAGACAAAAGGACAATAAGCGGTCGCAGAATCTCCCGTATACAAGGTGGTTCAATGTCATCATTGCCCACCTCATTGAGCTTCACGAGAATATCCATCGTCTACCTCCAGGAGGTAATTATCAACCACCACGGCTCAAGTTTTTCCACAACTCGAAGCTCACAGATCTGGATCAGCCATCGATGCCTATCCCATTCGAGTTGCTACGTCTCGCTGGCCGCATGAGAGATGTATACAAGCTATACTATCGGAAAAACCATCTCACTGAGTAGATGATCCGAGGGCCCCCGACAGATTTCACAGTGAGCCCTCTCCAGCAACAACATCATAGCCCTGAGGCCGAGTTGATTGATCAAGTGGCCCAGGAACTAGAGGTGGAGACTTCTACACATGATGTTGAAGCTACATTGATCGACGAAGTAGCTCAAGAGTTAGAAGTCGAGGCTCCAGTCGAAACTAGGAACTGGAGTACCCATTATTGCAGGCGTGTTCCAAGAGTCTATTAGGAGATCCTTCAACAAGAAGAACAGCTTGAAGCTGAAATGGGGTACAGCCCACCACCACATGCTACAATGCCTGAACAGAGGCTGTGATCTCTACGATCATACCTGAAGAGCCTCAAGTGACAGCCCAAGCCCATGAAGACGCTAAACGGGAACCGACTCCTCACACGACTACCTCCTCAGAAGCCACGGCATCTGACGAGGAAGTTCAATTAGTCAGACGGGTTCCGCCACTTCAGCTCACATCTCATGAGCCCGTCGTCACAGCTATCACATCCACATCAGACACAACGCCAGTCATCACTCCAAATGCTGAGGCCGAAGCCCAAAATCCACTCATTACTGGCCTAGTCCAACCGGTGTCTGATACGCAAGTTCAATCAGAACTTGCAGCAACATCTATAGATGCAAATCTTCTGATTCAAATCAAGGAATGGATGGAAGTCTCGGACAGTTACAACCTCAAGTGACTACGAGCCAGCCTGAAGAGCAGATGTTAGCTCAAGGGTTGACAACTGGTGACATCAGTCGTCCTGGTCCATCAGCGGAGGTGTTCTCACCGTTCGTCACCGAAGATCGACTCAAGGATGCTCTCTCTGAAGCTCTCATATCATTTGAAGACAGATTGTTGAAGAGAGTGCACACGGCTATCGAGACGTCCCGCCAAGACCGAGGGAAAGCAACCGTCTCAGAGGCCCCTTCGTAACGACTGAACCTCACACCCACTCAACCTACTCAACCCGTATTCACCGCCACTCACATCCTATCACACAACCTTATTAACCCAGCTACCGTACCCATCAGCGACCTCCACTCCATTTTAGTTGCCCGCTTACTGGAGCTGACCACTCGGACGCCTGTAGAAGAAGACCTCTTCAGACGTCTCGTGGACCATCCTGATCCGCCTACTCAATCTTGCCGAGGTCAAGGCTCCCGCTCAAAACGTCAACATGACGACCCTGACTACCAGGACCGTCATGAGGGGAAGAAGCGACTTAGGACATCTACGAGCGGTCAAGGACAAAGCTCGGGTGCGATGTAGACCGGAACAGGAGCCGCTGATACCTCATGACCCATAACCCGATCTCAAACCAAACCCATATCTCCACCACGCACCGCACCACCCAAACTCTAACCCAAATCTACCCACCATCCATACGGACACCTCCGCCACATCACCGACTTTCACAAGCCCCTTGCTTCCGAAAGAAAAAACAAGTGCCGTAATGCTCATGGCGTTAGCAGAAACGCAAGGACCTTCCAGCTCGACTGCTCCAGATCAATCGGGACCATCAGGAAGTGGAGTCAACCCACACGAGTTCCTTGATAAATATATCTTCGAAGGATAGTGGATGACCCACACCATGCCCGATGACATTCAAAGACAGAGCTCAAGGACGTTCGACATTTCCTACAACAAGCTTCGGTCGACCTAGTCTTGATAGAAGACGAAGAACTTCAGGAAGGTGATGATCATGAGCAAATTCCCCAAAGGCTTCCAGAGTTGATTGCTCAACGAGCGAATTCCCCTACGAGACTAACGCCAGGGCCCGTTCGAATCGACACGCCGTGGGAGAATATTAGGATTGAGATCCCATTCCTTGAAGAAGTTCATGAGCACATATGGAGGTCACCGGACAAAGTTAAGCAGTTGAACGAGTTCGAGCTCAGAGGCATCTCTCACTGGGATCAGCAGAAGAAGATGACTTTATCTTTGGATGCTAACCCATCTTGGAGCTGATGTGGGGCTGGGGATTCCAGAAGGACAATTGAAGAGTCATTTCAAGAGTCTATCCTCGATATGTCAGCTGCTAGGCAACCTTCCAACTCCACTCTACGTCATAGAACGGATAGACAGAACTCGAGAAGAGCTAAGCGAGAGCGACCTACCATATCTCCCTGCCGAGGAGGTGTACCATATCTACCATCTGTATGTAGAGAAGTACAAGGGTCCTCAAGGCTTCATCAAGAAGGAAGGACTCGAGGGACTCTACAGGTTCATGGTGTGCAAAGTCAAATATTTTGCCGCACACGACCTTAAGATGGCTCTGGAGAGCAATATGAAGAAGGTTAACATGACTACTTTGTTCAACAAATGCTTGAGGTCGAAGGGCTTTCTAACAATCATGTGCACATAAGCTCGGTCTTAGGAATCACCTACCACAATCCTATTGCTAAGACGAATAGGTTGATGCTGAGGGCTGAAGTTCATAATTTCTGTGATGGGACGCTCAAGGTCATCAGGAAGAATATAGAGAAGAGATTGGAAGAAATCAACAGAGAGACCATGCTGAAGCTTCACAGGTTCGTGAGATATCAACCGCTTCTGATGCAACTACTTGAAGTCATCGAAGAGCGACTGGAGCTGAGGAACAACATAAGAAACTATGAGCATGCATTGAGCTTGCGCAGGTCGTACTTTGCTCGACGAGGACAGATAGCGCGAAAGAGCAATCAAGTGCAAGGAGAATGTAGAATATCATTGTGCTTTGATTTAATTAGTTGTCCTTGTAACTAGGGGGCGTTTCTAGTATTTTTCCTTAGTTTAGGACTTGTATGTTATTTATACCAAGTATGTTTGGTATAAATAGGATGTAAAGAATGAGCTTAACAGATAATTTTAGTCAATTGATCCGAAAAGCTTGCAAATCATATTCTAGAGAGAGAATCTCTCACTAAGCGAAATCTCTCTCGAAGCTCTCTAAGAGGGTTTTCGATCAAAATCTAATTCTTAACAATTCTAATCAAATTGCATTAGATTTCAAGTCTAAGATCTAGGAGTTGATAATTGATGACCTAACAAAATGTAATGGAGAACAACATCAAGTTCCTCGCCTCGCTTCACTAAGAATGGGAAGTGACAGCAATCATGATGAGACAAATGGACGACTTGATGAAGATCAGCATCCACACATTATTCGATTGTCTCAATAACACTCCAACTACGTGGAGAAACGGACGGATGAAGCTAGACCAGCTGGAAGCGAGACACTCGCACTAGTGTCTGAATGACAACCCAGAAAGTCCTCAAAGGACAAGGAGATCATACAGTCATCCAAAATTTCAGAAGGAGAGGACTCAGACTCTGATGGAGAACCCAAGGACCTCCAAAACATGGGGAACTCAAGGAACTCACAAAATAACTCAAATTGATCTCAAACTTTGTGCAGAACAAATACTATTGGAAGTCTGGATCCCCATCCAACCGACAAAGAACTTCTTCTAATCTTGCGATGTCCTCTCAAGCTGGAAAATGCTTCAACTATGGGAAGCCTGGACATTTTGCCAGAGAATGCAGAATGCCCAAGAAAAAGAATGACAATTATGATCGGAGAAAAGTTCAATTGGCCGAGTAGAAGGAGAAAGGAATGGTCTTGATGGCTGAACAGGGTCATTACCTTAAGGACACCTCTGACAACGATGAAGAGAACATGGCGTTGATGGCCTGACTAGATGACAAGGAGGACGGAGCTGAAGCTTTAGAAAGCGACTCGGAAAGGGAAACTACAGCAACTCAGCCATAGTTCAGGTAAGCGAAGCTGACTATGACTCCTTACTTAAAATGAAAGATGAATTCTTGAACCTATATAAATCAGACAAAGATGGCAAAAAGAAAATTAGAGAATTAGAAGCAAACCTACAAAATAATCTAGAAGTTTTAGATAAATTTAGTTATGATTACGCATGTGAGAAAAATCGAGTATTAGTAGCTAATGAGAAAGTCGCAAAGATGGAAGCCCAGATGCTTAAATCCGAAGCTAAAGCAAGGATCAGCAAAAGAAATGAGATCCCATATAGAAAAAGCGATGGACGCTAGCTAAAATATGATTTACTCTCTAAGGAAAGGGAAAGATTGTACTTCAAGATAAAAAAAATTGGAGGACCTCTTAACCCGACGAGAACAGAACATACCATTTTCTTGAACAAACCTACAGACATTGATTTCTATAATCCACATAAGGGACTTGATTTTGAAAACCCAGGTTTGTAAAAGCAAGGCATCATAATGCACCTTATTTATATGATATTAAATACATGCAGATAGGTTCCATGACAAACCTAATGCCTTTTGTCAGTGAATCTGAAACCAAACAAAGTGAAGATGAGACACAAACACGCAATAAAGTTGAAATATCATTTGATTACACAGAGCTGAATGATAGCTAAAAGAAAAAAAATGTTCTGTAATAACTGAAAGAGAGAGACACCGATGACTAAATATGCAACAGGGTATATGTCTGAATGCATAAAGAAAATCAGTGATCTACACTCCACTCTTGAAAGAGAGAGAAAGTCCTTTGATATTGAAAGGCATAATCTTCTTAGGAAATCTCCACACTTAAGAGAAATCAAGGCTACACTAACATGCATATACCTTCATTTCGCATGATAAAATTTCTTGTACTAATACTTTGAAATTTTCAGGACCCACAAAAAGATCGTTGAAAAGAAAAGTCTGGGTTAGAAAGGACGATCTTTTGAAGGAAAGCAGTGATTTTAAAGAGAATTTTGTTATAGATTGTTTTCCTTCAAAAACTTTTGTACCGTCTTCTTTTTCTTCTGTATCGAAGGGACTGTTGAGCAACTACGTTGATAGGCCAGGTGACTGGTGCGCTTTGGAAACAGCAATGGCGCAAGAATTTTTGGTTATGGAGATCTTATATGCAATCGACTCACAATCAAAGAAGTCTATCATGTTGAACGGCTGACGCACAACCTCTTATCTATAGGAGAGTTCAGCGACATAGGACTCCAAGTGCTGTTTCAAAAGAGGATGTGCAAAATTCTCAATGCCGATGGTGAAGACCTACTCACGGAAATTTGCAAAACAAATCGTTACACCATCGACATTAGGACTGTCAGACCAAAAACAATCATCTGCCTGATGTCCAAAGCAACCTCAATTCAAAATAATCTGTGGCACCAGCTGCTACCTCATCTTAATTTCAAGACTCTCAACAAGCTGTCAAACAACAAATAAGCTCTTAGGCATCCACCACTGAAGTACCAAAAATAACATTTGTGCTCAGCTTGTGAGAGAATCAAAATGAAAAAGGTGTCTCACGCTACAAAATACACAGCATCCACTCAACACCCACTGGAGTTATTACATGTCGATCTGTGCGGCCCAAATGCGCACAGACAACATCAATGGAAAGCGATATATGTTGGTCATTGTAGACGACTACTCGCGATACACTTGGGTCCGCTTCTAAAAGACAAAATCAGGGACATTTGAACATATTCCAAATCTTATTAGGACAACACAGAACTTGCTACAACGAAGTGATAAAATAATTCGATCTGACAATGGAACAGAATGTAAGAATCAACTGTTAGAAACATGCACTCGAATGCTATGCGAGGATTAGATTGTTTAGGGCATTAGATTATTTATCGTTCGACCTTTTGTGTAATAAGATATTTTCGTGTATTTAATGAAAGGCATTGTTCGTTTATTGGATATAAGGGTTCTTTACTTAGCATCCGGTAAAGCAATAAATGAACAAATCCAAATGTTTCGAGTTGAGTCACTGTTCTCGATGGGTACGAGAGAGGAAGACACCAGTGGACTCTTAACCTCGAACATTAGAAGTCCGTAAGCTTGAGGCTCCAGTTGGGTGCTGGATAACCGATCACGGCTTATTTATCGATGACCTATCGTGTGTCGATATCCCGCTTGGAAGCGGAGGTCATGACTTGTGATACCAATCGAATCAAGGGATTGACTCGTTTCATGGACACTGACTCAGGAGTCGTACGGTCGAACATGGCTTATTACTCAAGGAGTGTCAATGACCGGCGACAACACTATAGTAGTCTACGTGAACATTAGACCAAAAGGGGCTTTGACGGAGTTGACTTCGAAGTGTCGACTGTCACTGGTTCCCCTCGACCCGATTTGCTGTTGCATGGGTCAGCGGGCCAGATGCGGTCTTGATGACGATTTGTGATTGCCTGGCTAAGACCGACGAATACGGGTTTATAGTCTCGCAAGTAATCGAGATAAGTGTCCTGTGAGGACGGCGACGTGAAATTACGAGATTCTTGACCAAGGTATTGAACTAACTCATGTGAGAGGATAGTTTGGTAATTTGCCTCGTGTCCATTTTATCATACAATCGAGTTTAGTGAGTTTGACACAGACCATGGCTCTCACTTGATTGGGACACAGCTGAAGAGTTTATACGTAGCACTGTTATCTATAGTGAGGTTCTGGGATAGACTGGGTCGAAATTCGCACTCGAATTGGGTTACGATCCGGTACTGCGGGATTGGCTAGGTCACTACCGGACTCTTGGATTCCTCCCTTGCCGATTGAGTCGAACCTAGCGAGTCGGGCTTAAAAAAGATCATCAACGTGTACTGATAAGGAGAGAAATTGTTTTGGGCCTTAACGGGCCTTGGGCCATTGGGCCACACCTTAACGGACCGCGGGCCATTTATTGGATCAAAGTTGGACTTCTTATGAAACTAACTTTAAGACTTGGGCTTCGCCAAGTGCTTAATGGGTTTGCGGATACAATTGGATTACACCTTAAGCTAATTTGGAGCCTTTGAGGGTATTTTCACAATTTGCATATCTGATATAACAAATATGGAATAAAATATTTGGAATATTATTTATTTAAATTTTGAAATTAATCTAGGATTAAGTTTCAAAATTCCATACCATATTTAAATATACTTAGTTTGACTTGGTATTTAAGTTAGTTTTCTAATAATAGCAAGTTTCCTTAAGTTTGGATTTGGAATTAAAAAGACAGTAATATTTGGCAAAAAACTCTCACACTTTAAGGACTAAGATATCGAAATCCAAGCCTTTAAATAGGCTAAGAATTTCGTGCTCCAAAGGTAGAGAAAAAAGAAGTGATTTTCGAAATCAAGCAAAGGCACAAATCACACACCGAAAGCACACACGTTTCTCCCACGCGACGTCTCATTTCTCTCTAGCCATCTTTAGAGAACTGATTCCGTGGTACACTACAAGGTCGGCGTGACGATCTAGTGCCATCCACCACCATCGACAAAGTCTTGAAGAAAAGGACGCGGAGCTGCCACTCGCGTCAACTGGTAATTCTCTACGGGTTTGACCCGCCCTATTGCAAGTCTATGTATTACTATTCTAATCCGAGCTACGAGGGCAATCAGGGAACCCCAAAAATTTTTCTTCCGCACCGTTCCCGGGGACTTGGGTTCTCCGGGAGGCACCGGGTAACCCAACAGTGGTATCAGAGCGGGCGCTCGTGATCGGAATCATAACGTGTTTAAATTGAAACAAGGCGTGTGGGAGACGATCGAAACGCCGACGCGGTTCGATCGTTGTTGGGCTGTCCATGCGTCGTTTGCCAACCCTCGACCATCCACTTGTGTCGTACGGACCAACGAGGAACCACGGACCGGACCGGGACCCGCGCGGCGGCGGGATCCCTGCAGCCAAGCGTTGCGCGCGCTCTACGAGCGGTGCAGCGATGCTGCAGCCACGGGATTGGGCTGCTTCGAGCGCCTGATCCGCCTCGTACTCCGGGATCGGGCCAGCCATGGTGGCTGAGGCACTGGTCCCAGGCAGCGCCGCCGCAAGGGGCAGCGGCACCACAGAGATCGTCTGCGGCTTTGGCCGTGGACAGCGACGGCGCGCGCGATGCACGCTGCGCAAGACACCCGCAGTGACTCCGGCTCGGCCGGAACGCTGCGGCGGTGACCTCTCCCAGCGAGGCTCCGGCACGAAGGGGCTGAGGAGACGAAGGAGTCGCGGAGGTTTTCTGCCGCGAGATGAACACGCGCACGTTGCGCTCTGCGTGTCGTCGCCGGCAGCGCGGCTGTTCCGGCTCAGCCCGGGACTCCCTGCCGGTGGCCTTCCCCGTCGTGTCTCTCCGGCGTGTTTTCACGGCTGAGCGATTTGAGTCGCGGCAGCTGCGTTAGGGCTTCACGCTCAAAGCCTTAACGGGCCTTTTAATGGGCTTGTCCCGTTTGAGGACCAATTTTCGTTTCTTTTTAAAATCACATAATTGTCCACATGCTCGTTATGAATGTGATTTAAGGCGCACTTGCGGGTTTAGGAATTTGGTTTTCGGGTCATTTGTTAAGGGTCACGTCCCCCCGGGTTGTATTTGTTTTATACTGGTTGTTCGGGACTTATGATCCCCCCGTGTTGTAATTTAACGTTTTATTAGATTAGCTTAAATACGAACGCGAGGGCCAATTTGATGGTAGACAACTCCCCGACGGTGACAATGTGGTGGACGTTCGGTGACTTTGAGGCCGTTCGAGTGACGAAGGACGTTTGCGACTTCAAGACCCGTGCGACAACTCGAGTTGTTTTTGAATACACATGTAATTGGGATAAACTAGAAATGACCCGCTTGTGTTGTCATGTGGTTTATTTTCCTATGTTTAATTTACTACCTACGTGCGTGTTGGCTTTTGAAGTGATATGCATGTTCAATGTGCTCTTATGTGAGATGGTTTATTCTCCCGTTTGATAAATACTAAGTGGGTAAAGGAGTTGGATTCCTGTCTTCTATCATGCTCGAGATGTCTAGCCTTGGGGAGTTTTGTGATTTGTTCCGAGTAAGTTGGCGTTTGTTGGTTTATTGGTTGGTTGGGTGTAGAAGTTAATGGGCTCAATAGTTAATTGGTTGATTGGTTATTCCTTTCTTGTGGGTACCCAGTAGTCTGTTACTGGTTTTGCGGAGTATTTCTCCTGCTCATCTGTACACTTCCACTTTATATACGGGACACTATACCAAAAAAAAAGTTGGCGTCGTATATCCCGCCCCAATGTTAGCGTCTCGGGTGCGTCTTGGACGCCGCTCGTCATACCAGTCCGCCCCCCACGAAGCGTATGGCAGTAAGGGCCGGTACATTCTGTGCGATTTGAGCATAAGTTGATAGGTCACACATAGGCAGTTATACCTTATAAGCAGGGTTAGCCGTGAGGGTCAATGACTGAGACAAAGATAGTTGAAACTCTTATTGGATAAGTTCACGTTTGACGTGACTTCGATAAGATTAGATGAGCCAAATATTGCGTAAAAGGCTAAGGTGAATCTAGTTGAGTCGGGGACATCAACTCCACTATGAAACTTTCAATGAGGTTTCTGAAACACTTCTCGGGAGGATAGTGTTTTGGAGAAAAATAGTGGTAGTCAAGCGAAATGAAAAGTCCTTGTTTGCTCTTGATGAATGATAAGATAAACCAAATTAGATCTTTATTTCTACAGCTTTACGTTTCTTTCTATTTACTGCGATGACGAACATTATTACTATGCTGCTTGAGAGCAATTGTTTGGTTGGACCAAACTACGTGGACTGGCTCCGTAACTGAGGATAGTCCTAGGTATGGAGTCGTTAACTTATGTCCTTGATTCCCCCGTACCGCAAGTCCCAGGGGCTGATGCGAGTGACGAAGACCGAGTTGCGTATGCCAAGTGGCAGATTGACGAGCTAAAGGTCAAGAGCAATATACTTCTTTCCATGAGCAATGAGTTGCAGCGCACTCCCTTACGGAGCAACTATTTCATTGCAAAATGGCTGAGGGTAGTGACGTCGGAGAGCATGTGCTCAAGATGATCGATCGGATCGAAAGACTGGAGGCACTGGACTTTATCATGGATAATGAGCTCCAGAATGATCTGATACTTCAGTCGCTCCCACCTTCCTTCAATTCGTTCATTGTGAATTTCAATCTTAACAAGGCCGAGATGACGTTGACTGGGTTGATGAACGAGTTGTCGGCGGCGCAAACTCAGATGAAGAAGGTGAAAGGAAAGGAAGTTGTTCTTGTCGTGAATGCTAAGACTCGAGAGTCGAGGGTCAAGTAGAAAGAAAAGTCGGACAAGCCCACTAAGCCCAAAGGACGAATTTCGAAAAGCAAGGCCAAGACGAACGTGTTCAAAGGTGCCAAGCCGACAGACAACTGCCTTCACTGCAATGAGCTTGGCCATTGGAAGCGTGATTGCCCAAAGCTAGCCGCCTCATGTAAATGAATTTACGTTTTAGAAACTAATTGTTCTATGACAGTATATTCCACTTCGTGGATCATAGACTCGGGTGCTAGTGCTCACATTTATGTTTCGAACCAAGGTCTGGAACGAAGTAGAAAGCTGGCGGATCGAGAGACCGTGATCAACGTAGGAAGCGAACATAGTGTACCGGCGACCCACATTGGATCAAAAACTCTCGTTTTATCTACTAGACATAGTTTACTGCTTTTCGATTGTTTATTTTGCCCAAGGGGCTTAAGAATATTGTTTCTATTCCCGTTTTGAGCGGAAACGGTTACGAGTTCCGTTTTAGTAATAATATATGCAATATTTATTTTGGAAATAATTGCGTCGGAAGTGCAAGTTTACTGAATGGATTATATTATCTAACTGTCGAAGATAAAACAAAAACTGTGAATACAATAATCAACAAACGAACATTGGAGTCGAACTCGAGACTGCTGTGGCATCTTCGACTCGGTCACGCTGGAGAACAGAAGATTCTCGAGTTGGAGAAAACCGGCACTATAAAGCCGCTTGGATCTGATACCTATCCGATTTGCGAATCTTGTATCCTTGGAAAGATGACCAAGTCCCCTTCACAGGGAGTTTTGCGAGAGCCACAAAACTTCTCGGTTTGATCCACACGGATGTTTGCGGACCGTTCGGGGTAGCGGCTCGCGGTAACTTCCATTATTTCGTTACCTTCACTGATGATCACTCTCGCTTCGGCAAGGTGTATCTCATGAAGCACAAGGCTGATACTTTTGAATGGTTCAAAGAGTATAAGGCTTTGGTGGAAAATCAGACTGGAAAGAGCATCAAAGCCGTTCGATCAGATCGAGGCGGCGAGTACATGAGCCTCGAGTTTGACGAGTTTTTGAAAGAGAACGGGATCATTTCACAGTTGACACCGCCCGGAACACCGCAGTTGAACGGTGTGTCCGAACGCAGAAATCGAACTCTGTTGGATAAGGTTCGATCTATGCTGAGCTATACAGACCTGCCCATATCATTGTGGGGTCATGCCCTGTTGACAGCGGCACACATTCTGAATAGATGTCCTACAAAGTCTGTCGATCGTATTCCGTATCAGTTATGGACATGACGAAGACCGAGCTTGAATCACATTACAGTTTGGGGTTCCCCGCATTCGTGAAAAAGCTCAAGACAGATAAACTAGAATCGAAGGCTGTGAAAGGACGTTTGGTCGGGTATCCTGAGGATTCCATGGAATACCAATTTTACTTCCACGACGATCAGAGAATCGTTGTGCCCTTCAGGCCCACTTTCTCGAAGAAGAGTTCGTTCGAGAAGGTGGAGCGGGTCGCGAAGTAACTCTTGGAGAGTCGTCTTTACGCTCAATGGTGGAGCAGTGTCTTGGAAAAGTTCCAAATAGAGCACTACTGCAGATTCCACCTGCTAAGCAGAGTATATAGCGGCTTCAGAGACAGCTAAGGAAGATGTTTGGATGAGAAAGTTCTTGGAAGAACTTGGTGTCGTTTCTGTAGCAGATAGGCCATTGCCATTGGGGTGTGACAATACTGACGCTATTGCTCAGGCGAAAGAACCGAGATCTCACAGCAGGTCCAAACATATAGAAAGAAAGTACCACGTGTTACGTGGATTCGTTGAGAATGGCTACATAGCCGTGCAGAAGATTGGGACTGCGGAAAACGTGGCCGAGACCCGTTCACCAAGCCTCTATCACAGGCAGTGCTGGCTAGACATCTCGAAATGATGGGTATTAGATACTGCAGGCATGGCATTGAGTGCAAGCGGGAGATTGTTACGAACATGCCCCCGAATGCTATACGAGGATTAGATTATATAGGGCATTAGATTATTTATCGTTCGACGTTTTGTGTAATAAGATATTTTCGTGTGTTTAATGAAAGGCATTGTTCGTTATTGGATATAAGAGTTCTTTACTTAGCATCCGGTAAAGCAATAAATGAACAAATCCAAATGTGTCGAGTTGAGTCACTGTTCTCGATGGGCACGAGAGAGGAAGGCACCAGTGGACTGTTAACCTCGAACATTAGAAGTTCGTAAGCCTGAGGCTCCAGTTGGGTGCTGGATAACGATCACGGCTTATTTGTCGATGACATATCGTGAGCCGATATCCGCTTGGAAGCGGAGGTCATGACTTGTGAATGGAATCGAATCAAGGGATTGACTCGTTTCATGGACACTAACTCACGGGTCGTACGGTCAAACATGGCTTATTACACAAAGGAGTGTCAATGACCGACGACAACACTATAGTAGTCTACGTGAACTTTAGACCGAAAGGGGCTTTGACGGAGTTGACTTCGAAGTCTCGACTGTCACTGGTTCCCCTCGACCCGATTTGCTGTTGCATGGGTCAGCGGGCCAGATGCGGTCTTGATGACGATTTGTGATTGCCGGGCTGAGACCGCCGAGTACGGGTTCACAGTCTCGCAAGTAATTGAGATAAGTGTCCTATGAGGACGGCGACGGGAAATTACGAAATCCTTGACCAAGGTATTGAACTAACTCATGTGAGACATGGAGGGTAGTTTGGTAATTTGCCTCGTCTCCGTTTTATCATGGAATCGAGTTTGGTGAGTTTGACATAGACCATGGCTATCACATGATTGAGACACAGCTGAAGGGTTTATAAGTAGCATTGTTATCTATAGTGAGGTTCTGGAATAAAGACTGGGTCGAAATTCGCAATCAAATCGGGTTACGGTCTGGTACTGCGGGATTGGCTAGGTAACTCCCGGACTCTTGGATTCCTCCCTTGCTGATTGAGTCGAACCTAGAGAGTCGGACTTAAAAAAGATCATCAACGTGTACTGATAAAGAGAGAAAGTGTTTTGGGCCTTAACGGGCCTTGAGCCGTTGGGCCACGCCTTAATGGGCCGCGAGCCATTGGATCAAAGTTGGACTTCTTATGAAACTAACTTTAAGACTTGGGCTTGGCCAAGTGCTTAATGGACTTGAGGATAAAATTGGATTCCACCTTAAGGTAATTTGGAAATATGCCTTTGAGGGTATTTTCGGAATTTGCATATTTGATATAAATAAATATGGAATAAAATATTTGGAATATTATTTATTTGAATTTCGAAATTAATCTAGGATTAAGTTTCGAATTCCATATCATATTTAAATATACTTAGTTTGACTTGGTATTTGAGTTAGTTTTCTAATAATAGCAAGTTTCCTTAAGTTTAGATTTGGAATTCAAAAGAGAGTAAGATTTGACAAAAATCTCTCATACTTTAAGGACTAAGATACGAAATCCAAGCCTTTAAATAAGCTAAGAATTTCGTGCTCCAAAGTTAGAGAAAAAAGAAGTGATTTTCGAAATCAACCAAAGACACAAAACACACACCGAAGGCACACACATTTCTCCCACGCGACGGCTCAGTTCTCTGTAGCCATCTTTAGAGAACTGATTCCGTGGTACACTGTGAGGTCGGCGTGGCGATCTAGTTCCATCCACCACCATCGACGAAGTCTTGAAGAAAAGGACGAGGAGCTGCCAGTCGCGTCAACTGGTAATTCTACGGGATTGACCCGCCCTATTGCATGTCTATGTGTTACTATTCTGATCTGAGCTACGAGGGCAATCGGGAAACCCGGAAAATTTTTATTTTGCACCGTTCCTGCGGATGTGGGGTCTCCGGGAGACACCGGGTAACCCAACATCAACAGCTCAGCGAATTCTATGAATCACTTAGAATTACTCAACAATTCTCCGCTGTTCACACTCCTCATGGGTCGTAGAAAGACGGAATCGGACGGTCATAGAAGCTGCCCGAACAATACTGATACAATCATCCCCATTTTCTTCGGGCAGAAGCAATGAGCACTGCGTGTTACACTCAGAATCGAACAAACATCCATCTAAGATTTGGAAAGATGCCTTATGAATTACTGAACAAAAGATTACCCAACATTGCCCACCTAAGGATTTTCGGGTGCAAATGCTTTGTAGCAAATGACCGAGAAGACAAATCGAAGCTAGACCCAAAGTCTACTGAAGAAATTTTGTGGGCTACTCTGTGCAATCTAAGGCGTACAGGGTATATCTCCGTGGGAGAAGAGTGATCATCGAAAGTGTCAATGTAACTTTCGATGAGGGTCTAAAATTACTCGAGCCTACACCAGACGCTTCTGCACAAGTTAGGTGTGGAACCAGGACAAACCTCAAACAAAGCTTCTGGATACGATCGTTCAAAACCCGGATCAGACAAAGGAAAGTTGGGTAAAAACCAACAACACGCAACTGAAGACACAAGAAACTGCGGACCAACATGTTTCGGCCAACAAACTCAAGAAGAAATGGATCTGACCAACTTTTCGAGAATCTATATTTCTCGATCAACAGAAGTAAGACAACAGTTGATCCCTATCCTGATACAGAACCCATTCCTAGTCCCGCACCTACAGAGTCTGAGCCCAATCCCGAACAAACCATTCCACCCTCAGACACCGGTAACTCGCCCTCTGCAACACAGCCAGAAAACTCCCACACTTTCACTAGCCACAATGCTGCTCCTGAGGACGAGTATCCGCTCATCGAGGAATCGGAAATGGTTGACTACCTCACGAAAAGAAATTGACTCAGAGTCATCCTATGGATCAAATCATAGGATACCCCACTGCATGAGTACAAACTAGGGGCTCGAAATCAAACGTGTACAATTTTCCTTGTTTCTTGAGCCAAATTGAACCAACCAGAGTCATTGACGCTCTACGAGACCTGGACTGGATAACTATGCAAGAAGAAATAATCAGTTTGAGCATCTCAAGGTTTGGAACTTGGTTCCTCGTCCGAAAGGGAAGACTGTGATCGGAACAAAATGGGTTTTCAAGAACAAGAAAGACGAAGATGGTGTGGTAATGCGTAACAAGGCCAGACTAGTAGCTAAGGGGTACAATCAGCAAGAAGGCATTGACTATGACGAGACTTTTTGCCCCTGTAGCAAGAATCGAGGCTATCAGATTGTTTCTAGAATACAGCACACAAAGACTTTACTGTCTATCAAATAGACGTAAAGACTGCCTTCTTAAATGGGATTTTGAAGGAAGAAGTGTACGTCTCGTAGCCAGACGGATTAGTAAGTGAAAAACATTCGAACTTCGTATATAAACTTGACAAGGCCCTATACGGACTCAAGCAAGCTCCACGGACCTGGTACGAGGTTTTATCCGACTTTCTCAACAACTTAGGCTTTACTAAAGGGAAAATCGACACTACACTGTGTCGAATTCAGTAACTTGATGACATCATATTCGGCTCGACCGACCCAGAACTCTGTATCGAATTTAGTAACTTGATGAAAACACAGTTCGAAATGAGCATGATGGGCGAAATGTCTTTCTTCCTTGGACTGCAAATCAAGCAACTTCAAGATGGGATCTTCATTAATCGGTCCAAGTACATCCATGACATTCTCATAAAGTACGGCATCGATAAGAGCAAATCTTCCAGCACCCAAATGTCAACCACGTGCAAACTTGACGCTGATCACTTGGGTGAACCTTTAGATGTTACCAACTATAGAGGAATTATTGGGTCCCTGCTCTATCTCACAGCCAGCTGACCAGATCTTCTATTTCCCACACATGCCTATGCGCAAGATTCCAAGCTAATCCCAAGGAGTCGCATTTACACGCTGTCAAGAGGATTTTGAAGTATCTAAAAGACACACCGGATCTCGGATTTTGGTATCCTAAGCACTCAGGTATGAAACTAATTGGTACTCTAATGCAGATTTCGCCGGCTGCAAGTTGGACAGGAAAATCACATCAGGCAACATCCAATTCCCTAGAGATAAACTCGTATGTTGGGCTTGTAAGAAACAAAACTGTGTGGCAACTTCTATGGCAGAAGAAGAATATGTTGCTGCCGCAAGTTGTTGCTCACAAATTTTGTGGATAAGAACCCAACTGCGAGATTACGGGTTTGAATTTAATAAAACTCCTATTTATTGCGATTCCAGAAGTGTCAGAGCAATTACGTGCAATCCTGTTCACTATTCACGCGCTGAGCACATAGACCTAAGATATCATTTCATAAAGGACCAAGTAGAAAGAGGCATAATTGAAATGTACGTTGTCAATACAGAGATTCAGCTAGCCGACTTATTTTACAAAAGCGTTGGATGAGAAAAGATTCCAATTCTTAGTTGCCAAGTTGGGAATGTTGAATCCCAACCTCAAAATTCAATTATGCTTCTCTACGGTTTAGTAATTTGTCTACGTGTTCTGCACTTACACATCTCAATTCTGTTTGTGAATGTTTGTTAGTTAATTTGTCTATTTTTACTTTTTTAGCTTATATATCAAATAAAACTTTCATGTTTTCTAATTAGACGATGTAGAGCCAATGCTGATGACACTACATCGAGGGGGAGAAATGTTATATTCATGTATTGATGGGAGTAAATGATTTATCAATAAGACCTTAAGGAGCGATTACACCTTCAGTGTGCGATTCACACACAGTTGGCGGGATTTTCAATTTTCAAGCTTCTCTTCGTGTGTTTGACGTCCGATCAGCCGCTGTTTCCGGCCACGCCCAAGGGTTAACGCCGGCCGGTGGTTGTGACGTGGGGATTCCGATTGGAGACGACGGGTTTGGGGGTTTCTCGGGGCTGCTATATCTAGGGTGAGGGTTTCGCGATGGAAACAGAATCGGATGGTGATCGACATGATGGCGCTGAATCTGTGGGCCGGTTGGCACGGCGCTGCCAGATCTTGAGCAGTTGGCTGCGTCTTACCCTGAATTTGGGGCATGCTTTGACATCGATCGATTTCATGGGCTGATGGGTAATATTCATGGAAGATCGAGAGCGGTTGGCGATGACTCTCAGCGGGGACCTGTTATGGCGGCGCCGGCGACTTCTGGGGCGCCTCCATCTGGTTCGGGATTACAGGCCAATAGCAGGCCTGGAGGTGTCGATGCCCAGGGTTTTTTATGCCACAGGCCGCGCGCAAATCGGCCGTACAGGCCTGGAACTCCGCCACCTAAAGGGATTCTGCGCTCAAAGGTGGTGCGCCGGATGGAATTAGCTGCGGAGGTTGCTGACGAGGGTCTTGATGCGGATCTGATCGTTGAGGAAGACGGAGCAGGTGGTACGCGGGTCGTTGCGGCTGGTCCGGCAGAGACGCAGCTGTAACACCCGTAAATTTTAATACGGGATTAGGACGTAATAAATTTTCTATAAGCTCGAATCAGTGAAATTAGAATTCGAGCGGGTCGGGAACCGGTTGAGAAATTCGGCCCAAATAATATTCGACTTAAACAGCTTTGCCCCAACTCGATACGCTCCAATAAATAGCATGGGTCAAAATAATATGATTGAGCCCAAAGTAATAGTAGAACCCAAATAAAAAAAATCTATGAAAGGCCTAAGCAAATTAATGAAAAGGCCCAAATAAACAAATATCTTGGCCCAAATGAATTAAATAATAAGATTTGGACAATGTTCCTTGATTCATGGAAGAAACACGTCAAGGCCATACTTCACTCAATAATTAGTCTAAAAATATCTTGGGTTGGTCAAGGAAAAAACGTGTAAAGAGGAGAAGAAAAAGAAATAAAAACCCCCACTTATAACTTGTTAAAACCAACGAAACACAAGGGAGGAAAAAGGAGAAAGAAGCAAAGAAGGGTGTTGGGCAATTTCGAGCCATAATCAACCTAGACTTAGATTCAACAAGCTTAAGGATGGTTGAAGTTGAAGCGTAGGGAGTGTCGAACCAAACCAAGAACCGTCCGTTTCGGCTAGTTCAACTTCACAACAATTCGTCTAGCTTAATTGGGAAGCAAGGTAGGTGGATTTCTTCACCTACAACACATAAATAAGTTCAAAATTCGAGCATGATTGTTTCGGCCATTCAAGCTCTCGAATCGATGAACTTTGGTATACGTGATTTTGTTATCGATTATTTGCTAAACGTTATGTGTTAAAACTTAGATACAACCATGTGGGTTAATGTGACTTTGCGTGCTTCCATGATAGGAAAATGTTATGTTGGTGTTAATGAGGTTGATAAAAGTGTGAGTATTAGGACAAATTTGGGTAGACGAACTACGATCGGACGATCGAATAACATTTAAGTTTGAGTGTGTAATGTGGGGAGTAGGCGATCGACTAGTATTTTAAATTAGAGTATGTTATGCGAAGACTCGGGCGATTTGCTAGGAGTTTGATCATGTGGTAGTGACTATCGATTTTTATGTGGTATACGTGATGTGTTTCCAAACCCAACATATGGGTTATGTATTTTTAGCTACTTGATCTTATGAAGGTCATTCGTTTGGTGTTAGGAGATGAAGAAAAGTTATAATAGGGTTTGAATTTTGTTCGTTAATTATACGGGTTTAACGATTGGAATTAAAAATCATAGTGAAGTATAGAATGTTAGTTTCGGGTGAATTAGGACACATTGGGTTCTTGAACACTATAGGAACTAGTTTCGGGCGAAACCTTAGTTTGGATTCGAGAAAATGTATTTATTAATTTCGTATAGATTCGGGCGAAACTTGAAATCGGGCAAATATTTAAGTGATGATATTATTTTAGGATGAATACCAAGTTATAGACACAATCGGGCGAATCGTAGTTAGGATTGGTGTTTGAATTTAATTGTTGAGTAGAAATCGGGCGACTTAGTTAAATAGATTTCGGATGATTTTAGTGGAATAAAAAATCGGACGATTTAGGGTATATTGAATTGTAGAAGTTTTTATTTATGTGTTTCGAGCGATTTGATAAGAATGATATCGCTTTCGGCCGATTGATAGAATCGACAAACGTTTTTACTAAAATCGGGCAAATGTCCATTTTTTTCTGAAAATCGGACGAATCCAACGCGAAACGAGTTTTCGAGTGACAAACCTTTAGCGAATTGAAGACTTTGCGGGTCCGGCGAAGTTGGCGAACTCGGCCACTTCGCGAATCGAGCACCTTGCGAACTCAAGGACAAAACGCGGGTCACTTCGCGGGCTGAGGAAGTTTGCGAACCCGTCCAAGTTGACGAATTCCCACAAGCCGCAAACCCCAACTTCGCGAGTCCGGAGTTTTCGCATCCAAGTCATTTTGCGGGCTCATCATAGTTTGCGAACTCCACACTTTGCGAACCCCACGAGGATTGCGAATGGAGGTTCACGGGTCCAATACATTTCGCGGGTCGACCAAGGGTTTGCGAACCCAGCAACTTTGCGGGCCGACCGAGGGTTTGCGAACTCGACGTTTTGCGAATCCTCATGCACCTTGCGAACCCGTTTTGCGAACCGTGCCGAGAATCACGAGCCTCATGCATTTTGCGGGTTAAAGTTGACGAATTCGAGTAGTTTAGCAAATTTGCGAACTCGACATGCTTCGCGAATTCATACACTTCGCGAATCAAGCGAACTTTGCGAACCCAATTAGGAATTTTGAGATAATTCGCGAACCATACTTAGCGAAATTTAGCTAGACTTCACAAATTCAACTAGACTTTTTAGAATGTGCTTATAACTTAGGAAAAATATTTTGCGAACTTCCAATTAAATAATCCTTAGAAATGATAGTAGCTATAACATAGCGACACTCAAGTATTAATTTAGGTACTAACCTTCGTATTTTATGCCTAAGGGTTGGACTTAGGAAATTCGAGACTTTAGCCAGTTAAAAAATTTAAATAAGGTACTAACGTAATTATTCTTATGCCAAGGTCGATACCTAGGAGTTACATCGGATCAGGTAGTAATTAATCGACGGACGACAGGTAAGTAGAAATCCAACTACGACAGATAACTTGTTTGAATGTACTTGCTTCATGTGACTACGTGCCCCGGTGATTTCATGATTTCGTGATTTAATTGATAGATTTTCATGTGAGCGTGTCTGAAGTTTTAAATTGGATGACTGAGTGCTTCGAGACTTACCTGAATTGTGTTTACTTGATATTATGTGACTATGTGCCTCGATGATTACATGAATTACGTGGACTAATTTTATATGCTGTCTCTTGGTAATTTCGTCTGGCATCTGTTGCATTTTCATACTCACGTGCATACACGATCATATGTGGGAGGGTCGTAGGAGTCAAGTATGCACATATATGGTGTATCGCTTGAAAGCGATAGATACATTGCCGATATGGGCATGTGTTGTCGACTCAGTTGAGTCAAGGGCTGTCCACTATGCTACCAGGGCGACGTTTAGCGTCGTCATATTATTATGTAAAATATGTATGGATTATGATAGGGCAGAGGTCCCGATGGCGAAAGGCCGTATACATATATTATTATTATTATCGTATATGCAATGAAATATACTAGGGCAATGCCCGTTGGCGAAAGATCCGTATATATATATATATATTACTATTATGTACCTAATGAAATATATTGGGGCGAAGACCCGTTGGCGAAAGATCCGTATATATATATTACTATTATGTACCTAATGAAATATATTAGGGCGAAGACCCGTTGGCGAAAGGGCCGTATACATATATTACTATTATTGTACATGTAATGAAATATAATAGGGCGGAGACCCGTTGGCGAAAGGGCCGTATACATATACTACTATTATTGTAAAAATAATGAAATATATTAGGGCGATGCCCGTTGGCAGTGTGGTCGTATGGACGCACTTATGATATGATTGGGCAATGCCCGTGGCGGTAAGGTGCGACCTGAAGGGTGCGACCTGGGGGTATAAGCGACCCAGGGTGGAACCCTGGTGTAGGCAACCTCAGAGTGGGCTACCAGCGTGAGCGACCGCCGGCAGTCGGGGACGGCCGGGTACATATGGCGACCTAGGGGAACGATGTGCATCCTAGGGCATGGCCATCCGGCGTGGACCGCTGTCTATTTGTCCCTAGTGGACGTGAGCTCATTGTGGTGCATAGTGAGATTAGCCGAGGGCCCTGAGTGATGTTAGTATAAGTATTAGGAGCATCGGCGCGGATTGCCTTTGCGAAATATTATGAGCATCGGCGCGGATCGCCTTTGCAAAGTGTTATAGGTTTCGGCGTGGATTGCCGTTGCGGGGAAAGGGACACGTGCATACATGCATGATTTCTGCTTACTGAGCCTCGGTGGCTCATTCTTTTATGTTATGTGTTGTAGGTACTTACGATCACGGTACGTGATCGCCTAGCTGGCAAGGCCTATCTTTTGAAGCTTCCGAGCGTCTTTTGGGGGTGGACGTGTGTGTATGGATGACGACCTGTGAGGCCGGGCGCATAGGAGCTTTTGCTGTGCCATCGCAACCATCCCGAGTAATTATGAACTAGGATTAGGGTGTAATTAGGACTCAAGAAATTATTCTGTCGCGTAGTTATAATCTTTTGACGTGTACAGGACACGAACTCCTTATGAAAAAGGAAAAATTTCTACCGTATTTTCGTATCTTCTAAGTTATCGTACCATTAGACACTTAGAGTTAAGCTAGAAATGGTAGCGATGGCTAGGGTCGCTACAGTTGGTATCAGAGCTTCGGTCACAGGTTCTGTAGACTGTCCATACACACACACCCAAAAGCGCGGAAGCAGCCTTGCCTGTAAGTATTACGATTAATATGCTTATGCGCTTTTAATACATGCTTCTTTGTTTCACCGATTGAAGAATGACTAGCGAGTCTAGAGAATTGATTGGCGAATCAAGTCGAGGGGTGACATCTGGATCACCTACGAACGAACAGAGCTCAATGCTCCTACGCCTCACCGAATTGGTCCAACAACAGTCGGATCAAATTGGCGAACTAAAAGACCAAGTTAGTGAACTCAAGTGTCTGATCTACGATCTTATCGACAAGCAGAGTTCCTTGGAGCCCCGTAGATCCTCGTACCCGGGGATTGTCGGAAGGGAATTCCCAGAACGAAACCCCCCAGCTCCTAGGGATATTACCAACCCTATTAGATTGGAAATCCAGGTTTCCTAAGCTCAGAAGGGAAAGCGAAAAATGGGTGATAGGACCGGACCAGCCCAACAGTCGGACCCGAATAAGGGAAGGCCCCAACCTTTTCAACCCACCATACCAATGTGCCGAAGATGTACACGGCGACACCAGGGAGTCTGCTACTCACAGAATGTGAACTGCTTCAAGTGTGGCAAGGCGGGTCACTATTCTAGGGCGTGCCCGGGAAGGGGACCGGGAAGCCAAACCGATGGTCAAGCAGAACCATCAACAGGGCCAGCTAGAGCATATGCAACCATATCGGAGGAAACAGGGGAGAACCCGCCAGTGGAGACAGGTATCCTACATACACATCAAACCTCACCATGAATTCTAGTAACCTTGGGAGCCGCACACCCTTGTGTACTCTTTACTTACGTGGCGAGACTCGAGATTTCTCCTGGTTAATTTGAGTACAAGTTTGAGAGTCGCCAATTCTCACGAGACTTCGACCCGAACTGATCAAGACCATAATCTTCGTTCTTGAATATTCTTTCTTTCTGGAGTGTAATTACGAGGCTACAATCTTTTCTCTTCAGCACGACAGATCTAAACCCAGTGATGTCGGAATGTGACCCTGACCCAATCTTTCCGTCCTCCTATGAATCATGCATGCTCAGTAGCCGAGTGGCGTAACGGAAGCGTGATGGCGCTCGGAATTTTCAATTTCTGCCTAAAATCTGAATTATAACCATTTCGGATAGCTCGTCAAAGCAGATGTAGGTTTGACTAGATTGGGTGACATTCACATCTGCTTGATCCAGAGTTCACTGATAAGATTCGAGACGACAAGGGAGACCCTATGATCTTGCTTCCTCTCCTTCTATTCCAAGTAGAATACCATTCTCTTCTGTCATAACACAAACATTATCTCTCGAACCTCTAGAAATAAAGAATAAGTAGATTGATTTTAGAGGAAGAGTAGGTTAAGAACTAGTCGTAGAACTTCGCTCCCCGCATTGGAAAATAGGATGACTGTTAAGACACGGACCCTACAGTCACCACGTAGGAAGCCTGTATAAATCCTAGGCGAAACCTTGACTTTCACGAACTCGACGAAGATAGGAGTCCAGAAAGGGGTACCATTTCGTCGAATAATAGATCGGTGATACGACCTTCGTTAGTTGCTCTCGAATAATCTTCAGAATTTCCAATTTCCGAAAGAATTCAGCGAGACTAGTTTGCTCGAATTTTCGCGCATGATTCAGCACTCCTCGTTCTGTCCTCTCCCATCCTCGGGAATTTTCCGAACACCTTACTAGTCCTCTATTATCAAGAATGAATGACCTTAGCCAAGGAGGATACATATCTCTTCCTCTTGTGAAAATTGTCTTTAAGGGAAATCAGGTGACTTACTTACCAAACGTTACCCTAAAATGTTCCAACCGGGCCGATTTCGAGGGCGAAATCCTCTTTAAGGGGGGGGGGAGGATGTAACACCCGTAAATTTTAATACGGGATTAGGACATAATAAATTTTCTATAAGCTCGAATCAGTGAAATTAGAATTCGAGCGGGTCGGGAACCGGTTGAGAAATTCGGCCCAAATAATATTCGACTTAAACAGCTTTGCCCAACTCGATACGCTCCAATAAATAGCATGGGTCAAAATAATATAATTGAGCCCAAAGTAATAGTAGAACCCAAATAAAAAAAATCTATGAAAGGCCTAAGCAAATTAATGAAAAGGCTCAAATAAACAAATATCTTGGCCCAAATGAATTAAATAATAAGATTTGGACAATGTTCCTTGATTCATGGAAGAAACAAGTCAAGGCCATACTTCACTCAATAATTAGTCTAAAAATATCTTGGGTTGGTCAAGGAAAAAACGTGTAAAGAGGAGAAGAAAAAGAAATAAAAACCCCCACTTATAACTTGTTAAAACCAACGAAACACAAGGGAGGAAAAAGGAGAAAGAAGCAAAGAAGGGTGTTGGGCAATTTCGAGCCATAATCAACCTAGACTTAGATTCAACAAGCTTAAGGAGGGTTGAAGTTGAAGCGTAGGGAGTGTCGAACCAAACCAAGAACCGTCCGTTTCGGCAAGTTCAACTTCACAACAATTCGTCTAGCTTAATTGGGAAGCAAGGTAGGTGGATTTCTTCACCTACAACACATAAATAAGTTCAAAATTTGAGCATGATTGTTTCGGCCATTCAAGCTCTCGAATCGATGAACTTTGGTATACGTGATTTTGTTATCGATTATTTGCTAAACGTTATGTGTTAAAACTTAGATACAACCATGTGGGTTTAATGTGACTTTGCGTGCTTCCATGATAGGAAAATGTTATGTTGGTGTTAATGAGGTTGATAAAAGTGTGAGTATTAGGACAAATTTGGGTAGACGAACTACGATCGGACGATCGAATAACATTTAAGTTTGAGTGTGTAATGTGGGGAGTAGGCGATCGACTAGTATTTTAAATTAGAGTATGTTATGCGAAGACTCGGGCGATTTGCTAGGAGTTTGATCATGTGGTAGTGACTATCGATTTTTATGTGGTATACGTGATGTGTTTCCAAACCCAACATATGGGTTATGTATTTTTACCTACTTGATCTTATGAAGGTCATTCGTTTGGTGTTAGGAGAGAAGAAAAGTTATAATAGGGTTTGAATTTTGTTCGTTAATTATACGGGTTTAACGATTGGAATTAAAAATCATAGTGAAGTATAGAATGTTAGTTTCGGGTGAATTAGGACACATTGGGTTCTTGAACACTATAGGAACTAGTTTCGGGCGAAACCTTAGTTTGGATTCGAGAAAATGTATTTATTAATTTCGTATAGATTCGGGCGAAACTTGAAATTGGGCAAATATTTAAGTGATGATATTATTTTAGGATGAATACCAAGTTATAGACACAATCGGGCGAATCGTAGTTAGGTTTGGTGTTTGAATTTAATTGTTGAGTAGAAATCGGGCGACTTAGTTAAATAGATTTCGATGATTTTAGTGGAATAAAAAATCGGACGATTTAGGGTATATTGAATTGTAGAAGTTTTTATTTATGTGTTTCGAGCGATTTGATAAAAATGATATCGCTTTCGGCCGATTGATAGAATCGACAAACGTTTTTACTAAAATCGGGCAAATGTCCATTTTTTTCTGAAAATCGGACGAATCCAACGCGAAACGAGTTTTCGAGCGACAAACCTTTAGCGAATTGAAGACTTTGCGGGTCCGGCGAAGTTGGCGAACTCGGCCACTTCGCGAATCGAGCACCTTGCGAACTCAAGGACAAAACGCGGGTCACTTCGCGGGCTGAGGAAGTTTGCGAACCCGTCCAAGTTGACGAATTCCCACAAGCCGCAAACCCCAACTTCGCGAGTCCGGAGTTTTCGCATCCAAGTCATTTTGCGGGCTCATCATAGTTTGCGAACTCCACACTTTGCGAACCCCACGAGGATTGCGAATGGAGGTTCACGGGTCCAATACATTTCGCGGGTCGACCAAGGGTTTGCGAACCCAGCAACTTTGCGGGCCGACCGAGGGTTTGCGAACTCGACGTTTTGCGAATACTCATGCACCTTGCGAACCCGTTTTGCGAACCGTGCCGAGAATCACGAGCCTCATGCATTTTGCGGGTTAAAGTTGACGAATTCGAGTAGTTTAGCAAATTTGCGAACTCAACATGCTTCGCGAATTCATACACTTCGCGAATCAAGCGAACTTTGCGAACCCAATTAGGAATTTTGAGATAATTCGCGAACCATACTTAGCGAAATTTAGCTAGACTTCACAAATTCAACTAGACTTTTTAGAATGTGCTTATAACTTAGGAAAAATATTTTGCGAACTTCCAATTAAATAATCCTTAGAAATGATAGTAGCTATAACATAGCGACACTCAAGTATTAATTTAGGTACTAACCTTCGTATTTTATGCCTAAGGGTTGGACTTAGGAAATTCGAGACTTTAGCCAGTTAAAAAATTTAAATAAGGTACTAACTTAATTATTCTTATGCCAAGGTCGATACCTAGGAGTTACATCGGATCAGGTAGTAATTAATCGACGGACGACAGGTAAGTAGAAATCCAACTACGACAGATAACTTGTTTGAATGTACTTGCTTCATGTGACTACGTGCCCCGGTGATTTCATGATTTCGTGATTTAATTGATAGATTTTCATGTGAGCGTGTCTGAAGTTTTAAATTGGATGACTGAGTGCTTCGAGACTTACCTGAATTGTGTTTACTTGATATTATGTGACTATGTGCCTCGATGATTACATGAATTACGTGGACTAATTTTTTATGCTGTCTCTTGGTAATTTCGTCTGGCATCTGTTGCATTTTCATACTCACGTGCATACACGATCATATGTGGGAGGGTCGTAGGAGTCAAGTATGCACATATATGGTGTATCGCTTGAAAGCGATTGATACATTGCCGATATGGGCATGTGTTGTCGACTCAGTTGAGTCAAGGGCTGTCCACTATGCTACCAGGGCGACGTTTAGCGTCGTCATATTATTATGTAAAATATGTATGGATTATGATAGGGCAGAGGTCCCGATGGCGAAAGGCCGTATACATATATTATTATTATCGTATATGCAATGAAATATACTAGGGCAATGCCCGTTGGCGAAAGATCCGTATATATATAAATATATTACTATTATGTACCTAATGAAATATATTGGGGCGAAGACCCGTTGGCGAAAGATCCGTATATATATATATATTACTATTATGTACCTAATGAAATATATTAGGGCGAAGACCCGTTGGCGAAAGGGCCGTATACATATATTACTATTATTGTACATGTAATGAAATATAATAGGGCGGAGACCCGTTGGCGAAAGGGCCGTATACATATACTACTATTATTGTAAAAATAATGAAATATATTAGGGCGATGCCCGTTGGCAGTGTGGTCGTATGGACGCACTTATGATATGATTGGGCAATGCCCGTGGCGGTAAGGTGCGACCTGGAGGGTGCGACCTGGGGGTATAAGCGACCTAGGGTGGAACCCTGGTGTAGGCAACCTCAGAGTGGGCTACCAGCGTGAGCGACCGCCGGCAGTCGGGGACGGCCGGGTACATATGGCGACCTAGGGGAACGATGTGCATCCTAGGGCATGGCCATCCGGCGTGGACCGCTGTCTATTTGTCCCTAGTGGACGTGAGCTCATTGTGGTGCATAGTGAGATTAGCCGAGGGCCCTGAGTGATGTTAGTATAAGTATTAGGAGCATCGGCGCGGATTGCCTTTGCGAAATATTATGAGCATCGGCGCGGATCGCCCTTGCAAAGTGTTATAGGTTTCGGCGTGGATTGCCGTTGCGGGGAAAGGGACACGTGCATACATGCATGATTTCTGCTTACTGAGCCTCGGTGGCTCATTCTTTTATGTTATGTGTTGTAGGTACTTACGATCACGGTACGTGATCGCCTAGCTGGCAAGGCCTATCTTTTGAAGCTTCCGAGCGTCTTTTGGGGGTGGACGTGTGTGTATGGATGACGACCTGTGAGGCCGGGCGCATAGGAGCTTTTGCTGTGCCATCGCAACCATCCCGAGTAATTATGAACTAGGATTAGGGTGTAATTAGGACTCAAGAAATTATTCTGTCGCGTAGTTATTGACCTGTACAGGACACGAACTCCTTATGAAAAAGGAAAAATTTCTACCGTATTTTCGTATCTTCTAAGTTATCGTACCATTAGACACTTAGAGTTAAGCTAGAAATGGTAGCGATGGCTAGGGTCGCTACACAGCCGTCAGTCGAGACGACTGTTCATGCAGATTCCCTGAAGGTGGCCCTAGGCCCAACTGGTCCGGCGGAGACGCAACCGTTAGTCGAGACGGCTGTTCATGCAGATTCGCTGAATAACGCTAATAATGCTGGGACGAGGATAATTAGGGTTTCTGGCTCGGGGGCTGCGGGTCTCTCATCAGCGCGAATAGCGTCTGCTCAGCCTAAACCCATGGCGGCCTCAACCTTCTCGGAGGTGGTTCAGCGCCGAACGGCTGGGGTTTCCGTGACGGCGACTCCCAACTCAACGGTCGGAGGGTTCCAGCGCAGGCTCACGCTTGACTATGTACTGCCTAAGACGATAGGTGATGGGGTTTCCGTGGTTGCCCCATCGTGGGAGGTGGCCCGACAAGGGTTTGGCAGGTGGGAAAACACGTTGGTCGGGTACTTCATGGGCCGAAAGCCGTACTTCCCATTCGTTGAGCGGTTTGTCCGAGCAGCATGGATTGGTCTGGTTGAAGTTCGCGCAACAGCTAAGGGTTTTTTCCGGTTCCGGTTCGGTTCAGCTGCAGCCATGAATGCCGTGTTGGAGGGAGGTCCATGGCTCTTCCAAGGACAGCCGTTATTCTTGGAGACGTGGCGGCCGGGCATGTCGCTTGAACGGAAGGATATTGTAGAGGTGCCTCTTTGGGTCAAACTTTGGAATGTGCCTGGTGAATTTTGGACTCAAGCGGGGTTAAGTGTGGTTGCTAGTGGAGTTGGACGGCCGCTGTTTGCGGATGGGATCACGGCAAAGGGTGATCGTATAGACTACGCCCGCGTGTGTGTTATGAAATTGCTTGCAACACCATTTGTTGAGAAGGTCAACATTGAGCAGCCGAATGAGGATGGGAGCACGGCTGAGATCGTTCCAGTTATGGTTGAATATGAATGGAGGCCGTCGAGGTGTGGCTCGTGTGACACATGGGCACATGGGGACGCACAATGCCGCAAGCGAGTGGTGCAGCCGACACATGTGAGACAGCCCACTAACATGGGTCGGGACAAGACACCTCTCATGAAGGATAGCGCGCCGCGGGATAGATCGCGACAGGCGCGCCACGCCATGAGCGTGGGCAACGGGAACGCAATCGGGGACCACAATCAGAATGGCACCAAGTGGGTGCACATGGCAAGGCAGTGATGGTGGTGGGGCCAACTAAGTCGCGGCTGGGGTCTCCTCCCCGAGGGGGCCAAGACGTTGCGAGTACTTCGCATAGTCCGCGCCTCCCACGGCGAACGGGAGATGATGGGCAATCTGATCATAACCCCTTTGCGTTGCTAGGGGAATTACAAGAGGATGAGGTTATTACGACGAGTACACTTAACACGGGCCCTAAAGCGAACGCAACCCTTTCGGGGGTTAATTCATGATCCGTATTGGCTCATGGAATGTGCGTGGTCTTAATCGACAAGACCACAGGAGGGAGGTAGGGGAGTGGATTAGGCGGGGTGGGTTGACACTTATTGGACTTCTTGAGACTCGCGTTGCTGAGCCAAACGCAGCACGTATATCTGATGGGCTTCGGACGCGTTGGATGTGGTTTTTTGACTATGATGATGGGCCTGGGACTCGCATTTGGGTGGGCTGGGACCCGTCTATCATTAGTGTGACAATTGTTGGCAAATTTGGCCAAGCTGTGCACTGCAAAGTGGACGAGCTCGTTACGAAAGAGCAGCTGTTTGTCACTGTCGTGTATGGGCACTCTCGAAGGGAGGAGCATGTACCACTATGGGACGAGCTGAGCCAGTTCGCTGCGTTACATATTGATGATGCATGGGTGGTGACGGGGGATTTCAACACCATCCTGCATGCGGGTGAGGGTCGTGTTGGATTTTCAGGACTGTCTTGTACGTGCTGACCTTCTTTCCCTTCCTTCAGCGGGTCAGGTTTTCACGTGGTATAATCAGCAGCGGGGACTTGCGGGTATCTGGCTCAAACTGGATCGCATGCTTGGCAATCCGCAGTGGTTTGCTCGGTATTCGGATGCATGCTTTCGTAGTGAACTCCCTGCTACATCGGATCATTCACCTCTGTCGTTGGGGGAGGCATTGCATAGGCCACGGGGTTCGATGTTTCGTTTCGAGAATTTTCTTACCAAGGAGGTGGATTTCCTGCCCCAGGTACAGCGTATCTGGGACATGCCCATGGCAGGGTTTCCTACGTTCGTTCTGGTGCAAAGGCTGAAATTACTCAAGACTATATTTACACAGATGCGTAGGAACAAAGGGGATCTAGCTGCTAATGTTGCAGACGCGCAGCAATTCTTGGGGCTGGCACAGGATTTCGCTGCACGCTACCCTCTTGAGGTGCTGTTCCATGATCTCGAGCGTCACTGTCGGATCCTTTATGCTAGGGCTGTTGAGATTGAGCATACATCGCTGTCCCAACGGGCAAAGCTTGCTTGGCTCAAGGATGGGGATCAGTGTTCTTCTTTTTTCTTCAGGAAAGTCGCCATACGCCGAGCAACCAACCGTATTGTGTCACTGGAAACCCCGACTGGGGACCTCTTGGATATGCCAGACGCGGTGGAGGGGGAATTGCTAGGTTTTTATCAGGGATTGCTTGGCCAGTCAGCACGTTCTGTACCTGTCTTTCGGGCTGACGTGCAAGGGGCCGTGAAGCGCAGGCTTTCACCAGCGGTGGCTTTAAATATGGTTCGGCCAATCGATGAGGTGGAGGTGAGGCAGGCGCTTTTCTCTATGGGGGATGAGAAGGCGCCAGGTTCGGATGGTTATACGGCCGCTTTTTTCAAAGCTGCATGGGGAATTGTGGGTCCTGATTTGATCCGGGCATCACAGGATTTTTTTACTACTGGCCATCTCCTAAAGGGCCTAAATAGCACTCTTTTCACGTTGATCCCTAAGTGCGACGCACCACGCCGGTCAGCTGATTTTCGGCCAATCTCGTGCTGCAACGTCCTGTACAAGGTCATATCGAAGATTCTCGCGAACCGGCTGAAGCCCGTCCTTGGTGGCCTGGTTCATGCATCACAGACTGCATTTATTCCAGGAAGGCGCATCAGTGACAACATTTTTCTTGCCCAGGAACTGTGCCTTGGCTATACGAGTAAGGGTCGACCGCCTCGAGCAATGCTAAAGGTGGACTTGGCTAAGGCGTATGATAAGGTGGAATGGAGCTTTCTACTGGCAACGCTTCAGGCTATGGGATTCCACCCAAGGTTTATTGAGTGGATACGGAGCTGTTTGACGACCCCCACATTCTCCATCAACCTAAATGGTCGATCGGTGGGATTTTTTGCTGGCAAGAGAGGGATACGGCAGGGGGACCTATCTCGCCATACTTCTTCACACTCGTTATGGAAGTGCTCCATGGCCTGGTTGAGACTCATATTCAGGCGGAACCCAGGTTTCGCTATCATTGGCGCTGCGAGTCTATGTCACTGCCCATGCTGGTTTTTGCGGATAATCTTCTACTATTTTGCCATGCAGATCCTGTCTCTGTAGGGGTGATGAAGGACGCATTGACGTCTTTCTCGGATCTGTCAGGACTCCATCCTAATCCAGACAAGAGTGAGATGTATCTATCACGTAGAGCGGAGGGTCTAAAGGTGCAATTACAGTCTTTGATGGGTTTTCGAGAGGGACGCCTACTTGTTCGCTATTTGGGGGTGCCACTCATTGCTTCTCGGCTGTCGATTACTGACTGTGATCCACTACTACGACGGGTTGATGCGCGGTTGGGCTCATGGCTTAATCATTCCTTGTCTTATGCGGGAAGGGTGCAGCTGATAAAGTCGGTCCTCCAAGCGCTACACGTCTATTGGTCAGGGGTGTTCTTGCTGCCTAAGGGTGTGATTCGAGCGTTGGAGTCGAGGTTTTGCCAGTTCTTGTGGGGTGGCTCCTCGGCCAAGGTTGCGTGGGTGGATGTTTGTCTTCCTGTGTCTGAGGGTGGATTGGGTCTTCGCTCGATAGATACTGACAACAGGGCTCTTTTGGTCCAACTACTATGGAGGGTGATCTCTCGGGCGCCCGACTCGATTTGGGTGGAATGGTTGTACAGTACACGCTTGCATGCACGATCTCTATGGACTATCACTGTCTTGGCCAATTCTGCATGGAGCTGGCGTAAACTCATGCAATTGCGACCGGTTATCCTTCCACTTATTTCCTTTCAGGTCGGTGATGGAGCATCATTGTTGTTATGGGAGGATCTGTGGATGCGATCTCAGCCTCTAATAGATCGCTATCCTAGAGGACCATTGGTGATGGGGCTACCACGAGGGAGTCGTTTGAGCTTGGTCATTAATCAGCACGATTGGAATTGGCCAGAACAATCGTCATCTGAATACCTTGAGTTTTGTTCCCACCTTCCACAGGTTGCTCCAACAACGCCGGATACGGTTCAGTGGTGTGGAGCGCCGGATGGCCGACCCACGGCACGCTTGGTCAGGGAAGCACTGTGTGAACGCCGGCCGAAGGTCCCTTGGACTGTCTTATTTGGGGGACCCCTGCGGGTTCCTAGGCACGAAGTCATCCTCTGGCTGGCCATTCGTGATCGGTTATCGACCAGGGATAAGCCTTGGGTGGCACACCGAGCTGGGACCCCGGCGTGTGTCCTTTGCGATGCGCTACAATTCGAAAATATCCAACACCTATTTTTTGATTGTGATTTTTCACGGCAATGCATTAGGTTGCTGCGGCGACGGATCATGTGGATTTGGCCTTACACGGACTGGCAAAAGGGCATTGTCTGGGCTGCATTACGATGGCGTCGACAACATCTACTACAGGCTGCGTACCGTCATGTGTTAGCTTCCCTGGTGTATAACATATGGCAGGCTCGTAATAAGCGTTGGAAGGAGGGGACTATCACGACTCCGGACAGGCTCGTCGCAATAGTTCTTGATATGGCATGCATGAGGCTTCTTGGGATATCGCCCAAGTACGATTTACAGAGGGCGGCTATACTACGTCTTTGGCGTGTAGCGTGGTAGTATTGATTGTTTTTTTTTCCCTTATTAGGTGCGTTTTGCCAATGGTTTGTTACTCGTAGATCGTGAAGGCTAACCCCTCACTCATTGTGTACATTCACCACTTATATATATACGGGATTTACTCCAAAAAAAGTAAATGATTTATCAAATTTTTTTAAGATTCTCGATAGGCTTTTATTTGGGTGGATGTTGGTCCCTATTCTATCCAAACAATCTAAAAGGAACGAATTTACCACGCAAATGGATGAAGGATTTGAAGATGGAACGTGGAGTGGGTTAGTGTATACGATGGGTGCTTTGAAAATGGTTTCTACTATTCAATACACACGCAACTCACACATACCACACCAAAAACACACACCCTAATGAATTAGGGTATGGGGTATATATACCACATTAGTTGGTATATTATACCCCTAGTAACTAAGAACTAGAATATTAATATTACAAACTGGCCCAAAGTTAGTTAAATACAAGCCAACTAAGATAAACACAATGAAATTGAACACTATAAAATATTCCTAACAATCTCCCCCTTAGTGTTCAATCTTCAATTCAGTGTGGGTTATCTTTGTTGGGCACATGGAGAATCTGTCGAGTCCTAACAATCTCCCTCTTGCTCCCCCTGCAAAGGGTATCTCCTCTTCTTGTGGAGGATTTAAATGCACTTTCAGCTAGAACCCTCTTGTCTTGACGTTATACGTTGTAGACCGGATGTATACTGTGATCCACGCCCCGACATTCATTTCTTGATAATGTCGTAGATCTTTGAAATTTTGTTTGCATCTTGTCCTTGTCTTTTACCATATTTTGAAGTCATCAAGTCTTCTCCAATCTTCTTCTTCTCAGTGCCAGATTCGTCTTCGTCGAAGGAAGTTGTCTGGTTCGGCCTCGAGGAAGCTTCTCTAGCTCCAAAAGAAGGTATGCTTGTGGTGTCTTTTAACATGTACCAAAGCTCCTTTGGAATGTGACATTGGTGGTTCCAGTGGAGTTCAGCTTCATCGTAGTAAGCGCGCGGAATTTTGATGGTGAGCGTGGGTTGTGTTCTAAAATGTGCCAAGGCTCATTCTGAATTGACGTTTGAGTGCAGGAGAGCCCGGCTTCATAGTGGTTCGCTCGGCGAAAATGGTGGATGGTCCGACTTGTTTGTTTATATGTATCCCCTTCTCCCCCTCATGGCGACTCGTGTTAACGAGATCGGTGTGCTTGTATAGGAGTCCAAGAAGGACACAAGCGACAGGTCGGTGCGGGTAGTAACCAGACAGAGCCACTAAGGCAATTCGTCAACACGACTTCAGAGACTAACTCCGAGACGTGGCCTGTGACGACAGGACTTGATAAACCAGGGCCACTTAGGCATCCCGTTAACATCGTTCAAGAGTCTATCTCGAGACGATGGCCTAGTCCGTTGTTGTTTTGATGTTGCAACGGTAGGACTTCCTTCCAATCTTGGAATCACATCTACGAAAGACGTGTCTATGGAAGTTCTGATCTTGTCACGAAGTCCAGATAAGAAAAAATGTATGTCCTAAAAATATAAAACATTTAGGTAGTGAGGACACCTAGACTCGATGTGTTCAAGGAAGTTCAGTGGTGTGGGGCTAACTACCACGTAATTCAATATCTTCCGCTTCCAAGTGAAGCGGTGATAGCATGCGTGGCTCCCCGTGATTTGATGAAACATCGGTCTTTAGGGAGATCGATGAGTGGGTAAGGCTCGGTTGTGCATGCGCCGTTGGACCAAATGAGGCGACTTCTACCCGGGAGCTGAAAAAAAATCAACTACTGTACCTATATGGGATGGCCCGAATGTTTTGTGAGGTGAGGGTTATGTGTATCGTCTGCTCTTCGGTCTTATCAAGAATTGCCAAATGGAATGTGGCTGATGGACTTGAAATCTTCACTAACACTCGGCTATGTTCCGGGGTTAGGCTCTGGTCTGACTGAACCATCGGAATCTAGAATCCATGCGTCCGTCAATTTTGGTGAGTGCTGCTTCATCAGCAAGTCGGAGCAGGGCGGTTGAGATCATCTTTATGTTTGTGTATGGATGTCACGCCTTTTGTAATTCTCGAACTCTTGAGGGTCGAGTTTTCAAGTGAAGTCCGTCTTGGGAGGTGGAAGCATCTGAGAGGGTTTTCTTTATTTTTCCCCCTTTTTTGCTTTTCTTATCCTTTTTTATGTATACATATATATAAATTATCGTATAATAAAAGATATAGGTATATGTATACGTATATGTATATGGGTTAAATAAAGTTTCTCCCCCTCAAATTGTGCACCTAAGGTGAACTCCCCCTAAAAATGTACTCTCCCCTCGTAAATATGGAGTTATACTCCCCCTCAAAGCATGCATGTTGCAACATGTAAGTTCTCTCCCAATTAAATAAGCGTGAACGTATTTATTTATTTTCAAATCAGATGCAAACTAAAGAAATATTGTTCTTTAAAAATGCATTAGAATGTACGTTTTACGCTTTTAACACTCAAAATAGGTATTTTAACGATTCAGCTTATATGCATACGTGAATGTTTAAGCTTGTAGTTCTTTAAGATATATGCATAGTGAAAATGTACCTATCATGGGGTATTAGACATTTCAGCTCATATGCATGCGAAAATTTAACATTTAAAGTACATTTGAGTCATGCATGTTTATAATGTACCCTATTGTTTTCAAAGTAGGTATATTGTCTTTTCAGCTCAAGATGCATGCCAAGTTTCTTATGGAATGCATATAGAATTTACCTACGTAGTTGCTCGCATCGCTTACCAGTCGTGTATGTGGAGCAACCCAAGATACTATACACGCTAGGATGTTTGGCTGCCCTCGTCGCATACCAGTCATGAGTGTGGAGCAGCTCTCTTAGTACCTACCCATGCTGAGATCTGCAAAAACTTTATCGGGACTTTGTGTACCCATTTTTGGATGGGTCCTCCCTTGTTAGCAGAAAACATGTTAAGAACATTTGGTTCAGATATTGAACCTAAATCATCATTTAATGTCCTATTCAATGTGATTTGTGATTTAGGAATCCAGGTTTGGTGAACCTTAGAGGGAAATGACAATTCAACGCCGCTGAATGTGTGCCTAGGTGTAGCAGACCTAAAGATTTTCTCCCTAGCCAGTCGCATAAGGTGCTTTCTAGAATGAATTTTTGGACTGGATATTTCAAGTAGGAATTTGAGCTTATGGCGCTATATGCGTCATTGGATGATGAGTCATACTGCCTACGAGAGTTTACATCATTCACTTTATAATGATGAATGTGCGGGATTTGAGAAGTTCGCTTGCTTAAGCTTGGAGCTTCTTCATTGCACGCTTCCCTTTTGATAGGAATGGGAGAGAAAAAATCTTTAACATTTTCGATTTTAATTTTCGAAGATAATATTAATTTTCCTTGCTCCTTCCTAATTTTAATTTGTTCCTTAGCTAATTTTAAAGCTCTACTTTTACTTAACGTTTCAGCATCAGTCAATATTGACTTAGAATGATTAGTAAAAGCCTTCTCAGTTTTAGGAACAAGGATGCTTCTTTTAGTTTTTGTTTTCTTTACCTGTTTTAAGCAAGATGTATTATTTGACAAATCATTTGAAACAGATAAAGACAGGGAATTTTTGAGATAAAATCTCCTTTAAAAGCTTTTCCTTTTCAGCGCCAAAACCTATCCTTTCAGAGTCCAAAGTATCTTATAAATCTTTCAATTTACAAAGATTCTCTGGAGTATCACATATAGCAGGCTTTTGATCATGTAAAATATTTTCCCCAATAGAAATTAAGTTAGAAGGAGAGTTTTTGTCTGTTGGACCTAAATTCGAAATATCAGTCTCTAACCGTTTAATCGTAGAGTAAAGCATACGCTGTTCCTCTAAGATAGTCTCATATTTTGATGAGACTTCATTTCGCGCAACTTCGCAAGAACGTAAACTATTACTCATTTCGCAGACCTTCTTTTCACTATCTTCTAGCTTAGTTTCTAAGCTAATGATCTTGGACTTTGCAATGGTCAAATCTTCATTAGCATAGGCTAGGCTTTCTTGTTGCTTAAGCAACACAGAGTAATTATTAGCAAGTCATGCTTCTAATTCCTCAATTTTCCTAGATTGAACATCCATTTAATTAATATAATATTAGTATTTTTTTGTTTAACAAAATTGGCTTTTGGAAGTTCTGTTTCGAAAAGTTTGGTTTAGTTGAGAAGTATTGTGAAGTATCGAAGAAAGTCAGTGTCGAAAATTTTTGGTGTCCACCTAAAAATTTTGAGATAATTTTGAAACCTTCGTGAAAATGACCAAGATTTTTTCTATAATTTTCCAAATCGTCCTAAATAGATTATTTTTATTTTTATTTTTTGGAATAGGTTCCGTGTATATATATAAGTGGGAGATATACAGATGAGTGAGGTATGCCTCACGAGAATACCAGTAACAGGCTACTGGTTAACACCAGCAAGAAAACGTCAAGAAACGAAAATAACTCCAATCCTACCAAGCTACACGCCAAAGGCGTCGAATAGCGGCCCTCTGTAACTCCAACCCGGGGGGTGTCCCCAGCAGTCGCAAGCACGCCAGGTTGAGTACGTTGGCAACAAGACTGTCCGGAGTCGTGATAGTCCCCTCCTTCCAGCGCTTGTTACGCGCCTGCCAGATATGGTATACCAGTGAAGCCAGGACATGCCGATAAGCAGCCGGTATAAGGTGCTGCCGCCGCCATCGCATCGAAGCCCAGGTGATGCCCTCTCGCCAGTCCGTGTACGGCCAGACCCACCTGATCCTCTGCCTTAGAAGGCGAATACAGTGGCGTGAAAACCCACACTCAAAAAAAAGGTGCTGAACCGACTCAAAGTGGAGCGCATCACAAAGAATACAGGCAGGGGTCCCCGCATGCTGTGCCACCCAAGGCTTATCCCTAGTCGCTAATCTATCTCTAATACCCAGCCAAACAATAAACTCATGCCGAGGAACTCGGAGCGGTCCCCCAAAGAGAACCGCCCAAGGGACAGGCGGTCGACGATGACGAATGGCCTCCCTGACCAACTTTGCAGTGGGCCGACCATCAGACGCTCCAATCCAGCGGACACCATCAGGCAGCGTCGGATGTACCTGGGGAAGATGGAAACTGAACTCAATGTACTCGGCCGCCCAGCGTCCTGGCCAATTCCATCCTTGATCGTTAATAACTGAACTCAGGCGAGTCCCCAATGGCAACCCCATCGCAAGAGGCCCTCTAGGGTAGTGGTCGAGGAGTGGCACTGATCGCATCCACGGGTCCTCCCATAATAATAAAGATTCGCCGTTACCAATCGTGAAGGAGAGAAATGGAAGGATTACCGATCGTAACCGCATTAGCTTCCTCCAGCTCCATGCAGTGCTGGCCGAGATGGGGACTGTCCAAATTGAGCGCGCATGCAGACGCGTTCGATACAACCATTCCACCCAAATCGAGTCGGGCGCCCGATCGATCACCCTCCACAATAGCTGCACAAAGAGTGCCTTGTTGTCAGTAGTAATCGATCGAAGACCCAATCCCCCCTCAGAAACTGGAAGGCAGACATCCACCCAAGCAACCTTGGTCGAGGTTCCTCCCCATAAGAACTGGCGAAATCGCGACTCCAACGCATGCACAACACCCTTGGGCAGCAGGAACACCCCAGACCAGTAGACGTGTAGCGCTTGCAGTACAGACTTTATCAGTTGCACTTTCCCCGCATAAGACAGGGACTTATTCAGCCAAGAACCCAAGCGCGCATCCACACGCCGCATCAGCGGGTCACATTCACGAATTGAGAGCCGAGAAGCAATCAATGGCACCCCCAAATAGCGAACAGGTAGCCTACCCTCACGAAAGCCCAATAAGGGTAGAAGTTGAGCCTTTAGGCCCTCCGCTCTCCGTGAGAGGTAAAGCTCGCTCTTATCCGGATTCGGATGCAGCCCTGACAGGTCAGAAAAGGTCCTCAACGCATCCTTAAGCACTCCTACAGACACGGCATCCGCATGGCAGAATAGTAGGAGATCGTCCGCAAAGACCAACATGGGCAGTGATGTTGCCTCGCAGCGCCAGTGGTAGCGGAATCGTGGCTCCTCCTGTATGCGAGTCTCGACAAGGCCCTGAAGAACCTCCATGACCAGCGTGAAGAGATAGGGCGAAATAGGATCGCCTAGGCGTAAGCCTCTCTTCCCAGCGAAAAAGCCTACCGAAGCACCATTCAAGTTGATGGAAAACGTTGGCGTCGTCAAGCAGCTCCGTATCCATCCGATAAACGTCGGGTGAAATCCCATAGCTTGAAGCGTTGCCAACGAGAACGTCCACTCCACCTTGTCGTATGCCTTAGCCAAGTCTACCTTTAGCATAGCTCGAGGCGGCCGCCCCTTACTCGTATAACCTAGGCACAGCTCCTGGGCCAAAAGGATGTTATCACTAATGCGCCTTCCAGGGACAAAAGCCGTCTGGGATGCATGCACGAGACCTCCAAGCACTGGCTTCAGCCGATTAGCCAGAATCTTCGAAATGACCTTATAAAGGACGTTGCAGCATGAGATTGGCCGAAAGTCCGTCGGCCGCCTAGGCGACTCACACTTAGGAATAAGTGTGATAAGCGTGCTATTGAGGCCCTTCAGGAGCCGGCCCATAGAAAAGAAATCCTGTGCTGCCCTGATCAGGTCCGCCCCCACAATCTCCCATGACGCTTTGAAGAACGCCGCCGTAAAGACATCCGGACCAGGCGCCTTTTCATCCCCCATAGAAAACAGCGCATGCCTCACCTCTTCGCCTTCAACTGGGCGGATCATCTCCAGCGCCACCCCTGGGGAAAGCGAGCGCTTGACGACCCCCTGCACGTCAGCCAACTCGACAGGCAAAGACCTCGAAGATTGGCCAAGTAAGCCCTGATAGAACCCCAACAGCTCCCCCTCGACTGCCTCAGGCGTATCCAGGAGTTCCCCAGCTGGCCCCTCCAGCGAAACGATACGATTAGTCGCTCGGCGCATAGCGACTCTCCTGAAGAAATATGACGAACATTGATCACCGTCTTTGAGCCAAGCAAGCTTAGCCCGCTGGGACAGCGATGTCTGCTCGATCTCAATAGCCCTAGCATAAGGAATCCGACAATGCCGCTCAAGGTCATGAAACAGCCCCTCGAGGGGATATCTCGCAGCGAACTCCTGTACAATCCCCAGGAATCGTTGTGCGTCAGCAACATTTGCAGCAAGGTCCCCTTTGCTCCGTCGCATCTGCGAGAAAATAGGCTTAAGTAGCTTAAGCCTCTGAACCAGAACAAACATAGGAAATCCCTCCATTGTAATACCCCATATGCGCTTCACATGATCCAAAAAATCCCTCTCCTTGGTAAGAAAATTCTCAAAACGAAAGCTAGGGCGCCCTCTCCCCTGTACGGCCTCCCCCAATGATAGAGGTGAATGGTCCGAGGTGGCAGGAAGATCGCAGCGAAAGCACGCATTCGGATGTCTAGCGAACCACTGCGGGTTGCCAAGCATGCGATCCAACCTACGCCAAATACCCGCTACTCCCCTCTGCTGGTTATACCAAGTGAACTCCTGTCCCGTGAAGGGAAGAGGAAGGAGATCCGAGCGTATGAGGCAATTCCGAAAGTCCGCCATATCCCGCATCTGCGGTGTGCCCCCACGGCCCTCACCCGCATGCAGGATGGTGTTAAAATCCCCAGTCACCACCCATGCATCATCTAGTCGTAACGCCGAGTAGTCGCTCAAATCATCCCAAAGAGATATGCGATCTTCACGTCGAGAGTTCCCATAAACGAAAGATACAAACATCACTTCCCTCGTATCCATCCGTTCCACACGGCAATGCACAGCTTGTTGCGATTTTCCAACAACTGTTACACTAAGAAATGATGGGTCCCAGCCAACCCAAATCCTAGTCCCAGGGCCATAGTCATAGTCGAAAAATCAATTCCACCGTGTCCGAAGCCCATCAGAGATGCGTGCTGCGTTCTGCTCAGCCACGCGTGTCTCAAGTAGCCCAACAAGTCCCAAGTCAGCTCGCCTAATCCACTCTCCCACCGCCCTCTTGTGGTCTTGTCGATTAAGACCACGCACATTTCAAGAACCAAACGGGGTCATGAATTACCCCCAACAAGGGCTGCACTCGCTTTAGGGCCCATAGAAAGTGAATCGGTCAATGGGATATTTGCATCATGCAATTCCCCAAGAGGAGCAAAGGAGTTATGATCTGATTGGCCGTCATCCCCTGTACGCCGTGGCAGGCGGGGACTCCGGGATGCACTCGCCATATCAGGCCCTCCTCGGTTAGAACTGCCCATCTGCGACGTAGTTTGCCCCATCACCCTCACAGCCTTACCATGCGCACCCACTTGACGCCAAACGGAGTGGGTCCCACTGCCACGATCATCCCGCGACCGATCCCGACGTGGCTTAGCATGACGCGTAGCCACTCGCTCCACTCGATCCTCAGAAGGCGCCGGGTGAGATGGGGGACTTGCCACCTTAGCCGGTTGTCGCATAAATGGAGGCCGCGCCTCGCGCTTGGGACATTGCGCATCCCCATGCGCCCATGTTTCACATGAGCCACACCTCGATGGCCGCCATTCGTATTCCACCCTAACCGGGATAATCTCAGACGTGCTCCCATCTTCTCTCGGCTGCTCGATATGCACCTTCTCAACGAACTGCGTGTTCAGCGATTTCATGACACACACCCTGGCGTAATCAATCCGTTCGCCTTTCGCCGTGATCCCATCAGCAAATAACGGTCGGCCAACGCCACTGGCCACCACACTTAGCCCTGCTTGAGTCCAGAACTCTCCAGGAACATTCCAAAGTTTAATCCAAAGGGGAACCTCCTCCATCTCCTTCCGCTCTAATGACATGCCCAGACGCCACATTTCCAAGAACACCGGCTGGCCCTGAAAGAGCCATGGGCCACCTTCCAACACCGCACTTAAGGCTGCCGCTGATTCAAACCGAAAGCCGAAAAAACCATTAATGGTTGCACGAACTTCCACTAGGCCTTTCCATGTTGCCCGCACGAACCTCTCGACGAACGGAAAATACGGTTTGCGACCCATGAAATACCCAACCAAGGTATGCTCCCACCTACCCATTCCTTGTCGGGCCACCCCCCACGATGGCGCCACGACCGAAACACCATCTTCGACCATCTTGGGAGAAACATAGTCGAGGGCAAGTCGTCGGCGATCACCTGCATTTTTCAGACGTTGTGGTGCCATCACCGTTTGGGGACTCGCTGCCACTCGGCCCTGAACGATATCAGCGAACGTCGATAGTGACCCCGTGGCCAAACATGCAATGCGTGGATCAGCCCCCCCCGAACCCGAAACCCTAATGTCCGCGCCCCCCTCATGTGCAGCTGCCTCAGCCGTTAAAAGAGGAACCCTAGATTTGTTAATGGGCCCCGGTGGGCCTAGGGCAACCACCATCGCCTCATCATGAGCAGCCGAGGCCACAGTCAGATTCGCCGCCGTCGTATCCATCACCTCAGTCTGTGCGCGCTCAACAACGTCTTCCTCTACGATCAGGTCCGCATCTACCGCAGCATCATCATCCTCCGAAGCTAATTCCACACGACGCACCGCCTTGGATCGCAAGATACCTCTGGGAGGTGGCGTACCGGGCCGTCGAGGCCGATTTGCGCGCGGCCTGTGCCGCAGAAAACCTTGAACTTCAAAACCCCCCAGCCTATTAGTAGTCACCATAGGCAGCCCCGATCCTTCAGTCGTCAGCGCCGGCAGCATCGTTCCACGTCGAGCAGCATCATTGGTGGAAGACGATCCTCCATGGACATTCCCTATCAGACCTCGAAACCGTGCAATATCAAAGCATGCCCCAAATTGGGGATATGCATCCACCAATTTCTCCAGATCAGGCAGTGAGGGCACCCCCATCCCCACCAAATCAGAATTGCTTGGCCGATCACCATCAGATTCAGAAGCCATCACGAAACCCTAACGTTCACGTAGCGAGAAACCCCAATCAACCACGCCACAACCCGTCGTACCCTCCAGAAAAGTGACGTCCCTGCCACCGGCCGGCCTAAACCCTTGGGTGGTGGCCGGAAACAACGGTGGCTGAACGATCAGATTGGGCGCGCCGATGTGAAATTCAAAAAAACCGTCAACTGTGTGAAATTCGCACCTAGTGGAGGTGTGGAAACCCTAACAATTTTAGTCTTACTCCTAAATAGATTATTAGATAATTGACCGTGGACACGTTTGTGGATTTGCTTTAAAAAATTTGACAGAAAAGCAGTCTACATCGAAAATTCTTGGACCGGAAGGAAAAATTATAAACGGGCGTTACAATTGACTATGCCTGTTGGACTCAGACTGTTCTTCTCATCAAATGATGAAAAAAAAAATTTCTCAAAAAGTGTGACTGAAAACGTTTAAGTTTGATTTTGAAGAGTGAGTTTGGATCGCCCGATTTAAGGTTTCGATCGATGCAAATGAGTTTCGGCCGATACTCAGTTTCGCCGAGAAAAGTTTTGAATTCAAAGAAATGCTCAGTTTCCGTCGATTGGGGGTTTCGGGCGATTTGATGAGAAATGGTTGAGTTTCAGGCGAAACACTATATATAGGACGAGTCTCAGTTTCGCCGAGTAAAAATTACAAAGGGGTTAAAATTTTAGTTTCGATCGATTCGACTTAGTTTCGGGCGATTATCAGTTTCGCCGTGTAAAATTATAAAAGGATTTAAATTTTTGTTTCGATCGAATCGAAATAGTTTCGGGCGATGATCAGTTTCGCCTTGTAAAATTATAAAAGGATTTAAAACCTTCAGTTTAGATCGATTCAAATGAGTTTCGGGCGACTGGATCAATGGGGCGACTGTTCAAATGCGGAGAAAAGCAAAATCAATCGAAATTAAATCGGGCGAAACTCAAATTAGGTGAAATTAATTGTTTGCTACAGTGCACATTCGCCCGATCAGGTGTTTCTGCCTGAAAAATTTATGGGCAGAATGACGAACTTCAGACTCGATTTCTACCTAAGACTCACTCAAATCAACTGAAAAAATGTTGGGTAATCACTTCAAATCACTCGAAAACAACCTAATTAGCTCTTGAGCTTGCAAAATCAGTAAAATCAACTCAAAAATTCAAGAACAAGGCAGAATTCGAAACTGAAAAATAAACCCAAAAATTTCAGAAACTTGCTCAAATCCAGTTTGCTCTGATACCACTAGTTGGTCTCTATTCTATCCAAACAATCTAAAAGGAACGAATTTACCACGCAAATGGATGAAGGATTTGAAGATGGGAACGTGGGGAGGGTTAGTGTAGACGATGGGTGCTTTGAAAATGGTTTCTTCTATTCAATACACACGCAACTCACACATACTACACCAAAAACACACACCCTAATGAATTAGGGTTTAGGGGTATATATACCACAATAGTTGGTATATTATACCCGTAGTAACTAAGAACTAGAATATTACAAACTAGCCCAAAGTTAGTTAAATACAAGCCAACTAAGATAAACACAATGAAATTGAACACTATAAAATATTCCTAACAGGGGAGTTTAATTCCAAAAAATGCAAATATTGAGGGGGAGTAGTTGCTTTTGTCTCCGCGAACTGATTTTAAATTTTATTTGTCCGTGAACGTTTACAAATGTGAAAAACAATTTCACAACGCGAAATGAAAATTACTTTATTAAAATACGAAAACACTCTCAAAAGCTAGTACGCCTTGTGAGGACCCAATACATAATAGCTAGTAAAGCGGCAAATAAGCACAAAAAAAGCGAAAGCTCGAATGCCAGCCTATCCAAATTACTTTTAAAATTACGTCTTAACTCCGCATGTTCTTCAGTCTCATTATCATGATCTTGCTGCTGCAACCAGATCATCAGCTCTTAGCGAAAATGCTGGAAATGAGATGATACAAGACCAGTAAGTTTTAGATTAATGGTTTTGTGGTGTTGTTCGAGTCATGTCTATTTATAGGCATGAATTCAACAACATCATTTGTGTTCTGACAAACATAATCAATGTTACAGACCAATTTTTGACTTGAGGGTTCAGCGCCGCGAAAGAAAGCGATGCTTTCTTCGTCGATTATCGGATTTGCCGTACGCAAATCGATTTTGAAAAACTCGTCGATCAGGTATTTATTTTATTAGATCAAGTCAAATTGATGTTATGAGACTAATAATTAAGTTCCGTGTTTTAGATTTGTAGAAAACTTCGCATATGTTAGGTATTTAAGTTTATGTTTCAAAAATCAGTTCTCTATTACAAGAAAATTTTCGCAATATTGAGGGGAGTATTTGTTTTTGAAAGTGAAAAAGTGGAAATTTTTGCAAAGTACTCCAACCCAATTCCGTACACTGATTTTAAAATTTCAATATTTTTTTTTCGGGAATAACATGTTTTGATTGGAATTAATATAGCTTAGGATAAAGCAAAATATGCCCAAACAAAAGCTTCCGCTAGGAGTTAAGTTAGCAAGAGTCTAGCTAAGAAGGATGTATACCATAATGTGTAAACAGATCTTCTATTGGTACATCCCTTGCGGCGAAGAAGGGGAGGCTTAAGACATTTAACTTCCAGGAGAAGCGAAGAACAGTTCGAAGAATGATTCTGCAACGTCATCAATGACCTCAATGCTCTTGGAGAAATTTTGAAAACTGAGATATGACTATCAAGGTCATGAAGGGTCTTCCAAGAAAATGTGACGTTAAGACCATGGCCTTGAGAGAGTTGAAAGACCTTTGTAAGCTAATGTTTCATGACATGTTCGCAGATCTAAAGGTCCATAAATAGAACTTCAATCTCTAATCGAAGAACGAATGGCAATCCAACAAAACAAGCCGTTAGTCGCTTTAGAAAGCACATCCAAATCGACTGAGAAGATGATCGAGGAAGCAATGATGATATTCGTAGTTCGGAAGATTCTTGAAGAAAAATCATATTAACTTTCAATCCCACATAGTTAAAAACATAATAACAAAGACACCAATAATATTTTGGTGTTTTAACTAATGGCATGAAGGGACGTTTTGTAATCGATTGTCCCAAACCAAGAAAAGACGATGGAAAGGAATTAAAGCACGTAGGAAAAGAAATATGCACAAAAGCAAAGGTCGAAATGCGTATGGCCGATGAGACAAGTCTAAATGGGCTGAGAAAGATGTTGTGAAACTCTGGTTGTCCCGATGCTCTAAGGCACAGAACGTGCGGAACAAAAAAATTTTAGGTTCCCGTTTCCCTCAGACCACTCGGACTAGAACGTGATAATTAAAAACATACATCGACATGTAATATAGAATGGCCGAACTCTAGAGGCTTACGACCTCCCGATGCATCTTGACTCGCTTGCTACCTTTGGATGACTAGCGGAATGACGTTCATGAGAGAGAACTAAAGCGTGTGTCATAGCTTGTTCGTGTGTGTGTGTTCAAATTTCAATATTTCTTATTTTGCGAACCTGCTCTTTCAACAATGAATTGCTCTTTCACTAACCAACACTTCAACTTTTCAAATTCTATACTTCGCGAATTCCACTTCACGAATTCACTTTCATCTCAATTCGCGGATCTATCAAATTTGACTTGTCAAAATTATCAATGCTCATTTCGCGAACCAAAACTTTAAAACATCTAGGTCGCGTACTCAATTTCACGAAGTCGTTTTTAAAACCAATTCGCGAATCCTAGTGGGCCTACTTTATAATAAAAACTTCGCGGCCCAAATCTCACAAATCAACTTCTAAACTTTTCCAGGCCCGCAAATTATACTATATAACTTCTTCAGATTCGCGAAAGAGCACACTTTACGCATTTGAAAACTTCAAAATCCCTAAGTTGCGAAAGCCATGTTGCCAAGCAACTAAGAATATTTACTAAAAACCTTCACTGTGTGCGATTTTCACACACTGGTTTTTGAAACTACACTCGCGCGCTTCACCATCACCAATCCGCCACCGCTGTTTCCGGCCTAACCCTAGGGTTGCGGCAGGCCGGTGGTGACACACAACACGACGTTTTGGGTGACGGGGCTGTTGATCGTTATTTCCCTAATATCCAAACCTTGGGTTTCTTGTTTGTTTTTGAACGATGTCTGCTGATTCGGATGGCTCGATGGCTGTGGATCGGCGATCTCTCCGACGTGGTGACGATGGCATAATCTCTCCGACGTGGTGACAATGGCATAGGACTGGTGACATCGGCTGGTGACGCGGTGGAGGTTTCGTGCGATCTCGCGCTCTCGGATCGCCTAGGAGATCGGCCAACTCTGATCGCAACGGGGAAGACGACTACGATGGCGGCCTCTGATCTTCCTCCGCCGGATCTGACGGCGCTGAAGGCGACATACCCAGCCTTCGCGACCTGTTTTGACGAGGAGCGGTTCCTTGCCCTAATGGGCTGCGTGCATGGGCCGACCAAATTAGGTCACACCGGTGGTTCTGATCTGCGGGCGACTGCTGGGTGATACTTTCTGATAACTTGCGAGGTTCTCCACCGCGAGTTGGGGATGGGACTCGACCGCTTAAGGGAATTCTAAAGAACCCTAATCGCCGCCTTCCATGGGTACGGCCTGCGACGCCGCCGCCATGAGGCCTGACAGCGCGGCGGTGTGTGGCCTTGGGAATGACGGCGTCTGATGCTACGGTGGATGAAGAGGAGCTGACGGATTCAGACCACGTTGCCATACCACCTAGGGTTTCTACGGTCATACCGCCTACATCGACTGACAGGGATGATCATCGAGTGATCCCTCCGCGAGTTGAGCCTGACCCGAAGGACAACCAATCTACGGCCATGAAGACTCCGGCGCAGAAAGATGTACCTGGGCCGTCTTTTGCCTCGATTGTGCAGGGGCGTTAAACAACGACTCCAAGACTGATGGGGGGAGCTACGAAAAGGTTTTCGCGTTGGGAACACACCTTGGTTGGATACTTTATTGGGAAGAAACCATATTTTCTGTTTGTCGAGCGTTTCGTACGTGCATAATGGAAGGGGTTTCTTGAAGTCCCGGCCACTACAAATGGTTTTTACAAGTTTCATTTTGATTCGGATACGGCGATGACATCAGCCCTTGAGGGGGGTCCTTGGTTGTTGCAAGGTCAACCGGTAATCTTAGAGGTGTTGCGACCGGGTATGTTTCTAGAGAGGAGGGAAATCACTGAGATTCCCCTTTAATTTAAGTTGTGGAATGTCCCTGGCGAGTTCTGGACTCACAAAGGACTTAGTGAGGTTGCGAGTGTTGTGGGTCGCCCGCTCTTTGCAGACGGGGTCACTACGCGGGGTGACCGCATAGACTAGCACGCGTCTGTGTGCAAGTCTCTTGATACACCTTTTCTAGAGCTTCTTTACCTTAGGATGCCGCGCCCTGATGGAGGTTCAGCTGGTGATGTCTCAGTGCGGGTGGAGTACGAGTGGCGCCCGTCGAAGTGTGATGCATGCACGACGTGGGCGCATGCAGCGACTCAATGCCCTAAGCGACAGACCACACAGCCTCGCCAAGCCCAGCCGAGGATGCAGCCGAGGCCATCTAAGGACAAACGGGGTCCATCACGACCTGCTAAGGGTGGGGGAGAAGATCTGGCTTCTATGCAACCAAGAATGACCCGCCCAAGGAACAAAGGAGATGTGACGGAATGGCAGCAAATAGGCGTGAATGGCAAAGCTGTGATTGTATCTAACCGGCCTACTTCGCCATGCATGGATAGGTCTCATGTAACGCATTTGCCGGGTAGCACGGCGGGTGCGGGACAGCCGGATCATAATCAGTTTGCCATATTAGGTGGGTTGGAGGACGACATTATCGCGACGACGCTTACTATGGGCCCTAAAGCAGATGCAGCCCATCAGCTACCCCATTCATAATACCGATGGGATCGTGGAACGTCCGCGGTCTTAATAGGCAAGACCACAGAAGGGCGGTAGGGGAGTGGGTGGGGCGGGCTGGTTTGCGACTAGTGGGTCTTCTTGAGACACGCATTTCTGTTGCAAATGCAGCTCGCATTTCGGAGGGCATTAGGCCACGCTGGACGTGGTTTTTTGATTATGAGGATGGGCCCGGTACCCGTATATGGGTGGGTTGGGACCCATCTTGGCTTCGGGTTACTATTATTATGAAGTCCAACCAGGTGGTGCATTGTCAGGTTGAGCTTCTTGGGACGGGTGATATTGTCTTCGTTTCCTTTGTTTATGGGAACACTCGACGTGATGATCGCCGTTCTCTTTGGGAGGAGTTAATACACGTTTCGTCTTTACGAGTTGATGATGCATGGCTGGTGGCCGGGAACTTCAACACCATCTTGCATGCGGGTGAGGGCCGGGGAGGGCGTCCAAATGCCATCGATATGGCGGACTTCCAAAATTGTCTAGTGCAGGGGGACCTTTTATCACTCCCATCTACGGGGCAAGAGTTTACTTGGTATAATCAGCAGCGGGCGCTGGCGGGTGTTTGGCGCAGACTGGATCGCATGTTGGGGAATCCCCAATGGTTCGTCAAGTCCCCGGACGTTTTTTATCGATGCGACCTTCCAGCCACGTCTGACCATTCGCCACTCACGTTAGGATCACTCGAGGCTCAGCCGCGAGGACGAACGTTTCGGTTTGAGAACTTTCTCATTAAAGAACCGGCCTTCTGGGAGCATGTCCGTCGAGTGTGGGATGCTCATGTCGAGGGGTTCCCTATGTACGTGCTGATGGCAAGGCTGAAGCAGCTTAAGCCTATTTTTAAGGAGATACGGCGTGCTAAGGGAGATCTCGCGGCTAATGTTGCGGAGGCCAGGCGTTTCTTAGGGATCGCCCAAGACTTCGCGTCGAGATATCCCGAGGAGGGCCTATTTCATGACCTTGAGCGCCATTGTCGCTTAAATTATGCACGTGCTGTGGAAGTTGAGCAAACGGCCTTGTCCCAACGAGCTAAGATGGCGTGGCTTAAGGATGGGGATCAGTGCTCGGCATATTTCTTTAGGAAGGTTGCCCTACGTCGACCGGCCACGCTGCTGTCGGTGCCTCTACTAACCACGTTGCGACGATGCTTGATCGCTGTATCTCTGGGCGCCGGGGCTCTCCGCCACCGCACCGGGGATCGGAGCCGGTCTTTGAACAGGTTACTAATGGTGCGACCCAGCCCATGGCAGCGGCTAATTCGCTTGGGACCAGCCTGAATCTGTCACCTTCTGAACCACTTGGTAACCCTAAAGGACGTCAACCAGAAAAGGATGTGGCTACACCGAATGCCCCGTATGATTTTCCTCCAATCCTTGAGGATGCTTCTGACGACGAGACGCCGCTGCATAGTCCGGATCGCCGTCTACCTACACACCGGGGCACGCCACCACCTGCCCCTGGGTTAGGGCCAATCTCGGATATTGGGCCTGCTGAAGAACAATCGCTGGTGGTGACGGCTCCCACCTTGGAAATCCAGCCTACCCCTTATCAGCAACGGAAAACACTGCCCTCCTTCGCCGCTGTAACTCAGGGTGCAATTGTTAGCCGGGGGGACCAACGACGTGACCAACCTGCGAGACTGGAACTTTCTTACAAGGCGCCGACGGTGTTTGAGGGTGTGGCCGAGGCTAGACCCCCTTGGGAAGTCGCCTGCAAAGGATCGGCTCGATGGGAGCATACCCTAGTCGGGTATTTCTTGGGGAAACGACCTTACTTTCCCCACCTTGAGAAGTTCGTTAGAGCCATCTGGGCTGATTTGGTTGAAGTCCGAGCGGCTCTTAACGGGTTCTTTAAATTTCGGTTCGCGACGGCGGCTGCCTGCACCGCTGTTATGGATGGCGGGCCATGGCTGATGAACGGACAGCCTCTATTCCTCGAGAGCTGGTGCCCCGGTATGTCCTTTGCGAAGAAGCACCACACCACTATCCCGCTTTGGGTCAAACTACGCAATGTCCCGTCGGAGTTTTGGACTAAAGAGGGGCTGAGCTTTGTTGCTAGTGTTATCGGCAGGCCCCTATTTGCGGATGCTATGACCGCTAGAGGGGAACGCCTAGAATATGCACGTGTGTGCATTGAGAAGACCCTTACGGAACCATTCATCGAGCAATTCAACATCAGAATCCCTAGTGAGCATGGAGGTTTCTTAGGAGTGGTTCCCATTCAAGTTGAGTATGAATGGCGGCCCAGGAAATGTGCCACTTGTGATTCTTGGAACCACGGAGCCGGGAGCTGCCCCATGAATAGAACCCCGCCTCGTAAGACTCCCCCGGAGGCAACCCGACACATGCCGCCAAAACAGCCGCACACAGCCCCGCCACCCATAACGGAACCCTGAAGACAAAGGTAAGGGCAAGGTTCATGAAGCTAGCACCCGCCCACTCCGTGGCTCCGACCCATCCCCGAGCACCGACGAATGGACATTAGGCGGGTCAACTAGTACATGCGGTACATTATCTCTACCTGTCGATGGCCATAATATGTTTGGGGTCCTAGCCGACCATGAGGAACACCATCATCTCACTAAGGGTCCTACAGCAGCCCTTACCATGGGTGATCCATGACCCCTGTCGCCTCATGGAACGTGCGTGGTCTAAATAGGTTAGACCACCGATGGACGGCGAGGGAGATGATCACTAGACATAACGTGAGGATTGTTGGGCTGATCGAGCGAGAGTGTCAGAACAAAATGCTTCGTCTCTTGCTACATCGATTCGTCAGTGGCAGTGGTTTTATGATTACGTGGATGGTCCTGCATCACGTCTCTGGGTTGGATGGGATGAGTCCTACCTTGCGGTTACGGTTGAAGCTTTCACAAAGCAAGCGATCCATTGCAAAGTTCGCATCCTTGATGAACGCTTGGACTTCTACATCAGCTTTGTTTATGGCCTCAACACCCGTGCGGAGCGCACCCATCTGTGGGATGACCTCACGACGATTTTCCGGTCTCGGGCAGCCGTTCCTTGGGTGGTTATGGGCGACTTCAACACGATTATTAACGGTTCGGATGCACAGGGTGGGTCCCCCACGGGAGGCTGCCGTGACATGGCTGCCTGCCTTACTGCGTCGGACCTTATTAACTTGCCAAGGGTTGGGTCCTTCTTCACGTGGTATAACCAACAAACTGGCTCCTCGGTGTTTGGAGGCGACTGGATAGGATGCTTGGTAACCCCACTTGGTTTGCACGGTTCGGAGATATAGCATACAGATGCGCTCCTCCCGCCACCTCTGATCACTCACCGCTTATTTTGGAGGCTGAGACCCACCCGCGTACCAAAGGTGACACCTTCTGGTTCGATAATTTCTTAGTGCACGACCCCCATTTACATCCATTGGTGGAGGAGGCGTGGGCCCAAAGCATTAGTGGATACCCTATGTTCTCTATTGTGCGGCGGCTGAAATCGCTCAAACATGCGCTCAAGTCTCTCCGGCGGGATAGGGGAGACCTCAATAGGATGTTCTTCAAGCTCAGCGTTTTCTCGAGACTGCGCAACAACTTTTGGAACAATACCCGTTGGACCCGAACTTATTACTTCTCGATAAACGATGCCGGTTGGTGTATGCTCGGGCGGTTGACATGGAACACTCAGCGCTTTCCCAACGTGCTAAAGTGGCATGGTTAAAAGACGGGGATCAATGCACGGCCTTCTTTTTCAAGAAGGTGGCGATGCGAAGAACCATCAATCGTATTCTCGCTCTTGAAGATGAAACTGCCACGACCTTCGAAGGGGATAGTAACGTGCGGGCTGAACTCGTTCGGTTCTATACGGATCTCCTCGGTCAATCTAGCCGACTTGAGCCCATTAGTCATACGGACATTACCCCTTTCCTTACAAGAAAGCTCAACGCAGCTGATGGCGATCTTCTCACCACACCGATTACTGATGTTGAAATATAAAATGCGTTTTTTTCAATTGGGGATAACAGGTCTCCCGGCCCGGATGGATTCACGGCCGCTTTCTACAAGAATGCTTGGGATATTATTGGGCTGGACATTACGCACGCTATTAAGGAATTCTTTCGCACCGGACACCTTTTAAGAGAACTCAATGCTACACTCATTACACTCATTCCTACGAGTGATAACCCACGTATGGCTAAAGATTTTCGACCAATCTCTTGCTGTAACGTCCTCTACAAAGTTATCTCGAAAGTCTTGGCCAACCGCTTGCATGGCTGCCTGGGGAAGCTCGTCCACCACACCCAAACGGCTTTCATCCCTGGAAGGCGTATCTCGGATAACATCCTTTTAGCACAAGAGATCTGCCATGGTTATAACAGTGTGGGATTGCCCGAGCGGGTGACCTTCAAAGTTGACCTTGCGAAGGCCTATGATAAGGTCGAGTGGGACTTTCTTCTCTTAACACTCGAGGAGCTTAATTTCCCTAATTCCTTCGTGGGATGGATTCGCTCGTGTCTCACTTCACCCTGCTACTCGATCAATATTAATGGGCGTCCTAAAGGGTTTTTCAATGGGCGACGTGGTCTTCGGCAAGGTGATCCTTTATCCCCCTACCTATTTACTTTGGTAATGGAGGTTCTTCATGGCATTATTGAGGATCGGATCCGCCGCTCGGGATGCTTTCAGTTCCACTGGAGGTGTGATTCGATGGCGCTTTTCATGCTCACATTCGCGGATGACTTGCTCTTATTCTCGCACGGTGATGTCCGATCGGTAAGCATCTTTAAGGAAAGCTTAGATCTCTTTGCTTCCCTTGCTGGCCTTAGAGCTAACATCTTGAAGAGCGAGATGTTCACTTCCAAAAGAGCTGAGCGGTTGAAGGGCACGTTCCAAGGCATTATGGGCTTCCCTTCGGGCTCACTACCAGTACGATACCTCAGTGTCCCCTTGATAACCTCACGGTTCTCGATTGCGGACTGTGACCCTCTTTTGTGTAACATCGATCGCCGTCTTGGCTCCTGGATGAATCTATCTTTATCTTATGCTGGCCGGCTCCAACTTATTAAATCGGTTCTCCTTGGCATACATACTTTATTGGGCTGGTGTCTTCTTGCTTCCCAAGGGAGTGATTCGGGACATTGAGACTCGGCTTAGGTCCTTCCTCTGGAGGGGCTCGAGCGCGAAGGTTGCATGGGATGATATCTGCGTTCCCAAGAAGGAGGGGGGCCTCGGACTACGGTCGGTTGAGACGAACAACAAGGCCCTGCTTATGCGACTTATTTGGAGTGTGTTGGATGGGGATGACAAATCCATTTGGGCTACCTGGATACGACGTACAAGGCTGCATAATAGTTCTCTATGGACCATCAGACCTTCATCGAGGACTTCTTGGACTTGGAGGAAACTCTTGAAACTTCGCCAAACCATACGACCCCTTATTGAGTTTCGCATCGGCAATGGCATTAATACCCGACTCTGGACGGACCCATGGCTCCTCCCTTGCCCTCTGGTTGAGAGATTTCCCACGGACCGCAGGTCATGGGGCTGCCCCTTGACTCGAGGTTGAGTTCCGTCATTGCCGATGATACTTGGCACTGGCCTGCGCAAACCACGACTGAGTATTTGGAGTTTGGCCCGTTCCTTCCTCCACTTCACCCTGGGGAGGAGGACACCGTGAGATGGATTGCTTCTGGGAATGGCCTTTTCTCTACTCATTCGGCCATGGATAGAATTCGCCTACGTCGTCCTATTGTACAATGGCACACGCTCTTCGGGGGTCCGATTTCCATCCCTCGACATGAGTTAATCTTATGGCTGGCGATACGCGACAGACTAGCGACGCGCGAGAAGCCTTGGGTGGCTGCGGCCGCGGGGACATCTACTTGCCTTCTCTGCGACGATGTGGTGGCTGAGAACACTCGCCACCTATTTTTGAATGTGGTTTTTCGCTGCGCTGCCTCAGAATGCTCCGGGACCACATGCGGTTTGGGTGGCCTCTAAGGGACTGGCTCGAGGGCATTCATTGGGCGGCTCGACGTTGGCGAAGTCGGCACTTAGCTTCACTAGGCCCGCGCCATGTGCTCGCCTCCTTAGTCTACCATCTGTAGGCTGAACGGAACAGGAGATGGCATGACGGTAGGCAACGGACACCTCACCAAATCGTGAAGGACATCGAGACCCTGCTTAGCATGCGTCTGTCCACCCTATCGCCGAAATTTGCCTTGCAGCTGTGCGCTATGCGACGGGTCTGGCGAATTGCTTGGGCTTAGTGCTTTCTTGGACTATCCTTTCCTTTCTTTTTGCTCTGTCGCTCTGTACTTTTGGTCTTCTCTTGGCTTTCACTTGGTTTGGGTGTGTGCAGGTTGACCTCCCATTGGATCGTTTTGGTGGGGCTGCTTCCCCTCTCCCTTTCCTTCCCTTGACTTCTCACTTCCTTGCTTGTCTGTCTTATTTTGTTGCAGGTGGGGCGCTGGACCACGATGTCTCTTGCCTTCCTTACTTCCGTTTCTCCTCGTTCGTGTGTGGTGGCCCACCCGGCCCTGGCGATGTCCCCATCTGGCCTGCTGCATGGAAAACAGGTGGGGCGTTGGACCACGAAGTCTCTTGCCTTCCCTGCTGGCTTTCTCGTCGTTCGTACGTGTGTGGTGGCCCACCCGGCCCTGGCGATGCCCCCATCCGGCCTGCTGCATGGAAAACAGGTGGTGGCATGAGTACGCATTTTCAGACCAGCCCTGCGGATGCATTTTCCCGCCTGAAACATTTCTACCGTGATTTTGTCTTCTGTTTGTGCGTCTTGCACTTGTTGGCACTTTGCTGGGTAGCCCTGCTGGTACTACAACTGGTGCCAGGAACCGGTTGACTGTTGTGGTTTGTTGACACCTTTTTTTGCCTTTGCTTTAGACCTCTGTATTGTATCTCTCGTGGGGCTTTGGTCTTGTGTGGACCTTGTAGGTTGTCTGGGTTACATGGTCTATGGTACTGTCTGGTCTGTTGTACATTACCGTTTGGTGCGGCATGAGCGATATCATGCCCGCTGCTCTGTACCCCTGTTTTTCATTTATTTTAGTTACCAATTTCCAAAAAAGGTTGCCCTACGTCGTGCGACCAACCGCATCTTACTGCAGTTCTACCAAGGGCTTTTAGGCCAGTCTGCGAGGGAATTGCCCGTCACACGAGCTGAGGTTCAAGGATCCATAAAGCGAATGCTTTCCCCAACGGCGGCTTTGGATATGGTTCGGCAAGTTGACGCGATTGAGGTACGTCAGGCACTGTTCTTTATGGGGGATGAGAAGGCACCGGGTCCAGACGGATACACTGCGGCGTTCTTTAAGGCCACGTGGGAGGTGGTGGGGTCCGATTTTACTAAGGCAGTTCAGGATTTTTTCGTCACTGGACGGCTTTTGAAGGGTCTGAACAGCACTCTTATTACGCTTACGCCTAAGTGTCAGGCTCCTAGGCGGTCCACGGACTTTAGGCTGATCTCTTGTTGCAACGTCATCTACAAGGTCATTTCGAAGATTTTGGCAAACCGGCTAAAACCTTCCTTGGGCGAGTTAGTCCACAAATCACAGACGGCGTTTATCCCAGGCAGGCGAATCAGCGACAATATTCTTGCAGGAATTATGCCTTGGGTACACGAGCAAAGGCCGGCCACCAAGAGCTATGCTTAAGGTGGATCTCGCCAAGGCTTATGATAAGGTCGAGTGGAGCTTCTGTTGCCACGCTTCAGGCCATGGGCTTTCACCCTACTTACATCGAGTGGATCCGGTCCTGTCCGACTACTCCAACTTTCTCCATTAACGTTAATGGTCAATCGGTGGGGTTCTTCGCCGGCAAGCGAGGATTACGACAGGGGGATCCTATTTCACCATACCTTTTCACACTGGTTATGGAGGTTTGACAAACGCATTTTCATTAGTTTATCTCCATCATTTTCATGTTGAATATTTGGTTTATGTGAGTTGTCTCATGCATTTATTCATAATTTTTACATATTTTGATGTCAAAGGTTTATGAGGCGATATTTGGGATGAACCGCGTAAACATGGAGCAGAAATTACAATTTTTTAATCAACACGGCCTTCAACATGGCCATGTCCAGCAGAAGGAAGGAGAACTCTAGCTTCGGCCTCCCAACACAGCCTTTAACACGGCCGTGTTTGTTAGCAGAAAAGAAAACACACTTGCGGCCCTTCAACATGGCCTGACACACGGCCATGTTTGTCAGCATAAAGGAAAATCATAGTTGCGGCCCTTCAACATGGCCTGATACATGGCCGTGTTTATTGTGACGCCCCGACTTCCTAACCGCCTAACCTAGCGTATTTCTACGTGCCTAGCGAGTTTGTAAGTAAAGAAGTGCACCGAAAACGCGTACAAATTTTTCATTTTTCATTTACGAAATGGAACATTGTTCTATACAAGACAAAAGAATGCATGTCGAACATCAAGTTCCAGACATGGTCTCACTACAACGGCGAAGGTGTGTCGGCACAGCAAAAGCTCCTATGCGCCCGGCCTCACAGGTCGTCATCCACACACACACGTCCACCCCAAAAGCAGCGCGAAGCTCCAAAAGATCAGCTTTGTCTTACAACACGATCACATACCGTGGACGTCGGTGCCTACAACACACAACGTAAAGAATGAGCCACCGAGGCTCAGTAAGCAGAAATCATGCATGTATGCACGTGTCACTCCCCTGCAAAGGCAATCCACGCCGATGCACATAACACTCCGCAAAGGCGATCCGCGCCAATGCTCCTAGTACTCCTACTAGTATCACTCAGGGCCCACGACGCCCTTACTATGCACCACTAAGAGCTCAATGTCCTCAATAGGATCGTGACAGCGACCCACGCTGGGTAGCCTACGCTAGGTCTCCCTAGGTCGCACCCTCCCAGGTCGTCCCCTCTGTCATACGGTTGCCCACGCTGGTAGCCTACGCTAGGATTCCCCCTAGGTCGCTCCTTCCAGGTCGCTCCTTCCGCAAAGAGGGCAGTTGCCTACGCCAGTTAGCCTACGCTAGCATAGCTAGGTCGCTCCTTCCTGGGTCGCTCCTCCTGCCTCATCATAATAATCGGCGTCGTACGCCATATAGGGTGCCAAAGAAGTCGTCCGTGACTCAACTACGAGTCGACACACCGGCCTATATAGGCGGGTCTTAGTCGCATGCAAGCGACATAATAGTATGCACTCTCAGCCCCACGACTCTCCCTCACGAGTTCGTGTGTGCACGTGAGTATGCATATGCAGATGCAGGTAAATGCAACATAGACTTACCATATTTAAATACTTCAATCAATTTACAAATTCATGAAATCCCATAAACACGAAATCACGCAATTTAGGCACGTAAAACAAGTTGTGTGTCGTAGTTGGACTTCTACTTACCTGTCGTCCAAGCTTAACCTAGCGTATGGTCCCGTGAACCTCCTAATGTACGACCTTTTAGAATAAAAGGGTTATGATGTTAGTACTTTTGCTTTCCTCGGCTAATTCGTCGAAATAATAATTTGCGTCATGCTTAGTTATTTAGACTTTGTATAAATTCCCTAGGCCTCACATCTCTCGATTTGCCTTATTAATTTCCCAAGTCAGTCGATTCCTATTCCGTATTATCTTTAAGTAAAGTTCTCGGCCCTTTAATAAATTTCTAAGTTAGAGGATTTAAATTTCTTTGTGAAAGGCTCGGCGAAAGTCGTTTGATTTTATTAGGTTTCGCCCGACTTTGCATGTGTGGGACTTCATCATGATTTCGATATGTTTCTATGAGAGTTCGTATTTAGCATTTAAAATGGATCTCGACATCGCGTGAAGAATTCGACATTTACAAGACCCGAGATTATTTGAGGATCTCGATATTATTAGACCTCGACATTGTTGGGAAATCTTGGTATTGTGTTTCGACATTTAGCTAAAGGGTCTCGACATATTTCCCAACAAGGTTTCGACATTTCTCCTTAACACTTCGACATTTTGAGTGTTTCGATATTTATCATTGGCTCTCGACATTTTGTGCTGAAAATGTCGACATGAAACTCACATGGTCTCGACATTTATATCACTTTCTTTGAATTCGACATTTTGAACTATTTAAAGATATCGACATTTATATCGACATTTATCTAGTTAGAAGGACACGACATTTCTTTCCAAACAGGAGGAACTCGACATTTTATACTCAATTCCACTCGACATTTTTCCCTTGTGGTTTCGACATTTTTATTAGCTCTCGACATTTTCCTAGCATTTCGACATTTGCTCGGATAGAAGATCTCGACATCCTATTTTAACATTTCGACATCTTTCTTAGCAAGGTTTCGACATTTATACTGATTTATTTGAACCCGACATTTTATCATGCATCTCGACATTTTTAACTATCTAACCTCGACATTCTTAATTCGACTTTTTGCTCGGCTCGACATCTTCTTTAGTGTAAGGACTCGACATTTTAACCATCTTAGCTCGACGTTTTTATTCCTTTTTATCTCGACATTCTATTCATTCGATTAATAAATCTCGGCACTTACTACATCTCGACATTTAACTCGACATTCTACCCTTATCATTTCGACATTTATACAATGGAAATCTCGATATGACAATTCGACATCTTAGCTAACATTTCGACATTTATCATCTTCTTCATCCCATCGAAGCTAAGTTATAGCTTATTCTACCCAACATTTATCTAAGCTCAAGAGAATCTTTAGCTTATGGATTTTCGTCCAAGGTTAGGGCTTTTGCCTTCTATGATGCACCGAGTTCCTTGAATTCCTTAGTTCTCAACATAATATAACTAATTAGGCCTACTAACGGAAAACGTAATAGCTCGAGGTGGAAATTTCATTTACCTACTCGAAATCCTAGCTTGCTCAATAACGTTGCTTTGAGTTTCCTTCGGCCTCTTCTCTTTGCTCCTTCACTTGGTTTTCTTCTTTCTTTGTTTTCGTTGGGTTCTTGGTGAGATTAGGGAATTTAGGTAGTGAGGTAGATATTTTAATGAAAAGGAGACATGGTGAGGGGATTCAAGGCGTGGGATCTCCTTATTTTAAGGATCTTGGTCTCTTAAGGATTTGACTTCAATCACATTGGGCCTAAGTTTAAGTCCTAAGCCCAACATCTCTTAACCCAAATCCTAGTCTCAACAAAACTTTCCACTTTGTTTTTCCTTAGCCCACTTTCGAAAATTCTCACACCAATTAAACATGGTAAAAGCAAACAATTTAGTTGTACTTAGTTCGTAAGGTCACGGAAGTATATAATCTAGCACGCGAGTTTCACATAAATCACACAAGCACAAAAATAATTTCACGAAATGCACATAATCGCATTCGTCTTTTATGCAAATTTATTGGCCTCTAATACTTACGGGGAACCCGGGTGCTACATCCTCCCCCCCTTAAGGAGGATTTCGCCCCCGAAATCAGCCCGTTCGGAACAATTCAGGATAGCGGGTTTTCATCTCATCCTCGCGTTCCCAGGTGGCTTCTTCTATCGATTGGTTTCGCCACAGAACTTTTACTAGAGGGATCTCTTTGTTCCTAAGCCTCTTCGTCTCATGCATCAATATTTCCACTGGGATTTCTTCATAGCTCAGGTCTGGTTTCAAATGCTGGTGCAGTGAGTCGTTTATCAACACGTGGCTTGGGTCAGCGATATACTTCCGCAATGTGGAGACATGGAATACATCGTGTACTTGCGACAACGATGCTGGTAGTTCTAGTTGGTATGCCACTTCACCAACTTTCTTTATTATCTTGAAGGGACCGATGTATCTCGGACTTAGTTTTCCCTTCTTTCCGAACCTCTTGACTCCCTTCATCGGTGATACCTTCACAAAGACCCAATCATCCACCTCGAATTCTAGTGGTCTACGTCTCTGATCCGCATAACTCTTCTGTCTACTCTGCGCCGTGCGCATTCTCTCTCGGACCATCGTAATAAGTTCCGTCATTTCCCGTATCATATCTGGGCCTAACATCGCCCGTTCACCTACTTCATCCCAATGTACTGGGGATCTGCACTTCCGTCCGTACAAAGCTTCATAAGGAGCCATTCCAATTGTAGCTTGGTAACTGTTGTTGTACGAGAATTCTACAAGTGGAAGGTACTTGCTCCAGTTGCCTTTGAAGTCAAGTACACATGCTCGTAACATATCTTCCAGCGTTTGGATTGTCCGCTCGGATTGGCCGTCCGTTTGCGGGTGATATGCTGTGCTAAATGCCAATTTCGTCCCCATGGCCTTTTGTAAACTCGTCCAGAATTTAGATAGAAACCGTGAATCGCGGTCTGAAACTATCGTTAAGGGTGTCCCATGGAGTCTTACTATCTCTTGGATATACAATTCTGCATACCGCTCCATGGTAAACGTTGTACTTATTGGCAGAAAATGGGCAGATTTCGTAAGTCGGTCTACGATTACCCAGATTGCGTCGTGTCCTTTCGCGTTCCTTGGCAATCCGCTCACGAAATCCATCGTTATGTTGTCCCATTTCCACTCTGGGATTGGTAGAGGTTGTAGTGTCCCAGCCGGCCGCTGGTGTTCTGCCTTGATTTGCTGGCAAGTGAGGCATTGGCTCACGAACGTTGCTACGTCCTTTTTCATTCCCGGCCACCAGTAGTTAGTCCTTAGATCCCTATATAGTTTAGTAGCTCCTGGGTGTACCGAATATGGCGTGGTATGTGCTTCCGTCATTATGACTCGTCTAAGATCCGCGTCGTTCGGTACGTATAATCTACTCTTGTAGTGTAAGCTTCCGTCGTCCCGAAACACGAAGTCCGTCGTTGGTTGCTCGGTTTGCGCTTCCTTAGTCTTTAGGTACAACTCGTCGTTTTCCTGTGCCCTTTTGATCTGCTCCAATAGCGTTGGTTGCAGAGTCAGGGTTGCTAACTTTACCTCGACTTCTCCCAATGGTACGATCTCCACGTCGAGCCGTTGAAGTTCCGCACTAACCGACTTCCGGCTTAGAGCGTCAGCTACCACGTTCGCCTTTCCTGGGTGGTAGTTGATCACACAATCGTAGTCCTTCACCAACTCCAGCCATCTTCTCTGCCTCATATTGAGTTCCTTTTGGGTGAAGAAATACTTCAGACTCTTGTGATCGGTGTAAATTTCGCATCTCTCTCCATACAAGTAGTGTCTCCAAATCTTGAGAGCGAAGACTACCGCCGCGAGCTCCAAGTCGTGCGTAGAGTAGTTCTTTTCGTACTCCTTCAATTGCCGTGAGGCGTAAGCCACCACGTTACCGTTCTGCATCAGTACGCACCCTAACCCGTTCTTCGAGGCATCGCTATACACTGAGAACCCTCCTGTTCCCGTGGGTATCATTAGTACTGGGGCTGTAGTGAGCCGCTTTTTCAGTTCTTGGAAGCTTTGCTCACACTCTTCGCTCCATTGGAAAGGTGTGTTCTTTCTGGTTAGCTTCGTGAGTGTAGAGGCAATTTTCGAGAAATCTTTTATAAACTTCCGGTAGTAGCCTGCTAAGCCTAGGAAGCTCCGTACTTCCGTTACGTTGGTCGGCTGCGGCCAATCATTAATCGCTTCAATTTTGCTCGGGTCCACCGAGATTCCTGCTCCCGAGACGATGTGCCCCAAGAATGCTACCTGGTCCAGCCAGAATTCACACTTTTTGAACTTTGCATAGAGCTGCTTCTCCCTCAATACTCCTAGCACTATTCGTAGGTGTTGCTCGTGCTCCTCCTTCGTCTTGGAGTAGATAAGGATGTCATCTATGAATACAATTACAAACTTGTCTAGATAGGCTTCGAACACCCGGTTCATTAGATCCATGAAGGCCGCCGGTGCGTTCGTCAGTCCAAAGGGCATGACTAGAAATTCGAAATGCCCGTATCTGGTACTGAACGCCGTTTTGGGAACATCTTCCTTGCGGATTTTCAGTTGATGGTAGCCCGACCTCAAGTCGATCTTAGAAAATATTGTGGCGCCTTGTAATTGGTCGAAGAGGTCGTCTATTCGGGGTAGTGGATACTTATTCTTGATCGTTAACTTGTTAAGCTCCCTATAATCTATACACAGTCTCATCGAGCCATCCTTCTTTCGTACGAACAAGACTGGCGCTCCCCAGGGAGAAAAGCTGGTCTGAATGAATCCTTTCTGTAGGAGTTCATCTATTTGTTCCTTCAACTCCTTTAATTCGGTTGGCGCTAATCGATATGGAGCTTTGGACACTGGTGCTGCTCCCGGCACCAGGTCAATCGTAAACTCAATTTCTCTGTCTGGGGGTAATCCCGGCAATTCTTCTGGAAATACCTCTGGGAAATCCTTAATCACTGGTACGTCTTCGAGTTTCGTGGGGGTATTCTCTTCTGCCTTCAGCGCGAACACCAGGTATGCCTCGCATCCGGAATTGACTAATCGTTGAGCTTTTAAGGCTGATATCCTCGGAGTGCCTCTCCCCTTCATTGTCCCCTTGAAGGTGACAGGTTCTTCCCCTTCTAAGCTAAACGTAACTACTTTACGGTTACAGTCTATCACTGCTCCGTACTTTGAGAGCCAGTCCATCCCGAGGATCACTTCGTAGTCGTCCATCGGGATGACTATCAGGTCTACCGGCAATTCTCTATTACCGACTAAGATTGGGCAATTTCTTAACATTTGACTAGTCCTAGTTGGTGCCCCGCTTGGAATTGCTACACTATACTCGTAATCTATTCGCTCAGGCGTTACCCCTAGTTTCGTCACATACTTCACAGACGCAAACGAGTGGGTCGCCCCGGAATCTACTAGAATGCACGTGGGAGTTTGATGGACCGGTAGGGTACCTGTTACCACCTCCGGGTTGTTCTCTGCTTCCTCGGACGTGATGGTATACACCCGTGCTGGCACCATCGGGGGTCTTACTGGGTTTCCTGCCTGATTCCCTGGAATGTTTTCAGGGCACTGCTTCGCGAAGTGACCAATCTTCCCGCATCTGAAGCACGCATTGGCGGGTGTGTTGCAGTTCCCAAAGTGCTTCCTTCCACACCTCTGACAGTTAGGGAATTGAGCTGCCCCTTGATTCTGGTTTGGGTTCGGTGGTCTGTTCATCATTCCCTGAGGCTGTTGAGGAGGCCGGTTCTGGAATCTCTTCTTGCCCCCTCTAGGCATAAACTGCCGTTTCGGGTCTCCTCCACTCCATTGAGCTCCTTGTATCTGAGCGAATTTGCGTTTAGCCTCTTGTGCCTTCACGATCCTGGCCTCCGCCTGTTCGGCTATCATAGCTCTTTCTGCTACCTGAGAGTATGTAGCTCCCTGAGTCCCTGCCATGCTCACGTCCCTGTAGAGCTCAGGCTTCAATCCTTCCAGGAAGCGTTCGACTTTTAGAGCTTCCGTGCTGATCATGTGAGCAGCGAACCTGGACAGCTGCTCAAACTTCCTTATGTACTCGGCCACTGTCATGGGCCCCTGCCTGAGATTGATGAATTCGTTCAGGCGCTGTGCTCGAATCGGGGCGGTGAGGTACTTGCCCCTGAACAATTCCTTGAATCTTTCCCAGCTCATTGTAGCGGGGTTCTCCAACACCATGATGGTGTCCCACCAGTGTCCTGCGTTCCCTCGTAGTAGGAACGCAGCACAAAGGGCCTTCTCCGCCTCCGGAACCCTACTATAGACGAACATACTCTCGAGAGTCCTCAACCAATCCTCAGCTGCTGTCGAGTCAGCTGTGTCTTCGAAGGTCGGTGGGTTCAACCTTCGGAATCGTTCTCCCACCACCTCAGTCCTTTCCGCCTGAGTTGGCCCAGCATTAGCAGTATTCTGTTGGATCAGTTGTTGGATCTGCGCCGACTGCTGACGGACTAATTCCGTTAGCTGGAGAATCGTTGCATCCCGATTGTCGGGAGGGGCCGTGTTTCCCCTGTTCTGGTCGTCGCCACCACTCGACTCTCCTCTCGTTCTTACCATCTTTATACCCTATCCTGATTGTCCTATGGCCAATAAATTATACGACATAGAAATTCACATAGACTTAACACTTACTTGCAAGGCCGCCTCCGCTCTTTTGGGTGTGTGTGTGTGGACAGTCTACAGAACCTGTGACCGAAGCTCTGATACCACCCTGTGACGCCCCGACTTCCTAACCGCCTAACCTAGCGTATTTCTACGTGCCTAGCGAGTTTGTAAGTAAAGAAGTGCACCAAAAACGCGTACAAATTTTTCATTTTTCATTTACGAAATGGAACATTGTTCTATACAAGACAAAAGAATGCATGTCGAACATCAAGTTCCAGACATGGTCTCACTACAACGGCGAAGGTGTGTCGGCACAGCAAAAGCTCCTATGCGCCCGGCCTCACAGGTCGTCATCCACACACACACGTCCACCCCAAAAGCAGCGCGAAGCTCCAAAAGATCAGCTTTGTCTTACAACACGATCACATACCGTGGACGTCGGTGCCTACAACACACAACGTAAAGAATGAGCCACCGAGGCTCAGTAAGCAGAAATCATGCATGTATGCACGTGTCACTCCCCTGCAAAGGCAATCCACGCCGATGCACATAACACTCCGCAAAGGCGATCCGCGCCAATGCTCCTAGTACTCCTACTAGTATCACTCAGGGCCCACGACGCCCTTACTATGCACCACTAAGAGCTCAATGTCCTCAATAGGATCGTGACAGCGACCCACGCTGGGTAGCCTACGCTAGGTCTCCCTAGGTCGCACCCTCCCAGGTCGTCCCCTCTGTCATACGGTTGCCCACGCTGGTAGCCTACGCTAGGATTCCCCCTAGGTCGCTCCTTCCAGGTCGCTCCTTCCGCAAAGAGGGCAGTTGCCTACGCCAGTTAGCCTACGCTAGCATAGCTAGGTCGCTCCTTCCTGGGTCGCTCCTCCTGCCTCATCATAATAATCGGCGTCGTACGCCATATAGGGTGCCATAGAAGTCGTCCGTGACTCAACTACGAGTCGACACACCGGCCTATATAGGCGGGTCTTAGTCGCATGCAAGCGACATAATAGTATGCACTCTCAGCCCCACGACTCTCCCTCACGAGTTCGTGTGTGCACGTGAGTATGCATATGCAGATGCAGGTAAATGCAACATAGACTTACCATATTTAAATACTTCAATCAATTTACAAATTCATGAAATCCCATAAACACGAAATCACGCAATTTAGGCACGTAAAACAAGTTGTGTGTCGTAGTTGGACTTCTACTTACCTGTCGTCCAAGCTTAACCTAGCGTATGGTCCCGTGAACCTCCTAATGTACGACCTTTTAGAATAAAAGGGTTATGATGTTAGTACTTTTGCTTTCCTCGGCTAATTCGTCGAAATAATAATTTGCGTCATGCTTAGTTATTTAGACTTTGTATAAATTCCCTAGGCCTCACATCTCTCGATTTGCCTTATTAATTTCCCAAGTCAGTCGATTCCTATTCCGTATTATCTTTAAGTAAAGTTCTCGGCCCTTTAATAAATTTCTAAGTTAGAGGATTTAAATTTCTTTGTGAAAGGCTCGGCGAAAGTCGTTTGATTTTATTAGGTTTCGCCCGACTTTGCATGTGTGGGACTTCATCATGATTTCGATATGTTTCTATGAGAGTTCGTATTTAGCATTTAAAATGGATCTCGACATCGCGTGAAGAATTCGACATTTACAAGACCCGAGATTATTTGAGGATCTCGATATTATTAGACCTCGACATTGTTGGGAAATCTTGGTATTGTGTTTCGACATTTAGCTAAAGGGTCTCGACATATTTCCCAACAAGGTTTCGACATTTCTCCTTAACACTTCGACATTTTGAGTGTTTCGATATTTATCATTGGCTCTCGACATTTTGTGCTGAAAATGTCGACATGAAACTCACATGGTCTCGACATTTATATCACTTTCTTTGAATTCGACATTTTGAACTATTTAAAGATATCGACATTTATATCGACATTTATCTAGTTAGAAGGACCCGACATTTCTTTCCAAACAGGAGGAACTCGACATTTTATACTCAATTCCACTCGACATTTTTCCCTTGTGGTTTCGACATTTTTATTAGCTCTCGACATTTTCCTAGCATTTCGACATTTGCTCGGATAGAAGATCTCGACATCCTATTTTAACATTTCGACATCTTTCTTAGCAAGGTTTCGACATTTATACTGATTTATTTGAACCCGACATTTTATCATGCATCTCGACATTTTTAACTATCTAACCTCGACATTCTTAATTCGACTTTTTGCTCGGCTCGACATCTTCTTTAGTATAAGGACTCGACATTTTAACCATCTTAGCTCGACGTTTTTATTCCTTTTTATCTCGACATTCTATTCATTCGATTAATAAATCTCGGCACTTACTACATCTCGACATTTAACTCGACATTCTACCCTTATCATTTCGACATTTATACAATGGAAATCTCGATATGACAATTCGACATCTTAGCTAACATTTCGACATTTATCATCTTCTTCATCCCATCGAAGCTAAGTTATAGCTTATTCTACCCAACATTTATCTAAGCTCAAGAGAATCTTTAGCTTATGGATTTTCGTCCAAGGTTAGGGCTTTTGCCTTCTATGATGCACCGAGTTCCTTGAATTCCTTAGTTCTCAACATAATATAACTAATTAGGCCTACTAACGGAAAACGTAATAGCTCGAGGTGGAAATTTCATTTACCTACTCGAAATCCTAGCTTGCTCAATAACGTTGCTTTGAGTTTCCTTCGGCCTCTTCTCTTTGCTCCTTCACTTGGTTTTCTTCTTTCTTTGTTTTCGTTGGGTTCTTGGTGAGATTAGGGAATTTAGGTAGTGAGGTAGATATTTTAATGAAAAGGAGACATGGTGAGGGGATTCAAGGCGTGGGATCTCCTTATTTTAAGGATCTTGGTCTCTTAAGGATTTGACTTCAATCACATTGGGCCTAAGTTTAAGTCCTAAGCCCAACATCTTAACCCAAATCCTAGTCTCAACAAAACTTTCCACTTTGTTTTTCCTTAGCCCACTTTCGAAAATTCTCACACCAATTAAACATGGTAAAAGCAAACAATTTAGTTGTACTTAGTTCGTAAGGTCACGGAAGTATATAATCTAGCACGCGAGTTTCACATAAATCACACAAGCACAAAAATAATTTCACGAAATGCACATAATCGCATTCGTCTTTTATGCAAATTTATTGGCCTCTAATACTTACGGGGAACCCGGGTGCTACATTTATCAACAGTGTTGGGCCTTAAACCCTAAGCCCGAATGATACATGGCCGTGTTTGAGGCCGTGTTCGCCATGTTTTCTACTTAAGCCGCAATTGAAGCCCTAAGAGCATCTAAGCCGCCACAACTCATTTCTAATCACCAAAAACCACCTCAAGGACGACTCAAGAACCCTAGAGATCAATCTCAAATGATCTTTAGGTGCTAAAGTGAAGATTTGAAGCTCATTTACACCGGAGGATCGAACAAAGTACGAGGGATAAGCTTGAGCTCGTGTTAGGAAATATTTTGTAGTGTTCAATTTCATTGTATTATCTTTGTTGATTTGCTTTATTAAACTTTGGGCTAGCTCTTAATTGGGTTAGTTCTTAGTTATTCATGTAATGGGCCTTCACAAGAGGCCCACCTATTATATACCAACTTGTGGTATAAATAGGAAAACCCTAACACATAGTTAGGGGTGCTTGTGTGTGTTAAGAAAATAAACATATTTTAGAGTGAGAGAGTCTCCTCAAGAACACCACCAAGCCCCACACGCCCCGTTCTTAAATCTCGATCTTTCGGCGTGTTTAATCCGTCCGAAGTCGTATTGTTGGTGCTAATCGGGACCAACAAGTGGTATCAGAGCCCAACGCGACCGGATTTGCGTGTTTTGAGCAAGATTTGAGTGAAAATTGCTTGAAAAATTATTTTCGTCACTTTCAGTTTTTGGGCGATTTCGACCTCGATTTGTTGTTTTTAGACATCCCAAAGGTTGATTATGTGTTTAGGAATGTTTTTCTGAAGTTTTGGAACAAGTTTCGTCGATTTTGAGTGAGATTTGAGCGAAAACGAGTCATTTTTCTGGTAAAAGTCGCGCAATGAAATAGTACTGTTCTTGGCCGAGAAATTTTCATACCCGAGAAAATTCTTAGCCGAGAAATTTCTTGCGTTGAAATTTTCGCTGCTACAGTGAGTGAGGCCGAGAATTTTTTTACCCGAGAAATTTGCCTGAGAAAATTTCGCTGGCCGAGAAACTTTCGCTGCCCGAGAAAGTTTTGCAAAACTGAGAAATTTTTCCAAAATCCGCGAAATTTTCTAAGGCTGAGAAATTCGAAACCGGGAAACTTTCTTTCTCAGGTTGAGAAATTTTTGAAACCGCGAAATTTTTGAAACCGCGAAATTTTCTAAGGCTGAGAAACTTTTACTGTACATGCGAAAATTCTTGGATGCGAAAAATTCTCACGACATGCGAAAATTTATAACTTGCGAAAATTTTTATACATGCGAAATTTTACTCTGAATGCGCAATCTTCTTGATATGCGAAACTTTTACTGTACATGCGAAAATTTTCTTTGAATGCGAAATTTCCTTTTTTTTCGCTACTCGCTCTCACAACGAAATTTCTCGGACGCACATTCTCACACAGCATTTTTTCGCACCCCCGAGAAATTTGCACCCAACCTTTAAACTTGATCCAAACACACCTTTTAGCTTCAAATCTTGCAAAAATCACTCTTGAAAAAATACACTTAAACGTTTTTGACCACCAAAAATTTCTGGCCCCCCCTCGGATTAAATAAGGTTAAGGTTAAGGAAATTTCTGGCCCCTAAGGAAAATTTATATCATTGGATAGAGAAAAATTTTCTAAGCCCATTGGACTTTGTCTATTTTACACTTTTAAAATTTTCCGAAATAAATTTTTCTGGGCCAAAATTTTCGGTATAGACGACGTTTTTTTGTTTTGTGAAATTTTGAAGGCAAATCCAAAACGCGGCAACGATCACCGTACCCAACAATCTACCTAGGACGGTATTGGCATATTATAGGAAAAGTTTTGGTAATACTCACGAAGTTTTCGAAATCATTTTATAAAATTTTTCGGTATCCACCAAAATTTTCGACACTCACGTTTTTCGAAACTTCACGATATTTCTCGACGAACCAAACTTTTTGGAGTAAAAATTTTCAAAAGCCATTTTTTTCTTCTTTATTTAAATATTTTTTAAAACAAAAATTGATGCTCAAGCTAGGACAATCGCGAAACTAGAAGCACAATATGCTAATAATTATGCATTGTTAGAGACAAAATTGACGGAGCTAGCTGTAGCTAATGACGCTTTGGCTTCCGCTAAAGGAACATTAGCATCCTTCAAGTCAATTTTGACTAGCTTGGAATCTAAGGTAGCAATGAGTGAAAAGAGAGTCTGCGATCTAACTAAAAGCTTAGATATTTGCAAAGGTGAGCGAGATTGCTTCTCTTTGCAATATCAAATGCTCTTAGAGGAACGCAATATATCTTCAAACTTAGATTCGAACGGGGAAAATATTTTACATTCTGAAAAACCTATTCCATGTGATATCCCGGAGACTCTTCGTAAAGTGAAAGATTTGCAAGAAACTCTGGAATTCGAAAGAATAAGTTTTGGCGCGGAAAAGAAAAAGCTTTTAGAGAAGATTTCTAATCTCGAAAATTCGTTTGAGTCTGAAAAGGAAATATTTTTAAATGAGATTTCAAATCTTAAAAATTCCCCGTCTTTACCTGTCTCCAATGATCTTTTAAAAGATACATCTTCCTCGAAACAGGTAAAGAAAAGAAAGTCAAGCATCTTTGTTCCAAAAATTAAAACTGCTTTTTCTACAAATTCTGAGTCACCTTTGACTGATACTGAAATGTTTAGTAAAAGCAAAGCGCTTAAATTTTCAAAGGAACAATTAAAAGAAAAAATAAAGAGAGGAAAATCGACTTTCTTTTTGAAAAACTTGAACAAAAATTTTAATGATTGCCCCTCTTCGACTCCTATTAAAAGGAGAGCATGCGAAGAAGTTCAAAGCTCAAGCAAGCGAACTTCTCAAACTACACCCCTTCATCATTATAGAGTGAATGATGTGAACTCTTGTAAGCAATACGACTCATCATCCAATGACGCATATAGCGCCATAAGCTCATATTCCTACTTGAAATACCCAGTCCAGATTTATTCTAGAAAGCATCTTATGCGACTGGCTAGGGAGAAAATCTTTAGGTCTTCTACACCTAGGCACACATTCACCTGCACTGAATTGTCATTTCCCTCCAAGGTTCACCAAACTTGGATTCCTAAATCACAAATCAAATTGGATAGGACTTTAAAAGATGATTTAGGATCAATATCTGAACCAAATGTGCTTAACTTGTTTTCTGCTAACAAGGGAGGACCCATCCAAAAATGGGTACCAAAGTCCCGATAAAGTTTTTGCAGATTTCCCAGCATGGGTAGGTACTAAGAGAGCTGCTCCACACTCATGACTGGTATGCGACGAGGGCAGCCAAACCACCCAGCATGTATGGCACCCGGGTTGCTCCACATACATGACTGGTACACGACGTGAGCAACCACCCCCCGGCATGAATGGTACATGGGTTGCTCCACATTCATGACCGGTATGCACTGCGAGCAACCAACCCCATCATGCACGTTACACGGGTTGCTCCACGTGCATGAAGGGATGTCAGAGAAGCGAGCAATCATCATGACTTCTGTACAAATCCGTGCAGAACTCGGACCCATAAAGAAGGGTTGACAAGAGTTCAACCAACCATCAGTGGGCGCGCCATCTAATCTCGATGCTTAGGCGATGTGGATCTCATGTACCAGACTCCACCGTCCACCCACTGCCATCCATTCCACCATGGTGCGCTACATGGAGACGTCCTAAGCTACCGTGATCCTCTTTACACCCTCACCACCACACCACCTGACGAGTCTCAGAAGTGTCTGATCAACAGTTTTGGGCCACCCTCGTCGACATCACTCGTGGTCGCCTTTCAACGCGATCACGCCACGCCACCATAGTTCCCATGGATCAGTGAAACCCCCCCTGATCCTAACCCAGGAACGAGCCTACCCTAGCCTCTCTAGTCTAGGTCTAGGTCGCGCGACATCCTCCTCCACGCAAAGATCCAATCAACGATCTCGGGAGGATGACGTAAGTCGCTTGCAGGAGTTGCGAACCAACGACGACATGATCGCACTCCTCTGTCATATCTCACCACAACCCGGACCTCGCCCATAGGTACAGGAGACGACTCGCTCGTTTCCCGAGTAGAAGTCGCGGCATCTGGTCCAACCGTGCAATTCACCCCTCCCAACCACTCAGCTATCCTTTCGCAGATAGCTGTTTCATTTCGCACAAGAGGAACCACGTTAGCCATCACCGCCCCACTTGGAGACGGTTGATGTTGAACATGCAGTGCCCCGCCTCTCACTGCACCTCTTCCACCCACGTTGAGTCTAGTGTCCTCACCCACCGAAATTTTCCACTTTCTAGGACACAAACACTCTTTACGCACCGCAGGTTCTTCGTGAACTTGCCCGAACGCTTGATGACGTCCTTGTGACCGAGAGCGGAAGACCCACGACAGCCACCCTCACCACAACTGTCGATGGGCCACGGATACGAGCTTGTCTCATCGTCCGTGCGAACGGAAAGCCTTTGTGGCTCTCCGGTTCTTCTTGTTCTGTGCAAACAGGCGGCACATCGGACACATGTTTCGATGTTGTGACGACGGAGCGTCTTTGTGACCCCCGTCTGGTTAGTTACCCCGTTCGTGATGGAGCCCCGACTCATAGCAATCAGCGAGGAACTTACACATTCCATGCCGCGCTCAACGAGGATCTATGAAGGAAAAGGTCCCATCACCGACACCACTCCACCACGCCTACGCCACCACATGCTGCTCCGTCTCTCCAGTGTTCAAAACTGAACCCGGAGGAAAGCCAAATGCTGCTACTCCTGAGAATCCCACTTGATTGCCTCACTCAACACCACACCACACCATCATCACCACCATCAACACCAGAGGCAGACTCGTCCCACGGACGACGTGACGATCCCGAAGACGGAGATCATCTCAAGGGGGAGTAAAGGAGAAGAAATGAGTTGAAGATCGTACAGCAGCATCAGCAGCAACCATCATCCACGCCACCTCTACCAACTACGCCCCGCCGGAGGCTTCCACTACCTCCGCGCACATTCTTATGTGTCAGGCTATTATGTTCATAATGGAACACTCGAATGAGCCATGGCACATCATCCACCACATTCCGCCACTACTGCGCTGACCACTCTGAAGACCGGGCTCCCTGCTCTTGAAAGTCACATTTCAATGGAGCCTTGGCACATTTTTTACGCCCCACGCCTACCTTCTTCTGGAGCCAGACGAGTCATCTTCGAGGCCGAACCAGACAACTTCCATTCGTAGACGATAAATCCAGCGCCAAGAAGAAGAAGATTGGAGAATCTTAACAAGTGAGTCCTAGCCGAGCCATCAATGCCTCCGCAAGAAGAGGAGATATCCCTTGTAGGGGGAGTTTGCTAGGAATCGAGATCTCCAATATGCCCAACAAAGATATCCCGCGCTGAACTGAAGATTGAACACTAAGGGGGAGATTGTTAGGAAATATTTTGTAGTGTTCAATTTCATTGTATTATCTTTGTTGATTTGCTTTATTAAACTTTGGGCTAGCTCTTAATTGGGTTAGTTCTTAGTTATTTATGTAATGGGCCTTCACAAGAGGCCCACCTATTATATACCAACTTGTGGTATAAATAGGAAAACCCTAACACATAGTTAGGGGTGCTTGTGTGTGTTAAGAAAATAAACATATTTTAGAGTGAGAGAGTCTCCTCAAGAACACCACCAAGCCCCACACGCCCCGTTCTTAAATCTCGATCTTTCGGCGTGTTTAATCCGTCCGAAGTCGTATTGTTGGTGCTAATCGGGACCAACAGCTCGCTAAATAGGAAAGAATCTATGTATTTCTCTGCTTTGTTTCGTATACATTTCGTGGCTTCTTCCTTCACTATGAGTAGCTAATCATTTTGTGTGTTTGGGATGAGACGAACGCTAGATAGCGTCGTAGTTTGGACGTAAAATACTCGTGAACACATGATATGGCTTTGTTCGTTTATGACAGCTTTTATTCGATTCAATATGTCAATGTATTATTTTGAGAATCACATTTGGCATGTCTATGTGTTGGTGTGATGTTTAGTAGACCGTTAAGGGCGAAAGCTAAATGACGGTTCGTTCTATCGTAAACGTTAGGCGTCGACTATAGGGCGAAAGCAAATAGTCGACCCTCAATTTAGATAAACTACTATATATTCGTTACCATTTACGGCAAAAGCTAAGTTGGAAACGAGTAGGAATTATCGTGACATAGTCATTAATCATGTGGTAGCGGTAGTTACGACTTCATCGACGATATCTAGCGGGATTCGAAATCCCAAGCACATTCCTTTTATTCAAAGTTACTCTTAAATCTTTAGTTGTGTTTTGATCATTTTTCTGTGTTAGTTTAAGTTGTTGTGACTTAGTTCAAATATAAAAATCTCAATCATTTGTTAGGCTAGATATTGAATTGATAGGTTATTACTAGTAATCAAGATTATTCCTCGTGTTCGATACTCGAATACTCGCTATAGCTATTTTACAAACGATAGGTACACTGCCTATTGCGCGTGGTGATAGTTATAACATATTCGTTTTAATTATTACTTGATGTACTTGCACGAACATTTATTTAAAACGTACACGCTCGCGATCAAGTTTTTGGCGCCGTTGCCGGGGAATAATTTGATATTAGGAAAACCGAAGTTCGGTAATTTAGCCATTCACTTATTTGTTATTTTATTCTAGTTTATCAGAATTTCTTTGATTTGCGATTATTTTTCCGCTTGTGACTTGTTAACTAACTAACGAGATTCGTTGGTCTTCAGGGTGTACTCTTACAGTGAATGACCCGAAATCATCCATCGTATCCACTCATTGAAGCATCTCCGGATTTCGAGCGTACATTGCGACGAAGACTAAGGCAGGAAGTAATTGGAAGTTCTTCGTCCGATAACTCATTTCAGCTAGTTGATTATTCTCAAGACTCAACAGACCCAGGACACGGCAAACACTTCCCACATCGAGACGTCAGTTGATAGTTCAGGAACACCAAAGGAAATGGCAGATCAAAAAATTAATAACGAGGAGCAATCACTGCAAGATTTGCTCAAGCACGACACACTTGGTGGTACGGAATCGGCAATTGTGATACCACCTTTTGAGAGCAACAACTTCGAGTTGAAGCATTCGTGGCTTCAAATGATATTTCAAACGGCCCAATTCGAAGGAAGGTCTGAAGATGATCCGTACAAACACATAAAGGCGTTTCTGACAATTACGGACACTATCAAGATTAATGGAGTTCCAAATGACACCATCAAGCTTATGCTATTTCCATTTTCTCTCAAAGACAAAGCAAAGGAGTGGTTGGAGCTATTACCACCTAGGTCTATCACTACTTGGGACGAGCTGCGAGGAGCCTTCCTTGGCTACTTCTTCCCGCAATCGAAGGTACTTCGGTTGAAAACTGAAATTTCGCTCTTTCATCAGAAGGACACGGAGAACCTCTACGAAGTTTGTGAGAAGTACAAAGCCTTATTAAAGAGATGTCTGCAGCATGGAATGACAAAGGCCGCAATCGTTAACCGATTCCACGAAGCACTCAATGATCAAACGGCCCATATACTAGACGGGGCCGCAAACGGAGGACTTGTGAAGCTCAGTGCCACAGAAGCTTGGAACCTAATTGAAGATTATACAAGGAACAGCTTCATGCGAGGCAACACAAGAATGAGGGTGCCTGGAGTGTTCGAAGTAAGTGAGGACACGGCGATGAATGCTAAGTTTGACGCTCTTCAACAACAAGTTGCCACGACGCAAACTCAACTTCAGACGATGATCAATGCGCTACTACCAAAAGTTGCCCAACCACCGATCGCTAATGCTGTAATGACACCGATGACCGCCGCACCACCGCAACAGATACCGTACATACCGCATTGTGGTAACTGTGGTGCAGCCCACGAGACGTCGGAATGTCAAGCCATACCACCGGTGGAACACGTTGACTACATGGGAAATTATCAAGGACAGAGAAGCTTCCAACCTCGAGCACATCCGAATCTTTTTTACGGAAATCAAGGGCATCAAGTGCAAAGGCAATCCGGTTTCCAAAAGGGCCACCACCGGGATTTCAAGCCGGAGGATCAAGGGTATGATGGAGAGACTCCTCTATTAAGGCGTCGAACTCGATGGTTATGGCCTTATCGGGATTGGCATATGGCCATTCGGTGGGCGGCGGCCCGCTGGCGAGGGAAGCATCTTCTCCATGCAGCATATCGACATATTCTAGCATTACTCGTCTATCATATTTGGCAGGCAAGGAACATGCACTGGAAGGAGAGGATCATCATTACCCCACAGAGGCTGGTGGGCTGTGTTTTTGCCTTGGCTACATGCGTATTAGTGGCACGTCCGCCAAGTATGACCTTCACCGGGCGGCTATACACCGAATATGGCGAGTGGCTTGGTAGGACTGGTTTTTTATTGGTTTATTAGTTTATTGGTTTATTGGTTGGTTGGGTTTGGTTGATTGGTTATTCCTTTCCTGTGGGTTCCCAGTAGTCTGTTACTGGTTTTGTGGAGTATTTCTCCTGCTCATCTGTACATACACTTCCACTTTATATACGGGACATTATACCAAAAAAAAAAAGATACTCCTCTCAAACTTCGATAAGACTACTCAAGCCCATGAGAGTCGATTAACAAAGATGGAAGAACAATTCCAATCTATTGATCTCCGAGCTCAAAATACAGATGCGTCTGTACGAAAATTGGAGTTGCAAGTTGGCCAAATAGCAAAGCAATTGGCTGAACGACCTCAAGGTTCACTTCCCAGCTATACCGAGACGAATCCTAGGGAACATTGCAAGGCCGTCACTTTAAGGAACGGGAAGGAGCTACAAGAGCGGGAGCAGACTGTAAGAAAGCAATCTCCGGAGAAGACTAATATCGAGGGCCATGAAGAGCAGGTTTTAAAAAAAATGAAGAAGAAAGGCCGAAAGACCGGAAGTTGAAAAGGAGAATGAGAAGGAAATTAGCCTACCAAAGCCATATCAACCGAAGATTCCTTATCCAGCTAGACTGAGGAAGGATCGAGATGAGGAACAGTTCGGTAAATTCATGGGTATGTGTAAACAAATGCATATTAACTTACCGTTTGTTGAAGCCATTACGAGATGCCTCGTTTCATGAAGTTTCTAAAGGACTTGCTCACCAACCGGAGGAAGCTTGAAGATGTGTCCACTGTGCGCCTAAGAGGAGAATGTTCGGCCATCCTACAAAGCAAGATTCCAAAGAAGCTTAAGGACCCAGGGAGTTTTACTATTCCATGCCTTATTGGCGATATTGTTGTCGAACGCGCTTTAGCCGATCTAGGAGCTAGTATAAATTTAATGCCATACTCCATGTTTAAGAGACTAGGTCTCGGCGAACCCAGACCCACTAGGATGAGCCTCCAATTGGCTGATAGATCTTTAAAATATCCTCGAGGTGTTATCGAGGATGTCCTAGTTAAGGTGGATAAGTTTATTATCCCCGCTGATTTTGTCATCTTGGATATGGAGGAAGACGAAAATATTCCTCTTATCCTCGGCCGACCCTTTTTAGCCACCGGTGAATCCATGATAGATGTCACAAATGGCACTTTGACTCTAACAGTGGATGGTGAGAAAGTAACTTTTAATATGGCAGACTCTATGAAAAGTCCTAGCTCACTCGATGATAAACGTTATTACGTGGATGTGTTTGAGCAAGATGTTCTCTTTTCTTTGGAGGACTTATTGCAGGTTATTGGCGGAAACGATAAGCAAATATCCACAGTGATGGCCATTGATGAGTATGACGACGACATTGATGAGCCCGTAACGACTGTCCACGAAAGCAAAGAGGAGGATAAGGGGAAGAGCTCGATCGAAGAGCCACCGGTCCTTGAACTCAAACAATTGCCTGAGCATCTCGAATATGCATTTTTAGACGGCGATTCAAAATTACCGGTGATTATATCCTCAAACCTCGACGATGAGCAGAAAGACCAACTATTAGAAGTGCTGCGAGAGCATAGGAAGGCCTTGCGTGGAAGATATCAGGAATTCGCGGGATTAGCCCGAGTTTTTGTATGCACAAGAACCTCATGGAGGACGACTTCAACCCTGTAGCCCAACGACAAAGGAGGTTAAACCCGAACATGAAGGACGTTGTCAAAAAGGAAGTTATTAAGCTACTAAATGCTGGAGTGATTTACCCGATCTCAGATAGCGCGTGGGTTAGTCCAGTTCAGGTGGTTCCAAAGAAGGGAGGCATGACAGTCGTCACCATTGAAAAGAACGAGTTGATTTCGACAAGGACAGTAACCGGATGGCGTGTATGCATCGACTACAGGAAGTTGAATGACGCCACAAGAAAAGATCATTTCCCTTTACCCTTTATTGATCAAATGCTTGAAAAGTTATCTGGACATGCATTTTACTGTTTTCTTGATGGTCTGTCAGGTTATTTGCAGATTCCTATAGCACCGAAGGACCAAGAGAAGACCACATTTACTTGCCCGTTCGGAACATTTGCTTATCGGCGGATGCCATTTGGACTGTGCAACGCCCCTGCCACATTTCAGCGATGCATGATGGCTATCTTGGATGAATTGGTGGGCGAGGAAGTGTTCATGGATGATTTCTCAGTGTTCGGTACCTCTTTCAATAATTGCTTAACTAATCTTAAGAGTGTGTTACAACGTTGTGAGGAAACGAATAGCACTTAATTGGGAAAAATGTCACTTTATGGTTCGGGAGGGCATAGTTTTGGGACACAAGATATCCACTAAGGGGATTGAAGTGGACCGAGCTAAGATCGAAACAATAGAAAAACTACCAATCCCCTCGAACGTAAAGGCTGTTAGGAATTTTCTAGGTCATGCGGGATTTTATCGTAGATTCATAAAGGATTTTTCAAAAATCGCTCGACCGATGTCTAAGTTATTAGAAAAAGATGCTCCGTTCGATTTTAATGATGAATGTATTAATGCTTTCATGTTGCTTAAAGAGAGACTTGTATCCGCACCCATTATGACCGCTCCTGATTGGGGGCTACCTTTTGAACTAATGTGCGATGCTAGTGACTACGCAGTGGGAGCTGTATTGGGGTAGCGAAAGGATAAATAATTTCGACCAATCTTATGCAAGTAAGACGTTGGATGCAGCTCAAGCCAATTACACTACCACCGAAAAGGAACTCCTAGCTGTCGTGTTCGCCGTCGACAAATTCAGGTCATATCTTATTTTAACGAAAGTTATTGTTTTTACTGATCATTCTGAAAGTACTTGCTAGCGAAGCCGAATGCAAAGCCTCGACTCATTAGATGGATTTTACTCCTTCAAGAGTTCGACATCGAGATTCGGGATAAGAAAGGCGCAGAAAACGTTGTTGCGGACCACCTCTCTCGACTAGAGGAGCATGAAATACAAGATACCAACAGAAGGACAATCGTTGATACGTTCCCGGACGAGCATTTGTACGCCGTACGAACAGTAAGCGAAGAAACCCCGTGGTTTGCAGATTTAGCTAACTACCTTGTTGCGAGGATCTTACCTAAGGAGTACACGAGTCAACAAAAGATGAAATTCTTTTCTGACTTGAAGTACTACTTTTGAGAAGACCCTTATCTTTTCAGGAGATGTGCAGACCAAGTAATCCGAAGGTGCGTTGCTTTCCCCGAAACAATGAAGATTATCGAGCATTGCCACGGCGGACCAACTGGAGGTCATTATGCAGGTAATCGAACCGCCCAAAAGGTACTTGAATGCGGCTTCTATTGGCCGACAATTTTTAAGGATGCTAATATGTACGTCAACACATGTGACCAATGTCAACGAGCAGGTAACATCTCTAAACGCGATGAAATGCCTCAGAACTTTATCTTAGTTTGCGAAGTGTTCGATGTTTGGGGCATAGACTTTATGGGTCCATTTCCTAGCTCGTACAACAACAAATATATTATTGTGGATGTTGACTACGTGTCCAAGTGGGCGGAAGCTCAAGCTTTACCCACGAACGATGCTAGGGTTGTTGTTAGATTTCTACGAGCATTGTTCTCACGGTTCGGGTCACCTAAATGCATTATTAGTGATAGGGGTACTCATTTTTGCAACATCCAATTCGCACGTACCTTAGAAAGATATGGTGTTAAGCATAGCACTTCTACTCCTTATCACCCACAAGCAAGTGGTCAAGTAGAAGTAGTTAACCGTGAGTTGAAGCGCATTCTAGAGAAAACCATAGATGGGAATCGACGGGAATGGGCGAATAAGCTTAACGACGCACTTTGGGCTTATAGGACTGCATATAAGACACCAATAGGCACTACTCCATATCGACTAGTTTACGAAAAGGCATGTCACCTTCCTGTTGAACTAGAACATAAAGCCTACTGGGCGATAAAGTCTTTAAACCTCGATTTGGTGCAATCCGGTGAAAAACGTAAGCTCCAAATCAATGAGCTTGATGAATGGCGTTTGTCGGCATACGACAATGCAAAAATGTATAAGCAACGCTCAAAAGAGTATCACGATAAGAAGATCAAGCAACATAGAGAATTTCGAGAGGGGGATCAAGTCCTCCTTTTCAATTCTCGTCTTAGACTTTTTCCCGGAAAGCTAAGATCTCGTTGGTCTGGGCCTTTTATGGTTACTCGCGTTTTTCCATATGGTACTGTCGAAATTTCAAATGTTGAGCAGGGAAATTTCAAGGTTAATGGCCAACGACTGAAGCATTATTATGGTGGAGGAGAAGACACGGGCACAAAGGAGGTCATGTACCTCGATTTCAATCTACCGTAGAACGAAAAGGTACGTCTGGCTCACGACGTTAAAGAAGCGCTTCTTGGGAGGCCACCCAGGTAATTGCGTTAATTTTAAATAAGTGTGTACCTTAGGAAGTAAAAAAAAAATTATAACTGTTGACATACATGGCCACAGACACGGCCGTGCCTAGCCATGTATGAGCAATACGGCCTTGCGGCCATCTTACACGGCCCCAAACATGGCCGTGTCTGCCCGTGTAGGAGCAAGACAATCTCACGGCCTATAAACACGGCCACTGACATGGACGTGTTTGGTTATAAAAAAAAAGAAAGAAATGAATGAAAATCAAAAAGTGAAAAAAATAATAGAATAATAATAACATTAAATATATAAAAAAACAAAATTTATAATAATCATAAATAAATAAAAAAATAATAAAAATAAAAATAAAAAAAGAGGGGCGAAATGTACACGGCCATGTCGTCTCTCTAAAATAATAAAAAAAAAAAGAGAATTAATAAAAAAAAACAAGAAAAATAAAAAAATATATTTCTAAATAAAAAACAAAACAAAAAATATAAAATATATATAAATAAAGAAAAATAATAATCACACAAAAAAATAATAAAAAATAAATAAATAAAAAAAAACAAAACAAAACGATTCCTACACGGCCACAAACATGGCCGTGTTTGCTCAACTAAATTCTCACGGCAATGCAACACGGCTATAAACATGGCTGTGTATACTCGATTCAATTTAAAAAGAAATAATAATCACTTCCTTCTTTAACATCGAATCTTTCACACATCACACACTTCACTCAACCAAACATCAAACCAAATACGATTCTCCCTACCCGCGACGAATTCCGGCAACAAGCTTCGGTGAAACTTCCAACATCTATTATCATCGATTTAAGCAAGATAGGTAAAATCATTTACACCCTCAGTTTCGTTCTTACAAGCTAAACTCGGATTTTTGTTCGTTTCGATCCCCATAGCTTATATATTAGGGATATAATATGTAGTTCATGAAGTGGGTCTTGCTAATTTCGCTTCCATTGCATATGGAATTTCGTGTTTAGTAAGAGCCCTAACTTTAAGATTCGGAATGCATAATTTTCGTTTATGTTGTTGTTTCAATGCGGGTTTTCGGTTTGGGAGAAAATATTTCACTAGGAAAACATGATTGGCTAGCTAATTTCAACAATGTTGTTAGTTGAATTCATGTTCATTTTATGCGCATAGCACGTGTTCGATGAAATGCCTCACTTGGGTTGGGGTTGATTTGTTACCTACTTATTTGGAATTGATGAAGAAAAGCTTGTCTCTTTGTATGGATTATGAAGATGATGTTTGATCGAGTTGAGATAGCTTTGATTTGAACTTTTTCTTCTCGAGAATCACATTCACTTTGTAGGTACGATGTCTCGACGTGCTAGCTCCTCCCGCCACCCACGTAACACCACCTCTAGCCCACCGGCACGCAACTGGCGACGCGGGCCAACGGACACGGTGGATTTGCTAACCTCTATGGCCACTTTCACTAGTGACGATGCCCGTGGACAGCAGTACGATAGGCTCAAAGGCATGAAATTCATGCGCACCGATCGACTCCACCGAGAGACCCTTCAACGCCTCGGCATCGTGACCCAGGTCGACCACTATCTTTCAACGAGTAGTTGAGACGCACTTTTCAGCATCGACGAGCCAGCATACGTGGAACTCACACTGGAGTTCCTCGCCACCTTCTCATTCGATGAGCACGACTACAAAAGGGTTGTCCGTTTCCGTACCTTTAATAAAGAGCATGTGGTCAGTCTTGATAATTTGTGTAGAGCGCTCGGTCTCAAAGTCCCAAGCTACGTACACGGCGAACCCGATGCCACCGATCATTACAAGTTCAAGCTCGATGGGACGGACGTGCGGAATGAAATTTGGCGCGAGATGATACGCCCCCAACTTCTAGGCCAGCTGGAAGCAGATTATAAAAGTACCCAATCGAAGGCTTCCTCGCTAATGACGCCGGGTCTACGATACATCCATCGGCTTTGCACCACCTCCGTCACCGCACGAGGCGAGTCACACGGTGTGGTCACATTACGGGATCTCTTTTACCTCCACCGCATTCGCAATGGATACAAGGTCCATCTCGGACTAGCTATGGCCCACGGATTCCGGCAGCAATCCGAGGGACGCGAGAAGGGAAAAAATCACTGTGGGAAGGCGGGATTTTCAAATTTTCGATCAATCTTCACGATTTTCTTGTTGATCACCATCGTTTCTGGCCAACACCCATCTGTGGTGGTCGGCCGGTGAGTGCTTTGTCCGTCTCCATCGTCTCGGTGGTGAGGGACCGGTCTTTTGGAATTTCGCTCGGCTAGGGTTTGGGCTATGGAGGACGACGATCCAGTGCGCCCGGCATCGTCTTCTCAGCTTGATGTCATGGCACTTGGCGACGCTACCAGGTCTGAATTACCAGATTTGGGTGCGTTATGTGCAGCTTATCCCGCATTTGCGGCTTGCTTTGATGAGACAAGATTCCGCGGGCTGATTACTCGCATGAATGGGTCTGATGGGACGGTGTGCGGGGAGGTTCCGATAGCTGATGGGGCGCCGACTGCACCGGGTCTGGTAGGTGATCAGCCCCTGTCGATTGATGGGGATGGGGCGACGGCTAGGGCAGCATCAATACAGTTTGAGGCGGGACTACGATTAGGGTTTCATCTGGTGCATCGTTGGCTAATGGGCTGATTGAGGCTTTGGGAGCGCGTGGAGCTGGTGTGAATGGCCTGCCATCTGATCATAGGACGTCAAAGGCTAGGGAAGAATTGCTTGGCTCACCCCCGGCGCGGAATGCTACTACAGTTCCCCTCAAAGGGACACTGCGTCACCCTAGCCGTAAGCAACGGTGGGGCCGCCCGGATACTCCACCACCTATGGGTTTGTCAATATGGGTTCACCGATGGAAGAAGAACATGTCGATGAGGAGATTGAAGTTGATGATAGGGGAAAGGCTGGTTCGTCTGGGAATGACGCGACTCACACTGGGGTATCTGAAACAACCGAGGTATCCACCCCGACTCCATTGGCGTCATTTGCGGCTGTGGTGGCCGGGACGCATACGACTTCGATACCTCCGAAACCTGTCATCCACTTTCAAAGTGTCCAAGGGCACATGGGCCGAGGGCAACGCCATGAGGGACAGCGCCGCCTTGCTCTTGAATACATTGCTCCGAAGTCGACTGTTGATAAAATTGCGGTTGTGACCCCATCATGGGAAGTAGCGCGTGATGGCTTTGCTAGGTGGGAGCACACTTTGGTCGGGTACTTTCTAGGCCGAAAACCTTATTTCTCTTTTGTGGAACGTTTTGCGCGTGCTCGGTGGACTGGATTGGTGGAGGTTCGGGCGAGTGCAAATGGCTTTTTCAGGTTTCGCTTCGAGTCCGCTTTGGCCATGACCGAGGTATTGGAGGGGGGCCCTTGGCTATTTCAAGGACAGCCATTGTTCTTGGAAACGTGGAGGCCGGGTATGTCGCTAGAGCGAAAAGAACTCGTTGAAGTTCCTCTTTGGGTGAAGCTCTGGAATGTCCCTAGTGAATTCTGGACTCAAAAAGGCTTGGCAGTTCTGGCTAGTGGTGTTGGTAGGCCATTATTTGCGGATGGGATCACGACAAAAGGGGATAGAATCGACTATGCACGGGTTTGCATCATGAAGACGCTTGCAACGCCTTTTATTGAGGAGGTTCATATTGAGGTGCCAAAGGAGGATGGTGGCACAGCTGGGACTGTACATGTTCGAGTTGATTATGAGTGGCGCCCGGCGAGGTGCGAATCTTGTGCAACATGGGCCCATGGGGATACGCAATGTCCCAAGAGGAAAGCTTCTAGTACACCGTGCGAGCCTCGGCAACTGGCGCGACCTAACCCAAAACCAGTTTCGAAGCCCGAGGGGAATCGGGAACATCCACAGCGTAGTACGCGGGAGCGGTCACGTGACCGGGGCAGCCATACGGAATGGCCCCAGATTGGGGCCCATGGGAAGGCTAGATTGGTGGCACCGTCCACTTCGACGCAGGGCGGGCAACAGATCACTGTACGCCAAGCTGAGGCAAACTCCTCGAATGACCCACACCTCCCTCGTCTATTTGGGGATGAGGGTCACTCTGATCATAACTCATTCGCCTTGTTACGAGGATTGAATGACGCGGATGCTGATTATCATTTTTTGTCTCATTCATCTACTCCGGGCCCTAAAGCAGATGCAGCCCGCCATGGGGTGAATTAATGTTAGCAGCGGTGCATGGAATGTGCGTGGTCTTAATAAGCAAGACCACAGGAGGGCGGTGGGGGAGCTGATTTCACGGGAGGGGCTGTACATGATTGGGCTTCTAGAGACACGGGTGGCGGTATCTAATGCGGGATTTATATCAGGTAGCCTTAGATCAAATTGGCGATGGTTCTTTGATTATGATGATGGACCGTCGTCGCGCATATGGGTCGGGTGGGACCCGACTTTTATGAGTGTGGATGTCCTTGGGTCCTCAACCCAAGCTGTTCATTGTCGAGTGGCGTTGGCAATGACGGGGGATATCATATTTGTTTCCTTTGCATATGGGAAATCCAGGAGGGAGGAGAGGCTGCCCCTATGGGAGGAGCTAATTACTATATTTTCAGCTCGTGTGGCGGATGGATAGTCATGGGGGACTTCAATGCCATTTTGCACACGGGGGAGGGCGTGGTGGTTCGCCCTCTCGACTTGATATGGAGGAATTCCAAGCGTGTTTGGTAGGCGCTGATTTGGCGACATTACCTACGATGGGCCAAGTATTCACGTGGTATAATCAGAAGCGGTCTGTTGCGGGGATCTGGCGGCGATTGGTTCACCAGGTTTACAGATGTCTTTTGTAGGTGCGGCTTACCGGCGACCTCTGACCACTCGCCTGTGATTTTGGGGGCTAATACGAATCGACAATATAAGTCGACTTTTCGTTTCGATAACTTCCTGACGAAGGATCCGGCTTTCATGGGCATAGTGCAAAATGTCTGAAATACTTCGTTGCATGGCTTTCCTATGTTTGTCTTGGTGAGGAAGCTAAAGTTGTTGAAGCCGGCCATGCTTCGACTACGACGATCACTTTCTTGATATTGCACAGGACTTTGCCTCTCGTTTCCCTTATGAGGCCTCTTTCTACGAGCTGGAACGGCTATGTCGGACGTTATATGCTAAGGCGGTGGATATGGAGCATTCGGCGTTATCGCAGAGGTCCAAGCTTGCATGGCTGAAGGATGGGGATCAGTGCACATCCTATTTCTTTCGTAGGGTGGCCATGCGGCGAGCTACTAATCGCATCTGGTCCCTAAGGCTGCAAATGGCGACCTCCTTGAAGAACCGGATCAGGTGGAGGGCGAGCTGATCGGGTTCTATCAGGGCTTATTGGGGCAGTCTGCTCACCCTACGCCTATCATTCCTGCTGATGTGCAGAGAGCGGTGACGCGTACGCTTTCCCCAGCGAATGCTGCTTCTATGATCACCCTTGTGACGGCCACGGAGATTCGTGAAACGCTTTTCTCTATGGGGGATGAGAAAGCACCTGGGCCTGATGGGTATACGGTCGGTTTTTTTAGAGCTGCGTGGGGAATTGTGGGCGATGAGGTGGTGAAGGCGGTCCAAGATTTCTTCGTTACAGGCAGACTACTGAAGGGACTCAACAGCACCCTCATTACTTTGATCCCGAAGCGAGATACACCTAGAAGGGCAATGGATTTCAGACCCATTTCCTGTTGCAACGTCCGCTACAAGGTGATCTCTAAGATCTTGGCAATCGACTGAAGGGACACCTAGCGTCCTTGGTCCATGGTTCACATACGGCTTTTATTCCAGGGCGACGGATCAGCGATAACGTGTTATTGGCGCAGGACCTATGCCTTGGGTACAAATCCAAGGGCCGTCCTCCACGTGCTATGTTTAAGATTGACCTGGCCAAGGCGTATGACAAGGTCGAGTGGGAGTTCCTGCTGTCTGTCTTAGGTGCCATGGGATTTCATCAGACGTACATTGGCTGGATCCGGGCATGCCTGACGACGACGGCATTCTCGGTGAATCTGAATGGGAAAGTGGTTGGATTTTTCCAAGGCATGAGGGGTTTACGACAGGGGGACCCCATTTCTCCCTATCTCTTTACGCTGGCAATGGAGATCTTGCATGGGCTTCTCCAGGTGTGCATTTCGGAGGAACCACGATTCAAATATCATTGGCGGTGTGAGACGATGGGCTTGGTTTCCCTTGCGTTTGCAGATGATCTCCTGCTTTCAGCCATGCGGACGTCATCTCGGTTGGGGTGCTGAAGAAGGCGTTGGGGGAGTTTGCACTGTTGTCAGGGTTGCGTCCTAATCCTGACAAGAGTGAGATGTACCTTTCTAGGAGGGCTGCAGGGTTGACGGCACAGATTCAGGAACTCATGGGCTATCGTGTGGGGCACTTGCCGGTGCGATACTTGGGAGTGCCTCTCATTACTACTCGCTTGACGATTGACGATTGTGCCCCACTCTTGCAGAAAGTCGATCAGCGATTGGGGTCTTGGCTCAATCGCTCCTTATCTTATGCACGCCGAGTGCAGCTGGTCAAGTCAGTCTTGCAGGCGCTTCATGCTTACTGGTCGGGTATGTTCTTATTACCTAAAGGCATCGTTCGAGCCTTGGAGTCGCGCTTTCGGAAATATTTGTGGGGAGGCGGTTTAGCTAAGGTGGCATGGGAGGTGTTGTGTTTACCTGTAGCTGAGGGGGGATTGGGGCTGCGCTCTATAGCTGTTGACAACAAGGCCCTATTACTTAAGCATTTGTGGAGCGTTCTTACCAGGACCCCAGACTCGATTTGGGTCGAATGGCTATATAGGACGCGGCTGCATTCTCGATCGCTATGGGACCTTCGGATCATTGGCGAATGATGCTTGGAGCTGGAGGAAGCTGATGTAGATGCGGCCATTGATCAGGTCTCTAATCACGTTCCGTATTGGGGATGGATCCACGATTTGGCTGTGGAAGGACCCCTGGTTGCTGCCAACGTCACTTTTGGAGAGGTTCCCTCGGGGCCCTATTGCGATGGGGCTGCCTCTTGATTCACGGCTGAGTGTGGTCCTTAATGTGCAGGGGTGGAATTGGCCAGGGCAGGGGGCGGTGGAATATCTTGAGATTCGCCGGCTACTTCCTTCTGTGGTTCGTGGGGTTCGTGGGGTTCGCCGGACGGATCTATGACAGCGGCTTTGGCTCGTGAAGCCATGCGCATCAGGAGGCCACCTGTGGATTGGGCGGTTTTGTTTGGAGGGCCGTTGAAGGTCCCAAGGCACGAGTTTATTCTATACTTGGGATTGCAGGATCGCCTCGCGACTAGGGACAAACCGTGGATTGCTCAGAGGGCGGGGACTCCAGCGTGTGTTCTCTGCGAGGAGCTGCACTACGAGACTGCTCAGCATCTTTTTTTAACTGTCCCTTCTCACGCCAGTGTCTTCGTCTATTAAGGCGTCGAATTCGATGGTTATGGCCTTATCGGGATTGGCATATGGCCATTCGGTGGGCGGCGGCCCGCTGGCGAGGGAAGCATCTTCTCCATGCAGCATATCGACATATTCTAGCATCCCTCGTCTACCATATTTGACAGGCAAGGAACACGCGCTGGAAGGAGGGGATCATCATTACCCCACAGAGGCTGGTGGGCTGTGTTCTTGCCTTGGCTACCATGCGTATTAGTGGCACGTTCGCCAAGTATGACCTTCACCGGGCGGCTATACGCCGAATATGGCGAGTGGCTTGGTAGGACTGGTTTTTATTGGTTTATTGGTTTATTGGTTGGTTGGGTTTGGTTGATTGGTTATTCCTTTCTTGTGGGTTCCCAGTAGTTTGTTACTGGTTTTGCGGAGTATTTCTCCTGCTCATCTGTACATACACGTCCACTTTATATATGGGACATTATACCAAAACAAAATCACGGTGGGACCATTTATCACTAAGCTGGTGAAAGGATTGGGTAACTGGCCAGACGAGGAGCCCAACATGACAATATTTAATGGATCGAAGCACTTGGATGCCACGACACTTCACATGATGAAGATGATCGAAAAGCTGCCTGAGTGGAAGAAGGAGAACTATTTCTATCGATGGCACGAGGACTACCGAGCATACACCGATATCCCGTTGCCTCTTGCCATGGAAGGCCCGTTCCCGCATCCAATTGACGAGAGTGCTGGTAGTCATACTGATTCTGCCGGCCCGTCCATGTTTAATCGTCGAGATTTCTCTGGTGTCACAACTTACGTCGACGACCGACTCGCCGCCCTCCGCGAAGAACTAGCCCAACAGCGAGCCGCAGATCGGGAGGAGAATGCCGCTGCCCATCACCGACGCGAGGAGGCCGAACGGAAACTGGATGGATCGTCAGGAGAAAGCGCTGAAGAAAGTCCAAGATGCCATGATGTTGCTTGCGGAGTCCCGCAAGCTGGTTGATCAAGGCGATGAGCCATCGTCCCCCGAGGATGACGCCTAGCATCCTCGTGGACCCTGATTTCTAGATTTTATTTTGAAGACTTTAATGCTTTGATATGCTACTATATGTTTCTCGACTTACTTTGTTTTAACGTGCTTTGTTTAAATCGTCGGCTTACAGGGCAAACAACGATAAGTATGCAAAGCTCGCATGCAACATATTTACTTGGAATCAACCACCCAATCACAACTTCAAGTGTGGGGAGGAGGACTTAACATTCATGCTTCAACCTCGTCACACTTCGCCATCATGCTCACCTAGTATAATCAGGGGAGTTCACGCTTTTCAATAATTTTCCACTCCTTTTGTCCTTATAATTTTCCGTTGGGGACAACGTTTTCCTCAAGTGTGGGGAGGGGGAATTTTGCGTGAACAGAATTTTTTGTTTAAAATGTGCGTGATCCGTTGAGAAAATGCATGTTCTTTTAATGTTTGGCATAATTAGTTGTTCATTATCTTAAAAATAGAGTGCATGCTAGGGAATTATGTGAGAAATTAGGACATGCACAATGATTGATTTCTTTCGACACGAACGAGTAGTATGAAAGATTCGTATGCATGACCCACTTTGTGAGATTTGTGAGCTGAAAAGTGCATAGTTTAATTCTCTCGTAAACTTTCTCGTGGTGCATGTTGAAAATTACTAAGGTGAGACTGCGTGAAAATGAGGGAGGCATTAGGAGATAAGTCCAAGCCAAAGTTTCCGACCACGTCTGATCACCGTAGTTAGCCATTTTGAGCCTGAGCCCTTTTTGTTTGAGGAAACCCGGGGAATTATAAGCCGCTGACCTAAGAAACTTTCAGATATCATGTTACCCGATTAATAGAGGAAGTGGAGGTTGAGTGCCAATGTCGAAAATCATAGCCCGGCCATTGTTTAAAAAAATATTTATATCTCCTTTAGATAATCTGGTGTTAAGAACTCCTCCATCGATAATCTCTCACCCGCAAAGGGACTGAGAGAAGAGGGGCTTAGCGACACGAGAAGGGGAGCTTAGATACGTGGGAAAGATGTTAAGAACCCTTCCTTCGATAATCTCTCATGCTTAATAAAAAAAGTCGGATAGAAGAAGAGCTTAGCATAGGTTTATGAAAAAAATAATAATAAAGAAAAAAACAATCCGAGACGGCAGGAGCTAACCACGACGTATGCGGCGCGCTATCGAGCAATGGCACGACACCGACATGACCGCTTGATTTTTTCGATTGAGGTTTACTCTCCAATATAGTCAGTTGAGCCCTACCATAACCCGGAAAGACCTTCTGATTCACACCTTATCACCGAGAGTAGTAGATGTATGATCCATTTGCGAGTTTATAGTAGGGACTAGACTATTGCATTAATTGAGGGAATTCACCGACATTTAGCCTATACCCTGAGTTACTCGAGTGAATTTCTGCATAGTACTGATCTTGATTAATATTGCTAAAGAAGTTCCTGTTGTTTTGAGGTAGTCATTGTGTCATGTTTCGAATTTCTTGATTAATTTCGTTTCATGTTTTTCTATTTTGAACGATAATGTGCAAAGGACATGTATTACATGTTTTGATTTGTTAGCCTAAATTGCTTGAGGACAAGCAAAAGCTCAAGTGTGGGGAGGTTTGATAAACGCATTTTCATTCGTTTATCTCCATCATTTTCATGTTGAATATTTGGTTTATGTGAGTTGTCTCATGCATTTATTCATAATTTTTACATATTTTGATGTCAAAGGTTTATGAGGCGATATTTGGGATGAACCGCGTAAACATGGAGCAGAAATTACAATTTTTTAATCAACGCGGCCTTCAACATGGCCATGTCCAGCAGAAGGAAGACACAGCCTTTAACACGGCCGTGTTTGTCAGCAGAAAAGAAAACACACTTGCGGCCCTTCAACATGGCCTGACACACAGCCATGTTTGTCAGCATAAAGGAAAATCATAGTTGCGGCCCTTCAACAGGGCCTGATACATGGCCGTGTTTATCAACAGTGTTGGGCCTTAAACCCTAAGCCCGAATGATACATGGCCGTGTTTGAGGCCGTGTTCGCCATGTTTTCTACTTAAGCTTCAATTTGAAGCCCTAAGAGCATCTAAGCCGCCACAACTCATTTCTAATTACCAAAAAACACCTCAAGGACGACTCAAGAACCCTAGAGATCAATCTCAAATGATCTCTAGGTACTAAGTAAAGATTTGAAGCTCATTTATACCGGAGGATCGAACAAAGTACGAGGGATAAGCTTGAGCTCGCTAAATAGGGAAGAATCTATGTATTTCTCTGCTTTGTTTCGTATACATTTCGTGGCTTCTTCCTTCACTATGAGTAGCTAATCATTTTGTGTGTTTGGGATGAGACGAACGCTAGATAGCGTCGTAGTTTGGACGTAAAATACTCGTGAACACATGATATGGCTTTGTATCATTTATGACATCTTTTATTCGATTCAATATGTCTATGTATTGTTTTGAGAATCACATTTGGCATGTCTATGTGTTGGCGTGATGTTTAGTAGACCGTTAAGGGCGAAAGCTAAATGACAGTTCGTTCTATCGTAAACGTTAGGCGTCGACTATAGGGCGAAAGCAAATAGTCGACCCTCAATTTAGATAGACTACTATATATTCTCGTTACCATTTAGGGCGAAAGCTAAGTTGGAAACGAGTAGGAATTATTGTGACATAGTCATTAATCATGTGGTAACGGTAGTTACGACTTCATCGACGATATCTAGCGGGATTCGAAATCCCAAGCACATTCCTTTTATTCAAAGTTACTCTTAAATCTTTAGTTGTGTTTTGATCATTTTTCTGTGTTAGTTTAAGTTGTTGTGACTTAGTTCAAATATAAAAATCTCAATCATTTGTTACGCTAGATATTGAATTGATAGGTTATTACTAGTAATCAAGATTATTCCTCGTGTTCGATACTCGAATACTCGCTATACCTATTTTACAAACGATAGGTACACTGCCTATTGCGCGTGGTGATAGTTATAACATATTCGTTTTAATTATTACTTGACGTACTTGCACGAACATTTATTTAAAACGTACACGCGCGCGATCAAGGTTCTTCACGGCATAGTCGAGGAGCATATACTATTGGAGCCGCTCTTCCGCTACCATTGGAGATGTGAGGCGGATCGTCTGTCCATGCTCCCTTTTGCTGACGCTCTTCTATTCTGTCATGCCGACCCACTCTCTTTGAGCGTGATGAGGCATGCATTGACAGCATTCTCAACCCTATCAGGGTTGCATCCTAACCCTGATAAGAGTGAGCTGTACCTTTCACGACGGGCGGAGGTTCTCAAGATGCAACTGCAGGCCATTATGGGTTTCCGGAGGGGCACTTACCTGTCCGTTACTTGGGCGTTCCGCTTATTACATCACGTCTTACACTTGGCGATTGCGCCCCGCTTCTACAGCGAGTGGACACACGCCTGGGGTCTTGGCTGAATCAGTCCTTGTCCTATGCGGGCAGGGTTCAGCTAATTAAGTCCGTTCTTCAGGCACTGCATATCTATTGGTCGATGGTGTTCCTATTACCAAAGGGCGTGGTCCGGGCTCTGGAGTCGAGAATGAGGAAGTTCTTATGGGGTGCTGCCTCGGCCAAGGTTGCTTGGGATGATATTTGTCTTCCTGCATCTGAAGGTGGGTTGGGAATTCGATCGATTGCGACAGATAACAGGGCATTACTTGTGCAGCTTTTGTGGCGGGTGATTACACATGCCCCTGACTCACTGTGGGCGGATTGGTTGTACAGCACACGGCTGCATATGCGATCGATTTGGGTTGCTCCTGTCTCGGCCAATACTTCATGGAGCTGGAGAAAGCTTATGCAGCTGAGACCGGTCATTCTTCCACTTATCTCCTTTAAGATCGGCGATGGAGCGACGCTTTGGTTATGGGAGGACCCTTGGCTACAGGAAGCGCCTCTGCTTGAGCGCTATCCAAGAGGACCACTAGCTATGGGACTTCCAGTGGGGACTCGCTTGAGTGCGGTTATTGATGCTCATGGGTGGAGCTGGCCTGGAACGACGACGTTAGAATACATAGAATTTAGTCGGCATTTTCCGTCTCCAGACCCTACAACCCGCGATAGTATGTTATGGAAGGGGGCGACTGATGGCCGGCCGACCACCCGTCTCATTCGGGAGGCCCTGCGACTTCATCGTGAGCATGTTCCCTGGGCGGCCTTGTTTGGGGGACCCCTAAAAGTCCCTAGACATGAGATCATCCTATGGCTGAGTATCCGAGACCGTCTGTCCACGAGGGACAAGCCGTGGGTGGCTCAGCGAGTGGGTACCCCTGCCTGTGTTCTATGCGACGTGCTTCGATATGAGACGGCTCAGCACCTGTTCTTCGATTGCCGGTTTTCTCGTCAGTGTCTTCGACTGCTAAGGAGACGTCTCAGATGGTGTTGGCCGTATAGGGATTGGGTCCAGGGCATTGCGTGGGCATCGAGGAAATGGCGTGGACATCATCTTCTTTCGGCAGCGTCTCGCCATGTTCTGGCATCCTTGGTTTACCATATTTGGCAGGCCCGAAACAAACGCTGGAAGGAAGGCACCATTACCACTCCCGACAGGCTGGTGGCTTCGGTGGTGGATTTGGTGTGCAAGCGACTTAGCGGGACCCCTCCTAAGTTCGAGCTACAGAGGGCAGCCATACGGCGCCTCTGGCGAGTGGCGTGGTAGTATCTCGTGTGCTTGATTGCTCTTTTTGTGTTTGGCCAGTAGTCTGTTACTGGTTGTCTGTGAGGGCTTGAACCTCACCCATCATGTACATTCACTCATTTATATATATACACACGGGAATTATTCCAAAAAAAAATAAGTTGCGAAACAGCTATTCATCTTGAAAATTCCATCCCTTCTCGACGATTAGTTGTTCCGTTTCTCTCAAATCAACCCCACACACACATACACGAACTTATCTGTGGTAAGGAACACCTCATTTTACAGTACTTACAGTTTTAATTTGTGATTTGCAGGTGTAATTCTCTGACGAACAAAGTTTAAGCACTATTTTTCTAAAAAATTGGTCAAATTCTTCAAATAGGATGTCCGATTCTGAAGGTATTTCTTGAATATGGGGTCGTCTTCTTCAAGTATGGATTTTCAAGTCGGAAGTTATAAGTGTTGACCTTTTTGGTCCATGAGCGTTAGAGTGTTTGATGTACTATGTAATGTAATAACGTTAGGTCTATAAATTAAGCAATTCGATAAATGATCAAGATGATGTCTAAGTACATGAAAATATTCAAACATGCATTGATTATGAGCTATAATTTTGTTAAAGTGTTGAATATTTGATTCACTTGTGACTCTGTGATTTGTTGGTGAAGCTATGTGATCGCATGTTATAGGCAGCCCATGTGATAGGATATATTTTTTTTGGGAAACCTTCACTAGCATAAAAAAGGTAGTGCTGCCAAGTCTCTAAAGCTCTCACTACGGCGTAAAGCTCCTTATCATACGTGGGGTAGTTTAAGGTGGCGCCATTCAACTTTTCACTAAAATAAGCAAGAGGTCAGCCTCCTTGAAGTAGAACTGCTCCTATGCCAATACCTGATGCATCACATTCTATCTCGAATGTTTTAGAAAAGTCAGGCAAAGTCAAAACAGGAGAATGGGTCAAATCATGCTTTAATTGTTCAAAGCCTTTTGTTGTGATTCTACCCAACAGAACTTAATTCTTCTTTACCAGCTCGTTCAGTGGGGCTGCCTTAGTTGCAAAATCTTTTACAAACCTTCGATAAAAGCTAGCAAGACCATGAAATGACCTTACTCAGTAGCACTTGTTGGAGTTGGCCAGTCAAGAATAGCGTTGACTTTTGTTTCGTCAACTTTCAAACCTTCAGCGCTTACAACATAACCAAGAAAGATTACTTCCTTAGCACAAAATGTACACTTTTTCAGATTGGCATACAATTTATCTTCACGTAAGGCAGCAAGAACAAGCCTAATGTGCTCAACATGATCATCGATATTCTTACTATAGATTAAGATATCATCAAAGTAAACAACCACAAATTTTCCGATAAACTGTCTCAAAACATGATTCATTAGCCTCATGAAAGTACTAGGGGCATTAGTAAATCCGAAGGGCATAAATAACCACTCATAAAGACCAAACTTTGTTTTAAAAGCAGTTTTCCACTCATCTCCTTCTTTGATCCTAATCTGATGATACCCGGATTTTAAATCAATTTTCGTGAAAATGCATGCACCATACAATTCATCAAGCAGGTCATCTAATCGAGGGATAGGATGACGATACTTTAGGGTGATTTTATTAACAGCTCTACAGTCGATGCACATACGCCACGTACCGTCTTTTTTCGGAACTAGAATTACCGGTACAGCACAAGGGCTGAGTGACTCGCGTATGTGACCTCTTTCCAACAGCTCGTCAACTTGCTTTTGCAGTTCCTTTGACTCCTCTGGATTTGCACGATATGCTGGACGGTTTGGGATGGCTGCGCCGGGTAGGAAGTCGATTTGGTGCTCAATTCCTCGAATCGGGTGCAGCTCGTTTGGAACCTCTTCGGGCAGCACATCTGAAAATTCATTCAAAACACTGACAATTTCCAAAGGCAGATTGTCAGGGAAAATGTTAGTGGCAACACATACATCATTGAACATGATGAGAAACATTGTTTTCCGAGAATTCGCAGCCCGATCTACATCCCTCGTGCTTGTAAAGAAAGCGCCTTTTTTCTCACTTGCTTTCGGCTCTTTTCTCTCTTTTTTTCCACTCTCATTTTCGATGTCTTTTTCTTTTTCTTTCTTTTTTTTTTGCACTCGCTTGGCTTTTCGACTCACTTCCCTCTGTTAGCCTTTTTCCCCTCATCCTCAGTTGTTCTTTATGCACTTGCTGAGATGTCAGAGGCACAAGAGTATAAGACTTCTTATTGTGGACAAGCTTGTATTTGTTTGATCTGCCATGATGTTCAGCATCACGGTCAAACTCCCATGGTCTGCCGAGAAGAATATGGCCAGCACTCATCGGTACGACATCACAAAGAACCTCGTCTTCATATATTCCGATGGAAAATCTAACTATCGCCTGCCGTTTCACCTTGATCTCGCCACTATCATTAAGCCATTGCAGGCGGTATGGGTTGGGATGCTTCTTCGTGGGCAGCTCGAGTTTCTCCACAAGATATGAGCTTACACAATTAGTAGAACTCCCACTATCGATTATAAGCATGCATACCTTGTCTTGTATTTTGCACCTCGAGTGAAAGATGTTCTGCCTTTGTGTCTCTTCCTCCTTAGCTTGCACGTTCAGAACTCTCATGGTTACGAGAACTTCATCCCCGCTTGACTCATATTGTTTGCCTTCGTCATCAGGTTCTTCCTCACCATCTTTTTCGCTTTGGCTTTCGTACGTCCCATCATCGAGCATGATCATCGTTTTGGTGTCGGGCATTGTGAAGCTATGTGTCCTTTTCCCAAACACTTAAAACAAGTAACTCGAGAAGAGTAATTACCTTTACTTGATTCACCTTTGGAGAAGTTCTTTGGATCGATCTTCTTCTGTTCTGATTTCCTTTCAACCGCGTTGTCCCTCCTTGGAACGCCACCGTCCTTCCACGGGGCTGGCTTACTCATCCTCCCCTCTTTCCTCTTGAGTTGGCATTCTACCTTCTCAGCCATGTGAAGCATCTCTTCCATGTCAAGGTAGTGCTGAAGTTCAACGACATCCGCAATCTCTCGTTTTAACCCTCTTAAAAATCTAGCCATCGTAGCTTCCGGATCTTCCAGGATGTTTGCTCGCGTTATGGCTGTTTCTAGCTCTTGGTAATATTCCTCCACAGTTCTCGACCTTGAACCACACTTTGTAATCTATTGTACAGCTCTCGGTAGTAATGAGGTGGAATAAAACCTTTTCTCAAAGTTGCTTTCATCTCTTCCCACGTTCTGATTGGACGTTCTTGATTTCTTCGCCTTGACAACACCAATTTATCCCACCAAGTAAGAGCGTAACCTTGGAATTCCAGAGCTGCGAGCTGAACCTTCTTTTCGTCGGAATAGTTATGAAGAGAAAATATTTTCTCGACTTTGGCTTCCCATTCGATATAGGCTCCGGGGTCACTCTTTCCTTGAAAAGTAGGGATACTCATCTTGATACCTTCAAGGTCATCGTCGCTCCTTCCCCTACGTCCTCCCCTCCTACAATCATTTCGCGAGATTTCAGACTGTTCATCGTCCTCGTCTTCGTCATAAGTATTCCCTCGCCGATTCCGATTGAAATTTGTTTCTAGCTGATCCATACGGTCCAACATCGTCTGCATTATTCGGTTGAACTGAGCTACTATCGTGTCCGCCAATGCTCGCTGGAATAAATTTGGAACTTGATAACGATTTTCCTCTCCGGCCATCGTATTTCGGTTGAAAGCTTTTGGTGAAGGGTAGGATCACTCAGATTTTTTTTTATTTTTCTATCACTCTTTCCCTTTTTCACAAGCCTCCAAGTCAGACCGAGCCTCGCAATGCAAACAATACTCTTTTGGCAGAAAGAAAAGAGAAAATGACACTTCTAAGAACTCTAGGGAGATTGACCACGATTACTACCAGAATAACATGAGCTTAAGGACATATTTTGAGCACTAACCAACTTACCCAAGTACGAAACCTCTCTTCTTTTTTTTTTTCTATTATTTTTTTTCGCAGCTTTTTTTGATAAAAGATATACTACCAAATCAAGGAGGTGGCTCTGATACCAAACTGATAGGAACCCTATGCGGAAACCAATGAGATTAAACAGACCTCCTAGATTGATCTACCCAAACGTTTACCTGAATGAATTCAACAACACCGAGTATATTAACCCGACACCTTTGAATTACATTAAAGGTTGACTTTGGATTACCCTTCCGAGCAATGAAACCTACCCAACTGAACCCAACAATAACGAGTATTTAAAACCCGATACCTTTGAACCACAACGAGATACGAAACAATTGCTGAACCCCACCCCTTAGACTTTACGAACCCAACAACACTAAGTATGAACGACTTAGCACCTCTGAATTACGAAAGACCAGAATGCAAGGTTAAGACGCCACAACTAAATGGGAGATGTTTAACTGATAAGTCGAGCAAATATTGCAACATATGCAAGACCCGAACTAGCTTAGAAAACTAGCAAGAAAAGGGAATCCCTTACAAGTACGTAATGTCAAAATCTGTCCTTCAAAACATAAACAGTACCCTATATATAGGTACTTAGACATATGACCTTCAAGCATCCAGATTGAAACTAGGGAAATAAATTAATAAAGTAGCACAAAAAACTAGGGAGCTTTGACTAGGAAAATAGCTGAAAACAAGACGCCTATTTGACTTTCGTTGACCAGCCTTATGACCCTCCAAATACTTGCAATTTCGTCACCTTGGTGGCCTTTAAAATTCAGCACTAATTTTGGGCTTGATTCTGGGCCTAAGACTTTATTTGACCCTTTCTCCACTAGTTCTTGCTTGGAGGCCCAAGACTGCAATGCAATTAACACTTATCGGCTTATCAAGGTGGAGTTTAGATGACTCTCGAGAAAAACTAGCAAGGATTAAGCTCGTTAAGGATTCTTGACTTTTCTTGACTCTCGATCGCGTCATCGGTCCCGCCATGTCTGCTAAGGCATCCCGTCCTGCCTTGTCATTAGTCCGCTTGTTGCTATCACAAGGTCCCAACAAGACCCAAGCCAGCAAGACAAAAAAGCCAAAAAGAACAAAAACTGCAGCAACAATACAGCAGAGCAACGTAGGTGCACAATCCAGAAACAGTCAACACGATCCTGACACAAGATGAAGTGCCAGCAGGGCGCCCAGGAGACGTGCAGGCGAGGCGCAAGCGCACAGCCGAGAACAATCTCATATCGGAGATTAAAAGCGAGGGGGAGCAGTAAGTGCATCCGCAGGTCAGACCGGGAAAGAACAGCGATAAATGCCAACTCCTGTTTCTTTCGCCGAGGAGGGGCCAGTATCGCCAAGTGACGCCAAAGAGCAGCGCGAGCCGGAGAGGCAGCCCGCCAGGTCCCGTCGCAAAAACCGCACCAACGCAAAAACAAGAAAAAAACACCAACGCAACGCAGAGTGCAGAGAGGAAGAGAAGGATGAGAAGGTCTTCCCTAACCCAATCCCGCCGTAACCAATAAAACCCCAGCATCATCTCCATTGACAAGAAGAGAAGCAAGTGCAGACTGAGACCTGAGATCAACGAAACAAACAACCAAACAAAAAAACAAGCACCCCTACCTACCAAGCTATACGCCACACACGTTTAAGAGCGCAGCATTGTAGCGCATACTTAGAGGGAAGGGTAGAAAGACGGAAGCATAGTAACGATTCAACATCAGCAATAATGTGACCTGGCTGGCGTTGCCTTCCATCATGCCATCTTTTGTTTCGCTCCATCCACAGGTGATACACCAACGAAATCAGCGCATGTCGCGGGCCCAAGTTAGCAAGATGTTTACCCCTCCAACGCCGAGCCGCCCATCTGATGCCAGCGATCTAGTCCCCGATCGGCCAACCCATGCGCAGTTTCCAACAGAGAAGCCGTAGGCAGCATCTGGAGAAGGGACAGTCGAAGAAAAGGTGCCTAGTCGTCTCAACCTCATGAGTGTCACAAAGGAGGTAGGTAGAACAACCAGCCTTTGCCGCAACCCAAGATTTATCCCTCGTCGCCAATCTATCTCGAATAGCAAGCCACATGATAATTTCATGTCTAGGAATGGCAAGAGGGCCACCAAGGAGAGTGTACCAAGGGACCTTAGGCCGTCGCATACGAATACTCTCCCTAGCAGAGCGGGTAGAGAAGATACCATTCGGAGAAGCATTCCAAATAATCGTGTCCGCCTCATTAGGTCTAACCTGTGGGAGCAAAGGTTTGAAGTCGAGATACTCCGTCGATGTACGGGTAGGCCAACACCAGCCATCCTCACGAATCACTTCACTGAGCATGGAGTCAAGAGGAAGACCCATTATCATAGGACCCCGCGGGTAACGATCAATCATAGGGCCCGATATGAGCCAGGGGTCAGTCCACAGCCTGATAGAAGAACCATTCCCAATGCTGAAAGTGATAAGTGGTCGAATGAGGTAAGGAGCTTTAAGATCTTCCGTCAACTCCATGAAGTGCGAGCCGACGGTCTAATAGTCCACAGCGAAGTATTATGAAGACGTGTCTGCCTAATCCAAGAAGCCCAAATCAAAGAATCCTCTATACTGAGAAGGTTCCAAAGGAGTCGCAACAGAAGGGCCTTATTGTCTGTTTCTATAGACCGAATCCCCAAGCCGCCCTCTTCCTTATGTAGGCAGATATCGACCCATGCTACTTTAGCAGAGGAGCCGTTCCATAGGAAATCCCTGAGTTTAGCCTCGATACTCTTGATGACACCTTTGGGGAGGAGAAAGACACTTGCCCAATACGTGTGAAAACTAAGCAGGACCGACCTGATAAGTTGTACCCGACCCGCGTAAGATAACGAGAGATTAGTCCAAGATCCCACGCGCCGATCAGTGCTGCTAAACAGGGGAGCACAATCAGCAATACTGAGTCTCGAGGTGATGAGTGGGACCACAAGGTAACGAACAGGAAGGGAGCCGAGAGGGATCCCCATCACCATGTGGATCTGGTCCTTCAGGCTATCGGCTCTTCTGGATATGAACATTTTGCTTTTTTGAAGGTTGGCTTGCAGGCCGGAAAGCCTAGCGAAATGGTCCAGGCAGCCTTTGAAGGTGCCCACCGACGCAGTATCTGCATGCGAGAAGTGAAGAATATCATCCGCAAAGGAGAGCATAAACAATTTAGTGGTCTCACATTTCCAATAGTAGCGAAAGTTGATGTTGCGGAGAATCCCGTCGGTGATGATGCCATGCAAGACTTCCATCACGAGCGTGAAAAGGTAAGGTGAAATAGGATCACCCTGACGGAGGAAGCGCCGCCCCTCGAAGAGTCCTTCAGGTCTGCCATTAATGTTGACCGAGTAGAAGAGGAGTCGTAAGACACGCTCGAATCCATCCCACAAAGGTATTATGAAAATTGAGTGCTTCAAGTGTTCCAAGAATGAAGTCCCATTCAACCCGGTCATAGGCCTTAGCAATGTCAACTTGAACGCCACTCGCTCAGGTAAGCCCAAGCTATTATACCCGTGGCAAATCTCTTGCGCTAGGAGGATGTTATCCGAAATGCGCCGTCCGGGGATAAAAGCCATTTGCATAGGGTGCACAAGACGTCCCAGGCAGCCCTTTAAGCAATTAGCGATTACCTTAGAGATGACTTTGTAAAGCACATTGCAACACGATATAGGTCTGAAGTCCTTGGAGAATCGTGGGTTGCCGCTCTTGGGGATAAGCGTAATATGCGTCGAGTTAAGCTCCTTTAAGAGGAAGACCATTCTGAAGAACTCCTTGATGGCATGAGTAATATCAGTCCCAACCGTGGCCGAAGCGTGCTTGAAAAAAGCCGCCGAAAACCGATCCGGACCGGGTGATTTATTGTCTCCTGTTACCCCGGGTTCTCACCCCCAATGCGGCGAAATACTCAATCGACCATAACTAGCTTAAGGACCCCCCGTTTCGCCTGTCAAACTACCCCAACGGGAAGAACGCCCCGCCTCTGACACAACAGGGGCTACGCTCCTCGTCCCCTCGAGATATGTAGGCAATAGCCCGTTCGGGATTAATCCTCGGAGTCTCCAACCTGACAAAAGTCAAATCCCCGACCTAGGGAAGAATGCCCAGAAGTCCCCAGCCTGACATAGGGCAAATCCCCGATCTGGGGAAGAACGCCCAGGAGTCCCCAGCCCGACGTAGGGCAAATCCCCGACCTGGGGAAGAATGCCCAGGAGTCCCCAGCCTGACATAGGGCAAATCCCCAAGGGGAAGAATGCCCCGGAGTCCCCAACCTGACACAAGGCAAATCCCCGACCTGGGGAAGAACGCCCAGGAGTCCCCCGCCTGACATATGGCAAATCCCCGACCTAAGGTAAGGAGGAAGCTCCCTTCGGAACATCCCAAACAGTAGCTCTGCTGAAGACCCACAACCCTTGGGGATCTACCTAGGCGAGTAAAGGCTGAAGTCCGTAAGAGGAAACCACACGTGAAAGTCACCCGAAGGGAACAATGGCCGAAACCCCTTAGAGGAAACCGCGCCCGAAAGTCACCCGAGGGAAGTTACCCTGGGGGAAGTTACGCGCGGAAAATCACCCGAAGGGAATCATCTCCTAGAAACGCTTGAAGAAAAATGCCCAACGAAACTGGATCTTGGTCCTCGCCAGTCTCCACTCCCACGCATGAAGTCATCCGAACGTGGAAGAAACCGCTGGAGGGCGACTAAGGCGCACCAAATACGGAAGAAACCGCCAAAAAGTGCCAAACGTGGGAGCAACCGCCAAGGGCCAAAGGCATCCCTCCCAGGCATTATAAATACCAAAAAAATCCTTTATCGTCGGGTATGTTTTTCCGAGATTATACCGTTACTCTGCCATTTTGACACTGCACTTCTTCCTTACACTATCTTAAAACGGAATTACCCTCTTGACTGAGGCAAGAGGGCAAACGACCCCCATAAATACCCTGTTTCCACAGTTTTCAGCACAGGCACAGGGCGGGGAAAAGCTCGTCAGTCCATTTCCGCGGTAGGTCAATTTTCGACGGCATCAATTTGGCGCCGTCTGTGGGAAGCTTTAGTTTCTCTCTAGTAGAAATTTAATATGGTGACTGTCGAAAACGATCATGTGCCGCCCAATGGTAACGAGCCGACCCTGGCGGAAGTCACCGCGATGATGGCCGCGATCATGCAAGAGATGAGGAGGATCGCCGATGTCGATGTGCTTATGGCAGAACGGAATCGGGAGAATCGCCGGCCTCCACCAAACGAAAAGCGTGGCGCCAACCAACCAGGACCAAATAGGGAGCATGACACTGAATCTGAAGTAAGAGGACATGAGGAGGAAAACCCGACACTGGCACCGGTGGTTAGAAGAGCGCGTGCCAATAGGAGGCGGCAGGCTGAGCAGCAAACAGCCGAACTGGAAGGCATCAAGGAAGAGATCCGCAAATTGCAAGAGTGAATGAATCCACCAGAAGTACCATTCACCCCACGGGCATCGCCTTTCTCGCGCGAAGTGCTATCAGCTCCACTCCCAGGACATTTTCGCTACTCCGAAACAGGGAAATACGATGGAACAGGACCTCCTGAGGATCATCTCTACGTTTTCGAGGGAAATGCAGCCTTGTACCAGCTGGACGATGCCATCAAATGTCGCCTCTTCGTGACTACGCTCACCAAGGGAGCCCAACAATGGTTCGTGCTACTACCCCCAGGAGAAATTAAAAATTTTCAGGACCTTACGAGCCACTTCCTGAAGCATTTCTCGAGTAGCCAGAGACGTCCCTCCTCAGCCGTGAAACTGTTGAACATAAGGCAAGTTGAAGAAGAAAGCCTGCGAGATTACCTTCGGCATTTCAACCAAATAAAGATGGAAGTACCCAACGCTGCACCCGAGTTACTCATTGGGGCGTTTCACCATGGCCTCCGTGATGGGGAGTTGTTCAGATCCCTAGTGAAGAAATACCCGACGATCGTGGAGGAACCGGTGACCCGATTGGAGAAGTACGACCGAGTGGAAGAGTCCCATGCCAGAGAACCTGAGTACAAAAGCTAAAGAGTTCTCCTCGAGATCAGAAGAGGAGCCCACCCAGGGATCAGGGCCCTAAGCCTCCTACTATCTCGAAGACACCGAAGGGAAGCAACTCGACCAACCCTGGAACGCCCGCAAGCTCCAAAAATATTATCCCTAGAGGGGGGTACCCTCATTATGCATACTCATAATTTCCTAAGTTTTTAGTATCGTTTTTCCAAGTTTGCTTTCTTATTACTTGGACGTAAGCTAGACACTTCTATTAATGCAATTCCCTTTCTTCTTTTTCATACGAGGATGATTCGGGCGAAAACTTAAAACAACTAAAAGACATGAAGACCCGGGTAGAAGATTTATTCCCTAAGAGACATAAATCCCAGGGGTCACTTATTTCCCTTGGGTAAAAACTAAACGCGCAAATTGTATCCCTCTGCGAGAGGCTGAAATCTTCCCCAAGGGAAGAGAAGACTGTAATACCCGTAAAAATTTAAAACGGGATTTCGAATGTAATTAGTAACGTGATCTTTGTAAATTAGAAATGTTAACGAAGAAATTAAATTGGGATTATTTTGGGTTGATTTAGAAAGTAGTCAAAAGAGTTGAATAAATACTACTACAAATATAAGATTGGGCCACAATTAATAAATTTTAGAAATAAAGCCCATAAGCCCAACAATAAAAGATAATGATCATGTTACTTAACTCTAAGGCAATTCAACGTCACCCCTTTTTTTTATTTTTTGGAATAATTCCCGTGTGTATATATATAAAATAAATGGGTCGATGTACAAGGTGGGTGAGGGTTAACCCCTCACAAGCAACCAGTAACAGACTACTGGCCCAAAGTAAAAAAAATGATCACAGCATAGACTACCACGCAACACGCCAGAGGCGTCGAATGGCTGCCCGTTGGAGCTCAAACCTAGCAGATGTCCCACTAAGTCGCAGACACACCATATCAAGAACCGCAGCCACCAGCCTGTCAGGAGTCGTGATGACCCCTTCCTTCCAGCGCTTGTTGCGTGCCTGCCAAATATGGTAAACCAAGGATGCCAAAACATGACGGTAAGCTGCCGCAATAAGATGGTGTCCTCGCCACTTCCTCGAAGCCCATATAATGGCCTGGGGCCAATCCCTATAAGGCCATGACCAGCGAATACGTCGTCTCAGCAGTCGAAGGCACTGATGAGAAAATCGACAATCGAAAAACAGGTGCTGAGCCCTCTCGTAGCGGAGCACATCACATAGGACACAGGAGGGGGTACCCGCTTGCTGGGCCACCCATGGCTTATCCCTCGTAGACAAGCGGTCACGTATACTCAGCCAAAGTATAATCTCATGCCTAGGCACCTTTAGGGGTCCCCCAAAAAGGGCTGCCCAAGGTACAGGCTGCCGTTGAAATCGGAGTGCCTCCCTAATCAAGCGGGTCGTTACACAACCATCGATCGCCCCCTTCCATAATATCCTATCCCTCATGGTCGGTTCAACAGACGGAAAATGGCGGCTGAAGTCAATGTATTCGGTCGTAGTCCGGCCTGGCCAGTTCCATCCATGGGCATCAATGACGGCGCTCAATCGGGTTCCCACGGGAAGCCCCATGACAATCGGGCCTCGCGGGTAGCGACCTAGTAGTGGCGCTTCCTGTAGCCATGGGTCCTCCCTTAACCAAATAGTCGAACCATCGCCGATCCGAAAGGAGACAAGTGGAAGAATGGTCGACCTCAGCTGCATAAGTTTCCTCCAACTCCATGATGTGCTGGCTGAAACAGGGACTGCCCAAATCGATCTAGCCTGGAGGCGTGTACTGTAAAGCCAATCCACACAAACAGAGTCTGGCGTACGTCTAATTACCCTCAATAGAAGCTGCACAAGTAGCGATCTGTTATCCGTAGCTATGGAGCGTAGTCCCAAACCTCCCTCGCATGCTGGTAGACAAAGATCCTCCCACGCGACCTTAGCCGAGGACCCTCCCCACAGGAACTGCCTAAATCGGGACTCCAACGCACGTACGACGCCCTTAGGCAATAGAAACACCCCCGACCAATAGACATGCAATGCTTGAAGAACAGACTTAATCAGTTGGACCCTCCCCGCATATGACAAGGACTGATTCAACCATGATCCAAGACGCACATCAACTCGCTGTAAAAGCGGCGCGCAATCTCCAATCGTGAGTCGTGATGCTATCAGCGGCACCCCCAAATAGCGCATAGGTAACTGTCCCATCCGAAAACCCAAAAGGCCCTGCAGCTGGACCTTTAAACCCTCCGCACGTCTTGACAGAAACATCTCACTCTTGTCGGGGTTTGGGTATAAGCCTGACAGAGTCGAGAATGCTGTCAACGCGTTCTGCAGGACACCCACATAGACCGCATCAGCATGGGAAAAAAGAAGAAGATCATCCGCGAAAACCAGCATCGATAACAAGTTGGCCTCACATCTCCAATGGTAGCGGAATCGCGGCTCCATCAGAATCCTCTCTTCAACTATGCCATGAAGAACCTCCATAACTAGCGTAAAGTGGTACGGCGAAATGGGGTCACCCTGTCGTAGGCCCCGCTTACCCTCGAAGAAACCCACCGAACGTCCATTAATATTAATGGAAAAGGTCGACGTAGTCAAGCAACACCAAATCCAATCGATATAAGTTGGGTGGAAACCCATGGCCTGAAGCGTGGCAAGTAGAAAGCTCCATTCCACCTTATCATAAGCCTTCGCGAGGTCCACCTTTAGCATAGCTCTAGGCGGCCGACCCTTGCTCGTATAGCCCAAGCATAGTTCGTGTGCCATAAGAATATTGTCGCTGATTCTCCTCCCAGGAATGAAAGCCGTTTGTGAGACATGGACTAGAGCTCCCAACGAAGTCTTCAGCCTATTCGCCAAGATCTTTGAAATGACTTTGTAGAGGACATTGCAGCACGAGATCGGCTGAAAGTCCGTTGGTCGCCGCGGAGACTGACACTTGGGGATCAACGTGATAAGAGTACTGTTCAGCCCCTTTGTAATACCCGTAAAAATTTAATACGGTATTACGGTGTAGTTAGCGGAAAAATTACGCAACTTAGAAATATTGATAAAGAAAATACAAGCTTTAGAGTATAAATGATTTTAGACTAAGTTTAAAAGATATTAGATAGAAAATTAATTCTTAAGTAGTGACTAAGGTTTCGTGGTAATTGTTTTGAGACCCAAACTTTCGTAGACCAAACTAAAGTTTTCGATATAATAATAAAATGTTTTCCCCACTCTCTTATCAAAGTTTTCGATAGCTCATCTTTCAAAAGAAGTTTTCGTGATAGGAGTTTTCGTGGACCTTCTATATATATGATATGTTCACCTATACAAATGAATATATATAATAATACTCAAAGGACATAAGTACACGTGGTGGTCATTTAAGTTGTTTATGTGTGACTAATAAAACGTTTTCTTCACTTTAAAGTAATAGACATCATCTTACGTAAAGCACCTATGTCTATATATAATTCGATATATATGTAGATATATATCTAATGTGTGGTGATAAGCTTTCAAAAACCCATAAAATAAGAAGTATGAAGAACAGAACGAAAACTTGCTAACTTTGGGAGGGTTAGGAATCAAACACTGAACGTGATAGGTAAACTTTCGTCCTACACCTAATTATAATTGTGTTTACTATATTTTGGTATATTACGTGACTTATGTGATGTCTATTATGAATTCTGAAATATTATGTAACCGAGGAATTCAATATTTTAGGTTTAAAATATATCCTCAATTATATACCAAGATTTGTGTGTATTAGAAAGTCTTCGATATCAGACTTAGTAGCAATTGAGGGTTTTCGATTTCTACTAATAAGGTATTTTCGGCCAGATTTAATGTTTCGATGAATTAGGGTAATCAACCTCCTTAGAAAATATTCTCAGCATTACTAGGATCTTCGACACTTATAGTATGAAAATTTTTGATCTTAGATTTAATACAATAAAATTTTGGGGTGTAGATAGAAAGCCACAACTAACCGTAATGATGGATATGACTGTTGGTATGAGTGTTATAATGCTTGTACGAGTGTGGAATGTAAAATAATTACATCTATGAATTAAGGATAACTTCCGTGATTTATATGTATTAAAGAATATGTGTTAGAATTATGAACATGTGAGTGTACCAATATTGTGTATGAAATCTTCGGCATAAGGTCTAAATATTTAATTTGAATATGGTGCTTATATGAGTGCTGAATGTGTAATATGGGTAGTTTTCGTGATTTATATAGGTGTTAAAGAACGAGTGTTTGAATTATGTAAATGTGTGTACTTAAACGTGTGAGGGAGGTTTGCGGTATATGAATAAAATTACATATGCAAAGATTTCGGTATTTTTAATAAGCATGAGAAGTTTTCGGTGCCTGTGAAATGATTTCGCAGTTGTATGATTAGACACAGAGCAATTTTCGATACTTAAAGTAATTACAATTCTTGAAAGTTTTCGGTGAGTGAAGGTTTCGATGTACTAGGGTTTTGACACTTAGTTTTGGCATTAGTTTAATTAAACCAATTCAAGACTTCTCGACATTGTTACTAAAAAGTTTTCGGTATTCTCCTTCAATCAAGTTTTCGGTATTGTTTAAAAGAAGTTTTCGGCATTGATAATGTAAATGAAGTCTTTGGCATGGTACTTCAAGGTTTCCAACATGAGTTTTCGATATTAATATTATTCTGAAGTTTTCGGCATAGGCTTTCAATAGAAGTTTTTAGTACTTAAATATTTTCATTATTTTAGTGTTTTCGTAATTTTTAGGATTTTGATAATTTCTAGGATTTGCGATACTTAAGATTTGGAAATTCGAGACTTACGTAACTTAGCAAAAATAGTGATGTGATAATATTTATTTATTCAGAGGTTCGACATTTAGGGATTCCACCAGATCTCTCGACTGATTGTAGCGGGAGGACAGGTAGGTGGATCATCCATCTACAATACGTAAACACAATTATGTGTTTTCATGTGATTATGTGATTTACGTGAATTATGTGATTTATATGTTTTACGTATGTTTCATGTGAATCATGTTTTTATATGTTATTGCGATTATATGCATGGCACGTGCATATCACGTCAGGCTAAAAGATGAGTTCCACCGTATTGAGACGGTGATGATTCGAGATGTTGGTACGTGGGGTAGATTGAGAATAATTGTGACCGGTTGGGCTCACAGGATTCCTGGCGGAGACAGACGTGATCGATCTGTCTACTCGGACGTGGTCGGTTCGAGGTGCACACCGCCAGAAGGGATACGGGTGTTATCACCCATGATATATATATGTATATATATATATATGGATACGGGCGTCATCGCCCATGATTTATGGATACGGGTTTAACCACCCATGACATTGGATTCGGGTGTGATCACGTGACCACCCACGATATTGCGCGCGTGAGCCTAACCTAGGGCCCTGTGTTGTGTGAAAGAGGAATTGTGGGAAAAGAAAGAGTGTGCATTAAATCATGTTGCGAGATATTGGGATTGGGGTTGAGACACTTGCATACATGCATTGTATTCACCTACTGGGCAAATCGCTCAGTGTTTACGTGTTGTAGGTACTGAGTCTGACGTCGATACGCGTCAAGACTGAGGCGGCTGGTGGCGGTGCTCCACGGACTTTTGAGGGCGGGGCGGTACATGGATGCGACCTGTGGAGCGGCTTTAGGACTTTTGGTTCTTTTGATATTTTTGGGGCTTCGGCCCGCGTACAGAGATAACGATGTAGACGAATTTTTATATTAGTATATATTATTTTAGGAAAAAGTTTTAATTAGACGGGCCTTCCGCGGTTTACGTTGCGGAAATCCGCCACTAATCTTAATTAGAAAAGTAGGGTCGCCACACCCTTAAGTAATTGTCCAGTGACGAAAAAATCCTAAACTGCTGTAATAAGATCAGTCCCCACCACCTCCCAGGCAGCCTTGAAGAATGCAGCAGTGTAGCCATCTGGACCTGGGGCCTTTTCATCCCCCATAGAGAATAATGCTCGGCGTACGTCATGCGGGTCAACGGGCCGAATCATATCCAAAGCCACCGCTTGGGACAGGTATTTTAGATGGATGTCGAGATGCTTTAATAAAAAGTTTCGACTTCGAGATATATGTTATAAGATTTCGACATCATTAAAGTTGTCGACATTTGCTTCCCAACAGAAGATTTCGAGACATATATGATAAGAAAGATTTCGAGACCTATCATGTGTCGAATTGCATAATAGAAAGATATGTAGATGTCGAGATAGATAATAAAAAGGATTTCGATAAGAACAAATGGATCTCGAGATGATAGATCTCGATATTTATAGGAATTCGACATCACTAGATTTCGACATTTATGTTGATAAGATCTCGACATTAGTTATATATATATAGATCTCGACATCATCAAGTTAGAAAAGATTTCGACATGATATTTCAGTTAATAAATTTTCAATATTTTAGGGTTTTACTACTTTTAGGGTTTTCAATATTTTAGGGTTTATTTATTTTTAGGAAATTCATTATTTTCAGGTTTTCATAAATTTTAAAGTTTTGATAATTTTAGCATTTTCGAAACTTATATGACTTAGTAAATTTATTGATGTGGAAATATTTTCAATATTCATCGAAGCGTTGGAAATTTACCCGACTTCGTGACTAATTTTATCAGGAGGACAGGTAGGTGGATCATCCATCTACAATACGTAAACACAATTATGTGTTTTCATGTGATTATGTGATTTAGGTGACTTATGTGATTTATATGTTTTACGTACGTTTTATATAAATCATGTTTTATGATATTTTTATATGCATGGCACGTGCATCACGTTAGGGCGAGAGATGATTATACCATGGTGTGACGGTAGGATATGAGATATTGACGTACTGGGTAGAATGAGATGTTTGTGATTGGCGACTCTTAGAGGAGTCGAGGTTGGGCTCACTGGGCACCTGGCCGAGACAGTCGTGATCGATCTGTCTACTCGGACGTGATCGATTCGAGGTGCATACCGCCGGATGGGATTTTTGATTGGTGCGGGAGATATACGACCTGGTAGGAGGACATTGACGTGATCGATCAGTGCACTACCGACGTAGCTCGCCGCGAGACTTGGGGGTGGCCTCCCAGTAGTCTATTGCGCGCGGAGGTGTCGAGCCTAACCTAGGGCCCTGTGTTGTGTGAAATAGGAATGTGGGAAAAGAAGAGTGCATTATATCATGTTGTGAGATATTGGGATTGGGGTTGAGTGTACACTTGCATACATGTATTTTATTCACCTACTGGGCAAAGTGCTCAGTGTTTACGTGTTGTAGGTACTGAGTCTGACGCTGATACGCGTCGAGACTGAGGCGGCTGGTGGCGGTGCTCCACGGACTTTTGAGGGCGGTGCGGTACATGGATGAAGACCTGTGGAGCGGTTTTAGGACTTTTTGTTCTTTTGATATTCTGGGGCTTTGGCCCATGTACAGCGATAACGATGTAGACGGATTTTTATATTAGTATATATTATTTTAGGAAAAAGTTTTAATTAGACGGGCCTTCCGCGGCTTACGTTGCGGAAATCCGCCACTAATCCTAATTAGAAAAGTAGGGTCGCCACATGTGGTATCAGAGCTTCGATTTTAGATTCTGAAGACTGTCCATGTACTGCCGCTCAAAAGTCTGGAGAACCAGCCTGGCCTGTAAGTTTACTTCTTGGGTGTGTGATTACGTGTTATTTGATACATGTGCTCTCTATGACTGATTGTAGAACTAGTTGAAAATGCCGAGGACACGTAGAGAAGTGGGTGAAACTAGTCGTAGGGCGGGTTCCGAATCCCCACAGAATGAGGACCGGTCTACCATTCATCAGTTAACTGATCTGATTCGGCGGCAGTCCGATCAGATTAACGACCTTATCCACCGTCAAAATTCCTCGGAACGTCACTCATCCCCTGGCCTAGAACGTGTAGAAGTTGCCGGGGAAAGGTTCCGACGGTTAAACCCCCTTCGTTCGAGGAGTCAGTCGATCCTACCTTTGCAGAGGATTGGCTTAGAACAATAGAAAATATGTTCCGCGTTAGCCATCTGCCTGATACTGAAAGGGTGACGTGTGCCACCTTTATGTTACGTGGGAAAGCGGGCTACTGGTGGGACACCATTCAGGTGCTCGAGGATCCCACTACTATGACTTGGGAGAGATTCAAAACGCTCTTTCGGGGCAAGTACTTTACCGCACCTGATAGAGCGCAGAAGCTGAATGAATTCATCAACCTCAAACAAGGAGGAATGTCAGTGGCGGATTACATCTGCAAGTTCGAGCAACTTTCGAGGTTTGCGCCACATATAGTGGCTACAGACGAGCTGAAGATCGAGCATTTTCTGGAAGGTCTCAAACCTGAGATCTTCCGAAGCGTCAGCATGTACGATACCGAAGGAAAAACTTATGCCCGTATCGCTGAACGAGCAATCCTAGCTGAGCAGGCGGAGGCTAGAGTTACAAAAGCTCAAGATGCAAAGCGGAGAGCGGAAGGGCAACAAGTAGGAGGGAATCAGAAACGCCCGTTCTTTGTCAAGAATCGAAATAATCGTGGAAATCAACCAGGCCAGCAGAACTGGAAACCGAGGCCAAACCAAGGACCAGCTAATATTTCAAACCGACCCCCAAACACTGTACCTCAGTGTCGACAGTGTGGGCGCTACCACTACGGAGTATGCCATGGGACAAGACCAAATCCAACTCCTCAATGTTTCCGATGTGGAAAGATTGGCCACTATGCCAGGGTCTGTAACGAGAAAATACCGCAAGCTCCAAATCAACCTTTAATCCGACCTCCACCGGTATCGGCGAGAGTCTTTACTTTGACCAATGAGGAGGCCGAAGCGAATCCTTCTGTAGTAACGGGTACGTTAACTATTTATGACGTGCCCACTTCTGTGTTAATTGACTCTGGGGCCATACATTCATTTGTGTCGGCCAAATATGTGGAAAAGGTGGGAGTTTCTCCTACCTTATCTGAGTGCAATTACATAGTTACTCTACCACACGGTGATCCGACACGCACTAACCAAGTGTTGGGAGGATGTTCTGTGAACATTGAGGGTAGAAATCTGAGCGTCGACCTGATTGTGATCCCAATGAACGACTATGATGTTATTTTTGGGATGGATTGGCTTTCGAGATACGGAGCCATCATAGATTGCAACAAGAAGGTCGTAAAATTTCAACTGCCCGAAGAAGAGGTGTTCACTTTTTCGGGTAAAGCCAGCTCGAATCGTATTTCACGAATCTCTGCGCTGAAGGCTCAACGACTATTGAGATCCGGTTGTGAGTCTTAAGTCGTATATGCGGTGAAGGCGGAGGAATTACCTCAGCCAGAACTGAAAGACGTACCGATAGTTAACGAATATGCCGATGTATTTCCCGATGATCTCCCGGGGTTACCCCCTGATCGAGAAATACAGTTCACAATTGATCTGATGCTGGGGTCTGCCCCAATTTCTAAAGCTCCTTATCGCCTAGCGCCAAATGAGTTAAAGGAGTTGAAGGAACAGCTGGAGGACCTACTATCTAAAGGATTTATCCAGCCGAGTTTTTCACCGTGGGGAGCACCAGTCCTATTCGTGCGAAAGAAAGACGGGTCGATGCGACTATGCATCGACTATAGGGAGCTGAATAAGATCACGATCAAGAATAAATATCCGTTGCCGAGGATCGATGATCTGTTCGACCAACTACAGGGTGCTACGGTATTCTCGAAAATCGATCTCCGTTCGGGATACCATCAGTTAAAGATTAGGGAGACAGATGTTCCTGAAACCGCATTCAGTACAAGGTACGGCCATTACGAGTTTCTGGTCATGCCTTTTGGATTGACAAATGCTCCAGCTGCTTTTATGGACTTGATGAATCGGGTCTTTAAAGACTATCTCGATCGTTTTGTATTCGTCTTTATTGACGATATCCTGATCTATTCTAAGACGAAGGAAGAACACGAGAGTCATTTACGAATCGTCTTAGGAATCTTGCGTGAGAAACAGCTCTACGCCAAATTCAAGAAATGCGAATTTTGGCTTGAGCAAGTAGCCTTCTTGGGACACATGATTTCCGGGAGTGGAATCTCTGTGGACCCGAGTAAGATTGAGGCCGTGAACAATTGGCCACGACCAGCTACTCCGACCGAGGTCCGAAGTTTTCTAGGACTTGCGGGATATTATCGTAAGTTCATAGCTGACTTCTCTAGCATTGCCTTGAATCTGACGAACTTGACCAGAAAGAATGTGCCTTTCAAGTGGTCTGAAGCATGCGAACAAAGCTTTCAGGAACTGAAGAAACGACTCACTTGTGCTCCCATTCTAACAATACCATCGGGAACAGGAGGATTCTCAGTCTACAGCGACGCTTCGAAGAACGGCCTAGGGTGTGTGCTAATGCAAAACGGAAAGGTAATCGCCTACGCTTCAAGACAGTTGAAAGAATACGAGAAAAACTATCCGACTCACGACTTAGAGCTTGCAGCAGTCGTGTTTGCCTTAAAGATATGGCGACATTATCTCTATGGAGAAAGGTGTGAAATTTTCACTGACCATAAAAGCCTGAAGTACTTCTTCACCCAGAAGGAGTTAAACATGAGACAACGACGATGGATAGAGCTTGTAAAAGACTACGACTGTGTTATCAACTATCATCCGGGCAAAGCGAACGTAGTCGCAGACGCGCTCTGTCGAAAAGCGATGAGTACGGAATTGCATAGACTTGGAGTGGAAATAGTCAATTTAGGCGAAGTCGAGACGAAACTAGCAGCGCTGACTTTACAACCTACATTGCTAGAGCGAATCAGAAAAGCACAAGAAAAGGATGAGTTTTACCTAAAGGCGAAGGATGCACTACCCGAAGACTTCGAAACCCGAGCAGATAACTTTGTTATACAAGAATCGACTATACGTGCCCAACGACGAGGAGTTACGACAAATGATACTGACAGAAGCCCACACAACAACATACTCAGTACACCCGGGAGCGACCAAGATGTACCAAGACTTGCGAATCACGTATTGGTGGCCGGGAATAAAGAAGGATATCGCGACGTTCGTAAGTAGATGTATGACATGCCAACTAATCAAAGCGGAACACCAGCGACCAGCTGGAACTCTACAACCCTTGCCAATACCCGAATGGAAATGGGATCACATCACGATGGACTTCGTCGTTGGTTTACCTAAGACGACGAAAGGCCACGATGCCATTTGGGTGATTGTGGATCGCCTAACCAAATCAGCCCATTTCATCCCTATCAGTTCTACCTTTTCCATGGAACGCTACGCCGAATTATACATTCAGGAAATTGTTCGACTCCATGGAATTCCAATCTCCATCGTCTCGGATCGAGATTCGAGATTTCTATCCAATTTCTGGCAGAGCTTACAGAAAGCAATGGTTACTAAGCTCTCGTTCAGTACTGCGTACCATCCTCAGACCGACGGGCAGTCTGAACGGACGATCCAAACCCTTGAGGACATGTTACGAGCCTGCGTGCTAGACTTCAAGGGAAATTGGAGAAAATATTTGCCATTGATCGAATTCTCCTACAACAATAGTTTTCATGCTACAATCGGAATGGCACCATACGAGGCTTTATATGGGCGCAAATGCCGATCTCCAGTCCACTGGGATGAAATAGGGGAAAGAGCACTGTTAGGACCTGAAATGATCCGGGGATGACCGAAACCATGACCAAGATTCGGGAACGGATGCGAACTGCTCAGAGTCGACAGAAGAGTTACGCTGATCATCGACGACGACCTTTGGAGTTCGCAGAAGGTGACCAAGTATTTCTGAAGATCTCCCCAATGAAAGGAGTAAAGCGTTTTGGAAAGAAGGGCAAGCTAAGTCCTAGATACATAGGCCCCTTCAAGATAGTCAAACGAGTCGGCAAGGTTGCGTATCAGTTAGAATTACCAACTTCCCTATCGCAAGTTCACGACGTATTTCACGTATCGATATTACGAAAATACGTCACGGACCCGAGCCATGTTATTCAGAACGAGCTTCTTTATCAACAGCTCAAGCCTGACTTGAGTTATGAAGAGAAGCCTGTAGAGATTTTGATGTACGAGTCAAAACGACTACGGAATAAGATTATTCCGTTAGTTAAGGTTTTGTGGCGAAATCAATCAGTTGAGGAAGCCCCGTGGGAGCGTGAGGATGATATGAGAGTTCGTTATCCCGAATTATTCCAGTTGGCGTAATTTCGGGGACGAAATTCTTTTAAGGGGGAGGATGTAATACCCGTAAAAATTTAAAACGGGATTTCGAATGTAATTAGTAACGTGATCTTTGCAAATTAGAAATGTTAACAAAGAAATTAAATTGGGATTATTTTGGGTTGATTTAGAAAGTAGTCAAAAGAGTTGAATAAATACTACTACAAATATAAGATTGGGCCACAATCAATAAAATTTTAGAAATAAAGCCCATAAGCCCAACAATACAAGATAATGATCATGTTACTTAACTCTAAGGCAATTCAACGTCACCCCTCGGTGTCTAATCAATTGCAAATTTCAAGGTTAGCTTGTATAGCTAAAGGTAAACTCATAGTATAAGCATTCCACGAAAACTCAAAGTGTATAGACATAATCAAACGAGATAACAATTGCAACAAGTCATAAGGTATGTGAAATTTTCGTGTTTGACATGATTAATAGGTTTTCCAAAGTAATTTATAGGAAGTTACACAACTTATGTGATATTTATATGACAATCGTAAATCTCGAAGTAATCATGTATTTGAAAACCCAGATACTTGAGTTCATATTCTTATTATAATTCCTATATGTGTTGTTAAGAATTTTGGTACAGTCAGCTAAAAGAGATTGAGGGTTAGTGATTAGTTTTCGACATTAGAACAAAATTTGAACGCTTAGTACTTTTGGTAGATGATTATTAAGGTGAAAAGTTTCGAGGCTTAAGTGTATGATTTTCTGGGTTTGAAATGATTCTTAAAACTGATGTTAATAGTATACGTTTTAGGGTTTTTGGGGGAAAATCCCGATTGTTAGAAAGATCTCGACATGGTGTACCACCAAAGATTTCTAACTGTATAGTATAAAGATGTCGAGATAGTTAATAGATAGATTTCGAGATGAATATTTAAAAAGATTTCGACAGGTATTTTAGATGGATGTCGAGATGCTTTACCAAAAACTTTCGACTTCGAGAATATGTTATAAGATTTCGACATCATTAAAGTTGTCGACATTTGCTTCCCAACAGAAGAGTTCGAGACATATGATAAGAACGATTTCGAGACCTATCATGTGTCGAATTGCATAATAGAAAGATAGGTAGATGTCGAGATAGATAATAAAAAGGATTTCGATAAGAACAAATGGATCTCGAGATGATAGATCTCGATATTTATAGGAATTCGACATCACTAGATTTCGACATTTATGTTGATAAGATCTCGACATTAGTTATATATATATAGATCTCGACATCTCAAGTTAGAAAAGATTTCGACATGATATTTCAGTTAATAAATTTTCAATATTTTAGGGTTTTACTTCTTAGGGTTTTCAATATTTTAGGGTTTATTTATTTTTAGGAAATTCATTATTTTTAGGTTTTCATTAATTTTAAAGTTTTGATAATTTTAGCATTTTCGAAACTTATATGACTTAGTAAATTTATTGATTGGAAATATTTTCAATATTCAGAGGATCGAAGCGTAGGAAATTTACCCGACTTCGTGACTAATTTTATCAGGAGGACAGGTAGGTGGATCATCCATCTACAATACGTAAACACAATTACGTGTTTTCATGTGATTATGTGATTTACGTGACTTATGTGATTTATATGCTTTACGTACGTTTTATATAAATCATGTTTTATGATATTTTTATATGCATGGCACGTGCATCACGTTAGGGCGAGAGATGATTATACCATGGTGTGACGGTAGGATATGAGATATTGACGTACTGGGTAGAATGAGATGTTTGTGATTGTCGACTCTTAGAGGAGTCGAGGTTGGGCTCACTGGGCACCTGGCGGAGACAGACGTGATCGATCTGTCTACTCGGACGTGATCGATTTGAGGTGCATACCGCCGGATGGGATTTTTGATTAGTGCGGAAGATATACGACCTGGTAGGAGGACATTGACGTGATCGATCAGTGCACTACCGACGTAGCTCGCCGCGAGACTTGGGGGTGGCCTCCCAGTAGTCTATTGCGCGCGGAGGTGTCGAGCCTAACCTAGGGCCCTGTGTTGTGTGAAATTGGAATGTGGGAAAAGAAGAGTGTGCATTATATCATGTTGTGAGATATTGGGATTGAGGTTGAGTGTACACTTGCATACATGCATTTTATTCACCTACTGGGCAAAGTGCTCAGTGTTTACGTGTTGTAGGTACTGAGTCTGACGCTGATACGCGTCGAGACTGAGGCGGCTGGTGGCGGTGCTCCACGGACTTTTGAGGGAGGTGCGGTACATGGATGAAGACCTGTGGAGCGGCTTTAGGACTTTTCGTTCTTTTGATATTTTGGGGCTTTGGCCCATGTACAGAGATAACGATGTAGACGGATTTTTATATTAGTATATATTATTTTAGGAAAAGTTTTAATTAGACGGGCCTTCCGCGGCTTACGTTGCGGAAATCCGCCACTAATCCTAATTAAAAAAGTAGGGTCGCCACAAAGACCACGCGCACATTGAATCCCTCTGCGAGAGGCAGCTCAATGTTCCCCTTCGGGAACGTCGCGCACATTGTATCCATCTGCGAGAGGCTGAAATATTCCCCAAGGGAAGAGAAGACCACGCACATATTGAATCCCTCTGCGAGAAGCAGCTCACTGTTCCCCTTGGGAACGTCGCGCACATCGAATCCCTCTGCGAGAGGCTGAAATCTTCCCCTAGGGAAGATAAGACCATGCGCACACTGAATCCCTCTGCGAGAGGCAGCTCAGTATTCGCTCCGGAGGTTCTTGTCTTAAAATCCTCAAGTCTCTCCTCCGGCTCAGGGGACGCCCCTGACCTAAGGCAAGCGACTTTGCCATTGGTATATGTTACGCTTATGCGGCAAAATACTCAGACCGGCCGCGGATAAATCAACACCCCATCCCGCCTATCAAAAGGTCCCAGCCAGTTGGGGATAACGTCCTGAAGGCCCGAACTGGGGAAAGAGCTCCATCCAGCAGGGGCAACACCCTGAAACCCCGACCTGAAGAAAAGGTCACATCCAGTTGGGGATAACGTCCTGAAAACCCCGACCTGGGGAAAAGCTACATCCAACAACGGCAACACCCTGAAACCCCGACCTGGAGAAAAGGTCCTAGCCATTTGGGGATAACGTCCTGAAGGCCCAAACTGGGAAAAGGGCTCCATCCAGCAGGGGCAACACCCTGAAAACCCGACCTCGAGAAAAGGTCCCATCCAGTTGGGGATAACGCTCTGAAAATCCCGACCTGGGGGAAAGGTTCCATCCAGCAGCGGCAACACCCTGAAACCCCGACCTGGAGAAAAGGTCCACGCCAGTTGGGGATAATGTCCTGAAGGCTCCATCCCGACCTGGGGGAAAGGCTCCATCCAGCAGCGGTAACAACCTGAAACCCCGACCTGGAGAAAAGGTCCAAGCCAGTTGGGGATAACGTCCTGAAGGCTGGACCTAGGGAAAAGGCTCCATCCAGTATGGGCAACACCCTCAAACCCCGACCTGGAGAAAGGTCCCAGCCAGTTGGGGATAACGTCCTGAAGGCCCGAACTGGGAAAAGAGCTCCATCCAGCAGGGGCACACCCTGAAACCCCGACCTCAAGAAAAGGTCCCAGCCAGTTGGGGATAACACCCTCAAAATCCCAACCTGGGGAAAGGGCTCCATCCAGCAGGGGCAACACCCTGAAATCTCGATCTGGAGAAAAGGTCCCAGCCAGTTGGGAATAACGTCCTGAAGGCTCGACCTGGGGAAAGGGCTCCAGATCTCCCGCCCAAACGTCCCATCGGCGGTGACCAACGGCGAGACGACACGTGGCGTTGAAGACGATGTGACATACCGGCCGAAGAAAACTCCTCCAAAAGATTAAAAGACCTTCCACGAATCACGAAGTTTAATGCCGCCAACTCGATTATTTCGCCGCTACCAGACCACGTCCAAAATTCACATACTCTTTTGGACTATTCGAAGGGGGACTATTGTTACCCCGGGTTCTCACCCCCAATGCGGCGAAATACTCAATCGACCATAACTAGCTTAAGGACCCCCCGTTTCGCCTGTCAAACTACCCCAACGGGAAGAACGCCCCGCCTCTGACCCAACAGGGGCGACGCTCCTCGTCCCCTCGAGATATGTAGGCAATAGCCCGTTCGAGATTAATTCCCCGGAGTCTCCAACCTGACAAAAGTCAAATCCCAGACCTGGGGAAGAATGCCCAGAAGTTCCCAGCCTGACATAGGGCAAATCCCGATCTGGGGAAGAACGCCCAGGAGTCCCCAGCCTGACGTAGGGCAAATCCCCGACCTGGGGAAGAATGCCCAGGAGTCCCCAGCCTGACATAGGGCAAATCCCCGAGGGGAAGAATGCCCCGGAGTCCCCAACCTGACACAAGACAAATCCCCGACCTGGGGAAGAACGCCCAGGAGTCCCCAGCCTGACATATGGGAAATCCCCGACCTAAGGTAAGGAGGAAGCTCCCTTCGGAACATCCCGAACAGTAGCTCTGCTGAAGACCCACAACCCTTGGGGATCTGCCCAGGCGAGTAAAGGCTGAAGTCCGTAAGAGGAAACCACACGTGAAAGTCACCCGAAGGGAACAATGGCCGAAAGCCCTCAGAGGAAACCGCGCGCGAAAGTCACCCGAAGGGAACAATGGCCGAAATTCCTCCGAAGACCCTGGGGGAAGTTACGAGCGGAAAATAACCCGAAGGGAGTCATCTCCTAGAAACGCTTGAAGAAAAATGCCAGACAAAACTGGATCGTGGTCCTTGCCAGTCGCACTCCCACGCATGAAGTCATCCGAACGTGGAAGAAACCGCTGGAGGACGACTAAGGCGCACCAAATACGGAAGAAACCGCCAAGGAGTGCCAAACGTGGGAGCAACCGCCAAGGGCCAAAGGCATCCCTCCCAGGCACTATAAATACCAAACAAATCCTTTATTGTCGGGTACGTTTTTTCGAGATTATACCGTTACTCTGCCATTTTGACACTGCACTCTCCTTCCTTACACTACCTTAAAACGGAATTACCCTCTTGACTGAGGCAAGAGGGCAAACGACCCCCAAAAATACCCTGTTTCCACAGTTTTCAGCCCAGGCGCAGGGCGGAGTTCAGGCGGGGAAAAGCTCGTCAGTCCATTTCCGCGGTAGGTCAATTTTCGACGGCATCATCTCCCATGGAAAATAGTGCTCGCTTGATCTCGTCGTCGCTCATAGGCTGAATCATCATCGTGGCCTCGTCTCTACCCAGTTTCCTCTCCAGAAAGGGCGCAATCAAAGCACCTGAGATGGGGGTCGTGCGGGTGGAATGGGCGAGGAGTTCCATGTAGTAGCGTAACAGCTCAGCCCGAATATGCGTGTCGCCCTCAAATGTGTCCCCCGCTTCATTTTCCAAGTAGAAGATCCGGTTGATTGCACGCCGTGTGGTCACCTTCTTGAAAAAAGGAGGTGCACTGATCTCCATCCTTTAACCACGCCACTTTGGCGCGTTGAGTAAGCGCTAGGTGCTCCATTTCCACGGCTTTGGCATAGGCAAATCGGCGACGTTTTTTGAGGAATAGTAGGTTCGGCTCCAGGTGGTGTTGTATGGCCATGTCCTGGACGATGTCAAGGAATCGTTTAGCTACGAGCGTGTCGTGGTTCAGATTTCCTTTATCCCTACGAAGCTGCTTCATGACTTGTATCCTTTAAGTTTCTTCACGACGGTGAACATGGGCCAACCGTCCACAGGAATGTTCCACGAGTCTTCCACCAGTTTTGTAAATCGAGGATCCTTGGTCAGGAAGTTATCAAATCTGAATACGGCTCCCGAAGCCCGCGAAGGATTAGGAGCCGCCAAGATGAGCGGGGAGTGGTCGGAAGTAGATGGTAAAGCGCAGCGATAAACTAGGTCACCATAGCGGGCAAACCAAGCGGGATTTCCCATCATTCTATCCAATCTACGCCAAATTGCCGTGGTGCCGCTTTGCTGGTTGTACCACGTAAATAGTGGCCCCACACGTGGAATACTAATGAGGTCAGACGCAGTAAAACAAGCAGCCATCTTAGGGCAGCCACCACCCAAAACGCCACCACGGGCCTCCAAGTTGTCCATGATCACATTAAAATCCCCCGTAACGACCCATGGAGTATCCACCCGAGATTGAGAAGTCGCGATAAGATCAGCCCATAAGCTTCGTCGGTCTGTACGTATATTGAGCCCATAGATAAATGAGACATAGAAAGCCTGTCTATTTTCCAAGATGAGAGCTTTACAGTGGATGGCCTGATCAGTATATGCCTCGATAGTAACTGCCACGGAGCTAGCATCCCATCCAACCCAGATCCGAGAAGCAGGTCCACTCTCATATTCATAAAACCAACTCCAATTGTTTATAGATTGGGTAACAGAGAAGCGTTCTGCTCAGAAACCCGTGTTTCCACAAGGCCCAAAATTTTCAGATTATTTTTTCCCACCAACTCCTTAACAGCCCATCTGTGGTCTATCCTGTTCAGACCACGCGTATTCCAAACAGCCGTAGGGATCATGGAGTACCCGTGGGAAGGGCTGCTGTAGGACCCTCGGTATTGTTATCCCATTCAAGCTCAGCCAGCACCATAAAAGGGTTGTGGTCAGGTGTAGGTACACTAGCAGAGGCTGTACTTATCGAGCCTGCCTCAGTTGGTTGCCGTGCCGTCGTTCGGTGGTCTTGGGGTCTACGGCTATCTCGACCTCTATTGTTTAAGTTAGCAGGGGCGGTATTTTCCACGAGCGCCGCTTTGCCTTTGTCCTTTTTCGTTAGGTGGCGCCATTCATGTCGTGGCTGCAATCCATTGGTGGGTTGGTTATTCGGCCATGTGGGGCGTTGTACCTTCTGTTGAGCTTGCGGCCTTGGCTGCTCAGTCGGCCGTGTGGTATTTGACGGGGATGAGATTTGTGCTTGCGATCTGGCGGGTTCAGGTCTGTTCTTGGGGCAATTCCTATCTTCATGATTCCAAGTATTGCACGCCACACATTTGTTGGGCTTCCACTCATATTCAACATGAATAGGTACAATGTTTTCTTTGTAATACCCGTAAAATTAATACGGGACTTTGATGTAATTACTTATGTGATTTTGTGAATTAGGAAGTCTAATAAAGAAACCCTAGTCGCATAACAAATATATAAATTCTTATGGTTTTAATCAATTTCGAAATATGAGGAGAATTAAAAAAAATTCGAAATATTAATAATAGTACTAAAAGATTTAAGATTGGGCTATAACTAATTTAATAAATTCGAAATTAAAGCCCACAAGCCCATGAAAAATAAGATAACTATGAGATTTCTTAATCATAAGGTAAAACTCGTTAGCTATCAAGATGTCTAATCATTATCAAACTTCGAAAAAAAAAAATTATATGGCAGTATATATCCTTAAGCTTATGAGTTAAAAACATACTTTATACCTACAAACAAGATCATACGAAGAAAAGAAACAAGGAAACGAAAGATACCCAATTACATTCAACAACTCGAAACCTTAAGCAAGGTATAATTCTTAAACTTGATGTACTCATATCATTTCAATAGTTAAAAATGAATTTCATAACTAGGTAAGGACTATAATTTCGTGGATGTCATCTTTAGAAAACCTAGAATCGCTGAAATCTTTAGCGGTGGTATTTTTAAGACATTAGTATTAGGACGCAGCATTTCTGGGGTAGGATGATGGTTGCAAGATAATTATAATAGTATGTTAGTTTAGAAAACCCTACGCAGTTCGAAATTTAATTCTAAAATGATGTTTATAAATGCTGTTTTTAGGGTTTTGGGGAAAAGTACTGTTTTTAGAAGTTCTCGACATGGTGTTATACTACAAAAGATTTAGAGATAAATAATAAGTTGTGTTATAGATAGAACTCGGGATGTATAACAGGGAGATGTCGAAAGATATAATTAATATATGTCGAGATATATAATACAAAGATATTGAGATATGAACTAAAGAAAGAACTCGAGATGTATTAGGAAGATGTCGACATGAAATCTCGATATTTATAATGATCTGGACATAGAAAGCATTCGACATCTTTATAGGTCTCGACATGGTTCAACAATCTCGACAATTTTGAGGTATAAGGAAGATAGGTTTCGAGATACCTATAATAAGAATGTCTCGACATTGTATGGAAAGGACTTCGATATTTATAAGGTCTCGATATTTATATGTCTAGATATATGATAAACAATGAGCTCGACAAATTTCTCAATATTTATAGGATTTCGAGATGTTTAATAGCTTTCGACATTAGTATGATTTCCATAAAAAATCTCGAGAGGTGTTGATAATAATAATAGTAAAGAGCTCGACATTGTATGGAAAAGATTTCGACAATGTTTAAATATTTCGACACTTAACATAATTTCAGTAGTTTAAAAGTGTTCTACACTTAATAAATTTTTGGTATTTTAGAATTTGCTATTTCTAGGTTTTTTAAGATTTTAGGGTTTATTTATTTTTAGGAATTTAATTATTTTTAGGTTTTCATAAATTTTAGGGTTTTGATAATTTTAGCTTTTTCGAAACTTATATGACTTAGTAAATTTATTGATGTGAAAATATTTTCAATATTCAGAGGATCGAAGCATAGACCCGACTTCGTAACTAATTTTATCAGGAGGACAGGTAGGTGAATCATTCATCTACGACACGTAAACGCTTACCTGCTATTATGTGATTACGTGATTTATGTGATTTACGCGTTTTACGCATATTTTATGTGACATCACGTTTCATGTGTATTACGTATATGCATGACATCGCACGACATGGTGAGGGATAATGACCACATTAGTGGTCACACCTTAAGGCTTAAGGTGTCGATTGAGCGGGGTAGAGTGTGCCGATTTTGGCAGTCAGACTCGTAGCGGAGTTGAGGTTGGACTCGCGGGGCACCTGACGGGAGACAGACGTGAGCGATCTGTCTACTCGGCCGTGAGCTACCCGAGGTGCAAACCGTCGGATGAGTTGTGTAGCGGAAGGGGCGACCTGATAGAAGGACGTTGACGTGATCGATCAGCGCACTATCGGCGTGGGCACCGCTAGTCTGTCGTTAGCGACCAGACGATATATTTTATTTTTATTGCGCGCGAGGTGCCGAGTCCAGCTAGGCCCTGATATTGAGATACGATAGAAATGTGGGAACGAGCGTACATTATATCATGTTGTGAGAATTGGGATTGGGAATGAGTGCACGCTGCATTGCATTTTATTCACCTACTGGGCAATTCGCTCAGTGTTTACGTGTTGTAGGTACTGAGTCAGACGCTGATACGCATCGTGACTGAGGCGGCTGGTGGCGTGCTCCACGGACTTTTGAGGGTAGGGCGGTACATGGATGAAGACCTGTGGAGCAACTTTAGGACTTTTGGTTCTTTTGATATTTTTGGGGCTTCGGCCCTTGTACAGAGATAACGATGTAGACGGATGTTTATAGTAATGTATATTGGAAAAGTTTTAATTAGACGGGCCTTCCGCGGCTCAAGTTGCGGAAATCCGCCACTAATCCTAATTAGAAAAGTAGGGTCGCCACAGGTGGTATCAGAGCTTAGGCTTCAGGTTCTGAAGACTGTCCATGTACTGCCGCTCAAAAGCCTAGAGAACCAGCCTGGCCTGTAAGTTTAATATTTGATTTTGTTATTACGTGTTATTTGATATGTGCTTTATGTGGATAATTGTAGAAATAGATAAAAATGCCGAAGGGACGTCGAGAGGTATGTAGCTCTATCGTAGGGCGGGGTCTGAATCCCCATCGAACGACGACCGCTCTACTATCCACCAATTAACTGATCTGATCCGACGACAGTCAGATCAAATCAACGACTTGATCCATCACCGGAGCTCGTCGAAACATTCCCCACAGCCTGATCGAGTGGAACTAATCGGGGAACGATTTCGAAAGCTAAACCCCCCGATATTTACCGAAGCCACCAATCCTGCGGTGGCTGAAGACTGGATAGGCACCATAGAGGACATGTTTATCTATAGTCGAGTGTCTGACAACGAAAAAGTCCTTTGTGCCGTTTCCCTTTTCCGAGAAAATGCGTGCTATTGGTGGAACACCGTAAAGGTGTTGGAGAGCCCAATCACTATGACTTGGGAAAGGTTTAGGGAGATCATCTTCAATAAATACTTTACGGCGCACGATCAAGAACAAAGGATGTACGAGTTCATGAGCTTGAAGCAAGGGAGCATGCCGGTGGCGGAGTACATCCGTCGATTTGAAGAATTATCTCGATTTGCTCCGCAGTTAGTGGCGACTAATTCGTTGAAAGTGACCAGGTTCATCAAGGGACTTAAACTCGAAATCTATCGAGATTTAAGTATTGCGGGTGCACGCCAACTAGAGTTTATGCAAGTGACGGAACGTGCCTTAATTGCGGAACAAGCAGAGTCACTGGTGGTGGAAGCACAGGAAGCGAAAAAGAGGAGAGAGGCCCAACAAGGAAGCGGATGAGATGAGAAACGCCAGTTTTTCGGCAAAGGTCCTAATACCCAATGGAACCGTCAGGGGCAACAAAACTGGCGCCCGAGACCAATTCAGGAACCGATCAATATTCTCAATCGACCTCAAAATGTTGCGCCCCAGTGTCGACAATGTGGGCGTTACCATTTTGGGGCCTGCTTTGGGGCAAGACAGATTCCACAGTGCTTCAGGTGCGGAAAAATCGGTCATTTTGCGTGAGCTTGTACGGAAAATTTACCCCTAGTACGGAACCCAGCTCAACCGCCGATTCGACCTCCACCCGTTCCCGCGCGAGTTTTTTACTTTGACAAATGAGGAGGCCGAAGCAAACCCTTCAGTAGTAACGGGTACGTTGACTATCTACGATGTGCCGACATCTGTATTGATTGACTCTGGAGCCACACATTCGTTTGTGTCGGCTAAGTATGTGGAAAAGGTGGGAATATCTCCTACCTTCTCTGAATGCAATTATGTAGTTACCTTGCCGCACGGTGATCCGACGCGCACTAACCAGGTGCTAAAAGGATGTTCCGTGAACATTGAGGGTAAAGATCTGAGCGTCGACCTAATAATGATCCCAATGAACGACTATGACGTCATCTTTGGGATGGATTGGCTTTCAAGATATGGAGCCATCATAGATTGTAACAAAAAGGTCGTAAAATTTCAACTGTCCGAGGAAGAGTTGTTTACTTTTTCGGGTAAAACTGTTCCGAATCGTACTCCACGAATCTCGGCGCTGAAGGCTCAACGACTCTTAAGGTCCGGTTGTGAGTCTTTCTTGTATATGCGGTGAAGGCAGAGGAATTGCCTCAGCCAGAACTGAAAAACGTGCCAATAGTCAACGAATATGCCGATGTATTTCCCGATGATCTCCCGGGGTTACCCCCTGATCGAGAAATACAATTCACAATAGATCTGATACCGGGGTCTGCCCCAATCTCTAATGCTCCATATCGCCTAGCGCCTAATGAACTGAAGGAGTTGAAGGAACAACTAGAAGATTTACTGTAGAAAGGGTTTATCCAACCCAGTTTTTCACCGTGGGGAGCACCAGTCCTATTTGTACGGAAGAAGGATGGGTCGATGCGACTGTGTATCGACTATAGAGAACTGAACAATACCATCAAGAATAAATTTCCCTTACCGAGGATCGACGATCTGTTTGATCAGCTACAGGGTGCCACGGTATTCTCGAAAATAGATCTCCGTTCGGGATACCATTTAAAGATCAGGGAGACAAATGTTCCTAAAACGGCTTTCAGTACGAGGTACGACCATTATGAATTTTTGGTCATGCCCTTTGGACTGACAAATGCCCCAGCACCGTTTATGGATCTTATGAACCGAGTCTTTAAAGATTATCTCGACCGCTTATCGTCTTTATTGACGATATTCTGATCTATTGTAAGACAAGAGACGAACATGAAAGCAACCTACGAACCGTCTTAGGAATATTGCGAGAGAAACAACTCTACGCCAAGTTCAAGAAATGTGAATTCTGGCTCGAGCAAGTAGCCTTCTTGGGGCACGTGATTTCAGGGAATGGAATCTCTGTGGACCCGAGTAAGATTGACGCCGTGAACAATTGGCCACGACCGACTACTCCAACCGAGGTTTGATGTTTCTAGGACTTGCGGGATATTACCATAAGTTCATAGCTGACTTCTCTAGCATTGCCTCGACTCTGACAAACTTGACCAGAAAGAATGTACCCTTCCAGTGGACAGATGCATGTGAGCAGAGTTTTCAAGAGCTAAAGAAACGACTTACTACAGCTCCTGTTCTAACTATACCCTCCGGAACTGGAGGATTCTCGGTCTACAGTGATGCCTCAAAGAACGGACTGGGATGCGTATTGATGCAGGACGGTAAAGTAATTGCTTACGCCTCCCGACAACTAAAAGAATACGAAAAGCACTACCCGACCCATGACTTAGAATTAGCAGCAGTGGTCTTCGCTTTAAAGATCTGGAGGCATTACCTTTACGGAGAAAGGTGTGAGATTTTCACTGACCATAAAAGCTTGAAGTACTTCTTCACCCAGAAGGAGTTAAACATGCGACAACGACGATGGCTGGAGCTGACTACGACTGCGTTATCAATTATCATCCGGGCAAAGCGAACGTAGTCGCAGACGCGCTCAGTCGAAAGGCGATTAGCACAGAATTGCACAGACTTGGAGTGGAAGTAGTTGACTTAGGTGAAGTTGAAACGAAACTAGCAACACTAACTCTTCAGCCTACGTTGCTAGAACGAATTAGAAAGGCCCAAGAAGATGACGAATTTTATCTAAAGGTGAAAGATGCACTCCCCGACGACTTTGCAATCCGAGAAGACGGAACTTTACTTCAGAAGAATCGACTGTACGTACCTAGCGACGAGGAGTTACGACGAACGATAATGATAGAAGCACACACAACTACCTACTCCGTACATCCGGGCTCAACCAAAATGTACCAAGACTTGCGAATCACGTACTGGTGGCCGGGAATTAAAAAGGACATAGCGGCGTTCGTTAAAATTGATGTATGACGTGCCAGCTGATCAAAGCCGAACACCAGCGACCAGCTGGAACTCTACAGCTTTTACCAATACCCGAATGGAAGTGGGACCACATCACTATGGATTTCGTCGTAGGTTTACCCAAGACGACGAAAGGCCATGACGCTATCTGGGTGGTTGTAGACCGCCTGACGAAACCAGCCCATTTCCTTCCAATCAGCTCTACTTTTTCCATGGAATGCTACGCTGAATTATATGTTCAGGAAATAATCCGACTCCATGGAATTCCAATTTCTATCGTCTCGGATCGAGATTCGAGATTTCTATCGAATTTTTGGCAGAGCTTACAAAAAGCGATGGGAACTAAGCTTTCGTTCAGTACTGCTTACCATCCCCAGACTGACGGACAATTTGAACGGACGATCCAAACCCTTAAAGATATGTTGCGAGCATGCGTTCTAGACTTCAAGAGAAACTGGAGTAAATACCTACCACTGATCGAATTTTCTTACAACAGTTTTCACGCTACGATCGGAATGGCACCGTACGAGACATTATACGGGCGCAAATGTCGATCTCCAGTCCATTGGGATGAAATAGGTGAACGAGCTATATTAGGACCTGATATGATCCGCGAAATGACGGAAGCGGTAACGAAAATTCGGGAAAGAATGCGAACGACTCAGAGTCGACAGAAGAGTTATGCAGATCATCGACGACGGCCATTGGAGTTTGCAGAGAACGATCACGTATTTTTAAAGATTTCCCCGATGAAAGGAGTGAAGCGATTTGGACGGAAAGGCAAATTGAGTCCTAGATACATAGGCCCGTTCAGAATTATCAAACGAGTCGGCGAAGTCGCGTATCAATTAGAACTGCCGGCTTCTTTATCGCAAGTTCACGACGTATTTCACGTATCGACACTACGAAAATACGTCGCGAACCCAAGCCATGTGATCCAGAACGAACTTCTTTATCGACAGCTCAAGCCTGACTTGAGTTACGAAGAGAAGCCTGTAGAGATTTTGATGTACGAGATGAAACAGCTCCGGAATAAAAATATCCCGTTAGTTAAGGTGTTGTGGCGGAATCAATCAATTGAGGAAGCCACTTGGGAGCGTGAGGATGAAATGAGAGTTCGTTATCTCGAATTATTCTAGTCGGCATAATTTCGGGGACGAAATTCTTTTAAGGGGGGAAGGATGTAATACACGTAAAATTAATAGGGGACTTTGATGTAATTACTTATGTGATTTTGTGAATTAGGAAGTCTAATAAAGAAACCCTAGTCGCATAACAAATATATAAATTCTTATGGTATTAATCAATTTCGAAATCTGAGGAGAATTAAAAAAATTTCGAAATATAAAAGATTTAAGATTGGGCTATAACTAATTTAATAAATTCGAAATTAAAGCCCACAAGCCCATGAAAAATAAGATAACTATGAGATTTCTTAATCAGAAGGTAAAACTCGTTAGCTATCAAGATGTCTAATCATTATCAAATTTCGAAAAAAAAAATAATTATATGGCAGTATATATCCTTAAGCTTATGAGTTAAAAACATACTTTATACCTACAAACAAGATCATACGAAGAAAAGAAGCAAGGAAACGAAAATACCCAAATACATTCAACAACTCGAAACCTTAAGCAAGGTATAATTCTTAAACTTGATGTACTCATATCATTTCAATAGTTATAAATGAATTTCATAACTAGGTAAGGACTATAATTTCGTGGATGTCATCTTTAGAAAACCTCGAATCGCTGAAATCTTTAGCGGTGGTATTTTTAAGACATTAGTATTAGGACGCAGCATTTCTGGGGTAGGATGATGGTTGCAAGATAATTATAATAGTATGTTAGTTTAGAAAACCCTACGCAGTTCGAAATTTAATTCTAAAATGATGTTTATAAATGTTGTTTTTAGGGTTTTGGGGAAAAGTACTGTTTTTAGAAGTTCTCGACATGGTGTTATACTACAAAAGATTTAGAGATAAATAATAAGTTGTGTTATAGATAGAACTCGGGATGTATAACAGGGAGATGTCGAAAGATATAATTAATATATGTCGAGATATATAATACAAAGATATCGAGATATGAACTAAAGAAAGAATTCGAGATGTATTTAGGAAGATGTCGACATGAAATCTCGATATTTATAATTATCTCTACATAGAAAGCATTCGACATCTTTATAGGTCTCGACATGGTTCAACAATCTCGACAATTTTGAGGTATAAGGAAGATTGGTTTCGAGATACCTATAATAAGAAGGTCTCGACATTGTATGGAAAAGACTTCGATATTTATAAGGTCTCTATATTTATATATCTAGATATGATAAACAATGAGCTCGACAAAGTTCTCAATATTTATAGGATTTCGAGATGTTTAATAGCTTTCGACATTAGTATGATTTCCATAAAAAATCTCGAGAGGTGTTGATAATAATAATAGTAAAGAGCTCGACATTGTATGGAAAAGATTTCGACAATGTTTAAATACTTCGACACTTAACATAATTTCAGTAGTTTAAAAGTGTTCTACACTTAATAAATTTTCGGTATTTTAGAATTTGCTATTTCTAGGTTTTTTAATATTTTAGGGTTTATTTATTTTTAGGAATTTAATTATTTTTAGGTTTTCATAAATTTTAGGGTTTTGATAATTTTAGCATTTTCGAAACTTATATGACTTAGTAAATTTATTGATGTGAAAATATTTTCAATATTCAGAGGATCGAAGCATAGGAAGTTTACCCGACTTCGTAACTAATTTTATCAGGAGGACAGGTAGGTGAATCATTCATCTACGACACGTAAACGCTTACCTGCTATTATGTGATTACGTGATTTATGTGATTTACGCGTTTTACGCATATTTTATGTGACATCACGTTTCATGTGTATTACGTATATGCATGACATCGCACGACATGGTGAGGGATAATGACCACATTAGTGGTGACACCTTAAGGCTTAAGGTGTCGATTGAGCGGGGTAGAGTGTGCCGATTTTGCCAGTCAGACTCGTAGCGGAGTTGAGGTTGGACTCGCGGGGCACCTGACGGGAGACAGACGTGAGCGATCTGTCTACTCGGCCGTGAGCGACCCGAGGTGCAAACCGTCGGATGAGTTGTGTAGCGGAAGGGGCGACTTGATAGAAGGACGTTGACGTGATCGATCAGCGCACTATCGACGTGGGCACCGCTAGTCTGTCGTTAGCGACCAGACGATATATTTTATTTTTATTGCGCGCGAGGTGCCGAGTCCAGCTAGGCCCTGATATTGAGATACGATAGAAATGTGGGAACGAGCGTACATTATATCATGTTGTGAGAATTGGGATTGGGAATGAGTGCACGCTGCATTGCATTTTATTCACCTACTGGGCAATTCGCTCAGTGTTTACGTGTTGTAGGTACTGAGTTCGACGCTGATACGCATCGTGACTGAGGCGGCTGGTGGCGTGCTCCACGAACTTTTGAGGGTAGGGCGGTACATGGATGAAGACCTGTGGAGCGGCTTTAGGACTTTTGGTTCTTTTGATATTTTTGGGGCTTCGGCCCGTGTACAGAGATAACGATGTAGACGGATGTTTATAGTAATGTATATTGGAAAAGTTTTAATTAGACGGGCCTTCCGCGGCTCACATTGCGGAAATCCGCCACTAATCCTAATTAGAAAAGTAGGGTCGCCACTTTCTTGTCCGCCCTCTTTAGTAGGAATCCTAGCGTTAAATTGTTCGGCGAAAGGCTCCTCAAGTGACTTTTCGACGCAAACCCTCGCATATTCAAGGCGCTCCGCATAAGCTGTCATAGTGTCCACGAAAAGAGGTTTTCCTATGACGCTTGTCACGATACCAAGGCCTTCTTGGGTCCACGATTCCGTTGGAACGTTGCGAAGTTTAACCCACAGGGGAACGGCCATGTGCTGTTTCTTCTCAAACGACATGCCAACCGGCCACGTTTCAAGAAATAGGGGTTGTCCCTGCATGATCCATGGGCCCCCTTCCAAGACCGCCGTTAAAGCTTCGATCGTCGTGAATCTGAACTTGAAGAATCCGTTAATTGTGGCTCGGACCTTAGCAATGTCAGGCCACATAGATCTAGCGAACCGTTCGACATGAGGGAAGTATGGTCTCTTTCCCAAAAAGTAACCAACGAGGGTGTGGTCCCATCTAGTCGTCCCTTTCTTAACCACTTCCTAGGGTAGGCATGCCTCGGCTTTGCCGTTAATAAACGGGGCCGTATAAGATAAGGCGAGGCACTTCATAGGGGAGCATCGTGGTTGGTTACGATTGATGATGGCACCTTGAACCGCGGCTGTGTAAGACGTGTTGTTGGTATTAGCCACAGCCTCCGAGGGGGATCATGGATTATCATGGAGGCCATTAAGACCATTATGAGTATGGTCATTCACGAAAGCCCTAGCCTGCCGTTTCGTTATTTGTGCCTCATCAGCCCGTGTAAGGTGTGGTTGTTCCATGCAAGGTGGGTACGTCGTGATCGGCCCTAAGCCGCCAGCCGGTGGAGGTGTGGCCCGATGGTTAGGGAAACGGCGCTCATTAGTAAGGAGAAAATACTGCTCGGTATCCGACGCATCTTCGACTATCGGGGCTGAATCATCCGAGCCCGTCGGCGCAACATGGTCCACATCGTGTCGAGAATCAGTTGACGCTCCGATGATCGGCCCCGAGCCCAAGTATGGTTGTATTGAGCCTTGGTGTCCGGGGAGACAATGATCCGTTCGAGGAGTCCCATTCGCATTGGGTGAGCCTGCCACCGAGTGGGATGGCCCAATAATAGAAACCCTTGGCCCGTTCACTAAAGGCATGGAAGCCGAAGGGTCACGCTGTGGGAATCTAGGGTTTTGGGCGACCTTCTGAACCGGTGCAACCACAGTAGGCGGAACAAAGTCCTCATCCTCAATGGGCGGTGGGTGAGACGTCACAGGTGGAGAGGTTCCTCGGAGCATAGGTGGATGTCGATCAAAGCTTTGGGTCACGAACCGACATTATATGATTTGTGGTGCGTTTCTTCCGGCGATGGTGGGGCGACGCTACCGGCAGTTGGGTGGTGTCGACCATGGCCGAGCTAGAGGATGTTGCCGGCCCTTCAGAAGTAGCCACGGTCACCGATGCAAGGCTCTTCATGAGAGGAACGTTGACGCAACTGACGCAAGCCTCGAAGGCGGCAACATCAAATCGATCCTCAAATCCGGGGATGTTGTTCTTAAGTTGTTCATAGTCCGGCAAGGGCGCAAGGAGATCCATGTCATCCATTAGAGGTGCGCTGAAGGTGGAGATTAGCGAAAGGAAGCTGAAACGTCACTATGAAAGGGGGTGAGAGAGACGGGACGGTTAGATGGGTTAAAGCCCTCCCATCGCCATCTGATCCCGGCGATGGAGGGAGGCGAGGTGTGCGCCGCCGGTCAGTAGCAGGTAAAGGTTGCCGGCGGTGCTGAAGGTGGGCCGAGGTGGTGGTGGGACGATGGGAAGTTGAATAGTCGAAGGTTTGGAGAGAGTTTTCCTAGAGAGAGAAAGCTTCTTTCTTATCCGAATTAATTTTGTGATAGGATATATCATTATGTGCTATATATGAAAATAACGTGTGAGATATCCTACTGAGTTATAAAAGGAAAATATGCTGTTTATATATGGAAAGTGATATATCCGTTGAAAATCGTTTATTCCTGACGCAAATCACATCTGCGATTCTTTGCATGCTTTCCACTGAATTAAATGTTCAATATTAGATTGATATCTTTCCTTATACTGATTGGAATATTATATTTAGGAAAGATCTGATTTAATTAACTTTGTGCATAAGGTGTTTTTATATGGTATATGCTAGAAACGGATGTGATATCTGAAATATGGAAAGTTGTGGCATGGCATGTTAATTCGAGATAGCTGTGATCTGATCTGATTTATGTGCTGAACATTGTAAATATATTGATCTGATGCTATGTGCTATTCATGGAAAATGTTTGATATGATGCTATCTCGTGTGCTAAACATGGAAAGTAATTGAGTGTGTGCGATTTTCACATAGTGACGGATTTTCAAATTTCCTCGGCCAATTTTCACGTTCGCCACCGTCGTTTCCGGCCAACATCCCTAGGTGGTGGTCGGCCGGTGGTTGTGGTATCCTCTCCATCAATCTGGTGGTGGAGGGACTGATCTGATCGAGGTTTTAATTGAGTGTGACGGCTAGGATTTCTCGGCGCAATGCAACATCTGGCGATTCCACCCGCGCCACCTGACCGTCCCCTGATGACGACCGCCGATCAGGTGATGATGGATCGCGATCAGCCAACGACGACGCACGGGGCTGCTCCAGTTCTCCCTGATTTGGATGCCCTGATCGCAGCATATCCGGATTTTGCAGCATGCTTCGATGGAGATAGATTCCGGGCAATGCAAAACAAGATCGAAAGCCCTAAAGGGACGCCGTCTGCTAATCATGATCCATCTGATGGGATTGGAACGGAGTCCAATGGGTTGGCGATGAGCGCTGGCCTGGAAATCCAGCGTGGTGTTGACGTGTGTGCCGTCGCTGATCGAACGACGGGTTCTGGCCCAACTCTGGCGGTGGGCCAGATTGGGTCTAGGGTTTCGCATTGTTCTCCGTCTGCGCGTGCTGCGGTCACAGTGCCGCTAAAGGGAATCTTGCGACACCCAAGCCGTAAACAAAGGTGGGGCCGCCCGGATACTCCCCCACCAATGCGACTGACAGCCCGGCGGGTTGTACACATGGGATCGCTGGCGGATGAGGAACCTGTCGATGAAGAGATCGAAGTTGATATAGAGACGGCCCGGGTTCGACCGGGCATATTGCGGATAAAACTAGGGTTTCCGACACCCAATCCATCATGGAGGCCAATTTCGGGGTTCCAACGCCCCAACATCCTAACCCAAGTTCATCTGCTACAGTATTGGCGTCGACGAACGTGGGGCTGGTTCAGACGCGGCATTGTTCTCTCTCGCCCATTGCTCCGAGGGCGTCGTTTGCGGCTGTGTCGCGGGGAAGAATACGGCTATGCTACCACCTCATAAGGGCAGCGCTTCAGCCTCTGAGTTTGGGGCCCAACGAACCCGGGGTGATCGTCGGCGGCTGGCACTTGAATTTGTGGCACCAAAGTCGACAAACGATGCTGTGTCAATGGTGGCCCCTACATGGGATGTGGCACGTCAAGGTTTTGAAAGGTGGGCAAATACATTGGTTGGTTTTTTCCTTGGGCCTAAGCCATACTTCCTGTTCGTTGATCGGTTTGTGCGGGAGCGATGGACGAGGTTAGTGGAGGTTCGTGCGACCACGAAGGGCTTCTTTCGGTTCCGTTATGATTCAGCCTCAGCCATGAATAATGTCTTGGAGGGTGGTCCATGGCTCTTACAAGGCCAACCGCTGTTCTTGGAGGTGTGGCGTCCAGGCATGTCGATGGAAAGGAAAGAGCTTGTGGAGGTACCTCTATGGGTAAAGCTGTGGAATGTTCCAAGTGAATTTTGGACAAAAGAAGGGTTGGGTGTGGTAGCAAGCGGTGTTGGGCGCCCTTTATTCGCTGATGGGATAACGGCCCAAGGGGAACGTATTGATTATGCGCGTGTTTGCGTAATGAAGACACTCGCTACACCCTTGTAGAGAAGGTGGAGATTGAGCTCCCGCATGCGGATGGAAGTACTTCCGGCACGGTGTCCGTTAGGGTTGAGTATGACTGGAGACCGAAGAGATGCGGATTGTGTGAAACATGGGGCCATGGGGACGCATAATGCCCAAAGCAGGCGAGGCCGGTCCCAGCTGGTCAGCCTAGTGCGCCTGGCACGAAGCCCAGTAACAATCCACCACCTCGGCCACGGCCAGAAACTAGGGTGGTGGTGAAAGAGCAGCAGCGCCATGCGCGTTCGATTCGTGATCGTCAGGGCCGAAACAGATTGCAGCACTCCGAATGGCGCCAAGCATCCGCTCATGGCAAGGCGGTGCAGGTTGAGCCAACGTTGCCGGCTCCAACAACGGGGCGGGTTTTCGCTGAAGCAGGAACGGCGACCTCGGCCCCGAGCTTCCAACTTCGTACGGTGACCAGTCTGACCGCAACTTTTTTTCCGTCCTACGAGGGTTGAATGATGATGGGGATGATGACACGGATGCTCCCAATGACACAATACAGGCCCTAAAGCATGCAGCCCGCAATGAGGATCATTCAGGCCGATAGGATCGTGGAACGTGCGTGGTCTTAATAGGCAAGACCACAGGAGGGCGGTAGGGGAGTGGATAGAGCGGAAGGGCTTGTGCTTTGTTGGTCTTCTCGAGACGCGTGTGGCTGCGGACAATGCAACACACATCTCAGAGAGTATTCGATCACGATGGACCTGGTTTTTTTACTACGATGACGGCCCGGGTAATCGAATCTGGATAGGATGGGATCCATCTAGGCTATGTGTTACTATTGTTGCAAAGTCTTGTCAGGCTGTCCATTGTCGCATGGAAGATTATGGAACTCGGGAACATGTTTTTGTCTCGTTTGTGTATGGGAAGTCGCGTAGGGAGGAGCGGCAATCTCTTTGGGAGGAGCTGGTCCAATTCTCGGCTCTACGTATTGATGATGCATGGGTGGTGATGGCGGACTTCAACACCATCCTGCATGCGTGTGAGGGGAGAGGAGGCGCTCCACAGGTGCGAGATATGTCAGATTTCTAGGCGTGCCTCCTACGCGCTGACCTTATCTCGCTACCAGCCACGGGCCAAGAGTTTACTTGGTACAATCAGCAGAGGGGCTTATCTGGCATCTGGAGGAAATTGGATCGAATGCTTGGGAACCCACAGTGGTTTGCCCGTTATGAGAATACGTGTTTTCATTGCGATTTGCCCACCACATCAGACCACTCACCGCTGGCCCTGGGGGAGGCCCCTGTCATGGCGCGTGGTATGCCTTTTCGGTTTGAGCACTTTCTTACTAAGGAGAAGGATCTCTTGGCACATGTTCATCGTGTGTGGAGTGCTGCCATTACCGGATTTCCTATGTTCGTGTTGGTCAAGCGGCTGAAACTACTGAAGCCTATCTTCATGCAAATGCGATACGGGCGACACAGGATTTCCTGGTCCAGATGGTTTCACGGCGGCTTTCTTCAAAGCGTCGTGGGAGATCGTTGGACCTGATGTGATACGGGCGACACAGGATTTTTTTGCTACTGGCCACCTTCTCAAAGGGGTAAACAGTACGCTTATTACACTTATACCTAAGTGTGCATTGCCCCGACGACCGTCAGACTTTAGACCTATCTCATGCTGTAATGTGTTATACAAGATCATATCTAAAGAGTTGGCAAATCGGTTGAAGCCGGTGTTGGGAGGGCTAGTCCATGCATCGCAGACGCCCTTCATTCTCGGAAGGCGCATTAGTGATAATATACTTCTCGCGCAGGAGCTTTGCCTTGGGTAGAAAGCCAAGGGACGGCCTCCTCGAGCAATGCTTAAGGTGGATCTGGCCAAGGCATATGACAAGGTGGAATGGAGTTTTTTGCTTGCGACACTTCAGGCGATGGGATTCCACCCACGATATATTGAGTGGATACGGACCTGCCTGACGACGCCAACTTACTCGCTCAACCTCAACGGGAGAACGGCGGGGTATTTTGTGGGTAAGAGGGGGATTCGCCAAGGGGACCCGATCTCACCTTACCTTTTCACACTTGTCATGGAAGTTCTCCACGGCCTTGTCGAGAGTCATATTCAGGCAGAACCTCGTTTTCGTTATCACTGGCGATGCGAGTCGATTTCGCTCCCTATGTTGGTTTTTGCTGATGACTTCCTCCTATTCTGCAACGCCGACCCTATCTCTGTTGGGGTACTGAAGGGTGCGTTGCTGAGGTTCTCCCACCTTTCTGGGTTGCACCCTAATCCGAACAAGAGTGAGATGTACATCTCACGGAGGGCGGAGGGCCTCAAGGGACATTTGCTGTCTGTGATGGGATTTCGTGAAGGTCGATTACCCGTGCGATATCTGGGGGTCCCATTGATTGCCTCACGTCTTACCATCGGCGACTGTGCTCCTCTGCTGCAGCGTGTGGATGCACGTCTGGGATCATGGCTGAATCAGTCTTTGTCTTATGCTGGCAGGGTGCAGCTGATTAAGTCGGTCCTTCAGGCTTTCCACGTCTACTGGTCTGGGGGTCTTCCTGCTGCCCAAGGGTATCATTCGAGCCCTGGAGACCAGGTTTCGCCGGTTCCTGTGGGGTGGTGCATCGGCCAAGGTTGCTTGGGACGACGTCTATCTGCCGGTTGTGGAGGGAGGCTTGGGCCTTCGGTCTATAGCTACGGATAATAGGGCTCTCCTAGTACAGCTACTATGGAGGGTCATCACCCGGCCCGCTGACTCGATTTGGGTGGAGTGGCTGTACGGCACACGCTTGCATATACGATCTATTTGGAACATCACCATTTCGGCTAACATGGCTTGGAGCTGGCGGAAGTTGCTGCAGTTCAGGCAGGTGATACTCCTTTTTCTGGTTTTCACGATTGGAGATGGTTCGTCACTTTTCTTATGGGAAAACCCATGGCTACGGGCTACCCCGTTGTTGCATCGCTACCCTAGAGGTCCCATTGCGATGGGGCTGCCTTTAGGGACCCGCCTGAGCTCAGTCATTGACGCTCAGGGCTGGAATTGGCCCGGAAGATCTACTGTTGAGTACATCGACTTCGGTCAACACCTTCCACCGATTCACCCTAGCGGTCGAGATTCGATATCTTGGAAGGAGGCACCGGGTGGCCGGCCCACGGCACGATTGATTAGGGAGGCATTGCGCATACGAAGGCCAACTGCCCCTTGGTCGCCTTGTTTGGGGGACCGCTGCGGATACCACGTCATGAGGTCATTTTGTGGTTGGCCATCCGTGAGCGATTGTCGACTAGAGATAAGCCTTGGGTGGCTCATCGAGCTGGGACCCCGGCTTGTCTCCTTTGCAACGCGCTGCATCTTGAGACTGCTCAGCATCTGTTTTTTGACTGCGGATTCTCACGTGAATGTGTTCGCATCCTACGGCGGAAGATTAGGTGGGCATGGCCGTACCGGGACTGGAGGCACGACATACAGTGGGCTGCATTGCGCTGGCGTGGACACCATCTCTTACATGTGGCCTATCGTCATGTCCTTGCCTCTTTGTTGTACCATATTTCGCAGGCCCGGAATAGGCGCTGGAAGGAGGGGGCTATTTTGACTTCGGACAGGCTAGTTACTTCCGTCCTTGACATGGTTTGCATGCGACTGCTTGGGACATCACCCAAGTTTGATCTGCAGAGGGCAGCTATACAACGGCTTTGGCGTGTAGCTTGGTAGCTTATTAGACGCTCTCACGTACTCACATACTCATGTTCATGGTCTTTATTGATTGGTTGCTACTATCAGTAGTCTGTTACTGGCTTGCATGTGGAGGACTACACCTCCACTCATTTGTACATTTACCCATTCATTATATATATAAAAGGTAATTACTCCAAAAAAAAAAGTAATCTGGATTAACTTATTCTAGAAACTGATAGCAGAGAATCACTTATGGAAAGTTCTGTTATAGTAAATATAATACGAAATGATTGAATATGCCTTGAGAACGAATCTAAGTTTTATATGAAATATAATGATGCTTTAATGAGCTTATAACCGTTGTGATGACTTTCTAGAAGCATGATTTACATGGCCTGTTGATTCTCGAAAATTACATGGACTATATATGCTTGATTTGGTGACTAACATCGTGATCCGATTTTCCATGTAAAGTGTTGAGAGAAAAGGTTTATATATGAGCAACACTTCATAATTTTGAACTACTTAGAATTTGTGAACCTACGACTATAAGTGTATTGAGCAGAAACAGTATTGAGAGATTCCTGAGCGATAATTTGCGATAGCTTTCTGCCTACCTGAGCGATCACTTGTGAAGTACTGACCGTATTAAGATATTCCAAACCTCCCACCATATATTCTGTCTTCGGACGTGTGGTCTTTGAACGTGAGCAATACCAAGGAGGCAAGGTCGACGTTTACTCACATGAGGGAAGGACGAGTTTCGGGGGCCCTACGGTAGCCAGCCGTGTCTGTCGGGATCAGGAGATTCCGAGGAATGAAATTCGGCGTGTGGTAACCTAGTGTGTATAGTGATATACTTGTTCTGATTGTGTATTGGGCTAATCAATCAGTTTTATATCCAGCTATGGTGCATTATAGTGATTGGTTAATCTCTTGGGGAGCAAACCCCGAGGAGAGGAGTAAACCTCAGTTGGGGCTCTATAAAAATCCTGTCTCGCATTTACTTTAGAGTTATTTCTTTTTCGCTGTGAGACAGACCCGACACACATCTGACGTTACTAGGATATATCAGGCATACTCGTCATAAGCATCAGTAGGCCAATCTTCCATAAGTTTAAAATGTTTCACAGGTTAAGTTTAGGGTTCATGAAAAGTTGGCCATTTTTAACTTTTTGATCTTTCAAACTTGTTTCACGGGTCAAAAGAAGTGTTTCTCGAGTCCAATCTGACGTTGACTTAGTCAATTCGCGAATTCCGTTCTTTACTTTAACTTGTTTTGATTTCGTGAGTTTGACTAATTGACCTCTCAGCTTCGCAAATTCGAATTGGCGAACCTCAGCGCTCGCGAAGTTGCAATTCGCGAACTGATATCTCACGTTTACATATTTGACCTGGTCAATTCGCGAACTGATATCTCACTTTTTCATTTGTCTTTATCCTAATCTTGGTTTTCTTTCGTGTTGCAGTTTCGGCAGATTTTCCCGGTGTCCAACAACAAAAAAAAAAGAAAATACGGCAAAAGAAGAAAAAACAAAACGACAAAAAAAAGAGAGAAATCCCCAAATAAAAAAATAATATGACGACGCCTACGAATCATGTATACCTGACCTCAAAATGGATCGCAACCAAATACAATAACTTCCAATCTTCTGCACACATTCAAATGCCAGGACGAAATCATTCTATCCATTTTGAGGAACCATCACCTCGGGTATGCTTTCTCAGCTTCTGCCCGAGTCTCTACAGTCTACCACAACAATCTTGGGGACAATGGAGACCAAAGTTGCTGACAACAACATATACTACGAGGCTCAAATTGCAAATGAAACAGTCCACATCACCAGGGAATTCATTCGACACGTCCTTCGGCTGCCAAGTCAACCTCAATACGAAGATAAGGCATCCGATGACTTGCTTATTGAAGACATGACTAGGATGGGATAATACACTCCAATCAAGTTCGCCTCCCATATTCAACAGTCAATGATTCCATATCCCTGGCGGACTCTCTTCGTTTTTGTCAACAAGTACTTCTCACCAAAGCACTCGGGCTACGACCGATGCAACATATCCATTCTTTGCATCTTCCATGGGACCTTCAGGAAAAATTATGACTATGCCACATTAGTCATATTGGACCCGGACGACCAAATGCTTCAACGGGCGAAGAAGACGAAGACACCAAACTTGCCCTATCTCCGGTGGTTCCCACTGATGATCCACCTCTTAATGTCCATAACACCGGAGATACCAAGACGACCAGAAGAGGAAAGCTACACCCCACCAAAACTAAGATTTCTTCAGAAAGGGAATAAGTAAGAGAATACGCGTGACGAGCAATGCCCATTCCGCACGAGTTGTTAGCGCTGGCCAACCCAGACGACGTCGACTCATACTACAAGCACTACAACGTTATCAACCCCATGACTCAGGAAAAACCACCCGAGTCTAACCCAGGGGTTAGTGAGAGAGAGAGAGAGTTAAGACCGGTGAGAGACCACCGAACCACCGACAGCCCACAACAACCCCAACCGTCCTCTCAACAAGCCATCCCTGAACCATCACAACCATTCGTAGACACCGAAGCGGATGACGAAGATCGCGAGGCGTTGATACCTCGCGGGCAAGGACCACAAGCCGAGCGGATTGAACATCCTCAAATAGTCGTCCCTGAGGTAACAACGACCGAAGCTCCCCAGTCAGAAACAGCCTGGTCAAACCCTAGGATAGAAGATGTTAAACCTGACCCAAAGGCACATGCACAACCCAAACCCGACCATTCACTTGTCTCCCTATAGTCAAGTGTCTCAAAATCTACAGAACCCCCCATACCACCACCAGCTCAGCTCTAGTATCTGTGCCAACTGAACATACATCTACAACATATACCGAGCCTCAGCCTGACAAACAAGCCTCAACGTTCATAGAAGCACCCGTAATTGAGGCACTTCGAGAATTGGACGGAAGTCTCATGGATGATGACTTCAGAAACTCACCATCCGAGAGCCACCGTACAGTACCTAGTCCTGGACATGTGTTAACGAGAAGTGGCCCCGGTGAACTCCACGCAAGCCCGTTACGACTCGAGCACCATCTTCACAAGATGCATCGCAAGGAATGTAACGACCCGTCCCATACCGGGTGTCAGTATAACTTCGGTCCCTACCGGGACTAGTGGGGTTGGGCCCACCACACTCCGATTGATAGTCTGGCCCCACTGTACCACCATTTAACCTTTTAGCGTGCTTCGTGCACTCGCTCACACGCACCCTGAGAAACTTCCCAGGGGGTCACCCATCCCTAGATTGCCCCAAGTCAAGCACGCTTAACTTCGGAGTTTTTATAGATGGACTCCCGAAAAGGTAGGTCGACCTTGGTGATATGAGTAGTACTATCAATCTTTTTATACGATTCTTAGCCTGACACGCCCATACATTGTCAGTCTCAGGATCCCCTTTCATTCTGGTGTTGGATCGGTTCATTCATGTACCCCTTCGCCTAGAAGCCTGCCAGGAGCCGCTCATTGTCCGTGCACCCTGGCACCGGCGATCACTCCCCACCCTCTTCGGCCCCGGGCGTCACATGCCCACCAGCTTCCGCCTGGTTCGTCCCCGAACCAGCACCGTACTGCGAGAGGTTGTGCTCTGATACCACCTGTAACGACCCGTCCCATACCGGGTGTCACTATAGCTTCGGTCCCTACCGGGACTAGTGGGGTTGGGCCCACCACACTCCGACTGATAGTCTGGCCCCACTGTACCACCATTTAACCTTTTAGCGTGCTTCGTGCACTCGCTCACACGCACCCTGAGAAACTTCCCAAGGGGTCACCCATCCCTAGATTGCCCCAAGTCAAGCACGCTTAACTTCGGAGTTTCTATAGATGGACTCCCGAAAAGGTAGGTCGACCTTGGTGATATGAGTAGTACTATCAATCTTTTTATACGATTCTTAGCCTGACACGCCCATACATTGTCAGTCTCAGGTCCCCTCTCATTCTGGTGTTGGATCGGTTCATTCATGTACCCCTTCGCCTAGAAGCCTGCCAGGAGCCGCTCATTGTCCGTGCACCCTGGCACCGGTGATCACTCCCCTCCCTCTTCGGCCCCGGGCGTCACAAGGAAAGGTCTGATGACCCAAGGAAGCTGAAGTCCTACATACTTCTGTTGACGAGGGCCGCCCTGACTTAGCCAGGGTGTTAACGGCTGACCCTAGTGGCTGCCGGAGCTACTACTACAAGTGTGACGATGACCTACCTAGAGAACCGACTGATAGAGTTTCTTGAACATGTAAACATACCCCATGTTCAAGGACTCATCGAAGCAGTAGTTCGGGACAAAAGGAAGGCCACCATGGTCGAACAGCTCTCGTTATTGGACCTGGACGACCAAATGCTTCAACGGGCGAAGAAGACGAAGACACCAAACTTGCCCTATCTCCGGTGGTTCCCACTGATGATCCACCTCTTAACGTCCATAACACCGGAGATACCAAGACGACCAGAAGAGGAAAGCTACACCCCACCAAAACTAAGATTTCTTCAGAAAGGGAAAAAGTAAGAGAATACGCGTGACGAGCAATGCCCATTCCGCGCTTAGTGTTTAGCGCTGGCCAACCCAGACGACGTCGACTCATACTACCAGCACTACAATGTTATCAGCCCCATGACTCAGGAAAAACCACCCGAGTCTAACCCTGGGGTTAGTGAGAGAGAGAGAGAGTTAACACCGGTGAGAGACCACCGAACCACCGACAGTCCCACAACAACCCCAACTGTCCTCTCAACAAGCCATACCTGAACCGTCACAACCATCCGCAGACACCGAAGCGGATGACGAAGATCGCGAGGCGTTGATACCTCGCGGGCAAGGACCACAAGCCGAGCGGATTGAACATCCTCAAATAGTCGTCCCTGAGGTAACAACGACCGAAGCTCCCCAGTCAGAAACAGCCTGGTCAAACCCTAGGATAGAAGATGTTAAACCTGACCCAAAGGAACTTGCACAACCCAAACCCGACCATTCACTTGTCTCCCTATAGTCAAGTGTCTCAAAATCTACAGAACCCCCCATAGCACCACCAGCTCAGCTCTAGTATCTGTGCCAACTGAACATACATCTACAACATATACCGAGCCTCAGCCTGACAAACAAGCCTCAACGTTCATAGAAGCACCCGTAATTGAGGCACTTCGAGAATTGGACGGAAGTCTCATGGATGATGACTTCAGCAACTCACCATCCGAGAGCCACCGTACAGTACCTAGTCCTGGACATGTGTTAACGAGAAGTGGCCCCGGTGAACTCCACGCAAGCCCGTTACGACTCGAGCACCATCTTCACAAGGTGCATCGCAAGGAAAGGTCTGATGACCCAAGGAAGCTGAAGTCCTACATTCTTCTGTTGACGAGGGCCGCCCTGACTTAGCCCGGGTGTTAACGGCTGACCCTAGTGGCTGTCGGAGCTACTACTATAAGTGTGACGATGACCTACCTAGAGAACCGACTGATAGAGTTTCTTGAACACGTAACCATACCCCATGTTCAAGGACTCATCGAAGCAGTAGTTCGGGACAAAAGGAAGGCCACCATGGTCGAACAGCTCTCGTTACAACCTCACGCACTTCCACCACCACCAACATTAAGCCATCCTAACCCGTACACCATGCCACTCCCCCAGCTCTCCGACATTCTGATGTCGCACCTGCTTGAACTCGAACAGTTAACCCTAGAAGAAAAAGATCTCTACCGAAGGCTGTTCGAGGGTCGCGATCTGCCTCACGGACTTTATGACGATCCTAACGACAAGCGAACCCCAGAAGAAGGTCCTAGCCAGAAACGTCTCCGATCCTGACGACCAGGATCGTCCTGAGGGGGAGAACAAGAGGCGAACCACAGCGAGCAGTCGCGGACGAGGCCCGGAGTGCAAATTCGAGAAGGCGGGTCACGATCATCCAATCCACCACCACCACCAAGGTTCTTTGGAACCAGACAAGCTTCGTCAGGGCCGAACCAGACAACTTCCCTTGGCGAAGTCGAGCCTGGCACCACGGAGAGCTCAACCAAAGCAGTCCAAACAACCACAACCCCTCGTCCCAATGATCATCGGGTCTACATTGACAAATACATCCTAGAAGAGGAGTGGCTGACGAGAACAAGGACGCAAAGAAGAGTCTCGTGCAACGATTGAAAGAATCAGAAGTTTCTCAAAAAAAAGGCGGCGTCAGATTTTTGCGTCATCGAGCGAGAGAAAAAGGAGCAAGGAGAAAACCTTGAAGCAGATCTCCTTCAACACCAAGTGCCCGAGCCACCGACGCTGGGTTACACGTTTTTAGAGACTCCTTGGGACAACAAGAATATCAAGGCACCTTACCTTGAAGACTGTTATCCTAGGATCTGGCGAAAGGAGGAAGAAATAAAGGGAGTCAATGAACTGAAACTTCGAGGTCTTGAGCACTTAAAAGGGACGCCCAAGGGTCTTCGTCATCAGATCATGCTCTGGGGATCATCGAACAGAGGAGGAATGACTAAAGAGCAATACAGAAGATACCTAAGAGCTCAAAAGTCTATCTGCGACATCCAAGGCATAGAGTGTAGGATGGGAAGATATGTAGGCCCTGCTATGTGATCGAGAGGTACGACAGGTCCGTCGAAAGATATACAGAAGCCGATCTCCCCTACTTTCCATTGGGCTAATTAAACAAGCTTTTCGGCTTGGATAGCAAGTTTACCCTCAACACTCATGCAAGAAGACAAGGATTCAGGGCGATCAAGGAATTCATGCTGAGGCAAATCCAATTCTACGCTACTCATGACTTCCAAATGGCTCTAGAGAGCAATATGAGGAAATTCAACCTGACACGGCCTCAAAATAGGTACAATGAGATAGCTAATCACGGCGAGGATTTTATCTTCTTGTTCTTTTAGTTCTTTCATTTCTGTTGGAGCCAAACGATATGGAGCTTTTGAGATAGGTGCAGCCCCGGGTATTAAATTAATCGTGAACTGAATTTCACGATCAGGGGGAAGTCCTGGTAAATCTTCTGGGAACACATCGGGGAATTCTCGTACCACTGAAATCTCTTCTAGCTTCGGGATTTGACGGTCTTCTGATGTTATGGTGAAAACGAAGTAGGCTTCACATCCTGCCTTGATTAGCCGTTGCGCTTTTACCGCAGAAATTTTGGGAATCCTGTTACTCTTACTGGTTCCCGTAAAGATGAACGGTTCATTTCTCTCTGTACTGAACGTGACTGTCTTATGATTACAATCAATCACGGCGCCATACTTAGACAGCCAGTCCATTCCTAGGATCACTTCGTAATCATTCATAGGTATAACTATAAGGTCTACGGGTAGTTCTCTATCGTTCACTAGCACTGGGCATTCTCGTAAAACTAAATTAGTTCGAGTCGAAGCTCCATGTGGAATAGTTACACAATACTCGCAGTCGGATTGTTGAGGCGTAATCCCGAGTCTCGTCACGTACTTAGATGATGCAAATGAATGCGTGGCTCCTGAATCTATTAATATGCATGTCGGTATATGATGGATAGATAGGGTACCTGCTACTACTGATGGGTCTGTCTCCGCCTCTTCTGATGTTATCGTGTAAACTCTGGCAGGTACTGTTGGTGGTCTGGCCTGTACAGTTGTTTGACTTCCAGATGCTTTTCCAGGGCACGCTCTTGCAAAATGGCCTGACTTGCCACATCTAAAACAGCTAGCATTTTCTGAGAAGCAAATGCCCGTATGTCGTCGAGTGCACTTCGGGCAGATTGGTGCCATTGGGGGTCTCCCTTGATTCGGATTAAATTGCTGAGGCAGTCCGGGTTTGTTCTGAAAATTAGGCCTTGGCCCCTTTGAGACAAATTGCTTCTTTTGGCTTCTTCCACTCCACTGTGGTCCTTGTACGAATTTTCGTTTTGCTTCTTGAGCTCGGATGATTCTGATTTCTGCTAGCTCAGCCACTAAAGCATGTTCAGCAACTTGAGCATACGTAGCTCCTTGAAGCCCGGCCATATTTACGTCTCAGTAGAGTTCCGACTTCAGGCCTTCCAGGAAGCGTTCAACTTTTAATGCATCCGTGCTCACCATATGAGCTGCAAACCTGGACAGCTGTTCGAATTTCCGGATGTACTCCGCCACTGTCATCGGGCCCTGGCGTAAGTTAATGAACTCGTTCATTCGTTGGGACCGTACTGGAGCGGTGAAGTACTTACTCCTGAATAGTTCTTTAAAACGATCCCAACTCATTGTAAGAGGGTCTTCGATGGCTAGGATTGTGTCCCACCAGTGACCTGCACTCCCTCGCAATAGGAATGCAGCACACAGGACCTTCTCTTCTTTGGGAAAGCCCACTGCATTGATGTACGCCAGTGTTCCGTTGCTGAATTAATTCTTGAATCTGGGCGGACTGCTGACGCACTAACTCGGTAAGTTGGATAATCGCCGTGTCGCGATTATCAGTTGGTATCTCGGGTTCCTTGCCCCGATTGGAACTCCACTGCTATCACCTCTTTTTCTACCCATTCTTATTTACCCTGATAGTCCCTAAGGCCAATAAATTATGCAACACAAACAAGAATTTACAGTAATAGAAACTTACTAGCAAGGCCGCTTCCGTACTTTTGAGTGTGTGTACATGAACAGTCTACAGAAACTTCAACCGAAGCTCTGATACCGCCTGTGGCGCCCCGCCATCTACTTACCAATTCTAACATGACTAATATCATTATAAAATAATAAATACGCGAAAACATGGGTAAAATTTTTCCTTTTATATAAAGGAATTCGTTCTGTACAAGTCAAAATGTTGCTCCCAACCTATTTAAATAGGATGGTTTCGTAATTCCAACAAAAGAAACCTTATCTCCTGCCCCACGGGTCGCATTCATGTACACATCACCCTCAAAAGTCACTGGAAGCTTCAAAAGATAGCCTTGCCGTCATAAGCGATCACATACCGTGGTCGCGCGTACCTACAACACATAAAACATGGGATGAGCTATAAAGCTCAGTAAGTATGAATAATGCATGTCGTGCACGTGTCTCATTTGCAAAGGCATCCGCGCAAATGCACTCAGACCCCAATGGGATCAAACTAAATCTCATATCTCTCAGGGCCCTCGACTGACTTACTATGCACCATTTTCAGAGCTCAATTCCAATAAGGACAATGGTCCAGCAATCCACAAAGGGTGACGAAACATAAAATACCAGTCACGCATTTCGGCCCAATTCGCACTGGGATGCATGACGGCTCGCCATTCGGCCCAATGGGTACTTGCTGTTCCGCGGACGCTCACGCTGGTAGCCCACTTTGGGGTCGTCAACACCAGAGGTACCCTCGGTGTCGCTTCCACCCTCGAATCGCCTCCTCCAGGTCGCACCTACCGCAATTCAGGGCATTCTGCCCAAATAATGAAAATATATCCGACGACGTACCGGGTCGTCCTGGTGTCATAGAAGCAGTCCTGACTCAACTGTGAGTCGACATCAGATGCCTATATCGGCAAATATCCATCGCTTTCAAGCGACATTATATCACGCACAATTCTCGTGCATGCCGTGTATGCATATGTTCATGCTCATGTAAACAATACTGAAATGCATGCCATATCATCATATATAGCAAATAATTCACATAATTTCATATAAGCAGATAGCCACGTAACTCATGTTAGTACAAACAATTTATGTGTTGTAGTTGAAATTCCCACTTACCTGGTACTCCTTAGCTATTTTATTTAGCGTACTGTAAATCGTAAATCGTCGAACCCTAAATATAGAAACATATAAAATTAGGGTTTGTTAGTCTAGTTATAACTTTACGGAATTGGCTTAATTTGAAAACCCTAGTTTCGACTTCTATAATTTCGAAACCCTAAAATTTAGAACTTAGCCTAAATTAAGAAATACTATTAACATAAATCTCGGCATGATGAATCTCGACATGTTTCTAAAAATGAATCTCTATATGAACTAAAATCTCGAGTTTAGTGGTGGAACAAGGTCTCGACATTTTCCAAATAAATCTCGATATGCTTGGTGTAAATCTCAACATGTATTCGATATCATATTCAACAATTTTAAAGTCGCTACTGACATAAATTTCGACATAAATCTCGAGATCAATCTCAAGCTATTACACAAATCTCAAAGCTAACCTTAACATGGATTTTTGACATAATACACATAAGGATCTCGGTATTTTCAAGAGAAATCTTGACATTGTATTAATATAGTTTTTATGTAAGGATTTCGACTTCTTTATCAAGTGGAATTTCGTGCTCTTACAAACAATGTCGAGCTATATATATATATATATTAATATTATACTTAAGATATCGAGAAGTTATTAAGCAAAATGTCGGCATTACAACAAAATAGATATCGAGATGCATGTTTCGACATTTCAAACAACATTTCGACATTTACTCTATCCTCATTTTAATCCCGTAATCATTCCTACAAATTAACATATTTCAATATCTATTAAACTAGAAATCACATCATCTCTACAGCATATTTCGATCAAAACCCTAAATCAGTACTTAGTCATGTTATTATTTAAAACATAAGATCATAGCAACGAATTATATTTACTGAAATTCGAACTCCTTAAATCGTGATGATAATAATTCTAAATAAAAACCCTTGAAAGCTAAACTGGTATTCATCGTAACTATTTATAACTTGTTTATGCTTAATATCTTAAGATATGAATGAACATCTAAGGCTGTAATAAGTTATACCGATTCCCAAGCTTAGAAGAACTTCACTTCGACTTCTTCCTCCCTTTGTTCTCTTAATGCTTGTTCTTAAGGGTTTTCATATGGGTTGTTAATTGATGAAATAAAACGTTTCCTTCTTATCTTAGAGGTTGCGTGGATTGTTAAACAAATGACATTGGTATTTGGTAGCTCTTATCCTATTGTAGGTATTATATTATTATACAATATATATATTTTTTTCTTTGCAGCTAAGAATTCATGGATTATCTCATCTTAGTTTTCGTCTTGTAGAATACCCTAGAATTTAGTATTCCAATGTCTCGACATCTTTTTCTTCTTATTCTTCATCTCGAGTTTTAACTATTTCGAGTTCTCGAGCTTTATATATTTCAAGCTCAACAATTTCGGTCTTCAAAGTTTCGAGATTTAAAGATCTCGAGCTTGAAATGTTTTGACAATTAAAGATCTCGGGGTTCATTATTTTGGCTTCAAGGATTTCGACATCTTAGGACTTGAAATTCCTTTTTATTTAGCAACACCTTACTTTGACATCTTATCATTTCGACATTCACTTATTTCGGATTTAGTATTTCAATCTTTAAGGATTTCGAGATCTAAAGATCTCGAGATTCCTAGTTCCGAAACCCTAATATATCAAAATCTCTATCTAACCTTTTTGAAATCTATTCTTACGAATTCATGTTCTTTAAAATGTGGTATTAGCACTTAATTATACTAAATTGAATTTTCTAAGTTAGCATATCATGTACTAGAAACCCTAAAATAATTAACTATCCTAAATTCAAAGTCTACTTTCCTAATTTATTCATGTCATGTTAGCATATAACATAAAATCATTTAAGCACCTAAGCGTCACAAATCATGTCTCATGCAGTCACGTAAGCCATATAATATGTATGCATATTTATTGGCCAACTTACTCGCGAGACCCGGGTATTACACTTTCAATCCCAATGCAGTCCCATTGAGAGGCTAACCCGGGCACACAAATTTCGTTTAACCCTATGACACGCGGGCGCTTCTCACTGGTAGCTTACCACGAGGTCGCCAACACTCGAGGTTCCCTCGGTGCTGCTCATACCCTCGAGTCGCATCCTCCAGGTTGCATCTCGCGCTACGGGGTATTCCCCTACCTTTCGTGAATCAGGTAATTCGGCTACGTGAATCGCCATGGTAGCATAGAAGAGCCGTGACTCATCATTGAGTCGACACAAATGCCCATATCGGCAAATATACATCGCTCTCAAGCGATCTTATACTCATGCACGCTATTTCCCTTGTTGGTCCCGAATGCACCAAACAAGGAATCAAAGAGGCTTTAATGGAATGAAAAGGGAGTGTTCTCACCTTTGAGTGTGTGTAGTGTGTGAAAAATTTGGATAAGCCTTTGATCTTTGATTAGCTTTCAAATGGTGTTGGTAACACCTTATATACCACATTAACCCTAGGTATATTAAGGCCCAAACACCAAAAATTAAATAATTACATTCTAGTCCAAAGCCCAAGTTAAGAGAAGAATTACAATAATAGTCCCAAGACTTAAACTATTGACACAATTACTAAATATCCTAACAATCTCCCCCTTTGTGTCAATTGTTGGGAGTCTTGGATCTTGGGCGTTGGTGGTGGATTAGCGTGTGAGTGTGTCGCGAAGCCCTAGTTTGAACTCGAAGGTGCGGAGGTTCCTTCGAAGTACCAATCGATTAGCTATAGCGTCAATGAGCTTCGCGAACTTGGATCGGCATAGAGGATCTTCTTCTGAAAGTATGCGGCAGATCTTCATTAGTTTGTCTTGGATGATGGTGAGCGTTCCATCCGAGAACTTTGCCACTTCAGAGCAGCGCAGCATCCTCATCTTTCCCTTATAGTTCGAGTAGGCGACCGCCGGATTGTCTCCGTCGATCACATCGCCTTCTCGGTAGTCGTCCGCGTTCTTGAAAGATGGGCGAGTCAGATTCACCTTCTTCAGATTGTGCTCCACCGCCATCTGCAGATCGTGGGTGGCGAAGAATCTGACCTGTCGGAGCATGTGGCGTTTGATAGCCACATATCCCATGGTGATCGGTTCAGCACGTACGAGATGTCCAGAACTTCTGAGGACGAGTCTGAACTGCTTCATGGATTCCAGCATGCTGTACAGGTCGCCCAGGCGCAGAAACTTGAAGTCCGCCTCACTGACTTCACAGTAGCTCTCATCCTGCCTCATTACCGTGAATACTGGGTAATGAACAGGTCCTTTGGACTCTTGGCGAAGGTCAGTGACTTTGCAGATGGGGGCCCGACTCATTTCCTGAGCGATGTTTTCCTCATCGGATAGCGTCCTATTTGAGCTTTTGTGGCACAGAAGGCTCCATCGATAGAGTTGCTTCTTTCTCTCGCTCCAACTTTGGATGTTCATCAGCTCATACTCGTCGAAGGTGGTGATGATCTGCTCCTTGCGTCGCCAGATCCTCTTCCTGATCTCTTCTTGGAACGGTGCGGTGATCTTTTGTTTTCCCACGGTGCTTCCGGTATATCCACCGTGGGTACATCCGTTTGAGCAGCAGGGGCCTCAGTTTGCTGCGCTTGGAATTGCAGGATGTCCTCGAGCTCGGCCGGTTCAGCGTCGTATTCCTCTCCGTTCTCGTCGTCTGCGGTGTTGATCAGCGTTAGCGAGGCCTCCATGAGCAGACGTCGAGCATTTTCCACCAACTTCCTAGCTGCTACTGCATCGGCGGGCATGTATTTCATCGTTGAAGATGTAGGCTTCGATCTCGTTCTGTGCGCAGTAGACATCCTCGGAAGCTGGGTTGGAATCGATGTTGAGAGGGGTATGGCTATGTGGTGGCGAGGGTGTAGCGTCGGAGGAGTTTGTGGATTGTGGGGATGGAATTGGTGGAGATTCTGGTGGTTCGGTTGAGGTGATGGTTTTGGCGAGGATGATTTGTGTGTCGGGTGGTGTAGATGTGGTGGTGACCTCTAACGTCGATGTGACAGTCAGAGGTTCTGAAATGGTGGGTGGAGAAGGTATAGAGGTGGTCTCTAATGTCGATGTGACAATTAGAGTTTCGGAGACGGTGGTGGATGGTGGTGAGGGTGATTTGGCTAGTGGCTCAGGGTAAATGAGATGGGTTTTATGGCTAGTGGGGTGTGAGGTTTCTGTTACGGCGGGAGTTGTTTCAGGTGCAGAGGAGGAGGGCGGCGTCGATTGTATGGGCCCTTGAGTTTGTGAGGCTTGCGGCCTATTCTCCCCCTCGCAGCGATCTTGATCATCGTCTTGATCGTTGCGCCTGATCCCGCTGGACTCGCCCTGAGCGCGGCAAGTCAAGGGCTGAGTCATCATTCTCTTCATCTGCCGTTCCTCGTCGTCGAGTTCCGTCATCGACTCGAATCTTGCTCGTAGGAGGTAGAAGAGCTCCTTCGCGGAAATGGCAGAGAGAATGGCTTCAGCGTCCACATCTTGAGTCGGTGGTGGCGTCTCCGGGGCCACCCCTTTTCCTTTGTCGGCGGTGGATGCATCGAGACGCGCGTAAACTTTGTCGAGAATCGACGCCTCAAGAGTCTTTGCAAACTCTTGAAGACGTGACTCTAGCGCGGTCTCGGTGATGAATCGGGGTAAATCTAACAAGTTGGAATCACGAAGATGTCCAACTGTCACCGAATCGGAGAAGATCGCCGATCGGCCGCCCGTTTGCACAGGTCGGGAAAAGACGGGGCCACTCAGACTTCCCGTTGGCATCACCGATGAGACAGACTCAATCGTATGACGGCCTAGGCTCACGGTTGTTGTGATGTTGGCCGTGCTAGGTCTTCCGCTCTCAGTCACAGAGACATCACCGAGCGTTCTGACAGAGTCACGAAGACTCTGTGGTGCGGTGGAAGGTGTATGTGTCTTAGAAACGGATGAAATTATGGGGAGTGAGGGCACTAGACTCGAGGTGCATGAAGAGGATGCAGTCTGAGGCGAGGGACTGCTTGTTTCAACATCGACTATCTCCAAGTGGGATGTCGATGGTATACGTGGCTCCTCGTGGAATGAAATATCTTCCTGTAGAGAGGAAGATAAGTGGGTTGGTGGGGTAGTTTGCGTGGTTGAGCCAGATGCCACGACTTCTACTCGGGAGGTGAACACATCACTTCCTGTACCTATTGGTTCGGCTCGGCTTATCTGTGGCGGAGGAGGTCGATCGTGCTTTTGTTTCGATCGGCGCTCCGTGGGGCGGCTTACGTCATCCTCTCGCGACCGTTTTTTCGGAGCGCGTGTGGAAGAGGATGCGGCGCGACTCGAGGACTTTTGGGAGGTGGTGGTGGGGTTTTGGCTAGTCCCGGGGTTGGGAGCAGTGGCGTTGATCTGCTCCGTAGGGACAGTGGATAGTGGTCTGGGGCTTTCTCGGAAAGAGGCGGTTGATATGCGATATTCGCGGACGTGTTGATTTGTCTGGTCGGCGTAGGCGAGAACTTCGTCCGGAATTATCATTGCGTTTCGATCCTTCGCCGGGGTGTTTTTCTTGGCGAACTTCTCGACTGTTGGGATGGCGAAATGTTCGGCTGTCGACCGCATGCGAATGCTGGTGGAGTGCATGCGGAAGTATCTGATGAAGGCTGGGAGCCACCGCATGTAAGGGATGAAGCGGTTAGTGACTCCCTTTGCGACTTCCCGGTCGCGACGTTGGATCATCGCGACGAGATCCATCCAGATGATGTCCGCGTAGTTATACTTCCGGTTGTGGGCGATGCCGGTTAGGATGGTGAGGATCTGAAGATTTCCGCGGTCCTGACCGGCATGCTTTCCTGACAAGCACTTGTTCACCAGCAGGTACAGAGTTCGCCAAGGTTGAGGTAGGTTGCGGGTGGTGACTTCACTGAGGACAAGTGGGCCCTTCTTCTTCTTGGTATCTGGTTGATAGCCCAGTCGATCAATGTCTTCAATGAGTTGATCGTGCTTCGGTAGTTGGTCATAGGGTGAGTAGACGGGGAGTTGAAGCACTTCTTGCACTATTTTGCGATTGAGGACCACCGTTTCTTGATCGATTTGGGCGGATATGTTTTTGGCAAGATGAAGTGGTCCCGCAATCTGCAGTGTATGCCAGAATTGTTGAAGGTACACCTGTGCTTCTGGCTCGCCATGTGTGAAGGCGTGGCGAAGTGGGTGCCCTTTGAGGATTTCTACGATGACGGGGGCATCGCACCGAAAGCTCTGCAGGTCCACCATGAAGTTGTTGGTAATCAGGGCCGCCCATTGACTCAGTGGGAAGATCTGCTCGGGTGGTGGAACATAGAGTCGTGTGTTGAGTTCGATGCGAGCAATGTCCCGTTGGAGTGCAGCCGTCTCAAGAGCTTCAATCGTGCTTTGATCTTTTTCAGTCATATCTGTACTTGACAGTAATTGTTATACGATTAGAACGGACTAAGTATCGAATTCGCGAAGTATAAAAACGTAGATATGTCAAGAAAACTTTCGCATTTTTGTGTAAAATTTCGCATGCAAAGTAGTGGAAGATTTTCGCATATTAGGTAAATTTCGCAGATAGGACAGTTTTCGCATGCATTGGAGAAATTTCGCAAGTGATTGCACATGGACATGTCATGGGAAATTTTCGCACAGTGAGTAAAATTTCGCAAGTTAAGAAATCGTGCAAGTTGTCCAAATTTTTGCATGTAATGAGAAAATTCGCATATGATTGAAAATTTCGCAAGTTATATGAAAGTTTCGCAGATTGAGTATATTTTCGCATGTTGTTGAAAATTTCGCATGTTATGGAAAATTTTCGCATGTATTAGGAAACTTTCGCAAGTAATAACACATAGACATAATCGTGAGAAAGTTTTGCAGTCAGAGTAAAATTTTCGCAAGTGATGGAAAATTTCGCAAGTTATATCACATTGGCACGTCATGAGAAATTTTTGCAGGTGATGTGAAAGTTTCGCGGAGGGACTTTGTGGACTGCGAAAATTTTTGTTCACTATAGTTGCGAAATATTGATGATGCGAAAATATGTAATATGAAGTGATGTGTTTTTAGAATTTCGCGGGGTGACACTCACTGTAGCAGAGAAAGTTTTGACGTGAATAAAAGTAAATTTCTCAGATAAACTTTCGCGGGACTTCACATACTGTAACAGCGAACAACATACTGAAAGTTTCGCATTTCCTTGGTCACTGTAGCAGCGAAAATTTTAGCGCTTGGAAATTTCTCGGATAAAACTTTCGCGGAATATCACTCACTGTAATCGCGAAACTTTCAATCGTAAGAAATTTCTCGGAGAAAATTTTCGCGGAATTGTCCTCACTGTAGCAGCGAAAGTTAACGTTTTAAAGCAATTTTTCTGAGAATTTTTTCGCGGTGAAGAACACATTGCGAAAGCATGCGAAACGACGAAATAATTTTAGCCTTGGACCTACGCAAATCTCAACCAAAATGCTATAATCTGGGCTTAATCGACTCGTAATTGAATGGGTAACGCAGATTTGGGGGTATTAACATAAAAATCATATCAGGAGTTCGATTCAGAGGCCGCGAAAAACTCATTTTAACCTAACAGATTTAATAGAAACGGGGCAAAACAGCTTAAAATGACTGGAAATTGATTTATCTGAGGTGTATTCATACCGAGAAGCTGATTTGCGACAATGGAGGTAGCAAGAGACGGATTTTGAAAGCAGATTTTGACGACGACGCGATATGGGAAGTTGCGAAATTTTGAGAGAGAGGTTGCGAAAGTTTTGAATTTTTCTCGGGGATTTTAGGATAGTGAAAAACGTTAGGGTTTTGGGGTTTTAGGGGTTTTAGTTACTGTTCATGCGAATTTGTGAAACTGGGCCGAAATTAATGGGCTTGGTCAAAGCTGGGTCCAGATATGACTTTCGCGGGCTTGGTCAAAATTGGGTCCAAATGAGACTCAATTGGTCCAATTTTGACCCAGTTTGACCAGAAATTTTACAATTCAACCCAAAACATTTTAATCAGTCCAATTTTGACTCAATTTGACCAAACTTTAAAATTTTAACCCAAAGAAAAACTTTTATATAGGTAAAATCAGATTCTCCCCCTTAATCTAAAAATCCCTTTTTACATAATGGAAAAATCAGACGCTCTCCCTTAATCGAAAACTCCCCCTCAAAAGACATAATCAAGGAGACACATAGAAAATGGAGTGAAGTGAAAAGGAATTATGTACGCTTTATCAAAGTTCATGTAGGGGTCGATTGATCACAACGGAAGATTCAACATGCCCAACATAGTCACAAGGTGTTGGAATCGTTTGACATCCAACGGTTTTGTAAAAATGTCGGCCAGTTGATCTTCGGTTGTGACGTAGTGCAATTCAATCGTCCCTTGTTCGACATGTTCTTTGATGAAGTGGTGACGAATGTCTATGTGTTTTGTTCTCGAGTGATGTACCGGATATCGTCATCGCTATCGCACTCTTTGAGTCACAATAAATGGGAATTTTATCGACATGAATATTAAAATCTCGTAGTTGGGTTCTCATCCACAAAAGCTGTGAACAACAACTAGCAGCGGCGACATACTCTGCCTCCGTTGACGAAGTTGAGACACAGTTTTGTTTTCGAGACGACCAACTTACGAGTTTACCGCCCAAGAAGTGTGCAGCTCCAGAGGTGCTTTTCCGATCCATCTTGCATCCAGCGTAATCCGAGTCAGAGAATCCAACCAGCTTGAAGTCCGATCGAGTGGGGTACCACAAACCCAGATTGGGTGTTCCTTTGAGATAGCGGAGAATCCTTTTGACAGCAGTGAGGTGGGATTCCTTAGGTGTAGCCTGGAAACGAGCGCAGATTCCTGTCGAGAGAACGATATCCGGTCGACTAGCAGTTAGATACAAAAGAGAACCTATTATCCCTCGATAGACAGTTTGGTCAACGGAAACACCAGATGGGTCCGCGTCGGGTCGGCCAGAGGGTGACATAGGTGTAGCAGCAGTCTTGGCATCCTTCATTCCATATTTCTCGAGGATGTCATGGATGTATTTGGACTGATTGATGAAGATTCCGTTGGGAAGTTGCTTTACTTGAAGACCAAGAAAGAAGTTCAGCTCACCCATCATACTCATTTCGAATTTCTCTTTCATCAATTCTGCGAACTCTTCACACAGTTGTGGTTTAGTCGATCCGAAAATGATGTCATCGACATAAATCTGTACAATCATTATGTCCGGGCCACTCCGCTTGGTGAAGAGGGTTGTATCCAGAGATCCCTTCTTGAATCCAGACTGGACAAGGAAATCGGAAAGGACGTCATACCAAGCTCGGGGAGCCTGTTTTAGTCCGTAGAGAGCCTTGTAGAGTCGATAGACGTGATGAGGAAACTCTTCGCTCAAGAACCCTTCGGGTTGATCGACGTACACTTCTTCTTTGAGAAATCCATTCAGAAATGCAGTCTTCACGTCCATTTGGTAGACTTTGAAGTTCTTGTGAGCAGCAAATGCAAGAAACATTCGTATTGCTTCGATCCTGGCGACGGGGGCAAAAGTTTCATCGTAGTCGATGCCTTCTTGTTGGTTGTACCCCTTAGCCACAAGTCTTGCTTTATTGCGAATAACAACACCGTCTTCATCCTTTTTGTTTTTGAAGATCCATTTTGTGCCGATAATGGATCTATTGAGTGGTCGTGGTACGAGTTCCCAAACTTGTAAGCGTTCAAACTGATTTATTTCCTCCTGCATTGCAATCAGCCAATCGGGATCGTTGAGAGCTTCAGCTACTCGTGATGGTTCAACTTGACTGAGATAGCATGCAAACAGACTTTCATTCATCGTAGCCGAACGTGTTGAAACACCAGATGTGGGATCCCCAATAATCTGATCTGTAGGATGTGAGCGAGCCCAAAGAGGTACATCGGTCTGAGAGGAGCTGGCCACATTTGTATCGGTTGGAGGTTCATTGGATTGGGGTCCGGTGTCCGAAGAAGAGATCTCAATTGTAGTAGACTGAGAAGGTTCAGCATCAGGATCAGCAATGTTCCCAGGGTTGGGTAAAATGTCGTCTTCGTTGAGATTGAGCGCATCCAAGTTTGGAGGGACGAGATCATCGCCAATAGCTGGTGGTGGAGGTGGAGTGTGTGCAGCGGTAGTTTGAGTGGTGGCGACGGGAGACTTGGGGACTGGATAGAAGTATTCGAAGAGCAGGTCGAGATCCAGTTCACCAGAGTTGCCCTCAGATGAGGAAGTTCCCGCCGTTGAAGGTTGACCTTTTGTCAACGACTGTAGAAGACCTGGTTCTGGTCTGATATGAGCAGAAGCCATGAGGTCGCCTTCGCTTTCGTCAAATGTGACATTTGTGCTCTCAATGACAGATCGTTTCTCTTTAAGATAGACTCTGTATGCCTTCGAGTTCAGCGAATATCCAACAAAGATTCCTTCGAGAGCTTTTGGATCAAGCTTCCCAAGATGTTGGCGATCATTGGCAACAAAACATCGGCAACCGAAGACCCTTAGATAAGATATATCGGGTATACGACGGTTGTTCAACATCTCGTATGGAGTGCGGTTGAATCTCTTGTGGATGGAAGCCCGGTTTTGCGTGTAGCAGACCGTTTGAATGGCTTCGCCCCAAAGAGAGTGAGGAAGGCCGGATTGGATGAGAAGAGTCCTGGCTGCTTCAACAAGTGTCCTGTTCTTACGCTCAACGACACCATTCTGTTCCGGTGTCTTCACAGCTGAGAACTGCTGAGTGATGCCCTGAGTGGCATAGAAATCACTGAGCTTCTTGTTCTTAAACTCAGTTCCGTTGTCAGTTCTGATAATCCTAACCTTCTGTTGATGAAGAGTTTGGGACGTAACAACAAACTCGATGATTATATTAGGAACTTCATCCTTTGTACGAATGAGTTTCGTCCACGTGTAGCGTGAAAAATCGTCGACAATCACAAGAATATATCGTCTTCCTCCGAGAGTGGCCGTAGGCATTGGGCCACATAGATCCATATGTAAGAGCTCGAGGATTAGCTTAGAGGACGGTGTTTCCTTGGATATGTGAGACGATCGCTTCATCTTCCCCAATTCACAGGCAGAGCAGAGGTGTTCCTTATGATATGTTAGTTGGGGTAGACCGTTGACGAGTTTATCTTGACGCAGTTTGTTGATAGTCTTGAAATTGAGATGTGAGAGACGTCGGTGCCATAGATCATTCAACTTGGGTGCAGCCCGAGAGAGAAGGCATACTGGTCGAGAGGTCGTGAGATTGAGTACGTAGAGGTGAGACGTGCGTGTTCCAGAAAGAAGTGGCAGTCCCGAGGCATCTATGATGCTGCAGATATCAGATTCGAAGAGAACCTTGTATCCTTTGTCGCAGAAACGACCAATGCTGAAGAGATTGTAGCTCAAACCCTCAACGTAAGAGATGCCCTTGATCGTCAGTTTGTCATGGACGAGATCACCAGTTCCGAGAATTGGCGCCATTTGACTGTTTCCGAAGGAGACCCTTCCGAGATAGCGCTCGGAGAAGTTGCTCAACAGCTCCTTGTTCCCCGTCATGTGTGTGGAGCAACCCGAGTCTAGATACCACACATGACAGACCTGCAATCATTAGCAAATGTTGGGTCCCCGTTTACTGACGGGGCATTCTCGTGAAACAAGTAAAGTTTTTATGCGCTTAATGTGAAATGTGGATTCTAAATCAGATTGTGTTGATTCTAATTTAGCTTTCCCTTTGTCGTTTGCTTGATTAGGCGGGATTGTAGCTTTTCTAACCCATATTTTCCTAATTCGTGCTAGCATGTATGGCGCCGTATACATGAATTGGCGTGGGTAACGTGGTTGTTGTTTTCGTGCTTCGGTTTTGGTCGCCTTTGGCTTGCGAGTAGTAGGTGAATTTGCGTTTGACGACGAGAGACGTTTTCGCTTGACCTTGGGTTTTGGCGAGATGGGAGAATTCAAAGACGTCGTAGAGAAGGTTCGCTTGCGAGGTCGGAGTGTTGCGTGTTCATGTGTTTCATATTCATGAAATCGTGGGAGAACAAAATCATTGCAGCAGCACATAGACATAAGTTTGGTAAAAGAAAGATAAGTTTTGGCAACATAATTGTCTACGACCTTAGGATATTGGGATTCAGTACATAGAGAGGAAGGACGAATATAGGATGGTTTTTTCTTCTTGTCATCGAAGAGTGGGTTCGCCTTTGTCTGATACGAGCTGCCTTCCAGAGACGTCGAACTCACATTCCCTGTATCCATAAGAATACTAGAGTTAGTGTTAGAACATATGTCAGCTTCAGGAGTCATTTTCGCCGTCCTCTTACATTTACATGTTTGAGAATCAGGTACTTGACTCGATGTGGAGGGATAGTTCGTATTGGGAAATTTTTCTAGTGTGTAGATTTTGCTAAGCAGCTCATCTCGCTCTTTTGCAAAGGCCTTCCTTTCTACTTCTAGTTGTCGTTCTAGTTCTGCTATGAGTAGTAGTTTCTTTAGGATGTAAGTGCGAGAGAGCACATCTTGAAAAGCATCTTCCTGTTCTTTGTTTGGGAGTAAGGTTTCGACATCCTCCGAGAGTGAGGATACCTCAGTCTTATCTCTATTGTTCAACCTGTGTAGTCAAACGCGATTTCTGCCCAATGGATGTTCTGTTCTCTTGTTTCTTCTGAGATGTCAGCGGAGGATGATCTCACAAATGGCTTAAGCTGCGGGGGAGCACCATTTCTTGTTTGCAAGAATGCAGTGTTGCACATGTTATATCTTTTAACTGCTAGCGGTATTGGACTGCAATTGCTAGACAGTCCGATTCCCCCCCGTGCGTCGTAGAATTCTGTTTCCGCTGGTTGGTTCAATAGGCATAGGATGCGTGAGTTTTCGTTTCTAAGGTGAAGTTGCTCTTCAAGTATTTTCACCTTGCGGTATAGCCTAACTCTTTCCTTCGTAAGTAGTTCATATTGGGAGGCCGTCAGGAGGCGAGAAGTTTCACATGAACTAATAGCCAGTGTTGTTTCCTTAACCTTAGTCTCACTTTGTTTGTTCTTGCTTTGCAGACGTTTGACTAAAGCTTCAGAGGCTTTTAGACGTTCGTTTGCACAGGCAAGTTCTTCTACTTCTAGACTAAGTAAGGCATAGTTGTTTTCAAATTTTAGCTTAAGTTCATCATAATCCCTAGCGTCTATGGTGGGTTTCTTAATGGCATGTCGGTGAGTAAACACATCATCTAGGTGTGAGATTCGTACCTCAGATGCAGCGTTGGTAGGAGTATTAGCTGTGTTTTCACCGGAGTGACCCATCTCCTCGTCCTCGTCATGTTCGACCAGCCTTGCCATGCAGCAATCTTCATCCTTAGGCTCCTCGTCTTCTGAAGTGTCATTCACCCATTCCGCTTCTTCGGTGAGTAGAACTTTCCCACTTTCCACCTTGCGGGTCATTCTGGCCTTACGATCGTAGTAGCCGGAGTCCTTCACGCGTGGGGCGTGGCATTCTTTGGCAAAGTGCCCCATCTTTCCACACCGAAAGCACTTCACGGACTTTTGACGTGCGGAGTCCTCTTCTTTCTTTGTTGGCTTGGCTTCCTCTGTGGGAGTGGTCTTTTTGATCCCGCTATAGGTTCTTTGGCGATTGGAAGAGGATGAGGATTTTTTCCCGATCTTCTTTGAGACCAACTTAGTGAGCATTGCCAGTTGCTTGCGTATATCACGAACATCTTCGTCTGATTCTGTATCAGCTTCGGATCCTGAAGAGGTGTCAGATACAACAGCTGGCAGCTTCCCTTTGTTCTGTTTGGTCTTAGTGGTGGAAGATCGTTCATTGGTTTTGTTTGAGAGGAGGGCCAGTGGGTCGACTCGAGTGTTGGTGGACTGAGGTTGCACGTATGGAGCATAGGCAGACAGACTGTCATAAAGAGCATGGATGGAAGTGTTGGAGAGGTCCTTACTCTGAATCATCATCACGATTGCATTGCCCCATTGTGGTTTGAGGCTTCCAAGAAAGCGGTTGTTGATATCGAATTTGTCCCTCGAGATCCTGGCTTTCTTGAGTTCATTGATGACCTTCAGGTATCTGAGGTACGTGTCACGCAGCTCCTCTCCTTCGTAGGCTTGGAAGTGTTCATATTGTGAGAGACAGGCTGATTTCCTCCCTTGAGCACTTTCAGTTGTGCCTGCCATGATTTCTACAAGTTCATCCCATATTTCTTTAGCAGTTGTGCAGCACTCGATGTGAGCATAGACTTCGTTGCCCATTGCCTGGAAGAGGTATCCTTTGGCAGTCTCGTCGGCCTGTTCGCGAGCCAGTTCATCCTCATTGGTGGGACCTCTTGGAGTGCGGCGTTCATCCATGGGGGGGTTTGCGTTTGGCTGTGCAGGGATGATTGTCCAGAACTGTGCTGGGCCGTTGAAGATGGAGTCCAGAAGATACTGAGAGAGTGGTGCGCCTTTGTTCCTGATGAACGTGAGGAACCGGTTTGTCCATATGCTGTAGTCGCCTTGTCGCAGCATCGGAGGCCTGGTGTCGGAGCCCACTGTGGAGATGTCATTCGTGGTAGACATGGTCGGTGCAGTCGAATCGTCCGTGGTTTTGATCTTGTATAGATGAGAGAGTTAGTAACGAACGATAAGAAAGATGAGTTTAACGAGTAGAGTTTGTGAAAAATTCTTTAAAGAATTTCTTTGAACTAAGTGATCGTGTGTGACGGTCGATAATGTATGAACGGAAATGTATCTAGAAATTAAGAGAAGTTCTAGAAATTTAAAACCGAGATTTGAATGCTCACTAAGTTGGCAAGAGAATTTTCGCATGAGATTTTTCGCAAGTTATAAAGCTTTCGCAAGTTGAGAAAAATTTAAAGCTTCGCAAGAGAATTTTCGCAAGTTATAAAACTTTCGCACGTTGAGAAATTTAAAACTTCGCATGAGAATTTTCGCAAGTTATAAAACTTTCGCACGTTGAGAAAATTTAAAGCTTCGCAAGAGAATTTTCGCAAGTTATAAAACTTTCGCACGTTGAGAAAATTTAAAGCTTCGCAAGAGAATTTTCGCAAGTTATAAAACTTTCGCACGTTGAGAAAATTTTCGCGGCCACAAGAAATTCTTGGATTAAGCTTTCTTGGATATGAAATTTCTCGGATTATGAAAGTAAACAGTTGCGAAAAAAATGTTGTATAAGTAAAAGTTTCGCGGTTTAAAATTTCTCGGATTCTTAAAGTAGGCAGTTGCGAAAAAAAAATTCAGTGAACGTAAAATTTCGCGGTTTAAAATTTCTCGGATGTTTAAAGTAGGCAGGTGCGAAAAAAAAATTCAGTGAACGTAAAATTTTTGCGGTTTAAATTTCTCGGATGTTGCGAAAAATGTAGTGGAAGTAAGAGTTTCGCGGATTGTAAATTCTCGGAATCGAATTTCGCGGACGTGGAAAATTCGCGGATTTGAACGATCAAGCTCAAAGTTTCGCGGTCAAGAACATGTTAGTACTGTTCCATTGCTTTTCACGCGATTTCCCAGAAAAACGTCCCGTTCTTGCTCAAATCTCAACCAAAATCGCTCAAACTTGATCCTAAACTTCAGAAATTCTTTCCTAAACACATAATCGACCGATTTGTGAGCTAAAAACAACAAGAAATAGGTCAAATCGACCGAAAACAGAGAATGGCCGAGATGTCCTTTTCTGAAAAGTTTTTGCTTCAATCTTGCTCAAAACTCGTTAAAACTGATTCAGAAGTGTTCTAAAAACATTTTAGGCATATACTCGATCTGGGGAAAGGTTTTAAACACAAAAACGAAGCATCAAAACCCCAAAACAAGCTCGAAATGCCGAAACTATTTTTTTTTCTAAAAAAAACACCTTTGATCTTTCTTGGAATCGAACGAAACTGGATTCAAATCAATGCAGATCGATCCACGTTTGCTCTGATACCACTTGTTGGTCCCGAATGCACCAAACAAGGAATCAAAGAGGCTTTAATGGAATGAAAAGGGAGTGTTCTCACCTTTGAGTGTGTGTAGTGTGTGAAAAATTTGGATAAGCCTTTGATCTTTGATTAGCTTTCAAATGGTGTTGGTAACACCTTATATACCACATTAACCCTAGGTATATTAAGGCCCAAACACCAAAAATTAAATAATTACATTCTAGTCCAAAGCCCAAGTTAAGAGAAGAATTACAATAATAGTCCCAAGACTTAAACTATTGACACAATTACTAAATATCCTAACATCCCTGACTCTCATACTAGTCGTGCGTGCATATGCTCATGCCATGAATATGCAAATCATGTCATCGTATAACGTAATTAAATCACGTAAGAATTCACATAAAATCATAGAAGCACATAAGATCATATAAGCACATAGACACGTCACATAAAATCATAAAAGCATATAACACATAATTTCATGCACATAAAAATTATGTGTTGTAGTTGCGATTTCCACTTACCTGGTATCCTTAGCTTATTTAATCTTATCGTACTGTAAGTCGTAAATCTTCAAACCCTAAGTATAGAAACATATAAAATTAGGGTTTGTTAGTCTGGTTATAACTTCACGAAATTGGCTTAACCTGAAAACCCTAGTTTCGACTTCTATAATTTCGAAACCCTAAAATTTAGAACTTAACCTAAACTGAGGAATACCATTTCAGAGACTGATCTCGACATGTTAATAAATCTCGAATTTGTGTTAATAGTTGATCTCGACATTTGTTATGATTTCGATATTAGATATAATTCTCGACATATTTTTCGATATGGATGGATCTCGATATGGCTTTCAACTTGGTGGTAAGATTTCGACATTGAACTTATATAAAACTTCAAGATGGATGTCGACATGGGTTTAGATATAAACCTCGACATGCATTATGAAATGGATCTCGAGATTCATTGCAAGACGAATCTCGATATGTATTATAAAATAAATCTCGAGTTGGTCGTGAAATCTCGGCATGGGTTATAGAATGGATAAGAGGTGTGCCGAGATTATAGATAAGATGTTAACAAGATTTCGATATACTTCTAAAGTAAATCTCGACATTATACCTAACAGGGTTTCGAAATCTTATCAAAACATTCTTCTGTACCGAAATCATCTAGTCATTTGTTTAAAACATACTCCTCAAGAACACAATGAACATCGAAATTCTCCAAAACATAAACTTTCGAGAATCAATTCCTATCAGTAACTCGTTTTTCGAAATCCAGTTACCTTAAATCTTAAGAATAATTATTTATTATAAAATCATAAATCCATCGATCAAAAGTCACTTTTTAAGAATACAAGAACTTCAACACATTCGAATTCTTCAGAACTATTAATCTTGCAAGTAACCAGGAATAAATGAAATTTTCGTGTTCTCTAATTTTTAAATATGCTAAGATGTAACTGAAAACATGAGATTAAGGTGAAGGATTATACCCTTTCTATATGTTGTTCCACCTCAAACCTTCGTTGTTCTGTAATACCCGTAAATTTAATACGGGATATTGGATGCAATTAAAAATGTAATATTGTGGATTAAGAATAGAGTAAATTAATCTAAAGTCTTGAAACGAAAAATATAAAATTTTATAGTTTTAAATTAATAGCAAAACCTATTTAAAGAATATATGAAAATAACAATATTAAGGTTTATAATATTGGGTAATGTTTGATAGGATAACAATATAGGAACTTATAAAGTTGGGCTATACACGTGATTATGGCCCCAAAGTCTTTTAGATAAACTTCAATAATTACATTACTTAAGCTTGAGGGAAAGTAATACTCACCACCTTGTCATGTCGATTATGAGTATTCCTAGAAAATAACTTATGTATATCTTATCCAATTCAAATACTCCTCCAACGGAAAGGTGGAGCACTAAATACGAAACTAAGTAGAAAGAAGGCAAGGGAGAGAAGAAGGAAGTTCTTAGCAAGCTCGAACCCTTAAACTAACTCTTAAAGAAGTCGAAAACAAAGGAGGTGAGAATTATACTATTTTTACGTGACTTTCTCATAGTTAATATATATGTTTATACGCTCTTATCTTGCATAATCATGGTGGGCTGTAGGAGGTGTCGATTGTACTAGGGGGAGTTGAGAGCATAAATTCTTGGGTTTCGTTCATGCTTAGTAAATCTTAGTATGCATAAAATATTTCCAAAATATATATGTTTATATATGATTCTATGCTAATCAAAAGAGGTTCGGTAATTGTCATTTTTAGGAAACCCTAAGATTTTGGGAATCGGCCTAGATTAATGAGAGTTAAGGTTATATAAATTTTAAAAGATCTCGACATAACTAGAAAGGATTTCAACATCATCATAGTCTTCGACAACTTCATAAAGATTTTGATATTCCCTTGTTCATGCTCATAAAGATTTCGACAGTAGTAGCTTTCGACATTGTTTAAAAACTCGAGATCATTATAGAGGGAATTTGAACTCATTATAGTTCTCGACATTTTAAGGATTTCGACATCTAGTATAAATTCACTAAACTTTAAGCATTTTAAAAGTTTTATACGCTTAATAAATTTTTGGTATTTTAGGGTTTTGTTATTCTAGGGTTTTCGATATTTTAGTGTTTTCTGGGCAAATTACGAGTTTTAGAAGTTCTCGACAAAGTCCAAAAATTTCAGGTAAAAGAAAGATGTCGATATATATAGATATAATAACTAGAAAAGATATCGAAATGGTAGGTCTCGACATTTATAAATCTCGAGATGTATAGTAAATAGATGTCCAGATACATAATGAAAGATTTCGAGAGCTTCACATAGAAAATTCGGGATATAATAACCTTAGAGAATGTCGAGATCTAACAACCTTAGGATAAATAGATTTCGAAATGTGTGCAATAGAAGGGTTTCGATATTGTAGTTTGCAAAGCATGATCTCAACATTTATAGGATGTCGATATCAATTGATAACCTCGACATTCATTTCCTAACCAAAGATCTCGAGCAAGCCTATAAAAATAATTCCGAGATTTTATTGATGACATCGATATTTACTTTCAACAATAAAGAACTCGACGTTGGTAAGATGTCGACATTAGTGAGATTTCAATATTTTAGGGTTTATTTATTTTTAGGGATTTCATTATTTTTAGGTTTTTATAAATTTTAGGGTTTCTATAATTAGGATTTGGGAACTTGAAAACTTATGCAGCTTAGCAAATATACTGATATGATAATATTTATTTTTTCAGAGGATCGACTTATAGGAATTCCATCAGACCTCTTATTTAGCGATAGCGGGAGGACAGGTAGGTGGATTATCCATCTACAATACGTAAACACAAATGTGAATTTATGTGTTCCATGTGATTGATGATTTATGTGACTTACGTGACTTATGTGTTGTACATGTTTTCCATGCATTTATTATAAATCATGTTTATATGAGATTTCATGTATATAGCACATGCATACCACGTTAGGGAGAGAGATGATTGTACCGTATTGAGACGATAGTGATATGAGATATTTACGTACGGGGTAGAATGAGATGTTTGTGATTGGTGACTCTTAGAAGAGTCGAGGTTGGGCTCACTGGGCACCTGGCGGAGACAGGCGTGATCGATCTGTCTACTCTGGCATGACCGTCCCGAGGTGCATACCGCCAGATGAGATATTGATGTGACCTGATAGGAGGCCATTGGCGTGATCGTCCAGTGCACTATCAGTGTATACTTTTGGTGCGGAGCGACCCGGTAGGAGGCCATTGGCGTGATCGTCCAGTGCACTAGCAGGGTAGGCTGCCGCGAGACTTGGGGGTGGCCTCCCAGTAGTCTTTGCGCGCGAGGGTGTCGAGCCTAACCTAGGGTCCTGTGTTGTGTGAAATAGGAATTGTGGGAAAAGAAAGAGTGTGCATTAAATCATGTTGCTAGATATTGGGATGGGGTTGAGTGCACACTTGCATACATGCATTTTATTCACCTACTGGGCAAATCGCTCAGTGTTTACGTGTTGTAGGTACTGAGTCTGACGCCGATACGCGTCGAGACTGAGGCGGCTGGTCGTGGTGCTCCACGGACTTTTGAGGGCGGGGCGGTACATGGATGTGACCTGTGGAGCAGCGTTAGGACTTTTGGTTCTTTTGATATTTTTGGGGCTTCGGCCCGTGTACAGAGATAGCAATGTAGACGGATTTTTATATTAGTATATATTATTTTAGGAAAAAGTTTTAATTAGACGGGCCTTCCGCGGCTTACGTTGCGGAAATCCGCCATTAATCGTAGTTAGAAAAGTAGGGTCGCCACAGGTGGTATCAGAGCTTCGGTTTTAGATTCTGAAGACTGTCCATGTACTGCCGCTCAAAAGCCTGGAGAACCAGCCTGGCCTGTAAGTTTAAATGATTGATTATATGATTATGTGTTATTTGATATATGTGTTTTCTATGAATGGTTGTAGAACTAGTTAAGAAATGCCAAGGACACGTAGAGAAGCGGGTGAAACTAGTCGTAGGGCGGGTTCCGAATCCCCACCGAATGAGGACCGCTCTACCATCCATCAGTTAACTGATCTGATTCGGTGGCAGTCCGATCAGATTAATGACCTCATTCACCGTCAAGGTTCCTCGGAACGTCATGCATCCCCGGGGATAGAACGTGTAGAAGCTGCCGGGGATAGGTTCCGAAGGTTAAACCCCCCTTCGTTCGAGGCGGCTGCCGATCCTACCTATGCGGAGGATTGGCTCAGAACTATTGAAAATATGTTCCGCGTTAGTCATCTTTCTGATACTGAGAAAGTGACTTGTGCCACTTTCATGTTACGTGGGAACGCGGGCTACTGGTGGGACACCATCCAGGTGCTCGAGGATACCACTATGATGACCTGGGAGAGGTTTAAGACATTCTTCCGAGGAAAATACTTCACGGCGCCAGATCGAGCGCAGAAGTTAAATGAATTTATTAATCTGAAGCAAGGAGGGATGTCTGTAGCAGACTATATCCGCAAGTTCGAGCAGTTGTCTAGGTTTGCGCCACATATTATGGCCACTGACGAGTTGAAGATCGAACGTTTCTTGGAGGGTCTCAAACCCGAGATCTTCCGGAGCGTAAGTATGTATGATACGGAAGGGAAAACTTATGCCCGTATCGCTGAACGAGCAATCCTAGCGGAGCAGGCGGAGAGCAGAGTTACAAAGGTGCAGGATGCTAAGCGGAGAACAGAAGGACAACAAGGAGGAGGGAACCAGAAATGCCAATTTTTCGGCAAGGGACCAGATTATCGCGGGAATCAACCGGGCCAGCAGAACTGGAGACCAAGACCGACCCAAGGGCCATTTAACGTTGCGAACCGGCCCTCAGGTGCCGCGACTCAATGCCGACAGTGTGGGCGTTTCCATTCTGGTCCGTGCTATGGACCAAGACCAAACCCGACCCCACAATGCTTCCGATGTGGGAAAATAGGACACTACGCTAGGAACTGCAACGAACATGTGCCTCAAGTTCCGAACCGACCGTTGATTCGACCCCCTCCAGTGCCAGCACGAGTCTTTACTCTGACGAATGAGGAGGCCGAAGCAAATCCTTCCGTAGTAACTGGTACGTTGACTATCTATGACGTGCCCACTTCTGTCTTGATTGACTCTAGGGCCACACATTCGTTCGTGTCGGCCAAGTATGTGGAAAAGGTGGGAGTCCCTACTACCTTATCTGAATGTAATTACGTAGTTACCTTACCACACGGTAATCCGACGTGCACTAACCAAGTGCTGGAAGGATGCTCCGTTAACATTGAGGGTAGAAATCTGAGCATCGACCTGATTGTAATCCCAATGAACGACTATGATGTTATTTTTGGGATGGATTGGCTTTCGAGATACGGAGCTATCATAGATTGCAACAAGAAGGTCGTAAAATTTGAACTGCCCGAAGAAGAGGTGTTCACTTTTTCGGGAAAAACTACTTCGAATCGTATTTCGCGGATCTCTGCGCTGAAGGCTCAACGACTATTGAGATCTGGTTGTGAGTCTTATCTAGTATATGCGGTGAAGGTAGAGGAGTTAGCCAGTAGCTTGTTACTGGTCGACTCGTGAGTCATCTCACTCATATGTACTTCCCCTACTTTTATATATACATGGAACTTATACCAAAAAAAAAAGAAGGTAGAGGAGTTACCTCAGCAAGAACTGAAGGACGTACCGATAGTCAATGAGTATATCGATGTATTTCCCGATGATCTCCCCGGGTTACCCCCTGATCGAGAAATACAGTTTACGATAGATCTGATGCCGGGGTCTGCCCCTATTTCTAAGGCTCCTTATCGACTAGCACCGAATGAACTGAAAGAATTGAAGGAACAACTGGAGGACTTATTGCAGAAGGGGTTTATTCAACCCAGTTTTTCACCATGGGGAGCACCGGTTTTATTCGTGCGAAAGAAAGACGGGTCGATGCGACTATGCATCGACTATAGGGAGCTGAATAAGATCACGATCAAGAATAAATATCCGTTACCGAGGATCGATGATCTGTTCGACCAACTACAGGGTGCTACGGTACTCTCGAAAATTGACCTCCGTTCGGGATACCATCAATTGAAGATCAGGGAGGTAGATGTTCCTAAAACCGCATTCAGTACAAGGTACGGCCACTACGAATTTCTGGTCATGCCTTTTGGACTGACAAATGCCCCAGCTGCTTTTATGGACTTGATGAATCGAGTCTTTAAGGACTATCTCGATCGTTTCGTAATCGTCTTTATTGACGATATCCTGATTTATTCTAAGACGAAGGAGGAACACGAGAATCACTTACGAATCATCTTAGGAATCTTGCGTGAGAAACAGCTCTACGCCAAATTCACTACGCCAAATTCAAGAAATTCGAATTTTGGCTTGAGCAAGTAGCCTTCTTGGGACACGTGATTTCCGGGAGTGGAATCTCCGTGGACCCGAGTAAGATTGAGGCCGTGAACAGTTGGCCACGACCGACTACTCCGATCGAGGTCCGAAGTTTCCTAGGACTTGCGGGATATTACCGTAAGTTCATAGCTGACTTCTCTAGCATTGCCTCGACTATGACGAACTTGACCAGAAACGCCTCACTTCTGCTCCCATTCTAACAATACCATCGGGAACAGGAGGATTCTCAGTCTATAGCGACGCTTCGAAGAACGGCCTAGGGTGTGTGCTAATGCAAAACGGAAAGGTAATTGCCTACGCTTCAAGACAGTTGAAAGAATACGAGAAGAACTATCCGACTCACGACTTAGAGCTTGCAGCAGTCATGTTTGCCTTAAAGATATGGCGACACTACCTCTACGGAGAAAGGTGTGAAATTTTCACTGACCATAAAAGTCTGAAGTACTTCTTCACTCAGAATGAGTTAAATATGCGACAACGACGATGGCTGGAGCTCGTAAAAGACTACGACTGCGTTATCAATTATCATCCAGGCAAAGCGAACGTAGTCGCAGATGTAGCGACCATACTTTTCTAATTAGGATTAGTGGCGGATTTCCGCAACGTAAGCCGCAGAAAGCCCGACTAATTAAAACTTTTTCTAAAAGATATTATAATACAACAAAATATTATTTTACATAACAGTATCTGTACAATGGGCCGAAGCCCCAAAAATATCAAAAGAACAAAAAGCGCTAACGCCGCTCCACAGGTCTTCATCCATGTACCGCCCTGCCCTCAAAAGTCCGTGGAGCACCGCCACCAGCCGCCTCAGTCTCGACGCCTATCAGCGTCAGACTCAGTACCTACAACACGTAAACACTGAGCAATTTGCCCAGTAGGTGAATAAAATGCCATGCAGCGTGCACTCATTCCCAATTCCCAAATCTCGCAATATGATATAATGCCCGCTCGTTCTCACATTTCTATTGTATCTCAATATCAGGGCCCTAGGCTGGACTCAGCACCTCGCGCGCAATAAAATAAAATATATCGTCTGGTCGCTAACGCCAGACTAGCGGTGCCCACGCCGATAGTGCGCTGATCGATCACGTCAACGTCCTCCTATCAGGTCGCCCCTTCCGCTACACAACTCATCCGACGGTTTGCACCTCGGGTCGCTCACGCCCGAGTAGACAGATCGCTCACGTCTGTCTCCCGTCAGGTGCCCCGCGAGTCCAACCTCAACTCCGCTACGAGTCTGACTGCCAAAATCGGCACACTCTACCCCGCTCAATCGACACCTTAAGTCTTAAGGTGTCACCACTGATGTGGTCATTATCCCTCACAATGTCGTGCGATGTCATTCATATACGTGATACCCATGAAACGTGATGTCACATAAAATATACGTAAAACACGTAAGTCACATAAGTCACGAAATCACATAGTCACAGATAAGCGTTTACGTGTCGTAGATGAATGATTCACCTACCTGCCCTCCTGCTATAGTCAATCAAAGGATCTGGTGGAATCCGTAAATGTCGAACCTCTAAATAAATAAATATTATTAGTATATGTGCTAGTTCTCGAAAACCTAAAATTATTAAAACCCTAAAATTCATAAAAACCATAAAATTTATGAAAACCTAAAAATAATGAAATTCCTAAAAATAAATAAACCTTAAAATATTCAAAACCCTAGAAATAGCCAATCCTAAAATACCAAAAATTTATTATGTGTAGAATACTTTTAAACTACTGAAATTATGTTAAGTATCGTAATATTTAAACTTTGTCGAAATCTTTTCCACAGAATGTCGAGTTCATTCTTAGTAATGTCGAGAGCTATTTAAACATCTTGAAACCTATCTGCTTTGTACCTCAAAATGTCGAGACCATGGTACATGTCGACATTCTTTCATTCGACAACTCAAAACTTATTTAAGATAAAGACAAAAACTTATATAATCATATCGAACTATTAAGTGTGCCGAGATCTTATTTGTCTATTGTCAAGATTTATTAAGATGTCGGATATATTTCTTTGTCGAGCTCAAGATTTCGAGGCACATAAAAATATCGAGCTTAAAATGTCGAGACATACAAAATGTCGAGCTTGAATGAATTCTTCCTATTACATATCTTTCGACATCTTCTTTTAATTCATATACAATCCTATATCGACATCTAATCCTCACGAATCCATCACATATCAAAATCCATCACAGTAAATACTTCATCACGTTAGGTGCTTACCAAATATGAGTCGATTTTAAAGAATTAGGGTTTTCTAAACTAACTTACTATTATAATTACCTTGCAAAAGTCATCCTACTTCCAGAAAAGATACGTCCTACTACTTATGTTTCAAAAGAACAGAAAACCAAAGATTGTTAAAGCTCATCTCTCTCTTTAACCAAATATTCATGACCGTATACTAAATTTCAGAGATTCCAAGTCTTCTAGATATGATATCCCATGAAGCTATAGTCATTACCTAGTCATGAAATTCGTTTATCACTGTTGAAATGGCCTAATTATATATTAAGTTCAAGAATTTACCTTAGTTAGGGTTTCGAGTTGTTGAATGTAATTGAGCTTCTTCCGTTTTCTTGCTCCTCTTTGTTTGTATTAACGTTTGTTTTTAAGTCACAAGGTAAGGATATACAATGAAATATAATTTTCGAAAGTTGACATTGATTAGACATCTTGGTAACTTAACGGTTCTTACCTTAGGATTTAAGAAATCTCATGGTTATCTTATTTTATTTTATTTATTTATTTATATATATACATAGATTTATGGGCTTGTGGGCTTTAATTTCGAATTTATTGAATTAATTATGGCCCAATCTTATATCTTGTAGTACCATTACTTTTATTTAACTCCTCATATTTCGAAATTGATTCAAACCATAAGAATTTATATATTTGTTATGCGATTAGAGTTTCTTTATTAGACTTCCTAATTCACAAAATCACATAAGTAATTACATCAAAGTCCCGTATAAATTTTACGGGTATTACAGCAGACGCTCTCAGTCGAAAAGTGATGAGTACAGAATTGCACAGACTTGGAGTGGAAATAGTCAATTTAGGCGAAGTCGAGACGAAACTAGCAGAACTGACTCTACAACCTACGTTGCTAGAGCGAATCAGAAAAGCACAAGGAGAAGACGAATTTTATCTGAAGATGAAGGATGTGCTACCTGAAGACTTCGGAATCCGAGAAGATGAGACGTTGCTATACAAGAATCGGTTGTACATCCCCAATGATGAAGAATTACGGCGAATAATAATGACAGAAGCGCACGCAACAACGTACTCAGTGCACCCGGGAGCGACAAAGATGTACCAAGATTTGCGAATCATATATTGGTGGCCGAGAATGAAGAAGGATATCGCCACGTTCGTAAGTAGATGTATTACATGCCAACTGATCAAAGCTGAACACCAGCGACCTGGAACTCTACAGCCTTTACCAATTCCTGAATGGAAATGGGACAATATCACGATGGATTTCGTTGTGGGACCTAAGACGACGAAAGGCCACGATGCCATTTGGGTGATTGTTGATCGTCTAACCAAATCAGCCCATTTCATTCCTATCAGCTCTACTTTTTCTATGGGACGCTACGCTGAATTGTATATTCAGGAAATTGTTCGACTCAATGGGATTCCAATTTCTATCGTCTCGGATCGAGATTCGAGATTTCTATCCAACTTCTGGCAAAGCTTACAAAAAGCGATGGGTACTAAGCTCTCGTTCAGTACTGCATATCATCCCCAAACCGACGGGCAGTCTGAACGGACAATCCAAACCCTTGAGGACATGTTACGAGTGTGCGTACTAGACTTCAAGGGAAACTGGAGTAAGTACTTGCCGTTGATCGAATTCTCCTACAACAACAGTTTCCACGCCACAATCGGAATGGCGCCGTACGAGGCATTATGTGGGCGCAAGTGCCGATCCCCAGTCCATTGGGATGAAATCGGCGAACAAGCTTTATTAGGACCGATATGATCCGAGAAACAACAGAAGCAGTGACCAAATTCCGAGAAAGAATGCAAACGGCTCAAAGTCGACAGAAGAGTTACGCAGATCATAGGAGACGACCATTGGAATTCGCGGAGAACGACCAAGTATTTTTGAAGATTTCCCCGATGAAAGGAGTGAAGCGATTTGGAAAGAAAGGCAAGCTAAGCCCAAGATACATAGGCCCATTCAAGATTATCAGGCGAGTCGGTGAAGTTGCATACCAGTTGGAATTACCGACTTCCCTATCGCAAGTTCACGACGTATTTCACGTATCGACATTACGAAAATACGTCGCGGACCCAGGCCATGTGATCCAAAACGAACTTCTTTATCGACAACTCAAGCCTGACTTGAGTTACGAGGAGAAGCCTGTAGAAATTTTGATGTACGAATCGAAACGATTACTAAATAAGACTATTCCGTTAGTTAAGGTTTTCTGGCTGAACCAATCAGTTGAGGAAGCCACTTGGGAGCGTGAGGATAATATGAGAGTTCATTATCCCGAGTTATTCCAGTCGGCGTAATTTCGGGGACGAAATTCTTTTAAGGGGGGAGGATGTAATACCCCTAAATTTAATACGGGATTTTGGATGCAATTAAAAATGTAATATTGTGGATTAAGAATAGAGTAAATTAATCTAAAGTCTTGAAACGAAAAATATAAAATTTTATAGTTTTAAATTAATAGCAAAACCTATTTAAAGAATATATGAAAATAACAATATAAAGGTTTATAATATTGGGTAATGTTTGATAGGATAACAATATAGGAACTTATAAAGTTGGGCTATACACGTGATTATGGCCCCCAAGTCTTTTAGATAAACTTCAATAATTCCATTACTTAAGCTTGAGGGAAAGTAATACTCACCACCTTGTCATGTCGATTATGAGTATTCCTAGAAAATAACTTATGTATATCTTATCCAATTCAAATACTCCTCAAACGAAAAGCTGGAGCACTAAATACGAAACTAAGTAGAAAGAAGCCAAGGGAGAGAAGAAGGAAGTTCTTAGCAAGCTCGAACCCTTAAACTAACTCTTAAAGAAGTCGAAAACAAAGGAGGTGAGAATTATACTATTTTTACGTGACTTTCTCATAGTTAATATATATGTTTATACGCTCTTATCTTGCATAATCATGGTGGGCTGTAGGAGGTGTCGATTATACTAGGGGGAGTTGAGAGCATAAATTCTTGGGTTTCGTTCATGCTTAGTAAATCTTAGTATGCATAAAATGTTTCCAAAATATATCTGTTTATATATGATTCTATGCTAATCAAAAGAGGTTCGGTAATTGTCATTTTTAGGAAACCCTAAGATTTTGGGAATCGGCCTAGATTAATGAGAATTAAGGTTATATGAATTTTAAAAGATCTCGACATCACTAGAAAGGATTTCAACATCATCATAGTCTTCGACAACTTCATAAAGATTTTGATATTCCCTTGTTCATGCTCATAAAGATTTCGACAGTAGTAGCTTTCGACATTGTTTAAAAACTCGAGATCATTATAGAGGGAATTTGAACTCATTATAGTTCTCGACATTTTAAGGATTTCGACATCTAGTATAAATTCACTAAACTTTAAGCATTTTAAAAGTTTTATACACTTAATAAATATTCGGTATTTTAGGGTTTTGTTATTTCTAGGGTTTTCGATATTTTAGGGTTTTCTGGGCAAATTACGAGTTTTAGAAGTTCTCGACAAAGTCCAAAAATTTCAGGTAATAGAAAGATGTCGATATATATAGATATAATAACTAGAAAAGATATCGAAATGGTAGGTCTCGACATTTATAAATCTCGAGATGTATAGTAAATAGATGTCGAGATACATAATGAAAGACTTCGAGAGCTTCACATAGAAAATTCGGGATATAATAACCTTAGAGAATGTCGAGATCTAACAACCTTAGGATAATAAAATTTCGAAATGTGTGCAATAGAAGGGTTTCGATATTGTAGTTTGCAAAGCATGATCTCGACATTTATAGGATGTCGATATCAATTGATAACCTCGACATTCATTTCCTAACCAAAGATCTCGAGCAAGCCTATAAAAATATTTCCGAGATTTTATTGATGACATCGATATTTACTTTCAACAATAAAGAACTCGACGTTGGTAAGATGTCGACATTAGTGAGATTTCAATATTTTAGGGTTTATTTATTTTTAGGGATTTCATTATTTTTAGGTTTTTATAAATTTTAGGGTTTTCTATAATTAGGGTTTGGGAACTTGAAAACTTATGCAGTTTAGCAAACATACTGATATGATAATATTTATTTATTCAGAGGATCGACTTATAGGGATTCCATCAGACCTCTTATTTAGCGATAGCGGGAGGACAGGTAGGTGGATTATCCATCTACAATACGTAAACACAAATGTGAATTTATCGCAAAATGTCAAATCGCAAATCCAACATTGACTTACAGCGAATTAATAAAAGTTCACCTTTTTGTCAGTCGAAAAACTTTTTCTCACGCAACCCTAAATCGCAAAAATTTCTCTCGCGAAAAACTTTCACAGATAGTTCAAATTTCTCAAAAATCTTTCGATTTTCAACACCAACTTGTCTGTTTATGGTAGAAATGAGATTCTTGTGACATTTGCGTGTGATTTAACTTCGTTATCATCTGCATTTTGTAGTTTTTCGCATGATTAAGATCAGATTCTCGACTGTTTTTCAAAACTGAGAAAACCGTATGCTATTTTACGGTGATTTAGGCATGATTATGAGTTTTATCTGAGTTTAATGCCTGCACTTAAGAAAGTTTCGATGTTCTCTATGAATCTGGTAGTGTGAATCTTCGGAAAATCTGCATCTTCGACTCTGTTTTGAGTTTAGATAAAACTGGGCATTTGAATGTTTGAAGCCATCGAAGAACTTTGTCGATCGCACAGTCTTAAGTAAATTCCGAATCAATTGAGATACTGTTTGTGTCGAATTAGTTCTCGATCGATAAAACTCTGACATAGTCGCTAAGATAGAAGATTTTGACCGAAAAATTAATTACCATCGAGAAATCTACTTAAGTTTTTTTTTGTAAGCGAAAAACTTAAGCACTGAATAGACAATTTAAATGCAAATTAGATCGACAGCAAACTTACTATCGCAAAATAGAACTTTCGATTTGATTTTATTTCGGTCGCAAAAATTTAGCAGCGAAAAATTAATTTTCAAAGCTTAATTTTTCGATCGTAAAATTCGCAGCTTAGAGTTTAATTGATTGAAAAATTTCTCGACGATTGACTTAGTTTTTCGTTGACTAATTTCTCGATAGAAAAATACCGCAACGAAAATTTTACTTAGAATCGAAAATCACTTACCGCTCGACAAATTTCAAATCGAAAAATTTTATTCAATCGAGGAAAATTTTTGATTAATTTGCCTGAGAAATAATTTCTCGATCTTAAATTTACGCGGAATTTTTCTCAATCGTAAAATTGATCGGCTACAGTCTCACGATTCCAATTTCAACACTTAGAAGATTTTTCTCTAAGTCTTTTACACTTGTAGCGAACATTAGCGAATAAAATTTTCTCGATCGCAAAATTACACGGAGTTATTTCAATTGAAATCAATGCATAGGAAATCAATTTGAAAATCAAATTTTTCGAGCGAAATTATCTCGGCATGAACAGTGACATTTTTCACGATCAAACACTTAAGAAAATTTCGAAGTTTATTCCACGCGTTATATGTTTCATTCGAAATTACAAACATGCCATTACATTTTTCAAAATCAATCATACCATATGCATACTACACGATTTCAATTCAAAATTCATCAAACATGTTATGACTTGTTACAATATTATAGTTTGATGAAATTAAATCAATTTTCGACTAAAATTAAAATTATGAACTAATGAACTTTATCTCTTATTTTTCAGATGGGTCGCTATCCTACATATAACCACAAGAAGACATTATATCTAAACGTCCACGACACAAACTTCCAATTAGACTTGACCACCTTCCGGTGTCTAGACGACATAATCGTGTCCATTCTGCAAGGCCATCCATTATGGCATGCACTTACAGTGACGGCATCAGTGCCGATGGTATACCTCCAACAGTTTTGGGGGATGATCAAGAGCCTCATTTTGGACGGGGCATACCATTTCACGACGTTTGTAGGGACGAGGCACATCTGCATGAGCAAGAACGAGTTCAGAGCTCTACTTGACCTCCCTCACAGCCAAAACTACGACTCCCTCCCATCAGATGAAAAACTGGTGACTGATTTCCTCCAGATGGGGTACCGTCTGCCGCTCACAAAGCTAGCGCAGGCCAGAGCAACAATATCCCTCACCCGTGGAAGACACTGTTCGGGATTGTGAACAAGTGTCTATAACCGAAGCACGCGGGCTTCGACAAAGGCAACGGCCAAATCCTTCGGATATTTCATGGAGTCGTATTCTCGCAGAATTACGATTTCGCCCAGCTGATCTAGAATGACCTCTCAGAACAGATCAGACAAAAGGAGAACAAACGGTTAAAAAAACTTGCCGTATGCGAGATGGTTCTCCGTCATCATCCGCCAACATATGGAGATGTACGAGCAGAACATTCCTCGCCTGCCTCCGGGAGGAAACCGTCAGCCACCAAGGCTCAAGTTCTTCCACAACCCAAGGCTGGTAGACCTAGCTCAGCCTTCCATGCCCATTCCACTAAACCTTCTTCGGCTTGCTGACCCCACAAGAGCTGAATATCAGAGGTACTGCTGGGAGAATCACCTCACCGAGGAGATGATTAGAGGGCCCCCGACAGATTTTGGAGTTAGCCCTCCCCAACCGCAACAACACCAATGCCCTGAGGCCATGTTGATTGATGAAGTGACCCAGGAGCTTGAGCAGGAGCTACCAACTCAGGACGAAGAAATTCCGGACATAGACGCCATGCTCATCGATGTTGTGGCTGCAGAGTTGGAACAAGAAGCTCCTACCGAAACATTTCAAGTGGAATTGCCCGTACATGTAGGCGTGCTCGAAGAAACCATTGAGGAGGTTCTTCAACAAGAAGCACAGCCCGAGACAGAAATGGGGCAGAGCTCGCTTCCACTGATGAGGCTCTAGGGGATTTTGACCGTGACCCCACTCCTCACACAGCTACCCCATCCGACACGGAGTAAGATGAGGAGATTAGCCGGATAAGACGGACTCCCAGACGACTTAGTATACAAATGGAGTCCCTCTTCCCCGCCGTCACCATCACACCAGATACCACGCTGCTCACTTCTTCAAGTGTTGCCGGCACCTCTTCGCTCAATCTTGAGTAGCAACAACCACTACTGAGCCTGCCGTAACACCCATAGAGGAGAATCTTCCAGATTCGACTCAAGGACTGAGTGGAAGTCTCATACAGTCACAACCTCAAGTGACTGTGAGCCAACCTGAGGAGCCGGTGTCTGCTCAACGGTTGCTAACAGGCGACATCAGCCGTCCTGGTCCATCCTCGGAGGCGTCCGCACCATTTGTGACGAATGAACAATTTCAAGCCGCTCTCTCCGCTGCTGTTCAATCGCTTGAAGACAAAATAACGGAGACAATTCTTACTGCCATAGAGACATCCCGCAGAGACACCGGGAAGCACCTGTCTCCGAAGGCACCTCGTCACAGCCCAACCTCACACCTCCACAACCCACACCCACCGACCCTTTAGCCAATTCATCCATCCTCATCAACCCATACACCATACCCATAACCGAGCTCCACGACATCCTACTCGCCCGACTGATCGGCCTCTCCCTCCGGTCGCCTCAAGAAGAGTCTCTTTACAGGCGATTGGTGGATCATCCTGAGCCACCTACTGATACTTGTCGAGGCCAAAGCTCCCACTCAAGACGCCGACATGACGACCCTAACGATCAGGATCATCATGAGGGGGAGAAGAGGCTAATGACATCTACTAGTGGCCAAGGACAAGGCTCGGGCGCAGCGCAAACAAGCGCTGGAGCAGGTGAAACCCAAACCACCCACCAAACACAAACCACCCAAACTACCCACACCACGCACCGCACCACCACTCTAACCCACATCGACCCACCAAACACAAACCGCCCAAACCTCAGGATGCCTCCGCCCACACCACCAATTCTGACAAGCCCCTTGCTTCTGGAAGAAGAAGCAAGTGCTGCAATGCTCATAGCCCTAGCTGCTACTCAATCTACTCCCTCCCTCGCTCCAGATCAACCTAGCCCCTCAGGACATGGCGTCAATCCACATGAGGCTCTAGATAAGTATATCTTCGATGGACAGTGGATGACCCATTCCATGTCCGAGGAGCATCAAAGACAACGGCTTCAGGACGTTCGACGTTTCCTACAACAAGCCTCCATAGATCTCGTGATTAAAGAAGACGACGAGCTTCAGAAAGGTGAAGACTACCAAGAAGACATCCCAAGGCTACCAGAGTTTATCGCGCAACAAGTGGCTCCCTCTACAAGGCTAACGCCAGGGACCGTTCGGATCGACACGCCGTGGGAGAACATCTAAATAGAAATCCCATTCGTCGAAGAAGTTCGTGAAAACATCTGGAGGTCAGCGGAGAGAGTTAAGAAGCCGAACGAGTTTGAGCTGAGAGGGATCTCTCACTGGGATCAGCAGAAGAGGATGACCTACCTTTGGATGCTGACCAAACTTGGACCTGATGTAAGGCTGGGGATGACTAAAGAACAAGTCAAGAGCCACTATAAGAGTCTCTCCCCTATATGCCAACTACTCAGCGTATACTGTGCAAAAGGAGGACTTCCAACACCTCACTAAACCATCGAGCGAGTAGATAGAACTCGAGAAGATCTAAGCGAGAGCGACCAACCGTACATTTCTGCTGATGAGGTATACCGTCTCTATTAGCTGTACGTGGAGAAGTACAAAGTTCCTCAAGGCTTCATCAAGAAAGAAGGACTCGAGGGACTCTACCGGTTTATGATGCGCCAAGTCAAGTACTTCGCCGCACACGACCTTCAGATGGCTTTGGAGAGCAACATGAAGAAGGTCAACTTGACCGCTCCACTCAACAAAGGACGTGATATCGAAGGGCTTCCCAACAATCACGTGCACATCAGCTCAATCCTAGGCATCACCTACCACAATCCAATCGCCAAGAAGAATAGGTTGATGCTGAAGACTGAGACCCATAAGTTTTGCGATGGGGCGCTCAAGGTCGTCAGGAAAACATCGAGCAAAGGTTGGAAGAAATCAATCGAGATACGATGCTGAGGATCCACAGGTTCGTGAGAGAACAGCCGCTCCTAACGGAACTATTAGAAGATATTGAGGAGCGACTGGAGCTGAGGAACACGCTCAGAAACTTTGAGCATGCGCTGGGCTTGCGTAGATCATACTACGCCCGACGAGGACAAACAGCGCGGAGACGCAATCAAACACAAGGGGGAGATTGTAGAGTATACTTTTTAATTGTGCTTGATTTCATTAGTTGTCCTTGTAATTAGGGGCTTTATTTGTTTTAGTCCATAGATTAAGACTAATTAGATATTTATACCAAGTATGTTTGGTATAAATACTTTGTAAACAATCGCAATTAATAGAGAAAGTTTTGGAAATTGATCCGAAAGGCTTGCAATTCAATTTCTAGAGAGAAAAACAATAGTAACTTTCTCACTCTACTCGAATTCACTCTCTTGTTCTTCATTTGAGTTTTTCGATCGAATCTTAATGTCAATCATTATCATCGAATTGCTTAAAATTCATGCCTAAGATCATAGAGTTGTTAATCGTAGGACCTAACACAAATGGAGATTAAAGACACACAAACACCTAATAAACGTCGATTCTACATTAGAAAGACGAAAATCGGTTGAAAATTAAAAAATTTGGTGGATTTTAAAATTCGTCTTTACTGCAGAATTTTTCGCGAGAGAGAATTTTAATCGACTGTAGGGTTTTCTCCATTGGGATTTATGCGTGTGTTAAAGTTTTTCGACTACAAAAAGTGATTTTCACATTTAATGGGCTGACTAGATATGTTGGGTTCTCGATTGGACATCCCATTTCAAGATTTTTTGCTCGAGAAATTGGAAGCGAAAATTACTTTTTCGATCCAGTTTTTCGATCTTAAGTTTTCTATCTTTTCATATTAACCCCTATTTTACTTAGTGACCACACATTTACTCCACTAAGTTTTAAAATAAATGCAATTAACTCATGTACTTCAGAATAGTGGCGTCTGGCTCCTTTGACTAGATTCGATAAATCTGTACCACTTAGAGCAAGACATCATAATTATTAGAGTTAATCAACAAGTTACTTTTTTTTTGGTGAGAAAACTTCCATTACCATGTGGGGAACCAATAACAGCTACATTTGCAGTACACCAATTATACAAGCATCCAAACTACCAACCAAACTAATCTCTAATAACATAATAACTCTTGCATGTACTCCACACCTCTACGTGATGGTTTTGCAAACCTCATCCCGCACACTTGATTCTTGAAACTCGCCTTGAAAGTCTGAAAAAGCTCCAAGACAGATCTTGCTCCCGAACCATGCCCTCTAGCATTCCGCTCCTTCCATAGAGTATAGGCAGCAGCAGGCACACCAGCCACTTGAATCTTCGATATAAGGTTCTTGTTCTTCTCCAATCGCGCTAGCTTGTGGGTCCAACCCTCAAGAGGAATGGGGATCTCCGTTTTTAGCCAGCAGCCAGCTTCAGTAACAAAGGCTCTACTATAGTCACAGCCAAACAGCAAATGTGTGTGGCATTTCTCGGCTTGCAGACAGATGACACAACTAGTATCAGAGATAGGTATACCCCATTGAGCTAACCTATCCCTCGTGAGCAATTTCTTATATATGATAAGCCACAGAATAAAGGCATGTTTTGGCATTGTCCATCGATTCCAAATAGCAGCTGCGATGCCCAGCTTGTTCCTATTGCCTTCTAGCCACAGGTACCCATAGGTAGTGGTGTAGCAGCCATCCTTTGCAGCCTCCCAGTTCCCATTGTTATATCCCTCCCGAAGCATATCTCTCACCTTGATGATTTGGTTCCATTGCCAACTACTATCCCTTTTTTTCTGGTAATCCCAGAAATTAGTATCCTTCATATAGTAGCAATGTAGCCACTTGATCCATAGGTTATCTTTCTTCCTTGCGATATCCCAAATATGCTTCCCTATACTCGCACAGTTCCAAGTACCACAGTCCTTGATGCCTAGTTCCTCCCCAGCTCTTCTTCAAACAGACAGTATCCCAAGCAACCAAAGCCTTTATTTTACCCCCAACTCCTCTTCCCCATAGGAACTCTCGACAAACTTGATCAATTCTCTTCACCACACTTATAGGCAGTAGAAACATGGACCCCCAGTAGGTATGTAAAGCCAGCAGAATTGAGTTGATGAGACAGCTTCTGCCAGCATATGAGAGGTGCCTTGATGTCCAACAAGTGATTCTCTTGACTATTCTTTCCACCAACCATTTACAATCATGCTTACTCTATTTGGTAGGTGAGATGGGCACCCCAAGATACTTCATGGGGAAGGTCCCTTCAGTAAAACCAGTCATCCTCAATATGCTTTCTTTCACTGTCTGAGTGGCCCCTGCTACATAGATGCTGGACTTCAGAGGGTTGGCTGCAAGGCCTGAAACCTTCTGAAAATGATGTAAACAGTCCATGATCAGGCCAATAGAGTCCTGATGCGCCCTGCATACAATCAACATATCATCTGCGAAACACAGACTCACTATATTTAGCTGCTTGCAGAGAGGATGAAATTTAAAATCATCCATCTTGGAAGTCAGGATCAACCTTCTTGTCAAAGAGTAGGGTGGAGATGGGATCTCCCTGTCGCAACCCTCTAGCCCCCTGGATGTTCCCTTCAACGTTCCCATTTATAGCCAACTTATAGGTGACAGTGGTAATGCACTTCGTTACCCAATCCACAAATTTAACAAGGAACCTGAGATATTTAAGCAGGTCTAGTAAGAAGTCCCATTTAACTGTATCGTAGGCTTTTCTGAGGTCTATCTTCATCATGCATCAACAAGTTACTTTAATCAGGGTCCCCCTGAATATTTATACTAATGCTGTTAGCACCAGATGGTGATAGATCGTGAAGTCCCCCTCATTGAAGTGCGTTATAGCTAGGGAAATTAGGTCGAGAAATTTCTACAACACTTAGAGAAAAACATATAAAATGTTTGGAACTCATAGCATGAAATTCATAAGTGCTCCCCCTCAAACAATGCACCAAAATTGATTTGTCATGCAATCATATAAAATCAATTCAAGTACTTAGCACATATAACGCGCAGTTAATCGAAATTTTTATCCTAGATAGATGGTCCCCTAAACATGTATTCAAAATAATGCGTGAGGGTATGAGCACAAATTTTTTTTTCGCATTTATACAATTCAAAATCAATGCAAGCTGAACATGCATTCAGAATGTGCGAATTATGAGATGCAAAAATATCGCATTTATACAAACTAGTCCAGATGCAAAATAAATTGCATGACATAATGTGCATTTTGTTTTTTTCTTTTTTTTTGTTTGTGTTTTTTAGAAAAACGAACGATATTAAAAATGTTATCATTTATTAGCATATACTTTTTTTTTAATTTTTCTTATGAATATTAATATCATTAATAGTATGAGGTCGGATTATTTTGCTTAGAACAACATCGCGCCTAAAATTTCCCAACACAAGTGGAAAGATCATACGCCGTCAAGTCATGTCGACAAACTAAAGTCCTACGTTCATAAAATGATCCGTTTCGACAACTCTCACTAGGTTCGCTCTAGTGCTCAATTATTTTTAACTTGGGGTTTTTATATTTATATCACTCAAGTCAACACAAGCAATTTTAAGTCAATTAACCTGTGATCGAGGCGCTTTTAATCATTTCACATACGCGAAAGACCGTCGTTTTGGAATCAAAGGGACTTTGAAGGATTTTAATTTGGCTCCGACTTAGAAGGGAAGGAAAATTTTGGGACTGTGGAGTTAACATCTTCATCTTCCTTTTCTTAGTCACTCTTCTACATTGGGATTTTTCTTTCGACTTTTGTCTTTTTCATCCTTTTTGTATTTTTCTGCACTTGCTCAAGATGAAGCTCCGCTTTTCTACGAGGCTGAGAGATTATCTAAGGCGAAGTTCTTCTTGTTGGTTCTCGGGCCGATACCGTGCTCCTTTTCTCTTAATCCCTAGAGAGGTTTCAGAGATTATCAATTTGAAGAAGTTCCCAAGGCCTTGCTCCTCATCTCGTTTCCCGATATAAGACAGGATTATCGTTGGAGAAGTTCACTTCGAGGTGCTCCTCTTTCCAACCGTTCTGACGAGCATACAAGATTATCGATGGAGAAGTTCACAGCAACATCCATGCCCCCTTCTAATGATTTGGAATTCTGATGGTCGAGAGGCAGGTTCTTTGGACTGCTTTTTGTGCATTGAGCATTCCTCGTGTGCGTTTTTCACCTTCTTTTGTCATCTTTACTTTTCGGTTATTCTTTACTCCCGCCTTTTCTCGTTTGAATATACCTCCGAAGATTCGTGAACATCGGTAGAAGGCTTGAACGGGAAGTCAAATGGAGAAAATAGAATCGGAGAAGGCTCAAAGTGGATGACTAAAGGCTATGTCAAAGGATTGAAATTTACATATGACCGAGTGAGGAATATCCCAAGTGCCCTAATCATTTTTCGAAAGATCTAACGCAAGGCGAGCATGAGGCCAAGAATCACTAGTTAAGACAAACAATTGATGCGTAACTCGCTCAAGAACAAATACGTAGAAAGAAATTAAAAGGCTAGAATCCTCACTTATGTAAAGTGGCTTTGTGTCTAGTGGAGCAAACTAATGACTTTTAGACACAATAATGCAACTTAGACTGACAAAATTAAGCAATTAATCAGTCGCATGTCGGGGAAAATTAGTTGTGACTTAGATCAAAGCATCATAAAGATATCGTCATTCCCCGAATATTATAGGTATATATGTATAATATTTTTGGATTTTTATTATTTATTATTATTATTAGTATTATATATATATTAATTTTCACGCAAGATATGTCATATAAGTATAGATAACACATAGAATAGAGCATATGAAAGCACAAAAAATCAGGTAACGCACATATCACGGGAGATTCAACATGCCTAATTTTCTGACAAGGAATTGGAATCGTATTTCATCTAATGCCTTGGTGAAAATGTTGGCTAGCTGATATTCCGTGTCACAAAGTACATGTCAATTGTTCCTTTTCTACGTGATCTTTGATAAAATGATATCTTATATCTTTCGTGCGTGAGTGGTGAACAGGATTGCATGTAATAGCGATCGCACTTTGACTATCACTATATATGGGTATATTATTTAAATTGTATCCATAATCGCGAAGTTGAGTCCGCATCCAAAGCATTTGCGAACAGCAACGGCGGCCGCAATGTATTCTGATTCGGCTGTCGATGTTGAGATGCAACTCTACTTATTGGATGACCAGCAGACCATCTTTTCGCCTCCAAATTGAGCGCCACCGGATGTGCTTTTCCTGTCCATTCGGCAACATGTATAGTCAGCGTTAGTGTAGCCGATAAGTTTGAAATTCATACCTTTGGGATACCACAATCCTAAGGTAGAGGTGCCCTTGAGGTAGCGCAGGATCCGATTGACCGCGAGCATGTGAGATTCTTTGGGATCGGCTTGGAAACGGGCACACAAACACGTGGCAAACATGATGTTCGGGCGGCTTGAGGTGAGATATAGAAGAGACCCGATGATGCTGCGATAAAGGGTGACGTCGATCGATTTTCCAGAGGGATCGACATCCAACTTGCAGCTTGTGGCCATAGGGGTGCAGAGAGGCTTGCTCTGATCTTGATGAAACTTCTTCAGAATGTCCTTGATGTATTTCGTCTGGCTGATGAAGATTCGATCTTCGAGCTGCCTGACTTGAAGTCCTAAGAAGAACTGCATCTCTCCCATATGGCTTACTTCAAACTTGCTCTTCATTAAATCTTCAAATCTTTTGCAACGCAGTTGATTGGTTGATGCATGAATGCATGTCGTCGATGTATACTTGAACAACCTCAAGTCTTTGTCTTGCCTGATGAAGAGAGTCGTATCGTTTGTTCCTCGGATAAATCCAAACTTCACGAGGAATTCGCTCAGAACGTCATACCAAGCACGTGGGGCTTGTTTTAGTCCATAAAGAGCTTTGTCCAATTGATAGACGTGATCAGGATGATCTTGATCGACGAAGCCTTCTGGCTGAACGACATAGACTTCTTCTTTTAACACGCCATTGAGAAAGGCGGTTTTTACGTCCATTTGGTAGACTTTGAAGTGCTTGTGAGCCGCGTAAGCCAAGAATAGCCTGATGGCTTCAATGCGAGCAACCGGAGCATACGTCTTATCGTAGTCTATCCCCTCCTGTTGGTTATATTAGCGACGAGTCGTGCTATATTCCGGATTACTTCTCCATCTTCATTTTATTTGTTTTTGAAAACCCATTTCATTCCGATGATGGTTTTCCCATACGGTCGTACTAAGGTCCACACTTAGAGATGTTCGAATTGGTTGAGCACATCCTGCATGGCAATAACCCAATCCGTATCCTTAAGTGTGTCTGCTACCTTCGTTGGCTCATTTTGGCTTAGAAAGCATGAGAATAGGCCTTTCTGATGTCTTGTTTGTACTCCACTCGAGGGATCACCGATGATCTGATCGACTGGATGTGCTCGCGTCCACTTACGCTCATGAGGTAAGGCTGAGGTTGAAGCACAACCATTTGTGGAGCGAGATTTCCAGAGATCTGAGACTGTTTGACTGGTTGAGGTAACTCCATTTCTACACTTGAGTTGAGCGATCTGATGATACTTCCTCAACATCTACTGTAGGAGTTGCAGCACTATGTGGTAATTCTGAATCGGGTGGTAAGGGAACTGTTGAAGTACTTGGTATATCGGCTTCATCAAGTAGAGGGTCCACAGGTGTGGTCACTGTTGTTTGGCTGATATATGTGTTCAAAGATTGAGTCCAAGTCTTCTAGAGCAATTCTCGTAGCTTCTTATAACGATGAAACTTGAGTTGTTACCATCGTTTGTTGGATCTGTACCGACACACCAGTGAGCACGGGTTCTGACTGTCGTATTCAGAAACCATCTGGTTAGGCACGGTTCCTGAACTGAGGTGTTCAAGAGCCATCAGGTTGGGCACGGGTCCTGGACTGATGTGCCCAGAAGCCATATCTGTCACTTCTTGGAAACTGACGTTGTAGCTGTCCTTAATTATTCGGTCGGACTTGATGTATACTCGGTACGCTTTTGATGTTGAAGAATACCCGATGTATGTGGCTTCAAATGATTTAGGGTCGAACTTAGCGTGTTGCTCTCTATCGTTCGCCACAAAGCGCTAAGTGCAAGAGCGCGTTACTGCCTATCGTTCGCCACAAAACGGTTTTGATATGGGGCTCTCCCAATCAAAGAGATTTATGTGTATGGGTAAATTTATATAGCGTAGATCTACGTATCACACAGTTAAAGGTGCGCATAACGTGCTGTTTAGTGAGGGATGTGACGGGGACGTGTAAAGGACGCTGGGGACCTGTTTGGGACGTTGGGGGACGTGTTTGGGATGCTGGGGACGTATTTGGGATGTATTGGGGACGTTAAAGGACGTAACAGAAAGCAGGGGATATAGATATTTTGAGGTCTGCAGAGGTCCTCGAGTGGTGCGGACCGAGTTGTGCCAGTGATATGATGTAAATGAGGCGTAATAAAGACGTAAAAAGAGAGAGAAAAGATTACGTGGTTCGGATTCTTTAGAATCCTACGTCCACGGGGCGCATTCAACATTTTCTTCATTACCTTTGGATTTTACACACTCATAACACCCACTTTCTCTCTTCTCTCACAAGAACATGTAAAAAATAAATAACACTACAGCTAAGAAGTTTTACGTATGTGAAGAAGTATGAGAAATGATAGTCCCTTGTGAAGATGACGAGATCCTCCTTTTATAGGAGCATTCAATGGCCTTAGGATCCTTGATGATGAGACCTTCTAGGACAATGTGTGACAAGGCCTTCTGGGAGAACGTGTAATGTCAATCATAGCTTTCATCAGTCACGTCACTTTTCTCCTTTATGGTGACCCTTTTCCCGTGTGGGCCTGATGGGCTTCTTCCTACCTTTTCCTTTTTCAGCCCACATATTTTAGTCCGTATCAACCACTCCCCTACTATAATTTGTCTTTTGGGACAAAAGCGAATTAGAGTGAAATAGTAGGACGGACCTTACCCCCTTACCAGAGATCTAAGATAATCATTTCTTGAAGAGGCGTGTCTTTGCGAGTGGTTAAAGGTTCAGCCAGTGTCTTGGGTTTCTGGCGCAAGTACGACATCCTCATGGTGTGCTCCAATGCGAAGAGGGGAACTAGTTTCCAAATTCTTCAACGCACCCTCTGTAGCTCCCTTGCTCTTTTAGGTCCTGTGGGTAGGGACGTCCGCGAAGAGATTTTCTTCTTCTGTATGGATGGAGGGTGTTCTTGCAGTTCCTTCTCCTGTTAGCGGTGCCCATCGCAGCCTCTGCCTCGGGTGTTAGAAGGAAAGCAACTTCATCCAAATGTCAGAAAGGAAGGCAAAAAAAAATCCATCATTCTTCCCCAGGAAGCGAAGTGTTGAGTCTCTTCCGGGACCTGTAGGGATCTCAGCGGGTGAGTTCCCTGCTTCTGTGGATCATCCGAATAATCGATGGAAAGATGTGCCTGAAAGGTCATTGGGTGCTCACAGATGATCAGGGGGCCATCTCCTAGGGATTTGTGGAGGCGAACGAAGAGCAATTGGCGTGCCATCCTCCGTTGAATTCTAGTCCATTTTGGCGCTCTTTTCGTAAGTTTTGCTTCTTCTTCCAGGTGGTGGGCTACGTAGCTACCATATCGTTCGCAAAGTCATCAATCCATGAGTTGGAGCAAGTTAATTGAATCTGGAGGACCCAATTGGAACAAGCTTAGCCGGGATGTTGGCGGCAAAGCGGAGGTAATTCGGGAAATTAAATCAGAGTTGCAAAAAGGTGGAGGAGGGACGTGCCGAGTCAGTGGAGCAGTGCGAGAGGGAACTGCGGAGCTCCTAGGAACAAAGAAAGGCAGGAGAACGTCCCACTCGGGAACAGTGAGAAGAGAAGCTGCGGAGTTAAGGAGAAGGAAGAGTGGATGCTCGGTTGGTGGGGACCTCCCTTCCTCCATGGATCATTTAGCAGCTGGCAAATAAATAGGCTTGTTGGGTCGATTGGTGCTCTCTGGACATCAATAAGGTCATCCCACAGGCTTAGGAGAATGAGGAGCAACTGGTTTATCACTTCCTCCATAGCCCATCGGGCTCACTATCTACTGAATCATCCTCCTTGAAGAGCCTGTTCTGACGGCTGAAAATAGGAGATGGCGAAGAGACTTAAGAGCGGAGATCGAGGCTGAATAAACGAGGTTGGAGCAGCAAAACATAGTATTCAACAAGCACAAGAGCTGAGGAGCTCAGCTGAGGAGGTGAAACGGGACTGAAATAGCTCCACAGCCTGGAGAATAGAGTCGGAGGTGAAGGTTCAGTTTAAACATGAGATAACGCCTTCTAATATGACGGTCGGGTGGAGTTACTTCATAACTTGGCAGGAGAACGGTGGAAGGTCTTTTCGAGGGGTCTCCTTTTTTTGAAGTACCTCGCGTTTCTGATGTAATTATACTACTTGGGTGGATATCGACTCGGCATAGTGGGTACTAATGCTGTGGCCTGTCTTCACGAGCTATCATCTTTGATTGAGATCATCAAGCTCTCTAGGATTTCCCCTATTGGGAAGAGTAGAATATTCTTATCGTCGATAGGGTAGAAAGGGTCTCTTAATAGTCTTTGGGCTGGTTTGACATCGTGAGGGAGCATGTAGAGGTCCTGAAGCGCCATGGAAATGAGCTGTGGAGCTCCCTTGAGAAGGGGAAGTAGGAGAGCGCCACACTCCTGGAGTATCGTGAAAAGGAGCTACAGAGCTCCTCTACCAAGGAAATGGGGGAAATGGACGCCGCTTTTGATGGTATGGTAAAGGCGGACGTGGGTTCCTACTTGGAGGACGTGAAGGCTGAAACTAAGTGCCTTTGCCAGCAGCACCTTATGTCCACAGCTTCTGGGAGGAAGTCCCCGAGGGACCTGACCGAAGGTTGGTGCCAGCATGGTTAAGAGATCCTCTCTCCTTGAGGGGCTTCGTGCCTTTGATGCAATTCTGCTTCATGAGTGGCCACAAGGCGTGTGTGGAAGGATCTGAGGCTATGTCCGTAATTTCTGGTACTAACTTTTACTGCTTCCTGAGAATTCTCACTTTTGGATTCCTGCTGCTAGGAAGCATGTAGAGGTTCTGGCCCATGCTGCTATCCGATCACCCCAGCTCCTCAAGAAACTATGCTTCCTGCAATTTTTAAGGAGAGCTCAACTCCCCTGGCAGGGACCTGATGGCAGAGCTCCTCTTTGAGCCTTGTACATTGAAGGAAATCCCTGGTCCTGCTGCACATTGCTTCTAGCTCCCTGGGACATCCTATTTATATAGACCTCTCATCTTTTTCATCATGGTGATAGCCTGTAAAAATACTTTGTGATGTTGTTCTTTCAAGGCATAATAGTGTGTGGGAGCTTAGCTCCCCATAGTCGCATATTACATCGGAGTTCCCTTTCTCCTGTATTATATTTTCTTTCGCGGGACCTGATGGATGTTTCTGGGAACGTCATTATCATGGCATGGTTATAGCGCCAGCTCGCTTATTCAATTTGTAAGCCAAGTACGAATTCACGCCCTTGGTTGCAATGACCGTCGTCATTGTCCTTGGGTGTCGCTTTGCGCTAGGCTCTCTTTGTCCTTAGCGAGTTCAGTATCTGGGTAGACACTTAAGTCTACAAAATTATAACCCCGGGGATCCCCTCATAGTTTACCCTGGTTATAGCGCCAGCTTCGATTTAGGTACCTATTCATGTCGCAGGCTCTCTTTCACGTCGCAGACCTGTGGCCTTTGATGTCGGGTACGCCGCTGACCCGTTGGGTTTTGGCATCATCTCACGTCGTAGACTATCAGTCTTTGATGTCTTTGTACGACCCTTGTTAGCGATCACGTCGCGGACCCCAAGGTCGTTGATGTCAAAAGGTCATTCATGCCAGCACGAAGCAAGGCCTGAAGATCATGAGGGAAAAGGGACTTTATGAATACCGACACGAGGCTGGACTTAGAGGTCCTAGACAAGTAGATTTGTCTTTTGAATGCCAGCGCGAAGCTAAGCTTATTTATTTCTAATAGATGAATCCGCTCTTTGTGTGTCCGTACGGAAATGCTCACAAATCTCTTGAGGTAGGATCTTAATGTGTCGTGTGGAGCTACCTTACACCTCTTGAACAATCAGATCAGGCCTTCAATCAATTTATACTTTCTGAATATTAGGACCTTCGTGGGTAGGAGATCTTGTCCCCTGATGTTGGCAAAACTCCTACCGCCCTTTTGGAGCGATGACTTCTCTGATTTTTCCCGTGGCTCACCATTGCTTTGGGGCTACGGTATAGCATATTAAATCCCCAATTTGTTGAGTGGGCAAGGCGGATGTATACTCCCAGAACCTCCATGCGGATTCGAGGTCCATCTTTCGGGTAGGTCCATCCCTTCTTGCCTTTCATCACGTGCCTTTCAGGACCGGACAGAGGTCCTCCCATTTTCCTCTCCTTCCACGCTTCCCACATATTTCCCTGTCTCCCGCTTTTCTACTGCAAAATTGGTGATGCCATCCTCTCTGATGGTCGAACCCAAGCTCGGCACTTTGGCCGAGTAATCAACTTTGTGGCTTTCCTTTCTCGGGACCGGCTGTGAATCTAGGAATCAAACGACATCGCATACTCCCATTTTTTTGCAATCTTTCGAAAATTAAGGCTTCGTATTCAGAATCATTCTTGGAGGCCGGGAAATTTGAAGGTAGTGATGAAACGGAGCTCCTCTCCTATAGGACTAATGATAAGGACCTCTGCTCCAGATCTATGGGAAGTCGTAGATCCATATGTGTGCACCTCACATCGCTGCTTCTGTGGTCCTTTTGTGGTTTCAAGCACAAGTCGAAGAGGGTCTGAGCTTTTTGACGGTCATTCGTTGTCTGAATTTTACGTGCCATTCCCCTAGCTTGACAATCCTTTTCATCATCTGCCCCTCATGCGAGCGTGGCCTTCTTGATTTCGGGGCTTCTGATTTGGGGTTCTAGTAACACCCTGCTTATGAAATAGATGGGCTCGTGGGAGGTCCGTTCTTCTTTTAGGATCTGCGCTCCTTCAGTTCCGCACGGCAGGAGTGTCTGTTTAATGGGTCGACTTCCTGGTAGGATCAATATCCGGACGAACCCCAATCATAAGCTTTGGAGAAAATGCGAATAAGTCCGTATTTTTCAGTTGCAGCCATCCCACCAGCTTCCTTGTTCAGTTCTGGTTGTAAGTTGGAAGGTCCTTCATCTTCTATTATCCCCTTACTTCCTATTATCCCACATAAGGCCGTTGGGACATCACTTATTTTGGAGAAAATGCAAATAGGTCCGCATTTTTCTGGAGATGTCCTACAAGCTCTTTATCCAGCTCTTATTGTAAGTTGGCAGACCCCTCTCCTTTAATCCTCTCGTCCCGTCCGCTTCCTTGCATGGTGGCCCCTCTTCTTTTGATATCGATTTTACTTCGTGGGCATGAAATCGTCGGGAGCTTCTGTTGGTCTCCCCGAAATCTTCCCCGAAATCTTCCAGATGTGCAGGGTTGTGCCTTTATATGGCACAGATCCCCCTATTTATTTCGGCGAAATTTGGAGTGCTGCAGCCAACAAACTTACTGCATGCCCCGCTTAAGTAAGTTTCTTCGTATCCTTCCTCGAGTTATAGCTATTGTTCTGATGAAATACCTAGACCTCCGAAGATTCGGATCTTCAAATCTTCGGGCATACGATTTTAGGCTCCGTTGGAAATGGAATCCCCTTTTGCCCGGAGCTCCTAAGGCGATAGGGGTGTGACCCACAAATGGAGTTGGCACTTTTTGAGAGGAGGCGGAGGTTGTCTGCCTCTAGTCGGCACAGATCCTCCAGACTCCTTTTCGGCAACCTCCAGATCCTCCAAAACCATGGCCAACGAACTTCTTCGGATGTCCTGCTAGGATGGGCCCTTTGCTTTTAACCCTTCAAATGATAGCAATTATTAGTATGATGCATGCACTTATTAAGGTATTGATATATAAATGAGTATGCAATTTAAAGGGCCCTAGATCCGGCTGAGAGCCTTTTCATCACGAGATGTTTCTTGGCTAGACAAGATCTCCTCCATGTTGTGGCATATCGGCATGAGGTTCCCCGGGACACTGATAGCTCCTCGTTGTGAGATTAAGGCGGTAGTGGTTTTCTGTGGTCATATTTCTTGCTCGATCCTTCCTGTTCAGTTGTGGTGGCTTGCTTCTTTCCTCGGGCCTTGGTGATTCTTTTTTTGTTCGAGTAAGGTGGTTATTCTCCTGGCATAATAGCTTTATGGAGGTCCCAACGGGCTTTTCTGAATGGTGACACGATGAAATCCTCGTTGTGGAGACCATCGCCTGTCGTACTTTGTGGGGGAAATGGCGGTGGATGCTCCCAGGGCCGCAATGTTGGGTCTGCCAACATATGCGCGAAGGTCCTCATCCTCTTTTGTGTGAGCATCGCAGGCCCTCCATACCAGCATGGAGACTGGGCCTTCTTGTGCGCAGACGGAGCTGGTTTGGAGGTCCCGAAAGGCGAACCTTCATATAAAACAACGCGGGACTTGGAGATCTCGGCCTCATAGCTCGTGTTTCTGTTTCCAACGGAGCTGGTCTTTGTAAATACCTTTGGTGGTTATCTTATGCCAGTGGGGAGCTAGGGTCATAGGTCCCGACTAGCGAAATTGGTCTCTGAAGATCCCCATTGGATGATTAAGTCTTCTCATGCAAGCAAAGACATGGGCTTATAGACTTCAAACGGAGAAATCGAGCCCTTGGAGCTCACTTTCATCTTCCGCGGATCTTCGTACGCCAGCGCGGAGTTGGGCTGAGGTCCCAAAACATTAGGTCGGGTCTTCGACTAATTCATAGTTCTTGAGATCTCGTGCCTTCAATGTTCCGTTTTGGAAACCATGTCTCGGCTTTCAAATGATGGCGGAGCTGTCGCGCCTTTTTCTGGAGGGAGTGAGGGTTGTCTGCCCTTATGAGGCATAGGTCCCGGGGGCTCCTTGTCGATTACCTTCAAATCATGTTTGCTACCGCAACTAACACCTTTCTCAGATGTCCCATTTGGATAAGCCTCTCGATTGCATCCTTCAAACAATACTTGTTACGGTGGTGCATATATTTATCACGATAAAATAGTATGTAATAGAGAATGAGATTTAGAGGGCCCTAAAAAGCCTTCTCATCCTGGGATGTATCTTGTGTATCTTTATGCGCCAGCACGGAGCTGTGTTTTTAACTCCCTCAGATCTTTAAGCATCGGCGCGGAGCTATTTTTTAGGTCCCACAGACCTTCACGTGCCAGCGTGGAGCTTGGCTTGAATCTCCCACGAATCTTCGGATGTCAGTGTGGAGCTGTCTTCTAGGTCCCCAAGACCCTTGCGTGTCATCAAGGAACTTGGCTTCAGTTGGTTTGGAGATTGTCATGACGGACTTCACATGCTACCGAGGAGCTCAGCATGGAGATATCAAATACATAGATCTTATCTTTATTTTCAGCACGGAGTTGGTCTTCGTAACTCCCAGTGGTTCTCCACAAAGGGGTGGAGCTTTACGGATCAACGTGGAGCTTGATTCTTAGATCCCAAATATAGGAGCTCGGGTCTTCATGGAGCTGGGCTTCTCAAGCCAGTGCGGAGCTGGAACTTTAGGTCTTCTACTAGGGCGGAGCTGGACTTTTTAGGTCCCGAAGGGGGAGCTTCGGGTCTTCTTGCCAATGTGGAGCCGAGGCTTTACTTTAATCACTCTAGCGCGTGTCTTTCTAGCTCGCTCAGAATCTTCTCCACTAGGACCTCCCACTATAATGAGCATAGGGGCCCGAAGTGGTGGGGCTCCTTTGTTGGGAGGTGATGGAGATGGTCTTCCCTCATTTGGGGGAGCTACGAATTTTGCTCTAGGATCTAGAACGAACCTCGGACAGGCTCCTTTAAAGTAACCCCGCCTGGACGAGCCTTTCGCCGGATGTTTCCGTGCTAAGTTCAGGATCTCTTCTGGATTATTGTGTAGTGCCATGAACCTTTGCGGGGCCCTCGAAAGAGATCCCAAAGTCTCCCTCATTCTTTGCGTGACAACTCGCTTTTCCTCTGCTTGAGGTCCGTTTGGTCTTGAAGTTTCCTCTCCTTTTCGGCACTAGTGTCTTATCTTTTGCTCAGCTCTTTTTCTTCTCCTGGAGCTCCCAGCTCCCTTCGCTTTTTCGGGTGTTCATTAGCGGGGCTCGTGGAGGTCCACCTTGGTGGTCTGAGATCCCCTTATGACTTATTTGCACCGTCTTGCTTCTCTTTATTATCTCGGGCCTATGTTTCAGGTCCTGGCCATTCCTCAACGCATTTGGCCATTTTCGGAGGTCCTCCTTCCCCCCGTGGTCATTTTTTGATTTGACTGCTTTTGGGTGGGTCTTGCCCATGTCTGGAGGAGGTATCTTCAGCCTTGTTCGAGGCCCTGATCAACGAACCCCTTCATAAGTCCTACCATGTGGGGTCCTTCTCCATCCTTCCAAAGATAATCATGGTTAGCGTGGTAGACATGTTTATTTTGATAACCATAATATATAATAGAGAATGAAGTTTAGAGGGTCCTGCAGTCCCGACGAAGAGCCTTATCAACGCATGATGTCTTTTGTGGATCTTCATGTTCCCTCATGGAAATGGGCTTTTATCTCCCACTGGTCTTCGAGTATCGGCGTGGAGCTGACTTCTAGGTCCACGGACCTTTGTATGGCCGTGCGGAGCTGGGAGGTCCTGAGCGCGAAGCTTCGGGTCTTCTCGCCAGCGGGGAGCTGGGGAGCTTCGGGTCTTGTTGCCAGCTAGGAGCTGGGCTTTTGAGTCCCGAAGGGGGAGCTTCGGGTCTTTCCTCCTCTCGGTCAATGTGGTGGTTAATGCGCTTCGTCTCAGGAGCTTCAGTTGTGCTTCGACAGCTCCTGCGGGTTATAAGTCCAAACTCTTCGGCAGAGAGAGTCTTCTTCCCCCAGTTTTTTGCATTTTTGTCTCGTCCCACCAGAAATAAGGAGAAGAAAAGAGAAAAAGAAAACGTTAAGCACAACTTCGCACTACATAGCAAAATTACTCACGCCTTCAACTCGGAATTTCCCACAGACGGCGCCATTTGATACGGGGCTATCCCAATCAAAGAGATTTATGTGTATCGGTAAATTTATATAGCGGTAGATCTACGTATCACACTGTTAAAGGTGCGCATAAGGTGTTGTTTTAATGAGGGATGTGACGGGGACGTGTAAAGGACGCTGGGGGACCTGTTTGGGACGTTGGGGGACGTGTTTGGGACACTGGGGACGTATTTGGGATGTATTGGGGACGTGAAAGGACGTAACAGAAAGCAGGGGATATAGATATTTTGAGGTCTGCAGAGGTCCTCGAGTGGTGCGGACCGAGTTGTGCCAGTGATATGATGTAAATGAGGCGTAATAAAGACGTAAAAAGAGAGAGAGGAGATTACGTGGTTCGGATTCTTTAGAATCCTACGTCCACGGGGCGCATTCAACGTTTTCTTCATCACCTTTGGATTTTACACACTCATAACACCCACTTTCTCTCTTCTCTCACAAGAACATGTAAAAAATGAATAACACTACAACTAAGAAGTTTTACGTATGTGAAGAAGTATGAGAAATGATAGTCCCTTGTGAAGATGACGAGATCCTCCTTTTATAGGAGCATTCAATGGCCTTAGGATCCTTAATGATGAGACCTTCTAGGACAATGTGTGACAAGGCCTTCTGGGAGAACGTGTAATGTCAATCATAGCTTTTGATTTCGAGATTTAACTAAACATAATTTCGTCAGGGGATGAATGTCGAGTTATGACAAATGTCGAGATGTAAAATGTCGAATTGTTATATAAAGCTTTTGATAACATTGATCTCGATAAGAGATAGATGTCGAGATATGTGTTTCGACATTACACCTAAAAATTTCTAGCTCCTGTATAATAATATATTTCGAGGTCATTCTTCAACATGGATCTCGAGCTGCATAGCTCGACATTATATAAATCAGCTTTAAGGTTATTAAGTCTTATGGATGTCGAGCTTCATTATTTCGACCTTTATGCTACTAAAAAGATCTCGATACTATTTAAATCTCGATATAATATATACTAAAGTTTGATATTGATTAATATAAACTTCGAGATATGTGTCGAGGTTATTAGTAAGATGTCGAGATGTACCTTATAATTATAAACAAGATTTCGAGACAATGATACAGAATTCCGACATGATTTTCAAATTCAATCTCGAGACTATACCATTTCAATATGACTTTAGAATTACAATTAGAAAATCTCGACATCTTAATACTTCATTTCGAAATTTTCTCAAAAATCAAAGATCTCGAGATCCTATCAATTGCTCAGAAATTCGCACAGAATTTTATTCGACCGAAAACTTCAAGTCTTCACTCTTCATCCTATGCTAAACGTTCACTCTCATGATGATTCTAACCCATAATTCCTAAGATCCAACACCTCTTGTATCTTAAAATTATTAGTTCTATCCAAGAACCAAACCAAGAAACCCTAAAATCAATATTAACCTAATTCAAAAGCTGCTTTAGAAACACCTTAAATCGATTCCCACGTTCTATGTTATCCTTGAATTTCCTAAAATAAAGAATATAAAACTGATCTACAAACTAATAGATAGAGTTATACCCTTTTATAATGACGTTCTTGTTGGTGATCTTGACCGTTTTCTTCCCTTGCTTTCGATTGAGTTGTTTTCCACCCTTAGGTTCTCTTATTCAACGAAACTATATTGTTTTAGGTCTTTTGATTGACTTAATGTTTAATTTATTGAATCGTTCTTGATAACTTCTAAGAGTTATCCAATAGCATGCTTGATAAAACATCAAGCAACGTGACCTTACCTTATCTCTAAGTAATTATTAATACTTATCCCAAATGATTGGGCTTTAAGCTATGAATTCAATAGGCCCAACTATAATGTTAGTACTTGGCAATTAAATCCTATAACTTGACTCCTTTAGTTAGCATATAGCTTGAAATCATAGAAGCACATAATATAATAAAACATATATCATGCAGTCACGTAAGTCGTAATTCGTGATGCACGTAAGAAATTATAAATTACACAGTATGAAATCACATAAGCATGTATATATGGTTGTAATACATATATCATGTAATTTACATAACACACAAGCCATGTGAAGCATTAAAATGATAGTACATTTATTACAAAATAATTTATGCGACAAACTTATTCTCCTATAGCCTTAACATCTTTATCTAATTAATCCAACAAGGTTTCTAATTAAATACTCTCCACCATTAATTTTTTTATTATAAATCCCGTACTTAAATTTTACGGGTATTACACCCTAGGCTGGACTCAGCCCTTGCACGCAATAAAAATAAAACGTCTGGTCGCTCACGCCAGACTAGAGGTGCCCACACCAACAGTCTGCTGATCGCTCACGTCAGCATCCTCCAGTCAGGTCGCCCCTTTCGCTACATACTCAACCGACGGTTTGCACATCGGGTCGCTCACGCCCAAGTAAACCCATCATGTGCCTCACGAGTCCAACCTCAACTCCCCTAAGAGTACGACTGCCAAAATCGGCACACTCTACCCCGCTCAATCGACACTATAAAGTGTCACCGCCCACGCGGTCCGTAACTCCCACATGTCGTGATGTGTCGTGACGTGCTATGCACATACTGCAGTTCTCACAGTAATAATAATAATCACATAAAATGATATTCACGTAAATGCCATTTGAACTTCCAAATCTTTTATAAGCTTTAAATCTACTCTCTTGTTATTAATAGTGACTAACAAGTGGATTGGGCCTAGATTTGGGCTAAGGCCCAATAATACTCAGTCTGAGTCAACACACCAATATAGTGAGCACTTAAAACTTTGGATTTGTCATCCTAAGGTTAAGGGATTTGGAAAGGAACTTAACCCGATATTGTAGGAAAGGCTCGGCGAAATTGTTCTGCTAAAATATTGAAATGGTTTCGGCGTAATTGGCTTGTCCGAGGTTGTACATGGCCAATTGACCTACCCGAATTTGTTCATCCCATCAACCTAAGCTTGGAGAAATTGCAGTTGATAAATCAGCTTGCCCAAATTTGCAAGGATATGAGAGTCGCCCGAAATCGGAGGAAGAGCTCGGCGAAATTGATCTTGGAGCCACCCGAAATTGCTCCTAAATTTTGCCTTAACAAGCTCGGCAAAAATTGGCTTTGGGGCTGTCCGAAATTGTTCATGCATTCCTTCACCTAAGCTCGGCGAAATTGGCCTTTGAGCTTACCGAAATTGCTCATAAATTTTACTCTCACAACTCGGCGAAATGGGTCATGGAACTACCTAAGATTGCTCGTAAAACTATCGTGTGATGCTACCCGAAAATGCTCATGAAACAAACCCTGTTAAGTTAGGCGAAATTGGTGTTCAAGTCGCCCGAAGTTGGCCTAGTGAACTATTCGAAATTTGGCCTAATAAGCTACCCAAATTTAGCCTCGTAAACTACTCAAAATTTGGCCTAATAAGCTACCCGAATTTGGCCTAGCAAGCTTCCCGAATTTGCTCATGAATTCTATCCCATCATAGTTAATAACCCAGACTTAGTTCATCTATCCGGATTTTCTCCTACACACACAAATCATGCATAACACCTATTTTCACCCAAAACACATAGGTTGTGTTCGAAACTTAGCACATAATATCAAGCAATCAAAATCACCTAGTCCAAAGTTCATTATTTCGAATTTAAATGGCCGAAACATGGAAGTTCGAAGTTTGAACTTATTTATGTGTTGTAGGTGAAGAGATCCATCTACCTTACTTCCTAAGCTTAGTTTGAAGACTTTGGGTTGTTAAGCTTTGCCGAAATCCTTCCGACCTTGCTAGCCCTCTTTGTTTTCTTCACTTTTGGCTTTCACTTCTTTTCCACTTTTCTTCAATCTTTCGTTTTCTTAAGTGTGGTGGTGAGATTGATTATTTTTTTATGTGCGGTTTTACAAGTGGTGATGACCCACGTGATTTGCATAACCCATAAAAAAAGTCCCATATTTCTTGGGATGACTAATAATTGTTTTAACATAGGGCTAACTTAGGCTCATGGAAGCCATGCGTTTAGTCCCCTTAAAATGAGGAAAATATCTTTTGTTTTCTCTTTTGGGCTCAAGTTTTGGGCTTTAATGTTCCTTCCACCCATTTATAGTCTTTTGGCTCTTCTTTTTATTATTTAGTCACTTCTACTTGAGCTTTATTATAGATTTAGTTGGACTCTACCATAAATTTGGTATACGTTATTATATTGGATTCAATTGAGTTGGGCCGAATATCTCACCCGATTTCCGATCCGCTCGAATGCCAACTTCACTAATTTCGAACTTGTACAAAATTTAGTTACGTCCTAACCTCGTATTAAAATTACGCGTGTTACATCCCCACCATAGAAATTTGGTCTCCGAAATTTAGGCCGTCGGGAACAACTCGGGGCAACGATTCTTCATGTCATCCTCTCGCTCCCACGTGGCTTCTTCGACTTACTGGTTTCGCCACAGCACTTTGACTAACGGAATATCTTTATTCCGAAGTCGCGTCACTTCTCGCATCAAGATCTCCACCGGTTGTTCTTCATAATTCAAGTCCGGTTTCAAACGTTGGTGAGTCCTTCATTATTCAGCACATGACTCAGTCCCGCCACATATTATCGTAATGTTGACATATGGAAAACGTCGTGGACTTGTTCCAGGGACGCCAGCAGTTCAATCTGGAATGCAACTTCACCGACTCGGTTCAGAATTCTTAAAGGGCCTATATACCTCTGACTCAACTTTCCTTTTCGTCCGAATCTCTTCAGCCCTTCATGTGTGATATCTTCAGAAACACCCAATCGTCTTCCGTAAATTCTAATGGCTTTCGTCTTTTATCAGCATAGCTCTTCTGATGGCTTTGGGCCGCTTGCATTCTTTCTCGTATTTTCGCAACGGCTTCCGTCATTTCTCGAATCATTTCTGGTCCAAGCAATGTTCTATCGCCAACTTCATCCCAGTGAACTGGTGATCGGCATCTACGCCCGTATAAGGCTTCATACAGCGCCATCCCTATTGTTGCTTGATAGCTGTTGTTATAAGAGGATTCAATCAGCGGGAGGTACTTACTCCAACTTCCCTTGAAGTCTAGTACACACGCCCTCAGCATATCCTCGAGCATCTGAATAGTCCTCTGAGCTGACAGACAACTTCGTCCCCAAAGCCTTCTGTAAGCCCATTCAGAAATTCGACAGGAACCTCGAATCCCGGTCCGAGACAATAGATATCGGGATCCCGTGGAGCCTAACTATTTCTTGAATATAGAGTTCTGCATACTTATCCATGGAATACGTCTGATGGATTGGCAGGAAATGGGCGGACTTGGTTAGTCTGTCAACAGCCACCCAGATTGCGTCGTGGCCCTTCACCATCTTCAGTAGCCCGACGACAAAGTCCATGGTTATGTGGTCCCATTTCTATCCAGCGTCGTTAATGGTTCACTGCTGGCCTTTGATGTTCTGCCTTGATTTGTTGACAAGTCAGACTACGGTTCACGAAGGTAGCAACGTCTTTCTCATTCTCGGCCCCCAGAAATTGTTTCGTAAGTCCCGATACATCTTCGTTGCACCAGGGTGCACTGAGCAAGTGGTAGTATGTGCCTCCGTCATTATGCCTCGACGGATTTCCTCATCACCAGGTACATACATGCGACCTTTGTACGTTAAACTCCCATTTTCTGGAATTTTGAAATCTGACGGGTATCTTCGTTTTGTTCTCCTTGAATCTTCAAATATAGCTCATGTTTCTTCTGAACTTCAATGATTTGATCTAGCAGGGTTGGCCTGAGGATTAACAGTGCCATTCTAGCTTCGATTTCCCCGAAGTTGAGCACTTCCACCCCGAGCTGGAACAATTCAACATTCACGGCCTTACTACTCAACACATCTGCTACTACGTTGGCTTTGCCAGAGTGCTAGTTGATTACGCAGTCGTAATCCTTGCCGATGCCTCATATTTAATTCCTTTTATGTGAACAAATATTTTAGGCTTTTGTGATCTGTGTAGATCTCGCACCTTTCTCCGTAAAGGTAGTGTCGCCATATTTTTTAGAGTGAACACCACAGCGGCAAGTTCCAGTCGTCAGTCTTTTCTTCAGCTCCTAGAACCTTTGCTCGCATGACTCAGTCCCCTTGAACGGAACGTTATTCGTCGTCAGGTTGGTGAGTGTTGAGGCAATGCTGGAAATTTTTTTGATGAATTTCCGATTAATACCTAGCAAGCTCGAGAAAGCTCCGTACTTCAGTAGGAGTATTTGGTCGTGGCCAATTCTCTATCACCTCAATCTTGCTGGGTCCACCGAAATTCCATTCCCAGATACGATGTGACCCGAAAATGCCACTTGCTCCAACCGAAGTTCGCATTTCTTGAATTTTGCGTAGAACTGTTTCTCCCGCAAAATCCCTAGGACCGTCTTCAGATGCTCTTCGTGCTCCTCCTTTGTCTTAGAGTAGATGTGGATGTCGTCAATGAAGATGATAACGAACCGGTCCAAGAATTTCTTTAAAATTCTGTTCATTAAGTCCATGAAGGCAGCCGACGCATTCGTCAGCCCAAAAGGCATGACCAGGAACTCGTAATGGCCGTATCTTGTGCTGAACGCTGTCTTCAGGATGTCCGTTTCATAGCTTTTCAGCTGGTGGTAATCGAAACGCAGGTCGACCTTCGAGAATACTGTTGCCCCTTGCAGCTGTTCGAACAGGTCATCAATTCTCAGCAATAGGTACTTATTCTTAATCGTGATCTTATTTAATTCACAATAGTCTATACATAATCTCATCGACCCGTCCTTCTTTCTTACAAACAACACCAGCGATTCCCAAGGCGAGAAACTTGGTTGGATAAATCCCTTTTGGAGCAGTTCCTCTAATTGTTCCTTAATTCACATAATTAATTTGGCGCTAACCTGTATGGGGCTTTAGATATTTGGGCTGCCCCAAGCACCAGGTTGATTGCGAACTCGATTTCCCAATCGGGTGGTAAACCTGGAAGGTCATCAGGAAACACATCGGAAAATTCGTTGACTATTGGGACTTCTTCGAGTTTTGGTGGAGGGGATTCCTCGGCTTTTACTACGAATACCAGGAAGGACTCGCAACCCGAGTTCAAAAATTTTTGCGCCTTCAGAGCAGAGATTTGAGGGATTTTAGTTTTGTTTGTCATTCCCGAGAATACGAATTCTTCTCCGTCGGGTAATTGGAATTTCACTACTTTTCTAGAGCAATCGATCATGGCTCCATATTTCGAGAGCCAATCCATCCCAATTATGATGTCATAATCGTTCATGGGGATTACTATTAGACTAACGTCTAGATCTCTACCCCCAATATTTACGGGGCACTTTTCTACTACTTTGTCATTCTAGTTGGGTCCCCGTGGGGTAAGGTTACTACATAATCGCACTCAGAATGGGTAGGATAGATTCCCACCCTTGCCACGAGATCAGCAGACACAAACGAGTGTGTGGCTCCGGGATCAATTAGGATGGATGCATGCACGTTAAAGATGTTCAACGTACCAGTCACTACGGCTGGATTTGCCTCTACCTCCTCATTAGTCAATGTGAAAACTCGAGCTGGCACAGGTGGAGGTCGAATAAGTTGTTGGGGTTGGTTCTGCACCAATGGTAAATTCTCCTTGCAAGCTCTGGCAAAGTGTCCATCTTTCCGTATTGGGCACCAGTTTTGTTGGCCCTGGCGGTGCCCTTGATTATTAGGACCCTTGCCAAAGAACTGGCGTTTTCTATCTCCTCCTCCTCCGCTTTGCTGGTTCTCTCTCCTCTTCCTCGCCTCCTGTGCTTCCATGACTACCCGTTCGGCTTGCTCGGCAATTAGGGCGCGTTCAGTCACTTGCATAAATTCCAGCTGTTGGGCGCCCACAATACTCAAATCCCGATAGATTTCAGGTTTGAGTCCCTGAATGAATCGGGTCACTTTTAGGGCATTGGGTGAGATCAGATGTGGAGCAAATCGAGACAATTCTTTAAATTTGCGGATATACTCCGCAAAAGGAATGTTCTCTTGTCTCAGGTTCATAAACTCGTACATTCTCTATTCCTGGTCGTGGGCCGTGAAGTACTTGTTGAAAAATGGCTCCTTGAACCTTTCCCAAGTCATCGTGATCGGGCTCTCCAACACCTTCACGGTGTTCCACCAACGCGCATTTTCCCGCAGAAGGGAGACGGCACAAAGGACTTTTTCGTTGTCAGGCACCCTACTATAGACGAACATGTCCTCTATAGTGCCTATCCAGTCTTCAGCCACCGCGGGATTGGTGCCTTCCGTAAATATTGGGGGGTTTAGTTTTCGGAATCGTTCCCCGATTATTTCAACTCTTTCAGGTTGTGGGGAGAAATGACGCTCCGACGAGCTCGGTGATGGATCAGGTCGTCCGATGGTCAGTTGTTGAATGGTGGAGCGGTCGTCATCTTGGGGGACTCAGAGCCCGCTCCACGGCTAGATTCGCCCGCGAACTCACTACGTGTTCTCGGCATTTTCAACTAGATCTATAATCACACAAATAGACAGATAGTAGTCAACACACATTACAATCAGACGTTAAACCTTACAGGCAAGGCTGGTCCTCCCGGCTTTTGAGCGGTAGTACATGGACAGTCTTCAGAATCTAGAACCTGGCTCTGATACCATCTGTAATGACCCTACTTTTCTAATTAAGATAGTTGGCGGATTTCCGCAACGAAAGCCGCGGAAAGCACATTATATAATAACTTTTAAATTAAAATAATATACATATCATAAAAATATTGTTTCACAAAAGGCGTTCTTTACATGGGCCGAAGCCCCAAAAATTCAAAATGAATAAAGCCGCTCCATAGGTCGCATCCATGTACCGCTCTCGCCCTCAAAAGCCCGTGGAGTCACCGCCACCAGCCGCTAACCTAGTCCTGACGTTCCCCGACGTCGGACTCAACAATACCTACAACACATAAAGTCCTGAGCATTTCGTTCAGTAGGTGAATTCATGCAAATGCAGCGTGCACTCAATCCCAAACTCGACACCTCACCACATGATAAATGCAATTCACGCTCGTTCCCATACTCTACGCTATCTCAATATCAGGGCCCTAGGCTGGATTAGGCACCTCGCGCGCAATAAAATTAAAATGTCTGGTCACTCACGCCAGACTAGCGGTGCCCACGCCAACAGTCCGCTGATCGCTCACGTCAGCATCCTCACGTCAGGTCGCCCCTTCCGCTACATACTCAACCGACGGTTTGCACCTTGGGTCGCTCTCGCCCAAGTAGACAGATCGCTCACGTCTGTCTCCCGTCATGTGCCCTACGAGTCCAACCTCAACTCCTGTAAGAGTACGACTGCCAAAATCGGCACACTCTACCCCGCTCAATCGACACTATAAAGTGTCACCGCCCACGCGGTCCTCATCTCCCACATGTCGTGATGTGTCGTGACGTGCTATGCACATACTGCAGTTCTCACAGTAATAATAATAATCACATAAAATGATAATCACCTAATATGCCATTTGAACTTCCAAATCTTTTATAAACTTTAAATCTACTCTCTTGTCATTAGTAGTGACTAACAAGTGGATTGGGCCTAGATTTGGGCTAAGGCCCAATAATACTCAGTCTGAGTCAACACACCAATATAGTCAGCACTTAAAACATTGGATTTTTCATCCTAAGGTTAAGGGATTTGGAAAGGAACTTAGCCCGATATTGTAGGGAAGGCTCGGCGAAATTGTTCTGCACAAATATTGAAATGGTTTCGAAGAAATTGGCTTGTCCGAGGTTGTACATGGCCAATTAACCTACCCGAATTTGTTCATGCTTTCCATCCCATCAACCCAAGCTCGGCGAAATTGCACTTGATAAATCAGCTTGCCCAAATTTGTAAGGATAGGAATGTCGCCCGAAATCGAAAGAGGAGCTCGGCGAAATTGATCTTGGAGCCACCCGAAATTGCTCCTAAATTTCCCTTAACAAGCTCGGCAAAAATTGGCTTTGGGGCTGTCCGAAATTGTTCATGCATTCATTCACCTAAGCTCGAAATTGGCCTTTGAGCTAACCGAAATTGCTCATGAATTTTACTCTCACAACTCAGCGAAATGGGTCATGGAACTACCCGAGATTGCTCATAAAACTATCCTTTGATGCTACCAGAAAACGCTCATGAAACAAACCCTATGAAGTTCGGCGAAATTGGTCTTCAAGTCGCCCGAAGTTGGCCTAGTGAACTACTCGAAATTTGGCCTAATAAGCTACCGAATTTAGCCTCGTAAACTACTCAAAAGTTGGCCTAATAAGCTACCCGAATTTGGCAAGCTTCCCGAATTTGCTCATGAATTCTATCCCATCATAGTTAATCGCCCGAACTTAGCTCACCTATCCGGATTTTCTCCGACACACACAAATCATGCATAACACGTATTTTCACCCAAAACCCATATGTGTGTTCAAAACTTAGCACATAATATCAAGCAATCAAAATCACCTAGTCCAAAGTTCATTATTTCGAATTTAAATGGCCGAAACATCCAAGTTCGAAGTTTGAAGTGGTGGTGAGATTGATTTTTTTTATGTGAGGTTTTACAAGTGGTGATGACCAACGTGATTTGCATAACCCCTAAACAAAGTCCACACTTCTTGGGATGACTAATAATTGTTTTAACATAGGTCTAACTTAGGGTCATGGAAGCTGTAGCGACCTGACTCCCTAAACTATGTATTTAGGTGTTAATAAAAACTTTTTAAAACATAATAATATTCATGTACTGGGCCGAAGCCCCAAAGTCTAAACCCTAAAATATAAAATGTTTAACAACACACACTTTTATTTATTGGGCCGAAACCCAAAGAGTAAAAACATGAAACTTAATTTAAAACACTCCACGGGTCACGTCCCATGTACTGCGCCGCCCTCAAAAGTCCGTGGAGTCATCGCCATCAGCCGCTTAGTCGTGACGTTTTTCAACGTCCGACTCGTTCGTACCTACACACGTAAACCCTGAGCTTTTGCCCAGTAGATGAAAATATGCAAGAATGCAAGTGCTCTCTCTCGACTCCCATCCCGACACATCTCACAAAATGCACGCTCGACTCTTTTCTGATATCTCATCTCATCTCAACTCATCTCATCACATCAGGGCCCGAGGCTTAGGACTAAAGGCAACACGCGCGCAGGGGTCAGTAGATCGGGAGGCCCCACTCCCCACAAAGGTCAGTAGCTCGGGAGGCCCACTCCCCAATCATATAGTGCGACTTAGTCATAACCTCACTACTCATACAATTCGACGACCATCACTCGGTCATAAACTACCCCACTCAACATCATTGTACGATATTACCGTGACTCCGCACGATCTTCTCCCCTCGTAACGTGTATGCAAATGTCGTGCAAGTAAAATGCAACACATAAAAATGCGAATCTCTTTATCACGTATCGGCCCGAGGTATCAGCTCGGCCCGATCCGAAAACTATCGTACTCTAAATAATCGGGCCCAAAGCCCGCGTTCCGAATTACTCGGCATGAAACCTTTCTCCCGAACTTTCCCTCCGAATTTCACTAAGGCTTCCAAAATTTAATCCTTTTTACTCTAAGTCCCAAATTTTCAATATAATACTTAAATTCCTAATTTAAAAATATTTTTCCAAATTTTACCTTTAAAACCACACAAACTCATAATTTTACTAAGGACACGAATTTGAAAGTTTTAACGTAGAATTCGAAATCTTTGATAATTATAAAATGACCCGAAAATTATCCTCAAATTAATTTAAGACCCGAAAATTTTCTCAAATTTACAAATCTGCCCCGGATTTTAAAATTTTTAGTTTAAGTCCCGAAATTTTCAAAAATTACTAATCTACCCGGATTTTTAAAATTTTCAGATCAGCCCCAAATTTTCAGAAATTTTAGATTTGCCCCTAAACTTTCGAAAATTTACAATTAACCCAAGCAAAATATTTTTAATATTTATTTAACTCCTTGGAGATTATGAAAGTTGCACAAAGACCCCATTTGAGTTTTTAATATATATTTAACTCCTTGGAGATTCTGAAAATTGCAGGAAGAAGTCGCTGGCCGAGTTTTAAATTTTTATTTAACTCTCTGAAAATTCTGAAAATTGCAAAGAAGTCCCTGGCCGAGTTTTAAATATTTATTTAACTCTCCGAAATTCTAAAAATTGCAAAGAAGTCCCTGGCCGAGTTTTAGATAATTTTAGACCTTTGAATTTAAAAGAAACCCTAGAAAACCCTAATTTGCACTAATACTCAAATTTTCCAAATCTAATCAAATTCACCCTCGAAAATCCTACTTCTACTTTCCAACCCTACTATATTTCATCTCCCTAGATCACCCGAATTTTGGAGGGATGGCCGAATTTAATTCTATGCATGGCCGAAATTTACATAAGCATATAACATGAAATTTATGCAAGAAAATTCACCTTGAGCACATAAACACGTATCGATCAAAAGAACCGTGCACACGTAGAAATCACGAACTAAAATATGTTTACGCATGTATGCGATCTTCACCTACCTTACGTCCGTAGAAAGCTAAATCACGGGGTATTTCGGTGTGATCCCGACCCGAGAGCTTCGATCCCGAGCTTCCGGAGATTTTTCTTCTCCTCCTTCTTCTCCTTTCCTACTTTCTCTCTTTTTCTTTCTCTCCCCTTCTCCCTCTCTCGGCCTCTCCCCCTTTCTTTCCTTTCTCTCTTTTTCCTTTCTTTCTCTTTCTCTCCTTCTTTCTCTCGGCCTCTCCTCTCTTTCCTTTCCATTTTCCTTTGCCTTTATTTATCTTGGATCCATATGGGTAGAGAGGTGTACTAGGTGGTTTTTGGTCTTGTCTCCATACCACTATGAGGTTTATAATGACTTAGTTCTTTGTCCTCAAGTTCATGGAGGTGTATTAGGTATGCTTTCTTTCTTTCTCCCTTTTCATCTCTCTCGCCATCTTTCCTTGTTTTCTTCTATTTGATTTGTTAATTCTTGTCTTGGTGTAGTAAGGTGTTGCATTAGGTTTGTTATCATTTTGTTTGTATTATTTTGTTTACTTTTTTTGTTTTGTTTTGTTTCTTATTCCACTAATAATATACACTATGGATAAAATAGGGTTAAGTATATTAAGTTGATGTGGTGTGAGGAGGCCCCTCTCAAATATTAATTTATTAATTTTAGGCACATATATATATATATATATATTATTTTATATTATTGGGCCAAAATTCCTAATCTTTAATCTATCCTCTCACACTTGGGCCTTTATTCTTCATTTAGCCCATAATCATTTTCGGCCCCTTTTTAAATTTTCGGGTTCAATTCTAAATTCTTGGCTCGGCTCGGGAAGAAATCGGTGTATGTTCGAAAATCGACTCCACACATTCCGAATATTATTAAAATAATCCCGTATAATTTTTGCGGGTATTACAGAAGCCATGCGTTTAGTACCCTTAAAATGAGGAAATATCTTTGTTTTCTGTTTTGTGCTTTAATGTGCCTTCCACCCATTTATAGTCTTTAATGAGGAAATATCTTTGTTTTCTGCTTTGGGAGAAGAGGCCGAGGACTCACACAAGTGGCGGCGAACTAAGACGAGGCTCGGCTCAAATACTTAAAACAACTGGGGCAAACCTCATCAAACCCACCACCACCGTTAACCAAAAACCGACCCTTAACCCGCTCACAAACCCAAACCACCACGCCCAACCCAAACTCAAACTCCGAACGAATCACTCATTTTACGGGCACCTCCGTCCACACCTCACAAAACGACGATCACAAGCCCACCTCTTCCACAAGAAGAAGCAACCGTGCTGACGCAGACAGAAGCACCCACAAGCTCGACCATTCTGGACGAGTCAGGCACATCAGTGCGTGAAGTCAATCCACATGACGTCCTAGACACATATATTTTCGAAGGACAGTGGATGACTCACCACTTACCCGACACAATAGCAAAGCAAAGCTCGCTGACTTGCGACACTTCCTACAACAAGCTTCGGTTGACCCAGTAGTACTCATTGAAGATGAAGAACTTCTAATAGACGAGGTTTACAATTCAGATCTCCCTGAACTACCACAGTTGATCGTACAACGAGCGGACACGCACCCAAGACTATCTCAACGGATCGTTCGAGTCGAATCACCATGGGAGAACGTGCGAATACAAGTCCCCTTCCTCGAAGAAGTTCGAAAGAGAATCTGGAGGTCACCAGACAAAATCAAGAATCCTAATTAGTTTGATCTCAGAGGAATCTTACGTTGGGATCAACATAGGCGCATGGAACATCTTTTCATACTGACCCACCTTGGTCCAGATCGAAGACTAGAAATTCCTAAAGACCAGCTGAGAGGTCACTTCAAGGATCTATCTCCAATATATCAGCTGCTAGGAGTTTCTCACGGATGAGGACCATTTCCAACACCAACCTACACCATCGACCGGATGAATAGAACTCGAGATGAGCTGAACGAGAGTGATATACCATCCTTCCACCTGACGAGGTCTACCATTTTTACCAGATGTACATGGAAATAATCAAGGACCATAAATGGACATCAAGAAGGAAGGGCTCGATGGATTCAAAAGATTCATGGTGCGCCAAGTAAAGTACTATGCCGCACATGATCTTCGGATTGCCTTGGAAAGCAACATAAAGAAGGTACATGACACCACTGCTCATGAAAGGTTTTCTAATCAAATACCATCACGTCGACTACGTCTTCGACGACCCAGATATGGCCATCACTTACTACAATCCAATCATGAAGAAGACTCGAGTGATGATGAGGTCTGAGATCAATAAATTTTGCGACTGGACACTCAAGTTGATCAAAAATAAAATTGAACATATATTGGAAGAAGTTGACCAAACTACCATTGCACGACTTGGACAAAAGGAACTACATCTTCTGAGAAAACTACTCGAAGCCATCGAGAAACGATTAGAGCTGGGGAATGCAGTCAGACATTACGAGCACGCGCTGGGCTTGCGCAAGTCATTTTATGGCCGACGAATATAGACAGAGCTGAAGGGAAATCAAGCACAAAGGGGAGATTGTAGAATCTAGAATTGAATTGTGCTAGATTTAATTAGCTATCTTTGTTTTGGGGGCGTTTAACTAATTAGTCTTAAGCTTAGGACTATTATTTATACCAAGTCTGTTTGGTGTAATTACAATTGTAAAAAACGAAATCAATGAAAGTTTAGAATTTGATCCGAAAGACTTGCTATTCGACTTCTAGAGAGAGAAAATAATAACTTTTTAACTCCACTAAGATTCTCTCTCATGTTCTTCATAGAAAGGTATTCGACCGAGGTGAAGTTTTCGATAATTCTAATCGTATGTGTCAGGACCCGTCGTCCCGACCTCGCAATTCCGTTCTAATATTAATTATCTAATGCTTTGCTATCGCGCAACTACGTAATAATGCGAATAAAATTTTTCATTTTAAAATGTGCATGCGGAAGACTTATATACATGTCAAAAGAATATTCGTGATTCGTTCTACAAACCATCGAAATCGTGTCCATACAAATACAAGTGTGTGTGTGTGTGTGTGTGTGTGTGCAGCCAAAAGCTTCCTATGCGCCCGGCCTTCACAGGTCGTCATCCATACACACACTCCCACCTCAAAAGCAGCCGGAAAGCTTCAAAAGGTCGGCCTCGCATAAAAGACGGATCACGTACCGTGATCGTCGGTACCTACAATACGTAACATAAAAATGAGCCACCGAGGCTCAGTAAGCAGAAATTATGCATGAATGCACGTGTCCTAACGATCGACAATCCACGTCGTCGTTTTCTAATGCTCGTACTCTCTTTCTCATCTTCTCGTTCTTTTTCTGACTCGTACTCATTTCTCTCATACTCTTACTTCATATGGGGCCTCGGCTTTCTTTCCCACTATGCGCCTTATCATAGAGATCTCATGTGTGGAGGTTCTCACACTAGAAGGTCACCCGAAGGAATCTTCCCTTACTCAGTGCGGCCTCCACGCGGACGCTTCTCACTGGTAGCCAACACCGAGGCCACTAACCGTGGAGGTCACCCGAAGGAATCTTCCCTCCCGGTTAGTGCTTTACGCACTAGAAGGTCACCCGCAGGAATCTTCCCTTACTCAGTGCGTGCCCCGGGCCGCATCCTTCAGGTTGCATCTCCCGCATACGGGGTATTTCCCAGCCTCTTATACAGGCTCTTATGGCTTCTTTTGCCATGGCTGCATAGGGGTAGCCGTGACTCTTCATTGAGTCGACACAAACGCCAATATCGGCGAGTATACATCGCACACAGGCGATCTTACGCACGCTCTTACTTCGTGTCATACTTACTACTTATGCGTGCAAGTGCTCATGCCATGCTCATGTAAATATGCAGATCATGCTTATCATGCATATAAAATAATCTTATCCTATCATGCGCGTTTCACGTAAAATACACGAGCACGTAAATTTCACATTAACAGACGCAGGTAAGTTACGTATCGTAGTTGAATTTCTACTTACCTGGAGTCCGTAGACTAGCTGCTACTGGTTCGGCGAAATTCCTAATTTTTCGACCTTAATCATAAAATTATTATATCAGTACGTTATCTGAAATATTGGTTATCTATGTTCTTGAAAAGTGTTGAAATATTTTGCTTAATATTGTATGTGAAGATCTCGGTATAATTTTATAAGGTAAGATATCGACATTTACGCACAATTCGACATCATATTAAAAGGTTTCGACATTTTATTAGATCTCGACATTATACTAGAAGGACTCAACCTTTTTTATTCGGTTATAAGGTCTCGACATTTTTCGTGTATGAACTCGACATTTAAGTAAAGCTCGACATTATATAATTTGAGATCTCGACATTACCATCTGCTTCGACATCTTTCTTTAGTATGATTTCGATATTTTTATTAGGAAATGTCGACATGAAACTTACATGGGTCTCGACATTTATAGAATGTCGATACATATCACGTCGACATCTAACCTAACATTTCGACATTTCTCTTTGGTTCTCGACATTTTGTGTTCGGTTTCACTCGACATTTTACCTTGTTATTTTGGGACATGAGATGTCGACATTTTTATCTAGCATTCGACATTTACCCTAATAGGATGACTCGACATTTCATACTTAATTTCGCTCGACATTTCTATCTATTATTCGACATTTTGCCTTGAAATGTCTCGACATTTCACCCGACATTGTACTTTAACACTTCGACATTTTGAGGAAAATGTCGACATGACCTAACATGACTCTCGACATTTTACCTTGCATCTGTGTCGACATTTTCTGTTCAATTCCATTCGACATTTATCTCGCCATTTTGGAGTGAAAAATGTCGACATGGAAATTCACCCAAGTCTCGACATTTATCATCGACTTCAATCCCTAAACGTTCTTCATCCCTCGAAACTGGATTTTTAGCTCGTTCCTCCTAGCATTCTAAGTTCTAAATCACACACAAAACTAGTTGACTCCTTATTTGCTCATTCCGAAACCCTTAGTTCGAATTTAGGCTCGGTATTTTAGGGTTTCTCGTGGCTTTTCCAACCACTTGCCTTTAATGCCGATTAATGCTCTCAACTACCTCTAAAGAAAAAAATTAAGAGCTTAAGGAGGGGGTTTTACTTACCAACTTCGAATTCTCAAGAAACTTGGTTCGAATTTGGCTCGGCTTCTTCTCCTTTCCTTTTTCTTGCTTCGACTTCTTCTTGGTTTCTTCTTTCGTGGGTTTTCTTTTGGGGTTAAAGTGTATTGAGTTGTTTTTAGTTAGATATTTTCTATAGCTTTTGGTAGATAAGGCACAAAGTGGCGTGGGTTCTTACTTGTTTTAGGGAAGTTGTCTCCCAATTTGATTTCTTGTAAATTTGGGCCTATTATTTAATTATAGCCCAATAATAATTAAATTCCTAGCCCAACTCTCATTTGACTATCATTAGTCATTTCCTTCATTAGCATTATCTTCGAAAATCACTCACCTAATTTAGGGATCGTCATAGTACGTATTCATCGACACGTAATTGCACATAATTCTCGTAACATTTCGCGTGCATAAAATCATAACATCACAAAAGCATATAGCCCATACGTAATTAACACAACAGCACATAAGTCATAGACGTAATTTATTGGCCGACCTAATTTTCAGGGACCGGGGTCCTACAGTATGTATACCTTAGACTTCTTGTCTAGGATCATTTGATTTGATTAATTAGGACCTAACAGTAACTTTTAGTTAATATAAAAGAAACCTCAAAAAATTAACTTCTCCACTATCAAGCACACGTCTACAATAACCACCCACTATTGCTACTCTTTTTAACATTTAAATGGAAAGCATAACTACCATCCGCAACATCCACATAATGAGAGAGATAATCCACAACCTCCACACAATGAAAGAGATAATCGATCAGAGTGAGGCTACTGCTCTGAAATTGCTTCGAGCACTAGAAAGCAAACGACCACGTGTTTTCTTACAAAGATCGTGTACGAAATATGGCAGGTAAGGGGGAGAGCTGGAGGTCAGAGAGGAAGAAATATAAATGGCTCTGACAACAAGATATTTTGAAAGGGGACATTGCACATGGCCGACCAGGAGACACGTGGAGGGCAGCTGATGGGTAACATTATAACTAGAAGGAGGATATGCCACTCTGACAATAGTACACATGCAGCTGCTATGTCCTAGGTTGTACCAAAAACTGTCATGTGGTCCCAAGTGGAGGCCAGCTGGGGAGACAAGCGGATATATTGCGAGAGAGATTCAAGAGAAGAACATGTTCACTTAGAGATTTTCATGTAGAAAACAGCACCATTAAAAAAATGTAATGAGAGGAGTGAACTTGAGGGTGTATATCCCGACTGTGAATAGTGATACTATTTCCGACGGCCCGTGACATAGGATACCTATCCAAACCACGTAAATTCGTGTCTCTTTACTTGCTAGCATTAAAATATCGATCCAAATACACACTAAAACAAACAACCCAGTCCGTTTCATCCTCCAACCTTTATTTCCCGGACCAAAATCTTGTTGATCGGGGTCATACCCGCATCAAATAGCATCGTCTGTGGGAAAGATGGACTGAGACATGAGTTTGTCGGGTGGTCGTAGTGAGGATGGTAGGTCAATTTGTGTTCGTTCGAGGACGAGGCGTTAAAGACATAGTAGGTAGTTACTGTTGTTAGGGTAGTGGTAAAACTATAGGACGAGAGAAGCAATGTCGATGGAAGAACAGCAAACGTTGGCACAGAATCTGCAAACACGATTTGAAGAAGTTGTTGAAGAGACCAGGGAGACTCCACTACGAGCCTTGGCATTTACAGCACCAGTCGAAGTCTTGTCGCCGGCGCCGACGCACACGTTTGCGGGACCATCTGGAGCTATCCCACCTCAAACTCCCATAACCTTTGGAACAACTAAAATTGTTGGTATAAAATGTGGTAGACATGGGGATGACTGCGAATAGGGCAAGGAGGAAGGGCAAGTGAAAACATGCCTTATCTATTCGGGGAATAACTTCGGATGGGCATGTCTCAGAATGGGCGGAAATAGTAGGAGAAAATGCGGTGGCAGCTGGGAAGACTCCAGTGCTCCAGCCTGAATTGAACCCGCCTGGAAGAGAGGACGCTCAAGAAAAGAGAATTGAAAGGCCCCCAAGACAGAGGAGCGAACATCTCAGGGGAGTTCAAGAGGAACAACGACCTACGAATCGGGTAAATGTCATATCCCCAGTGACCATAGCCAGCGGATGCAGAATGGAAGGAAATAGGAGAGTCAGGGAACATGAAGTAGAGACAAGGAGCTACAGCACGCGTAACCAGAGAGGAACCATGAGTGAAAATGTACGAAGGTTAGTAGAGGGAATGCAAAACTAGGTGACCAGACTGTATTTTTGAGGGTGCGTCAGGCGGGTACGCCTTTCGCTAAGGAGCTATTAGAGGGCGAGGTATCGCTCAACTTTAAGCAGTTACCGTACCAATACGATGGTACCACAGATCCGGAGGACCATGTCTTGCGTTTTAAGAACACCATCCTACTACACAGGGTGTTCTTGACGACATTGGTACAATCCGCCCAACAATGGTTTAGCCAGTTAGGACCCGAGGTGATCCATTCATTTGAAGAATTCCAAGTGATGTTCGTTAACCAGTTCGCTAGCGCCCGAAAACCCCCCAAATCCGACATGTCATTATTCCAAGTCAAGCAGCGACCAGATGAGAATCTCCGATCTACATCAAGAGGTTTATTGTAGCTGCCTTAGAGGTGCCCTCCGCTACTGGTTTGGTCAGAATCAATGCTCTAGTCCATGGCCTACACTCCAGCGACTTCTTTGCGTCACTTTCCAAGAAGCCCCCACAAATGTTTGAGAAACTACAGGGCAGGGAAGACAAGTATATAAACCTAGAGGAGAGTAAGTTAGCAAAGGTTTGAGATATGATGCCCAGCACATTTCCTAAGGGAGAGATGGACAATCATCATGGAATCGGGAGGGTGTCAGGGCATCACGTCCTCCATTGATATGGATACCTATGACGGGTAGGGGGAGTGGATTCCCACAAACGTTCAAAGGCATACCCCCGCGATCCAACCTCGATGAAGTATTAGCTGTAGCTGCGAAGTATCCTGCCATTAAGTACCCTTTGATGCACGCACGGGGACCTCAGAGACCCCCATCAGAGCTATTTTGCCATTTCCATAATGAATATGGACATCACACCAACAGCTGCGTGCACCTGAAGAACGAGATAGAGAGGCTAATAAAGGCAGGAAACCTCAAGGAATTCTTATATCGGAATCGAGGAGTAGCTCAGCCTGTGCAGCCGGGAGAGAAGGGGGTCCCGGGTCAAGATAAGGGAAAACAGTCCATGCTGGAGCCTAGTGGGTCAGGACCTAGTCAGCAACAGGCTAATATTCTCATCAAAGTAGGAGGCCCTGAGGGTGGGGATTCGCATAGAGCTCGGAAGATGTACGCTCGGATTGGGAGAGTGAAGGTATTCAGATCGGGAGTAGGTTAGTGGGTCCGATGAAGACCACCGAGAATATCCAGTTCGGAGTAAAGGACAAGATTGACGTTGTGCGACCCTATAATGATGCTCTTGTGATTACCACGGATGTGGCAGGGTACAACGTTTGTGGGTATTCATAGACGGAGAAAGTTCGACATACATCATGTTCTTGGAATGTTTTAAGCAGATGAAGTTAGGGATGGAACTAAAGTCAGTGGCTACCTCTTTGTATGGATTTGGCGGAGCTGATATACAACCCCCAGAACATGTTACGCTTCCTGTGCGACTAGGTGAGGATCACAGGCGGGTGGTGCGGATTGTAAATTTCCTAGTTGTTGACGCGGTTTCCTCTTACAACATCATATTGGGACGTCCGGCTATAAAGGGGTTTAAAGCAGTACCATTAGGGGTGGGATCGGTTTGGGTTTGTCGGGTCGGGTACCCGACATTTGCGGGTATAGAAATTGAAACCCGACCACGACCCGACAAAAATCGGGTACCCGAAACCCGACTATCGGGTTCGGTTCGTGTTCGGGTTTTGCTCTTTTTTTTTGTTAATTTTACTGTGCATGTGAGTGACTCCCAATGTTAACTGCCTCTTGCTTTCACAGCAGTTGATTTTTTATTGTGAATAACTTGTGTTGTGTTTTTATAAAATAGTAGGATCGAGCTGTGGATATTATATTAGCAGCAGTACACTCCGTTCCATGGAAGAAAAATAACAAAACATAATATAGTAACACAGTAGATATCAAATTCAAAAACATCAACAACAAATAAGTTAACACACACCATCACAATAAAATATAAATATGCCAAAATAAGATGTTCAAATCTCACACCACCATCATAATACGATACGAAGTCGATAAAACGAGATCACACCACAAATAGTTTACTAACATCACAAATAGTTCACTAACACGAAATAAGTTAAACATCAAGATATCAACTTCCAAAGCTCCACTCCACCTTTCACCATCAAGCTCCACAATACATCTCACGTATCAAATGTCGACGGCCGATGTATCCACACCCGTACTCTCCAATTCTACAAGAAAAAAACAACCGTAACGAAATGGTAAAAAATTAAGCCAAAGCATAAGTAAGATAGAAACATACCCTTCTCGATGTTCTCAATTTCGTCTAAGTCACCCCAAACTACTACAACCCACTAAATAAACACATATTAACCCAAGATTACATAAATTAAAGGATGCTACAAAATATTCCTAACAATCTCCCCATTAGCATCCTTTTCGCTTTGGTGTCCTTGGTGTTTTCTTCTTCTTGGGTTTCTCCACAGCACAGACCGATTTCCTGAGTCCAAGTCTGAACTCGTATGATCATATCGTTCTTCGTAATGATATTCGATCTGAGATGATGTTGATCAGCTTCTCGTACTTCTCCTGGACTTCTGCTTCTTCGAACCTTAGCTACTCCAGAATCCTTCCGAGTTTGCTCCGGATAATCAGCAGTGTTCCATCGCTGAATTTGGCAATCTCGGATGTTTTCATCAGCCTCTTTTCTCCCTTGTAGTTGATGTAGACCACTGATGGGTCGTTGTCTTCATTGATTATGTGGCCTTAAGACTTGGGTCGGGGACATCGAAGGATGGCTTTGTGAGATTCACCCTTTTCATGTTGCTTTCTACCGCCATTTGAAGATCGTGAGTCAAATTGAACTTGATTTGGCGCATCATGAATCGCTTGAGAGCAACGTATCCCACTTTTAAGTCTGGATTCTGGAGTGTTCCAAGAAATCTGAAGCTTTCCAGTATCTGATCAACGTCTTCACCTCTGACGTAGGAAAGATCGCCTTCAGTCAGTTCCTCGACCGTTCCATCTTCTTGCTGCACTTTGTAGATAGGATATTCATAGAAGTCGAGACGACCTCGCCGTACTCCCAAGATTTTGCTGATTCTGGCTTTTTCCTTCTCTTCTCTTCTAAAAGTGTCAACGTTAGTATCTTTTCCTCTCCACACAAGCCCTCTACGAAGAGAGAGCAGGTATCGTACAGCGGTTGGTCTCGGGAGATGAGTTAGGCCTCTTAGATCAAGCTCGTCTAACTTCTTGATCCTATCTTCCTTCCTCCAGATTCTTCTCCGTATCTCTTCTTGATATGGAGCGATCACTTTGACATTTTCCTACGGTGGCTTCTATTCTTCTCCTATCTTCGACTTCGAGGGGGCACTCTTCATTGACGAAGACGTGTTTGAGAAGCTCGGGAAGTTCTGGAATATCTGCTTCGTAGTCTTCACCTTCCTCAAGTTCATCATCGTCGATAAGGGCCAGGCTAACGTTTGCCTTCATCAAGAAGTATCTGGCATTGTCCAGTAAGCCCTTGGCCAAGGCTAGATGCATCGGCTTTGTTAACCAGTCGTCGTTGAAGATGTATTTTCTACCGCTGTGTGTGGGTTGTAAAGTGTTTCGAGAGATATGATCGGTTCATTTGACTGAAGGGATAGAGTAGGTGAGGATGGAGGATCGGAGAAGGTTCTTGGGTTTGTGAGGCTAGGCGGTGAGAGACTCATGGCTGGTGAGGAGGTCGGTTGGGTTGTTTTGGTAGTAGTTCGAGTATATTTTTTTGTTTGTGTGGGTGTAGGTGGTCTTGTTCTAGTAGGTGTTTGGGTGGCTCTAGGCTGTGGCTGTGACTGTTGAGGAGGCTGAGGCCCTGTCTCTCGTGTCTTCTCCCCCTCGGGATGATCCTCACTGTTAGGATCGCCATGTGGTTGTCGGGATGACTGGGCCTCGCCGGGGTTAGGTGGGTTGGAAGGAAGCTCCAGACGACTGAGGACCTCCGCTTCATACTCAGTTAGCTTTGGTGCAGTGCGGAGTCTCGCAAGCAGAACATTGATGAGTTCCGTGATTGGAACGTTCCATGGGCCGCCGTCAGAGTCTGGAGATGGGTCGGCTTGAGAGGGTACGTCTTCGGTGACAAGGGCTTTGCCTTTGTCTCGAGAGGAGGTACCAATTGCGTTGTATACTTGTGTCATGACAGTGTCCTCGAGATCTTTTGCGAACTCCGCGAGTAGATCATTCAGCCTGGCCTCCGTCACGAACGGGGAAAATAACCTGACGGAGTCACGAAGACGTTCCGTCGTCACAACATCAGTAGAAGGTACTGATGTGCCGCCTGTTTGCACTGGACTTGAATAACAGAGGCCACTTAGGCTCATCGTTGACATCAATGCTTAGACAGACTCAGATTGATGGCCCAAGGTCGTAGCTGCAGCGATGTTGACTACGTTGGGTCTTCCGCTCTGTTCCGTACTAGACTCTAGTACGGAGACATTGTGGAGCGTTCGGTCCAGATCACTAAGATCTAGAGGTGCAGAAACTAGAGTAAGTGTCCTGGAAAATGGAGGAATTATGGATGGTGAGGGCAATAGACTAGTTGTGATCAAGGAAATTGCAGTCTGAGGCTGAGGACTGCTGGATACATCAACCCCCTCCGAGCGAGGTGGTGATGAATGACGTGGCACCTCGTGAGTATCTGAAACAACCATCTGTTGGGAGATGATTGGAGTGGCTGGGAAGGGTAGTTTGCGCGATTGGACCTGATGTCGCGACTTCTACTCGGGGGAAGACAAAGTCATCCCCTACACCTATTGGCTTGGTCCGGCTTATTTGTGGACTAGTGGGCTGAGGAGTATGGTCGTGTTTCTGTTTTGTACGCCGTTCCTATTGACTGCTGCTGTCATCCCCTTTGGATTTTCTCTTTTGTTTTGGCTTTGGGGATGAAGAGCTTCCTAGACCTACATTTGGCTGTGAGGGTTGGCTTGTCCCTAGGTTAGGTTCAACTGGGATGTGTTGAACCATGGGAACATCATCAAGGTTGTTGGCTCGTAGGTATTTGAGGAGCTCTTGCTCAGTTGGATCGAGGAGTCGAAGTAGGTAGTCTGGTATGATCATGGCCTCCTGATCAATCTTGTTTTTTGTTGATTGAATTTTGGTGAGCTTTGGAGCTTGATAACCTTCATCCCTGGGTCGGCGCTCTATGTCGGGATGAAGATCCACAAAGTGTTGGACGATGACAAAGAGCCACCGTAGGTAAGGAAGAACCGGCTTCGTGGATCCGAGACCTCGCCTTCGTAGTTGATCAAGGATGTCCGTCCAGATTAGATGCACGACATCATAATTCCTGTTGAAGACGATCCCATGGAAGATTAGCATGATGTTGCGGTTGCATTTGTCAGACCCTGCGTGCTTCGGCGAGAGGGAGGTGAATGGAGTTTTGGGCGTTTGGTTTGTGGCCCGTGAATAGGAAGTCCCTGATCAGGTCATCGTTAGAGGGAAGGATCATATAGTAATGAGTATGGCAGGTTTTGTATGGACCGAAGAATGGCTGGGGTAAAAACAACTATGGTTTTGTCAATTTTAGCGGAAAGACGGGTTGTTTTGGGGTTATTTGTTGGGTTCTGAAGGGTGGACCAAAATTGTTGGACGTAGACTTCAGGGACAACCTCGGTCATATTTAGGGCGGTGTTTAGAGGGTGGTTTGCAGGACAATAATAGGATCTGGGCACGAGGTGTTGTCGAAGTCAGGTTGAAGGTTGTTGGGTGATCTCTTTGCCCAGTCCTTTGAAGCGAAAATCTTATCAATCTGTCACACCATTTTGGTAATTCTGTAACATAAGATTAATTTATTAGTGGATTATCGTGTAATGCATCAAATTTGAAAGTTATGAAAGACGAAATGTTGTTACACTTTAGGACTTAGATAACATTTCATAAGTTTAAATTGTGTAACTTGAATCGACCGATGCAAAAGAACTTTATAAATTTTAGCAAATAATTGACGGGCTTTTCAATTGATCGATTTGAATTGAGAGAACAATTTGATGTAAGTTTCGAGTAAGGAAATTTCAATCGATCGATTCAAATGATGGTTCTTTTATAAGTTGGTTTCGATCGAAACTGCGAAAATTATGATTTAAATCATGTTATACTTAAGAGACAGTTTCGGCCTAAAGTCCTAAATGTACGATTTAAATCATACCGAAATTAGAAGATCCGGTTTCGGCCGAAAGTGAAGTTCAATCGATCGATTCAAATAAAAGTTTGGTTATACTTCAGTTTCGATCGAAACTACAGAATAGATGAATTTAGTAACATGGTGTGAGTAAAAGAAAGTTTCGGCCCAAAGTCCTAAGTTAAACGATTGAAATCATAGCAAAATTGCAATAGCCAGTTTCGACCGAAAGTAGTGAATCGCGCGATTTTTTAAAAAAACATGATATTAAAATTGACAGTATCGACCGATTGAAATGTGAAATTGAATCTGGAATGAGTTTCGGGCGAATGAAAAACTGATCGAAACGCAATTGAAGAGCGATTTGAGCGAAATCACTTAAACCCTAATCTGCGAATCCTGCGAAAAACAAGAACGATATCAGTTAAAAACTGCAGATTGTATGTTTTTCCTTACCAATAATGGATTTGGAGCTGCAATAATCGGAAAAACAGAGTTCGTGAGTGACGGTGATGAGATTATGTGCTATTACAGAGAGTTTGAAAGTGAATTTGGGGAATCGATGAAGAAAGGTTGTGTTTTGGGCGAAACGCTATATATATAAGATGAGTTTCGATCGAAATTGGTTTCGGGCGAGTCTTAGTTTCGCCGAGAAAAAAAATCACAAAGGAGTTAATTTTTAGTTTCGATCGATTCAATTTAGTTTCGGGCGATGCTCTGTTTCGCCGTGTAAAATTATAAAAGGATTTAAGAAAATTTTTCAGTTTTGATCGAAATGTGTTTCGGGCGATAGTCAGTTTTGCCGAGAAAATTATAAAAGGATTTTAAGAAAATTTTCAGTTTCGATCGAAACGTGTTTCGGGCGATAGACAGTTTCGCCGAGAAAATATCTGAAATATTTGAATATTTTAGTTTCGATCGAATTTAAAGGAGTTTCGGGCGATACTTAGTTTCGCCAAGAAACGATTTGAAATACTTGAATATTCAGTTTCGATCGAATTTGGGATTTCGCCGAGATAAATTTTCTTAAGGTTTTAGAAATGATTATCTCAGAATTTTACCCTATAATGCGATTTGAGAGCAGATTTGATGAAAGATCATAAAAACTCCCCCTTAATTGGTGCAAAGTGTTCGATGACTCCGCCTAGATTAGTGCATTCCAAGACTCCCCCTAGATCCGTGCATAAATTTTTATGAGACTCCCCTAGATACGATAGTAGAATTTTTAACATTCATATGAAAACATATAGAAAAATTAAGTGACCTATTTACACAATATCAGGTTCATGTAGGGACAATCGATCATGTCTTACGATTCAACATGCCTAACCTAGATACCAAGAATTGGAATCGCTTTTCATCCAATGCCTTAGTGAATAAGTCAGCAAGTTGAAGATCTGTGTGAACAAAATGCATTTCGATTGTACCTTGTTCTACATGTTCCTTGATAAAGTAATATCTAATGTCTATATGTTTTGTGCGTGAGTGGTGCACTGGATTACTTGTTATAGCTATAGCACTTTTGGAGTCACTAAAAATTTGAATACGATTTAACTTTATACCAAAATCTCGCAGCTGGGTTCTGCCTCTGTTGTCGAGGTTGAGACACAATTTTGTTTTCGAGACGACCAGCTTACGAGTTTATCCCCGAGAAATTGAGCGGCTCCAGAAGTGCTCTTTCTGTCCAGCTTGCATCCCGCGTAATCGACGTCGGTGTATCCTATGGGTTCGAAACTTGACTCCATCAGGTACCATAGACCTAGATTTGGAGTTACCTTGAGGTATTTGAAAATTCTCTTGACAGCGAGCATGTGAGACTCCTTTGGATTAGCTTGAAAGCGAGCACAGAGACACGTGGCGAACATGATGTCAGGCCGACTCGACGTAAGATAGAGCAAGGATCTTATCATGCCTCGATAAATCGTCTGGTTAACAGATTTCCCTGATGAATCTGCATCAAGTTTGCATGAGGTAGACATGGGAGTGATGGCAGCATTTGAGTTGTCCAAGTTGTACTTCTTGAGTATGTCGTGAATGTACTTGGATTGACTGATGAAGATTCCATCGTGAAGCTGCTTAACCTGAAGGCCTAAGAAGAAGCTTAGTTCGCCCACATGCTCATTTCAAATTTCTGCTTCATTAGGTCTCCAAAGTTCCTGCACATTCTTGAGTCCGTCGACCCGAAGATGATGTCGTCGACGTAAATCTGTATTAACATAATGTCTGAGCCTCCTTCTTGATAAAGAGAGTCGTATCGATCTTCCCTTTTGTTAAGCCGGAGGAGATGAGAAAATCCGAGAGGACCTCGTACCAGGCTCTGGGAGCTTGTTTAAGTCCATAGAGAGCTTTATCGAGTCTGTAGACGTGGTCTGGGAGTTGTTCGCTTACAAAACCTTCAGGCTGAGATACAAAAACTTCTTCTTTCAGTATTCCGTTGAGGAATGCAGTTTTGACATCCATCTGGTAGACTTGTGAAGTTCTTGTGTGCAGCGAAAGGTAAGAAAATTCTGATGGCTTCAATTCTTGCGAGTGGAGCATATGTCTCATCATAGTCAATTCCTTCTTGTTGATTATATCCTTTTGCAACCAGCCTTGCTTTATTTCGGATAACAACTCCTTGCTCGTCCGTTTTGTTCTTAAACACCCATTTAGTCCCTATGATAGTTTTTCCAGCTGGTCTAGGTACTAGGTTCCAGACTTTCAACCTCTCAAATTGATTGATTTCCTCCTGCATTACAATTATCCAGTCTGGGTCGGCGAGTGCTTCAGCTACTTTGTTGGGCTCATTTTGACTGAGAAAGCAGGAATAGAGGCTTTCATTTATCGTTGATGCTCGAGTTGTGACACATGTTGGGTGTGCACGGGTCCACTTTCTTGTATTAGGTTGTGATGAACCAGCTGCATTTGTATCGTGTATTGCTTCTTCACTTTGATCAGCCTGATGTTCCGTTTCTTCTCCAGGTTGAGGTATTGCTGACTCTCCTGAAGAAATTTCTATTGTTGAACCAGAAGGCTGAGGTGTTTCAGCGGCTGAGCTGGAGATGATCTCTGTATCAGTTGGGAGTTCACTGTCGTCATCAAGGTGAAGAGTTTCCATCGTAGGAGGGGAATTGTCATTGCTAGTCTCTACAGGATCATTATTTCCTGGTGCTGCACAAGTTGTTGGAGCAGTGGGTGGCGACGGCTTAGAGAAGAGATCCTCGAATAAGAGATCGAGTTCAATGTCGCTCAATGCATTTTGATTTTGAAGTTTCGCCCACGGAGGAGGTGCTTGGTTGATCCTTTGTCAACTCTCGTAGAAGTCCTGGTTCTGGACTGATTTGTGTAGAAACTACTCGGTCTACTTCATCAAACGTTACGTTAATGCTTTCCATAACAGATCTTTTCTCCGTGAGGTATACTCGATAGGCTTTTGATGTCGTCGAATATCCTACCAGTATCCCTTCAAATGCTTTTGGGTCTAGTTTACCTCTATCCACACGATCATTTGCTACGTAGCACCTACATCCAAAGACTCTTAAGAAAGAGACGTGTGGCACTCTGCGATTTATCAAGTCGTAGGGAGTCCTATTGAACCTCTTGTGAAGGGAGCCACGGTTTTGAGTGAAACAGGCTGTGTTAATTGCTTCGGCCCACAAGAAGTGAGGTAGTCCAGAGTGAAGAGGAGTGTACGAGTTGCTTCAACGAAGGTTATGTTCTTGCGCTTGACTACCCCATTTTGTTGAGGTGTTTTCGCCGCTGCAAACTGTTGGGTGATTCCAAGTGATGCATAGAAGTCACTGAGTTTTTTGTTCTTGAATTCTGTTCCGTTGTCAGTTCTGATGATTTGTACACTTAGTTTGTAGAGGTTTTGTGCGGTTTTGATAAACTCAATGATTAGACCTGGAGTTTCGTCCTTTGTTCTGAGGAATTTGGTCCATGTGTAGTGCGAGAAATCATCCACAATAACCAACACATATTTTCGCCAATTGATGGTCTGAGTCCGCATAGGTCCACACAGATCCATATGGATGAATTCGAAAGGTTTCCTGAGTTTCACGTCCAAATGGTGACATGTAATCATCAGAGAGAGGTATCTCTCTAGTTTTATGGCTATTATTGAGTTCTGTGTAGTCACATTCAATTTGGGCCCATTCTTTATTCCTCCGTTTCCCTTCATCATATTCAGTCACCTCACTTGATTCTATGAAGGGCCTTAGTTGTTCAAGGCTCAACCCAAAACGCTTAATGTTGTACAGTGAATGTACCTTATCTTTTTCAGGGTTAGTGGTGGGTTCAAACCCCAATCCTCGGCGAGGATCATAGAATTCTACATCTTTAGGTTGGCTAAGAAAGACAATTTGTTCAGATTGACCTTTTTTGGTGTTAATGTCCTCTAACTCTTTGACTTTCTTGTATAGACGAACAGGTTCGTTTGTGATTAGTTCGTATTGAGACAATACATTTGCTCGTTCTTCTTCGCTGTCTTTCAAGCTTCTACTCATATCGCTAATTTGTTTTTCCTTGCTTTCTATATGATCTTCTAAAGTCTTTACTTTAGTTTCAGACAAGGTCAAGGATTCACTAGGAATGGCTATCTCTTCATGTTGTTTGTTTAATAAGGCATAATTTTTGTCAAAATTGCTTTGGAGTTCTGAGTAATTTAGGGATGGAGTGTATACCTCCAGGTCGGATGAAGAGACATCAGTCCTGTCTGACCCGAAGACTGGCTCATCCTCGTCGGAGTCATCATCAATGCTTTTCACCATGAAGGCCATTTCTTCTTCCTCCTCGTCAGACGTGTCCTCCAACCATTCTTCTTCCTCAGCAACCAAGACAATTCCCGCCTCCTTGCATTGTGAGAGCTGAAACTTTTTCTTATAGTATTCAGTGTTTTTCTTCTTTGGTCTGAAGCATTCAGAAGCAAAGTGACCCGGCTTACCACAGTTGAAGCACTTCTTTACTACTTCAGATTTCTTAGTTTCAGCCTCTTCAGGGGCAACGAACTTCTGTTTCCCGCCCGAGGTTCGTTGTTTGTTGGAGGAAGATGATGATTTCTTGGCGCTCATCTTATTGACCGTCTCTCAGATCATAGCCATCTTTCTGATTGATTCGAGTTCGTCCTCAGGTTCTTGGTCGGATTCGGCGTTGTCAGAAGTGTCGGATTTTACGACCTTGCTTTCCTTTAGAAGTTCTCGAGCTCCTGTTGCTTGCCTTAGAGGTCACGAGTGCAATGGTTCCATGTCGACATTTGTTTTTCCTTCGTTCTTGATTTCCTTGTCATACTGGGAGTATTGTGAGAGGTTATCGTGTAGGGAGTGAATATCCATAGCATCCAGATCTTTGTTGTGTTGCTTAACCAGAACTGCAATCCGTCCCAACTCAGGTTGAAGTGTGGAAAGGAACTTGATGTTGTGTTCGAGATTGGAGCGTTGGATGTTGATCTTTCTCCTCTCGTTGATAATGGTCAGGAAGTGAAGGTAAACATCTCGAAGTTCTTCCCCCTCCTTAGCTTTGAAGGAGTCATAGGCAGTGAGGATGCTGGACTTCTTAGACATAAAGCTAACTTCTGTCCCAACCATCATTTTGCATACTTCATCCCAAATTTCCTTTGCAGTGACCATTGCGTCGACTTGCTTGTCCGCTCTGGCACGTGCTCTCTCAGCATCATTGTATCGACTAGGGTTCTTAGGAGTTCTCCTCTCTGGAATTACAGGAACAACATCGGGTTGAGCAGGGATGATGGTCCGAAATTGAGCAGGTCTTTCATAAATGGAGGAAAGCATGTCGTTTGCGAGGTCTGCATCCTTGATTTCTATGAAGTTGATGAATCGTTGCTTCCATGTGCCGTACTCTCGCCATCTTAGTAGTGGTGCACGGTTGTCAGATCCATGTTAGTAGTAGTGGTGCAAGACCTTTCATGTTTTTTTGTTTGGTAATGATCGTAACGCGTAATAGATCTGCGAAATGAAACGCTTTAGTTTTGAATGAGATATAGTCAAGTGTGAGTAATTTCGAGTGTTGAGTCTAAGTAGGTCAATTCACTTAATGAATTCTGTCGCAATTTAAAAATTGATGAATTTTGTGTAATGCTTGAGGATCGGACCATTGGAGTTATGTGAAATTAAAATTTGGTCTACCCAATTTGAATGCTTGATCGATTCTAATTTTATATGAGGCAAGCTCGGCGATTGGTCCTAAGTGTTGAGAATCGTCAATTGAAATTGAATTTAGAGTTCTAGAATAGGCCAAAGTGTGAATCGTACAATATAGATCCCAAAGGCTAAAATCGGGCGACAGAATGTGAATCGGGCGAAAGAGTTTAGAAAGATTAGTTTCGACCGAAAGAGGGATTTTGATTTGAATAATTCGTTTCGATTGATAGAAATGAGGAGGTTTCGGGCGAATTTGGTCCAAATTGATTTCGTATCGATTGACTAAGATTGAATTTAGCTAATTGGACGATTGAGTTTCGAGCGATACAGTAAATGAATTGGACTTTCGTCGAGAAATGTATCGAGCGAAACTCAGCAATTTGGTACTGTAGACTTTCGGGCGATATGGGTTGGGCTTTCGTCGAGAAATGTATCGGGCGAAGCTATGAAATTAGCGAAAAATTCCCCGAAACTCAAATTGATCGAAACTCCTCACAGTGGGTTTCGGTCGAAACCTTCAAACTCAATGGTACTGTTCTATCCGTTTCCCGAAAGTGATGAATAGTTCAGTAAAAACCAGATTTTCAGACTCGTTTTTGCTCAAATCCTACTCAAACTTAACAGAAATCGACGTGAAAGAGCATAAATGTACTCAATATCAGTTATCTAACGTCCTAGTGGTAAGAAATCACTGAAAACGATTTGAAAGCACCCAAAAACAGTGAAAAAAATCGAAAATGAGTTTTCAAGCAAAAACTTCGTCAAATCACGTCGGAATCGAGCAAAAACGGATTGAAATGGAAGATATTAATCCGCATTAGGCTCTGATACCACTTGTTGGCCCTCTTATTACAAAACAAGGATAAAAAAGAAAGGATTGAATGTGTAAAACGTGAAGAACACCTTGTGTCACGACCCGACTTCCCTAACTGCCTATTCTAGCGCATTCCTATGTGCCTAGCGAGTTATGAGTAGTAAGGTACACTGAAAATGCGTATAAAATTTTTCTTTTTCCATTAACATAATGGAATGATGTTCTGTACAAGTCAAAAGAATACATGTCGAACACTAAGTTCCAGACATGATCTAACTACGAGGACGAAGGTGTGTCGGCACAGCAAAAAGCTCCTATGCGCCCAGCCTCACAGGTCGTCATCCATACACACACGTCCACCCCAAAAGCAGCGCGGAGCTTCAAAAGATTGGCCTTGTCATCTAACGCGATCACGTACCGTGCTCGCTGGCGCCTACAACACATAACATAAAAGAATGAGCCACCGAGGCTCAGTAAGCAGAAATCATGCATGTATGCACGTGTCCATTTCCCCGCAAAGGCAAACCCTGCCGATGCATAAATTTCTATGCAAGGGCAATCCGCGCCGATGCACCTAATACTCGTACTAGTAAAACTCAGGGCCCTCGGCTAATCTTACTATGCACCACAAGAGCTCACGTTCCTCAGGACAATACGACAGCGGTCCACGCCGGATGGCCGAACCCTAGGATGCACATCGTTCCCCTAGGTCGCCATATAAACCCGGTCGTCCTCGACTGTCCGGCGGTCGCTCACGCTGGTAGCCTACGCTGAGGTTGCCTACACCGGGGTTCCACCCGGTGCTGCGTATACCCTCAGGTCGCACCCTCCAGGTCGCACCGTACCGCCACGGGCCATGCCCGAATCCTATCCATAGGATACCAATATATATATTTACAATAATAGTACGACGACGCTAAACGCCGCCCTGGTAGCATAGTAGACAGCCCCTGACTCAACTATGAGTCGACACACTTGCCCACATCGGCAAGTCCTCGTCGCATACAAGCGACATATCACCATGCACACTCTATCCCATGACCCTTCCCCATGAGTTCGTGCGTGCACATGAGCATGCATATGCAAACAAATGCAACTTATGCTTACCACATGAAAGCGTAACGATAAATTTACGTAATCACGAAACCACGTAGGCAGTCACATATACATATAGCACACAAGTTATGTGTTGTAGTTGGATTTCTACTTACCTGGCGTCCGTCGACTAGTGCTACTGAACTGGTGAATTTCCTAAGCCTCGACCTTAGGCATAAAATATTAGCGTCAGTGCACTATCTTAATTAATTAATTTGGCTAAGTACTCATAACCTCTTAAATGTCTATACATTATATTTATTATTGCCCTTAAAAGGGTAATTACGTAGAAATGGTTCATGGAGTATTACTCTTAAGTTAAAATTACGTTTTGAGAGCCCTAGTTGGATTCGCAAATCACCTAAATCCCTTTCTTAATTCGCGAAATAGGGTTCACATGGGTCCGCACTTAAGGAGTTCGCCAATTTCATCCAATTCGCCAAATGCCTCCAAATTCGCCAAATGGATTCGTGAAGTACGGTTCGTCATCCTTCCTCAATTCGCGAAGTTATCAAGCCCACCGAGTTCGCAAACCTCTCACTCCGCCGAGTTCGCGAAAGCTTGGTCAAAGTACCATTTAGCTAAGAGTTCGCCAACTTAGGGTTTGCGAACTCAATCCCTCGACTAGGTTTGCGGATCCCTCTTCTTTACCAATTCGCGAAACTTACCATGTAACTTAGGGTTCGTGAATCGTTCGACCCGCGAACCATTATTTTGCGAACTCATGCCACGACGCGTATTGAGTTCGCCAATCTTAGGGCTTGCTAAAATTCGCAGTCTGGGGTTTGTAAGGCTTCCATTTCGTGAATCCTTTCCCAAAAACACCTCTCAATTCGCGAAACATCAACTTAAAGGATCAAAAGTTACTTTTCAAGAATTCGTTGAAGGTCGACATGAACCCCTAAATTCTTAAACTTCGAACTAAATAAAGTGCCATCTTAAACTTACTTTTCGTGCCTAGTACTACCTAAAACATGTTACTTGTAGAATTAAATCATCGATTTAAGGCAAGAAGTTGTACTTTCAAGGATTAAAATCGCACAACCTATCTAGTGGTTATTTTAGCGTTTCTAGTTCTTTAAAATACCTTATTACTCAAATAAGAACATAAGACCATGGTAGAAAATCTTACCTAGTCCAAGTTTTTTAAAATCCTCCATCGACCTCTTCTCCTTTCTCTAAGTTTTCGATGGCTTTTCTTCCCAAATGAGTTTTTAAGAAGTTAATGACTTTTAGCTTAGATATTTTTTTATAAAAAACATGGTAATGGGACTATAGTAGACGTGAGTTTCCTCATTTTTAGGGAACTTTGCTTTCCCAAGTTTGACACAATATCTTGGGCCTATTATTTCTTTCAAGCCCATTGGTAACCTTAGCCCAATATGCACTTCTATCTTTTATTATTTTAAATGGTTTAGTTCGTTACTTGTCACTGACCCGCGACACAGGATTCGTGGAAATCCTTATTGTTCCAATTCGCAAAGTCAACAGCTCCTAACCTAATTCGCGAAGTAGTATTTCTCCCTCAATTCGCCAATTTGAAGGGTTCGCCAACTTGATGCTCCCATAGTTCGCAAAACTCGATGGATTCGCAAGACTCAACCCTTCACGTCTATTTCGCGAACCTGGCCGTTTAAAGGCCCCTTTTGAATTCGTGAATTTTTGTCTCGCCGAGGGTTCGCAATATAGGGTTCGCAAAGCTTGCATTTCGCGAATCGAGTCTTACAAAAACACCTTTTTAAACTCTCAGCTCTTATACTTTTAGGATCAAAAAGTTTCCTTTCTCAAGAACATTATGAAGATTAACGTGGTTTCCGAAATCCTAAAATCGAACTTAAGTAATAGCACGGTCCTAACCTGATTTTTGTACCCCTAACACCCCGATCATGATAATATGGGTTTAATGCCAAAGATTAAAGTGGGTAAATGTACTCCTAAATATATCGAGCTTAATACCGCCCTAGCAAATACCATTCTCGTGCTTAAAATTCGTAGGACATACAAGTCAGGGTAAGAAACTTACACCTATTCCCAATTTCCGTGAGCTTCGTTCAAATGCGTCTTCTTCTTTTTCCTAAGTCTTCGATGCTCTTTCCTACTCTCATGCGTTTATGGGATTGATGGTTTCTTCTCAAATGAGCTTATGGGGTTTGAAAAGGTAGAGAAAATGTTTTCATCGATAGGTATGGTTGATGGGACATTCATGGACGAAAATATCTCACAATTTAAGGAAATTTTGTCACTATAATGAATTGGGCTAAAATTGAGATTCTATTTGGGCCTTGAATTTTAACTTCTTTGACCACTTATATTGTATTTGGACTAAACCTATAAATTATTCTTGGGCTTGAGTTTGGGTTTCCACCTAGTCCAATTGCAACTATAGCCTAATTTTATTATTAGCACTATTTCCATAATCCTAATTTCGAAAATCCCTAATTAAATTGGAAATCACATAGCACAAGTTAGACACGCCAAAATTCACAATTAATGGAGCACATAATTTTCCACACAAATAAGGTAAGCACGCATTTTAACATGCAAATTTCACATAATTCACACGAGCACAGAATAATTGCACGAATGCACATAATTGTATTCATCACTTATGCAAATTTATTGGCCTTACTATTCACGAGGACCCGGGTGCTACACCTTGAGTGCGTGTTAGTGTGAGTTTTTATAAGGAAAAGTACAAGGTGGCTTGGCTTACCTTTTGATTTCTTTTGATAAAATCCTAATTAGGGTAAGTTGGGGCTTTATATACCACAAGTATTTGGTATATTAAAGCCCGGTCCCAAACTCTTACTAATATTCTAAGTCGAGAGAATTACATAACTAGTGTTATTTTTAATTGTGCTATTACAAAACTAGATAACTTTTCTCATCCTATTACACAACTAATCTACTTTTACAATTTAATTATTATTATTGTTGGTTTTCACCACAAATCTTTTTAATATTACTACTTTTCACTATAATTATTTCAAATTCTCAACATAGTTATCAATAATTATATTTTTAACCAAAATCTTTTTTAACACTTCCATAAACTATAAAATCTCAGATTTCAATCTTAGTAATTAAATAGTACTGATTTAATATCGAAGATATTAATAAGAAAATTCAAAAGTTCTCTTTTGAAGAGCATGGCATGGTCAGCTACATATGCAGAAGATATAAACAAGTTTGACAGCATCATGGAGAACATTCGAAAAATAAATGCAGGGGCATATCAGTGGTTGAAAAAGATAGATCCAGAACGATGGACCTTTGCTCATGATGGCGGTGCTAGGTATATCTTTTCTTTCTTGTAATCAATATTGATATATTTACTAACACTATACTGTAGGTATGGGTCAGCAACATCTAATTGGTCAGAGATCATGAATAGCGTACTCAGAGGCGCTCGTCGACTACCTCCCACAGCTATCGCGCAAGCTACTTTTTTGCGTTGTCTAGACTACTTCCAAGAGCATCGGAAGGAGATAGACCATCTGAAAAAAGAACGACACTTATGGACTGAAAAAGTCCACTTTTTATATAGTCGTTGGGATAGAAAAGCTACAAAACATTCTGTTCGCCCATACAACACAGTTACTATGACCGCGGCTGTTATCACTCCAGGTAAGCCAGGACGTCGTCCTCGAGTTCACCATGTCAATCTCAAAGATCGTTCTTGTACGTGTGGCAAGTGGTTAGTTTACAAGATTTCATGTTCACATGCAATGCAAGTAAGGAAATAATAATAATATTAATAACAATATTATCATAATTACTGTTATGATTATTATTATAATTATTGTAGTTGTTGTTGAATTCATGTTCTCTATTTTCTTTCAGGTTTGCAAGCATTTTAAAGTCGATCCGTGTGAATATGTTCCAGATGATTTTAGAATTGAGATGTTGGAGACAACATATTCTTATCAGTTTGAGTGTCCATTAGAGGAGTTGTAATACCCATAAAATAAATACGGGATTATTTTGTAATGTTCGAAATTAATGGAGTTAATTTCCGGACAAAACGGATTTTTCGGGAGCAAGTCGAAATTTTAATTGGGCCCGAGAATTAAACAGTATGGCCAAAGAGCTTAGAAGGCCCAAGAGAAAATTGAAACAGGAATATGTAAAGGGGCAAAGGTGAGTAGAAGGCCCATATGGTATAAATTAATGAGGAAATACATTAAGGACCTAAATTAATTATTAAAGCCCAAAGGAATTACTTAGATAGCCCAATAAGTGGTATGGTCGAAGGTTTTATTAGTCCAAGGAGATAGGAATAAGCTGAATTCTTAATGCCAAGGGAAAGGCCACGTTGGAGGCTCATCATCAACTTGTCACTTAATAAATAAAAGCCCTCACTTGTATATTTCAACCAACGAAACATACAAAGCAAAAGACAAGGGAGAAGAGTTGAACAAGGAAGTAGAAACGAAAGGAAACACTCAAAGCATAGGATCTTGGGCAAGCTTCATCCGATTCCTCAACCTAGAAAATTATTTAAGTATAGCTAAAGAGATGAGAATCTCATCTGTAAATTTATTAATTGCTGTTTTACGTAATTTAAAGGACTTGCCCAAGTGTAGGGCATATTAGGTGACGAAAGGAGCAGAAAAGAGCGTTGGGCGAACTTGAGCAGATTTCTACCTAGGACATAAATTCAAATAAGCTTAAGGAGGAAAGGTAGGTGGTTTTAAACCCCTACTACCCGTAAGATTTTCCTCAAAATTATTAGAACTCGTTTGGAAGGCCACTCGAGTTCATAAGTTTAAGTTTTATGATTTTTGTAATTTTCGTGATATGTTGCTATGTGTTTTGATGTGAATTCGAACTCAAAATATGAGTTCTTGAAGTTGTTAATCGAACTGATGTGTTTCGTTGTGATTATCATGTTAGATTTTCTGGAAAAATTTAGGGTTTTATATGAAGGTTTAAAGAAATCGGGCGATTTGAAGTTTTTCGGGCGATTTATAAATCGTGGGCCTGTGTTTGAGTGTAAATCGGGCGATTTAAAGTTTTCAGGTGATTTGAAATCGCGGGCCTGAATTTGTGTGGAAATCGGGCGAAAAGTGATTTTTAACTGATAGGAAATCGGCCGATTGGAGTTTCGGGTCGCGAGAGCGTTTCGCGGGCCCAACTGATTTTAATGTGTGTGAAGAAGCAGGATTTCGCGGGCCAGAGCTCGTGTTTCGCGGGCTGAAGCATTTCGCGAGTGGTGAGATAGCGCCGGGCCGATTTTGGGTTTCGCGGGCCGATTTCAAATCGCGGGGTGATTCCTGTAAAGGAAATCGGGTGATTTGCGAGATTCAAAACGGGCTTCGAACGTTAAATCGGACGATTTGCGAAATCGCCGAAAGCTTTGCGAAATCGGGCGTTGACCTTACGTTCGCGGGTTGACCAGAGCTTTTTAACGCAGAATCGGGCGATTCGTGAAATCGGGTGTTGACTCGATTTTCGCGCGTTGACCAAGTGGGTTTCGGGCGATTTAAATTGGGCTTTGACCAATTTTTGTGTGCGTTGATTGACAGATTTAATTTTTGGGCTTTTGCCCTATTTCAGGCCCAAATATTTTAAATAAAATGGTTTTAAGCCCAAATCACTTTTAAATAAAATAATTTTCGTACTATAACGTATATTTTCGGGTCAACCCATATTTAAAATTATAAATATTATTTTTGGATTTTTAAATCATCGGCCTAGTTTAAATACTATACGATTACGTAATATCGATGTACGTATTTTCTGTGATTTATTATATGTGCATTTCACGACATGCACGTGAGGGGTTGATGTTGTACCGTATTTATACGGTGACACCTTACGGTGTCGGATGAGTGGGGTAGAGTGACCTTTACTGGTCGTCGAGGTTAGACTCGTGTAGCACCTGGTGGGAGAGGGGGTTTGCGACACCCATCTACTCGGGATTGAGCCACCCGAGGTGTACACAACCGGATATTATTTGGCTCAGGGACGACTGACAGATGTGAGATTCCTGTCTACCCGGGTTGGTGGTAGGCCACTCGGGGAAAAGTCGTCGGGTTGAGATTGTGTGCGGAAGGAGCGACCCGGTACGGCCGGCGTGGGCTACCGCATGTTTATGGCGTACCTTGCCATTGCGCGCGTGGGTGCTGAGTCTAGCCGAGGGCCCTGTTATGTGATGAGACGTGATAGGTTGAGCGTGCATATTTTATGTGTGAGGATATGGGATTTGGGTTGAGTGCACGCACGCATATATTGCATGTTTTTACTGCCACCTACTGGGCATTTTGCTCAGGGTTATATTTTTCAGGTGGGACTGAGCCCGACACCGATGGGTGTCAGGGTTGAGATAGGCTGGCTGGCGGCGGTGACTCCACGGGCTTTTGAGGGCGGAGCGGTACATGGGACGCGACCTGTGGAGAGGCGTAGGATAGTGTAGTCGGGTTTTGATTTTTGGGGCTTCGGCCCGTTGTATTATATCGACGCGCTTTTGTAGACCCGACTTAGTTTATATATGTATATTATTTTATTTAAAAAGTTTTTAATAAATCGGGTCCTCCGCGACTTTCGTTGCGGAAATCCGCCAATTATTCCAATTAGGAAGTAGGGTCGCCACAGGTGGTATCAGAGCGTTAGGTTTTAGATTCTGAAGACTGTCCATGTACTGCCGTTCAGAAGCCGGGAGAACCAGCCTTGCCTGTAAGTGTTATGAGTTTATGTGATTATATGACCTTATGTGCCTGTTTATGTGTGTTATATATAGTATTTGGAAATGTCGAGAGGACGACCGAGACGAGTGCTTTTAGGAGAAACAAGTCGTAGGGACGAACCTGAGTCCCCGATTAGTGAACGCGATACGATCCATCGTCTGACTGAACTGATCCAGCGCCAGTCAGACCAAATTAACGATCTGATCAATCATCGAAGCTCATCTGAGCATCATTCCTCCCCACAGCCTGATCGAGTGGAAATCATAGGGGAGAGATTCCGCAAACTAAATCCCCAACTTTCGCCGAGGCTGCCAACCCTGCGGTGGCCGAGGACTGGATCGGCACCATAGAGGATCTCTTCATCTATAGCCGAGTGCCGAATAATGAGAAGGTTTTGTGTGCCGTTTCCCTGCTTCGGGGAAGCGCGCGGTTCTGGTGGAACACCGTAAAGGTATTAGAGGATCCCGCTACTATGCCGTGGGAGCGCTTCAGAGAACTTTTCTACGACAAGTACTTCACTGCTCACGATCAAGAGCAGCGAATGTACGAGTTTATGAATCTAAAGCAAGGGCGTATGCCAGTTGCTGAATACATCCGCAGATTTGAGGAGTTATCCCGGTTTGCTCCTCATCTCGTAGCGACGAATGCTCTGAAAGTTACGAGATTCCTTCGGGGACTGAAACCCGAATTCTACCGAGATCTTAGTGTGGCGGGTGTGCGCCAGCTGGAGTTCCGCCAAGCGACGGAACGTGCGCTGATAGCCGAGCAGGCGGAAGGAGTGGTGAGGGAGGCTCAGGAAGCGAACCGGAAGAGAGAGAGCCAACAAGGAGAAAGCGCTCAAAAGCGACAGTTTATCGGTAATGGTTCGAAAAAGGGTAACCGACCCGATCAGCAAAGTTGGCGCCCGAACATTTATCAGGGACCGACTAACATCCCCAATAGACTACCAATATCAGCGCCCCGATGCCAGCAGTGTGGGCGGAATCATTTTGGTGTTTGTTACGGACCTCGATCTGTGCAGAATCTACAATGCTTCCGGTGTGGGGAGACCGGACACGTTGCACGGAATTGCACGAGAACTCAACCTCTGCTGCAGAATCAGCCACAGAATCTAATTCGACCTCCACCTGTGCCTGCACGAGTTTTCACACTGACCAACGAGGAGGCAGAGGCGAACCCAGCCGTGGTGACTGGTACGTTGAATATCTTTCACGTACCGTCTTCTATTCTGATTGATTCCGGAGCCACACATTCGTTTGTGTCGGCAAACTTCGTGACCAGGGCGGGAATATATCCTGCCCATTCCTCATGCAATTTCATAGTATCCCTACCACGCGGAGATCCAACTCGGACCAACTTAGTGGTAGAAAATTGTCCTGTTAAGATTGAAGGGAGGGAATTAGATGTAGATTTGATAGTGATCCCGATGAATGACTACGACATCATATTCGGGATGGATTGGCTCTCGAAGTACGGAGCAATCATAGACTGTGCGAAGAAAGTAGTTAGGTTTCAATCGACCGAGGGAGGCGAGTTTGAATTTTCGGGAAAGACGAACAATAAATCAATCCCTAGGATTTCTGCTCTGAAAGCTCAGCGACTCGTAGACACGGGTTGCGAAGCATTTCTGATCTTTGCGGTGAAAGCCGAAGAATCTCCTCAGCCAAAACTAGAGGAAGTTCCTATAGTAAAGGAGTATCCCGATGTGTTTCCCGAGGATCTCCCGGGATTACCGCCGAATCGGGAAATTGAGTTCGTAATCGATCTTGTGCCCGGAGCTGCCCCTATTTCTAAAGCCCCGTATCGGCTAGCACCGAATGAACTGCGGGAGTTGAAAGAGCAACTGGAGGAATTATTGCAGAAGGGTTTCATTCAACCCAGTTTCTCGCCCTGGGGAGCCCCGGTACTTTTCGTAAAGAAGAAAGACGGGTCGATGAGGTTATGTATAGATTATCGTGAACTCAATAAGATCACGATAAAGAACAAATACCCGTTGCCAAGGATAGATGATTTATTCGATCAATTACAAGGGGCAACGGTGTTCTCAAAGATCGACCTGCGTTCCGGTTATCATCAGTTGAAAATCCGTGAAAAGGATGTTCCCAAAACTGCGTTCAGCACGAGGTACGGCCACTACGAATTCTTGGTCATGCCTTTCGGGCTAACGAATGCTCCTGCCGCTTTTATGGATCTGATGAACCGAGTATTTAAGGAATTCCTAGACCGTTTCGTTATAGTGTTTATCGATGATATCCTCGTATACTCGAAGACGAAGGAGGAACACGAAGAACATCTGAGAACGGTCCTTGGAATTCTTCGGGAGAAACAGCTGTTCGCTAAGTTTAAGAAATGTGAATTCTGGTTGGAACAAGTGGCATTTCTGGGGCACATCATTTCGGGGAGCGGAATTTCGGTGGACCCCAGCAAGATTGAGGCGATAGAAAATTGGCCACGACCGACCACTCCCACGGAGGTTAGAAGTTTTCTCGGGCTTGCTGGATACTATCGGAAGTTTATCAAAGATTTTTCCAGTATAGCCTCGACGCTCACAAACCTGACGAAGAAGAACGTTCCGTACAAATGGACTGAAGAATGTGAGCAAAGTTTCCAGGAGTTAAAGAAGAGACTGATGACTGCTCCAGTCTTGGCAATACCTTCGGGTACTGAAGGATTTTCGATATACAGCGACGCCTCGAAGAATGGCTTGGGGTGTGTATTAATGCAAAACGGGAGGGTAATTGCATATGCCTCCCGACAGTTGAAACCATACGAGAAGAATTACCCCACACATGATCTTGAACTCGCCGCAGTAGTGTTTGCTCTCAAAATCTGGCGACACTACCTGTACGGAGAAAGGTGCGAGATCTTCACAGATCATAAAAGCCTAAAGTACTTCTTCACACAGAAGGAGTTGAATATGAGGCAAAGACGATGGCTCGAACTAGTGATGGACTATGACTGTGTGATAAATTATCACCCAGGAAAAGCTAACGTAGTCGCAGATGCGTTGAGCCGGAAAACCGTGAATACTGAATTGTGCCAACTCGGAGTTGAAGTAATTCACTTCGGGGAGATTGAGACGAGATTGGCAGCGTTGACCCTCAAACCGACGCTGTTAGATCGGATCATCGAAGTGCAAAAAGCAGACGAGCTGTATTTGAAAATTCGAGATGAACAAGATGGAGACGCCCCATCGGAGTTCGAATTTCGAGAGGACGGGAGCTTACGATTCAGAAGTCGGTTGTACGTGCCTAAGGATGAAGAAATCCGTCGAACTTTAATGAATGAGGCACACACGACGACCTACTCAGTACATCCTGGTGCAACGAAGATGTATCGAGACTTGAGATTGAATTACTGGTGGCCTGGAATGAAAAAAGATGTTGCTGCATTCGTAAGTCGATGCCTGATTTGCCAACAGATTAAGGCAGAACATCAAAGGCCAGCAGGAATGTTGCAACCTTTGACGGTTCCTGAGTGGAAGTGGGACCACATAACCATGGATTTTGTCGTCGGATTACCCAAGACGGTAAAAGGACATGATGCAATTTGGGTAGTCGTTGATAGACTGACGAAGTCTGCCCACTTTCTACCGATCAACCAGACTTATCCCATGGAGAAGTTCGCAGAACTGTACATTCAAGAAATAGTGAGATTACATGGGATTCCAATGTCGATTGTTTCCGACCGCGATTCAAGATTTCTGTCTCAATTCTGGGGGAGCTTACAGAAGGCTCTAGGGACCAAACTATCATTTAGTTCAGCCTATCATCCCCAGACGGACGGACAATCGGAAAGGACGATCCAGACGCTCGAAGATATGTTAAGGGCGTGTGTTCTGGATTTCCGAGGAAGTTGGAGTAAGTACCTCCCATTGATTGAATTTTCGTATAACAACAGCTTTCAAGCGACGATCGGGATGGCACCTTACGAAGCCTTGTATGGGCGTAAATGCCGATCCCCAGTATATTGGGATGAAATCGGCGAGAAGGCGTTATTAGGTCCTGAAATGGTTCGTGAGATGACCGAAGCTGTTAGTAAAATTCGGGAGAGGATGCAAACGGCCCAAAGTCGTCAGAAGAATTACGCGGACAAAAGACGAAGGCCGTTAGAGTTCGAAGAAGGTGATCAAGTTTTCCTCAAGATATCACCTATGAAGGGTGTTAAGCGTTTCGGACGAAAAGAAAGTTGAGTCCGAGATATATAGGGCCCTTCAATGTTTCGAAAAGAGTCGGTGAAGTAGCATATCAGTTAGAACTACCGACATCGCTAGCACAAGTCCATGACGTCTTCCATGTGTCTACGTTACGGAAATACGTTCCGGATCCGAATCACGTGCTAAGAAGTGAGATGCTTCATCAACAGTTGAAACCGGACTTGAGTTACGAAGAAAGGCCGGTAGAGATTTTGATGTACGAAGTGAAGCGACTTAGGAACAAGAACATCCCCCTAGTGAAGGTGTTGTGGCGAAACCAAGCGGTCGAAGAAGCCACATGGGAACGAGAAGATGAAATGCGCGAAAAGTACCCCGAGTTGTTTCAGACGACTTAATTTCGGGGACGAAATTTCTTCTAAGGGGGAGGATGTAATACCCATAAAATAAATACGGGATTATTTTGTAATGTTCGAAATTAATGGAGTTAATTTCCGGACAAAACGGATTTTTCGGGAGCAAGTCGAAATTTTAATTGGGCCCGAGAATTAAACAGTATGGCCAAAGAGCTTAGAAGGCCCAAGAGAAAATTGAAACAGGAATATGTAAAGGGGCAAAGGTGAGTAGAAGGCCCATATGGTATAAATTAATGAGGAAATACATTAAGGACCTAAATTAATTATTAAAGCCCAAAGGAATTACTTAGATAGCCCAATAAGTGGTATGGTCGAAGGTTTTATTAGTCCAAGGAGATAGGAATAAGCTGAATTCTTAATGCCAAGGGAAAGGCCACGTTGGAGGCTCATCATCAACTTGTCACTTAATAAATAAAAGCCCTCACTTGTATATTTCAACCAACGAAACATACAAAGCAAAAGACAAGGGAGAAGAGTTGAACAAGGAAGTAGAAACGAAAGGAAACACTCAAAGCATAGGATCTTGGGCAAGCTTCATCCGATTCCTCAACCTAGAAAATTATTTAAGTATAGCTAAAGAGATGAGAATCTCATCTGTAAATTTATTAATTGCTGTTTTACGTAATTTAAAGGACTTGCCCAAGTGTAGGGCATATTAGGTGACGAAAGGAGCAGAAAAGAGCGTTGGGCGAACTTGGGCAGATTTCTACCTAGGACATAAATTCAAATAAGCTTAAGGAGGAAAGGTAGGTTGTTTTAAACCCCTACTACCCGTAAGATTTTCCTCAAAATTATTAGAACTCGTTTGGAAGGCCACTCGAGTTCATAAGTTTAAGTTTTATGATTTTTGTAATTTTCGTGATATGTTGCTATGTGTTTTGATGTGAATTCGAACTCAAAATATGAGTTCTTGAAGTTGTTAATCGAACTGATGTGTTTCGTTGTGATTATCATGTTAGATTTTCTGGAAAAATTTAGGGTTTTATATGAAGGTTTAAAGAAATCGGGCGATTTGAAGTTTTTCGGGCGATTTATAAATCGTGGGCCTGTGTTTGAGTGTAAATCGGGCGATTTAAAGTTTTCAGGTGATTTGAAATCGCGGGCCTGAATTTGTGTGGAAATCGGGCGAAAAGTGATTTTTAACTGATAGGAAATCGGCCGATTGGAGTTTCGGGTCGCGAGAGCGTTTCGCGGGCCCAACTGATTTTAATGTGTGTGAAGAAGCAGGATTTCGCGGGCCAGAGCTCGTGTTTCGCGGGCTGAAGCATTTCGCGAGTGGTGAGATAGCGCCGGGCCGATTTTGGGTTTCGCGGGCCGATTTCAAATCGCGGGGTGATTCCTGTAAAGGAAATCGGGTGATTTGCGAGATTCAAAACGGGCTTCGAACGTTAAATCGGACGATTTGCGAAATCGCCGAAAGCTTTGCGAAATCGGGCGTTGACCTTACGTTCGCGGGTTGACCAGAGCTTTTTAACGCAGAATCGGGCGATTCGTGAAATCGGGTGTTGACTCGATTTTCGCGCGTTGACCAAGTGGGTTTCGGGCGATTTAAATTGGGCTTTGACCAATTTTTGTGTGCGTTGATTGACAGATTTAATTTTGGGCTTTTGCCCTATTTCAGGCCCAAATATTTTAAATAAAATGGTTTTAAGCCCAAATCACTTTTAAATAAAATAATTTTCGTACTATAACGTATATTTTCGGGTCAACCCATATTTAAAATTATAAATATTATTTTTGGATTTTTAAATCATCGGCCTAGTTTAAATACTATACGATTACGTAATATCGATGTACGTATTTTCTGTGATTTATTATATGTGCATTTCACGACATGCACGTGAGGGGTTGATGTTGTACCGTATTTATACGGTGACACCTTACGGTGTCGGATGAGTGGGGTAGAGTGACCTTTACTGGTCGTCGAGGTTAGACTCGTGTAGCACCTGGTGGGAGAGGGGGTTTGCGACACCCATCTACTCGGGATTGAGCCACCCGAGGTGTACACCACCGGATATTATTTGGCTCAGGGACGACTGACAGATGTGAGATTCCTGTCTACCCGGGTTGGTGGTAGGCCACTCAGGGAAAAGTCGTCGGGTTGAGATTGTGTGCGGAAGGAGCGACCCGGTACGGCCGGCGTGGGCTACCGCATGTTTATGGCGTACCTTGCCATTGCGCGCGTGGGTGCTGAGTCTAGCCGAGGGCCCTGTTATGTGATGAGACGTGATAGGTTGAGCGTGCATATTTATGTGTGAGGATATGGGATTTGGGTTGAGTGCACGCACGCATATATTGCATGTTTTTACTGCCACCTACTGGGCATTTTGCTCAGGGTTATATTTTTCAGGTGGGACTGAGCCCGACACCGATGGGTGTCAGGGTTGAGATAGGCTGGCTGGCGGCGGTGACTCCACGGGCTTTTGAGGGCGGAGCGGTACATGGGACGCGACCTGTGGAGAGGCGTAGGATAGTGTAGTCGGGTTTTGATTTTTGGGGCTTCGGCCCGTTGTATTATATCGACGCGCTTTTGTAGACCCGACTTAGTTTATATATGTATATTATTTTATTTAAAAAGTTTTTAATAAATCGGGTCCTCCGCGACTTTCGTTGCGGAAATCCGCCAATTATTCCAATTAGGAAGTAGGGTCGCCACAGGAGTCGCGTTGGAATGCTCCTTTTCATCTAGTACATAATCCTTATTTACGTCCAGAAAGAAAGGTCGGACATAAGCGATCACGAAGATATCCATGTGAAATGGATCGAAGGTCTCACAAGAAAAACGGAAGGAAAAACTATGATGATGAGTTGTGAATAGAATTCTTTAGAATTGATTTTTGTTGAATAATACTTATTTGAATATTCTATGGTTTATTACAATTTTTTCTTGAGTTTCTTTTTGTTAATGCGTCAGATAATATTTCTTAATATATATGCCAAGATGAAGAATATCATCTATGACTGATTTCCGATGGTAAATGGCGAGAATGAAAAAAAGTACTGAGTAAAAAACTTTTTGAGGTAAAATATAATTAAGAGCAACTGTTTTACTTATTTGAAATAATTATAGTGAAAAGTAGTAGTATTAAAAAAAATTGTGGTGAAAACTGACAATAATAATAATTAAATTGAAAAAGTTGATTAGTTTTGTAACGGGGTGAAAAAAGTTATCTAGTTTTGTAATAGCACTATTAAAAATAATACTAGTTATGTAATTCTCTCGAGTCACCCCAAACTACTACAACCCACTAAATAAACACATATTAACCCAAGATTATATAAATTAAAGGATGCTACAAAATATTCCTAACACCCATTCAAGTAGGCATTGCTTGACTCCATTGCCTACTTCTTCACCTTTGTGACCCAAAATAGGGCAAAAGTTCAGAATTTTCTTTCTCAAAGTCCAATCATCATCAATGAAATGGGCCGTGAGACACATATAGTTGATTCTCTGAATAGATGTCCACGTGTCCGTCGTAATACAAACCGTTTGTGCCTGATACTTTACGAGGAGCTTCAATCTATCTCTTTCATTGACATACATGTTATAAATGTCCTTTGTTATAGTTTTCTGTGAAGGAATTCTAAACATAGGACAAACAACAGACAAGAAGTGCCTAAAACCCTCCTTCTCAACCATTTTAAACGGAAACTCATCAACGGAAATCATGGAACATAAAGCATCAACCGCCTTACCTTGATCAAATCGCCAAGTGCCGAGTACAACGTCTTGATCATTCCCACGACCCCGAGATGGTTGGAAAGCAAGACGAGATTGGCTTGTTTGATCTTCTTGCGGCTTCTTTTTGCAAGACTTCAAATGATTCTTAAGTGAATTGGTTCCATGCATTCTTGGATCGGCTTTAAGTACGCTACGACAATGCTTACACCTCGCCTTTTGGACTTTGTCAACATCACAAAAGAACTTGTCGAAGTGCTCCCAACACATTGATTTGGATGCAACCACGTTTTTATTTTTTTTCCGACCCTTTCAACTGCCTTCTATCTCATCTTCCGAATCTACGTCGTCATCGATGTCGGCACTTTGACTTGGAACATCACTAGCTCCAACATTAACATGAACATGATCTTCTTTCTCGTGTTCAATAGATTGTTGGGATGCTCGATTAACATCTTTTCCATCTCCAATTTGAAAATCCCTCGTTGAACCTTCACTTGAAACAAGTGTATTAGCCATCTGCAAATATAAATATCCAAGAGTCAAGCTATGACATGAAATTCGAACCTAATTTCAACCCCTAATCCTTGACAATTACATGAAGCCCGAAATCCCAAACGGCCAAATTGACACCCAAAATCAATCACCCATGATGATTCTAACAATATATAATGCTAATACAACCTTATAAATCATCGTACATTAAAAAATTGCAAGCAATTAATAAAACCCAAAATATAAAATTAGGGTTCAACATACCTAACGGAGACGGAGTGGCCTGAGATGTGGGAGGCGGCAGAGGTGACGGCGCGGCCGAGACGATGGCGTGGCTACTGGCTGACGGCTGGTCTGTGAGATTGAGGCGACGACGATGTTACCGGACTTGTGAGGTGAGGACGATGGCGTCGCGCGGCTGATGGCTGGCCTGTGAGAGCGAGGCGACGATAACGTGGTGGCCGGATGGTTGGAGAACAGCGACAAGCAACCACATGGGCGACGGCGACGAGGTCGAGGTGAGGTGAGTGACAGTGAGGGACGAAATTGAGGTCTGAGCTGTGGTAGTGTATTTCTATTCTATTTAGTTCACTGCTCGACTTATTTCCTTTAAGATTAGAATGTTTTTTCTTAAATTCAAGCACTGGATAGGGTCGGGTACCCGGTCGGGTTTTTCGGGTAGCTTTTAGCTACCCGAACCCGACCCGAGCATTGGCAAGAACCCTTTCTTAGATTCATCCATTCGAAATCATTTCAGGATCTTTTCTAAGTAAAGGGCCTGAGATAGACCTATCATTCGATTCGCTCGATTTCTAAAAAGGCGAATTCCAAGAATATAGGTTGCTTCTCCCAGGTCTTTCATGGAGAATTCGGTCGAAAGCCAAGCTTTCACCTCCGAGAGCATTCCGATATCATTTCCCATCAAAAGGATGTCATCCACGTACAATACGAGGAACGATATCTTACTCCCACTGACCTTCTTGTAAACGCAAAGCGCATCTTCATTCTTTAAGAAAATACCACGTGCTGCGTGGGTTCGTTTAGAATGGCTCCATAGCTGTGCAGAAAATAGCCACCGCGGATAACATGGCGGACCCGTTCACCAAGCCTCTCTCACAGGCAGTGCTTGATCGACACCTCCATAAAATGGGGTTACGATATCATAGCGCATGGCATTGAGTGCAAGTGGGAGATTGTTGGGGATGTGCCCTCGGAATGCCATTCGAGGATGTAATGAATAGGGCATGTATTTAATAATCGATGTATTATTCGTTATGTATTTGAATAATGTATTCTTATACGTATTAATGGAATTTATACTTTATAATTTATTCTTCAAAAAGGCATATTATTTATAAACCCGATACCCGATTAAACCCGATTTCAAATACCGGATCGGGTAAAACCCGAACATCGACATATCATCTGAAGATTAAGTTTCCAGTAGGTGATCAGGTGGGGGAAGCTTTAGGAGATCAGGCGAGTTCGTGTCGATGTTACGCGAACGAGGTCAAGGTTGTGACATGAGGTAAGGAGAAGAGTGGGGTTGATGCTGAGGAGGCGAAACGTACGAAGCTGGAAGGAGAAGAGGGGGACCTACATGACTATAACCGTATCCCAATGAAGAGTTAATGCAGTGGACTTGCACCCGGACAAGAAGGGTTTCGCCACTCAAGTGGGACAAAGATGGACGGGGGTTATCGTCACGGTTGATCGAATGCCTGAGGAGGAATGCAGATCTGTTTGCCTTCTCGCCATAGGATATGATTGGTGTGGATCCAAATACAGCGATGCATCATTTGAACATAATCTCGGGGAGCCATCCGGTAAAACAGAGGCTTCGGCAGTTTGGGGCCGAAAGGGATCAGGGTATCAAGATCGAAGTCGAGAAGCTACTCAAGGCCGGACACATTAAGGAAGTATATTTCCCATCTTGGTTAGCTAACGTTGTCAAGGTGAAGAAAGGGAATGGCTCCTGGAGAATGTGCGTAGATTTTCGGGATCTCAGTAAGACCTGCCCAAAGGACCACTATCCTCTGCCGCGGATAGACCGGCTAGTTGAGTCCTCGTCCGATTGTGAGATGCTGAGCATGATGGATGCTTATCAAGGACATCACCAAATCAAGCTTGATGCGGACGACGTAGATATGGTCTACTTTGTTATGGCGGGCAGCATGTATGGCTATGTCAGAATACCTTTCGGGCTATAAATTCAGGGGCCACCTACCAACGGATGGTTGATATTGCGGAAGCCTTTCGGACCATTAGGAAAAGCAGTATGAAGCTGAATCCTAAGAAGTACACCTTCGGAGTGTGGCCTGGAGTTCCTCGGTTACATGGTGATGAAAAGAGGGATCGAGGTGAACCCCAACAAGGTTAAGGCGATACTAGAGATGCAGCCGCCCCGAAATATTAAGGAGGTCCAACATCTAATGGGAAGATTAGCAGCCCTGAGTAGGTTTATCGCCAAATCTACCGATAAGATCCTAACCTTCTTTAAAGTGCTTCGGAAGCAAAGCCAATTCGAGTGGCCAAAGGAATGCCAAGTGGCATTCGAAGGGCTGAAAGATTATTTACATAATATGCCGTACTATACCGAACCTTTACACGGCGATGAGCTAATCTTATATTTTCCACAGGGAACACGCCGTGAGATCCATTCTTCTAAAGGAGGAAGGTACCACCCAGAAGCCCGTGTACTTCGTAACTAAGATAATGCACGGAGTTGAATCCAGGTATTCAGAAATTGAGAAGGCATCCTGGCAGTCATGGTGTTGTTCCGGAGGTTACATCCCTATTTCTTGTCTCACAAAGTACGGGTATGCAAACTTACCCTTGAAGCAAACCTTGAGTAGGCCAGACCTCTCCGGTTGGATGGTCAGATGTATAGTTGAGCTGGGTGAATATGACGTCGAGTTTGAAAGACGACCGTCTATCAAGGGACAAGCCCTGTCGGACTTCGTGTTGGAATCCACCTGAGGTGAAATGATGCTAACGTGGAAGGCTTATGTAGATGGTTGGTCAACAGCAGCCGGATTGGAGCAGGTGTTTTCGCCTTTACGCCTCAGGGGGATGAATTGCAATTTGATATAACCTTTGACTTCTCGGTGTCTAATAACGAAGCTAAGTATGAGGCCTTGATAAAGGCAATGGAAATTCTCAACAACTTGGGGGCTACAGGAGTGATTATGTACTCGGAGTCTCAATTGGTAGCTCAACAAGTTCAGGGAAACTACAAGACTAAGAATGAGAAGATGGTGAGGTACGATGAACGAGTGGGAGAACTAAGGGCAAGTTTCAAAAGTTTTGACATATGACAAATACCTCGAGAGGAAAACAGACGGGCAGACTCTCTGGCAAGGCTGGTAGCGTACTATACCAGAGGCAACAAGGGATGTCAGTACGCTAACGGTAAGTAGGGAGGATCAACAGAAACAAGTGCGATGTATGGAGGAAAGAGAAAATTGGAGAGTTCCGATACGAGAGGCGTTATAATCCTGAGCATAAGGATGCGAGGAAATACCGACAAAAGTTATGTGTCATTGGAGACGAACTGTATAAAAGAGCTTTCGTCCACCCGTACGATTGCTGTTTATCCAAAGGGAAGGATGGGGGTGCTGGAGGAGGTCCACGAGGGATGCACAGGGTCATGTTGGCTATCCGTAGCTCGAAGAGTGGTTAGAGCGGGATATTATTGGCCAACCTTGTTGGGAGATGCCAAAGAGCTGGTCAAGCGAAGTGAAAGCTGCCAAAAACATGGACCGGAGATTCATGTACCTGCGGAGGAGCTGGCGGTCATGCATTTTCCTTGTCCGTTTGATAAGTGGGGAATAGACATAGTCGGGCCTATGCCTATGGTAAAAGCGCAGAAGAAGTTCATCATAGTGGCTGTCGATTACTTCAGTAAATGGGTAGAAGCCAAGGCAGTGACGAAAATTAACGAAGTTAATTGATAGATTTCTATGGCATCACATCTGCTGACGTTTGGAGTTCCTCGAATCCTTGTCTCCGACAATGGTACGCAGTTCTGTGGAGCTAAGGTCCGTGAGTTTTGCGAAGGGATGAAGATACATCAGAGGTTTGTTTCGGTGAGACACCCCAGGCTAACGGATAAGTGAAAGTCACTAATTGTACCATCCTTCGAGGAATAAAAGCCATGTTAGAGCAGGAAGGGGTAGGTGGTTGGAATCTTTGGATCCAGTGTAGTGGGCATAACGCACCACTGCACGGAAAGCTACAGAAAAGACACCTTTACAATTTGTCTACGGATCAGCGGCCCTGATACCCGTTGAGATAGGGATGGAAACGCGTAGAGTCATCCATTACGAGGAGGAGCATAACACACAACTCAAAAAGGAAGATTTGGACATGTTAGGAGAGGTGAGAGAGATGGCCTTAATAAGGATGGAAAAGTATTGAAGCCGAGTGAAGGCAGCGTACGATCGTAGGATAAGGCCCAGGCAGCTCCGCGTGGGAGCTGGTGTTCAGACGAGCTGATGTACTCAAACCACTAAGGAAGACGAACTCGACATGGGAAGGCCCCTACAAGGTGGCACGTATTCTGAGGGGAGGTGCTTACGAATTGGAAGACAAGGTAAGGGCGTGAATTGCCGCGACCCTGGAACATCTCGAAGCTGAAGAAGTATTATGTGTATTAGGTAGTGATAGGGGTGATCTTCGACCCAGCATTCCTCAAGGCCTAAAACTCACAAAGAGCAGAGTAGGAGGTTGGGCCTGAAGGAGGCAAGGACTAGGTACGAGGTTCGACCAGAGGCAATGTACGAAGGTGATGTTCGGAGGAGATAGGGTGATATTCCAGGGAGCTACGGAACTACTCGAAAGGGCTAAAGGAAGCAATCGAGAGTGCTAAGGAAGCGTTCGGGAGACCTGAGAGGGAGTGCAGTAGGAAACTCTAGACGCAGCTACAGTATAAATAAAGGGCTCATATCCATTTTAAAGGATAAGCTGCCAGACCACACACACTAACACACCAAGAACACACACACATACTCTCTCTCCCTTTCTTTATCTTCTCTTTACCTTTTAGAGCTTGAAATCACTTGTAAATATTAGAGAGTGTGAGATTGAGTGTGTAATCTTACTCGATTAATAGTGAACATCCTTCGGTAGCCCGTGGACGTAGGATTCACCCAAATCCGTACCACGTAAATTTTTGTCTCTTTACTTTTTCAGTCCTTTTCATACATTTCCTCCACGACTCGGTCCGTCTCGGCCCTCACCTTGACTTTCCAGACCAAAAATCTTGTTGATCGGGGTCATATCCGCATCAAATGGCGCCGTCAGTGGGAAACGAGAGTTGGAACGTGAGTTATGGAGTTGTGGCTGGGATTACACGTTTGCCTTTGGAAGTTTTATGGGCTTGTATTCTTGGGGTTTTCTTCTATGGCATTTCGTCGAACATTTGCCGAACGGAAGTTTGTCTCGCCGTAAGCTTGGCCACCAGCCACCTTGGCCTCACCATCAGCGACCAGTCCATCATCTATACCGCCCGGCTATCATCGAGACGGAACCGTACAGCCCTCATTGTTGCTGGATCTCTGAAAGACGCCACCGCATTTGCCTCATATGTCTGTGGCCGTCGTCGCCATCCTATCCGCTCTTCTTCTCATCACCGTCGAACCACCATTGACCAAGGAAGTTTCATCATATCCATGGCGATGAATGCGTCGTAGATCGACAAGAAGACAAGAGTTCAATTAAGGGAAGCGCATCAGATGCAGCTCGACGTACATAAGTGTCTTCACGAGCAACTCAAGATTCAAAATAGCCTACAGCCGATGATTGAAGAACAGAGCAAGCAGTTGATGTTCGATCAGCAGCAGAGAACAACTCAAAATCTAATGGAGGCTAAAAATAATAACATTGCTTCGTCTTATCAATTTGCTTCGAAGCAATGCCAAACTCCATCGAACAACTTGGAATTTTGAAGGAAACCCCGGCCGCCGTCGCCGGCGACTTCCGTCGTCGACGCCTATGACACGTCGTCACCCAGCCAAACAACGGCGAACAACATCTGCCTCTCGAAACAAAGAATTTGTGGGACAAAGTCCTAGTAGCTAACAAATATCCTAACGGCGTCACTTCTGAAAATTAGAAAAATCGACACCGACTTCTCGGAATAGAAGGTGCCCAGGGCAAAAATCCTCGGCTTGAAGTCCTTCTCCAGCCATGGCCTGTAGAATTAGGTATAACGATCACTGTCTTCACCATCGATTTTACACGTCAAGCTTGGGGTGGGTTCGGACCCCATTGGGCTCAAACAGCGGAAGCCACGACCGTCATGCCCTGAGAAGAGCCGTCGCGGCCGGCGTCCTAACGCTGGAGTTTGCTTTCGGGACCGGATGGTAAGTTTTCTAACTTCTGGAGTGCTAAGTTGAATTAGATAAGTGATAGGGTTAATTCTACTATTTCCTTTGGGACGAAATGCTGCGAATCTAAAACCTGGGGGCAAAGGAGAACTCTGATAATATTTTGGGTTCTATAGTTATTACACTTAGGGTTTTTGACGGGCTTGGGCCTTTAACTCTATAGGATTTATATTTTGGGCTATATGATTAATTTATTGTGTGACTTAAATCAACTAAATGCTTGGGCTTTTGGCCCTGGTGGACTTTAAATATTTGTGTTGCTGATATTATTCTGTTGGGCTGAGTTAATTATTTTCCATGACTATAATTATTTTAATTAGTTTATGAAAATAATTATTTTGGTGTTATCGAGATTAATTATCATAACTTGAGGGAATTAATTATTTCGGGTTGCTAAAATAAATTAAATGTGGGGTTTTTTAGAGTCGTTGAACTTAAATGAATTGTGCTTGATTTATTTTATTATGCTCTGAAAAGGAATTATCCTGGGCTCGAATATTTGATTCGTTGAATTATTGTCATTGGCCGCTAGCGCAGTTGGTCTCCATCAGGACTCCCACAAGGGTACAACCTAGGGTGAAACAGTTACATGCGTACTACTGTCAGACTAGCCTGTCCTATTTTTGACTATAATGTCCCCCAATCGGCACCCTATACATGTCCCTTGGTCGGCCATAAACAGTGTCTGTCTTTCAACACCTCGATGTCAGGATTAGCTTGGATTACGTACCTCCTCCGTTCACTTAGCTACTGACCTCCAGCTCTCCTACTTAGCTACTCCCTATATCGAAATCTGACCTTTCTGGATCGCCGGGTTTGGAGGAATACTGGGCTAGGTGCTGGAATTTATTCGTATAGGCTTACGGCTAACCTGCCATAACGCACGGTGTTTCACTATGCAGTTACTGGATATTATTTTGATAGGGGTAGAATATCGAGCACGCCAGAAAAGAGGAATGCTTTCTTAATATACTCCGAGCTACAATACTTAGCATATTGCAACTCAGAGTAGGGGCTGGTTGATAGGGGTGACATTCGATCCAGCATACCTCCTGACCTGACAGCTCACAAAGAGCAGAGTAGGTGATCGGCTCTGAAGGAGGACTAGGTACGAGGTTCGACAAGGACAAGGTACGAAGGTGATATTTGGAGGAGCTCGGGAGATATTCCAGAGGGCTACGGAACTATTCGGAAGGGCCAAAGGAAGTGCTCGGGAGAGCTAAGGAAGCGTCCGGGAGACCTGACGAGGGAGAGCAGTATGAAACCTTAGACGTGCCTACAGTATAAATAAGGGCCCTTATCCATTTTACATGCTAAGTCATACAGCCCACACACACTAACACACCAAGAACACACATAGATATTCTCTCTCCCTCTCTTTATCTTCTCTTTACCTTTTAGGGCTTGGAATCACTTGTAAACATGAGGGAATGCAAGATTGAGTATGTAATCTTCCTCGAATAATAGTAATAATCCTTCGGCGGTCCGTGGACGTAGGATTCATCCGAATCCGAACCACGTAAATCTCTGTCACTTTACTTTTCCGTCCTTCTTCGTATTTTCCACCATGATTTATCCGTTCCACCCTCACCTTCATTTCTCGGACCATAAATCTTGTTGATTGGGGTCGTACCCGCATCAAATAGCGTCGTCTTTGGGAATCGAGGGTTTGGAACGTGAGAATGGAGTCGTGGTTTGGATTAGACGACTATTTTTGAAGTTTTCTAGGCTGTTGTTCTTGGGTTTTCTTCTATGGCATTTCATCGAACACTTGCCAAGTGGAAGTTTGTCTCGCCATACGCATGGCCACCGGCCACCTTGGGCTGCTAGACTTTTATAATATTTGGGTTACCAGTATTATTTTATTGGGCTGCATGAATTATTTCTATGGGGTCGTGAATTAATTATTTTTCATTATTGGAATTATTTTAGTTAGTTCCTGAAAATAATTATTTGGGAGTTATTAAGATTTATTATCATAGCTTGCTGGTATTAATTATTTTGGGTTACTAAATTAAAATTTGGGACTTTTAGAGTCGAGAGACTTAAATGAATTGGGCTTGATTTATTTTATTAGGCTCTTAAATTAATTATCTTAGACTAGAATAGTTGGGTTGCTGGAATTATTGTCATTGGGCCGCTAGCCGAGTAGGTCTCCATCAGGACTCCCAAAAGGTACAGCCTAGGACAGACAAGTGCAGGTGTGCTGCTGTAAGACTGACATGTCCTCTTTCTGACCAAAATGTCTCCCAACCAGCACACTCTGCGTGTCCCCCTGGTCGGCTATAAATAGTTTCTCATCCTTCTGATACTGCGATGTCAGGATTAGCTGGGATTATGTACCTCTTCCGTACACTATCTTTGACCTCCAGCTTTCCTACTTAGCTACTGACCTCCAGCTTTTCTACGTAGCTACTGACCTCCAGCTTTCCCTTTTAGCTACCTTTGACCTCTATCTCTCCTACTTAGCTAACCCATATCTCGAAATCTGACCTTTCTAGATCACCCATATCTCAAATACTGGTCTACGTGCTGGAATTTAATTATATAGGCTTGTTTCTGACCTGCCATAATGCACCATTTTGCTATGCAATTACTAAATATTATATCTGATGCGGGTTACGACCCCGATCAACAATATTTATTGGCCGGGAAATAAAGGTGAGGGCCGGTTCGGATGAAATTGTGGTTGAATGTATGAAGAACGGGACGGAAAAAATAAAGAGATAATGATTTACGTGGGTCGAATTCGAGTGAAATCCTATGTCCATGGGCCGCCGGAGAATATTCATTATTAATGGAGGAAGATTACACACTCAATCTCACATTCCCTCTTGTTTACAAGTGATTACAAGCCCTAAAGAGTAAATAGAAAGACTAAGGGATGAAGAGAGAGTATGTGTGTGTGTTCTTGGTCTGTTAGTGTGTGCGGGGGCGTGTTGAAGATGTTGTAGAATGGATAAAAGCCTCTATTTATACTGTAGGCGCGCCTAGTGTTATGTACTGCTCTCCTTCGTCAGGTCTCCCGAACGCTTACTCTGCTCTCCCGATTGCTTCTCTTAAACCTACATGATAGCTCCGTAGCTCTCGGGGATATCTCCCTAGCTACTCCAAATATCATCTTCGTACCTCGCTTCTGTTTGGACCCCATACCTAGTCCTTGCCTCCTTCGAGCCTAACCTCCTACTATGCTCTTTATAAGTCGCTAGGTCAGGAGGAATGCTGGATCAAAGGTCACTCCTATCATCCAGTCCCCCTAATCTGAGATATAATATGCTAAGTATTGCAGCTCGGAGTATATTAAGAGATCATTCCTCCTCTTGTGTACTTAAATTTCTTCCGCCATTTTCTCCCGTTGCCCTATAAATCCACATAGCTCAGGACTTCACATGTCTACACGGAGATATGCTCAGCAATCTCGACCAGATGACTTGGATATTCGCCGGCCAATGCCTTGTCGGGTATCCTGTTTAGATAGATCGAATCCTCCATTTGCCGGCTCGTAGTTGAACCCTTTATCAGGTAGGCCAGGTCTTTACTTGTTGGTGGAAAGCTGGTCTTTGAAATCCTGGTAGATTAGGTCCTTATGAGTCGGCGGAATGCGGGCAGCTTGGAGCCTGACTTGGGAACCGCAAACAGACGAAGGGGCCTTTTATACCTGGAGCCGGTTCAGAAATCCCAAGTAGATGAATTGGGTCTTCCCAGGCCAGCAGAGAGCTGGACCTTGTTAATAAGGGTTGAACAGCTCAGATTTTCCCTCGCCAGGGCGAAGCCACGATGCCGATTGTTGTACCACTTGTGGGTGAGAACTGACTTGGAATTTGGAGAATTAACCTGGAATCCGAAGGACTAACCTGGAAATCCATGGATTCTGATAAGACATATCAGGTCTTCGATCGTCAGCTCGAAGTTGGGCTCCTGATTGAATAGATCAGGTCACTTTGTCGACGGAGAGCTGATGTAGAACTCCTGCTCCCAAAGCCAGGTCTCCGTATGTTAGCATGGGAGGTGGGTTACCATGCTATGGACTTTGTCTGTCTCCCTCGATAGGTTGGATGTCCACTCTGCTGGCCAACTCCTGGTCGTGGCTCGTCCTCATGGAGCTAGCGGAGCTGCTGAAGCATAGAGATGCCACGATCAGGCGGTTGAAGGACGAGTTAGCAAGCTTGTGGAAGAACAGGAGCAGGTCAACGAGCACAAGGCTGCAAATCTGTTGGCAAAGGAACAATGAGCCAGGCAGGAGCATTCGAAATGAGAGTCGGGAAAGAGGCGCATAGACTTTGCTGCTGGGAGGGATCCGGATCTCATCCTGAATGAAGTTGTGGCGTAACTATCCTCCTTTGTTTGCCGAGAATCCTGACACACCATGTGATCCTGACCGATAGCTCTCCGTGATCCTTTCCTATCGGGGCTAGCCTTGAAGCCTTCTTGGGCCAGCTTTCCGATGCCCGAACTTCAGCGAACGGGTCATGCCAATGCTTCCAGAACACTGGATCGAGCATTACCCGAAAAAATAAGTCATGCTTTCGTGTGCTAGCACGGAGCTGGACTGAGATATCCCAATCCATATAGATTGGGTTTCCTAGTGCCAGCACGGTGCCGGACTTAGATATCCCAACAGATAGGTTGGGTCTTCTGGTACCAGCGGGAAGCTGGGCTTAGATATCACGAGCAGACAGATCGGGTTCCCAGTGCCAGCACAGAGCTGGACCTAGATTTTCCAACAGTTAGGTTGGGCCTTTACGTGCCAGCCCGGAGCTGGACTTAGATAGATATCCCAACAATTGAGTTGGGTTTCCTGTGCCAGCACGGAGCTGGACTTAGATAGATATCCCAACAGTTAAGTTGGATTTCCTGTGGCAGCACGGAGCTGGACTTAGATAGATATCCCAACAGTTAAGTTGGGCCTTTATGTGCCAGCCCGGAGCTGGACTTAGATAGCCCAAGTTAGGTTGGGTCTTCGGTTCCAGCACGGAGCTGGACATAGATATCCCAACAGTTAGTTTGGGTCTTCTGTACCAGCACAGAGCTGGACTTAGATATCTCAACAGTTAGGTTGGGTCTTCTGGTGCCAGCGCAGAGCTGGGAGTTCTGCGCCAGCTTCTGGCGACCTGTCATGGGTCGTCTAGAGGTCCATGCCAGAAAGCTGATCTAGAAACCTACAATAGAAGTCTTCTGTTTTATAGTCTTGAGACTTGTCATCGGCAGATTCATAGATCTATAGTAAACGATGAAACGCTTCTGCCTGGGCTAGGCCATGGCTCCTGATATTCGTTTCCAATCTAGGCGACATCCCCTCCTCACGCATTTTCCCTCTAACATCCTGATGCAATTACGTCCAAAAATTCGTCTGAATGGTTATTGGCAGATTTAAACGTGTACTTGGGAGATGTCCGGCTAGGCTGGACTTGCCGCTCATCGCTTTGGTTTCCGCAATTTGGGGGCTCGTCTTCACCAGGTCCGTAGATCAACCACGGAGGTTCCCACATGGAGCTTGGCTGGGGTCTACGAGCCTCATTTTCAGCTTGGGTTGAGCCCGAACATAGAATAGCCAAGTGTAGCCGATCTTGCAGCCGAGGAGAATGAGCTTGCATCCCATATGACCCAGCTCGTGGAGGAGAGACAAGCCTTGATTAAACGTAATCCTAAGTACTTATTGGCAGAGAGGGAGAAGGCTATGAAGGCTGTTCTGGAGTGAGCCTTCGATGGTGAGGCGGCAAAGGAAATGCAGAGTGACTTGAGTCAATGCACCGGAAAGGGCGTTCTGTAGGCAGGCTAGAGGGAACACAGCTCTGCCAAAAATATCTCTCAACCACTCATGCGGCACTACTCCCTGGGAGGTTTGGCTGCTGGACAAGAGCCAGCTTCCACCCTAGATGTGGCGGCTATGAGCGCTCATCCGGCCTTTAAAGGGGATCTTGAGGCGACTCTTTAATCCCAACTTCTGGCTCTCTAAAGTGCCGCACTGCTGCACTCGCATCCGAACATACATTTAAAGGGTTAGTGGCGGATTTAAACATATACCTAAACGATATCCACCTAAGTCGGATATGACACTTTTTGTTTTCGTTGATTGGATGCCCGTCATCACAAGGTCCGCAGTCTGACTGGGGACTCCCACCTGGAGATAGGCTAACACCTTCGGGCCTTGTTTCCAGCCTGGGCGCTGAGTCAGGTCTTGGGGGCTTCGTGGCATGTTTTTTTATTTGCATTTCGCTCGTACCTTTACCTCATTTCAGAGGGATTTTTCTTTTTAAGTATTCCGGGCCCGCTTTGCTGTTAATGTCCGGACCTGTACTACTACCACTCTCCCACTCCCCCTACTTCGAATTGTGCTGATGCTTGTCAGCACATTCGAAGTAAGTGAAGAGTATGCCTCCTTATTGGCTGACCTCAATCCTTCCCTTGCACGCTGCACTTTGGGTACCCACGCTTGTCCTTCTCGGCAGATTGCATTACCCTGGATGTTTAATTATGGGCGACATTTCCGCCTTTTGCACTTTCCTCCCAACATCCTACTGCATTCACATCCAACACTTTCATCTGAAAGCTTATTGGTGTATTTAAACATATACTTGAGAGATGTTTGTATAGGTTGAACCCAGCGCCCCTTGCTTCCCTTTTATAGGTTGGGGGCTCGTCATTACCAGGTCTTTAGCCTTCCAGCTAAGCTTTCCACCTGGAGCCTATCTTCATCCCAGGAATGTTTTCGCTTAAGTATTTGTGGCGCGCCTCTCTGCCAATGCCGGAACCTGTACTGCTATCACTCCCCACTCCCCCTACTTCGAATTGTGCTGATGTTTATCAGCGTATTCGAAGTATGAGAAGAGTGTATCTCCTCATTCCCCAACCTCAATTTTTTTCCCATCATTATACTTTGGCAGTATGCGTCAGACCTCTTCGTAGGCTGTAGTACTATGAATGTTTGCTCATTGGAGAACCTGATCCCAATGTACTCTCTTCCCAACTTCCCACCGCATTTGCATTCAGAACTTTCATGCAAGAGGTTATGGGCGAATGGAAACATGTACTTGGGAGACTCCTGGGTAGGCTAGATCTGATACCCCTTGTTTTCACCTTGTTAGGTCCATAGCACGCCGGTGAATCTTTCCACCTTGTGCGAGGCCAGCATTGGCTAGTTCTGTCTCACTCTCGGGGTTGTGTCACAGCTTAGGAGCTCGCCATCGTACCTGGAATGATCCAGGGCCAGCGAGGTTTACCCGGGATAACCGGGCCCAGAGGCGTTTTGTTTTGTGAAGCCAGCCAATATTCAACCCAGTGTAATCTGGGGTGGGGGTGTATCCCGTTCTGGGCATACCCAGGCATAATCTGGAGCCTGGGCACACCGTGCGAGCGCAATCTGTGCATCCATCAAGCATTGGTTTGGGAATATCCCAATCTGGGTCTATCAGGTGTTCATCCATGGCAACCTGGAGCCTGGGCACATTGTGCGAGCACAATCTGTGCAAGCGCGCCATCTGCGCAGCCCTCAAGCTTAGCTTGGTCATATCCCAATCTTGGTCTATCAAGTGTTCATCTAGGGCAACCTAGAGCCTGGGCACATTCGTGCGAGCACAATATGTGCAGGCGCTCCATCTGCAGCCCTCAAGCATTGGCTTGGTCATATCCCAATCTGGGTTTATCAGGCGTTCATCCAGAGCAACCTGGAGCCTGGGCACATTCGTGCAAGCGCAATCTGTGCAGGCGCACCATCTGTGCAGCCCTCAAGCATTGGCTTGGTCATATCCCAATATGGGTTTATCAGACGTTCATCCAGAGCAACCTGGAGCCTGGGCACATTCGTTCGAGCACAATCTGTGCAGGCACGCAATTTGCACAGCCCTCAAGCATTAGCTTGGGCATACCCCAGTCTGGAACCATTAGGTATCCGACCCAGGATAACCTGGGGCATGGGCTTCTTTTTCCGTCGGAACTAGGCCGGAGCTCATGGTTTTCAACTCCGTCTGGAGCTAGGAGACTTTGGTTCCTGCCTGGAGCTAGGAGACGTAAGTTGCCAGCGGAGAGCTGGACCATCATAACTGCCCAATCTGCAAAGCCACGACAATAGGCAACTCCAACGCACGAGACGCAATGAGCGTGTGAGATAATAATAAAAATAATAATGAAATAATATTTACTATTTGCACGGTGGAAACAGTACGTTATGGCATGTTAGAAATAATCCTATACAGATAAATTCTAGTGCATAGCCTAGTATTCTTCCTAATTCTGTGATCTAGAAATGTCAGATTTCTAGATATGGGGTAGCTAACTAGGAAAGCTGGCAGGTAAGTAGCTGAGTAGAAAAGCTGAAGGTCCATAGTGTACGGAGGAGGTACATAATCCTAGCTAATCCTGACATTGGGGTGTTGAAAAGGACGGGACTGTTTACAGCTGACCAGGGGACACACTGAGGGTGCAGGTCGGGGAACATTATGGTCAGACAGAGGGTATGTCAGTCTGACAGTAGTACGGCTGTAACTGTCTGTCCTAGACTGTACCTTTTGGGAGTTCTGATGAGGACCAACTGGTCTAGTGGCCCAATGACAATAATTCCTAGCAATCCAAATATTCTAGCACCAGATAATTAATATAGGAGCCTAATAGATCAAGCCCAATTCATCTAAGTCCCCTGACTCTAAAAGTCCCACCTTTAATTTATTTCAGCTATCCAAAATAATTAATTCTGGCAAGTTACGATAATTAATCCCGATAACCCCAAAATAGTTATTTTCAGAAACTAATTTAAAACAATTTCAGCCGCATAAAGTAACTAATTCGGCCCAACGAAATAATATCAGAAACCCAAATATTTAAAAGCCAACCGAATTTAAAAGCCCAAGTATTTAATTGATTATTCAACAAATTAATTCCATAGCCCAAAATATAATCCTAAAGGCCCAAGCCCATCAGAAACCCTAGACAAAATAACTAGAGCGCCCCCAATATTATCGAAATGCTTTTTTTGCCCCTGTATTTTAGATTTCACAGCATTTAGTCCCAAGGGAAATAGCAGAATCGACCCTATCACTTCTATAATTCAATTTGACACCCCAGAAGTTAGGAAACTTACAACCGGGTCCTCGAATATAATTTCTGGCGGTGGCGTCGCCGGCGACGGCATGGCACGGTTGGCGGTGACGTCGTGCGGGTGCGCAGACTGTGGAGGTGGCAGCCGTCCGGCTTCAAGAACCGAAAATCGCGACCTAGCATTTTCGAATTCGTCTCGTCTTCTTTCCCGCGACACTGTTGATTCTGCTCCGTCAAAGGTTGGGGATAACATACGAAGCACTTAGACGGAGGGTTCATGCCATGGGTATCCTCAATTTTGAGAAACCATTGCCGATTTTTTTTATTTTTGCGGTTTCACGCCTTTAGGATTTTTTCAATTTCGGGCATCACTGTAGATAGAGGGCTTCTCGGCGGGTCCACTGGTAGGCCGAGATATGCCTCTGCAAAAAGTTGGATATGTGAGCTTTTCGTTCTCCCCTGCTTGTTTCTGCAGCCCGGCGAGAATCATAATCCGCCCGCCTTTGGTAGGCTGGAGGCTGCGGCTGCTCAGCCATCGTAGCCACATACGGTGCCTGGTTCTCCGGTGGCAGCGGGGCACATGCTGCCCAGCTGCCATGGCTATGGTTTGCAGGTGTATCATCTCCCCCAGCAAGTGTTCGATGAAATGCCATAGGAGAAAACCCAAGAACATCAGCCCAGAAAACTTCCGAAAACAGTTGTCTAATCCAAGCCACGACTCCATATCTCACATTCCAGAGCCTCGATTCCCACAGACGATGCCATTTGATGCAGGTTACGACCCTGATCAACAATATTTGTGGTCCGGGAAATAAAGGTGAGGGCCGGTTCGGATGAAATCGTGGTTGAATGTATAAAGAACGGGACGAAAAAAGTTAAGAGACAATGATTTACATGGTTCGGATTCGGGTGAATCCTACGTCCACGGGTCGCCGGAGAATATTCACTATTAATGGAGGACGATTACACACTCAATCTCACATTCCCTCTTGTTTACAAGTGATTACAAGCCATAAATAGTAAATAGAAGACTAAGGGATGAAGAGAGAGTAGTGTGTGTGTTCTTGGTGTGTTAGTGTGTGTGGGGGCGTGTTGAAGATGTTGTAGAATGGTTAAGAGCCTCTATTTATACTGTAGGAGCGCCTAGGGTTATGTACTGCTCTCCTTCGTCATGTCTCCCAAACGCTTACTCAGCTATCCCGATTGCTTCCCTTAAACCTTCAGGATAGTTCCGTAGCTCTCGGGGATATCTCCCTACCTACGCCAAATATCATCTTCGTACCGCGCTTCTGGTTGGACCTCGTACCTAGTCCTTGCCTCCTTCGGCCTAACCTCCTACTCTGCTCTTTATAAGTTGTTAGGTCAAGAGGAATGCTGGATCGAAGGTCACCCTATCAATATCATTATTGATTTTATTATTATCTTACGACGCTCATTGCGTCTCGTTCGTCGGAGTTGATTGTGGTTGTGGTTTCGCAGATTGGCAGGTAGGACGGTCCAGCTCTCAGCTGCCAACAGGAGACGATAACGTCTGGCCTAGCTCAGGCAGAAACCATCCGGCGTAACATCTAAGGATCTGCCGACGATAAGTCTCCGGACTATAAAAACAAACATCTTAAGCCATGGCTCAGATCTAGGCTGGAAAATGCGCCCAAGCCCCAGGTTATCGTGGGTTGAATACTTGTTGGTTGCACAAAAAGAAATACGCCCTTGTTGGTTGCGCGAATGCGCCTGCGCAAAATGCGCGTGCACGAAACGTGCCCGGACTCCAGGCTACCCTGGGTCGATGCCTGCTAAACCCGAACTGTGATATGCCCAAGCCAATGCTTGTTGACTACGCGAAATGCGAACGCACGAAACGTGCCGAGGTTCCAGATTACTCTGGATCAGTGCCTGCTAAACCCGAACTGGGTCATGCCCAAGCAAATGCTTGTCGATTGCGTGACACGCGCCCGCATAAAATGTGCCCAGCCTCCAGGCTTGCCTGGATCAGTGCCTGCTAAACCCGAACTGGGATACGCCCAAGCCAATGCTTGTTGACTGCGCGAAACGTGCCCAGGCTCCAGATTACCCTGGATCAGTGCCTGCTAAACCCGAGCTGGGTCATGCCCAAGCCAATGCTTATCGATTGCACGACACACGCCCGCACGAAACGTAAGGCTCCAGGCTACCATGGATCAATGCCTGCTAACCCGAGTTGGGTCATGACCAAGAAAATGCTTGCCGATTGCGCAACACGCGCCCGCACGAAACCTGCCCAGGCTCCAGGCTGCCCTGTATAAATGCCTGCTAAACCCAAATCGGGTCAAGCCAATGCTTGTTGACTACGCGAAACGCGCCCGTACAAAACGTGCTAAGCCCAAGCCCCGGATTACCCCGGGTTGAATGCTTGTTGGCCTCACGGAAAAGCGCCTCTCGGTCCCGATTATCTCGGGTAAACCTTGTTGGCACTAGATCATTCCAGGTACAAAAGGGAGCTCCTAGACTCCAACTCAACCCGAAACGGAAGATAGTACCAGCCAATGCTGGCCTCGCACAGGGTGGAAATTTCCACTGGTGTGCTACGGAACTGATAAAAGGCGAAAAAGAGGGGTGTCGGACGCAGCATACCTAGGAGCCCCCAGGGGGCAGACGCCCCTCGCAAGCAAACATCCGAGACATTGCTGTTTACGAAGAAGGTCTGACACAGACTACCATGGAGTAACGCTGGAAAAGTGAGGTTGGTAAATCAGGAGGAACACTCTTCATGTACTTCGAATGTGCTAATGAACATCAGCACAATCCGAAGTATGGGGAGTGGATAGTGGTGAGTGGTAGCACTACAACTCCCCGCATTGACAGAGAGGCAGGCTACAAATACTCAAGGGAAAATGTTCCTGGGGTGAAGATAGGCCCCAGGTGGTCAGTTTCCCTGGTAGCCTACAGACCTGGCGATGACGAGCCCCCAACATACAAAAATGAAAGCAAGGGGCACTGGGTTCAGCCTATACAAACATCTCCCGGGTACATGTTTTAATACTCTAACAACCTTTCAGATGAAAGTGTTGGATGCGAATGCAGTAGGATGTTGGAAGGAAAGTGTAAAATGCGGAAACGTCGCCCATAAGTAAACATCAAGGGTACTGCAATTTGCCGAGAAGGACCAGCACGGGTACTCAAAGTGCAGCGTGTAACGGAAGGATTGAGGTCGGCCCATAAGGAGACATACTCTTCACTTACTTCGAATGTGCTGACAAGCATCAGCCGAAGTAGGGGAAGTGCAGAGTGGTAGTAGTACAGGTCCGGACATTAACAGTAAAGCGGGCCCAGAATACTGGAGAAGAAAACTTCCTCCGAAATGAGGTAAAGGCACGAGCAAAATGCAAAGAAAACATATGACGAAGCCTCCAAGACCTGACTCAGCGCCCAGACTGGAAACAAGGCACGACGGCCCTAGCATATCTCCAAGTTGGAGCTTCCTCAGTCAGTCTATGGACCTTATGATGACGGACGTCCAACTCACAAAAACGAAAGCGATGGCTGTCGTGTCCGACTTGGGTGGATATCGTTCAGGTACATGTTTAAAGACTCCATTAATGTTTCAGATGAATGTCCGAATGTGAGTGCAACAGGAAGTTAGGAGGAAATTGCGATAGGAGGGAAGGTTGCCTGTAAATAAACGTCCAGAACATGCCATGGAACCTTACACATCAAGGCAACACAAATAGTCCAAAAGGGAAAGCAACACAAAGGGTCTCACAAGGAAAGCAGCAAAAATGGTCCGTAAAGAAAAACATTTCTTGTTGCTCCAACCCGAAAAGCTGCTCCATGAGAAGCTCGTGCGAGATCTCTAGCAAAGTAGGAGAGCAGCGAGGCACTTCGATGAGCCAAAAGCTGAGATTAGGAATTGCCTCAGGATCCACTTTAATGGCGAGAGGAGTACTCATAGCCTCCATACTTCTTCCAAAGGAGAGGCTGGCCCTCGACGACCAACGAAATCTCCCTAGAGGAATCCTTGAACAATAGGGATATCCGCGAGAAATTTCTGGTAGAGCTGTATCTTCCCATCCTGCCTACAGCGCACCCCTCTCGGTACACCAACTCAACCTGTGCATGCGCTTCCCGCTTGACCTCCTATTCACAGGCTTGTTCCAGATCAGCCCTCATGGCCTTCTCCTTCACCACCAACAAATCCTGAGCCTTGAGGTCGGTGAGTTGTTGTTGCCTCTCGATGAGTCGGTTCAGAGTAGCTGCGAGGTCATTCCCCTCGGCAGCGACAATAGCCGCATTCTGCTCCTCGAGCTGGTGCGATGGGCTAGGTCCTAAAGATAGGTTTCCAGAAGCCAGCGCAGAACTCCCAATTCTAGATGGACAGCGTAGTCAATAACCTACGGACCTGGTGAAGACGAGGCCCCAACTCGTAGAAACGAGGCGATAAACACCAAGTCTACACCATGTCTAGCCTCGGCAGACATCTTCTAGGTACACGTTTGAATCTGCCAATAACCTTTCAGGTCAATGTTTGGAAATGATTTCCTCAGGATGTCATGACGAAAGTTCATGAGGAGGGGATGTCGCCCAGGCTGGAAACGAATATCATAAGCCCTGGCCTAGCCCAGGCAGAAACTTTCCGGCGTTTAATATAGATCTAGGGATCTGCTGATGACATGTCTCAAGACTATAAACAGGAGGCAGTAAGCCATAGCCTATCCAGGTAGTGCTAACTTCCTAGCATTAATACTTCGACTAACTTTCTGGTGCAGGTTTCCAAATCAGCTTTCTGGCATTGACCTCCAGACGACCAATGACAGGTCGCCAGAAGTCGGCGCAGAACTCCCAGCTCCGTGCTGGCACCAGAATGCCCAACCTACGTGTTTGGGATACTAAGTCCAGCTCCGGGCTGGCACGTGATGCCCAACCTAACTGTTGGGATATCTAAGTCCAGCTCCGTGCTGGAACAGGAAACCCAACCTAACTGTTGGGATATACAAGTCCAACTCTGCGCTGGCACAGGACCCAACCTAACTGTTGGGATATCTAAGTCCAGCTCCGTGCTGGCACAGGAAACCCAACCTAACTGTTGGGATAAGTCCAACTCTGCGCTGGCACCAGAAGACCCAACCTAACTGACTGTTGGGATTTATATCTAAGTCTAGCTCCGGACTGGCACGTAAAGGCCCAACCTAACTGTTGGGAAATCTAAGTCCATATCTGTGCTGGCATAGGAAACCGAACCTAACTGTTGGGATATCTATCTAAGTCCAGCTCCGGGCTGACACATAAAGGGCCAACCTAACTGTTGGGAAATCTAAGTCCAGCTCCGTGCTGGCACAGAAGACCCAATCTATCTGGATTGGACATCTAAGTCTAGCTCCGCGCTGGCATCAGAATGCCCAACCTACGTGTTTGGGATATCTAAGTCCAGCTCCGCGTTGGCACGGGAAGGCCCAAACTATCTGTTTGGGAAATCTAAGTGCAGCTCCGTGCTGGCACAGGAAACCCAACGTAACTGTTGCAATATCTATCTAAGTCCAGCTCCCGGCTGGCACATAAAGGGCCAACCTAACTATTGGGAAATCTAGGTCCAAAATACTATAATACTAATAGAATAAAAAACAAAACAATTCAACTCCAAAATGAAACAAACAAAATAAAAATAAAACTAATACATACTTTATTAACCTAAAATATAAATTAACAACTCAAGTACAAATACAAATAGGAGGTGCCTATTTTTATGGAGAGGAGAAGGAATAAAGTGATATCCCAAACACTTAAATACAAAAATCAAAATCCATCAAATACACCTAATACACCATTAACACAAGAATAAATAACACTAAAAATTAATAGGGAGACACCATCATAGAAAGGGAGGCCGAGAGAATCAAAGAAAGAAAGAGAAAGAAAATAAAAAGGAGAGAGAGAGGGAGAGGCCGAGTGGGAGAGAGGGAGAGAGGGAGAGAAAAGAGGTAAAAGAAAGGGAGAAGCTCACGGGCGAGGAGGAGCTCGGGATCGAAGGGTCGGGATCACACTCGTAACATAATTCTCTGCGGATTAAGGTAGGTGAAGATCACCTACATACGTACACAATATTAGGAAGTTCGAATTTTTACGTGTTTGCATGTTCTTCATCGAGTTCTTTGTGTTTACTTGATAGTGATGATCGATTTGCATGAATTGTTCATTATATATATATATATACATATAGATAGATTTGCTATAGTGCCCACCTACCGTGAGCAACCACCGTGAGCACCATAAGCAAATCTCTCATTTTCTTGCGTTTTTTCGATTCTCAACGCCGCCAACACCTGCGTAGACAATCTCATATCCATTGCTAACCTAAATCACCCTCTCCAACACGTTAATTTTTAAACGGCTCGAGGCCCACTAAGGCGTTGCACGACGGCCCAAGCCCCGTTAAGGCCCAAAACACTTTCTCTCCTTATCAGTACACGTTGATGATCCTTTTTAAGCCTGAATCTCTAGGTTCGACTCTACCGGCAAGAGAGGAATCCATGAGTCCGGTAGTTACCTAGCCAATCCCGTAGTACCGGACCGTAACGCAATTCGAGTGCGAATTTCGACCCAGTCTTTATTCCAGAACCTTACTATAGATTATAGTACTACGTATATACCCTTCAGCTATCTCCCAATCGAGTGAGAGCCATGGTCTATGTCAAACTCACTAAACTCGATTCTATGGTAAAACGGTGACGAGGCAAATTACCAAACAATCCTCCATGTCTCACGATAGTTACAATACCTTGGCCAATGATTTTTTAATTTCCTGTCACCGCCCACATAGGACACTTGGGTCGATTACTTATGAGACTGTGAATCCATACTTGGCGGTCAGAGCCCGGCAATCACAAATTGTCATCAAGACCGCATCTGGCCCGCTGACCCATGCAACAACAAATCGGGTCGAGGGGAACCAGTGACAATCGAGACTTTGAAGTCAACTCCGTCAAGGCCCCTTTCGGTCTAAGGTTCACGTAGACTACTATAGTGTTCGACCGTACGACCCGTGAGTCAGTGTCCATAAACGATTCTATTTCTTCATTCAATTCGTATCACAAGTCATGACCTCCGATTCCAAGCGTAATATCGGCACACGATAGGTCGTCAACAAATAAGCCATGATCGGTTATCCAGCACCCAACTGGAGACTCAGGCTTACGGACTTTTAATGGTCGAGGTTAAGAATCTTCCTCTCTCGTGCCCATCGAGAACAGTGACTCAACTCGACACATTTGGATTTGTTCATTTATTGCTTTATCGGATGCTAAGTAAAGAACTCTTATATCCAATAAACGAACAATGCCTTTCATTAAACACATGAAAATATGTTATTACACAAAAGGCCGAATGTTAAATAATCTAGTGCCCTATACAATATAATCCTCGTATAGCATTCGAGGGCATATTCCTAACAATCTCGCACTTGCACTCAATGCCATGCGCTGCAGTATCTAATACCCATCTTTTCGAGATGTCTAGCCAGCACTTCCTATGATAGAGGCTTGGCAAACGGGTCGGCCACGTTTCCGCGGTTGAAATCTTCTGCACGGCTATGTAGCCATTCTCAACAAATCCACGCAACACGTGGTACTTTCTTTCTATATGTTTGGACCTGCTGTGAGATCTCGATTCTTTCGCCTGAGCAACAGTGCCAGTATTGTCACACTACAATGGCAATGGCCTATCTGATACAAAAACGACACCAAGTTCTTCCAAGAACTTTCCCATCCAAACACCTCCCTTAGCTGCCTCTGATGCCGCTATATACTCTGCTTCACAGGTGGAATCTGCAGTAGTGCTATGTTTGGAACTTTTCCAAACACTGCTCCACCGTTGAGCGTAAAGACGAATCGTGAAGTGGATTTTCGGTCATCCACGTCAGACTGGAAATCCGAATCCGTATACCCTTCCACTTCCAATTCTTCATTACCATAGACCAGCATCATATCTTTGGTCCGTCTGAGGTACTTGAGGATAGTCTTGACTATTGTCAAATGTTCCTTAGCCTGAAAGCGACTGACTACGCACACAGCGTACGCCAAGTCAGGTAGCGTGCAAAGCGTCGCGTACATCAAGCTACCCACTATGGATGCATAGGGGATTCCATTCATCTCTTTCCGCTCCAACTCACTTTGAGGGCTCATAGCCTTGGAAAGGTGAATCCCATGTCGCATAGGCAGGAACCCTTTCTTAGAGTTGTCCATATTATATCGCTTCAGGACCTTCTCCAAGTAAAGGGCCAGGGAGAGTCCTAACATATGATTTGCTCGATTTCTATAAAGGCGAATACCCAAGATGTAGATAGCTTCTCCCAAGTCTTTCATGGAGAATTCGGTCGAAAGCCACGCTTTCACCATCAAGAGCATTCCAATATCATTTCCTATCAAAAGGATGTCGCCTACATACAATACGAGGAAAGATATTTTGATTCCACTGCTTTTCTTGTAGACGCAAGGTTCGTCTTCGTTCTTCAAGAATCCGTGGCCCTTGACCACTTCATCGAACCGAAGATTCCAGCTTCTAGAGGCTTGGTTAAGTCCATAAATGGACTTGTTCAATTTGCACACCTTATGAGCATCTCCTTGCGATGTAAAACACTTGGGCTGCTCCATATATATTTCCTCCTTGAAGTATCCATTTAGGAACGCAGTTTTCACATCCATCTGCCAGATCTCATAGTCATAGTGCGCAGCTATCGCAAGCAATGTTCGAATGGACTTCATCATAGCGACAGGCGAAAAGGTCTCCTCATAGTCTTAACTGTACACTTTCGCCACAACCCTAGCTTTGTATGTGTCAACCAATCCGTTAGATCCAATCTTTCTCTTGTAGGTCCATTTTCACCCAATGGGTAAAGCCATCTGGGAGGTCTACTAGAGTCCAGACATAGTTTTCATGCATAGAATCCATTTCGGCTTGCACAGCTATAAGTATTCTCCGAATCTCTATCCCTGATTGCCCGGTCATAGATAGAGGGATCGTCTCCGACGTTCCCTTCCATTGCAGCAACCTCGTGCTCAATGTGGACCATCTCGTATCTCTCAGACTGGAGAGATACTCTACCCGACCTGCGCAACCTAGGTTGCAAGACAGCTCTACGGTGTCATCCGACACTGGAATCTGTGAAAGCGCTTCTGACGACTCTCCAAGAGTTACTTCGCGACCCGCTCTACCTTCTCGAACGAACTCTTCTTCGAGAAAGTGAGCCTGAAGGGATACAACGATTCTCTGATCGTCGTGGAAGTAAAACTGGTATCCCATGGAATCCTCAAGATACACGACAAAACGTCCTTTCACAGTCTTCTATTCCAGTTTATCCGTCTTGAGCTTTTTCATGAATGCGGGGCAACCCCAAATTCTAATGTGATTCAAGCTCGGTTTTTGTCCTGTCCATATCTAATACGGAATACGATAGACAGACTTTGTAGGACATCTATTCAGAATGTGTGCCGCTGTCAACAGGGCATGACCCCACAACGATATGGGCAGGTGTAATACCCGCAACTTTAAAGCAGAATTACGATAGGAAATTTCAAGATAATTAGCGAAGAAAATATCAAAACTTTGGATGAAACCAAAATAATAAAATAATCCCGGAAAGTATTTCAACGGGCCTCATTTAAGAACCGAACCCAAGTGAATAATAATAATTTTGGGCTTGATTGAAAGTATGACCCAAATAAATTTTTAAACAATGACTGTAAGACCCGTAAAATTTAATTACGGGATTTACGGCATAATTAAGAACGAAAATAATTACGTTAGGGAGCTAGGATTTTGGGTAAAATATTTTACTTAGGACACGTAATTAATCCATGCCCAATGTGCGATATATGATTTCATGCCCTTGCATGACTTATGTGTCTACATGATTTCATGTGATGTGATTTATAATCCCTATATGTGTTACGAATTATGATTATGTGATCTATGTGAATTCATGAAGTATGTATACCATATTGTATGTGTATATGAACTATGAGGGCTTGAGGAATTTTAAGCCACTAGTACACGTGGCATGCACATAAGAAATCGCCGAGCTCAAATTGAGCAAGTTAGAATCGGCCGATTCCCATACACGTGAAATTAGAATTATGGGGTAAAACGACTAGGAATCGGGCGATTTAACGAAACCGCATTTCGGGCGACTTGTTACATAGGAGACATTGATCGAAAATGAATTAGGACATTTAATCGGGCAGCACTTGAATAGTATAAGTTTCGATCAAGTTAGAAATCGGGCGATTTCGCTAAGCTCCGCTAAGCCTCATTTCGGGCGATTAAGATAGTTATCACACGTGGCAAGAAGAGAACAAATCGCCGAGTTTTGGGAAGGAGTAACTAATCGATCGATTCCTTTATATGTGATTTCCAAAATCGCCGAGTTAATGAAGTATGAAATCGGGCGATTATTGCTTATGCAATAATTTCATATGCTCCAATTAAATCGATCGATGTGTGCATAGCGTGGAGAGTGGACCAATTACAAATTAGATAAAGTGGAACAACACATGTGGGATTCCCTTAAAGTAAGAGATATTTTGGGACAAAGTTCCTTAAACTAAGGGAACCCACGCCACCACCTTGCTCCCCCAATCAATCTTGGAATATTTTAATACACATCAACACTTTAGAGAATGGGAAAAACACGTCTATATCAAACTAACTAAAGGAGTTAAGAAGGCATTTTCACATCCTAAGAAATACTCGAACAATTGGAGAAAAGGAAGAAGTAATAGGACGAGTGAAGCTCCAACTTGAAGGAATTTCTAACTAGTCTATGTCCGGAAGTTGGTAAGTAATATGTTACCTTTAAACTCCATAATTTCGTAGCTATGGATATCCAGATGCTATAACTTTATATAATTAGTGGAATTTAAGAAGTTTAGGCGTGAAAAGGGGATAGAAACCCTAAAGCATGACGTAAAATCATAACCATGTGGATTAGAGGACGTTTAAGTTAGGATTGTGGGTAACAAGGAATTTTCTTAAGTAGTATAACATGTTTTAAAATTCGCAGCCCCAAGTTTTGGTTAGTACTTAACGATTTTAAGATGGCAGGGGATGCTTTGGGTAGAAGAAATCCTTAGCATTTAAGAATTTAGGGTCGAATGGAACTAAGAACCTAATTTCGGGTAGATTAGACTATGAATATGGTTTCGGGCGATTTTAGTTTGAATGCCAAATCGTGCGAATTAAAACCCTAAGAAATCGGGCGATTTGTTGCATGGGAGATGTCGATTGGAAGTGAATAAAGGAGATCAATTAATCGGGCGAAACTAGGCAAAAGAGGGCATAAATAGGGCGATTCAAGATGTTCAAGAAATCGGGCGAACCTTGCTGCCATGCAAGATAAATCGGGCGAAAAGAAGGTGATATCATAATGACGTAAGAATGCGGCGATTTATAAATCGGCCGATAGAATCTCCAAGCAAAACAAATCGGGCGATTCCTCATGCACATGCAAATCGGGCGATTGTTGAGTTAGTGATTCTCAAATCGGCGAAATAGTATTTCAAAGTCACTTAAATCGGGCGATTCCGTCTTATGGAAATCTCGGCGATTTCAGCTAACCAACGCTTCAAATCGGGCGATCCGTGATGTTAAGTTAATGCGGCGATTCTTAAATCGGGCAACTTGCATGTGAATTCAGAAAAGAGCTTAATGCATATTGGGATCGGGCGAAACCATGATCGAAGCATGCGTATATCAGGCGATTTGAGAAATTATGCAATCGGGCGCATCTAACTTCAATAATAATCGACTTTCGCAAATCATACATACATAGGTTATAATTAAATACTAGCATAACCGAGAATGGGAATCAAATGATTTAGCAACTTAGTAATTTAGTATAGTCAAATGCTAATTTGACTTAGGTTATAAATCGGGACTGAGATATTAGGAAGTAAGGTTGAATGCTAACTTAATTTAGAACAACTAAATTAAGATTCAATCTAGTCACTCAAGGAAGAATATGGCGCTGATATTATGATGTTTTGATTTAAGGGTCGAACGATAGGCAATCCCAGGAGCAGCGAATTAGCGTAGCCCGGACGACAGGTAAGTGGAGACTACACTTCAACTACAACACATGACTTTTATGTGTGCATAATTATGTGCCTACGTGTTTTCTTGACAGAATGTGAAGCTTATGCTACGTGTTTTACTTACTATCTATGGCATGACATGCATATGTACATGATTTCACGACATGATCACGTGCATACACGCTTAGTATGGCAGTTAGGACACGAGAGCGTGTGTGAGTCAGGATTGCCTGCGAGCGATGAATAGTTGCCAACATGGTATGTTATCGATTCCACTGTCGAGTCGCGAGTCTCTTATGTCACCAGGGCGACGGGAAGGCGTCGCCGAGTTACAATTATGATGGGTTAAGACCCTTATGACGGGAAGCGTGACCTGGAGGGTGCGACCCGAGGGAAGACGCGACACCGAGGGTATCTCGGGTGTTGGCAACCTCGGAGTGGGCTACCAGCGTAAAGCGCACGTGTGCCAGGCCGCGCTGGGCTAAAAAGGACACCTTCGGGACCGCATTGGGCTAAAAAGGCGTTATCGGCCTCCCAATGTGGACAGCAATTTGCGTACTGGGGCTGCCTCCCAATGTCCACCGTTGGGCCAAAAAGGCGTCGTTGGCCTCCCAATGAGGATCGCATTGGGCTAAAAAGGTGCCACGGAGATGAATAAAGGTTGCCTCTCAATGACGATCGCATTGGGCCAAAAAGGCGTCGTTGGCCTCCCAATGTGGATCGCGTTGGGCTAAAAAGGTGCCATGAAGTCGAATGCAAATTGCGAACTAAGGGGTGGCCTCTCAGTGTGTGAGTGGGCTGACACTTGTATGTATGTATGAAGTTAAAATGGGCTCTACGATGGTGCATTAGCGAGATAGGAGAGCCGAGGGCCCAAATATGAAAGGAAGGAGAATAGGAAAGGAAAAGAATGAGAAGAAAAGTGAAGTCTAGAAAAGCATTGACGCGGATGTCATTGCGAGATAGGACACGTGCACTGCATGCATATAGTTTCTACTTACTGAGCTCTTTAGCTCACCCTTACGTTATGTGTTGTAGGTCCTTCGGATCACGGTACGTGATCACCTAGCCGGCAAGGCATACTTTTGGAGCTTCCGAGCGCCTTTTGGGGGTGGTGTGTACGTGGACGACGACCTGTGAGGCCGGGCGCATAGGAGTACTTTTGCTGCGAATGTAGACACGACACGTGCAGATAGAACTTAAATGTAAATGCAAGCTTGGAAGCATTCTTTTGACATGTAATGAATCGATGTTCCTTATGAAAAGGAAAAATTTATTTCACACTTTCATAGCTCATCTAACTAAAAACGTTGTTAGACACGTAAGACAAGTCTAGGAATGGTAGCGATGGCTAGGGTCGCTACAATGACCAAAATGATTAAAAGGCCCAAATGCTTAAATAACATATTAAAGCCCAATTTAAACAAGAGGTTCCTTAAGCTATAGGTAAGTCACGTCATTACCTCATCACCACCTTATCAAATCATTCGCTACTTTCAAGGTGTTCCATGTATATCTAACCAAGTGAGATAAGGCCTTCACTAAGCAAAAACCATCACCAACTACGTACGAATACAAAGGAAGAGGAAAAGAGAGATTTCAGTGAAACCTAGGATCTTTAACAATTCGAAACCAAAATTTCAAAGAGAGAAAGGTAAACTCCCATCTACCCTACGTGAATATACTCATGCTTATTTTAAAATCATGTTCTAGGAGATTTACGTAACATTTATGTGTCTACAATGTTATATATGTTTCAAAAAGTTAAGAGTTACCTCGATCTGTGCTTATAGTTATATGCTTTATATACAATTAACTGGATAAGATGAAGTAGTAAGCATGTTAGACATAGAACTTGGATTTTGGAATTAAGTTACGTATAAGTTCGTAATCATACATGTTTGTAAGTTCCGATGGTGAAACAACCGTGAATTCAAGACCTATGATTAATTATTATTTTATCAATTATGTGCTTAGGGTATATGATACTTAAGTAGTTAAGAATTTTCTATACTTAGTTTCGTTAAGTTTAAGTTCCGTGGTGTGAGGGTTTACAACACAATTACTTTTTGGTGTTAAGCCATTGGCACATGAGGAATACTTCCTGTTACGATGTCATTTAATCTATATAAAATATGTGATGCTTAATTGAAGTTTTCGTGACTAAGGCAATTTTCACATATGCTGATGTTGTTATAATATTTCGTGTGGATGATGGTTAGTTATGTGAAGTTTCGAAATATGTATATGTGATTTGGGTAGTGTATTTTCATTTAGGTTTTGGTATATGTATATGATTATGTTACGGAATCTTAGGTCCATGAGTTAGCCATCTTAAGTACTAATTGTTGATTAGATATGATGTTATATGACTGTATAAGTTAGATTTTAAAGTCCATATTTTCGGTTTGTCACGTTAGGTGCACGCTGATGTTTTTCAGGGATAGTTTTTGGTTTCAGAACAGAGATTAAAACCCTAGAATTTTGATTTAAGTTCATAAGTATTTATTTGATGTCTTGAGAATGCGAGCTTCTTAGGGTGTACCACATTATGGTTAGGAATTATTTTCGAAACTGATATTGATAGAATATGAGTTCCTTTTTCTTTAGGGTTTTCGGCATGATGATTTACCTTTTGGTACAGTTTGTAAAGTTTTGTCTAGGTTACAAAAGTTTTCTGGAATTTTGGGTTTTTGGGATTTTTAGGGTTCTCGTTACTTAGACTTTAAAAAGTTCCAGAACTAGAACATATACTAATAATTTTATATATTCAGAGGTCCGAGAGTTAGGAATCCACCAGATATCGCGAATAACTTTAGCGGGAGGACAGGTAGGTGGATCATCCATCTACAATACGTAAACACAATTATGTGTTTTCATGTGATTATGTGATTTACGTGACTTATATGATTTATATGTTTTACGTACGTTTTATATAAATCATGTTTTATGATATTTTTATATGCATGCACGTGCATATCACGTTAGGGCGAGAGATGATTATACCATGGTGTGACGGTAGGATATGAGATATTGACGTACGCGGTAGAATGAGATGTTTGTGATTGGCGACTCTTAGAGTAGTCGAGGTTGGGCTCACCGGGCACCTGGCGGAGACAGACGTGATCGATTTGTCTACTCGGACGTGATCGATTCGAGGTGCATACCGCCGGATGGGATTTTTTATTTGTGCGGGAGATATACGACCTGTTAGGAGGCCATTGACGTGATCGATCAGTGCACTACCTGCGTAGCTCGCCACGAGACTTGGGGGTGGCCTCCCAGTAGTCTTTTGCGCGCGAAGGTGTCGAGCCTAACTTAGGGCCCTGTATTGTGCGAAATAGGAATGTGGAAAAAGAAAGAGTGTGCATTATATCATGTCGTGAGAAATTGGGATTGGGGTTGAGTGCACACTTGCATACATGCATTTTATTCACATACTGGGCAAATTGCTCAGTGTTTACGTGTTGTAGGAACTGAGTCTGATGCAGATACGCGTCAGGACTGAGGCGGCTGGTGGCGGTGCTCCACGTACTTTTGAGGGCGGTGCAGTACATGGATGAATACATGTGGAGCGGCTTTAGGGCTTTTGTTCTTTTGATATTTTGGGCTTTGGCCCATGTACAGAGATGACGTTGTAGACAGAGTTTTATAATAATGTATATTATTTTAGGGGAAAAGTTTTAATTAGACGGGCCTTCCGCGGCTTACGTTGCGGAAATCCGCCACTAATGCTAATTAGAAAGCGAGGGTCGTCACAAGTGGTATCAGAGCGTAGGCTTTAGATTCTGAAGACTGTCCATGTACTGCCGCTCAAAAGCCTGGAGAACCAGCCTGGCCTGTAAGTTTAATACTTGAGTATGTGATTACGTGTTATTTTAAATGCGCTTTTTATGAATGACGATAGATCATTATAGAAAGGATTAGAGAAAGGATAGAGCATGTAGATGAATTTATCATCTACAACCCGTAAATATATTTTGAAAGTAATAAGTTTCTGTATCATGTGCGAAATACACGAATTAACTGAAACTATGTGAAGTTACGTGGCATATAACTTATATGATTTTAATGTGTGCTTAAGATGAATTATATGAAGTTACATGACTTCATTTGTTTAAGATGAATTACGTGATATTTATTTGATCTGCTCGTGTGGCATATGTGGTTTATATGATGTTTAATAGTTGTTTATGAAATTGGAAGTATTATTTGGGTTGGATAAACCTAAAAGTTAAATTGAATATATCATTCTAGGTATATCATAAGTATTGTATGTAAGTTGAGACAACTGTTGAAACAATTGAAGAATAGAAGTATAGTTCTCATGGTTTGGGTGATATATGATTAGTTTATGAGATATTTCGATATAAGAATACGAGGACAATAATTTAGCTTGTATGTTTTCGGCAGATACATGTAATAAACTTTGAAATAATTTAGTAGATTAAGGGTTAGTGAATGACGAAGGTTTGGGAAATGCGAACTTTGTGACTTACAAGATTCTTGTGTCAATGTGATTTACGTGATTTGGTATACGTTATGTTAACAGTGACTTAAGTGACAATTATCTGTAAGTTTTTGTGGCTTATGTGATTTATATACATGTTCAAGGTGAATCATATAATATCCTCTTCGTGACTTAGGTGTTAAGATTAACTTTTAGATGTCTGAAATAATTGGGTTAAGTAGGTATTAGTACTTGAACAAATAGTCGTCGGTATTAGAACTAGGGTGGAAATACTTAATGAGTTGCAATATAATAGTGTCGGCGAAGTTTGGGCTAACTGTTAAGTATATAATAGTTTTCGGTATATTAATAAGTGATTAGTTTAGTATATATATTTCCGATGCTATCTAATATCAATATCTAGGTTTCGCCACATTAGGCAAGCTTTCGACAAGTTTAATTAAACTTTCGGCAATAAAGTTTTTGGTAGAATTCAGTCGAGATTTCGGCATTTGTATGTTGGAGATTTGAAAAAAAAAATTGAATATCTAAGTATGTGCAATTTCTAGAAGTTCTTGGCAATATTATGTATTCGGCAAAATTAGGGTTTTCAATAACTGAATAATTTGGTATTTGTATGATTTCGACACAACTCAAGAAAGTTTTTGGTACTATTTAATTAAAAAAGTTTTCAGTATAGGGGTGTAAAGTTTTCGGTTTATATATATTTTTCGAATGTTCTGAAAGTTTTCTGCGAATTTTAAGTTTTCGGGCATGGGTTTAGCATAGTTTTCGTTATTTAATAAGTTTTCGCAATTGCGGGCCAAAACTAGTTTTTGTGGGTTGGAAAGTCCTAGTGAACTTTTGGGAAGCTGGAATATTTTAAGGAAAATAAATATTTACCTATAATACCACATTTTTTCAACTATGCCTAGAGTGCGCAGCGAAAGCGTGATGGAAATAAGAATAAGTAAGCCTAGAAGAAGTAGAAAATCCACGAAAGAATATGGACGTAGATCCTAGAAAACATGGTCACACATTTAGATGTGTCGCCTAAATTGTATAATAAATCCTACCTTAATAGGATGCAAGTAGATCATGGAATCGAAGAAATCGATACCCCGAGTTATTCCAACCGGCATAATTTCGGGGACGAAATTCTTTTAAGGGGGGAGGGTGTAATACCCGCAACTTTAAAGCAGAATTACGATAGGAAATTTCAAGATAATTAGCTCAAAACTTTGGATGAAACCAAAATAATAAAATAATCCCGGAAAGTATTTCAACGGGCCTCATTTAAGAACCGAACCCAAGTGAATAATAATAATTTTGGGCTGGATTGAAAGTATGGCCCAAATAAATTTTTAAACAATGACCAAAATGATTAAAAGGCCCAAATGCTTAAATAACATATTAAAGCCCAATTTAAACAAGAGGTTCCTTAAGCTATAGGTAAGTCACGTCATTACCTCATCACCTCCTTATCAAATCATTCGCTACTTTCAAGGTGTTCCATGTATATCTAACCAAGTGAGATAAGGCCTTCACTAAGCAAAAACCATCACCAACTACATACGAATACAAAGGAAGAGGAAAAGAGAGATTTCAGTGAAACCTAGGATCTTTAACAATTCGAAATCAAAATTTCAAAGAGAGAAAGGTAAACTCCCATCTACCCTACGTGAATATACTCATGCTTATTTTAAAATCATGTTCTAGGACATTTACGTAACATTTATGTGTCTACAATGTTATATATGTTTCAAAAAGTTAAGAGTTACCTCGATCTGTGCTTATAGTTATATGCTTTATATACAATTAAGTGGACAAGATGAAGTAGTAAGCATGTTAGACATAGAACTTGGATTTTGGAATTAAGTTACGTATAAGTTCGTAATCATACATGTTTGTAAGTTCCGATGGTGAAATAACCGTGAATTCAAGACCTATGATTAATTATTATTTTATCAATTAATGTGCTTAGGGTATATGATACTTAAGTAGTTAAGAATTTTCTATACTTAGTTTCGTTAAGTTTAAGTTCCGTGGTGTGAGGGTTTACAACACAATTACTTTTTGGTGTTAAGCCATTGGCACATGAGGAATACTTCCTGTTACGATGTCATTTAATCTATATAAAATATGTGATGCTTAATTGAAGTTTTCGTGACTAAGGCAATTTTCACATATGCTGATGTTGTTATAATATTTCGTGTGGATGATGGTTAGTTATGTGAAGTTTCGAAATATGTATATGTGATTTGGGTAGTGTATTTTCATTTAGGTTTCGGTTATCTTTAGTAAGGTTTTTGGTGGTTTAAGACTCTAGGTATTCTAAAGTCTCGGCAATATTGATATTGAGAAATAGTCTCGGTGTTTTATATGTATGTGTCCAAAGTATTATATGATCTATATGGTACATATATATATATATGATTTATGGGATGTCAAATGAGTTACGTGACTTTAAATGGGTGGTTAGGATAAATTCTAGGAAGCTTTCGTGATGATTATGTTACGGAATCTTAGGTCCATGAGTTAGCCATCTTAAGTACTAATTGTTGATTAGATATGATGTTATATGACTGTATAAGTTAGATTTTAAAGTCCATATTTTCGGTTTGTCACGTTAGGTGCACGCTGATGTTTTTCAGGGATAGTTTTTGGTTTTAGAACAGAGATTAAAACCCTAGAATTTTGATTTAAGTTCATAAGTATTTATTTGATGTCTTGAGAATGCGAGCTTCTTAGGGTGTACCACATTATGGTTAGGAATGATTTTCGAAACTGATATTGATAGAATATGAATTCCTTTTTCTATAGGGTTTTCGGCATGATGATTTACCTTTTGGTACAGTTTGTAAAGTTTTGGCTAGGTTACAAAAGTTTTCTGGAATTTAGGGTTTTTGGGATTTTAAGGGTTCTCGTTACTTAGACTTTAAAAAGTTCCAGAACTAGAACATATACTAATAATTTTATATATTCAGATGTCCGAGAGTTAGGAATCCACCAGATATCGCGAATAACTTTAGCGGGAGGACAGGTAGGTGGATCATCCATCTACAATACGTAAACACAATTATGTGTTTTCACGTGATTATGTGATTTACGTGACTTATATGATTTATATGTTTTACGTACGTTTTTATAAATCATGTTTTATGATATTTTTATATGCATGCACGTGCATATCACGTTAGGGCGAGAGATGATTATACCATGGTGTGACGGTAGGATATGAGATATTGACGTACGGGGTAGAATGAGATGTTTGTGATTGGCGACTCTTAGAGGAGTCGAGGTTGGGCTCACCGGGCACCTGGCGGAGACAGACGTGATCGATCTGTCTACTCGGACGTGATCGATTCGAGGTGCATACCGCCGGATGGGATTTTTTATTTGTGCGGGAGATATACGACCTGGTAGGAGGCCATTGACATGATCGATCAGTGCACTACCGGCGTAGCTCGCAGCGAGACTTGGGGGTCGCCTCCCAGTAGTCTTTTGCGCGCGAAGGTGTCTAGCCTAACCTAGGGCCCATTGCGAAATAGGAATGTGGAAAAAGAAAGAGTGTGCATTGTATCATGTTGTGAGAAATTGGGATTGGGGTTGAGTGCACACTTGCATACATGCATTTTATTCACCTACTGGGCAAATTGCTCAGTGTTTACGTGTTGTAGGTACTGAGTCTGACGCTGATACGCGTCAGGACTGAGGCGGCTGGTGGCGGTGCTCCACGTACTTTTGAGCGCGGTGCGATACATGGATGAAGACCTGTGGAGCGGCTTTAGGGCTTTTGTTCTTTTGATATTTTGGGCTTTGGCCCATGTACAGAGATGACGTTGTCGACAGAGTTTATAATAATCTATAATATTTTAGGGGAAAAGTTTAAATTAGACGGGCCTTCCGCGGCTTACGTTGCGGAAATCCGCCACTAATGCTAATTAGAAAACGAGGGTCGCCACAGAAGGTCTGTATAGCTCAGCATAGATCGAACCTTATCCAACAGAGTGCGATTTCTGCGTTCGGACACACCGTTCAACTGCGGTGTTTCGGCGGTGTCATCTGTGAAACGTTCACGTTCTCTTTCAAGAATTCATCAAACTCGAGGTTCATGTACTCGTCGCCTCGATCTGATCGAACGGCTTTATTGCTCTTTCCAATCTGATTTTCCACCATAACCTTGTACTCATTGAACCATTCAAAAGTATCGGACTTGTGCTTCATGAGATACACCTTGCGAAGCGAGAGTGATCATCAGTGAAGGTAACGAAATAATGGAAGTTACCGCGAGCCGCTACCCCGAACAGTCCGCAAACATCTGTGTGGATCAAACCAAAAAGTTCTGCCGTTCTCGTGAAATTCCCTGTGAAGGGCGATTTGGTCATCTTTCCAAGGATACAAGATTCGCAAGTCGGATAGGGATCAGAGCCAAGCGGCTTTATAATGCCGGTTTTCTCCAACTCGAGAATCTTCTGTTCTCCAGCATGACCGAGTCAAAGATGCCATAGCAGTCTCGAGTTCGACTCCAATTTTCATTTGTTGGTGATTGTGTTCACAGTTTTTGTTTTATCTTCGACATTTAGATAATATAATCCATTCAGTAAACTTGCACGGCTGACGCAATTATTTCCAAAATAAATATTGCATATATTGTTAGTAAAACAGATATCGTAACCGTTTCCGCTCAAAACGGGAATAGAAACAATATTCTTAAGCCCTTGGGCAAAACTAAATAATCGGAAAACAGTAAACTATGTCTAGTAGATAAAACGAGAGTTCTTGATCCAATGTGGGTTGCCGGCACACTATGTCCGCTTCCTACGTTGATCATGATCTCTCGGTCCGCCAGTTTCCTACTTCATTCCAGACCCTGGTTCGAAACACAGATGTGAGCACCAGCTCCCGAGTCTAAGATCCACGAAGTGGAATATACAGTCATAGAATAATTAATTTCTAAAACGTAAAGTTCTTTACCTGAGCCGGCTAGCTTTGGGCAATCGCGCTTCCATTGGCCAAGCTCATTGCAGTGAAGGCACTTGTCCGTCAGCTTGGCACCTTTAAACAAGTTCTTCTTGGCCTTGCCTTTCGAAATTCGTCTTTGGGCTTAGTGGGCCTGTCCGACTTTTTCGTTTTACTCGACCCTCGAGTCTTAGCGTTCACGATAAGAACAACTTTCTTTCCTTTCACCTTCTTCATCCGAGTCTGCGCCGCCGACAACTGATTCATCAAACCCAGTCAATGTCATCTCGGCTTTGTTCAGATTGAAGTTCACAATGAACAAATTGAAGGAAGGTGGGAGCGACTGAAGAATGAGATCGTTCTGGAGCTCATTATCCATGATAAAGTCCCGTGCCTCGAGTCTTTCGATCCAAGCGATTATCTTGAGCACATGCTCTCCGAGTCACTACCCTCAGCCATTTTGCGATGAAATAGGGAATAGCAAGCACTCCTGGAATGTTCGCCAAAAAGTTCCTTCAAATGAAGCAAAATGGTGCCCACTTCCATTTCCGAGTGAGTGCGCTGCAACTCATTGCTCATGGAAAGAAGTATGTAGCCCTTGACCTTTGGCTCGTCTATCTGCAACTTGGCATACGCAGCCTGGTCTTCATCACTCGCATCAGGCCCTGGGACTTGCGGTACGAGGGATCGAGGAAATAAGTTAGCGACTCCATACCTAGGACTATCCTCAGGTTATGGAGCGAGTCCGTGTTGTTTGGTCCCACCAAACAGTTTCTCTCAAGCAGCATAGTAATAATGTTCGTCATCGCAGTAAATAGAAAGAAACGTAAAGCTGCAGAAAATAAAGATCTAATTAGGTTTATCTTATCATTCATCAAGCGCAAACAAGGATTTTTCGTTTCGCTTGACTCCCACTATTTTTCTCGAAAACACTATCCTCCCGAGTAGAGTTTCGGAAACCTCATTGAAAATTTCATAGTGGAGTTGTCCCCGACTCGACTAGACTTGCCTCAGCCTTTAACGCAATATTTGGCACATCTAATCTTATCAAATTCACGTCAAATGCGAACATATCTAATAAGAGTTTCAACTATCTTTGTCTCACTCGTTGACCCTCACGGCTAACCCTGCTTATTGGGTGTAACTGCCTAAGTGTGACCTATCAACTTATGCTCAAATCGCACAGAACGTACCGCCCTTGATTTCATACGCTTCGTGGGGGCAGACTGGTATGATGAGCGGCGTCCAAGACGCACCCGAGACGCTAACACTGGGGCGGGATATACGACCCCAACTTACTCGAAACAAATCGCAAAACTCCCCAGTGCTAGACATCTCAAGCATGATAGAAGACAGGAATCTAATTCCCTTACCCACTTAGTATTTATCAAACGGGAGAATAAACCATCTCACATAAGAGCACATAGAACATGCATATCATTTCAAAACCAACACGCATGTATGTAGTAAATGAACCCTAGGAAAATAAACTACAAGGCAACACAAGCGGGTTATTTCTGGCCTATCCCTGTTACATCGTCTTCAAAAGACCTCGGGTCGTCGCACGGGTCTTGAAGCCATCAAACGTCCTTCGTCACTCGAAAGGCCTCAAAGTCACCGAACGTCCACCACATTGTCACCGCGGGGAGGGTTTCCGTCCATCTAATGGGCCCTCGTGATTGTGTTTAAGTCTAATCTAATAAAACGGTAAACCAAAACACGGGGGGATCATAAGTCCCGAACAACCCGTAAAAAACAAATACAACCCGGGGGGACGTAACCCTTAACAAATAACTCGGAAATCAAATTTCCTAAACCCGCAAGTGCGCCTTAAATCACATTCATAACGAGCACGTTGACAATTACATGATTTTAAAAAGAAACGAAAATTGGGTCTTTAACGCGCCAACCCATTAAAAGGCCAGTTAAGGCTTTGAGCGTGAAGCCCTAACGCAGCTGCCACAACTCAAATCGCTCAGCCGTCAAAATGCGCCGAAGAGCCACGACAGAGCATAACCGACGGCGGCGGTGACGCGCTGCGCGCAACGCGCATTTTCAGCCCGCGTAGAATTTTGCCGCGGCTGATCTGTTGCTGTCGCTGTCGTTCGGCGCGGCGGCAACGCCTTTGAATGGTCGGAGCCACCATGGCCGGTGTCGGACCTAGAGGTCACGGCTGATCGGGCCTGCTCCGAGTAGCCCAATGGTACGGGCGTGCAGCCGCGGCCGGAATGCACCGCCGCCGATGGCTACCCGCATTTTGATCTTGTTGATGGCTGCCTCGTCGGCCACACCGCACGAGGTGGTGGCCGTGGGATGACAAGCGACGCATCAATCAGCCTCACGCCGGTCAAATCGCGTTGGCTTTCGATCGTCTCCACGCACCTCGTTTCAATTAAACACGTTATGATTCTGATCACGAGCGCTCGCTCTCATACCACTATTGGGTTACCCAGTGTCTCCCGTAGATGCCACGTCCCCGAGTACGGTGCGAAACAAAATTTTCCGGGTTCCCCGATTGCCCTCGTAGTTATCTAGTAACACATAGACACGCAATAGGGCGGGGTCAAACCCGTGGAGAATTACCAGTTGAAGCGAGTGGCAGCTCCTGGTCCTTTTCTTCAAGACTTCGTCGATGGTGCTGGAGGGCACTAGATCGTCACGCCGACTGTGACGCCCGGGGCCGAAGAGGGCGGGGAGTGATCGCCGGTGCCAGGGTGCACGGACAAGGAGTGTGGCGCCCCGACTTCCTAACCGCCTAACTTAGCGCATTTTTACGTGCCTAGCGAATTTGCAAATAAAGAAGTGCACCAAAAATGCGTACAAATTTTTCATTTTTCATTTACGAAATGAAACATCGTTCTGTACAAGACAAAAGAATGCATGTCGAACATCAAGTTCCAGACATGGTCTAACTACAACGGCGAAGGTGTGTCGGCACAGCAAAAGCTCCTATGCGCCCGTCCTCACAGGTCGTCATCCACACACACACGTCCACCCCAAAAGCAGCACGAAGCTCCAAAAGATTGGCCTTGCCTTCAAAACGCGGTCACATACCGTGATCGCCAGTGCCTACAACACACAACGTAAGGAATGAGCCACCGAGGCTCAGTAAGCAGAAATCATGCATGTGTGCACGTGTCACTCCCCCGCAACGGCAATCCACGCCGATGCATATAACACTCGCAAAGGCGAACCGCGCCGATGCATATAACACTCGCAAAGGCGAACCGCGCCGATGCATATAACAATCGTACCAACGTACTCAGACTAATGTCACTCAGGGCCCTCGGCTAATCTCACTATGCACCACAAGAGCTCACGTCCCTCAGGGACAACACGACAGCGGTCCACGCCGGATGGCCGAACCCTAGGATGCACATCGTTCCCCTAGGTCGCCATATAATCCCGGTCGTCCCCGACTGTCCGGCGGTCGCTCACGCTGGTAGCCCACGCTGAGGTAGCCTACACCAGGGTTCCACCCTGTTTCGCTTACACCCTCAGGTCGCACCCTCCAGGTCGCACCTTACCGCCTATGAGATGATTCAAACGTCAATGAATGGGAAGTCGCAAAACAAAAATCAGAAGTCTACCGCATTCAAATCCAACCGAGAAGAATCCGATTCTGACGATGAACGAGAAGGCCTGATGAACGACCTAGCCATGCTTACAAATAGATTCGAAAGATTCGAACAGAAAAGGAGATTCAAAGGGAACGCCGGCAAATTCCAGAACAAGAACAAGGGAATCTACACGTCCGGGAAGAAAATTTAGAAATGCTTCCGGTGCAACAAATCAGGCCACTATGCACATGAATGCCCAACAAATAACGATGAGAAACCAAAGAAGCATACGGTCATGGTGACAGAATCTAACGACTCTGAAATGGAACAAAGTAAGGATGAGGATCACGCTTATATGGCTGACGAGGATCAGGTATCTCGTTCTTCCTCCATTGAGAAAATTCATACCTAAACAGTTTATATGGTTATGAAAGTGACTCATCTGTTTCTGATATAGAAGAAAGTAAGGAAGATTTGTGTAGGTTACTTCAAAAAGCAGAGAGAAAGATTAAGTCACTAAATTCCTTGAATAAGGAACTGATAAGGCAGCGAGATTACTAGCTAAGGAAAAGCATGAGGTTGATCTAGAGATCTCACGTTTGAAAGAAGAGTTAGTTACTGCTAAGAAAGAGGAAATTCCATGTGACTGTGAGAAAACAGAAAAGAAAAACAGTGACTTATCCAGAGATATCGTAGAACTCAGGAATTCCTTAGATAGAGAAAAATAGAAAGTTGATAGACTCCTTGAAGGTAAGCAGAACCTAGATATGCTGTTTTAAGTACCCCTAGGAACAATGGTAGGTCAGGGATAGGTTATTCCACTAAAGGAAAGCATGCTAAACATTCTGTGCCTAAGCTTAAGTGTTTCTGTTGTGGTAGAAATGGTCATTATGCATACAACTGTCCTTTAAAGAAAGTTGATAAAGCTAAGTATGTTTGGAGACCTAAGAAGTCACCTGTAAATGCCGATGTTATCTGATTCTAACAGGAGATCACCGTCTATGCAGAATGATATCTCATATGTTAACAGAAGTTATTTCCCCGCTAACATGTTAGGACCCAAAAGAAATTGGGTACCTCAGAAGAGTACTTCTTTCTACAGGAACGAAGCAAGAATTCCAGCAAGAAAAGCAGGTGGTATCTTGACAGCGGGTGCTCCTGCCACATGACAGGTGATATAGGTAATTTTGTGTCGTTAAAGGCGGTAGATGGAGGATACGTTTCGTACGCTGACGACGCAAAAGCCAAAATCGTGGGAGTTGGTACTGATGGTAAAAATTTAAATATCACTATAGATAACGTATGGTTTGTTAGGAACTTAGAATATAATTTAATTAGCATTAGCCAATTATGTGATGATGGACATACAGTTGCTTTCGCCAAAGACAAGTGCTTTGTCAAAAAGGATGATGAGATTGTGTTTAGTGCGTCTAGGCATGGCAATATTTACTGCATCACTCTTGATGATATTGCTAACCAGAACGTCAAGTGTCTAGCAGTTACGCAGGATATTACATGGTTATGGCACAGACGATTGGGACATGCCAACATGGAACTGATGCTCACATATCATGCAATGAACTGGTGAGAGGTATTCCAGATATGAAAGCCACCAAGGACAGAATTTGCAAAGCGTACCAAATAGGGAAACAGACCAAGACGTCATTTAAACCTAAGAATGTGATATCTACGTCTAGACCACTGGAACTGTTGCATCTTGACCTTTTTGGTTCGGTACAGGTTATGTCATTGAAAAGTAAACGATATGCCTTCGTTATCGTAGATGACTATACTAGGTACACATGGGTCTTAATTCTTGCGCACAAAAGTGAGGCTTTAGATAATCTTGCGCCACTGATTAAGAAGCTAGAAAATGAGAAAGAGATGAAAGTCCGTAAGATTAGAATTGATAACGGTCTAGAATTTGATAGTAAATCCTTTGCATCTTTTTGTAATGAAAATGGTTATAGTCATAATTTTTCAGCCCCTATTACGCCTCAACAGAACGGAGTGGTCGAGAGAAAGAATAGAGTATTACAAGAAATGGCTAGGATTATGCTGAGCGAATATAATACCCCAAAACATTTTTGGGCCGAAGCTGTTAGTACGGCTTGTTACGTCTCGAATAGTATTTTTCTTAGACCGATAATTAAAAGAACTCCCTATGAACTTTGGAATGATAAAACCCCTAACATAGGTTATTTCCATGTATTTGGGTGCAAGTGTTTTATTTTAAATGATAGGGATAAGCAAGGAAAATTTTCCAAAGTAGATGAGGGGATATTCCTAGGTTACAGCCTTCATTCCAAAACTTTTCGAGTGTTTAATAATAGGAAGAAGACTGTTCAAGAATCTGTGCATGTTACGTTTGATGAATTTCCTAACGCAGATGCTAACGGAAGGTATAGTTGTGTCTCCTGCAGGTATACAGGTTACTGACAAAGAGGTGAATGCAATTCCATTGGAACTAGATACTGAGTCAGAGGAACCTGAAGCTTCAGACGAACAACAGCGCAGAAAATTCAAACATGCTTCCAACCATCCCACTGAACAAGTCATAGGGAATATCACTTCAGGGATCAAAACAAGAGCAACTGCACGAAACGATATTGCTGAGGAATCACATGACGTGCTGTTATCAACCATGGAACCTAAGACAGTGAATGAAGCTCTTGACGATGAATCGTGGGTGATTGCCATGGAAGAAGAGCTAGCACAATTCAAAAAGAGCCAAGTGTGCACTCTTGTGGAAAGACCTAACGACAAGTCCATAATAGGCACGAACTGGGTATTTCGCAAGAAACTGGACGAAAATGGTAATGTTACACGAAACAAGGCCAGGTTACTTGCATATGCATCTTTTAAAAGATTTAAGCTTTTTCAAATGGACGTGAAAATCAAGCAATTGAATACGGGAACATTCATATCTCAAACGAACACGAATGAACTAATTAAAAAATTCGGAATGGCTAATTCCAAGGTACTTCCCACTCCTATGCATCAGACCGCCAAAATTGACAATGATGAACAAGGGAAGTTTGCTCTACCTTACGGCAAGCAGACCCGATATTATGTTTGTTATTGGTCTATGTTCTAGATATCAATCGAGTCCTAGGGAATCTCACTTGACAGCAGTCAAGCGGATACTTAGATATTTGCAAGGAACAATGAATTTTGGTATGTGGTATCCAAATTACAAGGAATTCCCATTAATGGGATACTCGAACGCGGATTATGCCGGTTCTGGGGAAGATAGAAAAAGCACTAGTGATACTTGCCAAATACTAGGAATTCCCTTGTAACTTGGTCCAGTCGGAAACAAAATGCTGTGGCCCTATCCATAACCGAAGCCAAATATATGGCCTTAGAAAGTTGTTCTCAGAAAATCCTTTGGATGAAACAGACCTTGAGTGATTACGGTTTAAGGTAAGACCAAATTCCTATTTTTTTATAGTACTAGTGCCATTAGTATCACTAAGAATCCCGTACACCACTCTCGAACTAAGCATATAGAGGTGAAACATCATTTTATTCGAGATCATGTTCAGAAAGGGAATATCCGCGTAAACTTCGTAGGAACTAATGATCAGTTGACTGATATCTTCACGAAACCCCTTATTGAGAGTAGATTCTGTGATATTCGCGACCGATTAGGAATTATTGAGCTCAAATAGGAAAGGTAGATATGTTAGCCCTTAGTATTTCCTAGATCTCCTCGATTATATTCCTTGATTCTATTAATATTTTTTTTCTTTTATTCCGTCTTCCTTATCTACTCATATCATTTCCATTCATGGGGAGAATATTTTTAGACCTTCTTCGACATTTATATCAAAATCTATTTTCAGCCAATATTTTCTTTGAACTCTGATCTTTCCTTATTTCCTTCCTTAATTCCCGCGAGATATCCTTTTATCCTTAGTTAATTCCAAACAACGGGCAGTTTCCTTATCTACTAAGTATTCTTTTAAATTCAATTTTGAAATCCCTTCCTTATCTGACACATGTCCCATCGAGATCACATCCCTAAATAACTTCTTTTCATCCTTATCCAGAAACTTTCAGCCTTTATAATCAAACACCTCCCTTCTTCTTCAAACTCATTCAAACCCTAAATTCATCACTTCATAACTTCCTTCTCCTTCGATATCAACCATGATGAAAACTAAAGACGCCGGATCTCCCACTGGCAAAAAGCATAAGGCTGTTCCGACTAAGTCTCCGCTCTCTCCAAAAGCCACCCGCTCCAAATCCGCAAGCAGCTCTAAATATAAGAAATCTCCGACGAAACCGATGAAGAAAGCGAAGATCATCAAAACTCCTACATCGTCCCCTGCTTCATCTCATGATTAGCCCGCATCTTCTGAGAAATCTGCCTCTCCTGAGAAACCTGCATCTCCTGAGATATCTGCCCCACTCAAAAAATCTGCCTCCCCAGAAAAATCTGTTTCTGCTCACATCGAGTCAACTCCACGAGACTCTGGTCGTGATACTGAAGGCCAAAAGCTGTTCAACCCCCAAATCTGGAGGAAATCACCAACGAAATCAAGTTCCTGACGGAGAATGCCAAGGAACTTCATGGGCAACTTCAGAAGCACAAAGTTGCACGAGGAAGGAGCGTCAATTTCGAAGAACTGGCAGCAAGCCAAGTGGCAACGTGGCTAACTGAGTACGGATGGGAAAATTTCCTTAGAACCGACAAGCCCGTGTATGTGGAGGCAGTGAAGCTGTTCTATGCAAATCTCACTTTCGTTAAAGACGGAACTGAGATCTATGTGCATTCATATGTGCTTGAAAAGAAACTCGAATGGAACACTGCAAAGATGAATGAAATGCTGCGAGTTGAAAACGAAGGGCGCTGCTACTTCGACTTTGCCCATTGGTGTACTTCTGAGGTAGCCCTGCGTGAGTGCGTGAATGCTCTATGGGATTCCCATTATAAGCCTAAGTTCTCTGAAGGAGAAGCGCTGAACAAGCTTCCCGTCGATCTGTTCTTCTATACAAAGTTCTGTACTTCACGCTCTGGAGCGCCCGCGTTGGCAGTGGAGGCCATTCCACCACCATGAACAACATGAGCATGCTGACTCTCTATCTGGTATCCCAAAATAAGCCGCTCAATCTAGGTTATTTTGTTCTTAAGTACATGATCTATGCCATTAAGAGTTCAGACAAGGAACTGGTATGCTGCTTACATATCTGTTTGAAATCGAGGGAATCTCTCTACCCAAAGCTTGGGAATACAGTTCAAAGCATGTTGTAGATCTGATTCCACTGAAACGAGTTGGTGTACGCTATGATGAAAGACGAGGCTGGTGCAAGACAAGGGATCTGAAATCCCCTTCAAAAAGTTTGACCACGAAGAAAAGGGATGATAGAAGCGACCACGAGCAGGGAATGATGTCCGATCTGAAAAGAAATATCAAGGGACTCAAGGATGAGAACCGGAAGAAATTCAAAGAGATCTTACGAAACTTCAAAAAGGCCAACAAGTATCTGAAGGAGATCTCCACGGCTCTGAATATCGCTGCATCTTCATCTGCCTAATCTGATAGCGATTCCAGCCTTTAGAATTTGTTTTCTTAGTGATCTCCTAGCTCTAGTTGGATTAGCTTTAGTCTGCTAAGTCTTTTCTTTCGTTGTTCGGGTTTGATGGTCGTGGTTGGTTGCAGGTTTAGGTAAGTTGGTGGTGTTTGTGTCCCTCTGTAAAATCCAGATTATCCAAAAAGCACAGATTAACTTCAATGCATTAAAGCTTTGAGATTTTCTGTGAATAGTGCTTTGGAGGCGTATGTGTGTTTTTAGAGTTTTGAATAATGGAAAACTTGATTAGTGATGGTTAGGGTTTAAGCTTAAATACCTTGTAAGGTATTTAAGCCCATTGGGCCCCTAACAAACCCATTACAACTACAACCCATATAACCGAAGTGTAACATATAAAACATAGTAAAGAACTAACAAGACTTAGAACAAATATTTTGGACAGTTCTAAAATATTCCTAACATCCTCCCCCTAAGTGTCCAAATTACAAATAAACCTATCTAAGTCTTCAAGTCTTCTTTTTCTTCGAGCGAGGAGGAGGCCGAGGTTCCAGAAGTTCGTAGGCTGATCTTCTGAGTCCAAGTCTTAATTCATATGATCTCAATCTTCTACGAAAAGAGATTTTGTCGGAGATGATTTCGATCATCTTATGATACTTCTCTTGTACTTCAGATTCTACTTCTCTCATTTCCTCTACGATCCTCTTGAGCTTAGCAAGAATAATACGGAGAGTTCCATCACAGAACTTGTGGATTTCTGATCTTCTCATCAGTCTCTTCTCTCCCTTGTAATTGATGTAGATTACTGAAGGGTCTTCTCCATCAAAGATATGGCCTTCTCCGTAGCTCTCTGACTCAGGTGCTTCAAAGGAGGGTTTCGTAAGATTCACTCTTTTTATGTTGCTTTCAAGTGCCATTTGGAGGTCATGTGTAGAGTTGAACTTGACTTGCGCAACATGAACCTTTTTAATGAAGCATAGCCCATCCTTAATTCTGGAGTCCTGAGTACTCCAAGCCTCCTATAATCCCCTACTAATTGATCAATGTCTTCACCTCTGAGATAGGAGAGATCCCCTTCATTCAGTTCTTCAATTGAATTATCTTCACGTCGTACAATGTAAATAGGGAAATCAATGTCTCCAAATCGCTCTTTTCGAACAGTCAGAATTTGTTTGATTCTGGGTCGTTTTGCCTCAAGTCTTCGGAGATCATCGACGTTCGTTCCTTTTCCTCTGAACATCAGTGTTCGACGGACAGACAGCAGGTACTGAACGGCTTTTGATCGTGGGAAATGCGTTAAACCTCTGAGGTCAAGCTCATCCACCTTCAAGATCTTATCTTCCCTCCTCCAGATTTTCCTTCGTATCTCTTCTTGATAAGGAGCATTAACCTTCACATTTTTCCATGGAAGTTGTAGCTCGTCAATTCCTTTGTGTGTATCTGGAGGGCAATCCTCGTCTATGACCGTGTGTTGTAGAAGTTCCGGAAGTTCGGGTATCTCTGCTTCGTAGTCTTCTCCTTCCTCGAGCTCCTCTTCAAGACGAATTAGACTAATGTTAGCTTTCGAGAGAAAGTATCTAGCATTGTCCATAAGGTTTCTGGCCATAATCGGATTAACAGGATGAGTTCTCCATTCCTCGCCAAAGATGTACCTCTCCACAACATCATGTGGATTGTAAAGTTCTTCGACTAAGGTGTCTGGATTGTCGATCTGAAGGGATGGGATGGAAGTTTGGGAACTTATCTGGCTTGTGAGATGTGGGGTTGTGGTTGTTTGGACTGATTGGGTGGAAATCCTCAAGGAGCCAGATTCGACTTCGTCAAGGGAAATTGTCTGGTTCGGCCCTGGCGTAGCTTGTCTTCCCCTAGAGGACCTTGGCGGTGGGTTGGATTGTCGGGAAGAACCGCCTCCACGAGTTAGAACCCCGCGCCCTCGTCCGCCGCGAGTGACCGGATACATGACTCTTGGTCTCTTCTCCCCCTCAGTCGTCAGGATCGTCATGACGACGTTTCTGTCTTGAGCCTTCCTGACTACATGTGGATGGGTCATGTATGATTCCGCCTTTAATCAGCTTTTTGTAGAAATCTTCTTCGTCCGGAGTCCGCTGATTGTCGGGTTCGATAATTCGGGAGATACCTACGTCGAAGAGCTCAAGTAGAGGCATGTTGTATGGACTGGGTTCAGGAGTGACTCGTGGTGGTGGTAGTGAGATGAGACGAGGCTGTGACGGCTGTTCTCCTACGGGTGCCTTTCCTTTGTCCGTGGAGGCTGATTGCATGGCATCCTTAATGAGTCCTCGAACCCGTGGTAAGGTGACGGATTCAAGGAACTCAAAAAGGCGATTCTCCAGGTAAGGCATCGTCACAGCTTGAGGAGTTGAGGATGGTGCTCCGGCGCTTGTTGGGTTAGCCGTTATCACACGTTCAGAACTAGGTTCTGGACAGTGGCCCTCGTCAACCGAAGTCCGGTGGACTTCAGCTTCCACGGGTCTTCCGACCTCTCCTTGCGACACATCTTTAGAAGATGGTGCTCGGGTCGTTATGGGCACATCGATAAGATGGGCTTGAGTGGAGCTTTCACCGGGGCCACTTCCTGTTACCACTCGTCCAGAACTAGGTTCTGGTCGGTGGCTCTCGGATGCTGTGCTGCTGAGATCATCATCATCCGTGAGACTTCCGTCCAATCCTCGAAGGGCCTCAATCTGAGGCTCTTCTATGGGCGTTGATACCTGAAGGACAGGCGGAGACTCGGGCTGTGTCGTAGGGATGGTGATTATTTGTTGTGGAGTGGACACATGAGCCGAGGTGACAGATATTTGGGGAGGTTCTGGGGATTTTGAGACACGTGCCTATTGAGAGGCAGGTGAATGGTCTGGTGAAGGTTGCATTTGCACCGTTGGGTCGACTGCGGCATCTCCTATCCTAGGGGGTGACCCGGCTGTATCTGACTGGGTAGTTTGGATAGTTTTACTTGTCTCGGGAACGTCAATTTGTGGTTGTTCGAGTAGTTCGGTATGTGGTTGTTCCGCGAGCGATTGGTCAGGGATTGTTTGTTGACGGGTAGTTTGCGGTTCGCGTGGGGTTATCACTTGCTCGGTGGTGTCTCTCAGAATCTCACTTTCTCTTTCTCTCTTGCTTGTTTCCGCTCTCTCTGTCTCACTAACCCCTGGGTTAGACTCGGGTGGGTCGGCCTGAGTCATGGGGTGGGGAATGTTGTACTTCTGGCAGTACTTTTCAATGTCATCTGGGCTAGCAAGTAGTAAGGTGGCGCGCGGAATTGGCATTGGTGTGCGCGAGTACTTTTCGTCGGTCTTTCCTTTTTGAAGAAATTTGAGTTTGGGAGGGGTGTAAGTTTCTTCTTGCGGCCTTGTTGGTATCCCCGGTGTTGCAGTCATAAAGTGGTGGATCATTAGTGAGAACCACCGGGGATAGGGCAGATTCTGTGTCTTTGTCGATTTGGACTTTGATCACTGATGAAGCTGATCGTCCAGGTCCATTGTGATTAGCTTGGCATAGTCGTATCCTTTCCTGAAGGCGATCCCGTGAAAGATTCGGAGGATCGTAATGTTGCATCTGTCCCATCCTGAGTGCTTTGGTGAGAAGCACTTGTTGACAATTGCAAAAAGAGTTCGCCACGGATGTGGAATCATTGATTGTTGAAAATGGGAAACAAACTCGAGTGAGCTATAGTAACCCATTTTCAACATATCTGCGATGAGCTCGTCCTCGGATGCCTCATGTTCATAATCTGGTTGAGTCGACAGCCGAAGAATCTGTCGAAGAAAGTCCCCAGTGATTCTGACGGTCTCGTTTGCGATTTGGGCTTCATAGTAAGTGTTGTTGTCCTGAGAGATTTTGGTAGTCATAGTCCCCCAGAACTGTTGAAGATACACAGTAGGAACTGGGACTGATGCAGAGAATGCATATCCTAGATGGTTGTTTCCCAGGATGGAAGGGATGATCTCTTCTTGACACTTGAAAATGTTCAAGTTGCGTTGAAAGTTGTTGTCTTTGATCAAAATCCATTTGGAGGTTGAGTAGACGAGATCTGCCGGTGTAGTCATTCTGTCGAAACTGCAATATAAGAGAAAAACAAGGTTGTGAATAAAGTCTTATGAGAAGATATTTGGAATTCTTAGAAAAAGATGGTTTAAATAACAAAGAACTGTTCGGCCCCAAAAAAATTTCAAAGTGTATTTCACGAATTTGATGTTTTGAAATATTTTGACAAGGGTTCGCGAATTTAAACAGTTAGTTCAAAAGGCTTCAAAATTGATTTTGCGAGTTTATTTCAGATCGAATTTGAACATGCAGTTTTGCGAACACAATGATATGCGGGTCTGTAAAAGCCTGAAGTTCTTCAAAAATTACACTAAGTTAGTTCCGCGAATTAGTTTGAAATGCTGAGAGGGTTCCATTTGCGAATTGACTTAGTCAATTTATAATCGTGAAATTCAAGAAATTCGAATTGAAGTGCGAAAGACAATTCGCGAGTTGTGAATTTGCGAACCACTCATTTTGCGAATTCAGAGGTTTGCGGGTCAGTTAAAAGGAAATTAGCGAATCGACTTTGAATCATTAAAAATTTTGCGAAGTGGGAATTGCGATTAGAAAAGATTTGCGAAATAGAGATCGCGAACTCGATAGTTCGCGAATTGACCAGGTCAAACACAACACACAAAACACTGGTTTGCGAATTGCATCTGAAGAAATTGGCAGTTCACGACATTCGAATTCGCAAAGTTTTAGTTGGTCAAATAGTCAACTGTAAACAGTGAACTCATTTAACCAACTTATTTTATGGATTGATTCGCAAAACACATTTTCAATTCGCGAAGAAAAAACCGAAAGATCAAAAATGAAATTTCGAAGAAAAACACAGAAACCCCTCTTTGCTGAAAGCTAATTTCAAAATCGACATTTAAAACTTCAGTCTGCGCAATTGTAACTCATTTTTCACGATGAAATTAAACATATTATGAAACGAAATGAGTATTAAACACAAAAAAAAATCAACCAAAGGACAACACAAAAAGAAATCCCTGTTCTTCCTGAGATCGAACCTGCAAAAACGAAGAAAATACATAAACAAATAAGTTAAATACCGTTTCTTCCTTACCCCAAGGAGATCTGTGAGTGTGTGAGAGTGAGATTGAAGCGAGAAGACACAGAGGGAGTTTGCGACAGAGAGATTTTGTGACAGAGAGAGATTTCGAGTTCGTGAAATTATGATTTGGGAATTTTAGGATTTCGCGAATAGGGTTAAGCCAGATTTGCGGGCTGAGAAAAAGATTTGGGCCGCGAAATTTAATGGGGGCCCACAAGGAATTTGCGAATCCAGTGTAGTTCGCGACTCCTCAATTTATAAAGTGAAGTTTTGCGAATAAGAAGATATGCATTTGAACAGTTGGTTCGCAAAATAATGAATATGGAAGGATTCGCGAATGTAGGCTTCGCAAACAGAAAACGGCAGAGGATCTAGACTCCACAGAAGAATGCTTTTGCGAATCCAATAGGAAAGTTTGAAAATTGGTTTCAAGAAAGATCTAAGAATAGATTTGTGATAAAATTTTGACAGTGAACAAAAATGCAAGTCTAATGTGCGAAATTTTCAAATTACCTAAGATATCTAAAAATTTAGAAATTCGCCAAAAATCATCATTTGGACTCGATCAATTACCAGGATAATATCAAATCTATGAGTTTTTCAAGATCGATTTTCCTGATGCAGGGTCCGATAGTCGAAGAAGAAAAACAAGACACATAAAATTAGTTCATGTAATCACATAATTTGCACACAAGTTCACATTTAACATGTTCATAAAAATTCGGGGTATTACATCCTCCCCCCCTTAAAAGAATTTCGCCCCCAAAATTCGCAGACTGGTGAACTCGGAGTAACGACTTCTTCTACTTACTGATCTATCTGTATCCTATTAAGGTAGAATATATTCCCACCTTCATTAGGGGACACATTTAAATGTGTGACCCAATTTCTACAATCATCTAATTCTTGATGTCTAGGCTCACTTATCTATTTTCCATGCCTTAGAAATATTTATTCCTACTTCCACCACACTTCTACTGCGTAACTCTGACATCTAGCATGGTTTACTTAAATGAAGTTGGGATCATTCTCACTTACGTCACATATATTTATTCCACACGAATAAACATGCGACTCTGAATGGGTATGCTTGCATTTCAAAATACCTGCCACCATTGATGGGTTCGGATCTTCTTCTTCGCTTGTTAAAGCGTACACTCGTGCTGGTGCCAGTGGAGGTCGTACTGGCACTGGGCCCGGGTTCCTGGGACGATATTCTTGATAGTCCTTTACAACATGTCCCAGTTTTCCGCACTTGAAACATTGCGGGTTGAACTTTGGTCCGACTCCGAAACATACTCCGCTATGGTATCGCCCGCATTGCGGACATTGGGGATTCATAGTTGGGGGTCGAAACGGATAGTTAGTTGCTCCTAAGTTTGGTTTCGGTCGCCAGTTTTGCGGTCCCTGGCGATAATTCTGGTTGTTATTGGGGCCTACTTCGAAGTATTGTCGTTTCTTACTTCCGTTTCCTTGATGATTATCAATTTTCTTCTTCGCTTCCTGAGCTGCTAAAATCTGAGATTCTGCCTGCTCTGCAATCATTCTCGTTCTGCCACTTGAGCAAACACAACTCCTCACGTTCCGGCCATGCTAACGTCTCGGTAGATCTCAGGTTTGAGACCTACCTGGAATCGCTCGATCTTTAAAGCATCGTTCGCCACCATGTGCGGGGCAAAGCGAGACAGTTCTTCAAACTTGCGGATATATTCCGCGATGGGTTTTTCTCCTTGTTTGAGGTTGATGAATTCGTTCATCTTACGGGTTCGGTCATACTCCCACCAAAATTTTGATGGTATCCCACCAAAATCTTGCGTTCCCACGGAGCATTGAAATAGCGCATAACACTTTTTCATTGTCGGGGATTCGGCCGTAGAGGAACATGTCCTCAACAGTTCGCAGCCAATCCTCAGCCATGGTAGGATCAATAGCGTCCTCGAAAGTAGGAGGGTTCAATTTTCGGAACCGTTCCCCTATAATCTCTATACGCTCAGGCTGAGAAGAGGGTTGGCTTGCGGAAGAAACTTGGTGATGGATGAGAGCATTAATCTAATCCGATTGTCGCTGGATCCGTTCAGTAAGCCTCATAATTGTTGAGCCGCGTTCATGTACCGGGGACTCAGGTTCGTCCCTGCGACTCGAACTACCTACGTTCTCGCTACGAGTTTTCGGCATTTTTATTCCTATTATCTACAGGTAGCCACATAAGCCAATATCATTTTAAGCAAGTAATCACATCGTACCATAAAACATATAGGCAAGGCTGATCCCCCACACTTTTGAGCGGCCGTACATGGACAGTCTACAGAATCTATATCCTAAGCTCTGATACCACCTGTGTCGACCCTCACTTTCTAATACTAATTATGGCGGATTTTCGCAACGTAAGTCACGGAAGACCCGTCTAATTAAAAACTTTCCTAAAATAAAATATATTACAATCAAATTCGTCTATGTCGTCGTTACTATACAAGGGCCGTAGCCCCCAAAATGGAAAAACGCTCAAAATCCTAATCGCTCCACAGGTCGCATCCATGTACAGCCTCGCCCTCAAAAGTCCATGGAGCACCGCCGTCAGCCCGCCTTAGCCTCGACGCGCATCAGCGCCGGGCTCGGTACCTACAACACGTAAAACCCTGAGCTATTTGCTCAGTAGGAGAAATATGCATGAATGCACCGTGCGCTCGATCCCATCCCACACATCTCACACATGCACGCTCAACTCAGCTCGACTCATCACATCCCACGACACCCCGTGACTCAACAATACACTCCTCGGGTATTCCACTCAGGTCGCATAAGAATGGAAAGGCTTCTCAAGTCTCTTTAAAGTCGCCCATTTCCCCGAGTTGAGGTTCGCGTTCGGTCTGCCCACTCAGGTCTCTTTAGAGTGATACGTACTAGAACTTTCCCCTCGCCTACCGCTCGCTCGGCCCACTCAGGTCTCTTTAGAGTGGTACGTACTAGAGCATTGGGCAGCCTACTCAGGTCTCTTTAGAGTGGCATACACCCAAACCACTAACGTCCCAACGCTCGGGCGGCCATCTCAGGTCTCTTTAGAGTGGCACGCACCCAAGCACCGTCCTATCGCTCAGTCAGCCCACTCAGGTCACTTTAGAGTGGTACCTACTGGAGCACGGGCAGCCTACTCAGGTCTCTTTTGAGCGGCTTTCACCCACCCTTCCGACACACGGACCAACACCACTCATCGACTTCCCAAATCATTACCGTTCCGCACGGTACTCAATCCCCTCGCACTGACCTGGTATGAAAGTGCATGCAAGTGCAGTGCAAATAGAATATGACGTGCAGCAAGGGTACATATGACGTGTAACGCATATAAAACATGGAAAACATATAATCCATGAGATTCACATAATCATATAATTCACATATTCACATAATTCATATAATCATGTACGTATTATATTAGCACATATATTCACATAGAAGGGTTACACGTCGTAGGTGGATTTCACCTACCTATCCTCCTGATATAGCTAGTCGTAGTCGTGGTATCTGATGGAATACCTAACCCTCGGATCTCTGGACATATAAGTATCATTAATACCTATATTATTCTCAAACTGTACTAGTATAAAATAATTAAGTTACGAAACTAAATTTGAAGTCAGCGGTCAATTCGCAAAATTAATTAATCAATTCGCGAACTTCGATCAGCCCGCAAAAACGAGCAGTTGCGAATTCCCTCGAGGCCCGCAAAAGGTTCACTATTCGCGAAACATGTTCAGTCCGCGAAGCTCGGTTCGTGACTTATTTAATTCGCCAACCTCGTTGAATTCGCGAAATTACTCCGCCAAGGGTTCGCAAAGCTCGACCCGTGAAATGCTCATTGATTCGCCCAAATAAAGCTTCCAATTCGTCAAGTGAGTCACCGAGTTTACACAATGCATAATATATTATTTTATTTCCTTAGGTTTGATTCTCAACGTGGCATACATTTGTGAAGTTCTCTGTGTTTACAATAATATTATTTTATTCACATGCTCCACTCAATTCGTAAAGTGCTAGTCCATTATAGCTTATAATATTATTTTATACTTACTAGTTTTCCTTCATGCTAAGTCTTCGAAAGACCTCCCCCTAACAAGTCCTTATTTTATTAGTTTATTCCTTTCTAAGTCCAATTCGCAAAGTGTCCTATATTGTGAAGTTCTACGGATTCGCGAAATTAACGCCCCACGTCCCTTCAAGGTTTGCGAACTCAATTCGTCAAATTGTTAGAGCTCGCCAAGTTCATCAATTCGCAAAATTTTCATCACCTCACTTCCTTAGCTCGCGAAGTGAGCCCAATTCGCGGAATTCACCCCGATTCGCGAAGATTATTCATGGTTCGCCACGTCGTTAAATTCGCCAACCTTGGTGAAGCTATAAACATAACCATTACCTCAAGGGTTAGAAACCCTCGATCAAACATACCCCTCTCAAGAACGGTTTGAATATTATAAATCATAATTATAAGAACTAAAACTATTCCTGAAAATCCTTATTAACTAATCTTATAAAAATTCTAATTATTTCCAACCTTCCACCTTGTAAATTTTCTTAGACGTAAGCTACCCAAACTTACGAAATCATGTTAATTCCAAAGATAAATATCAAAACCGTAATTCTCTTTTCATAATGTGCTAAACTCTTGAATTTGCCTTGTCCTTAAGGGCTAAACATAAGGGCCTACAACGAATTTAAAAATCATAGTTAAGATTATTACCTTTCTCAAGTAGACGTTTAGATCTCTAGTCCAAGCGCTCTTTCTTTGGTCTTTTGTTTGAACTATTATTATTCCTATGATGAAGGTTAAGTCTTAAGGAGTTATATGTTTATAATATATCCCTTCGATATTAGTGAGATGGGACACTATAATGATCTTACCTTTTCCCTCATGAGTAAGTAACGCTTATATATAGTTATGTGGGCTTCTTTTGGATAATTGCTATAGCTAAGCATGGCCAATTTCGATTATTCTAATTATAGGTGAGTCATTTTCCTCGGTTACTTATTGGGCCCTACTTCAAATCTCAAATTATTTTACCTTGAACCCAATCCTATTACTCAAACTATCCATGATTTCTTTACTTCCCAAAAATTCCTCTAAGTTTCACTATTTCTAATGTAGTAAATTAACACATGAATACATGTAAAGTAACATGACATGTCGCATTAAATCATTTAGACACATAAAATTAGTTCATGTAATCACATAATTTGCACACAAGTTCACATTTAACATGTTCATAAAAATTCGGGGTATTACATCCTCCCCCCTTAAAAGAATTTCGCCCCCAAAATTCGCCGACTGGTGAACTCGGAGTAACGACTTCTTCTACTTACTGATCTATCTGTATCCTATTAAGGTAGAATATATTCCCACCTTCATTAGGGGACACATTTAAATGTGTGACCCAATTTCTACAATCATCTAATTCTTGATGTCTAGGCTCACTTATCTATTTTCCATGCCTTAGAAATATTTATTCCTACTTCCACCACACTTCTACTGCGTAACTCTGACATCTAGCATGGTTTACTTAAATGAAGTTGGGATCATTCTCACTTACGTCACATATATTTATTCCACACGAATAAACATGCGACTCTGAATGGGTATGCTTGCATTTCAAAATACCTGCCACCATTGATGGGTTCGGATCTTCTTCTTCGCTTGTTAAAGCGTACACTCGTGCTGGTGCCAGTGGAGGTCGTACTGGCACTGGGCCCGGGTTCCTGGGACGATATTCTTGACAGTCCTTTACAACATGTCCCAGTTTTCCGCACTTGAAACATTGCGGGTTGAACTTTGGTCCGACTCCGAAACATACTCCGCTATGGTATCGCCCGCATTGCGGACATTGGGGATTCATAGTTGGGGGTCGAAACGGATAGTTAGTTGCTCCTAAGTTTGGTTTCGGTCGCCAGTTTTGCGGTCCCTGGCGATAATTCTGGTTGTTATTGGGGCCTACTTCGAAGTATTGTCGTTTCTTACTTCCGTTTCCTTGATGATTATCAATTTTCTTCTTCGCTTCCTGAGCTGCTAAAATCTGAGATTCTGCCTGCTCTGTAATCATTCTCGTTCTGCCACTTGAGCAAACACAACTCCTCACGTTCCGGCCATGCTAACGTCTCGGTAGATCTCAGGTTTGAGACCTACCTGGAATCGCTCGATCTTTAAAGCATCGTTCGCCACCATGTGCGGGGCAAAGCGAGACAGTTCTTCAAACTTGCGGATATATTCCGCGATGGGTTTTTCTCCTTGTTTGAGGTTGATGAATTCGTTCATCTTACGGGTTCGGTCATACTCCCACCAAAATTTTGATGGTATCCCACCAAAATCTTGCGTTCCCACGGAGCATTGAAAGAGCGCATAACACTTTTTCATTGTCGGGGACTCGGCCGTAGAGGAACATGTCCTCAACAGTTCGCAGCCAATCCTCAGCCATGGTAGGATCAATAGCGTCCTCGAAAGTAGGAGGGTTCAATTTTCGGAACCGTTCCCCTATAATCTCTATACGCTCAGGCTGAGAAGAGGGTTGGCTTGCGGAAGAAACTTGGTGATGGATGAGAGCATTAATCTGATCCGATTGTCGCTGGATCAGTTCAGTAAGCCTCATAATTGTTGAGCCGCGTTCATGTACCGTGGACTCAGGTTCGTCCCTGCGACTCGAACTACCTACGTTCTCGCTACGAGTTTTCGGCATTTTTATTCCTATTATCTACAGGTAGCCACATAAGCCAATATCATTTTAAGCAAGTAATCACATCGTACCATAAAACATATAGGCAAGGCTGATCCCCCACACTTTTGAGCGGCCGTACATGGACAGTCTACAGAATCTATATCCTAAGCTCTGATACCACCTGTGTCGACCCTCACTTTCTAATACTAATTATGGCGGATTTTCGCAACGTAAGTCACGGAAGACCCGTCTAATTAAAAACTTTCCTAAAATAAAATATATTACAATCATATTCGTCTACGTCGTCGTTACTATACAAGGGCCGTAGCCCCCAAAATGGAAAAACGCTCAAAATCCTAATCGCTCCACAGGTCGCATCCATGTACAGCCTCGCCCTCAAAAGTCCATGGAGCACCGCCGTCAGCCCGCCTTAGCCTCGACGCGCATCAGCGCCGGGCTCGGTACCTACAACACGTAAAACCCTGAGCTATTTGCTCAGTAGGAGAAATATGCATGAATGCACCGTGCGCTCGATCCCATCCCACACATCTCACACATGCACGCTCGACTCAGCTCGACTCATCACATCCCACGACACCCCGTGACTCAACAATACACTCCTCGGGTATTCCACTCAGGTCGCATAAGAATGGAAAGGCTTCTCAAGTCTCTTTAAAGTCGCCCATTTCCCCGAGTTGAGGTTCGCGTTCGGTCTGCCCACTCAGGTCTCTTTAGAGTGATACGTACTAGAACTTTCCCCTCGCCTACCGCTCGCTCGGCCCACTCAGGTCTCTTTAGAGTGGTACGTACTAGAGCATTGGGCAGCCTACTCAGGTCTCTTTAGAGTGGCATACACCCAAACCACTAACGTCCCAACGCTCGGGCGGCCATCTCAGGTCTCTTTAGAGTGGCACGCACCCAAGCACCGTCCTATCGCTCAGTCAGCCCACTCAGGTCACTTTAGAGTGGTACCTACTGGAGCACGGGCAGCCTACTCAGGTCTCTTTTGAGCGGCTTTCACCCACCCTTCCGACACACTGACCAACACCACTCATCGACTTCCCAAATCATTACCGTTCCGCACGGTACTCAATCCCCTCGCACTGACCTGGTATGAAAGTGCATGCAAGTGCAGTGCAAATAGAATATGACGTGCAGCAAGGGTACATATGACGTGTAACGCATATAAAACATGGAAAACATATAATCCATGAGATTCACATTATCATATAATTCACATATTCACATAATTCATATAATCATGTACGTATTATATTAGCACATATATTCACATAGAAGGGTTACACGTCATAGGTGGATTTCACCTACCTATCCTCCTGATATAGCTAGTCGTAGTCGTGGTAGCTGATGGAATACCTAACCCTCGGATCTCTGGACATATAAGTATCATTAATACCTATATTATTCTCAAACTGTACTAGTATAAAATAATTAAGTTACGAAACTAAATTTGAAGTCAGCGGTCAATTCGCAAAATTAATTAATCAATTCGCGAACTTCGATCAGCCCGCAAAAACGAGCAGTTGCGAATTCCCTCGAGGCCCGCAAAAGGTTCACTATTCGCGAAACATGTTCAGTCCGCGAAGCTCGGTTCGTGACTTATTTAATTCGCCAACCTCGTTGAATTCGAGAAATTACTCCGCCAAGGGTTCGCAAAGCTCGACCCGTGAAATGCTCATTGATTCGCCCAAATAAAGCTTCCAATTCGTCAAGTGAGTCACCGAGTTTACACAATGCATAATATATTATTTTATTTCCTTAGGTTTGATTCTCAACGTGGCATACATTTGTGAAGTTCTCTGTGTTTACAATAATATTATTTTATTCACATGCTCCACTCAATTCGTAAAGTGCTAGTCCATTATAGCTTATAATATTATTTTATAGTTACTAGTTTTCCTTCATGCTAAGTCTTCGAAAGACCTCCCCCTAACAAGTCCTTATTTTATTAGTTTATTCCTTTCTAAGTCCAATTCGCAAAGTGTCCTATATTGTGAAGTTCTACGGATTCGCGAAATTAACGCCCCACGTCCCTTCAAGGTTTGCGAACTCAATTCGTCAAATTGTTAGAGCTCGCCAAGTTCATCAATTCGCAAAATTTTCATCACCTCACTTCCTTAGCTCGCGAAGTGAGCCCAATTCGCGGAATTCACCCCGATTCGCGAAGATTATTCATGGTTCGCCACGTCGTTAAATTCGCCAACCTTGGTGAAGCTATAAACATAACCATTACCTCAAGGGTTAGAAACCCTCGATCAAACATACCCCTCTCAAGAACGGTTTGAATATTATAAATCATAATTATAAGAACTAAAACTATTCCTGAAAATCCTTATTAACTAATCTTATAAAAATTCTAATTATTTCCAACCTTCCACCTTGTAAATTTTCTTAGACGTAACCTACCCAAACTTACGAAATCATGTTAATTCCAAAGATAAATATCGAAACCGTAATTCTCTTTTCATAATGTGCTAAACTCTTGAATTTGCCTTGTCCTTAAGGGCTAAACATAAGGGCCTACAACGAATTTAAAAATCATAGTTAAGATTATTACCTTTCTCAAGTAGACGTTTAGATCTCTAGTCCAAGCGCTCTTTCTTTGGTCTTTTGTTTGAACTATTATTATTCCTATGATGAAGGTTAAGTCTTAAGGAGTTATATGTTTATAATCTATCCCTTCGATATTAGTGAGATGGGACACTATGATGATCTTACCTTTTTCCCTCATGAGTAAGTAACGCTTATATATAGTTATGTGGGCTTCTTTTGGATAATTGCTATAGCTAAGCATGGCCAATTTCGATTATTCTAATTATAGGTGAGTCATTTTCCTCGGTTACTTATTGGGCCCTACTTCAAATCTCAAATTATTTTTACCTTGAACCCAATCCTATTACTCAAACTATCCATGATTTCTTTACTTCCCAAAAATTCCTCTAAGTTTCAATATTTCTAATGTAGTAAATTAACACATGAATACATGTAAAGTAACATGACATGTATCATTAAATCATTTAGACACATAAAATTAGTTCATGTAATCACATAATTTGCACACAAGTTCACATTTAACATGTTCATAAAAATTCGGGGTATTACATCCTCCCCCCCTTAAAAGAATTTCGCCCCCAAAATTCGCCGACTGGTGAACTCGGAGTAACGACTTCTTCTACTTACTGATCTATCTGTATCCTATTAAGGTAGAATATATTCCCACCTTCATTAGGGGACACATTTAAATGTGTGACCCAATTTCTACAATCATCTAATTCTTGATGTCTAGGCTCACTTATCTATTTTCCATGCCTTAGAAATATTTATTCCTACTCCCACCACACTTCTACTGCGTAACTCTGACATCTAGCATGGTTTACTTAAATGAAGTTGGGATCATTCTCACTTACGTCACATATATTTATTCCACACGAATAAACATGCGACTCTGAATGGGTATGCTTGCATTTCAAAATACCTGCCACCATTGATGGGTTCGGATCTTCTTCTTCGCTTGTTAAAGCGTACACTCGTGCTGGTGCCAGTGGAGGTCGTACTGGCACTGGGCCCGGGTTCCTGGGACGATATTCTTGACAGTCCTTTACAACATGTCCCAGTTTTCCGCACTTGAAATATTGCGGGTTGAACTTTGGTCCGACTCCGAAACATACTCCGCTATGGTATCGCCCGCATTGCGGACATTGGGGATTCATAGTTGGGGGTCGAAACGGATAGTTAGTTGCTCCTAAGTTTGGTTTCGGTCGCCAGTTTTGCGGTCCCTGGCGATAATTCTGGTTGTTATTGGGGCCTACTTCGAAGTATTGTCGTTTCTTACTTCCGTTTCCTTGATGATTATCAATTTTCTTCTTCGCTTCCTGAGCTGCTAAAATCTGAGATTCTGCCTGCTCTGCAATCATTCTCGTTCTGCCACTTGAGCAAACACAACTCCTCACGTTCCGGCCATGCTAACATCTCGGTAGATCTCAGGTTTGAGACCTACCTGGAATCGCTCGATCTTTAAAGCATCGTTCGCCACCATGTGCGGGGCAAAGCGAGACAGTTCTTCAAACTTGCGGATATATTCCGCGATGGGTTTTTCTCCTTGTTTGAGGTTGATGAATTCGTTCATCTAACGGGTTCGGTCATACTCCCACCAAAATTTTGATGGTATCCCACCAAAATCTTGCGTTCCCACGGAGCATTGAAATAGCGCATAACACTTTTTCATTGTCGGGGATTCGGCCGTAGAGGAACATGTCCTCAACAGTTCGCAGCCAATCCTCAGCCATGGTAGGATCAATAGGGTCCTCGAAAGTAGGAGGGTTCAATTTTCGGAACCGTTCCCTATAATCTCTATACGCTCAGGCTGAGAAGAGGGTTGGCTTGCGGAAGAAACTTGGTGATGGATGAGAGCATTAATCTGATCCGATTGTCGCTGGATCAGTTCAGTAAGCCTCATAATTGTTGAGCCGCGTTCATGTACCGGGGACTCAGGTTCGTCCCTGCGACTCGAACTACCTACGTTCTCGCTACGAGTTTTCGGCATTTTTATTCCTATTATCTACAGGTAGCCACATAAGCCAATATCATTTTAAGCAAGTAATCACATCGTACCATAAAACATATAGGCAAGGCTGATCCCCCACACTTTTGAGCGGCCGTACATGGACAGTCTACAGAATCTATATCCTAAGCTCTGATACCACCTGTGACGACCCTCACTTTCTAATACTAATTATGGCGGATTTTCGCAACGTAAGTCACGGAAGACCCGTCTAATTAAAAACTTTCCTAAAATAAAATATATTACAATCATATTCGTCTACGTCGTCGTTACTATACAAGGGCCGTAGCCCCCAAAATGGAAAAACGCTCAAAATCCTAATCGCTCCACAGGTCGCATCCATGTACAACCTCGCCCTCAAAAGTCCATGGAGCACCGCCGTCAGCCCGCCTTAGCCTCGACGCGCATCAGCGCCGGGCTCGGTACCTACAACACGTAAAACCCTGAGCTATTTGCTCAGTAGGAGAAATGTGCATGAATGCACCGTGCGCTCGATCCCATCCCACACATCTCACACATGCACGCTCGACTCAGCTCGACTCATCACATCCCACGACACCCCGTGACTCAACAATACACTCCTCGGGTACTCCACTCAGGTCGCTTTAGAATGGAAAGGCTTCTCAGGTCTCTTTAAAGTCGCCCATTTCCCCGAGTTGAGGTTCGCGTTCGGTCTGCCCACTCAGGTCTCTTTAGAGTGATACGTACTAGAACTTTCCCCTCGCCTACCGCTCGCTCGGCCCATTCAGGTCTCTTTAGAGTGGTACGTACTAGAGCATTGGGCAGCCTACTCAGGTCTCTTTAGAGTGGCATACACCCAAACCACTAACGTCCCAACGATCGGGCGGCCATCTCAGGTCTCTTTAGAGTGGCACGCACCCAAGCACCGTCCTATCGCTCAGTCAGCCCACTCAGGTCACTTTAGAGTGGTACCTACTGGAGCACGGGCAGCCAACTCAGGTCTCTTTTGAGCGGCTTTCACCCACCCTTCCGACACACGGACCAACACCACTCATCGACTTCCCAAATCATTACCGTTCCGCACGGTACTCAATCCCCTCGCACTGACCTGGTATGAAAGTGCATGCAAGTGCAGTGCAAATAGAATATGACGTGCAGCAAGGGTACATATGACGTGTAACGCATATAAAACATGGAAAACATATAATCCATGAGATTCACATAATCATATAATTCACATATTCACATAATTCATATAATCATGTACGTATTATATTAGCACATATGTTCACATAGAAGGGTTACACGTCGTAGGTGGATTTCACCTACCTATCCTCCTGATATAGCTAGTCGTAGTCGTGGTATCTGATGGAATACCTAACCCTCGGATCTCTGGACATATAAGTATCATTAATACCTGTATTATTCTCAAACTGTACTAGTATAAAATAATTAAGTTACGAAACTAAATTTGAAGACAGCGGTCAATTCGCAAAATTAATTAATCAATTCGCGAACTTCGATCAGCCCGCAAAAACGAGCAGTTGCGAATTCCCTCGAGGCCCGCAAAAGGTTCACTATTCGCGAAACATGTTCAGTCCGCGAAGCTCGGTTCGTGACTTATTTAATTCGCCAACCTCGTTGAATTCGAGAAATTACTCCGCCAAGGGTTCGCAAAGCTCGACCCGTGAAATGCTCATTGATTCGCCCAAATAAAGCTTCCAATTCGTCAAGTGAGTCACCGAGTTTACACAATGCATAATATATTATTTTATTTCCTTAGGTTTGATTCTCAACGTGGCATACATTTGTGAAGTTCTCTGTGTTTACAATAATATTATTTTATTCACATGCTCCACTCAATTCGTAAAGTGCTAGTCCATTATAGCTTATAATATTATTTTATAGTTACTAGTTTTCCTTCATGCTAAGTCTTCGAAAGACCTCCCCCTAACAAGTCCTTATTTTATTAGTTTATTCCTTTCTAAGTCCAATTCGCAAAGTGTCCTATATTGTGAAGTTCTACGGATTCGCGAAATTAACGCCCCACGTCCCTTCAAGGTTTGCGAACTCAATTCGTCAAATTGTTAGAGCTCGCCAAGTTCATCAATTCGCAAAATTTTCATCACCTCACTTCCTTAGCTCGCGAAGTGAGCCCAATTCGCGGAATTCACCCCGATTCGCGAAGATTATTCATGGTTCGCCACGTCGTTAAATTCGCCAACCTTGGTGAAGCTATAAACATAACCATTACCTCAAGGGTTAGAAACCCTCGATCAAACATACCCCTCTCAAGAACGGTTTGAATATTATAAATCATAATTATAAGAACTAAAACTATTCCTGAAAATCCTTATTAACTAATCTTATAAAAATTCTAATTATTTCCAACCTTCCACCTTGTAAATTTTCTTAGACGTAACCTACCCAAACTTACGAAATCATGTTAATTCCAAAGATAAATATCAAAACCGTAATTCTCTTTTCATAATGTGCTAAACTCTTGAATTTGCCTTGTCCTTAAGGGCTAAACATAAGGGCCTACAACGAATTTAAAAATCATAGTTAAGATTATTACATTTCTCAAGTAGACGTTTAGATCTCTAGTCCAAGCGCTCTTTCTTTGGTCTTTTGTTTGAACTATTATTATTCCTATGATGAAGGTTAAGTCTTAAGGAGTTATATGTTTATAATCTATCCCTTCGATATTAGTGAGATGGGACACTATGATGATCTTACCTTTTCCCTCATGAGTAAGTAACGCTTATATATAGTTATGTGGGCTTCTTTTGGATAATTGCTATAGCTAAGCATGGCCAATTTCGATTATTCTAATTATAGGTGAGTCATTTTCCTCGGTTACTTATTGGGCCCTACTTCAAATCTCAAATTATTTTTACCTTGAACCCAATCCTATTACTCAAACTATCCATGATTTCTTTACTTCCCAAAAATTCCTCTAAGTTTCAATATTTCTAATGTAGTAAATTAACACATGAATACATGTAAAGTAACATGACATGTCGCATTAAATCATTTAGACACATAAAATTAGTTCATGTAATCACATAATTTGCACACAAGTTCACATTTAACATGTTCATAAAAATTCGGGGTATTACATCCTCCCCCCTTAAAAGAATTTCGCCCCCAAAATTCGCCGACTGGTGAACTCGGAGTAACGACTTCTTCTACTTACTGATCTATCTGTATCCTATTAAGGTAGAATATATTCCCACCTTCATTAGGGGACACATTTAAATGTGTGACCCAATTTCTACAATCATCTAATTCTTGATGTCTAGGCTCACTTATCTATTTTCCATGCCTTAGAAATATTTATTCCTACTTCCACCACACTTCTACTGCGTAACTCTGACATCTAGCATGGTTTACTTAAATGAAGTTGGGATCATTCTCACTTACGTCACATATATTTATTCCACACGAATAAACATGCGACTCTGAATGGGTATGCTTGCATTTCAAAATACCTGCCACCATTGATGGGTTCGGATCTTCTTCTTCGCTTGTTAAAGCGTACACTCGTGCTGGTGCCAGTGGAGGTCGTACTGGCACTGGGCCCGGGTTCCTGGGACGATATTCTTGACAGTCCTTTACAACATGTCCCAGTTTTCCGCACTTGAAACATTGCGGGTTGAACTTTGGTCCGACTCCGAAACATACTCCGCTATGGTATCGCCCGCATTGCGGACATTGGGGATTCATAGTTGGGGGTCGAAACGGATAGTTAGTTGCTCCTAAGTTTGGTTTCGGTCGCCAGTTTTGCGGTCCCTGGCGATAATTCTGGTTGTTATTGGGGCCTACTTCGAAGTATTGTCGTTTCTTACTTCCGTTTCCTTGATGATTATCAATTTTCTTCTTCGCTTCCTGAGCTGCTAAAATCTGAGATTCTGCCTGCTCTGCAATCATTCTCGTTCTGCCACTTGAGCAAACACAACACCTCACGTTCCGGCCATGCTAACGTCTCGGTAGATCTCAGGTTTGAGACCTACCTGGAATCGCTCGATCTTTAAAGCATCGTTCGCCACCATGTGCGGGGCAAAGCGAGACAGTTCTTCAAACTTGCGGATATATTCCGCGATGGGTTTTTCTCCTTGTTTGAGGTTGATGAATTCGTTCATCTTACGGGTTCGGTCATACTCCCACCAAAATTTTGATGGTATCCCACCAAAATCTTGCGTTCCCACGGAGCATTGAAATAGCGCATAACACTTTTTCATTGTCGGGGATTCGGCCGTAGAGGAACATGTCCTCAACAGTTCGCAGCCAATCCTCAGCCATGGTAGGATCAATAGCGTCCTCGAAAGTAGGAGGGTTCAATTTTCGGAACCGTTCCCCTATAATCTCTATACGCTCAGGCTGAGAAGAGGGTTGGCTTGCGGAAGAAACTTGGTGATGGATGAGAGCATTAATCTGATCCGATTGTCGCTGGATCAGTTCAGTAAGCCTCATAATTGTTGAGCCGCGTTCATGTACCGGGGACTCAGGTTCGTCCCTGCGACTCGAACTACCTACGTTCTCGCTACGAGTTTTCGGCATTTTTATTCCTATTATCTACAGGTAGCCACATAAGCCAATATCATTTTAAGCAAGTAATCACATCGTACCATAAAACATATAGGCAAGGCTGATCCCCCACACTTTTGAGCGGCCGTACATGGACAGTCTACAGAATCTATATCCGAAGCTCTGATACCACCTGTGTCGACCCTCACTTTCTAATACTAATTATGGCGGATTTTCGCAACGTAAGTCACGGAAGACCCGTCTAATTAAAAACTTTCCTAAAATAAAATATATTACAATCATATTCGTCTACGTCGTCGTTACTATACAAGGGCCGTAGCCCCCAAAATGGAAAAACGCTCAAAATCCTAATCGCTCCACAGGTCGCATCCATGTACAACCTCGCCCTCAAAAGTCCATGGAGCACCGCCGTCAGCCCGCCTTAGCCTCGACGCGCATCAGCGCCGGGCTCGGTACCTACAACACGTAAAACCCTGAGCTATTTGCTCAGTAGGAGAAATATGCATGAATGCACCGTGCGCTCGATCCCATCCCGCACATCTCACACATGCACGCTCGACTCAGCTCGACTCATCACATCCCACGACACCCCGTGACTCAACAATACACTCCTCGGGTACTCCACTCAGGTCGCTTTAGAATGGAAAGGCTTCTCAGGTCTCTTTAAAGTCGCCCATTTCCCCGAGTTGAGGTTCGCGTTCGGTCTGCCCACTCAGGTCTCTTTAGAGTGATACGTACTAGAACTTTCCCCTCGCCTACCGCTCGCTCGGCCCATTCAGGTCTCTTTAGAGTGGTACGTACTAGAGCATTGGGCAGCCTACTCAGGTCTCTTTAGAGTGGCATACACCCAAACCACTAACGTCCCAACGCTCGGGCGGCCATCTCAGGTCTCTTTAGAGCGGCACGCACCCAAGCACCGTCCTATCGCTCAGTCAGCCCACTCAGGTCACTTTAGAGTGGTACCTACTGGAGCACGGGCAGCCTACTCAGGTCTCTTTTGAGCGGCTTTCACCCACCCTTCCGACAAACGGACCAACACCACTCATCGACTTCCCAAATCATTACCGTTCCGCACGGTACTCAATCCCCTCGCACTGACCTGGTATGAAAGTGCATGCAAGTGCAGTGCAAATAGAATATGACGTGCAACAAGGGTACATATGACGTGTAACGCATATAAAACATGGAAAACATATAATCCATGAGATTCACATAATCATATAATTCACATATTCACATAATTCATATAATCATGTACGTATTATATTAGCACATATATTCACATAGAAGGGTTACACGTCGTAGGTGGATTTCACCTACCTGTCCTCCTGATATAACTAGTCGTAGTCGTGGTATCTGATGGAATACCTAACCCTCGGATCTCTGGACATATAAGTATCATTAATACCTATATTATTCTCAAACTGTACTAGTATAAAATAATTAAGTTACGAAACTAAATTTGAAGTCAGCGGTCAATTCGCAAAATTAATTAATCAATTCGCGAACTTCGATCAGCCCGCAAAAACGAGCAGTTCGCGAATTCCCTCGAGCCCCGCAAAAGGTTCACTATTCGCGAAACACGTTCAGTCCGCGAAGCTCGGTTAGTGACTTATTTAATTCGCCAACCTCGTTGAATTCGCGAAATTACTCCGCCAAGGGTTCGCAAAGCTCGACCCGTGAAATGCTCATTGATTCGCCCAAATAAAGCTTCCAATTCGTCAAGTGAGTCACCGAGTTTACACAATGCATAATATATTATTTTATTTCCTTAGGTTTGATTCTCAACGTGGCATACATTTGTGAAGTTCTCTGTGTTTACAATAATATTATTTTATTCACATGCTCCACTCAATTCGTAAAGTGATAGTCCATTATAGCTTATAATATTATTTTATTGTTACTAGTTTTCCTTCATGGCTGTGTCTTCGAAAGACCTCCCCCTAACAAGTCCTTATTTTATTAGTTTATTCCTTTCTAAGTCCAATTCGCAAAGTGTCCTATATTGTGAAGTTCTACGGATTCGCGAAATTAACGCCCCACGTCCCTTCAAGGTTTGCGAACTCAATTCGTCAAATTGTTAGAGCTCGCCAAGTTCATCAATTCGCAAAATTTTCATCACCTCACTTCCTTAGCTCGCGAAGTGATCCCAATTCGCGGAATTCAACCCGATTCGCGAAGCTTATTCATGGTTCGCCACGTCGTTAAATTCGCCAACCTTGGTGAAGCTATAAACATAACCCTTACCTTAAGTGTTAGAAACCCTCGATCAAACATACCCCTCTCAAGAACAGTTTGAATATTATAATAGTTTCATAATTATTAGAACTAAAACTATTCCTGAAAATCCTCATTAACTAATCTTATAAAAATTCTAATTATGTCCAACCTTCCACCTTGTAAATTTTCTTAGACGTAACCTACCCAAACTTACGAAATCATGTTAGTTCCAAAGATAAATATCAAAACCGTAATTCTCTTTTCATAATGTGCTAAACTCTTGAATTTGCCTTGTCCTTAAGGGCTAAACATAAGGGCCTACAACGAATTTAAAAATCATAGTTCAGATTATTACCTTTCTCAAGTAGACGTTTAGATCTCTAGTCCAAGCGCTCTTTCTTTGGTCTTTTGTTTGAACTATTATTATTCCTATGATGAAGGTTAAGTCTTAAGGAGTTATATGTTTATAATCTATCCCTTCGATATTAGTAAGATGGGACACTGTGATGATCTTACCTTTTCCCTCATGAGTAAGTAACGCTTATATTATAGTTATGTGGCTTCTTTTGGATAATTGCTATAGCTAAGCATGGCCAATTTCGATTATTCTAATTATAGGTGAGTTATTTTCCTCGGTTACTTATTGGGCCCTACTTCAAATCTCAAATTATTTTTACCTTGAACCCAATCCTATTACTCAAACTATCCATGATTTCTTTACTTCCCAAAAATTCCTCTAAGTTTCAATATTTCTAATGTAGTAAATTAACACATGAATACATGTAAAGTAACATGACATGTCGCATGAAATCATTTAGACACATAAAATTAGTTCATGTAATCACATAATTTGCACATAAGTTCACATTTAACATGTTCATAAAAATTCGGGGTATTACAAAGAATCTCGAAATTCTTAATTTGAAGAATTTCGAGGTCCCTTTTTAATAAATTTCGAAACCCTTATTCGAAGAGTTTCGGTATTATTCCTAGAGTTTCGAATGATCCTTACTTATACTTTAATGTTGTTGGAATATATTTATTATATTATTATTTTATTTTTTTCTTGAAGAATCTCAAGAATATCATCAAACTCCCTAATTTATTAATAAATAAAGTTTCTCAAATCCTGAGAAAACCCTAGGAATTTCTAACTTCCGTAACATTCCCTTCTATCTCTTTAAGGACTTAGTACTATAACACTTTATTCTACATGTACCTCTGTTCCAAAACAACTTATATGAATGCACGAATGCATGATATTATAATATAGGGTTTCAATTTTGGTTTCTGACACTTTAGTTTTACAACATGACTTGACGTCATATGATCTTTTCATATGTCTTGTAAAATTTTATACGTGACATCGATCGAAGCAAAATAATCTGACCCCAGACTATTAATAATATTAATATATATATATATAAGGAAATAAAGAAAATAAAAATATATAAAAATATATAGATATAATTTCTTTCTTAGTTTTCTTATTCTTTTCTTATACTAGATAATAAGATTTCGCACATTTTGACATGCAAATTTATTTTGCATATGCACTGAATAGTTTAAATGCCAAATTATTCCTTATCACAAATTCACACATTCTGAATGCATGTTTTAGCTTGCATCGGTACAGAATAGATTAAATGCGAATATTTATTGTGTGCTCATACCCTCCCGCAATATTTTGAATACATGTTTAGGGGACCATGTATCTAGGTTAAGATTGATTAATTGCGTGTTCTATGCTTATTACTTGAATTGATTTTATATGTTTGCATGATAAATCAATTTAGGCGCATTATTTGAGGGGGACTATTTACAAATATCATGCTATGAGCTCCAAACAATTTTGATGTTTTCCTCTAAGTGTTTCAGAAATTTTTTTTCTCGAAGACATCCAATAAGGAGGACGTACGATTCTTCAGAATCAGGAGCTAGCTGCATGTGCACAGTAACTCAGGGGGAGCTTGATTAAAACAAGGGTCAATTCGAAATCAGGCCCCATTAAGGGTTTGATTTTTAATTCAGGCCCTATTTGAGAATTTTTTTGGTTAAAGGACCCATTTTGTGTGGTGTAAAAAAGTGGTATGAAAGATATATGAACTGGTATAGAATGATCGTTTTGTGTTACAAACTTTCAACATACTGTTATGTCAGAGCAATGAAGTGGTCTGCAGAAAAATAAACTGGTATCAGATGATCATAAATTGGTACCAGATTATGGTTATATAGTACAGAATTTCAACATACTGGTATGTAAGAGCAATGAAGTGGTACTGGCAGAAAATGGGTCCTTAAAACTAAATTTTGCCAATAGGGCCTGAATCCTAAATGATAGTTATAGGGGGGGCCTGAAATGAAAATGTCCCTTAAAACAATTGATGATTAACTCTTACATCACTTATGTTCTTGCTCTAAGTGATACAGATTCTTCAAAATTCGTCAAAGGAGCCATACGTTACAATTCAGACTTACAGGGAGTTAATCGCATTTATTTTAATTCATAAGGGGGCAAGTTAATACGATTTTTTAGAAATAGGGGTCAATCTGACCAATTAAAAAACTTCTGATCGAAAAACTAGGTCCAGACGGTAATTCTCATTTCTAGCTTCTCGAAAACTGATGGTGTCAAAAAAACCCAGATACGTCATGTAAGTCCATTTGAGTAATATAACCTTTTTTGCAGTCGAAAACCTTTATCTTGCGCAAAACCCTCACTCGCAAAAGTAACAGTGTCGATTGAAATTTCTCTTGAGAAAAACTCAGATAGATAGACGAACTCAAAAATTTACTCTAAATCTAGTCTTCCACAGATTTTCGTCTTTCAAAAGGTAGAATCTAGTATGTGATTTAGGCCTTACTCCATGTTTATTTGGTTAAACTTGTGATTTCTCTGTGTTTCCATAGTTTTGAACTACAACTTAGTGATATCTTTCGGTTAATCAGTGACTTATGAGTTTTAGGTTCGATTTTTGAATGAATGAGATTCTTGTGTAAAGCATCGAAGAACTTTTTCGACCGGAAACAGTGCTTGTCGAAAACCTAACTCGATGGATTTACTGTTTGTATCGAAAAAGTTTTTCGGTCAACAATTTGCGTCCTTTCTTAAATCAATGACTTTGACCAAAAACTTTATCAGCGAGAATCTATTACGAGCGAAAGACATATACGCAAAAACTCTAAAGTTGACGCAACAGTTATTGAGCAAATAAACTTAACATCGAAAAACTCGATTTTCGAAGTCATTCTTATCGATCGTAAAATTTGGCCGTGGTGAAATTAATTTGTCAACGCTGACTTTCAAAATATAAAATCATTTTGTTCGATCGAAAATTTCTAACGTTTGACTTGGTTTCTGGTTGACTACGTTTTCAGTTGACAAATATCTCAGCGAAAACACTTCTAGAATCGAAAACAATTTCTTGCGCATTAAAATACCTAAACGAAAAAATTACGATCGAAAACTATCGAAGATAACTCAATGTTGTTCAATCGTAAAATAACGCGGAGATAAAATAATTCCAACGAAAATCTTCTAAGTCTTTTTCATTATAGACCTTGGGGAATAAAATTTCTCGATCGTAAAAATAGACAGCTACAGTAATAGGTATATCTCTGAACACTAAGAACATTTCTCAAATTAAAACTCTTATTTCTCGCACGACAAAATCTACAACGAAAAATTCTCCCAGAAAATTTTTCGATCGTAAATTTACCCGGAAAACTTTTTCGATCGTAAATTTACACGAAAACCTTTTCTCGAACATAAAATTGATTGGCTACTGTACCACACATGACATTCAACACTAATTTTCTAAGTCCTTATAACTGTAGCGAACCTAGCGAATAAATTTTTCGATACAAAATACGACGGAGAAAATAATTAAACAACTTAGCACTTAGGAAATTCTCGAGCAAACTTAATTCTCGATCGATAAAAATAACGGAGTGCGCAGTGTCAATTGAGTTGTACTTAGTAAAATTTTCGACAGCCCTTTATATGTCTCACATGTTTAGTTCGAAATTACATATTCACAATCACTCTGTATACCCTATGTGTGCATACTAACTTACACCTTCGATTTTATCAAACATGCTATGAACTAATAGACATTTATAGTTTGACAAATTTATATTTCAACTCAAATTCTTTAAAATTGAACTAATGATGTTTTTCCTCTAATTGTTTTTCTTTCAGATGGCACAGTACCCTGCATACAACCACATATACGAACACAACATGTATATCAACGTTCAGGACACCAATTTTCAACTTGACCTGACAACATTTCGATGTCAAACGCGATCATTGTGTCCATACTTCAAGACCATTCCCGTTGGCCTGCACTTACAGTGACGGCTTCGGTGTCAATGGTTTATCTTCAGCAGTTTTGGGGGTACATTCAAGGTCACGTGGACAGTGGAGCTTACGTTTTCACTACGAAACTCGGGACAAGACATATCAGTGTAAAGAAGAACCATTTTGGAATGGTCTTGGACTTACCTCTTAGTCACGAGTACGACCAAATGCCTTCAGGTGCTGATATGGTGCGAGACTTCTTACAAATGGGTATCGACCGCCGCTCATCAAACTTGCACAAGTTCAGAGCCACGACATCCCTCATCCATGGAAGACACTGTTTGGGATCGTCAACAAGTGTCTATCGCCAACGCACGCGGGCTTCGACAAAGGCAACAACAACATTCTTCGTATCTTCCACGGCATCGTGTTCTCACGGAACGACGATGTGGCCCAGCTGATCTGGTATGATCTTGCCGAAAAAATCAGGTAGAAGCAGAACAAGAAATCGAAGAATCAGCCGTTCGCTAGGTGGTTTTCCGTTCTCATTGCAAATTTCATGGAGGTACACGAGGACATTCCGAGATTGCCTTCAGGTAAACTACCAACCACCCAAGCTGAAGTTCTTCAACCATCCCAAGCTCACTGACCTAGATAGGCCATCGATGCCCATTTCATTTGACCTTCTCCGTCTCACCGACCCCATGGGAGACGTGTGTCATATCTACTGTCGGGAACAACAGTATACTGAAGCGATGATCCGAGGGCACCCGACAGACTTCAATGTGAGCCCTCCCCAACAACCAAGTCCAGAGGCTGCGCTGATTGATGAAGTAGCCCAGGAACTCGAAACGGAGAGTCCAACTCTGGACCTCGATACCACGGTGATTGAAGAAGTGGTGCAAGAGTTGGAAGCTGAGACGCCCATTATTATCGAAGTGCTTGAAGAACCACTTGAGGATGTTCCTACCAACGAAGCACCGCTCAGCAGAAACGGGGCCAAGTCCACTTCAAGATGCGATTACGCCCGAAACAGATGCTTTGGTTTCGACGATCATACCCATTGAGCCTCAAGTGTAGCGGCCCTCATTTTCTAAGTAAGATTAGTGGCGGATTTTCGCAACGTAAGTCGCGGAAGACCCGTCTAACAAAACCTATTTCCAAAATAAATATATACAGCTAACGTCCTCTACATCGTCACCACTATACACGGGCCGTAGCCCCAGAATATAAAAACGCTCAAAACCTAACGTCGCTCCACAGGTCGCATCCATGTACAGCCCCGCCCTCAAAGTCCTTGGAGCACCTCCGTCAGCCTGCCTCAACCACACGCGCATCAGCGTCGGGCTCGGTACAACAACACGTAAACCCTGAACTATTTGCCCAGTAGGTGAAATATGCGTGCATTCAAACGTGCACTCAATCCCCATCCTAAACATCTCACAAGATGCACGCTCGACCATCATCACCACCTACCACATCTCACAACTTCCCGTGACTCGACACTGTTGGTCCCGAAATGCACCAAACAAGGAATCAAAGAAGCTAGATGGAATGAAAAGGGAGAGTTTCTCACCTTGTAGTGTGTGTAGTGTGTGAAAACGAGTTTTAGCTTTTTAATCTTTGATTACCTTCAAATGTGTGTTGGTAAAACCTTATATACCACATTAACCCTAGGTATATTAAGGCCCAATCACAAAAGATTAAGAAATTACATTCTAGTCCAAAGCCCAAATTCTAAGGATAATTACAAAATAAATCCCAAGACTTAAACTATTGGCACAATCACTAAAATATCCTAACAATCTCCCCTTTGTGTCAATTGTTGGGAGTCTTGAATCTTGGGCGTTGGGATGGTGGATTAGCGTGTGAGTGTGTCGCGAAGCCCTAGCTTGAACTCGAAGGCGCGGAGATTCCTTCGAAGTACCAATCGATTAGCTATAGCGTCGATGAGCTTCGCGAACTTGGATCGGCATAGAGGATCTTCTTCTAAAAGTATGCGGCAGATCTTCATTAGTTTGTCTTGGATGATGGTGAGCGTTCCATCCGAGAACTTTGCCACTTCAGAGCAGCGCAGCATCCTCATTTTTCCTTTATAGTTCGAGTAAGCGACCGCCGGATCATCTCCGTCGATCACATCGCCTTCTCGGTAATCGTCTGCATTCTTGAAGGATGGCCGAGTCAGATTCACCTTCTTCAGATTGTGCTCCACCGCCATCTGCAGATCGTGGGTGGCGAAGAATCTGACCTGTCGGAGCATGTGGCGTTTGATAGCCACATATCCCATGGTAACCGGTTCAGCACGTACAAGATGTCCAGAACTCCTGAGGACGAGTCTGAACTGCTTCAAGGATTCCAGCATGCTGTACAGGTCGCCCAGGCGCAGAAACTTGAAGTCCGCCTCACTGACTTCACAGTAGCTCTCATCCTGCCTCATTACCGTGAATACTGGGTAATGGACAGGTCCTTTGGACTCTTGGCGGAGGTCAGTGACTTTGCAGATGGGGGCCCGACTCATTTCCTGAGCGATGTTATCCTCATCGGATAGCTTCCTATTTGTGCATTTGTGGCACAGAAGGCTCCATCGATAGAGTTGCTTCTTTCTCTCGCTCCAACTTTGGATGTTCATCAGCTCATACTCGTCGAAGGTGGTGATGATCTGCTCCTTGCGTCGCCAGATCCTCTTCCTGATCTCTTCTTGAAACGGCGCGGTTATCTTTTGTTTTCCCACGGTGCTTCCGGTATATTCACCGTGGGTACATCCGTTTGAGCAGCAGGGGCCTCAGTTTGTTGCGCTTGGAATTGCAGGATGTCCTCAAGCTCGGCCGGTTCAGCGTCGTACTCCTCTCCGTCCTCGTTGTCTGCTGTGTTGATCAGCGTTAGTGAGGCTTCCATCAGCAGACGTCGAGCGTTTTCCACCAGCTTCCTGGCTGCTACTGCATCGACGGGTGTGTACAGCCATTCATCGTTGAAGATGTAGGCTTCGATCTCGTTCTGTGCGCAGTAGACGTCCTCGGGAGCTATGTTGGGATCGGTGTTGAGAGGAGTGTCGCTGTGTGGTGGCGAGGGTGTTGCGTCGGAGGAGTTTGTGGATTGTGGGGATGGAATTGGTGGAGATTCTGGTGGTTCGGTTGATGTGATGGTTTTGGCGAGGATTATTTGAGTGACGGGTGGTGTAGATGTGGTGGTGACCTCTAACGTCGATGTGACAGTTAGAGGTTCGGAAACTGTGAGTGGAGACGGTGTGGGGGTGGTCTCTATCGCCGATGTGACGATTAGAGTTTTGGAGACGTTGGTGTGTGGTGGTGAGGGTGATTTGGTTAGTGACTCGGGGTTTATGGAATGGGATGTTTGGCTAGTGGGTTGTGAGGTTTCTGTTGCGGGTGCCGTTTCAGGTCCAGAGGAGGAGGGCGGCGTCGATTGTACGAATCCTTGGGATTGTGCGCCAAGCTGTCTATTTATCTCCCCCTCGCGGCGATCTTGATCATCGTCTTGATCGTCGCGCCTGAACCCGCTAGTCTCGCCTTGGGTGCGGCAAGACATTGGTTGCAACATGATTTTCTTCATCTGTTGTTCCTCCTCGTCGAGTTCCGTCATTGTCTCGAATCGTGCTCTGAGGAGGTAGAAGAGCTCCTTGGCGGAAATGGAGGAGAGAACAGCGTCCGCGTCTTCATTTTGCTTCGGTGGTGGCGTCTCCGTGGCCACACCTTTGCCTTTGTCGATCGTGGACGCTTCGAGACGCGCGTAGACTTTATCTAAAATCGACGCCTCAAGAGTCTTTGCAAACTCTTGAAGACGTGTCTCTAGCGCGGTCTCGGTGACGAAGTGGGGTAAATCTAACAAGTTGGAGTCACGAAGAACTCCAACTGACACCGACTCGGTGAATATCGCCGATCGGCCGCCCGTTTGCACGGGACTGGAAAAGACGGGGTCACTCAGACTTCCCGTTAGCATTATCGATGAGACAGACTCAATCGAATGATGGCCTAGGCTCACGGTTGTTGTGATGTTGGCCGTGCTAGGTCTTCCGCTCTCAGTCACAGAGACATCACCGAGCGTTCTGACAGAGTCACGAAGACTCTGTGGTGCGGTAAGAGGTGTATGTGTCCTAGAAACGTAAGGAATTATGGGGAGTGAGGGCACTAGACTCGATGTGCATGAAGAGGATGCAGTCTGAGGCGAGGGACTGCTTGTTTCAACATCGATCACCTCCAAGTGGGGTGTCGATGGTATACGTGGCTCCTCGTGGAATGAAATATCTTCCTGTAGAGAGGAAGATAAGTGGACTAGGGGGGACATTTGCGTGGTTGAGCCAGATGCCACGACTTCTACTCGGGAGGTGAACACATCACCTCCTGTGCCTATTGGTTCGGCTCGGCTTATTTGTGGCTGAGGAGGTCGATCGTGTTTTTGTTTCGATCGACGCTCCGTGGGACGGCTTACGTCATCCTTACGCGCCCGTTTTTTCGGAACGCGGGTGGAAGAGGATGCGGCGTGACTCGATGACCTTTTGGAGGTAGTGGTGGGGGGTTGGCTAGTCCCGAGGTTAGGAGCAGGGGGGTTGATCTGCTCCGTAGGGACAGTGGATCGAGGGTGCGGGCTTTCACGCAAGGAGGCGGTTGAGGCACGGTATTCTTGGACGTGCGGGTTGGTTGGGTCGGCGTAGGCGAACACGTCGTCCGGGATCACCATTGCGTGTCGATCCTTCGCCGGTGTGTTCTTCTTGGCGAACTTCTCGACTGTTGGGATTTGAAAGTGTTCTGCTTCCGGACGAATGCGGATGTTGGTTGAGTGTAGGCGGAAGTGCTTGATCAGAGCTGGGAGCCATCGCATGTACGGGACGAACCGGTTCGTGACTCCCTTGGCGATTTCCCGGTCGCGTCGCTGGATCATCGAGACTAGGTCCACCCAGATGATGTCGGCGTAGTTGTACTTGCGGTTGTGAGCGATGCCGGTCATGATGGTGAGGATTTGAATGTTTCCACGATCCTGACCGGCATGCTTTCCAGACATACACTTGTTCACCAGCAGGTACAGCGTCCGCCAGTGTAATACCCGTAAAATTAATACGGGATTATTTTTGTAATATTCGAAATTAATGAAGATGGTTTTCGAACGAAACCGAATTTTCGGGAGCGAGCCGAAAATATCAGTCAGGGCCGAGGAAAAACAAGTGGGCCGAAAATGCTTAAGAAACCCCAAGAATAAAAATAGGTTGAATAATATAAGACCCCAAAATAAATTAGTAAAGGCCCTAATTAAATTATAAAGGCCCAAACAAGTGAATTAATAGCCCAAATGAGTTAAATAATGAGATAAGGACAAAGTTTCCTTAATTTGAGGGAAACCCACGTTGGAAGCCATACTTTCACTAGATATTTGTACCTAAAATATCCTTAGTAATCATAGAAAGAAACGTGAGATTGGAAGCCAAAAAGAAAAAGAAACCCCATTTGCAAACCTTCAACTCCAACGTGAATATCAAAGAAAGAAGAAAAAGGAAGAAAACCTCATTTGTGAGCCATTAAATTCCAACGAGCTTAAGGAGTGGGTCGAACCAAGCAAAGGACCAAGAGTTTCGGCTAGTTCAACCTCACAAAGAATCATTCTAACTTAGCTTGGAAGTGAGGTAGGTGGTTTATACCCCTACAAACCCTTTTAAAGTATATTAATTTCCGTAAAATGGTTAGAAGTCGAATGGAAGGCCATTCGATTTCATATTCTTAAGTCTTATAACCTTTAAAATTTTTCGTGGCATGTTGGTATGTGTTTCAATGTGATTTCGAACTCAAAATATGAGTTCTTGGTTGATGATTTAGATTACGGGTTGAGCGACGAAGAACTTGGTTGAATTTCTGAAAAATGTCGAAATCTGTAAAAGATGTCGAAGCCTCATAAATGTCGAGACCATGATTTCTGAAAAATGTCGAAATCTTTGGAAAATGTCGAGTTCATTGTAAACTGACGAAATCATTGAAAAATGTCGAGTTCATTGTAAAATGTCGAAATCATCGAAAAATGTCGAGTTCATTGTAAAATGTCGAAATCATTGAAAACTGTCGATATAATGTAAATGTCGAGACATACCAAAAATGTCGAGCGAAGAATGTCGAGGCCTCTAACAAAAATGTCGATATCTTATACTAAATGTCGAAACTTTTATAGAATGTCGATATAATATAAATGTCGAGACATACCAAAAATGTCGAGCGAAGAATGTCGAGGCCTCTAACAAAAATGTCGATATCTTATACTAAATGTCGAAACTTTTATAGAATGTCGATATAATATAAATGTCGAGACATACTAAAAATGTCGAACTCTAGTAAAACAGAAAATGTCGAGCTCTTACTTAAAAATGTCGAGCTTTAGTAAAATAGAAAATGTCGAGCTCTTACTTAAAAATGTCGAGCTCTAGTAAAATAGAAAATGTCGAGTTCTTACTTAGAAATGTCGATATACAAACCTTAGAAATGTCGAGTCCCTTCACTATACATATCGACTTCTATCAATTATGCAGCTCGACATCTTTGTAATACAATTCGACATCTGTTATAATTTATCTCGAAATCCATCTATTAACTATCTCGACATTTTTTCTACTGCACAACTTAAATCGCCCGACTTTTACCAAATTACTTTTAAATAAAATATTTTCGTACTATAACATATATTTTCGGGTCAACCCATATTTTAAATTATAAAAATATTATTTTTGGAATTTCAAACCATCGGCCTAGTATCGGGTTTTAATAAAGTAAATTTTTTTTTTTTTTACGAGTTATACTACTTACGAGTTTATGAAACGTGTGATGTGTTCATGTGATTGATTTTATGTACATATCACGACATGCACGGGTGAGAGTGATGATGATGTACCGTATTCATACGGTGACGCCTTACGGTGTCGGATGAGTGGGGTAGAGTTACCGATGTTGGTAGTCAGGTCTAGACTCGATAGGGCACCTGGTGGGAGAGGGGGTTTGCGACACCCATCTACTCGGGATTGAGCCACCCGAGGTGCACACCACCGATATTATATTGGCTCAGGGACGGCAGACAGATGTGAGATTCCTGTCTACCCGGGTAGTGGTAGACTACTCGGGGAGTTACACCAAGGTGTAACACCGTCGGGTTGAGATTGTGTGCGGAAGGAGCGACCCGGCACGGCCGGCGTGGGCTACCGCATGATTATGGCGTACCTTGCCATGCGCGCGTGGGTGCCGAGTCTAGCCTAGGGCCCTGATATGTGACGAGACGTGAGATAGGTCGAGCGTGCATACTTCATGTGTGAGGACATGGGATTGGGTTAAGTGCACGCACGCATATGCATTGCATGTTTTTACTACCACCTACTGGGCGTTTTTGCTCAGGGTTTTATTTTATAGGTGAGACTGCGCCCGACACCGATGGGTGTCAGGGTTAGCTGTAGGCGGGCTGGCGGCGGTAACTCCACGGGCTTTTGAGGGCGGAGCGGTACATGGGACGCGACCTGTGGAGAGGCTTAGTTTAGTTTAGTCGGGATAGATTTTTGGGGCTTCGGCCCGGTGTGTAGATATGACGCTTTTTGTAAAACCCGACTATTGATATATATGATAAATGTAAATTATTTTATTAAAAGTTTTAATAAATCGGGTCCTCCGCGACTTCTGTTGCGGAAATCCGCCAACTAATTTAATTAGGAAGTAGGGTCGCCACAGGTGGTATCAGAGCGTTAGGTTCTAGGTTCTGAAGACTGTCCATGTACCTCCGCTCAGAAGCCGGGAGAACCAGCCTCGCCTGTAAGTGTTATATGCTAATGTGATTATGTGAGTTGATATGTGTTCGTTTATGTGCGCTAGCTAGCATTCGAGAATGTCGAGAGGAAGACCTAGACGAGAGTTCGTAGGAGAAACGAGTCGACGGGACGAACCTGAGTCCCCGACTCCTGAACACGACACTATCCGACGGTTGACTGAATTAATCCAACGACAGTCAGACCAAATCAACAACCTCATAAATCATCAAAGCTCATCTGAGCACCGTTCCTCCCCGCAACTCGATCGCGTGGAAATTATCGGGGAGAGGTTCCGCAAACTGAATCCCCCAAATTTCGCCGAGGCCACCAACCCTGCGGTGGCTGAGGATTGGATCGGAACGATTGAAGACCTCTTCATTTATAGTCGTGTTCCGAATAACGAGAAAGTTCTGTGTGCCGTTTCCCTACTTCGGGGAAGCGCGCGATTCTGGTGGAACACGGTGAAGGTGTTGGAAGATCCCGCTGCTATGACGTGGGAGCGCTTTAGAGAACTCTTTTACGAGAAGTACTTCACTGCTCACGACCAAGAGCAGCGAATGTACGAATTCATGAACCTGAAACAAGGACGAATGCCGGTTGCAGAATACATTCGCAAATTCGAGGAGTTATCTCGCTTCGCTCCTCATCTCGTAGCAACTAATGCTCTGAAAGTTACGAGATTCCTTCGGGGACTAAAGCCGGAATTCTATCGAGACCTTAGTGTGGCGGGCATGAGACAGTTGGAATTTCGGCAAGCGACAGAGCGTGCGTTGATAGCCGAACAAGCTGAAGGAGTAGTGAGAGAAGTTCAGGAAGTAAACAGAAAGAGGGAGGCACAACAAGCAGGCGGCAGTCAGAAGCGCCCATTCTTCGGCAATGGTCCGAAGAACAAAGGCAATCGACCGGGCCAACAGATGTGGCGCCCGAACTTTAGCCAGGGACCAACCGACGTTCCCTATCGACCAGCGATGCCAGCGCCACAGTGCCAGCAGTGTGGGCGAAACCACTTCGGTATCTGCTATGGACCTCGACCGACGCAGAATCTGCAGTGCTTTCGGTGCGGAAAGATGGGACACACTGCACGGAACTGCACGGAGGGCCAGCCTCAGTTACAGAATCAACCACAGAAATTGATTCGACCTCCACCTGTACCTGCGAGGGTTTTCACAATGACAAACGAGGAGGCGGAGGCGAATCCAGCCGTAGTGACTGGTACGTTGAATATCTTTCACGTACCATCTTCCATTCTAATTGACTCTGGAGCCACACACTCGTTTGTGTCGGCCAGTTTTGTGACCCGGGCGGGAATATATCCTACCCCTTCGTTGTGCAACTATATAGTTTCCTTGCCCCACGGAGACCCAACTAGGACAAACCTGGTAGTAGAAAACTGTCCCGTGAGAATTGAGGGTCGGGAATTGAATGTAGATTTGATAGTGATCCCGATGAATGACTACGACATCATATTCGGGATGGATTGGCTCTCGAAGTACGGAGCAATCATAGACTGTGCGAAGAAAGTAGTTAGGTTTCAATCGACCGAGGGAGGCGAGTTTGAATTTTCGGGAAAGACGAACAATAAATCAATCCCTAGGATTTCTGCTCTGAAAGCTCAGCGACTCGTAAACACGGGTTGCGAAGCATTTCTGATCTTTGCGGTGAAAGCCGAAGAATCTCCTCAGCCAAAACTAGAGGAAGTTCCTATAGTAAAGGAGTATCCCGACGTGTTTCCCGAGGATCTCCCGGATTACCGCCAGATCGGGAGATTGAATTCGTAATCGATCTTGTGCCCGGAGCTGCCCCATTTCTAAAGCCCCGTATCGATTAGCACCAAATGAATTGCGGGAATTGAAGGAGCAATTGGAAGAATTGTTGCAGAAGGGTTTTATTCAACCCAGTTTCTCACCCTGGGGAGCCCCGGTACTTTTCGTAAAGAAGAAAGACGGGTCAATGAGATTATGTATAGACTATCGTGAACTTAATAAGATCACGATAAAGAACAAATACCCGTTGCCGAGAATAGACGATTTATTCGATCAATTACAAGGGGCAACGGTGTTCTCAAAGATCGACCTGCGTTCCGGTTATCATCAGTTGAAAATTCGTGGAAAGGATGTTCCGAAAACTGCGTTCAGCACGAGGTACGGCCACTACGAATTCTTGGTCATGCCATTCGGGCTAACGAATGCTCCTGCCGCTTTCATGGATCTGATGAACCGAGTATTTAAGGAGTTCCTAGACCGTTTCGTTATAGTGTTTATCGATGATATCCTCGTATACTCGAAGACGAAGGAGGAACACGAAGAACATCTGAGAACGGTCCTTGGAATTCTTCGGGAGAAACAGCTGTTCGCTAAGTTTAAGAAATGCGAATTCTGGTTGGAACAAGTGGCATTTCTGGGGCACATCATTTCGGGGAGCGGAATTTCGGTGGACCCCAGCAAGATTGAGGCAATAGAAAATTGGCCACGGCCGACCACTCCCACTGAAGTAAGGAGTTTTCTCGGGCTTGCTGGATATTATCGGAAGTTTATCAAAGACTTCTCCAGCATTGCCTCAACGCTCACAAACCTGACAAGAAGAATGTCTCGTTCAAATGGACTGAACAGTGCGAGCAGAGTTTTCAGGAGTTGAAGAAGAGATTGACAACTGCTCCAGTTTTAGCAATACCGTCGGGCACTGAAGGATTTTCGGTGTATAGTGACGCCTCGAAGAACGGCTTGGGGTGCGTGTTAATGCAGAATGGGAAGGTAATCGCTTACGCCTCCCGACAGTTAAAGACGTACGAGAAGAATTACCCCACTCACGATCTTGAACTCGCCGCAGTAGTGTTTGCTCTCAAAATCTGGCGACACTACCTGTACGGAGAAAGGTGCGAGATCTTCACAGATCATAAGAGCCTGAAGTACTTCTTCACACAGAAGGAGTTGAATATGAGGCAAAGGCGATGGCTCGAACTAGTGAAAGACTACGACTGCGTGATAAATTATCACCCAGGAAAAGCTAATGTAGTCGCAGACGCGTTGAGCCGGAAAGCCGTAAGTGCTGAATTATGCCAACTCGGAGTTGAAGTAATTCACTTCGGGGAAGTCGAAGCGAGATTGGCAGCGCTGACTCTCAAACCGACGCTGTTAGATCGTATCATTGAGGCGCAAAAAGCAGACGAGCTGTATTTGAAAATTCGAGATGAACAAGATGGAGACGCCCCATCGGAGTTCGAATTCCGAGAAGACGGGAGTTTACGATTCAGAAGTCGGTTGTACGTGCCTAAAGATGAAGAAATCCGTCGAACGTTGATGACAGAGGCACATACGACGACCTACTCGGTACATCCTGGAGCAACGAAGATGTATCGAGATTTGAGGACGAATTACTGGTGGCCAGGAATGAAGAGAGATGTCGCTACTTTCGTAAGCCGATGTCTGACTTGTCAACAGATCAAGGCAGAACACCAAAGGCCGGCAGGAATGCTACAGCCATTGACGGTTCCCGAGTGGAAGTGGGACCACATAACCATGGATTTTGTCGTCGGATTACCCAAGACGGTGAAAGGACATGATGCTATTTGGGTAGTCGTTGATAGATTAACAAATCTGCCCACTTTCTACCGATCAACCAGACATATCCCATGGAGAAGTTCGCAGAGATATACATTCAGGAAATAGTGAGACTACATGGGATTCCGATATCGATCGTTTCCGATCGCGACTCGAGATTTCTATCTCAATTCTGGGGGAGCTTGCAGAAGGCTTTAGGGACCAAACTATCGTTTAGTTCAGCCTATCATCCCCAGACGGACGGACAATCGGAAAGAACGATCCAGACGCTCGAAGATATGTTAAGGGCGTGTGTGCTAGATTTCCGAGGAAGCTGGAGTAAATACCTTTCATTAATCGAATTTTCGTACAACAACAGCTTTCAAGCGACGATCGGGATGGCACCTTACGAAGCCTTGTATGGGCGTAAATGCCGATCCCCAGTACACTGGGATGAAATCGGCGAGAAGGCGCTATTAGGTCCTGAAATAGTGCGTGAGATGACCGAAGCTGTTAGTAGATACGGGAGAGGATGCAAACGGCCCAAAGTCGTCAGAAGAATTACGCGGACAAAAGACGAAGGCCGTTAGTGTTCGAAGAAGGTGATCAAGTTTTCCTCAAGATATCACCTATGAAGGGTGTTAAGCGTTTCGGACGAAAAGGAAAGTTGAGTCCGAGATACATAGGGCCCTTCCATATTTTGAAAAGGGTCGGTGAAGTAGCGTACCAGCTAGAACTGCCGACTTCACTAGCACAAGTCCATGACGTCTTCCATGTATCTACGTTACGGAAGTACGTTTCGGATCCAAGCCATGTGCTACGAAGTGAGACGCTTCATCAACAATTGAGACCGGACCTAAGCTATGAAGAAAGGCCGGTAGAGATTTTAATGTATGAGGTGAAGCGACTTCGAAATAAGAACATCCCCTAGTAAAGGTCTTGTGGCGGAACCAGACAATGGAGGAAGCCACTTGGGAGCGAGAAGATGAGATGAGAGAAAAGTACCCCGAGTTGTTTACGACGACTTAAATTTCGGGGACGAAATTTCTGTAAGGGGGGAGGATGTAATACCCGTAAAATTAATACGGGATTATTTTTGTAATATTCGAAATTAATGAAGATGGTTTTCGAACGAAACCGAATTTTCGGGAGCGAGCCGAAAATATCAGTCAGGGCCGAGGAAAAACAAGTGGGCCGAAAATGCTTAAGAAACCCCAAGAATAAAAATAGGTTGAATAATATAAGACCCCAAATAAATTAGTAAAGGCCCTAATTAAATTATAAAGGCCCAAACAAGTGAATTAATAGCCCAAATGAGTTAAATAATGAGATAAGGACAAAGTTTCCTTAATTTGAGGGAAACCCACGTTGGAAGCCATACTTTCACTAGATATTTGTACCTAAAATATCCTTAGTAATCATAGAAAGAAACGTGAGATTGGAAGCCAAAAAGAAAAAGAAACCCCATTTGCAAACCTTCAACTCCAACGTGAATATCAAAGAAAGAAGAAAAAGGAAGAAAACTTCATTTGTGAGCATTAAATTCCAACGAGCTTAAGGAGTGGGTCGAACCAAGCAAAGGACCAAGAGTTTCGGCTAGTTCAACCTCACAAAGAATCATTCTAACTTAGCTTGGAAGTGAGGTAGGTGGTTTATACCCTACAAACCCTTTTAAAGTATATTAATTTCCGTAAAATGGTTAGAAGTCGAATGGAAGGCCATTCGATTTCATATTCTTAAGTCTTATAACCTTTAAAATTTTTCGTGGCATGTTGGTATGTGTTTCAATGTGATTTCGAACTCAAAATATGAGTTCTTGGTTGATGATTTAGATTACGGGTTGAGCGACGAAGAACTTGGTTGAATTTCTGAAAAATGTCGAAATCTGTAAAAGATGTCGAAGCCTCATAAATGTCGAGACCATGATTTCTGAAAAATGTCGAAATCTTTGGAAAATGTCGAGTTCATTGTAAACTGACGAAATCATTGAAAAATGTCGAGTTCATTGTAAAATGTCGAAATCATCGAAAAATGTCGAGTTCATTGTAAAATGTCGAAATCATTGAAAACTGTCGATATAATGTAAATGTCGAGACATACCAAAAATGTCGAGCGAAGAATGTCGAGGCCTCTAACAAAAATGTCGATATCTTATACTAAATGTCGAAACTTTTATAGAATGTCGATATAATATAAATGTCGAGACATACCAAAATGTCGAGCGAAGAATGTCGAGGCCTCTAACAAAAATGTCGATATCTTATACTAAATGTCGAAACTTTTATAGAATGTCGATATAATATAAATGTCGAGACATACTAAAATGTCGAACTCTAGTAAAACAGAAAATGTCGAGCTCTTACTTAAAAATGTCGAGCTTTAGTAAAATAGAAAATGTCGAGCTCTTACTTAAAAATGTCGAGCTCTAGTAAAATAGAAAATGTCGAGTTCTTACTTAGAAATGTCGATATACAAACCTTAGAAATGTCGAGTCCCTTCACTATACATATCGACTTCTATCAATTATGCAGCTCGACATCTTTGTAATACAATTCGACATCTATTATAATTTATCTCGAAATCCATCTATTAACTATCTCGACATTTTTCTACTGCACAACTTAAATCGCCCGACTTTTACCAAATTACTTTTAAATAAAATATTTTCGTACTATAACATATATTTTCGGGTCAACCCATATTTTAAATTATAAAAATATTATTTTTGGAATTTCAAACCATCGGCCTAGTATCGGGTTTTAATAAAGTAAAATTTTTTTTTTTTTTACGAGTTATACTACTTACGAGTTTATGAAACGTGTGATGTGTTCATGTGATTGATTTTATGTACATATCACGACATGCACGGGTGAGAGTGATGATGATGTACCGTATTCATACGGTGACGCCTTACGGTGTCGGATGAGTGGGGTAGAGTTACCGATGTTGGTAGTCAGGTCTAGACTCGATAGGGCACCTGGTGGGAGAGGGGGTTTGCGACACCCATCTACTCGGGATTGAGCCACCCGAGGTGCACACCACCGATATTATATTGGCTCAGGGACGGCAGACAGATGTGAGATTCCTGTCTACTCGGTAGTGGTAGACTACTCGGGGAGTTACACCAAGGTGTAACACCGTCGGGTTTGAGATTGTGTGCGGAAGGAGCGACCCGGCACGGCCGGCGTGGGCTACCGCATGATTATGGCGTACCTTGCCATGCGCGCGTGGGTGCCGAGTCTAGCCTAGGGCCCTGATATGTGACGAGACGTGAGATAGGTCGAGCGTGCATACTTCATGTGTGAGGACATGGGATTGGGTTAAGTGCACGCACGCATATGCATTGCATGTTTTTACTACCACCTACTGGGCGTTTTTGCTCAGGGTTTTATTTTATAGGTGAGACTGCGCCCGACACCGATGGTGTCAGGGTTAGCTGTAGGCGGGCTGGCGGCGGTAACTCCACGGGCTTTTGAGGGCGGAGCGGTACATGGGACGCGACCTGTGGAGAGGCTTAGTTTAGTTTAGTCGGGATAGATTTTTGGGGCTTCGGCCCGGTGTGTAGATATGACGCTTTTTGTAAAACCCGACTATTGATATATATGATAAATGTAATTATTTTATTAAAAGTTTTAATAAATCGGGTCCTCCGCGACTTCTGTTGCGGAAATCCGCCAACTAATTTAATTAGGAAGTAGGGTCGCCACAGCCAGGGTTGTGGTAGATTGCGGGTTGTGACTTCACTGAGGACAAGTGGGCCTTTCTTCTTCTTGGCATCTGGTTGATAGCCCAGTCTGTCTATGTCTTCATGAGTTGGTCGTGAGTTGGTGGTGGATCGTAGGGTGAGTAGACCGGGAGTTGAAGAGCTTCTTGGAGTATTCTGGGAGTGAGGACCACCGTCTCTTGATCGATTTGGGCGGATAAGATCTTGGCAAGGCGTAGCGGTCCAGCAATCTGCAGCGTGTGCCAGAATTGTTGAAGGTACACCTGTGCTTCTGGTTCGCCATGAGTGAGGGCGTGGCGAAGTGGGTGCCCTTTGAGAATCTCTATAATTACAGGGGCATCGCACCGAAAACTGTCCAAGTCTACTTTGTAGTTGTTGGGAACCAGGGCCGCCCATTGACTTAGTGAAAAGATCTCCTCCGGTGGTGGAACATAGGTACGCGCGTGGAGTTCGATGCGAGCGACTTCTCTTTGGATGGCAGCCGCCTCAAGTGCTTCAAGTGTGCTTTGGTCTTTGTCCGTCATTTCTGTGCTTGACAATAATCATAAGATGATTAGTGTGGTCTAAGTCACGAGAATGATAGAACTAGACATAAAATTGCCCAATTATATATAAGAATATTTCACAATAAAGCTAATTTAGGGTCCCTTTGATATGGTAGTTAAGATTGAAATTTGAAAATTTTCGCATTTTGTGGAAATTTAGCAAGTATGCAAGTTAAGAGATCTTGCACATTGTAAGAATTTTTTCGCATGCGTTGACAACAAAGTCGCAACTTATCATACATAGAAATTTTCTCAAGTTTCAAGAAATTTCGCACTCAGTCACAAAAATCTCGCACGTTAAGTAATTTTCGCATGTTTCAAAATTTCGCACTCAGCCACAAAAAAAATCTCGCACGTTAAGGAATTTTCTCATGTTTCAAAATTTCGCACTCAGCCACAGAAATCTCGCATGTTAAGAATTTTCTTATGTTTCAAGAAATTTCGCACTCAGCATATAATGAAAATTTCGCAGATTGAAAAATCTTTGTGGATTGAGAAAATTTTTGTTCACTGTAGATGCGAGTTTATGAAATTTTCGCGGGTTGAAACATCTCTGTGGATTGAGAGAAACTTGTTCACTGTAGATGCGAGTTTATGAAATTTTCGCGGGTTGAAACATCTTTGTGGATTGAAAAATTTTTAGTTCACTGTAGATGCGAGAAAAATGAAGATGCAAAAAAAAAATCTGGATTATGAAGTGAAGTAAATGAAATTTTCGCGGGACTTCACGTGCTGTAGCAGCGAAATTTTAACATATGTGAATTCTCGTAAGAAACTTTCTCAGATGAACTTTCGCGGGACCTTATTCACTGTAACGCAAGAATTTTCTCGGGTAAAGTAAAAGTTTCGCGGGGCACATCTCACTGTAGCAGCGAAGTTTACAATTAAAGCACTTTATCTGAGAATTTTTTTTTTCGGTGATTTAAAAATTTCGCGGGGCTTATCGTACTGTAGCAGCGAAAATTTAGCGTTTAAAGCACTTTTTCTGAGAAAGTTTCGCGGTGAAGAACACAGTTAAAAAGGTACGAGACAGCGCAATCAATTTTTGCCTTAGCCTACTCAAATCTTAACCAACATGCAAGAATATGGGCTCAATCGACTCGTAATAGGATGGGAAATGCATATTTGGGGAATTTAAACATTAAAAACCTAGCATGCATTCGATTCATAGTCGAGAAATTTTAACCCTAACCTAAGCAGATTTAAACAAAACGGGCAAGACAGGGTAAAATAGAACAGAAATTGGGTTATTTGAGGTGTATTCATACCGAAAAGCTGATTTGCGATGATTGATTAGCAGGAAACGAAGTTTGAAAGCAGATTTGACGAAGACGACGATGCGAGGAGGTGCGAATTTTTGACAGAAAGGGTTGCGAATTTTTTGAAGTTTCTCGGGAATTTTTTGAATAGTGAAAAAAAAAAAAAAAACTTAAGGGTTTTGGGGTTTTACGACACTGTACATGCGAATTTTTTTGAGTAAATGGGCCGAAATTTTGCGGGCTTGGTCAAAACCTTAACTTGGCTGAATTTCGCGGATTTGGTCCCAATTTTGACCCTTTTTGACTAGAAATTTGAAATTCAGCCCAAAATGTTTTGATCAGTCCGATTTTGACTCAGTTTGACCAGACTTTAAAATTTCAACCAATATATATATATTTTTTTTTTTAATAATGAAAAATAAGAAAAACTCCCCCTTAATTGTAAAACTTCCCGTTTTTAAATAATGAAATATCAGACGCTCCCCCTTAATCTAAAAACTCTCATTTTAAATAGTGAAATTTCAGACGCTCCCCTTAATCGAAAAAATTCGTTTTAAATAACAAAATATCAGATGCTCCCCCTTAATCGAAAAACTCCCCCTCAAAAGACATAATCCATGAGACACATAAATTCAGAAGACACATAGATAATAGAGTGAAGTGGAAAGGAAATATGTACACTTAATCAGAGTTCATGTAGAGACGATTGATCACAACTGAATATTCAAACATGCCCCACATAGTCACTAGGTGTTGGAATCGTTTGATATCCAACGGTTTTGTGAAAATGTCGGCCAGTTGATCTTCGGCTGTGACGTAGTGCAATTCAATTGTCCCTTGTTCTACATGTTCTTTGATGAAGGGTGGCGAATATCTATGTGTTTTGTTCTAGAGTGATGTACTGGATTACTCGTGTCATCGCAATAGCACTTTTTGAGTCACAATAAATGGGAATTTTATCAATATGAATATTAAAATCTCGTAGTTGGGTTCTCATACACAAAAGCTGTGAACAGCAGCTAGCGCGGCGACATATTCTGCCTCCGTCGACGAAGTTGAGACACAGTTTTGTTTTTCGAGACGACCAACTTACGAGTTTAACCCGCCCCCAAGAAGTGTGCAGCTCCAGAGGTGCTTTTTCTGTCCATCTTGCATCCTGCATAATCCGAGTCAGAGAATCCAACCAGCTTGAAGTCGATTGAGTGGGGTACCACAAACCCAGATTGGTATCCCTTTAAGATAGCGGAGAATCCTTTTAACAGCAGTGAGGTGGGATTCCTTTGGTGTTCCTGGAAACGCGCGCAGATGCCTGTCGAGAGAACGATATCTGGTCGGCTAGCAGTGAGGTACAGAATAGATCCTATTATCCCTCGATAGATGGTTTTGGTCAACTGGAGCAACCCATGGGTCCGCATCGTGTCGGCCAGAGGGAGACATAGGTGTTGCAGCAGTCTTAGCATCCTTCATTCCGTATTTCTCGAGAATGTCATGGATGTATTTGGACTGGTTGATGAAGATTCCGTCGGGGAGTTGCTTTACTTGAAGGCCAAGAAAGAAATTCAGCTCGCCCATCATACTCATTTCAAATTTTCCTTCATCAATTCTGCGAACTCTTCACATAGTTGTGTGGTTCAGTTGATCCAAAAATGATATCATCGACATAAATCTGTACAATCATGATGTCCGGCCCACTCCGCTTGGTGAAGAGGGTTGTATCCAGAGATCCTTTCTTGAATCCAGACTGAACGAGGAAATCTGACAGGACGTCATACCAAGCTCGGGGGAGCCTGTTTTAGTCCGTAGAGGGCCTTGTAGAGTCGATATACGTGATGAGGAAACTCTTCGCTCAAGAACCCTTCAGGTTGATCAACGTACACTTCTTCTTTGAGAAATCCATTCAGAAATGCCGTCTTCACGTCCATTTGGTAGACTTTAAAGTTCTTGTGAGCAGCAAAGGCAAGAAACATTCGTATGGCTTCGATCCTGGCAACTGGGGCAAAGGTTTCATCGTAGTCGATGCCTTCTTGTTGGTTATACCCCTTAGCCACAAGTCTTGCTTTGTTGCGAATAACACACCATCTTCATCCTTTTTGTTCTTAAAGATCCATTTTGTGCCGATAATGGACCTATTGTGAGGTCGTGGTACGAGTTCCCAAACTTGTAGGCGTTCAAACTGATTTATTTCCTCCTGCATTGCAATCAGCCAATCAGGATCATTGAGAGCTTCTGCTACTCGTGATGGTTTCGACTTGACTGAGATAGCAAGCAAAAACTTTCCATTCATCGTAGCCGAACGTGTTCGAAACACCGAATGTGGGATCCCCAATAATCTGATCGGTAGGGTGAGAGCGAGCCCAAAGTGGTACGTTGGTTTTGAGGAGCTGGCCGCATTAGTGTCTACTTGAAACTCATTAGATTGGGGCCCGGTGTCCGAAGAAGAGATCTCAATCGTATTTAATTGAGAGGGTTCAGCATCAGGATCAGCAATATCCCAGGTTTGGGTAGAATGTCGTCTTCGTTAAGATTGAGTGCATCCATGTTTGGGGGACGACGTTATTGCGGTAGCTGGTGGTGTAGGTGGAGTGGGTGCAGCGGTAGGTTGAGTGGTGGCGACGGGAGTCTTGGGAACTGGGTAGAAGTACTCGAAGAGCAGATCGAGATCCAATTCGCCACAATTGCCCTCAGATGAGGAAGTTCCCACCATTGAAGGTTGACCTTTTGTCAACGACTGTAGAAGACCTGGTTCTGGACTGATATGGCCAGAAGCTATGAGATCGCCTTCGCTTTCATCAAAAGAGACATTCGTGCTTTCTATTACTGACCGTTTCTCCTTAAGATAGACTCTGTATGCCTTTGAATTCAGTGAATATCCAACAAAGATGCCTTCAAGAGCTTTTGGATCAAGCTTCCCAAGATGTTGGCGATCATTGGCCACAAAACATCGGCAACCGAAGACCCTTAGATAAGATATATCGGGGATACGACGGTTATTCAGCATCTCGTATGGGGTGCGGTTGAATCTCTTGTGGATGGAAGCCGGTTCTGTGTGTAGCAACCGTTTGAATAGCTTCGCCCCAAAGAGAATGAGGAAGTCCGGATTGGATGAGAAGAGTCCTGGCAGCTTCAACTAGTGTCTGTTCTTGCTTGCGCTCAACGACACATTCTGTTCCGGTGTCTTCACAGCTGAGAACTGTTGAGTGATGCCCTGAGTGGCATAGAAGTCACTGAGCTTCGTGTTCTTAAACTCAGTTCGTTGTCAGTTCTGATAATCCGAACCTTCTGTTGATGAAGTGTTTGGGATGTAACAACAAAACTCGATGATTATATCAGGAACTTCATCCTTTGTACGAATGAGTTTCGTCCACAGTGTAGCGTGAGAAATCGTCGACTATCACCAAAATATACCGTCTTCCTCCGAGTGTGGCGTCCAATTTACTGTACTGTTTCTTGAGCTTGTCTTTTGCCTTCTGAGCGTATGTGTCAACTTGATCTTCATGCTTTTCGTAAAGCATAGGCATCGTTAGTGCCACTACAAAGAACTTCATAACCGTAGCAAACAATACAAGAAAAGAAAAAATATGATCAATTGCAATACTTTCAGTTGGTTGTTGAGATATTTGAGACAGTAAATAAGTCACACTTACCGATGATATATGATGGTCAAAAAGTCGAACCAGTTCCCACAACGGACAGAACCCACAACCCGAAAATTATCTGCAGGAAATAAATTTTGTCCAAGGGCCTAATCGGCAAATCTAATCGACACTAACTAGTAATGATGATTTGTGAACTAATGATATCACATAAGTGTAGCAAGTCTTCTTTTTTGTTATATAAATCATGCCCTAATAATCGAAGTCAATGTTAGGATGATTATATATGCTGTTAGTCTAAGTGGTTAATACGAAGAAAATAAAACTTACACGTAGAGACTTCTTAACATCAGCGCGTAAAAGCCAGGTCTTCGGAGCATTGCGATTGTTATATGCACCTATCGACGAGTAACAAAGCCATGTTTGAGCATAGATCTTCCGGAAACTCGATCTCTGGGAAAGCAATGTGGACGACCTATACATACATATATATATTCTTGTGAAGTGCGAATATGATATATATATAATATGTATGTAATAAAGAGGTGTGGAGTAGATGGTTACTTTTTGAGAAGAATGAGAGGTTTGACCATAAGAATGAGAATGGCTAATGAGAGTATAAGAGAATGGCTAATGAATGGAATGAGTTGATAGCAAATCCACTCGAACAAAAGCCATATCACCGTTGCACTAGCTAGTAATGCCCCTGATATTTGCTTGTTCCTCATAGGATCACATCAGCGGCTGATGAAATAAATACATTTACAATATATATATATATATATATATATATATATGCATTATAAAATGCGTTCCGTGCATAAAAGATGATCTTGTTTAGAATTAATCTCAATGCCTGATAAAGACCCGCAAATGTAGAAAATAAACAAAAATAATAAGCAGCCAAGTCATTCCAACCGTGAAATGAAGATATAGCCAACCAAGTCAAGATAAAACAATTCAGGATCCTTACAGCCGAAATATAGACATCACGCATGGTAGCAATTAAGTGGTAGTTATCCTTTAGCCAAACTGCTAGTATATGATATATATTTATGTATGAAAGCAATGTTTAAGATAAGAGTGAGGAAGAGTCCGAGAACGTGTATTTAATAGAAGAATAAAATTATAATGTATGTGAGTAAGTAAGAATATGAAAGAAAATATCTCTCCCCAAAGCTGCAACTCTCGTTCTCCATTATTTACATCCAAGCACATTCTGGTTTCTTTTTTTTCACTCTCACGCGTCATAAACAATCCTCGACAACTTAGGAAAACAACAGATCTTCATATATAATATATAATCAAATTATTTAAATCTGAAGAAGACTTACGTTTTCCACCACCAAGTGCGGTGGAAATAGGCCGCTGGCGACCAAATAGGTGATGATTATTAGCTGCTGACGAGTTATCACCATCAACAAAATCGTCTGATGTTTCAGAAACTTCAGACTTCGTCATTGATATTTGTTTCTGCCTGCATGCAATTATCAGTACTTAAAAAATATATTAATGTACAAAAAACTATTAGCAATATCAAACTCACTAATGGGGATTCCCGTAACTACGCATGAAACTATCAAATGAAACATCAGAGTGAATGAATTCGTACCTTCTGTAAATTTCTGTGTTATCCTTTGCTTTGTTTGATGTATATGTACAGAGAGATCTGATCAATGCTAGAAAGATGATGATTATGGACAACTGACGAAAAATTCGAAGGGGCAATTTTCAATTGTTAGTGCACGTATAGGTAACCAAGTCTTTTCCTTAATTGCCGGATTTTTGTTTACATTGTTTAGCTGTGCTTTATTTTTTTTCCCTACTATTTATATTGAGCATTGGTTATAACATGACAGGCAAAATTATAAAAATGGATCACTAAGTGTACCATTTTAAATTTGGATCACTATGTTTGCCAGTTACAAAACTAGGTCACAAAGTATATGTATATGTAATGAAATTGGGTCACATAAGTATGTATATAGTAACAAAACTAGGTCACTAAGTATGTATATAGTTACAAATTTGGGTCACTAAGTATGTATATAATAAGAAAAAGAGGTCAGTGACCCAATTTTATTACTTATATATACTTAGTGACCTAGTTTTTGTAACTGGCAAACACAGTGACCAAAAGTCGAAAAATGGCATACTCTGTGACCTATTTTATGATTTTCAATAACATCACGTGTAGGCATAAGATAAATATCGTAAGCACAGTACCAACATAAGATTAAATACGCAACCACAGTATAATTTTAACCCCTTCAAGTCAGTTAATATATCAGGCATCTACTATAATGATGGACTAATGATAATATAGCACTGTAAATAAAGAACCAAAAACTATATTACAACATACAAGTTATACTATCTGGAGACTGCAAGCTCTAAGAACAAGGAACGACCAGCCGAGCCTCAGAAATCAAGTGTGCCAAGGAACCACGAAAGTGATACAACTGTGGCAAAACGGACAGTCGCCAAGGAATGTCCACTACCAAAGAAGAAGGACGTCAACTAAAGCTACAACTGTCCAAACAGAAAGAAGCTGGAGTGGCTCTGATGGCAGAACAAGATCACTAGCTCGAATACATAACCCATTCGAGAGCCAAAAACTTCAAAATTGTTGACTGGTTAGCTTGCAAAACCTAAGGGTCGACAATCTCTAGGTCGCAAATAGTACCTATAAAAAAATCTTGTTCTTTACTAATTTTCTATTCAACTTTTTATTGGTCAAAAACCTAATTAGCGCCGTAAACAGCAAATTTTCGCGCGTTATTAGACTCGTCAAAAATTCATCGTAGAATGATTTATATTCGAAATTTCATATGTAACTCTTCAATGATTTTGAAGTCGAAAAAGTTAGAGTCGAAAATCCTTCATTTCCCAACAGAATTTTATTCAATCGAAAAATACGACGCCGAAAACTTCACTTTTCTACAATTTTGCTTTAACATCGAAAACTATAGCACGAAAACCCTTATTCAGAGTTCTATTTCGATCGAAAAACTAAGCGCCGAAAAAGGTATGTTTTCGTCGCGTTTTTATTCGAGTACTATCTCGGCCGAAAAATAATGAGCCGCAAACAGTAACCTCGCTTGTTTTGTGGAGGACCATCATTTTCGAACCATGGTTAGTGGCGGATTTCCGGAACAAAAGTAACGGAAAACCCATTTTCCAAAACATTTTTCGCAGAATAAAATATATTACGTCAAAATATCATTTACGAAGTCGTATATAAACAAAATGGTAGCCCAAAAAACATATCAAAACACCAAAAGCCCTAACGTCGCTCCACATGTCTTCATCCATGTGCAGACTTGCCCTCAAAAGTCCCTGGAGTCACCGCCATCAGTCTGCCTTAGTCGCGACGTACCTCGACGTTGGACTCACATACAACACGTAAATACTAAGCAATTGCCCAGTAGGTGAAAGTCGTGAATGTAGAGTGCACTCGAATCCCATCTCACAATACCTCACAATAAATGCACGCTCGACTTTTCCTTCTCATGCCCAACCTATTTAGTCACAATACATCACATCAGAGCACTAGGCTAGACTTGACACCACACGCGCAACATCGAGCGGTAGCCTACGCTAGTAGTGCATCTGGACGATCATGCCAAAGATCCTCCTACGATGTCGCTCCTTCCGCACATATCAGACAGTGTCACACCTCAAGCCACACGCACTTATGCTTATCGGCCTGGTGTACCTCAGTCGCGGCCCAGACCCACACACCGGACGCTTACAGGCCTAACACACCTGAGTCACTCAAGCCCAGGCCTCACGCACCGGAGTCTCACGCCAGCCTGTTGCACTTGACTTGACGCAGTGCCTCGACGGCCACTACCGTCTATGCCCTAGTATTAATCTCAACTCTATCACGAGTCGATGCCCAACATCGGTCACGTTTTACCCGCTTGTCGATACTTTAAAGTATCACCGTGTCAACGCGGTCCTCATCACTTATACTGACATGTAATGCATGTGCAGTGCATATGAAATGCAGTACAATGCGAAATATAATTTTCTAAAAAGTTCCCTTCGTGCTCGACAATCGTCCTCTGCCCAAAACTTGGTGTAAGACTCGAAAATGGCGAAAAATTACTTAAGTTCAAAATTTAGTCAAAACTCAACTCCCAGAAATATTTAAATTGTAAAAGCATAATAATTCACTGTAGCGAAAACTTTGCTGAAGCCCAAAAATTAAGTCATACCCGAAAGTCAAACAAGTCTAAAACTTTGTCAAGGCCCGAAAATTACTATGCCGAAAACTTTGCCAAAGGCCCGAAAATTTACTGTTTCGAAAACCTATTAAATACGAAAGACCTGATACTTTTGGTCAACGCCGAAAACTTTATTTGAACACTGAAAGTTCGTTGACCCGAAAACATGGTCAACAACCGAAAATTTTGAAAGCCCAAAAACTCTAGTTTTAGCCAATGTCTAAAACTTCTTGGCCCGGGAAATATTTTAAAATAACCCGAATTAATATAGGTGCCGAAAATTTATACCTATACCGAAATTATTAAACACCCGAAAATGTTTACATACCAAAATTTGTACTAAGCCCCGAAACTAATAAGGTACCGGAAAACAATCAAAATTCATATAGTTCTTCTACCGAAATCTCTCCAGGTATTGAACATATTCAAATACCGAAATCTATGCATGTAATATATGAATGTAACAAGGCTTCATATCCAAAATTTGGGTTTTTAACACACATATCACAAGCCAAAAACTTCAAATAATTATCACATAGATCACGTAAATCACATAAAATACTAACACATTAAGCACCAGATATTTACGTTTCGTAGATGAAAATTCACCTACCTCACGTCCGAAGTAGACATTTATGGTTGTTGTCTACATTAAAGTGACTTTTCTCGTCTAAGTTTCTAAGTAGACATGTAGGGTTGTTGTCTTGCCTGTCTCCTAGTTCCTTAACTACGAAACTATGTTTTTCAACGAAATATGCTTAGTCTGATAGGTTTTGAGGCTCTTTGTTAGTTTTTCTATTTGGAAACTAGAGCTCATAAGATTTATTCGAGACTATCTATTGTTTCCTTAGGCCTAAGAAGTTTTTTCTCTAACTTCATGTAACGTTTGTACTCAAGTACCATGTAGCATACTTAGTTTTTATATCAACTAACAGGTCAAAATATGTAGAGTCAGGGGGTACTACCTCCTGAGACGAAGAGGATGCGTAGTCTTCGTTCGTCCTCGTGGAAGTTCAGCTTGCTGATCATCATCGAGGCGCGCCATGAGAGCGAGGTTTTGGCGTCGGAATATGAGGTGTCCTATAGCCAGCGGTCTTGTTCAGCATGAGAGCTACTCTAGCTTCCTTCTGTTTGGTCAGTGAAGCTTGGAGTAGTAGTTGGCATCCTTCTTCTTCGGAAGGGTGCACTCTGGAAAAGTGAGCAGTTTCCCATAATTGAAAACATTCAAGTGGGTCTTTGGATATTATTGCTTCCGAGGATTCATCTGGTCTCTCCTTCGAGCTTGTAGTTCGGAAGTCTGTTCGCTGATGATGATGATTCTTCTTTATAGTACTGCTTCGTCATCATTTTAGCAACCAGCTGCTTCCCAGTAACCCTACATCGGGATGAAGTTCACAGTCGGAGAAGTCTTCGTCTTCAGAAGAGCTAGGAGGCTTGACATGCTTTCCTTTCTTGAGCGAAAGCTGTCATGACCCCTAACTTCGCCACGTATTTTATTGTAGTCCTAAGTGCCTAACGGTGCGTTGATTTGGAAGATACGTAAAATGTATATAAAATTTTTCCATTTTCATAGTGGGAGTCGTTCATGCATGTCAGAAGAATTACATAAGGTTCCTACGTTCGTACTAGTCCTATTCACACGAGAAGTGTGACACATTCTTGTGTGTACACACTTCTCGGTGTACACACTTATGCGCCCGGCTCACAGGTTGTCATCCATGCCACACTCCCACCCCAAAAGCAACTGGAAGCTCCAAAGATAGGCTTGCATCCAAACAATCACGTACAGTGGTCGCTGGTGCCTACAACACGTAACGTAAGGAGTGAGCCGCCATGGCTCAGTAAGCCGAAATTTGCATGTATGCGTGTGTCCTAACTCGCTACGGCAATCCTCGCCGAAGCTTACTAACGCTCATACTCTTTGTACTCTCACTTCATAAGGGCCCTCGGCTTTCTATCTTACTATGCGCCATTTCATAGAGCTCTAATCCTCAAGGGATTCATACATAGGTGAAGGTTCACACAATGAGAGATTACCCGAAGACACCTTTCCTGTCCTAGTGTGGCCTATCGCTGCGGGTGCTTCTAACTGGTAGCCAACACGAGGTCGCCCAACACCAGAGGTTCCCTCTGTGTCGCGTTTCACTCGTGTCGCATCCTCCAGGTTGGATCTCCCCGCTATGGGGTATTCCCCCTGCCTATCATAACAGGTAAAATCGGCATCGTGCATCGCCATGGTCGCATAGAAGAGCCGTGACTCTACATTGAGTCGACATCAGACGCCGACATCGGCGAAATCCATCGCACACAGGCGATCTTATAACAGTATGCTCACGTTCCTATTTTTCATCCTATTACATGTGCATATGCTCGTGTTATGTGTAATGGGTGTATGCATTCCATGATCTCATGCATAACAACTAAAACAAATCACGCATAGTTCACGTGTCGTCATGTGAGCACATAAGCACGTAGGTCATACCCAAGCAAGTTACGTGTCGTAGTTGAGTTTCTACTTACATGTCGTCCGAGCTACGCGTTCTTATGCTTCGGAAATTATCTACTGTTGACCTTTAGACATAAATATCATGGCATCAGTGTTATGCCTTCATCAATTAATTAAGTCGAACTAAGTTGCTTGGACTACACAAACTTGCTAGAATTCTAAGTCGCACGATTCTAGCTAGGCCAAGTCCCCACCCAAAATTTATTCTAAGTGAAGTACTAAATTCTTGACCTAATGAGTTCGGCGAAAGTTAGAAGATTGTAGTGTTCAATTCGCCCGATTTGTAATGTTCATTACATGGTTTCGTGAGAAATCCTTAAGTCATCGAATCGCCCGATTTACTTCTCACATTCCATGCATGGCGTTGCCCGATTAGTGCTCGATTCGCTTGGTTTCAGTCGATTTGTGTTGAACTTGGAATCGCCCGATTGGTGCTTAAGCCACATTGTTTCGCCCGATTTGATTGCATGGGATCATTCTCCATCGGCCGATTTGAAAATGCCATGTGACTCTCATCATATCATGTCGTCATCTTCATTTCGCCCAATTCCATGCATGCGAACTCACACCCGATTCGATCATTCGTGGACTGTTTTGTCAAGTTTTTCTAGCCCTTAAATCGCCCGATTAAATTGTCCCCGACATTCATTTCGATCGATTCCTCACATGCAACCAATCGCCCGATTTCTCATGCATGCAAGCTCGCTCCCGATTCGATCATCAGGCTTCTTAAATCGCCGACGCAAGAATGTAATGGAGATTAACATCGAATTCTCGGATCACTTCATCTAGAATGAGAAGCAACAGCAATCATGATTAGACAAATGAACGATCTAACCACAGTCAGCATCCACACATTGTTCGATTACCTCAACCAACGCTCCAACCACGTGGAGAAACGAAAGGGGAAACCAAACCAGTGGGAAGCGACACGCTCGCACTTATGTCCGAACGATCATCAAGAAAGCAATCAAAGGACAAGGAGATCATTCAATCATCTTACGCTCAACAGGGAGGAGATTCAGACTCCGCTGGGGAACTCAAGGACTTCTCAAAACATGGGGACAATGAGATCAGAATTAAAGAGCTTGCAAAACAACTCGCACTAGTCTCAAACTTTGTACAGAAGAAATTCTACAAGAACCTGGATCCTCATCCAACCGCCAAAAGAACTTCCTCTAACTCAACAAGAAAGGCCCAGGATGAAAAAATACCTCTGAACCTATCTCTCAAGCCGGAAAGTGTTATAATTGTGGGATCTGGACATTTTGCCAGAGAATGCAGAATGCCAAGAAGGATCTCAATTACTATAGAAGAAAAGTCCAACTGGCTGAGCAGAAGGAGAAAGGAATGGTCTTAATGGCTGAACAGGATCATTGGCTTGAGGACACTTCAGACAGCGAGGAAGAAAACATGGCACTGATGGCCAGACTCGATGACGAAGAGGATGAAGTTGAAGCTGAAGGAAATGAATCAGAAAATGAAACCACCAACAACTCAGACATGGTTGAGGTAAGCGAAGTGACTATGATTCCTTACTTAAAATGAAAGCTGAATTTCTAATTTTAAATATGAACAACCAAAACAGAAAGAAAATTAGAGAATTAGAAGCAAATCTACAGAATAATCTAGAAGTTCTAGATAAGTTTAGGTATGAGTTTGCATGTGAGAAAAATCGTGTTGTTGTAGCGAATGAGAAAGTCTCAAAGCTAGAAGCTCAAGTGCTAAAATCAGAGACTAAAGCCAAGGAGCTAGCCGTAGAAATGAGGTCCATAAAGATAAAGCAATAGACGCCTCAACTAAATATGACTTACTCTGTAACGAAAGGGAAAGACTCTACTTCAAGATAAAAAACTGGACGACCTGTAACTCAACGAGCTCAGTCAGAACAGACCACTTTCTTGAACAAACCTGCAAACATAGATTTCTATAATCCTGATAAAGGACTTGGTTTTCAAAAACCATGCATGATAAAACAAGTCATAAAAAATGCACCTTATCTATATGATCTTAAATACATGCAGATAGGCTGTATGACTAAACTCATGCCTTTGTCAGTGAAGATGAGACACAAACACACATGAAAGCTCAAATATCATTGATTACACAGAATTAAAAATGACAGTGATAAATTAAGAAAATGCCCTACAATAACTGAATTTGAATCAGATATCCTCGTCCAGGAAGGAGATATCTCAGAAGAATCAACAAGTGAGTCGCAGATGACTACATACGCATCAGGGTATATGCCTGATTGCATAAATAAAATTAGGGATCTACACTCCACTCTCGAAAGAGAGAGAAAGTCCTTTGATAATGAGAGGCAAACACTTCCCGAGGAAATCTCTAAACTTAAGGAAAAATTAAGACTACAGTCATCACATATACTTTGACTTCCAATGATAAACTTCTTGTACTAATGGCTTAAAATTTTCAGGACCCACAAAAGAGCCATTGAAGGACAAGTCTGGGTTAGAAAAGAAGATCTTTGAAGGAGACTCATGATTTAGAGAACCTTTTGTTATCGATTATTTTTCATTCCAAAGTTTTGTATCGTCATCACTTTCATGTATCGCCAAACTCATCTTTTTATTCGAAAAACAATTTTCCCATGCATAATCGTTTTTACACACAAACATTACAAAACAACTTCAAAAGACACATCCTTAAAGAAAAGAACCAATCAAAAACTAAAACTGCCAAAGCACCCAAAACAAGAAAAGACTCAAAAACGCGTCTCTACGCCTAAGACAAAAAGAGCTCCACTAGTGCAAAAATGGGTTCAAAGCTTAAGACTGAGGAAACTCAAATCCCCGCCCTAGAAAAGATTAATGACTCTTTGCATAAGAGTAGTCTTCCGCTGAGAATGATAAATCTAGGCTAGGTAGAGTGTCTATACGGACTAACAAATACAACGAGGTTGACCCATTCTTAAATGGGTACCTAAAACCTCTAATCTAATTTTGCAGGCCCCAAATGTATGGTATATAGATTCAGGTTGCTCCACACACAGACTGGGAGAAAGAATTGTTGAGCAAACTAGTTCATAGGCGGGTGGACTGGTGCGCTTGGAAACAGCAATGGAGCTAGAATCCTTGGTTTGGAGATCTTATATGCCAACGTCTCACAATAAAGGAAGTCCATATGTTAGAGGGCTAACACACAACCTCCTATCTATAGGACAGTCAGTGACATAGGACTCCAAGTTGTGTTTCAAAAGAGAACGTGCAAAAATCTCAATGCCAATGAGACGAACTTCTCACTGGAACCGCAGAAAAAATCTGATACACCATTGACATTAGGACTGTTAGACCAAAGACACATATACGTTGATCTCACGAAGAACATCCATTCAGAATAACGTATGGCACCAGCGGCTATCCCATCTTAATTTCAAGACTTCAAAAGCTGCGACTAACAAATTGGCTATTGGACTTCACACTGAAGTACCAAAAGGAAATCTATGCCCCGCTGTGAGAAAGGGAAAATGAAAAAAAGCATCTCATCATACGAAAACAATAGCATCGACTCAACATCCCTAGAGACTATTCACATCGACATCTGTGGCCAATGCGAACAGACAACATTAGGAAAGCGATATATGCTGGTTATTGAAGACGACTACTCACGTTACACTTGGGTCCGATTCCTAAGGACAAAATCAGAGACAGTTGACCATATTCCAAATCTTATCAGGACTACGCAGAACTTACTACAGCGCAATGTTAAGTAATTCGATCTGACAATGGAACAAATTCAAAAATCAACAGCTCAGTGACTTTTACGACTCTATAGGGATTACACAACAATTCTTTGCCGTCCACACTCCTCAACATAATGGAGTCGTAGAAAGGAAAAATCGAACGCTTGTAGAAGCTGCTCGGACAATGCTAATACAATCATCGCTACCTAATTTTCTTTGGCAAAAGCCATGAACACCGCTTGCTTCAGAATCGAACCAACATTCATCTAAGATTGGAAAGACGCCTTATGAACTAATAAATGAAAGATTACCAACATTGCTCACATGAGGATTTTTGGATGCAAATGCTTCGTCGCAAATGACCGAGAAGACAAATCAAGCTAAATCAAAGGCTACTGAAGGAAATTTTGTGGGCTACTTTGCGCAATCTAAGCCATATGGTATATCTTCGTGAAAGGAGAATGATCATGGAAAGTGCAAATGTCACTTTCGATGAGGGTCTAGAAACTCATTCTGGACCAAACAGCTCAGGACTCGAACGCACACAAATCCGTTCTACTCGATCTCGTATGGAATTAGAAGAGTCCTCGAGTGGCGCTTCTGAACGCGATTGTTCAGAACCAGGATTAGACAAAGAAAGTTTGGGAAATACCAACAACATGCAGTTGACGTCTCAGGATGCTGCAGCCCAACATGTTTAATCCACAAGTTCAAGAGGAAATGGATCTGGATCAACTCTTTGAACATATGTACTTCCCCACAATCAAAACAGGACAATCGACGATCCTTCTCCAATTCAGAATCCAGTCCTACTCCATCTACTTCTGAATTAGAACCATTTCTGCACAAACATTTTCCCTCAGACATTGATAACTCGATCCCTGAAGCACAGACAGAAGACTCAGCTTCCGCTAGCAATGATAATACCTCTGAGATCGAGTACCCACTACGAAGTATCAGACATGGATGAAACTACATTACCTCACGAAAAGAAATGGATTCGCAGTCATCCTACAGATCAAATCATAGGTGATCCCACTGCATGAGTAAAGACTATAGGTTCGATCTCAAACTACCGTAATTTTACTTGTTTCTTGAGCCAATCAGAACCTACCAGAGTGATCGACGCACTACGTACCCGAACTCGATAGTAGCTATGCAAGAGGAAATCAATCAGTTCGAGCGTCTCAATGTATGGAACTTAGTTCCTCGTCCAAAAGGCAAGACAATGATAGGAACAAAATGGGTATTTCAAAACAAGAAAGATGAGGATGGTGTGGTAATCCAAGGCACGACTTGTAGCTAAGGGGTACAATCAGCAAGAAGGAATCGACTACGATGAGACTTTTGCCCCAGTAGCAAGAATTGAAGCCATCAGACTGTTTCTAGCATATGCAGCACACAAAGACTTTACTGTCTATCAAATGGATGTAAAGATTGCCTTCTTGAATGGGATTTTGAAGGAAGAAGTATATGTCTCACAGCCAGACGGATTTCTCAATACAGAACATCCGGACTTCATATACAAACTAGACAAGGCTCTATATGGGCTAAAGCAAGCTCCAAGGGCCTGGTACGAGGTTTTGTCTGACTTCCTTATCAACTCAGGCTTCACTAAAGGGAAAAATGATACCACACTATTCGTCAAAAAGATGGTTCCGATATCATGCTTGTGCAGATCTACGTGGATAACATCATTTTCGGCTCTACAAAACCCGGAACTCTGTCTCGAATTTAACACGTTGATGAAATCACAGTTTGAGATGAGTATATGGGAGAAATGTCTTTTTTCCTTGGACTGCAAATCAAGCAACTTTAGGATGGGATATTTATCAATCAGTCCAAGTACACCCACGACATTCTCAGAAAATATGGGATCGACAAGAGGAAATCTTCAAGCACTCCAATGTCGACCTCGTGCACACTCGACGCTGATCAATTGGGTGAACCTGTAGATGCTACCCACTACAGAGGAATTACTGGATCTCTGCTCTATCTTACTACCAGTCGACCTGATATTCTATACTCCACTTGTCTTTGCGCAAGGTTTCAAGCCAATCCCAAGGAGTCGCACCTTCATGCCGTCAAAAGAATTTTGAAATATCTGAAAGGAACTCCAGACCTAGGACTTTTGTATCCTAAGAACTCAGGTATGAAACTAATAGGGTATTCTGATGCAGATTTCGCAGGCTGTAGATTGGACAGGAAAAGCACATCGGGCAACATCCAATTCCTTGGAGATAAACTTGTATGTTGGGCTTCTAAGAAACAAAATTGTGTGTACCTCCACGGCAGAAGCGGAATATGTCGCTGCTGCAAGTTGTTGCTCACAAATTTTGTTGATAAGGACCCAACTACGAGATTACGGGTTTGATCTAAATAGAATTCCTATTTATTGTGATTCCAAACGTGCCATAGCAATTACGTGCAATCCTGTTCACCATTCGCGCACTAAGTACATAGACCTAAGGTACCATTTCATAAAGGACCAAGTAGAGCGAGACATGATAGAAATGTATATTGTCAATACAGAGATTCAACTAGCCGATTTGTTTACAAAAGCATTGGATGAAAAACGGTTCCATTCTTACTTGCAAAGCTGGGAATGTTGAATCGGAACCTCTAGTTTCGATTATGCCTCCATACGGTTCATTACTTGTCTATCTGCTCTGCCTTTGAACTTCTTGATTTATGCGTGTCTGTCAGTTAATTCAATTTTTTTCTTCTCGCTCTAGTTTTCTGTTTTAATTTCCTAATAATTTTTTTTAGTTTCCAATAAGTCGAAAAGCAAATGCTGATGGCGTCACATCGATGGGGAGAAATGCTATATCCATGCATCGAGGGGGAGTAAGTGTCTGATCAAATTAATTTTCAGATTCTCGATAGGCATTTTATTTAGGGGGAGTTCTTTAAGCATTTTATTTAGGGGGAGTTTAACTCTAAAATCCAAAATATTTAGGGGGAGTAGTAGGTGTTCTCATAAATTAATCATTCAATAATTTATAAATTTTTCAGAAAACGAAGAACACTCTCAAAAAATCCCAAATGCGAAAGTACACTCAACATACAATAACAAGCTCTCAAAGGCTAGAACGTCCTGTAAGGACATAATACAGAAGAACTAGAAAAGCCACCAATAAGCACAATAGAACGAAAAGCTCAAACGCCAGCATATTCAAATTGTGTTCAAAATTACGTCTTAACCCTTCATATTCTTCTGTCTCGTTCCCTTGGTCTTGCTGCATCCAGTCCATTTGTCCTTGCGAGAATGATGAAAATGTGAGAGTAAGTTAGTGGCAAACTTTGAAATTGTGGTATTGATTCGAGTCTTGTCTATTGATAGGCATAATCTGAACAATAACATCATTATCGCTCCAACCAACATAATCAATGATACAGACAAATTTTTGACTTAGACGGTTCATCGCTGCGAAAGAAAGCGACATTTTTTTGTCGACTCTCGGATTTTGCTTCAGACATATCAATTTTGAAAAACCCGTAGATTGATTTTGTATAGTCGATAGAGTCGAATTGGTGGTATAGGGTTAAGTATTAAATTTTGTATTTTTGAGATTAGTAGAAAATCCCTCATTTCAACTTCTAAAAACATTGTTATCATTATTCGCGAATTTCATTTCACGAACTCAAATTCCCAACCAGTTTGGATCTAATATCGTGAACTTCGTAATGGGCTTATCTTCATTTTGCGGCCCAAATCCACAGACCCACAAAGTTCCTTTTATCTATTCAGTTTCAATTCGCGAACTAAAATTTAATTCGCGAAATACACCTCCGTGTTACAATCCCTGATTCGCGAAATACACCTCCGCGTAATTAGTTCGCGAAGTCTCAATTCGCGAATCCTCTCAAACTTTGACTAGTCGAAGAGCTATTTTGCGAACTCACAGCTTCCAATTCGCAAACTATCCGATATGCAACTACATGATTTCGCGAATCCTCTGTGGCCTTCATCTCTATTTCGCGGCCCAAATCAATCTTCAATCTCTCAGCCCGCGAAATTCACTTAACCTAATTCTGTTAGGTCCTCAGATTAACAACTCTACGATCCTAGGCTAGAATTCATAGTAATTCGATCGTTTAGATAATCAATTGAATTCGATCGAAAAACTCAAGTTAAGAACACTGAGAGAATTCAATTAGAGTGAGAAAGTTACTGTTGTTTCTCTCTCTAGAAATCGAATTGCAAGTCCTTCGGATCAATTCTCTAAACTTCTCTATTAAGCTCAATTGATTACATGTATTTATACCAAACAAACTTGGTAAAAATATCAAACTAGTCCTAATCTAAGGACTACTATACAAAACGCCCCTAATTACAAGGACAACTAGTGAAATCAAGCACAATTGCAAATGATATTCTACAATCTCCCCCTTTGTGCTTGATCGCGTCTCCGCGCCGTTTGTCCTCGTCGGGCGTAATATGATCTGTGCAAGCCCAGCGCATGCTCGTAGTTCCTCAGCGTGACCCTCAGCTCCAGTCGCTCCTCGATATCTTCAAGCAATTCCATTAGGAGCGGTTGTTCTCTCACGAACATGTGGATCCTCAGCATAGTGTCTTTATTTATCTCTTCCAACCTCTGCTCGATATTCCTCCTGATGACCTTGAGCGTCCCATCACAAAACTTGTTGATTTCAGTCTTCAGCATCAACCTATTCTTCTTTGCTATTGGATTGTTGTAGGTGATGCCTAGGACTGAGCTGATGTGCACGTGATTGTTGGGAAGCCCTTCGATCTCAGGTCCTTTGTTGAGCGGAGCGGTCATGTTGACTTCTTCATATTGCTCTCAAGCGCCATTTGAAGGTCGTGAGCGGAGAAGTACTTGACTTGTCGCATCATGAACCGGTAGAGCCCTTCGAGGCCTTCTTTCTTGATGAAGCCCTGAGGACCTTTGTACTTCTCCACGTATAGCTGATAAAGATGGTACACTTCATCGGTGGGGAGGTACGGCAGGTCGCTCTCGCTCAGTTCTTCTCGTGTCCTGTCCACTCGTTCGATGATGTAGTGAGGTGTTGGAAGTCCTCCTTTGTCATAGTAGACGCTGAGTAGTTGGCTTATTGGAGAGAGACTCTTATAATGGCTCTTGGCTTGTGCCTTAGTCATCCCCAGCCTAACATCAGGTCCTAGTTTGGTCAGCATCCAGAGGTAGGTCAACCTCTTCTGCTGATCCCAATGAGAGATCCCTCTAAGCTCGTCTTGACTCTGTCCGGAGACCTCCAAATATTCTCACGAACTTCTTCTAGGAAGGGAATTTCTATTTGGATGTTCTCCCATGGCGTGTCGATCCGAACGGTCCCTGGCGTTAGCCTTGGAGAGGGAACCGCCTGTTGAGCGATTAATTATGGTAGCCTTGGGATATCTTTGCTCGTAGTCTTCACCTTCCTGAAGCTCGTCGTCTTCTATGATTACGAGGTCTATAGACGCTTGTTGTAGAAAGCGCCGAACGTCGTGAAGCCGTCGCCTTTGATGCTCCTCGGGCATGGAATGGATCTCCACTGTCCTTTGAAGATATACTTGTCTAGGACCTCGTGTGGATTGACGCCATGTCCAGAGGGTCCCGGTTGGTCTGGAGCGACTGAGGGAGTGGCTTGGGTAGCTGCTAGAGCTACAAGCATGCAGCACTTGCTTCTTCTTCCGGAAGCAAGGGGCTTGAGTAGATCGGCGGTGTGGGCGGAGGCGTCCTGCGGAGAAAGGTTGGTGGGTCGATGTGGGCGGTGCGGTGCGTGGTGTGGGTAGTTTGGGTTTGGTGAGTAGTATGGGTTTGGTGAGTAGTATGGGCTTGAGTAGATCGGAGGTGTGGGCGGAGGCGCCCTGAGGTGAAAGGTTGGTGGGTCGATGTGGGCGGTGCGGTGCGTGGTGTGGGTAGTTTGGGTTTGGTGAGTAGTATGGGTTTGGTGGGTAGTATGGGTTTCGCCAGCTCCAGTGCTTGTCTGTGCAGCGCCCGAGCCTTGTTCTTGGCCACTTGTAGATGTCCTCGGCCTCTTCTCCCCTCATGAGGGTTCCTGATCGTCAGGATCGTCATGTCTGCATCGTGAGTGGGAGCTTTGGCCTCGGCAGGTGTCAGTCGGTGGCTCAGGATGGTCCACCAATCGCCTATAGAGGGATTCTTCTTGCGGCGATCGGATGGAAAGGCCTATCAGACGGGCGAGGAGAATGTCGTGGAGCTCGGTGATGGGGATTGTGTATGGATTGATGAGGATGGAGGAAGTGGCTAGAGGGTCGGTGGGTGTGGGTTGTGGAGGTGTGGGGTTGATTTGTGACGAAGGGCCTTCAGAGGCACGTGCTTTCCCGGTATCTCTTCGGGATGCCTCGATTGCTTGAAGTACTCTCTCTGTGATCTTGTCTTCCATTGACTGTACAGCGGCAGAGAGAGCGGCCTGAAACTGCTCGTTCGTCACAAAGGGTGCGGACGCCTCCGTGAATGGACCAGGACGACTGATGTCGCCTGTTATCAACCCTTGAGTAGACACCGACTCTGCGGGTTGGCTCACAGTCACTTGAGGTTGTGACTGTATGAGACTTCCACCCAATCCTCGAGTCGAATCTTGAGGATTCGTCTCTATGGGTGTTAAGGCAGGCTCAGGTTGCGCCTGTGAACCAGACACCACGTGAGTTGGTTGCGGCTCAAGATTGAGCGAAGAAGTGCGGCAACACTTGTCGTTGTGTTAGCGTAGTATCTGGTGCGGTGGTGACTGCTGGAAAGAGCGACTCCAACTGAATACTGAGTCTTCTGGGAGTCCTCCTGATCAGACTGATTTCCTCGTCAGACTCTGTGTCAGATGGGTGGCGGTGTGAGGAGTAAGATCTCGATCGACGTTCTCCAATGTCTGATCTGTCACCACTGGAAGTGAAGTGTGCCCCATTTCCGTTTCGGGCTGTGCTTCTTGTTGAAGAACTTCCTCAAAAGTTTCTTCGAGCACGCCAATATGTACGGGCTCTTCCACTTGTAATTCGAGTGCAGGAGCCTCGAGCTCCATCTCTGTAGCCACGACATCGATTAGAGTATCTTCCACGTCGGGCATTGGCTCTTCGATCAAAGAGGACTCCTGTTGAAACTCCTGAGCAACGACGTCTATCATCGCGTCGTCAGGGCTTGGTTGGTGTTGGGGAGGGCTCACATGGTGATCTGCCGGGGGCCCTCTAATCATTTCTTCCGTTAAGTTGTGTTCCCTGCAGAATCTCTGATACTCAGCTCCCGCGAGGTCGGCGAGCCTGAGTAAGTTAAGTGGAATTGGCATCGACGGTTGGTCCAGGTCCGTGAGCCGTGGGTTGTGGAAAAACTTAAGCCTTGGCGGCTGGTAGTTTCCACCAGGAGGCAGCTGGGGGATGTTCTGGTGCAGCGCCATGATCTCCCTGATGATGACGTTGAACCACCGAGCATAAGGCACGTTCTTTGAGCGCCGGTTCTCCTTCTGCCGAATCTGGTCCGCGAGGTCGTTCCAGAGCACTGAGCGTAGTCATAATTTCTTGAGAAGGCGATGCCGTGGAAGATCCTCAAAATATTGCTGTTGCCCTTATCGAATCCTGCGTGCTTGGGCGACAGACACTTATTCACTATCCGAATAGTGTCTTCCACGGTGTGGGATTCCGCTGCTCTGGACCTGAGCTAATCTTGTGAGCGGTGGTTGGTATCCCATGTGCAAGATGTCCTGAATCATCTCGGCATCCGATGGGAGAGGGTCGTAATTATCACTGTGGGGCAAGTCCAGTACCATGCCGAACTGTTTCTTGTCCATGCTGATATGCCGCGTCCCTATCCTTGTTACGAATCTGAAGGCTCCATTGTCCACTTCTCCTTGTATGCAGCCCCAAAACTGCTGGAGATAGACCATCGGCACTGATGCAGTGACCGTTAACGCATGCCAGATGGGGTGGCCTTGTGGGATTGATACGATGATCTCGTCTGGACACCTAAACGTGCTCAGATCGAGCTGGAAGTTCGTATCTTGAACCTTTAGATAAAGGTTGTGATCGTAGATGTGGTTGTATTTCGGGTAGCGATCCATCTGAAAAATAGATATATAAAAGTTTATTAGGTCAATTTTATTTTTAGTCGAAATATGAATAAATTTCATCAAACTATAGTAATATCGCAAGTAATAGCATGTTCGATGAATTGTGAATTGAAATCATATCAAATGCATAGTGTAAGTTCAATTTCAAAAATCGTGATGGCATGAATGTAATTTCGAATGAAATATATGTCGTGTGAAAAATAGTTCGAAATTTCGCTAAGTATTAAATCAGTAAGTCACTGTTCATGCCGAGAAAATTTTCGGTCGAGAAAATTGAATTGCAATTTGATTTCCTATATATTGATTTCAATTGAAAGAATTCTGTCTAAATTTTGCGATCGAAGAATTTTATCCCTATTGTTAGCTACAGTGTAAAGACTTAGAAAAATTTCCTAAGTGTTGAAGTTGAAAGCGTGACTGTAGTCGATCAATTTTACGATCGAGAAAAATTCCGTGTAAATTTACGATCGAGAAATTACGTCTCAGGTAAATTTACTATCGAAAAATTTTCTTCGATTCAATAAAATTTTTCGATTCGAAATTTGTCGAGCGGAATGTGATTTCGATTGAAAGTAGAAGTTTTTCGCTGCGATATATTTTTATCGAGAAATTAGTCAACGAAAGACTAAGTCAAACGTCGAGATATTTTCCGATCAATTAAGTCCTAAGCGGCGAATTTTACGATCGAAAAATTAAGAGTTGAAAAATTAATTTTTCGCTGCTAACTTTTTTGCGCTCGATAAAATTTCATCTAAATTGTCTAGTCAGTGCATAAGTTTTTCGCTCGCAGAAAATTACAATTGGATTTTTCGATGGTTAGTGTGACGGTTAAAATCTTTTATCGTGACGACTAAATCAAAATTTTGTGATCGAAACTAAATCGACACAAATAGTATCTCAATTGAATTGGAATTCAATTAGGATTATTTGCGATCGACAAAGTTCTTCGACAGCTTCAAACTTCAAAACCCAGTTTCATCTAAACTCATTTTAACGTCACAGATGCAGATTTTCCGAAGTTTTAAACTATCTGTTTCATCAAGAACATCAAATCTATCCAAAAAAAAACGGGCATTTAACTCAGAAAATCCAAGAAGCATGCCACAATTTTAGTGAAACAGTATACGTTTAACTAGTTTTTGAGGAACAGTCGAAAAATTTTAAGTAATCATGCGAAAAACTACAGAATGTAAATGCAAATCAAGTTATATCATTCGCAATCGTTAACCGAATCGAATTTCTACCTTAATCAGAACGATTTGGAGTGAAAATTGAAAGTTTTTGAAGGATTTTGTATCGTCTGAGAAAGTTTTGCGAGAGAGAGTTGTTTTTTTTTATTAGGTTTTGCGTGAGAAAAAGTTTTTCGACTGACAAAAGTTAAACTTTTATTAACTAGCATTGATTTGTTTTCGGGCTTGTGATTTGACATTTTGCGATTTAATGGATCAGGCCCATTACTATTTGCACACGAAAATTCAATTTTTCGATCGCAAATTATCGCGGTTAATCAAAATCGATCCCGACACTGTTTACGATCGAGAAACTTTAGATTGCGAATTAACTCTAGTATCCAGTTTCTCGATAGTAAGTTATTCTAAAGAATTTCAGATTGACCCCTATTTCAAAATAAAACCCATTGTAAGGCTCCCCCTTAGTAATTGAAATAAATGCAATTAACTCCCTGTATTTTCTGTGTAGTAACGTCTAGCTCCCCTGGCAGAAATTTAAAAATCTGTACCACTTAGAGATAAGCGTTAGTAATAATGGAGTTAATCAACAATTATTTTGGCAATTTTATCTCTGAAATATTTGGTCTTTTGTCTAGCTCCTCTCTTTGTAGTGTCGACGTCTTGCTCCTTAATTTTGAAAGATCTGAAATACTCAGAGAAAAAACGTCAAAATATTTGGAGCTAATCTACGAGTCTTATACTTGCTCCCCCTCAAATGATGCACAAAATTGACTAATTATGCAAGCATATGAAATCAATTCAAGTCACGAGCACACAAATTTACAAGTAAGCATGTATACATGGTCCCCGAAAACATGTACTTTAAAAATTGTGTGAGGGTAGAAGCAATGAAAAATTTATCGCATTAAACAATTCAGTACCAATGCAATCTAAAATTGCATTTAGAATGTGCGATACACTAAAGAAATTCGCATTTATTCAATTCAACGCATATGAAACATAAAATTTCATGTCAAAATGTGCGAATTTTATTATTTATTATTTATTTATTATCATATATATGTATATATATATATTTTTTTATATGGGGTCAGATTATTTTGCTTCGATCAATCGTCACGCCTAAAATTTTACGAGACATTTGAAAGAAGAAAGTGCCGTCAAGTCATGTCGTCAAACTAAAGTCCTAAGTTCATAGACTGGTCCATTTCGACAACTCTCACTAGGTTCGCTCTTGCTCTCAATTATAGCTATCTTGAGATTTTTATATTTTTATCACTCAAGTCAACACAAGCAATTTTAAGTCAATTTACCTGTGATCGAGGCATTTTTAATCATTTCACCTAAGCGAGAGACCGTCTATGTGGAATCAAAGGGTTGTAAGAGTTATAATTTGGCTAGGACTTAGAACGGAAGGAATTTAAAGGAAAGTGAGCTTATCTCTTCATCGTCTTCCAATTCTACGTCCGTCTCTTTTTTTTTCGGCGTCTTTCTGCTTTTCAATCTTTTCTCCCTCTTTTTCTTTTAAGAACTATCCATTTTTATGTTATGCTCAAGCTGAAGCTCCGCTTCTCCATGAGGCTCTAGGAGATTATCGTAGGCGAAGTTCTTTTTGTTGGTTCTCGGGCCGATACCGTGTTCCTCTTCTCTTAATCCCTATAGAGGTTTCAGAGATTATCAATTTGGAGAAGTTCTCGGTTATGGAATTCGTACCCGAGGCTGCACTCCTCTTCGTTTCCCGATATAAGACCGGATTATCTTTGGAGAAGTTCACTTCGTTGTGCTCCTCTTCCAGCCGTTCTGACGAGCGTACGAGATTATCGTTGGAGAAGTTCACAGCAGGAACCATGCCACTTTCTACAAGGTAGTCGGAAGGCCGGTTCCTTTGGTCTGATTTTTGCGCGTTGAGCAATGCCTTATTTTGTCATCATCTTACTTTTTCTTTTGTTATCTCCCCTCCTTTTCTCGTTTGAACAACCATTCGAAGAGTATAGAGTTCGGTTGAAGGCTGGGAATGGGTTTCAAATGAAGAAAAGGACATCGGAGAAGGCTCATAGTGGATGACTAAGGGCTAACGTGGGGTAATTTATATAAGGCCGTATGAGGAATATCCTAAACTCCTTACCATTTTCCTGACGATCTAACGCAAGATGAGTATGACACCAAGAATCACTAGGTAAGACAAGTAATTTATGTGTGACTCACTCGAGAAGTAGATCCAAAGAAAGGAAAAGGAACAAGGCTTGAATCCTCACGCATGTAGAGTGACTTTGTGTCTAGTGGAACAATCAAATGACCTTTTAGACACAAGAATGCGACTTAGACTGACAAATTTTAAGCAATTAAATCGATCGCATGTCGGGGTAAAATTCTAAGTGACTTTAGATCAAAGCATCCTAAAGGATTTCGTCATACCCCTTTATATTATATATAGAAATATATATTATTATTTTTATTATTATTATTATATTTTATTTTTATATTATTTTTATCACGCAAGATAAGGACAAATAAGCATAGAAAACACGCAGAATAGAGCATGTGATAGCACAGAAGATCAGGTAATGCATATATTACGGAAGATTCAACATGCCTAATTTTCCGACAAGGAATTGAAATCGTTTCTCATCCAAGGCCTTGGTGAAAATGTCGGCTAGTTGAAACTCCGTGTTCACAAAGTACATCTCTATCGTGCCTTTTTCTACGTGATCTTTGATAAAATGATATCTAATGTCTACGTGAATGATAAACCGGATTGCAAGTAATGGCGATTGCACTCTGACTATCACTATATATGGGTATATTATTTAAATTGTACCCATAGTCGTGAAGTTGTGTCCGCATCCACAGCATCTGTGAGCAACAGCTGGCGACAACTACGTATTCTACTTCGGCCGTCGAAGTGGACACACAGTTCTTCTTTTTGGATGACAAGCAAACCAGCTTTTCGCCTAGAAATTGAGCGCCACCGGACGTGCTTTTCCTGTCCATTCGGCAACCTGCATAGTCAGCGTCAGTGTAGCCGATAAGTTTAAAATTCGTACCCTTTGGATACCATAGGCCAAGGGTAGAGGTGCCCTTAAGGTAGCGTAAAATTCTTTTGACCGCGAGCATATGGATTCTTTGTTGATCCGAAGATGATGTCGTCGACGTATACTTGGACGACCATCAGATCTTTATCATGCCATTTAATGAAGAGGTTGTGTCTATCGTTCCTCGTAATCCAGTCTTCACGAGGAAATCACTCAGGACATCGTACCAAGCACGTGGGGCTTGTTTTAGTCCATAGAGAGCTATCCAAGCGATAGACATTATCGGGATGTTCTTGATCAACGAAACCTTCCGGCTGAGCGACGTAGACTTCTTTTTTTAATACGCCGTTGAGAAAGGCGGTTTTAACATCCATCTGATAGACTTTGAAGTCTTTGTGAGCCGCATTAGCCAGCAGGAGGTGGATAGCTTCGATACGGGCAACATGAGCATAAGTCTCGTCGTAGTCGATGCCTTCCTGTTGATTGTATCCCTTAGCAACTAGCCTTGCTTTGTTCCGGATCACTTTATCATCTTCATTTTTCTTATTCTTGAAAACCCATTTAGTTCCGACCACTATTTTCCCATGTGGACGGGGTACCAAGGTCCATACTTGAAGACGTTCGAATTGATTGATTTCCTCTTGCATTGCAATTGTCCAATCCGGGTCTCGAAGTGCATCTGCTACTTTGGTAGGCTCGTTTTGGCTCAGGAAGCAACTGAAAAGACTGTGTTGACGACTTGTCCTCACACTAACCGAAGGATCGCCAATTATCTGATCAACCGAGTGGCCTCTCGTCCACTTGCACTCATGAGGCAAGGCTGAAGTCGATGCGTCAGCCATCTGTGGATCTAGATTGCCTATAGTCTCTGATTGATCATTTGTCTGAGGAAGTTCCAATACTGCACTTGGATTGATCGTCTCTGATGATACTTCCTCGATGACCACTGTAGGTTCTTCGGTGTTCGCAATTCTGAATCGGGTGGGGTAGAGGTGTGAGATGAACTTGGTACGTCGGTCTTGTTCGGTAGAGAATCCATTGTAGGTGTAGTCGTGTATGACCGATATACCGGTTCGAAGAGAGAATCCTAGTCGTCTATTGCAAGTCTCGTTGCTTCGTCTGACACTGATCCTGTTGCCATCTTCTGTTGGTTTTGTGTCAACACACCAGTGATTACGGGTTCTGAAATGTTGTCTTCAGAAGACAACGGGTTGAGAACGGGTCCTGAACAGAATTAAGCAGGAACCAACGGGTTAGGCAAGGGTCCTGGACTGAATTGACCAAAAGCCATATCTGCCACTTCGTGGAAAGTGACATTATAGCTTTCCTTAATAGTTCGGTTGGACTTGATGTATACTCGGTACGCTTTTGATGTTGAAGAATACCCGACAAATGTAGCTTCGAATGCTTTAGGGTCGAACTTTGCACGTTGCTCTCGGTCGTTTGCCACAAAGCACTTGCACCCGAAGACTTAAGGAAAGAGATGTTGGGCACTCTATTATTCACACTCTCGGATTAGCAGATTTAGTTTTGGGTTCGGATATGACTCCTAAATCTATTTTTGAAAGAGTCTTAATAACCCATTGTACTTTTGAAAAAGTGGGTTTGGGTTTTGCCTCTATAGGAGACTTGGCCCTTTTGGCTTTTGTCGTCCTAGGCCGAGATTTAGGAACCCATTTGGGTTGAACCTTATAGGGAAGGTTAATTTCAGCACGTACAAATGCTTTGGAGGGTTTGACTGAGGAAAAGATCTTTTCTTGTGATAGTCTCCTAAGGTGCTTGGGGAATTTAATTTCTACGGGATACCAGGTGAGTACAGTCATGTACGGCGCCATAAGCTTTCTTTATGGCTGGATCTTGTTTCCTACGAGTCTTCCTTGTGGCATTTGTTTCAGAATGATTAATTTTTGACGTAGAGCCTATTTCGAAGTTGGTGCTTCTAATGGTAATCGGCTGAAGTGAATAAGTAGAAGCAACTATCTTAAAAGTGGAAATAGCTCTTTTATTTCTAAGAGTGTCTTTTATTGTAACAGAAGGAGTAGCATGTTCAGAAACATTTAAATCTATTGGCTCCTTCTTTATCTTAGTGCTAGACACTCTCGCCTTTGTTTTTAGTGCTGACGCTACGCTCCCTGTAGACGTAGGTAAAGTAAAATTAGTCATAGCACTTTTAATAGAATTACTTTTACAATTTTTATCTTTCAAATGCGTTTTTTTCTTTTTTCACGCTTTTTGTAATAGCGTGAGAGGTAGTTTGGGAGGACGAGGAAGCCTTGAGATTTTCCATCTCCTTAAAGAATTTTTCTTTTCAGCTTCGAAATTCTCTCGTTCTTTTTCTAACTTCGCCTGTGACTCCTCTATCTGTTTATGATGGGGGGTTTGTAGAGAGAATTTTTATAATTAACGGTTTTAACTTCCGCGTGGTGTGTTTGAGAGTCACGAGGTAGAATTTGAACTAAATTGCAGACAGGTGTTAGAGTTTCTTTCCTATTTTTGTCCCTTTCATTTAGTTCTTTGTAGTCAAAGGGGATTTCTGGACCATGTGGACCTTGTCTAATGGATGAATCGAAAGTATTTTCATAAGACGATTCAGTAAAATTTCTAAGAGAGGTTATTCCTAAGCCCATGTGTTTAACATCGTATATTTCTTTCTTTTGTAAAGCACACGGATTAGTGAAACATATGCCTTCTATAGGATTATAGAACTCTATATCTCTGGGCTTGTTCAAAAATATCGTCTGTTCGGATTGTCCCCTACGCGTAACTATATCGTCTAATTTCTTTACTTTGGCATATAGTTTCTTGCGTTCCTCACCTAGGAGAGCATAATTATTTTCCAAGTTAGTTTAGCGGCTTGACAGGCATCGAAATCCTTACTAAGCTCACTAATCTTAGCATTCGATGTTTCTAATTGAGCTTCTAAGTTAGTGATCTTAGAGGTAGCTCGGTTATCCTACAATTTAAAATGGCTTTCTCGTTGAGATTTCTAACCAAGCAATTGTAGTTATTTGCTAGCCTATCTTCTAATTCCTTAATCTTTTCGCTCTGTTATCCTAGTTGAGGTTGACTAGTCTCTCTAGAATGGAGGCTCTTAGTAAGTTCATCTATTTTTGCACTAGAGCTCCTAAGTTCTTGTTCGAGACTATCTATCTTCTCCTGAGGTCTCTCAAGTTCGTTCTCTACTTCCTTTATACTTTTCTGCTCACGTTTCTGTTAGCATATTGCTTTTGATATGATTATAACATGGTCAATAATGTGGAAGGAGTGACTACCTCATTTGAAGACGTGGATGCGTTGTCGTCGTCCGTACGAGTGGATGTTTCGGCGTCCAATTCGTTGTCGAGACGGGCCATGAGGGTTAAGTTCTCTTCTTCGGAGCTCGACGTGTCCTCGAGCCATTGGTCCTGTTCGGCCATGAGAGCTACTCCAGCTTCTTTCTGTTTTGTCAATTGAAGCTTCCTGGAGTAGTAGTTTGCATCTCTTTTCTTCGGGAGAGTGCACTCTCGGCGAAGTGACCTGCTTTGCCACAGTTAAAGCATTTGTTAGTCTCTTTGGGATTCTTGACCTCGGAACTCTCCGGAGCACGTTCTTTGTTCTTGGAGCTTGTAGTCCGAAGTCTATTGGCTGAGGTTGAAGACTTCTTCTTGAAGTACTTCTTGCTCATCATTTGTCCAATGAGAGCTAACTGTTTTCCAAGGGCTTTCATGTTCGGCTCGATGTCGGAGTCCGATTCATCTTCCGACTCTGATGATGAAGGTGGCCTAACGATCTTTTCCTTTCTTGATCTTGTGCTCCTCTTCTCCGAGACTAAGGCAACCGTGTCATCGGTTTGTTTGCCTTTCTGCTCTTTGGTAATCTCACGGATATCATCCTCATGCTGAGCGAGATTATCGAACACGGCATGGACATCCAACTCCTCTAGATCTTTATTTTGTCGTATTTGAGTGGATATTTTCTCCATTCCGTGGGCAAAGAAGATAGAAATCTTATGTTTGTCTCCATGTTTGTCTTCATTATTTCTATCTTCCTCATCTCGTTGAGAAGAGTGAGGTATCGTTGGTAGATTTCGTATAGACTCTCCTACGGCTTTGCTTTGAATGAGTTGTAAGCAGTGAGAATGTTCGCCTTCTTGGCCTTTATGCCAACTTCCGTCCTTTGCATCATCCTATGCAGCTCATCCCACATCCCTTTGGCCGATGTAAGGCTGTCGATTTGTCTGTATATATCGTTGGGGATGCCCTGCATAAGGGTATTCATGGCTACTAGATCAGCCTTAGCTCGAGCTCTTTCCTCCAGAGAGTATTCTCTAGGCTCCTTTAGTCGCCTAGAAGCTGGAATTGCTGGAGTAGCTGTCTCGTCCCCGGGTACATGAACCCAGAACTATGCAGGTCCCTCTTCAAGGGACTGCAGTAGATTTTCCGCTTGATCCTTTAGAGCGATGAAATTCAGGAAGCGGCTTCTCCACACTGTGTATTCGCCTCTTTGCAAGATCGGCGGACGGTTGTCATTTCCGAGTGAGTGTGCATCCAGTTTGTATTATAGTAGTCGAGTTGTTGAAGGATCTTCGTTGATTGTTTTGAGGGTTGAAGACGATGTAAAGTTCTTCACAAGTGACGAAATTTGTTAGTAGCGTTTGATTCGAAGATCAGATCGACAATTATTTTCGATTCAATCTTAGAGTATGATCGAAATTAATTTCATCGATATAGAATGTATTTACTGTTTTCGTGCGAGAAATTTTGTCAGCGGAAAATTTTACGAGCGAAATAAATTTCCCAAAATCGTTCAGTCGAGAAAAATTTCCTGATCGTGAATTTATTTCGATCGTAAAGAAACAATACGTTAGTATCTCGACAAGTCAAAATAAATCCGTTGACTAGAAAAGTTTCTCGCGTATAAATGATTTTCGCCAGGTCAAACGTTAAAAGGTTTGACTGAAAAAGTTTTTCGAGTGAAGTTATTACGATTGCAAGGTCAAAATTGGTCTCACTTGAAAAAGTTTTTCGCTGGATAATGCTCGAGAAATATTTCTAACTAAAAACGTTTCTGCTGATGACGATTCTAGCGCTGACTTCGTATTCTTACAGAGAAAAATTCTCGCGCTAAGTTTATCGATCGAGAAACTAATCCGATCGCAAAACTTAGCGAGAAAAATTTGAGCAATCGAGAAAAATTCACATAATACGGTTAACATAAATTCGAGCAAAAACAAAGAATTAGATAGTGAAGTTTGAGGTAATTGCTCGCAATCAAGTACTAATCACGCACGAACAAGCAACTAAACACGTTATGAAGCAAAATATATCGAATTTCATCAAAATCAGAACGTGTTCTTCATGTTCTTCGTCAACAGTAAAATTTCAGAATCAAATTAATCAAAATTCGACGTTCAAACTGCTACTGATTTAGTCGCAATGATCATTTATCACTTAATCTAGCACTGAAACATCAGATTCAAGTCAATTAAGCACAGAATTAAGCTATTAGATCGAAAAACTTTACGCGCCAAATCTGTTCTTCGATGGAACAGTGTTCGAAATAAACTTTCGATCCAATTCTAACAATTTACGATTCAAAACAGAACGAATCTGCTATGATACCAATTGTTAGGTCCTCAGATTAACAACTCTACGATCCTAGGCTAGAATTCATAGTAATTCGATCGTTTTTAGATAATCAATTGAATTCGATCGAAAAACTCAAGTTAAGAACACTAGAGAGAATTCAATTAGAGTGAGAAAGTTATTGTTGTTTCTCTCTCTAGAAATCGAATTGCAAGCCCTTCAGATCAATTCTCTAAACTTTCTCTATTAAGCTCAATTGATTTACATGTATTTATACCAAACAAACTTGGTATAAATATCAAACTAGTCCTAATCTAAGGACTACTATACAAAACGCCCCTAATTACAAGGACAACTAATGAAATCAAGCACAATTGCAAATGGTATTCTACAAATTCTAATTCGTGAAATACACACCTTTTGTTTGCGAACTCCGAACTCGTAAAATTTCCCAAAATTCTCACCGTCTCCTTCCCAAATCGATTCGCAACACTCATCGATCTTCCCAGCTTTCACATTAACTGTGCTTCCTCGTCCAAAAACACTCTTAGGCACACACACACGAATCTATTGTGGTAAGGAACCATCTGATTTAACCTCTTATGTATTTGATTTCGTATTCGCAGGTTCGATGTTGAAAGAACTGGGATTTCGGGCCTATCTTCTGGAGAAATCTTTCAAATGATTTTCGTTTTTAAGGGTCTTCGTCCAAATCGGTCGTCTTTTCTTCCAAATTGGTTTTGAAGTTCTAATATGCTTTTCAAGATGTTTTTCCTTTTCAGAAAAGGGGTTAGGTTTCGAAGTTTTTTTTAGGTGATGACCCTTTGATCTGTTAAACTATTTTTGCGAATCCAAAAATATGTTTTTGGCGAGTTCCATCGATTGCTGACTAGTCAAATTCGCGAAGCCCTCATTCTTACGATTTCAACTAATTCGCAAAATCAGCTTTTGTGAAACTAGAATTCGCGAACTGACCCAGCCACTCTGCGGACTCATTTCACAATATAGATTTCGCGAAGTCTTTAAAACGAAGTTCGCGAACTGGAACGATTTATAATTGACAAGTCAATTCGCGAACTGAGTACACGATTTTTTAAAACTGATTCGTGAAGTTTACTTAACAAATTTCAAACCTTGATTTACACAGATTTGCGAAACTCACTTAGCACAATTTCAAAGATTTCATCAAAATATTATTGTGCCGAACAGGTTTGGGCTCAACACAACTTTAAAACTGATTCGCAAAACTTAGCCAATTTCAAACCTTTATTTACACAAATTCGCAAAAACTCACTTGGTCAAATTTCAAAGATTTTATCAAAATTTTATTGGGCCGAACAGTTTTGGGCTGAAATAAATATGTATAAAATGACTTATCTTTTAAGCCAAAAATTTCCATATATGTTATATTTCTAATCTCGTTTTCTCTCGTGTTGCAGCTTCGGCATAAATTCTCGGTGTAAATAAAATGACAACAACGACAAACCTCGTTAACCTCAAAATGGATACCAATCAGAGACAACAACTATCAGCTCGACCTGAGCACCTTCAAGTGTCAGGACGGGATCATTCCATCCGTTCTGAGGAACCACCATCTGGGATATGCTTTCTCGGCTTCAGTCAAAGTCCCTACAGTCTACCTTCAACAATTTTGGGGGACTATACAGACCAAGATAGCTCATGATAACAGCACCTACTATGAGGCCCAGATTGCAAATGAGACCGTAAGCATCACTAGAGAACTTGTTCAACAAATCCTTCGATTATCAAGCCAACCAGAATATGAACCTGAGGCATCCGAGGACGAGCTGATCGCCGATATGCTCAAAATGGGTTATTACTCCTCACTTGAATTTGTCTCCCGTTTCAGCAATCAATGATTTCATATCCATGGCGTACTCTCTTTGCGATTGTCAACAAGTGCTTCTCACCGAAGCACTCAGGCTGGGACAGATGCAATATTACGATTCTTCGCATCTTCCACCGAATCATATTCAGGAAAAATTACGACTATGCCAAGTTGATCACAGTAGACCTAGATGATCAACTTCACTATCGATCAAAGTCAAAATCACAGAAGCAGAAGAACCTGCCCTATTCCCGGTGTCCCATTACTGATCCACCACTTTATGTCTACAAGATCGGAGATACCACCGCGACCAGAGGAAGAAAACCATACCCCACCCAAACTCAAATTTCTTCAGAAAGGGAAGAGCGATGAGAAGTACTCGCGCACAGCCATGCCAATTTTGCACGAGCTATTAGCTTTGGCCAGCCCCGACGAAGTGGAAGCTTACCACGGGTCGAGGATTCATTTGGGATGCCATGCAATCAGCCTCCACAGACAAAGGAAAGGCCCCCATGGTAGAACAACTACCGTCATAGCCTCGCATCATCTCACTACCACCACCACGAGTAACTCGTGAACCCAATCCATATCATATGCCACTACTTCAACTCTTTGACATTGGAATCTCTCGCCTTCTTGAACTTGACAATCAGCGGACTCCAGAAGAAGAAGAATTGTACCGAAAGCTGATTGCGGGTGGAGTCATACCTCACCCGACTACCTGCCGTCAAGAAGGCTCAAGTCAGAAGTGTCGTCATGATGATCCTGACGACAAAGATCGTCCTGAGGGGAGAAGAGGCCGAGAACCAATTCTCCAGTCGTTCGCGACGGACGAGGACGCGGAGTTCAAGCTCGTGGAGGTGGTTCGTCCCGACCATCCAATCCACCACACCAAGGTCCTCTAGAGGCAGACAAGCTACGCCAGGGCCAAACCAGACAAATTCCCTTGGCGTAGTCGAGTCTGGCTCTTTGAGGACCTCCACCAAGTCAGTCCAAACAACCACAACCCCACATCCCCAAGCTTCAGTCACTATCGATAATCCAACCATGCCAGCAGAAGAATTGTACAATCCACATGATATAGTGGAGAAATACATCTGTGGCGAAGAATGGAGGACTTATCCGGCAAATTCGACTATGTCCAGAAACTTAATTGACAATGTTAGATACTTTTTTTCGAAGGCAAACATTAGTCTAGTCCAAATTGAAGAAGATGAGCTCAGTGAAGGTGAAGATTATGAAGCAGAGATACCTTAACTTCCCGAGCTTCTCCAACACACAGTCATAGACGAATATAGCCCTCTAGATAACCACAAAGGAATAGACGAGCTGAAACTTCCATGGAAAACGTGAAGGTGAATGCTCCATATCAAGAAGCAATACGAAAGAAAATCTGGAGGAGGGAGGATAAGATCTTGAAGAAGGATGAGCTTGACCTCAGAAGCTATTTAGTACCTGCTCTCTATCCGTCGAACACTAATGTTCAGAGGAAAAGGAACGAATGTGGATGATCTTCGAAGATTAGAGTCAAAACGACCCATAATCAAAGAAATTCTGACAGTTCGAAGGGAGCGATTCAGAGACATAGAATTCCCTATTTACTTAGTACGACGAGAAGATGAGTCAGTCGAAGAACTGAATGAAGGCGATCTCTCTTATCTCAGAGGTGAAGATATTGATCAATTAGTAGGGGATTACAGGACGCTTGGGGTACTCAGAACTCCAGAATTAATGATGGGTTATGCTTCATTGAAAAGATTCATGCTGCGCCAAGTCAAGTTTAACGCGACACATGACCTCCAAATGACACTTGAGAGCAACATGAAAAAGGTGAATCTCACGAAGCCCTCCTTTGAAGGACCTGAGTCGTTAGAGTGAAAACGATGGATTCGACGAAGAACGATAAAGAACTAGAATTTTATAGCAAACTAATAGCAAACCAAGAGTAAACTCTTATCCTCAGTACTGATATTCCCAAAACATACTACTAATCGTACCTACTGCCCTCCTTATATAGGAGTTAAGAAAGAGAAATAAAAGGAATTATTGAAACTAATAAGATCTAATCATATCCCACAATAATCGAACTAATCAGCTGATGGCTTTGAAATATTCAAACGTGTTCCCTCTTCCCTAATAATTTGTTCTTTGAGCTTATCTTCACGATCGATTCTCCCTGCATTCTCGAGCTCGACTGAAGGAGGATAATATCTTATCTTGACCCATTTTGCCCCTCCATTGATATACTTTAATCGGGGCTTTCTTCGGGGAACTTCTTGCCGTAACATTACCTTCCTCTTCCAAATGAGCCTTGTCCTCAAGGCAAAAGTGAGGGAACTGGCGTTGCATATCTGCTATTGGCATCCATGTCGCATCGTCCTTTTCGCGTCCTTCCCATTTGATCAAAAATTGATCCTCCTGGACCTGGGTAGTCGTGATGGTCCGTTTTTGTAGGACCTGCTCGGGTTGTATCGGCACAGCTACCTCTTCTTCTAAGACCGGCGGAAGTTTTGCCTCGAGAGGGTGATCTCCGATAACCTTCTTTAATTGCGAAACGTGAAACACAGGATGAATGCGACTCGAAGTAGGGAGCTGTAAACGGTAGGCCACTGCTCCGATTCTTTCTAGCACCTTGAATGGTCCATAAAACCGAGCTGCCAACTTCTGATTGAGCCGTGAAGTTACTGTATTCTGGCGATAAGGGCGTAGCTTCAAGAAAACTGCATCACCTTCGCTGAATTGGACGTCCCGACGATGTTTGTTCGATGACTTTATCATGTGTTGTTGGGCCCGAGTCAGATTATGCTTGAGTTGGCGAAGAATCTCATCCCGATCACCCAGTGCTTCAGAAACTGCTGCCACGCTACATTCCCCAGGTAAAAATTGAACCAAGTTCGGGGGGTTCCGACCGTAGACTACCCGGAAAGGTGTCGTCCCGGCTGAAATGTGGAAGGCGGTGTTATACCAGTATTCTGCCCAATCCAACCATCGTGCCCACGTCCGTGGTTGTTCCCACGCAAAACATCGCAAATATGTCTCCAACGTGCGATTCAAGACTTCAGATTGCCCGTCCGTTTGTGGGTGATAGGCACTACTCATTTTTAATTTTGTCCCCTGTTTGCGGTATAATTCTTGCCAAAAATTGCTTAGGAAAATAGAATCTCGATCACTAACAATACTGCGGGGAATTCCATGTAGGCGAACCACTTGATGCACAAACCGATCCACGACTCGTCGGGCGGTGTAATGGATGTTTCAATGGGATAAAATGACCATATTTTGAGAGGCGATCGACCACAACCATGATGCTGTCGTACCCCTGCGATTTAGGCAGCCCGTTCATAAAATCCATTGCAATATCTTCCCAAACTTGTTGCGGGATTGGTAAGGGCTGAAGCAGGCCGGCTGGGGACATGGCCTCATATTTCGTTTTTTGGCATACTAAACACTCAGCAACATACGCTTGAACCCGTTTCATCATACCTCGCCAAAACAGCGTGGACGCCAACCGACGATACGTACGGAAGGCACCCGAATGACCCCCCATCGGGGTTGCATGAAACTCTTCTAGTAGTCGGGGAATCCAAGCTGAATTTGCTGGTATCGCTAATCGACCTCGATAGAATAACCAACCCCCAATCAGAGCGTATGGTGGTCGCGACGTAGGATCCCTCTTTAATGCTTCAGCGATAGGGCCTAGGGTTGCATCGTGGCTTACCTCCATGACTAGGGTGTCTCGATCTAGCCATTGTGGTAAACTTATCGCGTTAATCTGCATCTCATCATGTCGTCTGGATAAGGCGTGGCAAGCGTTGTTTGTGGTGCCGGGTTTGTATTCCACGTCGAAGGAGTATCCCAAGAGCTTAGCCGCCCACATCTGTTGGGCCGGGGTTGCCACCTTTTGGTGTAGTAAGGAGCGCAAGCTTCGATGATCAGTTCGGACGTGAAAGTGTTGCCCAAGTAAATATGGCCTCCAGTGTTGAATGGCCAAGACTAGCGCCATTAGCTCCTTCTCGTAGGTAGACTTCGTCCTTGAGCGATCCGAAAGAGCTTTGCTGAAGTAGGCAATGGGCTGTTTACCTTGCATCAGAACCGCTCCAAGGCCCGTTCCTGATGCGTCGCACTCGATGATAAAGGGTTTAGAAAAATCTGGCATGGCTAGGACTGGGGCTGTCACGAGTGCTTGCTGGAATTTTACGAATGCCTCTTCCGCCGCGTCATCCCATACGAATTTCCCAATCGTATCCTTCTTCAATAATACCGTCAGTGGTTGTGCAATTTTTACGTAATCTTTAATGAATCTACGGGAATAACCTGTCAGCCCCAAGAATCCTCGGACTCCTTTCACAGATTTCGGGCGTGGCCACCGTAAAACTGCTGTGACTTTATCCGGGTCCATTGCAACTCCGCCGGTGAATATTATATGTCCCAGATACTCGACCTTCCTCTTCCCAAACTGACATTTCTTTTGATTTACGTGGAACTGATGGGTAGTCAAAATCTCCATAACTCGAGATAACTGCTGCAAATGGAGCTCCCATGTGGCGCTATAAATCAGGATATCGTCGAAGAACACGAGCACGCCCTTGCGTAGATAGGGGCGAAAGATGTCGTTCATGGTAGCTTGAAAGGTGGCCGGTGCGTTTGTAAGCCCGAATGGCAAAACTACAAATTCGTAGTGCCCATCATGTGTTCGAAAAGTTGTCTTCGGGATATCGGCCGGCGTGACCCGAATTTGGTGGTAACCCGAACGCAGATCCAACTTTGTGAAATATTCGGCCCCGCCGAGTTCGTCCAAAAGCTCTTGAATGAGGGGAATTCGATACTTATCGAGGATGGTAGTACGGTTAAGCTCGCGGTAGTCAACACAAAACCTCCAACTTCCATCTTTCTTCCGAACTAATAGGACGGGACTGGAGAACGGACTGGCACTAGGTCAGATTAGGCCTGCTGCTAACATCTCTTTAACCAAACATTCGATGTCGTCCTTTTGGATATGGCCGTATCGGTAGGGGCGTACTGCCACGGGTTTGCTGCCAGGGATTAACTCGATTCGGTGGTCAGTGGTTCGGGCTGGGGGTAAGGTCGTCAATTCCTTGAATATATCTGGAAATCTTTCCAAGATCGCCCCCAATTCTTGTCGTTGAGCTGCCGATAGTTCGTCTGGAAGAGTAGATGGTTGTTTCTCAATTTGGTTCAGCCATAAAAAAACCTTGATTTCTTCCGCGGGTAGTCTATTCAACGCCTTTAAACTTATTGGTGCCCGGGTTAGCGCCGTATCCCCTCGTAGAAGGTGCTGCCGCCTATCCCATTCAAATCTCATCTCGGATATGGCCCAATTGATCTTCACTTCCCCTAATTGTCTCAACCAGTTAACACCTAGTATGATGTCTACGCCTCCTGACTCGAACGCAAAGAAATTGGTCGTGATCGAGCACGTTCCCAGTCTTAGAGTGACCGACTGACATTCCCCTTCTGTGGCAGATTGCCTTCCGTCTCCTAGCCGCACTGTAAACCTATGATCAGGGGTACGAGGAAGTGCCAAGCGGTCGGCTATGAGTACGGAAATGAAATTGTGACTGGCGCCGCTGTCAATCATCACCACCACCTCCTCTCCTAGGACAAATAAAGGTAATTCAAGCATGGTGAGGTTGCCGCCCGAATTCTCTAACAGTGGGGAATCAGTGTCGTGAGTAGGTTCAATCTCCTCAAAACTCTCAATCTCATCATCTATCGATTGATCGTCTTCCCCCTATGAGCATTCGCAGCTCTTTATATGGGCAAATATATCCCCGAGCATAGGGTTGATGGCAGCGAAAACATAGTCCTTTTGCTCGCAAGTCTTGAAATTCCTTATCTGAGATCCTTCGGTAGGGTTGGGCTGCCGCTGGTGGAAAGGCGGGGTATCGTCCCTCGGGGGTCTTGCGATGTCCATGGGGCGGAATGTGGCGGTTAACCTGGCGTGTATCCCGATGTCCCCCTTCATTACGGACTTCTGCTCCTATCCCTGGGCATTGATAAGTTTTGTATGGTGTTGTTGCTTGTACGGTAGTGGCGTTGTATTCCCCGTTTTTGGCCGCCAACAACTTGCGCTCAATTCCTTTAGCCAGCTCGTATGCTTCCTCGAGGTTGGTTGGTTTCAACACCTCTACTTCAGTCCGTAGGACGGGTGCATCCCTAGTAAAAAGAATCCCAAGTGTTGAGACGTGGGGATGTTCTGCAAACTCATGACGACCGATACGAACTCATAAAAATACTCCTGAATCAGATTTGTTAGCTTGATGTTGGTAATCCGCTCCAGCTGGTTGCCGCGATGCTTATCATCAAACGTAGTCAGTAGTTTTCTCTTTAGGTCGTTCCAAGCTATCATGGGGTAGGTCGCCGTAATCCACAGAATCCACGACTGTGCGACGCCCTCCATACAAACCATGGCGCATGATACTTTTTGGTTTTCTGGAGTTCGTTGAAAAGCAAAGAATTGATCCGCCCTTGCGATCCATGCTAGTGGGTCTGTTCCTTCAAAGACGGGAAGCTCTATGCGACGTTGCAACGTCGTGGGTACGTCGTCGTTTGGGAAAGGTGGGGTTGTGCCTCACTGTCACGATCAGAGTGGTCGTGATTCTTGTTGGTACTGATGAAGTCGTAGACGAGTTTGTGTAGTGTTTCCATGGATGTGTTGAACGAGCCCATCGTCTTCTCTAGATCTTCGACGCGTTGTTCCATCTGAGATCTTGTGATGGTCATCAACGGGTTCTGTTTTTTTTTGGCGATGAACAGTAACTCGGCTTGGCGGGGGTTCGGCGGCAGGTCGGACCAATTTGTTAGAGTGAAAACGATGGATTCGACGAACAACGATAAAGAACTAGAATTTTATAGCAAACTAATAGCAAACCAAGAGTAAACTCTTATCCTCAGTACTGATATTCCAAAAACATACTACTAATCGTACCTACTGCCCTCCTTATATAGGAGTTAAGAAAGAGAAATAAAAGGAATTAAAACTAATAAGATCTAATCATATCCCACAATAATCGAACTAATCAGCTGATGGCTTTGAAATATTCAAACGTGTTCCCTCTTCCCTAATAACTTGTTCTTTGAGCTTATCTTCATGACCGATTCTCCCTGCATTTTCTCGAGCTCGACTGAAGGAGGATAATATCTTATCTTGACCCATTTTACCCCTCCGTTGATATACTTTAATCGGGGCTTTCTTCGGGGAACTTCTTGCCGTAACAGACAGCTATGGAGAAGGCCATATATTTGTAGGAGAAGACCCTTCAGTGATCTACATAAACTACAAAGGAGAGAAGAGACTGATGAGAACTTCAGAGATCCACAAGTTCAGCAATGGAACTCTCCGTATTATTCTAAATAAGCTAAAAAGGATCACCGAGGAAATGAGAGACGAAGAATATGAAGTCCAAGAGAAGTACCATAAAATGATCGAAACCATCTCTGCCCAAATTTCCTTTCGCAGAAGGTTGAGATCATATGAAATAAGACTTGGACTTAGAAGATCAGCCTACGAGCTTCTGGAACCTCGGCCTCCTCCTCGCTCAAAGAAATAGAAGAAGACCACGTATTCTGCTTCGGCCGTCGAAGTTGACACACAGTTCTGCTTTTTGGATGACCAGCAGACCAACTTTTTGCCTAGAAATTGAGCGCCACCGGACGTGCTTTTCCTGTCCATTCGGCAACCTGCATAATCAGCGTCAGTATAGCCGATAAGATTGAAGTTCGTACCCTTTGGATACCATAGTCCGAGGGTAGAAGTGCCGTTAAGGTAATGCAGAATCCTTTTGACCGCGAGCATATGATATTCTTTGGGATCGGCCTGAAAACGGGCACATAAACAAGTGGCAAACATGATGTCTGGCCTGTTCGAAGTGAGGTAGAGAAGAGATCCAATGATACTGCGATATAGTGTGAGTCGACCGGCTTTTAAGTGGGACCGGCATCCAACTTGCAGCTTGGTGACATAGGAGTGCTAAGAGCCTTGCTCTGATCTTGATGGAATTTCTTCAGAATATCCTTGATGTATTTTGTCTGACTGATGAAAATTCCATCTTCGAGTTGCCTGACTTGTAGTCCTAAGAAGAACTGCATCTCTCCCATGTGACTCATCTCGAACTTATTTTTCATTAGATCTCCAAACTTCGTGCAAAGCCGCGGATTTGTTGATCCGAAGATGATATCGTCGACGTATACTTGAACGACCATCAGATCTTTGTCTTGCCATTTGATGAAGAGGGTTGTGTCTATCGTTCCTCGTATGAATTCAGACTTCACGAGGAATTCACTCAAGACATCGTACCAAGCACGTGGGGCTTGTTTTAGTCCGTAGAGAGCTTTGTCCAATCGATAGACGTGATCGGGATGTTCTTGATCAATGAAGCCTTCCGGCTGAGCGACGTAGACTTCTTCTTTTAACACGCCGTTGAGAAAGGCGGTCTTAACATCCATCTGATAGACTTTGAAGTCTTTGTGAGCCGCATAAGCCAGTAGAAGGCGTATAGCTTCGATTCGGGCAACAGAAGCATATGTCTCGTCGTAGTCGATGCCTTTCTATTGATTGTAGCCCTTTGAAACTAGCCTTGCATTGCATTTGGTTCCGATTATTGTTTTTCCATGTGGACGGGGTACTAAGGTCCACACTTGAAGACGTTCGAATTGATGAATTTCTTCTTGCATCGCAATTATCCAATCCGGGTCTCGTAGTGCGTCTACTACTTTAATAGGCTCATTTTGGCTTAAGAAGCAGCTGAAAAGATTGAGCTGACGAAGTGTCCTTACTCCGCTCGAAATATCGCCAATTATCTGATCAACCGGATGAGAACTAGTCCACTTGTGTTCATGCGGCAGGGCTGAGGAAGATACGTCAGCCAGTTGTGGTTCTAGATTTCCAATTATCTCCGATGGTTCAATTATTTGAGGAAGTTCCACTTCTGCACTTGGAACGATCGTCTCTGATGATTCTTCCTCAGTAACCATTGTAGGTTCTTAGTTATTCTGTGGCAAATCTGAATCGGGTGAGGTAGGGACGTGAGAAGTACTAGGTACATCGGTCACGTTAGGTGGAGAATCCACTATAGGTGTAGTAGTGTGTGACCGATATACGGGCTCGAAGAGAGAGTCCAGATCGTCTAATGCGAGTCTTAATGCTTCTTCTGACGTTGAATTCAAAGTTGTTGCCATATTCTGTTGGTTTTGTGCCAACACACCAGTGAAAACAGGTTCTGAACTGTTATATCCAGAAGCTATCTGGTTGGATACGGGTCCTGAACTGAGGTGTGCAGGAGCCATCGGGTTAAGCACGGGTCCTGGACTGACTTGACCAGAAGCCATTTCCGCCACTTCGTGGAAAGTGACGTTGTAGCTTTCTTTGATTGTGTGGTTGGATTTGATATATACTCGGTACGCTTTCGAGGTTGAAGAATACACGAGAAAGTTGCTTCGAATGCTTTAGGGTCGAACTTGGCACGTTGCTCTCGGTCGTTTGCCACAAAGCACTTGCACCCGAAGACTTTAAAGAATGAGATATTGGGTACTCTATTATTCACAATCTCGTACGGAGTCTTGCTGAACCTTTTGTGAACCACCGTCCTGTTTTGAGTAAAACAAGCGGTATTAACTACTTCAGCCCATAGAAACTTTGGAAGTCCGGAATGAATCAGTATTGTCCGAGCTGCTTCCAATATGGTTCGATTTTTCCTTTCAACGACCCCATTTGGTTGAGGTGTTTTTGCGGCTGAGAATTGTTGACTTATGCCAAGTTTCTGATAAAATTCACTGAGACGTCTGTTCTTGAACTCAGTGCCATTGTTTGTTCGACTGACTTGGATAGTCTGCTGCAGCAAGTTCTGGGTGGTGTTCACAAAATTAATGATCAAGTCAACGGTCTCATCTTTGGTTCGGATGAACTTTGTCCAAGTGTAGCGAGAGTAGTCATCGACGATCACTAGCACGTACTTTCTTCCATTTATGCTCTGAGTCTGCATCGGCCCACAGAGATCCATGTGGATTAGTTCCAATGGTCGAGATGTAGACGCAAGTTGCTTGACGTGATGGGATGCTCGCTTCATTTTTCCTAATTGGCATGCCGAACACTGATGCTCCCTTTGTAGTAGTATATTTGGCAGACCATGAACCAGCCTTTTCATAGAAAGACGTTGCAGAGCTTTCATATTCAGATGAGACAGTCGTTGATGCCATAAGCTGTTCCTCTGTAAATCAATCTGAGATATGAGGCGTACAGCTTTCGAGGGCCGCACGGACGTCAGGTTGATCGTGTAAAAGTTCGATTTCCGAAGTCCATAGAGGAGTTTTGTGTCCTGACTGTCCAAAATTCTGCACCGGTCAGCATGAAAGACCACCTGGAACCCTTTGTCACAGAACTGGCTTATGCTGAACAAGTTATGACGGAGGCCTTCGACGTATGAGACATCTTTTATAGTCAGATTCTCCAGAATGATATCCCCAAGTCCTAGAATCGGGGCTGAATCGTTGTTCCCAAATCTAACTTTGCCGTTTGGCTGGTCCTTGTCGTTGCTCAGCAGTTCTTAATTTCCCGTCATGTGTGTGGAGCAACCCGAGTCAAGGTAGCACACATGATGGATCTGCAAAAACAAATTAGAGAGCTTTAGGTACCCATTTAAACATGGGTCCTCTCAGATTAGCAGAATTTTTTGGTTCTGATATAGTTCCTAAATTATTACTTCAGGGAGTTTTGATAACCGAGCCACTTTTGGAGAAGTGGGTTTGGGTTTGACCTCTTTAGGTGACTTGGCCTTTTCGGCTTTTGTCGTCCTAGGCGGAGATTTAGGAATCTATTTGGGTTGAACCTTGCAGGGAAGGTTAATTTCAGCACATACAAATGCTTTGCTAGGTTTGGTTGAGGAAAAGATCTTTTCTTGATGTAATCTCCTAAGGTACTTGGGGGATTTAATCTCCACGGGATACTTTAGGTGAGTACAAGCATGTACAGCGCCATAAGCTTTCTTTATGGCTGGATCTTGTTTCGTACGAGTCTTCCTAGTGGCATTTGTTTCAGAATGATTAATTTTTGACGTAGAGCCTATTTCGAAGTTGTTGCTTCTAAAGGTGATCGGCTGAAGTGAACAAGTAGATGCAATTATCTTAAACGAGGAAATAGCTCTTTTATTTTTACGAGTGTCTTTTATTGTAACAGAAGGAGTAACATGCTCAGAAACATTTAAATCTAGTGGCTCCTTCTTTATCTTAGTGCTAGACACTCTCGCCTTTGTTTTTATTGCTGACGCTACGCTACCTGTAGACGTAGGTAAAGGATAATTAGTCATAGGACTTTTAACAGAATTATTTTTACAATTTTTATCTTTCAAAGGCGGTTTTTCAATTTTCACGCTTTTTGTAATAGCGTGAGAGGTAGTTTGGGAGGACAAGGAAGCCTTGAGATTTTCCATCTCCTTAGAGAATTTTTTCTTTTCAGCTTCGAAATTCTCTCGTTCTCTATCTAGCTTTGCCTGTGACTCCACTATCTGTTTTATGATAGGGGGTTTGTAGAGAGAATTTTTATAATTAATGGCTTTAACTTCCTAGTGGTGTGTTTGAGAGTGATGAGGTAGAACTTGAACTAAATTGCAGACAGGTGTTAGAGTTTCTTTCCTATTTTTGTCCCTTTCATTTAGTTCTTTGTAGTCAAAGGGGATTTCTCTACCATGTGGGCCTTGTCTAATGGATGAATCGAAAGTATTTTCATACGACGACTCAGTAAAATTTCTAAGAGAGGTTAGTCCTAAGCCCAAGTGTTTAACATCGTATATTTCTTTTCTTTGTAAAACACGTGAATTAGTGAAACCTAAGCCATCCTTTGGATTATAGAAATCTACATCTTTTGGCTCATTTAGAAATATTGTTTGCTCGGATTGTCCCCTACGCGTAACTATATCGTCTAATTTCTTTACTTTGGCATATAGTCTCTTGCGTTCCTCACCTAGGAGAACATAATTATTTTCCACCGTTAGTTTAGCGGCTTGACAGGCGTCTAAATCCTTACTAAGCTCACTAATGGCTTTCTCATTGAGATTTCTAACCAAGCAATTGTAGTTATTTGCTAGCCTATCTTCTAATTCCTTAATCTTTTCGCTCTGTTGTCCTAGTTGAGGTTGACTAATCTCTCTAGAATGTAGGCTCTTAGTAAGTTCATCTATTTTTGCACTAGAGCTCCTAAGTTCTAATTCGAGACTATTGATCTTCTCCTGTGATCTCGCAAGTTTATCCTCTACTTCCTTAATACTTTTCTGCTCACGTTTCATGTTAGCATATTGTTTTTTATATGAATCTAACATGGTCAATAATGTGGAAGAAGAGATTGCCTCTTGTGACGAAGTGGATGCGTTGTGTCGTCCGTAAGATTGGATGTTTCGGCATCTGTTTCATGTCGAGATGGGCCATGAGAGCTAAATTCTCTTCTTCAGAACTCGACGTATCCTGGAGAGCTACTCCAGCTTCCTTCTATTTCGTCAATTGGAGCTTCCTGGGAGTAGTAGTTGGCATCTCTTTTCTTCGGAAGAGTGCACTCTCTGGCGAAGTGACCTGGCTTGGCACAGTTGAAGCATTTGTTAGCCTCCTTAGGATTCTTGACATTGGAGCTCTCTGGTGCACGTTTTTTGTTTTTAGAGCTTGTAGTCCGAAGTCGGTTGGCTGAGGTTGAAGACTTCTTCTTGAAGTACTTCTTGCTCATCATTTGTCCTATGAGAGCTAACTGCTTTCCTAGTGCTTTCAGATTTGGCTCAACGTCGGAGTCCGACTCTTCTTCCGACTCTGAAGGTGAAGGAAGCCTAACGGTCTTTTCCTTTCTTGATCTTGAGCTCCTCTTCTCTGAGACTAAGGCAATAGTGTCTTCGTTCGTTTGCCTTTCTGCTCCTTGAGAATCTCGCTTGTATCATCCTCATGGTGTGCGAGATTGTCAAACACGGCATGGACATCCAACTCCTCTAAATATTTATTTTGTCGAATCTGAGTGGATATTTTCTTCCATTCCGCGGGCAGAGAAGATAGAAATCTGATGTTTGTCTCCATGTTGGTCTTCGTAATCTCTATCTTCCTCATCTCGTTGAGAAGAGTGAGGTATCTTTGGTAGATCTCGTATAGACTCTCCTCAGGCTTTGCTTTGAAGATGTCGTAAGCGGTGAGAATGTTCGCCTTTTTGGCCTTTATGCCAACTTCCGTCCTCTGCATCATCCTATGCAGGTTATCACACATTCCTTTAGCCGATGAAAGGCTATCAATCTGTCGGTATATGTCGTTGGGGATGCCCTGCATGAGGGTGTTCATGGCTAGTAGATCAGCCTTGCTCGAGTCCTCTCCTCGATTGTGTACTCCCTAGCCTCCTTCAGTCGCCTAGATGCAGGAATTTGAGGAGTTGCCGTTTCGTCACCGGGGACATGTTCCCAAAACTGTGCGGGTCCCTCTTCTAGTGACTTCAGTAAATTCTCGCTTGATCTTTTAGAGCGATGAAATTGAGGAAGCGGCTCCTCCACACGGTATATTCGCCTCGTTGCAAAATCGGTGGACGGTTGTCATTTCCGAGCGATTACGCATCCATTTTGTTTTGTAGTTGAGTTGTTGAAGGATCTTCGTTAAGTGTTTTGAATGTTTGAAGATGATGTAATGTGCTTCACAAGTGACAAAATTCGTTAGTAGCGTTTGATTCGAAAAATAGATCGAGAATAATTTTCGATTCAATCTTTAAAGTTTGATCAAAAATAATTTCGTCGAAATAGAATATAGTGTGTACTGTTTACGTGCAAGATAGTTTGTCAGTGAAATATTTTTCGTGGGAAATAAATTGCCCAAAATCGTTCGGTCGAGAAAAATTTCGGATCGTGAATTTATTTCGATCGTAAAGAAACAGTACGTTAGTAAGTTTCACGACAAGTCAAAATAAATCGGTTGACTGGAAAAGTTTCTCGCGTGTAAATGATTTTTTGCTTGGTCAAACTTTAAATGTCTGACCGATAATGTTTCTCGAGAGAGAGTTTTTACGCGTGCAAAGTCAAAATTGGTCTCCCTCGAAAAAGATTTTCGCTGAATAATGCTCGAGAAATATTTCTAACTAAAATCATTTCTAGTGTTGACGATTTTAGCACCGACTTCGTATTCTGATAGAGAAAAATTATCGCGCCAAGTTTTTCGATCGAGAAATTAATCCGATCGCAAAACCTAGCGAGAAAAATTAGAACGATCGAGAAAAATCACAGAATACAATTATCACAAATTCAAGCAAAAACAAGGAATTAGACATTGAACTTTCAGGTCATTGCTCACAATCGATTACTAACTACGCACGAACACGCAATTAAACACGTTATGAAGCACAATATGTCGAATTTGATCAAAATCAGAACGTGTTCTTCATGTTCTTACGCAAACAGTAACCCACAAAATCGATTTAATCCAAACACGAAGTTCAAACAGCTACGGATTTGATCGCAATCAACGTTTGACACTTAAACGAGCACAGAAACATCAAATTCAAGTCAATTAGGCACAGAATTATGCTATTGGATCGAAAACAGATTTCGCGCCAAACTGTTCTTCGATGAACAGTGAACATAATTAAATTTTCGATCCAAATCTAACAATTTTTTGATTCAAAACAGAACGAATCTGCTCTGATACCAATTGTTAGGTCCTACGATTAACAACTCTATGATCCTAGGCAAGAATTCAAAGTAATTCGACGATAATGATAATCAATAAGATTCGATCGAAAAACTCATTTGAAGAACGAGAGAGAGAATTCGATTAGAGTGAGAAAGTTACTGTTGTTTCTCTCTAGAAATTGAATTGCAAGCCTTTCGGATCAATCTTCAAAACTTTCTCTCTATTCAGCTCAATTGATTTACATGTATTTATACCAAACAAACTTGGTATAAATATCAAACTAGTCCTAATCTAAGGACTACTATACAAAACGCCCCTAATTACAAGGACAACTAATAATATCAAGCACAATTAAATGTATACTCTACAGTTCATAAGAGTGTTTACGCCTAAACCCATGTATTTTATATCGTAAGCTTCTTTAAAACACGAGGGTTAGTGAAAGCTAAGCCTTCAATGGGATTATAAAATTATATATCCTTGGGCTGATTTAGGAAAATGGTTTGTCCAGTTCGTCGCCTTCGCGTAAGAAGATCGTCTAATTTCTTTACCTTTGCGTATAGCTTCTTACGTTCTTCTGCTAAAAGAGCAAAAATTATTTTCCACCGTTAATTTGCCAGCTTTACAGGCGTCAAATTCTTTCTTAAGTTCACAAACCTTAGCATTGGATTTATCTAATTGGGCTTCTAGGTTGGTGACCTTAGTAGTCTCTTCATGATTCTACAATTGAGGCTAGCTTTCTCATTGAGATTCCTAACCAAACACTTATAGTTATTTTCTAGCCTGTCTTCTAATTTCTTAGTTATTGACCTATGCTTATCTATGGGAATATACTTAGCCTCTCTAATAGTGGGACTCTTAGAGAGTTCTTCTATTTTGTCGTTAGAGCTTCTAAGTTCCGCTTCGAGACAAGCTATCCTTTCCTGGGACTTAGTTAATTTCTTCATCCTTTACGCTTTTCTGCTCACGTTTCGAATTAGTGTATGCTAGTTGATACGATTCTAACATGGTCAATAATGTGGAAGAAGAAACTACCTCCTGAGAAGATTTAGATGCTTGGTCTTCGTCCGTCTGGTTGGTGGTTTCGGCGTCAGAATCCTCGTCCAGGCGGGCCATTAGGAAATTCATTAGTTCAGATATAATTGAGTCGAAATTAATTTGAAGAATAAATTATTCGGCACAAAGGTATACGAAAATGAACATTGAAGAGATAATGACATTTCGACAATTGTATGTAAGTCATATGGAATGGTTAGTCGAAAATTTTTACGTAGTGTTTAAGCACTGTTTTTTTTTTTTTTTCAAAACGATAGCTTGTATTGATCAACAAAATTACATGGACTAAATAGCCCAAAGGGTCTCTCCGGTGACATCACGGTCCGGTAGAGAACAAATGCTCACTCAGGAGCACACAAACACCAAGCAAAAGTGAAAAAAGCTGACAGAAAACCAGAAAACCTCAAACTTGGATCAAAGATCTATAGAACCTATCACAAAAAAGGCTATTAAGCCAAATTCACAATATTCTACACTTTCTTTGTCCAACGATCGAGGCACTCGTCTTCATCGGAAGAAGCTCCCACATGGGGAGAAAATGCTCCACAGCGGGAGAAAAGAACTCCTAACCATTGGTTAGGAGAAAATGAGCTCCACAAGGGAGACTCGTGAGTGGCCGGTGGCGAGAATTGAAGGGAAGTGGTGGTGGGTGATGCGGCAGAAGGTGGCAATGGCAAGGCGGCGGGGCGGAAGTGGCGGCATCCGGTGGAGGTGGACGGCGTGGAGCTGGCGGCACCGGTGGAGGTGGGCGGCGTAGAGCTGGCGGAGGTGGAGGCATCGGTGGAGGTGGGAATGGAGCTGGTGGTGGTGGCGCACCAGTGGAGGTGGGCGACGTGGAGCTGGCGGAGGTGGCGGCACCGGTGGCAGCGGGCGGTGGCATCAGGCGTAGGTGGTCGAGTTTTTTTTTTTTTTTAAGCACTGTTCACTCCGTGCTTTTTGTCGCGCGAGAATTGAAAATTCAATTAAATAGTTTTAGTGCGACTTTGTAAGCAATTCTCCGTGTCAATTTGCGATCGAGAAAAATTTTATTCGCTAAGTTTCGCTACAGTGGAAAGGACTTAGAGAATTTTTCTAAGTGTTTGAACTTTAAACATGGTACTGTAGGCGAGAAATTTTACGATCGAGAAAAATTTTCGTGTAAATTTACGGTCGAGAAAATTGATATCAGTGTAAATTTACGATCGAGAAATTTTTCGTGCATGAATAAAATTTTCACTGTGAAAGTTATCGAGCGAGAAAGTATTTCGATTTAAAAAATTTTCGCTGCGAAATTTTACGATCGAGAAAATTATGAATGAGAAACTAAGTCAAACATTGAGACGATTTTCGATCGATCAAAATTGTCGCTGGGTGCTTTTACGATGGTCGAAATTTTATCGTCGAAAATTGATTTTATGGCCACTAAAATTTTCGACCGAGAACGGAATTGAAAACGAAATTATTGTTTGTGATTGTAAGTTTTGCGCTCGAAACTTATATTGCACCTATTTGATCTATTTCGTTCAGTAATCTTTTCGCTCGCATAAAATCAAAATTCAATTTCTCGATTGTAATTATTTTTCGATCTACGCTATCTATCTTAACGGCTTTAGCGATCGAAAAACTTTCACAATGCAAACAATAAATCAATTGAAATTCAATTGACACTGTTTGCGAGCGAGAAGTTCTTCGACGCCTTTAAATGTTTCAAACCAAATTTAGTCTACTTTCATTCAAACTATAATAACGCAGAAAATCGAAACAATATATCCCCAGAAAGCTTAGAAGACTCAGAAACTATCTTAAAGGCAGATTTCTCCCAGATTATACACCTAAAATGTTCGTAAATACTGCAAAATATCATTCGAGTTTTCTATTTCTGAACAGTCGAGATTTTGACACAGAATCATGCGAAAGATATGCAGAAAACAGATGCAAACGGAGTTCAAACACACGAAAATCCCTAAAGGATGTCGAACTACCTCTCAAAGACGAAGATTAGTGAAAGTATTTAAGATTTTGACTTTCGTCTTTGCGGAAAACGTTTTTCGCGAGAGAAAAATTATTGACTGTTGAGTTTTGCGATTGAGGGTTTTGCGTGTATTTGGTGATTTTCGACTGCAAGCATTAATTTCATTAAATGGGACGGTTAGACGTTTTACGATAGTTAACAATTTCTAGGCCCATAATTGTTTACGATCGAGAAACTTATGATTGAAAATTTTCATCTGGTACCTATTTAATTTTCGCTCGACAATTTGGGAGCGAAATTACCATTTGGTCCAAATCAATTTTCGCTCAAGAAACTGCGATCGATAACTACAAACTTCGCCCATATTTTTTCGATAGTAAGTTTTCTATGATTTCAGATTGACCCTGAGTTCAAAAATAAACCACATAGTTGCTCCCCCTTTGTATGTAAATAAATGCAATTAACTCCCTATAATTCACGTTAGTGACATCTGGCTCCCTATTCAAATTTTGTAAATTTGCAATACTTAGAGCAAAAGATGTCGAGATGATTAGAGTTAATTTTTGGAAGCAATTTTTCTATTTAGGCTCCCCCTGACTTGTTACACGAATGTCGTGAGCTCCAAAACGTGAAGATTCGTGAAGTCCTCCTCTGAAGTGCGTTGTACAAGGAAAATGAAATTGGAATTTTCTGAAACACTTAGAGTTTGGAGTTCAAGGCATAAATGTTGTAAATGCTCCCCCTCAAATAGTGCACCTCATTTGATTTATCAAGCAAGTACGTAAATCAATCTAAGTAACAATTTAAGAACATGCGATTTATCAAGATTAGCCTAGATACATGGTCCCCTAAACATGTAACTATACTATCCCGCGAGGGTATGAGCAAAAAGAAATATTAGCATTTTCAACAATGCAGCTCAAATGCAAAGTAGAATTGCATATCAAAATGTGCGAAGTATAACAATATATCGCTTTAATCAATTCCGCATTGATGCAAATTAAAATGCATATTAAAATGTGCGATGAAAGTATTTTTATTTATATTTATTTTTGGTTGTTATTCTATTTTATATATAATTTTTTTATACTAATTATATTAGTAGTATGTGGTCAGATTATTTTGCTTCGATCATTATCACGCCTAGAAATTCACAAGACACTTGAAAGATTTTATGCCGTCAAGTCACGTCAGCAAACTAAAGTCCTAAATTCAAAGTAGGATCCATTTCGACAACTCTCACTAGGTTTGCTCTAGCGCTCATTTATTTTTTACTAGGGATTTTATATTTATATCACGCAAGTCAACACAAGTCATATTAACTCAATTTACCTGTGATCGAGGCGCTTTTAATCATTTCACCGAACGAGAGACCGTCGATTCGGAATTAAAGGGATTTTGAGGGATTTAGTAGGGAAGGAAAATTTTTATAAATCGTGGACTAAAGATCTTCTTCCTATTCTTCGTCATTCTCCTTTTATCTGGCATTTTTCATCTTTTTGTCTTTTTCATCCTTTTATCTTTTGTAATTTTCTGCACTTGCTCAAGCTGAAGCTCCGCTTCTCTACGAGGCTGAGAGATTATCTATGGCGAAGTTCTTCTTGTTGGTTCTCGGGCCGATACCGTGCTCCTTTTCTCTTATTCCCTAGAGAGGTTTTAGAGATTATCGATTTGAAGAAGTTCACAGTTATGGAATTCGAACCCAAGGCCGTGCTCCTCTTCTCGTTATCTAGATATAAGACCGAATTATCATTGGAGAAGTTCACTTCGTGGTGCTCCTCTTTCCAGCCGTTCTGACGAGTGTACGAGATTATCAAAGGAGAAGTTCACAGCAAGATCCATGCCGCCTTCTTAAAGACTTTGAAATTGAGATGATCGAGAGGCAGGTTCTTTTCGTCTGCTTTTTGTGCGTTGAGCATTCCTCGTGTGCGTTTTCCACCTTCTTTTGTCATCTTTTTCTTTTTCGTCTTCGATTTTCTCCCCCTCATTTTCTCTATTGAATATCCCGCCGAAAGTTTAGATTGTCGGTTGAAGGCTCAAAGGGTTTTCAAATGAAGAAAAGAAATTTGGAGAAGCCTCAAAATGGATAACTAAAGGCTATGTTAAAGGATTGAAAATTACATATTTGGCCGAGTGAGAAATATCCTAAGTGCCATAATCATGTTCCTAACGTTCAAATGCAAGGCGATTATGAGGCCAAGAATCACTAGTTAAGACAAGCCATGATTGTGTGACTCACTCAAGAATAGATCCGTCGAAAGAAGTAAAAGACTAGAATCCTCACTAATATAAAGTGGCTTTATGTCTAGTGGTGTCGGGACCCGCGAACCCCGATTCGTACTTTCTATTAGTCCGAAGTGTTTAACGTGCATTCATTTGGAAAGATACGTGAAAATGCGCATAAATTTTTCCAGTTTTAACTTAGAAGTCATACATACAAGTCAAAAGAATTTCTTAAGTCTTTCTACATTCCTTCAAGTCCTATTTACAAGGAACGTGTGTACATGCACAGCATAAACTCCTATGCCCGGCCTTCACAGGTCGTCATCATACACACACTTCCACCTCAAAAGCAGTCGGAAGCTCCAAAAGACAGGCCTTGCACTATAACAGATCACGTACCGTGGTCGCTAGTACCTACAACACGTAACGTAAGGAATGAGCCACGTGGCTCAGTAAGCAGAAATAATGCATGTATGCACGTGTCCTAATGATCGGCAATCCACGCCATCGCTTACTAACGCTCATACTCTTTTAGACTCATACGTCATACGGGCCCTCAGCTTTCTATCTTACTATGAGCCATTTCATAGAGCTTTAATCCACAAGGGATTCTTACATATATGGAAGTTCACACACTATGAGGTCACCCGAAGGAATCTTCCCTTACTCAGTGTGACCTCCACGCGGACGCTTCTCACTGGTAGCCAACACCGAGGTCACTAACTCCAGAGGTTCCCTCTGTGTAGTGCATGCCTCGGGTCGCACCCTCCAGGTTGCATCTCCCGCATATGGGGTATTCCCCCTACCTATCATAACAGGTAAATTGACATTGTATCGCCATGGTCGCATAGAAGAGCCGGGACTCTTCATTGAGTCGACATCAGACGCCAATATCGGCGAATATCCATCGCTCACAGGCAATCTTATGCAAGCTCATATATCATCCCTTTCATACTATGTGTGCGTGCAAATGCTCATGTCGTGATTCGTGTATACATATGCACATCATGACTTCATGCATAATATGACGTCACATTGTACAAGTTTCACGTAAGGTCACGTAGGCACGTATCACATAAGTCATGCGCAAATAAGTTACGTGTCATAGTTGAATTTCTACTTACCTGTCGTCCGTGCTATGCTAATTCACTGCTTCGAGAATTATCTACTGTTCGACCCTTAGACATAAATATCAATGTATCAGTATTATGCCTTTGTTAAATAATTAGGTCTAACTAAATTATTTGACTACATTGATTTTGCTAAAATCTCTAAGTCGCTTGATTCTAGTCTAGGCTAAATCCCCACCCAAAATTTATTCTAAGTTAAACTACTAAATTCTTGACCTAATGAGTTCGGCGAAAGTTAGAAGATTGTTAATGTTCAATTCGCCCGATTTACTTATCACATTCCATGCATGGCGTTGCCCGAGTAGTGCTCGATTTGCTTGGTTTTGGCCGATTTGTGTTGCCCTTGGAATCGCCCGATTGGTGCTTAAGACACATTCATTTCGCCCGATTTGATTGCATGAGGTCATTCTCCATCGGCTAATTTGGAAATCGCCGTGTGCTCTCATCATCATGTCGTCATCTTCATTTCGCCCCATTCCATGCATGCAACGGTAAGGCAATCGGCCGATTTAGGGTCTTCAATAGGTAGAAATCGCCGAGTGTTGGTCTTAACTTCCAATCGCTCGATTTGTCTTATGTTACTCAACATTTCGCCGAAATTTTCGTTGCTCAACAAATCGCCCGATCGTAGTTCATCTTGAAGTCGCCCGATTTGTTAGGTTTTGTTCATGGTCTAGCCGTGTGTCATATGGGCTCCAAATCGCCCGATTCGTGCCTCTAATCCCTCTCATTTCTCCATGTTCTATACCTCAAGTAGAATCGTCCGATTTGTGGTTTTAAATCCTATTTCCATCGATTGGGGTCCCATAATAGAATCGCCCGATTTCTTAGGGTTTTCATTCACTTATTTTACTAGGTTAGTTACTTAAATCAAAATCGCCGAGATTTATTTCTACACACATATACATCGCCCGATTTGAGGGTTTCTTAAGCTACCCGATTCTATCGTTTTTATTCCTAGTTCCGGTCGATCCTAGTGTTATTTTACTCAAGAAAGCATTGAAGGCCGAGGTATATGAATTCCTAAAAAATATAAATTGTATGAACTACATAGCACCATTTCGGCAGATTTCGTGTGCTAACACCCTAGACAAGATGAATCTAAACTTTGAATCTACAAATCACGAGCCAAGAAAACGTAAGGACATAGACAAGGATTTTGACCTTCTTCAAAGCTAGCCCTCGATCTTCTCCTCCCTCTTCCTAACGTTTTTAGGGTAGTAACTTCCTAAACATGCTAGATTTGATTTATCAACCTAAATTTAAGAGTTAACAACGAAAATATAAGTAAATGCTTCATACCTTCTTCAATGGAGTTTCGTTGCTTTCTTTCTAAGTGGGTTTGTAGCTTTTGAAAAAGTTTTGGGATATTTACCTAAAGTATGGGTGAGGTAACGTGAACCCCCTTATTTTGAGGAACTTTGTCTTCCAAATTTTGACTCCAAACAAACTAGGCCTAGGCCAAATTTAATAATTCATAGTCCAACTATATTCCTAGCCCAATTCCTATATTACTATTATCATTATCTCTCCTTTCTTTATTCTTACTATTTTCGAAAATTCCCTACATAGATTAGGAGTCATCATAAACACATAATTAGTTGCACATAATTGCACGTAATTCAAGTAACAACATAAACACGAAATTCATAAGCATAGAACGTACACTTAAATTAGCGTATAACCACATAGTTAGCATTTCGAAATTCAATAATCCTATAAAACACTTGCGCACATTTATTGGCTTACTAGTTTTTGGGGACTCAGGTTCTACATCCTCCCCCCCTTAAGGTGGATTTTGCCCCCGAAATCAGCCTGTCTGGAACAACTCAGGGTAACGAATCCTCATTTCGCTCTCGCTCCCATGTGGCTTCTTCCGTAGACTGATTCCGCCACAGCACTTTTACTAGAGGGATCTTTTATTCCAGAGTCTCTTGGTTTCGTACATCAATATCTCCACCGGAGTTGCCTCGTAACTCAGATCCGGTTTCAAGTCTGATGTAGGAATTCGTTTTCCAGCACATGATTCGGGTCGGCTATGTATTTGCGTAGTGTTGATATGTGGAATACATCGTGCACCTGTGACAACGATGCTTGCAGCTCCAATTGGTATGCTACCTCACCAACCTTCTTTACTATTCGGAATGGGCAATGTACCTAGGGCTCAGTTTCCCTTTCTTTCCGAACCTCTTTACGCCCTTTATTGGCGATACCTTCACAAACACTAGATCGTCTACCTCGAATTCCAGGGGTCGGCATCTTTGGTCTGCGTAGCTCTTCTACCAACTTTGCGCCGTTCGTATTCTTTCTCGTATTGTGGTAGTGGCTCCGTCATTTCTCGTACTATATCTGGGCCTAACAGTGCCCGTTCTCCGATCTCATCCCAATGTACTAGGGATCTGCACCTGCGCTCGTATAGCGCTTCGTAAGGTGCCATCCCAATGGTAACGTGATAGCTGTTGTTGTATGAGAACTCAATCAACTAGTGGGAGATACCTACTCCAATTTCCTTTGAAGTCGAGTACGCATGCTCGTAGCATGTCCTCCAACGTCTGGATCATTCGCTCGGATTGACCGTCCGTCTGTGGATGGTAGGCGGTGCTAAAGGAGAGTTTAGTTACCATCGCCTTTTGCAAACTCGTCCAAAATTTTGACAGAAATGTGGAGTCGCGATCCGAGACTATAGATGATGGAATCCCGTGAAGTCGCACTATTTCTTGGGTGTAAAGCTCTGCGTAGCGCTCCATAGAGAACGTCGTGCTAATTGGTAGGAAGTGGGCAGACTTGGTCAGTCGGTCGACGATCACCCAAACTGCATCGTGCCCTTTCACGTTCTTTGGTAGTCCGACAACGAAATCCATGGTGATGTTATCCCATTTCCACTCGGGGATGGGTAATGGCTGCAATGTCCCGGCTGGCCTTTGATGCTCGGCTTTTATTTGCTGGCACGTCAGACATCGACTCACGGGAGTCGCTATATCCTTCTTCATACCTGGCCACCAATTGTTTTCCCGTAGGTCTCTGTACATCTTTGTGTCTCCCGGATGAACTGAGTATGTCGTGGCGTGTGCTTCCGTCATTAGTGTCCTTCGAAGTTCCACGTTGTCTGGCACGTACAGTCGATTCTTGAAATACAGTCTTCCGTCTTCCCGTACCGTGAAATCTCCTGTTGGTTGTTCCGTCTGAGCTTCCTTGATCTTTGTACAAACCTCATCTTTTTCTTGTGCCGTCTTAATTCGCTCTAGCAGTGTAGGCTGCAAGGTTAGAGCTGCTAGTTGCGTCTCCACTTCACCTAATCGTACAACTTCTACTTCCAGTAGTTGAAGTTCTGCACTCATTGCTTTTCGGCTTAAGGCATCGGCTACTATGTTCGCCCTGCCTGGGTGGTAGTTGATTACGCAGTCGTAATCCTTGACTAGCTCTAACCACCTCCTTTGTCTCATGTTCAGCTCCTTCTGCGAGAAGAAATACTTTAAACTCTTGCGGTCCGTGTATATCTCACATTGCTCCATAGAGGAATGCCTCCAAATCTTGAGAGCAAAGACTACTTCCGCGAGTTCTCGGTCGTGCGTCGGGTAATTCATCTCGTATTCCTTCAGTTGTCGAGAAGCATATGCCACTACATTTCCATTTTGCATCAGCACGCACCCTAACCTGTTATTCGATACGTCGCTATACACGGTAAATCCTCATGTACCCGATGGTATTGTGAGGACTGGAGCGGTCGTAAGCCGCTTTTCAGTTCTTGAAAGCTCCGTTCGCATTCCTTGTCCCAGTGAAAATGAGTATTCTTTCGAGTTAGTCTTGTCAGCGTCGATGCAATCTTTGAGAAGTCCTTGATGAATTTCCTATAATACCCCGCCAATACTAAGAAGCTCCGTACTTCGGTCACATTTGTCGGTTGGGGCCAATTGCTGATGGTTTCGATTTTATTCGGGTCCACCAAAATTCCTGCTCCTGAGACTATGTGCCCCAAGAAGGCGACTTGGTATAGCCAAAATTCGCACTTCTTGAATTCGGCGTACAACTGTTTGTCCCGTAGTATAGGACTATCCTTAGGTGCTGTTCGTGCTCCTCCCTCGTCTTTGAATAGATTAGGAGGTCGTCGATAAAGACGACGACTAACCTATCTAGATGCGGCTTGAACACACAGTTCATTAAATCCATAAAAGCCGCCGGCGCATTAGTCAGTCCGAATGGCATCACCAAGAATTCATAGTGGCCATAACGGGTACTAAAGGCCGTCTTCGGGACGTCTTCCTTCTGGATTCTCAACTGATGGTAGCCCGAACGTAAGTCGATCTTGGAGAAGACCGTCGCGCCTTGTAATTGATCAAACAGATCGTCTATTCTGGGGAGGGGGTATTTGTTCTTGATTGTTAGCTTGTTCAGTTCTCGGTAATCAATGCATAATCGCATGGATCCGTCCTTCTTTCTTACGAACAACACCGGCGCTCCCCAGGGGGAGAAGCTCGGCTGAATAAACCCCTTCTGCATGGGTTCGTCGACTTGATCCTTTAATTCTTTCATCTCGGTCGGTGCAAGCCGATAAGGGGTCTTAGATACTGGTTCCGCTCCAGGCATCAGATCTATTGTGAATTCTATTTCTCTATCGGGCGGTAGTCTCGGTAATTCCTCCAGAAAGACGTCGGGGAAGTCCTTAACTATCGGCACTTCCTCGAATTTCGGAGAGGAGTTTTCTTCCGATATGGCAAATACCAGATATGCTTTGTACCCGGCTTTGATCAGTCGTGGGCTTTTAACGCGGATACTCTAGAGATATTTGCCCCTTTACTCGTTCCTGTGAACCTAAAGGGCTCATTGCCATCCATGTTGAACGTGACTATCTTACTGTGGCAGTCGATAATGGCTCCGTACTTCGATAGCCAGTCCATTCCGAGGATTACCTCGTAGTCAATCATGGAAATTATAATGAGGTATATGGGTAGCTTCTTATCCCCGATTACTACTGGACAATCCCGTAGTATGTGGTTAGTTTGAGTGGGGTTCCCATTTGGAATGGTTACACTATACTCGCACCCAGCTCGGTGAGGCGTGACTCCTATTCTCGTGACGTACTTAGTGGATGCGAAGGAGTGCATCGCTCCTGAGTCGACTAGGATGCATGTGGGAGTTTGATAAATGAAGATGGTACCTGTCACTACAGCCGGGTTGTTTTCTGCTTCTTCGGACGTAATCGTATAAACCCGGGCCAGTACCATTGGGGTTTTTGCCTGGTTCCCAGCTTGACTTCCGGATCCATTCTCCGGGCATGCTTTGAGATAGTGGCCCGTCTTGCCACATTTGAAGCAGGTCGCATTCTGGGAATAGCAGACCCCGGTGTGCCTTCGTGTGCACTTTGGACATATAGGTAGGTTCAGTTGGGGTCTACCCTGATTTGGGTTGGGCTGTTGGGGTGGTCCTGGTCGATTCTGAAAATTTTGCTTTCCGCCCTTGGCGACGAACTGCCGCTTTTGGTTGCCTCCGCTCCATTGCGGCCCTTGTACAAATTTTCGTTTAGCCTCTTGGGCGCGGACAATTCTTGCCTCGGCTTGTTCCACCACTAATTTCCGCCACTTGTGCGTACGTGGCTCCTTGTATCCCAGCCATGCTCACATCTCTATACTGTTCCGGCTTTAATCCTTCCACGAATCGCTCGATCTTGAGCGCATCCGTGCTCACCATGTGAGCAGCAAATCTTGATAGTTGTTCAAACTTCTTGATGTACTCCGCCACCGTCATTGCCCCTTGGCGGAGGTTGATAAATTCGTTCATCCTCTGGGCGCAGACGGGGGGGGGGGGGGGGAGGGGTGTAATACTTCCCTCGGAAGAGTTCTTTAAATTGATCCCAGCTCATCGTAACCGGATTTTCGATGGCTGAGATGGTGTCCCACCAGTGTCCTGCGCTCCCCCTCAATAGGTAGGCAGCGCACATGACCTTCTCCACTTTCGGCGTACGCTATGCTGGAACATATTCTCCCAGAGTCCTAAGCCAGTCATCAGCTGAGGTAGGGTCTACGGCATCCTCAAACGACGGGGGGTTAAGTTTGCGGAACCTCTTCCCAATCATCTCGATTCTTTTAGCCGGGGGAGGTCCGCTACCTGTTTGTCCTCCAGTGTTATGCTGTTGGATAAGCTGCTGGATTTGGGCCGACTGTTGCCGGACCAACTCCGTGAGCTGCAGGATGGTTGCATCCCGACTATCGGTAGGGTTAGTAGTGTCCCTACCCTGATCTGTCTCCCTACTGCCCTCAGACCTAAGTCTTACAATCATTTCGACCTATCCTGGTAATTCCTAAGGCCAACAAATCATACCATACAAGGACTTCACATAACGTAATACTTACAAGCAAGGCCGCTTCCGTGCTTTTGAGTGTGTGTGTGTATGGACAGTCTGCAGGACCTGTGACCGAAGCTCTGATACCACTCTGTCGGGACCCGCTAACCCCGATTCGTACTTTCTATTAGTCCTAAGTGTTTAACGTGCATTCATTTGGAAAGATACGTGAAAATGCGCATAAACGTTTTCCATTTTTAACTTAGAAGTCATACATATAAGTCAAAAGAATTTATTAAGTCTTTCTACATTCCTTCAAGTCCTATTTACAAGGAACGTGTGTACATGCATAGCAAAACTCCTATGCGCCCGAGCTTCACAGGTCGTCATCCATACACATACTTCCACCTCAAAAGCAGTCGGAAGCTCCAAAAGACAGGCCTTGCACTATAAAAGATCACGTACCGTGGTTGCTAGTACCTACAACACGTAACGTAAGGAATGAGCCACCGTAGTTCAGTAAGCAGAAATAATGCATGTATGCACGTGTCCTAACGATCGGCAATCCACGCCATCGCTTACTAATGCTCATACTCTTTTATACTCATGCGTCATACGGGCCCTCGGCTTTCTATCTTACTATGCGCCATTTCATAGAGCTCTAATCCATAAGGGATTCTTACATATGTGGAGGTTCACACACTAGGAGGTCACCAGAAGGAATCTTCCCTTACTCAGTGTGGCCTCCACGCGGACGCTTCTCATTGGTAGCCAACACCGAGGTCACTAACCCCAGATGTTCCCTCTGTGTAGTGCATGCCTCGGGTCGCACCCTCCAGGTTGCATCTCCCGCATATGGGGTATTCCCCCTACCTATCATAACAGGTAAATTGGCATTGTATCGCCATGGTCGCATAGAAGAGCCGTGACTCTTCATTGAGTCGACATCAGACGCCAATATCGGCGAATATCCATCGCTCACAGGCAATCTTATGCAAGCTCATATATCATCCCTTTCATACAGTGTGGCGTGCAAATGCTCATGTCGTGATTCGTGCATGCATATGCACATCATGACTTCATGCATAATAGGACGTCATATTGTACAAGTTTCACGTAAGTTCACGTAGGCACGTATCACATAAGTCATGTGCAAATAAGTTACATGTCATAGTTGAATTTCTACTTACATGTCGTCCGTGCTACAATTCACTGCTCCGAGAATTATTGTAACGACACGACTTCCTAGATACGTATTTTGGCGTATTTATGCAGCGTAAGCAGCGGAAAGCCCATTTAATTAAAACTTTTTAAAACGTATGAATACAAATATACACGAGTTCAATATTGTTATCATGAGGTTCACATTTATTCGTTGGGTCGGAGCCCAAAAATGTAAACACACGAAACATAATTTTAAATCACTCCACAGGTCGCGTCACATGTACTGCTCCGCCCTCAAAAGTCCGTGGAGGTACCGCCTTCAGCCGCCTCACCTACACACGTAAACCCTGAGCTTTTGCCCAGTAGATGAAAATATGCAATGCAAATGCTCTCTCAACCCAATCCCGACACCTCCGAATGCACACTCGACATCTCACGAATACACACTTGTTTTCACCACACATCTTATTTCGAACACAGGGCCCTAGACTAGACTCGGAATCCACGCATAAATGTCATAAAAGCCATGATAGTACGGCCCCATCTCGGTCTCAACTGTTTATAACAATGGCAGGTAATGGCCCCATCTCGGTTTCAATCGTACCTAAAATAGTGACAAGCGGCCCCATCTCGGTCTCAACCGCGAGCGCTTCATCGAGTCGTAGCCCGACAAGTAACCTCAGTCACTCTACCCCACTCATCGACATTACGAGAGCCCGCACGGTTATAACTCTCCTCATGACACGTGTATGCAAATGCCGTGCAAATAAAGTGCAACACATAAAATGCAAATTTTCATATAACGTATCGGCGCGAGGTATTAGCTCGGCCCGATCCAAAAACTAGCGTACACAAATAATTTGGGCCCAAAGCCCGCGTTCCGATTAAATCGGCCCCAAACCTTATCTACTAAACTCTCCCCTAAATTACAGTAAGAGTTCCAAAATTTTAATCCTTTTATCTTTAACTCCCAAATTTTTAAAATAATACTTCAATTCCTATTTTAGAAATATTTCTCCAAATTTTACTTTTCAAGATCTCATTATTTTATTTTTAAGGAAGCAAATTTGAAATTCCTTGACTCAATAGTCGAAAATTTTATATAATTATAAAATTTCCAGGAATGATCCTCAAAATTTATCTAAGATTCAAAATTTTTCTCAAATTTCAAATCTGCCCCAAATTTTAATATTTTTAGTTTTAGACCCGAAATTTTATAGAATTCAGATTTGCCCCAAAACTTTTGAAAAGTTCTAATTTCTCTCCAAACGAAATTTAGTATTAAAATATCCCCTGTTTGAATTTTACATTTTTAGTCTTTATATTTTTTTAAACTTGTCAATTTAGTACCCGAGTTTTTTTTTTAAAATTGCACAAAGGACCCCAATAATATATTCCGAATTTAAAATAAGTCCTAAAAGCTTTATATTTCTTTAGAAATATTCTCTGTTCGGAATTTTAAAACACAGACTCCCCAGATTTTGTAAAAGTTCAATTAAGTCCCTAAAATTTTAAAATAACTATTTTATAGGCTGTTTTGCGACAGTTTCGTATTTCTCAATGATCAAGGGGTAAACGATGTCCGACGGACCTGAAATTACAACCACACATAAAGGACTTGCAAATTTAAATTTTGTCCAAATGGATCCTTAATCCGAGGTCTAGATTGTGAAATATGAATTTTTAAACCTCCTGGCCGAAATGAATAAAGAAACTCTAGGAAGCTCTAATATTTCCTATGTTTTATCAAAATTTCTTAATCTTAAAATCCTCTATCCTTATTTCTAAATACTCATGGTCCTCCTAAGCTAACCGAAATATATATATATATAATGAACAATTCATGCAAATCGATCATCACTATCAAATAAACACGAAGAACTCGATGAAGAACATGCAAACACGTAAAAATTCGAAATTCCTAATATTGTTTACGTATGTAGGTGATCTTCACCTACCTTACGTCCGTAGAGAGCTACGTTACGGTTTATTTTTACGTGATCCCGACCCTAGGGTTTCGATCCCGAGCTCCTCCACGTCCGCGAGCTTCTCCCTTTTCTCCTGCTCTTCTTTCTCTCTTTTTCGTTCTTTTTTTTCTTCCTTTCTCTCTTCTTTCCTTTCCTCTCCCTCACGTTCTCCTCTCCACCTCCTCATTATTCTTTTTTTGCTTATTTCATTTATGTCCTTACGAGGTATATTAGGTGTATTAGTTGTATTAGGTCTTGTCTCATTAGGTGTATTAGATGTATTTGATTCACTTACTAAGGCATTATGTGATTAGATTGTCTCCATGTATTTATAAGGTGGCATTAGGTTTAGATCTTGTCCTCAAACTCACATGGAGGTATTATTATATTTATTAGGCCTTTAAATAGATTTTTGGCCATTATGATTTTTTTTATTTCATCCATAATTTTTATTATTATTATTATTATTATTATTATTATTATTTTTTTATTTGGACTTTCACTTTTTGTTTTCGGCCCAGTTAAATTTTATTAAAGGACCCAACTCCCAACCTTTTATTTTGGGCCATTTTCTCTTCATTTGGCCTATAAATAAAATATATATATATATTTTTTGGTCCATTTAAATTTTTCTGGCCCAGTTGTAAATTTTGGGCTCGTCTCGAAAATGATTTCGCACATTTCGAATATTATTGAAATAATCCTTATTAAATTTTACGGGTATTACATTCTCCCCCCTTACAAGAATTTCGTCCCCGAAATTAATGTATGGAAAATAATTCAGGGTATTTCTTTCTCATTTCGCCTTTTCGTTCTAAGTGGCTTCTTCCATTACTTTCTTTCTGCCACAAGACCTTCACGAAGGGAATGTTCTTATTTTGACGGCGTTTCACCTCGTACATCAAAATTTCCACCGACCTTTCTTCATAGCTCAAGTTCGGCTTAAATTGTTGATGAGGTGATTTGCCTTGTATTACATGGCTTGGGTCTGGGACGTACTTCCGTAATGTAGACAGACGGAAGACACCATAAACTTGTGTGAGCGATGTGGGTACTTCGAATTGATATGCCTCTTCTCCAACTCGTTTCACAATTGTGAAAGGTCCGATACATCTTGGACTCAACTTCCCCTACATCCCGAAACGTTTTACGTCCTTCATTGGCGAAACCTTCAGAAAGACTTGATCGCCTTCATCGAACTCCAACGGCTTTCGTGTTTTGTCTGCGTAACTCTTCTGGCGACTTTGGGCCGTTTGCATCCTCTCTCGGATTTTGCCCACAACTTCAGTCATTTCACGAATCATTTCAGGACCCAACACGCTTTTTTAATAAACTAGGGATCGACATTTACACCTATACAAAGCTACGTTAGGCGCCATCCGTTCGTGGTTTGATAGCTGTTGCTATAGGAAAACTCGACCAGTGAGAGGTATTTGCTCCAACTTCCACGGAATCCAGAATGCATGCTCTCAACATATTTTCGAGTGTCTGGATTATTCTCTCAGACTGTCCGTCCGTCTGGGAGTGATATGCCGTACTAAAGGAAAGTTTCGTCCCCATGGCCTTTTGTAAGTTCTCCCAGAATTGGAACAGAAACTTCGAATCCCGATCTGAGACGACTGGAAATCAAAATTCAATCGAGTCTCACAATTTCTTATATATACAGCTCTGCGTACTTCTCCATGGAATAGGTTTGATTGATTGGCAGGAAATGAGCAGGTTTAGTCAATCTGTCGACAATCACCCAGATTGCATCATGACCCTTTACGTTTTTTTTAAGGCATCACTGTATAACGAAAATCTTTCGATACCAGAGGGTATTGTAAGAACAGAAACTGTTGTCAGTCGTTTCTTAACTCCTGGAAGTTTTCTTCACATCCTTTCGTCCACTTAAATGGAACGTTCTAAGTCTGGCTTTCTTCACTATTATTGTTACGATGAGCAGCTGCCGTTGGATCCAAGATGACGCGCGATCTAATGGTCAGGATTTGAAGGCTGAAGATTTAATTATGTTCCTAGGATATCGCGCGAATCGACGACTGAGATGTTTAAGAAGTGAAAAAAATCGGGTAGTGAATCGTGACCGTTGGATCAAAAATCGGACGGATGATGGTGAAGGTTCTATTTCACTTATAGAGTCGCATGCGATTCTTGCTCTTACACGCAGAAATGCAATACCACGTGGCGACTTGTGGAGCGTTCGATCGGATAAAATGGACGGTGAAGATAGATCGCGAGTTCACGCTTAAAACATGCTTTCTATCTTATTAATGTCGGATTTCCAGTTCACTTTCTCGAGCATGTAACTTCTTTTAGAGTGAAAATCATCTTGAGGTGAAAACACGAGAGTTGTAGAAGAGATAGAGATCTGTAACTTCCGTGTTGTGATTAAAGGAAGCTCGGTTGATCCGTGGACATAGACTGAAGTTCAGCCGATTTTGTGCGTTAGTTCGTCGTAATTTCATTGACGCGACAGAGTCTGCGCAGTGAATGTAAATACGACATTGATTTAAACTTGAGCAAAATTTCTTTGTCGCAATGGACATCAACATATTTCTTCGAGATTTTGGATTGGATTTTGGTGATAAAAGTCCAATGTGATTTTCTTCTTGTGTGTGATCTCTCAAATCAAGATTACCGCGTTCGAAGAAAAATCTGATCTCGAAATTTATGAAGTTTATCTTTATACGGCGTTTGAAGGAAACTCGAAATTAATACTGATTATCCTTCGCTTCACTCGCGTCTATAAATAGGTACTTGATGCACGCTATTTTGCACCACAGCACAATTCTCTCCAACCACATCATTTAATTTTTGCAATGTATAATCTTGGAGGAAATGCGGATCGTGAGGATGTTCCTCAGGAACCTTTTTGGAGGGAAAATCTCGAAAAGCTTAAATTTGAGTTATTCCTTCTTTTGGGATTGCTCTTCGCTGCAATCGCCATTTTAGTGATGTGGGTTGCCACTCACTGCACTTGTGTTTAAATTTGTGAAAGGTTAAGTCATGGGAAGCCGCATCTTTGTCGGGCATATTGGAAGAAGACGCCGACAGAACTTCCCGAACGTCGTCGATGTTTTATCTTATAAGTTTTTTTTATGTACTCGGGTTATAATATGATTTTCAGTTATGTAATCGCTATGCATCGACTCTATCATGTTTTCTCTACGTCCTCGTCTCATTTTCAAAATTGTATACAAGCTCCGAATTTTAAAAATTTTATATCTTTCGACTCTCTTCTATTTCGTCGTTTATTTATTTTAGCTTCCCAAATTTCATCTTGGACCAATTCGGTCAAGCCCAAATTTTGAAAGAAAGCCCAAAATTTAAATTTTGCCGAATTTCCAAATTGACCCGAATTTTTACCCAAATTTCAAAGCAACCCCAAATTTAATCAAAGATCCGAATTTTTTATCATTCTCTCCCTACCTTAATTTAACCGAGATTCTCCTACCAATCTAAGTGTAAAAGTACGAAATCTCTAACTTTCGAACACATCCAGGAGCACATAAAATTCACACAAACATATATCAGAAAATCGTAAAGCACATAATTACGTATTAAACTTACAAGCGTAGGCTGATCCTCCAGGCTTTTGAGCGGCAGTACATGGACAGTCTACAGAATCTATAATCTAACGCTCTGATACCACCTGTAACGACCCGACTTCCTAGATACGTATTTTGGCGAATTTATGCAGCGTAAGCAGCGGAAAGCCCATTTAATTAAAACTTTTTAAAACGTATGAATACAAATATACACGAGTTCAATATTGTTCTCACGAGGTTCACATTTATTCATTGGGCCGGAGCCCAAAAATGTAAACACACGAAACATAATTTTAAATCACTCCACAGGTCGCGTCACATGTACTGCTCCGCCCTCAAAAGTCCGTGGAGGATCAGCCTTAAGCCACCTCACCTACACAAGTAAACCCTGAGCTTTTGCCCATTAGATGAAAATCTGCAATGCAAATGCTCTCTCAACCCAATCCCGACACCTCCCGAATGCACACTCGACATCTCACGAATACACGCTTATTTTTACCACACATCTTATTTCAAACACAGGGCCCTAGACTAGACTCGGAGTCCACGCATAAATGTCATAAAAAGCCATGATAGTACGGCCCCATCTCGGTCTCAACCGCCTACAACAATGGCAGGCAACGGCCCCATCTCGGTCTCAACCGTACCTAAAATAGTGACAAGCGGCCCCATCTCGGTCTCAACCGCGAGCGCTTCATCGAGTCGTAGCCCGACAAATAACCTCAGTCATTCTACCCCACTCATCGACATTACCGAGACCCCGCACGGTTATAACTCTCCTAATGACACGTGTATGCAAATGCCGTGCAAATAAAGTGCAACACATAAAATGCAAATTTTCATATAACGTATCGGCGCGAGGTATTAGCTCGGCCCGATCCAAAAACTAGCGTACACAAATAATTTGGGCCCAAAGCCCGCGTTCCGATTAAATCGGCCCGAAACCTTATCTACTAAACTCTCCCCTAAATTACAGTAAGAGTTTCAAATTTTAATCCTTTTATCTTTAACTCCCAAATTTTTAAAATAATACTTCAATTCCTATTTTAGAAATATTTCTCCAACTTTTACTTTTAAAAATCGAAAATCCCATTATTTTATTTTTAAGGAAGCAAATTTGAAATTCCTTGACTCAATAGTCGAAAATTTTATATAATTATAAAATGTCCAGGAATGATCCTCAAAATTTATCAAAGATTCAAAATTTTCTCAAATTTCAAATCTGCCCCAAATTTTAGTATTTTAGTTTTAGACCCGAAATTTTTATAGAATTCAGATTTGCCCAAAACTTTTCAAAAGTTCTAATTTCTCTCCAAACGAAATTTAGTATTAAAATATCCCCTGTTTGAATTTTACATTTTTAGTCTCTATATTTTTTTTAAACTTGTCAATTTAGTACCCGAGTTTTTTTTTTAAATTGCACAAAGGACCCCAATAATATATTCCGAATTTAAAATAAGTCCTAAAAGCTTTCTATTTCTGTAAAAATATTCTCTGTTAAAATAAGTCCTTAAATTTTAACCACACATAAAGGACTTGCAAATCTAAATTCTGTCCAAATGGATCCTTAATACGAGGTTTAGATTGTGAAATATGAATTTTTAAACCTCCTGGTCGAAATGAATAAAGAAACTCTAGGAAACTCTAATATTTCCTATGTTTTATCCTAATTTCTTAATCTTAAAATCCTCTATCCTTATTTCTAAATACTCATGGTCCTCCTAAGCTAACCGAAATATATATATATATAATGAACAATTCATGCAAATCGATCATCACTATCAAGTAAACACGTAAAATTCGAAATTCCTAATATTGTTTATGTATGTAGGTGATCTTCACCTACCTTACGTCCGTAGAGAGCTACGTTACGGTTTATTTTTACGTGATCCCGACCCTAGGGTTTCGATCCCGAGCTCCTCCACGTCCGCGAGCTTCTCCCTCTTCTCCTTCTCTTCTTTCTCTCTTTTTCTTTCTTTTTTTCTTTCCTTTCTCTCTTCTTCTTTCCTTTCCTCTCCCTCACGTTCTCCTCTCCACCTCCTCATTATTCTTTTTTTGCTTATTTTATTTATGTCCTTATGAGGTATATTAGGTGTATTAGTTGTATTAGGTCTTGTCTCATTAGGTGTATTAGATGTATTTGATTCACTTACTAAGGCATTAGGTGATTAGATTGTCTCCATGTATTTATAAGGTGGCATTAGGTTTAGATCTTGTCCCCAAACTCACATGGAGGTATTATTATATTTATTAGGCCTTTAAATAGATTTTTGGCCATTATGATTTTTTTTATTTCGTCCATAATTTTTATTATTATTATTATTATTATTTTTCATTTGGACTTTCACTTTTTGTTTTCGGCCCAGTTAAATTTTATTAAAGGACCCAACTCCCAACCTTTTATTTTGGGCCATTTTCTTCATTTGGCCCATAAATAATATATATATATTTTTTGGTCCATTTAAATTTTCGGGCCCTGTTGTAAATTTTGGGCTCGTCTCGAAAATGATTTCGCACATTTCGAATATTATTGAAATAATCCGTATTAAATTTTACGGGTATTACAATTATCTACTGTTCGACCCTTAGACATAAATATCATTGTATCAGTATTATGCCTTTGTTAAATAATTAGGTCGAACTAAATTATTTGACTACATTGATTTTGCTAAAATCTCTAAGTCGCTTGATTCTAGTCTAGGCTAAATCCCCACCCAAAATTTATCCTAAGTTAAACTACTAAATTCTTGACCTAATGAGTTCGGCGAAAGTTAGAATATTGTTAATGTTCAATTCGCCCGATTTACTTCTCACATTCCATGCATGGCGTTGCCCGATTAGTGCTCGATTCGCTTGGTTTCGGCCAATTTGTGTTGCCCTTGGATTCGCCCGATTGGTGCTTAAGACACATTCATTTCGCCCGATTTGATTGCATGAGATCATTCTCCATCGACCGATTTGGAAATCGCCGTGTGCTCTCATCACCATGTCGTCATCCTCATTACTCCCGATTCCATGTATGCAATGGTTAAGGCATTCGGCCGATTTAGGGTCTTCAATAGGTAGAAATCGCCGAGTGTTGATCTTAACTTCCAATCGCTCGATTTATCTTATGTTACTCAACATTTCGCCGAAATTTTCGTTGCTCAACAAATCGCCCGATCGTAGTTCATCTTGAAGTCGCCCGATTTGTTAGGTTTTGTTCATGGTCTCGCCGTGTGTCATATGGGCTCCAAATCGCCAGATTCGTGCCTCTAATCCCTCTCATTTCTCCATGTTCTATACCGCAAGTAGAATCGTCCGATTTGTGGTTTTAAATCCTATTTCAATCGATTGAGGTCCCATAATAGAATCGCCCGATATTTTAGGGTTTTCATTCACTTATTTTACTAGGTTAGTTACTTAAATCAAAATTGCCGAGACTTATTTCTACACACATATACATCGCCTAATTTGAGGGTTTCTTAAGCTACCCGATTCTATCATTTTTATTCCTAGTTCCGGTCGATCCTAGTGTTATTTTACTCAAGAAAGCATTCAAGGCCGAGGTATATGAATTCCTAAAAATCTATAAATTGTATGAACTACAGAGCACCATTTCGGCAGATTTCGTGTGCTAACACCCTAAACAAGATGAATCTAAACTTTGAATTTACAAATCACGAGCCAAGAAAACGTAAGGACATAGGCAAGGATTTTGTACCTTCTTCAAAGCTAGCCCTCGATCTTCTCCTCCCTCTTCCTAACGTTTTTAGGGTATTAACTTCCTAAACATGCTAGATTTGAGTTATCAACCTAATTTAAGAGTTAACAATGAAAAATATAAGTAAATGCTTCATACCTTCTTCAATGGACTTTCGTTGCTTTCTTTCTAAGTGGGTTTGTAGCTTTTGAAAAAGTTTTGGGATATTTTTACCTAAAGTATGGGTGAGGTAACGTGAACCCCCTTATTTTGAGGAACTTTGTCTTCCAAATTTTGACTCCAAACAAATTGGGCCTAGGTTGGAATTTGTAAATCCAGATTATCCAATAACACTGAGAAGATTGATTCTTTGTTATAAACTTGAACAGTGTTTTAAGGGTTTAGAGAGTCTGCGATATGTGAAGTAGTTTTGCAAAAATGAAAACTTAGATTAATGAGTGTTAGGGTTTAAGCTTAAATACCTTGTGAGGTATTTAAGCCCATTGGGCCCCTAACAAGCCCATTACAAATACAATCCAATTACATAAAATAAAACATCTATAACATACATTGTGAAGAAATTACAAGACTTAGAATAAATATTTTGGACACTTCTAAAATATTCCTAACATTCTCCCCCTAAGTGTCCAAATTACAATCGAGCTTATTAACTAAGTCTTCATTTCTTTTTCTTCGAGCGAGGGGGAGGTGGAGGTTCTCTATGGGCCAAGTAGGTCTTCCTGAATCCTAGGGCAGTCTCGAACTGTCTGATGTCGTTCCGAAGAACGATTCGATATCTGATCTTCTTGACGAGTTTCCGTAGAACATCTTTCTCTTCCAGTTCTGTTCCTTCTAGTTTGTCATCTTCGGAAACTGTCTTCTTCTTAGCCAGGAGTTGGTTAAGGATAATCTTCAATGTCCCATCTGAGAATTTGGAGATCTCTGACAGAAGAAGCACCTGCATCACTTTCTTCTGAGCTTGTAGGTAAGTGACCCCAGGTTGTAGTTCAAGGAAGATAAATCCCTCTCCATACTTTTCGAGATCCTTATATTTGTTGTCTGGACGTGTCAGGTTGACCTTGCTCATATTGCTTTCCAAGGCCATTTGGAAGTCATGAGCAACGAAATACTTGACCTGCCTCTGCATACACTCTTTGATAGCCCGATAACCATCTCGTCTTGTGTGAGTGTCAAGGGGAAACTTATTGCGATAAATGTTGTAGAGCTTGTTGAGTTCGCCCAGTGGAAAGTAGGGAAGATATGCTTCTGAATATTTTACGATTTTCCTGTCATATCGATCAATTACAAAGACAGGGCCTACATATCTTCCTACTGCCCATTCAACATCCACAATATAACAGATGGCCGATTGATCTCCCATATATATATATATATATATCATGGCTGATAACAGCCGTATCCCTTCTGGCGGTGTGCACCTCGAACCGACCACGTCCGTGTAGACAGATCGATCAAGTCTGTCTCCGCCAGGAATCCTGTGAGCCCAACCGGTCACAAATATTCTCAATCTACCCCACGTACCAACATCTCGAATCATCACCGTCTCAATACGGTGGAAATCATCTTTTAGCCTGACCTGATATGCACGTGCCATGCATATAATCGCAATAACATATAAAAACATGATTCACATGAAACGTACGTAAAACATATAAATCACATAATTCACGTAAATCACATAGTCACATGAAAACATATAATTGTGTTTACGTATTGTAGATGGATGATCCACCTACCTGTCCTTCTGCTATTGTTAAATAAGAAGTCGGGTGTAGTCCCTATATGTCGGTCCTCTGAATATAATAAATATTTTCATATTAATATATTTACTAAGTCATACAAATTTTGAAAGTACTAAAATTATCAAAACCATAAAATTTACGAAAACCTAAAATAATGGAATTCATAAAAATAGATAAACCCTAAAATATCGAAAACCCTAGAAATAGCAAAGTTCTAAAATACCGAAAATTTATTAACTAAAACATAATATGTCGAAATCTTGGAAATGTCGGGACATAGATGTCGAGATTTGATAAGGAAATTAAATGTCGAACTCAACAAATAATATCTAGTCTTATAAATGTCGAGACATCCTCGTATAAAATGTCGAGACTCTAAACTAATGTCGAGAACTGTTTAGGCTTATCGAAATCTTTATAAATGTCGAAGTGTTTCTTACTCTAAAGTGTCGAGATTTTACAAATAGATAATGTCGTGAACTTTGTTTGCCAACTTTACAAAGTGTAAATGTCGAGATTCTGAACCATGTCGAAATTATACCAATGACGAAAGCTATTATGCATTATCAATTTCTATGAGAACCTTATATCGATATCTTTCTATAATGTATGTAATATAATAATTAACAAATCTAGCCCCAGTAGTTACGAAACCTCTTGATAGACCATCTCGACATCCCTGTAATATTCCTAACATGTCGAGACCTTTATTATTAGTATCTAACATCTCGAGATCTTTTAAAAGGAAATGGCCGACATTTTATTAAATGTCGAGACCTAAGTAGAAACACTTATAAAATGTCGGGACATAACATAGCATATCGAGATCTTACTAATACCGAAATCTATGTCGACATCTTCCTAATCTACATCTCGACTTACATAATACATTAAACATCTAAAAATATAATTATGGTAGGATACCATATCGAGATCTTCCAAGATCGTGCTTCTCCTAAAAACCCTAAAAATGGAGCATCCTATAATTACGAAAATCATTAACTCAAGGACTTCATAATTCCTAAATATATTAGCTGGCCTTCAAACAATACCCATGAAATCACAGAAGCCATTTCGAGAACCTCCCATGATTCATCTCCTAACTACACAAGTTAAGATATATATATTCGTACAGTAAAAAAATAAAACGTAACATAAATAAAGTCTTCACCTCCTTACTTCGATTTTGAGTTGTTTAAAGGTTTGAGCTTGAAATCCCTTCTATTCCTATTCCTCCTTTCGTTCCTTCCTCTCTCTTTGCTCAATGAGGGTTTTCGTTTATGCTTACGTTTTTTTTTTTGAATTGTTATTGATATATATGGAAACTTTGGGATTAGTGACCAACTAGACTAGGTGCATGATGAATATACGTTTCCCTTGAGCTTAAGTAAGCTCATTCTTGTTATCTTTAAATAAATTTGGGCCTACCTTATTGGGCCATATTATTTCAACATTTATAATTTATTAAATTGGGTCATTTTTATTATTTTGGCCTCCTCACACCTTGGTCCTATTTCATGCCTTCTTTTATTTGGGCTTATATTTCCTTGGTGAATTTAATTTAATTCTCGGCCCCAATATTAATCTCTAATTTATTTATGGAATCTCTTATTTGGATTGGGCCGAATTCGTTGCTCCTTTTTGGTCCGTTCGAATCTTAATTTCATTAATTCGAATATCTACCAGATTAACTACATTCTAATCCCGTATTAAACTTTACGGGTATTACATTCTCCCCCCTTAAAAGAATTTCGTCCCCGAAATTACGCCGACTGGAATAACTCGGGATAACGAACTCTCATATCATCCTCACGCTCCCAAGTGGCTTCCTCAACTGATTGATTTCGCCACAAAACCTCAACTAACGGAATAGTCTTATTCCGTAGTCGTTTCGATTCGTACATCAGAATCTCTACAGGCTTCTCTTCGTAACTCAAGTCGGGCATGAGCTGTTGATAAAGAAGCTCGTTCTGGATCACATGACTTGGGTCCGCGACGTATTTTCGTAATGTCGATACGTCAAATACGTCGTGAACTTGCGATAATGAAGCCGGCAGTTCTAACTGGTACGCAACCTCGCCAACTCGTTTGACTATATTGAAGGGGCCTATGTATCTGGGACTTAGCTTGCCCTTCTTTCCAAAACGCTTTACTCCTTTCATTGGGGAGATCTTTAGAAATACTTGATTACCTTCTGCGAATTCCAAGGGTCGTCGGCGATGATCTGCATAACTCTTCTGTCGACTTTGAGCCGTTCGCATTCTCTCTCTGATTTTGGTCACTGCTTCGGTTGTTTCTTGAATCATATCAGGTCCTAATACAGCTCGTTCGCCGATTTCGTCCCAATGAACTGGGGATCGGCATTTGCGTCCGTATAATGCTTCGTACGGTGCCATCCCGATCGTAGCATGGAAGCTATTGTTGTAAGAAAATTCGATCAGCGGCAAATATTTGCTCCAATTTCCCTTGAAGTCTAGCACGCACGCTCGTAACATATCCTCAAGGGTTTGAATTGTTCGCTCAGACTGCCCATCGGTCTGAGGGTGATATGCAGTACTGAACGAGAGCTTAGTTCCCATCGCTTTCTGTAAGCTCTGCCAAAAGTTGGATAGAAATCTCGAATCTCGATTCGAGACGATAGAAATTGGAATCCCATGGAGTCAAACAATTTCCTGAATATACAATTCAGCGTAGCATTCGATGAAAAAAGTAGAACTGATTGGAAGGAAATGGGTTGATTTCGTCAAGCGGTCTACTACCACCCAGATAGCGTCATGGCCTTTCGTCGTCTTTGGTAAACCAACGACGAAGTCCATCGTGATATGGTGCCATTTCCATTCGGGAATCGGTAAAGGATGTAGAGTTTCAGCTGGTCGCTGGTGTTCCGCTTTGATCAGTTGGTATGTCATACATCTACTTACGAATGTGGCGATATCCTTCTTCATTCCCGGCCACCAATATATCATCCGCAAATCTTGGTACATCTTTGTAGCTCCCGGATGTACAGAGTATGTTGTTGTGTGGGCTTCTGTCATTATCGTTCGTCGTAACTCCTCGCCGTTGGGCACGTATAGCCGATTCTTGTATAATAAGGTTCCATCTGCCCGGATTTCGGAGTCTTCGAGTAGTGTATCCTTTGCCTTTAGGTAGAATTCATCCTCTTCTTGTGCTCTTTGAATTCGTTCTAACAACGTCGGCTGAAGAGTCAGTGTTGCTAGTTTCGTTTCGACTTCGCCCAAATTGACTATTTCCACTCCAAGCCTGTGCAATTCCGTACTCATCGCCTTTCGACTAAGCGCGTCTGCGACTACGTTCGCTTTGCCCGGATGATAATTAATAACGCAGTCGTAGTCTTTTACAAGTTCCAGCCATCGTCGTTGTCTCATATTCAGCTCTTTCTGGGTGAAGAAATATTTCAGACTCTTATGGTCTGTAAAGATTTCGCACCTTTCTCCGTAAAGGTAGTGTCTCCAGATCTTTAAGGCAAAGACCACCGCTGCTAGTTCTAGATCATGGGTCGGATAATTCTTCTCATACTCCTTTAGCTGTCTGGAGGCATACGCGATTACTTTACCATTCTGCATCAATACGCATCCTAGTCCATTCTTCGAGGCGTCGCTATAGACTGAGAATCCTCCAGTTCCCGAGGGTATAGTCAGAATAGGAGCAGAAGTGAGTCGCTTTTTCAGCTCCTGAAAACTTTGTTCGCAAGTTTCAAACCACTTGAAAGGTATGTTCTTTCTGGTCAAGTTCGTCAGAGTCGAGGCTATGCTAGAGAAGTCAGCTATGAACTTACGGTAATATCCCGCAAGTCCTAGAAAACTTCGGACTTTGGTCGGAGTAGTTGGCCGTGGCCAATTGTTCACGGCCTCAATCTTACTTGGGTCCACGGAGATTCCACTCCCGGAAATCACGTGTCCTAAGAAGGCTACTTGCTCACGCCAAAATTCGCATTTCTTGAATTTGGCGTAGAGTTGTTTCTCGCGCAAGATTCCTAAGACGGTTCGTAAATGATTCTCGTGTTCCTCCTTCGTCTTAGAATAGATCAGGATATCGTCAATAAAGACGATTACGAAACGATCGAGATAGTCTTTAAAGACCCGATTCATCAAGTCCATAAGAGCAGCTGGAGCATTTGTCAGCCCAAAAGGCATGACCAGAAACTCGTAATGGCCGTACCTCGTACTGAAAGCCGTTTTAGGAACATCTGTCTCCCTGATCTTTAACTGATGGTATCCCGAACGGAGATCGATTTTCGAGAATACTGTAGCACCCTGTAATTGGTCGAACAGATCATCGATCCTCGGCAATGGGTATTTATTCTTGATCGTGATCTTGTTTAACTCCCGATAGTCGATACATAGTCGCATCGACCCATCTTTCTTCCGTACGAATCACACCGGCGCTCCCCATGGTGAAAAACTGGGTTGAATAAACCCTTTCTGCAACAAGTCCTCTAGCTGTTCCTTCAACTCCTTCAGTTCATTCGGCGCTAGGCGATAAGGAGCTTTAGAAATTGGGGCGGACCCCGGCATTAGATCTATCGTAAACTGTATTTCTCGATCAGGGGGTAACCCCGGGAGATCATCGGGAAATACATCGGCATATTCATTGACTATCGACACGTCTTTCAGTTCTGGCTGAGGTAACTCCTCCGCCTTCACCGCACATACGAGATAAGACTCACAACCGGATCTCAAGAGTTGTTGAGCCTTCAACGCAGAGATTTGCGGAATACGCAAAGTAGTTTTTCCCGAAAAAGTGAACACCTCTTCTTCGGGCAGTTGAAATTTTACGACCTTCTTGTTGCAATCTATGATGGCTCCGTATCTCGAAAGCCAATCCATCCCAAAAATAACATCATAGTCTTTCATTGGGATTACAATCAGGTCGACGCTCAGATTTCTACCCTCAATGTTAACGGAGCATCCTTCCAGCACTTGGTTAGTGCACGTCGGATTACCGTGTGGTAAGGTAACTACGTAATCACATTTAGATAAGGTAGGAGGGACTCCCACCTTTTCCACATACTTGGCCGACACGAACGAATGTGTGGCCCCAGAGTCAATCAAGACAGAAGTGGGCACGTCATAGATAGTCAACGTACCCGTTACTACGGAAGGATTTGCTTCGGTCTCCTCACTCGTCAGAGTAAAAACTCGTGCTGGCACTGGAGGGGGTCGAATCAATGGTTGATTCGGGACTTGAGGCACATTCACATGACACGTCCTGGCTTAGTGTCCAACCTTTCCGCATCGAAAACACTGTGGAGTACGACATATGCCAAAGTGATAGCGTCCGCATTGTTGACACTGTTGTGTGGTATTCGGAGGTCGGTTTGGAATATTAACTGGTCCCTGATTTGGTCTTGGTCGCCAATTCTGTTGACCCTGTTGATTCCCGCGATAGTTTGGCGCCTTTCCAAAGAACTGACGTTTCTGAGTTCCTCCTCCTTGCTGTCCTTCTATTCTTCTCTTTGTATCTTGTGCCTTAGCAACTCTAGTCTCTGCTTGTTCAGCTAAGATGGCCCGTTCAGCGATACGCGCATACGTCTTTCCCTCCGTGTCGTACATGCTTACGCTTCGAAAGATCTCGGGTATGAGACCTTCTAAGAAACGTTCGATCTTCAGCTCATCAGTAGCCACAATATGTGGCACAAATCTCGAAAGTTGCTCGAACTTGCGGATGTAATCCGCCACTGACATTCCTCCTTGCTTCAGATTAATAAATTCATTTAGCTTCTGCGCTCGATCTGGCGCCGTGAAGTATTTTCCTCGGAAGAGTGTCTTAAACCTCTCCCAGGTCTTCATAGTGGGATCTTCGAGCACCTGAATGGTGTCCCACCAGTAGCCCGCTGTAACGACCCGTCCCATACCAGGTGTCACTATAGCATCGGTCCCTACCGGGACCAGTGGGGTTGGGCCCACCACACTGCGACTGATAGTCTAGCCCCACTATACCACCATTTAACCTTTTAGCGTGCTTCGTGCACTCGCTCACACGCACCCTGAGAAACATCCCAGGGGGTCACCCATCCCTAGATTGCCCCAAGTCAAGCAAGCTTAACTTCGGAGTTTCTATAGATGGACTCCCGAAAAGGTAGGTCGACCTTGGTGATATGAATAGTACTATCAATCCTTTTATACGATTCTTAGTCTGACACCCCCATACATTGTCAGTCTCAGGATCCCCTCTCATTCTGGTGTTGGATTGGTTCGTTCATTTACCCCTTCGCCTAGAAGCCTGCCAGGAGCCGCTCATTGTCCGTGCACCCTGGCACCGGCGATCACTCCCCGCCCTCTTCGGCCCCGGGCGTCACATGCCCACCAGCTTCCGCCTGGTTCGTCCCCGAACCAGCACCGTACTGCGAGAGGTTGTGCTCTGATACCACCTGTAACGACCCGTCCCATACCAGGTGTCACTATAGCATCGGTCCCTACCGGGACCAGTGGGGTTGGGCCCACCACACTCCGACTGATAGTCTAGCCCCACTGTACCACCATTTAACCTTTTAGCGTGCTTCGTGCACTCGCTCACACGCACCCTGAGAAACTTCCCAGGGGGTCACCCATCCCTAGATTGCCCCAAGTCAAGCACGCTTAACTTCGGAGTTTCTATAGATGGACTCCCGAAAAGGTAGGTCGACCTTGGTGATATGAGTAGTACTATCAATCCTTTTATACGATTCTTAGCCTGACACGCCCATACATTGTCAGTCTCAGGATCCCCTCTCATTCTGGTGTTGGATTGGTTCGTTCATGTACCCCTTCGCCTAGAAGCCTGCCAGGAGCCGCTCATTGTCCATGCACCCTGGCACCGGCGATCACTCCCCGCCCTCTTCGGCCCCGGGCGTCACACCCGCGTTCCCACGTAACATGAAGGTGGCACAAGTCACCTTCTCAGTATCGGGTAGGTGGCTAACGCGAAACATATTCTCGATGGTTCTAAGCCAATCCTCCCTATAGGTGGGATCGGCAGCTTCCTCAAATGAAGGGGGGCTTAATCTTCGGAACCTCTCCCGGCAGCTTCTACACGTTCTATCCCCGGGGATGCATGACGTTCCGAGGAACCTTGACGGTGAATAAGGTCGTTAATCTGATCGACTGTCGTCGTATCAGATCGGTTAATTGATGGATTGTAGAGCGGTCCTCATTCGGTGGGGATTCAGAACCCGCCCTACGACTAGTTTCGCCAACTTCTCTACGTGTCCTTGGCATTTTCAACTAGTTCTAAAATCAGTCATAGAAAGCACATATATCAAATAACACATAATCATATAACAAATCTTTAAACTTACAGGCCAGGCTGGTTCTCCAGGCTTTTGAGCGGCAGTACATGGACAGTCTTCAGAATCTAAAACGGAAGCTCTGATACCACCTGTGGTGACCCTACTTTTCTAATTAAGATTAGTGGCGGATTTCCGCAACGTAAGCCGCGGAAGGCCCATCTAATTAAAACTTTTCCTAAAATAATATATACTAATATAAAAATTCGTCTACATCGTTATCTCTGTACACGGGCCGAAGCCCCAAAAATATCAAAAGAACCAAAAGTCCTAAAGCCGCTCCACAGGTCGCATCCATGTACCGCCCCGCCCTCAAAAGTCCGTGGAGCACCGCCACCAGCCGCTCAGAATTATAAGTATGACAAGTGGAGATGTTTGCTTAACCTATGGGCTAATCGACATCTTTAATAATTATCCTATATTGAAAGCATATAATTGTCGACACATAGATGTCGAAATCCTCACTATTATTATTAAACATTTCGACATTCTACCAACTATCACATTTCGACATTTTATGTCATATACCTCGAAATCATTAATTCATAGTCTATTGAGATCTTTACTCCTTAAAATGTCGAGATCTATCCAAGCATAAAACTTTCACATTCCTTAACGTTCAAATTCTAAAGATTCTCATCGGTGCTGATGATCATAAATCAACTTCATTAAAGCTTATATTACCAAATACTTATTAACTTAACCTGTATCTTTTAGTTTCCTAAACAAAGTAGATTTCGAAGCTTGCTATGTCTAGTATCGGATTATATAAAAGCATCTATATAATGAAAACCTGTTAATCCTATCGAAACTATATATGTAATAGGAAATTTTGACCCCAACCCTTATTAACTTACAATATCAGAATATCCCTAGGTGTTGTAAACATGATTCTAATGCCAAGAGCTTCATAGACTCTATAGATTTCATATTAACGTTACCTAACCTACTTGGTATCCCTTAAATCTCATCTATATATCATGTGAGAACATATACATATACATATATAATATATATAATTACCAAAAACGAATCGAACATAGATTAATTGTACTAAGCACGTTAACTACTTCATATACCTTTTCTTGAAATTAGCTCCCTAAATATGGCGAAATCTTCTTACCCTTGCTAAGCTACCTTTGTAAGACCCGTAAAATTTAATTACGGGATTCACAGTATAATTAAGGGTGGAAATAATTAATTAGGGATATTGTAGAGTTAATTACGTTAGGGGGATAGGATTTTGGGTGAAATGCCTTATTCAAGACATGTAATCAATCCATGCCCAATGGGCGATACATGTTCACATGTTTCTACGCGACTTATGTGTCTAAATGATTTCACGCAACATGATTTATAGGAGTTACATGCTACAAATTATAACTTAAGGAAATGTAGAACCCGAGTCCCCGAAAATTGATAGGCCAACCAATGTGCGCATGTGCTTTATAGGATTATTTGAATTTCGAAATGCTAACTAAGTGACTATACGCTAATTTACGTGCACATCCTATACTCATGAGATTTTGTGAATTTTATGCCTATGTCATTATGTGATGTATGAATTTTATGCTCGCGAATTATACGTGAATTTCACGCAATTAAGTGCCAATGATGTTGTGTTCATCATGGCCCTAACTTAGGAAGGGTGATATTTGAGAATGCCAAAGGAGATGGTTAATGATAAGTTGGGTTGGGGATTTAATTACTAATGGGCTAGAACTTAGCAATTGGGCCTAATACATGAGAAAAGGACAACTAGGAGACATAAGTCCCTAAAACTAGGAGAAACCCACGCCCTCATGTCCTAATCCAACAAAATGCAATAAAATATCTAGCTAATCTTTCAAAACCCCATAACCTTATCTAAGAACTCACGAAAAGAAAAGAGAAAGAAGAAAGAGCCGAGAGAAGGAAAACACAAGGGACATCTCAAGTTAGCTTGGGACTTCGAAATTGTCTTACATTAGGAGCGAACGGGGAAAAATACTAATTTCGCTCGGAAGACAGGTAAGTGGAAATCAACTACGACACATAACTTATGTGTGCATGATTTATGTGATTCCATGCTTATGTGATTACGTGACCTTATGTAGAATTTATATGATGTGATTTATTATTTCGCCTGAAGACATGAAATGCATATACGTATGAACACGACATGAGCATTTGCACGCATAAGTAGTACGAAAGGCATGAGGTATTAGTGTGCATAAGATCGCCTGTGAGCAATAGATAATCGCCGATATGGGCGTGTGTTGTCGACTCGCAGTTGAGTCAAGGGCTGTCTACTATGCTACCAGGGCGGCGTTTAGCGTCGTCATAATATTATATAAAATATGTATGGATTACGACTAGGGCAGAGGTCCCGATGGCTAGAAGGCCGTATACATATATTACTATTATTGTATATGCAATAAAATATACTAGGGCAGATGTCCCGATGGCGAAAAGGCCGTATACATATATTATTATTATTATTGTACACATAATGAAATATATTTAGGCGAACGAGGCCGACTGCCTGATTCACGATAGGCAGGTATATAAATATATTACGGCGATTCACGAGGCCGATTGCCTGATTCACGAGAGGCAGGTATATAAATATATTACGGCGATTCACGAGGCCGACTGCCTGATTCACGAGAGGCAGATATAAATATATTACGGCGATTCACGAGGCCGACTGCCTGATTCACGATAGGCAGGTATATAAATATATTACGACGATTCACGAGGCCGATTGCCTGATTCACGAGAGGCAGGTATATAAATATATTACGGCGATTCACGAGGCCGACTGCCTGATTCACGAGAGGCAGATATATATATATATTACGGCGATTCACGAGGGCCCATATGATGTACGAGTCTAAAAGAGTATGAGCGTCAGAAAGCATCGACGTGGATTGTCGTTGCGAGTTAGGACATGTGTGAGAGTTAGAAACACGACGGCGTGGATTGCCGGGCGTTAGGACACGTGCATTCATGCATATTTTCACTTACTGAGCCACGGCGGCTCACCCTTACGTTATGTGTTGTAGGTACGAGCGAACATGATATGTGATCGCCTAGCCGGCAAGGCATACTTTTGAAGCTTCCGAGCGTCTTTTGGGGGTGGTGTGTACGTGGACGACGACCTGTGAGGCCGGGCGCATAGGAGATTCTTTTGCTGCAAATATATACACATCCCATGTATTTAGGACTTGAATGTAGTTAGGAGTACGGAAGCACCCTTTTGACATGTAAAGAAACAATGCTCCTTCACGAAAAGGAAAAATTTACTCCGCATTTTCGCGTCTAATATAAATAATTACGTAGTTAAACACTTAGAAGTACGCTAGAAATGGTAGCGATGGCTAGGGTCGCTACAACCTTCTGCTATAATGTTCGTACATGGGAATGAGGGTTTTCTTCTATCAATCCTCTTTGTTATAAGGTATATGTTGGATAAGCATGAAATCTTTGAAAGTCTAAATGATGGGACAAGTTGGTAGACGAGTTTTTACCTTAACCTTAAGAAATCTCATTACCTAATATATTCTTATGATTTGGGCTTTCGTTTGAAATATAACCCAACAAATTTTAGTCCCAAATTAAATTTATCCTAGCGTTATAAATTATCTTTAATTCTTTGGTCAAATTTTGAATTAATTCAAAGCTAGCAAAATTTATATCTTCGCCTCAAGACTTTAGTTCCATATCAATATTTCTAATTCACAAATTACATAATTGATTATATAAAAATCCCGTATTAAAATTTACGGGTATTACATACTCCGAGTTCACCAGTCAGCGAATTTTGGGGGCGAAATTCTTTTAAGGGGGGAGGATGTAATACCCCGAATTTTTATGAACATGTTAAATGTGAACTTGTGTGCAAATTATGTGATTACATGAACTAATTTTATGTGTCTAAATGATTTCATGCGACATGTCATGTTACTTTACATGTATTCATGTGTTAATTTACTACATTAGAAATATTGAAACTTAGAGGAATTTTTGGGAAGTAAAGAAATCATGGATAGTTTGAGTAATAGGATTGGGTTCAAGGTAAAAATAATTTGAGATTTGAAGTAGGGCCCAATAAGTAACCGAGGAAAATAACTCACCTATAATTAGAATAATCGAAATTGGCCATGCTTAGCTATAGCAATTATCCAAAAGAAGCCCACATAACTATAATATAAGCGTTACTTACTCATGAGGGAAAAGGTAAGATCATCATAGTGTCCCATCTCACTAATATCGAAGGGATAGATTATAAACATATAACTCCTTCAGACTTAACCTTCATCATAGGAATAATAATAGTTCAAACAAAGGACCAAAGAAAGAGCGCTTGGACTAGAGATCTAAACGTCTACTTGAGAAAGGTAATAATCTTAACTATGATTTTTAAATTCGTTGTAGGCCCTTATGTTTAGCCCTTAAGGACAAGGCAAATTCAAGAGTTTACCACATTATGAAAAGAGAATTACGGTTTTGATATTTATCTTTGGAACTAACATGATTTCGTAAGTTTGGGTAGGTTACGTCTAAGAAAATTTACAAGGTGGAAGGTTGGAAATAATTAGAATTTTTATAAGATTAGTTAATGAGGATTTTCAGGAATAGTTTTAGTTCTTATAATTATGAAACTATTATAATATTCAAACTGTTCTTGAGAGGGGTATGTTTGATCGAGGGTTTCTAACACTTAAGGTAATGGTTATGTTTATAGCTTCACCAAGGTTGGCGAATTTAACGACGTGGCGAACCATGAATAAGCTTCGCGAATCGGGGTGAATTCCGCGAACTGGGATCACTTCGCGAGCTAAGGAAGTGAGGTGATGAAAATTTTGCGAATTGATGAACTTGGCGAGCTCTAACAATTTGACGAATTGAGTTCACTGAACGTGTTTCGCGAATAGTGAACCTTTTGCGGGCCTCGAGGGAATTCGCGAACTGCTCTTTTTTGCGGGCTGATCGAAGTTCGCGAATTGATTAATTAATTTTGCGAATTGACCGCTGACTTCAAATTTAGTTTCGTAACTTAATTATTTTATACTAGTACAGTTTGAGAATAATATAGGTATTAATGATACTTATATGTCCAGAGATCCGAGGGTTAGGTATTCCATCAGATACCACGACTACGACTAGCTATATCAGGAGGACAGGTAGGTGAAATCCACCTACGACGTGTAACCCTTCTATGTGAATATATGTGCTAATATAATACGTACATGATTATATGAATTATGTGAATATGTGAATTATATGATTATGTGAATCTCATGGATTATATGTTTTCCATGTTTTATATGCGTTACACGTCATATGTACCCTTGCTGCACGCCATATGCTATTTGCACTGCACTTGCATGCACTTTCATACCAGGTCAGTGCGAGGGGATTGAGTACCGTGCGGAACGGTAATGATTTGGGAAGTCGATGAGTGGTGTTGGTCCGTGTGTCGGAAGGGTGGGTGAAAGCCGCTCAAAAGAGACCTGAGTAGGCTGCCCGTGCTCCAGTAGGTACCACTCTAAAGTGACCTGAGTGGGCTGACTGAGCGATAGGACGGTGCTTGGGTGCGTGCCACTCTAAAGAGACCTGAGATGGCCGCCCGAGCGTTGGGACGTTAGTGGTTTGGGTGTATGCCACTCTAAAGAGACCTGAGTAGGCTGCCCAATGCTCTAGTACGTACCACTCTAAAGAGACCTGAGTGGGCCGAGCGAGCGGTAGGCGAGGGGAAAGTTCTAGTACGTATCACTCTAAAGAGACCTGAGTGGGCAGACCGAACGCGAACCTCAACTCGGGGAAATGGGCGACTTTAAAGAGACCTGAGAAGCCTTTCCATTCTAAAGCGACCTGAGTGGAATACTCGAGGAGTGTATTGTTGAGTCACGGGGTGTCGTGGGATGTGATGAGTCGAGCTGAGTCGAGCGTGCATGTGTGAGATGTGTGGGATGGGATCGAGCGCACGGTGCATTCATGCATATTTCACCTACTGAGCAAATAGCTCAGGGTTTTACGTGTTGTAGGTAGTGAGCCCGGCGCTGATGTGCGTCGAGGCTAAGGCGGGCTGACGGCGGTGCTCCATGGACTTTTGAGGGCGAGGCTGTACATGGATGCGACCTGTGGAGCGATTAGGATTTTGAGCGTTTTTCCATTTTGGGGGCTACGGGCCTTGTATAGTAACGACGACGTAGACGAATATGATTGTAATATATTTTATTTTAGGAAAGTTTTTAATTAGACGGGTCTTCCGTGACTTACGTTGCGAAAATCCGCCATAATTAGTATTAGAAAGTGAGGGTCGTCACAGGTGGTATCAGAGCTTAGGATATAGATTCTGTAAACTGTCCATGTACGGCCGCTCAAAAGTGTGGGGGATCAGCCTTGCCTATATGTTTTACGGTACGATGTGATTACTTGCTTAAAATGATATTGGCTTATGTGGCTACTTGTAGATAATAGGAATAAAAATGCCGAAAACTCGTAGTGAGAAGTTAGGTAGTTCGAGTCGCAGGGACGAACCTGAGTCCCCGGTACATGAACGCGGCTCAACAATTATGAGGCTTACGGAACTGATCCAGCGACAATCGGATCAGATTAATGCTCTCATCCATTACCAAGTTTCTTCCGCAAGCCAACCCTCTTCTCAGCCTGAGCGTATAGAGATTATAGGGGAACGGTTCCGAAAATTGAACCCTCCTACTTTCGAGGACGCTATTGATCCTACCGTGGCTGAGGATTAGCTGCGAACTGTTGAGGACATGTTCCTCTACGGCCGAATCCCCGACAATGAAAAAGTGTTATGCGCTATTTCAGTGCTCCGTGGGAACGCAAGATTTTGGTGGGATACCATCAAAATCCTGGAAGACCCGATGACTATGTCGTGGGAAAGGTTTGAGCAATTGTTCCGCGACAAGTATTTCACAACGTATGACCGAACCCGTAAGATGAACGAATTCATCAACCTCAAACAAGGAGAAAAACCCATCGCGGAATATATCCGCAAGTTTGAAGAACTTTCTCGCTTTGCCCCGCACATGGTGGCGAACGATGCTTTAAAGATCGAGCAATTCCAGGTAGGTCTCAAACTTGAGATCTACCGAGACGTTAGCATGGCCGGAACGCGAGGAGTTGTGTTTGCTCAAGTGGCAGAACGAGCAATAATTGCAGAGCAGGCAGAATTTCAGATTTTAGCAGCTCAGGAAGCGAAGAAGAAAATTGATAATCATCAAGGAAACGGAAGTAAGAAACGACAATACTTCGAAGTAGGCCCCAATAACAACCAGAATTATCGCCAGGGACCGCAAAACTGGCGACCAAAACCAAACTTAGGAGCAACTAACTATCCGTTTCGACCCCCAACTATGAATCCCCAATGTCCGCAATGCGGGCGATACCATAGCGGAGTATGTTTTGGAGTCGGACCAAAGTTCAACCCGCAACGTTTCAAGTGCGGAAAACTGGGACATGTTGTAAAGGACTGTCAAGAATATCGTCCCAGGAACCCGGGCCCAGTGCCAGTACGACCTCCACTGGCACCAGCACGAGTGTACGCTTTAACAAGCGAAGAAGAAGATCCGAACCCATCAATGGTGGCAGGTATTTTGAAATGCAAGCATACCCATTCAGAGTCGCATGTTTATTCGTGTGGAATAAATATATGTGACGTAAGTGAGAATGATCCCAACTTCATTTAAGTAAACCATGCTAGATGTCAGAGTTACGCAGTAGAAGTGTGGTGGAAGTAGGAATAAATATTTCTAAGACATGGAAAATAGATAAGTGAGCCTAGACATCAACAATTAGATGATTGTAGAAATTGGGTCACACATTTAAATGTGTCACCTAATGAAGGTGGGAATATATTCTACCTTAATAGGATACAGATAGATCAGTAAGTAGAAGAAGTCGTTACTCCGAGTTCACCAGTCGGCGGATTTCGGGGGCGAAATTCTTTTAAGGGGGGGGAGGATGTAATACCCCGAATTTTTATGAACATGTTAAATGTGAACTTGTGTGCAAATTATGTGATTACATGAACTAATTTTATGTGTCTAAATGATTTCATGCGACATGTCATGTTACTTTACATGTATTCATGTGTTAATTTACTACATTAGAAATATTGAAACTTAGAGGAATTTTTGGGAAGTAAAGAAATCATGGATAGTTTGAGTAATAGGATTGGGTTCAAGGTAAAAATAATTTGAGATTTGAAGTAGGGCCCAATAAGTAACCGAGGAAAATAACTCACCTATAATTAGAATAATCGAAATTGGCCATGCTTAGTGTTAGGATATTTATAGATATTTATAGATTGTGTCAATAGTTTAAGTCTTGGGTTTAATATTGTAATTATCCTTATAGCTTGGGCTTTGGACTAGAATGTAATTATTATATTTTCAGTGTTTGGGCCTTAATATACCTAGGGTTAATGTGGTATATAAGGTGTTACCAACACTAATTTCAAAGTAATCAAATATCAAAAGGCTTATCCTATTTTTCACACAATACACACACTTGAAGGTGAGAACCTCTCCCTTTTTCATTCCATCAAAGCCTCTTTGATTCCTTGTTTGGTGCAATCGGGACCAACAAGTGGTATCAGAGCAAACGTGGATCGATCTGCATTGATTTGAATCCAGTTTCGTTCGATTTCGAGAAAAATCAAAGGTGTTTTGGACAAAAAATCACTTTCGGGCATTTTGAGCTCGTTTTGGGGTTATAATACTTCGTTTTTGTGTTTAAAACCTTTCCCCAGATCGAATCTATGCCTAAAATGTTTTTAGAACACATTTGGATCAGTTTTAACGAGTTTTGAGCAAGTTCGAAGCAAAAATTCCTCAAAAAGGTCATCTCGGCCTCTCTCTGTTTTTGGTCGATTTGATCCACTTTTTGTTGTTTTTAGCTCACAAATCGGTCGAATATGTGTTTAGGGAAGAATTTCTGAAGTTTTGGTTCAAGTTTGAGTGATTTTGGGTGAGATTTGAGTGAAAACGGACGATTTTCTGGTAAAACTCGCGACAAGCAATGGAACAGTAACTTAGTGTTCTTGGCCGCGAAAATTCTTGCTGTGTTGTTCAAATCCGAGAAACTTTTATATCCGAGAAAATCATTTCAAAATCTTTCTAAAACCGCGAAAATTTCACGTTCACTTCATTTTTCTCAACTGCCCAGCTTTTCTTAGAATCCGAGAAATCGTATATCCGCGAACTTTGATTCCGAGAATTTTATCAAAACCGCGAAAATTCCACTTTCATCTTTTTCTCAACTGCCTAGCTTGTCAAAATCCGAGAAACTTTTATATCCGAGAAAATCATTCCAAGAATCTATCTAAAACCGAGAAAATTTCTCTTTAAGTCCATTTTCTCAACTGCTCACGTTTAAAATCTGAGAAATTCTATACCCGAGAAAGACTATTCCTAGAACTTATCTAAGTCGAGAAATTTCTTAAAAAACGAGAAAATTTGCAAATCCGCATAAATTCTTTGAATCTGAGAAAGTTTGTCATATCGAAGAAATTTTCAACCGAGAAAGTTTATTTCCTCCGAGAAAATTTTTCAAAATCACGATTTTTCAAATCCGAGAAACTTCTCAATGCGAAATTTCTTGCGAAGTCGTAAAAATCCTCAACTAAGAAACTTTCTCACATGACAAGTTTTTAAAATCCGAGAAACTTTCTCGATGCGAAACTTCTTGCGAAGTTTTAAAATCCTCAACTGAAGAAACTTTCTCACATGACAAGTTTTAAAATCCGTGAAAATCATTTTCAACAGAGAATTTGTTTTTCCTTTTTCTGTCCGAGAATCTTTCATTAAACTCACACAAACACGAAAAATTCTCAACCAAAATTTCTTGGGTAATTTATCTTGAAATCACGAACACCTTCTCAAACCGCATTTTTTTTCTCGTGATAAATTTTTTTTTTCTCATTTTGAAATTTTTCCTCAAACTCATTCAAGACTTGATCCCTTCCACTTTAAACATATCCCCTTAGACCACTTTTGAAAATTTTACTCCTCAAAAAATCGTTTTTAAATTTCTCGAACTTCTCCGAACTCTAAGATATACTTTCCCTTCATACGTTTTCGACCATCACACACGTTCACATAGTTCTAAGAAATTCTTTAAACGATTTTTCTCAAACACTACTCGTTAAACTCATATTTCTCATCTCGTTCGTTACTAACCCACTTATCTATACAAGATCAAAACCACGGACGATTCGACTGCACCAACCATGTCTGCCACAAATGACATCTCAACAGTGGGCTCCGACACCAAACCCCCGATGCTGCGACAAGGCGATTACAGAATATGGACAAACAGGTTCCTCACGTTCATCAGGAACAAAGGCGCCCCACTCTCTCAATACCTACTGGACTCCATCTTCAACGGTCCAGCACAGTTCTGGACAATCATCCCTGCTCAACCAAACGCAAACCCTCCCATGCATGAACGTCGCACTCCAAGAGGCCCCATTAATGAGGATGAAGAGGCTCGCCTACAAGCCGATGAGACTGCCAAAGGATACCTCTTCCAGGCTATGGGCAACGAAGTCTATGCTCACATCGAGTGCTGCACAACTGCCAAGGAAATATGGGATGAACTCGTAGAAATTATGGCAGGCACAACTGAGAGTGCTCAGGGGAGGAAATCAGCATGTCTCTCGCAGTATGAACATTTCCAGGCCTATGAAGGAGAGGAGCTGCGTGACACGTACCTCCGATACTTGAAGGTCATCAATGAACTCAAGAAAGCCAAGATCTCTAGGGACAAGTTCGATATCAACAACCGCTTCCTTGGTAGCCTCAAACCACATTGGGGCAATGCAACCGTGATGATGATTCAGAGTAAGGACCTCTCCAACACTTCCATCCATGTCCTCTACGACAGCTTGTCAGCCTATGCTCCTTACGTGCAACCTCAGTCCACCAACACTCGAGTCGACCCGCTGGCTCTCCTCTCGAACAAGACTACCGAACGATCTTCCACCTCTAAGCCCAAACAGAACAAAGGGAAGCTACCAGCTGTTGTATCTGACACTTCTTCAGGATCCGAAGCTGATACAGAATCTGATGAAGATGTTCGTGATCTACGCAAGCAACTGGCAATGCTCACTAAGATGGTCTCAAAGAAGATCGGAAAAAAATCCTCATCCTCCTCCAATCGCCAAAGAATCTTTAACGGCACCAAAAAGACCACTCCCACGGACGAAGCTAAGCCGATAAAGAAAGAGGAGGACTCAGCACCTCAAAAGTCTGTGAAGTGCTTTCAGTGTGGAAAGACAGGCCACATTGCCAAGGAATGCCACGCCCCACGCATGAAGGGCTCTGGCTATTATGACCGTAAGGCCAGAATGACCCGCAAAATGGAAAGTGGGAAAGTTCTTCTCACCGAAGAAGCTGAATGGGTGAACGACACTTCAGAAGACGAGGAGCCTAAGGATGAAGATTGCTGCATGGCAAGGCTGGTCGAACATGACGAGGACGAAGAGATGGTCAACACCGGTGAGAATGCAGCTAAGAATCCTACCAACGCCGAGGCTGAGGTACGAATTTCACAACTCGAAGATGTGTTTAATCACCGGCACACCATTAAGAAATCCACCGTAGACGCCAGGGATTATGATGTGTAGCACCCGGGGTCCACATAAGCTAATATGGCCAATAAATTTGCATGAATATTGGGTGCAATTATGTGTATTCCATGTATCAATTATGTGCAATTGTAAGACCCGGAAATTTAAGTACGGGATTTACGGCATAATTAAGAGCAGAGATAATTAATTTGAGAAAAAGTTGAGTTAATTACGTCAGGGAGCTAGGATTTTGAGTGAAATACTTTATTTAAGACACGTAATTAATTTATGTCTAATGTGCGATATATGCTTCTATGTGTTTACATGATTTCAAGTGACGTGATTTATAATCCTTATACGTGTTACGAATTATGATTATGTGATCCATGTGAATTCATGAAGTATGGGTACCATATTGTATGTGTATAAGAGTTATGAGGACTTAAGGAATTTAAGTCACTAGTACACGTGGCATGCACGTACGAAATCGCCGAGCTCAAATTGAGCAAGTTAGAATCGGCCGATTTCCACACACACATGGAATTAGAATTTCAGGGTAAATCGAGTAGGAATCGGGCGATTTAACGAAACCACATTTCGGGCGATTAAGATAGCAAGTACACGTGGCGTGCATACGAGAAATCGCCGATTTTGAACTAACGAAGCTAGGAATCGGGCAATTAGTTACATAGAAGACATTGGTCGAAAATGAATTAGAAGGACATATAATCGGGCAGCACTTGAATAGTATAAGTTTCGATCAAGTTAGAAATCGGGCGATTTCTTAAACCAATCCTAGAGATCGACGATTTATGCCCAGGACGAAGTGTAATCGATCGATCTGAAGATAAAATAGAAGGAATAAGGAAATGAAGAAAATTGTTATATGTGAATTGGGCCATACAATGTGGGCTAGAAATTTCCATAGTTGATCCAATTCATAAGAAATCAATTAGGAGACAACTTTCCTTAAAATAAGGAAATCCCACGTCTACTCTAGGTATTGCCCATTTCATCCAAGAAATATCTAAGCCTAACACCTCAACACTCCATAATTTACTCCAAAACCCACGAAACTAGAAAGGAGAAGGGAAAGGAGCCGAGAGGATTTCATCGAAAGGAACACCTCAAGTTAGCTTGGACTTCGAAAATTAGTAAGTAACGCCAAATCCCTAAGCCACTTCGATTTCTTTCTATTAAGATTATGTAGCTAAAAATTTCGAGCTAGGGTTGGGAAAATTCGAGGGAGTTAAAGCGTACTATAGAAGGCAAATGCTCTAACTTAGGGCATAGAATCATACTTTAGGGTTTCGATGGAAGTAGCTAAGTATGAGAGAGTTTAATGAGCTATAGGGATCATTTCGTTAAAAGGGGATGATTCTGGATTAGTGATGAACATTGTTGGTAGGATGAACGATGAACGCGATTTCGGATAGGTGATTCAAGGCTCGATCGAATCGATAGAATTAGGTAACAAATCGGGCGACTCTTGCTTGAGTAAGGAAATCGGGCGATTTAATGTAAGAATACTAAGTTCCACTAAAACCTAGAAATCGGGCAAATTGCTGCATGTGAAGGATCGATTGAAACCAAGTAGAACAAGCACCAAATCGGGCGATTTGAACAGAATCTACACGTGGCATGAAAGGAAGAAATCGCCGAGATCTAGTTGACAAACCCTAAGTCGGGCGATTTTGAGTTACTACTAACATAAGGCGAAATGTGCATGTGAGGAATCGATTAAATTAAATGTATGGGGCAATGTAATCGTGCGATTTAAGCTCAAGGGGTACTCGGCGAATTTGCGGGGCATTGAAACCCTACAAATCGGGCGAAATGTCGAGCATGCATGCATGAAATCGGGCAAGCTAAGGTGACGTCAACGCGCGGCGATTTCCATCCTTTAAGACCACAAATCGGGCGAAACAAGCCACATGCAAGAATCAAATCGGGCGATTTGTTGAGCAATGAGAGCAATCGGCGATTCCAGATTCCACACGCCACAAATCGGGCGAATCCATCCCATGTATGACAAGTCGGGCGAAAGCCATTCAAATAGGCACAAATCGGACGATTAGGACAGAAACTCCACGTGGCATTTGGAGAACAAATCGCCGAGCTTTGGTCCATGAAATCACAAATCGGGCGATTTCCTCCCATGTTCCAATTTCAGGCGAAAGTTAAATCGCCGAACTCTTTCTCGAACGATTTTAACCATATCTCTAAATCGGGCGATTTCCTCTTATTGGATGGCTTAAATCGACCGAATTGCTCAACCATTTCGTACATGGAATCGAGCGAAATGAAGAAGAAACTAAAATCGGGAGAATTGAAAATTAACAATAACCTAACTCTAGCCGAATTCGTTAGGTCACAATTCGAGACTAACTTTACTTAGGAATTTATTGGGTGGGGACTTGATTTAGTAAGAGTCGAACGACTTAGGACTCTATTAAAATTAATAAAGTCCGACAATTTAGTTCGACCTAAGTGTAATAAAGGCGTAATACTAATACGATAATATTTATGTTTAAAGGTCGTACGTTAGGAGCAAACGGGGAGAATACTAATTACGCTTGGACGACAGGTAAGTAGAAATCCAACTACGACACATAACTTGTCTGAATGCACTTGCTTTATGCGAATACGTGCTTCTGTGATTTTATGTTTACGTGATTTAATTGATATGCTTTTATATGAGCGTGTCTGAAGTTTAAATTGGATGACAAGGTGCTTCGAGGCTTACCTGAATTGTGATTACTTGATATTACGTGACTATGTGCCTCGATGATTACATGAATTACGTGGAATAATTGTATATTCTGTCTCTTGGTAATATCGTCTGGCATTTGTTGCATTTTCATACTCACGTGCATACACTATCATATGTGGGAGGGTTGTATGAGTCGAGTATGCATATATATGGTGTATCGCTTGAAAGCGATTGATACATTGCCGATATGGGCATGTGTTGTCGACTCAGTTGAGTCAAGGGCTGTCCACTATGCCACCAGGGCGACGTTTAGCGTCGTCAAACTATTATATAAAATATATGGATTATGATTAGGGCAGATGTCCCGATGGCGAAAAGGCCGTATACATATATTCTTATTATTGTACACGTAATGAAATATATTACGGCGATTCACGAGGCCGACTGCCTGATTCACGAGAGGCAGGTATATATAGATATATTACGGCGATTCACGAGGCCGACTGCCTGATTCACGAGAGGCAGGTATATATATATTACGGCGATTCACGAGGCCGACTGCCTGATTTACGAGAGTCAGGTATATAAATATATTATGGCGATTCACGAGGGCCGTATATATATATATATTATTATTATGAACATAATGAAATATACTAGGGCGAAGGCCCGTTGGCGAAAGTGCCGTATACATATATTATTATTATTGTACTTGTAATGAAATATATTAGGGCGAAGACCCGTTGGCGAAAGGGCCATATACATATATTACTATTATTGTACAAGTAATGAAATACAATAGGGCGGAGACCCGTTGGCGAAAGGGCCGCATACATATACTACTATTATTGTAAAAATAATGAAATATATTAGGGCGATGCCCGTTGGCAATGTGGCCATATAGACACACTTATGATATGATTGGGCGATGCCCGTGGCGGTAAGGTGCGACCTGGAGGGTGCGACCTGAGGGTGTAAGCGATACAGGGTGGAACCCTGGTGTAGGCTACCTCAGCGTGGGCTACCAGCGTGAGCGACCGCTGGACAGTCGGGGACGACCGGGATTATATGGCGACCTAGGGGAACGATGTGCATCCTAGGGTTCGGCCATCCGGCGTGGACCGCTGTCGTGTTGTCCCTGAGGGACGTGAGCTCTTGTGGTGCATAGTGAGATTAGCCGAGGGCCCTGAGTGATGTTAGTACGAATATGATGAGCATCGGCGCAGATCGCCTTTGCGAAGTATAGGTGCATCGGCGCGGATCGCCTTTGCGTAGGTAGTATATGCATTGGCGTGGATTGCCTTTGCGGGGAAGGGACATGTGCATACATGCATGATTTTTGCTTACTGAGCCTCGGTGGCTCATTTCTTTATGTTATGTGTTGTAGGTACTTACGATCACGGTACGTGATCGCCTAGCTGGCAAGGCCTATCTTTTGAAACTTCCGAGCGTCTTTTGGGGTGGACGTGTGTGTATGGATGACGACCTGTGAGGCCGGGCGCATAGGAGCTTTTGCTGTGCCATCGCAACCGTTCCGAGTAATTACGACCTAGAAATAGTACATAATTAGAACTCGAAGAATTGCTTTTGTCGCCGTAGCATTTCCTTTGGTATGTATTGAATAAAGTTCCATGTTGCAAATGGAAAAACGAAAAATTTCATACGCCTTTCTGTAGTTCCTTCATTTAAATACGCCATTAGGCACTTAGGACGACGTTAGAAATGGTGGCGATGGCTAGGGTCGCTACAGTTGGTATCAGAGCCTCGGTCACAGGTTCTGTAGACTGTCCATACACACACACCCAAAAGCGCGGAAGCAGCCTTGCCTGTAAGTGTTATGAATATTATGCTTAGGTGCTTTTAATAATGTGCCTCCTTGTTTCACTAATTGAAGAATGACTAGCGAGTCTAGAGAATTGATTGGCGAGTCGAGTCGCGGGGTGACAACTGGATCACCTACGAATGAACAGAGCTCAATGCTCCTACACCTCACCGAATTGGTCCAACAACAGTCGGATCAAATCGGCGAACTGAAAGACCAAGTTAGTGAACTCAAGGGTCTGATCTACGATCTTATCGACAAACAGAGTTCCTTCGACCCCCGTAGATCCTCGTACCCGGGGATAGTAGGAAGGGAATTCCCAGAACGGAACCCTCCAGCTCCTAGGGATATTACCAACCCTATTAGATTGGAAATCCAGGTTTCCCAAGCTCAGAAGGGAAAGCGAAAAATGGGTGATAGGACCGGGCCAGCTCAACAGTCCGACCCCAATAAGGGAAGGCCTCAACCTTTTCCACCCACCATACCAATGTGCCGAAGATGTGCACGGCGACACCAGGGAGTCTGCAACTCACAGAATGCGAACTGCTTCAAGTGTGGCAAGGCGGGTCACTATTCTAGGGCGTGCCCGGGAAAGAGACCGGGAAGCCAAACCGATGGTCAAGCAGAACCATCAACAGGGCCAGCTAGAGCATATGCAACCATATCGGAGGAAACAGAGGGGAACCCGCCAGTGGAGACAGGTAACCTACCCGCCCATCAAACCATCATCATGCATCTTGGTAACTTAGAAGCCACACACCCTTGTGTACTCTTTACTTACGTAGCGAGACTCGAACTTTCTTCTGGTTAATTTGAGTACAAGCATGAAAGTCACCATTTCTCCGGAGACTTCGACCCGAACTGATCAAGACCATGATCTCCCTTCTTGAATATTCTTTCCTTCTGGAGTGTAATTACGAGGCTACATTTTGCTCTCTTCCGCACGACAGATCTAAACCCCGTAATGTCGGAATGCGACCCTGATTCAATCTTTCCGACCTCCTATAAATCATGCATGTTCAGTAGCCGAGTGGCGCAACGGAAGCGTGATAGCACTCGGAAATTTCAATTTCTGCCTAAAATCTGAATTATAGCCATTTCGGATAGCTTGTCGAAGCGGATGTAGGTTTGACTAGATTGGGCGACACACACATCTGCTTGATCCAGAGTTCGCTGATAGGATTCGAGACGACAAGCGAGACCCTATGATCTTGTTTCCTCTCCTTCTATTCCAAATAGAATACCCTTCTCTTCTGTCGTAACACGAACATTCTCTCTCGAACCTCTAGAAATAAAGAATAAGTAGATTGTTTTAATGGAAGAGTAGGTTAAAACTAGTCGCAGGACTTCGCGTCCCATATTAGAAATAAGGGCGACTGCTAAGACTCCGAATATGCCCTACAATTAGCACGTTAGGAGCCTACATAAATCCTAGATAAAACCTGGATTTCGGGAATGCGACGAAAATAGGATGAGTCAAGACAAGGGCGCCATTGTGCCCAATTGACTCAGACTACGATGGACCTGTCACTTACGACCCTCGATCGTTGCCTCCGGTTCTTAACATTGGGAACTACCCGGGAAAGAGTTAGGTACAGGAACAAGGAGAAGCGAGAACCACTTAAATACCGCGGATCCTCTCTCGGTTAGGGCTTCCCCCCTACTCCTTCACTCGTTCTCTTTGCTGCGTCTTCCTTTTTTTTCCCTCACATTCTAGCATTATAAAAAACTATCCTTGATAGCGGCTTGGCAAAAACTCATTTTCCTAAACAGATACAACTAGCTCCGGAGGTGAACTTGGTCCAGGAAACTGAGTCCAAGGCATTGAAAAGCCCCGAGAGGGCTTTTCAATGCCTTGGACTCAGTTTCCTGGACCAAGTTCACCTCCGGAGCTAGTTGTATCTGTTTAGGAAAATGAGTTTTTGACGCATATCAGCAAGTCGAGGATCCACTTCTGAGAAACGTCCCATTCTAAGATGTCAACGAGGTTGCGAAGGCGATAAACACGAATCCTAGAGCCACTCTGCCGTGATTTATCCCTACGCTAAGTGGCCAGTGCAAGAATCCTAGTTACGTCTCGGAAATCTTCAGGATTTTCAATTACCGAACGACCTTCGCAAGACATGTGTTCCAAATTTTTCGCGCATGACTCAGCATTCTCCGTTTCCCTATGTATCATTTTCAGGAATCTTCTGAACTTGTCATTGCCCTTCTATCGTCTAGAGAGAGTTCGGTATCCTGAGTAGTTCCAAACGGGCTGATTTCGGGGGCGAAATCCTCTTTAAGGGGGGGAGGATGTAGCACCCGGGGTCCACGTAAGCTAATATGGCCAATAAATTTGCAGGAATATTGGGTGCAATTATGTGTATTCCATGTATCAATTATGTGCAATTGTAAGACCCGGAAATTTAAGTACGGGATTTACGGCATATTAAGAGCAGAGATAATTAATTTGAGAAAAAGTTGAGTTAATTACGTCAGGGAGCTAGGATTTTGAGTGAAATACTTTATTTAAGACACGTAATTAATTTATGTCTAATGTGCGATATGTGCTTCTATGTGTTTACATGATTTCAAGTGACGTGATTTATAATCCTTATACGTGTTACGAATTATGATTATGTGATCCATGTGAATTCATGAAGTATGGGTACCATATTGTATGTGTATAAGAGTTATGAGGACTTAAGGAATTTAAGTCACTAGTACACGTGGCATGCACGTACGAAATCGCCGAGCTCAAATTGAGCAAGTTAGAATCGGCCGATTTCCACACACACATGGAATTAGAATTTCAGGGTAAATCGAGTAGGAATCGGGCGATTTAACGAAACCACATTTCGGGCGATTAAGATAGCAAGTACACGTGGCGTGCATACGAGAAATCGCCGATTTTGAACTAACGAAGCTAGGAATCGGGCAATTAGTTACATAGAAGACATTGGTCGAAAATGAATTAGAAGGACATATAATCGGGCAGCACTTGAATAGTATAAGTTTCGATCAAGTTAGAAATCGGGCGATTTCTTAAACCAATCCTAGAGATCGACGATTTATGCCCAGGACGAAGTGTAATCGATCGATCTGAAGATAAAATAGAAGGAATAAGGAAATGAAGAAAATTGTTATATGTGAATTGGGCCATACAATGTGGGCTAGAAATTTCCATAGTTGATCCAATTCATAAGAAATCAATTAGGAGACAACTTTCCTTAAAATAAGGAAATCCCACGTCTACTCTAGGTATTGCCCATTTCATCCAAGAAATATCTAAGCCTAACACCTCAACACTCCATAATTTACTCCAAAACCCACGAAACTAGAAAGGAGAAGGGAAATGAGCCGAGAGGATTTCATCGAAAGGAACACCTCAAGTTAGCTTGGACTTTGAAAATTAGTAAGTAACGCCAAATCCCTAAGCCACTTTGATTTCTTTCTATTAAGATTATGTAGCTAAAAATTTCGAGCTAGGGTTGGGAAAATTCGAGGGAGTTAAAGCGTACTATAGAAGGCAAATGCTCTAACTTAGGGCATAGAATCATACTTTAGGGTTTCGATGGAAGTAGCTAAGTATGAGAGAGTTTAATGAGCTATAGGGATCATTTCGTTAAAAGGGGATGATTCTGGATTAGTGATGAACATTGTTGGTAGGATGAACGATGAACGCGATTTCGGATAGGTGATTTAAGGCTCGATCGAATCGATAGAATTAGGTAACAAATCGGGCGACTCTTGCTTGAGTAAGGAAATCGGGCGATTTAATGTAAGAATACTAAGTTCCACTAAAACCTAGAAATCGGGCAAATTGCTGCATGTGAAGGATCGATCGAAACCAAGTAGAACAAGCACCAAATCGGGCGATTTGAACAGAATCTACACGTGGCATGAAAGGAAGAAATCGCCGAGATCTAGTTGACAAACCCTAAGTCGGGCGATTTTGAGTTACTACTAACATACGGCGAAATGTGCATGTGAGGAATCGATTAAATTAAATGTATGGGGCAATGTAATCGTGCGATTTAAGCTCAAGGGGTACTCGGCGAATTTGCGGGGCATTAAAACCCTACAAATCGGGCGAAATGTCGAGCATGCATGCATGAAATCGGGCAAGCTAAGGTGACGTCAACGCGCGGCGATTTCCATCCTTTAAGACCACAAATCGGGCGAAACAAGCCACATGCAAGAATCAAATCGGGCGATTTGTTGGGCAATGAGAGCAATCGGCGATTCCAGATTCCACACGCCACAAATCGGGCGAATCCATCCCATGTATGACAAGTCGGGCGAAAGCCATTCAAATAGGCACAAATCGGACGATTAGGACAGAAACTCCACGTGGCATTTGGAGAACAAATCACCGAGCTTTGGTCCATGAAATCACAAATCGGGCGATTTCCTCCCATGTTCCAATTTCAGGCGAAAGTTAAATCGCCGAACTCTTTCTCGAACGATTTTAACCATATCTCTAAATCGGGCGATTTCCTCTTATTGGATGGCTTAAATCGACCGAATTGCTCAACCATTTCGTACATGGAATCGAGCGAAATGAAGAAGAAACTAAAATCGGGAGAATTGAAAATTAACAATAACCTAACTCTAGCCGAATTCGTTAGGTCACAATTCGAGACTAACTTTACTTAGGAATTTATTGGGTGGGGACTTGATTTAGTAAGAGTCGAACGACTTAGGACTCTATTAAAATTAATAAAGTCCGACAATTTAGTTCGACCTAAGTGTAATAAAGGCGTAATACTAATACGATAATATTTATGTTTAAAGGTCGTACGTTAGGAGCAAACGGGGAGAATACTAATTACGCTTGGACGACAGGTAAGTAGAAATCCAACTACGACACATAACTTGTCTGAATGCACTTGCTTTATGCGAATACGTGCTTCTGTGATTTTATGTTTACGTGATTTAATTGATATGCTTTTATATGAGCGTGTCTGAAGTTTAAATTGGATGACAAGGTGCTTCGAGGCTTACCTGAATTGTGATTACTTGATATTACGTGACTATGTGCCTCGATGATTACATGAATTACGTGGAATAATTGTATATTCTGTCTCTTGGTAATATCGTCTGGCATTTGTTGCATTTTCATACTCACGTGCATACACTATCATATGTGGGAGGGTTGTATGAGTCGAGTATGCATATATATGGTGTATCGCTTGAAAGCGATTGATACATTGCCGATATGGGCATGTGTTGTCGACTCAGTTGAGTCAAGGGCTGTCCACTATGCCACCAGGGCGACGTTTAGCGTCGTCAAACTATTATATAAAATATATGGATTATGATTAGGGCAGATGTCCCGATGGCGAAAAGGCCGTATACATATATTATTATTATTGTACACGTAATGAAATATATTACGGCGATTCACGAGGCCGACTGCCTGATTCACGAGAGGCAGGTATATATAGATATATTACGGCGATTCAAGAGGCCGACTGCCTGATTCACGAGAGGCAGGTATATATATATTACGGCGATTCACGAGGCCGACTGCCTGATTTACGAGAGGCAGGTATATAAATATATTATGGCGATTCACGAGGGCCGTATATATATATATTATTATTATGAACATAATGAAATATACTAGGGCGAAGGCCCGTTGGCGAAAGTGCCGTATACATATATTATTATTATTGTACTTGTAATGAAATATATTAGGGCGAAGACCCGTTGGCGAAAGGGCCGTATACATATATTACTATTATTGTACAAGTAATGAAATACAATAGGGCGGAGACCCGTTGGCGAAAGGGCCGTATACATATACTACTATTATTGTAAAAATAATGAAATATATTAGGGCAATGCCCGTTGGCAATGTGGCCATATAGACACACTTATGATATGATTGGGCGATGCCCGTGGCGGTAAGGTGCGACCTGGAGGGTGCGACCTGAGGGTGTAAGCGATACAGGGTGGAACCCTGGTGTAGGCTACCTCAGCGTGGGCTACCAGCGTGAGCGACCGCTGGACAGTCGGGGACGACCGGGATTATATGGCGACCTAGGGGAACGATGTGCATCCTAGGGTTCGGCCATCCGGCGTGGACCGTTGTCGTGTTGTCCCTGAGGGACGTGAGCTCTTGTGGTGCATAGTGAGATTAGCCGAGGGCCCTGAGTGATGTTAGTACGAATATGATGAGCATCGGCGCAGATCGCCTTTGCGAAGTATAGGTGCATCGGCGCGGATCGCCTTTGCGTAGGTAGTATATGCATTGGCGTGGATTGCCTTTGCGGGGAAGGGACATGTGCATACATGCATGATTTTTGCTTACTGAGCCTCGGTGGCTCATTTCTTTATGTTATGTGTTGTAGGTACTTACGATCACGGTACGTGATCGCCTAGCTGGCAAGGCCTATCTTTTGAAACTTCCGAGCGTCTTTTGGGGTGGACGTGTGTGTATGGATGACGACCTGTGAGGCCGGGCGCATAGGAGCTTTTGCTGTGCCATCGCAACCGTTCCGAGTAATTACGACCTAGAAATAGTACATAATTAGAACTCGAAGAATTGCTTTTGTCGCCGTAGCATTTCCTTTGGTATGTATTGAACAAAGTTCCATGATGCAAATGGAAAAACGAAAAATTTCATACGCCTTTCTGTAGTTCCTTCATTTAAATACGCCATTAGGCACTTAGGACGACGTTAGAAATGGTGGCGATGGCTAGGGTCGCTACATGATGAACTTAAGCTAAAATTTGAAAACAACTATGCCTTACTTAGTTTAAAAGTAGAAGAGCTCGCCTGTGCAAACGAACGTCTAATGGCCTCTGAAGCGTTAGTCAAACGTCTGCAAAGCAAGAATAAACAAAGTGAGACTATGGTTAAGGAAACCACACTGGCCATCAGTTCATGCGAAACATCTCGTCTTCTGACGGCATCCCAATACGAACTGCTTACAAAGGAAAGAGTTAGGATGTACCGAAAGGTGAAAGAACTTGCAGAGCAACTTCACCTTAGAAACGAAAACACACGCATCTTATGCCTATTGAATCAACTAGTTGAAACAGAATTCTACAACGCCCGGGAGGGAATCGGCCTGGCCAGCAATTGCAAACCAACACCGCTAACAATTAAAAGGTATAACATGTGTAACACTACGTTCCTACAAACAAGAAATGGTGCTCCCTCGCAACTTAGGCCATCTGTGAGATCATCCTCCGCTGTCATCTCGGAAGAAAAAAGAGTACAGAACATTCATTGGGCAGAAATCGCGTATGACTACACAGAATTGAATGATAGTAATAAGACTAAGATACCTTCACTCTCGGAGGATGTCGAAACTCCACTCCCAACCAAAGAATAGGAAGTTGCTTTCCAAGAAGCGCTCTCTCGCACCTACATCCCAAAGAAACTTCTGCTCATAGCAGAGCTAGAACGAACACTAGGATTAGAACGGAAGGCCTTCGCAAAGGAGCGAGATGAACTACTTAGCAAAATCTTTACACTAGAACAATTTCACAATACAAACAATTCCTCTACATCGAGTCAAGTACCCGATTCTCAAACATGTAAATGTAAGAGGACGGCGAAGATGACTCCTAAAGCTGAAACTTGTTCAAACACTAACTCTCGTATTCCTATGGATACAGGGAATGTGAGTTCGACGTCTCTGGAAGGGAGTTCATCTGAAATAGAGGAGAACCCACTCTTCGATGACAAGAAGAAAAGACCATCCTATATTCGTCTTTCCAATCTATGTACTGAATCCCAACATCTTAAGGACGTAGACAATTATGTTGCCAAAACTTATCTTTCCTTTGCCAAACTAATGTCTATGTGTTGCTGCAATGACTTTATTCTTCCACGCTTTCATGAATATGAGGCACACGAACACGCAACACTCCGACCAAAAAGGCAAACCTCCTCTACAACGCCCTTGCATTCTCCCAGTTCACCTACGCCCACGGTTAAGCGAAAACGCCATCCAACGCTGAATACAAAGTCACCTACTGCTCGCAAGCAAAAGACGACTAAAACCGAAGGACGACAACAACAACCAAAACCCTCACGCCAGTTCATGAATAAGACAACGTATATGCAAGCGCAAGTTAGGAAAATATGGGTTAGAAAAACCGTAATCCTGCCTCATCAAACAAATCACAAAGGGAAAGCTAAATTAGATCCAACACAACCTGATTTAGACCCCACATTTCTCGTTAAGCGTATGAAAATTTTACTTGTATCACAAGAAGGTCCCGTCCGTAAACAGGGACCCAACATTTGCTAATGATTGCAGGTCTGTCATGTGTGGTATCTAGACTCGGGTTGCTCCACACACATGACGGGGAACAAGGAGCTGTTGAACAACTTCTCCGAGCGCTATCTCGGAAGGGTCTCCTTCGGAAACAGTCAAATGGTGCCAATTCTCGGAACTGGTGATCTTGTCCATGACAAACTGACGATTAAGGGCATCTCTTACGTCGAGGGTTTGAGCTACAATCTTTTCAGCATTGGCCATTTCTGCGACAAAGGATACAAGGTTCTCTTCGAATCTGACATCTGCAGCATTATCGATGCCTCGGGACTACCTCTTCTCTCTGGAACACGCACGTCTCACCTCTACGTACTCAATCTTACTACCTCTCGACCAATTTGCCTTCTCTCCCGTGCTGCACCCAAGTTGAACGATCTATGGCACCGGCGTCTTTCACACCTCAATTTCAAGACTATCAAAAACTGCGTCAGAATAAACTCGTCAACGGTCTACCCCAACTGTCATATCATAAGGAACACCTCTGCTCTGCCTGTGAATTGGGGAAGATGAAGCGATCATCACACATCTCTAAGGAAACACCGTTCTCTAAAATCATCCTTGAGCTCTTACACATGGATCTATGTGGCCCAAAGCCTACGGCTTCGGAGGAAGACGGTATATTCTTGTGATTGTCGACGATTTCTCACGCTATACATGGACGAAACTCGTTCGCACAAAGGATGAAGTTCCTGATTTAATCATCGAGTTTGTTGTTACGTCCCAAACTCTTCATCAACAGAAGGTTCGGATTATCAGAACTGACAACGGAACTGAGTTAAGAATCAGAACCTCAGTGATTTCTATGCCACTCAGGGCATCACCCAGCAGTTCTCAACTGTGAAGACACCGGAACAGAATGGTGTCATTGAGCGTAAGAATAGGACACTAGTTGAAGCAGCTAGGACTCTCCTCATCCAATCCGTACTTCCTCACTCTCTTTGGGGAGAAGCTATTCAAACGGCTTGTTACACGCAGAACCGGGCTTCCATCCACAAGAGATTCAACCGCACCCCATACGAGATGCTGAATAACCGTCGTATCCCAGATATATCTTATCTAAGGGTCTTCGGTTGCCGATGTTTCGTGGCCAATGATCGCCAACATCTTGGGAAGCTTGATCCAAAAGCACTTGAAGGCACCTTTGTTGGATATTCGTTGAACTCGAAGGCAAACAGAGTCTATCTTAGGGAGAAACGATCAGTAATAGATAGCACAAATGTCACCTTTGACGAAGCGAAGGCGACCTCATGGCTCCTGCTCACATCAATCCAGAACCAGGTCTTCTACAGTCGTTGACTAAAGGTCAACTTTCAACGACGGGAACTTCCTCATCTGAGGGCAATTCTGGTGACCTGGATCTCGATCTGCTCTTTGAGTACTTCTATCCAGTCCCCAAGACTCCCGTCGCCACCACTCAAACTACCGCTGCACCCACCCCACCTACACCACCAGCTATCGGCGATGATGTCGTCCCACCAAACTTGGATGATCTCAATCTCAACGAAGACGACATCTTACCCAACCCAGGGAACATTGCTGATGCTGATGCTGAACCTTCTCAATCTACTACAATTGAGATCGCTTCTTCGGACACCGGACCCCAATCTAATGAACCTCCAATCGATACAAATGCGGCTAGCTCCTCACAGACCAATGTACCACTTTGGGCTCGCTCTCATCCTACGGATCAGATTATTGGGGATCCCACATCCGGTGTTTCGACGCGTTCAGCTACGATGTATGAAAGTCTGTTCGCTTGCTATCTCAGTCAATCCAAACCATCACGAGTAGCTGAAGCTCTCAACGATCCTGATTGGCTGATTGCAATGCAGGAGGAAATAAATCAGTTTGAACGTTTACAAGTTTGGGAACTCGTACCACGCCCTCACAACAGATCCATTATCGGCACGAAGTGGATCTTCAAGAACAAAAAGGATGAAGACGGTGTTGTCATTCGCAATAAAGCAAGACTTGTGGCTAAGGGGTACAACCAACAAGAAGGCATCGACTACGATGAAACTTTCGCCCCTGTTTCCAGGATCGAAGCAATTCGAATTTTTCTTGCCTTTGCTGCTCACAAGAACTTTAAAGTCTACCAAATGGACGTGAAGACTGCATTTCTGAATGGATTTCTCAAAGAAGAAGTGTACGTTGATCAACCTGAAGGATTCTTGAGCGAAGAGTTTCCTCATCACGTATATAGACTCTACAAGGCCCTCTACGGACTAAAACAGGCTCCCCGAGCTTGGTATGACGTCCTTTCAGACTTCCTTGTTCAGTCTGGATTCAAGAAAGGATCTCTGGATACAACTCTCTTCACCAAGCGGAGTGGCCCGGACATCATGATTGTACAGATTTATGTTGATGACATCATTTTTGGATCGACTAAACCACAACTGTGTGAAGACTTCGCCGAATTGATGAAAGAAAAATTCGAAATGAGTATGATGGGCGAGCTGAATTTCTTTCTTGGTCTTCAAGTAAAGCAACTCCCGGACGGAATCTTCATCAACCAGTCCAAATACATCCATGACATCCTCGAGAAATATGGAATGAAGGATGCTAAGACTGCTGCTACACCTATGTCACCTTCTGGCCGACCCGACGCGGACCCATCTGGTGCTCCCGCTGACCAAACCGTCTATCGTGGGATAATAGGCTCTCTTCTGTACCTAACTGCTAGTCGACCGGATATCGTTCTCTCGACAGGAATCTGCGCTCGTTTTCAGGCTACACCGAAGGAATCCCATTTCACTGCTGTCAAAAGGATTCTCCGCTATCTCAAAGGAACACCCAATCTGGGTTTGTGGTACCCCACTCGATCGGACTTCAAGCTGGTTGGATTTTCTGACTCGGATTACGCAGGATGCAAGATGGATCGAAAAAGCACCTCTGGAGCTGCACACTTCTTGGGCAGTAAACTCGTGAGTTGGTCTTCTCGAAAACAAAACTGTGTCTCAACTTCGTCGACGAAGGCAGAATATGTCGCCGCCGCTAGTTGTTGCTCACAGCTTTTGTGGATGAGAACCCAACTACGAGATTTTAATTTTCATGTTGATAAAATTCCCATTTATTGTGACTCGAAGAGTGCGATTGCGATGACAAGTAATCCGGTACATCACTCAAGAACGAAACACATAGATATTCGTCACCACTTCATCAAAGAACATGTTGAACAAGGGACGATTGAATTGCACTACGTCACTACTGAAGATCAACTAGCCGACATTTTCACAAAACCGTTGGATGTCAAACGATTCCAACACCTTGTGACTATGTTGGGCATGTTGAATATTCAATTGTGATCAATCGACCCTACATAAACTTTGATAAAGTATACATATGTCTTTTCACTTTCCTCCATTCTCTATGTGTATTCTGAATTATGTCTCTTAAGGGGGAGTCTTCGATTAAGGGGGAGTTTCTGTTTTTTCTCTTTATCAAAAAGGGGAGTTATAGATTAAGGGGGAGTTGCTGATTCTACCTAATTTACAAAAATAAAAAATTTGGGTTGAACTTTTAAATTTTGGTCAAACGGAGTCAAAATTGGGCAAATTGATTTTTGGGTTGAAAAGTTTAATTTTGGTCAAATGGGGTCAAAATTGGACCAACAAGACCCAATTTTGACCAAGCCCGCGAAATTCGGCCCAGGAACCAATCTTGAACAAACCCGAGATTTTCGGCCCATTTTACTCAAAATCTCGCATGAACAGTCACAAAACCCCAAAAACTTAACTCTTTTCACAATCCTTTCAAATTCCCGAGAAAAATTTAAAACTTTCGCACCTTCCTTCTTCGAAATTTCTCAATCCCTCGCAATCGTCATCTTCCTCAAATCCGTCTTCAAACTCCGTTTTTCTGCATTCTCCATCGTCAAAATCAGCTTTTCGGTATGAATACATCGCAAATAAACTGCTTCTCGTTCGCTTTGCTTTGTGTATGCCCCGTTTTGTTTAGTTTTTTTTAGGTTTAATAGTATTTTCTCGGCTTTAATTAGGACGCATGCTAGGCTTTAGGTGTTTAGAACCCCCAAATATGTATTGCCCGTCCAATTTCGAGTCGATTGAGTCCAGTTTATTGCATTTTGGTTAAGATTTGAGTAGGTCTAAGGCAAAAATCACAGCGTCGTTTTGTACGATTTCGCCCAGTGTTCTTCACCGAGAAAATTCTCTGGAAAAATATCTTGACGATAGATTTTCGCTGCTACAGTGAGTAAGGTTCCGCGAAAATTTTATCCGAGAAATTTCTTGTGTTAAAATTTTCGCTGCTACAGTGTGTAAAGTCCGCGAAAGTTTTCATCCGAGAAGTTTCTTACGATTAAAACTTTTGCTGCTACAGTGAGTCAAGCCCCGCGAAACTTTCATACACCTCACGTCATATTACATTTTTTCGCATCTTCATTATTTCGCGACTACAGTAACCAAAAAATTCTCAATCCGCAAACTTAAATTTTCTCGGACCCATGCCAATCAATACTTTCGCAGCTACAGTGGTTCAATAATTTCTCAATCCTTACATGCATCATCTTTTCGCGGATCACAAAACTTTCTCAATCTGAAAAATTTTATCCGAGAAATTCCTCCTCACTTGTCAAAACTAAGAAGTTTCAACCTGAGAAATTTTATCACTTGAGCAGATATTTCTTCAACCCGCGAAACTTACATTTCACTTGAGAAAAATTCAAAACTTGCGAAAGTTTGCTAAATTGAAAAATTTCTCTCTTGCGGAAATTTAATAACTTTTGAGAAAATATGTTAACCGAGAAAATTTTTGGATAACTTACAATTTGATAACTTGAATGCGAAAATTAACACTATATGCGAAACTTTACTCTGAATGCGAAATCTCTTTAACATGCGAAAATTTTCCTTATATGCAAAAATTCATGGATAGTCTGAATGCGAAATCTCTTTAACGTGCGAAAATTAACACTTCATGCGAAAATTTTACTCTACCTGCGAAAATCTCTCTCGACTTGTCTATGTGTGATAATTAGCGAAATTTCCTTACATGCGAAAATTCTTGGATATCATGAATGCGAAAATTTTTGATAACTTATGAAATTCCATTTTTTGCGAAAATTTTCCACTTGCGAAATTCTACACCAAATGCGGAAATTTTTTTCACATCACACGAATACTTTCAATCCAAAATTTTCTAAGTGTTGAAAAATTTCCTTTAACTTACTAAAAATGGTCGAAACTCGCCGTCACATGACCATCATTCAATCTTAACAACTTTATTTCAATAGGACTCTAAGTTTGCTTTAATTTTAATTTTTATTCTTATCTTTACTATTTTGGGCACTTTTATGTCTCCTTTTATTGTTTTACCCACGACTCACTTATATCCATGTTCTCGCAATTTAATCCGTACTAATCATGTTATAATTACTGTCAAGCACAGATATGACCAACAAAAATCAAGATACAATTGAAGCACTTGAGGCGGCAGCAATCCAAAGGGACATCGCTCGCATCGAACTCAATACGCTAACCTATGTTCCACCGATCGAGCAGGTCTTCCCAACAAGTCAATGGGCTGCCCTGATACCAAACAACCACATGGTGGACTTAGACAACTTTCGATGCGATGCCCCCATTATCATAGAGATCCTCAAAGGACATCCCCTCCGACACGCCCTCTCTCATGGCGAGCCAGAAGCTCAAGTCTACCTCCAACAGTTCTGGCACACCTTGCAGATAGCTGGACCACACCACATTGCTAAAACAATGACCGCCAAAATCGATCAAGAAATAGTGGTCCTCACTCGAAAGATTGTCCAAGAAGTGCTTCAACTCCCTGTCTACTCACCATACGACCCACTACCAACTCATGAACAACTCATCGAGGACATCGATAGATTGGGCTTTCAACCTGAAAACAAGAAGAAGAAAGGCCCACTCGTTCTCAGTGAAGTCACTACACGGAACCTTCCTCAACCCTGGCGAACACTATATCTCCTACTGAACAAGTGCATGTCGGGGAAGCATGCCGGCCAGGACCGTGAAACCACCAAATCCTCACCATCCTAACCGGCATCGCCCACAACCGCAAGTACAACTACGCCGACGTCATATGGATGGATCTCGTCTCCATAATTCAACGTCGCGATCGGGAAATCGCCAAGGGAGTCACGAACCGCTTCGTACCCTACATGCGGTGGCTCCCAGCCCTCATCAAACACTTCCGCCTGTTCTCCACCGACATCCACACCCGCCCGGCAACCGAACACTTCATAATCCCCACTGTCGAGAAGTTCGCTAAGAAAAACACTCCGGCGAAAGATCGACACGCAATGATAATCCCGGACGACGTTCTCGCCTATGCAGACCCGACCAATCCGCACGTCCGAGAATATCGTGCTACCACAGCCTCTTTCCGCGAAAGCCCACATCCATTATCCATTGTCCCTACGGAGCAGATCAACCCCTCTGCTCCTAACCCCGGGACTAGCCAAAACCCCACCGCCACTACAAAAAAGTCGTCGAGTCGCGCCGCATCCTCTTCCACCCGCGTATCGAAAAAACGATCGCGTGAGGATGACGTAAGCCGCCCCACGGAGCGTCGGTTGAAACAAAAACACGATCGACCTCCTCAGTCACATACAAGCCGAGCCCAACCCGTAGGTACAAGAGGTGATGTGTTCACCTCCCGAGTAGAAGACGTGGCATTTGGCTCAACCACGCAAAGGACCCCACCAATCCACTTATCTTCCTCTCTACAGGAAGATATTTCATCCCACGAGGAGCCACTTATACCATCGACATCCCACTTGGAGATAGTCGATGTTGAAACAAGCAGTCCTTCGCCTCAGACTGCATCCTCTTCAATCACATCGAGTCTAGTGCCCTCACTCCCCATAATTTCATACGTTTCTAGGACACATACACCTTTTATAGCACTACAGAGTCTTCGTGATTCTGTCAGAACGCTCGGTGATGTCTCTGTGACTGAGAGCGGAAGACCTGGCACGGCCATCATAACAATAACCGTGAGCCTAGGCCATCATTCGTTCGAGTCTGTCTCATCGATGATGCCAACGGGAAGTCTTAGTGACCCCGTCTTTTCCCGTCCTATGCAAACGGGCGGCCGATCGGCTATCTTCTCCGATTCGGTGACAGTTGGATTTCTTCGTGATTCCAACTTGTTAAACTTACCCCAGTTCGTCACCGAGACCGCACTAGAGATTCGTATTCAAGAGTTTGCAAAGACTCTTGAGACGTCCATCCTCGACAAAGTCTATGCGCGTCTCGATGCGTCCACCGTCGACAAAGGCAAAGGTGTGGCCCCGGAGACGCCACCACCAACGCTAAATGTGGACGCAGAAGCTGTTCTCTCCTCCATTTCCGCAAAGGAGCTCTTCTACATCCTACGAGCAAGATTCGAGTCAATGACGGAACTCGACGAGGAGGAACAGCAAATGAAGAAAATAATGACTCAACCCATGACTTGCCGCACTCAAGGCGAGTCTAGCGGGATCAGGCGCGACGATCAAGATTATGATCAAGATCGCCGCGAGGGGGAGAATAGGCAGCAAGCCTCACAAACTCAAGGACCCGTACAATCGACGCCGCCTTCCTCCTCTGTACCTGAAACGACGCCCGCAACAGAAACCTCACACCCCACTAGCCAAAAAGCCCACCCTATTAACCCCGAGTCACTAGCCAAATCACCCTCACCACCACCAACTACCGTCTCCGAACCTCTAACTGTCACATCGACGTTAGAGGCCACCACCACATCTCCACCACTCGACACCCAAATCATCCTCGCCAAAACCATCACCACAACCGAGCCACCAGAATCTCCACCACAACCATCCCCACAATCCACAAACTCCTCCGACGCAACACCCTCGCCACCACACAGCCATACCCCTCTCAATACCGATTCCAACGTGGCTTCCGAGGACGTCTACTGCGCACAGAACGAGATCGAGGCCTACATCTTTAACGATGAATGGCTGTACACACCCGCCAATGCAGTAGCAGCCAGGAAGTTGGTGGAAAATGCTCGACGTCTGCTAAAAGAAGCTTCACTTACGCTGATCAACACTGCAGACAACGAGAACGGAGAGGAATACGACGCTGAACCCGCCGAACTCGAGAACATCCTTCAATTTCAAGCGCAGCACGCTGAGGCTTCTGCTGCTCAACCGGATGTACCCACGGCGAATATACCAGAAGCACCGTGGTCGCAGCACGCTGAGGCTTCTGCTGCTCAACCGGATGTGCCCATAGCGAACATACCAGAAGCACCGTGGGAAAACAAAAAGATCACCGCGCCATTTCAAGAAGAGATCAGGAAGAGGATCTGGCGGCGCAAGGAGCAGATCATAATGGCCTTCGATGAATACGAGCTGATGAACATCCAAAACTGGAGCGAAGAAAAGAAGAAGCACTATCGATGGAGCCTTCTTTGCCACAAGTGCACAAAGAGGACGCTGTCCGATGAAGAAAACATCGCTCTGGAAATTAATCGGGCCCCCATCTGCAAAGTCACTGACCTCCGCAAAGAGTCGAAAGGACGTGTTCACTATCCAGTGTTCACAGTAATGAGGCAGGATGAGAGCTACAGTGAAGTCAGTGAGGCGGACTTCAAGTTTCTGCGCCTGGGTGACCTGTACAGCATGCTCGAATCCATGAAGCAGTTCAGACTCGTCCTCAGAAATTCTGGACATCTCGTACGGGCTGAACCGGTCACCATGGGCTACATAGCTCTCAAGCGCCATATGCTCCGACAGGTCAGATTCTTCGCCACCCACGATCTGCAGATGGCGGTGGAGCACAACCTGAAGAAGGTGAACCTAACTCGCCCTTCTTTCAAGAACGCGGACGACTACCGAGAAGGCGATGTGATCGACGGAGATGATCCGGCGGTCGCCTACTCGAACTACAAGGGAAAGATGAGGCTGCTGCGCTGCTCCGAAGTGGCAAAGTTCTCAGATGGGACGCTCACCATCATCCAAGACAAACTCATGAGGATTTGCCGATCCAAGTTCGCGAAGTTCATCGACGCTATAGCTGATCGAATGGTCCTTCGAAGGAATCTCCGCGCCTTCGAGTTCAAGCTAGGACTTCGCGAAACACACACTCGCTAATCCACCATCACAACGCCCAAGTTCCAAGACTCCCAACAATTGACACAAAGGGGGAGATTGTTAGGATATTTATAGACATTTATAGATTGTGTCAATAGTTTAAGTCTTGGGTTTAATATTGTAATTATCCTTATAGCTTGGGCTTTGGACTAGAATGTAATTATTATATTTTCAGTGTTTGGGCCTTAATATACCTAGGGTTCATGTGGTATATAAGGTGTTACCAACACTAATTTCAAAGTAATCAAAGATCAAAAGGCTTATCCTATTTTTCACACAATACACACACTTGAAGGTGAGAACCTCTCCCTTTTTCATTCCAACAAAGCCTCTTTGATTCCTTGTTTGGTGCAATAGGGACCAACAATAGTGTCTCTATTTATTTCTTCCAACCTCTGCTCGATATTCTTCCTGATGACCTTGAGCGTCCCATCACAAAACTTGTTGATTTCAGTCTGTCGCATCAACCTATTCTTCTTTGCTATGGGATTGTTGTAGGTGATGCCTAGGACTGAGCTGATGTGCACGTGATTGTTGGGAAGCCCTTCGATCTTAGGTCCTTTGTTGAGCGGAGCGGTCATGTTGACCTTCTTCATATTGCTCTCAAGCGCCATTTGAAGGTCGTGAGCGGCGAAGTACTTGACTTGTCGCATCATGAACCGGTAGAGCCCTTCGAGGCCTTCTTTCTTGATGAAGCCATGAGGACCTTTGTACTTCTCCACGTATAGCTGATAAAGATGGTACACTTCATCGGCGGGGAGGTACGGCAGGTCGCTCTCGCTCAGTTCCTCTCGGGTCCTGTCCACTCGTTCGATGATGTAGTGAGGGGTTGGAAGTCCTCCTTTGTCACAGTAGACGCTGAGTAGTTGGTGTAATACCCGCAAAATTTAAAGTGGGATTACGATAGGAAATTTCAAGATAATTAGGGGAGAAAATATTAGGAATAAAATTCCTAAGAAATATTTTTGTAATGTTCGAAATTAATGGAATTAATTTTTGGTCTAAACGAATTTTTCGGAAGAGCCGGAAAATATTAATTGGTACAAGAGCAAATAAATTATTATAGGCCGAAAATTCCTAGAAAGCCCAAGAAATAAAATAGGCCAAATTAATAGTAGAGCCCAATTAAAATTTTGTAAAGGCCCAATTTGGAGTAAATGACCAATAATAGATAAAATACCCAAAAAGAAAATTATCTTGGCCCAAATAAAATAATCTCAGTCCAAAAATCTTAGAGATAAGAATAAGAGTTGCTTAACTTTGAGTGAAAGCCACGTGGGAGGCTTATCATCCCTTATTACTTAACAACAACAAACCCTAATTTGTAAACTGAGAGTGAACAATCAAGTTACACAAACTAAAGAAAGAAGAATCGAACGAAACGAACCAATCTCAACAGGCTCAAGCGAATTTTCAACCTAGGAAGTTCTTTCCAAACTAAACTAACGAGGTAAGGATTTCATCTAAACGTATAAAATTTCTACTAGCCAATACATTTAAGATGATACATGATTAATGAATTTTCATTGAACCGAAGCAAGAGAAAACAAGGAAGGAGTAGATTTCGGGCAAATTCAAGCTGATTTCAACATAGGAATTTATCTAATACAGCTAAGGACGTGAGGTAGGTGGTTTTCAACCCCTACAACCCGTATTATTTTCCTAAAATATTAGAAATCCGGATGAAAGGTCATCCGTGTTTTTAAATATTTATTTCAAGATTTTCGGATTTAAGTGTTGTTCTTGATGTGTTATTATGTGCCTTTTGAGCTCAAAATATGAGCTCTATATTTTTATGATGTTCCTATGTGATTTAGGGTGATGATCGTGTTAATTGTTTCTGGAAAAGTTTGGGTTTGAATGAAGATGATTTCGATAGAACAGTAAAATCGGGCGATTTGAAGTTTCGGGCGATTTTGAAATCGCGGGCCTGTGTTTGAGTGTAAATCGGGCGAAAAAGGATTTCAAAAGAATAGGGATTGGCCGATTTGGGGTTCGGGTCGCGTAATTTTGTCGCGGGCCCAAATGTTTTGCGATGTGTGAGTGAAAAGTATTTTCGCGGGCCAGAAGTCAGATTTCGCGGGCAGAAGCATTTCGCAAGCTGTGAGATCGCGCCGGGCCGATTTTGGATTTCGCAGGCCGATTTCAAATCGCGGGGTGATTCCTGTGTAGGAAATCGGGCGATTCGCGAGATTTAAATCGGGCTTCGAGCGTTAAATCGGACGATTTGCAAAATCGCCGAAAGTCTCATGAAATCGGGCGTTTGACCTGTATTTTCGTGGGTGACCAAGTGGGTTTCGGGCGATTTTAATTGGGCTTTGACCGATGTTGGTGTGAGTTGACCAGCGACACTTATTTTGGGCTGATGCCCCATTTCAGGCCCAAATATTTTAAATAAAATGGTTTTAAGCCCAATCACTTTTAAATAAAATATTTTCGTATTATAACATATATTTTCGGGTCAACCCATATTTTAAATTATAAATATTATTTTTGGATTTTTAAACCAGTTTAAATACTATACGATTACGTGATTTCAATGTACGTATTTTATGTGATTTATTATATGTGCATTTCACGACATGCACGGGAGAGATGATGATACCGTATTTGTACGGTGACGCCTTACGGTGTCGGTTGAGTGGGGTAGAGTGACCTTTATTGGTCGTCGAGGTTAGACTCGTGTAGCACCTGGTGGGAGAGGGGGTTTGCGACACCCATCTACTCGGGATTGAGCCACCCGAGGTGCACACCACCGGATATTATTTGGCTCAGGGACGACCGACAGATGTGAGATTCCTGTCTACCCGGGTTGGTGGTAGGCCACTCGGGGAAAAGTCGTCGGGTTGAGATTGTGTGCGGAAGGAGCGACCCGGCGCGGCCGGCGTGGGCTACCGCATGGTTATGGCGTACTTTGCCATTGCGCGCGTGGGTGCTGATTCTAGCCGAGGGCCCTGTTATGTGATGAGATGTGATAGGTTGAGCGTGCATATTTTGTGTGTGAGGACATGGGATTGGGTTGAGTGCACGCACGCATATATTGCATGTTTTTACTGCCACCTACTGGGCATTTTGCTCAGGGTTATATTTTTCAGGTGGGACTGAGCCCGACACCGATGGGTGTCAGGGTTGAGATATAGGTTGGCTGGCGGCGGTGACTCCACGGGCTTTTGAGGGCGGAGCGGTACATGGGACGCGACCTGTGGAGAGGCGTAGGATAGTCGGGTTTAGATTTTTGGGGCTCCGGCCCGTTGTATTATACAGACGCATTTTGTAAACCCGACTTAGTTTATATATGTACATTATCTTCATTAAAAAGTTTTTAATAAATCGGGTCCTCCGCGACTTTCGTTGCGGAAATCCGCCAATTATTCTAGTTAGGAAGTAGGGTCGCCACAGGTGGTATCAGAGCGTTAGGTTTTAGGTTCTGAAGACTGTCCATGTACTGCCGCTCAGAAGCCGGGAGAACCAGCCTTGCCTGTAGGTATTACGTGTTTCGATGTGATTATGTGTTTTTAATTACGTATTTATATGTTATATAGTACCTGAGAATGTCGAGGGGTAGACCTAGGCGCGAGTTTGTTGGAGAAACGAGTCGAAGGGACGAACCTGAGTCCCCGACTCGAGAACGTGACACCATCCATCGTCTGACTGAATTGATCCAACGATAGTCAGACCAGATCAACAACCTGATCAATCATCGGAGCTCATCTGAGCATCGTTCCTCCCCACAACCTGATCGAGTGGAAATCATTGGGGAGAGATTCCGTAAGCTAAATCCCCCAACCTTCGCTGAGGCTGTCAACCCTGCGGTGGCCGAGGACTGGATCGGCACCATAGAGGATCTCTTCATCTATAGCCGAGTGCCGAATAATGAGAAGGTTTTGTGTGCCGTTTCCCTGCTTCGGGGAAGCGCGCGTTTTTGGTGGAACACAGGAAAGGTGTTAGAGGATCCTGCTACCATGACATGGGAGCGATTTAGAGAGCTTTTCTACGACAAGTGTTTCACTGCTCACGACCAAGAGCAGCGAATGTACGAGTTCATGAACTTGAAGCAAGGTCGCATGCCAGTTGCGGAATATATCCGCAGATTCGAGGAAGCAACGAATACGCTAAAAGTGACGAGATTTCTTAGAGGGCTGAAACCTGAATTCTATCGGGACTTGAGCGTAGCGGGCGTGCGAGAGCTGGAATTCCGCCAAGCGACAGAGCGTGCGCTGATAGCCGAGCAGACGGAAGGAGTGGTGACGGAAGCTCAGGAAACGAACCCGGAAGAGAGTGAGCCAACAAGCAGAAAGCGTTCAGAAGCGTTAGTTTATCGGTAATGGTTCGAAAAATAAGGGTAACCGATCCGATCAGCAAAGTTGGCGCCCGGACGTTTATCAGGGACCGACTAACGTCCCCAATAAACCACCACCAATAACAGCGCCCCGGTGCCAGCAGTGTGGGCGGAATCATTTTGGTGTTTGTTACGGACCTCGATCTGTGCAAAATCTGCAATGCTTCCGGTGTGGGGAGACCGGACACGTTGCACGAAATTGCACGAGAACTTAACCTCTGCTGCAGAATCAGTCGCAGAACTTGATTCGACCTCCACCTATACCTGCGCGAGTTTTCACATTGACAAACGAAGTGGCGGAGGCGAACCCAGCTGTAGTCACGGGTACGTTGAATATTTTCCACGTACCATTTTCAATCCTTATCGATTCTGGAGCCACACGATTGTTTGTGTTGGCCATTTTCGTGACCAGGGCGGGAATATATCCCACCCGTTCTTTGTGCAATTACGTAGTTTCTTCACCCCACGGGGATCGCCTGAAGGAGAGGATAGTTAGGTTCCGATCACCCGAGGGAGAGGAATTTGAATTTTCTATAAAGATAAATAGTAAACCAATCCTCGGATTTCTGCCTTGAAAGCTCAGCGACTCGTAAATACGGGTTGCGAAGGATTTCTGCTCTTTGAAGTGAAAGCCGGGGAATCTTCTCTGCCGAAAGTAGGGCAAGTCCCGATAGTAAAAATCCCGATGTATTTCTCGAAGATCTCTCGGAATTACCTCCGAGTCGAGAAACCAAATTCGTTATTGATCCTATACCTGGAGCTGCTCCGATCTCTAGTCGTAGAACTAGAACTGGACCCAGATTCTCACCATGGGGAGCCCCAGTGTTTTCCGTTAAGAAGAAAGAAAGGTCGCTACAAGACCACGTCTGATTACCATCAGTTGGAGATCTGTGAAACGGACTCTCTACTGAAGGTCTTGTGGCAAAACCAGACCATGGAAATAGGAGTGCGCAGCGGAAGCGTAGTGGAAATAGAAATAAGTAGGCCTAGAGAACGTAGGAACTAGATTGAACGAGTCTAGTCGTAGAACTAAACTCGAATTCCCTACCGCTGAATTTCGGGGACGAAATTCTTTTAAAGGGGGGAGAATGTAATACCCGCAAAATTTAAAGTGGGATTACGATAGGAAATTTCAAGATAATTAGGGGAGAAAATATTAGGAATAAAATTCCTAAGAAATATTTTTGTAATGTTCGAAATTAATGGAATTAATTTTCGGTCTAAACGAATTTTTCGGAAGAGCCGAAAAATATTAATTGGTACAAGAGCAAATAAATTATTATAGGCCGAAAATTCCTAGAAAGCCCAAGAAATAAAATAGGCCAAATTAATAGTAGAGCCCAATTAAAATTTTGTAAAGGCCCAATTTGGAGTAAATGACCAATAATAGATAAAATACCCAAAAAGAAAATTATCTTGGCCCAAATAAAATAATCTCAGTCCAAAAATCTTATAGATAAGAATAAGAGTTGCTTAACTTTGAGGGAAAGCCACGTGGGAGGCTTATCATCCCTTATTACTTAACAACAACAAACCCTCATTTGTAAACTGAGAGTGAACAATCAAGTTACACAAACTAAAGAAAGAAGAATCGAACGAAAGGAACCAATCTCAACAGGCTCAAGCGAATTTTCAACCTAGGAAGTTATTTCCAAACTAAACTAACGAGGTAAGGATTTCATCTAAACGTATAAATTTTCTACTAGCCAATACATTTAAGATGATACATTTCAACATAGGAATTTATCTAATACAGCTAAGGACGTGAGGTAGGTGGTTTTTAACCCCTACAACCCGTATTATTTTCCTAAAATATTAGAAATCCGGATGAAAGGTCATCCGAGTTTTTAAATATTTATTTCAAGATTTTCGAATTTAAGTGTTGTTCTTGATGTGTTATTACGTGCCTTTTGAGCTCAAAATATGAGCTCTATATTTTTATGATGTTCCTATGTGATTTAGGGTGATGATCGTGTTAATTGTTTCTGGAAAAGTTTAGGGTTTGAATGAAGATGATTTCGATAGAATATTAAAATCGGGCGATTTGAAGTTTTCGGGCGATTAAGAAATCGCGGGCCTGTGTTTGAGTGTAAATCGGGCGAAAAAGGATTTTAAAAGAATAGGGATTGGCCGATTTGGGGTTCGGGTCGCGAAATTTTGTCGCGGGCCCAAATGTTTTGCGATGTGTGAGTGAAAAGTATTGTCGCGGGCAAGAAGTCAGATTTCGCGGGCTGAAGCATTTCGCAAGCTGTGAGATCGCACCGGGACCGATTTTGGATTTCGCAGGCCGATTTCAAATCGCGGGGTGATTCCTGTGAAGGAAATCGGGCGATTCGCGAGATTTAAATCGGGCTTCGAGCGTTAAATCGGACGATTTGCGAAATCGCCGAAAGTCTCATGAAATCGGGCGTTGACCTGTATTTTCGCGGGTTGACCAAGTGGGTTTCGGGCGATTTTAATTGGGCTTTGACCGATGTTGGTGTGAGTTGACCAGCGACACTTATTTTGGGCTTTTGCCCCATTTCAGGCCCAAATATTTTAAATAAAATGGTTTTAAGCCCAATCACTTTTAAATAAAATATTTTCGTATTATAACATATATTTTCGGGTCAACCCATATTTTAAATTATAAATATTATTTTTGGATAACCATCGGCCTAGTTTAAATACTATACGATTACGTGATTTCAATGTACGTATTTTATGTGATTTATTATATGTGCATTTCACGACATGCACGGGAGAGATGATGATACCGTATTTGTACGGTGACGCCTTACGGTGTCGGTTGAGTGGGGTAGAGTGACCTTTATTGGTCGTCGAGGTTAGACTCGTGTAGCACCTGGTGGGAGAGGGGGTTTGCGACACCCATCTACTCGGGATTGAGCCACCCGAGGTGCACACCACCGGATATTATTTGGCTCAGGGACGACCGACAGATGTGAGATTCCTGTCTACACGGGTTGGTGGTAGGCCACTCGGGGAAAAGTCGTCGGGTTGAGATTGTGTGCGGAAGGAGCGACCCGGCGCGGCCGGCGTGGGCTACCGCATGGTTATGGCATACTTTGCCATTGCGCGCGTGGGTGCTGAGTCTAGCCGAGGGCCTTGTTATGTGATGAGATGTGATAGGTTGAGCGTGCATATTTTGTGTGTGAGGACATGGGATTGGGTTGAGTGCACGCACGCATATGTTGCATGTTTTTACTGCCACCTGTGGTACATGGGACGCGACCTGTGGAGAGGCGTAGGATAGTCGGGTTTAGATTTTTGGGGCTTCGGCCCGTTGTATTATACAGACGCATTTTGTAAACCCGACTTAGTTTATATATGTACATTATCTTCATTAAAAAGTTTTTAATAAATCGGGTCCTCCGCGACTTTCGTTGCGGAAATCCGCCAATTATTCTAGTTAGGAAGTAGGGTCGCCACAGTTGGATTATTGGAGAGAGACCTCTGTCCGAAGACCTCCAAATATTCTCACGAACTTCTTCTAGGAAGGGAATTTCTATTTGAATGTTCTCCCATGGCGTGTCGATCCGAACGGTCCCTGGCGTTAGCCTTGGATAGGGAACCGCCTGTTGAGCGATTAATTCTGGTAGCCTTGGGATATCTCGCTCGTAGTCTTCACCTTCCTGAAGCTCGTCGTCTTCTATGATTACGAGGTCTATAGACGCTTGTTGTAGAAAGTGCCGAACGTCGTGAAGCCGTCGCCTTTGATGCTCCTCGGGCATGGAATGGGTCATCCACTGTCCTTCGAAGATATACCTGTCAAGGACCTCGTGTGGATTGACGCCATGTCCAGAGGGTCCCGGTTGGTCTGGAGCGACTGAGGGAGTGGCTTGGGTAGCTGCTAGATCTACAAGCATTGCAGCACTTGCTTCTTCTTCCGGAAGCAAGGGGCTTGAGTAGATCGGCGGTGTGGGCGGAGGCGTCCTGAGGTGAAAGGTTGGTGGGTCGATGTGGGCGGTGTGGTGCGTGGTGTGGGTAGTTTGGGTTTGGTGAGTAGTATGGGTTTGGTGGGTAGTATGGGTTTTGCCAGCTCCAGTGCTTGTCTGTGCAGCGCCCGAGCATTGTTCTTGGCCACTTGTAGATGTCCTCGGACTCCTCTCCCCCTCATGAGGGTCCTGATCGTCAGGATCGTCATGTCCGCGTCGTGAGTGGGAGATTTGGCCTCGGCAGGTGTCAGTCGGTGGCTCAGGATGATCCACCAATCGCCTATAGAGGGATTCTTCTTGCGGCGATCGGATGGAAAGGCCTATCAGACGGGCGAGGAGAATGTCGTGGAGCTCGGTGATGGGGATTGTGTATGGATTGATGAGGATGGAGGAAGTGGCTAGAGGGTCGGTGGGTGTGGGTTGTGGAGGTGTGGGGTTGATTTGTGACGAAGGGCCTTCAGAGGCAGGTGCTTTCCCGGTATCTCTTCGGGATGCCTCGATTGCTTGAAGTACTCTCTATGTGATCTTGTCTTCCATTGACTGTACAGCGGCAGAGAGAGCGGCCTGAAACTGCTCGTTCATCACAAAGGGTGCGGACGCCTCCGTGAATGGACCAGGACGACTGATGTCGCCTGTTATCAACCCTTGAGTAGACACCGACTCTGTGGGTTGGCTCACAGTCACTTGAGGTTGTGACTGTATGAGACTTCAACCCAATCCTCGAGTCGAATCTTGAGGATTCGTCTCTATGGGTGTTAAGGCAGGCTCAGGTTGCGCCTGCGAACCAGACACCACGTGAGTTGGTTGCGGCTCAAGATTGAGCGAAGAAGAGCCGGCAACACTTGTCGTTGTGGTTAGCGTAATATCTGGTGCGGTGGTGACTGCTGGAAAGAGCGACTCCAACTGAATACTGAGTCTTCTGGGAGTCCTCCTGATCAGACTGATTTCCTCGTCTGATTCTGTGTCAGACGGGGTGGCGGTGTGAGGAGTAAGATCTCGATCGACATTCTCCAATGTCTGATCTGTCACCAGTGGAAGTGAAGTGTGCCCCATTTCCGTTTCGGGCTGTGCTTCTTGTTGAAGAACTTCCTCAAAAGTTTCTTCGAGCACGCCAACATGTACGGGCTCTTCCACTTGTAATTCGAGTGCAGGAGCCTCAAGCTCCATCTCTATAGCCACGACGTCGATTAGGGTATCTTCCACGTCGGGCATTGGCTCTTCGATCAAAGAGGACTCCTGTTGAAACTCCTGAGCAACGACGTCTATCATCGCGTCGTCAGGGCTTGGTTGGTGTTGGGGAGGGCTCACATGGTGATCTGCCGGGGGCCCTCTAATCATTTCTTCCGTTAAGTTGTGTTCCCGGCAGAATCTCTGATACTCAGCTCCCGCGGGGTCGGCGAGCCTGAGTAAGTTGAGTGGAATTGGCATCGACGGTTGGTCCAGGTCCGTGAGCCGTGGGTTGTGGAAAAACTTAAGCCTTGGCGGCTGGTAGTTTCCACCAGGAGGCAGCTGGGGGATGTTCTGGTGCAGCGCCATGATCTCCCTGATGATGACGTTGAACCACCGAGCATAAGGCACGTTCTTTGAGCGCCGGTTCTCCTTCTGCCGAATCTGGTTCGCGAGGTCGTTCCAAATCAGCTGAGCGTAGTAATAATTTCTTGAGAAGGCGATGCCGTGGAAGATCCTCAAAATATTGATGTTGCCCTTATCGAATCCTGCGTGATTGGGCGACAGACACTTATTCACTATTCCGAATAGTGTCTTCCACGGGTGTGGGATTCCGCTGCTCTGGACCTGAGCTAATCTTGTGAGCGGTGGTTGGTATCCCATGTGCAAGAAGTCCTGAATCATCTCGGCATCCGATGGGAGCGGGTCGTAATTATCACTGTGGGGCAAGTCCAGTACCATGCCGAACTGTTTCTTGTCCATGCTGATATGCCACGTCCCTATCCTTGTTACGAATCTGAAGGCTCCATTGTCCACTTCTCCTTGTATGCAGCCCCAGAACTGCTGGGGATAGACCATCGGCACTGATGCAGTGACCGTTAACGCATGCCAGATGGGGTGGCCTTGTAGGATTGATACGATGATCTCGTCTGGACACCTAAACGTGCTCAGATCGAGCTGGAAGTTCGTATCTTGAACCTTTAGATAAAGGTTGTGATCATAGATGTGGTTGTATTTCGGGTAGCGATCCATCTGAAAAATAAGATATATAAAAGTTTATTAGGTCAATTTTATTTTTAGTCGAAATATGAATAAATTTCATCAAACAATAGTAATATCGCAAGTAATAGCATGTTCGATGAATTGTGAATTGAAATCATATCAAATGCATAGTGTAAGTTCAATTTCAAAAATCGTGATGGCATGAATGTAATTTCAAATGAAATATATGTCGTGTGAAAAATAGTTCGAAATTTCGCTAAGTATTAAATCAGTATGTCACTGTTCATGCCGAGAAAATTTCGGTCGAGAAAATTGAATTGCAATTTGATTTCCTATATATTGATTTCAATTGAAAGAATTCTGTCTAAATTATGCGATCGAAGAATTTTATCCGCTATTGTTAGCTACAGTGTAAAAGACTTAGAAAAATTTCCTAAGTGTTGAAGAAGAAAGCGTGACTGTAGTCGATCAATTTTACGATCGAGAAAAATTCCGTGTAAATTTACGATCGAGAAATTACGTCTCAGGTAAATTTACTATCGAAAAATTTTCTTCGATTGAATAAAATTTTTCGATTCGAAATTGTCGAGCGGAATGTGATTTTCGATTGAAAGTAGAAGTTTTTCGCTGCGATATATTTTTATCGAGAAATTAGTCAACGAAAGACTAAGTCAAACGTCGAGAAATTTTCCGATCAATTAAGTCATAAGCGGCGAATTTTACGATCGAAAAATTAAGAGTTAAAAAATTAATTTTTCGCTGCTAACTTTTTCGCGACCAAGTTGAAATTAAATCGAAAATTCAATTTTGCGATAGTAAGTTTTATGCTCGATAAAATTTGCACCTAAATTGTCTAGTCAGTGCATAAGTTTTTCGCTCGCAGAAAATTATAATTGGATTTTTCGATGGTAAGTGTAGCGGTTAAAATCTTTTATCGTGACGACTAAATCAAAATTTTGCGATCGAAAACTAAATCGACACAAATAGTATCTCAATTGAATTGGAATTCAATTAGGATTATTTGCGATCGACAAAGTTCTTCGACAGCTTCAAAACTTCAAAACCCAGTTTCATCTAAACTCATTTTAACGTCACAGATGCAGATTTTTCCGAAGTTTTAAACTATCTGTTTCATCAAGAACATCAAATCTATCAAAAAAAAAAAACGGGCATTTAACTCAGAAAATCCAAGAAGCATGCCACAATTTTAGTGAAACAGTATACGTTTAACTAGTTTTTGAAGAACAGTCGAAAAATTTTAAGTAATCATGCGAAAAACTACAGAATGTAAATGCAAATCAAGTTATATCATTCGCAATCGTTAACCGAATCGAATTTCTACCTTAATCAGACGATTTGGAGTGAAAAATTGAAAGTTTTTGAAGGATTTTGTATCGTCTGAGAAAGTTTTGCGAGAGAGAGTTGTTTTTTTTTTTTGATTAGGTTTGCATGAGAAAAAGTTTTTCGACTGACAGAAGTTAAACTTTTATTAACTAGCATTGATTTGTTTTCGGGCTTGTGATTTGACATGCGATTTAATGGATCAGGCGCATTACTATTTGCACACGAAAAATTCAAATTTTTCGATCGCAAATTATCGCGGTTAATCAAAATCGATCCCGACACTGTTTACGATCGAGAAACTTTAGATTGCGAATTAATTCTAGTATCCAGTTTCCCTATAGTAAGTTCTTCTAAAGAATTTCAGATTGACCCCTATTTCAAAATAAAACCCATTGTAAGGCTCCCCCTTAGTAATTGAAATAAATGCAATTAACTCCCTGTATTTTCTGTGTAGTAACGTCTAGCTCCCCTGGCAGAAATTTAAAAATCTGTACCACTTAGAGATAAGCGTTAGTAATAATGGAGTTAATCAACAATTATTTTTGGCAATTTTATTTTTGAAATATTTGGTCTTGTGTCTAGCTCCTCTCTTTGTAGTATCGACGTCTCGCTCCTTAATTTTGAAAGATCTGAAATACTCAGAGAAAAAACGTCAAAAATATTTGGAGCTAATCTACGAGTCTTATACTTGCTCCCCCTCAAATGATGCACAAAAATTGACTAATTATGCAAGCATATGAAATCAATTCAAGTCACGAGCACACAAATTTACCAAGTAAGCATGTATACATGGTCCCCGAAAACATGTACTTTAAAATATTGTGTGAGGGTAGAAGCAATAAAAAATTTATCGCATTTAAACAATTCAGTACCAATGCAATCTAAAATTGCATTTAGAATGTGCGATACACTAAAGAAATTCGCAATTATTCAATTCAACGCATATGAAACATAACATTTCATGTCAAAATGTGCGAATTTTATTATTTATTATTTATTTATTATGATATATATGTATATATATATTTATTATTATTATTATTTTTTTATATGGGGTCAGATTATTTTGCTTCGATCAATCGTCACGCCTAAAATTTTACGAGACATTTGAAAGAAGAAAGTGTCGTCAAGTCGTGTCGTCAAACTAAAGTCCTAAGTTCATAGACTGGTCCATTTCGACAACTCTCACTAGGTTCGCTCTTGCTCTCAATTATAGCTATCTTGGGGTTTTTATATTTTTATCACTCAAGTCAACACAAGCAATTTTAAGTCAATTTACCTGTGATCGAGGTATTTTTAATCATTTCACCTAAGCGAGAGACCGTCTATGTGGAATCAATGGGTTGTAAGGGTTATAATCTGGCTAGGACTTAGAACGGAAGGAATTTAAAGGAAAGTGAGCTTATCTCTTCATCGTCTTCCAATTCTACGTCCGTTTTTTTTTTGGCGTCTTTCTGCTTTTCAATCTTTTCTCCCTCTTTTTCTTTTAAGAACTATCCCTTTTTATGTTATGCTCAAGCTGAAGCTCCGCTTCTCCATGAGGCTCTAGGAGATTATCGTAGGCGAAGTTCTTTTTGTTGGTTCTCGGGCCGATATCGTGCTCTTCTTCTGTTAATCCCTATAGAGGTTTCAGAGATTATCAATTTGACAAGTTCTCGGTTATGGAATTCGTACCCGAGGCTGCACTCCTCTTCTCGTTTCCCGATATAAGACCCGATTATCGTTGGAGAAGTTCACTTCGTGGTGCTCCTCTTCCAGCCGTTCTGACGAGCGTACGAGATTATCGTTGGAGAAGTTCACAGCAGGAACCATGCCACTTTCTACAAGGTAGTCGGAAGGCCGGTTCCTTTGGTCTGATTTTTGCGCGTTGAGCAATGCCTTCTTTTATCATCATCTTACTTTTTCTTTTGTTATCTCCCCCTCCTTTTCTCGTTTGAACAACCATTCGAAGAGTATAGAGTTCGGTTGAAGGCTGGGAATGGGTTTCAAATGAAGAAAAGGACATCGGAGAAGGCTCAAAGTGGATGACTAAGGGCTAACGTGGGGGAATTTATATAAGGCCGTATGAGGAATATCCTAAACTCCCTTATCATTTTCCTGACGATCTAACGTAAGATGAGTATGACACCAAGAATCACTAGGTAAGACAAGTAATTTATGTGTGACTCACTCGAGAAGTAGATCCAAAGAAAGGAAAAAGGAACAAGGCTTGAATCCTCACGCATGTAGACTTTGTGTCTAGTGGAACAATCAAATGACCTTTTAGACACAAGAATGCGACTTAGACTGACAAATTTTAAACAATTAAATCGATCGCATGTCGGGGTAAAATTCTATGTGACTTTAGATCAAAGTATCCTAAAGGATTTCGTCATACCCCTTTATATTATATATCGAAATATATATTATATATTTTTTTATTATTGTTATTATTATTATATTTTATTTTTATATTATTTTTATCACGCAAGATAAGGACAAATAAGCATAGAAAACACATAGAATAGAGCATGTTATAGCACAGAAGATCAGGTAATGCACATATTACGGAATGTTGGTCCCGATTAGCATCCAACAATACGACTTCGGACGGATTAAACACGCCTAAAGATCGAGATTTAAGAACGGGGCGTGTGGGGCTTGGTGGTGTTCTTGAGGAGACTCTCTCACTCTAAAATTGTTTATTTGATCTTCACACACAAGCACCCCTAACTATGTGTTAGGGTTTTCCTATTTATACCACAAGTTGGTATATAATAGGTGGGCCTCTTGTGAAGGCCCATTACATGAATAACTAAGAACTAACCCAATTAAGAGCTAGCCCAAAGTTTAATAAAGCAAATCAACAAAGATAATACAATGAAATTGAACACTACAAAATATTTCCTAACAATCTCCCCCTTAGTGTTCAATCTTCAGTTCAGCGCGGGATATCTTTGTTTTGCATATTGGAGATCTCGATTCCTAGCAAACTCCCCCTACAAGGGATATCTCCTCTTCTTGCGGAGGCATTGATGGCTCGGCTAGGACTCACTTGTTAAGATTCTCCAATCTTCTTCTTCTTGGCGCCGGATTTGTCGTCTTCGAATGGAAGTTGTCTGGTTCGGCCTCGAAGATGACTCGTCTGGATCCAGAAGAAGGTAGGCGTGGGGCGTAAAAAATGTGCCAAGGCTCCATTGAAATGTGACTTTCAAGAGTAGGGAGCTCGATCTTCAGAGTGGTCAGCGCAGTGGTGGCGGAATGTGGTGGATGAGATGTGACATGGCTCCTTTGAGTGTTCCATTATGAACATAATAGCCTGACACATAAGTATGTGCGCGGAGGTAGTGGAAGCCTCCGGCGGGGCGTAGTTGGTGGAGGTGGTGGAGTAGGTGTTGTGAGAGGTGGCATAGGTGGTGTGAGCGGAGGTGGATGATGGTTGCTGCTGATGCTACTGTACGATCTTCAACTCAGTTCTTCTCCTTTACTCCCCTTGAGATGATCTCCGTCTTTGGGATCGTCACGTCGTCCGTGAGACGAGTCTGCCTCTGGTGTTGATGGTGGTGATGATGGTGTGGTGTGGTGTTGAGTGAGGCAATCAAGTGGGATTCTCAGGAATAGCAGCATTTGACTTTCCTCCAAGTTCATTTCGGAACTTGGAAGAGGCGGAGCAGCATGTGGTGGCGTAAGCGTAGGCGTGGTGGAGTGGTGTCGGTGATGGGACCTTTTCCTTCATAGATCCTCGTTGAGCGCGGCATGGAATGTGTAAGTTCCTCGCTGATTGCTATGAGTCGGGGCTCCATCACGAACGGGTTAACTAACCAGACGGGGGTCACAAAGACGCTCCGTCGTCACAACATCGAAACATGTGTCCGATGCGCCGCCTGTTTGCACAGGACAAAAAGAACCGGAGAGCCACAAAGGCTTTCCGTTCGCACGGACGATGAGACAAGCTCGTATCCGTGGCCCATCGACAGTTGTGGTGAGGGTGGCTGTCGTGGGTCTTCCGCTCTCGGTCACAAGGACGTCATCAAGCGTTCGGGCAAGTTCACGAAGAACCTGCGGTGCGTAAAGAGTGTTTGTGTCCTAGAAAGTGGAAAATTTCGGTGGGTGAGGACACTAGACTCAACGTGGGTGGAAGAGGTGCAGTGAGAGGCGGGGCACTACATGTTCAACATCAACCGTCTCCAAGTGGGGCGGTGATGGCTAACGTGGTTCCTCTTGTGCGAAATGAAACAGCTATCTGCGAAAGGATAGCTGAGTGGTTGGGAGGGGTTAATTGCGCGGTTGGACCAGATGCCGCGACTTCTACTCGGGAAACGAGCGAGTCGTCTCCTGTACCTATGGGCGAGGTCCGGGTTGTGGTGAGATATGACAGAGGAGTGCGATCATGTCGTCGTTGGTTCGCAACTCCTGCAAGCGACTTACGTCATCCTCCCGAGATCGTTGATTGGATCTTTGCGTGGAGGAGGATGTCGCGCGACCTAGACCTAGACTAGAGAGGCTAGGGTAGGCTCGTTCCTGGGTTAGGATCAGGGGGGTTTCACTGATCCATGGGAACTATGGTGGCGTGGCGTGATCGCGTTGAAAGGCGACCACGAGTGATGTCGACGAGGGTGGCCCAAAACTGTTGATCAGACACTTCTGAGACTCGTCAGGTGGTGGTGGTGGTGAGGGCGTAAGGAGGATCACGGTGGCTTAGGACGTCTCCATGCAGCGCACCATGGTGGAATGGATGGCAGTGGGTGGACGGTGGAGTCTGGTACAAGAGATCCACATCGCTTAAGCATCAAGATTGGATGGCGCGCCCACTGATGGTTGGTTGAACTCTTGTCAACCCTTCTTTATGGGTCCGGGTTCTGCACGGATTTGTACAGAAGTCATGATGATTGCTCGCTTCTCTGACATCCCTTCATGCACGTGGAGCAACCCGTGTAACGTGCATGATGGGGTTGGTTGCTCGCAGTGCATACCGGTCATGAATGTGGAGCAACCCATGTACCATTCATGCCGGGGTGTGGTTGCTCACGTCGTGTACCAGTCATGTATGTGGAGCAACCCGGGTACCATACATGCTGGGGTGTGTGAAATTGGCATTTGGAAATTCCGCTCCAAAAAGTTTTGGGGTGACCTAAACTTTTTCTATAATGTGCCAATACCGTCCTAGGTCGATCGTTGGGTACGGTGATCGTTGCCGCGTTTTGGATTTGCCTTCAAAAATTTCACAAAAACGTCGTCTATACCGAAAATTTTGGCCCAGAAAAATTTATTTCGGAAAATTTTAAAAGTGTAAAATAGACAAAGTCCAATGGGCTTAGAAAATTTTTCTCTATCCAATGATATAAATTTTCCTTAGGCTTAGAAAAATATTTCAACCTTATTTTTTTTTTTTTTTTTTTTTTTTGCTCCTTAACCTTATTTAATCCGAGGGGGGGCCAGAAATTTTGGTGGTCAAAAACGTTTAAGTGCAATTTTTAAAGAGTGATTTTTGCAAGATTTGAAGCTAAAAATTCGAGTTTGGATCAAGTTTAAAGGTTTGGTGCAAATTTCTCGGGGGGTGCGAAAAAATGGTGTGAAAATGTGCGAATGATGTTGTCCCGAGAAATTTCGTTGTGAGAGTGAGTTGCGAAAATAAGGAAATTTCGCATTCAGAGTAAATTTTCGCATGTACAGTAAAAGTTTCGCATATCAAGAAGATTTTCGCATGTACTGTAAAAGTTTCGCATGTACTGTAAAATTTTCGCATGTAGTGGAAAATTTCTCAGTTTGACTCAGCCTTGGAAAGTTTCGCGGTTTCAAAGTTTCGCGGTTTCAAGAAATTTCGCAACCTGGAAAGATTTCACGGTTTCAAAAATTTCTCAACTTGGAAAAAAAATTTCGCGGTTTCAAAATTTCTCAACCTGGAAAAAATTTCGCGGTTTCAAAATTTCTCAACATGAGAAAAAAAATTTCGCGGTTTCAAATTTCTCGGCCAGCGAAAGTTCCTCGGCCAGCGAAATTTTCGCATGCAAACTTTCTCGGGTATGAAACTTTCTCGGCCAAGAACAGTACTATTTCATTGCGCGACTTTTACCAGAAAAATGACTCGTTTTCGCTCAAATCTCACTCAAAATCGACGAAACTTGTTCCAAAACATCAGAAAAACATTCCTAAACACATAATCAACCTTTGGGATGTCTAAAAACAACAAAACGAGTTCGAAATCGCCCAAAAACTGAAAGTGACGAAAATAATTTTTCAAGCAATTTTTCACTCAAATCTCGCTCAAAACAAGCAAATCCGGTCGCGTTGGGCTCTGATACCACTTGTTGGTCCGTGATTACACCAACAATACGACTTCGGACGGATTAAACACGCCTAAAGATCTAGATTTGAGAATGGGGCGTGTGGGGCTTGGTGGTTTTCTTGAGGAGACTCTCTCACTCTAAAATTGTTTATTTGATTAACACACACAAGCACACCTAACTATGTGTTAGGGTTTTCCTATTTATACCACAAGTTGGTATATAATAGGTGGGCCTCTTGTGAAGGCCCATTACATAAATAACTAAGAACTAACCCAATTAAGAGCTAGCCCAAAGTTTAATAAAGCAAATCAACAAAGATAATACAATGAAATTGAACACTACAAAATATTTCCTAACACGGAAGATTCAACATGCCTAATTTTCTGACAAGGAATTGAAATCGTTTCTCATCCAAGGCCTTGGTGAAAATGTCGGCTAGTTGAAACTCCGTGTTCACAAAGTACATCTCTATCGTGCCTTTTTCTACGTGATCTTTGATAAAAGGATATCTAATGTCTATGTGTTTTGTGCGTGAATGATGAACAGGATTGCAAGTAATGGCGATTGCACTCTGACTATCACTATATATGGGTATATTATTTAGATTGTACCCATAGTCGCGAAGCTGTGTCCGCATCCACATCATCTGTGAGCAACAGCTGGCGGCAGCTACGTATTCTGCTTCGGCCGTCGAAGTGGACACACAGTTCTGCTTTTTGGATGACCAGCAAACCAGCTTTTCGCCTAGAAATTGAGCGCCACCGGACGTGCTTTTCCTGTCCATTTGGCAACCTGCATAGTCAGCGTCAGTGTAGCCGATAAGTTTAAAATTCGTACCCTTTGGATACCATAGGCCAAGGGTAGAGGTGCCCTTAAGGTAGCGTAAAATTCTTTTGACCGCGAGCATATGGGATTCTTTGGGATCGGCTTGAAAACGGGCACACAAGCAGGTGGCAAACATGATATCCGGCCGACTCGAAGTGAGGTAGAGAAGAGATCCAATAATACTGCGATACATTGTGATGTCGACCGACTTACCAGAGGGATCGGCATCCAACTTGCAGCTTGGTGACATAGGAGTTCTGAGAGGCTTGCTCTGGTCTTGATGAAACTTCTTCAGAATATCCTTGATGTATTTTGTCTGACTGATGGAAATTCCATCATTGAGCTGCCTGACTTGAAGGCCTAAGAAAAATTGCATCTCTCCCATGTGACTCATCTCGAATTTGCTCTTCATGAGATCTCCAAACTTCTTGCAGAGCCGAGGATTTGTTGATCCGAAGATGATGTCGTCGACGTATACTTGGACGACCATCAGATCTTTGTCATGCCATTTAATGAAGATGGTTGTGTCTATCGTTCCTCGTATGAATCCAGACTTCACGAGAAAATCACTCAAGACATCGTACCAAGCACGTGGGGCTTGTTTTAGTCCATAGAGAGCTTTGTCCAAGCGATAGACATGATCGGGATGTTCTTGATCAACGAAACCTTCCGACTGAGCGACGTAGACTTCTTCTTTTAACACGCCATTGAGAAAGGCGGTTTTAACATCCATCTGATAGACTTTGAAGTCTTTGTGAGCCGCATAAGCCAGCAGGAGGGGGATAGCTTCGATACGGGCAACAGGAGCATAAGTCTCGTCGTAGTCGATTCCTTCCTGTTGATTGTATCCCTTAGCAACTAGCCTTGCTTTGTTCCGGATCACTTCACCATCTTCATTTTTCTTATTCTTGAAAACCCATTTAGTTCCGACCACTGTTTTCCCATGTGGACGGGGTACCAAGGTCCACACTTGAAGACGTTCGAATTGATTGATTTCCTCTTGCATTGCAATTGTCCAATCCGGGTCTCGAAGTGCGTCTGCTACTTTGGTAGGCTCGTTTTGGCTCAGGAAGCAACTGAAAAGACTGTGTTGACGACGTGTCCTCACACCAATCGAAGGATCGCCAATTATCTGGTCAACCAAGTGGCCTCTCGTCCACTTGCGCTCATGAGGCAAGGCTGAAGTCGATGCGTCAGCCATCTGTGGATCTAGATTGCCTATAGTCTCCGATTGATCATTTGTCTGAGGAAGTTCCAATACTGCACTTGGATTGATCGTCTCTGATGATACTTCCTCGATGACCACTGTAGGTTCTTCGGTGTTCTTTGGCAATTCTGAATCGGGTGGGGTAGAGGTGTGAGATGAACTTGGCACGTCGGTCTCGTTCCGTAGAGAATCCATTGTAGGTGTAGTCGTGTATGACCGATATACCGGTTCGAAGAGAGAATCCAAGTCGTCTATTGCAAGTCTCGTTGCTTCGTCTGACACTGATCCTGAAGTTGTTGCCATCTTCTGTTGGTTTTGTGCCAACACACCACTGATTACGGGTTCTGAAATGTTGTCTTTAGAAACGAACGGGTTGAGAACGGGTCCTGAACAGAATTGAGCAGGAACCAACGGGTTAGGCACGGGTCCTAGACTGAATTGACCAGAAGCCATATCTGCCACTTCGTGGAAAGTGACATTATAGCTTTCCTTAATAGTTCTGTTGGACTTGATGTATACTCGGTACGCTTTTGATGTTGAAGAATACCCGACAAATGTAGCTTCGAATGCTTTAGGGTCGAACTTTGCACGTTGCTCTCGGTCGTTCGCCACAAAGCACTTGCACCCGAAGACTTTAAGGAAAGAGATGTTGGACACTCTATTATTCACAATCTCGTACGGAGTCTTGTTGAACCGTTTGTGAACCACCATCCTGTTTTGAGTAGAACAAGCGGTATTGACTGCTTCAGCCCATAGAAAGTGTGGAAGTCCCGATTGGATCAGCATTGTACGAGCGGCTTCCACTAGTGTTCGATTTTTCCTTTCAACGACCCCATTTTGTTGAGGTGTTTTGGCGGCTGAAAATTGTTGACTTATTCCAAGTTTCTGATAAAACTCACTTAGGTGATTGTTCTTGAACTCAGTGCCGTTGCCTGTTCGAACAACTTGAATAGTCTGTTGCAGCAGATTTTGAGTTGTGTTCACAAAATTGATAATCAAGTCACCAGTCTCATCTTTCGTTCGGAGGAACTTTGTCCACGTGTAGAGAGAATAGTCATCTACAATCACTAGGACATACTTTCTTCCATTGATACTCTGAGTCTGCATCGGACCACAGAGATCCATGTGAATTAGTTCCAATGGTCGAGAAGTAGACGCAATTTGCTTGACGTGATGAGATGCTCCTTCATTTTTCCTAGGTGACATGCCGAACAGTGATGCTCCCTTTGTAGTTGTATAGTTGGAAGACCGTGAACCAACTTTTTCGTAGAAAGACGTTGGAGAGCTTTCATGTTTAGATGAGACAGTCGTTGATGCCATAGGCTGTTCCTCTGTAAATCAATCTGAGAAATGAGGCATACAGCTGTCGAGGGCCGCACAGACGTCAGGTTGATCGTGTAAAGATTGGATCTCCGAAGTCCTTGAAGGAGTTCTGTGTCCTGACTATCCAAAATTCTGCACCGTTCAGCATGTAAGACCACCTGGAAGCCTTTGTCACAGAATTGGCCTATGCTGAACAAGTTATGGCGGAGGTCTTCGACGTATGAGACATCTTTGATGGTCAGATTCTTCAGAATGATGTCCCCAAGTCCTAGAATCGGGGCTGAATCGTTGTTCCCAAATCTGACTTTGCCGTTTGGTCGGTCTTTGTAGTTGCTCAGCAGCTCTTGATTACCAGTCATGTGTGTGGAGCAACCAGAGTCGAGGTACCACACATGATGGATCTGCAAAAACAATTTAGAGAGCTTTAGGTACCCACTTAAGCATGGGTCCTCTCGGATTAGCAGATTTAGTTTTGGGTTCGGATATGACTCCTAAATCTATTTTTGAAAGATTCTTAATAACCCATTGCACTTTTGAAAAAGTGGGTTTGGGTTTTGCCTCTATATGAGACTTGGCCCTTTTGGCTTTTGTCATCCTAGGCGGAGATTTAGGAACCCATTTGGGTTGAACCTTACAGGGAAGGTTAATTTCAGCACGTACAAATGCTTTGGAGGGTTTGACTGAGGTAAAGATCTTTTCTTGTGATAGTCTCCTAAGGTGCTTGGGGGATTTAATTTCAACGGGATACCTTAGGTGAGTACAGTCATGTACGGCGCCATAAGCTTTCTTTATGGCTTGATCTTGTTTCCTACGAGTCTTCCTTGTGGCATTTGTTTCAGAATGATTAATTTTTGACGTAGAGCCTATTTCGAAGTTGGTGCTTCTAAAGGTAATCGGATGACGTGAATAAGTAGAAGCAACTATCTTAAAAGTGCAAATAGCTCTTTTATTTCTAAGAGTGTCTTTTATTGTAACAGAAGGAGTAGCATGTTCAGAAACATTTAAATCTATTGGCTCCTTCTTTATCTTAGTGCTAGACACTCTCTCCTTTGTTTTTAGTGCTGACGCTACGCTCCCTGTAGACGTAGGTAAAGTAAAATTAGTCATAGCACTTTTAACAGAATTATTTTTACAATTTTTATCTTTCAAAGGCGTTTTTCATTTTTCACGCTTTTTGTAATAGCGTGAGAGGTAGTTTGGGAGGACCAGGAAGCCTTGAGATTTTCCATCTCCTTAAAGAATTTTTTCTTTTCAGCTTCGAAATTCTCTCGTTCTTTTTCTAACTTTGCCTGTGACTCCTCTATCTGTTTTATGATAGGGGGTTTGTAGAGAGAATTTTTATAATTAACGGTTTTAACTTCCTCGTGGTGTGTTTGAGAGTCACGAGGTAGAATTTGAACTAAATTGCAGACAGTGTTAGAGTTTCTTTCCTATTTTTGTCCCTTTCATTTAGTTCTTTGTAGTGAAAGGGGATTTAGGACCATGTGGACCTTGTCTAATGGATGAATCGAAAGTATTTTCATAAGACGATTCAGTAAAATTTCTAAGAGAGGTTATTCCTAAGCCCATGTGTTTAACATCGTATATTTCTTTCTTTTGTAAAACACACGGGTTAGTGAAACCTATGCCTTCTATCGGGTTATAGAACTCTATATCCTTGGGCTTGTTCAAAAATATCGTCTGTTCGGATTGTCCCCTACGCGTAACTTCGTCTAATTTCTTTACTTTGGCATATAGTTTCTTGCGTTCCTCACCTAGGAGAGCATAATTATTTTCCACGGTTAGTTTAGCGGCTTGACAGGCATCGAAATCCTTACTAAGCTCACTAATCTTAGCATTCGATGTTTCTAATTGAGCTTCTAAGTTAGTGATCTTAGAGGTAGCTTCGGTTATCCTACAATTTAAAATGGCTTTCTCGTTGAGATTTCTAACCAAGCAATTGTAGTTATTTGCTAGCCTATCTTCTATTCCTTAATCTTTTCGCTCTGTTGTCCTAGTTGAGGTTGACTAGTCTCTCTAGAATGGAGGCTCTTAGTAAGTTCATCTATTTTTGCACTAGAGCTCCTAAGTTCTTGTTCGAGACTATCTATCTTCTCTTGAGCTCTCTCAAGTTCGTTCTCTACTTCCTTTATACTTTTCTGCTCACGTTTCATGTTAGCATATTGCTTTTGATATGATTCTAACATGGTCAATAATGTGGAAGGAGTGACTACCTCATTTGAAGACGTGGATGCGTTGTCGTCGTCCATACGAGTGGATGTTTCGGCGTCCAATTCGTTGTCGAGACGGGCCATGAGGGCTAAGTTCTCTTCTTCGGAGCTCGACGTGTCCTCGAGCCATTGGTCCTCTTCGGCCATGAGAGCTACTCCAGCTTCTTTTTGTTTTGTCAATTGAAGCTTCCTGGAATAGTAGTTTGCATCTCTTTTCTTCGGGAGAGTGCACTCTCTGGCGAAGTGACCTGCTTTGCCACAGTTAACGCATTTTTAGTCTCTTTGGGATTCTTGACCTCGGAACTCTCCGGAGCACGTTCTTTGTTCTTCGAGCTTGTAGTCCGAAGTCTATTAGCTGAGGTTGAAGACTTCTTCTTGAAGTACTTCTTCCTCATCATTTGTCCAATGAGAGCTAACTGTGTTCCAAGGGCTTTCATGTTCGGCTCGATGTCGGAGTCCGATTCATCTTCCGACTCTGATGATGAAGGTGGCCTAACGATCTTTCCTTTCTTGATCTTGTGCTCCTTGATAAACGTATTTTAATACGCTTATTGTTGTATTTATTTGGGTTATATAAGAAATTATTGGTCATTCCATGCATTTATTGGCTTTATATACACCCATTTAAATATTGTAGAACCTTGGAATGATTATCAAGCGAAAAGGAACGAAAACGAGGCGAAAACGACACAAAAACGGCGAAGTATGAAGCTGCCAGTCACTAGTCACGGCCGTGAATCACCTCGCAAGTGGCCGTGAATGATGGCAGTGAGTTCAAAAGGCAAAACACTTAAGAGTCACGGCCGTGACTAGCATGCCCGAGGCCGTGAAGTTCGGCAGAGAGCTAAAACGAAAAGACCCTTGTGTCACGGTTGTGAGCCTTTGTGCTAGTGGCCGTGAATCAAGGCAGTAAGTTCACTGTCCCCTGTCACGGCCGTGACACTTCATGCAAGAACCCGTGAACGTGGGCAGTAGACGAAGATATGGAACAAGTAATGATTCACGGCCGTGAGTTCCATTGTACGAACCCGTGAATCGCGGCAGTAGCTCAAGATCTTGAAGTCACGGCCGTGATTCTGGATGTACGTGGCCGTGACCTGCGCCAGAGAAGTCAATATTTAGGGTTTTAGCCTCCTTCACGGCCGTGAAGCCTATTGTAAAAGGCCGTGACTCATGGCAGAAAGTCAAGAAATAGGGTTTAAGCCGCCGTCACGGCCGTGAAGGCCCGATACGAGGCCGTGAATGCGCCAAAATTCAGTTAAAGCCCATTTTCGAAGCATAAAAATGGGGTTCTTCTCAGAACTCAAGGAGAACTTCATAGAGCGTAAAACTAAGAGAAAAGAAGAGGAAGAAGAACCCTAGAAGCTGTTCCTTGATTCGGAGACAATAAAAGGACGATCCAACAACGTAGCCACGCCCGGTCGATCGAGAAACGATACCTCCACCTCATAAACGCCATACTCACTTCTTAGGGAAGTTTTATGAGTTCTTCTATCCTCATTCCATTTGAATCTCGTTGTTGTTTTGCTTAATATGAGTATCTAAATCTCTTATGTGTTCTGGAGTAGATGAACGTTGGGTTATGTCGTAGTTAAGTCGTTGGATAATCGTGAACACGTGTAATCTAGCTATTTCTTGTTCTATGAACATGTTTCTTTGTATCAATATGTCTATGTGTTGATATGAATGTGTGGTATATCGTTTAGGGCGACAGCTAAATAACGATTAGGCCGTTTGTAGACGTTACGATTCGAGTATAGGGCGACAGCAAATATTCGATCCTCGCCGTCTAGTAATCACTAAACTTAGATTCCTATGAACGTTTAGGGTGACAGCAAATCCGTGAGTGGGTAGGAAATTACTGCGATTTAGTCGATAATCACGTAGGAGCGATATTCTGTAGCCTTAGCCGACAATACCCTTCGGGATTCGAATCCCAAACACATGTTTGTTATCTTAAGACTCTTATTATTTCTAGTTGTGTCTCCTTGTTTTCCAATCCTTTAAGTTGCTTTATCAAAACTAGTTCGTAGTATAAATCAATCCCGTTATTTACATAGGCTAAATATCGAGTCGATAGGTCAATACTAGTAATCAATTTATTCCTCGTAATCGATACTCGGATATTCGCTATAGCTATATTATAAACGATAGGTACACTGCCTATTGCGCGTGGTTTTAGTTATAATATATTCGTTTTAATTATTACTTGACGTACTTGCACGATCTTATTTAAATATACACGCACGCGATCAAGTTTTTGGCGCCGTTGCCGGGGAATAGATTGATATTAGGAACACCCTAATTCGGTAATTTAGCTATATTATTTTACATTTTTCAGTTTTTCGTTAATTGCGTTATTTGTTTTAATTGCGTTATTTGTTTCCTACATCTTTATTAGTCTCGTTACCTTTCGACGTATTTATCTAGTTCTTCGCTAAATTTCGCTTTCACTCATTGAAGGTACTGTTTGACAGTGGATGACCCGAAGCCACCCATCAGGTCTAATTGTTGAAGGAGATCCAGATTTCGAGCGGAAGTTACGAAGGCAGCTCAGATACAATTCAGAAGGCACGGCTAGTAATTTTCAGGAAGTGCTGGTTAGCTACTCAGAGGACAACTCTCAGGAGTCGGCAGACAATTCTCGAACAGAGACGTCCAAAGACAATCGAGAGATAGAAGTCGAGATGGCTGAACGCAGAGTACCGGTCCACCAAGACCAAGAAGAGGAACAATCTTTACAAGATCTACTCAAGAGCGCCTCTTTAGGCGGTACAGAATCAGTGATTGTTATTCCACCTATCGAAAACAACAATTTCGAGTTGAAGCATGCTTGGCTTCAAATGATCTTTCAGACGGCCCAATTTGAGGGAAACCCTGATGATGATCCATACTCCCACCTGAAGGCCTTTCTGACAGTAACAGACACCATTAAGACTAATGGGGTCTGATCGAGCGGATCGAGTAATAAAAATAAAACGAATATCGACGAACTATCCAACGCTCAACAGGCAAGTGTACCTATCGAAAATAGTATAGAATTGGCAGGTATTCGAGTATCGAACCCAAAGAACTATATACTCTAGAAAACGTCGTTTAAATATCCTAGTAGAAAATTCGATGTTTTTGTTTTGGAAAATAGAAAACACAGTAAACACTTAAATAAAAGCTAATAATAATAATAAACGCGACGAGTTTGTGAAGAAAACGTATTTGAGACTTCGAATCCCCCTAGCTCAATCGAACGACAAACAAGTTATATATTTTAGCTAATTATTATACCGTGAAGATTCCTAGAGCATGCGTACGAATTTATACGACTGACGAAACTGCGCCTTATCACATAAGAATCGTAAACAACTAATCTATGAATTAAATAGCTGGGCAAGCTTCCCTAACTAGTCAACCACAGATCGCATTAAAACACGACGAATCCCACTATTAGATTTGACTCTAATCCGACGGGGTAGTTCAACCTATCTCTAGCGATGAGTTTATTCCGCTCGTTTACGAGTGGTCTAGTCGTCGCCCCTTTCTCAAGCGTAGCGTTCAATTTACCAACAATTATTTCGACCACAGAGACATAATCAAAACAACAACGTATATCGTAACCGAGTCATAATAAAAAGCACATTAATAATACGTTCAACATACGTACGATCTCGCTAGGGTTCATCTAATCTCAAATACTACGGGATTTAGTCACTCATATTAAACATCAACATAAAGAGGACCGTAAATAACAAAGATAAAACCACGTTTCTTCCCTGAATTTCGTTGAGGAGTTTTCCCGAACAGGTGGTGGGCGTCTCAGGGTTTCCTTTCCTTACGAGTTCTTTGCACTGCCCGTTCACTACTCCTTCTACGCCGGCAGTCCGTCTCAGCCCAATCGTACCCGAAAATTAGTTACCTCGCTCGTGAACCTGGCTCGGATCAGCCCTCCGTCAGTCCCCGCAGCTGCTGCCGTTCCACCTCGTAGCTGTTGCGCACAAGCACCCGCTCACAGCTCGAGCAGTTGCAGCTCCTCGCCTTCGCTTCACAGTCCCGAGATCAGCGCTCAGCCCACACAAACTAGCCGGACAGTAGCCCCTCGACTCACAGTCGCAGCCGCAACCGCAGCCCGCTTGGCTCGCTTCCTTCGCTGCTCTTGCTCTCGGTCTAGCAAAGAGTACACACAACTGATAGGTCGAGTATATGGCTTTTTTTTGTGTCCGTCCGTCCCCTCAGCTCTGCTCGTTAATCCTCCTATTTATAGATGGCGATGGGGAACAAAAAAATCTCCATTTTGCAGCTCAAGCATGCGTAAGATTGAGTGTTCATTTTCTTCCTTGCGCCGAGCTCTTTTTTTCTTCATTTGTCTGCGGTGTGCGTGCGATCGTTGCAATTCTTTATCTTGTGGGTCTTCTTCTCTTCTTATCATTTGTCGTTTGCTTGAATGCGTTAGTTCCATGTAGTTTTATGTTTTCTTCATTCTTTAGTTGATGTTAAAGGGCTTGGGCTGGTTTTATCTTGGCCCAATTTGTTTTAGGGCCGTAATATGGGCTGCCTCTTCGATTCTTTTCAAACCAGTCGGTTGTATTTCTTTTCTCCAATATCTGTAGAATATGGAAAATAAACGTAAAAATATGGTATTCGAAGAAATTCTATATAAATAACAACCGATATTACGTTTTTACGGGGTATAAAATACGATATAAATTCCTTTTATCAAATCTCCCCACACTTAAGCTCTTGCTTGCCCTCAAGCAAATAAAAATAAAAAGGCATAGAAAAGGATAAAATCATGTAACGTACCAATCAAGAACGAAATCACGTAGGAGAAAATGCAAGTAAAGTTGGAAAGCATATTTGAAATCAACGACTAACTACACGATTTTCTTTAGCGATACCGTCAAAATCCGCACCTCACAGATATTCACTCAAATCACTCAGTGTATGGGTTAAGATGTCGGTGATATCTCTCGGGCATGCACTAATCTAATCCCTACCATAAGCTTGCAAGTAATTTGTAAATCTACCACTTTCAATGATCAAGCGTGAATCGGAAGGTCTTTTACCGGGTATTGCTCAAATATATCAAAAATGCAAGGAATAAGCGTCAAAGGATATGATTTGCAGTCACATCGGGATCATGCCATTGTCTTGAACGCGCCAAAAATCCGCCTTTTTTTTTCTTTCCTTTTCTCTCTCTCTCTCTCTTTTTTTTTTTTTTTTTGCATTTCCGCCGTTCTTGACTAAGCCCTTCTTCTCTCAACTCTCAATAAAGAAAAATATGTAGTGTGCGTTGAGAGTGAGAGATTATCAGAGGAAGGGTTCTCAGCGTCTCTTTTTTTTTTTTCCGACTGCGTTAAGCTCCCCTTCTCGCGGCCTCTTTGCGAGTGAGAGATTATTAGTGGGGGAGTTTTTAACTTTTTTTTTTTAACTAAAGGCTTCGTTCGGGACGCGCCTTTCGACTTTGGCATTCAACCTTCATTTCCACATTAATTCAGGTAAGATGATCTCTGGAGACTTATTTAGGTCAGCGGCTTATAATTCCGGGTATCACGAATAAAAGGCTCATGCTCAAAGTGGACTAACTACGGGGTCAGTCGTGGTTGGATATTTTGGCTATGGACTGATTCCTAATGCCTTCCTCATTTTCACGCAATCACACATTAAGTAGTTTCAAAACGCAATAAACAAGCAAGTTCTGAAGAGAAATAAACTAAGCATGATTCACACAACCGAAGACATGAGCAAAAAGCTCGTAGGCTCAAAAATCTCACAAAAATCGGGTTATGTGTACGAATCTCTCAAGTATCGCCAAGTTCATCATGTAAGAAAGAAGTAGACTACGCATATGTATCCTAATTACTCACAAAATTCCAAACATAAAGTCATCCCTTCATGATAAGAAACCCTTTCGAAAAAAAACATGTTATGCCAAATTTTCGAAAAAGTTTGTACCAAAAATCAAGACTTGCATATATATATAACATGTTCGCCTAAATTTCACAGAAATTCCCCTCCCCACACTTAAGATTTACGTTGTCCTCAACGTAACAATTATGTAACACAAGGAAAAGAGAATAGAAAGATAAACGAACTTCCCTGAATATTCCGATATGCATGCTTTGTACGACTCCTCCCCACACTTGAGATTTTGAATTCCCTGCGATCGTTGAAAAACAAAATCATAAAAACTAAAAATGCGCATAGAAATAAAGTAAACATAGGATAGGCTTGGGGTGCCTCCCAAGTAGCGCTTTTCTTTAATGTCTTTTAGCTAGACATTGTTCGGTGATTTTTAGCGTTGGGTGGTGTTGAGGAGGTGGATCGTTTCTTTTTCGAGCGCCTCGATGTCACCGCCATAGTAATGCTTGAGTCGGTGCCTGTTCACCTTGAAGGTCCCCTTCTCCGGATGTGTGATCTCGACAGTTCCGTATGGAAATGCTCGGGTCACCGTAAATGGTCCAGACCATCGCGATTTCAGTTTACCAGGAAACAGCCGCCGGCGCGAGTTGTAAAGCAAGACCCGGTCACCTTCTTGAAATTCCCTTTTCATGATTTTACGATCATGATACAGCTTCGTACGCTCCTTGTAGATGCGAGTATTTTCGTACGCCATCTGTCTCCACTCGTCGAGCTCGTTGATCTGTAAATTTCGTTTTTCACCTGCAAGATTCAAATCAAAATTTAGTTTTTTTAGCGCCCAATATGCCTTGTGTTCAAGCTCGACGGGTAGATGACAAGATTTCCCGTAAACAAGTCTATAGGGCGTAGATCCGATAGGCGTCTTATATGCTGTTCGGTACGCCCATAAAGCATCGTTTAGCTTGTTCGGCCAATCCCGCCTATGGTGTTCCACGGTCTTCTCTAGTATACGCTTCAGCTCCCTGTTCACGACCTCCACTTGGCCGCTCGCTTGAGGATGGTATGCAGTGATAACACTATGTTTAACGCCGTATTTCTCGAGCGTCTTTGCAAATTGGGTGTTACAGAAGTGCGTACCTTTATCGCTAATAATGCAACGAGGTGAACCAAATCGCGAAAATAAAGATTTCAAAAATTTAACGACTACACCTAGCATCATTAGTAGGTAGCGCTTGCGCTTCTACCCATTTTGATACATAATCAACCGCAACTAGGATATATCGATTCTTGAAAGATGTAGGAAATGGACCCATAAAATCAATGCCCCATACGTCAAATATTTCAGATACAAGAATGAAATTTTGAGGCATTTCATTGCGCTTAGAGATATTACCTGTCCGTTGGCACCTATCGCACATTTCTACATACCTTTGCGCGTCCTTGAAAATTGTTGGCCAGTAGAATCCACATTCTAGTACCTTTTGTGCGGTTCGGTTGCCTCCATAATGACCTCCGCACGGTCCCGTGTGGCAATGCCCCAAGATATCGATTGTTTCGGGGAAGGTTATGCATCGCCTGATTATATTATCCGCACAAATCCTAAATAAATAAGGATCATCCCAAAAGTAATACTTCAAGTCCGAGAAGAATTTTTTCCTCTGGTGACTCGTGTATCCCCTTGGTAAGATCCTCGCTACAAGATAGTTAGCAATATCGGCATACCATGGAAGTTCATCAGGTACCTCATGTATAGCGTAAAGATGTTCGTCGGAAAAGTAGTCTCGGATCGTCTCATCTTTTGTAACATCGCAGGATGTCTCTTCTAGTCTCGACAAGTGGTCTGCGGCAAGATTCTCTGTTCCCTTTTGGTCGCAGAACTCCACGTCGAACTCTTGGAGTAGTAGAATCCATCGGATCAGCCTCGTCTTTGCATCCGGCTTCGCAAAGAGATGCTTAATGGCTGAATGATCTGTGTAGATGATGACCTTCGATAGGATAAGATATTGACGGAACTTGTCGATTGCATACACGACTGCAAGCAATTCCTTCTCGGTGGTAGTATAATTTGATTGTGCCTCATTCAGAGTCTTGCTTGCATAGTGTATCGGCTGAAAATATTTTTCCCGTCGCTGCCCCAAAACTGCACCTACTGCAAAATCACTGGCATCGCACATTAGTTCGAATGGTAGCCTCCAATCGGGGGCTACCATGACAGGAGCATTAATAAGCTTATCTTTAAGTAGAGTAAAAGCATTCATACAATCGGTCGTAAACTCATACGGTACATCTTTTTCTAGCAAGCGAGTTAAAGGTCTAGCAATTTTAGAAAAATCTTTAATAAATCTACGATAAAAACCAACATGTCCTAAGAAACTTCTAATTGCTTTTACCGACGTGGGTGGAGGTAATCGTTCAATAGTTTCTATTTTTGCTCTATCTACCTCGATTCCTCTAGCCGATATCTTGTGACCTAAAACGATACCTTCTCTAACCATAAAATGACATTTTTCCCAGTTTAGCACAAGGTTCGTTTCCTCGCATCGTTTAAGTACCGCCTTAAGATTGGAAAGACATACTTCAAATGAGTTACCGAAAATCAAGAAGTCATCCATGAATACCTCCATTCCTTTACCGATTAATTTGTCGAAAATGGCCGTCATGCACCGTTGGAAGGTAGCCGGGGCATTACACAGTCCGAAAGGCATTCTCCGATATGCAAAGGTTCCGAATGGGCATGTAAAAGTCGTTTTCTCTTGATCTTCTGGTGCGATCGGGATCTGCAAATAACCTGAAAGACCATCAAGAAAACAATAAAATTCATGACCGGATAAACGCTCAAGCATTTGATCAATGAACGGTAAAGGAAAGTGATCTTTTCGTGTCGCGTCGTTTAATTTCCGGTAGTCGATGCACACTCGCCACCCTGTAACGGTCCTTGTTGGAATGAGTTCGTTTTTTTCTTTGGTTACCACCGTCATTCCTCCCTTCTTTGGCACCACTTGAACTGGGCTCACCCATGCACTGTCTGAGATCGGGTATATGACGCCCGCATCAAGTAGCTTTATTACCTCAGCTTTTACTACCTCCTTCATGTTCGAGTTTAGACGCCTTTGATGTTGCACCACCGGCTTGAACTCGTCTTCCATCAGGATCCTATGCATGCAGAAGGTCGGGCTGATTCCTCGGATATCTGATATCTTCCATGCAAGCGCCTTCTTATGCTCCCGTAACAGGTCCAGGAGCATGATTTTCTGTTTCTTCTCCAAATTTGATGCTATAATTACGGGGAGCTTCGAGTTTGTTGGTCCCGAAATGCACCAAACAAGGAATCAAAGAAGCTAGATGGAATGAAAAGGGAGAGTTTCTCACCTTGTAGTGTGTGTAGTGTGTGAAAACGAGTTTTAGCTTTTTAATCTTTGATTACCTTTCAAAGTGAGTTGGTAACACCTTATATACCACATTAACCCTAGGTATATTAAGGTCCAATCACTAAAAATAAAATAATTACAATCTAGTCCAAAGCCCAAGCTAAAGATAATTACATAATTAATCTCAAGACTTAAACTATTGACACAATCAATTAAATATCCTAACAATCTCCCCCTTTGTGTCAATTGTTGGGAGTCTTGAATCTTGGGCGTTGGGATGGTGGATTAGCGGGTGAGTGTTTCGCGAAGCCCTAGTTTGAACTCGAAGGCGCGGAGATTCCTTCGAAGAACCATTCTGTCAGCTATAGCATCAATGAGCTTCGCGAACTTGGATCGGCAGAGGGGATCTTCTTCCGAAAGGATACGGCAGATTCTCATGAGTTTGTCTTGGATGATGGTGAGCGTTCCATCTGAGAATTTTGCCACCTCGGAGCAGCGCAGGAGCCTCATCTTTCCCTTGTAGTTCGAGTAGGCGACCGCCGGATCATCTCCGTTGATCACATCGCCCTCTCGATAGTCGTCTGCGTTCTTGAAAGATGGGCGAGTCAGGTTCACCTTCTTCAGATTATGTTCCACCGCCATCTGCAGATCGTGGGTGGCGTAGAATCTGACTTGTCGGAGCATGTGGCGCTTGATAGCCACATATCCCATGGTGACCGGTTCAGCACGTACGAGATGTCCAGAGCTTCTGAGGACGAGTCTGAACTGTTTCAGGGATTCCAGCATGCTGTATAGGTCACCCAGGCGCAGAAACTTGAAGTCCGCCTCACTGACTTCACTGTAGCTCTCATCCTGCCTCATTACCGTGAATACTGGGTAATGGACAGGTCCTTTGGACTCTTGGCGGAGGTCAGTGACTTTGCAGATGGGGGCCCGACTCATTTCCTGAGCGATGTTTTCCTCATCGGACAGCGTCCTATCTGTGCATTTGTGGCACAGAAGGCTCCATCGATAGAGTTGCTTCTTTCTCTCGGTCCAACTTTGGATGTTCATCAGCTCGTACTCGTCGAAGGTGGTGACGATCTTCTCCTTGCGCCGCCAGATCCTCTTCCTGATCTCTTCCTGAAATGGCGCCGTGATCTTCTTGTTTTCCCACGGTGCTTCCGGTATATCCACCGTGGGCACATCCGTCTGAGCAGCAGGGGCCTCAGTTTGCTGCGCTTGGAATTGCAGGATGTTCTCGAGCTCGGCCGGTTCCGCGTTGTATTCCTCTCCGTTCTCGTCGTCTGCGGTGTTGATCAGCGTAAGCGAGGCCTCCATGAGCAGACGTCGAGCATTTTCCACCAACTTCCTAGCTGCTACTGCATCGGCGGGCGTGTACAGCCATTCATCGTTGAAGATGTAGGCTTCGATCTCGTTCTGAGCGCAGTAGACATCCTCGGAAGCCAGGTTGGGATCGATGTTGAGAGGGGTATGGCTGTGTGGTGGCGAGGGAGCAGCGTCGGAGGAGTCTGTGGATTGTGGGGATGGAATTGGTGGAGATTCTGGTGGTTCGGTTGAGGTGATGGTTTTGGCAAGGATGATTTGGGTGACGAGTGGTGTAGATGTGGTGGTGGCCTCTAACGTCGATGTGACAGCTAGAGGTTCCGAGGTGGGTGGAGATGGTATGGAGGTGGTCTCTAGCGTCGATGTGACGATTAGAGTCTCGGAGACGGTGGTGGGTGTTGGTGAGGGTGATTTGGCTAGTGACTCAGGGTGAATAGGGTGGAATTTTTGGTTAGTGGGTTGTGAGGTTTCTGGTGTGGGCACCGTTTTAGGTCCAGAGGAGGAGGGCGGCGTCGATTGCGTGAATCCTTGTGAGCTCAGCTGCCTATTTGTCTCCCCCTCGCGGCGATCTTGATCATCATCTTGATCGTCGCGCCTGGTCCTGCTGGTCTCGCCTTGAGTACGGCAAGACATTGGTTGCGTTATCATCTGCTTCATTTGCTGTTCTTCCTCGTCAAGTTCCGTCATCGACTCGAAACGAGCTCTGAGGATGTAGAAGAGCTCCTTGGCAGATATTGAGGAGAGAACAGCTTCGGCGTCCATGTTTTGTGTAGGAGGTGGCGTCTCCGGTGCCACACCTTTGCCCTTGTCGGCGGTGGACGCATCGAGACGCGCGTAGACTTTGTCGAGGATGGACGTCTCAAGAGTCTTTGCAAACTCTTGAAGACGTGTCTCTAGCGCGGTCTCGGTAATGAAGGTGGGTAATTGTAACAAGTTGGATTCACGGAGAATTCCAACTGACACCGAATCGGAGAAGATCGCCGATCGGCCGCCCGTTTGCACAGGACAGGAAAAGACGGGGTCACGCAGACTTCCCGTTGGCATCATTGATGAGACAGACTCAATCGAATGATGGCCTAGGCTCACGGTTGTTGTGATGGTGGCCGTGCTAGGTCTTCCGCTCTCAGTCACAGAGACATCAGCGAGCGTTCTGACAGAGTCACGAAGACTCTGTGGTGCGGTAAGAGGTGTATGTGGCCTAGAAACGCAAGAAATTATGGGGAGTGAGGGAACTAGACTCGATGTGCATGAAGAGGATGCAGTCTGAGGCGAGGGACTGCTTGTTTCAACATCGATCATCTCCAAGTGGGATGTCGATGGTATACGTGGCTCCTCGTGCAATGAAATACCTTCCTGTAGAGAGGAAGATAAGTGGGTTGGTGGGGTTGTTTGCGTGGTTGAGCCAGATGCCACGTCTTCTACTCGGGAGGTGAACACATCACCTCCTGTACCTATTGGTTCGGCTCGGCTTATTTGTGGCGGAGGAGGTCGATCGTGTTTTTGTTTCGATCGACGCTCCGTGGGGCGGCTTACGTCATCCTCTCGCGACCGTTTTTTCGGAGCGCGTGTGGAAGAGGATGCGGCGCGACTCGAGGACTTTTTGGAGGTGGTGGTGGGGTTTTGGCTAGTCCCGGGGTTGGGAGCAGTGGGGTTGATCTGCTCCGTAGGGACAGTGGAGAGAGGTTGCGGGGTTTCACGGAAGGATGCGGTTGAGGCACGGTATTCTTGGACGTGCGGGTTGTTCTGGTCGGCGTAGGCGAGCACATCGTCCGGAATCACCATTGCGTGTCGATCCTTCGCCGGTGTGTTCTTCTTGGCGAACTTCTCGACAGTTGGGATTTGGAAGTGCTCTGCTGCCGGACGGATGCGGATGTTGGTTGAGTGCAGGCGGAAGTGCTTGATCAGAGCTGGGAGCCATCGCATGTATGGGACGAAGCGGTTCGGGACTCCCTTGGCTACTTCCCGGTCGCGGCGCTGGATCATGGAGACAAGGTCCATCCATATGATGTCGGCGTAGTTGTACTTGCGGTTGTGAGCGATGCCGGTCAGGATGGTGAGGATTTGAATGTTTCCACGATCCTGACCAGCATGCTTTCCTGACATGCACTTGTTCACTAGCAGGTACAGTGTCCGCCAGGGTTGTGGTAGGTTGCGGGTGGTGACTTCACTGAGGGCAAGTGGGCCTTTCTTCTTCTTGGTATCTGGTTGATAGCCCAGTCTGTCGATGTCTTCAATGAGTTGGTCGTGTGTTGGTGGTGGATCGTAGGGTGAGTAGACCGGGAGTTGAAGAACTTCTTGGAGTATTTTTGGAGTAAGGACCACCGTTTCTTGATCGATTTGGGCGGATAAGGTCTTGGCAAGGCGTAGTGGTCCAGCTATCTGTAGCGTATGCCAGAACTGTTGAAGGTACACCTGTGCTTCTGGTTCGCCATGAGTGAGGGCGTGACGAAGTGGATGTCCTTTGAGGATTTCAACAATGACGGGTGCATCGCATCGAAAGCTCTCCAAATCCACCATGTAATTGTTAGGAATTAGAGCTGCCCATTGGCTTAGTGGGAATATCTGGTCAGGTGGTGGAACGTAGAGTCGTGTTTGAAGTTCGATGCGAGCAATGTCCCGTTGGAGTGCAGCCGCCTCAAGAGCTTCAATCGTGCTCTGATCCTTTTCAGTCATATCTGTGTTTGACAGTAATCGTAATAGGATTAGTACTGACTAAGTCACAAAAATGATAAAAATAGACATAGGATTGCCCAAGATTATATATAAGAAAAATTCACATTTAAGCTATTTTAGGGTCCCTTCGACATAGTCGTTAAGAGTTTCGACACTAAGTGTAACACATAGATAAGTCAAGAAGATTTTCGCATTTTGTGTAAAATTTAGCAAGTATGGAAAATTTTCTTAAGTTAAGAAATCGCGCACGTTGTCAAAATTTTCGTATGCAATGAGAAAAATTCGCAACTTATCTTTGTTTCAAGGGATTTTCTCATGTTTCAAGAAATTTCGCACTCAGCCACAAAAATTTCGCACGTTAAGAAATTTTCTCATGTTTCAAGAAATTTCGCACTCAGCCACAGAAATTTCGCACGTTAAGAAATTTTCTCATGTTTCAAGAAATTTCGCACTCAGCCACGGAAATTTCGCACGTTAAGAAATTTTCTCATGTTTCAAGGAAATTCGCACTTAGCATATAATGAAAATTTCGCACGTAGATGTGTTTTCTCATTCAGATAGAATTTTCGCATGTAATTGAAAATTTCGCAGATTATAACTCATGAACACGTTGAGAAAAAATTTCGCATTTTGTTGCCAAATTTTGTATGCATGGAAAATTTTCGCAAGTTAGGAAGTCTCGCACATAATCCAAAATTTTCGCATAAGAAAGATTTAGCACTTAGAAATTTTGAATTGAAGACAATTTCCGCAGATTGAATGAAATTTCGCAAGTATGAGCACATAGACAAGTTATGAGAAATTTTCGCAAGTGTCAGTTCAGAGAAATTTTCGCATGAAAAGAAAATTTTCGCAAGTGATGGAATTTCGCAAGTTGTGCAAATTTTCGCATATAGTGAGAATTTTCGCAAGTATGGAAAATCACGTATTGAGGGTAAATTTTCGCATGTAAACCCAATTTTCGCACGTTAAGGAATTCTCACAGTCAAAGTAGTTTTGAGTGTAATGAAAAATTTCGCAAGTTATAGAAATTTCTCATGCGGAAAGTTGTGGTATGGAGTGAAGGGTGCGAAAATTTTGCGGGGTATGACTCACTGTAGTAGCGAAAATTATGACATATGGAGAAATTTTTTCGCATAAAACCTTCGCTGGATTTTACTCACTGTAGCAGCGAAAATTATGACATATGGAGAAATTTTTTTCGCATAAAATTTTCGCAGGGTTTTGCATACTGTAGCACGGAAATTTGAACATGAAATCTTGGATAGAAAACTTTCGCAGAATTTAACTCACTGTAGTAGCGAAAATTTAGCGCTTGGAAATTTCTCAGATAAAAATTTCGCGGAATATCACATACTGTAGTAGCGAAACTTTTAATCGTAAGAAATTTCTCGGAAAAATTTTCGCGGAATTGTTCTCACTGTAGCAGCGAAAATTAACATTTTTAACGCAATCTTCTGAGAATTTTTTCGCGGTGAAGAACATATTGCGAAAGTATGCGAAACGACGAAATAATTTTAGCCTTAGACCTACTCAAATCTCAACCGAAATACGATAATCTGGACTCAATCGACTCGAAATCGGATGGGCATTGCATATTTGGGATTATTAAACATCAAAAATCTAACATGCGTTCGATTCAGAGCCGAGAAAGTTTTAACCCTAACCACGCAGATTTAATCAGAATGGTCAAAACAGTGTAAAATCGAACAGAAATTGGGTTATTTAAGATGCATTCATACCGAAAAGCTGATTTGCGATGATGGAGTTAGTAGGAAACGAAGTTTGAATGCAGATTTTGACGATGACACGACGCGGGGAGTTGCGAATTTTTTGAATAAGGGGTTGCGAATTTTTGTAAGAGGGGTTGCGAATTTTTGTTGGAAAGTGAAAAATGTTAAGGGTTTTGGGGTTTTACGATTGTAGGCACTGTACATGCGAATTTTTTGAGAAAATGGGCCGACGTTTCACGGATTTGTTTTGGTCCAATTTTGACCCCTTTTGACCAGAAAAATTAGAGATTCAACCCAAAAAAAATTTTAATTGGTCCGATTTGACTCAGTTTGACCAAAATTTAAAATTTCAACCCAATTTTTTTTCTTTTTTCTTTTTTTTTTTTTTTTTTAAATAAGAAAAATAAGAAAAACTCCCCTTAATCGTAAAACTTCTCGTTTTAAATAGTGAAATTTCAGACGCTCCCCCTTAATCGAAAAAATTTCGTTTTAAATAGCAAAATATCAGATGCTCCCCCTTAATCGAAAAACTCCCCCTCAAAAGACATAATCCATGAGACACATAAATATTCAGAAGACACATAGATAATAGAGTGAAGTGGAAAGGAAATATGTACACTTAATCAGAGTTCATGTAGAGACGATTGATCACAACTGAATATTCAACATGCCCAACATAGTCACTAGGTGTTGGAATCGTTTGATATCCAACGGTTTTGTGAAAATGTCGGCCAGTTGATCTTCAGTTGTGACGTAGTGCAATTCAATTGTCCCTTGTTCTACATGTTCTTTGATGAAGTGATGGCGAATATCTATGTGTTTTGTTCTAGAGTGATGTACTGGATTACTCGTCATTGCAATAGCACTTTTTGAGTCACAATAAATGGGAATTTTATCAATATGAATATTAAAATCTCGTAGTTGGGTTCTCATCCACAAAAGCTGTGAACAGCAACTAGCGGCGGCGACATATTCTGCCTCCGTCGACGAAGTTGAGACACAGTTTTGTTTTCGAGACGACCAACTTACGAGTTTACCTCCCAAGAAGTGTGCAGCTCCAGAGGTGCTTTTTCTGTCCATCTTGCATCCTGCATAATCCGAGTCAGAGAATCCAACCAGCTTGAAGTCCGATTGAGTGGGGTACCACAAACCCAGATTGGGTGTCCCTTTAAGATAGCGGAGAATCCTTTTAACAGCAGTGAGGTGGGATTCCTTAGGTGTTGCCTGGAAACGCGCGCAGATGCCTGTTGAGAGAACGATATCTGGTCGGCTAGCAGTGAGGTACAGAAGAGATCCTATTATCCCTCGATAGATGGTTTGGTCAACTGGAGCACCCGATGGGTCCGCATCGGGTCGGCCAGAGGGAGACATAGGTGTTGCAGCAGTCTTAGCATCCTTCATTCCGTATTTCTCGAGAATGTCATGGATGTATTTGGACTGGTTGATGAAGATTCCGTCGGGGAGTTGCTTTACTTGAAGGCCAAGAAAGAAATTCAGCTCGCCCATCATACTCATTTCAAATTTTTCCTTCATCAATTCTGCGAACTCTTCACATAGTTGTGGTTCAGTTGATCCAAAAATGATATCATCGACATAAATCTGTACAATCATGATGTCCGGGCCACTCCGCTTGGTGAAGAGGGTTGTATCCAGAGATCCTTTCTTGAATCCAGACTGAACGAGGAAATCTGACAGGACGTCATACCAAGCTCGGGGAGCCTGTTTTAGTCCGTAGAGGGCCTTGTAGAGTCGATATACGTGATGAGGAAACTCTTCGCTCAAGAACCCTTCAGGTTGATCAACGTACACTTCTTCTTTGAGAAATCCATTCAGAAATGCCGTCTTCACGTCCATTTGGTAGACTTTAAAGTTCTTGTGAGCAGCAAAGGCAAGAAACATTCGTATGGCTTCGATCCTGGCAACTGGGGCAAAGGTTTCATCGTAGTCGATGCCTTCTTGTTGGTTATACCCCTTAGCCACAAGTCTTGCTTTGTTGCGAATAACAACACCATCTTCATCCTTTTTGTTCTTAAAGATCCATTTTGTGCCGATAATGGACCTATTGTGAGGTCGTGGTACGAGTTCCCAAACTTGTAGGCGTTCAAACTGATTTATTTCCTCCTGCATTGCAATCAGCCAATCAGGATCATTGAGAGCTTCTGCTACTCGTGATGGTTCGACTTGACTGAGATAGCAAGCAAACAAACTTTCATTCATCGTAGCCGAACGTGTCGAAACACCGGATGTGTGATCCCCAATAATCTGATCGGTAGGGTGAGAGCGAGCCCAAAGTGGTGCGTTGGTTTGTGAGGAGCTGGCCGCATTAGTGTCTACTTGAAACTCATTAGATTGGGGCCCGGTGTCCGAAGAAGAGATCTCAATCGTATTTAATTGAGAGGGTTCAGCATCAGGATCAGCAATATTCCCAGGGTTGGGTAGAATGTCGTCTTCGTTAAGATTGAGTGCATCCATGTTTGGAGGGACGACGTTATTGCCGGTAGCTGGTGGTGTAGGTGGAGTGGGTGCAGCGGTAGGTTGAGTGGTGGCGACGGGAGTCTTGGGAATTGGGTAGAAGTACTCGAAGAGCAGATCGAGATCCAATTCGCCACAATTGCCCTCAGATGAGGAAGTTCCCGCCTTTGAAGGTTGACCTTTTGTCAACGACTGTAGAAGACCTGGTTCTGGTCTGATATGAGCAGAAGCCATGAGGTCGCCTTCGCTTTCGTCAAATGTGACATTTGTGCTCTCAATGACCGATCGTTTCTCTTTAAGATAGACTCTGTATGCCTTTGAGTTCAGCGAATATCCAACAAAGATTCCTTCGAGAGCTTTTGGATCAAGCTTCCCAAGATGTTGGCGATCATTGGCAACAAAACATCGGCAACCGAAGACCCTTAGATAAGATATATCGGGTATACGACGGTTGTTCAACATCTCGTATGGAGTGCGGTTGAATCTCTTGTGGATGGAAGCCCGGTTTTGCGTGTAGCAGACCGTTTGAATGGCTTCGCCCCAAAGAGAGTGAGGAAGGCCGGATTGGATAAGAAGAGTCCTGGCTGCTTCAACAAGTGTCCTGTTTTTACGCTCAACGACACCATTCTGTTCCGGTGTCTTCACAGCTGAGAACTGCTGAGTGATGCCCTGAGTGGCATAGAAATCACTGAGCTTCTTGTTCTTAAACTCAGTTCCGTTGTCAGTTCTGATAATCCTAACCTTCTGTTGATGAAGAGTTTGGGACGTAACAACAAACTCGATGATTATATTAGGAACTTCATCCTTTGTACGAATGAGTTTCGTCCACGTGTAGCGTGAAAAATCGTCGACAATCACAAGAATATACCGTCTTCCTCCGAGAGTGGCCGTAGGCATTGGGCCACATAGATCCATATGTAAGAGCTCGAGGATTAGCTTAGAGGACGGTGTTTCCTTGGATATGTGAGACGATCGCTTCATCTTCCCCAATTCACAGGTAGAGCAGAGATGTTCCTTATGATATGTTAGTTGGGGTAGACCGTTGACGAGTTTATCTTGACGCAGTTTGTTGATAGTCTTGAAATTGAGATGTGAGAGACGTCGGTGCCATAGATCATTCAACTTGGGTGCAGCCCGAGAGAGAAGGCATACTGGTCGAGAGGTCGTGAGATTGAGTACGTAGAGGTGAGACGTGCGCGTTCCAGAAAGAAGTGGCAATCCCGAGGCATCTATGATGCTGCAGATAACAGATTCGAAGAGAACCTTGTATCCTTTGTCGCAGAAACGACCAATGCTGAAGAGATTGTAGCTCAAACCCTCAACGTAGGAGATGCCCTTGATCGTCAGTTTGTCATGGACGAGATCACCAGTTCCGAGAATTGGCGCCATTTGACTGTTTCCGAAGGAGACCCTTCCGAGATAGCGCTCGGAGAAGTTGCTCAGCAGCTCCTTGTTCCCCGTCATGTGTGTGGAGCAACCCGAGTCTAGATACCACACATGACAGACCTGCAATCATTAGCAAATGTTGGGTCCCCGTTTACTGACGGGGCATTCTTGTGAAACAGGTAAAATTTTCATGCGCTTAATGGGAAATGTGGATTCTAAATTAGATTGCGTTGATTCTAATCTAGCTTTCCCTTTGTCGTTTGTTTGATTAGGCGGGATTATTGTTTTTCTAACCCATATTTTCCTAATTTGTGCTTGCATGTATGGCGTCTTATACATGAATTGGCGCGGGGAATGTGGTCGTCGTTTTCGTGCTTCGGTTTTGGTCACCTTTGGCTTGCGAGAAGTGGGTGAGTTTACGTTTGTCGACGAGAGACGCTTTCGCTTGACCTTAGGCTTTGGTGAGATGGGAGAATTCGAAGACGTCGCAGAGAAGGTTCGCTTGCGAGGTCGGAGTGTTGCGTGTTCATGTGTTTCATATTCGTGAAATCGTGGGAGAACAAAATCATTGCAGCAGCACATAGACATAAGCTTGGTAAAAGAAAGATAAGTTTTGGCAACATAGTTGTCTACGACCTTAGGACATTGGGATTCAGTACATAGAGAGGAAAGACGAATATAGGATGATCTTTTCTTCTTGTCATCGAAGAGCGGATTTGCCTTTGTCTGATACGAGCTGCCTTCCAGAGACGTCGAACTCACATTCCCTGTTTCCATAAGAATACTAGAGTTAGTGTTAGAACATATGTCAGCTTCAGGAGTCATTTTCGCCGTCCTCTTACATTTACATGTTAGAGAATCGGGTACTTGACTTGATGTGGAGGGATAGTTCGTATTGGGAAATTTTTCTAGTGTGTAGATTTTGCTAAGTAGCTCATCTCGCTCTTTTGCAAAGGCCTTCCTTTCTACTTCTAGTTGTCGTTCAAGTTCTGCTATGAGTAGCAGTTTCTTTGGGATGTAAGTACGAGAGATCACATCTTGAGAAGCGACTTCCTGTTCTTTATTAGGGAGTAAGGTTTCAACATTCTCCGGGAGTGAGGATATCTTAGTCTTATCTCTAATATTCAATTCTGTGTAGTCATACGCGATTTCTGCCCAATGAATGTTCTGTTCTCTTGTTTCTTCTGAGATGGTAGCGAATGATGATCTCACAAATGGTTTAAGTTGCGGGAGGGCACCATTTCTTGTTTGCAAGAACGTAGTGTTGCACATGTTATATCTTTTAACTATAAGCGGTGTTGGATTACAATTGCTAGACAGTCCGATCCCCCTCCTGGCGTTGTAGAATCCTGTTTCCATTGGTTGGTTCAAAAGGCTTAAGATGTGTGTGTTTTCGTTTCTAAGGTGAAGTTGCTCTTCAAGTTCTTTCACCTTGCGGTATAGCCTAACTCTTTCCTTTGTAAGCAGTTCATATTGGGAGGCCGTCAGGAGGCGAGAGGTTTCACATGAACTTATGGCTAGTGCAGTTTCCTTAACCTTAGTCTCACTTTGTTTGTTCTTGCTTTGCAGACGTTTGACTAAAGCTTCAGAGGCTATTAGACGTTCGTTTGCACAGGCAAGTTCTTCTACTTTTAGACTAAGTAAGGCATAGTTGTTTTCAAATTTTAGCTTAAGTTCATCATAATCCCTAGCGTCTACGGTGGGTTTCTTAATGGCGTGTCGGTGAGTAAACACATCATCTAGGTGTGAGATTCGTACCTCAGACGCAGCGTTGGTAGGAGTATTAGCTGTGTTTTCACCGGTGTGATCCATCTCCTCGTCCTCGTCATGTTCGACCAGCCTTGCCATGCAGCAATCTTCATCCTTAGGCTCCTCGTCTTCTGAAGTGTCATTCACCCATTCTGCTTCTTCGGTGAGTAGAGCTTTCCCACTTTCCACCTTGCGGGTCAATCTGGCCTTACGGTCGTAGTAGCTGGAGTCCTTCACGCGTGGGGCGTGGCATTCTTTGGCAAAGTGCCCCATTTTTCCACACCTAAAGCACTTCACGGACTTTTGAGGTGCGGAGTCCTCTTCTTTCTTTGTTGGCTTGGCTTCCTCTGTGGGAGTGGTCTTTTTGATGCCGTTATATGTTCTTTGGCGATTGGAAGAGGATGAGGATTTTTTTCCGATCTTCTTTGAGACCAACTTAGTGAGCATTGCCAGTTGCTTGCGTATATCACGAACATCTTCGTCTGATTCTGTATCAGCTTCGGATCCTGAAGAGGTGTCAGAAACAACAGCTGGTAGCTTTCCTTTGTTTTGTTTGGTCTTAGTGGTGGAAGATCGTTCATTGGTTTTGTTCGAGAGGAGGGCCAGTGGGTCGACTCGAGTGTTGGTGGACTGAGGTTGCACATATGGAGCATAGGCAGACAGACTGTCATAAAGAGCATGGATGGAAGTGTTGGAGAGGTCCTTACTCTGAATCATCATCACGATTGCATTGCCCCAATGGGGTTTGAGGCTACCAAGGAAGCGGTTATTGATATCGAATTTGTCCCTCGAGATCCTGGCTTTCTTGAGTTCATTGATGACCTTCAAGTATCGGAGGTATGTGTCGCGCAGTTCCTCTCCTTCATAGGCCTGGAAGTGTTCATACTGCGAGAGACATGCTGATTTCCTCCCCTGTGCACTTTCAGTTGTGCCAGCCATAATTTCAGCAAGTTCATCCCATATCTCCTTGGCAGTTGTGCAGCACTCAACGTGACCGTAGACCTCGTTTCCCAAAGCCTGGAAGAGGTATCCTTTGGCAGTCTCGTCGGCCTGTTCGCGAGCCAATTCATCCTCATTGATGGGACCTCTTGGAGTGCGGCGTTCATCCATGGGAGGATTTGCATTTGGCTGTGCAGGGACTATTGTCCAGAACTGTGCTGGGCCGTTGAAGATGGAGTCCAGAAGGTATTGAGAGAGTGGTGCGCCTTTGTTCCTGATGAACGTGAGGAACCGGTTTGTCCATATGCTGTAGTCGCCTTGTCGCAGCATCGGAGGCCTGGTGTCGGAGCCCACTATGGAGATGTCATACGTGGTGGACATGGTTGGTGCAGTCGAATCGTCCGTGGTTTTGATCTTTTAGAGATAAGAAAGTTAGTAACGAACGAGATGATAAATACGAGTTTAATATGTAGAGTTTTGAGAAGAAAATCGTTTAAAGAATTTCTTAGAACTAAGTGATCGTGTGTGACGGTCGATAATGTGTGAACGGAATTGTATTTAGAAATTAGGAGAAGTTCTAGAATTTAAAAAATCAAGGTGTACTGATCAAATCTTAAATCGGTTTGGAAAGATTTAACCCGAGAAAATTTTAACCCTAGAAGAAATTAATACGTTAGAGAAGTTCGCAAGTTGAAGAATTTCGCACGTTAAAAGGTTTAGCAAGATGAGAATTTTTTAGCTTCGCTAGAAAACTTCGTAACTTGTAAATATTTCGCTAGTGGAAAATTTTAAAGTTTCGCATGAGATTTTTTCGCAAGTTATAAAGCTTTCGCAAGTTTGAGAAATTAAAGCTTCGCGAGAGAATTTTCTCAAGTTACAAAATTTCGCAATGGGAGGTGAAGTGTGGTTTTTTGGAAATTTTCGCAATGAGAAACTTTCGCATCAAGAGATGAACAGTGTAAGTAAGAAAATTTCGCGTGTTAAGGAAACTTTCGCATCGAAAAATGAACAGTATGGCCTTACAAAATTTTCTCGGGTATAATCATTTTCGCAGATAACAGGGTTTTAAAGCTTAGCAAGAAAGACTTCGCAAGTTGTAAAAATTTCGCAAGTTACAAAAAAATTTTTCGCGGCCAAAGAAATTCTTGGAATAAGCTTTCTTGGATAAGGAATTTCTCGGATTATGAAGGTAAACAATTGCGAAAAAAAAAAAAAGAAATTGTATAAGTGAAAGTTTCGCGGCTTAAATTCTCGGATCTTGATACTAGGCAGTTGCGAAAAATGCAGTTTAAGGGAAAGTTTCGCGGTTTTAAAAATTCTCGGGATAAAATTTCGCGGACAAGAAATTTTCAGGCTTCGCAAGAAATAATTTCGCAAGTTAAAGAATTTCGCAAGTTTGAAAAAAAAAGAAATTTCGCAGCTTAAAGAAATTCGCGGAATGAACTTTCTTGGATATGAAATTTCTCGGATTTTAAAGGCAGGCAGTTGCGAAAAATGCAGTGTAAATGAAAGTTTCGCGGTTCAAAATTTCTCGGAATAAAATTTCGCAGACAAGAAATTTTCGCGGTTTTGAACGATTCAGCAAAAACTTTCGCGGCCAAGAACATCATCGTACTGTTCCATTGCCTTCATGCGTTTTGCCAGAAAATCGCCTCGTTCTCGCTCAAATCTCAATCAAAATCGCTCAAACTTGATCCTAAACTTCAGAAATTCTTCCCTAAACACATAATCGACCGATTTGTGAGCTAAAAACAACAAAAAAAGGATCAAATCGACCAAAAACAGAGAATGGCCGAAATGACTTTTTCTGGAAAACTTTTGCTTAAATCTTGCTCAAAACTCGTTAAAACTGATCCAAAAGTGTTCTAAAAACATTTTAGGCCTAGGATCGATCTGGGGAAAGGTTTTAAACACAAAAACAACACATAAAAACCCCAAAACGAAACCAAAATGCCGAAACTAGTATTTTGCTCAAAACACCTTTGATCTTTCTCGGAATCGAACGAAACTGGATTCAAATCAATGCAGATCGATCCACGTTCGCTCTGATACCACTTGTTGGTCCCGAAATGCACCAAACAAGGAATCAAAGAAGCTAGATGGAATGAAAAGGGAGAGTTTCTCACCTTGTAGTGTGTGTAGTGTGTGAAAACGAGTTTTAGCTTTTTAATCTTTGATTACCTTTCAAAGTGAGTTGGTAACACCTTATATACCACATTAACCCTAGGTATATTAAGGTCCAATCACTAAAAATAAAATAATTACAATCTAGTCCAAAGCCCAAGCTAAAGATAATTACATAATTAATCTCAAGACTTAAACTATTGACACAATCAATTAAATATCCTAACAGAGTTTTCCTCGAGAAACGCATACTCCAAGTGATCGGGCAGTTGCTTGAGTTCAAGGGTTGGTGGCTCCTCTATCGAACATTTTTCTTTTTCCTCTTCTTTGTTCGGGTGCACTTCGATGTTAGGTTCCGCCTTGTCTTCGTCTGCGTCTAATTGGTCAACCTTAAAAGATTGTTCATGCATTGGCTCTTCAGTCTCTGCTAATCCGGACATCGAAGCAAACGTTTCTGGTTGTGATAGTACCTGCAATGATAGAAAGTCGTTCCATGCATCAATGTAAAAACATTTATCGTCTAATTTCTAGGAATTTCTCATTGATTCGGTCATATCGAATGTGACTTTTTCGCCATCTATGGTTAACATCAATGTTCCGTTACGAACGTCGACCATGGTTCCTCCAGTAGCGAGAAATGGCCTACCCAATATTAGAGGAATATTTTCATCCTCCTCCATATCGAGAATAACAAAGTCTGCAGGAATTATTAATTTATCAACTTTAACCAGCACATATTCTATGATACCCCTAGGATACTTAACAGATCTATCCGCTAATTGTAAACTCATCCTAGTGGGTTTGGGCTCTCCTAAACCAAGTCGTTTAAACATAGAATAAGGCATCAAATTAATACTTGCTCCTAAATCGGCCAATGCCTTACTTACGACTAAATCGCCTATTAAACATGGTATAGTAAAACTCCCTGGATCCTTAAGCTTTTTCGGTAGCTTGTTCTGTAGAATGGCAGAGCACTCTCCTCGCAACTCAACGGTGGAAACATCTTCAAGCTTGCGCTTGTTCGTGATAAGATCCTTCAAAAACTTTGCCCATCGGGGCATCTGCGCAAGGGCATCAACAAGTGGTAAATTAATATGTAATTGTTTAAAAATAGCGAGAAATTTACCAAACTGATCATCAACGATTTCCCGTTTAAGTCTTGCTGGGTATGGAATTTTTGGTTGATACGCCTTGACAGGTGGCTTAGACACAGTCTCCTCTTGTTTGTCGGCATCGCCGCTCGGTAGCGTGGGTTCAACGTTCTTCTTTGTTTTCTGCACTTCCTCGACCTCTCTCCCGTTACGAAGTGTCACCGCCTTTACATTGTGGTCCTTTGGATTGGTCTCGGTGTAACTTGGCAATGAACCGGAAGGACGTTGTTGGAGTGATTCGGCAATCTGCCCAACTTGCTTCTCTAAGGCCCGTAGGGAAGACTCGGTGTTTTGTAACCGTGTTTCTTGATTATCCAAGCGAGAGTCGAGCTTCCCCATTAGCTTCTCGAGCATTCCCTCGAGCTTATCAACGCGACTATACGAGGTGGCTCAGCATTCGTACTATGGTATCCTTGCGTTCTTTGGTTTTGAAATCCTGGTGGAGCTTGTTGTTGATTACCGTAGGCTAAGTTCGGATGAACTCGGTTAGGGACGTAGCTTCGTTGGCCCTGGTAGTTACCCATGTAGTCGACGTGCTCCATCGGAATAGTGGATGGACAACGGGTTGCGTCGTGACTTTCGCCGCAAGTAGCGCATGGCGGATTATTATTTGTGTATGCATGAGGAGGTGGAGCAGCTGCGGGAGTCCTCGGGACAGATTGTACCTGCATAGCATTAACAACCGACTTTGTTGTTAGCGTGGGTAATAGCGTATTCATCAACGTTTGCATTTGGAGGTTGTTAGCTGCGATTTGTTGTTGGAGTGTGTCAAACTTGGCATTTATCGCAGTTGCATTATCAACGTCGTACATCCCCGGTGGTTTGCCTCTATTGCTAGAACTCCCGCGCCGGAAGCTATTTGCGCTATATTCTTCGATTAGATTCCACCTTTCCGTCGCGCTTAAATTGCATAAACCTCCATTGCATGCCCCGTCAAGTAGTTGCACGGTAATATCATTCAACGATTCATGGAACCGCTGAATCAATTCGCTCTTCGTCATACCATGTTGTGGGAAGCGATTGAGAAGCGTCTTGAAACGTGTCCATACGTCGTATAAATTCTCGCCTTCCTTCTGCTTGAATGCCGTAAGGTCCATTTTGAGTTTCAGCACCTTTGACGGTGGAAAGAAGTGCGTGATGAAGGTGGCGTGCATCTCGTCCCAAGTGGTGATGGATCGTTCAGGTAGTAGATTATACCACTCCTTAGCGTTACCTCTTAGGGAGAACGGAAATAAGTAGAGCCGGATCGTTTCAGCACTTACTCCTTGTACTCGTATAGTGTCGGTGACGGACAGGAAGTCTCGTATGTGTCGGTAAGCGTCTTACTCGGAGAGTCCATCGTATTGAGCTGTCGTCTGAAGCATTTGAAGCCAATGCTTCAGCACAAAGTTGTTCGGCACTTGAGGAAGGACTATCGCTGAGCCGACCGACACTACGGCGTTGTTTCTCCACAGCTCTCTCATTGGAGGCTCTCTAGCTACAAGCAGCATATCTTCACGATCTTGAGTCGCCATTTCGACTCGCCTTGCGTTTTCTCGTAGGTTATGTCGGAACGTTCTTTCGATCTCCGGGTCTCCTTCAACGATTGGTCGCGAGGGATTTCTTCGGGTCATGCACGAGCGTTCACGTACCTAGACAACAAAATAAAGATAACAATAGCAATAAAAGATTTAGAAATAAAAACCAATAAAACAAAATATATTGCTAATTAAGCAAAAATATATATATATATATAATAAAAAAATAACAGCAAATAATAATAATAAAAATAACGAAAATAACGGAAAAAAATAAGTAAAAATAATAAGCATAGAAATAATAATAATAATAATAATAATAATAATAATAATAATAAAGCTAGAATAATAAACTAAAGTTATCAAAATATCAATAGTTCCCCGGCAACGGCGCCAAAACCTTGATCGAGCGGATCGAGTAATAAAAATAAAACGAATATCGACGAACTATCCTACGCTCAACAGGCAAGTGTACCTATCGAAAATAGTATAGAATTGGCAGGTATTCGAGTATCGAACCCAAAGGAACTATATACTCTAGAAAATGTCGTTTAAATATCCTAGTAGAAAATTCGATGTTTTTGTTTTGGAAAATAGAAAACACAGTAAACACTTAAATAAAAGCTAATAATAATAATAAACGCGATGACTTTGTGAAGAAAACGTATTTGAGACTTCGAATCCCCCTAGCTCAATCGAACGACAAACAAGTTATATATTTTAGCTAATTATTATACCGTGAGGATTCCTAGAGCATGCGTACGAATTTATACGACTGACGAAACTGCGCCTTATCACATTAGAATCGTAAACAACTAATCTATGAATTAAATAGCTGGGCAAGCTTCCCTAACTAGTCAACCACAGATCGCATTAAAACACGACGAATCCCACTATTAGATTTGACTCTAATCCGACGGGGTAGTTCAACCTATCTCTAGCGATGAGTTTATTCCGCTCGTTTACGAGTGGTCTAATCGTCGCCCCTTTCTCAAGCGTAGCGTTCGATTTACCAACAATTATTTCGACCACATAGACATAATCAAAACAACAATGTATATCGTAACCGAGTCATAATAAAAAGCACATTAATAATACGTTCAACATACGTACGATCTCGCTAGGGTTCATCTAATCTCAAATACTACGGGATTTAGCCACTCATATTGAACATCAACATAACGAGGACCGTAAATAACAAAGATAAAACCACGTTTCTTCCCTGAATTTCGTTGAGGAGTTTTCCCGAACAGGTGGTGGGCGTCTCAGGGTTTCCTTTCCTTACGAGTTCTTTGCACTGCCCGTTCACTACTCCTTCTACGCCGGCAGCCCGTCTCAACGCAATCGTACCCGAAAATTAGTTACCTCGCTCGTGAACCTGGCTCGGATCAGCCCTCCGTCAGTCCCCGCAGCTGCTGCCGTTCCACCTCGTAGCTGTTGCGCACAAGCACCCGCTCATAGCTAGAGCAGTTGCAGCTCCTCGCCTTCGCTTCACAGTCCCGAGATCAGCGCTCAGCCCACACAAACCAGCCGGACAGCAGCCCCTCGACTCACAGTTGTAGCACCTGGGATTCTCCGTAAGTCTTTAGGGCCAATGAATTAGCGAAATATGATTTTGTGCTCTCTGTGCATTTATGCGATTTATGTGCGTTTGTGTGAAGTAGGTGCATTAATGCCATGACTATGCGATTCATTTAATTTTGTGCTCATATTACCTACGTGGAATTTCGTGTGGAAAAATTACGTACTTACGTGGCTTAGGAAATCTCCCAAAAATTAGTCGGGCTACGAGGTTCCAATTCAATTAGAACTTCAAAATAGGCCCAAGATGGAAACTAGGCCATGAATAAAAATGTGACTTAAGGGCCTCAAGTGGGCTAGGAATTTAGAAATTGGCCCAATACCCTTAGAAATGGCTTTACTTTAGCAAACAAACCCCTTGATTTAAGGGATATTTCGTGACTTAAGGCCTTAGCCACTTAAATCTCACTTAGAAAGCCATTTCAAGTCCGCTCAACCCCTAGCCAAGGAACTAACGAAAGCTCAAGCCAAGAAAGGAGAGAGACGAAATCGACTTTGTGCTTTGGAGGAGGTAAGAAAATCTCTAAACCTACACTTTACGTTTGAAGCTTAATAAATATGGGTGTATTGTAGACGGCAAAGCTATAAGTGTGGAGGACGAAATCATAAGGTTGGGGAAACCCTTGAATTTCTTAGAATTTGGTTAACTTAAATTATTTTGAGCTAGCTCTAGGTGTTTTTGGGTTGAATAAAATACCATGGAGCTTATGAAATCTGAAAAGAGGGGTTACGATTTAATTTTGAGAAGATGAGCAGTCGAAAGTTTCGACCAAAAGTGAAGAACATTCGAAGATCGAAATGTATGAAAATGTCGAATTGTAATGACGAGCTAAGATAGTAAAAATGTCGAGTTGTAATATCGAGCTAAGATAGTTAAAATGTCGAGCCTCAGCTAATGTCGAGATCTTTCAATACCTTAAATGTCAAATTCATGTCGACATTTTTCAGTTTCAAAATATCGAGATAAAAGGAATAAAAATGTCGAGTTAGATACCGAGATTTACTAAATGACGAGTTTACTATCGAGATTTCTTTACAAGCTATGCCGAGATTTTTACATATCATATATCGACATTTAGAGATGTCAAGGTCTTCTATCCGGAATAAATGTCGAATGATAGTACGCCGAGTAAAATGTCGAAAGGCTATGGTGAAATGTCGAGACCCATGCAAGTTCCATGTCGACATTTTCCTCAAAATGTCGAGGTGTTAAAGTACAATGTCGAAGCTTTGTTAGGAATAAAAATGTCGAGCCAAATGTCGGTGTTAAAATCAAGATCATAATGCCGAGTCCTTCTATAAGGATGGAATGTCGATTTAAATGTCGAGATGTAGTAAATGCCGAGATTTAGTATTCGAATGAATAGAATGTCGAGATGAAAATGAATAAAAATGTCGAGGTAAAGGTCGATATTAAAGTCGAGATCAATATCGAGCGAAATGTCGGGTTGAACACCAAATGTCGAGAACCAATAAAAAGAATATCGAGACATAATGTCGAGTGAAAATGTCGAGTCTCGTGTTGAGTCATGTCGACATTTTCTAGTTCAAATGTCGAATAACATGTCGAGACTCATGATGAGTTCATGTCGACATTTTTAGTTCAAAATGTCGAGATGCAAGGTAAGATGTCGAAGCCATGAAAAATGTCGAACTAGAAGGAGATGTCGAGAGCCCTTATGAAATGTCGAGATCCTTCAACAGCCAAATGTCGAACCCTTACCAAAATAAATGTCGAGGCCTATTATATATATAAATTCACCTAAAAATCTCGAGATCGAGCTCGAGATCTATCAGACCCGAGATTTATTTCGAAAACAATAGCTCGAAGATTAGCATACCTAAACCATTAAATAAAATAGCGCACTGACACCAATATTTCATGCCTAAGGTCGGGACTTAGAAACACTTACGGGTCAAGTGACTGCTAATCTACGGACTCCAGGTAAGTAGAAATCCAACTACGACACACAACTTGTGTTACGTGCCTAAATTGCGTGATTACGTGCCTACGTGGTTTTATGAATTTCGTAAATTGATTGAAGTATTTAAATGTGGTAAGTCTATGTTGCATTTACCTACATCTGCATATGCATACTCACTTGCACGCACGAACTCGTGAGGGAGAGTCGTGGGGTTGAGTGTGCGTACTATTATGTCGCTTGTATGCGACGAAGACCCGCCGATATAGGCCGGTGTGTCGACTCGTAGTTGAGTCACGGACGACTTCTATGGCACCCTATATGGCGTACGACGCCGATTATTATGATGAGGCAGGAGGAGCGACCCAGGAAGGAGCGACCTAGCTATGCTAGCGTAGGCTAACTGGCGTAGGCAACTGCCCTATTTACGGAAGGAGCGACCTGGAAGGAGCGACCTAGGGGGAATCCTAGCGTAGGCTACCAGCGTGGGCTACCGTATGACAGAGGGGACGACCTGGGAGGGTGCGACCTAGGGAGACCTAGCGTAGGCTACCCAGCGTGGGTCGCTGTCACGATCCTATTGAGGACATTGAGCTCTTAGTGGTGCATAGTAGGTGCGTCGTGGGCCCTGAGTGATACTAGTATGAGTACTAGGAGCATTGGCGCGGATCGCCTTTGCGGAGTGTTATGTGCATCGGCGTGGATTGCCTTTGCAGGGGAGTGACACGTGCATACATGCATGATTTCTGCTTACTGAGCCTCGGTGGCTCATTCCTTACGTTGTGTGTTGTAGGCACCGACGACCACGGTATGTGATCGTGTTGTAAGACAAGGCTGATCTTTTGGGAGCTTCGCGCTGCTTTTGGGGTGGACGTGTATGTGTGGATGACGACCTGTGAGGCCGGGCGCATAGGAGCTTTTGCTGTGCCGACACACCTTCGCCGTTGTAGTGAGACCATGTCTGGAACTTGATGTTCGACATGCATTCTTTTGTCTTGTATAGAACAATGTTCCATTTCGTAAATGAAAAATGAAAAATTTGTACGCGTTATCGGTGCACTTCTTTACTTACAAACTCGCTAGGCACGTAGAAATACGCTAGGTTAGGCGGTTAGGAAGTCGGGGCGCGACAGGGTGGTATCAGAGCTTCGGTCACAGGTTCTGTAGACAGTCCACACACACACACCCAAAAGAGCAGAAGCGGCCTTGCAAGTAAGTGTTGAGTCTATGTGAGTTTCTATGTTGTATAATTTATTGGCCATAGGACAATCAGGATAGGGTATAGAGATGGTAAGAACGAGAGGTGAGTCGAGTGGTGGCGACGACCAGAACAGGGGAAATACGGCCCCTCCCGACAATCGGGACGCGACGATCTTCCAACTGACGGAACTAGTCCGCCAGCAATCGACGCAGATCCAACAACTGATCCAACAAAATGCTACTAATACTGGACCAACTCAAGCAGAAAGGACCGAGATGGTGGGAGAACGCTTTCGGAGGTTGAACCCACCAACCTTTGAAGACACAGCTGACTCGACAGCGGCTGAGGACTGGTTGAGAACTCTTGAGAGTATGTTCGTATATAGTAGGGTTCCGGAGGCGGAGAAGACCCTTTGTGCTGCGTTCCTACTACGAGGGAGCGCAGGACACTGGTGGGACACCATCATGGTGTTGGAGAACCCCGCTACAATGAGCTGGGAAAGATTTAAGGAGTTGTTCAGGGGCAAGTACCTCACCGCTCCGATTCGAGCACAGCGCCTAAACGAATTCATCAACCTCAGGCAGGGTTCTATGACCGTGGCAGAGTACATAAGGAAGTTTGAGCAGCTGTCCAGATTCGCTGCTCACATGATCAGCACGGAAGCTCTAAAAGTCGAACGCTTCCTGGAAGGACTGAAGCCTGAGCTCTACAGGGACGTGAGCATGGCAGGTATTCAGGGAGCTACATACTCTCAGGTAGCAGAGAGAGCTATGGTGGCCGAGCAGGCAGAGGCCAGGATCGTGAGGGCACAAGAGGCTAAGCGCAAATTCGCTCAGATGCAAGGAGCGCAATGGAGTGGAGGAGACCAGAAACGGCAGTTTCTGCCTAGAGGGGGCAAGAAGAGATTCCAGAACCGGCCTCCTCAACAGCCTCAGGGAATGATGAACAGACCCCCGAACCCAAACCAGAATCAAGGGGCAGCTCAATTCCCTAACTGTCAGAGGTGTGGAAGGAAACACTTTGGGAACTGCAACACGCCAGCTAATGCGTGCTTCAGGTGCGGGAAGATAGGTCACTTCGCGAAGCAGTGCCCTGAAAACGTTCCAGGAAACCAGGCAGGAAACCCAGTAAGACCCTCAATGGTGCCCGCACGGGTGTACACTATCACGTCTGAGGAAGCAGAGAACAACCCGGAGGTGGTAACAGGTACCCTACCGATCCACCAAACTCCCACGTGCATTCTAGTAGATTCCGGGGCGACCCACTCGTTTGCATCTGTAAAGTATGTGATGAAACTCGGGGTAATGCCAGAGCGAGTAGATTACGAGTATAGCGTAGCAATCCCAAGCGGGGCGCCAACTAGGACTAGCCAAATGTTAAGAAATTGCCCAATCCTAATCGGTAATAGAGAATTGCCTGTAGACCTGATAGTCATCCCGATGGACGACTACGAGGTGATCCTCGGGATGGACTGGCTCTCAAAGTACGGAGCAGTGATAGACTGTAACCGTAAAGTAGTTACGTTTAGCCTAGAAGGAGAAGAACCTTTCACCTTCAAGGGAACAATGAAGGGGAGAGGCACTCCGAGGATATCAGCATTAAAAGCTCAGCGACTAATCAATTGCGGATGCGAGGCATACCTGATGTTCGCGCTGAAGGCAGAAGAGAGTACCCCCACGAAACTCGAAGACGTACCCGTGATTAAGGAGTTCCCGGACGTATTTCCAGAAGACCTGCCGGGACTACCCCCAGACAGAGACATTGAGTTTACGATTAACCTGGTGCCGGGAGCAGCACCAGTATCCAAGGCTCCATACCGATTAGCGCCAACCGAACTGAAGGAGCTGAAGGAGCAAATAGATGAACTCCTACAACAAGGATTCATTCAGACCAGTTTTTCTCCCTGGGGTGCGCCAGTCCTGTTCGTACGAAAGAAGGATGGCTCGATGAGACTGTGTATAGATTACAGAGAGCTTAATAAGCTGACGATCAAGAATAAGTATCCACTACCCAGAATAGACGACCTCTTCGACCAATTACAAGGCGCCACAGTATTTTCTAAGATCGACTTGAGGTCGGGCTACCATCAACTGAAAATCCGCAAGGAAGATGTTCCCAAAACGGCGTTCAGTACCAGATACGGGCATTTTGAATTTTTAGTCATGCCCTTCGGACTGACGAACGCACCGGCGGCCTTCATGGACCTAATGAACCGGGTGTTCGAAGCCTATTTAGACAAGTTTGTAATTGTATTCATAGATGACATCCTCATCTACTCCAAGACGAAGGAGGAGCACGAGCAACACCTACGAGTAATACTCGGAGTATTAAGGGAAAAGCAGTTGTACGCCAAGTATAAGAAGTGTGAATTCTGGCTGGACCAAGTAGCATTCCTGGGGCACATCGTCACGGGAGCAGGAATCTCGGTGGACCCGAGCAAAATCGAAGCGATTAATGATTGGCCGCAGCCGACCAACGTAACGGAAGTACGGAGCTTCTTGGGCTTAGCAGGCTACTATAGGAAATTCATCAAGGATTTCTCTAGAATCGCCTCTACGCTGACAAGGTTGACCAAGAAGAACACGCCTTTTCTATGGAACGAGGAGTGTGAACGAAGCTTCCAAGAACTGAAAAAGCGGCTTACTACAGCCCCAGTACTAACGATACCCACGGGAACAGGAGGGTTCTCAGTGTATAGCGACGCCTCGAAGAACGGGTTAGGATGCGTACTGATGCAGAACGGTAACGTGGTGGCTTACGCCTCACGGCAACTGAAGGAGTACGAAAAGAACTACCCTACACACGACTTGGAGCTTGCTGCTGTAGTCTTTGCTCTCAAGATTTGGAGACACTACTTGTATGGGGAAAGATGCGAAATCTACACCGATCACAAGAGTTTAAAGTATTTCTTCACCCAGAAAGAACTCAATATGAGACAGAGAAGATGGCTAGAATTGGTGAAAGACTACGATTGTGTGATCAACTACCACCCAGGAAAGGCGAACGTGGTAGCTGATGCCCTAAGCCGGAAATCAGTAAGTGCAGAACTTCAACAACTCGATGTGGAGATCGTACCATTGGGAGAAGTCGAGGTGAAGTTAGCAACCCTCACTCTGCAACCAACGCTACTGGAGCAGATCAAAAAGGCACAGGAAAACGACGAGTTTTACCTGAAGACGAAGAAAGCGCAAACCGAGCAACCAATGACGGGCTTCGTGTTTCGGGACGATGGAAGTTTATACTACAAGAGTAGATTGTACGTTCCGAACGACGCGGATCTTAGACGAGTCATAATGACGGAAGCACATACCACGCCATATTCGGTACACCCAGGAGCTACGAAGCTATATAGGGATCTAAGGACTAACTACTGGTGGCCGGGAATGAAAAAGGACGTAGCGACGTTCGTGAGCCAATGCCTCACCTGCCAGCAAATTAAGGCAGAACATCAGCGACCGGCAGGGACGCTGCAACCTCTGCCCATTCCGGAGTGGAAGTGGGACAATGTAACGATGGATTTCGTGAGCGGATTGCCGAGGAACGCGAAAGGACACGATGCAATTTGGGTAATTGTAGATCGACTTACGAAATCTGCCCATTTTCTGCCGATAAGTACAACGTTCACCATGGAGCGGTATGCAGAATTGTACATCCAAGAGATAGTAAGACTCCATGGGGCACCCATAACGATAGTTTCAGACCGCGATTCACGGTTTCTATCTAAATTCTGGACAAGTTTACAAAAGGCCATGGGGACGAAATTGGCATTTAGCACAGCATATCACCCGCAAACGGACGGCCAATCCGAGCGGACAATCCAAACGCTGGAAGATATGTTACGAGCCTGTGTACTTGATTTCAAAGGCAACTGGAGCAAGTACCTTCCGCTTGTAGAATTCTCGTACAACAATAGCTATCAAGCTACAATTGGAATGGCTCCGTATGAAGCCTTGTACGGACGGAAGTGCAGGTCCCCAGTGCATTGGGATGAAGTAGGTGAACGGGCGATGTTAGGCCCAGACATGATACGGGAAATGACGGAAATTATTACGATGATCCGAGAAAGAATGCGCACGGCGCAGAGTAGACAGAAGAGTTATGCGGATCGGAGACGTAGACCGCTAGAATTCGAGGTGGATGATTGGGTCTTTGTGAAGATATCACCGATGAAGGGAGTCAAAAGGTTCGGAAAGAAGGGAAAACTAAGTCCGAGATACATCGGTCCCTTCAAGATAATAAAAAGAGTTGGTGAAGTGGCTTACCAACTAGAACTACCAGCGTCGTTGTCACAAGTACACGATGTATTCCATGTTTCCACATTGCGGAAGTATATAGCTGACCCAAGCCACATGGTGGTAAATGACTCACAGCACCAACACTTGAAACCAGACCTGAGTTATGAAGAAATTCCCGTGGAAATATTAATGCACGAGACAAAGAGGCTTAGGAACAAAGAGATTCCTCTAGTAAAAGTTCTGTGGCGGAATCAGTCAGTAGAGGAAGCCACATGGGAACGCGAGGATGAGATGAAAACCCGCTATCCTGAATTGTTCCGAACGGGCTGATTTCGGGGGCGAAATCCTCCTTAAGGGGGGGAGGATGTAGCACCTGGGATTCTCCGTAAGTCTTTAGGGCCAATGAATTAGCGAAATATGATTTTGTGCTCTCTGTGCATTTATGCGATTTATGTGCGTTTGTGTGAAGTAGGTGCATTAATGCCATGACTATGCGATTCATTTAATTTTGTGCTCATATTACCTACGTGGAATTTCGTGTGGAAAAATTACGTACTTACGTGGCTTAGGAAATCTCCCAAAAATTAGTCGGGCTACGAGGTTCCAATTCAATTAGAACTTCAAAATAGGCCCAAGATGGAAACTAGGCCATGAATAAAAATGTGACTTAAGGGCCTCAAGTGGGCTAGGAATTTAGAAATTGGCCCAATACCCTTAGAAATGGCTTTACTTTAGCAAACAAACCCCTTGATTTAAGGGATATTTCGTGACTTAAGGCCTTAGCCACTTAAATCTCACTTAGAAAGCCATTTCAAGTCCGCTCAACCCCTAGCCAAGGAACTAACGAAAGCTCAAGCCAAGAAAGGAGAGAGACGAAATCGACTTTGTGCTTTGGAGGAGGTAAGAAAATCTCTAAACCTACACTTTACGTTTGAAGCTTAATAAATATGGGTGTATTGTAGACGGCAAAGCTATAAGTGTGGAGGACGAAATCATAAGGTTGGGGAAACCCTTGAATTTCTTAGAATTTGGTTAACTTAAATTATTTTGAGCTAGCTCTAGGTGTTTTTGGGTTGAATAAAATACCATGGAGCTTATGAAATCTGAAAAGAGGGGTTACGATTTAATTTTGAGAAGATGAGCAGTCGAAAGTTTCGACCAAAAGTGAAGAACATTCGAAGATCGAAATGTATGAAAATGTCGAATTGTAATGACGAGCTAAGATAGTAAAAATGTCGAGTTGTAATATCGAGCTAAGATAGTTAAAATGTCGAGCCTCAGCTAATGTCGAGATCTTTCAATACCTTAAATGTCAAATTCATGTCGACATTTTTCAGTTTCAAAATATCGAGATAAAAGGAATAAAAATGTCGAGTTAGATACCGAGATTTACTAAATGACGAGTTTACTATCGAGATTTCTTTACAAGCTATGCCGAGATTTTTACATATCATATATCGACATTTAGAGATGTCAAGGTCTTCTATCCGGAATAAATGTCGAATGATAGTACGCCGAGTAAAATGTCGAAAGGCTATGGTGAAATGTCGAGACCCATGCAAGTTCCATGTCGACATTTTCCTCAAAATGTCGAGGTGTTAAAGTACAATGTCGAAGCTTTGTTAGGAATAAAAATGTCGAGCCAAATGTCGGTGTTAAAATCAAGATCATAATGCCGAGTCCTTCTATAAGGATGGAATGTCGATTTAAATGTCGAGATGTAGTAAATGCCGAGATTTAGTATTCGAATGAATAGAATGTCGAGATGAAAATGAATAAAAATGTCGAGGTAAAGGTCGATATTAAAGTCGAGATCAATATCGAGCGAAATGTCGGGTTGAACACCAAATGTCGAGAACCAATAAAAAGAATATCGAGACATAATGTCGAGTGAAAATGTCGAGTCTCGTGTTGAGTCATGTCGACATTTTCTAGTTCAAATGTCGAATAACATGTCGAGACTCATGATGAGTTCATGTCGACATTTTTAGTTCAAAATGTCGAGATGCAAGGTAAGATGTCGAAGCCATGAAAAATGTCGAACTAGAAGGAGATGTCGAGAGCCCTTATGAAATGTCGAGATCCTTCAACAGCCAAATGTCGAACCCTTACCAAAATAAATGTCGAGGCCTATTATATATATAAATTCACCTAAAAATCTCGAGATCGAGCTCGAGATCTATCAGACCCGAGATTTATTTCGAAAACAATAGCTCGAAGATTAGCATACCTAAACCATTAAATAAAATAGCGCACTGACACCAATATTTCATGCCTAAGGTCGGGACTTAGAAACACTTACGGGTCAAGTGACTGCTAATCTACGGACTCCAGGTAAGTAGAAATCCAACTACGACACACAACTTGTGTTACGTGCCTAAATTGCGTGATTACGTGCCTACGTGGTTTTATGAATTTCGTAAATTGATTGAAGTATTTAAATGTGGTAAGTCTATGTTGCATTTACCTACATCTGCATATGCATACTCACTTGCACGCACGAACTCGTGAGGGAGAGTCGTGGGGTTGAGTGTGCGTACTATTATGTCGCTTGTATGCGACGAAGACCCGCCGATATAGGCCGGTGTGTCGACTCGTAGTTGAGTCACGGACGACTTCTATGGCACCCTATATGGCGTACGACGCCGATTATTATGATGAGGCAGGAGGAGCGACCCAGGAAGGAGCGACCTAGCTATGCTAGCGTAGGCTAACTGGCGTAGGCAACTGCCCTATTTACGGAAGGAGCGACCTGGAAGGAGCGACCTAGGGGGAATCCTAGCGTAGGCTACCAGCGTGGGCTACCGTATGACAGAGGGGACGACCTGGGAGGGTGCGACCTAGGGAGACCTAGCGTAGGCTACCCAGCGTGGGTCGCTGTCACGATCCTATTGAGGACATTGAGCTCTTAGTGGTGCATAGTAGGTGCGTCGTGGGCCCTGAGTGATACTAGTATGAGTACTAGGAGCATTGGCGCGGATCGCCTTTGCGGAGTGTTATGTGCATCGGCGTGGATTGCCTTTGCAGGGGAGTGACACGTGCATACATGCATGATTTCTGCTTACTGAGCCTCGGTGGCTCATTCCTTACGTTGTGTGTTGTAGGCACCGACGACCACGGTATGTGATCGTGTTGTAAGACAAGGCTGATCTTTTGGGAGCTTCGCGCCGCTTTTGGGGTGGACGTGTGTGTGTGGATGACGACCTGTGAGGCCGGGCGCATAGGAGCTTTTGCTGTGCCGACACACCTTCGCCGTTGTAGTGAGACCATGTCTGGAACTTGATGTTCGACATGCATTCTTTTGTCTTGTATAGAACAATGTTCCATTTCGTAAATGAAAAATGAAAAATTTGTACGCGTTATCGGTGCACTTCTTTACTTACAAACTCGCTAGGCACGTAGAAATACGCTAGGTTAGGCGGTTAGGAAGTCGGGGCGCGACAACAGTCGCAGCAGCAACCGCAGCCCGCTTGGCTCGCTTCCTTCGCTGCTCTTGCTCTCGGTCTAGCAAAGAGTACACACAACTGATAGGTCGAGTATATGGCTTTTTTTTTTGTGTCCGTCCGTCCCCTCAGCTCTGCTCGTTAATCCTCCTATTTATAGATGGCGATGGGGAACAAAAAAATCTCCATTTTGCAGCTCAAGCATGCGTAAGATTGAGTGTTCATTTTCTTCCTTGCGCCGAGCTCTTTTTTTCTTCATTTGTCTGCGGTGTGCGTGCGATCGTCGCAATTCTTTATCTTGTGGGTCTTCTTCTCTTCTTATCATTTGTCGTTTGCTTGAATGCGTTAGTTCCATGTAGTTTTATGTTTTCTTCATTCTTTAGTTGATGTTAAAGGGCTTGGGCTGGTTTTATCTTGGCCCAATTTGTTTTAGGGCCGTAATATGGGCTGCCTCTTCGATTCTTTTCAAACCAGTCGGTTGTATTTCTTTTCTCCAATATCTGTAGAATATGAAAAATAGACGTAAAAATATGGTATTCGAAGAAATTCTATATAAATAACAACCGATATTACGTTTTTACGGGGTATAAAATACGATATAAATTCCTTTTATCAAATCTCCCCACACTTAAGCTCTTGCTTGCCCTCAAGCAAATAAAAATAAAAAGGCATAGAAAAGGATAAAATCATGTAACGTACCAATCAAGAACGAAATCACGTAGGAGAAAATGCAAGTAAAGCTGGAAAGCATATTTGAAATCAACGACTAACTACACGATTTTCTTTAGCGATACCGTCAAAATCCGCACCTCACAGATATTCACTCAAATCACTCAGTGTATGGGTTAAGATGTCGGTGATATCTCTCGGGCATGCACTAATCTAATCCCTACCATAAGCTTGCAAGTAATTCGTAAATCTACCACTTTCAATGATCAAACGTGAATCGGAAGGTCTTTTACCGGGTTATAGCATAGCTCAAATATATCAAAAATGAAAGGAATAAGCGTCAAAGGATATGAGTTGCAGTCACATCGGGATCATGCCATTGTCTTGAACGCGCCAAAAATCCGCCTTTTTTTTCTTTCCTTTTCTCTCTCTCTCTCTCTCTTTTTTTCTTTTTGCGTCTCCACCGTTCTTGACTAAGCCCTTCTTCTCTCAACTCTCGATAAAGAAAAATATGTAGTGTGCGTTGAGAGTGAGAGATTATCAGAGGAAGGGTTCTCAGCGCTCTCTCTATTTTTTTTTTCCGACGGCGTTAAGCTCCTCTTCTCTCGGCCTCTTTGCGAGTGAGAGATTATTAGTGGGGGAGTTTTTAACTTTTTTTTTAACTAAAGGCTTCGTACGGGACGCGCCTTTCGACTTTGGCATTCAACCTTCATTTCCACATTAATTCAGGTAAGATGATCTCTGGAGACTTATTTAGGTCAGCGGCTTATAATTCCGGGTATCTCGAATAAAAGGCTCATGATCAAAGTGGACTAACTACGGGGTCAGTCGTGGTTGGATATTTTGGCTATGGACTGATTCCTAATGCCTTCCTCATTTTCACGCAATCACACATTAAGTAGTTTCAAAACGCAATAAACAAGCAAGTTCTGAAGAGAAATAAACTAAGCATGATTCACACAACCAAAGACATGAGCAAAAAGCTCGTAGGCTCAAAAATCTCACAAAAATCGGTTTATGTGTACGCATCTCTCAAGTATCGCCAAGTTCATCATGTAAGAAAGAAGTAGACTACGCATATGTATCCTAATTACTCACAAAATTCCAAACATAAAGTCATCCCTTCATGATAAGAAACCCAATTTTCGAAAAAAAACATGTTATGCCAAATTTTCGAAAAAAATTTGTACCAAAAATCAAGACTTGCATATATATGTAACATGTTCGCCTAAATTTCACAGAAATTCCCCTCCCCACACTTAAGATTTACGTTGTCCTCAACGTAACAATCATGTAACACAAGGAAAAGAGAATAGAAAGATAAACGAACTTCCCTGAATAGTCCGATATGCATGCTTTGTACGACTCCTCCCCACACTTGAGATTTTGAATTCCCTGCGATCGTTGAAAAACAAAATCATAAATACTAAAAATGCGCATAGAAATAAAGTAAACATAGGATAGGCTTGGGGTGCCTCCCAAGCAGCGCTTTTCTTTAATGTCTTTTAGCTAGACATTGTTCGGTGATTTTTAGCGTTGGGTGGTGTTGAGGAGGTGGATCGTTTCTTTTTCGAGCGCCTCGATGTCACCGCCATAGTAATGCTTGAGTCGGTGCCCGTTCACCTTGAAGGTCCCCTTCTCCGGATGTGTGATCTCGACAGTTCCGTATGGAAATGCTCGGGTCACCGTAAATGGTCCAGACCATCGCGATTTCAGTTTACCAGGAAACAGCCGCATGCGCGAGTTGTAAAGCAAGACCCGGTCACCTTCTTGAAATTCCCTTTTCATGATTTTACGATCATGATACAGCTTCGTACGCTCCTTGTAGATGCGGGTATTTTCGTACGCCATCTGTCTCCACTCGTCGAGCTCGTTGATCTGTACGTTTCGCTTTTCACCTGCAAGATTCAAATCAAAATTTAGTTTATTTAGCACCCAATACGCCTTGTGTTCAAGCTCGACGGGTAGATGACAAGATTTTCCTTAAACAAGTCTATAGGGCGTAGATCCGATAGGCGTCTTATATGCTGTTCGGTACGCCCATAAAGCATCGTTTAGCTTGTTCGGCCAATCCCGCCTATGGTGTTCCACGGTCTTCTCTAGTATACGCTTCAGCTCCCTGTTCACGACCTCCACTTGGCCGCTCGCTTGAGGATGGTATGCAGTGGTAACACTATGTTTAACGCCGTATTTCTCGAGCGTCTTTGCAAATTGGGTGTTACAGAAGTGCGTACCTTTATCGCTAATAATGCAACGAGGTGAACCAAATCGCGAAAATAAAGATTTCAAAAATTTAACGACTACCCTAGCATCATTAGTAGGTAGCGCTTGCGCTTCTACCCATTTTGATACATAATCAACCGCAACTAGGATATATCGATTCTTGAAAGATGTAGGAAATGGACCCATAAAATCAATGCCCCATACGTCAAATATTTCAGATACAAGAATGAAATTTTGAGGCATTTCATTGCGCTTAGAGATATTACCTGTCCGTTGGCACCTATCGCACATTTCTACATACCTCTGCGCGTCCTTGAAAATTGTTGGCCAGTAGAATCCACATTCTAGTACCTTTTGTGCGGTTCGGTTGCCTCCATAATGACCTCAGCACGGTCCCGTGTGGCAATGCCCCAAGATATCGATTGTTTCGGGGAAGGTTACGCATCGCCTGATTATATTATCCGCACAAATCCTAAATAGATAAGGATCATCCCAAAAGTAATACTTCAAGTCCGAGAAGAATTTTTTCCTCTGGTGACTCGTGTATCCCCTTGGTAAGATCCTCGCTACAAGATAGTTAGCAATATCGGCATACCATGGAAGTTCATCAGGTACCTCATGTATAGCGTAAAGATGTTCGTCAGAAAAGTAGTCTCGGATCGTCTCATCTTTTGTAACATCGCAGGATGTCTCTTCTAGTCTCGACAAGTGGTCTGCGGCAAGATTCTCCGTTCCCTTTTGGTCGCAGAACTCCACGTCGAACTCTTGGAGTAGTAGAATCCATCGGATCAGCCTCGGCTTTGCATCCGGCTTCGCAAAGAGATGCTTAATGGCTGAATGATCTGTGTAGATGATGACCTTCGATAGGATAAGATATTGACGGAACTTGTCGATTGCATACACGACTGCAAGCAATTCCTTCTCGGTGGTAGTATAATTTGATTGTGCCTCATTCAGAGTCTTGCTTGCATAGTGTATCGGCTGAAAATATTTTTCCCGTCGCTGCCCCAAAACTGCACCTACTGCAAAATCACTGGCATCGCACATTAGTTCGAATGGTAGCCTCCAATCGGGGGCTACCATGACAGGAGCATTAATAAGCTTATCTTTAAGTAGAGTAAAAGCATTCATACAATCGGTCGTAAACTCATACGGTACATCTTTTTCTAGCAAGCGAGTTAAAGGTCTAGCAATTTTAGAAAAATCTTTAATAAATCTACGATAAAAACCAACATGTCCTAAGAAACTTCTAATTGCTTTTACCGACGTGGGTGGAGGTAATCGTTCAATAGTTTCTATTTTTGCTCTATCTACCTCGATTCCTCTAGCCGATATCTTGTGACCTAAAACGATACCTTCTCTAACCATAAAATGACATTTTTCCCTGTTTAGCACAAGGTTCGTTTCCTCGCATCGTTTAAGTACCGCCTTAAGATTGGAAAGACATACTTCAAATGAGTTACCGAAAATCGAGAAGTCATCCATGAATACCTCCATTCCTTTACCGATTAATTTGTCGAAAATGGCCGTCATGCACCGTTGGAAGGTAGCCGGGGCATTACACAGTCCGAAAGGCATCCTCCGATATGCAAAGGTTCCGAATGGGCATGTAAAATTCGTTTTCTCTTGATCTTATGGTGCGATCGGGATCTGCAAATAACCTGAAAGACCATCAAGAAAACAATAAAATTCATGACCGGATAAACGCTCAAGCATTTGATCAATGAACGGTAAAGGAAAGTGATCTTTTCGTGTCGCGTCGTTTATTTCCGGTAGTCGATGCACACTCGCCACCCTGTAACGGTCCTTGTTGGAATGAGTTCATTTTTTTCGTTGGTTACCACCGTCATTCCTCCCTTCTTTGGCACCACTTGAACTGGGCTCACCCATGCACTGTCTGAGATCGGGTATATGACGCCCGCATCAAGTAGCTTTATTACCTCAGCTTTTACACCTCCTTCATGTTCGGGTTTAGACGCCTTTGATGTCGCACCACCGGCTTGAACTCGTCTTCCATCAGGATCCTATGCATGCAGAAGGTCGGGCTGATTCCTCGGATATCTGATATCTTCCATGCAAGCGCCTTCTTATGCTCCCGTAACAGGTCCAGGAGCATGATTTTCTGTTTCTTCTCCAAATTTGATGCTATAATTACGGGGAGCTTCGAGTTTTCCTCGAGAAACGCATACTCCAAGTGATCGGGCAGTTGCTTGAGTTCAAGGGTTGGTGGCTCCTCTATCGTTCAGGTAGTAGATTATACCACTCCTTGGCGTTACCTCTTAGGGAGAACGGAAATAAGTAGAGCCGAATCGTTTCAGCACTTACTCCTTGTACTCGTATAGTGTCGGTGACGGACAGGAAGTCTCGTATGTGTCGGTAAGCGTCTTCCTCGGAGAGTCCATCGTATTGAGCTGTCGTCTGAAGCATTTGAAGCCAATGCTTCAGCTCAAAGTTGTTCGGCACTTGAGGAAGGACTATCGCTGAGCCGACCGACCCTACGGCGTTGTTTCTCCACAGCTCTCTCATTGGAGGCTCTCTAGCTACAAGCGGCATATCGTCACGATCTTGAGTTGCCATTTCGACTCGCCTTGCGTTTTCTCGTAGGTTATGTCGGAACGTTCTTTCGATCTCCGGGTCTCCTTCAACGATTGGTCGCGAGGGATTTCTTCGGGTCATGCACGAGCGTTCACGTACCTAGACAACAAAATAAAGATAACAATAGCAATAAAAGATTTAGAAATAAAAACCAATAAAACAAAATATATTGCTAAAAATAAAAATAAAAAATAAGAGAGTGCTAATAATAATAAGGATATAATAATAACTATAATAATAATATTTTTTTTTAATAGTGATGAAAAAATAAAATAGATAGTTTGAAGAAATAATAATAATATTAATAAACGTACCTAGACCAAAAGAATTCCGATTAAGCAAAAATATATATATATATATATATAATAAAAAAATAACAGCAAATAATAATAATAAAGATAACGAAAATAACGGAAAAAAAATAAGTAAAAATAATAAGCGTAGAAATAATAATAATAATAATAATAATAAACTAAAGTTCTCAAAATATCAATAGTTCCCCGGCAACGGCTCCAAAAACTTGATCGAGCGGATCGAGTAATAAAAATAAAACGAATATCGACGAACTATCCTACGCTCAACAGGCAAGTGTACCTATCAAAAATAGTATAGAATTGGCAGGATTCGAGTATCGAACCCAAAGGAACAATATACTCTAGAAAACGTCGTTTAAATATCCTAGTAGAAAATTCGATGTTTTTGTTTTGGAAAATAGAAAACACAGTAAACACTTAAATAAAAGCTAATAATAATAATAAACGCGACGACTTTGTGAAGAAAACGTATTTGAGACTTCGAATCCCCCTAGCTCAATCGAACGAAAAACAAGTTATATATTTTAGCTAATTATTATACCGTGAGGATTCCTAGAGCATGCGTACGAATTTATACGACTGACGAAACTGCGCCTTATCACATAAGAATCGTAAACAACTAATCTATGAATTAAATAGCTGGGCAAGCTTCCCTAACTAGTCAACCACAGATCGCATTAAAACACGACGAATCCCACTATTAGATTTGACTCTAATCCGACGGGGTAGTTCAACATATCTCTAGCGATGAGTTTATTCCGCTCGTTTACGAGTGGTCTAATCGTCGCCCCTTTCTCAAGTGTAGCGTTCGATTTACCAACAATTATTTCGACCACATAGACATAATCAAAACAACAACGTATATCGTAACCGAGTCATAATAAAAAGCACATTAATAATACGTTCAACATACGTACGATCTCGCTAGGGTTCATCTAATCTCAAATACTACGGGATTTAGCCACTCATATTAAACATCAACATAACGAGGACCGTAAATAACAAAGATAAAACCACGTTTCTTCCCTGAATTTCGTTGAGGAGTTTTCCCGAACAGGTGGTGGGCGTCTCAGGGTTTCCTTTCCTTACGAGTTCTTTGCACTGCCCGTTCACTACTCCTTCTACGCGGCAGCCCGTCTCAGCCCAATCGTACCCGAAAATTAGTTACCTCGCTCGTGAACCTGGCTCGGATCAGCCCTCCGTCAGTCCCCGCAGCTGCTGCCGTTCCACCTCGTAGCTGTTGCGCACAAGCACCCGCTCACAGCTCGAGCAGTTGCAGCTCCTCGCCTTCGCTTCACAGTCCCGAGATCAGCGCTCAGCCCACACAAACCAGCCGGACAGCAGCCCCTCGACTCACAATCGCAGCCGCAACCGCAGCCCGCTTGGCTCGCTTCCTTCGCTGCTCTTGCTCTCGGTCTAGCAAAGAGTACACCCAACTGATAGGTCGAGTATATGGCTTTTTTTTTGTGTCCGTCCGTCCCCTCAGCTCTGCTCGTTAATCCTCCTATTTATAGATGGCGATGGGGAACAAAAAAATCTCCATTTTGCAGCTCAAGCATGCGTAAGATTGAGTGTTCATTTTTTTCCTTGCGCCGAGCTCTTTTTTTCTTCATTTGTCTGCGGTGTGCGTGCGATCGTCGCAATTCTTTATCTTGTGGGTCTTCTTCTCTTCTTATCATTTGTCGTTTGCTTGAATGCGTTAGTTCCATGTAGTTTTATGTTTTCTTCATTCTTTAGTTGATGTTAAAGGGCTTGGGCTGGTTTTATCTTGGCCCAATTTGTTTTAGGGCCGTAATATGGGCTGCCTCTTCGATTCTTTTCAAACCAGTCGGTTGTATTTCTTTTCTCCAATATCTGTAGAATATGGAAAATAAACGTAAAAATATGGTATTCGAAGAAATTCTATATAAATAACAACCGATATTACGTTTTAAAGGGTATAAAATACGATATAAATTCCTTTTATCAAATCTCCCCACACTTAAGCTCTTGCTTGCCCTCAAGCAAATAAAAATAAAAAGGCATAGAAAAGGATAAAATCATGTAACGTACCAATCAAGAACGAAATCACGTAGGAGAAAATGCAAGTAAAGCTGGAAAGCATATTTGAAATCAACGACTAACTACACGATTTTCTTTAGCGATACCGTCAAAATCCGCACCTCACAGATATTCACTCAAATCACTCAGTGTATGGGTTAAGATGTCGGTGATATCTCTCGGGCATGCACTAATCTAATCCCTACCATAAGCTTGCAAGTAATTCGTAAATCTACCACTTTCAATGATCAAACGTGAATCGGAAGGTCTTTTACCGGGTTATAGCATAGCTCAAATATATCAAAAATGAAAGGAATAAGCGTCAAAGGATATGAGTTGCAGTCACATCGGGATCATGCCATTGTCTTGAACGCGCCAAAAATCCGCCTTTTTTTCTTTCCTTTTCTCTCTCTCTCTCTCTCTCTTTTTTTTTTTTTTGCGTCTCCGCCGTTCTTGACTAAGCCCTTCTTCTCTCAACTCTCGATAAAGAAAAATATGTAGTGTGCGTTGAGAGTGAGAGATTATCAGAGGAAGGGTTCTCAGCGCTCTCTCTATTTTTTTTTTTTCCGACGGCGTTAAGCTCCTCTTCTCTCGGCCTCTTTGCGAGTGAGAGATTATTAGTGGGGGAGTTTTTAACTTTTTTTTAACTAAAGGCTTCGTACGGGACGCGCCTTTCGACTTTGGCATTCAACCTTCATTTCCACATTAATTCAGGTAAGATGATCTCTGGAGACTTATTTAGGTCAGCGGCTTATAATTCCGGGTATCTCGAATAAAAGGCTCATGATCAAAGTGGACTAACTACGGGGTCAGTCGTGGTTGGATATTTTGGCTATGGACTGATTCCTAATGCCTTCCTCATTTTCACGCAATCACACATTAAGTAGTTTCAAAACGCAATAAACAAGCAAGTTCTGAAGAGAAATAAACTAAGCATGATTCACACAACCAAAGACATGAGCAAAAAGCTCGTAGGCTCAAAAATCTCACAAAAATCGGTTTATGTGTACGAATCTCTCAAGTATCGCCAAGTTCATCATGTAAGAAAGAAGTAGACTACGCATATGTATCCTAATTACTCACAAAATTCCAAACATAAAGTCATCCCTTCATGATAAGAAACCCAATTTTCGAAAAAAAACATGTTATGCCAAATTTTCGAAAAAAATTTGTACCAAAAATCAAGACTTGCATATATATGTAACATGTTCGCCTAAATTTCACAGAAATTCCCCTCCCCACACTTAAGATTTACGTTGTCCTCAACGTAACAATCATGTAACACAAGGAAAAGAGAATAGAAAGATAAACGAACTTCCCTGAATAGTCCGATATGCATGCTTTGTACGACTCCTCCCCACACTTGAGATTTTGAATTCCCTGCGATCGTTGAAAAACAAAATCATAAAAACTAAAAATGCGCATAGAAATAAAGTAAACATAGGATAGGCTTGGGGTGCCTCCCAAGCAGCGCTTTTCTTTAATGTCTTTTAGCTAGACATTGTTCGGTGATTTTTAGCGTTGGGTGGTGTTGAGGAGGTGGATCGTTTCTTTTTCGAGCGCCTCGATGTCACCGCCATAGTAATGCTTGAGTCGGTGCCCGTTCACCTTGAAGGTCCCCTTCTCCGGATGTGTGATCTCGACAGTTCCGTATGGAAATGCTCGGGTCACCGTAAATGGTCCAGACCATCGCGATTTCAGTTTACCAGGAAACAGCCGCATGCGCGAGTTGTAAAGCAAGACCCGGTCACCTTCTTGAAATTCCCTTTTCATGATTTTACGATCATGATACAGCTTCGTACGCTCCTTGTAGATGCGGGTATTTTCGTACGCCATCTGTCTCCACTCGTCGAGCTCGTTGATCTGTACGTTTCGCTTTTCACCTGCAAGATTCAAATCAAAATTTAGTTTATTTAGCACCCAATACGCCTTGTGTTCAAGCTCGACGGGTAGATGACAAGATTTTCCTTAAACAAGTCTATAGGGCGTAGATCCGATAGGCGTCTTATATGCTGTTCGGTACGCCCATAAAGCATCGTTTAGCTTGTTCGGCCAATCCCGCCTATGGTGTTCCACGGTCTTCTCTAGTATACGCTTCAGCTCCCTGTTCACGACCTCCACTTGGCCGCTCGCTTGAGGATGGTATGCAGTGGTAACACTATGTTTAACGCCGTATTTCTCGAGCGTCTTTGCAAATTGGGTGTTACAGAAGTGCGTACCTTTATCGCTAATAATGCAACGAGGTGAACCAAATCGCGAAAATAAAGATTTCAAAAATTTAACGACTACCCTAGCATCATTAGTAGGTAGCGCTTGCGCTTCTACCCATTTTGATACATAATCAACCGCAACTAGGATATATCGATTCTTGAAAGATGTAGGAAATGGACCCATAAAATCAATGCCCCATACGTCAAATATTTCAGATACAAGAATGAAATTTTGAGGCATTTCATTGCGCTTAGAGATATTACCTGTCCGTTGGCACCTATCGCACATTTCTACATACCTCTGCGCGTCCTTGAAAATTGTTGGCCAGTAGAATCCACATTCTAGTACCTTTTGTGCGGTTCGGTTGCCTCCATAATGACCTCAGCACGGTCCCGTGTGGCAATGCCCCAAGATATCGATTGTTTCGGGGAAGGTTACGCATCGCCTGATTATATTATCCGCACAAATCCTAAATAGATAAGGATCATCCCAAAAGTAATACTTCAAGTCCGAGAAGAATTTTTTCCTCTGGTGACTCGTGTATCCCCTTGGTAAGATCCTCGCTACAAGATAGTTAGCAATATCGGCATACCATGGAAGTTCATCAGGTACCTCATGTATAGCGTAAAGATGTTCGTCAGAAAAGTAGTCTCGGATCGTCTCATCTTTTGTAACATCGCAGGATGTCTCTTCTAGTCTCGACAAGTGGTCTGCGGCAAGATTCTCCGTTCCCTTTTGGTCGCAGAACTCCACGTCGAACTCTTGGAGTAGTAGAATCCATCGGATCAGCCTCGGCTTTGCATCCGGCTTCGCAAAGAGATGCTTAATGGCTGAATGATCTGTGTAGATGATACCTTCGATAGGATAAGATATTGACGGAACTTGTCGATTGCATACACGACTGCAAGCAATTCCTTCTCGGTGGTAGTATAATTTGATTGTGCCTCATTCAGAGTCTTGCTTGCATAGTGTATCGGCTGAAAATATTTTTCCCGTCGCTGCCCCAAAACTGCACCTACTGCAAAATCACTGGCATCGCACATTAGTTCGAATGGTAGCCTCCAATCGGGGGCTACCATGACAGGAGCATTAATAAGCTTATCTTTAAGTAGAGTAAAAGCATTCATACAATCGGTCGTAAACTCATACGGTACATCTTTTTCTAGCAAGCGAGTTAAAGGTCTAGCAATTTTAGAAAAATCTTTAATAAATCTACGATAAAAACCAACATGTCCTAAGAAACTTCTAATTGCTTTTACCGACGTGGGTGGAGGTAATCGTTCAATAGTTTCTATTTTTGCTCTATCTACCTCGATTCCTCTAGCCGATATCTTGTGACCTAAAACGATACCTTCTCTAACCATAAAATGACATTTTTCCCTGTTTAGCACAAGGTTCGTTTCCTCGCATCGTTTAAGTACCGCCTTAAGATTGGAAAGACATACTTCAAATGAGTTACCGAAAATCGAGAAGTCATCCATGAATACCTCCATTCCTTTACCGATTAATTTGTCGAAAATGGCCGTCATGCACCGTTGGAAGGTAGCCGGGGCATTACACAGTCCGAAAGGCATCCTCCGATATGCAAAGGTTCCGAATGGGCATGTAAAATTCGTTTTCTCTTGATCTTATGGTGCGATCGGGATCTGCAAATAACCTGAAAGACCATCAAGAAAACAATAAAATTCATGACCGGATAAACGCTCAAGCATTTGATCAATGAACGGTAAAGGAAAGTGATCTTTTCGTGTCGCGTCGTTTATTTCCGGTAGTCGATGCACACTCGCCACCCTGTAACGGTCCTTGTTGGAATGAGTTCATTTTTTCGTTGGTTACCACCGTCATTCCTCCCTTCTTTGGCACCACTTGAACTGGGCTCACCCATGCACTGTCTGAGATCGGGTATATGACGCCCGCATCAAGTAGCTTTATTACCTCAGCTTTTACACCTCCTTCATGTTCGGGTTTAGACGCCTTTGATGTCGCACCACCGGCTTGAACTCGTCTTCCATCAGGATCCTATGCATGCAGAAGGTCGGGCTGATTCCTCGGATATCTGATATCTTCCATGCAATATCTGTAGAATATGCAAATAAACGTAAAAATATGGTATTCGAAGAAATTCTATATAAATAACAAACGATATTACGTTTTTACGGGGTATAAAATACGATATAAATTCCTTTTATCAGGGTCCCGAGTGATGCTATCAAGCTGATGTTGTTCCCTTTCTCACTCAAATATAGGGCGAAAGATAGGTTGGAGATGCTACCACCCAGATCAATCACTACGTGGGAAGAGCTGCGAGCAGAATTCATCTGTAATACCCGTAAAGTTTAATACGGGATTCTGCCATGGTTATCTGTATAATATTTTTCATATTAGGGAACTTGATGACGAAATTTAAATCATCCAACGAAAATATGGCTTTTAATAACACTTGCCTACCTCAAAAATTTATCCAAAGAAATTAAGATAATCTATACAAATTTCTTTTATTAATTGGGTCACTCGATTTTAGTAAGGCCCAATGGCTTAGAAAATACAAGATAAGGTAATAACACATTACTTAGACTTGAAGAAAAACTATAGTCTAATCAAACTCACAAAAGTCGATGTGCTCATGTATATCTACTATGTGATGAATGTTAAGAAAGGAAGAGTTACACTTACGAAAGAATCTAAAAACTGAAATATCAAAGGACGAAACCACGAGAACTCTCAAGAGCAGAAGAACGAAACTAAAAGAACATAAAAGAGAGAAGAGCTTCATTAAGGGTAGAAGGAGGTCTCGACAAACCAAACTATTAGCAAGTCTATTTCAAGAGTGAGCTAGGTAAACCATTTCCTCTATCATACGGATATTATATGTACTAACATATTGAAGTCATGTCATATCTTATAGGGTTACAAATTAGGTTCTGAGAAGGATTCGAGATACTGAAGTAACTTAACTAATTTAATTAACTTCATTATATGGATAGAGTAAGTGTTACGAATTTTGTGAGGTGTCAGAGGCTAGGTTAGAATTTAAGACTTTCGAATTGTTATGTTAGGACATGTGGGTGCATTCTAAGATGGTTTCGATGTCAGAACATGGTTGGAGCCTTGAATTAGCTTAACTTAAATCCTCAACAGTAGTAAGTCTTCGACATGAAGATTTTAGCTTTGAAGCTTCGGGCTTAAATTTAGTGCGTACCATATTCTGGGTTTGAAATGATTCTTAAAAACCGATGTTAATAGTATATGTTTTAGGGTTTTTGGGGAGAATCCCGATTTTTAGAAAAATCTCGACATGGTGTAGGACCAAAGAGTTCGATGTGTAATAGAATAATCTCGAGATGTTCAATAGAAGGAATTCTGAGATGATTCTGAGATGTATTATATAAAATGTCGAAGTGTGATAGCTTGTAGAATATCGAAATGTGTGATAATGACAATAGTAAGAACTCGATATTATATAGGTTTCGAAAATGCTTTAGAGTAAAATGTCGACATTTAGAGGGTCTCGACATTTGTTCTGAAAGTCTCGATATTTTGTATGTATCGACATTTATAGTTGTTTTTTTTGAGTCTCGACATTTTGTTTGAGCTCGACATTTTTGATATGTCCCGACATTTTATAAGGTTTCGACTTAGATCTCGGCAAGCTTGTAAGATATCGACATTTGTTACCTCGACATTTTTGAGTAAGAAACACTTCGACATTTGTTAGGTATCGAGGTGCATATAAATGTCGACATAATAGGAAAATATCGGGATGTATCATAAAAAGTCGATAAGTATAATAACTAAAGATTTCGACATTTATACTTGTTCTCTTAGGACTCGACATTTATACGTTTTTAGGTCTCGACATTTTTATCTGTTGTTCGAATATCTCGACATTTTACAAAAGTGGTTCCGACATTTTCAAGAAGTAATGGTTTCGACAATTGTTGTATAAAAGAACTCGACATTTGTATTCGACATTCTATAGGAATGGATTTCGACATGTTTCAAGAAATAGTGGTCTCGATATTTTCTAATTGCTGTTTCGACATTTTATTAATACGGTTTCGACATTTAGAAAGAATCGACTTGTACATTCGATATTTTGGCAGGAATAGATTTCGACATTTCTATTAAGGCTAGTCTCGACATTATTAGATTATTTCGACATTTTGTTTTAAATTAATAAATTTTCGGTATTTTAGGGTTTTGATAATTTTAGCATTTTCGAAATTTATATGACTTAGTAAATATATTAATATGAAAATATTTATTTTATTCAGAGGATCGATATATAGGAATTACGCCAGACCTTCTATTTGGCAGTAGCGGGAGGACAGGTAGGTGAATTATTCATCTACAATGCGTAAACACTTATTTGAATTACGTGCTTTTATGTGCTTCAATAATTTACGTGATTTATGTGTTTTACGTATATTTCATGTGGAAATCACGAATTCATATGTTATCACGTTTATATGCATATCATATCACAGGGGCGAGATATTTACACCGTATTGAGACGGTTGATTTGAGATATTGTCGAGCGGGGTAGAATGAGATGTTGGTAAATTTTATTGTTGACTCGTTGAGGAGTCGAGGTTGGTACTCGTATGACACCTGACGGCAGACAGGCGTGATCGATCTGTCTACTCGGGCGTGAACGTCCCGAGGTGCAAAACCGTCGTGATTGTATTTGTAGCGGAAGGAGCGACCCGACAGGGCAGTTGCGTGAACGTCAAAACGCTGTCGGCGTAGGCTACCGCTTACGGAAGAGCGACCTAGTAGGGCAGTTGCGTGAACGTTAAAACGCTACTAGTGTAAGCTTCCGTTATGTTATAGGCGCGCGAGGTGTCGAGTCTGACCTAGGGCCCTGTGTTTTGTGATTGGAGTTAGGAATGAGGAAAGAGAAAGAGCGAACATTGCATGCGAGATATTGGGCTCGGGAATGAGCGTTCACGTGCATACATGCATTTTATTCACCTACTGGGCAAATCGCTCAGTGTTTACGTGTTGTAGGTACCGAGTCTGACGCCGACGCGCGTCAAGACTGAGGCGGCTGGTGGCGGTGCTCCACGGACTTTTGAGGGCAGGGCGGTACATGGATGAAGACCTGTGGAGCGATAATAGGGGTTTTTTGTTCTTTTGACTTTTTGGGGCTACGCCCGTTGTATAGATACTACGATGTAAAATAATATTATATTATATTATATTTTAGGAAAAAGTTTTTATTAGACGGGTCTTCCGCGACTTACGTTGCGAAAATCCGCCACTAACCTTAATTAGAAAAGTAGGGTCGCCACAGGTGGTATCAGAGCCTAGGCTTTAGATTCTGAAGACTGTCCATGTACTGTCACTCAAAAGCCTGGAGAACCAGCCTGGCCTGTAAGTTAAATGCTTGATTATGTGATTATGTGTTATCTGATATGTGCCTTGTGTAAATTATTGTAGATAGTAGTTGAAAAATGCCAAGAACTCGTAGTGAACATGTGGCTGAATCCAGCCGTAGGGCTGAGCCAGAGTCCCCTCCGAATGAAAGGGACTCTACTATCTTACGACTGACCGAATTGCTTCAACGTCAGTCAGACCATATCAATCGCCAGTCAGATCAAATCGACGAGCTACTTCATCATCATAGCTCGTCTGAACATCGTCCCTCCCCTCAGCCTGCACGTGTAGAAATTATCGGGGAACGCTTTCGAAAGATGGATCCCCCAACATTTGCGGATGCCACCGATCCCGCAATAGCTGAAGATTGGTTACGGACTATCGAAGATATGTTTATATACAGCCGCGTACCTGAAGATGAAAAGGTCCTGTGCGCCGTTTCAATGCTGAGAGGAAATGCCCGTTTCTGGTGGGACACTGTGAAGGTCTTGGAAGACCCAGTGGTAATGTCGTGGGAACGATTTAGAGAATTGTTCCACGGCAAATACTTTACTGCTCACGAACAAGAACGACGGATGTTAGAATTCATGAACCTCAGGCAAGGAGGAATGCCCGTGTCTCAATATATCCGTAAATTCGAGGAGCTGTCTCGTTTTGCTCCTCACATGGTGGCGACAAACCTATTGAAGGTGACGAGGTTCATTACAGGCCTCAAACCTGAACTTTATCGTGACCTAAGTATTGCGGGAGCACGACAGATGGAATTTACCCAAGTAGCGGAACGGGCCATGATAGCGGAACAAGCGGAGTCTCAGATTTCTGAAGCTCTGGAAGCGAAAAAGAGAAAGGAGGGTCAACAAGGACCAGGGAATGACCGTAAACGTCAATTTTTCAACAAAGGCCAGGGAAATTGCCAGGGTCAACAAAATTGGCGCCCAATGCTGAATCAGGGACCCATAAATATTCAGGGCAGACCCCCAAATTCTGCGCCTCAGTGCAGACAGTGCGGCCGCTACCATTTTGGAGCATGTTATAGGTCCGGAGCAAATCCAAACCCTCAATGCTTCAGGTGCGGGAAAATGGGTCATTATTCTAGGAACTGTGATGCACCTTTACCCCGAAACCCAAACCAACCACCGGTTCGACCCCCACCAGTTCCTGCACGGGTTTTCACGCTTACCAATGAGGAGGCCGAAGTGAACCCTTCTGTTGTGACGGGTACGTTAACTATCTATAACGTGCCCACTTCTGTGCTAATTGATTCTGGAGCCACACATTCATTTGTGTCGGCTAAGTACGTGGCGAAGGTAGGAATATCCCCTACCTCCTCTGAATGCAACTATGTAGTTACTCTACCTCATGGGGATCCGACGCATACCAACCAAGTACTGCGAGGATGCGTTGTAAATATTGAGGGTAGGAACTTGAGTGTCGACCTGATTGTAATCCCGATGAACGACTACGATGTCATCTTCGGAATGGATTGGCTTTCAAGATATGGAGTCATCATAGATTGCAACAAGAAGGTCGTTAAATTCCAACTGCCCGAGGAAGAAGCATTCACTTTTTCGGGAAAAACAGATAAGAATAGTATTCCACGAATATCAGCTCTAAAGGCTCAACGACTTTTGAGGTCAGGTTGTGAGTCTTATCTCGTGTATGCGGTGAAGGCAGAGGACTTACCTCAGCCGGAACTAAAAGACGTACCTGTAGCCAACGAATACACTGATGTATTTCCTGACGATCTCCCGGGGTTACCCCCTGATCGAGAAATACAGTTCAAAATTGATCTGATGCCAGGGTCAGCCCCAATCTCTAAAGCCCCTTACCGTTTAGCACCAAATGAGTTAAAGGAATTGAAGGAACAGTTAGAAGACTTACTATCTAAGGGGTTTATCCAGCCGAGTTTTTCGCCGTGGGGCGCACCCGTTCTTTTCGTACGAAAGAAGGATGGTTCGATGCGACTATGCATTGACTACCGAGAATTGAATAAGATCACGATCAAGAATAAATACCCTTTGCCTAGGATCGATGATTTGTTCGATCAACTACAAGGAGCTACGGTATTCTCGAAAATTGACCTCCGTTCGGGATACCATCAGTTGAAGATCAGGGAGGTAGATGTTCCTAAAACCGCATTCAGTACGAGGTACGGCCATTACGAGTTTCTGGTCATGCCTTTTGGACTGACAAACGCCCCAGCTGCTTTTATGGACTTGATGAATCGGGTCTTTAAGGATTACCTCGATCGATTTGTTATCGTCTTTATCGACGATATTCTAATCTATTCTAAGACGAGGGACGAACACGAAAGTCATTTGCGAACTGTCTTAGGAATTCTACGAGAAAAACAGCTCTACGCCAAATTCAAGAAATGTGAATTTTGGCTTGAGCAAGTAGCCTTTTTGGGACACGTGATTTCTGGAAATGGAATCTCTGTGGACCCGAGTAAGATCGAACCTGTGAATAACTGGCCACGACCTACGACTCCTACCGAAGTTCGAAGTTTTCTGGGACTTGCGGGATACTACCGTAAGTTTATAGCGGACTTCTCCAGCATCGCCTCTACGTTGACCAACCTGACGAGGAAGAACATACCATTCAAGTGGACCGAAGCGTGCGAACAAAGTTTTCAAGAGCTGAAAAGACGTCTTACCTCTGCCCCCATATTAGCTATACCATCGGGAACCGGAGGATTTGCAGTATACAGCGATGCTTCGAAGAATGGCTTGGGATGCGTGCTGATGCAGAACGGAAAGGTAATTGCCTATGCTTCACGACAACTAAAGGAATACGAGAAGAACTACCCAACCCATGACCTCGAATTAGCAGCAGTGGTCTTCGCTCTGAAGATCTGGAGACATTATCTCTACGGAGAGAAATGTGAGATCTTCACAGACCATAAGAGTTTGAAGTATTTCTTCACTCAGAAGGAACTGAACATGCGACAGCGAAGATGGTTAGAGCTCGTCAAGGACTACGATTGCGTCATCAGCTATCATCCGGGTAAGGCAAACGTAGTCGCAGATGCGCTAAGTCGAAAAGCGGTGAATGCAGAGTTACATCAACTGGGAATAGAGATAGTCAATTTAGGCGAAGTTGAGGCAAAACTAGCAGTGTTAACTCTTCAACCCACGCTGCTAGAACAGATTAAGAAGACGCAAGAAGAAGACGAACTCTACCTAAAGATAAAGGAGGCACTACCCGAAGAGTTTAACATCCGAGAGGATGGAGCTTTGCTATACAAGAACCGTCTTTATGTACCTAACAACGAGGAATTACGACGAACGATAATGAAGGAAGCACACGCGACCACATATTCGGTACACCCAGGAGCCACAAAGATGTATCAGGACTTGCGAGTAACATACTGGTGGCCAGGAATGAAGAAAGACATCGCTGCATTTGTGAATCGATGTATGACCTGCCAATTGATTAAAGCAGAACACCAGCGACCTGGTGGGACCTTGCAGCCTCTACCCATTCCGGAATGGAAGTGGGATCATATCACGATGGATTTCGTCGTTGGTTTACCCAAAACGACGAAAGGCCACGATGCTATTTGGGTGGTTGTAGATCGCCTGACGAAATCAGCCCATTTCCTTCCAATCAGCTCTACTTTTTCCATGGAACGCTACGCTGAATTATATATTCAGGAAATAATCCGACTCCATGGAATTCCAATCTCTATTGTCTCGGATCGAGATTCGAGATTTTTGTCGAACTTTTGGCAGAGCTTACAAAAAGCGATGGGAACCAAGCTCTCGTTCAGTACTGCATATCACCCCCAGACCGATGGGCAGTCTGAGCGAACGATTCAGACTCTCGAGGATATGCTACGGGCATGCGTGCTCGATTTCAAAGGAAACTGGAGTAAGTATCTACCACTGATAGAGTTTTCCTATAACAATAGCTTCCACGCTACTATCGGGATGGCGCCATACGAGGCGTTATACGGGCGCAAATGCCGATCCCCAGTCCATTGGGACGAAATTGGTGAGCGAACGTTGTTAGGACCTGATATGATCCGAGAAATGACAGAAGCTGTGACGAAGATTCGGGAAAGGATGCGAACCGCACAGAGTCGTCAGAAGAGCTACGCAGATCATCGACGACGACCATTGGAATTTGTAGAAGATGACCAAGTGTTCCTCAAAATCTCCCCGATGAAAGGAGTAAAACGCTTCGGACGAAAGGGCAAGCTGAGCCCCAGATACATAGGACCGTTTAGAATTATCAGACGAGTTGGCGAAGTCGCATACCAACTAGAGTTACCGGCCTCACTATCGCAAGTTCACGACGTATTTCACGTATCAACATTACGAAAATACGTCGCGGACCCGAGTCATGTGATCCAGAACGAGCTTCTTTATCAACAGCTCAAGCCCGACTTGAGTTACGAAGAGAAGCCTGTAGAGATTCTGATGTACGAATCGAAACGATTACGGAATAAGACTATTCCGTTAGTTAAGGTTTTGTGGCGAAATCAGTCAGTTGAGGAAGCCACATGGGAACGTGAGGATGAAATGAGAGTTCGTTACCCCGAGTTATTCCAGTCGGCATAATTTCGGGGACGAAATTCTTTTAAGGGGGGAGAATGTAATACCCGTAAAGTTTAATACGGGATTCTGCCATGGTTATCTGTATAATATTTTTCATATTAGGGAACTTGATGACGAAATTTAAATCATCCAACGAAAATATGGCTTTTAATAACACTTGCCTACCTCAAAAATTTATCCAAAGAAATTAAGATAATCTATACAAATTTCTTTTATTAATTGGGTCACTCGATTTTAGTAAGGCCCAATGGCTTAGAAAATACAAGATAAGGTAATAACACATTACTTAGACTTGAAGAAAAACTATAGTCTAATCAAACTCACAAAAGTCGATGTGCTCATGTATATCTACTATGTGATGAATGTTAAGAAAGGAAGAGTTACACTTACGAAAGAATCTAAAAACTGAAATATCAAAGGACGAAACCACGAGAACTCTCAAGAGCAGAAGAACGAAACTAAAAGAACATAAAAGAGAGAAGAGCTTCATTAAGGGTAGAAGGAGGTCTCGACAAACCAAACTATTAGCAAGTCTATTTCAAGAGTGAGCTAGGTAAACCATTTCCTCTATCATACGGATATTATATGTACTAACATATTGAAGTCATGTCATATCTTATAGGGTTACAAATTAGGTTCTGAGAAGGATTCGAGATACTGAAGTAACTTAACTAATTTAATTAACTTCATTATATGGATAGAGTAAGTGTTACGAATTTTGTGAGGTGTCAGAGGCTAGGTTAGAATTTAAGACTTTCGAATTGTTATGTTAGGACATGTGGGTGCATTCTAAGATGGTTTCGATGTCAGAACATGGTTGGAGCCTTGAATTAGCTTAACTTAAATCCTCAACAGTAGTAAGTCTTCGACATGAAGATTTTAGCTTTGAAGCTTCGGGCTTAAATTTAGTGCGTACCATATTCTGGGTTTGAAATGATTCTTAAAAACCGATGTTAATAGTATATGTTTTAGGGTTTTTGGGGAGAATCCCGATTTTTAGAAAAATCTCGACATGGTGTAGGACCAAAGAGTTCGATGTGTAATAGAATAATCTCGAGATGTTCAATAGAAGGAATTCTGAGATGATTCTGAGATGTATTATATAAAATGTCGAAGTGTGATAGCTTGTAGAATATCGAAATGTGTGATAATGACAATAGTAAGAACTCGATATTATATAGGTTTCGAAAATGCTTTAGAGTAAAATGTCGACATTTAGAGGGTCTCGACATTTGTTCTGAAAGTCTCGATATTTTGTATGTATCGACATTTATAGTTGTTTTTTTTGAGTCTCGACATTTTGTTTGAGCTCGACATTTTTGATATGTCCCGACATTTTATAAGGTTTCGACTTAGATCTCGGCAAGCTTGTAAGATATCGACATTTGTTACCTCGACATTTTTGAGTAAGAAACACTTCGACATTTGTTAGGTATCGAGGTGCATATAAATGTCGACATAATAGGAAAATATCGGGATGTATCATAAAAAGTCGATAAGTATAATAACTAAAGATTTCGACATTTATACTTGTTCTCTTAGGACTCGACATTTATACGTTTTTAGGTCTCGACATTTTTATCTGTTGTTCGAATATCTCGACATTTTACAAAAGTGGTTCCGACATTTTCAAGAAGTAATGGTTTCGACAATTGTTGTATAAAAGAACTCGACATTTGTATTCGACATTCTATAGGAATGGATTTCGACATGTTTCAAGAAATAGTGGTCTCGATATTTTCTAATTGCTGTTTCGACATTTTATTAATACGGTTTCGACATTTAGAAAGAATCGACTTGTACATTCGATATTTTGGCAGGAATAGATTTCGACATTTCTATTAAGGCTAGTCTCGACATTATTAGATTATTTCGACATTTTGTTTTAAATTAATAAATTTTCGGTATTTTAGGGTTTTGATAATTTTAGCATTTTCGAAATTTATATGACTTAGTAAATATATTAATATGAAAATATTTATTTTATTCAGAGGATCGATATATAGGAATTACGCCAGACCTTCTATTTGGCGGTAGCGGGAGGACAGGTAGGTGAATTATTCATCTACAATGCGTAAACACTTATTTGAATTACGTGCTTTTATGTGCTTCAATAATTTACGTGATTTATGTGTTTTACGTATATTTCATGTGGAAATCACGAATTCATATGTTATCACGTTTATATGCATATCATATCACAGGGGCGAGATATTTACACCGTATTGAGACGGTTGATTTGAGATATTGTCGAGCGGGGTAGAATGAGATGTTGGTAAATTTTATTGTTGACTCGTTGAGGAGTCGAGGTTGGTACTCGTATGACACCTGACGGCAGACAGGCGTGATCGATCTGTCTACTCGGGCGTGAACGTCCCGAGGTGCAAAACCGTCGTGATTGTATTTGTAGCGGAAGGAGCGACCCGACAGGGCAGTTGCGTGAACGTCAAAACGCTGTCGGCGTAGGCTACCGCTTACGGAAGAGCGACCTAGTAGGGCAGTTGCGTGAACGTCAAAACGCTACTAGTGTAAGCTTCCGTTATGTTATAGGCGCGCGAGGTGTCGAGTCTGACCTAGGGCCCTGTGTTTTGTGATTGGAGTTAGGAATGAGGAAAGAGAAAGAGCGAACATTGCATGCGAGATATTGGGCTCGGAAATGAGCGTTCACGTGCATACATGCATTTTATTCACCTACTGGGCAAATCGCTCAGTGTTTACGTGTTGTAGGTACCGAGTCTGACGCCGACGCGCGTCAAGACTGAGGCGGCTGGTGGCGGTGCTCCACGGACTTTTGAGGGCAGGGCGGTACATGGATGAAGACCTGTGGAGCGATAATAGGGGTTTTTTGTTCTTCTGACTTTTTGGGGCTACGCCCGTTGTATAGATACTACGATGTAAAATAATATTATATTATATTATATTTTAGGAAAAAGTTTTTATTAGACGGGTCTTCCGCGACTTACGTTGCGAAAATCCGCCACTAACCTTAATTAGAAAAGTAGGGTCGCCACATCATCGGCCATTACTTCCCATTGTCAAAGGTGTTAAGGTTGAAGACAGAGATCTCCCTTTTTCACCAGAAGAATTCGGAGAATCTTTACGAGGTGTGGGAGAGGTACAAGTCCCTATTGAAGAAGTGCCCACAACACGGGATGTCGAAGGCTGCCATGATCAATCGATTTCACGAGGGCCTTAATGATCAAACCGTTCATATGTTAGACGGAGCCGCGGGAGGAGGCCTAGTGAAGCTCAATGCCACAGACGCCTGGAATCTAATCGAAGATTACTCAAGGAACAGCTTCATGAGAGGCAATACGAGGATAAAGACTCCAGGAGTGTTTGGGGTGAGCGAGGAGACCGCTACAAATGCCAAGTTCGAAGCACTGCAACAACAGATTGCAACTACTAATTCCCAGCTCCAGACGGTGATCAACACACTACTTCCAAAGGCCGGGCAAACACAGCCCGTACATGCCGTGATGACAACCCCATCACCTCAGAAGCCGTATACACCACAGTGTGAGATCTGTGGCGCAGCTCATGAGACATCAGAGTGCCAATTAGGGCAATCACTAGAGCACGTTGACTATATGGGGAATTACCAAGGCCAACGGAGTTTTCAACCTCGAGCGCATCCAAATCTGGCGTATGGAAACCAAAACCACCATGGGCAAGGACCACCAGGATTTCAACCTAGCCCATCTGGTTTCGAAGGAGGAACATCACGTCCGTATCAGAACGCGTCTGCAGGGTCGGGATCCGATGATATGAGGGAGATGAAGGATATGATGAAGACGCTCCTCACAAATTTCAGCAACACCACTCAAGCCCACGAGAGTCGAATGAATAAGATGGAGGAGTAAATAGAAGTACGTGCCCAGAACACGGACGCCTCTATCAAGAAATTGGAGCAACAAGTGGGCCAGATGGCGAAGCAGTTGGCTGAGCGAACTCAGGGATCACTCCCAAGTTATACCGAACCGAACCCTAAAGAGTACTGCAAAGCAGTTACCCTGAGAAACGGAAGAGAGTTGAAAGAGGTACCCCCCAAGAAGAAATCAAATGATAAAGCTGAGGTCGAGGTCTACGACGAGCCAGAAGTGGAGGTAGGCAAAGGCGACGATGTTGAGAAAGCCGAAGCTGAGAAGGAAAATGCTGAAGCTGAAAAGGAAAAGGTCGAGCCTCAAAAAGAAAAGGCAAAGGAGATTGAGCGACCATCGGTGAAGCCGTGCCAGCCGAAGATCCCCTACCCAGCTCGGTTGAATAAAGACAAAGACGAGGCGCAGTTCGCTATCACGCAGATGCCTAGTTTTGCCAAGTTTCTGAAGGACTTATTGACGAACCGAAGGAAGCTCGAGCACGTGTCCACAGTATGTCTACGAGGGGAATGCTCGGCGATACTTCAGAACAAGATGCCGAAGAAGCTCAAAGACCCAGGGAGTTTTACGATTCCCTGCCTTATAGGCGATTTAGTCGTTGATCGTGCTTTAGCCGATTTAGGCGCTAGCATAAATTTAATTTCGTATTCCATGTTTAAGCGCTTAGGACTAGGTTAACCACGACCCACTAGGATGAGCCTTCAATTAGCGGATAGATCGTTAAAATACCCTAGAGGTGTTATAGAGGATGTCCTTGTTAAGGTAGGTAAATTCGTGATTCCCACCGATTTTGTTATCTTAGATATGGAGGAAGATAATAACGTTCCATTGATCCTAGGTAGACCATTCTTAGCTACAGGCGAAACTATGATAGATGTTAGGAATGGGACGTTGACTCTGACGGTAGATGGCGAGAAAGTTACGTTCAATATGGCTGAATCGATGAAGAAAAGTAATGAGCATGATGATAAATGTTATTATTTAGATGCCTTTGAGCACGATTTTCTCTTTTCTGTGCAAGGGCTAACACAGGTTTTGAGCAAGGAGGACACTAGAATGATTATGGCAATCGATGAGTGTGGGGAGGAAGTAGACGAGCCTATCATAGCCATCGACGAGAGCAGCAAAGAGGACAAGGAAAAGAGCTCGGTCGAGGAGCCACCGGTCCTCGAGTTGAAGCCGCTGCCCGATCACCTCGAGTATGCATTCCTTGGCAGCAACGGAGGACTACCAGTCATCATCTCATCGAGCCTCGACGACGGACAGAAGGACCAGCTCTTGGACGTGTTGAGAGCCCATAAGAAAGCAACAGCGTGGAAGATTTCCGATATCAGGAGAATTAGTCCGAGCTATTGTACGCAGAAAATTTTGATGGAGGACGAGTTCAAGCCGATCGCCCAACGTCAAAGGCGACTTAACCCCAACATGAAGGATGTTGTGAAGAAGGAGATGATTAAGTTGCTAGACGCAGGGATGATTTACCCTATTTCAGATAGTGCGTGAGTAAGTCCGGTCCAAGTAGTCCCAAAGAAGGGAGGTATGACGGTCGTCACGAACAACAAGAACGAGTTGATCCCAACAAGGACCGTAACTAGGTGGCGTGTTTGCATCGACTACAGAAAATTAAATGACGCCACGAGAAAGGACCATTTTCCCTTACCATTCATCGACCAAATGTTAGAAAAATTACCAGGTCACTCATTTTATTGCTTTCTTGATGGTTTATCAGGATACTTGCAGATCCCTATTGCACCTGAGGATCAGGGGAAGACCACATTCACATGCCCCTTCGGCACATTTGCGTATCGAATGATGCCATTCGGTCTATGCAATGCTCCAGCCACCTTCCAGCGATGTATGATGGCTATATTCGACGAGTTGGTAGGTGAGGTAATGGAGGTGTTTATGGACGATTTTTCTGTATTCGGGTCGTCATTCGATGTTTGTCTTGCTAATCTAAAACTCGTACTCGCACGTTGCGAGAATACGAACTTGGCACTTAATTGGGAAAAGTGTCACTTTATGGTTCGAGAGAGTATAGTTTTGGGCCATAAGATTTCCTCTAAAGGAATAGAAGTGGACCGAGCTAAGTTGGAGACTATAGAAAAATTACATGTCCCTTCGAACGTGAGATCAATTAGAAGTTTTCTAGGACATGCTGGGTTCTATCGTAGGTTCATTAAGGATTTTTCTAAAATTGCTCGACCCATGTCTAGATTACGTGAGAAAGATGCTCCGTTTGAGTTTAACGATGAATGCTTTCATGCTTTTAACTTGCTTAAGGAGCGACTGATCGTAGCACCTATTATGGTTGCCCCCGGGGTTGCCCTTTGAACTAATGTGCGATGCGAGTGATTACGCATTGGGAGCCGTGCTAGGGCAGTGCAAGGACAACCATTTCAGGCCGATTTACTACGCAAGTAAGACGTTAGATGCAGCCCAAGCCAACTATACGACCACGGAAAAGGAGCTTTTAGTTGTCGTGTTCGCCTTCGATAAATTCATGTCATACCTTATTTTATCGAAAGTCATTGTTTTCACTGACCACTCTGCCCTTAAGTATTTACTAGCAAAGTCGGACGCCAAGCCTCGGCTAATCAGATGGATCTTACTCCTTCAAGAGTTCGATATAGAGATCCGAGACAAGAAGGGTGCAGAGAATTTGGCGGCGGATCACCTCTCTCGACTAGAGGAGTCGAAATTTACAACAAGAACGGCAAAGAGATTCAGGATACATTCCCAGACGAGCACTTGTACGCAATACAAGTGGTAAGTGATGATACTCCTTGGTTTGCAGATTTTGCTAATTATCTTGTTGCGAGGATCCTACCAAAGGGGCAAGTCAGCAAAAGAAGAAATTCTTTTCTGACCTGAAGTACTACTTTTGGGAAGAGCCGTATCTTTTCAGACGATGTGCAGACCAAGTGATACGACGATGTGTTTCTTTCTCTGAGACGACGAAAATTCTCGGGCATTGCCATAGCGGACCAACTGGAGGGCACTACGCAGCCAACCGAACTGCTCAGAAAGTATTGGAGAGCGGGTTCTATTGGCCAACAATTTTCAAAGACGCCCAAAGGTACGTTGGCATAATGCCAACGCGCAGGTAATATATCGAGACGCGATGAAATGCCCCAAAACTTTATTTTGACATGTGAGATTTTTGACGTGTGGGGTATAGATTTTATGGGTCCCTTCTCTAGCTCGTATAATAATAAGTATATTCTGGTTGCTGTAGACTATGTGTCTAAGTGGGCCGAGGCGCAAGCTTTACCCACGAATGATGCTAGGGTTGTCGTTAGATTTTTGCGAACATTATTTTCACGATTTGGGGCACCTAGATGCATTATTAGCGACAGGGGTACACATTTTTGCAACACCCAATTTGCACGTACATTAGAGCGTTATGGTATTAGACACAGCTTATCCACCCCGTATCATCCTCAGGCTAGCGGTCAGGTAGAGGTAGTGAACCGAGAGTTAAAACGCATCCTTGAGAAAACTATAGATGGGAACAGTAAGGAGTGGGCGAATAAGCTTAATGACGCACTTTGGGCTTATAGGACTGCGTATAAGCCACCAATAGGCACTACACCGTATAGATTGGTCTACGGGAAGGCATGCCACCTCCCCGTAGAAATCGAACATAAAGCCTATTGGGCAATCAAGTCATTGGACATGGATTTGGGGAAAGTCGGCGGAAAGCAGCAGCTCCAAGTTAATGAGCTTGACTAATGGCGTTTATCAGCTTATGATAACGCTAGAATGTATAAGGAGCGTTCAAAAGCCTACCATGATAGCAAAATTAGGCACAGACGAGAATTTCAAGAAGGGGACCAAGTCCTCCTCTTTAATTCTCGACTTAGGCTTTTTCCTGGAAAGCTTAGATCACGTTGGTCAGTACCGTCCACTGTCACTCGTGTTTTCTCATATGGTACTGTTGAGATTTCAGGTATGGGACAGGGCACTTTCAAGGTGAACGGACATCGTTTGAAGCATTACCATGGAGGCGAGGAAGACTTGAGCGACAAGGAGGTTTTATACCTCGACTTCCAGAAAGCATAAAAGAGTAGGAGGTACGTCAGGCTGAGACGTTAAAAGAAGCGCTTCTTGGGAGGCAACCCAGGTATTTTTATTTATGTTTTAAGCATTTAAAAATAAAAATAAAGCATTTAAAAATATACAACTACATATTAAATTAAATAAAACAACAAAAACAATAATAATAATAAAAACATTAAAATTTAAAATTATAATAAAATTATTTCGAATATTGAGGATGGTTACAGCGCAGAGTCTAGAGACGAGATAGGAATGATAGTTTTACTTCATAAGAGATGGTTACAACACCATTACAACGTGTGAAGGTCCAACACAAAAGCAAATTAAAACTGCGAATAACACAAAAGACAGAACAATAGTTTATTTTGCTTCATAAGGGCGGGTTACACACAAGTGCACCTTGTGATAACCCAACACACAAAAGCTAGTAAAACTCCAAACAAACCCAAAAGAAGAACAAGGTAGAGTGATAGCATATCTAAATTACGACGAAACCTTGCATATTCTTCACTCTCATTCTCACGACCTTGCTGCTGTCCCCAATTCATAGTGGTTAGCTAACCCCGAAATTTGAAAATAAGATTGTTGAAGACGTGGGATTTATGGTAGATGATGATATTGTGTTGTTCCACCAATGTCTATTTATAGGCATGAAGGGCACAAAAACATCATTATCAAACCCAGTAAATCAAATAAATAATACAGACGAATTTTTGACTTGGCTATCTGACGTCGCGCAAGAAAGAAAAATCCCCTTGTCGATTATCAGATTTTTCCTCGCGCCAATCGTTCTCGAAAAACTCGTCGATTACGTGTTAATCTAAGTAAAATAAAAATAAAAAAAATAAAAAAACAAATAATTATAATATATATAATAATAATAAAAATGTAAAAAATTTAAAGTCACGGCCCTTCGCAAAGAAGCCATGGCCGTGAATTTCATTAGTTCAACCACTGCCGAGGCTCACGGCCTAGTGCTTAGTCATTCATGGCCGTGAATGCTTGATCAACATTAAATATCGCTCACTGCCTCAATTCACGGCCATAGGGGTATACCTCACGGCCGTGACGCATGTGAGAAATAAAAAAAATAAAAATAATAAATAAATAACTTAGGTTGTCACGGCCCGTGTCTCAGGAGTCACGGCCATGACAGTAACGGGCTTAACTCACTGCCCAAGTTCACGGCCCATGACCCTCGATTCACGGCCGTGACTTCGACGAAAGGACCATTCTGCTCTTCTTCACGGCTAATTGATTACGATTCATGGCCGTGAATATGCGATTTTCAAATATTAAAATACATTATATCTCTCCTTTCGTCTATTTCACACCCAAAAAAACGTTCAAAGATCGAGAATTTCTCGCCAAATCCATCCCGAAAAACACAACTCCGGCCACCCCGTTCGCCACTTGCATTTTTAGCGACACCAAAACAACCATCTTCCCTCTTTTTCACAGTGGTTAAATCAACGAGGTATGTCATTTTCTCCCAAAGCTTATAATAGACGATTTTCGCATTTTTTCGGATTTGGGTTCGAATTGAAACATTGATCTCCCATGGAAATATTTATGCTATAAACACGTTGGGATTGAGGTATTTGTTGATTTAGTCTATTAATTTTGATTTTCGACGATGAACCCTAATTTTCGAAATGAGGACTTTTTCCAATTTGGGTCTAATCTGGTGCGTTCATTGTTGGACACATGATAATCACATCTTGGGAATGTTTAATTCGTTGATTTCATGTGTTAATTTTCGATTTTGGAATGATAAACCCTAATTTTACAATTTAGGGAATTTTGAAATTTGTAACTGAATTGGTTGCATTTAATGGTTTATTTGTCGTTGCTTCATCGAATAGAATCGAAGAGTGTGCTTGAGTGATTGATTATTGTGGTTTGAACGAGTCTTCTAGCTTGTCTATATTTGTGTTCGACAAAGTGTCGCTTTGAATTTGTTATGTTCTTGCTTTTGAATTGTGAATTTTGTCGCTACGTTGGTCGAGTCGAGCTGTGTTGATTATCTTTTTATCGCCAACTAACATTTGGACTTCTAGATACTATGGGTAGCATCTGCATCAACGAGTCGTCCACGTCGAGGCCAACGCACGACGTCACTGCTAGAGTCTATGGGGCAGTTTGACGATGACACGCACCAGGCCCGTTACAACCGGCTAAAGGACATGCAATTCATCCCAACCGACCAAATTGACCACACCACGTTGGAAAAATATCACATAGACCAGCAAGTGACCGGGTATGTGTCCATCAGCGGATGGCTCCAATTCTTTCACATCGACGAGCCGGCGTACAAGGAGTTGACCTTAGAGTTCCACTCCACCTTCTCTCTCGAAGAATACGGGATGAACGGAGTCAAGTTTCGGGCATTTAATGAGGACCACACGGTGTACGTAGACGACATCTGCCGAGCGCTTGGGGCACTGGTACCATTTTTCGGGCACCAAGGACCTTTTCCCGAATTGCATTACAAGGATTATCTTGCGAGCTCGATGGTGCGCCAGGCCTGTTGGGCTGAACTCACTAGGCCCAGTGAACCTGATTTCAGTGTGAAGACCTCGAAGGCGTCTTCGCTCCGGAGTCCGGGCCTGCGCTATATTCACCGTTTATTGACGACCTCGCTCACACCACGAGGCGACTCGCACGGCGCAATTGGCCTTTGGGATCTGTTCTATTTAGCCAAGATGCGGCGCGGCCAACGGGTCCACTTAGGGATGGCCATGGCCCACGCCTTTGGCACCCAGGCGGATGTTCGTAGTCACGGGAAGCTCGCAGTTGGGCCTTTTGTTACGAAGGTTGTCAGGGGACTCAACCTGTGGCCAGACAATCCACCAGAGATGCGATCGTGGGTGGACGAAACCTGGTGAACGAGGATATGATGCTGAAGGTGAAGATGCTGATCAAAGCGCCGAATTGGTCCCGCTCGAACAAGGTTTACGTCTGGCACGAGGTCTATCGTGGGCAGACGGACCTGGGCGCCGAATTCCCCGAGCCACTAGAAATGAGGGTGTGGGACCAGTCCCGGTTCATTCAAACACTGCCGGACCTTCCCATTCTTCCGGCTATCACGAGGGGGAGTCATCAGGGGTCGCTACTTACGCGTCAGTCGCAGACTTTCAAACATTGCGCCAAGAAATGCTACGCTACAACGAGGAGGCCATTCGAAGCGATGAGGAGACACGACGCCGACAGGACGAGTATGAGCGTCGAAACGAGAAAGCCCACCGACGCTACTGCGAGGAGCAACAGCGCTATGAGCAGGCCCTTAAAGCCATGGATGACGCGGTCCGGCGATCACAGGAGTCACTGGCGTTCCTTCGCCCTCGGCAGCCCTCCCCACCACCACCTTAGTTTCGTTTATGTTATGTTTTTCTGTTAGTACTCTTTTGTGTTGGTCTAGTACTCATGTTACTTGTGATGACTATGACTTATTTTGCTATCTTTTATTATTTCCTCTGTGCTTTTAATTTTCTTTTTAGTGTTTTCAGGAAACATGACACGAATTCAAACTACAACTCAAAATATTTCAAACTCAGGTGCAACAACCATGCTCAACTACATCAAATGCTCGAGGCAGGACCACGCCATTTTTTTCAGGGGAGTCACGTTCTTTTCAACTTCTTTTACCTCCCTTTTATTTATTTTACACGTTGAGGACAACGTGCATCTTAAGTGTGGGGAGGGGAATTTTGTTGGGATTTTGTTGGAAATTTACGTGACAATTTTTATGGTGCGTTGTGGTTTTCGAATTTAAAGAAGTCTGGCATGATTGTTTGCGTTCATCTCAATGTGGATTGCATATTAGGGAGTCTAGTGAGCGATAAAGACATGCATCAGTGATTTAATCTTTTCGGCATGAATAGATATAGTGTTACTTTGAGAGATTCACACACATAACCCATGTTCCGTTGTGAGAGTTTGAGCTGACGAGCTTTTGCTAATTTTCTTGGTTGTGTGAGTAGTGCATAATTTACGTCTGTCTAGAACTTGCTTGTTTGATACGCATTGAAATTTCTTATAGCGTGTTTTGTACGAATATGACGAAGGCATTAGGAAATAAGTCCATGGCCAAAGTTTCCTACCGCGACTGATCACCGTGGTTAGCCACTTTGAGCTTAAGCCTATTTATTTCTTACACTTCGTATATCATAAGCCACTAACCTAAATCAGCCTCCAGAGATCATCTGAACCCGAGTTAAGTAGAAGTGAAGGTCGAATGTCAAAGTCGAAAAGCGTAGTCGGATGACGCCTCAAGACAATGCCGAAAGCAGTCAAGAACTCCCTCTTCAACAAGTTTTAACTCACAAGGAGTTGGCGTAAAGACAGCGCACCACAATGCGAAGGGGTATTCGAAAAAAAGAAAGAGAGAAATGGTGTGGCTGCTGGGAAACTGAAGCAAGAAGAGGATGAATTGTTGCGAAAAGAAAGAAAGAACCTTTCCTTCGATAATCTTCCAGTCTCGTGATTTCCACATCATTTCTCATTTTGAGACGTGGGAGAAGAAAGGCTTAGTGGAACGTAGCAGAAATGAAAGGAATATGAAGACGACGCCAAAAGGCTAATTATTAGCGCGCTTTAGACAATGACATGAAGACCAACACGACTGCTACTCATATGTGATTCCACTACCATCTCATCACTATCTGAACCCATTTAACCCGAAAAAGACCTTCTGATTCATGCTAACTTCTTTAAGTAGTAGACGTGTGATTGACTTGCAAGCATATGGTTTAGACTAGATTATTGCATGAATTGAGAGATTCACCGATTTATTAGCCTGTACACTGAGTGATTTGAGTGAATCCCTGCAGGTGTGGATCTCGATTAGTAGTGCTAAGGAAATTCGTGTCGATAAGTGCTTATTATTGTTGCAGTGTCCATAATTGCTTGCTTGATTCCATTTTGTGTTTTCCATCTGTGTTGGTGAATTCTGAATGGTCGTGCCGTTATCTTGATACCCTTTTCTTGCTTTTAATTTGCTTGAGGACAAGAAAGCTTAAGTGTGGGGAGGTTTGATAAACGTATTTTAATACGTTTATTGTTGTATTTATTTGGGTTATAATAATAAATTATTGGTCATTGCATGCATTTATTGGCTTTATTTACACCCATTTAGATATTGTAGAACCTTGGAATGATTATCGAGCGAAAAGGAACGAAAACGAGGTCAAAACGACACAAAAACGGCGAAGTATGAAGCTGCCAGTCACTAGTCACGGCCGTGAATCACCTCGCAAGTGGCCGTGAATGATGGCAGTGAGTTCAAAAGGCAAAACACTTAAGAGTCACGGCCGTGACTGAGCATGCCCGAGGCCGTGAAGTTCGGCAGAGAGCTAAGACGAAAAGACCCTTCTTGTGTCACGGTCGTGAGCCTTTGTGCGAGTGGCCGTGAATCAAGGCAGTAAGTTCACTGTCCCCTGTCACGGCCATGACACTTCATGCAAGAACCCGTGAACGTGGGCAGTAGACGAAGATATGGAACAAGTACTGGTTCACGGCTGTGAGCTCCATTGTACGAAGCCGTGAATCGCGGCAGTAGCTCAAGATCTTGAAGTCACGGCCGTGATACTGGATGTACGTGGCCGTGACCTGCGCCAGAGAAGTCAATATTTATGGTTTTAGCCTCCTTCACGGCCGTGAAGCCTATTGTAAAAGGCCGTGACTCATGGCAGAAAGTCAAGAACTAGGGTTTAAGCCGCCGTCACGGCCGTGAAGGCCCGATACGAGGCCGTGAACGCGCCAAAATTCAGTGTTAAGGCCCATTTTCGAAGCATAAAAATGGGGTTCTTCTCAGAACTCAAGGAGAACTTCATAGAGCGTAAAACTAAGAGAAAAGAAGAGGAAGAAGAACCCTAGAAGCTGTTCCTTGATTCGGAGACGATAAAAGGACGATCTGACAACGTAGCCACGCCCGGTCGACCGAGAAACGAGACCTCCACCTATAAACGCCATACTCACTTATTAGGGAAGTTTTATGAGTTCTCTATCCTCATTTCATTTGAATCTCGTTGTTGTTTTGCTTAATATGAGTAGCTAAATCTCTTGTGTGTTCTGGAGTAGATGAACGTTGGGTTATGTCGTAGTTAAGTCGTTGGATAATCGTGAACACGTTTAATCTGGCTATTTATTGTTCTATGAACATGTTTCTTTGTATCAATATGTCTATGTGTTGATATGAATGTGTGGTATATCGTTTCGGGCGACAACTAAATAACGATCAGGCCGTTTGTAGACGTTAGGATTCGAGTATAGGGCGACAGCAAATATTCGATCATCGCCGTCTAGTAATCGCTAAACTTAGATTCCTATGAACGTTTAGGGCGACAGCAAATCCGTGAGTGGGTAGGAAATTACTGCGATTTAGTCGATAATCACGTAGGAGCGATATTCCGTAGCCTTAGCCGACAATACCCTTCGGGATTCGAATCCCAAACACATGTTTGTTATCTTAAAACTCTTATTATTTCTAGTTGTGTGTCCTTGTTTTCCAATCCTTTAAGTTGCTTTATCAAAATTAGTTCGTAGTGTAAATCAATCCCGTTATTTACATAGGCTAAATATCGAGTCGATAGGTCAATACTAGTAATCAATTTATTCCTCGTGATCTATACTCAGATATTCGCTATAGCTATATTACAAACGATAGGTACACTGCCTATCGCGCGTGGTTTTAGTTATAATATATTCGTTTTAATTATTATGACGTACTTGCACGAACTCTTATTTAAATATACACGCACGCGATCACTCCTCTTCTCCGAGACTAAGGCAACCGTGTCATCGGTTTGTTTGCCTTTCTGCTCTTTGGTAATCTCGCGGATATCATCCTCATGCTGAGCTAGATTATCGAACACGGCATGGACATCCAACTCCTCTAGATCTTTATTTTGTCGTATTTGAGTGGATATTTTCTTCCATTTTGTGGGCAGAGAAGATAGAAATCTTATGTTTGTCTCCATGTTTGTCTTTGTTATTTCTATCTTCCTCATCTCGTTGAGAAGAGTGAGGTATCGTTGGTAGATTTCGTATAGACTCTCCTCCGGCTTTGCTTTGAATGAGTCGTAAGCAGTGAGAATGTTCGCCTTCTTGGCCTTTATGCCAACTTCCTTCCTTTGCATCTATGCAGCTCATCCCACATCCTTTTGGCCGATGTAAGACTGTCGATTTGTCTGTATATATCGTTGGGGATGCCCTGCATAAGGGTATTCATGGCTACTAGATCAGCCTTAGCTCGAGCTCTTTCCTCCAGAGAGTATTCTCTAGGCTCCTTTAGTCGCCTAGAAGCTGGAATTGCTGGAGTAGCTGTTTCGTCCCCGGGTACATGAACCCAGAACTGTGTCGGTCCCTCTTCAAGGGACTGCAGTAGATTTTTGGCTTGATCCTTTAGAGCGATGAAATTCAGGAAGCGGCTTCTCCACACTGTGTATTCCCCTCTTTGCAAGATCGGCGGACGGTTGTCATTTCCGAATGAGTATGCATCCATGTTTGTATTATAGTAGTCGAGTTTTTGAAGGATCTTAGTTGATTGTTTTGAGGGTTGAAGACGATGTAAAGTGCTTCACAAGTGACGAAATTTGTTAGTAGCGTTTGATTCGAAGATTAGATCGACAATTATTTTCGATTCACTCTTTAGAGTATGATTGATCGAGCGGATCGAGTAATAAAATAAAACGAACACTAACGAAATATCATGCGCTAAACAGGCAAGTGTACCTATCGAAATAGCATAGACGTAGCAAGTATTCGAGTATCGAATCCCAAAAGAACTGTGTACCTTAGAAAAACGTTTGCTTAAATATCCTAGTACGAACGTTTGATTGTTGAAACGGTAAATAACGATACTTAGAAAATACAACTTAATAAAGTAACACGGAGAAGAAAATCCTTATGTAAACAGACGTATTTGAGACTTTGAATGCCCCTAGCTCGACCAACACATATATCAAGTACACGTAAGCAACACTATCATTAGACCGTGAAGATTCCTACAACATGCGTACGAATTCATACGACTGACGAAACTGCGCCTTATCATACAAGACTCGCAACCAACTAATCAACTAATTAAATTGCCGGGCAAGCTTCCCTAACTACTTAACCGAAGATTGCATTAAAAACACGGTGAATCCCACTATTAGATTTGACTCTAATCCGGCGGGGTAGTTCAACCTATCTCTAGCGATGATTTTATTCCGCTCGTTTACGAGTGGTTTAATCGTTCGCCCCTCTCTCGAGCGTAGCGTACGATTTCCCGGACTACGTTAACTTAAACACATAGACATGATCAAGCTAACTTATAATGATTTTAATCACATAGACATAATCAAAATCATATGCTTCATAAACGAGTCGTAACAATAGTAATACATCAAATGCACGTAAACATACTATCGATCGCGCTAGGGTTCATCTAATCTCAAATACAATAGATTTAGCTACTCATTATCAACACAACGAATCACATAACTAACATCGAATACATCATAAATACTTCCCTGAATTCAACTTCGAAGTTAATCTCGTTCTTCGTTGAGGACTTTTATCGAGCACTTGGTGAGCAACTAAGTATGTGTTCTTGGGTTTTGGAATGGTAACGTATATGTGTATGTAGATGAGCTTAATGGTGTTTTTAACGTACCTCTTTTTTTTTCTCTTAATACCCTGGCTCTTTTTCACGTTGGCTCCTTATATAGAGTTTTCATCACCTCTTTTGCTCTTCTTTTCAACGTCAGTTCCAAGGAGTTGCCAAAATCAGATTTCTTGTCTCCCATGCTTGAAAGATTATAGCCTCCAAAGTCATGATTTGCAGTCATTGAGCCACCAAATGAGATTTCTTATCCCTAGTTTCATTTCCAAATGATAAGATAAGTTGAAGTTGCTTTCTTTTCATGTTCTTGACTTTAAACATGTCCACGAGATGTTAACGGCCTCGTTTATACTTCTTCACGGCCGTGACAACATAAAACCTGAGGAAAACAACGTCTCTGCCCGTGTTCACGGCCTCGGTAGCCACCATTCACGGCCGTGAAGCGTTCGGGGGTTAGAAAATGGGTTTCTGCCCGCCTTCACGGCCTCTAACACCTCCTTTCACGGCCATGAAGCACCCTTCACGGCCTAGTTGATCAATGTTCACGGCCGTGACACAATCGGGTAAGAAAACAGCTCTCTGGTGCTCTTCACGGCCTCGTACAAACCATTCACGGCCGTGACTAATTTTCTGTGAAACAGCAGCACATTCAAAAATTCATATCTCTCATTCTAGACCTCGGAATAAAAATCCCTCTGGACAGAATCAAGATTAACAATTCCTCTATCTATGGTTACAATTTCAGGTCCATCGGACGTCATTTACCCCGTGATCATTGAGAAATAAGAAACTGTCGCAAAACTGCCGTAAAACGTTTGATTTTGTTGTGAAACCATATTATAGCACAAAAATAATCCAAACGGCTTCACTTATCATGCAAACGACTTAAATGTAACAATATAAACGTAAGAAAATACGTTTATCAATGATCGAAATTAATTTCGTCGATATAGAATGTATTTACTGTTTTCGTGCGAGAAATTTTGTCAGCGGAAAATTTTACGAGCGAAATAAATTTTCCAAAATCGTTCAGTCGAGAAAAATTTCCTGATCGTAAATTTATTTCGATCGTAAAGAAACAGTACGTTAGTAAGTTTCTCGACAAGTCAAAATAAATCCGTTGACTAGTAAAGTTTCTCGCGTATAAATGATTTTCGCCTGGTCAAACGTTAAAAGGTTTGACTGAAAAAGTTTTTCGAGTGAAAGTTATTACGCATGCAAGGTCAAAATTGGTCTTACTCGAAAAAAATTTTCGCTGGATAATGCTCGAGAAATATTTCTAACTAAAAACGTTTCTGCTGATGACGATTCTAGCGTTGACTTCGTATTCTTACCGAGAAAATTCTTGCGCTAAGTTTATCGATCGAGAAACTAATCCGATCGCAAAACTTAGCGAGAAAAAATGGAGCAATCGAGAAAAATTCACAGAATACGATTAACACAAATTCGAGCAAAAACAAAGAATCAGATAGTGAAGTTTGAGGTAATTGCTCGCAATCAAGTACTAATCACGCATGAACAAGCAATTAAACACGTTATGAAGCAAAATATATTGAATTTGATCAAAATCAGAACGTGTTCTTCATGTTCTTCGTCAACAGTAAAATTTCAGAATCAAATTAATCAAAATTCGACGTTCAAACTGCTACTGATTTAGTCGCAATGATCATTTATCACTTAATCTAGCACTGAAACATCAGATTCAAGTCAATTAAGCACGGAATTAAGCTATTAGATCGAAAAACTTTTCGCGCCAAATCTGTTCTTCGATGGAACAGTGTTCGAAATAAAATTTCGATCCAATTCTAACAATTTACGATTCAAAATAGAACGAATCTGCTCTGATACCAATTGTTAGGTCCTCACATAGAATTCGTAGTAATTCGATCGTTTAGATAATCAATTGAATTCGATCGAAAAACTCAAGTTAAGAACACTAGAGAGAATTCAATAGGGGTGTTCGTTCGGTACAAACCGAACCGAACCGAACCGAAATTTCGGTTACCGTTTCCAAAACCGAATACCGAACCGAATTTCTCGGTTCGGTATTCGGTTATTACCGAATTTTTTTCGGTTAATTCGGTTTTTTACCGAATTAACAGAATTTGCAATAATAAAAAAAATTTAATTATATTTAAATTAATATATATTTTTTAATATATTTTTGGGTTTATAAAAAAAGTAATATTAAATTATAGATATTAATTTAAATATATTCGTTTTTTAATATATAATTTAATAAAATATAGTTATATTTTTATTATTAATAAAATATAAAATATTTTAATTTTAAAATTTCCGAAAATCCAAAACCTATATCGAACCGAATTACCGAAATTTTTTTTTTAATAACCGAATACCGAACCGAAATTTTCGGTTCGGTTCGGTTTTGTACCGAATTTTCGGTTTTTCGGTTATTCGGTTCGGTTAACCGAATAACGCACACCCCTAGAATTCAATTAGAGTGAGAAAGTTACTGTTGTTTCTCTCTCTAGAAATCGAACTGCAAGCCCTTCGGATCAATTCTATAAACTTTCTCTATTAAGCTCAATTGATTTACATGTATTTATACCAAACAAACTTGGTATAAATATCAAACTAGTCCTAATCTAAGGACTACTATAAAAAACGCCCCTAATTACAAGGACAACTAATGAAATCAAGCACAATTGCAAATGGTATTCTACAAGAGTCGTCCGATTTGTAAATCAAAAGTTATGCTCAAAATCATGTAGGCTGCCAGTTTCGGCCGATTCCACTCGGACAGCAACCCTAAGTCAGAATCGGGAGATTTCGAGGTCAATAGACTCCGAATCGAGACTAACTTAAAACATATAAGTTCTGATAGTTAAGTTAGTTATTCATAGGAATTCGAATCAGAGTGTTCCGATTTGGTTATGCTCCAAATCGTGCAGGCTGCCAGTTTCGGCCGATTCAACTCGGACAACAAACCTAAGTCAAAATCGGACGAATTTTCGAGGTAAATGGACTTCGAATTAAGTTAAAACATAAAAGTTCTACATAATTAACTTATCTATCCAAAAGAATTTGAATCAGAGTCTTCCGATTTGGTTATGCTCAAAATCGTGAAGGCTGCCAGTTTTGCCCGTTTGCACTCGGACAGCCACCCTAAGTCAGAATCGGGCGAATTTTCGAGGTCAATGAACTTCGAATTAACTTAAAACATAAAAGTTCTAGATAACTAAGTTACCTATTCAAAATAGTTTGAATCAGAGTCGTCCGATTTGTAAATCAAAAGTTATGCACCAAATCGTGTAGGCTGCCAGTTTCGGCCGATTCCACTCGGACAGCAACCCTGAGTCAGAATCGGGCGATTTCGAGGTCAATAGACTTCGAATAGAGACTAACTTAAAACATATAAGTTCTAATAATTAAGTTAGTTATTCATAGGAATTTGAATCTGAGTCTTCCGATTTGGTTATGCTCAAAATCGTGCAGGCTGCCAGTTTCGGCCGATTCAACTCGGACAACAAACCTAAGTCTGAATCGGGCGAATTTTCGAGGTCAATGGACTTCGAATTAAGTTAAAACATAAAAGTTCTAGCTAGTTAAGTTTGCTATTCAAAGGAATTTGAATCAGAGCCTTCCGATTTGTAAATCGAAAGTAATGCTCAAAATAGTTCAGGCTGCCAGTTTTGGCCGATTCGACTCGGACAGCCACCCTAAGTCAGAACGGGACGAATTTCCGAGGTCAATGTGTTAGGATATTTATAGATTGTGTCAATAGTTTAAGTCTTGGGATTAACATTGTAATTATCCTTTTAGCTTGGCTTTGGACTAGAATGTAATTATTTAATCTTCAATGTTTGGGCCTTTATATACCTAGGGTTAATGTGGTATATAAGGTTTTACCAACACTATTTTCAAAGTAATCAAAGATCAAAAGGCTTACCCTATTTTTCACACAATACACACACTTGAAGGTGAGAACCTCTCCCTTTTTAATTCCATCAAAGCCTCTTTGATTCCTTGTTTGGTGCAATCGGGACAAACAAGTGGTATCAGAGCAAACGTGGATCGATCTGCATTGATTTGAATCCAGTTTCGTTTGATTCCGAGAAAGATCAAAGGTGTTTTGGGCAAAAAATCACTTTCGGCATTTTGAGCTCGTTTTGGGGTTTTAATGCTTTGTTTTTGTGTTTAAAACCTTTCCCCAGAACGATTCTATGTCTAAAATGTTTTTCGAACACTTTTGGATCAGTTTTAACGAGTTTTGAGCAAGATCGAAGCAAAAATCTTCAGAAAAGGTTATCTCGGCCTCTCTCTATTTTTGGTCGATTTGATCCGTTTTTTGTTGTTTTTAGCTCACAAATAGGTCGACTATGTGTTTAGGGAAGAGTGTCTGAAGTTTTGGATCAAGTTTGAGTGATTTTGGTTGAGATTTGAGTGAAAACGGACTATTTTCTGGGAAAAACTCGCGACAAGCAATGGAACAGTAACCTTGTGTTCTTGGCCGCGAAATTTCATGCTGAGTCGTTCAAGTCCGCGAAATTTTCCTATCCGAGAAATTTTATTCTGAGAATCCTTTCAAAACCGCGAAAATTTCACGTTCACTTCATTTTTCTCAACTGCCCAGCTTTTCTTAGAATCCGAGAAATCGTATATCCGTGAACTTTGATTCCGAGAATCTTATCAAAACCGCGAAAACTTTTCAAAATCCGAGAAATCATATATCCGCGAAATTTGTGTAATACCCGTAAAATTAATACGGGATTATTTTTGTAATGATCGAAATTAATGAAGATGGTTTTCGAACGAAATCGAATTTTTTTTTGGGAGCGAGCCGAAAATGTTGGTTGGGCCGAAATTGATTAGGAAGTCCAAGAAATAAAACATCAAATTATAGTAGAGCCCAAATTAAATTATCAAAGCCCAAGACAAGTAGTTGGCCCAAATAAATTAAATAAAGGGATAGGGACAAGCTTCCTTAAACTAAGGGAAGCCCACGCCTAGTGCCATACTTTTCTTAGATATTTTGCATAAAATAATCATTATTTGGCTAAGGGAAAACGTGGTAATTGAGAAGAAAACCTCACTTACAAGCCATCAAACCAACGAAGCCAAATAAAAAAGAAAAAACTCATTTCTCAAACCTTAGATCATCGTGAGTAGAGCAAAAGAAAAGGAATTAGGCAAAAATCAAGAAAGGAAAGGAGTCGAACTAAGGAGGTGAGAATTTCCAATCTATAAACTCATATAATTATTTCTTTGGTTAAAGGGGATTAGTTAATATGTTTGATATAATAGTGGCGAACGAAAGAAGAGCAGATTTTGGCAAGCTCGAGCTCAAGTCGACCTTCAAGCCAAGAAATTAGTCCAAATTAAGCTTGGAGGATAGGTAGGTGGTTTATACCCCTACAAACCCTTTTTAAAGCGTATTACATTCCGTAAAATTATTAGAATTCGATTGGAAGGCCAATCGAATTTTATGTTTTTAAGTTTTACAATTTTTGATAATTTTCGTGGTATGCTATGAATGTGTTTTGACGTGATTTCGAACTCAAAATATGAGTTCTTGGTTGATGATTTAAATTAGGTGTTAAGCGACGAAGAACTTGTTAAATTTCTGGAAATTTTAGGGTTCGTTCATGATTCGCAAAGTATGTAGTAGAAATAATAAAAATTCAGCGCTTTGCGGGTCGGATTCGCGAATTAGGAGGTTTGCGAATTGAGTGATGATTTGTCTCGTGGGTCTAGTTTTATTTTGCGAATCGTGAGAGAGAGAAAAGATTTGCGGGCCCAGAGGTTTTGCGAATTGTGTGAGAGGGTAAGGTTTTCGCGGGTCCAAGCAGTTTGCGAATCGTGAGAGAGAGAGAGGAAATATTTCGCGGGCCGTGTTATTTTGCGAACTGTGTGAGTGAGTAAAGATTTCGCGGGCCAGATTTGAGTTTCGCGGGCTGAAACCATTTCGCGAGTTGTGAGATGAGTCGCGGGCCGACTTTGAGTTTTCGCGGGCCGACTTAACTTCGCGGGGTGATTCCTGTGAGTGACGTCGGGCTTCGCGCGGGCTTAAAGTTGGATTTCGCGGGCCTAATCGAACGATTCGCGAATTCGGCGAAGGTTTTGCGAATTCGAACTTTGACTCGAAGTTTTGCGGGTTGACTAAAACTTTAAAACGCCGATTCGCGAAGCGCGAGTGATTTCGCGAAGTCGGGCGTTGACCCGATAATTTCGCGGGTTGACCAGCTTTTAAAAGTGGGTTTCGGGCGATTATTGACTTGGGCTTTGACCAGCGATTAAATTTTGGGCTTTTGCCCTATTTTGGCCCCAAATAGTTTAAATAAGATTATTTTAAGCCCAAGTTAATTTTAAAATAAAATATTTTCGTATTATAATACATAAATAGAGTCAACCCATATTTTTAAAGTATAAATAATATTTTGGGATTTTAAAACCTTCGGCCTAGTATCGGATTTTAATAAAGTATAATATTTTACGTATTTAATTAATTACGATTTTATGAAATGTGATGTGTTTATGTGATTGATTTTTATGTGCATATCACGACATGCACGGGTGAGAGTGATGATGTACCGTATTTATACGGTGACGCCTTACAGTGTCGGATGAGTGGGGTAGAGTTACCGATGTTGGTAGTCAGGTCTAGACTCGATAGGGCACCTGGTGGGAGAGGGGGTTTGCGACACCCATCTACTCGGGATTGAGCCACCCGAGGTGCACACCACCGATATTATTTGGCTCAGGGACGGCAGACAGATGTGAGATTCCTGTCGACCCGAGTTAGTGGTAGACTACTCGGGGAGTTACACCAAGGTGTAACACCGTCGGGTTGAGATTGTGTGCGGAAGGAGCGACCCGGTACGGCCGGCGTGGGCTACCGCATGATTATGGCGTACCTTGCCATGCGCGCGTGGGTGCCGAGTCTAGCCTAGGGCCCTGATATGTGACGAGACGTGAGATAGGTCGAGCGTGCATATTTCATGTGTGAGGACATGGGATTGGGTTGAGTGCACGCACGCATATGCATTGCATGTTTTTACTACCACCTACTGGGCGTTTTTGCTCAGGGTTTTACTTTATAGGTGAGACTGCGCCCGACACCGATGGGTGTCAGGGTTAGCTGTAGGCGGGCTGGCGGCGGTGACTCCACGGGCTTTTGAGGGCGGAGCGGTACATGGGACGCGACCTGTGGGGAGGCTTAGTTTAGTTTAGTCGGGATAGATTTTGGGGCTTCGGCCCGGTGTGTAGATATGACGCTTTTTTGTAAAACCCGACTTTTGATATATATAATGTAAATTATTTTATTAAAAGTTTTAATAAATCGGGTCCTCCGCGACTTCTGTTGCGGAAATCCGCCAACTAATTTAATTAGGAAGTAGGGGCGCCACAATTTGATTCCGAGAATCTTATCAAAACCGCGAAAATTCCACTTTCACCTCATTTTTTCTCAACTGTCTAGCTTTCCAAAACCGCGAAAATTTCTCTTTCACTTCAATTTTTTTTCTCAACTGCTTATTTCTCCAAATCCGAGAAAATTTATTCCGAAAATTTATCAGTGAAAACTTTAAAAAAAAACTGAGAAATATTTCTAAGTTTTCAGCCGAGAAAGTTTCTTTCCTCCGAGAAATTTTTCTCAAAACCACGTTTTTCCAATTCCGAGAAACTTACTCAAATTACACTTCGACCCGATATACTTCTTCCAAACTGAAATTTTTCTCAAAAAACTGAAAAACTTTCTCACATGCGAATTTTTTTTAAAAATCCGAGAAAATAATTTTCAACTGTGAATTGTTTTTTCTTTTTCCGAGAATTTCTTTTAAAACTCACGCAAACATCGAAGTTTCCCAGCAAATTATTTCTCGGGTAATTCTTCATATAATCACGTCTCTTCAAACTGCGAATTTCTCCTGACGTGTTAAATTTTTTTCTCGTGTTAAATTTTTTCCCAAACCCATTCAAGTCTTGATCCCTTACACTTTAATCCTATCCCCCTAGACCACTTTTGACAAAATTTACTCCTCAAATCTCGTGTTTAAATTTCTAGAACTTCTCCGAACTTCAAGATATATTTTCCCTTCATACGTTTTCGACCATCACACACGTTCACTTAGTTCTTAGAAATTCTTTAAACGATTTTTCTCAAACTCAACTCGTTAAACTCTTATTTCTCATCTCGTTCGTTACTAATCCTCTTATCTATACAAGATCAAAACCACGGACGATTCGACTGCACCAACCATGTCTGCCACAAATGACATCTCAACAGTGGGCTCCGACACCAGACCCCCGATGCTGCGACAAGGCGATTACAGCATATGGACAAACAGGTTCCTCACGTTCATCAGGAACAAAGGCGCACCACTCTCTCAATACCTACTGGACTCCATCTTCAACGGTCCAGTACAGTTCTGGACAATCATCCCTGCTCAACCAAACGCAAACCCTCCCATGGATGAACGCCGCACTTCAAGAGGCCCCATTAATGAGGATGAAGAGGCTCGCCTACATGCCGATGAGACTGCCAAAGGATACCTCTTCTAGGCTATGGGCAACAAAGTCTACGCTCACATCGAGTGCTGCACAACTGCTAAGGAAATATGGGATGAACTAGTGGAAATGATGGCAGGCACAACTGAGAGTGCTCAGGGGAGGAAATCAGCATGTCTCTCGCAGTATGAACACTTCCAGGCCTATGAAGGAGAGGAGCTGCGTGACACATACCTCCGATACTTGAAGGTCATCAATGAACTCAAGAAAGCCAAGATCTCGAGGGACAAATTCGATATAAACAACCGCTTCCTTGGTAGCCTCAAACCACATTGGGGCAATGCAACCGTGATGATGATTCAGAGTAAGGACCTCTCTAACACCTCCATCCATGCTCTCTACGACAGTCTGTCTGCCTATGCTCCTTACGTGCAACCTCAATCCACCAACACTCAAGTCGACCCACTGGCTCTCCTCTCGAACAAGACTACCGAACGATCTTCCGCCTCTAAGACCAAACAGAACAAAGGGAAGCTACCAGCTGTTGTATCTGACACCTCTTCAGGATCCGAAGCTGATACAGAATCTGATGAAGATGTTCGTGATCTACGCAAGCAACTGGCAATGCTCACAAAGATGGTCTCGAAGAAGATCTGGAAAAAATCCTCATCCTCCTCCAATCGCCAAAGAACCTTTAGCGGCACCCCAAAAAGACCACTCCCACGGAGGAAGCTAAGCCGATAAAGAAAGAGGAGGACTCAGCACCTCAAAAGTCTGTGAAGTGCTTTCGATGTGGAAAGTCAGGCCACTTTGCCAAGGAATGCCACGCCCCACGCGTGAAGGACTCTGGCTACTACGACCGTAAGGCCAGAATGACTCGCAAAATGGAAAGTAGGAAAGTTCTACTCACCGAACAAGCTGAATGGGTGAACGACACTTCAGAAGACGAGGAGCCTAAGGATGAAGATTGCTGCATGGCAAGGCTGGTCGAACATGACAAGGACGAGGAGATGGTTAACACCGATGAGAACACAGCTAAGACGCCTACCAACGCCGAGTCTGAGGTACGAATTTCACAACTCGATGATGTGTTCAATCACCGTCACACCATTAAGAAACCCACCGTAGACGCTAGGGATTATGATGAACTTAAGCTAAAATTTGAAAACAACTATGCCTTACTTAGTTTAAAAGTAGAAGAGCTCGCTTGTGCAAACTAACGTCTAATGGCCTCTGAAGCGTTAGTCAAACGTCTGCAAAGCAAGAATAAACAAAGTGAGACTAAGGTTAAGGAAACCACGCTGGCCATCAGTTCATGCGAAACATCTCGTCTTCTGACGGCATCCCAATACGAACTGCTTACAAAGGAAAGAGTTAGGCTGTACCGAAAGGTGAAAGAACTTGAAGAGCAACTTCACCTTAGAAACGAAAACGCACGCATCTTATGCCTATTGAACCAACCAGTTGAAACAGAATTCTACGACGCCCGGGGGGGAATCGGCCAAGCCAGCAATTGCAAACCAACACCGCTAACAGTTAAAAGGTATAACATGTGTAACACTACGTTCCTGCAAACAAGAAAGGGTGCTCCCTCGCAACTTAGGACATTTGTGAGATCATCCTCCGCTGTCATCTCGGAAGAAAAAAGAGTACAGAACATTCATTGGGCAGAAATCGCGTATGACTACACAGAATTGAATGATAGTGATAAGACTAAGATACCTTCACTCTCGGAGGATGTCGAAACTCTACTCCCAACCAAAGAACATGAAATTGCTTTCCAAGAAGCGCTCTCTCGCACCTACATCCCAGAGAAACTTCTGCTCATAGCAGAACTAGAACGAACACTAGGATTAGAACGGAAGGCTTTCCCAAAGGAGCGAGATGAACTACTTAGCAAAATCTTTACACTAGAACAATTTCACAATACGAACAATCCCTCTACATCGAGTCAAGTACCCGATTCTCAAACATGTAAATGTAAGAGGACGGTGAAGATGACTCCTGAAGCTGAAACTTGTTCAAACACTAACTCTCGTATTCCTATGGATACAGGGAATGTGAGTTCGACGTCTCTGGAAGGGAGTTCATTTGAAATAAAGGAGAACCCGCTCTTCGATGACAAGAAGAAAAGACCATCCTATATTCGTCTTTCCTCTCTATGTACTGAATCCCAACATCTTAAGTACGTAGACAATTATGTTGCCAAAACTTATCTTTCCTTTGCCAAACTAATGTCTATGTGTTGCTGCAATGACTTTATTCTTCCATGCTTTCATGAATATGAGGCACACGAACACGCAACACTCCGACCAAACAAGCAAACCTCCTCTACGACGCCTTTGCATTCTCCCAGTTCATCTATGCCCACGGTTAAGCGAAAACGCCTTCCGACACTAAATACAAAGTCACCCACTGCCGCAAGCAAAAGACGACTAAAACCGAAGGACGACAACAACAGCCAAAATCCCCACGCCAATTCATGAATAAGGCAATGTACATGCAAACACAAGTTAGGCAAATATGGGTTAGAAAAACCATAATCCCGCCTCCTCAAACAAATCACAAAGGGAAATCCAAATTAGATCCAACACAATTTGATTTAGACCCCACATTTCCCATTAAGCGCATGAAAATTTTACTTGTATCACAAGAAGGTCCCGTCCATAAACGGGGACCCAACGTTTGCTGATGATTGCAGGTCTGTCATGTGTGGTATCTAGACTCGGGTTGCTTCACACACATGACGGGGAACAAGGAGCTGTTGAGCAACTTCTCCGAGCGCTATCTCGGAAGGGTCTCCTTCGGAAACAGTCAAATGGCGCCATTTCTCGGAACTGGTGATCTCGTCCATGACAAACTGACGATTAAGGGCATCTCTTACGTCGAGGGTTTGAGCTACAATCTCTTCAGCATTGATCGTTTCTGCGACAAAGGCTACAAGGTTCTCTTCGAATCTGACGTCTGCAGCATTATCGATGCCTCGGGACTACCTCATCTTTCTGGAACGCGCACGTCTCACCTCTACGTACTCAATCTTACGACCTCTCGACCAATTTGCCTTCTCTCTCGTGCTGCACCCAAGTTGAACGATCTATGGCACCGGCGTCTTTCACACCTCAATTTCAAGACTATCAACAAACTGCGTCAGAATAAACTCGTCAACGGTCTACCCCAACTGTCATATCATAAGGAACACCTCTGCTCTGCCTGTGAATTGGGGAAGATGAAGCGATCGTCTCACATCTCCAAGGAAACACCATCCTCTAAGCTCATCCATGAGCTCTTACACATGGATCTATGTGGCCCAATGCCTACGGCTACACTCGGAGGAAGACGGTATATTCTTGTGATTGTCGACGACTTCTCACGCTATACGTGGACGAAACTCGTTCGCACAAAGGATGAAGTTACTGATTTAATCATCGAGTTTGTTGTTACGTCCCAAACTCTTCATCAACAGAAGGTTCGGATTATCAGAACTGACAACGGAACTGAGTTTAAGAACAAGAAGCTTAGTGATTTCTATGCCACTCAGGGCATCACCCAGCAGTTCTCAGCTGTGAAGACACCGGAACAGAATGGTGTCGTTGAGCGTAAGAATAGGACACTAGTTGAAGCAGCTAGGACTCTCCTCATCCAATCCGGACTTCCTCACTCTCTTTGGGGCGAAGCTATTCAAACGGCTTGTTACACGCAGAACCGGGCTTCCATCCACAAGAGATTCAACCGCACCCCATACGAGATGCTGAATAACCGTCGTATCCCAGATATATCTTATCTATGGGTCTTCGGTTGCCGATGTTTTGTGGCCAATGATCGCCAACATCTTGGAAAGCTTGATCCAAAAGCACTTGAAGGCATCTTTGTTGGATATTCACTGAACTCGAAGGCATACAGAGTCTATCTTAGGGATAAACGATCAGTAATAGAGAGCACAAATGTCACCTTTGACGAAAGCGAAGGCGACCTCATGGCTTCTGCTCATATCAGTCCAGAACCAGGTCTTCTACAGTCGTTGACAAAAGGTCAACTTTCAACGACGGGAACATCCTCATCTGAGGGCAATTCTGGTGAACTGGATCTCGATCTGCTTTTCGAGTACTTCTATCCAGTCTCCAAGACTCACGTCGCCACCACTCAAACTACCGCTGCACCCACCCCACCTACACCACCAGCTATCGGCGATGATGTCGTCCCGCCAAACTTGGATGATCTCAATCTCAACGAAGACGACATTTTACCCAACCCTGGGAACATTGCTGATCCTGATGCTGAACCTTCTCAATCTACTACAATTGAGTTCTCTTCTTCGGACACCGGACCCCAATCTAATGAGCCTCCAATCGATACAAATGCGGCTAGCTCCTCACAGACCAATGTACCACTTTGGGCTCGCTCTCATCCTACGGATCAAATTATTGGGGATCCCACGTCCGGTGTTTCGACGCGTTCAGCTACGATGAATGAAAGTCTGTTCGCTTGCTATCTCAGTCAAGCCGAACCATCACGAGTAGCTGAAGCTCTCAACGATCCTGATTGGCTGATTACAATGCAGGAGGAAATAAATCAGTTTCAACGTTTACAAGTTTGGGAACTCGTACCATGCCCTCACAACAGATCCATTATCGGCACGAAGTGGATCTTCAAGAACAAAAAGGATGAAGACGGTGTTGTCATCCGCAATAAAGCAAGACTTGTGGCTAAGGGGTACAACCAACAAGAAGGCATCGACTACGATGAAACTTCCGCCCCCGTTGCCAGGATCGAAGCAATTCGAATTTTTCTTGCCTTTGCTGCTCACAAGAACTTTAACGTCTACCAAATGGACGTGAAGACTGCATTTCTGAATGGATTTCTCAAAGAAGAAGTGTACGTTGATCAGCCTGAAGGATTCTTGAGCGAAGAGTTTCCTCATCACGTATATTGACTCTACAAGGCCCTCTACGGACTAAAACAGGCTCCCCGAGCTTGGTATGACGTCCTTTCAGACTTCGTTGTTCAGTCTGGATTCAAGAAAGGATCTCTGGATACAACTCTCTTCACCAAGCGGAGTGGCCCGGACATCATGATTGTACTGATTTATGTTGATGACATCATTTTTGGATCGACTAAACCACAACTGTGTGAAGAGTTCGCGGAATTGATGAAAGAGAAATTCGAAATGAGTATGATGGGCGAGCTGAATTTCTTTCTTGGTCTTCAAGTAAAGCAACTCCCCGACGGAATCTTCATCAACCAGTCCAAATACATCCATGACATCCTCGAGAAATATGGAATGAAGGATGCTAAGACTGCTGCTACACCTATGTCACCCTCTGGACGACCCGACGCGGACCCATCTGGTGCTCCCGTTGACCAAACCGTCTATCGTGGGATAATAGGCTCTCTTCTGTACCTAACTGCTAGTCGACCGGATATCGTTCTCTCGACAGGAATCTGCGCTCGTTTTCAGGCTACACCGAAGGAATCCCATTTCACTGCTGTCAAAAGGATTCTCCGCTATCTCAAAGGAACACCCAATCTGGGTTTGTGGTACCCCACTCGATCGGACTTCAAACTGGTTGGATTTTCTGACTCGGATTACGCAGGATGCAAGATGGATCGAAAAAGCACCTCTGGAGCTGCACACTTCTTGGGCGGTAAACTCGTGAGTTGGTCTTCTCGAAAACAAAACTGTGTCTCAACTTCGTCGACGGAGGCAGAATATGTGGCCGCCGCTAGTTGTTGCTCACAGCTTTTGTGGATGAGAACCCAACTACGAGATTTCAATTTTCATGTTGATAAAATTCCCATTTATCGCGACTCGAAGAGTGCGATTGCGATGACGAGTAATCCGGTACATCACTCAAGGACGAAACACATAGATATTCGTCACCACTTCATCAAAGAACATGTTGAATAAGGGACGATTGAATTGCACTACGTCACTACCGAAGATCAACTAGCCGACATTTTCACAAAACCATTGGATGTCAAACGATTCCAACACCTTGTGTTATGTTGGGCATGTTGAATATTCAGTTGTGATCAATCGACCGTACATGAACTTTGATAAAGTGTACATATGTCTTTTCACTTCACTTCATTCTCTATGTGTCTTCTGAATTATGTCTCTTAAGGGGGAGTTTTCGATTAAGGGGGAGTTTCTGCTTTTTCCGTTATTTAAAAAAGGGGAGTTTTCGATTAAGGGGGAGTTTATGCTTTTTCCGTTATTTAAAAAAAGGAGAAGGGAGTTTTCGATTAAGGGGGAATTTTTTATTTTGCCTATTTAAAAAAAAAATTAAATTTTGGTCAAACGGAGTCAAAATTGGACCAATTGAATTTTGGGTTGAAATTTTAATTTTTGGACAAAGTGGGTCAAAATTGGACCAATTGAACTCCAATTGGACCAAATTTTGACCAAGCCCGCGAAATTTGGCCCAGGATCCAATTTTGAACAAGCCCGCGAATTTCAGCCCATTTTACTCAAAATCTCGCATGAACAGTCTCAAAACCCCAAAACCCTTAACCATTTTCACAATCTTACAAATTCCCGAGAAAATTTCAAAAATTTCGCACCCCCTCTTTCAAAAATTTTCTCAACCCCTCGCATTGTCGTCTTCTTCAACTGCTCTGAAAATCCGTTTCCTGTTTACTCCATTGTTGTAAATCAGCTTTTCGGTATGAATACATCCTAAACTAATCAATTTTCGTTATTTTATCATGTTTATGCCCCGTTTTTGTTAAACTTTTTAGGTATAATATTATTTTCTCGGCTTCGATTCGGACATGTGATACAATTTTGGTGTTTAAAACGCCCAAATATGTATTACCCGTCCAATTTCGAGTCGATTAAGTCCAGTTTATTGCGTTTTGGTTAAGATTTGAGTGGTACTAAGGCAAAATTTATAGCTTCGTTTCATACGTTTTCGCACAAGTGTTCTTCACCGAGAATTTTTCGTCCGAGAAAATATTTTTAAACAATAGATCTCGCTGCTACAGTGAGTGAAGCCCCGCGAAAGTTTTATCTTAGAAATTTTTTTATACGTTAGATTTTCGCTGCTACAGTGAGCGAGGTCCCGCGAATTTTGTTTTAGAAATTTCTTGCTACACTGACTAAGGACCCGCGAAAATTTTCATCCGAGAATGTTCTTGCATTAAAATTTCGCTACTACAGTGAGTAAAGTCCCGCGAAAGTTTTATGCGAGAAAATTTTTCCATACGTCAAAATTTTCGCTGCTACAGTGAGTCATGCCCGGCGAAATTTTCATAAACCTCACTTCATATCACATCTTTTCGCACCATCACCATTTCGCAACTACAGTAACCCAAAAATTTCTCAAATCATATACTCTAAATTTTTTCTCGGATTCATGCTGATCAATTCCTTCGCAGCTACAGTGGTTCAGTAATTTCTCAACCCGTGCATGCATCATCTTTTCGCGGATCACGAAACTTTCACAATCTGAGAAAAATTATCAATCCGAGAAATTTCAACCCGAGAAATTTTATCACTTAAGCAGATCTTCTTTAATCTGCAAAAATTTCTCTACATGCGAAAATTTTCCACTACATGCGAAATTGTACACTATATGCAAAAATTTTCTCGGCATGTCTATGTGTTATAATCAGCGAAATTTTCCATTACATGAGAAAATTTTTGGATAACTTACGAAATTCCATAACTTGCGAAAATTTCTCTACATGCGAAAGTTTACACTACATGCGATTTCTACAATATCTGCGAAAATTTCTCTCGGCTTGCTTATGTGTTATATTCAGCTAAATTTCCCATTACATGCGAAAATTTTCTCTACGCCACAAAATTTTACTCATATACCGAAATTTTCTCATGTCACATGAACACCTTCAATCCTGAAAATTTTCTTAGTGTTGGAAAAATTTCGGCTAATTTCCGAAAATTGTAGAAACTCGCAGTCTCATTACCATCATTCAATCTTAACTTCTTTACATCAAATGGACTCTAAGTTTCTTTAATCTCAATTTTCATTTTATTTTTACGAGTTGAGACTCCTTTTATTTTTGCCCACGCCTTAATTTTATCCTTTTTCTCGCAATATTATCCATACTAATCATGTTATAATTACTGTCGAGCACAGAAATGACCAGCAAAAATCAACATACACTTGAAGCACTTGAGGCTGCAGCAATCCAAAGGGACATTGCTCGCATCGAGCTCAATACGCTAACCTATATTCCACCGATCGAGCAGGTCTTCCCAACAAGTCGATGGGCTGCCTTGATACCAAACAACCATATGGTGGACTTGGAAAACTTCAGATGCGACGCCCCCATCATCATAGAAATCCTCAAAGGGCATCCCCTCCGACATGCCCTCACTCATGGCGAACCAGAAGCTCAAGTCTATCTCCAACAGTTCTGGCACACATTGCAGATCGCTGGACCACACTACCTCGCCAAAACAATGTCCGCAGAAATCGATCAAGAAACAGTAATCCTCACCCGAAAGATTGTTCAAGAAGTCCTCCAACTTCCTGTCTACTCACCCTACGATCCACTACCGACGCACGAACAACTTATTGAAGACATCGACAGATTGGGCTATCAACCAGAAACCAAGAAGAAGCAGGGCCCACTTGTCCTCAGTGAAGTCACCACACGGAATCTACCTCAACCCTGGCGAACACTGTACCTACTGCTGAACAAATGCATGTCAGGAAAGCATGCTGGTCAAGACCGCGGGAACCACCAAATCCTCACCATCCTAACCGGCATCGCACACAACTGCAAGTACAACTACGCCGAGATCATCTGGATGGATCTCGTCTCCATGGTCCAACGTCGCGACCGGGAAATCGTCAAGGGAGTCACAAACCGCTTCGTCCCTTACATGCGGTGGCTCCCAGCAATCATCAAACACTTCCGCATTTTCTCCACTAGCATCCGCATCCGCCCGGCGAGTGAGCACTTCATCATTCCCGTTTTCGAGAAGTTCGCCAAGAAAAATACTCCGGCAAAAGATCGACACGCCATGATCATCCTAGACGAAGTCCTCGCATATGCCGACCCAACAAACCCACATGTTCAAGATTATCGCGCCTCCACAGCCTCATTCCGCGAGAGTCCCCGTCCACTATACATTGTCCCTACGGAGCAGACCAACCCTGCTGCTCCTAACCCCGGGACTAGCCAAAACCCCACCCCCACTACTAAAAAGTCGTCGAGTCGCGCCGCATCCTCTTCCACCCACGTACCGAAAAAACGGTCGCGTGGGGATGACGTAAGCCGCCCCACGGAGCGTCGATCGAAACAAAAACACGATCGACCTCCTCAGTCACAGACAAGCCGAGCCCAACTCATAGGCAAAGGAGGTGATGTGTTCACCTCCCGAGTAGAAGACGTGGCATTTGGCTCAACCACGCAAACGACCCCACCAATCCACTTATCTTCCTCTCTACAGGAAGATATTTCATTCCACGAGGAGCCACGTATGCCATCGACATCCCACTTGGAGATAGTCGATGTTGAAACAAGCAGTCCGTCGCCTCAGACTGCATCCTCTTGAATCACATCGAGTCTAGTGCCCTCACTCCCAATAATTTCATACGTTCTAGGACACATACACCTTTTACTGCACTACAGAATCTTCGTGATTCTGTCGGAACGCTCGGTGATGTCTCTGTGACTGAGAGCGGAAGACCTAGCACGGCCAATATAACAACAACCGTGAGCCACCATCATTCGTTTGAGTCTGTCTCATCGATGATGCCAACGGGAAGTCTTAGTGACCCCGTCTTTTCCCGTCCTGTGCAAACGGGCGGCCGATCGGCTATCTTCTCCGATTCGGTGACAGTTGGATTTCTTCGTGATTCCAACTTGTTAAAATTACCCCAGTTCGTCACCGAGACCGCGCTAGAGACTCGTCTTCAAGAGTTTGCAAAGACTCTTGAGACATCCATCCTCGACAAAGTCCATGCGCGTCTCGATGCGTCCACCATCGACAAAGGCAAAGGTGTGGCCCCGGAGACGCCACCACCAACGCAAAATATGAACGCAGAAGCTGTTCTCTCCTCCATTTCCGCAAAGGAGCTCTTCTACATCCTACGAGCAAGATTTGAATCAATGACGGAACTCGACGGGGAGGAACAACAAATGAAGAAAATCATGACTCAACCAATGACTTGCCGCACTCAAGGCGAGTCTAGCGGGATCAGGCGCGACGATCAAGACGATGATCAAGATCGCCGCGAGGGGGAGATTAGGCAGTAAGCCTCACAAACTCAAAGACTAGTACAATCCACGCCACCTTCCTCCTCTGTACCTGAAACGACGCCCGCAACAGAAACCTCACACCCCACTAGCCAAAAATCCCACTCTATTAACCCCGAGTCACTAGCCAAATCACCCTCACGACCACCTACTACTGTCTTCGAACCTCAAATTGTCATATCGGCGTTAGAGACCACCACCACACCTTCTCCACCCACCATCTCAGAACCTCTAACTGTCACATCGATGCTAGAGGCCACCACCACATCTCCACCACCCGACACCCAAATCATCCTCGCCAAAACCATCACCTCGACCGAGCCACCAGAATCCCCACCACAACCATCCCCGCAATCCACAAACTCCTCCGATGCAACACCCTCGCCACCACACAGCCATACCCCTCTCAATACCGATTCCAACGTGGCTTCAGAGGACGTCTACTGCGCATAGAACGAGATCGAGGCCTACATATTTAACGATGAATGGCTGTACACACCCGCCGATGCAGTAGCAGCCAGGAAGCTGGTGGAAAATGCTCGACGTCTGCTAAAGGAAGCCTCGCTTAGGCTAATCAACACTGCAGACAACGAGAACGGAGAGGAGTATGACGCCGAACCCGCCGAGCTTGAGAACATTCTACAATTTCAAGCGCAGCAAGCTGAGGCTCCTGCTGCTCAACCAGATGTGCCCACGGCAGATATACCGGAAGCACCGTGGGAAAACAAAAAGATCACCGCGCCATTCCAAGAAGAGATCAGGAAGAGGATCTGGCGGCGCAAGAAGCAGATCATTACAACCTTCGATGAATACGAGCTTATGAACATCCAAAATTGGAGCGAGGAAAAGAAGAAGCTCTATCGATGGAGCCTTCTTTGCCACAAGTGCATAAAGAGGACGCTGTCCGATGAGGAAAACATCGCTCTGGAAATGAATCGGGCCCCCATCTGCAAAGTCACTGATCTTCGCCAAGAGTCGAAAGGACGTGTCCACTATCCAGTGTTCACGGTAATGAGGCAGGATGAGAGCTACAGTGAAGTGAGTGAGGCGGACTTCAAGTTTCTGCGCCTGGGTGATCTGCACAGCATGCTGGATTCCATGAAACAGTTCAGACTCGTCACCAGAAGTTCTGGACATCTCGTACGGGCTGAACCGGTCACTATGGGTTATGTGGCTCTCAAGCGCCACATGCTCCGACAGGTCAGATTCTTCGCCACCCACGATCTGCAGATGGCGGTGGAGCACAACCTAAAGAAGGTGAACATGACTCGCCCATCTTTCAAGAATGCGGACGACTACCGAGAGGGCGATGTGATCGACGGAGATGATTCGGCGGTCGCCTACTCGAACTACAAAGGAAATATGAGGCTGCTGCGCTGCTCCGAAGTGGCAAAGTTCTCGGATGGGACGCTCACCATCATCCAAGACAAACTCATGAGGATTTGCCGCATCCTTTCGGAAGAAGATCCACACTGTCGATCCAAGTTCGCGAAGTTCATCAACGCTATAGCTGATCGAATGGTCCTTCGAAGGAATCTCCGCCCCTTCGAGTTCAAGCTAGGACTTCGCGAAACACACACTCGCTAATCCACCATCACAACGCCCAAGATCCAAGACTCCCAACAATTGACGCAAAGGGGGAGATTTTTAGGATATTTATAGATTGTGTCAATAGTTTAAGTCTTGGGATTAACATTGTAATTATCCTTTTAGCTTGGGCTTTGGACTAGAATGTGTAACACCCGTAAAATTTAATACGGGATTAGAATGTAAAACCCGTAAAATTTAATACGGGGTTTTGATATAATTTAGCAGGGTGAAAATAAAATATATATAAATTAAGTCAAATTAAATTAATTAATGGAAGTAAACTGATATCATGGGTCAAAAGCTTAAATTCGTAATAAATTGTGTAGCCCAGCATTTATATGGCTCAGTGCATTAATTCAATTTACTAATTAAGGTTCAATAGTTTAATTAACACTTCAAAGCCCAAAGCCTAAATTAATTTCAGTCCATATCCTTTGATATATGCCAACCCATGTAATAATGTTAGGAGATCCATTTCTATTTTATACATATCCAGTTGTTAGGTTCATTTCACCATAAGTAACGAAAGAGAAAAAAAAAAGAGGGGGAAGGGGAAGTCAACGGAGATCAAGCTACAATGAAAGCTTGATTGCGTGTCCTTGTCTCAGTTAAGCGCTCCTGAGGTAATTAACAAGCCAATATGTTTATATTTCGTTTTTATGATCGGGTTCTTGAGTGCAGTTTGCGCAGCCTGAGGTCAAAACGATTTTCACCTAGCTATTGTATTCGGATCCTGTTGAAACTAAATTCTCTGGAAAGATAACTTCTTTGGCTTTCCAGATCAGTTTGAATCGACCCGATCGGATCAGTTTTCTATTTTCTATGAATTTTTAAGTAGACAACACGAAATTGGAAAATAATTCTGTAGCTGCTGTTTTAGATCCGCGCGCAGCTTCTGTTTTCGGTGAATTGGACCCAGTATCCGTGCTCGGATTATATCGAAACTTGTTTCTATAGAAAGTTAACTTCTTTGGCTTTCCAGATCAATTTGAATCGTTTCAATCGGATCATCCTTCGAACTCCTATGAATTTCTAAAGTGACAGCACGAAAACAGAATTCTGTCTGTAATTGCAGTTTTAGATTCGTGCGCAGCGTTAGTCTTAAACTAAGTTGACCAAGTTATTGTGCTCCGATTCATTCGTATCTTGTCTCATTTGAAATCTAACTTCTTAAGCTTTCCACAGCCACTTGAATCAGGGCGATCCGATATTTCTAGGGTCGATTATGAGGCTTTGACTTTCTAATGCAAGTTCAGAACTTTCTAAAAACCGGATCTGTGCGCTGCCATTGTTTTCAGAACATTTGACCTAGCTATTATCCTTTGATTCCTTCGAAACTTGTTTCTCTTGAAAGATAAGATTATCGGGTTTCCATATCCACCTGAATGGGATCGATCGGATGCCCGTGTGATTTGTTACGAATTTTTAAAGTTTCTACTATTGGACAGAATTTTCGATTCAGATGTACCCGTACTTCTCTGTTTTCACCTCTTTAAACTGATCCGATGATATTGAAGTTTGTCTCTATTGAAATCTAATCCTCTTAGCTTCCTATAGCCGCTGGAATCATCTCAATCCGATGTTTCTAGAATTTTTAACGTAATTTAGAAGTTTATGTCGCAAAACTGAATTGATGTACTTTCTTGGTGAATGAAGAACAGGTTCTTAAATTTTCCGACAGATGTAGCAACCTCAGATGTAGAATATAAGCTCGAAAACTACGGAAGGAAGGTAGGTGAAATACACCTACGACACGTAAACGGTTATGTGTATTATTATGTGGTACTATTATGTGGTATTTATGTGCTAACATGATTATGTGCCTATGTGAATTTCATGGATTACATGTTATATATGTTTTAAGTATTTTCGTATGTCATATGTACACATGTTCCATGTCATGTGCTATGTTATATGCACTACACTTGCATTTCATGTCAGTGCGAGGGAATGGAGTACCGTGCGGAACGGGAACATTTGGGAAAGTCGATGAGTGGTGTTGGTCCGTGTGTCAATAGAGGGTGGGTGATGCCGCTCTAAAGTGACCTGAGTAGGCTGCCCGTGCTCCAGTAGGTACCACTCTAAAGTGACCTGAGTGGGCTGACCGAGCGATAGGATGGTGCTTGGGTGCGTGCACTCTAAAGTGACCTGAGTTGGCCGCCCGAGTGTTGGGACGTTAGTGGTTGGGTGTATGCCGCTCTAAAGAGACTTGAGTGGGCTGCCCGTGCTCTAGTACGTACCACTCTAAAGAGACCTGAGTGGGCCGAGCGAGCGGTAGGTATAGAGGGAAAGGTTCCAGTATGTACCACTCTAAAGAGACCTGAGTGGGCAGACCGAACGTGAACCTCAACTCGGGTAAAACGGGCGACTCTAAAGAGACCTGAGAAGCCTTCCTATTCTAAAGTGACCTGAATGGGATACCCGAGGGTGTATGGTGTTGAGTTGCGGGGAGTCGTGAGATGCGATGGGTTGAGATGAGGGTCGAGTGTGCATGTCGTGAGATGCGATGGATTGAGATGAGGGTCGAGTGTGCATGTCGTGAGATGTATGGGTTGGGATCGAGCGCACGTTGCATACATGCATGTTTCACCTACTGGGCAAGGAGCTCAGTTTACGTGTTGTAGGTACCGAGCCCGACGCTGATGTGCGTCGCAACTAGGCGGGCTGACGGCGGTGTTCCACGGACTTTTGAGGGCGAGGCTGTACATGGATGCGACCTGTGGAGCGACTTTAGAGTTATGTTGTGTGTCATGTCGTGGTCTTTGAAAATATAAATAATGGGATACGACTTTTGTACGATAAGATGTGTGCGAGTGGTGTATATATTGTAAAATATAACTTTGCGAGATGTGTGCGTTATGTTTTTTTTTAGAAAAATTTTTATTAGACGGGTCTTCCGCGACTTACGTTGCGAAAATCCGCCATAATTAGTATTAGAAAGTGAGGGTCGTTACAGGTGGTATCAGAGCTTAGGTTAGAGGTTCTGTAGACTGTCCATGTACAGCCGCTCAAAAGCGTGGAGGATCAGCCTTGCCTATAAGCTTTACGGTACGATGTGATTATTTGCGTAAATGATATATTTGCTTATGTGGCTATTTTTATATGATAGTGATAAAATGAGGAGAACACGTAGAGATTACGTAGGCAGTTCGAGTCGAAGGGACGAACATGAGTCCCCCGTGCATGAACGCGACTCGACGATTCTGAGACTTACTGAACTGATCCAGCGACAATCGGATCAGATTAATAATCTTATCCAGCAACAAGTTTCCTCCACAAACCAACCGTCTCCTCAGCCTGAACGTATAGAGATCATAGGGGAACGGTTCCAGAAATTGAATCCTCCTACTTTCGAGGAAGCTATCGATCCTACCGTGGCTGAGGATTGAGTAAACAGAATTAAGATTTGCAAGTCCTTTATTCGTGGTTAAAATTTCAGGTCCATCGGACATCGTTTACCTTGTGATCATTGAGAAATCCAAAACTGTCGCAAAACAGCCGTATAAAATAATTATTTCTAAAATTTTGGAACTTAATCGAAATTTTACAAAATCCAGGGAGTCTGTGTTGTAAAATTCCGAATAGGGGATATTTTTAAAGAAATATAAAGTTTTTAGGACATATTTAAAATTCGGAATAAATAATTGGGGTCCTTTGGGTAATTTTCAAAAATTTGGGGACTAATTGAAAAGTTTTAAAAATCTGGTGGCTGAGAATGTAAAATCCGGATAGGGGAGATTTTTGAAGAAATATAAAGATTTTGGGGCAGATTTGAAATTCGGAATAAATAATTGGGGTCCTTTGTGTAATTTTCAAAAATTCGTGGACTAGATTAAAAAGTTTTAAATATGGGAGCTGAGAATGTAAATCCCAACAGGGGAGATTTTTAAATAAATATAAACTTTCGGGGCAGATCTGAAATGTTTAAAGATTTGGGGCAGATCTGAAACTTAGGAAAATTTTCAGATCCTTAAAAGTAAACTATGAAATTTTGGGGTTTTAAATGCAAAAAATTTAAAAAGATATTTTTAAATTAGAAATTTAAGTGATATTTTGAAAGTGGACAATAGAATTTTAAAATATATTAAATTAGGGACCAAATTTTGAAATTAGGGTGTTAAATAAAGTGAAAATGATTAAATTTTGGAAACTCTTAGTGAAATTTCGGAGAGAGATCGATGAGTAAGATTTCGGGCCAAGTAATTCGGAACGCGGGCTTTGGGCCCGATTATTTAGCGTACGATAGTTTTCGGATCGGGCCAAGCTGATACCTCGGGCCGATACATGATATGAAGATTTGCATTTTTATGTATTGCATTTTACTTGCATGACATTTACATACACGTGTTATGAGGGGAGAGAATCGTGCGTAGTCACGGTGACATTGTATAGTGTTGATGAGTGGGGTAGTTTATGACCGAGTGATGGTTGTCGAATGGTATGAGTTGAGGTTAGGACTAAGGCGCACTATATGATTGAGATGTGGGGAGTGGGCCTCCCGAGCTACTGACCCTTGTGGGGAGTGGGGCCTCCCGAGCTACGGACCCCTGCGCGCGCGTGTTGCCTTTAGTTCCTAAGCCTCGGGCCCTGATTGTGATGAGATGAGTTGAGTTGATGATGAGATATGATAAAAGAGTCGAGCGTGTATTTTGCGAGATGTGTCGAGTTTGGGATGTGAGAGCATTTGCATTCATGCATATTTTCATCTACTGAGCAAAAGCTCAGGGTTTACGTGTGTAGGTAAGACGGCTGATGGCGGTGACTCCACGGTCTTTTGAGTGCGGGGCAGTACATGGAACGCCACCTGTGGAGTATTTCATTCATGTTTCGTATTGTTACTATTTGGGCTTCGGTCTAATACAATAATATGTGTGTTGTAAAACAAATATTTTTTTTATTATTTATGGGTTTAGACTTTTGGGCTTCGGCCCAGTACTTGAGTATTATTATGTACTAAAAAGTTTTTATTAAATGGGCTATCCGCTGCTTACGCTGCGTAAAACCCGCCAAAATACGTATTTAAGAAGTAGGTGGCTGAGGAATGTGTGGAGTCGATGTTCGAACAAAATTGATTTCTTTTCGAATCAAGCCAAGAAATTAGAATTGTACCCGAGGCCAAATAAAGAAGAATATTGGCCTAAGTTTGCGAGATGAATGTAAGGTTGGGAATATGATCCAACAATAACGATAATAATAATAATAATAATAAAATAATATATATATTCATAAATGGCCGAAATTAATTAGGAGCCAAATTAAAAAAAATAAAGACACCTCCATGTGAGTTTAGTACAATAAACAAAATTCCATTTCACCTCCATGTGAGTTTAATACAATATAATAAAATAGGAAAAATATATACCAATAAATCATTACCTACTAATCATAACACGTTGAGGTGATGCTCCTCATTGATGGCATGAGGACAAAGAATAATAGGTCCTTTCCATGAAGGGTTTCGTTGATTTGCATGAGACAAGAAAGCATCTCCATAATAGCACCTTCCATGCATGTGAATTGGTACCATAAAATAAAATAAACCTAATATAACATTTTAAACCACAAAGACAAGACCTAATTAATCAAATAGGGAAAGAGAGAAAGAGTCAACAAGAGAGGAGAGAAGAGAGGGGGAGTTGGCGAGAGAGAGGGAGAAAAGAAATAAAAATAAATAAATAAATAAATAATAACACCTAATGCCACCTCTCTACACACATTAGGACAAGATAAATAAATTAAGGGAGAATAAAGGAAGAGAGGAAGAATCACGTTGGGGAGAGGGAAGATAGGAAATGAAAAGAAAGAAAAGGACAAGATCTAACTAATATGCCACCTCTTTTCACCTAAGCCACCTCATTAAACTCCTAAGGACACATTAATAACTAATAAATCCAAAGATATTAAAGTGGAAAGGAGAAAAGGCCGTGTGGGAGGAACAAAAGAAAATGGCCGAGAGAGAGAGGGAGAGTGGGAGAGAAAGAAGGAAAGGAGGAGAAGGAGGAGAAATCTCCGGAAGCTCGGGATCGAAGCTCTGGGGTCCGGATTACATGAAACAACCTGTTACGTAGCTCACTACGGGATTAAGGTAGGTGAAGATCACCTACATACGTAAACAATATAGGATTTGTGAATTTTACGTGTTTTGCATGTTATTCATCGAATTCTTCGTGTTTATGTGATAACAATAATTTGCTTGCATGAATTTTTCGTTGGTTATCTTAGGGAGCACGAGATTGAGTATTTTTAGATCTATGAATATTTGGAAATAGGGATAGAGGACTTTAGATTAAGAGGATAGAGCAAAACTTGGGGAGAATTAGGGTTTTCTAGGGTTTTCTTTATCCATTTCAGCCAAGAGGTTCAAAAATTCATATCTCACAATCTAGACTTCAGATTAAAAATTCCTTTGAACAGAATTAAGATTTGCAAGTCCTTTATCAGTGGTTAAAATTTCAGGTCCATCGGACATCGTTTACCTTGTGATCATTGAGAAATCCAAAACTGTCGCAAAACAGCCGTATAAAATAATTATTTCTAAAATTTTGGAACTTAATCGAAATTTTACAAAATCCAGGGAGTCTGTGTTGTAAAATTCCGAATAGGGGATATTTTTAAAGAGATATAAAGTTTTTAGGACATATTTAAAATTCGGAATAAATAATTGGGGTCCTTTGGGTAATTTTCAGAAATTTGGGGACTAGATTGAAAAGTTTTAAAAATCTGGTGGCTGAGAATGTAAAATCCGGATAGGGGAGATTTTTGAAGAAATATAAAGATTTTGGGGCAGATTTGAAATTCGGAATAAATAATTGGGGTCCTTTGTGTAATTTTCAAAAATTCGTGGACTAGATTAAAAAGTTTTAACTATGGGAGCTGAGAATGTAAAATCCCAACATGGGAGATTTTTAAATAAATATAAATTTTCGGGGCAGATCTGAAATTTTTAAAGATTTGGGGCAGATCTGAAACTTAGGAAAATTTTCAGATCCATGTACTGCCCCGCACTCAAAAGACCGTGGAGTCACCGCCATCAGCCGTCTTACCTACACACGTAAACCCTGAGCTTTTGCCCAGTAGATGAAAATATGCATGAATGCGCGTGCGCTCACATCCCAATCCCGCACACCTCACAAATGCACGCTCAACTCTTTTCTCACATCTCGTCACATCTCATTTCATCTCAACCTATCACACATAGGACCTCAAGCCACACGCACTGACGCTTCCCGGCCTGACACACCTGAACCGCGGCCCAAGCCTCACGCACCGGACACTCACCGGCCTGACGCACTTGAGTCACACACTCTCCAGGTCTCACGCACCGGTTACGCCAGCCCGTCACACTTGAGACCTCACACTGCCTCATCGCCCACTACCATCTGAGATCCTAATACTAACCTCAACTCTAACTCAAATCGATACCCCGCTCATTATTAAAGCAAGATGTCACCGTTCTATACGGTGCTCAACCTCGCACTGACATGGTATGCAAGTGCAATGCAAATAATGTACATAGAACGTGCAACATGTAAATATGATGTGCAACAAATATAATACACGTTAAATACGTAATTCGCCAAGTCACATAATTCACCGAATTCATATAATCAGATAATCACATAGGCACATAAATATCACATAAAATGCACACAACGTTTACGTGCCGTAGGTGAGTTTCACCTACCTGTCCTCCTGATATAGTCAGTCGAGAACTGGTAAATTCCCTAACAGGTCGAGCCTCTGAGCAATAAAATATTATCACATCAGTAGTTTGATAAATTGCATAAGTTTCGAAGTTCCTAACCCTAACTATCGAAAACTCAATAAATACCAAAAACCTTAAAGAAGTGAAAACCCTAGAATTCCTGAAAATCCTAAATCGTGGACACCCTAAAAATGTCAAAGATCTTATAGGTGCTGGAAACTCTTAGCAATAATCACATTGCTAACCCCAAGATATTAACCACGAGGACTTCACCGAACTCATTAATAACCACCAAAACTCCCTAACTCACCAATATGATAATCACGAGAACTTCCTAGGTTCGATAGCTAAGTTAATACTTACTTTAACTCAACATTGAATAGAAGTAATATAGTATCGCCCCCTTAAGTATTGCATAATTATTCTAATACCGAAACAAAGTCCTCTGAACCCTAATATACTTTTCAACACTTAAACTTGTTTAAAATTCTTCGAACATCCTCATACGCCACATATTCCTTAACAGAAATTTAAACACCAAATATACTTACCAAAAAGCATGATTAACTCAAAGAGTCCACGTTAAAACGTCATCTTCATGCCCAGAAATTTAAATAAATCATATGATCAGTTTATTTTAAGCACGTAACAATTGGATAAATCACATAGAGCATCAAACACATATATAAAATTCAGAGATAAACTTCCCAAACATAACTCAGGCTCGAAATTTCCATATAAATCACATACTCACATGGAAACATAATAACACATGATTTATAAAAAGATTTACGTGTTGTAGGTGATATTTTCACCCACCTCACTTCCGAGTTTTCGAATGTGTTGATGATCTGATCTAAGCTTGCCCAATATTTGCGTTGTTCTTCTGTTCGAAGGTTTTCTCTCCATTTTTCCTCCTAGTTAAATACGAAACTCTCTGTTCCTTTCCTAAAATACTCTCTTCTCTACTTATTATTTTCGTTTAGTGTAGGCTTAATAAATTATATATAGATCATGGATGTGTCTCTACATGTTGGGTAACGTGAAAAGGCAAGAAGGTGACGAATAGGTGATGCGTTTTTTTCCTCTCGTAAGTAAGTGACCTTATTCTCTTAAGTATGATATTTTATTATTTCCCTTAACCACCCTTATCGTTTAACTATGCAATTAGTAGTAAAGTATTCTAAGGCATGTGCATGTTATAGTGGATGTGAAAACTTTATCTCATGCCGTAAACCTCTTTACAAACCTACCACACTTAGCATAAATATAATAGCATATATTTAAATTCAATATTAGGGTTTACAAACGCATCTAACACTTCGAAATGTCTAATAGCCATTGATCTATTATTACCTAATTCCCATAACTAACGTTAAATCACACCACATATGAGTCACATAAAGTTCCTATGATTAACATTTAAACACGTACTAAGATCACGTACACAACCATTAACATATTTATCACATGAGATTTACTGTGATTTGGTGAAAATTCTCCTATCTCTCATTTCGAAACATTCACATCAACATGGAAAGATCATATAAAACAAGCACTATATAATAAGTTATCAAGATGGTGATTGAGAGCATACCTACTCCACGTTAGGTTCTATAGCTAATTTGATTGAGTTTTTCTTCTTTCCCTAAAAGTTTCGTCCCTTTCCTCTTTGGTTAAGAATAGGAATCGCTCCCCATGTGCTATAATAATATATTTCTATGTATATCCTTATCTATTCCTTATAAATAATCAGATAATTGTAGAAGCTTCCCACGAAACATTCTACTCTTTGCCGTTTATGATATCTGAGTGGATCGATCAATTACTATATAATATATGCTTATACTCGTAAACTTTGGAGGAGATATAATATATAGAAAGCCGAAAACATCTTTTATTAAAGTATTCAATTTATTTCAAAGCTTCTAAAACTTATATTTTCTTTGCCAAACTTCCTAATTCATATCATTTCCTAGTTCATTATATCAAAATCCCGTATTAAATTTTTACGGGTATTACAATAATGTAACACCCGTAAAATTTAATACGGGATTAGAATGTAAAACCCGTAAAATTTAATACGGGGTTTTGATATAATTTAGCAGGGTGAAAATAAAATATATATAAATTAAGTCAAATTAAATTAATTAATGGAAGTAAACTGATATCATGGGTCAAAAGCTTAAATTCGTAATAAATTGTGTAGCCCAGCATTTATATGGCTCAGTGCATTAATTCAATTTACTAATTAAGGTTCAATAGTTTAATTAACACTTCAAAGCCCAAAGCCTAAATTAATTTCAGTCCATATCCTTTGATATATGCCAACCCATGTAATAATGTTAGGAGATCCATTTCTATTTTATACATATCCAGTTGTTAGGTTCATTTCACCATAAGTAACGAAAGAGAAAAAAAAAAGAGGGGGAAGGGGAAGTCAACGGGGATCAAGCTACAATGAAAGCTTGATTTTGTGCGTGTTCTTGTCTCAGTTAAGCGCTCCTGAGGTGTAACACCCGTAATTTTATACGGGATTTATGATGTTATTAATTTTGTAAGAAGTTCGAAATTAATGAAATCGACGTTCAAACGGATCAGAAATCGGGTAAGAAAATCCGGCTTAACTAAATTCTGACCTAAGTGTTTTGGGCCAATCCAATATAATACATAAATAAAACTCCCAAACTTAATTAGAGCCCAAGAGGAAATAGTCAAGTAATAAATAGGGCCCAAATTTATTTTAAATGAATAAGGAATATCCTAAGGAAGGCTTAGTTTGGCCCAAAGGAATTAGTGGATAAAGACAAAGGACAAGTTCCTTAATTCATGGAAAAACCAACGTGGAGACCATGCCTTACTAGATATTTAGCACAAAATAATCATTATTAAGCCTAAATAGAAACCTTGACATAGATAAACACATAAAGTAAAATTCCCATCTCCAAAGTATCAAAGCAACGAAAACACTAAGAAGAAAGGTGGAGAGAAGGCGAGAAACAAGGAAGGCAAACTTCATTCGATTTCTTGACCTAGAAATTTTCCAAACTAAGTTGGAAAGGTAAGAACCCTATCAAACGTATAACCTTCCTACTAGTTCATATATGTATATAATATTCTTGCATGGTTGATGATTTAGCCGAGGGTGAAGCAACATAGGAAGTGAACGAAACTAAGGAGCAATAGAATTTTTGGGATAGCTCAACATCATCAACAATCCATTTAAGCTGACTTGGAGGATCGGTAGGTGTATTCTCCACCTACAACACATAAATAAGTTCAGAACTTCAAACATGGATGTTTCGGCCATTCAAGTTTGAATCGATGAACTTTGGTATATGTGATTTTGTTGTTTACTAAGTGATATGTGTTAGTTGCTAAGTTTCAAACCCAATATATGGTTTTGGAGGAATGATCAAGCTTATATGCTTAGGAAATGATTTTGGGGCGCTTGAATTATTTTGGGGAGGAGGATTTCGATTTGGGCGATTTGTTAATAGTCTATGTCGAGGGTGTTGAGTGGTGAAATCGGGCGAAATCTCAAAAAGATTCACAATCGGGCAGTTTAGACATATCAAAATAAATTTACTAAGCCAAGTAGTCTCAATAATCGGGTAGAGTTAGTTAAGGTCCCTATTCCCAATTTGCCCAGAATCGGGCGATCTCAGTGAGAAATCAACGTAGTCTCCTAATACCGGGCGATTCGATCGATTTCTTCATAAGCATCGGGCGATTTACACCAAACTAAAGTCGGGCGATTTTCCTCTATAACACGTGTCGATCTGCCACGAAATCGCCGAGCCTCTCACTCCAAAAATCGGACGAAACTTATCGAGCACTGACCAGAAATCGGGCAACACGCGTCAAGCAACCATGAAATCGCCGAACTCGCGTTCCAAATCGGGCGACTTAAATCCACTGAAGCTTTGGTCGCTGAGGAAATCGCCGAGCTCCATCAAATCGGGCGATTTGACCCTCCCAAAACCCAGAGCAAATCGGGCGATTATCGGACGACTCCAAAATCGCGCGATTCCAGCAAGCCCTCAAATCGGGCGATTCCCGTCCCAAATCGGGCGATTCCCGTCCCAAATCGGGCGATTCCAAAACGACCCAAATTCAGTCCAGCAATCTCAAATCGCGCGATTTCCGCCGAAGATTTCCCAATCGGGCAGTTTCGATTCAAAATCACGAAAATCGGGCGATTTCAGAAAATGACCCAAATCGGGCGAGATCTAGTGATGATGTTCAGTGGCGACGGGAATTGCATACTCCAATAGTTGACCACCTAAGATTAGTTGACCTGGGCTTAGTAATTGTTGGGCTTAGCCAAGGTTAGGCCCATTTCCTTAGATGACTCATATTAAATTCAAGAATGAGCCTTAGCCTAGGTTAGGCCCAATTCCATACTTTAATAGATGTGAGCAAATAGGAGTTAGAAGACCCTTGAAATTTGGGGTGGATATGGACTGAAAATATTACTTCTACGGTGAGAAATAACATATGAGGTCTTATTTACGTGGAATGGCATGTGAAATTATTTTTATGTGTTCTATAACATGTGCATCGCATGTCACGACATATCACATTTTGGGGAGATGATGACCACGATGGTGGTGACACCCTATGGGGTTGTTGAGTGGGGTAGAACGAGATGATGGTGAGAATGAGGTTAGACTCGCAGGGCATCTGGTGGGAGACAGGCGTGATCGATCTGTCTACTCAGGTGTGAGCAGCCTGAGGTGCAAACCACCTTATATTTAGCTCAGGTGGCGGCAGACAGGCGTGATCGATCTGTCTACCCGGGGAGAGCGTGGTAGCGCAACCCGGGGTGCAAAACCGTCGAGTGGGATTTCGGTTGTCGGTTGGTGCGGAGCGACCTGGTAGGAGGGCATTGGCGTGATCGTTCAGTGCACTACCAGAGTCGACTGCCGCGAGACTTGGGAGTAGCTACCCATTAGTCTTTTGCGCGCGGGGGTGCCGAGTCTAACCTAGGGCCCTGATATTGAGATAGAGTAGATTGTGGGAACGAGCGTGCATTGCATTATACCATGCATGAGGTGTCGGGATTGGGGGTGAGAGCATACTGCATTTGCATGAATTCATCTACTGAGCATATCGCTCAGGCCTTTATGTGTTGTAGGTCATGATGAGTCCGACGTCGGAGAACGTCAGGACTAGGTTAGCGGCTGGTGGCGGTGACTCCACAGGCTTTTGAGGACAAGGGCGGTACATGGATGCGACCTGTGGAGCGACTTTAGATATTTTGACTTTTGGGGCTCCGGCCCGTGTAAAGATACCTTCTGTAAAACAACGTTTTTTTTATGATATGTATATATTTTATTTAAAAAGTTTTTATTAAATGGGTTTTCCGTAGCTTCCGTTGCGGAAATCCGCCAAATAAATTAATTAGGAAAGTAGGGTCGTTATATGAGGTAATTAACAAGCTAATATGTTTATATTTCGTTTTTATGATCGGGTTCTTGAGTGCAGTTTGCGCAGCCTGAGGTCAAAACGATTTTCACCTAGCTATTGTATTCGGATCCTGTTGAAACTAAATTCTCTGGAAAGCTAACTTCTTTGGCTTTCCATATCAGTTTGAATCGACCCGATCGGATCAGTTTTCTATTTTCTATGAATTTTTAAGTAGACAACACGAAATTGGAAAATAATTCTGTAGCTGCTGTTTTAGATCCGCGCGCAGCTTCTGTTTTCGGTGAATTGGACCCAGTTTCCGTGCTCGGATTATATATAGACTTGTTTCTATAGAAAGTTAACTTCTTTGGCTTTCCAGATCAATTTGAATCGTTTCAATCGGATCATCCTTCGAACTCCTATGAATTTCTAAAGTGACAGCACGAAAACAGAATTCTGTCTGTAATTGCAGTTTTAGATTCGTGCGCAGCGTTAGTTTTAAACTAAGTTGACCAAGTTATTGTGCTCCGATTCATTCGTATCTTGTCTCATTTGAAAGCTAACTTCTTAAGCTTTCCACAGCCACTTGAATCAGGGCGATCCGATATTTCTAGGGTCGATTATGAGGCTTTGACTTTCTAATGTAAGTTCAGAACTTTCTAAAAACCGGATCTGTGCGCTGCCATTGTTTTCAGAACATTTGACCTAGCTATTATCCTTTGATTCCTTCGAAACTTGTTTCTCTTGAAAGATAAGATTATCGGGTTTCCATAGCCACCTGAATGAGATCGATCGGATGCCCGTGTGATTTGTTACGAATTTTTAAAGTTTCTACTATTGGACAGAATTTTCGATTCAGATGTACCCGTACTTCTCTGTTTTCACCTCTTTAAACTGATCCGATGATATTGAAGTTTGTCTCTATTGAAATCTAATCCTCTTAGCTTCCTATAGCCGCTGGAATCATCTCAATCCGATGTTTCTAGAATTTTTAACGTAATTTAGAAGTTTATGTCGCAAAACTGAATTGATGTACTTTCTTGGTGAATGAAGAACAGGTTCTTAAATTTTCCGACAGATGTAGCAACCTCAGGTGTAGAATATAAGCTCGAAAACTACGGAAGGAAGGTAGGTGAAATACACCTACGACACGTAAACGGTTATGTGTATTATTATGTGGTACTATTATGTGGTATTTATGTGCTAACATGATTATGTGCCTATGTGAATTTCATGGATTACATGTTTTATATGTTTTAAGTATTTTCGTATGTCATATGTACACATGTTCCATGTCATGTGCTATGTTATATGCACTACACTTGCATTTCATGTCAGTGCGAGGGAATGGAGTACCGTGCGGAACGGGAACATTTGGGAAAGTCGATGAGTGGTGTTGGTCCGTATGTCAATAGAGGGTGGGTGATGCCGCTCTAAAGTGACCTGAGTAGGCTGCCCGTGCTCCAGTAGGTACCACTCTAAAGTGACCTGAGTGGGCTGACCGAGCGATAGGATGGTGCTTGGGTGCGTGCACTCTAAAGTGACCAGAGTTGGCCGCCCGAGTGTTGGGACGTTAGTGGTTGGGTGTATGCCGCTCTAAAGAGACTTGAGTGGGCTGCCCGTGCTCTAGTACGTACCACTCTAAAGAGACCTGAGTGGGCCGACCGAGCGGTAGGTATAGAGGGAAAGGTTCCAGTATGTACCACTCTAAAGAGACCTGAGTGGGCAGACCGAACGTGAACCTCAACTCGGGGAAAACGGGCGACTCTAAAGAGACCTGAGAAGCCTTCCTATTCTAAAGTGACCTGAATGGGATACCCGAGGGTGTATGGTGTTGAGTTGCGGGGAGTCGTGAGATGCGATGGGTTGAGATGAGGGTCGAGTGTGCATGTCGTGAGATGCGATGGATTGAGATGAGGGTCGAGTGTGCATGTCGTGAGATGCGATGGATTGAGATGAGGGTCGAGTGTGCATGTCGTGAGATGTATGGGTTGGGATCGAGCGCACGTTGCATACATGCATGTTTCACCTACTGGGCAAGGAGCTCAGTTTACGTGTTGTAGGTACCGAGCCCGACGCTGATGTGCGTCGCAACTAGGCGGGCTGACAGCGGTGTTCCACGGACTTTTGAGGGCGAGGCTGTACATGGATGCGACCTGTGGAGCGACTTTAGAGTTATGTTGTGTGTCATGTCGTGGTCTTTGAAAATATAAATAATGGGATACGACTTTTGTACGATAAGATGTGTGCGAGTGGTGTATATATTGTAAAATATAACTTTGCGAGATGTGTGCGTTATGTTTTTTTTAGAAAAATTTTTATTAGACGGGTCTTCCGCGACTTACGTTGCGAAAATCCGCCATAATTAGTATTAGAAAGTGAGGGTCGTTACAGAATGTAATTATTTAATCTTCAATGTTTGGGCCTTTATATACCTAGGGTTAATGTGGTATATAAGGTATTACCAACACTATTTTCAAAGTAATCAAAGATCAAAAGGCTTACCCTATTTTTCACACAATACACACACTTGAAGGTGAGAACCTCTCCCTTTTTCATTCCATCAAAGCCTCTTTGATTCCTTGTTTGGTGCAATCGGGACCAACACAATGGACTTCGAATCGTGACTAACTTAAAACATAAAAGTCTAGCTAATTAAGTTTGCTATTCAAAGAAATTTGAATCAGAGCCTTCCGATTCCACTCGAACAACAAACCAAAGTCAGAATCGGGCGAATTTTCGAGGTCAATGGACTTCGAATTAACTTAAAACATAAAAGTTCTACATAATTAAGTTTGATATTCAAAAGAATTTGAATCAGAGTCTTCCGATTTGGTTATGCTCAAAATCGTGCAGGCTGCCAGTTTCGGCCGATTCCACTCGGACAGCCACCCTAACTAAGAATTGGGCGAATTTTCGAGTTTAATGGACTTCGAATCGGGACTACTTAAAACATAATAGTTCTATCTATTTAAGTTCGTTATTCAAAGGAATTTGAATCAGAGCCTTTCGATTTGTAAATCGAAAGTAATGCTCAAAATAGTGCAGGCTGCCAGTTTTGTCCGATTCCACTAGGACAACAACCCTAAGTCAGAATCGGGCGAATTTTCGAGATCAATGAACTTTGAATTAACTTAGAACATAAAAGTTCTAGATAACTAAGTTACATATTCGAAATAGTTTGAATCAGAGTCGTCCGATTTGTAAATCAAAAGTTATGCACAAAATCGTGTAGGCTGCTAGTTTCGGCCGATTCCACTCGGACAGCAACCCTAAGTCAGAATCGGGAGATTTCGAGGTCAATAGACTCCGAATTGAGACTAACGTAAAACATATAAGTTCTAATAGTTAAGTTACTTATTCATACGAATTCTAATCCGAGTTTTCCGATTTGTTTATGCTCAAAATCGTGCAGGCTGCCAGTTTCGACCGATTCAACTCGGACAGCAAACCTAAGTCAGAGTCGGGTAATTTTCAAGGTAAATGGACTTCGAATTAAGTTAAAACATAAAAGTTCTATATAATTAACTTATCTATCCGACAGAATTTGAATCAGAGTCTTCCGATTTGGTTATACTCAAAATCTTGAAGGCTGCCAGTTTCGGCCGTTTCCACTCGGACAGCCACCCTAAGTCAGAATGGGACGAATTTTCGAGGTCAATGGACTTCGAATTGTGACTAACTTAAAACATAAAAGGTTTAGCTAGTTAAGTTTACTATTAAAAGGAATTTGAATCAGAGCTTTCCGATTGTAAATAGAATGTAATGCTCAAAATAGTGCAGGCTGCCAGTTTTGTCCGATTCCACTCGGACAGCAACCCGAAGTCAGAATCTGGCGAATTTTCGAGGTCAATGGACTTCGAATTAACTTAGAACATAAAATTTCTAGATAACTAAGTTACCTATTCAAAATAGTTTGAATCAGAGTCGTCCGATTTGTAAATCAAAATTTATGCTCAAAATCGTGCACGCTGCCAGCTTCAGCCGATTCCACTCGGACAGCAACCCTAAGTCAGAATCGGGAGATTTCGAGGTCAATAGACTTCGAATCGAGACTAACATAAAACATATAAGTTCCAATAATTGCGTTAGTTATTCATAGGAATTTGAATCAGAGTCTTCCGATTTGGTTATGCTCAAAATCGTGCAGGCTGCCAGTTTCGGCCGATTCAACTCGGACAGCAAACCTAAGTCAGAATAGGGCGAATTTCGAGGTCAATGGACTTCGAATCGCGACTAACTTAAAACATAAAAGTTCTACCTTGTTAAGTTTTCTATTCAAAGGAATTTGAATCAGAGCCTTCCGATTTGTAAAGGAAAGTAATGCTCAAAATAGTGTAGGCTGCAAGTTAAGGCCGATTCCACTCGGACAACAAACCTAAGTCAGAATCGGGCGAATTTTCGGGGTCAATGGACTTCGAATTAACTTAAAACATAAAAGTTCTACATAATTAAGTTATCTATTCGAAAGAATTTGAACCAGAGTCGTCCGATTTGTAAATAAAAAGTTATGCTCAAAATCGTGCAGGCTGCCAGTTTCGGCCGTTTCCCCTCGGACAGCAACCCTAAGTAAGAATCGGGTGATTTCGAGGTCAATAGACTTCGAATCGGGACTAACTTAAAACATATAAGTTCTACTAATTAAGTTAGCTATTCATAGGAATTTGAATCAGAGTTTTCCGATTTGGTTATGCTCAAAATGGTGCAGGCTGCCAGTTTCGGCCGATTCAACTCGGACAGCAAACCTAAGTCAGATGCAGGCGAATTTTTGAGGTGAATGGACTTTGAATCGGGACTAACTTAAAACATAAAAGTTCTAGCTAATTAAGTTTGCTATTCAAAGAAATTTGAATAAAAGCCTTCCGATTTGTAAAGGAAAGTAATGCTCAAAATAGTGCAGGCTGCAAGTTAAGGCCGATTCCACTCGGACATCAAACCTAAGTCGGAATCGGGCGAATTTTCGTGGTCAATGGACTTCGAATTAACTTTAAACATAAAAGTTCTACATATTAAAGTTATCTATTCAAAAGAATTTGAATCAGAGTCGTCCTAAATCAAAAGTTATGCTCAAAATCGGGCAGGCTGCCAGTTTCGGCCGATTCCACTGGGACAGCAACCCTAAGTCAGAATCGAGCGATTTCGAGGTCAATAGACTTCGAATCGGGACTAACTTAAAACATATAAGTTCTAGTAATTAAGTTAGATAATCATAGGAAATTGAATCAGAGTCTTCCGATTTGGTTATGCTCAAAATCGTGCAGGCCGCCAGTTTCGGTCGATTCCACTCGGACAGCCACCATAAGTCAGAATTGGGCGAATTTTTGAGGTCAATAGACTTCGAATCGGGACTAACTTAAAACATAAAGGTTCTAGCTACTTACGTTTTCTATTCAAAGGAATTTGAATCAGAGTCTTACGATTTGTAAATCGAAATTAAGACTCAAAATAGTGCAGGCTGCCAGTTTTGTCCAATTCCACTCGGACAGCAACCCGAAGTCAGAATCGCGCGAAGTGTAGGCCGCCAGTTTCGGTCGATTCCACTCGGACAGCAACCCTAAGTCAGAATCGGGTGATTTCGAAGTCAATAGACTTCAAATCGGGACTAACTTAAAACATATAAGTTCTAATAACTAAGTTAGCTATTCATAGGAATTTGAATCAGAGTCTTCCGATTTGGTTTTGCTCAAAATCGTGCAGGCTGCCAGTTTCGGCCGATTCAACTCGGACAGCAAACCTAAGTCAGATGCAGGCGAATTTTCGAGGTGAATGGACTTTGAATCGGGACTAACTTAAAACATAATAGTTCTATCTATTTAAGTTTGCTATTCAAAGGAATTTGAATCAGAGCCTTTCGATTTGTAAATCGAAAGTAATGCTCAAAATAGTGCAGGCTGCCAGTTTTGTCCGATTCCACTCGGACAGCAACCCTAAGTCAGAATCGGGCGAATTTTCGAGATCAATGAACTTCGAATTAACTTAGAACATAAAAGTTTTAGATAACTAAGTTACATATTCAAAATAGTTTGAATCAGAGTCGTCCGATTTGTAAATCAAAAGTTATGCACAAAATCGTGTAGGCTGCTAGTTTCGGCCGATTCCACTCGGACAGCAACCCTAAGTCAGAATCGGGAGATTTCGAAGTCAATAGACTCCGAATCGAGACTAACGTAAAAGATATAAGTTCTAATAGTTAAGTTACTTATTCATAGGAATTCGAATCAGAGTCTTCCGATTTGGTTATGCTCAAAATCGTGCAGGCTGCCAGTTTCGGCCGATTCAACTCGGACAGCAAACCTACGTCAGAATCGGGCGAATTTTCAAGGTAAATGGACTTCGAATTAAGTTAAAACATAAACGTTCTACATAATTAACTTATCTATCCAAAAGAATTTGAATCAGAGTCTTCCGATTTGGTTATGCTCAAAATCGTGAAGGCTGCCAGTTTTGCCCGTTTGCACTCGGACAGCCACCCTAAGTCAGAATCGGGCGAATTTTCGAGGTCAATGAACTTCGAATTAACTTAAAACATAAAAGTTCTAGATAACTAAGTTACCTATTCAAAATAGTTTGAATCAGAGTCGTCCGATTTGTAAATCAAAAGTTATGCACAAAATCGTGTAGGCTGCCAGTTTCGGCCGATTCCACTCGGACAGCAACCCTAAGTCAGAATCGGGAGATTTCGAGGTCAATAGACTCCGAATCGAGACTAACGTAAAAGATTTAAGTTCTAATAGTTAAGTTACTTATTCATAGGAATTCGAATCAGAGTCTTCCGATTTGGTTATGCTCAAAATCGTGCAGGCTGCCAGTTTCGGCCGATTCAACTCGGACAGCAAACCTACGTCAGAATCGGGCGAATTTTCAAGGTAAATGGACTTCGAATTAAGTTAAAACATAAACGTTCTACATAATTAACTTATCTATCCAAAAGAATTTGAATTAGAGTCTTCCGATTTGGTTATACTCAAAATCGTGAAGGCTGCCAGTTTCGGCCGTTTCCACTCGGACAGCCACCCTAAGTCATAATGGGACGAATTTTTCGAGGTCAATGGACTTCGAATTGTGACTAACTTAAAACATAAAAGGTTTAGCTAGTTAAGTTTACTATTCAAAGGAATTTGAATAAGAGCTTTCCGATTGTAAATCGAATGTAATGCCCAAAATAGTGGAGGCTGCCAGTTTTGTCCGATTCCACTCAGACAGCAACCCGAAGTCAGAATCTGGCGAATTTTCGAGGTCAATGGACTTCGAATAAACTTAGAACATAAAATTTCTAGATAACTAAGTTACCTATTCAAAATAGTTTGAATCAGAGTCGTCCGATTTGTAAATCAAAATTTATGCTCAAAATCGTGCAGGCTGCCAGCTTCAGCCGATTCCACTCGGACAGCAACCCTAAGTCAGAATCGGGAGATTTCGAGGTCAATAGCATTCGAATCGAGACTAACATAAAACATATAAGTTCTAATAATTACGTTAGTTATTCATAGGAATTTGAATCAGAGTATTCCGATTTGGTTATGCTCAAAATCGTGCAGGCTGCCAATTTCGGCCGATTCAACTCGGACGGCAAACCTAAGTCAGATGCAGGCGAATTTTCGAGGTGAATGGACTTTGAATCGGGACTAACCTAAAACATAAAAGTTCTAGCTAATTAAGTTTGCTATTCAAAGAAATTTGAATAAAAGCCTTCCGATTTGTAAAGGAAAGTAATGCTCAAAACAGTGCAGGCTGCAAGTTAAGGCCGATTCCACTCGGACAACAAACCTAAGTCGGAATAGAGCGAATTTTCGGGGTTAATGGACTTCGAATTAACTTAAAACATAAAAGTTCTACATATTTAAGTTATCTATTCAAAAGAATTTGAATCAGAGTCGTCCGATTTGTAAATCAAAAGTTATGCTCAAAATCGGGCAGGCTGTCAGTTTCGGCCGATTCCACTCGGACAGCAACCCTAAGTCAGAATCGAGCGATTTCGAGGTCAATAGACTTCGAATCGGGACTAACTTAAAACATTAAAGTTCTAACAATTAAGTTTAGGAAATTGAATCAGAGTCTTCCGATTTGGTTATGCTCAAAATCGTGCAGGCTGCCAGTTTCGGTCGATTCCACTCGGACAGCCACCCTAAGTCAGAATTGGGCGAATTTTCGAAGTCAATAGACTTCGAATCGGGACTAACTTAAAACATAAAGGTTCTAGCTACTTACGTTTTCTATTCAAAGGAATTTGAATCAGAGTCTTCCGATTTGTAAATCGAAAGTAAGACTCAAAATAGTGCAGGCTGCCAGTTTGTCCAATTCCACTCGGACAGCAACCCGAAGTCAGAATCGGGCGAAGTGTAGGCTGCCAGTTTCGGCCGATTCCACTCGGACAGCAACCCTAAGTCAGAATCGGGAGATTTCGAGGTCAATAGACTTCGATCGAGAATAACTTAAAACATATTAGTTCTAATAATTAAGTTAGTAATTCATAGGAATTTGAATCAGAGCCTTCCGATTTGTAGAAGAAAGTAATGCTCAAAATAGTGCAGGCTGCAAGTTTCGGCCGATTCCACTCGGACAACAAACCAAAGTCAGAATCGGGCGAATTTTCAAGGTCAATGGACTTCGAATTAACTTAAAACATAAAAGTTCTACATAATTAAGTTTGCTATTCAAAAGAATTTGAATCAGAGTCTTCCGATTTGGTTATGCTCAAAATCGTGCAGGCTGCCAATTTCGGCCGATTCAACTCGGACGGCAAACCTAAGTCAGATACAGGCGAATTTTCGAGATGAATGGACTTTGAATCGGGACTAACCTAAAACATAAAAGTTCTAGCTAATTAAATTTGCTATTCAAAGAAATTTGAATAAAAGCCTTCCGATTTGTAAAGGAAAGTAATGCTCAAAACAGTGCAGGTTGCAAGTTAAGGCCGATTCCACTCGGACAACAAACCTAAGTCGGAATCGAGCGAATTTTCGGGGTCAATGGACTTCGAATTAACTTAAAACATAAAAGTTCTACATATTTAAGTTATCTATTCAAAAGAATTTGAATCAGAGTCGTCCGATTTGTAAATCAAAAGTTATGCTCAAAATCGGGCAGGCTGTCAGTTTCGGCCGATTCCACTCGGACAACAACCCTTAGTCAGAATCGAGCGATTTCGAGGTCAATAGACTTCGAATCGGGACCAACTTAAAACATAAAAGTTCTAACAATTAAGTTAGCTATTCATAGGAAATTGAATCAGAGTCTTCCGATTTGGTTATGCTCAAAATCGTGCAGGCTGCCAGTTTCGGTCGATTCCACTCGGACAGCCACCCTAAGTCAGAATTGGGCGAATTTTCGAGGTCAATAGACTTCGAATCGGGACTAACTTAAAACATAAAGGTTCTAGCTACTTACGTTTTCTATTCAAAGGAATTTGAATCAGAGTCTTCCGATTTGTAAATCGAAATTAAGACTCAAAATAGTGCAGGCTGCCAGTTTTGTCCAATTCCACTCGGACAGCAACCCGAAGACAGAATCGGGCGAAGTGTAGGCTGCCAGTTTCGGCCGATTCCACTCGGACAGCAACCCTAAGTCAGAATCGGGAGATTTCGAGGTCAATAGACTTCGATCGAGAATAACTTAAAACATGTTAGTTCTAATAATTAAGTTAGTAATTCATAGGAATTTGAATCAGAGCCTTCCGATTTGTAGAAGAAAGTAATGCTCAAAATAGTGCAGGCTGCAAGTTTCGGCCGATTCCACTCGGACAACAAACCAAAGTCAGAATCGGGCGAATTTTCAAGGTCAATGGACTTCGAATTAACTTAAAACATAAAAGTTATACATAATTAAGTTTGCTATTCAGAAGAATTTGAATCAGAGTCTTCCGATTTGGTTATGCTCAAAATCGTGCAGGCTGCCAGTTTCGGCCGATTCCACTCGGACAGCCACCCTAAGTCAGAATCGGGCGAATATTCGAGATCAATGAACTTCGAATTAACTTAGAACATAAAAGTTCTTGATAACTAAGTTACCTATTCAAAATAGTTTGAATCAGAGTCGTCCGATTTGTAAATCAAAAGTTATGCACAAAATCGTGTAAGCTGCTAGTTTCGGCCGATTCCACTCGGACAGCAACCCTATGTCAGAATCGGGAGATTTTGAGGTCAATAGACTCCGAATCGAGACTAACGTAAAACATATAAGTTCTAATAGTTAAGTTACTTATTCATAGGAAGTCGTATCAGAGTCTTCCGATTTGGTTATGCTCAAAATCGTGTACGCTGCCAGTTTCGGCCGATTCAACTCGGACATCAAACCTAAGTCAGAATCGGGCGAATTTTCAAGGTAAATGGACTTCGAATTAAGTTAAAATATAAACGTTCTACGTAATTAACTTATCTATCCAAAAGAATTTGAATCAGTCTTCCGATTTGGTTATACTCAAAATCGTGAAGGCTGCCAGTTTCGGCCGTTTCCACTCGGACAGCCACCCTAAGTCAGAATTGGACGAATTTTCGAGGTCAATGGACTTCGAATTGTGACTAACTTAAAACATAAAAGGTTTAGCTAGTTAAGTTTACTATTCAAAGGAATTTGAATCAGAGCTTTCCGATTGTAAATCGAATGTAATGCTCAAAATAGTGGAGGTTGCCAGTTTTGTTCGATTCCACTCGGACAGCAACCCGAAGTCAGAATCTGGCGAATTTTCGAGGTCAATGGACTTCGAATAAACTTAGAACATAAAATTTCTAGATAACTAAGTTACCTATTCAAAATAGTTTGAATCAGAGTCGTCCGATTTGTAAATCAAAATTTATGCTCAAAATCGTGCAGGCTGCCAGCTTCAGCCGATTCCACTCGGACAGCAACCCTAAGTCAGAATCGGGAGATTTCGAGGTCAATAGCATTCGAATCGAGACTAACATAAAACATATAAGTTCTAATAATTACGTTAGTTATTCATAGGAATTTGAATCAGAGTATTCCGATTTGGTTATGCTCAAAATCGTGCAGGCTGCCAATTTCGGCCGATTCAACTCGGACGGCAAACCTAAGTCAGATGCAGGCGAATTTTCGAGGTGAATGGACTTTGAATCGGGACTAACCTAAAACATAAAAGTTCTAGCTAATTAAGTTTGCTATTCAAAGAAATTTGAATAAAAGCCTTCCGATTTGTAAAGGAAAGTAATGCCCAAAACAGCGCAGGCTGCAAGTTAAGGCCGATTCCACTCGGACAACAACCTAAGTCGGAATAGAGCGAATTTTCGGGGTTAATGGACTTCGAATTAACTTAAAACATAAAAGTTCTACATATTTAAGTTATCTATTCAAAAGAATTTGAATCAGAGTCGTCCGATTTGTAAATCAAAAGTTATGCTCAAAATCGGGCAGGCTGTCAGTTTCGGCCGATTCCACTCGAACAGCAACCCTAAGTCAGAATCGAGCGATTTCGAGGTCAATAGACTTCGAATCGGGACTAACTTAAAACATTAAAGTTCTAACAATTAAGTTAGCTATTCATAGGAAATTGAATCAGAGTCTTCCGATTTGGTTATGCTCAAAATCGTGCAGGCTGCCAGTTTCGGTCGATTCCACTCGGACAGCCACCCTAAGTCAGAATTGGGCGAATTTTCGAAGTCAATAGACTTCGAATCGGGACTAACTTAAAACATAAAGGTTCTAGCTACTTACGTTTTCTATTCAAAGGAATTTGAATCAGAGTCTTTCGATTTGTAAATCGAAAGTAAGACTCAAAATAGTGCAGGCTGCCAGTTTTGTCCAATTCCACTCGGACAGCAACCCGAAGTCAGAATCGGGCGAAGTGTAGGCTGCCAGTCTCGGCCGATTCCACTCGGAAAGCAACCCTAAGTCAGAATCGGGAGATTTCGAGGTCAATAGACTTCGATCGAGAATAACTTAAAACATATTAGTTCTAATAATTAAGTTAGTAATTCATAGGAATTTGAATCAGAGCCTTCCGATTTGTAGAAGAAAGTAATGCTCAAAATAGTGCAGGCTGCAAGTTTCGGCCGATTCCACTCGGACAACAAACCAAAGTCAGAATCGGGCGAATTTCCAAGGTCAATGGACTTCGAATTAACTTAAAACATAAAAGTTCTACATAACTAAGTTTGCTATTCAAAAGAATTTGAATCAGAGTCTTCCGATTTGGTTATGCTCAAAATCGTGCAGGCTGCCAATTTCGGCCGATTCAACTCGGACGGCAAACCTAAGTCAGATACAGGCGAATTTTCGAGGTGAATGGACTTTGAATCGGGACTAACCTAAAACATAAAAGTTCTAGCTAATTAAGTTTGCTATTCAAAGAAATTTGAATAAAAGCCTTCCGATTTGTAAAGGAAAGTAATGCTCAAAACAGTGCAGGCTGCAAGTTAAGGCCGATTCCACTCGGACAACAAACCTAAGTCGGAATCGAGCGAATTTTCGGGGTCAATGGACTTCGAATTAACTTAAAACATAAAAGTTCTACATATTTAAGTTATCTATTCAAAAGAATTTGAATCAGAGTCGTCCGATTTGTAAATCAAAAATTATGCTCAAAATCGGGCAGGCTGTCAGTTTCGGCCGATTCCACTCGGACAACAACCCTTAGTCAGAATCGAGCGATTATGAGGTCAATAGACTTCAAATCGGGACCAACTTAAAACATAAAAGTTCTAACAATTAAGTTAGCTATTCATAGGAAATTGAATCAGAGTCTTCCGATTTGGTTATGCTCAAAATCGTGCAGGCTGCCAGTTTCGGTCGATTCCACTCGGACAGCCACCCTAAGTCAGAATTGGGCGAATTTTCGAGGTCAATAGACTTCGAATCGGGAGTAACTTAAAACATAAAGGTTCTAGCTACTTACGTTTTCTATTCAAAGGAATTTGAATCAGAGTCTTCCGATTTGTAAGTCGAAACTAAGACTCAAAATAGTGCAGGCTGCCAGTTTTGTCCAATTCCACTCGGACAGCAACCCGAAGACAGAATCGGGCGAAGTGTAGGCTGCCAGTTTCGGCCGATTCCACTCGGACAGCAACCCTAAGTCAGAATCGGGAGATTTCGAGGTCAATAGACTTCGATCGAGAATAACTTAAAACATATTAGTTCTAATAATTAAGTTAGTAATTCATAGGAATTTGAATCAGAGCCTTCCTATTTGTAGAAGAAAGTAATGCTCAAAATAGTGCAGGCTGCAAGTTTCGGCCGATTCCACTCGGACAACAAGCCAAAGTCAGAATCGGGCGAATTTTCAAGGTCAATGGACTTCGAATTAAATTAAAACATAAAAGTTCGACATAATTAAGTTTGCTATTCAAAAGAATTCGAATCAGAGTCTTCCGATTTGGTTATGCTCAAAATCGTGCAGGCTGCCAGTTTCGGCCGATTCCACTCGGACAGCCACCCTAAGTCAGAATCGGGCGAATTTTCGAGATCAATGAACTTCGAATTAACTTAGAACATAAAAGTTCTTGATAACTAAGTTACCTATTCAAAATAGTTTGAATCAGAGTCGTCCGATTTGTAAATCAAAAGTTACGCACAAAATCGTGTAGGCTGCTAGTTTCGGCCGATTCCACTCGGACAGCAACCCTAAGTCAGAATCGGGAGATTTCGAGGTCAATAGACTCCGAATCGAGACTAACGTAAAACATATAAGTTCTAATAGTTAAGTTACTTATTCATAGGAATTCGAATCAGAGTCTTCCGATTTGGTTATGCTCAAAATCGTGCAGGCTGCCAGTTTCGGCCGATTCAACTCGGACAGCAAACCTAAGTCAGAATCGGACGAATTTTCAAGGTAAATGGACTTCGAATTAAGTTAAAATATAAACTTTCTACATAATTAACTTATCTGTCCAAAAGAATTTGAATCAGAGTCTTCCGATTTGGTTATACTCAAAATCGTGAAGGCTGGCAGTTTCGGCCGTTTCCACTCGGACAGCTACCCTATGTCAGAATGGAACGAAATTTCGAGGTCAATGGACTTCGAATTGTGACTAACTTAAAACATAAAAGGTTTAGCTAGTTAAGTTTACTATTCAAAGGAATTTGAATCAGAGCTTTCCGATTGTAAATCGAATGTAATGCTCAAAATAGTGCAGGCTGCCAGTTTTGTCCGATTCCACTCGGACAGCAACCCGAAGTCAGAATCTGGCGAATTTTCGAGGTCAATGGACTTCGAATTAACTTAGAACATAAAATTTCTAGATAACTAAGTTACCTATTCAAAATAGTTTGAATCAGAGTCGTCCGATTTGTAAATCAAAATTTATGCTCAAATTCGTGCAGGCTGCCAGCTTCAGCCGATTCCACTCGGACAGCAACCCTAAGTCAGAATAGAGCGAATTTTCGGGGTTAATGGACTTCGAATTAACTTAAAACATAAAAGTTCTACATATTTAAGTTATCTATTCAAAAGAATTTGAATCAGAGTCGTCCGATTTGTAAATCAAAAGTTATGCTCAAAATCGGGCAGGCTGTCAGTTTCGGCCGATTCCACTCGGACAGCAACCCTAAGTCAGAATCGAGCGATTTCGAGGTCAATAGACTTCGAATCGGGACTAACTTAAAACATTAAAGTTCTAACAATTAAGTTAGCTATTCATAGGAAATTGAATCAGAGTCTTCCGATTTGTTTATGCTCAAAATCGTGCAGGCTGCCAGTTTCGGTCGATTCCACTCGGACAGCCACCCTAAGTCAGAATTGGGCGAATTTTCGAAGTCAATAGACTTCGAATCGGGACTAACTTAAAACATAAAGGTTCTAGCTACTTACGTTTTCTATTCAAAGGAATTTGAATCAGAGTCTTCCGATTTGTAAAAGACTCAAAATAGTGCAGGCTGCCAGTTTTGTCCAATTCCACTCGGACAGCAACCCGAAGTCAGAATCGGGCGAAGTGTAGGCTGCCAGTTTCGGCCGATTCCACTCGGACAGCAACCCTAAGTCAGAATCGGGAGATTTCGAGGTCAATAGACTTCGTCGAGAATAACTTAAAACATATTAGTTCTAATAATTAAGTTAGTAATTCATAGGAATTTGAATCAGAGCCTTCCGATTTGTAGAAGAAAGTAATGCTCAAAATAGTGCAGGCTGCAAGTTTCGGCCGATTCCACTCGGACAACAAACCAAAGTCAGAATCCGGCGAATTTTCAAGGTCAATGGACTTCGAATTAACTTAAAACATAAAAGTTCTACATAATTAAGTTTGCTATTCAAAAGAATATGAATCAGAGTCTTCCGATTTGGTTATGCTCAAAATCGTGCAGGCTGCCAATTTCGGCCGATTCAACTCGGACGGCAAACCTAAGTCAGATGCAGGCGAATTTTCGAGGTGAATGGACTTTGAATCGGGACTAACCTAAAACATAAAAGTTCTAGCTAATTAAGTTTGCTATTCAAAGAAATTTGAATAAAAGCCTTCCGATTTGTAAAGGAAAGTAATGCTCAAAACAGTGCAGGCTGCAAGTTAAGGCCGATTCCACTCGGACAACAAACCTAAGTCGGAATCGAGCGAATTTTCGGGGTCAATGGACTTCGAATTAACTTAAAACATAAAAGTTCTACTTATTTAAGTTATCTATTCAAAAGAATTTGAATCAGAGTCGTCCGATTTGTAAATCAAAAGTTATGCTCAAAATCGGGCAGGCTGTCAGTTTCGGCCGATTCCACTCGGACAACAACCCTTAGTCAGAATCGAGCGATTTCGAGGTCAATAGACTTCGAATCGGGACCAACTTAAAACATAAAAGTTCTAACAATTAAGTTAGCTATTCATAGGAAATTGAATCAGAGTCTTCCGATTTGGTTATGCTCAAAATCGTGCAGGCTGCCAGTTTCGGTCGATTCCACTCGGACAGCCACCCTAAGTCAGAATTGGGCGAATTTTCGAGGTCAATAGACTTCGAATCGGGACTAACTTAAAACATAAAGGTTCTAGCTACTTACGTTTTCTATTCAAAGGAATTTGAATCAGAGTCTTCCGATTTGTAAATCGAAATTAAGACTCAAAATAGTGCAGGCTGCCGGTTTCGTCCAATTCCACTCGGACAGCAACCCGAAGACAGAATCGGGCGAAGTGTAGGCTGCCAGTTTCGGCCGATTCCACTCGGACAGCAACCCTAAGTCAGAATCGGGAGATTTCGAGGTCAATAGACTTCGATCGAGAATAACTTAAAACATATTAGTTCTAATAATTAAGTTAGTAATTCATAGGAATTTGAATCAGAGCCTTCCTATTTGTAGAAGAAAGTAATGCTCAAAATAGTGCAGGCTGCAAGTTTCGGCCGATTCCACTCGGACAACAAGCCAAAGTCAGAATCGGGCGAATTTTCAAGGTCAATGGACTTCGAATTAACTTAAAACATAAAAAGTTCGACATAATTAAGTTTGCTATTCAAAAGAATTCGAATCAGAGTCTTCCGATTTGGTTATGCTCAAAATCGTGCAGGCTGCCAGTTTCGGCCGATTCCACTCGGACAGCCACCCTAAGTCAGAATCGGGCGAATTTTCGAGATCAATGAACTTCGAATTAACTTAGAACATAAAAGTTCTTGATAACTAAGTTACCTATTCAAAATAGTTTGAATCAGAGTCGTCCGATTTGTAAATCAAAAGTTATGCACAAAATCGTGTAGGCTGCTAGTTTCGGCCGATTCCACTCGGACAGCAACCCTAAGTCAGAATCGGGAGATTTCGAGGTCAATAGACTCCGAATCGAGACTAACGTAAAACATATAAGTTCTAATAGTTAAGTTACTTATTCATAGGAATTCGAATCAGAGTCTTCCGATTTGGTTATGCTCAAAATCGTGCAGGCTGCCAGTTTCGGCCGATTCAACTCGGACAGCAAACCTAAGTCAGAATCGGACGAATTTTCAAGGTAAATGGACTTCGAATTAAGTTAAAATATAAACTTTCTACATAATTAACTTATCTGTCCAAAAGAATTTGAATCAGAGTCTTCCGATTTGGTTATACTCAAAATCGTGAAGGCTGGCAGTTTCGGCCGTTTCCACTCGGACAGCCACCCTATGTCAGAATGGAACGAAATTTCGAGGTCAATGGACTTCGAATTGTGACTAACTTAAAACATAAAAGGTTTAGCTATTTAAGTTTACTATTCAAAGGAATTTGAATCAGAGCTTTCCGATTGTAAATCGAATGTAATGCTCAAAATAGTGCAGGCTGCCAGTTTTGTCCGATTCCACTCGGACAGCAACCCGAAGTCAGAATCTGGCGAATTTTCGAGGTCAATGGACTTCGAATTAACTTAGAACATAAAATTTCTAGATAACTAAGTTACCTATTCAAAATAGTTTGAATCAGAGTCGTCCGATTTGTAAATCAAAATTTATGCTCAAATTCGTGCAGGCTGCCAGCTTCAGCCGATTCCACTCGGACAACAACCCTAAGTCAGAATAGAGCGAATTTTCGGGGTTAATGGACTTCGAATTAACTTAAAACATAAAAGTTCTACATATTTAAGTTATCTATTCAAAAGAATTTGAATCAGAGTCGTCCGATTTGTAAATCAAAAGTTATGCTCAAAATCGGGCAGGCTGTCAGTTTCGGCCGATTCCACTCGGACAACAACCCTAAGTCAGAATCGAGCGATTTCGAGGTCAATAGACTTCGAATCGGGACTAACTTAAAACATTAAAGTTCTAACAATTAAGTTAGCTATTCATAGGAAATTGAATCAGAGTCTTCCGATTTGGTTATGCTCAAAATCGTGCAGGCTGCCAGTTTCGGCCGATTCCACTCGGACAGCCACCCTAAGTCAGAATTGGGCGAATTTTCGAAGTCAATAGACTTCGAATCGGGACTAACTTAAAACATAAAGGTTCTAGCTACTTACGTTTTCTATTCAAAGGAATTTGAATCAGAGTCTTCCGATTTGTAAAAAGACTCAAAATAGTGCAGGCTGCCAGTTTTGTCCAATTCCACTCGGACAGCAACCCGAAGTCAGAATCGGGCGAAGTGTAGGCTGCCAGTTTCGGCCGATTCCACTCGGACAGCAACCCTAAGTCAGAATCGGGAGATTTCGAGGTCAATAGACTTCGATCGAGAATAACTTAAAACATATTAGTTCTAATAATTAAGTTAGTAATTCATAGGAATTTGAATCAGAGCCTTCCGATTTGTAGAAGAAAGTAATGCTCAAAATAGTGCAGGCTGCAAGTTTCGGCCGATTCCACTCGGACAACAAACCAAAGTCAGAATCCGGCGAATTTTCAAGGTCAATGGACTTCGAATTAACTTAAAACATAAAAGTTCTACATAATTAAGTTTGCTATTCAAAAGAATATGAATCAGAGTCTTCCGATTTGGTTATGCTCAAAATCGTGCAGGCTGCCAATTTCGGCCGATTCAACTCGGACGGCAACCCTAAGTCAGATGCAGGCGAATTTTCGAGGTGAATGGACTTTGAATCGGGACTAACCTAAAACATAAAAGTTCTAGCTAATTAAGTTTGCTATTCAAAGAAATTTGAATAAAAGCCTTCCGATTTGTAAAGGAAAGTAATGCTCAAAACAGTGCAGGCTGCAAGTTAAGGCCGATTCCACTCGGACAACAAACCTAAGTCGGAATCGAGCGAATTTTCGGGGTCAATGGACTTCGAATTAACTTAAAACATAAAAGTTCTACATATTTAAGTTATCTATTCAAAAGAATTTGAATCAGAGTCGTCCGATTTGTAAATCAAAAGTTATGCTCAAAATCGGGCAGGCTGTCAGTTTCGGCCGATTCCACTCGGACAACAACCCTTAGTCAGAATCGAGCGATTTCGAGGTCAATAGACTTCGAATCGGGACCAACTTAAAACATAAAAGTTCTAACAATTAAGTTAGCTATTCATAGGAAATTGAATCAGAGTCTTCCGATTTGGTTATGCTCAAAATCGTGCAGGCTGCCAGTTTCGGTCGATTCCACTCGGACAGCCACCCTAAGTCAGAATTGGGCGAATTTTCGAGGTCAATAGACTTCGAATCGGGACTAACTTAAAACATAAAGGTTCTAGCTACTTACGTTTTCTATTCAAAGGAATTTGAATCAGAGTCTTCCGATTTGTAAATCGAAATTAAGACTCAAAATAGTGCAGGCTGCCAGTTTTGTCCAATTCCACTCGGACAGCAACCCGAAGACAGAATCGGGCGAAGTGTAGGCTGCCAGTTTCGGCCGATTCCACTCGGACAGCAACCCTAAGTCAGAATCGGGAGATTTCGAGGTCAATAGACTTCGATCGAGAATAACTTAAAACATATTAGTTCTAATAATTAAGTTAGTAATTCATAGGAATTTGAATCAGAGCCTTCCTATTTGTAGAAGAAAGTAATGCTCAAAATAGTGCAGGCTGCAAGTTTCGGCCGATTCCACTCGGACAACAAGCCAAAGTCAGAATCGGGCGAATTTTCAAGGTCAATGGACTTCGAATTAACTTAAAACATAAAAAGTTCGACATAATTAAGTTTGCTATTCAAAAGAATTCGAATCAGAGTCTTCCGATTTGGTTATGCTCAAAATCGTGCAGGCTGCCAGTTTCGGCCGATTCCACTCGGACAGCCACCCTAAGTCAGAATCGGGCGAATTTTCGAGATCAATGAACTTCGAATTAACTTAGAACATAAAAGTTCTTGATAACTAAGTTACCTATTCAAAATAGTTTGAATCAGAGTCGTCCGATTTGTAAATCAAAAGTTATGCACAAAATCGTGTAGGCTGCTAGTTTCGGCCGATTCCACTCGGACAGCAACCCTAAGTCAGAATCGGGAGATTTCGAGGTCAATAGACTCCGAATCGAGACTAACGTAAAACATATAAGTTCTATTAGTTAAGTTACTTATTCATAGGAATTCGAATCAGAGTCTTCCGATTTGGTTATGCTCAAAATCGTGCAGGCTGCCAGTTTCGGCCGATTCAACTCGGACAGCAAACCTAAGTCAGAATCGGACGAATTTTCAAGGTAAATGGACTTCGAATTAAGTTAAAATATAAACTTTCTACATAATTAACTTATCTGTCCAAAAGAATTTGAATCAGAGTCTTCCGATTTGGTTATACTCAAAATCGTGAAGGCTGGCAGTTTCGGCCGTTTCCACTCGGACAGCCACCCTATGTCAGAATGGAACGAAATTTCGAGGTCAATGGACTTCGAATTGTGACTAACCTAAAACATAAAAGGTTTAGCTATTTAAGTTTACTATTCAAAGGAATTTGAATCAGAGCTTTCCGATTGTAAATCGAATGTAATGCTCAAAATAGTGCAGGCTGCCAGTTTTGTCCGATTCCACTCGGACAGCAACCCGAAGTCAGAATCTGGCGAATTTTCGAGGTCAATGGACTTCGAATTAACTTAGAACATAAAATTTCTAGATAACTAAGTTACCTATTCAAAATAGTTTGAATCAGAGTCGTCCGATTTGTAAATCAAAATTTATGCTCAAATTCGTGCAGGCTGCCAGCTTCAGCCGATTCCACTCGGACAACAACCCTAAGTCAGAATAGAGCGAATTTTCGGGGTTAATGGACTTCGAATTAACTTAAAACATAAAAGTTCTACATATTTAAGTTATCTATTCAAAAGAATTTGAATCAGAGTCGTCCGATTTGTAAATCAAAAGTTATGCTCAAAATCGGGCAGGCTGTCAGTTTCGGCCGATTCCACTCGGACAACAACCCTAAGTCAGAATCGAGCGATTTCGAGGTCAATAGACTTCGAATCGGGACTAACTTAAAACATTAAAGTTCTAACAATTAAGTTAGCTATTCATAGGAAATTGAATCAGAGTCTTCCGATTTGGTTATGCTCAAAATCGTGCAGGCTGCCAGTTTCGGCCGATTCCACTCGGACAGCCACCCTAAGTCAGAATTGGGCGAATTTTCGAAGTCAATAGACTTCGAATCGGGACTAACTTAAAACATAAAGGTTCTAGCTACTTACGTTTTCTATTCAAAGGAATTTGAATCAGAGTCTTCCGATTTGTAAAAAGACTCAAAATAGTGCAGGCTGCCAGTTTTGTCCAATTCCACTCGGACAGCAACCCGAAGTCAGAATCGGGCGAAGTGTAGGCTGCCAGTTTCGGCCGATTCCACTCGGACAGCAACCCTAAGTCAGAATCGGGAGATTTCGAGGTCAATAGACTTCGATCGAGAATAACTTAAAACATATTAGTTCTAATAATTAAGTTAGTAATTCATAGGAATTTGAATCAGAGCCTTCCGATTTGTAGAAGAAAGTAATGCTCAAAATAGTGCAGGCTGCAAGTTTCGGCCGATTCCACTCGGACAACAAACCAAAGTCAGAATCCGGCGAATTTTCAAGGTCAATGGACTTCGAATTAACTTAAAACATAAAAGTTCTACATAATTAAGTTTGCTATTCAAAAGAATATGAATCAGAGTCTTCCGATTTGGTTATGCTCAAAATCGTGCAGGCTGCCAATTTCGGCCGATTCAACTCGGACGGCAACCCTAAGTCAGATGCAGGCGAATTTTCGAGGTGAATGGACTTTGAATCGGGACTAACCTAAAACATAAAAGTTCTAGCTAATTAAGTTTGCTATTCAAAGAAATTTGAATAAAAGCCTTCCGATTTGTAAAGGAAAGTAATGCTCAAAACAGTGCAGGCTGCAAGTTAAGGCCGATTCCACACGGACAACAAACCTAAGTCGGAATCGAGCGAATTTTCGGGGTCAATGGACTTCGAATTAACTTAAAACATAAAAGTTCTACATATTTAAGTTATCTATTCAAAAGAATTTGAATCAGAGTCGTCCGATTTGTAAATCAAAAGTTATGCTCAAAATCGGGCAGGCTGTCAGTTTCGGCCGATTCCACTCGGACAACAACCCTTAGTCAGAATCGAGCGATTTCGAGGTCAATAGACTTCGAATCGGGACCAACTTAAAACATAAAAGTTCTAACAATTAAGTTAGCTATTCATAGGAAATTGAATCAGAGTCTTCCGATTTGGTTATGCTCAAAATCGTGCAGGCTGCCAGTTTCGGTCGATTCCACTCGGACAGCCACCCTAAGTCAGAATTGGGCGAATTTTCGAGGTCAATAGACTTCGAATCGGGACTAACTTAAAACATAAAGGTTCTAGCTACTTACGTTTTCTATTCAAAGGAATTTGAATCAGAGTCTTCCGATTTGTAAATCGAAATTAAGACTCAAAATAGTGCAGGCTGCCAGTTTTGTCCAATTCCACTCGGACAGCAACCCGAAGACAGAATCGGGCGAAGTGTAGGCTGCCAGTTTCGGCCGATTCCACTCGGACAGCAACCCTAAGTCAGAATCGGGAGATTTCGAGGTCAATAGACTTCGATCGAGAATAACTTAAAACATATTAGTTCTAATAATTAAGTTAGTAATTCATAGGAATTTGAATCAGAGCCTTCCTATTTGTAGAAGAAAGTAATGCTCAAAATAGTGCAGGCTGCAAGTTTCGGCCGATTCCACTCGGACAACAAGCCAAAGTCAGAATCGGGCGAATTTTCAAGGTCAATGGACTTCGAATTAACTTAAAACATAAAAAGTTCGACATAATTAAGTTTGCTATTCAAAAGAATTCGAATCAGAGTCTTCCGATTTGGTTATGCTCAAAATCGTGCAGGCTGCCAGTTTCGGCCGATTCCACTCGGACAGCCACCCTAAGTCAGAATCGGGCGAATTTTCGAGATCAATGAACTTCGAATTAACTTAGAACATAAAAGTTCTTGATAACTAAGTTACCTATTCAAAATAGTTTGAATCAGAGTCGTCCGATTTGTAAATCAAAAGTTATGCACAAAATCGTGTAGGCTGCTAGTTTCGGCCGATTCCACTCGGACAGCAACCCTAAGTCAGAATCGGGAGATTTCGAGGTCAATAGACTCCGAATCGAGACTAACGTAAAACATATAAGTTCTATTAGTTAAGTTACTTATTCATAGGAATTCGAATCAGAGTCTTCCGATTTGGTTATGCTCAAAATCGTGCAGGCTGCCAGTTTCGGCCGATTCAACTCGGACAGCAAACCTAAGTCAGAATCGGACGAATTTTCAAGGTAAATGGACTTCGAATTAAGTTAAAATATAAACTTTCTACATAATTAACTTATCTGTCCAAAAGAATTTGAATCAGAGTCTTCCGATTTGGTTATACTCAAAATCGTGAAGGCTGGCAGTTTCGGCCGTTTCCACTCGGACAGCCACCCTATGTCAGAATGGAACGAAATTTCGAGGTCAATGGACTTCGAATTGTGACTAACTTAAAACATAAAAGGTCTAGCTAGTTAAGTTTACTATTCAAAGGAATTTGAATCAGAGCTTTCCGATTGTAAATCGAATGTAATGCTCAAAATAGTGCAGGCTGCCAGTTTTGTCCGATTCCACTCGGACAGCAACCCGAAGTCAGAATCTGGCGAATTTTCGAGGTCAATGGACTTCGAATTAACTTAGAACATAAAATTTCTAGATAACTAAGTTACCTATTCAAAATAGTTTGAATCAGAGTCGTCCGATTTGTAAATCAAAATTTATGCTCAAATTCGTGCAGGCTGCCAGCTTCAGCCGATTCCACTCGGACAACAACCCTAAGTCAGAATAGAGCGAATTTTCGGGGTTAATGGACTTCGAATTAACTTAAAACATAAAAGTTCTACATATTTAAGTTATCTATTCAAAAGAATTTGAATCAGAGTCGTCCGATTTGTAAATCAAAAGTTATGCTCAAAATCGGGCAGGCTGTCAGTTTCGGCCGATTCCACTCGGACAACAACCCTAAGTCAGAATCGAGCGATTTCGAGGTCAATAGACTTCGAATCGGGACTAACTTAAAACATTAAAGTTCTAACAATTAAGTTAGCTATTCATAGGAAATTGAATCAGAGTCTTCCGATTTGGTTATGCTCAAAATCGTGCAGGCAGCCAGTTTCGGTCGATTCCACTCGGACAGCCACCCTAAGTCAGAATTGGGCGAATTTTCGAAGTCAATAGACTTCGAATCGGGACTAACTTAAAACATAAAGGTTCTAGCTACTTACGTTTTCTATTCAAAGGAATTTGAATCAGAGTCTTCCGATTTGTAAATCGAAATTAAGACTCAAAATAGTGCAGGCTGCCAGTTTTGTCCAATTCCACTCGGACAGCAACCCGAAGACAGAATCGGGCGAAGTGTAGGCTGCCAGTTTCGGCCGATTCCACTCGGACAGCAACCCTAAGTCAGAATCGGGAGATTTCGAGGTCAATAGACTTCGATCGAGAATAACTTAAAACATATTAGTTCTAATAATTAAGTTAGTAATTCATAGGAATTTGAATCAGAGCCTTCCTATTTGTAGAAGAAAGTAATGCTCAAAATAGTGCAGGCTGCAAGTTTCGGCCGATTCCACTCGGACAACAAGCCAAAGTCAGAATCGGGCGAATTTTCAAGGTCAATGGACTTCGAATTAACTTAAAACATAAAAGTTCGACATAATTAAGTTTGCTATTCAAAAGAATTCGAATCAGAGTCTTCCGATTTGGTTATGCTCAAAATCGTGCAGGCTGCCAGTTTCGGCCGATTCCACTCGGACAGCCACCCTAAGTCAGAATCGGGCGAATTTTCGAGATCAATGAACTTCGAATTAACTTAGAACATAAAAGTTCTTGATAACTAAGTTACCTATTCAAAATAGTTTGAATCAGAGTCGTCCGATTTGTAAATCAAAAGTTATGCACAAAATCGTGTAGGCTGCTAGTTTCGGCCGATTCCACTCGGACAGCAACCCTAAGTCAGAATCGGGAGATTTCGAGGTCAATAGACTCCGAATCGAGACTAACGTAAAACATATAAGTTCTATTAGTTAAGTTACTTATTCATAGGAATTCGAATCAGAGTCTTCCGATTTGGTTATGCTCAAAATCGTGCAGGCTGCCAGTTTCGGCCGATTCAACTCGGACAGCAAACCTAAGTCAGAATCGGACGAATTTTCAAGGTAAATGGACTTCGAATTAAGTTAAAATATAAACTTTCTACATAATTAACTTATCTGTCCAAAAGAATTTGAATCAGAGTCTTCCGATTTGGTTATACTCAAAATCGTGAAGGCTGGCAGTTTCGGCCGTTTCCACTCGGACAGCCACCCTATGTCAGAATGGAACGAAATTTCGAGGTCAATGGACTTCGAATTGTGACTAACTTAAAACATAAAAGGTCTAGCTAGTTAAGTTTACTATTCAAAGGAATTTGAATCAGAGCTTTCCGATTGTAAATCGAATGTAATGCTCAAAATAGTGCAGGCTGCCAGTTTTGTCCGATTCCACTCGGACAGCAACCCGAAGTCAGAATCTGGCGAATTTTCGAGGTCAATGGACTTCGAATTAACTTAGAACATAAAATTTCTAGATAACTAAGTTACCTATTCAAAATAGTTTGAATCAGAGTCGTCCGATTTGTAAATCAAAATTTATGCTCAAATTCGTGCAGGCTGCCAGCTTCAGCCGATTCCACTCGGACAACAACCCTAAGTCAGAATAGAGCGAATTTTCGGGGTTAATGGACTTCGAATTAACTTAAAACATAAAAGTTCTACATATTTAAGTTATCTATTCAAAAGAATTTGAATCAGAGTCGTCCGATTTGTAAATCAAAAGTTATGCTCAAAATCGGGCAGGCTGTCAGTTTCGGCCGATTCCACTCGGACAACAACCCTAAGTCAGAATCGAGCGATTTCGAGGTCAATAGACTTCGAATCGGGACTAACTTAAAACATTAAAGTTCTAACAATTAAGTTAGCTATTCATAGGAAATTGAATCAGAGTCTTCCGATTTGGTTATGCTCAAAATCGTGCAGGCAGCCAGTTTCGGTCGATTCCACTCGGACAGCCACCCTGAGTCAGAATTGGGCGAATTTTCGAAGTCAATAGACTTCGAATCGGGACTAACTTAAAACATAAAGGTTCTAGCTACTTACGTTTTCTATTCAAAGGAATTTGAATCAGAGTCTTCCGATTTGTAAAAAGACTCAAAATAGTGCAGGCTGCCAGTTTTGTCCAATTCCACTCGGACAGCAACCCGAAGTCAGAATCGGGCGAAGTGTAGGCTGCCAGTTTCGGCCGATTCCACTCGGACAGCAACCCTAAGTCAGAATCGGGAGATTTCGAGGTCAATAGACTTCGATCGAGAATAACTTAAAACATATTAGTTCTAATAATTAAGTTAGTAATTCATAGGAATTTGAATCAGAGCCTTCCGATTTGTAGAAGAAAGTAATGCTCAAAATAGTGTAGGCTGCAAGTTTCGGCCGATTCCACTCGGACAACAAACCAAAGTCAGAATCCGACGAATTTTCAAGGTCAATGGACTTCGAATTAACTTAAAACATAAAAGTTCTACATAATTAAGTTTGCTATTCAAAAGAATATGAATCAGAGTCTTCCGATTTAGTTATGCTCAAAATCGTGCAGGCTGCCAATTTCGGCCGATTCAACTCGGACGGCAACCCTAAGTCAGATGCAGGAGAATTTCGAGGTGAATGGACTTTGAATCGGGACTAACCTAAAACATAAAAGTTCTAGCTAATTAAGTTTGCTATTCAAAGAAATTTGAATAAAAGCCTTCCGATTTGTAAAGGAAAGTAATGCTCAAAACAGTGCAGGCTGCAAGTTAAGGCCGATTCCACACGGACAACAAACCTAAGTCGGAATCGAGCGAATTTTCGGGGTCAATGGACTTCGAATTAACTTAAAACATAAAAGTTCTACATATTTAAGTTATCTATTCAAAAGAATTTGAATCAGAGTCGTCCGATTTGTAAATCAAAAGTTATGCTCAAAATCGGGCAGGCTGTCAGTTTCGGCCGATTCCACTCGGACAACAACCCTTAGTCAGAATCGAGCGATTTCGAGGTCAATAGACTTCGAATCGGGACCAACTTAAAACATAAAAGTTCTAACAATTAAGTTAGCTATTCATAGGAAATTGAATCAGAGTCTTCCGATTTGGTTATGCTCAAAATCGTGCAGGCTGCCAGTTTCGGTCGATTCCACTCGGACAGCCACCCTAAGTCAGAATTGGGCGAATTTTCGAGGTCAATAGACTTCGAATCGGGACTAACTTAAAACATAAAGGTTCTAGCTACTTACGTTTTCTATTCAAAGGAATTTGAATCAGAGTCTTCCGATTTGTAAATCGAAATTAAGACTCAAAATAGTGCAGGCTGCCAGTTTTGTCCAATTCCACTCGGACAGCAACCCGAAGACAGAATCGGGCGAAGTGTAGGCTGCCAGTTTCGGCCGATTCCACTCGGACAGCAACCCTAAGTCAGAATCGGGAGATTTCGAGGTCAATAGACTTCGATCGAGAATAACTTAAAACATATTAGTTCTAATAATTAAGTTAGTAATTCATAGGAATTTGAATCAGAGCCTTCCTATTTGTAGAAGAAAGTAATGCTCAAAATAGTGCAGGCTGCAAGTTTCGGCCGATTCCACTCGGACAACAAGCCAAAGTCAGAATCGGGCGAATTTTCAAGGTCAATGGACTTCGAATTAACTTAAAACATAAAAGTTCGACATAATTAAGTTTGCTATTCAAAAGAATTCGAATCAGAGTCTTCCGATTTGGTTATGCTCAAAATCGTGCAGGCTGCCAGTTTCGGCCGATTCCACTCGGACAGCCACCCTAAGTCAGAATCGGGCGAATTTTCGAGATCAATGAACTTCGAATTAACTTAGAACATAAAAGTTCTTGATAACTAAGTTACCTATTCAAAATAGTTTGAATCAGAGTCGTCCGATTTGTAAATCAAAAGTTATGCACAAAATCGTGTAGGCTGCTAGTTTCGGCCGATTCCACTCGGACAGCAACCCTAAGTCAGAATCGGGAGATTTCGAGGTCAATAGACTCCGAATCGAGACTAACGTAAAACATATAAGTTCTAATAGTTAAGTTACTTATTCATAGGAATTCGAATCAGAGTCTTCCGATTTGGTTATGCTCAAAATCGTGCAGGCTGCCAGTTTCGGCCGATTCAACTCGGACAGCAAACCTAAGTCAGAATCGGACGAATTTTCAAGGTAAATGGACTTCGAATTAAGTTAAAATATAAACTTTCTACATAATTAACTTATCTGTCCAAAAGAATTTGAATCAGAGTCTTCCGATTTGGTTATACTCAAAATCGTGAAGGCTGGCAGTTTCGGCCGTTTCCACTCGGACAGCCACCCTATGTCAGAATGGAACGAAATTTCGAGGTCAATGGACTTCGAATTGTGACTAACTTAAAACATAAAAGGTCTAGCTAGTTAAGTTTACTATTCAAAGGAATTTGAATCAGAGCTTTCCGATTGTAAATCGAATGTAATGCTCAAAATAGTGCAGGCTGCCAGTTTTGTCCGATTCCACTCGGACAGCAACCCGAAGTCAGAATCTGGCGAATTTTCGAGGTCAATGGACTTCGAATTAACTTAGAACATAAAATTTCTAGATAACTAAGTTACCTATTCAAAATAGTTTGAATCAGAGTCGTCCGATTTGTAAATCAAAATTTATGCTCAAATTCGTGCAGGCTGCCAGCTTCAGCCGATTCCACTCGGACAACAACCCTAAGTCAGAATAGAGCGAATTTTCGGGGTTAATGGACTTCGAATTAACTTAAAACATAAAAGTTCTACATATTTAAGTTATCTATTCAAAAGAATTTGAATCAGAGTCGTCCGATTTGTAAATCAAAAGTTATGCTCAAAATCGGGCAGGCTGTCTGTTTCGGCCGATTCCACTCGGACAACAACCCTAAGTCAGAATCGAGCGATTCGAGGTCAATAGACTTCGAATCGGGACTAACTTAAAACATTAAAGTTCTAACAATTAAGTTAGCTATTCATAGGAAATTGAATCAGAGTCTTCCGATTTGGTTATGCTCAAAATCGTGCAGGCTGCCAGTTTCGGTCGATTCCACTCGGACAGCCACCCTAAGTCAGAATTGGGCGAATTTTTGAAGTCAATAGACTTCGAATCGGGACTAACTTAAAACATAAAGGTTCTAGCTACTTACGTTTTCTATTCAAAGGAATTTGAATCAGAGTCTTCCGATTTGTAAATCGAAAGTAAGACTCAAAATAGTGCAGGCTGCCAGTTTTGTCCAATTCCAATCGGACAGCAACCCGAAGTCAGAATCGGGCGAAGTGTAGGCTGCCAGTTTCGGCCGATTCCACTCGGACAGCAACCCGAAGTCAGAATCGGGAGATTTCGAGGTCAATAGACTTCGATCGAGAATAACTTAAAACATATTAGTTCTAATAATTAAGTTAGTAATTCATAGGAATTTGAATCAGAGCCTTCCGATTTGTAGAAGAAAGTAATGCTCAAAATAGTGCAGGCTGCAAGTTTCGGCCGATTCCACTCGGACAACAAACCAAAGTCAGAATCCTGCGAATTTTCAAGGTCAATGGACTTCGAATTAACTTAAAACATAAAAGTTCTACATAATTAAGTTTGCTATTCAAAAGAATTTGAATCAGAGTCTTCCGATTTGGTTATGCTCAAAATCGTGCAGGCTGCCAATTTCGGCCGATTCAACTCGGACGGCAAACCTAAGTCAGATGCAGGCGAATTTTCGAGGTGAATGGACTTTGAATCGGGACTAACATAAAACATAAAAGTTCTAGCTAATTAAGTTTGCTATTCAAAGAAATTTGAATAAAAGCCTTCCGATTTGTAAAGGAAAGTAATGCTCAAAACAGTGCAGGCTGCAAGTTAAGGCCGATTCCACTCGGACAACAAACCTAAGTCGGAATCGAGCGAATTTTCGGGGTCAATGGACTTCGAATTAACTTAAAACATAAAAGTTCTACATATTTAAGTTATCTATTCAAAAGAATTTGAATCAGAGTCGTCCGATTTGTAAATCAAAAGTTATGCTCAAAATCGGGCAGGCTGTCAGTTTCGGCCGATTCCACTCGGACAACAACCCTTAGTCAGAATCGAGCGATTTCGAGGTCAATAGACTTCGAATCGGGACCAACTTAAAACATAAAAGTTCTAACAATTAAGTTAGCTATTCATAGGAAATTGAATCAGAGTCTTCCGATTTGGTTATGCTCAAAATCGTGCAGGCTGCCAGTTTCGGTCGATTCCACTCGGACAGCCACCCTAAGTCAGAATTGGGCGAATTTTCGAGGTCAATAGACTTCGAATCGGGACTAACTTAAAACATAAAGGTTCTAGCTACTTACGTTTTCTATTCAAAGGAATTTGAATCAGAGTCTTCCGATTTGTAAATCGAAATTAAGACTCAAAATAGTGCAGGCTGCCAGTTTTGTCCAATTCCACTCGGACAGCAACCCGAAGACAGAATCGGGCGAAGTGTAGGCTGCCAGTTTCGGCCGATTCCACTCGGACAGCAACCCTAAGTCAGAATCGGGAGATTTCGAGGTCAATAGACTTCGATCGAGAATAACTTAAAACATATTAGTTCTAATAATTAAGTTAGTAATTCATAGGAATTTGAATCAGAGCCTTCCGATTTGTAGAAGAAAGTAATGCTCAAAATAGTGCAGGCTGCAAGTTTCGGCCGATTCCACTCGGACAACAAGCCAAAGTCAGAATCGGGCGAATTTTCAAGGTCAATGGACTTCAAATTAACTTAAAACATAAAAGTTCTACATAATTAAGTTTGCTATTCAAAAGATTTTGAATCAGAGTCTTCCGATTTGGTTATGCTCAAAATCGTGCAGGCTGCCAGTTTCGGCCGATTCCACTCGGACAGCCACCCTAAGTCAGAATCGGGCGAATTTTCGAGATCAATGAACTTCGAATTAACTTAGAACATAAAAGTTCTTATAACTAAGTTACCTATTCAAAATAGTTTGAATCAGAGTCGTCCGATTTGTAAATCAAAAGTTATGCACAAAATCGTGTAGGCTGCTAGTTTCGGCCGATTCCACTCGGACAGCAACCCTATGTCAGAATCGGGAGATTTTGAGGTCAATAGACTCCGAATCGAGACTAACGTAAAACATATAAGTTCTAATAGTTAAGTTACTTATTCATAGGAATTCGAATCAGAGTCTTTCGATTTGGTTATGCTCAAAATCGTGTACGCTGCCAGTTTCGGCCGATTCAACTCGGACAGCAAACCTAAGTCAGAATCGGGCGAATTTTCAAGGTAAATGGACTTCGAATTAAGTTAAAATATAAACGTTCTACGTAATTAACTTATCTATCCAAAAGAATTTGAATCAGAGTCTTTCGATTTGGTTATACTCAAAATCGTGAAGGCTGCCAGTTTCGGCCGTTTCCACTCGGACAGCCACCCTAAGTCAGAATGGGACGAATTTTCGAGGTCAATGGACTTCGAATTGTGACTAACTTAAAACATAAAAGGTTTAGCTAGTTAAGTTTACTATTCAAAGGAATTTGAATCAGAGCTTTCCGATTGTAAATCGAATGTAATGCTCAAAATAGTGCAGGTTGCCAGTTTTGTTCGATTCCACTCGGACAGCAACCCGAAGTCAGAATCTGGCGAATTTTCGAGGTCAATGGCCTTCGAATTAACTTAGAACATAAAATTCTAGATAACTAAGTTACCTATTCAAAATAGTTTGAATCAGAGTCGTCCGATTTGTAAATCAAAATTTATGCTCAAAATCGTGCAGGCTGCCAGTTTCAGCCGATTCCACTCGGACAGCAACCCTAAGTCAGAATCGGGAGATTTCGAGGTCAATAGACTTCGAATCGAGACTAACATAAAACATATAAGTTCTAATAATTACATTAGTTATTCATAGGAATTTGAATCTGAGTCTTCCGATTTGGTTATGCTCAAAATCGTGCAGGCTGCCAGTTTCGGCCGATTTAACTCGGACAGCAAACCTAAGTCAGAATCGGGCGAATTTTCGAGGTCAATGGACTTCGAATCGGGACTAACTTAGAACATAAAGGTCTAGCTTGTTAAGTTTTCTATTCAAAGGAATTTGAATCAGAGCCTTCCGATTTGTAAAGAAAAGTAATGCTCAAAATAGTGCAGGCTGCAAGTTAAAGCCGATTCCACTCGGACAACAAACCTAAGTCAGAATCGGACGAATTTTCGGGGTCAATGGACTTCGAATTAACTTAAAACATAAAAGTTCTACATAATTAAGTTACCTATTCGAAAGAATTTGAATCAGAGTCGTCCGATTTGTAAATAAAAAGTTATGCTCAAAATCGTGCAGGCTGCCAGTTTCGGCCGATTCCACTCGGACAGCAACCCTAAGTCAGAATCGGGTGATTTCGAGGTCAATAGACTTCGAATCGGGACTAACTTAAAACATATAAGTTCTAATAATTAAGTTAGCTATTCATAGGAATTTGAATCAGAGTCTTCCGATTTGGTTATGCTCAAAATCGTACAGGCTGCCAATTTCGGCCGATTCAACTCGGACAGCAAACCTAAGTCAGATGCAGGCGAATTTTCGAGGTGAATGGACTTTGAATCGTGACTAACCTAAAACATAAATGTTCTAGCTAATTAAGTTTGCTATTCAAAGAAATTTGAATAAAAGCCTTCCGATTTGTAAAGGAAAGTAATGCTCAAAATAGTGCAGGCTGCAAGTTAAGGCCGATTCCACTCGGACAACAAACCTAAGTCGGAATCGGGCGAATTTTCGGGGTCAATGGACTTCGAATTAACTTAAAACATAAAAGTTCTACATATTTAAGTTATCTATTCAAAAGAATTTGAATCAGAGTCGTTCGATTTGTAAATCAAAAGTCATGCTCAAACTCGGGCAGGCTGCCAGTTTCGGCCAATTCCACTCGGACAGCAACCCTAAGTCAGAATCGAGCAATTTCGAGGTCAATAGACTTCGAATCGGGACTAACTTAAAACATATAAGTTCTAACAATTAAGTTAGCTATTCATAGGAAATTGAATCAGAGTCTTCCGATTTGGTTATGCTCAAAATCGTGCAGGCTGCCAGTTTCGGTCGATTCCACTCGGACAGCCACCCTAAGTCAGAATTGGGCGAATTTTCGAGGTCAATAGACTTCGAATCGGGACTAACTTCAAACATAAAAGTTCAAGCTACTTACGTTTTCTATTCAAAAGAATTTGAATCAGAGTCTTCCGATTTGTAAATCGAAAGTAAGACTCAAAATAGTACAGGCTGCCAGTTTTGTCCAATTCCACTCGGACAGCAACACGAAGTCAGAATCGGGCGAAGTGTAGGCTGCCAGTTTCGGCTGATTCCACTCGGACAGCAACCCTAAGTCAGAATCGGGAGATTTCGAGGTCAATAGACTTCGATCGAGAATAACTTAAAACATATTTGTTCTAATAATTAAGTTAGTTATTCATAGGAATTTGAATGAGAGCCTTCCTATTTGTAGAAGAAAGTAATGCTCAAAATAGTGCAGGCTGCAAGTTTCGGCCGATTCCACTCGGACAACAAGCCAAAGTCAGAATCGGGCGAATTTTCAAGGTCAATGGACTTCGAATTAACTTAAAACATAAAAGTTCGACATAATTAAGTTTGCTATTCAAAAGAATTCGAATCAGAGTCTTCCGATTTGGTTATGCTCAAAATCGTGCAGGCTGCCAGTTTCGGCCGATTCCACTCGGACAGCCACCCTAAGTCAGAATCGGGCGAATTTTCGAGATCAATGAACTTCGAATTAACTTAGAACATAAAAGTTCTTGATAACTAAGTTACCTATTCAAAATAGTTTGAATCAGAGTCGTCCGATTTGTAAATCAAAAGTTATGCACAAAATCGTGTAGGCTGCTAGTTTCGGCCGATTCCACTCGGACAGCAACCCTAAGTCAGAATCGGGAGATTTCGAGGTCAATAGACTCCGAATCGAGACTAACGTAAAACATATAAGTTCTAATAGTTAAGTTACTTATTCATAGGAATTCGAATCAGAGTCTTCCGATTTGGTTATGCTCAAAATCGTGCAGGCTGCCAGTTTCGGCCGATTCAACTCGGACAGCAAACCTAAGTCAGAATCGGACGAATTTTCAAGGTAAATGGACTTCGAATTAAGTTAAAATATAAACTTTCTACATAATTAACTTATCTGTCCAAAAGAATTTGAATCAGAGTCTTCCGATTTGGTTATACTCAAAATCGTGAAGGCTGGCAGTTTCGGCCGTTTCCACTCGGACAGCCACCCTATGTCAGAATGGGACGAAATTTCGAGGTCAATGGACTTCGAATTGTGACTAACTTAAAACATAAAAGGTTTAGCTAGTTAATTTTACTATTCAAAGGAATTTGAATCAGAGCTTTCCGATTGTAAATCGAATGTAATGCTCAAAATAGTGCAGGCTGCCAGTTTTGTCCGATTCCACTCGGACAGCAACCCGAAGTCAGAATCTGGCGAATTTTCGAGGTCAATGGACTTCGAATTAACTTAGAACATAAAATTTCTAGATAACTAAGTTACCTATTCAAAATAGTTTGAATCAGAGTCGTCCGATTTGTAAATCAAAATTTATGCTCAAATTCGTGCAGGCTGCCAGCTTCAGCCGATTCCACTCGGACAGCAACCCTAAGTCAGAATCGGGAGATTTCGAGGTCAATAGACTTCGAATCGAGACTAACATAAAACATATAATTTCTAATAATTACGTTAGTTATTCATAGGAATTTGAATCAGAGTCTTCCGATTTGGTTATGCTCAAAATCGTGCTAGCTGCCAGTTTCGGCCGATTCAACTCGGACAGCAAACCTAAGTCAGAATCGGGCGAATTTTTGAGGTCAATGGACTTCGAATCGGGACTAACTTAAAACATAAAAGTTCTAGCTTGTTAAGTTTTCTATTCAAAGGAATTTGAATCAGAGCCTTCCGATTTGTAAAGGAAAGTAATGCTCAAAATAGTGCAGGCTGCAAGTTAAGGACGATTCCACTCGGACAACAAACCAAAGTCAGAATCGGGCGAATTTTCGAGGTCAATGGACTTCGAATTAAGTTAAAATATAAACGTTCTACGTAATTAACTTATCTATCCAAAAGAATTTGAATCAGAGTCTTCCGATTTGGTTATACTCAAAATCGTGAAGGCTGCCAGTTTCGGCCGTTTCCACTCGGACAGCCACCCTAACTAAGAATTGGGCAAATTTTCGAGGTTAATGGACTTTTAATTGAGACTAACTTAAAACATAATAGTTCTATCTATTTAATTTGCTATTCAAAGGAATTTGAATCAGAGCCTTTCGATTTGTAAATCGAAAGTAATGCTCAAAATAGTGCAGGCTGCCAGTTTTGTCCGATTACACTCGGACAGCAACCCTAAGTCAGGATCGGGCGAATTTTCGAGATCAATGAACTTCGAATTAACTTAGAACATAAAAGTTCTTGATAACTAAGTTACCTATTCAAAATAGTTTGAATCAGAGTCGTCCGATTTGTAAATCAAAAGCTATGCACTCGGACAGCCACCCTAAGTCAGAATGGGACGAATTTTCGAGGTCAATGGACTTCGAATGGTGACTAACTTAAAACATAAAAGTTTAGCTAGTTAAGTTTACTATTGAAAGGAATTTGAATCAGAGCCTTCCGATTGTAAATCGAATGTAATGCTCAAAATAGTGCAGGCTGCCAGTTTTATCCGATTCCACTCGGACAGCAACCCGAAGTCAGAATCTGGCGAATTTTCGAGGTCAATGGACTTCGAATTAACTTAGAACATAAAATTTCTAGATAACTAAGTTACCTATTCAAAATAGTTTGAATAAGAGTTGTCCGATTTTAAATCAAAATTTATGCTAAAAATCGTGCAGGCTGCCAGTTTCGGCCGATTCCAATCGGACAGCAACCCTAAGTCAGAATCGGGCGATTTCGAGGTCAATAGACTTCGAATCGGGACTAACTTAAAACATATAAGTTCTAATAATTAAGTTAGCTATTCATAGGAATTTGAATAGAGTCTTCCGATTTGGTTATCCTCAAAATCGTGCATGCTGCCAGTTTCGGCCTATTCAACTCGGACAGCAAACCTAAGTCAGATGCAGGCGAATTTTCGAGGTGAATGGACTTTGAATCGGGACTAACTTAAAACATAAAAGTTCTAGCTAATTAAGTTTGCTTTTCAAAGAAATTTGAATAAAAGCCTTCCGATTTGTAAAGAAAAGTAATGCTCAAAATAGTGCAGGCTGCAAGTTAAGGCCGATTCCACTCGGACAACAAACCTAAGTCGGAATCGGGCGAATTTTTGGGGTCAATGGACTTCGAATTAACTTAAAACATAAAAGTTCTACATATTTAAGTTATCTATTCAAAAGAATTTGAATCAGAGTCGTCCAATTTGTAAATCAAAAGTTATACTCAAAATCGGGCAGGCAGCCAGTTTCGGCCGATTCCACTCGGACAGCAACCCTAAGTTAGAATCGAGCGATTTCGAGGTCAATAGACTTCGAATCGGGACTAACTTAAAACATATAAGTTCTAATAATTAAGTTAACTATTCATAGGAATTTGAATCAGAGTCTTCAGATTTGGTTATGCTCAAGATCGTGCAGGCTGCCAGTTTCGGTCGATTCCACTCGGACAGCCACCCTAAGTCAGAATTGGGCGAATTTTCGAGGCCAATAGACTTCGAATCGGGACCAACTTAAAACATAAAGGTTCTAGCTACTTAAGTTTTCTATTCAAAGGAATTTGAATCAGAGTCTTCCGATTTTTAAATCGAAAGTAAGACTCAAAATAGTGCAGGCTGCCAGTTTTGTCCAATTCCACTCGGACAACAACCCGAAGTCAGAATCGGGTGAAGTGCAGGCTGCCAGTTTGGGCCGATTCCACTCGGACAGCAACCCTAAGTCAGAATCGGGAGATTTCGAGGTCAATAGACTTCGATCGAGACTAACATAAAACATATTAGTTATAATAATTAAGTTAGTTATTCATAGGAATTTGAATCAGAGTCTTCCGATTTGGTTATGCTCAAAATCGTGCAGGCTGCCAGTTTCATCCGATTCAACTCGGACAGCAAACCTAATTCAGAATCGGGCGAATTTTCGAGGTCAATGGACTTCGAATCGGGACTAAGTTAAAAACATAAAAGTTCTAGCTAAGTTTGCTAGTCAAAGGAATTTGAATCAGAGCCTTCCGATTTGTAATTCGAATGTAATGCTCAAAATAGTGCAGGTTGTCAGTTTTGTCCGATTCCACTCGGACAACAACCCGAAGTCAGAATCGGGCGAATTTTCGAGTTCAATGAACCTCGAATTAACTTAAAACATAAAAGTTCTAGATAACAAAGTTACCTATTCAAAATAGTTTGAATCAGAGTCGTCCGATTTGTAAATCAAAAGTTATGCTCAAAATCGTGCAGGCTGCCAGTTTCGGCCGATTACAGTCGGCCAGCAACCCTAAGTTAGAATCGGGAGATTTCGAGGTCAATTGACTTCGAATCAAGACTAACTTAAAACATTTTAGTTCTAATAATTAAGTTAGGTATTCATATGAATTTGAATCTGAGTCTTCCGATTTGGTTATGCTCAAAATCGTGAAGGCTGCCAGTTTCGGCCGTTTCCACTCGGACAGCCACCCTAAGTCGTAATGGGACGAATTTTCGAGGTCAATGGACTTCGAATTGTGACTAACTTAAAACATAAAAGGTTTAGCTAGTTAAGTTTACTATTCAAAGGAACTTGAATCAGAGCCTTCCGATTGTAAATCGAATGTAATGCTCAAAATAGTGCAGGCTGCCGAAGTCAGAATCTGGCGAATTTTCGAGGTCAATGGACTTCGAATTAACTTAGAACATAAAATTTCTAGATAACTAAGTTACCTATTCAAAATAGTTTGAATCAGAGTCGTCCGATTTGTAAATCAAAATTTATGCTCAAAATCGTGCAGGCTGCCAGCTTCAGCCGATTCCACTCGGACAGCAACCCTAACCGAGAATCGGGAGATTTCGAGGTCAATAGACTTCGAATCGAGACTAACATAAAACATATAAGTTCTAATAATTACGTTAGTTATTCATAGTTATTTGAATAAGAGTCTTCCGATTTGGTTATGATCAAAATCGTGCAGGCTGCCAGTTTCGGCTGATTCAACTCGGACAGCAAACCTAAGTCAGAATCGGGCCAATTTTCGAGGTCAATGGACTTCGAATCGGAGCTAACTTAAAACATAAAAGTTCTAGCTTGTTAAGTTTTCTATTCAAAGGAATTTGAATCAGGGCCTTCCGATTTGTAAAGGAAACTAATGCTCAAAATAGTGCAGGCTGCAAGTTAAGGCCGATTCCACTCGGACAACAAACCTAAGTCAGAATCGGGCGAATATTTGGGGGTCAATGGACTTCGAATTAACTTCAAACATAAAAGTTCTACATAATTAAGTTATCTATTCGAAAGAATTTGAATCAGAGTCGTCTGATTTGTAAATAAAAAGTTATTCTCAAAATCGTGCAGGCTGCCAGTTTCGGCCGATTCCACTCGGACAGCAACCCTAAGTCAGAATCGGGCGATTTCGAGGTCAATAGACTTCGAATCGGGACTAACTAAAAACATATAAGTTCTAATAATTAAGTTAGCTATTCATAGGAATTTGAATCAGAGTCTTCCGATTTGGTTGTGCTCAAAATCGTGCAGGGTGCCAGTTTCGGCCGATTCAACTCGGACAGCAAACCTAAGTCAGATGCAGGCGAATTTTCGAGGTGAATGGACTTTGAATCGGGACTAACTCAAAACATAAAAGTTTTAGCTAATTAAGTTTGCTATTCAAAGAAATTTGAATAAATGCCTTCCGATTTGTAAAGGAAAGTAATGCTCAAAATAGTGCAGGCTTCAAGTTAAGGCCGATTCCACTCGGACAACAAACCTAAGTCGGAATCGGGCGAATTTTCGGGGTCAATGGACTTCGAATTAACTTAAAACATAAAAGTTATACATATTTAAGTTATCTATTCAAAAGAATTTGAATCAGAGTCGTCCGATTTGTAAATCAAAAGTTATGCTCAAAATCGGGCAGGCTGCCAGTTTCGGCCGATTCCACTCGGACAGCAACCCTAAGTCAGAATCGAGCGATTTCGAGGTCAATAACTTCGAATCGGGACTAACTTAATTTAGATAAGTTCTAATAATTAAGTTAGCTATTCATAGGAATTTGAATCAAAGTCTTCCGATTTGGTTATGCTCAAAATCGTGCATGCTGCTTTCGGTCGATTCCACTCGGACAGCCACCCTAAGTCAGAATTGGGCGAATTTTCGAGGTGAATAGACCTCGAATCGGGACTAACATAAAGGTTCTAGCTACTTACGTTTTCTATTCAAAGGAATTTGAATCAGAGTCTTCCGATTTGTAAATCGAAATTAAGACTCAAAATAGTGCAGGCTGCTAGTTTTGTCCAATTCCACTCGGACAGCAACCCGAAGTCAGAATCGGGCGAAGTGTAGGCTGCCAGTTTCGGCCGATTCCACTCGGACAGCAACCCTATGTCAGAATCGGGAGATTTCGAGGTCAATAGACTCCAATCGAGACTAACGTAAAACATATAAGTTCTAATAGTTAAGTTACTTATTCATAGGAATTCGAATCAGAGTCTTCCGATTTGGTTATGCTCAAAATCGTGTACGCTGCCAGTTTCGGCCGGTTCAACTCGGACATCAAACCTAAGTCAGAATCGGGCGAATTTTCAAGGTAAATGGACTTCGAATTAAGTTAAAATATAAACGTTCTACGTAATTAGTATTCATAGGAATTTGAATCAGAGTCTTCCGATTTGGTTATGCTCAAAATCGTGCAGGCTGCCAGTTTCGGCCGATTCAGCTCGGACAACAAACCTAATTCAGAATCGGGCGAATTTTCAAGGTCAATGGACTTCGAATCGGGACTAAGTTAAAACATAAAACTTCTAGCTAGTTAAGTGTGCTAGTCAAAGGAATTTAAATCAGAGCCTTCCGATTTGTAAATCGAATGTAATGCTCAAAATAGTGCAGGCTGCCAGTTTTGTCCGATTCCACTCGGACAGCAACCCGAAGTCAGAATCGGGCGAATTTTTGAGTTCAATGAACCTCGAATTAACTTAAAACATAAAAGTTCTAGATAACTAAGTTACCTATTCGAAATAGTTTGAATCAGAGTCGTCCGATTTGTAAATCAAAAGTTATGCTCAAAATCGTGCAGGCTGCCAGTTTCGGCCGATTACACTCGGCCAGCAACCCTAAGTCAGAATCGGGAGATTTCGAGGTCAATTGACTTCGAATCGAGACTAACTTAAAACATATTAGTTCTAATAATTAAGTTAGGTATTCATAGGAATTTGAATCAGAGTCTTCCGATTTGGTTATGCTCAAAATCGTGCAGGCTGCCAGTTTCGGCCGATTCAACTCGGACAGCAAACCTAAGTCAGAATCGGGCGAATTTTAGAGGTCAATGGACTTCGAATCGTGTCTAAGTTAAAACATAAAAGCTCTAGCTAGTTAAGTTTGCTAATCAAATGAATTTGAATCAGAGCCTTCCGATTTGTAAATCGAATGTAATGCTCAAAATAATGCAGGCTGCCAGTTATGTCCGATTCCAATCGGACGGCAACCCGAAGTCAGAATCAGGCGAATTTTCGAGGTCAATGAACTTCGAATTAACTTAGAACATAAAAGTTCTAGATAACTAAGTTACCTATTCAAAATAGTTTGAATCAGAGTCGTCCGATTTGCAAATCAGAATTTATGCTCAAAATCGTGCTGGCTGCCAGTTTCGGCCGGTTCAACTCGTACAGCAAACCTAAGTCAGAATCGGGCGAATTTTCGAGGTAAATGGACTTCGAATTAAGTTGAAACATAAAAGTTCTACATAATTAACTTATCTATCCAAAAGAATTTGAATCAGAGTCTTCCGATTTGGTTATGCTCAAAATCGTGAAGGCTGCCAGTTTCGGCAGATTCCACTCGGACAACAACCCTAAGTCAGAATTGGGCGAATTTTCGATGTCAATGGACTTCGAATCGGGACTAATTTAAAACATGAAGGTTCTATCTACTGAAGTTTGCTATTCAAAGGAATTTGAATCAGAGCCTTCCGATTTGTAAATCGAAAGTAGTGCTCAAAATCGTGCAGGCTGCAAGTTTCGGCCGATTACACTCGGACAGCAACCCGAAGTCATATAATCGGGCGAATTTTCGAGGTCAATGGACTTCGAATTAACTTAAAACATAAAATTTCTACATAATCAAGTTATCTATTCAAAAGAATTTGAATGAGAGTCGTCCGATTTGTAATCAAAAGTTATGCTCAAAATCGTGCAGGCTGCCAGTTTCGGCCGATTCCACTGGGACAGCAACCCTAAGTCAGAATCGGGCGATTTCAAGGTCAATAGACTTCGAATCGGGACAAACTTAAAACATATAAGTTCTAATAATTAAGTTAGCTATTCATAGGAATTTGAATCAGAGTCTTCCGATTGTTATGCTCAAAATCGTGCAGGCTGCCAGTTTCGGCCGATTCTACTCGGACAGCAATCCTAAGTCAGAATCGGGCGATTTCCAGGTCAATAGACTTCGAATCGGGACTAACTTAAAACATATAAGTTCTACTAATTAAGTTAGCTATTCATAGGAATTTGAATCAGAGTCTTCCGATTTGGTTATGCTCAAAATCGTGCAGGCTGCTTTCGGCCGATTCAACTCGGACAGCAAACCTAAGTCAGAATCGGGCGAATTTTCGAGGTAAATGGACTTCGAATTAAGTTAAAACATAAAAGTTCTACATAATTAACTTATCTATCCAAAAGAATTTGAATCAGAGTCTTCCTATTTGGTTATGCTCAAAATCGTGAAGTCTTCCGATTGGGCGAATTTTCGATGTCAATGGACTTCGAATTAGGACTAATTTAAAACATGAAGGTTCTATCTACTTAAGTTTGCTATTCAAAGGAATTTGAATAAGAGCCTTCCGATTTGTAAATCGAAAGTAGTGCTCAAAATAATGCACGCTGCAAGTTTCGGCCGATTACACTCGGACAGCAACCCGAAGTCATAATCGGGCGAATTTTTGTGGTCAATGGACTTCGAATTAACTTAAAACATAAAATTTCTACATATTTATGTTATCTATTCAAAAGAGTTTGAATCAGAGTCGTCCGATTTGTAATCAAAAGTTATGCTCAAAATCGTGCAAGCTGCCAGTTTTGGCCGATTCCACTCGGACAGCAACCCTAAGTCAGAATCGGGCAATTTCGAGGTCAATAGACTTCGAATCGGGACTAACTTAAAACATATAAGTTCTAAGTTAGCTATTCATAGGAATTTGAATCAGAGTCTTCCGATTGTTATGCTCAAAATCGTGCAGGCTGCCAGTTTCGGCCGATTCCACTGGGACAGCAACCCTAAGTCAGAATCGGGCGATTTCAAGGTCAATAGACTTCGAATCGGGACAAACTTAAAACATATAAGTTCTAATAATTAAGTTAGCTATTCATAGGAATTTGAATCAGAGTCTTCCGATTGTTATGCTCAAAATCGTGCAGGCTGCCAGTTTCGGCCGATTCTACTCGGACAGCAAACCTAAGTCAGAATCGGGCGAATTTTCGAGGTAAATGGACTTCGAATTAAGTCAAAACATAAAAGTTCTACATAATTAACTTATCTATCCAAAAGAATTTGAATCAGAGTCTTCCGATTGTTATGCTCAAAATCGTGCAGGCTGCCAGTTTCGGCCGATTCCACTCGGACAACCACCCTATGTAAGAATTGGGCGAATTGTCGAGGTCAATAAACATCGAATCGGGACTAACTTAAAACATGAAGGTTATATCTACTTACGTTTGCTATTCAAATGAATTTGAATTAGAGTCTTCCGATTTGTAAATCGAAAGAAATGCTCAAAATAGTGGAGGCTGCCAGTTTCGGCCGATTCCACTCGGACAGCAAACCTAAGTCAGAAACCGGCGAATTTTCGAGGTCAATGGACTTCGAATTAACTTAAAACATAAAAGTTCTACATAATTAAGTTAGATATTCAAATAAATTTGAATCAAAGTCTTCCGATTTGGTTATGCTCAAACTCGTGCAGGCTGCCAGTTTCGGCCGATTCAACTCGGACAGCAAACCTAAGTCAGAATCGGGCGAATTTTCGAGGTAAATGGACTTCGAATTAAGTTAAAACATAAAAGTTCTACATAATTAACTTATCTATCCAAAAGAATTTGAATCAGAGTCTTCCGATTTGGTTATGCTCAAAATCGTGAAGGCTGCCAGTTTTGGCCGATTCCACTCGGATAGCCACCCTAAGTCAGAATTGGGAGAATTTTCGATGTCAATGGACATCGAATCGGGACTAATTTAAAACATGAAGGTTCTATATACTTCAGTTTGCTATTCAAAGGAATTTGAATCAGAGCCTTCAGATTTGTAAATCGAAAGTAGTGCTCAAAATAGTGCAGGCTGCAAGTTTCGGCCGATTACACTCGGACAGCAACCTGAAGTCAGAATCGGGCGAATATTCGAGATCAATAGACTTCGAATTAACTTAAAACATAAAATTCCTACATAATTAAGTTATCTACTCAAAAGAATTTGAATCAGAGTCGTCCGATTTGTAATATAAAGTTATGCTCAAAATCTTGCAGGCTGCCAGTTTCGGCCGATTCCACTCGGACAGCAATCCTAAGTCAGAATCGGGCGATTTCCAGGTCAATAGACTTCGAATCGGGACTAACTTAAAACATATAAGTTCTACTAATTAAGTTAGCTATTCATAGGAATTTGAATCAGAGTCTTCCGATTTGGTTATGCTCAAAATCGTGCAGGCTGCTTTCGGCCGATTCAACTCGGACAGCAAACCTAAGTCAGAATCGGGCGAATTTTCGAGGTAAATGGACTTCGAATTAAGTTAAAACATAAAAGTTCTACATAATTAACTTATCTATCCAAAAGAATTTGAATCAGAGTCTTCCTATTTGGTTATGCTCAAAATCGTGAAGTCTTCCGATTGGGCGAATTTTCGATGTCAATGGACTTCGAATTAGGACTAATTTAAAACATGAAGGTTCTATCTACTTAAGTTTGCTATTCAAAGGAATTTGAATAAGAGCCTTCCGATTTGTAAATCGAAAGTAGTGCTCAAAATAATGCACGCTGCAAGTTTCGGCCGATTACACTCGGACAGCAACCCGAAGTCATAATCGGGCGAATTTTTGTGGTCAATGGACTTCGAATTAACTTAAAACATAAAATTTCTACATATTTATGTTATCTATTCAAAAGAGTTTGAATCAGAGTCGTCCGATTTGTAATCAAAAGTTATGCTCAAAATCGTGCAGGCTGCCAGTTTTGGCCGATTCCACTCGGACAGCAACCCTAAGTCAGAATCGGGCAATTTCGAGGTCAATAGACTTCGAATCGGGACTAACTTAAAACATATAAGTTCTAAGTTAGCTATTCATAGGAATTTGAATCAGAGTCTTCCGATTGTTATGCTCAAAATCGTGCAGGCTGCCAGTTTCGGCCGATTCCACTCGGACAGCAACCCTAAGTCAGAATCGGGCGATTTCGAGGTCAATAGACTCCGAATCGAGACTAAATTAAAACATATAAGTTCTAATAATTAAGTTAGTTATTCATAGGAATTTGAATCAGAGTCTTCCGATTTGTAAATCGAAAGTAATGCTCAAAATCGTGCAGGCTGCCAGTTTCGGTCGATTCAACTCGGACAACAAACCTAAGTCAGAATCGGGAAAATTTTTGAGGTAAATTGACTTCGAATTAAGTTAAAACATAAAAGTTCTACATAATTAAATCTATCCAAAAGAATTTGAATCAGTGTTTCCGATTTGGTTATGCTCAAAATCGTGAAGGCTGTCAGTTTCGGGCGATTCCACTCCGACAGCCACCCTAAGTCCGAATTGGGCGAATTTTCGATGTCAATGGACTTCGAATCGGGACTAATTTAAAACATAAAGGTTCTATCTACTTAAGTTTGCTATTCAAAGGAATTTGAATCAGAGCCTTCCGATTTTTAAATCGAAAGTAGTGCTGAAAATAATGTAGGCTGCAAGTTTCGGTCGATTACACTCGGACAGCAATCCGAAGTCAAAATCGGGCGAATTTTCGAGGTCAATGGACTTCGAATTAACTTAAAACATAAAATTTCTACATAATTATGTTATCTATTCAAAAGAATTTGAATCGAGAGTCGTCCGATTTGTAATCAAAAGTTATGCTCAAAATCGTGCAGGCTGCCAGTTTCGGCCGATTCCACTCGGACAGCAACCCTAAATCAGAATCGGGCGATTTCGAGGTCAATAGACTTCGAATCGGGACTAACTTGAAACATATAAGTTCTAATAATTAAGTTAGCTATTCATAGGAATTTGAATCAGAGTCTTCCGATTGTTATGCTCAAAATCGTGCAGGCTGCCAGTTTCGGCCGATTCCACTCGGACAGCCACCCTAAGTCAGAATTGGGCAAATTTTCAAGGTCAATAGACTTCGAATCGGGACTAACTTAAAACATGAAGGTTCTAGCTACTTACGTTTGCTATTAAGTGGAATTTGAATCAGAGTCTTCCGATTTGTAAATCGAAAGTAATGCTCAAAATAGTGCAGGCTGGCAGTTTCGGCCGATTCCACTCGGACAGCAAACCTAAGCCAGAATTGGGCGAATTTTCGAGGTCAATGGACTTAGAATTAGCTTAAAACATCAAAGTTCTAATAATTAAGTTAGTTATTCATAGGAATTTGAATCAGAGTCTTCCGATTTGGTTATGCTCAAAATCGTGCAGGCTGGTTTCGGCCGATTCAACTCGGACAGCAAACCTAAGTCAGAATCGGGCGAATTTTCGAGGTAAATGGACTTCGAATTAAGTTAAAACATAAAAGTTCTACATAATTAACTTATCTATCCAAAATAATTTGAATTAGAGTCTTCCGATTTGGTTATGCTCAAAATCATGAAGGCTGCCAGTTTCGGCCGATTCCACTCGGACAGCGACCCTAAGTCAGAATTGGGCGAATTTTCGATGTCAATGTACTTCGAATCGGGACTAATTTAAAACATGAAGGTTCTATCTACTTAAGTTTGCTATTCAAAGGAATTTGAATCAGAGCCTTTCGATTTGTAAATCGAAAGTAGTGCTCAAAATAATGCATGCTGTAAGCCTCGGCTGATTGAACTCGGACAGCAACCCGAAGTCAGAATCGGGCGAATTTTCGAGGTCAATGGACTTCGAATTAACTTAAAACATAAAGTTTCTACATATTTATGTTATCTATTCAAAAGAATTTAAATCAGAGTCGTCCGATTTGTAATCAAAAGTTATGCTCAAAATCGTGCAGGCTGCCAGTTTCGGCCGATTCCACTCGGACAGCAACCCTAAATCAGAATCGGGCGATTTCGAGGTCAATAGACTTCGAATCGGGACTAACTTGAAACATATAAGTTCTAATAATTAAGTTAGCTATTCATAGGAATTTGAATCAGAGTCTTCCGATTGTTATGCTCAAAATCGTGCAGGCTGCCAGTTTCGGCCGATTCCACTCGGACAGCCACCCTAAGTCAGAATTGGGCAAATTTTCAAGGTCAATAGACTTCGAATCGGGACTAACTTAAAACATGAAGGTTCTAGCTACTTACGTTTGCTATTAAGTGGAATTTGAATCAGAGTCTTCCGATTTGTAAATCGAAAGTAATGCTCAAAATAGTGCAGGCTGGCAGTTTCGGCCGATTCCACTCGGACAGCAAACCTAAGCCAGAATTGGGCGAATTTTCGAGGTCAATGGACTTAGAATTAGCTTAAAACATCAAAGTTCTAATAATTAAGTTAGTTATTCATAGGAATTTGAATCAGAGTCTTCCGATTTGGTTATGCTCAAAATCGTGCAGGCTGGTTTCGGCCGATTCAACTCGGACAGCAAACCTAAGTCAGAATCGGGCGAATTTTCGAGGTAAATGGACTTCGAATTAAGTTAAAACATAAAAGTTCTACATAATTAACTTATCTATCCAAAATAATTTGAATTAGAGTCTTCCGATTTGGTTATGCTCAAAATCATGAAGGCTGCCAGTTTCGGCCGATTCCACTCGGACAGCGACCCTAAGTCAGAATTGGGCGAATTTTCGATGTCAATGTACTTCGAATCGGGACTAATTTAAAACATGAAGGTTCTATCTACTTAAGTTTGCTATTCAAAGGAATTTGAATCAGAGCCTTTCGATTTGTAAATCGAAAGTAGTGCTCAAAATAATGCATGCTGTAAGCCTCGGCTGATTGAACTCGGACAGCAACCCGAAGTCAGAATCGGGCGAATTTTCGAGGTTAATGGACTTCGAATTAACTTAAAACATAAAGTTTCTACATATTTATGTTATCTATTCAAAAGAATTTAAATCAGAGTCGTCCGATTTGTAATCAAAAGTTATGCTCAAAATCGTGCAGGCTGCCAGTTTCGGCCGATTCCACTCGGACAGCAACCCTAAGTCAGAATCGGGCGATTCGAATCGGGACTAACTTAAAACACATAAGTTCTAATAATTAAGTTAGCTATTCATAGGAATTTGAATCAGAGTCTTCCGATTATTATGCTCAAAGTCGTGCAGGCTGCCAGTTTTGGCCGATTCCACTCGGACAGCCACCCTAAGTCAGAATTGGACGAATTGTCGAGGTCAATAGACTACGAATCGGGACTAACTTAAAACACGAAGGTTCTAGATACTTACGTTTGCTATTCATAGGAATTTGAATCAGAGTCTTCCGATTTGTAAATCGAAAGTAATGCTCAAAATAGTGCAGGCTGCCAGTTTCGGCCGATTCCACTCGGACAGCAAACCTTTGTCAGAATCGGGCGAATTTTTGAGGTAAATGGACTTCAAATTAACTTAAAACATCAAAGTTCTGCATAACTAAGTTAGATATTCAAAAGAATTTGAATCAGAGTCTTCTGATTTGGTTATGCTCAAAATCGTGCAGGTTGCCAGTTTCGGCCGATTCCACTCGAACAGCCACCCTAAGTAAGAATTGGGCGAATTTTTGAGGTCAATGGACTTCGAATCGGGACTAACTTTAAACATAAAAGTTCTAGCTAGTTAAGTTTTCTATTCAAAGGAATTTGAATCAGAGCCTTTCGATTTGTAAATCGAAGTAATGCTCAAAATAGTGCAGGCAGCCAGTTTTGTCCGATTCCACTCGGGTAGCAACCCGAAGTCAGAATCGGGGAATTTCGAGGTCGATGAACTTCGAATTAACTAAAAACATAATAGTTCTAGATAACTAAGTTACCTATTCAAAATAGTTTGAATCAGAGCCGTCCGATTAGTAGATCAAAAGTTACGCTCAAAATCGTGCAGGCTGCCTGTTTCGGCCGATTACACTCGGCCAGCAACCCTAAGTCAGAATCGGGAGATTTCGAGGTCAACTGACTTCGAATCGTGACTAACTTAAAACATATTAGTTCTAATAATTAAGTTAGGTATTCATAGGAATTTGAATCAGAGTCTTCCGATTTGGTTATGCTCAAAATCGTGGAGGCTGCCAGTTTCGGCCGATTCCACTCGGACAGCAACCCTAAGTCAGAATCGGTCGATTTCGAGGTCAATAGATTCCGAATCGAGACTAACTTAAAACATATAAGTTCTAATAATTAAGTTAGTTATTCATAGGAATTTGAATCAGAGTCTTCCGATTTGGTTATGCTCAAAATCGTGCAGGCTGGTTTCGGCCGATTCAACTCGGACAACAAACCTAAGTCAGAATCGGGCGAATTTTCGAGGTAAATGGACTTCGAATTTAGTTAAAACATAAAAGTTCTACATAATTAACTTATCTATCCAAAAGAATTTGAATCAGAGTCTTCCGATTTGGTTATGCACAAAATCGTGAAGGCTGCCAGTTTCGGCCGATTCCACTCGAACAGCCACCCTAAGTCAGAATGGGGCGAATTTTCGATGTCAACGGACTTCGAATCGGGACTAATTTAAAACATGAAGGTTCTATCTACTTAAGTTTGCTATTCAAAGGAATTTGAATCAGAGCCTTCCGATTTGTAAATTGAAAGTAGTGCTCAAAATAATGCAGGCTGCAAGTTTCGGCCGATTACACTCGGACAGCAACCCGAAGTCAGAATCGGGTGAATTTACGAGGTCAATGGACTTCGAATTAACTTAAAACATAAAATTTCTACATAATTATGTTATCTATTCAAAAGAATTTGAATCAGAGTCGTCCGATTTGTAATCAAAAGTTATGCTCAAAATCGTGCAGGCTGCCAGTTTCGGTCGATTCCACTCGGACAGCAACCCTAAGTCAGAATCGGGCGAATTTTCGAGGTAAATGGACTTCGAATTAAGTTAAAACATAAAAGTTCTACATAATTAACTTATCTATCCAAAAAAATTTGAATCAGAGTCTTCCGATTTGCTTATGCTCAAAATCGTGAAGGCTGCCAGTTTAGGCCGATTCCACTCGGACAGCCACCCTAAGTCAGAATTGGGCGAAATTTGGATGTCAATGGACTTCGAATCGGGACTAATTTAAAACATGAAGGTTTTATATACTTAAGTTTTCTATTCAAAGGAATTTGAATCAGAGCCTTCCGATTTGTAAATCGAAAGTAGTGCTCAGAATAATGCAGGCTGCAAGTTTCGGCCGATTACACTCGGACAGCAACCCGAAGTCAGAATCGGGCGAATTTTCGAGGTCAATGGACTTCGAATTAACTTAAAACATAAATTTTCTACATAATTATGTTATCTATTCAAAAGAATTTGAATCAGAGTCGTCCGATTTGTAATCAAAAGTTATGCTCAAAATCGTGCAGGCTGCCAGTTTCGGCCGATTCCACTCGGACAGCAACCCTAAGTCAGAATCGGGCGATTTCGAGGTTAATAGACTTCGAATCGTGACTAAATTAAAACATATAAGTTCTAATAATTAAGTTAGCTATTCATAGGAATTTGAATCAGAGTCTTCCGATTGCTATGCTCAAAATCGTGCAGGCTGCCAGTTTCTGCAGATTCCACTCGGACAGCAACCCTAAGTCAGAATCGGGCAAATTTTCGAGGTAAATGGACTTCGAATTAAGTTAAAACATAAAAGTTCTACATAATTAACTTATCTATCCAAAAGAATTTGAATCAGAGTCTTCCGATTTGGTTATGCTCAAAATCGTGAAGGCTGCCAGTTTCGGCCGATTCCACTCGGACAGCCACCCTAAGTCAGAATTGGGCGAAATTTGGATGTCATTGGACTTCGAATCGGGACTAATTTAAAACATGAAGGTTCTATATACTTAAGTTTTCTATTCAAAGGAATTTAAATCAGAGCCTTCCGATTGGTAAATCGAAAGTAGTGCTCAAAATAATGTAGGCTGCAAGTTTCGGCCGATTACACTCGGACAGCAACCCGAAGTCAGAATCGGGCGAATTTTCGAGGTCAATGGACTTCGAATTAACTTAAAACATAAAATTTCTACATAATTATGTTATCTATTCAAAAGAATTTGAATCAGAGTCGTCCGATTTGTAATCAAAAGTTATGCTCAAAATCGTGCAGGCTGTCAGTTTCGGCCGATTCCACTCGGACAGCAACCCTAAGTCAGAATCGGGCGATTTTGAGGTCAATAGACTTCGAATCGGGACTAACTTAAAACATATAAGTTCTAATAATTAAGTTAGCTATTCGTAGGAATTTGAATCAGAGTCTTCCAATTGTTATGCTCAAAATCGTGCAGGCTGCCAGTTTCGGCCGATTCCACTCGGACAGCCACCCTAAGTCAGAATTGGGCGAATTGTCGAGGTCAATAGACTTCGAATAGGGACTAACTTAAAACATGAAGGTTCTAGCTACTTACATTTGCTATTCAGAGGAATTTGATGAATTGTCGAGGTCAATAGACTTCGAATAGGGACTAACTTAAAACATGAAGGGTCTAGCTACTTACATTTGCTATTCAGAGGAATTTGAATCAGAGTCTTCCGATTTGTGTGGCGACCCTACCTCCTAATTGGAATAATTGGCGGATTTCCGCAACGAAAGTCGCGGAGGACCCGATTTATTAAAAACTTTTTAAATAAAATAATATAAACTAAGTCGGGTCTACAAAAGCGCGTCGATATAATACAACGGGCCGAGGCCCCAAAAATCAAAACCCGACTACACTATCCCATGCCTCTCCACAGGTCGCGTCCCATGTACCGCTCCGCCCTCAAAAGCCCGTGGAGTCACCGCCGCCAGCCAGCCTATCTCAACCCTGACACCCATCGGTGTCGGGCTCAGTCCCACCTGAAAAATATAACCCTGAGCAAAATGCCCAGTAGGTGGCAGTAAAAACATGCAATATATGCGTGCGTGCACTCAACCCAAATCCCATATCCTCACACATAAAATATGCACGCTCAACCTATCACGTCTCATCACATAACAGGGCCCTCGGCTAGACTCAGCACCCACGCGCGCATGGCAAGGTATGCCATAATCATGCGGTAGCCCACGCCGGCCGTACCGGGTCGCTCCTTCCGCACACAATCTCAATCCGACGACCTTTCCCCGAGTGGCCTACCACCAACCCGGGTAGACAGGAATCTCACATCTGTCCGCCGTCCCTGAGCCAAATAATATCCGGTGGTGTGCACCTCGGGTGGCTCAATCCCGAGTAGATGGGTGTCGCAAACCCCCTCTCCCACCAGGTGCTACACGAGTCTAACCTCGACGACCAATAAAGGTCACTCTACCCCACTCAACCGACACCGTAAGGTGTCACCGTACAAATACGGTACAACATCTATCTCCCACGTGCATGTCGTGAAAATGCACATATAAATAATCACATGAAACACATACACCGAAATCCCATAATCGTATAATATTTAAACTAGGCCGATCGTTTGAAATTCCAAAAATAATATTTATAATTTAAAATATGGGTTGACCCGAAAATATACGTTATAGTACGGAACTATTTTATTTAAAAGTGATTTGGGCTTAAAACCATTTTATTTAAAATATTTGGGCCTGAAATAGGGCAAAAGCCCAAAAATTAAAACTGACAGTCAACGCACACAAAAATTGGTCAAAGCCCAATTTAAATCGCCCGAAACCCACTTGGTCAACGCGCGAAAATCGAGTCAACACCCGATTTCACGAATCGCCCGATTCCGTGTTAAAACCTCTGGTCAACACGTGTAAGTACAGGTCAACGCCCGATTTCACAAGTTCGGCGATTTCGCAAATCACCCGATTTGACGCTGAAGCTCGATTTGATTTCACGAATCGCCCGATTCCTCTCACAGGAATCACCCCGCGATTTGAAATCGGCCCGCGAAACCCAAAATCGGCCCGGCGCTATCTCACAACTCGCGAAATGCTTCAGCCCGCGAAACACGAGCTCTGGCCCGCGAAATCCTGCTTTTACTCACACCTTAAAATCAATTGAGCCCGCGAAACGCTCTCGCGACCCGAAACTCAAATCGGCTTTCTTACGTCTTTCTCACCTCTCTTTTGTAATATGTTATTTCGTTGCAACTACAAGTGAGGGTTTTATCACTTAACAAGTGACTAGTTGATGATACCTTCTTACGTAACCTTCCCTTGCCACTAAGAATTATCCTTGCTCAATCATGATTGGTTGCCTAAGGTGGTGAGAAAACACTCACGTAGCTTTCCCTCAAGGTTAAGCAACCCATGCTTATCCTAAGTAATTTGGGCCATACTACTAATTTATTTGGGCTTTTCCCTTTATTCTTTTGGGCCTCCACTAACTATTTTGGGTTCCATTATTATTAAATTATTTTTATTGCTTGGGTTTCTAAACATTTTGGCCCATACTACTTTATTTCCTCTCGGCCCAAATGTTATTTTTGGCTCGATTCTAGAAATTCGTTTTGTCCGAAAATTAACTCCATTAATTTCGAACATTACAAAAATAATCCCGTATTAATTTTACGGGTATTACATCCTCCCCCCTTACAGAAATTTCGTCCCCGAAATTTAAGTCGTCAAAAACAATTCGGGGTATTTCTCGCGCATTTCATCTTCTCGTTCCCAAGTGGCTTCTTCGACCGCTTGGTTTCGCCACAGCACTTTTACTAGGGGGATGTTCTTGTTCCTAAGTCGCTTCAATTCATACATCAAAATCTCTACCGGCCTTTCTTCGTAACTCAGGTCCGGTTTCAACTGCTGATGAAGCGTATCACTTCGTAGCACGTGATTCGGATCCGGAACGTACTTCCGTAAAGTAGATACGTGGAAGACGTCATGGATTTGTGCTAGCGATGTCGGCAGTTCTAGCTGATACGCTACCTCGCCGACTCTTTTCAAAATATTGAAAGGTCCGATATATCTCGGACTCAACTTTCCTTTCCGTCCGAATCTCTTAACTCCTTTCATCGGTGATATTTTCAAGAAGACTTGATCACCTTCCCCAAATTCCAACGGCCTTCGTCTTTTGTCTGCATAACTCTTCTGTCGACTCTGGGCCGTTTGCATTCTCTCCCGAATTTTACCAACAGCTTCGGTCATTTCCCGAACCATCTCGGGACCTAACAATGCCTTCTCGCCGATTTCATCCCAATGAATTGGGGATCGACATTTACGCCCGTACAAGGCTTCGTATGGCGCCATCTCGATCGTCGCTTGATAGCTGTTGTTGTATGAGAATTCAATCAGTGGGAGGTATTTGCTCCAGCTTCTGCGAAAATCCAGAACACACGCCCTCAACATGTCTTCGAGCGTCTGGATCGTTCTTTCCGATTGTCCGTCAGTCTGGGGATGATAGGCTGAGCTAAAAGACAGTTTAGTCCCCAAAGCCTTTTGTAAGCTCACCCAAAACTGGGACAGAAATCTCGAATCTCGATCTGAAACGATCGACATTGGAATCCCATGGAGTCGCACTATTTCTTGAATATACAACTCGGCGAACTTTTCCATGGAATATGTTTGATTAATTGGCAGAAAATGGGCGGACTTAGTCAGTCTGTCAACTACCACCCAAACTGCATCATAGCCCTTTACCGTTTTCGGTAACCCGATGACGAAATCCATTGTTACGTGGTCCCACTTCCACTCGGGAACCGTCAAAGGTTGCAACATTCCTGCCGGTCTTTGATGTTCTGCCTTGATCTGTTGGCAAGTTAGGCATCGACTTACGAAAGTGGCAACGTCTCTTTTCATCCCAGGCCACCAGTAATTTATTCGCAAATCTCGATACATCTTCGTGGCACCAGGATGTACCGAGTAGATAGTTGTATGTGCCTCTGTCATCAATGTTCGGCGGATGTCTTCGTCTTTTGGCACGTACAAGCGATTTCTGAATCGTAAGCTCCCGTCCTCTCGGAATTCGAATTCCGACGGAACATCTTCATCTCGTTCATCTCGAATCTTCAGATATAATTCATCTATCTTTTGTGCTTCGATGATTCGATCTAACAGCGTCGGTTTAAGAGTCAACGCTGCCAATCTCGTCTCAATTTCCCCGAAGTGAATTACTTCAATTCCGAGTTGGCACAATTCGGTATTCACGGCTTTTCGGCTCAACGCGTCTGCGACCACGTTAGCTTTTCCTGGGTGATAGTTAATCACACAGTCGTAATCCTTCACCAGTTCGAGCCATCGTCGTTGCCTCATATTTAACTCCTTTTGTGTGAAGAAGTACTTTAGGCTCTTATGATCTGTGAAGATTTCGCACCTTTCTCCGTACAGGTAGTGTCGCCAGATTTTGAGAGCAAACACTACTGCTGCGAGTTCAAGATCATGTGTGGGGTAATTCTTCTCGTATAGTTTCAACTGTCGGGAGGCATATGCAATTACCCTCCCGTTTTGCATTAATACACACCCCAAGCCATTCTTCGAGGCGTCGCTGTATATCGAAAATCCTTCAGTACCCGAAGGTATTGCCAAGACTGGAGCAGTCGTCAGTCTCTTCTTCAACTCCTGAAAACTTTGCTCGCATTCTTCAGTCCACTTATACAGAACGTTCTTCTTCGTCAGATTTGTGAGCGTCGAGGCTATACTGGAGAAATCTTTGATAAACTTCCGATAGTATCCAGCAAGCCCGAGAAAACTTCTAACCTCCGTGGGAGTGGTCGGTCGTGGCCAATTTTCTATCGCCTCAATCTTGCTGGGGTCCACCGAAATTCCGTTTCCCGAAATGATGTGCCCCAGAAATGCCACTTGTTCCAACCAGAATTCACATTTCTTAAACTTGGCGTACAACTGTTTTTCTCGAAGGATTCCAAGAACCGTTTTCAGATGTTCCTCGTGTTCCTCCTTCGTTTTCGAGTATACGAGGATATCGTCTATAAATACGATAACAAAGCGGTCTAGGAACTCCTTGAATACTCGGTTCATCAGATCCATGAAAGCAGCAGGAGCATTTGTTAGTCCGAAAGGCATGACCAAGAATTCGTAGTGGCCGTACCTCGTGCTAAACGCAGTCTTGGGAACATCCGCCTCACGGATCTTTAGTTGATGATAGCCAGAACGTAGGTCGATCTTCGAGAATACCGTCGCCCCTTGGAGTTGGTCGAATAAATCGTCTATCCTCGGCAACGGATACTTATTCTTTATCGTGACTTTATTGAGTTCACGATAATCGATACACATCCTCATCGACCCATCTTTCTTTTTAACAAAAAATATCGGGGCTCCCCAAGGCGAAAAACTGGGTTGAATGAAACCCTTTTGTAACAAATCTTCCAATTGTTCCTTCAGTTCTCGTAACTCGTTCGGTGCTAACCGATACGGAGATTTAGAGATCGGGGCAGTTCCAGGCATAAGATCGATTACGAATTCAATTTCCCGATCCGGCGGTAATCCCGGAAGATCCTCGGGAAATACATCAGGATATTCATTTACTATTGGGACCTCCTCAAGCTTCGGTTGAGAAGACTCCTCAGCCTTTATCGCAAAAACTAGGAAAGATTCGCAACCCGTATTAACGAATCGATGAGCTTTCAAAGCGGAAATCCGAGAGATGGTCTTACCCTTCTTCTTTCCCGAAAATTCAAATTCCTCTCCCTCGGGTGATCGGAACCTAACTACCCTCTTTGAGCAATCGATAATGGCCCCGTACTTCGAGAGCCAATCCATCCCGAATATGATGTCGTAATCATTCATCGGGATTACTATTAGGTCTACTTCTAATTCCCTCCCTTCAATCTTAACAGGACAATTTTCTACCACTAAGTTGGTCCGAGTTGGATCTCCATGTGGTAGTGATACTATAAAATTGCATGAGGAATGGGTGGGATATATTCCCGCCCGGGTCACGAAATTTGCCGACACAAACGAATGTGTGGCTCCGGAATCAATCAATATAGAAGACGGTACGTGAAAGATATTCAACGAACCAGTCACCACGGTTGGGTTCGCCTCTGCCTCCTCGTTGGTCAGTGTGAAAACTCGTGCAGGCACAGGTGGAGGTCGAATTAGATTCTGCGTCTGATTCTGCAGTCGAGGCTGACCTTCCGTGCAGTTCCGTGCAGTGTGCCCGGTCTTCCCACACCGGAAACACTGTAGATTCAGGCCCGGTCGTGGTCCGTAGCAGATGCCAAAGTGATTTCGTCCGCACTGCTGGCACTGTGGCGCTGGCGTCGCTGGTCGGTAGGGAACGTTAGTCGGTCCCTGACTAAAATTCGGACGCCACATTTGCTGGCCTGGTCGACTACCTTTATTCTTCGGACCCTTGCCGAAGAATTGCCTCTTCTGGCTGCTTCCTCCCTGTTGGCTCTCCCTCGTCCGATTTGCCTCTTGGGATTCTCTCACAACTCCTTCCGCCTGCTCAGCTATTAAGGCACGCTCTGTCGCCTGGCGGAATTCCAACTGGCGTACACCCGCTATACTCAGGTCCCGATAGAACTCGGGTTTCAGCCCTCTAAGGAATCTCGTTACCTTCAGCGTATTGGTCGCAACGAGATGCGGGGCAAAACGCGACAATTCCTCAAATCGGCGGATATATTCCGCCACTGGCATACGGCCTTGCTTCAGATTCATAAATTCGTACATCCGTTGCTCCTGGTCGTGAGCAGTGAAGTACTTGTCGTAGAAAAGTTCTCTGAAGCGCTCCCAAGACATAGTAGCGGGATCCTCTAACACCTTTACGGTGTTCCACCAGAACCGCGCGCTTCCCCGAAGCAGGGAAACGGCACATAGCACCTTCTCATTGTTTGGTACGCGACTATAGACAAACAGATCTTCAATGGTTCCGATCCAGTCCTCGGCCACCGCAGGGTTGGCGGCCTCGGCGAAGTTAGGAGGATTCAATTTACGGAACCTCTCCCCAATGATTTCCACTCGTTCAGGCTGTGGGGAGATACGACGCTCAGATGAGCTCCGATGGTTGATCAAGTCATTGATTTGGTCTGACTGACGTTGGATCAATTCGGTTAGACGGTGGATAGTATCGCGTTCGCGAGTCGAGGACTCAGGTTCGTCCCGTCGACTCGTCTCTCCCACAAACTCGCGCCTAGGTCTTCCTCTCGACATTTCCCAGTACTATATAACATATAATTGAGCAAATAAGGTCACGTAATCACATCAACACATAATACCTACAGGCAAGGCTGGTTCTCCCGGCTTCTGAGCGGCAGTACATGGACAGTCTTCAGAATCTAAAACCTAACGCTCTGATACCACCTGTGGCGACCCTACCTCCTAATTGGAATAATTGGGCGGATTTCCGCAACGAAAGTCGCGGAGGACCCGATTTATTAAAAACTTTTTAAATAAAATAATATAAACTAAGTCGGGTCTACAAAAGCGCGTCGATATAATACAACGGGCCGAGGCCCCAAAAATCAAAACCCGACTACACTATCCCATGCCTCTCCACAGGTCGCGTCCCATGTACCGCTCCGCCCTCAAAAGCCCGTGGAGTCACCGCCGCCAGCCAGCCTATCTCAACCCTGACACCCATCGGTGTCGGGCTCAGTCCCACCTGAAAAATATAACCCTGAGCAAAATGCCCAGTAGGTGGCAGTAAAAACATGCAATATATGCGTGCGTGCACTCAACCCAAATCCCATATCCTCACACATAAAATATGCACGCTCAACCTATCACGTCTCATCACATAACAGGGCCCTCGGCTAGACTCAGCACCCACGCGCGCATGGCAAGGTATGCCATAATCATGCGGTAGCCCACGCCGGCCGTACCGGGTCGCTCCTTCCGCACACAATCTCAATCCGACGACCTTTCCCCGAGTGGCCTACCACCAACCCGGGTAGACAGGAATCTCACATCTGTCCGCCGTCCCTGAGCCAAATAATATCCGGTGGTGTGCACCTCGGGTGGCTCAATCCCGAGTAGATGGGTGTCGCAAACCCCCTCTCCCACCAGGTGCTACACGAGTCTAACCTCGACGACCAATAAAGGTCACTCTACCCCACTCAACCGACACCGTAAGGTGTCACCGTACAAATACGGTACAACATCTATCTCCCACGTGCATGTCGTGAAAATGCACATATAAATAATCACAAGAAACACATACACCGAAATCCCATAATCGTATAATATTTAAACTAGGCCGATCGTTTGAAATTCCAAAAATAATATTTATAATTTAAAATATGGGTTGACCCGAAAATATACGTTATAGTACGGAACTATTTTATTTAAAAGTGATTTGGGCTTAAAACCATTTTATTTAAAATATTTGGGCCTGAAATAGGGCAAAAGCCCAAAAATTAAAACTGCCAGTCAACGCACACAAAAATTGGTCAAAGCCCAATTTAAATCGCCCGAAACCCACTTGGTCAACGCGCGAAAATCGAGTCAACACCCGATTTCACGAATCGCCCGATTCCGTGTTAAAACCTCTGGTCAACCCGCGTAAGTACAGGTCAACGCCCGATTTCACAAAGCGTTCGGCGATTTCGCAAATCACCCGATTTGACGCTGAAGCTCGATTTGATTTCACGAATCGCCCGATTCCTCTCACAGGAATCACCCCGCGATTTGAAATCGGCCCGCGAAATCCAAAATCGGCCCGGCGCTATCTCACAACTCGCGAAATGCTTCAGCCCGCGAAACACGAGCTCTGGCCCGCGAAATCCTGCTTTTACTCACACCTTAAAATCAATTGAGCCCGCGAAACGCTCTCGCGACCCGAAACTCAAATCGGCCAATCCCTATTCAATTAAAAATCATATTTCGTCCGATTTCACGATTTAACACAGGCCCGCAATTGAAATCGCCCGAAATCCTTAAATCGCCCGATTTCTTTAAACCTTCATATAAAACCCTAAATTTTTCCAGAAAATCTAACATGATAATCACAACGAAACACATCAGTTCGATTAACAACTTCAAGAACTCATATTTTGAGTTCGAATTCACATCAAAGCACATAGCAACATATCACGAAAATTACAAAAATCATAAAACTTAAACTTATGAACTCGAGTGGCCTTCCAAACGAGTTCTAATAATTTTGAGGAAAATCTTACGGGTAGTAGGGGTTTAAAACCACCTACCTCACGTCCTTAGCAGTATTAGATAAATTCCTAGGTTGAATCTGCCCGAATTCTTCTTCTCCCTCGTTCCTTCTTACTTCGGCTTAATGAAAATTCATCAAACCATATAACATGTTAAATAGATAAACTAGTAGGAGGCTTATACGTTAGAATATGATCCTTACCTCCTTAGTTCAGTTTGGGAAATCCCTAAGTTGAGAATTTGATCAGACTTGCCAAATCCTTCTCGGCTTTCTTACGTCTTTCTCACCTCTCTTTTGTAATATGTTATTTCGTTGCAACTACAAGTGAGGGTTTTATCACTTAACAAGTGACTAGTTGATGATACCTTCTTACGTAACCTTCCCTTGCCACTAAGAATTATCCTTGCTCAATCATGATTGGTTGCCTAAGGTGGTGAGAAAACACTCACGTAGCTTTCCCTCAAGGTTAAGCAACCCATGCTTATCCTAAGTAATTTGGGCCATACTACTAATTTATTTGGGCTTTTCCCTTTATTCTTTTGGCCTCCACTAACTATTTGGGTTCCATTATTATTAAATTATTTTTATTGCTTGGGTTTCTAAACATTTTGGCCCATACTACTTTATTTCCTCTCGGCCCAAATGTTATTTTTGGCTCGATTCTAGAAATTCGTTTTGTCCGAAAATTAACTCCATTAATTTCGAACATTACAAAAATAATCCCGTATTAATTTTACGGGTATTACATCCTCCCCCCCTTACAGAAATTTCGTCCCCGAAATTTAAGTCGTCAAAAACAATTCGGGGTATTTCTCGCGCATTTCATCTTCTCGTTCCCAAGTGGCTTCTTCGACCGCTTGGTTTCGCCACAGCACTTTTACTAGGGGGATGTTCTTGTTCCTAAGTCGCTTCAATTCATACATCAAAATCTCTACCGGCCTTTCTTCGTAACTCAGGTCCGGTTTCAACTGCTGATGAAGCGTATCACTTCGTAGCACGTGATTCGGATCCGGAACGTACTTCCGTAAAGTAGATACGTGGAAGACGTCATGGATTTGTGCTAGCGATGTCGGCAGTTCTAGCTGATACGCTACCTCGCCGACTCTTTTCAAAATATTGAAAGGTCCGATATATCTCGGACTCAACTTTCCTTTCCGTCCGAATCTCTTAACTCCTTTCATCGGTGATATTTTCAAGAAGACTTGATCACCTTCCCCAAATTCCAACGGCCTTCGTCTTTTGTCTGCATAACTCTTCTGTCGACTCTGGGCCGTTTGCATTCTCTCCCGAATTTTACCAACAGCTTCGGTCATTTCCCGAACCATCTCGGGACCTAACAATGCCTTCTCGCCGATTTCATCCCAATGAATTGGGGATCGACATTTACGCCCGTACAAGGCTTCGTATGGCGCCATCTCGATCGTCGCTTGATAGCTGTTGTTGTATGAGAATTCAATCAGTGGGAGGTATTTGCTCCAGCTTCTGCGAAAATCCAGAACACACGCCCTCAACATGTCTTCGAGCGTCTGGATCGTTCTTTCCGATTGTCCGTCAGTCTGGGGATGATAGGCTGAGCTAAAAGACAGTTTAGTCCCCAAAGCCTTTTGTAAGCTCACCCAAAACTGGGACAGAAATCTCGAATCTCGATCTGAAACGATCGACATTGGAATCCCATGGAGTCGCACTATTTCTTGAATATACAACTCGGCGAACTTTTCCATGGAATAAGTTTGATTAATTGGCAGAAAATGGGCGGACTTAGTCAGTCTGTCAACTACCACCCAAACTGCATCATAGCCCTTTACCGTTTTCGGTAACCCGATGACGAAATCCATTGTTACGTGGTCCCACTTCCACTCGGGAACCGTCAAAGGTTGCAACATTCCTGCCGGTCTTTGATGTTCTGCCTTGATCTGTTGGCAAGTTAGGCATCGACTTACGAAAGTGGCAACGTCTCTTTTCATCCCAGGCCACCAGTAATTTATTCGCAAATCTCGATACATCTTCGTGGCACCAGGATGTACCGAGTAGATAGTTGTATGTGCCTCTGTCATCAATGTTCGGCGGATGTCTTCGTCTTTTGGCACGTACAAGCGATTTCTGAATCGTAAGCTCCCGTCCTCTCGGAATTCGAATTCCGACGGAACATCTTCATCTCGTTCATCTCGAATCTTCAGATATAATTCATCTATCTTTTGTGCTTCGATGATTCGATCTAACAGCGTCGGTTTAAGAGTCAACGCTGCCAATCTCGTCTCAATTTCCCCGAAGTGAATTACTTCAATTCCGAGTTGGCACAATTCGGTATTCACGGCTTTTCGGCTCAACGCGTCTGCGACCACGTTAGCTTTTCCTGGGTGATAGTTAATCACACAGTCGTAATCCTTCACCAGTTCGAGCCATCGTCGTTGCCTCATATTTAACTCCTTTTGTGTGAAGAAGTACTTTAGGCTCTTATGATCTGTGAAGATTTCGCACCTTTCTCCGTACAGGTAGTGTCGCCAGATTTTGAGAGCAAACACTACTGCTGCGAGTTCAAGATCATGTGTGGGGTAATTCTTCTCGTATGGTTTCAACTGTCGGGAGGCATATGCAATTACCCTCCCGTTTTGCATTAATACACACCCCAAGCCATTCTTCGAGGCGTCGCTGTATATCGAAAATCCTTCAGTACCCGAAGGTATTGCCAAGACTGGAGCAGTCGTCAGTCTCTTCTTCAACTCCTGAAAACTTTGCTCGCATTCTTCAGTCCACTTATACAGAACGTTCTTCTTCGTCAGATTTGTGAGCGTCGAGGCTATACTGGAGAAATCTTTGATAAACTTCCGATAGTATCCAGCAAGCCCGAGAAAACTTCTAACCTCCGTGGGAGTGGTCGGTCGTGGCCAATTTTCTATCGCCTCAATCTTGCTGGGGTCCACCGAAATTCCGTTTCCCGAAATGATGTGCCCCAGAAATGCCACTTGTTCCAACCAGAATTCACATTTCTTAAACTTGGCGTACAACTGTTTTTCTCGAAGGATTCCAAGAACCGTTTTCAGATGTTCCTCGTGTTCCTCCTTCGTTTTCGAGTATACGAGGATATCGTCTATAAATACGATAACAAAGCGGTCTAGGAACTCCTTGAATACTCGGTTCATCAGATCCATGAAAGCAGCAGGAGCATTTGTTAGTCCGAAAGGCATGACCAAGAATTCGTAGTGGCCGTACCTCGTGCTAAACGCAGTCTTGGGAACATCCGCCTCACGGATCTTTAGTTGATGATAGCCAGAACGTAGGTCGATCTTCGAGAATACCGTCGCCCCTTCGATGAGGATGTGTATCGATTATCAGATCTTCCGATTTGGTTAGGGTTGCAAACGAATCGAATCGAGTCGAATACCGCAATATTCTATTCGTATTCGGATGACAATCGAATACGAATACGAATACTCGAATATTTAATCGAATCATAAAATAGATTCTTATTCGAATTCGAATATATTCTCGAATATTCGAATCGAATATCGAATATCTGTATTCAAAGTCATCTTTCATTTTTTATTTAATAAAATATAAACAATATTATATTTAAAATATATATTGAATTATAATAAATTATATTAAAACATATATTGAATTATATCATATTATTTTTAAATATTTTAGTGAGTTATCATATATTATATGTGAATATATATTAATTATACTATATTTTATGTTATATTATTCGAATCGAATAATTCGATTAATTTTCGAATCGAATATTGTGATTTCATATTCGTATTCGTATATTTCTCGAATAAAAAAAAAATATTCTTATTCGGATTCATATTCTAAATATTCGAATTCGAATCTTAAAATTTCGAATCGAATCGCGAATCGAACCAAAAAAGTTCAATTCGTTTGCAACCCTAGATTTGGTTATGCTCAAAATCGTGCAGGCTGGTCTCGGCCGATTCAACTCGGACAGCAAACCTAAGTCAGAATCGGGCGAATTTTCGAGGTAAATGGACTTCGAATTAAGTTAAAAACATAAAAGTTCTACATAATTAACTTATCTATCCAAAAGAATTTGAATCAGAGTCTTCCGATTTGGTTATGCTCAAAATCGTGAAGGCTGCCAGTTTCGGCCGATTCCACTCGGACAGCCACCCTAAGTCAGAATTGGGCGAATTTTCGATGTCAATGGACTTCGAATCGGGACTAATTTAAAACACGAAGGTTCTATCTACTTAAGTTTGCTATTCAAAAGAATAACGAAGGTTCTATCTACTTAAGTTTGCTATTCAAAGGAATTTGAATCGGAGCCTTCCGATTTGTAAATCGAAAGTAGTGCTCAAAATAATGCAGGCTGCAAGCTTCGGTCGATTACACTCGGACAACAACCCGAAGTCAGAATCGGGTGAATTTTCGAGGTCAATGGACTTCGAATTAACTTAAAACATAAAATTTCTACATAATTATGTTATCTATTCAAAAGAATTTGAATCAGAGTCGTCCGGTTTGTAATCAAAAGTTATGCTCAAAATCGTGCAAGCTGCCAGTTTCGGCCGATTCCACTCGGACAGCAACCCTAAGTCAGAATCGGGCGAGAGGTCAATAGACTTCGAATCGGGACTAACTTAAAACATATTAGTTCTAATAATTAAGTTAGCTATTCATAGGAATTTGAATCAGAGTCTTCCGATTGTTATGCTCAAAATCGTGCAGGCTGCCAGTTTCGGCCGATTCCACTCGGACAGCAACCCTAAGTCAGAATCGTGCGAATTTTCGAGGTCAATAAACTTCGAATCGGGACTAACTTAAAAGATGAAGGTTCTAGCTACTTACGTTTTCTATTCAAAGGAATTTGAATCAGAGTCTTCCGATTTGTAAATCGAAGGTAATGCTCAAAATAGTAAAGGCTGCCAGTTTCGGCCGATTCCACTCGGACAGCAACACTAAGTCATAATTGGGAGATTTCGAGGTTAATAGACTTCGAATCGAGACTCACTTAAAACATATAAGTTCTAATAATTAAGTTAGCTATTCATACGAATTTGAATCAGATTCTTCCGATTTGGTTATGCTCAAAATCGTGCAGGCTGCTAGTTTCGGCCGATTCAACTCGGACAGCCACCCTAAGTCAGAATTGGACGAATTTTCGAGGTCAATGGACTTCGAATTGGGAATAACTTAAAACATAGAAGTTCTAGCTAGTTAAGTTTGCTATTCAAAAGAATTTGAATCAGAGCCTTCCGATTTGTAAATCGAAAGTAATGCTCAAAATAGTACAGGCTGCAAGTTTCGGCCGATTCCACTCGGACAGCAAACCTAAGTCAGAATCGGGCGAATTTTCGAGGTCAATGGACTTCGAATTAATTTAAAAATAAGAGATCTACATAATTAAGTTAGCTATTCAAAAGAATTTGAATCAGAGTCGTCTGATTTGTAAATCAAAAGTTATGCTCAAAATCCTGCAGGCTGCCAGTTTCGGCCGACTCCACTCGGACAGCAACCCTAAGTCCGAATCGGGCGATTTCGAGGTCAATAGACTTCGAATCGGGACTAATTTAAAACATATAAGTTCTAATAAATAAGTTAGCTATTCGTAGGAATTTGGATCAGAGTCTTCCAATTTGGTCATGCTCAAAATCGTGCAGGCTGCCAGTTTCGGCCGATTCCACTCAGACAGCCACCCTAAGTCAGAATTGGGCGAATTTTCGAGGTCAATGGACTTCGAATTAAGTTAAAACATAAAAGTTATACGTAATTAAGCTATCTTTCCAAAAGAATTTGAATCAGAGTCTGTTGGTCCCGAAATGCACCAAACAAGGAATCAAAGAAGCTAGATGGAATGAAAAGGGAGAGTTTCTCACCTTGTAGTGTGTGTAGTGTGTGAAAACGAGTTTTAGCTTTTTAATCTTTGATTACCTTTCAAAGTGAGTTGGTAACACCTTATATACCACATTAACCCTAGGTATATTAAGGCCCAATCACTAAAAATAAAATAATTACAATCTAGTCCAAAGCCCAAGCTAAAGATAATTACATAATTAATCTCAAGACTTAAACTATTGACACAATCAATTAAATATCCTAACAATCTCCCCCTTTGTGTCAATTGTTGGGAGTCTTGAATCTTGGGCATTGGGATGGTGGATTAGCGTGTGAGTGTTTCGCGAAGCCCTAGTTTGAACTCGAAGGCGCGGAGATTCCTTCGAAGAACCATTCTGTCAGCTATAGCGTCAATGAGCTTCGCGAACTTGGATCGGCAGAGGGGATCTTCTTCCGAAAGGATACGGCAGATTCTCATGAGTTTGTCTTGGATGATGGTGAGCGTTCCATCTGAGAATTTTGCCACCTCGGAGCAGCGCAGGAGCCTCATCTTTCCCTTGTAGTTCGAGTAGGCGACCGCCGGATCATCTCCGTTGATCACATCGCCCTCTCGATAGTCGTCTGCGTTCTTGAAAGATGGGCGAGTCAGGTTCACCTTCTTCAGATTATGTTCCACCGCCATCTGCAGATCGTGGGTGGCGTAGAATCTGACTTGTCGGAGCATGTGGCGCTTGATAGCCACATATCCCATGGTGACCGGTTCAGCACGTACGAGATGTCCAGAGCTTCTGAGGACGAGTCTGAACTGTTTCAGGGATTCCAGCATGCTGTATAGGTCACCCAGGCGCAGAAACTTGAAGTCCGCCTCACTGACTTCACTGTAGCTCTCATCCTGCCTCATTACCGTGAATACTGGGTAATGGACAGGTCCTTTGGACTCTTGGCGGAGGTCAGTGACTTTGCAGATGGGGGCCCGACTCATTTCCTGAGCGATGTTTTCCTCATCGGACAGCGTCCTATCTGTGCATTTGTGGCACAGAAGGCTCCATCGATAGAGTTGCTTCTTTCTCTCGGTCCAACTTTGGATGTTCATCAGCTCGTACTCGTCGAAGGTGGTGACGATCTTCTCCTTGCGCCGCCAGATCCTCTTCCTGATCTCTTCCTGAAATGGCGCCGTGATCTTCTTGTTTTCCCACGGTGCTTCCGGTATATCCACCGTGGGCACATCCGTCTGAGCAGCAGGGGCCTCAGTTTGCTGCGCTTGGAATTGCAGGATGTTCTCGAGCTCGGCCGGTTCTGCGTTGTATTCCTCTCCGTTCTCGTCGTCTGCGGTGTTGATCAGCGTAAGCGAGGCCTCCATGAGCAGACGTCGAGCATTTTCCACCAACTTCCTAGCTGCTACTGCATCGGCGGGCGTGTACAGCCATTCATCGTTGAAGATGTAGGCTTCGATCTCGTTCTGAGCGCAGTAGACATCCTCGGAAGCCAGGTTGGGATCGATGTTGAGAGGGGTATGGCTGTGTGGTGGCGAGGGAGCAGCGTCGGAGGAGTCTGTGGATTGTGGGGATGGAATTGGTGGAGATTCTGGTGGTTCGGTTGAGGTGATGGTTTTGGCAAGGATGATTTGGGTGACGAGTGGTGTAGATGTGGTGGTGGCCTCTAACGTCGATGTGACAGCTAGAGGTTCCGAGGTGGGTGGAGATGGTATGGAGGTGGTCTCTAGCGTCTCGGAGACGGTGGTGGGTGTTGGTGAGGGTGATTTGGCTAGTGACTCAGGGTGAATAGGGTGGGATTTTTGGTTAGTGGGTTGTGAGGTTTCTGGTGTGGGCACCGTTTTAGGTCCAGAGGAGGAGGGCGGCGTCGATTGCGTGAATCTTTGTGAGCTCAGCTGCCTATTTGTCTCCCCCTCGCGGCGATCTTGATCATCATCTTGATCGTCGCGCCTGGTCCTGCTGGTCTCGCCTTGAGTACGGCAAGACATTGGTTGCATTATCATCTGCTTCATTTGCTGTTCTTCCTCGTCAAGTTCCGTCATCGACTCGAAACGAGCTCTGAGGATGTAGAAGAGCTCCTTGGCAGATATTGAGGAGAGAACAGCTTCGGCGTCCATATTTTGTGTAGGAGGTGGCGTCTCCGGTGCCACACCTTTGCCCTTGTCGGCGGTGGACGCATCGAGACGCGCGTAGACTTTGTCGAGGATGGACGTCTCAAGAGTCTTGGCAAACTCTTGAAGACGTGTCTCTAGCGCGGTCTCGGTAATGAAGGTGGGTAATTGTAACAAGTTGGATTCACGGAGAATTCCTACTGACACCGAATCGGAGAAGATCGCCAATCGGCCGCCCGTTTGCACAGGACTGGAAAAGACGGGGTCACGCAGACTTCCCGTTGGCATCATTGATGAGACAGACTCAATCGAATGATGGCCTAGGCTCACGGTTGTTGTGATGGTGGCCGTGCTAGGTCTTCCGCTCTCAGTCACAGAGACATCAGCGAGCGTTCTGACAGAGTCACGAAGACTCTGTGGTGCGGCAAGAGGTGTATGTGGCCTAGAAACGTAAGAAATTATGGGGAGTGAGGGCACTAGACTCGATGTGCATGAAGAGGATGCAGTCTGAGGCGAGGGACTGCTTGTTTCAACATCGATCATCTCCAAGTGGGATGTCGATGGTATACGTGGCTCCTCGTGCAATGAAATACCTTCCTGTAGAGAGGAAGATAAGTGGGTTGGTGGGGTTGTTTACGTGGTTGAGCCAGATGCCACGTCTTCTACTCGGGAGGTGAACACATCACCTCCTGTACCTATTGGTTCGGCTCGGCTTATTTGTGGCGGAGGAGGTCGATCGTGTTTTTGTTTCGATCGACGCTCCGTGGGGCGGCTTACGTCATCCTCACGCGACCGTTTTTTCGGAACGCGGGTGGAAGAGGATGCGGCGCGACTCGATGACCTTTTGGAGGTAGTGGTGGGGGTTTGGCTAGTCCCGAGGTTAGGAGCAGGGGGGTTGATCTGCTCCGTAGGGACAGTGGATAGAGGGTGCGGGGTTTCACGGAAGGATGCGGTTGAGGCACGGTATTCTTGGACGTGCGGGTTGTTCTGGTCGGCGTAGGCGAGCACATCGTCCGGAATCACCATTGCGTGTCGATCCTTCGCCGGTGTGTTCTTCTTGGCGAACTTCTCGACAGTTGGGATTTGGAAGTGCTCTGCTGCCGGACGGATGCGGATGTTGGTTGAGTGCAGGCGGAAGTGCTTGATCAGAGCTGGGAGCCATCGCATGTATGGGACGAAGCGGTTCGTGACTCCCTTGGCTACTTCCCGGTCGCGGTGCTGGATCATGGAGACAAGGTCCATCCATATAATGTCGGCGTAGTTGTACTTGCGGTTGTGAGCGATGCCGGTCAGGATGGTGAGGATTTGAATGTTTCCACGATCCTGACCAGCATGCTTTCCTGACATTGACTTGTACCTGAGGTCAATGGACTTCGAATTAAGTTAAAACATAAAAGTTATACGTAATTAAGCTATCTATCCAAAAGAATTTGAATCAGAGTCTTCCAATTTGGTTATGCTCAAAATCGTGCAGGCTGCCAGTTTCGGCCGATTCCACTCAGACAGCCACCCTAAGTCAGAATCCGGTGAATTTTCAAGGTCGATGGACTTCGAATTAAGTTAAAACATAAAAGTTATACGTAATTAAGCTATCTTTCCAAAAGAATTTGAATCAGAGTCTGTTGGTCCCGAAATGCACCAAACAAGGAATCAAAGAAGCTAGATGGAATGAAAAGGGAGAGTTTCTCACCTTGTAGTGTGTGTAGTGTGTGAAAACGAGTTTTAGCTTTTTAATCTTTGATTACCTTTCAAAGTGAGTTGGTAACACCTTATATACCACATTAACCCTAGGTATATTAAGGCCCAATCACTAAAAATAAAATAATTACAATCTAGTCCAAAGCCCAAGCTAAAGATAATTACATAATTAATCTCAAGACTTAAACTATTGACACAATCAATTAAATATCCTAACAATCTCCCCCTTTGTGTCAATTGTTGGGATTCTTGAATCTTGGGCGTTGGGATGGTGGATTAGCGTGTGAGTGTTTCGCGAAGCCCTAGTTTGAACTCGAAGGCGCGGAGATTCCTTCGAAGAACCATTCTGTCAGCTATAGCGTCAATGAGCTTCGCGAACTTGGATCGGCAGAGGGGATCTTCTTCCGAAAGGATACGGCAGATGTTCATCAGCTCGTACTCGTCGAAGGTGGTGACGATCTTCTCCTTGCGCCGCCAGATCCTCTTCCTGATCTCTTCCTGAAATGGCGCCGTGATCTTCTTGTTTTCCCACGGTGCTTCCGGTATATCCACCGTGGGCACATCCGTCTGAGCAGCAGGGGCCTCAGTTTGCTGCGCTTGGAATTGCAGGATGTTCTCGAGCTCGGCCGGTTCTGCATTGTATTCCTCTCCGTTCTCGTCGTCTGCGGTGTTGATCAGCGTAAGCGAGGCCTCCATGAGCAGACGTCGAGCATTTTCCACCAACTTCCTAGCTGCTACTGCATCGGCGGGCGTGTACAGCCATTCATCGTTGAAGATGTAGGCTTCGATCTCGTTCTGAGCGCAGTAGACATCCTCGGAAGCCAGGTTGGGATCGATGTTGAGAGGGGTATGGCTGTGTGGTGGCGAGGGAGCAGCGTCGGAGGAGTCTGTGGATTGTGGGGATGGAATTGGTGGAGATTCTGGTGGTTCGGTTGAGGTGATGGTTTTGGCAAGGATGATTTGGGTGACGAGTGGTGTAGATGTGGTGGTGGCCTCTAACGTCGATGTGACAGCTAGAGGTTCCGAGGTGGGTGGAGATGGTATGGAGGTGGTCTCTAGCGTCTCGGAGACGGTGGTGGGTGTTGGTGAGGGTGATTTGGCTAGTGACTCAGGGTGAATAGGGTGGGATTTTTGGTTAGTGGGTTGTGAGGTTTCTGGTGTGGGCACCGTTTTAGGTCCAGAGGAGGAGGGCGGCGTCGATTGCGTGAATCTTTGTGAGCTCAGCTGCCTATTTGTCTCCCCCTCGCGGCGATCTTGATCATCATCTTGATCGTCGCGCCTGGTCCTGCTGGTCTCGCCTTGAGTACGGCAAGACATTGGTTGCGTTATCATCTGCTTCATTTGCTGTTCTTGCGCTCAACGACACCATTCTGTTCCGGTGTCTTCACAGCTGAGAACTGTTGAGTGATGCCCTGAGTGGCATAGAAGTCACTGAGCTTCGTGTTCTTAAACTCAGTTCCGTTGTCAGTTCTGATAATCCGAACCTTCTGTTGATGAAGTGTTTGGGATGTAACAACAAACTCGATGATTATATCAGGAATTTCATCCTTTGTACGAATGAGTTTCGTCCACGTGTAGCGTGAGAAATCGTCGACTATCACCAAAATATACCGTCTTCCTCCGAGTGTGGCCGTAGGCATTGGGCCACATAGATCCATATGTAAAAGTTCGAGGATGAGCTTAGAGGACGGTGTTTCCTTAGATACATGGGACGATCGCTTCATCTTCCCCAATTCACAGGCAGAGCATAGGTGTTCCTTATGATATGTCAGTTGGGGTAGACCGTTGACGAGTTTATTCTGACGCAGTTTGTTGATGGTCTTGAAGTTGAGATGTGAAAGACGACGGTGCCATAAATCATTCAACTTGGGTGCGGCTCGAGAGATAAGGCATATTGGTCGAGAGGTCGTGAGGTTGAGTATATAGAGGTGGGACGTGCGCGTTCCAGAAAGAAGAGGTTGTCCCGAGGCATCTATAATGCTGCAGATGTCAGATTCGAAGAGAACCTTGTATCCTTTGTCGCAGAAACGACCAATGCTGAAGAGATTGTAGCTCAAACCCTCGACATAGGAGATGCCCTTGATTGTCAGTTTATCGTGCACGAGATCGCCAGTTCCTAGAATTGGCGCCATTTGACCGTTTCCGAAGGAGACTCTTCCGAGATAGCGCTCGGAGAAGTTGCTCAACAGCTCCTTATTCCCTGTCATGTGTGTGGAGCAACCCGAGTCTAGATACCACACATGACAGACCTGCAAACATTTAGCAAACGTTGGGTCCCCGTTTTCGAACGGGGCAGTCTTGTGATATATGTAAAGTTTTTACGCGCTTAATGGGAAATGTGGTTTCTAAATCAGATTGTGTTGTTTCTAGTTTAGCTTTCCCTTTGTCGTTTGTTTGATTAGGCGGGATTATGGTTTTTCTAACCCATATTTTCCTAACTTGTGCTTGCATGTGTTGTGCCTTATACATAAATTGGCGTGTGGAATGTGGTTGTCGTTTTTGTGCTTCGGTTTTGGTCGTCTTTGGCCTGCGAGTAGTAGGTGAGTTTGCGTTTGACGGCGAGAGGCGTTTTCGCTTGACCTTAGGTTTAGGCGAGATGGGCGAATTCAGAGACGTCGTAGATGAACTTCGCTTGCGTGGTTGGAGTGTTGCGTGTTCATGTGTTTCGTATTCATGGAAGCGTGGGAGAACAAATTCATTGCAGCAGCACATGGACATAAGCTTGGTAAAAGAACGATGAGTTTTGGCAACATAATAGTCTACGACCTTAGGACATTGGGATTCAGTACATAGAGAGGCAGAACGAATATAGGATGGTCTTTTCTTCTTGTCATCGAAGAGCGGATTCTCCTTTATTTGGTACGAACTCCCTTCCAGAGACGTCGAACTCACATTCCCTGTATCCATAAGAATACTAGAGTTAGTGTTAGAACATATGTTGGCTTCAGGAGTCATTTTCGCCGTCCTCTTACATTTACATGTTTGAGAATCGGGTACTTGACTTGACGTAGAAGGTTTGTTCGTGTTACGAGATTGTTCTAGGGTAAAGATTTTGTAAAGTAGATCTTCTCGCTCTTTTGCAAAGGCTTTTCGCTCTACTTCTATGGTTCGTTCTAGTTCTGCTATGAGTAGTAGTTTCTTAGGGATGTAAGTTCGAGATAGTACATCTTGAAAAGCATCTTCCTGTTCTTTGTTTGGAAGTAAGGTTTCGACATCCTCCGAGAGTGAGGATACCTCAGTCTTATCTCTATTGTTCAACTCTGTGTAGTCAAGCGCGATTTCTGCCCAATGGATGTTTTGTTCTCTTGTTTCTTCTGAGATGGCAGCGGAGGATGATCTCACAAATGGCTTAAGCTGCGGGGGAGCACCATTTCTTGTTTGCAAGAATGCAGTGTTGCACATGTTATATCTTTTAACTGCTAGCGGTGTTGGATTGCAATTGCTAGACAGTCCGATCCCCCTCGTGCGTCGTAGAATTCTGTTTCTGCTGGTTGGTTCAATAGGCATAGGATGCGTGAGTTTTCGTTTCTGAGGTGAAGTTGCTCTTCAAGCTCTTTCACCTTGCGGTATAGCCTAACTCTTTCCTTCGTAAGTAGTTCATATTGGGAGGCCGTCAGGAGGCGAGAAGTTTCACATGAACTAATAGCCAGTGTAGTTTCCTTAACCTTAGTCTCACTTTGTTTGTTCTTGTTTTGCAGACGTTTGACTAAAGCTTCAGAGGCTTTTAGACGTTCGTTTGCACAGGCAAGTTCTTCTACTTTTAGACTAAGTAAGGCATAGTTATTTTCAAATTTTAGCCTAAGTTCATCATAATCCCTAGCATCTACGGTGGGTTTCTTAATGGCGTGTCGGTGATTAAACACATCATCGAGTTGCGAGATTCGTACCTCAGACTCTGCGTTGGTAGGAGTCTTAGCTGTGTTTTCACCGGTGTGTCCCATCTCCTCGTCCTCGTCATGTTCGACCAGCCTTGCCATGCAGCAATCTTCATCCTTAGGTTCCTCGTCTTCTGAGGTGTCATTCACCCATTCAGCTTCTTCGGTGAGTAGGGCTTTCCCACTTTCCATCTTGCGGGTCATTCTGGCCTTTCGGTCATAGTACCCGGAGTCCTTCACGCGTGGGGCGTGGCATTCTTTGGCAAAGTGGCCTGTCTTTCCACACCGAAAGCACTTCACAGATTTTTGAGGTGCGGAGTCCTCTGCTTTCTTTGTCGGCTTAGTTTCCTCTGTGGGAGTGGTCTTTTTGGTGCCGCTGTAGGTTCTTTGACGATTGGAGGAGGATGAGGATCTTTTTCCGATCTTCTTTGAGACCATAGTGAGCATTGCCAGTTGCTTGCGTATATCACGAACATCTTCATCTGATTCTGTATCGGCTTCGGATCCTGAAGAGGTGTCAGATGCAACAGCTGGTAGCTTCCCTTTGTTCTGTTTAGTCTTAGTGGTGGAAGATCGTTCATTGGTTTTGTTTGAGAGGAGGGCCAGTGGGTCGACTCGAGTGTTGGTGGACTGAGGTTGCACATAAGGAGCATAGGCAGACAGACTGTCATAAAGAGCATGGATGGAAGTGTTGGAGAGGTCCTTACTCTGAATCATCATCACGATTGCATTGCCCCAATGGGGTTTGAGGCTACCAAGGAAGCGGTTATTGATATCGAATTTGTCCCTCGAGATCCTGGCTTTCTTGAGTTCATTGATGACCTTCAAGTATCGGAGGTATGTGTCGCGCAGTTCCTCTCCTTCATAGGCCTGGAAGTGTTCATACTGCGAGAGACATGCTGATTTCCTCCCCTGTGCACTTTCAGTTGTGCCAGCCATAATTTCAGCAAGTTCATCCCATATCTCCTTGGCAGTTGTGCAGCACTCAACGTGACCGTAGACCTCGTTTCCCAAAGCCTGGAAGAGGTATCCTTTGGCAGTCTCGTCGGCCTGTTCGCGAGCCAATTCATCCTCATTGATGGGACCTCTTGGAGTGCGGCGTTCATCCATGGGAGGATTTGCATTTGGCTGTGCAGGGACTATTGTCCAGAACTGTGCTGGGCCGTTGAAGATGGAGTCCAGAAGGTATTGAGAGAGTGGTGCGCCTTTGTTCCTGATGAACGTGAGGAACCGGTTTGTCCATATGCTGTAGTCGCCTTGTCGCAGCATCGGAGGCCTGGTGTCGGAGCCCACTATGGAGATGTCATACGTGGTGGACATGGTTGGTGCAGTCGAATCGTCCGTGGTTTTGATCTTTTAGAGATAAGAAAGTTAGTAACGAACGAGATGATAAATACGAGTTTAATATGTAGAGTTTTGAGAAGAAAATCGTTTAAAGAATTTCTTAGAACTAAGTGATCGTGTGTGACGGTCGATAATGTGTGAACGGAAATGTATTTAGAAATTAGGAGAAGTTCTAGAATTTAAAAAATCAAGGTGTACTGATCAAATCTTAAATCGGTTTGGAAAGATTTAACCCGAGAAAATTTTAACCCTAGAAGAAATTAATACGTTAGAGAAGTTCGCAAGTTGAAGAATTTCGCACGTTAAAAGGTTTAGCAAGATGAGAATTTTTTGAGCTTCGCTAGAAAACTTCGTAACTTGTAAATATTTCGCTAGTGGAAAATTTTAAAGTTTCGCATGAGATTTTTCGCACGTTATAAAGCTTTCGCAAGTTTGAGAAATTAAAGCTTCGCGAGAGAATTTTCTCAAGTTACAAAATTTTCGCAATGAGAAACTTTCGCATCAAGAGATGAACAGTGTAAGTAAGAAAATTTCGCGTGTTAAGGAAACTTTCGCATCGAAAAATGAACAGTATGGCCTTACAAAATTTTCTCGGGTATAATCATTTTCGCAGATAACAGGGTTTTAAAGCTTAGCAAGAAAGACTTCGCAAGTTGTAAAAATTTCGCAAGTTAAAAAAATTTTTCGCGGCCAAAGAAATTCTTGGAATAAGCTTTCTTGGATAAGGAATTTCTCGGATTATGAAGGTAAACAATTGCGAAAAAAGAAATTGTATAAGTGAAAGTTTCGCGGCTTAAATTCTCGGATCTTGATACTAGGCAGTTGCGAAAAATGCAGTTTAAGGGAAAGTTTCGCGGTTTTAAAAATTCTCGGGATAAAATTTCGCGGACAAGAGATTTTCAGGCTTCGCAAGAAATAATTTCGCAAGTTAAAGAATTTCGCAAGTTTGGAAGAAAAAAAAAAATTTTGCAGCTTAAAGAAATTCGCGGAATGAACTTTCTTGGATATGAAATTTCTCGGATTTTAAAGGCAGGCAGTTGCGAAAAATGCAGTGTAAATGAAAGTTTCGCGGTTCAAAATTTCTCGGAATAAAATTTCGCAGACAAGAAATTTTCGCGGTTTTGAACGATTCAGCAAAAACTTTCGCGGCCAAGAACATCATCGTACTGTTCCATTGCCTTCATGCGTTTTGCCAGAAAATCGCCTCGTTCTCGCTCAAATCTCAACCAAAATCGCTCAAACTTGATCCTAAACTTCAGAAATTCTTCCCTAAACACATAATCGACCGATTTGTGAGCTAAAAACAACAAAAAAAGGATCAAATCGACCAAAAACAGAGAATGGCCGAAATGACTTTTTCTGGAAAACTTTTGCTTAAATCTTGCTCAAAACTCGTTAAAACTGATCCAAAAGTGTTCTAAAAACATTTTAGGCCTAGGATCGATCTGGGGAAAGGTTTTAAACACAAAAACAACACATAAAAACCCCAAAACGAAACCAAAATGCCGAAACTAGTATTTTGCTCAAAACACCTTTGATCTTTCTCGGAATCGAACGAAACTGGATTCAAATCAATGCAGATCGATCCACGTTCGCTCTGATACCACTTGTTGGTCCCGAAATGCACCAAACAAGGAATCAAAGAAGCTAGATGGAATGAAAAGGGAGAGTTTCTCACCTTGTAGTGTGTGTAGTGTGTGAAAACGAGTTTTAGCTTTTTAATCTTTGATTACCTTTCAAAGTGAGTTGGTAACACCTTATATACCACATTAACCCTAGGTATATTAAGGCCCAATCACTAAAAATAAAATAATTACAATCTAGTCCAAAGCCCAAGCTAAAGATAATTACATAATTAATCTCAAGACTTAAACTATTGACACAATCAATTAAATATCCTAACAGAGTCTTCCAATTTTGTTATTCTCAAAATCGTGCAGGCTGCCAGTTTCGGCCGATTCCACTAGGACAGCCACCCTAAGTCAGAATTGGACGAATTTTCGAGGTCAATGGACTTCGAATTGGGAATAACTTAAAACATAAAAGTTCTAGCTAGTTAAGTTTGCTATTCAAAAGAATTTGAATTAGAGCCTTCCGATTTGTAAATCGAAAGTAATGCTCAAAATAGTACAGGGTCCAAGTTTCGGCCGATTCCACTCGGACAGCAAACCTAAGTCAGAATCGGGCGAATTTTCGAGGTCAATGGACTTCGGATTAGTTTAAAACATAAGAGATCTACATAATTAAGTTAGCTATTCAAAAGAATTTGAATCAGAGTCGTCTGATTTGTAAATCAAAAGTTATGCTCAAAATCCTCCAGGCTGCCAGTTTCGGCCGACTCCACTCGGACAGCAACCCTTAGTCTGATTCGAGGTCAATAGACTTCGAATCGGGACTAATTTAAAACATATAAGTTCTAATAAATAAGTTAGCTATTCGTAGGAATTTTGATCAGAGTCTTCCAATTTGGTCATGCTCAAAATCGTGCAGGCTGCCATTTTCGGCCGATTCCACTCAGACAGCCACCCTAAGTCAGAATTGGGCGAATTTTCGAGGTCAATAGACTTCGAATCGGGACTAACTTAAAACATGAAGGTTCTAGATACTTAAGATTTCTGTTCAAAAGAATTTAAATCAGAGTCTTCCGATTAGTAAATCGAAAGTACTGCTCAAAATAGTCCAGGCCGCCAGTTTCGGCCGGTTCCACTCAGACAGCAAACCTAAGTCAGAATGGGGCGAATTTTCGAGGTTAATGGATTTCGATCTAACTTAAAACAAAAAATTTCTACATAATTAAGTTATCTATTCAAAAGAATTTGAATTAGAGTCTTCCGATTTGGTTATGCTCAAAATCGTGCAGGCTGCCAATTTCAGTCGATTCCACTCGGACAGCCACCCTAAGTCAGAATCGGGCGAATTTTCGAGGTTAATAGACTTCGAAACGGGACAAACTTAAAACATGAAAGTTCTAGCTACTTAAGCTTTCTATTCGAAGGAATTTGAATAAGAGTCTTCCGATTTGTAATCGAAAAATGCTCGAAATAGTGCAGGCTGCCAGTTTCGGCCGATTCCACTCGGACAGCAAACCTAAGTCATAATCGGGCGAATTTTCGAGGTCAATGGACTTCGAATTAACTTAAAAGACAAAAGTTCTGTATAATTAAGTTATCTATTAAGAATTTGAATCAGAGTCGTCCGATTTGTAAATCAACAGTTGTGCTCAAAATCGTGCAGACGGCCAGTTTCTGCCTATTCCACTCGGACAGCAAGCCTAAGTCAGAATCGGGCGATTCGAGGTCGATAGACGTCGAATCGGGACTAATTTAAAACATATAAGTTCTAATAAATAAGTTACTATTCGTAGGAATTTGAATCAGAGTCTTCCAATTTGGTCATTCTCAAAATCGTCCAGGCTGCCAGTTTCGACCGATTCCACTGGGACAGCCACCCTAAGTCAGAATTGGGCGAATTTTCGAGGTCAATAGACTTCGAATCGGACTAACTTAAAACATGAAGGTTCTAGCTACTTAAGTTTTCTATTCAAAAGAATTTAAATCAGAGTCTTCCGATCTGTAAATCGAAAGTAATGCTTAAAATAGTGCAGGCTGCCAGTTTCGTCCGATTCCACTCAGACAGCAAACCCAGGTCAGAATCGGGCGCATTTTCGAGGTCAATGGATTTAGAATTAACTTAAAACATAAAAGTTCTACGTAATTAAGTTATCTATTCAAAAGAATTTGAATCAGAGTCTTCCGATTTGGTTATGCTCAAAATTGTGCAGGCTGCCAATTTCAGTCGATTCCACTCGGACTGCCACCATAAGTCATAATCGGGCGAATTTTCGAGGTCAATGGACTTCGAATTAACTTAAAACACAAAAGTTCTGCAAAATTAAGTCATCTATTCAAAAGAATTTGAATCAGAGTCGTCCGATTTGTAAATCAACAGTTATGCTTAAAATCGTGCAGGCTGCCAGTTTCGGCCGTTTCCACTCGGACAACATCCCTAAGTCAGAATCGAGTGATTTCGAGGTCAACAGACGTCGAACCGGGACTAACTTAAAACATAAAAGTTCTAATAATTAAGTTAGCTATTCAAAAGAATTTAAATCAGAGTCGTCCGATTTGGTTATGCTCAAAAGCGTGCAGGCGTCAGTTTCGGCCGATTCCACTCGGACAGCCACCCTAAGAAAGAATTGGGAGAACTTTCGAGGTCAATGGACTTCGAATCGGGACTAACTTAAAACATGAAATTTCTATCTAGTTAAGTTTGCTATTCAAAGGAATTTGAATCAGATCCTTCCGATTTGTAAATCGAATGTAATGCATAAAATAGTGCAGGCTGCCAGTTTTGTCCGATTCCACTCGGACAGCAACCCGAAGTCAGAATCGGGCGAATTTCGAGGTTAATGAACTTCGAATTAACTTAAAACCTAAAAGTTCTAGATAACTAAGTTACCTATTCAAAATAGTTTGAATCAGAGTCGTCCGATTTGTAAATCAAAAGTTATGCTCAAAATCGTGCAGGCTGCCAGTTTCAGCCGATTCCACTCCGGCAGCAACCCTAAGTCAGAATAGGGAGATTTTGAGGTCAATAGACTCCGAATCGAGACTAATTTAAAACATATAAGTTCTAATAATTAAGTTAGTTAATCATAGGAATTTGAATCAGAGTCTTCCGATTTGGTTACGCTGAAAATCGTGCAGGCTGCCAGTTTCGGCCGATTCAACTTGGACAACAAACCTAAGTTAGAATCGGGCGAATTTTCGAGGTAAATGGACTTCGAATTAAGTTAATACATAAAAGTTCTACATAATTAACCTATCTATCCAAAAGAATTGGAATCAGAGTCTTCCGATTTGGTTATGCTCAAAATCGTGAAGGCTGCCTGTTTCGGCCGATTCCACTCGGCAGCCACCCTAAGTCAGAATGGGACGAATTTTCGAGGTCAATGGACTTCAAATCGGGACTAACTTAAAACATAAAAGTTCTAGCTGGTTAAGTTTACTATTCAAAGGAATTTGAATCAGAGCCTTCCGATTTGTAATTCGAATGTAATGCTCAAAATAGTGCAGGCTGCCAGTTTTGTCCGATTCCACTCAGACAGCAACCCGAAGTCAGAATCTAGCGAATTCTCGTGGTCAATGAACTTCTGTAGAACACTATTTGTAATTGTGCTTGATTTCATTAGTTGTCTTTGTAATTAGGGGCGTTTTTTGTATAGTAGTCCTTAGACTAGGACTAGTTTGATATTTATACCAAGTTTGTTTGGTATAAATACTTGTAAATCAATTGAGCTTAATAGAGAAAGTTTTGAGAATTGATCCGAAGGGCTTGCAATTTGATTTCTGGAGAGAGAAACAACAGTAACTTTCTCACTCTACTCGAATTCTCTCTCTTGTTCTTCATTTGAGTTTTTCGATCGAATTCAATTGCTTATCTAAACGATCGAATTACTATGAATTCTAGCCTAGGATCGTAGAGTTGTTAATCGTAGGACCTAACAATTGGTATCAGAGCAGATTCGTTATGTTTTGAATCGAAAATTGTTAGAATTGGATCGAAAATTTAATTCTGTTCACTGTTCATCGAAGAACAGTTTGGCGCGAAATCTGTTTTCGATCCAATAGCTTAATTCTGTGCTTAATTGACTTGAATTTGGTGTTTCTGTGCTTGTTTAAGTGTTAGATCATCATTGCGATCAGTTCTGTAGCAGTTTGAACTTCAATTTTTAGGATTGAATTGCTTCTGCGTGTTACTGTTTGCGAAGAACATGAAGAACACGTTCTGATTTTGATCAAATTCGATATATTTTGCTTCATAACGTGTTTAATTTCTTGTTCGTGCGTGATTAGTACCTAATTGCGAGCAATTGCCTCAAATTTCACTATCTGATTCTTTGTTTTTGCTCGAATTAGTGTTAATCGTATTCTGTGAATTTTTCTCGATTGCTAAAATTTTTCTTGCTAAGTTTTGCGATCGGATTAGTTTCTCGATCGATAAACCTAGCGCGAGAATTTTTCTCGGTCAGAATACGAAGTCAGCGCTAGAATCGTCATCAGTAGAAACGATTTTAGTTAGAAATATTTCTCGAGCATTATACGTCGAAAAACTTTTTCAAGAGAGACTTATTTTGACTTTGCATGCGTAAAAACTTTCACTCGAAAAACTTTTGCAGTCAAACCTTTTAACGTTTGACCAGGCGAAAATCATTTATACGCGAGAAACTTTTCTAGTCAAGAGATTTATTTTGACTTGTCGAGAAACTTACTAACGTACTGTTTCTTTACGATCGAAATAAATTCACGATCAAGAAATTTTTCTCGACCGAATGATTTTGAGCAATTTATCTCGCTCGTAAAATATCTCGCTGACAAAATTTCTCGCACGAGAACAATACTCGGTACACTATCTCGACGGAATTAATTTCGATCAATCTTTAAGATTGAATCGAAAATAATTCTCGATCTAATTTTTGAATCAAACGCTACTAACGAATTTTGTCAGTTGTGAAGCACATTACATCATCTTCAACCTTCAAAACAATTGACGAAGATCCTTCAACAACTCGACTACAATACAAACATGGATGCATACTCACTCGGAAATGACAACCGTCCGCCGATCTTGCAAAGAGGCGAATACACAGTGTGGAGAAGCCGCTTTCTGAATTTCATTGCTTTAAAGGATCAAGCCGAAAATCTACTGAAGTCCCTTGAAGGGGGACCGGCACAGTTCTGGGTTCATGTACCCGGGGACGAAACAGCTACTCCAGCAATCCCAGCTTCTAGGCGACTAAAGGAGCCTAGAGAATACTCTCTGGAGGAAAGAGCTCGAGCTAAGGCTGATCTAGTAGCCATGAATGCCCTTATGCAGGGCATCCCCAACGATATAGACAGACAAATCGACAGCCTTTCATCGGCCAAAGGGATGTGGAATGAGCTGCATAGGATGATGCAAAGGACGAAAGTTGGCGTAAAGGCCAAGAAGGCGAACATTCTCACTACTTACGACTCATTCAAAGCAAAGCCGGAGGAGAGTCAAAACGAGATCTACCAACGATACCTCACTCTTCTCAATGAAATGAGGAAGATAGAAATAACGAAGACAAACATGGAGACAAACATAAGATTTCTATCCTCTCTGCCCACGGAATGGAAGAAAATATCCACTCAAATACGACAAAACAAAGATCTAGAGGAGTTGGATGTCCATGCCGTGTTCGACAATCTCGCTCAGCATGAGGAGGATATTCGCGAGATTACCAAAGAGCAGAAAGGCAAACAAACCGATGACACGGTTGCCTTAGTCTCAGAGAAGAGGAGCACAAGATCAAGAAAGGATAAGATCGTTAGGCCACCTTCATCATCAGAGTCGGAAGAGGAATCAGACTCTGACATCGAGCCGAACATGAAAGCCCTTGGAAAACAGTTAGCTCTCATTGGACAAATGATGAGCAAGAAGTACTTCAAGAGGAAGTCTTCAACCTCAGCCAATAGACTTCGGACTACAAGCTTCAAGAACAAAGAACGTGCTCCGGAGAGTTCCGAGGTCAAGAATCCCAAAGAGACTAACAAATGTTTTAACTGTGGCAAAGCAGGTCACTTCGCCAGAGAGTGCACTCTCCCGAAGAAAAGAGATGCAAACTACTACTCCAGGAAGCTTCAATTGACAAAACAGAAAGAAGTTGGAGTAGCTCTCATGGCCGAACAGGACCAATGGCTCGAGGACACGTCGAGCTCCGAAGAAGAAACTTAGCCCTCATGGCCCGTCTCGACAACGAATTGGACGCCGAAACATCCACTCGTACGGACGACGACAACCCATCCACGTCTTCAAATGAGGTAGTCAGTCCTTCCACATTATTGACCATGTTAGAATCATATCAAAAGCAATATGCTAACATGAAACGTGAGCAGAAAAGTATAAAGAAAGTAGAGAACGAACTTGAGAGAGCTCAGGAGAAGATATATAGTCTCGAACAAGAACTTAGGAGCTCTAGTGCAAAAATAGATGAACTTACCAGGAGCCTCCATTCTAGAGAGACATGCCAACCTCAACTAGGACAACTGAGCAAAAAGATTAAGGAATTAGAAGATAGGCTAGCAAATAACTACAATTGCTTGGTTAGAAATCTCTACGAGAAAGCCATTTTAAGTTGTAGGATAACCGAAGCTACCTCTAAGATCACTAACTTAGAAGCTCAATCAGAAACATCGAATGCTAAGATTAGTGAGCTTAGTAAGGATTTCGATGCTGTCAAGCCGCAAAACTAACCGTGGAAAATAATTACGCTCTCCTAGGTGAGGAACGCAAGAAACTATATGCAAAAGTAAAGAAATTGGACGATATAGTTACGCGTAGTGGACAGTCCGAACAGAAGATATTTTTTAACAAGCCCAAGGATATAGAGTTCTATAATCATATAGAAGGCATAGGTTTCACTAACCCGTGTGTTTTACAAAAGAAAGAAATATATGATGTTTAACACATGCGTTTAGGAATAACCTCTCTTAGAGATTTTATTGAATCGTCTTATGAAAATACTTTCGATTCATCCATTAGACAAGGTCCACATTGTCCAGAAATCCCCTTTGACTACAAAGAACTAAATGAAAGGGACAAAATTAGGAAAGCAACTCTAACACCTGTCTGCAATTTAGTTCAAATTCTACCTCCTGATTCTCAAACATACCACGAGGAAGTTAAGACCATTAATTATAAAAATTCTCTCTACAAACCCCCTATCATAAAACAGATAGAGGAGTCACAGGCAAAGTTAGAAAAAGAACGAGAGAATTTCGAAGCTGAAAAGAAAAAATTCTTTAAGGAGATGGAAAATCTCAAGGCTTCCTCGTCCCCCCAAATTACCTCTCACGCTATTACAAAATGCGTGAAAAATAGAAAATCGCCTTTGAAAGATAAATATTGTAAAAATAATTCTGGTAAGAGTGCTATGACTAATTTCACTTTACCTACGTCTACAGGGAGCGTAGCGTCAGCACTAAAAACAAAGGCGAGAGTGTCTAGCACTAAGATAAAGAAGGAGCCATTAGACTTAAATGTTTCTGAGCATGCTACTCCTTCTGTTACAATAAAAGACACTCGTAGAAATAAAAGAGCTATTTCCACTTTTAAGATAATTGCTTCTACTTATTCACTTCAGCCGATCACCTTTAGAAGCACCAACTTCGAAATAGGCTCTACGTCAAAAATTAATCATTCTGAAACAAATGCCACAAGGAAGACTCGTAGGAAACAAGATCCAACCATAAAGAAAGCTTATGGCGCCATACATGATTGTACTCACCTAAGGTATCCCGTAGAAATTAAATCCCCCAAGCACCTTAGGAGACTATCACAAGAAAAGATCTTTTCCTCAGTCAAACCCTCCAAAGCATTTGTACGTGCTGAAATTAACCTTCCCTGTAAGGTTCAACCCAAATGGGTTCCTAAATCTCCGCCTAGGACGACAAAAGCCAAAAGGGCCAAGTCTCCTATAGAGGCAAAACCCAAACCCACTTTTTCAAAAGTGCAATGGGTTATTAAGACTCTTCCTAAAAGAGATTTAGGAGTCATATCTGAACCCAAAACTAAATCTACTAATCCGAGAGGACCCATGTTTAAGTGGGTACCTAAAGCTCTCTAAATTGTTTTTGCAGATCCATCATGTGTGGTACCTTGACTCTGGTTGCTCCACACACATAACTGGTAGTCAAGAGCTGTTGAGCAACTACAAAGACCGACCAAACGGCAAAGTCAGATTTGGAAACAACGATTCAGCCCCGATTCTAGGACTTGGGGATATCATTCTGAAGAATCTGACCATTAAAGATGTCTCGTACGTCGAAGGCCTCCGCCATAACTTGTTCAGCATAGGCCAATTCTGTGACAAAGGCTTCCAGGTGGTCTTACATGCTGACCGGTGCAGAATTGTGGATAGTCAGGACACAGAACTCTTTCAAGGACTTCGGAGATCCAATCTTTACACGATCAACCTGACGTCTGTGCAGCCCTAGACAGCTGTATGACTCATTTCTCAGACTGATTTACAGAGGAACAGCTTATGGCATCAACGACTATCTCATCTAAACATGAAAGCTCTCCAACGTCTTTCTATGAAAAAGTTGGTTCACGGTCTTCCAACTATACAACTACAAAGGGAGCATCACTGTTCGGCATGTCAATTAGGAAAAATGAAGCGAGCTTCTCATCACGTCAAGCAAATTGCATCTACTTCTCGACCATTGGAACTAATTCACATGGATCTCTGTGGTCCGATGCAGACTCAGAGTATCAATGGAAGAAAGTATGTCCTAGTGATTGTGGATGACTATTCTCGCTACACGTGGACTAAGTTCCTCCGAACGAAAGATGAGACTGGTGACATGATCATCAATTTTGTGAACACAACTCAAAATCTGCTGCAACAGACTATTCAAGTTGTTCGAACAGACAACGGCACTGAGTTCAAGAACAATCACCTCAGTGAGTTTTATCAGAAACTTGGAATAAGTCAACAATTTTCAGCCGCCAAAACACCTTAACAAAATGGGGTCGTTGAAAGGAAAAATCGAACACTAGTGGAAGTCGCTCGTACAATGCTAATCCAATCGGAACTTCCACATTTTCTACGGGCTGAAGCAGTCAATACCGCTTGTTTTACTCAAAACAGGACGGTGGTTCACAAACGGTTCAACAAGACTCCGTATGAGATTGTGAATAATAGAGTGCCCAACATCTCTTTCCTTAAAGTCTTCGGGTGCAAGTGCTTTGTGGCGAACGACCGAGAGCAACGTGCAAAGTTCGACCCTAAAGCATTCGAAGCTATATTTGTCGGGTATTCTTCAACATCAAAAGCGTACCGAGTATACATCAAGTCCAACCGAACTATTAAGGAAAGCTATAATGTCACTTTCCACGAAGTGGCAGATATGGCTTCTGGTCAATTCAGTCCAGGACCCGTGCCTAACCCGTTGGCTTCTGAAGACAACATTTCAGAACCCGTAATCACTGGTGTGTTGGCAAAAAACCAACAGAAGATGGCAACAACTTCAGGATCAGTGTCAGACGAAGCAACGAGACTTGCAATAGACGGCTTGGATTCTCTCTTCGAACCGGTATATCAGTCGTACACGCCTACACCAACAATGGATTATCTACCGAACGAGACCGACGTACCAAGTTCATCTCACACCTCTACCCCACCCGATTCAGAATTTCCACAGAACACCGAAGAACCTACAGTGGTCATCGAGGAAGTATCATCTGAGACGATCAATCCAAGTGCAGTATTGGAACTTCCTCAGACAAATGATCAATCTGAGACTATAGGCAATCTAGATCCACAGATGGCTGACGCATCGACTTCAGCCTTGCCTCATGAGCGCAAGTGACCGAGAGGCCACTCGGTTGATCAATTGGCGATCCCTCGGTTGGTGTGAGGACACGTCGTCAACACAGTCTTTTCAGTTGCTTCCTGAGCCAAAACGAGCCTACCAAAGTAGCAGACGCACTTCGAGACCCGGATTGGACAATTGCAATGCAAGAGGAAATCAATCAATTCGAACGTCTTCAAGTGTGGACCTTGGTACCCCGTACACATGGGAAAACATTGGTCGGAACTTGTTGGTCCGAGATTACACCAACAATACGACTTCGGACGGATTAAACACGCCTAAAGATCGAGATTTAAGAATGGGGCGTGTGGGGCTTGGTGGTGTTCTTGAGGAGACTCTCTCACTCTAAAATTGTTTACTTGATCTTCACACACAAGCACCCCTAACTATGTGTTAGGGTTTTCCTATTTATACCACAAGTTGGTATATAATAGGTGGGCCTCTTGTGAAGGCCCATAACATAAATAACTAAGAACTAACCCAATTAAGAGCTAGCCCAAAGTTTAATAAAGCAAATCAACAAAGATAATACAATGAAATTGAACACTACAAAATATTTCCTAACAATCTCCCTCTTAGTGTTCAATCTTCAGTTCAGCGCGGGATATCTTTGTTGGGGAGGCATTGATGGCTCGGCTAGGACTCACTTGTTAAGATTCTCCAATCTTCTTCTTCTTGGCGCCGGATTTGTCGTGTTTGAATGGAAGTTGTCTGGTTCGGCCTCGAAGATGACTCGTCTGGCTCCAGAAGAAGGTGGGCGTGGGGCATAAAAAATGTGCCAAGGCTCTATTGAAATGTGACTTTCAAGAGTAGGGAGCCCGGTCTTCAGAGTGGTCAGCGCAGTGGTGGCGGAATGTGGTGGATGAGATGTGCCATGGCTCCTTCGAGTGTTCCATTATGAACATAATAGCTTGACACATAAGAATGTGCGCGGAGGTAGTGGAAGCCTCCGGCGGGGCGTAGTTGGTGGAGGTGGCGTGGATGATGGTTGCTGCTGATGCTGTTGTACGATCTTCAACTCATTTCTTCTCCTTTACTCCCCCTTGAGATGATCTCCGTCTTCGGGATCGTCACGTCGTCCGTGGGACGAGTCTGCCTCTGGTGTTGATGGTGGTGATGATGGTGTGGTGTGGTGTTGAGTGAGGCAATCAAGTGGGATTCTCAGGAATAGCAGCATTTGACTTTCCTCCAAGTTCATTTCGGAACTTGAAAGAGGCGGAGCAGCATGTGGTGGCGTAAGCGTAGGCGTGGTGGAGTGGTGTCGGTGATGGGACCTTTTCCTTCATAGATCCTCGTTGAGCGCGGCATGGAATGTGTAAGTTCCTCGCTGATTGCTATGAGTCGGGGCTCCATCACGAACGGGGTAACTAACCAGACGGGGGTCACAAAGACGCTCCGTCGTCACAACATCGAAACATGTGTCCGATGCGCCGCCTGTTTGCACAGGACAAAAAGAACCGGAGAGCCACAAAGGCTTTCCGTTCGCATGGACGATGAGACAAGCTCGTATCCGTGGCCCATCGACAGTTGTGGTGAGGGTGGCTGTCGTGGGTCTTCCGCTCTCGGTCACAAGGACGTCATCAAGCATTCGGGCAAGTTCACGAAGAACCTGCGGTGCGTAAAGAGTGTTTGTGTCCTAGAAAGTGGAAAATTTCGATGGGTGAGGACACTAGACTCAATGTGGGTGGAAGAGGTGCAGTGAGAGGCGGGGCACTGCATGTTCAACATCAACCGTCTCCAAGTGGGGCGGTGATGGCTAACGTGGTTCCTCTTGTGCGAAATGAAACAGCTATCTGCGAAAGGATAGCTGAGTGGTTGGGAGGGGTTAATTGCGCGGTTGGACCAGATGCCGCGACTTCTACTCGGGAAACGAGCGAGTCGTCTCCTGTACCTATGGGCGAGGTCCGGGTTGTGGTGAGATATGACAGAGGAGTGCGATCATGTCGTCGTTGGTTCGCAACTCCTGCAAGCGACTTACGTTATCCTCCCGAGATCGTTGATTGGATCTTTGCGTGGAGGAGGATGTCGCGCGACCTAGACCTAGACTAGAGAGGCTAGGGTAGGCTCGTTCCTGGGTTAGGATCAGGGGGGTTTCACTGATCCATGGGAACTATGGTGGCGTGGCGTGATCGCGTTGAAAGGCGACCACGAGTGATGTCGACGAGGGTGGCCCAAAACTGTTGATCAGACACTTCTGAGACTCGTCAGGTGGTGGTGGTGGTGAGGGCGTAAAGAGGATCACGGTGGCTTAGGACGTCTCCATGCAGCGCACCATGGTGGAATGGATGGCAGTGGGTGGACGGTGGAGTCTGGTACAAGAGATCCACATCGCCTAAGCATCAAGATTGGATGGCGCGCCCACTGATGGTTGGTTGAACTCTTGTCAACCCTTCTTTATGGGTCCGGGTTCTGCACGGATTTGTACAGAAGTCATGATGATTGCTCGCTTCTCTGACATCCCTTCATGCACGTGGAGCAACCCGTGTAACGTGCATGATGGGGTTGGTTGCTCGCAGTGCATACCGGTCATGAATGTGGAGCAACCCATGTACCATTCATGCCGGGGGGTGGTTGCTCACGTCGTGTACCAGTCATGTATGTGGAGCAACCCGGGTGCCATACATGCTGGGTGGTGGTAAATTGGCATTTGGAAATTCCGCTCCGGAAAGTTTGGGGGTGACCTAAACTTTTTCTATAATGTGCCAATACCGTCCTAGGTCGATTGTTGGGTACGGTGATCGTTGCCGCGTTTTGGATTTGCCTTCAAAAATTTCACAAAAACGTCGTCTATACCGAATTTTTTTTTTTTTTTTTTGCTCCTTAAAACCTTATTTAATCCGAGGGGGGGCGAGAAATTTTGGTGGTAAAAAACGTTTAAGTGTAATTTTAAAGAGTGATTTTTACAAGATTTGAAGCCAAAAATCGAGTTTGGATCAAGTTTAAAGGTTGGGTGCAAATTTCTCGGGGGGTGCGAAAAAATGATGTGAAAATGTGCGAAAGATGTTGTCCCGAGAAATTTCGTTGTGAGAGTGAGCCGCGAAAATAAGGAAATTTCGCATTCAGAGTGAATTTTCGCATATAGCACAGAAATTTCGCATTCAGAGGAAAATTTCGCATGTACTGAAAATTTTCGCATGTCGAGAGAAAATTCGCATTTAGAGTAAATTTTCGCATGTATGAAAATTTCGCATGTATAGAAATTTTCGCATGTATAAAATTTTCGCATGTATAAAATTTCGCATTCAGAGTGAATTTTCGCATGTACTGAAAATTTTCGCATGTCGAGAGAAAATTCACATTTAAAGTAAATTTTCGCATGTATGAAAATTTCGCATGTATAGAAATTTTCGCATGTATAAAAATTTTCGCATGTGTAAAAATTTCTCAGTTTTAGAAAATTTCTCGGATTTGAAAAATTTCTCGGATTTGAAAGAAGGCAGTTGCGAAAAAAGTGCAGTGAAAGTGAAATTTTCGCGGTTTAAAAATTCTCGGAATAAAATTTCGCGGATATGAAATTTTCGCGGACTTGAACGATTCATCAAAAAGTTTCGCGGGCAAGAACATCAACGTACTGTTCCATTGCTTGTCGCGATTTTTTACCAGAAAATCGTCCGTTTTCACTCAGATCTCACTCAAAATCGACGAAACTTGTTCCAGAACTTCAGAAAAACATTCCTAAACACATAATCAACCTTTGGGATGTCTAAAAACAACAAAATGAGGTCGAAATCGCCCAAAAACCGAAAGTGACGAAAATAATTTTTCAAGCAATTTTTCACTCAAATCTTGCTTAAAACACGCAAATCCGGTCGCGTTGGGCTCTGATACCAATTGTTGGTCCGAGATTACACCAACAATACGACTTCGGACGGATTAAACACGCCTAAAGATCGAGATTTAAGAATGGGGCGTGTGGGGCTTGGTGGTGTTCTTGAGGAGACTCTCTCACTCTAAAATTGTTTATTTGATCTTCACACACAAGCACCCCTAACTATGTGTTAGGGTTTTCCTATTTATACCACAAGTTGGTATATAATAGGTGGGCCTCTTGTGAAGGCCCATAACATAAATAACTAAGAACTAACCCAATTAAGAGCTAGCCCAAAGTTTAATAAAGCAAATCAACAAAGATAATACAATGAAATTGAACACTACAAAATATTTCCTAACAGAACTAAATGGGTTTTCAAGAATAAGAAAAATGAAGATGGTGAAGTGATCCGGAACAAAGCAAGGCTAGTTGCTAAGGGATACAATCAACAGGAAGGCATCGACTACGACGAGACTTGTGCTCCTGTTGCCCGTATCGAAGCTATCCGCCTCTTGCTGGCTTATGCGGCTCACAAAGACTTCAAAGTCTATCAGATGAATGTTTAAACCGCCTTTCTCAACGGCGTGTTAAAAGAAGAAGTCTACGTCGCTCAGTCGGAAGGTTTCGTTGATCAAGAACATCCTGATCATGTCTATCGCTTGGACAAAGCTCTCTATGGACTAAAACAAGCACCACGTGCTTGGTACGATGTCCTGAGTGATTTCCTCGTGAAGTCTGGATTAATACGAGGAACGATAGACACAACCCTCTTCATTAAATGGCATGTCAAAGATCTGATGGTCGTCCAAGTATACGTCGACGACATCATCTCCGGATCAACAAATCCTCGGCTCTGCAAGAAGTTTGGAGATCTCATGAAGAGCAAATTCGAGATGAATCACATGGGAGAGATGCAATTTTTCTTAGGACTCCAAGTCAGGCAGGTCAATGATGGAATTTTCATCGACAAAATACATCAAGGATATTCTGAAGAAATTTCATCAAGACCAGAGAAAGGCTCTCAGCACTCCTATGTCACCAAGCTGCAAGTTGGATGCCGATCCCTCTGGAAAGTCGGTCGACATCACACTGTATCGCAGTATCATTGGATCTCTTCCCTACCTTGCTTCGAGCCGGCCGGACATCATGTTTGCCACGTGCTTGTGTGCCCGTTTTCAAGCCGATCCCAAAGAACCCCATATGCTCGCGGTCAAAAGAATTTTACGCTATCTTAAGGGCACCTCTACCCTTGGCCTATGGTATCCAAAGGGTACTAATTTTAAACTTATCGGCTACACTGACGCTGACTATGCAGGTTGCCGAATGGACAGGTAAAGCACGTCCGGTGGCGCTCAATGTTTAGGCGAAAATGGTTTGCTGGTCATCCAAAAAGCAGAACTGTGTGTCAACTTCGACGGCCGAAGCAGAATACGTAGCTGCTGCCAGCTGTTGCTCACAGATGCTGTGGATGCGAACACAGCTTCGCGACTATGGGTACAATCTAAATAATATACCCATATATAGTGATAGTCAGAGTGCAATCGCCATTACTTGCAATTCTGTTCATCATTCACGCACAAAACACATAGACATTAGATATCATTTTATCAAAGATCACGTAGAAAAAGGCACGATAGAGATGTACTTTGTGAACACGGAGTTTCAACTAGCCGACATTTTCACCAAGGCATTGGATGAGAAACGATTTCAATTCCTTGTCGGAAAATTAGGCATGTTGAATCTTCCGTAATATGTGCATTACCTGATCTTCTGTGCTATCACATGCTCTATTCTATGTGTTTTCTATGCTTATTGGTTCTTATCTTGCGTGATAAAAAAAACAAATAAAAAATTAAAAAATTAATAATAATAACATATATATTTCTATATATAATATAAAGAGTATGACGAAATCCTTTAGGATGCTTTGATCTAAAGTCACTTAGATTTTACCCCGACAGGCGATAGATTTAATTGCTTAATTTTGTCAGTCTAAGTCGCATTCTTGTGTCTAGAGGTCATTGGGTTGCTCCACTAGACACAAAGCCACTATAAATGTGAGGATTCAAGCCTTGTTATTTTTTTCTTTCTTTGGATCTAGTTCTCGAGTGAGTCACACATCAATTGCTTGTCTTAACTAGTGATACTTGGCTTCATACTCATCTTGCGTTAGATCGTTAGGAAACATTCTTAATTAAATATTGACCTTTTGTAAATCCTTTATAGTAAACTTTCGAAATCTATCTTGAAGGATTTCGAAATCCCTCTCAAAGATTTCGAACTTATAATGTTTTTTCCAACTTCCCTTGAGAATTTCAAATTACATAAATCACCTAGATTTCGAAATGCTATTTAGCAACAAAGTTTCGAGCTTTTATCCACAATTAATTCAAACTTTCCTATCCATCAACCTCTTATAATTTCGAAATTATCCAAAAAGAAACCCTAAATTTCGAAATTATAATATTTCAAAATTCTCTATTCAAAATTTCTCAACCTCCCTACCTAACCTCCGAATAATGTTAAATATCATGTAGGCACAAAATTAAATAAATACTAAATATGCAGTCATATAAACACATAATATGCATGCAAATTTATTGGCCAACTTACGCACGTGACCCGGCTATTACAACCATCCCACCCTACCCTTGACGGTCCGGGCACACTCCCTCCCTCCATCGCCGGGATCGGACGGCAATGGGAGGGTCCTAGAACCCATACCGCCCCTTCGTTTTTCTCTCTTTCCCCACCCTTTGTGACCTTTTATATTCCCATCATCCCCTTTGTTGTTCTTCTTCTCCACCATGGATCCTTCTGAAAATCTGGATTTGGAGGGGCCCTTGCCGGACTATGAACTCGTTCGATGCAACATAGCTGCTTTTGGAACTCGTTTCGACGTCGACACGTTTGAAGCTCTTATGGCCCGTCTTAAGGGTGGCAAAAATGGACCCGAAAGACCGCCGGCGGCCCGCCCAGGAGACCCGAATGGACGACCGACCGGTGTGGATAGAGTCAATCCCCGAACCATGCCGATGATGCCGCTGCACCATCGTCGCCCGCAACGCCCAACACATAATCTTCAGCCGATTCGTAACCACAACGTTGATCGCAGTCTCCCTGAGTGCCAGGGCACCCCGCCGCCTCCCTTGGGCTCAGGGCCGATCATTGAGGATACCTCGGAAGAAGACGAGCTGCATATGGCGGCTGTTCCTGTCCAGCACCCTGCTAGGGTTTCGCCCCATCGATGCCCCTCTATTTGGGCCTAACAGTGCGGCTAATGGGCCTCTTACCCCATTGGCGACTTCGCCTGATCGACAACCTATGCCGGTCGCCTCTACACGGACGGGCACAACCAATTAGGCTATGGCTCTATCGTGTGACTCTCCACCTCCCGGGGATGAAATTGCTACAGGCACAGCCCTCACCACGCCGGAAATGGTGACGCTCCCCTTGACCAGCCACCACACCCCGCCGGCCGCATGCTACCTGAAACACCGAACCATCAGCACCCGGCCTCATCCAACCCTCAACCCACCTACAGTCAACCTACAACTCCATCCCACAACCTCGTAAACCCTAGGCCTGAGATTGGGACTAAAGACTGCCGAATCACGACAGCTACCAACCACCAAGTGCGAGACAAAAATGCGAATCCTTACCTCGCTGCCGTTGTCCAAGGTCCCAGAGCCAACCATGGACAGCACCACCGTGCCCCCCGATACGGCTTGCTCTCACTTACACGGCCCCTACTATCATTGACGGAGAGGCTAAGGCCTGCCCATCTTGGGCTGTGGTTAAGAAAGGCATCGCAAGGTGGGAGCACACCCTCGTGGGATACTTCTTGGGGAAAAGACCGTACTTCCCTCACGTCGAGCGCTTCGTTCGATCCATCTGGCCCGATCTTGTCGAAGTGCGAGCTACAATCAACGGGTTTTTCAAGTTTCGTTTTGGGACGGCAGAGGCTTCAACTGCTGCCCTGGTTGGTGGCCCTTGGCTCCTGCAAGGGCAACCCCTATTCCTCGAGACCTGGCGAATAGGCATGTCTTTCGAGAAGAAGCCGAACGGGGCTGTCCCACTATGGGTGAAGATACGCAATGTCCCTAGTGAAATGTGGATACAAGAGGGCTTAGGAATCATCGCTAGCGTCATTGGCAAACCTCTTTCGCTGACGCCCTAATGGCTACTACTGAAAGGCTTGAATACGCACGGGTGTGCATCGAGAAAACCCTTGACGAACCTTTTATCGACCGCTTCAAGGTGAGAATCCCAACCGAAGATGGAGGATACTCGGGCGAGGTACCAATCCTTGTCGACTACGAATCGAAACCTAAGAATTGCCCCACATGCAAGGATTGGACTCATGGCCCAGGAAGCTATCCAAAAAATCATGCCAAGCAGACCGGGGTACCTACACGGACGGGCAACAACCAACGCCCTCATCGAACACAAGGGCAGGTACAGCTGAAAGGCTTGGCCGAGATCCACCCACCCTCAAGGGTTACTAATCAGCCCAGGCCCAACCGCCAAGCACACCATGAATGGCAACAAGTATCAAATAAAGATAAGGGGAAGGGAAATCAGAATACGCAAGCACGACAGCCAAATGACAAAGCCCACGGACATCACCCACAGGGAAATCAGAAGGAGGTTCCAATGGTGCCAAATGACAAAGCCCACGGACATCACCCACAGGGAAATCAGAATACGCAAGCACGGCAGCCAAATGATGGTTGCTCGACAAGCACGGCCTCGACACACATTCCCACTATTGCGGACCAGAAACCCTTCGCAGCTCTAGCCAATTCGGAATGGGTGCCCACTACACATCAGGGTCCTATAGCAGCCCTTCCTGAGGTTAATTTATGATCCCTCTCGCCTCTTGGAATGTGCGTGGTCTAAATAGATTAGACCACAGATGGGCGGTGAAGGAGCTGATTACCAGATACAATCTTAGAATTATTGGACTTATGGAAACAAGAGTCTTAGAACAGAATGCCTCTGATGTCTCCCAATCGATCAGGGCTAGAAACTGGTTTTATGAGTATGACGACTGGCCGACTTCTCGTATCTGGGTTGGATGGGACCCCCGTTTCACTACCGTTACAGTTGAAGCACACACCACTCAAGCGGTTCATTGCAAAGTTCTTGCATTGGAAGAACGGCTGGAATTCTACGTTACCTTTTTGTATGGGCTGAACTTTCGCTTAGATCGACGGGAACTTTGGACCGACATCGTCAACACCTCTCGGGCACGTGAGAATCTCCCTTGGGTGGTGACGGGCGATTTTAATGCTATCTGGACAACATGGATGCTCGCGGTGGCTCCCCCGGCAGTGGCTGTCCCGACTTGGTTGCCTGTCTTACTTCGGCGGACCTCATTGGGCTTCCTAGGGTGGGACCTTTCTTCACTTGGTATAACCAACAGTCTGGTCCTGTTGGTGTCTGGAGACGCCTTGATAGAATGGTTGGCAACCCGGCTTGGTTCACACGATTTGGCGACTTGACTTTTCGTTGTGCCCTCCCCTCGACCTCCGACCACTCTCCGCTGATTCTGGAGGCTAATTCCCCTATGCGTGCGTGCTAAGGGCCCTACTTTCAGATTTGATAATTTCTTGGTCAACGACACGCGCTTCGCTCCGCTGGTGGAGGAATCATGGCATCATCGAGTGGCGGGTTACCCTATGTATTCCGTGGTACAAAGGCTAAAGCGGATTAAGCATGCCATGAAGCAACTACGCCGTGATAAAGGTGATCTGAATCAAAATACCCTTGAGGCGAGACAGTTCCTTGATATTGCCCAAAACCTAGCTATCCATCACCCTTTGGAACCCGAACTCCTCCTCCTTAAAAAACGGTGCCGTTTTGCGTATGCCAGAGCTGTTGAAATGGAACACGCAACCCTTACACAACGTGCCAAAGTGGCTTGGCTTAAGGATGGAGACCAATGCACCTCCTTCTTCTTCAAAAAGGTGGCCACTCGCCGAGTTTGTAACCGGATCTTCTTCCTTGAAAACGAAGCCCGGGCTACCTTTGAGGGCGACGACCACGTTTGGGCTGAACTGATTCGCTACTACACGGAGTTGCTAGGACACTCCACCCGCAAGACCTCCATATCCATAGACATGGTTGCACCCTACATGAACGAAAGCTTGGAATGGATGAGGCTGAAGCTATGGTTCAACCGATCACAGATAACGAGATCAAGAGAGCACTCTTCTCTATCGAGGACGGGCTCACTTCAGCCTTTTTCAAACATGCTTGGCCCGCGATTGGGACAGAAGTCACACATGCGATAAAGGAATTTTTCAGGACGGGTTTCCTCTTGGGGGAACTAAATTCGACACTCATCACGCTTATCCCCAAAGGCGACAACCCTCGGATCGCAAAGGACTTCCAGCCTATCTCTTGCTGCAACGTCCTCTACAAAGTCATCTCAAAGGTCATGGCTAATCGTCTCAAGGGATGCCTCGGCCGCCTTATCCACCCGACACAAACGGCCTTTATCCCGGGTCGCCGTGTCTTGGACAATATCCTCCTGGCCCAGGAAATATGCCATGGGTACAATAGTATGGGCTTACCCGGACGAGTGGCGTTTAAAATCGATATTACGAAGGCCTATGACTGAGTTGAGTGGGACTTCATTCTTACCAAGCTCGAAGCGCTCAACTTTCATCGTACTTTCATTGGCTGGGTCCGTGCTTGCCTTACGACACCCTCTTTCTCTATTAACATCAACGGCAGGCTGGAAGGGTTCTTCCATGGGCGGCGCAGCCTCCATCACGGAGACCCTATCTCGCCGTACCTCTTCACCATTGTAATGAAAGTCTTATACTGGATCATCGCTGAAGGCATTAGACGCAGCGCCACCTTCCGCTACCATTGGAAATGCGACGCTACTTCACTGTTCATGCTCACCTTCGCAGATGACCTTCTTCTCTTCTCACATGCTGACGTGGCTTCGGTAGGGGTTGTCAAAAGCTGCCTGGAACAGTTCGCTACACTCTCTGGTCTACGGGTAAATCTTCAAAAAAGCGAGATGTTTATCTCGAAACGCGCCTAACGAATGAAGCATGCTATTCAGACTACGATAGAAATCCCGCATGGATCACTACCTGCTAGATACCTTGGAGTCCCCCTCATCACTCGAGACTCACGATTGCGGATTGTGCCCCCCTCAGAAGCATTGACCGACGGTTGGGGTCCTGGACGAATCTTTCACTCTCCTATGCGGGACGGGTCCAACTTATTAAATCCGTCCTCCTGGGTTTTCACACTTTTTGGGCGAGTGTCTTCCTTCTCCCCAAAGGTATTATTAGGACTATTGAGGCTCGTATGCATAAATTCTTGTGGAACGGTTCTTCTGCAAAAGTCGCTTGGACTGATATTTGCCTCTGCAAGGAGGAAGGGGGATTAGGGATTCGATCAATTGAGACGGATAATAAGGCACTTCTCCTGCGGCTTCTTTGGATCCTCCTTGGTAGGGATGATACTTCGATCTGGGCCTCCTGGATCCGACAGACGCGACTCCACAACACTTCACGCTGGACTATCAAACATTCACCGCGCACTTCGTGGAGTTGGAGGAAACTCCTAAAGCTTCGTGACCATATCCGGCCCCTCATCAACTTCAACATTGGAAATGGTGCTTCTATTAGGCTGTGAACCGACCCTTGGCTCCTCACGGGCCCCATGATCGACGGCTTCCCCCTTGGCCCTATGATCATGGGCCTCCCTCTTGACTCCAAGCTCAGCAAAGTGATTTGTGAGGACGGCTGGTGCTGGCCTGCCCGTACGTCGACGGAATTTTTGGATATCGAGCCTCTACTCCCACAGGTCAAACTAAATAAGGACGATACGAATACTTGGAAGGCCTCTCCAAATGGTACCTTCTCTACTCGCTCGGCCAGGGAGAGCATTCGTATGTGGCGCCCTAAGGTCCACTGGCACACGCTTTTCGGGGGCCCACTTGCTATTCCTAGACATGAGATCATCCTGTGGCTTGCAATCAGAGACAGACATGAGATCATCTTGTGGCTTGCATTCTTACTAACATGTTTGATGTTTTACCAAGCAGTAACACGCTTTAAAGATAATAAGCTCAAACACGTCAATTTCTAGGGTTTTATAAGAAGTTTAGGTGCTTAACTGCTTTAGGATTCTTTTCACTGTTAAGATAATTTCGGGCGTTCAAATTAGCAAACTTATTAGTTCAGATGTTCTTGAGGATGAATCTCGAGAAACTATGTTTCTTGTTAGAAATTTTGAAACCATGTAATTTGGTAGGAATAATGTCGAGACCTATCTTCAATATTTAATATCGAAATCCTTGTAAAACATCTCGACATTCAGGTTATAAATCTCGAAATAAAACTCGAGAACATATCGAAATCCTTGTTGGTATTAATTTCGAAGCTTGGCATAAAATCTCGAGAACTAACTCGAGATCCATATCGAAAGTGTACATTGTTTAGCTTAAAACTCGGAATCTACTTTTAATATTGATTTCGAAGTACTGTATGGAATCTCGAAATCAGACTCGAGATCCATTTAACCCGAGATTTATCTTGAACATGTCGAGATCTAATTCCACAACTAGGCTCAAGTATCATGTCGAGATTCACGTTAGAAACATATCGAAATCCTTATATGTAATCTCGAAGAAACATATCGAAATCTATCTCATATCGTGATTTACCTCTTGAGCCATATCGAAATCCATTCTATAGACCAAGCTCGACATTCATGAATTTCATTTCCATCTCGAGATTTACTTCCAACATGTCGAGATCCATTGTACAAGTAAGCTCGAGAAACAAGTCATGTCGAAGTTCCATAATAAAAATTCAAAGTTCATGTCGAATTCCATTTCAAGATTAAATTTCAAATGTTATATACTGCTTTAAATTCTAAAGTTTTAGAATTTCGAAACCCTTAAAAAAATTGAAACTAGGGTTTTTAAATTAAGCCACTTTCATATAACTATAATCAGACTAACAAACCCTAACCTTATATGTTTCTATACTTAGGGTTCGAAGGTTAGCAATTTACAGTACGATAAGCTAAGGATACCAGGTAAGTGGGAGTCCCAACTACAACACATAACTGTATGTGCATGAAATTATGTGTTATGTACGTGACTTCCTACGTGAATTATTTGCGTTACATGACATGCATGATTTAATTACATGATATGATGGCATGACACGCATATTCTCGACATGAGCATATGCACGCACGTTTAGTACAAAATGCATGATATGAGAGCGTGCATAATATACGATCGCCAGAGAGCGATAAAGATTCGCCGATATGGGCGTCTAATGTCGACTCACAGTTGAGTCACGGCTCTTCTATGCTACCATGGTGACGTCGTATGGTGCTACCGTCAAGACATGACATATACAAGGCAAGACATGATTTTAGGGCTAATGTCCTCATGGCGGGTCGTGAAACCTGGAGGGTGCAAGCTGAGGGAGTAAACGACACCGAGGTTACCTCTGGTGTCGACTACCTCAGATTAAGCTACCAGTGTGAAGCGTCCGCGTGGCACATGAAACCACCTTGGGATAGAAAAGACGCCCTAGGGTTAGCCTCCCTTGAGTGGTTATTGACACTTATATTTATTTATCCCTAGTGGATTCGAGCTCCATGATGGTTCATAGCAAGATTGCCGAAGGCCCTATATGACAAGACAAGACAAGACAAGGAAAAATATGAGGTCTAGGGTGCGTTGGCGCGGATGCCTCTGCGAATTTAGGACACGTGCATGGCATGCATGGCTTTCACTTACTGAGCTTTATAAGCTCATTCCACGAATTTATGTGTTGTAGGTTTACGGGATCACGGTACGTGATCTTTACGAAGGCGAGGCCATCTTTTGAAGCTTCCGGAGGACTTTTGAGGTGACAGTGTGTACATGGATGCGACCTGAGTGGCGGGCCAATAGATTATTTTGAATACGCATGCGCACTCTACCTTGTATTTATGTCCTAGGAATATTTTGTACTGTACAGAAGAATATCCTTTATATAAAGGAAAAATTTTGTATGCATTTTCGTTAGATTTCATTTATATCATATGCAGTCACATGAATTAGTAATAGGAATGGGTGGTGGAAGTCAGAGCCTAGAGCTAAGAAAGGATATAGACTATATAATCCTGATCCCAAGTCACCCAAATTCATAATTAGCAGAGATGTTACATTTGGTGAGTCTTCTATGTTACATCCTTCAAAAGAATCTATTAATCCCTCTAATCAAGAAAAGAAGGATAGTGTACACAGCGAGGTAGAGCTTGAGATCAACAAAGATGCTTCAGATGACCCTGTTACGAGTTCAACAGATCAAAAGGATGAGCCAGAGCCTGATTCAGATCCTATTGAAGATGAAAGCACGGAGCAGAAATATTCTATAGCCAGAGATAGGGAGAGACGGGAGATTCGACTACCACAACGGTACGTAAATTTAGTCTCGTACGCTTTATCAGTGGTGCAAGAAACAGGTGGAGGCGACGAACCTTCCACCTATTCGGAGGCAATAAGCGATGATAATTCTGATAAGTGGCTGGTAGCGATGAATGAAGAAATGGAGTCTCTGCACAAGAATGGAACTTTTATTCTTGTGCTGCCGTCGAAGAAAAAGAAAATAGTCGGATGTAAGTGGGTCTTCAAGAAGAAAGAAGGTTTATCTGGTTCTGACGATGCAAGGTATAAGGCACGATTAGTCGCGAAAGTCTATAGTCAGGTACAAGGTGTAGATTTTAATGACGTATTCTCACCTGTCGTTAGACATAGCTCTATTCGTTGCTTGCATGGCGATTTAGATTTGGAGTTAGAACAGCTTGACGTCAAGACGGCGTTCTTACATGGCGATTTAGATGAACAGATTTATATGAAGCAACCTGAAGGCTTCATAGTTGAAGGTAAGGAAGACCAAGTTTGTTTACTGAAGAAATCCTTACACGAATTAAAGCAGTCTCCAAGACAGTGGTATAAACGTTTTGATTCTTTCATGTTGGGTCATGGTTTCTCCAGGAGCAAGTATGATAGTTGTGTTTACTTCCGGAAGTTAAATGACAGTTCGTTCATTTATCTATTGTTATATGTTGATGACATGCTCATTGTGGCTAAGAATCTTGCAGAAATTCACCAGTTGAAGGCCTTATTGAATGGTGAATTTGAGATGAAAGATTTAGGAGCAGCTAAGAAGATTCTTGGTATGGAGATTAGACGTGATAGAGGAGCTGGTAAGTTATGCCTGACCCAGGAAAGTTACCTCAAGAAGGTTCTGGAGAGATTTGGCATGAGCGATGCCAAACCAGTCAGCACTCCTCCTCTTGCTAGCCATTTTAGGCTATGCGCTGCTCAATCACCATCATCAGATGAAGAAGAAGAGTACATTGCACGAGTTCCTTACTCGAGTGCAGTCGGCAGTATTATGTATGCATTTGTATGTATACGTCCTGATATTTCACAGGCTGTTAATGTTGTTAGCAGGTATATGGCTAATCCAGGGAAAGAACACTGGCAAGCAGTGAAGTGGATTCTCAGATACTTGAAGGGTACTCTAAGCTTTTTGTTTGGAGTTTGGCAGAAACAGTGATACTCTCGTTGGCTTCGTCGATTCAGACTATGCAGGTGATCACGATAAGCGACGATCTCTTACTGGGTTATATATTTTCTATTGGAGGTTGTGCAGTCGAGTTAAGTTTCTCTCTCTAGTTTTCTCTCTAGAAAAACTCTCTCCAAACCTTCGACTCTTCAACTTCCCATCGTCCCACCACCACCTCGGCCCACCTTCAGCACCGCCGGCAACCTTGACCTGCTACTGACCGGCGGCACACACCTCACGTCCCTCCAATGCCGGAATCAGACGGCGATGGGAGGGTTTTAACCCATCTAACCGTCCCGTCTCTCTCACCCCTTTCGTAGTGACGTTTCAGCTTCCTTTCGCTAATCTCCACCTTCAGCCCATAATGGATAACATGGATCTCCTTGCGCCCTTGCCGGACTATGAATAGCTTAGGAACAACATCCCCGGATTTGAGGATCGATTTGATGTTGCCGCCTTCGAGGCTTGCGTCAGTCGCGTCAGCGTTCCTCTCATGAAGAGCCTTGCGACGGCGACCGTGGCTACTTCTGAAGGGCCGGCAACATCCTCTAGCTCGGCCATGGTCGACACCACCCAACTGCCGGTAGCGCCGCCCCACCATCGCCGGAAGAAATGCACCACAAATCATATAATGCCGGTTCATGACCCAAGCTTTGATCGACGTCCACCTATGCGCCGAGGAACCCCTCCACCTGTGACGTCTCACCCACTGCCTGTTGAGGAGGAGGACTTTGCACCGCCTACTGTGGTTGCGCCGGTTCAGAAGGTCGCCCAAAACCCTAGATTCCCACACCGTGACCCTTCGGCTTTCATGCCTTTAGTGAACGGGCCGAGGGTTTCTATTATTGGGCCATCCCACTCGGCGGCCGGCGCACCCAATGCGAATGGGACTCCTCGAACGGATCGCTCTCCCCGGGCACCAAGGCTCAATACCACCATACCTGGGCTCGGGGCCGATCATCGGAGCGTCAACTAATACTCGAAACGATACGAACCATGTTGCGCCGACGAGCTCGGATAGTTCAGCCCCGATAGTCGAAGATGCGTCGGATACCGAGCAGCATTTTCTCCCCACTAATGATCACCGTTTCCCTAACCACCGGGCCACATCACCGGCTGGTGGCTTAGGGCCGATCACGACGTACCCACCTTGCATGGAACAGCCACACATTACACGGGCTGAAGAGGCATAATAACGAAATGGCAGGCTAGGGCTTTCGTGAACGACCATACTCATAATGGTCCTAATGGCCTCCATGATAATCCACGATCCCCCTCGGAGGCTGTGGCTAATACCAACAACACGTCTTTCACAGCCGTGGTTCAAGGTGCCATCATCAATCGTAACCAACCACGACACTCCCCTATGAAGCGCCTCGCCTTATCTTATACGGCCCCCTCTATTATTAACGGCAAAGCCGAGGCATGCCTACCCTGGGAAGTGGTTAAGAAAGGGACGACGGACCACACCCTCGTTGGTTACTTTTTGGGAAAGAGACCATACTTCCCTCATGTCGAACTTTTCGCTAGATCTATGTGGCCTGACATTGCTGAGGTTCGAGCCACAATTAACGGATTCTTCAAGTTCAGATTCGCAACGGCCGAAGCTTTAACGGCGGTCTTGGAAGGGGGCCCATGGATCATGCATGGACAGCCCCTATTCCTTGAAACGTGGAGGGTTGGCATGTCGTTTGAGAAGAAACAGCACATGGCCGTTCCCCTATGGATTAAACTTTGCAACGTTCCAACGGAATTGTGGACACAATAAGGCCTTGGTATCGTGGCAAGCGTCATAGGAAAACCTCTTTTCGCGAACGCTATGACAGCTAATGTGGAGCGCCTCGAATATGCGAGGGTTTGCGTCGAAAAGTCACTTGAGGAGCCACCTTTCGCCGAACAATTTAACGCTAGGATTCCTACTAAAGAGGGCGGACAAGAAAACATTGTACCTATTCATCTTGAATATGAGTGGAAGCCCAACAAATGTGTGGCGTGCAATACTTGGAATCATGGAGATAGGAATTGCCCCAAGAACATACCTGAACCCGCCAGATCGCAAGCACAAATCTCAGCCCCATCAAATACCACACGGCCGACTGAGCAGCCAACGCCGCAAGTTCAACCGAAGGTACAACGCCCCACACGGCCAACAACCAACCCACCAATGGATTGCAGCCTCAACATGAATGGCGCCACCTAACGAAAATACAAAGGCAAAACGGCACTCGTGGAAACCACCGCCCCTGCTCACTTAAACAACAGAGGTCGAGATAGCCGTAGACCCCCAGAACACCGAACGATGGCACGGCAACCAACTGAGGCAGGCTCGACAAGTACAGCCTCTGCTAGTGTACCTACACCTGACCACAGCCCTTTTATGGTGCGCGCTGAGCTTCCATGGGATAACAATATCGAGGGTCCTACAGCAGCCCTTCCCACGGGTACTCCATGATTCCTACGGCTGTTTGGAATACGCGTGGTCTGAACAGGATAGACCACAGATGGGCTGTTAAGGAGTTGGTGGGAAAACATAATCTGAAAATTTTGGGCCTTGTTGAAACACGGGTTTCTGAGCAGAACACTTCTTCTGTTACCCAATCTATAAACAATTGGAGTTGGTTTTATGAATATCAGAGTGGACCTGCTTCTCGGATCTGGGTTGGATGGGATGCTAGCTCCGTGGCAGTTACTATCTGAGATGGCTGCTTGTTGTACTGCGTCTGACCTCATTAGTCTTTCACGTGTGGGACCACTGTTTACGTGGTGCAACCAGCAAAGCGGCACCGCTGCAATTTGGCGTATATTGGATAGAATGATGGGAAATCCCACTTGGTTTGCCCGCTATGGTGACCTAGTTTATCGCTGCGCTTTACCATCTACTTCCGACCACTTCCTGCTCATCTTGGAGGCTGCTAATCCTTCGCGGGCTTCGGGAGCCGTGTTCAGATTTGATAACTTCCTGCCAAGGATCCTCGATTTACAAAACTGGTGGAAGACTCGTGGAACGTTCCTGTGGACGGTTGGCCCATGTTCGCGTCGTGAAGAAACTTAAAGGAGTCAAACAAGTTATGAAGCGGCTTCGTAGGGATAAAGGAAATCTGAACCACAACACGCTTGAAGCTAAACGATTCCTTGACATCGTCCAGGACATGGCCATACAACACCACCTGGAGCAGAACCTACTACTCCTCGAAAAACGTTGCCGATTTGCCTATGCCAAAGCCGTGGAAATGGAGCACCTAGCGCTTACTCAACGCGCCAAAGTGGCGTGGTTAAAGGATGGAGATCAGTGCACCTCCTTTTTCTTCAAGAAGGTGACCACGCGGCGTGCAATCAACCGGATCTTCTACTTGGAAAATGAAGCGCGGGACACATTTGAGAGCGACACGCATGTACAGGCCGAGCTATTACGCTACTACATGGAACTCCTCGGCCATTCCACCCGTACGACCCCCATCTCAGCTGCTTTGGTTGCGCCCTTTCTGGAGAGGAAACTGGGTAGAGACGAGGCCACGATGATGATTCAGCCTGTGAGCGACGACGAGATCAAGCAAGCACTTTTTTCCATGGGAGACAATAAATCACCCGGTCCGGATGGGTTTTCGGCGGCTTTCTCCAGCACGCTTGGCCCACGGTTGTGACTGACATTACTCATGCCATCAAGGAGTTCTTCAGAATGGGCTTCCTCTAAAGGAGCTTAACTCGACGCTTATTACGCTTATCCCCAAGAGCGGCAACCCACGATTTGCCAACCTATATCGTGTTGCAATGTGCTTTACAAAGTCATCTCTAAGGTAATCGCTAATCGCTTAAAGGGCTGCCTGGGACGTCTTGTGCACCCTACGCAAACGGCTTTTATCCCTGGACGGCGCATTTCGGATAACATCCTCCTAGCGCAAGAGATTTGCCACGGGTATAATAGCGTGGGCTTACCTGAGCGAGTGGCGTTCAAAGTTGACATTGCTAAGGCCTATGACCGGGTTGAATGGGACTTCATTCTTGGAACACTTGAAGCACTGAATCTTCATAATACCTTTGTGGTTTGGATTCGAGCGTGTCTTACGACTCCCTTCTACTCGGTCAACATTAATGGCAGACCTGAAGGCTTCTTTCAGGGGCGGCGCGGCCTTCGTCAGGGTGATCCTATTTCACCTTACCTGTTCACGCTCGTGATGGAAGTCTTGCATGGCATCATCACCGACGGGATTCGCCGCAACATCAACTTCCGCTACCATTGGAAATGTGAGACCACTAAACTGTTTATGCTCTCCTTTGCGGATGATATTCTGCTCTTCTCGCATGCAGATACTGAGTCAGTGGCCACCTTCAAAGGCTGCCTGGACCATTTCGCTACGCTGTCCGGCCTGCAAGCCAACCTCAAAAAAGCGAAATGTTCAAATCCAGAAGAGCCGATCGCCTGAAGGACCAGATCCACATGGTGATGGGGATCCCTCTCGACTCCCTTCCTTTTCATTACCTTGGGGTCCCCCTCATCATCTCGAGACTCAGTGTTGCTGATTGTGCTCCCCTTCTTAGCAGCATTGATCGACGCGTGGGATCTTGGACTAATCTCTCGTTATCTTACGCGGGTCGGGTACAACTTATCAGGTCGGTCATGCTTGGTTTTCACACGTATTGGGCAAGTGTCTTTCTCCTCCCCAAAGGTGTCATCAAGAGTATCGAGGCTAAACTCAGGGATTTCCTATGGAACGACTCCTCTGCTAAAGTGGCCTGGGTCAATATCTACCTACCTAAGGAAGAGGGCGGCTTGGGGATTCGGTCTATAGAAACAGACAATAAGGCCCTTATGTTGCGACTCCTTTGGAACCTTCTCAGTATAGAGGATTCTTTGATTTGGGCTTCTTGGATTAGGCAGACTCATCTTCATAATACTTCGCTGTGGACTATTAGACCGTCGGCTCGCACTTCATGGAGTTGGCGGAAGATCTTAAAGCTCCGTGACCACATTCGACCACTTATCACTTTCAACATTGGGAATGGTTCTTCTATCAGGCTGTGGACTGACCCCTGGCTCATATCGGGCCCTATGATTGATCGTTACCCACGGGGTCCTATGATAATGGGTCTTCCTCTTGACTCCATGCTCAGTAAAGTGATTCGTGAGGATGGCTGGTGTTGGCCTACCCGTAAATCGACGGAGTATCTCGACTTCGAACCTTTGCTCCCACAGGTTAGACCTAATGAGGCGTACACGATTATTTGGAATGCTTCTCCGAACGGTATCTTCTCTACCCGCTCTGCTAGGGAGAGTATTCGTATGCGGCGGCCTAAGGTCCCTTAGTACACTCTCCTTGGTGGCCCTCTTGCCATTCTTAGACATGAAATCATCATGTGGCTTGCTATTCGAGATAGATTGGCGATGAGGGATAAATCTTGGGTTGCGGCGAAGGCTGGTTGTTCTACCTGCCTCCTTTGTGACACTCATGAGGTTGAGACGACTAGGCACCTTTTCTTCGACTGTCCCTTCTCCAGACGCTGCCTACGGCTTCTCTGTCGAAAACTGTGCATGGGTTGGCTGATCGGGGACTGGATCGCTGGCATCAGATGGGCGGCTCGGCGTTGGTGAGGTAAACATCTTGCTAACTTGGGCCCGCAATATGCGCTGATTTCGTTGGTGTATCACCTGTGGATGGAGCGAAACAAAAGATGGCATGATGGAAGGCAACGCCAGCCAGGTCACATTATTGCTGATGTTGAATCATTACTATGCTTCCGTCTTTCTACCCTTCCCTCTAAGTATGCGCTACAATGCTGCGCTCTTAAACGTGTATGGCGTATAGCTTGGTAGGTAGGGGTTCTTGTTTTTGTTTGGTTGTTTGTTTTGTGGATCTCAGGTCTCGGTTTGCACTTGCTTCTCTTCGTGTCCATGGAGATGCTGCTGGGGTTTTGTTGGTTACGGCGCAATTGGGTTAGGGAAGACCTTCTCCTCCTTCTATTCCTCTATGCACTCTGCGTTGTTTCTCGTGTTGCTGTTTTTTCTTGTTTTGCGCAGGTACGGTTTTTGCGACGGGACCTGGCGGGCTGCCTGTCCGGCTCGCGCTGCTCTTTGGCGTCACTTGGCGATACTGGCTCCCCCTCGGCAAAAAGAAAAGAAACAGGAGTTGGTGTTTATTGTTGTTCTTTCCCGGCCTGACCTACGGATACACTTACTGCTCCCCCGCTTTTTTTCTCCGATTTGAGATTGTTCTCGGCTGTGCACTTGCGCCTCGCCTGCACGTCTCCTGGGCGCCCTGCTGGCACTTCATCTTGTGTCAGGATCCTGTTGACTGTTTGTGGATTGTGACACCTATGTTGCTCTGCTGTATTGTTGCTGCATTGTTCTTTTTGGCTTTTTTTCTTGCTGGCTTGGGTCTTATTGGACCTTGTAGGTGTCTGGGCTGCGTCAGTTTGTCGATGTGCTGTCAGGTCGTTTTTCGCTACCGCTTGTTGCGTCGTGTGCGACATCATGTACGCTACCACTGTACTCCTGTTTCTTTTTTAAAAAAACTTAAGCACGACTTAACTCATGCTCCCATCTTAGCCTTACATAAAACTTTTTAGAGTGAATGTGACGCTTCAGGTGTAGGTATTCGTGCATTGCTACTTCAAGGAGGGAAACCGATAGCCTATTTAGTGAGAAGCTTAACGACGCCACTTTGAATTACCCGACGTACGATAAAGAGTTGTATGCTGTTGTGAGGGCATTGGAGACGTGGCAGCATTATCTCTTGCCAAAGTAGTTCGTGATTCATACCGTTCATGAATCAATAAAGTATTTAAAGGGGCAGAAGAATCTCCACAAGAGGCATGCCAAGTGGATTTCTTTTATTGAGGCATTTCCTTACGTCGTTCAATACAAGAAAGGTAAAGAAAATGTTGTTGCCGACGAACTCACGAAGGTACTCTTTGGTTACTACTTTAAGTACGAAAATCATGGGATTTGAATTTATTAAAGACTTGTATGAATCTGATTATGATTTTGCAAATGTTTTTAAAGCACGTGATAAAGGAGGTTTCAACAAGTTTTATCGACATGAAGGTTTTTTTTTTTGAAGGTTTGTTGGGCCCAAGATCAAATTTTGTTGGCTCCTTTTGATCTTGGGCCCAACAAGCACGTGGACCGATATTTGTATGGGTTTTATCCTTGGCTTAGCTCGTTCACAACGAGGAATGGATTCAGTTTTTGTAGTTGTTGATCGGTTTTCAAAAATGGCACATTTCATTACTTGTAAAAAGGCTGACGATGCCACACACATTTCATATTTGTTTTTCAAGGAAATTGTACGCCTACATGGTGTTCCAAAGTTGATCGTGTCGGACAGGGACGTAAAGTTTCTAAGCTATTTCTGGAAAAGGCTTTGGGGTAAGTTGTGAACAAAGCTTTTTTCCACCACAAGTCACCCACAAACGGATGGCCAAACCGAGGTAACAAACCGCACTTTGGGGGTTTTGCTTAGGGCAATCATCAATAAAAAATTGAAAGGTTGGGAGGAGTTTTTACCTATTGCTGAATATGCATATAATCGTACCGTACATACTTCGACTGAGTTTCCGCCTTTTGAGCTCGTATATGGCTTTAATCCATTGAGTCGTTTAGATCTTTCCCCCTTGCCTACTAACGAACAGTTTAGTTTAGATGGAGAAAAGAGGGCAGCAGCGGTAAAGAAACTTCACGAGCAAGCACAAGTCAATATCGAGAGGCGAACTATGCAATATGCGAAGCAGGCGAACAAAGGCCGAAAGAAGATAGTATTTGAACCCGGTGATTGGGTTTGGGTGCATATGCGTAAGGAAAGGTTTCCCGCATCTAGATGAACCAAGCTACATCCTCGCGGCAATGGACCTTTTCAAGTCATAGCACGAATAAATGACAATACCTACAAGCTAGATCTTCCCGGAGACTATGGGGTAAGTGCTTCTTTTAATGTGACTGACTTGTCTCCTTTTGAATTTGATGTCGGTCAAGGTGATTCGAGGATGAATTATTTTCAAGAAGGGGGAGATGATGGAATCCAAGACGCGAGTTTGCGAGACAACATGACACAAGAAGAAAACATCCGAAATGTTGTTCCATCGAACGCGCTCGAAGGGATGGCCGGCCCATTGACTAGATTAAGAAAGAAGAATCTGAATGAGGCTTTGTGCAAACTCATAATGGAAGCCCAAGATCAAAAGGCTAAGTCTCAAGAATTCAGGACCAAAGCTATCCACTTATTGGAAATAACAAAGCCCAACCAATTGGACCCATCAAGAGTTGAACCAGCCCAAAAGCAGGTCAATACAAGTCAGCCCGAACCAGCCCAATCGCAGGTCAACAAAAGATAATTTCGTCCATGACCTTCCAAGTCCTTCCTCAAGTTCCATGAAGTTGGTCCAAGTGAAGTTTGGATGGGCAAATTCGTTGCATGCATGAAGGAATCCAAAGAGCCATTCAAAGTTCATCTTGAAGTCATCAAAGTAGTCGATTTAATGCTTTTAGCCTAGTTTTTCTATTAATATTCTATGTACGCTCGAAATTTATCAAGAATTATCATTTTGAACTTGTAAGGTTTTTCCTTATTCTCTAGCTCTCCGAGTGCTAGTTCGCGTCTTTGCAATGTACGTGCAAATACTTTCCGGCTTATCAATTAAACTCGTTCCATTTATAGTTGTGGCGCCAAAACCATCTTCATATAGCCTTCGTGATTCAAAGGTGGTAGGTTTAATATACCTATTGTTGTTGGGTTCGTTAGGTCATAGGGGGCTGGGTATCCGGAACACTATTCTTCGTATGTGATCCAAAGGTGATAGGTTTAATATACATGCTGTTGTTGGGTTCGCTCGAGAGATTATTTAGAAATATGTATTTGCATCCTTCGCCATTCAAGGCACGATCCTTTTCAAAGTGAACTCGTTCTCACAATCGAGGTTCACATCAGATAGTCTGGCCCCACTGTATCACCTGATGGAATCCAAGACGCGAGTTCGAAAGACAACATGACACAAGTAGAAAACATCCGTAACGTTGTTCCACCGAACGCGCTCGAAGGGATGGCCGGCCCGTTGACTAGATTAAGAAAGAAGAAGCTGATGAGGCTTTGTGCAAACTCATAATGGAAGCCCAAGATAAAGAGGCTAAGTCTCATGAATTCAGGCCTAAACTATACTCTTATTGGAAGTAACAAAGCCCAACCAATGGAAGCCCAAGATAAAGAGGCTAAGTCTCATGAATTCAGGCCTAAAGCTATACTCTTATTGGAAGTAACAAAGCCCAACCAATTGGACACATCAAGAGCTGAACCAGCCCAAAAACCAGGTCAATACAAGTCAGCCCGAACCAGCCCAATAGCAGGTCAACAAAAGTCAATTTCGTCCATGACCTTTCAGATCCCATCTCAAGTTCAATGAAAGTGGTCCGAGTCAAGTTGGGATGTCAAATTCGTGGCATGCATGAAGGAAGCCAAAGAGTCATTCAAAAGTCATCTTGAAGTCATCAAAAGTCACCTTGGGTCATACATTGCATTAAGTCTTCCTTTTTTAGTCAAAGTAGTTTATTTAATGCTTTTAAGCCTAGTGTTCTATTAATAATCTAGGTATGCTCGAATTTTATTAAGAATTATCATTTTGAACTTGTAAGGTTTTCCTTATTCCCTAGCTCTCCGAGTGCTAGTTCGAGTCTTTGCAATTTACGTGCAAATACTTTCCGGCTTATCAACTAAACTCGTTCCATTTAGTTGTGGCTCCAAAACCATCTTCATATAGCCTTCGTGATTCAAAGGTGATAGGTTTAATATACCTATTGTTGTTGGGTTCATTATGTCATACGGGGTGGGGTATCCGGGACACTTCTTCGTGTGTGATCCAAAGGTGATAGGTTTAATATACCTATTGTTGTTGGGTTCGCTTGAGGATTAGTTAGAAACATATAGTTGCATCCTTCGCCATTCAAGGCACGGTCTTTTTCTAGGTGAAACTCGTGCTCCCAATCGAGGTTCTCATCAGTTTGGTATTAGAGCTAGTTGCCTTGTGAATTGTTTATCAAAAAAAGAGTGCAAATAAAAAACAGAAAAAAAATCGAAAAAAAGTGTGCAAAAAAAAAGGTAAGCTCGAAAAGAAAAGAAAGAGGGTTTTTATTCTTGAGTCTTCCTACGCCTCGGTTGGTGTCCTTCGTAATATTAGTTGTCAAGTTGAGTCGGTATTTTATCTACGTTTTTGTAAGGTTAGAAAGAGTCTCGGGGGGTTTACGGATAAGGAAGAAAAAAAAAATAAAAAAAGAAGAGTGTGAGTGATCCTACCTTTCACATAAGCCTTCAACCAATGGAGAAATACCATGGCCGACGATGATGGAAACCATGTTCCGGATGGACCAGCTGGGAACGAATTTCAACCGCAATCGACTACATTCTCCCCCTTTGTGCTTGATTTCTCTTCTGCGCTGTCTGCTCTCGTCGGGCGTAGTACGACCTGCGCAAGCCCAGCACATACTCGTAGTTCCTGAGAGTATTCCTCAGCTCCAGTCGCTCTTGGATTTCATCGAGAAGTTCCATCAGGAGCGGTTGTTCTCTCACGAACCGATGGATCCTCAGCATCATCTCTCGGTTGATTACTTCCAACCTCTGCTCTATATTCTTCCTGATGACCTTGAGTGTCCCATCACAGAACTTGTTGATTTCAGTCTTCAGCATCAACCTATTCTTCTTAGCGATTGGATTGTGGTAGGTGATGCCTAGGACTGAGCTGATGTGCACGTGATTGTTGGGAAGCCCTTCGATCTCAGGTCCTTTGTTGAGCGGAGCAGTCATGTTGACCTCTTCATGTTGCTCTCCAGAGCCATCTGAAGGTCGTGTGCGGCGAAGTACTTGACTTGGCACATCATGAACCGGTAGAGCCCCTCGAGACCTTCTGTCTTTATGAAGCCTTGAGGACCTTTGTACTTCTCCACATAAAGCTGGTAGAGGTTGTACACCTCCTCGGCAGGGAGATACGGCAGGTCACTCTCGCTTAGTTCTTCTCGAGATCTGTCTACTCGCTCAATGTGATAGTATGGTGTTGGAGTTCCTCCTTTGGCACAGGAGACGCTTAGAAGCTGGCATATTGGGGAGAGACTCTTATAGTGGCTCTTTGCTTGTCCTTTAGTCATCCTCATTCTCACGTTCGGTCCAAGGTGGGTCAGCATCAAGAGGTACGTCATTTTCTTCTGCTGATCCCAGTGAGCTTGTTTGGCTTCTTGACTTTATTTGGTGACCTCCAAATGTGCTCACGAACTTCTTCAAGGAAGGGAATCTCAACTGATATTCTCCCACGGTGTGTCGATCCGAACGGTCTATGGGGTTAGTCTTGTGGGGGAAACCACTCGTTGCGCAGTCAACTCTGGAAGCCCTGTGGGATCTTGTTCATAGTCTTCACCTTCCTGAAGCTCTTCGTCTTCTATCAGGACTAGATCCACCGAAGCTGCTTGTAGAAAATGCCGAACGTCCTTGAGCCGCTGCTTCTGGTGCTCTTCGGGCATGGAATGGGTCATCCACTGTCCCTTGAAGATTTACTTATCGAGGAACTCGTGGGGACTGACACCATGTCCAGATGATCCCGGTTGGTCTGGAGCGACTGAGGGAGTTCCTTGAGTTTGAGCCAGGGCCACGAGCATGGCAGCACTTGCTTCTTCTTCTGGAAGCAAGGGGCTTGTGAGGTTCGTTAGTGTGGCGGAGGCGTCCTTAAGTAGAAGGATGGTAGGCCGATTTGGGCTAGAGTGGTGGTGTGGTGCGTGGTGTGGGTTGTTTGGGTATTTGGGTGGTGGTTTGGGTTTGGCCTGCTCCAGCGCCTGTCTGCGTTGCGCCTGAGCCTTGTTCTTGGCCTTCACCTTGGACACTCATTGATGTCCTTGGCCTTTTCTCCCCCTCATGACGATCCTGATTGTCCGGATTGTCACGTCGACGTCGTGTGCGGGAGCTTTGGCCTCGGCAAGACTGAGTAGGTGGCTCAGGGTGATCCATGAGACGCCTGTAGAGTGATTCTTATGGAGGCATTCGGGTGGGAATACCGATAAGGCGGGCGAGAAGGATGTCGTGGAGCTGGGTAATGGGAATTGTGTATGGGTTGATGAGGATTGAGGAATTTGCTAGTGGGTAGGTGGTAAACTGTTGTGGGGTTGGGTGTGTTTGTGCTGAAGGGCCCTCAGAGACGGATGCTTTCCCAGTGTCGCGCTGGGATGTCTCGATGGCAGCGAGCACTCTCTCCATTATTTTGTCTTCTAGGGATTTGATGGCTGCAGAGAGCGCGGTCTGGAACTGGGCTTCAATCACGAACTGGACGGACGCCTCCGTCGAAGATGGACCAGGTCGACTAATGTCGCCTATTAGCAACCCTTGAGCAGACACCGGCTCCTCAGGTTGGCTCGCAGTCACTTGAGGGACTGTCGGAGACTTTGTTTTTGGAAACGTTCACTAAGTAATGAAAGAAACAGGAGTACATGTTTAGCGTACATGATGACGCTCAAGACGCAACAAGCGGTAACGAAACATCCGACCAGCAAGCACATCAACAAACCGGAAAACAACCCAGACACCAATAAGGTCCCAAAAAGGACCATGCCAACCAAAAGTAAAGTCAACGAGGCAGCGAAGGTGTCATAATCCTTCTCCAATCAACAGGAACCTGGCACCAGATGTAGTGCCAGCAGGGCAGCCCGGTGACGTGTGGGAAAGGTGCAGGCGCACCAGAAAGAAAGTTTCCGAGGGGACATATCAAGCGGAGTGAGGTAACGCAGAACATGCATCCGCAGGGCAGGTCGGGAAAAGGCGTGGTGACGCCAACTCCTGTTTCTTTCCACCGAAGACACATCACAGCACCCCAAGTGAGGTCCGCCAGCAGCGCAAGCCATGGAAGTCTGCCGCTCGTTTCAGCCCCCAAAGCAGCCCAAAACCTGCAAAGAACCAAACGGAAGAAAGAGTAGAGAAGAAGCATCGACGAAGGAGAAAAGAGAGAAAAAAGAGGCGAGATCCTCCCTAAAACCACGAGCCGTGTCTCCCAGCGTAGCCCATCATCACCAATAAGCAAGAGAGAGCGAGGCGGGAGCAGCTCAAAAGGCACCTGAAAACCAAAACCACCCAACAAAGGGCCTACACACCTACCAAGCAATACGCCACACCCGCGAAAGAGCAGAAGTTTGTAGCGCATACTTAGAGGGGAGGGTAGACAGACGCAGACAAAGTAGTTTTCAATGTCAGCGATAATGTGACCTAGTTGGCGTTGTCTCCCATCATGCCATCTTTTATTTCGCTCCATCCACGGGTGGTAAACCAATGAGGCCAAAACATGTCGAGGGCCAAGATTAGCTAAGTGTTTACCCTTCCAACGCCTAGCCGCCCACCTGATGCCCGCGGGCCAATCCCCAATCGGCCAGCCAAAGCGCAACTTCCCACTAAGAATACGTAAGCATCGTCTGGAGAAAGGGCAGTCAAAGAAAAGATGCCTACTGGTTTCCGCCTCCTGAGTGTCACAAAGGAGACAGGTAGAGGAACCCGCCTTAGCCGCGACCCAAGGTTTGTCCCTCGTCGCCAATCTGTCTCTAATAGCAAGCCACAGGATGATCTCATGTCTAGGAATAGCAAGTGGGCCCCCGAAGAGCGTGTGCCAGTGGACCTTAGGACGCCGCATACGGATGCTCTCCCTGGCCGAGTGAGTAGAGAAGATACCATTCGTAGACGCCTTCCAAGTAATCGTATCGTCCACATTAGGTTTAATCTGTGGGAGTAGGGGCTCGATATCCAAGTATTCCGTCGACGTACGAGCAGGCTAGCACCAGCCGTCATCACGAATCACTTTGCTGAGCTTGGAGTCAAGAGGGAGGCCCATGATCATAGGGCCACGGGGGAAGCGGTCTATCATGGGGCCCGTGAGGAGCCAGGGGTCAGTCCATAGCCTAATAGAAGCACCGTTTCCAATGCTGAAGTTGATAAGAGGCCGGAAAAGGTCGTGAAGCTTTAGGAGTTTCCTCCAACTCCACGAAGTGCGCGGTGAATGTCGGATAGTCCAGAGTGAAGTGTTGTGGAGTCGCGTCTGCCGGATCCAGGAGGCCCAAATCGAAGTATCATCCCTACTAAGGAGGATCCAAAGGAGCCGCAGGAGGAGAGCCTTATTATCCGTCTCAATTGATCGAATCCCTAGTCCCCCTTCCTCCTTGGGGAGGCAGATATCAGTCCAAGCGACTTTTGCAGAAGAACCGTTCCACAAGAACTTACGCATACGAGCCTCAATGTTCGTAATAATGCCTTTAGAGAGAAGGAAGACACTCGCCCAAAATGTGTGAAAGCCGAGGAGGACGGATTTAATAAGTGGACCCGACCCGCATAGGAGAGTAAAAGGTTCGTCCCAGACCCTAATCGACGGTCAATGCTTCTGAGGAGGGGGCGCAGTCCGCAATCGTGAGTCTTGACGTGATGAGGGGGACTCCAAGGTACCTAACAGTTAGTGATCCATGCGGGATTCCCATCGCAGCCTGAATAGCATGCTTCATTCGTTCGGCGCGTTTCGAGATAAACATCTCGCTTTTTTGAAGGTTTGCCCGTAGACCAGAGAGTGTAGCAAAATGTTCCAGGCAGCTTTTGAAAACCCCCAGCGAAGCCGCGTCTGCATGTGAGAAGAGGAGAAGGTCGTCCGCGAAGGTGAGCATGAACAGTGAAGTAGCGTCGCATTTCCAATGGTAACGGAAGGTAGAGCTGCGGCTAATGCCATCCGCGATGATACAGTATAAGACTTCCATTACAATGGTGAAGAGACACGACGAGATAGGGTCTCCTTGACAGAGGCCGTGGCGTCCGTGGAAAAACCCTTCCGGCCTGCCGTTGATGCTAATAGAGTAATAGGGTGTCGTAAGGCAAGCACGAACCCAGCCAATGAAAGTACGATGAAAGTTGAGTGCTTCGAGCATGGTAAGAATGAAGTCCCATTCAACTTTGTCATAGGCCTTCGCAATGTCAATTTTAAGCGCCACTCGTTCGGGCAAGCTCCTACAATTGTATCCATGGCAGATTTCCTGGCCAGGAGGATGTTGTCCGAGATACGGTGGCCCGGAATAAAGGCCGTTTGTGTCGGGTGGATAAGGCGGCTGAGGCAGCCCTTGAGACGATTTGCCATGACCTTTGAGATGACTTTGTAAAGGACGTTGCAGCAGGAGATAGGTCGGAAGTCCTTTGCTATCCGAGGGTTGTCGCCTTTGGGGATAAGTGTGATGAGTGTCGAATTTAGTTCCCCCAAGAGAAAGCCCGTTCTGAAAAATTCCTTTATCGCATGTGTGATCTCCGTCCCAATCGTGGGCCAAGCATGTTTGAAGAAGGCTGAGGTGAGCCCGTCCGGTCCTGGAGATTTGTTGTCCTCGATAGAGAAGAGTGCTCTCTTGATCTCGTCATCCGTGATCGGTTGGACCATAGCTTCAGCCTCATCCATACCAAGCTTTCGTTCCATATAGGGCGCAACCATGTCTTGGGAGATGGGGGCCGTGCGGGTGGAATGTCCTAGAAACTCCGTGTAGTAACGAATCAGTTCAGCCCTAACGTGATCGTCGCCCTCGAAGGTAGCCCCAGCTTCATTTTCAAGGAAGAAGATCTGGTTGCAGACCCGGCGTGTGGCCACCTTTTTAAAAAAGAAGGAGGTGCATTGATCTCCATCCTTTAGCCAAGCTACTTTGGCACGTTATGTAAGGGCCGCATGTTCCATTTAGACAGCTGGCATATGCAAAACGGCATCGGTTTTCCAGGAGGAGGAGGTCGGGTTCCAAAGGGTGATCGATAGCTAGGTCTTGGGCAATATCAAGGAACCGCCTTGCCTCAAGAGTATTATGATTCAGATTACCTTTATCACGGCGAAGATGCTTCATGGCATGCTTAATCCGCTTTAGCCTCTGTACCACGGAATACATAGGGTAACCAGCCACTCATTGTTGCCATGATTCCTCCACCAGCGGAGTCAAGCACGGGTCGTTGACTAAAAAATTATCAAATCTGAAAGTAGGGCCCTTTGCACGCATAGGGGTATTAGCCTCCAGAATCAGCGGGGAGTGGTCAGAGGTCGAAGGGAGGGCACAGCAATAAGTCAAATCGCCAAATCGTGTGAACCAAGCCGGGTTGCCCACCATTCTATCAAGCCGTCTCCAGACACCCGCGGGGCCATATTGTTGGTTATACCAAGTGAAGAAAGGTCCCACCCTAGGAAGGCCAATGAGGTCGGCCGAAGTACGGCAAGCAGCCAAGTCGGGGCAGCCACCGCCGGGGGAGCCACCGCGAGCGTCCTTGTTATCCAGGATAGCATTAATTCGCCCGTCACCACCCAAGGGAGGTTTGCACGTGCCCGAGAGGTGTTGATGATGTTGGCCCAAAGTTCCCGTCGATCTAAGCGAAGGTTCACCCCATATAGGAAGGTAACGTAGAATACCAGCCATTCCTCCAATGCAAGTACTTTGCAATGAACCACTTGATTGGTATGTGCTTCAACTGTTATGGTTACCAAACGAGGGTCCCATCCAACCCAGATCCGAGAAGCCGGCCCGTCGTCATACGCATAAAACCAGTTCCAAGTCCTGATTGATTGGGAGACATCAGAGGCATTCTGTTCCGAGACTCTTGTTTCCATAAGTCCAATAATTCTAAGATCGGTCCTATAATATGACTAATTACAATTCAGTCCAAGACTACTAATTTGCATAGCAAGACACGATAACTATATTAATTGAATACAATAAAATAGTTCCAACAAGAACCTAGCCCTCATGACCCGCCTAGACGAAGATTCCGACGGTGAACCCTCTATTCGAACGCATGATGACATAGCATCCACGTCATTTCAGGAGGTAAATTCCTTAAATTCCACATTATTGACCATGTTAGAATCGTACGAAATAGACTAAGCTAACATAAAACGTGAACAGAAAATCGTAAAGGAATTAGAAGAGAGATTAGCTATAAGTGAGCGTAACTATAAATTGCTATTTGACGAAAAATTTCATATAGAAATTCTATTATCAAATGCAAATGAAAAAATAGGTAGTCTAGAGTCTAGAATAGCCTCCTTAGTGACTAAAAATAGCGACCTAGATAAAGCTCTGAGACAAAGCAACAGAGAGTTGGCCACATCTAGAAATGACTATATAGCACTCTTTGAGGAACGAAAAAGACTTATTCTAGGATTAAACTTTTAGACGACAGACTGACTTCTAGGGGACAAACCGATCGAACGGTTCATCTGAGCCAGCCCTTAGAAACTCACTTTTATAACACTAAGAAAGGCTTAGGACTTGCAAACCCATGCAACTTAAGGAAAGTTGATTGCATTCAGCCCTATGACATAAGATACATGGGATTGGGTCTAACCTCCCTAATGAATTTTACTGGCACATCTGAGACAAATGCGTTAGAAGAAAAAAAGCTTAAAGCCAAAACTAGGGTCGAGATCCCCTTTGACTACACAAAATTGAATGACAGTTACAAATCTCGAGAGATACCGCAGGAGTGTAACAGTGATTCAATTTTTTCTTTACAACATACGAGTCAGTCCAAGGAAGCAACCACTTACTATTCTGAGAATTCTATGATTAGGAAAATTGAGGAAATGCGTTCGTCCTTCGACATCGAAAAGAAAACTTTCGAAGCAGAAAAGGTTTCTAAAGGAAATGAAAAATTTCAAAGCTTCCTCCAAAGATCAAACTTTCTCTCACGCATCTCCCTCAAGGGATAAGATCATTATGAAACGCATGAAGAAAGAAAAATCACCTTGTATAGATCAAAAAATATTAATTCTAACCTTGTTTCTACTACGTCTAAAGGAAGCGTAGTACCTGAGCGAAAGAAATCGAAGGCGATAGTGTCTAGCGTAGAAATTAAGAAGGAGCCTTTAGATGTCAAAGTTTCAAGTGTATCTCCTCCTTCTGTAAAAAGAAAGGGCACTCGTAGAAATAAAAGAGCCGTTTCTCATCTCAAAATCATTGCTTCTACTTGCTCTCTAACGCCCATCACCTTTAGAAGTACCAACTACAAAATAGGCTCTTCCTCAAATATAACACTGAATCATTCTAAGTCAAATGCCGATAAGAAGACCCGTAGCAGTCTTATAGTGCTATTCATGAATGTTCTCATCTAGGTATCCTGTAAAGATCCAATCCCCCAAACACCTTAAGAGATTATCAAATGAGAAGATCTTTCCTCGATCAAGCCTCACAAAGCATTTGCCCGCACTGAAATCCGACTTCTCTGCCAGGTTCAACCCTCATGGGTTCCTAAATCTCCGCCTAAGAGGACAAAAGCCAAAATGGCCAAGTCTCCTAAAAAGGCAGAACCCAAAGTAACTTCTTCAAAGATGGCTTGGGTACCTAGAACTCCTCTGACTAACAATTTAGGAACCAAATCTGAACCACTTCGTTTATCTACTAATCTAAGAGGACCCAAAGTGGACGAGATAGGGGACTTGATAGTAAATTTTGTGAACACAACTCAGAACCTGCTTCAACAGACTATCCATGGAACCGAGTTCAAAAACAAATTTCTCAGCGACTTTTATCACAAACTTGGAATTAGTCAGCAATTTTTAGCCGTAAAGACGCCTTAAAAGAACGGGGTAGTTGAAGGAAGAACCGAACTCTAGTGGAAGCCGCGTGTCCGATGCTGATTCACTCCGGCATCCCACACTTTCTTTGTGCTGAAGCAGTAAACACCGCCTGTTTCACTCAAACAGGACAGTAGTTCACAAGCGCTTTGATAAGACTCCGTACGAGATCATCAACAAGCGAGTACCCAAGTTCGACCCTGAAGCATTCGAAGCTACTTTTGTGGGATATTCTTCAACTTCAAAAGTGATAGAGTATACGTCAAGTACCGTATAGAGTAGGTGCGATTTTCACACAGTTCGCACGTTTATTCAAATTTTGTGGTTTCATCGTGCGATCGACGTCCGATCACCGTCGCCTCCGGTCAATCTTGATCGGCCGGTGATTGTGCTATCCTTCTCACTGTTTTCGTTGGTGGAGGATCTGAGTGTGGGGAGTTTCGATTGGGGGCTAGGGTTCGCTGACTTAATCTGATGCAATCATCATCAGACGATTTGAGAACGGCGATGATTGCGGGGAGTACGACTCGGCCAGGGACGTCTACCACCGGGGGGCAGAACGGATCGGAACTATGGGCTGAGGTGGAAGGACAGTGCAAGGACGGGTTAGATGTGGCGGTGGCGTCTGTTCTGAAAAGTGGGAATTCTACGACGCACACTGCCGTACCAGATTTGGCTGTGATCTGCGAGGCGTACCCGGCGTTTGCAGAGTGTTTTGATAGGGAACGCTTCCGTGAGCTGATGGAGCAAATTCAAGGATCGAACGCTGTACGTACTGATGGGCCGAGTCGATGGGCTGAGTTTCCGAGTGGATCTAACGTGATGCGCACTGTTGGGGCGGTTCGACGAGATGGGCTGCCGAGTGCAGATCTGAATTGGGGTCGGTCTGATTGTGATGGGGGATGGGACGCACCTAGGGTTTCCCGAGGATCACCTACACGTACTGTGCCGATCAAAGGCATTCTCCGCCATAACCCAAGGCCGCGACAATGGGGGAGACCTGATACGCCACCACCGACAAGGGGCCTGACAGCTAGAAGGTGCGTAGACATGGGCTTAGCTGCGAACGATGAACGTATCGATGAGGAGATCATCGTAGACGAACCTTGCGTCGCGGAATTGGTGCCAAATGAGGGGGCCTGCTTAAGGTCGCTGATGTGTCTAAGAGGATCTCGGATCAAGTGCGGCTGCCATCCCCAACAGCTGTGGCCTCACCAATCCCACCAGAAGTGGTATCACCGAAGGAACCGATGACGTCGAAGAAGGGGCCTTTGGTCCATGTTGGGACGGCAAACCCTTTGGCCTATCCTGATCCTGGGCCGAGTGGAGATGGTGGGGGCTGCCATGGGGTTCTTAATGGATCGGATCAACGTAGACAGGTTTTCTCTCGCCTAGGGCCGACGCAACCAACGAACACTTTTACGCCAAATGATACATCTTATGTGGCAGTGGTACAGGGATCGAAACGGCTGAATGGGCCCTTGACTTGAAAGTCGGGGAATGAAGCTAGCATACACGGCTCCTGCTCTTGTAGATGGGGTTAGAGAGGCTAGACCATCACGAGAGGTGGCGCTAAGTGGAGTCGCTCGATGGAAGCATACGCTGGTGGGTTATTTTCTGGGAAAGAAGCCGTACTTTCCCTTTGTTGAGCGTTATCTACGCTCAATATGGAGGGGGCTGGTGGAGGTTCGATCAACCATCAATGGTTTTTTTTAAGTTCCGTTTTGATTCGGAGGAGGCTTTCGTTGAAGTGTTGGAAGGGGGCCCTTGGTTGATGCAAGGGCAGCTTTATTCTTGGAACCGTGGAGACCAAGGATGTCTTTCGAACGAAAGGAGGTGGTTGAGATCCCATTGTGGGTCAAATTATGGAACATCCGAGGAGAGCTTTGGACACAAGATGGTCTTGGGGTAGTTGCGAGCGTCGTAGGGCGCCCGTTGCATGCGGATGTTGTTACGACGAGGGGTGAGAGAATTGATTATGCCCGCATTTGTATAATGAAAAAGATGGCCGACCCCTTTGTGGAAGAGTTCAATGTTCGTTTGCCGGCGGATGATGGTGAAGCGGACGAACTTATCCCTATTCGCGTCGAGTATGATTGGAGGCCTTCCAACTGCACTACATGTGCATCATGGGAACATTAGGCGCAATGTCCGGAGCGGGTGGGTAGGGTGATGGGCCGGACGCACATCAGAGCCAACCACAGCAGAAGTTGGTCGTGGCACACCGACCAGTTGAACAGACAACGATTTCGCCCACCCGGTCGAACAGGGAGGCGTATCCATGAGGAGTGGCGTCAGGTTGGTGCGAAAGGGAAGGCCATTAGGGTGGCGACGTCACCGGATAAGAGGCATCATATAGTGTCTACGCGAGGGGAACGTGCCCATGGGGAGACGAGTTTACCACGGAGCAGCCCAGAGCGAGCGCGTCAGGAGGGCGACTCGGCCCCTAACAGCGAGGGGCGAAATAGATTTGCAGTGTTAAGCGAAAGTACTGGCGAAACGGACGACATCACATCTCAACTGGGCCCTAAAGCACAAGCAGCCCATAATGGGGTGCATTTATGTTAGCATTGGGTGCATGGAATGTACGTGGTCTTATTAAGCAAGACCACATGAGGGCGGTGGGGATCTGATAGCGCTTGAGCGATTGAGTTTGATAGGGCTACTGGAGACCCGAGTGGCAGTTTCTAACGCGGGGATTCTGTCGAGTGCCATTCGCTCACATTGGAGATGGTTTTCTGACTACGAGGAGGGCCCGACTACGAGGAGGGCCCGACTACCAAGGAGGAGGATTTCTTGGGCCACGTTAGGCGGGTATGGAACACTCCTCTGACGGGTTTTCCTATGTACGTGTTGGTTCAGCGGTTGAAATTACTCAAGCCGATTTTCAAGCACATGCGGCGCGCCAAAGGGGACCTTGCCGCGAATGTTGCGGATGCCTTACGATTCTTGGGAATTGCACAGAAGTTCGTCGCTCTGTTTCCGCTTGAGGTATTACACCCATCCTAAGATTGCTTCAAGTCAAGCACGCTTAACTTCGAAGTTCTTTCGGATGGACTCCCGAAAAGGTAGGTCGACCTTGGTGATATGAGTAGTACTATCAATTCTTTTATACGATTCTTAGCCTGACACTCCCATACATTGTCAGTCTCAGGATCCCCTCTCATTCTGGTGTTGGATCGGTTCGTTCATGTACCCCTTCGGCTAGAAGCCTGCCAGGAGCCGCTCATTGTCTATGCACCCTGGCACCGACGATCACTCCCCGCCCTCTTCAGCCCCGGGCGTCACATGCCCACCAGCTTCCGCCTGGTTCATCACCGAACTAGCACCATACTGCGAGAGGTTGTGCTCTGATACCACCTGTAACGTACCGTCCCATACCGGGTGTCACTGTAGCATCAGTCCCTACCGGGACCAGTGGTGTTGGGCCCACCACACTCCGACTGATAGTCTGGGTAAACTTCCCAAGCGTGATCAGTTATCCAGCACCAAACTGGAGCCTCAGGCTTACGAACTTTTAATGTTCAAGGTTAAGAGTCCACCGGTGCCTTCCTCTCTCGTTCCCATCGAGAACAATGACTCAACTCGACACATTTGGATTTGTTCATTTATTGCTTTACTGGATGCTAAGTAAAGAACTCTTATATCCAATAAACGAACAATGCCTTTCAATAAAAACAAGAAAATATCTTATTATACAAAAGGTCGAATGATAAATAAGCTAACGCCCTATACAATCTAGTCCTCGTATAGTATTCGAGGGCATATTCCTAACAATCTCCCATTTGCACTCAATGCCACGCGTTGCAGTATCTAATACCCATCTTTTCCAGTTATCTAGCCAGCACTGCTTGTTAAAGAGGCTTGGTGAACGGGTCGGTCACGTTTTCCGCGGTCGCAATCTTCTGCACGGCTACGTAGCCATTCTCAACGAATCCACATAACACGTGGTACTTTCTTTCTATATGTTAGGACCTGTTGTTATATCTCGGTTCTTTCGCCTGAGCATTAGCGCCAGTATAATCACACCACAATGGCAACGACATATCTGCTACAGAAACGACACCAAGTTCTTCCAAGAACTTTCTCATCCAAAGACCTTCCTTAGCTGCCTCTGAGGCCGCTATATACTTTGCTTCGCTGGTGGAATATGCAGTAGTACTATGTTTGGAACTTTTCGAAGACACCGCTCTACCTTTGAGAGTAAAGACGAATCTTGAAGTAGATTTTTGGTCATCCACGTGAGACTGGAAATCCGAATCGGTATACCCTTCCACTTCCAAGTCTCCATTACCATAGACCAGCATCATATCCTTAGTCCGTCTTAGTACTTGAGGATAGTCTTGACTGCTGTCCATGTTCCTTACCAGGGTTAGCCTCAAACCGACTGACCACGCTCACAGCGTACGCCAAGTCAGGTCGCATGCTAAGCTTCCCGTACATCAAGCTACCCATTGTGGATGCATATGGGATTCCATTCATTTCTTTCCAATCGAACTCATAGCCTTGCGAAGGTGAATCCCATAAAGCATAGGCAGGAACCCTTTCTTAGAGTTGTCCATATTATATCGCTTTCGGGCCTTCTCTAAGTAAAGGGCCTGGGAGAGTCCTAACATACGATTCGCTCGATCTCTGTAAAGGAGAATACCCAAGATGTAGGTAGCTTCTCCCAAGTCTTTCATGGAGAATTCGATTGAAAGCCACGCTTTCACCATCGAGAGCATTCCAATATCATTTCCTATCAAAAGGTTGTCGTCCCATTCCAAAAAAAAAAGGTTGTCGTCCACGTACAATACGAGGAAAGATATTTTGCTCCCACTACTTTTCTTGTAGACGCAAGGTTCGTCTTCGTTCTTTAAGAATCCGTGGCCCTTGACCACTTCATCGAACCGTAGATTCAAGCTTCTGGAGGCTTGTTTAAGTCCATAAATGGACTTGTTCAGTTTGCACACCTTATGAGCATCTCTTTGCAATGTAAAACCCTTGGGCTACTCCATATATTTCCCCCATGTGGTATCCATTTAGGAACGCAGTTTTCACATCCATCTGCCAAATCTCATAGTTAGTCCGCAGCTATCGCAAGAAATGTTCGAATGGACTTCATCATAGCGACAGGCGAAAAGGTCTCCTCTTGTAGATCCATTTACACCCAGTAGCTCTAAAACCATCTAGAGGTCTACTAGAGTCCATACTTGGTTTTCAGTCATAGAATCCATTTCGGCTTGCATAGCTATAAGCCATTTCTCCGAATCTTTATCCCCGAATCTATGGTCATAGGTAGTGGGATCGTCTAGGACGTCCCCTTCCATTGCAGCAACCTCGTGCTCGATGTGGACCATCCCGTATCTCTCAGGTTGGCGAGATACTCTACCCGACCTGCACAACTCTGGTTGCGTCTCGGACTGCTCTACGATGTCATCCGACACTGGAGTATGTGAAAGCGCTTTTGACGACCCTCCAAGAGTTACTTCGTGACCCCCTCCACCTTCTCGAATGAACTCTTCTTCGAGAAAGTGAGCCTGAAGGGCTACACCGATTCTTCGATCGTCAGAGAAGTGAAACTGGTATCCCATGGAATCCTCAAAATATCCGACAAAATGTCCTTTCACAGCCTTCGATTCCAGTTTATCTATCTAGAGCTTTTTCACGAATGCGGGGCAACCCCAAATTCTAATGTGATTCGAGCTCGGTTTTCGTCCTGTCCACATCTGATACGGAATACGATCGACAGACTTTGTAGGACATCTATTCAGAATGTGAGTCGCTGTAAACAAGGCATGACCCAACAACGCTATGGGCAGGTCTGTATAGCTCAACATAGATAGAACATTATCCACAGAGTTTGATTCCTGCGTTCGGACACATCGTTCAACTCGGTGTCCCGGGCGGGGTCATCTATGAAATGATCCCGTTCTCTTTCAAGAACTCGTCAAACTCGAGGCTCATGTACTAGCCGCTTCGATCTGATCGAACGGCTTTAATGCTCTTTCTAGTCTGATTTTCCACCAAAGCCTTGTACTCTTTGAACCATTCAAAAGTATTAGACTTGTGCTTCATGAGATACACCTTGCCGAAGCGAGAGTGATCATCAGTGAAGGTAACGAAATAATGGAAGTTACCGCGAGACGCTACCCTGAACGGTCCGCAAGCATTCGTATGGATCAAACCGAGAAGTTTTGGGGCTCTTGTGAAAGTCCCTGTGAAGGGCGACTTGGTCATCTTTCCAAGGATACAAGATTCTCCAACTCGAGAATCGTTTGTTCTCCAGCGTGACCGAGTCGATGATGCCATAGCAGTCTCGAGTTCGACTCCAATTTTCTTTTGGGTGATTGTATTCACAGTTTTTGTTTCATCTTCGACATTTAGATAATACAATCCATTCAGTAAAACTTGTACTTCCGACGCAATTATTTCCAAAATAAATATTGTGTAATACCCGTAAAATCTAATTACGGTATTTACGAATTAACTTGCGATGAAAATATTTAATTAAGAACTTGATTGGATTAATTAGTACTTTCGATGGTACAATGCCTTCATATTCTCATACCTTTAAGTGACTTATATGTCTATATGATTTCATGCTGTGTGAGTTATAACTTCTATGCATGTTACGAATTATGACTTAAGTAATGAACGTAGGATTCAGAAAATTTCAAATTGAAGTGTAAAATATGCCTAAGAGGGGGGGTGAATTAGGCTTTAAAAAATTATGGCTTTTTCTCATTTGAAAACTACTTTTCTTTAAGAAGATATTGCAGAGCACGTTATTTCCTATAGAGCAGTAAGATTGTCTATGTTATCTCCCTAATCCTATTTACAGAATATCACGTTAATCTCAGAAATCCTTTAAACGATATCACCTAGTTATTTGCCAACGTTCCGGGTTTGTCTCACAGAAAAAGTAAAAAGCAGAAAGTAAAGTGAGACGGGATTTTTATACAGGTTATATCCCCAACTGGGGTTTAATCCTGTCCTTGGGGTGTGATCTCCCCAAGAGTTCCAATCAATCACTAGGTATTACCGGTTACACTATGATTGACCCGTTCACAACCGAATCACTATGGATACTAGACCTCGTTCTAGGCTGACACACGCCAAGTTTCGATCCACGTCGTTTACCCAGGAAACCTATTCCCCGACTGGATGCAGCTTGCTACCGAAGGGCCACCGAATCCACAAAATTCGTCCCTCCACGTGCGTAAGACTCCACTCGTGCTCCTTTGTACGCTCAACGTGCCCGCAGACACAACACTTCCGAAGACAAGGGTTTAGGATTTGGAGTTTCTAGGGATCGCACAAAAGAGTACAGATTCGGAAATGATAGCTCAAACACAAACTACAAATGAATCGCAAAGTAAGCTCAGATCGTCTAAGGAATTTGATAGCTTGTGTGTTCGTTGTTGTACCCTTCGCGTGAAGTGTTTGTCTTCTATATAGGCCACGAATCGTTTCTCCACTTCACAAGGAAAGTTAAGCACGAAAAATATGCTAGAGACAGCTCAATTAACACGTGCATTAACTCAAGAAATCATGCCAAGAATAAACCAATTAAACTCAATAGTCAACATGAATTCTTACCATAAATACCACAGATTTGCTTTCATTCCAGGGTAATCTCATCCGTTAGCCAGCTCATTCCATATATAGAATCAATCAGCATATTACACACATAATCAGAATATCTTTTCCATATACAGCTTAATCATATCCGGGTGATCTCAGTGATACTCTTTCCTAAAATAACCCAATCTCGTGTACAACTCATATATCATTTAACACAATATATCTTCCATATATAGCTGCTCATATTAGCGTGATCTCAGACGATATTCTTTCCTTATATAACTCAATCATGCGTACAGTCCACATACCACTTATCAGAACATATTTTCCATATATAGCACACAGTGATATTCCATCCAAACGAGAACGTTCAAAACCAGGTGATCACATCTATATTCCAGTTAAGCATAAGATCACTCAAATTAGATTTTCTTAACATTTTAAAACATATTCAAGCGCTTAATCGAATATTTTCACATACTTAAACATCACATAACATGCATATCGAGTTTTCTAATTTGTACCCCCCAATTTACATAATTACTTGGAATAATCAAAACTCTCATAATCATTGGGACCAAAAAGGTCTACAATCTCCCCCTTTTTGTTGATGACAAGTAATTAATGCCTATCTTAAGCATATAAGTACACTCAATATGAAGCCATTTATGCACGTAGCATGTTTAAGTATCACAGCATGCGACATATGATCAGAGCAAATAAATTTACCAAATTTCATAGCATTGCTCCCCCTGTCTAATTGCTAGTATTCTCATGTAAAGCACAGAAGCAAAAGTTTAGCAATTACCAGATTATATCACATGGAATGTCACAAGTTACCACGGAATGTCGCAAGCTTTCATGGAATGTCTCAAGTTATCACATCATATCAGTTTGCTTCAGTTTGCTCCCCCTGCCTATGTGCGGAATTCCTTAATCCTTAACAAATCATCAACTAAAGCACAGAGGATTAAGAAACAAGCATATAAAAGCAAGCAAGCCGATTATATTATATCATTCCAAAATAACAAAATAAGGCATTAATTGCCTGGACTTCTCCCCCTTCAGCATCAAAAAGGAGGGACCAACACCACCAACTTACCTAAACCTGTAAACAACTTCGACCCTCAAACCCAAAAACCAGCGGAAAAAGCAAACTAGAACTAATCCTATCAGAGCTAGGGAATTGCTAAGGAACAAGATCTAAAGGCTGGAATCGCTATCGGATGAGGCAGTTGAGGATTCAGCGATATTAAGAGCTGCGGAGATCTCCTTCAGATACTTGTTAACCTTTTTGAAGTTCCGTGAGATCTTTTTGAACTTTCTGCGGTTCTCATCCTTAAGCCCCTTGAAGCTTCTTTTCAGATCAGCTATCGTTCCCTTCTCGTCATCGCTGTCATCATCCTTCTTCTTCTTAGTCGAACTTTTTGAAGGGGACTTCAGATCCTTTGTCTTGAACCATCCTTTTCGCTCATCAAAGCGTATACCAACACGCTTGAGTGTGACCATATCTACTGCATGCTTTGCGATATCTTCCCAAGCCTTCGGCAGAGTGATTCCCTCGAATTCAAGCATGTGTGTAAGCAGCATTCCATATGGAAGTTCCTTATCAGAGCTCTTAATGGCATGGACCATGTACTTAAGAACAAAATAACCTAGATTGAGTGGCCTATTTTGGGATACTAGATAGAGAGTCAGCATGCTCATGTTGTTCATGGTGGTGGAATGGCCTCCGCTGCCAACGCGAGCGCTCCAGAGGGTAAAGTGCAGCACTTTGTAAAGGAATAACAGATCAACAGGAAGTTTGTTCAAGGTTTCTCCTTCAGAAAACTTAGGCTTATAAGGGGAATTCCATAGGACTTTCACAGTCACGCAGAGGCACCTCAGACGTACACCAGTGGTCGAAGTCGAAGTAACACAGCCCTTCGTTTTCTACCCCCAGAATCTCATTTACCTTCGCAGCGTTCCATTCAAGTTTCTTACCGAGCACATAATACTGCACAGAGATCTCAGTTCCGTCTTCAATGAAAGTGAGATTGGCGTAGAACAGCTTCACCGCCTCAACATACACAGACTTGTCTATCCTCAGAAAGTTGTCCCAGCCGTACTCAGTCAGCCACGTTGCTACTTTGCTCTCAACCAGCTCATCGAAGTTGATGCTTCTTCCTCGCACAACACGCCGCTTCTGAAGTTTCTCATAAAGTTCTTTGGCGCTCTCAGTCAGGAATTTGATCTCGTCGGTGATCTCCTCCGGATTTTCAGGATTTAACAGGGCCTTCTCAGAGTGATCCAGTGGGGGAGTTTTGTCTCGAGGAGACTCGATCTGAGCAGAGACAGATTTTTCTGGAGAGGCTGGTTTTTCAAGTGAAGCAGAACCTTCAGGAGAAACAGGTTTCTCAGGGGAAGTAGATTTCTGAGGAGATGCGGGCCGATCATGGGAAGAGGTAGGAGAAGGTGTGGGAGATTTGATGACCTTTGCTTTCTTCTTCGGTTTCATCGGAGATTTCTTAGATTTAGAGCTGCTTTCAGATTTTGAGCGGGTGGCTTTTGGAGAGAGTGGGGATTGGGGTAAGAAACTCTTTCTCTTTTTGTCAGACGAAGAACCGGTGCCTTTTGTTTTTACCATGGTTGAGATCGGAGAATTGAAGGATGAAATTATGAAGTGAAGAGCTTAGGGTTTGAATGAATGGAGAAACAAGGAAGGAACTCTTTATAAAAGCCGGGTCTGTTTTGGATAAGGATGGAAAGAGGTTATAGAAGGATGTGATCTCGACAAGACATGGGTCAGATAAGGAAGGGATTTCAAATTTGAATTTAAAAAGAAACTTAGTGGTGAAGGAAACTGCCCGTTATGGAATTTGCTAAGGATAAAACGATATCTCGCGGAAATTAAGGAAGGAATTAAGTGAAGATCAGAGATCAAAGAAAATATTGGCTGAAAATAGATTTTGTCATAAATGTCGAAGGAGGTCTAAAAATAATCTCTTCATGAATGGAAAGGATTTGAATAGATAATGAAGATATTATTAATATAATCAAGGAATAAAATCGCAGAGATCCTAAAGGATAAGATCAAGGAAATACTAAAGGCTAACATATCTAGTCACCTTTCTTATTTGAGCTCAATAATTCCTAATCGGTCACGGATATCACAGAATCTACTCTCAATAAGGGGTTTCGTGAAGATATCAGCCAACTGATCATTAGTTCCTACGAAGTTCACGCCGATATTCCCTTTCTGAACATGATCTCGAATAAAATGATGTTTCACCTCTATATGCTTAGTTCGAGAGTGATGTACGGGATTCTTAGTGATACTAATGGCACTAGTACTATCACAGAAAATAGGAATTTGGTCGTACCTTAAGCCGTAATCACTCAAGGTCTGTTTCATCCAAAGGATTTGCTGAGAACAACTTCCTAAGGCCATATATTCGGCTTCTGTTGTGGATAGGGCCACGGCGTTTTGTTTCCGACTAGACCAAGTTACAAGGGAATTCCCCAGTATTTGGCAGGTTCCACTAGTGCTCTTCCTATCTTCCCTAGAACCGGCGTAATCCGCATCCGAGTATCCCATTAATGGGAATTCCTTGGAATTTGGATACCACATACCATGATTGATTGTTCCCTTCAAATATCTAAGTATCCGCTTGACTGCCGTCAAGTGAGATTCCCTAGGACTCGATTGATCTAGAACATAGACCAGTAGCAAACATGATATCGGGTCTGCTTGCCGTAAGGTATAGCAAACTTCCGATCATACCTCTATACCTAGTTTGGTCAAAGGGCGTACCTTGTTCATCACTATCAATTTTAGCGGTCTGGTGCATAGGAGTGGGAAGTACCTTGGAATCAGTCATTCCGAATTTTTCAAGTAGTTCCTTCGTGTACTTCGTTTGAGATATGAATGTTCCCGTATCCAATTGCTTGATTTGTAATCCAAGGAAGTGCGTGCGTTCTCCCATTAGGCTCATCTCAAATTCCTGTTGCATTGACTTAGAAAAATGCTCGCAAAGGGTGATGTCAGTGCTACCGAATATGATATCATCAACGTATATCTGCACAAGTAATATGTGATTCCCTTCGCACTTGATAAACAAAGTGTTGTCTATTGTTCCTGTTATAAATCCCATGTCTAGCAAAAACCTACTCAATCTTTCATACCATGCCCTAGGGGCCTGTTTCAAACTATATAAAGCTTTGTTTAATTTAAAAACATGATTTGAAAATTCCTCTTTTTCAAAACCGGGAGGTTGCTCGACAAAAACTTCCTCATTTATAAAACCATTTAAAAATGCACTTTTTACGTCCATTTGGAAAAGCTTAAATCTTTTAAAAGATGCATATGCAAGTAAAATGCGTATTGACTCAAGCCTAGCTACGGGTGCAAAGGTTTTCTTGAAAATCTATACCTTCTTCTTGGGAATAACCTTTGGCGACTAACCTGGCCTTATTTCGTGTTACATTACCGTTCTCATCCAGTTTGTTGCGAAACACCCACTTCGTGCCTATTATGGACTTATCGCTCGGTCTTTCCACAAGAGTCCACACCTGGCTCTTTTCGAATTGTGCCGCTCTTCTTCCATGGCAATCACCCACGATTCATCGTCAAGCGCTTCATTCACTGTCTTAGGTTCCATGGTTGACAACAGCACGTCTTGTGATTCCTCGGCAGTATCGTTTCGTGCAGTTGCTCTCGTTTTGATCCCTGAAGTGATATTCCCTATGTCCTGTTCAGTGGGATGGCTGGAAGCATGTTTGAATTTTCTGCGTTGTTGCTCGTCTGAAGCTTCAGGTTCCTCTAACATATCATCTAGTTCCAATGGAATTGCGTTCACTTCTTTGTCAGTAACATGTATATCTGCAGGAGACACAACTATACCTTCCTATGTAGCATCTGTGTTAGGAAATTCATCAAACGTAACATGCACAGCTTCTTGAACAGTCTTCTTCCTATTATTAAACACTCTAACAGCTTTGGAATGAAGGCTGTAACCTAGGAATATCCCTTCATCTACCTTGGAATCGAATTTTCCTCTTTTATCCCTATCATTTAAAATGAAACATTTGCAACCAAATACATGGAAATATCCTATGTTAGGGGTTTTGTCGTTCCAAAGTTCATAGGGAGTTCTCTTAATAATTGGTCTAAGGAAAATCCTATTCGAGACATAACATGCCGTACTAACAGCGTCGGCCCAAAAATGTTTTGGAGTATTATATTCGCTCAACATAGTCCTAGCCATTTCTTGTAATACTCTATTTTTCCTCTCGACCACTCCGTTTTGTTGAGGCGTAATAGGGGCTGTAAGACCCGGAAATGTAATTACGGGATTTACGGCATAATTAAGAGCAGAGATAATTCATTAGAGACATAGTTGAGTTAATTACGTTAAGGAGCTAGGATTTTGAGTGAAATACTTTATTAAGACACGTAATTGATTCAAGCCTAATGTGCGAAATTATGTTTCCATGTTTTTACGTCTTTAAATGACTTCTGTGCCTATATGATTTCATGCTGTGTGATTTATAATACTTATGTGTGTTACAAACTATGACTTATGTGATGAAGTGATGACTTAGGAAATTTTAGATAGAAGTAGAATCGGGCGATTTCACAAGCCCTAAGAAAACTTAGGTTCGGGCGATAGTAAGAGTAATATAAAATATTAAATAAACCTTAAGGTCTATCGATTCATGTCCCAAAGAATTGTTCACTTTCGCCGAGCTAATTGAGGTGAGGGTATGAAATCGACCGATTCACGTACAAACCAAAGTAAATCGACCAACTGTTATATATGCATTAATTGAATATGTTCAAATTAAATCGATCGATTCTCAAGGCTCAAAGAAGTAGTTTCGATCGAAGCATGTGTATGTATCAACTTTTGCCGAGGGATAGAAATTTAAACATGGAATCGAGCGATTTCTAAATAGAATCAATCGATTTACGAGCATAGTGTGGAGAAAATTGGTCAACACCTGTTATTTGATTAGACCAATCACAATGTATATTAAGTTGAATAGTCAAAGGGGTAAGTAAGGATTTCTTAACGTAAGGGAATAAATCATTAGTCTAGTTACCTAGTTGTCTCCCCAATCCCATGCCTCTAAGTTTGTACCAATACTTATCCCTTTAAATCAAAGAACGACAAGGAGAGTTCATATAAGAAAAATAAAAAAAAAACAACAAAACCTCAAAATCTAAGTAAGAAGGAAGGGAAGGAACGAGCGAAGCTCCAATTGAAGAAATTCCTAACGAGTCTAAAGCCTTGAAGTTGGTAAGTAAAATATTACCTTTAAACTCCATAATTTCGTAGCTAAGGATATCTAGATGCTATAACTGTATATAATTAGTGGAATTTAAGAAGTTTAGGCGTGAAAAGGGGATAGAAACCCTAAGGCATGATGTAAAATCATAACCATGTGGATTAGAGGACGTTAAGTTAGGATTTCGGGTAACAAGGAATTTTCTTAAGTAGTATAACATGTTTTAAAAAATTCGCAGCCCCAAGTTTTGGTTAGTGCTTAACGATTTTAAGATGGCAGGGGATGCTTTGGGTAGCAGAAATCCTTAGCATTTAAGAATTTAGGGTCGAATGGAACTAAGAACCTAATTTCGGGTAGATTAGACTATGAATATGGTTTCGGGCGATTTTAGTTCGAATGCCGAATCGTGCGAATGAAAACTCTAAGAAATCGGGCGATCTATGATGACAACAATCTCGGCGATTTCATGAATGGTACATAAGTAAATCGGACGAATTGGAACATACAGTTGATCGATTTGAAGGCTAACAAATCGGGCGATTTAGAGCTCCTACAAACACCCGGCGAAACATTACTCAACCTCAAACAAATCGGGCGATTGTTGAGTTAGTGATTCTCAAATCGGCGAAACAATATTTCAAAGCCACTTAAATCGGGCGATTCCGTCTTATGGAAATCTCGGCGATTTCAGCTAACCAACGCTTCAAATCGGGCGATCCGTGATGTTAAGTTAACGCGGCGATTCTTAAATCGGGCAACTCCATGCACACACAAATCGGGCGAAACCATGTGATGAACTCAAACGAATCGGGCGATTGCATGATGACGTAAGAACGCGGCGATTTGAAGAAGCTTTACACCATGCAAATCCGGTGACTTTGGTTTCCAAGAAGTCGGGCGATTCCACACATACAAGCTTCAAATCGGGCAATCCCATGTACGACGAAACTCACTCACCTACAAAATTAATCGGGCGAAACCTGCTGCCATGCAAGCTAAATCGGGCGATTTGAGGTTAATAAAATCGGCGATTTGAGAGCTAGCAAAATCGGGCGATTTCAAGCTAAACGAATCGTGCGATTTCAAGAGCGGCGAAACCCTCATGGCATGATGGAATCGAACGAATTTAACACGAAAATCTACTAACTTCTGTCGTGTCCCATATGTCAGAATTTAATACTAACATAACTTAGAAAGTAGTTGGGCATGGACTTGGCCTAGACTCGAAGCTAGCAAACTTAACGATTCTAGCACAATAATATAGTCAAAATAATTTAGTTCGACCCAAGTATTAAATAAAGGCATAATACTGATACGATAATATTTATGTTTAAAGGTCGTACGTTAGGAGCGAACGGGGAGAATACTAATTACGCTTGGACGACAGGTAAGTAGAAATCCAACTACGACACATAACTTGTCTGAATGCACTTGCTTTATGCGAATACGTGCTTCCGTGATTTTATGTTTACGTGATTTAATTGATATGCTTTTATATGAGCGTGTCTGAAGTTTAAATTGGATGACAAGGTGCTTCGAGGCTTACCTGAATTGTGATTACTTGATATTACGTGACTATGTGCCTCGATGATTACATGAATTACGTGGAATAATTGTATATTCTGTCTCTTGGTAATATCGTCTGGCATTTGTTGCATTGTCATACTCACGTGCATACACTATCATATGTGGGAGGGTTGTATGAGTCGAGTATGCATATATATGGTGTATCGCTTGAAAGCGATTGATACATTGCCGATATGGGCATGTGTTGTCGACTCAGTTGAGTCAAGGGCTGTCCACTATGCCACCAGGGCGACGTTTAGCGTCGTCAAACTATTATATAAAATATATGGATTATGATTAGGGCAGATGTCCCGATGGCGAAAAGGCCGTATACATATATTATTATTATTGTACACGTAATGAAATATATTACGGCGATTCACGAGGCCGACTGCCTGATTCACGAGAGGCAGGTATATATAGATATATTACGGCGATTCACGAGGCCGACTGCCTGATTCACGAGAGGCAGGTATATATATATTACGGCGATTCACGAGGCCGACTGCCTGATTTACGAGAGGCAGGTATATAAATATATTATGGCGATTCACGAGGGCCGTATATATATATTATTGTTATGAACATAATGAAATATACTAGGGCGAAGGCCCGTTGGCGAAAGTGCCGTATACATATATTATTATTATTGTACTTGTAATGAAATATATTAGGGCGAAGACCCGTTGGCGAAAGGGCCGTATACATATATTACTATTATTGTACAAGTAATGAAATATAATAGGGCGGAGACCCGTTGGCGAAAGGGCCGTATACATATACTACTATTATTGTAAAAATAATGAAATATATTAGGGCAATGCCCGTTGGCAATGTGGCCATATAGACACACTTATGATATGATTGGGCGATGCCCGTGGCGGTATGGTGCGACCTGGAGGGTGCGACCTGAGGGTGTAAGCGATACAGGGTGGAACCCTGGTGTAGGCTACCTCAGCGTGGGCTACCAGCGTGAGCGACCGCTGGACAGTCGGGGACGACCGGGATTATATGGCGACCTAGGGGAACGATGTGCATCCTAGGGTTCGGCCATCCGGCATGGACCGCTGTCGTGTTGTCCCTGAGGGACGTGAGCTCTTGTGGTGCATAGTGAGATTAGCCGAGGGCCCTGAGTGATGTTAGTACGAATATGATGAGTATTGGCGCAGATCGCCTTTGCGAAGTATAGGTGCATCTGCGCGGATCGCCTTTGCGTAGTAGTATATGCATTGGCGCGGATTGCCTTTGCGGGGAAGGGACACGTGCATACATGCATGATTTCTGCTTACTGAGCCTCGGTGGCTCATTCTGTTATGTTATGTGTTGTAGGTACTTATGATCACGGTACGTGATCGCCTAGCCGGCAAGGCCTATCTTTTGAAGCTTCCGAGCATCTTTTGGGGGTGGACGTGTGTGTATGGATGACGACCTGTGAGGCCGGGCGCATAGGAGCTTTTGCTGTGACATCGTAACCGTCCCGAGTAATATATGAACTAGGATTAGGGTGTAATTAGGACTCGAAGAAATTATTCTGTCGCGTAGTTATATTCTTTTGACGTGTACAGGACATGAACTCCTTATGAAAAAGGAAAAAATTTCTACCGTATTTTCGTATCTTCTAAGTTATCGTGCCATTAGACGCTTAGAGTTAAGCTAGAAATGGTAGCGATGGCTAGGGTCGCTACAGGGGCTGAAAAATTATGACTATAACCATTCTCATCACAAAAAGATGCAAAGGATTTGCTATCAAATTCTAGACCGTTATCACTCCTAATCTTACGGACTTTCATTTCTTTCTCATTTTCTAGCTTCTTAATCAGTGGCGCAAGATTATCTAAAGCCTCACTTATGTGCGCAAGAAATAAGACCCATGTGTACCTAGTATAGTCGTCTACGATCACAAAGGCATATCGTTTACCTTTCAATGACATAACCTGTACCAGACCAAAAAGGTCAAGATGCAGCAGTTCCAGTGGTCTAGACGTAGAGATTACATTCTTAGGCTTAAAAGACGTCTTGGTCTGTTTCCCCATTTGGCACGCTTTACAGATTCTGTCCTTGGTGGCTTTCATATCTGGAATACCTCTCACCAACTCATTGCATGATATGTGAGACATTAGTTCCATGTTAGCATGTCCCAGACGTCTATGCCATAACCATGTGATATCTTGCGTAACTGCTAGACACTTGACGTTTTGGTTAGCAATATCATCAAGAGTGATGCAGTAGATATTACCATGCCTAGGTGCACTAAACACAATCTCATCATTCTTTTTAACAAGGCATTTATCTTTGGCGAAAACTACGGTATGTCCATCATCACATAATTGGCTAATACTTATTAAATTATGCTCTAAGTTCCTAACGAACCATACGTTATCTATGGTGATATTTAAATTGTTACCGACAAAACCAACTCCCACGATTTTGGCTTTTCCGTCGTTGGCGTACGAAACGTATCCTCCATCTACCGCCTTCAACGACACAAAATTGCCTATATCACCTGTCATGTGGCGGGAGCACCCGCTGTCGAGGTACCACTTGCTTTTCTTACTGGAATTCTTCCTTCGTACCTGTAGCAAGAAGTACTTTTCTGAGGTACCCAATTTCTGTTGGGTCCTAACATGTTAGCGGGAAAATAACTTCTGTTGACATACGAGATATCATTCTGCACAGTCGGTGATCTCCTGTTACAATCAGATACGACAGTGGCATTTACAGGTAACTTAGGTCTCCAGACATACTTAGCTTTATCAAACTTCTTTAAGGGACAGTTGTATGCATAGTGACCATTTCTACCACAACAGAACATTTAAACTTAGACACAGAGGATTTAGCAGGCTTCACTTCGGTGGAATAACCTAAGCCTATCTTACCAATATTGCTAGGAATGTTTAACATCATCTCTAGGTTTTGTCTACCCTCAAGAAGACTATCAACCTTCTGTTTTTCCCTTTCTAAGGAATTCCTGAGTTCTACAATATCTCTGGATAAGTCACTGTTTTTCTTTTCTGTTTTCTCACAGTCGCAGGGAATTCCCTCTTTCTTAGCAGTAACTAACTCTTCTTTCAAACGTGAGATCTCTAGAACAGCCTCATGTTTTTCCTTTGCTAGTTCATCTCGCTGCCTTATCAATTCCTTATTCAAGGAATCTAGTGACTTAATCTTTCTCTCCTTTTTTTGAAGTAACCTACACAGATCTTCCTTACTTTCTTCTATATCAGAAACAGATGAGTCACTTTCATAACCATATAAATTGTTTAGGATATGAATTTTCTCAATGGAGGAAGAACGAGATACCTGATCCTCGTCAGCCATGTAAGCGTGATCCTCGTCCTCACTTTGTTCCAGTTCAGAGTCATTTGATTCCGTCACCATAGCCTTCTGCTTCCTTGGTTTCTCATTGCTAGTTGCGGGGCATTCATGTGCATAGTGGCCTGGTTTGTTGCATCGGAAACACTTCTGAACTTTCTTCCCAGACGTGGATATTCCCTTGCTCTTGTTCTAGAATTTGTTGAAGTTCCATTTGAATTTCTTTTTCTGCTGGAACCTTTCAATTCTTTTTGTAAGCATGGCCAGATCATTCATCAGGTCTTTTTCTTCATCGTCAGAATCAGATTCTTCTTGGTTGGATTTGAATGCAATGGACTTCTGATTTTTATTCTGAGACTTCTCATTCATTGATGTTTGAATCATCTCATAGGATATAAGAGATCCAATCAGCTCGGAGATGCTAAGTGCTTCTAGATCCTTTGCTTCGTAGATGGCAGTAACCTTGGCATTCCATTCTCGTGGCAGTGATCTCAGTATCTTTCTTACTTGTTCACTGTCGGGAACTTTCTTGCCGAGAGAGAACATTTGGTTGATGATTCCCATGAATCTGGCGTACATCTGGCTTATATTTTCGACAGATTCCATTGAGAACAGTTCATACTGGTAAGTGAGTAGAGCCAGTCTTTCTTGCACGACTCGTTGGGTTCCTTCATGAGTGACTTGGAGCATATCCCACATGGTCTTCGCTGATGAGCAGGAACTCACCCGAATGTATTCTTCCCGTGTGAGTGCGCATGCGAGCATGTTTTTCGCCTTTGCGTTTCGCGTGATTCCCTTTTTGTCATCAGTAGTGTAATCTTTAGTATCCTTTGGAGTTCCATCGGATTTCGCAAATGTGTAAGGTCCGTTGATGATTGTCTCCCAAAGCTCGTAGTCGACAGCGATCAAAAATTCGATCATACGATTCTTCCATACCGTGTAGTTCGTACCGTCGAAGAGAGGAGGCCTGGAGTGGGATTGACCCTCTGCAAAAATATCACTCAAAAAAGCCATTAGATCGTAACTCAGGCGTGTTAGGCCTTTCGTTGAGTAACCTCGCTCTGATACCAAATGAAGTGTAAAATATGCCTAAGAGAGGGGGGGTGAATTAGGCTTTAAAAAATTATGGCTTTTTCTCCTTTGAAAACTACTTTTCTTTAAGAAGATATTGCAGAGCACGTTATTCCCTAGAGAGCAGTAAGATTGTCTATGTTATCTCCCTAATCCTGTTTACAGAATATCACGTTAATCTCAGAAATCCTTTAAATGATATCACCTAGTTATTTGCCAACGTTCCGGGTTTGTCTCACAGAAAAGTAAAAAGCAGAAAGTAAAGTGAGACGGGATTTTTATACAGGTTATATCCCTAACTGGGGTTTAATCCTGTCCTTGGGGTGTGATCTCCCCAATAGTTCCAATCAATCACTAGGTATTACCGGTTACACTATGATTGACCCGTTCACAACCGAAGCACTATGGATACTAGTTCTAGGCTGACGCACGCCAAGTTTCGATCCACGTCGTTTACCCAGGAAACCTATTCCCCGACTGGATGCAGCTTGCTACCGAAGGGCCACCGAATCCACAAAATTCGTCCCTCCACGTGCGTAAGACTCCACTCGTGCTCCTTTATGCGCTCAACGTGCCCGCAGACACAACACGTCCGAAGACAAGGGTTTAGGATTTGGAGTTTCTAGGGATCGCTCAAAAGAGTACAGATTCGCAAATGATAGCTCAAACACAAACTACAAATGAATCGCAAAGTAAGCTCAGATCGTCTAAGGAATTTGATAGCTTGTGTGTTCGTTGTTGTACCCTTCGCATGAAGTGTTTGTCTTCTATATAGGCCACGAATCGTTTCTCCACTTCACAAGGAAAGTTAAGCACGAAAAATATGCTAGAGACAGCTCAATTAACACGTGCATTAACTCAAGAAATCATGCCAGGAATAAACCAATTAAACTCAACGGTCAACATGAATTCTTACCATAAATACCACAGATTTGCTTTCATTCCAGGGTAATCTCATCCGTTAGTCAGCTCATTCCATATATAGAATCAATCAGCATATTACACACATAATCAGAATATCGTTTCCATATATAGCTTAATCATATCCGGGTGATCTCAGTGATACTCTTTCCTAAAATAACCTAATCTCGTGTACAGCTCATATATCACTTAACACAATATATCTTCCATATATAGCTGCTCATATTAGCGTGATCTCAGACGATATTCTTTCGTTATATAACTCAATCATGCGTACAGTCCACATACCACTTATCAGAACATATTTTCCATATATAGCACACAGTGATATTCCATCCAAACGAGAACGTTCAAAACCAGGTGATCACATCAATATTCTAGTTAAGCATAAGATCACTCAAATTCGATTTTCTTAACATTTTAAAACATATTCAAGCGCTTAATCGAATATTTTCACATACTTAAACATCACATAACATGCATATCGAGTTTTCTAATTTGTACCCCCCAATTTACATAATTACTTGGAATAATCAAAACTCTCATAATCATTTGGACCAAAAAGGTCTACACAAATGATGAATTAAATTATGTGCTTAAATGACTTCACGTTATATGCTAACATGACATATATGAATTAGAAATTAGAAGAATTAATTTAATTTAGGTTAGTTATTGATTTTAGAGTTTCCAATAATGACATACTAACCTAGTAGATTTAAATTAGTATATTAAGTGTTGATACCCCGTTTTAGAAATTATGAATTGTTAAGAATAATGTCGAAATAAGGAACTTTGATATGTGTAGAATCTCGAGAGGGCTAAGCTAAGGAACAATTTCGATATGTTAGAACCTCGAGATCTTTAGATCTCGAAATTTTGAAGTCCAAAACCCTAAAACTCGAGATCAAAGAACATTAGAGAATTTCGAGTGAAGAGATAGGGTCCGATTTCTTAAATGGAAGGAGTTATTATAATATTAATAGAATTATCACTTGGGGAGCCTAGTTATATCTATACCTTAGCGCAAAAGGAAACTTTAGCTAATATTATTATAATACATAAGTTAGGATAAACATGAGAATAAGTTGACGTCAATTATTTAGTTGAACATGCCAATCAAAAGATAAAGGAGAACGAAAGAACCCCTCGTTTAACTAAGTTCTCGAAGATCTAAGCAAAAGGAAAAGAGAAAGAATTCAAGGAACAGTTCGGGCACATCGTTAAGCTGGAAATAGGTATAACTTCTTTACCATAGTGTTTGTCCATTTAATTAAAACAGTATGCTTTAATAGTTGGTAAGCACGAAATTAGTAGTTTCCAGACTAGATACAAGTTTCGATTTTAGGGTTAAATTAAGTTGAAGCTAGTACGATAAATTCAAGAAATGTTTTCGAGAAAAATGTGATGTTCGTCGAAGGTTTAGTGACTTTCAAAGTTAAAGATCATGTTCTTAGGATTTAAGGTCAACTAAAAATAATATTTCGACAGTTTATAATATTTAGGGTTTAACGGTGTTTATACTGTTCTTGAAGAAATAGGGGTTTGATCGAAACTTAGATAGTGATAGGACTTTCCAGATTATAAATATCGAAATAAGACCCAAGACTCATGTCGAAATCTGACATTAATATTAACCTCAAAATTTTGTAAGATCTCGAGATCAACTCAACATTTATGTTGAATAGAATTTCATTTTACAAATTAAACTCGAGATTCAATATTAGTAATATTGTTGTGTGTAATGTCGGAACATGCCGCGAAATGTGTATGAGATCACGAGTTGATGTCGAGATTTATTTTGGAAACATATCAAAATCTTATATCGAGATCTATCTTGAATAACAATGTCGAGCTCTTAAATATAATGTCGAGATCCATGACATCGAAATACACATCTCTGACATATTACTTATAATATCAATATCCACCTTCAAGTATTTTATGATCTAATATCGAAATCATATCAAATGTCGAGATTTAGCTTTAAGGTTGGCTTTGAGATTTTTCCTATATCGAGGTTCATATCGAGATTTACCTCATGAACATATCAAAATCTTGTGCATACTATATCAAGATGTATCTAACCCAAGCTCGAAATCCTTAAGCATTATTTAATTAATACCGAATTCAGTATATACTATATCGAGATCCACTTCCAGTTGGGCTTCGAAATGTTATGTACTATTTAATTAATTTGGAACTATGACTAATAGGATTCGAAATGGTACTTTTCAATTGAAATTAAAATATTCAGAATTATAAGGTTAAGGTTTCGAAATTCATAAAAGTCGAAACTAAGGTTTTCAAAATTAAGCCATTTTAGTGAAACTATAATTAGACTAACAAACCCTAATTTTATATGTTTCTATACTTAGGGTTTGAAGGTTAACGATTTACCGTACGATAAGCTAAGGATACCAGGTAAGTGCAAATCGCAACTACAACACATAATTTTTATGTGCATGAAATTATGTGTTATATGCTTATATGATAGTTTCTACGTGATTTAATTACATTATATGATGACATGACACACATATTCATGGCATGAGCATATGCACGCACGACTAGTATAAGAGTCAGGGAAAGAGAGCGTGCATGAGTATAAGATCGCTTAAAAGCGATATGTATAATTGCCGATATAGGCATTTGTGTCGACTCAATGATGAGTCATGGCTCTTCTATGCTACCTAAATATATTACGGCGAGTCACGAGGCCGACTGCCTGATTCACGAGAGGCAGGTATATATGTATTACGGCGATTCACGAGGCCGACTGCCTGATTCACGAGAGGCAGGTATATATGTATTACGGCGTTTCACGAGGCCGACTGCCTGATTCACGAGAGGCAGGTAAATAAATATATTACGGCGATTCACGAGGCCGACTGCCTAATTCACGAGAGGCAGGTATATATGTATTACGGCGATTCACGAGGCCGACTGCCTGATTCACGAGAGGCAGGTAAATACTCCGTAGCGGGAGATGCAACCTGGAGGATGCGACTCGAGGGAATGAGCGGCACCGAGGGAACCTCGAGTGTTGGCGACCTCGTAGTAAGCTACCAGTGAGAAGCGCCCACGTGTCATACCGCATTGGGATGGAATGGCGCCTTAGGGTTAAACGAAATGTGTGTGCCCGGGTTAGCCTCTCAATGGGAACGCATTGGGATTGAAAGGCACTATTAGCCTCTCAGTGTGGACCGCATTGGGATTGAAAGGCCCCATAGGGATAAACACAGAAGGAGTACTCGGGTTTAGCCTCCCAGTATGTGTACTGTCACTTAATTATACCCTTTGGGGTTTGAGTTCTATATGGTGCATAGTAAGATTGAAAGCCGAAGGGGCCCAAATATGAAGTCAATGAACGAGAAGGATGAGAGAAGTCAGTAGCATTGGCGCGAATGCCTTCGCTATTTAGGTCACGTGCATTGCATGCATGGTTTTCACTTACTGAGCTTTATAAGCTCATTCCACGTTTTTATGTGTTGTAGGACCCCGCGATCACTGTACGTGATCATTTTCACGACGAGGCCAACTTTTGAAGCTTCCGAGGGCTTTTGAGATGTGTGTGCATGGATGCGACCTCGTAGAGGCCCAGTAGATAGATTTATTTTGACCCGCATGCGCGCTTTCCTATGTAGATAGGACCCACGATAATTTTGTAGAAACCGATTCCTTTTTATGAAAGGAAAAATTTTATCCAAAATTTCATACGATCCATGTCATTATCAGGATATTAGTCGCGTAGACTAGTTAAGAAAGTAGTGGTGGAAGGCGGGGCGCCACAGGTGGTATCAGAGCTTAGGATATAGGTTCTGCAGACTGTCCAAGTGTCCATGTACACACACTCAAAAGCACGGAAGCGGCCTTTCTCGTAAGTTTTATGTTTCTATGAATTTCTTGTATTACATGATTGATTGATCTTAGGAACATTAGGCTAAAAGAACAATGGGTAGAACAAGAGGTGAGAATAATGGGGGTGCAGATAAAGGTAAAGAACCCGCAGCCCCTACTGATAGTCGGGATGCAACTATCCTTCAACCCGCGGAACTAGTCCGCCAGCAATCTGCCCAAATTCAGCAACTGATCCAGCAACAAAACGCTGGCGGGCAATCGAGCAACGGACCCCCTCAGGCCGACAGAATCGAAATGGTCTGGGAAAGATTTCGCAAACTCAACCCCCCAACCTTTGGAGATCCTCTGGACCCAACCTCGGCTGAGGATTGGCTCCGAACCCTAGAAACTATGTTCCAACATAGTCGTACTCCTGAAACAGAAAGGTCATGTGCGCTGGTTACCTACTAAGGGGAAGCGCAGGTCACTGGTGGGATACCATATTAACTCTCGAAGACCCCGTGACAATGACCTGGGAGCGTTTCAAAGAGCTTTTCCGAAATAAGTATTTCACTGCTTCCGTCCGTGCCCAGAGGATGAACGAGTTCATCAATCTCCGCCAAGGAGCAATGACGGTGGCGGAGTATATCCGGAAGTTCGAACAGTTGTCTCGATTCGCAACCCACATGGTGAGCACCGACTCGCTAAAAATTGAGCGATTTATGGAAGGCTTGAAACCAGAACTCTATCGCGACGTTGGTATGGCTGGATTCCAAGGGGTTACTTATGCCCAAATGGCAGAACGAGCCCTGATGGCTGAACAAGCCGAAACCCGAATTGTACGAGCCCAAGAGGTTAAGAGGAAGTTCGAACAAGGATCCAAATGGGACGGAAATAACTCGAAGAAACAGTTCGTTCCTAAGAATGCTATGCCCAGTTTCCAAAACCGCCCTGAACCACCCCAGCAGCCTAATCCGAATCAGGGTAGACCACAACCAAACGTACCCATGTGCCCAAAATGTGCACGACGACATCTGGGCGTCTACTTCTCACAAAATGCTACTTGCTATAAATGTGGCAAAACAGGCCATTACTCTGCTGGAGAATACATCGGGAAATCAGGCAGCCAATCCGACTAGACCACGGAAGGTAACCGCTCGGGTATATATGCTTACGGCGGAAGAAGCTGAAAACAACCCATCCGAGACGTAAGGTACCCTCATAACCGATTAAACCTCAACATGCATGTTAGTGGACTTAGGAGCCACACTCTCTTTTATCCACCACTTATGTGGTGAAACTCATGATTTTTTTTAGCCGACTTGATTGATACCAGTTCGTGTATCGACCTGAAATTGTGATCGTAGTCGATAGGCGTTCGAAATAGGAATCCGTACCTGAATTCCTGAAACCAAAGATCCAATAATATCTGGGGTATAATCCTATGCCCAAATCTTTTGATCATCCTGAGAAAACATGTTCGTTCAAGTATTAGAATGGCGCAGCGGAAGCGTGATGGACGCTAATGATTTTCAATCTCTGCCTAAGTTAGAATGATAGGAATTATTCTTAGCTCTTCGAGGTGATACAAGTTCCACTATCTGGAACAATCTTCATATCTACTTCATCAGGATTCATTCCTTTCTATCCCCGAAAAATTATTTGAGATTTCTAGGGTGAATTTCTATCACCCAACCAAACCAATTCAACTCCCTACCAATCGTTACCCTGAGTTATTACAACCGACGGAATTTCGGGGGCGAAATTCTTTTAAGGGGGGAGGATGTAATACCCGTAAAATCTAATTACGGGATCTACGATTCAAATAGCGATGAAAATATTTAATTAAGAACTTGATTGGATTAATTAGTATTTTCGATGGTACAATGCCTTCATATTCTCATACCTTTAAGTGACTTATATGTCTATATGATTCATGCTGTGTGAGTTATAACTTCTATGCATGTTACGAATTATGACTTAAGTAATGAACGTAGTATTCAGAAAATTTCAAATGATGAATTAAATTATGTGCTTAAATGACTTCACGTTATATGCTAACATGACATATATGAATTAGAAATTAGATGAATTAATTTAATTTAGGTTAGTTATTGATTTTAGAGTTTCCAATAAATGACATACTAACCTAGTAGATTTAAATTAGTATATTAAGTGTTGATACCCCGTTTTAGAAATTATGAATTGTTAAGAATGATGTCGAAATAAGGAACTTTGATACGTGTAGAATCTCGAGAGGGCTAAGCTAAGGAATAATTTCGATATGTTAGAACCTCGAGATCTTTAGATCTCGAAATTTTGAAGTCCAAAACCCTAAAACTCGAGATCAAAGAACATTAGAGAATTTCAAGTGAAGAGATAGGGTCCGATTGCTTAACTGGAAGGAATGATTATAATATTAATAGAATTATCACTTGGGGAGCCTAGTTATATCTATACCTTAGCGCAAAAGGAAACTTTAGCTAATATTATTATAATATAAGTTAGGATAAACATGAGAATAAGTTGACGTCAATTATTTAGTTGAACATGCCAATCAAAAGATAAAGGAGAACGAAAGAACCCCTCGTTCAACTAAGTTCTCGAAGATCTAAGCAAAAGGAAAAGAGAAAGAATTCAAGGAACAGCTCGACCACATCATTAAGCTGGAAATAGGTATAACTTCTTTACCATAGTGTTTGTCCATTTAATTAAAACAGTATGGTTTAATAGTTGGTAAGCACGAAATTAGTAGTTTCCCAGACTAGATACAAGTTTTGATTTTAGGGTTAAATTAGCTAGTATGATAAATTCAAGAAATGTTTTCGAGAAAAATGTGATGTTCGTTGAAGGTTTAGTGACTTTCAAAGTTAAAGATCATGTTCTTAGGATTTAAGGTCAACTAAAAATAATATTTCGACAGTTTATAATATTTAGGGTTTAACGGTGTTTATACTGTTCTTGAAGAAATAGGGGTTTGATCGAAACTTAGATAGTGATAGGACTTTCCAGATTTTTTTTTTTGGAAAATGGTGAACCCTACAAGTTGGCGAACTTGAATTTTTGCGAACTCCTTAACGCTCTAAACTGCATTCGCGAAACTTAGGGGCTTAAGTGGCAAACTTAAAATTGGCGATTCCTATAATTGTTTCAATAGAAAACCCGCGAACCGTACTTAGCGAAATTTAGCTAAACTTCACGAATTCATCGAATATCACGAGTCACGTGTGGATTGCGAATTCAGCTAAGATTCTCAAAATAAACTATAATTTAGGAATTATTTAAGTCCTTAAGTCATTAATTAATTAAAATAGTGTCCTGACGATACTGTTTTATGCCTAAGGTTTGGACTTAGGAAATCTGTCGGGCAGTAACTATAGTCGACGGACGACAGGTAAGTAGAAATCCAACTACAACACATAACTTGTGTGTTAAATGTTTTATGTGACTATGTGCCTACGTGATTTCATGATTTCGTGAATTGATCGTTACGCTTTCTTGTGGTAAGCATAAGTTGCATTTATTTGCATATGCATATTCACGTGTACGCACGAACTCATGGGGGAGGGTCGTGGGACTGAGTATGCATGATGATATGTCGCTTGTACGCGACGAGGACTTGCCGATATGGGCAGGTGTGTCGACTCGCAGTTGAGTCAGGGGCTGTCCACTATGCTACCAGGGCGGCGTTTAGCGTCGTCGTACTATTATGTAAATATATATATGTGGATATCCTATGGATATGACTGGGCATGGCCCGTGGCGGTAACGTGCGACCTGGAGGGTGCGACTTGAGGGTATAAGCGACACAGTGTGGAACCCTGGTGTAGGAGACCTCAGCGTGGGCTACCAGCGTGAGCGACCGTCGGACAGTCGGGGATGACCGGGTTCATATGGCGACCTAGGGGAACGATATGCATCCTAGGGTTCGGCCATCCGGCGTGGACCGATGTCGTATTGTCCCTGAGGGACATGAGCTATTTGTGGCGCATAGTGAGATTAGCCGAGGGCCCTGAGTTATACTAGTACGAGTACTAGGTGCATCGGCGCGGAATGCCTTTGCGGTATATCAGATGCATCGGCGCGGATCCCCTTTGCGTAGTAGTTTATGCATGGGCGCGGATTGCCTTTGCGGGAATGGGACACGTGCATACATGCATGATTTATGCTTACTGAGCCTCGGTGGCTCATTCCTTATGTTATGTGTTGTAGGTACCAGCGACCACGGTACGTGATCGCGTTTTGAAGGCAGGGCCTTCCTTTTGAAGCTTCGCGCTACTTTTGGGGTGGATGTGTGTGTGGATGACGACCTGTGAGGCCGGGCGCATAGGAGACTTTTGCTGTGCCGACGCACCTTCGTCTTTGTATTTAGGACATGTTTAGAACGATAGCGTTCGACATGTATTCTTTTGACATGTACAAAGACAATGTTCCATTACATAAATGGAAAATGAAAAATTTTATATGTATTTTTAAGCACTTGCAAATCGCTGGGCACGTAGTGATACGCTAGAATAGGTAGAATCAGGAGTCGGGTCCTGACAGATCATCTTGAGCACATGCTCTTCGACGTCACTACCCTTAGCCATTTTGCAATGAAATAGTTGCTCCATCATGGAATAGCGAGCACTCCCTGAATGTTCGCCAAAAATCTCCTTCAAATGAAGCAAAATATCGCCCAGTTCCATTTCCGAGTTAGTGCGCTGCAACTCATTGCTCAAGGAAAGAAGTATATAGCCCTTGACCTTTGGCTCGTCTATCTGCCACTTGGCATACGTAACCTCGGTCTTCGTCACTCACAGCAGCCCCTGGGACTTACGGGATGGGGGAATCAATGACATAAGTTAGCGACTCCATACCTAGGACTATCCTTAGGTTATGGAGCCAGTCAAGGTAGTTTTGGTCCCACCAAACTGTTTCTCTCGAGTAGCATAGTAATAATGTTCGTCATTGCAGTAAATAGAAAGAAACGTGAAGCTGCAGAAAATACAGATCTAATTAGGTTTTTTATCATTCATCAAGTACAAAGAAGGACTTTTCATTTCGCTTGACTCCAAGTATTTTCTCGAAATTCTATCCTCCCGAGAAGAGTTTTGGAAACCTTCGTTGAAGTTTCATAGTGGAGTTGATGTCCCCGACTCGACTAGAATTGCCTCAGCCTTTAACGCAATAACTAGCTCATCTAATCTTATAGAAGTCACGTCAAACACGAACTTATCCAATAAGAGTTTCAACTATCTTTGTCTCAGTCATTGACCATCACAGCTAACCCTGCTTATTGCGTATAACTGCGTAAGTGTGACCTATCAACTTATGCTCAAATCGCACAAATATACCGCCCCTTGCTGCCATATGCTTCGTGGGGGGCGGACTGGTATGACGAGCGGTGTCCAAGACGCACCCGAGATGCTAACACTGGGGCAGGACATACGACGCCAACTTACTCGGAACAAATTGCAAAACTCCCCAACGCTAGACATCTCGAGCATGATAGAAGACATGAATCCAACTCCTTTACCAACTTAGTATTTATCAAACGGGAGAATAAACCATCTCACGTAAGAGCACATAAAACATGCATATCATTTCAAAAATCAAAACGCATGTAGGTAGTAAATTAACCCTAGGAAAATAAACTACAAGACAGCACAAGCGGGTTATTTCTAGTCGACTTCGGGTCATCCCACGGGTCTTGAATTCGTCAAACGTCCTTCGTCATTCGAACGGCCTAAAAGTCACCGAACGTATACCACCTTGTCACCGCCGGTGGGATCGCGGTCCGTGAAATGAGTCCTCGTGTTTGTATTTTAATCTAATCTAATAAAAAACAAATTACAACACGGAGGGGGGGATCATAAGTCCCGAACAACCCGTATAAAACAAATACAACCTGGGGGACGTAACCCTTAACAAATGACCCGGAAAAGTAGGGTCGCCACACCCGGGCCGGTGTCTAAGCCACCATGGCTGGCATCGGTCCCGGAGTACGAGGCAAAGTACGAGACGGATAGGGCCCGCGACTCAAATTGCTTAGCCGTCAAAACACACCGGAGAGCCACGACGGAGAAGGCAGCCGGTGGGGAGCCCCGGGCGGAGTAAGAATAGCCGCGCCGCCGGCGACGACACACAGCGCGCAACGCGCACGTGTTCAGCACTGCGGCTGATTCGTCGTGCCGCTGACTGCAGCGTCTCTGTGGCGATCTTCACTTTTTAATTACAATTAGTGGCGGATTTTCGCAATGTAAGTCGCGGAAGACCCGTCTAATTAAAAACATTTTCGTAAATAAAACATATTACATCAAAATATTCGTCTATATCGTCATTACTATACACGGGCCGAGGCCCCAAAATGACGAAACATCAAAACCTAACGTCCCTCCACAGCTCGCATCCATGTACAGCCCCGCCCTCAAAAGTCCGTGGAGCACCGCCGTTAGCCCGCCTTAGCCGCGACGAACACCAGCATCGGGGTCGGTACCTGCAACACGTAAAACCCTGAGCTATTTGCTCAGTAGGTGAAATGTACGTGAATGCAGCGTGCGCTCAATCCCATCCCATACATCTCACGACATGCACAATCGACTCTCATCACGACCTACCACCTCCCACGACTCCCCGTGACTTAACACTGTACACCCTCGGGTATCCCACTCAGGTCGCTTTAGAATGGGAAGGCTTCTCAGGTCTCTTTAGAGTCGCCCTTTCCCCAAGTTGAGGTTCATGCTCGGTCTGCCCACTAGGTCTCTTTTGAGTGGTACGTACTAGAACTTTCCCCTCTATACCTAACGCTCGATCAGCCCACTCAGGTCTCTTTAGAGTGGTACATACTGGAGCACGGGTAGCCTACTTAGGTCTCTTTAGAGCGGTATACACCCGAACCACTAACGTCCCAACGCTCGGGCGGCCAACTCAGGTCGCTTTAGAGTGGTACGCACCCAAGCAGCATACTATCGCTCGGTCGGCCCACTCAGGTCGCTTTAGAGTGGTACCTACTGGAGCACGAACAGCCTACTCTGGTCTCTTTAGAGCGGCATACACCCACCCTCTATCCAACACACGGACCAACATCACTCGTCGACACCCCAAACGTTACTGTTCCGCGCGGTACTCCTTTCCCCCGCACTGACATGGAATGCAAGGCAGTGCAGTACAGATAACATAACATATGACGCGAAGCATGAGTACATATGACGTGCAACAAAATAATGTACACGCAACACACATAATTCGTCAAGTCACATAATTCACCGAATGCACATAATCACATAAATTACAAGTTCCAAAACATGTACACATATATACAAATAAACGGGTTACGTGTCATAGATGAAAAATCACCTACCTGTCGTCCGTAGATTATAAACTACTCCTTCGTGAAATTCCTAATCTTGACCTTTAGCATAAAATTATAATGTTAGTATACTATTTATTTAGCTATACTGTCTAAATTATTTGACTATCTAGTCCTCGTATTTCTTAACTATTGAAATATCAGGTTTGGAACTGTATTAGACAAATAGCCGTTTAAAGAATTGGCTGAGTTAAGTCAAACTCGTGAATTGACTTCCCAATTCGCGAACTCTTCCGTTCGTGAAGCTTGGACAATTCGTGACTTATTGAAGTTCCTTTTTCAATCTCATTCGTGAAGTTTAAGTTCTCATTAGCTCGTGAAGTGCTTATTCTATGAATTCACAACTTTTTTTTTTGAAACTAAAATATAAAGTAACAGAAGTACAGAACAACGTGTATGATATCGCTCATGACGCGACACGCGGTACCATTCAACCGACCAGACAGCACACAAAGACCAAGTAGCCCATACAACCCACAAGGTCCCAACAAGACCAAAGCCAAACGCCACAAAACCAAAGGCAGTCAAACAAAAGTCACACAAGACATGACAGAGGAAAGGGTGAGTGTCAAAAACCGCGTCCATCAACAGGTTCCTGGCACCAGGTGCAGTGCCAGCAGGGCTATTAGGGTGTGAGCCTCGAACGGCGCAAAGCGCACAAAAGCAGACACAGATTATAATATTCCCTCATGAAGTCCTATGTGACTCATATTATTTTATTCCTTTATGAAGTCCTACCTATAAACCTATAATATTATTCTATTCCTTTTGTTAAGTATTAGGTTGCTTATAATAATATTTTTGTTTTCACTTGCTCGTGAACCTCCCATAAAACATGCACCATTCCCAACTTCACTTCTATGTGAAACTCGTTGCCTAGCATAGTTTAATTCGCCAAGCTCGTATAAGGCATAATACTATTATTTTATTCTTACACCTCCAACCAAGTTAAGTTTCCTTGCAATTCGTGAAGTTTCTTACATACACACTCGGCGGTTTCTATCATTTGCCACCTAGGTCACGAAGTAGTCTTAAGTTCCTAGTAATTCGCAAAGTTACATTCGCAAATCTCGAGTTCGCAAATTCGCGAAGTTAACATATCACGACCCTCCAAAGTTTGCGAACTCAGTTCGCGAAGTGATTAATTGGTTCACGAATCCCTCATAAAAACAGACGGAATTCGCCAAGCTCGTTCGTGAATTAGCTCTCACATGGAATTCGCCAAGTTCATGGAGTCCGCCAATCTCGTTGAGTTCGCGAAGTTATTACGATTCATCAAATTAATTCGCAAGTATTCTCAGTGAAGGGTTCGCGAAGCATTTCTTATTTCGCCAAGTAGTCGGATTCGCCAACCCCTCTAGGACTCGTGAATAGGGATGGTAATGGGCCGGGTCCAGACCCGGACCCGATTCGGACCCGCCCCTAATGGGCCGGGTATTTTTAAAATAATCGGGTATGGAGCGGGTTATGGATTTTTATCATTCTACCCGGCCGGGTCTAGGGCGGGTCGCGGGTCTAGGCCACCCCGGCCTGAAACCCGACCCGGGACCCGACCCGCATCAAATATTAATTTAATTTTATATTATATATTATATGTATACAAACTAGGTTTTGGCTTTTGCCTTTCTTTTGTAATCATCAGCCGTCGTCACTTCACTTCATCACTTCAACAGCCACACCACACCACCACCCACCATCACCTGCGACACCATCCACCCCCACTAGCTGCGACACCGGCGTCCCACCGTCAGCTGTGACACCGCCGCTACCACCATCTGCAACATCACCACCCACCATCAGCTGCGACACAATCAGCCCCAACCGCCGCCCCCCACCGTCAGCTGCAACACCGCCGCCCCCACCGTCAACTGCGACACCGCCGCCCTCCACTTTCAGCTGCGTCAGTTGCGACACTGCCGCCCCCACCCTAGAGTAATGAGCTGAACCTTCCTAGAAAGTGATTATTAAATAAGACTACTTCGATGCTCTTTGCTCAAAATCAGACACACGTGACTAATCTGATGCTAAAATGTGAGTAACTATTTTTTTATATAAGATAAGAAGAATAAAAAAGATTATATTTAGGCGGGTCTGGTGGGTCTGACCCGATTATTACGGGTCTCGGGGCGGGGCGGGGCGGGTTTTCCACGAGCCGGGTCGGGCCGGGTAACGGGTCCATCAAAAACTAAATGGGGCGGGTCCCGGGTCTTGGCAAACCCGGTTCAGACCCGACCCATTGCCATCCCTACTCGTGAAGTATTGGTTCGTGAGTTAGGGTTCACGATGTCGTTACTTTGCGACCCTTAGTGAAGCTATAAACAACTTTATTATTTTAAGTCCAGCCTGTCCGGAGTCGTGACAGCCCTTTCCTTCCAGCGCTTGTTGCGTGCTAGCCAGATATGATACACCAATGATGCAAGTACATGCCGGTAGGCGACCTGTATGAGATGCTGCCCACGCCATCGCGATGCAGCCCACTGTATACCTTGCCTCCAATCCCGATATGGCCATGCCCATCTAATCTTCCTCCTCAACAGCCTAGCACAGTCGCGCAAAAAACCACAGTCGAAAAATATATGTTGAGCTGTCTCAAAATGTAGTGCATCACAGAGGACACAGGAGGGGGTCCCAGCGCGCTGTGCCACCCACGGCTTATCTCTGGTCGATAGACAGTCTTGAATGGCCAACCACAAGATGACCTCATGACGAGGTATCCTCAGGGGTCCCCGAACAAGCTCGCCCAAGCGACAATAGGCCGTCGTACACGCAGCGCCTCCCTAATTAATCGTGTTGTGGGTCTACCGTCTGGTGCCCCCTTCCAAGAAATCACATCACGCCTAGTAGGATGAGCCGGCGGAAGGTGGGGACTAAACTCAAGATACTCAACCGTCGACCTCCCGGGCCAATTCCATCCGTGGCCATCAATAACGGAGCTCAGGCGTGTTCCCACTGGCAGCCCCATTGCTAGCGGGCCTCTAGGGTAGCGGTCCAACAAGGGGGCACCCCGTAGCCATAGATCTTCCCATAATAAAATTGACATGCCATCCCCAATCGTAAAATCAAGAAAAGGTAGAATTACCTGCCTCAACTGCATCAGCTTCCTCCAGCTCCATGCAGTGTTAGCCGAAATGGTGATGGTCCAAATGGATCTCGCATGCAATCGTGTGTTGTACAACCATTCCACCCAAATCGATTCATCAGGCCGAGTAATCACCCTCCATAAAAGCTGGACCAGAAGGGCCCTGTTATCCGTAGAGATCGACCGAAGCCCCAAACCTCCCTCTTGAACAGGCAGACATACATCATCCCAAGCAACCTTGGCCGAGGCGCCACCCCACAAGAACCGGAGAAATCTCGTTTCCAAGGCACGTATGATACCCTTGGGAAGCAAGAAGACCCCCGACCAGTAGACATGTAATGCCTGAAGGACCGACTTAATCAGCTGCACCCTGCCCGCATACGACAATGATTGGTTCAGCCATGAGCCGAGGCGTGCATCCACTCGCTGCACCAGTGGCGCACATTCGGTGATCGTAAGGCGGGAGGCAATCAGCGGGAGCCCCAGATAGCGCACAGGTAAGCGACCTTCGCGAAATCCCAGCAAAGTCAGTAGTTGTACCTTGAGGCTATCTGCCCTCCGTGAGATGTACTTCTCACTCTTGTCAGGATTAGGATGTAACCCAGACAGCTGAGAGAACGATAATAATGCCTCCTTTAGGACCTGTACTGAGATAGGATTAGCCTGACAGAAAAGAAGCAGATCGTCCGCAAAGACCAACATAGGAAGCGCGATGGACTCGCAACGCCAGTGGTAGTGAAACCGTGGTTCCGACTCTATAGATGTCACAACAAGGCCGTGGAGCACCTCCATGACGAGAGTAAAAAGGTAAGGTGAAATAGGATCCCCTTGGCGAATGCCTCTCTTGCCAGCAAAGTACCCCGCCGGTCGCCTGTTGAGGTTGATAGAGAAGGTGGGCGTCGTCAAGCAACTCCGTATTCACTCAATATACCTTGGGTGGAACCCCATCGCCTGAAGCGTCGCCAATAAGAAGCTCCATTCCACCTTGTCATAGGCCTTGGCAAGATCCACCTTTAGCATAGCTCGCGGAGGCCGTCCCTTACTCGTATACCCAAGGCAAAGCTCCTGTGCCAGCAGTATATTATCATTGATGCACCTGCCCGGGATAAAAGCCGTCTCTGAAGCGTCGACCAGCCCTCGCAGCACTGGCTTCAACCGATTCGCCAACACCTTGGAGATGATCTTGTATAAGACGTTACAACAAGAGATGGGCCGAAAGTCTGTCGCTCGGCGTGGTGAATCACATTTAGGTATGAGCATAATCAACGTGCTGTTTAGCCCCTTGAGTAGGCATCCTGTCTTGAAGAAGTCTTGCGTTGCACATATCACATCGGGGCCAACGATCTCCCACGCCGCTTTGAAGAAAGCAGCCGTAAACCCATCAGGCCCAGAGGCATTCTCATCCCCATAGAGAATAACGCATGCCTGACCTCCTCGCCATCCACTGGCCGGACCATGTCGTTCGACGCAGCTGGGGAAAGCTTGCGTGAGATGGCCCCTTCTATCTCAGCCCCTGAAACAGGAACAATACGCGCTGATTGGCCTAGTAGATCCTGATAAAACCCCAACAACTCCCCTTCCACTGCATCAGGAGACTCTAAAGGTACACCACTCGGGCTTTCCAGCGAAATAATGCGGTTCGTCGCGCGCCGTATCGCAACTTTCCTGAAGAAGTACGAAGAGCATTGATCACCATCCTTGAGCCACGCAAGCTTCGCTCGTTGGGAAAGCGCTGTGTGTTCAACCTCGACAGCCCTAGCGTAGAGAAACCGGCAATGCCTTTCGAGATCATGGAATAATACCTCAAGCGGAAGCTGGTGGGCATGTGATGCCCGGGGCCGAAGAGGGCGGGGAGTGATCGCCGGTGCCAGGGTGCACGGACAATGAGCGGCTCCTGGCAGGCTTCTAGGCGAAGGGGTACATGAACGAACCGATCCAACACCAGAATGAGAGGGGATCCTGAGACTGACAATGTATGGGCGTGTCAGGCTAAGAATCGTATAAAAGAATTGATAGTACTACTCATATCACCAAGGTCGACCTACCTTTTCGGGAGTCCATCCGAAAGAACTTAGAAGTTAAGCGTGCTTGACTTGAAGCAATCTTAGGATGGGTGTAATACCTCAAGCGGAAACAGAGCGACGAACTTCTGTGCAATTCCCAAGAATCGTAAGGCATCCGCAACATTCGCGGCAAGGTCCCCTTTGGCGCGCCGCATGTGCTTGAAAATCGGCTTGAGTAATTTCAACCGCTGAACCAACACGTACATAGGAAAACCCGTCAGAGGAGTGTTCCATACCCGCCTAACGTGGCCCAAGAAATCCTCCTCCTTGGTAAGGAAGTTCTCAAAACGAAACACCGTACCCCGTAACCCAGGCGGCACCTCCCTCAGAGATAACGGTGAGTAATCTGATGTAGCCGGCATGTCACAGCGAAAGCATGCATCCTGATATCGTGCAAACCACTGTGGGTTGCCAAGCATGCGATCTAACTTCCTCCATATGCCCGCGAGGCCCCGCTGCTGATTATACCAAGTGAACTCTTGCCCCGTGGACGGAAGTGAAGTAAGGTCAGCACTTAGAAGGCACGCCTGAAATTCCGACATATCACGCGCTTGAGGAGCACCCCCTCTTCCCTCCCCCGCATGCAAGATAGTATTGAAGTCCCCCGCTACCAACCATGCCTCCTCAACACGTAGAGCAGAGAATTGGGTCAACTCCTCCCACAAGGTGGTACGATCCTCCCTACGAGACTTCCCATATACAAATGAGATGAACAAGTGTTCTGACGTGCCAAGCCGATCCATATGGCACTGGAGAGCCTGACTGGACTTCGCCATAATAGTCACCCGAAGCCAAGTGGGATCCCATCCCATCGAAATACGAGCCGCATTGGCCGAGGCCACCCTCGTCTCAAGAAGTCCAACCATGCGCAATCCCCCCTGCGCAATCCAATCCCCCACCGCCCTCCTGTGGTCTTGCCTATTAAGACCATGAACGTTCCACGAACCTACCGGTATTATGAATGAGCCCCGTTTCAGGCTGCATGTGCTTTAGGGCCCGTAGTCAGTGTATCAGTGGGATCAGTAGCAACATCCTCATCCTCACTCAAACCGCGCAGCACCGTAAAAAAACTGCGATCAGATTGGTGAGAGTGGTCATCCTCCTTGTCACGACCTGGAATGCATGGGCCGGATGAGCTAGCTAGAGGCTCCATACGAGAAGGCGAGGCTGTTCTTGGCACTTCCACCATCGGATCAACCCGTACCGCCTTACCATGGGCACCTATCTGTTGCACTCCGAGTGGTGAAGGGGCCCCTGACGCGAATGATCACGCTTTTGGTGTTCCTGTTGTGGACGTTCATGGACTGCCACCCTAGTCCCCGGACGCAATGGGCGTGCTTGCAATTGCGGCTGCTCGACATAGGGCCCGGTGAATAGGCCGGCCGCACTGGAGCCGGCTTCTTCGTTTGATTGGGACACTGTGTGTCCCCATGAGCCCATGTATCGCACAGACCGCACCTCCTCGGCTTCCATTCATACTCCACCGTAACTGAGACCTTTCCATAAGTACTCCCATCTGCATTCGGGAGCTCAATATCCACCTTCTCTACAAAGGGAGTGGCCAGCGTTTTCATGACGCAAACACGTGCATAATCTATACGTTCCCCTTTAGCCGTGATCCCATCGGCAAACAGGGGCTTCCCAACGCTACTAGCGACCACACCCAATCCCGCTTTGGTCCAAAATTCACTGGGCACATTCCACAGCTTTACCCAGAGTGGAACCTCGACAAGTTCCTTCCTTTCCATCGACATGCCCGGCCGCCACACCTCCAGAAACAATGGCTGGCCCTGTAGAAGCCACGGGCCACCCTCCAATGCCTCATTCATGGCCGTGGGAGATTCAAAGCGGAAGCGAAAGAATCCATTTGTCGTTGTGCAGACCTCCACCACACCAGTCCATCGCGCCCGCATAAAACGTTCCACAAAGGGAAAGGAAGGTTTAGGCCCCAGGAAGTAGCCAACCAACGTATTCGCCCACCTTGCAAAGCCTTGTGAAGCCACACCCCATGTCGGGGCCACCACTGATACCGCGTCACTAGTCGACTTCGGAGCGACATATTCCAGAGCTAAGCGACGCCGGTCCACGTGCCCTCTGTGGTCCCCGACACCCGCTACCTTGTCAGTGGCGATACGAGATGTGGTCTCAGTCGCAGACTTTCCCACCACTACATCCGCATACAACGCCATCGGAGCCGCCACTTGAGTCGTCATAATAAGACCTGTATTACGTTCGTCAGCAGTAGGAGTCGTACGCATTGGACGGGACTCCACATTGGGTTGAGATCGAAGAACCCTAACTTGATTTACGTCAGTCCCCGACGAAGCAGGCACATGCCTATCATCAACTTCGATTTCCTCATCAACCTGCTCCTCAGCTGCCGGCGATCCCATCTGGACTGCCCATCGGGCCATCATCCGCATAGGTGGCAGAGTATCAGGCCGTCCCCACCGTTGCTTGAGGCTGGGATGCCGCAGAATTCCTTTGAGGGGGACCGTGATGGTGGATCGCGCAGGTGGTGATCCCTGCAAAGCCCTAGGCCCAATATGCTTCTCAGCCCTAAATTTGGCCCGACCTCATTGGGCGATCGGCGACGGCGGCCACCATGTCAGTCCGGTGAATCTGCAGGGAACGAGCAGATCCCACGTCCCCTGTGATCTCCCTCGTGACTCCATCAGATCGACCACCATCAGCAGATGGTGCTTCTTCAGCCATAGCAGACGGGTTGACAGAAACCCTAGGTACTCGCGTCAATCCATCAAGCGCGCCAAGAGAGCCACCAGCAATCGATGCACCATTCATCCCGCCCTTGTGGCCCCGCCCCATCGCATGAGAGTGTTGAATACGTCCAGTCAGCTCAAGAAATCGCGGCGCATCAAAGCATGTTGCAAACTCAGGATATGTGGTCATTAATGCTTCCAGATCCGGCAAAGGTGGAGCTTGCCTTGCCATAGAATCACCAATCAATATCAGGTCCCGATCGGGAGGCGCCGCCCGGATTGCTGTGGGTTGATCATCCTCCATCGCGAAACCCTAGCAAACTGTCGCACCAATAGATCACCAAACCCCCAAACACAGACCTCCCCCCCCCCCCCCCCGTGAAGGACGAAGGTATTGCCCCCCAATCACCGGCCGGACAAGATTGGCCAGAGACGACGGCGATCGGACGTCAAACACGATGAAAAAGCCCCAAAATTTGAAAATCCCGCTACTATGTGAAAATCGCAGACACTGAAGGTGTTCGATGCCTTCCTCTTGGGAAATATTATATGTGGATTATTATATTTTGATGAAATCACATAAACACATAATTTGCACATAGGCTCACACATTAACATGTTCATAAAAATTTTGGGTATTACATCCTCCCCCCTTAAAAGAATTTCGCCCCCGAAATTCCGTGGTAGGGAAATCGAGTCGAGCTCTACGATTGGCTAGCTCATGTATCCTTTATATTCTCTAAACATATTTATTTTTATTTCCACCATGCTTCTGGCGCAACTCTGATATCAAGCAAATCAGACTAACAGCGATACGTGGTTGTACTTAAATATAGCAGAAGTTATTTTCACTTAAGTCACACATTTATTCAACCCGAATAAACATGCGACTCCGAATGGGTATGCTTATAAGCATTTCAAAATACTTGCCACGATTGATGGGTTCGGATCTTCTTCTTCGCTTGTTAAAGCGTACACTCGGGCTGGTGCCATTGGAGGTCGTACTGGCACTGGGGCTGGGTTCCTGGGACGATATTCTTGACAGTGTTTTACAACATGTCCGAGCTTTCCACACTTGAAACATTACGGGTTGAATTTAGGTCCGGCTCCGAAACAAACACCGGTATAATATCGTCCGCATTGCGGACATTGGGGATTAATAATTGGAGGTCAAAACAGAAAATTCGTTGCCCCTAAGTTTGGTCTTGGTCGCCAGTTTTACGGTCCCTGGCGATAATTCTGATTATTGTTGGGGCCTACTTCGAAGTACTGTCGTTTCTTACTTCCGTTTCCTTGATGATTGTCATTTTTCTTCTTCGCTTCTTGAGCTGCTAAGATCTGAGATTCTGCTTACTCTGCAATCAATGCCCGTTCTGCCACTTGAGCGAACACTACTCCTCGCATTCCCGCCATACTAACATCTCGGTAGATCTCGGGTTTGAGACCTACCTAGAATCGTTCTATCTTCAAGGCATCATTTGCCACCATGTGCAGGGCGAAGCGAGATAACTCCTCAAACTTGCGAATATATTCCGCGATAGGTTTTTCGCCCTGTTTGAGGTTTTTGAACTCGTTCATCTTCCGAGTTCGATCATAGGTCGTGAAAAGTATTTTGCGGAACAGTTACTTGAATCTTTTCCACGACATAGTCATTGGGTCCTCTAGGTTTTGATGGTATCCCACCAAAACCTTGCGTTCCCGCGGAGCATTGAAATAGCACATAACACTCTCACATTGTCGGGAATTCGACCATAGAGGAACATGTCCTCAACAGTTCGCAGCCAATCCTCGGCCACGGTAGGATCAATAGCATCCTCAAAAGTGGGAGGGTTCAATCTTCGGAATTGTTCTCCTATGATCTCTATACGTTCAGGCCGAGGAGACGCTTGGTGTGCGGAGGAAACTTGGTGCTGGATAAGATTATTAATCTGACCCGACTGTCGCTGGATCAGTTCGGTAAGTCTCATAATCGTTGAGTCGCGTTCATGCTCAGGGGACTCAGGTTCGTCCCTCCGACTCGAACTACCTACGTTCTCTCTACGAGTTTTCGGCATTCTTATTCCTATTATTTACAAGTAGCCACATAAGCACAGATATCATTTTAGGCACATAATCACATCGTACCGTAAATCTTATAGGCAAGGCTGATCCTCCACGCTTTTGAGCGGCCGTACATGGACAGTCTAAACGTTATGCTGAAAACGACTTTGTTATTTTAAGTGCTGAAGATTATTGATCAAAATCTATCTTTTCCCAAGAACAGTTTAAACGTTATATTATGCTTTTTTTTAATTCTTTACTCAATTTATGTATACCTAAGCAACTAATACTTCCGGATGCTTAAAAATCTCAAAGCTTGCCATTAATTCGATAAAAATCTAAGATCACAGCAAAAGAATTATACCTACGAAGCTTCCTAAAACGTGATGACAAGAATCCTAAGTAAAATCTCGAGAATTAAACTTGTATCCCTTTTATTATCTATAACTCTTTACACCTAATGTACTTAGAACATGTTAGAATACGAATGAAACATAAACTTGAAATAAATTATACCTCCTTCCACGTTGAGCTTTGTTGAGTTCTATCCTTTCTCTCCACTTCACACCTTCGATAGTTTCTTAGGGTAATCATTATTAATTTCTCTCCTTCCTTATCTCGTCTTTTGCTTGTTATATTAACCAATGACATCTCCTTTTTACTCTTATAGTTCTTATCCTATCTTTATGTAATGATTATTATAATATTAGTACATATATTTCCCTCATGGCTAAGTAATCGTATTATAGGTTGGTTCTAAACTCTCATCTTCACATATCGATCCTTATAATATATTATGTACCCTTCCTTATATCTAAATAGTCGAACCCATTTACTTGAATTTTTAGGTCTTAAAATCTGTTCTAACTTCCTTCATAATCTATTCTGATATATATTTCGAACTTCTAACTCCTCAATTAATCCTTGGCAAATAAAAATTCATCATAGCGTATATCTAATTAAATAAACACATAATATGAAGTCAGGTAAACATTAATATTAATTCATGTAATCACATAATTAGACAAACACATAGTCATGAAATCACGTAAACACATAATTTGCACATAGGCTCACACATTAACATGTTCATAAAAATTTTGGGTATTACAGTCTCTGCCTTCCACGTCGGGGTCGCCGCGTCGCTAGGGAAGATGGCTAGAGAGCACCGAGTCGTCGCGTGAGAGAAAAATTTGTGCGTTCGGTGTGTGTTTTGTGCCTTTAGTTGATTTCACAAATCACTTATTTTCTCTTGCTATGGAGCACGAAATTTTTTCTATTTAAAGACTTGGATTTCGATTTCTAAGCCCCCTAAAGTGTGAGAGATTTTTGCCAAATCTTACTCTCTTTTGAACTACAAATCCATACTTAAGGAAACTTGCTATTATTAGAAAACCAACTTACATACCAAGTCAAACTAAGAATATATTATATAAATATGGTATAAAATTCGAAACTTAATCCTAGAATAATTTTGAAATTTCAATAAATAATATTCCAAATATTTTATTCCGTATTTATTTATATCAAATATAAAAATTCCGAAAATACCCTCAAAGGCATATTTCGAAATTAGCTTAAGGTGAAATCCAATTTTATCCTCAAGCCCATTAAGCACTTGGCCAAGCCCCAGTCCTAAATTTAGTTTCATAAGAAGTCCAACATCGATCCAATAAATGGCATGGGGCCCATTAAGGCGTGGCCCAACGGCCCAAGGCCGGTGGCCCAAAAACACGTTCTCTCCTTATCAGTACACGTTGATAATCCTTTTGAAGCCCGACTCTCTAGGTTCGACTCAATCGGCAAGGGAGCAATCCAAGAGTCCGGTAGTTACCTAGCCAATCCCGCAGTACCGGACCGTAACCCGATTCGAGTGCCAATTTCGACACAGTCTTTATTCCAGAACCTTACTATAGATTATAGTACCATGTATAAACCCTTCAGCTGTGTCCCAATCGAATGAGAGTCATGCTCTATGTCAAACTCACTAAACTCGATTCTATGATAAAACTGAGACGAGGCAAATTACCAAACTACCCTCCATGTCTAACATGGGTTAGTTCAATACCTTGGCCAAGGATTTTGTAATTTCCCGTCGCCGTCCTCATAGGACACTTATCTCGATTACTTGCGAGACTATGAATCCGTACTCGGCGGTCTAAGCACGGCAATCACAAATCGTTATCAAGACGGCATCTGGCCCGCTGACCCATGCAACAGCAAATCAGGTCGAGGGGAACCAGTGACAGTCGAGACTTCAAAGTCAACTCCATCAAAGCCTTTTTCGGTCTAAGGTTCACGTAGACTACTATAGTGTAGCACCCGGGTCCTCGTAAGCAAATAGGGCCAATAAATTAGCATAAAGGTTGGATGCAATTATGTGCATCTAGTGTAAATTCAGTGCTCGTGTGAATTATGTGAATTTTGCGTGTTGAAATGCGTGCTCAATTTATTTGATGAAAATGGTAAAGGTCATGTGACTTCCGATTTAAATTAGAATTTTCGAAAATAGGCCAAAAGGGATTGGACTATAATAGGGCCATGATTCTTAGTGGGCTATGATTAAAGGTGTGGCCCAATAGAATTAGAGGTGATTTTTAGAGACAAGTTTCCTTAAAATGGGGGATATTTTCGTCACTTAACCCAATCACCTCCACTTGACAAAATTAACACTTACCTAAAAAACCATTTGAAGTCCACAACACCTCAATTGTGAGAAACCAAACGAGAGTAAGCAAGGAAGGGAAGAGCAATCGAGTAGGAAATCAACTAAGCTTGGGACAGGTATGAGCTCTTACTGAGATTTCTTTTGTCTTCTCATTTAGTGGATAGAGTACTTAAAAACCATCAACACGAAAATACCCATAGCTACGGTTTGAGTAAATTTAATCCTTGAAAATATATCTCCTCGGCTAGATTTGGTGTCTTACCCTTAGATTAACATTTTTAATGATAGTTAGACACGAGAATAAAAGGGTTAGGTGTACGTTTTTAGCTGAGCTCGAATTTTAGGGTTTAAGGAGTTCATGCCGACCTTTAAAATGTTCTTGAGGAAAGTGTCTTTTTGATCTTTAAACCTAAAGTTTCGCAAATTCGGAGTTGTTCCTGTGAGACTTAATTCGCAAAATTAAAGTTCCACGAACCCACAAATGCGTACCCTATATTTTGCGAACCCTAAAAAGGGGCGGTGTAACTTCGTGAATCGTTAAAGACCGCAAGGCGAAGTTTCGCGGGCCTATGCCAAGTATATGAACACCACTCACAAGCCGCGAAGTGGAGATTGGCGAATCCAACCAAGAATGGCGAACTCATTTTTTTGCGAACTCACTTCGCGAAATCCCAGTTCGCGAAACGGGAGCTGGAGGGTTTCGCGAACCGAAGGACATGAAGCGTATTTCGCGAACTGCGGACTGTGATGTTTCTTGAACCCGAGAGTTTGGCGAATTCATAAAGTTCGCGAACTAGAGACCAAGTCGTACGCTTCGCGAATTGAAGGAGGGACCGCGAACTGAAAATTCGCGAATCCATGCAAACGGCGTACTGAAGATTTACGAACTCTAGGATTGGGAGACATTTTGCGAATGGACAGATAGGTCGCGAACTCATGAAATTCACTGGTCAAAATAAGTCACGAACTTAAAAGCCTTATTATATGGATTCGCAAACTTGGGTATTTTACGAATTGAGGGGTAAAAAGGGAGAGTTCGTGGAACGTAGCATACGATATTTTTTTCGAATTGATCACTTGGCGAATGGAATAATTTGGCGAACTCAAACGAGTTTAGCGAACTCAGCAAGGTTGGTGGACTCAAATTGACGAATCCAACATTTGGCGAATTGTGAGGAGCTTTAAGCTAATTCGCGAACCTAGTGTGAGAGTAGATGATTTCGCGAATCATGTTAGACTTCGTGAGCTATAGAGGAATCGCCTTTTGAGGAAAAACATTTTTACACCATTTAATAAGAAAAATATTCTGATTCCAATGAGCATAGGCTGTTTCAACGCCCGATCATAATTTGCCTATCGGTGTTTTCAGGGTCAATTTTCGGTGTAGGCAGACGTTTTTGATAGAATTTTGGAACGAAAATTTACGTAGTCAAGTATATACACTAACTTTATACCCTTTTTATGTTTAAAGGACAAACATTAGGAAACTCACCAGACCGGTTAGCGGTTAATCTACGGACGCGAGGTAAGTGGAAATCCAACTACAACACATAACATGTGTGTATGTGCCTAATTTATGTGATTACGTGATGAGGTGCTTACGTGCTTATGTAAACTTGTATGATATGGTTTTCATGTTGGTAAGCTTTATGGCATTAATGCATTATGCATATGCATGAGCATGGGGGAATGGGAAGAACTTGATTTGTTGTGCTACTAGTAGAAAGGTGCACGCGGTAATAAGATGATGAGCGTGCAGAATTATGTCGCAAATAGCCAAATAAAAATAAATGCCGAGGTGGGAAATGATGTTCTAAGTTAAGCTAAGGGGCGGCTTATGGGGCACCGAGACGGCATTGATGTGCTGTCGGCGACGTTGAGGCGTCGCCAGTATACGAACGGCGTTGATGCGTTGGGGGATTACCATGGTTGGGTTGATGCCCTTATATCCCTGATTAGCGTGGTTGGGTTGATGCCCTCATGCTTTAGTATGGCTGGGTTGATGCCCTCATACTTTGGGCTGATGCCCGTGGTTGGACTAGAGCTCTTTACGGTGTATGCCTGGGTAAAAGCCTACCAAGGGCCCTGAAAGATAAAAGATATGAGATTGGGTTTAATCTACGAGACTTAAGATGTATTGGCGTGGATTGCCTTTGCGGGATTGTATCACGTGCACGTCATGCATGATTCTACTTACTGAGCATATCGCTCATCCCTTACGTTATGTGTTGTACACCACGGTACGTGCTCGCTTAGGTGGCAAGGCAAATCTTTTGAAGCTTCCATCCGCTTTTGGGGTGGAAGTGTGTGCCTGGATGCTGACTGTGAGGCCGGGTGCATAGGATTTCTTTTACTGCACATGTAGAACTTCTCGTATAATTAATTTTTGCATGTAATTAGGAAATTGGAAGTATTCTTTTGACATGTAAAGAACGATGTTCCGTTACATAAATGGAAAAAGAAAAATTTCATACGCATTTCTGCATGTCTTTTAAACAAATCATCGTTAGGCACATAGGATAACGTTAGAATAGGTAGGATCGGGATCGGGTCTTGACAGAGTGGTATCAGAGCTTCGGTCACAGGTTCTGTAGACTGTCCATGTACACACACCTAAAAGCGCGGAAGCAGCATTGCGTGTAAGTTTTACGATAACGTGAATCCTCTGTGTTGCATAAATTTATTGGCCATAGGACTATCAGGATAGATCAGGAACGATAGTACGAACTAGAGGTGAGACCAGTGGTGGTGATGACCAGAACAGGGGAAACGCAGCCCCTACAGATAATCGAGAAGCGACGATCTTCCAGCTTACGGAATTAGTCCGTCAGCAGCCCACTCAGATCCAACAATTGATACAGCAGAACAGCACACATACTGGATCGACCCAGGCTGAAAGGGTTGAGATAGATGGAGAATGGTTCCGAAGGCTTAACCCGCCAACTTTGGAGGATACAACCGACCCGACGGTGGCTGAGGATTGGTTGAGAACCTTGGAAAGCATGTTCGTAGTCGAGTCCCAGAAGTAGAAAAAGCCCTCTGTGCTGCATTTCTGTTGAGGGGGAGCGCGGGACACTGGTGGGACACCATTATGGTGATAGAGAATCCCGCAACCATGAGTTGGGACAGATTTAAGGAGCTGTTCAGGGTAAAATACCTCACTGCCCCAGTGCGCGCCCAACGGATGAACGAATTCATCAGGTAGGGAACGATGACGGTTGCCGAATACATCAGGAAGTTCGAGCAGCTGTTCACTCATTGGTTGGTGGAATAGTTCACTTTGGGAATCACCTAACACCTACGTACTTTACTAACCTATTTTGTCTCAAGATTATGATTGATTCACAAAAATCTCTATGATTCGCCAAAGTCAAGCTCGCCAAATAGGGTTCGCAGAATTGACTTTCAATCAATACGTGAAGCTATCCAATTCGTGAAATTCCTTACGTCACATACAATTCACAAAACTCATTAATATATTAGCATTAGTGAAGCTCCAATAATTCGCAAAGTACAGTTCGTGAAGTTCCTATTTCAGGACCCCTCATATAATTATAACACTTCTATTATTTTATGTGCTAGAACCCTCGATCAAAAGCCTATTGTTCTCAAGAACAGTTTAAATGTTGCATACTTCAACTAATTAACCCTTAGAAACTAAAATCTATATAAAACCCTAAGTAAATGATATTTGTATATTTATAATCTTTAGAGTATACAATTATTTTAATAAAAATTTAAAATCATAACAAGAGAATCAACCTGTTCTTAGTTTCATAGGACGTGATTATAAAATCCTTAAATATCCTCAAAACCCTTAGTATTTCATACTCTCATGTTGCTCTTCATGTTCGAAAGTGGCTTTAGTTTTTAATAATTATCAAACGTAAGCCTGTACAAACCTAAGCAGTTAGGTTATCATGAATTTAAGCTCAACAATTTAAAGTTTCTCAAATACTTGTCCTACCCGAAAGTTTTATTAATGATTTAATAAGCTCCAAAGAAGACGCATGAGAAGCGCCTTGTTGTCCGTCTCGATCGATCGCAACCCTAGCTGCTTTCATCCTTAGGTACACAAATATCCGCTCAGGCAACTTTAGCACTAGAACCCCTCCATAGATAAGCACGCTGACGTTTCTCAATGCTACGGATAATGCCCTTGGGGAGGAGAAAGACACCCGCCCAGTGGGTATGCAACCCGAGCAAAACCGCTTGATTAGTTGGACCCTTCCAGCGTAAGATAGAGAGAGGTGAGTCCACGACCCCAACCTGGAGCGGATTACAGTCAGCAATGGTGAGTCTTGACGTGATTAGTGGGATGCCAAGGTAGCGCACGGGTAGAGAGCCATGCGAGAATCCCATAATGGCCTGAATCGTGCCCTTTAGTCGATCGGCGCGCTTAGATATAAACATCTCACTTTGGGTGACATTGGCCCTTAGTCCAGTTAGTGTAGCAAAATGATCGAGGCCACCCTTAAATACCCCAACAGACACGGCATCAGCGTGGGAAAAGAGGAGCGGGTCATCCGCAGACGTAAGCATGAAAAGCGACGACGCCTCGCAGTTCAAGTGGTAACGAAAGTTGGAGTTCTGTCTGATTCCATCTTCAATGATGCCATGCAAGACCTCCATAACTAGCGTAAAGAGATAAGGTGATATGGGGTCACCTTGTCTAATACCCCGCCGTCCATGGAAGAAACCTGCCGGCGTACCGTAAATGTTGATAGAGAAGCACGGTGAAGTCAGGCACGCCCGAATCCAACCCACGAAAACTGGATGGAAGTTAAGAGCAGTAAGTGTGGCCAGAATAAAATCCCATTCCACCATATCGTATGCTTTCGCGAGATCCACCTTAAACGCCATCCGTTCGTGCAGCCCCATACTATTGTAACATGACAGATTTCCTAGGCTAGGAGAATATTGTCTGAGATTTTGCGACCCGGAATGAAAACAGTTTGAGTAGGGTGAACGAGCTGCAAGGCTACCTCGTAGACGGTTAGCGAGGACCTTTGAGATGATTTTATATAGGACATTACAGCAAGATATCGGCCTGTAATCCTTGGCCATCCTCGTGTTCGTACTTTTAAGGATAAGCGTGATAAGTGTAAAATTCAACTCCCCAAGTAGATAGCCCGATCTGAAAAATTCCTTGATGGCATACGTAATGTCGGGGCCGACCATTTCCCACGTATGTTTGTAGAATGCTGCTGAAAATCCATCGGGGCCAGGTGATTTGTTGTCCCCAATAGAGAATAGCGCCCTTTTAATTTCCTCCGACCGGTTGTATAATTGCCTCAGAATCAGCCGTGGTCAGCTTCTGTGTAATAAACGGTGAGATCGATACGACTACCAATGGTGTCGTTCGAATAGTTAGACCTAGAAGGTCGGTGTAGAAGAGAATGAGTTCCGCCCGTACTTGCGCATCCCCCTCGAAGTATCACCAGCTTCATTCTCGAGATTAAAGATCCGATTTCCAACCCACCGCATGGCAACCTTCTTGAAGCAGGAGGTACATTGGTCCCTATCTTTCAACCAAGCCACTTTGGCGCGTTGCGATAACGCCGAGTGCTCCATGTCAACCGCCCTTGCATAAGCAAAACGACAACGCTTCTCAAGGATCAATAGTTGGTGCTCCAATGGGTGATCAATGGCTAATTCTTGGACGACCTCAGAAACCGTCGAGCCTCGATAACGTTGCGATTAAGGTCACCCTTTTCATGGGGAAAGCATTTCAGCTCATGTTTAATGACTTTCAGTCGTGCACAACATTAAGCATGGGATAGCCTCCCATGTTACGATCCCAATCTCCTTTAACCAATGGCTTAAATCTAGGGTCCTTGACCAAGAAATTATCGAAGCGAAAGGCGTTACTTTTTTCTCTTGGTTGGGAACCATCCTCCAAGATAAGAGGGGAGTGGTCAGAGGTAGAAGGAAGTCTGCACCGATAGGTCAGGTCCTCATAACGAGCAAACCACAAAGGTTTGCCAACCATTCTTTCAATACATCACCAAATGCCAGCCGTGCCACTTTGTTGGTTGTACCAAGTGAACAATCAGCCAATGCGTGGTAAACCAGTCAAATTAGAGGATGTTAGACAAATTAGCCATTTTCGTACAGCCACCTCCAGGTGTGCCACCTCGTGCCTCCGAGTTATCGAGAATCGCGTTGAAATCCCCCATCACTACCCAAGGGCAGTTAGCATGCGTGCTAGAAGTATCCATGAGATCAGTCCAGAGAGCCCGCCGTTCTGCACGCATATTGTGACCATACACGAAAGTGATATTGAATTCTGATCTATCCGCCATAATTTTAACTTTGCAATGCAGTCTGTGATGTGTGAGCCTCGATTGTAACTGTCACAAAACAAGTATCCAAGCCTACCCATATACGCGATGTCGGTCCAGTTTTGCAGTCGTAAAACCAGTTCCATGCTCCAATCAAGTTTACCAGTGTAGAGCATTTTGCTCAGATACTCTCGTCTCAATTAGGCCAATGATCCTCAGTCGATATTTCGTAATCAATTTCCTCGCCGCCCACCTGTGATCTAACCTATTTAGACCACGTGTATCCCATACGGCGACTGGGATCATGGAAAACCGGTGGTGAGGGCAGCTATAGGACCCTTAGAAACATTAGTAAGTTCACCAAGATCAGTTAGTACGTCAAAGGGGTTGCCTGTGTGTATAATAGTGCCATCCCCGCTCATCGAGCACTCAGCATTTGTAGTCCCAGATACTGGCAGGAAGAATTCTGTCTCATTTTGTGGTTCCTGCTGTCGTGGTTTGAGTGGGGCAGCTATGGCCGTACTGACTTCAGTCTTGCCCTTGCCTTTATCTTCTATTCGCCGCCAAGTTTGGGCTGGGTTAGTAGTATGAGGCCGCTCGTTAATCGGTGGGCCTGAGTGTTGTAGCACCCAGGTCCTATACGTAGACTGGCCAATAAATTTGTATTCATGACCTATGTGACTATATAAATCTGCGTGCACATTTTATACCTATGTGATTGTATGAATTACGTGCAATTAGATGCAATTAATTATGTGTTGATGGTGACATCTAGCCTATGTGGGAATTTTCGAAAATAGGAAGAATAAGGAAAAGAGATAATGATAATAGTTAGAATGGAATTGGGCTAGGGATTATCATTGGGCTAGAATAAAACAATAGGCCCGATCAAGGAGAAACCCTCTTGGGAGACAAATCTCTAGCTCCATCACCCATGCCTATGATAAAAATATCTAATCCAAACCATTTAACACCATAACCTCACTTAGGAAGAAACCATCGAAAGTTTGATAGAACAAAGAAGAAAGAAAGAAATCGAAGGAAGCTCAAAACAACACTCAAGTAGCTTGAGATTCGAAGTTGGTAAGTGAAAATTAATTCTTCAAGCTGTTATGATTTTCATTACTAGAGTTATTTAGTTAAAGCGTAATTAGGATTTAGGAAACTTAAGGAACTTACATGTACCATAGCGGCAAAAACCCTAACTTAGGGTATAACTTCATATTTGAGGGTTTCTTTAAGAATTGCTAAGCATTGGGTAGCCTAAAGTGTTTAAAGGCTTGTAACTTTGGTATAAGATGATCATGGGAGTAGTGCTAGACGTTTTAGAGTGGAAAAGAATTTTAGAGAACTATAAATTCTGGGTGAAATGGAATATGAACATAGTTTCGAGTAGATAAAGATTTGAAGGTTTCGATCGAATCTGGAAATTTAGTGACAAATCGGGCGATCTTAGTTTGAGTGACAAATCGTGCGGTTCCAAAATAATTTACATATAGTTTAAGTCTCGGCGATTTTAGTTTGAGTTCACCTCAAATCGGCCGATTGAAGGGAATAGGCCATAGCACGGCGAAACTAAGTAATTAACTTAGTAAACCGAACGAATGAAAACCATAAGAAATCGGGCGATTTATTGCATATGAAGAATCGATCAAAAATAGGGTTTAAAAGCACAAATCGGGCGACTTAGGGATGTTGTGGAAGTCGGACGATGTGATCAACACTTAGCTAAATAAGTCAGATCGGGCGATTTGAAGGGTGCAAAGTTAAGGCAATCGAGCGATTCCATGCATGGACCAAAACAGGCGATTTGGTGGCTTGAGAGACTTTCAGCGAAACCAAGAGTGAGACTCAACAAATCGGGCGAATGCATTAAGGGTAGGAAATGAATCGAGCGATTTCCCCATGCTTACACAAATCGGGTGATCAAATGGTGAGGTCATAACACGAAGAATTGCAATCAATCGGGCGACTCCAGGCACATGCAATTGATCGAAGTCAGCCTACGTGAGATCAAATCGGGCGATTGGAGGGCTCCCATACCATGCATCGAGCGATTTCATGATTTGAGAACACGACGATTCTTAAATTAGGCATTTGGGACGGTGAAGATCGATCGAAAACAAGCCATGCATGATACGAATCAGGCGAAACCAAGCCATGAAGAATCGGGCGATTTGCGAGCTTCCATGAATGATGAATCGGCGATTTGGCGATCACGAAATCGGGCGAAACCTTTATAGTATCCAACTTTTGCTGAGATGTAAATACATAGGTTATAATTAAATACTAACATAACTTAGACTAGAAATCAAATGACTTAGCAACTCAGTAATTTAGTATGGTCAAATGCTGATTTGACTTAGGATTATAAATCGAGAGTTTCAGGTAGTCAGGTCGAACACTAACTTAATGTAGAACAATTAACTTAAGCTTTAACCTAGTCATTCAAGGTAGACTATGCGCTGATATTATGATATTTTAATTCAAGGGTCGAACGGTAGGCAATTCCCGGAGCAGTGAATTAGCGTAGCACGGACGACAGGTAAGTAGAAATCCAACTACAACACATAATTTGCTTGTGCATGACTTACGTGATTTTGTGCTTACGTGACACTACGTGAATCTTGTATGGTGTGACTTACTTATTACGCATGAAGTTATGAAAATGCATATATGCATGAACCACGACATGAGCATATGCACGCATGAATAGGATGAAAAGCAGGTATGTAAGAAGCGTCCGCGTGATAGGCCACACTGGGACAGGAAAGGTGCCTTCGGGTAACCTCTCAGTGTGTGAGCCTTCACATATGTATGTATCCCAGAGCTCTATGAAATGGCGCATAGTAAGATAGAAAGCCGAGGGCCCATATGAAATGATAGCACAAGACAAAAAGGGGCATGAGAGTTAGGGAGCATTGACGTGGGTTGTCATGCGAGTTAGGACACGTGCATTCATGCATAATTTCTGCTTACTGAGCCACGGTGGCTCACTCCTTATGTTACGTGTGGTAGGTGCCAGCGACCACGGTATGTGATCGTTCTAGATGCAAGGCCTATCTTTTGGAAGCTTGCAGCTGCTTTTGAGGTGGGAGTGTGTGCATGGATGACGACCTGTGAGGCCGGGCGCATAGGATTACTTTTGCTGTGCATGTACACATACCTCGTGTGAATAAGACATGTATGAATGTAGGAACTCTATGTAATTATTTTGACATGTATGAACGACTTCTATTACGTATGGAAAAAAAATTTAGGCGCAATTTTGCGTCTCTTCTGAATCAACACACCATTAGGCACTTAGGACAACGATTAAGTAAATAGCGAGGGTTAGGGTCCTGACAATTGTTGTGGCTGCTGTTGTTGGGCAGCTGGATTTTTGGGGCAAGCTGAAGTCCCATGGGTCCAAGAGGTACTTGTATCACATTGTTTGGGTCACCACTCATATTCGACCCAGACTTTTGCTATTCCCGAGGAGCCTCCGTCCTCACGAGGCAGCCAAACATCGAAGTGATCAATGAAGGGGGTTGCTTGTTGCTTCTTCACATATACCCTAGCATAATCTATTCGTTCCGCCCGAACAGTCATGGCATCCGTGCACAGTGGCTGCCCTAAAACACTAGCCATGATTCCTAGGCCTTCTTGGGTCCAAAGTTCACATGGGACGTTGCGAAGCTTAACCCATAGTGGTACCTCCAAGTTGTTGCTCTTCTTAAACGTCATTCCCGGAGGCCACTTCTCGAGGAATATAGGCTGCCCTTTCTTGAGCCAGGCCCCCCTCCAAAACGGCCCTTGATTCCTCTGTCGTAGCGAATCTAAACTTGACAAACCCATTGTCTGTAGCACGGACCTCAACTAGACCCGTCCAAATTGATCGAAAGAATCGTTCGACAATTGGAAAAATATGGTTTCTCCCAAGAAGTAGCCCACGAGCATGTGGTCCCACCTCGCGAATTCTCGTCGTGCAACCTCCCAATGTGGGCACGCCACGTAAGCCCCGTCTATCACAGTGGGCACAGTGTAAGATAACCCGAGTTGTTCAGGTGAAGTTTGACATCGTTGGTTCTGGGATATGGCAGCCCCTTTGGCGATGGGCGCGAAAGACTGGATTTGACAACCAACTTCAGCTCCAACGGCATGCGTGGGTGGTGGTGTGCGGGTAGCAGCGGCGTTCGTCGATCCAATAATCAAAACCCTAGAGCCTTTCTCTTGCGGAGGAACGTTGGGGCTGTGCATATGAGGTCCCGGCGATGGTACGTGCGTCACAATCAGCCCTTCAGGTTGAGTACAGTGGATGGGTGTGTTGGATGCCAAAAAGACAGTCGACACACAGCGACCGTAGAAACCCTACATTTGTTCAGCATGGTCACAATCGTTGGTGCCGGCACCGCCCTTTGCGGTTGTTCCTCATCAGAAGCGTCTTCGATGCTTGGCCCAGATCCAAGGGCAGGTGGTGGTGTGCCCTGGCGAATAGGGATACGGCGATCAAAGCGAGGGTCGCGAACCGGTGCTAAGTGATGCCTGGTGCGTTTGTGCCGGTGGTGGTGTAATGGTGGTGCCGGTTGGTCTCGGTCTGTGGTAGCAGCAGTGCGACCATTGAGAGATGTCGGTTGCGGCTGGCCAACTATGATGTTCGGCGGTGATGCATTAGTGGGAAGGCCGGCGGCGGCTGTTTAGTTCTGCCACTATGCACGCGCGGCAACAGCGGTTCCAAAGCCGCGACGTCGAATCTCTCCTGAAAGTTGCCAATATTGTTTCTAAGGATGCCATAATCCGATGCAGGTCCCAGCAGCTCCAACTCCATTGTTGAGGAGTCCAGTAAAGCAGCCATTAACGAAGGAAGGTGAAGAGACGAGAACGAGGGGACAGAGAGAGGGGTGCGTCGAAGGATTTAATATCCTTCCATTGCCGTCTGATCCCGACGATAGAGGGTTGCGAGGGAAGCTCCGGCGAGTGGCAGTAGGTGTAGCGACCCCCACTCTCTAATCGCTGATTAGCGATAACTCGCGCTGGGTTTAGCAGCGAAAGCCGCGGAGAACCCATTTTACATAAACATTTGTTTACAAAAAATGTTAATACGAACGGGCCGAAGGCCCAAATCATCCCATCACTCGCCCACGGGTCGTCATCCATGTACAGCCCCGCCCTCAAAAGCTCATGGAAGCTCCGATAGCCAGCCTCGATCGTCGATTACCTACAACACGCAAACACTGAGCTATTGCCCAGTAGGTGAAATAATGCATGCACGTGTGACTCGCTCACGTTCACTCACCCCCAATTCTCACTAATGCAATGCCACTCACTATTGCTCATCACAACCGGGATACACTCACCACCTCGCAACGGGCCCCGGGCTTCATACTGTGCATCATCACGCAAAACACTACCACGATCACGATCATAACCACAACACGATCACTACACTACGGCAGTGGCCTACACTGAGCAGCCTCCCTGAGCTGGATCGGGTCACACTCTCAGGTCGCCTCTTCTGCCAAATGCGGTGCCTACGCTGGTATCCTACACCAGGTCCCGTAAGGGTACCCAGGTCGCACCCTCCAGGTCGCCTCCTCCCGCATGCGACAGCGTGGCCTACACTAGCTAGCCTACTTGGGGATATCCCAAGTCGCTCCTTTCTAGGTCGCCCGCAGTCTGCCGCATAATGTCCAACGGGCCAATGGCTCACCGTCACAGGCGCTGGTGCACAGCAGATGCCCACACTCACATGACTCCTCTACGGGTCGACAGCCAATATCGGCTACACGCTCAATAGGTACAATACAGAACCACCGTTCCACCACGGTACACTCCGTGAAATAACGTGTAATGCACTTGCAGATATTTAACATGATAATACATGAAAACGCACGTAAATACATAAATCACATAATTCATCGAAGCACATAAAATTCACATAAATATCACATTGGTGTTTACGCGTTGTAAGTGAAAATTCACGTACCTGTCCTCCAGCTAAGTCGATTAAGGGGTTTGGTGAAATCCCTAAATGTCGAGCCTCTGAGCAAATAAATATTATTAGTATATTTACTAATATTGTACTTATATTAAAATAATTATTATTTAATACTAGTCTAAGTTAAGTTAATACCCCACGCTGTCTAATTTAAGTTTCGCCTGAAAGTTTATTAAAATGTTGGTCAAAGTCGGGTCAACCCTAATTTACATAAATCCTCGGCGAAAGTTAGTCATGCGTATATTATCATATTTGCCCTATTTTCCACCTTAAATCGCCCGATTTGTTATGCTTACAACTTGGTTTCGCCAAAGGCTCAAATCGCCCGATTTGATGTTTCCACATGCCAAAATCGAGTGTTGCTTGGATCCCAAATCGTCCGATTTGATAAAGCCTCATATTTGCCCGATTGTATCATGCGTGGACATGATTTTGCCGAGTTCTCTTTCTCATAGAATCGCCCGATTTGAGGCAACTTAAATCGCACGATTTTTATAACTCCCATTCGCCCGATTCCTCCTAGTCTCCAAATCGCCCGATTGCGTGGCATTATCGTCCTCAAATCGCCGAGATTTAAATTGTATTTAATCTATTCAACTATTTCTTTCATGTTTCGCCCGATTTCTAGGGTTTAAATAGCCCGAAAGTTCATTCAAATTTATTAAGAACACTTAATATCCTAAAGCGCCCGATTCACTCAAAAACCCTAAAATGACATTCCTATACTATCATGTTCATCTTCAAAAATCATTCCTAACCCAGAAAGTCGTACACCCTAATTCAAATAATTTTAAGAAGCACAATAATTTCTGAAGAACACAATAATTATCAGAGAACATGCTTCGAATTTATTAACACTCATATCATCTTAATTACTTATGAACCTAAACTGAAAATTAGAGTTTTGTTTAATGTTCTAAAGTAGAAAAGTTCAATCTTAACCAATAAAAGAGTACTGATCATGGCTATTTTATAAATCTAAGATTTTATTTCTAGCGTATAATCACGAAGTCTTCCTATAATCTATCCTAACCACATGTTAATTTCGAACTATACTATAATTACCCTAAACTCACATAATTATATATATGTTTGCTGGGGCCGTATTTTAAACATACTAAGCTCAAAGATGTTTAGAATATGATGATGACTATCGAAAGTATACTTAAATAGATAAGTTTGAGAGCTATGCTATACCTCACATAGGTTTTTGAATTGTTGAATTGTAAAGTTGAACTCCGTTGGTTCTTCTTCGTTTAGTGCTTCACCTTTGTTCTTGTTCTTTGCTTACTACAAATGAATGCTCTTCTACTAATAACTCGTTATAGGTTGGATAGGTATTAAAATTTCGATAATGGTGATGATGGGACAAGTTGGTGATATAGTACTTACGTTGATTTCCTTTTTCACTAAGTTACCCTATTAGTTTTGGACTTTAATATTCGGCCATTTAGTCATTTGGGCCATAATTTTGAAACTCTTAATCATCCAAATACTAGTATTTTGTTGTTTATTCCCTTGTCATTAAACAAGGTTACTTATTTAGGTCTTTGGTATTATTTGAACCCTTTATTTGAGCCATACTTTTATTTAAGCCCATAATTATTTAGCTTCATCCAAATTTTCCTTTAATAAATATTTATTAGCAATATTACTCCTAATATTTTCTTTGCTAATTGTCTAAATCTCCAATCGCAATCCCGCTTTAAATTTTGCGGGTATTACAGTAGGGTGGTTACTTCGCCGGGCGCCGTGTAGTGATGGGCGGTGATGATGGAATATGAAGAGTCATTCGGTTAGGGTTGTGCGAGAGAGTCTTTCTAGAGACGGAAGATATATATATATATATATATATAGAGAGAGAAGTAGTTTTTTTATTAATTTCTGTGTAATTACATGAAATTTGGGCCCAATCTTTGTTCCTCCGTTTCTGTTCGTCAGTTTCGGTCACCTCTGTTGATCTTACGAAGGGCATTAGATCTTCAAGGCTCAACCCAGAGCGTTTAATGTTGTATAGAGGAAGTACTTCATCTTTCTTTGGATTAGTCGTGAGACGAGAGCCCAATCCTACGCGAGGATTATAGAAGTCCATGTTTCTAGGTTGATTGAAAAAAATGGTTTGATCAGTTTGACCTCTTTTGGTGAGAAGAACCTCTAATTCTTTAACTTTCTTATATAGTCGCACACGTTCTTTAGCGATAAGTTCATATTGAGAGGACACGTTCATTCGTTCTTTTCGCTGTCTTTTAAGTTCTTACATGCATCACTAATTTGTTTTTCCTTATTCTCTACTTTTTCCACTAAAGTCTTTACTTTAGATTCTGATAGAGTTAAAGATTCTTGAAGAATAGCTACCTCTTCCTGTTGTTTGCTTAGTAAAGCGTTAATTTTTGTCAAAGATTCTTTGGAGTTCTAAGTAGTCCCTACGATGGATGGAGAGTTCGTTTATCCTACGTTCTAGGTCAACAATATCATTGACAGAAGGTGTGTATACCTCCAGGTCAGATGAAGAGACATCAGTTGTAACGACCCGTCCCATACCGGGTGTCACTATAGCATCGGTCCCTACCGGGACCAGTGGGGTTGGGCCCACCACACTCCGACTGATAGTCTAGCCCCACTGTACCACCATTTAACCTTTTAGCGTGCTTCATGCACTCGCTCACACGCACCCTGAGAAACTTCCCAGGCGGTCACCCATCCCTAGATTGCCCCAAGTCAAGCACGCTTAACTTCGGAGTTTCTATAGATGAACTCCCGAAAAGGTAGGTCGACCTTGGTGATATGAGTAGTACTATCAATTCCCTTATACGATTCTTAGCCTGACACGCCCATACATTGTCAGTCTCAGGATCCCCTCTTATTCGGGTGTCGGATCGGTTCGTTCACGTACCCCTTCGCCTAGAAGCCTGCCAGGAGCCGCTCCTTGTCCGTGCACCTCTCTGGCACCGGCGATCACTCCCCGCCCTCATCGGCCCCGAGCGTCACATGTCCACCAGCTTCTGCCTGGTTCGTCCCCGAACCAGCACCGTACTGTAAGAGGTTGTGCTCTGATACCACCCTGTAACGACCCGTCCATACCGGGTGTCACTATAGCATCGGTCCCTATCGGGACCAGTGGGATTGGGCCCACCACACTCCGACTGATAGTCTGGCCCCACTGTACCACCATTTAACCTTTTAGCGTGCTTCGTGCACTCGCTCACACGCACCCTGAGAAACTTCCCAGGGGGTCACCCATCCCTAGATTGCCCCAAGTCAAGCACGCTTAACTTCGGAGTTTCTATAGATGAACTCCCGAAAAGGTAGGTCGACCTTGGTGATATGAGTAGTACTATCAATTCCCTTATACGATTCTTAGCCTGACACGCCCATACATTGTCAGTCTCAGGATCCCCTCTTATTCGGGTGTCGGATCGGTTCGTTCACGTACCCCTTCGCCTAGAAGCCTGCCAGGAGCCGCTCCTTGTCCGTGCACCTCTCTGGCACCGACGATCACTCCCCGCCCTCATCGGCCCCGAGCGTCACATGCCCACCAGCTTCCGCCTGGTTCGTCCCCGAACCAGCACCGTACTGTAAGAGGTTGTGCTCTGATACCACCCTGTAACGACCCGTCCATACCGGGTGTCACTATAGCATCGGTCCCTACCGGGACCAGTGGGGTTGGGCCCACCACACTCCGACTGATAGTCTGGCCCCACTGTACCACCATTTAACCTTTTAGCGTGCTTCATGCACTCTCTCACACGCACCCTGAGAAACTTCCCAGGGTGTCACTTATCCCTAGATTGCCCCAAGTCAAGCACGCTTAACTTCGGAGTTTCTATAGATGAACTCCCGAAAAGGTAGGTCGACCTTGGTGATATGAGTAGTACTATCAATCCTTTTATACGATTCTTAGCCTGACACGCCCATACATTGTCAGTCTCAGGATCCCCTCTCATTCTGGTGTTGCATCGGTTCGTTCATGTACCCCTTCGCCTAGAAGCCTGCCAGGAGCCGCTCATTGTCCGTGCACCCTGGCACCGGCGATCACTCCCCGCCCTCTTCGGCCCCGGGCGTCACATCAGTCCTGCCTGAGTCGATGCCAGCTACCTCCTCATTGGATTCATAGTCATTGCCTTTCGCCATGAAGGCCACTTCATCCTCTTCCTCATCTAACGTGTCCTCTAGCCATTCCTCTTCTCAGCAACAAGGACAATTCCAGCCTCTTTGCGTTGGGATAGCCGAAACTTCTTCTTGTAGTAATCGATGTTCTCCTTTTTAGGTCTGAAGCATTCTGAAGCGAAATGACCCGGTTTTCCGCAGTTGAAGCACTTCTTTGGAACTTCAACATTCTTCGTTTCAGGTTCCTCGGGAGCAATGAATTTTTGTTTCCCGCTTGAGGTTCGTTGTTTGTTGAAGGAGAATGGTGATTTCTTGGCACTTATCTTGTTAACAGTCTCTGAGAGCATGGCTAGTTGCTTTCTGATGTATTCAAGTTCGTCCTCACTTGATCTGATTCTTTATTGTCTGAAATGTCAGATTGCATGACTTGTTTTCCTTTGGAGGTCATTGAGTTTCTGTGGCTTGATTTGTTGATCACGAGGGCAATAGGTTCCATGTCAAAATTTGTTTTTCCTTCGTTCTTGATCTCTTTGGCACATTGGGAGTACTGAGAGAGGTTGTCATGCATGGAATGCCCATTGCATCTAGATCTTTGTTCTGTTGCTGGACCAGAACTGCAATCCTCCCCCACTCAGGTTGAAAAGTGAATAGGAATTTGATGTTGTGCTCGAGGTTTGAACCTTGGATGTTGATCTTCCTCATCTCATTGATGATGGTAAACGAAGATAGCCATCTCGAAGTTCTTCACCCTTCTTAGCCTTGCAGGAATCATAGGCAGTGAGGATGCTGGATTTCTTAGTTATGTTGCTGACTTCTGTGCCAACCATCATTTTGTATACCTCATCCCAGATTTCCTTGGCAGTGACCATAGCGTCCACTTGCTTGTGCACATCATTAGGTAGAGCTTGTGATACGTAGTGTCGTGCAAGCTTGTCCGTTCTAGCTCGTGCTCGCTCGACGTCATTGTATCTGTTAGGATCTTTAGGAGTTCGTCTCTCCGGAATAGAAGGAAATGCATCGGGTTGTGCAGGGATTATAGTCCAAAATTAAGCTGGGCCTTCAAAGATGGATTCTAGCATATCATCAGCAAGGGGTGTGTCCTTAATTTCGATGAAGTTGATGAAGCGTCGTTTCCATATTCCATACTCTCCCCACCTTAGTAGTGGTGCACGGTTGTCGGATCCAATAGCAATACCGTCCATGTCAATGTTTGGTAATTTGATCGTAACGTGAAGGTGATATGCGAAATGAAGTGTTAGTTTCGAGCGATTGTAGTTAAGTTTGAAATAAAATTTGAGTATCGAGTTAGATAAGTGAGTTCACTGGATTTCTAGTCTTTCGTGTGTTAAAGTCGGGTGATTTCTGTCTAATACTTGAGGATCGAGCGATTCTAGTTCAAAGGAATTAAATTCGGGGATTTTAGTCCTAAGTGTTGGGAATCGGACGACTCAAGTCTATATAGAATCTGGCAATTTGGGTTTGAATGAGTGATCGAGTGATTTAAGTTCAAAGAAGAATGTTGAGAATCAGGCGATTTCAACTTAAAAATTGAGCTCGGCGATTTACTACAGGGCACTATCAAATAGGGCGACTCTGAGTTGGCAACAGTTATTAATTCAAATCGCGAGATGGCTGATTGAAATTTCAACAGTGAATAAATTGAACACAAATCGGGCGACGGAAGCAATCAGGCGATTTTGAGTTTCGATTAGAATCGGGCGATTTGGGTTTCGGGCGATTCGATGAGTTAAGAACTAAAAGTTGCACGGACGATTCGTCAACAACAACAAAGCATCGAGCGATTCTCTGTAAAGTGAACACGTTTCGGCCGATTCTTTCAAATTGTAAGTACTGTACGATGAGTCTACCCGATAGTGATGAACTGACACAGAAATTAGATTTTTAGACTCGATTTTTTTATCAAATCCACCTTAAACTAGACTGAAATCGACGTGAAAGACCATAAAAATACTCATAATCAGTTTTCCAATGTCTAAGGATCACGAAATCAGTGAAACTATTTGAAAGGTCCAAAAACAGAGAAAAGGACGTGAATGAGTTTTTTAAGCAAAATCTCTCTCAAATCACGTCGGAATCGAATGAAACTAGATTCAAATCGATGATATTGATCCACGTTAGGCTCTGATACCACTTGTTGGTCCTTAAACTACCAAACAAGGATCAAAAGATAGATTAAAATCCTAAGACGGTTTCCACCTTCTAGTGCGTGTTTTTAGAGAGAAAACATACGAGGTGGCTAACTTGATAATTCTTTTGATAAACCCTAATTAGGGTAAATATGGATTTTATATACCACAAGTAATTGATATATTAAAGCCCAGTCCCAAACTTCTACAAAATATCATTAGTCTCCCCAAACTACAACAACCCATTAAATAACAACATATAAACCCAAGATTATAATAATTAAAGGATGCTACAAAATATTCCTAACAAACCATTACACATTTTTTTGATTCCCTCAACATCCATGAAGTCCTAATTCGTGAAGTTTTCATGCTCAAAAGTTAGTGAAACACCCTTAGCTCTTACTTTGCGAATTATAATTCTTCTCTATCAATTCGTGACATGTCCTAATTCGCAAACTAGCTTACTTCGCGGACTGCCTTAAGCCTTTACTTCCCACCGAGTTCGCAAACATCAATGATTGGCAAAGCTCATGATTCGTGATCCGTTGCTTGGCCTTATGGTTCGCAAAGTGATCGTGACATGTGAACCTTTCAATCGGGAACTCGACCTAATGATTAATTCGTGAAATTTCTAACTACTTATAGTTCGCGAAATACTAACAATTCGTGAAAGCTCGTTGCATTACTTAGGGTTCGCCAACCTCTCTTAATTCGCAAAATATTGCTCTAATTCGCCAAATGGATTCGCCGATCCTCGCTTCTCTCTTCTACTTTGCGAATCCCGTCCCTAATTCGCCAACCTATTTCGCGAAACCCTTCCTCACTTATTTCACGAACCCATGCACTTGGAACCCTTGGACTGGTGAACTTCATTCCGGCTAGGTTTCATGAACTCATGCACGTGAAACATTAGGGTTCGCGAACCTCGTTTATCAAGGATTCGCGAACCATGATTCGCGGAACCTCTTTTTCACTACCAATTCGCCTATCTCCTAAACTCGTGAACCTACACTTCACGGTTCTTAAACATCTTTACCATTTAAAATTCTTGAGAAATTAGATCCAAAAAGGTACTTTTCTCCAATAACACTATGAACTTAAATATTTCCGAAACCCTTGAGACCTAACAACATTCCAAAGTTTCTAATAACGAAAATCTCTTTCTTATCTTACTTTGAATATCAATTAAACTTATTCTCTTCAACCCTCATGAGTGAAGCTCATACAAAACCTAAGCAAATGATGATTTTTTGTGTTCAACGTTCTAAGGTATATTTTACATGGATAAAACATGAAATTAGGGTGGAAAGGTTATACCTACTCCGAGCTCCTTCAATCTTTTCTTGAGTTTCTTCTATATATTAAATTTTCCAAGAGTTTTCTTTTGAGAAATGTTTCGTTCAATTCTTCTTCTTTCACTTAAGCCTTGATGATTTTCCTTACTCCCTTTGGGTTTATAAAATCAATTGTTTTAGATAAGTATCAAACTTCTCAAGGCATGGTTGATGGGACATTTTGGTGACGTGAATTGCCTCATTTTAGGGAACTTTACTTTCCCAAGTTTGACTTCAATATTTTGGGCCTACTTTAGCATTTAAATATAGCCCAATTATAATTGTAGTCTAATTTCTTATCTTTACGAAAGTATCTATAACATGTAGCACGTAGTCATATAGTTACATATAAGGTCGCGAAACATGTACCATACCATCACGTAAACACATAATATTCACGTGGATTTATTGGCCGGTCAATCACGGGGGTTGGGTATTACATCCTCCCCCCTTAAAAGAATTTTGCCTGCGAAATTCCGCCAACGGAAATAATTCAGGATAGCGATGGGTAGGAAGTTGAGTTGGTTGGGTTAGGGGAATAACCGTCTATTCGGTCGTAAAGGTGATCCTACCCCTCGACTCAACATGTATGGAGATCTAAACCTCAGCTGTTCTAAAACGAAAATCGATTTTCAATCAAGGAAGGTCATACACAATAGGCTAATCATAACTTAAGTTATTCAGCGAACCGGTGTTTCCAATTTGATTTATTCTGGTAGTTTGGGTTCAGGCAGTGGTTAGGAAAACATGAGTATTCACCATGCCTTTGCTGCGCCATTTTGATACTGAACATGTGTGATTCACAGGAAGAATAGAAAGATTGGGGCATAGGAATATGCTCCAATATCATTGGATTTAGGCTTGTTGTGCTGAAAGAAGTAGAGTATGGCTTTGATCGGTTCAGGTCGAAACCCCATGGGGAATGGTTATGTTATATTCATACTTGGTTTGGCTATGGGTATTCCCGAATCTAGTCATGAAATTAGTATGTGCTAAAGTGTATGGCTCCTGAGTCTACTAGAATGCGGGTCATGCTTGGATGAATAAGGTGGGTACCTGCCACAAAGGACGGGTTGTCTTCTACTTCCTCAGTAGTGAGCGTATACACTTGGGCGGTTGCCCTCGGTGTTCTGACCTGACACACCGTCTGGCTTCCGGACGCATTCTCCGGACATGCCCTGGAAAAGTGGCATGTCTTGCCACATTTGAAACAGGTCGCGTTTTGGGAGTAGCAGACACCCAAATGCCACCTCCCACATCTGAGGCATGTTGGTATGGTGGGTTGAAAAGATTGAGGCCTCCCCTCATTTAGATTGGACTGTTGGGGTGGTCCGGGCCTATTCTGAAAGTGAGTTTTAGGGTCCTTGGAAATAACTTCTTGTTCGGGTTATTTCCGTCCCATTTAGGCCCTTGTACGAACATCCACTTTGCCTCCTGCGCTCGTATAATTCTTATTTCGGCTTGTTCAGCCACCAGAGCACGTTCTGCTACCTGGGCGTAGGTTGCCCCCTGAAGTCCATCCATACTAACGTGGCGGTAAAGTTCTGGCTTCAGGCCTTCCAAAAACCTCTCGATCTTCAGCGAGTCAGTGCTCACCATATGAGCCGCAAATCGGGAGAGTTGTTCAAACTTTCGAATGTACTCTGCCACTGTCATCATTCCTTGGTGGATGTTGATGAACTCATTCATCCTTCGGGCACGAATTGGAGTGGTGTAATATTTGCTCCGGAAGAGTTCTTTAAAATGATCCCAGCTCATCGAAATTGGGTCTTCAACGGTCACCAATGGCATGCGCTTCCCCTCAGTAGGTAGGTAGCGCATAAGACTTTTTCAGCTTCGGGGGTGCGGCTGTGTTGGAACATACTCTCCAACGTTCGAAGGCAATCCTCAGCCGAAGTCGGATCGACGGCATCTTAAAATGTTAGGGGGTTGAGTTTGCGAAACCTTTCCCCAACCATTTCGATCCTTTCAGCTTGAGGAGGTGCATTACTTGGCTGCCCTCCAGCACTTTGTTGCAGAATTAGTTGCTGGATTTGGGCTGATTTCTGACGGACCAATTCCGTTAGTTGTAGGATAGTCGCATCTCGGCTATCAGTAGGGGCTGTAGTTTCCCTATCAGCCTCCCTACTGCCCTCACCTCTAATTCTTACCATTTTTCTCGTTCTACCCTATTAGTCCTTACGGCCAATAAAATACTCAACACAAGAAATTCACATAATCGCAACACTTACAAGCAAGGCCGCTTCCGCGCTTTTGGGTATGTGTACATGGACAGTCTACAGAACCTGTAACCGAAGCTCTGATACCAACTGTAGCGACCCTAGTCATCGCCACCATTTCTAGTGTTATTCTAAGTGCCTAAGGATGTATTTGTAATAATGCAAAGCAGAATTTCGTATGAAATTTTTCCTTTTACATCAAGGAAGTCGTTCCTGTACATGTCAAAAGAATTACATTAACCTCCTAACTATATTCATGTCCTAATTACATGGGTCGTGTATATAATTGCAGCAAAAGAATTTCCTATGCGCCCGGCCTCACAGGTCGTCATCCATGTACACACCACCCCCAAAAGTCGCTCGGAAGCTTCAAAAGAATGCCTTGCCGGCTAGGCGATCACGTACCGTGTTCGCTGGAACCTACAACACATAAAAGGTGGGATGAGCTTATAAAGCTCAGTAAATGGGAACTTATGCATGCAGTGCCCGTGTCATGAGTGGTAGAGGCATATGCGCCAATGCTCACTAATCCTCATGAAATCTGTCTTGTCTTGTCTTGTCTTATAGGGTCCCTAATACACGTCTTGTCTTGCACGTGTCTTGTCTTGTAGGGCCCTCGGCCAATCTAGCTACGAGGGCATTCGCCCGTATCACACGTCTTGTCTTGTACATGTCTTGTCTTGAAACCGTTGGCATAGAAAGTCACCTCGTAGCATTAGAAGAGCCATATTACACGTCTTGTCTTGCACGTGTATTGTCTTAAAAGGGTGACATACTAGTGTTAGTAATTATTTATCGCGCCCCGGCGATTATACGTAGCTTATGTCATGTGTTAAAACTCTCGTGAGACTCATGTATGCACATGAGAATGCATGTATGAAAATGCCACAAGACTTGTCATGCCATGTCATGGATGTGTAGTTCATGCCATATAATAAATCACATAGTGTCATAGAATCACATAGCCACGTAAATAATGCGCACATAATTTCATGTGTTAGAGTTGAAATTCCCACTTACCTGGCGTCCGTAGATGGTTAGCTAGTGATCCTGTGAAATTATTAGTCCCTATCCTCAAGCATAAAATTATATCGTCAGTGTACTGTCTAATTTCTCGAATTCCCTAAGTGTTAAAAATGCTTAGCTATAGAATAATTAAATATTTGAAATTTGCTAAGTCAAGTCAACTCGTGAGGTGTTAGATTAATTAGTGAAATTCGCGAGCTACCCTTGGCTCGTGAAATTCGTATAATTCGCGAACTATTCCTTAAGTTCGTGAAGTTCTTAGTTCGTCATGGCGTAACTTCATAATCTATGACTTGCTTAATTCGTGAAATATCACGTGCATGTACATCGCAAATGATTCGTGAAATAGAATTCGTGATCTTATATAATACGTGAAGTTTGTAAAATTCATGAAGTCCTAATTCGTGAAGTTTCCATGCTCAATTGTTAGTGAAACACCCTTAGCTCTTACTTTGCGAATTATAATTCTCCTCTCTCAACGTTACATGTCCTAATTTGCAAACTAGCTTACTTCGCGGACTGCCTTAAACCTTTAGTTGATTCGCCAAATTTGTCTCAATTCGCAAAATATCTAACACATTTCCCACCGAGTTCGCAAACCTCAATGATTCGCAAAGCTCATGATTCGTGCTCCGTGGCTTCGCCTTATAGTTCGCAAAGTGATCGTGACATGTGAACCTTTCAATCGCGAACTTGACCTAATTATTAATTCGTGAAATTCCTAACTACTTATAGTTCGCGAAATACTAACAATTCGTGAAAGCTCATTGCATTACTTAGGGTTCGCCAACCTCTCTTAATTCGCAAAATATTGTTCAGAAATTGCTCTAATTCGCCAGATGGATTCGCCGATCCTCGCTTATCTCTTCTACTTCGCGAATCCCGTCCCTAATTCGCCAACCTATTTCGCGAAACCCTTCCTCACTTATTTCACGAACCCATGCACTTGGAACCCTTGGATTCGTGAACTTCATTCCGGCTAGGTTTCACGAACTCATGCATGTGAAACTTTAGGGTTCGCGAACCTCGTTTATCAAGTGTTCGCGAACCATGATTCGCGGAACCTCTTTTTCACTACCAATTCGCCTATCTCCTAAACTCGTGAACCTACACTTCACGGTTCTTAAACATCTTTACCATTCAAAATTCTTGAGAACTTAGATCCAAAAAGGTACTTTTCTCCAAGAACACTATGAACTTAAATATTTCCCAAAACCCTTGAGACCTAACAACCTTCCAAAGGTTCTAATAACGAAAATCTCTTTCTTATCTTACTTTGAATATCAATTAAACTTATTCTCTTCAACCCTCATGAGAAACCTAAGCAAAAGATGATTTTCGTGCTCAACGTTCTAAGGTATATTTTACATGGATAAAAACATGAAATTAGGGTGGAAAGGTTATACCCACTCCGAGCTCCTTCAATCTTTTCTTGAGTTTCTTCTATATACTAAGGTTTCCTAGAGTTTTCCCTTGAGAAATGTTTCGTTCAATTCTTCTTGTTTCACTTAAGCCTTGATGATTTTCCTTACTCCCTTTGGGTTTATAAAATCAATTGTTTTAGATAAGTATCAAATTCTCCAGGCATGGTTGAGGGGACATTTTGGTGACGTGTATTGCCTCATTTTAGGGAACTTTTTTTTGGTAGAAGGAATTTCCATTTACCACAGTCTCAAATGACAATATTTGTACAATCAAAGCCTACTATACATAGGGATTAGTAACCAGGGCCAGAACAAATGAGCTGAAATAACACTGAGTGAGCAACACGCTTCCTGTGGCAGAATGCTTGAAGCCTCCCTTTCATTTCCTGTTTAATCATGCAGCTAATCTTAATCACATCCTTCTCACCTAGTTCATGAAATCTCCGGTTCCTTTCACAACAAATATGGTACAGCACTGATGCATAGCAAGCCACAGTTATACGACTCTGAACATTTCTTTTCTTCCCCGTGCAAATCATCCAACAGCATAGGTCCTCAAATGATTGAATCATCACTCCAATATTCAGCCATGAGTTGATACAATTCAGCACTTGCTGGCTAAATGAGCACTCCATGAATAGGTGGTCAACAGATTCCTCTGCCATTCCACAGAGCTTGCATCTGCGATTGAATATGGTCATCCCCCAAGCATGCAATCTGTCCGTTGTTAGCAATCTTTTCTGCAGAATCAACCAAAGAATAAATGATTGTTTAGGAATGTTAAGCCTATTCCACACAGCATTACAATATGGAAAATCTGGGAGTTCGCCTCTGAGCCAGAGATATCCCGTGTGAACAGAGTACTCCCCGTCAACAGCCGGTACCCATTTACTGCCCCTATATCCCAATCTAAACCTCTCTTTTAGCCTATGTAATTTCCTCCAATGCCAGCTCGAGTCCACGGAAGGATTAAATTCCCAAAAATCTGACCCCTTCAAATATATCACATTGATCCATTTTATCCACAGTGAGTCCACTTTCATGGTAATGTCCCAGATTTGTTTGCCGGCCAGGGCAATATTCCAGGTAACACAGTCCCTAAGATTGAGCTCACCTTTGCTTCGTGGCCTACAGACGCTCTCACAATTCATGAGAGGTATGCACTTTCCATGCGCCCTTTTTCCCCAAAGAAATTCTCTACAAATTCTATCAACCACCTTTGAAACAGATTTGGGAAGTAGAAAGATTGACCCCCAATACCCATGTGTTGCCAGTAGCACAGAATTTATCAGACATAATCTACCCGCATAAGAAAGATTTCTTGTTGCCCAGCAGTTGATTCTGGCTGTTATCTTCTCTACTAATGCCTGGCACGAGCTTCTACTCCATTTGATTGGGGATATGGGAACACCCAAATATCTCATTGGGTAGTTCCCTCTCTGAAAACTTGAAAGCCGGGCAATCTGGTTTGCAGCATCGCTAGAAATTCCAGCCAGGTACAAACTGGATTTCTGGCGGTTTGGCTCCAACCCTGAAACTGCTTGCAAGTGGTCTAGAGCTTCCTTAAGCACTGCTACTGACCCTGGAGTACCCTTACAGAACAGCATGAGGTCGTCTGCGAAGCACAAATTCACCAATTTAATGGCACGACAGTTAGGATGAAATCTAAACCGGTTATCCTTAGAGGCTAGCTGCAATTTTCTTGTGAGATATTCCATAGTAATCACAAATTGTAGAGGTGACATGGGGTCCCCTTGTCGCAGTCCCCTGGCGCCTTTGATAGGTTTAGTTAAAGCTCCATTAATGGACACAGTATAGGTAACAGAGGTAACACATTCCATTACCCACTTGACAAACTTCATGGGAAAGTTAAGGAGGCATAACCATTCCTTTAAGAAGTTCCAGTCAACTGTATCATATGCTTTCCTGACATCCACTTTCATTTTAGGGAACTTTACTTTCCCAAGTTTGACTTTAATATTTTGGGCCTACTTTAGAATTTAAATATAGCTCACTATAATTGTAGTCTAATTTCTTATCTTTACTAATACTATTATTTTAAATGGCACAGTTCGTCACTTGTTATGGACCCGCGACATAGGATTCGTGAACTTTTTATTGTCCCAGTTCGCAAAGTTGACAGCTCCTCACCTAATTCGCAAAGTCGATTTCTATTAGTCCATGAAGTTCATAGTTCGCGAACTAATTCGCGAAGTCAACCATCTCTAACTCAATTCGCGAAGTGATTCGCCAACCTATCTTAGTTCGTGAAAGCTCACCAACGATTCGCGGATCTCTATTATTCGTGAATCCCCTCTTCACGGCTCTTAAACATTTTTAATACCTAAAGTCTCAGAGACCTTCGATCGAAAAGCGTCTCTCCTAATGACCGTGTGAATATCCTATGGACTTTAATTACTTCGAAAACCCTCGAAACATAAACAAGAAAATTCCAGAATTCCTAAGTATAAAACTCTCGAACAGTTTCCAAGAACAACGTACAACAAATATACCTTAGGGAGTAAACTCGTATTCACTCGCTAACCCTAATTTATTTTTACAACGGTTCTATAGCCGAAAGTTTTATATGGTTAAATTTCTAATCACGGGGTGATCGAAAATTTATTAATCATACACTGAGTATCAAAGAACAGCATTGTATAACTACTTTCCTCACCTTCTTACTTCGGCTCCTTTTAATCGTTTAAGGATTCTTGAGCTAAAAATCACTTTCCTACTTTCTTTCGTTGCTTCTTTGTTCTTCTTTCTTCTGCCTTTTCGTTTTCTACCTCCTTCGATTTTTTTCTTGTTTCCTTTCTATCTTTGACCAATAATTATTGTTGTAGACTAAGTGGTATGGGGTAACATACCTCCAACGTGGGTGGTTTCCGGATTTTTTAAGAAAATAGCCTTTGAGTTGGTCATATTTTAAAAAATAGCACCCAAAATCGGACTTTACCTTTCTACCCTTACTAACTCTGCTCTAAAGACTATTTCACCCTTATTTAATGTCAATCAACAACCTCAACAACACTTAACGAAAAAATTAATTAAAGGGTTTACTGTTACACTGTAGCGAATCTGAAACATCAGACCCGTGATAGAAGAGTGGGGTAGAAGTAAAAAAAACACACTATCTTTCACTTCCAGTAAAAAAAAAAAAGCAAGCGTGTGCTCTCCCGCCCCTGCACTGCAAATCGTCTTCTCTGCAACTCAAAGCCTACCGAAACTCAACCTCAATCGACTCATTCGACAATGGCATTCAACGCGAACACCCAAAGAGTGGAGGTATGTGTTCTACTCTTCGTCTTCTTCAATTTAACGCGAGAGGGGATCTGGGAACGACCCATCGAACCCTAATTTGGGGCGGACACGTGCTTGCAAGCATAGGACAGAGCTTGGTAGCATAGGACCCGTGCTTGGCAGCATAGGACTCGCGCTTGGTAGCATAGAACCTGTGCTTGCGAGCATAGGACCCGTGCTTGCAAGCATAGGACCCGTGCTTGCAAGCATAGGACCCGTGCTTGCAAGCATAGGACTGTGCTTGCAGGCATAGGACCTGTGCTTGCAGGCATAGGACCTGTGCTTGCGCAGCGTACGTCGCTTTTTAATGCATGGGTCCCGTGCTTGCAAGCAGAAGACCCCCGCTTATGAGCAGGGGACCTATGCTTATTTGACGGGTCCCCTGTGTATTAGCCGCGTTTCTCCTGCTTAAACGCTGGGGTCCTCTTACCTGCAGGAAGGGTCCTGTGTCACTGCGCGCGCGCAAGGTCGGGGCACCCGCGCGTTATAATCGGGGGACCCGCGCGCTATGACCAGGGGACCCGCGCGTTATAATCGGGGGACCCGCGCGCTATGACCAGGGGACCCGCACGCTATGACCAGGGGACCCGCGCGTTATAATCGGGGGACCCGCGCGTTATAATCTGTGCTTGAATCTCAGCATATGCGATGCGGTCCCCTGCGCCGCATGCACATAAGGGTTTTCTGTTTTCATTAGTTCATACCACGTAATTTAGCTAAAATGTGTGTTACGTATAAATTAGGTTGTGATGCAGAAGCAGTTCGACACAGTGGACGAAGTTCCCCATTTGACTGTAAAGCTGAGCTCGTTATACGCCGATGCCAGCGAGCTGATAAGACAATGTCTGAACCAGCACGAGTGGGAGATTTTTAGGAACGAGAGTCCGTTCGGCCGCCTTGTTAGGGCCGAGCCTGATTTTAACCTCTCGGGCCAGTTGCTGTGGTACCTTATCCAGAGCCAGACGATGCTGCACAACCGGGAAGAGCTGTGGATGATTTTTGGCGAAAAACCACTCCGATTTTCAAAGTCGGAGTATTGCCTAATCACCGGGCTGAAGTTCGCAGCCGAGTTACCGCCGGTAAACGGCGGCTCCCAATTCACCGCAAGACATTTTGGTCACGGCTCAAAAGTCCGCATGTCGCACGTCAAGCGTGTGTTGGAGGAGTTGTCTGGCGACGAGGACGATGTGGACTTCGAGAAGCTGAAGTTGGCGGACGTGTACTTCGCCACCGCCGTGTTGATGTCTCGACCGTCGAAGAAGGACACCGTCGTCAGTCCCTGGGTCCTTAGTCTCGTCGAAGATCGGTTAGCATTCTCCCAGTATCCTTGGGGGACCGTGGCATTCAATGAGGTCATACGCACTGTAAAGGTAAACCTGCGGGAGAAGTCACGGGAGTGGCTGATCAGTGGGTTCATACAACCACTTCAGGTGAATTTATAACTAAGCTTCTTTGCATACCATGTTTTGAGGGACGTTTCTAAGATTTTTTGCGTTATTCGTATTCAGATACTAGCATACGAGTGCATACCGGGGGTTGCAGACGAGTTTGCGGTTCGCAAAGAAGAAGATTTCACGCCACGCATGCTCAGGTGGGCGACGAAGAATTGGCGTCGCAAAGCATGCCCGACTCTTAGGACGGTCGCGGATGCCGTCGACGGCGATTTTGTACGAGGGTTGTTAGTGCCGTCAGCGGAAGAGTTGGAGGCGGCGTACTTTAGGGACAGCGTTTTTGACGTTGGGGCGGCACACGAGCTATTCGACCGTGTGACGGGCCTACTCATGCGGGGAGTGGAGGTTAGGTGTGCGAGAGGCCACCGCGATCGTGGCGACGACGATCATTTAGCGATCGTACCTGTTGAAGATTATCCCACACCTGTGGAGGTGGTTGAGGCTGGAGATTTTGGTGCTTCGTCGAGCGCCCGAGGAGTTCGAAGAAAAGGCAAATCGACTGTAGAAATTGTTGATCTAAGTGACGAGGATTCTGGCTCAGATAGAAATGAGAAGTGGAGTAACAAGTACCGCGGGCGAGTGGACTTCTCTGGGCGTCAGTTGATTCATGCACATGATCGCGTGCTCATTGACAAGTACCTTCAAGCGGCAAGATTTAGGTAAATGTTTTCTTTCGATGTCAACCTCAGTTATCGTACATAAACACGTAATAATTTTTCTTTTTATGCAGTGATAACGTTTGGTCGGGTGACATGTGCGACGTGGATGCCCAAGGCTTCTACATGTTGCTCTTCCATGATATGCTCAAGTCCAATTGTCTTGACGCATATCTAGATTGCTTGAGGCGAATCTATGCGGACTCCGATAATTATCCTCGCGTCTTCGTCTTTCCAAGTTACGTGCAAGACGAGCACTTTAGGAAGGCGCAGAAGTTGAATAGGATGGCGAAAGTACGGGTGGATGATATGGAGGAATTCGTGAATGGATTGTCGAGAAGCAGTCGGAGCTGGTTGGAGCGTCTCACGGAGGATGAATTGATACGATGCAAGTACATCATCTCTCCCGTTTTCGCACGGACCCACTGGGCAGTGCTTCTTTTTGACGCGTCAACGCAAACCTTCGTCCTTAACGATTCATTGGGCGCGCATGGTGTGCAATTCGCCGGGAGAGTGTTCGTAAGTAGCTGAAATCCGACTTGTCTATTATTTTTTATTTACTGAGTAACATGTTCGACGTTTGCTATTTTTTGCAGGCGGAGTTTCTTTCTGCATATTGGCGTTTCAAGTTCGATATCGTCACAAAGCCAAAGTTGAATAATAAAATGAATCGGAGCCAGAAGGCTGGCAGCTTGGATTGCGGGGTTCATGCGGCGTTGACGGTGGAGACGGTTATGGTTGACACGCCCGAGTTTAATGAATATCAAAGGCAGATTGATATTTCAGCGTATCGATCCACTATGGCTGCACGGATATTGCGTGACAGTATAGCTGTATGCTCCATTTGTTTGGCTGAGTATAACTTCGGTTAGTGTTAATTGTAGGTGGATATGGACAATTTGGACTTGGTGTAGTTGAAAGTTATATGGAGGAATTTGTATGAAACGAAACGAGATGGGTGATTTGACTTGTTACTGAGGAAAATACTTTGACCAAATACTCAGTAATTGTTCAATAATTGTTCAATAATTAGAAACCCTAAATTAGGCAGCGACCCGTTCATATACATATACACTTGGGACCCGTCCCATCAGCGCCAATGCAATATTCGCTGGTCCCCTGATATTACGGGCGGGTCCCGTATATTTAACGTGCGGGTCCCATGATGTCAAGTTATGGTCCCTTGAGCACGTATCCCACCATATGACTTGATAAACCTTTTTTCCATTGTTGAGATTCTCTGTATGAAACGACACGTGATGGGTGATTTGACCTGTTACTCAGGAAAATATTTTGACCAAATACTCAGTAATTGTTCAATTATTGGTACGAATAAAGCGAATGTGAGAAACCCTAAATTGGCAGCGACCCGTTCATATACATATACGCTTGGGACCCGTCCCATCAGCGCGGGACCCGTCCCATCAGCGCCAATGCAATATGCGCGGGTCCCTTGCTCCGAAAGTACGGGTCCCATATATTTAATTCGGGTCCCATGAATTAAAGTTATGGTCCCTTGAGCACGTATCCCACCATACGACTTGATAAACACTTTCCATTGTTGAATAATTGATTCTCTGTATGAAACGAAACGTGATGGGTGATTTGACTTGTTACTGAGGAAAATATTTTGACCAAATACTCAGTAATTGTTCAATTATTGGTACGAATAAAGCGAACGTGAGAAACCCTAAATTTGCAGCGACCCGTTCATATACGCTTGGGACCCCAGATTACTTTAAAATAAAAAGTAAAACAACGCTTTTAATGTATTAAAAGCCGCACGACCAACTCCTTGCAGCAGAAAGCATACATTCCACCGTCGTCATTCTCTATAGGTGATAATCATGACGATCAGCAGCATTTTTTTTTCAAGTCGATGGTCAGTGGGTAATTCGCGAGGACAATACGTCGAACTGGGTTCCCGATCCAACTTGCCGGTGGCAATCAATCTTGGTCGACGACGGTTCATGCACGTTAGTGGATCTCACTAACGAGATATTGAATGCATTGTCGTTACGCAACGACAATACCAAACTACGGATAAGCTACATGCCTTGCATAGACTACAATTATGTGCGCCCCATCTACATCGAGAACGATTACGGCATACGTGCGTACCTTGGACAGATCCACGCCCAATCTCGGGTAAGTGATCGATCCACGCCCAATCTGGTCAATCCATGCCCTCCTCCTCTCGTTCGGCGACCACCGTCGACCCTCTTCTTCTTGAAACTGATGCAATTGCATGCCAAGCTGGTCAAATCGCCCGAACAACGTGGTGAAGTTATTGTCCATACGACTTTGCCACTCATCGAAGCGTGGACCCGAGGATGAACCATGACCAGTTGATGGACCCGTTTCCGGAGCTGCATGAAAGCCGTGCTCGTGCGGATGTTCGGGGATACGTCCGTGATGCAACATCATATCGCTGTCGCGACGGCCACTGCCCTCGATCTGGGCTATGGTCTCAGGCACGAAATTCTGCCGGCTAGAACCCTCACCGCGATGGCGGTGGCCGCAGGAACACCTAACCTCCGCTCCCTGCAGGAGTAGGTCCGTGACACGATCGAATACTTCGTGTGGGGCCCCAACATCGAAAACGCTGTCCCTAAAGTACGGTGCCTCCAGCTCGTACGCTTCCAGCACTATCAATCCTAGTACCTGGGACCCGTCAGCGTGTGATGCGACGGACTTAAGAGTCGGGCATCCCTTGCGACTCCAATTTCTCGTCACCCACCTGAGCATGCGTGGCGTGTAATCTTCTTGTTTGCGATCCGCATACTCGTCTGCAACGCCCGGTATGCACTCGTATGCCATTATCTGAATTCATAACGCAAATAATATTAGCAATCATGTCAAAACAAGGTATGGCAAAACTTAATTAAAAATCACCTGAAGTGGCTGCACGAACCCACATATCAGCCAATCCCGTTTGATCTCAACTAGATTTTTTTTAACGGAGCGTATAAGGTCCCTGAAAGCCACGCTGCCCCAAGGATACTGTGAGAACGCAAACAGGTCTTCAGCGAGATGGAGGACCCAAGGAGGGACTACGGTGTCCTTCTTCGACTTTCGGGCCAACAACACCGCGGTGGTGAAGTAGACGTTCGCCAACTTCAGCTTCTCGTCGTCCCTACGTTCTTCGTCGCCAGACAAGCCCTCCAATGCAATCTTGACGTGAGACAAGCGAATTTGGGCTCTACCGCCAAAATGTCTCATCGCGAATGATTCGTCTTCGTTCACCGCCGGTATCGCGGCTTCGAACTTCAGCCCCGTAATTAGGCAGTAATCCGATTTTGAAAATCGGAGTGGCCTATTGCCAACAACCATCCAGAGCTCTTCGCGGTTGTGCAGAGTGGTCTGCCTCTGGATGAGGAACCACAACAACTGGAGCGAGAGCTGAAAATCCGGCTCGGCCATAACAAGGCGGCCGAACGGACTCGAGGCACAAAAAAACTGATACTCATCCTGGTTAAGACAGTTTCTTATCAACTCGCTGGCGTCGCTGTATAACGAGCTCACCGCAGGTCGGCAATCAGGAACTTCGTCCACTGCCGAACTGCTTCTTCATCACAACCTAATTTATACGTAAAACACATTGTAGCCAATTACTTGGTGACAGGGGACCTGTGCGAATTTACACGGGACCTGTGCGAATTTTAACGGGACCTGTGCGAATTTACACGGGACCTGTGCGTATAAGCGTAGGTCCCCTGCTTATAACGCAGGGGTCCCCTGCTCGTAGCGCGAAGGTCCCGTGTTGTTCTTCGCAGGCGCAAGGCCACGGGACCCGCCCATAAGATGATGGTCCAGACATGGGTCCCCTGCGTATAAGCGTGGGTCCCCTGCTTATAACGCAGGGGTCCCCTGCTCGTAGCGCGAAGGTCCCGTGTTGTTCTTCGCAGGCGCAAGGCCACGGGACCCACGCTACGCAGTGGACCCGTGCTGTGACCATCACCGGGACCATCATCTTATGGGCGGGTGGCGTGAAAATACGCACTACTTCTATGCACGGTCCCGTGCTTGCAATCACGGTCCTATGCTTCCAATCATGGTCCTATGCTTGCAAGCACGGGTCCGATTTTGAAAATTAGGGTTTCAATCCGTTAAATTGAAGACGAAGAGTAGAACAAATACCTTCACTCTCTGGGTGTTCCCGCTGATTGCCATTGTAGATTGAGGTTCGGATTTGGGTTTTACTTGCAGAGAAACGATTTGCAAAACGTTTGGTGTGCAGGAGAAACGACAATTGAATTGAATATTGAAAGTTAAAGTGGTGGTTGCTTTTTTACTTTTACTGTTATATCACGGGTCTATTATTGTTTGCCAATCACTACAGTAAAACCTGTAAATTCTTTTATATTATACCTCTTTATGTTTATTACATAACTAACCGACTTAAATACAACTATCTATATATTTTTAAACCTAATTAAATATTATAAAATATAGTTCATTCAATTTAAAATACAATTAAAATATAGATCAGGTTCATAATATATATGCTTCAAATTAAATATAAATACTTAGATTCACGTACAATACAATAGCATAAAATTATTACATAATTTACTATTCTACCCTTCTCGCCCTTCTCCAACCGGAGCTTGGTCGACATCCTCCTGCACGGCGTCGTTTCGGACAACCTCGATCCAACCTGGGCCTATCATCACTTCGCTCTCAGCCTCGTCGTCGTCTTTTCGGACAGCCTCGGGTGCTTGTCCTTCGATCACTTCGCCGTCGTGTTCGATAGGATGGTCGACGCCGTTTAAGAATCTGTCGATCTCAAACACGATGAACAGCCTCCTTTGGGAGAGGTCGACGCCGAGGTCGGCCTCTAGACGGCGGCGGACGGCGTCGGCCGTGGTAGTCCGGGGGTCCGAGTTACGGACGATTTCCTGGAGGCGGGCGACGATTTGGGCGTCCGTCAGCATTCTTGGTCGATTTGTTTCTGGGATTATTAAAAATGTTAAGTTCGGATGATGTGTGTTTTTATAATGCAGACATAGTTAATTGAAGCCCTACAGCTTGCAAAACCGTAAGACCTTTCGAAAACCCTAACATATATCGCGGGACCCAGGCTCTAGTGCACGGGACCCAAGCTCTAATTCGCGGGACCCAAGCTCTTGTGCACGGGACCCAAGCTCTAGTGTATGGGGGCATGGGACCTATCAATAAGAAGCGATTATGCGCGGGTCCCCTGTTTTTGCGCGCAGGTCCCCTGTTTTTGCGCGCAGGTCCCCTGAATTTATGTGCAGGTCCCAAGATCTAATGCGCCGGCACTAATGTGCGGGAACCATGCACTGATGGTATAGAGGTCCCATGAATTTATGCGCGGGTCCAATGAATTTATGTGCGGGTCCCATGAATTTATGTGCGGGTCCCGTATATTTATGTGCGGGACTCATGCTTCTATCTAGGGTCCCATGATCTAACGCGCGGGTTGCCTGCTTTCAAGCAGGGTCCCCTGACCAACTGGACGTTTTAAAAAGCAAAAATTGAACATGTTCGGCAGTCCAAACCGGAATTTCGAAGCTTGGAGAACCCATTTACTTCGAAACAGGGTTTAGGACTGAGAGTTACAAAGATTTAGATGGTTATATTCAAAATACGACCAGGAAAAATACTTACAGTGAAGCGTCAGGTTCGAATTCTTTCACTGAGGACTTTCGAGTGTTCCTTCGCCTGTGAAGAAGCTGATATGAAGTCGGGTCAACTGCCTTGCAGAAGCAGAAGAAATTGTAGGTGATTTCTCTTAAGGACGAGGACGAAGAAGAAGGAGAATAATTGGGTGAGGTGGAATGAATGCTTTCTGCTAATGGAGGTGCAGCTTTTAATTCATTTCAGGCGTTGTATTTTATTTTTGTTTTTCTTTTTTTTATTAATAATAAGGGATTACGAGAAGATGATTAAGTGTTAATTAAAAAGAGTGCTATTGACCAAAAAAAAAGTCAAGAGTGCTATTTTTTTAAACTTGACCGCGTCAAAGGCTATTTTTTAAAAAGACCCGTGGTTTCCCTCACCCTAAGAAATGTTCATCCTTATCCTAATGTATTTGGGCCAAGAAGATTTATTTAGTTGGGCCATCTACTTTCAATACCTATTATTTAATGAAATTCCATTAGGTTGAACTAAATCCTATAAGGGCTTAAATTTGGGTTTATATCCGGCCCAAATATTATTATTATATTTCGGATATATTAATTTTCTCACATCTAGCTTCTGTCGAAAATTTCTCCTACCGAAATCATATTTCTTATACGAAATTATTTCTAAATCCTAATAGCATCTCTTAAGTTACGCATCACGAAAGTATCTATAACATGTAGCACGTAGTCATATAGTTACATATAAGGTCGCAAAACATGTACCATACCATCACGTAACACATAATGTTCACGCAGATTTATTGGCCGGTCAATCACGGGGGTCGGGTATTACATCCTCCTCCCCTAAAAAGAATTTCGCCCGCGAAATTCCGCCAATGGAAATAATTCAGGATAGCGATGGGCAGGAAGTTAGGTTGGTTGGGTTAGGGGAATAACCGCCTAATCGGTCGTAAAGGTGATCCTTCCACTTTGCCTCATGCGCTCGTACAATTCTTGTTTCGGCTTGTTCAGCCACCAGAGCACGTTCTGCTACCTGGGCTTAAGTTGCCCCCTGAAGTCCACTCATACTAACGTCGCGGTAAAGTTCTGGCTTCAGGCGTTCCAAAAACCTCTCGATCTTCAGTGAGTCAGTGCTCACCTGTGACGACCCTACATTTCTAATTAGGATTAGTGGCGGATTTTCGCAACGTAAGTCGCGGAATACTCGTCTAATAAAAACTTTTTTCCTAAAAGATAATATAATACGACAAAATATTATTTTATATAGTAGTATCTGTACAATCGGCGTAGCCCCAAAATGTCAAAAGAACAAAAACCCTATCGTCGCTCCACATGTCATCATCCATGTACCGCCCCGCCCTCAAAAGTCCGTGGAGTATCGCCACCAGCCGCCTCAGTCTTGACGCGCGTCGGCGTCAGACTCAGTACCTACAACACGTAAATAATGAGCGATTTGCCCAGTAGGTGATAGAAATGCATGTATGCACGTGAAAGCTCATTCCCGATCCCAATATCTCACATGCAATGTTCACTCTTTCTTGTCCCACAATCCTATCTCATAATACAAAACACAGGGCCCTAGGTAACACTCAACACCTCGCGCGCCTATAACATAACGGAAGCTTACACTAGCTGCGTTTTGACGTTCACGCAACTGCCCTGCTAGGTCGCTCTTCCGTAAGCGGTAGCCTACGCCGACAGCGTTTTGACGTTCACGCAACTGCCCTGTCAGGTCGCTCCCTCCGCTAAAATAAAATCACGACGGTTTTGCACCTCGGGACGTTCACGCCCGAGTAGACAGATCGATCACGCCTGGCTGCCGTCAGGTGTCATACGAGTACGAACCTCGACTCCTCAACGAGTCGTAAAATCACAATAATCTCGAACTACCCCGCTCAGCGGTACGCCAAAATATTATCGTCTCCACACGGCATAAGTATCTCACCCCTGTGATATGATATGCATATGGTATGCATATAAACGTGATAATACATGAAACGTGCGTTAAACACATAAATCACGTAAATCATCGAAGCACATAAAATCACGTAATTCAAATAAGTGTTTACGCATTGTAGATGAATAATTCACCTACATGTCCTCCAAATACAGTCAGTCAAGTAATCTGGTGAACTCCTTAAATGTTGAAACTCTGGACAGGTAAATATTACCATGTTAGTATATTTACTAAGTCTTGTAAGACTCGAAATTCTCAAGCCTTAAATACCGAAAAACCCTAGAAATCTCGAAAACCCTAATTTGCCGAAAACCCAAATAGTAATAAAAATCCTAAAATGCCGAGAACTACTAAGTACCGAAACTTTGGTATATCATGACATGCGAAAACTTTTACGAAGACTTGATAATCAAAAACTTCGAGGTGTGGCTATCACGAAAACTTTGAGGAGTATTATAATACTGATAATATTATGAAGTCTCGCACTATTTTACTGTAAGCATATCGAAAACATTAAGTGATGATTGTAATAATATCGAAAACATTATGAACCACCCTTGATAATGGAACCAAACGAAAACCTTCGGAAATTTTATAATATGAAAACTAATATGAAACAAAAACTTTACCTAATTATGACTTAAATAATTTTGTGGGATAGAATATCAAGGCTTCGAAAACTTTTATGTAATTATATAGAAACTCTCTTTGCACATGCTAACACAATATAATAATAATATTTCCGACTATCCAAGACTTGCAAACATCACTTACGATTAACTTAAACCTAGAGACCTACAAATGACGAAAAATTCAGATTGTCGAGATCTTTATATGTCGAAGTGTTTTCATTGAGAATGTAGAGATCTTGATATATTGCGAAAGGTAATTCTCGAGAAAGCTTATGCGAACAATTCATGATTCTCGAAATCTTATCACGAGATTTCATGATTTCGTAATCACTTACCAAAATAGCTCGGAATCCTTATCACGAGAACTTTATAGTTCTCGAAATGATTTCGAAATCACTTACCAAAATTTATAACTTCTCGAGATCATAAATTGCAAAATTCATCGTAATTCTTTCGAAAACCCTAAAATGAAAATTCTTACACCATCAAGATCCGCTTGAAGAACTATTTCTAACCGACAATACGGTACTCTTTCATTTCAACCTTTGAAAACTACACAAATCCCATAATTAATAGATCTTAAGTCTTAATAAAATCGTATACTTCGGAATTTACCAAGGCTTGTATTACCTAAACATGAACATACTTCTATACTAGAAGATTTAGGGTTTTGAAACCTGACAATTATCGAACTCCCTATAATTATCATAAGATCGTGTATAACCAAATATATTGGGAACATGGAACATATTATATATGCTGAAGCTTACTAAGTACGAAAATTGAGAATACCTTTCTTCTTACTAAGTTGCCTTATAACTTGTTGACTTCGCTAGCTTCAACTCCTTCTATTCTAAGTCCTTGTGAGTTGAGAATGAGGGTTTCCTTTGCTATTGATCGTTAATATACGGTAATTGTTAGATAAGCATCCACTGTTTCCAAAGTATGTATGATGGGACAAGGTGGACTGTTTCTTTTAATCTCAACGTTAAATAAGCTTGTTAAATAAAATATTTCTATGGTTCGGCTTCAGTTCCAGACTTTAACCAACCAAATTCCACCCAAGTTAATACTTATCTTAATATATTAAATTTATTTAGTTCTTAGGATAAGTTTGAAATATATTTTTGAAACCATCGAAATTTATGTTCCTGTTTCATAGTCTAATTTTCTTTGTAGAATTTCTTAATCCACAAGATTACACATTTACCTACACCAAAATCCCGTATTAAATTTACGGGTATTACATCCTCCCCCCTTAAAAGAATTTCGTCCCCGAAATTATGCCGACTGGAATTACTCGGGATAACGAACTCTCATATCGTCCTCACGCTCCCAAGTGGTTTCTTCAATTGATTGATTCCGCCACAACACCTTAACTAACGGAATAGTTTTATTCCGGAGTTGCTTCATTTCATACATCAAAATTTCTACAGGCTCCTCTTCGTAACTCAAGTCATGCTTGAGCTGTTGATAAAGAAGCTCGTCTGGATCACGTGGCTCGGGTCCGCAACGTTTTTTCGTAATGTCGATACGTGAAAAACGTCGTGAACTTGTGATAACGAAGTCTGCAACTCTAACTGATATGCAACTTCTGCGACTCGTTTAATGATCTTGAATGGGCCTATGTATCTGGGACTCAACTTGCCCTTTCGTCCGAAGGGTTTCACACCTTTCATCGGGGAAACCTTTAGGAACACTTGATCGTCTTCTACAAACTCCAATGGTCATCGTCGATGATCTGCATAACCTTTCTGGCGACTCTGAGCAGTTCGCATCCTTTCTCGGATCTTTGTCACGGCCTCTGTGATTTTCCAAATCATATCTGGTCCCAATAGTGCCCGTTCGCCGATTTCATCCCAATGGATTGGGGATCGACACTTACGCCCGTATAACGCCTCGTACGGTGCCATTCCTATTCTAGCCTGGAAACAATTGTTATAAGAGAATTCGATCAATGGTAGGTACTTACTCCAGTTTCCCTTGAAATCTAGAACACAAGCTCGTAGCATATCTTCTAGAGTTTGGATTGTTCGTTCAGACTGCCCGTCGGTTAAGCAGTACTGAATGAGAGCTTGGTACCCATGCTTTCTGCAGGCTCTGCCAAAAGTTCGACAAAAATCTCGAATCTCGATCCGAGACTATAGAGGTTGGAATTCCATGGAGCCAGATGATTTCCTGAATATACAATTCAGCATAGCGTTCCATGGAAAAGGTAGAGCTGATGGGAAGGAAATGGGCTGATTTAGTTAGGCGATCTACAATCACCCAGATAGCATCGTGGCCTTTCGTCATCTTAGGTAAACCAACGACGAAATCCATCGTGATATGATCCCACTTCCATTATGGAATGGGTAGGGGCTGTAGGGTTCCACCGGGTCGCTGGTGTTCTGCTTTAATCAATTGGCAGGTTATACATCGGTTCACGAATGATGCGATGTCTTTCTTTATTCCTGGCCACCAGTACGTTACTCGCAAGTCTTGATACATCTTTGTGGCTCCTGGGTGTACCGAATATGTGGTCGTGTGTGCTTCCTTCATTATTGTTTGTCGTAGCTCCTCATTGTCAGGTACATAAAGACGGTTCATGTATAATAAAGCTTCATCCTCTCGGATTTTAAAATCCTCGGGTCGTGCCTCCTTCATTTTTAGATAGAGTTCGTCTTCTTCTTGCATTTTCATGATCCGTTCTAGCAACGTTGGTTGAAGAGTTAATGCAGCTAGCCTTGCCTCAACTTCGCCCAAATTGACTATTTCTATTCCAAGTTGATTTAGCTCTGCATTCACCGCTTAATGCATCTGTGACTACGTTGGCTTTGCCCGGGTGATAGCTGATAATGCAATCGTAGTCTTTTACGAGTTCTAACCATCGCCGTTGTCGCATATTCAATTCCTTCTGAGTGAAGAAATACTTCAAGCTCTTATGGTCTGTGAAGATTTCGCACTTCTCTCCATAAAGGTAATGTCTCCATATCTTCAAAGCAAAGACCACTGCTGTCAGTTCCAAGTCGTGGGTCGGATAGTTCTTCTCGTATTCCTTTAACTGCCGTGAAGCATAGGCAATTACCTTTCCGTTCTGCATCAGCATGCATCCCTAGCCATTCTTCGAAGCACCGCTGTATACAGCAAATCCCCCGGTCCCTGATGGTATTGTTAATATCGGGCCAGAGGTAAGACGTTTCTTCAATTCATGAAAGCTCTGCTCGCATGCTTCGGTCCATTTAAACGGAACGTTCTTCCTCGTCAAATTGGTCAGTGTAGAGGCAATACTGGAGAAGTCCGCTATAAACTTACGGTAATATCCCGCAAGTCCCAGAAAACTCCTGACTTCGGTAGGGGTAGTAGGTCGGGACCAATTATTCACAGCTTCGATTTTACTCAGGTCCACGGAGATTCCATTCCCAGAAATCACGTGTCCCAAGAAGGCTACTTGCTCAAGCCAGAATTCACACTTCTTGAATTTGGCGTAGAGCTGCTTCTCTCGCACGATTCCTAAGACGGTTCGTAAATGGCTTTCGTGGTCGTCTCTTGTCTTAGAATAGATCAGAATATCGTTTATAAAGACGATAACGAACCGATCGAGGTAGTCTTTAAAGACTCGGTTCATCAGGTACATAAAAGCAGCTGGGGCATTTGTTAGTCCAAAGGCATGACCAAAAACTCATAATGGCCGTACCTCGTACTGAATGCAGTTTTAGGAACATCTACCTCCCTGATCTTTAGTTGATGGTATCCCGAACGGAGGTCAATTTTCGAGAATACCGTCGCTCCTTGTAGCTGATCGAATAAATCATCGATCCTCGGTAAGGGATATTTACTCTTGACCGTGATCTTGTTCAATTCTCGGTAGTCGATGCACAGTCGCATCGACCCATCCTTCTTTCGCACAAAAAGAACGGGTGCGCCCCACGGTGAAAAACTTGGCTGGATAAACCCTTTAAATAATAAGTCCTCTATGTTGTTCCTTTAACTCTTTTAACTAATTCGGCACTAAGCGATAGGGAGCTTTAGAGATTGGGGTTGACCCCAGTATCAAATCTATTGTGAATTGTATTTCTCGATCAGGGGGTAACCCCGGGAGATCATCGGGAAATACATCAGCGTATTCGTTGGCTACAGGTACGTCTTTTAGTTCCGGCTGAGGTAAGTCCTTTGCTTTCACCGCGTATACGAGATAAGACTCACAACCTGACCTCAAAAGTCGTTGAGCCTTCAGAGCTGATATTCTTGGAATACTATTCTCATCTGCTTTACCCGAAAAAAGTGAATGCTTCTTCTTCGGGCAGTTGGAATTTAACGATCAATTTGTTGCAATCTATGATGGCTCCATATCTTGAAAGCCAATCCATTCCGAAGATGACGTCGTAGTCTTTCATTGGGATTACAATTAGGTAGACACTCAAATTTCTACCCTCAACATTTACGATGCATCCTTTCAATATTTGGTTGGTGCATGTTGGATCACCATGTGGTAGTGTAACTATATATAGTTGCATTCAGATGAGGTAGGAGATATTCCTACCTTCGCCATGTACTTAGCCACACAAATGAATGTGTGGCTCCAGAATCAATTAGCACAGAAGTGGGCACGTTATAGATAGTTAACGTACCCGTCACCACAGAAGGATTTGCTTCAACTTCTTCATTGGTTAGCGTAAAAACTCGAGCTGGTACAGGTGGAGGTCGAACCGGTGGTTGGTTTGAGTTCCGGGGTAAAGGTTCATCACAGTTCCTAGCATAATGACCCATTTTCCCGCACTTGAAGCACTGAGGATTCGGATTTGCTCCGGATCTATAGCATGCTCCAAAATGCTAGCGGCCGCACTGTCTACACTGGGGCACAGTGGGGTCTGCTATGAATATTTACCGGTCCTTGATTCAGCATTGGGCGCCAGTTTTGTTGACCCTGGCGATTTCCCTGGCCTTTGTTCAAAAATTGGCATTTACGGTCATTCCCTGGTCCTTGTTGACTCTCCTTTCTCTTTTTTCGCTTCCTGAGCTTCAGAAATCTGAGCCTCCGCTTGCTCCGCTATCATGACCCGCTCCGCTACTTGGATGAATTCCATCTGTCGGGCTCCCGAGATGCTTAGGTCACGATAAAGTTCGGGTTTTAGACCAGTAATGAATCTTGTCACCTTCAACAGATTAGTTGACACCATATGAGGAGCAAAACGGGATAGCTCCTCGAATCGACGAATGTACTGGGCCACTGTCATTGCCCTTGTTTCAGATTCAAAAACTCTTGCATTCGTCGTTCCTATTCATGGCAGTAAAATATTTGTCGTGGAACAATCCTCTAAATCGTTCCCACGACATATTCAACTGATCTTCTAGGAGTTTAACGGTATCCCACCAGAATCGGGTGTTTCCTCTTAGAATGGAAACGGCGCACATGACATTTTCATTCTCAGGCACACGACTATATAAACATATCTTCTATGGTGCGTAACCAATCTTCAGCCACTGCTGGATCCGTAGCATCGGCAAAGGTTGGGGGATCCATTTTTCGGCGTTCCCCTATAATTTCTACACGCACTGGCTGTGGGGAAGGACGATGTTCAGACGAGCTATGATAATGGAGTAGCTCGTCGATTTGATCTGACTGGCGATTGATATGATCCGACTGACGTTGAAGCAATTCGGTCAGTGGTAAGATAGTGGAGTCCGTTTCATTTGGAGGGGACTCTGGTTCAGCCCTACGGCTGGATTCAGCCACATGTTCACTATGTGTTCTTGGCATTTTTCCACTATTATCTATAATAAATAACATAAAGCACATATCAGATAACACGTAGTAACATAATCAAGCATTTAACTTATAGGCCAGGCTGGTTCTCTGGGTTCCCAAAAATTTAATGCCTGACCAGACCCAAAATAAAATGGGTACTAAAGAATCAATTTGCTCTTGCACGAATATTTGAAGGGACTCAACCGGTCAAGCTGGTTTTTAGACAGCGGTTGCTGTCGGCACATGACCGGAGACCTAAGGCTTCTCACGGACATAAAACCATGTGCCAAGATGGCCATCACCTTTGGAGATAATGGGAAAGGTGAGACCATAGGTAAGGGTAAGATTACCTATGGCAATCTGGCTCTTAGAAAAGTTTATTTAGTTAAAAACCTACACTATAATCTCATTAGTATCAGTCAACTAAGTGATACCGGATATGAAGTCTGTTTGAAAAAAAATGTTTTGTTAAAAACAAAGGTGGGAAAACCGTACTGAGTGGACGAAGAAACGATGACACCTACACAATCAATTTGAGTGAGAAGACCACTCACATTCCAACGTGTTTGGTTGTCGATGAGTCCAAAAGTTGGCTATGGAATAAAAGACTAAACCATTTACACTTTAAAACAATATCAGTTTTTAAGTAGAAATAACTTAGAGTTTTACTGAAATCTGAATATGTTAAAGATAAAATCTGTCTAGCGTGTTAGCTAGGTAAACAGACTAGATCAACCTTTAAGAGTATAGGAAATACATTGTCAGATCAATGTCTAGATCTATTACATATGGACCTTTTTCGTCCGGTTTCGATAACCAGTCTAGGGGGAACTAGGTACACACTAGTTGTCGTAGATGATTACTCTAGGTACACTTGGATAATCTTTCTAAAAACTGAAGATCAAACCCCAACCGAACTTATAAAATTGTTTAAAAGAACCGAAAATGAAAAGAACTTTAAAATAAAAATGATTAGGAGTGACCGAGGAACTGAATTCCTCAATTTTAGCCTAACAACTTTTCTTGAGGACCATGGCATACGCCATGAGTTGTCTGCTGCCAGGACCTCAGAAAAATCGAGTTGCTGAGAGAAAAAACCGGACGCTCAAGGAAGCAGCTAGGACCAAGGTGGCCCGCAGACATCTCGCACAAGTTCTGGTTGAAGCTATCATACCGCCTCCTATACACAGAACCGGTCAATGATATGCAAGAGTCAAGGGAAGACGCCCTACGAAATCTTCAATGGTAACATCCCTTCCATTGGTTACATCAAAACCTTTGGAAACAGATGTTACATCCATAATAATGGGAAGAGCCATCTAGCCACTTTCGACAACCGGGCTGACAAAGGTTTCTTCCTGGGCTATTCATCAACCATCAAGGCGTACCGGGAATTCAACTACAAAAGCCTGAGCATAGAAGAATCTCCGCACGTGATGTTCAAAGAATCTCAATCTGAGAATAACACCCCATGGAACATCAACCGGCTAAGCAACCACCTGGAGGTTCAAAATCTGGACGACTCCAGTAAAGATGATGAACCGGTATGTGAGCCCAAGGAGTCAAGTCAATCTGACGAGGCTGCAGAAACCGAAGACTCAAATGACCAGATTCCAAAAGAAATGCCAGTCCAGCACGAACAACCTGAGACTGGTGTTGAGCCTCAGACTGGGCCATTACCAGAAGAGCCAGTAGAAACAGTGAAACCGGTTAATCCTCAAGAGGAAGATCAAACTGAGGGGGAATCCATCAAGTGGGACCGGACCAAGCTGAATCATCCAAAGAGACTCATCATAGGAGACCCCAGCGCACCAATGAAGACCAGACGGTAGTCCAACTCAAATCTCTTCATTCACGCCTTCATCTCTCAAGCGCATGGTCGAAGAAACACTTAAGGACAGTGAGTGTATTGCAGCTATGCAGGAAGAGCTGAACCAGTTTGAGAGAAGCGATGTTTGGGTGCTCGTTCCAAGACCTACTCAGACGGTGATTGGAACTAAGTGGGTGTTCAAGAACAAGCTGTGACGAAGGAGAAGTCATGAGGAACAAGGTCAGATTAGTCGCACAGGGATACCGACAAGAAGAAGGAATAGACTACGATGAAAAATTCGCACCGGTAGCCAGATTGGATGTCAAGAGTGCTTTCTTAAATGGACGCATCTCTAAAGAAGTGTATGTGGCTCAACATCCCGGTTTGACAAACCATGAGTCCCCAGATCACGTGTATGAACTGAAGAAACGCTGGGCTTAAGCAAGCACCAAGAGCCTGGTACGAGATTCAGTCTAAATTCCTAACAGACAATGAGTTCTCTATTGAAAGTGTTGACAATACACTTTTCCGGTACACTAATGGGAAAGAGCTGCTCATCATACAAATCTATGTTGATGATATCATTTTTGGGTCAACCAACTCGAAGCTGTCCAACCGGTTCTCCAAGGTGATACAAGACCTGTTCAAGATGAGCATGATGGGCGAACTAACGTAAAACGTTCTTTCTAGGACTTCAAGTAAAGCAGCTGGAAATCGAAACCTTCATCAACGAGGCGAAGTACACAAGGGAGCTGCTAAAGAGGTTCGGTATGAACAACTGCTCAGAAGCATCCACACCAATGAGTGCCTCAACTAAGCTTGGAAGGACAATGGGGGAATATCAGTCGATGTGACCAAATACCAGGGTCTCATTGGCTCGCTTCTGTATCTGACTGCCAGCAGACCGGACATCATGTACAGTGTCGGTCTCAGACCCCAAGGAGAGCCACTTCACGGCTCAAAATGAATGAACTGCAAGCCTACATTAATGAGCGGAGGCAACACTTCCAGCCAATGGCACGAAGCGCATATCAAGACATGAAAGTAATAGCCAAACTGGAGCACGAAAGTTAAGCATGGAGCACCAGTTTTCAACTGCATTCAATGAACTCACACAAACGGGACTGGTCACGACATCAGCTCAACCCATCGGTGTAATACCGGTCCCCGAATTTGAGCAGCCACAGCATTCTAACCGATATCTACCTCAACATCAGTTTCTGAGGCCATGGCGACAACAGCTCCATCCAGTCAACCACTTAGAGAGATTTCAGCCCAACTGGCTACAGTACCAGTTGCAGTCGGGACAAAAGAGATCGAGGTAGAAATTTGGGTTCATGCCGATGAAACCGGAGAGCCCAGACCGGTTGAGGCAACAACACTTGAGGTAGAGATACCAGTTGAAGCCACGCAGACTGAGGAGGAAATTCAAGTCCAGGCTAAGGAAACTGAGATCGCCTCAGGAGTCCTGGTCATAGGAATTTCTCACCAGGAGCAACCTCAACAACGGCTCCTGACTTTTAAAGAAGATGGAATAACAGTGGAAGTCGAGGGCCAGAAGCTCTCAAAATCGTGCCCCCATAACAAGAGCAGGCTTCACTGACCCGGTGCAGCCATCATCTCCGGTCACACTGAGGAACAACAAACGGAGACTGCACTGATTTCTGAATCAGTATCCAGATCGGTACAGAAGCTCAACAGTCGGTGCTACCGCCACCATCTCAAACTATACCGGTCACCACTCCACAACCCCAAGTCCCAATCCCCACTAACATTGTGGCTAGTGTCAAGGAAGTGTATCTGGTGAAGTATATGCATCACCAGACGTCCATCTTGGAAAAGACGGTCAACGCCAACAGGGACAAGGACAACGAGTAGTTCTAAACCTTGGAAGCGTTACAGAAGCTCATGACGGATAGACTCAACACTATCAGAACATATATTAGAAGCAGTGAAGACGCAGTCAAGGAAGAACTCACAACGGTCAAGACCAGCTGGCTGAAATAGTTAATCTACTGGCACATCAGGCACCTCAACAAACCGCCATGGTGTTGCCAAAAAGGCCAAGTCATACCGGACGAAGCCAAACGGGCGAACTACCAATCAACCAACCTCGTCAGATCAATCTCCTTATCTCTCTCAACTCAGCTTCAGACAGCAAGATCCCAGAAGAGTGAGGGCAGAACAAATCTTAATATCGGATAATCAGTGAGTCACTGCAAGACCAACACCCATGGCTGAAGCTGGACCGGTCGAAGCCCTATATTATGCTGAGGTGCTGAGGCACATTACTTGCAACCTCATTCAAGACCAGACAGTAGAACTGGTCAGAATGATGGATCTCATGCATCAAGCTTATCAGAGGATTGACGAGATGAAGGAGATCGAGAGGCTAGCCAAATCTATGGACTAGATAGGCTCGCTGGATCTGACTGTAATAGATTGGTAGTTTGTATCAAAAAAATTTTGATATAAGTGAAAATCCTTCTGCTTCATTAAGTTTCGTCAATCACGAAAAACGGGGAAATTGTTAGAAATCATGAATTTAAATATTCAGATCAATAGTTTTGATGATTTAACTTAACTTAATAAGTATACTTGTTAGAATAGGTGAAACGAGATACCAGACAGCAGATCATGAGCGCAATTAAAAACCGGATCAAGACTGCTACCGGAATACATTGAAGACCGGACTGCGTGATACCAAAAGTGCCACGGGACAGATAAAAAATATTCAAGGTGCGACAAGTTGAAGACTTCTGACGAACATTTAATACAAGACTGTCAGTTAGAGCAAAGTTGAAGTCAAGCCACGCTTAATAAGAAATAAAGCAGAGGCTCAGCGCAAACTGTTGCGAAGACCGGACAGACCCATTTTGGGTAAAGTCAATAAATGCTCTGTCCGGTACACAAGAGCTATCTCGCGACGGCCTTCAACTTCAAACCCAGCTATATATAGAGGAACAAGTTGAAGACCTTACGACACTTTGCTAATTTTAAGACAAAAGATCAAGCTCAAAGCTTTCAAAGCAACGAAGTGAAATTAGGTGTTGTCATCACTGCACTAGACCGGATCGGTTAGTGAGTGATTTTCTCAAGGGACTGTAAAAAGCTTTTGAAAGAAACAAACTGTAAAAAGCTGTCTAGGTGTGGTCTAGGAGTTTAGCTAGCATAATATAGTCGCGAGGGTTGTATTGAGCCAGTCTAGCTAAGGAGGTTGTACAACAGAGGTTGTAAGCCGGGGCTTCTAGTGATACCTTACTTGCGGCGAAGAGGGGGAGACAAAGGAGAATTTATTTCGAACTTCCACAAACAAATTATGTATTTTTTTTAATCACATACACGTCACATCTCACATCCGGTCTTGGTTCAAAATCGACCGGTTTCTTCCGCACAAGTCGCATACTTATCTAGCACCGATATCTAACCTTAACCGGTTCAGACCGAAAAATCTAGTAAGTGTTCATTCACCCCCCCTGAACACGTAAACATATCCTAACAGAAAATCTTGATCTTCACTCAATATGTTTTCCCTTTCTCATCACTTAGCGAATTCGTGACATTAAACAACTTGCAGTAGATAGAGTAGCCCAAAGATTATAATTAGATCACAAACTTTCCATATGATTGAGGCATAGTAAAACCGGAAAAAAATAAAAAAGAATTAAAAAAATAAATATGGGTGATGGTTCCTGGCTAAGAACCGTTGCCCAAACCCTATTAAAAAAATAATAAGCATGGGGACGGTTCCTGCTAAGAACCGTCGCCCAAGACTGGAACCAAAAAAAAAGAAAAAAAAAGAAGTTTGGCAACGGTTCTGAAACCGTCGCCCATAATCCTGCATATGGGCAACGGGGCTCTGGGCGACGCCTCGAAACCGTCGCCCATGACCCATAAGAACCGTCGCCCATGTGCTTTTCTGCACTAATGAAACCAACAACCCTTTCCTTAAACGTAATACCACAAATATTATTCTCTTGAAAAATTATCATTACCGCTATTTTCGTCAACAGAGTACGCCAATCTGCACGATCAAGAATCATTGAAGGTTGGTACACGTCATCCACATTGCATTCAGATAAGGCATTGCTCATTTGTTCGAAAATGAAATACCCTAAGTTCATATCAATGAAACCCAACATATTAGTAAGTGGGGTTTTCATTCTAGCATATACGGCTTGTTCGAAAAATGAAACCCTTATTTAATGAAACCCAACATATTAGTCCAAAATTGGGGTTTTCATTCTAGCATATATGGCGTAGTCCAGTAAGTGATGAACTTTTTAACCAACCAATGTAGGATTGACTTTTAAGTTGCAATTAAAACTGCCTTTATATTCTTTCATATGACGACCAATATTATGTTTAATTATTTGTATTTTATTCGAACTTTGATTGCACACATTTATTAGCCACACAATGCACCATCACTATTCTCCACAATAGGAATAAAATGATTAAAGCTAGTCAATTCACAAATTGATAAAAACATGCAACTGTATATTTCCGTACATTTTAAGAGTAATCCAATTTTATCTCATTAATGCAATCATATGATCAGCTTTTCGTAAGCATTAGAAATTCGAACGCCCACGTCTATACTATTTTCTTCCATTAAGAAGTCAAACATTTGAATTCACAAACCATGATACGAACTTTGGAAATTATGTCTCTTAAGTCAATATCTTCAAGCTTAAGTTGTTCATGTAAGTCGAAGTGTGTGCGTAGATATATATAATATATATGTGTGTAGATATATAATATATATATGGAGAGAGAGAGAGAGAGAGAGAGAGAGAGAGAGAGAGAGAGAATCGATACATACCATTATTCCAGTGCAAGACCGTTTTTATTTTTCACATATATAGGCTAAACAAGGAGACACGATCTTAATAATCTACTTCCACAATATAATACAAAAAGAGGGACATCAATCATACGATATCCAAGAATCTAGATTCTTGGCTAGCGAAGAAGTCCCAAGTTGGCCCTAACATGTATAGCATGTGGCCAGACCCTAGGCAACCAAACAACATTATCGAAACATAAGCAAATAGCTAAATAGAGATGATTATTACATCAATTAATAATAAATCACATTAGCAAGCTTCTAATGACGGCTGCTTGATCACTGTCCATCGATTGCAGAAGCTCTGATAACCTATCGCTTAAGTCGTCTACTTCTCTGTGCAGAATCTTGATGTAGTTACATGTTTCTTGCAAAACCTTCGAAGCCGAAACCTAAAATACCCACGAAATATGGACATTATATGATAAACTTTAAGCATTGTGTAAAATATAGTGCAATGTGAAAACAAAGAATCTTGTATAGACAATTACGCACAAACATATTACATCACATAAACAGTTGATGAGCATAAATTTAATACATAACATGTGTAAATGTAAATAGGGAACATTAGAGTCCCACATCACAATGTCCAATAATTAATCAATTGAAAATATAAAACTGCATACTTAGCGTTCAACTAAGTTGCTAATGTGTGTGGGTGTTTAGGCGTACCCCTTCTGAACGTCTATTACGGATCTCAGGTATAATACGCTGCAGTTTCGAGACGAGATCTGCTATTTGATCTTCACTTATCCTTGAAGCCCCAGATTGTCTTGAACGAGACGATCTTCTGCTAGACATTGTCTTGATCTTAGGATTATTATGTTTACTATTATTATTATTATTTTTTTTGTTAAATTTTGTGTGGATGAATTTGATATGGGACTATGTTAGATAATGAAGGTAGCAATCTCGATCATATATATATAAGAAAGTAATGGTCTGTGGTTAGATATGAACAATTAATAGTTGAAGTTCTGCTGATTAGAAAGAAAACCAGGGGTAATAAGCAATGTTGGAAGAAATGAAGACAGGCGCAATGACGTGGGCTATGGGTATAAAAAAAAAATATTAAAGCTTTTAATCAGTATTCTTCTACACTGCATTATATTTTCGTTTTCTATCAGAGATTGATTGTTTACAAGGCAAAATTATAAATGGGTCACTAAGTATACCATTTTTTTTATCTTGGGTTACTATATTTGCCAGTTACAAAACTAGATCACTAAGTATATATATATAGTAACAAAATTGGATAACTAATTACAAAACTAGGTCACTAAGTATGTTAGTAACAAAACTAGTTCACTGAGTATGTATATATTTACAAATTTGGGTCACTAAGTATGTATAATAAGAAAAAAGGGGGTCAGTGACCCAGTTTTGTTACTATATACATACTTAGTGACCTAGTTTTGTAACTGGCAAACATAGTGACCCAAAATCAAAAATTGGCATACTTAGTAACCCATTTTTATAATTTTCCTTGTTTATTTCAATCTTTAGGAAAAATTAAATTACTCCCCTATGCCATATAAGGGTGGGTCGTGTAAGCAGTGGTGAGGACTGTGGACCACTAAGGAACATGATAAGATTTCATTCGAAATCAATTATTAATTTTAGTTTCAGACCAAAACACGTGGTGGCTTGTGAACTCTGCCTTAGAACTCGAATCATGGTCTAATTAAATATGAACCACTAATTAAAAACTATGGTTGAAGTTAATACTTTTGTAAGTTAAAAGAGAAATTAACTTAGACTTACTTCGAATTATTCACAATTAGAGAATCTTTATTACTCTCTTTAATGATCACGTACCTACAAACTCCATGTTATATGTTAGATATATTCCTACAACACAGTTATGTATTCATTAATCAAAGAGTCTAAGAAAACAGAAAGGAATTATAAGATAACTAAAAATCAGATCATACCCCTGAATTATTACATACACCTGTTGGACGACTGTTACACATTGAGCATCTGACATTCATCAACTGTATGTGAACTTATTCAAGAGCAAGGTGACAACTTGCGACCATTGTGATTCACCTGGTTACGAAATGAGTTATGCAATTGGAAAATATAAATAATTTATAAAACTACGACTATAGTCATTTCTCTTGTTCTTACATCACAGTATTATTGTTGCACAGATCAGTGGCCAATACTACATAGACAAACCGGTTACTTGGTGAACCGTCAACATATGATGTCGGGTATCCAACCCAAACCAAAATCCAAAAAGCACAATGTAAGCTTAACGGGATTCTCCAAATATAACTACTAACTAGTTTTAGAACGAAACTCTACTTGAGCTCATATGTTGGACTTCTGTGTATGAACTAGGTATTTTATTACCAACAACTGGTGGTAGCAAACCCAAGTCCCACATATAATTGGATAAGTTGTGACCTGTTTATAAGCTTGTGGACTACTCCCTCTATTACCAATTGGTTTTCGTGTGGAACCCGATGGGCTTATGAATGGACTTAAAGGGATTTTATTCCCAACAGTGGTACTAGAGCTATGATTCTAGCCCAAATCGACATGGATGATGTGTCCCCACACTTGCAACGATTTGTGCTCAGCAGAGGGTGTGGATCGTGTTACTAGCTCCGTTGAGAGCAGATCGATCCAGTTTGATGTCTTGTGTCGAAGTGTCCCGTTCGGCAGGTGGCGATACAAGATGATTATCGTTCAAGGTGAGGCCCGTTTGGTGCTATTGTGTTTGAGGGGATGATTGTTGGGTAGCAAACCCAAGTCCCAGACAGGATAGTAAGTTGTGACCGGTTTATAAGCTTGTGGGCTACTTCCTTCAGTACCAATTGGTTTTAAAGTGGAACCCCATGGGCTTTGGGCTTCTGGAATGGGACCTAAAATGTTTGATCGAGAACAGGTCGATCTGAGTTGTTGCCTTGTGTCGAATATGTCAGTCTTGTGGGACATCGTGTCCCATTGGGCGCAAAGGGCGGTATCGGTTGATTGTCATTCCTATGTTTGAGGGGGGTTTGCTAGGGTATCAGACTTGATTCCACATTGGTTAAAAATAAATTTTGCGACGTGCATATATGATCTTATTAGGCTTTTCCATCTATTGTCAATAGTAAATTTAATTGAGTGGGCACGATTATGATGTGTTTGGTTCGAAGAAAGTAGTGTGAAAACGAAAATGGGAGACAGAACGATTTTAATAAGTTTTCTTTCGTTTTCACCGTCATTTGGCAAGAAAGTTAGTTTCCCTTATTTTTATGTATAAACTTAACAATACTTTCTTTTCCTTACTTTTCGTTATTAATTACTTCAATCAATCAAACATAAAAATTAATTCTCATTTTCTACGAGACAGTATCTGCATCCAATTATCTATGAACTCATTCTGTAGTAAGATTTAATTTCTTGAGATCATGGATATTTCCCAAATTCACACAATACAATGGTCATGGAGTTCAGAAGCATGAATTAGATGTAAAATACCACTTCCCAACCATTAGCCATTCCTTGGGACTTCTCGTGGTTATTACGTTAGAAAAAAGCTATTGGAGGAATATTCAGAAAATGAAAGAAAGCACCATATCCATCAAGCTTTTGTCAGCCAAATACTTCCTAGATGTGAATATAATTAATTTTCTCATAAGCATTGAAACATTTCATGACAAGATATTCTAACGTGTTTTGATAGTGTGAAAGCGAAGCTTAATCTGAAACGTCACGTTAAATTTTGGCGGCTTTCATGAGAAAAATTGATCCTATTTTCATCATCGCACTATCTGATTTCCTCATGAAAATCTCCGAAAATCAATTTTATTCTCATCGGTATGTGTATGCATCTAAGTCTCGCATATAGCACAACATTGCCACTCTTGTCGAATACACTTAAATCGAGAATCATCAAAACTACTTACACGTATACCAGAAAAAAAACCTCATATCGATCGATAAATCAACCGATCTCCATCTGATACCGATCATATGTGCTAGTTTTTTTCATCTAAAGAAAAATCGGCTAAAGATTAAAGTCTTCACGACACATACTGCCCATACCTAATAATAGAATGTCGTTAAAATAAATAATCTACTGGGACATAAAAACATGTTTGAATTAATTTTTTTTATTCCCTTGAGTCACCATATGGTTTCAGATTTTAATGTCTCAGATAATGCAGCAATGTTAGCTGAATAGACCCAACAACCCATGTATCACCGCGTAACTATTCATTTATTTGCAGTAATTTGTGGACCATTCTTAAATAGATCGTCTATGTATGTCTATATGAATATATATCTGATAAAAGAAAAACATATGCACAAAACCCTAGTAATACAATATAATAATTCAACCATGTGCTATGTTTTCTCAGCTGGCTCGTTATATTTCAACCTGCAGTGATGTTTATCCAGCACCATTAATGAAGTAATAGCGACATGGAACTACAAAGCAGAAGTAACTAATGAGTATTAAACGATACTGTCTCTATCTATTTTGTATTATGTATAATATATATATTCGGACGTATAAATCGTGGCTACGTTGTAATTTCAGGATTAAGTTATCACGCTCGGGCAATCTGTCAATGATAGATCAGATATGCCTGAGCCAATTCCTACATGGATAAAATATAATTATTGAATTTCCCGAGAGGTTCGTTCAATTATTTCGAAAGATAAACGATCATTACTATTCATTCAACAATATGGTCCAAGAACTGTACATATTAAAACTCAATCAGGCGTATGAAAGAAAAAAATAAAAATATTATGCAGAGAAAGAGGTCCCACGTTGTCTATGTTATAGGTCTTAGGTTTGGATCATACATCATTAATAATGAAGAGAGTGGGTGCAAAGACTAGACAGATGTGGGCAAAGTCGCATGTCGTGTTGGCTACTCCTTTTGATACTATAATAGTGCTGATTTTTTAATGGACAATAATTTTTGATATGGACTAAATTAGATGGGCCATTAAATAAATAAGAAAAGGCCCGTTAGGCCCATTGGAAAATACTTATAGTGAGTAAATGGTAGAGATAGGACCTCCGGGGACCTCCGGCAGGTTTGAAGGAGCTAACAATAGGTGCTGGGGACCTGAGGAACTACCTGGCAGCTCCCAAGGACAAACGAAGCTTCTTCAGTACGCTTTATAAAGGTAAAAGCTGAGGAGGACGTGACTGATGGGACAGGGCAGAAGCTATGACTGTTGATATACGTCCTACACTGCTCCTCACATTGTCCCAGATGGTCATGTCACCAGGGACCTCGGGAGAGACCTCCAGGCAATAACTAGGAGCAAGGGAAGTACCTCCACGCAATATCCAGTAGCCTCCTATATAAAGGGGACTTCACCATTTTCACCCACAATTCTCATTCCAACGCTTCTTAACACTTATAATATTCTCTCTCTACATTTTTTACGTCCCAGTAGCTATTTTATTAAGTGTTCTTGATATAAAGAAGAGAGAGTGAGCTGTTTGAGTGTGTAATATTCAAAGTATATTGAAAACAGTTCCCGAGCGCCCGTGGACGTAGGATCTACAAAGATCCGAACCACGTAACCCTTGTGTTATTTCGTTTACGTCCTCAGCATGTCCCCAACATTCCGAACACGATCAAACAGCGTCCCAATACATCCTCAACGTTCCAGGCAGGTCCCCCAATGTCCCAAACAGATCCCCCGATATTTCAGACAGGTCCCCCAATGTCCCAAACAGGTCCCCGATATTTCAGACAGGTCCCCCAATGTCCCAAACAGGTCCCCCGATATTTCAGACAGGTCCCCCAATATCCCAAACAGGTCACCCGATATTTCAGACAGGTCCCCCAACGTCCCAAACAGGTCCCCAAAGTCCCATATACGTTCCAAACACGTCCCCTTCAGTTTCTCACCAATAAGCACCTTCCACACGTCTTAAATAATATCCTTTCCCCGGCTATATAAATTTCCCCACACATATAAATTCCGTTGATTGGGTTTGCCCCATATCAAATGGCGCCGTCTGTGGGAAAATCAGAGTTGAAGACGTGAGTAATTTTGCTTAAGTTGTGCGGAGTTATGCTTAACGTTTTTTCTCTTTCTTATCCTTATTTCAACTGGGATGGGACAAAATGCAAAAAACTGAGGGAAGAAGACTCTCTCTGTCAAAGAGTTTGGACTTATACCTCGCAGGAGCTGTCAAAGCGCAACTGAAGCTCCTGAGACGTAATGCATTAAACACCACCTTGATCGAGAGGAGTAAAGGATGAAGACCCGAAGCTCCCCCTTCGGGACCTAAGAGCCCAGCTCCGTGCTGGCATGAAGACCCGAAGCTCCCCCTTCGGGACCTCCCAGCTCCGCGTTGGTAGAAGGCTTAAAGAGCCAGCTCCGCGCTGGCATGAAGATCTGAAGCCCCCCCTTCGGACCTCCCAGCTCCGCGCTGGCAGGAAGATCCGAAGCTTCGCATTCTGGATCTCCCTAGCTCCTCGCTGGCACGAAGACCCAAAGCTCCCCCTTCGGGACCTAAGAGCCCAGCTCCGCGCTGGCACGGAGACCCGAAGCTCCCCCTTTGGGACCTAAGAGCCCAGCTCCGTGCTGGCATGAAGACCCGAAGCTCCCCCTTCGGGACCTAAGAGCCCAGCTCCGCGCTGGCATGAAGACCCAAAGCTCCACCTTCGGAACCTAAGAGCCCAACTCCGCGCTGGCAAGAAAATCCTAAGCTCCACATTCGGGACCTCCCTGCTCCGTGCCGAGGTCCAGAGGTCCAGGGGAGATAAAAGCCCAGTTCCGTGCGGGCACATGAAGACCCACGGAAGACGTCCCGTGATAAAAAGGGCTCTTAGCCGGAACTACAGGGCCCTCTGAATCTCATTTTCATTTACGTTACCAATATTATAATAAGTACATACATCACACTAACGATTTCCACTGTTTGAAGGACCAAATAGAAGGACCCATCCTTGTATGACGTCTAGGGAGGTCCGTCAGGCATAGCCTCAACCAAGGTCTGAAGGCAGCCAGAAAAGGTCCGGGGGATCTGTGCCGGCCAAGGCCAGACAACCCCCGCGTCCTCCAGATAGGGGTCAGTTCCAGTCAGGACTCACGTCCCCGTCATAGTAGGAGCGTGAGGCACTGGGGACTCCAATGGCCAACAGAGCCTGAATCATGCACCTGGGCATTTGAAGGACTTAGAGGTCCAGCTCCGCAATGGTGTGCAAAGGCCAGAGGGACCTAAAAGCCCAGCTCTACGCTGGCAAGAAGACTCAAAGCTCCCCCTTCGAGACCTAAAAGCCCAGCTCTACGCTGGCAAGAAGACTCGAAGTTCCCCCTTCGAGACCTAAAAGCCCAGCTCCCCGCTGGCGAGAAGACCCGAAGCTCCCCCTTCGAGACCTAAAAGCCCAGCTCCCCGCTGGCGAGAAGAACCGGAGCTCCCCCTTCGGGACCTAAAGCCCAGCTCCGCGCTGGCAGGAAGTCCCGGAGCTCCGCATTTGGGACCTCCCAGCTCCGCGCTGGCACATGAAGTTCCACAGGAAGTCAAAGCTCAGCTCAGTACTGGCGTACGAGGACCTCCGTGAGTGCATTATGTAGAACCCCGGTTCCCGCTAGTTAGGTCGGCCAATAAATTACGTGTATGACTTATGGGATTTTACATTAATTTCGTCTACGATGTATGCTTATGTGAACGTATGAATTTCACGCGCATGATTTATATAAGGATCGCGTGCGATTAAGCGCCAAGGGAAATTTCTGTAATGACAAGCGAAGAAAACAACTAATGATTGTGTGCAAAGGGCTTAATTATTATTGGGCTAGAAACCAAAAATTTGGCCCAATTATGGGAGAGACCCAAAATAGGAGACATAATTCCCTAATTCAAGGGAAAACCCACGTCTACCCTATGCCTTACCCTGCATAAGCCAAGGAAAATATCCAACACTAGAACACTCCATAACCCACTTAAAAACTAACGAAAGTCAAGAGGAGGAGAAAAAGGAAGGAGCCGATACAAAATTTGAACCAAGGATTTCAACAACTAGCTAAGGAATTCGAAGTTGGTAAGTAAAAATATCCCCCTCAAGCTTTTAAATTTCGTACCCTAGCTATAGTTGGAAGTATTAATGGCATTAATGGCAAGTAGTTGAGGAAAATTTCGAAGAAGCCCTAAATGCAGAATATAAGCCCGTAATAGAGTCCCGATTTAATAAATCAGTGTTAGGAGTTATTTCATATGCAACTGTGAACTTAGATAATCTGTTGTAAGAGGAAGCACACGATTTAGGCAACAAGAAGGGATGAAATGCAGAAGTTTCGATGAGTAATTTGGGAAGAAAGTAGTTTCGATCGAAAGTGAATAGTAAATTAGGGTTTCGATTGAATGCTATTAGCCAATGGACTTTCGATCAAAAGTAGGGAATTAATTCTAGAGTTTCGGACGACATTTGAATAGATCTAAGTCCGATTAAATAATTGCAAGATGGTAAATTTAATAAGACATGAGTTTCGACCGAAACTCATTTTCACTACCTAAGTATCGATCGAAACCTTGTACCAAATCCATGCAATTGCTCGAAAGTGATACTTTCCCATGCCAAGTTTCGATCGAAACTAAAGGGAGGTCATGATGATGAAATACCTCGGCGAAACTCAAGGTGATCGAAAGTGGACTATTGAATTTAGGGTTGACACATGGAAGCAATGAATTAAGTTTCGATCAATTCAATTTTCAATAGTAAACTAAGCAAGTCATGAGTTTCGATCGAAACTCATTTCAATACATGGGTATCGATCGAAACTCCATACCAAATCCATGAAATCACTCGGCGAAACTAGTTAATTGAGAGAGTTTCGATCGAAGCAAAACTCGGCGAAACCCCCTCCATGTACATGCAATCGACGATCGAAACTCATCCTAACATGTGCAAATCGATCGAAACTAGGGTTTAGGGAATTCAATTTGATGAAATTGAATCGAGCGAAACTCTTATGAATAAGCTCAATCGATCGAGACCTAATACCAATTCCACACAATTTCTTGAAAGTGACCCTCAAATGTACATGATGATTGATCGAAACTAGGAAATTGAGGAACCTTAATTGTACAATTTCATTAGGCGAAACCCTAGGAATTTATGACTTTCGCCGAGCTTAGAATTGAAATGCAATAGGATATGAATTTCTTAAGGGTTGCAACTTGGTGTAAACATAAGGAATCAACTCACTTAAGAAGCTTAACAAGGCAAATCAATTAACTTGGAGTCTAAGAAATTAATACGAGTCCGAATAAGTAATAAGACAGAATTAACTATTTTGGTGAATTAAGCCTAACAAATTAACCCTTTTATTTTAAAAGGTCGTACATTAGGAGATTCACGGGGCAGTCCGCTAGATTAGCTTGGACGACAAGTAAGTAGAAATTCAACTACGACACGTAACTTACCTACGTCCAATTATGTGAATTACGTGCTCGTGTATTTTGTATGAAATGTGTACGTATGATATGATTTATTTATATGCATGATGGCATGAAGTGCATATGTACATGAGCATAGCATGAGCACTTGCACGCATGTGTAGTACGTAAGGAGTGAGGTAAGAGCGTGCATAAGATCGCCGGTGTGCGATGTATACTCGCCGATATTGGCATTTGTGTCGACTCAAATGAAGAGTCACGGCTTCCCCTATGCAGCCTTTAAGGCCTGAATAAGAGGCTACGCTAAGGCCTGAATAAGAGGCTACTCTAAGGCCTAAATAAGAGGCTGGGGAATACCCCGTATGCGGGAAGTACAACCTGGAGGATGCGGCCCGGGGCACACGCTGAGAAAGGGAAGATTCCTTCGGGTGACCTACTAGCGTGTAAAACACTACCCGGAGGGAAGATGCCTTCGGGTGACCTCCGAGGCCAGTGGCCTCGGTGTTGGCTACCAGTGTGAAGTACCCGCGTGGAGGCCACACTGAGAAAGGGAAGATTCCTTCGGGTGACCTTCTAGTGTGTGAACCTCCACACTTGAGATCTCTATGATATGGCGCATAGCGGGATAGAAAGCCGAGGGCCCGTACGAATTAATAGTATAAGAAAAGAGTATGAGTCAGGAAAAAGAGTAAGAGTATGAGAAAAATAGTAAGAGCATTAGAAAACGACGACGTGGATTGTCGATCGTTAGGACACGTGCATACATGCATAATTTCTGCTTACTGAGCCTCAGTGGCTCAATATTTATGTTACGTGTTGTAGGTACTGACGATCACGGTACGTGATCCGACCCTTATGCGAGGCCGATTTTGAAGCTATCCGGCTGCTTTTGAGGTGGGAGTGTGTGTATGGATGACGACCTGTGAAGGCCGGGCGCATAGGGAGCTTTTGCTACGCACACACACACACACATTTGTATTTTGTAGACACGATCAGGATGAACTGTATAAAATTCTTTTGACTTGTATGTATAATTTCCGCACGCAATTTTAAAATGAAAAATTTTATCCGCATTTTTACGCTTTTACACATTAACGAGCGCTAGACGCTTAGAGTAGAACGTAATGCGAGGGCGGGACGTCGGGTCCTGACAGAGTGGTATCAGAGCTTCGGTCACAGGCCCTGCAGACTGTCCATACACACACACTCAAAAGCGCGGAAGCGGCCTTGCTCGTAAGTACTATGTTATGTGAATTGTTTGTATAGTTTAATTTATTGGCCTTAGGGATTATCAGGATAGGTTGAGGAGATGGTTAGACTTAGGGGTGAAGGAAGCAGGGAATCTGATCAGGGTAGGGATACTAATAATCTTCCTGATAGCCGGGATGCTACCATCCTGCAACTAACTGAACTGGTCCGGCAACAATCGGCCCAGATTCAGCAGCTGATCCAGCAGCAAAACGCTGGCGGACCATCAGCCAACCTACCTCCCCCGCCCGAACGAATTGAGATGATCGTGGAGAGGTTCAGGAAACTTAATCCCCCACTGTTTGAGGATGCTGTAGACCCCACGTCCGCCGAGGACTGGCTGAGGACGCTGGAGAATATGTTCCAGCACAGCCGCACCCCTGAGGCGGAGAAGGTCATGTGCGCTGCCTACCTTTTGAGGGGGAGCGCTGGACATTGGTGGGAAACCGTCTCAGCCATCGAGAACCCGTTAACGATGAGCTGGGATCGGTTCAAGGAGATCTTTAGGGGAAAGTACTACACCGCCCCTGTCAGAGCTCAGAGGATGAATGAGTTTATCAACCTCCGCCAAGGGGCGATGACAGTGGCGGAGTACATTAGGAAATTCGAGCAGCTTTCAAGGTTCGCTGCTCATATGGTTAGCACGGACACGCTCAAGATCGAGCGGTTCATGGAAGGGTTGAAGCCCGAGCTGTATCGGGATGTAAGTATGGCTGGAATCCAGGGAGCCACGTATGCACAAGTGGCGGAGAGAGCGCTTGTGGCGGAGCAGGCAGAGTCTAGGATTGCTCGCGCCCAAGAAGCTAAGTGCAAGTTCGCACAAGGGCTGCAAGGGAGCGGAAGTAATCCAAAGCGGCAATTCGTTGCCAAGGAAGGGAAACAGGGGTCCCAGAATCGACCTGGACCACCCCCACAGTTCAAGCCCAACCAGGGTAGACCCCAGCTGGATCTACCTGTATGCCCAAAGTGCGCACGGAGACACCCGGGAGTCTGCAACTCCCAGAACGCCGTTTGCTACAAGTGTGGCAAGACGGGCCATTATTTGAGGGCATGTCCGGAAGGTGGATCCGGAAACCAAGCTAGGAACCAGATAGAACCACCAAGGGTACCGGCCCGGGTCTACACCATAACCTCCGAAGAAGCAGAAAATAACCCGGCCGTAGTAACAGGTACCCTCATCGCCTATGGAATACCCACATGCATTTTAGTCGACTCAGGAGCGACCCATTCATTCGCGTCTACTAAGTATGTCGCGAGAGTAGGAGTCATGCCTCACCGAGCTGAGTGCGAATTTAGGGTAACAGTTCCGAACGGGAATCCCACCCAAACTAATCAAGTCTTACGGGATTGCCCATTAGTACTCGGGGACAAGAAACTACCCATAGACCTCATAATTATTCCCATGAATGATTATGAGGTGATCCTTGGAATGGATTGGCTATCGAAGTACGGAGCCGTCATAGACTGCCACCGCAAGATAGTCACGCTCAATATGGATGGTAATGATCCCCTTAAGTTCGTAGGAACTAGCAAGGGGACTATGATGTCTAGGATATCAGCGTTGAAAGCTCAACGACTGCTCAGATCAGGATGCGAAGCCTATTTGGTATTTGCTATCAAAGCGGAAGAGAACGATTCCCCGAAGATCGAGGAAGTGCCGATGGTAAAGGACTTTCCCGACGTATTTCCCGAGGAGTTACCGGGACTACCACCCGAACGGGAAATAGAGTTCGCTATAGATCTGGTACCTGGAGCGGCACCAGTATCTAAGGCCCTATATCGGCTAGCACCGACGGAGATGAAGGAATTGAAGGATCAACTCGACGAACTCATGCAGAAGGAGTTCATACAACCGAGTTTCTCTCCTTGGGGAGCGCCGGTGCTATTCGTGAAAAAGAAAGACGGATCCATGCGATTGTGCATAGACTACAGGGAGTTAAACAAGTTAACGATAAAGAACAAGTACCCACTCCCTAGGATAGACGATATGTTCGATCAACTGCAAGGTGCAACGGTCTTCTCTAAGATCGACTTAAGATCGGGCTATCACCAACTAAGGATCCGGAAGGAAGATATCCCGAAGACGGCCTTTAGTACCCGTTATGGCCACTACGAATTTCTGGTGATGCCATTCGGCTAACTAATGCGCCCGCAGCGTTTATGGACTTAATGAACCGGGTGTTCAAGCCATACTTAGATAGGTTTGTCATCGTCTTCATTTATGACATCCTAGTCTACTCGAAAACGAAGGAGGAGCACGAAGAACACCTGAAGACAGTTCTAGGAATACTACGGGAGAAGCAACTATACGCCAAGTTCAAGAAGTGCGAATTCTGGCTTGACCAAGTCGCCTTCTTGGGGCATATAGTGTCAGGAGAAGGGATTTCTGTGGACCCAAAGAAAATAGAAGCTATTAGTAATTGGCCCAGGCCGACGAACGTGACGGAAATACGAAGTTTCCTCGGTCTGGCCGGATACTACAGGAAGTTCATAAATGACTTCTCAAAGATAGCATCGACACTGACGAGGCTGACCAAGAAGAATACGCCTTTTCAGTGGACCGTAGAATTTGAACGGAGCTTCCAAGAATTGAAAGAAAGACTTACGACGGCCCCAGTTCTCACACTACCTTCGGGAACTGGAGGATTTACGGTGTATAGTGATGCGTCGAAGAACGGGTTAGGATGCGTACTAATGCAGCACGGGAATGTAGTAGTGTACGCTTCTCATCAACTAAAGGAGTACGAGAAGAATTACCCGACGCACGACTTAGAACTAGCGGCAGTGGTCTTTGCTCTCAAGATTTGGAGGCATTACCTCTATGGAGAGCGGTGTGAGATATACACTGACCACAAGAGCCTTAAGTACTTCTTTACGCAAAAGGAATTAAATATGAGGCAGAGGAGGTGGTTAGAGTTAGTTAAGGATTACGACTGTGTAATCAACTACCACCCAGGCAAGGCGAACATAGTAGCCGATGCCTTAAGCCGAAAAGCAGTGAGTGCAGAACTGCAACTGCTGGAAGTAGAAGTAGTACGGTTAGGCGAAGTTGAGGCACAGCTAGCGGCTTTAACTTTGCAACCGACACTGTTGGAGCAGATCAAGACAGCGCAAGGAGCAGACGAGTTGTATGCGAAGATTAAAGAGGCACAACCGGAACAACCCACTGGAGACCTTATGATACGGGAAGATGAACGATTATACTTCAAGAACCGGTTGTATGTGCCAGACGACGCCGAACTACGACGGCTAATAATGACGGAAGCACACGCTACGGCGTACTCGGTACATCCAGGAGCGACGAAGATGTACAAAGACCTCAAGGAAAACTACTGGTGGCCAGGCATGAAAAAGGACTTCGCGACCTTCGTGAGTCAGTGCCTGACGTGCCAACAGATCAAGGCCGAGCATCAAAGGCCGGCGGGAACCCTACAACCGTTACCCATTCCGGAATGGAAATGGGATAACATTACCATGGACTTCGTAGTAGGACTGCCTAGGAATGCGAAAGGGCACGACGCGATTTGGGTGATCGTCGATCGACTAACCAAGTCTGCCCATTTCCTACCAATAAGTACGACGTATTCCATGGAACGATACGCGGAGCTCTATATCCAAGAGATAGTGCGACTGCACGGCGTTCCATCATCGATAGTCTCGGATCGCGACTCCAGATTTCTATCGAAATTCTGGACGAGCTTGCAAAAGGCGATGGGAACGAAGCTATCTTTTAGTACCGCCTACCATCCGCAGACGGATGGTCAATCCGAGAGAACGATACAGACATTGGAGGACATGCTGCGAGCATGCGTACTCGATTTCAAAGGAAATTGGAGTAAGTACCTCCCATTGATCGAGTTCTCGTACAACAACAGCTACCACGTCACCATTGGGATGGCACCGTACGAAGCGCTATATGGGCGTAGGTGCAGATCCCCAGTACATTGGGACGAAGTTGGCGAACGAGCAATGTTAGGTCCCGACATCGTACGAGAAATGACGGAAGCTATTACCACCATACGAGAAAGAATGCGAACGGCACAGAGTCGACAGAAGAGCTATGCTGACCGAAGACGTCGACCGCTGGAATTTGAAGAAGGCGATATGGTGTTTGTAAAAGTATCGCCAATGAAGGGTGTGAAAAGGTTCGGAAAGAAAGGGAAGCTAAGCCCTAGATATATCGGTCCATTTAGGATACTAAAGAGGGTTGGCGAGGTGGCCTACCAATTAGAACTGCCAGCCTCATTATCGCAAGTGCATGACGTGTTCCACGTCTCAACACTGCGGAAATACATAGCCGACCCGAATCACGTGCTAGGAAACGAGTCCCTACATCAGCAATTGAAGCCGGATCTGAGTTACGAGGAGACTCCGGTGGAAATATTGATGTACGAGACTAAGAAGCTTAGGAATAAGAATATTCCCTTAGTGAAAGTACTGTGGCGGAACCAATCCACGGAAGAAGCCACATGGGAACGGGAGGACGAAATGAGAATTCGTTACCCCGAGCTGTTTCACACGGGCTGATTTCGGGGGCGAAATCCTCCTTAAGGGGGGGAGGATGTAGAACCCCGGTTCCCGCTAGTTAGGTCGGCCAATAAATTACGTGTATGACTTATGGGATTTTACATTAATTTCGTCTACGATGTATGCTTATGTGAACGTATGAATTTCACGCGCATGATTTATATAAGGATCGCGTGCGATTAAGCGCCAAGGGAAATTTCTGTAATGACAAGCGAAGAAAACAACTAATGATTGTGTGCAAAGGGCTTAATTATTATTGGGCTAGAAACCAAAAATTTGGCCCAATTATGGAAGAGACCCAAAATAGGAGACATAATTCCCTAATTCAAGGGAAAACCCACGTCTACCCTATGCCTTACCCTGCATAAGCCAAGGAAAATATCCAACACTAGAACACTCCATAACCCACTTAAAAACTAACGAAAGTCAAGAGGAGGAGAAAAAGGAAGGAGCCGATACAAAATTTGAACCAAGGATTTCCACAACTAGCTAAGGAATTCGAAGTTGGTAAGTAAAAATATCCCCCTCAAGCTTTTAAATTTCGTACCCTAGCTATAGTTGGAAGTATTAATGGCATTAATGGCAAGTAGTTGAGGAAAATTTCGAAGAAGCCCTAAATGCAGAATATAAGCCCGTAATAGAGTCCCGATTTAATAAATCATTGTTAGGAGTTATTTCATATGCAACTGTGAACTTAGATAATCTGTTGTAAGAGGAAGCACACGATTTAGGCAACAAGAAGGGATGAAATGCAGAAGTTTCGATGAGTAATTTGGGAAGAAAGTAGTTTCGATCGAAAGTGAATAGTAAATTAGGGTTTCGATTGAATGCTATTAGCCAATGGACTTTCGATCAAAAGTAGGGAATTAATTCTAGAGTTTCGGACGACATTTGAATAGATCTAAGTTCGATTAAATAATTGCAAGATGGTAAATTTAATAAGACATGAGTTTCGACCGAAACTCATTTTCACTACCTAAGTATCGATCGAAACCTTGTACCAAATCCATGCAATTGCTCGAAAGTGATACTTTCCCATGCCAAGTTTCGATCGAAACTAAAGGGAGGTCATGATGATGAAATACCTCGGCGAAACTCAAGGTGATCGAAAGTGGACAATTGAATTTAGGGTGGACACATGGAAGCAATGAATTAAGTTTCGATCAATTCAATTTTTAATAGTAAACTAAGCAAGTCATGAGTTTCGATCGAAACTCATTTCAATACATGGGTATCGATCGAAACTCCATACCAAATCCATGAAATCACTCGGCGAAACTAGTTAATTGAGAGAGTTTCGATCGAAGCAAAACTCGGCGAAACCCCCTCCATGTACATGCAATCGACGATCGAAACTCATCCTAACATGTTCAAATCGATCAAAACTAGGGTTTAGGGAATTCAATTTGATGAAATTGAATCGAGCGAAACTCTTATGAATAAGCTCAATCGATCGAAACCTAATACCAATTCCACACAATTTCTTGAAAGTGACCCTCAAATGTACATGATGATTGATCGAAACTAGGAACTTGAGGAACCTTAATTGTACAATTTCATTAGGCGAAACCCTAGGAATTTATGACTTTCGCCGAGCATAGAATTGAAATGCAATAGGATAGGAATTTCTTAAGGGTTGCAACTTGGTGTAAACATAAGGAATCAACTCACTTAAGAAGCATAACAAGGCAAATCAATTAACTTGGAGTCTAAGAAATTAATACGAGTCCGAATAAGTAATAAGACAGAATTAACTATTTTGGTGAATTAAGCACAAATTAACCCTTTTATTTTAAAAGGTCGTACATTAGGAGATTCAAGGGGCAGTCCGCTAGATTAGCTTGGACGACAAGTAAGTAGAAATTCAACTACGACACGTAACTTGCCTACGTCCAATTATGTGAATTACGTGCTCGTGTATTTTGTATGAAATGTGTACGTATGATATGATTTATTTATATGCATGATGGCATGAAGTGCATATGTACATGAGCATAGCATGAGCACTTGCACGCATGTGTAGTACGTAAGGAGTGAGGTAAGAGCGTGCATAAGATCGCCGGTGTGCGATGTATGCTCGCCGATATTGGCGTTTGTGTCGACTCAAATGAAGAGTCACGACTTCCCCTATGCAGCCTTTAAGGCCTGAATAAGAGGCTACGCTAAGGCCTGAATAAGAGGCTACTCTAAGGCCTGAATAAGTGGCTGGGGAATACCCCGTATGCGGGAAGTACAACCTGGAGGATGCGGCCCGGGGCACACGCTGAGAAAGGGAAGATTCCTTCGGGTGACCTACTAGCGTGTAAAACACTACCCGGAGGGAAGATGCCTTCGGGTGACCTCCGAGGCCAGTGGCCTCGGTGTTGGCTACCAGTGTGAAGTACCCGCGTGGAGGCCACACTGAGAAAGGGAAGATTCCTTCGGGTGACCTTCTAGTGTGTGAACCTCCACACTTGAGATCTCTATGATATGGCGCATAGCGGGATAGAAAGCCGAGGGCCCGTACGAATTAAGAGTATAAGAAAAGAGTATGAGTCAGGAAAAAGAGTAAGAGTATGAGAAAAATAGTAAGAGCATTAGAAAACGACGACGTGGATTGTCGATCGTTAGGACACGTGCATACATGCATAATTTCTGCTTACTGAGCCTCGGTGGCTCAATATTTATGTTACGTGTTGTAGGTACTGACGATCACGGTACGTGATCCGACCCTTATGCGAGGCCGATCTTTTGAAGCTATCCGGCTGCTTTTGAGGTGGGAGTGTGTGTATGGATGACGACCTGTGAAGGCCGGGCGCATAGGGAGCTTTTGCTACGCACACACACACACACATTTGTATTTTGTAGACACGATCAGGATGAACTGTATAAAATTCTTTTGACTTGTATGTATAATTTCCGCACGCAATTTTAAAATGAAAAATTTTATCCGCATTTTTACGCTTTTACACATTAACGAGCGCTAGACGCTTAGAGTAGAACGTAATGCGAGGGCGGGACGTCGGGTCCTGACACATTAGCAGGGAGCTGTCAAGATCTCTCCTTAGGGTCCTACGGAACTCCCACCGTTATGCAACAACATGGTGGAAATTCCGACATTATCCAGGAGACATTCCGCGATAAGAAGACTCTTAGCCGAAACTTCGAGACCCCCTGAATCTCATTTTCATTTACTTCACCGATATTATTATAAGTATATGCGTCACACTAACAACTTTTATTGTTGGAAGGACCCATCCTCGCATGACGTCTAGGGAGGTCCGTTGGGTGTAGCCTCGACCAAGGTCTGAAGGCAGCCAAGAAGGGGCCTGGGGGATCTATGCCGATTAAAGGCAGACAACCCCGCGTCTTCCAGATAGAAGCCAGCTCCATTTAAGGATCCTCCGCATTGGCATGCGAAGGTCCGTAGGACCTCGAAGGGAGCTCAACACTGCCACCAGCTCCATGCTGGCACATAAAGCTCTGCTGGAAGACAATTCCCTGCTCCTCTCTGGCAAAGATCTGCAGGACCTCAGAGCCGAGCTCCTCGTTGGCAATACCCAGGGGACCTAAGAGACAGCTCTGTGCTAGCACGCCGACCCGAATCTCCATATTGGGGACCCACAAATCCAACTCTGCGTTGATCCGAGTAGCCTAGTTACCACAATTGGAACCTAGAAGCCAACTCCACGACGACGCCTAAAAATCCACGGGAGACCTATCTTGTTGATAAGGCTCTTAGCCGAAATTCTAGGGCCCTCTAAACCTTATTCTCATTTATATCATTGAAACGATAATAAATAAATGCATCATACTAACAACTGCTATTATTTTAAGGATGAAATCGAAGTGCCCTCCCTAGTGGGACAACTGAGGAAGTTCATTGACTGTGGCATCAACCAAGGTCGGGAGGTAGCCAAGAAGGAATCTGGGGGATCTGTGCCAATCAAAGGCAGACAACCCCCACCTCCTCTAGATAAGGACCAGCTCCATTTAAGGCTCAGCCTCAAGCCAAGCTCTGCGCTGGCAAAGGTCCACAGGACCTCAAAGCCCAGCTCCGGGCTGGCATCCGGAGATCCTAGGGAGGTCGAAGTCCTCCTCTGCACTGGCATATGAAAAGCCACGGGGATTTAAAAGCCCAGCTCCCCGCTGGCACGAAGACCTACAGTCCAGCTCCGCGCTGACATTAAGGCCCTAACTCCAGGGGACCTAAAGACAAGCTCCTTGCTGAAAACGAGGACATGATCCGTGTCTTTGAGATCTCCATGCTGAGCTCCTCGCCAGTATGCGAAGTTCGTTATAAGAGATCTCCAAACCGGCTGAAACCTAGCTCCGTGCTGGTTGAAGGCAAAGAAGTCAAGCTCTGCGCTGACACATGAAGGTCCAGGGGACCTAGAAGATAGCTCCATGCTGACATCCAAACCTCCGGAGATCTGGGGCCAGGGACCTCGTTATTAACCAAGAAGAAAGGGCGCTCCATTTCTTCCATCACTTTTAAATCAACGGCCTCCAACAAGGAGCCCTGATGCTAAGCGAGCGGGCGCTATAACCATGCACTTAAGCGAGCGGGTGCTATAACCACGCATGTAAGCGAGCGGGCGCTATAACCACGCATGTAAGCGAGCGGGCGCTATAACCACGCATGTAAGCGAGCGGGCGCTATAACCACGCATGTAAGCGAGCGGGCGCTATAACCACGCACTTAAGCGAGTGGACGCTATAAACCACGCATTTAAACGAGTGGACGTTATACCCACGCATCTAAGTGAGCTAGCACTATAACTACGCATCCAAGCGAAGCTGGCGCTATAACCAGGGTAAACTAATTATATCCCTAAGAACCGTCTTGTCGGGATATGTACATTTTATCATATAATGAAAGGTGCACCATATAATATACTCGATACCAAAGGTCGACGGACCTGCGGCGTACAAAGACATCAAAGACTGATAGTCTGTGACGTGAGATGATGCCAAAGACCGATGGGTCGGCGGTGTACCCGACATCAAAGGCCACAGGTCTGCGACGTGAAAGATGCCTACGAGGGCGTACAAGATGCCGCCGCTGACGGGCTGCGGTGTACAGGACATCAAAGGTCATCAGTAAGGTCTGCGACGTGTATAGGTACCTCAGCGTAGCTGGCGCTATAACCAGGGTAAAACGGTGGGGGAGATCCCCACTTTCTAGGACCTTCGGGCCTACATTACTGAACTCGCTAAGGACAAAGAGAGCCTAGCGCAAAGCGAGACCCGAGGACAATGACGACGGTCATTGCAACCAAGGGCGTGAATTCGTACTTGGCTTACGAATTGAATAAGCGAGCTGGCGCTATAACCATGCCACGATAATGATGTTCCCAGAAACATCATCAGATCCCGCGAAAGAAAATATAATACGAGGAGGAAGGGAACTCCGATGAAACTTTCATACATGGGGAGTTAAGCTCCCAAGTCCTTACCATCGTATCTCGAAGGAAAAAATGACAATATATTTCTTGCAGGCCATCACCACCCTGAAAAAGGCAAAAGGGAACTCGGAGATACGTACAGCAGGACCTAGGGACCTAGGGACCTTGATCTGAACACATCGAAGTCGATTGTCATTTTGTTCGAGAGAAACTACAAGCAAAGAAAATCGAGACTCCACATGTTAGTAGTCATGATCAATTGACTGACATCTTCGCTAAACCAATTGACAACCAAAACTTTCAGAAGATACTAAACAAGTTGGGCTGTATCAATCTGTATGAGTCCAACTCGAGGGGGAGTGGTGAAGATTGAGATGTCAAAGGAAATTTGAGCAGATCAAGCTGCTCCAGAAAACCAAATATTGAGCAATTATGCACCAATATCAATAGACCAACAGCTACTTACCTTATGTAACATATCGAGCCATCTTTATAAGGCCACAATCCACAGGTACCAAAAGGAATCATCAATACAAAGAAGAAATAATATTATACTTTGCATTATCATCAAAACTCAACACTGCTCTTCTCATTTTTGTTCTTCGTGATCGAGTCTCGTTTTGATAATAATACAAAGAAGAAATAATATTATACTTTGCATTATTATCAAAACTCAACACTTCTCTTCTCATTTTTGTTCTTCGTGATCGAGTCTCCAACCAACATCTTCTTCATTTTTGTCTTTTCGATATTCTCAGTTTGTTCTCTTGTATTAAAATTACTCATAAATAACCCATATTAGCATTTAGTTGATCATTTGCATTTTAAGTAGAGTTTGAAATCTCATAGATATTGTCTGGGTCACTTCTCGACTTTGATTCCATCTATGGCAGATAATACTTTATTCAAGAAGCCTTCCCATTTTGATCGAACAGTACCGCGATATTGGCTGAGAGAATGCAACTACTGTTTCCAAGTTTTGTCCTGACACGCTCGAATACTAGCAAGTGTACTGGTCGTGCAAGTAGTAAAACAGACGAAGTCCGAGTATCGATCCACGAAGACACCTCGATCAATCCTAAGATATTAATTCTAATTCTAATTTTGACCTAGGGAATTTTTAAAGTTTTGATGATTTGATAAAAGAGACAAAACGCAAATAATAAAATAAACGCAAATAAATAGATGAGGATAGAGCAATTGACGACATACGTGATCAAGACACATGCTTGGCACAAATTACTCATACGTCTTCATGCAATATAATCTATCTAGTCAACTTGAATTTTAGACAAGGTAGAATTTCCTAGCATACATGTTACTCATTGGACCTGCAATAGCAACCTACGTAAATAGAGAACCAATCAACTATATGTCTATATGATTGTAGTTCATATATGTGCATTCGATCTTTATGAAATTCCCCGAGTTTAGATGCTTTCGCCACCTAAGGTCTCAGAAATCACACAAACGAAACCAAATTCCGTCTCTGGTCGAATTTTACGTAGTCATAGTGTTATAATCGGTATATCACTTAGTTGCTTGGAGGCCAATCACACGCACGCATACGAAGCACATGTTAGGAATATGCCCTCGAATGCTATACGAGGATTAGATTGTATAGGGCCTTAGCTTATTTATCATTCGACTTTTTGTAATAAAATATTTCCGTGTGTTTATGGAAAGGCATTGTTCGTTTATTGAGATAAGAGTTCTTTACTTAGCATCCAGTAAAGTAATAAATGAACAAATCCAAATCTGTCGAGTTGAGTCACTGTTCTCGATGGGCACGAGAGATGAAGGCACCAATGGACTCTTAACCTCGAACATTAAAAGTCCGTAAGCCTGAGGCTCCAGTTGGGTGCTGGATAACCGATCACGGCTTATTTGTCGATGACCTATCGTGTGCCGCTATCCCTCTTGGAAGCGGAGGTCATGACTTGTGATACGAATCGAATCAAAGGATTGAGTCATTTCGTGGACACTCACGGGTCGTACGGTCGAATATGGCTTATTACTCAAGGAGTGTTGTAATACCCGCAAAAATTATACGGGATTATTTTAATAATATTCGGAATGTGTGGAGTCGATTTTCGAACATACACCGATTTCTTCCCGAGCCGAGCCACGAATTTAGAATTGAACAAGAAAAATTTAAAAAGGGGCCAAAAATGATTATGGGCTAAATGAAGAATAAAGGCCCAAGTGTGAGAGATAGATTAAAGATTAGGAATTTTGGCCCAATAATATAAAATAATATATATATATATATAGGGGCCGAAAATTAATATTTGAGAGGGGCCTCCTCGCACCTCATCAACTTAATATATTTAACCCTATTTTGTCCATAGTGTATATTATTAGTGGAATAAGAAACAAAACAAAACAAAACAAAATAAAAGTAAACAAAATAAAACAAACAAAATAATAACAAACCTAATGCAACACCTTACTACACCAAGACAAGAATTAACAAATCAAATAGAAGAAAACAAGGAAAGATGGAGAGAGAGATGAAAAGGGAGAAAGGATGAAAGGATATCTAATACACCTCCATGAACTTGAGGACAAAGAACTAAATCATTATACACCTCATAGTGGTATGGAGACAAGACCAAAAACCACCTAATACACTTCTCTACCCATATGGAGCAAAGGAAAATGGAAAGGAAAGAGATGAGAGGCCGAGAGAAAGAAGGAGAGAAAGAGAAAGAAAGGAAAAAGAGAGAAAGGAAAGAAAGAAAGAGGGAGAGGCCGAGAGAGAGAGGGAGAAGGGGAGAGAAAGAAAAAGAGAGAAAGTAGGAAAGGAGAAGAATGAGGAGAAGAAAATCTCCGGAATCTCGGGATCGAAGCTCTCGAGTTGGGATCACACGGAAACACCCCGTGATTTAGCTTTCTACCGACGTAAGGTATGTGAAGATCACCTACATGCGTAAAGATATTTTTAGTTCGTGATTTCTACGTGTGCACGGTTCTTTTGATCCATTCGGTTTATGTGCTCAAGGTGAATTTTCTTGCATAAATGTCGTGTTATATGCTTATGTAAATTTCGGCCATGCGTAGAATTAAATTCGGCCATCCCTCCAAAATTCGGGTGATCTAGGAGATGAAATATATTAGGGTTGGAAAGTAGAAGTATAGGATTTTCGGGGTGAATTTGATTAGATATGGAAAATTGTATTAGTGCAAATTAGGGCTTTCTAGGGTTTCTTTTAAATATGAGGAATTTTATGGTGCTCACCTTATGTGAGCACCTTATGTGGACACCTAGTGATGTGGCACCGATTCGTGCCATTTCAACGTCCCACATCGACATCTAAGATTATGTCGTCTCAATAAACACCTTCTAGGCGCCATTAATCGACATTTCGGATGCTGATAGGTCTAAAATAAATATTTAAAACTCGGCCAGGGACTTCTTTGCTATTTTCAGAATTTTTGGAGAGTTAAATAAATATTTAAAACTCGACCAGAAACTTCTTTGCAATTTTTAGAATTTTCGGAGAGTTAAATAAATATTTAAAACTCGGCCAGGACTTCTTTGTGCAATTTTTAGAATCTCCATGGAGTTTAATAAATATTAAAAACTCAAATGGGGTCTTTGTGCAATTTTCAGAATCTCCAAGGAGTTAAATAAATATTAAAAATATTCAGATGGCTTAATTGTAAATTTCTAAAAGTTTTGGGGCAAATTGAAATTTCTGAAAATTTCGGGCAGATCTTATAATTCAAAAATCCAGGTAAATTTGTAATTTCTGAAAATTTTGGGACTTAAACTAAAAATTTTATAAATCCTGGCAGATTTTGTAATTTTTTAAAATTTTTGGGACTTAAGCTGAAATTTTAAACTCCGGGACAGATTTGTAAATTTGAGAAAATTTTTGGGTCTTAAATAAATTTGAGGATAATTTTCAGGTCATTTTGTAATTATCAAAGATTATCGAATTCTAAGTTAAAACTTTCAAATTCGCGTCCTTAAAAGTAAAATTATGAGTATGTGGCGTTTTAAAGGTAAATTTGAAAAAATATTTTTAAATTAGGAATTTAAGTATTATATTGAAAATTTGGGACTTAGAGTAAAAGGGATTAAATTTTGGAACCCTTAGTGAAATTCGGAGGGAGAGTTCGGTGAGAAAGGTTTCAGGCCGAGTAATTCGGAACGCGGGCTTTGGGCCCGATTATTTAGAGTAGGATAGTTTTCGGATCGGGCCAAGCTGATACCTCGGGCCGATACGTGATATAGAGATTTGCATTTCTATGTGTTGCATTTTACTTGCACGACATTTGCATACACGTGTTACGAGGGGAGAGGATCGTGCGGAGTCACTGTAATATCGTACAGTGATGTTGAGTGGGGTAGTTTATGACCGAGTGATGGTCGTCGAATTGTATGAGTAGTGAGGTTAGGACTAAGGCGCACTATATGATTGAGACGTGGGGAGTGGGGCCTCCCGAGCTACTGACTCCTGCACGCGTGTTGCCTTTAGTCCTAAGCCTCGGGCCCTGATGTGATGAGATGAGTTGAGATGAGATAAGATATGAGAAAAGAGGCGAGCGTGAATTTTGTGAGATGTGTCAGGATGGGAGTCGAGTGAGAGCACTTGCATTCTTGCATATTTTCATCTACTGTGACTCCACGGACTTTTGAGGGCGGCACAGACATGGGACGTGACCTGTGGAGTGTTTTAAATTATGTTTCATGTTTTTACTCTTTGGGTTTCGGTAGGGGTGTTCAAATTAACCGGAAGATCGAAAAAACCGACCGAACCGTAAAGAACCGAACCGAAAAATCCGGAACCGAAAAAAATCGAACCGAATTGTAAAAAACCGAACCGAACCAAATTAAAATGGTTCGGATATCGGATTAAGCATACGTAAAACCGAAAAAAACTGAAAAACCGAACTGAAATTATCATACTGCATTAGAAATAGAAAAATATCAAAAATCATTTGTTTTTCTCCCATAACGTAACCAACAAAGTAAATATAATTTCATTGGTATACTTTTTTCCATTTTTAGGTGAATGTTTTCCTCACCAGTTAAATACTATTTTTCTCCCAAATAATTTATATTATCTTAAGATGAATGTTTTTATATTTTGGTTTGATTTTGTTCCATTTTGATATTGTTTTTTGTTCTGACCTTTGAATTACTTTGCTACATGTAACGTTCCATAAATTTTCTTTGTTTTTAATAACCATAAATGTTTTATGTATATTCAGCTCATAATATTTTTTTTGTTGATATTAAATCCCTAACCGAAAAACCGACCGAAAAAACCGAACCGAATTATAAAAAACCGACGAACCAAATTAAAACGGTTCGGATATCGGATTAAGCATACGTAAAACCAAAAACAGAAAAACCGAACCGAAATTTGAAAAAACCGAACCGAACCGACTGATGAACACCCCTAGGTTTCGGCCCAATAAATAAAAGTGTGTTGCTAAACATTTTATATTTTCGGGTTTAGACTTTGGGGCTTCGGCCCAGTACATGAATATTATTATGTTTTAAAAAGTTTTTATTAAATGGCCTTTCCGCTGTTTTCGCTGCGTAAAACCGCCTAAGTACGTAGTTTAGGGAGTCGGGTCGCTACAGGTGGTATCAGAGTGCTAGGTTTTAGGTTCTGTAGACTGTCCATGTACTGCCGCTCAAAAGGCTGGAGGATCAGCCCATGCCTGTAAGTTTTATATTCTTATGTAATTATATGTTAGTAATTGTGTGCTTCTCTGTGCTATGTGGCTGTAGACAATTAAGAAAATGGTTAGAGGACGAGGAAACTACCATCGCGGAGATTCCAGCCGTAGGTAGGGGTGTTCGTTATTCGATATACCGACCGAAAAAACCGAAATACCGAAATTTCGGTACAAAACCGAACAGAAAATTTCGGTTCGGTATTCGGTTCTTAAAAAAAATTCGGTATTCGGTAAATTCGGTTCGGTACAGATTTTGAATTTCGGTAAATTCGGTATAACGAATTACCGAAATTTAAAATTAAAATATATTTTATTATATTAATATTGAAAATAAATTATAATTATATTAATATAAATATTAATTTAATTTTTACCGATTTTTTTTATTTTATTTTGTTTAAATTTCGGTAAATACCGAATTTATCGAAAAAAATTTCGGTAAATACCGAATACCGAACCGAGAAATTCGGTTCGGTATTCGGTACCTATTAGGGGTGTACCAAAATTTCGGTATACCGAAATTTCGGTTCGGTTCGGTTCGGTATGTACCGAACGAACACCCCTAGCCGTAGGGACGGATCTGAGTCCCCTACGAATGAACGAGACTTGACGATTCGGCAACTTACCGAACTGATCCGACGTCAGTCGGACCAGATTGGCGAACTCCTTCAAAACCAGAGCTTCTGAACGCAATCGATCTCCACAGCCCGAACGCGTGGAAATCATCGTGGAGAGATTTCGCAAATTACATCCCCCAACTTTCGAGCAAGCTACCGACCCTTCGATGGCTGAGGACTGGCTCCGCACCATCGAAGATATGTTCGTATACGGACGAGTACCGGAGAATGAGCAAGTGCTGTGCAGTTTACATGCTAAGGGGAAGCGCCCGATTTTGGTGGGATAACATCAAAATCCTGAACGATCCGGCCGTGATGTCGTGGAAAGATTCAAAGAGCTCTTCTACGAGAAATACTTCTCAGCCCACGAGCAGGCACAACGGATGAATGCGTTTATAAATTTGATGCAGGAGAGAACGACGGTGGCAGAATACATCCGCAAGTTTGAAGAATTATCATGTTTCACCCCGCATATGGTGGCCACGGATGCGCTGAAAGTGGAACGATTCATGGTGGGCCTCAAACCCGAGATCTACCGTGATGTGAGCATGTCGGGCACACGGGGAGTGCATTTTTCTCAAGTAGCCGAGCGGGCCATCATTGCAGAACAGACGGAGGTGCAGATATGGCGGCGCATGAGGCGAGGAAGAGAACGGAGAACCAACAGGGAGGCAGGGGCGACCGAAAGAGACAATTCTTCGGAAAAGGCCCTAACCGAGGAGGTCGCTCGGGACTATCTAATTGGCGACCAAGGCCGAACCAGGGACAACGCGGTGTTCCGAACCGACCTCCGTACAACGCACCCAGTGTCAACAATGTGGGCGTAATCACGTCGGTGTCTGCTTCGGAGTTGGATACAACTCCAACGTCGTCTGCTATCACTGCGGAAACAGGGACATTACGCACGAGCCTGCGACCAACCCAGGAACCCGACTCAGGCGCTTGTACGACCGCCACCGGTTCCAGCTCGAGTGTTTGCGTTGACCAATGAATGGGCAGATGCGCTACCACCACCGGTTCCAGCACGAGTGTTCACATTAACTAATGAAGAGGCAGAGGCAAATCCTGCAGTAGTGACCGATACGTTACGAATTTACGACGTGCCTACTTCTGTGCTGTTTGATTCTGGAGCCACGCACTCGTTTGTGTCGGCCAAATATGTGACCAAGGTAGGCATATCTCCTACCTTATCTGACTACAACTACGTAGTAACTCTACCACACGGGAATCCAATTCGAACTAATCTAGTGTTGGAAAAATGTCCGGTGACGATCGAATGAAGGAATCTGAGCGCATATCTGATCGTGATCCCGATGAACGATTACGACGTTATCTCCAGGATGGATTGGCTCTCGAAATACGGGGTTATAATCGATTGCCAGAAGAAGATGGTGGCCTTCCAAATTCCTAAAGACGAAATGTTCACGTTTGTGGAAACGAAGGATAAGAGCAAAATTCACCGAATTTCTGCCTTAAAAGCCCAACTACTTCTGAATTCGAGTTTGCGAAGCTTTCTTCGTTTTCGCGGTGAAGGCCGAAGAATCTCAACCGAAGCTTGAAGAGGTTTCGGTAGTGAACGAGCATCCCGATGTATTTCCCAACGATCTACCGGGACTACCTCCTGATCGAGAACTCCAATTCGCGATCGACCTAACACCAGGAATAGCACCGTTATCTAAGACTCCATATCGTTTAGCACCAGGCGAACTACGTGAGTTAAAAGAGCAACTTGACGAGCTACTGCAGAAAGGATTTATTCAGCCCAGCTTCTCGCCTTGGGGAGCACCGGTCCAGTTTGTACGTAAGAAGGACGGATCAATGAGACTCTGCATCGACTACCGGGAGCTGAATAAACTGAAGATCAAAAACAAATACCCGCTGCCCAGAATTGATGATCTGTTCGATCAGCTGCAAGAAGCATCTATCTTTTCCAAAATTGATTTGCGATCGGGTTACCATCAGCTGAAGATTCGGGAAGCCGACGTCCCGAAAACGGCGTTCAACACGAGGTAAGCCCATTACGAATTTTTGGTTATGCCCTTCGGGTTGACGAATGCTCCAGCTGCATTTATGGACCTGATGCATCAGGTTTTCAAAGACTTCCTTGACCACTTCGTAATCATCTTTATAGATGATATCCTCGTTTATTCTAAAACGAATGAGGAACACGAGGTTCATCTACGAACAGTTCTCGGAATTCTTCGAGAAAAGCAACTCTACGCCAAATTCAAGAAATGTGAATATTGGCTCCCGCAAGTGGCCTTTCTGGGACACACAGTCTCCGGAAATGGGATTTCTGTGGACCCCAGCAAGATCGAAGCCGTAAGCAAATTGCCACGACCAACCACTACCACAGAGGTCAGGAGCTTTCTCGGGCTTGCTAGATACTATCGAAAGTTCATTAAGGATTTTTCCATCATTGCTTCGACAGTCACGAACCTGACGAAGAAGAACGTCCCATTCAAGTGGATGGAAGCATGCGAGCAAAGCTTCCAAGAGTTGAAGAAATGATTGACAACGGCTCCTGTGTTTACGATTCCCTCCGATACCGAAGGCTTTTCGGTGTACAGTGATGCCTCGAAGATTGGCTTGGGGTGCGTGCTGATGCAGAACGAGAAGGTAATTGCGTATGCCTTCCGACAATTGAAACCGAATGAGAAGAATTACCCCACACATGATCTGAAACTCGCAGCAGTTGTGTTCGCCCTAAAAATCTGGCCTCATTATCTCCACGGGGAACGATGCGAGATCTACACTGACCATAAGATCCTGAAATACTTCTTCACCCAGAAAGAGTTGAATATGAGGCAACGACGCTGGTTGGAGCTCGTTAAAGACTATAATTGCGTGATCAACTATCATCCAGGCAAAGCAAACGTAGTCGCCGATGCATTGAGTCGAAAGGCGGTGAACACGGAACTCCACAACCTCGAAGTAGAAGTAATAAATTTTGGCGAGATCGAGGCAAGAATGGCAGCATTGACCCTTTAGCCGACGTTGTTAGAGAAAATCAAGAAAGCCCAGGAGGAAGATGAACTTTATCTAAAAACGACGAGCGAGCAGACAACTGAAACTCCGTCTGACTTCACAGTTCAGAAAGACGGGAGTTTGCAATATCAGAATCGTCTATATGTTCCCGTCAAGCACTCCGGCAATCTATAATGACGGAAGCACATGCCACTACGTACTCGGTACACCCAGGCGCGACGAAGATGTATCGGGATTTACGAGAAACATATTGGTGGCCAGGAATGAAAAGTGATATTGCAACATTTGTGAGCTAATGTCTCACGTGTCAACAAGTAAAGGCATAACATCAAAGGCCGGCAGGGATGCTACAACTCTTGCCGATTCCTGAGTGGAAATGTGATCACATTACGATGGACTTTGTTGTTGGCTTGCCGAAAACTGTGAAAGGCCACGACGCCATATGGGTAATTGTAGATCGCTTAACCAAATTTGCTCTTTTTCTGCCGATCAGTTCGACCTTTTCACTGGAGCGGTATGCCAAATTGTACATTCGAGAAATTGTCCGACTCCACGGGATCCCATCCTCGATTGTCTCGGATCGTGACACGAGATTTTTATCTAGATTTTGGTTGAGTCTGCAAAAGGCGATGGGGACAAAACTCTCATTCAGCACGGCCTATCATCCACAAACCGATGGGCAATCCGAACGAACGATCCAAACCCTTGAAGATATTTTGCGAGCTTGCAATCTAGACTTGAAAGGGAATTGGAGTAAATATCTTCCGTTGATCGAATTCTCGTACAACAATAGCTACTACGCCACTATCGGGATGGCGCCATACGAAGCCCTACACGGGAGAAAATGCCGATCCACGGTACATTGGGACGAAATCGGCGAACGAGCGCTTTTGGGCCCCGATCTAATACGAGAGATGACAGAGGCGATTACGAAGATTCGAAGACGAATGCAAACGGCCCAAAGTCGTCAGAAGAGCTACGCTGATCAACGACGAAGGCGTTGGAATTTGCGGAAGAAGATTGGGTATTCTTGAAGATATCCCCGATCAGAGGCGTGAAGAGATTCGGGAGAAAGGGCAAATTGAGTCCGAGATACATTAGCCCTTTCAAAATACTCAAGAGAGTAGGGGAAGTTGAGTCCCAACTAGAACTACCGACTTCGTTAGCCCAAGTCCACGACGTGTTTCACGTATCGAGTTTACGTAAATACGTCGCAAACCCCAATCACGTGCTGGAAAATGAATCTCTTTTCCAACAGCTCAAACCGGATCTGAGCTACGAAGAAGAACCGGTAGAGATTCTAACGCACGAAGTAAAGCGACTTTGGAACAAGAACATTCCGCTAGTCAAGGTGCTGTGGCGAAACCAGGCGATTGATGAAGCCACATGGGAATGAGAGGACGACATGAAGAATCGTTACCCCAATTTATTTCTTTCGATGTAATTTCGGGGACGAAATTCTTGTAAGGGGGGAGGATGTAATACCCACAAAAATTAGACGGGATTATTTTAATAATATTCGGAATGTGTGGAGTCGATTTTTGAACATACACCGATTTCTTCCCGAGCCGAGCCAAGAATTTAGAATTGAACCCGAAAAATTTGAGATATAGATTAAAGATTAGGAATTTTGGCCCAACAATATAAAATAATATATATATATTTATATATATATATATATATATAGGGGCTGAAAATTAATATTTGAGAGGGGCCTCCTTACACCTCATCAACTTAATATATTTAACCCTATTTTGTCCATAGTGTATATTATTAATGGAATAAGAAACAAACAAAACAAAACAAAACAAAATAAAAGTAAACAAAATAAAACAAACAAAATAATAACAAACCTAATGCAACACCTTACTACACCAAGACAAGAATTAACAAATCAAATAGAAGAAAACAAGGAAAGATGGAGAGAGAGATGAAAAGGGAGAAAGGAAGAAAGGATACTTAATAAACCTCCATGAGCTTGAGGACAAAGAACTAAGTCATTATACACCTCATAGTGGTATGGAGACAAGACCAAAAACCACCTAATACACCTCTCTACCCATATGGAGCCAAGATAAATAAAGGCAAAGGAAAGTGGAAAGGAAAGAGATGGGAGGCCGAGAGAAAGAAGGAGAGAAAGAGAAAGAAAGGAAAAAGAGAGAAAGGAAAGAAAGAAAGAGGGAGAGGCCGAGAGAGAGAGGGAGAAAGGGAGAGAAAGAAAAAGAGAGAAAGAAGGAAAGGAGAAGAAGGAGGAGAAGATAAATCTCCGGAAGCTCGGGATCGAAGCTCTCGAGTCGGAAACACCCCGTGATTTAGCTTTCTACGGACGTAAGGTAGGTGAAGATCACCTACATGCGTAAACATATGTTTAGTTCGTGATTTATACGTGTACACGGTTCTTTTGATCCATACGTGTGTATGTGCTCAAGGTGAATTTTCTTGCATAAATTTCGTGTTATATGCTTATGTAAATTTCGGCCATGCATAGAATTAAATTCGGCCATCCCTCCAAAATTCGGGTGATCTAGGAGATGAAATATATTAGGGTTGGAAAGTAGAAGTAGGATTTTCGAGGGTGAATTTGATTAGATTTGGAAAATTTGAGTATTAGTGCAAATTGGGGTTTTCTAGGGTTTCTTTTAAATTCAAAGGTCTAAAAAAATATTTAGAACTCGGCCAGGGACTTCTTTGTAATTTTCTGAATTTTCGGAGAGCTAAATAAATATTTAAAACTCGGCCAGGGACATCTTTGCAATTTTTAGAATTTTTGGAGAGTTAAATAAATATTTAAAACTCGGCTAGGGACTCCGTTGCAATTTTTTGATTTTTCGGAGAGTTAAATAAATATTTAAAACTCGGCCAAGGACTTCTTTGTGTAATTTTTAGAATCTCCTAGGAGTTAAATAAATATTAATAACTCAAATGGGGTCTTTGTGCAATTTTCAGAATCTCCAAGGAGTTAAATAAATATTAAAAATATTCGGTTGGGGTTAATTTTAAATTTTCGAAAGTTTCGGGGCAAATCTAAAATTTATGAAAATTTGGGGCAGATCTAAAAATTTTTAAAATCCGGGTAGATTTTAATTTCTGAATATGTCGGGACTTAAACTAAAAATTTTAAAAATCCGGGCAGATTTGTAATTTCTGGAAATTTTCGGGACTTAAACAGAAATTTTAAAATTCGGGGCGGATTTGTAAATTTGAGAAAATTTTCCGGTCTTAAATAAATTTGAGGATAATTTTCTGGTCATTTTGTAATTATCAAAGATTTTCGAATTCTAAGTTAAAACTTTCAAATTCGCGTCCTTAAAAGTAAAATAATGAGTTTGAGGGGTAGTAATTTAAGTATTATATTGAAAATTTGGGACTTAGAGTAAAAAGGAGTAAATTTTGGAACCCTTAGTGAAATTCGGAGGGAGAGTTCGGTGAGAAAGGTTTCAGAACGCGGGCTTTGGGTCCGATTATTTAGAGTACGATAGTTTTCGGATCGGGCCGAGCTGATACCTCGGGCCGATACGTGATATAGAGATTTGCATTTCTATGTGTTGCATTTTACTTGCACGACATTTGCATACACGTGTTACGAGGGGAGAGGATCGTGCGGAGTCACGGTAATATCGTACAGTTATTTTGAGTGGGGTAGTTTATGACTGAGTGATGGTCGTCGAATTGTACGAGTAGTGAGGTTAGGCGCACTATATGATTGAGATGTGGGTAGTGGACCTCCCGACCTACTGACCGTTGTGGAGAGTGGGGCCCCCGAGCTACTGACCCCTGCGCGTGCGTTGCCTTTAGTCCTAAGCCTCGGGCCCTGATGTGAGGAGACGAGTTGAGATGAGATGAGATATGAGAAAAGAGTCGAGCGTGCATTTTGTGAGATGTGTCGGGATGGGAGTCGAGTGAGAGCACTTGCATTCTTGCATATTTTCATCACTGGGCAAAAGCTCAGGGTTTACGTGTGTAGGTACGAACGAGTCGGACGTTGAAATACGTCATGACTAAGCGGCTGATGGCGGTGACTCCACGGACTTTTGAGGGCGGCGCAGTCATGGGACGTGACCTGTGGAGTGTTTTAAATTATGTTTCATGTTTTTACGCTTTGGGTTTCGGCCCAATAAATTAAAGTGTGTGTTGTTGAACATTTTATATTTTCGGGTTTAGACTTTGGGATTTCGGCCCATTACATGAATATTATTATGTTTTAAAAAGTTTTTATTAAATGGGTTTTCCGCTGTTTTCGCTGCGTAAAACCGCCTAAATACGTAGTTTAGGGAGTCGGGTCGCTACAAGTGTCAAGATATAGACTATGGCTCTCACTCGATTGGGACACAGCTGAAGGATTTATACGTAGTACTATAATCTATAGTAAGGTTCTGGAATATAGACTGGGTCGAAATTCGCAATCGAATCGGGTTACGGTCCGGTACTGCGGGATTGGCTAGGTAACTACCGGACTCTTGGATTCCTCCCTTGCCGGTTGGGTCGAACCTAGAGAGTCGGGCTTAAAAAGGATCATCAACGTGTACTGATAAGGAGAGAAAGTGCTTTGGGCCTTAACGGGCCTTGGGCCGTTGGGCCATGCCTTAATGGGCCTCGGGCCATTTATTGAATCGAAGTTGGACTTCTTATGAAACTAACTTTAAGAATTGGGCTTGGCCAAGTGTTTAATGGGCTTGAGGATAAAATTGGATTTCACCTTAAGCTAATTTCGAAATATGCCTTTGAGGGTAGTTTCGGAATTTGCATATTTGATATAAATAAATATGGAATAAAATATTTGAAATATTATTTATTGAAATTTCGAAATTATTCTAGGATTAAGTTTCAAATTTTATACCATATTTAAATATACTTAGTTTGAGTTGGTATTTAAGTTGGTTTTCTAATAATAGCAAGTTTCCTTAAGTTTGGATTTGAGTTCAAAAGAGAGTAATATTTGGCAAAAATCTCTCACACCTTAGGGGACATAGAAATCGAAATCCAAGCCTTTAGATAGACTAAATGTCGTGCTCCATAGCGAGAGAAGTATTTTTCGAAATCAACATAAGGCACAAAACACACAAACCGAACGCACACACGTTTCTCCCACGCGACGTCTCGATTCTCTCTAGCCATCTTTGGAGAACTGATTTAGTGGTACACTGCGAGGTCGGCGTAACGATCTAGTGCCATCCACCACCATCGACGAAGTCTTGAAGAAAAGGACGAGGAGCTGCCACTCGCGTCAACTGGTAAATCACTACGGGTTTGACCCTCCTTTTTACGTGTCTATGTGTTACTATTCTGATCCGAGCTACGAGGGCAATCGGGGAACCCGGAAAATTTTTGTTCTGCACCGTACCCAAGGACGTAGCGTCTCCGGACGACACCGAGTAACTCAACAGCGGTATCAAAGCGGGCGCTCATGATCGGAATCATAACGTGTTTAAATTTGAAACGAGGCGCGTGGGAGACGATTGAAACACCGGCGCGGTTAGACCGTTGTTGAGCTGCCCGATGCGTCGTTGCCAACCCACGGCCATCAACTCGTGCGGTATGGACCGACGAGGAACCACGGACCGGATAGGGACCCGCACTGCGGCAGGACCCGGCAGCTGCGCGTTGCGCGCGGGCTGCGAGCAGTGCAGCGACGCTGCAGCCGCGGGATCGGGCCTGCTTCTGCCTCGTACTCCGGGACCGATGCCAGCCATGGTGGCTTAGGCAACGGCTCAGGGCGGCAGCACGGCAGAGATCTTCCGCGGCTTTGGCTGCAGACTGCGATGGCGCGCACGGTGTGCGCTGCGCAAGACAGCTGCAGCGACTCCGGCTCAACCAGAACGCTGCGGTGGTGATCTCTCCCGGTGATGGCGCGCACGATGTCGTTGCCGGCTGCGCGGATGTTCCGGCTCAGCCCGGGACTCCCCGCCGGCGGCCTTCTCCTGGCTCTCCGACGTGTTTTGACGGCTGAGCGTTGAGTCGCGGCAGCTGCATTAGGGCTTTACGCTCAAAAGCCTTAACGGGACTTTTAATGGGCTTGGCCCGTTTGAGGCCCAATTTTTGTTTCTTTTCAAAAATTGTCAACATGCTCGTTATGAAAGTGATTTAAGGCGCACTTGCGGGTTTAGGAATTTGGTTTCCGGGTCATTTGTTAGGGTTACGTCGCCCCGGGTGGTATTTTTTTATACGGGTTGTTCGGGACTTATTTTCCCCCGTGTTGTAATTTACTGTTTTATTAGATTAGCTTAAATACGAACACGAGGGCCAATTTGATGGAAGGCAACCCCCCGGCGGTGACAAGGTGGTGGACGTTCGGTGACTTTGAGGCCGTTCGAGTGACGAAGGACGTTTCACGACTTCGAGACCCGTGCAATGACCCGAGGTCTTTTAAAGACGCATGTAATATGGATATACTAGAAATAATCCGATTGTGTTTCCTTGTAGTTTATTTTCCTAGGGTTAATTTACTACCTACGTGCGTGTTGGTTTTTGAAATGATATGCATGTTCAATGTGCTCTTATGTGAGATGGTTTATTCTCCCGTTTGATAAATACTGAGTGGATAAAGGAATTAGATTCCCGTCTTCTATCATGCTTGAGATGTCTAGCACTGGAGAGTTTTGCGATTTGTTCCGAGTAAGTTGGCGTCGTAAATCCCGCCCAGTGTTAGCATCTCGGGTCGTCTTGGACGCCGTTCGTCATACTAGTTCGCCCCCACGAAGCGTATGGCAGCAAGGGGCGGTACATTTTGTGCGATTTGAGCATAAGTTGATAGGTCACACTTAGGCAATAATTATAACCAAGAAGTAGGGTTAGCCGTGAGGGTCAATGACTGAGACAAAGATAGTTGAAACTCTTATTGGATAAGTTCGTGTTTGGCGTGACTTCGATAAGATTAGATGAGCCAAATATTGCGTTAAAGGCTGAGGCGAGTCTAGTCGAGTCGGGGACATCAACTCCACTATGAAACTTTCAACGTTGTTTCCGAAACTTTTCTCGGGAGGATAGTGTTTTCGAGAAAAATAGTGGGAGTCAAGCAAAACGAAAAGTCCTTGTTTGTGCTTGATGAATGATAAGATAAACCTAATTAGATCTTTATTTTCTACAGCTTTATGTTTCTTTCTATTTACTGCGATGACGAACATTATTACTATGCTGCTTGAGAAAAACTGTTCGGTGGGACCAAACTACGTGGACTGGCTCCGTAACCTGAGAATAGTCCTAGGCATGGAGTCGCTAACTTATGTCCTCGATTCCCCTGTACCGCAGTCCCAGTGGCTGATGCGAGTGACGCGGGCTGCGTATGCCAAGTGGCAGATAGACGAACCAAAGGTCAAGGACTACATACTTCTTTCCATGTGCAATGAGTTGCAGCGCACTCACTCGGAATGGAAGTGGGCGACATTTTGCTTCATTTGAAGGAGCTTTTTGGCGAACATTCCAGGAGTGCTCGCTATTCCCTGACGGAGCAACTATTCCATTGCAAAATGGCTGAGGGTAGTGACGTCGGAGAGCATGTGCTCCAGAACGATCTCATACTTCAGTTGCTCCCAACTTCCTTCAATTCGTTCATTGTGAACTTTAATCTGAACAAGGCCGAGATGACATTGATTGGGTTTATGAACCAATTGTCGGCGGCGCAGACTCAGATGAAGAAGGTGAAAGGAAATGAAGTTGTTCTTGTCGCGAATGCTAAGACTCGAGGGTCGAGTAGAAAGAAAAAGTCGGACAAGCCACTAAGCACAAATGACGAATTTCGAAAGGCAAGGCCAAGAAGAACTTGTTCAAAGGCGCCAAGCCGACGGACAAATGCCTTCACTGCAATGAGCTTGGCCATTGGAAGCGCGATTGCCCAAAGCTAGCCGCCTCAGGTAAAGAACTTTACGCTTTAGAAACTAATTGTTCTATGACGGTATATTCCGCTTCGTGGATCGTAGACTCAGGAGCTAGTGCTCACATCTGTGTTTCGAACCAGGGTCTGGAATGAAGTTGGAAGCTGGCGGACCGAGAGATAATGATCAAAGTAGGAAGCGGACATAGTGTACTGGCGACCCACATTGGATCAAGACCTCACCATTCTATCTACTAGACATAGTTTACTGCTTTTCGATTGTTTAGTTTTGCCCAAGGGGCTTAAGAATATTGTTCTATTCCCGTTTTGAGCGGAAACGGTTACGAGTTCCGTTTTAGTAATAATATATGCAATATTTATTTTGGAAATAATTGCGTCGGAAGTGTAAGTTTACTGAATGGATTGTATATCTAAATGTCGAAGATAACACAAAAACTGTGAATACAATCACCAACAAACAAAAATTGGAGTCGAACTCGAGACTGCTGTGGCATTTTCGACTCGGTCACGCTGGAGAACAGAAGATTCTCGAGTTAGAGAAAATCGGCATTATAAAGCCGCTTGGGTCTGATCCCTATCCGACATGCGAATCTTGTAGACTTGGAAAGATGATCAAGTCGCCTTCACAGGGACTTTCACAAGAGCCGCAAAACTTCTCGGTTTGGTTCACACGGATGTTTGCGGATCGTTCGGGGTAGCGGCCCGCGGTAACTTCCATTATTTCATTACCTTCACTGATTATCACTCTCGCTTCGGCAAGGTGTATCTCATGAAGCACCAGTCTGATACTTTTGAATGGTTCAAAGAGTACGAGACTTTGGTGGAAAATCAGACTGAAAAGAGCACTAAAGCCGTTCGATCAGATCGAGGCGGCGAGTACATGAGCCTTGAGTTTGACGAGTTCTTGAAAGAGAACGGGATCATTTCACAGATGACACCGCCCGGAACACCGCAGTTGAACGGTGTGTCCGAACACATAAATCGAACTCTGTTGGATAAGGTTCGATCTATGCTGAGCTATACAGACCTGCCCATATCGTTGTGGGGTCATGCCTGTTGACAGCGGCACACATTCTGAATAGATGTCCTACAAAGTCTGTCGATCATATTCCGTATCATATATGGACAGGACGAAAACCGAGTTTGATGATATTAGAATTTGGGGTTGCCCGCATTCGTGAAAAAGCTCAAGACAGATAAACTAGAATCGAAGGCTGTGAAGGGACATTTTGTCGGGTATTCTGAGGATTCCATGGGAGTCGTCAGAAGCGCTTTCACAGACTCCAGTGTCGGATGACACCGTAGAGCAGTCCGAGACGCAACCTGAGTTGCGCAGGTCGGGTAGAGTATATCGCCAGCGTGAGAGATACGGGATGGTCCACATCGAGCACGAGGTTGATGCGATGGAAAGGAACGTCGGAGACGATCCCACTACCTATGACCAGGCAATAAGGGATAAAGATTCGGAGAAATGGCTTCTAGCAAGCCAAAATGGATTCTATGCACGAAAACCAAGTTTGGACTCTAGTAGACCTCCCAGATGGTTTTAGACCGTTTGGGTGTACATGGATCTACAAGAGAAAGATTGGATCTCACGGATTGGTTGACACATTCAAAGCAAGGCTTGTGGCGAAAGGGTACAGTAAAAAAGAGGACGTTGACTATGAGAAGACCTTTACGCCTGTCGCAATGATGAAGTCCATTCGAACATTGTTTGCAATAGCTGCGCACTATGACTATGAGATCTGGCAGATGGATGTGAAAACTGCGTTCCTAAATGGATACCTCAAGGAGGAAATATATATGGAGCAGCCCAAGGGTTTTACATCGCAAGGAGATGCTCGTAAGGTGTGCAAACTGAACAAGTCCATTTATGGACTGAAACAAGCCTCCAGAAGCTGGAATCTTCGGTTAGATGAAGTTGTCAAGGGCCACAGATTCTTGAAGAACGAAGACGAACCATGCGTCTATAAGAAAAGCAGTGGGAGCAAAATATCTTTCCTCGTATTGTACGTAGACGACATCCTTTTAATAGGAAATGATATTGGAATGCTCTCGATGGTGAAAGCGTGGCTTTCAACCGAATTCAACATGAAAGACCTGGGAGAAGCTACCTACATCGTGGGTATCGCCTTTATAGAGATCGAGCGAATCGTATGTTAGGACTCTCCCAGGCCCTTTACCTAGAGAAGGTCCTAAAGCGATATAATATGGACAACTCTAAGAAAGGGTTCCTACCTATGCGACATCGGATTCACCTTTCCAAGGCTATGAGCTCTCAAAATGATGTTAGGGAGTGTGCCCTCGGAATGCCATACGAGGACTAGGAATAGTATAGGGCACAATATGTATAGTTCGATAGACAGTTTTACTGTATATACTGTTAAAATAAAGTAATGAATATTATTTTCATTATAATAAAGGCATTATTATCTATTTACCGAATTTAAAGTCTGCTTGGCATCTGGCTGTGCGATAAATAAATAACACTCGAATGTTTGAGTTGGACGTCTGATTCTCGTGGGGACGTGGGAGGAGACACCGGACGGTCCTTAATCTCAGCATTAAATAAAAAGTCCGTAAGTCTAAGGATTCTAAGTGGGTGACTAGATGTCCGAATAGGACTTATTCATTGACGACCACATAGTATCGGTAGTGTCACCGATTACCTGAGAGGTTGTGGGTCGTGATGGAGATATCGGTGATCGGCGAGATCGCGTAATCGGACATTCGGCTCGTATTCGTCTCGATCACATGAATAGGATGTTGTCAATGATTGAACGAATGACTATAACACCCTCAGACCGATAGGGTCACTGACGGATTTGCTTTCGCAATTTCGGTTTGTCGCTAGTTGGCTAGGTCCGCAAGTGTTCGGAAATGGGACACGGGCCAGCGACGAAATGCAACTGACTTTACGGAGGTGATTGCCGGGCTTTGACTGCTATCGGGATTCACTGCCTATATTCGTATAGGTTAACGTCCTATGAGGTAATTGGAGAACGACGATTGTAAAGCCTTCGGCCGAAGCTTGGAAAGCTCGCTCGTATTAGATACGGAGCGGAGTTTAAATAATCGGTTGGGTCTCGAATATAACATAGAGTTAGGTTAGTGAGTTTGACATTTACATGGCTCTCACCTAACCGGGACGCAAGTGAAAGGCGTAAGAGGTATTTAAATGTATACACTATAGTCGGTTTGCCCGAATTTCGTTTTGATCAAAATTCGTTCTCAACTGGGATCTGTCCGGTACCGCGGGATTGGCTAGGCGAATACTGGGACTCGCTGATTCCTCCCGTGCCAGTTGAGACGGACCTAGAGAGTCGCGCTTAAAAATGGTAATGACCTCGAACGAAAACGGCGGGCTTTTCTCTGAAACCTAACGAATGGGATTCGTTGAGGTAGTGACATAGTTGATACGGGGTGTTGACGATTTAGTTAAATCTGATGACGGTCACGGGAATAATTAGGACTTAAGATTGTCTTAAGTGCTTAATTAATTAAATAAATGAGGCTCAATTGTAATTAAAATAATTAGATTGGATTTAATTATTTTATTACTTAAAAAGTGAGGGACTAAATTGAGAATTTAGAAACCTAAAGGGCCAAAATGGAATAATTGCATGTTGACTTGGTCTTGGACATGTGTATAATCTAGCAAGCCACATAAGTTGAGGTGGCATATGAGTCACATTGTGGGAGCATGACAAGTGTTGTAGAAAAATAATAAAAATAACCATAGTGGAATTTTACTACACTCATGGGCTTAGGTGTGAAAATAAAAAGGAGATACATGCATAATTGAAGTAGAAAATAAGCATGCAATGTAAGTAAGTTTCTAAGTCTTAGAACTTGGTACATGCTCTCAACAACTCAACTCAAGCTAGAGAATAAGAAAGAGTGTACTTGATACTCCTTAAGTCACATCATTCAAGCCACGGGATCGTTCGACGAAGCCCGACGCCCGAACCGAACTGCCTCTAGCCAGCAGTCTCGGAGGTTCAATCAAGGACATACCGGCGTGGCGATCTAGTACGGAAGCCCCGGGAGCCAGACGAGGTGTTGCGACGTCCATCCGAGGTGCATTTACGTTCACCGAAGGTATATTTCGAACCCTAATGATTTGATTTTACGAAAAATACCAAACGACATCGGAATGATTCAAAAGACCCCTCGTTGTGATTGTTGGGAAGTGTAAAATCAATCTAGAAATTTTGGTATTAATCTAAAATCATTTCGGTTGTCAAACTGTCAAAAGACTGCAGACTGCCGCTTTAGTCGAATTGATAATTTCGGACCACTGATTTGATTTTGCGAAAAATACCAAACGACATCGGAATGATTCGAAAGACCCCTCGTTACGATCGTCGGGAAGTGTAGAATCAATATGGGAAATTTGGTATTGATCAAAAATCATTTCAGTCGCCAAATAGATGAAATGTTGTCGGCTGCCGCTTTGTTCGAACTAGTTTGGAATGAAATTATTAATTCGAATAAATTTGTAATAAATTCGAATTTGAGAAGTTCAAATTAGACGTGGTCTCCTGAGGCTCAGAGCAGTATCTTGAGCCCTCGGGAGAAGCCGAAGGGCGTTAGGTCGAATTTAGATGTTGAAAATCGAAAATTCGGCACCCTACGCCGCTCGGTTCAAAACGCGCTTCTGCTATCGCCACGTTGCACTGTTCGGGGGCCGGGTCGATTAATCGGGCCTACCCCAACAGTGGTATCAGAGCTACGGCTCATGCATGGTTCGAAAGCCCTCGAAAGCCGATGTGGCGAACGAACGGTCGACGTAGTTTGGAGACTATCGTCTCGTGACGTCGGTCGGGCACCCTACGTCAAAATTCTGTGTTGCATGTTTATGTGGGACATTTATGCGGGCTTAGATTCTAACCGGGTTATTTGTTTATGGGCAGTTTGCTGCCCCCCGGTATGTACATGGATTACGGGTTGTTCGGGAAATAATTCCCCCCATGTTGTATTTTATCACTTTATCAGATAAGTTAGATAAAATGGCGGCTGTTCGACGCAAGGCGAGATTGGAGGGTTCGACGACCCGCGTGACGACGAGTCGATGTTTGGAGATCAAAGACCCGGTCATTTTACGACCCATATAATAGGACCAGTTTAGAAATAGCCCGCGCATTTGTCCATTTAAATTGCTTTCCTAGGGTTAGGAATTTAATTAACGCATTTATGTGCTCGTGCTTAATTTTTTATTTTCTATGAGAACACAAACTTCCATAAAATACTAAGTGAGTAAAGGGATTGGATGTGGCGCCCCGCCTTTCACCACTACTTTCTTAACTAGTCTACGCGACTAATATCCTAATAATGACATGGATCGTATGAAATTTCGGATAAAATTTTTTTCCTTTCATAAAAAGGAATCGTAACGGTTCCTACAAAATTATCATGGGTCCTATTTACATAAGAAAGCGCGCATGCGGGTAAAAATAAATCTATCTACTGGGCCTCCACGAGGTCACATCCATGCACACACTTCCATCTCAAAAGCCCTCGGAAGCTTCAAAAGTTGGCCTCGCCGTGAAATTGATCACGTACCGTGATCGCGGGGTCGTACAACACATAAAACGTGGAATGAGCTTATAAAGCTCAGTAAGTAAAAACCATGCATGCAATGCACGTGACCTAAATAGCGAAGGCACTCGCGCCAATGCCATCTAGTTCTCACATGCTTCTTGACTTTTCATAACATACTTTGGCCCCTTCAGCTTTCAATCTTACTATGCACCATATAGAGCTCAAACCCCTAAGGGTATAATAAGTGGCAGTACACACACTGGGAGGCTAAACCTGAGTACTCCATCTGTGCTTAACCCTATGGTGCCTTTCAATCCCAATGTGGTCCACATTGAGAGGCTAATAATGCCTTTCAATCCCAGTGCAGTCCCATTGAGAGGCTAACCCAGGCACACAAATTTCACCCTAAGGCGCCTTTCCATCCCAATGCGGTCTGACACGCGGGCGCTTCTCACTGGTAGCTTACTACGAGGTCGCCAACACTCGAGGTTCCCTCGGTGCCGCTCATTCCCTCGAGTCGCATCCTCTAGGTTGCATCTCCCGCTACGGGGTATCCACCTGCCTCTCGTGAATCAGGCAATATATATTTGGCCTCGTGAATCGCCATGGTGTATTTCCCCTACCTCTCGTGAATCAGGTAATTCGGCCTCGTGAATCGCCGTGGTAGCATAGAAGAGTCGTGACTCATCATTGAGTCGACACAAATGCCTATATCGGCAAATATACATCGCTCTCAAGCGATCTTATACTCATGCACGCTATTTTCCTGACTCTCTTACTAGTCGTGCGTGCATATGCTCATGCCATGAATATGTGTATTATGTCATCGTATAACGTAATTAAATCCCGTATCACATCTAATCATATAAGCACCTAGACACGTCACATAAAATCATAACAGCATATAACACATAATTTCATGCACATAAAAATTATGTGTTGTAGTTGCGATTTCCACTTACCTGGTATCCTTAGCTATTAAATTTATCGTACGGTATGTCGCTAACCTTCGAACCCTAAGTATACAAACATATAAAATTAGGGTTTGTTAGTCTAGTTATAATTTCACGAAATTGGCTTGATTTGAAAACCCTAGTTTCGACCTTTATAAATTTCGAAACCCTAAAATTTAGAACTTAACCTAAACTGAGAAATATTATTTCAGAGATAGATCTCGAATTTATGTTATTAGTGGATCTCGATATATATATATATATATATATATATTATCTTGAAGATATCGAGATTCATATCAAGATACATGTCGACATTTTAATTATATTATCAACAGACATCTCGAGATCCATCTTGAATATTGATATCAACATCCATCTCGAAGCCTTGTATGATCTAATATCGAAATCTTATATATATAAAATTTATATATATAAGATTTCGATATTAGATCACACAAGGCTTCGAGATGGATGTTGACATCAATATTCAAGATGGATCTCGAGATGTCTGTTGATAATATAATTAAAATGTCGACATGTATCTTGATATGAATCTCGATATCTTCAAGATAAATCTCGATATATTTATACGCAAGGTTTTGATATTTAATACATAAAAGTTCGACATTTAAATACTGTACAAAGATCTCAACACCACTTAAATCTCGACATGGTTCTCACTTGTACATTAGATCTCAAAAAATACTTCTTGATATAGCATATAGGATTTCGATACGTGTTCTTGGGATAACATATAAAGATCTCGACATTTCATTCTTAAACATTTCGACATTTTAAAACCCTCATGAAGATCTCGACATCATTCCTACACAGCTAATATGGCTTCGAGATTTACCAAGCTGCCTACTTCTTCATCATCTTATTCCTGCTGTATTATTCTTTCCAAACACAGCCCTTTTAAGTTCTTAAGCAGTCGTATTAACATAACATCCTGAAAACCCTAAAATCATTAAACAGCTACAAATTCGAAATCCTCCTTATAAACCATCCTAAACTGGGAATATCTTACACCTTATCATAATCCTGAATATATTAAGCTGTCGAAAATTACTCTTAGTGTACCGTAACACTTAAAAGCATAATTATAAAAGTTCTAAAGACTTCAAAAACCCTCATCAATAAAATGGGTACAAAACCTAATCGTTTTCCGATTTTCATACCTGATAATTTCCTAAACATAAACCTAAAACTCTCCAAAACTCTTTCTTACATAACCGTATATTAGCATGTTAACATAAAATGAAAAGAATTAAATACTAAAGGTAAGAAGGGATGATACCTTTCGAACACTATTTTACTGCTTATGTTGTGTTTGTTGCTCAATCGTTGTTAGAAGGTTACATTATTATTCAACGTTTCCTTCTTCTCTCTTGTCCTAAAATTTCGATAGTTTCTCTCTCATGAGTTTATGATATGCACATCTATTCTTATCCCTGCTTTTCTTTTGCGTGCTTACGTTAGTTTGCCTACTTTATCCAAGCTTATCTAATTCTCATGTACTAAGCGTTATATTATTATTATATAATTTCCCTCCTTGATAGGTTTTCGATTGATTCTTGTTAGGCTTACATAAATTTGCTACTAATATATCTCTTAATACTTGGGCTTAAATTTAAGTGTAGCCCATTCACGACATAGTGAATTTTAATTTTGTTAGTTCTATTATATATATAGTTCAAATTTCTTATAACTAACTAACTTCTATTAATACTTTCTCCTACCAAAAATTTATATACCTTACACGAAATTATATCTAAGTCCCAAATTCATCATATAAGTTATATAAAACATAACATATATGTAACACTTAGCACATAGTCGTATAAACACGTATAACCTCATAAAACATGTACTCAAATTATTATTAATAAGTCCACAAATTATTTATGTATTGATTTTCTCGTAATCCTAGCTTCCCTACTTAATTAATCCAACGAAATCTCTAACTCCGTGCTAATTAAAATCGTAAAATCCATAATTGAGTTTTACGGGTATTACATTGGATGCCCTGCCTTCTATCAAGCTCCGGTTAAGTTGTTACGAAACCTAAATGCAAGGTTTGGTTCCGGGTATGCTGGTGCCTTGCATTTGTTTTCGTTTCGATTTGCTCGTGTGCGTTAGCGCCGCTCGCCAAGACCACACTGTGTGGTAAAACGTACGGTTCAAGTGTGCGGTTTTGAGCAAAGTTGATAGGTCGCACTTAGACAGTCACACCGCCTTGTTCCGGATTTGCCGGCGGGGGTCCCTGACTGAGACAAAGATAGTTGAGACATTCGACGAGGTCGGATTCGTGCGGAGCACGATTTCGTGGGCCGCCGCAAACCAATAAAACGACAGAGGTTGAGGTTTGCATCCGCCCACGGAGACATCAACTCCACTATCGAAGTTATCAACGAAACTTCCAAAACATCCAATGGGAGAAAATGGTGTTTATGAAAAGATAGTGGGAGTCAAACGGAATAAAAGTCCTTGTTCGTGTTTGATGACTATACAATCGACTTAATTTGCCTTTTATTTTCTGCAGCTTTTTCTCTCAGTGCTAATTATGTCTACCGCTTTAAACATACTGCTCAAGGAGAATAGGTTGACTGGGTCGAACTATTCAGACTGGCTTCGCAACCTGAGGATTTTCCTTCAGATTGAGAACCTAGTGTATATCCTTAACTCCGAGTTGCCGCCGGCCCCAGGGGCACGGGCAACCGAGCAGGCTCATGCCGCTTATGACAAGCGACTACGCGACGAGCAGCTCGTAAAGGCTCATGTCCTCGAATCGATGAGTAACACGCTGCAGCGTAGCCATGAGGGTATGGCTGACGCTCGAGCGGTGGTTCAGCATCTGAAAAAGCTTATGGTGAGACGTCGAGGACGGCTCGCTATGCGGCTTCAGCGCAGCTCTTCCGATCGAGGATGTCTGAGGGTGAGAACGTCGGCGAACATGTTATGAACATGATCACCATGATCGAGAGATTGGAGACTCTCAATTTTCGATTTGATCGGGAATTACAAAACGATCTCATCTTGCAGTCTCTCCCTTCGTCCTTCAACGCGTTCATTGTGAACTATCATCTGAACGGTATGACGCTGACGCTTCCTGATCTGATGAATCAGTTAGCAACAGCGCAAAGTCAGATGAAGAGGGCAAAGCAGACGCACTTGTCGCCACCTCTTCGAAGCCCTAGAAAGGCAAAAAGAAGAAGGGCAACAAGCTCAAGCCAACAGGGAAGGTTTCCAAGAAGAACAAATCTTACGGGAAATCGAAGCAGACCGGTGTAAAGCCGACGGATATGTGTCTGCATTGCGGTGCGCTGGGCCACTGGAAGCGGGACTGTCCGAAGCTCAAAAGTGAGCAGTCTGCGTCAGGTAAGGAACTTAATGTTTTAGAAACAGTTTGTTCTACATCCTACTTCCTGGTTATTGGATTCTGGAGCTAGTTGGAGCTAGTAATCACATGTGTGTCTCCACGCAGGGTCTGGGACCAAGTAGAGCGCTTGGGGAGCGGGAGATCGAGGTCAGAATGGGTAGCGAGGATAGTCTCTCAGCAAGCCATGTCGGATCGAGATCTCTTACTTTGTTATCTGGGCATGTGTTGCGTTTGTACGATTATCTTGTACTCCCGAGGGGTTTTAAGAACATCGTCTTCATTCCTGTTCTGAGCAGGAATGGTTATGTATTTAACTTTAATAAAAATACATGCCACATTATGTATCGAAACAAAAATGTTGGCAACGCGACACTTTTTAATGGTTTGTACTATTTAAATACCCAGAACGACGTATCTGTGAATACTATCACAAACAAACGAAAGTCAGGAATAAATGCGAGGTACCTGTGGCATCTTCAATTAGGGCATACTGGAGAACGCAAGATCCACGAAATGGGATTTTGAAACCGTTGGGATCAAATCCCTATCCGACTTGTGAGTCGTGCCTCCAAGGTAAAATGACTCGATCACCCTTCACAGGGACATTTAATACAGCCACAGAAATTCTCGGTTTGATTCACACGGGCGTTTGCGGGCCATTCAATGTGAAGGCTCGAGGTGACTTTCACTATTTTATTACCTTCACGGATGATCACAGTCGTTACGGACTCGTGTATCTGATGAGGTATAAAGTTGATGCTCTTGAAAGGTTCAAGGAGTATAAGGCATTGGTGGAAAAGCAAACGTCGAAATTCATTAAAGCCATTCGATCGGATCGATGAGGCGAATACATGAGTGTCGAGTTTGACCAGTTCTTGAAAGAGAATGGTATATTATCACATATGACTCCGCCCGGTACGCCACAGTTGAATGGCATGGCCGAACGTAAAAAACCGAACTTCATTAGATATGGTTCGTTCTATGTTAAGCTATGCAGATTTACCGATGTCATTATGGGGACATGCACTTTTGACAGCGGCGTATACCATAAACCGGTGTCCCTCGAAGTTTGTTAACGGCATTCCGTATGAGATATGGACTGGTCGTTTACCCAGCTTATCACATATTAGGATCTGGAGTTGCCCCGCCTATGTGAAAAAGTTGAAAACAGACAAACTGGAGTCTAGGTCAATGAAAGGACGTTTCATAGGTTACCCCGAAGACTCTATGGGGTACCTATTCTATTTTCACGATGATTAGAGGATCGTTATGGGCCTGCATGCACACTATCTCGAGGAAGAGTTCATTCGAGATTGTGGCATTGGCCGAGAGGTCACTCTCGAGGAGCAGTCGACCGAAACGGCCTCACAAAATTTGAAATCGGATGGTCCGAGCGAACCAGTCTTGCGACGATCAGAAAGGGTGCCACACCAACCCCAGCGGTATGGCATGTCACACGTCGAACGAAATTATGTTGCGACTAGGGGACTTCTAAGAGAAGATCCCGCTACTTTCGATCAAGCTATATCCGATGTTGACTCAAAGAGATGGGTTGAAGTTATGCAGGCTGAGATGGACTCAATGTACTCTAACAAAGTCTGGACTCTTGTAGACCTACCGAGCGGTTTTAGACCAATCCGTTGTAAATGGCTATACAAGAGAAAGATTGGATCTGGCGGACAAGTTGAGACATACAAAGCCAGGTTGGTTGCCAAGGGCTATAACCAAAAGGAAGGAGTCGACTATGAGGAGACTTTCTCGCCTGTAGCCATGATCAAGTCTATCCGCATAATGCTCGCAATAGCTGCGCACTATGATTATGAGATTTGGCAGATGGACGTCAAAACGGCGTTCCTTAATGGATTCCTCAAGGAGGAGATCTATATGGAGCAGCCAAAACGTTTCGAGTCGCATGCAGATGCTCAAAAAGTGTGCAAACTGAATCGGTCCATCTACGGACTGAAACAGGCCTCTCGTAGCTGGAACCTACGTTTCGATGAAGCAGTTCGGAACTTCGGATTTGAGAAAAACATAGACGAGCCATGTGTCTACAGAAAGAGCAGTGGGAGTGGTGTCGTTCCTTGTATTGTACGTGGATGATATCCTTTTGATAGGAAACGACATAGGGATGCTCTCATCGGTGAAAGCGTGGCTTTCAACCGAATTCTCCATGAAAGACCTGGGAGAAGCGACGTATGTACTCGGTATCCGCTTGTTCAAGGATCGAGCGAACAGAACGGTCGGCTTATCTCAGGCCCTTTACTTAGAGAAAATCCTGAAGAAATTCAAAATGGATGACTCTAAGAGAGGGTTCTTACCTATGCGGCATGGGGTCCATTTGTCGAAATCAATGTCACCTCAAATTGAGGAAGACCGACGACGGATGAGTGGGATACCCTATGCGTCTGCAGTGGGTAGTCTGATGTACGCGATGTTGTGTACACGGCCGGACATTGCGTACGCTGTGAGCGTGGTTAGTCGGTTTCAGGCAAACCCAGGGGAAGGACACTGGACTGCCGTTAAGAATATCTTTAAGTACCTTAGACGGACTAAAGACTTAACACTTGTCTATGGAGGAGCGGGACTAGAAGTAGAAGGTTACACTGATTCGGACTTCCAGTCGGACGTGGATGACCGAAAGTCTACTTCAGGTTTTGTATTCGTGCTCAACGGTGGGGCAGTGTCCTTGAGAAGCTCCAAGCAAAGCACGACTGCCGATTCCACGTGTGAGGCAGAGTATATAGCAACCTCAGAGGCAGCTAAAGAAGCTGTTTGGATGAAAAAGTTCTTGGAGGAACTTACTGTGGTACTAGTTGCAGACAGACCGCTTACACTTTGGTGCGATAATAGCGGTGCAGTCGCGCAAGCAAAGGAACCGCGATCTCATAGCAAATCCAAACATATTGAGAGAAAATATCGACTACTACGTGAGCAGGATGGTCGCCGTGCAGAAAATCGCCACCGCGGAAAACGTGGCGGACCCACTCACGAAGCCCTTGTCCCAGGCAGTTATGGAACAACATCTGGACAAGATGGGGCTACGATACCATTGCATTAGGTGCAGCACATAACATTCGAGTGCAAGTGGGAGGCTGTTAGGGAGTGTGCCCTCGGAATGCCATACGAGGACTAGGAATAGTATAGGGCACAATGATGTATAGTTCGATAGAAAGTTTTATTGTATATAATGTTAAAATAAAGTAGTGAATATTATTTTCATTATAATAAAGGCATTATTATTTATTTAAAGAATTTAAAGTCTGCTTGGCATCTGGTGGTGCGATAAATAAATAACACCCAAATGTTTGAGTTGGACGTCTGATTCTCGTGGGGACGAGGGAGGAGACACCAGACGGTCCTTAATCTCAGCGTTAAATAAAAAGTCCGTAAGTCTAAGGATTCTAGGTGGGTGACTAGATATCCGAATATGACTTATTCATTGACGACCACATAGTATCGGTAGTGACCGATTACCTGAGAGGTTGTGGGTCGTGATGGAGATATCGGTGATCGGAGAGATCACGTAATCGAACATTCGGCTCGTATTCGTCTCGATCACATGAATAGGATGTTGTCAGTGATTGAACGAATGACTATAGCACCCTCCGACCGAGAGGGTCACTGACGGATTTGCTTTCGCAATTTCGGTTTGTCGCTAGTTGGCTAGCTCCGCAAGTGTTCGGAAATGGGACACGGGCCAGCGACGAAACGCAACTGACTTTACGGAGGTGATTGCTGGGCTTTGTCTTCTATCGGGATTCAGTGCCTATATTCGTTTAGGTTAACGTCCTATGATGTAATTGGAGAACGACGATTGTAAAGCCTTCGGCCGAAGCTTGGAAAGCTCGCTCGTGTTAGATACGGAGCGGAGTTTAAATAATCGGTTGGGTCTCGATTATAACATAGAGTTAGGTTAGTGAGTTTGACATTTACATGGCTCTCACCTAACCGGGACGCAAGTGAAAGGCGTAAGAGGTATTTAAATGTTTACACTATAATCGGTTCGCCCGGATTACGATTAAATCAGAATTCGTTCTCAACTGGGATCTGTCCGGTACCGCGGGATTCGCTAGGCGAATACCGGGACTCGCGGATTCGTCCCGTGCCAGTTGAGATGGACCTAGAGAGTCGCACTTAAAAATGGTAATGACCTCGAACGAAAACGGCGGGCTTTTCTCTGAAACCTAACGAATGGGATTCGTTGAGGTAGTGGCATAGTTGATTCGGGGTGTCGACAATTTAGTTAGACTCTGATGACGGTCACGGGAATAATTAGGACTTAAGATTGTCTTAAGTGCTTAATTAATTAACTAAATGAGGCTCAATTGTAATTAAAATAATTAGATTGGATTTAATTATTTTATTACTTAAAATTGAGGGACTAAATTGAGAATTTAAAAACCTAAAGGCCAAATTGGAATAATTGCATGTTGACTTGGTCTTGGACATGTGTATAATTTCTAGCATGCCACATAAGTTGAGGTGGCATATGAGTCACATTGTGGGAGCATGACAAGTGTTGTAGAAAAATAATAAAAATAACCATAGTGGAATTTTACTACACTCATGGGCTTAGGTGTGAAAATAAAAAGGAGATACATGCATAAATGAAGTAGAAAATAAGCATGCAATGTAAGTAAGTTTCTAAGCCTTAGAACATGGTACATGCTCTCAACAACTCAACTCAAGCTAGAGAATAAGAAAGAGTGTACTTGGTACTCCTTAAGTCACATCATTCAAGACACGGGATCGTTCGACGAAGCCCGACGCCCGAACCGAACTGCCTCTAGCCAGCAGTCTCGGAGGTTCAATCAAGGACATACCGGCGTGACGATCTAGTCCGGAAGCCCCGGGAGCCAGACGAGGTGTTGCGACGTCCATCCGAGGTGCATTTACGTTCACCGAAGGTATATTTCGAACCCTAATGATTTGATTTTACGAAAAATACCAAACGATATCAGAATGATTCGAAAGACCTCTCGTTACGATCGCTGGGAAGTATAGAATCAATCTGGAAAATTTGGTGTTAATCTAAAATCATTTCGATTGTCAAACTGTCAAAATACTGTAGACTGCCGCTTTAGTCGAATTGATAATTTCGAACCACTGATTTGATTTTGCCAAAAATACCAACTACATCGGAATGATTCAAAAGACCCCTCATTACGACGTCGGGAAGTGTAGAATCATTCTGGAAATTTTGGTATTGATCGGAAATCGTTTCGGTCGCCAAATAGTCGAAATGCTATCGGCTCCCACTTTGTTCGAACTAGTTTGGAATGAAATTATTAATTCGAATAAAATTGTATTAAATTCGAATTTGAGAAGTTCGAATTAGACGTGGTCTCCTGAGGCTCAGGGCAGTATCTTGAGCCCTCGGGTGAAGCCGAAGGGCGTTAGGTCGAATTTATATGTTGAAAATCGAAAATTCGGCACCCTACGCCGCTCGGTTCAAAACGCGCTTCCGCTATCGCCACGTTGCGCTGTTCGGGGGCCGGTGTCGATTAATCGGGCCTACCCCAACAAATGAGTTGAAGCGGAAAGACATGAATGGAATCCCCTATGCATCTGCAGTGGGTAGCTTGATGTACGCGATGCTTTGCACGCGACCTGACTTGGCGTACGCTGTGAGCGTAGTAAGTCGGTTTCAGGCTGACCCTGGTGAGGAACATTGGACAGCAGTCAAGACTATCCTCAAGTATCCCAGACGGACTAAGGATATGATGCTGGTCTATGGTAATAGAAAATTGGAAGTAGAAGGGTATACGGATTTGGATTTCCAGTCTGACGTGGACGACCGAAAATCCACTTCAGGATTCCTCTTTACGCTCAACGGTGGAGCAGTGTCTTGAAAAAGTTCCAAACAGAGCACAACTGCAGATTCCACTTGTGAAACAGAGTATATAGCAGCCTCAGACTCAGCTAATGAAGGTGTTTGGATGAGAAAGTTCTTGGAAGAACTTGGTGTCGTTCCTATAGCAGATAGGTCATTGCCATTGTGCTGTGACAATACTGGCGCTATTGCTCATGCGAAGGAACCGAGGTCTCACAGCAAGTCCAAACATATAGAAAGTACCACGTGTTACGTGGATTCGTTGAGAATGGCTACATAGCCGTGCAGAAGATTGCGACCGCGGAAAACGTGGCCAACCCGTTCACCAAGCCTCTATCACAAGCAATGCTGGCTAGACATCTCGAAAAGATGGGTGTTAGATACTGCAGCGCATGGCATTGAGTGCAAGTGGGAGATTGTTAGAAATATGCCCTCGAATGCTATACGAGGATTAGATCGTATAGGGCGTTAGCTTATTAATCATTCGACGTTTTGTAATAAAATATTTTCGTGTGTTTATGGAAAGGCATTGTTCGTTTATTGAGATATGAGTTCTTTACTTAGCATCCAGTAAAGCAATAAATGAACAAATCCAAATGTGTCGAGTTGAGTCACTGTTCTCGATGGGCACGAGAGAGGAAGGCACTAGTGGACTCTTAACCTCGAACATTAAAAGTCCGTAAGCCAGAGGCTCAAGTTGGGTGCTGGATAACCGATCACGGTTTATTTGTCGATGAGCTATCGTGTGCCGATATCCCGCTTGGAAGCGGAGGTCATGACTTGTGATACGAATCGAATCAAAGGATTGAGTCGTTTCATGGACACTGACTCACAGGTCGTACAGTCAAATATGACTTATTACTCAAGGAGTATCAATGACCGACAACAACACTGTAGTAGTCTACATGAACCTTAGACCGAAAGGGGCTTTGACGGAGTTCACTTCAAAGTCTCGACTGTCACTGGTTCCCCTCGACCCGATTTGCTGTTGCATGGGACATCGGGCCAGATGCGATCTTGATGTTGGAGATTGCCGGGCTTAGACCGCCGAGTACGGATTTACAGTCTCGCAAGTAATCGAGATAAGTGTCCTATGAGGACGACGACGGGAAATTACAAAAATCCTTGGCCAAGGTATTGAACTAACTCATGTTAGACAAGGAGGGTAGTTTGGTAATTTGCCTCGTCTCTATTTTATCATAGAATCGAGTGTGAGTTTGACATAATCTATAGTAAGGTTGTGGAATAAAGACTGAGTCGAAATTCGTACTCTGGGTTACCGTCTGGTACTGCGGGATTGGCTAGGTAACTACCGGACTCTTGGATTCCTCCCTTGCCGATTGGGTTGAACCTAGAGAGTCGGGCTTAAAAAGGATCATCAACGTGTACTGATAATGAGAGAATGCGTTTTGGTCCTTAACGGGCCTTGGGACGTTGGGCCATGCCTTAATGGACCTCGGGCCATTTATTGGATCGAAGTTGGACTTCTTATGAAACTAACTTTAAGACTTGGGCTTGGCCAAGTGCTTAATGGGCTTGAGAATAAAATTGGATTTCACCTTAAGCTAATTTTGAAATATGCCTTTGAGGGTATTTTCGGAATTTGCATATTTGATATAAATAAATATGGAATAAAATATTTGGAATATTATTTATTGAAATTTCGAAATTATTCTCGGATTAAGTTTCGAATTTTATACCATATTTAAATATAATTAGTTTGACTTGGTATTTAAGTTGGTTTTCTAATAATAGCAAGTTTCCTTAAGTTTTGATTTTGGAGTTCAAAAGAGAGTAAGATTTGGCAAAAATCTCACACTTTAGGGGACTTAGAAATCGAAATCCAAGTCTTTAAATAGACTAAATTTTGTGCTCCATAGCAAGAGAAGAAGTAATTTTCGAAATCAACATAAGGCACAAAGCACACACACCAAACGCACACACGTTTCTACCACGCGACGGTTCGATTCTCTCTAGCCATCTATAGAGAACTGATTATGTGGTACACTGCGAGGTCGGCGTGACGATCTGGGTGTGTTTTGTGCCTTGTGATGGACGAAAATTCTCTTATGGGGCACGAAATTTCTCTCTCAAATTATGAAATAGGGCTGCCCTATTTATACTAAGCTATAACTGAAAATCCCATGAAAATCTCAAAGATATGATTTTCGAATTTTACTCCTTAAGTGGAGAGATTCTTTTGCCATATTTTACTCTCTTCTGAATTCCAAATCCAAAGTTAAGGAAACTTGCTATTATTCGAAAACCAACTTAAATACCAAGTCAAACTAAGTATCTTTAAATATGGTATAAAATTCGAAATTTAATCCTAGATTAATTTCGAAATTTCCAACTTAAAATAAATAATATTCCAAATATATTATTGCCATATTTATATTTAATTTTCGAAATTATTTCCCAAGTAAATTAAAAATCAGCTTAGGGTTAAATTCCAATTTTACCCTCAAGCGTTTTAATCACTTGGCCAAGCCCAAGTCTTAAAGTTAGTTTCATACGAAGTCCGACTTCGATCCATTAAACGGCCCGAGGCACACTAAGGCGCGGCCCAAGGCCCGTTAAGGCCCAAAATACTTTCTCTCCTTATCAGTACACATTGATGATACTTTTTAAGCCCGACTCTCTAGGTTCGACTCAATCGGCAAGGCAGGAATCCAAGATTCCGGTAGTTACCTAGCCAATCCCGCAGTACCGGACCGTAACCCGATTCGAGTGCGAATTTCGCTAGTATTTATTCCAGAACCTCACTATAGATAATAGTGCTACGTATAAACCCTTCAGTTGTGTCCCAATCGAGTGAGAGCCATAGTCTATGTCAACTCCGTCAAAGCCCCTTTCGGTCTAAGATTCATGTAGAATACTACAGTGTTGTCGTCGGTCATTGAAACTCCTTGAGTAATAAACCATGTTCTACCGTGCGACCGTGCGACCCGTGAGTCGGAGTCCATGTAATGATTCAATCCGTTGATTCGATTCGTATCACAAGTCATGACCTTCACTTCCAAGCGGGATATCGGCACACGATAGGTCATTGACAAATAAGCCGTGATCGGTTATCCAGCACCCAACTGGAGCCTAAGGCTTACGGACTTTCAATGTTCGAAGTTAAGAGTGCACTAGTGCCTTTCTCTCTCGTGCCCATCGAGAACAGTGACTCAACTCGACACATTTGGATTTGTTTATTTATTGCTTTACCGGATGCTAAGTAAAAGAACACATATATCCAATAAACGAACAACGCCTTTATTAAACACACGAAAAATCATATTACATAAGAAGTCGAATGATAAACAAGCTAATGCCCTATACAATTTAATCCTCATATAGCATTCTAGGACATATTCCTAACACTATATATCGATAGAGGCCAGCCGACTTCATTCTTGAATTGGGAATCTTCTCGCATTATTTGCATTGAATTGGTCATGGGTGTTTAGATGTTTTCCTCCCTTGAATCACGTGCATATCTTGGGGAATATATATCCACGCTTTGACTTGTTCCTTTAATTAGCAAATCTCTTGTAGACTTAATTATTTTGATGGACTGAAAAATAAACTAAAATCCCATTAAACCATTCTTGTGATTATTGTAGCCCAAATTCTCATAATCGCGCTTAGTACGCATAATAGCTCGACGTTGTTCCATTTTGCTCTGTTATCTTTCAAACAATAGATATGAATGTAAACGCATAATATTCAAATATAATATGCTAAATAACAACCGAAACTACACTTTTGAGGGGTGTAAAAAACAGTGTAAAATGATATGATAAATAACAACCGAAACTAACTTCGATCGTCCTCGATCATTGATCGACACGCGGCGTACTAATGTAATTTGCCAGCGCGAAAAAATAATTAAAATGTATACGTGTTTAATATCACCGACATGCGATATGCAGTGGACATATCGTTTGTAGCGTAGTAAAATGAGAAACGAGTATCGAACACGAGGAATAAACTTGATTACTAGTAATGACCTATCGACTCGATAGCCTAATTAAAATAACGGGACTTATTTATGCTACGAAATAATCTAACAGATCAACCTAATGTATGGAAGACTAAGAAACACGCTAGACTGGATATGAGTGAATTTAGATAATAAATATGTGCTCGGGGTTCGAATCCCGCTAGGTGTTGTTGGCTAAAGCAATAGAATATCACTCCTACATGATTATCGACTAAATCGCAGTAATTTTCTACCCACTCACGAATTTGTTGTCGTTCGTGGGAATCTAAGATCAACAATTACTAAGACGGAGAGGATCGGGTATTTGCTTTCGCCCTATACTCGAATCCTATCGTCTACGAACGGCCTAATCGTTATTTAGCTATCGCCTGAAACGATGAATCTCACGTTCACTTCAATACATAGACATATTGAGTCAAAGAAACCAGTTCATAGAACAATAAATACTAGAAATACACGTGTTCACGATTATTCTACGACCTAACTACGAAGCAACATAACATTCATCTGCTCCCAAACACAAAAGGGAATTAGCTACTCATACTAGGCAAAGAGATAATAAAATTAAAGAGGAAAAGAAATGGGAAACTCATAAATCTTCCCTACGATGTAACACGGGGCGATTTCGTGGTAGGCCTCTCGTTCCTCCGCCAATTCGACGTGGATTCGTCTCTTGAGCGTCTAGGAATTAAAGGCGCACTTTCTAGGATTCTTCGTCGTCTTCCTTTCTCTGTTTTTCGGCTCTAAGATGTTAGGGTTGGACTCTGAAAAGAGTTCCCCTAATTTGAGTCGAAAGTGGGCTTTTTAACTGAAAATCGACACCTTCACGGTCTATTAATGGGCCCTCACGGCCGTGAAGGTCTAAAATTAATCTAAGTAATGCTTTTGCAAACCCTTCTGGCCAAGTAATGGACCTTCACGGCCGTGACACCCTTCAAACCTTGCTTTGAAGTCTCAGTTTAGCGTCACGGCCTCTTGTTGGGGACTTCACGGCCGTGTCGATCTTTATTTCCCTAATTTTTGCTCCCAGACATTGCTCACGGCCTATTGCATGAGGTTTCATGGCCATGACAGTGTTGATTTTACTTAGGTTTGCTCCCAGACATTGTTCATGGCCTTTTGCAAGGGGAGTCACGGCTGTGACATGCTTGGCTTTGCTCTTAGCTCGTCTTCACGCCCTTTGGCAAAGGCATTCACGGCACTGACTGGCTTCTCAGCTCTTCTTCACGGCCTCTGTTAGAGAGGCTCACGGCCGCGACCATCTCTTGCCAGCATCATACTTGCCCATTTTTGCCTCGTTTTTTGTTCTTTTCGTGCGATTGCCATCCAGTCCTATAATATTAAAATAGGTGTAAATAGAGCTAATAAATGAATGAAATGACTATGATACTCTATTATAAGCCAAATGAATACTACAATAAACATATTTAAATACGTTTATCAAACCTCCCCAGACTTAAGCATTTGCTTGTCCGCAAGTAAATTAGAAGTAAGAAAATGGCATCAAGATGACGACATGACTATTCACAATCCATCAACGCAGATAGAGAGCACAAAGTGGAATCAAGCAAGCAATTATGGACACTACAATAATGATCAACACTTATCAACATGAACTTCCTTAGCACTACTAATCGAGATCCATACCTCGCAAGGACTAACTCAAATCACTCAGTGTATAGGCTAATATATCGGTGGATCACTCAATTCATGCAATAATCTATTCCCACTATAAGCTTGCAAACCGATCGCACATCTACTACTTAAAGTGGTAAGCATGAATCTGAAGGTCGTTTTCAGGTTATAAGGGGTAAGATAGTAATGAGGTGGTACGCATGGAATCATAGCAGCATTCATGTCGGTTTTCATAAAGTGCGCCAGGAATCAGCCTTTCTTATTATGACCCCTTTTATATATCTTTTATTTCCACTGCGTTCCACTAAGCCTTTCTTCTCCCAATTCTCAATACGGATAGATGCTGTGGACTCTTGATACTGGAAGATTATCGGAAGAATGGTTCTTTTCTTTCGTTTCGTTCTCCTTCACTTTTTTCTGTTTTTTTTTCACAAACTCCTCTCATTTCAGTGGTATGCTCCCTTTTCTCCAGTTCTTGTTGCGCTTTTCGACTTTGACATTCGACCTTCACTACTACTTAACTCGAGTTCAGATGATCTCTGGAGGCTTAGTCAGGTCAGGGCTTATAATATATGCGGTTTCAGAATAATCAGGCTAGGCTCAAAGTGGATAACTACGATGATCAGTTGTGGTCAGAAACTTTGGCTATGGACTCATTTCCTAATGCCTTTATAATTTTCACACAAAATGCCCACAAGCAGTTTCAACGCGTATCAGACAAGCAAGTTCTAGAAAGATATAAACTACGCATTACTCACACAACCACGAAAATGAGCAAAAGCTCGTCAGCTCAAACTCTCACAACGGAACATAGGTTATGAATCTCATAAAGTAAGACTACATTTATTCATGCGGAAAATGATTGAACCACTAGTGCATGTCCTAATCGCTCGCAATTCTCCCTAATATACAATCCATCTTTGAGATAAACGCAAACATTTATGCCAAATTTCAATATATCATGCATTTTAAAAGAAAATAAAAACCCAGGCACACGTCATAAAAAATTATTCATGTAAAGTTTCAACTAAAGTCCCCTCTCCACACTTAAGATGTACGTTGTCCTCAACGTATAAAATGAATATCTCTCTCTCCCTTTCTCTCTCTCTCTCTCTCCCACTCTCTCCCTCTCTCTCAAAAGGAATGTAAAAGAAGGTTGAAAAGAACATGACTCCCCTGACGAATACGTGACGTGTGCGTGACTCGATATGTGGGGTGGACGAACGTAGTGGGTTGTTGTGACTAGAACGCATTAGGGTCATAGTGGCGTAACTCGTGACATGTATCCTGATAAACAAAAAAGAAAATTTAGAGGTAAAAGGGAATTAAGACAGAAATAAAATAATAAATAATAATAATAATAATAATAAATAAACGTAGAGATAGATCTTGAGATGCCTCCCAAGTAGCGATTTCTTTAAAGTCTTTTAGCTAGACATATTTGTGTGAGTCTTCAATGTGGTTCGAAAAAATAGTTGGAAGGTACTATCATTGGTGGTTTTGGATCGCCCTCGGCAAAAACACAACTGAAATGGTTGGGCAGTCGCTCATGCTCTAAAACTGGTGGCCCGTCGATGATACGCTTCCCCTTGTTTCCTCTTTGCTTCCCTCGACTATTCCCGTGTCTTTCTTCTCAATAACCTGCGATAAACTTTGGAAAGACACAGAAGAATTTTGATCAATAACATCAAGATAGGATAGTCATTAACATGCTTGCGAATACCATTCATAGTTTCCGTCATGCAAAATGCTACTTTCTTTCCATCTATCGTAAACGTCAAGTGTCGTTTTTAACATCTACCGTGGTCTCTCCGATGGGTAAAAATGGTCTCCCTAAGATCAAAGGTGCATTCTCATCTTCATTCAGATCAAGGATAGCAAAATCCACCGAATAATAAACTTATTAACCTTGACTAACACATCCTCTATAATACCCCTAGGATATGTAATAGATCTATCCGCTAATTGTATACTCATCCTAGTGGGTTTGGGTTCACCTAAACCAAGCTTCTTAAACATAAAATAAGGCATCAAATAATACTAGCACTTACATAAGCAAGTGCCTTATGAATTTATAAATTCCCTATAGGACAAGGTATATTGAAACTCCCTGGATCTTTTAGCTTCTTCAAGGATATTGATTTGCACGATGGCGGAGCACTCCTCTCGAAGACAATTAGTAGAAACATCTTCGAGCTTGCATTTGTTCGTGAGTAAGTCCTTGAGGATTTCACACATCGAGATATCTGTTCAAGGACTTCGACGAGCGGTAAGTTAATATGTAGTTGTTTGAAAAGTGAAAGAAATTTACCGAACTCGTCGTCAACAACAAACTAATTTGGTTGACACGCCTTGACAGAGGGCTCAGTCACGACCTCATTCTCCTTGACCTTCTTCTTGGCGCGATGTTCCTTATATACTTACCGAATGCGTCGATAGTATCACCCTCGTTAACCTGGCCGAATATGGAATCTTCGGTGTGTAAGGGTTGACCGTTGGTCTTGGAGCTATCCCCTCCTTGATTTTAAGGGTGACGGCATGGCAATACTCCTTCGGGTTTGTCTCGGTGTAGCTTGGGAGTGATCCTTGATTTTGCCCCGCCAATTGCTTTGCCATCTGGCCCACCTGCACCTCCAACTTCTTTATCGATGCATCTGTGTTCTGGGCAGTACATTGCTGGCTTCCGTGTACTCTTTATCTTCGTCATTCGACTCTCGTGAGCCTTGTTGATATTGTTGAAGTTCGTGAGGAGTATCTTCATCATATGCATCATCAAATCCATCATCTCCCCCATGTCATTGGACCTCGATCCCGCGGTCTGATATTTTTGTGGTGCTCTGCCTTGAAAACCAGACGGTCTGCATTGGAATCCTGGTGGCCCTTTCCCTTGGTGGTTCTAATTCCCATACGCCAGGTTGGGGATGCACTTGAGGCTGGTAGCTCGGCAAGCCTTAGTAATTCCTATGTAGTCCACGTGCTCCAATGATTGTCCGACTTGGCACTCTGAGGTTTCGTGAGCTGCGCCACAAATCCCACACTGTGTGGTATGTACATCGTTTGATACGGTGGTACGGTGGTCATCACGGCATTCACGGGCTGTGCTTGCCTGGCCTTTGGAAGTAGTGTGCTAATCATCGTCTGAAGCTGGGATTCAGTCACCGCGATCTGTTGCTACAACGCCTCAAACTTGGCATTTGTGGTTGTCTCCTCGCTCATCTCATACACTCCTGGAGTCTTCATCCTCGTATTGCCTCTCATGATACTGTTCCTTGAGTAGTCTTCGATTAGCTTCCAGGCGTCTGTGGTACTAAGCTTCAAGGTCCCTCCTCCTGCGGCTCCGTCTAGCATGTGAACAGTCTGATCATTGAGGCCCTCGTGTGATCGATTAATCATGGCGGCCTTCGACATCCCATGTTGCGGGCATTTCTTTAGTAAAGGCTTGTATCGCTCCCACACCTCGTAGAGGTTTTTTCGAATCCTTCTGGTGAAAAAGGGAGATCTCCGTATTCAGCCGCAATACTTTCGACAGTGGGAAATAGTGGCCAGGCTCGCGGCTCTTCGCATGTAGTGATCGATCTGGGCGGTAACATCTCTCCAACTAGTCATTCACCCTAAACTTCAGCGAGAAGGGAAACAACATCCGCTTGATGGCATCGCCCATGACCCGATTTATTTTGATGGTGTTTGTCACTGTCAAGAAGGCCTTCAAGTGTGAATATGTGTCATCATCAGGGTTTCCCTCGAACTGGACCGTCTGAAAGATCATCTGAAGCCAGGTGTGCTTCGGCTAGAAGTTGTTGGTCCCGATCGGCGGAATAACGATCGCCGACTTTGTACCGCCTATCGTGGCGCTCTTGAGCAGGTCTTGTAGTGATTGCTCCTCTTTTGGAGGGTGGACAGGCACTCTGTGATCTGCCATCTCCACTTTTGTATCTGGACTATCAACGGACGTCTCTACTTGAGAATTTCCTGCCAACTCCTGAGAGTTGTCCTCTGAGTAGGTAAATAGAGCTTCCTGATAGTTACTGGCCGTGCCTTCGGAATCGTATCTGAGTTGCCTTTGTAACTACGCTCGAAAAAAGATCTACTTCAACAATGGGACCTGATGGATGTCTTCGTTTCATTCACTGTTGAATCGCACCTTCAATAAGCGAAAGAAAAGTTAGCAAAGAAATAGACAAATAAATCGAAGAAATAAGGCGAAGATTGTGACAAGTGAACAAAAAAGAATAACTAAGTCAATTCACTAAGCAACTAAAGCATAAATAATTGAAACGGAACAAATAAAAGTGGCTAAAGTACCAAACTACGGTGTTCCTAATATCAATCTATTCCCCGGCAACGACGCCAAAAACTTGATCGACACGTGCCGTACTAATGTAATTTGCAAGCGCAACAAGTAATAATTAAAACATATACGTATTTACTATCACCGACGTGCGATATACAGTGGACATATCGTTTGTAGCGTAGTAAAGTAAGTAAACGAGTATCGAGCACGAGGAATAAATTTGATTACTAGTAATGACCTATCGACTCGACTTAAGAGATTGATGTTATAAACTAAGTGAGGATCAGTCTTAGTTGATGACAAGTGTACTGAAAATTTCGTTGTGGGTGAGGCCGACTCACTGTTCGTTGAGGTTGAACCGGTTTTGATTGGGTAAAATTGACGTTGGTCGTGAGGACTTTTTGATGTTGGTAATGCTGAAATGCGTTCGTAATTCGAAGGTTTAATCATCGTTCCATTGGCAGTCAATGGATTTTGTGCCACACAACAAAAGCTCTTTTACCGACTACACAGAGCAATCGGTAAGCATAAAAACTTAGTCACTAAAGGCTTTAGAGACTAATTTAGCGACTATGTTGGTAGTCGCTATAATTAAAGTCGTTAAGCGACCCGTGGTCAGTAGTCAGTCGCGACTGTCGACTACAACTGGCTATGATTCGCGACTACGGCGGCTAAATTCGTAGTCGCTAAATACCGACTATTTTGCGACTGCGTTGTAGTCGTAAATTTCCGTCTACGCGACGGGATTTACAGTTGAAATTTCACGACTACATGAAGACTACTTTTATAGTTGTTGTTTGCCGACTATAATTGTAGTCGGTGTTGGTTGTTGGTTTCCGACTAAGATTGTCGTCGTATCATGTTTTACTGTTTTTTACGACTACAAATGTAGTCGGTAAGTTATATTATTCTTTTTTTAAAAGTTTTTTATGTAATTATTTAATTACTAAAAATATGTATGAAAAATTATTAGAAATCCAAAATAGTCATGGCACGGCGAGGTAGGCGACAGGGCAGCCACGTGACGGCGGCGGCGGCGCGACGTAGCGAGGCGAGGGTAACGAGCGGGGCAGAGATTGCAGCGACTTGGGGCGAGGAGGCTAAGGCGGGTAGTAAAGAGGGTGGCGCATCCAGAGGGCGATGCCCCAAGGGTGGCGCAGGCAGCGAGGCGAGGACGATGGCAGAGAGACAAGATGAGGAACACTAGAGTGATTTTGGAATATTTGAGTGTGAAATAATTTGCGATTGTGGTTTTTTAGGGTAACTTGTAGCGACTACAATTGCTAACTTTTAGCGATTAATTCTAAGATTCTAGCATCCACAACCGTAGTCGCTATTAGCGACTATGAAACTTAGTCGGTATATTGGTCGGAGTACCTTTTAGCGACTACAAGAGAAGTACATGGCGTCGTCCACTTTTGTACTAAGTGCGACAACAATATGTAGTTGGAAATTTTATTTGTAGTCGATATATTTTCAGAATAGTGATTATGATATCTTCAATCAATATTTTAGTCGTGTAAAGGGAGCATATGCGTTAGAGGCACTGAGGCAATACGGATATAAGCCAGATCTCATGTCGTATAGAGTTGAGGTTGAGGCATTGCACAAAAAGGGATGTGAAGTCAATGTAGAGCTTGTTTTGAAAAGGAAAAGGAAGTCGGGTGTGCTACTATGGAGTGAGGATTACAGAGATTATCTTGAAACTTAAGTCTACTCATGTTTATGTCAAGCAATCGTGTGTTGCAAAGGACCATAGTGTCTCTTGATCGGGAATGTCATCTTATTGTTGAAGGAGTGAGGCTCTTACCTTCAGCAGAGGGAATTGTTGTGTGTAGTATTCATGGTTAATGACTTGTAGCATGTAAGTGAGAGGGTGTTGGCTGAAGCTATATTGGATGTTGTTTTGAAGAACGTTGATAGTTTTCGTTGATAATAAACATATCGTTTGATCAAGAACGTGGGTGGAATGTCGAAAGAATGAAAATGAAGTGTTGAACAGTGTAATATCTGCAACAATGCATGGCAGTAGCACGAAAATAAGATCTTGAAGCATGAAGGCCAACTCCTTGACATAGTTTTGTACCTGACTTACTTTCAACGGCGAGAATAGACGAAACGAACTTTGGGAACTGCATGGCAGGTCTGAAGCTACTAGGCAAGGAGCTTACCAATGTAAAATACGATACTATGGACTCAGACGTACCGAGCAACTATGGAGTAAAACTCGAGATTAGCTGGAAAATGTGCGATCAATCATGGAATACAGAAGTAAAAGCATGCGACGTAACTTTTAGATACCGTGAGGTATTTCCTGAACCACATTGTTGAGGAAATCAATGAAGTAAAGAAATGAAGAGGGGTTTTATCACTTGTAAGAATATGGAGAACCATTGTGTTGTGTTTGATGATTTACGAACCTGAATATAAATTGTGGAGTTTTCTCGAGCAATATGTGCTGCCAGCATCGCGTTATCCAGCTATGATGACCGACATGTACCTAACGTCGTAGATTTCTACCAAAACATCAAAACTTTGTCAAGAGAAATCAACGATAATGGTGGTGGCTGAACATAACCAGACTAATCTCTGTACGTCGAAACTGTTATCATATCATGTATTAGATAATGGGTCAACTGATGGGTCACAAGCATCGCCTTTGGTTATTGCTACCTTACCTCCTGCGATAGTTGGTTTCGTTGAGAGTTTACTTTTTCCATTCGATCGTGGAAAAGGTACATCAATAATATCATGCAATGGTTGTGGTTTCCGCTCGAGCATTATACTTCCTTCCTCAATGACGTCCTCAAGGAAAGGGCAATGTCATGAACAGACTGAAGTGGAGTATACAGAGTATTGGGCTTGGTACATTTACTTAACACGTTTCATATATTTAGTTAGTCCATGCCTTAGCCCATTAGTTAGTTTGTGTTTATCTGTTGCAATTCCTTTTTGCTATTTTTCTAGTAGTTGGTTTGTTGAGAATCGTGAGCCTATACATCAATGATCGAGCCTTGAAATGATCAGACAAATGGCTTGGATGATCACTGCCTGGAGAAGTGGATTTCAGATTCAGGAATTTATCTAAGTCGTTAGCATTGATCAAGTATGAATATGGATCGTTGGATTTGGCGGGCTGATTATTTGAGATTATTTCTAGCTTGACTAATAGAGTCAAACTTCTATAAGCTGGGGCATAAGCGAGGTACAAGTCATGTTCTGCGTGGTACAAGTCGTCGATGCACTAGCAGGAAATTCTCCTTTATAAATACCAGAATTTCTGGTTCAAGTAGGGTAATTCGAGCTTTCATAACTTTCTATAGAGTGAGAGTGAGGGTTTGGTGTAAACTAGAGAATTGGTTGGGAAGACTCTTGTAATCCCAAGTTACGGTTTGAAATAAGCTTCGGTTGGTCCGTGGAGTAGGTCGAAAGTCGAGATCGAACCACGCTAAAATCCTATTTTTCTGGTTTACATTTTTACCTGGTTTTTTTATTCGATCTCATTCAAGATCATCATTCTTGGATCGATTCACACACATATGTGATAGACTAGTGAATTGCGAATCTTGGACGGCAGATTTCCCAACAAGTGGTGCGGCGAGTCGTTGGAACGAAACGATCTTTAGATGGCTGCCACACTATTCGAGATGGAGATCTTTAATGGCCAAAATGATTTTGATCTGTGGAAGATGAAGATGAAAGCACTACTAACGGAGAAAGGGCTCGATGAGGCGCTGAAACCTGATAAAGAAATGGAGCCGAAGCATATGGCGAAATTGGACAAGAAGAAGATTCTAGAACGAGCCTATTCGACGTTGATCTTATTTCTTTCAGACCAACTGTTGCGTAAAGTCGCCAAGGAGACTTCGGCTGAAGATGTTTGGAAGAAATTGGAGGCACTATACATGACCAAGTCTCTTGCGAAGAGGCTTTACTTGACGCAAGCTTTATTCACTTTCAAGATGCACGAAGAAGACTTGATGGATAAGCAAGTATATCAGTTCTCAAAGCTGGTTCTTGATCTTGAGAACGTCAGCGAGTCGATGAAGGATGAATATCAAGGTTTGCTCTTGTTTGCGCTACCAAAGAGCTATGAGCACTTCAACAGGCATTGTTATATGGTCGGAAGCTCTTAAACTTGAGGATGTTCTCTCTGCTTTAAGCTCGAAGCAACTTAATACGAGGAAAGGTTCAGAAGTTGCAGAAATTCCTGATGCGGCGCAGCTCCTTTATGCGAAGAATAAATCAAATTCTTGGACCAAGAAAGGCAAGGGAAAGGAATGAGTTAAGCTGTGAGGTGTTATGAATGCAACGAAGAGGGCCACATTCGAAGAAACTGTCCAAGAAGTGTTGCATCAACCGAACAAGAACCAGAAATTTGTTGCTGCTGATTTTGCTGCGGATGGTTATGAATATGCAGTAATCTTGAGTGTTTCTGGGCCAGAATCGAAGCACGAGTGGATCCTTGACTCGGGCTGTCATTCCATGTCACGTGAAACGAGGATTGGCTGCAAGAATTCAAAGAAACAAATGAGGGAAGTGTGAATATGGGATATGGGAATTCTTGTCAGATTCTTGGGAGTGGATCTGTGCGATTAAGGCTGAAATCTGGGGTTGTGGGGATTCTCAAGGATGTTTGGTATGTACCTGAGTTGAGAAGAAACCCCATTTTGATTGGCGCTTTGGATACAAGAGGATTAAGCACACAAGTACAAGCTGGAAAAAATCAGAGTCTCGGGCAAAAAAGGCTGGTTCTATCAAGCTTTAGGAGGCACGGTATTTACGTCCTTGATGGCTTTATGGTAGAGAAAAGAAAACCCATATAAGTAGGGAATGTTGTGGCTTGAATGTGCTGAAAGAGAAGCCACAGGAACTTCGTCTTAAGGTGGAAAATGTCGAACCAAGACAGCTACTTGGAGCTGAAATTTCAGAAAATCCTGAAGGTGCTGAAATTGAAGTCGATGAATTTGGGTCTGATTTTGCACATTCTGGGGATGAAATTGATAAGAACAAAATTGAAAATCAACGGTGAAGCACCATTGCCCGAAATCAACGATAAAATACCATTGCCCAAAACCTCTAGGCTAATAACCTTTATTAATTGATATGGTGAATATTACAGAAGGGTTTATACCTATTTATAGACTCTACTACGATACTAATAAAAGACGTGATTCTAGAGAATCAATAATAATTTCTAGGAAATCCTAATAATTAATAAGAAGATTTCCGTTTATTTATAGAATAATAATCCTAATAATTAATGCTAAGAATCTCTTCCTCCCGCTCACGAAAAGTGGGCTCAAGCCCGCCCCGCCTTCGGTAAACCAATATGGGCCTCGGCCCATGCCCCACTCTCTATCAATTCCATTCCCCTTCGAAACAACCTTGTCCTCAAGGTTGAAATTCGGAAACTGGCTCTGAAAGGAGATCTTACTCATCCAAGTAGCATCAACCCTGGGCTGCCCTACTGCCTTGAATATAGTTCCTCATCTTCCACTCTCTTTTTACGTTCCTTCATCCATGCTAGCACCTCCTCGGGTTCCCACACCGACCCATTGTCATCTTCAAACTCTCTGACAGTTCCGCCTTCACATGATGGCTCCCAACCACGTTCGGGCACATCGCGAGATCCCCTCATAACTCCACTTGGTCGCCACCCCACTTGAAGCTCATGGTTAGAGTTTCCCAATTCGTACAAACTGCGAGCCAAGTCACTCCCAGAATTGTGTCAACCCCGCCCAAGGCGAACACATAACAATATACCTTAATAGCGCACCTTGAAAGTGAGATAGGTAGCTGCTTACACACCCCTCGTGACATGTCTATGCCTGTCTCCTAACTGCACCCTGAATTTGCCCGTCTTATCCGGGTTAAGTCAAAGTAAGGAAACCAATGATGAGGAAATAAAATTGTGGCTTGAGCCACTATCAATCAATATCGTCACTATGTGTCCTCCCACGATGCCGCGTAACCTCATCGTGCGAGGGCTGAAAATTCCGGCCATGGAATAAACCAGAAGATTGCCACCTTCTTCATCTGAACACACTTGGTCTTTTTGAACTTCTTCCTGCCCCGTCGCCTCATAATACTCGTACTGTTGGAGATCAAACTCCTCGTCCTCCTCAGCCAGCATCACTCTCAGTTGTTTGAACGGACAGTCATGTGTAGGTGTAAATGGTTTCTTACACTTAAAGAACAATACCTTTGCTCTTAGGTCTTCTAATACCCTCGGTAGAAGTCGAGTGAATCTGGAGCGGGCAGTTGACTGTCCCGACGTCCCTGAATGCGTTCCTAAGGAATGCGTGGCCGGTTTTGAGAAGCTCCCGGTCGAACCCCATGCACTACCACCCACTGATGTCGCATTACTCTCCCCGGGCAGCCTCGAAGAATTGCCCGAATTCATCCCCAAACCACTGAAAGTCTGACCCTCTTGCCCTCCACTCTGAAAAGACAAATTATCCCAAATATCCCTTGCTAGTTCCATTGCTATCTCCAAAGCATTTGGGCGAAGCAGACGCATGATCCCCCGATCGGACCCTTCAACCCATTCATGAAATAGCCCAAATAATGTGCATCAGATAGTCCCGTAACTTGACCCACCAATTGGACGAATATAGAGATGTAATCCTCCACTGTGCCTGTTTATCGGATTCTAGCAGCCGCTCAAACTTGCTACCCTTGAATCGCATATCGAAACGTGCCACCAACACCTGCGTGAACTCGTCCCACGAAATTCCAGGCTTTCGCGCTTTCATCCATGCAACTAGTGCAAGACAGATTCATCCATGGCAACTCCAGCTGCCACCACCTTCCTTCTTGGCAGTGTGTTGTTCAATTCAAATTGTTGTTCGGCCCGTGCTATCCACCCAATCGGATCTATCCCCTCAAACGACGGCAGAAGCGCCAAGGTAGCGCCCCCACGCAACTGATCGCCTGCGGGCGACGTCACCTTGCCCGTCCACGCCCCATGCCCCGCTCACGAAACGTGGGCTCAATCCCGTCCCCGCCTTCGGTAAACCAATATGGGCCTCGGCCCATGCCCCGCTCTCTATCAGAAATGTACGGGGAATTGATGAGGGATGGAAGAACTCTCGGTCCGTGTACGAAGCGGTCAATCACAGAAGAAGAAAGTGCTGAAGCAGGGGTGGAACAACTGAAGAAAGTTGGGCAAACACACAAAGTGAAGCTTCGAGTTTTGATGATAATGATGATTCGTTGGATGATGCTGAGGTCTCACCTGCGAAAGAGACCAAGAAGCAGGGAAAGGGCAGCTGTAGATGGGTAAGGAAATGGACTCATGCGGCTAGGAAGGAAAGATCTTCAAGTGGAATGAAGATGGTGAGCTCGAAAAACCAAGTTGGCGTCAAGTGGGAAATTTCAATCCTACTTGGAGTTGGCAAGGTTTCCTTCGAGGCTCGAAGCTCCTAAGTGAGCTTGATGACCAACCAAAGCCGGGATTGTTGATCGAGGTGGAGCTTTGATTGAAGGCTGTAGATTAATCAAACAAAATTCTACAAATTTGAGACGCTAAAATTGGAAGCTAGAAACGCTGGTTCTGGTATGACGTTTGGGCGAGTTTAACTTTGCTCGTTTGGGCTGTAAAGTCAAAGCTCGATGAAGGCATTGAAAATTATAGGCTCAAGGTGGAGATGGTCCATGGCCCATTGCTAGTTTGTTTTATCCGTTGTAGTTCCTTTTCGCTCGTCTTCTAGTTTCAATTATCGGTTGGAAAAGTTTTATTAAGACATTTGCCATAATGTTTCAGTGGCATCGTCTTCACAACTGTAATTTACTTGATCCAACCCGTTTTTGGTTAAGCCATCTCTTTCATAGTCCTTTTTTTAAGGTCTTGATATCATAGCCGACTTCTGAAGATAAACTCTACTTAAATTCTTCGAGTTTCAAGCACATAATCAAATAGGCTCCAACTTGATGATTGCTGGAAGATTTTGCTCGAAGTTGTAGACTCGATGTTCAGTCTTTGAATATTATATAGCTAAACCAAGAAAAGCCAATCATCATCACAATGAGGAACAAATTTCACTAGCATTTTACTTCTACTTTTGCGCGACAAAAACTCCCTAGCATTTTCCAAGCTACGAAACGATCCTTATATTATGTTTGTCACAGACTCTCGTCCCATTCTCCGCCCACCACATCTCAGCTTGTTCCTCCGTAAAGCATTTTCGACTGTGAAGAAAAAATCACCAAAGATATATCCTTAATGCTACGATGCGTTAATCATAGGTAGAAGGTAATAATTGACCTGAAACGAACTCTTCTCAGTTCATTAGAACCATCGGGCAAACCAACCATGGTTATATACACGCCTGGCTCGTCTTGTATAGTCTGCTCTGCTTTCTGCACCTGAGCTTTGATTCCATTAGACAGTGTTTGAACGGTAGAACTTTCGCTAGCAGAGTCTTCACTCTTTGGCGACACAGTGCTGCTTCCATTCGATGGTCGATGATTACCGATGATGCTATTAATGCCCTCACCGACTTCTAAGTAGTTCGAAGAAGCTTGTGCTAGTGGCATGCTTTCACACCTTCCCTTCAACTGTCCGAATACAAAGTAGAAGATGATTTCGAACATCTGATTCTAGGAAATGCCGCAGTGTACTAGCAAGAATTGCAAATATTAACACACAAAAAAACGAACCTGAGAGTTCAGAAACTTAATCACCTCCTTCGCTGCATTTCTTTTCTCAGCTTCTTCTGCTGCCTTATCCAACGCATCATTCAGCTGCTTCGACTTTCTCTCCAGTTCGGCCTCGAGGAGTTGGGACTTGCTCGTAAGTTTTTGTACCTTCAAAAAAAAAAGAAGAAGAGATTCTTACAACTGAATATCAGGGCAGAAACTAAAGAGTGTTTGGCTCACCTGTGCTCTTAAGATCTTCACCTCGCTAATTAGGCCATCGTTGCTACTCTTAATATCGTACGGAGAAGCTTCAGATGTTCGACAAGTGAGGGATGGAAAGGGACTCAAAGAGCTGCTCTCTGGGCTCGATTTTCTCAGCACGGGCGACGGCGATCTTGAAACAACTCTTGAATCTGGGGCAGAGAAAGAAGCAAAGTTCTGCGAAGAACTTCCAGCATATGGGCTCGTAGGAGACTTTGAAGAAGTACTCGTCCTATTGTTCGAAGAAAAGATATAGTTATCGCTAGCCTCGTAACTCTTCAGATTGAATCCCGACCCTCTATCTGACTTGAACGATCCAACGGATGAGAGCCTAGAGATCAACCGTGGACCACTGCCAACGCTCTCCTTCTCCGTTAGCTCGCTGGGCTTGGGCAGCGATCCGATGCTCTTAACGTTATGCACCCAAGGGATCGAATCGCTGGACTTCTGTAGCTTGTTGAAGCAGTCGTCGCAGACACGGTAAGGTTTGTTGTTGCAAGGTGCCAGAGAGGCTCTAAGGGACTTCCTAGAGCTGCACACTTTGCAGAAAACGAGGCCACAGTTGTAGCAGTTGTGGCGTTTTCGTCTGAAGCTGAATGGGTTCTTACAGCCCGAGCAAACAGAGTTATCTGCGCCCGACATCCATTTGTGTATGCATATCACCGCAGTGAAGTTCGACCCACAAGCTATGCTCTTCACCTGTTTGTCTTTCAAGAAATTCACAATCGTCGGCGTGTTTCTGTCCTCGGTATCGCCGTGGCCTAACTGACCTTTCGAGCCCTTTCCCCACGTATAAACTTCTGCTTTCGATGTCAGCGCAGCTATGTGATTCGACCCACACGATATCTCAGTCACACAACTATCAGCTATTTCCCCTTTAATACATATGGGTTTTTTGCTCTCAGTCGAGCAGATTGTTCCCATGAAGTAAACCCGCCCAGAAGTTGTAAGAGACACCGTAAAGTTATCCCCACACCTAATTCTTCGAAAATTTGCATCGTTCAATGAGTTCACGCCATGTGGCAGTAGCCTCGATTCCTTATCGCCATGCCCGAGCCTTCCTCTGTCACCTTCGCCCCAAGTGAATAGCTTCCCGCCTAAACTCTGCTGATCAGATCGTTCTTTGTTCGAAGGAGACTCAGTGACTTCTACGATCGCTGCACTATGCCACGCACCACACGCAACGCTTAACGTTCGATACCCTTTCAGAGATTCAACCTCACGCGGGATATTAGCCACAGATCGATCTCCGTGCCCTAAAGCGCCAAAAGTACCATCGCCAAACGTAAACAACCGACCAGAATTAGTCAACAAGGTCGTATGCCATGGCCCACAAGCCACGAGCGTAACCCTCAAACCTTCGATGGGCCCGCCGAGCTTTTTGGGCGTCCAATGGCTCGCTTCGCTTCCATGCCCAAGAAAACCACAGTTCATAGAACCGTCGCCCCAAGTGTACAATTCGCCCGAGAGGGTAACAGCGCAAGTGTGGAAATCGCCGCAAGCAACCATTTCAATGCTTTTCCCGCTAAGAGCCTCAATAAGCTTTGGATGGGGAACGTCTACATCTGAACCGTGCCCAAGCCTCCCCCATTTTCTTCGCCCCAGCTAAAGATTTCGCCTTGCTTAGTGACCAAAACGGCGTGCCTTTGCCCACAAGCAACGCTGTGAACGTCAAGAACCACGGTGGACTCTAACGCCTTGGGCAGTAAAGCGTCCGTTTTCGACGATGTTCTCCCAATTTTATCAGCGCCGCCGCCCAAAGCTCCATTGCTTGCGCCTTCGCCCCATATGAAGACGTCGCCTAAGCTGTTGAAGTCTTCGTTGCACGAGCCTTGGCTTGATGAGCTCACGGCGCTCGAAAGGCTCACCCTTATTGTTTCTGCGCCTGAGATTCGAGCGTTTGAGTTTTCGACTGCCGAGGATCGAAGAGTAGTTGGGATGCATGTAATGGAGTCGGTGGGCGACTGAGAGTTCTTATTGGCCGAGGCAGTGTACGACACAATGTCTGCGAATGCTTTGCCTAATCTGCTCTGAGGTGTGATCTCGGGCCTTTGGTTATCGCCTTGATCTTGAAGGAACTAAAACAGAAAGGAGTTAGGAAAAGGAAAAGAAACGAAAAGTATCTTATGTTTCATTGCTTTTCGAAAGTATGAGATGAGATGTCGTTATTTTGCATCTCACGGGTGAACTCGAAGGAGCGATGCGTGGACTGGGCGGAGTTTCTGATGAAGTGGAATCGCTGCGGGCCCCATTTCGTAATTTCTTGTAGGTGTTGCGTGCGATTAAAGCTTTCAGACCGGCGAACCAAACCTCAGCTTCGTCCTTGTCTTTGCATATCTACAAACGATTTTAAGCATTCGAGGAGTGATAAAAAGTACACATGTAAATCTTTTGAAACTTACTGATATGTTAATGCAATAATCAACGAACCAAATCTAGGGACCTGTCGCCGTATATCAGTGAAAATGATTGGTATTCCTTCTCAGGGCGAGGATAACGCTGAAATATTGGCTGGGAAGGGTGGAATAAAGCTTCAAAACTTAGGAGTTAAACAAAGGATCTTGATGAGTGAATTCAAAAGGGCTGGGAAAATACGAAAACGAATCAATATGGTTGGTGGTTACTTACGGTTCGCTGGCCTGGAATTATCCTAGTAACATGGCGTAGTTCGAGTCGTTTCTCATCTGAGCCGTAATACCATATCAAAGTTGTCTCATCCTTTAAATACAAACAGAAGTGTGTTGTGCCATTCAGTAATAAAGATTAGCACATACATGGAAAATAATACACGAAGAAATTCATTGAGACCAAACTCACATTGGAAACTCGAAATGGGGAAAATTTAGGTTTGCCTCTCCTTCCATATTTGAGCAAGTGTGCCCCTTTCTTAAGGGCAACAATGGCCTAAAAGTAGTTCTTTTCGTAATAAGAGGACAGAACGACTGAGACAAACCAACGTATGTATAATCTATCATTGGAAGACGTCCTTAAGCACCCAATATGGCCCAGAAAAGCATATAGCATTCGATTTCCACTTCTGAAATTTGGAAGAAAAGAAAGAAGAAAAAGAAAACCAAGAAGAAATTACCTGGTCTGTGTCTCTTTCCACAAGACTAGGCCTTTGCAAATCAGCCATTCACGTTGCAATACAAGAAATTGCAACACTTCTAGAAAAAACAAACCAAAATCCATTTGATGAATCCAAGAACAACGTTTTTCCCCTTCTACACATCTCCATCTAACGCCATTTCAGAACACCATTTCGCTAACCCATCCAAACATAAGCACACCCACTTCAAAGAATTCGAAGGAGAACTACGTTTTCTTGATTTGCATGCACAACAACCGAAGGAAACTCAAGCCTCGAATTGAATAATTACCACCGCAATGCGTTTATCTATGATTCTGTTTCTTTTCTTTCTTTTTCCCCTTTTAAACAAGCGAAGAGATGTCGTGAAATGGTATGAACTCAACAATACCCGGAAAAATCTGATCTTTATTCTCTTACAATGATTGAGCTTTAAAAAGCTAAGAATGGAAGACAATCAAGAACAAATGGCGATGGTTGTTGAATCAAGAAAAGGGTTTTTCGTTTGAGGAATTCTAGGAATTATGAAATGGTTGTTGAATCTTCAGGTTGAGAACCTTCAGAAACGTGCATGCCTTCTGCAAAATAATTTATAGAATTCCTTTTTGTTTTAATATTTCTTTCTTTTATTCTCTTTCCATTATTTTCTTTAATATTTCCTCGCGTCGCGGGAAATTGCCATTTCTTCAGCAAGTCAATACTATTGCTAGTTTGTTTGTACTGGTGATTTATTGATTGAAATTCGTTTTCTCAATTTCTTAGTGCCACTTTTTTTAAGGACAACAGAAAGCAAAAAGTAGTTATTTGTCTAAAGAGTGTAGACATGATTGAAATTTTGGCCCCATTATGGTATACTGGCTTCCATAAATAATACTAATTATTCAAAAAGTTCTTTACTTTTCTAAATGATTAAAAAATTCATGTGCATTAGGAATCGGATATTATGGTCGACCATTTTATTATTGCATCTCCATTATGGATTTAGATTTAATAAAGTTTTGATTCTTCGAAAGAAATCATGATTAATGATCCAGATGGTAACAATTTAACATATACACGACAAAAATAGACCGATAAATAAACAATAATAATAAAAATAAAACTGTTAGGGTATTTTGATCTGGATAATATAATTGCCCCAAAATGATGATAATAAATAAATGAGACGAATAAAAATTTGGACAGTGAACACGAGCTTACGTGGTTCGGTCAGAATGACCTACGTCCACGGGCCGGAGGGTAGAACTTCTTTATTATTGTGTTACTAATAGATTTAATTAAGTATGTAGATGAGCTCGGTTCGAAAAACAGATATCAAAAGTATTTTCGTGCATTGCATTCATACATATCTAGCATGTGCATTACCGAAGCATTTTAGGTGTTTGATAAAATCCTTCAACGAAAACCAGTTTTCAACTTGCATGTTTTTGAAGTGTTTTTAAGTAGCTTTCATAAATTTTATTTTAAGAGGATTAAGCCAAGTATTTTCCGCTTGGTTTTAAATACAAACTCGCTTAATCTCTCGATGCTTAAATATTTTCAATAGCTCGAGGTATTACAACTTAAGTATTATAAAAGTTTCAAAAGTGTTTACTCACCCCTCTAAATACTAAACCGATCCTAACAGATATATCTCAAACTTTTCGACGGACTATCCATCGCAAGAAAAAAGTCGCAAATTCAAACAATAAACATAAGCCGCGAATATGGCTTTGCCATAGCCGTCGCAAACAACTGTCATAAGCGACCGGAAAGTCATTGCTGAGTTTGCGCGTGACATGGAATTATTTGTCTCGGAGCCGGCTTTCTTAGCGAAGGTATATCCGTCGCTAAAATCTCTTCGTTTTGCGTCGGTATATCCGTCGCAAACAATTGTCATAAGCGACCGGAAAGTATTGCTGAGTTTGCGCGTGACATGGAATTATTTGTCTCGGAGCCGGCTTTCTTAGCGACGGTATATCCGTCGCTAAAATCTCTTCGTTTTGCGACGGCTCTGATTTTTTGCGACGGACATTTGGCCAAGTTTCAAATCACATCCGCGACCTTGCTTTTGGCAATGGATATGTTGTCACCATTTCTTTGAGATGTTTTCTCCGTCGATAATTCAGTCGCAATCGTTTGGACAGTTGGTTTCTCGCATTTCCATCGCAATTCGGGAACTTTGACCTCAGCATCTTGTAAATGGAACACATAAAAGATCTAATATTATTATTTATATTATAGCTGCAAGAAAAGTTGAATTAACTCCACTTTTTTCACAAAGCTGCGTTCATGTAATTTATCCAATTGCGAGTAAAAACTAAATTGCATGTTGCTGCTCGGTGCCTGTCTGGATCATAGTTACCGAAGTTGTGGAATAATTGTGTCTGTCTCCTCCAGCAAACGACTACCAATGGGGCATGTGCAATTCCTTCATCCATATAAGTACAAGTTACATAATATATATATATATATATATATATATATATATATATATATCGTAAATGAAATATCATTAAAGAGTCGCACCTTCATGGATATGGCACAAAGTGGGATAGAGGACTTTGTAGGCAACACTGCATTATTTCTGGATCATAGTTATTTCCAGCATTATTGACTCACTGGCAACACCAACCAGGAAAATAGCTTAGGACAGGTTTATTACCTCAGTTCATAGAACCAACTTCCAAACAAGAACGAATAGGGTACTATTTTTGTTGACCTTCTACATTCCAATCTTCTCTCGTACTTGGAATATACTTTTATATATATATATATATATGCTAGTGTTGATGGCCACACCGATGTTAACAGTAGCTCGTCCTTACTTGAGAATCTAGTTGTAGTATGTTTAATGTCCACATTGAACTCAGAAATTTATTAACATTCATTTGAAGTGACGTAATTAGAAAGCAGATTGAAGTATATAGTTTATTATAGTCATATAGTCCGTAGAAGCACACACTTTATGAAACCTATTTACTAATGTAGAGGATGTGACAGTTACTTACAAACTTACACACCATAGATGACATTCAACCTTATAAGGCAAAAGGGTGTTACTTGTGCTATCTACAAACACCACAGCAGAAGATGAAAACAATTAAAACCCTTGCACTTTTGCTTTGACTTGATGTATCACGATTTGGGGAATCCGTCGCCTTCCTTTTCCTTGATGATGACTCTGTTTGTTCGCCTAACAAAGAAGGCTCTGGAACTGTAGAAAGTCGAGCTACAGTATACAAAGTGGACAGTGGTCAAACTTTTGATGGGTACTGATTTACTTTGATATGGTATAACGATTGTATGCCTTGTAATCTGTTGTTGATCGCTTCAGATTCAAATTTCCTTCCTGAATATACATGCTTAAATAACGAACAAATAATATTTGAGAAGATTTAGTTAGTAAATAATGCGCATGCCACATTGTACATTTTCTTTGTATTCGATTATGTCTTCAACTGTAAAACCTAACAACATTTCAACTTCTTTTTCCTCAATCATCGCCAATATGCTATCCATTTCATCAGATAAAGTAAGCTGAAAGTGTAGCCTGCATAGAAGAATGGTGTATTGTAGAGGTAGTCGCCACGCATGATATATATTTAATACGCTTACTTTGGCAATGGTGATTGGAATCTTTGTTGCAGTAAAAACATGAGAAATCACATTTTTAGAACGCTCCACAGGTTCTTCGACATTCTGGGCAGACCATGAGATACAGTGATTGCTCTAGATCTGTAATTTGTGTTGTTGCTGTTGTTTAGAAAGATTTAACCTGCAAAAGATATGAGAATAAATCATTTAGCAATAATAAGAATGGTTGAAAGGGTCATGTATCTTACTATTATGATGCAATGATCGTTACCGGGTGTTGTGCGCCTGATACGTGGCTCAACTTTTTAACATGTGCTGATATTGGACGCTGAATAGTTTGCTTTGTCTTTTTCGTGTAATCGTTGCGATATAGCTTCCTTTATATAATCGTTGTTATCGTCCAGCCTTCAAGACAATTTAAATAGTCATTGCGTGTAAGATAACGCTTTATGGGTAACAATTGAGAGATAAATGTATTACTTTACGGGTTACGTAGAGAAGTCACCATTGTTGCAATTCAGTAATTTCCAATATTGGCGTATTATATAGTATGCTAGTGCTAGTTGTGGTGCCAACTGAAATTCCTGCATGAAGTGATAAAGATAATTAGTATTTACAGAGTTCATGTTGGAATTTAACGGTGTCTACACCTTTTAAGGTGTTGACCAAAAGTCGCATGGCTAAGATTATTGGTAGTTGATGAACGTGCTCGACAAGGTAAGGTGCTTCAGACTCCAAATGTTCTTCCCATAAGGTTAGTCGCATAGGCCTTCGCCTACGTCAAGGTATTGTTGCATTTTGATGTATTAGATATAAATTTGTATTGATAGAAATTTGTAAAGTGTTGCTTACTATTGATTGACAATTACATATTCTTGCAATCTTCGGCCTTCGGATGTTGTGTGAGTTTCCAAAACATCAATCACTGAACTCAATATATTTGCATGAAAATTTATAATTATGCTTCGATGAATAATAACATAATTGGTAAGATGATCATATATCAATTGTATGAGAACTTGAATAATATCTAAATAATGATAACTTACTGATCCGATTAGCGACAACATCTGTGACTTTATAGCACATTCTGAAAGCCGATATTTCATACATATTTTCTAGCGATAGCTGGCTTTCCTCTGGAGCTTTTTTGACATAAGAAGATCTATTAATAAGTAGTTCATATTGCGAACCTACAAGTGGTGACCAAGCTTGATTGAGATCGCGAATTTGGCTATGACCAATGTAGTACGTAAGGCTACAATAGATCGTTCATTCGGTCAATCTCTTGTTCGTAGATGATACACTGCATTTTTTGCGCTGCAAAAAAATATTAATGTCACAGCACATAATCAGGAATATAGGAAAAGATTATGTCCAAAAATTTAGACATTTACTTCTTCATCGGCAATGACAAGCTTGACATATCTAGTGTTCGTCTCGCTGTGGGAGACGCCGGATTATCCCCGGGTTTTTTAAAAATTTCCGACGATTTCCGTTTCCTGGAATTGTTCGGTTTAACACGAAAGGTAATAACGTCTAGGGGGTTCATCGAAACGTACCTTGTAGTTTGAAGAACCGAAACGGAAATAGGACGACGGTAGAGGATTGCGGAAAGATTCGTCATGCCGATCCTTTTCGGTGGTCGCGTTCAATCGTCTCCCGTGGATAGCTAGAGAAGTCGATCGAGAATTCGCCCGGCGAAGAGAGAGCTCCAAGCTTTTTCCTTTCTGATGTGTGTGTGACTGATAGTAAATTTCATCCTTCCCTTTCTATTTAAGATGGGTGGTTGAGCTTTTTACTCCCATATCTTAAAAGATCTTATCTTTCAAATATTCAACTTATCTTTCAAATATTCAACTTACAAAATCTTTTCAAAAAGAATCGTTAGCATATTTCGAAAATCATGCTATTTAATTCCAAATTTATTTCAAAAAATCCTGCCATATCTAATATGTTATTTTCGAAAATCTCATGAGGTGAAATTCCCAATTTGCCCCTCTTAATAAGTTACGGTATAACACCATTTATACCGCAGAAATAAATATTTATTTTAATTATCAACTGATCGAGCGGATCGAGTAATAAAAATAAAACGAATATCAACAAACTATCCTACGCTCAACAGGCAAGTGTACCTATCAAAAATAGTATAGAAGTGGCACGTATTCGAGTATCGAACCCAAAGGAACTATATACTTTAGAAACCCGTCGTTTAAATATTCTAGTAAATATTTTGGTTTGTTGAGACGGTATATAACAATAATTAGAAACACAACTTAGTAAATGGTGCGGAGAAGAAAACCCTGATGGAAACAAACATATTTGAGCTTCGAATCCCCCTAGCTCGACCAAAACATATATCAAGTCACGTAAGCAACGCTATTATTAGACCGTGGAGATTCCTACAACATGCGTACGAATTCATACGACTTACGAAACTGCGCCTTATCATACGAGACTCGCAAACAACTAATCAACGCATTACGTAGCCGGGCAAGCTTCCCTAACTACCTAACCGAGGATCGCATTAAAATCACGATGAATCCCGCTATTAGATTTGACTCTAATCCGGCGGGGTAGTTCAACCTATCTCTAGCGATGAGTTTATTCTGCTCGTTTACGAGTGGTCTAATCGTTCGCCCCTCTCTCGAGCGTAGCATACGATTTCCCAACTACGTTAACTTAATCACATAGACATGATCGAGTTAACTAGACAATTTCAATCACATAGACATAATCAAAATCATATGCTTCATAAACGAGTCATAATAATAGAAAAACATCAAATACATGTAAACATACTATCGATCGCACTAGGGTTCATCTCATCTCAAATACACAATATTTAGCTACTCATAGTGATCACAGCAAAACAAGTAATTAACACCGAAGATATCATAAATGCTTCCCTGAATTCGGCTTCGAAGTTAATCCCGTCCTTCACTGAGTATTTCTATCGAGCATGTGGTGAGCGAACTAAATATGTGTATGGGAGGTGTTCTTGGGTTTTAATGAGGCAACGTGTTTGTACGTATATGAGCTTAGTTATGTACCTTTTTACCTCACGTTCCTCTTCCTATTCTTTCTCAGGTTCGCTCTTTATATAGAGTTTTCATCATCTCCTTTATCATCTTTCTTCAGCCCCACACTTGTGCAGCCAAAAATCTCTCTTGAGCAGCCCTTGCGTTTAATTGCCTTGTCCTATGCAGAATTTGTTTCCCACGCGTGATATTTGCTTTGACTTGGACGTACGTTTCATTCCCAAATGAGTTACATCGTTTCTGATCTTGTGCTTGACTTTTAACACCGCCACATAGACGTTCACGGCCTATTATATGCATCCTCACGGCCGTGACAACCTAAAATCTGAAGAAAAACACGTCTCTGCCCACGTTCACGGCTTGGGGGTTAATGTTCACGGCCGTGACAAGTTCGGGCTTAAAAATCGACTTTCTGCCCGCATTCACGACCTCTTACACCCAATTTCACGGCCATGAATGGTCCTTCACGGCTTGGTAGGTCAGTGGTCACGGCCGTGACATAGTCGAGCAAGAAAATGGCATTCTGGTATCATTCACGGCCTTTTACAAACCATTCACGGCCCTGACTATTTTCCTGCAAAACAGCAGCACATTCAAAAATTCATATCTCCCAATCTAGAACTCGGATTGAAAATCCGTTCGGTCGGATTCAAGATTAACGACTCCTTTATCTATGGTTAAAATTTCAGGTCCATCGGACATCGTTTACTCCGTGATCATGGAGAAATATGAAACTGTCGCAAAACTGCCGTAAAACGTTTGATTTTGTTGTGAAACCATGTTATAGTGCAGAAATAATCAAAACGACTTCAATTATCATACAAACGACTTAAATCTAACAAATATAAACGTAAGAAAATACGTTTATCATCAACTAATAAAATAAACATTCTCACAAACAAATATTAATTTTGGGCAAAGCCTAAATTAAATATACTTAATTCGGCTAAGCCCAAATTTATTTTGGGCCGAGCCCGTTTGCGACTCTAAGTTCAATCTCTTTAATTTGACTCGTACTTAGTGATCATTTTTAAACCCGACTCCTCGAGTTCGTCTCAACACGGCATTGGGAGGAATCCAAGAGCTCAGTAAGGGCCTAGCTAATCTTGTTGTACCGAGCGACCCCGAGCCGAGTCCGAATTCGAAATTCACGAACGACTATAGATTATCGCCATACGTATAAACCCTTCAAACTAACAGGACTTGACTCTATGATGAATCGTGACAGGCAAAATTACGAAGCTACCCTCCACATCGAAGTGAGTCAGTTTCAATGCTTTGGCCAAAGACTTTGTAATTTTTCGTCCTCGAAACTCTCATAGTACACATATCTCTTTTCAGAGGACACATATCTCTTTTGAGACCGTGAATCCCACTCAACGATCAAGTTGACAATCACGCCCGTTGTCAAGACCGTACGTCGTCGCTGACTCTAGCAAAAACACGTTGAGCCTAGCAAAGCTAGCGGAAGGTCAGGACCCCGAGGCCAACTCCAACGTTGACCCTTCCGGTCTAAGGTTCACGTAGGCTACTATAGTTAGTCGATTCGATGTTTGACATTCCCAGCATGCCATTGATTCGACTATGAGTTAGTGTCCAAATAAAGCAATCCCTGATTCGTCTTGTATCAATGTCACGATCTCCCACTCCCCTGCGAGAGCGACTGGCACAGTCACATCAGACTCATCGACATATCAAGTTTATGTGGTCAGTCCGATCACATAAACTTGATATGTCGACGAGTCTGACATCACCCTATCGGAGATATTAACTTGTGGACTATTTTAACCTCAGAGAGTAATAGTCTACGGGGCCCCCTCTCTGCCAAGCAGAATCGATAACCAAACTCTGACGTTTGGGGTTTATTCAATTTATCTTCTTAAACAGAATCCTTGTAAGAAAATATGATAAAACGAATAACATGCCTTTATCAATCGAAATGTCATACAATCGAGATATAAAAATAATTGTGAATGTGACATAGATTAAATAGCCCCTATTCATCTAATCCTCGAATATCGGCATTCCGAGGACATATTCCCAACTCTCGTTTTACGACGTATTGTCGTCTTTTAACTACTGCTACTTTCACGTTCCAAAATGGATCTTTCACTGGTAATGCAATGTTATGGATACTATAGGCAAGAAAGAGTAATTCTGAATCTTCTATTTACCCTATAGATGCTGACCATGTTTGTGAAGCTTTTTATGTGCGTAAGTTTATTAGATTTGTGATGCAAGTTGCAACACCTCAGGGTACACGATATTTTTTGTTCAATTAGGTGGAGGGTCTCCTGAGCTCTTGGTAGTGCTACATATTATTGTCCATGTGAAAGCACGGGTTCTTTTAAGTAAATCCCAACGTAATCTAACTTCTGTCCCTGAGATTTGTTAATTGTCATTGCAAAACACAAACGTATTGAAAATTGTTTGCGTTTGAAAGGAATCGAAGATATACTATTTATTGGACTTTCTAATGTTATTCCTGGAATGAAAACTACTTTTCCAGCAAAAACGCGTTATGAAATTTGAGCATATATAACATTATTTTTGAAGCCTTTGCAAATAAAGCGAGTACCATTACATAGACCTTCGTTCGGATTAATATTTCGAAGCAACATAATTGGAACGTTTCTTTTTAGTGTTAATCTGTGAGGCGGGAATCCTGATGGAGTTAGAGAATGGAAAAGTTCTTCATGATCTGGGATGTTATATGAACTATCACTTGTATCCGTGCTTAAATATATGATTTGTTCACCAAAAAATTTATCATAGTATCATTTATTTCATGCACAAATTCATTTCTTGAGGTTAATATTACTCTTTTTGTAAGAATCTCTTCGTTTATAATGTTATCATGTTGTGGGAACACGGAGTCGATTAACATATTCAAGGAAGATTCATCATTTTCAAAAGCAATATTAGCAGACATTGGAATTGCCATCTTCGTCTACATCTTCAACACCATTTCCAACTCTTGAAAGATAATTTGACAATTCCCTATCTCGAGTTGCTCTCATATTTTATTAAGTCCAATTTTTTGAAAGTGTTTCTATAATGGAGATGGTATGATTGATGCTTCGATAATATCATCTTTAGAGCCTCCAGGAACAACTTGTAGTGTTTGATGAAAATCTCCACCACATACAAATATCTTTCCTCCAAAGTAGTTATTATTATCCATGACGTCTCTTAAGATTTGATCAAATTTCTCAATTGCGTAAAGCTTTGCCATATTAACTTCGTCCCAGATGATTAGTTTTGCTATCTTTAATAGGTAAGATAGTAAGCTTTGTTTACTAATATTGCAGGATTTTTCATCGTTTTCATCTAATGGAATTTTAAATATTGAATGCGATGTGCGGCCTCCTGGAAGAAGTAAGGCCGCTACACCTGAAGTTGCAAGGGCAATATGTTTTCAAATATCCCATTCTTCAAATATTAATTTGCAGTTCGAGACAATATTTCGTTTTACTGAGATCTTTCGTTTCGAACTCATTTTTCAAACAATTAACTGCTTTCGACAACTTTTCAGGAGTTCCAACTATATTGATGTCGTCGACATATACTGCTATAATGACAAATTCGTTTTCACATCTCCTCATAAATATACAAGGGCAAATTTGATCATTTGTATAACCCTCTTTCAAAAAATATTCACTTAGGCAATTATACCACATACGCCCGGATTGCTTCAATCCATAAAGTGATTTATTAAATTTAGCTTAATTGAGTACTCATCTCGATGCCCAGAATTTTCAGACAGTTGAAATCCTTCCGGAAGCTTCATATAAATACCACCGTCAAGTGAGCCATATCGATAAGCAGTGACAACATCCATTAGACGCATATCGAGTCTTTCATGTACTGCCAGACTAATTATATAACGAAAAGTTGTTGCGTCCACCACAGGAGAATATGTCTCCTCATAATCAATACCAGGTCTCTGCGAGAAACCTTGTGCGACAAGCCGTGCTTTATACGTTACAATTTCCCTATTTTCATTGCTCTTTCTAATAAAAACCCATTTAAATCCAATCGGCTTTACATTTTCTGTTATGCGGAATACAGGTCCGAAAACTTTTCGTTTCTCAAGTGATTTTAGTTCTGCCTCGATTGCATCTTTCCATTTTGGCCAATCTTTTCGTAGTCTGCATTCGTTTACAGACCTTGGTTCATGATCCTCATTTTCATTCATCTCATTATTTCGTGTAGCACTACGTTAAACGAGAATTTATCGTCAACGTTGACTTCATCTCGGTTCCATCTAATTCTATTCTGGGCGTAATTGATGGAGATCTCTTCATTATCATTATTTTCAATATGTTCAGGTACCTGAGTTTCGTAGTTGTGGAGTGTATGGTGCGGTCAGAAAACGTCGAATTCCATTCTCTTCACAGAAATTCACGAACTCTGTTGATAGATACTCTCCTCCTCTATCTGTTCTAAGAGCCTTGATCATTTTTCCGCTCATATTTTCCACTAGGGCTTTAAATTTTTTGAACATGTCAAAGGCTTCCGACTTTTCCTTTAAGAAGTATGTCCACGTTCTTCTAGAGTAATCATCAATGAATGTAATGAAATATTTAAGCTTACCAACTGATTCGGGTGAGATCGGGCCGCATATGTCGGAATGAACCAGTTGCAATATTCCACTGGTTCGGTGGTTAGACTTTTTGGGAAACGGATTCTCGATTTTCTTAGTTCACAGCTTTCGCAGATGCCCTTTTTCGGTAGCAGCTCCGGCAGTCCTTTCACAGCACTTGCAGTTGCTAATTGTCTCAAGCTCCCGTAATTGAGGTGTCCGAACCTGTAGTGCAAAAGGTTGGTCTCGTCTTCCTTCATTGTCTTGAGACATTGTCCCTGAATGTGTTCCATCTTCAGCTTGAACATTCGGTTGCTCGTCATCGCAACTCGTGCAATTTCTTGACCGTGTCGGTCTCTCATTTCTAATCTGCGATTTTTCAGAGTTATAGAGTATCCTCGTTCAACGAGTTGACCCAAGCTCAAGATGCTAGTTCTCATGTCAGGCACGTAATAAACGTTCGAAATAAGCTTCTGCTGCCCGTTCTTGCATCGAATCAAAATATTGCCTAGACCTTCTACCTTTACCTTCGATGCATCCCCGAATGTTACCTGACCACCACCTGTTTCTTTTAATTCTGAAAAAAAGCTTGAAGATATAAATGTGCCTAAGAGGGGGTGAATTAGGCCTATAGAAATTTTTGCTTCTTTTCACAAATTCTAAGTGTAGTGACTTGGATATGCCTATTGATGCTTTTGACGTGTATGCCTGATATATCCTAGTTCGTCGGATGTGTTTCGGGTCTGTCTCACTGTGATAAGGAAATAACTAAAAAGTAAATGCGAGACAGAATTTTTATAGAGGTTATATCCCCAACTGGGGTTTACTCCTCTCCTTGGGTTTTGCCCCCCCAAGTGTTTAACCAATCACTATAATGCACCGTAGCTGGATACAAAACTGATTGGTTAGCCCAATACACAACCGAAACAAGTCGAACACTAGCAACTACTAGGTTACCACACGCCGAGTTTCGTTCCTCGGAATCTCCTTGATCCCGACAGACACAGCTCGCTACCGAAGGGCCCCCGGACTTGTCCTTCCCTTCACGTGTGCGTAAACGTCGACCTTGCCTCCTTGGTATTGCTCACGTCCGAAGACAACACGTTCGAAGACAGAATGTATGGCATGGGAGGATGGAATAACAGGATGAATCACTCGCTCAGTGATGGATACGCAAGTTAAAGCTCAGGTGGGCAGAAAGCTATCGCAAGTGGAAACTCAGGAATCTCTTAGTATCTTTCTGCTCAATTGTCTCTCGTACGCTTATGTTCGTAGGTTCGCATAATCTAAGTGTCTTCGAGAGTCTGAAGTGCAGTCATATATAATCCTTTTCAAATAGCACTTCACATGGAAAATCATATCAAACAATAATTACTAAATCAAGCATAGTTTCCATGCAACTTTCGAGTCAATCATACCATATAAATCATGCTTTTAACAAATCATCACAACGGTCATATAGCACATTTAAAGCATAATTATTTTCCACATAAAGGCTCAATTTCGTTCTCATGCATATTTAATCACTTCGCATATTTTTACCATATCAGAACTTTCAATAAGTGATTCCCTACTATCTGTTTCTGGTATAAATCAATCAAGACTAACTTTCCAAACATAGCACATGAGATAGCATCACATCAGCACGTTTTCCATGTACAGATCATAGCATTTAATCAATATATTTACCATGTTTAGCACACAAATCAGATCGGAGCATACTTAATTCGATTTATCATATCATGGCAGAACTTTCCTTATTTCAGAGATCACACCTGTTATAGCACATACCATATAAGAGCACCTTATCCATAAGGTTAATCAAATCGAATCTTTCCTAATTATAATATTCCAATCAGCATAAGGAAAGATATTAATTCAACATATCACATTTAATTCAGTGCAAGGCAAGCAAGGATCATACATACGATTTTCGTCCAGGAATAAACTAGTATCAACGGATATATCACTTTCCTTATATAAACAGCATATTTTCCATATATAGCTGAACATGATATCTCATGCGTAATTTCCATATATAGCATAGAACGATATATCCTATTACATAGGCTGTCTATAACATGCGCACATAGTCTCATCACCATATCACAAACTCATATGCAAATCAAATATTCAACACTTTAATCAATTTTAAAGCTCATTTTTAATGCATGGTTGAATATTATCATGAACTTAGACGCTATATTAATCACAAATCGAATCGCTTAATTTATAGACCTAACGTCATTACAATTACATCGTCCATCAAAACTCTCTAATATGTATGGACCAAAAAGGTCAACATTCTCCCCCTTTTTGATGATGACATGTAATTGATGCAGCACATAAGCATGTAAGCATATTCGATTTCGCAAGTCGTAGCGCATATGTCTAAGTGTTCCATAATCACAAAGCAGAGCATATGATATTTCCCAATCACATATGATACATATTTGCTCCCCCTGCCTAAGTGCAGTTATCTTTATGACATGCAAAGATATATCGTGAACTAATTTTGCTCCCCCTGCCTAAGTGCGGATATATCCTGTCATTTTCTATGTTATATCCTGAGTGTTAAAATTTTTGAAATTACCCGTGAGTGTGCTCCCCCTGCCTAAGTGCGCATTTTCCAAGCATGAGTCAAGCAATCTCATAGTCATCGCAGCAGGCACTTAGCACTTATCAAGAAATCTTACTTAAGTATCAGAGTATCACTATATCAGAGCATAAGATCAGATAGCGCAGTGTAAGATCAATACAGATATATCCAACGATCACATCAAAACTATTAAGCATTAGAGATATATCATAAAAGCAAATATTATAAAGATTAGGGTTCAACCAACTTCCCTACCTACCACCAAAACACTTAGACGCTTAACGCCTAACTTATACTTACCTTACTACTCCCCCTTCATTATCAAAAAGGCGGGAGGGATACTAACAGAACGGAATATCCGAAGATCAACTAGGAGCGGAAATGGAACAGGGGCAGCCTACTGGCTTGAGGAGGTGTCAGAATCGGCGGGTTTAGGAAGGGACTTCTTAATCAGCTTGGACAGTTTCAGCGATAGCTCGGTGTATTGCTCTTTGAGCTTGCGGAAGCGCTTCTGATTATCAGCCTTGATATCGGAGATATCGCGGCGGAACACTGAGATTCCAGTCTTCCCTACACTCGGCTCATCCTCATAGTCCTCGTCGTCGTCGCTCTTCACCTTTGCTTTTCCTTTTGCAGCCGACCTTTTCTGAGCGCCATCAACTGACCTACCTTCCTTTGCCTTGAACCAACCTTGGCTCTTTGTGTAGTGAATACCCATCCGCTTCAAGGTCACTTGGTCCACGATGTGGACGGATCTATCTTCCCAGCCAGGCGGCAGAATAATGCCCTCGCACTCAAACAAGTGAGTGAGCAACATGCCATAAGGCAGAGCCTTATCTCTGCTTTCGAAGGCGTGGATCATGTGCTTCATGATGACATATCCTAGGTTGAACTTGAGGTTCTGGGATACCATGTAGACCACAAAGGTGCTCATGAAGTTCATCGTCGTCGAGTGGCCGCCGCTACCAATTTTGGCACTCCAGAGAGTCATGTTGAGTAGTTTGTGCAAGAAGAACTAGTCGATAGGGAGTTGGTCCAGTGCTTCACCGTCAGAGAATCGAGGTTTCGTGCGGGTATTCTAGAGTGTATGAAGGACATTACCGAGATCAAACTCACGAGCGTGGCACCAAATTCATATCATAGTGCCGAAGGCCCTCATCAGCAACTCCCAGCATAGCATTCATCTTCTGAGTGGTCCACTCGATCTTATGGCCGAGAACATAGGAACGGATATTGACATGCCCTTCGAACTCGTCGTAGTCGAGATTTGCATAGAACAGTTTGAATACTTCAGGGAAGTGGGGTGTGTTGAGACTGAGGAATTGCTCCCATCCAAACTCCTTAAGCCAGGTGATTACGTTCCCAGGGGGCAACTTGTCGAAGGCAACCCCGCGACCACGAGCGATATCTCTGTTGATGAAGCTTTTGTAGGTGGTGCGGTTACTTTCTGCCAGAAAAAGCAGTTCAACTGGGATCTCACTAGGTTTGGACAGATCGATAGGCGGGATGGCAGAGGATTTTGAACTTGATGGCGGAGGTGGCGAGGTTTTTTCAAGTGGTGAGGGCTGTTCTTCAGGAATTTCGGAGCTTGAGGCAGACTTTTCTGGTTAGGGCGTCTTGGATTTCTTGGTTTTCTTCTCCGTCTTTGCAGTTTTGGAAGGGGTTGGGATCTTTTCAGAAGGTTTGGCTTTGGATCGGGTTTTGCGAGCAGAAGGCGAGGCTTGTTTTGGTGATTTGGAAGGTGGTTGAGTGGGGTTTCATCAGTATCGGTCATGGGTTCCTTACGTTTGCGGCTTGATGATTCAGGGTTGACAGCTTTGGATCCGGAAGTCCTGGACATTTTCAGAGATTAGGGTTTGAGGAACTTTGGAGAGGATGATGAATCACGAAGAAATGGACGGTTTTGGATCTTTAAGAAGGAGAGAGAGTCGGTTTATTTTGGAAAAGATAAGGATGGAATTCAAAATTTGAAATTCGAAATTTTGAAAGGAAAGTAATAAACTGTCAGAGATATCGGATTGATTTGACAGGATCTCATAATTATGGAAGGGATTTGACTGGACGAATAGGAATATACTTTGAATAATGAGTTTCCTCAAGTAACTGAACGGCTGGAAAGATATCTACGAGTTCCTTCCTAGAATAACCTTATCATATTAAAGGACAGATCCAGGAGATCGGATATTCCTAAAATAAACTAGATGGCTGAAGGAATGTCTATCTACGAATTTCTTCCTAAAATACAAGAATCGCTCAAGGGAAAAATCTATAAGATTCACGGAAATATTCTAAAGGCTAAATGAATATCTTAAGGTAGAGTTACTATGAGTTTCTATCTAAAATAGAATAACCTAGAATAAATGATAGAATTAGGCAGATTTACTAACCTTATTAAGCTCGAGGATTCCCACTCGATCACGGATGTCGCAGAATCTTGCCTCTATTAGGGGTTTAGTGAAGATATCAGCGAGCTGATCATTTGTTCCTACGAATTCCACACTGATATTCCCCTTCTGAACATGGTCTCGTATAAAATGATGTTTAACCTCAATATGCTTAGTACGAGAATGATGTACGGGATTCTTAGTAATACTAATGGCACTAGTGCTATCACACAGAATAGGAATTTTGTCATAACTTAGCCCGAAATCACTAAGGGTTTGTTTCATCCAAAGAACCTGTTGACAACAATTTTCTAAGGTCATATATTCAGCTTCGGTTGTGGAGAGGGCGACAGCATTTTGCTTTCTACTAGACCAAGTTACCAAGGAATTCCCAAGTAATTGGCAAGTTCCACTGGTACTTTCTTATCTTCCCTACAGCCGGCATAGTCGGCGTCGGAATATCCCATTAATGGGAAGTCATCCGTATAAGAGTACCACAGACCAAAATTGACAGTACCCTTGATATATCTAAGTATCCGCTTGACTGCGGTCAAGTGAGATTCCCTAGGGTCAGACAGATATCTCGAACACATACCAACAGTAAACATGATATCAGGGCGACTAGCAGTTAAGTAGAGAAGACTTCCGATCATACCTCGATATTGTGTTTGATCAACCGGTGTACCTGATTCATCAATGTCTATTTTGGTGGTCTGATGCATAGGGGTGAAAATTGCTTTGGAATCACTCATCCCGAATTTAGTCAGCAATTCCCTGCTGTATTTCGTCTGGGATACGAAGGTTCCATTGTCAAGCTGCTTTATTTGCAATCCGAGGAAGTAGTTCAGCTCACCCATTAAGCTCATCTCAAATTCCTTCTGCATAGACTTAGAAAATTCCTCGCAGAGAAGGATATTAGTACTTCCAAATATGATATCATCAACGTAAATTTGGACCAGTATCATGTGATCACCTTCATACTTAATAAACAGTGTGTTATCAATAGTTCCAGTCGAGAATCCTATGTCAATCAGAAACTTACTTAGCCTTTCATACCATGCCCTAGGAGCCTGCTTTAAACCATATAATGCTTTATTTAATTTAAAAACATGATTTGGAAAATCTTCCCTAGCAAAGCCCGGTGGTTGTTCTACATAAACCTCCTCATTTATAAAACCATTTAAAAAAGCACTTTTTACGTCCATTTGAAAAAGTTTAAAACGTTTAAAACATGCATATGCAAGTAAGACACGTATAGTAGCTCTAGCTACCGGAGCAAAGGTTTCATCGAAATCAATACCTTCCTCCTGGGAATAACCTTTTGCAACTAACCTCGCTTTGTTTCTTGTGACATTTCCATGTTCGTCGAGTTTGTTGCGGAAGACCCATTTGGTTCCTATGATGGATTTTTCTTCCGGTCTCTCTACGAGTGTCCACACTTGGCTCTTTTCAAACAGAGATAGCTCATCTTCCATGGCAGAGACCCATGATATATCATCTAGAGCTTCATGGACTGTCTTTGGTTCCATCATTGAGAGTAGTACATCATGAGATTCCTCCGTATCTTGATTTCGTACAGTTGCTCGAGTTTTGATTCCAGATCTGATATTTCCTATTACTTGATCTGTTGGATGACTGGAAGCATGTTTCCATTTTCTAGGTTGCAGCTCCCCAGCTTCTGGTTCCACTGTTTCAACATTTTCATCTTTAGGAATATCTTCCTCACTGTCTTTAATATCCTGCAATTCTGTACAAGGCAAATCTATACCTTCCTCATCAGTAGCATCTGCATTAGGCATCTCATCAAAAGTAACATGTATGGATTCCTGAACAGTCAGCTTTCTGTTATTGTAAACACGATATGCCTTAGACGTAAGACTGTAACTAAGGAATATCCCTTCATCAACCTTAGAGTCAAATTTTCCTCTCTTATCTCTATCGTTCAAGATAAAACATTTACATCCGAACACATGAAAGTAACCTATATTTGGAGTTCTACCAGGCCAGATTTCATAAGAAGTCTTCTTTAATATCGGCCTAAGGAAGACACGGTTAGATACGTAACAAGCTGTACTAACGGCTTCCGCCCAGAACTGTTTAGGAATATCATACTCATGTAACATAGATCTAGCCATTTCCTGTAATACCCTGTTTTTACGTTCAACTACACCGTTCTGTTGGGGAGTTATAGGAGCAGAGAAATTATGACTATATCCATACTGATCACAGAATGATGCAAACAACTTACTATCGAATTCCAGCCCGTTATCACTTCGTATCCTACATAAGTTCGTTTCTTTTTCATTTTCAAGTCTCTTTACTAGCGATGCAAAGTTATCTAATGCCTCATTCTTATGTGCAAGGAATATCACCCATGTATACCTGGAGTAAGCATCAACGATGACAAAGGCATATCTTTTACCTCGCAGAGACATCGTCCGAACAGGACCAAAAAAGTCAAGATGTAGCAGTTCCAGGGGTCTGGATGTTGATATCACATTCTTTGCTTTGAACGATGTCTTAGTCTGCTTGCCCATCTGGCATGCCTTGCATGTTTTGTCCTTAACAAACTTTATGTCAGGAACACCTCGTGTCAGTGCATTGCTTGTAATATGAGACAGTAATTCCATATTGGCATGTCCTAGGCGTCTGTGCCATAACCAGGTGTTATCCTGTGTAACTGCTAAACACTTGACATTCTGGTCAGCGATATCATCAAGAGTTATACAATATATATTTCTATCCCTAGATGCACTGAATAGTACCTTACCATCATTTCTAACTACACACTTATCATTTTCAAAGGTAACCGTATGACCTTTATCGCATAATTGACTGATGCTAATGAGGTTATGTTCTAGATTCTTAACCAACCATACGTCATCTATAGTAGTATGTAAAGTGTTACCGACAGTTCCAACTCCTATAACCTTAGCTTTTGTGTTGTCGGCATAGGAGACATATCCTCCATCATACGCTTTCACCGACACAAACTTACTGATATCACCTGTCATATGGTGGGAACACCCACTGTCGAGGTACCACTTGTTCTTCTGACTGGATTTTCTCCTTTGTACCTGCATGAATCAGTTCTTTTCTGAGGTGCCCAATTTTGATTGGGTCCTAAACGGTTAGCAGCAAAGTAATTCCTGTTAACACGTGGTATATCATGTATCACAGGCTGTGATCTCTCAGACACAGGCTGGCCAGAGTTAGGAACTTCAGGAACTTTCTTAGGTCTCCAGATATATCTAGATTTATCAGCTTTCTTCAAGAAACAATGGTTAGCATAATGACCAAGACGACCACATGAAAAACATTTAGGTTTCCTAACATTTTGTGGAGGTGCAGCATGTTCATGTGTTGTGGAATATCCTAATCCTATTTTCCCGATATGTGCAGGAATACTAAGTAACATATCAAGATTTTGTTGTCCTTCAAGAAGCCTAACATTAGTATGAGATTTTTCTTCTAAGAAATCCTTAAAAGCGGACATGTCTCTAGATATATTCTTTTGCTTCCTAAACTTCTCGCAATTACAGAAAGCTTTTTCTTTCTTAAGAGTCTCTAGCTCGGCTCTCAGGCGCTCATTTTCTAGATCCGTTTGATGCTTCTCTCTAGCTGCTTCATCTCGCTGCCTAATTAGACCCTTTACTTGTGAGTTGAGTGACTTAATCCTTCTTTCTGCATTTTGAATTATTTCAAACATCTCTTCTCTTTCATCTACTTCAAAGGCTGAGGAGGCGTTATCATGAGATTCATCTTGCCTAGCATATAATTCATTCAGAAATAATATTTTCTTAATAGTGGATGAATCCGATACCTGATCATCATCCGCGGCCATGTAGGCGAGATCTTCCTCTTCTTCGCTCCAGGCCTCTACCCAGTTTGTGACCATGGCCTTCTGCTTCTTTATCTTTTTGTCACCATTTTCCATCGGGCAGTTTGAGGCAAAGTGGCCTGGCTTGTTGCACTTGAAGCATTTCTGTACATTGTTTCCGGATGACGATATTCCCTTGTTCCTAGGTTGGAATTTAGAGTTTCCCTTGAACTTTCTTTTCATCCGAAACTTTTCAAACTTTCTGGTCAGCATGGCGATCTGCTCCATTAGGTCCTCCTCAGTTTCTTCTTCGCCTTCAGAGTCGTGTTCTTGTTCGGTATTAAAATGTTTGGTTGATTTTGGACTGGTGGTTTTTCCTTGATGGAGATCTGAGTCATCTCGTAGGTGGTCAGAGATCCGATCAGTTCTGACACTGAAAGTTCGTCCAAGTCCTTTGCTTCGTAGATGGCGGTCACTTTGGGATTCCATTCTCTAGGAAGAGATCTCAGGATTTTTCGCACCTTCTCACCATCTTCTATTTTCTTTCCCAACGAGAACATTTGATTAATGATGTTCATGAATCTGGCATACATGTGGCTTATGGTCTCGTTGTCCTCCATCTTGAACAGCTCGTATTGGTGAGTCAAGAGGGCTATCCTTTCTTGCCCAACTCGAGTGGTTCCTTCATGTGTGACTTGAAGCATGTCCCACATATTTTTGGCAGATTCGCATGAGCTCACACGATTGTACTCTTCTCTTGTGAGTGCGCAAGCTATCATGTTCTTAGCTTTGGCATTTAGGGAGCTTCCTCGCTTGTCTGCTATATTGTAATCAGGGCCTTTCTTTGGAGTTCCATCTTCGTTTTTGGGAATGTAAGGTCCTGTTGCGATGATATCCCACAGGTCGTAGTCTGTAGCGATCAGGAATTCCTTCATGCGATTTTTCCATATGGCGTAGTTTGACCCGTCGAAGAGTGGTGGCCTGGAATGGGATTGTCCCTCTACATAAACATCAAAACTCGAAGAAGCCATTAGATCTTTAACTCAGGCTTGTTAGGCCCGTCGTTTGAGTAACCCGCTCTGATACCAAATGAAGATATAAATGTGCCTAAGAGGGGGGGGGGGGGGGAATTAGGCCTATAGAAATTTTTGCTTCTTTTCACAAATTCTAAGTGTAGTGACTTGGATATGCCTATTGATGCTTTTGACGTGTATGCCTGATATATCCTAGTTCGTCGGATGTGTTTCGGGTCTGTCTCACTGTGATAAGGAAATAACTGAAAAGTAAATGCGAGACAGGATTTTTATAGAGGTTATATCCCCAACTGGGGTTTACTCCTCTCCTTGGGTTTTGCTCCCCAAGTGTTTAACCAATCACTATAATGCACCGTAGCTGGATACAAAACTGATTGGTTAGCCCAATACACAACCGAAACAAGTCGAACACTAGCAACTACTAGGTTACCACACGCCGAGTTTCGTTCCTCGGAATCTCCTTGATCCCGACAGACACAGCTCGCTACCGAAGGGCCCCCAGACTTGTCCTTCCCTTCACGTGTGCGTAAACGTCGACCTTGCCTCCTTGGTATTGCTCACGTCCGAAGACAACACGTCCGAAGACAGAATGTATGGCGTGGGAGGATGGAATAACAGGATGAATCACTCGCTCAGTGATGGATACGCAAGTTAAAGCTCAGGTGGGCAGAAAGCTATCGCAAGTGGAAACTCAGGAATCTCTTAGTATCTTTCTGCTCAATTTTCTCTCGTACGCTTATGTTCGTAGGTTCGCAAAATCTAAGTGTCTTCGAGAGTCTGAAGTGCAGTCATATATAATCCTTTTCAAATAGCACTTCACATGGAAAATCATATCAAACAATAATTACTAAATCAAGCATAGTTTCCATGCAACTTTCGAGTCAATCATACCATATAAATCATGCTTTTAACAAATCATCACAACGGTCATATAGCACATTTAAAGCATAATTATTTTCCACATAAAGGCTCAATTTCGTTCTCATGCATATTTAATCACTTCGCCTATTTTTACCATATCAGAACTTTCAATAAGTGATTCCCAGCTATCTGTTTCTGGTATAAATCAATCAAGACTAACTTTCCAAACATAGCACATGAGATAGCATCACATCAGCACGTTTTCCATGTATAGATCATAGCATTTAATCAATATATTTACCATGTTTAGCACACAAATCATATCGGAGCATACTTAATTCGATTTATCATATCATGGCAGAACTTTCCTTATTTCAGAGATCACACCCGTTATAGCACATACCATATAAGAGCACCTTATCCATAAGGTTAATCAAATTGAAGCTTTCCTAATTATAATATTCCAATCAGCATAAGGAAATATATCAATTCAACATATCACATTTAATTCAGTGCAAGGCAAGCAAGGATCATACATATGATTTTCGTCCAGGAATAAACTAGTATCAACGGATATATCACTTTCCTTACATAAACAGCATATTTTCCATATATAGCTGAACCGGATATCTCATGCGTAATTTCCATATATAGCATAGAACGATATATCCTATTACATAGGCAGTCTATAACATGCGATCACATAGTCTCATCACCATATCACAAACTCATATGCAAATCAAATATTCAACACTTTGATCAATTTTAAAGCTCATTATTAATGCATGGTTGAATATTATCATGAACTTAGACGCTATATTGATCACAAATCGAATAGCTTAATTTATAGACCTAACGTCATTACAATAACATCGTCCATCAAAACTCTCTAATATGTATGGACCAAAAGGGTCAACAAAGCTTTTATTTCCGCTCATATGGTTGCTGGCCCCGGTATCTAAATACCATTCGTGGTCCTGATCTTTGCCGTCTTCTCTACAGGCCAACAACAGTACTTCGCTGTTGTCATTTTCATCTATTTTCGGGTCGCTACGTCTTTCGTTTAGGTAACATTCAGCAGCTATTGTAATACCCGTAAAATTAATACGGGATTATTTTTGTAATGTTCGAAATTAATGGAGTTAATTTTCGGACAAAACGAATTTCTAGAATCGAGCCAAAAATAACATTTGGGCCGAGAGGAAATAAAGTAGTATGGGCCAAAATGTTTAGAAACCCAAGCAATAAAAATAATTTAATAATAATGGAACCCAAAATAGTTAGTGGAGGCCCAAAAGAATAAAGGGAAAAGCCCAAATAAATTAGTAGTATGGCCCAAATTACTTAGGATAAGCATGGGTTGCTTAACCTTGAGGGAAAGCTACGTGAGTGTTTTCTCACCACCTTAGGCAACCAATCATGATTGAGCAAGGATAATTCTTAGTGGCAAGGGAAGGTTACGTAAGAAGGTATCATCAACTAGTCACTTGTTAAGTGATAAAACCCTCACTTGTAGTTGCAACGAAATAACATATTACAAAAGAGAGGTGAGAAAGACGTAAGAAAGCCGAGAAGGATTTGGCAAGTCTGATCAAATTCTCAACTTAGGGATTTCCCAAACTGAACTAAGGAGGTAAGGATCATATTCTAACGTATAAGCCTCCTACTAGTTTATCTATTTAACATGTTATATGGTTTGATGAATTTTCATTAAGCCGAAGTAAGAAGGAACGAGGGAGAAGAAGAATTCGGGCAGATTCAACCTAGGAATTTATCTAATACTGCTAAGGACGTGAGGTAGGTGGTTTTAAACCCCTACTACCCGTAAGATTTTCCTCAAAATTATTAGAACTCGTTTGGAAGGCCACTCGAGTTCATAAGTTTAAGTTTTATGATTTTTGTAATTTTCGTGATATGTTGCTATGTGTTTTGATGTGAATTCGAACTCAAAATATGAGTTCTTGAAGTTGTTAATCGAACTGATGTGTTTCGTTGTGATTATCATGTTAGATTTTCTGGAAAAATTTAGGGTTTTATATGAAGGTTTAAAGAAATCGGGCGATTTAAGGATTTCGGGCGATTTCAATTGCGGGCCTGTGTTAAATCGTGAAATCGGACGAAATATGATTTTTAATTGAATAGGGATTGGCCGATTTGAGTTTCGGGTCGCGAGAGCGTTTCGCGGGCTCAATTGATTTTAAGGTGTGAGTAAAAGCAGGATTTCGCGGGCCAGAGCTCGTGTTTCGCGGGCTGAAGCATTTCGCGAGTTGTGAGATAGCGCCGGGCCGATTTTGGGTTTCGCGGGCCGATTTCAAATCGCGGGGTGATTCCTGTGAGAGGAATCGGGCGATTCGTGAAATCAAATCGAGCTTCAGCGTCAAATCGGGTGATTTGCGAAATCGCCGAACGCTTTGTGAAATCGGGCGTTGACCTGTACTTACGCGGGTTGACCAGAGGTTTTAACACGGAATCGGGCGATTCGTGAAATCGGGTGTTGACTCGATTTTCGCGCGTTGACCAAGTGGGTTTCGGGCGATTTAAATTGGGCTTTGACCAATTTTTGTGTGCGTTGACTGACAGTTTTAATTTTTGGGCTTTTGCCCTATTTCAGGCCCAAATATTTTAAATAAAATGGTTTTAAGCCCAAATCACTTTTAAATAAAATAGTTCCGTACTATAACGTATATTTTCGGGGCAACCCATATTTTAAATTATAAATATTATTTTTGGAATTTCAAACGATCGGCCTAGTTTAAATATTATACGATTATGGGATTTCGGTGTATGTGTTTCATGTGATTATTTATATGTGCATTTTTACGACATGCACGTGGGAGATAGATGTTGTACCGTATTTGTACGGTGACACCTTACGGTGTCGGTTGAGTGGGGTAGAGTGACCTTTATTGATCGTCGAGGTTAGACTCGTGTAGCACCTGGTGGGAGAGGGGGTTTGCGACACCCATCTACTCGGGATTGAGCCACCCGAGGTGCACACCACCGGATATTATTTGGCTCAGGGACGGCGGACAGATGTGAGATTCCTGTCTACCCGGGTTGGTGGTAGGCCACTCGGGGAAAGGTCGTCGGATTGAGATTGTGTGCGGAAGGAGCGACCCGGTACGGCCGGCGTGGGCTACCGCATGATTATGGCATACCTTGCCATGCGCGCGTGGGTGCTGAGTCTAGCCGAGGGCCCTGTTATGTGATGAGACGTGATAGGTTGAGCGTGCATATTTTATGTGTGAGGATATGGGATTTGGGTTGAGTGCACGCACGCATATATTGCATGTTTTTACTGCCACCTACTGGGCATTTTGCTCAGGGTTATATTTTTCAGGTGGGACTGAGCCCGACACCGATGGGTGTCAGGGTTGAGATAGGCTGGCGGCGGTGACTCCACGGGCTTTTGAGGGCGGAGCGGTACATGGGACGCGACCTGTGGAGAGGCATGGGATAGTGTAGTCAGGTTTTGATTTTGGGGCCTCGGCCCGTTGTATTATATCGACGCGCTTTTGTAGACCCGACTTAGTTTATATTATTTTATTTAAAAAGTTTTTAATAAATCGGGTCCTCCGCGACTTTCGTTGCGGAAATCCGCCAATTATTCCAATTAGGAGGTAGGGTCGCCACAGGTGGTATCAGAGCGTTAGGTTTTAGATTCTGAAGACTGTCCATGTACTGCCGCTCAGAAGCCGGGAGAACCAGCCTTGCCTGTAGGTATTATGTGTTGATGTGATTACGTGACCTTATTTGCTCAATTATATGTTATATAGTACTGGGAAATGTCGAGAGGAAGACCTAGGCGCGAGTTTGTGGGAGAGACGAGTCGACGGGACGAACCTGAGTCCTCGACTCGCGAACGCGATACTATCCACCGTCTAACCGAATTGATCCAACGTCAGTCAGACCAAATCAATGACTTGATCAACCATCGGAGCTCATCTGAGCGTCGTATCTCCCCACAGCCTGAACGAGTGGAAATCATTGGGGAGAGGTTCCGTAAATTGAATCCTCCTAACTTCGCCGAGGCCGCCAACCCTGCGGTGGCCGAGGACTGGATCGGCACCATTGAAGATCTGTTTGTCTATAGTCGCGTACCAAACAATGAGAAGGTGCTATGTGCCGTTTCCCTGCTTCGGGGAAGCGCGCGGTTCTGGTGGAACACCGTAAAGGTGTTAGAGGATCCCGCTACTATGTCTTGGGAGCGCTTCAGAGAACTTTTCTACGACAAGTACTTCACTGCTCACGACCAGGAGCAACGGATGTACGAATTTATGAATCTGAAGCAAGGCCGTATGCCAGTGGCGGAATATATCCGCCGATTTGAGGAATTGTCGCGTTTTGCCCCGCATCTCGTTGCGACCAATACGCTGAAGGTAACGAGATTCCTTAGAGGGCTGAAACCCGAGTTCTATCGGGACCTGAGTATAGCGGGTGTACGCCAGTTGGAATTCCGCCAGGCGACAGAGCGTGCCTTAATAGCTGAGCAGGCGGAAGGAGTTGTGAGAGAATCCCAAGAGGCAAATCGGAAGAGGGAGAGCCAACAGGGAGGAAGCAGCCAGAAGAGGCAATTCTTCGGCAAGGGTCCGAAGAATAAAGGTAGTCGACCAGGCCAGCAAATGTGGCGTCCGAATTTTAGTCAGGGACCGACTAACGTTCCCTACCGACCAGCGACGCCAGCGCCACAGTGCCAGCAGTGCGGACGAAATCACTTTGGCATCTGCTACGGACCACGACCGGGCCTGAATCTACAGTGTTTCCGGTGTGGGAAGACCGGGCACACTGCACGGAACTGCACGGAAGGTCAGCCTCGACTGCAGAATCAGACGCAGAATCTAATTCGACCTCCACCTGTGCCTGCACGAGTTTTCACACTGACCAACGAGGAGGCAGAGGCGAACCCAACCGTGGTGACTGGTACGTTGAATATCTTTCACGTACCGTCTTCTATATTGATTGATTCCGGAGCCACACATTCGTTTGTGTCGGCAAATTTCGTGACCCGGGCGGGAATATATCCCACCCATTCCTCATGCAATTTTATAGTATCACTACCACATGGAGATCCAACTTGGACCAACTTAGTGGTAGAAAATTGTCCTGTTAAGATTGAAGGGAGGGAATTAGAAGTAGACCTAATAGTAATCCCGATGAATGATTACGACATCATATTCGGGATGGATTGGCTCTCGAAGTACGGGGCCATTATCGATTGCTCAAAGAGGGTAGTTAGGTTCCGATCACCCGAGGGAGAGGAATTTGAATTTTCGGGAAAGAAGAAGGGTAAGACCATCTCTCGGATTTCCGCTTTGAAAGCTCATCGACTCGTTAATACGGGTTGCGAATCTTTCCTAGTTTTTGCGATAAAGGCTGAGGAGTCTTCTCAACCGAAGCTTGAGGAGGTCCCAATAGTAAATGAATATCCTGATGTATTTCCCGAGGATCTTCCGGGATTACCGCCGGATCGGGAAATTGAATTCGTAATCGATCTTATGCCTGGAACTGCCCCGATCTCTAAATCTCCGTATCGGTTAGCACCGAACGAGTTACGAGAACTGAAGGAACAATTGGAAGATTTGTTACAAAAGGGTTTCATTCAACCCAGTTTTTCGCCTTGGGGAGCCCCGATACTTTTTGTTAAAAAGAAAGATGGGTCGATGAGGATGTGTATCGATTATCGTGAACTCAATAAAGTCACGATAAAGAATAAGTATCCGTTGCCGAGGATAGACGATTTATTCGACCAACTCCAAGGGGCGACGGTATTCTCGAAGATCGACCTACGTTCTGGCTATCATCAACTAAAGATCCGTGAGGCGGATGTTCCCAAGACTGCGTTTAGCACGAGGTACGGCCACTACGAATTCTTGGTCATGCTTTCGGACTAACAAATGCTCCTGCTGCTTTCATGGATCTGATGAACCGAGTATTCAAGGAGTTCCTAGACCGCTTTGTTATCGTATTTATAGACGATATCCTCGTATACTCGAAAACGAAGGAGGAACACGAGGAACATCTGAAAACGGTTCTTGGAATCCTTCGAGAAAAACAGTTGTACGCCAAGTTTAAGAAATGTGAATTCTGGTTGGAACAAGTGGCATTTCTGGGGCACATCATTTCGGGAAACGGAATTTCGGTGGACCCCAGCAAGATTGAGGCGATAGAAAATTGGCCACGACCGACCACTCCCACGGAGGTTAGAAGTTTTCTCGGGCTTGCTGGATACTATCGGAAGTTTATCAAAGATTTCTCCAGTATAGCCTCGACGCTCACAAATCTGACGAAGAAGAACGTTCTGTATAAGTGGACTGAAGAATGCGAGCAAAGTTTTCAGGAGTTGAAGAAGAGACTGACGACTGCTCCAGTCTTGGCAATACCTTCGGGTACTGAAGGATTTTCGATATACAGCGACGCCTCGAAGAATGGCTTGGGGTGTGTATTAATGCAAAACGGGAGGGTAATTGCATATGCCTCCCGACAGTTGAAACCATACGAGAAGAATTACCCCACACATGATCTTGAACTCGCAGCAGTAGTGTTTGCTCTCAAAATCTGGCGACACTACCTGTACGGAGAAAGGTGCGAAATCTTCACAGATCATAAGAGCCTAAAGTACTTCTTCACACAAAAGGAGTTAAATATGAGGCAACGACGATGGCTCGAACTGGTGAAGGATTACGACTGTGTGATTAACTATCACCCAGGAAAAGCTAACGTGGTCGCAGACGCGTTGAGCCGAAAAGCCGTGAATACCGAATTGTGCCAACTCGGAATTGAAGTAATTCACTTCGGGGAAATTGAGACGAGATTGGCAGCGTTGACTCTTAAACCGACGCTGTTAGATCGAATCATCGAAGCACAAAAGATAGATGAATTATATCTGAAGATTCGAGATGAACGAGATGAAGATGTTCCGTCGGAATTCGAATTCCGAGAGGACGGGAGCTTACGATTCAGAAATCGCTTGTACGTGCCAAAAGACGAAGACATCCGCCGAACATTGATGACAGAGGCACATACAACTATCTACTCGGTACATCCTGGTGCCACGAAGATGTATCGAGATTTGCGAATAAATTACTGGTGGCCTGGGATGAAAAGAGACGTTGCCACTTTCGTAAGTCGATGCCTAACTTGCCAACAGATCAAGGCAGAACATCAAAGACCGGCAGGAATGTTGCAACCTTTGACGGTTCCCGAGTGGAAGTGGGACCACGTAACAATGGATTTCGTCATCGGGTTACCGAAAACGGTAAAGGGCTATGATGCAGTTTGGGTGGTAGTTGACAGACTGACTAAGTCCGCCCATTTTCTGCCAATTAATCAAACATATTCCATGGAAAAGTTCGCCGAGTTGTATATTCAAGAAATAGTGCGACTCCATGGGATTCCAATGTCGATCGTTTCAGATCGAGATTCGAGATTTCTGTCCCAGTTTTGGGTGAGCTTACAAAAGGCTTTGGGGACTAAACTGTCTTTTAGCTCAGCCTATCATCCCCAGACTGACGGACAATCGGAAAGAACGATCCAGACGCTCGAAGACATGTTGAGGGCGTGTGTTCTGGATTTTCGCGGAAGCTGGAGCAAATACCTCCCACTGATTGAATTCTCATACAACAACAGCTATCAAGCGACGATCGAGATGGCGCCATACGAAGCCTTGTACGGGCGTAAATGTCGATCCCCAATTCATTGGGATGAAATCGGCGAGAAGGCATTGTTAGGTCCCGAGATGGTTCGGGAAATGACCGAAGCTGTTGGTAAAATTCGGGAGAGAATGCAAACGGCCCAGAGTCGACAGAAGAGTTATGCAGACAAAAGACGAAGGCCGTTGGAATTTGGGGAAGGTGATCAAGTCTTCTTGAAAATATCACCGATGAAAGGAGTTAAGAGATTCGGACGGAAAGGAAAGTTGAGTCCGAGATATATCGGACCTTTCAATATTTTGAAAAGAGTCGGCGAGGTAGCGTATCAGCTAGAACTGCCGACATCGCTAGCACAAATCCATGACGTCTTCCACGTATCTACTTTACGGAAGTACGTTCCGGATCCGAATCACGTGCTACGAAGTGATACGCTTCATCAGCAGTTGAAACCGGACCTGAGTTACGAAGAAAGGCCGGTAGAGATTTTGATGTATGAATTGAAGCGACTTAGGAACAAGAACATCCCCCTAGTAAAAGTGCTGTGGCGAAACCAAGCGGTCGAAGAAGCCACTTGGGAACGAGAAGATGAAATGCGCGAGAAATACCCCGAATTGTTTTTGACGACTTAAATTTCGGGGACGAAATTTCTGTAAGGGGGGAGGATGTAATACCCGTAAAATTAATACGGGATTATTTTTGTAATGTTCGAAATTAATGGAGTTAATTTTCGGACAAAACGAATTTCTAGAATCGAGCCAAAAATAACATTTGGGCCGAGAGGAAATAAAGTAGTATGGGCCAAAATGTTTAGAAACCCAAGCAATAAAAATAATTTAATAATAATGGAACCCAAAATAGTTAGTGGAGGCCCAAAAGAATAAAGGGAAAAGCCCAAATAAATTAGTAGTATGGCCCAAATTACTTAGGATAAGCATGGGTTGCTTAACCTTGAGGGAAAGCTACGTGAGTGTTTTCTCACCACCTTAGGCAACCAATCATGATTGAGCAAGGATAATTCTTAGTGGCAAGGGAAGGTTACGTAAGAAGGTATCATCAACTAGTCACTTGTTAAGTGATAAAACCCTCACTTGTAGTTGCAACGAAATAACATATTACAAAAGAGAGGTGAGAAAGACGTAAGAAAGCCGAGAAGGATTTGGCAAGTCTGATCAAATTCTCAACTTAGGGATTTCCCAAACTGAACTAAGGAGGTAAGGATCATATTCTAACGTATAAGCCTCCTACTAGTTTATCTATTTAACATGTTATATGGTTTGATGAATTTTCATTAAGCCGAAGTAAGAAGGAACGAGGGAGAAGAAGAATTCGGGCAGATTCAACCTAGGAATTTATCTAATACTGCTAAGGACGTGAGGTAGGTGGTTTTAAACCCCTACTACCCGTAAGATTTTCCTCAAAATTATTAGAACTCGTTTGGAAGGCCACTCGAGTTCATAAGTTTAAGTTTTATGATTTTTGTAATTTTCGTGATATGTTGCTATGTGTTTTGATGTGAATTCGAACTCAAAATATGAGTTCTTGAAGTTGTTAATCGAACTGATGTGTTTCGTTGTGATTATCATGTTAGATTTTCTGGAAAAATTTAGGGTTTTATATGAAGGTTTAAAGAAATCGGGCGATTTAAGGATTTCGGGCGATTTCAATTGCGGGCCTGTGTTAAATCGTGAAATCGGACGAAATATGATTTTTAATTGAATAGGGATTGGCCGATTTGAGTTTCGGGTCGCGAGAGCGTTTCGCGGGCTCAATTGATTTTAAGGTGTGAGTAAAAGCAGGATTTCGCGGGCCAGAGCTCGTGTTTCGCGGGCTGAAGCATTTCGCGAGTTGTGAGATAGCGCCGGGCCGATTTTGGGTTTCGCGGGCCGATTTCAAATCGCGGGGTGATTCCTGTGAGAGGAATCGGGCGATTCGTGAAATCAAATCGAGCTTCAGCGTCAAATCGGGTGATTTGCGAAATCGCCGAACGCTTTGTGAAATCGGGCGTTGACCTGTACTTACGCGGGTTGACCAGAGGTTTTAACACGGAATCGGGCGATTCGTGAAATCGGGTGTTGACTCGATTTTCGCGCGTTGACCAAGTGGGTTTCGGGCGATTTAAATTGGGCTTTGACCAATTTTTGTGTGCGTTGACTGACAGTTTTAATTTTGGGCTTTTGCCCTATTTCAGGCCCAAATATTTTAAATAAAATGGTTTTAAGCCCAAATCACTTTTAAATAAAATAGTTCCGTACTATAACGTATATTTTCGGGTCAACCCATATTTTAAATTATAAATATTATTTTTGGAATTTCAAACGATCGGCCTAGTTTAAATATTATACGATTATGGGATTTCGGTGTATGTGTTTCATGTGATTATTTATATGTGCATTTTCACGACATGCACGTGGGAGATAGATGTTGTACCGTATTTGTACGGTGACACCTTACGGTGTCGGTTGAGTGGGGTAGAGTGACCTTTATTGGTCGTCGAGGTTAGACTCGTGTAGCACCTGGTGGGAGAGGGGGTTTGCGACACCCATCTACTCGGGATTGAGCCACCCGAGGTGCACACCACCGGATATTATTTGGCTCAGGAACGGCGGACAGATGTGAGATTCCTGTCTACCCGGGTTGGTGGTAGGCCACTCGGGGAAAGGTCGTCGGATTGAGATTGTGTGCGGAAGGAGCGACCCGGTACGGCCGGCGTGGGCTACCGCATGATTATGGCATACCTTGCCATGCGCGCGTGGGTGCTGAGTCTAGCCGAGGGCCCTGTTATGTGATGAGACGTGATAGGTTGAGCGTGCATATTTTATGTGTGAGGATATGGGATTTGGGTTGAGTGCACGCACGCATATATTGCATGTTTTTACTGCCACCTACTGGGCATTTTGCTCAGGGTTATATTTTTCAGGTGGGACTGAGCCCGACACCGATGGGTGTCAGGGTTGAGATAGGCTGGCTGGCGGCGGTGACTCCACGGGCTTTTGAGGGCGGAGCGGTACATGGGACGCGACCTGTGGAGAGGCATGGGATAGTGTAGTCGGGTTTTGATTTTTGGGGCCTCGGCCCGTTGTATTATATCGACGCGCTTTTGTAGACCCGACTTAGTTTATATTATTTTATTTAAAAAGTTTTTAATAAATCGGGTCCTCCGCGACTTTCGTTGCGGAAATCCGCCAATTATTCCAATTAGGAGGTAGGGTCGCCACAGCTATGTGTCCAAATTTCTTACAGGTGTAGCATTGCACGCCATCGCGTCTCGACCTGCCTCTTCCTCGCCCTCTGTTGATTTCCCAAGATCGTTTTTTTATCACCGTTATTTTCTTCGGCTGATCGCCCTCGACCTCTCCCACTGCCTCGTCGTGGCCTCTGTAATTTCCACAACCACGGAAGACGCCACGACCCTTTGATGTGCCTTCGTCATCTTTCGTAGGATCGTCATGCTTTAACTTCAGTTTGGCCTGAAGTGCTTCCTCGAGTGCGTTATATCGCTTCCTCATCCTTCATTGCTCGTGTGCTTCAAGTGAGTTAGACAGTTTGTTTACTTTCATCTCCTCTAGATTACGAGACTCCTCAATGGCACACACGATGCTATCGAAGTCAACAGTTAAGGAGCGTAAGATCTTCTCGACTATTCGATTTTCTGTTATTTCTTCACCGTTTAGTCTGAGTTGGTTTGCCACCGTTTCAACCTTCGTTATATAATCTGAGACGTTTTCCGCTTCTTTCATCTGCAGAGTTTCAAACTCCCCTCTAAAAGTTTGGAAACGGACCTGCTTCACTCGATCTGCTCCTTTGTACGTCGTTCTGAGGTTGCCCCACGCTTCTTTAGAGGTCTTTGCATCAGCGATCTTTTCGAAACCCGATTCATCAACGGCTTGGTAGATTATGTAGAGAGCGGTCTTGTCCTTCTTCCGCGACTCTTTAATTCTTTCACTTGGTTTGCAGTTAATCCCGCTAGAGCTTCATGTTCGGTATATCCGTTCTAGATGACTTCCCAAACATCTTGGGATCCAAGTAGCGCTTTCATATGTATGGACCATTTGTCGTAGTTAGTCTTTGATAGACGGGGACATTGCATATGACCGATAACTCCAGCAGCTGTATTGTTGGTTGCCATGAAGCTCTGATACCAAATTGTAAAGTTTGAGTTTTAGTATTGTGCAAGTATTGAAGGCATCGGCGAGAGAGATTGGAACTGAGGAACTGTTTTATTGTTTTGTCTACTGTCTCTCTGACGATCAAATTACACAAGGGACTTCTTTATAGTTCTCGATGAACTTTCTAGGTGCTGATAAAAATGATAAATCAATAAAGAAAGAAGAACGGAAAACCATTGTGTCTATTCGTAAGCATTGTTCAACCATTTTCTCTCAGTCAACGTGGCTTCTCGTCCTTCCATGCTCTTCATTCGAGTTTAATATTCCAACAGTTTTTACTTTTTAGAACATGATGATCACTTTTCTTACAGTATGTCTCCGATTGACTGTTCAATTACATTCACAGAAAATATATCTTACAAGTAAAACTTTAAAAAAGACTACAACTCATGGGAAAACTTGATAAAGAGAACATGAAATAAGAGCATTAATTTAATTCATTTTCACACTCTTTCTCTTCAGGTAAAAAGATAATGTTATCTTCTTGGAAAAACCCCACCGACCCAACAATATAGGCGGCTTCACGGCCGGCCTCCAAGCAAACACCATACCTCAGCTCTTCATCTGGCGCACCGACGACGGCCGTCCTCACCACCGCAGCGGCCAATGGAACGGCGAGATTGTTAGACTTTGATATTTTTCTAGTTTATATTTTGTCTGCACTATTTGTATTTTACTCTTTTGTGTATCATCAGTACAAATAGTCAAGGTTTGGTAGATAGCACGTAGGGAGTTCTTTAATTTGTGGACTTCTTTTTGAAAACTATAACAAAAGTTGTTGTAGTTTGAACTGTATATGTATTACTCTTTCTTTTGCTGTAATTAGTGAAATACATGTCTGCTCTAGCAATTCTTCTCTGAAAATTTCCTTTGCATTTTTCTCTGTAAAAACTCTATCATGGTGTCAGAGCCCTATTGATCTTGAGGGACTGTGAGTTTAGAGAAATAACCAGCAAGGCAACCTTCACAGAAAAAAAGAACTCAACTCAAGCATCTGAAGTATCTCATTCATGGCTTCGAAGAGATTTTCAACTCCAACTCCTACACCATTTGATGGCCAAAGCTACCCTGTTTGGGCAGTAAAAATGAAAGCCTACCTTAGAGCTTTTGACTTGTGGGATGTTGTGGAAATCGGCATAGAGCCGCCCCCACTTAGAGCGAATCCCACTATAGCTCAAATTCACCAACATAGCGAGGAGAGTGCCGAAAAATACAAAGCGTTGGCTGCCATTCATTCTTCTGTGACAGAAACAATATTCACAAGGATCATGAACTGTGATACTGCCAAGCAAGCATGGGATCAACTCAAGGAGGAATTTCAAGGAAGTGATAGGACAAAACAAATTCAAGTTCTCAACTTGTGGAAAGAGTTTGAAATTCTCAGGATGAATGATACTGAGACTGTCAAAGATTACACAGACAGGCTCATGAAAGTGGTAAGTCAGATTCGGTTTCTTGGGGAAGAACTAACAGACAAGAGGATCGTAAGCAAGGTGCTTGTTAGCGTGCCTGAGAAGTTCGAGTCTGTTAATGTCGAAGATTTCGAGAAGATTTTGTCTTCCTTCCCCTAAATAAGTGGAGTACCTACATGCCAAAAATAGAAGATTGCAACTACCAAATATAGAAGATATGAGATCAACCAATAAGGAGAGAAGATCGAATCAAATGTTTACTATATTTGGAGAGATCTTCAAGGAGATATTTTAGAAGATATTCAAGGGATCTTTTACCAATTCAAGGAGGAGCCAAGGCCTACAAAAGAAGGATTTTCGAGCTGCCATATGTGTGCTTTTGTACGAGAAATTTGAGAGTTTTCATGGAGTCTCTTTGGAGCGACATATTGAGCGAAAATCATGAGCGAAGCACATATCGAATTTGAGCGAGTTTTACTTATCACGAGAGCGTCTTTTAAACCTAGTATTCTATTTTGCAAAAGTCTTCTTAGGACTTTCTAGTTTGGTGGATCGTTAGATTCCATTATTTTCTAGGCTTGAATTTTACTATCGCTTGATAGTTGTTTTTATAATCCATCGTAATAGTGGAATTTCGTCGTGAGGCACGCAGCAAGTTTCTAACTTGCTGCACAAAATTTATATCTCGTGTCTTTACGTTTTCATCGCTGAGTATTCTGTTTATTCCGTTGTGCGTTCATTGTTGAGAGTAGTGTTGAGTCAACATTAGGTTCAACATATCAGTCACCAGTTTACTACTTAGCGTTTACATCCATATCGTTCCGGGACCACTTCAAAGTGGTATCAGAGCATCCGCTTGATGTGACTAAGCGTTTTTGATCTTTTATAATGGATGTTACAAGCTCAAACCATCTCGGCAAAGTCCCCGTGTTAGACGGTTCCAATTATGCCTATTGGAAGGTTCATGTGCGCGAATGCATCAAGTCCATAGATGTGCGAGCGTGGGAAGCTGTTCTCAACGGTTACACTCCACCGAAGCTGATGGCGAAGTCGTTGACAAACCAATCGAAGAATGGACGATTGCGATGCTTTCTTATGCATGATCATGTTTCTTTTTAATCCTTACATTTTTCAATTTATTTAATCATTTTGATATACTGTACTTTCGGCCTAAATTAGTACCGAAAACTTCATTAAAATCCTATCTTATACTATATCGAAAGTATTAAAGTACCATTAACTTCACCATGTCGAAATTTTAGGGTTATATCGAAAACCTTGTGTACATAAATCAAATGCCGAAATGTTCTTGCCTTTGCCGAAAACTTTACCCAACCTATACCGAAAATTTTGTGAATTAACAATACCCAAAACTTTGGTCGATATTATTACCGAGAACTTTATAAATAACCCTATCGAAAACTTTATTCTATGTTTATCAAAACTTCATGATTTATCGAGAATTTCAGAACCTTAGACAAAAACTTTCAGACTATTAAATTCAAAATACCGAAAACATTGTTGTATAGGACTGAATGCTTAATGCCGAGAACTCTATGTCTTTAATAAGAAAACCTTTGTTAGCATGATACAAAGAGTATTCACATGCTTGGAACATTTCGCATCGAATACTCATACTCACTTGAAAACGCATTTACACTATATTGAATCACCAATATCCGAAATGTTCCTTTACATTTTCTTAAATCGAAACCTTCTAGGTACCTAACTCAGACCTCAAAAGCTTTATAGTATAAATCTATGTTGGCCCTTATATTACCAAACAATGATCAAAAGAAAGGTTTGAATGTGTAAAACGTGAAGAACACCTTGAGTGCGTGTTAGTGTGTGTTTTTCTAAGGAAAAGTACAAGGTGGCTTACCTTTCTAATTCTTTTGATAAAACCCTAATTAGGGTAAATGGGGCTTTATATACCACAACTATTTGGTATATTAAAGCCCAATACAAAACTATCAACAAATATCATAAGTCTCCCCAAACTACTACAACCCACTAAATAAACCCAAGATTACATAAATCAAAGGATGCTACAAAATATTCCTAACAATCTTCCCCTTAGCATCCTTTTTGCTTTGGCGTCCTTGAAGTTGTCTTCTTCTTGGGTTTCTGCACATGGTATGGAGATTTCCTGAGCCCTAAGAAGTACTCAAACGAACGTAACCTTCTTCGAAAGGAAATCTTCGCAGAGATGGTCTCGATCAGCTTTTCGTATTTCTCTTGAACTTCGTACTCTTCTTCTTTTAGCTGCTCGAGTATCCTTCTGAGCTTCTTCCTGATAATCAGTAGGGTTCCGTCGCTGAACTTGTGAATCTCTGATGTCTTCATAAGTCTCTTCTCTCCTTTGAAGTTGATGTAGACGATTGATGGATCGTCGTCTTCATTTATGATGTGCCCTTCAGCATAACTTGGATCTGGGACCTCAAAGGATGGCTTCGTCAGATTCACCTTCTTCATGTTGCTCTCGACCGCCATTTGTATATCATGTGTTGCGTTGAACTTGACTTGGCGTAGAATGAACCTCTTCAGTGCGTAGTAGCCAAGCCTGAGTTCTGGCGTCTTGAGTGCTCCAAGCATTCTATATTCCCTCGCTATTGTTCGACATCTTCTCCTCTGATGTAAGCGAGGTCGGCTTCATTCAGTTCTGCACATTCTTCATTTTCTCGTCGTACCTTGTAGATAGGCATTTCCATGTCAGCGAACCTCACTTTGCGAACCCCCATAATTTCTCTGATTCTGGGCTTCTTCGTCTCTTCCTTTCTCAGAGTGTCTACGTTGCCCCCTTGTCCTCTGAACATCAGAATTCCTCGAAGCGACATCAGGTACTAAACTGCTTTTGGTCTGGAGAGATGGCTCAGTCCTCTAAACTCAAGTTCGTCGAGCTTCTTGATTCTATCCTCTTTTCTCCAGATTCTCCTTCGAATTTCTTCTTGATAGGGGGCAGTTACTTTGACATTCTCCCATGGCAATTCCACCACCTCCTTTGTCTTCGTCTTCATTGGTGGACCTTCCTCATCGATGATGGTGTGTTGGAGTAACTCGAGAAGTTCTGGGATGTCTGCTTCGTAGTCTTCACCTTCTTCAAGTTCATCGTCATCGATAAGGGCCAGGCTGATGTTTGCCTTCATTAGAAAATATCTGGCATTCTCCATTAGTCCTCTGGCCATGGATGGGTCCATCGGTTTCGTTATCCAATCCTCGTTGAAGATCTACTTTTCCACGGCGCCATGTGGATTGTACAGTTCTTCGGTTTGTTGGATTGGTTCGTTGGTCTGAAGGGAAAGGATGGGAGATGATGGATATAATAAGGGACTGTCTTGGTTTGTGGGAAGAGGAGGTGAGAGGCTCATAGTTGGTGAAGAGGGCTGTTGGATTGTTTTGGTGGTAGTTCGGGTAGTTTTCTTTGTTTGTTTGGGTGTGGGTGGTTTTGTTCTGGTGGGTGTTTGGGTGGCTCTAGGCTGTGGCGGCGTAGGTCGAGGCCCTATCCCTCTTCTCGTCTCCCCCTCGGGACGACCCCCACCGTCAGGGTCGTCAGGGTGGTCGGGGTCGTCACGTGAATGTGAGGATTGGGCCTCGCCTGGGTTCGTTGGGTTGAATGGAAGTTCCAGACGTCTGAGTACCTCCGCTTCATATGTGGTCATCTTCGGCGCAGTACGGAGTCTGGCCAGTAGAACGTCAATGAGTTCGGAGATTGGGACGTTCCACGGCCCACCGTCAGCGTCAGGAGAGGGTGTGGCGTGGGGGGTAGCTTCTTCGGTGACTGGGGCTTTCCCTTTGTCTCGAGAGGACGTCCCAATGGCGCTGTAGACTTGGGTCATGATCGTGTCCTCGAGATCCTTCCTCAGCTCAGTCAGGCGATCTTCCAGCCTTGCCTCCGTCACGAATGGGGAAAAATAACCTGACGGAGTCACTAAGATGTTCCGTCGTCACAACATCAGTGGAGGGTACTGATGTGCCGTCTGTTTGCACAGGGCTTGAAAGACCGAGGCCACTTAGGGTCATCGTTGACATCAAAGCTGAGACAGGTTCAGATTGATGGCCCAAGGTCGTAGCTGCAGTGATGTCCACTACGTTGGGTCTTCCGCTCTGTTCCGTACTAGACTCTAGTATGGAGACATCATGGAGCGTTCTGTCTAGATCACTAAGATCTAGAGGTGCAGAAAGTAATGGTAGTGTCCTAGAAAGTGGAAAAATTATGGATGGTGAGGGCACTAGACTAGACGTGATCAAAGAAATTGCAGTCTGAGGCGGAGGACTGCTAGATACATCAACCCCCTCCGAGCGAGTTTGCGCGATTGGGCCCGATGTCGCGACTTCTACTCAGGGGAAGACGAAGTCATCCCCTGTACCTATGGGTTCGGCCCGGCTTGTTTGTGGACTAGTTGGCTGAGGAATACGGTCGTGTTTTAGTTTTGTACGCCGTTCCTGTTGTCCGCCTCTGTCATCCCCTTTGTATTTGCGATTTTGTTTTGGCTGTGGGGATGAAGAGCTTCCTAGACCTACATTTGGTTGTGGGGGTTGGCTTGTCCCTGGGTTAGGTTCAACTGGGTTGTGTTGAACCACGGGGACGTCTTCGAGGTTGTTGGCTCGTAGGTATTTGCGTATCTCCGGCTCATTTGGATTGAGGAGGCGAATTAAGTGGTCTGGTATGATCATGGCCTCCTGATCGATTGTTCTTTTTGTCGATTGAATTTTGATGAGCTTCGGAGATTGATAACCCTCGTCTCTTGGTCGGCGTTCGATTTCGGGATGAAGATCCACGAAATGTTGGACGATGACAGGCAGCCACCGTAAGTAAGGGATGACCGGCTTCGTGGATCCAAGACGCGCCTTCTCAGTTGATCAAGGATGTCCGTCCATATTAGTTGGGCGACATCATAGTTTCTATTGAAGATGATCCCGTGGAAGATAAGCATAATGTTGCGGTTGCATTTGTCGGACCCTGAGTGCTTCGGCGAGAGGCACTTGTTTATGATGAGAAACAGGGTCATCCAAGGTCCAGGGATATCTTTGGCAGTGAAGTCAGGTAGGTGAATGGTGTTTTGGGCGTTAGGTTTGTGGCCCATGAATAGGAAGTCCCTGATCAGGTCATCGTTAGATGGGTGGTGGTCATATATTAGTGAGTATGGGAGGTTTAGTATGGATCGAAGGATGGTTGGGGTGAGAACAACTATGGTGTTGTCGATTTGAGCGGAAAGACGGGCGGTTTTGGGGTTATTGGTTGGGTTCTGAAGGGTAGACCAAAATTGTTGCACATATACTTCAGGGACTACCTCGGTGATGTTTAGGGCGGTTTTTAGAGGGTGGTTTTCTAGGATTTTAATAATAATAGGATCTGGGCACGAGGTATTAGCAAAGTCAAGTTGGAAGTTGTTGGGTGGCCTCTGTGCCCAGTCCTTTGAAGGGAAAACTTGATCAACGAGTCGTACCATTTTAGTATATCTGCAAGAGAAGATCAAGGGACGGGTCAAGTTCCAATGTAGTTAACACGTTAGGACTTAGAGAAATTTTGCAAAAATTATGACTAAATTTCGTCGATTGAAACAAATAGTGAAATTGAAGTAATCAGTCGGCGAAACGAAGTATAGGAGGTTATAGTGTAAAGCAGTTTCGATCAAAGTTCAAATTCCAATTCAATTTAATTGTTTTTGAGTTTCGGGCGACATTGTGCATCGTTCTAGAGTGTGGTTTCGATCGAAAGTCATGTTCAATTTAGGCAGTTTCGGCGAAAGTGAAATTAAATCAGTTTCGATCGAAAGTCGGAATATGTCGGCGAAAGTGAAAATCAATTCAGTTTCGATCGAAAGTCGGATTCAATTTTGAAGTTTCGGCCGAGAGTCAAACTCAAGCAATTGAAATCAATTGAAACTAGTTTCGGTCGAAAGTCCTAAATTAGGCACTTGAATCAGAATGAAATTGTAATAGACAGTTTTGGTCGAAAGTTGATCGAAAGTCGGATTCAATTTAGAAAGTTTCGGTCGAAAGTCAAAATCAAACAGTTGAAATCAATTTTAAAATGGTAGAGTCCAGTTTCGACCGAAGTAAGAAATCGCTCAAATCGTTCGATTGAAAAAAAATCATAGAAGTAAAAATTAACAGTATCGATCGATTTTAATAGAAAATTGAATCTGGTTTTAGTTTCTGTCGAAGTTAAAACTAAATGGAGACACGATTGAAGCTCGAGTCGCACGAACCCTCTTAACCCTAATCTGCGCAATTTGAGGAAGTTTCGGCGAGAAAGGTTTTGAATTAATTGAAAATTCAGTTTCGATCAAATTTTTGAGTTTCGCCGATAAAATTTGTTTTAAGGTTATAGAAATTATTATTTTATAAGTTTAACCCTTAAAGCGATTTTGAAAGTTAAATTTGGTAAAAGATCATGAAAAACTCCCCCCTCAATTTGTGCAAAGTGTTCAATGACTCCCCCTAGATTGGTGCATAATTTTCAAACACTCTCCCTAGAACCATGCATAGAGTTTTTTATTGAACTCCCCCTAGACACGATAGTGGAATTTTTTACATTCATATGAAAAGCATATAGAGAAAGAAAATTATGTGACCTATTTACACAATATCAGGTTCATGTAGGGACAATCGATCATGTCTAACGGTTCAACATGCCTAACCTAGATACCAAGAATTGGAATCGCTTTTCATCCAATGCCTTAGTGAATAGGTCGGCAAGTTGAAGATCTGTATGAACAAAATGCATTTCGATTATACCTTGTTCCACATGTTCCTTGATATAATGATATCTAATGTCTATATGTTTTGTGCGTGAATGGTGTACTGGATTACTTGTTATAGCTATAGCACTTTTGGAGTCACTAAAAATTGGGATATGATTCAACGTTATGCCAAAATTTCGCAGCTGGGTTCTCATCCACAAAATTTGTGAGCAGCAACTCGCAGCAGCAACATATTCTGCCTCTGCTGTCGAAGTTGAGATACAATTTTGCTTTCGAGACGACCAGCTTACGAGTTTACCCCCAAGAAGTTGAGCGGCTCCAGAAGTGCTCTTTCTGTCCAGTTTGCATCCTGCGTAATCAGCGTCAGTGTATCCTATAAGGTCGAAGATTGACTCCATCGGGTACCATAGACCTAGGTTTGGTGTTCCCTTGAGGTATTTGAAAATTCTCTTGACCGCGAGCAAGTGAGACTCCTTTGGATCAGCTTGGAAGCGAGCATAGAGGCATGTGGCGAACATGATGTCAGGCAGACTGGACGTAAGATAGAGTAAGGATCCGATCATGCCTCGATAAGTCGTCTTGTTAACAGAGTTTCCTGATGGATCTACATCAAGTTTGCATGAGGTAGACATGGGAGTGTTGGCAGCATTTGAGTTGTCCAAGTTGTACTTCTTGAGTATGTCGTGAGTGTACTTGGACTGACTGATGAAGATTCCATCGTGAAGCTGCTTAACCTGAAGCCCTAAGAAAAAGCTTAGTTCGCCCATCATGCTCATTTCAAATTTCTGCTTCATGAGATCCCCAAAGTTCCTGCACATTCTTGAGTCCATCGACCCGAATATGATGTCGTCGACGTAAATCTGTACTAACGTAATGTCTGAGCCGTCCTTCTTGATAAAGAGAGTTGTATCGATCTTCCCTTTTGTGAAGCCAGAGGAGATGAGAAAATCTGAGAGGACCTCGTACCAGTCTCTGGGAGCTTGTTTAAGTCCATAGAGAGCTTTGTCGAGTCTGTAGACGTGGTCTGGGAGTTGTTCGTTTATAAAACCTCAGGTTGTGATACAAAAACTTCTTCTTTTAGGATTCCGTTGAGGAATGCAGTTTTGACATCCATCTGGTAGACTGTGAAGTTCTTGTGCGCAGCGAAAGCTAAGAAAATTCTGATGGCTTCAATTCTTGCGACTGGGGCATATGTTTCATCATAGTCGATTCCTTCCTGTTGATTGTAACATTTTGCCACCAGCCTTGCTTTATTCCTGATAACAACTCCTTGCTCGCCCTTTTTGTTCTTAAACACCCATTTAGTCCCTATGATTGTTTTCCCAGCTGGTCTAGGTACTAGATTCCAGACTTTTAACCTCTCAAACTGATTGATTTCCTCCTGCATTGCAATTATCCAGTCAGGGTCGGCAAGTGCTTCAGCTACTTTGCTGGGCTCCTTTTGACTGAGAAAGCATGAGTAGAGGCTTTCATTTATTGTTGATGCTCGAGTGGTTACACCAGTGGAGGGGTCCCCAATTATTTGTGAGTTTGGGTGTGCTCGGGTCCACTTTCTTGTACTTGGTTGGGATGATCCAGCTGCATTTGTATCGTGTATTGCTTCTTCATTCTGATCAGTCGGGTGTTCCGTTTCTTCTCCAGGTTGAGGTATTACTGACTCTCCTGAAGAGATTTCTATTGTTGAACCCGACGTCTGAGGAGTTTCAGTGGCTGAGCTAGAGATAATCTCAGTATCGGTAGGAGATTCACTGTTGTCATCAAGGTGAAGATTTTCCATTGTTGGAGGGGAATTTTCATTGCTAGTCTCTGCATGATTATTATTTTCTGGTGCTATAGAGGTTGCTGGAGCAGTGGGTTGTGTCGGCTTAGAAAAGAGATCCTCGAGTAAGAGATCGAGTTCCATGTCGCTCAAAGTGTTTGATTTTGAAGTTTCCCCCACTGAGGATGTGCTTGGTTGATCCTTTGTTAATTCTCGTAGAAGTCCTGGTTCTGGACTGATTTGTACAGAAACTACTCGGTCTACTTCATCAAACGTTACGTTAATGCTTTCCATCACAGACCTTTTCTCCTTGAGATATACTCGATAGGCTTTTGAAGTTGTTGAGTATCCCACTAATATCCCTTCAAATGCTTTTGGGTCGAGTTTGCCTCTATCTTTACGATCGTTTGCTACATAGCACTTGCATCCAAAGACTCTCAGGAAAGAGACATCTGGCACTCTTCGATTTATCAACTCGTAGGGAGTCCTATTAAACCTCTTGTGAAGGGAGCCACGATTTTGAGTGAAGCATGCCGTGTTCATTACTTCGGCCCACAGGAAGTGTGGTAATCCAGAATGAATGAGGAGTGTACGAGTTGTTTCAACTAAGGTTCTGTTTTTGCGCTCGACTACCCCGTTCTGTTGAGGAGTTTTTGCCGCTGCGAACTGTTGGGTGATTCCAAGTGATGCATAGAAGTCGCTGAGTTTTTTGTTATTGAATTCTATCCCGTTGTCAGTTTTGATGATTTGTACACTTAGTTGGTAGAGGTTTTGAGCGATTTTGATAAACTCAATGATTAGACCTGGCGTTTCGTCCTTGGTTCTCAGAAATTTGGTCCATGTGTAGCGTGAGAAATCATCCACAATAACCAACACATATTTTCGCCCATTAATGGTCTGAGTCCGCATGGGTCCACACAGATCCATATGAATGAGCTCGAGAGGTTTGGAAGTTGAGGCTATGTGTTTGGTCCGGTGGGATGCCTTCTTTATCTTTCCTATTTCACACGCCGAGCAAAGATGCTCTTTGTGATATCTGAACGAGGGCAGTCCTTTGACCAAATTTTCTGATCGCAGTTTGTTAAGATCTTTGAAATTGAGGTGGGAAAGTCGCTGATGCCAGAGATCATTCTGATGTAGAGAGGCTCGAGAGATAAGGCATGAGGTGGGAAAGTCGCTGAACGAGTGCTATGCAATGTGGAAGCGCTTTTGCTGAAATGACTGTCATGAGGATGGGAAAGTAAATCATTGTTTACATGACAGAATTTTGATTTTAGGGAATGAAATAACAAAACACGTTCTGCGACATTACACGAAGTCACTTTTGGAAATGTAAAAGATTTTGAAACATGCGAAGAAAGGTTGGAGACTTGTCTCTTCTTCTTATCAGGGATAGTTGTCTTCTTTGCTAAGTCAGCTCGAACCTTCTTCGCTTCCTTAGATCTCACGCCTTTGTCTGTGGGTACATGTGATACAAAGTTAGTGTGAGATAAAGGAATTTCCTTTGTGGTTTGCTTGCATTTATATGTAGAGGATTCAGGGACAGGTCTGGAGGTGGAAGGTTTGAATGCGTCAGGAAAGTTCTCGAGAGTATAAATTTTGCTCAACAGAACAGTTCTTTCTTCTTCGTGAGCTTTCTTTTCTGACTCTAGAGAGGCTGTCAAGGCACCTATTTTCCGTATAATCTCTGGAATATAGATAAAAGAATAAATAGGTTTAGCCTGTTCGTCAGCGTCTTCCGGTCCAAATGGTGATATGTAATCATCAGAGAGTGTTATCTCTGTAGTTTTGTAGCTATTATTGAGTTCGTTGTAGTCACACATGATTTGAGCCCATTTTTTGTTCCTCCGTTTCTGTTCGTCAGTTTCAGTCACCTCTCTTGAGCTTACGAAGGGCCTCAATTGTTCAATGCTTAACCCAAAACGTTTAATGTTGTACACTGAGTGTACTTTCTCTGTTTCAGAGTTAGTGGTGGGTTCAAATCCTAAACCTTCGCGGGGATCATAAAATTCTACATCTTTAGGTTGACTAAGAAAGACGGTTCGTTCAGATTGACCTCTTTTGGTGTTAATGTCCTCTAGCTCTTTGACTTTCTTGTATAGACGAACGCGTTCGTTTGTGATTAATTCGTATTGAGACAATACGTTTGCTCGTCTTCGCTGTCTTTCAATCTTCTACTCATATCGCTAATTTGTATTTCCTTGTTTTCCATAAGATCTTCTAAAGTCTTTACTTTAGTTGTAGACAAGATCAAGGATTCATTAAGAATAGCTATCTCTTCATGTTGTTTGTTTAACAAGGCATAATTTTTGTCGAAATTGCTTTGGAGCTCTGAGTAATTTTTACGATGCATGGAGAGTTCGCTATCCTACGTTCAAGTTTAACGAAATCATTTAGGGATGGAGTGTATACCTCCAGGTCGGATGAAGAGACATTCGTCCTGTCTGATCCCATGGCTGGCTCATCCTCGTCGGAGTCATCCTCGATGCTTTTCACCATGAAGGCCATTTCTTCTTCCTCCTCGTCTGATGTGTCCTCCAGCCATTCCTCTTCCTCAGCCACCAAGACAATTCCCGCTTCCTTGCGCTGTGAGAGCTGAAATTTTTTCTTGTAGTATTAAGTGTTTTTCTTCTTGGGTCTGAAGCATTCAGAAGCAAAGTGACCCGGCTTGCCACAGTTGAAGCACTTCTTCATTACTTCAGATTTCTTAGTTTCAGCCTCTTCAGGGGCAATGTTGTAGCACCTGGGTTCTCCGTAAGTCTTTAGGGCCAATGAATTAGCGAAATATGATTTTGTGCTCTCTGTGCATTTATGCGATTTATGTGCGTTTGTGTGAAGTAGGTGCATTAATGCCATGACTATGCGATTCACTTAATTTTGTGCTCATATTACCTACGTGGAATTTCGTGTGGAAAAAAATTACGTACTTACGTGGCTTAGGAAATCTCCCAAAAATTAGTCGGGCTACGAGGTTCCAATTCAATTAGAACTTCAAAATAGGCCCAAGATGGAAACTAGGCAATGAATAAAAATGTGACTTAAGGGCCTCAAGTGGGCTAGGAATTTAGAAATTGGCCCAATACCCTTAGAAATGGCTTTACTTTAGCAAACAAACCCCTTGATTTAAGGGATATTTCGTGACTTAAGGCCTTAGCCACTTAAATCTCACTTAGAAAGCCATTTCAAGTCCGCTCAACCCCTAGCCAAGGAACTAACGAAAGCTCAAGCCAAGAAAGGAGAGAGACGAAATCGACTTTGTGCTTTGGAGGAGGTAAGAAAATCTCTAAACCTACACTTTACGTTTGAAGCTTAATAAATATGGGTGTATTGTAGACGGCAAAGCTATAAGTGTGGAGGACGAAATCATAAGGTTGGGGAAACCCTTGAATTTCTTAGAATTTGGTTAACTTAAATTATTTTGAGCTAGCTCTAGGTGTTTTTGGGTTGAATAAAATACCATGGAGCTTATGAAATCTGAAAAGAGGGGTTACGATTTAATTTTGAGAAGATGAGCAGTCGAAAGTTTCGACCAAAGGTGAAGAACATTCGAAGATCGAAATGTATGAAAATGTCGAATTGTAATGACGAGCTAAGATAGTAAAAATGTCGAGTTGTAATATCGAGTCATGCTATTAGTATAAATGTCGAGATGTTTAATGATGAATATCGAAACCTTAAAATGTCGAAGTGTTAAGGAAGAAAATGTCGATATAAAGTCGAGGTGGAATTTCATGACGACATCTTAAGTTCCAAAATGTCGAGGTCTTCTATCCGGAATAAATGTCGAATGATAGTACGCCGAGTAAAATGTCGAGATCTCAAGGTAGAAATGTCGAGATGTTAGGAAATACCGAAATATTAGAGAAGATGTCGAGCCTCATGTAAATGTCGAACTCGTACATGAAATGTCGAGACCCAAGACTAAATGTCGAAATGTTAGAAATAATATCGAGATCTTTAAATCAGTTAAATGTCGAGTCCATACACAAAGATGTCGAGACCTAATTTCCCATGCAACCCGAGATTTATCAAATGTCGAATGTAAAAGTCGAACCCTTATATTATGTCGAAACCTTTTAATATGATGTCGAGATTTAGCATGAAATGTCGAGATCTTTCAATACCTTAAATGTCAAATTCATGTCGACATTTTTCAGTTTCAAAATATCGAGATAAAAGGAATAAAAATGTCGAGTTAGATACCGAGATTTACTAAATGTCGAGTTTACTATCGAGATTTCTTTACAAGCTATGCCGAGATTTTTACATATCATATATCGACATTTAGAGATGTCGAGACTTTATCCGGGTATAAATGTCGAACTGGAAGATAATGTCGAGAGGTCAAAATGTCGAGCCCTTATGAAATATCGAGATCCATGTTGAGACATGTCGACATTTTCTGTTTTGAATGTCGATAACAATGTCGAGGCCTATTATATATATAAATTCACCTAAAAATCTCGAGGTCAAGCTCGAGATCTATCAGACCCGAGATTTATTTCGAAAACAATAGCTCGAGATTTTCTTATAATGTCGAGATTTAATTTAACCAACAACTCGAAATCTATTTTAACCTATGATATACATTTAGGGCTCGAAGATTAGCATACCTAAATCATTAAATAAAATAGCGCACTGACACCAATATTTCATGCCTAAGGTCGGGACTTAGAAACACTTACGGGTCAAGTGACTGCTAATCTACGGACTCCAGGTAAGTAGAAATCCAACTACGACACACGACTTATCTTACGTGCCTAAATTGCTTGATTTCGTGTCTATGTGGTTTCATGAATTTGTAAATTGATTTAAGTATTTTAAATGTGGTAAGACTATGTTGCATTTACCTGCATCTGCATATGCATACTCACGTGCACACACGAACTCGTGAGGGAGGGTCGTGGGGTTGAGTGTGAGTACTATTATGTCGCTTGTATGCGACTAAGACCCGCCGATATAGGCCGGTGTGTCGACTCGTAGTTGAGTCACAGACGACTGCTATGGCACACTATATGGCGTATGACGCCGATTATTATGATGAGGCAGGAGGAGCGACCCAGGAAGGAGCGACCTAGCTATGCTAGCGTAGGCTAACTGGCGTAGGCAACTGCCCTATTTGCGGAAGGAGCGACCTGGAAGGAGCGACCTAGGGGGAATCCTAGCGTAGGCTACCAGCGTGGGCTACCGTGTGACAGAGGGGACGACCTGGGAGGGTGCGACCTAGGGAAACCTAGCGTAGGCTACCCAGCGTGGGTCGCTGTCACGATCCTATTGAGGACTTTGAGCTCATAGTGGTGCATAGTAAGTGCGTCGCGGGCCCTGAGTGGTACTAGTATGAGTACTAGGAACATTGGCGCGGATCGCCTTTGCGGAGTGTTATGTGCATCGGCGTGGATTGCCTTTGCGTAGTGATGTTATGTGCATCGGCGTGGATTGCCTTTGCGGGAGAGTGACACGCGCATACATGCATGATTTCTGCTTACTGAGCCTCGGTGGCTCATTCCTTACGTTGTGTGTTGTAGGCACCGACGATCACGGTATGTGATCGTGTTGTAAGACAAGGCTGATCTTTTGGGAGCTTCGCGCTGCTTTTGGGGTGGACGTGTGTGTGTGGATGACGACCTGTGAGGCCGGGCGCATAGGAGCTTTTGCTGTGCCGACACACCTTCGCCGTTGTAGTGAGACCATGTCTGGAACCTGATGTTCGACATGCATTCTTTTGTCTTGTATAGAACAATGTTCCATTTCGTAAATGAAAAATGAAAAATTTGTACGCGTTATCGGTGCACTTCTTTACTTACAAACTCGCTAGGCACGTAGAAATACGCTAGGTTAGGCGGTTAGGAAGTCGGGGCGCGACAGGGTGGTATCAGAGCTTCGGTCACAGGTTCTGTAGACTGTCCACACACACACCCCCAAAAGAGCGGAGGCGGCCTTGCAAGTAAGTGTTAAGTCTATGTGAATTTCTATGTCGTATAATTTATTGGCCATAGGACAATCAGGATAGGGTATAAAGATGGTAAGAACGAGAGGAGAGTCGAGTGGTGGCGACGACCAGAACAGGGGAAACACGGCCCCTCCCGACAATCGGGATGCAACGATTCTCCAGCTAACGGAATTAGTCCGTCAGCAGTCGGCGCAGATCCAACAACTGATCCAACAGAATACTGCTAATGCTGGGCCAACTCAGGCGGAAAGGACTGAGGTGGTGGGAGAACGATTCCGAAGGTTGAACCCACCGACCTTCGAAGACACAGCTGACTCGACAGCAGCTGAGGATTGGTTGAGGACTCTCGAGAGTATGTTCGTCTATAGTAGGGTTCCGGAGGCGGAGAAGGCCCTTTGTGCTGCGTTCCTACTACGAGGGAACGCAGGACACTGGTGGGACACCATCATGGTGTTGGAGAACCCCGCTACAATGAGCTGGGAAAGATTCAAGGAATTGTTCAGGGGCAAGTACCTCACCGCCCCGATTCGAGCACAGCGCCTGAACGAATTCATCAATCTCAGGCAGGGGCCCATGACAGTGGCCGAGTACATAAGGAAGTTTGAGCAGCTGTCCAGGTTCGCTGCTCACATGATCAGCACGGAAGCTCTAAAAGTCGAACGCTTCCTGGAGGGATTGAAGCCTGAGCTCTACAGGGACGTGAGCATGGCAGGGACTCAGGGAGCTACATACTCTCAGGTAGCAGAAAGAGCTATGGTAGCCGAACAGGCGGAGGCCAGGATCGTGAAGGCACAAGAGGCTAAACGCAAATTCGCTCAGATACAAGGAACTCAATGGAGTGGAGGAGACCCGAAACGGCAGTTTATGCCTAGAGGGGGCAAGAAGAGATTCCAGAACCGGCCTCCTCAACAGCCTCAGGGAATGATGAACAGACCACCGAACCCAAACCAGAATCAAGGGGCAGTTCAATTCCCTAACTGTCAGAGGTGTGGAAGGAAGCACTTTGGGAACTGCAACACACCCGCCAATGCGTGCTTCAGATGCGGGAAGATTGGTCACTTCGCGAAGCAGTGCCCTGAAAACATTCCAGGGAATCAGGCAGGAAACCCAGTAAGACCCCCGATGGTGCCAGCACGGGTGTATACCATCACGTCCGAGGAAGCAGAGAACAACCCGGAGGTGGTAACAGGTACCCTACCGGTCCATCAAACTCCCACGTGCATTCTAGTAGATTCCGGGGCGACCCACTCGTTTGCGTCTGTGAAGTATGTGACGAAACTAGGGGTAACGCCTGAGCGAATAGATTACGAGTATAGTGTAGCAATTCCAAGCGGGGCACCAACTAGGACTAGTCAAATGTTAAGAAATTGCCCAATCTTAGTCGGTAATAAAGAATTGCCGGTAGACCTGATAGTCATCCCGATGGACGACTACGAAGTCCTCGGGATGGACTGGCTCTCAAAGTACGGAGCAGTGATAGACTGTAACCGTAAAGTAGTTACGTTTAGCCTAGAAGGAGAAGAACCTTTCACCTTCAAGGGAACAATGAAGGGGAGAGGCACTCCGAGGATATCAGCATTAAAAGCTCAGCGACTAATCAATTGCGGATGCGAGGCATACCTGATGTTCGCGCTGAAGGCAGAAGAGAGTACCCCCACGAAACTCGAAGACGTACCCGTGATTAAGGAGTTCCCGGACGTATTTCCAGAAGACCTGCCGGGACTACCCCCAGACAGAGACATTGAGTTTACGATTGACCTGGTGCCGGGAGCAGCACCAGTATCCAAGGCTCCATACCGATTAGCGCCAACCGAACTGAAGGAGCTGAAGGAGCAAATAGATGAACTCCTACAAAAAGGATTCATTCAGACCAGTTTTTCTCCCTGGGGTGCGCCAGTCCTGTTCGTACGAAAGAAGGATGGCTCGATGAGACTGTGTATAGATTACAGAGAGCTTAATAAGCTGACGATCAAGAATAAGTATCCACTACCCAGAATAGACGACCTCTTCGACCAATTACAAGGCGCCACAGTATTTTCTAAGATCGACTTGAGGTCGGGCTACCATCAACTGAAAATCCGCAAGGAAGATGTTCCCAAAACGGCGTTCAGTACCAGATACGGGCATTTTGAATTTTTAGTCATGCCCTTCGGACTGACGAACGCACCGGCGGCCTTCATGGACCTAATGAACCGGGTGTTCGAAGCCTATTTAGACAAGTTTGTAATTGTATTCATAGATGACATCCTCATCTACTCCAAGACGAAGGAGGAGCACGAGCAACACCTACGAGTAGTACTCGGAGTATTAAGGGAAAAGCAGTTGTACGCCAAGTATAAGAAGTGTGAATTCTGGCTGGACCAAGTAGCATTCCTGGGGCACATCGTCACGGGAGCAGGAATCTCGGTGGACCCGAGCAAAATCGAAGCGATTAATGATTGGCCGCAGCCGACCAACGTAACGGAAGTACGGAGCTTCTTGGGCTTAGCAGGCTACTATAGGAAATTCATCAAGGATTTCTCTAGAATCGCCTCTACGCTGACAAGGTTGACCAAGAAGAACACGCCTTTTCTATGGAACGAGGAGTGTGAACGAAGCTTCCAAGAACTGAAAAAGCGGCTTACTACAGCCCCAGTACTAACGATACCCACGGGAACAGGAGGGTTCTCAGTGTATAGCGACGCCTCGAAGAACGGGTTAGGATGCGTACTGATGCAGAACGGTAACGTGGTGGCTTACGCCTCACGGCAACTGAAGGAGTACGAAAAGAACTACCCTACACACGACTTGGAGCTTGCTGCTGTAGTCTTTGCTCTCAAGATTTGGAGACACTACTTGTATGGGGAAAGATGCGAAATCTACACCGATCACAAGAGTTTAAAGTATTTCTTCACCCAGAAAGAACTCAATATGAGACAGAGAAGATGGCTAGAATTGGTGAAAGACTACGATTGTGTGATCAACTACCACCCAGGAAAGGCGAACGTGGTAGCTGATGCCCTAAGCCGGAAATCAGTAAGTGCAGAACTTCAACAACTCGATGTGGAGATCGTACCATTGGGAGAAGTCGAGGTGAAGTTAGCAACCCTCACTCTGCAACCAACGCTACTGGAGCAGATCAAAAAGGCACAGGAAAACGACGAGTTTTACCTGAAGACGAAGAAAGCGCAAACCGAGCAACCAATGACGGACTTCGTGTTTCGGGACGATGGAAGTTTATACTACAAGAGTAGATTGTACGTTCCGAACGACGCGGATCTTAGACGAGTCATAATGACGGAAGCACATACCACGCCATATTCGGTACACCCAGGAGCTACGAAGCTATATAGGGATCTAAGGACTAACTACTGGTGGCCGGGAATGAAAAAGGACGTAGCGACGTTCGTGAGCCAATGCCTCACCTGCCAGCAAATTAAGGCAGAACATCAGCGACCGGCAGGGACGCTGCAACCTCTGCCCATTCCGGAGTGGAAGTGGGACAATGTAACGATGGATTTCGTGAGCGGATTGCCGAGGAACGCGAAAGGACACGATGCAATTTGGGTAATTGTAGATCGACTTACGAAATCTGCCCATTTTCTGCCGATAAGTACAACGTTCACCATGGAGCGGTATGCAGAATTGTACATCCAAGAGATAGTAAGACTCCATGGGGCACCCATAACGATAGTTTCAGACCGCGATTCACGGTTTCTATCTAAATTCTGGACAAGTTTACAAAAGGCCATGGGGACGAAATTGGCATTTAGCACAGCATATCACCCGCAAACGGACGGCCAATCCGAGCGGACAATCCAAACGCTGGAAGATATGTTACGAGCCTGTGTACTTGATTTCAAAGGCAACTGGAGCAAGTACCTTCCGCTTGTAGAATTCTCGTACAACAATAGCTACCAAGCTACAATTGGGATGGCTCCTTATGAAGCCTTATACGGGCGGAAGTGCAGATCCCCGGTGCATTGGGATGAAGTAGGTGAACGGGCGATGTTAGGCCCAGATATGATACGGGAAATGACGGAAATTATTACGATGATCCGAGAGAGAATGCGCACGGCGCAGAGTAGACAGAAGAGTTATGCGGATCGAAGACGCAGACCGCTAGAATTCGAGATGAATGATTGGGTCTTTGTGAAAGTATCACCAATGAAAGGAGTCAAAAGGTTCGGAAAGAAGGGAAAACTAAGCCCGAGATACATTGGTCCCTTCAAGATAATGAAAAGAGTAGGTGAAGTGGCTTACCAACTAGAACTACCAGCATCGTTGTCGCAAATACACGATGTATTCCATGTTTCCACGTTGCGGAAGTATATCGCTGACCCAAGCCACGTGTTGATAAACGACTCACTGCATCAACACTTGAAACCAGACTTGAGTTATGAGGAAATTCCCGTAGAGATATTGATGAATGAGACGAAGAGGCTTAGGAACAAAGAGATTCCTCTAGTGAAAGTTCTGTGGCGGAATCAGTCAGTAGAGGAAGCCACATGGGAACGCGAGGATGAGATGAAAACCCACTATCCTGAATTGTTCCGAACGGGCTGATTTCGGGGGCGAAATCCTCCTTAAGGGGGGGAGGATGTAGCACCTGGGTTCTCCGTAAGTCTTTAGGGCCAATGAATTAGCGAAATATGATTTTGTGCTCTCTGTGCATTTATGCGATTTATGTGCGTTTGTGTGAAGTAGGTGCATTAATGCCATGACTATGCGATTCACTTAATTTTGTGCTCATATTACCTACGTGGAATTTCGTGTGGAAAAAAATTACGTACTTACGTGGCTTAGGAAATCTCCCAAAAATTAGTCGGGCTACGAGGTTCCAATTCAATTAGAACTTCAAAATAGGCCCAAGATGGAAACTAGGCAATGAATAAAAATGTGACTTAAGGGCCTCAAGTGGGCTAGGAATTTAGAAATTGGCCCAATACCCTTAGAAATGGCTTTACTTTAGCAAACAAACCCCTTGATTTAAGGGATATTTCGTGACTTAAGGCCTTAGCCACTTAAATCTCACTTAGAAAGCCATTTCAAGTCCGCTCAACCCCTAGCCAAGGAACTAACGAAAGCTCAAGCCAAGAAAGGAGAGAGACGAAATCGACTTTGTGCTTTGGAGGAGGTAAGAAAATCTCTAAACCTACACTTTACGTTTGAAGCTTAATAAATATGGGTGTATTGTAGACGGCAAAGCTATAAGTGTGGAGGACGAAATCATAAGGTTGGGGAAACCCTTGAATTTCTTAGAATTTGGTTAACTTAAATTATTTTGAGCTAGCTCTAGGTGTTTTTGGGTTGAATAAAATACCATGGAGCTTATGAAATCTGAAAAGAGGGGTTACGATTTAATTTTGAGAAGATGAGCAGTCGAAAGTTTCGACCAAAAGTGAAGAACATTCGAAGATCGAAATGTATGAAAATGTCGAATTGTAATGACGAGCTAAGATAGTAAAAATGTCGAGTTGTAATATCGAGTCATGCTATTAGTATAAATGTCGAGATGTTTAATGATGAATATCGAAACCTTAAAATGTCGAAGTGTTAAGGAAGAAAATGTCGATATAAAGTCGAGGTGGAATTTCATGACGACATCTTAAGTTCCAAAATGTCGAGGTCTTCTATCCGGAATAAATGTCGAATGATAGTACGCCGAGTAAAATGTCGAGATCTCAAGGTAGAAATGTCGAGATGTTAGGAAATACCGAAATATTAGAGAAGATGTCGAGCCTCATGTAAATGTCGAACTCGTACATGAAATGTCGAGACCCAAGACTAAATGTCGAAATGTTAGAAATAATATCGAGATCTTTAAATCAGTTAAATGTCGAGTCCATACACAAAGATGTCGAGACCTAATTTCCCATGCAACCCGAGATTTATCAAATGTCGAATGTAAAAGTCGAACCCTTATATTATGTCGAAACCTTTTAATATGATGTCGAGATTTAGCATGAAATGTCGAGATCTTTCAATACCTTAAATGTCAAATTCATGTCGACATTTTTCAGTTTCAAAATATCGAGATAAAAGGAATAAAAATGTCGAGTTAGATACCGAGATTTACTAAATGTCGAGTTTACTATCGAGATTTCTTTACAAGCTATGCCGAGATTTTTACATATCATATATCGACATTTAGAGATGTCGAGACTTTATCCGGGTATAAATGTCGAACTGGAAGATAATGTCGAGAGGTCAAAATGTCGAGCCCTTATGAAATATCGAGATCCATGTTGAGACATGTCGACATTTTCTGTTTTGAATGTCGATAACAATGTCGAGGCCTATTATATATATAAATTCACCTAAAAATCTCGAGGTCAAGCTCGAGATCTATCAGACCCGAGATTTATTTCGAAAACAATAGCTCGAGATTTTCTTATAATGTCGAGATTTAATTTAACCAACAACTCGAAATCTATTTTAACCTATGATATACATTTAGGGCTCGAAGATTAGCATACCTAAATCATTAAATAAAATAGCGCACTGACACCAATATTTCATGCCTAAGGTCGGGACTTAGAAACACTTACGGGTCAAGTGACTGCTAATCTACGGACTCCAGGTAAGTAGAAATCCAACTACGACACACGACTTATCTTACGTGCCTAAATTGCTTGATTTCGTGTCTATGTGGTTTCATGAATTTGTAAATTGATTTAAGTATTTTAAATGTGGTAAGACTATGTTGCATTTACCTGCATCTGCATATGCATACTCACGTGCACACACGAACTCGTGAGGGAGGGTCGTGGGGTTGAGTGTGAGTACTATTATGTCGCTTGTATGCGACTAAGACCCGCCGATATAGGCCGGTGTGTCGACTCGTAGTTGAGTCACAGACGACTGCTATGGCACACTATATGGCGTATGACGCCGATTATTATGATGAGGCAGGAGGAGCGACCCAGGAAGGAGCGACCTAGCTATGCTAGCGTAGGCTAACTGGCGTAGGCAACTGCCCTATTTGCGGAAGGAGCGACCTGGAAGGAGCGACCTAGGGGGAATCCTAGCGTAGGCTACCAGCGTGGGCTACCGTGTGACAGAGGGGACGACCTAGGAGGGTGCGACCTAGGGAAACCTAGCGTAGGCTACCCAGCGTGGGTCGCTGTCACGATCCTATTGAGGACTTTGAGCTCATAGTGGTGCATAGTAAGTGCGTCGCGGGCCCTGAGTGGTACTAGTATGAGTACTAGGAACATTGGCGCGGATCGCCTTTGCGGAGTGTTATGTGCATCGGCGTGGATTGCCTTTGCGTAGTGATGTTATGTGCATCGGCGTGGATTGCCTTTGCGGGAGAGTGACACGCGCATACATGCATGATTTCTGCTTACTGAGCCTCGGTGGCTCATTCCTTACGTTGTGTGTTGTAGGCACCGACGATCACGGTATGTGATCGTGTTGTAAGACAAGGCTGATCTTTTGGGAGCTTCGCGCTGCTTTTGGGGTGGACGTGTGTGTGTGGATGACGACCTGTGAGGCCGGGCGCATAGGAGCTTTTGCTGTGCCGACACACCTTCGCCGTTGTAGTGAGACCATGTCTGGAACCTGATGTTCGACATGCATTCTTTTGTCTTGTATAGAACAATGTTCCATTTCGTAAATGAAAAATGAAAAATTTGTACGCGTTATCGGTGCACTTCTTTACTTACAAACTCGCTAGGCACGTAGAAATACGCTAGGTTAGGCGGTTAGGAAGTCGGGGCGCGACAAATGTACTTCTGTTTCCCGCCCGAGATTCGTTGTTTGTTGAAGGAAGAAGATGATTTCTTGGCGCTCATCTTATTGACCGTATCTGAGATCATTGCCAGTTTCTTTCTGATGGATTCGAGTTTGTCCTCAGATTCTTGGTCAGATTCGGCGTTGTCAGAGGTGTCAGATTGTACGACCTGCTTTCCTTTAGAGGCCCTCGAACTCCTGTTACTTGACTTAGAAGTCACGAGTGCAATTGGTTCCATGTCGACGCTTGGTTTTCCTTCGTTCTTGATTTCTTTGGCATACTGCGTGTATTGTGAGAGATTATCGTGTAGGGAGTAAATATCCATAGCGTCCAGATCTTTGTTCTGTTGCTTAACCAGAACTGCAATCCGTCCCCACTCAGGTTGAAGTGTGAAAAGGAACTTGATGTTGTGTTCGAGATTGGAGCGCTGGATGTTGATCTTTCTCATCCCATTGATGATGGTCAAGAAGCGAATGTAAACATCTCGAAGTTCTTCCCCCTCCTTAGCTTTGAAGGAGTCATAGGCAGTAAGGATGCTGGACTTCTTAGACAAATTACTAACTTCTGTTCCAACCATCATCTTGCAGACTTCATCCCAAATCTCCTTTGCAGTGACCATTGCGTCGACTTGCTTGTAGACATCATTTGGTAGATCCTGAAGCACATAGTGTCGGGCAAGTTTGTCTGCTCTGGCTCGCGCTCTCTCAGCATCGTTGTATCGACTAGGGTCCTTAGGAGTTCTCCTCTATGGAATTGCAGGAACTGCATCGGGTTGTGCAGGGATGATGGTCCAAAATTGAGCAGGTCCTTCAAAAATAGAGGAAAACATGTCGTTTGCGAGGTCTGCATCCTTGATTTCTATGAAATTGATGAATCGTTGCTTCCATATGCCGTACTCTCCCCATCTTAGTAATGGTGCACGGTTGTCAGATCCGATAGCAAGACCGTCCATGATTGTGTTTGGTAATGATCGTTAACGCGTGATATATCTGCGAAATGAAACGCTTTAGTTTTGAATGAGATATAGTCAAGTTTGAGTGATTTCTAGTATTAAGTCTAAGTGGGTAAATCCACTTAATTAATTCAGTCGCAATATAAAAATTTAGTGAGTTTAGTGTACTATTTGAAGATGGAACGATTGGTGTTATGTGAGATTGAGAACTTTGTTCTACTGAATTTGTATGCTTGATCGATTCTAGTAAGATTTGGACACAAACTCGGCAAATGGTCCTAAGTGTTGAGAATTGGGCAATTCAAATTGAGTTAAGATTTGAAAATGTGAGTTTCGATCGAAAGTGGGGTTAAAATTTAGATAAGGTTAGTTTCGATCGAAATAGGGATTTAGATTTTGATTTGAAAAAGAGATAGTTTCGATCGATAGGAATGAGAAGGTTTCGGGTGATCTTGGTCCAAATTGGATTTGTTTCGATTGACTAAGATTGAATTTGACTAATTTGGACGAAGCAGTAAATATTTTGGACTTTCGCCGAGATATGAATCGGGCGAAACTGAGGAAATCGATCGAAATTGGTATGGTAGACTTTCGGGCGAAATAGATTGGACTCTCGCCGAGAATTGTATCGATCGAAACTGCGAAATTGGGCACTGTAGCGTTTTGGGCGATATCGATTGGCTTTCGCCGAGAATTGTATTGATCGAAGCTTGAAATTGGATACTGTAGCGTTTCGGGCGAGATGGATTTGACTTTCGCCGAGAGTTGTGTCGATCGAAACTGTGAAATTAGCGGATAATTGCCTCAAGACTCTAATCGATTGACTTTCGCCGAGAAATGTATCGGCGAAACTGTGAAATTGAAGAGAAATTGCCCGAAACTCAAATCAATCGAAGCTTTTCAAGGTGAGTTTCGGTCGAAACCTTCAAACTAAAAAGTACTGTTCTACCGATACTGATGAACAGTTCAGTAAAAACCCATTTTTTGGACTCGTTTTTGCTCAAATCCTACTCAAACTTGACTGAAATCGACGTGAAAGAACATAAACACACTCAACAGTAGTTTTCTAACGTTTTAGGGGTCAAAAATCATTGAAAACGAATTAAAAAACACCCAAAAACAGAGAAAATATTGAAAATGAGTTTTCAAGCCTAAAACTTCTTCAAATCACGTCGGAATCAAGCAAAACTGGATTCAAATGGAAGATATTGATCCGCGTTAGGCTCTAATGCCACTTGTTGGCCCTTATATTACCAAACAAGGATCAAAAGAAAGGTTTGAATGTGTAAAACGTGAAGAACACCTTGAGTGCTTGTTAGTGTGTGTTTTTTCTAAGGAAAAGTACAAGGTGTCTTACCTTTCTAATTCTTTTGATAAAACCCTAATTAGGGTAAATGGGGCTTTATATACCACAACTATTTGGTATATTAAAGCCCAATACAAAACTATCAACAAATATCATAAGTCTCCCCAAACTACTACAACCCACTAAATAAACCCAAGATTACTTAAATCAAAGAATCCTACAAAATATTCCTAACAATCTAGACTACCAAAACTTTCAAATAATCAGACTTTAAATGTGGAAGATCATGACATGGCTGAAATTAATTTCTAAGGGGATCAAAACCTTGATTTCATCAAAACTGTAATATCTGACTGAAACATTCTTATTAACCAAAAGTCTGAAAACCCTCCAATGTTAACGAATTCTAATATAGAAAATTTTCTAATCCATATGCAAACCTTCGGCACCTAAATATAAAATCACATATTTAAACCTGAAATTTCGGTTTGCAAGTATATATATATATATATATATATATATAAATATATATACATATATCAGCTTTCCTAATCCATAATAGACACCTAATAGTACATAAATTGCATATATCAAGTAAATTACGTAACCAATCAGAAATGATGAACATAAATATATTTATGAGTTGTAGGAAAGGTTCACCTCAAATTTGATTCTTAAACTTCCCAAATTTAGCCGAGTTTTGGTTCTTGCTCTGCCCCTTTTTCTTCTAAATACTCCCTATCATTTATTCGTGTCGATGTTTATGAAAGGTTAGTTTGGATCAATACTAATTATTGGGAAGGGTGAGGGTGGCGCAGGTTACCAATTTTATTAAGAAACGTTGATGGTTATCCCTCTAATATCGAAAACTTGAAACTTTACCTATCATATCGAAAACTATTATTTCAGAATTGTTTATGTTTTGTACCGAAAACCTCTCATGCTAAGTATAATTTGATAGTTATCTCCTTATCGAAAACTTAGCTTTAATTAATTATTTCATGCGCCGAAAACTTTGGTTATTTAGGCCTTCTATCGAAAACTTAACATTTAGTTCTCCACCAATCCCATTCAATTCATAGGCTACGACAACTTTTATTTTACTTAGGTTTTCCACCTTTTATATATATATATATATATATATATATCAATTATATATATAATATATCAATTATATATATATAAGGGTTTCATAGATAGTGACGTGTTTTACCTTAAAGTCAAAGTAAGATTATATTAGTCATATCTATTGTTGTTCTAAATGAATTCCACGTGTAACCTTCCTTTCAAAAGTTTTCTCGCTTCAATTCAAGTTTTCGTGACATTACCTATCGAGAATCATAATTCTCGTAACTTATGTATTCGAAACAATCAAATTTTTCGAGAATCTGGTTCTCGCATTTCTCCACCTTAGACATGCATTTAATTACTTCAACCATACTACTAAAACTTATGATACTTTGCCAAACACTATTATTATCATCTATATACATATCCATAAAGTTAATTATGTAATTGCATAAATTTATGTAAATGTATTTTTATGCATGAAATTATTATGTAATGTTACTATTTGGTTTCGGTTCCTGATAATTCTCTCCCCTTTAAAAATTTCGACCTCGAAATTTCGTATTAGTGAATAACCATGGGTATTGTGTTTCCATACTCACTATAGTTTCCCATGTAGTTTCACGAGCCAAATGATTCTTCCATCTCAACTTTACCATCGGAATCAATTTGTTCCATAAGTGTTTGTCATCATATTCGAGTACTTCTGTTGATTCTTCTACCTGAAATCTTCAACGACACTTAGTGTTCATTACTCAAAACATGGGAAGGACCTGATCTGTATCGTCGTAACATACTGACGCAAAGACATTGCAGATCTGTGATATTTCAGGTGGTAATTCGAGTCAGTATATCAATTGTCCAATACTTTCAGGTATCTTAGATAATCCAACGCATCGTGGACTTAATTTTCTTTTTCTATTTCCTTCAACTGCTTATTCCATTATCCGTCAAAATCAATCACTGTAACTCCTTTATCGTTCTTAAGCTGCTTTAAATCGATTATTAACTATTTCATCTTTTCCATTGTATCCTGAATCAAATATGGCCCTTCTAATATCCGTTCATCTTCTATGCTCCTCATATCCGTTTCCGACATTTTTTATCATATAGAATTTCATATGGTGCCATACCAATACTAAAATGTTGTTGATGATCATAGGCTAATTTCTTTAGCGTTATATAATCATCCCATGATTCCTTTGAATTTTATCATACGTTCAATTCATATCTTCCAAATCTATATCATCCTTTCTAATTATCCATCTATATGTAGATGAAATGTCGTACTAAAACATAAACTTGTTCCGCGCGCTTCATGAAAAGTTTCCCCAAAATTTGGAGGTAAACAGAAATTACGATCAAACACAATAGACGTGGATACTCTATAGTAATCTAACTATCTCATTGACGTGTCCTTTTGCTAGATGTTCCATAGTAGAATCCCATCGAAATGACAAACGATGAGCAGACTTTGTAAATCTATCAATAATTACTCAAATGGTGTCATTTTCTTGACTGTTAAAGGCAAACCTTAAAGAAAATCTTTCGTTATGTGTTCCTATTTTTAAACTGATATGGGTGAAGGATTGAACCAGTGAGCGCTTGGTGTTCACTCTAACTTGTAGATATTTTAGCACATACCCAATCACATCCCCCTTGCATTTCTTAGCTACCAATAGTGAGATTTGAGGTTTCGATACATCTTAGTGCTACCCGAATGCATAGCGTAAAGAACCGTATGCGCTTCTTACATTGTTTCCCATCATAAATCATCAATATCGGGACATATATCTGGCTATTAATCGTTAAAATACTATTTTTCATCCAGGGTAAAAAGACTTCCCTAGTCTTTGTTTCACATTCTCAGCAATCTGGGGTTAGCTTTTCGTCCTTGGACTATACTTATTTAATTCGATCCTTCGAAGTAAGACGAATTATGATCGAACACACATATAGTACTCGTACCATCCACATTCGTTTTGGATAGTTATTTACCTCAGATCAGTCCAATTTGACAACGAATGTGATGATAAATAGAAAATAATACTATACGACTTTCGACTTAAACGTCTGTAATTATGTTCGCTTTTCCATATTAAATCCTCTAGCAATCCAATCCAGCATCTTTGTCTCATGTTTAGTTCTTTTTGGCTCGACAAATACATCACTCTTACGATCCGTGAATCTCTGGAATATTGCACTATATAGGTAGTGTCGCCGTATCTTTAATGCCAACATTACGGAAATTAATTCCACATCATAGATCAGGTAAGACGTCTCATGTAGTTTTTAGCTGTTGAGGCACATATGTCAATACTTTTCCATGCTTCGTTACCACACATCCTAATCCTTGATACCGTGCATTACTATAAATTACAGAACCTTCGATACTAATGAAATAATTAACACAGGAACCATAGCTAATCATTCCTTTAATTCTTCAGAACTCCTTTGACATTCTTCTAATGTCGTTCGCATTCCTCTTTTTGGCTTAGAATGTACCAGTATGTCGTCAATAAAGACGATCACGAACTGGTGTAAGTGAGTTCAAAAAATGTTATTTATCAACACTATAAAGATTGCAGGGTATTCTTTAGTCCAATGGCATAACTAGATGTCCATACCTTGTTTAAAAAAATTGTTTTATTTCTTTCTGCAATCTTTAGTTGATAATATCCCGACCCTAAGTCAATCTCTAAAATACTTTGGAACTTTGCAGTAGATCGAACAATCGTTCCAAGGTAGTGGGTGTTTATATCTCGCCGTTACCTTGTTTACTACTGGTAGTCATACATAACCTGAGTGTATCATCCATCCTTCTTTTCGGTAAATAGAACAAGAGTTCTCCAAGACGATACACTCGGTCACATATAACCTTTGTCCAATAATTCTCTGAGCTCTACCTTGAGCTTACTAAATTCGATCGATACCACGCCTAGTTGAGATTCAATGGTAAACTCCATATCTCAATCTGATGGTAGTCCATGCAATTCCTCACGAAAATATCGAAATATTTACTAACTTCTGAAATGTATTCTACCTTTAATCTAAACGATTACGTGATTATAACGTAAGTCAGATATCCTTCTCATCCTTACCTATCATCTTGGGTACTTCTAAACTCAATATTGGATGTGACGTCCGTACATTCGTTCCTCATTTGAATCTCATACATGATTGATACGAAGGAAACAATTCAATTCCTTATTAAACAATCCAATTTTGCTAAATATCAGTATAACCATCCCATACCTAGTATTCCGTTGAAGTCTATTAAAGATTTGATTAATAAGGTCGTTTCTATCTTTAGTCCATCACTATCAACTTTATACTTCGGGTGTACTGTGTTTACTATAACTATTTCACCCGTTGGAAGTCGATCACGAACCTCATTTCTTACCTATACTATTCTTTGCAAAGCCTCTTTGTATATTTGTTAGCTAAACTCACTATAACCCCTTTTTTAATTCTCTATCAGATGATAATTCGCCTTGCTTCCTTTTTACCATTCTGAAGATTCCTACTCTGTCTTCAAATCTTTTGGCACAGAAACCACACTTTAATTTTCCATAGTAACTCTATATCTAATGGCACTATACTATTTCAAATCGTATAATGAATTCCCGACTCAAACCTTCAACATTTATTCATTTCAAAGGCAACCCTATGAAAAGCATATTGAGATAGTTAATTCTATAACAATTCCTATTCGCGAAATGACCTATTTCTTTATTTCCGATCTAAATCTTCTTTTCTCTTTGATCTTTGTAAACCTCAGTCCTGTAAGTATTATCAAATTTTCTTTAGAAATCCTCTCAATTCAACCTGGAGTTATACTACACTATCCGAAACTGTTTTCCATCATTCATATACCTGTCCCTGTAAGAGTGAGGCTGCGTAGTCAAATCTTTCTTCTGAAGTACACTGTAACAGGTTAAACATCTTTTCGGTTCTTTTTTTTTGCCCCGTTTCTGTTTCTACAAAATCTGTTTACCCATAATATCCACAGTACCCGTCTTTATCATCTTCTCATACAACCGTTTACGGGGAATTGTCAGGGTTTCCATGTTCTTATTATTTAAGTGTATGAGATAAATGTGATTCAGGTACGGTCGGTCTTCCTCCTCCCCTTATCATAAGTTTATCATACTCTATATGCATTGTTTCACTTCACAATCCTTTGCCTTAATATGCAAAAAGAGTCTAAGGCAAACTGTAACATACACATACCATGCAATTTTCTACAGAACCTCTAGGCTCTGAAACCACTACATGTAATGCCCCGTTTCCTTTTTCCTTATCTGCGCAGCTATTCCAGTTTTCAAATAATTTTTTTTCCGCTTTTCTTTTCCTTTCATCAGCATTCCTTTGAGCATAAACAGGGGCGTACATCCGTCTATTCACTTTCACGTATAATGTACATATATGTACACAACATTATTTCTTTATTATCATATAAAACTTTGCTAATGTTCCTTAAACTATACGCCAACTATAAACTATGGGGAGTAGGATGAGTGTGGCGACCCTACTTTTCTAAGTACGATTAGTGGCGGATTTCCGCAACGTAAGCCGCGGAAGGCCCGTCTAATTAAAACTTTTTCCCTAAAATAATATACACTAATATAAAAATATGTCTACATCGTTATCTCTGTACACGAGCCGAAGCCCCAAAAATATCAAAGGTCAAAAACCCTATCGCCGCTCCACAGGTCTTCATCCATGTACCGCCCCGCCCTCAAAGTCCGTGGAGCACCGCCACCAGCCGCCTCAGTCTTGACGCGTGTCAGCGTCAGACTCGGTACCTACAACACGTAAACACTGAGCTATTGCCCAGTAGGTGAATAAAATGCAATGCAGCGTGCACTCATTCCCAATCCCAATTCTCACAACATGATATAATGCACGCTCGTTTCCATATTTCTATCGTATCTCAATATCAGGGCCCTAGGCTGGACTCAGCACCTCGCGCGCAATAAAATAAAATATATCGTCTGGTCGCTAACGCCAGACTAGCGGTGCCCACGCCGATAGTGCGCTGATCGATCACGTCAACGTCCTCCTATCAGGTCGCCCCTTCCGCTACACAACTCATCCGACGGTTTGCACCTCGGGTCGCTCACGCCCGAGTAGACAGATCGCTCACGTCTGTCTCCCGTCAGGTGCCCCGCGAGTCCAACCTCAACTCCGCTACGAGTCTGACTGCCAAAATCGGCACATCTACCCCGCTCAATCGACACCTTAAGTCTTAAGGTGTCACCACTGATGTGGTCATTATCCCTCACAATGTCGTGCGATGTCATGCATATACGTGATACACATGAAACGTGATGTCACATAAAATATACGTAAAACACGTAAGTCACATAAGTCACGTAATCACATAGTCGCAGATAAGCGTTTACGTGTCGTAGATGAATGATTCACCTACCTGTCCTCCCGCTATAACCAACTACGAAGTCCCGTGAAGTCTCTATAGATCGGTCGTCTGAATATATTAATATTATTAGTATATGTGCTAGTTCTCGAAAACCCTAAAATTATCGAAACCTAAAAATAATAATATTCCTAAAAATAAATAAACCATAAAATATTGAAAACCCTAGAAATAGCAGAATTCTAAAATACCTCAAATTTATTAATTAAAACAAAATGTCGAAATCTCACAAATGTCGATACCTTATCCCTCGAATTGTCGAAACATATAAATATCGAAACCTACTTCTTATATCGACATTTATTACTATTGTCATTAAGCATCTTGGGCAAGAAATGTCGAGACCTCAAAGATAGGTAAATGTCGAGACCACTATGCTATCGAGATCTTCTTTATAATGATGTCGAGTTCTATATCTAATAAATGTCGAGCTTATCTAAGAACATCGAGTTTATAAATGTCGAATTTCTCACAAGATACATCTCGATATCTTTGATGCCAAAATGTCGAGACATATTAAAAATGTCGAATTATGCAAATGTCGATATCTATTACTTCCCAAAAATCTAATAGATGTCGAGATATATTCCTACCAAAATGTCGAATGTAAAAGTCGAGACCTTCTAAATGTCGAAACCATAAAAATGTCGAAGGCTTGTATAATGTCGAAACCCTCTAAATATAAATGTCGGGACATATAAATATCGAGTCCTTTAAATATCGAAGTCTTATAAAATGTCGAGACCCTCAAAAAACAAATATAAATGTCGAAAAGGTTCATAGAAGATGTCGAGAGGCTTAAGCTAAATGTCGAAATCTTCTTAAAATGTCGAGCACTTTACAAATGTCGAAGCTTATAAAATATCGAAACTTTATAGGTGTCGACGACTTTTCCATAAAATATCGAGACCTCCATATGTAATAAATAAATATCGATATCTTACTAGCTCAGGTGTCGAAATTCTTTTTTTTTTTTTGCTAAAACACCATGCCGAGAACTTCTAACAACATGATTCTCCCCAGAAACCCTAAAATCAATACCACTAACATCATCTTCAAGAATCATTCCTAATACAGAATACGGTATTATACCTTAAAATTCTACATTCCTAAAGAATCTATTAAACTCTAGTTTCTAAGTACGACATCCTTCGAATAGTACTTAAAGTCATTATCTAACATTCTATATCTGTTGAAAATACCATAACAGCATCGAATTCATCTTTTAAGAAATATACCTTCCTTTCACTTTAAGCTCAGCGTCGAACTGTTCTGTTTTACGGGCTGAAATTCCTTTCGTTTTCTCCTTCCCTTTCTTAGTATAGTATTTCTTATCATTATCAGTTAAGTTATGGATATGTACTAATATAAAGCTTTCGAGAACAGTGATGATTAGACACTTATGCGATGGTGGGCTTTTTCCTTAAGCTTAAGTAATCTATTACTTATCACATTTCTAGAAATTGGGCCTAAGTTTCGAAGGTTAATTGGGCAGCCTATCACTATTTGTTAGCTTACTATTCTTATTCTTGTTCAGATTTCACATCTTAAATTTCTTTACAAAAATTTTAATTCACATAACCACATAATTGTTTACATCAAAAATCCCATATTAAAAAAAATTTACGGGTATTACATCCTCCCCCCCTTAAAAGAATTTCGTCCCCGAAATTACGCCGACTGGAATAACTCGGGATAACGAATTTTCATATCATCCTCACGCTCCCAAGTGGCTTCCTCAATGGATTGATTCCGCCACAAAACTTTAACTAACGGAATAGTCTTATTCCGTAGTGGTTTCGATTCGTACATCAAAATCTCTACGGGCTTTTCTTCGTAACTCAAGTCAGGCTTGAGTTGTCGATAAAGAAGCTCGTTCTGAATGACGTGACTCGGGTCCGCGACGTATTTTCGTAATGTCGATACGTGAAATACGTCGTGAACTTGCGATAGGGAAGCCGGTAATTCTAACTGATACGCAACCTCGCCGACTCGTTTGACTATCTTGAAGGGGCCTATGTATCTGGGACTTAGCTTGCCCTTCTTTCCAAAACGCTTTACTCCTTTCATTGGGGAAATCTTTAGAAATACTCGATCGTCTTCTGCGAACTCCAAGGGTCGTCGTCGATGATCTGCATAGCTCTTCTGTCGACTTTGAGCCGTTCGCATTCTCTCTCTAATTTTGGTCACTGCTTCGGTTGTTTCTCGGATCATATCAGGTCCTAATAAAGCTCGTTCGCCGATTTCGTCCCAATGAACAGGGGATCGACATTTGCGCCCGTACAATGCTTCGTACGGTGCCATCCCGATCGTAGCATGGAAGCTATTGTCGTAAGAAAATTCGATCAGCGGCAAGTACTTACTCCAGTTTCGCTTGAAGTCTAGGACGCACGCTCGTAGCATGTCCTCAAGGGTTTGGATCGTCCGTTCAGACTGCCCGTCGGTTTGGGGATGATATGCAGTACTGAACGAGAGCTTAGTACCCATCGCTTTTTGTAAGCTTTGCCAGAAATTGGATAGAAATCTCGAATCTCGATCCGAGACGATGGAAAATGGAATCCCATGGAGTCGAACAATTTCCTGAATGTACAATTCAGCGTAGCCTTCCATGGAAAAAGTAGAGCTGATAGGAATGAAATGGGCTGATTTGGTTAGACGATCAACAATCACCCAAATGGCATCGTGGCCTTTCGTCGTTTTAGGCAAACCAACGACGAAGTCCATCGTGATGTGATCCCATTTCCATTCAGGAATCGGTAAAGGCTGCAGAGTTCCAGCTGGTCGCTGGTGTTCGGCTTTGATTAACTGGCACGTCATACATCTACTTACAAACGTGGCGATGTCCTTCTTCATTCCCGGCCACCAATATATCATCCGCAAATCTTGGTACATCTTTGTAGCTCCCGGATGTACAGAGTATGTTGTTGCGTGGGCTTCTGTCATTATCGTTCGTCGTAACTCCTCATCGTTGGGCACATATAGCCGATTCTTGTATAGCAAGGTTCCGTTTGCTCGGATTTCGAAGTCTTCGGGTAGTGTATCCTTCGCCTTTAAATAGAATTCATCCTTTTCTTGTGTTCTTTGAATTCGCTCTAGCAACGTCGGCTGAAGAGTCAGCGTTGAGAGTTTTGTTTCGACTTCGCCCAAATGGACTATTTCCACTCCAAGCCTGTGCAGTTCCGTACCTATCGCCTTTCGACTAAGCGCGTCAGCGACTACGTTCGCTTTGCCCGGATGATAATTAATAACGCAGTCGTAGTCCTTCACAAGCTCCAGCCATCTTCGCTGTCGCATATTAAGTTCCTTCTGAGTAAAGAAATACTTCAAACTTTTATGGTCTGTGAAGATCTCACATTTCTCTCCATAGAGATAATGTCTCCAGATCTTCAGAGCGAAGACCACCGCTGCTAATTCGAGGTCATGGGTTGGGTAGTTCTTCTCGTATTCCTTTAGTTGTCGTGAAGCATAGGCAATCACCTTTCCATTTTGCATCAGCACGCATCCCAGCCCGTTTTTCGAGGCATCACTATAGACTGAGAATCCTCCCGTTCCCGAGGGTATAGTCAGAATAGGAGCAGATGTGAGTCGCTTCTTCAATTCCTGAAAACTTTTTTCGCAAGCTTCAGACCACTTAAAAGGCATGTTCTTCCTTGTAAGGTTTGTCAACGTTGAGGCAATGGTGGAGAAGTCAGCAATGAACTTACGGTAATATCCCGCAAGTCCAAGAAAACTTCGGACCTCTGTCGGAGTAGTTGGGCGTGGCCAATTGTTCACGGCCTCAATCTTACTCGGGTCCACGGAGATTCCACTCCCGGAAATCACGTGTCCCAAAAAGGCTACCTGCTCAAGCCAAAATTCGCATTTCTTGAATTTGGCGTAGAGCTGTTTCTCTCGCAGGATTCCTAAGACGATTCGTAAATGGTTCTCGTGTTCCTCCTTTGTCTTAGAATAGATCAGAATATCGTCAATAAAGACGATCACGAAACGATCGAGATAGTCTTTAAAGATCCGATTCATCAAGTCCATAAAAGCAGCTGGAGCATTTGTCAGTCCAAAAGGCATGACCAGAAACTCGTAATGGCCGTACCTCGTACTGAATGCGGTTTTAGGAACATCTACCTCCCTGATCTTCAACTGAGGGTATCCCGAACGGAGGTCAATTTTTGAGAATACCGTCGCTCCTTGTAATTGGTCAAACAGATCATCGATCCTTGGTAGGGGATATTTATTCTTGATCGTGATCTTATTAAGCTCCCTATAGTCGATGCATAGTCGCATCGACCCGTCTTTCTTTCGCACGAATAAACCGGCGCTCCCCATGGTGAAAAACTGGGTTGAATAAACCCTTTTTGCAACAAGTCCTCCAGTTGTTCCTTCAATTCTTTTAGTTCATTCGGTGCTAGTCGATAAGGAGCCTTAGAAATAGGGGCAGACCCCGGCATCAGATCTATCGTAAACTGTATTTCTCGATCAGGGGGTAACCCCGGGAGATCATCGGGAAATACATCGGCATGTTCGTTAACTATCGGTACGTCTTTTAGTTCAGGCTGAGGTAGCTCCTCTGCCTTCACCGCATACACGAGATAAGACTCACAACCTGACCTCAAGAGTCGTTGAGCCTTTAGAGCTGATATTCTTGAAATACTATTCTTATCTGCTTTACCCGAAAAAGTGAATGCTTCTTCTTCGGGCAGCTGGAATTTAACGACCTTCTTGTTGCAATCTATGATGGCTCCATATCTTGAAAGCCAATCCATTCCGAAGATGACATCGTAGTCGTTCATCGGGATTACAATCAGGTCGACGCTCAAGTTCCTACACTCGAGAATTACGGCGCATCCTTTCAGTATTTGGTTGGTATGCGTCGGATCCCCATGTGGTAGAGTAACCACATAGTTGCATTCGGAGGAGGTAGGGGATATTCCTACCTTCGCCACGTACTTAGCCGACACAAATGAATGTGTGGCTCCAGAATCAATAAGCACAGAAGTGGGCACGCTATAGATAGTTAACGTACCCGTTACAACAGAAGGGTTCATCTCGGCCTCCTCATTTGTCAAAGTAAAAACTCGCGCGGGAACGGGTGGAGGTCGAGTTGGCGGTTGGGCCGGGTTCCGTACTAGGGGTAAATTCTCCGTACAAGCTCTAGCAAAATGACCGACCTTTCCGCACCGGAAGCACTGCGGAACCTGTCTTGCTCCGAAGCAGGCCCCGAAATGGTAGCGCCCGCATTGTCGACACTGGGGCGCAACATTTTGAGGTCGGTTGGAGATATTGATCGGTCCCTGCATTGGTCTCGGCCGCCAGTTTTGTTGGCCCTGACGGTTCCATTGGGTATTAGGACCCTTGCCGACGAATTGGCGTTTCTTATCTCCCCCGCTTCCCTGTTGAGCCTCTCTCCTCTTTTTCGCTTCCTGGGCTTCTACCACGACCGACTCTGCTTGTTCCGCGATTAGAGCACGTTCCGTTACTTGCATAAACTCTAGTTGGCGTGCACCTGCAATACTTAAATCCCGATAGATTTCGGGTTTAAGTCCCTTGATGAACCTGGTCACTTTCAACGAATTAGTCGCCACTAACTGCGGAGCAAATCGAGATAATTCTTCAAATCGGCGGATGTACTCCGCCACCGGCATGCTCCCTTGCTTCAAGCTCATGAACTCGTACATCCTTTGTTCTTGATCATGTGCCGTAAAGTATTTGTTGAAGAAGAGCTCCCTAAACCTTTCCCAAGTCATTGTCATTGGGCTCTCCAACACCTTTACGGTGTTCCACCAATAACGCGCATTTTCTCGGAAAAGGGAGACGGCACAAAGAACCTTTTCGTTGTCAGGTACTCGACTATAGATAAACATATCTTCTATGGTGCCTATCCAATCTTCAGCCACCGCAGGATTGGTGGCTTCCGTAAATATTGGGGGTTTAGCTTTCGAAATCGTTCCCCGATTAATTCTACTCGCTCAGGTTGCGGGGAATGTTCCGATGAGCTTCGGTGATGGATCAAGTCGTTGATTTGATCCGACTGTCGTCGGATCAGATCGGTCAATTGATGGATAGTAGAGCGGTCGTCATTCGGTGGAGATTCAGACCCCGCTCTACGACTGGAACTGCCTATATCCCGACGTCCTTTCGGCATTTTTATCTATTTCTACAATTATTCGCATAAAGTACATATCAAATAACACGTAATAATAAAATCAAATATTAAACTTACAGGCCAGGCTGGTTCTCCAGGCTTTTGAGCGGCAGTACATGGACAGTCTTCAGAATCTATATCCTAAGCTCTGATACCACCTGTGGCGACCCTACTTTTCTAAGTACGATTAGTGGCGGATTTCCGCAACGTAAGCCGCGGAAGGCCCGTCTAATTAAAACTTTTTCCCTAAAATAATATACACTAATATAAAAATATGTCTACATCGTTATCTCTGTACACGAGCCGAAGCCCCAAAAATATCAAAAGGTCAAAAACCCTATCGCCGCTCCACAGGTCTTCATCCATGTACCGCCCCGCCCTCAAAAGTCCGTGGAGCACCGCCACCAGCCGCCTCAGTCTTGACGCGTGTCAGCGTCAGACTCGGTACCTACAACACGTAAACACTGAGCTATTGCCCAGTAGGTGAATAAAATGCAATGCAGCGTGCACTCATTCCCAATCCCAATTCTCACAACATGATATAATGCACGCTCGTTTCCATATTTCTATCGTATCTCAATATCAGGGCCCTAGGCTGGACTCAGCACCTCGCGCGCAATAAAATAAAATATATCGTCTGGTCGCTAACGCCAGACTAGCGGTGCCCACGCCGATAGTGCGCTGATCGATCACGTCAACGTCCTCCTATCAGGTCGCCCCTTCCGCTACACAACTCATCCGACGGTTTGCACCTCGGGTCGCTCACGCCCGAGTAGACAGATCGCTCACGTCTGTCTCCCGTCAGGTGCCCCGCGAGTCCAACCTCAACTCCGCTACGAGTCTGACTGCCAAAATCGGCACATCTACCCCGCTCAATCGACACCTTAAGTCTTAAGGTGTCACCACTGATGTGGTCATTATCCCTCACAATGTCGTGCGATGTCATGCATATACGTGATACACATGAAACGTGATGTCACATAAAATATACGTAAAACACGTAAGTCACATAAGTCACGTAATCACATAGTCGCAGATAAGCGTTTACGTGTCGTAGATGAATGATTCACCTACCTGTCCTCCGCTATAACCAACTACGAAGTCCCGTGAAGTCTCTATAGATCGGTCGTCTGAATATATTAATATTATTAGTATATGTGCTAGTTCTCGAAAACCCTAAAATTATCGAAACCTAAAAATAATAATATTCCTAAAAATAAATAAACCATAAAATATTGAAAACCCTAGAAATAGCAGAATTCTAAAATACCTCAAATTTATTAATTAAAACAAAATGTCGAAATCTCACAAATGTCGATACCTTATCCCTCGAATTGTCGAAACATATAAATATCGAAACCTACTTCTTATATCGACATTTATTACTATTGTCATTAAGCATCTTGGGCAAGAAATGTCGAGACCTCAAAGATAGGTAAATGTCGAGACCACTATGCTATCGAGATCTTCTTTATAATGATGTCGAGTTCTATATCTAATAAATGTCGAGCTTATCTAAGAACATCGAGTTTATAAATGTCGAATTTCTCACAAGATACATCTCGATATCTTTGATGCCAAAATGTCGAGACATATTAAAAATGTCGAATTATGCAAATGTCGATATCTATTACTTCCCAAAAATCTAATAGATGTCGAGATATATTCCTACCAAAATGTCGAATGTAAAAGTCGAGACCTTCTAAATGTCGAAACCATAAAAATGTCGAAGGCTTGTATAATGTCGAAACCCTCTAAATATAAATGTCGGGACATATAAATATCGAGTCCTTTAAATATCGAAGTCTTATAAAATGTCGAGACCCTCTAAAAACAAATATAAATGTCGAAAAGGTTCATAGAAGATGTCGAGAGGCTTAAGCTAAATGTCGAAATCTTCTTAAAATGTCGAGCACTTTACAAATGTCGAAGCTTATAAAATATCGAAACTTTATAGGTGTCGACGACTTTTCCATAAAATATCGAGACCTCCATATGTAATAAATAAATATCGATATCTTACTAGCTCAGGTGTCGAAATTCTTTTTTTTTTTTGCTAAAACACCATGCCGAGAACTTCTAACAACATGATTCTCCCCAGAAACCCTAAAATCAATACCACTAACATCATCTTCAAGAATCATTCCTAATACAGAATACGGTATTATACCTTAAAATTCTACATTCCTAAAGAATCTATTAAACTCTAGTTTCTAAGTACGACATCCTTCGAATAGTACTTAAAGTCATTATCTAACATTCTATATCTGTTGAAAATACCATAACAGCATCGAATTCATCTTTTAAGAAATATACCTTCCTTTCACTTTAAGCTCAGCGTCGAACTGTTCTGTTTTACGGGCTGAAATTCCTTTCGTTTTCTCCTTCCCTTTCTTAGTATAGTATTTCTTATCATTATCAGTTAAGTTATGGATATGTACTAATATAAAGCTTTCGAGAACAGTGATGATTAGACACTTATGCGATGGTGGGCTTTTTCCTTAAGCTTAAGTAATCTATTACTTATCACATTTCTAGAAATTGGGCCTAAGTTTCGAAGGTTAATTGGGCAGCCTATCACTATTTGTTAGCTTACTATTCTTATTCTTGTTCAGATTTCACATCTTAAATTTCTTTACAAAAATTTTAATTCACATAACCACATAATTGTTTACATCAAAAATCCCATATTAAAAAAAATTTACGGGTATTACAATGAGAACGTAGCCGGCCAACCTTGAACCCATGCTTTTGTATGCTGATGCGTTCTAAGTCGCCTGTTAGATATCTACATCATTGTGAAACAACTATTCAGAGTATGATAGCAACATGTTAATCATTAACATATAATACAATAACAAGTACTCATTACATTTCTATACGTATCATTAACATTTCAATCATATACCCCGTCACATAACCATTTCTTATAACGTGAAATGAGTCCATTTCTATAAGTACCGTAAACCTTTCAGTCATACGTTTTATCACGTAACCATTTCAATCACGTAGTGATCATCACATAACCATCGTCATGATCGTTAGATCAATGCATTTCTATATGATCATTTTATTTTGATACTCCCGTCATAGACTGGCTAGACTCGTATGCCGTCGGCGTCCATGCATAGGACTCTGTCATCCCCCAATTTGAAGGGAAGTAACTGTCATCCCCCGATTTGAAGGGAAGTATGCCGTAGCATCCGTATCATCCGATGTCATAGCAGTCATAACGGTTTCTCCGTTCATTATGACGTGTATACAAATGCTATGACCATATCCTTATTTTACATATCTCACAAATTTATAAAATCACCTTTGTCACATAAGAGCACGTTACGGCACGTAAGCCCAATCAATCCATATAGCACGCATATCATAAAATCAATCTAGTCACATTTAGCAGATAAGAGCATATTGCGGCATATAAATCCAATTAATTCATATATCATAAAATTATCAATCAATTAATTCATAAAAAGCACATGAGACACATAAATACATGTTGCATATCATACTCACAGGTTTCGTTTATACTCCCGTTCGCTAATCAACCATATCCTTGACTTTATCGGGGACCTATAGAAATATTATTTTCGGTAAATATGAGATCCCAAATATGACGCATATGTCGTGATATGCATGCGTTCTTACGCATGATCATGTTTCTTTTTAATCCTTACATTTTTCAATTTATTTAATCATTTTGATATACTGCACTTTTTTCGGCCTAAATGTTTTATTTACTTAGTACCGAAAACTTTATGAAAATCCTATCTTATACTATATCGAAAGTATTAAAGTACCATTAACTTCACCATGTCGAAATTTTAGGGTTATATCGAAAACCTTGTGTACATAAATCATGCCGAAATGTTCTTGCCTTTGCCGAAAACTTTACCCAACCTATACCGAAAATTTTGTGCAAGACCAATACCCAAAACATTGGTCGATATTATTACCGAGAACTTTATAAATAAACCTATCGAAAACTTTATTCTATGTTTATCAAAACTTCAGATTTATCGAGAATTTCAGAACCTTAGACGAAAAACTTTCAGACTATTAAATTCAAAATACCGAAAACATTGTTGTATAGGTTTGAATGCTTAATGCCGAGATCTCTATGTCTTTAACAAGAAAACCTTTGTTAGCATGATACGAAGAGTATTCATATGCTTGGAACAATTCGCATCGAATACTCATACACACTTGAAAACGCATTTACACTATATTGAATCACCAATATCCGAAATGTTCCTTTACATTTTCTTAAATCGAAACCTTCTAGTTACCTAAATCAGACCTCAAAAGCTTTATAGTATTAAATCTATACTACCAAAACTTTCAAATAATCAGACTTTAAATGTGGAAGATCATGATATGGCTGAAATAAATTTCTAAAGGGATCAAAACCCTAATTCATCAAAACTGTAATATCTGACTGAAACATTCTTATTAACCAAAAGTCTGAAAACCCTCCAATGTTAACGAATTCTAATATAGAAAATTTCCTAATCCATATGCAAACCTTCGGCACCTAAATATAAAATCACATATTTAAACCTGAAATTTAGGTTTCCAATATATATATATATATATATATATATATATATATTTATGAGTTGTAGGAAAGGTTCACCTCAAATTTGATTCTTAAACTTCCAAAATTTAGCCGAGTTTTGGTTCTTGCTCTGCCCCTTTTTCTTCTAAATACTCCCTATCTTTTATTCGTGTCGATGTTTATGAAAGGTTAGTTGGGATAAATACTAATTATTGGGAAGGGTGAGGGTGGCGCAAGTTACCACTTTTATTAAGAAACGTCGATGTTATCCCTTTAATATCGAAATCTTTAAACTTTACCTATCATATCGAAAACTATTATTTCAGACTTGTTTATGTTTTGTACCGAAAACCTCTCATGCTAAGTATAATTCGATAGTTATCTCCTTATCGAAAACTTAGCTTTAATTAATTATTTCATGCGCCGAAAACTTTGGTTATTTAGGCCTTCTATCGAACACTCAACATTTAGTTCTCCACCAATCACATTCAATTCATTGGCTACCACAACTTTTATTTTACTTAGGTTTTCCACCTTTTATATATATATATATGTCTCTATCAATTCATATATATAAGGGTTTCGTAGATAGTGACGTGTTTTGCCTTAAAGTCAAAGTAAGATTATATTAGCCATATCTATTGTTGTTCTAAATGAATTCCACGTGTAACCTTCCTTTCAAAAGTTTTCTCACTTCAACTCAAGTATTCGTGACATTACCTATCGAGAATCATAATTCTCGTAACTTATGTATTCGAAACAATCAAATTTTTCGAGAATCTGGTTCTCGCATTTCTCCACCTTAGACATGCATTTAAATACTTCAACCATTTCACTACTAAAACTTATAATACTTAGCCAAATACTATTATTATCATCTATATACATATCCGTAAAGTTAATTAATTGCATAAATTAATGTAAATGCATTTATATGCATGAAATTATTATGTAATGATTCAATTTGGTTTCGGTTCCTGACAGGTTCGGCCTCGACGAAGCGTCTCTAGTTCCGGAAGAAGGTAGGCCGTCTCTTTCTTCAATTCAATTTTTTCAATTTTTTTTTTAAGTTGTACCGAGCATCCTTTGAATGTGGCATTGTGAGAGCCCGACTTCAGAGTGGTACGCGCGGCGGAATTGGTAGGTGGACCGACCGATTTAGTATGCATAACCCCTTTTATTGTTAGGTCCTCAATTATCAACTCTTAGATCCTAGACTTGAAATCCTAAGGAAATCGATTAGAATTATAGAAAATGAGATTTCGATCGAAAACCTTCTTTGAAGAACTTGAGAGAGAATTCGTGTAGTGATTTGTGAGGGGGAACGCAGACTTTTCAACGTCCAACTCGTATTTTGTGTATGCATAACCCGTATTTTGAAAAAGTATGTGTTCCAACTCGCCAATCTATCTCTGATAGCAAGCCACAGGATGATTTCGATCATGGGCCTCCCTCTTGACTCCAAACTCAATTAAGTGATTTATGAGGATGGCTGGTGCTGGCCTGCTCGTACATCGACGGACTATCTGGACATCGAGCCTTTGCTCCCACAGGTTAGACCTAAGGTTAGACCTAATGAAGAGGTTAAGATTATTTGGAGTGCTTCTTCGAATGGTATTTTCGCTACCTGCTCGGCCAAGGAGAGTATACGTATGCGGCGTCCTTAAGGTCCCATTGTACACGCTCACTTGGCGGCCCACTTGCTATCCCTAGACATGAAATCATCTTGTGGCTTTGTAGCGTATTTTCTTTATTTGAATATCAAATAATTCGGAAAATAGTACAAATGAAATTTGATGAAATTTAGTGGATTCCATCTCTACTTATTCCCCTGATTCTTCAAGTACTTTGGAAAATTCTTGAGTATTGAAATTCTTGATTTGGGTCTTTATTTGAAGCTTCTTCGTGGGCTCTTGAGCTTGATCACGGAAGTCTTCAGTTTTCGTCTTCGAGTCTGGATTTGATCTTCGAGTTGTGAGCCTGGTCTTGGGCTTCAATTCTTGAGTTCGGGCTTTGAGTCTTGAACTTGGGCTTTAGTCTTGAATTGGGCTTTAGTCTTGAATTGGGCTTCGAGTTCTGAACTTGGGCTTTAGTCTTGAACTTGAGCTTCAGTCTTGAACTTGGGCTTCAGTCTTGAACTTGGGCTTCGAGTTTTGAACTTGGGCTTTAGTCTCGAACTTGACCTCGGGTCTGTCTTGAACTTGGGCGTCTTGAACTTAGGCTTTAGTCTTGAACTTGATCTTGGGCTTCGACTCTTGAAGCGCGTCCTTGATTTTCGTCTTTGAATCTTCGAATCTTCGAATCTTCAAACCTTCAAGGCTTGATCTTCGAATCTTCAAGGCTTGATCTTCGTCCTCGAACGTCTTCAATCTTCGAGTGTCTTCGGTCTTCGTCCTCAAACTTCTTCAAGATCTTCGTCCTCGAACGTCTTCAATCTTCAAGCGTCTTCGATCTTCGTCCTCGAACGTCTTCAAGATCTTCGTCCTCGAACGTCTTCAGTCTTCGATCTTCGTCCTCGAACGTCTTCAAGATCTTCGTCGTCAAACGTCTTCAATCTTCGAGCTTCGTCGATCTTCGTCCTCGGACGTCTTCAAGATCTTCGTCGTCGAACGTCTTCAATCTTCGAGCTTCGTCGATCTTCGTCCTCGAACGTCTTCAAGATCTTCGTCGTCGAACGTCTTCAATCTTTCACTAAAACACGATGAACTTTGCAGAGAAATCGAAAGCTTTAAAAGTCTTATATCGTCTCTCGAAGCTCGTGTTTTCTTGAGTATTTCTGACTTGTGGTTTCTGAATTCTAAAGCCCTGTATTTATAGGCGTAGAGAATTCTCTATTACGGAAAATATAATCTTTTTGGGGTGATTTCTTCCATATTTATGCGGATTTTATCCATATATGATTTGATTTTGATTTGATTTATTCCATATTCGACATATTTGATTTGATTCCTTTACTTATTTAACAAATCCCTATACATATTTACCATGTATAGGATTTTGTATAAAAGGAATATATATTGTCATATATGACATTAATTTTTAATTAAATAAACTATTTATTAACTTGAGATTAATTTATAGATCTCAATAAATAGCAATTTAATTAAATGATCTCATTTTATTTTATTTTATTTTGGAATTAATTTACTAAATTCCAATAATATTAGTAGACAATTTAGTTTTAATTGTCTACAAATGCCCCCACTTCAAGTCTTGTTGACGGACTTTCGGAGACGAGATTTGAAGTATATATATCCCATTTTTTTTGTCAATTATGGCATTATCCCCTTGCTGCTTCGTCGTCACGCACTAAATCTCGCATTACCGAGTTGGGTACGTGGTTTTTACGGGCCTTTTGGCTTTGCTTGTACTATTCGCCAACTAACCAGTTAGGGGAAGATATTGTCATGTCGAAGTAAACCTCCATGATTTGTACGGAAAGAAAAATAATTCCCATGCTGACTTAAAGCAAGCATATGCGAGATATAGTTTATTTTGGGAATTAAATATTTAACCCATATTGGGTTCCACCATTGTGCATAAGTAAGCCCTTTTCCCTACGTTAGATAGCCTCACAGCAAGAAGCAAAAAAAAAGAACTTATTGCATAAGTCTCCAAGTTGGACTTGAAACCATGAAGTCTTCCACATCAGCGAAGGTCACGAGCAAGCCAGCTCTTCTAGGCAAGCTTCTGTTATTTATTTCTTATTTTTTTCGACACTTGTATCATCATGTTTAGGGGTACTGGAACATCTTAACCATGCTTCTGCCACTTCCAGGGTCGAACATGATTTTCTTCAAAGACATCGTATCTTCTTCCGGCGTACGACACCTAGCTATACTCGAGGATGAGAAGCAATCTGTCGAAGATGAAATCATGCTCGTAGTCTACCCTCCCTTTATTGGGTCGTTCAGCGAAGATCGGAGGACTTCGAATCCTCCACACACTCCGGACTAGTCAGCGAAGACTGATCTGAATCGAAATCGCAAGGCTTGGATTTTGAAGTCGAGTCATCATTCACTGCCGAACAGTCCCCATCATCGTTCGTCGTCAAACAGATCACTTCCTCTTCCTTCGTTGGGACGTGCGATCATTGAAGGGAAATCCGGTGTTATGTGGGGGGACATTGTTATTCGGTTTCCCGGCGAATTCAAGTATATCGAAGGGTATTGGGAGTGGACGAGGACGTTCTTTGTCGATACGAGAAAACGCTGAGAGACATCCAAGTTCACGACCCGATATACGCTTCGCTTTTCACATATGACGTTGATACCAACATTATGAAGGCCGTCTGCGAGGCATTGTGCCCGGCGACCAACACGCTTCTGACCTCTCATGGAGAACTGTCGATTTCTTTGTGGGACCTATATAACCTTGCAGGGCTTACGATGGACGGCTCTCTCTATGATGAAGTCGTTCCTTGCGCTTCAGAGCTGAATGGCATTGACGAGGCTGGCGATCGATACATACCTCGTTCCTGCCAAAACTTATTTCATGCCTACTCTATACTCCAGAGCCGCGACAGCCGATCTTCTCGGGTGTCTTTGTTGCAGTGGGTGAAGTTTTGGTCGAAAGAGGAGATAAAGTACGCTCAACCTCCTCCTCGCAAGGAGAGAAAAAACTTTCGTACCCGGGACAATTCGACTCATAACCCTCGTGGTGTGCTGGGAGAGTGCCGTCCGTGGTCCCCTGGAGCTAAGAAGTTATTTTTTAGTTTGGGTCTTAGAGGAAACTTGCAGGATGAGGTCTACTTGGCAGCGTTTTTGGCATGTTGGTTGTGTACGTTCGTCCTTCCCATCGAAGAGGTTAGCTTTATGCGCCCTAGTGTCTTCAAAGTCGCATGCCTCATGGCGTCCGGTCAAAAGATAGGCTTGGCGCATCCTGTTCTAGCTAGCATCTATAACGGTCTTAATCTTATTACAAGTTCCTTGAAGTTTGGCGACACCCATGCTGCTTTCCCAGCCCATGCTTGGTTGGCTTGCTACTTCAAGACTCATTTTAAACTTTACCCAAGTTTGAAGGGTTCGAAGATGACATGCTATTCTGGCGAAAACGGCGCAAGGCATTTTAGTCCTGCCGAGGCTTGTAGGAGGATTCACAAACGCGACATAATTTTTTGGACTTGCAACATTTTGACTCCGAATCAAGACTTTCTCTTTACGGACAACGGAAGCGCAGAAGAATATGAACAAAACTATTTCATGGCTGTCCGTTCGAGTCGGATCCCGTTGAGGCGAGGAGATCGCTTCATTATTGAGCCATATAGTCCACATCGTTTCAGTCGTCAATTCGGGTTCCTTCAGGATGTGCTGGCACCTTGAAGCATGATATTCGGGAGGGGTCTTTGAGTGAAGGCCTTTATTATTGGCGCGCATGTATCCAAACTAAGACGGGTTCTCGAGTGTGGTTCCCTAGCATGCCTCCGTGCACTCGGAAGTATTATACGGATTCGTATAAGAAGTGGTGGTTTGAAGTTCATGGGAATTATTTTACTGAAAATGTCGTGAAGCTAATTGGTGCAGGGGTACCATGCTTAGAGTCCAAGCAGGCTGTCGAGGGTGAAGTGGCAACGGTTCAAAATCCTTCTGATGACATATGTAACCCCCTTGCGACCGCACGCGCCTTGGTTGACGTCTTGGGCAAACGTGGCGATCCATGCTTATCTGGAGATACCGCGAGTAGGAATGCTGATCGTCATTGGAAGAGACCTAAGAAGAGCCGCCATGAAGACATTGGAAATAGACACACTTCGTCAGTCGTCTTTCCAAACTCTGATAATATATATTGCATTTATTATTTATTTCCCTTTTTTTATTATATCTATTTTCTTTGTAGAAACCTGACACCCTTCTTTCCCTTTTTTTTTAGGCGGAAGATGCTGCCCCCAATAATACTTCGTTGGGTGATGATGCAGTTATTGAAGTTAGGCCCGCGGTAGCGTCAAACTCCTGTTCTTATTATATATATATTTTTGCATGTTCTTATTATTGTTGGTCCTTCATGACATCGTCCCTTGTTATTCTGACAGTTCTTTGAGATCATCGAGCGACCAGAAGCAAGCCAGGGCTCGGTGTTAGGACCTAACTCTTTGTTGGGCAATCCTTCTCTCGTTGAAATTGAGCCGAAGAACGCATCGGGACCCAAGGTCGGGTCAGTGAGCCGTTATGCCGATGTCTCTGTTTTCGAAGGCGGCAAGCTAGTCCTAAAACATGAAAGAGCGTTCTTTCAGGCGATGTGGGATGATTTGCTTAAAAGGATAGTGAACACCTCGATCGATTCTCTTTCTTCGCTAAGGCCAGATGTTGACGTGGTCCTCAAATCGATGAAGCGGCTTGATTTGGTGGGTACTTCTCACATAGAAGAGTTCCTCAAAGTTCTTTTTGAAAAAGCATCCAATTATGATGAGGCGAGATCGGCGTTCTCTGACAGACCTTCTGAAGAGCAGCATACGCGTCATCTCAAAGAAGCCAAAAACTGTCTCGAAGTTGTTCGAGTGCGGGAACAAGCAAAAGACAATCAAGTTCAATCAGAGAGGGATGAAATGGCTTGGATCGAAAATGAATGCAGAAAGTTGAAGAAAATGAAGAAAAAGCTTATATCTTCTATCAAGCATGGCGAAGAACTTCTTCAAGCGATTCAAACCGAACGTCGTGAAGCCAAGGGGGCTGTTACTTCTTTTCGTAATGCACTTCCAATAAACGAGGAGATTGCAAAGAACCTGAGCGCAACGCAGACAATTCTCCAAGTCGCCAAAGACAAATTAGGGAATTTTAAGCTCTTTAATTAATCATAGCTTTATATCCTCTCATTACTCTGTTCTGAATAACTTTATTAAGTCATAAATAAAAGTATGTTTTCTTTACATATCACTGATTTCTCCTTTCGTTCCTTTGCATCGGACGTTTCGCATATTGTGAGTGGCTCAACGCACTTGATTAATCTGCTTAGAGCTCTTTGTCGAATAATGTTCGCGATCCCCGTCTAGGCTTTCATCCGATACCTCCCATATCTGCATACACCCTCATCTCACCGAAGTTGTTACTTGCCTCCTGTTATTTTTTTTTTATATATATGACTGAACTTAGACGATGTCCAAGCTGCCTACGTACCCTTTGAGGGGATCAAGTCATTTCTCGTCGTTCAATTTTACTATTATTATTATTATTATTATTTTTGGGGGGTGGTGGTTCCGTGCACAGTTTATACTGATGCGGACCAGGAGTATCCGTTGTTTAACCACACCGGACTATGTGGGATAAGCTAGCAGTTTAAACATATGCACTTATCATTGATGTTCGCCTTTTCACAGTTTATACTCGTGCGGGCCAGGAGTAACACGCAGTTTAGACTCGTATGTCAAGGTGTAACATGCAGTTTAGGCTCGTGCGTTAAGGAGCAACATGCAGTTTAAGCTCGTGCGTTAAGGAGCAACATGCAGTTTAGGCTCGTGCGTTAAGGAGCGACATGCAGTTTAGGCTCGTGCGTTAAGGAGCGACAATTTTTTTTTCTTTTTTTCTTTTTTTTCTTCTTTTTTTGTTCTTCTTTTTTTTTCTTTTTTTTCTTCTCTTTTTTTTTCCTTTTTTTTTTCTTTTTTTGTTCTTTTTTTACTTCTTCTTTTTTGGTCGGGTCCCCCATTTTTAGGCATAGTAACGTTTCAAGAATTTGCCGTTGATTTTGCCAATTCTTAATCCGTCTTCGGACACCAACTTGTATGCTCCGCTCGTATAGACTTCCTTTACGACGTAGGGACCATCCCATTTTGATTTGAACTTGCCCCCAACTCGACGGTTGGTGATGATTGGTCTTCGTACTGCAAGTACCCAATCTCCAACTTGAAACGACCTAAGCTTCACTTTCTTATTAAATGCTCTTGAAAGACGAGCTTGATAGCATTCCGACCTTTGTTGTGCGTCGAGTCTATTTTCATCAAGAGCTTCAAATTCTTCGAGACGTAAGCGAGCGTTCTCCTCCGTAGTGAGTCCTTCTTGTATAGCCATCCTAAGAGAAGGAATTTGTTGTTCGAGTGGAATTACAGCTTCAGTTCCATAAACGAGAGCGTAAGGTGTTGATTCAGTGGGCGTCCGGTGAGTAGTTCGATATGCCCATAAAGCTTCATTAATTCTCAGGTGCCAGTCCTTCTTCGATTTTGACACTATCTTCTTCAAGAGATTGCACAACGTCTTGTTGAATGCTTCGGCGAGTCCATTTGCGGCAGCGTTATACATAGATGATTTCCTCTGTTTGAACCACTCGCAGAGTTTATCTATTGTGCTATTACAGAATGGTTTTCCATTATCAGTGATGATGTAGCGAGGGATCCCGAAGCGATATATAATTTTGATGCGAATGAAATCAGCGACATTTTCCTTCTTTACTTCTTTTAGAGGAATAGCCTCAGCCTATTTGGAAAAGTCGTCTTTTCCAGCAAGAATTTATAAGTGTCCACCCGATGACTTTGTCATTGGTCCCACGACATCTAATCCCCAAGCGTAGAACGGCCATGCAGCAATTGTTGGATGTAGTGGCTCAGGTGGTTGGTGCATAAGGTTAGCATGGAACTGGCAGCTTGACATCGTCGTGCATGATCTAAGCAATCTTTAACCATCGTTGGCCAGTAATATCCCATCCGTTTTATGCGAAAGTACAACTTTGGTCCAGACTGATGAGCACCACATATTCCCGAGTGAGCTTCCTCCATGGCTTGACCAGCTTCTTCTTCACTTAAACATCTCAAGAATACACCATCGAAAGACCTACGAAACGAGGCGCTTGTCGTCGAATATCGATTCGTTGACGTGGGTCATCGGGCAGCTTCCCATGTTCCAAGTAATCGACCAATAATTGCCTCCAGTCTTCTTCCTCCACTTCGAATACTTCGATGGTGTGATTTTCTTCCTCAGCAGTACTATCGTCTTCACTATCATCCTCAAAATTGGGTGGCACGACCCAGTTTCGGTAAATGGGTATTTGGGTTTTCTCATGAGGCGTTGAAAGAGTCGAAGCGAGTTTGGCTAATGCGTCTGCTTGCTTGTTTTTGGATCTCAGCACATGCTCGATTGTTGCTTCCCCGAGATATCCTATCATCCTTCTGGCGTAGTTACAATATGGGAGGAGCTCAGGCTTCTTTACTTCATATGAGCTGGCTATCTGGCTAACAATCAACTTGGAGTCGCCATATATTGCGAGCTGTCTCTGTTGAATCTCGACAGCCATCTCTAATCCAAGAATTAAAGCCTGGTACTCGGCAACATTGTTCGAGCAATTCTGAGTTAGAGTGAAGGAATAAGGGAGCACGTCTCCATCGGGAGTGACGAATACTACTCCTGCTCCGGCCCCTTCTTGGTGTGAAGCTCCATCGAAATACATCTTCCACGGGGGAACTACTTCGACCAAGAGTACGTGTTCGTCGGGCAATTCGTGGCATAACTCCCACTCTGCTGGGATAGGATGATCAGCAAGGAAATCTGCCAAGACTTGTCCCTTACAGCCTTTTGAGGTACATATGTGATTTCGAATTGTTGCAATTGTAAATACCACCTCGCAAGCCTGTCTGAAAGCACCGGTTTTGACATCACGTATTACAGCGGATTTGCCCTTGACACCAAGCGGATGCTATGAGCTTGAAAATAATGCTAGAGCTTCTGGATTGAGAAGATGAGCGCTAGACATAATTTTTCGATTGGAGAATACTTTAGCTCGTGGGGTGTCATCATCCTACTGAGGTAGTACAATGTGTTTTCTTTCCCGTTGTCATTTTCTTGTGCTAATAGGGCTCCAACAGAGCTTTCTTGGGCAGTTATATATAAGATGAGTGGTTTCTCTGGTATAGGCGCGGCCAACACTGGCGGATTTGTTAGATAGGATTTGATGCGTTCGAATGCATTGTTGCAGGCTTCATCCCATTCGAACGTAACACCCTCTGAGGCGACTAAAAGGTTGACATCGACCGGCTAGATTCGAGATGAATCTCCTCAGGTATGCCAACTTCCCTTGCAAGCTTTTGAGCTCGTGGATGTTACGAGGTTTTGACATCTTCAAGATTGCATCTATCTTTGCCTGCTCAATTTCGATGCCCTTTTGACGCACTATGAACCCGAGAAACTTCCCCGAGGAAACACCAGACGCGCACTTGAGAGGATTCATTTTGAGTTGATATCTTCTTAAGCGATTGAACACATTTCTCAAATTACTTAGGTGATCCTCACGTCTTTTAGACTTCACTACTAAATCATCGACATAACATTCAACATCCGTGTGAAGCATATCGTCAAAGATCTTCTGCATTGCTCTCTGGTATGTGGAACCCGCATTCTTTAATCCGAATGGCATAACCTTGTAGAAATAGATCCCTTTTGGTGTGCGAAAGGCCGTTAACTCTTCATTTTTTGGCGCCATGCGAATTTGATTATAGCCAGAAGATCCATCCATGAAGGATAGAGCTTCGTGACCGGTCGTGGCATCTATCATAAGCTCGGGTATTGGCAACGGGAAATCATCCTATGGACATGCTTCGTTCAAATCTCTGAAATCGACACAAACTCGCATTTGTCCATTTTTCTTCTTGACGGGCACTATGCTTGAGATCCATGTTGGATATTTGACTTCTCGAACGAATCCAACTTCAATCAACTTATTGACCTCAGCCTCAATGAGTGGAATTAGATCTGGTCGAAACCGCCTCTGTGCTTGCTTAACTGGGCGTGAACCTTTCTTTATCGATAAGTGATGGATTGCTACTTTTGGGTCCAGTCCAGGTATTTCCTTATATGACCAAGCGAACACGTCTTTGAATTCTGTCAGCAGCTCGATGTAGTTCTTCTCTTCATCGTCATCTAGAAGCGCACTTATATATATTGGTCTACTTTCATTTTCATCGCCCAAGTTGATTTCTTTCAACTCGTCTACCGTTGCCTTAATACCTTTTTCAAGCTCAAGAGGAGCTATCTCAGCATCTTCTTCGATGAGATTTTTGTCGTTTATGGTGATATGACAAGATGAACATCTGCTTTCCCTATCTTCTCCGTTCTCGTGATATCGATCGCCGTTACACGATGCATAGCGTGGTAGAGTCATGTGGGAACGACTTTTTACTTTAAGTTGAGTTGTGAGCCGAATGACGCGTCGATGGCTCTGCTTCTTCAGCAACTTTAAGTTTTCGCACGGATCAAGTCTATCAAATACGGAAGTTCGTAGATTGTTCTCAAGTCTTAGTCTTTTGAACAGACCCCTTTTAATTCCTATTCTCTCAAACGGAGTCTTCTTGTGTCCTAGCCTTTCGAACGGACTCTTCTTGTACCCTAGTCTTTGAAAGACTGACGTGGGCATCATCCACTTCAATGCGTTACTGCAATATGCATCAGTTTCCGACACACAGTTTATACTAGCCCTCTTTAATACTATGCGAACAGGCTTATGAGGGGTAAACCCGAGACCTTTCTGAGTATTTCTCAATTCAAGAGAACTTCTGTTTAGGGAGTCTGGGAGTTTACCCAATATTGATTTTTCATTCGGATCATATCCTGCTTTTGTGAGGAGTTTATAAGCCTTAGGACCAAATACTCCACGCATCTGCCTATTTGACGACATATGATGTCCATTTTCTGATTGATGTGTAGATCCTTCAGCTTTGACCGGCGAGCTTTGCGGTTTCTTAGAGCCAATTTGAGTAAAGGGTAGTGTAAGAACTTTCATTGGGTATATCATCCCTCCAATGTCTTGCGTGCCTTCATCACCTTTATTCCTGTATGTCGTACTTTCCTCATGCGTCACATTCTCACTCGTTTCCTTTGTAATCGGCAAAGTATGATTCGACTTCGGTAAACGGGTTTGTATCGCCCAGAACTTTGTTTATCGCGCCGTTATCGCAGTACTTGAAACATAAAGTCGACGGCACGACTCCATTCTCGTGCAGCCATGGACGACCAAGCAGCACGTTGTAAGACGTCCTGTCGTCAATCACGTGGAGCAATGCTGTTGATGTCATATTTTCCATCACTAGTTCCAATCTGACCATACCAATGGCTCTTTGGCCTCCTTGGTTGAAACCTTGGATCATCAGTCGACTGCTAGAGAGTTCTTCTATCAGAATTTCCAGTTCCTTTAGCACCCGTAGAGGCAGAATATTCACTGCAGAGCCTCCATCGATCAACATGCATTTTACCTTCTTTTCGCGAATGTAGCAGACACGAACAAAGGGCGATTATGTGGCTTAGAACCTAGAAGCAGATCCTCATCGGTGAATGTCATAGCAGACATGCATGAGCCAGTGGTGTTGATTTCCTCGATCTCATCTTGACAGTCATCGTAAAGGACTTCAGTTTCTTGAGTCATATAACGAGTAGCACAGTCTTCTTTCCAACTTTCAAAGTCCTCGTCGATAACTGAAATATAATTCGACTCTGCCGACTCTATATCAAGAGTTATTTTTCCTTGTCTAGCTAGTTGCATGACCTTATCCTTAAAAACAAAACAGTTGTGAATTGGATGACCTACCAAACGATGGTATTTACAGTAATTCGGATCGTGAGTTCGTCCTGCTTCATCGGGACGCTTCATCTCTGGTAGGTCAATGAGATCTGCGCGCAGAAGCTCATCGAAGATCTCTGATACTTCGGAGTCCAGAAACGGATACTTCTTTGCCTGAAGCTCTTTAAGCGTCAACTTCCTTTCTGTATTCTCTAGCGGCACATCACTTACCTCAATTTTCTTGCCCTTTTCCCTGCCTCGAAGCTTGAGAGGTGTGACGTTTGTCGCTAAAGATTCTTTGTTGTGGGGTTTTACAAATGGTCGCCCCCCTTTCTTGGCATCAGCTTTATCTTGGAATTTTCGAGCCTCTTGGACAGGTGGTCCATTTGCCCCACTTGTGGCTAGGCTAAGTTCCATATCATGGGCGCGGGTAGCCAATTCTTCAAATGTTCCAAAGGGCGTATTCCTTGAAGGATATACCGTAACCCCCATGTCATACCCTGAATGCACATTTCGATTCCCGAGGCTTCAGATAAGCGGTCCTTGCAATTAAGGAATTGATGTTCCATTTGATCCCAACTATCGATCGAACCGGCTTCCAAATCAATGTACCAATCGAAAGCATTGCCCTTCAGCGAACGAACAAATTGTTTGATGAGACGGTCTCCATATGTTCCTGCATCATTGCATGTCTCGGTGAAGTGAGCCACATGTTGCTTTGGATTTCCTTTGCCGTCAAACTGCTGAAATTTTGGAGGTTGGTAACCACTTGGCATCTTCAAGTTATCGATTCTAACAGTATACGGTTTAGAATACGTCAATGAGGGTTTGGACCCTCCGTCTTTCATTGTCCCAATGATGAACTCCTTCAGTTGGCTAACGGAAATCATCCCGTCATTAGAAACTTGGAAACTCCCCGAAGGTTTCTCGAGTTCCCTTTGCTCTTCTTTTTCGGTTTCGTCAGAAGATTCCTCCTGCTTCTCATATGCGCGGGTATTATCAACGTTGTTGCTCTTGCTAGTCAACTTTGCAAACTGGGCATCTTGTTCTTGCACGTGTTTCGTAAGCCCTTCGATTGCTCTCGTTAAACTTGCAATTTGCTCTTCCATCGTCGTAGCATTCGTCACCATGACTTCATCTCGCTTAGAAGAATTGCTTGAGGTCGAGTGGAGTGAAGGTACCGACGAGAACTCATTTCCGGCATCTTGTTCTTCTACCACTATGCCGAGAATGACATTATCTTTGCCAAAAATGACGTGGTGATCCGTCTCCTTGGACTCTGGAATCACTTTTGACATGCTTCGGGTCTTAACACCAGTGCTTTGACTGGAAGAACTTGAAACGCTAAAGTTCGATGAGTTTGTCATTGATAGGGCTGGGGAAAATACCGAAATACCGAAATACCGTCCTTATCGTATCGAATCGTATCGAAAATATAAAAAATTTTGGTATACCGAAGTTTTTGGTAAGGTATGATACCGTACCGAAAATTTTCGGCACGGTAATGGTATGAAAGTTTTTAAAATTAGGTATACCGATTATACCGAAATCGTCTAAAATTTTTAATATATTTTATATATATATATACACACCTATATATATTATATTATTTCAAAATATAAAATGAAAAATTAAGGATCTTCATAAACTTATTTAGCCCATAAATTATTAACTTATACACAACTTTCTAATATTAGGCCCACCATATTCTACTTATGTAACTCAAGTAACGTTTAATGTTTGCCTTTTTAATTTTTTTTAATGATTTTTGAAAGCGTGAAGATGCAATGTAATTACTTTTTGTTAATCGTCACTAATTTTTTTAAATATAGCCGCTTCGTTTTAATTAATCTGTATATAAAGTTGTATTTTGTGGTTATGTAAAGTTTTTTGTCTTACTAAGGAGACTAGCTAAAATATGTAAATTATTTAAGGTTAAAAAATCTTTTATTTTGAAAAATTTGGTATTAATGATCTATCTTATTGGGGCCTAAGGAGTTTGAATTGATTATAAATTCCAAAACAACGAATTAACGGACATGCATGGTAAAAAACCCTGAATGGTATAGAAGGTATGATACCGATACGATAGCGAAATTTTGGTATGATACCGTATCGAAATTAAAGGTATACCGAAATTTTGGTATGATATTGGTATGATTTTTTTGGATACCGAAATTTCGATACGGTATACGGTATCACAGTTTTGGTACGGTATACCGTACCGAACCACCCCTAGTCATTGATGCGTTCTAATTCTTGAAGAGATGAGAGGTAGAGAGGTGCCACTGGGCGTGCCAAAAATTTGTAGCGTATTTTCTTTATTTGGATATCAAATAATTCGAAAAATAGTACAAATGAAATTTGATGAAATTTAGTGGAATCTATCTCTACTTATTCCCCTGATTCTTCAAGTACTTTGGAAAATTCTTGAGTATTGAAATTCCTTGATTTGGGTCTTTGTTTGAAGCTTCTTCGTGGGCTCTTGAGCTTGATCACGAAAGTCTTCAGTTTTCGTCTTCGAGTCTGGATTTGATCTTCGAGTTGTGAGCCTGGTCTTGGGCTTCAATTCTTGAGTTTGGGCTTTGAGTCTTGAACTTGGGCTTTAGTCTTGAATTTGGCTTTAGTCTTGAATTGGGCTTCGAGTTCAGAACTTGGGCTTTAGTCTTGAACTTGAGCTTCAGTCTTGAACTTGGGTTTCAGTCTTGAACTTGGGCTTCGAGTTTTGAACTTGGGCTTTAGTCTCGAACTTGACCTTGGGCTTCGGTCTTGAACTTGGGCTTTGAGTCTTGAACTTGGGCTTTAGTCTTGAACTTGATCTTGGGCTTCGAATCTTGAAGCGCGTCCTTGATTTTCGTCTTCGAATCTTCGAATCTTCGAATCTTCAAGGCTTGATCTTCGTCCTCGAACGTCTTCAATCTTCGAGCGTCTTCGGTCTTCGTCCTCAAACTTCTTCAAGATCTTCGTCCTCGAACGTCTTCAATCTTCAAGCGTCTTCGATCTTCGTCCTCGAACGTCTTCAAGATCTTCGTCCTCGAACGTGTTCAATCTTCGATCTTCGTCCTCGAACGTCTTCAAGATCTTCGTCGCCGAACGTCTTCAATCTTCGAGCTTCGTCGATCTTCGTCCTCGGACGTCTTCAAGATCTTCGTCGTCGAACGTCTTCAATCTTCGAGCTTCGTCGATCTTCGTCCTCGAACGTCTTCAAGATCTTCGTCGTCGAACGTCTTCAATCTTTCACTAAAACACGATGAACTTTGCAGAGAAATCAAAAGCTATAAAAGTCTTATATCGTCTCTCGAAGCTCGTGTTTTCTTGAGTATTTCTGACTTGTGGTTTCTGAATTCTAAAGCCCTGTATTTATAGGCGTAGAGAATTCTCAATTACGGAAAATATAATCTTTTTGGGGTGATTTCTTCCATATTTATGCGGATTTTATCCATATATGATTTGATTTTGATTTGATTTGATTTATTCCATATTCGACATATTTGATTTGATTCCTTTACTTATTTAACAAATCCCTATACATATTTACCATGTATAGGATTTTGTATAAAAGGAATATATATTATCATATATGATATTAATTTAATAAACTATTTATTAACTTGAGATTAATTTATAGATCTCAATAAGTAGCAATTTAATTAAATGATCTTATTTTATTTTATTTGGAATTAATTTACTAAATTCCAATAATATTAGTAGACAATTTATTTTTAATTGTCTACAGGCTTGCTATCAGAGATAGATTGGTGACGTGGGATAAACCATGGGTTGCGGCTAAGGCTGGTTGCTCTACTTATCTCCTTTGCGACACGCAAGAGGTTGAGACGACTAGGCACCTTTTCTTCGATTGTCCCTTTTCCAGGCGCTGCTTATAGCTCCTTTGTGGGAAAATGCGCATGGGCTGGGCGGTTGGGGACTGGTTCGCCGGCATCTGGTGTGCGGCCCGGCACTGGAGGGGTAAACACTTAGCAAAATTGGGCCCTCGACATGCGCTGACCTCGTTGGTGTATCACCTCTGGATGGAGGTGAACAAAAGATGGCACGATGGGAGGCAATGCCGGCCATATCACATTATTGCTGATATTGAAACGTTACTGTGTTTACGTCTTTCTACCCTCCCCTCTAAGTATGCGCTACACTGTTGTGCTCTACGCCGGGTGTGGCGTATTGATTGGTAGGATGGCGGGTGCTTTGTTTTGTTTGTTTTGTTTGGTGCTCTTGGTTTCTGGTATCGGACTGCTCACACTTCGCCACTTCCTTGGGCGTGTTGTTGGGATGCGCTGGGATGCTCCACTCGTGTTTGACTTGCCGTGAGGTGGAGACTTGGCCGGCTAATCTCTCGCTCGAGCTGTTGTCGGGCCTCACTTTGTGGCTTGGTTTCTTCTGGGCGAAAAGAAACAGGAGTTGGCGCTGTTACGCCTTTCACCTCGACCTGAGTTGCAAACGCACCTGCTGCGTTTCCCCCGTTCTGCTTGATATCTCCCTCGGTGGATTTATCCTCTGCTGTGCACTTGCACCTTGCTTGCACATCCCCCGACTGCCCTGCTGGCACTGCATCTGGTGCCAAGATCCTGTAGACTGGTTGTGGATTGTGACACCTACCTTAGCCTCTGTATTGTTTTGTTTTGTTCTGTTTAGGCTTAGGTCTTCTTGGGACCTTGTAGGTGTCTGGGCTGTTTTGGTTGTACGATGTGATGTTCGGTCGGTAGATTGTTACCGCTTGTTACGTCGTGAGCGTTATTGATAAACGTATTTCAATGCATTTATCGTAGTATCTAATTGGGATATAATAGAGCTCTAGCAATTATTTTATGCGTTTATTCGCCATATTTACACTTATTCTTATATTGAAGGAGCTTAGGACGCGTTTCGGGCGAAAAGGAGCGAAAACGAGGCAAAACGGCGCAAAGATGAAGAACACTGTCAGGTGTCACGGCCGTGACACCTTATGCACTTTGCCGTGACAACCACCAGAGGCCGATTTAGAAGAGCTGATGGTCACGGCCGTGACACCTCTTGCACCAGGCCGTGACATCGAGCAGAACGCAAGCTAAGTATCATTGCAAAACGTCACGGCCGTGACGAGCGATGCAAGAGGCCGTGACGTTGGGCAAAGAGTTGAAGCGAAGATGGTCACGGCCGTGACACCCTATGCACTTGGCCGTGACACATGGCGGAAAGTGACGAGACGCGAGGCGATGATGGTTATGGCCGTGATGGCCCATCTCCCAGAAACGGAGACACCTACCAGATATCAACCCTAATCACTTAATAGACAAAAAAGAGCACAAAAGAACAAGGAAACACCTCCCGGAGCGCAAGAGACGGAATTCCATGCAGAATTAAACGAAGAATGATCCTCCCGCGCTACCATTGCAGATCATCCGTACATCAAGATTATGAGTTCTTCGCCTTTAATTCTTATTTCTTTCGTTGTTTTTCCTTCCATTATGCGTAGCTAAATTCCTTATGTGTTTGGGATTAGATGAACGCTAGGTTATTTCGTATTTAAGACATATGTTTATTGTGACTTGCGTATTCTGACTATTTATTGTTCTATGAGTTTGTTTCTTCTCTTTAATATGTCTATGTGTTAAAGTGAATGTATGGAAAATCTTTTAGGGCGACAACTAAATAACGATTAGGCCGTTTCGTAGATAGGAATCGAGTATAAGGCGAAAGCAAATACTTGATCCTCGCTATTAGTAATTACTGAACTTTAGATCCCCACGAGCGTTTAGGCCGACAGCAAATTCGCGAGTGGATAGGAAAATTACTGCGATTTAGTCAAGAATCACATAGGCATGATATTTCATTGTCTGAGGCGATCACACCTAGCGGGATTCGAATTCCGAGCACATCTTTATTATCTTAAGCTTCTTATCAACTTTAAGCGTGTTCTTTGAATCTCTAGTTGATTTAGGAGTAATCTGTTAGGATAGTTCGTAACATCATCTGCGTAATTTATTTAGGGTAAATATCGAGTCGATAGGTCACTACTAGTACTTAATTTATTCCTTGTGTTCGATACTCGTTTACTCACTTTACTACACTACAAACGATAGTCCAGTGCCTATCGCACGTTAGTGATAGTAATTAGGTATTCGTTTTATATTATCACTTGCCGCACTTTTCATTCACACACCACGTGTCGATCAGTTATTATGTACGCTACCCCTGTACTCCTGTTTCTTTCTCTATATTACTGAACATTCCAAAAAAAAAGAATTCGTGTAGTGAGAGAATGATTTATGACGTTCTCTCTCTAGAATTTGAGTTGCAAGCCTTTCGGATCAATTGACTAAAATTCTCTCTTAAGCTCAATGTGTACAAATGTATTTATACCAAACATACTTGGTATAAATAACAAATAAGTCCTAATCTAAGGACAATACAAATAAAGCAACTAATCACAAGGTTAACTAATAAAATCAAAGCACAATTACAAATGGTATTCTACATTCTCTCACTTTGCGCTTGATTGCCCTTCCGTGCTATCTGTCCTCGTCGAGCATAGTATGACTTGCGCAAGCCCAACGCATGCTCTAAGTTCCTTATGTTGTTCCTCAGCTCCAATCGCTCCTCGATGACTTCAAGTAGTTCCATCGGGAGGGTTTGCTCTCTCACAAACCTGTGAAGCTTCAGCATGGTCTCTCTGTTGATCTCTTCCAATCTCTTCTCTATATTCTACCTAATGACCTTCAGTGTCCCATCACAATACTTATGAACTTCAGTCTTCAACATCAACCTATTCTTCTTTGCAATCAGATTGTGGTAGGTGATCCCAAAGACTGAGCTGATGTGTACGAGATTGTTGGGAAGCCCTTCGATCTCAGGTCCTTGATTGAGCGGAGCGGTCATGTTGACATTTTTCATATTGCTCTCCAAAGCCATCTGAAGGTCGTGTGCAGCATGGTACTTGACCTGCCGCATCATGAGCCGGTAGAGCCCTCGAGTCCTTCATTCTTTATGAAGCCTTGAGGACCTTTGTACTTCTCTACGTATAGCTTGTAGATATTGTACACCTCTTCGATGGGGAGGTAAGGTAGGTCGCTCTCGCTTAGCTCCTCTCGAGTTCTGTCTATTTGCTCTATGACATAGAATAGAGTTGGAAGATTTCCTTTTGTACAGTAGACGCTTAGCAGCTGACAGATTGGGGATAGATCTTTGAAATGACTCTTCAGCTATCCTTTTGGAATCCCCGGCCTCACATCTGGTCTAAGATGGGTTAGCATCCAAAGATATGTCATCCTCTTCTGCTGTTCCCAATGGGAGATGCCTCTGAGCTCGAACTCGTTCAACTTCTTAATTTTGTCCGGTGACCTCCATATTCTCTGACGAACTTCTCCAGGAATGTAATTTCAATCCTTATGTTTTCCCACGGCGTGTCGATTCGAACGGTCCTGGCATTTGTCTTGTAGGGGAATCCACTCGTAGCGCAATCAATTCTGGAAGCCTTGAGGGAATTTGTTCATGGTCTTCTCCTTCCTGAAGTTCTTCATCTTCTATCAGAACTAGGTCCATCGATGCTCGTTAGCGGGCATACTGGGGGTCATCCACTGTCCTTTGAATATATATTTGTCGAGGAACTCGTGTGGGTTGACACCATGTCAGAATTGGTCTGGAGCGGTCGAGCTGGGAGTGGCCTGAGTAGCTGCCAAGGCCACGAGCATTACGGCACTTGCTTCTTCTTCCGGAAGCAAGGGCCTTGTGAAGGTTAGTGGTTGGTGTGGACGAAGGCGTCCTTATGTTGAAGGTTGGTGGGTCGATTTGGGTTAGAGTATGGGTGGTGCAATGCATGGTGGTTGTTGTTTGGGTAGTTGGTTGTGAGGTTCCAGCGACTCCAGCGCTTGTCTGCGTCGCGCCCGAGCTCTGTCTCTGACTTTTAATTTGTATCCTAGGCCTCCTCTCCCCCTCATGATGTCCTTGATCATCTGGGTCGTCATGTACGCGTTTGGAGCGGGAGCCTTGACCTCGGCATGATTCGTTCGAGTCAGGACGGTCTACGAGACGATGAAAGAGATCTTCTTCTTCCGACGTTCGTGTGGTCAGCTCAAGGAACCGGTCGACTAAAATGAAGTGCAGGTCGCTGATGGGTACGGTTGCAGGGTTTATGAGGTTGTGCATGAGGATGGGTGTGGCGATTGGTAAGGGTTGTGTGGGTTGAGTGGGTGTGAGGGTAAGGTGCGAGCTTTCCCGGTATCTCGTCGGGATATCTCTATGGCTGCGTGAACTCTCTCCATAAATTGTTCCTCGAAAGCTGATAGAGCAGAGGAGAGAGCTGCCTGTAGACGAGCTTCCGTCACGAACGTGGTGGAAGGAGCCTCCGTAGATTGTCCAGGTCGACTGATGTCGCCTGTTGTCAACCCTTGAGCTAACACCGGGTCCTTGGGCTGGCTCGAAGTCACGTGAGGTTGTGATTGTTCGAGACTTACATCCAATCCTCGAGTTGAATCTTGGAGATTCTCATCTATGTACGTTGGGGCAGGTTCTGATTGAACCTGGGAACTAGACACAGGAATTCCAGAGCCGGTCACGTCGTGCTGCGGCTCAAGATTGAGCAAAGGAGGGTCCTCAGCACTTGGACTGATAAGCGGCGCTGTGTCTGATGTGGTGGTGACAGTTGTGAAGATGGACTCGAATGGTATACTCAGTCGCCTTGGAGTCCGTCTTATCAAACGAATTTCCGCATCTGACTCAGTGTTTGATGGGGTGGCCGTGTGAGGTGATAATATATGTGCAACACTCTCACGGGCTTGTTCTGTCACCAGAGGCTCGCTGGGCTGAATCGTTGAGATCAGAGCCTCGATTTCTGGCGTTGTAGCCAGTAGAGGTGAGCGGTGCCCCTTTTCTGCTTCGGGTTGTGGTTCCTGTTGCAGGATCTCCTCAATAGATCCTTGGAACATGCCTGATAGGCATTTCCTCGTGGATCTCATGAACTTGAGCTTTAATTTCCAATTTGTGGGCCACTGCGTCGATCATCGTGGCTTCAAGATCTTGTAGTTGAGCTTCTTGAGTTGGAGGCTCCTGTTCAAGTTCCTGGGCGACTACATCAATCATCTCACCCTCAAAACTTGGTTGTCGTTGTTGAGGGCTCACTGTGAAGTCTGTCGGAGGCCCTCGAATCATCTGTTCCGTTTCTCCCGGCAGTAGAGGCGATAAACATCTCCCGTGGGGTTGGCGAGACGTAGCAACTCGAATGGGATAGGCATCGACGACTGATCTAGATCCGTGAGCCTGTTGTGGTGAAAGAATTTGAGCCGAGGTGGTTGGTAATTCCCTCCTGGAGATAGACGAGGGATGTTCTAATGATGACTGAGAACCACCTCACATATGGCACATTGTTTGAGAACTTGTTCTCTTTTAGTCTGATCTGCTCTGACAATCGTTCCAAATCAGCTATGCGAAATCGTAGATATGCGAGAACGATATTCCATGAAAGATCCATAGAATGTTGCCATTGCCCTTGTCAAATCCTGTGTGCTTGGCGACAGACACTTGTTGATAATTCCAAACAGCGTCTTCCAAGGATGACGGATCCCATTGCTCTGTACTTGAGCAAGCTTGACGAGCGGTGGTCGGTATCCCATGTGTAAGAAAACTTGCACCATTTCCGCATCAGTTGGCATGGGGTCGTAGTTGTGGCTGAAAGGGAGGTCGAGGATGAGCCCAAAGTCGTTCTTGTTCATGCTTATGTGCCTCGTCCCGATCACAAAGGTGAAGCTATACTCTCCTTCAACTACGTGACTCTTGATCATCCCCAGAACTGTTAGTGGTATACCATTGGCACCGAGGCCGTCACCGTAAGTGCATGCCAAAGGGGATGGCCTTGGAGTATTGAAACGATTATCTCGTCTGAACATCGAAACTTCGTCAGACGAGTTGATAGTTTGTGTCCTGTACGCTGAGGTACGTGTTATGCTCGTAGATGTGATAGTATCGAGGGTAATGATCCAACTGAAATGATAACAAATCAGTGACACGCTCAAATACTAGCAATTGTACTAGGTCGTGTAAGTAGTAAAACAGACGAAGTCCGAGTATCGATCCACGAAGATAGCTTGATTAATTCTAAGATATTAAACCTAATTCTAATTTAGACTAAAAGACTTTTTATAGTTTTGATGATTTAATTAACCAAGATGAAATCGCAATTAATCAAATAGATGCAAATAAAATAGTTGAGATAAAAATCAATTGACGACAAACGTGATCAAGGCACATAGTCGGCACGGATTAATCCTACGTATTCATGCAATCAATATTTATTTAATCAATATAAACTAGCTAAGGTAGAAATTTCTAATATACGCGCTACCCGTTATTCACGTAACTAGCGACCCTATGCGATAGTGATCAATCTCTATATTCCTATAAGACTGCAATCACTTCACACGCCTTCCACTTTATGAATTTTCCCGAGTTTAGACGCTTTCGGCGCCTAAGGTCTCGGAAACCACACGTACGAAACCGAATTCCATCTCTGGTCGATTTTATGTCGCGGTGTCCTATATTTATTATTCTAACCGGTCTAATCACTTTTTCAGTTTCATAAACCAATCAAAAAATCATGCACATGGTGATCAAGCATACGCAAGCATTAATCTCAAATATAGAACACGTAACTAAATTCATACGATTAACTAAAATACGAATAGCATTACTACGAATTCATAATCCGGCCTCAATCACAAGAAAACTTAAGCTAGCATATTAAATAATAAAAACATAAAATATTCAAAGACATAATAGAGAAATAATATAAAACTTCGCCTTTCACGGAAGAAGCGCCTCGCAAGTAGTCGATCATCGCAGCTCTTTTGGATTTCAACCGTAAGTCTCCTCGAATTATTTTGTTTATTCGCTGCCTTCAAGAAAAAGCTCCTCTGTTCGATGCCCTCAAAGTTTCTTTTTTTCCTCCCCTTTCTATTCGCTATCTCCCATAAATAGAAAGCTAATCCACCGACCTAAAGAGATTATTTTGCATAATCGTATCTACAACGTATGGATCATATATTTGACTTTCTCTTTTTCCTTAAAATACTCCCATAGCATATCTTTGCATATTTGGATTGGCACGTGGTGTCCTTGCTCCTCATGATCTTACGTGTGCTTGTATTAGAAATAGGATATGCCACCAATTGAATCTATTTTGTGGGATTAAGATCGCAATGGGCCGAGCCTTCCTCATGATAATAATAAAATAATGCACCCAAACTCCCATAATTGCGCTCAATGTGCTGTGGTTCCTCGACTTCGATTCGTTTTGCTCCGATATGTGTCAAATAAAAGTATGTACGTACGGATAGGATATCCACATGTATTCAGATAAATAACGGCCGAAAATATGCTTTTCGGGGTATAACAATAGCGTAAAAATTCTAACTTATCAATAATCCCCAAACTAGCTTCGATCGTCCTAGATCGTAAAAGCAGAATAAAACCAAATCAAGTTAGGAATATAGAACATCAGTTAATGAAATTCTCCTGTTTCATCTTAGAAAACGTAAAAGCATATAAAGTCAAGATAATCATCAACTAATGAACGATCTAGTCAAGACTCGAGGCATGAGGTAATAGGTCGCAATCTTATCATAGCATGAAAGACATTTCTAGAATTATACCACGCATCAATCCACAACTCTCACAAGGATTGCTCAAGTCGCTCGGGGTGTTTTCAGAGGGATCTGTATAAAGAGCTCAATGCACGACATGAAAAGATATTACTCTATGCTTGCAAATATATCACATCATAGTCACATAATAGAAGTCATGCACGAATCAAAGGGTCTTTCATCAAGGGTTGTAATGGGGCTCGGGTTTTGAAAAGGTGTCAATCATCGAATCGCTCTTCTCACCACTTTTTTCGCTCTTCTAACGCCGTGCCTACTTTTCACTCGACTCGTCCTTTTTTCCTTTTCTAGCTCTTCTCGCTCGTTTTTCTTTTTATTCGTTTCTTTTTCTCTCTCTATTTTTCTTTTTTTTTCTTTTTTTTTCGATCCAGCCCCTCCTATCTTTTTTTTGTATGTCTTATTTGAAGGGAGAGGTTTCTAGTCCGCTGCAATATTACGACGAGAGATCTATATCATAGGACGAGTTCATAACTAACATGCATCGACGATTAGCTCCTTCTCAACCAACAAGCCACTATTCACGATATCAATAAATTAACACTTTGATACGGGTCGTGTAGGCTAAATTAAGGCAATCAGGCTAAATATATGGGCTCCAAATCAACAAATAAGTCAAATAAGGCTCAAAGGGGCTCACTAAGTGGTAAATACGTAAGGTAGGAAAATATTTAGGCCAGTGCCTCAATCCTAGTGCCCTTTTCATTTTCCCACATGATAATCCACATAGTAACCATTGACATGCATAACAGGGCAAGTTCGAAAATATTCAGTCCATGCGTGTCCCACAAGAATAAACACCGAGCATAATGAGTTGCTCTGAATTTTTCGGAAGGCTCGAGAACTCACATATATAATTGGGTTTGTGCTTCATGATACGCAATACTCTCCTAAAGCAGTTAATATAGCCAAATAATCATGCTAATATCACGACAATGCAACATGTAAGACTATCTCACTCAATTCATCGAATCATATCACGACACGGTAAAATTTTTAAAATTTTTCATCATTGACAGGAGATTCCACAGATGACGCTCAAATCGCAAACTTCATCAGTTATACCTACTAAAAGACCGAAGTACATCGATACCGAAATACGTAAGCATATTAAATCTAGCATGTGTCACATCCCACCCCTAAACTAAATAGCACATTGTCCTCAATGTGTAAATTAAAAGCAAGGAAAGAGTACAAGTGACACTGCCCTGAATTTTACGTCGATCGATGTGAAGACTTTGTTGATTCGCAGTAAGCAAGAAACCATCGCGAACGGGAAACCTCCAAACTAGTTATTAGCCTGCGAAACGAAGATGACTAGGCGCACCGTGAAAGCGAGTTTTATTAGACAACAAAATTTATAGATATAATTAATACTTAGAATAATAGCACTAAATATAATATATATATATATATATATGCATCGATAATACTTGGGTTGCCTCCCAAGAAGCGCTGTTTTTAAAGTCGTTAGCTCGACTCTCGAGACGATCAGGGTGGCTTGGTGCTAGGCTTGCTTTGGTGTTCTGGAGGTCCTTCAGCTCGCTGGTATTCTCTCCAGACGAGGTGTTCCTGAAAGGCACAGGACAACTAGAAGCAGAAAAGTTAGAAATTATGGGTTCCACAAGATATACCGATGTTGTTTCGCCAATTTTCCCTTCGTCATACAGCTTTACCCGTTGTCCATTGACTTTGAGAGAGTCCTTTCCGTTCATAAAGATTTGCACTGCTCTGGATGGGAAGACTTGCTCGACTGTATAAGGTCCACACCATTTACTATTTAATTTCCCTGGAAATAGGCATAGCCTTGAATTGAATCGAAGGACACGATCGCCGACTTTGAACTTCCTTTTTATGATCTTCATGTCATGCCACTTCTTTGTTCGCTCCTTATACAACTTAGCGTTCTCGTAAGCATTCTGCCGAAATTCATCCATTTCGTTCAGCTGAAGCAACCTATTTTTACCTGCTTCAGAACAATCAAAGTTAAGCTTTTTAATAGCCCAATATGCACGATGTTCTAACTCAACAGGTAAATGACACGCTTTTCCAAAAACAAGACGAAATGGCGAAGTCCCTATTGGAGTTTTATATGCGGTGCGGTACGCCCATACTGCGTCATCTAGCTTCAACGACCAATCTTTTCTTGAGGCGTTCACCGTCTTTTCCAAGATCTACTTAAGCTCCCTGTTGGAAACCTCCACCTGTCCATTAGTCTGAGGATGATACGGGGTAGACACTTTATGCTTAACACCATACTTAGATAGCAAATTATCAAACAATTTATTGCAAAAATTAGTACCCCCATCACTAATTATTGCCCGTGGTGTACCAAAACGACTAAATATATGCTTCTTAAGAAAACGAATGACAACTCGAGCATCATTAGTTCGACATGCTTCAGCTTCTACCCACTTAGACACATAATCGACCGCAACGAGAATATACTTATTAGAGCATGAAGTAGGAAACGGTCCCATAAAATCAATGCCCCAAACATCAAATAACTCTACTTCTAACATGCTATATAAAGGCATCTCATGTCTCCTAGATATAGTACCAGTACGCTGACAACGATCGCATGAAGCTACATATGCATGGGCATCCTTGAAAAGAGTGGGCCAGAATAAACCTGATTGAAGTACCTTAAACGCTGTTTTCGTTGGTCCGTGGTGTCCACCCGTCAAACCAGAATGACAATAAAATAAAACGGAACTTACCTCATCGACGGGAATACATCGTCCGATTACCTGATCAGAGCAAATTTTATATAGGAATGGATCATCCCACAGGTAGTGTTTCGCATCAGAGAGAAATTTCTTCTTCTGATGAAAACTCAAGCCTGTGGGAATCTCACCTGTAGCAGCATAATTTGCAAAATCCGCGAACCAAGGTAATGATGTATCAATCAAAGCAAATAATTGTTCGTCAGGAAAATATTCATCAATAGGTAACTCCTTATTGTGCTCATGCGAGTTATCTAACCTAGATAAATGATCAGCTATCACATTCTCAACATCTTTTTTATCACGAATCTCTAAGCCATACTCTTGAAGTAGTAAAATCCAGCGAATCAACCTAGGCTTAGCATCTTTCTTAGCAAATAAGTATCTAAGTGCAGCATGATCAGTGTAGATGATTACCTTATTCAACACTAGGTAAGAATGAAATTTATCTACGGCAAATACCACAGCTAGTAACTCTTTCTCAGTAGTAGCATAATTCCTCTGTGCATCGTCCAGAGTTTTACTAGCGTAGTAAATGACCTGAAATACCTTATCCTTGCGTTGTCCTAGAACCGCACCTACAGCACCATCGCTAGCATCGCACATCAATATAAACGGGAGTGTCCAGTCTGGTGCGACCATCACTGGGGCTGTGGTGAGTTTCTCCTTTAAAGTTCGAAAAGCCTACAGACAATCATCAGTGAAGTTAAAAATAGCATCTTTAACAAGTAAATTAGATAATGTCTTAGCTATTTTTGAAAAATCCATTATGAAGCTTCGATAGAATCCTGCATGTCCCAAGAACCCTCGAACTCCCTTTACTGACGTGGGTGGTGGCAAAGGCTCAAACGCGTCAACCTTGGCTCGATCCACCTCAATTCCTTTGTTCGATACCTTGTGCACGAGAACTATACCTTCATGTACCATAAAATGACACTTCTCCCAATTTAAGACAAGGTTAGTCTCTTCACATCGTGATAGAACGGATGCTAAATTATCAAGGCATGTATCAAACGTAGACCCCAATACAGAAAAGTCATCCATGAATATCTCCATAAACTTCTCAACCATGTCATGAAAAATAGCAAGCATGCATCTCTGAAAGTAGCTGGTGCATTACATAATCCGAATGGCATACGTCTATATGCAAAAGTACCATAAGGACAAGTAAAAGTCGTCTTTTCCTGATCTTCGAGTGCAATAGAAATCTGATTATAACCTGAGTAACCATCTAGAAAGTAGTAAAACTCATGTCCAGCTAGTCTTTCTAATATTTGATCAATAAAGGGGAGGGGAAAATGATCCTTACGGGTAGCATAATTCAATTTCCTATAATCTATGCATACACGCCACCCCGTAACTGTCCTCGTGGGAATCAACTCATTAGAGACATTCTTTATAACGGTCATACCTCCCTTTTTAGGAACAACTTGGGTCGGACTAACCCATGCGCTATCAGAGATAGGGTAGATAATACCTGCGTCCAAAAGCTTAATTACCTCATTTTTCACCACTTCTTGCATCGCTGGGTTTAGGCGCCTCTGTGGTTGTGCGACCGGCTTGTAAGAATCTTCCATCAAAATCTTGTGCAGGCAAACGGTCGGGCTTACTCCCTTGATGTCAGCAACCTTCCATGCGAATGCTCGTTTGTTTTCTCTTAGCACCCTGACTAGCTTTTCCTCCATTAGATCTGTCAAAGTGGAGGAAATAATCACGGGTAAAGTATCAAGGGCACCAAGGTAAACATATTTAAGATGACTAGGTAAGGGTTTAAGTTCTAGAATCGGAGGGTCCTCGATTGATGGTCGAGGTTACGTGGCTGATGATCGATCGAGGCGCTCTACTTTGGGCTTGGCCGACCTCCGATGAGGTGGGTTCGCTTCTAAGCTTGCTACTGTATCGGCCATCTCCTCGGACTCGTCTCCGACTAGGCATGCTGCCAAGTTTTCCTTAGTCCTGAAAGTTTTAAAATACTCCAGAGCACATGCGTCAATACTATCAATAAAGGAACAAGAATCATCATCTGGAGGGTGTTTCATTGCTTTATAAACATCAAATATAACTTTTTCATCCCAACCTGTAGGATGAGCTTACCATTACCAACATCAATAAGGGCTCTTGCCGTATTCAGAAACGGTCTTACTAGAATTAGGGGCATGTCGGTGTCTTCTTCCATGTCTAGCACCACGAAGTCGGCTGGGAAGTAGTGCTCTCCAACTTTCACTAATACGTCCTCCAATACTCCCCGTGGGTATGTGATCGATCTATCCGCTAGTTGGAGGACCGTAGATGTAGGCTTTGGCTCACCAATCCCTAGCTTTTTCACAAGTGAAAAAGGTAACAAGTTAATACTCGCTCCTAAATCACAAAGAACATTAGTAAATGATAATGAGCCTATAGAGCAAGGAATAGAAAAACTCCCCCTATCTTTGAGCTTTGGTGGTAGCTTCCTTTGTAACACCGCAGAGCATTCTTCGTTAAGGGCTATCGTGCCATATTGCTCTAGCTTGTTCCGATTTGATAGCAACTCCTTGAAAAATTTGGCGTATTTCGTAATCTGGAAAAGAGCTTCACAAAAAGGTATGTTAATTTCTAACTTCCTAAAAATATTAATAAAGCGCTCGAAGTACTTATCCGATTTTCCCCTTCATAATGCCGCGGGATATGGACGTCGAATCATGACTGGTGGGAATAGGTCAACCTTCTTTTCCACCGCGATAGAATTCGGCTCGTCCTCGACCTCTTCGGCCTGCTCGTCCTTTTCATCATCGTGAACCTCAGTGTTTGTGGTCGTGAGGTTGCTTTCATCGTTGTTTTCCGTCGCTTTTGCTTCTTCTCCAACCTTGGTCTCCTTGGTCGATTCAAGCTTCTTCTCATTTCGCAGCTGAATGGCCTTAACGTACTCTCGAGGGTTCTTTTCAGTGTCGCTTGGGAGTGTGCCTGGCTTGCGCTCCGACATTGAACTTGTTAGATGCTCTATTGTAGTCGCCAAACTTTGTATTGTGTCCTCTATCTTGTTGAATCGTTCGTCTATCTTACAACTCTGATCGCCTTGATAGCCCGTCAATTTCTCAAATGCTATCTCCCACTAGGCTTTTTGTTTCGTTGGTGGCCCACCCTGTTGATTTTGAGCTTCAGAAGGCTTTAAGTAGTGCGAGTTTCCGTAGGACAGATTTGGATGGCCTCGCCAGCTTGGGTCATATGTGTTGGAGTACGCATTCTTTTGCCTATTGTGGATGTAGTTCACCGCCTCAGGGTCCGTGGATTGTATCTGATCTAACCTTTTATGTATGACTTCGAATTGCGCCTCCAATGAGCTGCTTATCTCATGTACTCCAGCTATCCTTTGGTCCAGATCATGCTCAGTATATCTTGCAGGGTAGGCTACGATTCGCTCGATGGCTTGGAGTGCTTCCTCGTCGCCTCCAATAATTTTGCGTGCACCCGCCGTCGATGATCCTTTTATTTGGTGTGCTCAGCCCTAAGAAAAATGACTGCATCTGGACGCTCAGGGGTATGCTGTGGTTCGGGCATTGTCACAGAAGGCTCTTGTACCTACTCCATGCATCGCTCATAGATTCGCCACCTTCTTGTTTGAAGATTACTAGCTGGCTCCTAATTTCGCTGGTCCTTGACAGTGGGTAATATTTGCCCAGAAAGCACTCCACTAGTTGCTCCCAACTAGTGATAGATGCATGTGGCAATGATGAGAACCATTCAGAAGCTTTACCTGTCAAAGAAAAGGGAAAAAATGTCAGTTTTATCACATCTGTAGAGACGCCTGGATACTTAATAGTTCTGCAAATTTGAGTAAATTTTAAAATATGTGAATTTGCGACCTCGTTTGTAAGCCCATGAAACTGTGCTGAACCCGTCACCATCTGTATAGTAACGGGTTTAATCTCGAAGTGATTATTCGGTCCCGGGGGATGGCAATCAGGTCGTTGTCATCGTAAATTCCCGGAAGCGCTCGACTTAGTAAAGTGGGCCGTGGAGGAGCCATCTGTTCTTCCTCGTGTTCTTGATTGTCCATTCTCAGTCTACGATTTCGATTGTTCCTCCGACACGTTGCTTCAATTTCTGCATCAAATAGCAATGGTACGTTCCTCGAGCTTCGTGTCATGCACAAATAGGAATTATCTGCAAAAGATGAAAAATCAGAGTAAGCGAATTGGCAAAAATGGTAATAAAAATAAAAATAATAATAATAATAATCGAGAAATAAAACGTCTAAACTAAAAATCAGAATAAATCTAAAATTAATAATATAGCTATCCCCGGCAACGGCGCCAAAAACTTGACACCTCAAATACTAGCAAGTGTACTAGGTCGTGTAAGTAGTAAAACGGACGAAGTCCGAGTATCGATCCACGAAGATAGCTTGATTAATTCTAAGATATTAAACCTAATTCTAATTTAGACTAAGAGACTTTTTATAGTTTTGATGATTTAATTAAACAAGATGAAATCGCAATTAATAAAATAGACGCAAATAAAATAGATGAGATAAAATCAATTGACGACGAACGTGATCAAGGCACATACTCAGCACGGATTAATCCTACGTATTCATGCAATCAATATTTATTTAATCAATATAAACTAGCTAAGGTAGAAATATCTAATATACGCGCTACCCGTTATTCACGTAACTAGCAACCCTATGCGATAGTGATCAATCTCTATATTCCAATTCCTATAAGACTGCAATCAATTCACACGCCTTCCGCTTTATGAATTTCCCCGAGTTTAGACGCTTTCGGCGCCTAAGGTCTCGGAAACAACACGTACGAAACCGAATTCCATCTCTGGTCGGTTTTACGTCGCGGTGTCCTATATTTATTATTCTAACCGGTCTAATCACTTTTTCAGTTTCATAAACCAATCAAAAAATCATGCACATGGTGATCAAGCATACGCAAGCATTAATCTCAAATATAGAACACGTAACTAAATTCATACGATTAAATAAAATACGAATAGCATTACTACGAATTCATAATCCAGCCTAATCCGGCCTCAATCACAAGAAAACTTAAGCTAGCATATTAATAAAATAAAAACATAAAATATTCAAAGACATAATAGGAAATAATATAAAACATCGCCTTTCACGGAAGAAACGCCTCACAAGCAGTCGATCGTCGCAGCTCTTTTCGATTTCAGCCGTAGGTCTCCTCGAATTATTTTGTTTATTCGCTGCCTTCAAGAAAAGCTCCTCTGTTCGATGCCCTCAAAGTTTCTTTTCTTTCCTCCCCTTTCTATTCGCTATCTCCCTTAAATAGAAAGCTAATCCACCGACCTAAAGAGATTATTTTGCATAATCGAATCTACAATGTATGGATCATATATGACTCTCTCTTTTTCCTTAAAATACTCCCATAGCATATCTTTGCATATTTGGATTGGCACGTGGGGTCCTTGCTCCTCATGATCTTACGTGTGCTTGTATTAGAAATAGGATATGCCACCAACTGAATCTATTTTGTGGGCTTAAGATCGCAATGGGCCGAGCCTTCCTCATGACAATAATAAAATAATGCACCCAAACTCCCATAATTGCGCTCAATGTGCTGTGGTTCCTCGACTTCGATTCGTTTTGCTCCGATATCTATCAAATAAAAGTATGTATGTACGGATAGGATATCCACATGTATTCAGATAAATAACGGCCGAAAATATGCTTTTTCGGGGTATAAAAATAGCTTTAAATCCTAACTTATCAATCAGGCAACTCATTAGTTCAAAAATAATTTAGTCGAAATGAATTATAATATCAAACTATAATTGTCTATCAATTCATAACAAGTTTGATAAAATTTTAAAATTGGAGATATGTATGGTGCACATAGGTTAGAAGAAAAGAAGCTCAAAGTCACGAAAAGAGAAGATCATCAAGCCTCCTACCCCCTCAGAGTCAGAAGACGAATCAGACTCAGACATGGAGCCAAACATGAAAACGCTGGGAAGTCCTCATCATCAGCCAACCGACTTCGAATCTCAAGCTCAAAGAACAAAGAACGTGTACCAGAGACCTCCGAAGTCAAGAACACAAATAGCTGACCAAGTGCCTTAACTGCGGCAAAACAGGTCACTATGCCAGAGAATACACTCTCCCAAGGAAGAGAGATGCCAACTACTACTCTAAGAAGCTTCGACTCACAAAGAAGAAGGAAGCTGGAGTAGCTCTAATGGCAGAACAAGACCACTGTCTCGAGGATACGTCTAGCTCCGAGGAAGAGAATCTAGCCCTCATGGCATGCCTGGACGAGAACTTAGACGCCAAAACTTCAAATCAAACAGACGATGACCAAGCATCCGAACCTTCATAGGAGGTAATTTCTCCTTCCACATTATTGACCATGTTAGAATCGTATCAACAAGCATACACTAACATGAAACGTGAGCAAAAAAGCGTAAAGGAAGTAGAGAAGGAATATAAGCTTAAGAGCTCTAGTGCGAAATTAGATGAACTAACAAAGAGCTTAAGACTTAGTGAGATTAGGAACCCTCCACTGGAGACGCATGAAATAAGAATTAAGGAACTATAAGACAGGCTAGAAAATAACTACAATTGTTTGGTTAGAAACCTCAATGAGAAAGCTGGCCTCAATTGTAGGTTAACAGAAGCGACAACTAAGGTCACCAACCTAGAGCCCAACTAGATCAATCTAATGCTAAGGTGTGTGAACTTACAAAAGAACTAGACGCCTGTAAAGCCGCCAAATTAACGGTGGAAAATAATTTTGCTCTATTACGAGAAGAGCGTAAGAAACTATACGCTAAAGTTAAGAAATTAGAAGATCTTGTAAGAAGGGGAAAAAACTGATCAAACGATATTCTTAAACCAGCTCATGGACCTAGAATTCTATGACTATAAATTTGGCTTAGGCTTTGAAAATCCACGATGCTTGACGAAAGTTGACTGCAAACAACTTTACGATGTCAAGTACATGGGTTTGGGACTAACGAATCTTATGGTTTTTACCAACGCAAAAGAAATAGATGCTTTAGAAGAAACCAAGAGAATAGCCAAGACTAAGGCTGAAATTCCCTTTTCTTACACCGAATTGAATCAAAGCGACAAGACTAGGGATCTTCCCAAGTGCTGGAGCCTTGAGTCAATTCATATTCTCGAAGATTGTTCTACTAATGAGGAAGCACCAATTTATCATTCTTCTGAAAATTCTCTCGAATACCTCCAATTCGGGGCGGATCCCCGCAGGGACGGGGAATCCCCACCCCATTGACAATCCTAATCACAGTGATGGGGTGATCTACCTAAATGGACAAAATACCCCTTATATATTTACATACTTTATATGTCATATAAATATTTTAATTACATAATTAAATCTTTAAAACGTTTCAGTTTTTAAAAATGGTTAGTACGTATATAAATTTTTTTATAGAATTTTAAAATGGAACTATCTTATTGTATTCAATTAATATAGTTATCATGTCTTTCTATGCAAATTAGTAGTCTTGAACTGAATTGTAATTAGTCATATTATAGGACTACTTGCGTAAATATACCACAATAGGTGGTATATATAAGTGAACTCCTAAGATAGGAGTGCGCTTTGTATGGTTTTGAGATCGAAAAATTAGAATTGCAAATTAGAGAGAAGATTTTAGCGCCTTCGTGTTTTTCAGCGTCATTTCTCTCTCAAACCTCAACTTAGGTAAATCTCAAGCGTAAGTTCTCGAATTTCTCAGATTTACTATCCGATTCTTCGTAGATCGATCTAGGTTGGATATCTGGGGTCCTAACATATTACATTTATACAGCATCACCCTACACATTACACTGATAAAAAAACAGAATACTTCAATATCATGTTGATCTGCAAATGAAATAGCATCTCAAAAGAAATGCACTGATGGCATATCACATTGATTCACACTCCAGTGATACTCAAATTTTGGTGACGTGAGTACTTCTATTTTAAGCCCTCGCATGTGAATACTAGTACTAATGGTGGGTCTTCTCTCGCAACTAGAATAATTATGATGTTTTCATTACAAGGTTATATAAAAAAGAAAACGGTGGTATAAAATTATTTAAGCTCATCTCGTCGCATTTTAGAACTGATAGTGCTCGGTGGAGGCATCCGTGTTCAATAGGGATGGCAATGGGTATGGTATGGGTAGACCCACTTGGACCCATACCAAAACCCAATTAAATATATGGGTATGGACACTATCCAGTTTTTTGATCGGTCCATTAATTGGGTATGGACCTAAATCCATTAAATTTAACGGGTAAACGGGTCTTAATTGTGTACTGAACGAATTTTTAACTTTTTACAGAAAATTACCTAAATGAGCCAATAAGTACCGTGTAATATCAATTGATATAACAATAACAATGATAGCAATAGTCATTAAGCTGTAAATAAGAGATGCTTACAAAGTTTGATGTTTAAGATTTACCAAAACGAAAAAACTATTCATTTCATGAATAGAAAATCCATGCTCCAAGTCTAAGTCCAATCTTCGAATATATCTTCGAAATGAGAATCCTTAAAATAAATAAAAAAACATTTCAAAAATGATTAGATTAAAGTAAATTTTAAAAAATTTTCACTAATAGTCCTTTCTATCTTCGCAAATTTGCAGTCGTTTCCCTCTCTTCTTCCATGGAAGACCCACCTCAAGATTACAGAAGAAACGTCGGATTTTGTCTCATCAACCCAGCTAAAAAGGTTTGTTCCTTTAATTGATTTTTCCCACTGTTAAGTCCCAAGTTCGTTTGCTTGTTTTACGTAATTTCGATTCGTTCTAGATTTTCGCGGCTTCGAGGCTCAAGATACCTGATGCCTGCCAAATAGGGTTGCAAACGAATCGAATCGAGTCGAATACCACAATACTCTATTCGTATTCGGATGATAATCGAATACGAATACGAATACTCGAATATTTAATCGAATCACAAAATCGATTCTTATTCGAATTCGAATATTTTCTCGAATATTCGAATCGAATATCGAATATTTGTATTCAAAGTCATCTTTCATTTTTTATTTAATAAAATATAAACAATATTATATTTAAAATATATATTGAATTATAGTAAATATATTTAAACATATATTGAATTATAACATATTATTTTAAATGTTTTAGTGAGTTATCATATATTATATGTCAATATATATTAATTATACTATATTTTAAAATATTAATTTTCTAATCGAATATTGCGATTTCATATTCTCGTATATTTCTCGATTTAAAAAAAAATATTCTTATTCGGATTCGTATTCTAAATATTCGAATTCGAATATTAAAATTTCGAATCGAATCGCGAATCGAACCAAAAAAATTCGATTCATTTGCAACCCTACTGGCCAATGCCCCAGGTAAGAATCGAATTGAATTTCCTATGCCGTTAGTAGTTCCAATTGATATGTAATTGCTTGCGTTTATTCTGTTTCCACGGTATATTTCTTGTGCGAAAGTAGGTCTGAAATTGAAATGGTCGCTATTGGCAATTTTCCATTCTTCGAGTTCGAACGATGTAGGGTGGAATTGATGAGAATGAAGATAAGTTAATTTAATTGGGTAAATGAATAATACCCATTTAAGACCCTAATTATTTTAATTGGGTATGGGTCTGGATAATACCCAAAAAAATTGCCATCCCTAGGAAAAGAAAGGAGGGACAAAATAAATCTCTAATAATCAAAATCAAGAATCAATCCGCATTACAAATGAAAAGTAGCAGCACATCTCTTAAACTCACTCAAATCTCTCCCTTCACAAACAGCCAATCCAATCCCAGTCCTCTTAGCTCCTCCTCCATTACCATTACCATAATAACCAATTCCTCTGTAATACAATCTCCACTCTTCTCTCCCATCTCCATCCAATATCTGAACCAAACACGGCATTCCAACGCCTTCACTATCCCATCTCTTCTCTTCTCGACACCCCTCGAAAATCGGACTATCGCCTAACTTTCCCCAATCTCTCAGCCCATCCGAAGACATAGCAACACCTATACTCCTCCTATCATCACCGCCAACTCCTTCGTAAACCATCAAATAAGTCCCATCTCTCTGATTCTTTACAACCCTGGCGTTGATAGCTCCACGCTCGTCGAACGAGCCCTCTTCGCCTTGGCTTAGTATTTTCCCAAGTTTTATCCACCTCATACCATCCCTAGAACGTGCAATACCAATGCTAAACTGATTGTTCTTTACATCATATGAGTGATAGTACATTCTTAGATCACCATTCCCATGGAAGACTACTTGTGGTGAAGATACGAACGAAGAATCCCATTCTTCATCCGAGCCCACGTCGAGTATTGCCCCGCTGTGATGATCGCCTTCGATTCTAGCCCAGTGCCTACCGTCTTGGCTCATGGCTAAGCCAGGCAAGGATTTAGCAAACACATTATTACCATTACCATCAAGGCTTATTAATTCTTTGGAATTGTTGTTAGAGGATTCCATCTCCTCTGAGCAGAAGCCAGTGTAATAAAGCCAGTAAACAGCGTTGTTAGCCCTAACCTTATTGCTCGACATGGCGACAACCTCAGATGGCCTAACGCCAAGAGTATCGAAAGCCCACCAATCTTTGCTGCTGCCCATCACTAACCCAACGTCGTCGTTTGATTTCACGCCGGCGGAGCCTCTCTCCCAGTGGATTCCGTTGCTCGACACGGCCAATCCGATGGAGTCACGGCCGGGAATTTCTTCCGATCGGCCGTGGTACCACATGTACCACCTCTTCTCCTCGTCGCTCAAGTACCTTTTCACGACGGGCGAGCCTATTTCGAGGCTGTCCCACGAGTTCTTGGGGCCGAGTTCGAATATTAAACCCCTTGAGAATATTAAACCCCTTGACGAGGCGAGCGGCGCCGCCACCTTCGCCGGAGGTTCTCTTGGATTAGGGGGTGGGTTGGCGACAGAGTTGCTTTCGTCGATTGAACTTTGTTCGTTGGTCGTGGAGGTTCGTCTGATTGATAGAGGTGTCCTTTTGGTTCTGAGGCTAAGAGGAGAAGTGCTCGTGAAATTTAGGGTTGGGGGTTTGAGGAGGAATTGAGGCCATTGTGAGGTATGAAAGGTTGTTAATGCCGAAGCTTCCATAGCTTACTTAGAGGAATTGAAATGATACTGATAGATCATTTTGCAGATGCTTGTTTTTCTTGGACTTGGTTAAAACGCGAAAAAGTTTGATAACATTTTTTGTAATCTTGTACCGTTGTAGAAAAAACTGTACGCCACCAGTAATTCGCCCGATTTTTATCCTCACATAGACCTGGGTAATGGGCCGGGTCAACGGACCGTAAATCCGGCCTGGAACCGGAACCGGTATAAACAGCCCGGCCCATTTAAACTGGGCTGGGCCGGTTATTAAAATCCGGAACCCCGGATGTCCGGTTCCGGGACGGTCATATGACCGTTGCCTTTTTTCTTGTTTTTTAATATTTTTTTAATATTTTTTTTCATTTGACCATTGCTTTCAACGGTTATTTCATATTTTTGGTATATAACGAAAATTAATTATTGTATTACCATTTTACCCTCAATCCGAAAATCCATAAATACCACCTCATTTTAACAATTTTTCCTCACAACATCCAAATCTCTCTCTCTCAAAACACTTTCTAAAATCATCATCATTATTATTGTTAATATTATTAGTGTTACTAATTATTTATTTACACTACACGCACTCACTTATTATGACACAAAATATCTGATTATTATGTATATCATAAAAAAATGGCGTCGTCATCGAGAAATACTCACCCGAGGGACGAAGTGTTTATGCATTAAGGTCACGAAGATACGTTTCGGGGAGCCGACGACACCGACAAGGAGACCGAGGCACCGGCGACGGTGGCGACGGACGTGAGATCGAGCCAAACTTTTACGACGACAACAAGAAGTAGGCAACAACCGCGTAGTCGGCGGTCTAAGGTATGAAATTCTTTCTACTTAGAAATGAGAAAAGATAATCCCCAACTAGGAATGCCTTATTGTAAAATGTGTCGTCACGGCTGCCAATTTAATTCGGCCCCCAATCAAGGTGGTACGGGTTCCATGAAAAAACATCTTGAGAGGGTTCATAATTTTGATAAGGATCTAGAGCCAATAGGAACCGAACCTAAACAATAACAAATAAATATTAGTACGGGTAGGAATTTGTTTTTACTAGGGAAATTTCTAGGAAGGCTTAGTTAAATTCATAGTAATGTGCGAAGAAGCCTTTTGCATTGCGGAAGTGAATGGTTTATCGAATTCACGAGTACGATACAACCCGGATTCCCATTATTTAACCCGTAAAACCCTTAGGAAATATGTTTTAGATGTTTTCAAGAATATCAATGTAACTTAATTAGTCATTTAGCCAACACATCCTGTAGGATTAGTTTGACTACCGATATTTGGACAAACGTAACGTCACAATCTTATTTAGTGGTGACCGTCCATTGGATAGATGACACGTAGACTATGCAAAAACGTATTCTTTCCATATATCCCCTACTTTCACAACATACAGCCACGACGATATTGAACTATGTCATGAACGTCGTTAATAAATATCAAATTCAAGATAAGCTTATGTCTATCACCTTAGATAATGCTAGTTTGAACACTTTAGCGATAGAGATCCTTCCTAAACATCTTAGGTTACCCTTAGATGGCCGACTATTTCAGGTTGGATACGCTTGCCACATAATTAACTTATGTGTGCAATACGCTTTTCGATGAAATCTTGGGGGATATCGTCGACAAATTTAAGGTTATAGGAAAGCTACTACGTGAATGCCGATACGAAATGTCGTGGAAGCAAACCGTCCTTACGACCGGACTTTCATATAAGAAATTCCCTTTGCCGGTACCGACTAGGTGGAACTCCTTATACCACCTCCTTAGCACTTTTATACGCTACAAGGATTTGGTGACGCCGTTTAGGATCCAGTTCACAGACGGCACCAACTCCAGGTATGAGTTACGAGACCTCGATTGGGATATTGCCTGTTTGGTTTCGTCGATACTTGAAATATTCAATGAGGCAACGGAAAATTTTCGGGGGTTCATTACATGCCATCCCCGTTGTTCAACTGAACCTCTTCGCCATGTGTTACAAGACGTTGAATTTCGAAGTATTCCATATTTGGGTGGTTTCGTCCAAAATATGGAAAAGAAGTTCAAGAAATATTGGGGGAAAAATCCCAATAGTCCACGGCTTGATGACTTCACTCGACCCAAGCTGTGGTTCAGACACGTTAGATATATTTTCGAGTATTATGCTCAGTTTCTTGTAAAGAACGTTGACGACCAAAAGGCGTCAATTCACAATTTTCTCCAAGAACTTTTTTTTTATGCATCTGAGCAGGGACAGAGTGTGGAGCCGCCCACACAAGCGAGCGAAGCTGGATCGTCGGAAGGACTTGGCGGCGCACTAGGACTACTACGAAGATTGAATGCGCAAAGACAAAAAGAAAAACGCCTGCGTCGGGGTCGAAAACAAATGAGATCCAACTCTATTTGAGCCGCAACTTTCAAACTCCTGAAGACTTCGACGTTTTTCGATGGTGGAAGTCGAACACGACGCTTTATCCGACGCTATCGTCCATCGCTCGAGATGTTTTAGCCGTGCAAGCGTCTAGTGTCGCCTCCGAGTCCGCCTTCTCCACATCCGGCCGAATTATCGGAGATCGACGCGCAGCCTTAACCCGACTCCCTCGCAATGCTTACTTTATTGAAGGATTAGTTTTTGGCCGAATCGAAGAACCCAAGGGAGAACGCCATCGACGAGTTCTATTCTTCAAGTTCGGACGAAGACGAAGATGCCTCTGACATAGTTTTAATTAATAGTCAAGTCGAATAAATTGTATTTTTTATATATATTATATATATTTTGTAATTTCTAAGTACTATTTTGTATTTTTTCTGTATTTGTTTTAATTTTTTGCTATTATTTTTTTCATGGAATAAAATTTTCGGAAATTTTTTAAACGTCCAGAAAAACAAAAAGTCCGGAACCGGCTCGGAACCATTAAGGCACGTGGGTCCATCACACGGTTCCGGTCTGGTCCCCGAAAAATTCATCCGGAACCGGTACCGGGACCAAAACAGTGCCGGAACCGGACCAGTCGGCACATGAATGAATGTTTGGGACATATTTTAGTCATTCAGAAAACAGAAGGATAGAAAAGGAAAAGGTGTAATGAATACCTGAGTGAGAAGCGATAGCAATTTTCTTTTGTAGGTTGTTCAGTTCTTTGTGTCTAAGATCCTATTTCTTTCGATTTTTTGTTTTCTTCTATTGCTCGTGTTTGGTGTTTTTGCTCATACGTGAGCTTTTGTTCTCTAACGGGATCCAGTTGGGCTTTTTAGCCTATTTAAGTTTTTATTGTGACATTTCGTTTGGAAAAAAAAAAAAGAAAAGCAGGCCATGGAGTATTAAATTGAAAATAATGATTCCGAATAAAGGCATTGGTTTACTAAGTTATGAGTTTTTGTTTTGGGCGACCCAAGTATGTTGTTCGGAAGACCATGTAAACCCCGACCAGAACCGCGACAAATTAGAACAGTAATTATATATGTGACTGTGTTTGCCGGCGAGTTATAACCTCCGGTTATTGTTTAAATCAGCGCTTCATAAATTTTACCTTTTTTAAGGAAAAATCCCTCCCCTCACCCTCACTCACCTAGTGGCTATTTTTTAAATGGATGATGTAATTTATTTTATTAAATGGATGGTTGAGATTGAGTGTTCATTTGAGATTGACGTACAAGATTAAGTGTCCTTTGTTAATTTTTTTTTATAAATATACGTCTTGAGAAGTTTGATCACAATTCTCAATTATCAAGCTCTCAAAATTTCATTATTACACTTTCAAGCTCTTTTAATTTTAATAGTCGCATTTTATCACGTTCATCATCACTAACTCAAATATCCTCTTCGTCGTGCTTCATTGTGTTCGAAGGAAAGCGTGCAGTGTATTTCGTCACAACCACAAGACTACGACTACGAAGAACACGACCCTAACAAGGTTTTTATCGACTTTGATGATCTCGAGATGGACAACATGCTTGGTCTGACTATGGGCGCCGGTGAAAAATATATATGTAGAAGATCAATTCTAATTGTGCTTTGATTTCATTAGTTGTTCTTGTAATTAAGGGCTTTATTTGTATTAGTCCGTAGATTAGGACTAGATAGATATTTATACCAAGTGTGTTTGGTATAGATACTGTGTAATCAATCGCAATCAATAGAGGAAGTTTTGGAAGTTGATCCGAAAGGCTTGCAATTCTATTTCTAGAGAGAGAAACAACAGTAATTTTCTCACTCTACTCGAATTCTCTGTCTTGTTCTTCATTTGAGTTTTTCGATCGAATCTTAATGTCAATCATTATCATCGAATTACTTAGAATTCATGCTAGGATCATAGAGTTGCTAATTGTAGGACCTAACAATTGGTATCAGAGCAGATTCGTTCTGTTTTGAATCGAAAATTTTTAGAATTGGATTGAAAATTTTTTCTGATTACTGTTCATCGAAGAACGGTTTGGCGCGAAAATTATTTTCGATCCAATAGCTTAATTCTATGCTTAATTGACTTTAATTTGGTGTTTCTGTGCTTGTTTAAGTGTTAGATCACGATTGCGATAAGTTCTATAGCGATTTGAACTTTGTTTTTTGGATTAAACCGATTCTGTGACTTACTGTTCGCGAACAACATGAAGAACACGTTCTGATTTTGTTTAAATTTGACATACTTTGCTTCTTAACGTGTTTAATCGCTTGTTCGTGCGTAGTTAGTAAATGATTGCGAGCAATTACCTGAAATTTCACTGTCTAATTCGTGTTTTGCTTGAATCTGTGTTAATCGTATTCTGTGATTTTTCTCGATCGTTCTAATTTTTCTCGCTAGGTTTACGATCAGATTAATTTCTCGATCGAAAAACTTGGCGCGAGAATTTTTCTCGGTCAGAATACGAAGTCAGCGCTAGAATCGTCAGCACTAGAAACGACTTTAGTTAGAAACATTTCTCGAGCGTTATTCAGCGAGAATCTTTTTCGAGAGAGACCAATTTTGACTTTGCATGCGTAAAAACTTTCTCTCGAGAAACATTTTCGGTCAGACCTTTAAAGTTTGACCAAGCTAAAAATCATTTACACGCGAGAAACTTTTCTAGTCAAGAGATTTATTTTGTCTTGTCGAGAAACTTACTAACGTACTGTTTCTTTACGATCGAAATAAATTCACCATCCGAAATGTTTCTCGACCGAACGATTTTGGGCAATTTATTTCGCTCGAAAAATATTTCACTGACAGACTTTCTCGCACGAGAACAGTACACATTATATTCAATTTCGGCGAAATTATTTTCGATCAAACTTTATAGATTGAATCGAAAATAATTCTCGAACTATTTTACGAATCAAATGCTACTAACGAACTTTGTCACGTGTGAAGCACATTATATCATCTTCAAACCTTCAAGACACTTAACGAAGATCCTTCAACAACTCTACTACAAAACAACAATGGATGCATACTCGCTTGAAAATGACAATCGTCCGCCGATCTTGCTACGTGGCGAATACACTGTTTGGAAAAGCCGCTTCCTCAATTTCATCGCGTTAAAAGATCAAGCCGAGAATTTGCTGAAATAACTAGAAGAGGGACCTGCACAGTTTTGGGTGAATGTCCCCGGTGATGAATTGGTAACTCCTCAAATTCCCGCATCTAGGCGACTGAAGGAGCCTAGGGAGTACTCAATCGAGGAAAGGGCTCGAGCTAAGGATGATCTAGTAGCTATGAATACCCTCATGCAGGGCATCCCCAACAACATATATAGACAGATTGATAGCCTTTCATCGGCTAAAGGAATGTGGGATGAACTGCATAGGATGATGCAAAGGACGGAAGTTGGCATAAAGGCCAAAAAGGCGAACATTCTCACAGCTTACGATTCCGTCAAAGCAAAGCCGGAGGAAAGTCTATTTGAGATCTACCAAAGATACCTCACTCTTCTCAACAAGATGAGGAAGATAGAAATCACGAAAACCAACATGGAGACAAACATCAGATTTCTCTCTTTCCTGCCCGCGGAATGGAAAAAGATATCCACTCAAATTCGACAGAATAAAGATCTAGAGGAGCTGGATATCCATGCCGTGTTTGACAATCTTGCACAACATGAGGATGATATAAGCGAGATTCAAAAGGAGCAGAAGGGCAAACAGATCGAAGACACGGTTGCCTTAGTCTCAAAGAAGAGGAGCTCAAAGCTAAGAAAAGAAAAGATCGTTAGGCCTCCTTCACCTTCAGAGTCGGAAGAAGAATCGGACTCCGACGTTGAGCCAAATATAAAAGCCCTAGGGAAGCAGTTGGCCTTGATAGGAAAGATGATGAGCAAGAAGTACTTCAAGAAGAAGTCTTCAACCTCAGCCAACAGACTTCGGACTACAAGCTCTAAAAATAAAGAACGTGCACCAGAAAGCTCCAAAGTCAAGAACCCAAAAGAGGCTAACAAATGCTTCAAATGTGGCGAGCCAGGTCACTTTGCCAGAGAGATGCTCTCTTCCGAAGAAGAGAGATGCCAACTACAACTCCAAGAAGCTCCAATTGACTAGACAGAAGGAAGCTGGAGTAGCTCTCATGGCCGAACAAGACCAATGGCTCGAGGACCCGTCGAGTTCTGAAGAAGAGAATTTAGCCCTCATGGCCCGTCTCGACAATGAATCGGACGCCGAAACATCCAATCGTACGGACGACGACAACGCATCCACCTCGTCTCAAGAGGTAGTCGCTCCTTCCACATTATTGGCCATGTTAGATTCATATCAAAAACAATATGGTAACATGAAACGTGAGCAGAAAAGTATTAAGGAAGTAGAGGATAAACTTTCTAGGTCTCAGGAAAGGATAAATAGTCTCGAATCAGAACTTAGGAGCTCTAGTGCTAAGATAGAAGAACTTACTAAGATCATACATTCTAGAGAGACTAGTCAACCTCAAATAGGACAGCATAGCAAAAAGATTAAGGAGTTAGAAGATAGGCTAGCAAATAACTACAATTGCTTGGTTAGGAATCTCAACGAGAAAGCCACCTTAAATTGTAGGATAACCGAAGCTACCACTAAGATCACCAACTTAGAAGTTCAATTAGAAATATCAAATGCTAAGGTTAGTGAGCTTAGTGAAGAACTAGACGCCTGTCAAGCCACCAAACTGATGGTAGAATATAACTATGCTCTCCTAGGTGAGGAACGCAGAAACTATATGCTAAAATTAAGAAATTAGATGATATAGTTACGCTTAGGGGACAATCCGAACAGACGATATTTTTTAACAAGCCCAAGGATATAGAGTTCTATAATCCTATAGCATAGGTTTCACTAACCCATGAGTTCTACGAAAAAAGGAAATTTATGATATTAAGAACATGGGTTTATGAGTAACCTCTCTTAGAGAATTTACTGAATCAACGTATCAAAATAATTATGATTCATCTATGAGAAAAGCCTCACATGGGCCCGAGATCTCCTTTGAGTACACTGAACTAAATGAAAGAGACAGAAATATGAAACCTTCTTTAACCCCTGTCTGTGATTTAGTTCAAGTCCTACCTCCTGAATCTCAAGCACACAACGAGGAAGTCAAAGACGTTCAATATAAAAATTCTCTATACATACCTCCTCTAATAAAACAGATAGAGGAATCTCAAGCTAAATTAGACAAAGAAAGAGAGAATTTCGAAGCTGAAAAGAAAAAGTTCTTCAAAGAAATGAAAAACCTCAAAGCTTCCTTATCCTCCCAAACTTCCTCCCACGCTATCCCTCAAAGCGTGAAAATCGAAAAATCACATTCAAAAGATCAAAAGTTTATTAATTATTCTATTAAGAGTGCTAAGACTAAAATTTCTTTACCTACGTCTACATGGAGCGTAGGGCAAGCACTAGAATCGAAGGCGAGAGTGTCTAGTCTTAAGAAGGAGCAAGTAGATTTGAGTATGCTTAAGAATGTTACTCCTTCTGTACGAATAAATGACACTCGTAGAAATAAAAGAGTCATTTCTTCGCTTAGAGTAATTGCTTTTACGTGTACTCTTCAGCCCATCACCTTTAGAAGCACCAATTACGAAATAGGTTCTACATCTAAAGCTAAAACTAGTCATTCTGAAACAAATGCCACTAGGATGACTCGTAGGAAACAAGATCCAGCCATAAAGAAAGCTTATGGCGCTGTACATGCTTGTACTCACCTAAGGTATCCTATGAAGATTGAATCCCCCAAGCACCTTAGGAGATTATCAAAAGAAAAGATCTTTTCCTCAGTCAAGCCTACCAAAGCATTTGTACGTGCTGAAATTCAACTTCCCTGCCAGGTTCAACCCACTTGGATTCCTAAAACACCTCCTAAGAAGACAAAAGCCATAAAGGCTAAGTCTCCTAAAGCCAAACCCAAAGTTACTTCCTTGAAAGCAACTTGGGTCGCTAAAGTTCCTATCGAAAATAATTTAGGAATCATATCTGAACCTAAGACTAAATCTGCTAATCTGAGAGGAACCATGCTTAAGTGGGTACCTAAAGCTCTCTAACTTGTTTTTGCAGATCCATCATGTGTGGTACCTCGACTCTGGTTGCTCCACACACATGACGGGAAATCAAGAGCTGCTGAGCAACTATCAAGACCGACTGAATGGAAAAGTCAGGTTTGGAAATAACGACTCAGCCCCAATTCTAGGACTTGGGGATATCATTCTGGAGAATCTGACTATAAAAGATGTCTCAAGGCCTCCGCCATAACTTGTTCAGCATAGGCCAGTTCTGTGACAAAGGGTTCCAGGTGGCCTTTCATGCTGACCGGTGCAGAATTTTGGATAGTCAGGACACAGAACTCCTACAAGGACTTCGGAAATCAAATCTATACACGATAAACCTGACATCCGTGCGGCCCTCGACAGCTGTTTGCCTCATATCTCAGACTGTAATTCAGAGGAACATCTTATGGCATCAACGCATGTCTCATCTCAACATCAAAGCTCTTCAACGTCTCTCAACGAAAAGGTTGGTTCATGGTCTTCCAACTATAACTTTACAAAAGGAGCATCATTGTTCGGCGTGCCACTTATGATAAATGAAGCGAGCATCTCATCATATCAAACAAGTGGCCTCTACTTCACGTCCTCTGGAACTGCTACATATGGACCTCTGTGGACCGATGAAGAAACAGAGCATAAATGGACGCAAGTATATGCTGGTCATAGTCGATGACTACTCTCGCTACACATGGACAAGGTTTCTCCGAACAAAAGATGAGACAGGGGACTTGATCGTCAATTTCGTGAACTCTACTCAAAATTTGCTGCAGCAGACTATCCAAGTCATTCGAACAGACAATGGCACTGAGTTCAAGAACAGATGTCTCAGTGAATTTCAGAAACTTGGGATAAGTCAACAATTTTCATCCGCCAACCCTCAACAGAATGGGGTAGTCGAAGGAAAGAACAGAACACTAGTGGAAGCCGCGCGTACGATGCTCATCCACTCTTGACTTCCACATTTTCTCTGGGCGGAAGCAGTAAATACCGCCTGCTTCACTCAAAACAGGACGGGTGGTTCACAAGCGCTTTGACAAGACTCCGTACAAAATCATCAACAAACGCGTACCCAACATTTCATTCTTCAAAGTCTTCGGGTGCAAGTGCTTTGTGGCGAACGACCGAGAGCAACGTGCTAAGTTCGACCCTAAAGCATTCGAAGCCACTTTCGTCGGGTATTCTTCAACCTCGAAAGCGTACCGAGTATACATCAAGTCCAATCACACAATCAAAGAAAGCTACGACGTCACTTTCCACAAAGTGGAGGATATGGCTTCTGGTCACTTCAGTCCAGGACCCGTGCTTAACCCGATGGCTCCTACACACCCCAGTTCAGGACCCGTATCCAACCAGATAGCTTCTTAATATAACAGTTCAGAACCTGTTTTCACTGGTGTGTTGGCACAAAACCAACAGAAGATGGCAACAACTCTGAATTCAACGTCAGACGAAGCAACAAGACTTGCATTGGACGATTTGGACTCTCTCTTCCAGCCAGTATATCGGTCACACACTGCTACACCTATAGTGGATTCTCTACCTGAAGAGACCGACGTACCAAGGTAGCAAACGTACTTCAAGACCCGGATTGGGTAATAGCGATGCATGATGAACTTCATCAATTCGAACGTCTTCAAGTGTGGACCTTAGTACCACGACCGCATGGGAAAACAATTGTCGGAACCAAATGGGTATTCAAAAACAAGAAGAATGAAGATGGTGAAGTGATCCGGAACAAAGCAAGGCTAATTGCGAAGGGATACAGTCAACAGAATGCATCGACTACGACGAGACATATGCTCCTGTTGCCCGAATCGAAGCTATCCGTCTTCTCCTGGCTTTTGCAGCCCACAAAGACTTCAAAGTCTATCAAATGGATGTTAAGACCGCCTTTCTCAACGGCGTGTTAAAAGAAGAAGTCTACGTCGCTCAGCCGGAAAGCTTCGTTGATCAAGAATATCCCGATCACGTCTATCGATTGGACAAAGCTCTCTATGGACTAAAACAAGCCCCACGTGCTTGGTATGATGTCCTAAGTGAATTCCTCGTGAAGTCTGGATTCATACGAGGAACGATAGACACAACTCTCTTCATCAAAAGGCAAGACAAAGATCTGATGGTCGTTCAAGTGTACGTCGACGACATCATCTTCGGATCAACTAATCCACGGCTTTGCACGAAGTTTGGAGATCTAATGTAAAGCAAGTTCGAGATGAGTCACATGGGAGAGATGCAGTTCTTCTTAGGACTACAAGTCAGGCAACTCGAAGATGGAATTTTCATCAGTCAGACAAAATACATCAAGGATATTCTGAAGAAATTCCATCAAGATCAGAGCAAGCCTCTCAGCACTCCTTGTCACCAAGCTGCAAGTTGGATGCCGATCCCTCTGGCAAGACGGTCGACGTCACACTGTATCGCAGCATTATTGGATCTCTTCTCTACGTCACTTCGAGCCGGCCGGATATCATGTTTGCCACCTGCTTATGTGCCCGTTTTCAAGCCGATCCCAAAGAATCTCATATGCTCGCGATCAAAAGGATTCTACGTTACCTTAAGGGCACTTCTACCCTTGGACTATGGTATCCAAAGGGTACGAATTTCAAACTTATAGGCTATACTGACGCTGATTATGTAGGTTGTCGAATGGACAGGAAAAGCACGTCCGGTGGCGCTCAATTTCTAGGCGAAAAGCTGGTCTGCTGGTCTTCCAAAAAGCAGAACTGTGTGTCAACTTCGACGGCCGAAGCGGAATACGTGGCTGCCGCCAGTTGTTGCTCCCAGATGCTGTGGATGCGGACTCAGCTTCGCGACTATGGGTACAATTTAAGTAATATACCCATATATAGTGATAGTCAAAGTGCCATTGCTATTACTTGCAATCCTGTTCATCACTCACGCACAAAACACATAGACATTAGATATCACTTTATCAAGGATCATGTAGAAAAAGGCACCATGGATATGTATTTCGTGAACACGGAGTATCAACTAGCCGACATTTTCACCAAGGCATTGGATGAAAAACGATTTCAATTCCTTGTCGGAAAATTAGGCATGTTGAGTCTTCCGTAATATGTACTTTACCTGATCTTCTGTGCTACTAAATGTTCTATGCTATGTGTTTTCTTTGCTTATATGCTTTATCTTGTGTAATTTAATTAAAAAAAATAAATATAAATAATAATAATATACTATACATATACCTATAACATAGGGGAATGATGAAATCCTTTAGGATGCTTTGATCTAAAGTCACTTAGAATTTTACCCCGACATGCGATCGATTTAATTGCTTATTTTGACTGTCTAAGTCGCATTCTTGTGTCTAAAGGTCATTAGGTTGCTCCACTAGACACAAAGCCACTATACATATGTGAGGATTCAAGCCTTGTTTTTTCCTTTCTTTGGATCTATTTCTCGAGTGAGTCACACATCAATTACTTGCCTTAACTAGTAATACTTGGCTTCATACTCACCTTGCCTTAGATCGTTAGGAAAATGATAAGGGCGCTTAGGTTATTCCTCACTCGGCCTTTTAAAATTTTTCCCTCAAATTAGCCCTTAGTCATCCACTTTGAGCCTTCTCCGATGTCATTTTATTCCTTTGAATCCCATTCCCAGCCTTCAACCACCTTCTATACTCTTTGGATGGTTGTTCAAATGAGAAAAGGAGGGGGAGAAAATAATAAAAGAAAAAGGGGAGAGAGGATGATGACAAAAGAAGGCATTGCTCAACGTGCAAAAATCAGACCAAAGGAACCTGCCTTCCGACTATCTCTTAGAAGGTGGCATGTATCCTGCTGTGAACTTCTCCAACGATAATCTCATACGCTCATCAGAACGGCTGGAAAGAGGAGCACCACGAAGTGAACTTCTCCAACGATAATCCAGTCTTATATCGGGAAACGAGAAGAGGAGCGCAGCCTTGGGTACGAACTCCATAACCGTGAACTTTTCCAAAAAGATAATCTCTGAAACCTCTCTAGGGATTAAGAGAAGAGTAGCACGGTATCGGCCGGAGAACCAACAAGAAGAACTTCGCCTACGATAATCTCCTATAGCCTCGTGGAGAAGCGGAGCTTCAGCTTGAGCATAGCATAAAAAGGGATAGTTCTAAAAGAAAAAGAGGGAGAAAAGATTGAAAAGAAGAAAGACGCCGAAAAAAAAGGAGACGGACGTAGAAATGGAAGATGACGAAGAGATAAGCTCACTTTCCTCTAAATTCCTTCTCTTCTAAGTCCTAACCAAACTAAAACCCTTACAACCCGTTGATTCCAATTGACGGTCTCTCGCTTAGGTGAAATGATTAAAATGCCTCGATCACAGGTAAATTGACTTAAAATTGCTTGTGTTGACTTGAGCGGTATAAATATAAAAATTCCAAGTTAGAAATAATTGGTGCAGGAGCGAACCTAGTGAGAGTTATCGAAATGGACCAGTCTATGAACTTAGGACTTTAGTTTGACGACATGACTTGACGGCATTTTCTTCTTTCAAATGTCTCGTAAAATTTTAGGTTTGACGATTGATCGAAGCAAAATAATCTGACCCCATACTATAATAATAGTAATATAAAAAAAAGAAATGAATGAAAAATGTATGTTTCGCACATTCTGACATGAAATATTATGTTTCATATGCGTTGAATTGAATAAATGCGAATTTATTTTTGTTTTCGTTTTCGCACATTCTAAATGTAATTTTAGATTGCATTGATACTGAATTGTTTAAATTCGATAAATCTTTCACTGCTCTTACCCTCACGCAATATCTTGAGTACATGTTTTGGGGACCATGTATATGTGCTTACTGGATAAAATTGTGTGTTATATGCTTATGACTTGAATTGATTTCATATGCTTGCATGTTAAGTCAATTTTTGCGCATTATTTGAGGGGAAGCAAATATAAAAATCGTGCATTAGCTCCAAATATTCTTGACGTTTTTCTCTAAGCGTTTCAGATTCCTTCAAATAAAACTAAGGAGTGAGACGTCGACACTACAAGGAAAGGAGCTAGTCACAGACCAAATTAACTCCATTATTACTAACGTTTTTCTTTCTAAGTGGTACAGATTTTGTAATCTCTGTCAGGGAAGCTAGACGTTACTACACAGAAAATACAGGGAGTTATATGCATTTATTTTAATTCTCATGGGAGCATTATAAATGTGATTTTATTTGAAATAGGGATCAATCTGAAAAGTTTAGTACTTACTATCGAGAAACCGAATATAAGAATTAATTTGCGATCTTAAGTTTCTCGATCGAAAAACAGTGTTCGGAACGATTTTGATTAGCCGCGATAATTTGCGATCGAGAAAATTGAATTGAAGAGCAATTTTCGAATAAAAAATTTCTCGAGCGCAAATAGTAATGGGCCTGATCCATTTAATCGCAAAATGTCAAATCGCAAACCCAACATTGACTTACAGCGAATTAATAAAAGTTCACCTTTTTGTCAGTCGAAAAACTTTTTCTCACGCAACCCTAAATCGCAAAAATTTCCCTCGCGAAAAATTTTCACAGACAGTTCAAATTTCGCAAAAATCTTTCGATTTTCCACAACAAATTGTCTGTTTAGGTAGAAATGAGATTATTTTGACATCTGCGTGTGATTTACCTTAGCATCTGCATTTTGTAGTTTTTCGCATGTTTAAGATTAGATTCTCGACTGTTCTTCAAAACTGAGAAACCGTATACTATTTTATAGTGATTTAGGCTTGATTATGAGTGTTATCTGAGATTAATGCCTGCACTTACGATAGTTTCGATATTCTTTATGAATTTGATAGTGTGAATCTTCGGAAAATCTGCATCTTCGACTGTAATTTGAGTTTTGATGAAACTGGGTATTTGAATGTTTGAAGCCATCGAAGAACTTTGTCGATCGCAAACAGTCTTAATTGAATTCCGATTTAATTAAGATACTCTTTGTGTCGAATTAGTTTTCGGTCGATAAAATTCTGATTTAGTCGCTACGGTAGAAGATTTTGACCGAAAAAATTATTTACCATCGAGAAATCTAATTAGGATTTTTGTGAGCGAAAAACTTAAGCACTGAATAGACAATTTAGATGCAAATTTTATCGAGCGTAAAACTTATTATCGCAAAATTGAATTTTCGATTTAATTTCATTTCGGTTGCAAAAATTTAGCAGCGAAAAATTAATTTTTAAACGCCTAATTTTTCGATAGTAAAATTCGCCGCTTAGGATTTAATTGGTCGAAAAATTTCTCGACGATTGACTTAGTCTTTCGTTGACTAACTTCTCGACAGAAATATATCGCAGCGAAAATTTTTACTTAGGATCGAAAATCACGTACCGCTCGACAAATTTCAAATCGAAAAATTTATTCAATCGAGGAAATTTTTCGACAGTAAATTTACCTGAGAAATAATTCCTCGATCGTAAATTTACGCGGAATTATTTCTCGATCGTAAAATTGATCGACTACAGTCTCACGATTTTAACTTCAACACTTAGAAGATTTTTCTCTAAGTCTTTTACACTGTAGCGAACATTAGCGAATAAAATTTTCTCGATCGCAAAATTAAATGGAGTTATTACAATTGAAATCAATGCATAGGAAATCAATTTGAAAATTAAATTTATCGAGCGAAAAATTTCTCGGCATGAACAGTGACATTACCCGCGATTAAACACTTAGAAAATTTCGAACTCTTTTTCACGCGTTACATGTTTAATTCGAAATTACAATCATGCCATTACATTTTTCAAAATCAAGTATCCTATATGCATATTATACGACTTCAATTCAAAATTCATCAAACATGTCATGACTTGATACAAATATTATAGTTTGATGAAATTTAATCTATTTTCGACTAAAATCAAAATGTTGAACTAATGAACGTTTATATCTCTTTATTTTTCAGATGGATCGCTACCATCGATATTATCACATATACGACCACAACTTGTATCTGAAGGTCCAGGATACAAATTTCCAGCTCGATCTGAGCACCTTTCGGTGTCCGGACGAGATCATTGTCTCTATCCTGCGAGGCCACCCCATCTGGCACGCACCGCGTCTGTGCCAATGGTCTATCTCTAGCAATTCTGGGGATGCATACAAGGAGCTGTGGCAAATGGAGCATTCACCTTCACAACTATAATCGGGACGCGGCATATTCATATGGACAAGAACCAGTTCGGGATGATTCTGGACTTGCCATACAGCGAAAACTACGACCCGCTCCCGTCGAACGCAGAAATGGTGCATGACTTCATGCAGATGGGATATCAACCGCAGCTCACCAAGCTAGCTCAGGTCCAGAGCAGCGGTATCCCTCATCCCTGGAAGACACTGTTCGGGATCGTGAACAAGTGTCTATCACCCAAGCATGCTGGCTTCGACAAGGGCAACGGCAACATACTGCGGATCTTTCACGGACTCGCATTCTCCAGAAATTACAATTTCACACAGCTGATCTGGAATGATCTTGCTGACCAGATTCGGCTGAAGGAGAATCGGAGATCGAAGAACGTGCCCTACGCTCGATGGTTCAATGTGATCATCAGGGAGTTCATGGAGTTACACGCACAGAATATCCCTCAGCTGCCTCCCGGACGAAACTATCAGCCGCCAAGGCTCAAATTCTTCCATAATCCACGGCTCACGGACTTGGACCAACCGTCGATGCCGATTCCGCTAAACCTTCTTCGGCTCGCCGACCCCGCGGGAGCTGAATATCAGAGATTCTGTGGGGAACATAATCTAACGGAACAAATGATCAGAGGGCCCCCGGCAGATTTCCATGTGAGCCCTCCCCAACCGCAACAACACCACAACCCTGAAGCCATGATGATTGATGAAGTGGCCCAGGAGCTAGAGCAGGAGCTACCAACTCAGGACGAAGAGATTCCTTATGCAGATGCCACCTTGATAGATGTTGTGGCTGCTGAGTTGAAACAAGAGGCTCCAACAGAAGAATTTCAAGTGGAAGTGCCCGTACATGTAGGCGTGCTCGAAGAAACCATTGAGGAGGTTCTTCAACCAGTAGCACAGCCCGAGGTTGAAATAGGGCAAAGCTCGCTTCCACGGGTGACGGATCAAGCACATGAGGACGCTGAATGTGACCCTACTTCTCATACGGCCACCCCGTCTGACGCGGAGTCGGATGAGGAAATAAGTCTGATGAGAAGGACTCCCAGGAGACTTAGCATTCAGTTGGAGTCCCTCTTCCCTGCCGTCACCACCGCACCAGACACTATGATGACTGCTTCTACAAGTGTTGCTGGCACTTCATCGCCCAATCTTGAGCCGCAACTGAATCCACTGGTGTCTGGTTCGCAGGCACAACCCGAGCCTGCCACAACACCCATAGAGCCGAATCTCCAAGATTCGACTCAAGGATTGGGTGGAAGTCTCGTATAGTCACAACCTCAAGTGACTGTGAGCCAACCTAAAGAGTCGGTGTCTACTCAATGGTTGATAACAGGCGACATCAGTCGTCCTGGTCCATCCAAGGAGGCGTCCCCACCGTTTGTGACGAATGAGCAATTCCAAGCCGCTCTCTCCGCTGCGGTTCAATCTCTTGAAGATAAGATACTGGAGAGAGTTCTTACTGCCATAGAGACATCCCGCAGAGACACCGGGAAAGCACCTGTCTCCGAAGGCACCTCGTCACAGCCCAACCTCACACCTCCACAACTCACACCCACCGACCCTTTAGCCAATTCATCCATCCTCATCAACCCATACACCATACCCATAACCGAGCTCCACGACATCCTACTCGCCCAACTAATCGGCCTTTCCATCCAATCGCCTCAAGAAGAGTCTCTTTTCAGGCGATTGGTGGATCATCCTGAGCCACCTACTGATACTTGCCGAGGCCAAAGCTCCCACTGACGACCCTGACGATCAGGATCCTCATGAGGGGGAGAAGAGGCTAAGGACATCTACTAGTGGCCAAGGACGAGGCTCGGGCGCAACACAAACAAGCGCTGGAGCAGGTGAAACCCAAACCACCCACCAAACACAAACCATCCAAACTAACCACACCAAGCACCGCACCACCACTCTAACCCACATCGACCCACCAACCTTTCACCTCAGGACGCCTCCGCCCACATCATCGATCTACTCAAGCCCCTTGGTTCCGGAAAAAGAAGCAAGTGCCGCAATGCTCATAGCCCTAGCAGCTACTCAAGCTACTCCCTCGGTTGCCACATGAGGCTCTAGATAAGTATATCTTCGACGGACAGTGGATGACCCATTCCATGCCCGAGGAGCATTAAAGACGACGACTTCAAGACGTTCGACGTTTTCTACAACAAGCCTCCAAAGACCTCGTAATCATAGAAGACGACGAGCTTCTAGAAGGTGAAGACTACGAGCAAGACATCCCAAGGCTACCAGAGTTGATCGCGCAACAAGCGACTCCCTCTACAAGGCTAACGCCAGGGACCGTTCGGATCGACACGCCGTGGGAGAACATACAAATAGAAATCCCCTTCCTCGAAGAAGTTCGTGAAAACATTTGGAGGTCACCGGAGAGAGTTAAGAAGCCCAACGAGTTCGAGCTGAGAGGGATCTCTCATTGGGATCAGCAGAAGAGGATGACCTACCTTTGGATGCTGACCACGCTTGGACCTGATGTAAGGCTGAGGATGACTAAAGAACAAGTCAAGAGCCACTATAAGAGTCTCTCCCTAATATGCCAACTACTCAGCGTATACTATGCAAAAGGAGGACTTCCAACACCTCACTACACCATCGAGCGAGTAGATAGAACTCGAGAAGATCTAAGCGAGAGCGACCTACCGTACATCCCTGCTATAATACCCGTAAAATTTAATGCGGGTATTAGACGTAACTAGTAGGATGAATATTTAACTTAGGAATCTAAGGTGAATCGAAATAATGAACTAAGAATTCAATTATTTAAATATAATGAAAATTTAAATATTTGGCATAGGTGTTTTCATAGAGATTTAGATCCAAAGTTTTCGATGCCTCATATTATAATTATATATTTTACGTAATGATTACAATAGTATATCAAAGAACTTAAAGTAACTTTACATGTGGTGGTCTAATGGGAGTAAGTAAACTAAGTCTTCGGTATTAAATGCATGTAGATCGTAGAGTTTTGGGCACTAAATAGTTTCTTATTATTGAGTGGATATAAGTATAATTTAATTATTCAGCATAGGATAATTTTCGTGGGATACATACACATTGTATACAAATAGATTAGATATATCTACACATAAGTTATATACGTATATATAGGTATATATAATAACATCAACCCCAAAATGAAAGAACACGTGGTGATCAATTAGTTTGTTGATTAGCATGACTAAGGATAGGTTTCTTAATCTTAAGGCAATCGATATTCATCTATTATAAAGCACCAATATGTATAATATATAGATATAATATGCGTTATGATACGAGAAGTGAGCTCCAGAGCAAATAAGAAATCCAACCCACAAGTGTTGTAACAAATCGAAAATCAGATTTTGAGGTAAGGAAGATGAAAATCTACCCTAGCATGTGTACTATTATCTTATGTGTACCATGCGATTATGTGTTTTAAGGTTTTAAGTAATTAGGTACCTAATAAGAAGTCGTGGAGATATTAGTTGTGGTGTAGAGTTTGGATTTTCAAATGTCAACTCACGTTCCTGAATGTTAGGCAACGATATATACCAGGTCTTGCTGAATTTTGAATAGAAGATTCACGAGTGTTTGTAATATTTTCGATAGACTAAGATAGTCTTTAAATATTCTTGGTGGCAATACCTTATTGATACTTAGAATATGAGGTTATGAGAGATTTCCAAAATGTGAAATGATTAATGAAGTACGAATTTAGAGTTTAGCCTTTTGTGGGTTAGAATTAATTGTTGAAACTGAACTCGATGATATATGAATAATAAAGGGTATTTTGAGGTTTACCGTACATAAGGGTTTCGTTGTCGTGTGTTTAAAAATGAATTTGGGGCACGCTGGTGTGTAAATTCGGGTAGATACATAACAAATGGTTTTCTTGTTTTAGTGTTTTCATTATTTTAGGGTTTTCCATATTTAGGGTTTGGGAAAAACTTTAGAATTTCGTGACTTAGCCAAATATACTGATATGATAATATTTATTTATTCAGAGGATCGACTTATAGGGACTACACCGGACTTTTTATTTGACGTAGGAGGAGGACAGGTAGGTGGATTATCCATCTACAATACGTAAACACAATTATGTGTCTCATGTGATTATGTGGTTTACGTGACTTATGTGATTTACATGTTTTACGTGCGTTTTATATAAATCATGTTTTATGATATTTTTATATGAATGGCACGTGCATATCACGTTAGGGCGAGAGATGTTTTATACCGTAGTGTGACGGTAATAATATGAGATGTTGACGTACGGGGTAGAAAGAGATGCTTGTGATTGGTGACTCTTAGAGGAGTCGAGGTTGGGCTCACTGGGCACCTGGCGGAGACAGACGTGATCGATCTGTCTACCCGGACGTGATCGATTCGGGGTGCATACCGCCGGATGGGATTTTCTTTTTGATTGGTGCGGGAGATATACGACCTGGTAGGAGGACATTGACGTGATCGATCAGTGCACTACCGGCGTAGCTCGCCGCGAGACTTGGGGGTGGCCTCCCAGTAGTCTATTGCGTGCGGAGGTGTCGAGCCTAACCTAGGGCCCTGTGTTGTGTGAAATAGGAATGTGGGAAAAGAAAGAGTGTGCATTATATCATGTTGTGAGATATTGGGGTTGGGATTGAGTGCACACTTGCATACATGCATTTTATTCACCTACTGGGCAAATTGCTCAGTGTTTACGTGTTGTAGGTACTGAGTCCGACGTTGAAACGCGTCGTGACTGAGGCGGCTGGTGGCGGTGCTCCACGGACTTTTGAGGGCGGTGCGGTACATGGATGAAGACCTGTGGAGCGGCGTTAGCGCTTTTTGTTCTTTTGATAATTTTTGGGGCTTCGGCCCGTGTACAGAGATAACGATGTAGACGGATTTTATATTAGTGTATATTATTTTAGGAAAAAGTTTTAATTAGACGGGCCTTCCGCGGCTTACGTTGCGGAAATCCGCCACTAACCTTACTTAGAAAACGTGGGTCGCCACAGGTGGTATCAGAGCTTAGGCTTTAGATTCTGAAGACTGTCCATGTACTGCCGCTCAAAAGCCTGGAGAACCAGCCTAGCCTGTAAGATCAATACTTGATTAAGTGATTATTTTTATTATGCTTCTATGTGACTATGATTTATATGGAAATTTCGAGCATGAGTTATGGCTGGAAAGTTTTATTTCTGAATTTTATATACGTGCTAAGGTATTCTTGTGATTCTATGCAAACTTATGTGAGCTTTTTAAGTATCATATGTTTGTGTTCGAAACCCTACTTCTTGCCTTTACTATGTCGTAATGTGTTCTATTCATGTTTGTACATGCAAGTAGAGGAAATGTGTAGGAATAACTTGATTTCCGAGTAGATAATTGGCATAAACTGATTCAAAATTTCAAGCAGCTTGGAAAATTTCTCTGTGACTTGGTTCAATTTTCGGACATGCTAATTAATCTCTGACAGAAAAGACAAATTTTGGATAGATGAACTTTAGTGTTGAAATTCTCGGCTGTTCACCTAGACAGTTTCGAGTAATAAGTGATAGTATGTCGAGCAATTGAATCTAGTGTGTTGGCTATTTCAAATATTTTCAGCCACATAAATAACTTTGCATGATTGAAGAAAGATTTGGGTAACTTGATGTTTTTGGGCACTCCAATTTCATTTTTGATCCAAGTAATTTCGGGTAGAATATAGATATGCGAGCCTTATGAAATTTTAGGCTAAATTCGTTGTGCTTCAATTTGTTATAAAGTGTTAATTTTGACTAAACTTTCAGATGGGTTGAATAAAATATTCCAATAGCAAAGTAAGCAGGGTTTTCGGGTTTGACCCATTTTTTGGGATAGTTTAGTACATTTTTGGGTATGACCAAGATTTAATTTTCCGGCGTGTAGGTCAATTTTCAACCTCTATTTTTTTTAAGGTAATGATATGCGATGGGTAAGTTAAAAATTCTGGCGTTGAATGTGACTTAATTTTTAGATCAAGAAATATAAAATATATAGGGTCTTTCGGGTAGCTCGACTTTCGGTTTCTTATTTTTTTTCGGGTAAGATTTGATTTTCGGGCAAATAGGCGAATTTCAGGGTAGAGCTGGAATATTTTATGTAAAATAATTATGTACGTACGATACTGCATTTTATTCAAGTAAGCTTAGAGTGTGCAGCGGAAGCGTAGGGATAAGAATAAGTATGCTTAGAGAATAGAAATATGTGGGCGAGTGTAGACATAGAAATTGTTAATCTTAGAAAGTTGGGCCACACATTTAAATGTGTTGCCTAAATTTAGTTGAATATGGCAAACCAGGGAATAGGAGGAATCGTTACCCGAGTTATTCGCATCGGCGAATTTCGGGGACGAAATTCTGTTAAGGGGGGGAGAATGTAATACCCGTAAAATTTAATGCGGGTATTAGACGTAACTAGTAGGATGAATATTTAACTTAGGAATCTAAGGTGAATCGAAATAATGAACTAAGAATTCAATTATTTAAATATAATGAAAATTTAAATATTTGGCATAGCTGTTTTCATAGAGATTTAGATCCAAAGTTTTCGATGCCTCATATTATAATTATATATTTTACGTAATGATTACAATAGTATATCAAAGACCTTAAAGTAACTTTACATGTGGTGGTCTAATGGGAGTAAGTAAACTAAGTCTTCGGTATTAAATGCATGTAGATCGTAGAGTTTTGGGCACTAAATAGTTTCTTATTGTTGAGTGGATATAAGTATAATTTAATTATTCAGCATAGGATAATTTTCGTGGGATACATACACATTGTATACAAATAGATTAGATATATCTACACATAAGTTATATACGTATATATAGGTATATATAATAACATCAACCCCAAAATGAAAGAACACGTGGTGATCAATTAGTTTGTTGATAAGCATGACTAAGGATAGGTTTCTTAATCTTAAGGCAATCGATATTCATCTATTATAAAGCACCAATATGTATAATATATAGATATAATATGCGTTATGATACGAGAAGTGAGCTCCAGAGCAAATAAGAAATCCAACCCACAAGTGTTGTAACAAATCGAAAATCAGATTTTGAGGTAAGGAAGATGAAAATCTACCCTAGCATGTGTACTATTATCTTATGTGTACCATGCGATTATGTGTTTTAAGGTTTTAAGTAATTAGGTACCTAATAAGAAGTCGTGGAGATATTAGTTGTGGTGTAGAGTTTGGATTTTCAAATGTCAACTCACGTTCCTGAATGTTAGGCAACGATATATACCAGGTCTTGCTGAATTTTGAATAGAAGATTCACGAGTGTTTGTAATATTTTCGATAGACTAAGATAGTCTTTAAATATTCTTGGTGGCAATACCTTATTGATACTTAGAATATGAGGTTATGAGAGATTTCCAAAATGTGAAATGATTAATGAAGTACGAATTTAGAGTTTAGCCTTTTGTGGGTTAGAATTAATTGTTGAAACTGAACTCGATGATATATGAATAATAAAGGGTATTTTGAGGTTTACCGTACATAAGGGTTTCGTTGTCGTGTGTTTAAAAATGAATTTGGGGCACGCTGGTGTGTAAATTCGGGTAGATACATAACAAATGGTTTTCTTGTTTTAGTGTTTTCATTATTTTAGGGTTTTCCATATTTAGGGTTTGGGAAAAACTTTAGAATTTCGTGACTTAGCCAAATATACTGATATGATAATATTTATTTATTCAGAGGATCGACTTATAGGGACTACACCGGACTTTTTATTTGACGCTAGCAGGAGGACAGGTAGGTGGATTATCCATCTACAATACGTAAACACAATTATGTGTCTCATGTGATTATGTGGTTTACGTGACTTATGTGATTTACATGTTTTACGTGCGTTTTATATAAATCATGTTTTATGATATTTTTATATGAATGGCACGTGCATATCACGTTAGGGCGAGAGATGTTTATACCGTAGTGTGACGGTAATAATATGAGATGTTGACGTACGGGGTAGAAAGAGATGCTTGTGATTGGTGACTCTTAGAGGAGTCGAGGTTGGGCTCACTGGGCACCTGGCGGAGACAGACGTGATCGATCTGTCTACCCGGACGTGATCGATTCGGGGTGCATACCGCCGGATGGGATTTTCTTTTTGATTGGTGCGGGAGATATACGACCTGGTAGGAGGACATTGACGTGATCGATCAGTGCACTACCGGCGTAGCTCGCCGCGAGACTTGGGGGTGGCCTCCCAGTAGTCTATTGCGCGCGGACGTGTCGAGCCTAACCTAGGGCCCTGTGTTGTGTGAAATAGGAATGTGGGAAAAGAAAGAGTGTGCATTATATCATGTTGTGAGATATTGGGGTTGGGATTGAGTGCACACTTGCATACATGCATTTTATTCACCTACTGGGCAAATTGCTCAGTGTTTACGTGTTGTAGGTACTGAGTCCGACGTTGAAACGCGTCGTGACTGAGGCGACTGGTGGCGGTGCTCCACGGACTTTTGAGGGCGGTGCGGTACATGGATGAAGACCTGTGGAGCGGCGTTAGCGCTTTTTGTTCTTTTGATAATTTTTGGGGCTTCGGCCCGTGTACAGAGATAACGATGTAGACGGATTTTTATATTAGTGTATATTATTTTAGGAAAAAGTTTTAATTAGACGGGCCTTCCGCGGCTTACGTTGCGGAAATCCGCCACTAACCTTACTTAGAAAACGTGGGTCGCCACACCTGCTGATGAGGTACACCGTCTCTATCAGCTGTACGTGGAGAAGTACAAAGGTCCTCAAGGCTTCATCAAGAAAGAAGGACTCGAGGGACTCTACCGGTTCATGATGCGCCAAGTCAAGTACTTCGCCGCACATGACCTTCAGATGGTTCTGGAGAGCAACATGAAGAAGGTTAACATGACCGCTTCGCTCAACAAAGGACCTGAGATCGAAGGGCTTCCCAACAATCACGTGCACATCAGCTCAGTCCTAGGCATCACCTACCACAATCCAATAGCCAAGAAGAATAGGTTGATGCTGAAGACTTAGATTCATAAGTTTTGCGATGGGACGCTCAAGGTTGTCAGGAAAAACATCGAGCAGAGGTTGGAAGAAATCAATCGAGATACGATGCTAAGGATCCACAGGTTCGTGAGAGAACAGCCGCTCCCAATGGAACTATTAGAAGATATCGAGGAGCGACTGGAGCTGAGGAACACGCTCAGAAACTTTCAGCATGCGCTGGGCTTGCGCAGATCTTATTACGCCCGACGAGGACAAACAGCGCAGAGACGCAATCAAGCACAAAGGGGGAGAATGTAGAAGATCAATTCTAATTGTGCTTTAATTTCATTAGTTGTCCTTGTAATTAGGGGTTTTATTTGTATTAGTCCGTAGATTATGACTAGAAGGATATTTATTCCAAGTGTGTTTGGTATAAATATTGTGTAATCAATCGCAATCAATAGAGAAAGTTTTGGAAATTGATCTGAAAGGCTTGCAATTCTATTTCTAGAGAGAGAAACAACAGTAACTTTCTCACTCTACTCGAATTCTCTATCTTGTTCTTCATTTGAGTTTTTCGATCGAATCTTAATGTCAATCATTATCATCGAATTACTTAGAAGGCGTTGTTAATCGTACGACCTAACAATATACCTATCGGGATGGAGGAGAGCGTTCATGCCCAAGCCAAACTTGACCATATCAAAAAAGAAGGCATCTGCTATGCTCCATTCCGATATCTTCCCATTCACTATAAAAAAGTGCCAACTGAGGTACCCGATCATTTTAAACTTATTGTAATTATTGTACTAAAGAATCTAGTCATGCTAGATATGGTACGTTAGTTTAACTTGTAAAGGAGATATTTGCATAATCAACCATAGAGATAGAACAAACGCTCTTAGTATGGGCATGAATACTTGAAGCGGAAGACGTTTGAGGTCAACGGTTGAAAACCTCGAAACCAATATCTTTTCGATGATAAGGTGAGAAGTGATCTTCGAGCACAAGATTAATTAAAACGGATTCGAGTGACGGCTTTGTGAATGATACTGCAAGTGAACGGGTTGCTGAGGCCGATGCGAGGAAGAAACGGATATGCCTACATGCGGAGAACAATCCTTCTATTTTTTTATAAAATTTTAATGTCATTAATTGTTATACTAACTTATATAAATGAATATATTTTGGAAATGAAGTAAACTTGCAAACTTGACAAGCACACAAGTAGTTCGGAAAGATAAGTGTAAGTTCCAGATTATCCAACAACACTTTGAATACTTCCAGCCTTTGATAGATGATGAACAACAACTTGGAGGCTTTAGAGAGTTTGAATGTATGACGTGTTTAGCAAATTGAAACTTAGCATTGCAAAGTGTTAGGGTTTAATACCTTGAATTGGGTATTAAACCCATATGGCCCTAACTTGGCTCATTACAACTTACAATCCATATAAATAAATACAAAGAAATAAGAAGACTTAGAATAAATATTTTAGACACTTCTAAAATATTCCTAACATTCTCCCCCTGAGTGTCAATATTACAACAAACGCCCTAAACTAAGTCTTCATTTCTCTTTCATCTTCTAGAGTGGAGGCGAAGGAGGTTCCCTGTGGGCGAAGAAGAATTTCCTTAGACCTAGAGTGATTTCGTCACAGAACATTGCGAATTCTGATAGCACCAGGACTTGCAGTTCACCTTTTCTTTGTTGAGTGTAGGTGACACCAAGTTCTGGGTACAGGTATATGTAATTTTCTCCTATGCTCTCAAAGTCCATGCCGCTTTGATAGGTTAAGTAAGGTTGACCTTCCTAGCATTGCTCTCCAAAGCCATCTAGAGTCTGTAGCAGCAAACAATTTGACTTGTCGCTAGGGTTGCAAATGAACCGAATATTTTCGGTTCTGTTCGAGATTCGATTTGAAATTTAAGATCGAATTCGAAATAAACGAATACGAATACGAATACAAATACTTTTTATGATTCGAATAATTTCAAATACGAATATGAATATGTCTGTATTCGATTCGAAAAATTAACGAATATTCGATTCGTTATATGTAATTTATATTTAAATAATATATATTATATATATACTTGTAAGCCCAAATAAAATATTAGACCCAAATTATTTATTTGTTTTGACCCATAAAAGGAAATAAAGCAAATCTTTCATCAATTTTACTCACGCTCCAAGTGTAAAAATAAAAAGCAAATACGAACATTGAGTTGTTTCTTAGTTTTTGTAATTTTTCGGAATTATTTTGTAATTCTAACAGCTTTTATGGGGAAAAAATTGAATTTTTTTCGAATATTCGAATATTCGAATATTCGCGAATATATTCGAATATCGTTATCGAATCGAATCGATTTTTAGGATTCGAATACGAATCGAATCGAATACGAACACTTGAAAAAATTAACGAATACAAATTGAATATTATGATATTCGATTCGATTCGGTTCGTTTGCAACCCTACTTGTCGCAGATGTACCTCGTTAAGCCTTCGAATCATTTTCTTTGCTTGAATGTGTTGAGTGTGAAGTTCCGGTACATGCAGTACATCTGGTGGACTTCTCCTAGTGGAAGGTAAGGCAACTCAGCTAGTTTTTCTTGTGATCTGTCAGTCCTTTCGACATTGTAGACTCGAGTTGGATATCTTCCCCAGATGTGGTCCATTTCTACAATGTTGACAATTGGTGCCTTCAGCTTCTGCTTATGCCTGTACTCCTCCTTGGTAAGTCCCTTAGGAACGTTTACGAGGTGGGCGAGCAGTGGAGGGCTGTTTGGTTGTGGTTGTTTGGACTGTTTGGTGTCCTCACGGGGCCAGACTCGACTTTGCCAAGGAAGTTCTTTGGTTCGGCCCTGGCGAAGCTCGTCTGACTCCAGAGGACCTTGGTGGAGGTGGTGGATTGGATGATCTTGAACCGGCTCCACGACTCTGCATCGTTCCGATCTGTCCTTGCGATGCATCTCGGGAGATGGTCGGGTCGTTACGGCCTCGTCACTTAGACGGGCTTGTGTGGAGCTTTCACCGGGGCCACTTTGGTTTCCCGTTAGCACGCGTCCAGGACTAGGTCTTGTATGGTGGCTCTCCGACGATGAGGTCCTGAGCTCATCATCCGTGAGACTTCCGTCCAATCCTTGAAATGCATCAATTATGGGCGCTTCTATGAACATTGAGGCCTATTCGTTATGTTGGGACTCAGTCTGTGTCAAAAGTAAGGGAAGACTTTCAGGTGGTAGGGACATTAGACTCAAAATCTAAATTAGGTTATTGCTATCGGTAGAAGATTTTTGTGATTTGAGGGGTTTCTAAAGTTACTGAGACATTCGTCTGTTGTGAGACGAATGAATGGTCGGGATATTGTTGTGTATGCACCGTTGGGTCAGGTTCGGTGACTTCTAACCTAGAGTGGGACCCGGTTTTTTCTGGGTGTGGGGCTTCTATAGTTACTGTCTCGGCGACGACCGGTTGTGGTTTTTCGATCCGCTCGGCTTGTTTGTGCCGTCCGCATGGTATCAAGTCTCCTTCATCTTCGTCCTCTGCTTCATTCTCTTCAAATGGTCTTGATGATTCAGGAAACGATTGCTAGGGGGACGGTTGGCGTTGTCGTGCGACTATCGTTGGTTCGGTCGGCTCTCTCAGATCCTCTCTCTCTCTCTTTGGCTGACCACTGGGTTAGACTAGGGTGGGTTTTCCTAAGTCACGGGGTTGATAACATTGTAGCGCTAAGAATATAATTCGACTTCACCTAGGCTGGCCAGGGCTAACAATGCGGGCGGAACTAGCATGGCTCGTCGCGCGTACTTCTCTTCTGTCTTCCCCTTCTGAATATATCTCATTTTGGAAGGGGTGTAGCTTTCCTCTTCAGGTCGTGCCGGTATCCCTGGTGTTACTGACATAAAGTGGTGGATCATTAGTGGGAACGGAACCATCGGAGATAAGGCAAGTTCTGTGTCTTCTTCGTTTTCGTCCACTGAAGTATTTGATCGTCCAGGTCAATATGACTAACTTGGCATAGTCATAATTTTTCCCAAAGGTGATCCCGTGGAATATGCTAAGAATCATCGTGTTGCATCGATCGTGGCCGAGTGCTTTGGAGAGAAGCACTCGTTGACGAGTGCAAAGAGTCCGCCAAGGATGCGGTATCATGGACTCCTGGATATGGGAGACGAATTTAATAGGAGAGTAGTATCCCAACTTCAGCATGTCCTCGATAAGCTCATCCTCGGATGCCTATCTTCATGTTGAGGTTGACTTGGCAGCCGAAGGACATCATGTCGAATGAGCTCCCTGGTTATCTGGACCGTCTCGTTTGCAATCTGGTCCTCGTAATAGATGTTGTTGTCGGCAGCAACTTTGGTCTTCATCGTCCCCCCAGAATTGCTGTAGGTAGACTGTAGGGACTCGTGCCGTCGCTGATAAGGCATACCCGAGGTGGTGGTTCCTCAGAATGGATGGAATGATCTCGTCCTAGCACTTGAAGGTGCTCAGGTCGAGTTGTAAGTTATTCTGCAATCCATTTCGAGGTTGGGTATACCAAGTCTGGTGGTGTCGTCATTTTTTTCGTTTTGTGGGGCTTTTTCCTTTTTTTTGTTCTTTTATTTTCTTTTTTTCTTTCTCTTTTACGTTCTTTTTTAATTATTTTGCCCTATTTTTTCGTTGTCGGACACCGGAATGTCTGCCGAAACTGCAACACTAAAAAAAACGAGATTAGGATATAACATATGTAAGGAGAGCTTTGTGTTGTGAATAGTGCGGGCCGAAGAAATCGTTTTTTTTTTTGTAAAAAGAGTCTCGGCCTAGAACTGTTCGGCCCAGTAAAAGTTTGAATAAATTGTAAGAAATTTTGCTAAGTGTGGATCGTGGATCTATGTTTAAGGGGGCTTCGCGAATTGACTAAATCAATATATAGACGGGAAAATATTAGGTACTAATTGATCAACTCTACGATCCTAGACTTCAACCCTAAGGAAATCGATTAGAATTATAGAAAATAGAATTTCGATCGATAACCTTCGTTGAAGAACTCTGAGAGAAAATTCGTGTAGTGAGAGAATGTTTTCTGACTTTCTCTCTCTAGAATTGGATTGTGAAGCCTTTCGGATCAATTGACTAAAATTCTCTATTAAGCTCAAATGTGTACAAGGTATTTATACCAAACATAATTGGTATAATAAATAAGCTATGTCCTAAACTAAGGACAAATACAAATAAAGCCCCTAATTACAAGGACAGCTAATGTAATCAAAGCACCACTAAAATTGATATTCTACATTCTCCCTCTTTGTGCTTGATTGTCTTTCCGAGCCATCTGTCCTCGTCGGGCAAAGTAAGACCTTCGCAAGCCCAGCGCGTGCTCGAAGTTTCTAATGATGTTCCTCAGCTCCAGTCGCTCCTCGATGTCCTCAAGAAGTTCCATCAGAATCGGTTGTTCTCTCATGGACTCTGTTGATCTCTTCCAGTCTGGTCTCTATGTTCTTCCTGATGACCTTGAGCGTCCCATCACAAAACTTATGAACTTCAGTCTTCAGCATCAACCTATTCTTTTTGTCATCGGATTATGGTAGGTGACCCTAAGACTGAGTTGATGTGCACGTGATTGTTAGGAAGCCCTTCGATCTCAGGTCCTCGATTGAGCGGAGCGGTCATGTTGACCTTCTTCATATTGCTCTCCGGAGCCATATGAAGGTCGTTTGCAGCATGGTACTTGACCTGGCGCATCATGAACCGGTAGAGTCCCTCGAGTCCTTCCTTCTTTATGAAGCCTTGAGGACCCTTGTACTTCTCTACGTAAGGTAGGGCGCTCTCGCTTAGCTCCTCTCGAGTTCCGTCTATTCGCTCTATAACATAGAAGGGAGTTGGAAGACCTCCTTTAGCACAGTAGACGCTTAACAGCTGACATATGGGGGATAGACTCTTGTAATGACTCTTCGCTTGCCCTTCTGAAATTCCCAGCCTCACATCCGGTCCAAGATGGGTTAGCATCCAGAGATAGGTCATTCTCTTTTGCTGATCCCAGTGAGAGATCCCTCTGAGCTCGAATTCGTTCAACTCCTTAATTTTGTTCGGTGACCTCCATATTCTCTGACGAACTTCTTCCAGGAATGAGTTTCAATCCTTATGTTTTCCCACGGCGTGTCGATTCGAATGGACCTGGCATTAGCCTCGTAGGAGAATCCGCCCGTTGAGAAATCAACTCTGGAAGCCTTGAGGGAATTTGTTCATGGTCTTCACCTTCCTGAAGTTCTTCGTCTTCTATCAGAACTAGGTCCACCGAAGCTCGTTGTAGGAAATGTCGAGCGTCCTTGAGTCTCTGTCTTTGATGGTTATCGGGCATACTGTGGGTCATCCACTGTCCTTCAAATATATATTTGTCGAGGAACTCATGTGGGTTTACACAATGTCCAGATGGTCCCGATTGGTCTGGAGCGATTGGGGGCGTTGCTTGAGTTTGCGCTAAGGCTACGAGCATGGCGACACTTGCTTCTTTTTTCGGAAGCAAGGGGTTTATGACAGGTATTGGTGTGGGCGGAGGCGTCCTTAGGTTAAAAGGTTTGTGGGTCGATTTGAGTTAGAATATGGGTGTGCGGTGCGTGGTGTGGGTTGTTTGGGTAGTGGGTTGGGCTTCACCAGCTCCAGCGCTTGTTTGCGTCGCGCCTGAACCTTGTTCTTGACCTTCTCTTTGTCCACTCGAAGATGTCCTAGGTTTTTTCTCCCCCTCATGACGGTCCTGATAATCTGGATCGTCATGTCGACGTTGTGTGCGGGAGCTGGGCTCGGCCGGATTGAGTAGGTGGCTCAGGATGATCTACGAGACGCTTGTAGAGTGATTTTTCCTGGGACGTTCGGGTGATAAGGCCTATGTGGCGGGCGAGTAATATATCATGGAGTTCGGTGATAGGTATGGTGTATGGGTTAATGAGGATGGATGAGTTTGTGAGTGGGTCGGTGGGAGTGGGTTGTGTCGGGACGTCTCGATGGCTGCCAGCACTCTCTCCATCATTTTGTCTTCAGGGATGTGATGGCTGCAGAGAGAGCTGCTTGGAAGTACGCTTCATTCACAAACTGGACGGACGCCTCCGTTGATGGACCAGATCACTGATATCGCGTGTTGTCAAACCTTGAGCTAAAACCGGCTCCTCGGGCTGGCTCGTAGTCACTTGAGGGTGTGACTGTCCGAGACTTCCATCCAATCCTTGACTCGAATCTTGTAGATTCTCATCCATAGATGTTGAGGCAGGTTGATATTGAATCTGCGTATCAGACACTGGTTGGACTGGGTCGATAATAAGTGGATTCTGGGCTTCGGCCTAAGCACTTGGAGTGATGACTGGTGTCGTGTCTGGTGGAGAAGCAACAGCTGTGATGACGGGCTCGGAGATTGAGAGTGAACGTCGTGGAACCCGTCTGATCAGTTGAACCTCTTCGTCAGAATACGCGGCTTCGGACGAAGTAGCTGTATGAGGAGTGGGTTCTCTTTCAACATCCTCATGGGCTTCTGTTGGTTGAGGCTCTTGAATGTGATCGTGGGAATCACGGCCTCTGGTGCAGGCATAGTAGCCTGTGATAGTGGACTGTGCCCCGTTTCTGCTTCGGGCTATGCTTCCCGTGGTAAGATTTCCTCAATAGATCCTTAACACGCCTACAATGATGGGCACTTCAGCACCGAGTGATTGTTGTGGAGCCTCGAGTTATAACTCTTGTGCCACTGCATCAATCAACGTGGCATCTAGATCAGGCAGTTGAGTTCCTTGAGTTGGAGGCTTCTGTTCAAGCTCCTGGGCACTTGATCTATCAACTCGGCCTCAGGGCTAGGTTGGTGATGTTGTTGTTGGGGTAGGCAAGACGAAGCAGCTCGAACGGGATCGGTTGGTGCTGTTGTTGTTCTGTGAGCCTTGGATCGTGAAAGAACTTGTGTCTTGGGGGTTGGTAGTTCCCTCCAGGAGGTAGCCGAGGGATGTTCTCGTGCATCTCCATGAGTTGTCTGATAATGACGTTGAACCACCTAGCATACGGGACATTCTTCGATCTCTTATTCACTTTCTGTCTGAGCTGTTCTACTAAGTCGTTCCAGATCAGTTGAGCGAAATCGTAATTCTGCGAGAATATTATGCCGTGAAAAATGCAGAGAATGTTGCCGTTGCCTTTGTCAAACCCGGCGTGCTTTGGCGACAGACACTTGTTGATAGTTCCAAGCAGTGTCTTCCATGGATGCGAGATTCCGTTGCTCTGGACTTGTGCAAGTTTGGTGAGCGGTGGACGATATCCCATGTGGAGAAAGTCACGCACCATGCATCTTATGGCAGAGGGTCATAGTTGAGGCTGAAGGGTAGGTCTAGGACGAGCCCGAAATCATCCTTGCTGAAGCTTATGTGTCTCGTCCCGAGGATCGTGGTGAATCGATAGGAGCCGTCAACTACTAGACTCTTTATTCTTCCCCAAAATTGCTGTAAGTAGACCATTGGCACGGATGCTGTCACCGTGAGCGCGTGCCAGAGGGGATGGCCTTGCATTATGACACAATGATCTCGTCCGAACACCTAAAGGTAGTCAGGTCGAGTTGGAAGTTGGTGTCTTGAACCTTGAGGTATAGGTTCTTATCGTAAATGTGGTTATAGGTTGGATAATGATCCATCTGAAATTAAATTAGAAAACCAAAACATTAGTTCAAAAATGAAATTGAGTCGAAATTTGATTTCATCAAACCATAATAGTTTAGCATTTCATAACATGTTTGATAAATTTGTGATTGAAATCTAAATTCACACATAGGTCATACAAAGTGAATTTTTTTTTAAGATATAATATCATTTCGACTTGTACAAAAGAGTTCAGTCAAAAATATTCTAAGTGTTGAATCGTACATCAAGCACTGTTCACTCCGTTCTATTTATCGCACGAGAATTGAAATCCTCAATTTTAATTGCCTAAGTGTGATTTATGAACTTAAGTCTTCGTTCTAATTTGCGATCGAAAATTTTATTCGGTAAGGTCTGCTACAGTGGAAAAGACTTAGAGAAAATTTTTCATGTGTTTGGAATTAAGGCGTGGTACTGTAGCCGAAAAAATTTACGATCGAGAAAAATTTCCGTGTAAATTTACGATCGAGAAAATTGATTTCTATGTAAATTTACGATCGAAAATTTTTTCGCGCGTGAATTCCTCGTGAAAGTTATCGAGCGAGAAAGTATTTCGATTTTAGAATATATTTTGGCTACGAAATTTTACGATCGAAAAAATTGACAACGAGAAACTTGGTTACGCGCCGAGGAAATTTTCGATTGATCAAAATCATTGCTACGTACTTTTACGATCGAGAATTTTTATCTCGAAAATTAATTTTCTCACCGCTAAAATTTACGACCGAGAACAAAATTGAAATCGAAATTATTGTTTTCGATGGTAAGTTTTACGCTCGAAACTTAATTACATCTGTTTTATCTATTCCACTCAGTAAACTTTTGCTCGCATAAAATCAAAATTAGATTTCTCGATTGTAAGTATTTGCGATCTACGTTATTTCTCTTATTGACTAAGTCAAAATATCTAGCGATCGAATAACTTTTACGATGCAAATAGTGACTCAATCCAATTGAAATTCGATTGAAGCTATTTGCGATCGAGAAAGTTCTTCGACACCTTTAAACGTTTAAAAACCCAGTTTTAGTCATACTTTCAATCGAGCTCTATTAACGCAGATAATCAAAACAATATACCATTATAACGATAGAAAACCCTTAAACTATCCTAGGACGCAGATTTTAACCAAGATAAAACACAGAAACAGGTTTAAATCTCATCAAAATAGCATTTGGCTTTTTTCACAGTTTGAACAATCGAGAACGCACGGAATCAAGCGAAAGACTATAAAATGTAGATGAGAACGAAGTTTAAACACACATAAACACCTAATAAGCATCGATTCTACCGTAGAGAGACGAAAATATGTTGAAAATTAAAAGATTTTGAGGATTTTGAGATTCGTCTTTACTGTTTGAGTTTTTCGCCTGAAGAAATTTTAATCGACTGTATGGTTTCTCGAATGGGATTTATGTGTTAGTGAAAGTTTTTCAACTGCAAAAAGTGAATTTCTCATTAATTGGCTGACAGACATGTTAGGTTCGCGATTGGACAAGCCCATTTTTTATTTTCGCTCGAGAAACTCATATCGAAAAATTTCATTTGGTCCCAGTGGGTGAAAATTACCATTTGGTCCCAATTCAATTTTTCGCTCGAGAATCTGTGATCGAGAATTACTAATTTCATCTAATATATCAAATGTGAGTTATCCTATGGTTTGAGATTGACTTAAATCAACTAAAAACCACATAATGGTGACATATGGCTCCATAGTCGAAATTTGAAAATCTGCAATACTTAGAGCAAAAATGTCGAGAATATTATAGTTAATTTAGAAGCAATTTTTCTAGTCAGGCGTCCCCTGAAAAGTTTTTAAGAAAATTGGTTAAATTCGAATCCATAAAACACGTTAACGATCGAAATATTTAACCAACCAAAATTTAAACCAACGTCGTGCGCTCCAAATCGTGAAAATTCATGAAGTCCTCCTCATTAAAGTGCGTTATTCAAGAATCAATGCTGAAGTTTCTGCAACACTTAGAGAAAGATCATCAAAAATATTTGGAGCTCATGACATAAATTTTGTAAATGCTCCCCCTCAAATAATGCATCTCAATTGATTTATTAAGTAAGTATATAAATCAATCAAAGTAACACAAAAAAATGATTTATCACGACTAGTCTAGATACATGTTCTCCTATACATGTAATTATAATTGCGCGCGAGGGTATGATCAAGAACAAATATTCGCATTTATACAGTTCAAAGTATATGCAAACTGAATTTGCATGACATAATGTGGGAATTAAAACAGAATATCGCATTTAATCAATTTAATTCAAATGCAAAGTAATATTGCATATCAGAATGTGCGAATTATCTTATATATATATTTAATTTTTTTCATAACATATAATAATAAAAAATAGGAAGAAAAAATTCGAGAAAAATTATCATTTATCTATATAAAATTTTTTTGTATGAATATTAATATTATTAATAATATGGGGTCAGATTATTTTGCTTCGATCATTGTCACGCCTAAAATTTCTCAAGACACTTGAAAAGATCGTATGCCGTCAAGTCATGTCAGCAAACTATAGTCCTAAGTTCAAAGTAAGATCCATTTCGACAACTCTCACTAGGTTCACTTTACCACTCATTTTTTTCTTGGGATTATTATATTTATATCACTAAGTCAACACAAGCAATATTAAGTCAATTACCTGTGATCGAGGCGCTTTTAATCAATTCACCTATACGAAAGAGTGTCGTTTTGGAATCAAAGGGACTTTGAAGGCTTCAATTTGGCTATGACTAAGAAATGAAGGAACATTTTGGGAAAAGTGAGCTTTTTGTCGTCTTCCATTTCTTCGTCGTTCTCCTTCTTCAGCATATTTTTTCGTATCTATTGTCATTTTCATCCCCTTTTTTTCGTATCAGTCGACACTTGCTTAAGCTGAAGCTCTGCTTCTCTACGAGGCTGAGAGATTATCTAAGGCAAAGTTCATCTTTTTGGTTCTCGGGCCGATACCGTGCTCCTTTTTTCTTAATCCTTAGAGAGGTTTAAGAGATTATCGATTTGAAGAAGTTCACAGTTATGGAATTCGAACCCAAGGCCGTGCTCCTCTTCTCGTTTTCCAATATAAGACCGAATTATCGTTGGAGAAGTTCACTTCGGGGTGCTCCTCTTTCCAGCCGTTCTGAAGAGCATACAAGATTATCAAGGGAGAAGTTCACAGCAAGATCCATGCCCTCGTCATATGATTTCTAAAAGATCTCAATAATTAGGAGGGCAGGTTCTTTTGGACTGATTTTTGAGCGTTGAGCATTCCTCGTGTGCGTTTTCGACCTTCTTTTCTCATCTTTTTCTTTGTCGTATCTTTTTTTGCCCCTCCTTTTCGATTGAACATACCGCCGAAAGCTTATAAAGTCGGTTCAAGGCTCAAAGGGGTTTCAAATGAAGAAAAGGTATTCGGAGAAGGCTCAAACCGGATGACTAAAGGCTAAGTTAAAGGATTGAAAATTATATAGTTGGCCGAGTGAGGAATTTCCTAATTGCCTGTTGGAACTATTTTATTGTATTCAATTATAGAGTTGTCTTAGTCTTGCTATGCAAATTAGTAGTCTTGGGCTAAATTGTATTAGTCATTGTATAGGACTACTTGTGTAAATATACCACGAGGTGGTATATAAGTGAACTCCTAAGAAAATTAGGAGTGCGCTTTGTAGGGTTTTACAGATTGAAAATTAGAATCGAAAATTTTAGAGAGAAAAATTTGCCAACCCTTACTTGTTCTACAAGTTTTTTCTCCCAATCTTCAACGAAGGTAAATCTCATACGTAAGCTTCGAATTTCTTAGATTTACGATTCGATTCTTCTATATTCGATCTGTGTTGGATAAAAAAGGATCTAACAATTGGTATCAAAGCCGAGCGTGTTAGGATTTGAATTGAAATTAGGATCGAATGTTGAAAATCTAAAATTTTTTTCGCGAGTTACTGTTCATGGCGAAACTGTTCATCGCGAAATTGGCACTGTCATCGCTGATTTTCTTAATTCGACTTGTTTTGATGTTATTGAGGTTCGATTGTGTGTTTCTAATTGATCTGATCTTATTTTCGTTCGATCGAACCACAAATTTTAGCGAATTTTGAAAATCTGATTGAAATTGTTCTTTGGAGCTTCATTCTGATTTTTCTAAAATTTGACTGATTTTGCTTGGATTGTGCTGAATTGAGTGTTTGTTCTTGTCAATTTCATGATTTCGATCGATTACCCAGACTTTGGTAGACTAATTTGCTGTTTTCGTTCGGATTTATGGTAAATTGTGTTATTCGTGTTCTTCGTGAAATTCATCCGATTACTGAAAAATTTGATATATTTTGCTGTTTCCTGGTTTAATCATGTGTTAAAAACAAATTTCGATCATTTCAGTGTGATTATCCATGATTAATCAATGATTTTGAGTGATCTTGAGCTAAACTTGTGTTTCTGGTTTCCGTTCAGTGCCATCGTAAAAGTTTTTCGTAAACAATATTCACTGTTTTCAATAGCTGTGCAAGTATGTGATCCTCGACTGATTTACTATTTTTTCGATCGCAAAAGTTTCTCGACATTAAGTTTCTCGATAGGTTACTATTCATATTCACGTGATCGAAAACTTTTAACGATCGCAAAACCAATAGAAAACTGAACAGGTCAAATTTGAGTCATCGAGAAAAGTACTATTTAGACAATTGATAAAGACAGCTAATCAAGGCATTTTTAATTAAATAAACGAAAAAAAATAATCATTAACAAAATAAACCTCAAAGCAGAAGCATTAATAAAATAGAGGTGTTCGTACTCCCAGATTACGAGTTAGAGTAACTCGTACTCTGGGAGTACGAAAATACCTATTTTAGTAATACATCTGCTTCTCCGTTTATTTTGTTAATGTTTGTTTTTTTTTGTTTATTTAATTAAAAATACCGCTAATCAATAAGCACTGATCGAAATACTATAAATAATAATAATAATAATAATAATAATAATAATATAATATACCCCAGCTCTAGCTCACATGATCGAACATAGTATTACGGAGTAGTCATCATTACATAAACACTGTAATCACTTAGTCATCATTACTACACTGCACGTCATATATTCATCATTGTCACATCGTTGGTACGATAGAACACTCTCAGCAATAGGATTTTTTCGCAAAATTGATTTTGTGAGTCATCGAAAAACTTTTTCTCTCTCATAAAGCATCCGAATTTTATTAATCGAAAAACTTTCTCTTTCTTATAGCAATCGAAAATTTGCACTTTCTCGTAAAGCTATTCCAAAACGACATATTTTCAGTACTTAAAATCTATAACTAAAAGCTGCACATGATCGAGAAAAATTCGTGAGCGACAAACTTAACAATAGAAAACAGTAACCGATAGAAAAACATAACGAAAAAAAGAAACAGTGCCTTTTGCTCGAAAAATACTCTAATCGAAAATATTTTTCGTTATAAAATAAAAATATAAATAATAAAAAATAAAAAATCCGATATTCAATTGGCACATTATTGAAAAAGCTTTTGGTATATACTATTAAATTTTTAAATCAAACTCTATAAACCAAAATCTTTTCGAAACTGAAATTTTAAAAGCGAAATATTTTAATCAGTATTAAAAAAAATTCGAATCATAAAACACTTTACGATCCAAAATATCCAACGAACAAAAAAAATTAAAAGAATATTAAAATGGATCAAGATTTAAAAGACTTCGAACAACAATTAAAGTTAATTACAAAAATGCTAAGAAAACAGGTGTCAAAGACTAACTCATCCAATACGGAGAACAAAGAAAATAATTCTAGCCTTAAACCAAATGAGAGCTAAGACTTGATGGCCTATCACGAAGATAAATCAAACCATCTAGCTCTCATTGCTCGAGATGAGGGTACCTCTGAAGCGAACTTGTCGAAAAAAACGAGCGATGAAGAGGCAGACACGTCTTCTCTGGAGGTAGTTATTCCTTACTCTACATTGTTTAACATGTTAGAATCCTTACAAATTAGGTATGCTAACATGAAAAAGGAGCAGAAAAGTACAAAAGAGGTAGAAGAAAAATTATCTAAGTCTGAGGAGAAAATAGCTAGTCTCGAATTACAACTTAGAAGCTCTAGTGCGACAATAGATGAACTAATTAAGAGCTCAAATCTTAGCGAGGCTAAGCATATTTCGTTAGAGAAGCATAGCTCGGTAGTTAAGGAATTAGAGGACAGGCTAGACAACAACCATAAATGTCTACTTAGGAATCTAGACGAGAAAAGTCTTCTTAAATGTAGACTAGAAGGTATGAGCAAAAAGGTCACTAGTCTAGAAGCCGAAATAGATATATCTAATTATAAGGATAGTGAATTAAGAAAGAGTCTAGACACCTGTCAAGCCGAGAAGAGCACTGCTCAAAATAACTATGCTTTCTTAAGTGAAGAACGTGAGAAGCTCTACTCTAAGATTAATCAATTAGAAAATCTTCTTGCGATTTCTAAGACCAAGAAAGCCCAATCTCGTCATTCTGAAAATTCTTCTTCCGTTGATATACCTTCTATTCTTAAGAACATCGAGGATTTATATTCTACATTAGAAACGGAACGAAAGAATTTTGAAGCAGAAAATAATACACTTCTAACGGAGATATCTAATCTCAAAGCTTCCTCCATGTCAAAACACGATAAAGGGACGCAAACAGATCATCTCGTTCCTACCATCGAAACGACTTTACTAATTCTACTTCAATTTTGACCAAAGTTGAAATTCAAAGTAAAAGTCTCACACTTTCTATAGTTAAGGAACAAGTCCCACGGAAATGGGAGAACGGTAAAGCTCCAAAACGGAATGATAAAGACCAAAAGCCTTCCTCTCCTGATCCCAAAAAGAAATTTTTTCACGAAAATATTTCAAGCTCTAGCGCACAAACTTCATCGTGTGCTTCAAATAATTCTACTAATTTTTCATTTAAAAAGCCTAGACTTGAAAATAATTTTCGAAATTCTTCTCATTCTAATGTGAAAGGTGTGAAATCTAACCTTAGGAAATACGACTTACGTGCGATAGATGCATATAATTCGACATGCTCGTATTCCTACATGCAATATCCGGTCAAGGTTCATTCAGACAAACATCTTGTGCGCTTGGCCTCGGAAAAAATTTTTAAACCTTCTCCCAAATACACTTTCACCCGAGCGGAAAAGTTTTATCCGAGTCAAATCTCTCCCACATGGGTTCCTATTTGTCCACAAAATTTAGGTAAACCCAAACAAGTTTGGGTACCTAAACGGTCATTAATGAATGATTTAGGACAAAATTTAAATTTGACACCTTTTATGCTTAAATCGTTATCTACTAATAAGGGAGGACCCACATTACAATGGGTACCAAAGTCCCGCTAATTTTGTAGATTTTCCCTCATGTATGAAATTCGACGTAGTGGCTCCACCTAAATGATAAAGGGATGAGGCGTGAGCTACTACAACTAAGTTTCAACGAGGTATATTTCAAACTTACATATGCATATGAGTTTCGTCGAAAAAAAATTTATATACCTATTTTCTTTCAAAACTTTTCAAATGATACATTTTCGATATGCATTTCATCGATTTAAATGGTTTTAAAATTTTCAAATGCATATTACGAACGGAAACGATAAATATCATTTTTCGATTAATACTTTTAAATGAGCTTTAATTGAGGGGGAGCTATTCGTTATTTTAATGAGGAGCATCCTTTATATTTTTAAGGAAGCATAAATTTTAATTCTTGAGGGGGAGAAAATTACAATGAGCGATTTAAGGAAACGGGATTCATAATATTCGTCAAGCTAACTATGCAAATTTCTAGGGGGAGAATTTATTTTCGAAGCATATTGTTGGGAGACATAAATATAATACTACTATACTAAGAATACACACACATATATATAAAAATGAGATATATAAAAAAACGGAGATGAAAAAAAAAAGAAAAAAAATTCTTGCCTCAGGATTATTTATATGCTTTCATATTGTTGTTTTAGATTGTGTAGTTACAAAGTTCAATTTTGTGAGACCAATCTTTGATTTTTATTATTTGTTGGCAAAAAAAAATCAATCAAAAAAAATCAAAAAGAAAAAAAAAATCAAAAACAAAAAAAAACAAAAAAAAAAAAAAAAAAAAGAAAAAAGAAGTGAAAAAGAAAGAGAGAAAAAAATAATATATAAATCTTTCTTCTTCGATATGCTTTCCGGATTTATTCTCCCACATCCAAAGATGGACGTACCACGAAGAATCTCGAGCTTTCAAACGGACAAAATTTTCGAAAGACGACGGTGAGGATCTAAGTGAAGATCAAATGCTCCGTATTTTCATCGACCGACTCCGGCTTGCTAATTCAACTAAGCAACGCTTCTCACGTACCCCGGAAGCACGGATTTCATGTTCCTATGGTTCAGTCTAATCCGAATTAATCCTAACCCCGGAATGCGTTGGAGCATTTGAGACCAAGCAAGATTATTTCGATGATGCCTAGGAAGTCTTTGAAGATACATCACTCCCTTATCTCACATAATTTTCGGACCAACCCCCATAGGTACAGGTGCAAATTTTAATTAGCTCCCGGGTAGAAGTCGTAGGTCCAACGGCGCATGCACAACCGAGCCTACCCACTCGTCTATCTTTCAAAAGATAGGTGTTTCCTAAATCACGGGTAGCCATGTATGCTATCACCGTTTCACTAGGAAACGGGAGATATTGAACTAAGTGGTATTCCGCGCCGTACCATGCTTTTATTGAACACTCGCGTCTAGAGTGTCCTTACTCCCCAAAATTTTCAATTTTTTTAGGACACATACACTTCTTAATACACCTAATCTTTGTGATTACGTTAGAACTCCCGTAGACATGTTCTTTTTAAAGACATGCTTCGAGGATGGGAAGGAAGTCCGACCGTTGCAACATCAAAGCAACAACGGTTTCGGCCATCTTCTACGAGCTCTGCTCCTAATTGATGTCAAAGGGATGCCTATGTGGCCCCGGTACTCATTTCGACGGATTGCCTTTGTGGCTCCGTCCAGTTATTACCCACACCGACCTTTTTGTATGTCTTTTCTACCTCCAAATTAACATGCCGAAATCGTTAACACGATTCGCCGTGAGGGGGAGAAGGGGTTATGCATACACAATCGGTCGGTCCACCCACCAAATTCCGCCGCGCGTACCACTCTGAAACCGGGCTCTCTCACAACGCCACATTCAAAGGAAGCTCGGTACAACTTAATAAAAAAATCAAAGAAAGAGACGGCCTACTTTCTTCTGGAACTGAGACGCTTCTTCGAGGCCGAACGAGACAACTTCCATTCCGAGAAGACGAATCTGGCGAAACGGAGAAGATGGCTAAACCCCGATCCCTCTCCTCGACTCTCTCATGCCCCTACTTTCGGAAGAAGAAGCAAGAACTGAGGACCGAATGACACGTGCCTCAAGCATCATCAAGGACTGAAGTTGCCAACTGTGTCCACTGCATCAATGATCGAAGTTGCCAACCGTGTTCACCTCTCCAAACCTCACATCGGACGCCCCGATCTCAACACAAGGTTGACCCAAATAGGGGGAGTTTCGTGTTTCGTGTGCTTTCAACGGGAGAAATGGAACGCGGACTTTCTAAATCCGGCAAGAATACTTCGTACATCTTACGGCATTTAGGAGAAGGACTTCAAAGGAAGATTCGAAGAAAAAGCCGATGCCTAGAAGACCTGGTGAGCTTGAAGATTTTCTAAAGAGGAGATTTTAAGGACTCGAGGACTCTACAAGTTTTTTCTCCCAGTCTTCAAAGAAGGTAAATCTCATACGTAAGCTTCGAATTTCTTAGATTTATGATTCGATTCTTCTATATTCGATCTGTGTTGGATAAAAAAGGACCAAACATTGCCCTAATAAATTTCCTAACGATCTAACGCAAGGTGAGTATGACACCAAGAATCACTAGTTAAGACAAGCAATTACTGTGTGACTCGCTCAAGAATTGACCTGTCGAAAGAAATGAAAGGCTCGAAACCTCACTAATATAAAATGGCTTTGTGTCTAGTGGAATCAACTAATGATCTTTAGACACAAGAATGCGACTTAGACTGACAGAATTAAGCAACTAATCAGTCGCATGTCAGGAAAAAACATATGTGACTAGATCGAGCATCCTAAAGATATCGCCATTCCCCTAATATTGTAAGTATTTGTATAATATTTTTGGATTTTATTTTATTAGATAATTTTTTGTTATATTCTTTTTTTTTCACGCAGGATATAGCATTTAAGAGTGAAAACACATAGAATAGGACATATGAAAGCACACATTAGCACATAAAGCGCATATTACGGAAGATTTAACATGCCTAATTTTTCGGCAGGAAATTGGAATCGTTTTCATCCAATGCCTTGGTGAAAATGTCAGATAGTTGATACTCCGTGTTCACGAAATACATGTCAATCATGCCTTTTCTACGTGATCTTTTATAAAATGACATCAAATATCTATGTGTTTTGTGCGTGACCGGTGAACATGATTACACGTAATCGCAATGGCACTTTGGCTATCACTGTAAATGGGTATATTATTTAAATTGTACCCATAATCGCGAAGTAGAGTCCGCATCCATAGCATCTGCGAGCAACAGCTGGCAGCCGCGACGTATTCAGCCTCAGCCGTCGACGTTGAGACACAGTTTTGCTTCTTGGATGACCAGCAGACTAGCTTTTGGCCGAGAAATTGAGCGCCACCGGAGGTGCTTTTCTTGTACATTCGACAACCTGCATAATCAGCGTCAGTATAGCCTATTGATTTGAAATTTGTGCCCTTAGGATACCATAAACCTAGGGTTGAGGTTCCCTTGAGGTAGCGAAGAATCCGTTTGACCGCGAGCATGTGAGAGTCTTTGGGGTCGGTTTGGAAACGTGTACACAGGTAGCTGGCAAACATAATATCCGGCCTGCTTGAGGTGAGATAGAGAAGAGAGCCGATGATGCTGCGATAAAGTGTGATGTCGACCGCTTTCCCAGTGGGAGCGGCATCCAGTGCAGCTTGTTGACATAGGAGTGCTGAGAGGCTTGCTCTGATCTTGATGGAACTTCTTCAGAATGTCCTTGATGTATTTCGTCTGACTTATGAAGATGCCATCTTCGAGCTGCCTGACTTGGAGTCCCAAGAAAAATTGCATATCTCCCATGTGATTCATTTCAAACTTTCTCTTCATTAAATCTCAAAATCTTTTGCAAAGCCGTGGATTTGTTGATCCGAAGATGATGTCATCTACGTAAATTTGGACGATCATCAAGTCCTTGTCATGCCACTTGATGAAGAGTGTCGTATCGATCGTTCCTCGGATGAATCCAGACGTCACGAGGAATTCCCTCAAAGACATCATACCAAGCACGTGGGGCTTGTTTTAGTCCCTAGAGAGCTTTGTCCAATCGATAGACGTGGTCGGGGTGTGCTTGATCAACAAAGCCTTTTGGCTGAGCGACGTAGACTTTCTCCTTTAACACGCCATTGAGAAATGCGGTCTTAACATTCATTTGGTAGACTTTGAAGTTTTTATGGGCCGCATAAGCCAAGAAAAGGCGGATGGCTTTGATTCAGGCAACAAGAGCATATGTATCGTCGTAGCAATGCCTTCCTGTTGATTGTAGCCCTTCGCAACCAATCTTGCTTTATTCCTGATCACTTCTCCATCTTCATTCTTTTTTATCTTAAACACCCATTTCGTCCCGATAATTATTATCCTATGCGGACGAGGTACTAATGTCCAAACTTGGAGACGCTCGAATTGGTTGATTTCATCTTGTATTGCTGTTACACAATCCGGGTCTTTAAGTGCGTATGCTACCTTGGTTGGTTCATTTTGGCTTAAAAAGCAGCTAAAAAGTCCTTTTTGATGTCTTGTCCTTACTCCACTCGAAGTATCACCGATTATCAACAGGATGTGCTCGAGTCTATTTGCGCTCATGAGGCAAGGCAGGGCTAGAAGCGTCAGCCAGTTATGGAGCGAGTTCTCTAATGATCGGAGGTTGTTCAGCTAGTTTAGGGAATTCAGATGCAGTAATTGAGTTGAGCTACTCTGATAACATTTCCTCAACTTCCATACTTGGATGTTCAGCATCCTGAGGTAATTCTGAATCGGGTGTGGTGGAGACATTTGAAGAGCTGGGGTACATCGGCCTCATCGAATGGGGGATCCACTAAAGGTGTAGCAGTGATGGTGCCTGGCCGATATATGGGCTCAAAGAGAGAGTCCAAGTCCTCTAATGCAAGTTTCATAGCTTATTCTGATGTTGAATCCTTAGTTGTTTCCATCTTCTGTTGGTTTGTGCCAACACACCAGTGAATACGGGTTCTACACTTTCGTATTCATAAGCCATCTGGTTAGGCACGGGTCTTGGACTGATGTGCCCAGGAGCCATTTCTGCCACTTCGTGGAAAGTGACATTGTAGCTTTCTTTGATAGTTCGCTTAGGGGTGTTCAAATTAACCGAAAAATCGAAAAAACCGACCGAACCGTAAAGAACCGAACTGGAATGACCTGAACCGAAAAAAACCGAACCGAATTTTAAAAAACCGAACCGAACCAAATTAAAATGGTTCGGATATCGGATAAAGCATACGTAAAACCGAAAAAATCGAAAACCGAATTAATTACCATACTACATTAAAAGTAGAAAAATATGAGAAAATCATTCGTTTTTCTCCCATAACGTAAACAACACAGTAAATACAATTTCACTGCTAAACGTTTTTCCTTTTTTATGTGAATATTTTCCTCCCCCAAAATACTATTTTCTCCCAAATAATTTATAGTATCTTTAGATGAATGTTTTTATATTTTGGTTAGATTTTGTTCCATTTTCATTTTGTTAGGTTTTTGGGACATTTGAATTATTTTGCTACATGTCTCATTATCTTCTCTGTTTTTTAATAACCATAAATTGTTTTATGTATTTTCATCTCATAATATTTTTTTGTTGATATTAAATTCCTAACAAAAAAACCGAACCGAAAAAATCGAACCGAATTATGAAAAACCGAACCGAACCAAATTAAAACGGTTCGGATATCGAATTAAGCATACGTAAAACCGAAAAACAAAAAACCGAACCGAACCGACCGGTGAACACCCCTAAGTTCGGTTGGACTTGATGTATACTCGGTACGCCTTCGAAGTGGAAGAATACCCGACAAAAGTGGCTTCAAATGCTTTATGGTCGAACTTAGCACGTTGCACTCTGTCGTTCGCCACAAAGCACTTGCACCCGAAAACCTTGAAGAAAAGGAATGTTGGGTACTCGCTTGTTAATGATCTCGTACGGAGTCTTATCGAAACGCTTGTGAACTACCATCCTGTTCTGAGTGAAACATGCAGTATTTACTGCTTCAGCCCAAAGGAAGTGTGGAAGACTGGAGTGAATCAGCATCATACGTGCGGCTTCCACTAGAGTTCCGTTCTGCCTTTCAACGATCCCATTCCATTTAGGCGTCTTTGCGGCTGAGAATTGCTGACTAATCCCAAGTTTCTGATAGAAGTCACTGAGATGCTTGTTCTTGAACTCTATTTTATTGTCTGTTCGAATGGTTTGAATAGTCTGATACAGTAAATTCTGAGTAGAGTTCACAAAATTGACAATCAAGTCCCCTGTCTCATCCTTAGTTCGGAGGACCATTGTCCATGTGTAGCGAGAGAAGTCATCAACCATAACCAGCACATACGTTCGTCCATTTATACTCTGTGTCTGCATTCGTCCACAGAGGTCCATGTGTAGCAGTTCCAAAGAACGTGAAGTAGAAGCAACCAGTTTAACATGATGAGACGCTCGCTTCATTTTTCCTAGTTGACACGCCGAACATTGATGTTCTTTCTGTAGTACTATAGTTGGAAGACAGTGAACCAACTTTTTCGTTGACCTATCGACCCCGTTATCATACTGTAAATGGCCTGATCCCGTAACGGTTACGCAAGGTATTTCAGCCGATATACCAATTAACCAACTCAAAAGCAAAACAAAATAATTTTTTTTTTGAAGATTGGATGAATTAAATCGTCGGATACAAGGACCTTTTTACATAATAAAATTTTTCATGAGTTAGTTCAATAGGTAACAGCCAACGCCCTCAAATGCCATTTTTCAACGGACAATGCCAAGAGCCGACACAATCTCAATCAAATTTTATCATTATCTTTATCCATAGTTTAGTTCTTTCAATCAATTTTTAGAGATTTTAAGAAAAGTAAATATTACACATTATATAGTATAAATATAATGATATAAAACAATGACTTTATGTATTAAGGCATCTTGATGTAGTTTAACGTGTAGATTAGCCTTCCATTAAGGCTAAATACATACAATAATAAATTATAAAAACGAAATTTTAAATTTACTTGGAAAATAGTGGAGGCAAACTTCACTTTTATTTCTTAAATATTTTACAATAGAGAGAGGAGGGAATTACAAGAGGGAAGAGAGAGTACAAGAGAGTATATAAAAAAGCACTCAAAAAAGCACACTGAAGCATATATAGAAGATAAAGTGAAATACAGAAATTTAAAAAGAAGATAAATTTTCTTCATAGCAATCCATCTTATCTTGAAAACTGCTTCCAATTTGGCAAAAAAGTTTTCAAGCCTTTCTTTAGCTTTATTACAGCATGTGGCAATTTTCTTACCGTTGATGTCACTATCAACTTTATTTGACCTATCTTTGGCTTCTTTTGCTTTAAGCTCTTTAATTTCTTCACGAGTCTTGACAACATAGGCCACTCCATCTTAAATAGTTGCAATTTCTTTTTTGAGGAGGTCATAAACATTGTCTTCCACTTCCTCAGTAATAATATCATCCGGATTTTCCGGATCTTGTCCGTCACCAGCAAGCCAAAATTCTTCATCGTTGAAGAGGCTCCATTGAAATATCTGAGATGTCCATTCCAATATTCTTTGCAATATATTTCTTCATCTCTTCGAGATAAGCATCAATGATCTCGTTGGGCTTTATTTTACCCTTCTGAAGATTGATTCTTCTAGAAATAACCTCAAAGGGACTTGGAGCTTCCCTTTGTTCACGATTATTCATCATATTTTTTTACAGAGAAATTTTATCTTCGATCTTATCGATCGTCTGCTGGCTTCGTATTCACTAGTCTGATTCTTACGGATCATCTTTTTCCACAATTTTATATAAAAATTTCTCTGGAGACATGGGATTTTTTGTTGGTTATAACCCACTTCTGGAGTCCATCTCCAAATCCATGGAATACAAAATTCAATATAAAAGTGTAAAGAAGCCATTCCTTCTTTACATTGCTTATTATGCTCAGCTTCTATGAGATTTGGAGATACTTTAACCATCTTGATATAAACCAAAGAAAGGTTCCTTTAAAACTTCAATGGATGCACCATCTAATAGCCACCACTGATAAAACCAATTAGGATTATCCTTTTTATAAACATCTGAGCAGATTTTAATCCAGCAAGAATGTCTTTTGTTTTTGTTTTGATATAAAATTACGTTACTAAAGTCATCAATATAATCATAATAATTAAATATAATCAAAAAGTTTGACTTGGGATGGAAATATTCTGAATCCTTCTGTTAAAGATGCCACCACGAGATTCCTAACTTGATGAAGATTGAAGTATGTGTGCTTTGCAGATTGAAAGACTCAGTCTTGAATGAAATCGAATCGAAAAACAGCAAAGAAATGAAAAAACAGAGACACACTCTTTACGTGGTTCGACTCACTTTTGAGTCTACGTCCACGGCCAATAGAAATCCTTTTATTGATAAACTCTCAAAGAGATTACAAGCTCTCAACTTTTTCTCTCAACTCTCTGTTTACAACTTAGCCTAAATCTCACTTATATAGAAGCTACGAACCCTTGAAATAGCCTAGTCGGTCACTCGTAAACTGATGATTCTGTTCAGGTTTTCAACTGAAAACGGCAGCATGGTTCACGTGCTTGTATGCACAGCTTCAAGAATTGTATAGAAATATCTCCCAAATAATAAAAGCGTTGTAGCACAGTTATAAGTGAATAAGCAACTTTAGATGTGAGCCATCAGATCCTTCAATTGACTTGATCGAACGCTTGAGACAAATCCAACTAATATTCAAAATAACTTGATCACTCTCGAACCTCATTCGATCTCCACTTCATTATCTGTATTTTGGCTCATACTTTCTCATCAATCTCCACCTTGAGACACAACTCAATCAAGCTCAATGAGGTTCAGAGAACTCTAGTTTCTTTCATCAGAACGTCAGCTCAAACACACCACTTTTGCAGCTTGAATTCTTGATTTTTTTTCAGCTCTTCAATCTTAAGAAGTAAGTTCCACCTGGCTTCAATAAACTTCCACATTTCTACTGGCAATCACACCCTTAATCACAGGGCAAAAGAGAAACCAATCGACTTCAGACAATTCAGAACTTCATCGCCTAAACTCGAAATTGGATTCACCTCAGCTGAACTTACTTCAGTTGCATTCTCTTTCACCTCAGTTTGGTCGGATTTCTTCCTCAGCTTCATGGCCTTTCTCACAGAGCCATTACAGCTATCGACCTCCTCGTTACTTGGATTCTTTTCGAGCTCCAAGACTTCTTACTTCAATGAAGAACATGGTCTAGCTTTTGGTGATTCGCTCCACCTTAAACCATCTTGCGTTGATCCTTCTTGATCCTCAGTAACTGTTAAATCATACCTCGAAGACGCTCTAAGATTACTTCCTTTCCTAGTCTACCTCAACTCGCAATCAAAAACCGATGCAAACAACCAGCAGCAGAGTTATCTTCACAGAATTTTTCTGGAAATTCTGAAATTTCAGCAGCAATGAGCTCTGGTTTTGTGCTCACTTGCTCCACGTCGAACTGAAAATTACCAGAAGTTTTTCGACCCTTAATCATCCGTCTGCATGGCATAGAAGTCCCTGCCTTACTCTATTCAGCTGTACATCCATTCAAGACAAAGATTCCCCGCCTTTTAAACCCTCGCAGAATCAGCTTCGATCTCATATAGACTTTGATATTTCCAGCTCCAATCTTGGTAGTGTAACCATGATTATCCAATGCGCCAAGCGAGATCAAGTTCCTATTCATCTCTGGGACATATTTGACATTCCTAAGAACCCCCTCATGACCCGAATGAAGCTTCAAACGAACCGTACCTAAGCCAAGAACCATACAAGACTTGTCGTTTCCCAATCGAACATGTCCATCATTGTATCCTTTGAAATCCTCTAACCAAGATCTATTGCAGGTTATATGAAATGTAGAACCCGAATCTAGTGTCCATTCATTGCGAGAATCAGCCATAGAAACCATTAAAGTTCAGCAGATTCATAGCCTTCTTCAAAGATGACGTCGGCTTGATCTTGATTCCATTTCTGCGAATTATAGAATTGAGGACTGACCCTCCTTATGTGTCCCAGCTCGTGACAATGATAGCATCTAATGGGATCCTTTCTGTTCGGCTTCTCATTTTTTGATCCCTTTCTTGGACTTGCAATTCTGATTTCCCCTCAGATGTAACATTTCGGCAGCACCATGATCAGTTTCGAGGCTCTTTCTTCTGCTCAGCTGCTTCGAACCGATGCCTGAAATCACGTCATCCAACTTCAGCGTTTGTCTTCCATACAAAAGCGCCTCTTTGAACTGATCATAGCTCCTTGGTAGGCCGGAAAGCAGCAACAAGGCAAGGTCTTCATCCTTCATGGTCTCGCCTATATTGTCAAGATCCAAGACCAGCTTCGTAAATTGATCAAGCTGCTCTTCCATCACATGATCTTCGTGAATCATGAACAAATACAACGCTTGCTTGAGATACAACCGTTTAGCCAAGGTCTTCTTCATATAAACTTCATTGAGTTTTTCCATATACCGTTTGGAGTTGTCCCCTTCGCAACTTTACATAGAACTTGATCGGAAGACAAAGTATGATTGCACTATACGCCTTAGTGCCCGTCGATTTTCCAGTAGTCTCGGCCATACCAGCAGGCAACATGTCTTTCTCCTCTTTCAATGCTTTCTCGAGCCCTCTTTCAACGAGCAGCGCCATCATTTTCATCTTCCATATACCGAAATCGTTATGAGCTGTGAAAAATCTGCATTTCGAACCGTGTGGCAGCCATCTAAGATCACGTCGCTCTCCACGTCTCGCCGCCACAAATTGTTAAGGATTCGGCCACCACGTGATTCCTAACTTGATAAAGATTGAAGTATGTGTGATTTGCAGTTTGAAAGATTCAGTCTTGAACGAAATCGAATCGAAAAACAGCAAAGAAATGAAAAAACTCTCAAAGAGATTACAAGCTCTCAATTTTCTCTCCCAACTCTCTGTTTACAACTTAGCCTAAATCTCACTTATATAGAAGCTACGAACCCTTGAAATAGCCTAGTCGATCACTGGTAAACTGATGATTCTGTCCAGGTTTTCAACTGAAAACGGAAGCACGCTTCACGTGCTTGTACACACAGCTTCAAGAATTGTACAACAATATCTCCCAACTAATTAAAGCGTTGTAGCACCTTTATAAATGAATAAGCAACTTTAGATGTGAGCCATCAAATCCTTCAATTGCCTTGATCGAACGCTTGAGATAATCCAACTAATATTCAAAATTTCAGCTAAGCTTGATCGAGCACATTTTCATGCCAGAACTGAGAAGCAATACTTCAGACCTCCACCAAAACTGCTCGAACTTGATCACTCTCGAAGCTCATCCGATCTCCACTTCATTGATCTGAGTTTTGGATCATACTTTCTCAACACCTTCAATGGGTGAAATACCCAATTTTCAGCAGTTATTATCTGCGTGATAATAATTTTGCTAAGGTATAACCTCTTTTTTTAGCAGTTTGGGTAGTACCCGTACTAAAATGCTCAAAATCACCTTTTCCTGTAGCTTCAAAATATTCTCGTAATCACAAGATTTATAAAAAGGAGCAGCATATTATGCTCTCTCAAAATACCTGAACATTATTGTCCAAGGTTCATCAGACAACTTTAAGTCTTTGAATTCTAAGAGAAATATTACCTCTGTATGATTCTTTTTCTCATAGTCGACATCTTTGTCGTCTTCTGCATAATATTTGCATAAGAGGCACCTTCATTGGATGTACCTTCTTTGTTTTGTAGTTGCGCCATTTGTTTCTTGTATTCAAGAAACTCTTTATACGTCATTTTATGATCTTCACTCCAAGCATTGCTTGAAGATGCCGAGAACTATGAAAGCTTTTCTTTCAGAAGTTTCTTATTACCCATTTGGGCAATAACACGACCGCCACGTCCACCTCTACTAGTGGTAAAACCTATCCCATAATGGGACATTGCTACAATTTGCAAGAAATTCATGTTAAATATTCACGAGTAAGATAATCAGGAAGACTATTATCAGTTCGCTTTTTATAAATAATCTCAAAATCAAATGGGGCTAAATGAGCCAGCCATCTCAAACATTCTTGGAGACGTTATGTTTGAAATCCTTTTGAAACATAAATTTTGCAGCTTGACAATCAATTTTTATTAAAAACTTTTGATGAAAAGATCATCTTGAAATTTTAAAACACATTTGACTACAACGAGAACTTCTCTAGCTATAGTAGCATAATTTTTTAAGCATTATTCTACTTCCCCGAATGGAATCTAACAAGATGCTCGATTTTGTCTTTGGAGAAATTTGTTTAAGAATTCATCCAAAGCCAATATCAGAAACATCTGTCTCAATAATTTTTTGCCAATTAGGATTAGCAAGCATGAAGGAAGATGCGTGACTTTGTGGGTCCATCCCCGGGGAACCTGTATGTAACCCCGGCTCAACACCGCATGGCGTTAGGCAAGAATGAGGGTCTTTTAATTTTAATTTTCTTAATTGCCTTAGTGTGACGATTTATCCATTAACAAGGCGTCTTTTTAATCCATCATATAAAATAGACATATCGATTGCAATATTTTTTATAAAAAGGAGAAATTTAATTTAAACTCCCTAAAAATCTTTGTAATTGAGTTTTATCTAAAATTTGGTCAGGAAATTTTGAACCAAATTTTATACTTCTATTAATTGGAGTAATACAACCTTTTTCAATAGTTTGACCCAAAAATCTAACTTTTGTTTGAAATAAAATCATTTTTGGATTTGATATAACTAATCCGTTTTGGATAATAATTTTCTTGAATATATCGAAATGTTAAAAATGTGTTTCGATATCTTTAGAAAATACTAAAATATCATCAGTATAGATGATAATAAATTACTATAAGGAATGATTATATCATTAATAATATTTTGAAATTCAGAAGGAGCGTTTTTATATAAGTCCTCTCGAATGGTATAAGAGCCATGGTGGGGGTATTAAGAAGTTGATGTGTAGTTTAAAGTCTTATTCATATGAATTTAATGCAACGAAAAGATACTGTTAAAAACGGTCTTGAAGAGGAATATGATGTTCTCAAGATTTAGACAAATTCAATATATGCACAATTCCTAAGATAGATTATAAAATAATCTATGAATTAGGAACTTCCGAAAAATTAGGTTTGGAACAGGTAGTCGAAACTACCGAAGAAACTATCTCTCTAAACAACGAAGATATGGTGATTAGGCTTTGAAGCAATAGAGACTTCGAAAAATATAGAATAAAACATAAGTTTGTTCATATCGGATTAGCTCAAGTTCCCTTTAAACCTTTGACTTTAAAAGGTTTACCAGAGAGCTTTATAGCATCTCTTAGTGATGGTCGAAATCTCGACTGGAAACAATCTCATATGGGAATCATTCAGTCTAGTCTTGCTCATGGTCCGGTATACTTAACGCTTACCCAAATCTCCAATTATCATTGACTATGTCAATATATTAGATGCCTTGACATTAAATGTCAAAACTCATGAACAATTACGCTCCAGGTTCGGAAGTAATATGTATCTATTATAAGATTTATTATAAGCCTTTATATACGCTTAATCCACAGTGTATATTATTGTGGATAAATCCACAAACAAAAGTATTCTTATAGAAACAAATTTTAGTAGATGAAATGTTACAACTCGTAGATCTATAAAATGGGATCCAATTCCCAGGAAATTGGGTTATAGAACGACTGCCTCTTCATCCCAAAATCAAGAATAATCCTACTAAAATTATATAGACAACCGATGGAACTGTAATACAATTTGAGCAGAATCGGAGATCTATCGATGTCAAAATTTCTAGATCTAGAATTACTAGATCAACCTCATCTCATTCTCATATATCACCATGTGATTATATGATAAGATCTCCTTCTGTAGCTTCGACTTCTCAACTTAGAGAATTAACCTCTAGTGATGACCTAAAAAATAAGATAGAAAAACTAAGAATTAATCCGGAGTTCTCCAAAATCAAGACGAGGAAATAATCGAGTCTGAAATTGATTTTCGTATTTAATGGATTTTAAACCCAAAATTGATTTTAGTCCGGGTTCATCGACAAGAAAGAAAATTCAACAAGTGTGGCACCACTAACTTCTACCACCCATTCTTATTACTAATTTATGTGACTGCAATTGATGTGAGGAAATAATATATGCAGAAATGCGTACAAAATTTTTCCTTTATACAAAGGAAACCCTTCTGTATATTACAAAATGACCTATGACGTAAATACATAGGTGAGTGCGCATGCGTATTAAAAAATAATCTATCGACTCGCCACGTCGGTCGCATCCATGTACACACTTCCACCTCAAAAGTCCCCCTCGGGATCCTCAAAAGTAGACCTCGCCATCATAATGATCACGTACCGTGATCCCGTGAACCTACAACACATAAATACGTGGAATGAGCTTATAAAGCTCAGTAAGTGTAAGTCATGCATGCTATACACGTGTCCTAAATTTCATAGGCATCCGCGCCAATGCTCCTTATACCTCATAGTGTTCTTGTATTGTCTTATCATGAAGGGCCCTCGGTTATCTTGCTATGCACCATCATGGAGCTCGAATCCACAAGGGATATAAATATATAAGTGACAATACCCACACTTGGGAGGCTAACCCTAGGGCGCCTTTTCAATCCCAAGGTGGTTTCATCGTCTCGCGGACGCTTCACACTAGTAGCCCATTCTGAGGTTGCCAACACCAGAGATACCCTCGGTGTCGCTTATTCCCTCAGTTTGCATCCTCCAGGATTCACGTTCCACCATGAGGGAGTTCGTCCGACTATCATGTCTTGTCTTAAACATGTCATGTCTTGAAAGCGGCGACATAAAAGTCTCCATGGTAGCATAGTAGAGCCGCGACTCAACTGTGAGTCGACATCAGATGCCCATATCGGCGAATATTTATCGCTCTCAGGTGATCTTGTATCATGCACGCTGTCGTATCCTAGTCTTTAATAGTAGTCGTACGTGCATATGAACATGTCGTGAATATGCATGTCATGTCATCATGTAACGTAAATAAATCATGTTAGAAGTCACGTAAAATCATAAAGCAAATAAACACATAATTCATGCACATAAAATTATGTGTTGAAGTTGGGACTTCCACTTACCTGTCGTTCAAGCTTACGTAATTTATTGTTTTGGAACGTCGTTTCTTCTCGGCCCTTAGACAGAAATGTCATGGTATTAGTATCATATCTAAATTAGGCAACTTAGAGTAAATAACTTGGTTCGACTATATTTGATAAAAACCCTAAGTTCCAACTATAATTCTAAGTCAAATTAATATTTAACTATAACACAAAGCTCGATTGGTCTTTATCCAGCCTAGGTTTCAATTGATGGGTCATGCCTTGTAATTTTCTACTTTCGATCGATTGTGTGCAGTATAGGGTTAGGTTTCGATCGATTGTGAGGGTGCTCAATTCAAGAATCGCCCGATTGGAGGGTTTCACTAGTCATCAGATTTGGCACGCTTTAATCTTCAAGCTTTCGGCCGACTTGTCATGTGTTTAAGATGGTTTCGCCGTTTGCATTCGCCATCATGTGGCACCAGATTTGTGGTACTTGAATCTCAGTTTAGGGTTTCTTCTGATTATCAAATCGCCCAATTAGTTCTCCATTTAGCTTAGTTTCGCCAAGCTTTCATTTATCCTTTTAATCGCCCGATTGAAACTTATAAAGGCACCTTCTATCACGATTTGAAGTGTTTAGAAATTGAAATCACCGAGTGTTCCTCTGCTCAGCCAATCGCCCGATTTGTTGCATGTGTTAGGCTTATTTTCACGTCGCCCGATCTTCTCATCACTTCTAATCGCCCGATCTGTCTTCTAGTTCTCAAGTCGATCGATTGCATGGCATGCATTATGGTCCTCAAATCGCTGACAATTTATTAAAATATTAGTCATAAATCGAGTTAAGGTTAGGTCATGCTTAGTGTGACCTAGTTTCGGTCGATACGCTAAATCCTTAATACAATTCGCCTGATTGCCCCTATGGTTTATTACACTCGATCGAAGGTCCAACTCTAGCTTTTCAAGCTGCCTCCATCTTCATATATTATTCTACTACACTATTCTTCCCAGACATAAATCTAAGTACTCACGTTAGTATTGTTTTGCGCTTGAAAACTTAAAGTCGTCAACTAGCTTAACAATCGAAATTCTCCTAAAAATTATTCTATACTAGGAAAGCAGTACACTCTAGTTCTCCCTAATTCTTAAATCACGTGAAATATTAATTATAAAAGCTTAAACTTGACTAATGAGCTATAGTTAAATTCATTACCTCCTTACGTTGGAAATCTTGTTCTTTGTTTAGGATTTTCTTCCTATGATTCTTCTTCTCACTCGTTTTGCTTACTCTCCTTTCTTAGGGTTTTCACTAATTGAACTTGTACTATTGAGAGATTTAGATATACTTTAAAGGGTTAATTACGTGTCAGGCCCTCTTAACATTTTTAAATAGTGTTCAGGCCCCAATATAGTTTCAGTTAGTATTAAGGACCTACTTTTTAAAATTCTTAGAGAAAAATACCCAAACTACGCGATATGACATATTTACCCACTAACAGATGCAATATTTACAAACATATGCCATTGTCTTCTCCAACGAGCGATCTAATCTTCAAGCTCGATTTTCGCCTGTAATCTCGACCTTCGTGAGCAGACGAGGAGGTCCGACCATGACCTGTCGTCGTAGTAGAGCTCGACGGAGCTGAACTTTTTTTTTTTGTTTTTCCAAATCACTTAGCGACGTATGACACATCTCTTCTAGTAAATAACAAATCGTCACACAAAAATACCACATCCTACATTAAAAATAACGACTCATATATTGTTAATAACACAGTCTGTATACAACCAATGGATTGGGAGAAAAAGAACGAAAATCACAAACGACTAAAAAACAGATGAAAACAGCATAAATCACGTCGTTATTGACTCAATAATATAAAATAGACCTCAATTTCTCATGGGTACCTTGAATTTATATCGATTACTTGCAAGAAACGGATATTATATTTTCCCTAAATCGTGTAAAAGATAAATACTTATAACATAGCGAAAAATAACAAATGTCTTATGGTTAATAACAAATGTTGACTGAGAAATAACACGTCGCTGAAAGGTCATAACACCTTGTTTGTCGTAAATAACATATTTTGTATACAACCAATGGATCGGGAGAAAAAAGAACGAAAACCACAACGACACTAAAAAACATATGAAAACTGCATAAATCTCGTCGTTATTGACTCAATAAGGTAAAATAGACCTTAATTTCTCATGGGTACCTCGATTTATACCGATTAGTTGCAAGAAACAAATATTATGTTTTCCCTAAATCGTGTAAAAAAGAAATACTTATAACATAGAAAAAAATAACAAATGTCTTATGGTTAATAACAAATGATGCCTTAGAGTACCACGTCGCTGAAAGGTAATAACACCTTTGTCGTAAATAACGCATTCTGTATAGAACCAATGGATCGGGAGAAAAAGAATGAAAATCACAACGACACTAAAAAATAGGATGAAAACTGCATAAATCTCGTCGTTATTGACTTATTAAGGTAAAATATACCTCAATTTCTCATGGGTACCTCGAATTTATATCGATTAGTAGCAAGAAACAAATATTATATTTTCCCTAAATCGTGTAAAAAGAAATACTTAAAACATAGCAAAAAATAACAAATGCTTTATGGTTAATAACAAATGTTGACTTAGAACTAACACGTCGCTTAAAGGTAATAACACCTTGTCTGTCGTAAATAACACATTTTCTATACAACCAATGGATCGGGAGAAAAGAACAAAAATCACAAACGACACTAAAAAACAGATGAAAACTGCATAAATCACATCGTTATTGACTCAATAATGTAAAATAGACCTCATTTTCTCACGGGTACCTCGAATTTATACGATTACTTGCAATTTATGTCGAAATCTAGATTCGATTTACCATTATATTCTCGAATTTGCACCCTAATTAGACAAGCAAATTATACCTCGTGCGTCGTCAATATCACAATGAATCCAACATGACATAATCGGTTGGATGGGGCATTCCAATATTTTGTGCTCGTTTCAGTGTAAGAAAAAAATTCTGTAACTGAGTAACACAATATTATTGAAAAATAACGTGTTTGTTTCCTAAAGTAACAATATTCTGTAACTGAGTAACATAATATTATCAAAAAATAACGTGTCTGTTTCATATAGTAACAATATACTGTAACTGAGTAACATAAAAAAGAGCATTTTAGTAAGGGTACTTTCGTCAAATCATAGTTTTTGGTCCTTTAGCTCGAATTTTACATAAAGTAGGTCCTTTAAACTTATTATTTCTGTAATAAGGCCTGACAAGTAAATTGAAAAATTAGTGGGGCCTGACATAAAATTCCCCCTACTTTAAATCATCAAAAGTAACGTGGATGGGACATGGGGAGACGTAGGTTTCCTTATGCCTAAGTAATTAATACTTATCTTATACTTCTTGGGCCTAGGTTAGAATGTAATAAAACCCAAAATCAATTATAGCTTTATTTTGGTCTTAGTAATATTATAATTTTCGAACTTTCCCATATCTAGCCTATTATTGATACTTTCTCTCACCAAAACTTATATGTCTTATACAAGATTATCTTCTAAGTCCCAACTTGACTTTCCTATACGGTTAATCATCCTAGTAACATATAACCATATATTATATTATATCACATAGTAACATGAAATCATATAAGCACATAATATCATAAAATATGTCCGATGCAGTCACGTAAGTCATATAATATGCATGCATATTTATTGGCCGACTTACTTACGGGACTCGGGTATTACATCCTCCCCACTTAAAAGGGATTTTGCCGAATCAGGCAGGGAGAAATAGCTCAGGGTAGCAATTTCTCATGTTGTCTTCCCGTTCCCATGTGGCTTCCTCCGTGGACTGATTTTACCACAATACCTTGACTAACGGAATTTCTTTATTTCGTAAACGTTTCACCTCATGCATTAAAATTTCCACGGGCTTTTCTTCGTAACTTAAATCTGGCTTGAGATGTTGGTGTAGAACTTTATCACTTAACGCATGGTTGGGATCTGCAACGTATTTTTGCAATGTTGAAATATGAAAGGCGTCGTGCACCTGAGCTAGCGAAGCTGGTAATTCGAGTTGATATGCGACTTCGCCAACTTTCCTAAGGATCCGAAATTGTCCTATATACCTCGGGCTTAACTTGCCCTTCTTCCGGAACCGCTTTACGCCTTCCATCGGGGGATACCTTCAAGAATACCTAGTTTCCTACGGCGAATTCCAATGGCCTACGCTTTTCGTCCGTGTAGCTTTTCTGTCTACTTTGGGCAGTTCGCATTCTTTCTCGTACTTTCAATATGGCTTCCGTCATTTCCTGCACTAGGTCAGGGCCTAGTATCACTCGTTCTCTAACCCCATCCCAATGGATTGGAGATCTGTATTTGCGCCTGTATAAGGCTTCATATGGAGCCGTTCCAATCGTTGCGTGGTAATTATTGTTATAGGAGAATTCAATCAAAGGGAGGTATCGGCTCCAATTTCCTTTAAAATCTAGCACACAAGCTCTTAACATTTCTTACAGGGTCTGAAAGGGTTCGTCCGTCAGTTTGAGGATGAAAGGCAGTACTAAACGACAATTTGGTTCCATGGCTTTCTGTGGGCTTATCCAGAGTTTGGACAGAAATCTCGAATATCTGTCTGAAATCATTGAGATTGGAACCCCGTGAACCGTACAATCTCTTGGATGTACAATTCGGCATAGCGTTTTAGTGAAAACGTTGAACTAATCGGCAGAAAGTGGGCTGACTTGGTCAGACGATCAACGATTACCCATATAGTGCCGTGGCCCTTCGCAATTTTCGACAAGCCAACGACGAAGTCCATTGTGATATGGTCCCACTTCCATTCGGGTACTGGCAGGGATTGTAAGGTTCCTGCCGGTCGTTGATGCTCTGTCTTAATCTGTTGGCACGTCAAGCATTGGCTTACGAATGTTGCTATTTCTCTTTTCATCCCTGGCCACCAATAGTTGCATCGCAAGTCTCTGTACCATCTTCATTGCTCCGGGGTGAATAGAGTACACCGTGGCATGTGCTTCCGTCATAATTGTTCATTAGGTCCATGAACGCCTGGTGCATTAGTCAGCCCCAAAGGCATGCCTAGGAATTCGTAATGCCCGTAGCGACTACTAAAGGCAGTCTTTGAGATATCTTCTTCGTGTATCTTCAGCTGATGGTCTATTTTTGAGAATATCGTTGCGCCTTGTAGTTGATCGAATAAGTCGTCAATTCGTGGGAGGGGATACTGTTGAGAATCCCCGAGGGTCCCTGGACCCACGTTCCTAAAACGACGGATTTTTAAAATTTTACGGGGTTTCCTGCCTATCTAAGATCGCTCGGCTACAAACACGAGAACGTATTGACATAACGAGATAAAGGATTAGCCATGATACCCTGTTCAAATCTCTTAACGATGGCTAGCTTCAAATCCTTCGAATCCCCGAGGCGTAGTGCCCCTCTCCTACGCCAAAAGCACACGAACGGGAAGCCTTCTTTGTGCAAGATCATCACGCCGGCACCTTACTAACGTCGTAGCTGTTCTTGCATGTGCGGCTAGGCCAAGAACGAACTGCTTGCTGCCCCCGAGGAGAGAGTGCGAGAGAGAAAGTGGTGAGAGGAGAAAACTCTTAGTTTTTTTCTTCTTTGGCTTGTATTTCGAAAATTTAGCTTCCACTCACTTTAGGATATCGAAAATCCTTCTTTATACCTCTTAGGATTAGCCAAAAATAGGTTAAGGTGGGTGGAGAAAAATCCTCAAACCCTCCCCTTTTACCAAGTCTTCGTTTTACCAAGTAATGAATTCAAAATTTAAACTTTATATTTAATTAATTAAATATCCAATACCTTAATTAATTAAAATATCATATTTAGTATATTTTAAATATATAATATCCAATATCAATATATTTAATTATTTAATTCGAAAGTTATATATATATATCCGATATTCATTATTTAATTCCAAATTAAACAATATTATTTCTCTAAGAAAATAATAAAGATCTAAATCTAATTTAAATCATATACTAAATATTCAATATCAAATATTTTATTTGAAAAATATATCGTGAGGTGAAAAGACCATTTTACCCCTCACTAGTCAAATTTAGTATTTTCGGCCGATCAAGGTTTTGGCCAAGCCCCAAACCCTAATGTCACAATCTAGGACCTAGCCTTGTCTCTCTCTCTGATGACGACGTTGTATCGGTTGTCCTTTTTAAGCCCGACTCTCTTGGTTCGTCTCAACCGTCCCAGGAGGTATCTAGGAGTTGGTATTCACCTGCCAGCCCCGTGGTACCGAACAGATCCCAAGTTGAGTACGAATTTGATCTAATCAAAATCCATGAACCGATCGTAGATTTTCGTCATACGTATAAACCCTTTACGTTTGTCCCGGTCGAGTGAAAGTCACACATAGTCAAACTTACAGAACTCGACTCTATGTCGGTGAAAGTTCTGAAACTGCACTCCACGACTATCGTGAGTCAGTTATATGCTCTGGCCAGAGACTTAGATAACTTCCCGCACATTAAACTTGCCATAGGACGTTAACCTCGAATTTAATCGAGATCGTAAGTCCCGCTCCGCGGTTCAACCGGCAATCACATCAAAAAGTGAAGATCGCATTTCGCCGCTGACCCATGCCACCGGCAAGACGGGCCTAGCAAACTAGTGACAAGTCAAGACCTCAAGATCAACCCCAAGTTAACCCTTTCAGTCTAAGGTTCACGCATACTACTACAATCAATCGATCAATCAAGGACAATCCAAGCGTGTGATCGTTCGATTACGAGTCAGTGTCCAAATACAGATAATCCCCTGATCCATCTTGTATCATTGTCATGGGCTCCCACTTCCCAAGTGAACGGTTGCCACAACCATATTGGACCCATCGACAAAAAAGTCGTACGTGTCATTCCAGTCACCCTACTGGAGACTTAGACTTGTGGACTATTTTAATATTGCAGTATCTCAGCTTACTGGTGCCCCTCTCTGTCCCCACAAAATCAGTAACTGAACTGCCAATATTTGGGTTTTATTAATTTGTCTTATCCACCCAGATTGCAAGGTGAAATCTTTAGACTAATTAATAATTTGCCTTTTAATTTATTCATCCAATAATTAATTAATGATGAATAAAGTCATTCCATTAAAAGAAGTAATCAAATTATATCACTAAATACTACAAAACTAGCAAATTGCCCTCGTACTCCCAGTCCTCGTACGGCATCTAGGGCATATACCTCAACAATCTCCCACTTGCACTAATGCCACGTGTTATCATATCTTAACCCCATTTTATCGAGGTGTCGATCGAGCACTGCCTGTGGTAGTTGTTTCCTGAACGGGTCCGCTGCATTCTCTACAGAGGCGATTTTCTGCATGGCTATTGAGCCATTTTCAACAAACCCACGCAGCAGGTGGTATTTTCTCTCTATGTGTTTGGATTTACTGTGAGCACGTGGTTCCTTAGCTTGTGCAATAGCCCCGCTGTTGTCGCACCACAATGGCAGCAGGCGATCCACGATGCTAGGTACCACCTGTAGTTCCTCCAGAAACTTGCGTATCCAAACACCCTATTTGGCAGCTTCTGAAGCTGCGATATACTCTGCCTCAGTGGTGGAATCTGCAGTAGTGCTTTGCTTGGAACTTTTCCAAGACACTGCCCCACCATTGAGCGTAAAGACAAAACCCGAAGTAGACTTTCGGTCATCCACATCTGATTGGAAGTCCGAATCTGTATATCTATCTACTTCCAATTCTCCTGGGCCATAAATCAATATCAAGTCCTTAGTCCGTCTAAGGTACTTCAGAACTGTCTTTACTGCCGCCCAATGTTCCTTACCAGGGTTAGCCTAAAACCTACTCAATACGCCCACAAAGCATATGGGACTCTACTCATCTCTTGTCTTTGTACCTCATTCTGAGGAGACAGCCTTTGAGAGATGATTCCCATGCCTCTTAGGTAGGAACCCTTTCTTAGACTCGTCCATTTTAAACCTTTTAAGGACTTTATCTAAGTAAAGGGCCTGGGACAAGCAAGCCTATTGACCTTTTCGCCCTATCTCTAAATAGGCGAATTCCTAAAATATAGGTCGCTTCTCCGAGGTCTTTCATAGAGAATCCGTTTGAAAGCCAAGGTTTAATCACTGAGAGCATCCCAATGTCGTTTCCAATCAAAAGGATATCATCTACGTACAATACTAGAAACGACACCTTGCTCCCATTGGCCTTTCCGTAAACACATGGCTTATCTTCATTCTTTATGAATACGTAGTTCTTAACTACTTCATCGAACCGAAGATTCCAACTCCTTGAAGCCTGTTTCAGCCCATAAATGGACCGATTCAGTTTGCACACTTTTCGAGCATCTGCTTCTGACGTAAAACCCTTGGGCTGCTTCATATAGATTTCCTCCTGGAGGAATCCATTCAGGAAAGTGGTCTTTACGTTCATCTGCCAGATCTCATAGTCGTAATGTGCTGCTATCGCAAGCATGATTCTAAAGCACTTTATCATTGCGACAGGTGAGAAGGTTTCCTCATAGTCAATTCCCTCTTTCTGACTATACCCTTTCGCTACAAGCCTAGCTTTGTACGTCTCCACCTGTCCATCAGATCCAATCTTTTTCTTGTAGATCAATTTATTGCCAATTGGTCTAAAACCATTAGGCAGGTCTACAAGAGTCCAAACCTCGTTTGTGTGCATCGAGTCCATTTCGGCCTGCATAGCCTCAAGCCACTTGAGGGAGTCTGTACCAGCAATTGCCTGGTCATACGTGACGGGATCGTCCCCAACGCATCCCTCAGTCGTAGCATCCCCATGCTCGACGTGTACCATACCATATCTCTCAGGCATATAAGATATCCTACTGTACCTACGTAATTGCGGCTGAGCCGGGTTTTCTGGAACGTCGTCCAACGACTCTGGAATTGGAGTCGATTCTTCCTCTAACTCTCTTAGAGTTATTTCTCGTCCTTTACCGCCTTTGCCTACGAATTCTTGCTCCAAGAAAGTAGCGCGTAAAGCGATGAACACCCTGTGTTCGTCTGGAGCGAAGAAGCAATACCCCATTGAGTCCTCGGGATATCCGACGAATCTTGCCATTAATGATCTTGATTCAAGCTTATCTGCCATCAATTTTTTCACAAAGGCGGGGCAACCCCAGACCCTGATGTGATTTAGACTCGCCTTACGATTATGCCAAGCATCATAAGGAATCTTGTCGGCAGAGCGGGTAGGTTTCCTGTTAAGGATATAGGGCGCTGTTTCTAAGGCATATCCCCACAAAGAAATGAGGAGATCTGTGTAACTCATCATCGGCCGAACCATATCTAAAAGTGTTCGGTTTCTCCGTTCGGCCACGCCATTCAATTGCGGCGTGCCTGGCGGGGAAAACTGTATGATGATGTCATTTTCTCTAAGAAATGCATCAAACTCAAGGCCCATGTATTCACCGCCTCGATCTGACCGAACGACTTTAATGAACTTGCAGTTTGCTTCTCGACTAATGCTTTATACTCTTTGAACACTTCAAGAGCTTCTGACTTTTGTCTCATCAAATAGACATTCCCGTAGCAGGAGAAATCGTCCGTGAACGTTATGAAGTCGCGGCAATTACCTCGGACCGCTACTTTAAATGGTGCGCATACGTTAGTGTGGATCAAACCCAACACTTCCGTGGCCCTAGTGAAAGTCCCTGTGAAGGGCAACTTGCTCATTTTCCCTGAGATGCAAGACTGACAGGTAGAAATTGGGCCTGTTCGCACTATGCTAATCAGACCGTCCTTTTCGCCATAAGCTATGGCAGCTCCAGCTCGCAACCACAGGGGCCTGCCCTGCTAGGCTAGAGTGGGCTCAGCCTCCATTTGAATTATGTTAGGGGTTCTTTCGCTTTTGCCAGATCTAGAGAGATACTACAAGTCCTCCGTCCCAGATTCCATCACCGCGGCCATCTGGTTCACCGGTACTACCAAAAAGTCTCATGCTTACGTGACTCTTAATGAAAAGATAGTTGTCTCATCAATAGATAGAAATAGAGGATTTCCCCTTATTCTTGATAGATTCCCTCTCTATATCTTTCTAGATATCTGCAAAGATAAGGCTATCTATCAATCGATTTGAAAATAGCACGTCCATATCGCTTTTCGTTCATTCCGCCGCGAAAACAGAGCCGCCATAAAAAAAAGAAGGCGAAGCAGCTAGAAGCACTCGCTTCACGCCCTAAGATAATTTACGTGCAAGACAAGACGTGTAATATGTCTATTCTAATGCCACGAGGTGAAGTTCTATGTCACCGATTTCAAGACAAGACACGTGCAAGACAAGACGTGTGATACGGGCGAACGCCCTCGTAGCAAGATTGGCCGAAGGCCCTACAAGACAAGACACGTGCAAGGCAAGACGTGTATTAGGGAGCCCATAAGACAAGACATGACAAGACAGATTTCGTGAGGATTAGTGAGCATTGGCGCATATGCCTCTGCCATTTACTGAGCTTTATAAGCTCATCCCCCTTTCATGTGTTGTAGGTTCCAGTGAACACGGTACGTGATCGCCTAGCCGGCAAGGCATTCTTTTGAAGCTTCCGAGCGACTTTTGGGGGTGGTGTGTACATGGATGACGACCTGTGAGGCCGGGCGCATAGGAAATTCTTTTGATGCAATTATATACACGACCCATGTAATTAGGACATGAATATAGTTAGGAGGTTAATGTAATTCTTTTGACATGTACAGAAACGACTTCCTTGATGTAAAAGGAAAAATTTCATACGAAATTCCGCTTTACATTATTTCAAATACATCATTAGGCACTTAGGATAATACTAGAAATGGTGGCGATGGCTAGGGTCGCTACAGTTGGTATCGGAGCTTCGGTTACAGGTTCTGTAGACTGTCCATGTACACATACCAAAAAGCGCGGAAGCGGCCTTGCTTGTAAGTGTTGCGATTATGTCAATTTCTTGTGTTGAGTAGTTTATTGGCCGTAAGGACTAATAGGGTAGAACGAGAAAAATGGTAAGAATTAGAGGTGAGGGCAATAGGGAGGCTGATAGGGAAACTACAGCCCCTACTGATAGCCGAGATGCGACTATCCTACAACTAACGGAATTGGTCCGTCAGCAATCAGCCCAAATCCAGCAACTAATTCGGCAACAAAGTGCTGGAGGGCAGCCAAGTAATGCACCTTCCTCAAGCTGAAAGGATCGAAATGGTTGGGGAAAGGTTTCGCAAACTCAACCCCCAACATTTTAAGATGTCGTCGATCCGACTTCGGCTGAGGATTGCCTTCGAACGTTGGATAGTATGTTCCAACACAGCCGCACCCCCGAAGCTGAAAAAGTCTTATGCGCAACCTACCTACTGAGGGGAAGCGCATGCCATTGGTGACCATTGAAGACCCAGTTACGATGTGCCCAAAGGATGAATGAGTTCGTCAACCTCCACCAAGGAATGATGACGGTGGCGGAGTACATTCGAAAGTTTGAACAACTCTCCCGATTTGCAGCTCATATGGTGATGTAATACCCGTAAATTTAATACGGGATTTTGGTGTAGGTAAATGTGTAAACTTGTGGACTAAGAAATTCTATAAAGAAATTTAGACTATGAAACAGGAACATAAATTTCGATGGTTTCAAAAATATATTTCAAACTTTATCCGAAGAACTAAATAAATTTAATATATTAAGATAAGTATTACTTGGGTGGAATTTGGTTGGTTAAAGTCTCGAACTGAAGCCAAACCGTAGAAATATTTTATTTAACAAGCTTATTTAACGTTGAGGATAAAAGAAATAGCCACCTTGTCCCATCATACATACTTTGGAAACAGTGGATGCTTATCTAACAATTACCATTTATTAACGATCAATAGCAAAGGAAACCCTCATTCTCAACACACAAGGACTTAGAATAGAAGGAGTTGAAGCTAGCGAAATCAACAAGTTATAAGGCAACTTAGTAAGAAGAAAGGTATTCTCAATTTTCGTACTTCGTAAGCTTCAGCATATATAATATGTTCCATGTTCCCAATATATATGGTTATACACGATCTTATGATAATTATAGGGAGTTCGATAATTGTCAGGTTTCAAAAACCCTAAGTCTTCTAGTATCGAAGTAGTTCATGTTTAGGTAATACAAGCCTTGGTAAATTCCGAAGTATACGTTCTTATTAAGACTTTATTGATTTAAGATCTATTAATTCTGGGATTTGTGTAGTTTTCAAAGGTTGAAATGAAAGAGTACCGTATTGTGCGTTAGAAATAGTTCTTCAAGCGGATCTTGATGGTATAAGAATTTTCATTTTAGGGTTTTCGAAAGAATTATGATGAATTTTGCAATTTATGATCTCGAGAAGTTATAAATTTTGGTAAGTGATTTCGAAATCATTTCGAGAACTATAAAGTTCTCGTGATAAGGATTCCGAGCTATTTTGGTAAGTGATTTCGAAATCATGAAATCTCGTGATAAGGATTTCGAGAACCATGAATTGTTCGCATAAGCTTTCTCGAGAATTACCTTTCGCAATATATCAAGATCTCGACATTCTCAATGAAACACTTCGACATATAAAGATCTCGATAATCTGATTTTTTCGTCATTTGTAGGTCTCTAGGTTTAAGTTAATCGTAAGTGATGTTTGCAAGTCTTGGTTAGTGGGAAATATTATTATTATATTGTGTTAGCATGTGCAAAGAGAGTTTCTATATAATTACATAAAAGTTTTCGAGGCCTTGATATTCTATCCCACAAAAATATTTAAGTGATAACTAGGTGAAGTTTTCGTAGCTTCATATTAGTTTTCATATTATAAAATTTCCCAAGGTTTTCGTTTGGTTCCATTATCAAGGGTGGTTCATAATGTTTTCGATATTATTACAATCATCACTTAATGTTTTCGATATGCTTACAGTAAAATATTGCGAGACTTCATAATATTATCAGTATTATAATACTCCTCAAAGTTTTCTTGATAGCCACACCTCGAAGTTTTTGATTATCAAGTCTTCGTAAAAGTTTTCACATGTCATGATATACCAAAGTTTCGGTACTTAGTAGTTCTCGGCATTTTAGGATTTTTATTACTATTAGGGTTTTCGGCAAGTTAGGGTTTTCGAGATTTCTAGGGTTTTTGATATGTAAGGCTTGAGAATTTCGAGTCTTACAAGACTTAGTAAATATACTAACATGGTAATATTTACCTGTCCAGAGTTTCAACATTTAAGGAGTTCACCAGATTACTTGACTGACTGTATTTGGAGGATAGGTAGGTGAATTATTCATCTACAATGCGTAAACACTTATTTGAATTACGTGATTTTATGTGCTTCGATGATTTATGTGATTTATGTGTTTAACGCACGTTTCATGTATTATCACATTTATATGCATAGCATATGCATATCATATCACAGGGGTGAGATACTTATGCCGTGTGGAGACGATAATATTTTGGCGTACCGCTGAGCGGGGTAGTTCAAGATTATAGTGATTTTATGACTCGTTGAGGAGTCGAGGTTGGTACTCGTATGGCACTTGACGGCAGACAGGCGTGATCGATCTGTCTACTCGGGCGTGAACGGCCCGAGGTGCAAAACCGTCGTGATTTTATTTTAGCGGAGGGAGCGACCTGACAGGGCAGTTGCGTGAACGTCAAAACGTTGTCGGCGTAGGCTACCGCTTACGGAAGAGCGACCTAGCAGGGCAGTTGTGTGAACGTCAAAACGCAGCTAGTGTAAGCTTCCGTTGTGTTATAGGCGCGCGAGGTGTCGAGTCTGACCTAGGGCCCTGTGTTGTCTAATATGAGATAGGATTGTGGGAAAAGAAAGAGTGAACATTGCATGTCAGATATTGGGATCGGGAGTGAGCTTTCACGTGCATACATGCATTTCTATCACCTACTGGGCAAATCGCTCAGTGTTTACGTGTTGTAGGTACTGAGTCTGACGCCGACGCGCGCCAAGACTGAGGCGGCTGGTGGCGGTGCTCCACGGACTTTTGAGGGCGGGGCGGTACGCGGATGAAGACCTGTGGAGCGACGATAGGGTTTTTGTTCTTTTGACATTTTGGGGCTACGCCCGTTGTACAAATACTACTATATAAAATAATATTTTGTCGTGTTATTTTATCTTTTAGGAAAAAGTTTTTATTAGACGGGTCTTCCGCGAGTTACGTTGCGAAAATTCGCCACTAATCCTAATTAGAAAAGTAGGGTCGTCACAGGTGGTATCAGAGCGTAGGCTTTAGATTCTGAAGACTATCCATGTACTGCCGCTCAAAAGCCTGGAGAACCAGCCTGGCCTATAAGTTAAATGCTTGATTATGTTACTACGTGTTATCTGATATGTGCTTTATGTTATTTATTATAGATAATAGTGGAAAAATGCCAACAACACGTAGTGAACATGTGGCTGAATCCAGCCGTAGGGCTGAACCAGAGTCCCCTCCAAATGAAAGGGACTCCACTATCTTACCACTGACCGAATTGCTTCAACGTCAGTCGGATCATATCAATCGCCAGTCAGATCAAATCGACGAGCTACTCCATTATCATAGCTCGTCTGAACATCGTCCTTCCCCACAGCCAGTGCGTGTAGAAATTATAGGGGAACGCTTTCAAAAAATGGATCCCCCAACGTTTGCCGATGATACGGATCCAGCAGTGGCTGAAGATTGGTTACGCACCATAGAAGATATGTTTATATAGTCGTGTGCCTGAGAATGAAAAGGTCACGTGCGCCGTTTCCATGCTCAGAGAAAACACCCGATTCTGGTGGGATACCGTTAAAGTCCTAGAAGATCCGTTGAATATGTCGTGGGAACGATTTAGAGAATTGTTCCACGACAAATATTTTACTGCCCATGAACAGGAACGACGAATGCAAGAGTTTTTGAATCTGAAAGAAGGGGCAATGACAGTGGCCCAGTACATTCGTCGATTTGAGGAGCTATCCCGTTTTGCTCCTCATATGGTGTCAACTAATCTGTTGAAGGTGACAAGATTCATTACTGGTCTAAAACCCGAATCGCTACATTTCCAAATTGCTATAGTGATCGACCGAAGCTACAGTACCGATTTGCTACAGTACCCGAATAAGAAAAGACACAATTTTTTTTTATTTTCTGAATTTTTTTCTTTTCCTTACATTATTTGATAGAGAAAAATTTTCTGAATCCAACGGACACAGCCATTTTTAAACTTTTGGTTTCGAAATTTTTCAAAATAAATTTTCTGGATCCAAAATTTTCGGTGTAGACGACGTATTCGTAAAAAAAAAATTTAAAGCAAATCCACAAAACGTGTCACCGATCATTTATATCCAACAATCAACGTAGGACATCTTTGGCATATTATAGAAAAAGTTTTGGTTATCTCGAAGTTTTCGAAATCATCACAAAAATTTTTCGGTGCACACCAAAAAAATTTCGACACTTAATATCTTCGATACTTCACGATACTTCTCAAGTAAACCAAACTTTTCGACACCGAATTTCCAAAAGCCGTCTTAATTTTAAAACTAATTTTAATTAATTAATATCATATTATCTTAAATGGATGCTCAAGCTAGAAAAATTGAGGAATTAGAAGCAAGACTTGCAAACAATTACTCCGTGTTGCTTAAGCAACAAGAGAGCCTAGCTTTTATGCTAATGAAGATTTGACCAACGGAAATTCAAAGATCATTAGCTTAGAAACTAGGTTAGAAGATAGTGAAAAGAGGGTCTACGAGATAACTAACAGTCTACGTTTTACGAAGATGAGCGAGATGAAGTCTCATCAAAATATGAGACTATCTTAGAGGAACGGCGTATGCTTTACTCTACAATTGACGGTTAGAGACTGATATTTCGAATATAGGTCAAAGAGATCAAAACTCTCATTCTAACTTAATTTCTAACGGGGAAAATAATTTACATGATCAAAACCTACTCTAGATATTATTCGTAAATTGAAAGATTTACAAGATACTTTGGACTCTGAAAGGATAGGTTTTGGCGCTGAAAAGTAAAAGCTTTTAAAGGAGATTTTATATCTAAAAATTCCCCGTCTTTATCTGTTTCAAATGATTTGTCAAATAATACATCTTGCTCAAAACAGGTAAAGAAAACAAAAACTAAAAGAAGCATCCTTGTTCCTAAAACTGAGAAGGCTTTTGCTAATAATCATTCTAAGTCAATATTGACTGAAGCTGGAACGTTAAGTAAAATTAGAGCTTTAAAATTAGCTAAGGAACAAAATAAAATTAGGAAGGAGCAAGGAAAATCAATATTATCTTTGAAAATTAAAGTCGAAAATGTTCAAGATTTTTCCTCTGCCATTCCTATCAAAAGGGAAGCATGCAAAGAAGAAGTTTCAAGCTTAAGAAAACGAACTTCTAAAATCCCGCACATTCATCATTATAGAGTGAATGATGTGAACTCTCGTAGGCAATATGACTCATCATCCAATGACGCATATAGCGCCATAAGCTCATATTCCTACTTGAAATACCCAGTCTAGATTCATTCTGGAAAGCATTTATGCGACTGGCTAGGGAGAAAATCTTTAGATCTTCTAGACCTAGGAACACATTCACCGGCGCTGATATGTCATTTCCCTCTAAGGTTCACCAATTCTGGATTCCTAAATCACAAATCAAATTGAATAGGACTTTAAAGGATGATTTAGGTTCAATATCTGAACCAAATGTGCTTAACTTGTTTTCTGCTAACAACGGAGGACCCATCCTAAAATGGGTACCAAAGTCTCGATAAAGTTTTTGCAGATTCCCAGCATGGGTAGGTACTAAGAGAGCTGCTCCACACTCATGACTTGTATGCGATGAGGGCAGCCAAACATCCCAGCGTGTATGGTATCTCGGGTTGCTCCACATACACGGTTGGTTAGCGATGCGAGCAACCACGCGAGGGTACATTATAAACATGCATGACTAAAATGTACTTTAAATGTTAAATTTTCGCATGCATATGAGCTGAATTGTCTAATACCCCATGATAGGTACATTTTAACTATGCATATATCTTAAAGAACTTTGAGCTTAAACATTCACGTATGCATATAATCCTGCTCCGAAAAGAAAAATGCGTTACGCTTATTTAATTGGGAGAGAACTTACATGTTTAAACGTGCATGCATTGAGGGGAAGTATCACTCCACAATTACAAGGGGAGAGTATATTTTTAGGGGGAGTACATCTTAGGTGCAAGATTTGAGGGGGAGAAACTTAATTTAATCCATATACATATATGTATACATATACTTATATATTACTATTACGATAATACATATATACGTATATATATAAAAAAGGAAAAGAAAATAAAACAAATTAATTATGAAAAAAAAGAAAGAAAAACCCTCTCCGGCGCTTCCACATCCCAAGACGGACTTCAACTGAAAACAAGCAACCCTCAAGAACTCAAGAATTTCAAAAAGGTGAAGGTGACATCCTCACACTAACAAGAAGACGACATCAATTGACCTGCTCCGACTTGCTGATCAAGCAGCACTCACCAAAAATGACGGACGCATGGATTCTAAGTTCTCATGGTTCAGTCAGACCAAACTGAACCTAACCCCAGAACGTAGCCGAGTGCTAGTGACGATTTCAAGCTCGTAAAAGTCGCATCCTGTAATACCCATAAATTTTAAAACGGGATTTTGATGTAAATTAATAATATGATTTGCTAAGTAGGAAGTTGGTGATGAAATTTAAATATTTTCAAAGGAAGTCTAAAGGTTAAATAATGATAATAATTATAATATATCAATAAAGTAAGAATTGGGCTATATGCTCAATAATTTCGAATTTATGCCCAAAAATTTAGTATTATAAGGCCCAAGTAATGGTAATATGTTTAGTTATTGGATAAGTTTATGGTTTCCTTAACCCAAGGGGAAACAAAACGTCATTGATAAGTGTCAAATCAATTGTAGATTTCAATGTATCCATATATGTCTTATACTACAATTACTAACGGATATACTTCATAAACGAAAGAATTATAAGAGCAAGAAAGTAGGAGAAGAAAAGATTTTAAACTCAAAACCCTCAAACCATTCGAAGAAGTCGAAGTGAGAAGGTAAAAAAAAATTGTCTATATCATATTGTTCTTTTATATTTAGCACATAATTTAGATGTTGGAACGTAAATAGCATACCATTTATAGGTTTTCCTTTACTTACGTGATCAAGGAATAACCATGTGAAGTTCTCGAAATAATCATGTGAATTTCATGTGAACTGTTCGAAAGATAATATACTTAATAATTTTAGTTCTTTTTGAGTTCATATACCAAAGAATTTCGAACTCAGTACGTGATGTTATGTATTTTGGTAGTATGAATTTTAAAGATGTCGAAGTATAGGATATTCTGATCTGATGGTGTCTTTTAGGGTTTTCTGGGAGATATTGGGATAGAATATACCAAGAACTGTAGTAGTGTTTAGATATCTGGAGTAAATCTCGACACATGAAGTAATACTAAGCCTAGAAGATGTCGAGATGTATTATATAAAATGTCGAAGTGTGAGAGCTTTTAAAATATCGAAATGAATAGTAAGCTATCGAAATGAATATCGACATTACTTATTAAGCTAAGTCTCGACATTTGCTCTTAGAAGGTCTCGATATTTTATCCTAAGAAGTCTCGACATTTTGTAAGGTTGAGATATAAAGTCTCGAGATTATTATGGTTCAAAGGTTAGAGGAGTCCTCGATATTCCAAGAAGCGATCGACAAAATTAGGATTTTCGATATGAAGAATGTCGAGATGGTACAGTAGTTCCTCTTATATGAAGATGTCGATATAGGTAACATAAAGAATTCGAGATATACCTTTTAAGGAACTCGATATTTCTATCGACATTTATAAAATGTCGATATGGTTTGATGTTTTCGACATTAATTACATATATATATATATAATATATATAGATCTCGACATTTATATTAAAGACCTCGATAATTGTATAAATATTTCGACATTTTGTTTTAGTTAATAAATTTTCGGTATTTTAGGGTTTAGCTATTTCTAGGGTTTTCGATATTCTAGGGTTTATTTACTTTTAGAAATTTCATTGTTTTTAGGTGTTCATAAATTTTAGGGTTTTGATAATTTTAGCATTTTCAAAATTTATATAACTTAGTAAATTAATACGAAAATTTCTATTATATTCAGAGGACCGAAATATAGGGACTACACCGGACTTCGTATTCGATTATAGCAACAGGACAGGTAGGTGGATCATCCATCTACGATACGTAAACACAAATGTGAATTTATGTGTTTCCATGAGATTCTGTGATTTATGTGACTTATATGATTTACGTGTTTACATGTTTTACGGACGTTTTATAAATCATGCTTTTATGAGATTTTGTGAACATGCATGGCATGTGCATATCACGGTAGGGTGAGATATGGTTGTACCGTAGGATGACGGTAAGGTTATGAGATATTGACGTACGGGGTAGAATGAGATGTTTGTGATTGATGACTCGTAGAGGAGTCGAGGTTGGGCTCACTGGGCACCTGGCGGATACAGGCGTGATCGATCTGTCTACTCGGGCGTGACCGTCCCGAGGTGCATACCGCCGGATGAGATATTGTTGTGACCTGATAGGAGGCCATTGGCGTGATCGTCCAGTGCACTATCAGTGTATACTTTTGGTGCGGAGCGACCCGGTAGGAGGCCATTGGCGTGATCGTCCAGTGCACTGCCAGGGTAGGCTGCCTCGAGACTTGGGGGTGGCCTCCAAGTAGTCTTTTGCGTGCGAAGGTGTCGAGCCTAACCTAGGGCCCTGTATTGTGTGAAATAGGAATGTGGGAAAAGAAGGAGTGTGCATTATATCATGTTGTGAGATATTGGGATTGGGATTGAGTGCACACTTGCATACATGCATTTTATTCACCTACTGGGCAACTTGCTCAGTGTTTACGTGTTGTAGGTACTGAGTCTGACGCCGATACGCGTCAAGACTGAGGCGGCTGGTGGCGGTGCTCCACGGACTTTTGAGGGCGGGCGGTACATGGATGAAGACCTGTGGAGCGGCATTAGGGCTTTTGCTCTTTTGATATTTTGGGGCTTCGGCCCGTGTATAGCAATAACGATGTAGATGGATTTTATATTAGTGTATATTATTTTAGGAAAAAGTTTTAAGAAGACGGGCCTATCGCGGCTTACGCTGCTGAAATCCGCCACTAATCCTAATTAGAAAAGCAGGGTCGCCACATGTGGTATCAGAGCTTCGGCTTTAGATTCTGAAGACTGTCCATGTACTGCCGCTAAAAAGCCTGGAGAAACCAGCCTGGCCTGTAAGTTTACTTCCTGAGTATGTGATTACGTGTTATTTGATACATGTGCTCTCTATGACTGATTGTAGAACTAGTTGAAAATGCCGAGGACACGTAGAGAAGTGGGTGAAACTAGTCGTAGGGCGGGTTCTGAATCCCCACCGAATGAGGACCGCTCTACCATCCATCAGTTAACTGATCTGATTCGGCGGCAGTCCGATCAGATTAATGACCTCATTCACCGTCAAGGTTCCTCGGAACGTCATGCATCCCCGGGGATAGAACGTGTAGAAGCTGCCGGGGATAGGTTCCGAAGGTTAAACCCCCCTTCATTCGAGGAGGCTGCCGATCCTACCTACGCAGAGGATTGGCTCAGAACTATTGAAAATATGTTCCGCGTTAGTCATCTTCCAGATACTGAGAAAGTGACTTGTGCCACTTTCATGTTACGTGGGAACGCGGGCTACTGGTGGGACACCATCCAGGTGCTCGAGGATCCAACTATGATGACCTGGGAGAGATTTAAGACTCTCTTCCGAGGAAAGTACTTCACGGCGCCAGATGGAGCGCAGAAGCTGAACGAGTTCATCAAGCTGAAACAAGGAGGGATGTCTGTAGCAGACTACATCCGCAAATTCGAGCAGTTGTCTAGGTTTGCGCCACATATCGTGGCCACAGACGAGCTGAAGATAGAACGTTTTCTGGAAGGTCTCAAACCTGAAATCTTCCGAAGCGTAAGTATGTACGATACGGAAGGGAAGACTTATGCCCGTATCGCTGAAAGAGCAATCCTAGCTGAGCAGGCGGAGAGCAGGGTTACAAAGGCACAGGATGCAAAGCGGAGAATAGAAGGACAACAAGGAGGAGGAAACCAGAAACGTCAATTTTTCGGCAAAGGACCAAATTATCGCGGGAATCAACCGGGCCAGCAGAACTGGAGACCAAGACCGAACCAAGAGCCATTTAACGTTGCGAACCGGCCCTCAGGTGCTGCGACTCAATGCCGACAGTGTGGGCGTTTCCATTCTGGTCCGTGCTATGGACCAAGACCAAACCCGACCCCAATGCTTCTGATGTGGGAAAATAGGACACTACGCTAGGAACTGCAACGAACATGTACCTCAAGTTCCGAACCGACCGTTGATTCGACCCCCTCCAGTGCCAGCACGGGTCTTTACTCTAACGAATGAGGAGGCCGAAGCAAATCCTTCCGTAGTAACGGGTACGTTGACTATCTATGACGTGCCCACTTCTGTGTTAAATGACTCTGGGCCTACACATTCATTCGTGTCGACCAAATATGTGGAAAAGGTGGGAGTTTCTCCTACCTTATCTGAATGCAATTACATAGTTACCTTACCACACGGTGATCCGACGCGCACTAACCAAGTGCTGGAAGGATGCTCCGTTAACATTGAGGGTAGAGATCTGAGCGTCGACCTGATTGTGATCCCAATGAACGACTATGATGTTATTTTTGGGATGGATTGGCTTTCGAAATATGGAGCCATCATAGATTGTAACAAGAAGGTCGTAAAATTTCAACTGCCCGAAGAAGAGGTGTTCACTTTTTCGAGAAAAACTATTTTAAATCGTATTCCACAAATCTCTGCGTTGAAGGCTCAACGACTCTTGAGATTCGGTTGTGAGTCTTATCTCGTATATGCGATGAAGGCAGAGGAGTTACCTCAGCCAGAACTGAAGAACGTACCGATAGTCAATGAGTATATTGATGTATTTCCCGACGATCTCCCGGGGTTACCCCCTGATCGAGAAATACAGTTTACGATAGTCTGATGCCGGGGTCCGCCCCAATTTCTAAAGCTCCTTATCGCCTAGCACCGAATGAACTGAAGGAATTGAAGGAACAACTGAAGGACTTGTTGCAGAAGGGGTTTATTCAACCCAGTTTTTCACCATGGGGAGCGCCGGGTTTATTCGTGCGAAAGAAAGACGGGTCGATGCGACTATGCATCGACTATTGGGAGCTGAATAAGATCACGATCAAGAATAAATATCCGTTGCCGAGGATCGATGATCTGTTCGACCAACTACAGGGTGCTACGGTATTCTCGAAAATTGACCTCCGTTTGGGATACCATCAGTTGAAGATCAGGGAGGTAGATGTTCCTAAAACCGCATTCAGTACAAGGTACGGCCATTACGAGTTTCTGGTCATGCCTTTTGGACTGACAAATGTCCCGGCTGCTTTTATGGACTTGATGAATCGAGTCTTTAAGAACTATCTCGACCGTTTCGTAATCGTCTTTATTGACGATATCCTGATCTATTCTAAGACGAGGGAGGAACATGAGAATCATTTACGAATCGTCTTAGGAATCCTGCGAGAGAAACAGCTTTACGCCAAATTCAAGAAATGCGAATTTTGGCTTGAGCAAGTAGCCTTCTTGGGACACGTGATTTCCGGGAGTGGAATCTCCGTGGACCCGAGTAAGATTTAGGCCGTGAACAATTGGCCACGACCAACTACTCCGACCGAGGTCGGAAGTTTCCTAGGACTTGCGGGATACTACCGCAAGTTTATAGCTGACTTCTCTAGCATCGCCTCAACACTGACGAACTTGACCAGAAAGATCGTACCTTTCAAGTGGTCCGAAGCTTGTGAACAAAGCTTTCAGGAATTGAAAAAGCGACTCGCATCTGCTCCTATTCTGACTATACCCTCGGGAACTGGAGGATTCTCAGTCTATAGCGACGCCTCGAAGAATGGACTGGGATGCGTATTGATGCAGAATGGTAAAGTAATGGCGTATGCCTCCAGACAACTAAAGGAGTACGATAAGAATTATCCGACCCATGATCTAGAACTAGCAGCAGTGGTCTTTGCCTTAAAGATTTGGAGGCACTACCTTTACGGAGAAAGGTGCGAAATCTTTACAGACCATAAGAGTCTGAAATATTTCTTCACCCAGAAAGAGCTGAATATGAGACAACGACGATGGCTGGAACTTGTAAAAGACTACGACTGCGTTATCAATTATCATCCGGGCAAAGCGAACGTATTCGCAGACGCGCTTAGTCGAAAGGCGATGAGTACGGAATTGCACAGACTTGGGGGTGGCCTCCCAGTAGTCTTTTGCGCGCGAAGGTGTCGAGCCTAACCTAGGGCCCTGTATTGTGTGAAATAGGAATGTGGGAAAAGGAGTGTGCATTATATCATGTTGTGAGATATTGGGATTGGGATTGAGTGCACACTTGCATACATGCATTTTATTCACCTACTGGGCAACTTGCTCAGTGTTTACGTGTTGTAGGTACTGAGTCTAACGCCGATACGCGTCAAGACTGAGGCAGCTGGTGGCGGTGCTCCACGGACTTTTGAGGGCGGGGCGGTACATGGATGAAGACCTGTGGAGCGGCATTAGGGCTTTTGCTCTTTTGATATTTTGGGGCTTCGGCCCGTGTATGGCAATAACGATGTAGACGGATTTTATATTAGTGTATATTATTTTAGGAAAAAGTTTTAAGAAGACGGGCCTATCGCGGCTTACGCTGCTGAAATCCGCCACTAATCCTAATTAGAAAAGCAGGGTCGCCACCTGTGGCGACCCTACTTCCTAATTAGAATAATTGGCGGATTTCCGCAACGAAAGTCGCGGAGGACCTGATTTATAAAAAAAAAACTTTTTAATGAAAATAATGTACATATGTAAACTAAGTCGGTTTTACAAAATGCGTCTGTATAATACAACGGGCCGGAGCCCCAAAAATCTAAACCCGACTATCCTACGCCTCTCCACAGGTCGCGTCCCATGTACCGCTCCGCCCTCAAAAGCCCGTGGAGTCACCGCCGCCAGCCAGCCTGTATCTCAACCCTGACACCCATCGGTGTCGGGCTCAGTCCCACCTGAAAAATATAACCCTGAGCAAAATGCCCAGTAGGTGGCAGTAAAAACATGAAATATATGCGTGCGTGCACTCAACCCAATCCCATGTCCTCACACATAAAATATGCACGCTCAACCCATCACATCTCATCACATAACAGGGCCCTCGGCTAGACTCATCACCCACGCGCGCAATGGCAATGTACGCCATAATCATGCGGTAGCCCACGCCGGCCGTGCCGGGTCGCTCCTTCCGCACACAATCTCAACCCGACGACTTTGCCCCGAGTGGCCTACCATCAACCCGGGTAGACAGGAATCTCACATCTGTCGGTCGTCCCTGAGCCAAATAGTATCCGGTGGCGTGCACCTCGGGTGGCTCAATCCCGAGTAGATGGGTGTCGCAAACCCCCTCTCCCACCAGGTGCTACATGAGTCTAACCTCGACGACCAATAAAGGTCACTCTACCCCACTCAACCGACACCGTAAGGTGTCACCGTACAAATACGGTACATCATCACCCTCACACGTGCATGTCGTGATATGCACATACAAATCAATCACATGAAACACATCACACGTTTCATAAAATCATAAATAGTATAACTCATAAAATATTATACGTTATTAAAATCCGATACTAGGCCGAAGGTTTTAAAATCCCAAAATACTATTTATAATTTAAAAATATGGGTTGACCCTATTTGTATATCATGATATGAAAGTATTTTATTTTAAAATTGATTTGGGCTTAAAATGATTTTAATTAAAGTATTTGGGGCCTAAAATAGGGCAAGGCCCAAAATCAAAACCGTTGGTCAAAGCCCAAGTCAATAATCGCCCGAAACTCACTTTCAAAACACTGGTCAACGCGCGAAACGATCGGGTCAACGCCCGATTTTTGTGAAATCACTCACTGCGTAACACGAATCGCCCGATTAAAATTGGTCAACCCTCAAATCATCGAGTTAAAGTCCAATTCGGGAAGAACATCGCCGATTTCGCTAATTGTTCGATTTAGGCCCGCGAAACCTGGTTTGAGCCCGCGAAAAACCCCACTCTCTCACAGGAATCACCCCGTGATTTGAAATCGGCCCGCTAAACCCAAAATCGGCCCGCGGTCTATCTCACAACTCGCGAAACGGCTTCGGCCCGCGAAACCTGACTTCTGGCCCGCGAAATCTATTTCACACACACACACACCGTAAAGTCCTTTGGCCCGCGACAAAATTCGCGACCCGAAATATCAATTCGGCCGATTTCCTATCACTTTTAAAATCTATTTTCGCCCGATTTCGCAAAATAAAATTGGCCCGTGAAATTAAAATCGCCGAATTAAAATCACCCGAAACTACAAGCTTCCTAATTCACGAAGTCGCCCGATCAGTTAAAGTCGCCCGAAATCGTTCAACCCTAAATTCGCATAACTTACCAACCCGCGAAAACATAAAATCGCCCGATTTCTTTTAAACCTTCACACCATAAAACCCAAAATTCCCAGAAATTCAACGAGTTCTTCATCCCATAGACACATCGATTAATTCATCCAGTCCAAGAACTCATATGTTGAGCTCGAAATCACATCAAAACACATAGCAACATATCACGAAAATTACAAAAATCATAAAACTTAAACTTATGAACTCGAGTGGCCTTCCAAACGAGTTCTAATAATTTTGAGGAAAATCGTACGGGTAGTAGGGGTTTAAAACCACCTACCTATCCTCCAAGCTAAATTTGATCAACTTCAAAAGCTGAAAATCGGATTGAGCTAGTCGAACTCCACTTCTTTTGCTTCGTCCGTCACTTAATGGCTCTAACCTCCTTTCTCACGTTGGTTGGATGGTTTACAAGTGAGTTTCTCTTCTCTTTGGTTCGATTCTTTCTTCCTTCTCTCGTGAGTTTTTATCTTATTTACAAATGAGAGTTTTCAATTTCTTTCTAGCTTTCACGTTTTCCACTTTGACAATAATGATTAGTTTTAGGATAATTATCTAATTGAGCTATGGCCTTCACGTGGCTTTTCCCACAATTTAAGGAATATCAATTCCCATCTCTATCCTTACTCACTTGGGCCAATTTAAGCATTTCTTTGGGCCTTTCCTTCCTTTACTAGTTAATTACTTCAAGTTGGGATTTATTTAATTTAATTTGGGCTCTACAATTAATTGCCTTATTCTATTACTTGTGCTTCCTAAGTGTGTCGGCCCATTTAATTCCCTCGGCCCAAATTAATATTTTTCCCGGCTTACTTCTGAAAAATTCGTTTAGTCCGAGAATTAATTCCATTAATTTCGAACATTACAAAAATAATCCCGTATTAATTTTACGGGTATTACAAGAAGAGGATGAATTCTACCTAAAGGCGAAGAATACACTACCCGAAGACTCCGAAATCCGGGCAGATGGGACCTTATTATATAAGAATCGGCTATACGTGCCCAACGACGAGGAGTTACGACGAACGATAATGACAGAAGCCCACGCAACAACATACTCTGTACATCCGGGAGCTACAAAGATGTACCAAGATTTGCGGATGATATATTGGTGGCAGAGAATGAAGAAGGACATCGCCACGTTCGTAAGTAGATGTATGACGTGCCAGCTAATCAAAGCAGAACACCAGCGACCAGCTGGAACTCTGCAGCCCTTACCGATTCCTGAATGGAAATGGGACCATATCACGATGGACTTCGTCGTTGGTTTGCCTAAAACGACGAAAGGCCACGATGCCATTTGGGTGATTGTTGATCGCCTAACCAAATCAGCCCATTTCATTCCTATCAGCTCTACTTTTTCCATGGAACGCTACGCTGAATTGTATATTCAGGAAATTGTTCGACTCCATGAGATTCCAATTTCTATCGTCTCGGATCGAGATTCGAGATTTCTGTCCAACTTCTGGCAAAGCTTACAAAAAGCGATGGGTACTAAGCTCTCGTTCTGTACTGCATATCATCCCCAGACCGACGGGCAGTCTGAAAGGACGATCCAAACCCTTGAGGACATGTTACGAGCGTGCGTGCTAGACTTCAAGGGAAATTGGAGCAAATATTTGCCGCTGATCGAATTTTCTTACAACAATAGTTTCCACGCTACAATCGGAATGGCGCCGTACGAGGCATTATATGGGCGCAAGTGCCGATCCCCTGTTCATTGGGATGAAATCGGCGAACGAGCCTTATTGGGACCCGATATAATCCGTGAAACAACAGAAGCGGTAACAAAAATACGAGAAAGGATGCGAACAGCCCAGAGTCGACAGAAAAGTTACGCAGATCATAAGAGACGACCACTGGAATTTGCGGAGAACGACCAAGTATTTTTGAAGATCTCCCCAATGAAAGGAGTAAAGCGTTTTGGAAAGAAGGGCAAGCTAAGTCCCAGATACATAGGCCCCTTCAAGATAATCAAACGAGTTGGCGAAGTTGCGTACCAGTTAGAACTGCCGGCTTCATTATCGCAAGTTCACGACGTATTTCACGTATCGACATTACAAAAATACGTCGCGGACCCGAATCATGTCATTCAGAACGAGCTTCTTTATCAACAGCTCAAGCCTGACTTGAGTTACGAAGAGAAGCCCGTAGAAATTCTGATGTACGAGTCGAAACGACTACGGAATAAAACTATTCCATTAGTTAAGGTGTTGTGGCGAAATCAATCAGTTGAGGAAGCCACATGGGAGCGTGAGGATGATATGAGAGTTCGTTATCCCGAATTATTCCAGTCGGCGTAATTTCGGGGATGAAATTCTTTTAAGGGGGGGAGGATGTAATACCCGTAAATTTTAAAACGGGATTTTGATGTAAATTAATAATATGATTTGCTAAGTAGGAAGTTGGTGATGAAATTTAAATATTTTCAAAGGAAGTCTAAAGGTTAAATAATGATAATAATTATAATATATCAATAAAGTAAGAATTGGGCTATATGCTCAATAATTTCGAATTTATGCCCAAAAATTTAGTATTATAAGGCCCAAGTAATGTTAATATGTTTAGTTATTGGATAAGTTTATGGTTTCCTTAACCCAAGGGGAAACAAAACGTCATTGATAAGTGTCAAATCAATTGTAGATTTCAATGTATCCATATATGTCTTATACTACAATTACTAACTAGGATATACTTCATAAACGAAAGAATTATAAGAGCAAGAAAGTAGGAGAAGAAAAGATTTTAAACTCAAAACCCTCAAACCATTCGAAGAAGTCGAAGTGAGAAGGTAAAAAAAATTGTCTATATCATATTGTTCTTTTATATTTAGCACATAATTTAGATGTTGGAACGTAAATAGCATACCATTTATAGGTTTTCCTTTACTTACGTGATCAAGGAATAACCATTTGAAGTTTTCGAAATAATCATGTGAATTTCATGTGAACTGTTCGAAAGATAATATACTTAATAATTTTAGTTCTTTTTGAGTTCATATACCAAAGAATTTCGAACTCAGTACGTGATGTTATGTATTTTGGTAGTATGAATTTTAAAGATGTCGAAGTATAGGATATTCTGATCTGATGGTGTCTTTTAGGGTTTTCAGGGAGATATTGGGATAGAATATACCAAGAATTGTAGTAGTGTTTAGATATCTAGAGTAAATCTCGACACATGAAGTAATACTAAGCCTAGAAGATGTCGAGATGTATTATATAAAATGTCGAAGTGTGAGAGCTTTTAAAATATCGAAATGAATAGTAAGCTATCGAAATGAATATCGACATTACTTATTTAGCTAAGTCTCAACATTTGCTCTTAGAAGGTCTCGATATTTTATCCTAAGAAGTCTCGACATTTTGTAAGGTTGAGATATAAAGTCTCGAGATTATTATGGTTCAAAGGTTAGAGGAGTCCTCGATATTCCAAGAAGCGATCGACAAAATTAGGATTTTCGATATGAAGAATTCGAGATGGTACAGTAGTTCCTCTTATATAAAGATGTCGATATAGGTAACATAAAGAATTCGAGATATACCTTTTAAGGAACTCGATATTTCTATCGACATTTATATAATGTCGATATGGTTTGATGTTTTCGACATTAATTACATATATATATATATATATATAGATCTCGACATTTATATTAAAGACCTCGATAATTGTATAAATATTTCGACATTTTGTTTTAGTTAATAAAATTTCAGTATTTTAGGGTTTAGCTATTTCTAGGATTTTCGATATTCTAGGGTTTATTTACTTTTAGAAATTTCATTGTTTTTAGGTGTTCATAAATTTTAGGGTTTTGATAATTTTAGCATTTTCAAAATTTATATAACTTAGTAAATTAATACGAAAATTTCTATTATATTCAGAGGACCGAAATATAGGGACTACACCGGACTTCGTATTCGATTATAGCAGGAGGACAGGTAGGTGGATCATCCATCTACGATACGTAAACACAAATGTGAATTTATGTGTTTCCATGAGATTCTGTGATTTATGTGACTTATATGATTTACGTGTTTACATGTTTTACGGACGTTTTATAAATCATGCTTTTATGAGATTTTGTGAACATGATGGCATGTGCATATCACGGTAGGGTAAGATATGGTTGTACCGTAGGATGACGGTAAGGATATGAGATATTGAGGTACGGGGTAGAATGAGATGTTTGTGATTGATGACTCGTAGAGGAGTCGAGGTTGGGCACACTGGGCACCTGGCGGAGACAGGCGTGATCGATCTGTCTACTCGGGCGTGACCGTCCCGAGGTGCATACCGCCGGATGAGATATTGTTGTGACCTGATAGGAGGCCATTGGCGTGATCGTCCAGTGCACTATCAGTGTATACTTTTGGTGCGGAGCGACCCGGTAGGAGGCCATTGGCGTGATCGTCCAGTGCACTACCAGGGTAGGCTGCCGCGAGACTTGGGGATGGCCTCCCAGTAGTCTTTTGCGCGCGAAGGTGTCGAGCCTAACCTAGGGCCCTGTATTGTGTGAAATAGGAATGTGGGAAAAGAAGGAGTGTGCATTATATCATGTTGTGAGATATTGGGATTGAAATTGAGTGCACACTTGCATACATGCATTTTATTCACCTACTGGGCAACTTGCTCAGTGTTTACGTGTTGTAGGTACTGAGTCTGATGCCGATACGCGTCAAGACTGAGGCGGCTGGTGGCGGTGCTCCACGGACTTTTGAGGGCGGGGCGGTACATGGATGAAGACCTGTGGAGCGGCATTAGGGCTTTTGCTCTTTTGATATTATGGGGCTTCGGCCCGTGTATAGCAATAACGATGTAGACGGATTTTATATTAGTGTATATTATTTTAGGAAAAAGTTTTAAGAAGACGGGCCTTCCGCGGCTTACGCTGCGGAAATCCGCCACTAATCCTAATTAGAAAAGCAGGGTCGCCACACATCCCTATTTTGGCAATTCATGACAAGACAAAAGAGCGGAAGATACAAAATTCCCTTAGCTCACAAATTACTCGGGCCATCCCATATAGGTGCAGGAGCAGATTGTTATCAGCTCCCGGGTAGAAGTCGCCACATTTGGTCCAACGGTGCATGCACAACCGAGCATTACCCACTCATCGATCTCCCTAAAGACCGATGTTTCATCAAATCACGGGGAGCCAGGCATGATATCACCGCTTCACTTGAAAGCAGGAGATGTTGAATTAAATGGTAGTTAGCCCCACACCACTGAACTTCCTTGAACACATCGAGTCTAGGTGTCCTCACTACCTAAATGTTTTATAATTTTTAGGACGCATAGACTTTTTCTTATATGGACTTCGTGACCAGATCAGAACTTCCATAGACGCGTTTCTACTAGATGTGATTCCAAGATTGGAAGGAAGTCCTACCGTTGCAACATCAAAACAACAACGGAATCAGGCCATCGTCTGCGAGCTACGCTCCTAGATCGATGTTAACGGAACTCCTATGTGGCTCCGGTTTTAAGCACTGTCCTCACAGGCTACGTCTTAGAGTTTAACTCTAAACTCGTGTCGATGGATGCCTTAGTGGCTCCGTCTGGTTATTACCCACACCGACCCGTCGTTTGTGTATTTCTTCGACTCCTATACAAGCATGCCGATCTCGTCAACACCAATCGCCATGAGGGGGAGAAGGGAATACGTATAAACAAACAGGTCGGACCACCCACCAACTTCCGCCGCGCGTACCACTATGAAGCCGGGCTCTCCTGCACTCAAACGTCAATTCAGAATGAGCCTTGGCACATTTTATAACACATCCCACGCTCACCATCAATATTCCGCCGCACTACCACGATGAAGCCAAACTCCACTGGAACCTACAATGTCACATACCAAAGGAGCTTTGGCACATGTTGAAAGACACCCCACGCATACCTTCTTCTGGGAGCAGAGAAGCTTTCTCGGGGCCGAACCAGACAACTTCTTTCGACGAAGACGAATCTGGCGGTGTGAAGACTTTTCAAAACACGGAAAAAGACAAGGACAAGATGCAAACGAAATTTTAAAGATCTGCGACATAATCAAGAAACGAATATCGGGGCGTGGATCACAGCATACATCCGATCTACAACGTATAACGTCAAGACAAGAGAGTTCTAGCTGAAAGTGCATTCAAATACTCCACAAGAAGAGGAGATAGCATTTGCAGGGGGAGGAATGGGAGATTGTTAGGACTCAAGAGATTCTCCATGTACCCAACAAAGATAACCCGCGTGAATTGAAGTTTGAACACTAAGGGGGAGATTGTTAGGAATATTTTATAGTGTTCAGTTTCATTGTGTTTATCATAGTTGATTTGTATTTAATTAACTTTGGGCAAGTTTGTAATATCCTAGTTCTTAGTTGCTAGGGGTATAATATGCCAACTAATGTGGTATATATACCTCCAAACCCTAATTCATTAGTGTGTGTGTTCCTGATGTAGTATGTGCGAGTGCGTGTGTGTAGAGAATAGAAAGAACAATTTTGAAAGACCCATTTTCTACACTAACCCACCCCACGTTCGATCTTCAAATCTTCATCATTAGCGTGGTAAATTCGTTCCTTGTAGATTGTTTGGACAGAATAGGGACCAACAGGCAAGCTTATCGACGACTCTGTTGCCCTAGTCTCGGAAAAGAGAACCTCAAAACCACGAAAAGAGAAAATCATCAAGCCTTCTATCCCCTCAGAGTCTAAAGATGAAACAGATTCAGATTTGGAGCCTAACATGAAAGCACTGGGAAAGCAGTTGGCATTAATTGGGAAAATAATGAACAAACTATACTTCAAAAAGAAGTCCTCATCATCGGCCAATCGACTTAGGACCTCAAGCACAAAGAACAAAGAACGTGCGCCCGAGACTGCCGAAGTCAATACCATTAAAGAACCAACCAAGTGCTTTAACTGCGGGAAACCTGGTCACTATGCCAGGAACGTACTCTCCCAAAGAAGAGAGACGTAAACTACTACTCTAGAAAGCTTCAACTCACAAAGCAGAAGGAAGCTGGAGTAGCTCTAATGGCAGAGCAAGACCACTGGCTCGAGGATAAATCTAGCTCAGAGGAAGAGAATCTTGCCCTCATGGCCCGTCTGGACAAAGATTCTGACGCCGAAACCACCAACCAGACGGACGAAGATCAAGCATCCGAATCTTCTCGGGAGGTAGTTTCTCATTCCACATTATTGACCATGTTAGAATCGTATCAATTAGCATACAAACATGAAACATGAGCAGAAAAGCGTAGAGGAAGCAGAGAAGAAACTAGCTAAGTCTCAGGAGAAAATTAATAGTCTCGAATCAGAACTTAGGAGCTCTAGTTCAAAAATAGAAGAACTAACTTAGAGCTTAAGACTTAGTGAGACTAGGAACCTTCAAATAAAGAAACCTCAAATAGAGACACATGATTTAAAGATTAAAGAATTAGAAGACATGCTGGAAAATAACTATAATTGCTTGATTAGAAATTTCAATGAGAAAGCTAATCTCAATTGTAGGATAACAGAAGCTACTTCTATGATCACTAATCTAGAAGACCAATTAGATAGATCCAATGGTTTGTGAACTTACGAAAGAACTTGACACCTGTCAAGCAGCCAAATTACTGGTGGAAAATAATTTCGCTCTACTAGGGGAAGAACGTAAGAAGCTATACGCAAAAGTGAAGAAATTAGACGATCTTCTTACGCGAAGGGGACAAACTGAACAAACCATTTTCTTAAATCAACCCAAGGATATAGATTTCTATAATCCCATTGAAGGCTTAAGATTCACTAACCCCTGTGTTTTAAAGAAGAAAGAAACTTACGATATAAAATACATGGGTTTAGGCGTAAACACTCTTATGAACTTTACTATAGCAGATGATCTAGGTGCTTTAGAGTTAGCTAAGAGAAGAGCCACACATAGGGCCCAAATTCCCTTCGACTACAAAGAATTAAATGACAGCAACAAAACGAGGGAAATATCCTTGACGCCCTGTCTGTGACTTAGTTCTACCTCCTGAGCCTCAACCTGAAATCGAGGAAGCCAAAATCATAAATTCTAAAAATTCTCTCTATAAACCTCCTATCGTGAAGCAGATAGAGGAATTACAAGTTGCATTAGATAAAGCAAAGAGAGAATTTTGAAGCTGAAAAGAAAAAATTCCTAAACGAGATGGAATATCTCAAAGCTTCCTCCATCTCAAAAGCCATCACTCACGTCTTCAAATAAAAATATCATTCTGAAAAGCGTGAAGAAAGAAAGAGCGACTTCAAAAGATAAGAAAATTGAAAATAATCTGATAAATTCTAACTCTAACCCTGCTTTGCTTACGTCAACAAGGAGCGTAGGGCCGGCACTAGAGTCGAAGGCGGAAGTGTCTAGAATAAAAATAGAGAAGGAGTCTGTAGATTAGAATGCCTCTAAAAATATGTCTTCTTCTGTTAAAATAAAAGACACTCGTAGAAATAAAAGAGATGTTTCCTCTCTCAAAATAATCGATTCCACTTGCTCCTTAAAGCCTACCACATTTAGAAGCACTAATTTCGAAATAGGCTCTACTTCAACCATAAAATTGATCATTCTAAGACAAATGCCACAAGGATGACCCGTAGGAAACAAGATCCAGCCAAAAAAAAGCGTATGGTGCTATTCATGCTTGTTCTCACCTAAGGTATCCCGTTAAGATCAAATCCCCCAAGCACCTTAGGAGATTATCCAACGAAAAGATCTTTTCCACGCTCAAGCCTACTAAAGCATTTGTCCGTGCTAAAATTAATCTTCTCTGTAAGGTTCAACCTAAATGGGTTCCTAAATCCCGCCTAAAAGGACGAAAGCCGTAAAGGCCAAGTCTTCTCCAAAGGGCACACCCAAATCAACTACGAAGAAGATGACTTGGGCTGTTAAAACTTCTACTAACACTAATTTAGGAATCATATCTGAACCTACATATAAATCTGCTAACCTGAGAGGACCCATTTATAAGTGGGGTACCTAAAGCTCTCTAATTGTTTTTGCAGATCCATCATGTGTGGTACCTCGACTCAGGTTGCTCCACACACATGACGGGAAATCAAGAACTGCTGAGCAACTACCAAGACCGACCGAATGGCAAAGTCAGATTTGGGAATAACGACTGTGACGCCCGGGGCCGATGAGGGCGGGGAGTGATCGCCGGTGCCAGAGAGGTGCACGGACAAGGAGCGGCTCTTGGCAGGCTTCTAGGCGAAGGGGTACGTGAACGAACCGATCCGACACCCGAATGAGATGGGATCCTGAGACTGACAATGTATGGGCGTGTCAGGCTAAGAATCGTATAAGGGAATTGATAGTACTACTCATATCACCAAGGTCGACCTACCTTTTCGGGAGTCCATCTATAGAAACTCCGAAGTTAAGCGTGCTTGACTTGGGGCAATCTAGGGATGGGTGACCCCCTGGGAAGTTTCTCAGGGTGCCTGTGAGCGAGTGCACGAAGCACGCTAAAAGGTTAAATGGTGGTACAGTGGGGCCAGACTATCAGTCGGAGTGTGGTGGACGCAAGCGTGCTGGTCCCGGTAGGGACCGATGCTATAGTGACACCCGGTATGGGACGGGTCGTTACAACGACTCTACCCCCATTTTAGGATTTGCGGATATCATTCTGAAAAATCTGACGATAAAGGATGTCTCTTACGTTGAAGGTCTCCGCCATAACTTGTTCAGCATAGGCTAATTCTGCGACAAAGGTTCCAGGTGGTCTTTCTTGTTGACCGGTGCAGAATATTGGACAGTCAAAACAACGAACTCCTCCAAGGACTTCGAGAATCCAATCTTTACACGATTAATCTGACGTCCGTGCGGACCACGACAGCTGTTTGCCTCATCTCCCAGATTACAATACAGAGGAACAGTCTATGGCATCAACGTGTGTCTCATCTGGACATCAAAGCTCTTCAACGACTTTCAACTAAAAAGTTGGTTCACGGTCTTAGCCATAATTTTACAAAAAGAGCATCAATGTTAGGCATGTCAACTAGGAAAAATGAAGCGAGCGTCTCATCACGTCAAACTAGTTGCCTCTACTTAACGTCCTTTGGAATTGCTACACATGGACCTCTATGGACCTATGCAGACACAGAGTATTAATGGACGCAAGTACATGTTAGTTATCCTCGATGATTATTCTCGCTACACATGGACGAAGTTCCTCTGAACTAAGGATGAGACCGAGGACTTGATAATCAATTTTGTGAACGCTACTCAGAATTTGCTGCAACAAACCATCCAAGTTATCAGAACGGACAACGGCACTGAGTTCAAGAACAAGCATCTCAGTGATTTTTATCAAAAGCTTTGGATTAGTCAGCAATTCTCAGCCGCCAAGACACCTCAACAAATGGGGTTGTCGAAAGGAAGAACCAAACTCTAGTGGAAGCCGCACGCACGATGCTGATTCATTGCGGCCTCCCACACTTCCTTTGGGCTGAAGCAGTAAATACCGCCAGTTTCACTCAAAACAGGACGGTGGTTCACAAGCGCTTCGACAAGACTCCGTACGAGATTATTAACAAGCGTGTACCCAATATCTCCTTCTTAGAGGTCTTCGGGTGTAAGTGCTTTGTGGCGAACGACAGAGAGCAAACGCGCTAAGTTCGACCCTTAAGCATTCGTAGCCACATTCGTCGGGAATTCATCAACTTCAAAGGCGTACCGTACCGAGTATACATCAAGTCCAACCATACAATCGAAGAAAGCTATAATGTCACTTTTCACGAAGTGGCAGATATGGCTCCTGCACACCTCCGTTCAGGACCTATGCCAAACCAGATGGCTTCTGAATACGACAGTTCAGAACCCGTAATCACTGGTGTGTTGGCACAAAACCAACAGAAGATGGCAACAACTCAGGACTCAATGTCAGAAGAAGCTCTCAGACTTGCGTTGGAGGAATTGGACTCTCTCTTTGAGCCCGTAGACACCATTATTGTTACACCATTAGTGGATCCCCCACTCGACGAGGCCAATGTACCAAGCTCTTCAAATGTCCCTACCTCACCCTATTCAGAATCACCACAGAACACTGAAGGACCTACCATAGTCAATGAGGAAGTCTCCCATCGGAATCCTCAATTTCAAGTGCAGAATCAGACTTACCTCAACCTAATGAACAATCTGAGATAACTGGAAATCTCGATCCACAAGTGCACATCCGGTTGATTAGATCATTGGTGATCCTTCGAGTGGAGTACGTACACGTCATCAACGTAGTCTCTTCAGTTGCTTCTTAAGCCAAAGTGAGCCAACCCAAGTAGCTGATGCACTAAAGGACCCGGATTGGGTAATAGCAATGCAAGATTAGATAAACCAATTCGAGCGTCTTCAAGTGTGGACCTTAGTACCCCGTCCACATGGAAAGACCATTATCGGGACGAAATGGGTATTTAAGAACAAGAAGAATGAAGATGGGGAAGTGATCAGGAACAAAGCAAGGCTGGTTTCGAAGGGATACAACCAATAGGAAGGCATTGACTACGACGAGACCTACGCTCCTGTTGCCCAAATCGAAGCCATCCACCTTTTCTTGGCTTATGCAGCTGACAAAGACTTCAAAGTCTACCAAATGGATGTTAAGACCACATTTCTCAACGGCGTGTTAAAAGAGGAAGTCTATGTAGCTCAGCCAGAAGGATTTGTTGATCAAGATCATCCAGAACATGTCTATCGATTGGATAAAGCTCTCTACGGACTAAAACAAGCTTCTCGCGCTTGGTATGATGTCCTGAGCGATTTCCTCGTAAAATCTGGATTCATCCGAGGAACAATCGATACGACCCTCTTCATAAAATGGCAAGACACAGACTTGATGGTCGTCCAAGTTTATGTGGACGACATCATCTTCGGATCAACAAATCCATGGCTATGCAAGAGATTTGGAGATTTGATGAAGAGCAAATTCGAAATGAGTCACATGGGAGAGATGCAATCCTTCTTGGGACTTCAAGTAAGGCAGCTCGAAGATGGCATCTTCATAAGTCAGACCAAATACATCAAGGACATTCTGAAAAGATTCATCAAGATCAGAGCAAGCCACTTAGCACTCCTATGTCAACAAGCTGCAGATTGGATGCCGATACCACTAAAAAAGCGGTTAACATCACCCTTTATCGCAGCATAATCGGTTCTCTTCTATATCTCACCTCAAGCCGCCCGGATATTATGTCTGTCACCTCTGTGTTCGTTTCCAAGCCGATCCCAAAGAATCTCACATGCTCGCGGTTAAGCGGATTCTTCGCTACCTAAAGGGAACCTCGACCTATGGAATCCTAAGGGCACAAATTTCAAATTAATTGGCTATACTGACGCTGATTATGCGGGTTGCCGAATGGACAGGAAAAGCACATCTGATGGCGCACAATTTCTAGGTGAAAAGTCGTCTACTGGTCATCAAAGAAGCAGAACTGTGTTTCAACATTGACGGCCGAGGCCGAATACGTCGCAGCTGCCAGTTGTTGCTCGCAAATTCTATGGATGCGGACTCAGCTTCGCGATTACGGGTACAATTTAAATAATATACCCATTTATAGTGATAGCCAAAGTGCCATTGCTATTACGTGTAATCATGTTCACACTCACGCACAAAACACAAGACATTAGATATCACTTTATAAAAGATCACGTAGAAAAGGGCACGATTGAAATGTATTTCGTGAACACGGAGTATCAACTAGCTGACATTTTCACCAAGGCATTGGATGAAAAACGATTCCTTTCTTGTCGGAAAATTAGGCATGTTGAACCTCCCGTGATATGTGCATTACTTGATTTTATGTGCATTCATATGCTCTATGCTATGTGTTTTCTATAATTCAATGACATATCTTCCGTGCAAATTAAATAATAATAAAATATAATAGAATAAAGAAAATCCAAAAATATTATATATATATATATATACACACTTATCATATTAGGGGAATGAAGATATTCTTTAGGATGCTTTGATCTAAGTCACAAATATGTTTCGCCGAAAAGCTACTGATTAATTGCTTAATTTTGTCAGTCTAAGTCACTTTCTTGTGTTTCAAAAGTCTTTAGTTTGCTCCATTAAGACACAAAGTCACTTTACATATGTGAGGATTCTAGCCTTTTTCCATTTTTTTCTTTGGATCTATTCTCGAGCGAGTCGCACATCAATTGATTGTCTTAACTAGTGATTCTTGGCCTCATACTCGCTAGCTTTAGGTTGTTAGGAAGATGATAAGGGCATCTAGGAGATTCCTCACTCGGCCATATATTCTTTTATCCTTTACCTTAACTCCTAGTCATCCACTTTGAGCTTTCTCCAACTTCATTTCCTTCATTTGAAAATTCTTTGAGCCTTCAACCGACTATCTAAACTTTCGGTGGGTTGTTCAATCGAGAAAATGAGGGGAGAGAAACGAGACGAAAAAGAAAAAGATGACAAAAGAAGGCATTGATCAACGCACAAAAAGTAGACTACAGGAACCTGCCTTCCGACTATCTACATCACAAATTCTTAAAAGGTGGCATAGCTCCAGCTGTGTACTTCTCCGTCGATAATCTCGTACGCTCGTCAGAACGGCTGGAAAGAGGAGCACCTCGAAGTGAACTTCTCCAGCGATAAACCGATCTTATATCGGGAAACGAGAAGAGGAGGGCATCATCGGGTTCGAATTCCATAACTGTGAATTTCTCCAAATCGATAATCTCTGAAACCTCTCTAGGGAATAAGAGAAGAGGAGCACGGTATCGGCCCGAGAACCAACAAGAAGAACTTCGCCTACGATAATCTCCTATTGCCTCGTGAAGAGGCGGAGCTTCAGCTTGAACATAAAGGGGAAAAGAAAACATAAAAAGGATGAAAAACAGAAAATAAAATGCCGGTGGAAAAGAACGACGAAGAAATGGAAGATAAAACGCCAACATTTTCCAAAATGTTCCTTCCCTTCTTAGTCATAGCCAAATTGAAACCTTTTTAAGTCCCTTTGATTCCACATCGACGATCTTTTGCTTAGGTGAATGGATTAAAAGCGCCTCGATCACAGATAAATTGACGTAATATTACTTGTGTTGACTTGAGTGATATAAATATAAAATCCCAAGTTAAAAATAATAGAGTGCTAGAGTGAACCTAGTGAAAGTTGTCGAAATGGACTACTCTATGGACTTACGACTTTAGATTGTTGACGTGACTTGACGGCATATGATCTTTCTAATGTCTACTGAAATTTTAGGCGTGACGATTGTTCAAAGCAAAATAATCTAACCACATACTATTAGTAGTATTAATAGTCATAAGAAAATAGATATGTAATAATATTTTATTGAGTTTTTTCTCTTTCTTAATTCTTTAATAGAAAATTAGAAAAAAGGAAAGAAACTCGCACATTTTGATATGCAATGTTACTTCGCATCTACACGGAATTGATTAAATGCGTATATTGTTCATGCTCATACCCTCGTGCGAAATTACAATTACATGTATAGGGGACCATATATCTAGGCAAAATTTGATAAATCACATGTTCTTAATAATAGTTACTCAGATTGATTTATGTACTTACTTGTTAAATCAATTGAAGTGCACTATTTGAGGGGGAGCCTTTACTACATTTATGTCTTGAACTCCAAATAATTTTGACGATCTTTCTCTAAGTGTTGCAGTAAATTCCAATTTGATTTTCCTTGAACAACGCACTTCAGAGAAGGACATCACGAATCTTCGCGTTTTGGAGCTCACGACATTGGTATAATAAGTTATGGGGAGTCTAAATAGAAAAATTGCTTCCAAAAATTAACTCTAATCATCTCGACATCTTTTGCTCTAAGTATTGCAGATTTACAAAATTTGAAGAGGGAGCCAGATGTCACTAATCTGAATTACAGGGAGTTAACTGCTTTTATTTCCATATATAGGGGGAGCAACTATGTGGTTTATGTTTTTACTCAGGGTCAATCTGGAAACTTAGAAAAACTTACTATCGAGAAATTTGGGCGAATTTTCATAATTTTCTTTCACAGCTTCTCGAGCGAAAATTAATTTGGGACCAAATGTTAATTTTCGCTGACGAGCGAAAATTAAACAGGAACCAAAGAAAATTCTCGATCGAAATTATTCGAGCGAAAATTCAATAGTAACCAAAGGGAATTTCTCGATCGTGAGTTTCTCGATCGTAAACAGTAATGGGCCTAGAAATTGTGAAGGATCGAAAACGTCTAATCAGCCCATTTAGTGAAATTAATGCTTGCAGTCGAAAATCCCCAAATACACGCAAAACCCTTAATCGCAAAACTCAACGATCGATAATTTTTCTCTTGCGAAAAACTTTTTCCCCAAAGGCGATAGTCAAAATCTTACAAAATCTTACATACTTTCACTAATCTTCGTCTTTGAGAGGTAGATTCGACATTCTTTAGGGATTTTTGTGTGTTTGAACTCCGTGTGCATCAGTATTATGTGATCTTTCGCAAGATTTAGTGTCATATTCTCGTCTATTCAAAATAAGAAAACTCGAATGCTAGTTTGCAGTGTTTACGACCAATTTCTGTGAATAATCTAGGTTAAATTCTGCACTAAAGATAGTTTCGGTGTTTTCTGATTATTCTAACAGTGTATTACTTCGACTATCTGCGTTTTTAAAGTTCGACTGAAACTGGGTTTTAATGTTTAAAGGCGTCGAAGAACTTTCTCGCTCGCAAATAGTGTCAATTGAATTTCAATTGATCTACTGTTTTGTATTGAGAAAGTTTTTCGATTGCTAAACTTTTGACTTAGTCGTTAAGATAGATAACGTAGATCGAAAAATAATTACAATCGAAAAATAATTACAATCGAGAAATTTAATTTGGATTTGTATGGTGCAATATAAGTTTTGACCGCAAAACTTACAATCGCAAATAGTAGTTTCGATTTCAATTTTGTTTTCGGTCGAAAATTTTAGCGGCGATAAAACTAATTTTTCGACCATAAAATTTATCGATCGTAAAAGCACGTAGCGACAATTTTGATTGATCGAAAATTTTCTCGATGTTTGACTTAGTTTCTTGTTGACAATTTTCTCGATCGTGAGATTTCGCAGCGAAAAATTTCTTTTTAAAATCGAAATTCTTTCTCGCTTGATAACTTTCATAGCGAAAATTTTATTCATGCGCGAAAAATTTCTCGATCGTAAATTTACGCGGAAATCTAATTTCTCGGACGTAAATTTACACGAAAATTTTTCTCGATCATAAAATTTCTCGACTACAGTACCACGTCTTACATTTTAACACTTAGAAAAATTTCTCCCTTTTCTACTGTAGTGAAACTTAGCGAATAAAATTTTCGGTCGCAAAATTAAACGGAGATTGTAATTGAAAATTTGCACTTAGGAGATTAAATTGAGAATTTCATTTCTCGCACGATAAAAATCACGGAGTGAACAGTGATATTAAACACTTAGCATATTTTCGATTGAACTTACATGTGTCTTATACATAAGTGTCGAAATATTTATCCTTAATATTCACTTCGTATGACCTATGTGCATATTACATTTTTCAAAATCATCAAATGTGCCATGACATGATAGATTATTATGGTTTGATGAAATTAAAAATTTCGACTTAATTTAAATTCTGAAGTAATAATTTGCTCTTTCTAATTGCATTTCAGATGGATCGTTATCCAACAAACAACCACATATATGAGAAGGCCATGTACCGCAACGTCCATGATAAACGTATTTAACTACGTTTATCGTAGTATATATTTTGAGTTAAAATGGAGCTCTAGCCATCATTTTATACACTTATTCGCCATATTTACACTTTTTTTGATATTGAAGGACCTTAGGACGGCTCTCGGGCGGAAAGGAGCGAAAATGAGGCAAAACGGAGCAAGTATGAAGAAATCAGTCATGTGTCACGGTCGTGACACTCCTTGCACCAGGCCGTGACAATGGACAGAACCAAAGCCAAAGGATACTGGTCTTCGTCACGGCTGTGGCACACATTGCACCAGGCCGTGACAAAAGGCAGAAAAGGAAGCCAAGCGATGCAGAGCACAGTCACGGGCTTGAAGCCCGCCTGAAAAGTAGCAACCGACTAAAAAATTCATATCTCTCAATCTAGATCTTGGATTGAGAATCCCTATGGTCAGAATCAAAATTGGCAAGTCTTCTATCTATGGTTAAAATTTCAGGTCAATCGGCATCGTTTACCCCTCCATCTGAGAGAAATACTAAACAATCGCAAAGCTGTTGAAAGGGTCACGGCCGTGACACTACCGCACGAGGCCGTGACGCACGGCAGTGAGCTCATTTTGTGCCCCGAGAGTGTCACGGCCGTGACGTATCATGTCCCAGGCTGTGACCGCGTCGAATTTCACTATAAAAGCCCAATTTCAACTCAAAAAGAGGGGATACCTACCAGATATCAACCCTAATCACTGAAGAGACGAAAAAGAGCCTTGAGGAACAAGGAATTACATCCCGGAGCGCGAGAGACGGATCAACGACGCAATCACGCCGAATTGAACGAAGAACAAAGATTCATCCGCGCTACCATCGCAGATCATGATCATGTGTCTTTCTTCCTCGTTCCTTATTTCTTTCGTTGTTTTCTCGTTAATTATGAGTAGCTAAATTGCCTTTGTGTTTGGATTAGATGAACGCTAGGTTATTTCGTATTTAAGACATACGTTTATCGTGACTTGCGTATTCTGACTATATCGTTCTATGAATTTGTTTCGTCGCTTTAATATGTCTATGTGCTAAAGTGAATGTATGGAAAATCGTTTAGGGCGACAGCTAAACAACGATTAGGCCGTTCGCAGAAAATAGGATTCGAGTATAGGGCGAAAGCAAATACTCGATCCTCGCCGTTAGTAATTATTGAATCTTAGATCCCCGCGAGCGTCTAGGGCGACAGCAAGCGAGCGGGTAGGAAAATTACTGCGATCTAGTCAAGAATCACGTAGGCACAATATTTCATTGTCTTAGGCGATAATACCTAGCGGGATTCGAATCCCGAGCACATCTTTATTATCTGAAAGCTCTCTTACCAGTTTTAGGCGTGTTCTTTGAATCTCTAGTTGATTTAGGAGTAATCTGTTAGGGTAGTTCGTAACACCGTCTGCGCACTTTATTTAGGCTAGATATCGAGTCGATAGATGACTACTAGTACTTGATTTATTCCTCGTGTTCGATACTCGTTTACTCACTTTACTGCACTACACACGATAGGTCCACTGCCTATCGCACGTTGGTGATAGTAATTAGGTATTCCTTTTATATTATCACTTGTTGCACTTTTCACTAGTACACCGCGTGTCGATCAAGTTTTTGGCGCCGTTGCCGGGGAATAGATTGATATTAGGAACACCGTAGTTTGGTACTTTAACAACTTTATTTGACGTTTTTCTTAGTTTTTGTTTTGTCATTACTATTTGCGTTATTTGTGTTATTCGCGTTATTTGTTTTTCCTACATCATTATTAGTATCATTATCTCTTCGACGTAGTTACTTATTTCTTCTCTAATTTTCAATTTTGCTTCTTGAAGGTACGATTCAGCGGTGAATGACCCGAAGCCATCCATCGGGTCCCATCGTTGATGCAGACCAAGATTTCGAGCGGAAGTTACAAAGGACACTCAAGTACGACACCGAAGGAGCTTCCACTAGCTCTCATGACCATCTAGTTAGCTATTCAAAGGACAGTTCGCAGGAGTCTACCCAAAATTCTCGTGTAGAGGCGGAGCCATCACTGCAAGATCTCCTCATGAATGCCACGCTAGGCGGTACTGAGTCGGCGATTGTCATCCCGCCGATCGAGAACAACAATTTCGAGCTGAAGCATTCTTGGCTTCAAATGATCTTCCAGACGGCCCAGTTTGAGGGAAATCCCGAGGACGATCCCTATTCCCATCTAAAGGTTTCCTGACGGTGACTGACACCATCAAGATCAATGGGGTTCACGGGCGATGCGATTAGGCTGATGCTGTTTCCGTTCTCGCTCAAGTTTAGGGCAAAGGACTGGTTAGATATGTTGCCGCCCAGATCGATCACTACCTAGGAGGAGATGCGAGCCGCCTTCATCAACCACTACTTCCCACTATCAAAGGTGCTAAGGTTGAAGACGGAGATCTCTCTTTTCCACCAGAAGGACTCAGAAAACCTGTACGAGGTGTGGGAGCGCTACAAGGCGCTACTGAAGAGGTGCCCACAGTACGGGATGTCAAAGGCAGCGCAGATCAACCGATTCCACGAGGGGCTCAAGGACCAGACTGTCCATATGTTAGACGGAGCCGCAGGAGGAGGGCTCGTGAAGCTCAATGCGACCGATGCTTGGAATCTGATTGAGGACTACTCGAGGAACAACTTCATGAGGGGCAATACGAGGATGAAGACACCTGGCGTGTTCGGAGTTAGCGAGGAGACGGTCACTAATGACAAATTCGAGGCGTTCCAACAACAAATCGCTGCGACGAACTCTCAGTTGCAAACAGTGATCGACGCGTTACTTCCAAAATGCGGCCAGACACAGACCGTGAACGCCGTCACGACCACCGCACCGACGCAGCATATCCCGTACATACCGTTGTGTGGGATTTGTGGCGCATCCCACGAGACCTCAGAATGCCAACTTGGGCAGTCGCTGGAGCACGTATATTACATGGGGAATTACCAAGGTGACCAGCGAAGCTTCCAACCTCAAGGACCGCCGGGATTTCAGCCTAGGCCGTCCAGTTTCCAAAACGGGGCACCACTCCAATATCAGAACGCACCCGCAGGAGGATCTGATGATATGAGGGAGATGAAGGACATGATCAAGGTGCTCCTCACGAACTTCAGCAGCACCACCGCAGCTCACGAGAGTCGAATGATGAAGATGGAGGAGTACATGGAAGCAAACGATGTACGTGCCCAGAATACATACGCCTCGATTAAGAAGCTGGAGCAGCAAGTGGGCCAATTAGCAAAACAACTAGCGGGGCGAAATCAAGGATCACTCCCGAGTTACACCGAGACAAACCCTAAGGAGTACTGCAATGTGGTAACCTTGAGGAGCGGGAGAGGATTTCAAGAAGTTCCTGCCAAGCAGAATTCAAGGGAGAAAGTCGATTTCGAAGGCCACGACGAGCCAGAAGTGGAGGAAAGCAAGGGCGACGGAGTCGAGAAGGTCAAGGATGAAAAGGGAAAGGCTCGACCATTCGTGAAGCCGTACCAACCAAAGATTCCGTACACAGATCGGTTGAGGGAAGCCGAACCTGAAAAAGACAAGGTCGAACCTGAAAAGGAGGAAGTCGCGCCTGAAAAAGAAAAAGCGGGGGAGTATGCGCGACCACTAGTGAAGCTGCACCAGTCGAAGATTCCCTACCAAGCACGTTTGAAGAAGGACAAAGACGAGGCACTATTTAGCAGATTTATGGGTATGTGCAAAGAACTACATATTAACTTACCATTTGTTGAAGCTATTACGCAGATGCCCAGTTTCGCGAAGTTCCTGAAGGACTTGCTGACGAATCGATGGAAGCTCGAACATGTCTCCACGGTATACCTACGAGGAGAGTGTTCGGCCATACTCCAAAGAAAGATACCGAAAAAGCTCAAGGACCCAGGGAGTTTTACTATTCCTTGTCGTATAGGTAACTTAGTAGTTGAGCATGCTTTAGCTGATCTAGACGCTAGTATAAATTTGATGCCGTACTCCATGTTTAAGCGCTTAGGATTAGGTGAACCACAACCCACTAGGATGAGCATTCAATTAGCTGGTAGATCTTTAAAATACCCCATAGGTTTTATCGAGGATGTTCTAGTTAAGGTCGATAAGTTCGTTATCCCTGCTGATTTTGTGATCTTAGAGATGAACGAGGATGAAAATGTTTCATTAATTCTAGGTAGACCATTCTTAGCTACAGGCAAGACCATGATAGATGTTAGGAAAGGGACGTTAACTTTGATGGTAGACGGCGAGAAAGTTACGTTTAATATCACTGACTCGATGAAAAGGAGTAGCGAGCATGATAATAAGTGTCGTTACTTGGATGCTTTTGAGCAAGGTTTTTCGTCTTCTATGCAAGGTTTATCACAGGTTTTGAGCAAGGAGGAAGTCGACGAGCCCACGATAACCATCGGCAAAAACAACAAAGGAGTTAAGGACAAGAGCCCAGTCGAGAAGTGACCGCCACAAGAGCTGAAACCGCTGCCCGGCGAAAAGCGACAACTCCAAGGTATGGATGTAGGCGAGGGAAACATAAGCAGAAAAGAGGTGTTGTACCTCGACTTCCAGCCACCCTAAGCGAACGAAAGCTCGTCCGGCTAAAGACGGTAAAGGAAGCGCTTCTTGGGAGGCAACCCATGTTTTATTTATCTAATACTTTCTTTTATTTGCCCATGACTATGATGCATATGAATATATCTACTATTATTATCTATGTCTAGTTCCTTTTTATGTTTTATTTTCTTTTTAGTTATGTCAGGATATCACGAGTCACGATCCACGACCTTCACGCATTCAGTCACGACCACGTCACTTATTCGTCAGGGGAGTCCCGTTCTTTTTAACCTTCTTTTCCCTTTCTTTATTCATTTTTTCGTTGAGGACAACGTAGGTGTTAAGTGTTAGGAGGGGAATTTAGGTTGAGAACTTACGTAAATTTTTTTTATGACGTGTCCGTGAGTCATTAATTTCACTGGAAAGGCATGATTTATTGAACTCAGGCATGATTACTTGCGCTTATCTCGAGTTGGTTTGCATGACATGAAATTCTGTGAGCAATTAGGATATGCATGATTGATTGAATCGTGTCTGCCTGAATAGATATAGCGCTTCTTTGAGAGATTCGTACACATAACCCCTTTACGTTGTGAGAGTTTGAGCCTGACGAGCTTTTGCTCATTTTCTTGGTTGTGTGACGTGCCTAGTCTGTATCTCTCTAAAACTTGCTTGCCCGATACGTGTTGAAACTATTTCTGGTGCGTTAGTGTGAAAATGATTAGGGCATTAGGAATTAAGTCCGGGGCCAGACTTCCCTACCATGACTAACCCCATTAGTTAGCCACTTTGAGCCTAAGCCTACTCGTTTACTTACCTCGCAAATTGTAAAAGCCACTAACCCGAATAAGCCTCCAGAGATTATATGAACCTGAGTTGAATAGAATAGAGCAGAAGTCGAACATAAAGGTTACTATTTCAATGTCTGATTTAATGTTCTTCTCTGCTATTCATGAAATGACTCGATCCTACTTGACAGTCTTCTGAAATGACCCGATCACTTCCATAAACCTGCCCATAACCCTTTGGCAAGATATAGGTTTCGGTAATAAGTATCCCTAGGTACATGGCATTCGCTGTGACGATGTATTCTTTGCGAGAAAAGCCGAACCTTGATGTTTTTAGGGAATAAGGGCAGTGCACAAAATTAGAGCGTAACCAAGGTCAAAGGGCAGAAAACGAAAGGGAACTGAGTTGAGAGGGTCGGGCAGAAAAGTCTAGGATTTTCAGAGCGAGAATGTTGAGTCTTATGTTGGGGCATGTGACTGTCAGTTTGTTTGATCATGCTATATTCTTTGAATTTTCGCTTATATGTCCTAGCTTTAAGATTACGAGTTCAGTATATATGCGTATCACTTCGTTATTATTTGACCCGTTTCGACCTGAAAAGACCCTCAGATTTATGCTTACCACTTTAAGTAGTAGATATGCGATTAGCTTGCAAGCTTATGGTAGGGTTGGACTAGTGCACGAATTGAGCGACTCACTATATGCTAGCCTATACACTTGAGTGAATTGAGTGAACCGTTGTGAGGTATGGGTCTAGATTAGTAGTGCTAGGGAAGTTCGGGTTGATAGGTGCCGATCATTAGTGTACTATTCATGATTGTTTGCGTAATTGCATTTTGTGCTTTCTAGCTATGATGATAAGTTGCGAACAATTGTGCTGTTATCTTGATTGATGCCTTCTCTGACTTCTAATTTACTTGAGCACAAGCAAATGCTTAAGTGTGGGGAGCTTTGATAAACGTATTTCACTACGTTTACCGTAGTATATAATTGAGTTAAAATAGAGCTCTAGCCATCATTTTTATACATTTTTCGCCATATTTATACTTCTTTCGATATTGAAGGACCTTAGGACGGCTCTCGGGCGAAAAGGAGCGAAATGAGGCAATACGGAGCAAGTATGAAGAAATCAGTCATGTGTCACGGCCGTGACACTCCTTGCACCAGGCCGTGACAATGGACAGAACCGAAGCCAAAGGATACTGGTCTCCGTCACGGCCGTGACACACATTGCACCAGGCCGTGACAAGAGGCAGAAAAGGAAGCCAAGCGATGCAGAGCACAGTCACGGCCGTGAAGCCCGCCTGAAAAGTAGCAACCGACTAAAAAATTCATATCTCTCAATCTAGATCTCGAATTGATAATCCATATGGTCAGAATCAAGACTGCCAAGTCTTCTATCTATGGTTAAAGTGTCCGGTCAATCGGACATCGCTTACCCCTCCATCTGGGAGAAATACCAAACTGTCGCAAAGCTGTTGAAAGTGTCACGGCCGTGACACTACTGCACAAGGTCGTGACGCACGGCAGTGAGCTCATTTTGTGCCCCGAGAGTGTCACGGCCGTGACGTATCATGTCCCAGGCCGTGACTGCGTCGAATTTCACTATAAAAGCCCAATTTCAACTCAGAAAGAGGGGATACCTACCAGATATCGACCCTAATCACTGAAGAGACGAAAAAGAGCCTTGAGGAACAAGGAATTACATCCCGGAGCGCGAGAGACGGATCAACGACGCAATCACGCTGAATTGAACGAAGAACGAAGATTTATCCGCGCTACCATCGCAGATCATCCGTACATCAAGATCATGAGTTCTTCTTCCTCGTTCCTTATTTCTTTCGTTGTTTTCTCGTTAATTATGAGTAGCTAAATTCCCTTTGTGTTTGGGATTAGATGAACGCTAGGTTATTTCGTATTTAAGACATATGTTTATCGTGACTTGCGTATTCTGACTATTTATCGTTCTATGAATTTGTTTCGTCGCTTTAATATGTCTATGTGTTAAAGTGAATGTATGGGAAATCGTTTAGGGCGCCAGCTAAACAACGATTAGGCCGTTTGTAGAAAATAGGATTCGAGTATAGGGTGAAAGCAAATACTCGATCCTCGTCGTTAGTAATTACTGAATCTTAGATCCCCGCGAGCGTCTAGGGCGACAGCAAACTCGCGAGTGGGTAGGAAAATTACTGGATCTAGTCAAGAATCACGTAGGCACAATATTTCATTGTCTTAGGCGATAATACCTAGCGGGATTTGAATCCCGAGCATATCTTTATTATCTGAAAGCTCTCTTACCAGTTTTAGGCGTGTTCTTTGAATCTCTAGTTGATTTAGGAGTAATCTGTTAGGGTCGTTCATAACACCATCTGCGCACTTTATTTAGGCTAGATATCGAGTCGATAGATCACTACTAGTACTTGATTTATTCCTCGTGTTCGATACTCGTTTACTCACTTTACTGCACTACACACGATAGATCCACTGCCTATCGCACGTTGGTGATAGTAATTAGGTATTCCTTTTATATTATCACTTGTCGCACTTTTCATTAGTGCACCGCGTGTCGATCAGTCCACGACACCAATTTCCAACTCGACCTGACCACCTTCAGGTGTCCGGATGAGATCATGGTGTCAATACTACAAGGCCATCCCCTATGGCATGCTCTAACCGTGACGGCCTCGGTGCCGATTGTTTACCACCAACATTTTTGGGGGATGATCAAGAGCCTCATCATGGACGAGACGTACAATTTCACGACGGTTGTAGGGACGAGGCACATCTGCATGAACGAGAATGACTTCAGGCTTCTCCTCGACCTTCCTTTCAGCCAACATTACGACCCCCTTCCCACTGATGTGGAGCTGGTGCAAGACTTTCTTCATATGGGATGTCGTCGTCCACTGACCAAACTAGCTCAAGTTCAGATCAATGGGATCCCACATCCTTGGAAGACACTTTTTGGCATCATCAACAAGTATCTATCACCAAAGCACGCTTGCTTCGACAAAGGTAACGGCAACATTCTCCGTATCTTCCACGTAATCGCATTCTCGCGAAATTACGATTTCGTTCAACGGATCCGGAATGATCTAGCAGAGCAGATTAGACAGAAGGAAAACAAACGCTCAAAGAATGTGTCGTATGCTCGGTGGTTCTCCGTCGCCATTAGACAAAATATGGAGATGTACGAGCAGAACATCACTCGACTACCTCCGGGAGGGAATTACCAACCACCGCGGCTCTAGTTCTTCCACAACCCGAAGCTAACGGATTTGGATCAGCCATCCATGGCCATTCCGTTCGAGTTGCTGAGGCTCGCCGACCCCTCGGGAGCCGAATACCAAAGATACTTCCATGAGAATCATCTGACGGAAAAGATGACAAGAGGGCCCCCGACAGATTTCGCAGTCAGCCCTCAACAACAACAGAGCCCTGAGGACACGATGATCGATGCAGTGGCCCAGGAGCTTGAACAGGAGCCTCCAGTCCAAGAAACTCAGCTGTCAGACCACGATATCACGATGATCGATGAGGTAGCTCTAGAAATGGAAGCTGAAGAACAAAATCAGAAGCTCTAACTGGAACTGCACATCCATGTAGGCGTGCTCGAAGAGCCCTTTGAGGAGGTTCTTCAGCAAGGAGAACAGCCCGAGGCAGATGCAGGGCAAAGCTCACTTCCATCAATGACGGAACAAGCTCGTGAGGACGTTGAACGTGAACCTTCTCCTCACACAGCCACCTCATCTGACACAGAGTCCGATGAGGAGATTCAACTGATAAGACGGACTCCACGAAGACTAAGCATACAACTAGAGTCCCTCTTCACTACCGTCACTACCACATCAGACACGATGTCAGTTATCATTCAAAGTGCAGTGCTGAGGACCCTTCATCGCTCAATCTTGAGCCGCATCACGATCTTTCCGTGTCTGGTTCGCAGGTTCAATCAGAACCTGCCGCAACAACCATAGAGGAGAATCCTCGAGATTCGCCTCAAGGATTGGGTGGAATTCTCGAACAGTCACAACCTCAAGTGACTACAAGCCAACCTGAGGAGCCGGTGTTAGCTCAAGGGTTGTCAATAGGCGACATCTGTCGTCCTGGTCCTTCAACGACGGAGGCATCCGTCCAGTTCGTGACCGAAGACAGACTTCAGACAGCTCTCTCAGAAGCTTTACAGTCATTTGAAGAGAAACTTATGGAGAGCGTGCGTACAGCAATCGAGACGTCCCACCAAGATCGTGGGAAAGCACCCGTCTCAGAGCCGTCTTCCTCACACCCATCACACAACCCTTCCCAACCGCCACGTCGATCCTCACACACAACCTCATAAACCCAGCCACCATACCTATCAGCGACCTCCACTCCATCCTAGTCTCGTCAATCGTCCTGGCCCGACCGACACTTGTCGACGTCAAGGCTCCCGCTCCAAACGCAGACATGACGACCCTGATGATCAAGGCCATCATAAGGGGGAGAGGAGACCTAGGATAATGACTAGAAGTCAAGGACGAAGGTCGGGCGCGACACAGACAAGTGCTGGAGCCGCTGAAACCTCATAACCTACTACCCAAACAACCACCACCACGCACCGCACCACTCATACAACCCAAATCGACTCACCAACCTTCCATATAAGGATGCCTCCACCCACACCAACGACTCTAACAAGCCCCTTGCTTCTAGAAGAAGAAGCAAGTGACGCCATGCTCGTGGCCCTGGCTCAAACCCAAGCTACTCCCTTAGTTGATCAAGACCAACCGGGACCGTCAGGACATGGTGTCTACCCACACGAGTTCCTTGACAAGTACATCTTCGAAGGACAGTGGATGACCCATTCCATGCCCGACGAGCATCAGAGACAACGACTCAAGGACGGTCGACACTTCTTACAACAAGCTTCGGTGGACCTCGTGCTGATAGAAGACGAAGAACTTCAGGAAGGTGAAAATCATGAACAAGATCCCCCAAGGCTTCCGGAGTTGATTACGCAACGAGCGAATTCTCCAATGAGACAAATGCCAGGATTCATTCGGATCGACACGCCGTGGGAAAATATTCGTATTGAAATCCCTTTCCTTGAAGAAGTTCATGAACACATTTAGAGGTCACCGGACAAAGTCAAGAAGCCGAATGAGTTCGAGCTTAGAGGGATCTCTCACTAGGATCAGCAGAAGAGAATGACGTACCTCTGGATGCTGACCCACCTTGGACCGGACGTGAGAATGGGGATGACTAAGTGACAAGCCAAGAGTCATTGTAAGAGTCTCTCCCCATCCGTCAGTTACTCAATTCTTCTGTGCTAAAGGAGGACTTCCAACACCTTACTATGCCATCGAGCGAGTAGACAGAACTTGAGAAGAACTAAGCGAGAGAGACCTGCCGTGCCGAGGAGGTGTACAACCTCTGCAAGCTGTATGTAGAGAAGTACAAAGGTCCTCAAGGCTTCATTAAGAAAGAAGGACTCGAGGGACTCTACCGATTCATGATGCGACAAGTCAAGTACTTCGCCGTACACGACCTTCAGATGGCTCTGGAGAGCAACATGAAGAAGGTCAACATGACCGCCCCGCTCAACAAAAGACCTTAGATAAGGGCTTCCCAACAATCACGTGCACATCAGCTCAGTCTTAGGCATCACCTAACAAAATCCAATCGCTAAGAAGACCAGGTTGATGCTAAAGAATGAAATTCACAAGTTCTGTGATGGGACGCTCAAGGTCATCAGGAAGAATATAGAGCAGAGGTTGGAAGAAGTCAACCGAGAGATGATGCTGAGGATTCACCGGTTCGTGAGAGACCAGCCGCTCCTGATGGAATTGCTTGAAGACATAAATGAGCGACTGGAGCTGAGGAATACGTTCAGGAATTTCGAGCATGCGCTGGGCTTGCGAGGACAGACAGCGCGAAAGAGAAATCAAGCACAAAGGGGGTGAATGTAGAATATCATTTCTAATTGTGCTTTGATTTATTAGTTGTGTTCGTAGATTGGGGCTTTTATTGTATTTGTCCTTAGTTTATGTAGCGACCCTAGCCATCGCCACCATTTCTAGCGTGTTTCCTAAGTGTCTAACTAGGCGATAACTTAAAAGAGATACGAAAATGCGGAAGAAATTTTTTCCTTTTTCGCAAAGGAACTTCGTCTTCCTGTTCACGTCAAAAGAATACATCTATGACAAAAGGATGCTTCCAAACTTTCTAATTACATTTGAGTTCTATCTACATGTGTCGTGTCTACGTTCGCAGCAAAAGTAACCTATGCGCCCGGCCTCACAGGTCGTCGTCCACGTACACACCACCCCCAAAAGTCGCCCGGAAGCTTCAAAAGACTGCCTTGCCAGCTAGCTGATCACGTACCGTGTTCACTCGTACCTACAACACATAACGTAAGGGTGAGCTAAAGAGCTCAGTAAGCAGAAACTATATGCATGCAGTGCACGTGTCCTATCTCGCAATGACATCCGCGTCAATGCTTTTCTAGACTTCACTTTTCTCCTCATTCATTTCCTTTCCTATTCTCCTTCCTTTCATATTTGGGCCCTCGGCTCCCCTATCTCGCTAATGCACCATCGTAGAGCTCATTTTAACTCATACATGCATACAAGTGTCAGCACACACACACACTGAGAGGCCACCCCTTAGTTCGTAATTTGCATTTGACTCCATGTCACCTTTTTAGCCCAATGCGATCCACATTGGGAGGCTAACGGCGCCTTTTTGGCCCATTGCGATCGTCGTTGAGAGGCAACCCTTATTCATCTCCGTGGCACCTTTTTAGCCCAATGCGATCCACATTGGGAGGCTAACGATGCCTTTTTGGCCCGATGCGATCGTCATTGAGAGGCAACCCCTCTTCATCTCTGTGGCACCTTTTTAGCCCAATGCGATCCACGTTGGGAGGCTAATAGCGCCTTTTTGGCCCAACGGTGGATATTGGGAGGCAACCCCAGCACGCAAATTGCTGTCCACATTGGGAGGCCGATAATGCCTTTTTAGCCCAATGCGGTCTCGAAGGTGTCCTTTTTGCCCAGCGCGGCCTGGCACACGTGCGCTTTACGCTGGTAGCCTACTCCGAGGTTGCCAACACCCGAGATGCCCTCGGTGTCGCGTCTTCCCTCGGGTCGCACCCTCCAGGTCACGCTTCCCGTCATAAGGGTCTTAACCCATCATAATTGTAACTCGGCGACGCCTTCCCGTCGCCCTGGTGACATAAGAGACTCGTGACTCGACAGTGGAATCGATAACAGATGCCCATGTTGGCAACTATTCATCGCTCGCAGGCGATCCTGACTCACACACGCTCTCGTGTCCTAACTGCCATACTAAGCGTGTATGCACGTGATCATGTCGTGAAATCATGTACATATGCATGTCATGCCATAGATAGTAAGTAAAACATGTAGCATAAGCTTCACATTCTGTCAAGAAAGCACGTAGGCACATAATTATGCACATAAAAGTCATGTGTTGTAGTTGAAGTGTAGTTTCCACTTACCTGTCGTCCGTAGATTGTTAGCGAGTGGTCCTGCGAAATTATTAATCCTTGATCCTAAGCATGAAATTATAATGTCAGTACTCTATCGAAATTACTTGACTAGCTAAAGTCTCGAATTTCCTAAGTGCCGATATATTATTTTTAATATTGCCTTATCTAATAATTATTTGGAAAGAGTTCGCTAATGTTAGTTCGTGAAAGTTTAACACTCGTGAAATAGACTTAAAATTCGTGATATACTTCGAAATTCGTGAAATTACCATTCCCTAATAATTCGTGCCCAGTTCGTAAAAATTATAGTTCGCGAAGTTGGTTTTCATAGTTCGCGAATTCTTACAAGATACCTATCTTTGATCCTTCAATTCGCAAAGTTATGCTTTGCACAAACCTTTCGCGAATCTTATTTAGTCTAGCGAAGTCCTAAGTCCGTGACAAGATGTTCGCGTCGGACCCTAATTCGTGAAATATTCCACGTGTTAAATTCGCGAATAATAACTTGATTCGCGAAGTCATCCACTCTTACACTCGGTTCGCAAATTGGTTTGAGGCTCCTCACAATTCGCCAAACGTTGGACTCGTCGTCTTGGATTCGTGAAGCTCATGTGATTCCCCAAACTCAACCCGCGAAATACACGGGTTCGCCATCCTATGGGTTTCGCGAAGTTATTTATGCAACTTGTAATTCGTGGAGTCTTATACAGCTTATAATATTTTTTATATTCCCTTAAGGTTCGTGAGTTTCCTATGGTGCAGGCACAAGTCTCAATTTCACTAAATTTGTGGAGTATCAATAATTGATCCGTGAAGTTTATCCTATGATTTATAAACCTTTATTTATGAGCCTATTGAGCTACCTAGGGACTTGAAGTATTATGACATCGTGACCTTCATGGGATGACTTAGTCCATATAATTTATTAATATTCAAACCTTACCATTCGCCAAGCTCATGTGCCTCTAATATTAGTTTATTCCTTGCATGCACAATTATCAAGGTCACTATCAATTTGTGAAGTGTTAGTCAATTATGAAGTTGTTGCCTAGTCTCAACTTGTCAAATGCTCATTGGTTTGTGAAATGGTTCACGTATGAGTCACCCTCCACTAACCTTTTATGTCATGATGATTGGTTCACAAAGTCTAATAATTCGCCAACTTTCAATTCGCAAATCAGCTCAAACCTAGTTCGCAAAGTTAGCCAAGTCAATCAAAAATTCGCGAAACGTAAAAAGCCTCACACTTAATTCGCAAACCCTCAAGTATTCGCAAAGTTATCATCCCTCGCACAATTCGCAAAGTGTTCCACGTACTCAATTTGTCCATTTACCGAGTTCGCAAAGCTCGCTCGATTCGCGAAGTGGGTTCGCAAAGCTCTTCAACCCGCGAAGTTCTCGTTACCTTCGAGTTCGCAAAGTACTTTAATTTGCAAACTTCGTGCGGCCCGCAAAACGTTCTCAGTTCGCCAACTTCCCGAGTTCGCAAAGTGCATGGGCCCATAAACTTCAACTCGCAAAGCAGTTTTCGGCTCCTTCACTTTGCGGCTTCGAGGATTCGCTAAATCAGTTCGTGGCCTTGGACCCGCAAACCTCATACTTCGCGAATCCATGCAAGAGGGGTCTTGAGTTCGCAAAACTCTCGACCCGTGAATTTCCCAAGTCAAGTTCGCAAGCTCTTACCCTCAACTCGCATGAACACTTTTCAATTCGCGAAACTCTAGGCTTAAGAATCAAAAGGTTATCTTTCAAGAACTCGTTAAAGACCGATATGAACTCAAACCCTAAAAATTGCCTTTAGTTTCGAATAAAATCCTAAACATATTTTTCTTGCCTAGTAATTCCTAAACATGATAGGTTCGGACTAAGAATACTAATTCCAAGCGAGGAATACACCTTTCGAAGATTAAAACTGCTAAGTTTGTAACAAATGGGTATTTTTCGTGTCTATAGTTCCTTAACATGCCTTGTTACCTAATTAGGAGGTAAGGACTATGGTAGAACTCACCTAATCCCAAGCTCGTGTGGTTCGAAGCTCGTCTTCTCCTCCTTTCTTGGTCAAGCTCGTGTTTTCCTTTCTATGGGGGTTTGTGAACTTTGAAAAGGGGCTTTAGATAATTATCACGTTAGGAGGGATGATGGTGGGGCATATGTGACGAAAATATCCCTCAAATTAGGGAAGGTTTGTCCTTAAAGTCATCTCTAATATTTTGGGCCCAAATTGTCTCTATAGCCCAACTAATTATAGTTCATTCTTTAGCCCATAGCCCAATTTTCAAAGGTAGTCCCAATTTTATCTTGTAGTCCAATTGAATTTCCTAGCCTCATTTAACATTTTAAACCGAATTCTAGCTTACAAACAAATTTTCATTTATGGCCCAAATCCCCTCTTGCGAAATTTCGAAAATCCCTTAGTAAATTGGAAGTCACATAGCACAAGATTAAATGCACATAATTCATATAATCACATAAGCACAAAATTAATTCACGGAATTCATGTAGTCACATGGACATAAGACCTGTTATGCAAATTCATGGAATCTCATAAACATAAAAATGTGCACGCAATTTCGTCGGCTAATTGGCCTACGGGGCTCGGGTCTTACATCCTTCCCCCCTTAAAAAGGATTTCGCCCCCGAAATCTGTCCGTTCGGGACAGTTCAGGGTAACGACCCCCTTACCTCATTCTCACATTCTCAAGTCACTTATTCTATTGACTGGTCTCTCCCTAATAATTTTACTAAAGGAGTTTCCTTTTTCCTAAGTCGATTCGATTCCTATGTCGAATATCTCTACTGGCTTTTCATCGTAACCCTAATCTGGGTTTTGTTTAGGATGTGGGAATTCGTTCCTAACATCGTAACCTAAACCTGGGTTTTGTTTTGGATGTGGGAATTCGTTCCTAAGTGCAGGACCTGGGTCAGCGACAAGGTTGGGGTGGGAAGGTCATTGGAGCTTGCGACTATGCTGCGGTTATTCCAACTGTCCTGCTACTTAGTTCATGCTGCGATCACTTTTATGAACGTCCGATTGCCTGCTGTGAGTCTCCAGGGCCCGTGTCTTTTAGTGGCATTGGTCTTTTGCCTAGCCTATGCTGCTTTCCGCTTGCGTATGTCGCCCTGACCTTTGCCACTTCTCGCATTAGTTCTGAACTTGGTTCTAGTCGGGTCCCGTTTGGGGTAGTCACATCGCACTTGCTTTCGGCCAACTAGGTGTGACCTCAAGTTTCGTCGTGCACTTAATGGATGCAATATCATGCGGGGCTCGTGCTTCTACTGGTGTGCATGTTGAAGTTTTGTGTGTAGGTGAGATACCTGCTTCCACAGGCGGGTTATCCTCTGCTTCTTCCGACATGATTGCGTATACCCGAGCTGATGCGGTCGGGAGTCTGGTCTGTCTCCCGTCTTGACTTGCTGAGGGGTTCTCCTGGCATGCTCTGGAGGAGTGGCCTATTTTGCCACATTTGTTACACGTAGCATTCTGGTAGAAGCAGACACCTAGATGTCGCCGTGTACATCTCGGGCACACCGGTACGTTCGGGTGGGGCATTCCTTTGTTCAGATTGCGTTGCTGAGGTGGTTCGAGCCTGTTCTGTCCACTCTGTTTCGCGCCATTGACCATGAACTGACGCTTCTTATCACCTCCACTCCATTGCGATGCTTGCGCAAGTTTTCGCTTCATTTCTTGGGCTCGAGTGATTTTGGCTTCAGCCTGCTCTGCCACTAATGCCCTTTCTGCCACTTGTGCGTACGTGGCTCCTTGTAGTCCAGCCATGCTTACGTCTCGATATAGCTCTGGTTTTAGGCCCTCGAGGAATCGCTCGATCTTCAGGTCATCCGTGCTTACCATGTGGGCAGCGAACCTTGAAAGTTGTTCGAACTTCCTTATGTACTCAGCTACGGTCATCGTTCCTTGCCGGAGGTTGATGAATTCGCTCATCCGCTGGGCTCGAACTGAGGCAGTATAGTACTTGCCTCTGAATAATTCCTTGAAGTGGTCCCAGCTCATTGTGGCAGGGTTCTCAATGACTTGGATTGTGTCCCACCAGTATCCAGCACTCCCCCTAAGTAGGAACGTGGCACAGAGCACTTTTTCTGCCTCTGGGATTCGGCTGTACTGGAACATGCTTTCAATGGTTCTGATCCAGTCATCAGCAGTGGTTGTATCGGTTGCATCCTCGAAAGTGGGTGGGTTCAGTCTCCGAAATCTTTCTCCTACCAACTCGGCTCTTTCAGCCTGAGTCGGTCCAGCATTCGTGTTGTTCTGCTGGATTAATTGTTGGATTTGGGCGGATTGCTGGCGAACTAACTCTGTGAGCTGAAGGATGATCGCGTCTCGGTTATCGGTAGGGGCTGGGTTTTCTCTATCTTGGTCAGTACTTCTACTTCCCTCACCTCTAATTCTTACCATCTTTTCTTTCTATCCTGGCAGTGCCTATAGTCAGTGAATTCATGCAACACGGAAATTCTCATAATCATAAAACTTACAAGCAAGGCTGCTTTCGTGCTTTTGGGTGTGTGTACATGGACAGTCTACAGAACCTGTGACCGAAGCTCTGATACCAACTGTAGCGACCCTAGCCATCGCCACCATTTCTAGCGTGTTTCCTAAGTGTCTAACTAGGCGATAACTTAAAAGAGATACGAAAATGCGGAAGAAATTTTTTCCTTTTTCGCAAAGGAACTTCGTCTTCCTGTTCACGTCAAAAGAATACATCTATGACAAAAGGATGCTTCCAAACTTTCTAATTACATTTGAGTTCTATCTACATGTGTCGTGTCTACGTTCGCAGCAAAAGTAACCTATGCGCCCGGCCTCACAGGTCGTCGTCCACGTACACACCACCCCCAAAAGTCGCCCGAAAGCTTCAAAAGACTGCCTTGCCAGCTAGGTGATCACGTACCGTGTTCACTCGTACCTACAACACATAACGTAAGGGTGAGCTAAAGAGCTCAGTAAGCAGAAACTATATGCATGCAGTGCACGTGTCCTATCTCGCAATGACATCCGCGTCAATGCTTTTCTAGACTTCACTTTTCTCCTCATTCATTTCCTTTCCTATTCTCCTTCCTTTCATATTTGGGCCCTCGGCTCCCCTATCTCGCTAATGCACCATCGTAGAGCTCATTTTAACTCATACATGCATACAAGTGTCAGCACACACACACACTGAGAGGCCACCCCTTAGTTCGCAATTTGCATTTGACTCCATGGCACCTTTTTAGCCCAACGCGATCCACATTGGGAGGCTAACGGCGCCTTTTTGGCCCATTGCGATCGTCGTTGAGAGGCAACCCTTATTCATCTCCGTGGTACCTTTTTTGCCCAATGCGATCCACATTGGGAGGCTAACGATTCCTTTTTGGCCCGATGCAATCGTCATTGAGAGGCAACCCCTCTTCATCTCTGTGGCACCTTTTTAGCCCAATGCGATCCACGTTGGGAGGCTAATAGCGCCTTTTTGGCCCAACGGTGGATATTGGGAGGCAACCCCAGCACGCAAATTGCTGTCCACATTGGGAGGCCGATAATGCCTTTTTAGCCCAATGCGGTCTCGAAGGTGTTCTTTTTGCCCAGCGCAGCCTGGCACACGTGCGCTTTACGCTGGTAGCCTACTCCGAGGTTGCCAACACCCGAGATGCCCTCGGTGTCGCGTCTTCCCTCGGGTCGTACCCTCCAGGTCACGCTTCCCGTCATAAGGGTCTTAACCCATCATAATTGTAACTCGGCGACGCCTTCCCGTCGCCCTGGTGACATAAGAGACTCGTGACTCGACAGCGGAATCGATAACAGATGCCCATGTTGGCAACTATTCATCGCTCGCAGGCGATCCTGACTCACACACGCTCTCGTGTCCTAACTGCCATACTAAGCGTGTATGCACGTGATCATGTCGTGAAATCATGTACATATGCATGTCATGCCATAGATAGTAAGTAAAACATGTAGCATAAGCTTCACATTCTGTCAAGAAAGCACGTAGGCACATAATTATGCACATAAAAGTCATGTGTTGTAGTTGAAGTGTAGTTTCCACTTACCTGTCGTCCGTAGATTGTTAGCGAGTGGTCCTGCGAAATTATTAATCCTTGATCCTAAGCATGAAATTATAATGTCAGTACTCTATCGAAATTACTTGACTAGCTAAAGTCTCGAATTTCCTAAGTGCCGATATATTATTTTTAATATTGCCTTATCTAATAATTATTGGAAAGAGTTCGCTAATGTTAGTTCGTGAAAGTTTAACACTCGTGAAATAGACTTAAAATTCGTGATATACTTCGAAATTCGTGAAATTACCATTCCCTAATAATTCGTGCCCAGTTCGTAAAAATTATAGTTCGCGAAGTTGGTTTTCATAGTTCGCGAATTCTTACAAGATACCTATCTTTGATCCTTCAATTCGCAAAGTTATGCTTTGCACAAACCTTTCGCGAATCTTATTTAGTCTAGCGAAGTCCTAAGTCCGTGACAAGATGTTCGCGTCGGACCCTAATTCGTGAAATATTTGATTCGCGAAGTCATCCACTCTTACACTCGGTTCGCAAATTGGTTTGAGGCTCCTCACAATTCGCCAAACGTTGGACTCGTCGTCTTGGATTCGTGAAGCTCATGTGATTCCCCAAACTCAACCCGCGAAATACACGGGTTCGCCATCCTATGGGTTTCGCGAAGTTATTTATGCAACTTGTAATTCGTGGAGTCTTATACAGCTTATAATATTTTTTATATTCCCTTAAGGTTCGTGAGTTTCCTATGGTGCAGGCACAAGTCTCAATTTCACTAAATTTGTGGAGTATCAATAATTGATCCGTGAAGTTTATCCTATGATTTATAAACCTTTATTTATGAGCCTATTGAGCTACCTAGGGACTTGAAGTATTATGACATCGTGACCTTCATGGGATGACTTAGTCCATATAATTTATTAATATTCAAACCTTTTCGCCAAGCTCATGTGCCTCTAATATTAGTTTATTCCTTGCATGCACAATTATCAAGGTCACTATCAATTTGTGAAGTGTTAGTCAATTATGAAGTTGTTGCCTAGTCTCAACTTGTCAAATGCTCATTGGTTTGTGAAATGGTTCACGTATGAGTCACCCTCCACTAACCTTTTATGTCATGATGATTGGTTCACAAAGTCTAATAATTCGCCAACTTTCAATTCGCAAATCAGCTCAAACCTAGTTCGCAAAGTTAGCCAAGTCAATCAAAAATTCGCGAAACGTAAAAAGCCTCACACTTAATTCGCAAACCCTCAAGTATTCGCAAAGTTATCATCCCCTCGCACAATTCGCAAAGTGTTCCACGTACTCAATTTGTCCATTTACCGAGTTCGCAAAGCTCGCTCGATTCGCGAAGTGGGTTCGCAAAGCTCTTCAACCCGCGAAGTTCTCGTTGCCTTCGAGTTCGCAAAGTACTTTAATTTGCAAACTTCGTGCGGCCCGCAAAACGTTCTCAGTTCGCCAACTTCCCGAGTTCGCAAAGTGCATGGGCCCGTAAACTTCAACTCGCAAAGCAGTTTTGCGGCTCCTTCACTTTGCGGCTTCGAGGATTCGCTAAATCAGTTCGTGGCCTTGGACCCGCAAACCTCATACTTCGCGAATCCATGCAAGAGGGGTCTTGAGTTCGCAAAACTCTCGACCCGTGAATTTCCCAAGTCAAGTTCGCAAGCTCTTACCCTCAACTCGCATGAACACTTTTCAATTCGCGAAACTCTAGGCTTAAGAATCAAAAGGTTATCTTTCAAGAACTCGTTAAAGACCGATATGAACTCAAACCCTAAAAATTGCCTTTAGTTTCGAATAAAATCCTAAACATATTTTTCTTGCCTAGTAATTCCTAAACATGATAGGTTCGGACTAAGAATACTAATTCCAAGCGAGGAATACACCTTTCGAAGATTAAAACTGCTAAGTTTGTAACAAATGGGTATTTTTCGTGTCTATAGTTCCTTAACATGCCTTGTTACCTAATTAGGAGGTAAGGACTATGGTAGAATCACCTAATCCCAAGCTCGTGTGGTTCGAAGCTCGTCTTCTCCTCCTTTCTTGGTCAAGCTCGTGTTTTCCTTTCTATGGGGGTTTGTGAACTTTGAAAAGGGGCTTTAGATAATTATCACGTTAGGAGGGATGATGGTGGGGCATATGTGACGAAAATATCCCTCAAATTAGGGAAGGTTTGTCCTTAAAGTCATCTCTAATATTTTGGGCCCAAATTGTCTCTATAGCCCAACTAATTATAGTTCATTCTTTAGCCCATAGCCCAATTTTCAAAGGTAGTCCCAATTTTATCTTGTAGTCCAATTGAATTTCCTAGCCTCATTTAACATTTTAAACCGAATTCTAGCTTACAAACAAATTTTCATTTATGGCCCAAATCCCCTCTTGCCAAATTTCGAAAATCCCTTAGTAAATTGGAAGTCACATAGCACAAGATTAAATGCACATAATTCATATAATCACATAAGCACAAAATTAATTCACGGAATTCATGTAGTCACATGGACATAAGACCTGTTATGCAAATTCATGGAATCTCATAAACATAAAAATGTGCACGCAATTTCGTCGGCTAATTGGCCTACGGGGCTCGGGTCTTACAGTTTAGGACTTACTTGTTATTTATACAAAGTATGTTCGGTATAAATAGATGTACAAACATTGTGCTTAATGAGAAGATATTAGAAATTGATCCGAAAGGCTTGCAATTCGATTCTAGAGAGAGAAACACAAGAAATCTTCTCACTCTAAGCGAAATTCTCTCTCGAGCTCTCAACGAATGTTTTTCGATCGAAATTCGTTTCTCATTAATTCTAATCGATAACCTTATAATTCATGTCTAGGATCATAGAGTTGATAAATTAGGACCTAACAATAGTAATTACCCGAATCTCAAATGAACGATCGGAAGGAAAGTTCAAATTATCGCTTTCACGAGTGGACAACCAATCATTTGTTAATTCATGCTTACTACCTCGCATGCGAGCACAACCAATTATTTGTTAATTCATGATTACTACCGTTGCGCAAATTGAAAATTACATGATTTTTTGGAAACTTTAAAGAGTTGTATTTTATTTAATGGATGATTGTCATGACACTTTTGCATCTTGAACAATAAACGTTGGAGTGAATGTCGCTTGTAGTTTATTCACCTCTCCAGCGATCTAATACGGTTTTCGGATCATCTGTGCCACAACAGTGTCCCACCTTTGTGTTCCACCAACCATTCCCCGACAAGTGTTAAACTAAGTTGACCAACTGTACACTTGTCGCAATTTGGTTGGTGGAACACCAAATTGGAACACCAATCTGGAACAGAGGATTCAATCTGATCTAATACCTCCATGTGATGTGTTTTGCGCAATTGAAAAGGTTGAAAAGAAAGAGAAAAGTGCAATCAAAGTCAAACATGCTGCAACTATATTCAAATTGTATTCGATTCTCATTCGAATATTACTCAAAGTCGATTTAAATTCAAAGTTTTAAAATTCGAAAGGTATTCGAACTAAGATACATTTCGAATAACCGTCGAGTAAGAATCGAATAAATAAATTGATAACAAATTGTAAAATCGTGAATCATAAAGCCATAAATCAGAATGGATTGTGCAAACCATACCCTAAAATCATAAGCCCAAACTACACTAAATATATAACGATTTCAAGTGAATAACCCTAACACGCTTCGTGACTTTATCCCCTTCAACGACGTCTTCAACTGTCCCACTGTTTCAACTCGGCTCCTCAGCGAAAACAAATGCTCAGTGAAAATGGTTACTTGAGCTAAGCAAACTTCTACTTGAGAGGGTGTTTTAGTCCTTTTAATCTCAACCCCTCCTACTTAATACAATTATAAATGAACCCCTTTTTTCAAAATCTTCCGAGTGGATAAGCAGCAAAAGATTTTATGCAAAATAAAAGAATTGCTTTAGAGGTAAAAGAGTCTTGGAGTTGAAACTGACGACGTTAAAATTGACAGTTAGAATAGAATAAAAATCTTGTCCAAACGTGCCCCGGAAAGTCAAGATACAACGCACTTGTCCCCTGCGTCCCAGTCAGACATTCATTGCCGTAACAATACCATAATTAATACACAAAAATGAAAAGGGTAATTTTATTGCCATCCACTTTTTTTCTATTTGAACCTTCCTCATTAATATGTATATTAAACATTAATTATTTACCAATTACATACCTCATACAAAAGGAAAAAAAGGAGGTTAATGTTAATAATTTAAGTAATATGTAAAGTAATATTTAAGAAATACTTGCCAACTAAAAAAGACTATTTTTTCCATCTGCGGGCATAGTAAATGAAGGCCCGCCCCGTCCTACTGGCGGGTAGCGGGCCTGGAGTGCCCGGCCCGTCCTAAAAAAAACGAGAAAAATTATAAAAAAAAAGAAAAAAACATTAAAATAAACGAATGAAGTTGAATTACTCCTAACAAAATTTAAATTCTTAGTTATTAAGTTTGATGATATTAAAAATTGGATCTCAAAATATAAAAACCTATATAATTCATTTATATATTAATTTTATAAAATATATATTTTATGATATTTTTGGCGGGCCTGCCGCAGCCCGTCCTATGGCGGGCCTGAGAAATGGCAGTCCGCCCCCTCCCTACTGGGGGTAGCGGGCCTGGTGGGCCCGGCCCGTCCTAAAAAATGAAATAAACTATATATAAAAATAAAAAATATTACAATAACTAATGAAGTTGAATTACTCCTAATCAATTTAAATTCTTTAATAAAAATTTATTTATGTTATAAAATTTTATTAAATGAAAACTTGGATCTCAACAAATGTAAAAAACCTATATAATTCATTTATATTTCAATTTTTTTTTAAAAAATAATTTTGATATTTGGCGGGCCTGCCCGCGGCCCGCTTCGGCTTACCCGCATAGGCCCGGACCGTCACTTTGGCGGACCCACAGCCCGCAAGACCGTTTGACAGCACCAGAGTGGGACGGGCCGGCCCGCGGGCCACGAGCATTTTTTCTAGTTCTAAATGTGTCATTGGTTAAAATGACTTAATTAATAATTTTTGAATAGTCCATGCAATTAATATTATTGATTTAATGGAAAATAAGTTATTTGTTGAATCATGTGATTATTGAAAATTATTATTACAAAAATCAAGTGTTTGGGGGTGAAAAGAGGGCATAGAGGGTGTGAATAGTAGGACCCAAATGAAAAAAAACCCATTGATTATTCTTAAAATGAACATTAATGCATCACTTCTTTCTTTAACAAATGTCCATCCACTTAATAGCACACATACAATCAGAAAGAAACCCTTCAATCAATCCAAAACGACCAAAACAGCAAAATGGCTCACGAATCTACATACTACTACTGTACTACATCACCTCATCTGTGTTTATTTACAAGAAAATTTAGAGGAAAACAAAGCATAGCTATATCTTTTCCTCACGGGCGATTCAACGGTGACTTAACCGCCAAATCACGCTGATGAGAATACTCAGCTTTTACATTGGATCGCAAAACATTTTTTGGGTGCTGAAGATCTTCGAGCGTGGACAAAACATCGGCCATTCGAGGCCTAAGCTTAGCCTCCATGCTCAAGCACTGAAGAGCCACAGTAGCAGCTGAAAACGCAGCCTTTTGAGGGTACTGACCCTCGAGCTTTGTATCCATGATTCGAAATAGCTTTCTCTTATCACTCAGATACGGTTTTGCCCAATCAACTAAGTTCTGTTCGATTCCTACCTTCGTCTTGTCCACAGCTCGTCGCCCAGATAGCAGTTCAAGAAGCACCACGCCGAAGCTGTATACATCACTTTTCGCCGTCAATCGACCTATAAAGGTAAAGAAGAAAAAACCCTCATTTAAAAATGTTCTCTATTATTTTTAGATTGCCAAAAATGTAAATAATAATGACTGACCCGTGGCGACGTATTCAGGCGCAGCGTAGCCGTGCGTGCCCATGACTTGGGTCGAAACGTGGGTTCGATCGCCGGTTGGACCCGCCTTGGCCAAACCAAAATCCGACAGCTTTGCATTGAATTCCTATATATGACATGAATGTAGGAAATTTTAATGTTATATTAAGATGCAGATTGATTATTTTTTCCGTCTTGTAATATAGAGGGGTTGGTTATAGGGACAAAATATTCATGGAGTGGCATTATAGGGATCACATATTTCAAAAAAAGCAATTTACGCACATTATACGTCTGGACCTCAGATTTTTCCCAAAATTGCTTAATTGTTACTACCTAAATTTCTCGAAATCATATTACAAGTCGAAATCCTACAATTTGGGGGCAAAACCTAGGGTTCCGGCGTATCCCTAAATCGCTTAATTTTAAAAGTTATTGTCCCTACAATGCCAACTCCTAAATTCTATGTGTCTACAATATCACTCGCCTACATTACAGAACTGAGAAAATAATCAACCCTTAAGATGAATATAGTGAATGAATTATTAAGCATACATACTCCATCTAGGAGAATGTTCGAGGCCTTAAAATCGCGGTAAATGACTTGTTGTTCTGCCTCGTGTAAGAACGTTAGGCCGCGAGCTGCTCCTATAGCAACCTTCATGCGAATAGCCCAAGAAAGAGGTTGAGGACCTCCTAAAGATAATTAGATTTCACATAATCAAGAAAATTTACATACCAATTTGAATCAAATAAATATCGAATTGAATCGAATGCTTATTACTTCTGAACAAATGATTCTCAAGGCTTCCTTTGGGCATGAACTCATACACGAGAAGCCTATTCTCTCCTTCCGAGCAGTACCCTATGAGCTTAACCAAGTTCTGATGGCGCAACTGCCCGAGATAATTAACTTCAGTCTGCATTAACGATCAACAAACATATCTATCTCAACTTGTAATAATTCAAATGAGAAACAAGCGAAAAAAGAAAAAGGGACCGAAGATGTTCTTACCAGCCATTCCTTGTGGCCTTGAAATCCCTCGGGCTTCAGCTTCTTGACAGCAATGACCAAACCCGACCCCGGTCTCGCAGCTGTAAGATATTGCTCGTCGATCCATCCTTTGAAGACATAACCAAAACCTCCTTCTCCGAGTAGGCTATCCGGTCGAAAGTTCCTCGTTGCATTCCTCAGTTCGTTGAAGGCGAAAGATTTGAGGTGTGGCGATGAGAGAATCTCAGCTTCTGATCTTGGAGTTGGTAAGAGGCTATCGGCGCCAGTGCTGCTTTTTCTGCTGCTGTAATAAGATGGGATGCTTATGCTTGAAGGAGACTTAGAGGAGGGGGATGACGTCGTTTTGCTTTGAGATCTTGACGCTTCTGAATGAAATATGGGATTTGATTGATTGATTATTTTGTTAATGAGAAATTTTCCTAAGCGAAAGCTCAATAAGCAACAAAATCTGTACAAAGATTCGATTTTTTGAGCTCTTATTTCCATTCCTGGGCAAACATAGAAGGAGAGCCGCATAGATAAAAGTACAGCATAGTTACATAGTTCATCAAGTGTGCTAAAAACGATGCAAATATTGAAATTTGATCAAAACCCAGGAGTCAGAAGAGCAAAAGAACTAGAAGCAAAAACCCACCAAATTTGAGAGATATCAGAGGAAAAACATATTTATAGAGAGAGAAGGGGAGAAGAGGGGAAAATATACCAGACGAGTTGCTGACGGTAGCGTCTACTTTTGCTGATGAGCCAAAGCAATTCCCCATAGTTGATCAGATCCAATAACTCGCACACGAATTTCAGATATAAAATCAAGAATCTGACAACGGAGAACAAACAAAAGGATTTTGGGTTTCAGGAAAATATCTGAAGCATGGAGCAGCATATTTTTTAAGCCGTTTTTACTACTAATAGTGTGGTTTGTTGGTTTATCTAAACCATTGGTTTTATATAAAACCACTTTAAACCCATGTAGACGGGTTTAAATAAACACACCTCCTCACATGTGTTTATTTAAACCGACTAACCACACACGCATTTTATTTATACCCATTAATTTATTTTTTTATAAACCATTACTTAAATAAACCCTCATAAATATTAACCCGTCTGCATGGGTTTAGCGTGGTTTTATATAAGCTCATGGTTTAGATAAACCCACGAACCAAACAGCCTGACGTGTCTTAAACCCACCTTTAAAATCATCAAACCCCCAAACCAAACAAGCACTAAAATGAAGTGAAGAACATAAAGAAAAAGAGTAATAGATTAGAAGTAGAAAGAGGAAGAAGAATCACTTGCCTTTTTTAACATTCTCAGCTTTTGGGTTCGTCTTTTACCATCTTATCGATCTTGAAATGTGGGCCGTCATTTTACCTGAAGTTAAACCGGTCTCTGTGAGCCACTACTTTGGGGTTTTACACATAAATACTCGTTTTGAAAAAAACTTGTAATTTAGTACCCTGTCAGAATTTTTTTTATATGTGGGTAGCTAGTAGAATAAATTTTTTGCAGATAGATATCCGATCCGCCGCAGGTACGGCATAAAACATACTTAGGTACCCTATATCAACGTATTGTGGTACGTCATACGTTGAGAAAATGGTATGCCGTATTAGCACATATAGGTATGCCATTTATAACACATAAGGTACGCCGTATAAACACATTTATGTACCATATATCAACGTGTTATGGTACGCCATACACACAGAGGAAGGTACGGCGTGACTAAAGAAACTGGTAAACATTAAATCGGGTACCTATCTGTAAAAATTTCTGACATGGGTACTTATCTGTAAAAGTTTTATTCAATTAGGTATTTATGTATAGATGTCAATTCTTTTTATTTTATATTTTTAGTTTTCTTTATTCGAATACATTATATATAAAAAAATTATAATAATTACAATTGTATAAATGATTAAGGGACCGTTTGGGTTAGCGGGATGGGATTAGATGGTATTAGTTTAAATTGGGTTTAATAACGTAGGCTATGAGCTTTTTGAGGTGTTTGTTGATGAGGTTAAGTAATGATGTATGAGATGTTTGGTAGATGGATTTGGCGGTAATAGGTTTAATCATATTTAATTACAATTTATCCTTACTTTGTATTGCTGAAGTCGAACAAAATTAATCATCGAAATAAAACCACTTGTAACAAAATAACATCGATCTAGATATTCCATTGATGCATCTGTGTAAGCTCATAAAATTATGTTCTTTATCAAAACACACGCGTTGAAAAAAAATCAAACCACACACATGAGACGTTATTATTCCAAATCATGTATCTCTGAAGCATCTCCCTGGACTAGTAGTACTCCTCGCGTCGCACTCGCACCACCGCCATCCCGCACCTCGCTGCAGTAGCACCATCCACACCATCCATCACCGGAATCGGTCACAGCCCCCCAAAAGCCGAGCAACTCATATTAAGCCGAGCAAAACCAAATCTCGCCACCACTGCACGGCGTCGCACCACTGCACGGCCTCGCACCGCCTCGCACGCAACCTTGAGAGCCCACACCACCCACTGTCCGAATCCGTCATATCCCCCCAAAGCCTAGCAAACCCACATCTAGCCGAAATTCGACACCACCGACGACCCCGGCACCACTGCACGCCCCTACACCATCTCGCGCGCAACAGAGAGAGAGGGGGGAGCTCCGGCTCAGAGATCGGATTCAAACCATTGTGGATCGGGTAGACCCTGATTTCCCTAGAGATAGCCGACGAAGTGGCGGTTCTGGTCGCTTGGTAGCAGAGCTGACGCCGTTGAGACCTTCTTGTCCTTCTCCTTAATCTTCAAAACAAACCTCTCTCGGACTCGTCGCCGATGTTGGTCGATGGTTTGGCTATTGAAGGTGACTGCAAGTGGGTGGAGAAAGAGGTATAGGAATTTCCGTGAAGTGGGAGGTGCGAGAGATGAAATGGGTAAATTATGAAATTAATATTGAACAAATGGATAAAATTGTCACAAGAAGAAAATATTATTTAATGAGACGTGAGGATGCTGAATTAGATAATTCCCAATTGATGGTATTAAGGTGGTATTATTTAATTCTTCCCTTTAAATAATAACCTCAACCAAACACCACTTAAGTTAATCTCAACCTGTGACGCCCGGGGCCGAAGAGGGCGGGGAGTGATCGCCGGTGCCAGGGTGCACGGACAAGGAGCGGCTCCTGGCAAGGCTTCTAGGCGAAGGGGTACATGAACGAACCGATCCGACACCCGAATGAGAGGGGATCCTGAGACTGACAATGTATGGGCATGTCAGGCTAAGAATCGTATAATAGAATTGATAGTACTACTCATATCACCAAGGTCGACCTACCTTTTCGGGAGTCCATCCGAAAGAACTTCGAAGTTAAGCGTGCTTGACTTGAAGCAATCTTAGGATGGGTGACCCCCTGGGAAGTTTGCCCAGGGTGCGTGTGAGCGAGGACGAAGCACGCTGAAAGGTTAATGGTGGTACAGTGGGGCCAGACTATCAGCCTGAGTGTGGTGGGCCCAACCCCACAGGTCCCGGTAGGGACGGATGCTACAGTGACACCCGGTATGGGACGGGTCGTTACAGGTGGTATCAGAGCACAATCTCTCGCAGTACGGTGCTGGTTCGGGGACGAACCAGGCGGAAGCTGGTGGGCATGTGACGCCCGGGGCCGAAGAGGGCGGGGAGTGATCGCCGGTGCCAGGGTGCACGGACAAGGAGCGGCTCCTGGCAAGGCTTCTAGGCGAAGGGGTACATGAACGAGCCGATCCGACACCCGAATGAGAGGGGATCCTGAGACTGACAATGTATGGGCATGTCAGGCTAAGAATCGTATAATAGAATTGATAGTACTACTCATATCACCAAGGTCGACCTACCTTTTCGGGAGTCCATCCGAAAGAACTTCGAAGTTAAGCGTGCTTGACTTGAAGCAATCTTAGGATGGGTGACCCCCTGGGAAGTTTGCCCAGGGTGCGTGTGAGCGAGGACGAAGCACGCTGAAAGGTTAAATGGTGGTACAGTGGGGCCAGACTATCAGCCTGAGTGTGGTGGGTCCAACCCCACAGGTCCCGGTAGGGACGGATGCTACAGTGACACCCGGTATGGGACGGGTCGTTACACAACCCTCGTAATCCCCTAAAACCCCCAACCAAAATAAGGGAAATAGCATGAAAGCTTTCTCCACTACCGGCCAAGCCTACAATTATTATTGTCAAATTAATCTATTAAAATTGAGTTTGTTGTGCCATGTTGACATTTACATACAACGGATACCAACTTTGAGTTTGTTGTGCCATGTTGACATTTACATACAACGGATACCAACTTTAAGCAAAGGGACTATCAACCCAAACGAGAGATACTTGACTGTATTATTCCCATTATTATAGTTTCGGGGACTTTTATGCTCCGTTTGGTTCGTGGATTTCGATGTGGAAAAGAAAAGAAAAGTTGTGATTGTACGACACGTGAACCGTAAAGTACAATAATTTGATACGTACCACCACACTTTTCTTTTCTTTTCCGCGTCGATTTCCGCAGACCAAACGCACCCTTAGAAAAAGTTGACTTTTATGGAAATTCTCCATCACGGTGAATATATTTTTGAGAAAAAGTTGACTTTTTAGAATTCTTTTTCTGCATTAGTGTACCTGCTTTTCATTCATTAACTTTCAATTGACTACTTCCAACTTGGTTTTGTGATTCCCACATGTAAATGAGGGGTTCTTTTACTATTTAGAATGTAACAAAGGGCATCTGCAATTATTCTTTTGAACGGAGCTAAAAGATAAGCCTCTCGTTCGTTAGTAGTGGGGAGCAGTGGGAGTCATTAGAATAGAAGTTGATCTTCCCTTTTTTTTATTTTTTTATTTTTGCCCAATATTCTAGATAGTAAGTTTGGTAACACGAATATATTTTATTATAGCCATTCTTTCCCTAACTAAATGGACCATAATATATTTTATAATTGCAAGTTGCCAAGTTACATGACCCAAACAAATTTAAGGCTCACGATTTCCAAAAAAAAAAAAACGCAAATTTTAGGTCTACGGATCACCAAGTAAAAACTCTATTTGCTGTATGTATTGCCACTTATTTTCATGCAAAAATGATTGAACAGATTGCCTCGTTTCAGGATTGTTCTATGTAACTGGGGAACATGAAGTTGGTATCACTTATTTTTGCAATTAGGACATACTCCTCCGATTTTATTTACATGTCGTTTAAGGTTTTTTCACGTATATTAAGAAATAGAATAAAATGTCTAATATACCCACAACTAATTGCTTAAGCCTATTTAAACATATTCCACTGAAAATCATAAAAAAAGGTAAAACTGGAAATATGATAAATCTGTAAAACGACATCTAATTAGAAACAAAATTAGAGAGCTAAAACGACATGTAAATAAAATGGGAGGGAGTATTTACTAAACCAATATTATGATTTTGCCTTTTAAGTGCATTTATTATTTTGCACAACTGATTTCTCTTACATTATTGACGAAGGTCGTGAAATACAACGACCAATGAATACAGCATAATAACTACAAAAAAGAAGCTATATCTTAATCTAGGTACCCCATGATATGGAAATGACGCAACTACTACGCAAAGCGACATATAATTTTATTACATCGCTCAAGTTCGAGGGATAATTAACTAGTATTATCTGCACACTATATGCGTGTGCTTAAAATGTTTTTATTTTAGTTTTGAAATTTATAATTTATGTTTAGTAGATGGAATATAATTTTTATATATATATAAAAAAATAGTAACTAGCGGTATAAGTATAATAAGTAAAAATTAAGGGGCTAAATGAGATAATTATTTAATCAACGAAATTAGAAATAAAGAGGTTAAATGTAAATATTTTTACAGACCAAAATTAGCAGTTAATAGCCACCCTCACCCTTAATAAAATGGTATACATATTAATATACGTAAAGACTAATTCTAAATTCCTGATTTTTCATATCACGCGTTCATACATACAGATTGATTCTTTACTTGGTTTGTAACCAAGGTTTTGAAACGGACCGGCCGGTGAACCGGCGGAAAATCCCGTCCGATTCCGGTCCGGTCTAAGTTTTTATTTAAAAAAGAAAAATTTGAGACGACAGACAATATAATGGATAAAAATGAAGAGATTTCCATAAATTTTACTGTGGCCCAATGGTAAAGTATTGGGTTTACTAACTGAGTGCGCTGGTTCGATTCCTTATATGCATTATTTTTTGTTTTATAATTAACCCATGAAATACATATTTTATTTTTATTTAGTTTTGACCCCAAATTTTTATGAGTAATTAATATGTCCAACCGTCTTATATATAAGATGATAGATAATAAAGTTGATTTGTGACAATTGTCGACGTTTGAAGTGTAAATAAATATATTCTTCCTCCCACTCGACTCTGAAAACATACCATCTTAATAACATCATCGTATGCAGTGGGTGCCCGTAGAATAAAATTGTGACATTAAACAACTATTTAGATATCTTTTATTATGAACGACCCATCATCCTCACCCTACAAATATAAAACTAATAAGTTTAAGATTTAAGTATAAAAATTAATCGTATATAAGCTTATTATAACTCAGTAAAAATTTTCTTCAAATCTAATGCTGATATGCCTACCACAATCCAATAGCAAAGAAGAATAGGTTGATGCTGAAGACTGAAATCAACAAGTTTTGTGATGGGATGCTCAAGTTCATTAGGAGGAATATCGAGCAGAGGTTGGAAGAAATAAATAGAGACACTATGCTGAGGATCCACAGGTTCGTAAGAGAACAGCCGCTCCTAATGGAATTGCTTGAAGATATCGAGGAGCGACTGGAGCTGAGGATCACGCTGAGGAACTACGAGTATGCGCTGGGCTTGCGCAGATCGTATTACGCCCGACGAGGACAAACGGCGCGGAGACGCAATCAAGCACAAAGGGGGAGATTTTAGAATACCATTTGTAATTGTGCTTGATTTCATTAGTTGTCCTTGTAATTAGGGGCGTTTTGTATAGTAGTCCTTAGATTAGGACTAGTTTGATATTTATACCAAGTTTGTTTGGTATAAATACATGTAAATCAATTGAGCTTAATAGAGAAAGTTTAGAGAATTGATCCGAAGGGCTTGCAATTCGATTTCTAGAGAGAGAAACAACAGTAACTTTCTCACTCTAATTGAATTCTCTCTAGTGTTCTTAACTTGAGTTTTTCGATCGAATTCAATTGATTATCTAAACGATCGAATTACTATGAATTCTAGCCTAGGATCGTAGAGTTGTTAATCGTAGGACCTAACATTTACTAAGCTCACTAACCTTAACATTTGATATTTCTATTTGAGCTTCTGAGTTAGTGATCTTAGTGGTAGCTTCGGTTATCCTACAATTCAAGGTGGCTTTCTGGTTGAGATTTCTAACCAAGCAATTGTAGTTATTTGCTAGCCTATCTTCTAATTCCTTAATCTTTTCACCATGCTGTCCTAATTGAGGTTGACTAGTCTCTCTAGAATGTAGGCTCTTATTAAGTTCTTCTATTTTAGCACTAGAGCTCCTAAGTTCTGATTCGAGATTATTTATCCTTTCGTGAGACCTAGAAAGTTTATCCTCTACTTCCTTAATACTTTTTTGCTCGCGTTTCATGTTAGCATATTGTTTTTGATATGAATCTAACATGGTCAATAATGTGGAAGAAGTGTCTACCTCTTGTGATGAGGTGGATCCGCCATCTTTGTCCATCTAATTGGATGTTTCGGCGTCAATGTCTTTATCAAGGCGTGCCATAAGGGCAAGATTCTCTTCTCCAGAACTAGATGTGTCTTCGAACCAGTGGTCCTGCTCTGCCATGAGGGCTACTCCTTCTTCCTTCTGCTTCGTGAGTTGAAGCTTCTTGGAGTAGTAATTCGCATCTCTTTTCTTGGAAAGAGTGCATTCTCGGGCAAAATGACCAAGCTTGCCACAGTTGAAGCACTTGTTGGGCTCTTTAGTGTTCTTGACTTCGGAGCTCTCTGGTGCATGTTCCTTGTTCTTAGAGCTTGAGGTCCGAAGTCGGTTGGCCGAGGATGAGGACTTCCTCTTGAAGTATTTCTTGCTCATCATCTTTCCGATTAAAGCCAACTGCTTCCCAGTGCTTTCATGTTTGGCTCGGCATCTGATTCTGAATCTTCTTCTGACTCGGATGATGAGGGAGGCTTCACGATCTTCTCTTTGCGAGGCTTTGTTCCACGCTTCTCTGAGACTAGAGCAATGGTGTTGTCAACCTGCTTGCCCTTCTGCTCTCTCTGAGTCTCGCAAACATCTTACTCGTGTTGGGTGAGATTATCAAATACTGCATGGATATCCAACTCCTCCAAATCTTTGTTTTGTCTAAGTTGAGTGGATATCTTTTTCCAGTCTGAGGGCAGAGAGGATAGAAATATGATATTTGTTTCCATGTTTGTCTTCGAGATTTCTATCTTCCTCATCTCATTGAGAAGAGTGCGGTATCTTTGGTATGCATCGTAGAGACTCTCCTTCGGCTTTGCTTTGAAGGAGTCATAAGCAGTGAGAGTATTCGCCTTTTTGGCCTTGATGCCTACTTCAGTCCTTTGCATCATCCTATGCTGTTCATCCAACATCCCCTTAGCCGTTGGGAGACTGTCTATCTGTCTATAGATGTCGTTGGGAATGCCCTGCATAAGTGTGTTCATAGCTATTAGATCTGCCTTTGCACGGGCCCTTTCCTCGATGGTGTATTCCCTAGGTTCCTTAGTCGCCTAGTAGCGGGAATTTGAGGAGTAATCGTGTCATCACCGGCTACGTTAACCCAGAACTGTGCGGGTCCCTCTTCGAGTGATTTTAGCAGATTTTCGGCTTGATCATTTAGAGCTATGAAGTTTAGGAAGCGACTTCTCCATACTTTATATTCGTCGCATTGCAAGATTGGCGCACGGTTGTCGTTTCCTAGTGAGTATGCATCCATCCTTCTTCTCGAATTTTATTTTTTAATTTTTGTGGAGTTGATGTAGGATCTTCGTTAGTTTTGATGAATGAACTTTGATGTAGTAAGCTTCACAAGTAGCAAATTTGTTAGTAGCGTTTGATTCAAAAATGATCGAGAATTAATTTCGATTCAATCTTTAAAGTTTGATCGAAAAAAATTTCTTCGATTTGAAAAGATGGTACTGTTTTCGCCCGTCAGGTACTGTTAAAAAATTTCGAGCGGAAAATATTTCGACTTGAACGTAATTTTACGCTGAGAAATTGTGCAAACAGTGAGATATTCGTAAAATTATTGAGTGAAGTTTTGCAATCGAAAATTTAAGCGTCGAAAAATTTTGTTGATCAGAATCCACAATGTAGAGACTCGAAAGATTGACCAGAATTTTCGAGCGTAAAATTTCTTTTAATTGATTTTGGTCGTTGAGGTATAGTACCCTAAGGAGTTTCTCGCTGAGTCAAATCTAAATAGTTGACCGAAAAAGTTTTACGGGCGAGAATCACATATGTGTGAACGACTAAGTTTCGAGAGAAAAAGTTTTGCGCGGGGGTCAAAATAGTCAATTCTCGTCGAAATTTTATCGCTCATAAATTTTCTAAACACGTTCTTGACACCAGCGACTTCAGTAACTAATCCGTATTCTAATTGAACAAAATTTCTCACACAGAGGTTTTATCGAGAAATTAATTTCGATCGAAGACTTAGCGAGAAAAATTAAAATTCACAGTTTAAACTCAGAATGCGATTTTAACACAGATTCAAGCAAATACTGGAATTAATCGATCTACATGTATATGCTCGGAATCAGCTACTGAGTATTCACGAACAAAAGATTAAACATGTTTTGAAGCAAATAATGTTCAATTTGACGAAAATCAAAACATGTTCATACTGTTTTCGCACGAACAGTAATCTCAAAGAATAAAAAATTCGACTCAAATCATGATTCTGATTGCTAACGATCTAATCCTGATTGATTAATACTGCTTATGCGAGCACATAAACATCAAAATTAGATCAAATAAGCACAGAATTAGGCACTTCAGATCGAAAATCTTTTTCGCGCCAAAACTGTTCTTCGCGTGAACAGTTCCAGAAAATGAAATTCGATCCGAATTCTAACAATTTCGATTCAAAACAGAACGAATCTGCTCTGATACCAATTGTTAGGTCCTCTGTTATCAACTCAATCAATCCTAGGCATGAATTCTAAGGAAATCGATGAGAATGATTTAAATTGTAATTCGATCGAAAACCTTCAATGAAGAACACGAGGGAGAATTCCTTTAGTGAGATGATGTTTTCTGAGTTTCTCTCTCTAGAAATGAATTCGACAACCTTTCGGATCAATTCTCTAATTTTCTGTATTAAGCACAATGTTTGTACAAGTATTTATACCAAACAAACTTGGTATAAATATCTAACTAGTCCTAATATATGGACTAATACAAATGAAGTTCCTAATTACAAGGACAACTAATGAAATCAAGCACAATTACAAATGGTATTCTAAAATCTCCCCCTTTGGGCTTGATTGCGTCTCCGCGCCGTTTGTCCTCGTCGGGCGTAATACGATCTGCGCAAGCCCAGCGCATACTCGTAGTTCCTCAGCGTGATCCTCAGCTCCAGTCGCTCCTCGATATCTTCAAGCAGTTCCATTAGGAGCGGCTGTTCTCTCACGAACCTGTGGATCCTGCATAGTGTCTCTATTTATTTCTTCCAACCTCTGCTCGATATTCCTCCTAATGAACTTGAGCGTCCCATCACAAAACTTGTTGATTTCAGTCTTCAGCATCAACCTATTCTTCTTTGCTATTGGATTGTGGTAGGTGATGCCTAGGACTGAGCTGATGTGCACATGATTATTGGGAAGCCCTTCGATCTCAGGTCCTTTGTTGAGCGGAGCAGTCATGTTGACCTTCTTCATATTGCTCTCCAGAGCCATCTGAAGGTAATGTGCGGCATAGTACTTGACTTGGCGCATCATGAACCTGTAGAGACCCTCGAGTCCTTCTTTCTTGATGAAGCCTTGAGGACCTTTGTACTTTTCCACATATAGCTGATATAAGTTGTACACTTCTTCAGCCGGAATGTACGGTAGGTCGCTCTCGCTCAGATCTTCTCGAGTTCTATCTACACGCTCAATTGTGTAATGAGGTGTGTCCTCCTTTGTCACAGTAGACGCTGAGTAGTTGGCTTATTGGAGAGAGACTCTTATAATGGCTCTTGGCTTGTGCCTTAGTCATCCCCAGCCTAACATCAGGTCCTAGTTTGGTCAGCATCCAGAGGTAGGTCATCCTCTTCTGCTGATCCCAATGAGAGATCCCTCTAAGCTCGAACTCGTTCGGCTTCTTCACTATGTCCGGAGACCTCCAAATATTCTCACGAACTTTTTCTAGGAAGGGAATTTCTATTCGGATGTTCTCCCATGGCGTGTCGATCCGAACGGTCCCTGGCGTTAGCCTTGGAGAGGGAACCGCCTGTTGAGCGATTAACTCTGGTAGCCTTGGGATATCTCGCTCGTAGTCTTCACCTTCCTTAAGCTCGTCGTCTTCTATGATTACGAGGTCTATAGACGCTTGTTGTAGAAAGCGCCGAACGTTGTGAAGCCGTCGTCTTTGATGCTCCTCGGGCATGGAATGGGTCATCCACTGTCCTTCGAAGATATACTTGTCTAGGACCTCGTGTGGATTGACGCCATGTCCAGAGGGTCCCGGTTGGTTTGGAGCGACAGAGGGAGCGGCTTGGGTAGCTGCTAGAGCTACAAGCATCGCAGCACTTGCTTCTTTTTCAGGAAGCAAGGGGCTTGAGTAGATCGGTGGTGTGGGCGGAGGCGTCCTGAGTTGAAAGGTTGGTGGTTCGATGTGGGCAGTGCGGTGCGTGGTGTAGGTAGTTTGGGTGGTTTGTGTTTGGTGTGTGGTTTGTGTTTGGGTTTGGTGGGTTTGTGTTTGGGTTTTACCAGCTCCAGCGCTTGTCTGCGTAGCGCCCGAGCCTTGTCCTTGGCCACTTATTGATGTCCTTGGCCTCTTCTCCCCCTCATGAGGGTCCTGATCGTCAGGATCGTCATGTCTGCACCGTGAGTGGGAGCTTTGGCCTCGGCAGGTGTCAGTCGGTGGCTCAGGATGGTCCACCAATCGCCTATAGAGGGATTCTTCTTGCGGCGATCGGATGGAAAGGCCTATCAGACGGGCGAGGAGAATGTCGTGGAGCTCGGTGATGGGATTGCGTATGGATTGATGAGGATGGAGGAAGTGGCTAGAGGGTCGGTGGGTGTGGGTTGTGGAGTGGGGTTGATTTGTGACGAAGGGCCTTCAGAGGCAGGTGCTTTCTCGGTATCTCTTCGGGATACCTCGAGTGCTTGGAGTACTCTCTCCGTGATTTTGTCTCCATAGACTGTACAGCGGCAGAGAGAGCGGCCTGGAACTGCTCGTTCGTCACGAAGGGTGTAGACGCCTTCTGAGATGGACCAGGACGACTGATGTCGCCTGTTATCAATCCTTGAGTAGACACCGACTCTGTGGGTTGGCTCACAGTCACTTGAGGTTGTGACTGTATGAGACTTCCACCCAATCCTCGAGTCGAATCTTGAGGATTCGTCTCTATGGGTGTTAAGGCAGGCTCAGGTTGCCCCTGCGAACCAGACACCACGTGGGTTGGTTGCGGCTCAAGATTGAGGAAGAAGTGCCGACAACACTTGTCGTTGTGGTCAGCGTAGTATCTGGTGCGTTGGTGACGGCTGGGAAGAGGGACTCCAGTTGAATGCTAAGTCTCCTGGGAGTCCTCCTTATCAGACTTATTTCCTCGTCAGACTCCGTGTCAGACGAGGTGGCTGTGTGAGGAGTGAGGTCTCGATGGACATCCTCCAGTGCCTGACCCGTCACCTGTGTAAGTGAAGTTTGCCCCATTTCGACTTCGGGCTGTGCTACTGGTAGAAGAACCTCCTCAATGGTTTCTTCGAGCACGCCAACATGAACGGGCACTTCCACTTGGTATTCATGTTCAGGAGCCTCGAGCGCCATCTCGGTAGCCACGACGTCTATCAAGGTCTCATCTACGTCAGGCATCGGCTCTTCGATCAAGGGAGACTCCTGTTGAAGCTCCTGAGCGACAACATCTATCATCGCGTCGTCAGGGCTTGGTTGGTGTTCCGGTTGGGGAGGGCTCACATGGTAATCTGCCGGGGGCCCTCTGATCATTTGCTCCGTTAAATGGTGTTCCCGGCAGAATCTTTGATACTCAGCTCCCGCGGGGTCGGCAAGCCTGAGTAGTTGGAGCGGAATTGGCATCGACGGTTGGTCCAAGTCCGTGAGCCGTGGGTTATGGAAGAACTTTAGCCTTGGCGGCTGATAGTTTCCTCCGGGAGGCAGCTGTGGGATGTTCTCCGCATGTAACTCCATGACCTCCCTGATGATCACGTTGAACCATCGAGCATAGGGCACGTTCTTTGACCTTCGGTTTTCCTTCAGCCGGATCTGTTCAGCTAGATCATTTCAGATTAGCTGTGCGAAGTCGTAGTTTCTGGCGAAGGCGAGACCGTGAAAGATTCGCAGTATATTGGCGTTGCCCTTGTCGAAGCCGGCATGCTTTGGTGATAGACACTTGTTCACGATCCCGAACAGTGTCTTCCAGGGGTGAGGGATACCGCTGCTCTGGACCTGAGCTAATTTGGTGAGCTGCGGTTGATATCCCATTTGCATGAAGTCATGGACCATTTCTGCGTCCGATGGGAGCGGGTCGTAGTTGTCGCTGTGTGGCAAGTCCAGTATCATCCCGAACTGGCTCTTGCTCATATGAATATGCCGCGTCCCGATTCTTGTTGTGAAGGAGAATGCCCCATTCGCTACAACTCCTTGTATACATCCCCAGAATTGCTGGAGATAGACCGTTGGCACTGAGGCGGTGACCGTCAATGCGTGCCAGATGGGGTGGCCTCGCTGGAAGTTTGTATCCTGGACCTTCAAATATAGATTGTGATCGTATATATGGTTGTATCTTGGGTAGCGATCCATTTGAAAATAAGAAATATAAAAGTTTATTAGATCAGTTTTATTTTTAGTCGAAAAATGAATAAATTTCATCAAACTATAGTAACATTGGAAATAATAGCATGTTCGATGAATTTCGAATTGAAATCGTATCAAATGCATAGTGTATGCTCAATTTTGAAAAATCGTAATGGCATGAATGTAATTTCGAATGAAGTATAAATCTCGTGAAAAATAGTTCGAAATTTCGCTAAGTATTAAATCAGTAAGTCAATGTTCATGCCGAGAAAAATTTCGGTCGAGAAAATTGAATTGCAATTTGATTTCCTATACATTGATTTCAAATGAAAGAATTCCGTCTAAGTTTTGCGCTCGAAGAATTTTATCCGCTATTGTTAGCTACAGTGTAAAAGACTTGGAAAATTTCCTAAGTGTTGAAGTTGAAAGCGTGACTGTAGTCGATCAATTTTACGATCGAGAAAAATTCCGTGTAAATTTACGATCGAGAAATTATGTCTCAGGTAAATTTACTATCGAGAAATTTTCTTCGATTGAATAAAATTCTCTATTTGAAATTTGTCGAGCGGTATGTGATTTTCGATTGAAAGTAGATTTTTTTTTTCGCTGCGATATAATTTTATCGAGAAATTAGTAAACGAAAGACTAAGTCAAACGTCGAGAAATTTTCCGATCAATTAGGTCATAAGCGGCGAATTTTACGATCGAAAAATTAACTGTTGAAAAATTAATTTTTCGCTGCTAAATTTTTGCGACCAAATTGAAATTAAATCGAAAATTCTATTTTGCGATAATAAGTTTTACGCTCGATAAAATTTGCATCTAAATTGTCTAATCAGTGCGTAAGTTTTTCGCTCACAAAAATCCTAATTAGATTTCTCGATGGTAAGTAATTTTTTTTTTGGTCAAAATCTTCTATCTTAGCGACTAAATCAGAATTTTACCGATCGAAAAACTAATTCGACACTAACAGTATCTCAATTATATCGGAATTCAATTAAGACTGTTTGCGATCGACAAAGTTCTTCGATGGCTTTAAACATTCAAATACCCAGTGTCATCAAAACTCAAATTACAGTCGAAGATGTAGATTTTCCGATGATTCATTCTACCAGATTCATAGAGAATATCGAAACTATCTTAAGTGCAGGCATTAAACTCAGATAAAGTTCAAAATCAAGCCGCAAACACTATAAAATAGTTATGGTTTTTCTCAGTTTTTTTTTTGAAGAACAGTCGAAAAATCTTAATTAAACATGCGAAAAACTACAGAATGTGAATGCTAATGACTGGGAATCATACGCAAATGTCAAAAGAATATCATTTCTACCTTAAACAGACAGTTTGGTGTTGAAAATCGAAAGATTTTGAGAATTTTAAGCTGTCTGTGAAAGTTTTTCGCTAGAGAGATTTTTTGCGATTAGGGTTGCGTGAGAAAAAGTTTTTCGACTGACAAAAGTTAAACTTTTATTAACTAGCATTAAGTCAATGTTGGGTTTGCGATTGGACGTTTTGCGATTAAATGGACCAGGCCCATTACTATTTGCGTTCGAGAAATTTTTGATTTGAAAATTTCCTCTCAATTCAAATTTTTCGATCGCAAATTATCGCGGCCAATCAAGATTGTTTCCAACACTGTTTACGATCGAGAAACTTATGATCGTGAATTAAGTCTTCTATCTAGTTTCTCGATAGTAAGTACTTCTAAAATTTTCAGATTGACCCCTATTTCAAAATAAAACCCTTTGTAAGGCTCCCCCTTAGTAATTAAAATAAATGCAATTAACTCCCTGTATTTTCTGTGTATTAACGTCTAGCTCTCCTGGCAGAAATTAAAAAATCTGTACCACTTAGAGATAAGCGTTAGTAATAACGGAGTTAATCAACACTTATTTTTGACAATTTTATCTTTGAAAGATTTGGTCTTGTGTCTAGCTCCTCTCTTTGTAGTGTCGACGTCTCACTCCTTAATTTTGAAAGATCTGAAATGCTCAGAAAAAAAACGTCAAAAATATTTGGAGCTAATCTACAAGTCTTATACTTGCTCCCCCTCAAATGATGCACAAGACTTGACTAATTATGCAAGCATATGAAATCAATTCAAGTCACGAGCACACAAATTTACCAAGTAAGCATGTATACATGGTCCCCGAAAACATGTACTTTAAAATATTGTGTGAGAGTAGAAGCAATGAAAAATTTATCGCATTTAAACAATTAAGTACCAATGCAATCTAAAATTGCATTTAGAATGTGCGATACACTAGAGAAAGTCGCATTTATTCAATTCAACGCATATGAAACATAACATTTCATGTCAAAATGTGCGAATTTTTTTTTTTATATTACTATTATTATCGTAACCGAGGCTGCGCTCTTCTTGTCGTTTCCCGATATAAGACCGGATTATCGTTGGAGAAGTTCACTTCGTGGTGCTCCTCTTCCAGCCGTTCTGACGAGCGTACGAGATTATCGTTGGAGAAGTTCACAGCAGGAACCATGTGTAGCACCCGGGGTCCACGTAAGCTAATATGGCCAATAAATTTGCATGAATATTGGGTGCAATTATGTGTATTCCATGTATCAATTATGTGCAATTGTAAGACCCGGAAATTTAAGTACGGGATTTACGGCATAATTAAGAGCAGAGATAATTAATTTGAGAAAAAGTTGAGTTAATTACGTCAGGGAGCTAGGATTTTGAGTGAAATACTTTATTTAAGACACGTAATTAATTTATGTCTAATGTGCGATATGTGCTTCTATGTGTTTACATGATTTCAAGTGACGTGATTTATAATCCTTATACGTGTTACGAATTATGATTATGTGATCCATGTGAATTCATGAAGTATGGGTACCATATTGTATGTGTATAAGAGTTATGAGGACTTAAGGAATTTAAGTCACTAGTACACGTGGCATGCACGTACGAAATCGCCGAGCTCAAATTGAGCAAGTTAGAATCGGCCGATTTCCACACACACATGGAATTAGAATTTCAGGGTAAATCGAGTAGGAATCGGGCGATTTAACGAAACCACTTTTCGGGCGATTAAGATAGCAAGTACACGTGGCGTGCATACGAGAAATCGCCGATTTTGAACTAACGAAGCTAGGAATCGGGCAATTAGTTACATAGAAGACATTGGTCGAAAATGAATTAGAAGGACATATAATCGGGCAGCACTTGAATAGTATAAGTTTCGATCAAGTTAGAAATCGGGCGATTTCTTAAACCAATCCTAGAGATCGACGATTTATGCCCAGGACGAAGTGTAATCGATCGATCTGAAGATAAAATAGAAGGAATAAGGAAATGAAGAAAATTGTTATATGTGAATTGGGCCATACAATGTGGGCTAGAAATTTCCATAGTTGATCCAATTCATAAGAAATCAATTAGGAGACAACTTTCCTTAAAATAAGGAAATCCCACGTCTACTCTAGGTATTGCCCATTTCATCCAAGAAATATCTAAGCCTAACACCTCAACACTCCATAATTTACTCCAAAACCCACGAAACTAGAAAGGAGAAGGGAAAGGAGCCGAGAGGATTTCATCGAAAGGAACACCTCAAGTTAGCTTGGACTTCGAAAATTAGTAAGTAACGCCAAATCCCTAAGCCACTTTGATTTCTTTCTATTAAGATTATGTAGCTAAAAATTTCGAGCTAGGGTTGGGAAAATTCGACGGAGTTAAAGCGTACTATAGAAGGCAAATGCTCTAACTTAGGGCATAGAATCATACTTTAGGGTTTCGATGGAAGTAGCTAAGTATGAGAGAGTTTAATGAGCTATAGGGATCATTTCGTTAAAAGGGGATGATTCTGGATTAGTGATGAACATTGTTGGTAGGATGAACGATGAACGCGATTTCGGATAGGTGATTCAAGGCTCGATCGAATCGATAGAATTAGGTAACAAATCGGGCGACTCTTGCTTGAGTAAGGAAATCGGGCGATTTAATGTAAGAATACTAAGTTCCACTAAAACCTAGAAATCGGGCAAATTGCTGCATGTGAAGGATCGATCGAAACCAAGTAGAACAAGCACCAAATCGGGCGATTTGAACAGAATCTACACGTGGCATGAAAGGAAGAAATCGCCGAGATCTAGTTGACAAACCCTAAGTCGGGCGATTTTGAGTTACTACTAGCATACGGCGAAATGTGCATGTGAGGAATCGATTAAATTAAATGTATGGGGCAATGTAATCGTGCAATTTAAGCTCAAGGGGTACTCGGCGAATTTGCGGGGCATTAAAACCCTACAAATCGGGCGAAATGTCGAGCATGCATGCATGAAATCGGGCAAGCTAAGGTGACGTCAACGCGCGGCGATTTCCATCCTTTAAGACCACAAATCGGGCGAAACAAGCCACATGCAAGAATCAAATCGGGCGATTTGTTGAGCAATGAGAGCAATCGGCGATTCCAGATTCCACACGCCACAAATCGGGCGAATCCATCCCATGTATGACAAGTCGGGCGAAAGCCATTCAAATAGGTACAAATCGGACGATTAGGACAGAAACTCCACGTGGCATTTGGAGAACAAATCGCCGAGCTTTGGTCCATGAAATCACAAATCGGGCGATTTCCTCCCATGTTCCAATTTCAGGCGAAAGTTAAATCGCCGAACTCTTTCTCGAACGATTTTAACCATATCTCTAAATCGGGCGATTTCCTCTTATTGGATGGCTTAAATCGACCGAATTGCTCAACCATTTCGTACATGGAATCGAGCGAAATGAAGAAGAAACTAAAATCGGGAGAATTGAAAATTAACAATAACCTAACTCTAGCCGAATTCGTTAGGTCACAATTCGAGACTAACTTTACTTAGGAATTTATTGGGTGGGGACTTGATTTAGTAAGAGTCGAACGACTTAGGACTATTAAAATTAATAAAGTCCGACAATTTAGTTCGACCTAAGTGTAATAAAGGCGTAATACTAATACGATAATATTTATGTTTAAAGGTCGTACGTTAGGAGCAAACGGGGAGAATACTAATTACGCTTGGACGACAGGTAAGTAGAAATCCAACTACGACACATAACTTGTCTGAATGCACTTGCTTTATGCGAATACGTGCTTCTGTGATTTTATGTTTACGTGATTTAATTGATATGCTTTTATATGAGCGTGTCTGAAGTTTAAATTGGATGACAAGGTGCTTCGAGGCTTACCTGAATTGTGATTACTTGATATTACGTGACTATGTGCCTCGATGATTACATGAATTACGTGGAATAATTGTATATTCTGTCTCTTGGTAATATCGTCTGGCATTTGTTGCATTTTCATACTCACGTGCATACACTATCATATGTGGGAGGGTTGTATGAGTCGAGTATGCATATATATGGTGTATCGCTTTAAAGCGATTGATACATTGCCGATATGGGCATGTGTTGTCGACTCAGTTGAGTCAAGGGCTGTCCACTATGCCACCAGGGCGACGTTTAGCGTCGTCAAACTATTATATAAAATATATGGATTATGATTAGGGCAGATGTCCCGATGGCGAAAAGGCCGTATACATATATTATTATTATTGTACACGTAATGAAATATATTACGGCGATTCACGAGGCCGACTGCCTGATTCACGAGAGGCAGGTATATATAGATATATTACGGCGATTCACGAGGCCGACTGCCAGATTCACGAGAGGCAGGTATATATATATTACGGCGATTCACGAGGCCGACTGCCTGATTTACGAGAGGCAGGTATATAAATATATTATGGCGATTCACGAGGGCCGGTGTGACGCCCCGACTTCCTAACCGCCTAACCTAGCGTATTTCTACGTGCCTAGCGAGTTTGTAAGTAAAGAAGTGCACCGAAAATGCGTACAAATTTTTTCATTTTTCATTTACGAAATGGAACATTGTTCTATACAAGACAAAAGAATGCATGTCGAACATCAAGTTCCAGACATGGTCTCACTACAACGGCGAAGGTGTGTCGGCACAGCAAAAGCTCCTATGCGCCCGGCCTCACAGGTCGTCATCCACACACACACGTCCACCCCAAAAGCAGCGCGAAGCTCCAAAAGATCAGCCTTGTCTTACAACACGATCACATACCGTGGACGTCGGTGCCTACAACACACAACGTAAAGAATGAGCCACCGAGGCTCAGTAAGCAGAAATCATGCATGTATGCACGTGTCACTCCCCTGCAAAGGCAATCCACGCCGATGCACATAACACTCCGCAAAGGCGATCCGCGCCAATGCTCCTAGTACTCCTACTAGTATCACTCAGGGCCCACGACGCCCTTACTATGCACCACTAAGAGCTCAATGTCCTCAATAGGATCGTGACAGCGACCCACGCTGGGTAGCCTACGCTAGGTCTCCCTAGGTCGCACCCTCCCAGGTCGTCCCCTCTGTCATACGGTTGCCCACGCTGGTAGCCTACGCTAGGATTCCCCCTAGGTCGCTCCTTCCAGGTCGCTCCTTCCGCAAAGAGGGCAGTTGCCTACGCCAGTTAGCCTACGCTAGCATAGCTAGGTCGCTCCTTCCTGGGTCGCTCCTCCTGCCTCATCATAATAATCGGCGTCGTACGCCATATAGGGTGCCATAGAAGTCGTCCGTGACTCAACTACGAGTCGACACACCGGCCTATATAGGCGGGTCTTAGTCGCATGCAAGCGACATAATAGTATGCACTCTCAGCCCCACGACTCTCCCTCACGAGTTCGTGTGTGCACGTGAGTATGCATATGCAGATGCAGGTAAATGCAACATAGACTTACCATATTTAAATACTTCAATCAATTTACAAATTCATGAAATCCCATAAACACGAAATCACGCAATTTAGGCACGTAAAACAAGTTGTGTGTCGTAGTTGGACTTCTACTTACCTGTCGTCCAAGCTTAACCTAGCGTATGGTCCCGTGAACCTCCTAATGTACGACCTTTTAGAATAAAAGGGTTATGATGTTAGTACTTTTGCTTTCCTCGGCTAATTCGTCGAAATAATAATTTGCGTCATGCTTAGTTATTTAGACTTTGTATAAATTCCCTAGGCCTCACATCTCTCGATTTGCCTTATTAATTTCCCAAGTCAGTCGATTCCTATTCCGTATTATCTTTAAGTAAAGTTCTCGGCCCTTTAATAAATTTCTAAGTTAGAGGATTTAAATTTCTTTGTGAAAGGCTCGGCGAAAGTCGTTTGATTTTATTAGGTTTCGCCCGACTTTGCATGTATGGGACTTCATCATGATTTCGATATGTTTCTATGAGAGTTCGTATTTAGCATTAAAATGGATCTCGACATCGCGTGAAGAATTCGACATTTACAAGACCCGAGATTATTTGAGGATCTCGATATTATTAGACCTCGACATTGTTGGGAAATCTTGGTATTGTGTTTCGACATTTAGCTAAAGGGTCTCGGCATTTAGAAATCTCGACATTAAACGATTTAAAGATCTCGACATTTTGTTCTAAATTTCGCTCGACATTGCAAAAAATCTCGATATGATATATCGACATAAATTCAACATAGGTCTCGACATATTTCCTAACAAGGTTTCGACATTTCTCCTTAACACTTCGACATTTTGAGGGTTTCGATATTTATCATTGGCTCTCGACATTTGGTGCTGAAAATGTCGACATGAAACTCACATGGTCTCGACATTTATATCACTTTCTTTGAATTCGACATTTTGAACTATTTAAAGATATCGACATTTATATCGACATTTATCTAGTTAGAAGGACCCGACATTTCTTTCCAAACAGGAGGAACTCGACATTTTATACTCAATTCCACTCGACATTTTTCCCTTGTGGTTTCGACATTTTTATTGGCTCTCGACATTTTCCTAGCATTTCGACATTTGCTCGGATAGAAGATCTCGACATCCTATTTTAACATTTCGACATCTTTCTTAGCAAGGTTTCGACATTTATACCGATTTATTTGAACCCGACATTTTATCATGCATCTCGACATTTTTAACTATCTAACCTCGACATTCTTAATTCGACTTTTTGCTCGGCTCGACATCTTCTTTAGTATAAGGACTCGACATTTTAACCATCTTAGCTCGACGTTTTTATTCCTTTTTATCTCGACTTTCTATTCATTCGATTAATAAATCTCGGCACTTACTACATCTCGACATTTAACTCGACATTCTACCCTTATCATTTCGACATTTATACAATGGAAATCTCGATATGACAATTCGACATCTTAGCTAACATTTCGACATTTATCATCTTCTTCATCCCATCGAAGCTAAGTTATAGCTTATTCTACCCAACATTTATCTAAGCTCAAGAGAATCTTTAGCTTATGGATTTTCGTCCAAGGTTAGGGCTTTTGCCTTCTATGATGCACCGAGTTCCTTGAATTCCTTAGTTCTCAACATAATATAACTAATTAGGCCTACTAACGGAAAACGTAATAGCTCGAGGTGGAAATTTCATTTACCTACTCGAAATCCTAGCTTGCTCAATAACGTTGCTTTGAGTTTCCTTCGGCCTCTTCTCTTTGCTCCTTCACTTGGTTTTCTTCTTTCTTTGTTTTCGTTGGGTTCTTGGTGAGATTAGGGAATTTAGGTAGTGAGGTAGATATTTTAATGAAAAGGAGACATGGTGAGGGGATTCAAGGCGTGGGATCTCCTTATTTTAAGGATCTTGGTCTCTTAAGGATTTGACTTCAATCACATTGGGCCTAAGTTTAAGTCCTAAGCCCAACATCTTAACCCAAATCCTAGTCTCAACAAAACTTTCCACTTTGTTTTTCCTTAGCCCACTTTCGAAAATTCTCACACCAATTAAACATGGTAAAAGCAAACAATTTAGTTGTACTTAGTTCGTAAGGTCACGGAAGTATATAATCTAGCACGCGAGTTTCACATAAATCACACAAGCACAAAAATAATTTCACGAAATGCACATAATCGCATTCGTCTTTTATGCAAATTTATTGGCCTCTAATACTTACGGGGTGTGGCGACCCTCGTTTTCTAATTAAGGTTAGTGGCGGATTTTCGCAACGTAAGTCGCGGAAGACCCGTCTAATAAAAATTTTTTCCTAAAAGATAATATAATACAACAAAAATCGCTCCACAGGTCTTCATCCATGTACCGCCCCGCCCTCAAAAGTTCGTGGAGCACCGCCGTCAGCCCGCCTCACCCGCGATGCGCATCAGCTCGGGCTCGGTACCTACAACACGCAAACACTGAGCTATTGCCCAGTAGGTAAAATAGTGCATGCCCGTGTGAATCGCTCACGCTCACTCACCCCCAATTCTTACCAATGCAATGCCACTCACTATCACTCGTCACAACCGGGATACACTCACCACCTCACAACGGGCCCCGGGCTTCCTACTGTGCACCATCACGCGAAATCACTACCACGATCACGAACACTACCACAACACGATCACAACACTACGGCAGTGGCCTACACCGAGCAGCCTCCCTGAGCCGTATCAGGTCACACTCTCGGGTCGCCTCTTCTGCCAATGCGGTGCCCACGCTGGTAGCCTACACTAGGTCCCGTAAGGGTGCCCAGGTCGCAACCTCCAGGTCGCCTCCTTCCGCATGCGACAGCGTGGCCTACACTAGCTAGCCTACTTGGGGATGTCCCAAGTCGCTCCTTTCTAGGTCGCCTGCAGTCTGCCGCATAATGTCCAACGGGCCAATGGCTCACCGTCACAGGCGCTGGCGCACAGCAGATGCCCACACTCACGTGACTCCTCTACGGGTCGACAGCCAATATCGGCTACTCGCTCACTAGGTACAATACAGTACCACCGTTCCACCACGGTACACTCCGTGAAATGACGTGTAATGCACATACAAGCATTTGCGTGATAATACATGGAACGTGATGCCACATGAAAACACACGTAACCACATAAAACACATAATTTGTTTTAGCACTTAAAAGCACATAAATGTCACATTGGTGTTTACGCGTTGTAGATGAAAATTCACCTACCTGTCCTCCAGATGTAAGTCAGTCACGATATCTGGTAAATCTCCTAAATGTCGAAACTCTGGACAGATAAATATTACTATGTTAATATATTTACTAATTCTCGTAAATCTCGAAATTCCCAAACCCTAAAGATCGAAAACCCAATTCGCAAAAACCCTGAAATAACGAAAACTTTCCTAATGCCGAAAAATTAGGTCTCAAAATTAGAATACTGAAAACTTTTAAGTCATGCCGAAACTTTCACAAAATACCGAACTTTCTTTTATAGGTGAGATAGTGCCGAGAACTTTAGGAATAAATACCTAAAATTTGTAATGACTAATCATCGAAGACTTTAAGGGCATGAATAAAGAAAACTCTATTGAGTGAATGTCGGAAACATTGCATGCATTCAATCTCGAAACTTAGTTCACTTCCTTAGAGCACGAAAACTGTGGGGCATCAAAACTAGGTTACGAAAACGTCAATCAATTAAATTATAAAGGCTGACAACATTATAATATCAAACCTTAACATACCGAAATCATCAACTTATTAAACACATAATAACAGAAATCTTCTAGGTGAATAAAAATGCCAAAAGCTAATTACACATGTTGAAAACCTTCCCAAGTAGCAAAACATTGTTGAAACTCTCGATAACTTTTAGGCTTATTAAAAACATTTACTACTAAAATTATTTATCATAGAAAACCCTAATAAACCAATTCCTTTGCCGAGATTAGGGTCACCTAAAACTTATGATTTGAATGTCGAAACCCTACCTTGTCAAAAATCTCAAACATAAAAAAAAATTGTACATATGTACCATAATCTATTCTTGTCCGATGTTTAGCAACTAATCTCATACCGCCATCAAACATTAAATATATCAGCACTATTCTAACACCTAAATTTATTATTAGGCACAAACGAGCATCTATCATGGCACTTTAAAAAAATAGAATTCAATCTCTAAAATACGCAGACCATGAAAACATAAATTGAATATCACTTTAATCAAGTAAACCACACATGCCACCGTAAAATTATAAATCTTAATTATGCTTATGAGTTGTAAATAAAATTTTACCTCCTAACCTTGGTATCCTTTCCCCCTTTTTTTTCTCTGATGTAGTTTCCTTTCTTTAATTACTTAGTTGATTCTTAAAGATATCCTTGTTCTTCGATGTATAGTATCTGTTGGCTTTCCTCCTTTTCAAGTCATAAATGACATATACATATAAATGTGTAGGGTTCCCTAGATAGTGATATGTATTACCCTAAGGTTAAGGAAAACGATTAGTCATATTCAACAATAGTATAAAAGCCACCACGTGTACTTTTTTTGGCTCTTTGATGAATATTTTAATTATTATACATGCGTGTGTATAAATACAAACTAAGTAGGTTAAATCATTGCATGCTGTATCGAAAACTTTATAAGAGGAATATCGAAACCTTTGTGAGAGATAAGAATGTTTTTTTTTTTTTTTGTTGGTATCGAAAATCTTTTTGTATTACCAAGTGACATCGAAAAATTTCCTATGATTTAACACATGCCGAAATCTTTGTGGCTATGTTTAAGTATCGAAGACTTGTGACTTTAATATTTAGAATTTTCGTTGTTCAATAATTTAGCCTACTTATTTCAAGTCTCTTTTCCAATTTCCCCTACTTTCGAGAGCTATTTCGAACTAATTTCGAAATTTCGATTTAATAGTTTTTTTTTTACTTCAAGGTTTCATATTAGTTTAGTCAAAATCCCTAAATTAACTAACCACATTGTTAATTACAGCACCCGTATTAAATTTTTACGGATATTACAATATCCTCCCCTTAAAAAGAATTTCGCCCCCGAAATTCGCCGACTGGTGAAACTCGGGGTAACAATTTCTCCTATTCTCTGATCTATTCATATCCTAATAAGATAGAATTTATTCCTATCTTCATCACGCAATTTAGGTGACACATTTAAATGTGTTGCTCATGCTTAGTTCCCTAAAATCCACAAATCCTCTACGTCTAGACTCGCCCAACAGTTTTCTACGTCCTCTAGACATACTAATTTCTATTTCCACCACGCTAAAACGCTTTCGCTGCGCACTCTAGCTAGGCATACCTATTCCTTTTATCTATAATTAGTCACATAAGCAAATATATCATGTTAAGCAGATAATCACATTGTACCGTAAGACTTACAGGCAAGGCTGATTCTCCAGGCTTTTGAGCGGCCGTACATGGACAGTCTAAAGAATCTATATCCTAAGCTCTGATACCACCTGTGGCGACCCTCGTTTTCTAATTAAGGTTAGTGGCGGATTTTCGCAACGTAAGTCGCGGAAGACCCGTCTAATAAAAATTTTTTCCTAAAAGATAATATAATACAACAAAAATCGCTCCACAGGTCTTCATCCATGTACCGCCCCGCCCTCAAAAGTTCGTGGAGCACCGCCGTCAGCCCGCCTCACCCGCGATGCGCATCAGCTCGGGCTCGGTACCTACAACACGCAAACACTGAGCTATTGCCCAGTAGGTAAAATAGTGCATGCACGTGTGAATCGCTCACGCTCACTCACCCCCAATTCTTACCAATGCAATGCCACTCACTATCACTCGTCACAACCGGGATACACTCACCACCTCACAACGGGCCCCGGGCTTCCTACTGTGCACCATCACGCGAAATCACTACCACGATCACGAACACTACCACAACACGATCACAACACTACGGCAGTGGCCTACACCGAGCAGCCTCCCTGAGCCGTATCAGGTCACACTCTCGGGTCGCCTCTTCTGCCAATGCGGTGCCCACGCTGGTAGCCTACACTAGGTCCCGTAAGGGTGCCCAGGTCGCAACCTCCAGGTCGCCTCCTTCCGCATGCGACAGCGTGGCCTACACTAGCTAGCCTACTTGGGATGTCCCAAGTCGCTCCTTTCTAGGTCGCCTGCAGTCTGCCGCATGATGTCCAACGGGCCAATGGCTCACCGTCACAGGCGCTGGCGCACAGCAGATGCCCACACTCACGTGACTCCTCTACGGGTCGACAGCCAATATCGGCTACTCGCTCACTAGGTACAATACAGTACCACCGTTCCACCACGGTACACTCCGTGAAATGACGTGTAATGCACATACAAGCATTTGCGTGATAATACATGGAACGTGATGCCACATGAAAACACACGTAACCACATAAAACACATAATTTGTTTTAGCACTTAAAAGCACATAAATGTCACATTGGTGTTTACGCGTTGTAGATGAAAATTCACCTACCTGTCCTCCAGATGTAAGTCAGTCACGATATCTGGTAAATCTCCTAAATGTCGAAACTCTGGACAGATAAATATTACTATGTTAATATATTTACTAATTCTCGTAAATCTCGAAATTCCCAAACCCTAAAGATCGAAAACCCAATTCGCAAAAACCCTGAAATAACGAAAACTTTCCTAATGCCGAAAAATTAGGTCTCAAAATTAGAATACTGAAAACTTTTAAGTCATGCCGAAACTTTCACAAAATACCGAACTTTCTTTTATAGGTGAGATAGTGCCGAGAACTTTAGGAATAAATACCTAAAATTTGTAATGACTAATCATCGAAGACTTTAAGGGCATGAATAAAGAAAACTCTATTGAGTGAATGTCGGAAACATTGCATGCATTCAATCTCGAAACTTAGTTCACTTCCTTAGAGCACGAAAACTGTGGGGCATCAAAACTAGGTTACGAAAACGTCAATCAATTAAATTATAAAGGCTGACAACATTATAATATCAAACCTTAACATACCGAAATCATCAACTTATTAAACACATAATAACAGAAATCTTCTAGGTGAATAAAAATGCCAAAAGCTAATTACACATGTTGAAAACCTTCCCAAGTAGCAAAACATTGTTGAAACTCTCGATAACTTTTAGGCTTATTAAAAACATTTACTACTAAAATTATTTATCATAGAAAACCCTAATAAACCAATTCCTTTGCCGAGATTAGGGTCACCTAAAACTTATGATTTGAATGTCGAAACCCTACCTTGTCAAAAATCTCAAACATAAAAAAAAATTGTACATATGTACCATAATCTATTCTTGTCCGATGTTTAGCAACTAATCTCATACCGCCATCAAACATTAAATATATCAGCACTATTCTAACACCTAAATTTATTATTAGGCACAAACGAGCATCTATCATGGCACTTTAAAAAAATAGAATTCAATCTCTAAAATACGCAGACCATGAAAACATAAATTGAATATCACTTTAATCAAGTAAACCACACATGCCACCGTAAAATTATAAATCTTAATTATGCTTATGAGTTGTAAATAAAATTTTACCTCCTAACCTTGGTATCCTTTCCCCCTTTTTTTTCTCTGATGTAGTTTCCTTTCTTTAATTACTTAGTTGATTCTTAAAGATATCCTTGTTCTTCGATGTATAGTATCTGTTGGCTTTCCTCCTTTTCAAGTCATAAATGACATATACATATAAATGTGTAGGGTTCCCTAGATAGTGATATGTATTACCCTAAGGTTAAGGAAAACGATTAGTCATATTCAACAATAGTATAAAAGCCACCACGTGTACTTTTTTTGGCTCTTTGATGAATATTTTAATTATTATACATGCGTGTGTATAAATACAAACTAAGTAGGTTAAATCATTGCATGCTGTATCGAAAACTTTATAAGAGGAATATCGAAACCTTTGTGAGAGATAAGAATGTTTTTTTTTTTTTTGTTGGTATCGAAAACCTTTTTGTATTACCAAGTGACATCGAAAAATTTCCTATGATTTAACACATGCCGAAATCTTTGTGGCTATGTTTAAGTATCGAAGACTTGTGACTTTAATATTTAGAATTTTCGTTGTTCAATAATTTAGCCTACTTATTTCAAGTCTCTTTTCCAATTTCCCCTACTTTCGAGAGCTATTTCGAACTAATTTCGAAATTTCGATTTAATAGTTTTTTTTTACTTCAAGGTTTCATATTAGTTTAGTCAAAATCCCTAAATTAACTAACCACATTGTTAATTACAGCACCCGTATTAAATTTTTACGGATATTACACGGGGAACCCGGGTGCTACATCCTCCCCCCCTTAAGGAGGATTTCGCCCCCGAAATCAGCCCGTTCGGAACAATTCAGGATAGCGGGTTTTCATCTCATCCTCGCGTTCCCAGGTGGCTTCTTCTATCGATTGGTTTCGCCACAGAACTTTTACTAGAGGGATCTCTTTGTTCCTAAGCCTCTTCGTCTCATGCATCAATATTTCCACTGGGATTTCTTCATAGCTCAGGTCTGGTTTCAAATGCTGGTGCAGTGAGTCGTTTATCAACACGTGGCTTGGGTCAGCGATATACTTCCGCAATGTGGAGACATGGAATACATCGTGTACTTGCGACAACGATGCTGGTAGTTCTAGTTGGTATGCCACTTCACCAACTTTCTTTATTATCTTGAAGGGACCGATGTATCTCGGACTTAGTTTTCCCTTCTTTCCGAACCTCTTGACTCCCTTCATCGGTGATACCTTCACAAAGACCCAATCATCCACCTCGAATTCTAGTGGTCTACGTCTCCGATCCGCATAACTCTTCTGTCTACTCTGCGCCGTGCGCATTCTCTCTCGGACCATCGTAATAAGTTCCGTCATTTCCCGTATCATATCTGGGCCTAACATCGCCCGTTCACCTACTTCATCCCAATGTACTGGGGATCTGCACTTCCGTCCATACAAAGCTTCATAAGGAGCCATTCCAATTGTAGCTTGGTAACTGTTGTTGTACGAGAATTCTACAAGTGGAAGGTACTTGCTCCAGTTGCCTTTGAAGTCAAGTACACATGCTCGTAACATATCTTCCAGTGTTTGGATTGTCCGCTCGGATTGGCCGTCCGTTTGCGGGTGATATGCTGTGCTAAATGCCAATTTCGTCCCCATGGCCTTTTGTAAACTCGTCCAGAATTTAGATAGAAACCGTGAATCGCGGTCTGAAACTATCGTTAAGGGTGTCCCATGGAGTCTTACTATCTCTTGGATATACAATTCTGCATACCGCTCCATGGTAAACGTTGTACTTATCGGCAGAAAATGGGCAGATTTCGTAAGTCGGTCTACGATTACCCAGATTGCGTCGTGTCCTTTCGCGTTCCTTGGCAATCCGCTCACGAAATCCATCGTTATGTTGTCCCATTTCCACTCTGGGATTGGTAGAGGTTGTAGTGTCCCAGCCGGCCGCTGGTGTTCTGCCTTGATTTGCTGGCAAGTGAGGCATTGGCTCACGAACGTTGCTACGTCCTTTTTCATTCCCGGCCACCAGTAGTTAGTCCTTAGATCCCTATATAGTTTAGTAGCTCCTGGGTGTACCGAATATGGCGTGGTATGTGCTTCCGTCATTATGACTCGTCTAAGATCCGCGTCGTTCGGTACGTATAATCTACTCTTGTAGTGTAAGCTTCCGTCGTCCCGAAACACGAAGTCCGTCGTTGGTTGCTCGGTTTGCGCTTCCTTAGTCTTTAGGTACAACTCGTCGTTTTCCTGTGCCCTTTTGATCTGCTCCAATAACGTTGGTTGCAGAGTCAGGGTTGCTAACTTTACCTCGACTTCTCCCAATGGTACGGTCTCCACGTCGAGCCGTTGAAGTTCCGCACTAACCGACTTCCGGCTTAGAGCGTCAGCTACCACGTTCGCCTTTCCTGGGTGGTAGTTGATCACACAATCGTAGTCCTTCACCAACTCCAGCCATCTTCTCTGCCTCATATTGAGTTCCTTTTGGGTGAAGAAATACTTCAGACTCTTGTGATCGGTGTAAATTTCGCATCTCTCTCCATACAAGTAGTGTCTCCAAATCTTGAGAGCGAAGACTACCGCCGCGAGCTCCAAGTCGTGCGTAGGGTAGTTCTTTTCGTACTCCTTCAATTGCCGTGAGGCGTAAGCCACCACGTTACCGTTCTGCATCAGTACGCACTCTAACCCGTTCTTCGAGGCATCGCTATACACTGAGAACCCTCCTGTTCCCGTGGGTATCATTAGTACTGGGGCTGTAGTGAGCCGCTTTTTCAGTTCTTGGAAGCTTTGCTCACACTCTTCGCTCCATTGGAAAGGTGTGTTCTTTCTGGTTAGCTTCGTGAGTGTAGAGGCAATTTTCGAGAAATCTTTTATAAACTTCCGGTAGTAGCCTGCTAAGCCTAGGAAGCTCCGTACTTCCGTTACGTTGGTCGGCTGCGGCCAATCATTAATCGCTTCAATTTTGCTCGGGTCCACCGAGATTCCTGCTCCCGAGACGATGTGCCCCAAGAATGCTACCTGGTCCAGCCAGAATTCACACTTTTTGAACTTTGCATAGAGCTGCTTCTCCCTCAATACTCCTAGCACTATTCGTAGGTGTTGCTCGTGCTCCTCCTTCGTCTTGGAGTAGATAAGGATGTCATCTATGAATACAATTACAAACTTGTCTAGATAGGCTTCGAACACCCGGTTCATTAGATCCATGAAGGCCGCCGGTGCGTTCGTCAGTCCAAAGGGCATGACTAGAAATTCGAAATGCCCGTATCTGGTACTGAACGCCGTTTTGGGAACATCTTCCTTGCGGATTTTCAGTTGATGGTAGCCCGACCTCAAGTCGATCTTAGAAAATACTGTGGCGCCTTGTAATTGGTCGAAGAGGTCGTCTATTCGGGGTAGTGGATACTTATTCTTGATCGTCAACTTGTTAAGCTCCCTATAATCTATACACAGTCTCATCGAGCCATCCTTCTTTCGTACGAACAAGACTGGCGCTCCCCAGGGAGAAAAGCTGGCCTGAATGAATCCTTTCTGTAGGAGTTCATCTATTTGTTCCTTCAACTCCTTTAATTCGGTTGGCGCTAATCGATATGGAGCTTTGGACACTGGTGCTGCTCCCGGCACCAGGTCAATCGTAAACTCAATTTCTCTGTCTGGGGGTAATCCCGGCAATTCTTCTGGAAATACCTCTGGGAAATCCTTAATCACTGGTACGTCTTCGAGTTTCGTGGGGGTATTCTCTTCTGCCTTCAGCGCGAACACCAGGTATGCCTCGCATCCGGAATTGACTAATCGTTGAGCTTTTAAGGCTGATATCCTCGGAGTGCCTCTCCCCTTCATTGTCCCCTTGAAGGTGACAGGTTCTTCCCCTTCTAAGCTAAACGTAACTACTTTACGGTTACAGTCTATCACTGCTCCGTACTTTGAGAGCCAGTCCATCCCGAGGATCACTTCGTAGTCGTCCATCGGGATGACTATCAGGTCTACCGGCAATTCTCTATTACCGACTAAGATTGGGCAATTTCTTAACATTTGACTAGTCCTAGTTGGTGCCCCGCTTGGAATTGCTACGCTATACTCGTAATCTACTCGCTCAGGCGTTACCCCTAGTTTCGTCACATACTTCACAGACGCAAACGAGTGGGTCGCCCCGGAATCTACTAGAATGCACGTGGGAGTTTGATGGACCGGTAGGGTACCTGTTACCACCTCCGGGTTGTTCTCTGCTTCCTCGGACGTGATGGTATACACCCGTGCTGGCACCATCGGGGGTCTTACTGGGTTTCCTGCCTGATTCCCTGGAATGTTTTCAGGGCACTGCTTCGCCAAGTGACCAATCTTCCCGCATCTGAAGCACGCATTGGCGGGTGTGTTGCAGTTCCCAAAGTGCTTCCTTCCACACCTCTGACAGTTAGGGAATTGAGCTGCCCCTTGATTCTGGTTTGGGTTCGGTGGTCTGTTCATCATTCCCTGAGGCTGTTGAGGAGGCCGGTTCTGGAATCTCTTCTTGCCCCCTCTAGGCATAAACTGCCGTTTCGGGTCTCCTCCACTCCATTGAGCTCCTTGTATCTGAGCGAATTTGCGTTTAGCCTCTTGTGCCTTCACGATCCTGGCCTCCGCCTGTTCGGCTATCATAGCTCTTTCTGCTACCTGAGAGTATGTAGCTCCCTGAGTCCCTGCCATGCTCACGTCCCTGTAGAGCTCAGGCTTCAATCCTTCCAGGAAGCGTTCGACTTTTAGAGCTTTCGTGCTGATCATGTGAGCAGCGAACCTGGACAGCTGCTCAAACTTCCTTATGTACTCGGCCACTGTCATGGGCCCCTGCCTGAGATTGATGAATTCGTTCAGGCGCTGTGCTCGAATCGGGGCGGTGAGGTACTTGCCCCTGAACAATTCCTTGAATCTTTCCCAGCTCATTGTAGCGGGGTTCTCCAACACCATGATGGTGTCCCACCAGTGTCCTGCGTTCCCTCGTAGTAGGAACGCAGCACAAAGGGCCTTCTCCGCCTCCGGAACCCTACTATAGACGAACATACTCTCGAGAGTCCTCAACCAATCCTCAGCTGCTGTCGAGTCAGCTGTGTCTTCGAAGGTCGGTGGGTTCAACCTTCGGAATCGTTCTCCCACCACCTCAGTCCTTTCCGCCTGAGTTGGCCCATCATTAGCAGTATTCTGTTGGATCAGTTGTTGGATCTGCGCCGACTGCTGACGGACTAATTCCGTTAGCTGGAGAATCGTTGCATCCCGATTGTCGGGAGGGGCCGTGTTTCCCCTGTTCTGGTCGTCGCCACCACTCGACTCTCCTCTCGTTCTTACCATCTTTATACCCTATCCTGATTGTCCTATGGCCAATAAATTATACGACATAGAAATTCACATAGACTTAACACTTACTTGCAAGGCCGCCTCCGCTCTTTTGGGTGTGTGTGTGTGGACAGTCTACAGAACCTGTGACCGAAGCTCTGATACCACCCTGTGACGCCCCGACTTCCTAACCGCCTAACCTAGCGTATTTCTACGTGCCTAGCGAGTTTGTAAGTAAAGAAGTGCACCGAAAACGCGTACAAATTTTTTCATTTTTCATTTACGAAATGGAACATTGTTCTATACAAGACAAAAGAATGCATGTCGAACATCAAGTTCCAGACATGGTCTCACTACAACGGCGAAGGTGTGTCGGCACAGCAAAAGCTCCTATGCGCCCGGCCTCACAGGTCGTCATCCACACACACACGTCCACCCCAAAAGCAGCGCGAAGCTCCAAAAGATCAGCCTTGTCTTACAACACGATCACATACCGTGGACGTCGGTGCCTACAACACACAACGTAAAGAATGAGCCACCGAGGCTCAGTAAGCAGAAATCATGCATGTATGCACGTGTCACTCCCCTGCAAAGGCAATCCACGCCGATGCACATAACACTCCGCAAAGGCGATCCGCGCCAATGCTCCTAGTACTCCTACTAGTATCACTCAGGGCCCACGACGCCCTTACTATGCACCACTAAGAGCTCAATGTCCTCAATAGGATCGTGACAGCGACCCACGCTGGGTAGCCTACGCTAGGTCTCCCTAGGTCGCACCCTCCCAGGTCGTCCCCTCTGTCATACGGTTGCCCACGCTGGTAGCCTACGCTAGGATTCCCCCTAGGTCGCTCCTTCCAGGTCGCTCCTTCCGCAAAGAGGGCAGTTGCCTACGCCAGTTAGCCTACGCTAGCATAGCTAGGTCGCTCCTTCCTGGGTCGCTCCTCCTGCCTCATCATAATAATCGGCGTCGTACGCCATATAGGGTGCCATAGAAGTCGTCCGTGACTCAACTACGAGTCGACACACCGGCCTATATAGGCGGGTCTTAGTCGCATGCAAGCGACATAATAGTATGCACTCTCAGCCCCACGACTCTCCCTCACGAGTTCGTGTGTGCACGTGAGTATGCATATGCAGATGCAGGTAAATGCAACATAGACTTACCATATTTAAATACTTCAATCAATTTACAAATTCATGAAATCCCATAAACACGAAATCACGCAATTTAGGCACGTAAAACAAGTTGTGTGTCGTAGTTGGACTTCTACTTACCTGTCGTCCAAGCTTAACCTAGCGTATGGTCCCGTGAACCTCCTAATGTACGACCTTTTAGAATAAAAGGGTTATGATGTTAGTACTTTTGCTTTCCTCGGCTAATTCGTCGAAATAATAATTTGCGTCATGCTTAGTTATTTAGACTTTGTATAAATTCCCTAGGCCTCACATCTCTCGATTTGCCTTATTAATTTCCCAAGTCAGTCGATTCCTATTCCGTATTATCTTTAAGTAAAGTTCTCGGCCCTTTAATAAATTTCTAAGTTAGAGGATTTAAATTTCTTTGTGAAAGGCTCGGCGAAAGTCGTTTGATTTTATTAGGTTTCGCCCGACTTTGCATGTATGGGACTTCATCATGATTTCGATATGTTTCTATGAGAGTTCGTATTTAGCATTAAAATGGATCTCGACATCGCGTGAAGAATTCGACATTTACAAGACCCGAGATTATTTGAGGATCTCGATATTATTAGACCTCGACATTGTTGGGAAATCTTGGTATTGTGTTTCGACATTTAGCTAAAGGGTCTCGGCATTTAGAAATCTCGACATTAAACGATTTAAAGATCTCGACATTTTGTTCTAAATTTCGCTCGACATTGCAAAAAATCTCGATATGATATATCGACATAAATTCAACATAGGTCTCGACATATTTCCTAACAAGGTTTCGACATTTCTCCTTAACACTTCGACATTTTGAGGGTTTCGATATTTATCATTGGCTCTCGACATTTGGTGCTGAAAATGTCGACATGAAACTCACATGGTCTCGACATTTATATCACTTTCTTTGAATTCGACATTTTGAACTATTTAAAGATATCGACATTTATATCGACATTTATCTAGTTAGAAGGACCCGACATTTCTTTCCAAACAGGAGGAACTCGACATTTTATACTCAATTCCACTCGACATTTTTCCCTTGTGGTTTCGACATTTTTATTGGCTCTCGACATTTTCCTAGCATTTCGACATTTGCTCGGATAGAAGATCTCGACATCCTATTTTAACATTTCGACATCTTTCTTAGCAAGGTTTCGACATTTATACCGATTTATTTGAACCCGACATTTTATCATGCATCTCGACATTTTTAACTATCTAACCTCGACATTCTTAATTCGACTTTTTGCTCGGCTCGACATCTTCTTTAGTATAAGGACTCGACATTTTAACCATCTTAGCTCGACGTTTTTATTCCTTTTTATCTCGACTTTCTATTCATTCGATTAATAAATCTCGGCACTTACTACATCTCGACATTTAACTCGACATTCTACCCTTATCATTTCGACATTTATACAATGGAAATCTCGATATGACAATTCGACATCTTAGCTAACATTTCGACATTTATCATCTTCTTCATCCCATCGAAGCTAAGTTATAGCTTATTCTACCCAACATTTATCTAAGCTCAAGAGAATCTTTAGCTTATGGATTTTCGTCCAAGGTTAGGGCTTTTGCCTTCTATGATGCACCGAGTTCCTTGAATTCCTTAGTTCTCAACATAATATAACTAATTAGGCCTACTAACGGAAAACGTAATAGCTCGAGGTGGAAATTTCATTTACCTACTCGAAACCCTAGCTTGCTCAATAACGTTGCTTTGAGTTTCCTTCGGCCTCTTCTCTTTGCTCCTTCACTTGGTTTTCTTCTTTCTTTGTTTTCGTTGGGTTCTTGGTGAGATTAGGGAATTTAGGTAGTGAGGTAGATATTTTAATGAAAGGGAGACATGGTGAGGGGATTCAAGGCGTGGGATCTCCTTATTTTAAGGATCTTGGTCTCTTAAGGATTTGACTTCAATCACATTGGGCCTAAGTTTAAGTCCTAAGCCCAACATCTTAACCCAAATCCTAGTCTCAACAAAACTTTCCACTTTGTTTTTCCTTAGCCCACTTTCGAAAATTCTCACACCAATTAAACATGGTAAAAGCAAACAATTTAGTTGTACTTAGTTCGTAAGGTCACGGAAGTATATAATCTAGCACGCGAGTTTCACATAAATCACACAAGCACAAAAATAATTTCACGAAATGCACATAATCGCATTCGTCTTTTATGCAAATTTATTGGCCTCTAATACTTACGGGGAACCCGGGTGCTACAGCCGTATATATATATATATTATTATTATGAACATAATGAAATATACTAGGGCGAAGGCCCGTTGGCGAAAGGGCCGTATACATATATTACTATTATTGTACAAGTAATGAAATACAATAGGGCGGAGACCCGTTGGCGAAAGGGCCGTATACATATACTACTATTATTGTAAAAATAATGAAATATATTAGGGCGATGCCCGTTGGCAATGTGGCCATATAGACACACTTATGATATGATTGGGCGATGCCCGTGGCGGTAAGGTGCGACCTGGAGGGTGCGACCTGAGGGTGTAAGCGATACAGGGTGGAACCCTGGTGTAGGCTACCTCAGCTTGGGTAACCAGCGTGAGCGACCGCTGGACAGTCGGGGACGACCGGGATTATATGGCGACCTAGGGGAACGATGTGCATCCTAGGGTTCGGCCATCCGGCGTGGACCGCTGTCGTGTTGTCCCTGAGGGACGTGAGCTCTTGTGGTGCATAGTGAGATTAGCCGAGGGCCCTGAGTGATGTTAGTACGAATATGATGAGCATCGGCGCAGATCGCCTTTGCGAAGTATAGGTGCATCGGCGCGGATCGCCTTTGCGTAGGTAGTATATGCATTGGCGTGGATTGCCTTTGCGGGGAAGGGACATGTGCATACATGCATGATTTTTGCTTACTGAGCCTCGATGGCTCATTTCTTTATGTTATGTGTTGTAGGTACTTACGATCACGGTACGTGATCGCCTAGCTGGCAAGGCCTATCTTTTGAAACTTCCGAGCGTCTTTTGGGGTGGACGTGTGTGTATGGATGACGACCTGTGAGGCCGGGCGCATAGGAGCTTTTGCTGTGCCATCGCAACCGTTCCGAGTAATTACGACCTAGAAATAGTACATAATTAGAACTCGAAGAATTGCTTTTGTCGCCGTAGCATTTCCTTTGGTATGTATTGAACAAAGTTCCATGATGCAAATGGAAAACGAAAAATTTCATACGCCTTTCTGTAGTTCCATCATTTAAATACGCCATTAGGCACTTAGGACGACGTTAGAAATGGTGGCGATGGCTAGGGTCGCTACAGTTGGTATCAGAGCCTCGGTCACAGGTTCTGTAGACTGTCCATACACACACACCCAAAAGCGCGGAAGCAGCCTTGCCTGTAAGTGTTATGAATATTATGCTTAGGTGCTTTTAATAATGTGCCTCCTTGTTTCACTAATTGAAGAATGACTAGCGAGTCTAGAGAATTGATTGGCGAGTCGAGTCGCGGGGTGACAACTGGATCACCTACGAATGAACAGAGCTCAATGCTCCTACACCTCACCGAATTGGTCCAACAACAGTCGGATCAAATCGGCGAACTGAAAGACCAAGTTAGTGAACTCAAGGGTCTGATCTACGATCTTATCGACAAACAGAGTTCCTTCGACCCCCCTAGATCCTCGTACCCGGGGATAGTAGGAAGGGAATTCCCAGAACGGAACCCTCCAGCTCCTAGGGATATTACCAACCCTATTAGATTGGAAATCCAGGTTTCCCAAGCTCAGAAGGGAAAGCGAAAAATGGGTGATAGGACCGGGCCAGCTCAACAGTCCGACCCCAATAAGGGAAGGCCTCAACCTTTTCCACCCACCATACCAATGTGCCGAAGATGTGCACGGCGACACCAGGGAGTCTGCAACTCACAGAATGCGAACTGCTTCAAGTGTGGCAAGGCGGGTCACTATTCTAGGGCGTGCCCGGGAAAGAGACCGGGAAGCCAAACCGATGGTCAAGCAGAACCATCAACAGGGCCAGCTAGAGCATATGCAACCATATCGGAGGAAACAGAGGGGAACCCGCCAGTGGAGACAGGTAACCTACCCGCCCATCAAACCATCATCATGCATCTTGGTAACTTAGAAGCCACACACCCTTGTGTACTCTTTACTTACGTAGCGAGACTCGAACTTTCTTCTGGTTAATTTGAGTACAAGCATGAAAGTCACCATTTCTCCGGAGACTTCGACCCGAACTGATCAAGACCATGATCTCCCTTCTTGAATATTATTTCCTTCTGGAGTATAATTACGAGGCTACATTTTGCTCTCTTCCGCAGGACAGATCTAAACCCCGTAATGTCGGAATGCGACCCTGATTCAATCTTTCCGACCTCCTATAAATCATGCATGTTCAGTAGCCGAGTGGCGCAACGGAAGCGTGATAGCACTCGGAAATTTCAATTTCTGCCTAAAATCTGAATTATAGCCATTTCGGATAGCTCGTCGAAGCGGATGTAGGTTTGACTAGATTGGGCGACACACACATCTGCTTGATCCAGAGTTCGCTGATAGGATTCGAGACGACAAGCGAGACCCTATGATCTTGTTTCCTCTCCTTCTATTCCAAATAGAATACCCTTCTCTTCTGTCGTAACACGAACATTCTCTCTCGAACCTCTAGAAATAAAGAATAAGTAGATTGTTTTAATGGAAGAGTAGGTTAAAACTAGTCGCAGGACTTCGCGTCCCATATTAGAAATAAGGGCGACTGCTAAGACTCCGAATATGCCCTACAATTAGCACGTTAGGAGCCTACATAAATCCTAGATAAAACCTGGATTTCGGGAATGCGACGAAAATAGGATGAGTCAAGACAAGGGCGCCATTGTGCCCAATTGACTCAGACTACGATGGACCTGTCACTTACGACCCTCGATCGTTGCCTCCGGTTCTTATCTAAGATGTCAACGAGGTTGCGAAGGCGATAAACACGAATCCTAGAGCCACTCTGCCGTGATTTATCCCTACGCTAAGTGGCCAGTGCAAGAATCCTAGTTACTTCTCGGAAATCTTCAGGATTTTCAATTCCCGAACGACCTTCGCAAGACATGTGTTCCAAATTTTTCGCGCATGACTCAGCATTCTCCGTTTCCCTATGTATCATTTTCAGGAATCTTCTGAACTTTTCATTGCCCTTCTATCGTCTAGAGAGAGTTCGGTATCCTGAGTAGTTCCAAACGGGCTGATTTCGGGGGCGAAATCCTCTTTAAGGGGGGGAGGATGTAGCACCCGGGGTCCACGTAAGCTAATATGGCCAATAAATTTGCATGAATATTGGGTGCAATTATGTGTATTCCATGTATCAATTATGTGCAATTGTAAGACCCGGAAATTTAAGTACGGGATTTACGGCATAATTAAGAGCAGAGATAATTAATTTGAGAAAAAGTTGAGTTAATTACGTCAGGGAGCTAGGATTTTGAGTGAAATACTTTATTTAAGACACGTAATTAATTTATGTCTAATGTGCGATATGTGCTTCTATGTGTTTACATGATTTCAAGTGACGTGATTTATAATCCTTATACGTGTTACGAATTATGATTCTGTGATCCATGTGAATTCATGAAGTATGGGTACCATATTGTATGTGTATAAGAGTTATGAGGACTTAAGGAATTTAAGTCACTAGTACACGTGGCATGCACGTACGAAATCGCCGAGCTCAAATTGAGCAAGTTAGAATCGGCCGATTTCCACACACACATGGAATTAGAATTTCAGGGTAAATCGAGTAGGAATCGGGCGATTTAACGAAACCACATTTCGGGCGATTAAGATAGCAAGTACACGTGGCATGCATACGAGAAATCGCCGATTTTGAACTAACGAAGCTAGGAATCGGGCAATTAGTTACATAGAAGACATTGGTCGAAAATGAATTAGAAGGACATATAATCGGGCAGCACTTGAATAGTATAAGTTTCGATCAAGTTAGAAATCGGGCGATTTCTTAAACCAATCCTAGAGATCGACGATTTATGCCCAGGACGAAGTGTAATCGATCGATCTGAAGATAAAATAGAAGGAATAAGGAAATGAAGAAAATTGTTATATGTGAATTGGGCCATACAATGTGGGCTAGAAATTTCCATAGTTGATCCAATTCATAAGAAATCAATTAGGAGACAACTTTCCTTAAAATAAGGAAATCCCACGTCTACTCTAGGTATTGCCCATTTCATCCAAGAAATATCTAAGCCTAACACCTCAACACTCCATAATTTACTCCAAAACCCACGAAACTAGAAAGGAGAAGGGAAAGGAGCCGAGAGGATTTCATCGAAAGGAACACCTCAAGTTAGCTTGGACTTCGAAAATTAGTAAGTAACGCCAAATCCCTAAGCCACTTTGATTTCTTTCTATTAAGATTATGTAGCTAAAAATTTCGAGCTAGGGTTGGGAAAATTCGACGGAGTTAAAGCGTACTATAGAAGGCAAATGCTCTAACTTAGGGCATAGAATCATACTTTAGGGTTTCGATGGAAGTAGCTAAGTATGAGAGAGTTTAATGAGCTATAGGGATCATTTCGTTAAAAGGGGATGATTCTGGATTAGTGATGAACATTGTTGGTAGGATGAACGATGAACGCGATTTCGGATAGGTGATTCAAGGCTCGATCGAATCGATAGAATTAGGTAACAAATCGGGCGACTCTTGCTTGAGTAAGGAAATCGGGCGATTTAATGTAAGAATACTAAGTTCCACTAAAACCTAGAAATCGGGCAAATTGCTGCATGTGAAGGATTGATCGAAACCAAGTAGAACAAGCACCAAATCGGGCGATTTGAACAGAATCTTCACGTGGCATGAAAGGAAGAAATCGCCGAGATCTAGTTGACAAACCCTAAGTCGGGCGATTTTGAGTTACTACTAACATACGGCGAAATGTGCATGTGAGGAATCGATTAAATTAAATGTATGGGGCAATGTAATCGTGCGATTTAAGCTCAAGGGGTACTCGGCGAATTTGCGGGGCATTAAAACCCTACAAATCGGGCGAAATGTCGAGCATGCATGCATGAAATCGGGCAAGCTAAGGTGACGTCAACGCGCGGCGATTTCCATCCTTTAAGACCACAAATCGGGCGAAACAAGCCACATGCAAGAATCAAATCGGGCGATTTGTTGAGCAATGAGAGCAATCGGCGATTCCAGATTCCACACGCCACAAATCGGGCGAATCCATCCCATGTATGACAAGTCGGGCGAAAGCCATTCAAATAGGCACAAATCGGACGATTAGGACAGAAACTCCACGTGGCATTTGGAGAACAAATCGCCGAGCTTTGGTCCATGAAATCACAAATCGGGCGATTTCCTCCCATGTTCCAATTTCAGGCGAAAGTTAAATCGCCGAACTCTTTCTCGAACGATTTTAACCATATCTCTAAATCGGGCGATTTCCTCTTATTGGATGGCTTAAATCGACCGAATTGCTCAACCATTTCGTACATGGAATCGAGCGAAATGAAGAAGAAACTAAAATCGGGAGAATTGAAAATTAACAATAACCTAACTCTAGCCGAATTCGTTAGGTCACAATTCGAGACTAACTTTACTTAGGAATTTATTGGGTGGGGACTTGATTTAGTAAGACTCGAACGACTTAGGACTCTATTAAAATTAATAAAGTCCGACATTTAGTTCGACCTAAGTGTAATAAAGGCGTAATACTAATACGATAATATTTATGTTTAAAGGTCGTACGTTAGGAGCAAACGGGGAGAATACTAATTACGCTTGGACGACAGGTAAGTAGAAATCCAACTACGACACATAACTTGTCTGAATGCACTTGCTTTATGCGAATACGTGCTTCTGTGATTTTATGTTTACGTGATTTAATTGATATGCTTTTATATGAGCGTGTCTGAAGTTTAAATTGGATGACAAGGTGCTTCGAGGCTTACCTGAATTGTGATTACTTGATATTACGTGACTATGTGCCTCGATGATTACATGAATTACGTGGAATAATTGTATATTCTGTCTCTTGGTAATATCGTCTGGCATTTGTTGCATTTTCATACTCACGTGCATACACTATCATATGTGGGAGGGTTGTATGAGTCGAGTATGCATATATATGGTGTATCGCTTGAAAGCGATTGATACATTGCCGATATGGGCATGTGTTGTCGACTCAGTTGAGTCAAGGGCTGTCCACTATGCCACCAGGGCGACGTTTAGCGTCGTCAAACTATTATATAAAATATATGGATTATGATTAGGGCAGATGTCCCGATGGCGAAAAGGCCGTATACATATATTATTATTATTGTACACGTAATGAAATATATTACGGCGATTCACGAGGCCGACTGCCTGATTCACGAGAGGCAGGTATATATAGATATATTACGGCGATTCACGAGGCCGACTGCCTGATTCACGAGAGGCGGGTATATATATATTACGGCGATTCACGAGGCCGACTGCCTGATTTACGAGAGGCAGGTATATAAATATATTATGGCGATTCACGAGGGCCGTATATATATATATATTATTATTATGAACATAATGAAATATACTAGGGCGAAGGCCCGTTGGCGAAAGTGCCGTATACATATATTATTATTATTATTGTACTTGTAATGAAATATATTAGGGCGAAGACCCGTTGGCGAAAGGGCCGTATACATATATTACTATTATTGTACAAGTAATGAAATACAATAGGGCGGAGACCCGTTGGCGAAAGGGCCGTATACATATACTACTATTATTGTAAAAATAATGAAATATATTAGGGCGATGCCCGTTGGCAATGTGGCCATATAGACACACTTATGATATGATTGGGCGATGCCCGTGGCGGTAAGGTGCGACCTGGAGGGTGCGACCTGAGGGTGTAAGCGATACAGGGTGGAACCCTGGTGTAGGCTACCTCAGCGTGGGATACCAGCGTGAGCGACCGCTGGACAGTCGGGGACGACCGGGATTATATGGCGACCTAGGGGAACGATGTGCATCCTAGGGTTCGGCCATCCGGCGTGGACCGCTGTCGTGTTGTCCCTGAGGGACGTGAGCTCTTGTGGTGCATAGTGAGATTAGCCGAGGGCCCTGAGTGATGTTAGTACGAATATGATGAGCATCGGCGCAGATCGCCTTTGCGAAGTACAGGTGCATCGGCGCGGATCGCCTTTGCGTAGGTAGTATATGCATTGGCGTGGATTGCCTTTGCGGGGAAGGGACATGTGCATACATGCATGATTTTTGCTTACTGAGCCTCGGTGGCTCATTTCTTTATGTCATGTGTTGTAGGTACTTACGATCACGGTACGTGATCGCCTAGCTGGCAAGGCCTATCTTTTGAAACTTCTGAGCGTCTTTTGGGGTGGACGTGTGTGTATGGATGACGACCTGTGAGGCCGGGCGCATAGGAGCTTTTGCTGTGCCATCGCAACCGTTCCGAGTAATCACGACCTAGAAATAGTACATAATTAGAACTCGAAGAATTGCTTTTGTCGCCGTAGCATTTCCTTTGGTATGTATTGAACAAAGTTCCATGATGCAAATGGAAAAACGAAAAATTTCATACGCCTTTCTGTAGTTCCTTCATTTAAATACGCCATTAGGCACTTAGGACGACGTTAGAAATGGTGGCGATGGCTAGGGTCGCTACACCATGCCACTTTTTACAAGGTAGTGGGAAGGCCGGTTCCTTTGGTCTGATTTTTGCGCGTTGAGCAATGCCTTCTCTTGTCACCATCTTACTTTTTCTTTTGTTATCTCCCCCTCATTTTCTCATTTGAACAACCATTCGAAGAGAATAGAGTTCGGTTGAAGGCTGGGAATAGGTTTCAAATGAAGAAAAGGACATCGGAGAAGGCTCAAAGTGGATGACTAAGGGCTAACGTGAGGGAATTTATATAAGGCCGTATGAGGAATATCCTAAACTCCCTTATCATTTTCCTGACAATCTAACGCAGGATGAGTATGACACAAAGAATCACTAGGTAAGACAAGTAACTTATGTGTGACTCACTCGAGAAGTAGATCCAAAGAAAGGAAAAAGGAGCAAGCTTGAATCCTCACGAATGTAGAGTGACTTTGTTCTAGTGGAACAATCAAATGACCTTTTAGACACAAGAATGCGACTTAGACTGACAAATTTTAAGCAATTAAATCGATCGCATGTCGGGGTAAAATTCTAGGTGACTTTAGATCAAAGCATCCTAACGGATTTCGTCATACCCCTTTATATTATATATAGAAATATATATTATATATTTTTTTATTTTTATTGTTATTATTATTATTATATTTTATTTTTATATTATTTTTATCACGCAAGATAAGGACAAATAAGCATAGAAAACACATAGAATAGAGCATGTGATAGTACAGAAGATCAGGTAATGCACATATTACGGAAGATTCAACATGCCTAATTTTCCGACAAGGAATTGAAATCGTTTCTCATCAAGGCCTTGGTGAAAATGTCGGCTAGTTGAAACTCCGTGTTCACAAAGTACATCTCTATCGTGCCTTTTTCTATGTGATCTTTGATAAGATGATATCTAATGTCGATGTGTTTTGTGCGTGAATGATGAACAGGATTGCAAGTAATGGCGATTGCACTCTGACTATCACTATATATGGGTATATTATCTAGATTGTACCCATAGTCCCGAAGCTGTGTCCGCATCCACAGCATCTGTGAGCAACAGCTGGCGGCAGCTACGTATTCTGCTTCGGCCGTCGAAGTGGACACACAGTTATGCTTTTTGGATGACCAGCAAACCAGCTTTTCGCCTAGAAATTGAGCGCCACCGGACGTGCTTTTCCTGTCCATTCGGCAACCTGCATAGTCAGCGTTAGTGTAGCCGATAAGTTTAAAATTCGTATCCTTTGGATACCATAGGCCAAGGGTAGAGGTGCCCTTAAGGTAGCGTAAAATTCTTTTGACCGCGAGCATATGGGATTCTTTGAGATCGGCTTGAAAACGGGCACACAAGCAGGTGGCAAACATGATATCCGGCCGACTCGAAGTGAGGTAGAGAAGAGATCCAATAATACTGCGATACAGCGTGATGTCGACCGATTTACCAGAGGGATCGGCATCCAACTTGCATCTTGGTGACATAGGAGTGCTGAGAGGCTTGCTCTGGTCTTGATGAAACGTCTTCAGAATATCCTTGATGTATTTTTTCTGACTGATGAAAATTCCACCATTGAGCTGCCTGACTTGAAGGCCTAAAAAAAATTGCTTCTCTCCCATGTGACTCATCTCGAATTTGCTCTTCATGAGATCTCCAAACTTCTTGCAGAGCCGAGGATTTGTTGATCCGAAGATGATGTCGTCGACTATACTTGGACGACCATCAGATCTTTGTCATGTCATTTAATGAAGAGGGTTGTGTCTATCGTTCCTCGTATGAATCCAGACTTCACGAGGAAATCACTCAGGACATCGTACCAAGCACGTGGGGCTTGTTTTAGTCCATAGAGAGCTTTGTCCAAGCGATAGACATGATCGGGATGTTCTTGATCAACGAAACCTTCCGGCTGAGCGACGTAGACTCCTTCTTTTAACACGCCGTTGAGAAAGACGGTTTTAACATCCATCTGATAGACTTTGAAGTCTTTGTGAGCCGCATAAGCCAGCAGGAGGCGGATAGCTTCGATACGGGCAACAGGAGCATAAGTCTCGTCGTAGTCGATGCCTTCCTGTTGATTGTATCCCTTAGCAACTAGCCTTTCTTTGTTCCGGATCACTTCACCATCTTCATTCTTCTTATTCTTGAAAACCAATTAGTTCCGACCACTGTTTTCCCATGTGGACGGGGTACCAAGGTCCACACTTGAAGACGTTCGAATTGATTGATTTCCTCTTGCATTGCAATTGTCCAATCCGGGTCTCGAAGTGCGTCTGCTACTTTGGTAGGCTCGTTTTGGCTCAGGAAGCAACTGAAAAGACTGTGTTGACGACGTGTCCTCACACCAACTGAAGGATCGCCAATTATCTGATCAACCGAGTGGCCTCTCGTCCACTTGCGCTCATGAGGCAAGGCTGAAGTCGATGCGTCAGCCATCTGTTGATCTAGATTGCCTATAGTCTCCGATTGATCATTTGTCTGAGGGAGTTCCAATACTGCACTTGGATTGATCGTCTCTGATGATACTTCCTCGATGACCACTGTAGGTTCTTCGGTGTTCTGTGGCAATTCTGAATCGGGTGGGGTAGAGGTGTGAGATGAACTTGGTACATCGGTCTCGTTTGGTAGAGAATCCATTGTCGGTGTAGTCGTGTATGACCGATATACTGGTTCGAAGAGAGAATCCAAGTCGTCTATTGCAAGTTTCGTTGCTTCGTCTGACACTGATCCTGAAGTTGTTGCCATCTTCTGTTGGTGTTGTGCCAACACACCAGTGATTACGGGTTATGAATTGTTGTCTTCAGAAGCCAACGGGTTGAGAACGGGTCCTGAACTGAGTTGAGCAGGAACCAACGGGTTAGGCACGGGTCCTGGACTGAATTGACCAGAAGCCATATCTGCCACTTCGTGGAAAGTGACATTATAGCTTTCCTTAATAGTTCGGTTGGACGTGATGTATACTCGGTATGCTTTTGATGTTGAAGAATACCCGACAAATGTAGCTTCGAATGCTTTAGGGTCGAACTTTGCACGTTGCTCTCGGTCGTTCGCCACAAAGCACTTGCACCCGAAGACTTTAAGGAAAGAGATATTGGGCACTCTATTATTCACAATCTCGTACGGAGTCTTGTTGAACCATTTATGAACCACCGTCCTGTTTTGAGTAAAACAAGCGGTATTGACTGCTTCATCCCATAGAAAGTGTGGAAGTCCGATTGGATCAGCATTGTACGAGCGGCTTCCACTAGTGTTCGATTTTTCCTTTCAACGACCCCATTTTGTTGAGGTGTTTTGGCGGCTGAAAATTGTTGAATTATTCCAAGTTTCTGATAAAACTCACTGAGGTGATTGTTCTTGAACTCAGTGCCGTTGCCTGTTCGAACAACTTGAATAGTCTGTTGCAGCAGATTTTGAGTTGTGTTCACAAAATTGATAATCAAGTCACCAGTCTCATCTTTCGTTCGGAGGAACTTAGTCCACGTGTAGCGAGAATAGTCATCTACAATCACTAGGACATACTTTCTTCCATTGATACTCTGAGTCTGCATCGGACCACAGAGATCCATGTGAATTAGTTCCAATGGTCGAGAAGTAGATGCATTTTGCTTGATGTGATGAGACGCTCGCTTCATTTTTCCTAATTGACATGCCGAACATTGATGCTCCTTTTGTAGTAGTATAGTTGGAAGACCGTGAACCAACTTTTTCGTAGAAAGGCGTTGCTTTCATATTCAGATGAGACAGTCGTTGATGCCATAAGTTGTTCCTCTATAAATCAATCTGAGAAATGAGGCATACAGCTGTCGAGGGCCGCACAGACGTCAGGTTGATCGTGTAAAGATTGGATCTCCGAAGTCCTTGAAGGAGTTCTGTGTCCTGACTATCCAAAATTCTGCACCGGTCAGCATGAAAGACCACCTGGAAGCCTTTGTTACAGAATTGGCCTATGCTGAACAAGTTATGGCGGAGGCCTTCGACGTATGAGACATCTTTGATGGTTAGATTCTTCAGAATGATATCCGCAAGTCCTAGAATCGGGGCTGAATCGTTGTTCCCAAATCTGAATTTGCCGTTTGGTCGGTCTTTGTAGTTGCTCAGCAGCTCTTGATTACCGGTCATGTGTGTGGAGCAACCAGAGTCGAGGTACCACACATGATGGATCTGCAAAAACAATTTTAGAGAGCTTTAGGTACCCACTTAAGCATGGGTCCTCTCGGATTAGCAGATTTAGTTTTGGGTTCAGATATGATTCCTAAATCTATTTTTGGAAGAGTCTTAATAACCCTTTGCACTTTTGAAAAAGTAGGTTTGGATTTTGCCTCTATAGGAGACTTGGCCCTTTTGGCTTTTTTCGTCCTAGGCGGAGATTTAGGAACCCATTTGGGTTGAACCTTGCAGGGAAGGTTAATTTCAGCACGTACAAATGCTTTGGAGGGTTTGACTGAGGAAAAGATCTTTTCTTGTGATAGTCTCCTAAGGTGCTTGGGGGATTTAATTTCTACGGGATACCTTAGGTGAGTACAGTCATGTACGGCGCCAATGGCTGGATCTTGTTTCCTACGTGTCTTCCTTGTGGCATTTGTTTCAGAATGATTAAATTTTGACGTAGAGCCTATTTCGAAGTTGGTGCTTCTAAAGGTAATCGGCTGAAGTGAATAAGTAGAAGCAACTATCTTAAAAGTGGAAATAGCTCTTTTATTTCTACGAGTGTCTTTTATTGTAACAGAAGGAGTAGCATGTTCAGAAACATTTAAATCTAATGGCTCCTTCTTTATCTTAGTGCTAGACACTCTCGCCTTTGTTTTTATTGCTAACGCTACGCTCCCTGTGGACGTAGGTAAAGTAAAATTAGTCATAGCACTTTTAACAGAATTATTTTTACAATTTTTATCTTTCAAAGGCGTTTTTTCATTTTTCACGCTTTTTGTAATAGCGTGAGAGGTAGTTTGGGAGGACGAGGAAGCCTTGAGATTTTCCATCTCCTTAAATAGTTTTTTCTTTTCAGCTTCGAAATTCTCTCGTTCTTTTTCTAACTTTGCCTGTGACTCTTCTATCTGTTTTATGATAGGGGGTTTGTAGAGAGAATTTTTATAATTAATGTTTTTAACTTCCTCGTACCGTGTTCGAGAGTCAGGAGCAAGAACTTGTACTAAATCAGACACAGGTGTTAAAGATGGTTTCGTATTTCTGTCACTTTCATTTAGTGCTGTGTAGTCAAAAGGGATTTCTGGAACATGCGGACCTTGTCTAATGGATGAATCGAAAGTATTTTCATAAGACGATTCAATAAAATTTTTAAGAGAGGTTATTCCTAAGCCCATGTGTTTAACATCGTATATTTCTTTCTTTTGTAAAATACACGGGTTAGTGAAACCTATGCCTTCTATAGGATTATAGAACTCTATATCCTTGGGCTTGTTCAAAAATATCGTCTGTTCGGATTGTCCCCTACGCGTAACTATATCGTCTAATTTCTTTCGTACGAGTGGATGTTTCGGCGTCCAATTCGTTGTCGAGACGGGCCATGAGGGCTAAGTTCTCTTCTTCGGAGCTCGACGTGTCCTCGAGCCATTGGTCCTGTTCGGCCATGAGAGCTACTCCAGCTTCTTTCTGTTTTGTCAATTGAAGCTTCCTGGAGTAGTTGTTTGCATCTCTTTTCTTCGGGAGAGTGCACTCTCTGGCGAAGTGACCTGCTTTGCCACAGTTAAAGCATTTGTTAGTCTCTTTGGGATTCTTGACCTCGGAACTCTCCGGAGCACGTTCTTTGTTCTTGGAGCTTGTAGTCCGAAGTCTATTGGCTGAGGTTGAAGACTTCTTCTTGAAGTACTTCTTGCTCATCATTTGTCCAATGAGAGCTAACTGTTTTCCAAGGGCTTTCATGTTCGGCTCGATGTCGGAGTCCGATTCATCTTCCAACTCTGATGATGAAGGTGGCCTAATGATCTTATCCTTTCTTGATCTTGTGCTCCTCTTCTCCGAGACTAAGCAACCGTGTCATCGGTTTGTTTGCCTTTCTGCTCTTTGGTAATCTCGCGGATATCCTCTCATGCTGAGCGAGATTATCGAACACGACATGGACATCCAACTCCTCTAGATCTTTATTGTGTCGTATTTGAGTGGATATTTTCTTCCATTCCGTGGGCAGAGAAGATAGAAATCTAATGTTTGTCTCCATGTTTGTCTTCGTTATTTCTATCTTCCTCATCTCGTTGAGAAGAGTGAGGTATCGTTGGTAGATTTCGTATGGACTCTCCTCCGGCTTTGCTTTGAATGAGAAAGCAGTGAGAATGTTCGCTTCTTGGCCTTTATGCCAACTTCCGTCCTTTGCATCATCCTATGCAGCTCATCCCACATCCCTTTGGCCGATGTAAGGCTGTCGATTTGTCTGTATATATCGTTGGGGATGCCCTGCATAAGGGTATTCATGGCTACGAGATCAGCCTTAGCTCGAGCTCTTTCCTCCAGAGAGTATTCTCTAGGCTCCTTTAGTCGTCTAGAAGCTGGAATTACTGGAGTAGCTGTTTCGTCCCCGGGTACATGAACCCAGAACTGTGCCGATCCCTTTTCAAGGGACTGCAGTAGATTTTCAGCTTGATCCTTTAGAGCGATGAAATTCAGGAAGCGGCTTCTCCACACTGTGTATTCGCCTCTTTGCAAGATCGGCGGACGGTTGTCATTTCCGAGTGAGTATGCATCCATGTTTGTATTATAGTAGTCGAGTTGTTGGAGGATCTTCGTTGATTGTTTTGAGGGTTGAAGACGATGTAAAGTGCTTCACAAGTGACGAAATTTGTTAGTAGCGTTTGATTCGAAGATTAGATCGACAATTATTTTCGATTCAATCTTTAAAGTATGATCGAAATTAATTTCGTCGATATAGAATGTATTTACTGTTTCCGTGCGAGAAATTTTGTCAGCGGAAAATTTTACGAGCGAAATAAATTGCCCAAAATCGTTCAGTCGAGAAAAATTTCCTGATCGTGAATTTATTTCGATCGTAAAGAAACAGTACGTTAGTAAGTTTCTCGACAAGTCAGAATAAATCCGTTGACTAGAAAAGTTTCTCGCGTATAAATGATTTTCGCCTGGTCAAACGTTAAAAGGTTTGACTGAAAAAGTTTTTCGAGTGAAAGTTATTACGCATGTAAGGTCAAAATTGGTCTCACTTGAAAAAGTTTTTCGCTGGATAATGCTCGAGAAATATTTCTAACTAGAAACGTTTCTGCTGTTGACGATTCTAGCGCTGACTTCGTATTCTGACCGAGAAAAATTCTCGCGCTAAGTTTATCGATCGAGAAACTAATCCGATCGCAAAACTTAGCGAGAAAAATTTGAGCAATCGAGAAAAATTCACAGAATACGATTAACACAAATTTGAGCAAAAACAAAGAATCAGATAGTGAAGCTTGAGGTAATTGCTCGCAATCAAGTACTAATCACGCACGAACAAGGAATTAAACACGTTATGAAGCAAAATCTATCGAATTTGATCAAAATCAGAACGTGTTCTTAATGTTCTTCGTCAACAGTAAAATTTCAGAATCAAATTAATCAAAATTCGACGTTCAAACTGCTACTGATTTAGTCGCAATGATCATTTATCACTTAATCTAGCACTGAAACATCAGATTCAAGTCAATTGAGCACAGAATTAAGCTATTAGATCGAAAAACTTTTCTCGCCAAACTGTTCTTCGATGGAACAGTGTTCGAAATAAAATTTCGATCCAATTCTAACAATTTACGATTCAAAACAGAACGAATCTGCTCTGATACCAATTGTTAGGTCCTACGATTAACAACTCTACGATCCTAGGCTAGAATTCATAGTAAATCGATCGTTTAAATAATCAATTGAATTCGATCGAAAAACTCAAGTTAAGAACACTAGAGAGAATTGTAGAGTGAGAAAGTTACTGTTGTTTCTCTCTCTAGAAATCGAATTGCAAGCCCTTCGGTTCAATTCTCTGAACTTTTTCTATTAATCTCAATTGATTTACATGTATTTATACCAAACAAACTTGGTATAAATATAAAACTAGTCCTAATCTAAGGACTACTATACAAAACGCCCCTAATTACAAGGACAACTAATGAAATCAAGCACAATTACAAATGGTATTCTACAGTAAAGAACTAGATGCCTGTCAAGCCGCCAAACTGACGGTAGAAAATAATTATGCTCTCCTAGGCGAGGAACGCAAGAAGTTATATGCAAAAATTAAGAAATTAGATGATCTTCTTACGCGTAGAGGATAATCTGAACAGACGATATTTTTGAACAAGCCCAAGGATATATAGTTCTATAATCCTATAGAAGGCATAGGTTTCACTAACCCACGAGTTCTACGGAAAAAGGAAATATATGATATTAAGCACATGGGTTTAGGAGTAACCTCTCTTAGAGAATTTACTGAATCGACGTACCAAAAGAAAGAGACAGAAATATGAAACTGTCATTAACACCTGTCTCTGACCTATTTCAACTTCCTGACCCTCAAACAGTCCTCGAGGAAACCAAAGACGTTCATTATAAAACTTCTCTCTACAAACCTCCTATAATCAAACAGATAGAGGAATCTCAAGCAAAACTAGATAAAGAAAGAGAGAATTTCGAAGCTGAAAAGAAAACGTTCTTAAAATAGATGGAAAATCTCAAAGCTTCCTCATCCTCCCAAACTACCTCTCATGCTATTATGAAAAGCGTGAAAATCGAAAAATCACCTTCGAAAGATCAAAATGTATTAATAATTCTGTTAAGAGTGCTAAGACTAAAGTTACTTTACCTACGTCTACAGGGAGCATAGGGCAAGCACTAGAATCGAAGGCGAGAGTGTCTAGTCTTAAGAAGGAGCATGTAGATTTGAGTATGCTTAAGAAAGTTACTCCTTCTGTACGAATAAATGACACTCGTAGAAATAAAAGAGCCATTTCCTAGCTTCAAATAATTGCCTCTACATGTACTCTACACCCTACCATTCTTAGAAGCACTAATTTCGAAATAGGCTCTACATCTAAAGCTAAAATTAATCATTCTGAAACAAATGCCACTAGGAAGACTCGTAGGAAACAAGATCCAGCCATAAAGAAAGCTTATGGCGCCGTACATGCTTGTACTCACCTAAGGTATCCCGTAAAGATTGAGTCCCCCAAGCACCTTAGGAGAATATCGAAAGAAAAGATCTCCTCAGTCAAGCCTACCAAAGCATTTGTACGTGCTGAAATTAACCTTCCCTGCAAGGTTCAACCCAAATGGGTTCCTAAATTTCTGCCTATGACGACAAAATCCGAAAAGGCTAAGTCACCTAAAGAGGCAACACCCAAAACCACTTCTACGAAAGTGACTTGGGTTATTAGAACTCCCTCAAGTAATAATTTAGGAATCATATCTGAACCTAAATCTGCTAATCTGAGAGGAACTACAAAGACCGACCAAACGGCAAAGTCAGATTCGGAAACAATGACTCAGCTCTAATTCTAGGATATGGAGATATCATTCTGGAGAAACTGACAATAAAAGATGTCTCGTATGTCGAAGGCCTCCGCCATAACTTGTTCAGCATAGGCCAATTCTGTGATAAGGGATTTCATGTGGTCTTTCACGCTGACCGGTGCAGAAATGGACAGTCAGGACACAGAACTCCTCTATGGACTTCGGAAATCCAACCTTTACACGATCAGCCTGACGTCCGTGCAGCCCTCAACAGCTGTATGCCTCATCTCTCAGATTGATTTACAGAGGAACATCTTATGGCATCAACGACTGTCTCATCTGAATATGAAAGCTCTCCAACGCTTTTCTACGAAAAAGTTAGTTCACGGTCTTCCAACTATACTACTACAAAAGGAGCATCAATGTTCGGCATGTCAATTAGGAAAAATGAAGCGAGCGTCTCATCACATCAAGCAAGTTGCGTCTTCCTCTCGTCCATTGGAACTACTTCACATGGACCTCTGTGGGCCAATGCAAACACAGAGTATCAATGGACGTAAGTATGTGCTAGTGATCGTCGATGATTTATCTCGCTACACTTGGACAATGTTCCTCCGAACCAAAGATGAGACAGGGGACTTGATTATCAACTTTGTGAACACTACTCAAAATCTGTTGCAACAGACTATTCAAGTTATTCGAACAGACAACGGCACTGAGTTCAAGAATAAACATCTCAGTGAGTTTTATCAGAAGCTTGGAATTAGTCAACAATTCTCAGCCGCAAAAACACCTCAACAAAATGGGGTTGTTGAAAGGAAAAACAGAACCCTAGTAGAAGCCGCTCGTACAATGCTGATCCATTCCGGCCTCCCACATTTTTCTTTGGGCTGAAGCAGTAAATACTGCTTGTTTTACCCAAAACAGGACGGTGGTTCACAAACGGTTCAACAAGACTCCGTACGAGATTGTAAATAAGAGAGTACCCAACATCTCATTCTTTAAAGTCTTCGGGTGCAAGTGCTTTGTGGCGAACGACAGAGAGCACCGTGCCAAGTTCGACCCTAAAGCATTCGAGGCAACTTTTGTCAGGTATTCTACAACATCAAAAGCGTACCGAGTATACATCAAGTCCAACCGAACAATTAAGGAAAGCTATAATGTCACTTTCCACGAAGTGGCAGAAATGGCTTCTGAACAAAACAGTTCAGGACCCGTGCTAAACCCGTTGGCTTCTGAAGACAACATCTCAGAACCCGTATTCACTGGTGTGTTGGCACGAAACCAATAGGAGATGGCAACAACTCAGCAATCAACGCCAGACGAAGCTCTAAGACTTGTGTTAGAAGACTTGGATTCCCTCTTTGAGCCTCTACATCCGCCAGTCACCGTCAATCCTACACCCGACGAGGCCGATGTACCAAGTTCTTCAACTGTCCCTACCTCACCTGATTCAGATTTGCCACAGAATAATGAAGAACCTATCATGAGTGTTGAGGAAGAATCATCAGAGTCGCTCCTTCCAAATGCTGACTTGGAACTTTCTCACGCAAATGAACAATCAGAGATCATTCGAAATCTAGACCAACAAATGGCTGATGCATCTTCTTCAGCCTTGCCACATGAGCGCAAGTGGACTAAAGCCCACCCGGTTGATCAGATAATTGGCGATCTTTCGAGCGGAGTAAGGACAAGGCATCAACACAGTCTTTTAGCTGCTTCTTAAACCAAAACGAACCTACTAAGGTAGCAGACGCACTACAAGACCCGGATTGGATAATTGCAATGCAAGAGGAAATAACCAATTCGAACGTCTTCAAGTGTGGAAATTAGTACCCCGCCCGCATGGAAAAACTATCATGGGAACAAAATGGGTATTCAAGAACAAAAAGAATGAAGATGGCGAAGTGATTAGGAACAAGGCACGATTAGTTGCAAAGTGATACAACCAACAGGAAGGTATTGACTACGACGAAACATATGCTCCTGTTGCCCGGATAGAAGCCATTCGTCTCTTATTGGCTTATGCGGCTCACAAGGACTTCAAGGTCTATCAAATGGACGTTAAAACCGCCTTCCTCAACGGCGTACTCAAAGAAAAAGTCTATGTCACTCAGCCAGACGGCTTCATTGATTAGGAACATCTCGATCACGTCTATCGATTGGATAAAGCTCCTTACAGACTAAAACAAGCCCCACGTGCTTGGTATGATATCTTGAGTGACTTCCTCGTAATGTCTGGATTTATTAGAGGAACAGTCGATACGACCCTCTTCATCAAATGGCAAGACAAGGATCTGATGGTCGTCAAAGTTTACATCGACGACATCATTTTTGGTTCAACAAATTCACGTCTGTGCAAGAAGTTTGGAGATCTCATGAAGAGTAAATTCGAGATGAGCCACATGGGAGAGATGCAATTCTTCCTAGGACTTCAAGTCAGGCAGCTCGATGATGGGATATTTATCAGTCAAACAAAATACATTAAGGATATCCTGAAAAAGTTCCATCAAGATCAGAGCAAGCCTCTCAGCACTCCCATGTCAACAAGCTGCAAGTTGGATGCCGATCCCACGGGAAAATCGGTCGACATCACACTCTATCATAGCATGATTGGATCTCTTTTCTACCTCACTTTAAGTCGGCCGGATATCATGTTTGCCACTTGTCTTTGTGACCGTTTCCAAGCAGATCCTAAAGAATCCCACATGCTCGCGGTGAATCGTATTCTTCGGTACCTTAAGGGCACAACTACCTTAGGACTATGGTATCCTAAAGGTACGAATTTCAAACTTATCGGCTATACTGACGCTGATTATGCAGGTTGCCGAATGGACAGGAAAAGCACCTCCGGTGGCGCTCAATTTCTAGGCGAAAAGCTTGTCTGCTGGTAATCCAAAAAGCAAAACTGCGTCTCAACTTCGACGGTTGAGGCTGAATACGTTGCAGCCGCCAGCTGTTGCTCTCAGATGCTACGGATGCGGACTCAGCTTTGCGACTATGGGTACATTTTAAATAATATACCCATATATGTGATAGCCAAAGTGCCATTGCGATTACGTGCAATCCTGTTCACCATTCACGCACGAAACACATAGACATTAGATATCACTTTATCAAGAATCACGTAAAAAAGGCACCATAGACATGTACTTTGTGAACACGGAATATCAACTAGCCGATATTTTCACCAAGGCATTGGATGAAAAACGATTCCAATTCCTTGTCGAAAAATTAGGCATGTTGAATCTTCCGTGATATGTGCATTACCTGATCTTTTGTGCTATTAGATGCTCTATTCTATGTGTTTTCTATGCTTACATGTTTTATCTTGCGTGAATATAATAAATAATAAAAAATATATATAATAAAATACTATACATATACCTATAATATAGGGGAAGGATGAAATCTTTAGGATGCTCGATCTACGTCACAATTAGATTTCCCTGGCATGCGACTGATTGCTTACTTAATTTTGTCAGTCTAAGTCGCATTCTTGTGTCCAAAGCTCAGATAGTTTGTTCCACTAGACACAAAGCCACTTTACATAAGTGAGGATTCTGGCCTGTTATTTTTCCTTTCTATTGATTTATTCCTGAGCGAGTCACACATCAATTGCCTGTCTTAACTAGTGATTCTTGGCTTCATACTCGTCTTTCGTTAGATCCTTAGGAAAATGATTAGAGCACTTAGGAAATTCCTCAATTGGCCTTGAATATAGAAAATCTCAATCCTTAATACAGCCTGTAGTCATCCATTTTGAGCCTTCTCCAATATCATTTTCTTCACTTGAAAATCCTTTAAGCCTTCAACCGACACCTAAGTCTTCGATGGGATATTCAATCGAGAAAAGGAGGGGGAGAAAAAGAGACGACAAAGAAAAAGATGACAAAAGAAGGTGGAAAACGCACACGAGGAATGCTCAACGCACAAAAAGCAGTCCAAAAGAACCTATCCCTCGACTATCACAATCTCATATCATTAGAAGGGGATATGGATCTTGCTGTGAACTTCTCCATCGATAATCTCGTACACTCGTCAGAACGGCTGGAAAGAAGAGCACCAAGAAGTGAACTTCTCCAACGATAATCCGGTCTTATATCGAGATAACGAGAAGAGGAGCACGACCTTGGGTTCAAATTCCACAACTGCGAACTTCTTCAAATTTATAATCTCTGAAACCTCGCTAGGGACTAAGAGAAAAGGAGCGCGGTATCGGCCCGAGAAGGAACAAGAAGAACTTCGCCTTAGATAATCTCTCAGCCTCGTAGAGAAGCGGAGCTTCAGCTTGAGCAAGTGCAGAATGAGACAAAGAAAGGATGAGAACGACGAACAATAAAAGGAAAAACGCCTAAAAGAAGGAGAACGACGAAGAAGAGGAAGAAGATCTTTAGTCCACAATCCCAAAACTATCCTTAGTCAGAGCCAAAATAAAACCCTTCACAGTCTCTATGATTCCACATCGACGATCTCTCGCAAAGGTGAAATGATTAAAAACGCCTCGATCACAGGTAAATTGACTTAAGATTGCTTGTGTTGACTTGAGTGATATATATAATCATCCCAAGGCATAAATAATCGAGTGCCAGAGTGAATCCAGTGAGAGTTGTCGAAATGGATCATTCTATGAACTTAGGACTCTTTAAGTTTGACGACATGACTCGACGGTATGTGATCCTTTCAAATGTCTTGTGAAACTTTAGGCGTGACAATGATCGTAGCAAAATAATCTGACCCCATACTAATAATACTATTAATATATACAATTAAAATAAATAATAATAACAATAAAAAAGATATATATATATATATATATATATAGATTGCACATTTGAATGCATGTTTAAACTTGCATTGGTACGGAATTGATTAAAATGCGACTTTACTTGTTTATGCTCATACCCTCCCGCAACATTTTGAATACATGATTTGGGGACCATGTATCTAAGTGAAATTGCCTAAATTGCGTATAATAATGATTGTTACTTGTATTGATTTGCTTGATTGCGTAATAAATCGATACATGTGCACTATTTGAGGGGGGAGCGTTTACATTGATTCCATGTTTTGAGCTCCAAATATTTTTTATGTTCTTTTCTTTAAGTGTTGCAGAAATTTTCATTCTAAGAATTGCTTTGGTCAATGCTTAAATAAGGAGGACCTCACATAATTTCACGATCGTGAGCTCAAGACATTGATAAAACAATACAGGGGGAGCCTTACTAGATCAATTACTTCTTGATTAACTCTAATATTCTCGACATTTTGCTCTAAGTAATGCAGATTATCGAAGATCAATTTTGGAGCTGGATGTCACTTCTTCGAAAATACAGGGAGTTAATTGCATTTTCGTTTATAATTAGAAGGAGTAATTCTGTGGTTTATTCTTAAAATTTAGGATCAATCTGAGATATTAAGATAAACTTACTATCGAGAAATACGGGCGAATTTGCAATTTTCAATCGCAGTTTCTCGAGCGCAAATTAATTTGGGACCAAATTGTAATTTTTGCCTTCATATTGTCGAGCGAAATTAAACAGGAACCAAAAAGATTTTCGATCGGAATTGTCGAGCAAAAATTGAACAGTAACCAAATCAAAATTCTCGATCGTAAGTTTCTCGATCATAAACAGTAACAGGCCTAATTCTCTAAGTATCGTAAACGTCTAATCAGCCCAAATTAAACGAAATCATTAGTTTGCAGTCGAAAATCCCTAATTACACGCAAAACCCTCGATCACAAAATTCAACAGTCAAATTTTCTCGCAAAAAACTTCTCTCAAAAGACGAAAGTAAAATCCTCAAAATCCTTCGATTTTTCAACTAATTTTCGTCTTTTGAAGGTAGATTTGACTTCCTTTAGGGTTTTTCGTGCATTTAAACTAGATTTGAGTCTGTATTATTGAATATTTCGCATGATTCTTTGATTATTTCTCGACTGTTCATAATCTGAGAACTCGAAACCCTCGTTAGTAGTATATTAGACCTTATTCTAAGTATAATCTGGGTTAAAAACTGCATAATAGGCTAGTTTCCATTTTGAGTGAATATAACTTTGATTTTCTGCGTTATTAGTGTTCGATTGAAAGTTAGGACTGAACTGGAGTTTAAAGGTTTAAATGCATCGAAGAACTTTCTCGCTCGCAAACAGTGAAATATGTAATTCGATTTGATTAAGTCACTGTTTGAATCGTAAAAGATCTTCGATCGCAAATATTTTTAAGTTAGTCACTACGATCAATAACGCTGATTGAAAAATAATTACAATCGAGAAATCGAATTTGGATTTTATGCGAGCGAAATATTACTGAGAGGAATAGATAAAATAGATGCAATCCATTTCAAAACTTTCGAGCGCAAAACTTACAGTCGAAAATTTCGATTTCAATCTTGTTCTCGATCGAAAATTTTAAGCGGCGAAAAATTATTTTTTCTTTCAATAAAATTTCTCGATCGAAAAAAACACGCCGCAAAACTTTGATCGATCGAAAATTTTCTCGATGGTTGACTTAGTCTCTAATTGAAAATTTTCTCGATCGTAAACTTTGCAGCGAAAAACCTCTTCAAATCGAAATACTTTCTCGCTCGTTAATTTACATAGCGAAAAATTTTATTCACGCGCGAAAAATTTTTCGATCGTAAATTTACTCGGAAATCCAATTTCTCAATAGTTAATTTACACGAAGATTTTTCTCGATCGTAAAATTTCTCAGCTACAGTACCGTGTCTAAAGATCAAAACAAACTTAGAAAATTTCTAAGTCCTTTCCACTGTAGCTTTCAAAAGCGAATAAAATTTTCGATCGCTAAAATAAACGGATATCTTGATTTAAAATCAGCACTTGGGAAATTAAATTGAAATTTCAATTTTATTAGCGAAAATGTCACGGAGTGAACAGTACCTGTTAGGATATTTAATTGATTGTGTCAATAGTTTAAGTCTTGAGATTAATTATGTAATTATCTTTAGCTTGGGCTTTGGACTAGATTGTAATTATTTTATTTTTAGTGATTGGGCCTTAATATACCTAGGGTTAATGTGGTATATAAGGTGTTACCAACTCACTTTGAATGGTAATCAAAGATCAAAAAGCTAAAACTCGTTTTCACACACTACACACACTACAAGGTGAGAAACTCTCCCTTTTCATTCCATCTAGCTTCTTTGATTCCTTGTTTGGTGCATTTCGGGACCAACAAGTGGTATCAGAGCGAACGTGGATAGATCTGCATTGATTTGAATCCAGTTTCGTTCGATTCCGAGAAAGATCAAAGGTGTTTTGAGCAAAATACTAGTTTCGGCATTTTGGTTTCGTTTTGGGGTTTTTATGTGTTGTTTTTGTGTTTAAAACCTTTCCCCAGATCGATCCTAGGCCTAAAATGTTTTTAGAACACTTTTGGATCAGTTTTAACGAGTTTTGAGCAAGATTTAAGCAAAAGTTTTCCAGAAAAAGTCATTTCGGCCATTCTCTGTTTTTGGTCGATTTGATCCTTTTTTTTGTTGTTTTTAGCTCACAAATCGGTCGATTATGTGTTTAGGGAAGAATTTCTGAAGTTTAGGATCAAGTTTGAGCGATTTTGGTTGAGATTTGAGCGAGAACGAGGCGATTTTCTGGCAAAACGCATGAAGGCAATGGAACAGTACGATGATGTTCTTGGCCGCGAAAGTTTTTGCTGAATCGTTCAAAACCGCGAAAATTTCTTGTCTGCGAAATTTTATTCCGAGAAATTTTGAACCGCGAAACTTTCATTTACACTGCATTTTTCGCAACTGCCTGCCTTTAAAATCCGAGAAATTTCATATCCAAGAAAGTTCATTCCGCGAATTTCTTTAAGCTGCGAAATTTTTTTTCCAAACTTGCGAAATTCTTTAACTTGCGAAATTATCTCTTGCGAAGCCTGAAAATTTCTTGTCCGCGAAATTTTATCCCGAGAATTTTTAAAGCCGCGAAACTTTCACTTATACAATTTCTTTTTTTCGCAATTGTTTACCTTCATAATCCGAGAAATTCCTTATCCAAGAAAGCTTATTCCAAGAATTTCTTTGGCCGCAAAAATTTTTTTTAACTTGCGAAATTTTTACAACTTGCGAAGTCTTTCTTGCTAAGCTTTAAAACCCTGTTATCTGCGAAAATGATTATACCCGAGAAAATTTTGTAAGGCCATACTGTTCATTTTTCGATGCGAAAGTTTCCTTAACACGCGAAATTTTCTTACTTATACTGTTCATCTCTTGATGCGAAAGTTTCTCATTGCGAAAATTTCCAAAAAACCACACTTCACCTCCCATTGCGAAATTTTGTAACTTGAGAAAATTCTCTCGCGAAGCTTTAATTTCTCAAACTTGCGAAAGCTTTATAACTTGCGAAAAATCTCATGCGAAACTTTAAAATTTTCCACTAGCGAAATATTTACAAGTTACGAAGTTTTCTAGCGAAGCTCAAAAATTCTCATCTTGCTAAACCTTTTAACGTGCGAAATTCTTCAACTTGCGAACTTCTCTAACGTATTAATTTCTTCTAGGGTTAAAATTTTCTCGGGTTAAATCTTTCCAAACCGATTTAAGATTTGATCAGTACACCTTGATTTTTTAAATTCTAGAACTTCTCCTAATTTCTAAATACATTTCCGTTCACACATTATCGACCGTCACACACGATCACTTAGTTCTAAGAAATTCTTTAAACGATTTTCTTCTCAAAACTCTACATATTAAACTCGTATTTATCATCTCGTTCGTTACTAACTTTCTTATCTTTAAAAGATCAAAACCACGGACGATTCGACTGCACCAACCATGTCCACCACGTATGACATCTCCATAGTGGGCTCCGACACCAGGCCTCCGATGCTGCGACAAGGCGACTACAGCATATGGACAAACCGGTTCCTCACGTTCATCAGGAACAAAGGCGCACCACTCTCTCAATACCTTCTGGACTCCATCTTCAACGGCCCAGCACAGTTCTGGACAATAGTCCCTGCACAGCCAAATGCAAATCCTCCCATGGATGAACGCCGCACTCCAAGAGGTCCCATCAATGAGGATGAATTGGCTCGCGAACAGGCCGACGAGACTGCCAAAGGATACCTCTTCCAGGCTTTGGGAAACGAGGTCTACGGTCACGTTGAGTGCTGCACAACTGCCAAGGAGATATGGGATGAACTTGCTGAAATTATGGCTGGCACAACTGAAAGTGCACAGGGGAGGAAATCAGCATGTCTCTCGCAGTATGAACACTTCCAGGCCTATGAAGGAGAGGAACTGCGCGACACATACCTCCGATACTTGAAGGTCATCAATGAACTCAAGAAAGCCAGGATCTCGAGGGACAAATTCGATATCAATAACCGCTTCCTTGGTAGCCTCAAACCCCATTGGGGCAATGCAATCGTGATGATGATTCAGAGTAAGGACCTCTCCAACACTTCCATCCATGCTCTTTATGACAGTCTGTCTGCCTATGCTCCTTATGTGCAACCTCAGTCCACCAACACTCGAGTCGACCCACTGGCCCTCCTCTCAAACAAAACCAATGAACGATCTTCCACCACTAAGACCAAACAAAACAAAGGGAAGCTACCAGCTGTTGTTTCTGACACCTCTTCAGGATCCGAAGCTGATACAGAATCAGACGAAGATGTTCGTGATATACGCAAGCAACTGGCAATGCTCACTAAGTTGGTCTCAAAGAAGATCGGAAAAAAATCCTCATCCTCTTCCAATCGCCAAAGAACATATAGCGGCATCAAAAAGACCACTCCCACAGAGGAAGCCAAGCCAACAAAGAAAGAAGAGGACTCCGCACCTCAAAAGTCCGTGAAGTGCTTTAGGTGTGGAAAAATGGGGCACTTTGCCAAAGAATGCCACGCCCCACGCGTGAAGGACTCCGGCTACTACGACCGTAAGGCCAGATTGACCCGCAAGGTGGAAAGTGGGAAAGCTCTACTCACCGAAGAAGCAGAATGGGTGAATGACACTTCAGAAGACGAGGAGCCTAAGGATGAAGATTGCTGCATGGCAAGGCTGGTCGAACATGACGAGGACGAGGAGATGGATCACACCGGTGAAAACACAGCTAATACTCCTACCAACGCTGTGTCTGAGGTACGAATCTCACACCTAGATGATGTGTTTACTCACCGACACGCCATTAAGAAACCCACCATAGACGCTAGGGATTATGATGAACTTAAGCTAAAATTCGAAAACAACTATGCCTTACTTAGTCTAAAAGTAGAAGAACTTGCCTGTGCAAACGAACGTCTAAAAGCCTCTGAAGCTTTAGTCAAACGTCTGCAAAACAAGAACAAACAAAGTGAGACTAAGGTTAAGGAAACTACACTGGCTATTAGTTCATGTGAAACTTCTCGCCTCCTGACGGCCTCCCAATATGAACTACTTACGAAGGAAAGAGTTAGGCTATACCGCAAGGTGAAAGAGCTTGAAGAGCAACTTCACCTCAGAAACGAAAACTCACGCATCCTATGCCTATTGAACCAACCAGCAGAAACAGAATTCTACGACGCACGGGGGGGGATCGGACTGTCTAGCAATTGCAATCCAACACCGCTAGCAGTTAAAAGATATAACATGTGCAACACTGCATTCTTGCAAACAAGAAATGGTGCTCCCCCGCAGCTTAAGCCATTTGTGAGATCATCCTCCGCTGCCATCTCAGAAGAAACAAGAGAACAAAATATCCATTGGGCAGAAATCGCGCTTGACTACACAGAGTTGAACAATAGAGATAAGACTGAGGTATCCTCACTCTCGGAGGATGTCGAAACCTTACTTCCAAACAAAGAACAGGAAGATGCTTTTCAAGATGTACTATCTCGAACTTACATCCCTAAGAAACTACTACTCATAGCAGAACTTGAACGACAACTAGAAGTAGAAAGGAAGGCCTTTGCAAAAGAGCGAGATGAGCTACTTAGCAAAATCTACACACTAGAAAAATTTCCCAATACGAACTATCCCTCCACATCAAGTCAAGTACCCGATTCTCTAACATGTAAATGTAAGAGGACGGCGAAAATGACTCCTGAAGCTGACATATGTTCTAACACTAACTCTAGTATTCTTATGGATACAGGGAATGTGAGTTCGACGTCTCTGGAAGGCAGCTCGTATCAGACAAAGGCAAATCCGCTCTTCGATGACAAGAAGAAAAGATCATCCTATATTCGTCTTTCCTCTCTATGTACTGAATCCCAATGTCCTAAGGTCGTAGACAACTATGTTGCCAAAACTTATCTTTCTTTTACCAAGCTTATGTCTATGTGCTGCTGTGATGATTTTGCTCTTCCACGCTTTCATGAATTTGACACACATGAACATGCAACACTCCGACCACGCAAGCGAACCTCCTCTACGACATCTCCCATCTCGCCTAAACCTAAGGTTAAGCGCAAACGTCTCTCGTCGTCAAACGCAAACTCACCGACTACTCGCAGGCCAAAGGCAATCAAAACCGAAGCACGAAAACAACAACCTGTTGTTAGAAAAATATGGGTTAGAAAGAATGTAGGCCCACATCCCCCACGCCGATACATGTATAAGGCACCATACATGCAAGCACAAGTTAGGAAAATATGGGTTAGAAAGAATGTAGCCCCACATCAACAAACAACTGACAAAGGGAAAGCTAAATTAGAATCAACAAAATCTGATTTAGAAACCACATTTCCCTTTAAGCGCATGAAATCTATACTTGTATCACAAGAAAGCCCCGTCCGTATACGGGGACCCAACGTTTGCTGATAATTGCAGGTCTGTCATGTGTGGTATCTAGACTCGGGTTGCTCCACACACATGACGGGGAACAAGGAGCTGTTGAGCAACTTCTCCGAGCGCTATCTCGGAAGGGTCTCCTTCGGAAACAGTCAAATGGCGCCAATTCTCGGAACTGGTGATCTCGTCCACGACAAACTGACGATCAAGGGCATCTCCTACGTTGAGGGTTTGAGCTACAATCTCTTCAGCATTGGTCGTTTCTGCGACAAAGGATACGAGGTTCTCTTCGAATCTGACGTCTGCAGAATTATAGATGCCTCGGGACAACCTCTTCTCTCTGGAACACGCACGTCTCATCTTTACATACTCAATCTTAAGACCTCTCGACCAATATGCCTTCTCTCTCGAGCCGCTCCCAAGTTGAACGATCTATGGCACCGACGTCTTTCTCATCTCAATTTCAAGACCATCAACAAACTACGTCAGAATAAGCTCGTCAACGGTCTACTCCAACTGACATATCATAAGGAACACCTCTGCTCTGCCTGTGAATTGGGGAAGATGAAGCGATCGTCTCACATTTCCAAGGAAACTCCGTCCTCTAAGCTCATCCTCGAGCTCTTACACATGGATCTATGTGGACCAATGCCTACGGCCACACTCGGAGGAAGACGGTATATTCTTGTAATTGTCGACGATTTTTCACGCTACACGTGGACGAAACTCATACGTACAAAGGATGAAGTTCCTGATATAATCATCGAGTTTGTTGTTGCGTCCCAAACTCTTCATCAACAAAAGGTTCGGATTATCAGAACAGACAACGGAACTGAGTTTAAGAACAAGAAGCTCAGTGATTTCTATGCCACTCAGGGCATCACCCAGCAGTTCTCAGCTGTGAAGACACCGGAACAGAACGGTGTAGTTGAGCGCAAGAATAGAACACTTGTAGAGGCAGCTAGGACTCTCCTCATCCAATCCGGACTCCCTCATTCTCTTTGGGGCGAGGCTATTCAAACGGCTTGTTACACACAAAACCGGGCTTCAATCCACAAGAGATTCAACCGCACCCCATACGAGATGCTGAATAACCGTCGTATACCCGATATATCTTATCTAAGGGTCTTCGGTTGCCGATGTTTTGTTGCCAATGATCGCCAACATCTTGGGAAGCTTGATCCAAAAGCTCTCGAAGGAATCTTTGTTGGATATTCGCTGAACTCGAAGGCATACAGAGTCTATCTTAAAGAGAAACGATCTGTCATTGAAAGCACAAATGTCACATTTGACGAAAGCGAAGGCAACCTCATGGCTTCTGCCCATATCAGTCCAGAACCAGGACTTCTTCAGTAGTTGACGAAAGGTCAACCTTCAACGGCGGGAACTTCCTCATCAGAGGGCATTTCTGGTGAACTGGATCTCGATCTGCTCTTCGAGTACTTCTATCCAGTCCCCAAGACTCCCGTCGCCATCACTCAACCTACTGCTGCACCCACTCCACCAACACCACCAGCTATCGGCAATAATGTCGTCCCGCCAAACTTGGATAATCTCAACCTCAACGAAGACGACATCTTACCCAATCCTGAGAACATTGCTGATTCTGATGCTGAACCCTCTCAATCTACCACGGTTGAGATCTCTTCTTCGGACACCGGACCCCAATCTAATGAGCCTCCAATAGAAGCAAATGCGGCCAGCTCCTCACAGACAAATGTACCACTTTGGACTCGCTCTCATCCTACAGACCAGATTATTGGGGATCCCACATCCGGTGTTTCGACACGTTCGGCTACAATGAATGAAAGTCTATTTGCTTGCTATCTCAGTCAAGTCGAACCATCACGAGTAGCAGAAGCTCTCAATGATCCTGATTGGCTGATTGCAATGCAGGAGGAAATAAATCAGTTTGAACGCCTACAAGTTTGGGAACTCGTACCACGACCTCACAATAGGTCCATTATCGGCACAAAATGGATCTTTAAGAACAAAAAGGATGAAGATGGTGTTGTTATTCGCAACAAAGCAAGACTTGTGGCTAAGGGGTATAACCAACAAGAAGGCATCGACTACGATGAAACCTTTGCCCCAGTTGCCAGGATCGAAGCCATACGAATGTTTCTTGCCTTTGCTGCTCACAAGAACTTTAAAGTCTACCAAATGGACGTGAAGACGGCATTTCTGAATGGATTTCTCAAAGAAGAAGTGTACGTTGATCAACCTGAAGGGTTCTTGAGCGAAGAGTTTCCTCATCACGTATATCGACTCTACAAGGCCCTCTACGGACTAAAACAGGCTCCCCGAGCTTGGTATGACGTCCTGTCAGATTTCCTCGTTCAGTCTGGATTCAAGAAAGGATCTCTGGATACAACCCTCTTCACCAAGCGGAGTGGCCCGGACATCATGATTGTACAGATCTATGTCGATGATATCATTTTTGGATCAACTGAACCACAACTATGTGAAGAGTTCGTAGAATTGATGAAGAAAAAATTTGAAATGAGTATGATGGGCGAGCTGAATTTCTTTCTTGGCCTTCAAGTAAAGCAACTCCCCGACGGAATCTTCATCAACCAGTCCAAATACATCCATGACATTCTCGAGAAATACGGAATGAAGGATGCTAAGACTGCTGCAACACCTATGTCTCCCTCTGGCCGACCCGATGCGGACCCATCGGGTGCTCCAGTTGACCAAACCATCTATAGAGGGATAATAGGATCTCTTCTGTACCTCACTGCTAGCCGACCAGATATCGTTCTCTCGACAGGCATCTGCGCGCGTTTCCAGGCAACACCAAAGGAATCCCACCTCACTGCTGTTAAAAGGATTCTCCGCTATCTTAAAGGGACACCCAATCTGGGTTTGTGGTACCCCACTCAATCGGACTTCAAGCTGGTTGGATTCTCTGACTCGGATTATGCAGGATGCAAGATGGACAGAAAAAGCACCTCTGGAGCTGCACACTTCTTGGGCGGTAAACTCGTAAGTTGGTCGTCTCGAAAACAAAACTGTGTCTCAACTTCGTCGACGGAGGCAGAATATGTCGCCGCCGCTAGTTGCTGTTCACAGCTTTTGTGGATGAGAACCCAACTACGAGATTTTAATATTCATATTGATAAAATTCCCATTTATTGTGACTCAAAAGTGCTATTGCGATGACGAGTAATCCAGTACATCACTCTAGAACAAAACACATAGATATTCGCCACCACTTCATCAAAGAACATGTAGAACAAGGGACAATTGAATTGCACTATGTCACAACCGAAGATCAACTGGCCGACATTTTCACAAAACCGTTGGATATCAAACGATTCCAACACCTAGTGACTATGTTGGGCATGTTGAATATTCAGTTGTGATCAATCGTCTCTACATGAACTCTGATTAAGTGTACATATTTCCTTTCCACTTCACTCTATTATCTATGTGTCTTCTGAATTTTTATGTGTCTCATGGATTATGTCTTTTGAGGGGGAGTTTTTTCGATTAAGGGGGAGCATCTGATATTTTGCTATTTAAAACGAAATTTTTTCGATTAAGGGGGAGCGTCTGAAATTTCACTATTTAAAACGAGAAGTTTTACGATTAAGGGGGAGTTTTTCTTATTTTTCTTATTTAAAAAAAAAAAAAAAAAATTGGGTTGAAATTTTAAATTTTGGTCAAACTGAGTCAAAATCGGACCAATTAAAATATTTTGGGTTGAATCTCTAATTTTTCTGGTCAAAAGGGGTCAAAATTGGACCAAAACAAATCCGTGAAACGTCGGCCCATTTTCTCAAAAAATTCGCATGTACAGTGCCTACAATCGTAAAACCCCAAAACCCTTAACATTTTTCACTTTCCAACAAAAATTCGCAACCCCTCTTACAAAAATTCGCAACCCCTTATTCAAAAAAAATTCGCAACTCCCCGCGTCGTGTCATCGTCAAAATCTGCATTCAAACTTCGTTTCCTGCTAACTCCATCATCGCAAATCAGCTTTTCGGTATGAATACATCTTAAATATCCCAATTTCTGTTCGATTTTACACTGTTTTGACCGTTCTGATTAAATCTGCGTGGTTAGGGTTAAAACTTTCTCGGCTCTGAATCGAACGCATGTTAGATTTTTGATGTTTAATAATCCCAAATATGCAATGCCCATCCGATTTCGAGTCGATTGAGTCCAGATTATCGTATTTCGGTTGAGATTTGAGTAGGTCTAAGGCTAAAATTATTTCGTCGTTTCGCATGCTTTCGCAATATGTTCTTCACCGCGAAAAAATTCTCAGAAGATTGCTTTAAAAATGTTAATTTTCGCTGCTACAGTGAGAACAATTCCGCGAAAATTTTTCCGAGAAATTTCTTACGATTAAAAGTTTCGCTACTACAGTATGTGATATTCCGCGAAATTTTTATCTGAGAAATTTCCAAGCGCTAAATTTTCGCTACTACAGTGAGTTAAATTCTGCGAAAGTTTTCTATCCGAGATTTCATGTTCAAATTTCCGTGCTACAGTATGCAAAACCCTGCGAAAATTTTATCCGAGAAAATTTCCTGAAAATCGTTCTTAACATTGATTTTTCGCGGCTACAGTGAGTAAAATCCCGCGAAGGTTTTATGCGAGAAAAATTTCTCCATATGTCATAATTTTCGCTGCTACAGTGAGTCATACCCCGCAAAATTTTCGCACCCTTCACTCCATACCACAACTTTCCGCATGAGAAACTTCTATAACTTGCGAAATTTTTCATTACACTCAAAACTACTTTGACTGTGAGAATTCCTTAACGTGCGAAAATTGGGTTTACATGCGAAAATTTACCCTCAATACGTGATTTTCCATACTTGCGAAAATTCTCACTATATGCGAAAATTTGCACAACTTGCGAAATTCCATCACTTGCGAAAATTTTCTTTTCATGCGAAAATTTCTCTGAACTGACACTTGCGAAAATTTCTCATAACTTGTCTATGTGCTCATACTTGCGAAATTTCATTCAATCTGCGGAAATTGTCTTCAATTCAAAATTTCTAAGTGCTAAATCTTTCTTATGCGAAAATTTTGGATTATGTGCGAGACTTCCTAACTTGCGAAAGTTTTCCATGCATACAAAATTTGACAACAAAATGCGAAATTTTTTCTCAACGTGTTCATGAGTTATAATCTGCGAAATTTTCAATTACATGCGAAAATTCTATCTGAATGGGAAATTACTTCAACGTGAGAAAATTTCTTGTATATGCGAATTTTCTCTTTATGCGAAACATTCCCTTGATATGCGAATTTCTCATTACTCATTAGTCTATATGATGTAAGATGCGAAAATTTCCAATACATGAGAAATCCCACTCTTTATGCGACAACTTTTACATACGAAAACTTTGATCACTTGCGAAAATTCACCATGCATGGAAAATTTTACACAATTCGATGTCTTGTATTATTTTCGCAATCTAATCCACGTTAATAATCCCATAATTATTGTCAAGCACAGATATGACGGATAAAGACCAAAGTACACTTGAAGCACTTGAGGTGGCTGCGATCCAAAGGGAGGTCACTCGCATCGAACTCCACACGCGTACCTATGTCCCACCAGCCGAGGAGATCTTCCCACTAAGTCAATGGGCAGCCCTAATTCCCAACAACTACATGGTGGACCTGGAAAGTTTTCGGTGCGATGCCCCCGTCATCATAGAAATACTCAAAGGACACCCACTTCGTCACGCCCTAACTCATGGCGAACCAGAAGCACAGGTGTACCTCCAACAATTCTGGCATACGCTGCAGATAGCTGGACCAATACACCTTGCCAAAACCTTATCCGCCAAAATCGACCAAGAAACGGTGATCCTCAATCGCAAAATACTCCAAGAAGTCCTTCAACTCCCCGTTTATTCACCCTATGATCCACTACCAACACATGATCAACTCATTGAAGACATCGACAGACTGGGCTATCAACCAGATACCAAGAAGAAGAAAGGCCCACTTGCCCTCAGTGAAGTCACCACCCGCAACCTACCACAACCCTGGCGGACACTGTACCTGCTAGTGAACAAGTGCATGTCAGGAAAGCATGCTGGTCAGGATCGTGGAAACATTCAAATCCTCACCATCCTGACCGGCATCGCTCACAACCGCAAGTACAACTACGCCGACATCATATGGATGGACCTTGTCTCCATGATCCAGCGCCGCGACCGGGAAGTAGCCAAGGGAGTCCCGAACCGCTTCGTCCCATACATGCGATGGCTCCCAGCTCTGATCAAGCACTTCCGCCTGCACTCAACCAACATCCGCATCCGTCCGGTAGCAGAGCACTTCCAAATCCCAACTGTCGAGAAGTTCGCCAAGAAGAACACACCGGCGAAGGATCGACACGCAATGGTGATTCCGGACGATGTGCTCGCCTACGCCGACCAGAACAACCCGCACGTCCAAGAATACCGTGCCTCAACCGCATCCTTCCGTGAAACCCCGCACCCTCTATCCACTGTCCCTACGGAGCAGATCAACCCCCCTGCTCCTAACCTCGGGACTAGCCAAACCCCCACCACCACCTCCAAAAAGTCATCAAGTCACGCCGCATCCTCTTCCACCCGCGTTCCGAAAAAACGGGCGTGTAAGGATGATGTAAGCCGTCCCACGGAGCGTCGATCGAAACAAAAACACGATCGACCTCCTCCGCCACAAATAAGCCGAGCCGAACCAATAGGTACAGGAGGTGATGTGTTCACCTCCCGAGTAGAAGACGTGGCATCTGGCTCAACCACGCAAACAACCCCACCAACCCACTTATCTTCCTCTCTACAGGAAGGTATTTCATTGCACGAGGAGCCACGTATACCATCGACATCCCACTTGGAGATGATCGATGTTGAAACAAGCAGTCCCTCGCCTCAGACTGCATCCTCTTCATGCACATCGAGTCTAGTGCCCTCACTCCCCATAATTTCTTACGTTTCTAGGCCACATACACCTCTTACCGCACCACAGAGTCTTCGTGACTCTGTCAGAACGCTCGCTGATGTCTCTGTGACTGAGAGCGGAAGACCTAGCACGGCCACCATCACAACAACCGTGAGCCTAGGCCATCATTCGATTGAGTCTGTCTCATCAATGATGCCAACGGGAAGTCTACGTGACCCCGTCTTTTCCAGTCCTGTGCAAACGGCGGCCGATCGGCGATCTTCTCCGATTCGGTGTCAGTTGGAATTCTCCGTGAATCCAACTTGTTACAATTACCCACCTTCATTACCGAGACCGCGCTAGAGACACGTCTTCAAGAGTTTGCAAAGACTCTTGAGACGTCCATCCTCGACAAAGTCTACGCGCGTCTCGATGCGTCCACCGCCGACAAGGGCAAAGGTGTGGCACCGGAGACGCCACCTCCTACACAAAACATGGACGCCGAAGCTGTTCTCTCCTCAATATCTGCCAAGGAGCTCTTCTACATCCTCAGAGCTCGTTTCGAGTCGATGACGGAACTTGACGAGGAAGAACAGCAAATGAAGCAGATGATAACGCAACCAATGTCTTGCCATACTCAAGGCAAGACCAGCAGGACCAGGCGCGACGATCAAGATGATGATCAAGATCGCCGCGAGGGGGAGACAAATAGGCAGCTGAGCTCACAAGGATTCACGCAATCGACGCCGCCCTCCTCCTCTGGACCTAAAACGGTGCCCACACCAGAAACCTCACAACCCACTAACCAAAAATCCCACCCTATTCACCCTGAGTCACTAGCCAAATCACCCTCACCAACACCCACCACCGTCTCCGAGACTCTAATCGTCACATCGACGCTAGAGACCACCTCCATACCATCTCCACCCACCTCGGAACCTCTAGCTGTCACATCGACGTTAGAGGCCACCACCACATCTACACCACTCGTCACCCAAATCATCCTTGCCAAAACCATCACCTCAACCGAACCACCAGAATCTCCACCAATTCCATCCCCACAATCCACAGACTCCTCCGACGCTGCTCCCTCGCCACCACACAGCCATACCCCTCTCAACATCGATCCCAACCTGGCTTCCGAGGATGTCTACTGCGCTCAGAACGAGATCGAAGCCTACATCTTCAACGATGAATGGCTGTACACGCCCGCCGATGCAGTAGCAGCTAGGAAGTTGGTGGAAAATGCTCGACGTCTGCTCATGGAGGCCTCGCTTACGCTGATCAACACCACAGACGACGAGAACGGAGAGGAATACAACGCGGAACCGGCCGAGCTCGAGAACATCCTGCAATTCCAAGCGCAGCAAACTGAGGCCCCTGCTGCTCAGTCGGATGTGCCCACGGTGGATATACCGGAAGCACCGTGGGAAAACAAGAAGATCACGGCGCCATTTCAGGAAGAGATCAGGAAGAGGATCTGGCGGCGCAAGGAGAAGATCGTCACCACCTTCGACGAGTACGAGCTGATGAACATCCAAAGTTGGACCGAGAGAAAGAAGCAACTCTATCGATGGAGCCTTCTGTGCCACAAATGCACAGATAGGACGCTGTCCGATGAGGAAAACATCGCTCAGGAAATGAGTCGGGCCCCCATCTGCAAAGTCACTGACCTCCGCCAAGAGTCCAAAGGACCTGTCCATTACCCAGTATTCACGGTAATGAGGCAGGATGAGAGCTACAGTGAAGTCAGTGAGGCGGACTTCAAGTTTCTGCGCCTGGGTGACCTATACAGCATGCTGGAATCCCTGAAACAGTTCAGACTCGTCCTCAGAAGCTCTGGACATCTCGTACGTGCTGAACCGGTCACCATGGGATATGTGGCTATCAAGCGCCACATGCTCCGACAAGTCAGATTCTACGCCACCCACGATCTGCAGATGGCGGTGGAACATAATCTGAAGAAGGTGAACCTGACTCGCCCATCTTTCAAGAACGCAGACGACTATCGAGAGGGCGATGTGATCAACGGAGATGATCCGGCGGTCGCCTACTCGAACTACAAGGGAAAGATGAGGCTCCTGCGCTGCTCCGAGGTGGCAAAATTCTCAGATGGAACGCTCACCATCATCCAAGACAAACTCATGAGAATCTGCCGTATCCTTTCGGAAGAAGATCCCCTCTGCCGATCCAAGTTCGCGAAGCTCATTGACGATATAGCTGACAGAATGGTTCTTCGAAGGAATCTCCGCGCCTTCGAGTTCAAACTAGGGCTTCGCGAAACACTCACACGCTAATCCACCATCCCAACGCCCGAGATTCAAGACTCCCAACAATTGACACAAAGGGGGAGATTGTTAGGATATTTAATTGATTGTGTCAATAGTTTAAGTCTTGAGATTAATTATGTAATTATCTTTAGCTTGGGCTTTGGACTAGATTGTAATTATTTTATTTTTAGTGATTGGGCCTTAATATACCTAGGGTTAATGTGGTATATAAGGTGTTACCAACTCACTTTGAATGGTAATCAAAGATCAAAAAGCTAAAACTCGTTTTCACACACTACACACACTACAAGGTGAGAAACTCTCCCTTTTCATTCCATCTAGCTTCTTTGATTCCTTGTTTGGTGCATTTCGGGACCAACAAGTGTCAATAGTTTAAGTCTTGAGATTAATTATGTAATTATCTTTAGCTTGGGCTTTGGACTAGATTGTAATTATTTTATTTTTAGTGATTGGGCCTTAATATACCTAGGGTTAATGTGGTATATAAGGTGTTACCAACTCACTTTGAATGGTAATCAAAGATCAAAAAGCTAAAACTCGTTTTCACACACTACACACACTACAAGGTGAGAAACTCTCCCTTTTCATTCCATCTAGCTTCTTTGATTCCTTGTTTGGTGCATTTCGGGACCAACAGTACCTTTAAACACCTAGATAAATTTTTGACTAAATTTTTGTATGACTCTTATTCATAGGTCGAAATATCATTTTTTTGTCACTCTCGTATACCTATGTGCTAATCCATACATTCTTCAAATTAATTTCGACTCAAACTTTTGAACTAATGATTTACATTTCTTATGTGGATTTCAGATGGATCACTACCCTACATATAATCACATCTACGAGAAAGCCTTATATCTCAACGTCCACGACATGAACTTCCAGTTAGACCTGACCACCTTTCGGTGTCCAGATGACATTATCGTGTCCATCCTACAAGGCCATCCACTATGGCACGCATTTACCGTGACAGCATCAGTGCCGATGGTCTACCTTCAACAGTTTTCGGGGATGATCAAGAGCATCATCTTGGACGGGGCATACCACTTTACCACGGTTGTAGGGACGAGGCACATCTGCATGGGCAATAACGAGTTCAGAGTTCTGCTTGACCTCCCTCACAGCCAAAACTACGACCCCCTCCCATCAGATGCAGAACTGGTGAATGATTTCCTCCTGATGGGGTACCGTCCGCCGCTCACCAAGCTAGCTCAGATGCAGAGCAACGGGATTCCCCATCCATGGAAGACACTATTCGGGATCATCAATAAGTGTCTATCCCCGAAGCACGCAGGCTTCGACAAAGGCAACGGCCACATCCTCCGGATATTTCACGGAGTCGTGTTCTAGCGAATTACGATTTCGCTCAACTGATCTGGAACGACCTCGCAGAGCAGATCAGACAAAAAGAGAACAAAAGGTCCAAGAACGTGCCGTATGCGAGATGGTTCTCAGTCATCATCCGCCAACAAATGGAGATGCACGAGCAGAACATTCCTCGCTTGCCTCCAGGAGGAAAATATCAGTCACCCAGGCTCAAGTTCTCCCACAACCCGAAGCTTGTGGACCTAGATCAGCCTTCGATGGCCATTCCACTCAACCTTCTTCGGCTCGCCGACCCTGCGGGAACATTACCTTAATGAGCAAATGATTCGAAGGCCCCCGACAGATTTCCAAGTGAGCCCTCCACATCAGCAACAACAGTCTAGTCCTGAGGACATGATGATTGATAAAGTCACTCAGGAACTAGAGCTGGAGCGTCCAAATCACGAGGAGCCAATGACTGACTTAGATGCCACGCTGATCGATGTTGTGGCTGCAGAGTTGGGATAAGAGGCTCCAGCAGAAACGCTTCAAGTGGAAGTGCCCATTCATGTTGGCATGCTTGAAGAGCCTATCGAGGAGGTTCCTTTACAAGAAGCACAGCCCGAGGCAGAAATAGGGCAAAGCTCTATTCCACAAGTGACGGAATAGGCTCGTGAGGACATTGAGCGAGAACCTTCTCCTCACACAGCCACCTCATCAGACACGGAGTCCGATGAGGAGATCAGATTGATAAGACGGACTCCCAGACGACTTAGCATACAACTCGAGTCCCTCTTCGCTACCGTCACTGAACCATCAGACACAGCCCAAACCATCACTACAAGTGTTGTGGATGCTTCATCGCTCAATCTTGAGCTGCAACACAGTCTACCGGTGTCTGGTTCACAGGCCCAACCCGAGCCTGCCGAAACACCCATAGAGGAGAATCTTGAAGATTCGACTCGAGGATTTGGTGGAAGTCTCATACAGTCACAACCACAAGTGACTGTGAGCCAACCTGAGGAGCTGGTGTCTGCTCAAGGGTTGATAACAGGCGACATCAGTCGTCCTGGAACATCTGAGGAGGCGTCCGCCCCATTTGTGACTGAAGACCACCTCAAAGCCGCCCTATCCTCAGCACTTAAATCTTTCAAAGACAAGATTATGGAGAGCATGCGTACGACTATCGAGATGTCCCGTCAAGATCGAGGGAAAACACCCGTCTCGGAGCCCGCTTCACCACAAGTCGACCTCACAATCTCACAACCCACTCACACCGACCCTCTACAAAACTCTTCCGTCCTCATCAACCCATACACCATCCTAATCACCCAGCTCCACAATATTCTGTTAGGCCGCCTCATTGGTCTCACCATTCGGTCGCCTCAGGAGGAATCACTCTATAGGCGACTGGTGGACCATCCTGAGCCACCAACCCAAACGTGCCGAGGCCAAAGCTCCCAATCCAGACGACGACATGACGATCCTGACGATCAGGATCCTCATGAGGGGGAGAAGAGGCCAAGGACGATGTGTGGCCAAGGACAAAGCTCGGGCGCAATGCAAACAAGCGCTGGAGCAGGTGAAACCCAAAGCCAAACCCAAACACAAACCACCCACACCCAAAGTACCCACACCACACACCGCACCACCACTCTAACCCATATCGACACACCAACCTTTCACCTACGGACGCCTCCGCCCACACCACCGATTCTGACAAGCCCCTTTTTTCCGGAAGAAGAAGCAAGTGTCGCGATGCTCGTAGCCCTAGCAGCTACTCAAGCTACTCCCTCGGTCGCTCCAGACCAACCGGGCCCCTCAGGACATGGCGTCAATCCACACGAGGTTCTAGACAAATACATCTTCGAAGGACAGTGGATGACCCATTCCATGCCCGAGGAGCATCAAAGACAACGACTTCAGGACGTTCGGCATTTCCTACAACAAGCCTCCATAGACATCGTGATCATAGAAGACGACGAGCTTCAGGAAGGTGAAGACTACCAACAAGATATCCCAAGGCTACCAGAGTTGATCGCGCAACGAGCGGCTTCCCCCACAAGACTAACGCCAGAGACCGTTCGGATCGACACGCCGTGGGAGAACATTCGAATAGAAATCTCTTTCCTTGAGGAAGTTCGTGAAAACATTTGGAGGTCACCGGACAGAGTTAAGAAGCCGAACGAGTTCGAGCTGAGAGGGATCTCTCACTGGGATCAGCAGAAGAGGATGACCTACCTCTGGATGTTGACCAAACTTGGACCTGATGTAAGGCTGGGGATGACTAAAGAACAAGTCAAGAGCCACTATAAAAGTCTCTCCCCAATATGCCAACTACTCAGCGTCTACTGTGCAAAAGGAGGACTTTCAACACCTCACTACACCATCGAACGAGTAGATAGAACTCGAGAAGATCTAAGCGAGAGCGACCTACCGTACATCCCTGCTGAAGAAGTATACAACCTATATCAGCTGTATGTGGAGAAGTACAAAAGTCCTCAAGGCTTCATCAAGAAAGAAGGACTCGAGGGACTCTACCGGTTCATGATGCGCCAAGTCAAGTACTTCGGTGCACACGACCTTCAGATGGCTCTGAAAAGCAACATGAAGAAGGTCAACATGACCGCTCCGCTCAACAAAGGACCTGAGATCGAAGGGCTTCCCAACAATCACGTGCACATCAGCTCAGTCCTAGGCATCACCTACCATAATCCAATAGCTAAGAAGAATAGGTTAATGCTGAAGACTGAGATTCATAAGTTTTGCGATGGGATGCTCAAGGTCATCGGGAGGAATATCGAGCAGAGGTTGGAATAAATCAATAGAGATACAATGCTGAGGATCCATAGGTTTGTGAGAGAACAGCCGCTCCTAATGGAACTATTAGAAGATATCGAGGAGCGTCTAGAGCTGAGGAACACGCTCAGGAACTTTGAGCATGCGCTGGGCTTGCGCAGATCATACTATGCCCGACAAAGACAAACAGCGCGGAGACGCAATCAAGCACAAAGGGGGAGATTGTAGAGTATACATTTTAGATTGTGCTTGATTTCATTAGTTGTCCTTGTAATTAGGAACTTCATTTGTATTAGTCCATAGATTAGGACTAGTTAGATATTTATACCAAGTTTGTTTGGTATAAATACTTGTACAAACATTGTGCTTAATACAGAAAATTAGAGAATTGATCCGAAAGGCTGTCGAATTCGTTTCTAGAGAGAGAAACTCAGAAAACATCATCTCACTAAAGGAATTCTCTCTCGTGTTCTTCATCGAAGGTTTTCGATCAAATTACAATTTAAATCATTCTAATCGATTTCCTTAGAATTCATGCCTAGGATTGATTGAGTTGATAACAGAGGACCTAACACTTATATTCAAACTATACCTGAAAGATACATAATAATATAATATGGGGACATAATTTGAGTTATTTATATTCTTTATTATAGTAAGTTAAAATAAATTTTGAAAGTGGATATTAGTCCTTACCTCAGTATAATGAATGTGACCAACTTACTGCAATTTACGCAATAACCATCCGTGACTTTGTTGATGCAGAGAGGGCACGATTCATACCATATCGTTGCCATGTCAATATGGGATATGGATGTACACGAAAGTATTGTACCTGACCCTGATGAATAAGATATTAATATTTTACCATATAATATATATTATATTTTATTTTTCGGAAGCAAGCTTTGTAACTTATGTATAGTTTTCCTTCTTCTTTGACACAATGAAATGTGCTTTTGTGCAATCGTATCCCTGTTATACATGCAAAAAATTATATTTCAGTTTAATAATCCACTTATGCAAAATACGAATGATTAAAAAAATTTATCTTAAAAGCATACCATGTACGGATCTCTTGTGCATGATTGATGTTTGGATCAACAAAAACCCTGCTAAATCTTGTTGAATTTATATATGCACCTTAGACAAACCACAACAATAGATGTAGATTAAGTTTAAAGCTTTACACAAAAAATAGATAGAAAATTAGTGTTAAAATTGTCGAACTCACCACCGAATCTATTCACTTCAACTCGTGATATAGCTAGAATTGCAGCTTTTCGCACATCACGAAAAATTTGATAGCACTCATCGGTAGCGAGATTTCCCCAAATGGAAAGTTTTATCATGCTGAAAACATATAATCAAATACTTAGAACGATGTTAGTAGTTAGGTTAATTAAAAAAAATATATATGGCATGTTTGTACCTCATATCACAAAGTAAGACATTTCGAACGTGGGTTTTAACATTGACACCATTTTTATTCTTGAAATTAACTTTTTCCAAATCCCCGATATAAACTACTAAGCCAATTGAATCTACAATAAACAATAACCAAATAATGATTAGTAATAAAATAATATATGAAAATTGCAAAGTTATTGAAGTGTACCAACCGACTAAGTGATCCTTTGTTCGCAGCGTAATGTGGATTAACAAGGAGAGTCAACGATAAACAAAAAACATTGTCGATAAAAAGTATCATCACACGTTGGCTAAAACTTCATTGTACACAACATTCTTCGTAACATTTTCCGGTAATCACTCTTGTTACGTATTAGAATCTTGAGTCCATTTGGCGATGTGATGCGGGACATTGCGACATAAAGTTGTCCATGACTGAAGACCGGATTTGGAAGAATAATCCAACCGAATTTAATGTCTGCCCTTGACTTTTATTAATTGTAATAGCAAAGGCCAACTTAAGAGGAAATTGTCTTCGTCTTATGGCAAAACCCGCCTCTTGGTTGGAAGGTGATAAATAAATCTATTATCCCCGGATTTAACCGGTCAAATATTCGAGTCTAATCGAAAGAGGCGGGTAACGTTCCCGCGGAAAATACCTTACGAGGCAGTTCCCCGCGGGAAATGCTCCACGAAACGGCCTATGCCCGAAGAGCGCTGCCTGAGTAAACACATGAATAAGTATATTAAGGCCCGTTAAGAAGAGAAACAGGGACGGGGAAAGACCAAGTCCCCGTTGCACTAATAACATGGGTAGACCAAGTAATTAGCCATCACTGCACATAATGGGGCAAGTGGTGGTGAATGGTTGGTTACAAAAGCCATCTTTCAAACGGGCAATGCTCTCTGTCACCATATGATATACATGTATATATATAGAAGCTACACAAGCTATGAGAGGCTATCCATTACGAAAATTCTATAGTGACTCATCGATGATTATAATACACGCTTTAAAGGAAAATGATGATGAAGCATGTTACCCTCGGCATTTGGCTAACGTTGAAACCCGCGAGCCGAGGAGATAGCCCGAGAAGAGAAGATACCTCAAAAATGCCGAGGAGATAACCTGAGATATTTTCCCTGAGAAAAGAGGCGGGTAACCCCGAGGACGAATCGGAGAACATTGAAGTAGCCCGCAGAGAATTCGACCAAAGGAGAAAATAGCCTCGGGAAGATGGCCCGAGAGACCTCGAGAAGAGAAAATTGAGAGCGGATCGAGTAGGTCAGCAAAGAACGGGCCGAGCGAGTTAATCTTAAGACGTGAGTGGGCACGTCGAGCTGGTCGCGCTTCGCAAGACGAACGTGGGGAAAACCACGCTGCCGCGAGAAGTCCGTGAAAGAAGTGAGCTAGGGTGATGATCAGGTCAAGGCAAGGTGAAACAATGTTAGTATAAAAGGTAACGGCCGATTCATTTCGCAGGTATGCCTTCGTAAACACTGTCTTTTGAGCCTAGCACCAGTAATTATCCGTTGAAGATGATGATTTATCTAACTTGAGCGTCCGAGGGGTGTCGCCGAAACGGCCCCTTTCCATTGTTTTTTTCTAATATTTCAGGCAATCTACGGCAGCGACGGGAACAAATGGTCCACTTTGCGCGCCAACGTGAGGGGCGATTTTTTGGAACGCATTAATTGGCACCGTCTATGGGAACGTGTAAAGGAAAACGTACGATGCGTTCTGAGAAATCCTGTCCACTCCGTAGCCGTTAGCCACTGTGGCCTCCCCGTCGACGTCGACTGAGTTCGGGACCACCCCATGGAGCTGCCGAAAACCAGCCATGAAAAAAGAAAAATTAGCGCCCGAGAAGTTACAAAACAGACGCGAACAAGGTTGTCGCAGCACAACACACTCGCATCACCACCACGAGGGGTCGATCCTTACGCCGGTATTGGCAGCCCCGAACACAGCAGCGGAGAACGCACCGTCAAGGCTCGAACGGACTAGTCACCTTCATCATCGACATCAGGCGCATAAGACACAAAGCCGACCCGAGCAATGAAATCGCAGATTTTCGGCAATTCACACCAGCGAAGGAAATTTTGATGGCAACGTTCGCGGCAACTGCTTCACCTTCGCCGCTCTTTATCTCCGAAAAAGTCTTGTTAGGAAGCCATCCAACACGGCATCATTGCATCCGAGAACTTACTACCATCGCTGCAATCAATGGCCGAAATCACAGAAAATCCTAATTGCACTACCTCGGCGAATCGAACGAATCGGCTTATATCATGCGAAATTAAAGGTACCCATTACGTATCCTCGATGGCTAACTTTTCCCCTGTACAGCCCATGATTTGCAGAGCCAAATTGGGCATGACTCAATTTAAGGGTGTGAGGGACGATCGAGTCAAAATCCTCCCATAAGTCGGATCACCGGAGTTTATGGGGCGAAACCAATACGAGAACGATCCCTTAGATTTGATGACGACCATCGTGCTTCCCCTTCGGCCGCCGGTGAAAATCCACCGTTGCTCGTCGCTTGGGACCCGGGTGTAAGTTTTGATAATTTATGCGGATAGATATGAAATTAAAAGAATACGGGGGTCGTTTCTGATAGGGCTGGCTACTAGAAGCATCGAAAATATGCAGGTCAAATTCATAATTGACGATACTTTGGTGGCCGAGATATTACTTTTGCTGAGTTTCGTAGGGAGCTTATAATTTTTTGCTGGGCTGCTGGGAAATAATTTCCTGGGCCAACTATTTTGGGTTGCTAGATAAATTATATGGGCCTGCTGGAGGAATTTTCTCAAATGATGTTTTAGATTTTACTGGGGCTGCTAGAATTAGGCATGTTCCATTATTTTTTGCTCGAAATATAGAGATTATGTTGAGTTGTTAACAATCACTCCATCGACTAATTCTGCTATGTCATGAGCTCTGATTTATGCTTTTGAAAACGTTGTCTGCTCGACGAAATAATATCAACATCGGTGTGTATGGACTTGATTGCATATGCACCGCTTCCTTTGAGCTACTTGAGTACAGGGATTCTCTGGCGCTTGTGGGCCCACGAGAATATTATTGGCTGGCATCGTCTATGTCGCCGCGATGAAAATTAGCTGTACTTGAGATAATAAGTTATTTGGAGCAGCGTAAGTCTAAGCTTGCGGGCGTCATAGGAGAGAATTTATTTTCGAAGCATTGTTTTTGGGGAGATATAAATATAATACTACTATATTAATAATGTACATATATATATACATATACATATATCCAAAAAAAAGGGGAAATATGAAAAACAGTGAGATGTAAAAAAAGAAGAAAAAAAGCGGAAATATGAAAAAAAGTGAGATATAAAAAAGGGGAAATATGAAAAAAAAAAGTGAGATATGAAAAAAAAAAAGAAAAAAAGGGGAAATATGAAAAAAAGTTAGATATAAAAAAAAAAGAAAAAAAGGGGAATAATGAAAAAAAGGTGAGATATGAAAAAAAAAGGAAATATATAAAAAAAAGGAGATAAAAAAAGGAGAAAAAAAAGAAGAGAGAAAAGTATATTATTGCCTCATATTATTTATATGCTTTCTTTTCTAAGATTGTGTAGCTACACAGTTCAGTTTGTGAGCCCAATCTTTAATTTTTTTTCTTCTCAATTATTGGTGATGATCGAAAAAAAACAAAAAAAAACAAAGAAAAAAAAACAAAGGAAAAGAAAAAAACAAACAAACAAAAGAAAACAAAAAACAACAAATTAATTCGATATGCTTCTCGGATTTATTCTCCCACACCAAAGATGGACGTACCACGAAGAATCTCGAGCTTCCAAATGGACAAAATTTTCCAAAGACGACGGCGACGATCTAAGTGAAGATCAAATGCTCCGTATTTTCATTGACCGGCCCGGCTTGCTAATTCAACTAGAGCAACACTTCTCACGTACCCCGGAAGCACGGATTTCATATTCCTGTGGTTCGGTCTAATCCGACTTGATAACCCCGGAACGCGTTGGAGCATTTGAGACTAAGCAAGAATATTTCGATGATGCCTAGGAAGTCTTTGAAGATACATCACTCCCTTATCTCACATAATTTTCGGACCAACCTGTAATACCCGTAAAATTTAATACGGTCTAAGGATGTTGTTGGTCCCGATTGCACCAAACAAGGAATCAAAGAGGCTTTGATGGAATGAAAAAGGGAGAGGTTCTCACCTTCAAGTGTGTGTATTGTGTGAAAAATAGGATAAGCCTTTTGATCTTTGATTACTTTGAAAATAGTGTTGGTAAAACCTTATATACCACATTAACCTAGGTATATTAAGGCCCAAACATTGAAGATTAAATAATTACGTTCTAGTACAAAGCCCAAGCTACAGGATAATTACAATATTAAACCCAAGACTTAAACTATTGACACAATCTATAAATATCCTAACAATCTCCCCCTTTGTGTCAGTTGTTGGGAGTCTTGGAACTTGGGTGTTGTGATGGTGGATTAGCGAGTGTGTGTTTTGCGAAGTCCTAGCTTGAACTCGAAGGCGCGGAGATTCCTTCGAAGGACCATTCGATCAGCTATAGCGTCGATGAACTTCGCGAACTTGGATCGACAGTGTGGATCTTCTTCCGAAAGGATGCGGCAAATCCTCATGAGTTTGTCTTGGATGATGGTGAGCGTCCCATCTGAGAACTTTGCCACTTCGGAGCAGCGCAGCAGCCTCATCTTTCCCTTGTAGTTCGAGTAGGCGACCGCCGGATCATCTCCGTCGATCAAATCACCTTCTCGATAGTCGTCCGCGTTCTTGAAAGATGGGCGAGTTAGGTTCACCTTCTTCAGGTTGTGCTCCACCGCCATCTGCAGATCGTGGGTGGCGAAGAATCTGACCTGTCGGAGCATGTGGCGCTTGAGAGCTATGTAGCCCATGGTGACCGGTTCAGCCCGTACGAGATGTCCAGAACTTCTGTGGACGAGTCTGAACTGCTTCATGGATTCCAGCATGCTATACAGGTCACCCAGGCGTAGAAATTTGAAGTCCGCCTCACTGACTTCACTGTAGCTCTCATCCTGCCTCATTACCGTGAACACTGGATAGTGAACACGTCCTTTCGACTCTTGGCGGAGGTCAGTAACTTTGCAGATGGGGGCCCGATTCATTTCCAGAGCGATGTTTTCTTCATCGGACAGCGTCCTCTTTGTGCACTTGTGGCAAATAGGCTCCATCGATAGAGCTTCTTCTTTTCTTCGCTCCAGTTTTGGATGTTCATCAGCTCGTATTCATCGAAGGCCGTTATGATCTGCTCCTTGCGCCGCCAGATCCTCTTCCTGATCTCTTCTTGGAATGGTGCGGTGATCTTTTTGTTTTCCCACGGTGCTTCTGGTATATTCGCCGTGGGCACATCCGGTTGAGCAGCAGAAGCCTCAGCGTGCTGCGCTTGAAATTGAAGGATGTTCTCGAGTTCGGCGGGTTCAGCGTCGTATTCCTCTCCGTTCTCGTTGTCTGCAGTGTTGATCAGCGTAAGTGAAGCTTCTTTTAGCAGACGTCGAGCATTTTCCACCAACTTCCTGGCTGCTACTGCATCGGCGGGTGTGTACAGCCATTCATCATTAAAGATGTAGGCCTCGATCTCGTTCTGTGCGCAGTAGACATCCTCGGAAGCCACGTTGGAATCGGTATTGAGAGGGGTATGGCTGTGTGGTGGCGAGGGTGTTGCGTCGGAGGAGTTTGTGGATTGTGGGGATGGTTGTGGTGGAGATTCTGGTGGCTCGGTTGTGGTGATGGTTTTGGCGAGGATGATTTGGGTGTCGAGTGGTGGAGATGTGGTGGTGACCTCTAACATCGATGTGACAGTTAGAGGTTCTGAGACGGTAGTAGGTGGTGGTGAGGGTGATTTGGCTAGTGACTCGGGGTTAATAGGGTGGGCTTTTTGGCTAGTGGGGTGTGAGGTTTCTGTTGCGGGCGTCGTTTCAGGTGCAGAGGAGGAAGGCGGCGTCGATTGTACGGGTCCTTGAGTTTGTGAGGCTTGCTGCCTATTCTCCCCCTCACGGCGATCTTGATCATCGTCTTGATCATCGCACCTGATCCCGCTAGACTCGCCTTGAGTGCGGCAAGTCATGGGTTGAGTCATTATTTTCTTCATTTGCTGTTCCTCCTCGTCGAGTTCCGCCATTGACTCGAATCTTGCTCGTAGGATGTAGAAGAGCTCCTTTGCGGAAATGGAGGAGAGAACAGCTTCTGCGTCCACATTTTGCGTTGGTGGTGGCGTCTCCGGGGCCACACCTTTGCCTTTGTCGATGGTGGACGCATCGAGACGCGCATAGACCTTGTCCAGGATGGACGTCTCAAGAGTCTTTGCAAACTCTTGAAGACGAGTCTCTAGCGCGGTCTCGGTGACGAACTTGGGTAAATTTAACAAGTTGGAATCACGAAGAAATCCAACTGTCACCGAATCGGAGTTGATGGCCGATCGGCCTCCCGTTTGCACAGGACGGGAAAAGAAGGGGTCACTAAGACTTCCCGTTGGCATCATCGATGAGACATACTCAAACGAATGATGGCCTAGACTCACGGTTGTTGTTATGTTGGCCGTGCTAGGTCTTCCGCTCTCAGTCACAGAGACATCACCGAGCGTTCTGACAGAATCACGAAGACTCTGTAGTGCAGTAAAAGGTGTATGTGTCCTAGATACGTATGAAATTATTGGGAGTGAGGGCACTAGACACGATGTGATTGAAGAGGATGCATTCTGAGGCGAAGGACTGCTTGTTTCAACATCGACTATCTCCAAGTGGGATGTCAATGGTATACGTGGCTCCTCGTGGGATGAAATATCTTCCTGTAGAGAGGAAGATAAGTGGATTGGTGGGGTCGTTTGCGTGGTTGAGCCAAATGCCACGTCTTCTACTCGGGAGGTGAACACATCACCTCCTGTACCTACGGGTTGGGCTCGGCTTGTATGTGACTGAGGAGGTCGATCGTGTTTTTGTTTCGATCGACGCTCCGTGGGGCGGCTTACGTCATCCCCACGCGACCGTTTTTTCGGTACGCGGGTGGAAGAGGATGCGGCGCGACTCGATGACCTTTTAGTAGTGGGGGTGGGGTTTTGGCTAGTCCCGGGGTTAGGAGTAGCAGGGTTGGTCTGCTCCGTAGGGACAATGGATAGTGGACGGGGACTCTCGCGGAAAGAGGCTGTGGAGGCGCGATAGTCTTGAACATGTGGGTTTGTTGGGTCGGCATATGCGAGGACTTCGTCTGGGATGATCATGGCGTGTCGATCTTTTGCCGGAGTATTTTTCTTGGCGAACTTCTCGACAACGGGAATGATGAAGTGCTCACTCGCCGGGCGGATGCGGATGCTAGTGGAGAAAATGCGGAAGTGTTTGATGATTGCTGGAAGCCACCGCATGTAAGGGACGAAACGGTTTGTGACTCCCTTGGCGATTTCCCGGTCGCGACGTTGGACCATGGAGACGAGATCCATCCAGATGATCTCGGCGTAGTTGTACTTGCGGTTGTGTGCGATGCCGGTTAGGATGGTGAGGATTTGGTGGTTCCCGCGGTCTTGACCAGCATGTTTTCCTGACATGCATTTGTTCAGCAGTAGGTACAGTGTTCGCCAGGGTTGAGGTAGATTCCGTGTGGTGACTTCACTGAGGACAAGTGGGCCCTGCTTCTTCTTGGTTTCTGGTTGATAGCCCAATCTGTCGATGTCTTCAATAAGTTGTTCGTGCATCGGTAGTGGATCGTAGGGTGAGTAGACAGGAAGTTGGAGGACTTCTTGAACAATCTTTCGGGTGAGGACTACTGTTTCTTGATCGATTTCTGCGGACATTGTTTTGGCGAGGTAGTGTGGTCCAGCGATCTGCAATGTGTGCCAGAACTGTTGGAGATAGACTTGCGCTTCTGGTTCGCCATGAGTGAGGGCATGTCGGAGGGGATGCCCTTTGAGGATTTCTATGATGATGGGGACGTCGCATCTGAAGTTGTCCAAGTCCACCATATGGTTGTTTGGTATCAAGGCAGCCCATCGACTTGTTGGAAAGGTTTTAAACACAAAAACGAAGTATTATAACCCCAAAACGAGCTCAAAATGCCCGAAAGTGATCTTTGCCCAAAACACCTTTGATTTTTCTCGGAATCGAACGAGACTGGATTCAAATCAATGCAGATCGATCCACGTTTGCTCTGATACCACTTGTTGGTCCCGATTGCACCAAACAAGGAATCAAAGAGGCTTTGATGGAATGAAAAAGGGAGAGGTTCTCACCTTCAAGTGTGTGTATTGTGTGAAAAATAGGATAAGCCTTTTGATATTTGATTACTTTGAAAATAGTGTTGGTAAAACCTTATATACCACATTAACCCTAGGTATATTAAGGCCCAAACATTGAAGATTAAATAATTACATTCTAGTCCAAAGCCCAAGCTACAGGATAATTACAATATTAAACCCAAGACTTAAACTATTGACACAATCTATAAATATCCTAACAGCATGATTGATGTTTGGATCAACAAAAACCCTGCTAAATCTTGTTGAATTTATATATGCACCTTAGACAAACCACAACAATAGATGTAGATTAAGTTTAAAGCTTTACACAAAAAATAGATAGAAAATTAGTGTTAAAATTGTCGAGCTCACCACCGAATCTATTCACTTCAACTCGTGATATAGCTAGAATTGCAGCTTTTCGCACGTCACGAAAAATTTGATAGCACTCATCGGTAGCGAGATTTCCCCAAATGGAAAGTTTTATCATGCTGAAAACATATAATCAAATACTTAGAACGATGTTAGTAGTTAGGTTAATTAAAAAAATATATATGGCATGTTTGTACCTCATATCACAAAGTAAGACATTTCGAACGTGGGTTTTAACATTGACACCATTTTTATTCTTGAAATTAACTTTTTACAAATCCCCGATATAAACTACTAAGCCAATTGAATCTACAATAAGCAATAACCAAATAATGATTAGTAATAAAATAATATATGAAAATTGCAAAGTTATTGAAGTGTACCAACCGACTAAGTGATCCTTTGTTCGCAGCGTAATGTGGAATAACAAGGAGAGTCAACGATAAACAAAAAACATTGTCGATAAAAAGTATCATCACACGTTGGCTAAAACTTCATTGTACACAACATTCTTCGTAACATTTTCTGGTAATCACTCTTGTTACGTATTAGAATCTTGAGTCCATTTGGCGATGTGATGCGGGACATTGCGACATAAAGTTGTCCATGACTGAAGACCGGATTTGGAAGAATAATCCAACCGAATTTAATGTCTGCCCTTGACTTTTATTAATTGTAATAGCAAAGGCCAACTTAAGAGGAAATTGTCTTCGTCTTATGGCAAAACCCGCCTCTTGGTTGGAAGGTGATAAATAAATCTATTATCCCCGGATTTAACCGGTCAAATATTCGAGTTTAATCGAAAGAGGCGGGTAACGTTCCCGCGGAAAAATACCTTCCGAGGCAGTTCCCCGCGGGAAATGCTCCCCGAAGCGGCCTATGCCCGAAGAGCGCTGCCTGAGTAAACACATGAATGAGTATATTAAGGCCCGTTAAGAAGAGAAATAGGGACGGGGAAAGACCAAGTCCCCGTTGCACTAATAACATGGGTAGACCAAGTAATTAGCCATCACTGCACATAATGGGGCAAGTGGTGGTGAGTGGTTGGTTACAAAAGCCATCTTTCAAACGGGCAATGCTCTCTGTCACCATATGATATACATGTATATATATAGAAGCTACACAAGCTATGAGAGGCGATCCATTACGAAAATTCTATAGTGACTCATCGATGATTATAATACACGCTTTAAAGGAAAATGATGATGAAGCATGTTACCCTCGGGATTTGGCTAACGTTAAAACCCGCGTGCCGAGGAGATAGCCCGAGAAGAGAAGATACCTCAAAAATGCCGAGGAGATAACCTGAGATATTTTCCCTGAGAAAAGAGGCGGGTAACCCCGAGGACGAACCGGAGAACATTGAAGTAGCCCGCAGAGAATTCGACCAAAGGAGAAAATAGCCTCGGAAAGATGGCCCGAGAGACCTCGAGAAGAGAAAATTGAGAGCGGATCGAGCAGGTCAGCGAAGAACGGGCCGAGCGAGTTAATCTTAAGACGCGAGTGGGCACGTCGAGCTGGTCGCGCTTCGCAAGACGAACGTGGGGAAAACCACGCTGCCGCGAGAAGTCCGTGAAAGAAGTGAGCTAGGGTGATGATAAGGTCAAGGCAAGGTGAAACAATGTTAGTATAAAAGGTAACGGCCGATTCATTTCGCAGGTATGCCTTCGTAAACACTGTCTTTTGAGCCTAGCACCTGTACCCGTTGAAGATGATGATTTATCTAACTTGAGCGTCGAAGGAGTGTCGCCGAAACGGCCCCTTTCCATTGTTTTTTCTAATATTTCAGGCAATCTACGGCAGCGACGGGAACAAATGGTCCACTTTGCGCGCCAACGTGAGGGGCGATTTTTTGGAACGCATTAATTGGCGCCGTCTATGGGAACGTGTAAAGGAAAACGTACGATGCGTTCTGAGAAAACCTGTCCACTCCGTAGCCGTTAGCCACTGTGGCCTCCCCGTCGACGTCGACTGAGTTCGGGACCACCCCATTGAGCTGCCGAAAACCAGCCATGAAAAAAGAACTAGCGCCCGAGAAGTTACAAATCAGACGCGAACAAGGTTGTCGCAGCACAACACACTCGCATCACCACCACGAGGGGTCGATCCTTACGCCGGTATTGGCAGCCCCGAACACAGCAGCGTAGAACGCACCGTCAAGGCTCGAACGGACTAGTCACCTTCGTCATCGACATCAGGCGCATAAGACACAAAGCCGACCCGAGCAATGATATCGCAGATTTTCGGCAATTCACACCAACGAAGGAAATTTTGATGGCATCGTTCGCGGCAACTGCTTCACCTTCGCCGCTCTTTATCTCCGAAAAAGTCTTGTTAGGAAGCCATCCAACACGGCATCATTGCATCCGAGAACTTACTACCATCGCTGCAATCAATGGCCGAAATCACAGAAAATCCTAATTGCACTACCTCGGCGAATCGAACGAATCGGCTTATATCATGCGAAATTAAAGGTACCCATTACGTATCCTCGATGGCTAACTTTTCCCCTGTACAGCCCATGATTTGCAGAGCCAAATCGGGCACGACTCAATTTAAGGGTGTGAGGGACGATCGAGTCAAAATCCTCCCATAAGTCGGGATCACCGGAGTTTATGGGGCGAAACCAACACGAGAACGATCCCTTAGATTTGATGACGACCATCGCGCTTCCCCTTCGGCCGCCGGTGAAAATCCACCGTTGCTCGTCGCTTGGGACCCGGGTGTAAGTTTGATAATTTATACGGATAGATCTGAAATTAAAAGAATACGGGGGTCGTTTCTGATAGGGCTGGCTACTAGAAGCATCGAAAATATGCAGGTCAAATTCATAATTGACGATACTTTGGTGGCCGAGATATTATTTTTGCTGAGTTTCGTAGGGAGCTTATAATTTTTTGCTGGGCTGCTGGGAAATAATTTCCTGGGCCAACTATTTTGGGTTGCTAGATAAATTATATGGGCCTGCTGGAGGAATTTTCTCAAATGATGTTTTAGATTTTACTGGGGCTGCTAGAATTAGGCATGTTCCATTATTTTTTGCTCGAAATATAGAGATTATGTTGAGTTGTTAACAATCACTCCATCGACTAATTCTGCTATGTCATGAGCTCTGATTTATGCTTTTGAAAACGTTGTCTGCTCGACGAAATAATATCAACATCGGTGTGTATGGACTTGATTGCATATGCACCGCTTCCTTTGAGCTACTTGAGTACAGGGATTCTCTGGCGCTTGTGGGCCCACGAGAATATTATTGACTGGCATCGTCTATGTCGCCGCGATGAAAATAAGCTGTTCTTGAGATAATAAGTTATTTGGAGCAGCGTAAGTCTAAGCTCGCGGGCGTCATAGGAGAGGGCATAACCGAAAGTAAGAACAGATTGGATAGCGCGCCTCGGCCGTGAATCGACGAATGTTTAGCGCCAGGCAGACCCCACTGCGAGAGTGGCCTTCCCGGCGCGAGAGATCAGTAACAGAAGTCCCAAAAGTACGACCACCATCGTAGATCAATATGTCGATGCCGACGTATCCAATACGACACACCGCGAAAATCAAACTCATCGGCTCGCCGCACAGGAAATTGGAGGTACTCATTAACTATTTACGATATATTTGAATCCAGATCGTTTTCAGAGATTCGATGGTAAATCGAGGAAGAAACATATAAATCTGAGTGAAAAAAGAAAAAACGAAAGAAAGTCGCATTTCCAACAAAAAACACAAACATCACTGCGAGACTGATGCTTATGGCCACGAGGGCGTCCATCATGGTTACTTTTCCAGCCTCCGGTGACGGATACCCTAGTTGCGGCGAGACGGGAGTTGGTTGTAAGTTTATTTACATTGAGTTGGTTTGAATTTTTGTGTTCGATTATAATATTTGTTTGAGGAGCGGGTATTACAAAACTCGAATATTTGGAAGACCATTATGAGATTGCTGAAATATTTGATTGCTTGTTATTTTTGTGGGGATAAATAACTATTTGCCTATCGATTTTCCAGACTAGATTTGAATTTCAAGGAACATTTGAGAGAGAAGAAAATAGGATTGCCTATCAAATATTGGGACATGTTGGCAAATGGGATTGTTATGATGATTTTAGCTGCATGGGCCGTTGTGGCCGATTATGAATGTGAAAACACAGGCTCCGAAATATGAAATTTCTTTATTATGTTAATATGAATTTTCTGGACTGATGTGTAATACCCAGGTCCCGCGAGTACGTTTGCCAATAAATTCGCATGCATATTATGTGCCTACGTAGCTGCATATTACGTGTTTAATTGTTAATCATGTGTTAATAGGATAATTGACTTGGTAGAAGATTGAGTAGGACTTAGAATAAATTCTATTTAAGGTAGGAAAAGTTTGATGAGAATCACTTATTAGAACTTAAGAAATTGAATTATAGGAAATTTTGAAGAAATAAGGTTAAGTATCAAGATAGATTCCATTACTTAGTGTAAAAGGAAACTTAAATAATATTATTATTCTAATAATGGTTACATGAGGATAAGATAAGTACTAAAGTAAGAAGTGACATCATTTGCTTAGTTAAACAAGCAAAATGCAAGATAGGAACGAGACTAATATTTAAAAGCACAAGAAAACTATCGGAAGTAAGTAAAGAGAAGAATTTATGCATCATAAAACTTCAGTGGAGCACTATCAAAAGGCACTCACTAGTGGAGCACTATTAAAAAACCTAAGTGAGGAAGAATAGTTCGAACAGTAGAACTTCAAAAGGTATAACACTTATTTTGGTTTCTTTTCATCTTAACGTTTGTAACTTAGCATGTCCTGTTAGGCACGACAAGTTATCTTACTGGAATTTATATAAGTTCGAGTGTGTTGAAGATTCTTATGCTCGTAAACAGAAACCCTTTATAAATAAGGGTTTAGTAACTCTCAAAATTAATGTTAAATTTCTTAGGTTTTAACATTAACAAAATTGAATTTTTGAAGGTGGGAATAGGATTGACAATTTATGGAGTTCTTAGGATCTTTGAACTGTTTTTTGGAAAGAACAAGGTTTAGATCGAAAACCCTAAAATTTTAAATTGTTAGAATGGTTATAAGTGTTATTAGGAGTCGTGAAGTAGGATTCGCAAACCGTTCATGGAAAGAGAGTTTTGCGAATTAGAACTGAGTAACGAACTCTGAATTAGTATTTTGCGAACCGTTAAAGTGCCGAATGGAATAATTCATAATAAGAGCGGGTGAATTATTAATAAAATAAGAAAGGCATGTCACGAATTTTGAATATGCAAAGTGGAACTTCACAGGTTGAGTGGAGTTGAAAATCGTGTATGTACCATGATGGTCACGAAGTTTAAGAGAATAAAATAATACTATGAGCTACTTACGACTTTAAATAACAGTATTAAAATATTTCATGAAATGTACATACTTCATGAACTTAAATACGCGTCTAAAGTGATTCACAAGTGGGAAAAACCTCGTGAAATGTGCTTTGCGAATTAGACGAAGGATTCGTGAAGTGTAGGTAGGTTGGCGAATTGTATGTTAGGCAACTAAGTTGACGAACCCATGTGGACTTGACTTCACTTCACGGGTCATCTCACGAATTAGAAATGTGGGGTGTTTATTTCGCGAATTGTGTCGACCAATTAATGTTTGCGAATTAAGAAAGTCTAAATTATTTCACGGACTTGAAGGAATTCGCGAATTCAGCCATTCATCTAAATATTTCACGAGTTGACCTAACTTAGCAAATTCATTCTAAAATAACTACTTGTCTGAGACAGTTTTGAATCTAATATTTAATTAGACAGTTCAAGAACTCAGATAGTCAAATAATTTAGATAATATACTGATCTTGTAATTTTATGCTTAAGGTCGAGAATTGGGAATTTTGCGCATTCAGTAGCAAATAATCTACGGACGACAGGTAAGTGGGAATTTCAACTACAACACATAAATTGTTTGCACTAACATGAATTACGTGACTATCTGATTATATGAGATTATGTGATTTATTTGCTATATATGATGATATAGCATGCATTCGGTATTGTTTACATAAGCATGAACACATGCATACACGGCATGCACGAGAATTGTGAGATGAGAGTATGCATGGTATAATGTCGCTTGAAAGCGATGGATTGCCGATATAGGCATCTGATGTCGACTCACAGTTGATTCTGGACTGCTTCTATGACACCATGATGACCCGGTACGTCGTCGGATATATTTTTATTATTTGGGCAGAATGCCCGGAATTGCGGTAGGTGCGACTTGGAGGAGGCGATTCGAGGGTGGCAGCGACACCGAGGGTATCTCTGGTGTTGGCGACCCCGAAGTGGGGTACCAGCGTGAGCGTCTGCGGAACAGCAAGTACCCATTGGACCGAATGGCGGACACTCATGCATCTCAGTGTGAATTGGGCCGAAATGTGTGACTAGTATTTTATGGTTCGCCACCCGTTGTGGATTGCTGGACCAATTGTCCTTATTGGATTTGAGATCTGAAAATGGTGCATAGTAAGTCAGTCGTGGGCCCTGAGAGATAGGAGATTGAGTTTGATCCTACTAGGGTCTGAATGCAAGGGCGCGGATGCCTTTGCAAAAGAGACACGTGCACGGCATGCATCATTCCTACTTACTGAGCTTTATAGCTCATCCCTTGTTTTTATGTGTTGTAGGTACACGCGGCCACGGTACGTGATCGCTTATGATGGCAAGGTTATCTTTTGAAGCTTCCCGCGACTTTTTGAGGATGGTGTGTACATGAATGCGACCAGTGGGGCGAAAGATATGGTTTCTTTTGTTGTAATTATGAAACCATCCTATGTAAATAGGTTGGGAGCGATGTTTTGACTTGTACAGAACGAATTCCTTTATATAAAAGGAAAACTTTTACCCACGTTTTCGGGTATTAGTTATTTTATATTGACATTAGCCACGTAACTTAGCGTTAGGATGTGTAAGTAGATGGCGGGGCGCCACATGATGGAATATACTTGAACTGATTATTATATTTCTAGTTGGATATTATCTGGATTATTGGAACTGAGGAATTGTGTACAATAAATTTGCAACATCGTAGCAGATTTTTAGACACTCGAAATTTCGATCTGCTAGGGAAAGATATAGTCCACATGCGGCCGAACATAGGTCCGGTGTGGTTGGGAAATTTAAGTCTCGGTGACACACTTGGAAACTTTGGCCTTACGATATATATATATATAATATATATATATATATTATGAGTTCTCCGTGGATGATGTTAATATTATCATGAAATGATTTAATCGCACCTGGTTTACTTTGAGCTACTTACGTGCGGCAATGCCCACTAAAACTGAAGCGCGGTAATTTTCTTGGCCGATGGGATTAATTTGCAAGGCTAATGGGGTAAATTGTCTGAACATGCTATTATATTTCTATCGATTGCTTTGATTGATTATTTGCACCTATTTACTTATTGACCTTTTATTGAGCCACGTGAACTAACAATTCTTCTAGACGGAATTATAATATGTTAGCATATTTTACCGAACCGAGGGCATTTAATTACCCAGTAGGCACTCATGCTCGAAGCCCCACCTGCTCGAGAGTGCTGAACAAATTCAAGATCTTTCATATAGATATATGTTCGGGGTTATAAGCTTTAGCTCCATTTGGCATCCGAAGACCCTATATCTTCGAGATTATCTATTCTGGATTTCTGAAGTCTTCGGATTGAGGCGCGATTGAGAAGACCCTGATGAAAAGGGATGATATAAAGTCCTCGGATTAAGGCGCGATTGAGAAGAGCCTTATGAAAAGGGATGATCTAAGCCCTCGGATTGAAGCGCAACTGAGACAAACCTTATGAAAAGGGATGATCTAAGCCCTTGCATTGAGGCCCGATTGAGAAGACCCTGATGAAAAGGGATGATAAAAAGTCCTCGGATTGGGGCGCGATTAAGAAGACCCTTATGGGGATGATCAAAGCCCTCGGATTGAGGCCCGATTGAGAAGACCCTGATGAAAAGGGATTATCTAAGCCCTCGGATTGAGGCACGATTGAGAAGACCCTGATGAAAAGAGATGATATAAAGTCCTCAGATTGAGGCGCGATTGAGAAGACCCTGATGAAAAGGGATGATCTAAGCCCTCCAAGTGAGGCGCGATTGAGAAGATCCTGATGAAAAGGCATGATCTAAGCCCTTGGATTAAGGCGCGATTGAGAAGACCCTAATCGAATTGGGGGCGTATAAGCCGTCAGATTGAGGTGCGATTCAGAAGACCCTAATCGAATTAGTGATGGTACAAGCCTCGGATTGAGGCGCAACTTAGAAGACCCTAACCGAATTAGGGATGATATAAGCCCTCGGATTGAGGCGCGATGGAGAAGACCCTAATTGAACTAGGGATGATATAAGTCCTCGACGAATGGGGCTCGAAAATGCCTAAGTCATCGATGGACGCTTGAGAGCCGAGCTAGAAACCCTTAAGGAAGAAAAAGCCTTGTGTAATTGTGAAGAGCTTAGGAAGCAAAATAATGATATATCTAGAGACATGTCTGTTCTTAAGGAATCCCTAGAAGAAAAAGCACGTACTGTTGATAGGCTTCTTCAAGGAAAACAAAATCTTGATATGTTACTTAGTATTCCTAGAAATGTTTGAAAATCAGCGATAGGATATTCCACGACACATGAACATGCTGCACCTCCACAAAATATTAGGAAGCCTAAATGTTTTTCATGCGGCCGTCACGGTCATTATGCTAACCACTTTTTTGAAGAGAGCTGATAAATCTAGATATGTCTGGAGGCCAAAGAAGGTTACTGAAGTCTCTAACACTGGCCTACCTGTGTTTATGAGATCACAGTCTGTGACACATGTTATATCACGTGATTGTTGAGGTATATGCCCTAGATGCCGTACGAGGACTGGGAGTACGAGGGCAATTTGCTAGTTTTGTAGTGTTTAGTGATGTAATTTGATTACTTCTATTAATGGAATGACTTTATTCATCATTAATTAATTATTGGATGAATAAATTAAAAGGCAAATTATTAATTAGTCTAAATATTTCACCTTGCAATCTGGGGTGGATAAGACAAATTAATAAAACCCAAATATTGGCAGTTCAGTTACTGATTCTGTGGGACAGAGAGGGGCACCAGTAAGCTGAGATACTGCAATATTAAAATAGTCCACAAGTCTAACTCTCCAGTAGGGTCACTGGAATGACACGTACGACTTGTTTGTCGATGGGTCCAATATGGTTGTGCCAACCGTTCACTTGGGAAGTGGGAGCCCATGACAATGATACAAGATGAATCAGGGGATTATCTATGTTTGGACACTGACTCGTAATCGAACGATCACACGCTTGGATTGTCCTTGATCGATCGATTGATTGTAGTAGTATGCGTGAACCTTAGACCGAAAGGGTTAACTTGGGATTGATATTGAGGTCTTGACTTGTCACTAGTTTGCTAGGCCCGTCTTGCCGGTGGCATGGGTCAGCGGCGAAATGCGGTCTTGACTTTTTGATGTGATTGCCGGTTGAACCGCGGAGCGGGACTTACGGTCTCGATTAAATTCGAGGTTAACGCCCTATGGCAAGTTTAATGTGCGGGAAGTTATCCAAGTCTCTGACCAGAGCATATAACTGACTCACGATAGTCGTGGAGTGCAGTTTCAGAACTTTCACCGACATAAACGACATAGAGTCGAGTTCTGTAAGTTTGACTATGCGTGACTTTCACTTGACCGGGACAAACGTATAGGGTTTATACGTATGCCGAAAATCTACAGTCGGTTCATGGATTATGATTAAATCAAATTCGTACTCAACTTGGGATCTGTTCGGTACCACGTGGCTGGCTAGGTGAATACCAACTCCTAGATACCTCCTGGGCCGATTGAGACGAACCAAGAGAGTCGGGCTTAAAAAGGGCAACCGATACAACGTTGTCATCAGAGAGAGAGACAAGGCTAGGTCCTAGATTGACATTAGGGTTTGAGGCTTGGCCAAAACCTTGATCGGCCGAAAATACTAAGTTTGACTAGTGAGGGGTAAAATGGAGTTTCAACCTCACGATATATTTTTGAAATAAAATATTTGATATTGAATATTTAGTATATGATTGAAATTAGATTTAGATCTTTATTATTTTCTTAGAGAAATAATATTGTTAATTTGGAATTAAATAATGTATATCGGATATATATATATAAGTTTCGAATTTTTATTAGATAAAATTTGGAAAATTATTAAATATATTTATATTGGATATTATATATTTAAAATATACTAAATATGATATTTTAATTAATTAAGGTATTGGATATTTAATTAATTAAATATAAAGTTTAAATTTTGAATTCATTACTTGGTAAAACGAAGACTTGGTAAAAGGGGAGGTTTGAGGATTTTTCTCCACCCACCTTAACCTAATTTTGGCTAATCCTAAGAGGTAAAAAGAAGGATTTTCGAGATCCTAAAGTGAGTGGAAGCTAAATTTTCGAAATACAAGCCAAAGAAGAAAAAAACTAAGAGTTTTCTCTTCTCACCACTTTCTCTCTCCCACTCTCTCTCTCTCTCGGGCGCAGCAAGCAGTTCGTTCTTGGCCTAGCCGCACATGCAAGAACAGCTGCGACGTTAGTAAGGTGCCGGCGTGATGATCTTGCACAAAGAAGGCTTCCCGTTCGTGCGCTTTTGGCGTAGGAGAGGGGCACTACGCCTTGGGGATTCGAAGGATTCAAAGCTAGCCATCGTTAAGAGATTTCAACAAGGTATCATGGCTGATCCTTTGTCTCGTTATGTCAATACGTTCTCGTGTTTGTAGCCGAGCGATCTTGGATAGGCGGGAACCCCGTAAAATTCTAAAATTCCGCCGTTCTAGGAACGTGGGTCTAGGGACACTCGGGGATTCTCAATAGTGGTATCAGAGCTATAGGCTCGGTTAAAGTCACAGGACTATGACAAAAGGCCACGAAAAACCCGAAAGCCTTAGCCGTGTGCATGGCGGACACGGCGCCTGGGCAGCCCGCACGCGGGGCGAGCGGGGCTGCGTCGAGTCGCATGCGAAGCGCGACTCAGGGCGGGGCTGCACGCAGCATGAGGCCTGCTCCTAGCCATGCGCATGGTGGGCACGACACACGGGCAGCCGGCGCGCAAGGCGCGCGGGGTGCGCGACTCAAGACGGGCTGGCCACGGGCGTACCGTGGCGCATAGGGCTGACCGCACGCGGGGCATGCGGCACAAGAGGCACGGGCTGCACACATGAGTGCATGCAGCGCTCGGGAAAGCCGCGCGTGGATGCGCGGAAAGTAGGTATGACCGTGCGCGTGTGTGCGAGCTGTGCTACGCTAAGAGCGCACGCGGATCGGGGCTTGCCGCATGGTGCGCGCGGCACAAGGCTGGCAGCTCGCATGGCGCGAGCATCCTCGACACAGGCCCGATAGGCCTGGTCTAGCCCATCCTACGACCCGATATACATTAGGCTAGGCCCGGACCATTTAAAAGCGAAAATTCGATTTCGGCTCGGAAATGTGTTAAATTTGTCGTGATGCATGTTATTTGTATAAACGTGGTGATTGATTGGGGATTAGGTTCTGGTTTTTGCCGGGTGATATGTTAAGGGTGACAAGATCCCACCGGGTTGTACTTTACAGTTCTTTTTATTAGATAAGACGGATGGTTTTATTAGGGATAGATTCCCCGTCATAGGCTATTGTAGTTATGTTATGACGGCCGTACGAGTGTCGGTCGAGAGGAACCCGAATGAACGAGCTGGTAGCCGAGGCGTCCGTTCGAGCAAAGCCTGAAGACGTAGAGTTTTATTGTTTTGTACAATTAGGATAGAACTAGAAATATCCCCGATCTTTCAACATTTACTTTAATAGGTTGAAACTAGGTTTACTATTAAAGTCCATTATGTGCTGTTGGTTTCGAACGTGATAATGTGCATAATGTGCTCATGTTAAAACTGTGAGGATTCTCCCGAGGTTAGACCTTTAATATCAAGTGAGTAAAGGGGCTAGGCTACTGTCTTCTATCAAGTCCAAAAATGTTGCGACTTAGGGGTACGGTTGCGGTTGACCGAGTTACAGCGCCAAAACCCTCGCCTTTGCGTGAATGGGTTTCGATGCAATTATGAATTGCCGCTCACCGACCACTCTTCACCCTCTAACAAAGAGTTATCCTACGGGGGATGAAGTTCACGGAAAAGTGGAAGGTGAGCAGGACGTTGATAGGTTGCACTTAGACAGTCATTCTCAATATGATCCGAGTTACGGCTGAGGGACCCTGGCTGAGACGAAGACGTTGAATCTTTTGTGTGAAAGAAACGTGCGGGGCATGACCTCGGCTAACCAAACGAGCCAATAAGCTGTTAAGTTGAGGCTAGTTTATAGTAGCGCGGGGAACTCAACGCCACTATGAAACCACTCAACAAGGTTTCTGAAATGCCTAGCGGGAGAAAGGGTATCGAGAAAAATAGTGGGAGTCAGACAAAAAAATTTAAAGTCCTAATTTAGTCTGATTAAACACTATAAATCCTAACTATCTGTTTATTTTCTGCGCTTTATTTTCTTCTCTATTAGTTACGATGACAAGCCCATTAATTACACTCTTGGAGAAACATTGTTTGGTGGGACCGAACTACGTAGACTGGCTCAGAAATTTGAGGATCGTCCTCAAATTAGCAAAACTGGATTATGTCTTGGACATTAAGGAGCCAAAATTGCCCACAACTGAATCCACTAATGAGAAGATTGTACTCCACGATAAGTAGGTTGAAGATTCAGCGAAGGTGAACGTCTACATGCTTGTTGCGACTTCTACGTCCAAGGGATCGAAGAAGAACTCGAAGAAGACAGGCAAGGGTAGAGTCGACAAGAAGACGAAGACCACCAAGGTCTAAAGGTCGGGCGCAAAGCCCACGGATAAGTGCCTCATTTGCCAGCAGCTGGGCCATTGGAAGCGTGAACGTCCGAAGCTGGAGGCGTCTGACGCCTCAGGAAAACAAAGCTAATTGTTCTGTGTATTCTACTTCGTGGATAATTGACTCAGGGGCTAGTTCCCACATTTGTGTTTTGAACCAAGGTCTAGAACGAAGTAGGAAGCTTCGAGCTGGCGAGGTCTTGATCAACGTAGGTAGTGGACATAGTGTTCCAGCTACACACATGGGATCGAAGACCTTAGTCTTATCGTCATTACATTGTTTAGGACTTGCTGACGTTTTGGTTTTGCCCAAGGGGCTTAAAAACATTACTTCGATTCCTGTTTTGAGCAGACTGGGTTATGAATTTCGATTCATTGATAATGTTTGCCATATTTATTTTAGAAATAAAAATGTTGGAAGTGCGATGTTAATAAATGGTTTATATTACGTCAACTTAAAAGACAATGTTAAAACTGTGAATGCAATCGCCAAATCATCGACTGGGTCGAACGATCGATACATGTGGCACTTACGACTAGGTCACGCAGTAGAAGCGAAGATTGAACAGATGGAAAAGGACGGTCTGATTAGCATAGTGCGAAAAGGCCCGATTTCTACCTGTCAGTCTTGCATCTTAGGGAAAATGACCAAGTCGCCCTTCACAGGGACTTTCACTGGGGCCACAGAAGTGTTGGGTTTGATCCACGCTGACGTATGCGGACCATTTAAAGTAACCGCCCGAGGTAATTGCCGCTACTTCATAACGTTCACGAACGATTTCTCTCGCTACGGGAATGTCTATCTGATGAGACAAAAGTCCGAAGCTCTTGAAGTGTTCTAAGAGTATAAAGCATTAGTGGAAAAGCAAACTGGCAAGTTCATTAAATCCGTTCGGTTAGATCGAGGCGGTATACATGAGCCTTGAGTTTGACGCATTTCTTAGAGAAAATGGCATCATCATACAGTTTTCCCCGCCAGGCACGCCGCAATTGAATGGCTTGGCCGAACGGAGAAACCGATAGATATGGTTCGGTCGATGATGAGTTACACAGATCTCCCCATTTCTTTGTGGGGATATGCCTTAGAAACAGCAGCCTATATCCTTAACAGGATACCTACCTGCTCTGCCGACAAGATTCCTTACGAGGCTTGGCATAATCGTAAGGCGAGTCTGAATCACATCAGGGTCTGCGGTTGCCCCGCCTTTGTGAAAAAGTTGGTGGCAGATAACCTTGAATCATGATCATTAATGGCAATATTCGTCGGATATCCCGAGGACTCAATGGGGTATTGCTTCTTCGTCCCAGACGAACACAGGATGTTCGTCGCTTCACGTGCTACTTTCTTGGAGCAAGAATTCGTAGGCGAAGGCGTAAAGGACGAGAAATAACTCTAAGAGAGTTAGAGGACGAATCGACTCCTATTCCAGAGTCGTTGGACGACGTTCCAGAAAACCCGGCTCAGCCGCAATTGCGTAGGTCCAGTAGGATATCTTATATGCCTGAGAGGTATGTTATGGTACACGTCGAGCATGTGGATGCTGCGACTGAGGGATGCGTTGGGACAATCCCGTCACCTACGACCAGGCAATTGCTGGTACAGACTCCCTCAAGTGGCTTGAGGCTATGCAGGCCGAAATGGACTCGATGCACACAAACGAGGTTTGGAATCTTGTAGACCTGCCTAATGGTTTTAGACCAATTGGCAATAAATGTATCTACAAGAAAAAGATTTGATCTGATGGACAGGTGGAGACCTACAAAGCTAGGCTTGTAGTGAAAGGGTATAGTCAGAAAGAGGGAATTGACTATGAGGAAACCTTATCACCTGTCGCAATGATAAAGTCCATTCCAATCATGCTTGCGATAGCAGCACACTACGATTATGAGATCTGGCAGATGGACGTAAAGACCGCTTTCCTGAATGGATTCCTCCAGGAGGAAATCTATATGGAGTAGCCCAAGGGTTTTACGTCAGAAATAGATGCTCGAAAAGTGTGCAAACTGAATCGGTCCATTTATGGGCTGAAACAAGCTTCAAGGAGTTGGAATCTTCGGTTCGATGAAGTAGTTAAGAACTACGGATTCATAAAGAATGAAGATGAGCCCTGTGTTTACAGAAAGGCCAGTGGGAGCAAGGTGTCGTTTCTAGTATTGTACGTAGAAGCGACATTGGGATGCTCTCAGAGATTAAAGCTTGGCTTTCAAACGAATTCTCTATGAAAGACCTCGGAGAAGCGACCTTTTAGAAATTTGCCTATTTAGAGATAGGGCGAAAAGGTCAATAGGCTTGTCCCAGGCCCTTTACTTAGATAAAGTCCTTAAAAGGTTTAAAATGGACGAGTCTAAGAAAGGGTTCCTACCTATGAGGCATGGGATTCATCTCTCAAAGGCTATGTCTCCTCAGAATGAGGTACAAAGACAAGAGATGAGTGGAGTCCCCTATGCTTCAGCTGTGGGTAGCCTGATTACGCGATGCTTTGCACACGACCAGACATAGCGTACGTTGTGGGAGTATTGAGTTGGTTTCAGGCTAACCCTGGTAAGGAACATTGGGCGTCAGTAAAGACAGTTCTGAAGTACCTTAGACGGACTAAGGACTTGATACTGATTTATGGCCCATGAGAATTGGAAGTAGATGGATATACAAATTCGGACTTCCAATCAGATGTGGATGACCGAAAGTCTACTTCGGGTTTTGTCTTTACACTCAATGGTGGGGCAGATTCCACCACTGAGACAGAGTATATCGCAGCTTCAGAAGTTGCCAAAGAGGGTGTTTGGATACGCAAGTTTCTGGAGGAACTACAGGTGGTACATAGCATCGTGGATCGCCCGCTGCCATTGTGCTGCGACAACAGCGGGGCTATTGCACAAGCTAAGGAACCACGTGCTCACAGTAAATCCAAACACATAGAGTGAAAATACCACGTGCTGCGTGGGTTTGTTGAAAACGGCTCAATAGCCATGCAGAAAATCACCTCTGTAGAGAATGCAGTGGATCCGTTCACGAAGCCACTACCACAGGCAATGCTCGATCCACACCTCGATGAAATGGGGTTAAGATATGATAACACGTGGCATTAGTGCAAGTAGGAGATTGTTGAGGTATATGCCCTAGATGCCGACGAGGACTGGGGTACGAGGGCAATTTGCTAGTTTTGTAGTGTTTAGTGATGTAATATGATTACTTCTATTAATGGAATGACTTTATTCATCATTAATTAATTATTGGATGAATAAATTAAAAGGCAAATTATTAATTAGTCTAAAGATTTCACCTTGCAGTCTGGGTGGATAAGACAAATTAATAAAACCCAAATATTGGCAGTTCAGTTACTGATTTTGTGGGGACAGAGAGGGGCACCAGTAAGCTGAGATAATGCAATATTAAAATAGTCCACAAGTCTAAGTCTCCAGTAGGGTGACTGGAATGACACGTACGACTTGTTTGTCGATGGGTCCAATATGGTTGTGCCAACCGTTCATTTGGAAGTGGGAGCCCATGAAAATGATACAAGATGAATCAGGGGATTATCTATATTTGGACATTGACTCATAATCGAACGATCACACGCTTGGATTGTCCTTGATCGATCGATTGATTGTAGTAGTATGCGTGAACCTTAGACCGAAAGGGTTAACTTGGGGTTGATCTTGAGGTCTTGACTTGTCACTAGTTTGCTAGGCCCGTCTTGCCGGTGGCATGGGTCAGCGGTGAAATGCGGTCTTATATTTTGAATATTAATATTGTTTAATTTGGAATTAAATAATGTATATCGGATATATATAAGTTTCGAATTTTTATTAGATAAAATTTGGAAAATTATTAAATATATTTATATTGGATATTATATATTTAAAATATACTAAATATGATATTTTAATTAATTAAGTTACTGGATATTTAATTAATTAAATATAAAGTTTAAATTTTGAATTCATTACTTGGTAAAACGAAGACTTGGTAAAAGGGGAGGTTTGAGGATTTTTCTCCACCCACCTTAACCTATTTTTGGCTAATCCTAAGAGGTAAAAAGAAGGATTTTCGAGATCCTAAAGTGAGTGGAAGCTAAATTTTCGAAATACAAGCCAAAGAAGAAAAAAACTAAGAGTTTTCTCCTCTCACCACTTTCTCTCTTGCACTCTCTCTCTCTCTCGGGGGCAGCAAGCAGCTCTTTCTTGGCCTAGCCGCACATGCAAGAACAGCTGCGACGTTAGTAAGGTGCCGGCGTGATGATCTTGCACAAAGAAGGCTTCTCGTTCGTGTGCTTTTGGCGTAGGAGAGTGGCACTACACCTCGGGGATTCGAAGGATTCGAAGCTAGCCATCGTTAAGAGATTTCAACAAGGTATCATGGCTGATCCTTTATCTCGTTATGTCAATACGTTCTCGTGTTTATAGCCGAGCGATCTTGGATAGGTGGGAAACCACATAAAAATTTTAAAATTCCGCCGTTCTAGGAACGTGGGTCCAGGGACCCTCGGGGGATTCTCAACAGTGTTAACAGGAGTTACTTTGCTACTAACCTTTTAGGACCCAATCAAAGTTGGGCACCTCAGAAAAGAACTGATTCATGCAGGTACAAAGAAGAAAATCCAGCAAGAAAAACAAGTGGTACCTCGACAGTGGGTGTTCCCACCATATGACAGGTGATATCAGTAAGTTTGTGTCGGTGAAAGCATATGACGGAGGATACGTCTCCTACGCCGGCAACACAAAAGCTAAGATTATTGGGGTTGGAACTGTCGGTAACACTTTACATACTACTATAGATGACGTATGGTTAGTTAAGAATCTAGAACATAACCTCATTAGCATTAGTCAATTATGTGATAAGGGTCATACTGTAACTTTTGAAAATGATAAGTGTGTTGTTAGAAATGATGATAAAGTGTTATTTAGTGCATCTAGGGATAGAAATATCTATTGTATTATTCTTGATGATATCACTGACCAGAATGTCAAGTGCTTGGCAGTTACACAGGATAACACCTGGTTATGGCACAGACGCTTAGGACATGCTAACATGGAACTACTGTCTCACATTAGAAGCAATGCACTGGTAAGAGGTGTTCCTAACATAAAGTTCGTTAAGGACAAAACGTGCAACATGCCAAATGGGTAAGCAGACCAAGACATCGTTCAAGGTACAGAATATGATATCCACATCGAGACCACTGGAACTACTTCATCTCGACCTTTTTGGTCCTGTTCAGACGATGTCTCTGAGAGGTAAAAGATATGCCTTTGTCATTGTTGATGATTATTCCAGGTATACGTGGGTGATATTCCTTGCACATAAGAATGAGGCATTAGATAACTTTGCATCGCTAGTAAAGAGACTTGAAAATGAAAAAAAAATTAATCTATGTAGGATACGTAGTGATAACAGATTAGAATTTGATAGTAAGTCATTTGCATCTTTCTGTGATCAATATGGATATAGTCATAACTTCTCTGCCCCTATAACTCCCCAACAGAATGGCGTAGTTGAACATAAAAACAGGGTGTTACAGGAAATTGCTAGATCTATGCTACATGAGTATGATATTCCTAAACAGTCCTGGGCGGAAGCTGTTAGTACAGCTTGTTATGTGTCTAATCGTGTTTTCCTTCGGCCGATATTAAAGAAAACTTCTATAACTAAGCAAGCTGTTAATGTTGCCTTAACAACGTTGTCTAGAGACAAGAAGTTAGACTACATGTACGCAGGCCATCATAGTCGATAGTCACCCATGCGCTTCAACAGTTGTTAGATATCAAACAATATTGGATAAAGTTTGATCTATGCTGAACTAAATTGTTCCTATATGGAGTGGGTTTGCGTATGAAATGCAATGAACGGTCTATACAGAATGCCTTTGAGATCAATTAATTCTGTAACTTACGGAATTTGGAATTAGTAAGAAACTAAGCTTAAATCATATAGTGGGGTTGCCCCATTTGAGTGAGAAAGCTTATGACAGATGTGTATATGAAAAACGAGAATATTAAGGTCGTTGTTGTCTTGGGACTCAACATTGACAACCTCTTTTTCGACAATTTTTCGAAAAATGTCAAAGCCTTCGAGGCTCGTGGATTTTGCAAAATGGTTTATTCGAGAATGCAGAGTGGAAGTGGTAACACTGGGAGTGTTGACCGAAACACCTTAAAGATGTTTTAGTGCTAGACTGCACTTAAAGAAAAGTCCGAGATACACACATAGTTGCATAGGTCGGGTAGAATGTCTCGCCAGCCAGAGATATACTGTAAAATACATGTCGAGCATACGGGTTGCTGCGAGCTGTATAGTACACATCGAGCACGGGGTTGCTGCGATGAAGGGATATGTTATTAACAGTCCCACTACCCTTGACCAAGCAATAATGGTCAAACTCGCTGAGACGGCTTATTCTGTGGGAGTAGCTGAACTCTATGCACAACAACCATGTCATGATTAGATCTAACAAACTGGTTGAAACATACGAAGCAAGTCTTATACGGAAAAGGTTGAGTCTTAAATGATGGGCTTTGACTCTGAGGAAACCTTTTCGATTGTTGCAATTAAGTTCACTAAATATGACTTACACAGATGCACACTTTTATGAGGTCTGTGAGATGGATGTGAATATCTTATTTCTCTAGGAGATAAATAATGAACAGCCCAACGATTTTACATCGCAAGAAAATGCTCATAGGGTACAAAGTTATAGAAAAAGAGTTGTGAAGACTTAGAGAAGCCTCCTGGAGTTGAGTTGGTGACTTTGGTTTGATGACATAGTTGGGAACTATGGATTCATAAGTACAGAGATAGCCTTATGTTTCCCAATTAAAGCAGTGGGAGTTAGATATAATCTTCGTATTGTACGAGAAATGTGCCCTTAAGAAAGAGAACAATATCGAATACTCCGAATGGTAAAAGCGGGGCTTTGACCAACTCTCCATAATTCTCCATAAACGACTTGGGATAAAAGACATACATTCACGGAACAACTTATTTGGAGATAGTGTTTAGTAAAAAATGGTAGTTTGTCCCAGGCCCTTTACTTGAAAAGATGAGGTCAATTACAAGAAAAAGGGTTCTTGCCTATGATTTAGTTTTCTATGTTCTCATTGCGAGACAGATAAAAAAGTTGAATCGAGTCCCATATACGGTTATAAACAGTGGCCTGTATATGCGGTGTTTGACTCACATTTTTGACAAAAGATAAATGCGGTGAGAGCGTTTGTCAAAATTCAGGCTACCTAGGTAATTACAATAGTCCATGATGTTGGTCTATTCGAATGGAGAAATATAGGTGGACAGTTAGACTTTGTTTCGAACTTCAGTTTTACGTGGGTGATTGAAAATCCACTTAGGGTTTGGTCTGCAAAGTTAATGGTAGATCAGTACCTTGAAATGGTTTCAGGGAAGCACTTACCGTTAGTAAATGGGCATCGTGAGATCGAATCCCAAGTCAACCATGTGCACGAGCGCGGATAATTACTTGTGAGGTAAGAGATCAATTTGAATATTTAAGTCTTCTTGGAAGAACTTCATATAGTTCCAGGCATTGTGGGTCTACTGCTGCCATTGTGGTGCGACAATAGCAGAATGATCACTTTAGCCAACAAAACCTTTATCTCACAGTTAATCCCGACAAAATAAAAGAAAGAAAGAAATATTGCATGTTGCATGTATCGTTGAAAAGTGGCTGCTAAGACGTGCAGGAGATAGCGCCGCAGAAACGTGGCCGACCCATTCCCTGTGCCTTTTATACAGGCAGTGCTGAAGAACGTCTTTAGAAGACGAGTATTAGATGCACATAGCATATGGCACCGAGTGCAAGTGGGAGATTGTTGGGGATATACCCTCGGAAGCCATTCGGGGATGTAATGAATAGGGCATAAACATGAACCTATTATTCACACTATAATATTTCGATATTGTATTCGAATATTTATTTATGAAATTTACAAAAGGCAAATTATTTATTTACAGTTAGTTCTTGCTTGGCATCCGGCAATACGGTAAACACATAAATCCCATATATACGAGTTTAGTTTACAGAATGTCGATCATGACTTATTTGTTGACGACTCTCAAACGGTTGTGCCAACCATTCACTTGGGAAGTGGGGGGTCGTAACACTGATATAAGTTGAATCGGGATTAACTTATATTTGGACACGACTCGTAATCGACGATCACATGGCTAATTACTCGTTGGGTGTCAATGATCGATCGATTGACTATAGTAGTGTGCGTGAACCTTAGACCGAAGGGTCATTGATAGAGTAGGCTTCGGGGTCCTGACTGCCAATTTTTTTTATATAATAATGCATACATATATGTGTATATAATATAGATCATGATAGAACGTGGTTTGTTTGCCCTTTTATATTTTGTTAAAATATGCAAATATAATTAATATTTAACTAAACATTAATATATTGGATATATAGAAAAAATATTAGGGAGCAAACAAAAAATAACAATCCTATTATGAAATGTTGGAGTGGATGTATATTATGGATTGGTTGAAAGATATGGATGGAATAGATAAGAATATAAATTAGATGTGATTATAGGAATGTAATATTTTATTTTGTAGTTGTAATTTGATAAATTTACCTATAATAGGCATCTTGAGTTGTATTGTTTAAACACACCAAATATTGGAAAAAATTCATACTTCCTCTCTCTAAATATTTCTCTCTATAATTATATTATCATAATAATCAGAATATAAATACTAATCACACTAATATCTTTATAACACGTTATCAGCGCGAGCGCTCTCCGGTAACGATCAACCTCCGTCGAGATACTTTCAGGAGTGAGGTATGGTAATTTTATTCTTATTTACGGTAATTTTATTTATATTAATCGTACACTAATATGAATATTTAAAAAATGTAAAATATACAACAAAACACCTCTAGCCAAGTGGTACCGCGGAATATCGTTGTTAGTGGCGAGAGGTTCAGATTTCGATTCCTCTTGATGGTGGGGAATTTTTTTAAGAATACTAAAACAATATTCATTTAAATACTTAAAATTAATTACCGGTTGTACGGACTATGGACACATATATGAAGGCAATGTAACAGTCTCTCTCTGTAATTTTCACATACGATCAGTAAAAGAACATTACCTGCTCTCAGTTTTCTATAAGTTTCTTGTCAGACGGTTAAACTTGTGTTGAGGAACAATGCTTTAACCACATTGAATGGAATTGAAAATATGAGGTCCATCGAAGACCATGATCTTTCTTACAATATCAATTCTAATTTTTCTGAGGTTGAGATCCTGGCTATCCTTCACTATCTTCGAATCTTGTGGTTGGAAGGAAACCCTCTTTGTTATGCGAGATGGTTTCGTGCACAAGTCTTTAGTTTTTCCCTCATCCTGAGACGGTGAGTTGTCTTTTGTTGATTTATTATAAAGGTATTATTATTTATTTATCTAAATTAAAGTCTGCTTGTTATCCGGCGGTGCGATAAATAAATAAAAACCAAATATTTGAGTTGGGCGTTTGATACTCGTGGGGACAAGAGAGGAGACACCAGACGGTCCTTAATCTCATCATTAAATAAAAAGTCCATAAGTCTAAGGATTCTAGGTGGGTGACTAGATATCCCAATATGACTTATCCATTAATGACCATATAGCGTCGGTAGTGTCACCGATTGTACATGTGAAGAGTGTCTTACAGAAAGTGTACCATATCTGACGCCTTCTGCTTTAAGACAATTGTTAGCCACATTACCTATTTACTATTCACCAAGTAATCCAAAAGACCTATGGACAAAATTCGAGGAATATCTTTCAGACGATTTCAAGAAGGACAAGACGCTTACGCTGGAATTTGTTAAAACGTTTGACTCTATTGCTTACAATCTTTATTCGATGGGCAAAAGAATAGAAGATTTTCCCTTTATAAACGACCACATAGAGGTAAACTCCAGTACGAATTTGACAAAGAAAATACAAACTGAACAAAACATTGTTGTTCTAAGGAAGATATTTTAGCATTTACAAGGCTAAATAAAGAACAACACATTGCTTACGATAAGATACTACATCACGTCGAATAATTTACCAAGAGTAGCTTTTATTGATGGTCCTGGAGGCACCGGGAAAACATTTCTTTATAAAGCATTGCTTGGTACGACAAGGTCTTCGAAACAAATAGCTCTCGCTATGGCACTTCAGGAGTTGCAGCATCTTTCCTGGGTGACGCACTTCCCATTCGAGATTTAAAATCCCGTTGGATGAAAATAGTTTGAAGTCATGTAATATCAGCAAACAAAGCACACTGGCTTATTTGCTACGAACGGCGAACTGATTATATGGGACGAAGCAACAATGACAAAACGTAGTGTGATCGAGAAATTTGACGAAATGTTGAGAGATATTATGGATTCAAATAATACATTTGGGGGTAAAATTATTGTATTAGGAGGTGATTTTCGTCATACGCTACCAGTTGTGGCAAGAGGTAGCAAAGAAGATACAATAGACGCTTTGATGTCGCCTTTATGGCCTAAATTTGAGAAAATAAAGTGGCACCAAAATATGCGAGCATTACTTGATCCTTAATTTTCTTTATACTTGCTGAAAGTTGGCAATGGTGAAGAATATGGCGACGATTACTGTCAAATTCAGATTTCCCTAGAATCGAACATCAACTTTGAGGATGACGAGACCTCGTTGAATAAACTAATAAATGCAGTATTCCCATCTATCGAACTCAACTTCCACCCTCAATCACTCGTGAAAAGAGCTATATTAACTACAAGGAATGATTTTGTCCATGAAATAAACGACGTCTTGCTTGCTAAATTTCCTGGTGAAGAAGTATTGTACTTAAGTATCGATGAGAACGTTGGTGCTTGCTCTATACCAGACCAAGAAGAATTGTTCCACTCTCTTACTCCGAATGGGCTCCCCCAGCATAAGCTAGCATTGAAAAAAAATGCACCGATTATTTTACTTCGAAATCTTAATCTGACAGAAGGTCTTTGTAATGGGACACGCCTCATCTGCAAAGACTTTAATAGTGATGTCATTTACGCGGAAATTTCAGTCGGCACACATATTGGAAAACCTGTGTTTATCCCACATATAAGCTTAGAATCACCCAAAAATGATTTTAATTCCATACACTTTAAGAGAAACAATTTTCAATCCGTTTGTGTTTCGCGATGACGATTAATAAAGCCCAAGGGCAGACGCTCGATTTTGTTGGAATCTATCTTAAGGAACTTGTTTTCTCACACAGGCAACTTTACGTGGCCTTATCTAGAGCTAAAGCCGTTCAACAATTAAAGGTCTTCATAAGACCAACATCACCGCAAACACTAACAAACGGTCGTACAAAAAATATTGTCTACAAGGAAGTCCTCACACCGGCAAAAATTGAATATCAGTCTTAGTAACACGGACAATAAAATGAATCATTTTCTTCACGAAAAAGAGGGTCGATCGAAACAATATTTCTTTCCCGATTCGCACCCTGTCTCCACAAGAGAAGAATTCTGCGAGTCAGATCAACAAAGAGAAGAGTTCGAGTTCCTTGTTGCAATGTCGTGGACTACTTGTCTTGTGCCAAACAACAGCTCATTTCTAAAGAAATTAGTCACGTGCGAGCAGCTACGATTCCCAATCGATATACTTATGGCGGCCTTTGGATCTGTAGTTGCATGTTTCATATGCTAGCCTTTGTAGATACATCCAAATTGTATGATACGCTTTAATATACTTTACGCTTATGGTATCGAAATTATTGGCTCCAGTTCGAAATTCGTGTCTCTAATGAATGTTACGTGTGTATCCTCATGATATAAACGTCGTGAAAGCTATGTTCCGTTATTTTATCACATTCATGTATATATAACATAACATCGTCCCACGTTATTTTATCACATTCATGTATATATAACATAACATCGTCCCACATTCGGTGTCATTCGGTTCCGGGGTGCGGTTACGTGAAAGCCGCACAACGTGCGGCCTCTTCATCTAGTTATAAAAATATCGAAAACTTTCTTTTGATCCAAAAATTGACCAAAGCTCAAAAGTTTATATCTATGCCTAAAACATTAGAATACCGAAAACTTTATCTACCCGAGTTTTATACTAAGTCCCGAAATTAGTAACATGCCCGAAAACTTTTCAAACACACGAAAAGTTTATCTAATCAACCGAAAACTTCCAATACCGAAAACTTTTAACCCCTCAAGAACTACATGCATCCGGAAAATAATATCCAGCCAAAATTTTACTAAGTTCTAAGAATAGTAACCTACCCGAAAATCATTTCATGTATTCGAACTTAGTTCTAAAGCTGAAAACTTTCCTACACATTTAAATCCCTTAAACATGCATATACCATTTCCCAAACCCAAAATTCAACTTAAACATATAACAATCATGCCGAAAACTCACAAAGCACTTAATTATATGAGGGCATATAAACATCGAAAATATATTAAGTATACTAAGCGTAAGAGATTTTTCCTATACCTCACTTCGAAACTCAGATTTTCGAAATGTTAAACTTCCTATGTTGTTGATGTAATACCCGAAAAGTTTATACGAGATTATTTCAATAATATTCGGAATGTGTGGAGTCGATTTTCGAACATACACCGATTTCTTTCCGAGCCGAGCCAAAAAATTTTAATTGGACTCGAAAAATTTTAAATGGACCTAAAATAATTATCGGCCAAACAAAGGAAATAATGGCCCAAGTTGTTAGAAGTTTGGTCCAATAACAACAACAACAACAACAATAATAATAATAATAATAAAATTAATTAATTAAAGGGGGGTCGAAAATAATAAAAATAATAAGGTACCTCCATGTAAGTTTGGTACAATAAAACCAAATACTATTTCACCTCCATGTGAATTTAAACAATATAATAAAATAAGAAAATAAAATAATAACATAAAAAAAGCCAACTTTACAATTACATGGAGACAAAAATCTAAACCTAATGACTTAAATAATTAAATCAAACACACCTCATAAGGACAAGATCTAATACACCTAATACACATCATAAGGACAAAAATAAATAAGGCAAAGAAAATAGAGAAGGGAAGGAGAGAAAATGTGAAAGAGAGAGGGAAGAGAGAAAAGAAGGAAAAAAAAAGAAAGGAAAGAAAAAGGAGGGTGTGGCCAAGGGAGAGAAGGAAAGAAACGAAAGAAAGAAAAAAAAAAGAAAAAGAGAGGAAGAAGAGAAGGAGAAGAGGGAGAAGCCCGCGGACGTGGAGGAGCTTGGGATCGAAATTTTAGGGTCGGGATCACATGGAAACAACCCGTAACGTAGCTCTCAACGGAATTAAGGTAGGTGAAGATCACCTACAAGCGTAAACATTGTTTTGAACTCGTGATTTCTACGTGTTGCATGGTAATTTACGTGATCGTATGAAATTTGTGATTTACATGCTAATATATGCTCGACGTGATCTCATGCTCGCTATATGAATACTTGTGTGTCGTCACCATTCTATGCCGTTCCATTTTCATGCTACTTGCGTTTAGGTCGTAAAATGTTCGGGGTTTAGGTAGGAAGATTTGAAATTAGGAAATTTAGGAGCAAATTCGGGTATTAGTATAAATTAGGGTTTTCTAGAGTTTCTTTTAAAGTCAAAGGTCTAAAATAAATATTCAATTCGCTCATATTGTAGTAGCTCCCTTGTTATTTCAGGCCAATTTGGATTACACGTGAATGTGATGAAATAATCAGAACGACCCATTGAACGACAAATAGCGACTACATCTTGATAATGTTGGATCATATTTCGTGGTCCACCAGTAAATGTTGAAGGCAGTATATATTTTTTTCCAATAGAATTGCATTAACATCTCCGCTTAAGACAGCATCTTGAAGGTCTCTTTACAATTTTGTACACAAGCGGCTTTGGTTACATTTGGAATAGTGAAGACGTTGTTGCTCAATAGCACAATACACGTCCACAATAAATTGTTGGTATAGCGACCACCTTTAACCAAACTTTTCCCATCATCCTCCCTATCATGGATTCAAAAGGCAGAGAATTGTCACAAGAAACCATCTGTTCCACAAGGAAATAATAGTGGATATTGAAGAGGTACATAAGCTAGATAGGCTTCATTAATCCTATGTAAATTTTCACTCCTTGTATGTAAAATCACATCTCTATGTCCCAAGTCTTTTGTACAAGCACCCACCAAAAAAGCATCTACTTCACTTGATGTTGGACGCGTAAGTTGTCTACTTCTTTTGCTTGAATGATACGTATACATTTAAACTATTTTCTTGTGCATTCAGCATATCTCGAACACTTCGAAAACTGAAACATATGGGTTTACTTGATAAAGCATGTCTTGTAGACCACGTAGTACGTCCGCATTTAAATTTAAAGTACTCGACGACCCCATTGCATTCATATGGTTAAGAACCTCATTTTCAGTGTCGTAAATATATAGTTGAGCAAATTTAAGACCATTACTCGGTTCGGGGATTACTGACCCGATTCGGTGGTAATTGATACCACCAATGCAAAATAATATAGGGTCCCCTACCGTCATTGACACTGTTGTCGATCCGCCCTCCCATAGAATCAGATGCCAATAATGAATTGTACATTTGGATTTTTTCTTTGAGTAATGGGTGTGTCGTAAATATCCAACCGTTGCGACAAAATAAATCTTCTAGTAGTTGTAGTAATAGATGTTTCTACAAATACATTTTTGAATTAATGGTTAAATATGGATGTTAATTATAATTAATAACTAAATAAATTTCAGTAAAAGGTTGTTATCACCTTGATTCTGGTTAGGCTGGCTTTATCCAGAATGCCTTAACTGATTTTTGCGGTGAATTGATATCCTGACAGCTCGAGCTTCTCGTTGCATTAACAATTGGCACGTTCTCTTGTTTGCATATTATGATTTGAGTGACTACTAGATGGTAAATGTTGTTCATCCATGTTTGTTTTATATTGATTGACGGCCTATTGATAGCTAAAAGAAATGGTTATTATTAAAAATATATAAAAAATTTCAGTTAGTTAAAATGTTAAAATTTAGAATAGAGTTTAGCAGTCAAATGACATCCATGAGGATAGGTAGTTAAAAATGCATCTATTTGTTAACCTCAACAATAAAGAAAACTTAGTGTTAAAATCAGATGTAAATTGAATAAGTAAATTCAGTTAAATAGAAAGCATGAAAATTTCAATAAACTATAAATTTCAATAAACTATCTACCTAACCAATATATGATTATTTTGTTTATGAGAATAAAAAGGAAAACAGAAACGTCACATTTATTATACCTATAGATAATCGATTTACTATAAAATTGAACGAACGAACCACATGTAGAAACAACGGCATCACAGGAATGACTACATTTTTCATAAAACGATCTTCACATACAAATAAAGTACCACAGCATGACTACATTTTTCATAAAAAGATCGAAACATACAAATAAAGTACCACGTAAACATCTATCAAATCTTGATTTCTATTTTTATAACTCAATAAAAATCAAAAAAAAGGAACATACATGGATAGAAGAGTTGGATACCAATCACCTTCGAAAATATTAAAAGTTGCTAATTGGAAGAAGGTTAGAATTAGACCTGGGTTTTGGGCCGGGCCAACCGGGAATCCGCCCAAAACCGGCCCATTAATCTGGCCCAGAACCGGAACCGGTAGATCCGGTTCTGGAACCGGTAACCGGCCCAGTTAAAATGAACTGGGACGGTTCGCGGAACTCGGAACCGCGGATGACCGGTTCCGGTTCCGAACCGGAACCGGCCCAAGTCTCTTTATAATTATTTTTTTAATTCGAAAAATACATTAAAAAAAATCAAAAAAAACTAAATTTTAAGGCCCGTGGTCCAGCTCCGCGGTTCTGGTCCGGTCCCGGGAAAATTGTCGCAGAACCGGAACCGGAACGCGAACAGTGCTAGAACCGGTTGAACCGGAACCGGTAGAACCGGCCCAATTAGGCCCAAAGCCCAGGTCTAGTTAGAATAACCGCGCAGAGTTTGAGATAAGTTCCTTAGTTTATGATTTATAATTGTTGGCGTGGCAGCGGACCCGATCGAGTAATACCGCGACTAGTATTTGAGCAATTAAAGATAAAATATGGACACCGAGATTTAACGTGGAAAACCCCCAAACATATCGGGGTAAAAACCACGGGCAAGGAAGAAGAATCAACTATAGAGGAAAAATATAGGAGTTACAACCTCTCAATCTATAAAGGAGAAAACCCTCAATATCTCTCATTATAGTCGGAGAAAATACCAACAAACACTCTATTTTATTCTCTCTATCTCTCACTAATTATTTCTTCTTTGTGGGATAAGATTTCCTTCTGCCTAAGCCCTCATATATATAAGCAACAGAGATGGTGTGAACAAAATATAATAAAACAAGCACACCTTTGAAAAAGGAATTCCCACGTGAAAACACATTTGATTTGCTTTTTGACTTTCATCGCAGCAATTATGTCGACAATCTCCCAGTTGAATATTTGATTGAGGATCAATCGGATCTTCACACCATTCTTTCTCCCTTGCCTTTCATGTTGCTTACGTTTTCGCTAGGCCACTTGAGGAATGACACCAAATAAACTCAGTGTTGACCGCCTTCGTAATCTGCTAAGTTATCTTTAGTATGAATTTTCTGCATATCAACCGTGCCCTCTTCCACTTTCGCACGAACGAAGTGATATTGGACTCGTATCTGCTTTGACCTGGAATGGAAAGCTGGATTCCTTGCGAGATCCAAGGCACTCTGACTGTCATAGAATATAGAAATATTGTCCTGTTCGTGCCCGAGTTCCTCCAGGATCATTTTCAACCATACCGCCCCTTTACTTGCCTGCATAGCTGCAACATATTCTGCTTCAGTTGTTGATGTCGCAACAACAAAGTGAAGCTTTGATACCTAGCTTACGGCTCCACCAGTAAGAGTAAACACATATTCCGTGGTAGATTTGCTCTTGTCAAAATCACATGCATAATCAGAGTCAACGTACCCTCTGACAGTTGAGTGTGCTCCTTCGTAAATAATGCAACATCTGAGTTTCCTTTGATATATCGTAGGATCCTCTTCACCGCCCTCCAATGCTCTTTGCCCGGATTCGCCATGTAGCGACTTACTACTCCCACTGCATGTGCAATGTCTGGTCGTGTACAAATCATCGCGAACATAAGACTTCCCACGACTGATGCATACGGTACTCGAGACATCTCCATCCTCCCTTCTTCACTGCTAGGACTCATACTTGACGATAATTTGAAATTAACAAGAAGTGGGGTAGAAATTGGCTTATAATCTTCCATATTGAAGCGTCGCAAGACATTCCTCAGATAATTCTTCTGCGAAAGCCAAATCTTATGTTATTTCTGTGTCGGTGAATTTGCATCCCTAGAATCTTGTTTGCTGGTCCCAAGTCCTTCATTTCAAATTCCCTAGCCAACTATGCCTTGAGTTTTTCAACACGATCTTTGTTGGGGCCTGCTACAAACATGTCGTCAACATACAACAATAATATGATAAAATCATTTTCACCAAACCTCTTGAAATATGCACAAGGGTCTGCATTCAATCTGTTGTATCCAAGGCTCATGATGAAGGAATCAAATCTCTTATACCAACACCTCGGCGCCTGTTTGAGACATTACAGAGATTTGTTCAACCTGCAAACCATGTTCTGCTTTTCTTTGTCTTCAAAACCTTCCGGCTGGAGCATATAAATCTCCTCTTCAAGATCTCCATGAAGAAAAGCCGTCTTCACATCTAGTTGCTCTAGATGTAGGTCAAACGTAGCACACATCGCCAGGAGTACCCGAACAGTCGTCAATCGAACAACCGGTGAGAATATCTCATTGAAGTCGATGCCTTCTTTCAAAGCATAGCCTTTAACCACTAGTCGTGCACGAAACCGCTCTACTTGATCATCGCTGTTCCGCTTGATCTTAAAGACCCATTTATTGTCGATCGCCTTTCTACCGTTCGGTAGTGGTACCAACTCCCAAGTCTTATTTTTTCATAGAGCTTCATTTCTTATTGCATTGCCGCCAACCACTGATCTGCGTCTGAACTGTTCAGTGCTTCTTGAAGAGTTGATGGCTCTCCGTCATCAGTTAGAAGACAGTATGCAATGTTGTTGTCCATATCGTAATCTTCATGCCAGGATGGTGCGGCTCTTTTCCGTGTGCCCCTTCTAAGTTTTGGCTCTGAAGATTCACTTGGCCCTTCCTCGTGCTTCGATGCTGCTTCAGAAGAATCTTGTTCTATAGACTTCCCTTTCACGTTAATCGTCGTATTCTCTGAACGTTCCTTTGTAGTGCTATCATTTTCTCCGATTAGTTTATCTTTTAAGAAGATAACTTCCCTGCTAATGACAACCTTGTGGGCAGTGGGATCCCACATGCGATACCCCTTCACACCATCAGCATACCCCAAGAACAAACACTTTCTGGACTTCGGATCCAGCTTTGTAGTTTCTTGGGCGTTGTACATCACATACACAGGACTTTCGAATACATGGAGTTTGGAATAATCCGCTGGCTTTCCGGTCCACATCTCCATCGGCGTCTTCTGATAGATTACCGTTGAAGGCGATCGATTGATCACGTAGCAGGCAGTGTTGAGTGCTTCTGCCCAGTATGATTTATCCAGACCTGCAGATCCCAACATGTCTCTTGTCCTCTCCAACAGAGTCCTGTTCATCCGCTCCGCCACTCCATTTTGCTGTGGAGTATACGCCGTAGTGAAGTGCCTTTTGATGCCTTCCCTATTGCAAAAGCTATCAAATTCCCTGCCAGTATATTCACCTCCATTATCCGTCCTCAAACACTTGATCTTCTTTCATGTATCAAGTTCGACCCGAGCCTGAAATTCTTGAAGGTTCCAAACACATCCCCCTTGCTCTTTGTGGCGACCCTACTTTTCTAACTAGAATTAGTGGCGGATTTCCGCAACGTAAGCCGCGGAAGGCCCATCAATTAAAACTTTTTCCTAAAATAATATACACTAATATAAAAATCCGTCTACATCGTTATCTCTGTACACGGGCCGAAGCCCCAAAAATATCAAAAGAACCAAAAGTCCTAAAGCCGCTCCACAGGTCTTCATCCATGTACCGCACCGCCCTCAAAAGTCCGTGGAGCACCGCCACCAGCCGCCTCAGTCTTGACGCGCATCAGTGTCAGACTCAGTACCTACAACACGTAAACACTGAGCAATTTGCCCAGTAGGTGAATAAAGTGCATGCATGCAAGTGTGCACATTTCACACAACACAGGGCCCTAGGTTAGGCTCGACACCTTCGCGCGCAAAAGACTACTGGGAGGCCACCCCCAAGTCTCGCGGTAGCCTACCCTGGTAGTGCACTGGACGATCACGCCAATGGCCTCCTACCGGGTCGCTCCGCACCAAAAGCATACACTGATAGTGCACTGGACGATCACGCCAATGGCCTCCTATCAGGTCGCACCAAAATCTCATCCGGCGGTACGCACCTCGGGACGGTCACGCCCGAGTAGACAAATCGATCACGCCTGTCTCCGCCAGGTGCCCAGTGAGCCCAACCTCGACTCCTCTAAGAGTCACCAGTCACAAACATCTCATTCTACCCCGTACGTCAATATTTCATATCACTACCGTCTCAATACGATACAATCATCTCTCTCCCTAACGTGGTATGCATGTGCTATGCATATACATGAAATTTCATAAAGCATCATCCACATAAAAGTACGTAAAACAGATAAAACATATAAATCACATAAGTCACGTAAATCACATAATCACATGAAAACACATAAATGTGTTTACGTATTGTAGATGGATGATCCACCTACCTGTCCTCCCGCTATTGTCAAATAAGTCCGGTGTGGTCCCTATATATCGATCCTCTGAATATAATAAATATTTTCATATTAATAAATTTACTAAGTCATATAAGTTTCGAAAATGCTAAAATTATTAAAACCCTAAAATTTTTGAAAACCTAAAAATAATGAAATTCCTAAAAGTAAATAAACCCTAAAATATTGAAAACCCTAGAAATAGCAAAATTCTAAAATACCGAAAATTTATTAACTAAAAATATAATATCGAAATCTTTTCTAACTTGATGATGTCGAGATCTATATATATATATATAACTAACGTCGACATCCTATAAATGTCGAGACCTTAGAAATGTCGAGTCATATATACATTGTCGAGACCCTCTTGTCGAACTCTAATAATGTCAAAATGCTTAAAAATGTCGAGACCCTAACATAATGTCGAGATCCATTTTGTGATAAATGTCGAAACCTATAGAATGTCGATATCTTAAAAATATATCTCGAAATCTATCTACTTTATATTTCGAACACATGTCGAGGTCATAAAAAAAATGTCGAGAACTTAAACAGCTCACGAAAATTAATGCATGTACCGAAGTCTTCATTAACTTACCGAAAGAAAATTACACCTGCTGAAGATTTATTGGTTATTGAAATATTCTTAATAAAGAAACCCTAAAATATTCCATGCCGAACATGAAAACTATAAGGGGATGCCGAGAACCCTAAAACCCCCAAAAACACTCTCTTATATGAAAACTTTATCAATCTCTAAATTATTTCAGCACTTAACCTAATCCTCTACTTTAAAATACTTAGGTGTTCCGATGACGAAAATTTCTGAACATATTCAACTTCCCTAAACATGCATATATAACAAATTAAGTCCAAAACAATTTAGGTACATGACATATACTTCGAGAATTCATGTAAGCACATAAGACTTGGCAAGACCATATAAAACACGCAAAAATATCAGAAATAAAGTTATTTACGTGTTATATCAGATAACTCACTTACCCCATGCTTTAATCCTCAAGTTGTTTAGAGTTCTAAGCCTGCCGGAGTTACGAAGTCTTTTCTTCTTCTTAATGACGTTTTTTCTTTTTTTTTCTTGGGTTTTAGTTTTCGTACCCTCCCTTTATTAACGTAGGGTTCTCTACTTGTATGCTAAAATGGATATATCTTAGTAATTTAATATTGAAACTTTTGTATTGAAGTGACAAGATGATGACTATTGTTTATCACCCAACCTAAGAAAGGTTACCTAATAATTATCCTTTTGGTCGAGAACTTGGATTTTTTTTTAGTTATTATTATTATTATTATTATTTTTTGTTTAATCATGTTATATTCTACTTGAATTATTTGTTAGATAACGAAGAATTTTCCCTCTTGAGTTTGGTCTCAACACTAATTCACCAAATTAAATATGGCCCAATTTATTTTGTTCTATCATTATTAATTTCGGTTAATACCTTAGTTGCGTTTCGAAAAATAAAATTTCGAAATTGTCACACTTTATATTTTCGTTACAAAATCTTAAAATTTTCTTATCAACTTCGTAATTCACAACACTACATAGTTAATTACAACAAAATCCCGTATTCAATTTTTAGGGGTATTACACTCTTGATGATATACACCCAAAATCTCCTGGAGTAATCGTCGATGAAAGGCACGAAGTACTTCCCTCCTCCTCGGGTGACTGCCATACATCAGAGTGAACCAATTCTAGAATATTGTTGCTTCTAGAATTCGATGTGTTGAATTGTAGCCGATGCGGCTTGTTTGCTATGCAATGCTCACAGAACGGTAGTGACACCTTCGTGAGACCCAAAAGTAGATTCTGGCCCGCAAGAATTTTCATGCCTTGTTCTGACATATGGCCAAGCTTCTGATGCCACAGCATAGTAGATCTTTCGCTTGAACCTCCTGAAGCCACAAATGCTTCCCCTTCTTGCATCGTCTCTCCCGACAGCATATACAAATTTGCAGCAACCTTTTCACCTTCATGACTACAAGTGCTCCCCGGAATATTTTCATTATTCCTCCCCGAACATTGATTTCACAGCCAAGATCATCGAGCTGTCCCACAGATAATAAATTCTTCTTTAGACCTTCTACGTGCCGCACTCCTTGAATAGTGCGAACTATACCGTCGTGCAACTTCAACCTCACGGTTCCAACGTCTACGATCTTTAAGGCATTATCTTCGCAATTGTACACAGATCCTCCTAAGATAGGTTCGTAGTGGTCGAACCAGTCTCTTCGAGAGGTTATAGGATAAGTTGCGCCCGAGTCAAGAAGCCATATCTCGTCGTACGCCTACTTGCTCTCCGTTGAGATAGCTGCTTCGCTACACAATACGTCTCCACCTGACGCGTTTGCCAGATTTCCTTGAGGATTGGAATTCTTCATGTTCCAACAATACTTCTGCAAGTGACCCTTCTTTCCACAGTGGTAGTATTTCATATCCTTATTCTTACTTCTTGATTTTCCCCTGCCTTGAGTGTGACTCCCACTTGAACCACGTTCCGTTGATCTCCCTCTCATCACCGTCAAAGCTTCGACTTGTTGAGAGCCTGCTTGTTGGTCCTCCTTGTTCTTTCGCCGATTATCTTCTTCAAGAATAGCAGCTGTGATGTTATTGAAGACCAGATCTTTGGCGTTGTTCATCAAGTTGATGATGAGTTGATCATACGAATCAGACAGACTTTGAAGTAGAATTTCCGCACGTATTTTAGCCTCCGTTTTATACCCCCAACGATGTTAGCTGGGAAATAGAGTATTCAAGACGTTGAGATTCTCCATCACCGAAGTAGATTCAGACATTCTCAAGGTGAATAATTTTCTCTTCAAGAGAACTTTTGTTGTGTAACGACGTCGGCTCGTACAACTTAGTTAGATGGTCCCAAATCTCCTTTGCCGTTTTCTTTTCTTCGACGCTGGACAATATCGCATCTGCTACTGCCAGATGGAGATTTGCGACAGCGCTCCCATCCATCTCGTTCCATTTTTCTCGTCAGTCAGTGTGGCTGGTTTTCCATCGATACCCTCCAGACAGCCGTCCTTTCGCAAGATCGCCTTTATCTTTAATTTCTACAGTGAGAAGTTTCTCCCGTTGAACTTTTCGATATCAAATTTTGCCGCCATAATTTCTGCTCAGTCGTGAGCGATACCTCCGACGGGGTTCCAGCAGATAATTATTGAACTCGTCTCGGCTTTTTTGTCACCGTTACAAGGGCAATATAACATCTATTATTTTCTGATGTGGAGGGTCTACGTTAGTGGCAACCACAGAGCATACGATAAACAGATATATAAAACCTAAGCTAGGCTCTGATACCAATTTTAGGCGTGGCAGCGGACCCGGTCGAGTAGTACCTCGGCTAATATTTGAGTAATTAAAGATAAAATGTGGACAATGAGATTTAACATGGAAAACCCCCAAACAAATCAGGGTAAAAACCACGGGCAAGGAAGAAGAATCCACTTTAGAGGAAAAATATAGGAGTTACAACATCTCAATCTATAAAGGAGAAAACCCTCAATATTTCTCTTTATAGTAGGAGAAAATACCGACAAACTCTTTATTTTATTCTTATCTCTCACTAATTATTCTTCTCTGTGGGATAAGATTTCCTTCTGCCTAAGCCCTCGTATATGTACGCAACAGCGATGGTGTGAACAAAATAAAATAAAACTAAGCACACCTTTGAAAAAGGAATTCCCACGTCAAAACACATTTGATTTGCTTTTTGACTTTCATCGCAGCAAATGCCGACAATAATTCGATTCGATATACGTGTCTATTTATCCAATCACCTTCGAAAACATTAAAGAAAAAAAAATACGAAATACAATCATAGCAAATAATATTGGAGTATTCAGATTATTAAACAAAAGGCATCAAACAAAATCAAATGCATCCAATCGAAACATATGAAATAGTGATATATTTATAGAGCAAATTTTTTTTAATAAAAAAGCATGGAATAATAGACCGCAAAATCATGCCACAATAATTGGAATGCAGGGAAACGAAAATCGTAAATTATACTTAAAAACATATCAGATTTATATGACCTAAAACAAAACCAGGACGCATATTAGTTGAAGTTCCAAATTAAAACAATATAGTTTCAGGTTTAATAGCAGAATGTATGCAAACTAAGGGTAATTGTTCTGTTTATGGGACCATAATGAAAGGAATAAACAATTTGAACATATCCATAATTGGTAATCAAATAACAATATCATCTAAGTTTTAAATGCAGAGAACCAAATATAATATTCTAATTTATTTTATTAACATGTGGGTGGAAAATATTACATTTATATACCAAATTTCTTAATAAAAAAACAATGGAATAATAGAACGTAGAATGACGCCACAATACTTGAAAAAAATTACAGCTGCTTTCTAAAGAAATTGGAATGCGTGAAAAGTAACGTCGTAAAATTATACGAAAAGCATGGGATTTAAATTTGACCTAAAACTGAAGTGTAAAATATGCCTAAGAGGGGGGGGGTGAATTAGGCTATAAAAAATTTGGCTTGTTCTTCTTTGAAAAATACTTTTCTTTAAGAAGATATTTGCAGAGTATGTTATTTCCCAGAAATCAGTACGAGTATCAAAGTTATCTCCCTAACCCTGTTTCAAAATATCACGTTAGTTTCAAAAATGATTTATATGATATCACCTAGATATTATTGTGCGTTCCGGGTTTGTCTCACAGAAAATTAAATAGCAGAAAGTAGAGTGAGACGAGATTTTTATACAGGTTATATCCCCAACTGGGGTTTAATCCTGTCCTTGGGGTGTGATCTCCCCAAGAGTTCCAATCAATCACTAAGTGTTACCGGTTACACTATGATTGACCCTTACACAACCGAAGCACAATGGACACTAGACCTCGTTCTAGGCTGACGCACGCCAAGTTTCGATCCACGTCGTTTACCCAGGAAAGCTATTCCCCGACTGGATGCAGCTTGCTACCGAAGGGCCACTGAATCCACAAAATTCGTCCCTCCACGTGCGTAAGACTCCACTCGTGCTCCTTTGTGCGCTCAACGTGCCCGCAGACACAACACGTCCGAAGACAAGGTTTTTAGGGTTTGGAGTTTCTAAGGATCGCTCAAAGAGTACAGATTCGCAAATGAAAGCTCAATCACAAGCTACGAATGAATCACAAATTAACGCTCAATCACTCTAAGGAATTCGATAGCTTGTGTGTTCGTTGTGTGTGTACCCTTCAAAGTGAAGTGTTCTCTTCTATATAGTCCAATAATCGCTTCTACACTTCACAAGGAAAGTTAAGCACAGAATATGCAAGATAAAGCTCAATAATCACGTGCATTAACTCAACCAATCATGCCAAGAATAAACCAATTAAGCTCAACAGTCATGCATGATCTCTTACCATAAATACCACAGATTAACATTCATTCCATAGTAATCTCATCCATTCGTCAGCATATTCCATATATATTCCACTCAGCATATTTTCAACGGTAAGCTCAATCAACTGACTTCTTTCCCAAAATATGATAGCCAATTCGCAAAGAGAAAGATTTGATCTACTGAGTATAATGCAAAGCATACTTTCCATGTATGGTGATCTCATCCAATTTCAGCACATTCCATAAATAGACTCAATCAGCATCTTACCACATATAAGCCCAATCAATTAATCACTTTCCATAATATAAATCCTAAGTCGCACAAGGAAAGCAAGATCATGATTCACTGATTTAAGAGTCACATAATATCGCACTCAACGGATATATCATTGATATTCTTTCCTAAAATAGATCAATCACGTTTCAGCTCAATCAAAATATCTTTTCCATATATACAGCATAGTCATTCGTATCCGGGTGATCACATCGATATTATTTCCTAAAATAACTCAATCTCGCAGACAGTTTGCATTTCACTTAACATGATATGTTTTCCATATATAGCACGCAACGAGATTCCATTCATACGTAAACGTTCATAACCAGGTGATCACATAGATATTCCAGTTCAGCTTAAGATCACACAAATTCGATTTTCTTATTAGTTCAATCACATTCAAGCGCTTAATCGAACATTTTCACATACTTAAACATCACATAACATGCATATCGAGTTTTCTAATTTGTACCCCCCAATTTACATAATTACTTGGAATAATCAAAACTCTCATAATCATTTGGACCAAAAAGGTCTACAATCTCCCCCTTTTTGATGATGACAAGTAATTAATGCCTATCTTAAGCATATGAGTACACTCGATATGAAACCATTTAAGCACGTAGCATGTTTAAGTATCACAGCATGCGACATATGATCAGAGCAAAGAATTTTATCAGATTTCGAAGCATGCTCCCCCTGTCTAATTGCTAGTATTCCCATGTAAAGCACAACAGCAAAAACATATAGCAATTACCAGGTCATATCATACGAAATGTCACATGTCACCATGGAATGTCACAAATTTTCAGATCATATCATATGGAATGTCACAAGTTACCATGGAATGTCGCAGATTATCACACCATATCAGTTTGCTCCCCCTGCCTATGTGCGGAATTCCTTAATCCTTAACAAATCACAAACTCAAGCACAGAGGATTAAGAGTAAGCATATAAAAGCAAGCCAATAGTATTAATCGCATTCCAAGATGTCTAAGAGTCAAAAAGGTGAACGACCCGACACCAAACCAAAACACCCAAAACATGGCATTAATTTCTCAAAATTCTCCCCCTTCAGCATCAAAAAGGAGGGATCCATAACACCACTACCTTACCAAAAACGTGCAACTTACCACAACCTACTAGCCCAAAAACCAACAAACTAAAAGAACTTAGTACTAAGCACAACTAGGCATACTAGGGCTAGGAGATCACTGGGGATCGAAGTTCTAAGGGCTGGAATCACTATCAGATGAGGCAGACGAGAATTCGGTGATATTCAGAGCCGTGGAGATCTCCTTCATAAATTTTTTAACCCTTTTAAAGTGCCGTGAGATCTCATCGAACTTCTTACTGTTATCATCCTTGATGCCTTTGATACTCCGCCTCAAATCAGCTATGGTTCCCTGCTCGTCGTCGCTCTCTTGCTTTCGGAGAGATTGGGGATTTGATCAGAGCAGCCTTTTGCTTCTTGTCGGAGACACATCCAGCGCCTTTAGTTTTCGTCACGATTGAGATCGAAGAATTGAGGAGCGAAATAATGAAGTGAAAGACTTAGGATTTGAATAGATTCAAGAAAGAAAAGAGTGGGTGGTTGCATAAAGGTCGAAAGCTTATTGGATGAGAATGGAAAGAAACTATGGAGGGATGTAATATCAACTAGACGTGAGGCAGATAAGGAAAAGATTTCAAAGTTTGAAATTTCAGAGATCATGGCTAGATAAGGAAAATGCTCATTAGATGGAATTAAAAGAAGATCAGAGGATATCTCGCGGGAATTAAGGAAGGAAATAAGTAAAGATCAGAGTGCAAAGGAAATATTGGCTGTAAATAGATTTTGACATAAATGTCGAAGAAAAGTCTAAAAATAATCTCTTCATGAATGGAAAGGATTTGAAAAGATAATGAAGATATTCTTAATAGAATCAAGGAATAAAATCGCAGAGATCCTAAAGGATAAGATCAAGGAAATACTAAAAGCTAACATATCTAGTCACCTTTCCTATTTGAGCTCAATAATTCCTAATCGATTACGGATATCACAGAATCTACTCTCAATAAGGGGTTTCGTGAAGATATCAGCCAACTGATCATTAGTTCCTACGAAGTTCACGCTGATATTCCCTTTCTGAACATGATCTCGAATAAAATGATGTTTCACCTCTATATGCTTAGTTCGAGAGTGATGTACGGGATTCTTAGTGATACTAATGGCACTAGTACTATCACAAAAAATAGGAATTCGGTCGTACCTTAAACCGTAATCACTCAAGGTCTGTTTCATCCAAAGGATTTGCTGAGAACAACTTCCTAAGGCCATATATTCGGCTTCGGTTGTGGATAGGGCCACGGCATTTTGTTTCCGACTGGACCAAGTTACAAGGGAATTCCCTAGTATTTGGCAAGTACCACTAGTGCTTTTTCTATCTTCCCTAGAACCGGCGTAATCCGCATCCGAGTATCCCATTAATGGGAATTCCTTGGAATTTGGATACCACATACCATGATTGATTGTTCCCTTCAAATATCTAAGTATCCGCTTGACTGCTGTCAAGTGAGATTCCCTAGGACTCGATTGATATCTAGAACATAGACCAGTAGCAAACATAATATCGGGTCTGCTTGCCGTAAGGTATAGCAAACTTCCGATCATACCTCTATACTTAGTTTGGTCAAAAGGCGTAACTTGTTCATCACTGTCAATTTTAGCGGTCTGGTGCATAGGAGTGGGAAGTACCTTGGAATCAGCCATTTCGAATTTGTCAAGTAGTTCCTTCGTGTACTTCGTTTGAGATATGAATGTTCCCGTATCCAATTGCTTGATTTGCAATCCAAGGAAGTACGTGAGTTCTCCCATTAGGCTCATCTCAAATTCCTGTTGCATAGACTTAGAAAAATTCTCGCAAAGAGTGATGTCAGTGCTACCAAATATGATATCATCAACGTATATCTGCACAAGTAGTATGTGATTCCCTTCGCACTTTATAAACAGAGTGTTATCTATAGTTCCTGTTGTAAAGCCCATGTCTAGCAAAAACTTACTCAGTCTTTCATACCATGCCCTAGGGGCTTGTTTTAAACCATATAAAGCTTTGTTTAATTTAAAGACGTGATTTGAAAATTCTTCTTTTTCAAAACCGGGAGGTTGCTCGACATAAACTTCCTCATTTATAAAACCATTTAAAAATGCACTTTTCACGTCCATTTGAAAAAGCTTGAATCTTTTAAATGATGCGTACGCAAGTAAAATACGTATAGACTCGAGCCTAGCTACGGGTGCAAAGGTTTCTTGAAAATCTATACCTTCTTCTTGGGAATAACCTTTGGCAACTAACCTGGCCTTATTTCGTGTAACGTTACCGTTCTCGTCCAGTTTGTTGCGAAACACCCACTTCGTACCTATTATGGACTTGTCGTTAGGTCTTTCCACAAGAGTCCACACTTGGCTCTTTTCAAATTGTGCCAGCTCTTCTTCCATTGCAATCACCCACGATTCATCGTCAAGCGCTTCATTCACTGTCTTAGGTTCCATGGTTGACAACAGCACGTCATGTGATTCCTCAGCAATATCGTTTCGTGCAGTTGCTCTCGTTTTGATCCCTGAAGTGATATTCCCTATGACTTGTTCAGTGGGATGGCTGGAAGCATGTTTGAATTTTCTGCGCTGTTGTTCGCCTAAAGCCTCAGGTTCCTCTGACTCAGTATCTAGTTCCAATGGAATTGCGTTCACTCCTTTGTCAGTAACCTGTATACCTGCAGGAGACACAACTATACCTTCCTCAGTAGCATCTGCGTCAGGAAATTCATCAAACGTAACATGCACAGATTCTTGAACAGTCTTCTTCCTATTATTAAACACTCGAAAAGCTTTGGAATGAAGGCTGTAACCTAGGAATATCCCTTCATCTACTTTGGAATCGAATTTTCCTCTTTTATCCCTATCATTCAAAATGAAACATTTGCAACCAAATACATGGAAATATCCTATGTTAGGGGTTTTATCGTTCCAAAGTTCATAGGGAGTTCTCTTAATAATCGGTCTAAGGAAAATCCTATTCGAGACATAACATGCCGTACTAACAGCTTCGGCCCAAAAGTGTTTTGGAGTATTATATTCGCTCAACATAGTCCTAGCCATTTCTTGTAATACTCTATTTTTCCTCTCGACCACTCCGTTCTGTTGAGGCGTAATAGGGGCTGAAAAATTATGACTATAACCATTTTCGTCACAAAAAGATGCAAAGGATTTACTATCAAATTCTAGACCGTTATCACTCCTAATCTTACGGACCTTCATCTCTTTCTCATTTTCTAGCTTCTTAATCAGTGGCACAAGATTATCTAAAGCCTCACTTTTGTGTGCAAGAAATAAGACCCATGTGTACCTAGTATAGTCGTCTACAATAACAAAGGCATATCGTTTACCTTTCAATGACATAACCTGTACCGGACCAAAAAGGTCAAGATGCAGCAGTTCCAGTGGTCTGGACGTAGAGATCACATTCTTCGGTTTAAAGGACGTCTTGGTCTGTTTCCCCATTTGGCACGCTTTACAGATTCTGTCCTTGGTGGCTTTCATATCTGGAATACCTCTCACTAATTCATTGCATGATATGTGAGACATCAGTTCCATGTTAGCATGTCCCAGACGTCTATGCCATAACCATGTGATATCCTGCGTAACTGCTAGACACTTGACATTTTGGTTAGCAATATCATCAAGAGTGATGCAGTAAATGTTACCATGTCTAGCCGCACTAAACACAATCTCATCACCCTTTTTGACAAGGCACTTGTCTTTGGCGAAAGCTACGGTATGTCCATCATCACATAGTTGGCTAATGCTAATTAAATTATGTTCTAAGTTCCTAACAAACCGTACATTATCTATAGTGATATTTAAATTGTTACCAACAGTACCGACTCCCACGATTTTGGCTTTTGCGTCGTTAGCGTACGAAACGTATCCTCCATCAACCGCCTTCAACGACACAAAATTACCTATATCACCTGTCATGTGGCGGGAGCACCCGCTGTCGAGATACCACCTGCTTTTCTTACTGGAATTCTTCCTTCGTACCTGTAGAAAGAAGTACTCTTCTGAGGTACCCAATTTCTGTTGGGTCCTAACATGTTAGCGGGGAAATAACTTCTGTTAACATACGAGATATCGTTCTTCATAGACGGTGATCTCCTGCTAGAATCAGATACAATAGTGGCATTTACAGGTGACTTCTTAGGTCTCCAAACATACTTAGTTTTATCAACTTTCTTTAAAGGACAGTTGTATGCATAATGACCATTTCTATCACAACAGAAACATTTAAGCTTAGGCACAGAATGTTTAGCATGCTTTCCTTCAGTGGAATAACCTATCCCTGACCGGGCGTAAGACTCCACTCGTGCTCCTTTGTGCGCTCAACGTGCCCGCAGACACAACACGTCCGAAGACAAGGTTTTTAGGGTTTGGAGTTTCTAAGGATCGCTCAAAGAGTACAGATTCGCAAATGAAAGCTCAATCACAAGCTACGAATGAATCACAAATTAACGCTCAATCACTCTAAGGAATTCGATAGCTTGTGTGTTCGTTGTGTGTGTACCCTTCAAAGTGAAGTGTTCTCTTCTATATAGTCCAATAATCGCTTCTACACTTCACAAGGAAAGTTAAGCACAGAATATGCAAGATAAAGCTCAATAATCACGTGCATTAACTCAACCAATCATGCCAAGAATAAACCAATTAAGCTCAACAGTCATGCATGATCTCTTACCATAAATACCACAGATTAACATTCATTCCATAGTAATCTCATCCATTCGTCAGCATATTCCATATATATTCCACTCAGCATATTTTCAACGGTAAGCTCAATCAACTGACTTCTTTCCCAAAATATGATAGCCAATTCGCAAAGAGAAAGATTTGATCTACTGAGTATAATGCAAAGCATACTTTCCATGTATGGTGATCTCATCCAATTTCAGCACATTCCATAAATAGACTCAATCAGCATCTTACCACATATAAGCCCAATCAATTAATCACTTTCCATAATATAAATCCTAAGTCGCACAAGGAAAGCAAGATCATGATTCACTGATTTAAGAGTCACATAATATCGCACTCAACGGATATATCATTGATATTCTTTCCTAAAATAGATCAATCACGTTTCAGCTCAATCAAAATATCTTTTCCATATATACAGCATAGTCATTCGTATCCGGGTGATCACATCGATATTATTTCCTAAAATAACTCAATCTCGCAGACAGTTTGCATTTCACTTAACATGATATGTTTTCCATATATAGCACGCAACGAGATTCCATTCATACGTAAACGTTCATAACCAGGTGATCACATAGATATTCCAGTTCAGCTTAAGATCACACAAATTCGATTTTCTTATTAGTTCAATCACATTCAAGCGCTTAATCGAACATTTTCACATACTTAAACATCACATAACATGCATATCGAGTTTTCTAATTTGTACCCCCCAATTTACATAATTACTTGGAATAATCAAAACTCTCATAATCATTTGGACCAAAAAGGTCTACAAAAACAAAAACAGTATGCATATTAGGCCATCTTCAACAGAAAGACTCCTCAAACGCAAACTCATTCCGAAACTTAAAATGCAGTAATTCTTCTCCAACCATTAAACTCATCCGCAAACTCAAAAGATATTTTTGCAATATACTATTTTCGCATCAACTTGTATAATTTTTCAATACAACCCACATATGTTACAACTTTTCAATAAGTTTAAGCAGACAATTAAAGAACTATTTTCATCAAATGTGCGGGAAGTAGTGAGTAGAACATGTCTATAATGAAGTTATTTAATTAAATAACAATTTTTGAAGATTACAAATAAAGTGACACGGGTAAAGAACGATGAATAGAAAAGATTTCCATATTACCTGCGTACGGTTCCCCACATCCACAAAAAAAGGACATGGTGACGCTGAACATATTACAAAAGATAATCCTAAACATATTCTGCAAGACATTTAAATATGGCATATCCGTCCCATATCAGCTTCTTGCATCCAAATCTAAGCTTGCCGGATATCCAACTTGTTCGTGTGGCATCGCAACTCCACACACAAATATTCTTATCATTATTAACTAAGCGTTATGTCTGTTGATGGAAAATAAAAAGTGTGCTTAGCTGAGCAAAAATATTGGTGAAATCAGTAATTAACCGAAGAAGAAATTTAATAAATAGAGAAACGCAATAAAATGAATGCAACCATGTTTTCACAACAAAGAAATGAGTTACCACCCATGCAGCGAACTTGACAAAAAATAAAAAGCTGAAGTAAGAACTATCCAATACAATGTATTTTCCAGAAAACAAAGAAGGCACAAAAAACCAGATAGTTAAAATAAGAAATCCTAAATAACATGTTTGAGTATAATATGGAACATATAATCGAATAAGTCATGTAGAGAGTGTAAGCCAAGCGTTAGCTGATAAAGTGTTAAAAAATAGTTTTAGCAATCGCAAACAACTATTCAGCGTATAGTTTCAAATATAAAATGTAAAGGATATTATTTCATGTATGATAACGATGAAGGTAGTACATCACTCTTATAAAGAGTAGCCCTATGATCAAGGCAAGTAAGTAGGAAATAATCAAGAAAATTAATTAATATAAAATAAATAGATGAGATAATCAAGGGATTTATTATCTCAATGAATAATTAGATGAGGTAATCAAGGGATTATCTCAATCCACCTCAAGTTGGAGCATGGAGGTCTCAAGTGCCCAACTTGGATCAAGAACCGTTCACGTCCTATCGTGAAGAAATCAGCCAGTTGTGCAGCAGAAGATATAGGTCGTGGAATAAGAATATTTGACTGCAAGTGATGACGAATAAAATGACAGTCGTTTTCAATGTGCTTTGTCCTTTCGTGAAACACTGGGTTAGCAGCGATGGTTTCTCTATCTCTCTCATGAGTTTTTTTCTTCCTTCCTTCTTGGAAGTTTCGACATGGTTTCTCTATCTTTACTGATCTCTCTCAGTGGCTGGACAATCTCTCGGTTGGGGTGGAACACATAACTAAGCGATATTTTCCGCAGAAATTGAATCCTCGCCCTCAAACCTTAACGTTTTTCTGTGCCCTTCCTTGTTTTTCTTTCTTCCTGCATATGTGTTTACGTGAACATTCTTCGTATTTATTTGTTTTCGTAGGTAGCGCCTCTTAAATCATCAAGTGCGATATCCGTTGCGGCTATGGCTGGTTTTGATCTACACTCCACTGTAGAGGAACTGAAATCTGTGAGAATGTCGGGGGATGACACGTTCACTGGTGGCGAGAACAGTACGGTTTTCTTGGTGGCGGGCAGAATCCTTTCAACAAAATCTTTCAACTTTGATGCTATTCGGAAAACCCTTTCCAACGCTTTTAATCCGGGCCGTGGGATGGATATGGAACAGTTGGCCGATAATCGCTTTTTCATTCGACGGTTGTTATAGGCCATGGCGACGGTTTCTGTGCGTCGCCCAGAGCCCCGTCGCCGATGTGCGTGATTTTGGGCGACGGGTGTGCACCCGTCGCCGAAGATAGGTTATGGGCGATGGTTGTTAGGAACAATCGTCGCCCAAAGTACCCCATAGGGTGCTGTTCTGAACCTATGGGCGACGGTTTTTGTCACAACAACCGTCGCCCAAAATCAATTTTTTTTAATATTTAATTATGGGCGACGGTTTTTGCCTTAGAAACCGTCGCCCAAAACATCAACTGAAAATAAAAAAAACCAGCGGCCACATCAACCCCAAGCATTGCCGTCGCCGACCAGCATCGCCACGCCAGATCCGGCCTTCGCCAGCCACCCCCATAGCAGCCACCTAGTAGATCGGTCTCGCAGCCACCTAACGACAGTCTTGCCGCCTCTCCTCAGCCTCTCCAACAGCCGTCACCACCTACCTCCCAGTCTTGACGACTATCCTCAGCCTCTTCGAGCCATTGGAGTCTCAGGCGCAACTGTAGGAAGTCCGGCACCGTCCCTTGGAGGCCGATCCACGTGGAGAGCTGGTTCTGCGGGTCCCTGAAGGAGGACTTCAGCTTTTGGAGGCATTGGACGTCGTCTTAGGCGCTGGCGGCGAGCACTAGAGAGAGCAGCAGGGAGAGGGACTTGAGGAGACGATGGGTTTTGGATAGAGAGAGAAGAGAGAGGAGGGAAAGTAGAGAGAGGGGGAAGTTAGATAGAGAGAGGGAAATAAAAATATGTGGGGCGGCCTCTTTAACTTTGTATAAATGCAATTAGGGTTAGATAGACCATGGGTGACAGTTGTTTCGAACAATGGTCGCACATACTTGTAGAATACCATTTGTAATTGTGCTTGATTTCATTAGTTGTCCTTGTAATTATGGACGTTTTGTATAGTAGTCCTTAGATTAGGACTAGTTTGATATTTATACCAAGTTTGTTTGGTATAAATACATGTAAATCAATTGAGCTGAATAGAGAAAGTTTAGAGAATTGATCCGAAGGGCTTGCAATTCGATTTCTAGAGAGAGAAATAATAGTAACTTTCTCACTCTACTCGAATTCTCTCTCTTGTTCTTCATTTGAGTTTTTCGATCGAATTCAATTGATTATCTAAACGATCGAATTACTATGAATTCTAGTCTAGGATCGTAGAGTTGTTAATCGTATGACCTAACAATTGGTATCAGAGCAGATTCGTTCTGTTTTGAATCGAAAATTGTTAGAATTGGATTGAAAATCTTTTTCTGATTACTGTTCATCGAAGAACAGTTTGGCGCGAAAACTTTTTTCGATCCACTAGCTTAATTCTGTGCTTAATTAACTTGAATTTGGTGTTTATGTGCTTGTTTAAGTGTTAGATCATCATTGCGATCAGCTCTGTAGCGATTTGAACTTCGTTCTTTTTGGATTAAATCGAGTCTGAAATTTTACTGTTGACGAAGAACATGAAGAACACGTTCTGATTTTGATCAAATTCGATATTTTGCTTCATAACGTGTTTAATTGCTTGTTCGTGCGTAGTTAGCTATTGATTGCAAGCGATTACCTGAAATTTCACTGTCTAATTCCTTGTTTTTTGCTCGAATCTGTGTTAATTGTATTCTGTGAATTTTTCTCGATTGCTCTAATTTTTCTCGCTAGGTTTTGCGATTGGATTAGTTTCTCGATCGAAAAACTTGGCGCGAGAATTTTTCTCGGTCAGAATACGAAGTCAGCGCTAGAATCGTCATCAGCAGAAACGATTTTAGCTAGAAATATTTCTCGAGCATTATACAGCGAAAAATTTTTTCGAGAGAGACTTATTTTGACTTTGTATGCGTAAAAACTTTCACTCGAAAAACTTTTTCAGTCAAACCTTTTAACGTTTGACCAGGCGAAAATCATTTACGCGCGAGAAAAGATCTTTTCCTCAGTCAAACCCTCCAAGGCATTTGTACGTGCTGAAATTAACCTTCCCTGTAAGGTTCAACCCAAATGGGTTCCTAAATCTCCGCCTAGGACGACAAAAGCCAAAAGGGCCAAGTCTCCTATAGAGGCAAAACCCAAAACCACTTTCCAAAAGTGCAATGGGTTATTAAGACTCTTCCAAAAATAGATTTAGGAGTCATATCTGAACCCAAAATTAAATCTGCTAATCCGAGAGGACCCATGCTTAAGTGGGTACCTAAAGCTCTCTAAATTGTTTTTGCAGATCCATCATGTGTGGTACCTCGACTCTGGATGCTCCACACACATGACCGGTAATCAAGAGCTGTTGAGCAACTACAAAGACCGACCAAACGGCAAATTCAGATTTGGGAACAACGATTCAGCCCCGATTCTAGGACTTGCGGATATCATTCTGAAGAATCTGACCATCAAAGATGTCTCATACGTCGAAGGCCTCAGCCATAACTTGTTCAGCAAAGGCCAATTCTGTGACAAAGGCTTTCAGGTGGTCTTCCATGCTGACCGGTGCAGAATTTTGGATAGTCAGGACACAGAACTCCTTCAAGGACTTCGGAGATACAATCTTTACACGATCTACCTGACGTCTGTGTGGCCCTCGACAGCTGTATGCCTCATTTCTCAGATTGATTTACAGAGGAACAGCCTATGGCATCAACGACTGTCTCATCTAAACATGAAAGCTCTCCAACGTCTACGAAAAAGTTGGTTCACGGTCTTCCAACTATACAACTACAAAGGGAGCATCACTGTTCAGCATGTCACCTAGGAAAATCTCATCACATCAAGCAAATTGCGTCTACATCTCGACCATTGGAACTAATTCACATGGATCTCTGTGGTCCGATGCAGACTCAGAGTATCAATGGAAGAAAGTATGTCCTAGTGATTGTAGATGACTATTCTCGCTACACGTGGACAAAGTTCCTCCGAACGAAAGATGAGACTGGTGACTTGATTATCAATTTTGTGAACACAACTCAAAATCTGCTGCAACAGACTATTCAAGTTGTTCGAACAGACAACGGCACTGAGTTCAAGAACAATCACCTCAGTGAGTTTTATCAGAAACTTGGAATAAGTCAACAATTTTCAGCCGCCAAAACACCTCAACAAAATGGGGTCGTTGAAAGGAAAAATTGAACACTAGTGGAAGCCGCTCGTACAATGCTAATCCAATCGGGACTTCCACACTTTCTATGGGCTGAAGCAGTCAATACCGCTTGTTTTACTCAAAACAGGACGGTGGTTCACAAACGGTTCAACAAGACTCCGTACGAGATTGTGAATAATAGAGTGCCATTCTCTTTCCTTAAAGTCTTCGGGTGCAAGTGCTTTGTGGCGAACGACCGAGAGCAACGTGCAAAGTTCGACCCTAAAGCATTCGAAGCTATATTTGTCGGGTACTCTTCAACATCAAAAGCGTACCGAGTATACATCAAGTCCAACCGAACTGTTAAGGAAAGCTATAATGTCACTTTCCACGAAATGGCAGAAATGACTTCTGGTCAATTCAGTCCAGGACCCGTGCCTAACCCTTTTGGTTCCTGCTCAACTCAGTTCAGGACCCGTTCTCAACCCGTTGGCTTCTGAAGACATCAATTCAGAATCCGTAATCACTGGTGTGTTGGCACAAAACCAACAGAAGATGGCAACAACTTCAGGATCAGTGTCAGACGAAGCAACGAAACTTGCAATAGACGACTTGGATTCTCTCTTCGAACCGGTATATCGGTCATACACGACTACACCGACAATGGATTCTCTACCAAACGAGACCGACGTACCAAGTTCATTTCACTCCTCTACCTCACCCGATTCAGAATTGCCACAGAATACCGAAGAACCTACAGTGTTAGTAATAATGGAGTTAATCATCAATTATTTTTGGCAGTTTTATCTTTGAAATATTTGGTCTTGAGTCTAGCTCCTCACTTTGAAGTGTCGACGTCTCGCTCTTTAATTTTGAAAGATCTGAAATACTCAGAGAAACGTCAAAAATATTTGGAGCTAATCAACAAGTCTTATGCTTGCTCCCCCTCAAATGATGCACATGAATTGACCAATTATGCAAGCATATAAAATCAATTCAAGTCACGAGCACACAAATTTACCAAGTAAGCATGTATACATGGTCCCCGAAAACATGTACTTTGAAATTTTGTGGGAGGGTAGAAGCAATGAAAAATTTATCGCATTTAAACAATTCAGTACCAATGCAATCTAATATTGCGTTTAGAATGTGCGATACACTTAAAGAAATTCGCATTTATTCAATTCAACGCATATGAAACATAACATTTCATGTCAAAATGTGCGAAATTTTATTATTTATTATTAATTTATTATTATATATATGTATATATATTTTTTTCATTTATGGGGTCAGATTATTTTGCTTCGATCAGTCATCACGCCTAAAATTTTACGAGACATTTGAAAGAAGAAAATGCCGTCAAGTCATGTCGTCAAACTAAAGTCCTAGGTCCATAGACTGGTCCATTTCGACAACTCTCACCAGGTTCGCTCTTGCTCTCAATTAGCTATCTTGGGATTTTTATATTTATATCACTCAAGTCAACATAACAATTTTAAGTCAATTTACCTGTTATGGAGGCATTTTTAATCATTTCACCTAAGCGATAGACCGTCTATGTGGAATCAAAGGATTGTAAGGGTTATAATTTGGCTAGGACTTAGAACGGAAGGAATTTAAAGGAAATGAGCTTATCTCTTCATCGTCTTCCAATTCTACGTCCGTCTCCTTCTTTTTTATTCGGCGTCTTTCTTCTTTTCAATCTTTTCTCCCTCTTTTCTTTTAAGAACTATCCCTTTTTATGTTATGCTCAAGCTGAAGCTCCACTTCTCCATGAGGCTCTAGGAGATTATCATAGGCGAAGTTCTTCTTGTTGGTTCTCGGGCCGATACTGAGCTCCTATTCTCTTAATCCCTATTGAGGTTTCAGAGATTATCAATTTGGAGAAGTTCTCGGTTATGGAATTCGTACCCCAGGCTGCACTCCTCTTCTCGTTTCCCGATATAAGACTGGATTATCGTTGGAGAAGTTCACTTCGTGGTGATCCTCTTCCAGCGGTTCTGACGAGCGTACGAGATTATCCACTACAAAAGAAAATAAAAATATCGACGCAGGCATCCACCAAAAATTAGTTGAACTATAATATCGATGAAATTATCGACGGAAATATTGTTGAATAAATTATCCACGGCTTGTCGACGGTATATCCGTTGAAAAATATAATAAATATGTTTCCTCCGATTTTCGACAGAAAAGCCGTCGAATGTTTTTAGCGACGGATTTATCGACGGATTTGCCGTCGATAACTGCCACGGAATTTTCTCACGGCCCTGTCGTCGAAAACTTTAACATTCAGCGCACTCGCGTCTACGCTACCGATTCAAATTCACATTTTCGTAGCTCATTTAACGGAATATGCAGCAAAATAAAATCATATTATTTGAATTGTTCTCACTTCATAACCTTATAAATAATATTTGGTTGTCGACAATCTTTTGCATTCAATATCTTAAATCGGTAGTTCGTCGATATAATCGGCATGTCATCGATACTTTAATATACCACGCATGTTAGTGATTCTTCCAATAAATAGATATGGATTCTCGATACGAATTTATCGTCAATAAAAGACGATGGATGTACCGGCGACAAACTCATCAAGACGAATTTACGAAGGGGGTAGAATCTTTTATTGATTTTGCAACTTCTCAAGGTTCGGTGCTTCAGATACGGTGTCCATGCAAGAAATGCAATAATTCTAAATTTCACGATCATTTAGTTGTGGGAGTTCATCTGCTGAAGAATGGATTTATGTCTGATTATTACAACTGGACTTCGCACGGAGAAGCTGCATATTGGGAGTTCAACCAGTGGAAGACGCTCTTCGTTCTAGTGCCAGTCAATCAACGACTGGCGATTATAATTTTAATGTTGAAGACACACACTTGAGATTGGTGGAACAAACTACAGTTGATACTGCTATTCCTAATATCGCCGATTATGATGAAAATTTTACAGCGAGTTTTGATGTCGGTGGCAGCAGCTCGACGATGCCAGATGAGGAGACGACGTTCCATGATAGTTTTACAGAACAGTTGAGAACAGCAGACACTCCACTATTCGATGGATCTAGTTGTTCTCGATTGGCTGCAATTGCAGAATGGGCGAGTATTAAATAATACATTTCCAGAAAATTATTGCCGAAAAATAATACATTTCCAGAAAAATAATACATCTGCGTTTGACAGGGTATCTGATTTCATTCACAGATTATTGCCGAAAAATAATACATTTCCAGAAAATTATTACGACACAAAGAAGGTGATGATGGACTTTGCGCTACCGATACACCACATAGATTGTTGCATCATGGGTTGTATGCTATTTTGGAAAGAAGATGCCGAGCTAAAACGTTGCAAGGTATGTAGAAAACCACGGTTTAAATTTGCTGATAGATCGAAGTCTTCTTATGCAGTGTTACGTTATTTGCCACTTGGTCCAAGACTTCAGCGATTATATTCTGATAAGACAACAGCAGAGATGATGACTTGGCATGCTAGTCACGTACCCGATGAAGGCATAATGTCTCACCCTTCTGATGGAAAAGCATGGAAGCATTTCGGTACCAAACATGCTGATTTTTCTGTTGATCCACGAAATGTTCGAGTAGGATTATGCACTGATGGTTTCACTGTTCATGGCCAGTTTGGTAAGCAATATTCATGTTGGCCGGTAATTACCACTCCTTACAATCTTCCCCCTGGTGAGTGTTTAAGTAAAAAATATATGTTTCTATCTCTTATGATACCTGGTCCAAAAAATCCTAAGAATAAATTGGATGTTTATCTTCAACCTCTGATCGAAGAACTAAAGATGTTGTGGCGCGTAGGATTACAGACTTATGATTCATTTCGTGAAGAAATGTTTAGGCTACGAGTTGCGCTAATTAGGACGGTGAGTGACTTTCCTGCGTATGGAATGTTGTCTGGCTGGGGTACGTCAGGGAGATTGGGTTGCCCAATTTGCATGGAAGATACTTCGGCATTTTATTTGAAATATGGCAAAAAGATTTGTTATTTTGACTGTCATCGTCGTTTTTTACCTAGACAGCATGCATTTAGAGGAAATACGAGCGATTTTCTCAAGGGTAAAGTCGAGAGAAGGGGTCCACCGAAGAGATTATCAGGTTTGGAAATATGGGAGCGCGTCCAACATTTTAAAACTGTAATGGAGGATCCTGATCAAAAGTCCGCCGGCTATGGAATCACACACCATTGGTCGAAGAAAAGTATATTTTGGGAGTTGCCGTACTGGTCTTCACTTCTTATTCGACACAATCTTGATGTCATGCACATAGAGAAGAATACATTTGAGAATGTCTTCAATACGCTGATGGATGTTAAGGATAAATCTAAAGACAATATCAATGCTCGTCGAGATATTGGTATTTTTTGCGATCGACCTGAACTCGCAATTGCTGAAAGTTGTCCGGGACCTAAGCCGATGGCAGCATACACATTGAATAAGGAGAAAAAATGTAAGGTCTGTGATTGGATAAAAACTGTGCGTTTTCCAACTGGTTTTGCCTCTAATATAGGTAGGTGCGTCGACATGGTAAACTGCAAGTTACAGGGAATGAAATCTCACGATTGTCATGTTTTTATGGAGCGATTGATTCCAATCGCCTTTCGAGAATTACTACCAGAATTTGTTTGGAGCGTATTAACGGAACTTAGCTTATTCTTCCAATCTTTATGTTGCACCGTGTTAGACGTCTCTCAAATGGAAGAGTTCAACTCAAAAGTAGCATTAATTATCTGTAAGTTGGAAAGAATATTTCCACCTGCATTTTTTGATTCCATGGAGCATGTTATCGTCCATCTCCCATATGAAGCAATCGTCGGTGGTCCAGTACATTATCGATGGATGTATCCATTTGAACGGTAAATTACATCTTAGAATTAATTCGCAAAATAAAAGCTTCTTGATCGTAAACAGTGTCGGGATTGATTTTGATTGACAGCGACAATTTGCGATCGAAAAATTCGAATTTTGCGTGTGCAAATAGTAATGGGCCTGATCCCTTATATCGCAAAAGTGTCAAATCACAAGCCCGGCAACATTTTACTGCTAGTTAATAAAAGTTAACTTTTGTCAGTCGAAAAACTTTTTCTCACGCAAAACCTAATCGACAAAAATTCCCTCTCGCAAAACTTTCTCAGACGATACACAATTCTTCAAAAATCTTTCCATTTTCTCTTCAAATCGTCTGATTAAGGTAGAAATTCGATTCGGTTAACGATTGCGAATGTTATAACTTGATTTGCATTTCCATTCTGTAGTTTTTCGCATATTTAGTTAAGATTTCTCGACTGTTCTTCAAAAACCATTTAAAACGTATACTGTTTCACTAAATCTAGGCATGCTTCTTGGATTTTCTGAGTTAAATGCCTGTTATTTAGACATATTCGAGGTTTTTGATGAAACAGATAGCGTAAATCGTTGGAAAATTTCCATCTGTGATGATAAAATGAGTTTCGATGAAACAGGGTACTTTGAAGTTTTGAAGCTGTCGAAGAACTTTGTCGATTGCAAATAGACTTAATTGAATTCCAATTCAATTGAGAACCTATTTGTGTCGATTTAGTTTTCGATCGCAAAATTTTGACTTAATCGTCACAATAAAAGATTTTAACCGTTACACTTACCATCGAGAAATCCAATTATAATTTCAGCGAGCGAAAAACTTATGCACTGACTAGACAATTTAAGATGCAAATTTTATCAAGCGTAAAACTTACTATCGCAAAACAGCATTTTCGATTTAGTTTCAATTTGGTCGCAAAATTTTAACAGTGAAAAATTAAGTTTTCAACACTTAATTTTTCGATCATAAAATTTCTCGACGGATTGACTTAGTCTTTCGTTGACAAATTTCTCGATCGAAAAATATTGAAGCGACAATTTTTACTTAAGATCGAAAATCTCATTTCGCTCGACAAATTTCAAATCGAAAAATTTTATTCAATTGAGGAAAATTTCTCGATAGTAAATTTACCTGAGAAATAATTTCTCGATCGTAAATTTACACGGAATTTTTCTCGATCGTAAAATTGATCGGCTACAGTCTCACGATTTCAATTTCAACACAGAAAAATTTTACTAAGTCTTTTACTCTGTAGCTGACCTCTGTGAATGAAATTTTCTCGATCGAAAAATCGAATTGAGTCATTGCAATTGAAATCAATGCATAGGAAATCATTTTCAAAATCAATTTTTTCGAGCGAAAATTTTCTCGGCATGAACAGTGACTTACCGATTTAACACTTAGCGAAATTTCAAACGATTTTTCACGCGACAAAATTTTTTTGAAATTACAATCATGCCATAACGATTTTTGAAATTGAACATACACTATTTCATATGATTTTAATTCAAAATTCATCAAACATGCTATTATTTGCTATATTATTATAGTTTGATGACATTTATTCATATTTCGACTGATAATAAAATTGAACTAATAAACTTTTACATATCTTATATTTCAGATTGATCGCTACCTAAGATACAACCACATATACGATCACAATCTGTACTTGAAGGTTCAGGATACGAACTTTCAGCTCGATCTGGACACATTTCGGTGCCCGGACGAGATCATCGTATCCATCCTCAGAGGCCACCCCATGTGGCATGCGCTAACGGTCACCGCATTGGTGCCAATGGTCTATCTCCAGCAGTTCTGGGGATGCATACAAGGAGTTGTAGCAGACGGGACATTCTCCTTCATGACCCGAATCGGGACGCGGCATATTCACATGAGCAAGAGCCAGTTCGGCATGATACTGGACTTGCCTCACAACAATAACTACGACCCGCTCCCGACGGACGCAGAGATGATTCAGGACTTTCTGCACATGGGATACCAACCGCCGCTCACGAGATTGGCCCAGGTCCAGAGCAGCGGAATCCCACACCCGTGGAAGACATTATTCGGCATAGTGAATAAGTGTCTGTCGCCCAAGCACGCAGGATTCGATAAGGGCAACAGCAATATTTTGAAGATCTTCCACGGGCTTGCCTTCTCAAGAAACTATGACTACTCACAGCTGATCTGGAACGACCTATGCTCGATGGTTCAGTGAATACGGGTTCCGAGATTCGGCTAAAGGAGAATAGAAGGTCGAAAAACGTGCCCTATGCTCGATGGTTCAGTGTAATCATCAGGGAGTTCATGGAGCTACATGCAGAGCACATCCCTCGGCTGCCTCCTGGTGGAAACTACCAGCCGCCAAGGCTTAAGTTTTTCCACAACCCACGGCTCACGGACCTGGACCAACCGTAGATGCCGATCCACTCAACTTACTCAGGCTCGCCGACCCCGCGGGAGCTGAGTATCAGAGATTCTACCGGGAACACAATTTAATGGAGGAGATATTAGAGGGCCCCCGACAGATGTACATGTGAGCCCTCCCCAACCGCAACAACACCAACCAAGCCCTGACGACAAGATGATCGATGTTGTCGCTCAGGAGCCACCATTGGTCGAAGAGCCAATGCCCGACGTTGATGATACGCTGATAGACATCGTGGCTACGGAAATGGAACTCGAGGCTCCTGACCTCGAATTGCAAGTGGAAGAGTCCGTACATGTTGGTGTGCTCGAAAAAACTTTTGAGGAAGTTCTTCAACAAGAGGCACAGCCCGAAACGGAAATGGGGCAAAGCTCTCTTCCATCGGTGGCGGATCAGGCACTGGAGGACGTCTATCGTGACCTCACTCCTCATACGGCCACCCCGTCAGACACAGAGTCTGACGAGGAAGTCAGTCTGATCAGGAGGACTCCCAGAAGACTGAGCATTCAACTAGAGTCTCTCTTTCCAGCCGTCACCGTCGCACCAGATACTCCGCTGACCACAACGACAAGTGTTACTGGCACTTCATCGCTCAATCTTGAGCCGCAACCAACTCACGTGGAATCTGGTTCGCAGGCACAACCAGAGCCTGCCTCAACACCCATAGAGGCGAATCCTCCGGATTCGACTCGAGGATTGGGTGGAAGTCTCATACAGTCACAACCTCAAGTGACTGTGAGCCAACCCCAAGAGTCGGTGTCTACTCAAGGGTTGATAACAGGCGACATCAGTCGTCCTGGTCCATCCATGGAGGCGTCCACTCCCTTCGTGACGAGCGAACAATTCCAGGCCGCTCTCTCTGCCGCTGTACAGACAATGGAAGAAAAGATCACAGAGAGAGTACTCCAAGCACTCGAGGCATCCCGAAGAGATACCGGGAAAGCACCTGCCTCTGAAGGCCCTTCGTCACGAACCTACCCCACACCTCCACAACCCACACCCACCGACCTTTAGCCACTTCCTCCATCCTCATCAACCCATACACAATCCCAATCACCGAGCTCCACGATATACTCCTCGCCCGTTTGATAGGCCTGTCCATCCGATCGCCTCAAGAAGAGTCCCTCTATCGGCGATTGGTGGATCATCCTGAGCCACCGACCGACACCTGCCGCGGCCAAAGCTCCCACTCACGGCGCAGACATGACGATCCTGACGATCAGGACCCTCATGAGGGGGAGAAGAGGCCGAGGACATCTGCATCTGGCCAAGGACAAGGCTCGGGCACTACGCAGACAAGCGCTGGAGCTCGTGCAACCCAAACACAAACCCAACAAACCCAAACACACACCACTTACCAAACATAAACCACCCTAACCGCCCACACCACGCACCGCATCGCCCACATCGACCCACCATCCTTTCACCTTAGGACGCCTCCGTCCACACCACTGATCTACTCAAGCCCCTTGCTTCCGGAAGAAGAAGCAAGTGCTGCGATGCTTGTAGCTCTAGCAGCTACCCAAGCCACTCCCTCTGTTGCTCCAGATCAACCGGGACCCTCTGGACATGGCGTCAATCCACACGAGGCCCTAGACAAGTACATCTTCGAAGGCCAGTGGATGACCCATTCCATGCCCGAGGAGCATCAAAGACAACGGCTTCACGACGTTCGGCGCTTTCTACAACAAGCGTCCATAGATCTCGTAATTATAGAAGACGACGAGCTTCGGGAAGGTGAAGACTAAGCGAGTTATCCCAAGGCTACCAGAGTTAATAGCTCAACAGGTGGTTCCCTCTCCAAGGCTAACGCCAGGGACCGTCCGGATCGACACGCAATGGGAAAACATTCAAATTGAAATTCCCTTCCTCGAAGAAGTTCGTTAGAATATTTGGAGGTCTCCGGACAGAGTGAAGAAGCTGAACGAGTTCGAGCTCAGAGGGATCTCTCACTGGGATCAGCAGAAGAGGATGACCTACCTCTGGATGCTGACCAAACTAGGACCTGACGTTAGGCTGGGGATGACTAAGACACAAGCCAAGAGTCATTATAAGATTCTCTCCCCAATAAGCCAACTACTCAACATATACTGTGCCAAAGGAGGACTTCCAACACCTTACTACATCATCGAACGAGTGGACAGGACACGAGAGGAACTGAGCGAGAGCGACCTGCCGTACCTCCCCGCCGATGAAGTGTACCGTCTTTATCAGCTATACGTGGAGAAGTACAAAGGTCCTCAGGGCTTCATCAAGAAAGAAGGCCTCGAAGGGCTCTACAGGTTCAAGATGCGCCAAGTCAAGTACTATGCCGCACACGACCTTCAGATGGCTCTAGAGAGCAATATGAAGAAGGTCAACATGACCGCTCCACTCAACAAAGGACCTGAGATCGAAGGGCTTCCCAATAATCACGTGCAGATCAGCTCAGTCCTATCACCTACCACAATCCAATCGCAAAGAAGAATAGGTTGATGCTGAAGACTGAGATTCATAAGTTTTGCGATGGGACGCTCAAGGTCGTCAGGAAAAACATCGAGCAGAGGTTGAAAGAAATCAACAAAGACACTATGCTGAGGATCCACAGGTTCGTGAGAGAACAGCCGCTCCTAAATGAATTGCTTGAAGATATCGAGGAGCGACTGGAGCTTAGGATCACTCTGAGGAACTACGAGCATGCGCTGGGCTTGCGCAGGTCATATTACGCCCGACGAGGACAAACGGCGCGGAGACGCAATCAAGCACAAAGGGGGAGATTGTAGAATACTATTTGTAATTGTGCTTGATTTCATTTGTTGTCCTTGTAATTAGGGGCGTTTTGTATAGTAGTTCTTAGATTAGGACTAGTTTGATATTTATACCAAGTCTGTTTGGTATAAATACTTGTAAATCAATTGAGCTGAATAGAGAAAGTTTCGAGAATTGATCCGAAAGGCTTGCAATTCGATTTCTAGAGAGATAAACAACTGTAACTTTCTCACTCTACTCGAATTCTCTCTATTGTTCTTCAATTGAGTTTTTCGATCGAATTCACTTGCTTATCTAAACGATCGAATTACTATGAATTCTAGCCTAGGATCGTAGAGTTGTTAATCGTAGGACCTAACATAATCCCTAGTGAGGTTTCAGAGATTATCCATTTGAAGAAGTTCGCAGTTGTGGAATTCGAGCCCAAGGCCGCGCTCCTCTGCTCATTGTCTCGATGACCGGATTATCGTTGGAGAAGTTCACTTCGTGGTGCTCCTCTTTCCAGCCGTTATGACGAGCGTACGAGATTATCGATGGAGAAGTTCGCAGCAAGATCCCTACCCCCTTCTAATGATATGAGATTGTGATAGTTGAGGGACAGGTTGTTTTGGACTGCTTTTTGTGCGTTGAGCATTCCTCGTGTGCGTTTTCCACCTTCTTTTGTCATCTTTTTCTTTGTCGTCTCTTTTTCTCCCCTTTCTTTTCTCGATTGAATATCTCATCGAAGATTTAGGTGTTCGGTTGAAGGCTCAAAGGATTTTCAAGTGAAGAAAAGGATATCGGAGAAAGCTCAAAATGGGTGACTAAAGGCTGTATTAAAGGATTGCAATTTTATATATGTAAGGCCAAGTGAGGAATTTCCTAAGTGCTCTACTCATTTTCCTAGGGATTTAATGAAAGGCGAGTATGATGCCAAGAATAACTAGTTAAGACAAGCAATTGATGTGTGACTCGCTTAAGAATAAATCAATAGAAAGGAAAAATAACAGGCCAAAATCCTCACTTATCTAAAGTGGCTTTGTGTCTAGTGGAGCAAACTAAATGAGCTTTAGACACAAGAATGTGACTTAGACTGACAAAATTAAGTAAGCAATTAGTCACATGCCAAGGAAATCTAATTGTGACGGAGATCGAGCATCCTAAAGATTTCTTCATTCCCCTATATTATAGGTATATTGTATAGTTTATTATTATATATGTATTTATTATATTTTTATTAATTTCATTATCACGCAAGATAAGACAAATGAGCATGGAAAAGACATAGAATAGAGCATGTGATAGCACAGAGATCAGGTAATGCACATATCACGAGAGATTCAACATGCCTAATTTTCCGACAAGGAATTGGAATCGTTTTTCATCCAATGCGTTGGTGAAAATGTCAGCTAGTTGATATTCCGTGTTTACAAAGTACATGTCAATGGTTCCTTTTTCTACGTGATCTTTGATAAAGTGATATCTAATGTCTATGTGTTTCGTGCGTGAATGGTGAACAGGATTGCACGTAATCACAATGACACTTTGGCTATCACTATATATGGGTATATTATTTAAATTGTACCCATAATCACGAAGCTGAGTCCGCATCCATAGCATCTGGGAGCAGCAGCTGACGGCTGCGACGTATTCAGCTTTAGGCGTCGAAGTTGAGACGCAATTTTGCTTTTTGGATGACCAGCAGACTAGATTTTTGCCTAGAAATTGAGCGCCACCGGAGGTGCTTTTCCTATCCATTCAGCAACCTGCATAATCTGCGTCAGTATAGCCGATAAGTTTGAAGTTCGTACCTTTAGGATACCATAGTCCTAAGGTAGTTGTTCCCTAAAGGTAGCGAAGAATACGCTTCACCGCGAGCATGTGGGAATCTTTGGGATCGGCTTACGGGCACAAAGACAAGTGGCAAACATGATATTCGCCCGACTAGAAGTGAGGTAGAGAAGAGATCCAATCATGTTGCGATAGAGTGTGATGTCGACCGATTTTCCTGTGGGATCGGCATCCAACTTGCAGCTAGTTGACATGGGAGTGCTGAGAGGTTTGCTCTGATCTTGATGGAAATTTTCAGGATGTCCTTAATGTATTTTGATTGACTGATAATGTCCCATCATCGAGCTGCCTGACTTGAAGTCTTAGGAAGAATTGCATCTCTCCCATGTGGCTCATTTCAAATTTACTCTTCATGAGATTTCCAAACTTCTTTCACAACCGTGGATTTGTTGAATCGAAAATGATGTCGTCGACGTAAACTTGGACGACCATCAGATCCTTGTCTTGCCATTTGATGAAGAGGGTCGTATCGGTTGTTCCTCGAATAAATCCAGACATTACGAGGAAGTCACTCAAGACATCATACCAAGCACGTGGGGCTTGTTTTAGTCCGTATAGAGCTTTATCCAACCGATAGACGTGATCGGGATGTTCTTGATCAACGAAACCGTCTGGCTGAGCGACGTAGGCTTCTTCTTTGAGTACGCCATTGAGAAAGGCAGTTTTAACGTCCATTTGATAGACCTTGAAGTCTTTATGAGCCGCGTAAGCTAATAAGAGACGAATGGCTTCAATCCGGGCAACAGAGGCATATGTTTCGTCGTAGTCAATGCCTTCCTGTTGGTTGTATCCCTTTACGACTAATCGTGCCTTGTTCCGTATCACTTCACCATCATCATTCTTTTTGTTCTTAAATACCCATTTTGTCCCGATGATAGTTTTCCCAAGCGGACGTGGTACTAATTTCCACACTTGAAGACGTTCGAATTGGTTGATTTCCACTTGCATTGCAATTATCCAATCCGGGTCTTGTAGTGCGTCTGCTACCTTAGTAGGCTCGTTTTTGCTTAAGAAGCAGCTGAAAAGACTGTGTTGATGTCGTGTCCTCACTCCACTCGAAGGATCGCCAATTATCTGATCAACCGGGTGAGCTCTAGTCCACCGACGCTCATGCGGCAAAGTTGAAGATGATGCATCAGCCATTTGTGGGCCTAGATTTCCAATGACTTTCGATTGTTCATTCGTGTGAGGAAGTTCCAAATCTGTATTGTGTGGGAGTGACTCTGATGATTCTTCCTCAACACCCACGATAGGTTCTTCATTGTTCTGTGGCAAAATTGAATTGGGTGAGGTAGGGACTGTTGAAGAACTTGATACATCAGCCACGTCGTGTGTAGGATTGACGGTGACTGACGGATGTAGAGGCTCAAAGAGGGAATCCAAGTCTTCTAACACAAGTCTTAGAGATCGTCTGACGGTGATTGCTAAGTTGTTGCCATCTCCTGTTGGTTTTGTGCCAACACACCAGTGAATACGGGATCCGAGATGTTGTTTTCAGAATCCGATGGGTTGAGCACGGGTCCTGAACTGTTGTGTTCAGAAGCCATCTCGTTCACTTCGTGAAAGGTGACGTTATAGCTTTCCTTAATCGTGTGGTTGGAATTGATGTATACTCGGTACGCTTTTATGTGGAAGAATACCCGACGAAAGTTGCTTCGAATGCTTGGTACATCAGCCACGTCGTGTGTAGGATTGACGGTGACTGGCGGATGTAGAGGCTCAAAGAGGGAACCAAGTCTTCTAACACAAGTCTTAGAGCTTCGTCTGACGGTGATTGCTAAGTTGTTGCCATCTCCTGTTGGTTTTGTGCCAACACACCAGTGAATACGGGTTCCGAGATGTTGTTTTCAGAAGCCAACGGGTTGAGCACAGGTCCTAAACTGTTGTGTTCAGAAGCCATCTCGTTCACTTCGTGAAAAGTGACGTTATAGCTTTCCTTAATCGTGTGGTGGGACTTGATGTATACTAGGTACGGTTTTATGTGGAAGAATACCCGACGAAAGTTGCTTCGAATGCTTTAGGGTCGAACTTTGCTCGTTGCTCTCTGTCGTTCGCCACAAAGCACTTGCACCCAAAGACTTTAAAGAATGAGATGTTGGGTACTCTCTTATTGACAATCTCGTACGGAGTCTTCTTGAACCGTTTGTGAACCACCGTCCTATTTTGGGTAAAACAGGCGGTATTTACTGCTTCAGCCCAAAGAAAGTGTGGAAGGCCGGAATGGATCAACATTGTACGAGCGGCTTCCACTAGGGTTCTGTTTTTCCTTTCAACGACCCCATTTTGTTGTGGTGTTTTTGCGGCTGAGAATTGTTGACTAATTCCAAGTTTTTGATAAAACTCAATGAGATATTTATTCTTGAACTCAGTGTCGTTGTCTGTTCGAATAACTTGAATAGTCTGTTGCAGCAGATTCTGAGTTGTGTTCACAAAGTTGATAATCAAGTCCCCTGTTTCATCTTTTGTTCGGAGGAACTTTGTCCATTTCTTTTGACCCGCATGCGCGCTTTCCTATGTAATTAGGACCCAGGATGATTTTGGTAGGAACCGTTACGATTCCTTTATATAAAAGGAAAAAGTTTATACGAAATTTCGTACCGTTTATCTCTTTTCTACGTTATTAGTCACGTAGACCAGTTAAAAAAGTAGTGGTGAATGGCAGGGCACCACAGCTAATGATGCACTTTAGGGAGCTTGCTATGTATCTACACAACTGTGAAGACAACTATTCAGAGTATGATAGCAACATGTTGATCAATAACAATTAAACTGTAACATAAAACGAGTCCTTTTTCCTATAAATGCCGTAAATTTTTCAATCATTCAATTCATGCCATCACGTATTCACTTCATATAATCACCTTTCGTATGATCCTTAGATCGATGCATTTCTATATGCCCATTTACTTTGATACTCCCGTTATAGACTAGTTAGACTCGTATACTGTAAGCCCAGTCGGTGCTCATGCATGGGACTCTGTCAATATTGTAGATATCTGAATGTGCCTGTACAGGACTCTGGCATCCCCCGATTTGAAGGAAAGTAACTGTCATCCCCCCGATTTGAAGGGAAGTATGCCGTAGCATCCGTATCGTACCATCCGTAGTCGTAGCAGTCATAACGGTTTCTCTTTTTATTATTACGTAGATGCAATGCATGCGCCTAGCTTTATATCACGTATATCATAAATCTCTAACAAGTAACATTTAGCAGATAACAGCACGTTGTGGCATATAATCAAATCACAGCACGTATATCACGAAATCATCAACTAAAAGTATGTAAGCACATAAATACATGTTGCATATCATACTCATAAGTTTTGTAACTCTCTGTCCTTCACTCGGCCTTTTTCCTTGCCCTTATCCGACTCCTGACTTATATAATATTTTATCCGTAAATACAAAATCCTATAATGACACGCGTGCGTGATATGCATGCTTTATTGTGCATGAATAGGTCTCCACCCATAACCCTTATACTTCTTTTTATTGTGCATGAATAAGTCTCATGAGATGTTGTTCGATATGATAACCTGCACCATTTTAAGCATAACTTCTGATTTAGAGTTCCAATCTCCTTGATTCAAGTTCCCGTGAATAGCCAGTTTAATTACTTATAACCTTTGTTCTTTAAGTTTGGTCGAATTCGAAGTCCATAGACCTGTCGCCAGAAACTGACTTAGGGTTGATGTCCGACTGGAATCGGCCGAAACTGGCAACCTGCAAGATTTTGACCATAACTTCTGATTGACAAATCGAAAGACCCTGATTCAAATTCCTTAGGAAACCCAACTTGATTATCTAAAATTTTTATGTTTTAAGTTAGTCTCGATTCGAAGTCCATTGACCTCAAAAAAATCGCCCGATTCTGACTTAGGGTTGCGGGTTGCTGTCCGAGTGGAATCGGCCGAAACTGGCAGTCTGCACGATTTTGACCATAACTTTCGATTGAAAAATCGGAAGATTCTGATTTAAATTCTTATGGGAAGACGACTTGATTATCTAGAATTTTTATGTTTTACATTAGTCCCGATTCGAAGTTCATCGACCTCAAAATGGTGCCCGAAAATGAACTTCGGGTGCTGTTTCTTGAAAATGGCAGCTTGGCCGATTTTCAGTATAGCTTTTAATTTAAATCTGTCTAAGCATAATTTCTTCAAAAGATTTGAACTTTTCCAGACCCCAACGTGTGTCTTAATATCAAAATTCATTCAGCTAAACATGAAGTTATCCAGCTAAGCATGTATGTAATCCTTTCAACAATCTAAAACCCTAATGTGCTTAAGGTTACGTAAACCTCTTCTATGTATTAACACACAATTCATTGTAACCATTAAGCTTACATAATCATATATATTAATATATCACGAAAAGGTCATATCGTTTTCTCACCTCCTGATTTTGGAACTTGATGGTTTGAGTTTGCTTTGTTATTCCTTCTTTCCTCCTTGACGTTTTTTTGTGTTCTTATTTTCATGAGTGGTTCTTTAGTAATATGTTTGGGATATAATATGTTAAAGATATATAATAGGGTTGCTCGCATCTCTATCCCTTCGCTGACCATTTTGCATTCTGAGTATACTGTATTTACTATAATTATTTCTCCTGTTGGAAGTCGAACATACAACTCATCTTCTAGGGGTTCGGGTTTATCAGGTAATAAAGATGCAAATGTTCGTGATATGAATGAATGGGTGGCACCTGGATCGAGTAAAACATATGCATCAATATCCTGGCCTCCTCTTGCTACTTTGAAAATTTCTCGATTCTGTCTCCAACATTTCGGCGCGAATAGCCGCCGCCCTTAGTTTCCTGTAGGACTCCATATCTGATGGTGTAATACGATTCCTAATCGTGTAACGAAGTCCAGCTTCAAACCTTCAGCACTTATTCTTTTCAATAGCAACCATATGTGGAGCGTATCGAGATAGCTGATTAAACATCACTTCATATTCGCCCACGGACTTGTTTCCCTATTTAAGTTCTAAAAATTCCTTCTCTTTCTGATCCTTGTAAACCTCAGGCATGTAAGCATCTTTAAACTCTCAGAAAATCCTCCCAAGTCAGTACTGGAGGTTGAGCCATACTGTCGGGAACAGTGTCCCACCATTCATATGCATGTCCCTGAAGAAGTGAGACTGCGTAATCGAATCTTTCCTCCGGGGTACATTGCATCATATTCAATACTCTTTCCGTCCTTTTCAACCATGTTTCTACCTCAGCATGATCTGTCGTACCCATGAAATCCACAGCACCCATCTTTCTTAGTTTATCATACCGCCGTTCTCGGGGAATTGTCAGGGGGTTTTCGTGTTCATGCTGTCTAAATGTATGTGATGAGTAGGATTCAGGTACGGCCGTTCTTCCTCTTCCCTCTATAGTAGGTTCATCGCGTTCTATAGGTATCGGTTCACCTATTGCCCTTTGCCTATATATGCAAAAGAAGTTTAAGGGCAATCCATAATATGCACATAATATGCAAATGTCTAAATAACCTAAAGCCTAGGCTCTGATACCACTACATGTAGCGCCCCATTTCCTATTACCTTTTTACTCATCTATAAAATATTTATATCAAATTTTTCGTGCTTTCACAATAATGTACATATATGTACGTATCATACCAATCACAAAATATGACAAACTGTACTATTTGTATTCTATATGCTAGATGAACAGAGGGAGCAGGAGGAGAGCGTAGCCGGCCAACCTTCAATCCATGCTTATGAAGATGCTTTCTACGCAGCCTGCTAATTATCTACACAACTGTGAAGACAACAATTCAGACTATGATCGCAAGATGTTAACTAATAACATACAAGTAATAAAGTAAACAGTAATTCATCCATTTTCGTAATTACCATAGCCATTTTCGATCACGAAATCATCGTTCACATAATCGTCATTCATAAGATCCGTAGATCACATGCCATTCTATATGTCCATTTATTTTGATACTGTAGCACCCGGGGTCCACGTAAGCTAATATGGCCAATAAATTTGCATGAATATTGGGTGCAATTATGTGTATTCCATGTATCAATTATGTGCAATTGTAAGACCCGGAAATTTAAGTACGGGATTTACGGCATAATTAAGAGCAGAGATAATTAATTTGAGAAAAAGTTGAGTTAATTACGTCAGGGAGCTAGGATTTTGAGTGAAATACTTTATTTAAGACACGTAATTAATTTATGTCTAATGTGCGATATGTGCTTCTATGTGTTTACATGATTTCAAGTGACGTGATTTATAATCCTTATACGTGTTACGAATTATGATTATGTGATCCATGTGAATTCATGAAGTATGGGTACCATATTGTATGTGTATAAGAGTTATGAGGACTTAAGGAATTTAAGTCACTAGTACACGTGGCATGCACGTACGAAATCGCCGAGCTCAAATTGAGCAAGTTAGAATCGGCCGATTTCCACACACACATGGAATTAGAATTTCAGGGTAAATCGAGTAGGAATCGGGCGATTTAACGAAACCACATCTCGGGCGATTAAGATAGCAAGTACACGTGGCGTGCATACGAGAAATCGCCGATTTTGAACTAACGAAGCTAGGAATCGGGCAATTAGTTACATAGAAGACATTGGTCGAAAATGAATTAGAAGGACATATAATCGGGCAGCACTTGAATAGTATAAGTTTCGATCAAGTTAGAAATCGGGCGATTTCTTAAACCAATCCTAGAGATCGACGATTTATGCCCAGGACGAAGTGTAATCGATCGATCTGAAGATAAAATAGAAGGAATAAGGAAATGAAGAAAATTGTTATATGTGAATTGGGCCATACAATGTGGGCTAGAAATTTCCATAGTTGATCCAATTCATAAGAAATCAATTAGGAGACAACTTTCCTTAAAATAAGGAAATCCCACGTCTACTCTAGGTATTGCCCATTTCATCCAAGAAATATCTAAGCCTAACACCTCAACACTCCATAATTTACTCCAAAACCCACGAAACTAGAAAGGAGAAGGGAAAGGAGCCGAGAGGATTTCATCGAAAGGATGTAATACCCGTAAAATTTAAAGCGGGATTACGATAGGAAAGTTCAAGATAATTAGCGAAGAAAATATTAGGAATAAAATTCCTAAGAAATATTTATGAAATTTCGGATAAACCAAAATAATAAAATTTTGGGCTTGAATAGATTATTGTCTAAATAAGGTTGAAACAATAGTTAGACCCAAATAAGGAAAAGCCCAAAATAAGTAACGTTGCTTAATGACAAAGGAATAAACAACAATAATATAGTAGTTAGAGGATTGAGAGTTGGCTACACTTAGTGTTGATTAATTTTCGAATTTTAACCCAAAATCCCAAATGTGAAATTAAGACAACTAAATGATAATATTAGTGGAAATGAAAATTGGTTACACTTAAGAAACCAATTCTCGAAATTTGGCCCAAGATCTCAAGATAACAACCATATTAATAGGGATTTCTTAAGCCTTAGGGAAAACACGTCATTTCCATTCACCACCTTGTCTAATCAGTTTGTTAATTTCGAGGGAGAATACTTATCTAAACAAATCGTTCATACCGAGTTGCTAGTAAGGAAAACATTAGAAAGAAAAGAACTGTGATATTAAATACGAGCGGAAGAAATAAGAGAATAAGGTACTTCATGCTCAAACCCTTTGAACAACTCAAAGAAGTAAAGGCAAAGAGGTGAATATCCTATTTATATATTACGTTGCTTTTTCATACATGATGTCGGATTTCACGTTTTCCCTTAACACCAGGTGATTGAGTGTTAATTCATGTAAGGTCCTCAAAATGATTATGTGGTTTCATAGAAATTACTCGACAGCTAACATGTTTTTAGACCCTATGACCTTCGAATTAATATACATATCGATGAATTAATGACTTTCGAACACATAATGTACTCTTAAAGTTTCGATGTTCTTCTAAGCTTAGGTTAATCTCCAAGGCAATTATAAGGGTGGATTAGATTGGAAATATAAGGGCTTCTTTATAGAACAGTGATAGATTTTGGAATTTCGGCTTCTTCAATAGAATCAATTTTCAATATTCTTAATGTCTAAAATATTTTGGTAATAAAATATAGTGAAGGGTTAAATTTAGAGCGTACCGTATTTTAGGTTTGAAATGCTTTTTGAAGCTGATTTTGATGGTGTAAGAGTCTCATTTTTAGGGTTTTAGAGGAATCGGCCAAATTGGAATTTAGGTAAATAGAGCAATTTTTTGTAACCAAGTAAGATAGAGACCGAAACTAGGATTTGCCTAACTTGACCCGATTCTTGACTAAGGCTTAAGTAGAGATTCTCGGGCGATTGAGTTATATCAGGCCTTGGAATATTTTAATACTCTTAACATAATGACTCTCGATCGATAGTGATTAGCTGAACAAAGGTGATATTCGACTAATAAAGTAGACAGAAACTTTCGGGCGATTATATAATTACTATGTGACTTTCGGTCGAATCAGAGTAATTAAAATCCTAGACTAGTTTAATAATTTCGCTATGATGAGTTTCGACAAATAATGAATAGCCAAACTAGAAATTTTAATAATTGTTAAATGAGACAACTTTCGATGGATGTAGATTTTCTCAAGTTCTAGAATATTTTTTTATTAACTTCACTATGATGACCTTCAGCCGACAATAAACATCGCCAGTAATTGTTGATCGACAAGTTAAATTGAGCAACAGTGGGCGACGTGATGCTTAAGTAATCGGGCAATTTAGAATTTAGGTAAATCGAGCAAATCTTGAAGCGGCGAAACCATTTCCATACATGATCAAGAATCCGGCGAATGTGATTATTATGTGAGAGTACTTTCGATCGAAACTAGATTTTTAAATGATACCAATCAGGCGATTCATGTATGGGATACCCAAGTTTCGATCGAAACTTATTTCTACTCCACATGATCGAACCCTAAATATATTACAATTAAATACTAACTTAACTTAGGTTAGTATTAAAATATAATTATTTTATTACTTTAATACATGTATAATATTAGTAAACATACTAATAATATTTATTTGCTCAGTGGTGCGACACTTAGGAAATTCACCTGATATCGTGACTGATTGCATTTGGAGGACAGGTAGGTGAAATCCACCTACGACACGTAAACCTTTTGTGTGAATTATTATGTGATTATGTGAACTGGATGAATTATATGCTTTACATGTATTAAATATTTTTGTATATTACATGCCTGGTATTTGCACTGCATTGCATGTGCACTTCACGTCATTTCACGGAGTGTACCGTGGTGGAACGGTGGTACTGTATTGTACCTAGTGAGCGAGTAGCCGATATTGGCTGTCGACCCGTAGAGGAGTCACGTGAGTGGGGGCATCTGCTGTGCGCCAGCGCCTGTGACGGTGAGCCATTGGCCCGTTGGACATTATGCGGCAGACTGAGGGCGACCTAGAAAGGAGCGACTTGGGATATTCCCAAGTAGGCTAGCTAGTGTAGGCCACGCTGTCGCATGCGGGAGGAGGCGACCTGGAGGGTGCGACCTGGGTACCCTTACGGGACCTGGTGTAGGCTACCAGCGTGGGCACCGCATTGGCAGAAGAGGCGACCCGAGAGTGTGACCTGATACGGCTCAGGGAGGCTGCTCGGTGTAGGCCACTGCCGTAGTGTTGTGATAGTGTTGTGGTTGTGATCGTGATCGTGGTAGTGATTTGCGGGATGGTGCACAGTATGAAGCCCGGGGCCCGTTGTGAGGTGGTGAGTGTATCCCGGTTGTGATGAGTGATAGTGAGTGGCATTGCATTGGTGAGAATTGGGGGTGAGTGAACGTGAGCGAGTCACACGTGCATGCATTATTTCACCTACTGGGCAATAGCTCAGTGTTTGCGTGTTGTAGGTAATCGACGGTGGATGCTGGCTATCGGAGCTTCCATGGGCTTTTGAGGGCGGGGCTGTACATGGATGACGACCTGTGGGCGAGTGATAGGGTGTATTGGGCCTTCGGCCCATTCGTATTAACTTTTTGTATAAACAAATGTTTTTGTAAGATGGGTTCTCTGCGGCTTTCGCTGCTAAACCCGACGCGATTCATCGGTAATTAGTGATTAGAGAGTGGGGTCATCACAGGTGGTATCAGAGCTTAGGATATAGATTCTGTAGACTGTCCATGTACGGCCGCTCAAAAGCATGGAAGCCCAGCCTCGTCTGTAAGTGTTTATGTATCTATGATAATTTCTATGTGCTAATATGAACTTTGATTATAGTTAGTAGGGTAAAATGGTACGAACTAGGAGTGAATTTAATGGCGAATCAAGCCGACAACACCAAGATGAACGGGAACCCAGTCCCGATGAAAATGACTCGAACCGTACAATTTCCCAACTTGCAGACCTTGTTCGGCTCCAATCCGAACAAATTAATGCCTTGATCCGTAACCAGAGTTCGACGGAGCGACATACGTCGCCCCAGATCGACAGAACTGAAATCATCGGGCATAGGTTTCGTAAACTCAATCCGCCCATTTTCGAAGATACTGTAGATCCAATTGAGGCGGGTGAGTGGCTTAGAACCATTGAATCCATATTCCAATATAGCCGAACTCCCGCAGAGGAGAAAGTTCTATGTGCTGCCTTTCAACTCCGGGGAAATGCCGGATACTGGTGGGATACCATCACAGTGATGGAAGATCCAAGTACAATGACTTGGGAGCGCTTTAAGGAGCTCTTCGAGGAAAAGTACTTTAGCATCTCTGCCCGTGACACGAAAATGGAGGAATTCATCAATCTACGTCAGGGCGGGATGTCTGTTGCGGAGTACATCCGCAAATTTGAGCAACTGTCTCGCTTTGCTCCTCACATAGTAGCGACAGACAATCTTAAAGTGGGACGTTTTCTAATCGGCCTGAAGTCTGAACTGTACCGAGATGTCGCGGTGACGAGATCTCCAGATATGACCTATGCTAAGGCTGCCGAACGAGCTTTGGTGGCCGAAGAAGCCGAGGCGAGGCTATTTAAAGATCGAGAAGCAAAGAGAAAGATGGAGCAGGGACAATACGGTCGCAAAGGCAACGAAAAGAAACAATTGGTCGTCCATGCTCCTAATCAGCCAAACCGAGGGAGGCAAAATGAACCCAGATGGGAACAAAGGCCAAATGCGAGACCTAACAATGCTCTAGCCAAACCACCGATGCCGACTTGCCAACTGTGTGGACGTCAACATGTCGGCGTCTGTTTTGGTCCTAATCCTAGCATCAAGTGCTTCAACTGTGGAAAGGCGGGCCATATCTCGCGATTTTGTCGTGAGAATCTGCCGGTTAATCCGACCCCTGCACAGAATCAACAACCTGTGCAGAACCAACCTCCGAGGGTACCTGCTAGAGTATTTACCCTCACTGCGGAAGAAGATGAAGAACAACCTAGGGTAGAACCGAATATGTAAGATAGAATACCCTCATTTTGTGAACTTATGAACTTAGGAGCTGTAATATTTTGTACTGTAAGACAAGATAATATAAATATTTTGTCTAATGGGTATTAAATTAAGTAAAGAGGGGGTTGTCGTTCGCTTTTCCCGAGTACGGGAACTACGGCAATAAATACATCCGAAAACCACTATAAGAGTAAAAGAAATCGATTCCCCGAATTATTCCAATCAACGTAATTTCGGGGACGAAATTCTTTTAAGGGGGGAGGGATGTAATACCCGTAAAATTTAAAGCGGGATTACGATAGGAAAGTTCAAGATAATTAGCGAAGAAAATATTAGGAATAAAATTCCTAAGAAATATTTATGAAATTTCGGATAAACCAAAATAATAAAATTTTGGGCTTGAATAGATTATTGTCTAAATAAGGTTGAAACAATAGTTAGACCCAAATAAGGAAAAGCCCAAAATAAGTAACGTTGCTTAATGACAAAGGAATAAACAACAATAATATAGTAGTTAGAGGATTGAGAGTTGGCTACACTTAGTGTTGATTAATTTTCGAATTTTAACCCAAAATCCCAAATGTGAAATTAAGACAACTAAATGATAATATTAGTGGAAATGAAAATTGGTTACACTTAAGAAACCAATTCTCGAAATTTGGCCCAAGATCTCAAGATAACAACCATATTAATAGGGATTTCTTAAGCCTTAGGGAAAACACGTCATTTCCATTCACCACCTTGTCTAATCAGTTTGTTAATTTCGAGGGAGAATACTTATCTAAACAAATCGTTCATACCGAGTTGCTAGTAAGGAAAACATTAGAAAGAAAAGAACTGTGATATTAAATACGAGCGGAAGAAATAAGAGAATAAGGTACTTCATGCTCAAACCCTTTGAACAACTCAAAGAAGTAAAGGCAAAGAGGTGAATATCCTATTTATATATTACGTTGCTTTTTCATACATGATGTCGGATTTCACGTTTTCCCTTAACACCAGGTGATTGAGTGTTAATTCATGTAAGGTCCTCAAAATGATTATGTGGTTTCATAGAAATTACTCGACAGCTAACATGTTTTTAGACCCTATGACCTTCGAATTAATATACATATCGATGAATTAATGACTTTCGAACACATAATGTACTCTTAAAGTTTCGATGTTCTTCTAAGCTTAGGTTAATCTCCAAGGCAATTATAAGGGTGGATTAGATTGGAAATATAAGGGCTTCTTTATAGAACAGTGATAGATTTTGGAATTTCGGCTTCTTCAATAGAATCAATTTTCAATATTCTTAATGTCTAAAATATTTTTGGTAATAAAATATAGTGAAGGGTTAAATTTAGAGCGTACCGTATTTTAGGTTTGAAATGCTTTTTGAAGCTGATTTTGATGGTGTAAGAGTCTCATTTTTAGGGTTTTAGAGGAATCGGCCAAATTGGAATTTAGGTAAATAGAGCAATTTTTTGTAACCAAGTAAGATAGAGACCGAAACTAGGATTTGCCTAACTTGACCCGATTCTTGACTAAGGCTTAAGTAGAGATTCTCGGGCGATTGAGTTATATCAGGCCTTGGAACATTTTAATACTCTTAACATAATGACTTTCGATCGATAGTGATTAGCTGAACAAAGGTGATATTCGACTAATAAAGTAGACAGAAACTTTCGGGCGATTATATAATTACTATGTGACTTTCGGTCGAATCAGAGTAATTAAAATCCTAGACTAGTTTAATAATTTCGCTATGATGAGTTTCGACAAATAATGAATAGCCAAACTAGAAATTTTAATAATTGTTAAATGAGACAACTTTCGATGGATGTAGATTTTCTCAAGTTCTAGAATATTTTTTTATTAACTTCACTATGATGACCTTCAGCCGACAATAAACATCGCCAGTAATTGTTGATCGACAAGTTAAATTGAGCAACAGTGGGCGACGTGATGCTTAAGTAATCGGGCAATTTAGAATTTAGGTAAATCGAGCAAATCTTGAAGCGGCGAAACCATTTCCATACATGATCAAGAATCCGGCGAATGTGATTATTATGTGAGAGTACTTTCGATCGAAACTAGATTTTTAAATGATACCAATCAGGCGATTCATGTATGGGATACCCCAAGTTTCGATCGAAACTTATTTCTACTCCACATGATCGAACCCTAAATATATTACAATTAAATACTAACTTAACTTAGGTTAGTATTAAAATATAATTATTTTATTACTTTAATACATGTATAATATTAGTAAACATACTAATAATATTTATTTGCTCAGTGGTGCGACACTTAGGAAATTCACCTGATATCGTGACTGATTGCATTTGGAGGACAGGTAGGTGAAATCCACCTACGACACGTAAACCTTTTGTGTGAATTATTATGTGATTATGTGAACTGGATGAATTATATGCTTTACATGTATTAAATATTTTTGTATATTACATGCCTGGTATTTGCACTGCATTGCATGTGCACTTCACGTCATTTCACGGAGTGTACCGTGGTGGAACGGTGGTACTGTATTGTACCTAGTGAGCGAGTAGCCGATATTGGCTGTCGACCCGTAGAGGAGTCACGTGAGTGGGGGCATCTGCTGTGCGCCAGCGCCTGTGACGGTGAGCCATTGGCCCGTTGGACATTATGCGGCAGACTGAGGGCGACCTAGAAAGGAGCGACTTGGGATATTCCCAAGTAGGCTAGCTAGTGTAGGCCACGCTGTCGCATGCGGGAGGAGGCGACCTGGAGGGTGCGACCTGGGTACCCTTACGGGACCTGGTGTAGGCTACCAGCGTGGGCACCGCATTGGCAGAAGAGGCGACCCGAGAGTGTGACCTGATACGGCTCAGGGAGGCTGCTCGGTGTAGGCCACTGCCGTAGTGTTGTGATAGTGTTGTGGTTGTGATCGTGATCGTGGTAGTGATTTGCGGGATGGTGCACAGTATGAAGCCCGGGGCCCGTTGTGAGGTGGTGAGTGTATCCCGGTTGTGATGAGTGATAGTGAGTGGCATTGCATTGGTGAGAATTGGGGGTGAGTGAACGTGAGCGAGTCACACGTGCATGCATTATTTCACCTACTGGGCAATAGCTCAGTGTTTGCGTGTTGTAGGTAATCGACGGTGGAGGCTGGCTATCGGAGCTTCCATGGGCTTTTGAGGGCGGGGCTGTACATGGATGACGACCTGTGGGCGAGTGATAGGGTGTATTGGGCCTTCGGCCCATTCGTATTAACTTTTTGTATAAACAAATGTTTTTGTAAGATGGGTTCTCTGCGGCTTTCGCTGCTAAACCCGACGCGATTCATCGGTAATTAGTGATTAGAGAGTGGGGTCATCACAGGTGGTATCAGAGCTTAGGATATAGATTCTGTAGACTGTCCATGTACGGCCGCTCAAAAGCATGGAAGCCCAGCCTCGTCTGTAAGTGTTTATGTATCTATGATAATTTCTATGTGCTAATATGAACTTTGATTATAGTTAGTAGGTTAAAATGGTACGAACTAGGAGTGAATTTAATGGCGAATCAAGCCGACAACACCAAGATGAACGGGAACCCAGTCCCGATGAAAATGACTCGAACCGTACAATTTCCCAACTTGCAGACCTTGTTCGGCTCCAATCCGAACAAATTAATGCCTTGATCCGTAACCAGAGTTCGACGGAGCGACATACGTCGCCCCAGATCGACAGAACTGAAATCATCGGGCATAGGTTTCGTAAACTCAATCCGCCCATTTTCGAAGATACTGTAGATCCAATTGAGGCGGGTGAGTGGCTTAGAACCATTGAATCCATATTCCAATATAGCCGAACTCCCGCAGAGGAGAAAGTTCTATGTGCTGCCTTTCAACTCCGGGGAAATGCCGGATACTGGTGGGATACCATCACAGTGATGGAAGATCCAAGTACAATGACTTGGGAGCGCTTTAAGGAGCTCTTCGAGGAAAAGTACTTTAGCATCTCTGCCCGTGACACGAAAATGGAGGAATTCATCAATCTACGTCAGGGCGGGATGTCTGTTGCGGAGTACATCCGCAAATTTGAGCAACTGTCTCGCTTTGCTCCTCACATAGTAGCGACAGACAATCTTAAAGTGGGACGTTTTCTAATCGGCCTGAAGTCTGAACTGTACCGAGATGTCGCGGTGACGAGATCTCCAGATATGACCTATGCTAAGGCTGCCGAACGAGCTTTGGTGGCCGAAGAAGCCGAGGCGAGGCTATTTAAAGATCGAGAAGCAAAGAGAAAGATGGAGCAGGGACAATACGGTCGCAAAGGCAACGAAAAGAAACAATTGGTCGTCCATGCTCCTAATCAGCCAAACCGAGGGAGGCAAAATGAACCCAGATGGGAACAAAGGCCAAATGCGAGACCTAACAATGCTCTAGCCAAACCACCGATGCCGACTTGCCAACTGTGTGGACGTCAACATGTCGGCGTCTGTTTTGGTCCTAATCCTAGCATCAAGTGCTTCAACTGTGGAAAGGCGGGCCATATCTCGCGATTTTGTCGTGAGAATCTGCCGGTTAATCCGACCCCTGCACAGAATCAACAACTTGTGCAGAACCAACCTCCGAGGGTACCTGCTAGAGTATTTACCCTCACTGCGGAAGAAGATGAAGAACAACCTAGGGTAGAACCGAATATGTAAGATAGAATACCCTCATTTTGTGAACTTATGAACTTAGGAGCTGTAATATTTTGTACTGTAAGACAAGATAATATAAATATTTTGTCTAATGGGTATTAAATTAAGTAAAGAGGGGGTTGTCGTTCGCTTTTCCCGAGTACGGGAACTACGGCAATAAATACATCCGAAAACCACGATAAGAGTAAAAGAAATCGATTCCCCGAATTATTCCAATCAACGTAATTTCGGGGACGAAATTCTTTTAAGGGGGGAGGGATGTAATACCCGTAAAATTTAAAGCGGGATTACGATAGGGAAGTTCAAGATAATTAGCGAAGAAAATATTAGGAATAAAATTCCTAAGAAATATTTATGAAATTTCGGATAAACCAAAATAATAAAATTTTGGGCTTGAATAGATTATTGTCTAAATAAGGTTGAAACAATAGTTAGACCCAAATAAGGAAAAGCCCAAAATAAGTAACGTTGCTTAATGACAAAGGAATAAACAACAATAATATAGTAGTTAGAGGATTGAGAGTTGGCTACACTTAGTGTTGATTAATTTTCGAATTTTAACCCAAAATCCCAAATGTGAAATTAAGACAACTAAATGATAATATTAGTGGAAATGAAAATTGGTTACACTTAAGAAACCAATTCTCGAAATTTGGCCCAAGATCTCAAGATAACAACCATATTAATAGGGATTTCTTAAGCCTTAGGGAAAACACGTCATTTCCATTCACCACCTTGTCTAATCAGTTTGTTAATTTCGAGGGAGAATACTTATCTAAACAAATCGTTCATACCGAGTTGCTAGTAAGGAAAACATTAGAAAGAAAAGAACTGTGATATTAAATACGAGCGGAAGAAATAAGAGAATAAGGTACTTCATGCTCAAACCCTTTGAACAACTCAAAGAAGTAAAGGCAAAGAGGTGAATATCCTATTTATATATTACGTTGCTTTTTCATACATGATGTCGGATTTCACGTTTTCCCTTAACACCAGGTGATTGAGTGTTAATTCATGTAAGGTCCTCAAAATGATTATGTGGTTTCATAGAAATTACTCGACAGCTAACATGTTTTTAGACCCTATGACCTTCGAATTAATATACATATCGATGAATTAATGACTTTCGAACACATAATGTACTCTTAAAGTTTCGATGTTCTTCTAAGCTTAGGTTAATCTCCAAGGCAATTATAAGGGTGGATTAGATTGGAAATATAAGGGCTTCTTTATAGAACAGTGATAGATTTTGGAATTTCGGCTTCTTCAATAGAATCAATTTTCAATATTCTTAATGTCTAAAATATTTTTGGTAATAAAATATAGTGAAGGGTTAAATTTAGAGCGTACCGTATTTTAGGTTTGAAATGCTTTTTGAAGCTGATTTTGATGGTGTAAGAGTCTCATTTTTAGGGTTTTAGAGGAATCGGCCAAATTGGAATTTAGGTAAATAGAGCAATTTTTTGTAACCAAGTAAGATAGAGACCGAAACTAGGATTTGCCTAACTTGACCCGATTCTTGACTAAGGCTTAAGTAGAGATTCTCGGGCGATTGAGTTATATCAGGCCTTGGAATATTTTAATACTCTTAACATAATGACTTTCGATCGATAGTGATTAGCTGAACAAAGGTGATATTCGACTAATAAAGTAGACAGAAACTTTCGGGCGATTATATAATTACTATGTGACTTTCGGTCGAATCAGAGTAATTAAAATCCTAGACTAGTTTAATAATTTCGCTATGATGAGTTTCGACAAATAATGAATAGCCAAACTAGAAATTTTAATAATTGTTAAATGAGACAACTTTCGATGGATGTAGATTTTCTCAAGTTCTAGAATATTTTTTTACTAACTTCACTATGATGACCTTCAGCCGACAATAAACATCGCCAGTAATTGTTGATCGACAAGTTAAATTGAGCAACAGTGGGCGACGTGATGCTTAAGTAATCGGGCAATTTAGAATTTAGGTAAATCGAGCAAATCTTGAAGCGGCGAAACCATTTCCATACATGATCAAGAATCCGGCGAATGTGATTATTATGTGAGAGTACTTTCGATCGAAACTAGATTTTTAAATGATACCAATCAGGCGATTCATGTATGGGATACCCCAAGTTTCGATCGAAACTTATTTCTACTCCACATGATCGAACCCTAAATATATTACAATTAAATACTAACTTAACTTAGGTTAGTATTAAAATATAATTATTTTATTACTTTAATACATGTATAATATTAGTAAACATACTAATAATATTTATTTGCTCAGTGGTGCGACACTTAGGAAATTCACCTGATATCGTGACTGATTGCATTTGGAGGACAGGTAGGTGAAATCCACCTACGACACGTAAACCTTTTGTGTGAATTATTATGTGATTATGTGAACTGGATGAATTATATGCTTTACATGTATTAAATATTTTTGTATATTACATGCCTGGTATTTGCACTGCATTGCATGTGCACTTCACGTCATTTCACGGAGTGTACCGTGGTGGAACGGTGGTACTGTATTGTACCTAGTGAGCGAGTAGCCGATATTGGCTGTCGACCCGTAGAGGAGTCACGTGAGTGGGGGCATCTGCTGTGCGCCAGCGCCTGTGACGGTGAGCCATTGGCCCGTTGGACATTATGCGGCAGACTGAGGGCGACCTAGAAAGGAGCGACTTGGGATATTCCCAAGTAGGCTAGCTAGTGTAGGCCACGCTGTCGCATGCGGGAGGAGGCGACCTGGAGGGTGCGACCTGGGTACCCTTACGGGACCTGGTGTAGGCTACCAGCGTGGGCACCGCATTGGCAGAAGAGGCGACCCGAGAGTGTGACCTGATACGGCTCAGGGAGGCTGCTCGGTGTAGGCCACTGCCGTAGTGTTGTGATAGTGTTGTGGTTGTGATCGTGATCGTGGTAGTGATTTGCGGGATGGTGCACAGTATGAAGCCCGGGGCCCGTTGTGAGGTGGTGAGTGTATCCCGGTTGTGATGAGTGATAGTGAGTGGCATTGCATTGGTGAGAATTGGGGGTGAGTGAACGTGAGCGAGTCACACGTGCATGCATTATTTCACCTACTGGGCAATAGCTCAGTGTTTGCGTGTTGTAGGTAATCGACGGTGGAGGCTGGCTATCGGAGCTTCCATGGGCTTTTGAGGGCGGGGCTGTACATGGATGACGACCTGTGGGCGAGTGATAGGGTGTATTGGGCCTTCGGCCCATTCGTATTAACTTTTTGTATAAACAAATATTTTTGTAAGATGGGTTCTCTGCGGCTTTCGCTGCTAAACCCGACGCGATTCATCGGTAATTAGTGATTAGAGAGTGGGTCATCACAAAGGAACACCTCAAGTTAGCTTGGACTTCGAAAATTAGTAAGTAACGCCAAATCCCTAAGCCACTTTGATTTCTTTCTATTAAGATTATGTAGCTAAAAATTTCGAGCTAGGGTTGGGAAAATTCGAGGGAGTTAAAGCGTACTATAGAAGGCAAATGCTCTAACTTAGGGCATAGAATCATACTTTAGGGTTTCGATGGAAGTAGCTAAGTATGAGAGAGTTTAATGAGCTATAGGGATCATTTCGTTAAAAGGGGATGATTCTGGATTAGTGATGAACATTGTTGGTAGGATGAACGATGAACGCGATTTCGGATAGGTGATTCAAGGCTCGATCGAATCGATAGAATTAGGTAACAAATCGGGCGACTCTTGCTTGAGTAAGGAAATCGGGCGATTTAATGTAAGAATACTAAGTTCCACTAAAACCTAGAAATCGGGCAAATTGCTGCATGTGAAGGATCGATCGAAACCAAGTAGAACAAGCACCAAATCGGGCGATTTGAACAGAATCTACACGTGGCATGAAAGGAAGAAATCGCCGAGATCTAGTTGACAAACCCTAAGTCGGGCGATTTTGAGTTACTACTAACATACGGCGAAATGTGCATGTGAGGAATCGATTAAATTAAATGTATGGGGCAATGTAATCGTGCGATTTAAGCTCAAGGGGTACTCGGCGAATTTGCGGGGCATTAAAACCCTACAAATCGGGCGAAATGTCGATCATGCATGCATGAAATCGGGCAAGCTAAGGTGACGTCAACGCGCGGCGATTTCCATCCTTTAAGACCACAAATCGGGCGAAACAAGCCACATGCAAGAATCAAATCGGGCGATTTGTTGAGCAATGAGAGCAATCGGCGATTCCAGATTCCACACGCCACAAATCGGGCGAATCCATCCCATGTATGACAAGTCGGGCGAAAGCCATTCAAATAGGCACAAATCGGACGATTAGGACAGAAACTCCACGTGGCATTTGGAGAACAAATCGCCGAGCTTTGGTCCATGAAATCACAAATCGGGCGATTTCCTCCCATGTTCCAATTTCAGGCGAAAGTTAAATCGCCGAACTCTTTCTCGAACGATTTTAACCATATCTCTAAATCGGGCGATTTCCTCTTATTGGATGGCTTAAATCGACCGAATTGCTCAACCATTTCGTACATGGAATCGAGCGAAATGAAGAAGAAACTAAAATCGGGAGAATTGAAAATTAGCAATAACCTAACTCTAGCCGAATTCGTTAGGTCACAATTCGAGACTAACTTTACTTAGGAATTTATTGGGTGGGGACTTGATTTAGTAAGAGTCGAACGACTTAGGACTCTTCAGCCATCTAGTTTATTTTAGGAATATCCGATCTCCTGGATCTGCCCTTGAATGTGATCAGGTTATTTTAGGAAGGAACTCGTAGATATCATTCCAGCCGTTCAGTTATTTTAGGAAACTCATTTATTTAAAATATATTCCTTTCAGCCCAGTCAAATCCCTTCCATAATTATGAGATCCTGTCAAATCAGCCCGATATCTCTGACAGTTTTCCACTTTCCAACTTCGAAATTTCAAATCTCATCCTTATCTCTTCCTAAAATAAACCGACCCTATTCTTTAAATTCAAAACCGTTCCTTATCATCATAAACTCATTCATCTTCTCCAAACTTCCTTTCAAACCCTAACTTCTGAAAAATGGCTAAAACATCCACACCCAAGGCAGCCACGAAAGAGTCTTCAAGCCGAAAACGGAAGGAGCCCATGTCTGATGAGTCCCCACTTGAATCTCCTCCTAAATCACCAGAACAAGCCTCAGCCTCATCGCCTTCTGCTCGCAAAACCCGTTCCAAAACAAAATCCACTGATAAGATTCCCTCTCCGGCCAAACCTGTCAAGAAGAAGAAGAAAAAGACAAAGAGATCTAGCCTCACTCCTACCGGTACCCCTGCAAAGTCACCCGAACCAGAAAAGCCTGCCTCAAGTTCCGAGATCCCTGACGAAGTTCCTGAGGAAACTCAGAAATCGCCTCCACGATCCCCAAATCCTGAAAAAGCTCCATCACCACTTGAGAAAGCCCCACCTTCTCCACATTCAACCCCAAAACATTCTGACATCCCGCCTATTGATCTGTCAAAGCCCAACGAAATCCCTGTTGAAGCCCTCTTTTTGGAGGAACGCAATCGAACCATCTACAAAAGTTTCAGCAAACGGGATATTGCCAGAGGACGGGGAGTTGCCTTCGACAACTTGCCTGAAGGGACGGTTATCACCTGGTTAAAGGACTTTGGATGGGAGCAGTTTCTCAGCATCAACACGCCCTACTATCCTGAGGTTGTCAAACTCTTTTATGCAAACTTCAACTATGAAGAGTTCGAAGGGCATATCATCATCCGCTCCTACATTCTCGGCCTCAAAATCGAATGGAACACTAAGACTATGAATGCCATTAACACTGCGATGTAACAGGTTCTGTGATGTCCTAATAAAATTTGGAATATGTTCAACTGTCTCTGATTTAGTCCGTAAGAAGCAGACCTAAGTATATCGTGAATAGTCATCTACGATAACCGGCACATATCGCTTTCCACTGATGCTTTCTGTTCGCATTTGGCCGTACAGATCAATATGTAATAATTCTAGTGGATGTTGAGTCGATGTTGTGTGTTTTGTAGGGTGAGATGCCTTTTTCATTTTTCCTTTCTCACAAGCCGGGCATAGATGTTCCTTTTGGTACTTCAGTGGCGGAAGTCCAATAGCCAATTTGTTGGTCGCTAGCTTGTTGAGAGTCTTGAAATTTAAATGAGATAGCCGCTGGCGCCATAAGTTATTCTGAACTGATGTTGCTCGGGAAATCAGGCAGATATTTGTCTTTGGTCTGACGGTCCTAATGTCGATGGTGTACAGATTTGTCTTGCGAGTTCCAGTGAGAAGTTCGTCACCATTGGCATTGAGAATTTTGCACGTTCTCTTTTGGAACACAACTTGAAGTCCGATATCACTGATTTGTCCTATTGATAAGAGATTGTGACCCTTTAACATAAGAAACTTCCTTGATTGTGAGTCGATTGCATACAAGATCTCCATAACCAAGGATTCTTGCTCCATTGCTGTTTCCAAAGCGCACCAGTCCTCCCGGCCTATCGATGTAGTTGCTCAACAGTCCTTTCGTCCCATTCATGTGTGTGGAGCAACCTGAATCTAAATATCACACATGCGGGGCCTGCAAAATCAAACTAGAGGGTTTTAGGTACCCATTTAAGTATGGGTCCACCTCTGTTGTACTTGTTAGTCCGTAGAGACTCTCTACCTAGCCTGGATTTATCAGTGTTAGCAGAAGACTTACTATCATGCACAGAGTCATTAAACTTTTCTAGTCCTTGATATTCCTCAGTCTTAAGCTTTGGAAATCATTTGTGTAGTAGTGGAGCTCGATTTGTTTTGGCTTTAAAGACGCGTTTTGGAGTCTCTTTTTGTTTTGTGGGTTTCGTTGCAGTTTTCTCTTTTATAGTTTCTTTTTCTTTTAAGGACGTGTCTTTTGAAATAGTTTTGTGAGTTTGTTTGTTATAGCGATTATGCGTGGGAAAATGATTTTTTGTATAAGATGATGAGTTTTGCGATACATGAGAAAATAGAGACGATACAAAAGTTTTTGAAGAAAAACAATCTGACAAATGACTCGTTAAAATTGCGTTTCTCCTTCAAAATATCTTCCTTTCTAACCCATACTTGACCTTTCAGTGACTCTTTGATGGGTCCTGAAAATTTAAAAGTATTAGTGCAAGAAATTTTGTCATGCGAAATCAAGGTATAGAAAGTGAGTGTGGTCGTAATTTTTCTGTAAGTGTGGAGATTTCCACGAGAAGTTTCTGCCATTCTTCATTGAAAGACTTTCTCTCTCGTTCGAGAGTGGAGTGTAGATCTCTGACTTTATGCAATCAGGCATATACCCTGTTGCATACTTAGTTATCGATGCCTCACTCGTTGATTCTTCTGAGGTATCTTCCTCACTAGGACGGATTTCTGACTCAAATTCAGTTATTGCTGGACATTTTCTTTCTTTATAACTATCATTTAATTCTGTATAATCAAATGATATCTCAGCTTTCTTGTGTGTATAACCCTCTCCCTGTAAGGTTTCGGATTCACTAACGAAAGGCATGAGTTCTGTCATACAACCTAACTGCATGTATTTAACATCATATAGATAGGGTGCATTAGTTAAAACCTTTCTTTAATAAACATGGGTTTTCAAAAACAATTCCTTTATGGGGATTATAGAAGTCGATGTTGGAAGGTTTGTTCAAGAAAAATGTCTGTTCTGTTTGTTCTCGTCGGGTTAAAAGGTCCTCCAATTTTTTATTCTTAGAGTATAGTCTTTTCCGTTCGTTACAGAGTAAGTCATATTTCACTGTAGCGTCCATTGCTTGATCTCTATGAGATCTCATTTCTTTAGCTAATTCCTTGGCTTTAGCCTCGGATTTTAGCACCTGAGCTTCTAGTTTTATCACTTTTTCATTAGCAACTAGAACACGATTTTGCTCACATGCATGTTCATACCTAAACTTATCTAGAACTTCCAGATTATTTTGCAGATTCGCTTCTAATTCTCTAATTTTCTTTTTACCATGTTTGTTCTATTTATATAGAGTTAAGAATTCATTTTTCATTTTAAGTAATGAATCATAGTATGCTTCGCTTACCTCAACCATATCTGAGTTGTCGGTTGTTTCTTTCTCTAACTCACTCCCTTCCGCTTCAGTTCCATCTTCTTCATCATCAAGTCTGGCCATCAGGGCGATGTTCTCTTCCTCGCTGTCTGAATCGGTTGGATGAGGATCCAGACTAAGTTTTGAACTTAGCGAACTTCATCACCAAGTTTTGAACTTAATGAATGCTTCATCATACCCTGACACTAAGTTTTGAACTTATTGAATTATTCATCATACCCTCTCACTAAGTTTTAGCCTTTCCCTTGGAATTTGATGAAGTTCTTTGACGGTTGGATGAGGATCCAGACTTCTTATAGAATTTCTTCTGTACGAAGTTTGAGACCAGTGCCAGTTGTTTTGCGAGCTCCTTGATTGTGATCTCCTTGTCTCCGTGTTTTGAACAATCCTTGAGTTCTCCATCAGAGTCTAAATCTCCTCCCTCTTGAGCTTGAGATGACTGGAGGATCTCCTTGTCTTTTGATTGTTTTCTAGGTGATCGTTCAGACATGAGTGCGAGTGTATCACTTCCCACCGATTTGGTTTCCTCCCTCCATTTTTCCACGTGATTGGAGTGTTGGTTGAGGTAGTCGAATAATGTGTGGATGCTAACCTTGGTTAGGTCGTTCATTTGTCTTATCATGATTGCTGTTGCTTCCCATTCATGATGAAGTGATCCAAGGAACTTGATGTTAATCTCCATAACATTTTTAGTGACTCCGTTCATTTTCAATTCGTTTATGAGGACAAGGAATCGATGAAAAGTTTCTTGAAGAGTGTAAGACCCGAGTCCCGTAGGCCAATTAGCCGACGAAATTTGTGTGCACATTTTTACGTTGATGAGCTTTCATGAATTTGCATAACAGGTCTTATACTCAAGTGACTACATGAATTTCGTGAATTAATTTTGTGCTTAGGTGATTTTATTAATTTCCTGCATTAATTATGGGCGTAGGAGGTTTTATGTGAACTTTATGCACATGATCATGAGCTACATGATATAGGCGTTTTACGCGCGTTATGATCTAAGAGACATAGTTGCGTTAATAACGTTAGGGAGTTAGGATTTTGAGTAAAATACTTTAATTAGGACACATAATTAATTTATGCCTAATGTGCGAGATGTGCTTCTATGTGCTTACATGATTTCACGTGATGTGATTTATAATCCTTAGATGTGTTACGAATTATGATATATGTGCATCTACGTGACTTATGTGCCATTAATTTCGGGTCTATATGATTTCATGCGAACGTGATTATCGACCTCATAAGTGCCTTATGTGATTGCCGTGGATTCCGTGAGATAATTATATGACTATAGGTTAATTTACGTGCACGCTCCATGCTTACGAGACTTTACGAACGTCCATGAGTATATGCAACGACTTAAGTAATTAGGGTGAATTAAATTAGGTGAGAAATTTTGAAGTTTGGGCCAAGAGAAATTGAATAATATAGTTGGGCCAAACATGCTAACCTAGGCCCAAATTATATTTAACCAAGCCTTAGAGACAAGGCTCCCTAAATCAAGGAAAACCCACGCCCCTACACCATGTCTCATCCATTTCATTTAGAGAAAATATCTAATCCCACTTTCCAACTCCACAAAACTCACGTAAGAAACACTTTGGAAGTTGAGAGAAAAGAAGCAAAGGAGGAATCGAAGGAGGCTCAAGGCAACACCCTCAAATCAATTAGGAATTCAAATAGGTAAGAAAAACTATCATTTTAAGCTAATTTTTGGAAATTCCATTACTAGGGTAAAACATGGTTGGGGAGCGAATACGTATTTAAGGGTTCTTTGGAAATTTTGGTAGGTTAACACATTTTTAGGGCTTATAACCTTAGTATGAAATAGTCTTTGGGGTGCAATGATGATTTTAAGGTAAAAGGGAACCTTAGAACTTAGAAAATTCTGGGAGGATTTAACGATGGAAGGTAATTTCGGGTATATTAATTTGATTTCGGACAAGTTAGGACAGTAGGTTGTCCTTGGTGAACTGATTTAATTCAATTGGGACGATTTGGTTAGAAATCGGACGAAATTGACCGATTACTTCACAGAAATCGGGCGATTTTATTTTACTGCAACACGTGTTCAATTGCTATGAAATCGCCGAGTCCTTGAACCTAGCCTTGTGAGAAATCGGGCGAATCATCGATTCATTAGACAGCTTCCAAATCGGCCGATTTCATTCAAGGTTTTCAACTGATGAAGAAATCGCCGAGTTCTTTTCTCCAAATCGCGCGTCTCTCAAATCGGGCAATTTCTCGTTAAATTCGAGCGATTCCTGTGAGCCCACAAATCGGGCGAATTCCCTCCCATTTCGAGCGATTCTAGTGAGCCCAGAAATCGAGCGATGTTGCCCCATCGAATTTAATCCTCCAAAGCTTGAAACAAATCGGGCGATTCCAAGTCGATCTCCAATCATGCGATTCCCGCAACTTCTCAAATCGGGCGATTTCTCCACAGCAACACGTGTCAACAGGCCATGAAATCGCCGGCTTTTTACTCACAAATCGGGCGATTTCCTGTCGATTCGCGCGAATTCAATAAGCCCACAAAATCGGGCGATTTCTGATCCGAATCGGGCAAACCCCTCAAATCGCCGAGATCAACTAGCCCTCCACAAATCGGGCGAATTCCCTGCAATTTCGGGCGATTCCAGTAACTTTTCAAATCGAGCGAATTCCGCCGTGGCTCAAATCGGGCGAGTTCGTGGTGGCGTTGATTTTTCAGTGACAATGGGAAGTTCAACTCCAAGGGTTGACCACTTAGACACGTTGACCTAGGCTTAGTATTATTACTTGGGCTTAGCCAAAGATTGGCCCAATTGCTTTAGTTAGTTTATAAATTATTACAAGGATGGGCTATAATCTAGATTTAAGCCCAACTCTATACTTGGGAAATTTTGAACAATAGGAGTTAGAAGATTCTTGGTATTTGGGGCGGAAATTAGCCTAGACTCGAAGCTAGCGATTTATAGTCTAACGAAATTAATGAAGTTAGATAATCTCGTTCGACCTAATTAGTTAATTAACGAGGGCATAATACTAATACGATAATATTTATGTTCAAATAGGTCGTACGTTAGGAGCGAACGGGGAGAACACTAATTACTCTCGGACGACAGGTAAGTGGAGACTACACTTCAACTACAACACATGACTTTTATGTGCATAATTATGTGCCTACGTGCTTTCTTGACAGAATGTGAAGCTTATGCTACATGTTTTACTTACTATCTATGGTATGACATGCATATGACATGACATGCATATGTAGATGATTTCACGACATGACCATGTGCATACACGCTTAGTACGGCAGTTAGGACACCTTCGGGACCGCATTGGGCTAAAAAGGCGTTATCGGCCTCCCAATGTGGACAGCAATTTGCGTGCTGGGGTTGCCTCCCAATATCCACCGTTGGGCCAAAAAGGCGCTATTAGCCTCCCAACGTGGATCACATTGGGCTAAAAAGGTGCCACAGAGATGAATAGTGGTTGCCTCTCAATGACGATCGCATTGGGCCAAAAAGGCGACGTTAGCCTCCCAATGTGGATCGCTTTGGGCTAAAAAGGTGCCACGGAGATGAATAAGGGTTGCCTCTCAATGACGATCGCATTGGGCCCAAAAGGCGTCGTTAGCCTCCCAATGAGGATCGCATTGGGCTAAAAAGGTGCCACGGAAATGAATCAGGGTTGCCTCTCAATGACGATCGCATTGGGCCAAAAAGGCGTCGTTGGCCTCCCAATGTGGATCGCGTTGGGCTAAAAAGGTGCCATGGAGTCAAATGCAAATTGCGAACTAAGGGATGGCCTCTCAGTGTGTGTGTGGACTGACACTTGTATCTATGTATGAAGTTAAAATGAGCTCTACGATGGTGCATTAGCGAGATAGGAGAGCCGAGGGCCCAAATATGAAAGGAAGGAGAATAGGAAAGGAAAAGAATGAGAAGAAAAGTGAAGTCTAGAAAAGCATTGACGTGGATGTCATTGCGAGATAGGACACGTGCACTGCATGCATATAGTTTCTACTTACTGAGCTCTTTAGCTCACCCTTATGTTATGTGTTGTAGGTCCTTCGGATCACGGTACATGATCACCTAGCCGGCAAGGCATACGTTTGGAGCTTCCGAGCGTCTTTTGGTGGTGGTGTGTACGTGGATGACGACCTGTGAGGCCGGGCGCATAGGATTCTTTTGATGCGAATGTATACGCTACCCGTGTATTTAAGACTGGCATGAGATTTGAACTCAAAGAAAATTCTTTTGACGTATAAATGTATTCTTTTGACATGTACAAAGACTTCCTTTATGAAAAAGGAAAAATTTTATGCGCATTTCTGCACTTCCGTAATTAATTACGTCGTTAGTCACATAGGATGACGATAGAAATGGTAGCGATGGCTAGGGTCGCTACAGTTGGTATCAGAGCTTCGGTCACAGGTCCTGTAGACTGTCCATGTACACACACCCAAAAGCGCGGAAGCAGCCTTGCCTGTAAGTGTTATGTTTATGTGAATCTTCTCGTGTTGAATAATTTATTGGCCTTAGGGACGACAGGGTAAAAACAAAAACAATGGTTAGAATTAGAGGTGAGGGCAGTAGGGACGCCGATCGAGATAGGGAAACCCCGACCCCTACTGACAATCGGGATGCTATCATCCTGCAGCTGACGGAGCTAGTCCGTCAGCAATCCGCCCAAATCCAACAATTAATCCAGCAGAACAACACGAATGCGGGGCCGACCCAGGCTGAAAGAGCCGAGTTGGTGGGAGAAAGATTTCGGAGACTGAACCCACCCACTTTCGAGGATGCAACCGATACAACCACTGCTGATGACTGGATCAGAACCATTGAAAGCATGTTCCAGTACAGCCGAATCCCAGAGGCGGAAAAAGTGCTCTGTGCCACGTTCCTACTTAGGGGGAGCGCCGGGTACTGGTGGGACACAATCCAAGTCATTGAGAACCCTGCCACAATGAGCTGGGACCACTTCCAGGAATTATTCAGAGGAAAGTACTATACTGCCTCAGTTCGAACCCAGCGGATGAGCAAATTCATCAACCTCCGGCAAGGAACGATGACCGTAGCTGAGTACATAAGGAAGTTCGAACAACTTTCGAGGTTCGCTGCCCACATGGTAAGCACGGATGACCTGAAGATCGAGCGATTCCTCGAGGGCCTAAAACCAGAGCTATATCGGGACGTAAGCATGGCTGGACTACAAGGAGCCACGTACGCACAAGTGGCAGAAAGGGCATTAGTGGCAGAGCAGGCTGAAGCCAAAATCACTCGAGCCCAAGAAATGAAGCGAAAACTTGCGCAAGCATCGCAATGGAGTGGAGGTGATCAGAAGCGTCAGTTCATGGTCAATGGCGCGAAACAGAGTGGACAGAACAGGCTCGGACCACCTCAGCAACGCAATCTGAACAAGGGAATGCCCCAACCGAACGTACCGGTGTGCCCGAGATGTACACGGCGACATCTGGGTGTCTGCTTCTACCAAAATGCAACGTGTAACAAATGTGGCAAGATAGGCCACTCCTCTAGGGCATGCCAGGAGAACCCCCCAGGAAATCAAGACGGGAGCCAGACCAGACTCCCGACCGCATCAGCACGAGTATACGCAATCACATCGACGGAAGCAAATGAGAACCCGCCTGAGGAGACAGGTACCACAGCTATACATCAAACCCGAACATGCATACCAGTAGATCCAGGAGCCACGAATGCATTTGCATTCATTAAGCATGCCACGAGACTTGAGGTCACACCTAGTTGGCCGAAAGCAAGCGGCAAGCAGCATAGACTAGGCAAAAGACCTATGCCAATGAAAGACACGGGCCTTGGAGACTCATAGCAGACAATCGGGCGCTCACAAAAGTGATCGCAGCATGAACTAAGTAGCATGACAGTTGGAATAACCGCAGCATTGTCGCAAGCTCCCAATGACCTTCCCACCCCAACCTTGTCGCTGACCCAGGTCCTGCACTTAGGAACGAATTCTCACATCCTAAACAAAACCCAGATTTGGGTTACGATGAAAAGCCAATGGAGATACTCGACATAGGAATCGAATCGACTTAGGAAAAAGGAAACTCCTTTAGTAAAATTTTTAGGGAGAAACCAGTTAAGAGAATAAGTGACTTGAGAATGGGAGAATGAGGTAAGAGGGTCGTTACCCTGAACTGTCCCGAACGGACGGATTTCGGGGGCGAAATCCCTTTTTAAGGGGGGGAGGATGTAAGACCCGAGTCCCGTAGGCCAATTAGCCGACGAAATTTGCGTGCACATTTTTACGTTGATGAGCTTTCATGAATTTGCATAACAGGTCTTATACTCAAGTGACTACATGAATTTCGTGAATTAATTTTGTGCTTAGGTGATTTTATTAATTTCCTGCATTAATTATGGGCGTAGGAGGTTTTATGTGAACTTTATGCACATGATCATGAGCTACATGATATAGGCGTTTTACGCGCGTTATGATCTAAGAGACATAGTTGCGTTAATAACGTTAGGGAGTTAGGATTTTGAGTAAAATACTTTAATTAGGACACATAATTAATTTATGCCTAATGTGCGAGATGTGCTTCTATGTGCTTACATGATTTCACGTGATGTGATTTATAATCCTTAGATGTGTTACGAATTATGATATATGTGCATCTACGTGACTTATGTGCCATTAATTTCGGGTCTATATGATTTCATGCGAACGTGATTATCGACCTCATAAGTGCCTTATGTGATTGCCGTGGATTCCGTGAGATAATTATATGACTATAGGTTAATTTACGTGCACGCTCCATGCTTACGAGACTTTACGAACGTCCATGAGTATATGCAACGACTTAAGTAATTAGGGTGAATTAAATTAGGTGAGAAATTTTGAAGTTTGGGCCAAGAGAAATTGAATAATATAGTTGGGCCAAACATGCTAACCTAGGCCCAAATTATATTTAACCAAGCCTTAGAGACAAGGCTCCCTAAATCAAGGAAAACCCACGCCCCTACACCATGTCTCATCCATTTCATTTAGAGAAAATATCTAATCCCACTTTCCAACTCCACAAAACTCACGTAAGAAACACTTTGGAAGTTGAGAGAAAAGAAGCAAAGGAGGATTCGAAGGAGGCTCAAGGCAACACCCTCAAATCAATTAGGAATTCAAATAGGTAAGAAAAACTATCATTTTAAGCTAATTTTTGGAAATTCCATTACTAGGGTAAAACATGGTTGGGGAGCGAATACGTATTTAAGGGTTCTTTGGAAATTTTGGTAGGTTAACACATTTTAGGGCTTATAACCTTAGTATGAAATAGTCTTTGGGGTGCAATGATGATTTTAAGGTAAAAGGGAACCTTAGAACTTAGAAAATTCTGGGAGGATTTAACGATGGAAGGTAATTTCGGGTATATTAATTTGATTTCGGACAAGTTAGGACAGTAGGTTGTCCTTGGTGAACTGATTTAGTTCAATTGGGACGATTTGGTTAGAAATCGGACGAAATTGACCGATTACTTCACAGAAATCGGGCGATTTTATTTTGCTGCAACACGTGTTCAATTGCTATGAAATCGCCGAGTCCTTGAACCTAGCCTTGTGAGAAATCGGGCGAATCATCGATTCATTAGACAGCTTTCAAATCGGCCGATTTCATTCAAGGTTTTCAACTGATGAAGAAATCGCCGAGTTCTTTTCTCCAAATCGCGCGTCTCTCAAATCGGGCGATTTCTCGTTAAATTCGAGCGATTCCTGTGAGCCCACAAATCGGGCGAATTCCCTCCCATTTCGAGCGATTCTAGTGAGCCCAGAAATCGAGCGATGTTGCCCCATCGAATTTAATCCTCCAAAGCTTGAAACAAATCGGGCGATTCCAAGTCGATCTCCAATCATGCGATTCCCGCAACTTCTCAAATCGGGCGATTTCTCCACAGCAACACGTGTCAACAGGCCATGAAATCGCCGAGCTTTTTACTCACAAATCGGGCGATTTCCTGTCGATTCGCGCGAATTCAATAAGCCCACAAAATCGGGCGATTTCTGATCCGAATCGGGCAAACCCCTCAAATCGCCGAGATCAACTAGCCCTCCACAAATCGGGCGAATTCCCTGCAATTTCGGGCGATTCCAGTAACTTTTCAAATCGAGCGAATTCCGCCGTGGCTCAAATCGGGCGAGTTCGTGGTGGCGTTGATTTTTCAGTGACAATGGGAAGTTCAACTCCAAGGGTTGACCACTTAGACACGTTGACCTAGGCTTAGTATTATTACTTGGGCTTAGCCAAAGATTGGCCCAATTGCTTTAGTTAGTTTATAAATTATTACAAGGATGGGCTATAATCTAGATTTAAGCCCAACTCTATACTTGGGAAATTTTGAACAATAGGAGTTAGAAGATTCTTGGTATTTGGGGCGGAAATTAGCCTAGACTCGAAGCTAGCGATTTATAGTCTAACGAAATTAATGAAGTTAGATAATCTCGTTCGACCTAATTAGTTAATTAACAAGGGCATAATACTAATACGATAATATTTATGTTCAAATAGGTCGTACGTTAGGAGCGAACGGGGAGAACACTAATTACTCTCGGACGACAGGTAAGTGGAGACTACACTTCAACTACAACACATGACTTTTATGTGCATAATTATGTGCCTACGTGCTTTCTTGACAGAATGTGAAGCTTATGCTACATGTTTTACTTACTATCTATGGTATGACATGCATATGACATGACATGCATATGTAGATGATTTCACGACATGACCATGTGCATACACGCTTAGTACGGCAGTTAGGACACCTTCGGGACCGCATTGGGCTAAAAAGGCGTTATCGGCCTCCCAATGTGGACAGCAATTTGCGTGCTGGGGTTGCCTCCCAATATCCACCGTTGGGCCAAAAAGGCGCTATTAGCCTCCCAACGTGGATCACATTCGGCTAAAAAGGTGCCACAGAGATGAATAGTGGTTGCCTCTCAATGACGATCGCATTGGGCCAAAAAGGCGACGTTAGCCTCCCAATGTGGATCGCTTTGGGCTAAAAAGGTGCCACGGAGATGAATAAGGGTTGCCTCTCAATGACGATCGCATTGGGCCCAAAAGGCATCGTTAGCCTCCCAATGAGGATCGCATTGGGCTAAAAAGGTGCCACGGAAATGAATAAGGGTTGCCTCTCAATGACGATCGCATTGGGCCAAAAAGGCGTCGTTGGCCTCCCAATGTGGATCGCGTTGGGCTAAAAAGGTGCCATGGAGTCAAATGCAAATTGCGAACTAAGGGATGGCCTCTCAGTGTGTGTGTGGACTGACACTTGTATCTATGTATGAAGTTAAAATGAGCTCTACGATGGTGCATTAGCGAGATAGGAGAGCCGAGGGCCCAAATATGAAAGGAAGGAGAATAGGAAAGGAAAAGAATGAGAAGAAAAGTGAAGTCTAGAAAAGCATTGACGTGGATGTCATTGCGAGATAGGACACGTGCACTGCATGCATATAGTTTCTACTTACTGAGCTCTTTAGCTCACCCTTACGTTATGTGTTGTAGGTCCTTCGGATCACGGTACGTGATCACCTAGCCGGCAAGGCATACTTTTGGAGCTTCCGAGCGTCTTTTGGTGGTGGTGTGTACGTGGATGACGACCTGTGAGGCCGGGCGCATAGGATTCTTTTGATGCGAATGTATACGCTACCCGTGTATTTAAGACTGGCATGAGATTTGAACTCAAAGAAAATTCTTTTGACGTATAAATGTATTCTTTTGACATGTACAAAGACTTCCTTTATGAAAAAGGAAAAATTTTATGCGCATTTCTGCACTTCCGTAATTTAATTACGTCGTTAGTCACATAGGATGACGATAGAAATGGTAGCGATGGCTAGGGTCGCTACAAAGAGTTTCTCCTTTGTTTGCCTGGAAGCGACCATAAGAGATGAGAGTATTTGCCATCCTAGCCATTGTGTATACCTTTATTCCCTGCATCATAATCCGCAGGGCATCCCACATTTATTTTTCACTTTCACCACATTCTGTTGGCATTTTTCCAGCCACATACTATAGCCCACCAAGATTGAAAATATATAAAATATTATTATAATATTATAATAATATTTTATATATATATATATATATTTTAATGAACGGCTGATATTGAAGGGCGACGCGATGCATTCCTGGCCACCCGTTTTGAGCGGTCCAGAAGAGCTGAAGACATCTATACATAGGCTGAGGATTCTTCAGTTATTATGATCACAAGCTCATTCGAGTTTTACTATATAGAGAGAAGTAGTTCGAGTGAATTGTGAGGTTATCAGTTCAGGTAGATACTGATAGGGTTCCACATCCACAGAGAGGTGTGAGGTAAACACGAGTGGTAAAAGTCAGATATTAAAAATTCGAGGGTTGTAATTTTTACTATAGTGAAGATTTTGCCGACTCGGCCGTGGTTTTTCCCTCTTCGTTAACAAAGGGGTTTCCACGTTAAAGTTCTGGTGTTCTTTCTTACCTTACGGTAAATTTTAATTTTACCGTGGTAGTTACTGTGCGGGTCCCACCAAATTTACCTTGTGTGTCCCACTTCTCCCGATCGTCGTACCGAGCCAAACCGGGACCTGTTCCGCTGCGGGGCCCACTGACCACCGCGAGGCCCACCACCATTCCCAACAAGTGGTATCAGAGCCTGATAGTATTCTGAGTATGCTCTGTGGTTGCAGCTTTGACTGATCTTCCATATCAGAAAAGGTACTTGTAGGTTGCTGGTAATTTTGACGGCCATGGAGAACGACGGAGGAATGATCAAACTGACAGTAACGAATTACTCCATATGGAAATCAAGGATGGAGGATTATCTTTATTGCAAAGACCTCCATGAACCAATCGAAAATGAAGGCAAGATGCCCGAAGACGGGAAGGCTGACCAATGGAAGAAATTGCAACGAAAGACGCTAGCTGTGATCCGCCAATGGGTGGACATTAGCCTCTACAACCACGTCCGAAATGAGACAGACCCCTACAAACTCTGGAAGAAATTGGAGGGTATGTATGAGGTGACAAATGCGCTAAGCAAGGTATTCATGATGCGAAAACTCATGAATGTGAAGCTGAACGAGGGACGATCAGTTGCTGAACATCTGAATGACTTCGAAGGGCTGGTAACTCAACTCACAAGTGTCGGTCTAGTCCTTGATGATGAGCTACAAGCATGTCTACTACTGGGATCTCTACCTGATAGCTGGGATACGTTGGTGGTATCACTCACTAACTCGGCACCAAGCGGTAAATCAGGCCCTTGTCACGGAAAATAGGGGTCGGAGCAAGAGTAGAGGACCAAAAGGATATGACAAGTCCAAAAATAGATCCAAGTCCAGGGAGATGAGGAAGTGCTATCATTGTGGAAAAGTTGGCCACTTACAAAGAAACTGTAGACTTCTCAACGGAAAACAGAAACAAGACGATGACAAGAACACGTCTGCAATCGTTTCCAACGATGGTGGAGAGGTTACTCTGGTGAATGAAGCAGATTGTTGTCATGTTGCGGATACAAGCACTGAATGGGTAGTGGACTCTGGTGCCTCCTACCATTGTGTTCCAAGGCGTGAATACTTCTCCACATACAAGGCGGGAAACTTTGGAACTACCAAGATGGGTAACCAAAGTGTTTCTAAAATAGTGGGGATTGGTGATATCTGTATCCAGACGAGCGTAGGGTGCACATTGCGGCTGAAAGATGTGCGACACATTCCAGACCTGCGTCTCAACCTAGTTTCTGTGAAGGTGCTGGACAACGAAGGATACTATAATGAGATGGCGAATAGCAACTGGAAACTCACCAAGGGATCATTGGTGGTAGCGAGAGGAAAGCTATGCTGCTCGCTGTACAAGATGCACGCGATGATATGTGCTAACCAACTGAACGTAGTTGAAGATGATGCTTCTCCAAATTTGTGGCACAGACGGCTGGCACACGTAGGAGAGAAGGGGTTGATTGTCTTGGCTAGAAAGTCCCTCATACCAGTAGCCAAGGAGAAAGCGCTAAACCCCTGCGATTATTGTTTATTTGGGAAGCAACATAGAGTTTCATTCGCGAAGAACTTAACCAGGCGAATGAAGAAGTTGGAGTTGGTACACTCTGACGTATGCGGACCCATGGAAGTCGAATCTTTGGGAGGCAGTAAATACTTTCTGACCTTCATTGATGATGCGTCTCGCAAGACCTAGATATATCTGTTGCGGACGAAGGACCAGGTGTTCTATTTTTAAGAAGTTCCATGCGATGGTGGAAAGAGAAACGGGAATGCCTCTAAAGTGTCTTCGCACAGATAATGGTGGTGAATACATCTCTCGGGAGTTCAGAGATTATTCCACGAAGCAGGGCATTAGGCATGAGAAGACAGTTCCTGGCACTCCTCAGCAGAATGGTGTCGCGGGAGAATGAATCGAACCATTATGGAGAGAGTCCGAGCGATGCTCAAGATGTCTAATCTATCTAAGTCATTTTGGAGGGAAGCTGTCAACACTGCAGTCTATCTTATCAACCGACTACCTTCATCGGTGTTGGATTTCGATATACCAGAGAAGGTGTGGACATGTAGAGACATCTCATATTCACATTTGAGAGTGTTTGGCTGCAAGGCGTTCATGCATGTACCGAAGGAACAAAGATCGAAGCTGATGATAAATCGAATCCTTGCATTTTTGTTGGGTATGGAGACGAGGAGTTCGGTTACAGACTTTGGGATCCAAAGAAGAAGAAGATTGTTCGAAGTCGCGACGTAGTATTCCATGAGCATGAGGTCATGGACGACTTAGACGTGGATGTAACAAAACCCACAGGTGGCGGTGTAGACGATACACCAGTCAGCATTCCATATGATGGTGCCACGGAGGAAGGAATGCAGCAATCAGAACTTGAACCAGAAGAGCCAGCCATTGATGATGATGATGATGAACACACTGAAGGTACTGAGCAGGGGGAGCCTTCGGATGTGCAAGAAGCAGTTGATCCTCAGCTGAGAAGGTCAACTAGGGAACGCCAACCATCTACGAGGTATCCGAGTTCTGATTATATTTTGATTACTGACGAGGGGGAGCCGGAGTGCTTTCAGGAGGTACAATCTTGTAGGTACAAAGATTGTTGGACAAAGGCCATGCAAGAGGAGATGAATTCTCTGAAGAAGAATGATACGTACGAATTAGTTCGATTGCCAAAAGGAAAGAAGACTCTCAAGAACAAATGGGTGTACAAATTGAAGAAGGATGATGGTAAGCTGGTCAGATACAAGGCTCGATTAGTGGTCAAAGGTTTCACTCAGAGGAAGGGGATCGACTTTGACGAGATATTTTCACCGGTCGTGAAGATGAGTTCAATCAGAGTCATACTGGGACTAGCTGCTACCATGGATCTTCACTTGGAGCAACTCGATGTGAAGACCGCATTCTTGCATGGTGATTTTGATGAGGAGATATATATGGAGCAACCCGAAGGGTTCGAGGTTAGAGGTAAAGAGGACATGGTCTGCCGGCTGAAGAAAAGCTTGTACGGTCTGAAACAAGCTCCACGGCAGTGGTACAAGAAATTTGATTCTTTCATGGTGCATCAGGGGTTCAAGAGAACAGATGCAGATCCATGTGTTTACGTCCGGAGATACTCTAACGGTAAATTTATCGTTCTTCTCATGTATGTTGATGATATGCTAATTGTCGGACAAGATGCAGAGATGATTAGCAGGTTGAAGAAAGATTTGTCAAAGACGTTTGACATGAAGGATTTGGGTTCGGCAAAGCGAATTCTCGGGATGGAAATTACCCGAGATCGGAAAGCTGGGAAATTATGGTTATCCCAGGAGCGCTATATTGAACGAGTTCTAGAGAGGTTCAATATGAAGGATGCTAAGCCAGTTAGCACGCCACTTGCCGCGCACTTTCAGTTGCGAAAGAAATCCGATCCATCAACAACAGAAGACAGAGAAGATGTCCCAGATGTTCCATATTCATCGGCGGTCGGAAGTTTGATGTACGCCATGGTGTGTACAAGGCCAGATATCGCTCACGCGGTTGGCGTTGTGAGTCGATTTCTATCAAATCCCGGGAAGTCACATTGGGAAGCAGTGAAGTGAATCATGAGGTACCTGAGAGGAACTTCCAAATAACATTTGGAAGTGGTAAATGTTTTCTTACAGGCTATACGGATGCTGATATGGCCGGTGATCTCGACAGCAGAAAGTCAACGTCGGGATACATATTTACATTCTCAGGGGGAGCTATCTCGCAGTCGAGGTTACAGAAATGTGTTTCTTTATCAACTACTGAAGCGGAGTATGTTGCAGCAACGGAAGCTGGCAAGGAGATGCTTTGGTTGAAGAGATTCCTTCAGGAGTTGGCAATTCAGCAGGAGGAGTACATAATATTTTGCGATAGTCAAAGTGCTTTAGACTTGAGCAAGAATACTATGTATCATTCGAGGACGAAACACATCGACGTTCGTTATCATTGGCTCAGACAAGCTATTGAGGAGAAAGCGTTCAAGCTGGTGAAGATCCACACAGACAAGAATATTGCGGACATTCTGACGAAGGTGATTCCCAAGGAGAAGACAGAGTTCTGCGCCGGACAAGCCGGCATGGGCTATCGCTGAAGCGGTAGGAAATCTTCCCCGCAAATAAAGAATAAGGCTGGAGGGGGAGAATTGTTGGCATTTTTTCCAGCCACATACTACAGCCCACCAAGATTGAAAATATATAAAATATTATTATAATATTTACTATAATATTATTTTATATATATAATATATTTTAATGAACGGCTGATATTGAAGGGCGACGCGGCGCATTCCTGGCCACCCGTTTTGAGCGGTCCAGAAGAGCTGAAGACATCTATAAATAGGCTGAGGATTCTTCAGTTATTATGATCACAAGCTCATTCGAGTTTTACTATATAGAGATAAGTAGTTCGAGTGAATTGTGAGGTTATCAGTTCAGGTAGAAACTGATAGGGTTCCACATCCACAGAGAGGTGTGAGGTAAACACGAGTGGTAAAAGTGAGATAGTAAAAATTCGAGGGTTGTAATTTTTACTATAGTGAAGATTTTACCGACTCGGCCGTGGTTTTTCCCTCTTCGTTAACAGAGGGGTTTCCACGTTAAAGTTCTGGTGTTCTTTCTTACCTTACGGTAAATTTTAATTTTACCGTGGTAGTTACTGTGCGGGTCCCACCAAATTTACCTCGTGGGTCCCACTTCTCCCGATCGTCGTACCGAGCCAAACCGGGACCTGTTCCGCTGCGGGGCCCACTGACCACCGCGAGGCCCACCACCATTCCCAACACATTCTAGTTGCATCAGAATGTCGTTGGGAATGGCTTGCATCATGTCAACTTTATCAGCTTTAAGTCGCCGTTTTTCTTCGTCATTGCATTGGTCGACAGTCTTCAAGATTCTTTGCACTTCTCTTGCAGGGGTTGTTGTGGTTGTGGCTGGGATAACGGTCCAGTACTGCTTATGACAATTATAAATAGATTCAAGCAAGTTATCTGAATTGTCCTTGCTTTCAATGAAGTTGATGAACCCTCTCTTCCAGACTGCATACTTGCTATGTCGGATGATGGGAGGTCTAACATCATTTCCCATGCTAAAGGAATCCATTTCTTGTGTTTTGGATATGATCGTTAACGTGTAATGTGAGGAAAATTTAGTCTAAATCAAGGATTTGGTCAGAATTAAATTTTGAGAATTGACTTTGAGGCACGGGTTTGGTTCGCGAAGTTTGTGGATGTATGAGAATTCGCAAATTGAAAAATTAGATCTCGTTTGCGAATTGTAATAGTGAAGTGTTACTTCGCGAATTGGTCTGGGAGTTCGCGAACTAGTCTCATTATACGGGTTCGTGAAACTGATTTTAGTTCATGAAGTTATCCGGGTTCGCGAAGTGATCGTGTCGCCAATTGGTGTTACGATTCGCGAACTGACTTTAGAACTAGGATTTGCGAAGTAGACTTGATTCGCAAAGTGGGCTGAGTTCGCGAAGTAGGTCGGATTGTGAATTGACTCAATTCGTGAAGTGAACAAGTTCTTTGAGTTCGCAAACAGATTGGGGTTCGTGAAGACGATTCGCGACTTGATCTGAATTCGCAAAGTGGTCCGAGTTCGCGAAGTGGTATAGAGTTCGCGAAGTGATCTGAGTTCGCAAAGCGGTCTGAGTTCGCGAAATGTCGACTGGGTTCGTGAAGGATGTTGCGAATTAGTGCAAGGGTTCGCGGGCTGACTTTAAACCTTGAGTTCGTAACCTTCTGATTCGCAAAGTAGAAGGTGTGAGTTTGAGTTCGCCAACCTGAGAGTTCGCGAAGCTAAACCTTAAGGAGGCGCCGTTCGTGGATTCAAAACCAGAGTGAAAAGCAGAGCAGTTTTTCTCCCAGACAAACAATCTCCAAAAAATCACACTTGAACTTGACTGAAATTTGTTGGGTAATTCTCAGAACTGATAGAAACACTGAAAGCAGCCTTAACAAACTAGAGAAACACCCGAGAATAGCTCGAAACTGTGAGTTTGATCTTGGTGATGAAAGCCAAAAGAAAATAGTGAACTCACAAATCCCGATTCTTTGAAGCTTGAAATGAAGTGGCCTCACCTACACGCTTGCTCTGATACCACTTGTAATTCCAGATTATCCAAGAACACTTCAACAGATTAAACCTCCGTGAATGTGAATAGTATGCTTTAGAGGTTTAATGTGGAATACGTGAGATTATGTAAATTGAAACTTAGATTAATGATGGTTAGGGTTTAGGCTTAAATACCTTGGAAAGGTATTAAGCCCATTGGGCCCCTAACAAGACCATTACAACCACAACCCAAACAACTAGGAATTAACACATTAAATACATCATAAAGAAATACGAAAGACTAAGAATAAATATTTTGGACACTTCTAAAATATTCCTAACAACACCCAAGTCGCGTGACTGTAATCATCCACCATGGTTAGAAAGTAATGTGCGCCAGAAATAGAAGCTTTAATATAAGGTCCCCAAATATCGCAATGAACCAACTCAAAACAGTCGTTGTACTAGTCTTATGAATTGGAAAGGCAAGTGAGTCTGTCTAGCACGACAACATGCATCACAGTAGTACTAGAATTATTTGGAGATATAGAAATACTCGGAATAGCTGACAATCTACGAAACGGTAAATGACCAAGTCAGCGGTGCCATAACTCCGGATTATTCTTCGAACTAGCCATCAAGAACCGTGAACCTCCACCCTCCTTAATGGGGTCCAAATAGAATAATCCATTGAGCATTTAACCCGCTCCAATCAGCTTCCTCGAGGCTAAGTCCTGTATAAAACAAAAATCAGGCCCTAAGGTGAAAAAGCACTACAAATCCTGTGTTAATTTGCTCTAGAGACAAGATTAGAACGGAAATCCGACACCCAAAACTTCATGAAGCTGTAATGGTCTATCAAAATATATATCCCCGATATGAGAAACCGGAAGATGATAGCCATTTGGGACCCAAACAGATAATGATGAAACTGGCATATTATTGCGCAATAATGTATACTAGAAGTGGCATGATCGGTGGCCCCTGAGTCGATCGCCCAACGCAGCTTACCATTGGGGACCGTCGCTGCTCAATTTACGGTAAACACGGACGATTGTGCTGCAGGTGTGAAATTTCCTCCCAATATCTGTGCAATCTGTTGAAGCTGGGCAGGCGAGAGTACTGATGATGAAGACGCCTGCGAAGACGCATCCATTGTAGAGACAAAAGTTGTCGATTTGGAACGCAGAGTTGTTAGGACCCCAGATATCCAACCTAGATCGAATCTACGAAGAACGGACTGTAAATCTAATCAATTCGAAAGTTAAAGCATAAGATTTACCATTGAAGCTTGAGAGGGAAGTTAATTGAAGAACAAGCAAGGTTTGGCGCTAAAATCTTATCTCTAAAATTCCAGTTCTTCTATTCGATCCGAAAACCATACTAAGCGCACTCCTAATTTTCTTTGGAGTTCACTTATATATACCACCTCGTGGTATATTTACACAAGTAGTCTTATACAATAACTAATTACAATTTAGCCCAAGACTACTAATTTGCATAGCAAGACTAAGACTACTATATTAAATGAATACAATAAAATATTTCCAACAATCTCCCCCTTTGTATTCAATTTCAACATTGCGCGAGTTGTCTTTGTCTTGCAATGGAAAGAGTCCTCGAGTCCTTGAAATCTCCTCTTTAGAAAATCTTCAAGCTCACCAGGTATTCTAGGCTTCGGCTTTTTCTTCGAATCTTCCTTTGAAGTCCTTCTCCTAAATGCTGTAAGATGTACGAAGTATTCTTGCTGGATTAGAAAGTCCGCGTTCCATTTATCCCGTTGAAAGCACACGAAACTCGAAACTCCCCCTATTTAGGTCAACCTTGTGTTGAGATCGGGGCGTCCGCTGTGAAGTTTGGAGAGGTGAACACGATTGGCAACTTCGATCATTGATGCAGTGGACACAGTTGGCAACTTCAGTCCTTGATGATGCTTGAGTCACGTGTCATTCGGTCCTCAGTCCTTGCTTCTTCTTTCGGAAGCAGGGGCATGAGAAAGTCGAGGAGATGGCTCAGGGTTTAGCCATCTTCTCCGTTTCGCCAGATTCGTCTTCTCCCAATGGAAGTTGTTTGGTTCGGCCTCGAAGAAGCGTCTCTAGTTCCAGAAGAAGGTAGGCCGTCTCTTTCTTTCGCTAAATCTTCGAGAGCAGAATTATAAGTGGTGGTTGGAAGATCTTCTTGAAAAGCATCCACTTCACACACCTGAAATCACTAGAAAGCTCCCCCGAGGATTTAGTCGTTTAAAAAGATTCAAGGAGAGTTCATGATTCTAAAGTACACTCTAAAAGCGTAAACATGAATTATAACAGTAAACATTACTCCACTTTAAATTCATATTACTCCCCCTCAATTCATGCTCAGCGGAAACATATAATGGAGTAATTTCAAAATAATAGAGTATTTTTCATTCTCCCCCTTAATTCATGTTTTCACTTACTAAGAATCATGACTCCCCCTCAAATAGTGCTCATATAGTGTTTACAATTTCGCAAAGATATACATACTCACTAAGATATGCATATGATAATTTAACACATATGACACGAGTAGTAACACATATAACCATTTCACCATATATGTATGAACCCCTAAGCATGCATACTAAAATTTGCGTAACCATTTAAAAAAGAAATATTTCGCTTTTAAACAAGTCTGTGCCAAGGCATTTGAAAATGTGCGAAATTTTTCATGCATAAGAAAAAATGCAAGTAAAATAATGCAAAATATAAGAGAAAAATGCATGAAAAATATGCAAAGAAAATATGCAAAAAGAAAACAAAAATTCGAAACTATACGAATTTTTTTTAAAGTTTTTTTTATTTTTGTTTTATTTGGGGTAAGATTACGTCACTTTGATAATAATTCGCCGTCAAGTCATGTTCGTCAAATTAATGTCCTAGGTTCATAGAGTGATCCATTTCGACAACTCTCACGAGGTTCGCTCTAGTGCTCAATTATTTTTATCATGGGATTTATATACTAGATATATCTCTCATGTCAACAAACAAAATTATATCAATTAACCTGTTATCAAGGCGCTTTTAATCATTTCACCGAGCGAGAGACCATGGATTCGGAATCAAAGGGACTTGGGAATTTAGTATTTTGGTTCTGACTTAGAAGGGAAGGAAAATATTTAGGAATCGTGGACCAAAGATATTCTTCCTTTTCTTCGTCGTCCTCTTCACCGGCATTATCTTTTTCATCCTTCAATTTTTTTAGTATTATTCTACACTTGCTCAAGCTGAAGCTCCGCTTCTCTACGAGGCTGAAGAGATTATCTAAGGCGAAGTTCTTCTTGTTGATTCTCGGGCCGATACCGCACTCCTTTTCTCTTAATTTGCAGAATACTATTTGTAATTGTGCTTGATTTCATTTGTTGTCCTTGTAATTAGGGGTGTTTTGTATAGTAGTCCTTAGATTAGGACTAGTTTGATATTTATACCAAGTCTGTTTGGTATAAATACTTGTAAATCAATTGAGCTGAATAGAGAAAGTTTTGAGAATTGATTCGAAAGGCTTGCAATTCGATTTCTAGAGAGATAAACAACTGTAACTTTCTCACTCTACTCTAATTCTCTCTATTGTTCTTCAATTGAGTTTTTCGATCGAATTCACTTGCTTATCAAAACGATCGAATTACTATGAATTCTAGCCTAGGATCGTAGAGTTGTTAATCGTAGGACCTAACAATTGGTATCAGAGCAGATTCGTTCTGTTTTGAATCAAAAATTGTTAGAATTGGATCGAAAATTTAATTCTGTTCACTGTTCATCGAAGAACAGTTTGGCGCGAAATCTGTTTTCGATCCAATAGCTTAATTCTGTGCTTAATTGACTTGAATTTGGTGTTTCTGTGCTTGTTTAAGTGATAGATCATCATTGCGATCAGTTCTGTAGCAGTTTAAACTTCGATTTCTAGGATATTGCTTCTGCGTGTTACTGTTTGCGAAGAACATGAAGAACACGTTCTGATTTTGATCAAATTCGATATATTTTGCTTCATAACGTGCTTAATTGCTTGTTCGTGCGTGATTAGTACTTAATTGCGAGCAATTGCCTCAAATTTCACTATCTGATTCTTTGCTTTTGCTCGAATTAGTGTTAATCGTATTCTGTGAATTTTTCTCGATTGCTCAATTTTTCTCGCTAAGTTTTGCGATCGGATTAGTTTCTCGATCGATAAACTTAGCGCCAGAATTTTTCTCGGTCAGAATACGAAGTCAGTACTAGAATCGTCATCAGCAGAAACGATTTTAGTTAGAAATATTTCTCGAGCATTATACAGCGAAAAACTTTTTCGAGATAGACTTGCATGCGTAAAAACTTTCACTCGAAAAACTTTTTCGGTCAAATCTTTTAACGTTTGACCAGGCGAAAATCATTTACACGCGAGAAACTTTTCTAGTCAACAGATTTATTTGACTTGTCGAGAAACTTACTAACGTACTGTTTCTTTACGATCGAAATAAATTCACGATCAAGAAATTTTTCTCGACCGAATGATTTTGACCAATTTATCTCGCTCGTAAAATATCTCGCTGACAAAATTTCTCGCACGAAAACAGTACACAATACACTCTATCTCGACGGAATTAATTTTGATCAAACTTTAAAGATTGAATCGAAAATAATTCTCGATCTAATTTTCGAATCAAACGCGACTAACGAATTTTGTCACTTGTGAAGCACATTACATCATCTTCAACCTTCAAAACAATTAACGAAGATCCTTCAACAACACAACTACAATACAAACATGGATGCTTACTCACTCGGAAATGACAACCGTCCGCCGATCTTTCAAAGAGGCGAATACACAGTGTGGAGAAGTCGCTTTCTGAGTTTCATTGCTCTAAAGTATCAAACCGAGAATCTACTGAAGTCCCTTGAAGAGGGACCAGCTCAGTTCTGGGTTCATGTACCCGGGGACGAAACAGCTACTCCAGCAATCCCAGCTTCTAGGCGACTAAAGGAGCCTAGAGAATACTCACTGGAGGAAAGAGCTAGAGCTAAGGCTGATCTAGTAGCCATGAATACCCTTATGCAGGGCATCCCTAACGATATATACAGACAAATCGACAGCCTTACATCGGCTAAAGGGATGTGGGATGAGCTGCATAGGATGATGCAGAGGACTGAAGTTGGCATAAAGGCCCAGAAGGCAAACATTCTCACTGCCTACGACTCATTCAAAGCAAAACCGGAGGAGAGCCTAAACGAGATCTACCAACGATACCTCACTCTTCTCAATGAAATGAGAAAGATAGAAATAACGAAGACAAACATGGAGACAAACATAATATTCTGTCTTCTCTCCCCACGGAATGGAAGAAATATCCACTCAAATACGACAAAACAAAGATCTAGAGGAGTTGGATGTCCATGCCGTGTTCGACAATCTCGCTCAGCACGAGGAAGATATACGCGAGATCACCAAAGAGTAGAAGGGCAAACAAATCGATGACACAGTTGCCTTAGTCTCGGAGAAGAGGAGCACAAGATCAAGAAAGGATAAGATCGTTAGGCCACCTTCATCATCAGAGTCGGAAGAGGAATCGGACTCCGACATCGAGCCGAACATGAAAGCCCTTGGAAAACAGTTAGCTCTCATTGGACAAATGATGAGCAAGAAGTACTTCAAGAAGAAGTCTTCAACCTCAGCCAATAGACTTCGGACTACAAGCTCCAAGAACAAAGAATGTGCTCTGGAGAGTTCCGAGGTCAAGAATCCCAAAGAGACTAACAAATGTTTTAACTGTGGCAAAGCAGGTCACTTCGCCAGAGAGTGCACTCTCCCGAAGAAAAGAGATGCAAACTACTACTCCAGGAAGCTTCAGTTGACAAAACAGAAAGAAGCTGGAGTAGCTCTCATGGCCGAACAGGACCAATGGCTCGAGGACACGTCGAGCTCCGAAGAAGAGAACTTAGCCCTCATGGCCCGACTCGACAACGAATTGGACGCCGAAACATCCACTCCTACGGACGACGACAATGCATCCACGTCTTCAAATGAGGTAGTCACTTCTTCCAAATTATTGACCATGTTAGAATCATATCAAAAGCAATATGCTAACATGAAACGTGAGCAGAAAAGTATAAAGGAAGTAGAGAACGAACTTGAGAGAGCTCAGGAGAAGATAGATAGTCTTGAACAAGAACTTAGGAGCTCTAGTGCAAAAATAGATGAACTTACTAAGAGCCTCCAGTCTAGAGAGACTAGTCAACCTCAACTAGGACAACAGAGCGAAAAGATTAAGGAATTAGAAGATAGGCTAGCAAATAACTACAATTGCTTGGTTAGAAATCTCAACGAGAAAGCCATTTTAAATTGTAGGATAACCGAAGCTACCTCTAAGATCACTAACTTAGAAGCTCAATTAGAAACATCGAATGCTAAGATTAGTGAGCTTAGTAAGGATTTCGAAGCCTGTCAAGCCGCGAAACTAACTGTGGAAAATAATTACGCTCTCCTAGGTGAGGAACGCAAGAAACTATATGCCAAAGTAAAGAAATTGGACGATATAGTTACGCGTAGGGGACAGTCCGAGCAGACGATATTTTTGAACAAGCCCAAGGATATAGAGTTCTATAATCCTATAGAAGGCATATGTTTCACTAACCCGTGTGTTTTACAAAAGAAAGAAATATATGATGTTAAACACATGCGCTTAGGAATAACCTCTCTTAGAAATTTTACTGAATCGTCTTATGCAAATACTTTCGATTCATCCATTAGACAAGGTCCACATGGTCCAGAAATCCCCTTTGACTACAAAGAACTAAATGAAAGGGACAAAAATAGGAAAGAAACTCTAACACCTGTCTGCAATTTAGTTCAAATTCTACCTCCTGATTCTCATACACACCACGAGGAAGTTAAAGCCATTAATTATAAAAATTATCTCTATAAACCTCCTATCATAAAACAGATAGAGGAGTCACAGGCAAAGTTAGAAAAAGAACGAGAGAATTTCGAAGCTGAAAAGAAAAAATTCTTTAAGGAGATGGAAAATCTCAAGGCTTCCTCGTCCCCCCAAACTACCTCTCACGCTATTACAAAAAGCGTGAAAAATGAAAAATCGCCTTTGAAAGAAAAATTTTGTAAAAATAATTCGGTTAAGAGTGCAATGACTAATTTCACTTTACCTACGTTTACAGGGAGCGTAGCGTCAGCACTTAAAACAAAGGCGAGAGTGTCTAGCCCTAAGATAAAGAAGGAGCCATTAGATTTAAATGTTTCTGAGCATGCTAATCCTTCTGTTACAATAAAATACACTCGTAGAAATAAAAGAGCTATTTCCACTTTTAAGATAATTGCTTCTACTTATTCAATTCAGCCGATCACCTTTAGAAGCACCAACTTCGAAATAGGCTCTACGTCAAAAATTAATAATTCTGAAACAAATGCCACAAGGAAGTCACGTAGGAAACAAGATCCAGCCATAAAGAAAGCTTATGGCGCCGTACATGAATGTACTCACCTAAGGTATCCCATAGAAATTAAATCCCCCAAGCACCTTAGGAGACTATCACAAGAAAAGATCTTTTCCTCAGTCAAACCCTCCAAAGCATTTGTACGTGCTGAAATTAACCTTTCTGTAAGGTTCAACCCAAATGGGTTCCTAAATCTCCGCCTAGGACGACAAAAGCCAAAAGGGCCAAGTCTCCTATAGAGGCAAAACCCAAACCCACTTTTTCAAAAGTGCAATGGGTTATTAAGACTCTTCCAAAAATAGATTTAGGAGTCATCTCTGAAGCCAAGACTAAATCTGCTAATCCGAGAGGACCCATGTTTAAGTGGGTACCTAAAGCTCTCTAATTTGTTTTTGCAGATCCATCATGTGTGGTACCTCGACTCTAGTTGCTCCACACACATGACTGGTAGTCAAGAGCTGCTGAGCAACTACAAAGACCGACCAAACGGCAAAGTCAGATTTGGGAACAACGATTCAGCCCCGATTATAGGACTTGGGGATATCACTCTGAAGAATCTGACCATCAAAGATGTCTCATACGTCGAAGGCGTCCGCCATAACTGTAACAACCCGTCCCATACCGGGTGTCACTATAGCATCGGTCCCTACCAGGACCAGTGGGGTTGGGCCCACCACACTCCGACTGATAGTCTAGCCCCACTGTACCACCATTTAACCTTTTTAGCGTGCTTCGTGCACTCGCTCACACGCACCCTGAGAAACTTCCCAGGGGGTCACCCATCCCTAGATTGCCCCAAGTCAAGCACGCTTAACTTCGGAGTTTCTATAGATGGACTCCCGAAAAGGTAGGTCGACCTTGGTGATATGAGTAGTACTATCAATTCTATTATACGATTCTTAGCCTGACACGCCCATACATTGTCAGTCTCAGGATCCCCTCTCATTCGGGTGTCGGATCGGTTCGTTCATGTACCCCTTCGCCTAGAAGCCTTGCCAGGAGCCGCTCCTTGTCCGTGCACCCTGGCACCGGCGATCACTCCCCGTCCTCTTCGGCCCCGGGCGTCACAATAACTTGTTCAGCATAGGCCAATTCTGTGACAAAGGCTTCCAGGTGGTCTTCCATGCTGACCGGTGCAGAATTGTGGATAGTCAGGACACAGAACTCCTTCAAGGACTTCGGAGATCCAATCTTTACACGATCGACCTGACGTCTGTGCGGCCCTCGACAGCTGTATGCCTCATTTCTCAGACTGATTTACAGAGGAACAGCTTATGGCATCAACGACTGTCTCATCTGAATATGAAAGCAACATCTTTCTACGAAAAAGTTGGTTCACGGTCTTCCAACTATACAACTACAAAGGGAGCATCACTGTTCGGCATGTCAATTAGGAAAAATGAAGCGAGCATCTCATCACGTCAAGCAAATTGTATCTACTTCTCGACCATTGGAACTAATTCACATGGATCTCTGTGGTCCGATGCAGACTCAAAGTATCAATGGAAGAAAGTATGTCCTAGTGATTGTGGATGACTATTCTAGCTATACGTGGACAAAGTTCCTCCGAACGAAAGATGAGACTGGTGACTTGATTATCAATTTTGTGAACACAACTCAAAATCTGCTGCAACAGACTATTCAAGTTATTCGAACAGACAACGGCCCTGAGTTCAAGAACAATCACCTCAGTGAGTTTTATCAGAAACTTGGAATAAGTCAACAATTTTCAGCCGCCAAAACACCTCAACAAAATGGGGTCATTGAAAGGAAAAATCGAACACTAGTGGAAGCCGCTCGTACAATGCTGATCCAATCGGGACTTCCACACTTTCTATGGGCTGAAGCAGTCAATACCGCTTGTTTTACTCAAAACAGGACGGTGGTTCACAAACGATTTAACAAGAGTCCGTACGAGATTGTGAATAATAGAGTACCCAAAATCTCTTTCCTTAAAGTCTTCGGGTGCAAGTGCTTTGTGGCGAACGACCGAGAGCAACGTGCAAAGTTCGACCCTAAAGCATTCGAAGCTACATTTGTCGGGTACTCTTCAACATCAAAAGCGTACCGAGTATACATCAAGTCCAACCGAACTGTTAAGGAAAGCTATAATGTCACTTTCCACGAAATGGCATAAATGGCTTCTTGTCAATTCAGTCCAGGACCCGTGCCTAACCCGTTGGTTCCTGCTCAACTCAGTTCAGGACCCGTTCTCAACCCATTGGCTTCTGAAGACATCAATTCAGAATCCGTAATCACTGGTGTGTTGGCACAAAACCAACAGAAGATGGCAACAACTTCAGGATCAGTGTCAGACGAAGCAACGAAACTTGCAATAGACGACTTGGATTCTCTCTTCGAACCGGTATATCGGTCATACACGACTACACCGACAATGGATTCTCTACCAAACGAGACCGACGTACCAAGTTCATCTCACTCCTCTACCCCACCCGATTCATAATTGCCACAGAACACCGAAGAACCTACAGTGTTAGTAATAATGGAGTTAATCATCAATTATTTTTGGCAGTTTTTTTGTGTTCTTATTTTCATGAGTGGTTCTTTAGTAATATGTTTGGGATATAATATGTTAAGGATATATAATAGGGTTGCTCGCATCTCTATCCCTTCGCTGACCATTTTGCATTCTGAGTATACTGTATTTACTATAACTATTTATCATGTTGGAAGTCGAACATACAACTCATCTTCTAGGGGTTCGGGTTTATCAGGTAATAAAGATGCAAATGTTCGTGATATGAATGAATTGGTGGCACCTGGATCGAGTAAAACATATGCATCAATATCCTGGCCTCCTCTTGCTACTTTGAAAATTTCTCGATTCTGTCTCCAACATTTCGGCGCAAATAGCCGCCGCCCTTAGTTTCCTGTAGGACTCCATATCTGATGGCGTAATACGATTCCTAATCGTGTAACGAAGTCCAGCTTCAAACCTTCAGCACTTATTCTTTTCAATAGCAACCATATGTGGAGCGTATCGAGATAGCTGATTAAACATCACTTCATATTCGCCCACGGACTTGTTTCCCTATTTAAGTTCTAAAAATTCCTTCTCTTTCTGATCCTTGTAAACCTCAGGCATGTAAGCATCTTTAAACTCTCAGAAAATCCTCCCAAGTCAGTACTGGAGGTTGAACCATACTGTCGGGAACAGTGTCCCACCATTCATATGCATGTCCCTGAAGAAGTGAGACTGCGTAATCGAATCTTTCCTCAGGGGTACATTGCATCATATTCAATACTCTTTCCGTCCTTTTCAACCATGTTTCTACCTCAGCATGATCTGTCGTACCCATGAAATCCACAGCACCCATCTTTCTTAGTTTATCATACCGCCGTTCTCGGGGAATTGTCAGGGGGTTTTCGTGTTCATGCTGTCTAAATGTATGTGATGAGTAGGATTCAGGTACGGCCGTTCTTCCTCTTCCCTCTATAGTAGGTTCATCGCGTTCTATAGGTATCGGTTCACCTATTGCCCTTTGCCTATATATGCAAAAGAAGTTTAAGGGCAATCCATAATATGCACATAATATGCAAATGTCTAAATAACCTAAAGCCTAGGCTCTGATACCACTACATGTAGCGCCCCGTTTCCTATTACCTTTTTACTCATCTATAAAATATTCATATCAAATTTTTCGTGCTTTCACAATAATGTACATATATGTACCTATCATACCAATCACAAAATATGACAAACTGTACTATTTGTATTCTATATGCTAGATGAACAGAGGGAGCAGGAGGAGAGCGTAGCCGGCCAACCTTCAATCCATGCTTATGAAGATGCTTTCTACGCAGCCTGCTAATTATCTACACAATTGTGAAGACAACAATTCAGAGTATGATCGCAACATGTTAACTAATAACATACAAGTAATAAAGTAAACAGTAATTCATCCATTTTCGTAATTACCATAGCCATTTTCGATCACGAAATCATCGTTCACATAATCGTCATTCATAAGATCCGTAGATCACATGCCATTCTATATGTCCATTTATTTTGATACTCCCGTTATAGACTAGCTAGACTATACTGTACGCCCAGTCGGCGCCCATGCATGGGACTCTGTAACCATTTCGTAATCCCCCGATTAGTAGGAATACATATGTGCCTGTACAGGACTCAGTAAAATCCCCCGATTTGTAGGGAAATATGCCGTACATCCGTATTATACCATCTGTAGTCATAGCCGTCATAACGGTTTCTCCCTTCATTTTAATGTATGCAATGCTATATAAAATACCTTAGATGACACATAGATCATATGAAGACACTTTACAGTCCATAGTTTACGTCGATTCATAAATGACACATATATCACGTATCAATCTATTAATCCATATGAAGCAAGTAACACATAAGGCACATAAGGTACATGTTGCAAATCATACTCACAAGTTTCCCGTATTTTTCCCGTTCGCTTACTCGGCCTTGTCTTTGCCCTTATCCGACTCGTGACCTATATAATTATTTTATTTGGTAAATACGAAATTCCTATAATGATATGCGTGGATGATATGCATGCTATACTATGCCTAATCATTCCTACTCGTAGTCTTTACCTTTCTGTTTATCAGCTATAATATATTAGACTCTTGGCTTAATGGTTATATTTTTAATCAATATCAAAACCTGCATTAAAAATTGGTAATTATACTCTACCGAAAATATCATTGAAAACCCTAATTCTTATTGTGTTGAAAACCCTAAAAATATCGTAACTTATTAAATTCTAAAAATTTGTATCATACCGAAAATCTTATATGAAAATCACACACATATATATAAGGTTCCTCCAAATTTAGAAAACCCTAATACCTATATATATATATTATATATATATATATATTCCTTTTGTATTATAGTTTTCAAAAATTTTGTACAGGTCCTCTCAGTATGGTATTTGAGCCATGGTGGGTTATTAAGAAGTTGAGGTGTATTTTAACGTCTTATTCTAATGAATTTGATGAGAAGAAAAGATACTTTTAAAAAAGTATTGAAGAGGAATATGATGTTCCTCAAGATTTAGACAAATTAAATCGTTGGACAATTCCTAAGATAGATTAAATAATCTATGAATTAGGAACCTTCGAAAAAATAGGTTTGAAACAGGTAGTCAAAACTACCGAGAAACTACATCTCTTAACAACGAAGAGATGGTTATTAGACTTCTAAGTAATAGAGACTTAGAAAAATATAGAATAAATCATAAGTTTATTCATATCGGGTTAGTTCAGGTAGCCTTTAAGCCTTTGACTTTAGAAGGTTTACCAGAGAGCTTTATAGCTGCTCTTAGAGATGGTAGAAATCTCGACTGGAAACAATCCCTTATGGGAATAATTCAGTCTAGCCTGGCTCATGGCTAAGTTTAGTTTAATGTTTATCCAAATCTTCAATTATCATTGACAAATGTCAATAAATTGGATGCTCTGACATTAAATGTCAAAACTCACGGATATAATTACGCTCCAGGATCGGAAGTAATTTGTATCTGCTATAGGATTTATTATAAACCTTTATATACACTGAATCATTAGTGCAAAATTGTTGATAAACCTATCAACGAAACTGTTCTTATAGAAACCAATTTTAGTAGGTCTAATATTACAACTCGTAGATCTATTAAATGAGAAGAAATTCAATTCCCAGAAAATTGGGTTATTGAACGAGCTATGGCTCTTCAGCCCAAAATTAAGAATATTCCTACTCAAATAATACAGACAACAGATGGAACCGTTCAAATACAATTTGAGCAGAATAGAAAATATGTTGATGTAAAGACTCCAAGATCTAGAATTTCTAGATCAATCTCTTCACATTATCACATATCACCATGTGATTATATGATAAGATCACCTTCTAGAGCTTCGACTTCTCAAGTTAGAGAATCAACCTCTAGTGATTACCTTCAAAATAAGGTAGAAGAATTAAGAATCAATTCAGATAATATTGTTCATGGTGTTTTAAAAATCAAGACGAGGAAATAACCGAGTCAGAAATGGATTTTCGTATTTAATGGATTTTAAAACAAAAATCGGTTTTAGTCCAGGTTCACTGGCTAGAAAGAAAATCCAACAAGAATTTTTTCAACCTAAATGGGAACTTTTTAGAAAATGGTTTTTTGAAAATTTTAACAAAGAAGATAAAAATATTATCTAGGAAGAATTTTATAAAGATCTAGGAAATCGAAATGAAAAATTGCCTTTCGTTCCTTGGTTTTTATCAAAATATTTTAAAAATATGATTTCTGTTCTCGAAAGAAATTATAAGTGTGACGCCCCGACTTCCTAACCGCCTAACCTAGCGCATTTCTACGTGCCTAGCGAGTTTGTAAGTAAAGAAGTGCACCGAAAACGCGTACAAATTTTTTTTCATTTTCATATACTGAATGAAACGTTGTTCTATACAAGACAAAAGAATGCATGTCGAACATCAAGTTCCAAACATGGTCTCACTACAACGGCGAAGGTGTGTCGGCACAGCAAAAGCCCCTATGCGCCCGGCCTCACAGGTCGTCATCCACACACACACGTCCACCCCAAAAGCAGCGCGAAGCTCCAAAAGATCAGCCTTGTCTTACAACACGATCACATACCGTGGTCGTCGGTGCCTACAACACACAACGTAAGGAATGAGCCACCGAGGCTCAGTAAGCAGAAATCATGCATGTATGCATATAACACTCGCAAAGGCGATCCGCACCAATGCTCCTAGTACTCATACTAGTATCACTCAGGGCCCACGACGCCCTTACTATGCACCACTAAGAGCTCAATGTCCTCAATAGGATCGTGACAGCGACCCACGCTGGGTAGCCTACGCTAGGTCTCCCTAGGTCGCACCCTCCCAGGTCGTCCCCTCTGTCATACGGTTGCCCACGCTGGTAGCCTACGCTAGGATTCCCCCTAGGTCGCTCCTTCCAGGTCGCTCCTTCCGCAAAGAGGGCAGTTGCCTACGCCAGTTAGCCTACGCTAGCATAGCTAGGTCGCTCCTTCCTGGGTCGCTCCTCCTGCCTCATCATAATAATCGGCGTCGTACGCCATATAGGGTGCCATAGAAGTCGTCCGTGACTCAACTACGAGTCGACACACCGGCCTATATAGGCGGGTCTTAGTCGCATGCAAGCGACATAATAGTATGCACTCTCAGCCCCACGACTCTCCCTCACGAGTTCGTACGTGCACGTGAGTATGCATATGCAGATGCAGGTAAATGCAACATAGACTTACCATATTTAAATACTTCAATCAATTTACAAATTCATGAAATCCCATAAACACGAAATCACGCAATTTAGGCACGTAAAACAAGTTGTGTGTCGTAGTTGGACTTCTACTTACCTGTCGTCCAAGCTTAACCTAGCGTATGGTCCCGTGAACCTCCTAATGTACGACCTTTTAGAATAAAAGGGTTATGATGTTAGTACTTTTGCTTTCCTCGGCTAATTCGTCGAAATAATAATTTGCGTCATGCTTAGTTATTTAGACTTTGTATAAATTCCCTAGGCCTCACATCTCTCGATTTGCCTTATTAATTTCCCAAGTCAGTCGATTCCTATTCCGTATTATCTTTAAGTAAAGTTCTCGGCCCTTTAATAAATTTCTAAGTTAGAGGATTTAAATTTCTTTGTGAAAGGCTCGGCGAAAGTCGTTTGATTTTATTAGGTTTCGCCCGACTTTGCATGTGTGGGACTTCATCATGATTTCGATATGTTTCTATGAGAGTTCGTATTTAGCATTTAAAATGGATCTCGACATCGCGTGAAGAATTCGACATTTACAAGACCCGAGATTATTTGAGGATCTCGATATTATTAGACCTCGACATTGTTGGGAAATCTTGGTATTGTGTTTCGACATTTAGCTAAAGGGTCTCGACATATTTCCCAACAAGGTTTCGACATTTCTCCTTAACACTTCGACATTTTGAGGGTTTCGATATTTATCATTGGCTCTCGACATTTTGTGCTGAAAATGTCGACATGAAACTCACATGGTCTCGACATTTATATCACTTTCTTTGAATTCGACATTTTGAACTATTTAAAGATATCGACATTTATATCGACATTTATCTAGTTAGAAGGACCCGACATTTCTTTCCAAACAGGAGGAACTCGACATTTTATACTCAATTCCACTCGACATTTTTCCCTTGTGGTTTCGACATTTTTATTAGCTCTCGACATTTTCCTAGCATTTCGACATTTGCTCGGATAGAAGATCTCGACATCCTATTTTAACATTTCGACATCTTTCTTAGCAAGGTTTCGACATTTATACTGATTTATTTGAACCCGACATTTTATCATGCATCTCGACATTTTTAACTATCTAACCTCGACATTCTTAATTCGACTTTTTGCTCGGCTCGACATCTTCTTTAGTATAAGGACTCGACATTTTAACCATCTTAGCTCGACGTTTTTATTCCTTTTTATCTCGACATTCTATTCATTCGATTAATAAATCTCGGCACTTACTACATCTCGACATTTAACTCGACATTCTACCCTTATCATTTCGACATTTATACAATGGAAATCTCGATATGACAATTCGACATCTTAGCTAACATTTCGACATTTATCATCTTCTTCATCCCATCGAAGCTAAGTTATAGCTTATTCTACCCAACATTTATCTAAGCTCAAGAGAATCTTTAGCTTATGGATTTTCGTCCAAGGTTAGGGCTTTTGCCTTCTATGATGCACCGAGTTCCTTGAATTCCTTAGTTCTCAACATAATATAACTAATTAGGCCTACTAACGGAAAACGTAATAGCTCGAGGTGGAAATTTCATTTACCTACTCGAAATCCTAGCTTGCTCAATAACGTTGCTTTGAGTTTCCTTCGGCCTCTTCTCTTTGCTCCTTCACTTGGTTTTCTTCTTTCTTTGTTTTCGTTGGGTTCTTGGTGAGATTAGGGAATTTAGGTAGTGAGGTAGATATTTTAATGAAAAGGAGACATGGTGAGGGGATTCAAGGCGTGGGATCTCCTTATTTTAAGGATCTTGGTCTCTTAAGGATTTGACTTCAATCACATTGGGCCTAAGTTTAAGTCCTAAGCCCAACATCTTAACCCAAATCCTAGTCTCAACAAAACTTTCCACTTTGTTTTTCCTTAGCCCACTTTCGAAAATTCTCACACCAATTAAACATGGTAAAAGCAAACAATTTAGTTGTACTTAGTTCGTAAGGTCACGGAAGTATATAATCTAGCACGCGAGTTTCACATAAATCACACAAGCACAAAAATAATTTCACGAAATGCACATAATCGCATTCGTCTTTTATGCAAATTTATTGGCCTCTAATACTTACGGGGAACCCGGGTGCTACAATAAGCTTTCAACCGGGAAAATCTTATTTCAGTTTTTCCTCCTCAAACTAGTTTCCAAATGGAAAAAGAGAACGAAATTAGATTTTTTAATGCTTTTTCAAAAATTATTTGAAAAAGAAAACGACACGCTTTCTGTTACTATTAATCATATTAATAGTCTTTTAAAGCAACAAAACTATACAAATATGTATGTTATTGTTTTAGGAGAACAAATTTCTCTATTAAAGAAAAATATTGAGGAAATTTTATCCTCAATAAAAGACATAAAAATCGTTTTTTTAAAAAAAGAGAAAAATAATTTAGAGACAGTTGATATTGCGCCTCCAAGTATTCAACCTCCTCCTGAAGTTACAGATTTTAAATTAAAATCTATTTCTCAAATTGAGAAATTACTTGAAGAAAAACTTCAAAATCTTAAGCTTAATACTTTAAGCGAAGAATTTGAAGATCAATTAGAAAATTCTGATAATCTTCAAAACACTTTTAATCAATAAATTAATAAGCTTAAGCATACTAAATAGGCTGATAGGCCAACTCAAAGTAAATATTATTACCCTAGGCCTACTCCTCAAGATATCTTGTTCAAAGAACAAGAATTCATGCTCAATAATTCGTATAATGGTAGATGCATATACGAATGGAACTTAGATGGTTATACCGAGAAACAAATTTATAATATGACACATAGGATGCTTATGTATACTACAATTTGTAAAGCTAATCAAAATAATGATAGAGCTGTTGCAAAATGATTGTCGCTGGCTTTACTGGTCAATTAAAAGGATGGTGGGATAACTATTTATCTCAACATGAAAAGGAAGATATTTATCAAACTTTAAAGAAGAAATGATCAGCAAGTGGACAATGTTGTTTATACACTATGTGTAAACATCATTGAACATTTCACAGGCCGATGGTCTGACAATTCTGAAAATATCAGAACTTCTTCAAAATCTTAGGTGTAAGACTCTTACCTCTTTTAGATGGTATAAGGATACTTTCCTTAGTCGAGTCATGGAACTCCCTGAGTCAAATAGTACTCACTGGAAATCTAAATTTATAGATGGCTTACCTTCACCCTTTTTAGAAAGAGTAAGGAATAACCTTAGGAAAGGAGAATCGACTATCGATTATAACTCCTATACCTATGGAAAACTCATAGGAACTTGCATACAAGAAGGCTTAGCCTTTATGCAATGAAATAAAATTAAATAAACAAGTCAAGAGACATTCTCTACACGAAAAGAAACAATTAGGAGAATTCTGTGGCCAATTTGGCATGGAAAATCCCTCTACGAGTAAAACTCGTAAAGAACATAAAACTAAAGATATTTTTCTAAACAATACGAAGAAGAAAAAATCGAAAATTTAAAAGAAGAGAACAAAAATCCTCTAAAAATAATAATTACCAATACAAAAATAAATTCCCTCCTATTGTCTGCCGAAAATGCGAAAAATTGGTCATAAAGCAAGTACCTGCTGGACCAAAAAGAAATTAATAACTTAGAAATTGATAGTGAATTAAAAGAAACACTATCAAAAATTCTTCTTGAATCTGATAGTGAATCGAATACTCTTCCAATAATGAAAACAACATTATCAAAGATATTTCATTAGAATCTGATGAATGTAGAAATTGTCAATTAGGACAACATTGCTCTAAAGATTCAGATAAATCAGAATCTGAATCAGAAAACAACAATTTATATCAAATTATATCTCATTTCCAAGAGGTTAATGTTCTTGACAATAATCTCTTAGTCTTAAAGAAACTGAAGATCCAGACTTAAAAAATCTGATCATCAGAAGAATCATTCAAAATGAAGAAGAACTTCTAAAGAAGTTATTCCAAAATCTGAACCCTATAAAATGTCAGAAGTAATGAAACTACTTCGAAACAAAAATAAATATAATGAATCTCCAGTTAATATCAAAGATTTAAATATTGAAATTTTGATTCTTAAAACAGAATTAAAGAATTAAAATTAAGTAATAATAATTTAGAAAGAAGACTTTCTAAGCTTGAAAAGGGAAAAGAAGTCTTAGATGAATCATCTTCTAAATCCCTTGATGAGTTTGTTAGTATAACAGAAAATGATAATTTTCTTTCTGCTCTCGAAGTCATCACTTCTCAAAAATGGTTAGTGAAAATCTCACTACTTATTGATAAAAATTATCAAAAAGATCTTATCGCTCTTATATATAGCGGTGCAGATTTAAATTGTATCCAAGAAGATATAATACCTACTCAATATTTTTACAAGACAACCCATTCTCTTAGTTCTGCTAGTGGAGAAAGGTTGCAAATCAATTACAAAATTCCAAAGGCCTATATTTGTAAAAATAAGGTCTGTATTCCCACATCTTTCTTTCTAGTCAAGAATATCACGAACCAAGTAATTCCTGGTATTCCGTTCCTTAGGAAAATATTTCTTATCACTAATATTGATGAACAAGGACTTAAAGGAAGCTTCGAAAACAAAGAAGTATACTTTAAATTCATTACAGAACCAATTACACGAATTCCCAGTGAAATTAAAGATTCTATTCTTATTAAAGCTAAAGAAAATCAAATAAATTATTTGAAACAAGAAATTAGTATACTTACGATTGAGGATAAAATCCAAAATCCTAAGTTACAAAAGAAAATTAAATTAATTCATAATGAATTTACATTGCAAATATGCAACGATCTCTCAAATGCATTCTGGAACTGGAAGAAACATATTCTCTACCTTACGTGGAAGACTTTAGTGAGAAAAATATTCCTACTAAAGCTCGTCCTTGCCAAATGAATGCTGAATTATCAGAATTATGTAAGAAAGAAATAAATTCTCTCTCACAGAAAGGTTTATAAAACCGTCAAAGTCTCCGTGGTCTTGTACTGCATTTTATGTTAATAATGCAGCAGAAAAAGAAAGAGGAGCACCTAGGTTAGTAATCAATTACAAACATTTGAATAAAGTTTTAAAATGGATTAGATATCCTATTCCTAATAAAAAGGATTTACCCGATCGATTGCATAATGCAATTTTATTTTCAAAATTTGATTTAAAATCTGCCTTTTGTAGCACCCGGGTTCCCCCGTAAGTATTTAGGGCCAATAAATTAGTAAAATGCGACTTTGTGATTTATGTGCATTAAGGTGAATTATGTGCATAAACGTGATTTACGTGCTCAATATGATTTAAGTGAAGCTTCGTGTTTTATGAAATTGGGTGCGATTAAGTGGTGCTAAGTGGCCCCTAACTTGTTTAAACGATTTTCGAAAATAGGCTACAATTTTAATGGGCTAGATTTAAAATTTAGGCCCAATATTGATTTAGGCCCAAACCACAAATAAAACAATTAAGAGACAAACTTCCCTAAAATAGGGAATGCCCCACGCCACCCCACGCCTTATCTACCATAAGCTAAGGAAAATATCCAAATTGATTATTCAAACTCCACAACCACATCTAAGAAGAACATCGAAAGACAAGAGGGAGGAAAAGGAAGGAGCCGAGACGATTTTCACACCAAAAAGGCACTCCAAGTAGCTAAGACTTCGAGTGGTAAGTAAAGCATCCTTCCTAGTCTCGAAACCTTCATAATTTAAGATATCCCCGTTGTAAGAATCACATGAGGTTCACGAAACTTAGGGAATATTAGGGTCGTTACTTTGGGTGAACTAGGATAGGGTGATTTAGTGAATGATTTAGAACTTATAACCTTACTTTTGGGGTAGAGACTCACACAATTTTAAGGATGAAGAGAGAATGATATTCATAAGTTCGGCTAGAATGATAATGAGAAGTTAGTTTCGGGCGATTCGTGAATGAGAGGGACATATAATCGGGCGACTTCTGAGCATGTTAGTATAAGTTTAGATCAAGTAATAAAATCGGGCGATTTACCACGGAATAACTAGATCTCGGCGATTTCTAAATCGGGTGGAAACCAAGTTTAACAAACACCAAATCGGGCGATTTGAAACTGAGAGAGAACCTCGGCGATTTGAGGGATTCAATGCTAAGCAAATCGGGCGATTTCGCCCTACGAGGATCTCGGCGATTTCAGACAGCCAACTCATGCAAATCGGGCGATTTCCATCCTTGCAAGCCCTCAAATCGACCGAAAACAATTCCTACTCTATGCATGAATTCGGGATGACGTCATGATGACGACAAGGCACGGCGATTTCATGTGTGCAACCAAATCGGGCGAAATGTCTTGGGCGCACCATGCATGGAATCGGGCAAGGTGAATACAATGAAATCGGACGACTTAATTGGACATTCCACGTGGCACAAGTAGAACAAATCGCCGAACTTGGACTCATGCATGAAGAAATCGGGCGAAATCAAGAGCAAAGTGGGCGATCTGAAAACCCTAGAATCGAGCGATTAATAGACTTTCATATCATGAATCGGGCGATTTGCTCATGAATTTGAAAGTACTAGGAGATTAAATCGGGCAGATGAAATTCGTACAAAGACAAATCGGGCGATTCGGATAAATTATAGTCGGGCGAATTAAACGTGAACAAATCTTCTAAATTTCGCCGAACACCCTAGGTCACGAATTTTATACTAACCTTACTTAAGAATTTATTGGGTGGGACTTGACCTAGTAAGTGCCGAACTACTTAGGATTCTAACGAAAATTAATGTAGTCCGATAATTTCGTTCGACCTAATTAATTAATTAACGAGGGCATAATACTAATACGATGATATTATGTTTAAAGGTCGTACGTTAGGAGCTAACGGGGAAGATATTAATTACGCTCGGACGACAGGTAAGTAGAAGTCCAACTACGACACACAACTTGTTTTACGTGCCTAATTTGCGTGATTATGTGCTTACGTGGTTTCATGAATTAGTAAATTGATTGAAGTACTTAAATGTGGTAAGTCTACGTTGCATCTACCTGCATCTGCATATGCATACTCACGTGCACACACGAACTCGTGAGAGAGGGTCGTGGGATTGAGCGTGCATAATGATGTGTCGCTTGTACGCGACGAGGACTTGCCGATGTGGGCAAGTGTGTCGACTCGTAGTTGAGTCAGGGGCTATCTCCTATGTTACCAGTGCGGCGTTTAGCGTCGTCGTACTATTATTGTAGATATATATATGTTGATATCCTATGGATATGATTGGGCATGGCCCGTGGCTGTAAGGTGCGACCTGGAGGGTGCGACCTGAGGGTGTAAGCGACACAGGGTGGAACCCTGGTGTAGGCGACCTCAGCGTGGGCTACCAGCGTGAGCGACGCCGGACAGTCGGGGACGACCGGGTTCATATGGCGACCTAGGGGAACGATGTGCATCCTAGGGTTCGGCCATCCGGCGTGGACCGCTGTCGTGTTGTCCCTGAGGGACGTGAGCTCTTGTTGTGCATAGTGAGATTAGCCGAGGGCCCTGAGTGACATTAGTCTGAGTACGTTGGTACGACTGTAATATGCATCGGCGCGGTTCGCCTTTGCGAGTGTTATTTGCATCGGCGAGGATTGCCTTTGCGAGTGCTATATGCATCGGCGTGGATTGCCTTTGCGAGTGATATATGCATCGGCGCGGATTGCCGTTGCGGGGGAGTGACACGTGCACACATGCATGATTTCTGCTTACTGAGCCTCGGTGGCTCATTCCTTACGTTGTGTGTTGTAGGCACCGGCGATCACGGTATGTGACCGCGTCTTCAAGGCAAGGCCAACCTTTTGGAGCTTCGTGCTGCTTTTGGGGTGGACGTGTGTGTGTGGATGACGACCTGTGAGGCCGGGCGCATAGGAGCTTTTGCTGTGCCGACACACCTTCGCCGTTGTAGATAGACCATGTCTGGACCCTGATGTTCGACATGCATTCTTTTGTCTTGTATAGAACAATGTTCCATTTCGTAAATAAAAAATTTGTACGCGTTTTCGGTGCACTTCTTTATTTGCAAACTCACTAGGCACGTAGAAATGCGCTAGAATAGGCGGTTAGGAAGTCGGGGCGTGACAGGGTGGTATCAGAGCTTCGGTCACAGGTTCTGTAGACTGTCCACACACACACACCCAAAAGAGCGGAAGCGGCCTTGCAAGTAAGTGTTAAGTCTATGTGAATTTCTATGTCGTATAATTTATTGGCCATAGGACAATCAGGATAGGGTATAAAGATGGTAAGAACGAGAGGAGAGTCAAGTGGTGGCGACGACCAGAACAGGGGAAACACGGCCCCTCCCGACAATCGGGATGCAACGATTTTCCAGCTAACGGAATTAGTCCGTCAGCAGTCGGCGCAGATCCAACAACTGATCCAACAGAATACTGCTAATGCTGGACCAACTCAGGCGGAAAGGACTGAGGTGGTGGGAGAACGATTCCGAAGGTTGAACCCACCGACCTTCGAGGACACAGCTGATTCGACAGCGGCTGAAGACTGGTTGAGGACTCTTGAGAGCATGTTCGTTTATAGCAGGGTCCCGGAGGCAGAAAAGGCCCTCTGTGCTGCGTTCCTACTACGAGGGAGCGCAGGACACTGGTGGGACACCATCATGGTGTTAGAAAACCCCGCTACAATGAGCTGGGAGAGATTCAAGGAGTTGTTCAGGGGCAAGTATCTCACCGCCCCTATTCGAGCACAGCGCCTGAATGAATTCATCAATCTCAGGCAGGGGCCCATGACGGTGGCCGAATACATAAGGAAGTTTGAGCAGCTGTCCAGGTTCGCTGCTCACATGATCAGCACGGAAGCTCTAAAGGTCGAACGCTTCCTGGAAGGATTGAAGCCTGAGCTCTACAGAGCATGGCGGGAATTCAGGGAGCGACTTACTCTCAAGTAGCAGAGAGAGCTATGGTCGCTGAACAGGCGGAAGCCAGGATCTTGAAGGCACAAGAGGCCAAACGCAAGTTCGCGCAAACGCAAGGAGCGCAATGGAGCGGAGGAGACCAGAAACGACAGTTCGTGCCTAAAGGGGGCAAGAAGAAATTCCAGAACAGGCCTCCTCAACAGCCTCAGGGGACGATGAACAGACCCCCAAATCCAAACCAAAACCAGGGAGCAGCGCAGGGCCCATATTGCCAGAGGTGTGGGAAAAGGCACTTTGGGAACTGCAACATGCAAATCAACACCTGCTTTAGATGCGGGAAGCCGGGCCACTTTGTGAGACAGTGCCCGGAGGGTGCTTCGGGAAATCAGACCGGGAGTCAGGCAGGACCTCAAATGGTGCCAGCTCGGGTGTACACCATCACATTCGAGGAAGCAGAGAACAATCCAGAGGTGGTAGCAGGTATCCTACTGGTCCACCAAACTCCCACGTGCATTCTAGTAGATTCCGGGGCGACCCACTCGTTTGCGTCTGTGAAGTATGTGATGAAACTCGGGGTGACGCCTGAGCGAGTAGATTATGAGTATAGCGTAGCAATTCCAAGCGGGGCACCAACTAGGACTAGTCAAATGTTAAGAAATTGCCCAATCCTAGTCGGTAATAGAGAATTACCTGTAGACCTAATAGACATCCCGATGGACGACTACGAGGTGATCCTCGGGATGGACTGGCTCTCGAAGTACGGAGCAGTGATAGACTGTAACCGTAAGATGGTTACGTTCAGTTTAGAAGGGGAGGAACCTTTAACCTTCAAGGGGACAACGAAGAGGAGAGGCCCTCCGAGAATATCAACCTTAAAAGCTCAGCGATTAATCAACTCAGGATGCGAGGCATACCTGGTGTTCGCGCTGAAGGCAGAAGAGAATACCCCCACGAAACTTGAAGACGTACCCGTGATTAAGGAATTCTCCGACGTATTCCCGGAGGACTTGCCGGGATTACCCCCAGACAGGGAAATTGAGTTTACGATTGACCTGGTGCCGGGAGCAGCACCAGTGTCCAAGGCTCCATATCGCTTAGCGCCAACCGAATTAAAGGAGTTGAAGGAACAAATAGATGAACTCCTACAAAAAGGATTCATTCAGACCAGCTTTTCTCCCTGGGGTGCGCCAGTCCTATTCGTACGAAAGAAGGATGGCTCGATGAGATTGTGCATAGACTATAGGGAGTTGAACAAGCTGACGATCAAGAACAAGTATCCACTACCCCGAATAGACGACCTCTTCGACCAATTACGAGGCGCCACAGTATTTTCTAAGATCGACTTGAGGTCGGGCTACCATCAACTGAAAATCCGCAAGGAAGACATTCCCAAAACGGCGTTCAGTACCAGATACGGGCACTTCGAATTCCTAGTAATGCCCTTTGGACTGACGAACGCACCGGCGGCCTTCATGGACCTAATGAACCGGGTGTTCGAAGCCTATCTAGACAAGTTCGTGATCGTGTTCATAGATGACATCCTCGTCTACTCCAAGACGAAGGAGGAGCACGAACAACACCTACGAGTAGTACTGGGAGTATTGAGGGAAAAACAGTTGTACGCCAAGTATAAGAAGTGTGAATTTTGGCTGGATCAAATAGCGTTCTTGGGGCACATCGTCTCGGGAGCGGGAATCTCGGTGGACCCGAGCAAGATAGAAGCAATTAGTGACTGGCCGCAGCCGACCAACGTAACGGAAGTACGGAGCTTCCTAGGCTTAGCAGGCTACTATAGGAAATTCATCAAAGATTTCTCTAGAATCGCCTCTACGCTGACAAAGTTGACCAAGAAGAACACGCCTTTTCAATGGAACAAAGAGTGTGAACAAAGCTTTCAAGAACTGAAAAAGCGGCTTACTACAGCCCCAGTACTAACGATACCCACGGGAACAGGAGGGTTCTCAGTGTATAGCGATGCCTCGAAGAGCGGGTTAGGGTGCGTACTGATGCAGAACGGTAACGTGGTGGCTTACGCCTCACGGCAACTAAAGGAGTACGAAAAGAACTATCCTACACACGACTTGGAGCTTGCGGCGGTAGTCTTCGCTCTCAAGATTTGGAGGCACTACTTGTATGGAGAGAGATGCGAAATTTACACCGATCACAAGAGTTTAAAGTATTTCTTCACCCAGAAGGAACTCAACATGAGGCAGAGAAGATGGCTGGAGTTAGTGAAAGACTACGATTGTGTAATCAACTACCACCCAGGAAAGGCGAACGTGGTAGCTGATGCTCTAAGCAGGAAATCAGTAAGCGCGGAACTTCAACGGCTCGACGTGGAAGTCGTACCATTGGGAGAAGTCGAGGTGAAGTTAGCAGCTCTGACTCTGCAACCAACGCTACTGGAGCAGATCAAAAAGGCACAGGAAAACGACGAATTTTACCTAAAAACCAAGGGAGCGCAGACTGAGCAGTCGACGATGGACTTCGCATTTCGGGAAGACGGAAGCCTATACTACAAGAGTAGATTGTACGTTCCGAACGACGCGGACCTCAGACGAGTCATAATGACGGAAGCACATACCACGCCATATTCGATACATCCAGGGGCTACGAAGCTATATAGGGATCTAAGGACTAACTACTAGTGGCCGGGAATGAAAAAGGACGTAGCGACGTTCGTGAGCCAATGCCTCACTTGCCAGCAAATCAAGGCAGAACACCAGCGGCCGGCTGGGACACTACAACCTTTACCAATCCCAGAGTGGAAATGGGACAATATAACGATGGATTTCGTGAGCGGATTGCCAAGGAACGCGAAAGGACACGACGCAATCTGGGTAATCGTAGACCGACTTACGAAATCTGCCCATTTTCTGCCAATAAGTACTATGTTTACCATGGAGCGCTATGCAGAATTGTATATCCAAGAGATAGTAAGACTCCATGGGACACCCTTAACGATAGTTTCAGACCGCGATTCACGGTTTCTATCTAAATTCTGGACAAGTTTACAAAAGGCCATGGGGACAAAGTTGGCATTTAGCACAGCATATCATCCGCAAACGGACGGCCAATCCGAGCGGACGATCCAAACACTGGAAGATATGCTACGAGCCTGCGTACTTGATTTCAAAGGCAACTGGAGCAAGTACCTTCCACTTGTAGAATTCTCGTACAACAATAGCTACCAAGCTACAATTGGGATGGCTCCTTATGAAGCCTTATACGGGCGGAAGTGCAGATCCCCAGTGCATTGGGATGAAGTAGGTGAACGGGCGATGTTAGGCCCAGACATGATACGGGAAATGACGGAAATTATTACGATGATCCGAGAAAGAATGCGCACGGCGCAGAGTAGACGGAAGAGTTATGCGGATCGAAGACGTAGACCGCTAGAATTCGAAGTTGATGATTGGGTCTTTGTGAAGGTGTCACCGATGAAGGGAGTCAAAAGGTTCGGAAAGAAGGGAAAACTAAGCCCGAGATACATCGGTCCCTTCAAAATAATAAAGAGAGTTGGTGAAGTGGCATACCAACTAGAACTACCAGCATCGTTGTCGCAAGTACACGATGTATTCCATGTTTCCACGTTGCGGAAGTATATTACTGACCCAAGCCACGTGTTGATAAACGACTCACTGCACCAACACTTGAAACCAGACCTGAGTTATGAGGAAATTCCCGTAGAGGTATTGATGCACGAGACGAAGAGACTTAGGAACAAAGAGATTCCTCTAGTAAAAGTTCTGTGGCGGAATCAGTCAGTAGAGGAAGCCACATGGGAACACGAGGATGAGATGAAAACCCGCTATCCTGAATTGTTCCGAACGGGCTGATTTCGGGGGCGAAATCCTCCTTAAGGGGGGGAGGATGTAGCACCCGGGTTCCCCCGTAAGTATTTAGGGCCAATAAATTAGTAAAATGCGACTTTGTGATTTATGTGCATTAAGGTGAATTATGTGCATAAACGTGATTTACGTGCTCAATATGATTTAAGTGAAGCTTCGTGTTTTATGAAATTGGGTGCGATTAAGTGGTGCTAAGTGGCCCCTAACTTGTTTAAACGATTTTCGAAAATAGGCTACAATTTTAATGGGCTAGATTTAAAATTTAGGCCCAATATTGATTTAGGCCCAAACCACAAATAAAACAATTAAGAGACAAACTTCCCTAAAATAGGGAATGCCCACGCCACCCCACGCCTTATCTACCATAAGCTAAGGAAAATATCCAAATTGATTATTCAAACTCCACAACCACATCTAAGAAGAACATCGAAAGACAAGAGGGAGGAAAAGGAAGGAGCCGAGACGATTTTCACACCAAAAAGGCACTCCAAGTAGCTAAGACTTCGAGTGGTAAGTAAAGCATCCTTCCTAGTCTCGAAACCTTCATAATTTAAGATATCCCCGTTGTAAGAATCACATGAGGTTCACGAAACTTAGGGAATATTAGGGTCGTTACTTTGGGTGAACTAGGATAGGGTGATTTAGTGAATGATTTAGAACTTATAACCTTACTTTTGGGGTAGAGACTCACACAATTTTAAGGATGAAGAGAGAATGATATTCATAAGTTCGGCTAGAATGATAATGAGAAGTTAGTTTCGGGCGATTCGAGAATGAGAGGGACATATAATCGGGCGACTTCTGAGCATGTTAGTATAAGTTTAGATCAAGTAATAAAATCGGGCGATTTACCACGGAATAACTAGATCTCGGCGATTTCTAAATCGGGTGGAAACCAAGTTTAACAAACACCAAATCGGGCGATTTGAAACTGAGAGAGAACCTCGGCGATTTGAGGGATTCAATGCTAAGCAAATCGGGCGATTTCGCCCTACGAGGATCTCGGCGATTTCAGACAGCCAACTCATGCAAATCGGGCGATTTCCATCCTTGCAAGCCCTCAAATCGGCCGAAAACAATTCCTACTCTATGCATGAATTCGGGATGACGTCATGATGACGACAAGGCACGGCGATTTCATGTGTGCAACCAAATCGGGCGAAATGTCTTGGGCGCACCATGCATGGAATCGGGCAAGGTGAATACAATGAAATCGGACGACTTAATTGGACATTCCACGTGGCACAAGTAGAACAAATCGCCGAACTTGGACTCATGCATGAAGAAATCGGGCGAAATCAAGAGCAAAGTGGGCGTTCTGAAAACCCTAGAATCGAGCGATTAATAGACTTTCATATCATGAATCGGGCGATTTGCTCATGAATTTGAAAGTACTAGGAGATTAAATCGGGCAGATGAAATTCGTACAAAGACAAATCGGGCGATTCGGATAAATTATAGTCGGGCGAATTAAACGTGAACAAATCTTCTAAATTTCGCCGAACACCCTAGGTCACGAATTTTATACTAACCTTACTTAAGAATTTATTGGGTGAGGACTTGACCTAGTAAGTGCCGAACTACTTAGGATTCTAACGAAAATTAATGTAGTCCGATAATTTCGTTCGACCTAATTAATTAATTAACGAGGGCATAATACTAATACGATGATATTATGTTTAAAGGTCGTACGTTAGGAGCTAACGGGGAAGATATTAATTACGCTCGGACGACAGGTAAGTAGAAGTCCAACTACGACACACAACTTGTTTTACGTGCCTGATTTGCGTGATTATGTGCTTACGTGGTTTCATGAATTAGTAAATTGATTGAAGTACTTAAATGTGGTAAGTCTACGTTGCATCTACCTGCATCTGCATATGCATACTCACGTGCACACACGAACTCGTGAGAGAGGGTCGTGGGATTGAGCGTGCATAATGATGTGTCGCTTGTACGCGACGAGGACTTGCCGATGTGGGCAAGTGTGTCGACTCGTAGTTGAGTCAGGGGCTATCTCCTATGTTACCAGGGCGGCGTTTAGCGTCGTCGTACTATTATTGTAGATATATATATGTTGATATCCTATGGATATGATTGGGCATGGCCGTGGCGGTAAGGTGCGACCTGGAGGGTGCGACCTGAGGGTGTAAGCGACACAGGGTGGAACCCTGGTGTAGGCGACCTCAGCGTGGGCTACCAGCGTGAGCGACCGCCGGACAGTCGGGGACGACCGGGTTCATATGGCGACCTAGGGGAACAATGTGCATCCTAGGGTTCGGCCATCCGGCGTGGACCGCTGTCGTGTTGTCCCTGAGGGACGTGAGCTCTTGTGGTGCATAGTGAGATTAGCCGAGGGCCCTGAGTGACATTAGTCTGAGTACGTTGGTACGACTGTAATATGCATCGGCGCGGTTCGCCTTTGCGAGTGTTATATGCATCGGCGAGGATTGCCTTTGCGAGTGCTATATGCATCGGCGTGGATTGCCTTTGCGAGTGATATATGCATCGGCGCGGATTGCCATTGCGGGGGAGTGACACGTGCACACATGCATGATTTCTGCTTACTGAGCCTCGGTGGCTCATTCCTTACGTTGTGTGTTGTAGGCACCGGCGATCACGGTATGTGACCGCGTCTTCAAGGCAAGGCCAACCTTTTGGAGCTTCGTGCTGCTTTTGGGGTGGACGTGTGTGTGTGGATGACGACCTGTGAGGCCGGGCGCATAGGAGCTTTTGCTGTGCCGACACACCTTCGCCGTTGTAGATAGACCATGTCTGGACCCTGATGTTCGACATGCATTCTTTTGTCTTGTATAGAACAATGTTCCATTTCGTAAATGAAAAATTTGTACGCGTTTTCGGTGCACTTCTTTATTTGCAAACTCACTAGGCACGTAGAAATGCGCTAGAATAGGCGGTTAGGAAGTCGGGGCGTGACACCTTTTGGCAAATCCAAGTTGAAGAAAAAATCGGTATAAAACCGCTTTTACAGTCCCAATTGGTCAATTTGAATGGAACGTTATGCCTTTTGGTTTGAAAAACGCTCCTTCGGAGTTTCAAAATATTATGAATGATATATTCATTCCTTATAGTAATTTTATAATTGTCTATATTGATGACATTTTTGTATTTTCTAAAGATATCGAAACACATTTTAAACATCTAGATATTTTTAAAAAAAATAATTATTCAAAATGGGTTAGTTATATCTAGTCCAAAAATGATTTTATTTCAAACAAAAGTTAGATTTTTGCGTCATACTATTGAAAAAGGTAGTATTACTCCAATTAATAGAAGCATTGAATTTGCGTCAAAATTTCCTGACCAAATTCTAGACAAAACTCAATTACAAAGATTTTTAGGAAGTTTAACTTATATTTCTCCTTATTATAAAAATCTTGCAATTGATACATCTATTTTATATGATAGATTAAAAAAGACGCATTGTCAGTGGACAAATAGTCATACTGAGGCAACAAGAAAATTAAAAGTAAAGTTACTCATCTTCCTTGTCTCATGCTTGCTAATCCTAATTGGCAAAAAATTATTGAGACGGATGCGTCTGATATTGGATTTGGAGGAATACTAAAACATGTTTCTCCAGATGACAAATTTGAGCATCTTGTTAGATTCCATTCAGGAAAATGGAATAATGCTCAGAAAAATTATGCCACTATAGCAAGAGATTCTCGCTATAGTAAAATGTGTTTTAAAATTTCAAGATGATCTTTACAATCAAAAGTTTTTAATAAAAACTGATTGTCAAGCTGCGAAATTCATGTTTCAAAAGGTTTCAAACATAATGTCTCGAAACAAATGTTTGCGAGATGGCAGGCTCATTTAGCTCCTTTTGACTTTGAAATAATTTATAAAAAGGAAAGTGATAATAGTCTTCCTGATTATCTTACACGTGAATATTTAACATGAATTTTTTTCAAATTGCAGCAATGTCCCAATACGGGAGAGGTTTCGCCTCTAATAGAGGTGGACGTGGTCGTGGTCGTGTCATCGCCCAAATGGGTAACAAGAAACTTGTAAAAGAAAATCTTTCACAATTTTCTGCGTCTTCAAGCAATGCTTGGAATGAAGATGTTGGATTTAAATATATCTAAGCAATCCGGTTTGATGAACACAAAACTTAGTAATTGTATTACTAACATATTTATTGAGTGTACAGATGAGCTCGGTTCGAAAAACAGATATCAAATATGAGCTCAGGGCGAAAAACTGGATCGGTCATCTGCCGGTCAATACTGGTCAATGCGGTCAACTGTCGGTCAACCCTGTTTCGATTGGTCAGACTGGATTGGACTAGTCTGGTATCGGTCTGGACTGATTCGGTTTCAGACTGACTGGTCGGTTTCGGTCTGAACTGGTCTGGTTTCAAAGTGACTGGTCGGTTTCGGTCTGGACTGGTTCGGTTTCAGACTGACTGGTCGGTTTCGGTCTGCACTGGTCCGGTTTCAGACTGACTGGTCGGTTTCGGTCTTGACTGGTTCGGTCAGTGACTGGTCCGGTCAATGACTGACTAGTCAACTGTTGACTGATGTACAGCTCTTTACTGCAGCAATAGAGGTACAGACAGATAAAGCTGACAGCATTGACCAAAGTCAACAAAGGCTCCCAAAGGCTCCCAACGGCTTTATTATTGAGTCTAACGGCTATATCAAGGTGGGAAGACCTATAGAAACAACAGTGGGCAGAAACAAGCTAAGGATCCTAGAGAAAATACATACACATCAAAAGAGAGATCCAATAGAGAAGAACAAGAGCATAGAGAAAGGAAGAAAATAAAGAGAGTTCTTCCAAGTGTGTGGGTTATAAAAGAGAGAGTGCTACAATATTCAAACCCACACACCTCACTCACACAATAGAGAGTTGAGCAAAAGTAGATTAGTTGAGTGAGAGTCTTAGCACATAGACTATAAACAAGTGTATGTAGTCTTCGCACCGAGACAAGAAAGAATGGTGCCGTCTTAGCTAAGAGACGTAAAATATCAAAGTGGTTGTGAGATTGCGGCATACAACGTTTACGGTTGACCTTGCGAGGTGCCGCAAGTTCCCAAGGGACTTTAAAAAGCTCTTGGAAGAGATGGACTACAAAAAGTTGTCTAGGTGATTCACTAGATTAAGCTGAAGTCAGCGGGTAGGTTGTATTGTGAGTGTATAACTGAAGATCTAGTGAACCTTCCTTGCGAGGAAGAAGGGGAGACGTAGGAGAGTTAACTCTGAACTTCCATAACAAATATCGTGTCTCCACTTCTACAAACCGAAACCACACATACCCCCAAACACCCACACTCAAAGTGTTCGACAAAATGCCTCAACCACCTCCATTCACCAAAACCGGATAAAGTTACCCACATACACAAACCACCTCACATAGTTCACAATCAAGTCTAATATATTCCGCACTTGGCCTTGATTGAAGATTGGAAACCGGTTTCACTCTCTAACCGGACGTGAAACCCACTAATGAGCGAAAAATGGTGACTGGTGTTATTCACCCCCCTCTAACACCCGGTCCACGATCCTAACAGAGGACGATCCAATTTACAAAGAATTTCTTGAATACAAGAACAAAGGCGCAATCACAAAATAAAGAAGGTACTTCTTATGCAAAAATAATTGCAGAAGACGACGGAGATGTCGATTATGAAAAAAAGAATCATACAGAGGTAATACTTTTGTTAGAATTCAAAGATTTAAAATGGTCTGATGAACCTTGGACTTTAATGTCAAGGTATCTAGACAGAGCATCATATGCTGCTACTTGCTATAAAAATCGTGATACTTATGAGAATATTCTTAAGTCCACGGGAACATGTGATTTTGATCACTTTAATGCGGGAAATTCCCCAATTGCTTTGAAAAAAGGTTATACCTTTAGTAAAATTATTTTCAGTGTTACTCAACCACAGATGGAATTAGGCGAGTCCTCAAAGAGAGTTTCTGAATACACTACTTCAGAACCAAAATTAAACAATGCAAGGCAAGATCAACAACATACAACTGATGGATCTCGACACAGAAACCCAACGTATTTCAGTCAACAAGCTCAAGAAGAGATGGATCTGGATCAATTATTTGAGCACATATACATCTCTCTAAACAGGCCAATCACCAATTCCTTTTCAAATGCAGAAACCAGTGCTTGTCCATCACCTCCCGAATTCGACCCTATTCCTGAACAAACTTTTCCAACTTCAAACGTTGAAACCTCAATCCCAGAAACACAGCCAGAGGACTCATCAACTTCCGCATGCAATCCTACTACTTCTGTGATTGAGTATATATTAAATGAGGGATCAAAAACAGATGTTCCAACACTACCTCATGAAAAGAAATGGATTAGAAGTCATACAGCAGATCAAATCATTGGGGATCCCTCTACTGGAGTAAAGACCAGAGGTTCGCTCTCAAATAAGTGTAACTTTACCTGTTTCTTGAGTCAAACAAAACCTACCAGAGTAATTGTCGCACTACATGATCCAAACTGGATAGTAGCCATGCAAGAGGAAATCAATCAATTCGAGCGTCTCAGGGTCTGTAATCTAGTTCCTCGTCCAAAAGGTAAGACAATAATCGGAACGAAATGTGTATTTAAGAACAAGAAAGACGAGGAAGGTGTGGTAATTCGTAACAAGGCCAGACTTGTAGCTAAAGGATACAATCAGCAAGAAGGAATTGACTATGATGAGACTTTTGCCCTGTAGCAAGAATTGAAGCCATCAGACTGTTTCTTGCATATGCGGCACACAAAGACTTTACTGTCTATCAAATGGACGTAAAGACTGCCTTCTTGAATGGAATTTTGAAGGAAGAAGTTTATGTCTCACAGCCAGACGGATTTCTCAATCAAGAACATCCAGATTTCGTCTACAAACTCGGAAAGGCTCTATATGGACTAAAGCAAGCACCAAGAGCATGGTACGAGGTCTTATCTGACTTCCTTATCAACTCAGGCTTCAGTTGTAGAATACCATTTGCAATTGTGCTTGATTTTATTAGTTGTCCTTGTAATTAGGGGCGTTTTGTATAGTAGTCCTTAGATTAGGACTAGTTTGATATTTATACCAAGTTTGTTTGGTATAGATACATGTAAATCAATTGAGCTTAGGAGAGAAAGTTTAGAGAATTGATCCGAAGGGCTTGCAATTCGATTTCTAGAGAGAGAAACAACAGTAACTTTCTCACTCTAATTGAATTCTCTCTAGTGTTCTTAACTTGAGTTTTTCGATCGAATCTAAACGATCGAATTACTATGAATTCTAGCCTAGGATCGTAGAGTTGTTAATCTGAGGACCTAACAATTGGTATCAGAGCAGATTCGTTCTGTTTTGAATCGTAAATTGTAGAATTGGATCGAAATTTTATTTCGAACACTGTTCCATCGAAGAACAGATTTGGCGCGAAAAGTTTTTCGATCTAATATCTTAATTATGTGCTTAATTGACTTGAATCTGATGTTTCAGTGCTAGATTAAGTGATAAATGATCATTGCGACTAAATCAGTAGCAGTTTGAACGTCGAATTTTGATTAATTTGATTCTGAATTTTACCGTTGACGAAGAACATGAAGAACACGTTCCGATTTTGATCAAATTCGATATATTTTGCTTCATAACGTGTTTAATTGCTTGTTCGTGCGTGATTAGTACTTGATTGCGAGCAATTACCTCAAACTTCACTATCTGATTCTTTGTTTTTGCTCGAATTTGTGTTAATCATACTCTGTGAATTTTTCTCGCTAAGTTTTGCGATCGGATTAGTTTCTCGATCGATAAACTTAGCGCGAGAATTTTTCTCGGTAAGAATACGAAGTCAGCGCTAGAATCGTCATCAGCAGAAACGTTTTTAGTTAGAAATATTTCTCGAGCATTATCCAGCGAAAAACTTTTTCGAGTGAGACCAATTTTGACCTTGCATGCGTAATAACTTTCACTCGAAAAACTTTTTCAGTCAAACCTTTTAACGTTTGACCAGGCGAAAATCATTTATACGCGAGAAACTTTTCTAGTCAACGGATTTATTTTGACTTGTCGAGAAACTTACTAACGTACTGTTTCTTTACGATCGAAATACATTCACGATCAGGAAATTTTTCTCGACTGAACGATTTGGGAAATTTATTTCCCTCGTAAAATTTTCCGCTGACAAAATTTCTCGCACGAAAACAGTAAATACATTCTATATCGACGAAATTAATTTCGATCATACTCTAAAGATTGAATCGAAAATAATTGTCGATCTAATCTTCGAATCAAATGCTACTAACAAATTTCGTCACTTGTGAAGCACTTTACATCGTCTTCAACCCTCAAAACAATCAACGAAGATCCTTCAACAACTCGACTACTATAATACAAACATGGATGCATACTCACTCTGAAATGACAACCGTCCGCCGATCTTGCAAAGAGGCGAATACACAGTGTGGAGAAGCCGCTTCCTGAATTTCATCGCTCTAAAGGATCAAGCCGAAAATCTACTGCAGTCCCTTGAAGAGGGACCGGCACAGTTTTGGGTTCATGTACCAGGGGACGAAACAGCTACTCCAGCAATTCCAGCTTCTAGGCGACTAAAGGAGCCTAGAGAATACTCTCTGGAGGAAAGAGCTCGAGCTAAGGCTGATCTAGTAGCCATGAATACCCTTATGCAGGGCATCCCCAACGATATACACAGACAAATCGACAGCCTTACATCGGCCAAACGGATGTAGGATGAGCTGCATAGGATGATGCAAAGGACGGAAGTTGGCATAAACGCCAAGAAGGCGAACATTCTCACTGCTTACGACTCATTCAAAGCAAAGCCGGAGGAGAGTCTATACGAAATCTACCAACGATACCTCACTCTTCTCAACGAGATGAGGAAGATAGAAATAACGAAGACAAACATAAGATTTCTATCTTCTCTGCCCACGGAATGGAAGAAAATATCCACTCAAATACGACAAAATAAAGATCTAGAGGAGTTGGATGTCCATGCCGTGTTCGATAATCTCGCTCAGCATGAGGATGATATCCGCGAGATTACCAAAAAGCAGAAAGGCAAACAAACCGATGACACGGTTGCCTTAGTCTCGGAGAAGAGGAGCACAAGATCAAGAAAGGAAAAGATCGTTAGGCCACCTTCATCATCAGAGTCGGAAGATGAATCGGACTCCGACATCGAGCCGAACATGAAAGACCTTGGAAAACAGTTAGCTCTCATTGGACAAATGATGAGCAAGAAGTAATTCAAGAAGAAGTCTTCAACCTCAGCCAATAGACTTCGGACTACAAGCTCCAAGAACAAAGAACGTGCTCCGGAGAGTTCCGAGGTCAAGAATCCCAAAGAGACTAACAAATGCTTTAACTGTGGCAAAGCAGGTCACTTCGCCAGAGAGTGCACTCTCCCGGAGGAAAGAGATGCATACTACTACTCCAGGAAGCTTCAATTGACAAAACAGAAAGAAGCTGGAATAGCTCTCATGGCCGGACATGACCAATGGCTCGAGGACACGTCGAGCTCCGAAGAAGAGAACTTAGCCCTCATGGCCCGTCTCGACAACGAATTGGACGCCGAAACATCCACTCGTACGGACGACGACAACACATCCACGTCTTCAAATGAGGTAGTCACTCCTTCCACATTATTGACCATGTTAGAATCATATCAAAAGCAATATGCTAACATGAAACGTGAGCAGAAAAGTATGAAGGAAGTAGAGAACGAACTTGAGAGAGCTCAGGAGAAGATAGATAGTCTCGAACAAGAACTTAGGAGCTCTAGTGTAAAAATAGATGAACTTACTAAGAGCCTCCATTCTAGAGAGACTAGTCAACCTCAACTAGGACAACAGAGCGAAAAGATTAAGGAATTAGAAGATAGGCTAGCAATAACTACAATTGCTTGGTTAGAAATCTCAACGAGAAAGCCATTTTAAATTGTAGGATAACCGAACCTACCTCTAAGATCACTAACTTAGAAGCTCAATTAGAAACATCGAATGCTAAGATTAGTGAGCTTAGTAAGGATTTCGATGCCTGTCAAGCCGCTAAACTAACCGTGGAAAATAGTTATGCTCTCATAGGTGAGGAACGCAAGAAACTATATGCCACATTAAAGAAATTAGACGATATAGTTACGCGTAGGGGACAATCCGAACAGACGATATTTTTGAAGAAGCCCAAGGATATAGAGTTCTATAATCCTATAGAAGGCATAGGTTTCACTAACCCGTGTGTTTTACAAAAGAAAGAAATATACGATGTTAAACACATGGGCTTAGGAATAACCTCTCTTGGAAATTTTACTGAATCGTCTTATGAAAATACTTTCGATTCATCCATTAGACAAGGTCCACATGGTCCAGAAATCCCCTTTGACTACGAAGAACTAAATGAAAGGGACAAAAATAGGAAAGAAACTCTAACACCTGTCTGCAATTTAGTTCAAATTCTACCTCGTGACTCTCAAACACACCACGAGGAAGTTAAAACCGTTAATTATAAAAATTCTCTCTACAAACCCCCTATTATAAAACAGATAGAGGAGTCACAGGCAAAGTTAGAAAAAGAAGGAGAGAATTTCGAAGCTGAAAAGAAAAAATTCTTTAAGGAGATGGAAAATCTCAAGGCTTCCTCGTCCTCCCAAACTACCTCTCACGCTATTACAAAAAGTGTGAAAAATAAAAAAACGCCTTTGAAAGAAAAATTGTAAAAATAATTCTGTTAAAAGTGCTATGAATAATTTTACTTTACCTACGTCTACAGGGAGTCTAGCACTAAGATAAAGAAGGTGCCAATAGATTTAAATGTTTCTGAACATGCTACTCCTTCTGTTACAATAAAAGACACTCTTAGAAATAAAAGAGCTATTTCCACTTTTAAGATAATTGCTTCTACTTATTCACTTCAGCCGATTACCTTTAGAAGCACCAACTTCGAAATAGGCTCTACGTCAAAAATTAATCATTCTGAAACAAATGCCACAAGGAAGACTAGTAGGAAACGAGATCCAGCCATAAAGAAAGCTTATGGCGTCGTACATGACTGTACTCACCTAAGGTATCCCGTAGAAATTAAATCCCCTAAGCACCTTAGGAGACTATCACAAGAAAAGATCTTTTCCTCAGTCAAACCCTCCAATGCATTTGTACGTGCTGAAATTAACCTTCCCTGTAAGGTTCAACCCAAATGGGTTCCTAAATCTCCGCCTAGGACGACAAAAGCCAAAAGGGCCAAGTCTCCTATAGAGGCAAAACTCAAACCCACTTTTTCAAAAGTGCAATGGGTTATTAAAACTCTTCCAAAAATAGATTTAGGAGTCATATCTGAACCCAAAATTAAATCTGCTAATCCGAGAGGACCCATGCTTAAGTGGGTACCTAAAGCTCTCTAAATTGTTTTTGCAGATCCATCATGTGTGGTACCTCGACTCTGGATGCTCCACACACATGACTGGTAATCAAGAGCTGCTGAGCAACTACAAAGACCGACCAAACGGCAAAGTCAGATTTGGGAGCAACGATTCAGCCCCGATTCTATGACTTGGGGACATCATTCTGAAGAATCTGACCATCAAAGATGTCTCATACGTCGAAGGCCTCCGCCATAACTTGTTCAGCATAGGCCAATTCTGTGACAAAGGCTTCCAGGTGGTCTTCCATGCTGACCGGTGCAGAATTTTGGATAGTCAGGACACAGAATTCCTTCAAGGACTTCGGAGATCCAATCTTTACACGATCAACCTGACGTCTGTGCGGCCCTCGACAGCTGTATACCTCATTTCTCAGATTGATTTACTGAGGAACAGCCTATGGCTTCAACGACTGTCTCATCTAAACATGAAAACAAACGGTTCAACAAGACTCCGTACGAGATTGTGAATAATAGAGTGCCCAACATCTCTTTCTTTAAAGTCTTCGTGTGCAAGTGCTTTGTGGCGAACGACCGAGAGCAACGTGCAAAGTTCGACCCTAAAGCATTCGAAGCTACATTTGTCGGGTATTCTTCGACGTCAAAAGCGTACCGAGTATACATCAAGTCCAACCGAACTATTAAGGAAAGCTATAATGTCACTTTCCACGAAGTGGTAGATAAGGCTTCTGGTCAATTCAGTCCAGGACCCATGCCTAACCCGTTGGCTTCTGAAGACAACATTTCATAACCTGTAATCACTGGTGTGTTGGCACAAAACCAACAGAAGATGGCAACAACTTCAGGATCAGTGTCAGACGAAGCAACGAGACTTGCAATAGACGACTTGGATTCTCTCTTCGAACCGGTATATCAGTCATACACGCCTACACCAACAATGGATTATCTACCGAACGAGACCGACGTATCGAGTTCATCTCACACCTCTACCCCACCCGATTCAGAATTGCAACAAAACACCGAAGAACCTACAGTGGTCATCGAGGAAGTATCATCTGAGACGATCAATCCAAGTGCAGTATTGGAACTTCCTCAGACAAATGATCAATCTGAGACTATAGGCAATCTAGATCCACAGATGGCTGACGCATCGACTTCAGCCTTGTCTCATGAGCGCAAGTGGACGAGAGGCCACTCGGTTGATTAGATAATTGGTGATCCCTCGGTTGGTGTGAGGACACGTCGTCAACACAGTCTTTTCAGTTGCTTCCTGAGCCGAAACGAGCCTACCAAAGTAGCAGACGCACTTCGAGACCCGAATTGGACAATTGCAATGCAAGAGGAAATCAATCAATTCGAACGTCTTCAAGTGTGGACCTTGGTACCCCGTCCACATGGGAAAACAGTGGTCGGAACTAAATGGGTTTTCAAGAACAAGAAAAATGAAGATGGTGAAGTGATCCGGAACAAAGCAAGGCTAGTTGCTACGGGATAGAATCAACAGGAAGGCATTGACTACGACGAGACTTATGCTCTTGTTGCCCGTATCGAAGCTATCCGCCTCCTGCTGGCTTATGCGGCTCACAAAGACTTCAAAGTCTATCAGATGGATGTTAAAACCGCCTTTTTCAACGGCGTGTTAAAAGAAGAAGTCTACGTCGCTCAGCCGGAAGGTTTCGTTGATCAAGAACATCCCATCATGTCTATCGCTTGGACAAAGCTCTCTATGGACTAAAACAAGCCCCACGTGCTTGGTACGATGTCTTGAGTGATTTCCTCGTGAAGTCTGGATTCATACGAGGAACGATAGACACAACCCTCTTCATTAAATGGCATGACAAAGATCTGATGGTCGTCCAAGTATACGTCGACGACATCATCTTCGGATCAACAAATCCTCGGCTCTGTAAGAAGTTTGGAGATCTCATGAAGAGCAAATTCGAGATGAGTCACGTGGGAGAGATGCAATTTTTCTTAGGACTCCAAGTCAGGCAGCTCAACGATGGAATTTTCATCAGTCAGACAAAATACATCAAGGATATTCTGAAGAAATTTCATCAAGACCAGAGCAAGGCTCTCAACACTCCTATGTCACCAAGCTGCAAGTTGGATGCCGATCCCTCTGGCAAGTCGGTCGACATCACACTGTATCGCAATATCATTGGATCTCTTCTCTACCTTACTTCGAGCCGGCCGGACATCATGTTTGCCACGTGCTTGTGTACCCGTTTTCAAGCCGATCCCAAAGAATCCCATATGCTCGCGGTCAAAAGAATTCTATGCTACCTTAAGGGCACCTCTACCCTTGGCCTATGGTATCCAAAGGGTACGAATTTTAAACTTATCGGCTACACTGACGCTGACTATGCAGGTTGCCGAATGGACAGGAAAAGCACGTCCGGTGGCGCTCAATTTTTAGGCGAGAAGCTGGTCTGCTGGTCATCCAAAAAGCAGAATTGTGTGTCCACTTCGACGGCCGAAGCAGAATACGTAGCTGCCGCCGGCTGTTGCTCACCGATGCTGTGGATGCGGACACAGCTTCGCGACTATGGGTACTATCTGAATAATATACCCATATATAGTGATAGTCAGAGTGCAATCGCCATTACTTGCAATCCTGTTCATCATTCACGCACAAAACACATAGACATTAGATATCATTTTATCAAAGATCACGTAGAAAAAGGCACGATAGAGATGTACTTTGTGAACACGGAATTTCAGCTAGCCGACATTTTCACCAAGGCATTGGATGAGAAACGATTTCAATTCCTTGTCGGGAAATTAGGCATGCTGAATCTTCCGTAATATGTGCATTACCTGATCTGCTATCACATGCTCTATTCTATGTGCTTTCTAAGCTTATTTGTCTTTATCTTACATGATAAAATATATATATATATTTCTATATATAATATAAAGGGGTATGACAAAATCCTTTAGAATGCTTTGATCTAAAGTCACTTAGAATTTTACCCCGACATGCGATCGATTTAATTGCTTGATTTTGTCAGTCTAAGTCGCATTCTTGTGTCTAAAGGTCATTAGGTTGCTCCATTAGACACAAAACCACTATATATGTGAGGATTCAAGCCTTGTTATCTTTTTCTTTGGATCTATTTCTCGAGTGAGTCACACATCAATTGCTTGTCTTAACTAGTGATACTTGGCTTCATACTTATCTTGCGTTAGATCGTTAGGAAAATGATAAGGGAGCTTAGGATATTCCTCATTCAGGCCTCATATAAATTTCCCCACGTTTACCCTTAGTCATCCACTTTGAGCCTTCTCCGACGTCCTTTTCTTCATTTAACACCCATTCCCAGCCTTCAACCGCACTTTATACTCTTCGAATGGTTGTTCAAACGAGAAAAGGAGGGGGAGATAACAAAAGAAAAAGTAAGATGATGACAAAAGAAGGCATTGCTCAACGCGCAAAAATCAGACCAAAGGAACCGGCCTTCCGACTACCTTGTAGAAAGAGGCATGGATCCTGCTGTGAACTTCTCCAACGATCACCACAAAATAATTCTTATATATCGACGGCACAATCCGTGGAAAAACGGTGGGAAACAATGCTGTCGACGGGAACTCCGTGTGTAACATCCGTGGACTTAAGCATCGTCGAAAATAAAGTTTCCCTCGAGTAGACCGTCGAAATAAAGTGTCGACGGCTGGGTAATCGACATTCCGTGGACAATTATCGATCATGTCCCGATAGATTATCCGTGGACAGCGTTCAACGGCTAAATAGTTGAAATTCCGTCGAGAATATTCGAGCACTTATCGACGCACTCTCCGTCGTTATATTCCAACGTGATTTCCGTCGACAATTACCGACGGCACGTCCACCACTTTAAATCCGCCGCTATTCGTCGTCGCCCAATCCGTCGAACTCCCTTGACACTGTCGACAATGTGCTCCGTCGCGCACGTAATATTTTTATTGCAATTTATTTTTTTAAACTATTTCTTTTTAATAAATTTTTATGGTTTTATATTTATTTAAAATAGTTGTAACTAAAAATTAAAAATAGGATAAACAAAATAATAATTCATTATATTAAATTCATAATAATATTCACACTATGATTTTAACAAATAAAATAAAAACTACTCTAATCTTCCCAAGCTATTCAGATTTGGTGCGACCGTAGAAGGAGCCGACTGAAATGAAGCCGAAAATGGAAAAGACGAATTCCCCATAAACTGACCGGCTGACGAAGGCTGTCCTAAACCCATATTAAGCAACGACGTAAAAGATCGATTGGGAGCGAAACCAGAAAATCCGTTTTGAGGATAAAATTGAGGAACGACGGGCTGAGAATGTCCAGCCTCGCTACCTCCACCAGTAACCACAGCTTGTATGCGTGCCATCTGCTCTCAAAGCGCCTCCACATCTCGTTTCATCGCACAACATTGCACTTTAAGATTCTCATTTTCGGTCTTCAAAACATACATCTCTCTCTGAGTAACAGAATCTGCATTATAATAAACAAGAATTATGGCGGTTCCTTTCAAGAGAGAAACCTAATAATTCGGGAAAGAAACCTAATAACATAGAACAAGAAAAGAAATAGAACTAAGAACCAAGGTTGATAAACCAACATCTCGCGTATGATATGGTCTCGTTATGCGAGGTGTGGCAAATGTTAAATAAAATATCTAAATTTTCTAAGTAAACGAATTGCATACCGGTTTGACAGCTTGGCTGATATTCGGGAACTAAGGACTGATGGTGTTTTACTATCTCTGTAACCCCAAAAACCCGTCTTTTGGATCCTCCAGCGACCGTCTTGAATACGTCAATCATCTGTTCGTTAGTCATTTGATTTCCGGTTTCTGACTGAGCTCTTTCAATTTTTTCCGTCATCTCCTCCTACAGTGATATAACAACACTAAATTTAAGTTAAGTAATAAATATTATAGGAAAGGAATTGCGCACCGCTATCCGTGCTCTTTTGCCCTTGAAAATTCCATCATGGCTGTAACCATCGACGAACGCCTCCAACACATTCGGTTCTCGACCTAACTTAGCTCTCTACAAAACATCAAATTATATTAGAAAAATGCAATATAAAGTTCAATTATTAATTTAAGGCGTACCAAACGTTTTCGTCGTACAAGTTGACCCATGGAACCGCCTTGCCATTGACTGCACACGAGATTCTGATCCGCTTCTGTTCGATTGCTCTTGTTCTGTTGGCAAGTTTTCTTGTAGCCCTCAGCTTGCCAATTCTCAATCATTTGAGCCCAATGTTCGTCGGCGATGAACCCCGGCTTTTCTTTCATCTTCCGTATATTATAGAAATTATACTGAAAATATTTGGCCACACGCTTCTCAAACCGATCCCGAATATCATTGTATTCGTGGAGCGGAAATGAATATGCATGCTGAAACAAAAAAATATATGTTGTAGACTATTTATATGATATTTAAAAATTGCTAAAACCCCTATAATAATACTTACACAAAACTGCCCCCACCATATTTCGAGAGTCAACTTAGGCACGGCCTTATAGTTGTGGTACGGACCATCGAAGTTACGCACGATGATTTTACGAACTATGCCCGCCATCCCGCCATCCCTAGCTCAAATAGAAGTTACGAATATTAATCTCACAGTACTCATATTAAAAAGGAAAAATACGAAAAAACTAACTTATCCATTTGTCGTTTGTCGATGGCGACTTTGGTTGACGCGGGCGATTCTTGACTTTCTCTTTCAAAATTTGTAGAAGGTGGAGAACCGCCTGACATACCACCATAGTTCGACACGGCCCTAGAACCCGAAGGAGATTCAGAAGGTATCCTCATTTTGCTGAAACAAAGCAACAATATATAAGTGTATCCCCAGCTCGCTGCCCGAGACCAACCCCACGAACATATACATCCCTACCCACCCGCTACCGGAGACCGGCAAACTACAATCCCATGCCCAATCCGGACAGGCCACCCCAACCCAAACCCGACAGACCTACAGCGAAACCAATCAAAAGGCACCGCCCATCACAGTCAATAACCGTCTCAAACGATCATACCCGAACCCAAAATAAACCTGCTAGACCCAAAGCCCACAAAGCGGCCCCCGAACGCACTAGCTGCACAAAGCTCGAATCCCACATCCAACCTAATCGAACGACTCAGGTAAAAGAAAGCTAAGAGATAATCCTTATTAGGTACCTTGATCGGAAGTTGCTGTGGCCGATCCTGAAGGAATACCATTCTCGCCCACCGTGAGCCACGTCATCGCCAGCTGGATTGAAGCCACATCATCATTAGTTAGGATTAGTTAGCTTTAGTTAGCTTGTGTAGCTTAAACAGACATGTATATATAGATTTCAAGTCGTAAGGGTGTAACAGAGTAATTCAATGAAACAATAATTTTCCCTCCAAAACTTTATCTGCTTCAACATGGTATCAGAGCAGCTATAGCTGAAATCAATATCTGAAGGTCATCATTCTATCATCTATCATCGATCATCTGTCATTTTCAACATCATCAAATGAGTTCGCAAGAGGAATCAGATCAGGATCAGATTGATCAAAATCAGGTCAATACGGCTGAATTGGAGGAAGATTTTCAACTCCATGGATCGGATAACCCAGGGATGATGATCGTATCCACGCCACTAACATCGCGCAACTATCTGGTGTGGAAGAGTGCAATGATCGAAGCTTTGGAGGCAAAGATGAAGCTTCGATTCATCGATGGCACATACAAGAAGGCATTGATTCACCGCAATATAGGAAGTGGAGAAAGGTGAACAGCATGATTACCGGCTGGATTAAGAGTTCAATTTCTAAGGAAATTGTTACCAGTTTCATGTTTATCCACGATGCTGAACAATTATGGAAAGAGATCGAAGAACGATATGGATCTTCAAATCTATCTTTGGTATTTGAAATCAAGCGAGATATATCTCTGATGAAGCAGGGAAATCTGTCGATTGTTGACTACTACAACAAAATCAGGAATCTTTGGGACCAGTTGGATCAATTGAGGCCTCCAATTCAGGCGATTGGAACTGTGAAAGCCAATATTGAAGAAAGAGAAGCAGAGGATAGATCTATGCAATTTTTGATGGGATTGAACGAAGTATATGAAGCTGAAAGAAGTCAATTATTGTTTCTTGACAAGCTGCCAGCTGTGAACAAAATATATGCTATGATTGTCAAGGCCGAGAAACACAGAGAGCTCACAGTTCACATGAATGCCTCCAATGAAGACTCTGCTATGTTGGTGAAAACTGTTAACTATAAGAAAGATGGCTTTGGGAGATCTGAGAAGGATAGCCGTACTTGCAACTACTGCAAGAAACCTGGACACTTGAAGGAAAATTGTTTCAAACGTAATACTGATAAAAGTCATTTGATATGCAGCTACTGCAAAAAGGCAGGGCACACAAAGGATGACTGCTTTAAACTACATGGCTTCCCAGACTGGTACCCTGGAAAGAAGGGATCTGATCGACCAAGTATCAAGGCTAATGCAGTTTCAGATGATCATGGATGTCAGCCTGGATCTCATCAGCCTGAAGGGAAAGACTTGCAGTCCCTACAATCAATGATGCTGAACATGATGAGGCAAGAGATGGCAAGAATGATGAAGGGACAGCAATCACCAGATGGCCACAATTCTGTCAATTTTGCCCATTTTGAGGACTTCGCAGGTAGTTCTATACTCTCAGAAACTGGTTGTTCTAGTTTGAATGCTACAGGTGATGATTCTTGGTTCGTGGACACTTGTGCTACAAGTCACATGTGCAGGAAACTTACCACAATGAATACCTACAAACCAGTTAACTCCTTTACACCAGTTTTCCTACCCGATGGATCAATAAAACTTGTTACTCATATAGGAAATGTCATGCTGTCACAAACCTTGACCACAAACTGTCTCCATATCCCCAGTTTCAAGTATAATCTTCTTTCAGTCAGAAAATTAGCCTGTGATAGCAGAATTCGTTTTGAATTTTTTGCTAACTTCTGCTTATTGTATGATTTACAGAATGATAATGTCATTGCTGTGGGCAGAATCATCAATAACCTTTACATCATTGATCACCATTCCTTTACCCAAAAGGCCATTGATGACTCTCGAGAGATGTATGCTTCATATATGCTCACTGTCAGGCAACCAAAAGACAAGCTGTTAGATAGATCACCAAATAAAGCCTTTGTTGTTACAGCCGATGTTTGGCACTCTAGACTTGGTCACCCATCTCTACCAGTTATGAAAACACTTGCCCAATTCAATTGTTAACACTTACAACAATAATGTTTTTTCTGAATGCAATATTTGCCCATTGTCAAAGCAGCAAAGGAAATCTTTTCCACACAGCTGCATTCAAAGTACATGTGCCTTTTCTCTTCTTCATATTGACATATGGGGTCCATACAAAGTATCTACGCATAATGGTTGTCATTTCTTTCTGACAATTGTTGATGATTTCAGTAGGTTTACATGGGTCTTTCTCATGAAACACAAGACTCAAGTTCTCACCATCCTACAACAGTTTCTGTCCTATGTAGAAACACAATATCAAGGCTTTGTCAAGATCATTAGGAGGGAAAATGGCCAAGAGTTCCTTAGTTCAAGCTGTCAAGAGCTGTTTCTATCCAAAGGTATTGTCCATCACAAATCATGTCCATACACTCCTCAACAAAACGGAGTAGTTGAGAGGAAGCACAAACATATACTTCAGGTAGCTAGATCATTTCTTATAGAGTCTAAACTGCCCAAATCCTTTTGGGGAGATGCTGTGCTTACCTCTGTTCACGTTATAAATCGATTACCTTCCAAAATTCTTCACTGGAAGTCACCTTTCGAGTCACTAAACCATAAGCCTCCATCATATTCCCACCTTAGAAAGTTTGGTTGCCGGGTGTATGCTGTCAATAATGGCCCTCACAGGGACAAATTTGACCCGAGATCCACAGCTGGGATCTTTGTAGGATACCCAGTAGGCCAAAAAGGCTATAAGGTTTTCTGCCCCATTCAGCAGAAAACTTTTATCTCTCGAGATGTCATCTTCCATGAAGCTGTCTATCCATCTTATTCTTATCCTGATGATACCACTGTCTTACCAAATATAACCATTGGAGATCCTTTTGACACCTTAACCCCAACCACAAACTCCAATGTACCTCAAATACAGTCCACAGAACCTTCATCTAGCCACCACAGTTCCTCACCCTTACCTGAAAACCTGGCAGCTGACAGTTCTTATGTGAGTAACTCTCCAATCAATTTCCCACCACCTATCAGAACCAGTAGCAGACTCAAGCATAAACCAGCTTGGATGCAAGATTTCATCACATCAAATGTCTGCTCCCAAAAACCACCCACACCATTATCAGAACCTATTGCCAGATCACCCTTTAACCATACTGATCATGAGATTTTTGTAGCCAATTTGTCCACCTTCCAGGAACCTTCTACCTATAGCCAGGCTAGAACAAATCAGAGGTGGGTGGATGCCATGAATGCTGAAATTGCGGCACTGGAAAGCAATAGCACTTGGGAATTGACTACACTGCCAAAGGACAAGAAACTAGTTGGGTGTAAATGGGTCTACCGAGTTAAATGCAATCCAGATGGATCTGTAAATAGATACAAAGCCCGCTTGGTTGCCAAAGGCTTCACTCAGATTGAAGGAGAGGATTTTTCTGAGGTGTTCTCCCCGGTAGCCAAGGTAGTTACAGTGAGAATCATTTTTGTTATTGCAGCTGTTAAGGGCTGGCATTTACATCAACTTGATGTGAATAATGCCTTCCTTCATGGGCACTTGGAGGAAGATGTTTACATGAAACCACCTCCGGGCTATTCTAGGGCTAAACCAGATCAAGTTTGCAAACTGAGACGGTCCCTATACGGCCTAAAACAGGCCTCAAGGCAATGGAATGAAGAATTTACATCCAAGTTGAAAATTTTTGGTTTTGAACAGGCAGTCCATGATCCTTGCCTATTTACTATGATCACTGAGAATTCTCAAACCTTTTTATTGGTATATGTGGATGATGTTTTAATGACAGGGAATGATGGCTCAGTTATTCAGCGGGTGAAAGCGTTTCTTGATCAAGCATTCACCATCAAAGATCTCGGGCATGCAAAATTTTTTCTGGGAATGGAAATTGTTCACTCTTCTCAGGGCATCTGCATCACTCAGAGGAAGTATACTATAGATATTCTACGAGATGCCCAGATGCTAGATTGTTCCGCAGCAGCTACACCATTACCTGGTGGTCTCCAGTTCACCTCCATCGACAAAGATAGTTCACCTCTGCTCTCTGATCCTTCCCAATTTCGCCGACTGATTGGTCGTCTCTTGTACCTTAACTACACACGTCCAGACATCACCTACGCGGTTCAACAGCTGAGCCAGTTGTACACTCTCCTCATGAATCTCACTGGAAGGCAGCTCAACATGTGTTGCGATACTTGGCGCACACAACATCTACTGGTCTGTTCTACTCTTGCGCGTCTAGTTTAAACCTGCTTGCCTATTGTGATGCCGCCTGGGGAGCGTGTAAAGTTTCAAGACACTCGGTCACAGGTTATTGCATTTTCGTTGGTGACAATCTCATTTCTTGGAAGGCTAAAAAGCAGAGCACAATATCATGTTCAAAAGCAGAATCGGAATACAGATCAATGGCTTCCACAGTTAAGGAATTACAGTGGATTTCCTACATATTATCATGTCTTAAAGTTGCTACATCTACATCTATTCCATTACATTGTGACAATAAGGCAGCAATCCACATCACTTCCAACCCGGTCTTCCACGAGCGAACGAAACACATCGAGATCGATTGCCATGTCGTGCGTGATCAGTTCAAGAAATGATTCATTTTGCCTACCCATGTTCCTTCTAACATGAATCTCGCTGACATATTCACAAAAGCCTTATTTGCTCCGCTGTTTGTAAAATTTCTGTCCAAGATGAGCCTGTCTCCCACCCATGCTCATCTTGAGGAGGGGCTGAAGGAATACCATTCTCGCCCACCGTGAGCCACGTCATCGCCAGCTGGATTGAAGCCACATCATCATTAGTTAGGATTAGTTAGCTTTAGTTAGCTTGTGTAACTTAAACATACATGTATATATAGATTTCAAGTCGTAAGGGTGTAACAGAGTAATTCAATGAAACAGTAATTTTCCCTCCAAAACTTTATCTGCTTCAACAGATCCCACTCTTAAATTTCAGTTTCTCTTTGCACTGCTTCGATTGGGTTTTTCATTTATGATAAAGGCACGAGGGGTTAACCGACCCTATTTTGGTCGACAAGCTCTTTGGTCGAAAATTCCTCAGAGTAAAGAATGAAAAATTAAAAAGCCCTCTTTAACTTTTTATTTTCATATAACACCCGCTTTATTTTGAAGCAATCAATATAATAAAACTATAAAACAAACATTTGGAATTAATCTTAAACTATCAAGCTCTCAGCAACCTTTTTTAGGGTATACGTGGCACATGGAAATGACTTTTCAAAACAAAATCTGGAAAATTAGGGGAAAACAGTGATATTGGTAAAATAAAAAAGTTTAAATTTCACAGATTAAATATTAAACACTGATATTAATTGAAGCACAAAAACGTTAAATGAAAAATAAATAAGTAAACATATATTAAATAAAATATAACTAAAAATAATGCCAAAATAATCAAGTGTTTAAATATTAACACTAAATAAATATTCAATAAATAAACGAAAAAGAAATAGTTATGGATCGCCATATTCGTCTTCATCTTCTTCTTCGTCGTCGCTTTCTTCTTCGTTTTCATCGTCCTCTTCTTCTTCGTCTTCATTATTCTCTCCGGGTCGTTCAACAATGGAATATCATTAATATCGTCAGCTTCAATAGTAAAAAGTCTATTAGGACGTTCTTCTTGATATGGAGCTTTCTCAGTCCATCGTACTAGAAATACAAACGTTCTTCTTGATATGGAGCTTTCTCAGTCCATCGTGAACTTGGCCTCGAGCTTTGATCTTACAGACGTTCTTCCAGTCAGCTAAATCTCTTTTGAGACTAGGATAATGTGTGTAAAAGACCTGAACACATTGTTGAGCAAGAACGAATGGATCGTTCTTTTTGTAAATCAGTCTCAATTCCACATCAACCAAGCTTCTGAATTTCGGACGTAATTTCATCCCTCGTTCTGGGCACACCCATTCGCATTTGAACAGTACGACTTTTTTCCTTACCGCCGGTAAAGATATTTCAAACTCCATAAATTCTTGTAATGTTCCATAAAAATCGCTCGAACGATCATCGAAGTCGGAAGATGGAACACAAACACCACTATTAGTCGTAACTTTATCCTGACTTCGCGCCTCAATCTGGAAATTGTAACCAGTAATGAAATACCCTGTGTAGGTTCGAACTTCTTGAGATGGACCCCACGCTAGTCCCTTTAATAAGTCGTCAGTTATGTGATCAGAAGGATCGTGAACCTACAACAAAAAATATGAATTAGTCAGTCACATGTATTTCTTATATGAAATGAATAAAAAATATTTACTTACACGAGAGCGAAACCAATTTACGAATTCTTTATCAACTTTTTTGTCAATTAAAGTAGCGCTAAACCCTGCAAGCTGTTGTTCCGAAATATATTTTCTGCATATTAAAATAAATTAGTACCCCGCATAAAATATATTAAAATTGAAAATGTATTAGAACTTACTGAAGAAATGGTTCAACTTCTGGACAGTTGAGCAAAATAACTCTATGCGCATTCTCCAAATCATCCCAGTCATGAATTTAGTTCGCATCTTTCCTGTTGGTCGCCCAGCGTAATTAAAAACTGAAAATGGCTCGTAGCCCTCCTCGTAATATTGCCCTAAGCTTCTCAGCGACTTTCTTTGGTCTGAACGATCGAAATGAAGTTTGGTGAAGTTTGAAATTTCTTCCATTATGTACTGATTACACATTGACTCCTCTACGTGCGCCAAGTTCATATTTTTTTCTTCAGGTTATGCAAAAATCTGCAAATCAAAGAAAAAATTAAATAAACTATACTAACAAATTAAATATAACAAAGACGTAAAAAGTAATTTACCGTTCAAATGGATTGTAGGACCCCGGTCCCTGAAAATTAGGTCGGCCAATAAATGATGTATGTGACTTAAGCGATCATGTGTTTAAAATGCGTACATGTTATATGTTTATGCGATTTCATGAATTCCATGCTCGTGATTTTGTGGGAATTACGTGCTAATAAAAATGCGCTTACGACGATCCCTAATTTATGTAAGGGATTTTAGGCACTATTAAGGAAGGAAGAAGACTTAATGACAATTATATGAGAATTGGGCTAGAATATCCCTTAGACTAGGAAGTAGCAAAGATGGGCCAAGGCATGGAAATTAGGCCCAAAATAAGAAAAGCCAAAATAAGGAGACAAAGTCCCCATTTCAAGGAAAACCCACGCCCAACCCTATGTCTCACCTATCATACTCAAATAAAATATCTAAAATACCAAAACCCAACCATTGAACTCGATAACCACTCATAAGAAAAGAAACGAAAAGCAAGAACGAAAGCAAGGGAAGAACAAGAGGAAGGAGCCGGGGCGAAATCCAACTCATAAGCACCTCGACTAGCTTAGGATTCGTAGTTAGTAAGTAAATGCCCTTCTTAAGCTTTTAAATTTCGTATCTTAGGTGTAGTTGGGGATTATTAATGGCATTTAAAGCGAGTAGTTGAGGAAGAATTTGAAAACCCTAAATGTGAGATACACACTAGTGATTAAGTCCCGATTTAAGTCGATGTTTAGGGCTTAGAACTTGGGTATGAGCCGATTATTAGGTCGAAACAAGATCATAAGATTTAGGAAATTCTGGGTAGAACAAACTACGAAAGAGGTTTCGGGTAAATTGAGGGATGAGATGTTAAGAGATCGGGCGAAATGTCATGCCACTTAGGACAAATCGGGCGATTGTAGTTATATGACAAATCGTGCGATTTGAAATAAATAACACATAGTATAAGCTTCAATGATTTCAATCTAGACACATAAAATCGGGCGATTTAAGTTCAAGAAGTACTCGGCGATTTGCAAGACATTAAAACCCTAAATCGGGCGATTTCATGCAAGATGGAAATCGGACGATTTGAACAAAAATACCACGTGGCAATAGGAGAATAAATCGCCGAGACTTAGCTTGAGAAACCCTAGAAATCGGGCGAAATCAAAAGGGACTCCATGCAATATTCAAAATCGGGCGAAATGCATTGAGTGTGCCACGCAAGGAATCGGGCGATTTCCAATCAAATGCACACGTGGCATGAAGGGAGGAAATCGCCGAGAACAAGCATAACAAGCCCTAAATCGGGCGATTTCATGCAAGATAGAAATCGGACGATTTCCACCCTTGCAAACCCTCAAATTGACCGAAAATAGTTTCTACTACATGCATGGAATCGGGATGACGTCATGCTGATGAAAAGGCACGGCGATTTCCATCCTTTAAAGATCACAAATCGGGCGAAATGCCTTAAGAGTTTCACGCGTGAAATCGGGCGAAATGTTGAGCATGCATGTGTGAAATCGGGCGATTTCATGCATAATGCAAAATCGACCAATTCGCTGCTAGCATTCCATGTTGGAATCGGGCGAAATAAATAAACACTCCACGTGGCACTTGGAGAACAAATCGCCGAAGAGAAGCTCAACACTCAAGAATCGGGCGATTTCCATCCAATGAAAACCTCAAATCGACCGAAAGCAATTTCCATTCCATGCACGATTTCGGGATGACGTCGTGATGATGAAATAGCACGGCGATTTGCAAATCGGACGATCTGCCATCCTTGAAGAAATCGGGCTATTTTGCATGATTAGGAATTTGCCGAAACTAAGTTAATTAAAGCACAAATCGGGCGATGTGTATAAGGAGAAATCGAGCAAATTGCATGGAAGTGAAATCGGATAAATCCATGCTAGGTTAAATCGGGCGAATACAATTCCAATTTCTAACTTTCGCCGAATTTTCTAAGTCATGAATTTGATACTAACTTTAATTAGAAATTTATTGGGCAAGGGTAGCCTAGACTTGAAATTAACGAAGTATAGCCTAGCGAATTTAATGAGATTGGATAATTTAATTCGACTTAGGGACCTTATAAAGGCGTAATACTAATACGATAATACTTATGTTTAAAGGTCGTACGTTAGGAGCGAACGGGGAGAATACTAACTACGCTCGGACGACAGGTAAGTAGAAATTCAACTACGACATGTAACCTGCCTGCGTCCAATTATGTGAATTACGTGCTCGTGTATTTTCTATGAAATGCGTACGTATGATATGATTTATTTCTATGCATGATGGCATGATTTGCATATGTACATGAGCATAGCATGAGCACTTGCACGCATGAGTAGTACGTAAGGAGCGAGGTATGAGCGTGCATAAGATCGCCTGTGTGCGATGTATATTCGCCAATATTGGCGTTTGTGTCGACTCGAATGAAGAGTCACGGCTTCCCCTATGCAGCCTTTAAGGCCTGAATAAGAGGCTACTCTAAGGCCTGAATAAGAGGCTACTCTAAGGCCTGAATAAGAGGCTACCCTAGGGCCTGAATAAGAGGCTGGGGAATACCCCGTATGCGGGAAGTACAACCTGGAGGATGCGGCCCGGGGCACACGCTAAGTAAGGGAAGATGCCTTCGGGTGACCTTCTAGCGTGTAAAGCACTACCCGGAGAGAAGATGCCTTCGGGTGATCTCCGAGGTCAGTGGCCTCGGTGGTCGCTACCAGCGTGAAGCACCCGCGTGGAGGCCACACTGAGAAAGGGAAGATTCCTTCGGGTGACCTTCGAATGTGTGAACCTCCACATACGTACAAATCCCTCGTGGATTGAGATCTCAATGATATGGCGCATAGTGGGAATTGAAAGCCGAGGGCCCGTATGAAATAAGAGTATAAGAAAAAGAGTAAGAACGTAAGAAAAGAGTACGAGTATGAGAAAAGAGTAGGAGCATAAGAAAAGAGTACGAGTATGAGAAAAGAGTAAGAGCGTTAGAAAACGACGACGTGGATTGTCGATCGTTAGGACACGTGCATTCATGCATAATTTCTGCTTACTGAGCCTCGGTGGCTCATTGTTTAAGTTACGTGTTGTAGGTACTGACGATCACGGTACGTGATCCGACCTTATGCGAGGCCGATCTTTTGAAGCTATCCGGCTGCTTTTGAGGTGGGAGTGTGTGTATGGATGACGACCTGTGAAGGCCGGGCGCATAGGAAGCTTTTGGCTGCACACACACACTTGTATTTTGTAGACAGGGACATGATGAAAATGTCGAATGATTTAGAACATTCTTGGGACGTGTATAAAGACTTCCGCATGCACTTTTAAAATGAAAAATTTTATTCGCATTTTTATGCGTTTACACGATATCAAGACATTAACACTTAGAAATAGAAAGGAATACGAGGGCGGGACGACGGGTCCTGACAGAGTGGTATCAGAGCTTCGGTCACAGGTCCTGCAGACTGTCCATACACACACACTCAAAAGCGCGGAAGCGGCCTTGCTCGTAAGTACCATGTTATGTGAATTTCCTGTATGGTTTAATTTATTGGCCTTAGGAATTGTCAGGAAAGGTGGAAATGGTAAGACTTAGGGGTGAAGGAAGTAGGGAATCGGATCAAGGTAGGGACCCTAATAACCCTACCGACAGTCGGGATGCTACCATCCTGCAACTCACGGAACTGGTCCGGCAACAATCGGCCCAGATCCAACAGCTGATCCAACAGCAAAACGCTGCTGGGCAATCAGCCAACTTACCTCCCCCACCTGAGCGAATCGAGATGATCGGGGAGAGATTCCGAAAGCTTAACCCTCTGATGTTCGAGGATGCTGTAGACCCCACCTCAGCTGAGGACTGGCTCAGGACTCTGGACAATATGTTCCAGCACAGCCGTACACCCGAGGCTGAGAAAGTCATGTGCGCTGCCTACCTACTGAGGGGGAGCGCAGGGCATTGGTGGGACACCGTCTCAGCCATCGAGAACCCACTAACGATGAGCTGGGATCGGTTTAAGGAGTTATTTCGAGGGAAGTACTACACCGCTCCTGTCAGAGCCCAGAGGATGAACGAGTTCATCAACCTCCGCCAAGGGGCAATGACGGTGGCGGAGTACATCAAAAAGTTCGAACAGCTTTCGAGGTTCGCTGCTCATATGGTCAGTACGGACGCGCTCAAGATTGAGCGGTTCATGGAAGGGTTGAAACCCGAGCTGTACAGAGATGTGAGTATGGCCGGGATACAAGGAGCCACGTACGCGCAAGTGGCTGAGAGAGCGCTTGTGGCGGAGCAGGCAGAGTCTAGAATAGCTCGCGCCCAAGAAGCTAAGCGTAAGTTCGCACAAGGGCCGCAGGGGAGCGGAAGTAATCCGAAGCGGCAATTCGTTGCCAAGGAAGGGAAACAGGGGCCCCAGAATCGACCCGGACCACCCCCACAGTATAACCCCAATCCGGGTAGACCCCAGCAGAACATACCTGTATGCCCGAAGTGCGCACGGAGGCACCTGGGAGTCTGCAACTCCCAGAATGCGGTCTGCTACAAGTGTGGCAAGACAGGCCATTACTTAAGGGCATGTCCGGAAGGTGGATCCGGAAGCCAAGCTAGGAACCAGATAGAACCGCCAAGGGTACCGGCCAGGGTCTACACCATTACCTCCGAAGAAGCAGAAAATAACCCGGCCGTGGTGACAGGTACCCTCCTCGTTTACCAAACCCCCACATGCATTCTAGTCGACTCAGGAGCGACCCATTCGTTCGCGTCTACTAAGTATGTCGCGAGAGTAGGAGTCACGCCTCACCGAGCTGAGTGCGAATTTAGGGTAACAGTTCCGAACGGGAATCCCACCCAAACTAATCAAGTTCTACGGGATTGCCCAATAGTAATCGGAGACAAGGAACTGCCCATAGACCTCATAATTATCCCTATGAATGATTATGAGGTGATCCTTGGAATGGATTGGCTATCGAAGTACGGAGCCGTCATAGACTGCCACCGCAAGATAGTCACACTCAACATGGATGAGAATGAACCCCTTAAGTTCGTAGGAACTAGTAAGGGGACCATGATCTCTAGGATATCAGCGCTGAAAGCCCAACGATTGATCAGATCAGGATGCGAAGCCTATCTGGTATTCGCTATCAATTCGGAAGAGAACGCCTCCCTGAAACTCGAGGAAGTACCAATAGTTAAGGACTTCCCCGACGTATTTCCCGAGGAGTTCGTTATAGATCTGGTACCTGGAGCGGCACCAGTATCTAAGACCCCATATCGGCTAGCACCGACGGAGATGAAGGAATTAAAGGATCAACTCGACGAACTCATGCAGAAGGAGTTCATACAGCCGAGTTTCTCTCCTTGGGGAGCGCCGGTGCTATTCGTGAAAAAGAAAGACGGATCCATGCGATTGTGCATAGACTACAGGGAACTGAACAAGTTAACGATCAAGAACAAGTACCCACTCCCTAGGATAGACGATCTGTTCGATCAACTGCAAGGTGCAACGGTCTTTTCTAAAATCGACTTAAGATCGGGCTATCATCAACTAAGGATCCGGAAGGAAGATGTCCCGAAGACGGCCTTTAGTACCCGTTATGGCCACTACGAGTTTCTGGTGATGCCATTCGGGCTGACTAATGCGCCCGCAGCTTTTATGGATTTAATGAACCGGGTGTTCAAGCCATACTTAGATAGGTTTGTCATCGTCTTCATTGATGACATCCTAGTCTACTCGAAGACAAAGGAGGAGCACGAAGAACACCTGAGGACAGTTCTAGGAATACTACGGGAGAAGCAACTATACGCCAAGTTCAAGAAGTGTGAATTTTGGCTTGACCAAGTCGCCTTCTTGGGGCATATAGTATCAGGAGAAGGAATTTCTGTAGACCCAAAGAAGATAGAGGCTATCAGCAATTGGCCCAGGCCGACGAACGTAACGGAAATACGGAGTTTTCTCGGTCTGGCAGGGTACTATAGGAAATTCATAAAGGACTTCTCGAAAATAGCGTCTACGCTAACGATGCTAACCAGGAAGAATACACCTTTCCAGTGGACCACGGAATGCGAACGGAGCTTCCAGGAGTTGAAGGAAAGGCTTACGACGGCCCCAGTTCTCACGATACCATCGGGAACTGGAGGGTTCACCGTGTATAGCGATGCGTCGAAGAATGGGTTAGGGTGTGTGCTAATGCAGAACGGGAATGTAGTAGCATACGCCTCTCGTCAACTGAAAGAGTACGAGAAAAACTACCCGACGCACGACTTAGAATTGGCGGCAGTGGTCTTTGCTCTCAAGATTTGGAGGCACTACCTCTATGGAGAGCGGTGTGAAATATACACTGACCACAAGAGCCTCAAATATTTCTTTACGCAAAAGGAGCTGAACATGAGGCAGAGGAGGTGGTTAGAGTTAGTTAAGGATTACGACTGCGTAATCAACTACCACCCAGGCAAGGCGAACGTAGTGGCCGATGCCTTAAGCCGAAAAGCAGTCAGTGTAGAACTGCAACTGCTAGAAGTAGAAGTCGTAAGGTTAGGCGAAGTTGAGGCGCAGCTAGCGGCTTTAACTTTGCAACCGACACTGTTGGAGCAAATTAAGACTGCATTAAGAGCAGATAAGTTGTATGCGGAAGTTAAGGAGGCACAACCAGAACAACCAACTGGAGACCTCATGGTACGGGAAGACGGACGATTATACTTCAAGAACCGGTTGTATGTGCCAGACGACGCCGAACTACGACGGCTAATAATGACGGAAGCACACGCTACGGCATACTCAGTACATCCAGGAGCAACGAAGATGTACAGAGGCTTAAAGGAAAACTACTGGTGGCCAGGCATGAAAAAGGACATCGCGACCTTCGTGAGTCAGTGCCTGACGTGCCAGCAGATCAAGGCCGAGCATCAAAGGCCGGCGGGAACCCTACAATCGTTACCCATTCCGGAATGGAAATGGGATAACATCACCATGGATTTCGTAGTAGGACTGCCGAGGAATACGAAAGGGCACGACGCGATTTGGGTAATCGTCGATCGATTAACAAAGTCTGCCCATTTCCTGCCAATTAGCACAACGTTCTCCATGGAACGATACGCGGAGCTCTATATCCAAGAGATAGTGCGACTGCATGGCGTTCCATCATCGATAGTCTCGAATCGCGACTCCAGATTTCTATCGAAATTCTGGACGAGCTTGCAGAAAGCGATGGGAACGAAGTTGTCCTTTAGCACCGCATACCATCCGCAGACGGACGGTCAATCCGAACGGACGATCCAGACGTTGGAGGACATGCTGCGAGCATGCGTACTCGATTTCAAGGGGAATTGGAGCAGGTACCTCCCATTGATCGAGTTCTCATATAACAATAGCTACCACGTTACCATCGGGATGGCACCGTACGAAGCGTTATACGGGCGTAGGTGCCGATCCCCAGTGCATTGGGACGAGGTTGGTGAGCGGGCACTATTAGGTCCCGACATCGTAAGAGAAATGACGGAAGCTATTACCACCATACGAGAAAGAATGCGAACGGCACAGAGTCGACAGAAAAGCTACGCAGACCGAAGACGTCGACCGTTGGAATTTGAAGAAGGCGATATGGTGTTCGTAAAAGTATCGCCAATGAAGGGTGTTAAGAGGTTCGGGAAGAAAGGAAAACTAAGTCCTAGGTACATAGGACCGTTTAGGATACTGAAAAGAGTAGGCGAGGTAGCATACCAATTGGAGCTACCTGCGTCGTTATCGCAAGTGCATGACGTGTTCCACGTCTCAACCCTACGGAAGTACTTAGCTGATCCGAACCACGTGTTAGGAAACGAGTCCCTACATCAACAATTGAAACCGGATCTAAGCTACGAAGAGATTCCGGTGGAGATATTGATGTACGAGACTAAGAAGCTTAGGAATAAGGACATTCCTCTAGTAAAAGTACTGTGGCGGAACCAGTCCACGGAAGAAGCCACATGGGAACGGGAGGACGAAATGCGAATTCGTTACCCCGATTTGTTTCACATGGGCTGATTTCGGGGGCGAAATCCTCCTTAAGGGGGGGAGGATGTAGGACCCCGGTCCCTGAAAATTAGGTCGGCCAATAAATGATGTATGTGACTTAAGCGATCATGTGTTTAAAATGCGTACATGTTATATGTTTATGCGATTTCATGAATTCCATGCTCGTGATTTTGTGGGAATTACGTGCTAATAAAAATGCGCTTACGACGATCCCTAATTTATGTAAGGGATTTTAGGCACTATTAAGGAAGGAAGAAGACTTAATGACAATTATATGAGAATTGGGCTAGAATATCCCTTAGACTAGGAAGTAGCAAAGATGGGCCAAGGCATGGAAATTAGGCCCAAAATAAGAAAAGCCAAAATAAGGAGACAAAGTCCCCATTTCAAGGAAAACCCACGCCCAACCCTATGTCTCACATATCATACTCAAATAAAATATCTAAAATACCAAAACCCAACCATTGAACTCGATAACCACTCATAAGAAAAGAAACGAAAAGCAAGAACGAAAGCAAGGGAAGAACAAGAGGAAGGAGCCGGGACGAAATCCAACTCATAAGCACCTCGACTGGCTTAGGATTCGAAGTTAGTAAGTAAATGCCCTTCTTAAGCTTTTAAATTTCATATCTTAGGTGTAGTTGGGGATTATTAATGGCATTTAAAGCGAGTAGTTGAGGAAGAATTTGAAAACCCTAAATGTGAGATACACACTAGTGATTAAGTCCCGATTTAAGTCGATGTTTAGGGCTTAGAACTTGGGTATGAGCCGATTATTAGGTCGAAACAAGATCATAAGATTTAGGAAATTCTGGGTAGAACAAACTACGAAAGAGGTTTCGGGTAAATTGAGGGATGAGATGTTAAGAGATCGGGCGAAATGTCATGCCACTTAGGACAAATCGGGCGATTGTAGTTATATGACAAATCGTGCGATTTGAAATAAATAACACATAGTATAAGCTTCAATGATTTCAATCTAGACACATAAAATCGGGCGATTTAAGTTCAAGAAGTACTCGGCGATTTGCAAGACATTAAAACCCTAAATCGGGCGATTTCATGCAAGATGGAAATCGGACGATTTGAACAAAAATACCACGTGGCAATAGGAGAATAAATCGCCGAGACTTAGCTTGAGAAACCCTAGAAATCGGGCGAAATCAAAAGGGACTCCATGCAATATTCAAAATCGGGCGAAATGCATTGAGTGTGCCACGCAAGGAATCGGGCGATTTCCAATCAAATGCACACGTGGCATGAAGGGAGGAAATCGCCGAGAACAAGCATAACAAGCCCTAAATCGGGCGATTTCATGCAAGATAGAAATCGGACGATTTCCACCCTTGCAAACCCTCAAATCGACCGAAAATAGTTTCTACTACATGCATGGAATCGGGATGACGTCATGCTGATGAAAAGGCACGGCGATTTCCATCCTTTAAAGATCACAAATCGGGCGAAATGCCTTAAGAGTTTCACGCGTGAAATCGGGCGAAATGTTGAGCATGCATGTGTGAAATCGGGCGATTTCATGCATAATGCAAAATCGACCAATTCGCTGCTAGCATTCCATGTTGGAATCGGGCGAAATAAATAAACACTCCACGTGGCACTTGGAGAACAAATCGCCGAAGAGAAGCTCAACACTCAAGAATCGGGCGATTTCCATCCAATGAAAACCTCAAATCGACCGAAAGCAATTTCCATTCCATGCACGATTTCGGGATGACGTCGTGATGATGAAATAGCACGGCGATTTGCAAATCGGACGATCTGCCATCCTTGAAGAAATCGGGCTATTTTGCATGATTAGGAATTTGCCGAAACTAAGTTAATTAAAGCACAAATCGGGCGATGTGTATAAGGAGAAATCGAGCAAATTGCATGGAAGTGAAATCGGATAAATCCATGCTAGGTTAAATCGGGCGAATACAATTCCAATTTCTAACTTTCGCCGAATTTTCTAAGTCATGAATTTGATACTAACTTTACTTAGAAATTTATTGGGCAAGGGTAGCCTAGACTTGAAATTAACGAAGTATAGCCTAGCGAATTTAATGAGATTGGATAATTTAATTCGACTTAGGGACCTTATAAAGGCGTAATACTAATACGATAATACTTATGTTTAAAGGTCGTACGTTAGGAGCGAACGGGGAGAATACTAACTACGCTCGGACGACAAGTAAGTAGAAATTCAACTACGACACGTAACCTGTCTGCGTCCAATTATGTGAATTACGTGCTCGTGTATTTTCTATGAAATGCGTACGTATGATATGATTTATTTCTATGCATGATGGCATGATTTGCATATGTACATGAGCATAGCATGAGCACTTGCACGCATGAGTAGTACGTAAGGAGCGAGGTATGAGCGTGCATAAGATCGCCTGTGTGCGATGTATATTCGCCGATATTGGCGTTTGTGTCGACTCGAATGAAGAGTCACGGCTTCCCCTATGCAGCCTTTAAGGCCTGAATAAGAGGCTACTCTAAGGCCTGAATAAGAGGCTACTCTAAGGCCTGAATAAGAGGCTACCCTAGGGCCTGAATAAGAGGCTGGGGAATACCCCGTATGCGGGAAGTACAACCTAGAGGATGCGGCCCGGGGCACACGCTAAGTAAGGGAAGATGCCTTCGGGTGACCTTCTAGCGTGTAAAGCACTACCCGGAGAGAAGATGCCTTCGGGTGATCTCCGAGGTCAGTGGCCTCGGTGGTCGCTACCAGCGTGAAGCACCCGCGTGGAGGCCACACTGAGAAAGGGAAGATTCCTTCGGGTGACCTTCGAGTGTGTGAACCTCCACATACGTACAAATCCCTCGTGGATTGAGATCTCAATGATATGGCGCATAGTGGGAATTGAAAGCCGAGGGCCCGTATGAAATAAGAGTATAAGAAAAAGAGTAAGAACGTAAGAAAAGAGTACGAGTATGAGAAAAGAGTAGGAGCGTAAGAAAAGAGTACGAGTATGAGAAAAGAGTAAGAGCGTTAGAAAACGACGACGTGGATTGTTGATCGTTAGGACACGTGCATTCATGCATAATTTCTGCTTACTGAGCCTCGGTGGCTCATTGTTTAAGTTACGTGTTGTAGGTACTGACGATCACGGTACGTGATCCGACCTTATGCGAGGCCGATCTTTTGAAGCTATCCGGCTGCTTTTGAGGTGGGAGTGTGTGTATGGATGACGACCTGTGAAGGCCGGGCGCATAGGAAGCTTTTGGCTGCACACACACACTTGTATTTTGTAGACAGGGACATGATGAAAATGTCGAATGATTTAGAACATTCTTGGGACGTGTATAAAGACTTCCGCATGCACTTTTAAAATGAAAAATTTTATTCGCATTTTTATGCGTTTACACGATATCAAGACATTAACACTTAGAAATAGAAAGGAATACGAGGGCGGGACGACGGGTCCTGACATGGATACATCCATCGATAATGTACTGGACCACCGACGATTGCTTCATATTGGAGATGGACGATAACATGCTCCATGGAATCAAAAAATGCACGTGGAAATATTCTTTCCAACTTACAGATAATTAATGCTACTTTTGAGTTGAACTCTTCCATTTGAGAGACGTCTAACACGGTGCAACATAAAGATTGGAAGAATAAGCTAAGTTCCGTTATCACGCTCCAAACAAATTCTGGTAGTAATTCTCGAAAGGCGATTGGAATCAATCGCTCCATAAAAACATGACAATCGTGAGATTTCATTCCCTGTAACTTGCAGTTTACCATGTCGACGCACCTACCTATATTAGAGGCAAAACCAGTTGGAAAACGCACAGTTTTTATCCAATCACAGACCTTACATTTTTTCTCCTTATTCAATGTGTATGCTGCCAACGGCTTAGGTCCCGGACAACTTTCAGCAATTGGGAGTTCAGGTCGATCGCAAAAAATACCAATATCTCGACGAGCATTGATATTGTCTTTAGATTTATCCTTAACATCCATCACCGTATTGAAGACATTCTCAAATGTATTCTTCTCTATGTGCATGACATCAAGATTGTGTCGAATAAGAAGTGAAGACCGGTACGGCAACTCCCAAAATATACTTTTCTTCGACCAATGGTGCGTGATTCCATAGCCGGCGGGCTTTTGATCAGGATCCTCCATTACAGTTTTAAAATGTTGGACGCGCTCCCATATTTCCAAACCTGATAATCTCTTCGGTGGACCCCTTCTCTCGACTTTACCCTTGAGAAAATCGCTCGTATTTCCTCTAAATGCATGCTGTCTAGGTAAAAAACGACGATGACAGTCAAAATAACAAATCTTTTTGCCATATTTCAAATAAAATGCCGAAGTATCTTCCATGCAAATTGGGCAACCCAATCTCCCTGACGTACCCCAGCCAGACAACATTCCATACGCAGGAAAGTCACTCACCGTCCAAATTAGCGCAACTCGTAGCCAAAACATTTCTTCACGAAATGAATCATAAGTCTGTAATCCTACGCGCCACAACATCTTTAGTTCTTCGATCAGAGGTTGAAGATAAACATCCAATTTATTCTTAGGATTTTTTGGACCCGGTATCATAAGAGATAGAAACATATATTTTTTACTTAAACACTCACTAGGGGGAAGATTGTAAGGAGTGGTAATTACTGGCCAACATGAATATTGCTTACCAAACTGGCCATGAACAGTGAAACCATCAGTGCATAATCTACTCGAACATTTCGTGGATCAACAGAAAAATCAGCATGTTTGGTATCGAAATGCTTCCATGCTTTTCCATCAGAAGGGTGAGACATTATGCCTTCATCGGGTACGTGACTAGCATGCCAAGTCATCATATCTGCTGTTCTCTTATCAGAATATAATCGCTGAAGTCTTGGACCAAGTGGCAAATAACGTAACACTGCATAAGAAGACTTCGATCTATCAGCAAATTTAAACCGTGGTTTTCTACATACCTTGCAACGTTTTAGCTCGGCATCTTCTTTCCAAAATAGCATACAACCCATGATGCAACAATCTATGTGGTGTATCGGTAGCGCAAAGTCCAACATCACCTTCTTTGTGTCGTAATAATTTTCTGGAAATGTACTATTTTTCGGCAATAATCTGTGAATGAAATCAGATACCCTGTCAAACGCAGATGCAGACATGTTTGTTTCAGATTTAATACTCGCCCATTCTGCAATTGCAGCCAATCGAGAGCAACTAGATCCATCGAATAGTGGAGTGTCTGCTGTTCTCAACTGTTCTGTTAAACTATCATGGAACGTCGTCTCCGCATCTGGCATCGTCGAGCTGCTGCCACCGACATCAAAACTCGCTGTAAAATTTTCATCATAATCGGCGATATTAGGAATAGCAGAATCAACTGTAGTTTGTTCCACCAATCTCAAGTGTGTGTCTTCAACATTAAAATTAGAATCGCCAGTCGTTGATTGACTGGCACTAGAACGAAGAGCGTCTTCCACTGGTTGAAGCTCCCAATATGCAGCTTCTCCGTGCGAAGTCCAGTTGTAATAATCAGACATAAATCAATTCTTCAGCAGATGAACTCCCACAACTAAATGATCGTGAAATTTAGAATTATTGCATTTTTTGCATGGACACCGTATCTGAAGCACCGAACCTTGAGAAGTTGCAAAATCAATAAAAGATTCGACCCCCTTCGTAAATTCGTCTTGATGAGTTTGTCGCCGGTACATCCATCGTCTTTTATTGACGATAACTTCGTATCGAGAATCCATATCTATTTATGGGAAGAATCACTAACATGCGTGGTATATTAAAGTATCGACGACAGGCCGATTATATCGACGAACTACCGATTTAAGATATTGAATGCAAAAGATTGTCGACAACCAAATATTATTTATAAGGTTATGAAGTGAGAACAATTCAAATAATATGATTTTATTTTGCTGCATATTCCGTTAAATGAGCTACGAAAATGTGAATTTGAATCGGTAGCGTAGACGCGAGTGCGCTGAATGTTAAAGTTTTCGACGGCAGGGCCGTGGGAAAATTCCGTGGCAGTTATCGACGGCAAATCCGTCGATAAATCCGTCGCTAAAAACATTCGACGGCGTTTCTGTCGAAAATCGGAGGAAACATATTTATTATATTTTTCAACGGATATACCGTCGACAAGCCGTGGATAATTTATTCAACAATATTTCCGTCGATAATTTCATCGATACTATAGTTCAACTAATTTTTGGTGGATGCCTGCGTCGATATTTTTATTTTCTTTTGTAGTGGATAATCTCGTACGCTCGCCAGAACGGCTAGAAGAGGATCACCACGAAGTGAACTTCTCCAACGATAATCCAGTCTTATATCGGGAAACGAGAAGAGGAGTGCAGCCTCGGGTACGAATTCCATAACCGAGAACTTCTCCAAATTGATAATCTCTGAAACCTCAATAGGGATTAAGAGAATAGGAGCTCAGTATCGGCCCGAGAACCAACAAGAAGAACTTCGCTTATGATAATCTCCTAGAGACTCATGGAGAAGTGGAGCTTCAGCTTGAGCATAACATAAAAAGGGATAGTTCTTAAAAGAAAAGAGGGAGAAAAGATTGAAAAGAAGAAAGACGCCGAATAAAAAAGAAGGAGACGGACGTCGAATTGGAAGACGATGAAGAGATAAGCTCATTTCCTTTAAATTCCTTCCGTTCTAAGTCCTAGCCAAATTATAACCCTTACAATCCTTTGATTCCACATAGACGGTCTCTGGCTTAGGTGAAATGATTAAAAATGCCTCGATAACAGGTAAATTGACTTAAAATTGTTGTGTTGACTTGAGTGATATAAATATAAAAATCCCAAGATAGCTAATTGAGAGCAAGAGCGAACCTGGTGAGAGTTGTCGAAATGGACCAGTCTATGGACCTAGGACTTCAGTTTGACGACATGACTTGACGGCATTTTCTTCTTTTAAATGTCTCGTAAAATTTTAGGCGTGACGACTGATCGAAGCAAAATAATCTGACCCCATAAATGAAAAAAATATATGAAAAAAATATATATACATATATATAATAATAAATTAATAATAAATAATAAAATTCGCACATTTTGACATGAAATGTTATGTTTCATATGCGTTGAATTGAATAAATGCGAATTTCTTTAAGTGTATCGCACATTCTAAATGCAATATTAGATTGCATTGGTACTGAATTGTTTAAATGCGATAAACCACAAAATTTAAAGTACATGTTTTCGGGGACCATGTATACATGCTTACTTGGTAAATTTGTGTGCTCGTGACTTGAATTGATTTTATATGCTTGCATAATTAGTCAATTCCTGTGCATCATTTGAGGGGGAGCAAGCATAAGACTTGTTGATTAGCTCCAAATATTTTTGACGTTTCTCTGAGTATTTCAGATCTTCAAATTAAAGAGCGAGACGTCGACACTTCAAAGAGAGGAGCTAGACTCAAGACCAAATATTTCAAAGATAAAACTGCCAAAAATAATTGATGATTAACTCCATTATTACTAACGTTTATCTCTAAGTGGTACAGATTTTTAAACTTCTGCCAGGGGAGCTAGACGTTACAACACGAAAATACAGGGAGTTAATTGCATTTATTTTAATTACTAAGGGGGAGCCTTATAATGGGTTTTATTTTGAAATAGGGGTCAATCTGAAATTCCTTAGAAAACTTACCATCGAGAAACTGAATCTTAGAATTTATTCGCAAAATAAAAGTTTCTCGATCGTAAGCAGTGTCGGGATTGATTTTGATTGACTACGACAATTTGCGATCGAAAAATTCGAATTTTTCGTGTGCAAATAGTAATGGGGCTGATCCCTTATATCGCAAAAGTCTCAAATCACAAGCCCGGCAACATTTTACTGCTAGTTAATAAAAGTTAACTTTTGTCAGTCGAAAAACTTTTTCTCGCGCAAAACCTAATCGACAAAAATTCCCTCTCGCAAAACTTTCTCAGACGATACACAATCCTTCAAAAATATTCCATTTTCACTTCAAATCGTCTGATTAAGGTAGAAATTCGATTCGGTTAACGATTGCGAATGTTATAACTTGATTTGCATTTCCATTCTGTAGTTTTTCGCATATTTAGTTAAGATTTCTCGACTGTTCTTCAAAAACCATTTAAAACGTATACTGTTTCACTAAATCTAGGCATGCTTCTTGGATTTTCTGAGTTAAATGCCTGTTATTTAGACAGATTCGAGGTTTTTGATGAAACAGATAGCGTAAATCGTTGGAAAATTTCCATCTGTGATGATAAAATGAGTTTCGATGAAACTGGGTACTTTGAAGTTTTGAAGCTGTCGAAGAACATTGTCGATCGCAAATAGACTTAATTGAATTCCAATTCAATTGAGAACCTATTTGTGTCGATTTAGTTTTCGATCGCAAAATTTTGACTTAGTCGTCACAATAAAAGATTTTAACCGTTACACTTACCATCGAGAAATCCAATTATAATTTTCAGCGAGCGAAAAACTTATGCACTGACTAGACAATTTAAGATGCAAATTTTATCGAGCTAAAACTTACTATCGCAAAACAGCATTTTCGATTTAATTTCAATTTGGTCGCAAAATTTTAACAGTGAAAAATTAATTTTTCAGCACTTAATTTTTCGATCATAAAATTTCTCGACGGATTGACTTAGTCTTTCGTTTGCAAATTTCTCGATCGAAAAATATTGAAGCGACAATTTTTACTTAAGATCGAAAATCTCATTCGCTCGACAAATTTCAAATCGAAAAATTTTATTCAATTGAGGAAAATTTCTCGATAGTAAATTTACCTGAGAAATAATTTCTCGATCGTAAATTTACACGGAATTTTTCTCGATCGTAAAATTGATCGGCTACAGTCTCACGATTTCAATTTCAACACAGAAAAATTTTACTAAGTCTTTTACTCTGTAGCTGACCTCTGTGAATGAAATTTTCGCGATCGAAAAATCGAATTGAGTCATTGCAATTGAAATCAATGCATAGGAAATCATTTTCAAAATCAATTTTTTCGAGCGAAAATTTTCTCGGCATGAACAGTGACTTACTGATTTAACACTTAGCGAAATTTCAAACGATTTTTCACGGGACAAAATTTTTTTTACAATCATGCCATCACGATTTTTGAAATTGAACATACACTATGGATTTCATATGATTTCAATTCAAAATTCATCAAACATGCTATTATTTGCTATATTATTATAGTTTGATGACATTTATTCATATTTTGACTGAAAATAAAATTGAACTAATAAACTTTTACATATCTTATATTTCGGATGGATCGCTACCCAAGATACAACCACATATACGATCACAATCTGTACTTGAAGGTTCAGGATACGAACTTTCAGCTCGATCTGGACACATTTCGATGCCCGGACGAGATCATCGTATCCATCCTCAGAGGCCACCCCATCTAGCATGCGCTAACGGTCACCGCATTGGTGCCAATGGTCTATCTCCAGCAGTTCTGGGGATGCATACAAGGAGTTGTAGCAGACGGGACATTCTCCTTCATGACCCGAATCGGGACGCGGCATATTCACATGAGCAAGAGCCAGTTCGGCATGATACTGGACTTGCCTCACAACAATAACTACGACCCGCTCCCGACGGACGCAGAGATGATTCAGGACTTTCTGCTCATGGGATACCAACCGCCGCTCACAAGATTGGCCCAGGTCCAGAGCAGCGGAATCCCACACCGATGGAAGACATTATTCGGCATAGTGAATAAGTGTCTGTCGCCCAAGCACGCAGGATTCGATAAGGGCAACAGCAATATTTTGAAGATCTTCCACGGGCTCGCCTTCTCAAGAAACTATGACTACTCACAGCTGATCTGGAACGACCTCGCGGACCAGATTCGGCTAAAGGAGAATAGAAGGTCGAAGAACGTGCCCTATGCTCGATGGTTCAGTGTAATCATCAGGGAGTTCATGGAGCTACATGCAGAGAACATCCCTCGGCTGCCTCCTGGTGGAAACTACCAGCCGCCAAGGCTTAAGTTTTTCCACAACCCACGGCTCACGGACCTGGACCAACCGTCGATGCCGATTCCACTCAACTTACTCAGGCTCGCCGACCCCGCGGGAGCTGAGTATCAGAGATTCTGTCGGGAACACAATTTAACGGAGGAGATGATTAGAGGGCCCCCGACAGATGTACATGTGAGCCCTCCCCAACCGCAACAACACCAACCAAGCCCTAACGACACGATGATCGATGTTGTCGCTCAGGAGCTAGCTCAGGAGCCACCATTGGTCGAAGAGCCAATGCCCGACGTCGATGATACGCTGATAGACGTCGTGGCTACGGAAATGGAACTCGAGGCTCCTGACCTCGAATTGCAAGTGGAAGAGCCCGTTCATGTTGGTGCGCTCGAAGAAACTTTTGAGGAAGTTCTTCAACAAGAGGCACAGCCCGGAATGGAAATGGGGCAAAGCTCTCTTCCATCGGTGACGGATCAGGCACTGGAGGACGTCTATCGTGACTTCACTCCTCACACGGCCACCCCGTCAGACACAGAGTCTGACGAGGAAATCAGTCTGATCAGGAGGACTCCCAGAAGACTGAGCATTCAACTGGAGTCTCTCTTTCCAGCCGTCACCGTCACACCAGATACTCCGCTGACCACAACGACAAGTGTTGCTGGCACTTCATCGCTCAATCTTGAGCCGCAACCAATTCACGTGGAATCTGGTTCGCAGGCACAACCAGAGCCTGCCTCAACACCCATAAAGGCGAATCCTCCGGATTCGACTCGAGGATTGGGTGGAAGTCTCATATAGTCACAACCTCAAGTGACTGTGAGCCAACCCCAAGAGTCGGTGTCTACTCAAGGGTTGATAACAGGCGACATCAGTCGTCCTGGTCCATCCATGGAGGCGTCCACTCCCTTCGTGAGGAACGAACTATTCCAGGCCGCTCTCTCTGCCGCTGTACAGACAATGGAAGAAAAGATCACAGAGAGAGTACTCCAAGCACTCGAGGCATCCCGATGAGATACCGGGAAAGCACCTGCCTCTGAAGGCCCTTCGTCACGAACCTACCCCACACCTCCACAACCCACACCCACCGACCCTTTAGCCACTTCCTCCATCCTCATCAACCCATACACAATCCCAATTACTGAGCTCCACGATATACTCCTCGCCCGTTTGATAGGCCTGTCCCCGATCGCCTCAAGAAGAGTCCCTCTATCGGCGATTGGTGGATCATCCTGAGCCATCGACCGACACCAGCCGCGGCCAAAGCTCCCACTCACGGCACAGACATGACGATCCTGACGATCAGGACCCTCATGAGGGGGAGAAGAGGCCGAGGACATCTGCATCTGGCCAAGGACAAGGCTCGGGCGCTACGCAGACAAGCGCTGGAGCTCGTGCAACCCAAACACAAATGCAACAAACCCAAACACACACCACTCACCAAACACAAACCACCCTAACCGCCCACACCACGCACCGCATCGCCCACATCGACCCACCATCCTTTCACCTTAGGACGCCTCCGTCCACCCCACTGATCTACTCAAGCCCCTTGCTTCCGAAAGAAGAAGCAAGTGCTGCGATGCTTGTAGCTCTAGCAGCTACCCAAGCCACTCCCTCTGTCGCTCCAGATCAACCGGGACCCTCTGGACATGGCGTCAATCCACACGAGGCCCTAGACAAGTACATCTTCGAAGGCCAGTGGATGACCCATTCCATGTTCGAGGAGCATCAAAGACAACGGCTTCACGACGGCGCTTTCTACAACAAGCGTCCATAGATCTCATAATTATAGAAGACGACGAGCTTCAGGAAGGTGAAGACTACGAGCGAGTTATCCCAAGGCTACTGTAATACCCGTAAATTTGATACGGGATTTTGATGTAATTAATGTAAATTGGGAATTTAAACCGTGGCAAAATGAAGATTTTGGAACGAAGACATAAATTTTTATAGTATCAAATTAATCAAAGAATAGCCGAAAATAATAATAGAGGTACTTAAAATATTAGGACTATAGATAAAATAATAATATAGGGCTTAAGATAATGGGCTATGGTTAATACATGATTTTCGGCCCAACTTCTCAAAAGAAAAAGTTTTAGTAAAAATAATAACATTACTTAACTATAGGGGGAAATCTCGTTATTATCTTCATGTCAAATCGTACGCAATTATCGACAAACATAATACTTATCTAAATACATAAGTTTATATCAATTATAAATATAAGAAAACCCTCATATGATGAGGAGTGAAACACGAAAGGAGAAGCAGGGAAGAAATCGAGTTTCAGCAAGTTTAAGTCACTTGATAATTTAAGGTATACTAAGATCTTTGAACTGAATATGTATGTTTATTTACGTCTTCAATATCTATATTTTTGTGATTATATGAGATTTATAACAAGGTTCAAATTATGCTTGGAAAATTAGTCTTTGAAAACTCGATTTATAACCATGGGGATTAAGTAAAGAATTATGAGTTTGGTTTAATTTCCGATATATGTAATATATCCCATGAGGAATCGAAGTTTTAAGTATTAGTTTCTGGGGGTAGTGTGGTTTGGAGGATGATTTTAATGGTACGGTTTTAGGGTTTCTGGGAAAATTATGAATCTTAGATAAATTTCGAGAAGTATTCACCATTATAGATTTCGACACTATTTTTGGTTCGATATGGTATTGAAATATTTCGACATGTAACATATATAGGATCTCGATATTTATTATTATAATATATTCTCGACATTGGTTTAAATTCGTTAAGTTCATAAAGATTTCGAACAGACTTCGACATTTATTAATGTCGAGATATAATAGATCTCGACAGCTTTTTGTTTCTTTAAGGATCTCGAGGCTATATTCTCGACATTTAAATGTTGTTAGGCCATATATGATGCGTCAACGGTTTTGGGCATCCAACAAGAAAGATTTCGAAATGATACAAAGATGTCGAGATATTTACTAGGTAGGTTTCGATATGTATAATAAAAATGATTTTGAGTATGTGTCGATAATAGGAAAATGTCGACATCGATTCCCAACAAAAGATCTCGATATTAGTAAAACTTACATTTACATTTCAAAGGTCTCGATAAAGTCATTAAAGAACTCGACATTTGTAGGCTTTGACATATAATCTCGAATTCTATCAGCTATATGATTCGACATCTTCTTATTATTATCACATATCGACATTGTCTTTCAAAAATCTCGACAATATCATTAATAGACTCGACATTCCTATAAGTTTCGACATTTAATAAATTCCGGTATTCTAGAATTTTGCTATTTCTAGGGTTTTCGATATTTTAGGGTTTATTTAATTTTTAGGAATATCATTATTTTTAGGTTTTCATAAATTTTAGGGTTTTCTATAATTAGGGTTTGGGAACTTGAAAACTTATACAGTTTAGCAAATATACTGATATGATAATATTTATTTATTCAGAGGATCGACTTATAGGGATTCCATCAGACTTTTTATTTGACGCTAGCAGGAGGACAGGTAGGTGGATTATCCATCTACAATACGTAAACACAATTATGTGTTTCATGTGATTATGTGGTTTACGTGACTTATGTGATTTACATGTTTTACGTGCGTTTTATATAAATCATGTTTTATGATATTTTTATATGAATGGCACGTGCATATCACGTTAGGGCGAGAGATGTTTATACCGTAGTGTGACGGTAATAATATGAGATATTGACGTACGGGGTAGAAAGAGATGCTTGTGATTGGTGACTCTTAGAGGAGTCGAGGTTGGGCTCACTGGGCACCTGGCGGAGACAGACGTGATCGATCTGTCTACCCGGACGTGATCGATTCGGGGTGCATACCGCCGAATGGGATTTTCTTTTTGATTGGTGCGGGAGATATACGACCTGGTAGGAGGACATTGACGTGATCGATCAGTGCACTACCGGCGTAGCTCGCCGCGAGACTTGGGGGTGGCCTCCCAGTAGTCTATTGCGCGCGGAGGTGTCGAGCCTAACCTAGGGCCCTGTGTTGTGTGAAATAGGAATGTGGGAAAAGAAGAGTGTGCATTATATTATGTTGTGAGATATTGGGTTTGGGGTTGAGTGCACACTTGCATACATGCATTTTATTCACCTACTGGGCAAATTGCTCAGTGTTTACGTGTTGTAGGTACTGAGTCCGACGCTGATACGCGTCGTGACTGAGGCGGCTGGTGGCGGTGCTCCACGGACTTTTGAGGGCGGGCGGTACATGGATGAAGACCTGTGGAGCGGCTTTAGGACTTTTGGTTATTTTGATATTTTTGGGGCTTCGGCCCGTGTACAGAGATAACGATGTAGACGTATTTTTATATTAGTATATATTATTTTAGGAAAAAGTTTTAATTAGACGGGCCTTCCGCGGCTTACGTTGCGGAAATCCGCCACTAATCGTACTTAGAAAAGTAGGGTCGCCACAGGTGGTATCAGAGCTTCAGCTTTAGATTCTGCAGACTGTCCATGTACTGCCGCTCAAAAGCCTGGAGAACCAGCTTGGCCTGTAAGTTTAAATGATTGATTATATGATTATGTGTTATTTGATATATGTGCTTTCTATCAATGATTGTAGAACTAGTTTAACATGCCAAAGGGAAGTCGGGAGTATGTGGGTAGTTCTAGTCGTAGGGCGGGTTCCGAATCCCCACCGAATGAGGATCGCTCTACTATTCATCAACTGACCGATCTGATCCGACGACAGTCAGATCAGATTAACGACCTCATTCACCGTCAAAATTCCTCGGAGCGTCACTCATCCCCTGGCCCAGAACGTGCTGAAGCGGCCGGGGAGAGGTTCCGAAGATTAAATCCCCCTGCCTTCGAGGAAGCCGCTGATCCTACCTATGCGGAGGATTGGCTTAGAACCATCGAGAATATGTTTCGCGTTAGCCACCTACCCGATACTGAGAAGGTGACTTGTGCCACCTTCATGTTACGTGGGAACGCGGGCTACTGGTGGGATACCATTCAGGTGCTCGAGGATCCCACTATGATGACCTGGGAGAGATTTAAGACCCTCTTCCGAGGAAAGTACTTCACGGCGCCAGATCGAGCGCAGAAGCTGAACGAGTTCATCAATCTGAAACAAGGAGGGATGTCTGTAGCAGACTATATCCGCAAATTCGAGCAATTGTCTAGGTTTGCGCCACATATCGTGGCCACAGACGAGCTGAAAATAGAACGTTTTTCTGGAAGGTCTCAAACCTGAGATCTTCCGAAGCGTTAGCATGTATGATACTGAAGGAAAGACTTACGCTCGTATCGCGGAACGAGCAATATTAGCTGAGCAAGCAGAGAGTAGAGTTACCAAGGCTCAAGATGCCAAACGACGAGCAGAGGTGCAACAAGTAGGAGGGAGTCAGAAACGCCCGTTCTTTGGCAAGAATCTGAACAATCGTGGAAATCAACCAGGCCAGCATAACTGGAGACCGAGGCCAAACCAAGGACCAGCTAACGTTTCGAACCGACCCCTAAACACTGTACCCCAGTGTCGGCAGTGTGGGCGCTACCACTACGGAGTATGCCATGGGCCGAGACCAAACCTAACTCCCCAGTGTTTTCGGTGTGGAAAGATTGGCCACTATGTCAGGGCCTGTAACGAGAAAATACCGCAAGCTTCGAATCAACCCTTAATCCGACCTCCACCGGTTCCAGCACGCGTCTTTACTTTGACAAACGAGGAAGCTGAAGCAAACCCTTCGGTAGTAACGGGTACGTTAACTATTTATGACGTGCCCACTTCTGTGTTAATCGACTCTGGGGCCACACATTCGTTTGTGTCGGTCAAATATGTGGAAAAGGTGGGAGTTTCTCCTACCTTATCTGAGTGCAACTACATAGTTACCCTACCACACGGTGATCCGACACGCACTAACCAAGTGCTGGGAGGATGTTCTGTGAACATTGAGGGTAGAGATCTGAGCGTCGACCTGATTGTGATCCCAATGAACGATTATGATGTTATTTTTGGGATGGATTGGCTTTCGAAATACGGAGCCATCATAGATTGCAACAAGAAGGTCGTAAAATTTCAACTGCCCGAAGAAGAGGTGTTCACTTTTTCGGGAAAAACTACTTTGAATCGTATTCCGCAAATCTCTGCGTTGAAGGCTCAACGACTGTTGAGATCCGGTTGTGAGTCTTATCTCGTATATGCAGTGAAGGCAGAGGAGTTACCTCAGCCGGAACTGAAGGACGTACCGATAGTTAACGAACATGCCGATGTATTTCCCGATGATCTCCCGGGGTTACCCCCTGATCGAGAAATACAGTTTACGATAGATTTGATGCCGGGGTCTGCCCCTATTTCTAAGGCTCCTTATCGACTAGCACCGAATGAACTGAAAGAATTGAAGGAACAACTGGAGGACTTGTTGCAGAAGGGGTTTATCCAACCCAGTTTTTCACCATGGGGAGCGCCGGTTTTATTCGTGCGAAAGAAAGACGGGTCGATGCGACTATGCATCGACTATAGGGAGCTGAATAAGATCACGATCAAGAATAAATATCCCCTACCAAGGATCGATGATCTGTTTGACCAATTACAAGGAGCGACGGTATTCTCAAAAATTGACCTCCGTTCAGGATACCATCAGTTGAAGATCAGGGAGGTAGATGTTCCTAAAACCGCATTCAGTACGAGGTACGGCCATTACGAGTTTCTGGTCATGCCTTTTGGACTGACAAATGCTCCAGCTGCTTTTATGGACCTGATGAATCGGGTCTTTAAGAACTATCTCGACCGTTTCGTAATCGTCTTTATTGACGATATTCTGATCTATTCTAAGACGAGGGAGGAACACGAGAATCATTTACGAATCGTCTTAGGAATCCTGCGAGAGAAACAACTTTTCGCCAAATTCAAGAAATGCGAATTTTGGCTTGAGCAACTAGCCTTCTTGGGACACGTGATTTCCGGGAGTGGAATCTCCGTGGACCCGAGTAAGATTGAGGACGTGAACAATTGGCCACGACCAACTACTCCGACCGAGGTTCGAAGTTTTCTTGGGCTTGCGGGATATTACCGTAAGTTCATAGCTGACTTCTCTAGCATAGCCTCGACTTTGACGAACCTGACCAGAAAGAACATACCTTTCAAGTGGTCTGAAGCTTGCGAACAAAGTTTTCAGGAGTTGAAAAAGCGACTCACATCTGCTCCTATTCTGACTATACCCTCGGGAACTGGAGGATTCTCAGTCTATAGTGATGCCTCGAAAAACGGACTGGGATGCGTGTTGATGCAAAATGGGAAGGTGATCGCTTATGCTTCACGGCAACTAAAAGAATACGAAAAGAACTACCCAACTCACGACTTAGAACTTGCAGCAGTCGTCTTCGCCTTAAAGATTTGGAGACACTACCTTTACGGAGAACGGTGCGAAATCTTTACAGACCATAAGAGTCTGAAATATTTCTTCACCCAGAAAGAGCTGAATATGAGACAACGACGATGGCTGGAACTTGTAAAGGACTACGACTGCGTTATTAATTATCATCCGGGCAAAGAACGTAGTCGCAGACGCGCTCAGTCGAAAGGCGATGAGTACGGAATTGCACAGACTTGGAGTGGAAATAGTCAATATAGGCGAACTCGAAACGAGACTAGCAACGCTAACTCTTCAGCCGACGTTGCTAGAACGAATTCAAAAAGCACAAGAAGATGATGAATTTTACCTGAAGGTGAAAGACGCACTACCCGAAGACTTCGAAATCCGGACAGATGGAACCTTATTATACAAGAATCGGCTATACGTGCCCAACGACGAGGAGTTACAACGAACGATAATGACAGAAGCCCACGCAACAACATACTCTGTACATCCGGGAGCTACAAAGATGTACCAAGATTTACGGATGATATATTGGTGGCCGGGAATGAAGAAGGATATCGCCACGTTCGTAAGTAGATGTATGACGTTTCAGTTGATCAAAGCGGAACACCAGCGACCAGCTGGAACTCTTCAGCCTTTACCGATTCCTGAATGGAAATGGGACCATATCACGATGGACTTCGTCGTCGGTTTGCCTAAAACGACGAAAGGCCACGATGCTATTTGGGTAATCGTGGATCGCCTAACCAAATCAGCCCATTTTATTCCTATCAGCTCTACTTTTTCCATGGAACGCTACGCTGAATTGTATATTCAGGAAATTGTTCGACTCCATGGGATCCCAATTTCTATCGTCTCGGATCGAGATTCGAGATTTCTGTCCAATTTCTGGAAAAGCTTACAAAAAGCGATGGGTACTAAGCTCTCATTCAGTACTGCATATCATCCCCAGACCGACGGGCAGTCTGAACGGACGATCCAAACCCTTGAGGACATGTTACGAGCGTGCGTGCTAGACTTCAAGGGAAATTGGAGCAAATATTTGTCGCTGATCGAATTTTCTTACAATAATAGCTTCCATGCTACGATCGGGATGGCACCGTACGAGGCATTGTACGGGCGTAAGTGCCGATCTCCTATTCACTGGGATGAAATAGGTGAACGGGCATTACTGGGACCAGATATGATCCGTGAGACTACAGAGGCCGTGACGAAAATTCGAGAACGAATGCGAACAGCTCAGAGTCGACAGAAGAGTTATGCAGATCACCGACGACGACCTCTGGAGTTCGCAGAAGACGATCAAGTGTTTCTAAAGATCTCACCGATGAAAGGAGTGAAGCGATTTGGAAAGAAGGGCAAGCTAAGTCCAAGATACATAGGCCCATTCAAGATTATCAGACGAGTCGGTGAAGTTGCATATCAGTTAGAATTGCCGATCTCCCTATCACAAGTTCACGACGTATTTCACGTATCGACATTACGAAAATACGTCGCGGACCCGAGCCATGTTATTCAGAACGAACTTCTTTATCGACAGCTCAAGCCTGACTTGAGTTACGAAGAGAAGCCTGTAGAAATTCTGATGTACGAGATAAAAAGGCTCCGGAATAAAACTATTCCGTTAGTTAAGGTGTTGTGGCGGAATCAATCAGTTGAGGAAGCCACTTGGGAGCGTGAGGATGATATGAGAATTCGTTATCCCGAGTTATTCCAGTCGGCGTAATTTCGGGGACGAAATTCTTTTAAGGGGGAAGGATGTAATACCCGTAAATTTGATACGGGATTTTGATGTAATTAATGTAAATTGGGAATTTAAACCGTGGCAAAATGAAGATTTTGGAACGAAGACATAAATTTTTATAGTATCAAACTAATCAAAGAATAGCCGAAAATAATAATAGAGGTACTTAAAATATTAGGACTATAGATAAAATAATAATATAGGGCTTAAGATAATGGGCTATGGTTAATACATGATTTTCGGCCCAACTTCTCAAAAGAAAAAGTTTTAGTAAAAATAATAACATTACTTGGAAATCTCGTTATTATCTTCATGTCAAATCGTACGCAATTATCGACAAACATAATACTTATCTAAATACATAAGTTTATATCAATTATAAATATAAGAAAACCCTCATATGATGAGGAGTGAAACACGAAAGGAGAAGCAGGGAAGAAATCGAGTTTCAGCAAGTTTAAGTCACTTGATAATTTAAGGTATACTAAGATCTTTGAACTGAATATGTATGTTTATTTACGTCTTCAATATCTATATTTTTGTGATTATATGAGATTTATAACAAGGTTCAAATTATGCTTGGAAAATTAGTCCTTGAAAACTCGATTTATAACCATGGGGATTAAGTAAAGAATTATGAGTTTGGTTTAATTTCCGATATATGTAATATATCCCATGAGGAATCGAAGTTTTAAGTATTAGTTTCTGGGGTTAGTGTGGTTTGGAGGATGATTTTAATGGTACGGTTTTAGGGTTTCTGGGAAAATTATGAATCTTAGATAAATTTCGAGAAGTATTCACCATTATAGATTTCGACACTATTTTTGGTTCGATATGGTATTGAAATATTTCGACATGTAACATATATAGGATCTCGATATTTATTATTATAATATATTCTCGACATTGGTTTAAATTTGTTAAGTTCATAAAGATTTCGAACAGACTTCGACATTTATTAATGTCGAGATATAATAGATCTCGACAGCTTTTTGTTTCTTTAAGGATCTCGAGGCTATATTCTCGACATTTAAATGTTGTTAGGCCATATATGATGCGTCAACGGTTTTGGGCATCCAACAAGAAAGATTTCGAAATGATACAAAGATGTCGAGATATTTACTAGGTAGGTTTCGATATGTATAATAAAAATGATTTTGAGTATGTGTCGATAATAGGAAAATGTCGACATCGATTCCCAACAAAAGATCTCGATATTAGTAAAACTTACATTTACATTTCAAAGGTCTCGATAAAGTCATTAAAGAACTCGACATTTGTAGGCTTTGACATATAATCTCGAATTCTATCAGCTATATGATTCGACATCTTCTTATTATTATCACATATCGACATTGTCTTTCAAAAATCTCGACAATATCATTAATAGACTCGACATTCCTATAAGTTTCGACATTTAATAAATTCCGGTATTCTAGAATTTTGCTATTTCTAGGGTTTTCGATATTTTAGGGTTTATTTAATTTTTAGGAATATCATTATTTTTAGGTTTTCATAAATTTTAGGGTTTTCTATAATTAGGGTTTGGGAACTTGAAAACTTATACAGTTTAGCAAATATACTGATATGATAATATTTATTTATTCAGAGGATCGACTTATAGGGATTCCATCAGACTTTTTATTTGACGCTAGCAGGAGGACAGGTAGGTGGATTATCCATCTACAATACGTAAACACAATTATGTGTTTCATGTGATTATGTGGTTTACGTGACTTATGTGATTTACATGTTTTACGTGCGTTTTATATAAATCATGTTTTATGATATTTTTATATGAATGGCACGTGCATATCACGTTAGGGCGAGAGATGTTTATACCGTAGTGTGACGGTAATAATATGAGATATTGACGTACGGGGTAGAAAGAGATGCTTGTGATTGGTGACTCTTAGAGGAGTCGAGGTTGGGCTCACTGGGCACCTGGCGGAGACAGACGTGATCGATCTGTCTACCCGGACGTGATCGATTCGGGGTGCATACCGCCGAATGGGATTTTCTTTTTGATTGGTGCGGGAGATATACGACCTGGTAGGAGGACATTGACGTGATCGATCAGTGCACTACCGGCGTAGCTCGCCGCGAGACTTGGGGGTGGCCTCCCAGTAGTCTATTGCGCGCGGAGGTGTCGAGCCTAACCTAGGGCCCTGTGTTGTGTGAAATAGGAATGTGGGAAAAGAAGAGTGTGCATTATATTATGTTGTGAGATATTGGGTTTGGGGTTGAGTGCACACTTGCATACATGCATTTTATTCACCTACTGGGCAAATTGCTCAGTGTTTACGTGTTGTAGGTACTGAGTCCGACGCTGATACGCGTCGTGACTGAGGCGGCTGGTGGCGGTGCTCCACGGACTTTTGAGGGCGGGCGGTACATGGATGAAGACCTGTGGAGCGGCTTTAGGACTTTTGGTTATTTTGATATTTTTGGGGCTTCGGCCCGTGTACAGAGATAACGATGTAGACGTATTTTTATATTAGTATATATTATTTTAGGAAAAAGTTTTAATTAGACGGGCCTTCCGCGGCTTACGTTGCGGAAATCCGCCACTAATCGTACTTAGAAAAGTAGGGTCGCCACAGCTACCAGAGTTAATAGCTCAACAGGCGGTTCCCTCTCCAAGGCTAACGCCAGGGACTTCCGGATCGACACGCAATGGGAAAACATTCAAATTGAAATTCCCTTCCTCGAAGAAGTTCGTGAGAATATTTGGAGGTCTCCGGACAGAGTGAAGAAGCCGAACGAGTTCGAGCTCAGAGGGATCTCTCACTGGGATCAGCAGAAGAGGATGACCTACCTCTGGATGCTGACCAAACTAGGACCTGACGTTAGGCTGGGGATGACTAGGACACAAGCCAAGAGTCATTATAAGAGTCTCTCCCCAATTAGCCAACTACTCAGCATATACTGTGCCAAAGGAGGACTTCCAACACCTTACTACATCATCGAACGAGTGGACAGGACCCGAGAGGAACTGAGCGAGAGCGACCTGCCGTACCTCCCCGCCGATGAAGTGTACCGTCTTTATCAGCTATACGTGGAGAAGTACAAAGGTCCTCAGGGATTCATCAAGAAAGAAGGCCTCGAAGGGCTCTACAGGTTCATGATGCGCCAAGTCAAGTACTATGCCGCACACGACCTTCAGATGGCTGTGGAGAGCAATATGAAGAAGGTCAACATGACCGCTCCACTCAACAAAGGACCTGAGATCGAAGGGCTTCCCAATAATCACGTGCACATCAGCTCAGTCCTGGGCATCACCTACCACAATCCAATCGCAAAGAAGAATAGGTTGATGCTGAAGACTGAGATTCATAAGTTTTGCGATGGGACGCTCAAGGTCGTCAGGAAAAACATCGAGCAGAGGTTGGAAGAAATCAACAGAGACACTATGCTGAGGATCCACAGGTTCGTGAGAGAACAGCCGCTCCTAAATGAATTGCTTGAAGATATCGAGGAGCGAGGAGCTTAGGATCACTATGAGGAACTACGAGCATGCGCTGGGCTTGCGCAGGTCATATTACGCCCGACGAGGACAAACGGCGCGGAGACGCAATCAAGCACAAAGGGGGAGATTGTAGAATACTATTTGTAATTGTGCTTGATTTCATTTGTTGTCCTTGTAATTAGGGGCGTTTTGTATAGTAGTCCTTAGATTAGGACTAGTTTGATATTTATACCAAGTCTGTTTGGTATAAATACTTGTAAATCAATTGAGCTGAATAGAGAAAGTTTTGAGAATTGATCCGAAAGGCTTGCAATTCGATTTCTAGAGAGATAAACAACTGTAACTTTCTCACTCTACTCGAATTCTCTCTATTGTTCTTCAATTGAGTTTTTCGATCGAATTCACTTGCTTATCTAAACGATCGAATTACTATGAATTCTAGCCTAGGATCGTAGAGTTGTTAATCGTAGGACCTAACATAATCCCTAGTGAGGCTTCAGAGATTATCCATTTGAAGAAGTTCGCAGTTGTGGAATTCGAGCCCAAGGCCGCGCTCCTCTGCTCGTTGTCTCGATATAAGACCGGATTATCGTTGGAGAAGTTCACTTTGTGGTGCTCCTCTTTCCAGCGTTCTGACGAGTGTACGAGATTATTGATGGAGAAGTTCGCAGCAAGATCCCTACCCCCTTCTAATGATATGAGATTGTGATAGTTGAGGGACAGGTTGTTTTGGACTGCTTTTTGTGCGTTGAGCATTCCTCGTGTGCGTTTTCCACCTTGTTAGGAATATTTTAGAAGTGTCCAAAATATTTATTCTAAGTCTTGTAATTTCTTTACAATGTATTTTATAGATGTATTTTATAGATGTTTTATATTATGTAATTGGGTTGTATTTGTAATGGGCTTGTTAGGGGCCCAATGGGCTTAAATACCTCACAAGGTTTTAAGCTTAAACACCTTTCCATTTTCTAAAATCTCACGTATTCAACACTAAGCCTCTAAAGCGCACTATTCACATTCTACGAAGGTTTAATCTGTTGAATTGTTCTTGGATAATCTGGAATTACAAGTGGTATCAGAGCAAGCGTGTAGGTGAGGAAACTTCATTCCAAGTTCTTTGGCATCGTCAATATAACTGGCTGGTTTCTATATCTTCTGAGAACTACTGAATCTGTCTCTGTCAATTTGCGTTAAATTTCTGGATTTCTGCTGGAGAAATTGAAGAACGGCTTCGTTGTTTAGTCTGCTTTTGAGATTGCGAACGGCACTTAAGTTGGATTTGGATTCGCAAATTCTAAATTTGCAATTCAGTTTCACGAATTAGAGTTGAGGACCGACCGTGAATTGAAGGAATCAAGTCAACCCGCAAAATATTTCTTCAATTATTTGCGAAACCAAAGTTTGCGAATCAAGAAATATTCACTGCCACGTTTCGCGAATTGCATCTCAGAGAGATATTTCATGAACTCCTTGATAGCCCTTTTTTTGCGAATTCTTGAAAGTTCGCTAACCAGAAAAGATAAGGATTTTGCGAATCCAGTCGAAGAATTTTGCGAACTTCGTTGCCCGCAGTTTTTCGCGAATCCAGTTGAAGAATTTTTGCGAACTTCAATCTCCGCAAAATTTGCGAACTCGTTCGAAGAATTTTTGCGAACCTCAACTGCCGGTTGAAATTCGCGGACTCTTTCACACTTTTGCGAATTTATCTCATTCTGCGAATTGGGACAATTGTACATGTCACTGGACATTTCGCGAATCCTTCATTGGTTGCGAATCAGTACAATCCTGCGACTTGCGAACCTTTGCCATCTTGCGAACTTGTTTAAATTCTGTTAAAGTACGCTCGTCAACACATATCGCAATCCTCACATAGCGAAATCCACGACTCTGAACAAAATTCCACGAACTAATTTTTCGAGTCAAAGTCAAAGACTAAAGTTTTAGACTTTGAACCAATTTCATTTCAAATTAACCTTTCCTCACATTACACGTTAACGATCATATCCAAAACACAAGCAATGGACTCTTTACTTCAGACAGCGAGAAGAGGATCATTGGCTTGAAGATACCTCAGACAGCGAGAATGAGAACGTGGCACTGATGGCCAAACTAGATGACGAAGAAGATGGAGCTGGAGCTGAAGGTAGCAAGTCAAACAGGGAAACCTCTAACAATTAAGACATAGTGGAGGTAAGTGAAGCAGATTATGATTCCTTACTTAAGATGAAAAATGAATTTTTATCCTTAAATAAATCTAACAAATTGGGGAAAAGAAAAATCAAGGAACTAGAAGCTAACTTAGAAAAGAATTTAGTAGTATTAGATAAGTTTAGATATGATTATGCATGTGAGAAGAATCGTGTAATTGTAGCAAATGAAAAAATTGCTAAGCTAGAAATACAAGTGCAAAAATCCGAAGCTAAAGCCAAGGATTTAGAAAAGGAAATGAAATCTCATAGAGATCAGGCAATGGACGCTACAATTAAATATGACTTACTAAGTAAAGAACGGGAAAGACTGTACTCCAAAATAAAAAAATTGGAGGACATTTTAACCCGACGAGATCAGTCAGAACAAACGATCTTCTTGAACAAACCAGCTAACGTTGATTTTTATAATCCCCATAAAGGACTAGGTTTTGAAAACCCAGGTAAGTTAAAACAAGGCATATCAAGTTCGCCCTATCTATATGAAATTCATGCAGACAGGTTGCCTGGCAAATCTCATGACTTTTGTCAGTGAAAATGAGACATCAACACACAGTAAAACTCAAACATCTTTTAACTACACAGAATTAAATGATAGTTATAAAGAAAGAAGTTGTCCAGCAATAACTGAATTTGAGTCAGATATTCCACGCCCAAATGAAGGAGAAACCTCAGGTGTTTCGGAAAGTATGGCACCTATGGTTACATTTGCAACAGGATATATGCCTGATTGCATAAAGAAAATCAGTGATCTTCACTCCACTATCGAAAGAGAGAGGAAGTCATTTGATGAAGAAAGGCAGAAACTTCTTCAGGAAATATCTTCACTTAAAGAAAAATTAAGATTACACACAATTTCATACACTTTAGTTTCACATGACAAAATTTCCTGCACTAATACATTGAAATTTTCAGGACCCACAAAAGGGGCAAGTATGGGTTAAAAAGGAAGATATCTTGAAGGAGAATAGTGATCTCAATACACCTTTTGTCATTGAGTATTTTCCTTCCAAAACTTTTGTACCTTCTTTATTTCACCATGTATCAAAAAAATTATCTTTTAAATCAAAAACAAAGCTTTCCGTGCATGATCATGTCACCAAGCAAACTCACAAAACAATTCCTAAAAACAAAATTACAAAGTCAAGACACGAATCAAAACCAAAAGCTATCAAAGAACCTGTCAAACCTGCTAAACCAAAAAAATTCATGTCTAAACTTAAGACAAAGAGACCCTTACTAGAGCACAAATGGGTTCCAAAGCTTCAGACTGCAGGAAAACAAACCCCAACCCTAGAAATAATTAGTGACTCTGTGTCTTCCACCAACAAAGGAAAATCTAGGGAGTCTAAACGGACTAATAAACATAATAGAGGTGGACCCATACTCCAATGGGTACCTAAAACCCTCTAGTTTTATTTTGCAGGCCCTTCATGTGTGGTACTTAGATTCTGGTTGCTCCACACACATGACTGGGACAAAGGAACTGTTGAGCAACTACGTTGATAGACCAGGAGGACTGATACGCTTTAGTAATAGCAATGGAGCCAGAATTCTTGGTTATGGCGATCTCATATGCAATCGACTCACAATTAAACAAGTCTCGTATGTTGTAGGACTGACACACAACCTCTTATCAATAGGACAGTTCAGTGATTTTGGACTCCAAGTTGTGTTTCTAAAGAAAACTTGCAAAATTCTTAATGCCAATGGTGAAGAAATTCTCACTGGAACTCGCAAGACAAATCTTTACACCATTGATATTAGAACTGTCAAACCAAAGACTGATATCTGCCTAATCTCCAAAGCAACTTCAACTCAAAATGACTTATGGCACCAGCGGTTATCTCATCTTAACTTCAAGACCCTCAACAAGCTGTCAACCAACAAATTGGCTATTGGACTACCACCACTGAAGTACCAAAAAGAGCATATGTGCTCTACTTGTGAGAAAGGAAAAATGAAGAAAGCTTCACATCCTACAAAACACACAACATCCACTCAACATCCTCTAGAGCTTTTACACATGGATCTTTGTGGCCCGATGCGAACTGAAAGCATAAGTGGAAAGCGGTATATGCTGGTTATCGTCGATGACTATTCCCGATATACTTGGGTACGCTTCTTACGAACTAAATCAAAGACAGTCGAACATATTCCAAACCTAATCAGAACAACACAGAACCTACTCCAGAGCAGTGTTAAAATAGTTAGATCAGACAATGGAACAGAATTCAAGAATCAACAGCTCAGTGACTTCTACGAATCCATAGGGATTACTCAACAGTTTTCTGCTATCTACACACCTCAACAAAATGGGGTTGTCGAAAGGCGAAATAGAACACTCGTAGAGGCTGCCCGAACAATGATCATTCAATCATCACTACCCCATTTCCTTTGGGCTGAAGTAATGAATACTGCTTGCTATACGCAGAATCGCACAAACATTCATTTAAGATTTGGTAAGACGCCCTATGAACTTATAAACGGAAGACTGCCCAACATTGCCCATTTTCGAATTTTTGGATGCAAGTGCTTCGTCGCCAACGACCGCGAAGACAAGTCCAAGCTTGATCCAAAAGCAACTGAAGGCATCTTCGTAGGCTACTCTGCACAATCTAAGGCGTACAGGATATTTCTCAGAGACAGAAAGATGCTCGTTGAAAGTATAAATGTCACCTTTGATGAGGGACTCGAACTTTCTACTGGACATAGCAGTTTGGGACAAGTATCTAGAACACCACCCTTATTCACTCTCATACAGAAGAAGGAGAGTGTTCGAGAGACGCCTCTGAACGGAACTCTTCAGAACCGTGTTCGGACAAAGGAAGTTTGAAGCCAGATCAACAAGCAACTGACAATTCTAGACAAAGCAACCCCACATGCTTCACTCAACGAGCTCAAGAGGAACTGGATCTGGATCTACTTTTTGAACATATTTATATCTCTCAAAATCAGACAAGACCATCCACCGATCCCTTTCCAAATACTGAATCCAGTCCTAGTTCGTCAACTCATGATTCAGAACCTATTCCTAACTAGACAATTCCTCCCTCAGATGCAGAAGCCTCGATCTCAACAACTTTGACAACAACGCAGACAGAGGCCTCCTCTTCAACTTCAGCCAGCAACACTACCGCGTCTGCAATCGACTATCCACTAAGTGAGGAATTGCAAATAGACGAAACGACATTACCCCACGAAAAGAAATGGGTTCGACATCATCCTACAGATCAAATAATAGGAGATCCCAATACAGGAGTAACAACTAGAAGATCACATTCAAATGAATGTAATTTCACCTGTTTCTTGAGCCAAACAGAACCTAAAAGAGTAGTTGACGAACTACGGGATCCTAACTGGATAGTGGCTATGCAAGAGGAGATTAATCAATTCGAACGTCTCAAAGTCTGGAACTTAGTTCCTCGTCCAAGGGGACGACTGTGATCGGAACAAAGTGGGTATTTAAAAACAAAAAGGATGAAGATGGTGTTGTAGTTCGAAACAAAGCCAGGCTCATTGCTAAGGGATATAATCAACAGGAAGGAATTGATTACGATGAAACGTTTGCCCCTGTAGCCAGAATCGAAGCTATTAGGTTATTCCTTGCATATGCAGCACACAAAGACTTTACTGTCTATCAAATGGACGTAAAAACAGCCTTCTTGAATGGAATTCTGAAAGAAGAAGTGTATGTGTCACAGCCAGACGCATTTCTCAATGTTGATCATCCCGACTTTGTTACAAACTCGACAAATCACTGTACGGACTTAAACAAGCTCCAAGGGCCTGGTATGAGGTGCTATCCGACTTTCTTCTCTCCTCAGGTTTCACTAAAGGGAAAATTGACACAACTTTGTTCGTAAAGAAAGATGGTTCTGATATCATGCTTGTGCAAATCTATGTGGATGATATCATTTTTGGCTCTACTAACCCCAAACTTTGTGAAGAATTTAGCATTCTGATGCAATCACAATTTGAAATGAGTATGATGGGAGAAATGTCATTCTTCCTCGGATTACAAATCAAACAACTTCAGGATGGGATTTTTATCAATCAATCAAAGTACATCCACGATATTCTCAGAAAATATGGGATTGACAAGAGCAAATCATCGAGTACACCTATGTCCACCTCATGCTCACTCGATGCAGATCTCTTAGGTGAACCTGTAGATGTTACTCATTACCGAGGGATCATTGGATCACTGCTCTACCTCACAGCCAGTCGACCAGACATCTTATTCTCTACTTGTCTCTGTGCTCGATTTCAAGCTAACCCCAAGGAGTCGCATCTTCATGCTGTCAAAAGAATCTTGAAGTATCTGAAAGGAACACCAGACCTTGGACTGTGGTATCCTAAGAACTCAAATATGAAACTAATAGGGTATTCTGACGCAGACTTTGCAGGTTGCAGACTAGACAGAAAAGGCACTTCTGGACACATCCAATTCCTAGGCGACAAGCTTGTATGTTGGGCCTCGAAGAAACAAAATTGTGTATCAACTTCCACGGCGGAAGCAGAATACGTCGCTGCAGCAAGTTGCTGCTCACAAATTTTGTGGATCAGAACTCAACTACGGGACTACGGGTTTGATCTAAATAGAATTCCTATTTACTGTGATTCCAAGAGTGCTATCGCAATTACATGTAACCCTGTTCATCACTCACGCACTAAGCACATAGATCTTCGATATCACTTCATAAAGGACCACGTAGAAAGATGCATAATAGAAATGTACTTTGTCAATACAGAGATTCAACTAGCCGATTTGCTTACAAAAGCATTTGATGAAAAACGCTTCCAATTCTTAGTTGCAAAGTTGGGAATGTTGAACCTCAATTTTTAATTTCGATTGTGCCTTCCTACAGTTCACTATTTATCTATTTGCTATGTTTTACTTCTCTCTTATTCTGTGCGTGTTTTATTATGTTAATTAGTTAATTAGATCTTTATTTTTTTCTTTTTGCTTACTTTCTATTTTTCAATAAATTTTCATGTGTTCATAAGTCGATGTAGCGCAAATGCTGATGGCAATACATCGAGGGGGAGAAATGCTATATCCATGCATCGAGGGGGAGTAAGTGAATTCATTCAATCATTTTTTAAGATACTCGATAGGCATTGTATCTAGGGGGAGTTGTTTTTTCAACAAATACTTATTCAAGAAATTTCTTCATTTAGGGGGAGTTTTAGTACAACAACTCTCTCAAACATATAAAACATTTATAATACGCAGATAACTCTCAAAAACTCGTATGCCCTATTAAGACCCAAAGCAGAATAGCAAGTAAAACAACGAATAAGCTCAAAAGAAGGAAAATCTCAAAAACCAGCATATTCAAGTTATGCTCAAAGTCACGTCTTAACTCTGCCTGTTCCTTGAGCTTCTTCTCTTCTTCCTGCTTCTGCCAATTCATATGTAAACGAGAAAATTAGAAATGAGTTAGTCCTTAGATGTAAGGTACTTCAATGAGATTTGAGACATATCTATTTATAAACATGAAGGAAACTTACGTCATTTATTGTACCGACATTAAGACGAATTTTTGACTAAGGCGACGATTTTTCTTCTCCAACAAGGATATCGTATCATGAAAATCGATCTTGAAAAACCCATAGATTTGATGTTATCCTAGTGATTGATCGAGTCAAATTGGTAGTATTTGGGTTATTACTAGATTACTTAATATCTTTGGTAAATAATTCGCTAAACTTTTAGTGAACAATTGTGAAATCATAATCCGCGAACTTCGTGATAACTCATGGACATTTCGCGAATTCATCTTATTTCCAAATCTGCGAACCGTAAATTTTTAAATCTCCTTTCTACTAGTTCGCTAAAGTTTTAAATCTCTGATTTGCGAACTGATTCTTCAAAACTTCACCAAGGGATAATTCGCGAACTCTCGGTGGGCCTCTTTAACTAAAAATCTCGCGGCCCAGTTTTAAACTAAATCGTTATCTTTCGGCCCGCAAAATTTCCTTTATCTTATTCGCGAATTTCCCCAAATCAGTTTTTACGAACCCTAAAATCTCAAAATCTCTCAAAACGCGTCTAACTCAACTTTGGATTTTCGTTGCTGTGCTTTCGTCCACACACGCACACTCACAGATTTCGTTGAGGTAAGGAAGAAAAAGTCTTTAAATCTTAATTTTTCATGTTTTCTCTTCGTTGATTTTGCAGGTTCGAAATCGGAAAAGAACAGGGAGTTCGTCTTTTTTTTTATGTTGTTTGATCTTGTGTTATATAATCATTTTTATTCATACTTTGCTTAGATGATTATCGTGAAAAAGATATGAACCGTGTTGACAGGATTATTCAATATCGTTTTTGAAATCAATGTTCCGCGAATAGGGTTTTTTCTGGGTTTTGTTCAAAAATTTACTTTTTGATCTTTCCGTTCGTGATTCGCGAATTGAATATGTGTTTTTTGCGAATTCATGCGTAGAATGAGTTCGCAAAATGAATTCGTAAAATGTGTTAGTAAAATGCTTTCGCACTTTTAAGTTGACTGGTTGACCAACTAAAAATTTTACGAATCTAAATTCGCGAACTAATGTTTCGCGGGTCGTGATTAATGTTGTCAATTCGGGAACCGCCGAATTCGCAAATCTTTATTCGCAAATCTTTTTTATTCACACTTCCCGAACTGTCAATTCACACTTCGCCAAATTCTTTTCAAAGTTCAAAATCGATTCGCGAAATTCCTTTGACAGACTCGCAAATTTCCAAATTCGCCAAATTTGTACCTCGCAAAATTTCCAACTTGCGAACTAGTCTTTCGAACTATACTTTACAAATGTTTTAAAAAATTCAGTTCGCAAACCCCAAATTTCCCAATCTAAACTTGACTTAGTCAATTCGCAAATTAAATCTTTTCAATTTCAAATCAATTCGCAAACGGAACCCTCTCAGTATTTCAAACTAATTCGCGAAACTAACTTAGTGAAATTTTTTTGAAAAATTTCAGGCTTTTACAGACCGCATATCTTTATGTTCGCAAAAATTCATGTTCAAAATCGATCCGAAGCAAACTCACAAAATCAATTTTGAAGTCTTTTGAACTAACTGCTTAAATTCGCGAACCCTTGCCAAATTTTCAAATCTTCGAATTCGTGAAATACACTTTAATTTTTTGCCGAACAGTTCCTTGTTAATTAAATCATCTTTTTCTAAGAATGTCTAATATCTTCTCATAAGACGTTATTCACAACATTTTCTTTTATAATGCAGTTTCGACAGAATGACTACACCAGCAGATCTCGTCTACTCAACCACCAAATGGATTGTAATCAAAGACAACAACTTTCAACTCGACTTGAACACTTTCAAGTGTCAAGAAGAGATCATCACATCCATTCTGAGAAACCACCACCTGGGATACGCCTTCTCTGCATCAGTTCCTGCACCAACCGTGTACCTTCAACAATTCTGGGGAACGATGACTACCAAAATTTCTCAAGACAACACCACTTACTATGAAGCCCAAATCGCAAACGAAATGTCAGAATCACCAGGGACTTTCTTCGACAAATTCTTCGGCTACCGATTCAACCAGATTATGAACATGAGGCATCCGAGGACGAGCTCATCGCAGATATGTTGAAAATGGGTTACCATAGCTCACTCGAGTTCGTTTCCCGTTTTCAACAATCAATGATTCCACATCCGTGGCGAACTCTTTTCGCAATTGTCAACAAGTGCTTCTCACCAAAGCACTCAGGGTGGGACAGATGCAACATTACGATCCTGCGAATCTTTCACGGGATCGCCTTCAGGAAAGGATACGACTATGCCAAGCTAATCACAATGGACCTGGACGATCAGCTTCATCAAACATCAAAGTCCAAATCGAAAAAGACACAGAATCTGCCCTATCCCCGGTGGTTCTCACTAATGATCCACCACTTTATGACTAAAACACCGGGGATACCAACAAGGCCGCAAGAAGAAAACTACACCCCTCCCAAACTCAAATTTCTTCAAAAAGGAAAGACCGACGAGAATTACTCACGCACACCAATGCCAATTCCGCGCGCCATCTTACTACTTGCTAGCCCAGATGACATTGAAAATTACTGTCAGAAGTACAACATTCCCCACCCCATGACTCAGGCCGACCCACCCGAGTCTAACCCAGGGGTTAGTGAGACTGAGAGAGTAGAAACGAGCGAGAGAGAACAAGCAAGTGAGATACTGAGAGAAACCACAGAAACCGAATTTATCCCACACGCACCACAAACTACATCTCAAGAAGCAATACCTGACCAACCACCACCATCCTCTGAACATACAATACCTGAACAACCGCTCGAGGAACAACCACATGCCGAACGACTCGAACACCCACTAATAGATGTTCCCGAGACAGCTACGACTGCACTACCTCAGTCAGAAAAGGCCGGGTCAACCCCTAGGATAGAAGACGTCGTACTCAACCCAACGACGCATGAGCGAACCCCACCTGACCATTCACTTGTCTCCCAACAGACAAGTGTCTCAACGCAACACGAACCACCCCAAACCTCCAGCAGCTCGGTTCCTGTGTCTGAACCAACTCAAGAAATACCCATTTCCGTGACACAGGCCGAGCCTCAGCCTGATCTTCAGGTCTCAACGTTCATAGAAGAGCCTCAAATAGAGTCTCTTCAAGGATTGGACGGAAGTCTCTCGGATGTTGATGATTTCAGCAGCTCACCATCCGCGAGCCACCGTACAGAACCTAGTTCTGGACGCGTGCTAACGGGACGCCTTGGCGATCCCGGTGACAGCTCCACCCAAGCCCGTCACACTGACGTGGCCACAACGACCCGAGCACCATCTCCGAAAGATGTGTCGCAAGGAGAGGTCGGAAGACCCAAGGACTCCGAAGTTCCACGAACTTGGGGTGACGAGGGCCACCGTACAGAACCTCGTTCTGAACGTGTGCCAACGGCTACCCCTAGTGGCGCCGGATCTATCCCAACCCAGGTGACGACTCCCTACTTGGAGAATCGTCTGTTCGAGTTCTTTGAAACCGTAACCCTACCACGGGTCAAAGGACTTACTAAGGAGGCGGTCCAAGCAACTTCCACCGACAAAGGGAAGGCTCCCATATTTGACCAACCTCCTCCTCAACAGCCGGTACTTCCCCGTCTTCTCACCCTGCCACCACGCAACCCAACGACACCGAACTTGTACACAGTGCCTCTGCTTGAGCTCTTTGACGTTGGTATTGGTCGCCTATTAGATCTCGACAGCAAACGAAGCTTTGAAGAAGAAGACCTCTATCGGAAGCTGGTCGCAGGTGGCGTCATCCCACCTCCTGATGCGAGCATACCGACCGACACATGCCGCCAAGAAGGCCCCAGTCAGAAACGTCGTCATGACGATCCAGACGATCAGGATCGTCCTGAGGGGAGAGCAGCAAGAGACCGAGAACCAAGTCTCCAGTTATTCGCGGCGGAAGAGGCAGAGGACGCGGAGTTCAAACGCGTGGAGGCAGTTCGTCATGACCACCCAATCCACCACCAAGGTCCTCCAGTGGCAGACAAGCTACACCAGGGCTGAACCAGACAACTTCCCTTGGTGAAGTCGAGTCTGCTCCCTCGAGGATCTCCACCCAACCAGTCCAAACAACTACAACCCCTCGTCCAAAGGATCCTCAAGGCTACATTGACAGATATATAGACGAGGAATGGAGGACGAGAACAGAGACAGCAGAAGAGTCCCGCCTCAGGATTGAAAATGTTCGTGATTTATTAAAGGCGGCGGCAACAGACTTCTGCTTCATTGAGCAAGAGGAAGAGGATCAAGGAGAAAATCCTGAGGCAGATCTTCCAGAACTTCCAGAACTCCTTCAACATCAGGTGCCCGAGGAACCGACGCCGGGCTACGAGTTCATAGAAACTCGTTGGAGAAACGCGAAGATCAAGGCACCTTTTCTTGAGGATCTTTATCCAAAGATCTGGAGGAAGGAAGAAGAAATAAAGGGAGTCAACGAGCTGAATCTTCGAGGCCTTGAGCACCTAAGAGGGACGTATAGGGGACTTAGCCATCAGATTATGCTCTGGGAAGTCACGACCAAGAAAGGAATGAGTAGGGATCAATACAGTAAGTACATGAGAGATCAATCGGCCATCTGTGATATTGTGGATGTCGAATGGGCAGTAGGAAGATATGTAGGCCCTGTCTTTGTAATTGATCGCTATGACAGGAAAATCGTAAAATATTCAGAAGCAGATCTTCCCTACTTTCCACTGGGCGAACTCAACAAGCTCTTCAACATTTATCGCAATAAGTTTCCCCTTGACACTCACACAAGACGAGATGGTTATCGGGCTATCAAAGAGTGTATGCTGAGGCAGGTCAAGTACTTCGCTACTCATGACTTCCAAATGGCCTTGGAAAGCAATATGAGCAAGGTCAACCTGACACGTCCAGAAAACAAATATAAGGATCTCGAAAAGTATGGAGAGGGATTTATCTTCCTTGAACCACAACCTGGGGTCACTTACCTACAAGCTCAGAAGAAAATGTTGCAGGTGCTTCTTCTGTCAGAGATCTCCAAATTCTCAGATGGGACATTGAAGATTATCCTTAACCAACTCCTGGCTAAGAAGAAGACAGTTTCCGAAGATGACAAACTAGAAGGAACAGAACTGGAAGAGAAAGATGTTCTACGGAAACTCGTCGAGAAGATCAGATATCGAATCGTTCTTCGGAACGACATCAGACAGTTAGAGACTGCACTAGGATTCAGGAAGACCTACTTGGCCCATAGAGAACCTCCACCTCCGCCTCGCTCGAAGAAAAAGAAATGAAGACTTAGTTAATAAGCTTGATTGTAATTATCCAATCCGGGTCGAAGACGTTCGAATTGGTTGATTTCAACTTGCATTGCAATTATCCAATCCGGGTCTTGTAGTTCGTCTGCTACCTTAGTAGGCTCGTTTTTGCTTAAGAAGCAGCTGAAAAGACTGTGTTGATGTCGTGTCCTCACTCCACTCGAAGGATCGCCAATTATCTGATCAACCGGGTGAGCTCTAGTCCACCGACGCTCATGCGGCAAAGCTGAAGATGATGCATCAGCCATTTGTGGGCCTAGATTTCCAATGACTTTCGATTGTTCATTCGTGTGAGGAAGTTCCAAATCTGTATTGTGTGGGAGTGACTCTGATGATTCTTCCTCAACACCCACGGTAGGTTCTTCATTGTTCTGTGGCAAATTTGAATTGGGTGAGGTAGGGACTGTTGAAGAACTTGGTACATCAGCCACGTCGTGTGTAAGATTGACGGTGACTGGCGGATGTAGAGGCTCAAAGAGGGAATCCAAGTCTTCTAACACAAGTCTTAGAGATCGTCTGACGGTGATTGCTAAGTTGTTGCCATCTCCTATTGGTTTTGTGCCAACACACCAGTGAATACGGGTTCCGAGATGTTGTTTTCAGAAGCCAACGGGTTGAGCACGGGTCCTAAACTGTTGTGTTCAGAAGCCATCTCGTTCACTTCGTGAAAAGTGACGTTATAGCTTTCCTTAATCGTGTGGTGGGACTTGATGTATACTAGGTACGCTTTTATGTGGAAGAATACCCGACGAAAGTTGCTTCGAATGCTTTAGGGTCGAACTTTGCTCGTTGCTCTCTGTCGTTCGCCACGAAGCACTTGCACCCAAAGACTTTAAAGAATGAGATGTTGGGTACTCTCTTATTGACAATCTCGTACGGAGTCTTGTTGAACCGTTTGTGAACCACCGTCCTATTTTGGGTAAAACAGGCGGTATTTACTACTTCAGCCCAAAGAAAGTGTGGAAGGCCGGAATGGATCAGCATTGTACGAGCGGCTTCCACTAGGGTTCTGTTTTTCCTTTCAGCGACCCCATTTTGTTGTGGTGTTTTTGCGGCTGAGAATTGTTGACTAATTCCAAGTTTCTGATAAAACTCACTGAGATATTTTTTCTTGAACTCAGTGCCGTTGTCTATTCGAATAACTTGAATAGTCTGTTGCAGCAGATTCTGAGTTGTGTTCACAAAGTTGATAATCAAGTCCCCTGTCTCATCTTTGGTTCGGAGGAACTTTGTCCATTTCTTTTGACCCGGATGCGCGCTTTCCTATGTAATTAGGACCCACGATGATTTTGGTAGGAACCGTTACGATTCCTTTATATAAAAGGAAAAACTTTATACGAAATTTCGTACCGTTTATTTCTTTTCTACGATATTAGTCACGTAGACCAGTTAAAAAAGTAGTGGTGAGTGGCAGGGCGCCACGGCTAATGATGCACTTTAGGGAGCTTGCTATGTATCTACACAACTGTGAAGACAACTATTCAGAGTATGATAGCAACATGTTGATCAATAACAATTAAACTTTAACATAAAACGAGTCCTTTTTCCTATAAAGGCCGTAAATCTTTCAATCATTCAATTCATGCCATCACGTATTCACTTCATATAATCACCTTTCGTATGATCCTTAGATCGATGCATTTCTATATGCCCATTTACCTTGATACTCCCGTTATAGACTAGTTAGACTCGCATACTGTAAGCCCAGTCGGCGCTCATGCATGGGACTCTGTCAATACTGTAGATATCTGAATGTGCCTGTACAGGACTCTGGCATCCCCCGATTTGAAGGGAAGTAACTGTCATCCCCCCATTTGAAGGGAAGTATGCCGTAGCATCTGTATCGTACCATCCGTAGTCGTAGCAGTCATAACGGTTTCTCCTTTCATTATTACGTAGATGCAATGCATGCGCCTAGCTTTATATCACGTATATCATAAATCTCTAACAAGTAACATTTAGCAGATAACAGCACGTTGTGGCATATAATCAAATCAGTTCATATAGCACGTATATCACGAAATCATCAACTAAAAGTATGTAAGCACATAAATACATGTTGCATATCATACTCACAAGTTTTGTAACTCTCTGTCCTTCACTCGGCCTTTTTCCTTGCCCTTATCCGACTCCTGGCTTATATAATATTTTATCCGTAAATACAAAATCCTATAATGACATGCGTGCGTGATATGCATGCTTTATTGTGCATGAATAGGTCTCTACCCATAACCCTTATACTTCTTTTTATTGTGCATGAATAAGTCCCATGAGATGTTGTTCGATATGATAACCTGCACCATTTTAAGCATAACTTCTGATTTAGAGTTCCAATCTCCTTGATTCAAGTTCCTGTGAATAGCCAGTTTAATTACTTATAACCTTTGTTCTTTAAGTTTGGTCGAATTCGAAGTCCATAGACCTGTCGCCAGAAACTGACTTAGGGTTGATGTCCGACTGGAATCGGCCAAAACTGGCAACCTGCACGATTTTGACCATAACTTCTGATTGAGAAATCGAAAGACCCTGATTCAAATTCCTTTGGAAACCCAACTTGATTATCTTAAATTTTTATGTTTTAAGTTAGTCTCGATTTGAAGTCCATTGACCTCAAAAAAATCGCCCGATTCTGACTTAGGGTTGCGGGTTGCTGTCCGAGTGGAATCGGCCGAAACTGGCAGTCTGCACGATTTTGACCATAACTTTCGATTGACAAATCGGAAGATCCTGATTTAAATTCTTATGGGAAGACGACTTGATTCTAGAATTTTTATGTTTTACATTAGTCCCGATTCGAAGTTCATCGACCTCAAAATGGTGCCCGAAAATGAACTTCGGGTGCTGTTTCTTGAAAATGGCAGCTTGGCCGATTTTCAGTATAGCTTTTAATTTAAATCTGTCTAAGCATAATTTCTTCAAAAGATTTGAACTTTTCCAGACCCCAACGTGTGTCTTAATATCAAAATTCATTCAGCTAAACATGAAGTTATCCAGCTAAGCATGTATGTAATCCTTTCAACAATCTAAAACCCTAATGTGCTTAAGGTTACGTAAACCTCTTCTATGTATTAACACACAATTCATTGTAACCATTAAGCTTACATAATCATATATATTAATATATCACGAAAAGGTCATATCGTTTTCTCACCTCCTGATTTTGGAACTTGATGGTTTGAGTTTGCTTTGTTATTCCTTCTTTCCTCCTTGACGTTTTTTTGTGTTCTTATTTTCATGAGTGGTTCTTTAGTAATATGTTTGGGATATAATATGTTAAGGATATATAATAGGGTTGCTCGCATCTCTATCCCTTCGCTGACCATTTTGCATTCTGAGTATACTGTATTTACTATAATTATTTCTCCTGTTGGAAGTCGAACATACAACTCATCTTCTAGGGGTTCGGGTTTATCAGGTAATAAAGATGCAAATGTTCGTGATATGAATGAATGGGTGGCACCTGGATCGAGTAAAGCATATGCATCAATATCCTGGCCTCCTCTTGCTACTTTGAAAATTTCTCGATTCTGTCTCCAACCTTTCGGCGCGAATAGCCGCCGCCCTTAGTTTCCTGTAGGACTCCATATCTGATGGTGTAATACGATTCCTAATCGTGTAACGAAGTCCAGCTTCAAACCTTCAGCACTTATTCTTTTCAATAGCAACCATATGTGGAGCGTATCGAGATAGCTGATTAAACATCACTTCATATTCGCCCACGGACTTGTTTCCCTATTTAAGTTCTAAAAATTCCTTCTCTTTCTGATCCTTGTAAACCTCAGGCATGTAAGCATCTTTAAACTCTCAGAAAATCCTCCCAAGTCAGTACTGGAGGTTGAGGCATACTGTCGGGAACAGTGTCCCACCATTCATATGCATGTCCCTGAAGAAGTGAGACTGCGTAATCGAATCTTTCCTCAGGGGTACATTGCATCATATTCAATACTCTTTCTGTCCTTTTCAACCATGTTTCTACCACAGCATGATCTGTCGTACCCATGAAATCCACAGCACCAATCTTTCTTAGTTTATCATACCGCCGTTCTCGGGGAATTGTCAGGGGGTTTTCATGTTCATGCTGTCTAAATGTATGTGATGAGTGGGATTCAGGTACGGCCGTTCTTCCTCCTCCCTCTATAGTAGGTTCATCGCGTTCTATAGGTATCGGTTCACCTATTGCCCTTTGCCTATATATGCAAAAGAAGTTTAAGGGCAATCCATAATATGCACATAATATGCAAATATTTAAATAACCTAAAGCCTAGGCTCTGATACCACTACATGTAGCGCCCCGTTTCCTATTACCTTTTTACTCATCTATAAAATATTAATATAAAATTTTTCGTGCTTTTCATAACTATTTCCTTTAACAAAAACGGGTGCGTACATCTAGTCTAATTCCTTTCACAATAATGTACATATATGTACCTATCATACCAGTCACAAAATATGACAAACTATACTATTTCTATTCTATATGCTAGATGAACAGAGGGAGCAGGAGGAGATCGTAGCCAGCCAACCTTCAATCCATGCTTATGAAGATGCTTTCTACGCAGCCTGCTAATTATCTACACAACTTGAAGACAACAATTCAGAGTATGATCGCAACATGTTAACTAATAACGTACAAGTAATAAAGTAAACAGTAATTCATCCATTTTCGTAATTACCATAGCCATTTTCGATCACGAAATCATCGTTCACATAATCGTCATTCATAAGATCCGTAGATCACATGCCATTCTATATGTCCATTTATTTTGATACTCCCGTTATAGACTAGCTAGACTATACTGTACGCCCAGTCGGCGCCCATGCATGGGACTCTGTAACCATTTCGTAATCCCCCGATTAGTAGGAATACATATGTGCCTGTACAGGACTCAGTAAAATCCCCCGATTTGTAGGGAAATATGCCATACATCCGTATTATACCATCTGTAGTCATAGCCGTCATAACGGTTTCTCCCTTCATTTTAATGTATGCAATGCTATATAAAATACCTTAGATGACACATAGATCATATGAAGACACTTTACAGTCCATAGTTTACGTCGATTCATAAATGACACATATATCACGTATTAATCTATTAATCCATATAAAGCAAGTAACACATAAGGCACATAAGGTACATGTTGCAAATCATACTCACAAGTTTCCCGTATTTTTCCCGTTCGCTTACTCGGCCTTGTCTTTGCCCTTATCCGACTCGTGACCTATATAATTATTTTATTTGGTAAATACGAAATTCCTCTAATGATATGCGTGGATGATATGCATGCTATACTATGCCTAATCATTCCTACTCGTAGTCTTTACCTTTCTGTTTATCAGTTATAATATATTAGACTCTTGGCTTAATGGTTATATTTTTAATCAATATCAAAACCTGCATTAAAAATTGGTAACTATACTGTACCGAAAATATCATTGAAAACCCTAATTCTTATTGTGTTGAAAACCCTAAAAATATCGTAACTTATTAAATTCTAAAAATCTGTATCATACCGAAAATCTTATATGGAAATCACACACATATATATAAGGTTCCTCCAAATTTAGAAAAACCTAATACCTATATATATATATATATATAAATATATATATATTCCTTTTGTATTATAGTTTTCAAAAATTTTGTACAGATCCTCTCAGTATGGTATTTGAGCCATGGTGGGTTATTAAGAAGTTGAGGTGTAGTTTAACGTCTTATTCTAATGAATTTGATGAGAAGAAAAGATACTTTTAAAAACAGTATTGAAGAGGAATATGATGTTCCTCAAGATTTAGACAAATTAAATCGTTGGACAATTCCTAAGATAGATTATAAAATAATCTATGAATTAGGAACCTTCGAAAAAATAGGTTTGAAACAGGTAGTCAAAACTACCGAGAAACTATATCTCTTAATAACGAAGAGATGGTTATTAGACTTCTAAGTAATAGAGACTTAGAAAAATATAGAATAAATCATAAGTTTATTCATATCGGGTTAGTTCAGGTAGCCTTTAAGCCTTTGACTTTAGAAGGTTTACCAGAGAGCTTTATAGCTGCTCTTAGAGATGGTAGAAATCTCGACTGGAAACAATCCCTTATGGGAATAATTCAGTCTAGCCTGGCTCATGGCTAAGTTTAGTTTAATGTTTATCCAAATATTCAATTATCATTGACTGATGTCAATATTTTGGATGCTCTGACATTAAATGTCAAAACTCACGGATATAATTACGCTCCAGGATCGAAAGTAATTTGTATCTGCTATAGGATTTATTATAAACCTTTATATACACTGAATCATTAGTGCAAAATTGTTGATAAACCTATCAACGAAACTGTTCTTATAGAAACCAATTTTAGTAGGTCTAATATTACAACTCGTAGATCTATTAAATGAGAAGAAATTCAATTCCCAGAAAATTGGGTTATTGAACGAGCTATGCCTCTTCAGCCCAAAATTAAGAATACTCCTACTCAAATAATACAGACAACAGATGGAACCGTTCAAATACAATTTGAGCAGAATGGAAAATCTGTTGATGTAAAGACTCCAAGATCTAGAATTTCTAGATCAATCTCTTCACATTATCACATATCACCATGTGATTATATGATAAGATCACCTTCTAGAGCTTCGACTTCTCAAGTTAGAGAATCAACCTCTAGTGATTACCTTCAAAATAAGGTAGAAGAATTAAGAATCAATTCAGATAATATTGTTCATGGTGTTTTAAAAATCAAGACGAGGAAATAACCGAGTCAGAAATGGATTTTCGTGTTTAATGGATTTTAAAACAAAAATCGATTTTAGTCCAGGTTCACTGGCTAGAAAAAAAACCAACAAGAATTTTTTCAACCTAAATGGGAACTTTTTAGAAAATGGTTTTTTGAAAATTTTAACGAAGAAGATAAAAATATTATCCAGGAAGAATTTTATAAAGATCTAGGAAATCGAAATGAAAAATTGCCTTTCGTTCCTTGGTTTTTATCAAAATATTTTAAAAATATGATTTCTGTTCTCGAAAGAAATTATAAGCTTTCAACCGGGAAAAATCTTATTTCAGTTTTTCCTCCTCAAACTAGTTTCCAAATGGAAAAAGAGAACGAAATTAGATTTTTTAATGCCTTTCAAAAATTATTTGAAAAAGAAAACGACACGCTTTCTGTTACTATTAACCATATTAATAGTCTTTTAAAGCAACAAAACTATACAAATATGTATGTTATTGTTTTAGGAGAACAAATTTCTCTATTAAAGAAAAATATTGAGGAAATTTCATCCTCAATAAAAGACATAAAAATATTTTTTTTAAAAGAGAAAAATAATTTAGAGACAGTTGATATTGTCTCCAAGTATTCAACCTCCTCCTGAAGTTACAGATTTTAAATTAAACTCTATTTCTCAAATTGAGAAATTACTTGAAGAAAAACTTCAAAATCTTAAGCTTAATACTTTAAGCGAAGAATTTGAAGATCAATTAGAAAATTCTGATAATCTTCAAAACACTTTTAATCAATAAATTAATAAGCTTAAGCATACTAAATATGCTGATAGGCCAACTCAAAGTAAATATTATTACCCTAGGCCTACTCCTCAAGATATCTTGTTCGAAGAACAAGAATTCATGCTCAATAATTCGTATAATGGTAGATGCATATACGAATGGAACTTAGACGGTTATACCCAGAAACAAATTTATAATATGATACATAGAATGCTTATGTATAGTACAATTTGTAAAGCTAATCAAATAATGATAGAGCTGTTGCAAAATGATTGTCGCTGGCTTTACTGGTCAATTAAAAGGATGGTGGGATAACTATTTGTCTCAACGTGAAAAGGAAGATATTTATCAAACTTTAAAGAAGAAAATGGTCAGCAAGTGGACAATGTTGTTTATACACTATGTGTAAACATCATTGAACATTTCACAGGCCGATGGTCTGACAATTCTGAAAATATCAGAACTCTTCTTCAAAATCTTAGGTGTAAGACTCTTACCTCTTTTAGATGGTATAAGGATACTTTCCTTAGTCGAGTCATGGAACTCCCTGAGTCAAATAGTACTCACTGGAAATCTAAATTTATAGATGGCTTACCTTCACTCTTTTTAGAAAGAGTAAGGAATAACCTTAGGAAAGGAGAATCGACTATCGATTATAACTCCTATACCTATGGAAAACTCATAGGAACTTGCATACAAGAAGGCTTAGCCTTTATGCAATGAAATAAAATTAAATAAACAAGTCAAGAGACATTCTCTAGACGAAAAGAAACAATTAGGAGAATTCTGTGGCCAATTTGGCATGGAAAATCCCTCTACGAGTAAAACTCGTATAGAACATAAAACTAAAATATATTTTTTTAAACAATACGAAAGAAGAAAAAATAAAAAATTTAAAAGAAGAGAACAAAAATCCTCTAAAAATAATAATTACCAATACAAAAATAAATTCCCTCCTATTGTCTGCCGAAAATGAGAAAAAATTGGTCATAAAGCAAGTACCTGCTGGACCAAAAAGAAATTAATAACTTAAAAATTGATAGTGAATTAAAAGAAACACTATCAAAAATTCTTCTTGAATCTGATAGTGAATCGGAATACTCTTCCAATAATGAAAACAACATTATCAAAGATATTTCATCAGAATCTGATGAATGTAGAAATTGTCAATTAGGACAACATTGCTCTAAAGATTCAGATAAATCAGAATCTGAATCAGAAAACAACAATTTATATCAAATTATATCTCAATTCCAAGAGGTTAATGTTCTTAATCTCTTAGTCTTAAAGAAACTTAAGATCCAGATTTAAAAAAATCTGATCATCAGAAGAATCATTCAAAATGAAGAAGAAACTTCTAAAGAAGTTATTCCAAAATCTGAACCCTATAAAATGTCAGAAGTAATGAAACTACTTCGAAACAAAAATAAATATAATGAATCTCCAGTTAATATCAAAGATTTAAATATTGAAATTTTGATTCTTAAAACAGAAATTAAAGAATTAAAATTAAGTAATAATAATTTAGAAAGAAGACTTTCTAAGCTTGAAAAGGGAAAAGAAGTCTTAGATGAATCATCTTCTAAATCCCTTGATGAGTTTGTTAGTATAACAGAAAATGATAATTTTCTTTCTACTCTCGAAGTCATCACTTCTCAAAAATGGTTAGTGAAAATCTCACTACTTATTGATAAAAATTATCAAAAAGATCTTATCGCTCTTATAGATAGCGGTGCAGATTTAAATTGTATCCAAGAAGATATAATACCTACTCAATATTTTTACAAGACAACCCATTCTCTTAGTTCTGCTAGTGGAGAAAGGTTGCAAATCAATTACAAAATTCCAAAGGCCTATATTTGTAAAAATAAGGTCTGTATTCCTACATCTTTCTTGCTAGTCAAGAATATCATGAACCAAGTAATTCATGGTATTCCGTTCCTTAGGAAAATATTTCTTATCACTAATATTGATGAACAAGGATTTAAAGGAAGCTTCGAAAACAAAGAAGTATACTTTAAATTCATTACAGAACCAATTACACGAATTCCCAGTGAAATTAAAGATTCTATTCTTATTAAAGCTAAAGAAAATCAAATAAATTATTTGAAACAAGAAATTAGTATACTTACGATTGAGGATAAAATCTAAAATCCTAAGTTACAAAAGAAAATTAAATTAATTCATAACGAATTTACATTGCAAATATGCAACGATCTCTGAAATGCATTCTGGAACTGGAAGAAACATATTGTTTCTCTACCTTACGAGGAAGACTTTAGGGAGAAAAATATTCCTACTAAAGCTCGTCCTTGCCAAATGAATGCTGAATTATCAGAATTATGTAAGAAAGAAATAAATTCTCTCTTACAGAAAGGTTTAGTAAAACCGTCAAAGTCTCCGTGGTCTTGTACTGCATTTTATGTTAATAATGCAGCAGAAAAAGAAAGAGGAGCACCTAGGTTAGTAATCAATTACAAACATTTGAATAAAATTTTAAAATGGATTAGATATCCTATTCCTAATAAAAAGGATTTACTCGATCGATTGCATAATGCAATTTTATTTTCAAAATTTGATTTAAAATCTGCCTTTTGGCAAATCCAAGTTGAAGAAAAAAATCGGTATAAAACCGCTTTTACAGTCCCAATTGGTCAATTTGAATGGAACGTTATGCCTTTTGGTTTGAAAAACGCTCCTTCGGAGTTTCAAAATATTATGAATGATATATTCATTCCTTATAGTAATTTTATAATTGTCTATATTGATGACATTTTTGTATTTTCTAAAGATATCGAAACACATTTTAAACATCTAGATATTTTTAAAAAAATAATTATTCAAAATGGGTTAGTTATATCTAGTCCAAAAATGATTTTATTTCAAACAAAAGTTAGATTTTTGCGTCATACTATTGAAAAAGGTAGTATTACTCCAATTAATAGAAGCATTGAATTTGCGTCAAAATTTCCTGACCAAATTCTAGACAAAACTCGATTACAAAGATTTTTAGGAAGTTTAACTTATATTTCTCCTTATTATAAAAATCTTGCAATTGATACATCTATTTTATATGATAGATTAAAAAAGACGCATTGTCAGTGGACAAATAGTCATACTGAGGCAATTAAGAAAATTAAAAGTAAAGTTACTCATCTTCCTTGTCTCATGCTTGCTAATCCTAATTGGCAAAAAATTATTGAGAAGGATTCGTCTGATATTGGATTTGGAGGAATACTAAAACATGTTTCTCCAGATGACAAATTTGAGCATCTTGTTAGATTCCATTCAGGAAAATGGAATAATGCTCAGAAAAATTATGCCACTATAGCAAGTGAAGTTCTCGCTATAGTAAAATGTGTTTTAAAATTTCAAGATGATCTTTACAATCAAAAGTTTTTAATAAAAACTGATTGTCAAGCTGCGAAATTCATGTTTCAAAAGGTTTCAAACATAATGTCTCGAAACAAATGTTTGCGAGATGGCAGGCTCATTTAGCTCCTTTTGACTTTGAAATAATTTATAAAAAGGGAAGTGATAATAGTCTTCCTGATTATCTTACACGTGAATATTTAACATGAATTTTTTTCAAATTGCAGCAATGTCCCAATACGGGAGAGGTTTCGCCTCTAATAGAGGTGGACGTGGTCATGGTCGTGTCATCGCCCAAATGGGTAACAAGAAACTTGTCAAAGAAAATCTTTCACAATTTTCTACGTCTTCAAGCAATGCTTGGAATGAGGATGTTGGATTTAAATATCTAAGCAATCCGGTTTGATGAACACAAAACTTAGTAATTGTATTACTAACATATTTATTGAGTGTACAGATGAGCTCGATTCGAAAAACAGATATCAAATATGAGCTCAGGGCGAAAAACTGGATCGGTCATCTGCCGGTCAATACTGGTCAACGCGGTCAACTGTCGGTCAACCCGGTTTCGATTGGTCAGACTGGATTGGACTGGTCCGGTATCGGTCTGGACTGATCCGGTTTCAGACTGACTGGTCGGTTTCGGTCTGAACTGGTCTGGTTTCAGAGTGACTGGTCGGTTTCGGTCTGGACTGGTTCGGTTTCAGACTGACTGGTCGGTTTCGGTCTGGACTGGTCCGGTTTCAGACTGACTGGTCGGTTTCGGTCTTGACTGGTTCGGCCAGTGACTGGTCCGGTCAATGACTGGATTGACTGGTTAACTGTTGACTGATGTACAGCTCTTTACTGCAGCAATAGAGGTACAGACAGATAAAGCTGACACCATTGACCAAAGTCAACAAAGGCTCCCAAAAGCTCCCAACGGCTTTATTATTGAGTCTAACGGCTATATTAAGGTAGGAAGACCTATAAAAACAACAGTGACGGGCAGAAACAAGCTAAGGATCCTAGAGAAAATACATACACATCAAAAGAGAGATCCAATAGAGAAGAACAAGAGCATAGAGAAAAGAAGAAAATAAAGAGAGTTCTTTCAAGTGTGTGGGTTACAAAAGAGAGAGTGCTACAATATTCAAACCCACACACCTCACTCACACATTAGAGAGTTGAGCAAAAGTAGATTAGTTGAGTGAGAGTCTTAGCACATAGACTATAAACAAGTGTATGTAGTCTTCGCACCGAGACAAGAAAGAATGGTGCCGTCTTAGCTAAGATACGTAAAATATCAAAGTGGTTGTGAGGTTGCGGCCTACAACGTTTACGGTTGACCTTGCGAGTTGCCGTAAGTTCCCAAGTGACTTTAAAAAGCTCTTGGAAGAGATGGGCTGTAAAAAGTTGTCTAGGTGATTCACTAGATTAAGCTGAGGTCAGCGGGTAGGTTGTACTGTGAGTGTATAAGTGAAGATCTAGTGAACCTTCCTTGCGAGGAAGAAGGGGAGACGTAGGAGAGTTAACTCCGAACTTCCATAACAAATATCGTGTCTCCACTTCTACAAACCGAAACCACACATACCCCCAAACACCCACACTCAAAGTGTTCGACAAAATGCCTCAACCACCTCCATTCACCAAAACCGGATAAAGTTACCCACATACACAAACCACCTCACATAGTTCACAATCAAGTCTAATATATTCCGTACTTGGCCTTGATTGAAGATTTGAAACCGGTTTCACTCTGTAACCGGACGTGAAACCCACTAATGAGCGAAAAATGGTAACTGGTGTTATTCACCCACCCCCCCTCTAACACCCGGTCCACGATCCTAACAGAGGACGATCCAATTTACAAAGAATTTCTTGAGTACAAGAAACAAAAGGCGCAATCACAAAATAAATAAGGTACTTCTTATGCAAAAATAATTGCAGAAGACGACGAAGTCGATTATGAAAAAAAGAATCATACGGAGGTAATACTTTTGTTAGAATTCAAATGGTCTGATGAACCTTGGACTTTAATGTCAAGGTATCTAGACAGAGCATCATATGCTGCAACTTGCTATAAAAATTGTGATACTTATGAGAATATTCTTAAGTCCACGGGAACATGTGATTTTGATCACTTTAATGCGGGAAATTCCCCAATTGCTTTGAAAAAAGGTTATACCTTTAGTAAAATTATTTTCAGTGTTACTCAACCACAGATGGAATTAGGCGAGTCCTCAAAGAGAGTTTCTGAATACACTACTTCAGATCAACAACATACAACTGATGAATCTCGACACAGAAACCCAACGTATTTCAGTCAACAAGCTCAAGAAGAGATGGATCTGGATCAATTATTTGAGCACATATACATCTCTCTAAACAGGCCAATCACCAATTCCTTTTCAAATGCAGAAACCAGTGCTTGTCCATCACCTCCTGAATTCGACCCTATTCCTGAACAAACGTTTCCAACTTCAAACGTTGAAACCTCAATCCCAGAAACACAGCCAGAGGACTCATCAACTTCCGCATGCAATCCTACTACTTCTGTGATTGAGTATCCATTAACTGAGGGATCAAAAACAGATGTTCCAACACTACCTCATGAAAAGAAATGGATTAGAAGTCATTCAGCAGATCAAATCATTGGGGATCCCACTACTGGAGTAAAGACCAGAGGTTCGCTCTCAAATGAGTGTAACTTTACCTGTTTCTTGAGTCAAACAGAACCTACCAGAGTAATTGACGCACTACATGATCCAAACTGGATAGTAGCCATGCAAGAGGAAATCAATCAATTCGAGCGTCTCAGGGTCTGTAATCTAGTTCCTCGTCCAAAAGGTAAGACAATAATCGGAACGAAATGTGTATTTAAGAACAAGAAAGACGAGGAAGGTGTGGTAATTCGAAACAAGGCCAGACTTGTAGCTAAAGGATACAATCAGCAAGAAGGAATTGACTATGATGAGACTTTTGCCCCTGTAGCAAGAATTGAAGCCATCAGACTGTTTCTTGCATATGCGGCACACAAAGACTTTACTGTCTATCAAATGGACGTAAAGACTGCCTTCTTGAATGGAATTTTGAAGGAAGAAGTTTATGTCTCACAGCCAGACGGATTTCTCAATCAAGAACATCCAGATTTCGTCTACAAACTCGAAAAGGCTCTATATGGACTAAAGCAAGCACCAAGAGCTTGGTACGAGGTCTTATCTGACTTCCTTATCAACTCAGGCTTCACTTGTAGAATACCATTTGCAATTGTGCTTGATTTCATTAGTTGTCCTTGTAATTAGGGGCATTTTGTATAGTAGTCCTTAGATTATGACTAGTTTGATATTTATACCAAGTTTGTTTGGTATAAATACATGTAAATCAATTGAGCTTAAGAGAGAAAGTTTAGAGAATTGATCCGAAAGGGCTTGCAGTTCGATTTCTAGAGAGAGAAACAACAGTAACTTTCTCACTCTAATTGAATTCTCTCTAGTGTTCTTAACTTGAGTTTCTCGATCGAATTCAATTGATTATCTAAACGATCGAATTACTATGAATTCTAGCCTAGGATCGTAGAGTTGTTAATCTGAGGACCTAACAATTGGTATCAGAGCAGATTCGTTCTGTTTTGAATCGTATATTGTTAGAATTGGATCGAAATTTTATTTCGAACACTGTTCCAACGAAGAACAGATTTGGCGCGAAAAGTTTTTCGATCTAATAGCTTAATTCTGTGCTTAATTGACTTGAATCTGATGTTTCAGTGCTAGATTAAGTGATAAATGATCATTGCGACTAAATCAGTAGCAGTTTGAACGTCGAATTTTGATTAATTTGATTCTGAAATTTTACCGTTGACGAAGAACATGAAGAACACGTTCCGATTTTGATCAAATTCGATATATTTTGCTTCATAACGTGTTTAACTGCTTGTTCGTGCGTGATTCGTACTTGATTGCGAGCAATTACCTCAAACTTCACTATCTTATTCTTTGTTTTTGCTCGAATTTGTGTTAATCGTATTCTGTGAATTTTTCTCGCTAAGTTTTGCGATCGGATTAGTTTCTTTATCGATAAACTTAGCGCGAGAATTTTTCTCGGTAAGAATACGAAGTCAGCGCTAGAATCGTCATCAGCAGAAACGTTTTTAGTTAGAAATATTTCTCGAGCATTATCCAGCGAAAAACTTTTTCGAGTGAGACCAATTTTGACCTTGCATGCGTAATAACTTTCACTCGAAAAACTTTTTCAGTCAAACCTTTTAACGTTTGACCAGGCGAAAATCATTTATACGCGAGAAACTTTTCTAGTCAACGGATTTATTTTGACTTGTCGAGAAACATACTAACGTACTGTTTCTTTACGATCGAAATAAATTCACGATCAAGAAATTTTTCTCGACTGAACGATTTAGGGCAATTTATTTCGCTCGTAAAATTTTCCGCTGACAAAATTTCTCACACGAAAACAGTAAATACATTCTATATCGACGAAATTAATTTCGATCATACTCTAAAGATTGAATCGAAAATAATTGTCGATCTAATCTTCGAATCAAACGCTACTAACAAATTTCGTCACTTGTGAAGCACTTTACATCGTCTTCAACCCTCAAAACAATCAACGAAGATCCTTCAACAACTCGACTACTATAATACAAACATGGATGCATACTCACTCGGAAATGACAACCGTCCGCCGATCTTGCAAAGAGGCGAATACACAGTGTGGAGAAGCCGCTTCCTGAATTTCATCGCTCTAAAGGATCAAGCCGAAAATCTACTGCAGTCCCTTGAAGAGGGACCGACACAGTTCTGGGTTCATGTACCAGGGGACGAAACAGCTACTCCAGCAATTCCAGCTTCTAGGCGACTAAAGGAGCCTAGAGAATACTCTCTGGAGGAAAGAGCTCGAGCTAAGGCTGATCTAGTAGCCATGTATACCCTTATACAGGGCATCCCCAACGATATATACAGACAAATCGACAGCCTTACATCGGCCAAAGGGATGTGGGATGAGCTGCATAGGATGAAGCAAAGGACGGAAGTTGGCATAAAGGCCAAGAAGGCGAACATTCTCACTGCTTACGACTCATTCAAAGCAAAGCCGGAGGAGAGTCTATACGAAATCTACCAACGATACCTCACTCTTCTCAAGGAGGTGAGGAAGATAGAAATAACGAAGACAAACTTGGAGACAAACATAAGATTTCTATCTTCTCTGCCCACGGAATGGAAGAAAATATTCACTCAAATACGACAAAATAAAGATCTAGAGGAGTTGGATGTCCATGCCGTGTTCGATAATCTCGCTCAGCATGAGGATGATATCCACGAGATTACCAAAAAGCAGAAAGGCAAACAAATCGATGACACGGTTGCCTTAGTCTCGGAGAAGAGGAGCACAAGATCAAGAAAGGAAAAGATCGTTAGGCCACCTTCATCATCAGAGTCGGAAGATGAATCGCACTCCGACATCGAGCCGAACATGAAAGCCCTTGGAAAACAGTTAGCTCTCATTGGACAAATGATGAGCAAGAAGTAATTCAAGAAGAAGTCTTCAACCTCAGCCAATAGACTTCGGACTACAAGCTCCAAGAACAAAGAACGTGCTCCGGAGAGTTCCGAGGTCAAGAATCACAAAGAGACTAACAAATGCTTTAACTGTGGCAAAGCAGGTCACTTCGCCAGAGAGTGCACTCTCCCGAAGGAAAGAGATGCAAACTACTACTCCAGGAAGCTTCAATTGACAAAACAGAAAGAAGCTGGAGTAGCTCTCATGGCCGAACAGGACCAATGGCTCGAGGACACTTCGAGCTCCGAAGAAGAGAACTTAGCCCTCATGGCCCGTCTCGACAACGAATTGGACGCCGAAACATCCACTCGTACGGACGACGACAACGCATCCACGTCTTCAAATGAGGTAGTCACTCCTTCCACATTATTGACCATGTTAGAATCATATCAAAAGCAATATGCTAACATGAAACGTGAGCAGAAAAGTATGAAGGAAGTAGAGAACGAACTTGAGAGAGCTCAGGAGAAGATAGATAGTCTCGAACAAGAACTTAGGAGCTCTAGTGCAAAAATAGATGAACTTACTAAGAGCCTCCATTCTAGAGAGACTAGTCAACCTCAACTAGGACAACAGAGCGAAAAGATTAAGGAATTAGAAGATAGACTAGCAAATAACTACAATTGCTTGGTTAGAAATCTCAACGAGAAAGCCATTTTAAATTGTAGGATAACCGAAGCTACCTCTAAGATCACTAACTTTGAAGCTCAATTAGAAACATCGAATGCTAAGATTAGTGAGCTTAGTAAGGATTTCGATGCCTGTCAAGCCGCTAAACTAACCGTGGAAAATAATTATGCTCTCCTAGGTGAGGAACGCAAGAAACTATATGCCACATTAAAGAAATTAGACGATATAGTTACGCGTAGGGGACAATCCGAACAGACGATATTTTTGAACAAGCTCAAGGATACCGAGTTCTATAATCCTATAGAAGGCATAGGTTTCACTAACCCGTGTGTTTTACAAAAGAAAGAAATATACGATGTTAAACACATGGGCTTAGAAATAACCTCTCTTAGAAATTTTACTGAATCGTCTTATGAAAATACTTTCGATTCATCCATTAGACAAGGTCCACATGGTCCAGAAATCCCCTTTGACTACGAAGAACTAAATGAAAGGGACAAAAATAGGAAAGAAACTCTAACACCTGTCTGCAATTTAGTTCAAATTCTACCTCGTGACTCTCAAACACACCACGAGGAAGTTAAAACCGTTAATTATAAAAATTCTCTCTACAAACCCCCTATCATAAAACAGATAGAGGAGTCACAGGCAAAGTTAGAAAAAGAACGAGAGAATTTCGAAGCTGAAAAGAAAAAATTCTTTAAGGAGATGGAAAATCTCAAGGCTTCCTCGTCCTCCCAAACTACCTCTCACGCTATTACAAAAAGCGTGAAAAATGAAAAAACGCCTTTGAAAGATAAAAATTGTAAAAATAATTCTGTTAAAAGTGCTATGACTAATTTTACTTTACCTACGTCTACAGGGAGCGTAGCGTCAGCACTAAAAACAAAGGCGAGAGTGTCTAGCACTAAGATAAAGAAGGAGCCAATAGATTTAACTGTTTCTGAACATGCTACTCCTTCTGTTACAATAAAAGACACTCTTAGAAATAAAAGAGCTATTTCCACTTTTAAGATAGTTGCTTCTACTTATTCACTTCAGTCGATTACCTTTAGAAGCACCAACTTCGAAATAGGCTCTACATCAAAAATTAATCATTCTGAAACAAATGCCACAAGGAAGACTCGCAGGAAACAAGATCCAGCCATAAAGAAAGCTTTGGGCGTCGTACATGACTGTACTCACCTAAGGTATCCCGTAGAAATTAAATCCCCTAAGCACCTTAGGAGACTATCACAAGAAAAGATCTTTTCCTCAGTCAAACCCTCCAATGCATTTGTACGTGCTGAAATTACCTTCCCTGTAAGGTTCAACCCAAATGGGTTCCTAAATCTCCGCCTAGGACGACAAAAGCCAAAAGGGACAAGTCTCCTATAGAGGCAAAACCCAAACCCACTTTTTCAAAAGTGCAATGGGTTATTAAAACTCTTCCAAAAATAGATTTAAGAGTCATATCTGAACCCAAAATTAAATCTGCTAATCCGAGAGGACCCATGCTTAAGTGGGTACCTAAAGCTCTCTAAATTGTTTTTGCAGATCCATCATGTGTGGTACCTCGACTCTGGTTGCTCCACACACATGACTGGTAATCAAGAGCTGCTGAGCAACTACAAAGACCGACCAAACGGCAAAGTCAGATTTGGGAGCAACGATTCAGCCCCGATTCTAGGACTTGGGGACATCATTCTGAAGAATCTGACCATCAAAGATGTCTCATACGTCGAAGGCCTCCGCCATAACTTGTTCAGCATAGGCCAATTCCGTGACAAAGGCTTCCAGGTGGTCTTCCATGCTGACCGGTGCAGAATATTGGATAGTCAGGACACATAATTCCTTCAAGGACTTCGGAGATCCAATCTTTACACGATCAACCTGACGTCTGTGCGGCCCTCGACAGCTGTATGCCTCATTTCTCAGATTGATTTACTGAGGAACAGCCTATGGCATCAACGACTGTCTCATCTAAACATGAAAACAAACGGTTCAACAAGACTCCGTACGAGATTGTGAATAATAGAGTGCCCAACATCTCTTTCCTTAAAGTCTTCGGGTGCAAGTGCTTTGTGGCGAACGACCGAGAGCAACGTGCAAAGTTCGATAAAGCATTCGAAGCTACATTTGTCGGGTATTCTTCAACATCAAAAGCGTACCGAGTATACATCAAGTCCAACCGAACTATTAAGGAAAGCTATAATGTCACTTTCCACGAAGTGGCAGATATGGCTTCTGGTCAATTCAGTCCAGGACCCGTGCCTAACCCGTTGGTTCCTGCTCAATTCAGTTCAGGACCCGTTCTCAACCCGTTGGCTTCTGAAGACAACATTTCAGAACCCGTAATCACGGTGTGTTGGCACAAAACCAACAGAAGATGACAACAACTTCAGGATCAGTGTCAGATGAAGCAACGAGACTTGTAATAGACGACTTGGATTCTCTCTTCGAACCGGTATATCGGTCATACACGACTACACCTACAATGGATTCTCTACCGAACGAGACCGACGTACCATGTTCATCTCACACCTCTACCCCACCCGATTCAGAATTGCTACAGAACATCGAAGAACCTACAGTGGTCATCGAGGAAGTATCATCAGAGACGATCAATCCAAGTGCAGTATTGGAACTTCCTCAGACAAATGATCAATCGGAGACTATAGCAATCTAGATCCACAGATGGCTGACGCATCGACTTCAGCCTTGCCTCAGAGCGCAAGTGGACGAGAGGCCACTCGGTTGATCAGATAATTGGCGATCATTCGGTTGGTGTGTGAACACGTCGTCAACACAGTCTTTTCAGTTGCTTCCTGAGCCAAAATGAGCCTACCAAAGTAGCAGACGCACTTCGAGACCCGGATTGGACATTACAATGCAAGAGGAAATCAATCAATTCGAACGTCTTCAAGTGTGGACCTTGGTACCCCGTCCACATGGGAAAACAGTGGTCGGAACTAAATGGGTTTTCAAGAATAAGAAAAATGAAGATGGTGAAGTGATCCGGAACAAAGCAAGGCTAGCTGCTAAGGGATACAAACAACAGGAAGGCATCGACTACGACCAGACTTATGCTCATGTTGCCCGTATCGAAGCTATCCGCCTCCTGCTGGCTTATGCGGCTCACAAAGACTTCAAAGTCTATCAGATGGATGTTAAAACCGCCTTTCTCAACGGCGTGTTAAAAGAAGAAGTCTACGTCGCTCAGTCGGAAGGTTTCGTTGATCAAGAACATCCCGATCATGTCCATCTCTTGGACAAAGCTCTCTATGGACTAAAACAAGCCCCACGTGCTTGGTACGATGTCCTGAGTGATTTCCTCGTGAAGTCTGGATTCATACGAGGAACGATAGACACAACCCTCTTCATTAAATGGCATGACAAAGATCTGATGGTCGTCCAAGTATACGTCGACGACATCATCTTCGGATCAACAAATCCTCGGCTCTGCAAGAAGTTTGGAGATCTCATGAAGAGCAAATTCGAGATGAGTCACATGGGAGAGATGCAATTTTTCTTAGGCCTTCAAGTCAGGCAGCTCAATAATGGAATTTTCATCAGTCAAACGAAATACATCAAGGATATTCTGAAGAAGTTTCATCAAGACCAGATCAAGCCTCTCAGCACTCCTATGTCACCAAGCTGCAAGTTGGATGCCGATCCCTCTGGTAAATCGGTCGACATCACACTGTATCGCAGTATTATTGGATCTCTTCTCTACCTCACTTCGAGTCGGCCGAATATCATGTTTGCCACCTGCTTGTGTGCCCGTTTTTAAGCCGATCCCAAAGAATCCCATATGCTCGCGGTCAAAAGAATTTTACGCTACCTTAAGGGCACCTCTACCCTTGGCCTATGGTATCCAAAGGGTACGAATTTTAAACTTATCGGCTACACTGACGCTGACTATGCAGGTTGCCGAATGGACAGGAAAAGCACGTCCGATGGCGCTCAATTTCTAGGTGAAAAGCTGGTTTGCTGGTCATCCAAAAAGCAGAACTGTCCGTCCACTTCGACGGCCGAAGAAGAATACGTAACTGCCGCCAGCTGTTGCTCACAGATGCTGTGGATGCGGACACAGCTTCGGACTATGGGTACAATCTAAATAATATACCCATATATAGTGATAGTCAGAGTGCAATCGCCATTACTTGCAATCCTGTTCATCATTCACGCACAAAACACATAGACATTAGATATCATTTTATCAAAGATCACGTAGAAAAAGGCACGATAGAGATGTACTTTGTGAACACGGAGTTTCAACTAGCCGACATTTTCACCAAGGCCTTGGATGATAAACGATTTCAATTCCTTGTCGGAAAGTTAGGCATGTTGAATCTTCCGTAATATGTGCATTACCTGATCTTCTGTGCTATCACATGCTCTATTCTATGTGTTTTCTATGCTTATTTGTCCTTATCTTGTGTGATAAAAATAATATAAAAATTAAATATAATAATAATAATAAAAAATATAATATATATTTCTATATATAATATAAAGGGGTATGACGAAATCCTTTAGGATGCTTTGATCTAAAGTCACTTAGAATTTTACCCCGACATGCGATCAATTTAATTGCTTAAAATTTATCAGTCTAAGTCGCATTCTTGTGTCTAAAAGGTCATTTGATTGTTCCACTAGATACAAAGTCACTCTACATGCGTGAGGATTCAAGCCTTGTTCCTTTTTCCTTTCTTTGGATCTACTTCTCGAGTGAGTCATACATAAATTACTTGTCTTACCTAGTGATTCTTGGTGTCATACTCATCTTGCGTTAGATCGTCAGGAAAATGATAAGGGAGTTTAGGATATTCCTCATAAGGCCTTATATAAATTCCCCCACGTTAGCCCTTAGTCATCCACTTTGAGCCTTCTCCGATGTCCTTTTCTTCATTTGAAACCCATTCCCAGCCTTCAACCGAACTCTATACTCTTCGAATGGTTGTTCAAACGAGAAAAGGAGGGGAGATAACAAAAGAAAAAGTAAGATGATGACAAAAGAAGGCATTGGTCAACGCGCAAAAATCAGACCAAAGGCAGCCTTCCGACTACCTTGTAGAAAGTGGCATGGTTCCTGCTGTGAACTTCTCCAACGATAATCTCGTACGCTCGTCAGAACGGCTGGAAGAGGAGCACCACGAAGTGAACTTCTCCAACGATAATCCGGTCTTATATCGGGAAACGAGAAGAGGAGTGTAGCCTCGGGTACGAATTCCATAACCGAGAACGTCTCCAAATTGATAATCTCTGAAACCTCTATAGGGATTAAGAGAAGAGGAGCACGGTATCTGCCCGAGAACCAACAAAAAGAACTTCGCCTACGATAATCTCCTAGAGCCTCATGGAGAAGCGGAGCTTCAGCTTGAGCATAACATAAAAAGGGATAGTTCTTAAAAGAAAAAGAGGAAGAAAAGATTGAAAAGCAGAAAGACGCCGAAAAAAAAGGAGACGGACGTAGAATTGGAAGACGATGAAGATATAAGCTCACTTTCCTTTAAATTCCTTCCGTTCTAAGTCCTAGCCAAATTATAACCCTTACAACCCTTTGATTCCACATAGACGGTCTCTCACTTAGGTGAAATGATTTAAAATGCCTCGATCACAGGTAAATTGACTTAAAATTGCTTGTGTTGACTTGAGTGATAAAAATATAAAAATCCCAAGATAGCTATAATTGAGAGCAAGAGCGAACCTAGTGAGAGCTGTCGAAATGGACCAGTCTATGAACTTAGGACTTCAGTTTGACGACATGACTTGACGGCACTTTCTTCTTTCAAATGTCTCGTAAAATTTTAGGCGTGACGATTGATCGAAGCAAAATAATCTGACCCCATATAAAAAAAATAATAATAATAATAATAATAAATATATATATATATATATACATATATAATAATCATAAATAAATAATAAATAATAAATTCGCACATTTTGACATGAAATGTTATGTTTCATATGCGTTGAATTGAATAAATGCGAATTTCTTTAGTGTATCGCACATTCTAAATGCAATTTTAGATTGCATTGGTACTGAATTGTTTAAATGCGATAAATTTTTCATTGCTTCTACCCTCACACAATATTTTTAAGTACATGTTTTCGGGGACCATGTATACACGCTTACTTGGTAAATTTGTGTGCTCGTGACTTGAATTGATTTCATATGCTTGCATAATTAGTCAATTTTTGTGCATCATTTGAGGGGGAACAAGTATAAGACTCGTAGATTAGCTCCAAATATTTTTGACGTTTTTTTCTCTGGGTATTTCAGATCTTTCAAAATTAAGGAGCGAGACGTCGACACTACAAAGAGAGGAGCTAGACACAAGACCAAATATTTCAAAGATAAAATTGCCAAAAATAATTGTTGATTAACTCCATTATTACTAACGCTTATCTCTAAGTGGTACAGATTTATAAATTTCTGCCAGGGGAGCTAGACGTTACTACACAGAAAATACAGGGAGTTAATTGCATTTATTTCAATTACTAAGGGGGAGCCTTACAATGGGTTTTATTTTGAAATAGGGGTCAATCTGAAATTCTTTAGAAGAACTTACTATCGAGAAACTGGATACTAGAATTAATTCGCAATCTAAAGTTTCTCGATCGTAAACAGTGTCGGGATCGATTTTGATTAACCGCGATAATTTGCGATCGAAAACTTTGAATTTTTCGTGTGCAAATAGTAATGGGCCTGATCCATTAAATCGCAAAATGTCAAATCACAAGCCCGAAAACAAATCAATGCTAGTTAATAAAAGATTAACTTTTGTCAGTCGAAAAACTTTTTCTCACGCAAAACCTAATCAAAAAAAAAACAACTCTCTCTCGCAAAACTTTCTCAGACGATACAAAATCCCTCAAAAACTTTCAATTTTTCACTCCAATCGTCTGATTAAGGTAGAAATTCGATTCGGTTAACGATTGCGAATGATATAACTTGATTTGCATTTACATTCTGTAGTTTTTCGCATGATTACTTAAACTTTTTCAACTATTCTTCAAAAACTAGTTAAACGTATACTGTTTCACTAAAATTGTGGCATGCTTCTTCGATTTTCTGAGTTAACTGCCCGTTTTTCTTTTTTGGATAGATTTGATGTTCTTGATGAAACAGATAGTTTAAAACTTCGGAAAAATCTGCATCTGTGACGTTAAAATGAGTTTAGATGAAACTGGGTTTTGAAGTTTTGAAGCTGTCGAAGAACTTTGTCGATCGCAAATAATCCTAATTGAATTCCAATTCAATTGATACTATTTGTGTCGATTTAGTTTTCGATCGCAAAATTTTGATTTAGTCGTCACGATAAAAGATTTTAACCGTTACACTTACCATCGAAAAATCCAATTATAATTTTCTGCGAGCGAAAAACTTATGCACTGACTAGACAATTTAGATGCAAATTTTATCGAGCGTAAAACTTACTATCGCAAAATAGAATTTTCGATTTAATTTCAACTTGGTCGCAAAAAAAATTAGCAGCGAAAAATTAACTTTTCAACTCTTAATTTTTCGATCGTAAAATTCGCCGCTTAGGACTTAATTGATCGGAAAATTTCTCGACGTTTGACTTAGTCTTTCGTTGACTAATTTCTCGATAAAAATATATCGCAGAGAAAAACTTCTACTTTCAATCGAAAATCACATTCCGCTCGACAAATTTCGAAGAAAATTACCTGAGACATAATTTCTCGATCGTAAATTTGCACGGAATTTTTCTCGATCGTAAAATTGATCGACTACAGTCACGCTTTCAACTTCAACACTTAGGAAATTTTTCTAAGTCTTTTACACTGTAGCTAACAATAGCGGATAAAATTCTTCGATCGCAAACTTTAGACAAAATTCTTTCAATTGAAATCAATATATAGGATATCAAACTGCAATTCCATTTTCTCGACCGAAAATTTTCTCGGCATGAACAGTGACTTACTGATTTAATACTTAGCGAAACTTCGAACTATTTTTCACACGACATATATTTCATTCGAAATTACATTCATGCCATCACGATTTGTGAAATTGTACTTACACTATGCATTTGATATGATTTCAATTCACAATTCATCGAACATGCTATTACTTGCGATATTATTATAGTTTGATGAAATTTATTCATATTTCGACTAAAAATAAAATTGACCTAATAAACTTTTATATATCTTATTTTTCAGATGGATCGCTACCCGAAATACAACCACATCTACGATCACAACCTTTATCTAAAGGTTCAAGATACGAACTTCCAGCTCGATCTGAGCACGTTTAGGTGTCCAGACGAGATCATCGTATCCATCCTACAAGGCCACCCCATCTGGCATGCGTTAACGGTCACCGCATCAGTGCCAATGGTCTATTTCCAGCAGTTATGGGGCTGCATACAAGGAGAAGTGGACAATGCAGCCTTCAGATTCGTAACAAGGATAGGGACGCGGCATATCAGCATGGACAAGAACCAGTTCGGCATGGTACTGGACTTGCCCCACAGTGATAATTACGACCCGCTCCCATCGGATGCCGAGATGATTCAGGACTTCTTGCACATGGGATACCAACCACCGCTCACAAGATTAGCTCAGGTCCAGAGCAGCGGAATCCCACACCCGTGGAAGACACTATTCGGAATAGTGAATAAGTGTCTGTCGCCCAAGCACGCAGGATTCGATAAGGGCAACAGCAATATTTTGAAGATCTTCCACGGCATTGCCTTCTCAAGAAATTATGACTACGCTCAGCTGATCTGGAACGACCTCGCGGACCAGATTCGGCAGAAGGAGAACCGGCGCTCAAAGAACGTGCCTTATGCTCGGTGGTTCAACGTCATCATCAGGGAGATCATGGCGCTGCACCAGAACATGCCCCAGCTACCTCCTGGTGGAAACTACCACGCCAAGGCTTAAGTTTTTCCACAACCCACGGCTCACGGACCTGGACCAACCGTCGATGCCAATTCCACTCAACTTACTCAGGCTCGCCGACCCCGCGGGAGCTGAGTATCAGAGATTCTGCCGGGAACACAACTTAACGGAAGAAATGATGAGAGGGCCCCCGGTAGATCACCATGTGAGCCCTCCCCAACACCAACCAAGCCCTGACGACGCGATGATAGACGTCGTTGCTCAGGAGTTTCAACAGGAGTCCTCTTTGATCGAAGAGCCAATGCCCGACGTGGAAGATACCTTAATCGACATCGTGGCTACAGAGATGGAGCTCGAGGCTCCTGCACTCGAATTACAAGTGGAAGAGCCCGTACATGTTGGCGTGCTCGAAGAAACTTTTGAGGAAGTTCTTCAACAAGAAGCACAACCCGAAATGGAAATGGGACACACTTCACTTCCACTGGTGACAGATCAGACATTGGAGAACGTCGATCGAGATCTTACTCCTCACACCGCCACCCCGTCTGACACAGAGTCTGACGAGGAAATCAGTCTGATGAGGAGGACTCCCTGAAGACTCAGTATTCAGTTGGAGTCGCTCTTTCCAGCAGTCACCACCGCACCAGATACTACGCTAACCACAACGACAAGTGTTGCCGGCACTTCTTCGCTCAATCTTGAGCCGCAACCAACTCACGTGGTGTCTGGTTCGCAGGCGCAACCTGAGCCTGCCTTAACACCCATAGAGACGAATCCTCAAGATTCGACTCGAGGATTGGGTGGAAGTCTCATACAGTCACAACCTCAAGTGACTGTGAGCCAACCCGCAGAGTCGGTGTCTACTCAAGGGTTGATAACAGGCGACATCAGTCGTCCTGGTCCATTCACGGAGGCGTCCGCACCCTTTGTGACGAACGAGTAGTTTCAGGCCGCTCTCTCTGCCGCTATACAGTCAATGGAAGACAAGATCACAGAGAGAGTACTTCAAGCAATCGAGGCATCCCGAAGAGATATCGGGAAAGCACCTGCCTCTGAAGGCCCTTCGTCACAAATCAACCCCACACCTCCACAACCCACACCCACTGACCCTCTAGCCACTTCCTCCATCCTCATCAATCCATACACAATACCTATCACCGAGCTCCACGACATTCTCCTCGCCCGTCTGATAGGCCATTCCATCCGATCGCCGCAAGAAGAATCCCTCTATAGGCGATTGGTGGACCATCCTGAGCCACCGACTGACACCTGCCGAGGCCAAAGCTCCCACTCACGGCGCAGACATGACGATCCTGACGATCAGGACCCTCATGAGGGGGAGAAGAGGCCGAGGACATCTACAAGTGGCCAAGAACAAGGCTCGGGCGCTGCACAGACAAGCACTGGAGCTGGCGAAACCCATACTACTCACCAAACCCAAACTACCCACACCACGTGTAATACCCCGAATTTTATGAACGTATTAATCTATGAAATTAGGTGCAAATTATGTGCTTACGTGATTTCATGACTATGTGTTTAATTAATTAATTGTATGCCATGAAGAATTTTTACTTGGTGAGAATTAATTACGAAGGAGGATAGAACAAATTTTAAGACTTAGAAATTTGAGTAAATGAGTTCGATTATTTAGATATAAGATAATGTACATAATATATTCTAAGGGCCGATATTTGAAGGCTAGTTTAGAACTAACCTATAATACGATTACCGAGTCATGACTCATGAGGGAGTATACCTAATAATATATAGAAATTGTTAATTGAGGATAAGAACTTAAAATTTATCATGCAAATCGATTACTTAGTTAGTAAGGAAAATAATTAAAATAATATTATAAGGTTGTTACTTATGAACTAGATGACCATGAAAAGAATAGAAATCGACGTCATTTAACAAGTATAATACGCAAGGTATAATAGAAATCAAAGAGAACATATTTATCCTAATTCATTAGGAAGAGACTAACGAGAGTTTCATAGAAGGAAGAAAGGAGTCGAACAAGGACTCTAGTAGAATTCATCACTACGTTGGAAAGGTATATATTTATATTATGATTTTATATGCTTTCCTCATATGTTAGCATACTCAGAAAAGATTATTAAGTACTGAAAGGTTGAAAATAATTAGGAAAGGATTAGGCACGAAAGGTTACATCTATATATTAGGGTTTGTACGGTTTAATCTTCAAGAGAACATTTAGGATTCTTATACTTATGTTTTGTGAAGCTGGGAATGATTTTATGTTTTTATTTAACTAGTAGCATGCTCTAAAGATCATCAACATGAAAATATCGTTTGCTAGGGTTTTGTACAAATTTTAAGTTTTTAAAAGTTAAATTAATTGAAGTACTTGCAATATTTCAACTGTTCTTGGAAAATAATAAACTTCGATCGAAAAGTTTTAACGATTTGATCGTTGAAAGTGTTTAGAGGTCGTGAAATGAAAACTTCACGAACCCTGAAAATTCGTGAATTAATATGAAGCAAGGTTTTCCCGAATTAAATAATTTAGCGAATCATAGGTACTGTAAAATAAGTTTCGCGAATTAGTGGGACAGTTTTCGAATTGTGAGTGGGTTGAGAAATTAGCAAATTAATTATATGAGGTATAAGTGGTTGGCCAATTGTGAGAGGTATAGAACTTCACGAGTTACAAAAGTCTAAAGCCACTTCGAAAGGTGTGAATTAATCTAACCTATGGAATTATGAATCATGCAAGGAATGGCACGGACAACGAGGTAGAAATGTAAACATTATAAATTATATAGGTTGGCAAAATAAACTTTGCGAATCCATATGGCACTTCGCGAATCGAAGATGAACTCAGCGAATGCACTTCGCGAACTCCATGTTAAACTGTACTTTGCGAATTAGAGGGAGCTTGGCGAATCAGGGAGAAGTTCGCAAAATGTATGCACGCGTGAGATATGTCTGCGAAATTAGTTTCGCGAATTAGTATATTTCACAAATTAGGGTTTTAGAATTCACAAAGTTATAAATAATTATTTATTTATTTTCGTAGGTTGACTTAAATTCAATAGTATACTAATGTTATAATTTATGCTTAAGGTCGAAATTAGGGATTTCACCGGAACAGTAGCAAATAATCTACGGACGACAGGTAGGTGAAATTCTTCATCTACAACACGTAACCCATTTATGTGAATCTATGTGGTATTATGATACGTACATGATTATATGAATTATGTGACTATGTGAATTATATGATTACGTGAATTCCATGTACCATATGTTTTAGATGTTACATATGTGTTACACGTCATATGTAACCATGCTACACGTCATATGTTATTTGCACTGCACTTGCATTCCATGTCAGTGCGAGGGAATGGAGTACCGTGTGGAATGGTACGTTTGGTGGAGTCGACGAGTGGTGTTGGTCCGAGTGTCGGATAGAAGTTGGGTGAATGCCGCTCTAAAGAGACCTGAGTAGGCTGCTCGTGCTCCAGTACGTACCACTCTAAAGTGACCTGAGTGGGCAGACCGAGCAATAGGATGGTGCTTGGGTGCGTGCCACTCTAAAGCGACCTGAGTTGGCCGTCCGAGCGTTGGGACGTTAGTGGTTTGGGTGTATGCCACTCTAAAGAGACCTGAGTAGGCTGCCCATGCTCTAGTACGTACCACTCTAAAGAGACCTGAGTGGGCCGAGCGAGCGATAGGCGAGGGGAAAGTTCTAGTACGTATCACTCTAAAGAGACCTGAGTGGGCAGACCGAACGCGAACCTCAACTCGGGGAAATGGGCGACTCTAAAAAGACCTGAGAAGCCTTTCCATTCTAAAGCGACCTGAGTGGAATACCCGAGGAGTGTATTGTTGAGTCACGGGGTGTCGTGGGATGTGATAAGTCAAGATGAGTCGAGCGTGCATGTGTGAGATGTATGGGATGGGATCGAGCGCACGGTGCATTCATGCATATTTCACCTACTGAGCAAATAGCTCAGGGTTTTACGTGTTGTAGGTACCGAGCCCGACGCTGATGCGCGTCGAGGCTAAGGCGGGCTGACGGCGGTGCTCCATGGACTTTTGAGGGCGAGGCTGTACATGGATGCGACTTGTGGAGCGATTAGGATTTTGAGTGTTTTTCCATTTTGGGGGCTACGGCCCTTGTATAGTAATGACGACGTAGACGAATATGATTGTAATATATTTTATTTTAGGAAAGTTTTTAATTAGACGGGTCTTCCGCGACTTACGTTGCGAAAATCCGCCATAATTAGTATTAGAAAGTGAGGGTCGCCACACCACGCACCGCACCGCCCACATCGACCCACCAACCTTTCACCTCAGGACGCCTCCGCCCACACCGCCGATCTACTCAAGACCCTTGCTTCCGGAAGAAGAAGCAAGTGCTGCAATGCTTGTAGTTCTAGCAGCTACCCAAGCCACTCCCACAGTCGCTCCAGACCAACCGGGACCCTCTGGACATGGCGTCGATCCGCACGAGGTCCTAGACAAGTATATCTTCGAAGGACAGTGGATGACCCATTCCATGCCCGAGGAGCATCAGAGGCGACGGCTTCACGAAGTTCGGCGCTTTCTACAACAAGCGTCTATAGACCTCGTAATCATAGAAGACGACGAGCTTCAGGAAGGTGAAGACTACGAGCGAGATATCCCAAGGCTACCAGAATTAATCGCTCAACAGGCGGTTCCCTCTCCAAGGCTAACGCCAGGGACCGTTCGGATCAACACGCCATGGGAGAACATCCAAATAGAAATTCCCTTCCTAGAAGAAGTTCGTGAGAATATTTGGAGGTCTCCGGACAGAGTCAAGAAGCCGAACGAGTTCGAGCTTAAAGGGATCTCTCACTGGGATCAGCAGAAGAGGATGACCTACCTCTGGATGCTGACCAAACTAGGACCTGATGTTAGGCTGGGGATGACTAAGGCACAAGCCAAGAGCCATTATAAGAGTCTCTCTCCAATAAGCCAACTACTCAGGGTCTACTATGACAAAGGAGGACTTCCAACACCTCACTACATCATCGAACGAGTGGACAGGAATCGAGAGGAACTGAGCGAGAGCGACCTGCCGTACCTCCCCGCCGATGAAGTGTACCATCTTTATTAGCTATATGTGGAGAAGTACAAAGGTCCTCAGGGCTTCATCAAGAAAGAAGGCCTCGAAGGGCTATACCGGTTCATGATGCGACAAGTCAAGTACTTCGCCGCTCACGACCTTCAAATGGCGCTTGAGAGCAATATGAAGAAGGTCAACATGACCGCTCCGCTCAACAAAGGACCTGAGATCGAAGGGCTTCCCAACAATCACGTGCACATCAGCTCAGTCCTAGGCATCACCTACAACAATCCAATAGCAAAGAAGAATAGGTTGATGCTGAAGACTGAAATCGACAAGTTTTGTGATGGGACGCTCAAGGTCATTAGGAGGAATATCGAGCAGAGGTTGGAAGAAATAAATAGAGACACTATGCTGAGGATCCACAGGTTCGTGAGAGAACAGCCGCTCCTAATGGAATTGCTTGAAGATATCAAGGAGACTGGAGCTGAGGATCACGCTGAGGAACTACGAACATGCGCTGGGCTTGCGCAGATCGTATTATGCCCGACGAGGACAAACGGCGCGGAGACGCAATCAAGCACAAAGGAAGAGATTGTAGAATACCATTTGCAATTGTGCTTGATTTCATTAGTTGTCCTTGTAATTAGGGGCGTTTTGTATAGTAGTCCTTAGATTATGACTAGTTTGATATTTATATCAAGTTTGTTCGGTATAAATACATGTAAATCAATTGAGCTTAAGAGAGAAAGTTTAGAGAATTGATCCGAAGGGCTTGCAATTCGATTTTTAGAGAGAGAAACAACAGTAACTTTCTCACTCTAATTGAATTCTCTCTAGTGTTCTTAACTTGAGTTTTTCGATCGAATTCAATTGATTATCTAAACGATCGAATTACTATGAATTCTAGCCTAGGATCGTAGAGTTGTTAATCTGAGGACCTAACATCACTAAAGGAAAAATTGACACCACACTGTTTGTCAAAAAGGCTGGTCCCGAAATCATGCTTGTGCAGATTTACGTGGATGATATCATCTTCGGCTCTACAAATCCAGAACTCTGTGTCGAATTCAGAACGTTGATGAAATCACAGTTTGAGATGAGTATTATGGGGGAAATGACATTTTTCCTTGTACTGCCAATTAAGCAACTTCAGGATGGGATATTTATTAACCAGTCGAAGTACATTCACGACATCCTCAGAAAATATGGGATTGACAAGAGCAAATCTTCAAGCACTCCAATGTCAACCTCATGCACCCTCGATTAAGATCACTTGGGCGAGCCTGTTGATCCACCGCATTATAGAGGCATTATTGGGTCTCTGCTCTATCTCACTGCCAGCCGACCAGATATTCTCTTTTCCACATGTTTATGTGCTCGATTCCAAGCCAATTCAAAGGAGTCACATCTCCATGCTGTCAAGAGAATATTGAAGTATCTGAAAGGAACAACGGACCTTGGACTTTGGTATCCTAAAAATTCAGGTATGAAACTAATAGGATACTCTGATGCAGATTTCGCAGGATGCATACTGGACAGGAAAAGCACATCCGGGTTTGATTTCAATAAAATTCCCATTTACTGTGATTCTAAAAGCGCCATAGCAATCACTTGCAATCCTGTTCACCATTCACGCACTAAGCACATAGACCTACGTTATCATTTCATAAAAGACCAAGTAGAAAGAGGCATAATAGAAATGTATTTTGTCAATACAGAGATTCAACTAGCCGATTTGTTTACTAAAGCATTGGATGAGAAACGATTCCAATTCCTAGTGGCAAAACTGGGAATGTTGAATCCCAATCTCTAATTTCGATTATGCTTCTCTACAGGTCCTTATGTGCATGTCTGCTATGTCTTCAGTTCTACAACTCTATGCGTGTCACTCTGTTAATTATTTTTTTCTTCTCTAGTTTTTTTTTATTTTAACTAGTTTTTTCTGCTTTGTTTCTTGCTTTCCAATAAGTCGCTGTAAAGCCTGTAAAATCCAGATTATCCAAAAACCACAGATTAACTTCAATGGATTATAGCTTTGAGATTTTCTGTGAATAGTGCTTTGGAGGCGTATGTGTGTTTTTAGAGATTTGAATAATGGAAAACTTGATTAGTGATAGTTAGGGTTTAAGCTTAAATACCTTGTAAGGTATTTAAGCCCATTGGGCCCCTAACAAACCCATTACAACTACAACCCATCTAACCGAAGTATAACGTATAAAAACATAGTAAAGAACTAACAAGACTTAGAACAAATATTTTAGACACTTCTAAAATATTCCTAACATTCTCCCCCTAAGTGTCCAAATTACAAATAAACCTATCTAAGTCTTCAAGTCTTCTTTTTCTTCGAGCGAGGAGGAGGCCGAGGTTCCAGAAGTTCGTAGGCTGATCTCCTGAGTCCAAGTCTTAATTCATATGATCTCAATCTTTTACGAAAGGAGATTTTGTCGGAGATGATTTCGATCATCTTATGATACTTCTCTTGTACTTCAGATTCTACTTCTCTCATTTCCTCTACGATCCTCTTGAGCTTAGCAAGAATAATACGGAGATTTCCATCACAGAACATGTGGATTTCTGATCTTCTCATCAGTCTCTTCTCTCCTTTGTAATTGATGTAGATTACTGAAGGGTCTTCTCCATCAAAGATATGGCCTTCTCCGTAGCTCTCTGACTCAGGTGCTTCAAAGGAGGGCTTCGTGAGATTCACTCTTTTTATGTTGCTTTCAAGTGCCATTTGGAGGTCATGTGTAGAGTTGAACTTGACTTGACGCTGCATGAACCTTTTTAATGAAGCATAGCCCATCCTTAATTCTGGAGTCCTGAGTACTCCAAGCCTCCTATAATCCCCTACTAATTGATCAATGTCTTCACCTCTAAGATAGGAGAGATCCCCTTCACGTCGTACAATGTAAATATGGAAATCAATGTCTCCAAATCGCTCCTTTCGAACAGTCAGAATTTGTTTGATTCTGGGTCATTTTGCCTCAAGTCTTCGGAGATCATCGACGTTCGTCCCTTTTTCTCTGAACATCAGTGTTCGACGGATAGAAAGCAGTACTGAACGGCTTTTGATCGTGGGAAATGCATTAAACCTCTGAGGTCAAGCTCATCCACCTTCAAGATCTTATCTTCCCTCCTCCAGATTTTCCTTCGTATTTCTTCTTGATAAGGAGCATTAACCTTCACATTTTTCCATGGAAGTTGTAGCTCGTCAATTCCTTTGTGTGTATCTGGAGGGCAATCCTCGTCTATGACCGTGTGTTGTAGAAGTTCTGGAAGTTCGGGTATCTCTGCTTCGTAGTCTTCTCCTTCCTCGAGCTCCTCATCTTCAAGACGAATTAGACTAATGTTAGCTTTCGAGAGAAAGTATCTAGCATTGTCCATAAGGTTTCGGGCCATAATCGGATTAACAGGATGAGTTCTCCATACCTCGCCAAAGATGTACCTCTCCACAACATCATGTGGATTGTAAAGTTCTTCGACTAAGGTGTCTGGATTGTCGATCTGAAGGGATGGGATGGAAGTTTGGGGACTTATCTGACTTGTGAGATGTGGGGTTGTGGTTGTTTGGACTGATTGGGTGGAAATCCTCAAGGAGCCAGATTCGACTTCGCCAAGGGAAATTGTCTGGTTCGGCCCTGGCGTAGCTTGTCTGCCCCTAGAGGACATTGGTGGTGGGTTGGATTGTCGGGAAGAACCGCCTCCACGAGTTAGAACCCCGCGCCCTCGTCAGGATCGTCATGACGACGTTTCTGTCTTGAGCCTTCCTGACTACATGTGGATGGGTCAGGTATGATTTCGCCTTTAATCAGCTTTTTGTAGAAATCTTCTTCGTCCGTAGTCCGCTGATTGTCGAGTTCGATAATTCGGGAGATACCTACGTCGAAGAGCTCAAGTAGAGGCATGTTGTATGGACTGGGTTCAGGAGTGACTCGTGGTGGTGGTAGTGAGATGAGACGAGGCTGTGACGGCTGTTCTCCCACTGGTGCCTTTCCTTTGTCCGTGGAGGCTGATTGCATGGCATCCTTAATGAGTCCTCGAACCCTTGGCAAGGTGACGGATTAAAGGAACCCAAAAAGGCGATTCTCCAGGTAAGCTATCATCACAGCTTGAGGAGTTGAGGATGGTGCTCCGGCGCTTGTTGGGTTAGCCGTTATCACACGTTCAGAACTAGGTTCTGGACGGTGGCCCTCGTCAACCGAAGTCCTGTGGACTTCAGTTTCCACGGGTCTTCCGACCTCTCCTTGCGACACATCTTTAGAAGATGGTGCTCGGGTCGTTATAGGCACATCGATAAGATGGGCTTGAGTGGAGCTTTCACCGGGGCCACTTCCCGTTAGCACTCGTCCAGAACTAGGTTCTGGTCGGTGGCTCTCGGATGCTGTGCTGCTGAGATCATCATCATCCGTGAGGCTTCCGTCCAATCCTCGAAGGGCCTCAATCTGAGGCTCTTCTATGGGCGTTGATGCCTGAAGGATAGGCAGAGACTCGGGCTGTGTCGTAGGGATGGTGATTATTTGTTGTGGAGTGGACACAGGAGCCTAGGTGACAGATATTTGGGGAGGTTCTGGGGATTTTGAGACACGTGCCTGTTGGGAGGCAGGTGAATGGTCTGGTGCAGGTTTCATTTGCGCCGTTGGGTCGACTGCGGCGTCTCCTATCCTAGGGGGTGACCCGGCTGTATCTGACTAGGTAGTTTGGATAGTTTCTAACACGGGAAAGACAATTTGTGGTGGTTCTGGTTGCTCTTTTGATGGTCGTTCCTCGTGAGGTTGATCAGTAATGAGTAGTTGTTGGGTCAGTTGGGATGGTTGAGGTACTATCTGTTGTTCTATGGGTTCTCTCAGGCCCTCACTCGTTCCCTCTCTCTCTCTCACTATCCCCTGGGACAGACTCGGGGGGTTTTCCAGTCGTAGGGATATACACATTGTATTTGTGTCTGTAGGCTTCGATTTTGTCTGGGCTGGCTAGGGACAGTAATTCTAGTGGAATTGGCATGGCTGTTCTTGAGTATTTCTCGTCGGTCTTCCCTTTCTGCAGAAATTTTAGTTTGGGTGGACTGTAGTTCTCTTCTGCTGGTCTTGGAGGTATCCCCGGTGTTGTGATCAGAAAATGGTGGATCATTAGTGAGAACCACCGGGGATAGGGCAGTTTCTGTGTCTTCTTTGCTTTGGACTTCGATCTTTGGTGAAGTTGATCATCCAGATCCGAGATGATCAGTTTGGCATAGTCGTAATTCTTCCTGAAGGCGATCCCATGAAAGATCCGAAAGATCGTGAGATTACATCTGTCCCATCCGGAGTGCTTTGGTGAGAAGCACTTGTTGACAATTGCAAAAAGGGTCCGCCATGGGTACGGAATCATTGATTGCTGAAAACGGGAAACAAACTCGAGTGAGGAGTAGTAACCCATTCGGAGCATATCAGTGATGAGCTCGTCCTCAGATGCCTCATGCTCGTACTCTGGTTGACTGGGTAACCGAAGGATTTGTCCTATGGAGTCTTTTGTGACCCTGACGGTTTCACTTGCAATCTGAGCTTCATAGTAGATGCTGTTGTCCTGAGCGATCTTAGACGTCATTGTTCCCCAGAATTGTTGAAGGTAGACTGTGGGGACTTGAACAGAAGCTGAGAAAGCATATCCAAGGTGATGATTCCTCAAAATGGATGGAATGATCTCGTCCTGACATTTGAAGGTACTCAAGTCAAGTTGATAATTGTTGTCCTTGATCACGATCCATTTTGAGGTTGGAAATACAGATCGACCGGCGTTGTCATTTTTTCCTTTTGTTTTGTTTGTTTTGTTTGTTTTTTTTTTGTTGTTGTTGGACGCCGGAAAATCCTGCTACACCTGCATCACGAGAGAAAAACGGATTAGGATAATAGATATAACATGTGTATGGCTCATGAATAGTGTGGACTTGTCTATGTGTATGAAAATGAGATTGAGATCGGCCCATCACTATTTGGCCCAAATTGTGATTTGAGAAAGTTGTCGAAATTTTCTTAAGTGTTTTTCGCGAATCAGTGAAGAGAATAAGTTTTAAAAGTTTGCTAAGTGTGGTTCGAAAACTGCCTTTAAAGTTTTTGTAAAGTTTCGCGAATCAGTTCGAAAGGGGTTTTGCGAACTGTTCGCGAACTGCCTTCAAGAAAAATTTGATTAAGGGGTTTTGCGAATTACGTATGCAATTTGCGGGTTAACAAAACGATTCTGCGAATTCAATTGGGAATATGACAATTCGCGAAATGACTTGGTCAACAAAGCAGCGAAAAGCGTCAGTTCACGAATTGGTCAAACAAGTCAAAAGTGAGTTTTAAAATTGAAGGATTCGCAATAAGCACTTCGCAAATTTGGCTTTGGCAAAAGTTAAAGAAATTTGGCGAACTTAACAATTTGCGAATTAGTTTGGTCAAATGGCGAACTTGACAATTTTTTTTGCGAATTGACTTTTTTTTTTGCGAATTGACTTGGAAAATGGTATTTCGCGAATTGTTCAAAAAGTCAGATTCGCGAAACTTAAAATTGGAATTCGCAGTCCTATTGAAGTAGTGAAAGACACTTCGAAAGTTTGACTTGGTCAAGAACTAAAGGAATTCGCAAAACACATTTCTGATTCGCAAAACAGACTTTGAAAGATCAAAAACTGGTTTTCTTTAAACTGTTCGAACCTTATATTTAAAATTTGACGATTATCCGACAGAACCCAGATTTCCAAACATCGAAATTAAAAGGATGAAAATTTTTCAAACAAAACAAAGATCGTCCTAATGTAAAAAAAAACAGAGCCGATTTTCCCCTTTTTATTTCAGAAACACATCGTGATTTTTCTTCCTGGACGAAATCGATACCTGCAAAATCAAAGTTCACCGAAAAATCGTTAGCTGTTGGGTTTCTTACCACGACGAAGTTGGTGAGTGTGTTAGAAGAGACTTTGAGAGCGAATCTGGTGAGGTGTTGAAAGGAATTTTTGAGGAGAGGTCGTAGAATTTTTTGAGTTCGTGAAATCGGATTTGAGGATTTTGCGAATTAGGTTTAAGTAAGTTTTGCGGGCTGAGAAAATTTAGATTTGGGCCGCGAAATTTTTAGGTGAAGGCCCACTTTTGGTTCGCGAATTTCGAATTTGTGCGAGCTGTAGATTTTGAAGTCTTAGATTCGCGAACTTGCGTTGAAAATTTTGACTGGTCAGCATTTGAACCGATTTGCGAAGTGTACTGCGAATCAGAGAATTCGCGAATTGAAGGTTAAAAGTTCGCAAAAAAAAAATCTTTGACGAGTCGAAGTTTGAGAGGATTCGCGAATTAGCACTTTGCGGAAAAAAAATGAAATAACGTTCATAAATTTCCCAAAACTTAAAATACGAAAAAAAAAATTTTAATCAAAAAACTAGAGAAGAAAAAATAAAAAAAAAACTAAGCCTAAAGACGTTAATTTGACTATAAAATCATAAAATTTCAAATCTACGAGTTTCTCAGAAATGATTTATCTGAGCCAAATTTCGAAAATTGACAAAGAAAACATTGCTTTCTTTTGCGGCGATGAATCCTTAAGTCAAAAATTCGTCTTCCCTGTTGATTATGTTGATTGGAGCATTAATGATGTTATCGTTCATTTTATGCCTATAAATAGACAGAACTCGAACCAAATTCGTAATTCCATAATTTTTCGCAAACTAACTCTCACATTATCATCATTCTCGCAGGGATAAATGGACTGGATGCAGCAGCAAGTATATGAATCTGAGGAACATGTGGAGTTAAGGCGTAACTTTGAGCGCAATATGGATAAACTAGCGTTTCTTATTTTTCTTCTGTTGGGCTAAATCGTCGTCTTACTAGCTGTTCTGTTTTGGGCACTCGTTGGACGTGCTAGCTTTTGAGATTGTTTTGAGTATTTTGAGAGTTCAAGAAACCTCGTTGAGAATGTTTTGAGAGCTTATCCTAATTATATTATGTATTTAGAGATTGTTTTTCGCATTTCTGAGAGACTTGTGTAACTCTGGAAGATCAATTTAAGCGAAAATAATTACTCCCCCTCAATGTTTTGGAACTTTGGAATAGTTACCCCAAACTCCCCCTAAATAATATGCCTATCGAGAATCTTAAAGCATTAAATTAGTAGATAACTTACTCCCCCTCGATGCATGGATATCGCATTTCTCTCCCTCGATGTAATGCCATCATCATAGGCTTTACATCGACTTATTGGAAAGCAAGAAACAAAAATAATTTGTGAAAATAAACTAAAACCTAGGAAGAGGAAAAGAAAAAAAAAGAAAAATAATTAACAAATAGACACGCACAAAGTTGTAGAACTGAAAAACAGAGCAGATGGACACATGATGAACTGTAGGGAAGCATAATCAAAATTAGAGATTGAGATTCAACATTCCCAGTTTTGCCACTAAGAATTGGAATCGTTTCTCATCCAATGCTTTTGTAAACAAATCGGCTAGTTGAATCTCTGTATTGACAAAATACATTTCTATTATGCCTCTTTCTACTTGGTCTTTTATGAAATGATAACATAGGTCTATGTGCTTAGTGCATGAATGATAAACAGGATTGCAAGTAATTGCTATGGCACTTTTAGAATCACACTAAATAGGAATTTTACTGAAATCAAACCCGTAGTCTCGTAGTTGGGTTCGAATCCACAAAATTTGGGAGCAACAACTGGCGGCAGCCACATATTCTGCTTCTGCCGTGGAAGTTGACACACAATTTTTGTTTCTTGGAAGCCCAACAGACAAGCTTATCTTCAAGAAATTGGATGTTGCCTGATGTGCTTTTCCTATCCAGTCTGCATCATGCGAAATCGGCATCAGAATATCCTATTAGTTTCATTCCTGAGTTTTTAGGATACCAGAGTCCAAGGTCTGGTGTGCCTTTCAGATACTTCAATATTCTCTTGACGGCATGGAGATGTGACTCCTTTGGATTGGCTTGGAATCGAGCACATAAACATGTGGAAAAGAGAATATCTGGTCGGCTGGCAGTGAGATAGAGCAGAGACCCAATAATGCCTCTATAATGCGTTGGATCAACAGGCTCGCCCAAGTGATCTGCATCGAGGGTGCATGAGGTTGACATTGGAGTGCTGGAAGATTTGCTCTTGTCAATCCCATATTTTCTTAGGATGTCGTGAATGTACTTTGACTGGTTAATAAATATCCCATCCTGAAGTTGCTTAATTTGCAGTCCAAGGAAAAATGTCATTTCGCCCATCATACTCATCTCAAATTGTGATTTCATCAACGTGCTGAATTCGACACAGAGTTCTGGATTTGTAGAGCCAAAGATGATGTCATCCACGTAAATCTGCACAAGCATGATTTCGGGACCAGCCTTTTTGACAAACAGTGTGGTGTCAATTTTTCCTTTAGTGAAGCCTGAGTTGATAAGGAAGTCAGACAAGACTTCGTACCAAGCTCTTGGTGCTTGCTTTAGTCCATAGAGAGCCTTGTTGAGTTTGTAGACGAAATCTGGATGTTCTTGATTGAGAAATCCGTCTGGCTGTGAGACATATACTTCTTCCTTCAAAATTCCATTCAAGAAGGCAGTTTTTACGTCCATTTGATAGACAGTAAAGTCTTTGTGTGCCTCATATGCAAGAAACAGTCTGATGGCTTCAATTCTTGCTACAGGGGCAAAAGTCTCATCATAGTCAATTCCTTCTTGCTGATTGTATCCTTTAGCTACAAGTCTGGCCTTGTTACGAATTACCACACCTTCCTCGTCTTTCTTGTTCTTAAATACCCATTTTGTTCCGATTATTGTCTTACCTTTTGGACGAGGAACTAGGTTCCAGACCTTGAGACGTTCGAACTGATTGATTTCCTCTTGCATGGCTACTATCCAGTTTGGATCATGTAGTGCGTCAATTACTCTGGTAGGTTCTGTTTGACTCAAAAAACAAGTAAAGCTACATTCATTTGAGAGCGAACCTCTGGTCTTTACTCCAGTAGTGGGATCCCCAATGATTTGATTTGCTGGATGACTTCGAATCCATTTCTTTTCATGAGGTAGTCGTGGAACATCTGTTTCTGATCCCTCATTTAATGGATACTCAATCACAGAAGTAGTAGGATTGCATGCGGAAGTGGATGAGTCCTCTGGCTGTGTTTCTGGGATTGAGGTTTCAACGTTTGTAGTCTGAAACGATTGATCAGGAATAGGGTCGAATTCAGGAGGTGATGGACAAGCACTGGTTTCTGTATTTGAAAAAGAATTGGTGATTGGCCTGTTTAGAGAGATGTATATGTGCTCAAATAGTTGATCCAGATCTTCTTGAGCTTGTTGACTGAAATACGTTGGGGTTCTGTGTCCAGATTCATCAGTTGTATGTTGTTGATCTTGTCTTGCATTGTTTAATGCTGGTTCTGAAGTAGTGTATTCAGAAACTCTCTGTGAGAACTCGCCTAATTTCATCTGTGGTTGAATAGCACCTTGTTGTGTGTGGTTTGGTCCTGAGCTGTTAGTCCGGATTGAGTTTCTGGACCCTTATCAAATGTAACATTTGTACTTTCAATGATCATTCTCCTTGTACGAAGATATACCCTATATGCCTTAGATTGCAAAGAGTAGCCCACAAAAATTCCTTCAAAAGCTTTTGGATCAAGCTTAGCTTTGTCTTCTCGGTCATTAGCAACGAAGCATTTGCATCCAAAAATCCTCAAGTGAGCAATGTTGGGTAATCTGTTGTTCATTAATTCATAAGGGGTCTTTCCTAATCTTGGTGAATGTTGGTGCGATTCTGAGTATAGCAGGCGGTGTTCATGGTTTCTGCCCAAAGAAAATGAGGTAGTGAAGATTGTATAAGCATTGTTCGGGCAGCTTCTACAAGTGTTCGATTTCGCCTTTCTACGACTCCATTCTGTTGAGGGGTGTGGACGGCAGAGAATTGTTGGGTAATCCCTAGAGAGTCATAAAATTCACTAAGTTGTTGATTTTTAGATTCTGTGCCATTGTCAGATCGAATCACTCGAACATTGCGCTGTAGCAAGTTCTGTGTTGTCCTGATGAGATTTGGAATATGGTCAACTGGCTCTGATTTTGTCCGGAGAAATCGGACCCAAGTATAGCGTGAGTAGTCGTCTACAACAACCAGCATATAACGCGTTCCACTGATACTGTCTGTTCGCATTGGACCACGTAGGTCGATGTGTAAAAGCTCTTGTGGATGTTGAGTGGATGCTGTGTGTTTTGTACGATGAGTTGCCTTTTTCATTTTTCCTTTCTCACAAGCCGGGCACAAATGTTCCTTTTGATATTCTAGTGATGGAATTCCAATAGCCAATTTGTTAGTCGCCAGCTTGTTGAGAGTTTTGAAATTTAGATGGGATAGCCGCTGGTGCCATAAGTTATTCTGAGCTGATGTTGCGCGGGAGATCCAGACATATATTCGTCTTTGGTCTGACTGTTCTAATGTCAATGGTGTATAGATTTGTTCTGCGAGTTCCAGTGAGTAGTTCGTCACCATTGGCATTGAGAATTTTGCATGTTCTCTTCTGAAACATGACTTGGAGTCCTATATCACTGAACTGTCCGATAGAGAGAAGGTTGTGTGTTAGTCCTTTTACGTACGGAACTTCCTTGATTGTGAGTCGATTGCATATGAGATCGCCATAACCAAGAATTCTGGCTCCATTGCTATTACCAAAGCGTACCAGTCCTCCTGGTTTATCAAAGTAGTTACTCAACAGTTCCTTTGTCCCAGTCATGTGTGTGGAGCAACCAGAATCTAAGTACCACACATGAAGGGCCTGCAAAACAAAACTAGAGGGTTTTAGGTACCCATTGAAATATGGGTCCACCTCTATTATGTTTGTTAGTCCGTTTAGACTCCCTAGATTTTCCCTTGTTAGTGGATGACACAGAGTCACTAATTATTTCTAGGGTTGGGATTTGTGTTCCTGCAGTCTGAAGCTTTGGAACCCATTTGTGCTCTAGTAAGGGTCTCTTTGTCTTAAGCTTAGACATGAGTTTTTTGGGTTTAGCAAGTTTGACAGGTTCTTTGATAGCTTTTGGTTTTGATTCTTGTCTTGACTTTGTATATTTGTTTTCAGGAATTGTTTTGTGAGTTTGTTTGGTGACATGATCACGCACGGAAAGCTTTGTTTTTGATTGAGAAGATAATTTTGCGATACATGGCGAAATAAAGAAGGTACAAACGTTTTGGAAGGAAAATACTCAATGACAAAAGGTGCATTGAGATCGCGATTCTCCTTCAAGATATCATCCTTTTTAACCCATACTTGACCCTTCAATGGCTCTTTTGTGGGTCCTGAAAATTTCAATGTATTAGTGCAGGAAATTTTGTCATGCGAAACTAAGGTGTATGAAATTGTGTGTAATCTTAATTTTTCTTTAAGTGAAGATATTTCCTGAAGAAGTTTCTGCCTTTCTTCATCAAATGACTTTCTCTCGCTTTCGAGAGTGGAGTGAAGATCACTGATTTTCTTTATGCAATCAGGCATATATCCTGTTGCATATGTAGCCATCGGTGCCTTACTTTCCGAAACACCTGAATCTCCTTCATTTGGGCGTGGAATATCTGACTCAAATTCAGTTATTGCTGGACAACTTCTTTCTTTATAACTATCATTTAATTCTGTGTAGTTAAATGATGTTTGAGTTTTACTATGTGTTGATGTCTCATTTTCACTGACAAAAGGCATGAGATTTGCCAGGCAACCTGTCTGCATGAATTTGAGATCATATAGATAAGGTGACCTTGATATGCCCTGTTTTAACTTACATGGGTTTTCAAAACCTAGTCCTTTATGGGGATTATAGAAATCAACGTTAGCTGGTTTGTTCAAGAAGATCGTTTGTTCTGACTGATCTCGTCGGGTTAAAATGTCTTCCAATTTTTTGATTTTGGAGTACAGTCTTTCCCGTTCTTTACATAGTAAGTCATATTTAGTTGTAGCGTCCATTGCCTGATCTCTATGAGATTTCATTTCCTTTTCTAAATCCTTGGCTTTAGCTTCGGATTTTTGCACTTGTATTTCTAGCTTAGCAACCTTTTCATTTGCTACAATTACACGATTCTTCTCACATGCATAATCATCTCTAAACTTATCTAATACTACTAAATTCTTCTCTAAGTTAGCTTTCTAGTTCCTTGATTTTTCTTTTACCTAATTTGTTAGATTTATATAAGGATAAAAATTCATTTTTCATCTTAAGTAAAGAATCATAATCTGCTTCACTTACCTCCACCATGTCTGAATTGTTAGAGGTTTCCCTGTCTGACTCGCTTCCTTCAGCTCCAGCTCCATCTTCTTCGTCATCCAGTTTGTGTGACGCCCGGGGCCGAAGAGGGCGGGGAGTGATCGCCGGTGCCAGGGTGCACGGACAATGAGCGGCTCCTGGCAGGCTTCTAGGCGAAGGGGTACATGAACGAACCGATCCAACACCAGAATGAGAGGGGATCCTGAGACTGACAATGTATGGGCGTGTCAGGCTAAGAATCGTATAAAAGAATTGATAGTACTACTCATATCACCAAGGTCGACCTACCTTTTCGGGAGTCCATCTATAGAAACTCCGAAGTTAAGCGTGCTTGACTTGGGGCAATCTAGGGATGGGTGACCCCCTGGGAAGTTTCTCAGGGTGCGTGTGAGCGAGTGCACGAAGCACGCAAAAAGGTTAAATGGTGGTACAGTGGGGCCAGACTATCAGTCGGAGTGTGGTGGGCCCAACCCCACTGGTCCCGGTAGGGACCGATGCTATAGTGACACCCGGTATGGGACGGGTCGTTACAGGTGGTATCAGAGCACAACCTCTCGCAGTACGGTGCTGGTTCGGGGACGAACCAGGCGGAAGCTGGTGGGCATGTGACGCCCGGGGCCGAAGAGGGCGGGGAGTGATCGCCGGTGCCAGGGTGCACGGACAATGAGCGGCTCCTGGCAGGCTTCTAGGCGAAGGGGTACATGAACGAACCGATCCAACACCAGAATGAGAGGGGATCCTGAGACTGACAATGTATGGGCGTGTCAGGCTAAGAATCGTATAAAAGAATTGATAGTACTACTCATATCACCAAGGTCGACCTACCTTTTCGGGAGTCCATCTATAGAAACTCCGAAGTTAAGCGTGCTTGACTTGGGGCAATCTAGGGATGGGTGACCCCCTGGGAAGTTTCTCAGGGTGCGTGTGAGCGAGTGCACGAAGCACGCTAAAAGGTTAAATGGTGGTACAGTGGGGCCAGACTATCAGTCGGAGTGTGGTGGGCCCAACCCCACTGGTCCCGGTAGGGACCGATGCTATAGTGACACCCGGTATGGGACGGGTCGTTACAGTTTGGCCATCAGTGCCACGTTCTCATTCTCGTTGTCTGAGGTATCTTCAAGCCAATGATCCTCTTTTGCCATTAAGACCAGTCCGTTTCTTTTTGTTCAGCTAATTGAACTTTTCGGCGGTAATAGTTAACATCCTTTTTATTGGGCATTCTGCACTCTCTGGCAAAGTGTCCATTCTTACCGCAGTTAAAGCATTTGCCGCCTTGATGACGAGTTTCAGAGTTGTTTTCTTCATCTTGAGTCTTTCCTTTAGAGTTGGAGGAAGTTCTTTGACGATTGGAGGAGGATCCAGTCTTCTTATAATATTTCTTCTGCACAAAATTCGAGACCAGAGGGAGTTGCTTAGCAAGATCTTTGAGGGTGATCTCCTGGTCTCCATGTTTCGTAAGATCCTTGGATTCGTCATCAGAATCAGAGTCTCCTCCCTCCTTAACTTGTGATGACTGGATAATTTCTTTGTCCTTGGATTGTTTTCTTGATGATCGTTCAGTCATAAGAGCCAGTGAGTGTTTCCTATTGATTTGATTTCCTCCCTTCGTTTCTCCACGTGATTGGAATGTCGATTGAGGTAGTCGAATAATGTATTAATGCTAACTTTGGTTAGGTCGTTCATTTGTCTTATCATAATTGCAGTAGCCTCCCATTCTGGATGAAGTGATCCTAAGAATTTGATATTGATCTCCATTACACTTTTTGTGACTCCATTCATCTTTAGCTCGTTTAGAAGACCAAGAAATCGATGGAAGGTTTCTTGGAGAGTTTCCCCTTTGTTAGCATGAAAGCGGTCATAAGAGATGAGTGTGTTCGCCATTCTTGCCATTGTATTGACTTCTGTCCCCTGCATCATAATTCGAAGAGCATCCCACATTTCTTTTGCGCTATCACCACATTCGAGTTGCATCAAAATGTCATTGAGAATGGCTTGCATCATGTATGATTTCGCCACTTTGTCTGCCTTTAGTCGCAGTTTTTCTTCATCACTGCATTGGTCAGCAGTTTTCAAGATCCTCTGTTCCTCTCTTGCAGGAGTGGTGTCAGTAGTGGCGGGAATTATGGTCCAATACTGTGTAGGTCCATTGTAAATAGATTCCAGCAGGTTCTCTGAATTGTCCTTGCTTTCTATGAAGTTGATGAACCTTCTCTTCCAGACTGCGTATTCTCCATGTCGGATGATGGGAGGTCTAACATCATTTCCCATACTGAAAGAGTCCATTGCTTGTGTTTTGGATATGATCGTTAACGTGTAATGTGAGGAAAATAGGTTTAGGTCGAAGTCAAATCTGAGAGTTGACTTGGAGCTTTGTTAATTTTTTTTTTAAAATTGGATAAGCACGGGTGTTCGTAAAATGAGGATCGGAATTTGTCCACGAATTTGGTAGGGTTGTTTTTGCGAATTGGTTAAGATAGGTGTTCGCGGACTGATCGGGTTTTACGAATCAGGGTTTGCGGGTTGGTAGAGCCAGGTTCGCGAAGTGACTCAGATTTGCGAATTGAAGCTGAAATTCGCGAATTGACTAAATCTCGAAGTGACTAAATTCGTGAAATGTGAAGTTCGCGAAATGGTATGAGAAGGGTTCGCAAATTGGACTTAATCCAGGAAAGTCAGAGTTCGTGAAATTAGCCTAGTTCGCAAAATGAGAGTTCGCGAATTGAGGTTTTGCGAAGTGAAAACTGGATTCGTCAAAGATGGATTCGCAAAAGTGATCAACTGAACTGATTCGCAAATTGAAGAACGAGTTCGCAAATTGAAGAACGGACAAGGATTCGCAAAATTTCATCCAAGGTTAGAATCCGCAAAATTTCTTGAAAATTGGCGAATTCCTTAAACCCTACTCAGGCGCCGATTGCGAATCAAGAACAAATGATGAACTGAAGCTGTTCTTTCACTTTCGGACTAAAATCTCAGACAAATAATCTCAAACTTGACTAAGAAAATCTGAGAACTCTAAGGAATGAAAGAAATGCAGTGTAGCTGCTTGAGTCACTTAACAGCTTTAGAGTTCGATTTCTGAACGTGTGACGAAATCTGAATGGCCTGCAAGAAAAACTTGAAATCTTGATTTTGAGTTCCCAGTTGAAGTTTCCTCACCTACACGCTTGCTCTGATACCACTTGTAAAATCCAGATTATCCAAAAAGCACAGATTAACTTCAATGGATTATAGCTTTGAGATTTTTTGTGAATAGTGCTTTGGAGGCGTATGTGTGTTTTTAGAGATTTAAATAATGGAAAACTTGATTAGTGATAGTTAGGGTTTAAGCTTAAATACCTTGTAAGGTATTTAAGCCCATTGGGCCCCTAACAAACCCATTACAACTACAACCCGTCTAACCGAAGTATAACGTATAAAAACATAGTAAAGAACTAACAAGACTTAGAACAAATATTTTGGATACTTCTAAAATATTCGTAACAAAGCCAATGCTGATGGCATTACATCGAGGGGGAGAAATGTGATATCCATGCATCGAGGGGGAGTAAGTACTTTATTCATTAAATGTTCTAAGATTCTCGATAGGCATATTATTTAGGGGGAGTTTGGGGTAACTATTCCAAAGCTCCAAAACATTAAGGGGGAGTAATTATTTTCGCTTAAATTGATATTCCAGAGTTACACAAGTCTCTCAGAAATGCGAAAAACAATCTCCAAATACATAATACAAATAGGATAAGCTCCCAAAACATTCTCAACGAGCTTTCATGAACTCTCAAAATACTCAAAATAATCTCAAAAGCTAGCACGTCCAATGAGTGCCCAAAACAGAACAACTAATAAGACGACGATTAAACACAACAGAAGAAAAATAAGAAACGCTAGTTATCTATATTGCGCTCAAAGTTACGTCTTAACTCCACATGTTCTTCAGATTCATATACTTGCTGCTGCATCCAGTCCATTTATCCCTGCGAGAATGATGAAAATGTGAGAGTTAGTATTGCGACAACTTATGAAAATTACGAATTTGGTTCGAGCTCTTTCTATTTATAGGCACAATATGAACAATAACATCATTGATGCTCCAACCAACATAATCAATAGTACAGACGAATTTTTGACTTAAGGGTTCATCGCCGCGAAAGAAAGTGATGTTATATTTTTCGATTTTCGAAGTTTGATTCAGATAAATCAATTTTGAAAAACCCACAGATTTGATATTTTCACGATTGAGGGAATCGTGTTAATATTCTTGGACCAAAAAAAAAAATCGTCAAAATCTTAGCTTATTTCGCGAATCCATACTTCAATTAGTAATCTTATTTAGCGAAATTTATACATTTTCCGCGAATCACTGTGGAAATTTGACTCGTCAACTCATCCGCTTGAACTCTCTGATTCGCCAAATTTGTTTCACAAAGTCACTAATGGTGTAATTCGCGAATCGGTTCAAATGCTGACTAGTCAAAATCGTCGATGCCAATTCGCGAATCTAAGACTTCGCAATCTACAATTCGCCCACAATTCACGAATCAGAAGTGGGTCATCTCTTCAAAAATTTCGCGGCCCAAGATCTAAATTTCTCAGCCCGCAAAACTTACTTAACCTAATTCGCGAAATTCTCAAAATCCCCAAATCTAATTTCACGAACTCAAAAGAAAAGACTACGAACTCTCCTCAAATTTCCTTTCAACAACTCACCAGATTCTACTTCCCTCACTGTCTTCTCTTACGCACTCACCAACTTCGTCGTGGTAAGAAACCCAACCTCTAACTCCTTTCAGTGATTTTTGCTTTTGCAGGTATCGATTTCATCCGAGAGAAGAGTAACTATTTTTAAATCAGTTCGAAGTTTTGCAAATCAGTTCGATATTTTTTGCATCAGGACGCTCTAAGTTTGAAGTTCTGCTTGAAAAATCATCATCCTTTAGTTTTGATTTTTAGAAGTCTGGCTTCTGTCCGAGAATCGTCAAATTTTAAATATAGGGTTCGAACAGTTTTAAAGAAAACCAACTTTTTGATCTTTCAAAGTTTTATTTTGCGAATCAGAAATGTGTTTTGCGAATTCCTTTATCCTTTGAGCAAGTCAAATTTGCGAAGAGCCGTTCACTTTTTCAATTGGACTGCGAATTCCGATTTTAAGTTTCGCGAATCTGACTGATTTGACCAACTCGCAAAAATACCATTTTCCAAGTCAATTCGCAAAATTTTCGAGTACGCCATTTGACCAAATCAATTCGCAAATTGTCAAGTTCGCCAAATTTCTTTAACTTTTGCCAAAGCAAATTTCTTTAACTTCTCGCTGCTTTGTTGACCAAGTCATTTCGCGAATTGTCATTTTCCCAATTGAATTCGCAGAATCGTTTTGTTTACCTGAAAATTGCCTACGTAATTCGCAAAAACCCTTTATCAAATTTTTCCTTGAAGGCAGTTCGCGAACAGTTCGCAAAACCCCTTTCAAACTGATTCGTAAAACTTTTCAAAAATTTTAAAGGCAGTTCGCGAACTACATTTTGCAAACCTTTAAAACTAATTTTCTCCACTGATTCGCGAAAAACACTTAAGGAAAATTTCGACAACCTTCTCAAATCACAATTTGGGCCAAATAGTGATGGGCCGACCTAATCTCATTTTCATACAAATAAACAAGTCCACACTATTCATGAGCCATCCACATGTTATATCTATTATCCTAATCCGTTTTCTCTCGTGATGCAGTTTAAGCAGGATTTCCCGGTGTCCAACAACAAAAAAAATAAAAAAAATAAAAAAAAGGAAAATGACGACGCCGGTCGATCTTGTGTATGCAACCTCAAAATGGATCGTGATCAAGGACAATAATTATCAACTTGACCTGAGTACCTTCAAATGTCAAGACGAGATCGTCCCATCCATTCTGAGGAATCATCACCTTGGATTCGCTTTCTCAGCTTCTGTACAAGTCCCATAGTCTACCTTCAACAATTCGGGGGAACCATGACGAATAAGATTGCCCAGGATAATAGCATCTCTTATGAAGCTCAGATTGCAAATGAAACCGTCAGGATCACAAAAGATTTCATACAGCAAATCCTTCGCCTACCCAGTCAACCTGAGTACGAACATGAGGCATCTGAGGACGAGCTCATCACTGATATGCTCCGAATGGGTTACTACTCCTCACTCAAGTTTGTTTCCCGTTTTCAGCAATCAATGATTCCACACCCATGGCGAATCCTATTTGCAATTGTCAACAAGTGCTTCTCACCGAAGCACTCCGGCTAGGACAGATGCAATCTCACGATCCTTTGGATCTTTCATGGGATCGCCTTCAGGTACGACTATGCCAAACTGATCATCTCGGACCTGGATGATCAACTTCACCAAAGATCGAAGTCCAAAGCAAAGAAGACACAGAACCTGCCCTATCCCCGGTGGTTCTCACTAATGATCCACCATTTTCTGATCACAACACCGGGGATACCTCCAAGACCAGCAGAAGAGAACTACATTCCACCCAAACTAAAATTTCTGCAGAAAGGGAAGATCGACGAGAAATACTCAAGAACAGCCATGCCAATTCCACTAGAATTACTATCCCTCGCCAGCCCAGACAAAATCGAAGCCTACAGACACAAATACAATGTGTATATCCCCACAACTCTGGAAAACCCCCCCGAGTCTGTCCCAGGGGATAGTGAGAGAGAGAGAGAGAGAGGGAACGAGTAAGGCCCTGAGAGAACCCATAGAACAACAGTAGTACCTCAACCATCCCAACCGACCCAACAACTACTCATTACTGATCAACCTCACGAGGAACGACCATCAACAGAGCAACCAGAACCAGATCAACAAATTGTCGTTCCCGTGTTAGAAACGATCCAAATTACCCAGTCAGATACAGCCGGGTCACCCCCTAGGATAGGAGACGCCGCAGTCGACCCAACGACGCAAACGCAACCTGCACCAGACCATTCACCAGCCTCCCAACAGGCACGTGTCTCAAAATCCCCAGAACCTCCCCAAATACCTGTCACCTCGACTCCTGTGTCCACTCACAACAAATAATCACCATCCCTACGACACAGCCCGAGTCTCAGCCTGTCCCTCAGGCATCAACGCCCATAGAAGAGCCTCAGATTGAGGCCCTTCGAGGATTGGACGGAAGCCTCACGGATGATGATGATCTCAGCAGCACAGCATCCAAGAGCCACCGACCAGAACCTAGTTCTGGACGAGTTCTAACGGGAAGTGGCCCCGGTGAAAGCTCCACACAAGCCCATCTTATCGATGTGCCCATAACGACCCGAGCACCATCTTCTAAAGATGTGTCGCAAGGAGAGGTCGGAAGACCCGTGGAAACTGAAGTCCACCAGACTTCGGTTGACGAGGGCCACCGTCCAGAACCTACTTCTGAACGTGTGATAACGGCTAACCCAACAAGCGCCGGTGCACAGTCCTCAACTCCTCAAGCTGTGACGATGCCCTACCTGAAGAATCGTCTTTTTGAGTTCCTTGAATTCGTCACCTTACCACGGGTTCGAGGACTCGTTAAGGATGCCATGCATCAGCCTCCTCGGACAAAGGAAAGGCACCCGTGGGAGAATAACTGTCACAGCCTCGACTCATCTCACTACCACCACCACGAGTAACTCCTGAACCCACTCCATACAACATGCCTCTACTTGAGCTCTTCGACGTAGGTATCTCCCGCATTATCGAACTCGACAATCAGCGGACTCCGGACGAAGACGATTTTTACAAAAACCTGATTAAAGGTGGAATCATACCTGCCCCAACCACATGTAGTCAAGAAGGCTCAAGTCAGAAACGTCGTCATGACGATCCTGACGACCAGGATCGCCCTGAGGGGGAGAAGAGGCCAAGAATCATGTTCCCGATCACTCGCGACGGACGAGGACGCGGGGTTCTAACTCGTGGAGGCGGTTCTTCCCGACAATCCAACCCACCTCCAAGGTCCTCTAGGGGCAGACAAGCCACGCCAGGGCCGAACCAGACAATTTCCCTTGGCGAAGTCGAATCTGGCTCCTTCAGGATTTCCACCCACCAAACAACCACAACCCCACATCTCACAAGTCAGATAAGTCCCCAAACTTCCATCCCATCCCTTCAGATCGACAATCCAAACACTTCAGTCGAAGGTTAATGCTCCTTATTAAGAAGAAATACGAAGGAAAATCTGGAGGAGGGAAGATAAGATCTTGAAGGTGGATGAGCTTGACCTCAGAGGTTTAACACATTTCCCACGATCAAAAGCCGTTCCGTACCTGCTGTCTATCCGTCGAACACTGATGTTCAGAGGAAAAGGAATGAACGTCGATGATCTCTGAAGACTTGAGGCAAAACGACCCAGAATCAAACAAATTCTGACTGTACGAAATGAGCGATTTGCAGACATTGATTTCCCTATTTACATTGTACGACGTGAAGATAATTCAGCTGAAGAACTGAATGAAGGGGATCTCTCCTATCTCAGAGGTGAAGACATTGATCAATTAGTGTAGCGCCTCGTTTCCTTTTCCATATTGCGCAACAATTAAATTTTTCCTATAAAATTTTTCGCTTTTCTTTTCCTTCCATAACTATTCCTTTTGAATATAAACGGGGGCATACATCTATCTATTTACTCTCACACATAATGCAACATAATCATTTTAGTATCATACCACCTTAAACTATATGCAGTTATAAACTATGGGGAGTAGGATGAGAATGTAGCCGGCCAACCTTGAATCCAATGCTTTCGTATGTGAATGCGTTCTACGTAGCCTGTTAGATATCTACAACCCTGTAAAACAACTATTCAGAGTATGATCGCAACATGTTATTCCATAACATATAATAATGAAACTGAAATCAGAAATCAATTTGTTTCCCGTAACTATCGTAACATCCTATTCATATACCCATCATGCTCGTTCATATAGTCATTTGCCATAAGATCCGTAGATCATTTGCAATTCTATACATCCATCACATATCATTGTCCATATCAGATCCGTAGATCAAACGTGAAATCTATACTATCATATATTCTTTCACATAACAGTCACTTATTCAAACATAAATTTCCGTCACGTAACCATAGTCCACATATCCATTCATATGACCTATAAATCAATGCAATTCTATATGATCATTTTCTTTTGATACTCCCGTTATAGACTGGCTAGACTCGTACCGTAGGCCCGTCGGCGCCCATGCATGGGACTCTATAACCATGTCGTAATCCCCCGATTTGTAGGGATACGTATTGCCTGTACAGGACTATAAGATCCCCCGATTTGTAGGGATATATGCCGTAGCATCCGTATCATACCATCCGTGTCGTCCGATGTCATAGCAGTCATAATGGTTTCTCTGTTCATTATTACGCGTATGCAAATGCTATGCCCATATCCTTGTCTCAGATATTGTATAAATCTATCAAATCACCTTGGTCACATAGGCACATTACGGCATATAAGCCCAGTCAATCCATATAACACGTATATCATAGAATCATAAATCAATAAATTCATATAAAGCGTACAGGCACATAGAACACATAGAAACAAAACACATGTTGCATATCATACTCACATGTTTCGTTTATACTCCCGTTCGCTAATCAACCATATCCTTGCCTTTCTTGGGATCCTAACCTATAGATATATTATTTTCGGTAAATATGAGATCCCTAATATGATGCATATGTCGTGATAGTATGCTTTATTATGCATGATCATGTTTCTTTAATCCTTACTTTCCTTCTCATTTATTTTAATCATTTCGATATACTGTACTTTCGATCTAATAGTCCTATTTTACTCATTACTGGAAACTTTATTAAAAACCCTAGCTTATATTATATCAAAAGTATTAAAGTGCCAATAACTTGAATAATATCGAGAACATTGGTAAGATCAACAGCCCTAAGTAGACACCGAAAACTTTGTTCCTATTATTGTTGCCGAAATCTTTGCTGAAATACAATGCCAAAAGTTTCTTAAACCAATAGATAATGTCGAGAACTGAATAATTCGGAAAGAACAAAGTTTATGAAAACCCTTATATGTATCAACAATCTCTTAATACCAAAAACTTTAAACACTTAATTATTAAAATGCTACAAAGTGGTCTAATATCGAACTATCTATTCATACACTTAAAACACTAATATGCTCTAATATCGAAAATCCCAGAATAAGCATGCATACTATCTTTTCAAAAACAATCTGAAGAAACCCTAAATACCTAAGGTTATGAAAACTGTCGCTAAGATGTACTTAATTATGATTATCACCCTACGTGACCATATATATATAGTGAAAATAAAATTCCTCACCTCCCAGTTTCAAGATTGAGTGGAGTTGGCTTAAGTTATTTCTTTTCCTCCTTCGGTTTGAACTTTTTTTTCCCTTTCCTTTTCTTTTTTTTTTCTTGTTCTTGTTGTTAGCCCACGTAAGTTTTTATTAAGGGGATGTTGTAGATGTATATTACTTTGAAGTTGATTTGCCAAGGAGGTGATTAATCATTTCCTCTCATACCAAGTAATCCTATATAATACTTATCCTTTCTTACGAAAACTTAATACTTATTTGAGGATTACTTATATTGAAAAACTTAGTTCTTATCTACAATAGTTTTCCACCAATCATAGTTATTCATATTTATTGATCACGAAAACCCTCTTTGCTTAGTTCCTTCTTTTCGTTATTTCAAGTATTCTAGATACTTTTCTTTCACACACACATAATAATATATAGATACACGTAGACTTTACTTATTGCTTTTAGGGTTAAATGGCTTAGTCATACTTATTGTTATTCTAAATGATTCCACGTGTTAACATCTTTGGGTTATATTACTAGTTAACTTATATTTGTATGGAAAATCTTATTTCCCTTAGTTTTTTGTCGAAAACTGGAAGATTTAGTTTTTATCATAGCCTTTCCACCAATGATATTTATTCTAGTTTGGTGATCATGAAAAGCCCCAACCGGAAACTTTATGCTTATAGTACCGAAATCCTTAAAAAAATGCGAAAACCTAGCCTCATATCATATTTTTCGTAACATCCTATGTCGAGAATCATAATCTCGTTTCACTTTCGCAAATTCTCCTACCTTCAATTCACACATTCGAAACTATTATACTTTGAATTTTCCTTATTTTTGAAATCTATTTATTTTGATAATCCTATAAACTCAAAACTTTAATTTCCATAATCATTGTCTTTTAAAAAAATTACTAATTCGAAATTATCTCTTTCTTCTAATCTAATTCTCGCAATAACATATATCGAGAGTTCATTTTTGTAACCTTTCTTTCGCAAATTCAATTCTCGTAACTAGTACATTCGAAAATCCAATCCTTCGAGTCGCCACTCATACATCATTCGAAATTTCTCTCTCTCTCTCTCTCTCTCTATATATATATATATATATATATATATTTACTTATTTATTTACTTCAACTATTATTTCTTTATCGAAACTTATAGTGCTTTAGCCAATTATTCTTATAACTTATACATATATCATGAAATTATTATACCAATGCATGAAATTATGAGGTGAAGTTTCGGTTCCTGACAATTCTCCCTCCCTTTAAAAGAATTTCGACCTCGAAATTTCATACCGTATCCTTAATAATCATGGGTACTGCGTCTTCATATTTCCTATCATTTTCCGAGTAACATTACACGTCATGCGACTCTCTATCGTACTTTGATCGTCGGAATTGTCTTATTCCGAAATTATCTAGCAGCATATTTCAAGAATTTCTGCTGATTCTTCTACCTGAAATATTCAACAACAGTTATTGTTCCATCAATCAAAACATGGGAAGGATCTGATCTGTATTGTCGTAACATACTGACGCAAAGACACTGCATATCTGTTATATTTCAGGTGGTGACGCCAGTCGATATGCCAAGGATCCAATACTTTCAAGTATCTCAGATATTTCAATATATCGCGGACTAATTTTTTTTTTCATCTCTCTCAACTTCTTATTCCATTACCTGTCTAAGTCGATCACTGTACTTCCTTTATCATTCTTAGGCTGCTTTAAGTCGATTCTTAATTATTTTCATCTTTCCCGTTGTATTAAATCTGAACCCTTCTAAATCCATTACCTTTCATATCTTTCCTATCAGTTTTTCGACATGTTTGATCATATAGAATTCTATATGGTGCCATACCAATACTAATGATGATGATTATAGGCTAATTCGTTAGCGTTATATAATCACCCCATGATCCCTTTTGAATTTAAGCATACGCTCAAATCATATCTTCCAAATCTGTATCATCCTTTCTAATAATCCGTCTATCTGTAGATGAAATGTCGTACTAATTATAACCTTATTCCGCGCGCTTCCTGAAAATTTCCCCAAAATTTGGAGGTAATTCATAAATTACGGTCAAACACAATAGACGTGAATACTCTATCTAGTCGAACTATCTCATTGACGTGTCCTTTTGCTAGATGTTCCATTGTAGAATCCCATCGAAATGGCAAACGATGAGCAGACTTCGTAAACTTATCAATAATTATTAAAATGGTGTCACTTTCTTGACTATTTAAGGCAAATTTTAAAGAAAATCTTTCGTTATGTGTTCCTATTTTCAAACTGATATGGGTAAAGGATAGAATTTTACCCATGAGCCCTTGGTGTTCACTCTAACCTGTAGACATTTTAGCCCATACTCAGTTACATCCCCCTTTCATTCTTAGCACTAGTAGTGAGATTTGAGGTTTCAATACATCTTAGTGCTATCCGAATGCACAACGTAAAGAACCATATGTGCTTCTTCTATCGTTTCTCATCGTAAATCATCAATATCGGGACACATATATCTGACTATTAATCTTTAACATACTAATTCCCTCCAGAGTAAACGACTTTCCTATTCCTTGTCTCACTTTTTCAGCAATCTTGACTAGTTTTTCGTCCTGAATTTGTTCAATTCGATCCTTCACAGTAAGACGAATTATAATCGAAGCGCATATAGTACACGTACCATTCACATTCGTTTCGATAGTTATTTACCTCAGATCAGTCCAATTTGACAACGAATGTGATGATAATAGGAAATAATACTATACGACTTTCGACTTAAACGTCTGTAATTATATTTGCTTTTCCATATTGAATCCTCTAGCAATCCAATCCAGCATCTTTGTCTCATGTTTAGTTCTCTTTGGCCCAACAAATACATCAGACTCTTATGATCCGTGAATATCTGGAATATTACACTATATAGGTAGTGTCGTCATATCTTTAATGCGAATACTACGGCAATTAATTCCAGATCAAAGATCAGGTAAGACGTCTCATGTAGTTTTTAGTTGTTGAGGCACATATGTCGATACTTTTCCATGCTGCATTAGCACACATCCTAATCCTTTATACCATGCACCGAAACTTTCGGTGCTCAATGAAATGGTTAACACAAGGCCGTAGTTAATCCTTCTTTAGTTCTTCCAAACTCCTTTGACATTCTTCTAATGCCATTTCGCGTTCCTCTTTCAACTTATAATATACCAGAATATCGTCAATATATGATCATGAACTGGTATAAATAAGGTCGAAAAACGTTACTCATTAACATCATAAAGGTTGCAGGGGTATTCTTTAATCCCATGGCATAATTAGATGCTCATATCTTGTTCCAAAAATAGTTTTTGGAATGTCCCCGTCTGCAATCTTTTCTTTATGGTGTCCCAACCTTAAGTCAATCTTGAAAAATACTTTAGAACCTTGCAGTTGATCGAAAAAGTTATCGATCCAAGGTAGCGTATTTATTTTTCACCGTCACCTTGTTTACTGCTGACAGTCATATAACATGAGTGTATCATCCTTTTTTTTATAAAGAGAAGAGGCGTCCCCCAGGCGATACATTCAGTCACATATAACCTGTCCAATAATTTCTTGAGCTGGACCTTAAGCTTACTAAATCCGATTGGTGCCATGCCTAGTCAAAAGTCAATGATGTTGTAATCCGTGCGATTCCTTAAGAAAAATATCGAAATATTTGCTAACTTCTGGAATATCTTCTACCTTTATTCCATATGATTGCGTACTTATATAACGTAAGTCAGATATCGTTCTCATCCTTACTTATCATCTTGAGTACTTCTAAACTTAATATCTGATATGCTATTCGTACGCCCTTTTCTCCTTGGAATATCATATGTGATTAATCCAAAGGAGACAATTCAATTTTCTAATTAAAACAGTCAAGTTTCGTTAAACATCAGTATATCCATTCCATATCTAGTATTACGTCGAAGTCTATTAAGGATATGACCGGTAGGTTGCTTCAATTTCTAATCCTTCACTATTAACTTTACACCTCAGGTGTACTATATTTACTATAACTACTCGCCGGAAATCGATCATAAACCTCATTTCTTACCTATACTATTCTTTGCAAAGCCCCTTGTACAATTGTTGCCAAACTCATTATACACCCCTTTTTCACTTTTCTATCAGACGATACTTCGACTTGCTTCCTTTCACCTTTCTGAAAATTCCTAAACTCCATCTCAAATCATCCGACACAAATAATTGTTCTTTAATTTCCATAGGACTCTATATCTGCTGGCATGATACGACTTCAAATCATATAATGAAATCCTGCCTCAATTATTCATCATTTATTCCTGCCATAGTTAACCATATTTGATAACACTTCACATTTGCTTATAAATTTACTTCATGTCTCAGTTCTGAAAATTCTTTTTCTTTCTGATCTTTATAACCCTCAAGCATGTAAATATCATCAAATTCTCTTAAGAAATCCTCCCAAACCAACCTGGGGTTATACTACACTATCTGAAACTGTTTTCCCATCATTCGTATACCTGCCCCTGTAAGTGAGACTCGATAGTCAAATCCTTCTTCTAGAATTCACTGTAAGAGGTTAAACATCTTTTCTATTCCTTTCTGCCACGTTTCTGTTTCTGTCAAAATCTCTTGTACCCGTCAGGTCCACAGTACCCATCTTTCTCAGCTTACCATACCATCGTTTACGGGGAATTGTCAGGGTTTTCCATGCTCTAGTTACTTATGCATATGAGATGAATGTGATTCAAGTAGAGTTTAAGGCAAACTATAATAAACACATACCATGCAATTGTCTACAGAACCTAAAACATAGGCTCTGATACCACTACATGTAGCGCCCCGTTTCCTTTTCCATATTGCGCAACAATTAAATTTTTCCTATAAAATTTTAGCTTTTCTTTTCCTTCCATAACTATTCCTTTTGAATATAAACGGGGGCATACATCTATCTATTTACTCTCACACATAATGCAACATAATCATTTTAGTATCATACCACCTTAAACTATATGCAGTTATAAACTATGGGGAGTAGGATGAGAATGTAGCCGGCCAACCTTGAATCCAATGCTTTCGTATGTGAATGCGTTCTAGGTAGCCTGTTAGATATCTACAACCCTGTAAAACAACTATTCAGAGTATGATCGCAACATGTTATTCCATAACATATAATAATGAAACTGAAATCAGAAATCAATTTGTTTCCCGTAACTATCGTAACATCCTATTCATCTACCCATCATGCTCGTTCATATAGTCATTTGCCATAAGATCCGTAGATCATTTGCAATTCTATACATCCATCACATATCATTGTCCATATCAGATCCGTAGATCAAACGTGAAATCTATACTATCATATATTCTTTCACATAACAGTCACTTATTCAAACATGAATTTCCGTCACGTAACCATAGTCCACATATCCATTCATATGACCTATAAATCAATGCAATTCTATATGATCATTTTCTTTTGATACTCCCGTTATAGACTTGCTAGACTCGTACCGTAGGCCCGTCGGCGCCCATGCATGGGACTCTATAACCATGTCGTAATCCCCCGATTTGTAGGGATACGTATTGCCTGTACAGGACTCTATAAGATCCCCCGATTTGTAGGGATATATGCCGTAGCATCCGTATCATACCATTCGTGTCGTCCGCTGTCATAGCAGTCATAACGGTTTCTCTGTTCATTATTACGCGTATGCAAATGCTATGCCCATATCCTTGTCTCAGATATTGTATAAATCTATCAAATCACCTTTGTCACATAGGCACATTACGGCATATAAGCCCAGTCAATCCATATAACACGTATATCATAGAATCATAAATCAATAAATTCATATAAAGCGTACAGGCACATAGACCACATAGAAACAAAACACATGTTGCATATCATACTCACATGTTTCGTTTATACTCCCGTTCGCTAATCAACCATATCCTTGCCTTTCTTGGGATCCTAACCTGTAGCACCCGGGTTCCCCCGTAAGTATTTAGGGCCAATAAATTAGTAAAATGCGACTTTGTGATTTATGTGCATTAAGGTGAATTATGTGCATAAACGTGATTTACGTGCTCAATATGATTTAAGTGAAGCTTCGTGTTTTATGAAATTGGGTGCGATTAAGTGGTGCTAAGTGGCCCCTAACTTGTTTAAACGATTTTCGAAAATAGGCTACAATTTTAATGGGCTAGATTTAAAATTTAGGCCCAATATTGATTTAGGCCCAAACCACAAATAAAACAATTAAGAGACAAACTTCCCTAAAATAGGGAATGCCCACGCCACCCCACGCCTTATCTACCATAAGCTAAGGAAAATATCCAAATTAATTATTCAAACTCCACAACCACATCTAAGAAGAACATCGAAAGACAAGAGGGAGGAAAAGGAAGGAGCCGAGACGATTTTCACACCGAAAAGGCACTCCAAGTAGCTAAGACTTCGAGTGGTAAGTAAAGCATCCTTCCTAGTCTCGAAACCTTCATAATTTAAGATATCCCCGTTGTAAGAATCACATGAGGTTCACGAAACTTAGGGAATATTAGGGTCGTTACTTTGGGTGAACTAGGATAGGGTGATTTAGTGAATGATTTAGAACTTATAACCTTACTTTTGGGGTAGAGACTCACACAATTTTAAGGATGAAGAGAGAATGATATTCATAAGTTCGGCTAGAATGATAATGAGAAGTTAGTTTCGGGCGATTCGTGAATGAGAGGGACATATAATCGGGCGACTTCTGAGCATGTTAGTATAAGTTTAGATCAAGTAATAAAATCGGGCGATTTACCCGGAATAACTAGATCTCGGCGATTTCTAAATCGGGTGGAAACCAAGTTTAACAAACACCAAATCGGGCGATTTGAAACTGAGAGAGAACCTCGGCGATTTGAGGGATTCAATGCTAAGCAAATCGGGCGATTTCGCCCTACGAGGATCTCGGCGATTTCAGACAGCCAACTCATGCAAATCGGGCGATTTCCATCCTTGCAAGCCCTCAAATCGACCGAAAACAATTCCTACTCTATGCATGAATTCGGGATGACGTCATGATGACGACAAGGCACGGCGATTCCATCTCTTGAAGACCTCAAATCGGGCGAATCACTTTGAGCTACCCATGCATGAGAAATCGGGCGATTTCATGTGTGCAACCAAATCGGGCGAAATGAACAGAAAATACACGTGGCATGAAGAGAATAAATCGCCGAGCTCGAGTTGACAAACTCTAAATCGGGCGATTTCCACCTTTGAAAGACCTCAAATCGACCGAATTTGCCTTAAGCACTCCAAGATGAAATCGGGCGAAAGACCATGCAAACTTGAAATCGGGTGATTTGATGCCTTAAGAAATCTCAGCGATTTGAGAGTTGCATGGTCAAGAAATCGGGCAAATTGGTTGATGTCATGATGATGAAAAAGAACGGCGACTTATAAATCGGCCGAAAGGAGAGCTCGTGCAAAACAAATCGGGCAAATCCATGCTTATTTAATCGTTCGACCTAACTAAATAACTTATGAATCGACCAAATGACTTGAACACTTAGATATTTCTCCGAGCCCTTAGATTAAAAGTCAGTACTAACATAACTTAGAAATTTGTTGGGGCGGGAAATTAGCCTAGACTCGAAGCTAGCGAGTTATAGTCTAGCGAAATTAATGAAGTGAGATAATTTCGTTCGACCTAATTAATTAATTAACGAGGGCATAATACTAATACGATGATATTATGTTTAAAGGTCGTACGTTAGGAGCTAACGGGGAAGATATTAACTACGCTCGGACGACAGGTAAGTAGAAGTCCAACTACGACACACAACTTGTTTTACGTGCCTAATTTGCGTGATTACGTGCTTATGTGGTTTCATGACTTCGTAAATTGATTTAAGTATTTAAATGTGGTAAGCCTATGTTGCATTGACTTGCATCTGCATATGCATACTCACGTGCACACACGAACTCGTGAGGAAGGGTCGTGGGATTGAGTGTGCGTAATGATGTGTCGCTTGTACGCGACGAGGACTTGCCGATGTGGGCAAGTGTGTCGACTCGTAGTTGAGTCAGGGGCTGTCTCCTATGCTACCAGGGCGGCGTTTTAGCGTCGTCGTACTATTATTGTAGATATATATATTGATATCCTGTGGATAGGATTTGGGCATGGCCCGTGGCGGTAAGGTGCGACCTGGAGGGTGCGACCTGAGGGTGTAAGCGACAAAGGGTGGAACCCTGGTGTAGGCGACCTCAGCGTGGGCTACCAGCGTGAGCGACCGCCGGACAGTCGGGGACGACCGGGTTCATATGGCGACCTAGGGGAACGATGTGCATCCTAGGGTTCGGCCATCCGGCGTGGACCGCTGTCGTGTTGTCGCTGAGGGACGTGAGCTCTTGTGGTGCATAGTGAGATTAGCCGAGGGCCCTGAGTGACATTAGTCTGAGTACGTTGGTACGATTGTTATATGCATCGGCGCGGTTCGCCTCTGCGAGTGTTATATGCATCGGCGCGGTTCGCCTTTGCGAGTGTTATATGCATCGGCGCGGTTCGCCTTTGCGAGTGTTATATACATCGGCGTGGACTGCCTTTGCGAGTGTTATATGCATCGGCGTGGATTGCCGTTGCGGGGGAGTGACACGTGCACACATGCATGATTTCTGCTTACTGAGCCTCGGTGGCTCATTCCTTATGTTTTGTGTTGTAGGCACTGGCGATCACGGTATGTGACCGCGTTTTGAAGGCAAGGCCAACCTTTTGGAGCTTCGTGCTGCTTTTGGGGTGGACGTGTGTGTGTGGATGACGACCTGTGAGGCCGGGCGCATAGGAGCTTTTGCTGTGCCGACACACCTTCGCCGTTGTAGTTAGACCATGACTGGAACTTGATGTTCGACATGCATTCTTTTGTCTTGTACAGAACAATGTTCCATTTCGTAAATGAAAAAAAATTTGTACGCGTTTTCGGTGCACTTCTTTACTTACAAACTCGTTAGGCACGTAGAAATGCGCTAGGTTAGGCGGTTAGGAAGTCGGGGCGTGACAGGGTGGTATTAGAGCTTCGGTCACAGGTTCTGTAGACTGTCCACACACACACACACCCAAAAGAGCGGAAGCGGCCTTGCAAGTAAGTGTTAAGTCTATGTGAACTTCTATGTTGTATAATTTATTGGCCATAGGACAATCAGGATAGGGTGTGAAGATGGTAAGAACGAGAGGTGAGTCGAGTGGTGGCGACGACCAGAACAGGGGAAACACGGCCCCTCCCGACAATCGGGATGCAACGATTTTCCAACTGACGGAACTAGTCCGCCAGCAGTCGGCGCAGATTCAACAGCTTATTCAGCAGAATACTGCTAATGCTGGGTCAACTCAGGCGGAAAGGACTGAGGTGGTGGGAGAACGATTCCGAAGGTTGAACCCACCGACCTTCGAGGACACAGCTGACTCGACAGCGGCTGAAAACTGGTTAAGGACTCTCGAGAGCATGTTCGTCTATAGCAGGGTTCCGGAGGCGGAGAAAGCCCTCTGTGCTGCGTTCCTACTACGAGGGAGCGCAGGACACTGGTGGGACACCATCATGGTGTTGGAGAACCCCGCTACGATGAGCTGGGAAAGATTCAAGGAGTTGTTCAGGGGCAAGTATCTCACCGCCCCTATTCGAGCACAGCGCCTGAATGAATTCATCAATCTCAGGCAGGGGCCCGTGACGGTGGCCGAATACATAAGGAAATTTGAGCAGCTGTCCAGGTTTGCTGCTCACATGATCAGCACGGAAGCTCTAAAGGTCGAACGCTTCCTGGAAGGATTGAAGCCTGAGCTCTACAGGGATGTGAGCATGGCGGGAATTCAGGGAGCGACTTACTCTCAAGTAGCAGAGAGAGCTATGGTCGCTGAACAGGCGGAAGCCAGGATCTTGAAGGCACAAGAGGCCAAACGCAAGTTCGCGCAAATGCAAGGAGCGCAATGGAGCGGAGGAGACCAGAAACGACAGTTCGTGCCTAAAGGGGGCAAGAAGAAATTCCAGAACAGGCCTCCTCAACAGCCTCAGGGGACAATGAACAGACCCCCAAATCCAAACCAGAACCAGGGAGCAGCGCAGGGCCCATATTGCCAGAGGTGTGGGAAAAGGCACTTTGGGAACTGCAACATGCAAATCAACACCTGCTTTAGATGCGGGAAGCCGGGCCACTTTGTGAGACAGTGCCCGGAGGGTGCTTCGGGAAATCAGACCGGGAGTCAGGCAGGACCTCAAATGGTGCCAGCTCGGGTGTACACCATCACATCCGAGGAAGCAGAGAACAATCCAGAGGTGGTAGCAGGTATCCTACTGGTCCACCAAACTCCCACGTGCATTCTAGTAGATTCCGGGGCGACCCACTCGTTTGCGTCTGTGAAGTATGTGATGAAACTCGGGGTGACGCCTGAGCGAGTAGATTATGAGTATAGCATAGCAATTCCAAGCGGGGCACCAACTAGGACTAGTCAAATGTTAAGAAATTGCCCAATTCTAGTCGGTAATAGAGAATTACCTGTAGACCTAATAGTCATCCCGATGGACGACTACGAGGTGATCCTCGGGATGGACTGGCTCTCGAAGTACGGAGCAGTGATAGACTGTAACCGTAAGATGGTTACGTTCAGTTTAGAAGGGGAGGAACCTTTAACCTTCAAGGGGACAACGAAGAGGAGAGGCCCTCCGAGAATATCAGCCTTAAAAGCTCAGCGATTAATCAACTCAGGATGCGAGGCATACCTGGTGTTCGCGCTGAAGGCAGAAGAGAATACCCCCACGAAACTTGAAGACGTACCCGTGATTAAGGAATTCTCCGACGTATTCCCGGAGGACTTGCCGGGATTACCCCCAGACAGGGAAATTGAGTTTACGATTGACCTGGTGCCGGGAGCAGCACCAGTGTCCAAGGCTCCATATCGCTTAGCGCCAACCGAATTAAAGGAGTTGAAGGAACAAATAGATGAACTCCTACAGAAAGGATTTATTAAGACCAGCTTTTCTCCCTGGGGAGCGCCAGTCCTGTTCGTACGAAAGAAGGATGGCTCGATGAGACTGTGCATAGATTACAGGGAGCTTAACAAGCTGACGATCAAGAATAAATATCCACTACCCCGAATAGACGACCTCTTCGACCAATTACAAGGCGCCACAGTATTTTCTAAGATCGACTTGAGGTCGGGCTACCATCAACTGAAAATCCGCAAGGAAGACATTCCCAAAACGGCGTTCAGTACCAGATACGGGCACTTTGAATTCCTAGTAATGCCCTTTGGACTGACGAACGCACCGGCGGCCTTCATGGACCTAATGAACCGGGTGTTCGAAGCCTATCTAGACAAGTTCGTGATCGTGTTCATAGATGACATCCTCGTCTACTCCAAGACGAAGGAGGAGCACGAACAACACCTACGAGTAGTACTGGGAGTATTGAGGGAAAAGCAGTTGTACGCAAAGTATAAGAAGTGTGAATTTTGGCTGGATCAAGTAGCGTTCTTGGGGCACATCGTCTCGGGAGCGGGAATCTCGGTGGACCCGAGCAAGATAGAAGCAATTAGTGACTGGCCGTAGCCGACTAACGTAATGGAAGTACGGAGCTTCCTAGGCTTAGCAGGCTACTATAGGAAATTCATCAAGGATTTCTCTAGAATCGCCTCTACGCTGACAAGGTTGACCAAAAAGAACACGCCTTTTCTATGGAACGAGGAGTGTGAACGAAGCTTCCAAGAACTGAAAAAGCGGCTTACTACAGCCCCAGTGCTGACGATACCCACGGGAACAGGAGGGTTCTCTGTGTATAGCGACGCCTCGAAGAACGGGTTGGGATGCGTACTGATGCAGAACGGTAACGTGGTGGCTTACGCCTCACGACAACTAAAGGAGTACGAAAAGAACTATCCTACACACGACTTGGAGCTTGCGGCGGTAGTCTTCGCTCTCAAGATTTGGAGGCACTACTTGTATGGAGAGAGATGCGAAATTTACACCTATCACAAGAGTTTAAAATATTTCTTCACCCAGAAGGAACTCAACATGAGGCAGAGAAGATGGCTGGAGTTAGTGAAAGACTACGATTGTGTGATCAACTACCACCCAGGAAAGGCGAACGTGGTAGCTGATGCTCTAAGCAGGAAATCAGTAAGCGCGGAACTTCAACGGCTCGACGTGGAAGTCGTACCATTGGGAGAAGTCGAGGTGAAGTTAGCAGCTCTGACTCTGCAACCAACGCTACTGGAGCAGATCAAAAAGGCACAGGAAAACGACGAGTTTTACCTAAAAATCAAGGGAGCGCAGACTGAGCAGTCGATGACGGACTTCGCATTTCGGAACGACGGAAGCCTATACTACAAGAGTAGATTGTACGTTCCGAACGACGCGGACCTCAGACGAGTCATAATGACGGAAGCACATACCACACCATATTCGATACATCCCGGGGCTACGAAGCTATATAGGGATCTAAGGACTAACTACTGGTGGCCGGGAATGAAAAAGGACGTAGCGACGTTCGTGAGCCAATGCCTCACTTGCCAGCAAATTAAGGCAGAACATCAGCGACCGGCAGGGACGCTGCAACCTCTGCCCATTCCGGAGTGGAAATGGGACAATGTAACGATGGATTTCGTGAGCGGATTGCCGAGGAACGCGAAAGGACACGATGCAATTTGGGTAGTTGTAGATCGACTTACGAAATCTGCCCATTTTCTGCCGATAAGTACAACGTTTACCATGGAGCGCTATGCAGAATTGTACATCCAAGAGATAGTAAGACTCCACGGGGCACCCATAACGATAGTTTCAGACCGCGATTCACGGTTTCTATCTAAATTCTGGACAAGTTTACAAAAGGCCATGGGGACAAAGTTGGCATTTAGCACAGCATATCATCCGCAAACGGACGGCCAATCCGAGCGGACGATCCAAACACTGGAAGATATGCTACGAGCCTGCGTACTTGATTTCAAAGGCAGCTGGAGCAAGTACCTTCCACTTGTAGAATTCTCGTACAACAATAGCTACCAAGCTACAATTGGAATGGCTCCGTATGAAGCCTTGTACGGACGGAAGTGCAGGTCCCCAGTGCATTGGGATGAAGTAGGTGAACGGGCGATGTTAGGCCCAGATATGATACGGGAAATGACGGAACTTATTACGATGATCCGAGAAAGAATGCGCACGACGCAGAGTAGACAGAAGAGTTATGCGGATCGGCGACGTAGACCGCTAGAATTCGAGGTGGATGATTGGGTCTTTGTGAAGGTATCACCGATGAAGGGAGTCAAAAGGTTCGGAAAGAAGGGAAAACTAAGTCCGAGATACATCGGTCCCTTCAAGATAATAAAGAGAGTTGGTGAAGTGGCTTACCAACTAGAACTACCAGCATCGTTGTCGCAAGTACACGATGTATTCCATGTTTCCACGTTGCGGAAGTATATTACTGACCCAAGCCACGTGTTGATAAACGACTCACTGCACCAACACTTGAAACCAGACCTGGGTTATGAGGAAATTCCCGTAGAGATATTGATGCACGAGACGAAGAGACTTAGGAACAAAGAGATTCCTCTAGTAAAAGTTCTGTGGCGGAATCAGTCAGTAGAGGAAGCCACATGGGAACGCGAGGATGAGATGAAAACCCGCTATCCTGAATTGTTCCGAACGGGCTGATTTCGGGGGCGAAATCCTCCTTAAGGGGGGGAGGATGTAGCACCCGGGTTCCCCCGTAAGTATTTAGGGCCAATAAATTAGTAAAATGCGACTTTGTGATTTATGTGCATTAAGGTGAATTATGTGCATAAACGTGATTTACGTGCTCAATATGATTTAAGTGAAGCTTCGTGTTTTATGAAATTGGGTGCGATTAAGTGGTGCTAAGTGGCCCCTAACTTGTTTAAACGATTTTCGAAAATAGGCTACAATTTTAATGGGCTAGATTTAAAATTTAGGCCCAATATTGATTTAGGCCCAAACCACAAATAAAACAATTAAGAGACAAACTTCCCTAAAATAGGGAATGCCCACGCCACCCCACGCCTTATCTACCATAAGCTAAGGAAAATATCCAAATTAATTATTCAAACTCCACAACCACATCTAAGAAGAACATCGAAAGACAAGAGGTAGGAAAAGGAAGGAGCCGAGACGATTTTCACACCGAAAAGGCACTCCAAGTAGCTAAGACTTCGAGTGGTAAGTAAAGCATCCTTCCTAGTCTCGAAACCTTCATAATTTAAGATATCCCCGTTGTAAGAATCACATGAGGTTCACGAAACTTAGGGAATATTAGGGTCGTTACTTTGGGTGAACTAGGATAGGGTGATTTAGTGAATGATTTAGAACTTATAACCTTACTTTTGGGGTAGAGACTCACACAATTTTAAGGATGAAGAGAGAATGATATTCATAAGTTCGGCTAGAATGATAATGAGAAGTTAGTTTCGGGCGATTCGTGAATGAGAGGGACATATAATCGGGCGACTTCTGAGCATGTTAGTATAAGTTTAGATCAAGTAATAAAATCGGGCGATTTACCACGGAATAACTAGATCTCGGCGATTTCTAAATCGGGTGGAAACCAAGTTTAACAAACACCAAATCGGGCGATTTGAAACTGAGAGAGAACCTCTGCGATTTGAGGGATTCAATGCTAAGCAAATCGGGCGATTTCGCCCTACGAGGATCTCGGCGATTTCAGACAGCCAACTCATGCAAATCGGGCGATTTCCATCCTTGCAAGCCCTCAAATCGGCCGAAAACAATTCCTTCTCTATGCATGAATTCGGGATGACGTCATGATGACGACAAGGCACGGCGATTCCATCTCTTGAAGACCTCAAATCGGGCGAATCACTTTGAGCTACCCATGCATGAGAAATCGGGCGATTTCATGTGTGCAACCAAATCGGGCGAAATGAACAGAAAATACACGTGGCATGAAGAGAATAAATCGCCGAGCTCGAGTTGACAAACTCTAAATCGGGCGATTTCCACCTTTGAAAGACCTCAAATCGACCGAATTTGCCTTAAGCACTCCAAGATGAAATCGGGCGAAAGACCATGCAAACTTGAAATCGGGTGATTTGATGCCTTAAGAAATCTCAGCGATTTGAGAGTTGCATGGTCAAGAAATCGGGCAAATTGGTTGATGTCATGATGATGAAAAAGAACGGCGACTTATAAATCGGCCGAAAGGAGAGCTCGTGCAAAACAAATCGGGCAAATCCATGCTTATTTAATCGATCGACCTAACTAAATAACATATGAATCGACCAAATGACTTGAACACTTAGATATTTCTCCGAGCCCTTAGATTAAAAGTCAGTACTAACATAACTTAGAAATTTGTTGGGGCGGGAAATTAGCCTAGACTCGAAGCTAGCGAGTTATAGTCTAGCGAAATTAATGAAGTGAGATAATTTCGTTCGACCTAATTAATTAATTAACGAGGGCATAATACTAATACGATGATATTATGTTTAAAGGTCGTACGTTAGGAGCTAATGGGGAAGATATTAACTACGCTCTGACGACAGGTAAGTAGAAGTCCAACTACGACACACAACTTGTTTTACGTGCCTAATTTGCGTGATTACGTGCTTATGTGGTTTCATGACTTCGTAAATTGATTTAAGTATTTAAATGTGGTAAGCCTATGTTGCATTGACTTGCATCTGCATATGCATACTCACGTGCACACACGAACTCGTGAGGAAGGGTCGTGGGATTGAGTGTGCGTAATGATGTGTCGCTTGTACGCGACGAGGACTTGCCGATGTGGGCAAGTGTGTCGACTCGTAGTTGAGTCAGGGGCTGTCTCCTATGCTACCAGGGCGGCGTTTTAGCGTCGTCGTACTATTATTGTAGATATATATATTGATATCCTGTGGATAGGATTTGGGCATGGCCCGTGGCGGTAAGGTGCGACCTGGAGGGTGCGACCTGAGGGTGTAAGCGACAAAGGGTGGAACCCTGGTGTAGGCGACCTCAGCGTGGGCTACCAGCGTGAGCGACCGCCGGACAGTCGGGGACGACCGGGTTCATATGGCGACCTAGGGGAACGATGTGCATCCTAGGGTTCGGCCATCCGGCGTGGACCGCTATCGTGTTGTCCCTGAGGGACGTGAGCTCTTGTGGTGCATAGTGAGATTAGCCGAGGGCCCTGAGTGACATTAGTCTGAGTACGTTGGTACGATTGTTATATGCATCGGCGCGGTTCGCCTCTGCGAGTGTTATATGCATCGGCGCGGTTCGCCTTTGCGAGTGTTATATGCATCGGCGCGGTTCGCCTTTGCGAGTGTTATATACATCGGCGTGGACTGCCTTTGCGAGTGTTATATGCATCGGCGTGGATTGCCGTTGCGGGGGAGTGACACGTGCACACATGCATGATTTCTGCTTACTGAGCCTCGGTGGCTCATTCCTTACGTTGTGTGTTGTAGGCACTGGCGATCACGGTATGTGACCGCATTTTGAAGGCAAGGCCAACCTTTTGGAGCTTCGTGCTGCTTTTGGGGTGGACGTGTGTGTGTGGATGACGACCGGTGAGGCCGGCCGCATAGGAGCTTTTGCTGTGCCGACACACCTTCGCCGTTGTAGTTAGACCATGACTGGAACTTGATGTTCGACATGCATTCTTTTGTCTTGTACAGAACAATGTTCCATTTCGTAAATGAAAAAAAATTTGTACGCATTTTCGGTGCACTTCTTTACTTACAAACTCGTTAGGCACGTAGAAATGCGCTAGGTTAGGCGGTTAGGAAGTCGGGGCGTGACATAACCTATAGATATATTATTTTCGGTAAATATGAGATCCCTAATATGATGCATATGTCGTGATAGTATGCTTTATTATGCATGATCATGTTTCTTTAATCCTTAGTTTCCTTCTCATTTATTTTAATCATTTCGATATACTGTACTTTCGATCTAATAGTCCTATTTTACTCATTACTGGAAACTTTATTAAAAACCCTAGCTTATATTATATCAGAAGTATTAAAGTTCCAATAACTTGAATAATATCGAGAACATTGGTAAGATCAACAGCCCTAAGTAGACACCGAAAACTTTGTTCCTATTATTGTTGCCGAAATCTTTGCTGAAATACAATGCCAAAGGTTTCTTAAACCAATAGATAATGTCGAGAACTGAATAATTCGGCAAGAACAAAGTTTATGAAAACCCTTATATGTATCAAACAATCTCTTAATACCAAAAACTCTAAACACTTAATTGTTAAAATGCTACAAAGTGGTCTAATATCGAACTATCTATTCAGCCGTAATACTTCTAAATATTTATTGAAAGATTCATACACTTAAAACACTAATATGCTCTAATATCGAAAATCCCAGAATAAGCATGCATACTATCTTTTCAAAAACAATCTGAAGAAACCCTAAATACCTAAGGTTATGAAAACTGTCGCTAAGATGTACTTAATTATGATTATCACCCTACGTGACCATATATATATAGTGAAAATAAAATTCTTCACCTCCCAGTTTCAAGATTGAGTGGAGTTGGCTTAAGTAATTTCTTTTCCTCCTTCGGTTTGAATTTTTTTTTTCCCTTTCCTTTTCTTTTTTTTTTCTTCTTCTTGTTGTTAGCCCACGTAAGTTTTTATTAAGGAGATGTTGTAGATGTATATTACTTTGAAGTTGATTTGACAAGGAGGTGATTAATCATTTCCTCTCATACCAAGTAATCCTATATAATACTTATCCTTTCTTACGAAAACTTAATACTTATTTGAGGATTACTTATATTGAAAAACTTAGTTCTTATCTACAATAGTTTTCCACCAATCATAGTTATTCATATTTATTGATCACGAAAACCCTCTTTGCTTAGTTCCTTCTCTTCGTTATTTCAAGTATTCTAGATACTTTTCTTTCACACACACATAATAATATATAGATACACGTAGACTTTACTTATTGCTTTTAGGGTTAAATGGCTTAGTCATACTTATTGTTATTCTAAATAAATTCCACGTGTTAAAATCTTTGGGTTATATTACATATAGGGGATTATAGGAGGCTTGGAGTACTCAGGACACCAGAATTAAGGATGGGCTATGCTTCATTAAAAAGGTTCATGTTGCGTCAAGTCAAGTTCAATTCTACACATGACCTCCAAATGGCACTTGAAAGCAACATAAAAAGAGTGAATCTCACGAAGCCCTCCTTTGAAGCACCTGAGTCAGAGAGCTATGGAGAAGGTCATATCTTTGACGGAGAAGACCCTTCAGTAATCTACATCAATTACAAGGGAGAAAAGAGACTGATGAGAACTTCAGAAATCCACACATTCTGTGATGGAACTCTCCGTATTATTCTTGCTAAGCTCAAGAGGATCGTAGAGGAAATGAGAGAAGTAGAATCTGAAGTACAGGAGAAGTATCATAAGATGATCGAAATCATCTCCGACAAAATCTCCTTTGGTAGAAGATTGAGATCATATGAATTAAGACTTGGACTCAGAAGATCAGCCTACGAACTTCTGGAACCTCGGCCTCCTCCTCGCTCGAAGAAAAAAAGACTTGAAGACTTAGATAGGCTTATTTGTAATTTGGACACTTAGGGGGAGAATGTTAGGAATATTTTAGAAGTGTCCAAAATATTTGTTCTAAATCTTGTTAGTTCTTTACTATGTTTTTATACGTTATACTTTGCTTTGATGGGTTGTAGTTGTAACGGGTTTGTTAGGGGCCCAATGGGCTTAAATACCTTACAAGGTATTTAAGCTTAAACCCTAACTATCACTAATTAAGTTTTCCATTATTCAAAACTCTATAACACACATACGCCTCCAAAGCACTATTCACAGGAACTTTCAAAGCTTTAATCCATTGAAGTTAATTTGTGCTTTTTGGATAATCTGGACTTTACAATGCCATATTCATTACATCCTCAAATGGCATTCCGAGGGCACACCCCCAACAATCTCCCACTAACACTCAATGCCATGCGCTATGATATCGTAACCCCATTTTATGGAGGTGTCGATCAAGCACTACCTGTGAGAGAGGCTTGGTGAACGGGTCCGCCACATTATACGCGGTGGCTATTTTCTGCACAGCTATGTAGCCATTCTCAACGAATCCATGCAGCACGTGGTATTTTCTTTCTATATGTTTGGACTTCGAGTGAGACCTAGGTTTCTTGGCTTGTGCAACTGCCCCACTATTGTCGCACCACAATGGTAGCGGGCGGTCCACTATGCCTTGAACAACTTGGAGTTCTTCTAAGAACTTTCTCATCCAAACACCTTCCTTTGCTGCCTCAGAGGCTGCAATATACTCCGCCTCAGTAGATTTTCGGTCATCCACGTATTGACGAAACCAGAAGTAGATTTTCGGTCATCCACGTCCGACTGAAAAACCGAATCGGCATAACCGTCCACCTCTAATTCTCCGTTTCCATAAATCAGTACCATATCTTTAGTCCGTCTAAGGTACTTAAAGAGATTATTTACTGCAGTCCAATGTTCCTTACCAGGATTCGACTGGTACCGACTTACTATGCTCAAAGCATATGCAATGTTAGGCCGCGTACATAGCATCGCATACATTAGGCTACCTATTGCTGATGCATAAGGAATTTCACTCATTTCCTTCCTTGCTTCCTCACTTTGAGGACACATGGATTTCGAGAGATGAATCCCATGTCGCATTGGCAAGAACCCTTTCTTAGATTCATCCATTCGAAACCGTTTTAAGATCTTTTCTAAGTAAAGTGCCTGAGATAGACCTATCATTCGATTTGCTCGATCTCTAAAAAAGCGAATTCCAAGAATATAGGTTGCTTCTCCCAGGTCTTTCATGGAGAACTTTGTCGAAAGCCAAGCTGCCTCCGAAAGCATTCCGATATCGTTTCCCATCAAAAGGATGTCATCCACGTACAATGCGAGGAACGATATCTTACTCCCACTGACCTTCTTGTAAACGCAGGGCTCATCTTCATTCTTTAAGAATCCGTAGTTCCTAACTACTTCATCAAATCGAAGATTCCAGTTTCTAGACGCTTGCTTAAGTCCATAAATAGATCTGTTAAGCTTGCACACTTTGTGAACATCTGCTTGCGATGTAAAACCCTTGGGCTGCTCCATATAGATTTCCTCCTGGAGGAATCCATTTAGGAAAGCGGTTTTCGTATCCATCTGCCAGATTTCGTAATCATAGTATGCTGCTATGGCAACCAGAATGCGGATAGACTTAATCATTGCAACAGGTGAAAAGATTTCCTCATAATCAATGCCCTCTTTTTGATTATACCCTTTCGCTACTAGCCTAGCTTTGTAGGTTTCAACCTGTCCGTCAGATCCAGTCTTTCTCTTGTAGATCCATTTACACCCTATAGGTCTAAAACCTTCGGGTAGGTCTACTAGAGTCCAGACTTGGTTGGTGTGCATTGAGTCCATCTCTGCTTTCATAGCTTCGACCCATTTTTAGAGTCGACATCCCCTCAGTCGCACCACAATGGTAGCGGGGTCATCACCAACGATCCCCTCAGTCGCAGCACCCCCGTGCTCGACGTGTACCATACCATATCTCTCAGGCATGCGAGATATTCTACCCGACCTGCGCAATTCTGGGCGCGTCTCGGACTGCTCATCTGATTAGAAAGTCAGGGTCGCCACACTCAATGGTCATGCATGATTACCATAAATACCACAGATTAACAATCATTCCAATATAATCTCATCCGAATCTCATCCATTTGTCAGCATATTCCATATATATTCCACTCAACATATTATCAATGTTAAGCTCAAACAATTGATTTCTTTCCCAAAATATGATACCCAATTCGCACAGAGAAAGATTTGATCTACTGAGTATAATGCAAAGCATACTTTCCATGTATGGTGATCTCATCCGATTTCGGCACATTCCATAAATAGACTCAATCAGCATCTTACCACATATAAGCCCAATCAATTAATCACTTTCCAATATATAAATCCTAAGTCGCATAAACTAGATCATTGATTCACTGATTTAAGAGTCAATTAAGTTGGCACTCAAGCTGATATATCATGATATTCTTTCCTAAAATAAATCAATCACATGTAAGCACTTAATGAGATTATCTTTTCCATATATAGCATAGTCATTTATATCCGAGTGATCCCATCGATATTCTTGCCTAAAATAAATCAATCACATGTAAGCATTCAATCAGATATTTTTTCCATATATAGCATAATCATTCATATCCGGATGATCACAGTGATATTCCTTCCTAAAATAACTCAATCACGTTTTCAGCTCAATCAAAATATCTTTTCCATATATAGCACACATTCATATCCGAGTGATCAAATGATATTCTTTCCTAAAATAACTTATTCTCGCAGACAGTTCACATATCACTCAGCATAATATATTTTCCATATATAGCACGCAATGAGATTCCACCATACGAAAACGTTCATAACCAGGTGATCACATAAATATTCCAATTGAGCATAGGATCACTCAAATTCGATTTTCTTAACAGTTAAATCACATTCAAGCGCTTAATCGAACATTTTCACATACTTAAACATCACATAACATGCATATCGAGTTTTCTAATTTCTACCCCCAAATTACATAATTACTTGGAATAATCAAAACTCTCATAGTCATTTGGACCAAAAAGGTCTACAATCTCCCCCTTTTTGATGATGAAAAGTAATTAATGCCTATCTTAAGCATATGAGTGCACTCGATATGAAGCCATTTACGCACGTAGCATGTTTAAGTATCACAGCATGCGACATATGATCAGAGCAAATAATTTTATCAGATTTCGAAGCATGCTCCCGCTGTCTAATTGCTAGTATTCACATGTAAAGCACAGCAGCAAAAACATATAGCAATTACCAAGTCATATCATATGAAATGTCATAATACCATGGAATGTCGCAAATTTTCACACCATATCAGTTGCTCCCCCTGCCTATGTGCGGAATTCCTTAATCCTTAACAAATCACAAACTCAAGCACAGAGGGATTAAGACATAAGCATGTAAAAGCAAGCCGATAGTATTAATCGCATTCCAAGATAACTAAGGGCCAAAAAAAATGAACGAGCCGACACCAAACCAAAACACCCAAAACACGGCATTAATTGCCCAAAATTCTCCCCCTTCAGCATAAAAAAAAAGGAGGGACCCCAAACACCACCAACTTACCAAAAACCTGCAACCAACCACGACATATCAACCCGAAAACCAGCAAACAAAAAGAACTTAGTACTAATCGCAGATGGGAACTAGGCATACTAGAGCCAGAAGATCTATAGGGATCGAAGTTCTAAGGGCTGGAATCGCTATCAGATGAGGCAGATGAGGTTTCAACTATATTCAGAGCCGTGGAGATCTCCTTCATAAACTTTTTTAACCCTTTTAAAGTGCCGCGAGATCTCATCGAACTTCTTCCTGCTATCATCCTTGATGCCTTTGATACTCCGTCTCAAATCAGCTATGGTTCCATGCTCGTCGTCGTTCTATAGATCCTTTTTCTTCCTGATTTCGACCGAGTGGCTTTCGGAGAGATTGGGATTTGATCAGAGCAGTTTTTCGCTTCTTGTGAGAGATAGATCCGACGCCTTTGGTTTTCGTCACGATTGACATCGAAGGATTGAGGAGCGAAATAATGAAGTGAAAGACTTGGGGTTGAATAAATTGAATAAAGAAGAGATTGGATGGATAGAAAGGCCGAAAACTTATTGGATAAGAATGAAAATGATTTTGGAGAGATGTGAAATCATCAGACGTGATGCAGATAAGGAAAAGATTCAAAGTTTGATTTCAAAGATCATGGCTGGATAAGGAAACTGCCCATTAGAAGGAACTAAATGAAGATCAGAGGATATCTCGCGGAGATTAAGGAATGAAATAAGTAAGGATCAGAGCTCAAAGAAAATATTGGCTGAAAATAGATTTTGACATAAATGTCGAAGAAGGTCTAAAAATAATCTCCCCCTGAATGGAAAAGATCTTAATAGATAAGAAGGATAGAATAAGGAAAAATATTAATAGAATCAAGGAATAAAATCGAGGAGATCCTAAAGGATAAGATCAAGGAGATACTAAGGGCTAGCATATCTAGTCATCTTTCCTATTTGAGCTCAATAATTCCTAATCGATCGCGTATATCACAGAATCTACTCTCAATAAGGGGTTTCGTGAAGATATCAGCCAACTGATCATTAGTTCCTATGAAGTTCACGCTGATATTCCCTTTCTGAACATGATCTCGAATAAAATGATGTTTCACCTCTATATGCTTAGTGAGTGGTGTTCGGGATTCTTAGTGATACTAATGGCACTAGTACTATCACAAAAAATAGGAATTTGGTCGTACCTTAGACCGTAATCACTCAAGGTCTGTTTCATCCAAAGGATTTGCTGAGAACAGCTTCCTAAGGCCATATATTCGGCTTCGGTTGTGGATAGGGCCACGGCATTTTGTTTCCGACTGGACCAAGTTACAAGGGAATTCCCTAGTAATTGGCAAGTTCCACTGGTGCTTTTCCTATCTTCCCTAGAACTGGCGTAATTCGCATCCGAGTATCCCATTAACGGGAATTCCTTGGAATTTGGATACCACATACCATGATTGATTGTTCCCTTCAAATATCTAAGTATCCGCTTGACTGCTGTCAAGTGAGATTCTCTAGGACTCGATTGATATCTAGAACATAGACCAGTAGCAAACATAATATCGGGTCTGCTTGCCGTAAGGTATAGCAAACTTCCGATCATACCTCTATAGTTAGTTTGGTCAAAAGGCGTACCTTGTTCATTACTGTCAATTTTAGCGGTCTGGTGCATAGGAGTGGGAAGTACCATGGAATCAGCCATTTCGAATTTTTCAAGTAGTTCTTTCGTGTACTTCGTTTGAGATATGAATGTTCCCGTATCCAATTGCTTGATTCGCAATCCAAGGAAGTACGTGAGTTCTCCCATTAGGCTCATCTCAAATTCCTTCTTCTTGGGAATAACCTTCTTCTATGGCAATCACCCATGGTTCATCGTTAAGCGCTTCATTCATTGTCTTAGGTTCCATGGTAGACAGCAACACGTCATGTGATTCCTCAGCAATATCGTTTCGTGCAGTTGCTCTCTTTTTGATCCCTGAAGTGATATTCCCTATGACTTGTTCAGTGGGGTGGCTGGAAGCATGTTTGAATTTTCTGCGGTGTTGTTCGTCTGAAGCCTTAGGTTCCTCTGACTTAGTGTCTAGTTCCAAAGGAATTGCGTTCGTTCCTTTGTCAGTAACCTGTATATCTGCAGGAGGCACAACTATACCTTCCTCAGAAGCATCTGCGTTAGGAAATTCATCAAACGCAACATGCGCAGATTCTTGAACAGTCTTCTTCCTATTATTAAATATTCTAAAAGCTTTGGAATGAAGGTTGTAACCTAGGAATATCCCTTCATCTACCTTGGAATCGAATTTTCCTCTTTTATCCCTATCATTCAAAATGAATTGAAACCAAATACATGGAAATATCCTATGTTAGGGGTTTTATCGTTCCAAAGTTCATAGGGAGTTCTCTTAATAATCGGTCTAAGAAAAATCCTATTCGAGACATAACATGCCGTACTAACTGCTTCGGCCCAAAAATGTTTTGGAGTATTATATTCGCTCAGCATAGTCCTAGCCATTTCTTGTAATACTCTATTTTTCCTCTCAACCACTCCATTCTGTTGAGGCGTAATAGGGGCTGAAAAATTATGACTATAAGCATTTTCATCACAAAAAGATGCAAAGCATTTATTATCAAATTCTAGACCGTTATCACTCCTAATCTTACGGACCTTCATCTCTTTTTCATTTTCTAGCTTCTTAATCAGTGGCGCAAGATTATCTAAAGCCTCACTTTTGTGCGCAAGAAATAAGACCCATGTGTACCTAGTATAGTCGTCTACGATAACAAAAGCATATCGCTTACCTTTCAATGACATAACCTGTACCGGACCAAAAAGATCATGATGCAGCAGTTCCAGTGGTCTGGACGTAGAGATCACATTCTTAGGTTTAAATGACGTCTTGGACTGTTTCCCCATTTGGCACGCATTACAGATTCTCTCCTTTGTGGCTTTCATATCTGGAATACCTCTCACCAATTCATTGCATGATATGTGAGACATCAGTTCCATGTTAGCATGTCCCAGACGTCTATGCCATAACTATGTGATATCCTGCGTAACTGCTAGACACTTGACATTTTGGTTAACAATATCATCAAGAGTGATGTAGTAAATGTTACCATGTCTGGCCGCACTAAACACAAACTCATCACCCTTTTTGACGAGGCACTTGTCTTTGGCGAAAGCTACGGTATGTCCATCATCACATAGTTGGCTAATGCTAATTACATTATGTTCTAAGTTCCTAACAAACCGTACATTATCTATAGTGATATTTAAACTGTTACCGACAGTACTCACTCCCCGCGATTTGATATTATCGTCAAATGCGGTATGTAAATAACTATGTAAAATTGATCAATAAAATAAATTAATTTGTATTTTCCTCTGTAGGCATTTCCTATGCCGACATTAGGGAATTCTTCATAGGAGTCTAGCACTGTTCGGCGCAATGATGGTGATATCGCATGTCTAGGCAAGTACTGTCGGTATGTATTCGATGTCATCTCCTCTCGGATTGATCGTTCTTTTGTATTCTCTATGAGAGATGTTTACGACAATCCAGGAGGAGACTCGTTAGATGCCGGCATCGACATCACCGATATTGAGCACTTAATTAAGGGCGAGAGTCTGGATTCAAGCCAACTTTTCTTTAGGTAGGTTCATTTCTTTCAAGTTTAAATTTAACGTTAAATTTTATTGACTATCGTCCATTGTAGGTATCTTCTTTTGGAATTGGCGCCGGAGATTGTGTGCTTCAACCCTAATCGGTTAAGCTTGATGAAAAGTTACCCATCGGAAGGTGAATATATGAATACAATTTTTAAAAATTCGTTCATCGACGTACTTCTTCGCGCCTTACTGTGAATGGTAAGTAAAAGATTTGCTTTATTTTTTATATTTAAAGTTTTTATTTTACATAGTATTTTTTGTTTAATTTATAGTGATCATTGGATACTGTTGGCCATCCATTATGCCACGAACACTGTATATGTTTTCGATTCGTTCGCACCTAGGTGGGAATCAGAAAGATTGGAATTCGTGATCACGTGAACAAGTAAGTGCAATATAAAACAGCATGGTATACTTTTATTTTATATGAGATGCTTCTAATATATACTTTTGAATTTCAGTGCATTGAAGATCTCGACAATGTTTGGAGCGCCTCAAGTTAAGAAGAAGCCTTCCTATACAACTTGGAAAGCATGCAAGGTTCGCATTTATTTTGAGCAATTTCTATTGAAATTATAACGATATTAGGCTAATATATAATATGATCGTAGTTTAAACTTAGTGGCCACGCCTACCGGTGATAGTCAACTATGTGGAAACTTTGTCATGCGCTACGTGTACGACATTGCGAGAAATATCGGCTATCCGACGCAAAATATGATAAAGGTACACTAAAGTTAAAGCATTGACATCAAATATATTTAGTTATAACTTTTATGAATCATGTTCATATTTTAGGAATTGGAACATGTTGTGTACGTCAAAGAGAGGCATGAAGAAAATTCGAGAGTTGTTGGCGAAGCACTTCATTGAGTATGTCTACAAGAAAGCACATAGTTTTATGAAGACTTTGAACATCGTTATGTAATGCTCACTTGAGACTTTAGGTTGTTTTGTGATTATGTTATTGACATGTTTATGGTTATATTGAGTTGAACTTTCTTATGTGTGTCGTGTATCATTGATCGTTGTTTATTTTGGGATTGTCGGGCTGCTTATTATATATACAGGTTTTTGGGTAGTAAAAACAAATAATATATTTAAAAAAAAATCAGCTATGGGCGACTGTTTTTTTTAAATTTTTTTAATTTTTCTAACTATGGGTGACTGTTAGAAACAATCGCCGATACCTAAGATTATGGGCTACTGTTATGGAACAACAGTCGCCCATAGTCTAGGTATCGGTGACTGTTAACAACCGTCGGCGACCCCAAGCAACAGTCACCCATACTTCATAACAACAGTCGCCAAAGGTTCGTACTGTACTAGTGAATATAATAATTATTATTACAATAATTATTGTTATTATAGTTATTAATGTAATAATAATTATAATTATGATTGTTATAATAATAACTCTTATAGGGGTTGCGTTGTTCATAAAATTTAATGACAATGTTTGACCAACTACAAGGCGCGACCGTCTTCTCAAAGATCGATTTGCGCTCGGGATATCATCAGTTAAAAATCCGGAAAGAAGATATTCCGAAGACGGTCTTTAGTACCCGTTACGGTCACTATGAGTTCTTAGTGATGCCATTTGGGTTGACTATCGTGCCAGCGGCTTTTATGGATTTAATGAACATGGTGTTCAAGCAGTATCTAGATAGGTTTGTCATCGTCTTTATCGGTGACATCCTAATCTATTCGAAGACGAAGGAGGAACACGAACGACATATAAGGATATTCCTACGCATACTACGGGAGAAACAACTGTACGCCAAATTCAAGAAGTGTGAGTTCTGGCTAGACCAAGTCGCCTTCTTGGGGCATATTGTATCTGGCGCAGGGATTTCAGTGGATCCGAACAAAGTCGAAGCCATCAGCAACTGGCCACAAACGACTAAAACTGAAGTACGGAGTTTCCTAGGATTAGCAAAGGATATTTCAAAGATCGCGTCGACGCTAACGAGGCTGGCCAGGATGAATACGCCGTTCCAATGGACTAAAGAATGCTACCAGAGCTTCCAAGAACTGAAGAAGCGGCTTACGACCACCCCAGTTCTCACGATACCCTCAGGAACTAGGGGATTTACTGTGTATAGCGACGCATCGAAGAACGGGCTAGGGTGTGTGCTGATGCAAAATGGGGATGTAGTGGCATATGTCAACTGAAGGAGTACGAGAAAAATAACCCGACGCACAACCTAGAGCTCGCGGCTGTGGTCTTTGCTCTCAAGATTTGGAGACATTATCTCTATGGAGAGCGGTGTGGGATATACACAGACCACAAGAGCGTAAAGTATTTCTTCACGCAAAAGAAGCTGAACATGAGGCAGAGGCGGTGGTTGGAACTAGTCAAGGACTACGACTGCACAATCAGCTACCACCCCGGCAAGGCAAATATGGTAGCCGACGCATTAATTCGAAAGGCAGTGAGTGCAAAACTGCAATTACTGGAAGTGGAGGTTGTACGATTAGGCGAAGTTGAGACGCAACTAGCAGTTTTAACCTTGCAACCCACGCTGCTGGAGCAAATCAAGAAGGCGCAAGAAGAAGATGAATTTTATACGAAAGCCAAGGGAGCACAAACGGAACAACCCGCAGTGGATTTCACGATACGAGAAGACGGAAGGTTGTATTTCAAGAACCAACTGTACGTGCCAGACGACGTAGAACTTCGAAGAATGATAATGACGGAAGCACACGCCACGACATATTCAGTTCATCCAGGAGCCACGAAAATGGACAGAGATCTGCGTGAAAACTACAGGTGGCCAGGCATGAAGAGAGATATAGCAACCTTCGTGAGTCAATGTCTGATGTGCCAACAGGTAAAGGCCGAACATCAAAGACCAGCAGGGACGTTGCAGCCGTTACCTATCCCTAAATGGAAATGGGATAACATTACGATGGATGTTGTTGTCGGTTTGCCGAAAAACATAAAGGGGCATGACGCAATTTGGGTGATCGTCGACTAACCAAGTCTGCCCACTTTCTACCAATTAGTTCGACGTTTCCATGGAGCGTTACGCGGAACTTTACATCCAGGAAATAGTAAGACTTCACGGAATTCCGTCGTCTATAGTCTCGGATCGTGACTCAAGATTTTTGTCAAAATTTTGGACGAGTTTGCAAAAGGCGATGGGAACGAAGCTTTCCTTTAGCACTACCTACCATCCGCAAACGGACAGTCAATCCGAGCGAACGATCCAGACGTTAGAGGATATGCTACGAGCCTGTGTGCTCGAATTCAAAGGAAATCTGAGTAGGTACCTCCCACTAGTCGAGTTCTCGTATAACAATAGCTATCACGCTACCATTGGGATGGCACCGTAGAAGCGTTATACGGGCGTAAGTGCAGATCCCCCGTACATTGGGATGAAATCGGTGAACGGGCAATATAGGCCTCGATATAGTGTGAGAAATGACGGAAGTGATAGCAACAATACGGGAAAGAATGCGAACGGCACAAGTGTAATACCCGTAAAAATATAATACGGGATTTTGATGTAATCAATATAATTTGTGAATTAAGATCGATTTTTATAGTTTCAAATAATGTGCGAAAATAATAATACAAGTACTAATGTTAGAACCATAAAATAATAATAATAAAATAATGATAAAAATAACATAGGGACTTGACGTTGGGCTATTTAATACATAGTTAAGGCCCAAGTTTTGCAAAGATTAACATGGAAAACTAAGTTACTTATACCTTAGGGAAAGTTACGTCATCAACTTGTCCCATCATCTCGAACTTCAAAATCTTAATACTTATCTAAGACATATATTCCCTATGAAAACGATTAGTAAGAAGGACTCTCAAAACAAAGGCAACGTCGAGTAGAGAATTCAGCAACTAGGAGAGTTAGCAAATCGAAAATCGGATTGAGGTATGCAAAAGTTTTCAGGATTACTTGATTCAGTAATGCTTAGCATGTTTTCACTTATATATATAGTTAATACACGACTTTATGCAATCATAGGAGCTCGAAATATAACTTGTTTAGGAAACCCTAAGTTTTGAGAATCATTTCAGATTCATAACTAATTATGTGAAGCTTATTTGAAGCATGTGATATTTTCTAGGATTTCTTATGTTCTATAGAAATCATGGTGTTTCTTAGAATTTATTTTTTTAGCCTACGATTTTCAGGAATTGAAATTATTTTTGAATATAATCTTGATAGTATAAAAATTTCATTTTAGGGTTTATTTTTTTTTGGGGGAAGAATCACGATTTTTCAGAAGATCTCGGCATGGTATTATACCACCAAAGATTTCGAAAGATATTATAGATAGATGTCGAGATATATAATAAAAAGGATTTCGAGATGTATAGTAAATAAATGTCGAGATACACAGTAGAAAAATTTCGAGATGCCGCAGTGGTTCTTCTTATACGAAGATGTCGAATATAATAACTTTCATGGTAGGATCTCGAGATGCGTTATACTAAGATTTTGAAATGAATAAATAAAAGATGTCGATATGTATAACAGGAAGATCTCGAGATATATTTCTTAAAGAACTCGACATATATATGACTTCGACATTTATCTTTCAAAGATCTCAATATATCATTAAGGGGCTCGACATTTGTATTTCGACATTTTGTAGGAATAGATCTCGACATTTATTAGGTCTTGAGAAGTAATAGCTATCAACAAACAAATGATCTCGAGATTTATTTTTTTATATATACATAGAAGATTTCGACATTTACCTATCTCGACAAATACTAAAGATCTCGACATCTGAAAGATGTCGAGATTTGATGGATGTCGATATTTACAAGAAATTTCGATATTTTAGGGTTTATTTAATTTTTAGGAACTTCATTATTTTTAGGTTTTCATAAATTTTAGGGTTTTGATAATTTTAGCATTTTCGAAATTTATATAACTTAGTAAATTAATATGAAAATTTTTATTATTATATTCAGAGGATCGATATATAGGGATTACGCCAGACCTTCTATTTGACTGTAGCGGGAGGACAGGTAGGTGGATCATCCATCTACAGCGCGTAAACACATACGTGATTTATGTGCTTTATGTGATTCGATGACTTACGTGACTTACATGATCTATGTGCTTTACCTGTTCTACCTACGTTTAATATAAATCATGTTCTATGAGATTTCTTGTATATGCATGGCATATGCATATCACGTCAGGCTGAGAGATGATTCCCACCGTATTGAGACGGTGATGATTCGATATGTTGTTACGTGGGGTAGATTGAGAATATTTGTGACCGGTTAGGCTCACAGGATTCCTGGCGGAGACAGACGTGATCGATCTGTCTACTCGGCGTGGTCGGTTCGAGGCGCACACCGCCAGAAGGGATACGTATGTTATCACCCATGAGATATATATATATATATATATATATGGATACGGGCGTTATCGCCCAAGACTTATGGATACGGGTTTAACCACCCATGATATTGGATTCAGGTGTGATCACGTGACCACCCATGATATTTATAGCGCGCGTGAGCCTAACCTAGGGCCCTGTATTGTATGAAATAGGAATGTGGGAAAAGAAAGAGTGTGCATTATATCATGTTGTGAGATAGTGGGATCGGGATTGAGTGCACACTTGCATACATGCATTTTATTCACCTACTGGGCAAATTGCTCAGTGTTTACGTGTTGTAAGTACTGAGTCTGACGCTGATACGCGTCGAGACTGAGGCGGCTGGTGCCGGTGCTCCACCGACTTTTGAGGGCGGTACGGTACATGGATGAAGACCTGTGGAGCGGCATTAGCGCTTTTTGTTCTTTTGATATTTTGGGGCTTCGGCCCATGTACAGAGATAGCGATGTAGACGGATTTTTATATTATATATATTATTTTAGGAAAAAGTTTTAATTAGACGGGCCTTCCGCGGCTTACGTTGCAGAAATCCGCCACTAATCCTAATTAGAAAAGTAGGGTCGCCACAGGTGGTATCAGAGCTTCGGCTTTAGATTCTGAAGACTGTCCATGTACTGCCGCTCAAAAGCCTGGAAAACCAGCCTGGCCTGTAAGTTTAAATGATTGATTATATGATTATGTGTTATTTGATATATGTGCTTTATATGAATGATTGTAGAACTAGTTTAACATGCCAAAGGGACGTCGGGAGTATATGGGTAGTTCTAGTCGTAGGGCGGGTTCCGAATCCCCACCGAATGAGGATCACTCTACTATTCATCAACTGACTGATCTAATCCGACGACAGTCAGATCAAATTAACGACCTCATTCACCGTCAAAATTCCTCGAAGCGCCACTCATCCCCTGGCCCAGAACGTACTGAAGCGGCCGGGGAGAGGTTCCGAAGGTTAAATCCCCCTGCCTTCGAGGAAGCCGCTGATCCTACCTATGCGGAGGATTGACTTAGAACCATCGAGAATATGTTTCGCGTTAGCCACCTACCCGATACTGAGAAGGTGACTTGTGCCACCTTCATGTTACGTGGGAACGCGGACTACTGGTGGGATACCATTCAGGTGCTCGAGGATCCCACTATGATGACCTGGGAAAGGTTCAAAATACTCTTCCGAGGAAAGTATTTCACGGCGCCAGATCGGGAGCAAAAGCTGAGCGAATTCATCAATCTCAAGCAAGGAGGAATGTCAGTGGCGGATTACATCCGCAAGTTCGAGCAACTTTCAAGATTTGCGCCACATATAGTGGCTACTGATGAGCTGAAACTCGAACGTTTCTTAGAAGGTCTCAAACCCGAGATCTTTCGAAGCGTAAGCATGTACGACACGGAGGGAAAGACGTATGCGCGTATCGCTGAACGGGCCATCTTAGCTGAACAAGCGGAGACTAGAGTTGCTAAGGCACAAGATACAAAGAGGAGAATAGAAGGACAGCAAGGAGGAGGAACTCAGAAACGTCAGTTCTTTGGAAAGGCGCCGAACTATCGCGGGAATCAACAGGGTCAACAGAATTGGCGACCAAGACCAAATCAGAGACCAGTTAATATTCCAAACCGACCTCCGAATACCACACCACAGTGTCAACAATGCGGACGCTATCACTTTGGCGTATGTCGTACTCCACAGTGTTTTCGATGCGGAAAGGTTGGACACTATGCCAGGACGTGTCATGTGAATGTGCCTCAAGTCCCGAATCAACCATTGATTCGACCCCCTCCAGTGCCAGCACGAGTTTTTACTCTGACTAATGAGGAGGCCGAAGCAAATCCTTCTGTAGTAACGGGTACGTTGACTATCTATAACGTGCCCACTTCTGTGTTAATTGACTCTGGGGCCACACATTCGTTCGTGTCGGCCAAGTATGTGGAAAAGGTGGGATCTCCTACTTTATCTGAATGCAATTACATAGTTACTTTACCACACGGTGATCCAACGCGCACTAACCAAGTGCTGGAAGGATGCTATGTTAACATTGAGGGTAGAGATCTGAGCGTCGACCTGATTGTAATCCCAATGAACGACTATGATGTTATTTTTGGGATGGATTGGCTTTCGAGATACGGAGCCATCATAGATTGCAACAAGAAGGTCGTAAAATTTCAACTGTCCGAAGAAGAAGTGTTCACTTTTTCGGGAAAAACTACTTTGAATCGTATTCCGTGAATCTCTGCGCTGAAGGCTCAACGACTGTTGAGATCCGGTTGTGAGTCTTATCTCGTATATGCAGTAAAGGCAAAGGAATTACCTCAGCCAGAACTAAAGGACGTACCGATAGTCAACGAATATGCCGATGTATTTCCCGATGATCTCCCGGAGTTTACGATAGATCTGATGCCGGGGTCCGCCCCAATTTCTAAAGCTCCTTATCGCCTAGCGCCGAATGACCTGAAGGAGTTGAAGGAACATCTAGAGGACTTGTTGCAGAAAGGGTTTATTCAACCCAGTTTTTCACCATGGGGAGCGCCGGTGTTATTTGTACGAAAGAAAGGTGGGTCGATGCGACTATGTATCGACTATCGGGAGTTAAACAAGATCACGATCAAGAATAAATACCCATTGCCGAGGATCGATGATCTGTTCGACCAACTACAGGGTGCTACGGTATTCTCGAAAATCGATCTCCGTTCGGGATACCATCAGTTAGAGATCAGGGAGACAGATGTTCCTAAAACGGCTTTCAGTACGAGATACGTTCATTACGAGTTTTAGGTCATGCCCTTCGGACTAACTAATGCTCCACCTGCATTCATGGATCTTATGAACCGAGTCTTTAAAGACTATCTCGACCGCTTTGTAATCGTCTTTATTGACGATATTCTGATCTATTCTAAGACGAAGGAGGAACATGAGAATCATTTACGAATTGTCTTAGGAATCCTGCGAGAGAAACAGCTTTACGCCAAATTCAAGAAATGCGAATTTTGGCTTGAGCAAGTAACCTTCTTGGGACACGTGATGTCGCGCCCCTACTTCCTAATTAAATTAGTTGGCGGATTTCCGCAACAGAAGTCGCGGAGGACCCGATTTATTAAAAACTTTTAATAAAATAATTTACATTTCATATCAAAGGTCGGGTTTTACAAAATAGCGTCATATCTACACACCGGGCCGAAGCCCCAAAATCTGACCCGACTAAACTAAACTACGCCTCTCCACAGGTCGCGTCCCATGTACCGCTCCGCCCTCAAAAGCCCGTGGAGTCACCGCCGCCAGCCCGCCTACAGCTAACCCTGACACCCATCGGTGTCGGGCGCAGTCTCACCTATAAAATAAAACCCTGAGCAAAAACGCCCAGTAGGTGGCAGTAAAAACATGCAATGCATATGCGTGCGTGCACTCAACCCAATCCCATGTCCTCACACATGAAATATGCACGCTCGACCTATCTCACGTCTCATCACATATCAGGGACCTAGGCTAGACTCGGCACCCACGCGCGCATGGCAAGGTACGCCATAATCATGCGGTAACCCACGCCGGCCGTGCCGGGTCGCTCCTTCCTCACACAATCTCAACCCGACGGTGTTACACCTTGGTGTAACTCCCCGAGTAGTCTACCACTACCCGGGTAGACAGGAATCTCACATCTGTCTGCCGTCCCTGAGCCAATATAACATCGGTGGTGTGCACCTCGGGTGGCTCAATCCCGAGTAGATGGGTGTCGCAAACCCCCTCTCCCACCAGGTGCCCTATCGAGTCTAAACCTGACTACCAACATCGGTAACTCTACCCCACTCATCCGACACCGTAAGGCGTCACCGTATGATTACGGTACATCATCATCCTCACTCGTGCATGTCGTGATATGCACATACAAATCAATCACATGAACACATCACATTTCGTAAAATAGTAAATAGTAAAACACGGAAAATATTATATTTTATTAAAATCCGATACTAGGCCGAAGGTTTTAAAATCCCAAAATATTATTTATAATTTAAAATATGGGTTGACTCTATTTATATATTATAATACGAAAATATTTCATTTTAAAACTGATTTGGGCTCAGAATAATTTTATTTAAAGTATTTGGGCCTAAAATAGGGCAAAGCCCAAAATCAAACCGTTGGTCAACTCTGGTCAAAGCCCAAATCTGATTTCGCCCGAAACCCACATTTAAAACCTTGGTCAACGCGCGAAACGATCGGATCAATGCCCGATTTTGTGAAATCACTCACTGCGTAACGCGAATCGCCCGATTTAAAATTGGTCAACCCGAAACAGCACGGTCAACACCCGATTTCATGAGACTTTCGGCGATTTCGCAAATCGCTCGATTTGACGCTGAAGCTCGATTTGAATCTCGCGAATCGCCCGATTTCTCTCGCAGGAATCACCCCGCGATTTGAAATCGGCTCGCGAAACCCAAAATCGGTCCGGCGCTATCTCACAGCTTGCGAATTGCTTCAGCTCGCGAAATCTGATTTCTGGCCCGCGAAATCCGTTTTTACTCACACTTAAAAATCAATTGGGCCCGCGAAACACTTTCACGACCCGAAATCCAATTCGGCCGATTTCCTATCAGTTAAAGAATCACTTTTCGCTCGATTTGTAAACTAAATACAAGCCCGCGAATTAAAATCGTCCGAAACCTACAAATCGCCCGATTTACACTCAAACGCAGGCCCTCCATTTCAAAATCGCCCGAAAACTTCAAATCACCTGATTTCGCAAAATCCAATTGGCCCATGAAATTATAATCGCCCGAAACTAATAATCGGTCAAACTAATAACTACCCGATTTCAAAATCGCCCGAAATCATCTAACACTAAATTTGCCTAACGCAGCCACCTTCAAAGCATAAAATCGCCCGATTTCTTTTAAACCTTCAACTATAAAACCCAAAATTTCCAGAAATCTCACACGTTCTTCATCACATAAGCACGTCGATTAATTCAACCAATCCAAGAACTCATATGTTGAGCTCGAAATCACGTTAAAACACATAGCAAACATACCACGAAAATTATCAAAATTGTAAAACTCAAAAACATAAAATTCGATTGGCCTTCCAATCGATTTTTAGCAACTTTACCGAATGTAGTACACTTTAAAAAGGGTTTGTAGGGGTATAAACCACCTACCTTTCCTCCAAGCTTGTTTGAGATAAATTCCTAGCTAGAAGATTAGTTCGAGCTTGCCTAAATCTGCTCTCTTTCGTTCGGCACTATTATAACATGCAAAAGATTAAAGAAAACATAAGCTTATGGAGGATTTGATTTCGTTAAACAAGGTTCTTACCTCCTTAGCTTGTTTAGATAATTCCCTAGGTGGAGAAATTCGATCAAGCTTGCCAAAGGAATTTCCTTTGCTCTCTTCGTCACTTTGAAGGTTTCAAGTGAAGGTTTTTATTTTTCTTTTTGCACCAATCTCACGTCTCTCTCTTTGACCAAATAATGAATATTTTATGCAAAATATCTAGGAAAGGCATGGTCTCAACGTGAGGTTTCCCACAAATTAGGGAATTTCCATACTTATCCTATTATTTAAATTCTTTTGGGTCAAATTAATCATCTCTTGGGCCTTCCTATTTATTTCTTTGGGCCATTTTTGTTTCCCAAGTTAATTACTTCAAGTTGGGCTTTATTTAATTAAATTTGGGCTCTACTATTATTTGACCTATTTTATTACTTGTACTTCCTAAACAATTTCGGCCCAACTAATATTTTCGGCTTACTCCCGAAAATTCGGTTTCGTTCGGAAATCATCTTCATTAATTTCGGACATTACAAAAATAATCCCGTATTAATTTTACGGGTATTACATCCTCCCCCCTTACAGAAATTTCGTCCCCGAAATTTAAGTCGTCGTAAACAACTCGGGGTACTTTTCTCTCATCTCATCTTCTCGCTCCCAAGTGGCTTCCTCCATTGTCTGGTTCCGCCACAAGACCTTTACTAGGGGGATGTTCTTATTTCGAAGTCGCTTCACCTCATACATTAAAATCTCTAATGGCCTTTCTTCATAGCTTAGGTCCGGTCTCAATTGTTGATGAAGCGTCTCACTTCGTAGCACATGACTTGGATCCGAAACGTACTTCCGTAACGTAGATACATGGAAGACGTCATGGACTTGTGCTAGTGAAGTAGGCAGTTCTAGCTGGTACGCTACTTCACCGACCCTTTTCAAAATTTGGAAGGGTCCTATAAACCTCGGACTTAGCTTTCCTTTCCGTCCGAATCTCTTAACTCCTTTCATCGGTGATATTTTCAAGAAGACTTGATCGCCTTCTTCAAATTTCAACGGCCTTCGTCTCTTATCAGCGTAACTCTTCTGACGACTTTGGGCCGTTTGCATCCTCTCCCGAATTTTACTAACAGCTTCGGTCATCTCACGAACCATTTCAGGACCTAATAACGCCTTCTCGCCGATTTCATCCCAATGTACTGGGGATCGGCATTTACGTCCATACAAGGCTTCGTAAGGTGCCATCCCGATCGTCGCTTGAAAGCTGTTGTTATACGAAAATTCAATCAATGGGAGGTATTTACTCCAGCTTCCTCGGAAATCCAGAACACACGCCCTTAACATATCTTCGAGCGTCTGGATCGTCCTTTCCGATTGTCCGTCCGTCTGGGGATGATAGGCTGAACTAAATGATAGTTTGGTCCCTAAAGCCTTCTGTAAGCTCCCCCAGAATTGAGACAGGAATCTTGGATCTCGATCTGAAACGATCGACATCGGAATTCCATGGAGTCGCACTATTTCTTGAATATACAACTCGGCGAACTTTTCCATGGAATATGTTTGATTGATTGGCAGAAAATGGGCGGACTTAGTTAGTCTGTCAACTATCACCCATACTGCGTCGTAACCCTTTACCGTCTTCGGTAGCCCGACGACGAAATCCATTGTTATGTGGTCCCACTTCCACTCGGGAACCGTCAACGGTTGCAACATTCCTGCCGGCCTTTGGTGTTCTGCTTTGATCTGTTGACAAGTCAGACATCGGCTTACGAAAGTAGAGACATCTCTCTTCATTCCAGGCCACCAGTAACTCATTCGTAAATCCCGATACATCTTCGTGGCACCAGGATGCACTGAGTAGATTGTCGCATGTGCCTCTGTCATCAACGTCCGACGGATTTCTTCATCTTTAGGCACGTACAACCGATTTCTGAATCGTAAGCTACCGTCCTCTCGAAATTCGAACTCCAATGGGGCGTCTCCATCTTGTTCATCTCGAATTTTCAAATACAGCTCGTCCGCTTTTTGCGCTTCGATAATTCGATCTAACAGTGTCGGTTTGAGAGTCAACGCTGCCAATCTCGTCTCAATCTCCCCGAAGTGAATTACTTCAACTCCGAGTTGGCATAATTCAGCACTTACTGCTTTCCGGCTCAACGCGTCTGCGACTACATTAGCTTTTCCTGGGTGATAATTTATCACGCAGTCGTAGTCCTTCACTAGTTCAAGCCATCGCCTTTGCCTCATATTCAACTCCTTCTGTGTGAAGAAGTACTTTAGGCTCTTATGATCTGTGAAGATCTCGCACCTTTCTCCATACAGATAGTGTCGCCAGATTTTGAGAGCGAACACTACTGCGGCGAGTTCAAGATCATGGGTGGGATAATTCTTCTCGTATGGCTTCAACTGTCGGGAGGCGTAAGAGATTACCTTCCCGTTTTGCATTAACACGCACCCCAAGCCGTTCTTCGAGGCGTCACTATACACCGAAAATCCTTCAGTGCCCGACGGTATTGCTAAAACTGGAGCAGTCGTCAGTCTCTTCTTCAACTCCTGAAAACTCTGCTCGCACTGTTCAGTCCATTTGAACGAGACATTCTTCTTTGTCAGGTTTGTGAGCGTTGAGGCAATGCTGGAGAAGTCTTTGATAAACTTCCGATAATATCCAGCAAGCCCGAGAAAACTCCTTACCTCAGTGGGAGTGGTCGGTCGTGGCCAATTTTCTATTGCCTCAATCTTGCTAGGGTCCACCGAAATTCCGCTCCCCGAAATGATGTGCCCCAGAAAAGCCACTTGTTCCAACCAGAACTCGCATTTCTTGAATTTAGCGAATAATTGCTTCTCTCGGAGAATTCCAAGGACCGTTCTCAGGTGTTCCTCGTGTTCTTCTTTGGTCTTCGAGTATACAAGGATATCATCGATAAACACTATAACGAAACGGTCTAGGAACTCCTTAAATACTCGATTCATCAGATCCATGAAAGCGGCAGGAGCATTCGTTAGCCCGAAAGGCATGACCAAGAATTCGTAGTGGCCGTACCTCGTGCTGAACGCAGTTTTCGGAACATCCTTTTCACGGATTTTCAACTGATGATAACCGGAACGCAGGTCGATTTTTGAGAACACCGTTGCCCCTTGTAATTGATCGAATAAATCATCTATCCTCGGTAAGGGGTACTTGTTCTTTATCGTGATTTTATTGAGTTCACGATAATCTATACACAATCTCATCGACCCGTCTTTCTTCTTTACGAAAAGTACCGGGGCTCCCCAGGGTGAGAAACTGGGTTGAATAAAACCCTTCTGCAACAATTCTTCCAATTGCTCCTTCAATTCCCGCAATTCATTTGGTGCTAATCGATACGGGGCTTTAGAAATGGGGGCAGCTCCGGGCACAAGATCGATTACGAATTCAATCTCCCGATCTGGCGGTAATCCCGGGAGATCCTCGGGAAACACATCGGGATACTCCTTTACTATAGGAACTTTTTCTAGCTTTGGCTGAGGAGATTCTTCGGCTTTCACCGCAAAGATCAAAAATGCTTCGCAACCCGTATTCACGAGTCGCTGAGCTTTCAAAGCAGAGATCCTAGGGATTGTTTTATTGTTCATCTTTCCCGAAAATTCAAACTCCCCTCCCTCGGTCGATTGAAACCTAACTACTTTCTTCGCACAGTCTATGATTGCTCCATATTTCGAGAGCCAATCCATCCCGAATATGATGTCATAATCATTCATCGGAATCACTATCAGATCTACATTCAATTCTCGACCCTCAATTCTCACGGGACAGTTTCCTACTACTAAGTTCGTTCTAGTTGGATCTCCGTGGGGTAAGGAAACTATGTAGTTGCACAATGAAGGGGTAGGATAGATTCCCGCCCGGGTCACAAAACTGGCCGACACAAACGAGTGTGTGGCTCCAGAGTCAATCAGAATGGAAGATGGTACGTGAAAGATATTCAACGTACCAGTCACTACGGCTGGATTCGCCTCCGCCTCCTCGTTCGTCAATGTGAAAACCCTCGCAGGTACGGGTGGAGGTCGGATCAATTTCTGTGGTTGATTGTGCAACTGAGGCTGACCTTCCGTGCAGTTCCGTGCAGTGTGTCCCATCTTTCCGCACCGAAAGCACTGCAGATTCTGGGCCGGTCGAGGTCCGTAGCAGATACCGAAGTGGTTTCGTCCGCATTGTTGGCATTGGGGCGCCGGGTTCGGTGGTCGATTAGGGACGTTGGTCGGTCCCTGATAAGTGTTCGGGCGCCACATCTGCTGACCCGCTCGATTTCCTCTATTCTTCGGGCCCTTGCCGAAGAATGGGCGTTTCTGACTGCTTCCGCCTTGTTGAGACTCCCTCTTTCTGTTCACTTCCTGAGCTTCCCTTACTACACCTTCTGCCTGCTCAGCAATTAAGGCGCGCTCTGTCGCCTGGCGGAATTCCAGCTGGCGCACACCCCGCCACACTGAGGTCTCGGTAGAATTCGGGTTTCAGCCCCCGAAGGAATCTCGTAACTTTGAGAGCGTTCGTCGCTACGAGATGAGGAGCGAAGCGGGATAACTCCTCGAACTTGCGAATGTATTCTGCAACTGGCATTCGCCCTTGTTTCAGGTTCATGAACTCGTACATTCGCTGCTCTTGGTCATGAGCAGTGAAGTACTTTTCATAAAAGAGTTCTCTAAAACGCTCCCACGTCATAGTCGCGGGATCTTCCAACACCTTCACCGTGTTCCACCAGAATCGCGCGCTTCCCCGAAGTAGGGAAACGGCGCACAGCACTTTCTCGTTGTTCGGCACTCGACTATATACGAAAAGGTCTTCAATCGTGCCGATCCAATCTTCAGCCACCGCAGGGTTAGTGGCCTCGGCGAAATTTGGGGGATTCAGTTTGCGGAACCTCTCCCCGATAATTTCCACGTGATCGACTTGCGGGGAGGAACGGTGCTCAGATGAGCTTCGATGATTGATTAGATCATGGATTTGTTCTGACTGACGTTGGATTAGTTCAGTCAAACGTTGGATGGTATCACGCTCACGAGTTGGGGACTCAGGTTCGTCCCGCCGACTAGTCTCACCTACGAACTCTCGTCTCGGTCGTCCTCTCGACATTTTCCAAATACTATAACACATGAGTGACCACATAAGTATCACATAGTCACGTCAGCACACAACACTTACAGGCGAGGCTGGTCTCCAGGCTTCTGAGCGGCGGTACATGGACAGTCTTCAGAACCTAAAACCTAACGCTCTGATACCACCTGTCGCGCCCCTACTTCCTAATTAAATTAGTTGGCGGATTTCCGCAACAGAAGTCGCGGAGGACCCGATTTATTAAAAACTTTTAATAAAATAATTTACATTTCATATCAAAGGTCGGGTTTTACAAAATAGCGTCATATCTACACACCGGGCCGAAGCCCCAAAATCTGACCCGACTAAACTAAACTACGCCTCTCCACAGGTCGCGTCCCATGTACCGCTCCGCCCTCAAAAGCCCGTGGAGTCACCGCTGCCAGCCCGCCTACAGCTAACCCTGACACCCATCGGTGTCGGGCGCAGTCTCACCTATAAAATAAAACCCTGAGCAAAAACGCCCAGTAGGTGGCAGTAAAAACATGCAATGCATATGCGTGCGTGCACTCAACCCAATCCCATGTCCTCACACATGAAATATGCACGCTCGACCTATCTCACGTCTCATCACATATCAGGGCCCTAGGCTAGACTCGGCACCCACGCGCGCATGGCAAGGTACGCCATAATCATGCGGTAGCCCACGCCGGCCGTGCCGGGTTGCTCCTTCCGCACACAATCTCAACCCGACGGTGTTACACCTTGGTGTAACTCCCCGAGTAGTCTACCACTACTCGGGTAGACAGGAATCTCACATCTGTCTGCCGTCCCTGAGCCAATATAACATCGGTGGTGTGCACCTCGGGTGGCTCAATCCCGAGTAGATGGGTGTCGCAAACCCCCTCTCCCACCAGGTGCCCTATCGAGTCTAAACCTGACTACCAACATCGGTAACTCTACCCCACTCATCCGACACCGTAAGGCGTCACCGTATGATTACGGTACATCATCATCCTCACCCGTGCATGTCGTGATATGCACATACAAATCAATCACATGAACACATCACATTTCGTAAAATAGTAAATAGTAAAACACGGAAAATATTATATTTTATTAAAATCCGATACTAGGCCGAAGGTTTTAAAATCCCAAAATATTATTTATAATTTAAAATATGGGTTGACTCTATTTATATATTATAATACGAAAATATTTCATTTTAAAACTGATTTGGGCTCAGAATAATTTTATTTAAAGTATTTGGGCCTAAAATAGGGCAAAGCCCAAAATCAAAACCGTTGGTCAACTCTGGTCAAAGCCCAAATCTGATTTCGCCCGAAACCCACATTTAAAACCTTGGTCAACGCGCGAAACGATCGGATCAATGCCCGATTTTGTGAAATCACTCACTGCGTAACGCGAATCGCCCGATTTAAAATTGGTCAACCCGAAACAGCACGGTCAACACCCGATTTCATGAGACTTTCGGCGATTTCGCAAATCGCTCGATTTGACGCTGAAGCTCGATTTGAATCTCGCGAATCGCCCGATTTCTCTCGCAGGAATCACCCCGCGATTTGAAATCGGCCCGCGAAACCCAAAATCGGTCCGGCGCTATCTCACAGCTTGCAAATTGCTTCAGCCCGCGAAATCTGATTTCTGGCCCGCGAAATCCGTTTTTACTCACACTTAAAAATCAATTGGGCCCGCGAAACACTTTCACGACCCGAAATCCAATTCGGCCGATTTCCTATCAGTTAAAGAATCACTTTTCGCTCGATTTGTAAACTAAATACAAGCCCGCGAATTAAAATCGTCCGAAACCTACAAATCGCCCGATTTACACTCAAACGCAGGCCCTCCATTTCAAAATCGCCCGAAAACTTCAAATCACCTGATTTCGCAAAATCCAATTGGCCCATGAAATTATAATCGCCCGAAACTAATAATCGGTCAAACTAATAACTACCCGATTTCAAAATCGCCCGAAATCATCTAACACTAAATTTGCCTAACGCAGCCACCTTCAAAGCATAAAATCGCCCGATTTCTTTTAAACCTTCAACTATAAAACCCAAAATTTCCAGAAATCTCACACGTTCTTCATCACATAAGCACGTCGATTAATTCAACCAATCCAAGAACTCATATGTTGAGCTCGAAATCACGTTAAAACACATAGCAAACATACCACGAAAATTATCAAAATTGTAAAACTCAAAAACATAAAATTCGATTGGCCTTCCAATCGATTTTTAGCAACTTTACCGAATGTAGTACACTTTAAAAAGGGTTTGTAGGGGTATAAACCACCTACCTTTCCTCCAAGCTTGTTTGAGATAAATTCCTAGCTAGAAGATTAGTTCGAGCTTGCCTAAATCTGCTCTCTTTCGTTCGGCACTATTATAACATGCAAAAGATTAAAGAAAACATAAGCTTATGGAGGATTTGATTTCGTTAAACAAGGTTCTTACCTCCTTAGCTTGTTTAGATAATTCCCTAGGTGGAGAAATTCGATCAAGCTTGCCAAAGGAATTTCCTTTGCTCTCTTCGTCACTTTGAAGGTTTCAAGTGAAGGTTTTTATTTTTCTTTTTGCACCAATCTCACGTCTCTCTCTTTGACCAAATAATGAATATTTTATGCAAAATATCTAGGAAAGGCATGGTCTCAACGTGAGGTTTCCCACAAATTAGGGAATTTCCATACTTATCCTATTATTTAAATTCTTTTGGGTCAAATTAATCATCTCTTGGGCCTTCCTATTTATTTCTTTGGGCCATTTTTGTTTCCCAAGTTAATTACTTCAAGTTGGGCTTTATTTAATTAAATTTGGGCTCTACTATTATTTGACCTATTTTATTACTTGTACTTCCTAAACAATTTCGGCCCAACTAATATTTTCGGCTTACTCCCGAAAATTCGGTTTCGTTCGGAAATCATCTTCATTAATTTCGGACATTACAAAAATAATCCCGTATTAATTTTACGGGTATTACACGTGATTTCCGGGAGTGGAATCTCCGTGGACCCGAGTAAGATTGAGGCCGTGAACAATTGGCCACGACCAACTACTCCGACCGAGATCCGAAGTTTTCCTAGGACTTGCGGGATACTACCGCAAGTTTATAGCTGACTTCTCTAGCATCGCCTCAACACTGACGAACTTGACCAGAAAGAACGTACCTTTCAAATGGTCTGAAGCGTGCGAACAAAGCTTTCAGGAATTGAAGAAGCGACTCACTTTTGCTCCCATTCTAACAATACCATCGGGAACGGGAGGATTCTCAGTCTATAGTGATGCCTCGAAGAACGGACTAGGATGCGTGCTAATGCAGAATGGGAAGGTGATCGCTTATGCGTCACGACAACTAAAAGAATGCGAAAAGAACTACCCACGACTTAGAACTTGCAGCAGTCGTCTTCGCCTTAAAGATTTGGAGACACTACCTTTACGGAGAAAGGTGTGAAATCTTTACAGACCATAAGAGTTTGAAATATTTCTTCACACAGAAAGAGTTGAATATGAGGCAACGACGATGGCTGGAACTTGTAAAAGACTACGACTGCGTTATCAATTATCATCCGGGCAAAGCGAACGTAGTCGCAGACGCACTTAGTCGAAAGGCGATGAGTACGGAATTACACAGGCTTGGAGTGGAAATAGTCAATTTGGGCGAAGTCGAAACGAAACTAGCAGCACTGACTCTTCAACCGACGTTGCTAGAACGAATTCAAAGAGCACAAGAAGAGGATGAATTCTACCTAAAGGCGAAGGATACACTACCCGAAGACTCCGAAATCCGGGCAGACGGAACCCTGTTATACAAGAATCGGCTATACGTGCCCAACGACGAGGAGATACGACGAACGATAATGACAGAGGCGCACGCAACAACTTACTCAGTACACCCGGGCGCGACAAAGATGTACCAAGATTTGCGAATCATATATTGGTTGCCGGGAATGAAGAAGGATATCGCTACGTTCGTAAGTAGATGTATGACGTGCCAGCTGATCAAAGCGGAACACCAGCGACCAGCTGGAACTCTGCAGCCTTTACCGATTCCTGAATGGAAATGGGACCATATCACGATGGACTTCGTCGTTGGTTTGCCTAAAACGACGAAAGGCCACGATGCCATTTGGGTGATTGTTGATCGCCTAACCAAATCAGCCCATTTCATTCCTATTAGCTCCACTTTATCTATGGAACGATATGCCGAATTGTACATTCAGGAAATTGTTCGACTCCATGGAATCCCAATCCCCATCGTCTCGGATCGAGATTCGAGGTTTCTATCCAACTTCTGGCAGAGCTTACAAAAAGCAATGGGTACTAAGCTCTCGTTCAGTACTGCGTACCATCCTCAAACCGACGGACAGTCTGAACGGACGATCCAAACCCTTGAGGACATGTTACGAGCATGCGTGCTAGACTTCAAGAGAAACTGGAGTAAGTACTTGCCGCTGATCGAATTTTCTTACAACAATAGCTTCCATGCTACAATCGGGATGGCACCGTACGAAGCATTGTACGGGCGCAAGTGTAGATCCCCTGTGCATTGGGACGTAATCGGTGAACGAGCTTTATTAGGACCCGATATGATCCGAGAAACAACAGAAGCAGTGACCAAGATTCGAGAAAGAATGCGAACTACTCAGAGTCGACTTAAGAGTTACGCTGATCGTCGACGACGACCTTTGGAATTCGCAGAAGATGACCAAGTATTTTTGAAGATCTCCCCGATGAAAGGAGTAAAGCGTTTTGGAAAGAAGGGCAAGCTAAGTCCTAGATACATAGGCCCCTTCAATATAGTCAAACGAGTTGGCGAGGTTGCGTACCAGTTAGAACTGCCGGCTTCATTATCGCAAGTTCACGACGTATTTCACGTATCGACATTACGAAAATACGTCGCGGACCCAAGTCATGTGATCCAGAACGAGCTTCTTTATCAACAGCTCAAGCCCGACTTGAGTTACGAAGAGAAGCCTGTAGAGATTCTGATGTACGAATCGAAACGACTACGGAATAAGACTATTCCGTTAGTTAAGGTTTTGTGGCAAAATCAATCAGTTGAGGAAGCCACTTAGGAGCGTGAGGATGATATGAGAGTTCGTTATCCAGAGTTATTCCAGTCGGCGTAATTTCGGGGACGAAATTCTTTTAAGGGGAGGAGGATGTAATACCCGTAAAAATATAATAATAGATTTTGATGTAATCAATATAATTTGTGAATTAAGATCGATTTTTATAGTTTCAAATAATGTCCGAAAATAATAATCAAGTACTGATGTTAGAACCATAAAATAATAATAATAAAATAATGCTAAAAATAACATAGGGACTTGACGTTGGGCTATTTAATACATAGTTAAGGCCCAAGTTTTTGCAAAGATTAACATGGAAAACTAAGTTACTTATACCTTAGGGAAAGTTACGTCATCAACTTGTCCCATCATCTCTAACTTCAAAATCTTAATACTTATCTAAGACATATATTCCCTATGAAAACGATTAGTAAGAAGGACTCTCAAAACAAAGGCAACGTCGAGTAGAGAATTCAGCAACTAGGAGAGTTAGCAAATCGAAAATCGGATTGACGTATGCAAAAGTTTTCAGGATTACTTGATTCAGTAATGCTTAGCATGTTTTCACTTATATATATAGTTAATACACGACTTTATGCAATCATAGGAGCTCGAAATATAACTTGTTTAGGAAACCGTAAGTTTTGAGAATCATTTCAGATTCATAACTACTTATGTGAAGCTTATTTGAAGCATGTGATATTTTCTAGGATTTCTTATGTTCTATAGAAATCATGGTGTTTCTTAGAATTTATTTTTTTAGCCTACGATTTTCAGGAATTGAAATTATTTTTGAATATAATCTTGATAGTATAAGAATTTCATTAAGGTTTTTTTTTTTTTTGGGGAAGAATCACGATTTTTCAGAAGATCTCGGCATGGTATTATACCACCAAAGATTTCGAAAGATATTATAGATAGATGTCGAGATATATAATAAAAAGGATTTCGAGATGTATAGTAAATAAATGTCGAGATACACAGTAGAAAAATTTCGAGATGCCACAGTGGTTCTTCTTATACGAAGATGTCGAATATAATAACTTTCATGGTAGGATCTCGAGATGCGTTATACTAAGATTTTGAAATGAATAAATAAAAGATGTCGATATGTATAACAGGAAGATCTCGAGATATATTTCTTAAAGAACTCGACATTGTATATATGACTTCGACATTTATCTTTCAAAGATCTCAATATATCATTAAGGGGCTCGACATTTGTATTTCGACATTTTGTAGGAATAGATCTCGACATTTATTAGGTCTTGAGAAGTAATAGCTATCAACAAACAAATGATCTCGAGATTTATTTTTTTATATATACATAGAAGATTTCGACATTTACCTATCTCGACAAATACTAAAGATCTCGACATCTGAAAGATGTCGAGATTTGATGGATGTCGATATTTACAAGAAATTTCGATATTTTAGGGTTTATTTAATTTTTAGGAATTTCATTATTTTTAGGTTTTCATAAATTTTAGGGTTTTGATAATTTTAGCATTTTCGAAATTTATATAAATTAGTAAATTAATATGAAAATTTTTATTATTATATTCAGAGGATCGATATATAGGGATTACGCCAGTGTTTACGTGTTGTAGGTACTGAGTCTGACGTTGATATGCGTCGAGACTGAGGAGGCTGATGGCGGTGCTCCACGGACTTTTGAGGGCGGTGCGGTACATGGATGAAGACCTGCGGAGCGGCATTAGCGCTTTTTGTTCTTTTGATATTTTGGGGCTTCGGCCCATGTACAGAGATAGCGATGTAGACGGATTTTATATATATTATTTTAGGAAAAAGTTTTAGTTAGACGGGCCTTCCGCGGCTTACGTTGCGGAAATCCGCCACTAATCCTAATTAGAAAAGTAGGGTCGCCACAACAAGTAGGTAGAAAAGCCATGCAGACCAAAGACGCCGACCACTGGAATTCGAAGTAAACGATCTGGTAGTTGAAGGCATCGCTGATGAAGGGCGTAAGGAGATTCGGAAGAAAAGGGAAACTAAGCCCAAGATGCATTGGCCCATTCAGAATAGTAAAAAGAGTTGGTGAAGTAGCGTACCGGTTGGAATTGCCAGCATCGTTGTCGCAAGTGCACGCCACATTTCAACTCTACGAAAGTATATCGCCGACCCGAATCATGTGCTAGAAAGCGAGTTTCTATACCAATAGTTGTAACCAGACCTAAGTTACGAGGAGATACCTGTAGAGATATTGATGTACGAAACTAAGCAACTTAGGAATAAGGAGATCTCATTAGTAAAGGTCTTGTGGAGTAACCAGTCAACAGAGGATGCCACTAAGTAACGTGAGGACGAAATGAGAGTTCGCTATCCTGATTTGTTCGAAACGGGCTGATTCGGGGGCGAAATCCTCTTAAGGGGGAGGATGTAGAACCCCGAGTCCCCGTAAGCTAGTTTGGCCAATAAAATTTCATTCACGACCTATGTGACTATATAAATGTTCGTGCACGTCTTATGCTTATGTGATTTTTTTGAATTTTGTGCCTAAGTGGCTATATGAATTTTTGTGTGCTAAATTTTTGTGCTTAAATGAATTACGTGAATTTTGTGCGCGAATAATATCTATATTACTGAGGATTTTCGAATATATAGGAACAAGGGAAATTGAATTAAATAACATTAGAAATTGCCTCAAATGGACTATAAATTATTAAAGGTATAGGTTTAAGTAATTGGCCCAAACTAAAAGCCCAACTTGAGAGGGAACAAAGCTTCCTCAAAATTGGGAGACCTCACGCCACCTAAGTCCCATCACCATGCCCCTTGTTAAAAATATCTAATCTAACTTTTTAAAATCCATAACCCCACTTAGATAGAAACCAACGAAAGCTCAAGGGAAGAAGAAAGAAAGAAATCGAAGGAAGCTCAAAATTTCGCCCTCAAGTTAGCTTCGAATTTGAAGTTAGTAAGTGAAATTATCGCGTTAAGCTATTATGATTTCCATTTCTAGGGTTACTTAGTAAAATTATAATTAGGATTAAGGAAACTTAAGGAGTTTAAGTGTACCCTAGACGGCAAAAACACTAGGTTGAGGTGTAAAATCATAAACGAGGGTTTCGTTGAGATTAGCTAAGTGTTGGATAGCCCAACATATTTAGGGTTTATAAGTTTAGTATAAGATATCTTTGGGTAGGTTGGACATTTTAGAGAGGAAAAGGAATTTAGAACTTATGAATTCTGGGTAGATTGAGCTAATGAAGATTTGAAGATTTCGATTAATGTGAGACTTGTATGATAAATCGGCCGAATGGAGCAACATGTCATAGAATCGGGCGATTTTAGTTTGAGTGACAAATCGTGCGATTCCAAAATAACTTACATATAGTATAAGTCTCGGCAATTTTAGTTTGAGTACACCTCAAATCTACCGATTGAAGGGAATAGGGAATAGCACGGCGAAACTAAGTAATTAACTAGTAATCGAACGAATGAAGACCTTAAGAAATCGGGCGATATGTGGCATGTAAGTAATCGATCGAAAGTGAACGTTGAAGGAAATTTAATCGGGCGATTTAGGGCCCATATGACACACGGCGAAATCGCAATTAGGATGTGAAGAATCGGCTGATTGGGAGTTGGGAAGCATTCGGTGATTTCTATCATTTGGTGACCTCAAATCAGCCGAATGCCTTGAGCATTCCATGCATGAAATCGGGCGAATCAAGATGAAGGTATGATGACGGGAGCAAGCGGCGATATCAGCTTTAAACCAAACTAAATGAGCACTAATCGGGCGATTTGGAGCCACGTGTGACAAACGGCGAAAATCAAATCGGGCGATTCCATTCATGGACAAAACTGGCGATTTCTATTCCCACATGCTACAAATCAGGCGATTCAAAGCCTTACAGATTGGGCGCGAATCTAACACCAACAATCTACTAACTTTCGCCGAACTTCTTATGATTGAGTTGGTACTAACTAACTCAGAATTTAATCGGGCCGAGACTTAGCCTAGACTAGAATTGAGGGACATAGAGTTTCTAGCAAAGCAATATAGCCCAAATAATTTAGTACGACTTAATTATTTCATAAAGGCATAGCACTGATACGATGATATTTATGTCTAAAGGTCGAACAGTAGATAATCCCCGAAGCAGTAAGAACACGTAGCACGGACGACAGGTAAGTAAAAAGTCAACTACGACACGTAACTTGCTTGTGTATGACCTACATGCTTATGTGCTCACATGACGATACGTGAACTTTGCATGATTTGTTTTAGTTGTTATGCATGAGATCATGAAATGCATACACACATGATCATGACACGAGCATATGGACGCATGAATAGGATGAAAAATAGGAATGTCAGCGTGCGCTTTATAAGATCGCCTGTGTGCGATGGATATTCGCCGATGTTGGCGTCTGATGTCGACTCAATGTAGAGTCACGGCTCTTCTATGCGACCATGGCGATGCACGATGCCGAAGTTACCTGTTATGGAAGGTAGGGGGAATACCCCATAGCGGGAGATGCAACCTGGGGGATGCGACACGAGTGAAATGCGACACAGAGGGAACCTCTGGTGTTGGCGACCTCGGTGTTGGCTACCAGTGAGAAGCGCCCACGTGATAGGCAACGCTGGGACAGGAAAGGTACCTTCGGGTAACCTCTCAGTGTGTGAACCTTCACATATGTATGAATCCCTTGAGGATTAGAGCTCTATGAAATGGCGCATAGTAAGATAGAAAGCCGAGGGTCCATATGAAACGAGAGTACAAAACAGTATGAGGGTTAGTAAGCTTCGGCGAGGATTGCCGTGGCGAGTTAGGACACGTGCATACATGCCTAATTTCTGCTTACTGAGCCACGACGGCTCACTCTTACGTTACGTGTTGTACGTACCAGCGACCATGGTACGTGATCGTTTAGGATGCAAGGCCTATCTTTTGGAGCTTCCAGCTGCTTTTGGGGTGGGAGTGTGTGCATGGATGACGACCTGTGAGGCCGAGCGCATAAGAGTTATTTTGCTGTGCATGTACACATACCTCATGTGAATAGGACTAGCACGAACATAGGAACCTTATGTAATTCCTTTGACTTGTATGAATGACTTCCATCATGTAAATGGAAAAATTTTATGCGCATTTTCGCATTTCTTCCAAGGCAATCGCACTATTAGGCTCTTAAGACAACGATAAAGTACGTAGCGAAGTTAGGGGTTCTGACACCGGTTGACCAGATTATTGGTGATCTTTCGGGTGGAGTACGGACATGTCATCAACACAGTGTCTCCAGCTGCTTCTTAAGCCAAAATGAGCCAACCAAGGTAGCAGACGCACTTAAAGACCCGGATTGGGTAATAGCTATGCAAGATGAGATCATCCAATTCGAACGTCTCCAAGTGTGGACTTTAGTACCCCGTCTGCATGGGAAAACCATTATCGGAAGGAAATGGGTGTTCAAGAACAAAAAGAATGAAGATGGGGATGGGGAAGTGGTCAGGAATAAAGCTAGGTTGGTTGCGAAGGGCTACAACCAACAGGAGGGCATTGACTATGACGAGACGTATCCCCTGTTGCCCGAATATAAACCATCCGCCTTTTCTTGGCTTATGCGGCTCACAATACCAAATAGACGTTAAGACCGCCTTTCTCAATGGCGTGTTAAAGGAGGAAGTCTACGTCGCTCAGCCAGAAGGCTTTGTTGATCAAGAACATCCCAATCACGTCTATCGATTGGACAAAACTCTCTACGGACTAAAACAAGCTCCACGTGCTTGGTATGATGTCCTGAGCAAATTCCTCGTGAAATCTGGGTTCATCCGAGGGACAATAAATACGACCCTCTTCATAAAATGGCAAGACAAAGACTTGATGGTCGTCCAAGTTTATGTAGACGACATCATCTTCGGATCAACAAATCCACGGCTATGCAGAGATTTGGAGATTTGATGAAGAGCAAATTCGAAATGAATCACATGGGAGAGATGAAATTCTTCTTGGGACTCCAAGTCAGGCAGCTCAAAGATGGCATCTTCATAAGTCAGACCAAATGCATCAAGGACATTCTAAAGAAGTTTCATCAAGATCAAAGCAAGCCTCTCAACACTCCTATGTCAACAAGCTGCAGGTTGGATGCCGATCCCACTGGAAAAGCGGTCGAAATCACCCTTTATCGCAGCATAATCGGCTCTCTTCTCTATCTCATCTCAAGCCGCCCGGATATTATGTTTTCCACTTGCGTCTGTGCCCGTTTCCAAGCCGACCCCAAAGAATCTTACATGTTTGCGGTCAAGCGGATTCTGCGCTACCTCAAGGGCACCGCTACCTTAGGTTTATGGTATCCTAAGGGCACAACTTTCAACTTAGTTGGTTACACTGATGCTGATTACGCAGGTTTCCGAATGGATAGGAAAAGCACAACTGGTTGCGCACAATTTCTAGGCGAAAAATTAGTCTCCTGGACATCCAAGAAGCAGAATTGCGTCTCGACATCGACGGCTGAGGCTGAATACATCGCGGCTGCTAGCTGTTGCTCGCAAATGTTATGGATGCGGACTTAACTTCGCGACTATGGGTACAAGTTAAATAATATACCAATTTATAGCGATAGTCAAAGTGCCATTGCGATTACGGCCTCGTTTGATATGAGTGTATAGGTGTGTATAGATACGTATGGGGTGTGTATGAATAAATTATCTTGTGGTTGTTATCTGTGTATAGTCATACATGCCTTTTATGGCTATACATGTCTATTACAAGGATTTTGGTTATAGGGCTTGTATATGCATACCCACCTCTAACGTGGTTACGGGGTGTGTATCACTAATCCATACACACTTATACATACCTCAAACACATCTATCACACACAGTTTATATCATTACACAAATAATTAATACACGCATATCAAACATGTTAAAAATACAATACCAACAAAATCTGTGTATACCAACCCATACACAAATAATTAATACCCATGCAATCCATTAATATAGTATCAAATGACCCCTACGTGTAATCCCGTTCACCACTCACGCACAAAACACATAGATATTAGATATCATTTTGTAAAAGATCACGTAGAAAAGGCACCTTTGACATTATTTTGTGAACACAGAATATCAACTAGCTGACATTTTCACCAAGACATTGGATGACAAACGATTCCAATTTCGTGTCAGAAAATTAGGCATGTTGAACCTTCCGTAATCTGTGCTTTACGTGCTCCTATGTGCTTTCACATGTTCTATGCTATGTGTTTTCTATACTTTAATGATATATCTTGCGTGAAATATTTCATAAACAAAATTACTATACATATAAATATATTATTAGGGGTATGACGATATCTTTAGGATGCTCGATCTAAGTAATGTATGAATTTCCTTGACATGCGACTGATTAATTGCTTAATTTTGTCAGTCTTAAGTCGCATTCTTGTGTCTAAAGTTCTTTCATAGACTCCACTAGACACAAAGCCACTTTATATGAGTGAGATTTCTAGCCTTTTATTTCTTTCGACGGATCTATTCTTGAGCGAGTCACACATTCATGGCTTGTCTTAACTAGTGATTCTTGGCCTCATACTCGCCTTGCGTTAGAATGTTAGGATGATGATTAGGGCACATAGGATATTCCTCACTCGGCCAAATATATACTTTTCAATCCTTTAACATAGCATTTAGTCATCCATTTTTGAGCCTTCTTCAAATTCCTTTTCTTCATTTGAAAACCCTTTGAGCCTTCAACCGACAATCTCAACTTCTGGCGGGATGTTCAATCGAGAAAAGGAGGGGGAGAAAAACGAGACGAACCAACTCGACCAGCTCGGCCGCAACCATCGACTTTGGCCCAACACCTTGCAACACGGCCGGATGAGCTAACATGGCCACAAGCTTCAGCTGCGGCAACACAAAGCACACGACTACCTAGCTCTGCCATTGGCCCACAAGCACGGCGTGAATGGCGTCGTGTTGCTAATAAGGACAAGGGCAAAGCCCTGCTTGAGGAGGCTAATAGGGTTGCTAAGAACATGGAGGACAGACAGGTCTCGGGGCAGGGACACACCTGCGAATCACATAACAAGGAACAGCAGCCAAGTGATGGTTGCTCGACAAGCATGGCCCCCGCTACCACGTCGACCTATGAGGACTATAACCCTTTTACGGTCCTTGCTGAATTAAAATGAGAGAACACCAAAACCGAGGATCCTAGAGCGGCCCTGTCAACGGGTTTCCCATGATCCCAAGCATCGTTTGGAATACACGTGGTCTAAACATGTTAGACCACAGATGGGCAGTGAAGGAGTTGGTTACAAAGTACAATCTGAAGATTATGGGTCTCACTGAGACGAGGGTTTCGGAGCAAAATGTCTCTAATATGACTCAATCGATCAACAATTCGAACTGGTTTTATGAATATGATGACGGACCTGCTTCTCGTATCTGGGTGGGTTGGGACTCAAACTTCGTGACTGTAACGATTGAGGCGTTCACAACACAGGTCATCCATTGTAAGGTGCTAGCTAGTCTTGGAAGAAAGGCTGGAGTTTTACATCTCATTCATTTATGGGCTGAATCTACGCTCGGAACGACGGGACTTTGGGCCGGCCTCACTGCAACTTCTAGGACAAGGGAGAATGATCTGTGGGTTGTGATGGGAGACATTAACGATCTTGGATAGTAAGGAGGCTCGGGGAGGCACACCGGGGGCGGCTGCCTTACATGGCATCTTGCTTTACTTTCTCTGATCTTATCGGCCTACCAAGGGTGGGACCATTATTCACGTGGTATAACTAGCAAAGTGGCACCACAGGTATTTGGCGGCGACTTGATAGAATGGTGGGAAACCCCTCTTGGTTTGCCCGTTTTGGTGACTTGGTCTATCCGTGTGCTCTCCCGTCTACCTCGGACCATTCGCCGCTCATTTTGGAGGCTAATAATCCAGCACGGGCTACGGGCGCTATTTTTAGATTTGATAATTTCTTAGTCAAGGACCCTCGGTTCATGCATTTGGTGGAGGAATCGTGGAAATGGCACGTTGATGGCTACCCCCTGTTCGCCGTTGTTAAAAGACTAACGGGAGTCAAACATGCTATGAAGCGGCTTCCCAGCGATAAAAGGAGACCTCAATTGCAACACTCTTGAATGATTCCTTGACATCGTGCAGGAGATTGCCATACAACATCCTATGGAGCCGAACCTCCTCCTCATCGAGAAACGTTGCCGATTTGCTTATGCTAGAGCGGTGGAAACGGAACACGCAGCACTAACACAAAGAGCAAAAGTGGCGTGGCTTAAGGACGAGGACCAATGCACCTCCTTCTTTTTCAAGAAAGTGGCCACACGTCGGGCTAATAACCGGATTTTCTTTTTTGAAAATGAAGCGGGGGACACTTTCGAGGGCGATGATCAAGTGCGAGCCGAACTGATCCGATTTTACACGGAATTTTTTGGTCAATCAACCCGCACGAATCCCATATCGACTGATATGATTGCGCCTTATATGGAGCAAAAACTTAGCATGGATGAGGCTGAAGCGATGATAGAACCGATCAGTGACGAGGAGATCAGAAGAGCATTTTTTTCTATGAGAGACAACAAATTCCGCGAACCTAATCGGTTTCAGCGGCTTTCTTCAAGCATGCTTGGGCTACGGTTGGAACAGATATTACTCATGTGATAAAGGAATTTTTCAGAACGGGGTTTCTCCTGAAGGAACTTAACTCCACGCTGATTACGCTCATTCCCAAAAGTGATAACCCTCGTTTGACCAAGGACTTAAGACCAATCTCCTACTGCAATGTACTCGATAAAATCATCTCCAAAGTCATTGCGAATTGCTTGAAGGGCTGCCTTGGTCGACTTATCCACCCGACGCAAATAGCCTTTATCCCCGGCCGACGTATGTCGGATAATATCCTCCTAGAACAAGAGGTTTGCCAAGGGTATAACAGCGTGGGATTACCTTACCGGGTGTAGTGGGACTTTATCCTTGGCATGCTTGAAGCACTTAACTTCCATAGTACCTTCGTGGGCTGGATCCGAGCATGCCTTACGACGCCTTTCTACTCCATCAATTTAAATGGCAGACCTGAAGGTTTCTTTCAGGGCGACACGGCCTTAAGCAGGGAGATCCTATATCACCTTACCTCTTTACGCTCGTGATGGAAGTCTTGCATGGCATTATTACTGATGGGATTTGATGTAACACCAGATTCTGTTATCATTGGAAATGCGAGACTACGAAGCTTTTCATGCTCCCCCCCCGCGGATGATATCCTTCTTTTCTCGCATGCGGATTTGGACTCGGTGAGCGTTTTAAAAAACTGCCTGGAAGCGAGATGTTCATTTCTAAAAGGGCCGATCGTCTAAAGGTTCCTATTCAGGCTGTGATGAGAGTCCACTTGGATCTCTTCCTGTTTGCTACCTTGGAGTCCCTCTTATCACTTCGAGACTTACTATTGCTGACCGTGCCCCGCTCCTCAGCAGGATTGATCGACGCTTGGGTTCTTGGACTAATCTATCCCTATCCTACGCGGGACGGGTCCAAGTCATTAAATCGGTCCTACTTGGGTTTCATACTTGTTAGGCGGGTGTTTTTCTCCTTCCCAAGGAATCATTAAGAGCATTGAGGCTAGACTTCGGGGTTTCTTGTGGAGAGGCTCGTCCACTAACGTGGCTTGGGTTGACATTTGCTTACCAAGGAGGAAGACGGCTTGGGGATTAGATCAATTGAAACCGACAATAAGGCTCTTTTATTGCAACTTCTTTGGAATCTGTTGAATAGGGAGACATCTTCGATCTGGGCCTCATGAATTCTGCAAACGCGGGTTCATAACAATCGCTTTGGTCCATCAGATCCTCATCACGCACTTCGTGGAGTTGGAAGAAGATCTTAAAACTTCGGGACCACATTGCCCTCATCACTTTCGGCATTGGGAACGGAGCTACCGTACGGATGTGGACCAATCCTTGGCTGCTCACGGGTCCCATGATTGATCGCTTCCCGCGTGGCCCTGTGATCATGGGTCTTCCGCTTGACTCGAAGCTTAGTGAAGTGATACGCGAGGAAGGCTGGTGCTGGCCTGCTCGTAACTCGGTGGAGTATCAGGAAATCGAGTCTTTACTTCCCCATGTTAGGCTTAATGAGGAGGATACGATTAATTAGAATGCGTCTTCGAACGATGTTTTCTCTACCCGCTCGACTAGGGAGAGTATCCGTCTGCGGCGTCCTATTGTACCATGGTACACGCTCTTTGGCGGCCCACTTGCCATACCAAGACATGAGATCATACTTTGGCTTGCTATCAGGGATAGACTTGCGACGAGAGATAAACCTTGGGTCGCGGCTAAGGCTGGATGTTCTACTTGCTTACTTTGCGACTCGCAAGAGGTGGAGACTACTAGGCATCTTTTCTTCGAGTGTCCCTATTCCAGAAGTTGCCTTCGGTGAGAGACTGCGATTTTCCTGGCCGGTTAGGGATTGGCTCGCTGGTATTCGTTGGGCGGTTCGACGCTTGAGGGGTAGACACTTAGCTAGGCTGGGTCCTCGACATGCGTTGGCTTCGTTGGATTACCACCTATGGATAAAGCGTAACAAAAGATGGCACGATGGAAGGCAACGCCAGTCGGGTCAGCTTATTGCTGATATTGAAACGTTACTTGGTCTACGTCTTTCCACTCTCTCCATGTAATACCCGTAACTTTAATACGGGATTTTGATGTAATTAATATGGTTTTTGAATTAAGACCGGGATAGCGAAATGAAAGTTGCGAAACGAAAAATATAGATCTTTATAGTTTCAAGCTAATTAAAGAATATCTGAAAATAATAATATAAATACCAAGAATATTAGGTCTATGATTGATAAAATAATAATATAGAGACCCGTGATATTGGGCTTTGTTTATCACGTAATTAAAGCCCAAAGTTTGCAAAAGATAAATATTAGGAATGAAGTTACTTCAGTTGAGGGAAATGTCGTCACCTACTAGTCCTTTCAACACAATTATCAAAGCCTTAATGCATATCCAATATGAGTTGAGGTCATTAATAAAGAAAGAGCTCACATTAGCAAAGACAAATAACAATAATAGCAATAGGAGAACTTGCGACTAAGACCACTAACAAATCCCAAGAGTTGCAAGGAAAAGGTATGCCAAATCTCCTACACGTTGCATACTTAGTATAGTTTCAGTGATTATATGATGCTTTTATGATTATGAAGGTTCTCTAAATACTTCAAATACTGAAACACTAAAAGTTTCGAATTTTAATTTGCTTTCAAGTACTGTTTACGTGAACCCATTAATTTTTATGTTTAGGAAACATGTAAGGAGTAGATGATTATAGAGGATACGATTTTCTGAAATTAGGAAGGAATTTCTAAGATAATTAGGAGAATAGATGAGTTCAACATGTACACTTTTCACGATTTGTACATGAAGGATGGGAACTGAAGTTTCGACATCCTAGGGTTCCTTAGATTTCAAAAGTTTTCTGATATCTTATTTTATTAAAAGGTTCTAAACCATGAATGTTAATTAGCACTTAGGATCCAGTATATAAAATATTAATGAAGGTTGAATTTAAGGGTACCGTATTCTGTATTAGAAATGATTTTTGAAGATGATTTTGATAGTACTGATTTTAGGGTTTCTGGGAGAATCACGGCTTGTTCTTAGGAAAATGTCGAGACTAGGATAGATGCTGAAAGGGTAGATGTCGAAATAAATAAATAGGTAAGATGTCGACATTATTAAAGATATCGATATAGGGTAATTCTGGTAGAAATCGAAATGTGTGATAGCTTTCGACATTTATATTGATGTCTCGACATTTGAAGGGTTTTAACTCTCGAGATTTATTTTTTATGTATAGAAGAGTTCTCGACATTTCTAACAGATCCCGACATTTTATGGAACAGTTCTCGACAGTTGTATTCGACATTTTATAGGAATTGAGTTCGACATTTTTCAAGAAATAGTGGTCTCGATATTTTATTAGATGCCTCGACATTTTGAGTTCGACATTTTCAATGTTGTTTCGACATTTGTTCTTTATTCAACTTAAAGCTCGACATTTTCAAGAAACAATAGTTCGACATTTCTAATTCGACATTTTGGTAAGAATTGGTTTCGACATTTGTAAGATGTCAACACATACAATGATATCGATATTTCTATGTCATATAAGCTCGACATTTATAGTTGTTTTAGATTCGACATTTATAGAATGTCGATATAATGACCTCGACATTATTTGTCCAACATAAAATTTCGACATCTTTAACTAACAGACCTCGACATTTTGATAAAGCTAAACAGGTCTCGACTTTTATTAGGTCTTGAAAAGTAATAGCAAATAGCTCGACATTTTATTAGATGATTTCGACATTTTGGTTTAGTTAATAAATTTTCGATATTTTAGGATTTTGTTATATTCTAGGGTTTTCAATATTTTAGGGTTTATTTATTTTTAGGAATATCATTATTTTTAAGTTTTCATAAATTTTAGGGTTGTCTATAATTAGAATTTGGGAACTTAAAAACTTATACAGTTTAGCAAATATACTGATATGATAATATTTATTTGTTCAGAGGGTCGATATATAGAGACTACGTCAGACCTTTTATTTAACGCTAGCGGGAGGACAGGTAGGTGGATTATCCATCTACAATACGTAAACACAAATTATGTGTTTTCATGTGATTATGTGACTTACGTGACTTACATGCTTTACCTGTTTTACGTACGTTTTACGTGGATCATGCTTTATGAATTTTATGTATATGCATAGCACATGCATATCACGTTAGAGAGAGAGCTGGTTGTACCGTATTGAGACGGTGATATGAGATATTGACGTACGGGGTAGAATGAGAGGCTTGTGATTGGTGACTCTTAGAGGAGTCGAGGTTGGGCTCACTGGGCACCTGGCGGAGACAGGCGTGATCGATCTGTCTACTCGGGCGTGACCGTCCCGAGGTGCATATCGCCGAGATATTGATTTGACCTGATAGGAGGCCATTGGCGTGATCGTCCAGTGCACTATCAGTGTATACTTTTGGTGCGGAGCGACCCGGTAGGAGGCCATTGGCGTGATCGTCCAGTGCACTACCAGGGTAGGCTGCCGCGAGACTTGGGGGTGGCCTCCCAGTAGTCTTTGCGCGCGAGGGTGTCGAGCCTAACCTAGGGCCCTGTGTTGTGTGAAATAGGAATGTGGGAAAAGAAAGAGTGTGCATTATATCATGTTGTGAGATATTGGGGTTGGGATTGAGTGCACACTTGCATACATGCATTTTATTCACCTACTGGGCAAATTGCTCAGTGTTTACGTGTTGTAGGTACTGAGTCCGACGTTGAAACGCGTCGTGACTGAGGCGGCTGGTGGCGGTGCTCCACGGACTTTTGAGGGCGGTGCGGTACATGGATGAAGACCTGTGGAGCGGCTTTAGGACTTTTGGTTATTTTGATATTTTTGGGGCTTCGGCCCGTGTACAGAGATAACGATGTAGACGGATTTTTATATTAGTGTATATTATTTTAGGAAAAAGTTTTAATTAGACGGGCCTTCCGCGGCTTACGTTGCGGAAATCCGCCACTAATCTTAATTAGAAAAGTAGGGTCGCCACAGGTGGTATCAGAGCTTCGGCTTTAGATTCTGAAGACTGTCCATGTACTGCCGCTCAAAAGTCTGGAGAACCAGCCTGGCCTGTAAGTTTGATTGATTATATGGTTACGTGTTATTTGATATATGTGCTTTCTGTGAATAATTGTAGAAATAGTTAAGAAATGCCAAGGACACGTAGAGAAGCGGGTGAAACTAGTCGTAGGGCGGGTTCCGAAACCCCACCGAATGAGGACCGCTCTACCATTCATCAGTTAACTGATCTGATCCGACGGCAGTCCGATCAGATTAATGATCTCATCCATCGCCAAAATTCCTCGGAACGTCACTCATCCCCAGGCCTAGAACGTGTAGAAGCAGCCGGGGAAAGGTTCCGAAGGTTAAACCCCCCTTCGTTTGAGGAAGCTGCCGATCCTACCTACGCGGAGGATTGGCTCAGAACTATCGAAAATATGTTCCGCGTCAGTCATCTTCCTGATACTGAGAAGGTGACTTGTGCCACTTTTATGTTACGTGGGAACGCGGGCTACTGGTGGGACACCATCCAGGTGCTCGAGGATCCCACTATGATGACCTGGGAGAGATTTAAGACTCTCTTCCGAGGAAAGTACTTCACGGCGCCAGATCGAGCGCAGAAGCTGAACGAGTTTATCAATCTGAAACAAGGAGGGATGTCTGTAGCAGACTACATTCGCAAATTCGAGCAGTTGTCTAGGTTTGCGCCACATATCGTGGCCACAGACGAGCTGAAGATAGAACGTTTTCTGGAAGGTCTCAAACCTGAAATCTTCCGGAGCGTAAGTATGTACGATACGGAAGGGAAGACTTATGCCCGTATCGCTGAAAGAGCAATCCTAGCTGAACAGGCGGAGAGCAGGGTTACAAAGGCACAGGATGCAAAGCGGAGAATAGAAGGACAACAAGGAGGAGGAAACCAGAAACGTCAATTTTTCGGCAAAGGACCAAATTATCGCGGGAATCAACCGGGCCAGCAGAACTGGAGGCCAAGACCGAACCTAGGGCCATTTAACGTTGCGAATCGGCCCTCAGGTGCTGCGACTCAATGCCGACAGTGTGGGCGTTTCCATTCTGGTCCGTGCTATGGACCAAGACCAAACCCGACCCCACAATGCTTTCGATGTGGGAAAATAGGACACTACGCTAGGAACTGCAACGAACATGTACCTCAAGTTCCGAACCGACCGTTGATTCGACCCCCTCCAGTGCCAGCACGGGTCTTTACTCTAACGAATGAGGAGGCCGAAGCAAATCCTTCCGTAGTGACGGGTACGTTGACTATCTATGACGTGCCCACTTCTGTGTTAATTGACTCTGGGGCTACACATTCATTCGTGTCGGCTAAATATGTGGAAAAGGTGGGAGTTTCTCCTATCTTATCTGAATGCAATTACATTGTTACCCTACCACACGGTGATCCGACACGCACTAACCAAGTGCTGGAAGGATGTTCTGTGAACATTGAGGGTAGAGATCTGAGTGTCGACCTGATTGTGATCCCAATGAATGACTATGATGTTATCTTTGGGATGGATTGGCTCTCGAAATATGGAGCCATTATAGATTGTCACAAGAAGGTCGTAAAATTTCAACTGCCCGAAGAAGAGGTGTTCACTTTTTCGGGAAAGACTACTTCGAATCATATTCCGCGAATCTCTGCGCTGAAGGCTCAACGACTATTGAGATCTGGTTGTGAGTCTTATCTAGTATATGCGGTAAAGGCAGAGGAGTTACCTCAGCCAGAACTGAAGGATGTACCGATAGTTAATGAGTATACTGATGTATTTACCGATGATCTCCCGGGGTTACCCCCTGATCGAGAAATACAGTTTACGATAGATCTGATACCGGGGTCCGCCCCAATTTCTAAAGCTCCTTATCGCTTAGCGCCGAATGAACTGAAAGAATTGAAGGAACAACTGGAGGACTTGTTGCAGAAGGGGTTTATTCAACCCAGTTTTTCACCATGGGGAGCGCCGGTTTTATTCGTGAGAAAGAAAGACGGGTCGATGCGACTATGCATCGACTATAGGGAGCTGAATAAGATCACGATCAAGAATAAATATCCGTTGCCGAGGATCGATGATCTGTTCGACCAATTACAGGGTGCTACGGTATTCTCGAAAATTGACCTCCGTTCGGGATACCATCAGTTAAAGATCAGGGAGGTAGATGTTCCTAAAACCGCTTTCAGTACGAGGTACGGCCATTACGAGTTTCTGGTCATGCCTTTTGGACTGACAAATGCTCCAGCTGCTTTTATGGACCTGATGAATCGGGTCTTTAAGAACTATCTCGACCGTTTCGTAATCGTCTTTATTGACGATATTCTGATCTATTCTAAGACGAGGGAGGAACACGAGAATCATTTACGAATCGTCTTAGGAATCCTGCGAGAGAAACAACTTTTCGCCAAATTCAAGAAATGCGAATTTTGGCTTGAGCAAGTAGCCTTCTTGGGACACGTGATTTCCGGGAGTGGAATCTCCGTGGACCCGAGTAAGATTGAAGCCGTGAACAATTGGCCACGACCAACTACTCCGACCGAGGTCCGAAGTTTTCTAGGACTTGCGGGATATTACCGTAAGTTCATAGCTGACTTCTCTAGCATTGCCTCGACTCTGACGAATTTGACCAGAAAGAACGTACCTTTCATGTGGTCTGAAGCTTGCGAACAAAGTTTTCAGGAGCTGAAGAAGCGACTCACTTCTGCTCCTATTCTGACGATACCCTCGGGAACTGGAGGATTCTCAGTCTATAGTGATGCCTCGAAAAACGGACTGGGATGCGTGTTGATGCAAAATGGGAAGGTGATCGCTTATGCTTCACGGCAACTAAAAGAATACGAAAAGAACTACCCAACTCACGACTTAGAACTTGCAGCAGTCGTCTTCGCCTTAAAGATTTGGAGACACTACCTTTACGGAGAACGGTGCGAAATCTTTACAGACCATAAGAGTCTGAAATATTTCTTCACCCAGAAAGAGCTGAATATGCGACAACGACGATGGTTGGAGCTCGTAAAAGACTACGACTGCGTTATCAACTATCATCCGGGCAAAGCGAACGTAGTCGCAGACGCACTTAGTCGAAAGGCGATGAGTACGGAGTTGCACAGGCTTGGAGTGGAAATAGTCAATTTAGGAGAACTCGAAACGAGACTAGCAACGCTAACTCTTCAGCCGACGTTGCTAGAACGAATTCAAAGAGCACAAAAAGAGGATGAATTCTACCTAAAGACGAAGAATACACTACCCGAAGACTTCGAAATCCGAGCAGACGGAACTTTGCTATACAAGAATCGGCTATACGTGCCCAATGACGAGGAGTTACGACGAGTGATAATGGCAGAGGCACACGCAACAACATACTCAGTACACCCGGGCGCGACAAAGATGTACCAAGATTTGCGGGTGATATATTGGTGGCCGGGAATGAAGAAGGACATCGCCACGTTCGTAAGTAGATGTATGACGTGCCAGTTGATCAAAGCGGAACATCAGCGACCAGCTGGAACTCTGCAACCCTTACCAATACCCGAATGGAAATGGGATCACATCACGATGGACTTCGTTGTTGGTTTACCCAAGACGACGAAAGGCCATGACGCTATCTGGGTGGTGGTAGACCGCCTGACGAAATCAGCTCATTTCCTTCCTATCAACTCTACTTACTCCATGGAACGCTACGCTGAATTGTATATTCAGGAAATCGTTCGACTCCATGGGATTCCAGTTTCTATCGTCTCAGATCGAGATTCGAGATTTCTATCCAATTTTTGGCAAAGCTTACAGAAAGTGATGGGTACTAAGCTCTCGTTCAGTACTGCATATCACCCTCAGACCGATGGGCAGTCTGAGCGAACAATCCAAACCCTTGAGGATATGTTACGAGCGTGTGTGCTAGACTTCAAGGGAAATTGGAGCAAATATTTGCCGCTGATCGAATTTTCTTACAATAATAGCTTCCATGCTACGATCGGGATGGCACCGTACGAGGCATTGTACGGGCGTAAGTGCCGATCTCCTATTCACTGGGATGAAATAGGTGAACGGGCATTACTGGGACCAGATATGATCCGTGAGACTACAGAGGCCGTGACGAAAATTCGAGAACGAATGCGAACAGCTCAGAGTCGACAGAAGAGTTATGCAGATCACCGACGACGACCTTTGGAGTTCGCGGAAGACGATCAAGTGTTTCTAAAGATCTCACCGATGAAAGGAGTGAAGCGATTTGGAAAGAAGGGCAAGCTAAGTCCAAGATACATAGGCCCATTCAAGATTATCAGACGAGTCGGTGAAGTTGCATATCAGTTAGAATTGCCGATCTCCCTATCACAAGTTCACGACGTATTTCACGTATCGACATTACGAAAATACGTCGCGGACCCGAGCCATGTTATTCAGAACGAGCTTCTTTATCAACAGCTCAAGCCTGACTTGAGTTACGAAGAGAAGCCTGTAGAAATTCTGATGTACGAGATAAAAAGGCTCCGGAATAAAACTATTCCGTTAGTTAAGGTGTTGTGGCGGAATCAATCAGTTGAGGAAGCCACTTGGGAGCGTGAGGATGATATGAGAATTCGTTATCCCGAGTTATTCCAGTCGGCGTAATTTCGGGGACGAAATTCTTTTAAGGGGGGAAGGATGTAATACCCGTAACTTTAATACGGGATTTTGATGTAATTAATATGGTTTTTGAATTAAGACCGGGATAGCGAAATGAAAGTTGCGAAACGAAAAATATAGATCTTTATAGTTTCAAGCTAATTAAAGAATATCTGAAAATAATAATATAAATACCAAGAATATTAGGTCTATGATTGATAAAATAATAATATAGAGACCCGTGATATTGGGCTTTGTTTATCACGTAATTAAAGCCCAAAGTTTGCAAAAGATAAATATTAGGAATGAAGTTACTTCAGTTGAGGGAAATGTCGTCACCTACTAGTCCTTTCAACACAATTATCAAAGCCTTAATGCATATCCAATATGAGTTGAGGTCATTAATAAAGAAAGAGCTCACATTAGCAAAGACAAATAACAATAATAGCAATAGGAGAACTTGCGACTAAGACCACTAACAAATCCCAAGAGTTGCAAGGAAAAGGTATGCCAAATCTCCTACACGTTGCATACTTAGTATAGTTTCAGTGATTATATGATGCTTTTATGATTATGAAGGTTCTCTAAATACTTCAAATACTGAAACACTAAAAGTTTCGAATTTTAATTTGCTTTCAAGTACTGTTTACGTGAACCCATTAATTTTTATGTTTAGGAAACATGTAAGGAGTAGATGATTATAGAGGATACGATTTTCTGAAATTAGGAAGGAATTTCTAAGATAATTAGGAGAATAGATGAGTTCAACATGTACACTTTTCACGATTTGTACATGAAGGATGGGAACTGAAGTTTCGACATCCTAGGGTTCCTTAGATTTCAAAAGTTTTCTGATATCTTATTTTATTAAAAGGTTATAAACCATGAATGTTAATTAGCACTTAGGATCCAGTATATAAAATATTAATGAAGGTTGAATTTAAGGGTACCGTATTCTGTATTAGAAATGATTTTTGAAGATGATTTTGATAGTACTGATTTTAGGGTTTCTGGGAGAATCACGGCTTGTTCTTAGGAAAATGTCGAGACTAGGATAGATGCTGAAAGGGTAGATGTCGAAATAAATAAATAGGTAAGATGTCGACATTATTAAAGATATCGATATAGGGTAATTCTGGTAGAAATCGAAATGTGTGATAGTTTTTCGACATTTATATTGATGTCTCGACATTTGAAGGGTTTTAACTCTCGAGATTTATTTTTTATGTATAGAAGAGTTCTCGACATTTCTAACAGATCCCGACATTTTATGGAACAGTTCTCGACAGTTGTATTCGACATTTTATAGGAATTGAGTTCGACATTTTTCAAGAAATAGTGGTCTCGATATTTTATTAGATGCCTCGACATTTTGAGTTCGACATTTTCAATGTTGTTTCGACATTTGTTCTTTATTCAACTTAAAGCTCGACATTTTCAAGAAACAATAGTTCGACATTTCTAATTCGACATTTTGGTAAGAATTGGTTTCGACATTTGTAAGATGTCAACACATACAATGATATCGATATTTCTATGTCATATAAGCTCGACATTTATAGTTGTTTTAGATTCGACATTTATAGAATGTCGATATAATGACCTCGACATTATTTGTCCAACATAAAATTTCGACATCTTTAACTAACAGACCTCGACATTTTGATAAAGCTAAACAGGTCTCGACTTTTATTAGGTCTTGAAAAGTAATAGCAAATAGCTCGACATTTTATTAGATGATTTCGACATTTTGGTTTAGTTAATAAATTTTCGATATTTTAGGATTTTGTTATATTCTAGGGTTTTCAATATTTTAGGGTTTATTTATTTTTAGGAATATCATTATTTTAAGTTTTCATAAATTTTAGGGTTGTCTATAATTAGAATTTGGGAACTTAAAAACTTATACAGTTTAGCAAATAAACTGATATGATAATATTTATTTGTTCAGAGGGTCGATATATAGAGACTACGTCAGACCTTTTATTTAACGCTAGCGGGAGGACAGGTAGGTGGATTATCCATCTACAATACGTAAACACAAATTATGTGTTTTCATGTGATTATGTGACTTACGTGACTTACATGCTTTACCTGTTTTACGTACGTTTTACGTGGATCATGCTTTATGAATTTTATGTATATGCATAGCACATGCATATCACGTTAGAGAGAGAGCTGGTTGTACCGTATTGAGACGGTGATATGAGATATTGACGTACGGGGTAGAATGAGAGGCTTGTGATTGGTGACTCTTAGAGGAGTCGAGGTTGGGCTCACTGGGCACCTGGCGGAGACAGGCGTGATCGATCTGTCTACTCGGGCGTGACCGTCCCGAGGTGCATACCGCCGAGATATTGATTTGACCTGATAGGAGGCCATTGGCGTGATCGTCCAGTGCACTATCAGTGTATACTTTTGGTGCGGAGCGACCCGGTAGGAGGCCATTGGCGTGATCGTCCAGTGCACTACCAGGGTAGGCTGCCGCGAGACTTGGGGGTGGCCTCCCAGTAGTCTTTGCGCGCGAGGGTGTCGAGCCTAACCTAGGGCCCTGTGTTGTGTGAAATAGGAATGTGGGAAAAGAAAGAGTGTGCATTATATCATGTTGTGAGATATTGGGGTTGGGATTGAGTGCACACTTGCATACATGCATTTTATTCACCTACTGGGCAAATTGCTCAGTGTTTACGTGTTGTAGGTACTGAGTCCGACGTTGAAACGCGTCGTGACTGAGGCGGCTGGTGGCGGTGCTCCACGGACTTTTGAGGGCGGTGCGGTACATGGATGAAGACCTGTGGAGCGGCTTTAGGACTTTTGGTTATTTTGATATTTTTGGGGCTTCGGCCCGTGTACAGAGATAACGATGTAGACGGATTTTTATATTAGTGTATATTATTTTAGGAAAAAGTTTTAATTAGACGGGCCTTCCGCGGCTTACGTTGCGGAAATCCGCCACTAATCTTAATTAGAAAAGTAGGGTCGCCACACTCCACTAAGTATGCGCTACAATGCTGTGCTCTACGGTGAGTGTGGCATATCGCTTGGTAGGAAGGGTGTCTTTTAATCCGTTTTTGTCCGTTTTTATCAGGAAATGGGTTGCACTCGCTTAGGAACACTTCTAGGGTTATGCTGATGGGATGCGTCGGGTTGCAATGCCTGAGGATATAGGGAGTACTTCGATTTATCATATTTTCTCTTCTCTTTCTCTTGCTTTCGCTTTGTGTCCCGCTTTGCTTTTCCTGGCTTTTGTCGCTGTTTTGCAGGCTGCTTTGATTTGGGGGACTTTGATGGCCATCTTCCTTTCGTGCTCGTGTTGTGGGATGGCTTCTCCTGGTGGTTTCGCTCCTTCTGGGCAGAAAGAAACAGGAGATGGCGTACGTACGCCTTTTTTCACCCCGACCAGACTTGCGGTTGCATTTTCTGCAGCAGTTGCTGCTTTATCCCTTTATCACCTTCTGCTTGATATTTTACCACGGTGTTTGTGTCTCCCGCTGTGCGCTTGCGTCTTTACCTGGAGTTCGCCCGGCTGACCTGTTGGTACTACACCTGGTGCCAGGAACCCGTTGAATGGTTGTGGGTTTTGACATCTACCTTTGGCCTTTGTATCGTTGTATTCTGTTTCTGTTAGGCTTGGGTCTTGTAGAGACCTTGTAGGTGTCTGGGCTGTTTTTGGTCTTTGTCGATGTGCTGTCTCGTCGTAGAATGCTACCGCTTGTTGCATCATGGGCGATATCATGTACGCTGCTTCTGTATTCCTGTTTCTTTCTTTATATTAGTGAACATTCCCAAAGAAAATTAGATTCAAGACAGAGTTGAGTGAAAAATGTGTTATCTTTGAGTGAAGACACTAGTGAGGAGACAATCACACACAAACACGTCTCTTCTACAACATCTTCCCCTCCTCTCCAGCCATCCTTAGGAGGAGGTGGAATTAGGATACATATCGGGGTCAGCATGACGATGTTGTGACAAGGCGTCGTGCTCGGAGAGGTCACGGTGGTGGTGCTCGTAGAGACAACTGGGGATCGATGAACGCTAGCAATGCCCTCGCTTCAAGGGTAAAATTCTTAAACTCTATTACGTGTCATACATGTTCACTCTTAACCGAGCGATCCGGGCTAACCAGGGTTCCCCGACAATGTGCGCTGCCTGTCCATTCGACAACTTTAACATTATCGGGGTAGTTGCTCGCATATCTTCCTATTGATCAAGTATGTGGAGAAACTTCAATATACCATACATCAGGGAACTGTATAATAGACTATCGGAACTTTGGTACCCATTGTCGTATGGGTCCTCCCTTATTATTACGAAATGAGTTAGGTTCAAATCGTGTAAAATTAGGGTGTGATCCTAAGTCGGTCGATGAAATAGTTTTAGGAATCCATTTTATATTTGGACTCTGTGACTTGATATCCGACTTAGGAATCCACTTTTGCATGATTTTACACGGATTTCAGCTTTTGAAAATGTGCTCCTAAAATGAGAATCTTTAAAGATTTTCTCGTTAGCCAGTCGTAACAAGTGTTTTTCAAAATGTACTTTGACTGGATATTTCATGTATGAATAAGAGCAAATAAAATTATATGCATGTAAAGTAGAATAATCGGTGCACAATGTCACATAATGATAATCATTTATAGAATATGCGCTTTTCATGACTAGATTATTATTTTCAGTTTTAGAATAAGAGCCAATTTCAAAGTTTGTGCTTCTATAGGCTTTAAAGTAAACAGGGAAGTGATGTCATTAAGAATAGGAATTATGATCTATCAGCGCTCCAAGGCTCTTTTTCTTTCTTAGCCTGCTTTAAGATTAATTTTTCTTTTAAAGATTTTTGCAAAACTGGAGGAGCTCGTTTCTTTAAATTTCTGTTATCCTTGTTTAATGATCTTTCTTTAAGAGGCAAATCAAGACAAGATTTTGTAAACTCTTTTTCTATCGAGGAATTTTTCAGATTGAAATCTCCAATAAAAGCGACCGCTTCAAAAGCCGTCCTTTCTGTTTCTAAAGAAGAATGTAAATCAGCTATTTTCATAATGATAGCACGCATATAACAAAAATGAGGCTTTTTAGAATTAGTGGTATTATTTTCTCATTTGTTGTGCTTTAACAAGAGGGATATAATAGATCGTAGGTACTAGATGAAGGATTTTTCTTTGTCGTGTAACTAGCGTTAAATTCAACATAGCTTACGGAATCTCAGCCTTGGCCTTGGTTTTACACTTAGTGTCTTCAAATGCTTATTTTAGAAGCACTTGTAAAACACATTAATTTAGTCACTCCTACAATGTACTTAATATCGTATAATTGACGAGTATTCATCTTCTTAAGTTGCATGGATTTTGGAAACCTAGGCCTTCAACATGATTATAGATTTCTACATGTGGCTGATTCAGATAGACTGATTCGTCTGTCCCCTCTTCGTAAGAAGATCTTCTAAGTTTTTTATCTTAGAATATAACTTGTTAATGTTGAGGCTTCAACATTGGCAATGTTGGGGTAACATTCTAGCCAACATTTGTAGACCGAGAATGTCTCCTTTCTCAGTTTTATCTTTCATGCCCAAAACGTATTTAATCTATGTCTTGGCTATTTTTAGTGATGTGCAGGACTTATATTAGGACTTCGTAGTTTTTCAGGATCGTTTAGATTCGTAGTTTTTCTAGGCTTGTTTTTACTATCTTTTGATAGTTGTTTTGCCATCCATTGCTTATAGTGGAATTTCGCCTTTAGGCACGCAACAAGTTTCTGACTTGCTGCACAATTTCACATCTCGTGTTTATCTATTTTCGTCACTAAGTAATTACTATATTCCGTTGTGCACTTGAGTGTTAGGTTGAGTGTTACTTGTTTACAACTTAGTGTTTTACATCCATTACGGACGGGACCAGTTCATAACTTCTTACGCTCATCAGAGATTTGCTTGCAATCGTTTTGAGACATTACAAGTTCTCCCTGAGTGTCACTAAGTTGATTTACATAGCTCGCTAAATTTGGTCTCGAATTAGCTATCCTAGATTCAAGACTAGCTATAGTCTCCTTAGCATTAGTTAAGTGAATCTCTAAACGGGTTTTCTTATCCAATTGTGTTTGGAGACTTTTATCACTAAGTGTTCGTCGCTCCTCTAAATCTTTTGTACTTTTCGGTTCATTGTTCATGTTATCATATCTATTTGTAAAGATTATAACATGTTTAATAATGTAGAGTTAGGAATAGCTACCTCCTGAGACGAAGTGGTTGCCTCTTCATCATCCATCCTCTTCGACGAGCTTGCTTCAGAGGGCGTTCTCAAGCCGAGTCATGAGAGGGAGATCCGTCTAATTTATCTTCTTGATAGGCCATCAAGGCAAAGTTCTCCTTTTGTTGAGGTATATGCCCTAGATGCCGTACGAGGACTGGGAGTACGAGGGCAATTTGCTAATTGATTACTTCTATTAAAGGAATGACTTTATTCATCATTAATTATAGGATGAATAAATGAAAAGGCAAATTATTAATTAGTCTAAAGATTTCACCTTGCAGTCTAGGTGGATAAGACAAATTAATAAAACCCAAATATTGGCAGTTCAGTTACTGATTCTGTGGGGACAGAGGGGGCACCAGTAAGTTGAGATACTGCAATATTAAAATTGTCCACAAGTCTAAGTATCCAGTAGGGTGACTGGATTGACAAGTACGACTTGTTTGTCGATGAGTCCAATATGGTTGTGCCGACCGTTCACTTGGGAAGTAAACCATGACAATGATGCAAGATGAATCAGGGGATTATCTGTATTTGGACACTAACTCGTAATCGAATGATCACACACTTCGATTGTCCTTGATCGACCGATTGACTGTAGTAGTATGCGTGAACCTTAGACCGAAAGGGGTTAACTTGGGGTTGGTCTTGAGGTCTTAACTTGTCACTAATTTGCTAGGCCCGTCTTGCCGGGGGCATGGGTCAGCGGCGACATGCGGTCTTGACTTTTCGATGCGATTGTCGGTTGAACCGCGGAGCGGGATTTACGGTCTCGATTAAATTCGAGGTTAACATCCTATGGCAAGTTTAATGTGCGGGAATATATCCAAGTCTCTGGCCAGAGCATATCTGACTCGCGATAGTCGTGGAGTGCAGTTTCAATATTTTCACCGACATAAACGACATAGAGTCGAGTTCTGTAAGTTTGACTATGCGTGACTTTCACTCGACCGGGACAAACGTAAAGGGTTTATACATATGACGAAAATCTACAGTCGGTTCTTGGATTATGATTAGATCAAATTCGTACTCAACTTGGGATCTGTTCTGTAACACGGGGCTGGCTAGGTGATTACCGAACTCCTGGATACCTCCTTGGCCGGTTGAGACGAACCAAGAGAGTCGGGCTTAAAAAGGGCAACCGATACAACGTCATCATCAGAGAGAGACAAGGCTAGGTCCTAGATTGAGACACTAGGGTTTGGGGCTTGGCCAAAACCCTGATCGGCCGAAAATACTAAGTTTGACTAGTGAGGGGTAAAATGGTTTTTTCACCTCACGATATATTTTTGAAATAAAATATTTGATATTGAATATTTATTATATGATTTAATTAGATTTGGATCTTTATTATTGTCTTATAGAAATAATATTGTTTAATTTGGAATTAAATAATATATATCGGATATATATACGTTTCGACTTTAATTTCGAAAATTATTAAATATACTTATATTGGATATTATATATTTAAATATACTAAATATGGTATTTTAATTAATTATGGTATTGGATATTTAATTAATTAAATTTAAAGTTTGAATTTTGAATTCGTTACTTGGTAAAACGAAGACTTGGTAAATGGGAAGGTGTGAGGATTTTCTCCTACCATCTCAACCTATTTTTGGCAAATCCTAAGTGGTATAAATAAGGGTTTTCGTGATCCTAAAGAGGAGAGAATCTAATTTTCGAAATTTTTGAGTTCAAGAGAGGAAAAACTATTTTCTCCTCTCATCACTTTCTCTCTCGCACTCTCTCCCTCTCGGGGGCAGCAAGCAGCTCGTTCTTGGCCTAGCCACACTGCAAGAACAGCTGCGACGTTAGTGAGGTGCCGACGTGACGATCTTGTGTGAAGAAGGCGGTCCCGTTCGTGTGCTTTTGGCATAGGAGAGGGGCACTACGCCTCGGGGATTCGAAGGTTTCGAAGCTAGCCATCGTCGAGAGATTTCAACAAGGTATCATGGCTGATCCATTATCTCTTTGTGTCTGTACGTTCTCGTGTTTATAGCGGAGCGATCTTGGATAGGCGGGAAACCCCGTAAAATTTTAAAATTCCGCCGTTCTAGGAACGTGGGTCCGCGGACCCTCGAGGATTCCCAACACAAACTACATAGGAAAAGTCCCTGTGCTAGACGGCTCCAACTATGCTTATTGGATGGTTCGTGTTCGGCAGTGCATCAAATCCATAGATGTGCGAGCGTGGGAGTCCGTGCTCCATGGTTATTCGACTCCAAAGACTGCACAGGATGAAGATGGTGAAGTCTATGAGAAACCGATCAATGAAGGGGTCTCCAAGAATGCAGCCGAGTTCAATGATAAATCACTTAATGCCATCTTCTCTTCGGTAGACATCTTCATGTTCAAGATCATTCAAAATAATACTACGGCTAGGGGTGGCCACAGTTCGGTAAACCGACCGAACCGAACCGTTTACCAAAATTTCGGTACGTCTCGAATACCGAACAAATAAATTGGTTCGGTATTCGGTTTTAAAATTCTGAAATTTTGGTAATTCGGTTCGGTTCGGTTTTTTATTTCGGTTTACTGAACTGTACCGAATTACCGAACTGTAATTTTTTAATAATTATATATATTATTAATTAGTTACACAGAGCCCATACATTTAAAAGCCCAATTACCGAATACAGAATAAACATCGACCAAACCTTACAAATCCCAATTAAAAATCACATAAAAATTTAAAGCCACAACTCGTCAAGATCGAATAAGCAAGAAGGCACTCCATCTCAAATCTGCCCATCATCGCGCTCTCCTTTAAGTTCGTCGGTTCGATCATCAAGGAGGGCATCGCCCATACCTGCTGCTTTCTGCGCCGCCGCAATCGGCAAGGCACCGACTCGCTCCTCATCGTATCAGCATCGGCCCTACAAATCGGCCAAAGAAAGCCCTAAGAAGCTACATATCCACGCAATCGGCGTGGAAGCTGTGGTTGCAGGCGGGCAGAAGCCTGCACTTCTCGCCGGCAGAGAAGTTCTCTAGGACGACGCAATTAGGTTCTCCGTTTATGATTTTTATGTCTGTTCTCCTTCTTTAATTTTTTATAGAAATTTTCGGTTAACGGTCCGGTAAAACCGAAATAACCGAAGTTTAATTCGGTAAAACCGAATACCGAACCGAATATTCGGTTCGGTATTCGGTTTTGAGAAAATCAAAATTTTCGGTTCGGTTAATCGAAAATTCAGTTCGGTACGGTTCGGTATGTACCGAATGCCCACCCCTAACTACGGCGAAGAATTTGTGGGTCTACTTCAGAGGTACTGCGAAGGCGATGCGAGCATGAAGGAAACCTGACTAACGCCTCTCCTCAACCAGTTCGAAAACCTCAGAATGAAGGATGATGAGGATGTTACCACGTACTTCGGAAAAATTCTGTCAATCTCGAGCGAGTGTGCTAGTCTTGGAGATTCGATCGCGAATAAGGTATAAATTTCTAAAGCAACTCGTACACTAAATTAGAAGTTTAATGTGAAGGTAGCTGCGGTCGAGGAAACCCACAATTTGTCCACGTTGGATCTCAACACGTTGATGAACATCATGAAGAACTATGAGACAAACCTCGAAGCCCAAAAAAGAGCTTCACGCGGCAAAAGATAGTTAGAAACTGACGTTTGCGCGGAAGTACAGATTAATGAAGCCGTCAAGATGTTGTCCGCTATATGAGAAGGAAAAGGCGAAAAATTCGGAACTAAGATCCATCGTGAAAACACTGTCCGAGAAGAATGCCAAAAATGAAAAGATGATCGAAAGCTTGGTGGATGGAATGAACAAGATGGAAGCCGTGCTGACACGAAAGGACAAGGAGATCGACAAGCTACAAAAGCGAGTCGACGATGCCGATGAAACTTTTACGAAGTTGAACAAGGGTAAATCGACCCTTGATGAGATATTATCTCTTGGTATTTTTGATAAACAAGGTCTAGGATTCAGTTCTCAGCCCATATGTGATGATCCTAAACCCGTGACCAATGTTCAGCCTAAGATAGTTTTTGTGAATGAGAAATCTCATGCCTCGAATGATGTTTGTGAGAATGTGATTGTTAAGAGTAGTACTAAGCATGCTTCTAGTAAACTTAAGGATGTGTCATTGAAATATCATCATTGCAAGCAGCCTGATCATATTAAGCCATATTGCTAGAAATTGAAGGGGTCGATTTCTGCGAAGAAATCGATGTCGGCTGGAATGTCATCCAACATTTCGCTCAACATTGAGAAATCAGTGTTGAAAGGTATGTCTGGAGAAAGTTCAGCTGTCTCACCTTCAAATTGTGGTAATCCAAATGCAGTTTTATCATCTAATAAAGTTTGGGTAGAGAAGTCCGTGCATAAGTGCAATGTTGTCTATACCTCTTTGCGAGCTAACATGACAAGTTCTTGGTACTTCGATAGCGGGTATTCCCGACATATGACGGGTACCAAAGAATATCTTAGTGAATACATGCCCTTAAAGAGTGAATCTGTGACGTTCGGAGGAGGTGCTAAAGGACGGATTCTCGGTCGAGGCAGATTAAACATGCCCGGTTTCCGAAGCTGAGCAACGTTCTACACGTCGACGGACTTGTGGCTAATCTGATTAGCATAAGTCAGCTATGCGACGACAATCTTGAGGTAAGATTTAATAAGGAATGTTTTGAGGTTTTTAACAGCAATTACGTGCGAGTGACGGCAGGTAAAAGATCTAGCGACAACTGCTATTTAGTCGGAGACAAATCCAGTTCGAAAGATGTGTGCCAACACTCGAAGGCTGAGGATGAGGTGATCCTTTGGCACTACAAATTGGGCCACGTCAACTACCGTACATTGGAGCAACTTATCAAAAACGATGCGATCAGAGGCATTCCGAAACTTAAGGAGTTTGGCTTGCAGATTAACAAAGCAGCGACGGGATCTTTATGTCCCAGGAGAAATACGCTAAGAACACCATGAAGAAGTTCGGGTTAGACACGGCTAAGGTAATGAAAATGCCTATGAGGTCTACGCAAAAGGTAAGTAAAGACAATGTTGGAAGAATGTTGACCCAACATTGTACCGATCCATGATCGGAGTTTGTTGTACCTTTCCCATCTTAATGCTGTTAAGCGCATTCTTCGTTATGTGAGTGGATCGTGTAGCTTAGGATTGTGGTTCTCTAAAGATACTAATATGAGTCTTGTAGGCTACAGCGTTGCTGATTGGGCAGGTGACGAGGATGATTGCAAGAGCACAAGTGGCGGTTGTTTTCTTAGGTAACAATTTAGTTGCATAGTACAGTAAGAAACAGAATTGTTTGTCTTTATCGACTGCTGAGTCTGAATATGTTGCTGGCGGTAGTTGCTGTATGCAATTGATGTGGTTAAATAGCATGTTGTGTGACTATGGTTTAGAGTGCGAATCTGTTCTCATGTATTGTGATAACCTTAGTGCCATCAACATATCTAAGAAACCTATCCAGCATTCACGCACAAAACATATAGATATAAGGCATCATTTTCTGAGAGATATGGTAGAAAAGAGTTAGTTCGCATTGAGCATATAGACACGAAATATCAGTTAGCTGACATTTTCACGAAAGCATTGGATTTTGAAAGTTTTTCGGACCTGAAAAAGTCCATAGGTTTGCATCAGTCTGTCTGAATGTTGGTCCAACATTTGGATCAACATAGCATGTGTCGAACTTGATAGTTACATTTTTTATGTTTGATTTAATGTTCTCCTGTGAAATAATTTGACTCACCTAGACCATTCCCTGAAATGACCCTCTTCCTTAAAAAAAATAAAAATTGCTTTTGATGCTTTTTCAAGATACAGGTTCAGGTAATAAGCTTCCCTAGGTACACGGCATTCGCGGTGACGATGTACTCTTTGCGACAAAAATCCTAACCTTGAGGATAAGGAACGCATAAGGGCTGTAAGTAATAAGTCTATAACTGAGGTAAGTAGGGCAGAGAATGAGAGGGAATTGAGTTTAGGGTGTTGAACAGAAAAGTCTGGAATTTCATAGTAGAATGTTGAGTCTTATGTTGGGGCAACATATGTGACTGTCAATTTGATCATGCTATATTTCTGTGCTTTCGTTTATTTGCTTTAGCTTTTAGGTCAGCATCTATTAGTCTTTTGTGTTTAGTTTAGGCTTCTAGCTCGTTACGCTTGTCTCAAGTGATCCTCACTGTCGCCTAAACGGTTAGTCTCGCTCGATTCTATGATGACTTTTGATTTGGTGTTTTGTGTTGGATCATGATCTGATTTTCTCCTATATTTTTGCATGACCGATTCTTCCGTATATATTTAGCTCCATGTTTACTTAGATAGGTTTGACCTAATTCGACCTCATCCTCAAACTGTCTAAATGCTCTTTATTCCAACGGTTCGACTTTGAGCTCTCATCACTTTCGCATACCCTTGTCATAATTCGAACTTCATGCTGAAAATACTCTCTGTTCTTAACAATGGTTGATATAATCGAGGGTTACCTATTCTGTTCTCATTTTAATTCCTTGGATTTATCTTTGATTCCTCTATGGAAAACTCACCTGTTTCTGAGTCTCAGAATGTTGGTCCAGATGTTAGTTCCACATTTACCTCAACATTGAATCTGCAGAAAGAGCTTAAGTGTCTGACATGACAAGATCATGTTTCTGTTCAAAGAGAAGTTCTCTGAGGTTTACTTTCTTCCGAAAAAGGGGGAGAAGGTTGTGCCGATAAAAAGAGGGAGATAAGGAAATTCAGGGGGAGCAGAATAGGGAGTTGAACAAAATAGGGGGAGCTGACCAAGAAGGAGAAGCAGCAAAGATAGCATCAGAAGTCAACTCCATACTCCATTGAGAGTGAATTTCTGATCCTTTCTATTTTTGCATGCATGATTGATTTCTGTGTTTATGTGCATGCTGATTTGCTTCTTTGATTTTTATTTTTGCATACCCGATTGAATTGTTTTTACTATGTGCATGGTAATTTGCTCTTCTGGTATGTTTACATGTTTGCCTGCTTGCTTGCCGAATAATTTTAGTGTGCAGATGTTAAGTTCAGACCTTGTTATGACTTTGTACTATTTCGTAGTACATTGAACAGCTTAATCGCTATTCTATTTGCAGTACTCTAACCATCTTTTAATGTTTTGTGGTTGAGTAGATTTGGCCTTCAGGGGGAGTTCCACTATATCTAACGTCTGCATTAGTTTTGGGAAGAAAGATAAAAAAGGGGGAGATTGTTAATGTTGAGGCTTACATTGCCAATGTTGGGGTAACATTCTAGCCAACATTTGTTGGCCGAGAATGTCCCCTTTCTCAGTTTTATCTTTCATGCCCAAAACGTATTTAATCTATGTCTTGGCTATTTTTAGTGATGTGCAGGACTTATGTAAGGATAGGGAATGGATCAAACCGTGTGGAAAACCGTGGGAATTAGTCAAGCCACTACCAAATTTAGAAGATCTAAATATCAAAAGAGAATCATTCAACCAGCTACCATAAATAGGAGATAAGAGATTAACCAATTATATGAGAAGATTCGAACTAAATATATACTATATTTAGGGAGATCTTCGAGGAGATTTTGAGGAGATATTTAAGGGATCTCTTACCAATTCAAGAGGGAGCCAATGCCAAATAAATATGAGGAGAATTTCAAGCTGCCAATTGGGGTTTTTGGACGAGAAAATTTATAGAGCTTTCATGGAGTAACTTTTGAGCTTTATCGAGCGAAAATCATGAGCGAAGAACATATCGAGTTTGAGCGAGTTTTACTTATCACGAGAGTGTCTTTTTTGCCTAGTATTGAGTTTTCAAAAGTCTTAGGACTTTGTAGTTTTTCAGGATCGTTTAGATTCGTAGTTTTTCTTGGCTTGTTTTTACTATCTTTTGATAGTTGTTTTGCCATCCATTGCTATAGTGGAATTTCGCCTTGAGGCACGCAGCAAGTTTCTGACTTGCTGCACAATTTTACATCTCGTGTTTATCTATTTTCGTCACTAAGTAATTAGTATATTCCGTTGTGCACTTGAGTGTTAGGTTGAGTGTTACCCCGACATTTTACCCAACATCTTGTTTACAACTTAGTGTTTTACATCCATTACAGACGGGACCACTTCAGAACTTCTTTCGCTCATCAGAGATTTGCTTGCAATCGTTTTGAGACATTACAAGTTCTCTCTGAGTGTCACTAAGTTGACTTACATAGCTCGCTAAATTTGGTCTCAACTTAGCTATCCTAGATTCAAGACTAGCCATAATCTCCTTAGCATTAGTTAAGTGAATCTCTAGGCGGGTTTTCTTATCCAATTGTGTTTGGAGATTTTTATCACTAAGTGTTAGTCGCTCCTCTGACTATTTTGTACTTTTCGGTTCATTGTTCATGCTATCATACCTAGTTTGTAAAGATTATAACATGTTTAATAATGTAAAGTTAGGAATAGCTACCACCTGAGACGAAGTGGTTGCCTCTTCATCATCCATCCGCTTCGACGAGCTTGCTTCAGAGGGCGTTCTCAAGCCGAGCCATGAGAGGGAGATCCGTCTAAATTATCTTCTTGATAGGCCATCAAAGCAAAGTTCTCCTTTGGTTTGAGGCTAGAAGTCTTTTTTTGTTCTCTGAGTTGAATTGTTGTTCGAAGTCTTTTAAATCTTGATCTTCGGAGTTTATCTCACCACTTTGATTAATGGTAATATCCATTATTTTAACTTTGTTGGTTGGATGTTGATCGTTGACGAGTTCTATGGATTTGAAAATAAAATGTACTAAAAAGTTTTTGACTGAAACTTTGTAAGTTTTAAAAACATTTGGACCGTAATGAAATAGTAACGAAAATTTTTGCGGTCGAGAAAGTTTCGTAAAGTGTCGAAAACTTTTGTTTTAGAGTAATCGAGAACTTTCAATATCGTAAAATGTGAATAGCGAATCATTTGACTGAAAAGTTAGGTACCAAAAAGTTTTATGGTCGAAAAATATAGGTATCGAAATTTGTAAGCTTTACAATAGGGAAAGTTAATGGTTTCGAGTCTCAATCGAAAATATTTGGCTTTTATAAAATTTTGTACCGAAACGTTTGGATGTTGTAAAAAAAATCGTGAAGTAAAGAAAAATTCTGAATAACGAAAACTTTGGGTGTGGACCGAAAAGTATTAAATTTATTTCAATAACTTCAGAAAAATTACCAAAATTCTTTCTATTGTGTCGTGTGTTCGAAATGTTTTCTTTTGACAAAGTTTTTGAACGAGTGTATTGGAAAGTTTTCGAGAAAATTCGAGAAATAAAGAATTAAAAAATAAATAAATAACTTTTTTTGATTAAGTGTAATACCCGTAAAATTAATACGGTACTTAGTAAATGATTAGAAGTATAAATAATTAAGGAAAACATTTTAGACAAAGTATTTGAGATTTTAGGCAAGGAATATGAATTATAACACATGGAAGATTAATTTTATAACCTAACTAAAGGGCTGAATGAAACTAAGGGTATTAGAATGACTAAGCTCGGGCCACACTTAGTATTATTTAAATTTTTAAATATAGCCCAAATGCCCAAAAGTAATACAAGGATAAGTTTTAACTTACTTAATCATAAGGGAAAAGTATCGTGATTCACTTTCTTGTCCCATCATATCATCTCTAACTTCGAAGCATTAATACTTATCACCCTATATTGGATATAAAAGGTCTTATATATGCATCCACTAGTTCATTAAACAAGATATCGATTAGTTTGTTGAGAAAGAGCGATCACTTAAAGAAGAGAGAAAACGAAAAGCTCTCTCAGGAATCAAGTTTGAGAGGATCAACAATTAGCGACTCCACCGGGTTTCGTGACTGACTATATCAGGAGGACAGGTAGGTGAAACTTTCATCTACGTCACGTAACCCGTTTATGTGAATATATGTGTACGTGATTTGTAGGTGAAATCCACCTACGACACGTAAATTGTTATGTGAATCGTTGAGTGATATTTATGTGCTTACGTGGACTCGATGAATTTTTGACTTGGGTGAATTACATGTTTTACGTATTTTATAATTGTTTCATGTCATATGTATTTTATTTATATTGTACATGCATGTCGCGTTATATGTACCTTATTTGCACTGCACGTGCATATCACGCCAGGGGGAGGTCAGGCACCGTATAAAACGGTGATGTTTTATTATTTCGATGAGCAGGGTGTCGATGTGAGGTAAGTTGAGGTGTGAGAGGAGTTGGGTGGGAGACGGGCGTGAGCGACTCGTCTACTCAATATCTGAGGTGCAAACCGCTGAGGCGGGAAACCGTTGAGGCGGGAGATGGGGGTGAGCACTCATCTACTCAGATTTTGAGGTGCAAACCGTCCTACGTAAGAGGTGAGTGAGATGGGAGACGGTCGTGAGCGACTCGTCTACTCGGGTGCGTGAGCGACACCTGAGGTGCAAACCATCTGAGAGTATAGACGATGGGAGACGGGCGTGAGCGACTCGTCTACTCAGGACCGGATGTGACGTCCGGGGCCGAAGAGGGCGGGGAGTGATCGCCGGTGCCAGGGTGCACGGACAAGGAGCGGCTCCTGGCAGGCTTCTAGGCGAAGGGGTACGTGAACGAACCGATCCGACACCCGAATGAGAGGGGATCCTGAGACTGACAATGTATGGGCGTGTCATGCTAAGAATCGTATAAGGGAATTGATAGTACTACTCATATCACCAAGGTCGACCTACCTTTTCGGGAGTCCATCTATAGAAACTCCGAAGTTAAGCGTGCTTGACTTGGGGCAATCTAGGGATGGGTGACCCCCTGGGAAGTTTCTCAGGGTGCGTGTGAGCGAGTGCACGAAGCACGCTAAAAGGTTAAATGGTGATACAGTGGGGCCAGACTATCAGTCGGAGTGTGGTGGGCCCAACCCCACTAGTCCCGGTAGGGACCGAAGCTATAGTGACACCCGGTATGGGACGGGTCGTTACAGGTGTATCAGAGCACAACCTCTCGCAGTACGGTGCTGGTTCGGGGACGAACCAGGCGGAAGCTGGTGGGCATGTGACGTCCGGGGCCGAAGAGGGCAGGGAGTGATCGCCGGTGCCAGGGTGCACGGACAAGGAGCGGCTCCTGGCAGGCTTCTAGGCGAAGGGGTACGTGAACGAACCGATCCGACACCCGAATGAGAGGGGATCCTGAGACTGACAATGTATGGGCGTGTCATGCTAAGAATCGTATAAGGGAATTGATAGTACTACTCATATCACCAAGGTCGACCTACCTTTTCGGGAGTCCATCTATAGAAACTCCGAAGTTAAGCGTGCTTGACTTGGGGCAATCTAGGGATGGGTGACCCCCTGGGAAGTTTCTCAGGGTGCGTGTGAGCGAGTGCACGAAGCACGCTAAAAGGTTAAATGGTGATACAGTGGGGCCAGACTATCAGTCGGAGTGTGGTGGGCCCAACCCCACTAGTCCCGGTAGGGACCGAAGCTATAGTGACACCCGGTATGGGACGGGTACCCGTAAAATTAATACGGGATTATTTTTTTGTAATGTTTGGAATTAATGAAGACGATTTTCGAACAAAACCGAATTTTCGGGAGCAAGCCGAAAATATTAGTTGGGCCGAAATTGTTTAGGAAGTCCAAGTAATAAAATAGATCGATCCTATAGGGAGAAGTGATACTCAAGCCCAAATAAATAGAAAAGCCCAATTTGAGGTAATTCATGTATGAAACAAAATGGCCCAATTGAATTAAATAAGGAGATAAGGACAAGTTTCCTCAATTTGAGGAAAACTCACGTGAAGGCCATACTTCCAATTTGATATTTATCATAAAACTAATCATTATGGTCAAGTGGAAAACGTGAGATTGGAAGCCAAAAGAAAAAGAAACCCCATTTGCAAACCTTCAACTCCAACGTGAATATCAAAGAAAGAAGAAAAAGGAAGAAAACTTCATTTGTGAGCCATCAAACCAACGTGAAAGGAGGTAAGAAAATCTAATTAGAATTTATAAATCCTCAACAAGTTCTTAAGGTTTTATATGGTTAATGATTAGAAAGTTGAGCAATAGAAGTGACGGACGAAGCAAGGGACGTAAGAATCGACTAACTCAATTCGGTTTCAGCCTTGGGAGCAACTTAAATTTGGCTTGGAGGATAGGTAGGTGGTTTATACCCCTACAAACCCAATTTTTAAGCGTATTACATTCCGTAAAGTTGCTAAAATTCGATTGGAAGGCCAATCGAATTTTATATTTTTGAGTTTTACAGTTTTGATAATTTTCGTGGTATGTTTGCTATGTGTTTTAACGTGATTTCGAGCTCAACATATGAGTTCTTGGATTGGATGAATTAATCGAAGTGCTTAGGTGATGGAGAACGTGTGAGATTTCTGAAAATGTTAGGGTGATAGTATGAAGGATTAGTGAAATCGGGCGATTTCGAAATCGAGCGATTATAGTTTCGATTGATTTTAAAATTAGACGAGTTTCGGGCGAATTTAGTTTCGCGGGTGGACTGATTTTGACGAATTAGGCGATTTGAAAATCGGGTGATTTTAATTCGGGCGATTTTGAAATGACGGGCCTGTGTTTGAGTGTAAATCGGGCGATTTGTAGATTTCGGACGATTTTAATTCGCGGGTCTAGTTTTATTTTGCGAATCGTGAGAGAGAGAGGAAATATTTTGCGGGCCGTGTTATTTTGCGAACTGTGTGAGTGAGTAAAGATTTCGCGGGCCAGAAGTCAGGTTTCGCGGGCCGAAGCATTTCGCAAGCTGTGAGATAGCGCCGGGCCGATTTTGGGTTTCGCGGGCCGATTTCAAATCGCGGGATGATTCCTGCGAGAGAAATCGGGCGATTCGCGAGATTCAAATCGAGCTTCAGCGTCAAATCGGGCGATTTGCGAAATCGCCGAAAGTCTCATGAAATTGGGTGTTGACCGTGCTGTTTCGGGTTGACCAATTTTAAATCGGACGATTCGCGTAACGCAGTGAGTGATTTCACAAAATCGGGCATTGACCTGATCGTTTCGCGCGTTGACCAAGTGTTTAAATGTGGGTTTCGGGCGAATGTTGACTTGGGCTTTGACCAACGGTTTTGATTGTGGGCTTTGCCCTATTTTAGGCCCAAATACTTTAGATAAAATCATTTTAAGCCCAAATCAATTTTAAAATAAAATATTTTCATATTATGATATATAAATAGAGTCAACCCATATTTTAAATTATAAATATTATTTTTAGATTTTAAAACCTTCGGCCTAGTATCGGATTTTAATAAAATATAATATTTTCCGTGTTTTACTATTTACTATTGTATGAAATGTGATGTGTTCATGTGATTGATTTTTATGTGCATATCACGACATGCACGGGTGAGAGTGATGATGATGTACCGTATTCATACGGTGACGCCTTACGGTGTCGGATGAGTGGGGTAGAGTTACCGATGTTGGTAGTCAGGTCTAGACTCGATAGGGCACCTGGTGGGAGAGGGAGTTTGCGACACCCATCTACTCGGGATTGAGCCACCCGAGGTGTACACCACCGATATTTTATTGGCTCAGGGACGGCAGACAGATGTGAGATTCCTGTCTACCCGGGTAGTGGTAGACTACTCGGGGAGTTACACCAAGGTGTAACACCGTCGGGTTGAGATTGTGTGCGGAAGGAGCGACCCGGCACGGCCGGCGTGGGCTACCGCATGATTATGGCGTACCTTGCCATGCGCGCGTGGGTGCCGAGTCTAGCCTAGGGCCCTGATATGTGACGAGACGTGAGATAGGTCGAGCGTGCATATTTCATGTGTGAGGACATGGGATTGGGTTGAGTGCACGCACACATACGCATTGCATGTTTTTACTACCACCTACTGGGCGTTTTTGCTCAGGGTTTTATTTTATAGGTGAGACTGCGCCCGACACCGATGGGTGTCAGGGTTAGCTGTAGGCGGGCTGGCGGCGGTGACTCCACGGGCTTTTGAGGGCGGAGCGGTACATGGGACGCGACCTGTGGAGAGGCGTAGTTTAGTTTAGTCGGGTTAGATTTTGGGGCTTCGGCCCGGTGTGTAGATATTACGCTTTTTGTAAAACCCGACCCTTGATATATATAATGTAAATTATTTTATTAAAAGTTTTTAATAAATCGGGTCCTCCGCGACTTCTGTTGCGGAAATCCGCCAATTATTCCAATTAGGAAGTAGGGTCGCGACAGGTGGTATCAGAGCGTTAGGTTTTAGGTTCTGAAGACTGTCCATGTACCGCCGCTCAGAAGCCGGGAGAACCAGCCTTGCCTGTAAGTGTTGTGTGTGGACGTGACTATGTGATACTTATGTGCTCACCTATGTGTTATATAGTATTTGGAAAATGTCGCGACGACGACCGAGAAGAGAGTTCGTAGGTGAAACGAGTCGACCGGACGAACATGAGTCCCCGACTCCTGAACATGACACCATTCGACGGCTGACTGAGTTGATACAGCGTCAGTCAGACCAGATCAATAACTTGATCAATCACCGGAGCTCATCTGAGCACCATTCCTCCCCGCAACCCGATCGTGTGGAAATCATCGGGGAGAGGTTCCGCAAATTGAATCCCCCAAATTTTGCTGAGGCCACTAACCCTGCGGTGGCTGAGGACTGGATCGGCACTATTGAAGACCTATTTGTTTATAGCCGCGTGCCGAACAACGAGAAAGTGCTGTGCGCCGTTTCCCTACTTCGGGGAAGCGCGCGATTCTGGTGGAACACGGTGAAGGTGTTGGAAGATCCCGCGACTATGACGTGGGAGCGTTTTAGAGAACTCTTTTATGAAAAGTATTTCACTGCTCATGACCAAGAGCAGCGAATGTACGAGTTCATGAACCTGAAACAAGGGCGAATGCCAGTTGCAGAATACATTCGCAAGTTCGAGGAGTTATCCCGCTTCGCTCCTCATCTCGTAGCGACGAACGCTCTCAAAGTTACGAGATTCCTTCGGGGACTGAAACCCGAATTCTACCGAGACCTCAGTGTGGCGGGTGTGCGCCAGCTGGAATTCCGCCAGGCGACAGAGCGCGCCTTAATTGCTGAGCAGGCAGAAGGTGTAGTAAGGGAAGCTCAGGAAGTGAACAGAAAGAGGGAGGCTCAACAAGGCGGAAGCAGTCAGAAACGCCCATTCTTCGGCAAGGGCCCGAAGAATAGAGGAAATCGAGCGGGTCAGCAGATGTGGCGCCCGAACACTTATCAGGGACCGACCAACGTCCCTAATCGACCACCGAACCCGGAGCCCCAATGCCAACAATGCGGACGAAACCACTTCGGTATCTGCTACGGACCTCGACCGGCCCAGAATCTACAGTGCTTCCGGTGTGGAAAAATGGGGCACACTGCGCGGAACTGCACAGAAGGTCAGCCGCAGTTGCAGAATCAACCACAGAAATTGATCCGACCTCCACCCGTACCTGCGAGGGTTTTTACATTGACGAATGAGGAGGCGGAGGCGAATCCAGCCGTAGTGACTGGTACGTTGAATATCTTTCACGTACCATATTCCATTCTGATTGACTCTGGAGCCACACACTCGTTTGTGTCGGCCAGTTTTGGGACCCGGGCGGGAATCTATCCTACCCCTTCATTGTGCAACTATATAGTTTCCTTGCCCCACGGAGACCCAACTAGGACGAACCTGGTAGTAGAAAACTGTCCCGTGAGAATTGAGGGTCGGGAATTGAATGTAGATTTGATAGTGATCCCGATGAATGACTACGACATCATATTCGGGATGGATTGGCTCTCGAAGTACGGAGCAATCATAGACTGTGCGAAGAAAGTAGTTAGGTTTCAATCGACCGAGGGAGGCGAGTTTGAATTTTCGGGAAAGACGAACAATAAATCAATCCCTAGGATTTCTGCTCTGAAAGCTCAGCGACTCGTAAACACGGGTTGTGAAGCATTTCTAATCTTTGCGGTGAAAGCCGAAGAATCTCCTCAGCCAAAACTAGAGGAAGTTCCTATAGTAAAGGAGTATCCCGATGTGTTTCCCGAGGATCTCCCGGGATTACCGCTGAATCGGGAAATTGAATTCGTAATCGATCTTGTGCCCGGAGCTGCCCCTATTTCTAAAGCCCCGTATCGGCTAGCACCGAATGAACTGCGGGAGTTGAAAGAGCAACTGGAGGAATTATTGCAGAAGGGTTTCATTCAACCCAGTTTCTCGCCCTGGGGAGCCCCGGTACTTTTCGTAAAGAAGAAAGACGGGTCGATGAGGTTATGTATAGATTATCGTGAACTCAATAAGATCACGATAAAGAACAAATACCCGTTGCCAAGGATAGATGATTTATTCGATCAATTACAAGGGGCAACGGTGTTCTCAAAGATTGACCTGCGTTCCGGTTATCATCAGTTGAAAATCCGTGAAAAGGATGTTTCCAAAACTGCGTTCAGCACGAGGTACGGCCACTACGAATTCTTGGTCATGCCTTTCGGGCTAACGAATGCTCCTGCCGCTTTCATGGATCTGATGAACCGAGTATTTAAGAAATTCCTAGACCGTTTCGTTATAGTGTTTATCGATGATATCCTCGTATACTCGAAGACGAAGGAGGAACACGAAGAACATCTGAGAACGGTCCTTGGAATTCTTCGGGAGAAACAGCTGTTCGCTAAGTTTAAGAAATGCGAATTCTGGTTGGAACAAGTGGCATTTCTGGGGCACATCATTTCGGGGAGCGGAATTTCGGTGGACCCCAGCAAGATTGAGGCAATAGAAAATTGGCCACGACCGACCACTCCCACTGAAGTAAGGAGTTTTCTGGGGCTTGCTGGATATTATCGGAAGTTTATCAAGGACTTCTCCAGCATTGCCTCAACGCTCACAAACCTGACAAAGAAGAATGTCTCGTTCAAATGGACTGAACAGTGCGAGCAGAGTTTTCAGGAGTTGAAGAAAAGACTGACGACTGCTCCAGTTTTAACAATACCTACGGGTACTGAAGGATTTTCGGTGTATAGTGACGCCTCGAAGAACGGCTTGGGGTGCGTGTTATTGCAGAACGGGAAGGTAATCGCTTACGCCTCCCGACAGTTGAAGTCGTACGAGAAGAATTACCCCACTCACGATCTTGAACTCGCCGCAGTAGTGTTTGCTCTCAAAATCTGGCGACACTACCTGTACGGAGAAAGGTGCGAGATCTTCACAGATCATAAGAGCCTGAAGTACTTCTTCACACAGAAGGAGTTGAATATGAGGCAAAGGCGATGGCTCGAACTAGTGAAGGACTACGACTGCGTGATAAATTATCACCCAGGAAAAGCTAATGTAGTCGCAGACGCGTTGAGCCGGAAAGCCGTAAGTGCTGAATTATGCCAACTTGGAGTTGAAGTAATTCACTTCGGGGAAGTCGAAGCGAGGTTGGCAGCGTTGACTCTCAAACCGACACTGTTAGATCGAATTATCGAAGCGCAAAAAGCGGACGAGCTGTATTTGAAAATTCGACATGAACAAGATGGAGACGCCCCATCGGAGTTTGAATTCCGAGAAGACGGGAGTTTACGATTCAGAAGTCGGTTGTACGTGCCTAAAGATGAAGAAATCCGTCGAACGTTGATGACAGAGGCACATACGACGACCTACTCGGTACATCCTGGAGCAACGAAGATGTATCGAGATTTGAGGACGAATTACTGGTGGCCAGGAATGAAGAGAGATGTCGCTACTTTCGTAAGCCGATGTCTGACTTGTCAACAGATCAAGGCAGAACACCAAAGGCCGGCAGGAATGCTACAGCCGTTGACGGTTCCCGAGTGGAAGTGGGACCACATAACCATGGATTTTGTCGTCGGATTTCCCAAGACGGTGAAAGGGCATGATGCAATCTGGATAATCGTTGATAGATTAACGAAATCTGCCCACTTTCTACCGATCAACCAGACATATCCCATGGAGAAGTTTGCAGAACTGTACATTCAGGAAATAGTGAGACTACATGGGATTCCAATGTCGATCGTTTCCGATCGCGATTCAAGATTTCTGTCTCAATTCTGGGGGAGCTTACAGAAGGCTTTAGGGACCAAACTATCATTTAGTTCAGCCTATCATCCCCAGACGGACGGACAATCGGAAAGGACGATCCAGACGCTCGAAGATATGTTAAGGGCGTGTGTTCTGGATTTCCGAGGAAGTTGGAGTAAGTACCTTCCATTGATTGAATTTTCGTATAACAACAGCTTTCAAGCGACGATCGGGATGGCACCTTACGAAGCCTTGTATGGACGTAAATGTCGATCCCCAGTACATTGGGACGAAATCGGCGAAAAGGCGCTATTAGGTCCCGAGATGGTTCGTGAGATGACTGAAGCTGTCAGTAAAATTCGGGAGAGGATGCAAACGGCCCAAAGTCGTCAGAAGAATTACGCGGACAAAAGACGAAGGCCGTTAGTGTTCGAAGAAGGTGATCAAGTTTTCCTCAAGATATCACCTATGAAGGGTGTTAAGCGTTTCGGACGAAAAGGAAAGTTGAGTCCGAGATACATAGGGCCCTTCCATATTTTGAAAAGGGTCGGTGAAGTAGCGTACCAGCTAGAACTGCCTACCTCACTAGCACAAGTTCATGACGTCTTCCACGTATCTACTTTACGGAAGTACGTTTCGGACCCGAATCACGTGCTACGAAGTGAGACGCTTCATCAGCAGTTGAAACCGGACCTAAGCTATGAAGAAAGGCCGGTAGAAATTTTAATGTATGAGGTGAAGCGACTTCGAAATAAGAACATCCCCCTAGTAAAGGTCTTGTGGCGGAACCAGACAATGGAGGAAGCCACTTGGGAGCGAGAAGATGAGATGAGAGAAAAGTACCCCGAGTTGTTTACGACGACTTAAATTTCGGGGACGAAATTTCTGTAAGGAGGGGAGGATGTAATACCCGTAAAATTAATACGGGATTATTTTTTTGTAATGTTTGGAATTAATGAAGACGATTTTCGAACAAAACCGAATTTTCGGGAGCAAGCCGAAAATATTAGTTGGGCCGAAATTGTTTAGGAAGTCCAAGTAATAAAATAGATCAAGTGATACTCAAGCCCAAATAAATAGAAAAGCCCAATTTGAGGTAATTCATGTATGAAACAAAATGGCCCAATTGAATTAAATAAGGAGATAAGGACAAGTTTCCTCAATTTGAGGAAAACTCACGTGAAGGCCATACTTCCAATTTGATATTTATCATAAAACTAATCATTATGGTCAAGTGGAAAACGTGAGATTGGAAGCCAAAAAGAAAAAGAAACCCCATTTGCAAACCTTCAACTCCAACGTGAATATCAAAGAAAGAAGAAAAAGGAAGAAAACTTCATTTGTGAGCCATCAAACCAACGTGAAAGGAGGTAAGAAAATCTAATTAGAATTTATAAATCCTCAACAAGTTCTTAAGGTTTTATATGGTTAATGATTAGAAAGTTGAGCAATAGAAGTGACGGACGAAGCAAGGGACGTAAGAATCGACTAGCTCAATTCGGTTTCAGCCTTGGGAGCAACTTAAATTGGCTTGGAGGATAGGTAGGTGGTTTATACCCCTACAAACCCAATTTTTAAGCGTATTACATTCCGTAAAGTTGCTAAAATTCGATTGGAAGGCCAATCGAATTTTATATTTTTGAGTTTTACAGTTTTGATAATTTTCGTGGTATGTTTGCTATGTGTTTTAACGTGATTTCGAGCTCAACATATGAGTTCTTGGATTGGATGAATTAATCGAAGTGCTTAGGTGATGGAGAACGTGTGAGATTTCTGAAAATGTTAGGGTGATAGTATGAAGGATTAGTGAAATCGGGCGATTTCGAAATCGAGCGATTATAGTTTCGATTGATTTTAAAATTAGACGAGTTTCGGGCGAATTTAGTTTCGCGGGTGGACTGATTTTGACGAATTAGGCGATTTGAAAATCGGGTGATTTTAATTCGGGCGATTTTGAAATGACGGGCCTGTGTTTGAGTGTAAATCGGGCGATTTGTAGATTTCGGACGATTTTAATTCGCGGGTCTAGTTTTATTTTGCGAATCGTGAGAGAGAGAGGAAATATTTCGCGGGCCGTGTTATTTTGCGAACTGTGTGAGTGAGTAAAGATTTCGCGGGCCAGAAGTCAGGTTTCGCGGGCTGAAGCATTTCGCAAGCTGTGAGATAGCGCCGGGCCGATTTTGGGTTTCGCGGGCCGATTTCAAATCGCGGGGTGATTCCTGCGAGAGAAATCGGGCGATTCGCGAGATTCAAATCGAGCTTCAGCGTCAAATCGGGCGATTTGCAAAATCGCCGAAAGTCTCATGAAATCGGGTGTTGACCGTGCTGTTTCGGGTTGACCAATTTTAAATCGGACGATTCGCGTTACGCAGTGAGTGATTTCACAAAATCGGGCATTGACCCGATCGTTTCGCGCGTTGACCAAGTGTTTAAATGTGGGTTTCGGGCGAATGTTGACTTGGGCTTTGACCAACGGTTTTGATTGTGGGCTTTGCCCTATTTTAGGCCCAAATACTTTAGATAAAATCATTTTAAGCCCAAATCAATTTTAAAATAAAATATTTTCATATTATGATATATAAATAGAGTCAACCCATATTTTAAATTATAAATATTATTTTTAGATTTTAAAACCTTCGGCCTAGTATCGGATTTTAATAAAATATAATATTTTCCGTGTTTTACTATTTACTATTGTATGAAATGTGATGTGTTCATGTGATTGATTTTTATGTGCATATCACGACATGCACGGGTGAGAGTGATGATGATGTACCGTATTCATACGGTGATGCCTTACGGTGTCGGATGAGTGGGGTAGAGTTACCGATGTTGGTAGTCAGGTCTAGACTCGATAGGGCACCTGGTGGGAGAGGGAGTTTGCGACACCCATCTACTCGGGATTGAGCCACCCGAGGTGTACACCACCGATATTTTATTGGCTCAGGGACGGCAGACAGATGTGAGATTCCTGTCAACCCGGGTAGTGGTAGACTACTCGGGGAGTTACACCAAGGTGTAACACCATCGGGTTGAGATTGTGTGCGGAAGGAGCGACCCGGCACGGCCGGCGTGGGCTACCGCATGATTATGGCGTACCTTGCCATGCGCGCGTGGGTGCCGAGTCTAGCCTAGGGCCCTGATATGTGACGAGACGTGAGATAGGTCGAGCGTGCATATTTCATGTGTGAGGACATGGGATTGGGTTGAGTGCACGCACACATACGCATTGCATGTTTTTACTACCACCTACTGGGCGTTTTTGCTCAGGGTTTTATTTTATAGGTGAGACTGCGCCCGACACCGATGGGTGTCAGGGTTAGCTGTAGGCGGGCTGGCGGCGGTGACTCCACGGGCTTTTGAGGGCGGAGCGGTACATGGGACGCGACCTGTGGAGAGGCGTAGTTTAGTTTAGTCGGGTTAGATTTTGGGGCTTCGGCCCGGTGTGTAGATATTACGCTTTTTGTAAAACCCGACCCTTGATATATATAATGTAAATTATTTTATTAAAAGTTTTTAATAAATCGGGTCCTCCGCGACTTCTGTTGCGGAAATCCGCCAATTATTCCAATTAGGAAGTAGGGTCGCGACACCGGAGGTGCAAACCGTTGAGACGGGAAACCGTTGAGGCGGGAGACGGGGTGAGCCACTCGTCTACTCTGGTACTGAGGTGCAAACCGTCAGGGATTAGCGGGAGACGGGGGTGAGCCACTCGTCTACTCGGGTGCGTAAGCGACACCTGAGGTGCAAACCGTAATCCTGTAGGATTAGGCATGGGGTCTAGATATGAGTTGAGACGTGATGAGTGGTGATAGAAAGGGGAGAGTCAAGTGTGCATATTGTGAGGTATATGGGATGGGATCGAGGGCACGTTACATCCTCTCGACATTTTCCAAATACTATAACACATGAGTGAGCACATAAGTATCACATAGTCACGTCAGCACACAACACTTACAGGCGAGGCTGGTCTCCAGGCTTCTGAGCGGCGGTACATGGACAGTCTTCAGAACCTAAAACCTAACGCTCTGATACCACCTGTCGCGCCCCTACTTCCTAATTAAATTAATTGGCGGATTTCCGCAACAGAAGTCGCGGAGGACCCGATTTATTAAAAACTTTTAATAAAATAATTTACATTATATATATATCAAAAGTCGGGTTTTACAAAAAGCGTCATATCTACACGCCGGGCCTACGCCCCAAAATCTAACCCGACTAAACTAAACTACGTCTCTCCACAGGTCGCGTCCCATGTACCGCTCCGCCCTCAAAAGCCCGTGGAGTCACCGCCGCCAGCCCGCCTACAGCTAACCCTGACACCCATCGGTGTCGGGCGCAGTCTCACCTATAAAATAAAACCCTGAGCAAAAACGCCCAGTAGGTGGTAGTAAAAACATGCAATGCATATGTGTGCGTGCACTCAACCCAATCCCATGTTCTCACACATGAAATATGCACGCTCGACCTAACTCACGTCTCATCACATATCAGGACCCTAGGCTAGACTCGGCACCCACGCGCGCATGGCAAGGTACGCCATAATCATGCGGTAGCCCACGCCGGCCGAACCGGGTCGCTCCTTCCGCACACAATCTCAACCCGACGGTGTTACACCTTGGTGTAACTCCCCGAGTAGTCTACCACTACCCGGGTAGACAGGAATCTCACATCTGTCTGCCGTCCCTGAGCCAATATAACATCGGTGGTGTGCACCTCGGGTGGCTCAATCCCGAGTAGATGGGTGTCGCAAACCCTCTCCCACCAGGTGCCCTATCGAGTCTAAACCTGACTACCAACATCGGTAACTCTACCCCACTCATCCGACACCGTAAGGCGTCACCGTATGATTACGGTACATCATCATCCTCACCCGTGCATGTCGTGATATGCACATACAAATCAATCACATGAACACATCACATTTCGTAAAATAGTAAATAGTAAAACACGGAAAATATTATATTTTATTAAAATCCGATACTAGGCCGAAGGTTTTAAAATCCCAAAATATTATTTATAATTTAAAATATGGGTTGACTCTATTTATATATTATAATACGAAAATATTTTATTTTAAAACTGATTTGGGCTTAGAATAATTTTATTTAAAGTATTTGGGCCTAAAATAGGGCAAAGCCCAAAATCAAAACCGTTGGTCAACTCTGGTCAAAGCCCAAATCTGATTTCGCCCGAAACCCACATTTAAAACCTTGGTCAACGCGCGAAACGATCGGGTCAATGCCCGACTTTGTGAAATCACTCACTGCGTAACGCGAATCGCCCGATTTAAAATTGGTCAACCCGAAACAGCACGGTCAACACCCGATTTCATGAGACTTTCGGCGATTTCGCAAATCGCCCGATTTGACGCTGAAGCTCGATTTGAATCTCGCGAATCGCCCGATTTCTCTCGCAGGAATCACCCCGCGATTTGAAATCGGCCCGCGAAACCCAAAATCGGCCCGGCGCTATCTCACAGCTTGCGAATTGCTTCAGCCCGCGAAATCTGATTTCTGGCCCGCGAAATCCGTTTTTACTCACACTTAAAAATCAATTGGGCCCGCGAAACACTTTCACGACCCGAAATCCAATTCGGCCGATTTCCTATCAGTTAAAGAATCACTTTTCGCTCGATTTGTAAACTAAATACAAGCCCGCGAATTAAAATCGTCCGAAACCTACAAATCGCCCGATTTACACTCAAACGCAGGCCCTCCATTTCAAAATCGCCCGAAAACTTCAAATCACCTGATTTCGCAAAATCCAATTGGCCCATGAAATTATAATCGCCCGAAACTAATAATCGGTCAAACTAATAACTACCCGATTTCAAAATCGCCCGAAATCATCTAACACTAAATTTGCCTAACGCAGCCACCTTCAAAGCATAAAATCGCCCGATTTCTTTTAAACCTTCAACTATAAAACCCAAAATTTCCAGAAATCTCACACGTTCTTCATCACATAAGCACGTCGATTAATTCAACCAATCCAAGAACTCATATGTTGAGCTCGAAATCACGTTAAAACACATAGCAAACATACCACGAAAATTATCAAAATTGTAAAACTCAAAAACATAAAATTCGATTGGCCTTCCAATCGATTTTTAGCAACTTTACCGAATGTAGTACACTTTAAAAAGGGTTTGTAGGGGTATAAACCACCTACCTTTCCTCCAAGCTTGTTTGAGATAAATTCCTAGCTAGAAGATTAGTTCGAGCTTGCCTAAATCTGCTCTCTTTCGTTCGGCACTATTATAACATGCAAAAGATTAAAGAAAACATAAGCTTATGGAGGATTTGATTTCGTTAAACAAGGTTCTTACCTCCTTAGCTTGTTTAGATAATTCCCTAGGTGGAGAAATTCGATCAAGCTTGCCAAAGGAATTTCCTTTGCTCTCTTCGTCACTTTGAAGGTTTCAAGTGAAGGTTTTTATTTTTCTTTTTGCACCAATCTCACGTCTCTCTCTTTGACCAAATAATGAATATTTTATGCAAAATATCTAGGAAAGGCATGGTCTCAACGTGAGGTTTCCCACAAATTAGGGAATTTCCATACTTATCCTATTATTTAAATTTTTTTGGGTCAAATTAATCATCTCTTGGGCCTTCCTATTTATTTCTTTGGGCCATTTTTGTTTCCCAAGTTAATTACTTCAAGTTGGGCTTTATTTAATTAAATTTGGGCTCTACTATTATTTGACCTATTTTATTACTTGTACTTCCTAAACAATTTCGGCCCAACTAATATTTTCGGCTTACTCCCGAAAATTCGGTTTCGTTCGGAAATCATCTTCATTAATTTCGGACATTACAAAAATAATCCCGTATTAATTTTACGGGTATTACATCCTCCCCCCCTTACAGAAATTTCGTCCCCGAAATTTAAGTCGTCGTAAACAACTCGGGGTACTTTTCTCTCATCTCATCTTCTCGCTCCCAAGTGGCTTCCTCCATTGTCTGGTTCCGCCACAAGACCTTTACTAGGGGGATGTTCTTATTTCGAAGTCGCTTCACCTCATACATTAAAATCTCTACTGGCCTTTCTTCATAGCTTAGGTCCGGTCTCAATTGTTGATGAAGCGTCTCACTTCGTAGCACATGACTCGGATCCGAAACGTACTTCCGTAACGTAGATACATGGAAGACGTCATGGACTTGTGCTAGTGAAGTAGGCAGTTCTAGCTGATACGCTACTTCACCGACCCTTTTCAAAATTTGGAAGGGTCCTATAAACCTCGGACTTAGCTTTCCTTTCCGTCCGAATCTCTTAACTCCTTTCATCGGTGATATTTTCAAGAAGACTTGATCGCCTTCTTCAAATTTCAACGGCCTTCGTCTCTTATCAGCGTAACTCTTCTGACGACTTTGGGCCGTTTGCATCCTCTCCCGAATTTTACTAACAGCTTCGGTCATCTCACGAACCATTTCAGGACCTAATAACGCCTTCTCGCCGATTTCATCCCAATGTACTGGGGATCGACATTTACGTCCATACAAGGCTTCGTATGGCGCCATCCCAATAGTCGCTTGAAAGCTGTTGTTATACGAAAATTCAATCAATGGGAGGTACTTACTCCAGCTTCCTCGGAAATCCAGAACACACGCTCTTAACATATCTTCGAGCGTCTGGATCGTCCTTTCCGATTGTCCGTCCGTCTGGGGATGATAGGCTGAACTAAATGATAGTTTGGTCCCTAAAGCCTTCTGTAAGCTCCCCCAGAATTGAGACAGAAATCTCGAATCGCGATCGGAAACGATCGACATTGGAATCCCATGTAGTCTCACTATTTCCTGAATGTACAGTTCTGCATACTTCTCCATGGGATATGTCTGGTTAATCGGTAGAAAGTGGGCAGATTTCGTTAATCTATCAACGATTACCCAGATTGCATCATGCCCTTTCACCGTCTTGGGTAATCCGACGACAAAATCCATGGTTATGTGGTCCCACTTCCACTCGGGAACCGTCAACGGTTGTAGCATTCCTGCCGGCCTTTGGTGTTCTGCCTTGATCTGTTGACAAGTCAGACATCGGCTTACGAAAGTAGCGACATCTCTCTTCATTCCTGGCCACCAGTAATTCGTTCGCAAATCCCGATACATCTTCGTGGCACCAGGATGCACTGAGTAGATTGTCGTATGTGCCTCTGTCATCAGCGTCCGACGGATTTCTTCATCTTTAGGCACGTACAACCGATTTCTGAATCGTAAGCTACCGTCTTCTCGAAATTCAAAGTCTGACGGGACATTTTCATCTCGTTCATCTCGAACCTTCAAATACAGCTCGTCTACTTTTTGCACTTCGATGATCCGATCTAACAGCGTCGGTTTGAGGGTCAACGCTGCCAATCTCGTCTCAATCTCCCCGAAGTGAATTACTTCAACTCCGAGTTGGTACAATTCGGTATTCACAGCTTTCCGGCTCAACGCATCTGCGACCACGTTAGCTTTTCCTGGGTGATAGTTAATCACACAGTCGTAATCCTTCACCAGTTCGAGCCATCATCGTTGCCTCATATTTAACTCCTTTTGTGTGAAGAAGTACTTCAGGCTCTTGTGATCTGTAAAGATCTCGCACCTTTCTCCATACAGATAGTGTCGCCAGATTTTGAGAGCAAACACTACTGCGGCGAGTTCAAGATCGTGGGTGGGGTAATTCTTCTCGTACGACTTCAACTGTCGGGAGGCGTAAGCGATTACCTTCCCCTTCTGCATTAATACGCACCCCAAGCCGTTCTTCGAGGCGTCACTATACACCGAAAATCCTTCAGTACCCGTAGGTATTGTTAAGACTGGAGCAGTCGTCAGTCTCTTCTTCAGCTCCTGAAAACTTTGCTCACACCCTTCAGTCCACTTAAACTGAACATTCTTCTTTGTCAGGTTTGTGAGCGTTGAGGCAATGCTGGAGAAGTCTTTGATAAACTTCCGATAATATCCAGCAAGCCCGAGAAAACTCCTTACTTCAGTGGGAGTGGTCGGTCGTGGCCAATTTTCTATTGCCTCAATCTTGCTAGGGTCCACCGAAATTCCGCTCCCCGAAATGATGTGCCCCAGAAATGCCACTTGTTCCAACCAGAATTCGCATTTCTTAAACTTAGCGAACAGCTGTTTCTCCCGAAGAATTCCAAGGACCGTTCTCAGATGTTCTTCGTGTTCCTCCTTCGTCTTCGAGTATACGAGGATATCATCGATAAACACTATAACGAAACGGTCTAGGAATTCCTTAAATACTCGGTTCATCAGATCCATGAAAGCGGCAGGAGCATTCGTTAGCCCGAAAGGCATGACCAAGAATTCGTAGTGGCCGTACCTCGTGCTGAACGCAGTTTTCTGGACATCCTTTTCACGAATTTTCAACTGATGATAACCGGAACGCAGGTCGATCTTTGAGAACACCGTTGCCCCTTGTAATTGATCGAATAAATCATCTATCCTCGGTAAGGGGTACTTGTTCTTTATCGTGATTCTATTGAGTTCACGATAATCTATACACAATCTCATCGACCCGTCTTTCTTCTTTACGAAAAGTACCGGGGCTCCCCAAGGTGAGAAACTGGGTTGAATAAAGCCCTTCTGCAATAATTCTTCCAATTGCTCCTTCAATTCCCGCAATTCATTCGGTGCTAATCGATACGGGGCCTTAGAAATGGGGGCAGCTCCGGGCACAAGATCGATTACGAATTCAATCTCCCGATCCGGCGGTAATCCCGGGAGATCCTCGGGAAACACATCGGGATACTCCTTTACTATAGGAACTTTTTCTAGCTTTGGCTGAGGAGATTCTTCGGCTTTCACCGCAAAGATCAAAAATGCTTCGCAACCCGTATTCACGAGTCGCTGAGCTTTCAAAGCAGAGATCCTAGGGATTGTTTTATTGTTCATCTTTCCCGAAAATTCAAACTCCCCTCCCTCGGTCGATTGAAACCTAACTACTTTCTTCGCACAGTCTATGATTGCTCCATATTTCGAGAGCCAATCCATCCCGAATATGATGTCGTAATCATTCATCGGAATCACTATCAGATCTACATTCAATTCTCGACCCTCAATTCTCACGGGACAGTTTCCTACTACTATATACGAAAAGTTCGTCCTAGTTGGATCTCCGTGGGGTAAGGAAACTATGTAGTTGCACGAAGAATGGGTAGGATATATTCCCGCCCGGGTCACAAAACTGGCCGACACAAATGAATGTGTGGCTCCGGAGTCAATCAGAATGGAAGTCGGTACGTGAAAGATGTTCAACGTACCAGTCACTACGGCGGGATTCGCCTCTGCCTCCTCATTCGTCAATGTGAAAACTCTCGCAGACACTGGTGGAGGTCGAATCAGTTTCTGTGGTTGATTCTGTGGTAGAGGCTGACCCTTCGTGCAGTTCCATGCTATATGTCCGGTCTCTCCACATCGAAAGCATTGAAGACTCTGTCCCGGCCGAGGTCCGTAGCAGACGCCAAAGTGGTTCCGCCCGCATTGTTGGCATTGGGGCGCCGGGTTCGGTGGTCGATTAGGGACGTTGGTCGGTCCCTGATAAGTGTTCGGGCGCCACATCTGCTGACCCGCTCGATTTCCTCTATTCTTCGGGCCCTTGCCGAAGAATGGGCGTTTCTGACTGCTTCCGCCTTGCTGAGACTCCCTCTTTCTGTTCACTTCCTGAGCTTCCCTTACTACACCTTCTGCCTGCTCAGCAATTAAGGCGCGCTCTGTCGCCTGGCGGAATTCCAGCTGGCGCACACCCGCCACACTGAGGTCTCGGTAGAATTCGGGTTTCAGCCCCCGAAGGAATCTCGTAACTTTGAGAGCGTTCGTCGCTACGAGATGAGGAGCGAAGCGGGATAACTCCTCGAACTTGCGAATGTATTCTACAACTGGCATTCGCCCTTGTTTCAGGTTCATGAACTCGTACATTCGCTGCTCTTGGTCATGAGCAGTGAAGTACTTTTCATAAAAGAGTTCTCTAAAACGCTCCCACGTCATAGTCGCGGGATCTTCCAACACCTTCACCGTGTTCCACCAGAATCGCGCGCTTCCCCGAAGTAGGAAAACGGCGCACAGCACTTTCTCGTTGTTCGGCACTCGACTATATACGAAAAGGTCTTCAATCGTGCCGATCCAATCTTCAGCCACCGCAGGGTTAGTGGCCTCGGCGAAATTTGGGGGATTCAGTTTGCGGAACCTCTCCCCGATAATTTCCACGTGATCGACTTGCGGGGAGGAACGGTGCTCAGATGAGCTTCGATGATTGATTAGATCATGGATTTGTTCTGACTGACGTTGGATTAGTTCAGTCAAACGTTGGATGGTATCACGCTCACGAGTTGGGGACTCAGGTTCGTCCCGCCGACTAGTCTCACCTACGAACTCTCGTCTCGGTCGTCCTCTCGACATTTTCCAAATACTATAACACATGAGTGAGCACATAAGTATCACATAGTCACGTCAGCACACAACACTTACAGGCGAGGCTGGTCTCCAGGCTTCTGAGCGGCGGTACATGGACAGTCTTCAGAACCTAAAACCTAACGCTCTGATACCACCTGTCGCGCCCCTACTTCCTAATTAAATTAATTGGCGGATTTCCGCAACAGAAGTCGCGGAGGACCCGATTTATTAAAAACTTTTAATAAAATAATTTACATTATATATATATCAAAAGTCGGGTTTTACAAAAAGCGTCATATCTACACGCCGGGCCTACGCCCCAAAATCTAACCCGACTAAACTAAACTACGTCTCTCCACAGGTCGCGTCCCATGTACCGCTCCGCCCTCAAAAGCCCGTGGAGTCACCGCCGCCAGCCCGCCTACAGCTAACCCTGACACCCATCGGTGTCGGGCGCAGTCTCACCTATAAAATAAAACCCTGAGCAAAAACGCCCAGTAGGTGGTAGTAAAAACATGCAATGCATATGTGTGCGTGCACTCAACCCAATCCCATGTTCTCACACATGAAATATGCACGCTCGACCTAACTCACGTCTCATCACATATCAGGGCCCTAGGCTAGACTCGGCACCCACGCGCGCATGGCAAGGTACGCCATAATCATGCGGTAGCCCACGCCGGCCGAACCGGGTCGCTCCTTCCGCACACAATCTCAACCCGACGGTGTTACACCTTGGTGTAACTCCCCGAGTAGTCTACCACTACCCGGGTAGACAGGAATCTCACATCTGTCTGCCGTCCCTGAGCCAATATAACATCGGTGGTGTGCACCTCGGGTGGCTCAATTCCGAGTAGATGGGTGTCGCAAACCCCTCTCCCACCAGGTGCCCTATCGAGTCTAAACCTGACTACCAACATCGGTAACTCTACCCCACTCATCCGACACCGTAAGGCGTCACCGTATGATTACGGTACATCATCATCCTCACCCGTGCATGTCGTGATATGCACATACAAATCAATCACATGAACACATCACATTTCGTAAAATAGTAAATAGTAAAACACGGAAAATATTATATTTTATTAAAATCCGATACTAGGCCGAAGGTTTTAAAATCCCAAAATATTATTTATAATTTAAAATATGGGTTGACTCTATTTATATATTATAATACGAAAATATTTTATTTTAAAACTGATTTGGGCTTAGAATAATTTTATTTAAAGTATTTGGGCCTAAAATAGGGCAAAGCCCAAAATCAAAACCGTTGGTCAACTCTGGTCAAAGCCCAAATCTGATTTCGCCCGAAACCCACATTTAAAACCTTGGTCAACGCGCGAAACGATCGGGTCAATGCCCGACTTTGTGAAATCACTCACTGCGTAACGCGAATCGCCCGATTTAAAATTGGTCAACCCGAAACAGCACGGTCAACACCCGATTTCATGAGACTTTCGGCGATTTCGCAAATCGCCCGATTTGACGCTGAAGCTCGATTTGAATCTCGCGAATCGCCCGATTTCTCTCGCAGGAATCACCCCGCGATTTGAAATCGGCCCGCGAAACCCAAAATCGGCCCGGCGCTATCTCACAGCTTGCGAATTGCTTCAGCCCGCGAAATCTGATTTCTGGCCCGCGAAATCCGTTTTTACTCACACTTAAAAATCAATTGGGCCCGCGAAACACTTTCACGACCCGAAATCCAATTCGGCCGATTTCCTATCAGTTAAAGAATCACTTTTCGCTCGATTTGTAAACTAAATACAAGCCCGCGAATTAAAATCGTCCGAAACCTACAAATCGCCCGATTTACACTCAAACGCAGGCCCTCCATTTCAAAATCGCCCGAAAACTTCAAATCACCTGATTTCGCAAAATCCAATTGGCCCATGAAATTATAATCGCCCGAAACTAATAATCGGTCAAACTAATAACTACCCGATTTCAAAATCGCCCGAAATCATCTAACACTAAATTTGCCTAACGCAGCCACCTTCAAAGCATAAAATCGCCCGATTTCTTTTAAACCTTCAACTATAAAACCCAAAATTTCCAGAAATCTCACACGTTCTTCATCACATAAGCACGTCGATTAATTCAACCAATCCAAGAACTCATATGTTGAGCTCGAAATCACGTTAAAACACATAGCAAACATACCACGAAAATTATCAAATTGTAAAACTCAAAAACATAAAATTCGATTGGCCTTCCAATCGATTTTTAGCAACTTTACCGAATGTAGTACACTTTAAAAAGGGTTTGTAGGGGTATAAACCACCTACCTTTCCTCCAAGCTTGTTTGAGATAAATTCCTAGCTAGAAGATTAGTTCGAGCTTGCCTAAATCTGCTCTCTTTCGTTCGGCACTATTATAACATGCAAAAGATTAAAGAAAACATAAGCTTATGGAGGATTTGATTTCGTTAAACAAGGTTCTTACCTCCTTAGCTTGTTTAGATAATTCCCTAGGTGGAGAAATTCGATCAAGCTTGCCAAAGGAATTTCCTTTGCTCTCTTCGTCACTTTGAAGGTTTCAAGTGAAGGTTTTTATTTTTCTTTTTGCACCAATCTCACGTCTCTCTCTTTGACCAATAATGAATATTTTATGCAAAATATCTAGGAAAGGCATGGTCTCAACGTGAGGTTTCCCACAAATTAGGGAATTTCCATACTTATCCTATTATTTAAATTCTTTTGGGTCAAATTAATCATCTCTTGGGCCTTCCTATTTATTTCTTTGGGCCATTTTTGTTTCCCAAGTTAATTACTTCAAGTTGGGCTTTATTTAATTAAATTTGGGCTCTACTATTATTTGACCTATTTTATTACTTGTACTTCCTAAACAATTTCGGCCCAACTAATATTTTCGGCTTACTCCCGAAAATTCGGTTTCGTTCGGAAATCATCTTCATTAATTTCGGACATTACAAAAATAATCCCGTATTAATTTTACGGGTATTACATGAGCCTCGTCAATCTCCACAGTCGGAGAGCATAGAAATCATAGGAGAACGATTTCGTAAGCTGAATCCCCCAACATTTGCGGAGGCTACCGATCCTATGATGGCAGAGGATTGGTTACGTACCATAGAAGACATGTTCTTGTATGGCCGAGTACCCGAAGATGAAAAGGTGCTATGTGCCGTTTCTATGCTTAGAGGAACGCTAGGTTTTGGTGGGACACCATTAAGATCCTAGAAGATCCAATCAATATGGCGTGGGAACGATTTAAAGAACTATTCTATGAGAAGTACTTCATGACCCACGATGAACTCAGAAGCTGAATGAGTTCATCAACCTCAAACAAGGCGAAAAACCTATCTCGGAATATATCCGCAAGTTTGAGGAATTGTCCCGCTTTGCCCCACACATGGTAGCAACTAATGCTCTGAAGATAGGGAGGTTTCAAGTAGGTCTCAAACCTGAGATCTACCGAGACGTGAGCATGGTAGGAACTCGAGATTTGACGTTCGCTCAAGTAGCAGAGCGAGCACTTGTTGCAGAGCAGGCAGAGGCCCAAATTTTGGCAGCCCAGGAAGCAAAGAAGAGAACTGAAAATCACCAAGGGGGCGGAGGCGATCGAAAGCGACAATATTTTGAAGGAGATCCCAATAATGGCCAAGGTTGATATCCGGGACAACCAAACCACCAGCCGAGGCCAAAACTAGGACCAACCAATTTTCCTATTCGACCTATAATGTATCCCAATATGGGCGATACCATGCGGGCGTTTGCTATGGCCCAGGACCCAGAACTGATCCCCAATGCTTCCGTGGACAGCTGGGACATTTTGCCCGAGCTTGTCGTATAAACTTACCCCAAAATCCAGCTCCACCGGTAGCACGATCACCACTGGCCCCAGCTACGGCTCGACTATTCGTGTTAACTAATGAGGAGAAAGAAAACCCAGCAAGGATGACGGGTATGTTGAATTGCTTATAAGCATACCCACTCCTATATTAGTTGATTTCAAAGTCGCATGTTTATTCGTGGCGAATAAATGTGGGACGTAAGTGAGATTTATTCCCGCTCTATTTAAGTATAACCATACACCACGGCTTTTCTGATTTGCTCAGTATAAGAGTTGTGCATCGGAAGCGTGGTGGAAATAGAAATAAGAATGTGTAGAGGACATAGGGAATGTATGAGCGAGGCTAGATATGAAGAATAAACTGGGAAATTGGGTTACACATTTAAATGTGTCACCTAAATTGTCTAATGAAGGTGGGAATAAATTCTACCTTAATAGGATTCATATAAATTATGGAATAGGGGAAATCATTTCCCCGAGTTTCACCCGCGGCGAATTTCAGGGGCGAAATTCATTTTAAGGGGGGGGAGAATGTAATAAGTATCCAAAACCTTTTAAAAATTTTGGCGTAGTGACATTTAAAAATTTTGGTACTCCATTAATCGAAAACTTTTTTTTTGGAACCGAAAACTTTTTGATGTAGTGATCGGAAAAATAAGTATCCAAAACCATAAGTGTTGAAAACTTAAGTATCGTTGAATTTTGGTATCGAAAATGTTATCGAAAATCGGAAGTGTCGAAAATAAATTTTCGGATGGTTTTCTAATAGATTTTCCAATGAAATTTTCGGATGGTTTTCGAATGACATTTTCAGATGAGTTTCAAAAATAATTTTCGCAAGTATAAAGAATAGAAAATTGTATCGAAAATCGGAAGTGTCGAAAATAAATTTGCGATTGCATTCAGTATATTTCAGATCGAAAACTAATTTTCGAATGGCATTTTAGTTATGAATAATCGATTTATCACAACCTCTTCTTACCTATGTATTGAATTTGTTATTAACAGGAAACGAGTTGTTATTTTTTTGAATTACATGTTATTTTTGTGGCAACATCCGTTAATTTCATTGTAAAAAGTGTTACTTTAATATAGATTACACCATTGGTTACCCATAAAACTTTTAATTCGCAAACGTTTCAATCTTCGGTAGCTCAAAATACTTCATTCTTCCATTATTAACAGTAATACTTCCCATAGATTATTAAGACTCATGATCTAATTAAGACGATTTCATCTTGATTAGTAAGACCCATGAGAAATCGAAGCGGATATGATAATATTCAGCCACCAACTTCGAGATTTGGACATATTTGAGTTAAAATTGTTGCTTTGGTTGTTTGAATAAGATGACGGCAATGACACATAATGCTTTTCATTTATGATGGGCAAATATGTCTTCAACTTAGGTCCTTCTCCCGATATAAAACATAAATGAGGCCTCAAACCTAAAGCAAACATATCATGGGGGCGTGACATCTAATTTCCTCTAACAAAAAACCACGTAGACCATTTATTGTAGCTTGTACAATCGCCTAAATCCACCATACCGAGGAATAAGAAAATAGCCTTTTGACATAGTTAGCGTTAAATAAAATAGCCTTCAAACGTAAAATCACCATTATGCTTCTTACTAATTGGGTCCCACGTTCAAAACCAATATGTTAAAATGCGGTGCGCTTTAGGGTGGGCGAGCTGGGTGTAGTCTAGTGGTTGTATAGTTAGACGTTCAAGTAACAGGTCGTGGGTTCAAAAATCGCAACACATATTTTTTTATATAAGGATGGCCATGCGTAGTGGACCTCGGCAGGGGACCCGAGCTATATAGTAGGGGACCGACACAATATAGCAGGGGACCCACGCAATATAGCAGGGGACCCATGCATTTGCTGCACAGCATGGGGGGTCCCCTGCTATATATAGCACGGTCCCCTGTGTCTACTGGAGCAGGGGATCCCCCATTTTGTGCAGCAGACACATGGGGACCCGCATGTCCACACACCATGGGCGGGGTCCCCTGCTATATAGCACAGAGCCACTGCTCACGGGACCTGTGTTATGCAGCAAGGGATCCTTGGGTCTGTGGACAGCATGGTGGGGGTCCACTACTATATAGCATGGGTCTCCTGAGCATGGGATCTGTACTATAAAACAGGGGACCCCTGCATTTTTTAAAAAAGGAACCCTGCAAGAAGACGAAAATACCCTTCAATAGAAGGTTATTTTTAAAAAAGTAAAATCAAGAAGGCTATTTTTTTAACGTTGACCGACTACAAGACTATTTTTTTAAGGGAGTTACTATTCACCGCCCCCTTTTTACTTGTTACCGCCCCCTAAAGGACTGTATAAAGACGATTTTGCCCTTATGATATTTAAATTAAATTAAAAAGAAAAAACTAAATATATAATTCCGGTACGATATGCTGAAAACTACATACACAGATAATTCGAACGATCGATCGATACGGAACAAAAAAAATTCGATTTAACATTTTAGGACCGATCGATCAATACGGAAAAGAAAAATACGGTCGATTAAGATTTTTGGCCCTGCAGTGCACGGGCCTAACGAAATTTTCTGCCGGGCTGTGTGCGGGCCGATCGATATTTTTCCCTGGACACTGCCTGGCGAAAAAAGTCGTTCGGCCCTGCAGTGTACTGGCCCATCGGTATTTTCGGCCCTTACACGTCTGGGCGAAAAAATCGATCGGCCATTAAACTGCAGGGCCGAAATTTTGTTAGGCTCGTGCACTGCGGGGCCGAAAATCTCGATCGATCAGAATTTTTTTTCTTTTTCTAAGTTTTTCGGGAATAATTATTTGTATTAGTAATTTTTTGTGCTATAGTTTGTGACTATATATTGTATTAGTAATTCGAAACGGAATAAAGATGCAAAAATATATTCCAAACATAAACAGTACACGTCCGATACATAAATGAAACATAAATAAAATAATAACACATCATGTGGCCTGGTGCCACCGGTCGTTGAGCTCGTGGCGGCCGAAAAAATAGACCATCACGATTCCTAGCTAGCTTGTGGTGGCCAAAAAAATAGACAGTCACAAATTATACTGCTCCATTAGGTGCAGCGAGTGATCCAATCGACTCTGATATCTTCTTTCCCAACCGGCAACTCGACCATCACGATTCGTGAACCAATACGGATGTAAGATGGGCATAGGAAACTTTGGACATAAGTTAAGTCTAATATAATGCTGATAATTATCTCCAAGGTGCACATGACGATCGTACGGCTCGGTCCAGTAGCAGTCCGACCGGCACGCAGTGGCAATATTGTGTTCGAATGCATGTTGATGTTTGACCCATTGCCGTACTCGTAGATGATAATTACAGCGTTCCAAAGTGTCGCCACAGCCCACATATCACACGGTGTCAACATCAAGTGGTTCATTCCACAAGGCCCTCCTTCCAAGCGTATACGATTCACCTGCATTTCCAATGACTCACCATAGTACAATGCCGAGTAACGCTCCTAGTGGCCCGCGAGTTCGTTCGCGACGTGATTTCTTACAGTGATCCATTCGTCCTCCATTGTAAATATGAAGTGCGATAACGCGAAATCCACAGTTGCCGTCAGCAACCACATCCTTATAGCTAACACTATATATAGATGGATGACTGTTGTTACGCAATTCGCCAAGTGGGTGTGGTAGAAGTCTAATTCACCTGTAGAACGCATTTTTCGGAATTAGATGTGTATCCGTGTTTGAACGAATTTACGAGTAAAAGACAGTAGTACCTGTCTCCGTAGTAGATCCACGAGACCGCTTCGCAGACGAAGATGACGTATGACCCTGGCTGCTACGACTGGTACTGCTGCGCCCTCCACTGCGTCCACCCCTTGGGATTGCGTACTCCCAAGCACTTTGATCCCGCTTCGCTGAGTTTTTTTTCTTCGACAGACCTTCGACAGACGTCTTAATGCCAGGCTCATTCCACTCACGGGCATCGATATACAGATGTTCGTGAACGACTCGATGGCTACCATGCATAACGGCGGGATTGAGGCCTTCTGCCTCACGCACGAGGTCGTATAAGTAATCTCGATCAGGAATATCGGGAGTTACCCCCGCGCCGATTGTGAGTGTCCTCCAGAAATCGTGCACGCACTTTGCAGCAACTGGGTAGTTGTTGTCGACACACTGCTGAAGCTCGCATGCACATGGCGTACGTCGTACCTCACATCCGCACTCGGAGTAAACCTCATCCGCCAACTCTTTAGCACGCCTCAACTCAGTTCCCATTATTGATATTGAATGGTGTGAAACTCTAAAAATATCGTGTGGAATGGAAATCCTGAGTTCCCAATAGGTCGTTTCGAGCGGGATCCTCCAGTGCCTTGCATGTTAACATAAAAAGTTATTAGATAAGGATTTCATTTGACACGTAATAATAATTAATTTACCTTTTTGATGCGATTCAGTTGGTTCTGAATCTGCTCGTGCACCTTCACCCACACGGTGTCAGTGGTCGAGTTCAGCCATTGCTTCAGCTCGCTGTGAGCACTCTCCACACGACATGTAGTGGTGTTCCCGAAATGAAGCACCTAGTTCGTCCAAGCTTTGATGAACTTCTCCTTATGCAGCAACCATGTCGATTCAACGTACTGGACGATAGCGGAGTGGGCTACCCAAGGCAGAGACATGTAATTGTATGACTGCTCGTATGCGTCTATAGTCGGAGCTTCCACGACGCTTCCAAGCCTTATGGGTGAAGTGAGCTGTGGTCTTATTGTTCTTCCCCGTCAGCCGATAAACTCTGTTCTCCACGTCTTTATAAATATGCCACGTGCACAATAGATGGCGAGAATGCGGAAATACCTTCTGTACGGGTCGAAGAAGGCCCAACTCACGATCAGTCACAATCGCCGAAGGGTAGACACCTGGCCTCTGAATATCCCGAAGAGACTGCAATACCCACCCATAACTCTCCGTCTCCTCCTCCATAACGGCAAACCCACACAAGAAGTTGTGATTATAGGGAGTCATCTCTATAATCTCAACTAGAAGCATCTTGTACCTATTGGTCTTGTACGTAGAATCAATGCCAATAAAGTACGGATACGTCCTCACCAGTACGAGTGAGTCCGGGAGTGCGAGAAAAACATGTGCCAGCACATTTGTCTCGACGTCTCCTAGGGACCGAACATAATATCCGGCCTTTGTCGCCGGGTGCATCAACTGGCTCACCACGTCTTGACCCTCAGAATAGTCCTTCTTCAAACGATCTCTGCAATTATATATATGTCTGATCCTCGCGTGATCTTCTGCATGTCGAGCCCTCATCGCTGAGAGGATATGAGCTGGTTTCGCTTGCGCAGCAGTCATTTCCTCTACGACCTTCATTGCCTGGCTACTTAACCCACTCTTCTGGCGGTGTCCCTCGAGATATTGTATGAGAGGGTGATTGTGCATGGATTTCTCAGGTGGCCCGTACGAACGTACCATTCCCTAGTCATTGAATCCTCCTGTGCTATGATAACAAACGGACACCTGCACTTGTTAGACTTTGAAACCATGTTCAATTCATCCACGTTGCCTCTATAACGTTCTTCGCGAGAACATCTCATCAGTTTTTTCGTACTGCATTTCTTATGCGACGAAATAATCAGCTCGAACCCAAGATCAATAGCAACGCCTTTCGCCCAGTTAATGACTTCCACATCGGTCAGAAATCGTCCTACTCCGCGAAAATGCTCACTGTAGTTTACCCCGTCGCCGAGAAAATCCTACAAATAATTATTCCCGGAAAAATTAGAAAAAAATAAATTCGGTCGATCGAGATTTTTGGCCAGGCAGTGCAGCGGCCCGTAAACAGCCTGGCCGAAAATTTCATTAGATCTACTACTACCTCCAGGATATGGACTTCCCAGCCCTGGTCTGCAATTAAATATTTATAAAAAAAATTAGTGGGCCGAACAAGAATTTCTGCCGCCTATAGAGGCCGTCGCTGTCCCGGCCGAACAATATTTTCGGCCCTCTAGGGCAGGGCAGAAAATATTTTCGGCCACCACAAGGCACGACCAAAAATATTTTTCGGCCCTGCCAGAGAGGTCCGAAAATCCTGTTCGAGCGGGATTTTTCAAACGATTACGACCCGTGTTCGATCATTCATCTACGTACGAACGAATTTTATGAGAATTTGCTTACAAGTCGTGCGAATAGACCCTTTCCTTTCCCCTGTCGTCGATCCATTGCGATTTGAGTTTTTTTTGTTTTGTTTGAGTCTGATTTGGATGTGTGATTGCGATATGGAAAGTGTTGTCGGAAAATGGCTTTAAATATAAATTTTTATTCAAAAGGGCAAAATCATCTTTTTACAGTCCTTTAGGGGCGGTGACTAGGAAAAAGGGGGTGAATAGTAATCCAATTTTTTAAAGGGAAGATTTCTGTTCAGGCCCCAGTAAAGTTTCCATTAAGCCGTCAGTCCCTGTCAGAAAATGGTTAAGTTTAAGGGACATACTTTTTGTAAAAAACAGAGTAAAGGACCCAAAAATATACATTGACAAAAATACCCCTTGCCCTTCTTTCCCAGCGGGAACTCGCGACATGCTGTTTTGGTCTTATATGAAGCGTTACTTTTACTTCTTTATTTGTTACACAGGTACAATATATTGTTACTATAGAAAATAGTTACGTTATTTTTCAACAATATTGTGTTACTTTCCTACTGCAAAACGTTATCAACAGAATTTTTTTTCATTTAACGATCGAACTCATTTTTCTTACACTGAATCGATCAAAAAAAATTTGACTACTCCATCCAACCGATTCGACGTGTCATGTTGGATTCATTATGACTTGGACGACGCACGAGGTAGTTGCTTGTCTAATTAGGGTGCAAATTCGAGAACATAATGGTTAATCGAATCTTGATTTCGACATAAATTGCAAGTAATCGGTATAAATTCGATGTACCCATGAGAAATCAAGGTATATTTTACCTTATTGAGTCAAAAACGCCGATATTTATGCAGTTTTCATCTGCTTTTTAGTGTCGTTTGTGGTTTACGTTATATTTCTCGCGGTGCATTTGCTTGAATGCAGAATGTGTTATTTTCGACGAATAAAGTGTTATTAAAGTTCATCGGTATGTTACTAATAAGTCATATATGGTTATTAAACATGAAACACTTGTTATTTTATTTTCTGTTATAAGTATTTCTTTTTTACACGATTTAGGGAAAATATAATATACGTTTCTTGCAACTAATCGATATAAATTCGAGGTACCCATGAGAAATTGAGGTCTATTTGACCTTATTGAGTCAATGACGACGTGATTAATGCACTTTTCATCTTGTTTTTAGTGTCGTTTGTGATTTTTGTTTTAATCCTTTCGATCCATTACTTGTATACAGACTGTGTTATTTACGACAAACAATGTGTTATTACCTCTCAGCGACATGTTACTTTTAAGTCAAAATTTGTTATTAACCATAAGACATTTGTTATTTTTTGCTATGTTATAAGTATTTCTTTTTTACACGATTTAGGGAAAATATAATATACGTTTCTTGCGACTAATCGGTATAAATTCGAGGTACCCATGAGAAATTGAGGTCTATTTTACCTTATTGAGTTAATAACGACGTGATTTATGCAGTTTTCATCTGTTTTTTAGTGTCGTTTGTGATGTTCTTTTTATCCCGATCCATTATTTGCATACAGAATGTGTTATTTAAGACAAACAAGACGTTATTAACTTTCAGCGATGTATTATTTTTTAGTCAACATTTGTTATTACCTTGAAGACATTTGTTATTTTTGTGAGACTTATCAACATTCATATGAAATTGACGATAATTTCAACATATACGGTTATAGCATCTGCAATCTTAGCAATTTCTATGATTTGGGTTTATCACATATAATAATATCGATAGTTGCCTTGGTTAAACCCATTTACAAATTAATATTGCTTTCTCTGTTGCGGATCTCACGAGCGCGACGGTGTCGGGACTGAATCTTAAAATTTTGTCGACGCAAACAATAAAAATATATGTACAACGAAGCATGTTTCTAGTTGAAATTGAAGGTAACACACGTAGATTCGAGAGACCCATAGCCTTAAAGTTTCTCGCGCCACTGTAGAGTTTCTGAACTGTTCGGCGTGATATTACAAAAAAATGGCTAGACAGTTTAATGTGGTACCCTTAAGGGTTTAATTGTTACCAATAGGGTGTTACTTGTAATAAAATTGCCGTCTATGTTGGTCCCGAATGCACCAAACAAGGAATCAAAGAGGCTTTAACGGAATGAAAAGGGAGTATTCTCACCTTTGAGTGTGTGTATTGTGTGAAAAATTTGGATAAGCCTTTGATCTTTGATTACTTTCAAAAGTGAGTTGGTAAAACCTTATATACCACATTAACCCTAGGTATATTAAGGCCCAATCACTAAATATAAGATAATTACATTATAGTCCTAAGCCTAAGCTAAAGGATAATTACAAAATAAATCCTAAGACTTAAACTATTGACACAATCTATTAAATATCCTAACAATCTCCCCCTTTGTGTCAATGTTGGGAGTCTTGGATCTTGAGCGTAGCGGTGGTGGATTAGCGTGTGAGTGTTTCGCGAAGCCCTAGCTTGAACTGGAAGGCGCGGAGATTCCTTCGAAGTACCATTCGATTAGCTATAGCGTCAATGAGCTTCGCGAACTTGGATCGGCAGAGAGGATCTTCTTCTGAAAGTATGCGGCAAATCTTCATGAGTTTGTCTTGGATGATGGTGAGCGTTCCATCCGAGAACTTTGCCACTTCGGAGCAGCGCAGCATCCTCATCTTTCCCTTATAGTTCGAGTAGGCGACCGCCAGATCGTCTCCGTCGATCACATCGCCTTCTCGGTAGTCGTCCGCGTTCTTGAAAGATGGGCGAGTCAGATTCACCTTCTTCAGATTGTGCTCCACCGCCATCTGCAGATCGTGGGTGGCGAAGAATCTGACCTGTCGGAGCATGTGGCGTTTGATAGCCACATATCCCATGGTGACCGGTTCAGCACATACAAGATGTCCAGAACTTCTGAGGACGAGTCTGAACTGCTTCATGGATTCCAGCATGCTGTACAGGTCGCCCAGGCGCAGAAACTTGAAGTCCGCCTCACTGACTTCACAGTAGCTCTCATCCTGCCTCATTACCGTGAATACTGGGTAATGGACAGGTCCTTGGACTCTTGGCGGAGGTCAGTGACTTTGCAGATGGGGGCCCGACTCATTTCCTGAGCGATGTTTTCCTCATCGGATAGCGTCCTATTTGAGCATTTTGTGCACAGAAGGCTCCATCGATAGAGCTGCTTCTTTCTCTCGCTCCAATTTTGGATGTTCATCAGCTCATATTCGTCGAAGGTTGTGATGATCTGCTCCTTGCGTCGCCAGATCCTCTTCCTGATCTCTTCCTGAAACGGCGCGGTGATCTTTTTGTTTTCCCACGGTGCTTCCGGTATATCCACCGTGGGTACATCCGTCTGAGCAGCAGGGGCCTCAGTTTGCTGCGCTTGGAATTGCAGGATGTTCTCGAGCTCGGCTGGTTCAGCGTCGTACTCCTCTCCGTCCTCGTTGTCTGCAGTGTTGATCAGCGTTAGTGAGGCTTCCATTAGCAGACGTCGAGCGTTTTCCACCAGCTTCCTGGCTGCTACTACTGCATCGGCGGGTGTGTACAGCCATTCATCGTTGAAGATGTAGGCTTCGATCTCGTTCTGTGCGCAGTAAACGTCCTCGGAAGCTATGTTGGGGTCGGTGTTGAGAGGAGTGTCGCTGTGTGGTGGCGAGGGTGTTGCGTCGGAAGAGTTTGTGGATTGTGGGGATGGTTGTGGTGGAGATTCTGGTGGTTCAGTTGTGGTGATGGTTTTGGCAAGGATGATTTGGGTGTCGGGTGGTGTAGGTGGTGTGGTGGTGGCCTCTAACATCGATGTGATAGTTAGAGGTTCGGAGATTGTGGGTGGAGACGGTGTGGGGTGGTCTCTAACGCCGATGTGACGATTAGAGTTTTGGAGACGGTAGTGGGTGGTGGTGAGGGTGATTTGGCTGGTGACTCAGGGTAAATAAGGTGGGATTTTTGGCTAGTGGGGTGTGAGGCTTCTGTTACGGGCGTTGTTTCAGGCCTGGAGGAGGAGGACGGCGTCGAGTGAATGAGTCCTTGGGATTGTTGGCCTAGCTGCCTATTCTCCCCCTTGCGGCGATCTTGATCATCGTCTTGATCGTCGCGCCTGATCCCGCTGGACTCGCCTTGAGCGCGGCAAGTCATGGGCTGGGTCATCATTCTCTTCATCTGCTGTTCCTCCTCGTCGAGTTCCGTCATCGACTCGAATCTTGCTCGTAGGAGGTAGAAGAGCTCCTTCGCGGAGATGGCAGAGAGAATGGCTTCAGCGTCCACATTTTGAGTCGGTGGTGGCGTCTCCGGGTCCACACCGTTCCCTTTGTCGACGGTGGACGCATCGAGACGCGCGTAGACTTTATCGAGAATCGACGCCTCAAGAGTCTTTGCAAACTCTTGAAGACGTGTCTCTAGCGCGGTCTCGGTGATGAATCGGGGTAAATCTAACAAGTTGGATTCACGGAGAATGCAAACTGACACCGAATCGGAGAAGATTGCCGATCGGCCGCCCGTTTGCACAGGACTGGAAAAGACGGGGTCACTTAGACTTCCCATTGGCATCATCGATGAGACGGACTCAATCGAATGATGGCCTAGGCTCACGGTTGTTGTGATGTTGGCTGTGCTAGGTCTTCCGCTCTCAGTCACAGAGACATCACCGAGCGTTCTGACAGAGTCACGAAGACTCTGTGGTGCGGTGGAAGGTGTATGTGTCCTAGAAACGGATGAAACTATGGGGAGTGAGGGCACTAGACTCGATGTGCATGAAGAGGATGCAGTCTGAGGCGAGGGACTGCTTGTTTCAACATCGACTATCTCCAAGTGGGATGTCGATGGTATACGTGGCTCCTCGTGGAATGAAATATCTTCCTGTAGAGAGGAAAGATAAGTGGGTTGGTGGGGTAGTTTGCGTGGTTGAGCCAGATGCCACGACTTCTACTCGGGAGGTGAACACATCACCTCCTGTACCTATTGGTTCGGCTCGGCTTATCTGTGGCTGAGGAGGTCGATCGTGCTTTTGTTTCGATCGACGCACGCTCGTGGGGCGCGCTTACGTCCTCCTCGCGGCCGTGTTTTCGAGCGCGGGTGAAAGGATGCGGCGCGACTCGAGGACTTTTTGGAGGTGTGGTGGGGTTTGGCTAGTCCCGGGGTTGGGAGCAGTGGGGTTGATCTGCTCCGTAGGGACAGTAGATAGAGGTCTGGGCTTTCTCGAATGAGGCGGTTGAGATGCGATATTCTCGGACGTGTGGATTTGTCTGGTCTGCGTAGGCGAGAACTTCGTCCGGAATTATCATGGCGTGTCGATCCTTCGCCGGGGTGTTTTTCTTGGCGAACTTCTCGACTGTGGGGATGAGGAAGTGTTCGGCTGCCGGCCGCATGCGAATGTTGGTGGAGTGCATGCGGAAGTGTTTGATGAAGGCTGGGAGCCATCGCATGTAAGGGATGAAGCGGTTAGTGACTCCCTTGGCGACTTCCCGGTCGCGACGTTGGATCATCGCGACGAGATCCATCCAGATGATGTCGGCGTAGTTGTACTTGCGGTTGTGGGCGATGCCGTTAGGATGGTGAGAATTTGAAGGTTTCCGCGGTCCTGACCGGCATGCTTTCCTGACATGCACTTGTTCACCAGCAGGTACAGTGTTCGCCAGGGTTGAGGTAGGTTGCGGGTGGTGACTTCACTGAGGACAAGTGGCCCCTTCTTCTTCTTGTCATCTGGTTGATAGCCCAGTCGGTCAATGTCTTCAATGAGTTGATCGTGCGTCGGTAGTGGGTCATAGGGTGAGTAGACGGGGAGTTGAAGCACTTCTTGCACTATTTTGCGAGTGAGGACCACCGTTTCTTGATCAATTTGGGCGGATAAGTTTTGGCAAGATGGAGTGGTCCTGCTATCTGCAGTGTATGCCAGAATTGTTGAAGGTACACCTGTGCTTCTGGCTCGCCATGTGTGAGGGCGTGGCGAAGTGGGTGCCCTTTGAGGATTTCTACGATGACGGGGGCATCGCACCGAAAGCTGTGCAGGTCCACCATGTTGTTGTTGGGAATCAGGGCCGCCCATTGACTCAGTGGGAAGATCTGCTCGGGTGGTGGGACATAGAGACGTGTGTTGAGTTCGATGCGAGCAATGTCCCGTTGATTGCAGCCGCCTCAAGTGCTTCAATTGTGCTTTGATCTTTTTCAGTCATATCTGTGCTTGACAGTAATTGTGATATGATTAGTATGGGATTAAATTGCGAGAATGTGGACTTTAAACAAGTCGTGGGTGAAATGATGGAAGTGGCCTCAAATTGCAAATGAAACATCGACAATGTTTTTAAACTAATTTTTTTTTTTTCAATACTTAGAGAATTTCGGAATTGAAGGCTTTCATATGAGATGAGAAAATTCGCTAAGTATAACATATAGACATGTTGAGAAAAATTTAGCATTTTGTGTCAAATTTCGCATGTAATGGAAATTTCGCAGTTTATAACACTTAGACATGTCGAGAAAGTTTGCGCAAATGGTGTACAATTTCGTATGCATGGAAAATTTTCGCACGTTAAGAGGTCTCGCAAGCATTCCAAAATTTTCGCATGCAATGAGAAATTTCGCAGATTATCACACAATGGCATGTGGAGAGAACATTTTCGCAGATATAAAGGAAATTTCGCACTCAGTCTTATTCATGAATTTTGCATATAACAAGGAAATTTCGCATTCAAAGTGAATTTCGCATGTAGCATGGAATTTCGCATTCAGAGTATAGTTTCGCATGTATTGGGAAATTTTCGCAAATTATAACACAAAGACATGTCGTGAGAAATTTTCGCAGATTGAGTAAAATTTCGCAAGTATGGAAAATTTCGCAAGTATGGAAAATTTCGCAAGTTAGGAAATCTCACAAGTTGTTCAAATTTTCGCATATAATGAGAAATTTTCGCAAGTTTTATGAAAGTTTCGCGGAGGGACAAAGCTTTGTGGACTGAGAAAATTTTGTTCCGAAATGGTGAAGATGCTAAAAGATGTAAAGTGAAGTGAAATGTATTAGAATTTCGCGGGCTAAACTCACTGTAGCAGAGAAAGTTTTGTCGTGAGGGAAAAAGATTTTCTCAGATAACTTTCGCGGGACTTAACATGCTGTAGCAGCGAAAAAAAATTTAACACATGTAAATTCTCGCGAAAGTTTCGCAGTTTCTTAGTCACTGTAGCAGCGAAAATTTTCAATATAACAAATTTCTCGGAGAAATTTTCGCGGAACCTTGCTCACTGTAGCAGCGAAATATAACGTTTAAAGAATTTTTTTCTGAGAAATTTTCGCGGTGAAGAACACAGTGCGATATCGTGCGAAACGACGCAATGATTTAGCCTTAGACCTACGCAAATCTCAACCAAAATGCAATAATCGGAACTCAATCGACTCGTAATTAGGTGGGCAATGCATATTTGAGGGTATTAACATCATAAATCTAACATGCGTTCAGAGCCGAGAAAAATTAATATTAATTTTAACAGATTTAATCAAAAACGGGGCAAAACAGGATAAAATGAATCGAACTTGGTTTATTTGACGCGTATTCATACCGAAAAGCTTGATTTTGAAGACGGAGAATGCAGATATACGGATTTTGAATACAGGTTTGACGACGACGAAGATGCGAGGGGTTGCGAATTTTTTGAAAGAGGGGATGCGAAATTTTTGAATTTTCTCGGGAATATTTAGGAATGTGAAAATCGTTAGGGTTTTGGGGTTTTAGGGGTTTTGTTACTGTACATGCGAAATTTTGAGTTACTGGGCCGAAATTTCGTGGGCTTGGTCAAAACCTCAACTGAGCTGAATTTTCGCGGGTTTTGGTCAAAGTTGGGTCCAATTGACGTTCAATTGGTCCAATTTTGACCCTTTTTGACCAGAAAAATTAGAAATTCAACCCAAATTTTTTTTTTATTTATTTATATATTTTTTTTTTATTTATATTATTTTATTATTTTTTTATTTTAAATAAATATAAAATCAGAAGCTCCCCCCTTAATCGAAAAAACTTCCGGTTTTAAATAATGAAAAAAAATAGACGCTCCCCCTTAATCGAAAAACTTCCCGTTTTTAATAATGAAAAATCAGACGCTCCCCCTTAATCGAAAAACTCCCCCTCAAAAGACATAATTCAGAAGACACATAGAAATGAAGTGAAGTGAAAAAGGAAATATGTACACTTTATCAAAGTTCATGTAGGGTCGATTGATCACAACTGAACATTCAACATGCCCAACATAGTCACTAGGTGTTGGAATCGTTTGACATCCAACGGTTTGGTGAAGATGTCGGCCAGTTGATCTTCGTTGTGATGTAGTGCAATTCAATCGTGCCTTGTTCGACATGTTCTTTGATGAAGTGGTGACGAATGTCTATGTGTTTCGTTCTTGAGTGATGTACTGGATTACTCGTCATCGCAATAGCACTTTTGAGTCACAGTAAATGGAATTTTATCAACATGAAAATTAAAATCTCGTAGTTGGGTTCTCATCCACAAAAGTTGTGAACAGAAACTGTAGCACCCGAGTCCTTGTAAGACTAGTGGGCCAATAAAGTTGCATCCGTGACATATGCAATTAAATAAATCGCACAAGTGTCTTATATGACTGTTCGAATTGGGTGCGCTGATTATATGCTTAAGCCATTCCATGATTTTCGTGGATTAACGACGTGCTTATTTAACTTTATTTATTTATTTAGTAAACCAAATTATGTGCTTTATGTGACCATGAGAATTTCGTGAACTAACATGCGTCGGAGTGATAATTGGATTTCGTACTTTTGTACTTTCGCGGCTTAGGTGCAATTAATATGTGATTGAGATGACACTTAAGTTATATAGAACATTTATGAAAATAAGGGAAGTAGAAATATAATATTAATGGTAGGAATGGCAATTGGGCTATAAATTATTGAAATAGGGAAGGGATTCCAAATTAGACCCAAAGTAATTATATTTATGGGTAAGAATAGAAGTTGGACTTTGGGTGTGATTGGGGTAGAATTTAATGTCAACTTAAACCCAAGAGGATTCATAGGCTTGGCCCAAAAATGCTAAGAGTGGTCCAAGATTTGAAGACTCAAAATGGAACTTCAAATATTAAGCCCAAAATTGTTAAAGGACAAAGAGTCCCTAAAATTAGGAAAAACCCACGTTGGCCTAAGGCCATTCCCATACCCACCTAGGCTAAGATATTTTCTCTTACACACTTCAAAGCCACAAATCCTCATTTGTAAGGAATCCATCGAAATTGAGAGAGGAAGACGAAGAGATTATGTGAGCTAGCAATCAACGAAACCAACAACGGAAAAGGAGAAAAGAAGGAAAACCCACGAAGACGAAGTGGAGTAAGGAGGTTGTGGCAAGCTCCATCCACCACAAGCCGTTTAATCTAGCTTAGGAAAGTGAGGTGGGTTAATGAAATTCATCTACAAGACGAAAAAGTTTGTAAGATTCAGTCTAAGCGATTTCCCTTCGGTTCGAACCCTATTTTCCATGCTAGAGTTCGTAATCTATTTTGGTGCCCTCATGATCGAATGAAACCCAAAATACAGGTTTAAAATCTGTATTCTTGGTGTTTAGATGATAGGAGGGTCTGAAAATCGTATGGAGGGTTGAAGATTCGAAGTATTAAGTGCTATGAATGGAATTAGGACTTTTAGCGGTTTAAGAGCTACGTTTAGAGTCCAAGATAGGGTTTTAACTCTGTATCATTATGTGTTCTTGAGGTACTAAGTCCTGATATTAGTTGAAGGTTTAAAAAAAAAAATAATAAAAAATATTTGGAAGGCGTAGCGTCTTAAGAGCTCAACGAGTTCTAGGGCTTGCAACCTTAGTATAAGATGTTTTTGGAGCTAGCATTAGACGTTTTGGGGTTGGAGGAACCATGGAACTTATGAAATTTGGGAAGCCGAATAGTTAGTTCCGATAGATGATTTAGAAATCGATCGAATCGGGGAAAAGTAGATGGTTTCGGGCGATTTTAGTTTGGTGACAAAATCGGGCGATTGAAAATAAGTCAGTATAAGTTTCGATTAAGTTAGAAAATCGGGCGATTTGTTACCTATGGGGAATCGGGCGAAATGTGACATGTTAGTAAATGGAATCGGGTGATTCCATGCAAACCCAAATCGGGCGATTTCCCCATGCGGACGTAAATCGGGCGAATCCTTGCCATAACACGTGTCGAGAGGAATGAAATCGCCGAGCTTCTCTAATCGGGCGATTCTACCCATGATCAAATCAAGAGATTTAAATCGGCTAAGTGTCGACCGAAAGTGAAATCGGGCGATTTCTTTCCAAATGCCAGTTTTGGGCGAAAGTTAAACCGCCGAGATCCTTATCGAACGATTTTAATCAAATTTCTAAATCGAGCGACTTATTCTAGCAAACTTTACAGTTTAAGCAACTTAGCTCGACTTAATTAACCGACGAAGGCGTAATGCTGATACGATGATGTTTATGTTTAAAGGTCGAACAGTAGATAATTCCCGAAGGAATAAGAACGCGTAGCACGGACGACAGGTAAGTAGAAATCCAACTACGACACATAACTTGCTTGAATGTACTTGCTTTATGTAACTACGTGCCTCGGTGATTTTATGTTTACGTGAATTAGTTGATATGTTTTTATGTGGGCATGTCTGAAGTTTTAATTGGATGACTAGGTGCTTCGAGGCTTACCTGAATTGGGTTTACTTGATATTACGTGACGTGCCTCGATGATTACATGAATTACGTGGACTAATTGTATATGCTGTCTCTTAGTAATTTTGTCTGGCATTTGTTGCATTTTCATACTCACGTGCATACACGATCATATGGGGGAGGGTTGTATGAGTCGAGTATGCATATATATATAATGTATCGCTTGAAAGCGATTGATACATTGCCGATATGGGCATGTGTTGTCGACTCAGTTGAGTCAAGGGCTGTCCACTATGCCACCAGGGCGACGTTTAGCGTCGTCAAAACTATTATGTAAAATATGTATGGATTATGATTAGGGCGGAGGTCCCGATGGCGAAAAGGGCGTATACATATATTATTATTATTATTGTACACGTAATGAAATATATTAAGGCGAACGAAGCCGTTCATGTATATTAAGGAGAATGAAGCTATACAGGAATTTATATTGGGCGAAAGAGGCCGTATATATATATTACTATTATGTATCTAATGAAATATATTAGGGCAATGCCCGTGGGCGAAGAGGCCGCGTATATATATATATATTATTATGTACGTAATGAAATATACTAGGGCGGAGACCCGTTGGCGAAAGGGCCGTATATACATATATTATTATTATGTATCTAATGAAATATATTAGGGCGATGCCCGTTGGCGAAAGGGCCGTATACATATATTATTATTATGTATCTAATGAAATATATTAGGGCGATGCCCGTTGGCGAGAGGGCCATATATATGTATGTTTATGTTATAATTGGGCAATGCCCGGGGCGGTAAGGTGCGACCTGGAGGGTGCGACCTGAGGGTATAAGCGACACAGGGTGGAACCCTGGTGTAGGCAACCTCAGTGTGGGCTACCAGCGTGAGCGACCGCCGACAGTCGGGGACGGCCGGGTACATATGGCAACCTAGGGAAACGATGTGCATCCTAGGTATGGCCATCCGGCGTGGACCGCTGTCTATTTGTCCCTAGTGGACGTGAGCTCTTTGTGGTGCATAGTGAGATTAACCGAGGGCCCTGAGTGATGTTAGTATGAGTTTGATAAGCATCGGCGCGGATTGCCTTTGCGAAATGTTATGAGCATCGGCGTAGATCGCCCTTGCAAAGTGTTATAGGTTTCGGCGTGGATTGCCGTTGCGGGGAAAGGGACACGTGCATCCATGCATGATTTCTGCTTACTGAGCCTCGGCGGCTCATTCTTTTATGTTATGTGTTGTAGGTACTTACGATCACGGTACGTGATCGCCTAGCTGGCAAGGCCTATCTTTTGAAGCTTCCGAGCGTCTTTTGGGGGTGGACGTGTGTGTATGGATGACGACCTGTGAGGCCGGGCGCATAGGAGCTTTTGCTGTGCCATCGCAACCGTCCCGAGTAATATGAACTAGGATTAGGATGTAACTAGGACTCGAAGAAACTATTCTGTCGCGTAGTTATATTCTTTTGACGTGTACAGGACACGAACTCCTTATGAAGAAGGAAAAAATTTCTACCGTATTTTCGTATCTTCTAAGTTATCGTACCATTAGACACTTAGAGTTAAGCTAGAAATGGTAGCGATGGCTAGGGTCGCTACAGCAACTAGCGGCGGCGACATATTCTGCCTCCGTCGATGAAGTTGAGACACAGTTTTGTTTTCGAGACGATCAACTTACGAGTTTACCTCCCAAGAAGTGTGCAGCTCCAGAGGTGCTTTTTCGGTCCATCTTGCATCCTGCATAATCCGAGTCAGAGAATCCAACTAGTTTGAAGTCCGATAGAGTGGGGTACCACAAACCCAGATTGGGTGTTCCTTTGAGATAGCGGAGGATCCTTTTGACAGCAGTGAGATGGGATTCCTTTGGTGTTGCCTGAAAACGAGCGCAGATTCCTGTCGAGAGAACGATGTTCGGTCGACTAGCAGTAAGGTACAAAAGAGAGCCTATTATCCCTCGATAGACGGTTTGGTCAACGGGAACACCAGATGGGTCCGCGTCGGGTCGGCCAGAGGGTGACATAGGTGTAGCAGCAGTCTTGGCATCCTTCATTCCATATTTCTCAAGGATGTCATGGATGTATTTGGACTGATTGATGAAGATTCCGTTGGGAAGTTGCTTTACTTGAAGACCAAGAAAGAAGTTCAGCTCACCCATCATACTCATTTCGAATTTCTCTTTCATCAATTCTGCGAACTCTTCACACAGTTGTGGTTTAGTCGATCAAAAATGATGTCATCGACATAAATCTGTACAATCATTATGTCCGGGCCACTCCGCTTGGTGAAGAGAGTTGTATCCAGAGATCCTTTCTTGAATCCAGACTGAACAAGGAAGTTTGAAAGGACGTCATACCAAGCTCGGGGAGCCTGTTTTAGTCCGTAGAGGGCCTTGTAGAGTCGATATACGTGATGAGGAAACTCTTCGTTCAAGAACCCTTCAGGTTGGTCAACGTACACTTCTTCTTTGAGAAATCCATTCAGAAATGCAGTCTTCACGTCCATTTGGTAGACTTTAAAGTTCTTGTGAGCAGCAAAGGCAAGAAAAATTCGTATGGCTTCGATCCTGGCAACTGGGGCGAAAGTTTCATCGTAGTCGATGCCTTCTTGTTGGTTGTACCCCTTAGCCACAAGTCTTGCTTTATTGCGAATAACAACACCGTCTTCATCCTTTTTGTTCTTGAAGATCCATTTTGTGCCGATAATGGATCTATTGCGAGGTATTGGTACGAGTTCCCAAACTTGTAAACGTTCAAACTGATTTATTTCCTCCTGCATAGCAATCAGCCAGTCGGGATCGTTGAGAGCTTCAGCTACTCGTGATGGTTCGACTTGACTGAGATAGCAAGCAAACAGACTTTCATTCATCGTAGCTGAACGCGTTGAAACACCGGATGTGGGATCCCCAATAATTAATCTGATCGTAGGATGAGAGCGAGCCCAAAGTGGTACATTTGTTTGTGAGGAGCTAGCCGCATTTGTATCGATATGAGACTCATTAGATTGAGGTCCGCTGTCCGAAGAAGAGATCTCAATCGTATTAGATTGAGAAGGTTCAGCATCAGGATCAGCAATGTTCCCAGGGTTGGGTAAAATGTCGTCTTCATTGAGATTGAGTGCATCCAAGTTTGGAGGGACGACGTCATTTCCGATAGCTGGTGGTGTAGGTGGAGTGGGTGCAGCGGTAGGTTGAGTGGTGGCGGCGGGAGTCTTGGGAACTGGATAGAAGTACTCGAAAAGCAGATCGAGATTCAGTTCACCAGAGTTGCCCTCAGATGAGGAAGTCCCCGCCGTTGAAGGTTGACCTTTTGTCAACGACTGTAGAAGACCTGGTTCTGGACTAATATGAGCAGAAGCCATGAGGTCGCCTTCGCTTTCGTCAAAGGTGACATTTGTGCTCTCCATGACAGATCGTTTCTCCTTAAGATAGACCCTGTATGCCTTCGAGTTTAGCGAATAACCAACAAAGATTCCTTCGAGTGCTTTTGGATCAAGCTTCCCAAGATGTTGGCGATCGTTGGCAACAAAACATCGGCATCCGAAAACCCTTAGATAAGATATATCTGGTATACGACGGTTGTTCAACATCTCGTATGGAGTGCGGTTGAATCTCTTGTGGATGGAAGCCCGGTTCTGCGTGTAACAGGCCGTTTGAATAGCTTCGCCCCAAAGAGAGTGAGGAAGGCCGGATTGGATGAGGAGAGTCCTAGCTGCTTCAACTAGTGTCCTATTCTTACATCAACGACACCATTCTGTTCCGGTGTCTTCACAGCTGAGAACTGCTGAGTGATGCCCTGAGTGGCATAGAAATCACTGAGCTTCTTGTTCTTAAACTCAGTTCCGTTGTCAGTTCTGATAACCCGAACCTTCTGTTGATGAAGAGTTTGGGACGTAACAACAAACTCGATAATTATGTCAGGAACTTCATCCTTTGTACGAATGAGTTTCGTCCATGTGTAGCGTGAAAAATCGTCGACAATCACAAGAATATACCGTCTTCCTCCGAGTGTGGCCGTAGGCATTGGGCCACATAGATCCATATGTAAGAGCTCGAGGATGAGCTTAGAGGACGGTGTTTCCTTGGATATGTGAGACGATCGCTTCATCTTCCCCAATTCACAGGCAGAGCAGAGGTGTTCCTTATGATATGTCAGTTGGGGTAGACCGTTGACGAGTTTATTCTGACGCAGTTTGTTGATAGTCTTGAAATTGAGATGTGAAAGACGTCGGTGTCATAAATCATTCAACTTGGGTGCAGCCCGAGAGAGAAGGCATACTGGTCGAGAGGTCGTGAGATTCAGTACGTAGAGGTGAGACGTGCGCGTTCCAGAAAGAAGTGGCAGTCCCGAGGCATCTATAATGCTGCAGATGTCAGATTCGAAGAGAACCTTGTATCCTTTGTCGCAGAAACGACCAATGCTGAAGAGATTGTAGCTCAAACCCTCAACGTAAGAGATGCACTTGATCGTCAGTTTGTCATGGACGAGATCACCAGTTCCGAGAATTGGCGCCATTTGACTGTTTCCGAAGGAGACCCTTCAGAGATAGCGCTCGGAGAAGTTGCTCAGCAGCTCCTTGTTCCCCGTCATGTGTGGGAGCAACCCGAGTCTAGATACCACACATGACAGACCTGCAATCATCAGCAAATGTTGGGTCCCCGTTTACTGACGGGGCATTCTTGTGATACAAGTAAAATTTTCATGCGCTTAATGGGAAATGTGGATTCTGAATCAGATTGTGTAGAATCTAATTAAGCTTTCCCTTTGTCGTTTGTTTGATGAGGCGGGATTATGGTTTTTCTAACCCATATTTTCCTAATTCGTGCTTGCATGTATGGCGCCTTATACATGAATTGACGTGGGTAATGTGGTTGTTGTTTTCGTGCTTCAGTTTTGGTCGCCTTTGGCTTGCGAGTAGTAGGTGAGTTTGCATTTGACGACGAAAGATGTTTTCGCTTGACCTTAGGTTTAGGCGAGATGGGAGGATTCAGAGACGTCGTCGTAGAGAAGGTTCGCTTGCGAGGTCGGAGTGTTGCGTGTTCATGTGTTTCATATTCATGAAATCGTGGGAGACCAAAATCATTGCAGCAGCACATAGACATAAGTTTGGTAAAAGAAAGATAAGTTTTGGCAACATAATTGTCTACGAACTTTGGACAGTGGGATTTAGTACATAGAGAGGAAGGACGAATATAGGATGGTTTTTTCTTCTTGTCGTCGAAGAGCGGGTTCTCCTTTATTTGATACGAACTGCCTTCCAGAGACGTCGAACTCACATTCCCTGTATCCATAAGAATACTAGAGTTAGTGTTAGAACATATGTCAGCTTCAGGAGTCATTTTCGCCGTCCTCTTACATTTACATGTTTGAGAATCGGGTACTTGACTCGATGTAGAGGGATAGTTCGTATTGGGAAATTTTTCTAGTGTGTAGATTTTGCTAAGTAGCTCATCTCGCTCTTTTGCAAAGGCCTTCCTCTCTACTTCTAGTTGTCGTTCTAGTTCTGCTATGAGTAGTAGTTTCTTTGGGATGTAAGTGCGAGAGAACACATCTTGGAAAGCAACTTCCTGTTCTTTGTTTGGGAGTAAGGTTTCGACATCCTCCGAGAGTGAGGATACCTTAGTCTTATCTCTATTATTCAATTATGTGTAGTCATACGCGATTTCTGCCCAATGAATGTTATGTTCTCTTGTTTCTTCTGAGATGGCAGCGGAGGATGATCTCACAAATGGCTTAAGCTGCGGGGGAGCACCATTTCTTGTTTGCAAGAACGTAGTGTTGCACATGTTATATCTTTTAACTGTTAGCGGTGTTGGATTGCAATTGCTAGACAGTCCGATCCCCCCCCGGGCGTTGTAGAATTCTGTTTCCACTGGTTGGTTCAATAGGCATAAGATGCGTGAGTTTTCGTTTCTAAGGTGAAGTTGCTCTTCAAGTTCTTTCACCTTGCGGTATAGCCTAACTCTTTCCTTCGTAAGCAGTTCATATTGAGAGGCCGTCAGGAGGCGAGAAGTTTCACATGAACTAATGGCTAGTGTAGTTTCCTTAACCTTAGTCTCACTTTGTTTGTTCTTGCTTTCCAGACGTTTGACTAAAGCTTCAGAGGCCATTAGACGTTCATTTGCACAGGCAAGTTCTTCTACTTTTAGACTAAGTAAGGCATAGTTGTTTTCAAATTTTAGCTTAAGTTCATCATAATCCCTAGCGTCTACGGTGGGTTTCTTAATGGCGTGTCGGTGATTAAACACATCATCGAGGTGTGAGATTCGTACCTCAGACTCAGCGTTGGTAGGAGCATTAGCTGCGTTTTCACCGGTGTGACCCATCTCCTCGTCCTCGTCATGTTCGACCAGCCTTGCCATGCAGCAATCTTCATCCTTAGGCTCCTCGTCTTCTGAAGTGTCATTCACCCATTCAGCTTCTTCGGTGAGTAGAACTTTCCCACTTTCCATCTTGCGGGTCATTCTGGCCTTACAGTCGTAGTAGCCGGAGTCCTTCATGCGTGGGGCGTGGCATTCTTTGGCAAAGTGGCCTATCTTTCCACACCGAAAGCACTTCACAGACTTTTGAGGTGCGGAGTCCTCTTCTTTCTTTGTTGGCTTGGCTTCCTCTGTGGGAGTGGTCTTTTTGGTGCCGCTATAGGTTCTTTGGCGATTGGAAGAGGATGAGGATTTTTTCCCGATCTTCTTTGAGACCAACTTAGTGAGCATTGCCAGTTGCTTGCGTATATCACGAACATCTTCGTCTGATTCTGTATCAGCTTCGGATCCTGAAGAGGTGTCAGATACAACAGCTGGTAGCTTTCCTTTGTTCTGTTTGGTCTTAGTGGTGGAAGCTCGATCATTGGTTTTGTTCGAGAGGAGGGCCAGTGGGTCGACTCGAGTGTTGGTGGACTGAGGTTGCACGTATGGAGCATAGGCAGACAGACTGTCGTAAAGAGCATGGATGGAAGTGTTGGAGAGGTCCTTACTCTGAATCATCATCACGATTGCATTGCCCCAATGTGGTTTGAGGCTTCCAAGAAAGCGGTTGTTGATATCGAATTTGTCCCTCGAGATCCTGGCTTTCTTGAGTTCATTGATGACCTTCAGGTATCTGAGGTACGTGTCACGCAGCTCCTCTCCTTCGTAGGCTTGGAAGTGTTCATACTGTGAGAGACAGGCTGATTTCCTCCCTTGAGCACTTTCAGTTGTGCCTGCCATGATTTCTACGAGTTCATCCCATATTTCTTTAGCAGTTGTGCGGCACTCGATGTGAGCATAGACTTCGTTGCCCTTAGCCTGGAAGAGGTATCCTTTGGCAGTCTCCTCGGCCTGTACGCGAGCCAGTTCATCCTCATTGATGGGACCTCTTGGAGTGCGGCGTTCATCCATGGGAGGGTTTGCGTTTGGCTGTGCAGGGATGATTGTCCAGAACTGTGCTGGTCCGTTGAAGATGGAGTCCAGAAGGTATTGAGAGAGTGGTGCACCTTTGTTTCTGATGAACGTGAGGAACCGGTTTGTCCATATGCTGTAGTCGCCTTGTCGCAGCATCGGAGGCCTGGTGTCGGAGCCCACTGTGGAGATGTCATTCGTGGTAGACATGGTTGGTGCAGTCGAATCGTCCGTGGTTTTGATCTTGTATAGATAAGAGAGTTAGTAACGAACGATAAGAGAAATACGAGTTTAATGAGTAGAGTTTTGAGAATAAAATTGTTTAAAGAATTTCTTAGAACTAAGTGAGCGTGTGTGATGGTCGATAATGTATGGAAGAGAAATATATCTTGAAATTAGGAGAAGTTCTAGAAATTTAAATCGAGACTTGAGGAGCAAAAACAAATTTTATGTCAAAAGTGGTCTAGGGTGTTAGGACTGAAGTGCTAGGATCAAATCTTAAATAAGTTTGAGAAAAGTTTAACCCGAGAAGATTTTGACACGAGAAAAAGACTTAACACGTCAAGAGAAAAAAAATTCGCAGTTCGAATGGACGTGATTAAATGAAGAGTTATCCGAGAAAATGTGTTGAGAAATTTCGGTGTTTGTGAGTTTTAAAGAGAAATTCTAAAAAAAATTCTCAGTTGAAAATTTCTCGGATTTGAAAGAGATGTGGTATTGAAAAAACTTTCTCAGATGAGATAAACTTTCTCGGCTTTGAAAACTTTCTCAGATGAGATAAAAATTCTCGGCTTTGAAAACTTTCTCGGATGTAAAAAATTTTCGCGAAGTTCAAAACTTTCTCGGTCTTGAAAGAAAAATTTCGCGGCTCAGAAAGATTCGCGGAATAAGCTTTCTAGGGTATGGAATTTCTGAAAATTCTCGGCTGAAAATTTCTCGACTTAGTAAATTTCTCAGTGTTTGGAAAATTTCGCGGCTTAGAAAAATCCTTGGAATAGACTTTTTCGCATATAAAGTTTCTCGGATTTTAAAGAGTACGAAGTTGAGAAAAATTGGGTCTAAGAGAAATCTTTCGCGGTTTTAAAAATTCTCGGATTTTGAGCATAGGCCGTTGCGAAAAATGCAGTGAAAGTGAAATTTTCGCGGTTTAAAAATTCTCGGAATCAACTTTGCGGATATGAAATTTCGCGGATTTGAACGATTCAGAAAGTTTCGCGGGCAAGAACATCAAAGTACTGTTCCATTGCTTGTCGAGAATCTTTCCCAGAAAACCGTCCGTTTTACTCAAATCTCAACCAAAATCGCTCAAACTTGATCCTAAACTTCAGAAATTCTTCCCTAAACACATAATCGACCGATTTGTGAGCTAAAAACACCAAAAAATAGGTCAGATCGACCAAAACAGAGAATGGCCAAGATGTCCTTTTCCGAAAAGTTTTTGCTTCAATCTTGCTCAAAACTCGTTAAAACTGATCCAAAAGTGTTCTAAAAACATTTTAGGCATATACTCGATCTGGGGGAAGGTTTTAACACAAAAACGAAGCATCAAAACCCCAAAACAAGCTCGAAATGCCCGAAAATAATTTTTTGCCCAAAACACCTTTGATCTTTCTTGGAATCGAACGAAACTGGATTCAAATCAATGCAGATCGATCCACGTTTGCTCTGATACCACTTGTTGGTCCCGAATGCACCAAACAAGGAATCAAATAGGCTTTAATGGGGGAGCTGAATTCGACACTCATTACCCTCATCCCTAAGCGCCTCAACCCACGGATGGCAAAGGATTTCAGACCGATTTCCTGCTGCAATGTACTTTACAAGATCATCTCGAAGATCATTGCAAATCGATTGCGGGGCTGCTTGGGCGACTTAGTGCATGCTACGCAGACGGCGTTCATCCCGGGACGCCGTATATCGGACAACATCCTCTTGGCGCAGGAAATTTGCCACGGTTATGGTAGTGCAGGGCTGCCCGAGCGCGTTGCGTTCAAGGTGGACCTTGCGAAGGCCTATGATATGGTAGAGTGGGACTTCATTCTCGCTACGCTGGAGGCTCTTCGTTTCCACCCTACCTTTGTCGGCTGGATCCGCTCTTGTCTCACGACGACGCGCTTCTCTATCAGCATCAACGGACGGTCGGAGGGTTTTTTCATAGGACGTCGCGGATTACGTCAAGGTGATCCTATATCGCCTTATCTTTTCACTTTAGTGATGGAGGTGTTGCATGGTATTATTCAGGAGCATATTGATCGCCGGGGATGTTTTTGTTATCATTGGAGATGTGACGTGACTTCTCTTTTTATGCTCACTTTTGCCGACGATATTCTACTTTTCTCGCACGCGAACATTGAGTCAGTGGCCATCTTTAAGGAGAGTCTGGAGTGCTTGGCCATGCTTTCTGGACTTAGAGCCAATCATGACAAGAGTGAGCTGTTCCTGTCCAGAAGTGCGGATCGGCTGAAAGATGCTATTCAGGGTACCATGGGTTTCCCTTTGGGTAATTTACCCGTTCGCTACCTGGGTGTCCCATTGATCACCTCGCGATTGAGCATTTCTGATTGTGCCCCACTCATCGCGTCGTTTGATCGACGTTTGGGATCTTGGACACATCAGTCTCTCTCCTACGCTGGCCGACTTCAGCTGATCAAGTCGGTCCTACTGAGTTTCCACACGTATTGGGCGGGTGTATTCTTACTCCCCAAGGGAGTCTTACGTTGCATTGAGACTCGCATTCGGACTTTTCTTTGGAGAGGGTCGGGAGCTAAGGTTGCTTGGGCTGATATCTGCCTACCGAGGGAGGAAGGTGGACTGGGGCTGCGTTCGATTGAGGTTGATAACAAGGCACTGCTTATGCACCTTCTCTGGACCCTACTGAGTGATGATGATACTTCGATTTGGGCGACCTGGATTAGGCGGACCAGACTCCACCGCAAGTCTCTCTGGTCGGTTCAGGCGTCGGCCCGATCTTCTTGGAGTTGGAAGAAGCTACTTAAGCTTCGTCCTCTCTTCCGACCTTTGGTGGATTTTCACATCGGGAGCGGTAGGTCTTTACACCTATGGACTGATCCGTGGTTACTTACGGGACCACTTGTGGAGTATTTTCCGCGGGGACCACAGGTGATGGGTCTCCCGATTGATTCTCGTCTGAGCATGGTGATAGGCGAGGACGGATGGAGATGGCCAGCCCGCTCGAGGAGGGAGTACCTCGATATAGCGCCCCTTCTTCCCCCTGTGCGCCCCGGGGAAGCTGATTTTGTTCGTTGGAATGGTTCGGGTGATGGTCGCTTCACCACCTACTCGGCGAGGAACAGCATGCGGTTACGGAGGCCGATAGCTCCTTGGCACACGTTACTTGGCGGCCCGATGTCGATCCCTCGGCACGACTTCATCCTATGGCTGGCCATTCGTGATAGATTGGCTACACGGGATAAGTCGTGGATTGCTAGTGTGGCTGGTGCCTCGACGTGTCTTCTGTGCGATACCCTTTCTGTCGAGACTACCACGCATTTATTTTTCGGGTGCCCATTCACTGGTCGGTGCCTCGAGCTTTTACAGGAAAAGTTACATTTCGATTGGCCACATGCGAATTGGGGTACGGATATCCTTTGGGCAGCTCGTCGTTGGAAAGGTCGCCATCTATCTCATCTGGTCTTTCGGCATACACTCTCTTCATTGGTCTACCACTTATGGATGGAGCGTAACACGAGATGGCGGGAGGGTCGTCAGAAGGCACCTGAGCAACTTGTTGAGGCGATCGAAATACTTCTTTGCTTGCGTCTTTCCACGCTGTCGGGAATGTACCAGCTGCAGGCATGCGCCATGCGGCGTGTGTGGCGTATAGCTTGGTAGTCGTCTACTGTCTTGTTTCTTTCGCTTGTTAGCTGGTAGCTTGTTACCAGTTGGGTTGCGGCATGCCGCTAACACTGTACCACTCTTTTTATTTAGTGAACATTACCCTCGAGGGGGTCAGCCAAAAAAAATAAATAAATAAACTATTGACACAATCTATTAAATATCCTAACAGTCTATGCACTAGGGTTTCTAGATAATTGGTTATCGTCTATGCGCTAGGGTTTTTGGGTAGTTTTTGGGGTTTAGGACTTACGGGTTCGAGGTTAAGATTAAGGGTTTACGACATGAAATTTTGGGAGAACGATCCACGACTTGTGCAGGTATTTCTACAACCTTAAAAAAATTTTGGGGTTCGGGGTTTAGGTTTTAGGGTTTAGGGTTTCGGGCTTCGGATTTAGGGTTTTGAGCTTAGTATTTTGTGTTTGTGGTCTATAAATGTTATTCGTACTTTAATGTTGATGTTTGAACATGTTCGTGGTGCAATTCATAATGTTATGTTCCATTGAAAGATGTAATAGTCTATGTTTTGCAATGGAGGACTATATATTTATATATCTATTGAGATCAATATTCGTCTATTGACATCAAATTCCGCTTAATGTGTCTTTCAAGCGAATGTGGTGATTAAACTTCATCAAATTATCTATTTACATGAACATCCATATTAAACATCCAAAATAAAGTGTATTTTTGTACGAATTAATCGAATTATTGGCGTGGCATTAAACAGCATTTATGAGGTATCAGTATTGATCAATGTGTTATTAGTTGAGTTCGTGTTGTTTTTTCTTACCTAACATGTGTTATTATTTCCAATTAATGTAGTACAATTTTGAGAAAGTCCTTTAAATATTCTCTGACAATTCTGTTAAATTCTCTGACGGTCCAGAACCTTCTAGAATATTCTCAATGAAGTGTCTTTTTTACATGTATATGTGTTATATTTGTTGGGTAAACTGTTACTCACTTAAAAAACGTTTTAGTCTTAGAGAAAGCTATATTTTCTCAAAAAAATTCGTCTTGATTAGTAAGACCCATCTGAAATTGAGGACGGAAAAGCTTTATTCAGTCACAAACGCTGAGATTTATGCAGTTTTCATCTGTTTTTTAGTGTCGTTTGTGATTTTCGTTTTATCCTTTTCGATCCACTACTTGTATACAGAATGCGTTATTTACGACAAAGAAGGCTTTATTATCTTTCAGCGATGTGTTACTTCTAAGTCAACATTTGTTATTAACCATAAGACATTTATTATTTTTGGTTATGTTATAAGTATTTCTTTTTACACGATTTAGGGAAAATATAATATCCATTTCTTGCAACTAATCGGTATAAATTCTAGGTACCCATGAGAAATTGAGGTCTATTTTACCTTATTGAGTCAATAACGACGTTATTTATGCAGTTTTCATCTGTGTTTTAGTGTCATTTGTGATTTTTGTTTTATTCCTTTCGATCCATTACTTGTATACAGACTGTGTTATTTACGACAAACAATGCGTTATTACCTTTCAGCGACGTGTTACTTCTAAGTCAAAATTTGTTATTAACCATAAGACATTTGTTATTTTTTGCTATGTTATAAGTATTTATTTTTTACACGATTTAGGGAAAATATAATATCCGTTACTTGCAACTAATCGGTATAAATTCGAGGTACAGATGAGAAATTGAGGTCTATTTTACCTTATTGAGTCAATAACGTGGAGATTTATGCAGTTTTCATCTGTTTTTTAGTTTCGTTGTGATTTTCGTTTTATCCATTTTGATCCATTACTTGTATACAGAATGTGTTATTTACGACAAAGCATGCGTTGCTACCTTTCAGCGTCGTGTTACTTCTAAGTCAACGTTTCTTATTAGCATAAGACATTTGTTATTTTTGGCTATGTTATAAGTATTTCTTTTTACACAATTTAGGGAAAATATAATATCCGTTTCTTGCAACTAATCGGTATAAATTCGAGGTACCCATGAGAAATTGAGGCCTATTTTACCTTATTGAGTCAATAACGCGGAGATTTATGCAGTTTTCATTTGTTTTTTACTGTCGTTTGTGATTTTCGTTTTATCCATTTCGATCCATTACTTGTATACAGAATGTGTTATTTACGACAAAGCATGCGTTATTACCTTTCAGCGTCGTGTTACTTCTAAGTCAACGTTTGTTATTAAACATAAGACATTTGTTATTTTTGGCTATATTCGTTATTTCTGACGATTAAAGCTGCAAATTAGATATAGAAATCATACACGATCAAATTAACAATAATTTCAACATATTAGGTCATAAATTTTGATATTTTCGGCTACAGTCTCAATGATTTCTGTTATTTGTATGTAGCAGTTTTTTTCTAGCTTCCATAGATCTATTGAAGATTTTTTTTTCAATCTCAACGATTTTTGTTTATCATTTTCGGCTACAATATCAACGATTTCTGATGATTAAAGCTGCAAATTAGCAAAACAAATCGAGCTTCAGTTTTTTTTAAAGAAGATTTGAGCTTGCAGCGAAAATCGCTCGTTGGAGAAGACGATGGCAAAAGATTGTAAATTTCGCATCTGTTAGAGGGTATATATGTCATATCGCATAGTTTGGGTCTTTTACTCTAAGACTTTTGAAAAGTAGGTCCTTAACTCTTACTGAAATTTTATTGGGGCCTGAACCCTACTTAAACATGTTAACGGGGCCTGACTGATAATTAACCCTTTTTTAAAAGGGGCTTTTAAGAATCAGCCCATCTTTAAGTTTCAAAACATGATTCAGCCCCTATCAGTGTAAATCTCGGTTTTAAGGACCTAATATCTTTTAAGTTTAGAGAAAAGCACCAAATACTTGATCTGACCAAAATACCCCTACAAAGTTGTATAATAAGTGGTATCCAGAACCAGTTTTCTGTTATCATCGTTACCATATTAATAAGTAAATAAAATATTCTTTTGACGATCAAAAAAACTCGCAGATCTTTCGAACGATCGTCGGAAACGAAACGGAATCTATCCCCGAGGGTTTATTTCGATATTCAGGTCTCGAAAATGTTTGATTTTACGGGCATATTTTTCGAAATCTTTTGACGCAAATAATAAAAACACGATGAAATCGAATCTCGATTCGGTCGAAATTGAAGATATTTTGTACAAATTCGAGAGACCCATAACCTAAACAAATCTTTGAAACACAGTATTGGCTCTATTGTTCGTCACTCGTGGTTAGCCGAAATTTAAATCGTCGTATTGTTGGCTAAACATCTGTTCCCCAAACGTGGTATGGATCGTCATGCATCTGTCACCCTGAAACAGTTAACTGGTATTTGTGAGCTGACATATGGTATATATACTGATCTAAAGGTATCTTTAAGCTGGATTTGGTACCGAATGCCAATTATCTGGTATCATTACAACAGTGGAAATTCGATCGAAACAATCGATCGTATATATTATTTCCATCTGCACGAACACACGTCCTGCACCAAACCAAGTTTGGTGTGTCCTAGACGGTTTATCATGTTATTCAGGTCTCGAATGTTCGATTTTTACGGGTAAATTTTCTAATTCTTTTGATGAATTGAAACACAGTGAAAATCAAATCCCGATTCGGTCGAAATTGAAGATATTTTGTACAAATCGAGAGGCCCATATCCTGAACAAATCGCTGAAGCACAGTACTGGCTCTATCGTTCGTCGCTCATGGTTTGCCGAAATTTAAAATCTCCGGATTGTTGCCTAAACAATTGTTCCCAAAATGTGGTATGGATTGTCAGGTATCAATCACTGTAATACAGTTAACTGGTACTGGTAAGCTGACATATGTTGTATATACTGATTAAAAGGTTCGAGTAAACTGGATTTGGTATCCTTTGCCAAATATCAGGTATCACCGTAACAGTGGAAACTCGATCGAAACAATCGATCATATATATTATTTCCATCTGCACGACCTGCACCAAACCAAGTTGGGTGTGTCCTAGATGGTTTATCATGTTATTCCGGTCTCGAATGTTCGATTTTACGGGTAAATTTTTCGAATTCTTTTGACGCAAATAATTAAAACGCGGTGAAAATCGAATCCCGATTCGATCGAAATTGAAGATATTTCGCACAAATTCAAGAGACCCATATCCTGACAAGTCGTTGAAGCACAATACTGGTCTATTGTTCGTAGCTCATGGTTGCCGAAATTTAAATACAATCGCCGGATTTGCATAATTTTCCGAAATAAGAAACTGGTATCAGTAATTTATTAATTGTTATTCTCTGTGTAACTTGTGTTGTCCACTTTAGGCGAGATTTCAATAATTTAGGCGGGATCTCAATAATTTAGGCGGGAATTGCATTACCCGGAATGTTCTATATTGTCAAGGGATATTACCACATTACCATATAATACCGAATCTTCGATATAAAAGAACAATACAAATCCAATTTTTTACACTATTGTAGATATTGATACTGCATAATAGGTTTTTCATACCACACTACTAATATCATTAATCGCTCACAAATTCATTTTTCTTCGATTGTTTAGGGTTTGAGGTCTCGAATTTTGAGTTTATGGTCTATTAAATGTTGTTCGTGCTTTAATGTTGAATTTTGAATACGTTGTGATGGAATTCATAACGTTATTTCTCATCAAAAGAGATACTAGTATATTTTGTGAAAGAAGAGCTATGTGTTTACATGACTTTTGATCTCAACTTTCACATATTGATATCAACATTCGCATAACATGTCTTTAAGGAAATTTGATTTGTTAACTTAGTAAAATCACATACTTACATGAACATAGATCTTATACATTCGGGAAAAAGTGAATTTACGAACAAAATAAGTCTAATTAATGATGTTATACTGAAAAGCGTATTATGTGGTATCTGTACCAAACAATGTGTCATAAATTCGGTTGGTATTATTTCTTTATATCAGACATCTGGTATTATTTGCAGGTAATGTGGTAAATTCTAAAACATTTCATTAATTACGCTCACAAATCCATTTTTCTTCGATTATTTAGTTTGAGGTCTCGAATTTTGAGTTTATGGTCTATTAAATGTTGTCCGTGCTTTATTGTTGAACTTTTAATACATTTGGGATGGAATTCATAACGTTATGTCTCATCATAAGAGATACTAGTATGTTTTGTGAAAGAAGAGCTATGTGTTTACATGACTTTTGATCTCAACTTTCACATATTGATATCAACATTCCCAAAACGTGTCTTTTAATGAAATTTTTTGATTTAGCTTCATCATATCACCTATTTCCATGAATTTCAATTTTATACATCCGAACGAAATGAATTTACGAACGAAATTAATCGAAAATAGTAATGTGGTATTGATTAGCTATTTTGTGGTTTCCGTAGCTACAAATGTGGTATAATCATTGTTTATATTGTTATTGTTTATCAGACATGTGGTATTATTTGCAGGCAATGTGGTAATATTAAGTTATTGTACTGTTAATATATCTGACAATCTAGAACCTTCTAGAATGTTCTTAGTTATGTGTTACACAGAATGCGTGAATTGTTACTCTGAATAAATGAAGTGTTACCAACCAACTTTTTAATTGACAAACGTTCCAATATTTCGCATCAACAATTGTCGTTATTCCGTGACTAGCATCGATAATTATTGTCGATTCTAAGACCCACGCCCGAATTGGTGTGAATCTACAAGCATAAAATTCGAGATTTCACTAGTTTTTTTTACCAAATTTTCGAGATCGGTTGTACATTTTCTGATTACTAATGTTGAAGATTTCTTCAATTTCGGGGAGTTTTGGGTAGCATACGAATTTTTTATCTTTCTCTTGACACCTTAGTCCGTACTAGTTGCATATAGTAATTATAGGAAACAAATCGTTATTGTTTTTTTATTATTTGTTATAGATGAGGCAAGACTTGTTACAATTTATTAGTAATCGGTTACGATTTTTGAAAGTATAGTTTTGGAACTTGCAGAAAATGGTATCCAGATAAAGTGATGTGTTACTGAAATTGAAAATATTTCGATCTTAGCTCGCAGCAAATTTCGTTGTTATTTCATGTCGATTACTAAAACCCACATCCGAATTGGTGTGAATACTCATTATTCGAGCATAAAAGTCGAGATTTCACTTGTCTTTTTACCAAATTTTCGAATTATGTTTGAAGCATTATTCCGAATTAACATAGAAAATTGTCCTTGTTTTATGAGGACCCATGAGAAATTGAGATCGGTTTTACCTTTTTCGATTACTGACGTTGAAGATTTCTGCGATTTCAGAGAGTTTTGGGTGTCGTACGACTTTTTTATCTTCCTCTTGATGCCCTATTCCGACTAGTTGCATGTGGTTATTATAAGAAACAAATTGTTATTGTCTTCTCGTTATTTGTTATATATGAGGCAACATTTATTCCTCAATGTTAGGAATCTGTTATTGTTTTTAGGGTAGGGTTTCCAAAATAGTAGAAAATGGTACCTACATAAAGTGACGTGTTACTGAAATTATTTGTTATTACTGAGGCAACATTTATTCCTCAATGTTAAGAATCTGGTATAGGTTCTGATGGTAGAGTTTCCGTACGAGCAAAAAATGGTACCCAGATAAAGTGATTTGTTACTAAAATTGAAAATGTTTGGATATTAGGTCGTGGAAAAATTCGTTGTTATTTCGTGTCGATTACTCAAACCCACATCCGAGTTGGTTGAATCCACGTTACTCGAGCACAAAAGTCAAGATTTCACTCCTGTTTGTAGCAAAATTTTCAAATTTAGTTTAAAACATTATTGCAACATAACATCGAAAATTTTCGTTGGTTACGAGGACCCATGAGAAATTGAGCTCGACTTTACCTTTTTTGCTCAATAACGTTGGAGATTTCAGAGATTTCGGAGCGTTTTGGGTGTTGGAAGAATCGAAAATGGACCAAAAACTAGAACGTGAGGGATGATGGCATATATATGTAAATTTTCGCAACAGTTGAGGGCAAATGGGTCTTTTTAGCACAATTGGGTCCTTAATTCTAAGGCAAACTTGAGATGGGTGTTTAAACTGAAATTTAAAACAATTGGGGCTGAATTCAAATGAAACTTGCTTAAGTGGGGCTGAAACGAAATTAACTCTTTTTAAAAGACCCCATACCAGACACATCCTTTTTATTCCTTAATTCTCTCTCTCCGACCATATTTTTCAAGTTCACACTTACCTCGGGTCTTTTTAAAAAATAGCCTTTGACGCGGTCAAGTTTAAAAAAATAGCACTCTTGACTTTTTTTTTTGGTCAATAGCACTCTTTTTAATTAACACTTAATCATCTTCTCGTAATCCCTTATTATTAATAAAAAAAGAAAAACAAAAATAAAATACAACGCCTGAAATGAATTAAAAGCTGCACCTCCATTAGCAGAAAGCTTTCATTCCACTCACCTAATTATTCTCCTTCTTCTTCGTCCTCGTCCTTAAGAGAAATCTGCAAGGCAGTCGAATAACTTGACCTCATATCAGCTTCTTCACAGGCGAAGGAACATTCAGAAAGTCCTCAGTGAAAGAATTCGAACCTGACGCTTCACTGTAAGTATTTTTCCTGGTCGTATTTTGAATATAACCATCTAAATCTTTGTAACTCTCAGTCCTAAACCCTGTTTCGAAGTAAATGGGTTCTCCAAGCTTCGAAATTCCGGTTTGGACTGCCGAACATGTTCATTTTCGCTCGCTTTTTAAAACGTCAAGTTGGTCAGGGGACCCTGCTTGAAAGCAGGCAACTCGCGCGTTAGATCATGGGACCATAGATAGAAGCATGAGTCCCGCACATAAATATACGGGACCCGCACATAAATTCATGGGACCCGCACATAAATTCATTGGACCCGCGGATAAATTCATGGGACCTCTATACCATCAGTGCATGGTTCCCGCACAGTGCCGGCGCATTAGATCTTGGGACCTGCACATAAATTCAGGGGACCTGCGCGCAAAAACAGGGGACCTGCGCGCAAAAACAGGGAACCCGCGCATAATCGCTTCTTATTGATAGGTCCCATGCCCCCATACACTAGAGATTGGGTCCCGTGCACAAGAGCTTGGGTCCCGTGAATTAGAGCTTGGGTCCCGTGCACTAGAGCCTGGGTCCCGCGATATATGTTAGGGTTTTCGAAAGGTCTTACGGTTTTGCAAGCTGTAGGGCTTCAATTAATTATGTCTGCATTATAAAAACACACATCATCCGAACTTAACATTTTTAATAATCCCAGAAACAAATCGACCAAGAATGCTGACGGACGCCCAAATCGTCGCCCGCCTCCAGGAAATCGTCCGTAACTCGGACCCCCGGACTACCACGGCCGACGACGTCCGCCGCCGTCTAGAGGCCGACCTCGGCGTCGACCTCTCCCAAAGGAGGCTGTTCATCGTGTTTGAGATCGACAGATTCTTAAACGGCGTCGACCATCCTATCGAACACGACGGCGAAGTGATCGAAGGACAAGCACCCGAGGCTGTCCGAAAAGACGACGACGAGGCTGAGAGCGAAGTGATGATAGGCCCAGGTTGGATCGAGGTTGTCCGAAACGACGCCGTGCAGGAGGATGTCGACCAAGCTCCGGTTGGAGAAGGGCGAGAAGGGTAGAATAGTAAATTATGTAATAATTTTATGCTATTGTATTGTACGTGAATCTAAGTATTTTTATTTAATTTGAAGCATTATATATTATGAACCTGATCTATATTTTAATTGTATTTTAAATTGAATGAACTATATTTTATAATATTTAATTAGGTTTAAAAATATATAGATAGTTGTATTTAATTCGGTTAGTTATGTAATAAACATAAAGAGGTATAATATAAAAGAATTTACAGGTTTTACTGTAGTGATTGGCAAACAATAATAGACCCGTGATATAACAGTAAAAGTAAAAAAGCAACCACCACTTTAACTTTCAATATTCAATTCAATTGTCGTTTCTCCTGCACACCAAACGTTTTGCAAATCGTTTCTCTGCAAGTAAAACCCAAATCCGAACCGAAATCTACAATGGCAATCAGCGGGAACACCCAGAGAGTGAAGGTATTTGTTCTACTCTTCGTCTTCAATTTAACGGATCAAACCCTAATTTTCAAAATCGGACCCGTGCTTGCAAGCATAGGACCATGATTGGAAGCACGGGACCGTGATTGCAAGCACGGGACCGTGCATAGAAGTATTGCAAGCACGGGACCGTGCATAGAAGTATTGCAAGCACGGGACCGTGCGAATTTTAACGGGACCTTGCGCCTGCGAAGAACAACACGGGACCTTCGCGCTACGAGCAGGGGACCCCTGCGTTATAAGCAGGGGACCCCTGCGTTATAAGCAGGGGACCTACGCTTATACGCACAGGTCCCGTGTAAATTCGCACAGGTCCCGTTAAAATTCGCACAGGGCCCGTGTAAATTCGCACAGGTCCCCTGTCAATATTCATACCAAGTAATTGGCTACAATGTGTTTTACGTATAAATTAGGTTGTGATGAAGAAGCAGTTCGAAACAGTGGACGCAGTTCCTGATTGCCGACCTGCGGTGAGCTCGTTATACAGCGACGCCAGCGAGTTGATAAGAAACTGTCTTAACCAGGATGAGTATCAGTTTTTTTGTGCCTCGAGTCCGTTCGGCCGCCTTGTGATGGCCGAGCCGGAATTTTCGCTCTCGCTCCAGTTGTTGTGGTTCCTCATCCAGAGGCAGACCACTCTGCACAACCGCGAAGAGCTCTGGATGGTTGTTGGCAATAGGCCACTCCGATTTTCAAAATCGGATTACTGCCTAATTACGGGGCTGAAGTTCGAAGCCGCGATACCGGCGGTGAACGAAGACGAATCATTGGCGATGAGACATTTTGGCGGTAGAGCCCAAATTCGCTTGTCTCACGTCAAGATTGCGTTGGAGGGTTTGTCTGGCGACGAAGAACGTAGGGACGACGAGAAGCTGAAGTTGGCGAACGTCTACTTCGCCACCGCGGTGTTGTTGGCCCGAAAGTCGAAGAAGGACACCGTCGTCCCTCCTTGGGTCCTCCATCTCGCTGAAGACCTGTTTGCGTTCTCACAGTATCCTTGGGGCAGCGTGGCTTTCAGGGACCTTATACGCTCCGTTAAGAAAAATCTAGTTGAGATCAAACGGGATTGGCTGATATATGGGTTCGTGCAGCCACTTCAGGTGATTTTTAATTAAGTTTTGCCATACCTTGTTTTGACATGATTGCTAATATTATTTGCGTTATGAATTCAGATAATGGCATACGAGTGCATACCGGGCGTTGCAAACGAGTATGCGGATCGCAAACAAGAAGATTACACGCCACGCATGCTCAGGTGGGTGACGAGAAATTGGAGTCGCAAGGGATGCCCGACTCTTAAGTCCGTCGCATCACACGCTGATGGGTCCCAGGTACTCGGATTGATTGTGCCGGAAGCGTACGAGCTGGAGGCACCGTACTTTAGGGACAGCGTTTTCGATGTTGGGGCCCCACACGAAGTATTCGATCGTGTCACGGACCTACTCCTGCAGGGAGCGGAAGTTAGGTGTTCCCGCGGCCACCGCCATCGCGGTGAGGGTTCTAGCCGGCAGAATTTCGTGCCTGAGACCATAGCCCAGATCGAGGGCAGTGGCCGTCGCGACCGCGATATGATGCTGCATCACGGACGTATCCCCGAACATCCGCACGAGCACGGCTTTCATGCAGCTCCGGAAACGGGTCCATCAACTGGTCATGGTTCATCCTCGGGTCCACGCTTCGATGAATGGCAAAGTCGTATGGACGATAACTTCACCACGTTGTTCGGGCGATTCGACCAGCTTGGCACGCAATTGCATCAGTTTCAAGAAGAAGAGGGTCGACGGTGGTCGACGAACGAGAGGAGGTGGGATGCGTACGAGGACCATTGGACGCAAATGCGATCGTGGGGCGACAGCCTCAGGGAGTTGGGGAACTCGGTTCAGGGTTTGGCGAGCAGATTTTATCACGGGTCTCGCACTCCGCCTACCGAAGCTCGTTATAGTAAGCTTTTTATTTATACTTAGTTTTTTAATTAGTTGTGTAGATTACTTATCATTTTCTATTTACGATGTAGATGTCGATCCAAGCGAGTTTGGTGGTGGATCGCACGATCCACAGCCCGAGTTTGGGCGTGGATCATCGGTCGCTACACCGCCCGAGATTGGGCGTGGATCGGTTGCTACACCGCCCGAGATTGGGCGTGGATCGGTCGCTACACCGCCCGAGATTGGGCGTGGATCGGTCGCTACACCGCCCGAGATTGGGCGTGGATCGGTCGCTACACCGCCCGAGATTGGTAAGTTTTTATACTTAAGGACGTGAAAAATAATATATAGTTATATTCAAATTTTCTTGTATAGATTACGATGAGAGATGGAGGAAGACATCGTACATGGGACCGGATGGCTATATTCCGAGTCTGGATGCATGGGACGGTCACAGTCCGTCGGAATGGGCGGACTCCCGCTGGGAAAGTTATGTCCAACCGAAATGGACCGGCGAAGATGCTTATGGTCTCGGGGTTCACGAGGTCGCGACGGACGTAGAGGCTCCAGAGGACCACGCTCAGTTCGAGACCATGGACGAGCCTCCAGACGACCATGCTCAGTTCGAGACGCACGCCGAGCTGCTACAGGACGTCCCTCAGTTGGAGACGCACGCCGAGCCGTCGGTTTCTGTCCAAGCGGCCGACAAAGGAAAAGGCGTCGTCAGAGAGAAGACCCCTGAGCGGACGAGGAAGCCATCTCGGTACACCACGACGCCGTTCACCGATTTACCCTCGACGAATGCAGTCAAAGCTCCAAAGCTTTCGGGGTTCGAGCGGCATATCCAGTTCAAGGCCAATAACTTGTGGCCTTCTGTCGAAAGTCAGCTTTTAACGCTCAGGCGGATTACCGGCATGAAAGTCCAAGGGAGGCTACAAGAACACGACCCTGGATGGCTCCTGAACCTGGCGACTGAGGGTATTCCACTCGATGAGATGGTACGTATATAAATTTACCAAATACCTCTCGTCACCTTACTTGAATGTGTTGAAAAACGGTCTATATTGTATTGCAGCACGTCGATGAATGCCTCGCTGGGATCGATTACATGCAGAAATTTAGCAAATCGGTTGCGACCAAAGTCGCGTTCATGCCCCATACGTTTAAGAAGCTCGTCGACGAGAGAGGGGTGCTAAATTTTATCGGGAAGCCGTCTGGGAAAGGCTTCAAGAGATTGATCCCGTTCGCGAGGGGGGAAGAGGAAGAGTGGAAGTGCAGGTCGTGGGATCTAGCGGCCAAAGTTGCCATCCCCATGCGTACGTCAGGCCGATGGGTGTTGTTCGTTGTTGATGTGCGGGAAAAGGCGTACGAGATTTACGACTCCGATGCGCCTCCTGGCTTCGAGTTGCGCTATATCGCCGATGACATCAACAAACTTCGGATCGTAATCCCGGGGATTTTCAAGGAACTGGATATGATAAAACGCATGCCTAACAAGGGCAAGAGCTGGAAAGCTACTTGGCGTCGCGACTTCCGAAAACAAAATCAGTACGTTTTGATGAATGTTGCGTTTTATTACTTTGTCGTCGTGTTTAAAAATTAGTATCGTGTTGGATATTATTTTCAGGGGAGAAGATGGCGTGGCGATGTTGCGGGCGGCAATGTCGCTTATGATGAAGAAGGACGACGTCTCCCGCCTCAATCAAACTCATATGAAGGAGTTTAGAAAATACCTGGCTTCCTCTATTTTCAATAATGATTGGGACAGTTTTTAGTAATTTTGTTGTTGTTTAAAATTTCCTGTGTTGAGTATAAATTTCATGTGTAGTAGAATTTATCTGTTGAATTTTAATTTTACTTGTGTGATATTAAGTTATCGTTTGTTGGATAGCTATTTAGGGTTTAGAATTTTGAAAGATTGAGTTTTTCTATCGTTTTCACCTTTTTTTCAGTGAGACTGATGTGTGATTTGACATAAAAAGAAGTGAATGTTTAAGTGATTTGACATAATTTCACTTGGTTGTTATTCTTTACACTTTTCGGCTGTTTGCTACGCACGTTCCCTGCGCGGGTCCCCTGAATATAAGTGCGGGGACGCTGCTCATAACGCGCAGGTCCCCTGCTCTTTTCGCGCGGGTCCCTTGATTATATTGCGCAACAATTCGACGGGACCGGACGGGACCCGGCCTTAATATACGCATAATTTTGACGGGACCAGTGACGACTCGGGCATCTCAGTATGGGTCCTATGCAATATGCGCGGGAACCCTGTTTTGACGATTGGGTCCCCTGGCCATAACATGTGGGTCCGATGTGTTCATGTGCGATTTTTGCAATGTTAATTCATGGAAGTAAGCGATTAATTGTGCGTATTTATACTTTGTTTATCGTAGAATACAATATAAAGTCATCATACATAGCAGAGAACCCAAAAAAATTGGATAAAAAACACGAGAATTACGTTAAGTCTATAAGATTGTTACATCCTACAGAAATAACAAACACGAGTATGTTTTTTGGGTGTGCTCTCTTACTATATTCACGTCAGAGATCGTTCAACTTCAAATACTTGTTGGAATATATTTTTTTTGGGTTTGAAACTTGGAGTCAGATATTGTTAATCTAGTTGTTATTTTTTCAAATTTTGTTAATTGCGCAATTAATTTTTAATTAATTATTATCTTATTAATTAATTTAATAAAATTACATTTTCGCAGGGGACAAAAGCCCCAAATCGGGTTTCAAATGTCAAGTCATCTGTCCTATACATACAGTATAATGACACTGCTCTGACATGTCACTTCTGACCAATAAATGAAGCACTGCTCTGACATGTCACTTTTCATCAATAATTGAACAATTATTGGGCCCAGTTAGTAAGCTACCCTTACTTGCATGGGACCTTACGTTAAAGGCAGGGGACCCGGCGTTAAATGCAGGGGACCTCACGTTAAAGGCAGGGGACCTTACGTTATGGGCAGTGGATTAGAAGTTCGCACGGGACCCAAACGTTAAAGGTATGGGACCTTACGTTATGGGCAGGGGACCCGGCGGGAACCACAAATATGCGCAGTGGTCCCCTGCGCATTTGTGCATAAGGGTTTTCTACCTCCATATTCATGCAGACGCAAGTAACGCAACCTTACATAACATAACACAAATGGAAATCACCCATAAGCCACTCTGAATACGACATACACACATATTACAACGTTATCTCCTAAAAAACTCACCCACCGAAGGAAAGCGATTTTTCTGGGGTCGTCCGCGTTGTGAACCAACACGAGGCGGCATCATGTCCATAGTACTTTCAATGCGGTCCGTTACCGGACGTATAGTACCTTCATATGCCAACTTCCAGATCTCCAAGGTATAATAATCGCTTACTAATGAATACACCGGCACTTGGGCAGAACCACAAGCTGCAATCGCATGTGGACAAGGGATACGATCGATGTCAAACATCATGCACGTGCATGTGCGCAGCCCCAAATCGACCACCTCGTTCACATGTTGCCCGTACACGTTATATGTTAGATGCCCGACTTCCGACGCATGAAATTTTTGCGACTCGGTGAAATTCTCGCGTATGATCGACTCCACCTTCGGCGTAAAGCTAGTCATGTTCGCGGCGATTGAAGCTTCGGCAGTTCGCCGATGCTTACTGAACCATGATGATGTTAGTCGTTGAATCGAGCCCAACAGTCCAATTATTGGAAGCTCTCTGTCCTTGCGTAGAGCTGCATTTATAGACTCGGATCCATTGGTCGTCATTATGTTGTATCTTGATCTAGGGCAATATGCTCGCGTCCACGTTTCCTTTGGGACTTCGTCAAGATATTTAGCCACGTCCGCATATTTTGGTGAAAACTGCTTAAAATGACAGTCGCACTCGCTCTTTGTGTAGGCAGTAGCGACACGCCAAAAAATCGGGCAAGCACCTTTCTTCTTCATTTTCGTCTTCACGTTTTGTTGAAGGTGCCACGCACAGAAACCATGAAACGCGTTCGGGAAAACGGCCGGAACTGCATTCTTTATTCCAGGGTTCCGATCAGAAATTATTACGAGATCGTCGCCATCCGCAACAAAACGTCTTAATCTCGAGAGAAACCACGTCCATGACTCGGTTCCCTCCGAACCGTCGGCAAGACCCCATGCTAAAGGATATTGATGGTAATCGCCATCTTGCGCAGTGGCAATCATCAGGATACCCTTATACTTCCCCTTCAAAAAAGTGGCGTCGATAGAAACGACCTTCCTCATGAACGTAAAGCCTCTGACGCATGCGCCGTATGCCAAGAACATGTACTTGAACCGATTTTCTTCGTCCATCTCCCAATCAGTGATGCTGCCCTCGTTGGCTTGCCTCACCGCATCTAAGTAAGCCGGCAGTAAACCGTAGCAAGCGTCCCTGTTGCCAACTAGTTCGTCGGTCGCTATTTGTTTTCCTCTCCAAGCCTTGTAGTATGAAACTTCTACTCCCCTGCTCTGCATCATCGATTGTATGGAACTGGGAGCGGGGATGTCTTTAGGAGCCCTGAAATTTTCCAACAACGTGCTCGATACGAGCAACGAACTTCCCTGGCGATGTCTACTTCGTCGATGAGACACGCCGCACGTGTGCGTGTTGACGTACTTTCGGATTGAGAAAAAGGGGGAGTCCTTGTCCTGTGCAGCTCGTACTCGCCATTCGCAGTTCTCCTTCGCACATTTCACTACGTACAGGGTTTTGTTTGACCTATCCAGTTGGATTTCGAAGCATGCAGCGACAACGATTTTAGCGATTTCGTCCTTCAATTCTTTCTTGCTACGAAATTCTTGTCCAACATATAAGGTCGAACCATCCGTAAACGAATAGGTACTATCGTCGGCCACATCAGCAGCGTCGTCGTGCTCATCGACGTCAAAATCGTCATCATCATCATCATCAGCATCATCATCATCTCCGACCCGACCATCATCATCTATAGCACCTTGGTCCCCCGGATTTTCGTCTTCCCGTCCGACTTGCTCGTTCTCATTATCATATACATAGCCACTGCTTTCATTAATTTGGTAAGGAGGGTTGTAAGATGTGCTGGGAAAACCCTCAAATGGTTGGATTTCTGCGTTTGTATCGCAATGCGCTATAAGACCGACGTCGAAACCCGACAAATCATTAACATGAGGTTGATGTGGTGGTGACGCAATGACGGATAACTCAACTTCCACGTGAAGAGGTGGTCTTGATCGACTTGAACCACCTCCAAGGTACGCACGTACGCCGTAATCGTTCTCGATGTAGATGGGGCGCACATAATTGTAGTCTATGCAAGGCATGTAGCTTATCCGTAGTTTGGTATTGTCGTTGCGTAACGACAATGCATTCAATATCTCGTTAGTGAGATCCACTAACGTGCATGAACCGTCGTCAACCAAGATTGATTGCCACCGGCAAGTTGGATCGGGAACCCAGTTCGACGTATTGTCCTCGCGAATCACCCACTGACCATCGACTTGAAAAAAAATGCTGCTGATCGTCATGATTATCACCTATAGAGAATGACGATGGTGGAATGTATGCTTGCTTTCTGCTGCAAGGAGTTGGTCGTGCGGCTTTTAATACATTAAAAGCGTTGTTTTACTTTGTATTTTAAATTAATCTGGGGTCCCAAGCGTATATGAACGGGTCGCTGCCAATTTAGGGTTTCTCACGTTCGCTTTATTCGTACCAATAATTGAACAATTACTGAGTATTTGGTCAAAATATTTTCCTCAGTAACAAGTCAAATCACCCATCATGTGTCGTTTCATACAGAGAATCAATTATTCAACAATGGAAAAAGGTTTATCAAGTCGTATGGTGGGATACGTGCTCAAGGGACCATAACTTGAAATCATGGGACCCGCACGTTAAATATACGGGACCCGCACGTAAGATCAGGGGACCCGCGCATATTGCATTGGCGCTGATATTACGGACGGGTCCCAAGCGTATGTGTATCTGAACGGGTCCCATGATAATTTAGGGTTTCTCACGTTCGCTTTATTACTCACCAATAATTGAACAATTACTGAGTATTTGGTCGAAATATTTTCCTCAGTAACAAGTCAAATCACCCATCATGTGTCGTTTCATACAGAGAATCAATTATTCAACAATGGAAAAAGGTTTATCAAGTCGTATGGTGGGATACGTGCTCAAGGGACCATAACTTGAAATCATGGGACCCGCACGTTAAATATACGGGACCCGCACGTAAGAGCAGGGGACCCGCGCATATTGCATTGGCGCTGATATTACGGACGGGTCCCAAGCGTATGTGTATCTGAACGGGTCCCATGATAATTTAGGGTTTCTCACATTCGCTTTATTCGTACCAATAATTGAACAATTACTGAGTATTTGGTCACCCGCGCATATTGCATTGGCGCTGATGGGACGGGACCCAAGTGTATATGTATATGGACGGGTCGCTGCCTAATTTAGGGTTTCTCATGTTCGCGTCCGTCGTACCAATTATTGAACAATTACATTTGGTCAAAGTATTTTCAACCATATCAAAAAAATTTATTCAAATAAACCTACAAACCTACAAAAAAATTTATTCAAATAAACCTACAAATGGTCCCCAATTCGACGTATTGTCCTCGCGAATTACCCACTGACCATCGACTTGAAAAAAAATGCTGCTGATCGTCATGATTATCACCTATAGAGAACGACGATGGTGGAATGTATGCTTTGTGCTGCAAAATAGTCGTGCGGCTTTTAATACATTCGTGCGTTGTTTTTATTATCCATGTGTTTTATTTGTTATTTTTAATAAAATAAGGGGACCATAATTCTCTCCAGGGGACCATAACGTGAAATCAAGAGACCCGCACGTAAAATCAGGGGTCCCAAGCGTATATGTATATGAACGGGACGCTGCCAATTTAGGGTTTCTCACATACGCTTTAGTCGTACCAATAATTGAACAATTACTGATTATTTGGTCAAAATATTTTCCTCAGTAACAAGTCAAATCACCCATCACGTTTCGTTTCATACAGAGAATCAATGCATTCAATAATATCAAAAAATTTTATTCAAATAAACCTACAAACTAACATCCATAAACCCTTCAACTACACCAAGTTCAAAATGTCCAAAGCCACCTACAATTAACACTTCCAAACTCAGCCAAACAAATGGCGCATACAGCTATGCGGGTCACGCAATATCCGTGCAGCCATAGTGGCTCGATACGCTGAAATATCAATGTGCCTTTGATATTCATTAAACTCGGGCGTGTCAACCATAATCGTCTCCGCCGTCAACGCCGCATGAACCCCGCAATCCAAGCTGCCAGCCTTCTGGCTCCGATTCATTTTATTATCCAACTTCGGCTTTGTGACGATATCGAACTTGAACCGCCAATATTCAGAAAGAAACTCAGCCTGCAAAAAATAGCAAACGTCGAACATGTTACTAAATTCATAAAAATGATAGACAAAAGGATTTCAGCTACTTACGAACACTCTCCCGGCGAATTGCACACCATGCGCGCCCAACGAATCGTTAAGGACGAAGGTTTGCGTTGTCGCGTCAAAAATAAGCACTGCCCAGTGGGTCCGTGCGAAAACGGGAGAGATGATGTACTTGCATCGTACCAATTCATCCTCCGTGAGACGCTCCAACCAGCTCCGACTGCTTCTCGACAATCCATTCACGAATTCCTCCATATCATCCACCCGCACTTTCGCTTTCCTATTCAACTTCTGCGCTTTCCTAAAGTGCTCGTCTTGCACGTAACTTGGAAAGATGAAGACGTGAGGATAAACCACGGAGTCCGCATAGATTCGCCTCAAGCAATCTAGATATGCGTCAAGACAATTAGACTTGAGCATATCATGGAAGAGCAACATGTAGAAGCCTTGGGCATCCACGTCGCACCGGTCACCCGACCAAACGTTATCCCTGCATAAAAAGGAAAATTATGAGCGTGTTTATGTACGATAACTGAGGTTGACATCGAAAGAAAACATTTACCTAAATCTTGCCGCTTGAAGGTAAGTGTCAATGAGCACGCGATCATGTGCATGAATCAACTGACGCCCGGAGAAGTCCACTCGCCCGAGGTACTTTTTAATCCACTTCTCATTTCTATTTGAGCCAGAATCCTCATCACTTAGATCAACAAATTCTACAGTCGATTTGCCTCTTCTTCGAACTCCTCGGGCACTCGACGAAGCACCAAAATCTCCAGCCTCAACCACCTCCACAGGTGTGGGAAACTCTTCAATGGGTACGATCGCTAAATGATCGTCGTCGGCACGATCGCGGTGGACGGGGGAACACCTAACCTCCACTCCCCGCATGAGTAGGCCCGTCATACGGTCGAATAGCTCGTGTGCGGCCCCAACGTCAAAAACGCTGTCCCTAAAGTACGCCGCCTCCAACTCTTCCGCTGACGGCACTAACAACCCTCGTACAAAATCGCCGTCGACGGCCTCTGCGACCGTCCTAAGAGTCGGGCATGCCTTGCGAGGCCAATTCTTCGTCGCCCACCTGAGCATGCGTGGCGTGAAATCTTCTTCTTTGCGAACCGCAAACACGTCTGCAACCCTCGGTATGCACTCGTATGCTAGTATCTGAATACAAATAACGCAAAAAATCTTAGAAACGTCCCTCAAAACATGGTATGCGAAGAAGCTTAGTTATAATTCACCTGAAGTGGTTGTACGAACCCACTGATCAACCATTCCCGTCGCTTCTCCCGTAGATTTACCTTCACAGTGCGTATCACCTCATCGAAAGCCACGGTGCCCCAAGGATACCGGGAGAATGCAAACCGATCATCGACGAGACTAAGGACCCAGGTACTGACGACGGTGTCCTTCTTCGACGGTCGAGACATCAACACGGCGGTGGCGAAGTACACGTCCGCCAACTTCAGCTTCTCGAAGTCCACATCGTCCTCGTCGCCAGACAACTCCTCCAACACACGCTTGACGTGCGACATGCGGACTTTAGAGCTGCCACCAAAATGTCTTGCGGTGAATTGTGAGCCGCCGTTTACCGGCGGACGCTCGGCGGCGAACTTCAGCCCGGTGATTAGGCAATAGTCCGACTTTGAAAATCGGAGTGGTTTTTCGCCAAAAATCATCCACAGCTCTTCCCGGTTGTGCAGCATCGTCTGGCTCTGGATGAGGTACCACAGCAACTGGCCCGAGAGGTTAAAATCAGGCTCGGCCCTAACGAGGCGGCCGAACGGACTCTCGTTCGTAAAAATCTCCCACTCGTGGTGGTTCAGACATTGCCTTATCAGCTCGCTGGCATCGGCGTATAACGAGCTCAGCTTTACAGTCAAATGGGGAACTTCGTCCACTGTCTCGAACTGCTTCTGCATCACAACCTAATTTATACGTAAAACACGTGTTAGCTAGGGCTACGTGGTATGAAATAATGAAAACAGAAAACCCTTATGCACAGATGCGCAGGGGACAGCATCGCATATGCTGAGATTCAAGCACAGATGCGCATGGGACCCCTGCGCATCGGCGCGGTCCCAGCAAGGGTCCCCTGCGTATACGCGCGGGTCCCCTGGTCATAGCGCGCGGGTCCCCTGCTTATAACGCGCGGGTCCCACGACCTTGCGCGCGCGCAGTCACACTGGACCCGCCCATTAAACTCAGGGGACCCGAGCGTTTAAGCAGGGGAAACGCGGCTAATACACAGGGGACCCGTGAAATACGCACAGGTCCCTTGCTCATAAGCGGGGGTCGTCTGCTTGCAAGCACGGGACCCATGCATTAAAAAGCGACGTACGCTGCGCAAGCACGGGTCCTATGCTTGCAAGCACGGGTCCTATGCTTGCAAGCACGGGTCCTATGATTGCAAGCACGGGTCCTATGCTTGCAAGCACAGGTCCTATGCTACCAAGCACGGTCCTATGCTACCAAGCTCTGTCCTATGCTTGCAAGCACGGGTCCGCACCAAATTAGGGTTCGATGGGTCGTTCCCAAATACCCTCTCGCGTTAAATTGAAAGTGGCGAAGAGTAGAAAACACATACCTCCACTCTTTGGGTGTTCGCGTTGAATGCCATTGGATTGTCGAATGAGTCGATTGAGGTTGAGGTTCGGTTGGCTTTGAGTTGCAGAGAAGACGATTTGCAGTGCAGGGGCGGGAGAGCACACGCTTGCTTTTTTTACTGGAAATGAAAGTGGTTGCTTTTTTTTTACTTTTACCCCACTATTCTATCACGGGTCTGATGTTTCAGATTCGCTACAGTCTAACGTAACATGTAAACCCTTTAGTTAATTTTTTCGATAAGTGTTGTTGAGGTTGTTGATTGACATTAAATAAGGGTAAAATAGTCTTTAGAGCAGAGTTAGTAAGGGTACAAAGGTAAAGTCCGATTTTGGGTGCTATTTTTTAAGACATGACCAACTCAAAGGCTATTTTCTTAAAAAATCCCACTTACCTCTCACTCTTTTCTACTCAACTCACCCTCCAATGGATCAAGACTGAAAAGGATCTGTGGCATCGAGTTAAGATTATCGAAAGTTAACTGCGAAACCCAGAGTAAATCGGCGACGATGATTAGATCAGAGACGGTAACCTTAGTCCTGGTGAACTTAGCCGGAATTATGGAACGAGCCGACGAGTCGTTGTTGCCCGGCGTCTACAGAGAAGTCGGCGCCGCCCTACACGCGGATCCCACGCGCCTCGGTTCCCTCACCCTATTCAGATCCATTGTCCAGTCGTCGTGTTACCCACTCGCGGCGTATCTCGCCGTACGGCACAATCGTACCCATGTCATCGCTTGGGGGGCGTTCCTTTGGGCTGCCGCGACGTTCCTCGTCGCTATTTCCTCGACTTTCGTCGAGGTCAGTTATTCATACTTTTTTCTGTATTTTAATTTTCATTATTTCCCTTCTGTAAATTCTTGAAATCGATGTCATATGATATCTGTGTTGACGACATCGACAGTGTGATTAATGGAATAATTGCGCATTAGATGACTCAATAGATTTATGTTTTGTATTTGACTGATTATGTGAATTTAATTCCCCCAAGATTGCTGGAGTGGAGTGTTCTGAAGAGCAGATAATCAAATTTTCATTTTATTCTTGGTTGCTGTTTATAGAAAAAGTCAACACGTCCTTCCTTATGTATAAAACCAAAAATTAGTCAAGGTTCAACAAAGCTGATCATCCATTCATTACAATCAGGTGGCTATATCAAGGGGCCTGAATGGGATCGGCTTAGCCATAGTAACACCAGCCATTCAATCGCTCGTGGCTGACTCAACCGATGACACAAACCGTGGCACAGCCTTTGGCTGGTTACAACTAACGGGAAACTTGGGCTCGATCATAGGTGGGCTCATCTCTGTCCTAATTGCCTCCACGACCTTCATGGGCATACCTGGTTGGAGAATTGCTTTTCACATAGTGGGGCTCTTAAGTGTCATAATAGGCATTCTAGTACGTTTGTATGCAAACGATCCCCATTTCAATGGCAACGACAAGGATAAAGATCCAAACTCACAAAAGCCCCTCAAGGAAGAAGTTAAAGATCTTATCAAAGAAGCTAAGGCTGTAATAAAAGTACCTTCTTTTCAGATACTAGTTGCACAGGGCGTGTCGGGCTCATTCCCTTGGTCTTCTCTCTCCTTTGCTCCCATGTGGTTGGAGCTTATGGGATTCTCACACAAGACGACGGCTGCTATATGGACAATGTTCAATGTTGCGGGTTCTTTAGGTGGCTTGTTTGGCGGTAAGATGGGGGATATACTTGCCAAGAAATTACCCAATGCTGGTCGGATAATCTTATCTCAGATCAGCTCGGGCTCGGCTATTCCTTTAGCTGCTATTTTGTTGCTGGGATTGCCGGACGATTCAAACGCTGCGTTGGCTCACGGTTTTGTGTTCTTTGTCATGGGATTGTTCATCTCTTGGAACGCTCCCGCTACTAACAAGTATGAATTTTTATCGTTTTGAAGATGTACCCCCTTTCTCCGAGTGACCATTTATCAATTTGAGTTGTAAAAGATTAGATTTTTTGCAGCCCTATATTTGCAGAAATAGTACCTGAGAGAGCAAGAACAAGTATATACGCCCTAGACAGGTCATTCGAATCCATACTATCATCCTTTGCCCCGCCGGTCGTAGGGATGTTAGCTCAGAATGTTTACGGTTATAAGCCACCTCCTAAGAATGATGCCATTGACTCGAAGAGAATCGAAACGGATAGAGAGAATGCAGAATCGTTGGGAAAAGCGCTCTACACTGCAATAGGCATTCCAATGGCCATTTGCTGCGGTTTCTACTCATTCCTTTATTGCACCTACCCAAGAGACAGAGACCGTGCTAGAATGGACGCTTTGATTGAATCGGAGCTCAAGGAGATGGAATCTGAGGAGGATGAAGAGTATGATGTTGCTCATCAGCTACCAGAAGAAGAAGAAGAATCTGCTGGCGAGAGAACGACGGTTATGCAAGGGAGAGAAAAGAGCGTTGTGATTGATATGGAGTTTGAAGGCGTTGGTGGTAGTAATAGTGATCATGAAAGCGATGAGAGAAGGCTGCTTTCTCGGGATTGAATCTGCGAGTGGAACTGATTTATGACGTCGTGAATAGTGACTTGGTCCAGCAAGTCTTTGCTTTATGACCTACTTTTCCGCATTTTCGACGGATAATTGTAGGAAATTTATCTTTATATTGATAATTTTTATTGTCTTTTGAAAATTTTTGTTCTCTTCTTTTGGATTTTCGATATTTTTTCCTTTCGTATTGTTTAGAAGAATATTTTTTAGTTTTATGTTCTTTACGAATCATCTTTTGAAAATTTTTGTTCTCTTCTTTTGGATTTTCGATATTTTTTCCTTTCGTATTGTTTAGAAGAATATTTTTTAGTTTTATGTTCTTTACGAGATTGACTCGTAGAAGGGTTTTCCATGCCAAATTGGCCACAGAATTCTCCTAATTGTTTCCTTTCATCTAGAGAATGTCTCTTGACTTGTTTATTTAATTTAATTTCATTACATAAGGCTAAACCTTCTTGTATACAGGTTCCTATAAGTTTACCATAGGTATAAGAGTTATAATCGACACTCGATTCTCCTTTCCTAAGATTGTTTCTAACTCTTTCTGAAAAGAGTGAAGGTAAACCATCTATAAATTTAGATTTTCAATGAGTTTAGACTCAGGGAGTTCCATGACTCGGCTAAGGAAAATATCTTTATACCATCTAAAGGATGTAAGAGTTCTGATATTTTCAGAATTATCAGACCATCGGCCTGTGAAATGTTCAATTATATTTAAACATAGTGTATAGACATCATTTTCGACGAGTTCGTCGTTTTCTTCTTTCATGGTAAGATAAATTTCTTCTTGATCTCGTTGAGTTAAGTAATTATCCCACCATCCTTTTAACTGACCAGTAAAGCCAGCAACGATCATTTTAGCAACAGCTTGATCGCTATTATTATTAGCTTTGCAAATTGTGCTATACATTAACATTCTATGAATCATGATATCTGTCTTTCGGTATAACCATCTAAATTCCATTCATATATACTTCTACAATTATATGAATTATTAAGTGTTAATTCTTTTTCTTCAAACAAAACATCTTGAGGAGTTGGTCTAGGATAATGATATTTATTTTGAATTGGCTTACTAGCATATTTTGTATGTTTAAGTTTATTGAGTTCTTCATTGAAAATATTTTGAATATTATCAGAACTTTCAAGTCGATCTTCAAACTCTTCACTTAAAGTATTAATCTTAATATTTTTGAGTTTTTCTTCAAGTAAATTTTCAATATGAGAAATCGATTTTAACTTAAAATCAGAAATTTCAGGAGGGTGTTGAATACTTGGAGAAGCAATATTAACCTTTTGAATTTCGGCTTTGTCTTTTAAAAGATGATTTTTAATATCTTTAATAGAAAAGAAATTTCTTCAATATTTTTCTTAAGTAAAGATATTTGTTCTCCTAAAACAATTATATACATATTTGTATAATTTTGTTGTTTTAAAAGACAATTTATATGATTTATAGTAACATTAAGTGTTTCATTTTCAAACAATTTTTGAAAAGCATTAAAATATCTAATTTTATTTTCTTTTTCCATTTGGAAACTAGATTGAGGAGGATAAGTTGAGTTTAAAATCTTTCCCGTTGAAAGTTTATAATTTCTTTCAAGAACAGAAATCATATTTTAAAATATTTTGTCAAAAACCATGGAACAAAAGATATCATTTCATTTCGTTTTGACAAATCATTTAAAATTCATCTTGAAAAATATTTTTATCTTCTTTATTAAAACTTTCAAAAAACCATTTTCGAAAGAGTTTCCATTTGGGTAAATTAAATTCTTGATTAATTTTATTTCATGCCGGTGAACACGGACTAAAATCAATTTTGGACTTTAAATCCATTAAACATGAAAATCCATTTCTGACTCGGTTATTTCCTCGTCTTGATTTTTAAAAACTCCGTGAACGATATTATCTGGATTAATTCTTAATTCTTCTACTTTATTTTGTGGAAAATCGTTAGAAATTGATTCTTTATTTTGAGAAGTCGTAGCTCTAGAAGGAGACCTAACTAAATAATCGCATGGAGATATATGAAAATGAGAAGAGGCTGATCTAGTCATCCTAGACCTTGGTGTTATAAATATTTGATTATGTTCGAATTGAATTTGAACAGTTCCATCTGTTGTTTGTATTATTTGAGTAGGATTATTTTCTATTTTGGGCTGAAGAGGCATAGCTCGTTCTATTATCCAATTTTTTCTGGAAATTGTATTTCTTCCCATTTTATAGATCTTCTAGTTGTAATATTGGATCTACTAAAATTGGTTTCTATAAGAACAGTTTCGTTGATGGGTTTATCAACTATTTTGCATTGTGGATTGAGTGTATATAAAGGCTTATAATAAATTCTATAATAGATACAAATTACTTCCGATCCAGGAGCGTAATTATATCCTTGAGTTTTGACATTTAATGTCAGAGCGTATAATATATTGACGTTAGTCAATGATAATTGGAGATTTGGATAAACGTTAAAATAAACTGGGCCATGAGCAAGGCTAGACTGAATTATGCCCATAAGGGATTGTTTCCAGTCGAGATTTCTACCGTCTCTAAGAGCTGCTATAAAGCTTTTTGGTAAACCTTCTAAAGTTAAAGGCTTAAAAGCTACTTGAGCTAATCCCATATGAATAAACTTATGATTTATTCAATATTTTCTAAGTCTCTATTACTTAGAAGTCTAATAATCATTTCTTCATTATTTAAAGAAATTGTTTCTTTAGTAGTTTTGACTACCTGTTTCAAACCTAATTTCTCAAAAGTTCCTAATTCATAGATTAATTTGTAATCTATCCTAGGAATTGTCCAACGATTTAATTTGTCTAAATCTTGAGGAATATCATACTCCTCTTTAGCCCGTGTTGAAAGAACTAAATTTTGAATAAAGGTTGTAATAAAATTTGATTTTGATTAATTCTGTGTTGGCTCTTGGCAAGCCCTTGTTGTCGATTGGATGGCAAGCCCTTGTTGTCGATTGGAAGACGTTTTAGGGCAATCGCTGTTACCTATTGAATTAATTGAATGAAAAGTTTATTATGTACCTTGTATTCGAAGATTCAATTCTAACAATCACAAAAAATTAATTTTTTTTTGGTATATCGGCTGAGCTACCTTTGAACGAGAGTCCGATTATCGTGTATAGGCTGGATTACCTTTGGTCCGAACGGGAATCAGACTGTTTACGGTCTGATAACTGGACAGATAGGTTTAACAATGCCAAGTACCATTTTTCATGGTTCGATAGGTTGGCAAAGCCATGTATCATTTGTTTTTGTAAATATTTTTAAATTTAAAGATCATCTCCGTATGGTATCAGAGCCATGGTGAGGGTATTAAGAAGTTGAGTATAGTTTAACGGTCTTTATCAAATGTTAAATTTGATGAGACGAAAAGATACTCTTAAAAACAGTATTGAAGAGGAGTATGATATTCCTCAAGATTTAGTTAAATTAAATCGTTGGACAATTTCTACGATAGATTAAAAATAATCTATGAAGTAGGAACTTTCGAAAAATTAGGTTTGAAACAGGTAGTAAAAACTACTGAAGAAACAATTTCTTTAAATAATGAAGAAATGGTTATTAGACTTCTAAGCAATAGAGACTTAGAAAAATGTAGAATAAATCATAAGTTTATTCATATCGGGTTAGTACATGTAGTCTTTAAGCCTTTGACTTTAGAAGGTTTACCTGAGAGTTTTATAGCAGCTCTTAGAGATGGTAGAAATCCCGACCGGAAACAATCCCTTATGGGAATAATTCATTCTATTCTTCTCACGGTCCAGTCTATTTTAATGTCTATCCTAATCTCCAATTATCATTGACTGATGTCAATATTTTGGATGCTCTGACATTAAATGTCAAAACTCACGGATATAATTACGCTCCGGGAATCGGAAGTAATATGTATCTGTTATATGATTTATTATAAGCCCTTATATACGCTTAATCCTCAACGCAAAATCGTTGATAAACCCATCAACGAAACTGTTCTAATATAAACCAATTTTAGTAGATCTATTACAACTCGAAGATCTATAAAATGGGAAGAAATATAATTCCCTGAAACTGGATAATCGAAAGAGCTATGCCTCCTCAACCCAAAATTAAAAATAATCCTACTCAAATAATACAAACAACCGATGGAACTGTTCAAATACAATTCAAACAAAATCAAAGATCTATCAAAACTCCTAAGTCTAGAATGACTAGATCAGCCTTTTCTCATTATCATATATCACTTGATAGGATCTCCTTCTAGAGCTTTGACCTCTCAAATTAGGGAATCAACCTCTAGTGATTACCTATAAAATAAGGTAGAAGAATTGAGAATTAATTCTGATAATATAGTTCACGGAGTTTTTAAAAATCAAGACGAGGAAATAACCGAGTCAGAAATGGATTTTCATGTTTAACGAATTTAAAACCCCAAATAAATTTTAGTCCGGGTTCACCGGCAAGAAAGAAAATTAATCAAGAATTTAATTTACCCAAATGGGAACTTTTTCGAAAATGGTACTTGGCGTTGTTAAACCTATCGGTCCAGTTATCAGACTGTAAACAGTCTGATCCCGTTCAGACCAAAGGTAGTCCAGCCTATATACTATAATCGGACTCTCGTTCAAAGGTAGTTCAGCCGATATACCAAAAAAAATTTAATTTTTTGTGATTGTTAGAATTAAATCATCGAATACAAGGATTTTTACATAATAAACTTTTCATTCAATTAATTCAATCGCTAACAGCCATTGCCCTAAAACGCCTTCCAATCGGCAACACGGGCTTGCCAAGAGCCGACACATAATTAATAAAAATCAAATTTTATTATAACCTTTATTCAAAATTTAATTCTTTCAATCGATTTTCAAAAGATTTTTATAAAGGAGAATATTAAATACATTATATTAATATATATATATATAATATGATATAAAACCATGATTAAAATATTAAGACATCTTGGTGTAGATTAACGATGGAATTAGCCTTCCAATTAAGGCTAAGCGAGACAAAAGATAAATATATAAAACAAAAATTAAAACTTACTTGTAACAGGAATCGTACAAGAAAACTTCAACTTTTATTTCTTGATATATTTTACAATAGAGAGGGAATTACACTGAAGGGAAGGACAGATAGAGAGAGCGTAAGAAAACGCGTGCATAGCATATGGCTTAAGACAATATTTATAATTAAAAAAAATAAAGTAAAGTACATAGTAAACATCAATAATTTGCCAAAGAATTTTCTTCGACTCTTGTCCTTGCTTTATGAGCTGTCCACCATCTTTAAATGTTGGCCGTTGCTTTATTAAAGTTATTAACTTTACCTCGAAAGTCTTCGTATTTATCCTTACTTTAGAAAGTGGACAAAGTAAGGCATCATTGCTTCTTATCGTTTTCCTGGACTTTCTTGGTAATCGTATCCTTGAGGAGATTGATTGCAACATCCACCATAATATTATCCGGATCTTTCGGATCTGGTCCTTCTCCACCAAGACAGAATTCTTCATCTTTTGACGAAGTCTCCATTGAGAAATCCTCCGAAGCTTCAATACCAAGATTCTTATGGATGTCTTTTTTCATTAGGTCAAAATAAGCCTGAACAATTTCTTCAGTCTTCACTTTTCCCTTTTGAATATTCATTCTTCTTGAAATTATTTCAAAAGGACTCGGAGGTTCTCTTTCTTGTTGATTATTAATCATCTCCTTATATTGAGATATTTTCTCTTCGATTTTATCAATTGTCTGTTGGCTTTCATATTCACCAGTAGCAGTCTTTCGTATCATCTTTTTTCCAAAAGTTTATATAAAAATTTCGTTTAAGACATGGAATGTTTTGTTGGGTATAACCCACTTCTGGAGTCCATCTCCAAATCCATGGAATACTGGACTCAGTATAAAAATGAAAAGAAGCCATTCCTTCAATACTTTCTCGTTTATGCTCCGCTTCTATTAGACTCGGAGATATTTTAACCCATTCTTGGTATAATCCAAAGATAGGTTCTTTAAGAATTTCAATCGAGGCTCCATAAGAAAGACACCATTGATAAAACCAATTAGGAATTTCGAACTTATAAACATCCGCACAAATCTTAATCCACGAAGAATGTTTCTTATTATCATTCTGGTCTAAAAACACTTTATAAAAGGCATCGATATAATCATAATAATTAAATTTAATTAGAGTTTTTAACTCAGGATGAAAATATTCTCTATCCTTTAAAGGGTGAAAAGCCATTTTTCAGGCGAAATAATTTGCTTGAAAATAATTTTACTAAAGGTATAACCTTTTTTCAAAGCAGTTTGGGAATTTCCCGCAGTAAAATGATCAACATCACACGTTCCTGTGGATTTATATTTTCATAATTATCACGATTTTATAAAACGTGGCAAAATATGATGCTTTTTTTAAATACCTCGACATTAAAGTCTAGGGTTCATCAGACCATTTTAAATCTTTAAATTCAAGTAATATTATTACCTCAGTATGAGAAATTTTCTCATAGTCAACGTCATCATCTTCTTCCGCAATAACTTTTGCGTAAGAAGTGCCTTCATTAAAAGTCTTAGCTTTCTGCTTCTTAAATTCAAGGAATTCCTTATACTCTTCACCACTCAAAGTATTACTTGAGGAGGCTGAGAGATTTAACGAGCTTTTTATTGCCCATTTCAGCAATAACGTTTTTCCACCTCTTCCACCTCTATTAGAGGGGAAATTTCTCCAATATTGGGACATATCTGCAAAATTCACGAAAGATATTCACGTGTTAGATAATCAGGAAGACTATTATCACTCTCCTTCTTATAAATTATCTCAAAATCGAATGGGGCTAAATGAGCCTGTCATCTTGCAAACATTTGTTTAGAAACGTCATGTTTAAAATCTTTCTGAAACATAAATTTTGCAGCTTGACAATCAGTTTTTATTAAAAAGTTCTAATTATATAAATCATCTTGAAATTTAAGAACGCACTTGTTGGTCCCTTTTCTATCCATACAATGTACAAAGAACGAATTTACCACGCTAATGATGAAAGATTTGAAGCTTGTGCGTGGGGTGTGGTAGTGTATGAAGGTAAAACTGTCAAAATTCTTTTATTTCTATTCAACACACAGGAAACTCACACATACAACACCAAAAACACACACCCTAATGAATAAGGGTTTGGGGTATATATACCACATTAGTTGGTATATTATACCCCTAGTAATTAATAACTAGAATATTACAAAGAGATTATTGTTCAATGAGATCAGGCGAATTTGGGTAGCTAAAATCGGGCGAATTTGCAGAGTGAAGATTCGATGAACTTAATTCGGGTGAATTATTGTTCAAAGAGATCAGAATCGGGCGATTGTTTGCTTAGGACTGAAATTTGCCGAGAGTTCAAATCGGGCGATTTGGAAATTCTAGCTACAGTGCAATCGAGCGAATTGCTACAGATAATTTTCTACAGTGACTTGCGAACTGCTACAGTGAATTCGCGCGAATTGCTACAGTGAATATGACGAATTTGCTACAGTTAATTTGTGAAAATCGTTTGCAATCGGGCGATTAGATTGAATTGCTACAGTGAAATAGCTACAGTGAAACTTTAACAATCGGACGAATGGTTAAAGTTTGCTACAGTAATCGGAGGAAAATTCAACAATGGATTTGCTACAGTAATCGGGTGAAATTGCTACAGTAATCGGACGCTACAGTGAATTGCGAAAATTGTTTTCAATCGGCCGATTGTGTGGATGACGGGGACCGAAAGAAGTTGTTTGACCAAATAAAGTGAGTAGCGATTGTTTTAATGATTGAATCAGCCGATTGAATGTTTTAACTTGCAGCTTAGGGCGATTTTTTTTTTAAAAAAATCAGTCCAATTTCGGGTGTTGACCAGTCAAGTTTCGGGTTGACCACTCCTGTTTCGGGTTTGACCAGTAAAAATTGGATTAACCAGTCAAATTTCGGGTGTTGACCAGTCATGTTTCGGGTTTGACCAGTCAGTTTCGCCCGAAACTGAATAAAAAGCACGACACTGAGTAAATTGGTACTGTAGCAGAATAGGGTACTGTAGCAATCAGGCGATTTGTTCATCTACCCGATTCTGGACTGAAAACTGACGAAAAACAGATCCAATTTCTACCCAAAACTCACCCAAATCAACTGAAAAATGTTGGGTAATCACTTCAAATCACTCGAAAACAACCTAATTACCTCTTGAGCTTGCAAAATCAGTAAAATCAACTCAAAAACTCAAGAAATAACAGAAATTCGAACCCAAAAAAAATACCCAAAAATTCAGAAATCATTCAAATCCGAACGTGTTTTGCTCTGATACCATTTGTTGATCCCTTTTCTATCCAAACAATCTACAAAGAACAAATTTACCACGCTAATGATGAAAGATTTGAAGCTTGTGCGTGGGGTGTGATAATGTATGTAGGTGAAGCTGTCAAAATTCTTTTATTTCTATTCAACACACAGGCAACTCACACATACAACACCAAAAACACACCCTAATGAATTAGGGTTTGGGGGTATATATACCACATTAGTTGGTATATTATACCCCTAGTAACTAAGAACTTGAATATTACAAACTAGTCCAAAGTTAATTAAATACAAACCAACTAAGATAAACACAATGAAATTGAGCACTATAAATATTCCTAACAGCACTTAACAATAGCAAGTACTTCTCTAGCTATAGTAGCATAATTTTTCTGAGCATTATTCCATTTTCCCGAATGGAATCTAACTAAATATTTTTTTTTATCTTCTGGAGAAACTTGTTTTAAGATTCCTCCAAAAACTAAATCAGACGCATCAGTTTCTATAATTTTTTGCCAATTAGGATTAGTAAGCATAAGACATGGCAAATGCGTAACTTTATTCTTAATTTTTCTAATAGCTTGAGTATGACTATTAGCCCACTGACAAGGAACCTTTTTTAACCTATCATATAAAATAGATGTATCACTCGCAAGATTTTTATAATAAGGAGAAATGTACTTAAGGCTCCCTAAAAATCTTTGAAGTTGAGTTTTATCAAGGATTTGGTCTGGAAATTTAGACGCAAACTCAATACTCCTATTAATTGGATTAACATTACCTTTTTCAATGGTATGACCTAGAAATCGAACTTTGGTTTGAAATAAAACCATATTTGGACTTGATATAAGCAATCCATTTTGAATAACAATTTTCTTAAAAATATCAAGATGTTTAAAATGAGTTTCGATATATTTAGAAAAGATGAAAAATGTCAGCAATATAAATGATAATAAATTACTATAAGGAATAAAATTAACGTTCATAATATTTTGAAATTTAGAAGGAGCATTTTTTAAACCAAAAGGCATAACGTTCCATTCAAATTGTCCAATTGGGACTGTAAAAGCAGTTTTATATCTGTCTTTTCAGCAACTTGAATTTGCCAAAAATCTGATTTTAAATCAAATTTTGAGAATATAATGGCATTAAATAATCTATCTAAAAGATCTTTTTTTATTCGGACCTAATCCATTTCAAAACCTTATTTAATGGTTTATAATTAATAACTAACCTGGATGCTCCCCTTTCCTTTTCTGCATGATTATTAACATAAAAAGCAGTGCACGACCAAGGTGATTTCGAAGGTTTTATTAAACCTTTCTGTAACAAAGAAGTTATTTCTTTTTTGCATTAATAATTAAGAATTCATTTGACAATGACGAGCTTTAGTGGGAATGTTTTTCTCACTAAAATCCTCTTCATAGGGTAAAGATACTATATGCTTCTTTCTATTCCAAAAGCATTAGGAAGATCGTTACATATTTGCAACGTAAATTCATTATGTAATAATTTAATTTTTTCTTGTAACTTAGGATTTTGGAGTTTATCCTCAATCGTAAGTATACTAATTTCTTGCTTAAGGTAATTTACCTGATTTTCTTTTGCTTTAATAAGAATAGAATTCTTAATTTCATTAAGAATCCTAGAAAAAGGTTCGGTAATGAATTCAAAGTATACTTCTTTATTTTCGAAGTTTCCTTTAAATCCGTATTCATCAATATCTTTGATAGGAAATATTTTCCTAATGAATGGAGTACCAAGAATTACTTGGTTCGTAATATTCTTTACGAGCAAGAATGACATAGGAATACAGACCTTATTTGTACAAATGAAGGCCTTAGGAATTTTATAATTGATTTGCAACTTTTCTCCGCTTGCAGAGCTAAGAGAATGAGTTTTTTTTGGAAATATTAGGTAGGAATTATTCCTTCCTGGATGCAATTTAAATCTACTCCACTATCAATTAATGCAATGAGATTTTTCTGAAAATTTCCATCAATTAGTAATGATATTTTTACTAACCATGTTTGAGAAGTGATAACTTCTAAAGTTGAAAGATAGTAATCATTTTCGACATTTTCTGAAATATTAGCGAATTCTTCGTTATTGAATTCTTCAATTATTTATTTCCCTTTTTCTAATTTACAAAATCTTCTTTCTAAGTCTAGACTTAATTTTAAATTTTTAATTTCAAGTTTAAGATTTGAAATTTCTGATGTTAAATCTCTAATATTAGTAGGAGATTCACTTTTATTTAATTTATTTTTATTATGAAGTAATTTCATTACTTCGGACATTTTATAAGGTTCAGATTTAGGAATAACTTCGATAGAAGTTTCTTCCTCTTTTTGAATTGTTCTTTTAATAATCAGATTTTTTAAATCCGGATCATCTGTTTCTTTTAATATTTCGAGAAGATTATTGTAGAACATTTAGTTCTTGAAATTGTGATATAATTTGATATAAATTATTATCTTTTATTTCAGATTCTGAACTACCTAAATTCTTAGAGCAAGGTTGTCATTTTTGACAATTTTGGCATTCATCAGATTCCGATGACGAGATTTCTTCGATGATATTATTATTTTCATCGTTTGAGGAAGATTCTGATTCACTATCAGATTCTAAGAGGATTTTTGATAATGTTTCTTTTAATTCATTATCAATTTCGAAACTATTAATTTTCTTTTTGGTCCAGCAAGTACTTGCTTTATGACCTAATTTTCCGCATTTTCGACAGATAATTGGGGGAAATTTATTTTTGTATTGATAACTTTTATTATCTTTTGAAAATTTTTGTTCTCTTCTTTTAAATTTTCGATTTTTCTTCTTTCGTATTGTTTAGAAGAATATTTTTTAGTTTTATGTTCTTCACGAGATTTACTAGTAGAAGGATTTTCCATGCCAAATTGGCCACAGAACTCTCCTAATTGTTTCTTTTCATCTAGAGAATGTCTCTGGACTTGTTTATTTAATTTTTTTTCATTGCATAAGGCTAAACCTTCTTGGCAAGATCCTATAAGTTTACCATAGTGAAGTGTAAAATATGCCTAAAGGGGGGGGGGGGGGGGGGTGGAAATTAGGCTATAAAAATTTTGGCTTGTTCTTCTTTGAAAAATACTTCTCTTTAAGAAGATATTTACAGAGTATGTTATTTCCCAGAAAGCAGTACGAGTATCAAAGTTATCTCCCTAACCCTAACCTATCCCTGAGCTATCAATGTCCCTAGGAGTACTTAACATCATATCTAGGTTCTGCTTACCCTCAAGGAGTCTATCAACTTTCTGTTTTTCTCTTTCTAAGGAATTCCTGAGTACTACTATATCTCTGGATAAGTCATTGTTTATCTTTTCTGTTTTCTCATAGTCACATGGAACATGAAATTCCCTCTTTCTTAGCAGTAACTAACTCTCCTTTCAAACGTGAGATCTCTAGATCAGCCACATGTTTTTTCCGTAGCTAGTTCATCTTGCTGCCTTATCAGTTCCTTATTCAAGGAATTTAGTGACTTAATCTTTCTCTCTGCTGTTTGAAGTAACCTACACAAATCTTCCTTACTTTCTTCTATATCAGAAACAGATGAGTCACTTTCATAACCATATAAACTGTTTAGGATATGAATTTTCTCAATGGAGGAAGAACGAGATACCTGATCCTCGTCAGCCATATAACCGTGACCTCGTCCTCGCTTTGTTCCATTTCAGAGTCGTTAGATTCTGTCACCATGGCCTTCTGCTTCTTTGGTTTCTCATCATTATTTGTTGGGCATTCATGTGCATAGTGGCCTGGTTTATTGCACCGGAAGCATTTCTGAATTTTCTTCCCGGACGTGGAGATTCCCTTGTTTTTGTTCTGGAATTTGCTGGAGTTCCCTTTGAATCTCTTTTTCTGTTCGAATTTTTCGAATCTCGTTGTAAGCATGGCTAGGTCGTTCATCAGGCCTTCTCGTTCATCGTCAGAATCAGATTCTTCTTGGTTGGATTTGAATGCGATAGACTTCTGATTTTTGTTTTGTGACTTCTCATTCATTGACGTTTGAATCATCTCGTAGGAGATAAGAGATCCAATCAGTTCGGAGATGCTCAGTGCTTCTAGATCCTTTGCTTCGTAGATGGCAGTAACCTTGGCATTCCATTCTCGTGGCAGTGATGTCAGTATCTTCCTGACTTGTTCACTGTCAGGAACCTTCTTTCCGAGAGAAAACATTTGGTTGATGATTCCCATGAATCTGGCATACATCTGGCTTATATTCTCGTTAGATTCCATCGAGAACAGTTCATACTGATGGGTGAGCATAGCCAGTCTTTCTTGCACAACTCGTTGGGTTCCATCATGAGTGACTTGGAGCATATCCCACATAGCCTTTGCCGATGAGCAGGAACTAACACGAATGTATTCTTCTCGTGTGAGTGCGCATGCGAGCATGTTTTCTCCTTTGCGTTTCGCGTGATTCCCTTTTTGTCATCAGCAGTATAATCTTTAGCGTCCTTTGGGGTTCCATCGGTATTGTTAGCCGTATATGGTCCATTGATGATTGTCTCCCAAAGATCTTAGTCGACAGCGATCAGAAACTCGATCATACGATTCTTCCACACTGCGTAGTTCGTTCCATCAAAGAGAGGTGGCCTAGAGTGGGATTGACCCTCTGCAAAAACATCACTCGAAAAATTCGTTAGATCTTAACTCAGGCGTGTTAAGCCTTTCGTTGAGTAACCCACCCTGATACCAAATGAAGTGTAAAATATGCCTAGGGGGGGTGAATTAGGCTATAAAAATTTTGGCTTGTTCTTCTTTGAAAAATACTTTTCTTTAAAAAGATATTTGCAGAGTATGTTATTTCCCAGAAAGCAGTACGAGTATCAAAGTTATCTCCCTAACCCTGTTTCAAAAATATCACGTTATTTTCAGAAGTCGTTTCAAAGATATCACCTAGTTATTAGCACGCGTTCCGGGTTTGTCTCACAGAAAATTAAATAGCAGAAAGTAAAGTGAGACGGAATTTTTATACAAGTTATATCCCCAACTGGAGTTTAATCCTGTCCTTGGGGTGTGATCTCCCCAAGAGTTCCAATCACTCACTAAGTATTACCGGTTATGGTTACAAAATGATTGACCTTTACACAACCGAAGCACTTTGGAAACTAGACATTCACCTAGGCTGTCACACACCAAGTTTCGATCCACGTCGTTAACCCAGGAAACCAATTCCCGACTGGATGCAGCTTGCTACCGAAGGGCCACCGAATCCACAAAATTCGTCCTCCACGTGCGAAAGACTCCACTCGTGCTCCTTTGTGCGCTCACACGTCCGAAGACTAAGGTTTAGGATTAGGTGTTGCTAAGGATCGCTCAAAGGTACAGATTCGCAAATTTAGGCTCAACACAAACTACGGATTATTCGCAAAGTAAAGCTCAAAACGTCTAAGGAATTCGATGGCTTGTGTGTTCGTTTCGTTCCCTTCAACGTGAAGTGATTTTCTTCTATATAGACCAAGAATCGTTTCTCCACTTCACAAGGAAAGTTAAGCAGGAAAATATGCAAGAGACAGCTCAATTAAACTCAAGAAATCATGTCAAGAATAAACCAATTAAGCTCAACGGTCAACATGAATTCTTACCATAAATACCACAGTTTAACTTCCATTCCACTGTAATCTCATCCGTTTGTCAGCATATTCCATATATAATTCCGCTCAGCATATTATCAATGGTAAGCTCAATCAACTGATTTCTTTCCCAAAATATGATAGCCAATTCGCACAGAGAAAGATTTGATTTACCGAGTATAATGCAAAGCATACTTTCCATGTATGGTGATCTCATCCGATTTCAGCACATTCCATAAATAGACTCAATCATCATCTTACCACATATAAGCCCAATCAATTAATCACTTTCCAAAATATAAATTCTAAGTCGCATAAGGAAAGATAGATCATGATTCACCGATTTAAGAGTCAAATAAGATAGCACTCAAACGGATATATCATTGATATTCTTTCCTAAAATAAATCAATCACATGTAAGCACTCAAGCAGAATATCTTTTCCATATATAGCACACATTCATATCCGGGTGATCACATTGATATTCTTTCCTAAAATAACTCAATCGCATGTACAGCTCAATCAGAATATCTTTTCCATATATATAGCATACAGTCGTTCATAGGTGATCACTTCGACATTCTTTCCTAAAATAACTTATTCTCGCAGACAGTTCACATATCACTCAACATACTATATTTTCCATATATAGCACACAGCGAGATTCCATTCATACGATAACCAGGTGGTTTCAGCCTCTTCAGGGGCAACGAACTTCTGTTTCCCGCCCGAGGTTCGTTGTTTGTTAAAGGAGGATGATGATTTCTTGGCTCTCATTTTATTGACCATCTCTGAGATCATAGCCAGTTTCTTTCTGATTGATTCGAGTTCGTCCTCAGATTCTTGGTCAGATTCAGTGTTGTCAAAAGTGTCGGATTGTACAGACTGCTTTCCTTTAGAAGTTCTCGAGCCGGTTGCTTGACTTAGAGGTCACGAGTGCAAGTTCCATGTCGACATTTGTTTTTCTTTCGTTCTTGATTTCTTTGGCATACTGGGAGTATTGTGAGAGGTTATCGTGTAAGGAGTGAATGTCCATAGCATCCAGATTTTTGTTCTGTTGCTTAACCAGAACTGCAATCCGTCCCCACTCAGGTTGAAGTGTGGAAAGAAACTTGATGTTATGTTCGAGATTGGAGCGTTGGATGTTGATCTCTCGTTGATGATGGTAAGGAAACGAAGGTAAACATCTCGAAGTTCTTCCCCTTCCTTAGCTTTGAAGGAGTCATAGGCAGTGAGGATGCTGGACTTCTTAGACAGATTGCTAACTTCTGTCCCAACCATCATTTTGCATACTTCATCCCAGATTTCCTTTGCAGTGACCATTGCGTCGACTTGCATGTAGACATCATTTGGTAGGGCCTGAAGTACGTAGTGTCGAGCAAGCTTGTCCGCTCTGGCTCGTGCTCTCTCAGCATATTGCATATTGTCCGCTCTGGCTCGTGCTCTCTCCGCTCTGGCTCGTGCTCTCTTAGGAGTTCTTGTCTCTGGAATGGCAGGAACCGCATCGGATTGAGCAGGGATGATGGTCCAAGCAGGTCCCTCAAAAATGAAGGAAAGCATGTTGTTTGCGAGGTCTACATCCTTGATTTCGATGAAGTTGATGAATCGTTGCTTCCATATGCCGTACTCTTCCCATCTTAGTAGTGGTGCATGGTTGTCAGATCCAATAGCAAGATCGTCCATGTTTTTGTTTGGTAATGATCGTTAACGCGAAATAGATCTGCAAAATAAATTGATTTAGTTTCGAATGAAAAATAGTCAAGTATGAACAAATTTCGAGTGTTGAGTCAGTGTAAGTAAATTCACTTAATGAATTCTGACGTATTTCAAATTTGGATGATTTTGTGTAAGACTTGAGGATCGGACGATTGGAGTTCCATGAAATTCAGATTTGGTCAACTCAATTTTTTGTGATTGATCGATTCTATTCCTATAGAAGTAAGCTCGGCGATTTTGATATAAGTGCTGATAATCGAGCGATTGAGATTCCAAGATAATAAAATCGGGCGATGGAAATTCAATTTGGAGTTCTAGAATCGAGCTAAAGAGTTTGAATTAGGCTGGTTTCGGGCGATTTTCACTTGGAGCTATTTTAATCTGAAAACTTTTGTATCGGCCGATAGAAGTGTTCGAGTTTCGGTCGATTTGGTCCAATTAGATTGAGTTTCGATCGATTGAAATTGAAAGTGGCTAATCGAGCGATTGAGCATCGAGCGATGCACTAAAATGAACAATAATCGCCGAGATATTAGTCGATCGAAACAAGGAAATTGGTACTGTAGCCTTTCGGGCGAGACACGTGTCGGCCGATTGAGCGAAAATGATTGAAAATCGCCGAAATTTCAATCGGGCGAAACTCCTCACACTGATTTGGTTCCGATCGATACCTTCAAATTCAATGGTACTGTTCTATAGCCTACCCGAAAGTGATGAACAGTTCCGCAAAAATCAGTTCAGGCTCGTTTTTGCTTAAATCCTACTCAAACTTGACGGAAATCGACGTGAAAGACCATAAATGTACTCATTATCACTTTTCTAATGTCCTAGGCGAAAGAAATCACTGAAAACGATTTGAAAACACCCAAAAACAGTGAAAATTCAATGAGTTTTCAAGCACAATACTTCTTCAAATCACGTCGGAATCGAGCTAAACTGGATTCGAATAGAAGATATTGATCCGCGTTAGGCTCTGATACCACTTGTTGGCCCTTTTATTACCAAGCAAGGATCAAAAGAAAGGATTTAATATGTACACTGTGAAGAACACCTTGAGTGCGTGTTAGTGTGTGTATTTCTATGGAAAAGTACAAGGTGGCTTACCTTTTGATTTCTTTTGATAAACCCTAATTAGGGTAAGTTGGGGCTTTATATACCACAAATATTTGGTGTATTAAAGCCCAGTCCTTAAATCTTACTAAATATTCTAAGTCACCCCAAACTACAACAACCCATTAAATAAACACATAAAACCCAAGATTACATAAATTAAAGGATGCTACAAAATATTCCTAACATGAGTCATCTCCTCCGTGGAAGTCCTCGGGACCAAATGAGATGATGGGTCCCGAGCGTCTTTGTACCGACGTCACTCCCCAATTTTCCAATTTTCTTGTCTCTGCCTTCCTGGCTCTGTTTGAATCCCGATCGCGGGTCCTCCGGATATCATATTAATTATGCGTGGGGGTACATACGCTTCCATAGGAGCCCGAGTACGTTCTGGTGTTTGCCGATCGTTTTCTCGCTCTTGGTTGGGCCTATCTTCCCTTCCATGTCCAGCTTGTCTCCGTTCAGGAGACCTGTTGAGCCTTCCCTGCGGTTTGTCATTCGCATACATGTGGTTCCTTCCTGATCTTTGTTCGAAGTCTTTTCTAAAATACTTTCGCGAGGCGTTCGCCCTCCCCGCCAACCACTAACTCTGCTCGGGCTTCAGGATTGGCTTTTATGATTCTTTCGAGCTCGTCGTTCAAATGAAAGCAGGCCTCAGTCGTGTGGCTGTACTCCCGGTGGAACTCACAGTATGACTTTGACACAGGATTCCTGGATCCATTCCTACTTTTAGCTGGCCTCTTGATGAAGTATCGTTCCTCATATATTTCCAACGCCCGGGCTTTCCTCACCTTCCATTGGGTATTGTTGGGCCTGGCTCCTCTTTGGGTTTCCCCTCGGGGGTTTTCCTCTTTCGGGCCCATGGGACGAGCCGGCTCTCGAGCGACATCTACCGCCCCGATGGCTCTCTTTTTATCTGCCTTCTTGAAGTTGTGCGCTTCTTCCGCCCTTACGTACTTCTCCACCCTAATTATCAATTCTTCCACGGTGGTCGGGTATTTCTTTACCAATGATCGGTATAAGTCCCCTTCCTTCAACCCGTTATGGAATGCCCCGATCATTAAGTCTGTGGCGGTCGGGACCTCCATCATGGTTTTATTGAACCGTTTCAGATAATCTCGTAGACTCTCCTGATCTCCTTGCTTCATGCTTAGCAGGTTTACTACCGAGAAGGGTCTTCTTCGGCTGCTAGAAAACTGCCTTAAGAAGGCGCGGGTGAAGTCCGCAAAACTGTGAATCTCGCCTGCGGGCATCATAATGAACCATTGCTGCGCTCCTTTCACGAGGGTGGTAGCAAACACCTCGCATTTGATCGCGTCTCCTAGTTGGTAGAGCGCGGCATTTCCCTCGAAAGTGGCTAAATGATCTTCGGGAGGCCCCGAGCCCTCGTACCGACTCATGTTCGGGAATCTGAAGTTGCTCGGCAGGGGGGCCTGAAGGACTTCCTCCGAAAAGGGGGAGCCCCGTTGTACCGGGAGGGGTATTTTGTGGATTGGCCAACTCTTTTAGCCTTTGGGTCTCCTCCTTCATTCGCTTCCACTCTGCGCTTTGTCCCTCCGCCGCGTCTCTTCCCTTTTTTTCCGGTTCGCAGAGTGTTGACCTCCACCCTGGGCGTTCTTTCCCAGCCTCCTTGTCTTGTTCCTCCTCGCGCAGAATTTCCGCTTCCTTTCTTAATCTATCTGCTTCTTCTTCCTCGGTCTCACGCAGTTCCGGCGACTCGACGCGAGTTTTTCGCGCCCGCTCCGCCCTTAACATTTCCACTTCCGCCCTCAGACTCCCCATCTCGGCAAATTCTGCGCTGAATCTTTCCCTCAGCCTTTTTTCCATCTCTTTCGGCGTGCGCACTTCCTCTCTTAGCGGCGATCGATCGTCGTTTGCGGCTCCACCATGTTGTTAATATATCATCCCATAGACGGCGCCAATGATGTGGACCGCGTAAAACGATCTTTGAAAACGGCGGTTGGCGTGGCTGTTCTTCCCTCGTAATTTCTCTGGCATGAATTCTTCGTTTTCTATCGACCTACTCCGTCGAGCCTAACACCCAAAAACTCAAAAACACGTCAGAACGGGGCTGGGGTTGGTGCCGGCGTAGCCCCTCCGATGCTTAAGTCAGAAAATGGGTGAAGACAAGTGTTTCGTAAATCAGTTTTGTTATTTTGAAAAGCGTACCTGGGAAATGAACTAACCGTCACTATTTATACTAACCCCGTTTCACCTTCCCTTGACCTAGTCTTTCACCCTAGCCCGTGTTTCTCGTGGACCTCGCGGAGGGGACGTGGGTTCCCCCACGATCCCACGTTCTCATCTCCTCTTCTTCCTTTCAGTTTTCTTTACGACATCGTCTCCGCATTACGCCACTGCCTTGATCGGGCATCTCTCCTTTCCTTGGCGTTGTGCCCCGATCGGGTCCTCGCCCCGTTCATAGAGCTTCAGCATTAATCGCCCACCTTCTCGTCCCTTACGTTCTCCGGCGATCTACCCTCGGGCGGATGTCATCGAGCAGATCCAGGGAGCGCCTTATTTTGCCCTCGACCCTTCTCTAATAGTTTCGCTCCCTGTCTACTCACCCAAGTTACTCGGGAGGTTTCTCGGGACCTCTGTTCCAGCTTGCTTCTCTTTCCCTCCCGATAGAACCTCCCCAAGCGTCCGCAGGACCCCCAGGACCCCCTCGGGCCTCTCCCCGAGCACGTCTACTTCCGTCCTTCCTTCTTGGGAATATACTCCTCCTTCACGATTGCTGCCTTTGCTCCTTGATATTCGCGGGTTATTTTATCATTAACGCTATTTACCGTTAGCTAGAAATCCCGAGGATAACTCAGTGTAATTCTAAGTCACATAATCTAAAAATTTCCGAACCCTAATTATCAAAAACCCTAGAAATATCAAAAACCGTAGAAATCCCCAAAACCCTAAAATAATAAAAACCCTAAAAATGCCGAAAGTTTCCAAATACCGAAAACCTTTTCATGCATGCCGAAAACTTAGCAACCCCGAAAACTTTATTGTGTCGCGGAAACTTTGATTCAAGAACTTTCTTATGGAATGCCGAAAATCTTAGTGCCTTTGCCGAAAACTTAAAGCATAACGAAAACTTAAATTATCTATATTAAGCCCAGAAAACTTTATTAATTGATGCCAAAAACTTTTTGAATTATAATGCCGAAAAACTTAATAAAAATACCGAAGACTTTTTAAGTACAAAGAAACCCTAGAATGTCAAAAATTAAGCTTTGCCAAAATCTTACAAAACTCACACACCTAATGGCGAAAACTTTAAATCAATATCGAAAACTTTAAATCAATATCGAAAACTTCTAGATATCACACAGTCAAGTACTAAAGACTATGTATGTACTATACTACTCACTTGTTGAGCCACCGAAATTATTCATATTTTGGAAACTAATCCTATGCCTAACAAACCCTCCAAAATAGTAACAAATTGTAAATTTCAAGATGCTTCAAACTATGATTATAATGCCAAGAAACAAATCATGTAAACACAATGCATTCCTCACGTAACTAATTCGAAGTCTGAATTTTAACCTCAACATAACAATCACGAAAACTTCATAGTAATAACGAGAACTTCATAACAATTAGGAAAAACTTATCCTACACATATACGTAAGCACACACAAGTAAATAATTCAAACACCTGTTCTTCAACACCTATATAACTCACGAAGGCTAACCATAATTTATTCTAATCACATATTAAAGTCACATAATCACATATATCATCTAATCACAATAATACTTCGAACTTTACAGAAATAATTACACCAAAAAAACTTTACAGAAATAATCTATACTCTCGTAAAATATTAGAATAACCTTAACATAGATTTACGTGTTGTAGATGAGAAAATTCACCTACCTCCCGTCCAAGCCTTTGCGGTTTTTAAATGATCCTAACTTGCTCAAATATTCGTCTCTGCTGAAGTTCCTATTTTTCTCCTTGTTTCTTTCCCTGTTCTTTTTTATTTTCTCTTCTATCCATTCTCTAGCTTATTGATATTAGCTTATTGATATGCATTCGATATATATCAAGACTTGAATTTGGTGTTTGAAGTGAACTAATAGGTGACGAGTTTTACCTCCTGGGGTAAGTAAATTTCGTTCCTAACATAAATTATTTTATTAGTTTCTTCTAATCGTTATCCCTTGGTTATTATACTTATCATAAATATTTATGGATATGAATAGAGATAAGAATGCCCGAAATTGGTGTATACGAAAACTTCTTAGTCTAGTTTAATTTCCCACGAAAACCTTGATTACTACGGACTTTTATTTTCGTTACTTCCTCAAAAGTTTTCTCCAATTATAATGTTAGGGATAAGTGTTAGGAATATTTTGTAGCATCCTTTAATTTATGTAATCTTGGGTTTATATGTGTTTATTTAATGGGTTGTTGTAGTTTGGGGTGACTTAGAATATTAGTAAGAGTTCGGGACCGGGCTTTAATATACCAAATACTTGTGGTATATAAAGCCCCAACTTACCCTAATTAGGGTTTTATCAAAAGAAATCAAAAGGTAAGCCACCTTGTACTTTTCCTTAGAAAAACACACACTAACACGCACTCAAGGTGTTCTTCACGTTTTACACATTCAATCCTTTCTTTTGATCCTTGTTTGGTAATAAAAGGGCCAACAAGTGTCAGAGCCTAACACGGATCAATATGTTCGATTTGAATCCAGTTTCGCTCGATTCCGACGTGATTTGAGAAAGATTTTTCTTGAAAACTCATTTTCGATTGTTTCTCACTGTTTTTGGGTCTTTTCTAATCGTTCTCAGTGATTTCATCTCTCTAAGACATTAGAAAACTGAAAATGAGTATATTTATGGTCTCTCAAGTCGATTTCCGTCAAGTTTAAGTAGAATTTGAGCAAAAACGAGTCTGAAAATCTGAGTTTTGCTGAACTGTTTATCAATTTCGGGCAGCCTATAGAACAGTACCATCGAATTTGAAGGTTTTGACCGAAACTCACTTAGAGGAGTTTCGACCGATTTGAATATCGGTGAATCACTGTCGAATTTGAAGGTTTCGATCGAAACCAAATCACTGTGAGGAGTTTCGTACGATTGAAATCTCGGCGATTCTCAATCACTTTCACTCAATCGACCGACACGTGTCTCGCCCGAAAGGCTACAGTATCAAATTTTGTTTCGATCGATTAATTACTCGGCGATTATAGTTCATTTTAGAGTTTTGCCCGGTACTCAATCCTAATTCGCCACGCCCAATTTCTATCGATCGAAACTCAATCTTCTTGGATCAAAATCGACCGAAACTCAAACATTTTTATATGTTGAGTCAATTTAACTGTATCGCCAGATACTCATTCATCCAATCAGCCTTGTTCAATTTCAATCTATCGAAAGTCATTCTACTTGGACCAAAATCACCCGAAACCAACCTAATTCAAATTCTTTCGTCCAATCAGTCTTGTTCAATTTCAGTCGATCGAAGGTCATTCTAACTGGACCAATCGGTCGAAAGTCATTCTAGACTTCAAATTGAATCTCCATCGCCCGATTTTATAATCTTAGAATCTCAATCGCCCGATTATCAACACTTAGATCAAAATCGCCGAGCTTACTTCTATAGGAGTAGAATCGATCGATCACAAAAAATTAAGTCGACCAAATCTCAATTTTATAGAGCTCAAATCGTCCGATTCTCAAGTCTTACACCAAATCATCCAAATTCAAATTACGGACAGAATGCATTAAGTGAACTTGCTCATTTATGCTCCACTCAAAGTTCTTCAAACTTGACCTTTTTTTCTTATTCGAAACTAAAAAATTCAATCTCGCAGATATATTCGCGTTAACGATCATTACCAAACAAAACATGGACGGTCTTGCCATTGGATCTGACAACCGTGCACCACTACTAAGATGGGTAGAATACGGCATATGGAAGCAACGATTCATCAACTTCATCGAAATCAAGGATGTAGACCTCGCAAACGACATGCTTTCCTTCATTTTTGAGGGACCTACTCAATTTTGGACCATCATCCCTGCTCAATCCGATGCGGTTCCTGCCATTCTAGAGACAAGAACTCCTAAGAGAGCACGAGCCAGAGCGGAGAGAGCACGAGCCAGAGCGGACAATATGCAATATGCTGAGAGAGCACGAGCCAGAGCGGACAAGCTTGCCCAACACTACGTACTTCAGGCCCTACCAAATGATGTCTACAAGCAAGTCGACGCAATGGTCACTGCAAAGGAATCTGGGATGAAGTATGCGAAATGATGGTTGGGACAGAAGTTAGCAATCTGTCTAAGAAGTCCAGCATCCTCACTGCCTATGACTCCTTCAAAGCTAAGGAGGGGGAAGAACTTCGAGATGTTTACCTTCGTTTCCTTACCATCATCAACGAGAGATCAACATCCAACGCTCCAATCTCGAACATAACATCAAGTTCCTTTCCACACTTCAACCTGAGTGGGGACGGATTGCAGTTTTGGTTAAGCAACAGAACAAAGATCTGGATGCTATGGATATTCACTCCCTACACGATACCCTCTCACAATACTCCCAGTATGCCAAAGAAATCAAGAACGAAGGAAAAAAATGTCGACATGGAACCAATTGCACTCGTTACCTCTAAGACAAGCAAAAGGAGCTCGAGAACTTCTCAAGGAAAGAAGGTCGTACAATCTGACAATTATGACAACGCCGAATCCGACCAAGAATCTGAGAACGAACTCGAATCAATCAGAAAGAAACTGGCTATGATCTCAGAGACGGTCAATAAGATGAGTGCCAAGAAATCATCATCTTCCTTCAACAAACAACGAACCACGGGCGGGAAACAGAAGTTTGTTGCCCCTGAAGAGGCTGAAACTAAGAAATCTGAAATATTAAAGAAGTGCTTCAACTGTGGCAAGCCGGGTCACTTTGCTTCTGAATGCTTTAGAGCTAAGAAGAAAAACACTGAATATTACAAGAAAAAATTTCAGCTCTCACAGCGCAAGGAGGCGGGAATTGTCTTGGTTGCTGAGGAATGGCTGGAGGACACGTCTGACGAGGAAGAAGAAGAAATGGCGTTCATGGTGAAAAGCATTGATGATGACTCCGACGAGGATGAGCCAGCCATCGGGTCAGACAGGACTATACAATAAAGTCAAAGAGTTAGAAGACATTAACACCAAAAGAGGTCAATCTGAACGAACTGTCTTTCTTAGCCAACCTAAAGATGTAGAATTCTATGATCCTCGCCAAGGATTGGGGTTTGAACCCACCACTAACCCTGAAAAGGACAAAGTACATTCTCCAACATTAAGCGTTTTGGGTTGAGCCTTGAACAACTAAGGCCCTTCATAGGATCAAGTGAGGTGGCTTAATCTGATGAACGGAAATGGAGGAATAAAGATTGGGCCCAAATTGAGTTTGACTACACAGAACTCAATAATAGCTATAAAACTAGAGAGATACCACTCTCTGATGACTACATGTCACCATTTGGACCTGAAACTCAGGATAGCACTGACGAGGCGGCGAAACCCATTTATTCATCTATTTGTATTCCAGAGATTATTCACAAAGTCAGTGATTTGACAGCCTCCCTAGAATCAGAAAAGAAAGCCCACGAAGAAGAGAGAACTATTTTGTTAAGCAAAATTTATACTCTTGAAAACTTTCCTGACGCTTACAGACCCTCCACCTCCCGTCCTGTTCCAGAGTTCTCTACATATAAATGCAAGCAAACTAGAAGAAAATTCCTTTATCTAACACTAACTTTGTATCACATGTATCCACAGACAAAGGCGTTAGATCTAAGGAAGCAAAGAAGGTTCGATCTGGCTCAGCAGAAAGGACATCAGTCCCTGTTAAGAAGAAGAGACCAGTCTCAAACCTTTCTCTCAAGTTCCCAAATCTTTAACATTTCCAAATGTGACTTCTTGTAATGTCACAGATCGTGTTTTGTTATTTTGTGCCCAAAAATCAAAATATTGTCATGTAAACAATGATGTATCTTCACATTCTCATGACAATCATTTTAGTAAGAACGCTTCCACGTCGCATAGCGCTCATTCTAAGGACATATCCTCCACACTCACCAATCATACTATCAAATCTAAGAGAAAGAAACACACCACCTCCAGGAGCCTGCAGAACAAGATATTAAGGCAAAATCAAATTTGGATCCCAAAATCCCAACTGCATTTCATAGGAAATTGTCATGCGTGGGTTCATAAACCAGCTATCCAACAATCCAGCAAAGAATTAAATCTAACAACGAACAAGTTAGCTTCTACACCTGCTATCAAAGAAGGGGCCATCTATAAATGGGTACCTAAATTTACTTGATTCCTTTTGCAGGTCCGTCATGTGTGGTACTTAGATACAGGTTACTCCTCACACATGACTGGAAACAAAGAGCTGTTGAGCAACTTCTCTGAAGGATTTCTCGTAAAGGTCTACTTTGGAAACGGTCAATCTGCATCCATGCTAGGAACGGGTGATCTCATCCATGACAGGCTGACCATCAAAGGGGTGTCCTACGTCGAAGGACTGAGCTACAATTATTCAGCATTGGAAGCTTCTGTGACAAAGGCTACAAGGTGAACTTCGAGACCAACAAATGTAGTGTGACAGATAACAATGGAAGAGAGCTACTCACTGGCCACAGGAAGACGAATCTCTACTCCATTGACCTCAAAACTGTCCGACCGACGTGCCTCATCTCCCGAGCCTCTCTATATCAGAATGATCTCTGGCATCAGCGACTTTCCCATCTCAACTTCAAAGACCTTAACAAACTGCGATCAGAAAACTTGGTCAAAGGACTTCCCTCGTTCAGATATCACAAAGAGCATCTTTGCTCGGCATGTGAAATGGGAAAAATAAGAAAGGCATCTCACCGGACCAAACACATAGCCTCAACTTCCAGACCTCTCGAACTCATTCATATGGATCTGTGTGGACCTATGCGCACTCAGACCATCAATGAGCGAAACATGTGTTGGTTATTGTGGATGATTTATCGCGCTACACATTTACCAAATTCCTCAGAACCAAGGACGAAACTCCAGGTCTAATCATTGAGTTTATCAAAACCGCACAAAACCTCTACCAACTAAGTGTACAAATCATCAGAACTGACAACGGAACAGAATTCAGGAACAAAAAACTCAGTGACTTCTATGCATCACTTGAAATCACCCAACAGTTCGCAGCGGCGAAAACACCTCAACAAAACGGGGTAGTCGAGCGCAAGAACAGAACCTTAGTTGAAGCAACTCGTACACTCCTCATTCACTCTGGACTACCTCAGTTCTTGTGGGCCGAAGCAATGCACACAGCCTGTTTCACTCAAAGTCGTGGCTCCCTTAACAAGAGGTTAAATAGGACTCCCTACGAGTTGATAAATCGCCGAGTGCCAGACGTCTCTTTCCTGATAGTCTTTGGATGCAAGTGCTACGTAGCAAATGATCGTGTAGATAGAGGCAAACTCGACCCAAAAGCATTTGAAGGGATACTGGTGGGATACTCGACAACATCAAAAGCCTATCGAGTATACCTCAAGGAGAAAAGATCTGTTATGGAAAGCATTAACGTAACGTTTGATGAAGTAGACCGAGTAGTTTCTGCACAAATCAGTCCAGAACCAGGACTTCGACGAGAGTTGACAAGGATCAACCAAGCACCTCCTCCGTGGGCGAAACTTCAAAATCAAATACATTGAGCGACATGGAACTCGATCTCTTATTCGAGGATCTCTTCTCTAAGCCGTCGCCACCCACTGCTCCAACAACTTCTGCAGCACTAGGAAATAATGATCCTGCAGAGACTAGCAATGACAATTCCCCTCCTACGATGGAAAATCTTCACCTTGATGATGACAGTGAACTCCCAACTGATACAGAGATCATCTCCAGCTCAGCCGCTGAAACACCTCAGCCTTCTGATTCAACAATAGAAATTTCTTCAGGAGAGTCAGTAATACCTCAACCTGGAGAAGAAACGTAACATCAGGCTGATCAAAGTGAAGAAGCAATACACGATACAAATTGTAGAATACCATTTGTAATTGTGCTTGATTTCACTAGTTGTCCTTGTAATTAGGGGCGTTTTGTATAGTAGTCCTTAGATTAGGACTAGTTTGATATTTATACCATGTTTGTTTGGTATAAATACATGTAAATCAATTGAGCTTAATAGAGAAAGTTTAGAGAATTGATCCGAAGGGCTTGCAATTCGATTTCTAGAGAGAGAAACAACAGTAACTTTCTCACTCTAATTGAATTCTCTCTAGTGTTCTTAACTTGAGTTCTTCGATCGAATTCAATTGAATATCTAAACGATCGAAATACTATGAATTCTAGCCTAGGATCGTAGAGTTGTTAATCGTAGGACCTAACAATTGGTATCAGAGCAGATTCGTTCTGTTTTGAATCGTAAATTGTTAGATTTCAAATACTATGAATTCTTGCCTAGGATCGTAGAGTTGTTTTGAATCGTAGCCCAAAGTTAATTAAATACAAACCGACTAAGATAAACACAATGAAATTGAACACTATAAAATATTCCTAACAATCTCCCCCTTAGTGTTCAATCTTCAATTCACCGCGGGTTATCGTTGTTGGGTACATGGACTCGAGTCCTAGCAATCTCCCATTGCTCCCTCTGCAAATGCTATCTCCTCTCCTTGTGGAGGATTTGAATGCACTTTTAGCTAGAACTCTCTTTTCTTGACGCTATACGTTGTAGATCGGATGTATGATGTGATCCACGCCCCGATATTCGTTTCTTGATTATGTCGCAGATCTTTGAAATTTTGTTTGCATCTTGTCTTGTCTTTTTCCGTATTTTGAATTAGTCAAGTCTTCTCCAATCATCTTCTTCTCAGCGCCAGATTCGTCTTCGTCGAATGAAGTTGTCTGGTTTAGCCCCCGAGAAAGCTTCTCTGGCTCCAGAAGAAGGTATGCGTGGGTGTCTTTTAACATGGGCCAAAGCTCATTTGGAATGTGACATTGTAGGTTCCAGTGGAGTTCGGCTTCATCGTGGTAAGCGCGGCGAAATATTGATGGTGAGCATGGGATGTGTTATAAAATGTGCCAAGGCTCCTTCTGAATTGACGTTTGAGTGCAGGAGAGCCCGACTTCATAGTGGTACGCGCGGCGGAAGTTGGTGGGTGGTCCGACCTGTTTGTTTATACTTATTTGTTTATACGTGTCCCCTTCTCCCCCTCATGGCGATTCGTGTTAACGAGATCGGCATGTTTGTATAGGAGTCGAAGAAATACACAAACGACAGGTCGGTGTGGGTAATAACCAAACGGAGCCACTAAGGCAATCCATCGAAACGAGTTCAGAGTTAAACTCTGAAACGCGGCCTGTGAGGACAGGGCTTAGAACCGGAGCCACATAGGCGTTCCGTTAACATCGATCTAGGAGCGTAGCTCGCAGACGATGGCCTGATGCCAATGTTGTTTTGATGTTGCAACGGTAGGACTTCCTTCCAATCTTGGAATCACATCTACTACACACGTGTCTATGGAAGTTCCGATCTGGTCACAAAGTCCAGATAAGAAAAAGTGTATGTGTCCTAAAAATTATAAAACATTTAGATAGTGAGTACACCTAGACTCGATGTGTTCAAGGAAGTTCAGTGGTGTGGGGCTAACTACCACTTAATTCAATATCTCCCGCTTCCAAGTGAACCGGTGATAGCATGCGTGGCTCGCCGTGATTTGATGAAACATCGATCTTTAGGGAGATCGATGAGTGGGTAATGCTCGGTTGTGCATGCGTCGTTAGACCACATGAGGCGACTTCTACCCCGGAGCTGATAACAATCAGCTCATGCACTTATTGGGGATGGCCCGAGTAATTTTGTGAGCTAAGGGAATTTTGTATCTTCCGCTCTTTGGTCTTGTCATGAATTTCCAAAATAGGGATGCGACTTTTACGAGCTTGAAATCATCACTAACACTCGGCTACGTTCCGGGGTTAGGTTCAGTTTGGTCTGACTGAACCATGGGAACTTAGAATCCATGCGTCCGTCAATTTTGGTGAGTGCTGCTTGATCAGCAAGTCGGAGCAGGTCAGTTGATGTCGTCTTCTTGTTAGTGTGAGGATGTCACCTTCACCTTTTTGAAATTCTTGAGTTCTCAAGGGTTGCTTGTTTTCAGTTGAAGTCCGTCTTGGGATGTGGAAGCGCCGGAGAGGGTTTTTCTTTCTTTTTCCCTTCTTTTCCATTTTTTTTATTTTCTTTTCCCTTTATATATATATATATAGATATGTACGTATATATTTATTATCGTAATAATCATGCACCTATGATGTACTCCCCCTCAAAATATACTCTCCCCTCGAAACTGTGGAGTGATACTCCCCCCTCAATGTATGCACGTTTAAGCATGTAAGTTCTCTCCCAGTTAAATAAGCGTAACGTATTTTTCTTTTCGGAGTAGATGCAAACTAAAGAATTATTGTTCTTTAAAAAATGCATATTACAATGTACGTTTTTGCTTCAGAACACTTTGAAAAAATAGGTATTTTTGACAATTCGGCTTATATGCATACGTGAATGTTTAAGCTCAAAGTTCTGTAAGATATATGCATAGTTAAAATGTACCTATCAGAGGGTATTAGATATTTCAGCTCATATGCATGCGAAAATTTAACATTGAAAGTACATTTGAGTAATGCATGTTTATAGTGTATCCCCGTGTGGTTGCTCGCATCGCTAACCAACGGTGTATGTGGAGCAACTCGAGATACCATACACGCTGGGATGTTTGGCTGCCCTCGTCGCATACCAGTCATGAGTGTGGAGCAGCTCTCTTAGTACCTACCCATGCTGGGATTCCGCAAAAACTTTATCGGGACTTTGGTACCCATTTTTGGATGGGTCCTCCCTTGTTAGCAGAAAACACATTAAGCACATTTGGTTCAGATATTGATCCTAAATCATCCTTTAAAGTCCTATTCAAAATGATTTGTGATCTAGGAAACCAACTTTTGTGAACCTTAGAGGGATATGACAATTCAGCGCTGGTGAATGTGTGCCTAGGTTTAGAAGACCAAAAGATTTTCCCCCTAGCCAGTCGCAAAAGGTGTCTCTCAGACTTTGAACTGGATATTGCATGTAAGAATACGAGCATAAAGCATTATAAGCATCAGTAACAGGAGAACTAGTATTCCTACGACAATAACGCACGTCATTCACATTATAATGATAAATGTGCGGGATTTGAGAAGTTCGTTTGCTTATGCTTGGAACTTCTTCTTTGCACGCTTCCCTTTTGATAGGAATGGGAGAGGAAAAATCTTGAACATTTTCGACTTTAATTTTCGAAGATAATATTGATTTTCCTTGCTCCTTCTAATTTTAATTTGTTCCTTAGCTAAATTTAAAGCTCTACTTTTACTTGTTTCAGCTTCAGTCAATATTGACTTAGAATGATTAGTAAAAGTTTTTTCAGTTTTAGGAACAAGGATGCTTCTTTTAGTTTTTGTTTTATTTACCTATTTCGAGGAAGATGTATTACTTGACAAATTATGGGAAACAGATAAAGACGGGGAATTTTTGAGATATAGAATCTCCTTTAAAAGCTTTTCCTTTTTAGCGCCAAAACCTACCCTTTCAGAGTTCAAAGTATCTTGTAAATCTTTCAATTTACGAAGAGTCTCTGGAGTATCACATAGGGTAGGTTTTTGATCATGTATAATGTTTTCCCCGTTAGAAATTAAGTTAGAATGAGAGTTTTGATCTCTTTGACCTATATTCGAAATATCAGTCTCTAACCGTTCAATTGTAGAGTAAAGCATACGTCGTTCCTCTAAGATAGTCTCATATTTTGATGACACTTCATCTCGCTCATCTTCGTAAGAACGTAGACTGTTAGTTATCTCGCAGACCCTCTGTTCACTATCTTCTAACTTAGTTTCTAAGCTAATAATCTTTAACTTTGCGTTGGTCAAATCTTCATTAGCATAAGCTAGGCTCTCTTGTTGCTTAAGCAACACGGAGTAATTATTAGCAAGTCTTGCTTCTAATTCCTCAATTTCCAAGCTTGAGCATCCATTTAAATTAATATGATTGGTTTTGGAAGTTCTGTTTCGAAAAGTTTGGTTTACTTGAGAAGTATCGTGAAGTATCGAAGAAAGTCAGTGTCGAAAATTTTTGGTGTGCACCTAAAAATTTTGAGATAATTTCGAAACCTTCGTGAAAATGACCAAGACTTTTTCTATAATTAATTGTTGGATATAAATGATTGTTGATGCGTTTTGTGGATTTGCTTTCAAAAATTTGACAAAACGTCGTCTACACCGAAATTTTGGACCCAGAAAATTTATTTTGAAAAATTTCGAAAAAGTCTTAAGCGAGACTGTGACCTAAGTGTTTTTTTAAACCTTTTCGTTCCGCGGGGGTGGATTTTTTTTTAGCGATCGAGAACGATTAACTGTTTTATCTCGAACACTGTTCCATCGAAGAACAGATTTGGCGCGAAAAGTTTTTCGATCTAATAGCTTAATTCCGTGCTTAATTGACTTGAATCTGATGTTTCAGTGCTAGATTAAGTGATAAATGATCATTGCGACTAAATCAGTAGCAGTTTGAACGTCGAATTTTGATTAATTTGATTCTGAAATTTTACTGTTGACGAAGAACATGAAGAACACGTTCTGATTTTGATCAAATTCGATAGATTTTGCTTCATAACGTGTTTAATTGCTTGTTCGTGCGTGATTAATACTTGATTGTGAGCAATTACCTCAAACTTCACTATCTGATTCTTTGTTTTTGCTCAAATTTGTGTTAATCGTATTCTGTGAATTTTTCTCGATTGCTCAAATTTTTATCGCTAAGTTTTGCGATCGGATTAGTTTCTCGATCGATAAACTTAGCGCGAGAATTTTTCTCGGTCAGAATACGAAGTCAGCGCTAGAATCGTCATCAGCAGAAACATTTTAAGTTAGAAATATTTCTCGAGCATTATCCAGCGAAAAACTTTTTCGAGTGAGACCAATTTTGACCTTGCATGCGTAATAACTTCACTCGAAAAACTTTTTCAGTCAAACCTTTTAACGTTTGACCAGGCGAAAATCATTTATACGCGAGAAACTTTTCTAGTCAACGGATTTATTCTGACTTGTCGAGAAACTTACTAACGTACTGTTTCTTTACGATCGAAATAAATTCACGATCAGGAAATTTTTCTCGACTGAACGATTTAGGGCAATTTATTTGGCTCGTAAAATTATCCGCTGACAAAATTTCTCGAACGAAAACAGTAAATACATTCTATATCGACAAAATTAATTTTCGATCATACTTTAAAGATTGAATCGAAAATAATTGTCGATCTAATCTTCGAATCAAACGCTACTAACAAATTTCGTCACTTGTGAAGCACTTTACATCGTCTTCAACCCTCAAAACAATCAACGAATATCCTTCAACAACTCGACTACTATAATACAAACATGGATGCATACTCACTCGGAAATGACAACCGTCCGCCGATCTTGCAAAGAGGCGAATACACAGTGTGGAGAAGCCGCTTCCTGAATTTCATCGCTCTAAAGGATCAAGCTGAAAATCTACTGCAGTCCCTTGAAAAGGGACCGGCACAGTTCTGGGTTCATGTACCCGGGAACGAAATGGCTACTCCAGCAATTCCAGCTTCTAGGCGACCAAAGGAGCCTAGAGAATACTCTCTGGAGGAAAGAGCTCGAGCTAAGGCTGATCTCGTAGCCATGAATACCCTTATGCAGGGCATCCCCAACGATATGTACAGACAAATCGACAGCCTTACATCGGCCAAAGGGATATGGGATGAGCTGCATAGGATAATGCAAAGGACGAAAGTTGGCATAAAGGCCAAGAAGGCGAACATTCTCACTGCTTACGACTCATTCAAAGCAAAGCCGGAGGAGAGTCTATACGAAATCTACCAACGATACCTCACTCTTCTCAACGAGATGAGGAAGATAGAAATAACGAAGACAAACATGGAGACAAACATAAGATTTCTATCTTCTCTGCCCACGGAATGGAAGAAAATATTCACTCAAATACGACAAAATAAAGATCTAGAGGAGTTGGATGTCCATGCCGTGTTCGATAATCTCGCTCAGCATGAGGATGATATCCGCGAGATTACCAAAAAGCAGAAACGCAAACAAACCGATGACACGGTTGCCTTAGTCTCGGAGAAGAGGAGCACAAGATCAAGAAAGGAAAAGATGTTAGGCCACCTTCATCATCAGAGTCGGAAGATGAATCGCACTCCGACATCGAGCCGAACATGAAAGCCCTTGGAAAACAGTTAGCTCTCATTGGACAAATGATGATCAAGAAGTAATTCAAGAAGAAGTCTTCAACCTCAGCCAATAGACTTCGGACTACAAGCTCCAAGAACAAAGAACGTGCTCCGGAGAGTTCCGAGGTCAAGAATCCCAAAGAGACTAACAAATGCTTTAACTGTGGCAAAGTAGGTCACTTCGCCAGAGAGTGCACTCTCCCGAAGAAAAGAGATGCAAACTACTACTCCAGGAAGCTTCAATTGACAAAACAGAAAGAAGCTGGAGTAGCTCTCATGGCCGAACAGGACCAATGGCTCGAGGACACGTCGAGCTCCGAAGAAGAGAACTTAGCCCTCATGGCCCGTCTCGACAACGAATTGGACGCCGAAACATCCACTCGTACGGACGACGACAACGCATCCACGTCTTCAAATGAGGTAGTCACTCCTTCCACATTATTGACCATGCTAGATTCATATAACAAACAATATGCTAACATGAAACGTGAGCAGAAAAGTATTAAGGAAGTAGAGGATAAACTTGCGAGATCACAGGAGAAGATAAATAGTCTCGAATCAGAAGTTAGGAGCTCTAGTGCAAAAATAGATGAACTTACTAAGAGCCTACAGTCTAGAGAGACTAGTCAACCTCAACTAGGACGACAGAGCGAAAAGATTAAGGAATTAGAAGATAGAGCGCAAATAACTACAATTGCTTGGTTAGAAATCTCAACGAGAAAGCCATTTTAAATTGTAGGATAACCGAAGCTACCTCTAAGATCACTAACTTAGAAGCTCAATTAGAAATATCAAATGCTAAGATTAGTGAGCTTAGTAAGGATTTAGACGCCTGTCAAGCCACTAAACTGACAGTAGAAAACAATTATGCTCTACTAGGTGAGGAACGCAAGAGACTATATGTTAAAATTAAGAAATTAGATGATATAGTTACGCGTAGGGGACAATCCGAACAGACGATATTTTTGAACAAGCCCAAGGATATAGAGTTTTATAATCCAATAGAAGGCATAGGTTTCACTAACCCCCAAGTTCTACGGAAAAAGGAAATATACGATATTAAGAACATGGGCTTAGGAGTAACCTCTCTTAGAGAAATCACTGAATCAACATATCAAAATAGTTATGATTCCTCTATAAGACAAGCCTCACATGGGCCTGAGATCCCCTTTGACTACACAACACTAAATGAAAGAGACAGAAATATGAAACCATCTTTAACACCTGTCTCTGATTTAGTACAAGTTCTTGCTCCTGACTCTCGAACACAGTACGAGGAAGTTAAAAACATTAATTATAAAAATTCTCTCTACAAACGCCCTATCATAAAACAGATAGAGGAGTCACATGCAAAGTTAAACTACCTCTTTAAGGAATCTCAAGGCTTCCTCGTCCTCCCAAACTACCTCTCACGCTATTACAAAAAGCGTGAAAAATGAAAAAACGCCTTTGAAAGAAAAAAATTGTAAAAATAATTCTTTTAAAAGTGCTATGACTAATTTTACTTTACCTACGTCTACAGGGAGCGTAGCGTCAGCACTAAAAACAGAGGCGAGAGTGTCTAGCACTAAGATAAAGAAGGAGCCATTAGATTTAAATGTTTCTGAACATACTACTCCTTCTGTTACAATAAAAGACACCCGTAGAAATAAAAGAGCTATTTCCACTTTTAAGATAGTTGCTTCTACTTATTCACTTCAGCCGATTACCTTTAGAAGCACCAACTTCGAAATAGGCTCTACGTCAAAACTTAATCATTCTGAAACAAATGCCACAAGGAAGACACGTAGGAAACAAGATCCAGCCATAAAGAAAGCTTATGGCGACGTACATGATTGTACTCACCTAAGGTATCCCGTAGAAATTAAATCCCCCAAGCACCTTAGGAGACTATCACAAGAAAAGATCTTTTCCTCAGTCAAACCCTCCAAGGCATTTGTACGTGCTGAAATTAACCCTCCCTGTAAGGTTCAACCCAAATGGGTTCCTAAATCTCCGCCTATGACGACAAAAGCCAAAAGGGCCAAGTCTCCTATAGAGGCAAAACCCAAACCCACTTTCCAAAAAGTGCAATGGGTTATTAAGACTCTTCCAAAAATAGATTTAGGAGTCATATCTAAACCCAAAACTAAATCTGCTAATGCGAGAGGACCCATGCTTAAGTGGGTACCTAAAGCTCTCTAAATTGTTTTTGCAGATCCATCATGTGTGGTACCTCGACTCTGGTTGCTCCAGACACATGACCGGTAATCAAGAGCTGCTGAGCAACTACAAAGACCGACCAAACGGCAAAGTCAGATTTGGGAACAACGATTCAGCCCCGATTCTAGGACTTGGGGATATCATTCTGAAGAATCTGACCATCAAAGATGTCTCATACGCCGAAGGCCTCCGCCATAACTTGTTCAGCATAGGCCAATTCTGTGACAAAGGCTTCCAGGTGGTCTTCCATGCTGACCGGTGCAGAATTTTGGATAGTCAGGACACAGAACTCCTTCAAGGACTTCGGAGATCCAATCTTTACACGATCAACCTGACGTCTGTGCGGCCCTCGACAGCTGTATGCCTCATTTCTCAGATTGATTTACAGAGGAACAACTTATGGCATCAACGACTGTCTCATCTGAATATGAAAGCTCTCCAACGCCTTTCTACGAAAAAGTTGGTTCACGGTCTTCCAACCATACTACTACAAAAGGAGCATCAATATTCGGCATGTCAATTAGGAATAATGACGCGAGCGTCTCATCACATCAAGCAAATTGCGTCTACTTCTCGACCATTGGAACTAATTCACATGGATCTCTGTGGTCCGATGCAGACTTAGAGTATCAATGGAAGAAAGTATGTCCTAGTGATTGTAGATGACTATTCTCGCTACACGTGGACTAAGTTCCTCCGAACGAAAGATGAGACTGGTGACTTGATTATCAATTTTGTGAACACAACTCAAAATCTGCTGCAACAGACTATTCAAGTTGTTCGAACAGACAACGGCACTGAGTTCAAGAACAATCACCTCAGTGAGTTTTATCAGAAACTTGGAATAAGTCAACAATTTTTAGCCGCCAAAACACCTCAACAAAATGGGGTCGTTGAAAGGAAAAATCGAACACTAGTGGAAGCCGCTCGTACAATGCTGATCCAATCGGGACTTCCACACTTTCTATGGGCTGAAGCAGTCAATACCGCTTGTTTTACTCAAAACAGGACGGTGGTTCACAAACGGTTCAACAAGACTCCGTACGAGATTGTGAATAATAGAGTGCCCAACATCTCTTTCCTTAAAGTCTTCGGGTGCAAGTGCTTTGTGGCGAACGACCGAGAGCAACGTGCAAAGTTCGACCCTAAAGCATTCGAAGCTACATTTGTCGGGTATTCTTCAACATCCAAAGCGTACCGAGTAAACATCAAGTCCAACCGAACTATTAAGGAAAGCTATAATGTCACTTTCCACGAAGTGGCAGATATGGCTTCTGGTCAATTCAGTCCAGGACCCGTGCCTAACACGTTGGTTCCTGCTCAACTCAGTTCAGGACTCGTTCTCAACCCGTTGGCTTCTGAAGACAACAATTCAGAACCCGTAATCACTGGTGTGTTGGCACAAAACCAACAGAAGATGGCAACAACTTCAGGATCAGTGTCAGACGAAGCAACGAAACTTGCAATAGACGACTTGGATTCTCTCTTGGAACCGGTATATCGGTCATACATGACTACACCGACAATGGATTCTCTACCGAACGAGACCGACGTACTAAGTTCATCTCACACCTCTACCAAACCCGATTCAGAATTGCCACAGAACACCGAAGAACCTGCAGTGGTCATCGAGGAAGTATCATCAGAGATGATCAATCCAAGTGCAGTATTGGAACTTCCTCAGACAAATGATCAATCGGAGACTATAGGCAATCTAGATCCACAGATGGCTGACGCATCGACTTCAGCCTTGCCTCATGAGCGCAAGTGGACGAGAGGCCACTCGGTTGATCAGATAATTGGCGATCCTGCGGTTGGTGTGAGGACACGTCGTCAACACAGTCTTTTCAGTTGCTTCCTGAGCCAAAACGAGCCTACCAAAGTAGCAGACGCACTTCGAGACCCGGATTGGACAATTGCAATGCAAGAGGAAATCAATCAATTCGAACGTCTTCAAGTGTGGACCTTGGTACCCCGTCCACATGGGAAAACAGTGGTCGGAACTAAATGGGTTTTCAAGAATAAGAGAAATGAAGATGGTGAAGTGATCCGGAACAAAGCAAGGCTAGTTGCTAAGGGATACAATCAACAGGAAGACATCGACTATGACGAGACTTATGCTCCTGTTGCCCGTATCGAAGCTATCCGCCTCCTGCTGGCTTATGCGGCTCATAAAGACTTCAAAGTCTATCAGATGGATGTTAAAACCTCCTTTCTCAACGGCGTGTTAAAAGAAGAAGTCTACGTCGCTCAGCCGGAAGGTTTCGTTGATCAAGAACATCCCGATCATGTCTATCGCTTGGACAAAGCTCTCTCTATGGACTAAAACAAGCCCCACGTGCTTGGTACGATGTCCTGAGTGATTTCCTCGTGAAGTTTGGATTCATACGAGGAACGATAGACACAACTCTCTTCATTAAATGGCATGACAAAGATGTGATGGTCGTCCAAGTATACGTCGACGACATCATCTTCGGATCAACAAATCCTCGGCTCTGCAAGAAGTTTGGAGATCTCATGAAGAGCAAATTCGAGATGAGTCACATGGGAGAGATGCAATTTTTCTTAGGCCTCCAAGTCGGGCAGCTCAATGATGGAATTTTCATCAGTCAGACAAAATACATCAAGGATATTCTGAAGAAGTTTCATCAAGACCAGAGCAAGCCTCTCAGCACTCCTATGTCACCAAGCTGCAAGTTGGATGCCGATCCCTCTGGTAAATCGGTCGACATCACACTGTATCGCAGTATTATTGGATCTCTTCTCTACCTCACTTCGAGTCGGCCGGATATCATGTTTGCCACCTGCTTGTGTGCCCGTTTTCAAGCCGATCCCAAAGAATCCCATATGCTCGCAGTCAAAAGAATTTTACGCTACCTTAAGGGCACCTCTACCCTTGGCCTATGGTATCCAAAGGGTACTAATTTTAAACTTATCGGCTACACTGACGCTGACTAAGCAGGTTGCCGAATGGACAGGAAAAGCACGTCCGGTGGCGCTCAATTTCTAGGCGAAAAGCTGGTTTGCTGGTCATCCAAAAAGCAGAACTGTGTGTCCACTTCGACGGCCGAAGCAGAATACGTAGCTGCCGCCACCTGTTGCTCACAGATGCTGTGGATGCGGACACAGCTTCGCGACTATGGGTACAATCTAAATAATATACCCATATATAGTGATAGTCAGAGTGCAATCGCCATTACTTGCAATCCTTTTCATCATTCACGCACAAAACACATAGACATTAGATATCATTTTATCAAAGATCACGTAGAAAAAGGCACGATAGAGATGTACTTTGTGAAACGGAGTTTCAACTAGCTGACATTTTCACCAAGGCCTTGGATGAGAAACGATTTCAATTCCCTGTCGGAAAATTAGGCATGTTGAATCTTCCGTAATATGTGCATTACCTGATCTTCTGTGCTATCACATGCTCTATTCTATGTGTTTTCTATGCTTATTTGTCCTTATCTTGCGTGATAAAAATAATATAAAAATAAAATATAATAGTAATAATAATAATAAAAAATATATATATAATATATATTTCTATATATAATATAAAGGGGTATGACGAAATCCTTTAGGATGCTTTGATCTAAAGTCACTCAGAATTTTACCCCGACATGCGATCGATTTAATTGCTTAAAATTTGTCAGTCTAAGTCGCATTCTTGTGTCTAAAAGGTCATTTGATTGTTCCACTAGACACAAAGTCACTCTACATGCATGAGGATTCAAGCCTTGTTCCTTTTTCATTTCTTTGGATCTACTTCTCGAGTGAGTCACACATAAATTACTTGTCTTACCTAGTGATTCTTGGTGTCATACTCATCTTGCGTTAGATCGTCAGGAAAATGATAAGGGAACTTAGGATATTCCTCATTCGGCCCCATATAAATTCCCCCACGTTAGCCCTTAGTCATCCACTTTGAGCCTTCTCCGACGTCCTTTTCTTCATCAGAAACCCATTTCCAGCCTTCAACCGAACTCTATACTCTTCGAATGGTTGTTCAAACGAGAAAAGGAGGGGGAGATAACAAAAGAAAAAGTACGATGGTAACAAAAGAAGGCATTGCTCAACACGCAAAAATCAGACCAAAGGAACCGGCCTTCCGACTACCTTGTAGAAAGTGGCATGGTTCCTGCTGTGAACTTCTCCAACGATAATCTCGTACGCTCGTCAGAACGGCTGGAAGAGGAGCACCACGAAGTGAACTTCTCCAACGATAATCCGGTCATATATCGGGAAACGAGAAGAGGAGTGCAGCCTCGGGTACGAATTCCATAACCGAGAACTTCTCCAAATTGATAATCTCTGAAACCTCTATAGGGATTAAGAGAAGAGGAGCTCGTTATCGGCCCGAGAACCAACAAAAAGAACTTCGCCTACGATAATCTCCTAGAGCCTCATGGAGAAGCGGAGCTTCAGCTTGAGCATAACATAAAAAGGGATAGTTCTTAAAAGAAAAGGAGGGAGAAAAGATTGAAAAGAAGAAAGACGCCGAAAAAAAAGGAGACGGACGTAGAATTGGAAGACGATGAAGAGATAAGCTCACTTTCCTTTAAATTCCTTCCGTTCTAAGTCCTAGCCAAATTATAACCCTTACAACCCTTTGATTCCACATAGACGGTCTCTCGCTTAGGTGAAATGATTAAAAATGCCTCGATCACAGGTAAATTGACTTAAAATTGCTTGTGTTGACTTGAGTGATAAAAATATTAAAATCCCAAGATAGCTAATTGAGAGCAAGAGCGAACCTAGTGAGAGTTGTCGAAATGGACCAGTCTATGAACTTAGGACTTTAGTTTGACGACATGACTTGACGGCATTTTCTTCTTTCAAATGTCTCGTAAAATTTTAGGCGTGACGATTGATCGAAGCAAAATAATCTGACCCCACACTATAATAATAGTAATATAAAAAAAATATTCGCACATTTTGACATGAAATGTTATGTTTCATATGCGTTGAATTGAATAAATGCGAATTTCTTTAGTGTATCGCACATTCTAAATGCAATTTTAGATTGCATTGGAACTGAATTATTTAAATGCGATAAATGTTTCATTGCTTCTACCCTTACACAATATTTTAAAGTACATGTTTTCGGGGACCATGTATACATGCTTACTTGGTAAATTTGTGTGCTCGTGACTTGAATTGATTTCATATGCTTGCATAATTAGTCAATTTTTGTGCATCATTTGAGGGGGAGCAAGTATAGGACTCGTAGATTAGCTCCAAATATTTTTGACGTTTTTCTCTGAGTGTTTCAGATCTTTCAAAATTAAGGAGCGAGACGTCGACACTACAAGGAGAGGAGCTAGACACAAGACCAAATATTTCGAAGATAAAATTGCCAAAAATAATTGTTGATTAACTCCATTATTACTAACGCTTATCTATAAGTGGTACAGATTTTTAAATTTCTGCCAGGGGAGCTAGACGTTACTACACAGAAAATATAGGGAGTTAATTGCATTTATTTCAATTACTAAGGGGGAGCCTTACAATGGGTTTTATTTTGAAATAGGGGTCAATCTGAAAATTTTAGAAGTACTTACTATCGAGAAACTAGATAGAAGACTTAATTCACGATCATAAGTTTCTCGATCGTAAACAGTGTTGGAAACAATTTTGATTGGCCGCGATAATTTGCGATCGAAAAATTTGAATTGAGAGGAAATTTTCAAATCAAAAATTTCTCGAGCGCAAATAGTAATGGGCCTGATCCATTTAATCGCAAAACGTCCAATCGCAAACCCAACATTGACTTAATGCTAGTTAATAAAAGTTTAACTTTTGTCAGTCGAAAAACTTTTTCTCATGCAACCCTAATCACAAAAAATCTCTCTAGCGAAAAACTTTCACAGACAGCTTAAAATTCTCAAAAATCTTTCGATTTCAACACCAAACTGTCTGTTTAAGGTAGAAATGAGATTCTTTTGACATTTGCGTATGATTCCCAGTCATTAGCATTCACATTCTGTAGTTTTTCGCATGTTTAATTAAGATTTTTCGACTTTCAAAAAAAAAAATAACTGAGAAAAACCGTAACTATTTTATAGTGTTTGCGGCTTGATTTTGAACTTTATCTGAGTTTAATGCCTGCACTTAAGATAGTTTCGATATTCTCTATGAATCCGGTAGAATGAATCATCGGAAAATCTGCATCTTCGGCTGTAATTTGAGTTTTGATGAAACTGGGTATTTGAATGTTTAAAGCCATCGGAGAACTTTGTCGCTCGCAAACAGTCTTAATTGAATTCCGATTTAATTGAGATACTATTTGTGTCGAATTAGTTTTTCGATCGGTAAAATTCTGAGTTAGTCGCTAAGATAGAAGATTTTGACCAAAAAAATTTACTTACCATCGAGAAATCTAATTAGGATTTTTGTGAGCGAAAAACTTACGCACTGATTAGACAATTTAGATGCAAATTTTATCGAGCGTAAAACTTATTATCGCAAAATAGAATTTTCGATTTAATTTCAATTTGGTCGCAAAAATTTAGCAGCGAAAAATTAATTTTTCAAACACTTAATCTTTCGATCGTAAATTTACACGGAATTTTTCTCGATGGTAAAATTGATCGACTACATTTCTCGACGTTTGACTTAGTCTTTCGTTGACTAATTTCTCGATAAAATTATATCGCAGCGAAAAAAAAAAAATCTACTTTCAATCGAAAATCACATACCGCTCGAAAAATTTCAAATCAAGAATTTTATTCAATCGAAGAAAATTTCTCGATAGTAAATTTACCTGAGACGTAATTTCTCGATCGTAAATTTACACCGAATTTTTCTCGATCGTAAAATTGATCGACTACAGTCACGCTTTCAATAGCGGATAAAATTCTTCGACGGAATTCTTTCATTTGAAATCAATGTATAGGAAATCAAATTGCAATTCAATTTTCTCGGCCGAAAATTTTCTCGGCATGAACAGTGACTTACTGATTTAATACTTAGCGAAATTTCGAACTAATTTTCACGCGATTTATACTTCATTCGAAATTACATTAATGCCATTACGATTTTTCAAAATTGAGCATACACTATGCATTTGATAGGATTTCAATTCGAAATTCATCGAACATGCTATTATTTCCAATGTTACTATAGTTTGATGAAATTTATTCATTTTTCGACTAAAAATAAAATTGGTCTAATAAACTTTTATATTTCTTATTTTCAGATGGATCGCTACCCAAGATACAACCATATATACGATCACAATCTATATTTGAAGGTCCAGGATACGAACTTCCAGCTCGATCTAAGCACATTTCGGTGTACGGACGAGATCATCGTATCTATCCTGCGAGGCCACCCCATCTGGCACGCATTGACGGTCACTGCCTCAATGGCAATGGTCTATCTCCAGCAATTCTGGGGATGTATACAAGGAGTTGTTACGAATGGGGCATTCTCCTTCAAAAAAAGAATCGGGACGCGGCATATTCATATGAGCAAGAGCCAGTTCGGGATGATACTGGACTTGCCACACAGCGACAACTACAACCCGCTCTCGTCGGACGCAGAAATGGTCCATGAATTCATGCCGGCTTCGCAGAAATGGTCCATGATTTAATGGGATATCAACCACAGCTCACCAAATTAGCTCAGGTCCAGAGCAGCGGTATCCCTCACCCCTGGAAGACACTGTTCGGGATCGTGAACAAGTGTCTATCACCAAAGCATGCCGGCTTCGACAAGGGCAACAGAAATATACTGCGAATCTTTCACGGTCTCGCCTTCGCCAGAAACTACGACTTCGCACAGCTAATCTGGAATGATCTAGCTGAACAGATCCGGCTGGAGGAAAACCGAAGGTCAAAGAACGTGCCCTATGCTCGATGGTTCAACGTGATCATCAGGGAGGTCATGGAGTTACATGCGGAGAACATCCCACAGCTGCCTCTCGGAGGAAACTATCAGCCGCCAAGGCTAAAGTTCTTCCATAACCCACGGCTCACAGACTTGGACCAACCGTCGATGCCAATTCCGCTCCAACTACTCAGGCTTGCCGACCCCGCGGGAGCTGAGTATCAAAGATTCTGCCGGGAACACCATTTAACGGAGCAAATGATCAGAAGGCCCCCGGCAGATTACCATGTGAGCCCTCCCCAACCGGAACACCAACCAAGCCCTGACGACGCGATGATAGATGTTGTCGCTCAGGAGCTTCAACAGGAGTCTTCCTTGATCGAAGAGCCGATGCCCGACGTAGATGAGACCTTGATAGACGTGGTGGCTACCGAGATGGCGCTCGAGGCTCCTGAACATGAATACCAAGTGGAAGTGCCCGTTCATGTTGGCGTGCTCGAAGAAACCATTGAGGAGGTTCTTCTACCAGTAGCACAGCCCGAAGTCGTAATGGGGCAAACTTCACTTCCACCGGTGACGGGTCAGGCACTGGAGGACGTCCATCGAGACCTCACTCCTCACACGGCCACCTCGTCTGACACAGAGTCTGCCTAGGAAATAAGTCTGATAAGGAGGACTCCCAGGAGACTTAGCATTCAACTGGAGTCCCTCTTCCCAGCCGTCACCAATGCACCAGATACTACGCTGACCACAACGACAAGTGTTGCCGGCACTTCTTCGCTCAATCTTGGGCCGCAACCAACCCACGTGGTGTCTGGTTCGCAGGCGCAACCTGAGCCTGCCTTCACACCCATAGAGACGAATCCTCAAGATTCGACTCGAGGATTGGGTGGAAGTCTCATACAGTCACAACCTCAAGTGACTGTGAGCCAACCCGCAGAGTCGGTGTCTACTCAAGGGTTGATAACAGGCGACATCAGTCGTCCTGGTCCATCTCAGGAGGCGTCCGCACCCTTCGTGACGAACGAGCAGTTCCAGGCCGCTCTCTCTGCCGCTGTACAGTCTATGGAAGACAAAATCACGGAGAGAGTACTCCAAGCACTCGAGGCATCCCGAAGAGATACCGGGAAAGCACCTACCTCTGAAGGCCCTTCGTCACAAATCAACCCCACACCTCCACAACCCACACCCACCGACCCTCTAGCCACTTCTTCCATCCTCATCAATCCATACAAAATCCCCATCACCGAGCTCCACGACATTCTCCTCGCCCGTCTGATAGGCCTTTACATCCGATCGCCGCAAGAAGAATCCCTCTATAGGCGATTGGTGGACCATCCTGAGCCACCGACTGACACCTGCCGAGGCCAAAGCTCCCACTCACGGCGCAGACATGACGATCCTGACGATCAGGACCCTCATGAGGGGGAGAAGAGGCCAAGGACATCAACAAGTGGCCAAGGACAAGGCTCGGGCGCTACGCAGACAAGCGCTGGAGCTGGCGAAACCCATACCACCCACCAAACCCATACTACTCACCAAACCCAAACTACCCACACCACGCACCGCACCGCCCACATCGACCCACCAACCTTTCACCTAAGGATGCCTCCGCCCACACCACCGATCTACTCAAGCCCCTTGCTTCCGGAAGAAGAAGCAAGTGCTGCGATGCTTGTAGCTCTAGCAGCTACCCAAGCCACTCCCTCTATCGCTCCAGACCAACCGGGACCCTCTGGACATGGCGTCAATCCACACGAGGTCCTAGACAAGTATATCTTCGAAGGACAGTGGATGACCCATTCCATGCCCGAGGAGCATCAAAGGCAACGGCTTTACGACGTTCAGCGCTTTCTACAACAAGCGTCTATAGACCTCGTAATCATGGAACGACGAGCTTCAGGAAGGTGAAGACTACGAGCGAGATATCCCAAGGCTACCAGAATTAATTGCTCAACAGGCGGTTCCCTCTCCAAGGCTAACGTCAGGGACCGTTCGGATCGACACGCCATGGGAGAACATCCAAATGGAAATTCCCTTCCTAGAAGAAGTTTGTGAGAATATTTGGAGGTCTCCGGACAGAGTCAAGAAGCGAACGAGTTCGAGCTTAGAGGGATCTCTCATTGGGATCAGCAGAAGAGGATGACCTACCTCTGGATGCTGACCAAACTAGGACCTGATGTTAGGCTGGGGATGACTAAGGCACAAGCCAAGAGCCATTATAAGAGTCTCTTTCCAATAAGCCAACTACTCAGCGTCTACTGTGACAAAGGAGGACTTCCAACACCTCATTACACAATTGAGCGTGTAGATAGAACTCGAGAAGATCTGAGCGAGAGCGACCTACCGTACATTCCGGCTGAAGAAGTGTACAACTTATATCAGCTATATGTGGAAAAGTAAAATGGTCCTCAAGGCTTCATCAAGAAAGAAGGACTCGAGGGTTTCTACCGGTTCATGATGCGCCAAGTCAAGTACTATGCTGCACACGACCTTCAGATGGCTCTGGAGAGCAATATGAAGAAGGTCAACATGACCGCTCCGCTCAACAAAGGACCTGAGATCGAAGGGCTTCCCAACAATCACGTGCACATCAGCTCAGTCCTAGGCATCACCTACCACAATCCAATAGCAAAGAAGAATAGGTTGATGCTGAAGACTGAAATCAACAAGTTTTGTGATGGGACGCTCAAGGTCATCAGGAGGAATATCGAGCAGAGGTTGGAAGAAATAAGTAGAGACACTATGCTGAGGATCCACAGGTTCGTGAGAGAACAGTCGCTCCTAATGGAATTGCTTGAAGATATCAAGGAGCGACTGGAGCTGAGGATCACGCTGAGGAACTACGAGCATGCGATGGGCTTGCGCAGATCGTATTACGCCCGACGAGGACAAACGGCGCGGAGACGCAATCAAGCACAAAGGGGGAGATTGTAGAATACCATTTGTAATTGTGCTTGATTTCATTAGTTGTCCTTGTAATTAGGGGCGTTTTGTATAGTAGTCCTTAGATTAGACTAGTTTAATATTTATACCAAGTTTGTTTGGTATAAATACATGTAAATTAATTGAGCTTAATAGAGAAAGTTTCGAGAATTGATCCGAAGGGCTTGCAATTCGATTTCTAGAGAGAGAAACAACAATAACTTTCTCACTCTAATTGAATTCTCTCTAGTGTTCTTAACTTGAGTTCTTCGATCGAATTCAATTGATTATCTAAACGATCTAATTACTATGAATTCTAGCCTAGGATCGTAGAGTTGTTAATCGTAGGACCTAACACAAATGCAGCTGGATCTTCACAACCTAATACAAGAAGGACCCGTGCACACCCAAACTTACAAATAATTGGGGACCCTTCCACTGGTGTCACAACTCGAGCATCAACGATAAATGAAAGCCTCTATTCCTGCTTTCTCAGTCAAAAGGAGCCTAGCAAAGTAGCTGAAGCACTCGCCGACCCAGATTGGATAATTGCAATGCAGGAGGAAATAAATCAATTTGAGAGGTTGAAAGTCTGGAACCTAGTACCTAGACCGGCTGGGAAAACTGTCATAGGGACTAAATGGGTGTTTAAGAACAAAAAGGACGAGCAAGGAGTTGTTATCCGAAATAAAGCAAGGACAATCAACAGGAAGGAATTGATGATGAGACATATGCTCCAGTCGCAAGAATTGAAGCCATCAGGATTTTCTTAGCTTTCGCTGGACACAAGAACTTCACAGTCTACCAGATAAATGTCAAAACTGCATTCCTCAACGGAATACTGAAAGAAGAAGTTTTTGTATCTCAGCCTGAAGATTTTGTAAGCGAACAACTCCCAGACCACGTCTAGACTCGATAAAGCTCTCTATGCACTTAAACAAGCTCCTAGAGCCTGGTACGAGGTCCTCTCAGATTTTCTCATCTCCTCCGGCTTCACAAAAGGGAAGATCGATACGACTCTCTTTATCAAGAAGGACGGCTCAGACATTATGTTAGTACAGATTTACGTCGACGACATTATCTTCGGGTCGCGGACTCAAGAATGTGCAGGAACTTTGGAGACCTAATGAAGTAGAAATTTGAAATGAGCATGATGTGCGAACTAAGTTTCTTCTTAGGCCTTCAGGTTAATCAGCTTCACGATGGAATCTTCATCAGTCAATCCAAGTACATTCACGACATACTCAAGAAGTACAACTTGGACAACTCAAATGCTGCCATCACTCCCATGTCTACCTCATGCAACCTTGATGCAGATTCATCAGGAAAATCTGTTAACCAGACGATTTATCGAGGCATGATAGGATCCTTGCTCTATCTTACGTCCATTCGGCCAGACCTCATGTTCGCCACGTGTCTCTGTGCACACTTTCAAGCTGCCAAAGGAGTCCCACATGCTCGCTGTCAAGAGAATTTTCAAATACCTCAAGGGAACTCCGAATCTAGATCTATGGGTACCCGATAGAGTCAAGTTTCGAACTCGTAGGATACACCGACGCCGATTATGCGGGATGCAAGCTGGACAGAAAGAGCACTTCTGGAGCCGCTCAATTTCTCGGGGGTAAAATCGTAAGCTGGTCGTCTCGAAAACAAAATGGTGTCTCAACCTTGACAGCAGAGGCAGAATATCTCGCTGCTGCGAGTTGCTGTTCACAAATTTTATGGATGAGAACCCAGCTGCGAGATTTTGGCATAACGTTAAATCATATTCCAATTTTAGTGACTCTAAAAGTGCTATAGCTATAACAAGTAATCCAGTACATCACTCACGCACAAAACATATAGACATTAGATATCACTTTATCAAGGAACATATGGAACAAGGTACAATCGAAATGCATTTTGTTCACACAGATCTTCAACTTGTCGACTTATTCACTAAGGCATTGGATGAAAAACGATTTCATTTCTTGGTATCTAGGTTAGGCATGTTGAACCATAAGACATGATCGATTGTTCCTACATGAACCTGATATTGTGTAAATAGGTCACTTAATTTTTTCTCTATATGTCTTCAGATGAATGTTGAAAATCCTACTATCATATCTGGGGGAGTCTAAAAAAAAAATTATGCACGGATCTAGGGGAGTCTTGGAAAATTATGCACTAGTCTAGGGGGAGTCATTGAACACTTTGCACAAATTAAGGGGGAGTTTTTATGATCTTTCATCAAATTTACTTTCAAATCGCATTATGGGGTAAACTTATGAGATAAACATTTCTATAACCTTAAGACAAAATTTTTCTCGGCGAAACTCAAAATTTTGATCGAAACTGGAATATACAAATATTTAAAATCTTTTCTCGGCAAAACTGGCTATCGCCCGAAACTCCTTTAAATCCGATCGAAACTAAATATTCAAATATTTCAAATATTTTCTCGGCGAAACTGACTATCGCCCGAAACACGTTTCGATCGAAACTGAAAATTTTCTTAAATCCTTTTATAATTTTTCTCGGTGAAACTGACTATCGCCCGAAACACATTTCGATCGAAACTGAAAATTTTCTTAAATCCTTTTATAATTTTACACGGCGAAACTGAGACTCGCCCGAAACCAGTTTCGATCGAAACTCTTATATATATATATATATATATATATAGCATTTCACCCGAAAGTCAGTCTTTCTTCATCGATTCTCCCAAATTCACTTTCAAAACCTTTCTGCAAATCGCACACAACTCTCGTCACCGTCACAAACAAACACTGTTTTTCACGATTTTTGCAGCTCCAAAATCACTAGTGGTAAGGAAAAACATACAATCTGTAGTTTTTAACTGATATTATTCTCGATTATATAGGATTCGCAGATTAGGGTTTGAGTGATTTTGAATCGCGCGATTCCAGCTAGGGCTGGGGAAAAATACCGAAATACCGAAATACCGTCCTTATCGTATCGAATCGTATCGAAAATATCGAAAATTTTGGTATACCGATTATACCGAATACCGAAATTCTAAAATTTTTAATATATTTTATACATATATATACACACCTATATATATTATATTATTTCAAAAAATATAAAATGAAAATTTAAGGATCTTCATAAACTTATTTAGCCCATAAATTATTAACTTATACACAACTTTCTAGTATTAGGCCCACCATATTTTACTTATGTAACTCAAGTAACGTTTAATTTTTGCCTTTTTAATGTTTTTTTCATGATTTTTGAAAGCGTGAAGATGCAATGCCATTACTTTTTGTTAATCTTCACTAATTTTTTAATATAGCCGCTTCGTTCTAATTAATCTTTATATAAGTTGTGTTTTGTGGTTATGTAAAGTTTTTTGTCTTACTAAGGAGACTAGCTAAAATATGTAAATTATTTAAGGTTAAAAAATCTTTTTATTTTGAAAATTTTGGTATTAATAATCTATCTTATTGGGGCCTAAGGAGTTTGAATTGATTAAAAATTCCAAAACAACGAATTAACGAGTCACGAGACATGCATGATAAAAAAACCCTCCGTATGAATGGTATAGAAGGTATGATACCGATACCATACCGAAATTTCGGTATGATACCGTATCGAAATTTAAGGTATACCGAAATTTTGGTATGGTATTGGTATGATTTTTTTGGATACCGAAATTTCGGTACGGTATACGGTATCACAGTTTTGGTACGGTATACCATACCGAACCACCCCTAATTCCAGCACTTTCGCCCGAAACTGCCTTTTTAATTATTAAATGACTTCGTACTATTCTGCAGTTTCGATCGAAACCAAAGTATAAAGGAACTACAATTTGAATCGCCCGATTGGTTACTTTCGCCCAAAACTGCCTTTTAATTATTAATGATTTAAATCGTACTATTCTGCAGTTTCGATCGAAGCCAAAGTATAAAAGAACTTTAACTTGAATCGCACGATTGATTACATTCGCTCGAAACTCACCACTTATTCAATTTCGCATTACAATCGATCGAAACTGTCCTTTATTTTGAACATGATTTTAAATTCGAGCGATTCATGACTTTCGAGCGAAACTGTGATTTGAATTACAAATTGAATCTTGGTCGAAACTGATTTACACTATCGCCGATCAATTGATTCAATATCATTTTCTTACTCTTTTACTCTGAGAAGATCTTTACTCAATGTCATCGAATTTTTCTAAGTCCTAAAGTCACACAAAACTTAACGTTGCGACACAGCCTACAATTATCTTCTCAGAGTTTTTAATGGTTGGTTCCTACTAATCTTTTGATCTTATCTTACAGATCTATTAAAATGGTGCGACAAATTGACGAGATTTTAGCTTCAACGGACTGGGCACAGAGAACACCCAACAATCTACTCCTAGACTTTACCAACATCTCGTGCCCAGATCCTATCATCGTCAAAATCCTAGCAAATCACCCCCTAAAAACAGCCCTAAATATCACCGAATGTGTCCCAGAAGTTTACGTACAACAATTTTGGGCCACTCTTCAAAACCCAACAAACAACCCGAACACTAGTCTTTCTGCCAAAATCGACAACACCATAGTTTCTTCGCTCCCTACTAAACCTACCATACTCCCTACTCTATGATCCCCATCCCTCTAACGATGACCTGATTAGGGACTTCCTATTCATGGGCCACAAACCTAACGGCCAAAACACCATTCACCTTCCTGATTTCAACGCAAAAGACATCCCTGGACCATGGCGGACCCTGTTTCTGATAATCAACAAGTGCCTATCTCCAAAGCACTCAGGGTCCGACAAGTGCAACCGCAACATCATTCTCATTTTTCACGGGACCGTCTTCAACAAGAATTATGACATCGCTCAACTACTCTGGACGGACATTATTGACCAACTGAGAAGACGAGGCCTCGGCTCCCGGATACTTCCATATTTACGGTGGCTCCCTGTCATCGTCCAACATTTCATGGATCTTCATCCCGAAATAGAGCGCCGACCACGAACCGAGGGGTATCAAGCTCCAAAACTCACCAAGATCCAGTCGACAAAGACCAAGATCGATCAGGAGGCCATGATAATACCAGACTACGTAATTCAACTCCTCGATCCAACCGAACCGGAGCTACGAAGATATCTACGTGCAAATAACTTGACGATGTTCCCATGGTTCAGCCCATCCCAGCTGAACCTAACCCAGGGACAAGCCAATCCTCACAGCCAAATGTAGGTCTATGAAGCTCTTCATCCCCAAAGCCAAAACAAAAGAGAAAATACAAAGAGGATGACAGAGGCAGTCAACGAAACGGCGTACAAAACAAAAACATGACCGTCTTCCTCAGCCCACTAGTCCACAAACAAGCCGGGCCGAACCAATAGGTGCAGGGGACGACTTTGTCTTCCCCCGAGTAGAAGTCACGACATCAGGTCCAATCGCGCAAACTACCCTCCCCAGCCACTCAATCATCTCCCAACAGATGGTTGTTTCAGATACTCATGAGGTGCCACGTCAAACATCGCCACCTCGCTCGAAGGGGTAGATGTATTAAGCAGTCCTCAGCCTCAGACTGCACCTTCTTCGATCACGACGAGTCTAGTGCCTTCTTCGATCACCATCCATAAATTTCACATTTTCTAGGACACTTACTCTAGTTTCTACACCTCTAGATCTTAGTGACCTAGACAGAATGCTCCACAATGTCTCTGTACTAGAGTCTAGTACAGAACAGAGCGGAAGACCCAACGTAGTAAACATCACAGCAGCTACGGAGTTGGGCCATCGATCTGAGCCGGTCTCAGCATTGATGTCAACGGTGAGCCTGAGTGGCCCCGGTTCTTCAAGTCCTGTGCAAACAGGCGGCATATCAGTCCCTTCTACTGATGTTGTGACGACGGAACGTCTTTGTGACTCTGTCAGGTTATTTCCCCGTTCGTGACGGAGGCCAGGCTGAACGATCGCCTCGCTGAGTTCGCAAAAGATCTCGAGGACTCCATCATGACCCAGGTGTACAACGCAATTGGTACATCCTCTCGAGACAAAGGCAAGGCCCCGGTTGCTGAAGAAAAACCTACACATACCAATCCATCTCCTGACTCTGACGGCGGCCCGTGGAACGTTCCAATAACGGAACTCATCGAAGTCCTCTGGCCAGACTCCGCACTGCACCGCAGCTCACAGATTATCAAGCGGAGGTCCTCAGACGTCTCGAGCTTCCGTTCAAATCACCTAACCAAGGTGAGGCCCAATCATCCCATCAACCACTGACGACCCTGACGGCGAGATCGTCCCGAGGGGGAGAAGACACTAGACACTGGGCCTCAACCTCAACAGCCGCAGCCTAGAGTCAGCCAAACACCTACTGGAACAAAACCACCTACACCCACACAAACAAAAAAATCTACTCGAACTACTACCAAAACAACCCAACCGACCTCCTCACCAGCCATGAGTCTCTCACTGCCTAGCCTCACAAACCCAAGAACCTCCTCCGATCCTCCATCCTCACCTACTCTATCCCTTCAGTCAAATGAACCGATCATATCTCTCGAAACACTTTACAACCCACACACAGCGGTAGAAAAATACATCTTCAATGACTACTGGTTAACAAAGCCGATGCATCCAGCCTTGGCCAAGGGCTTACTGGACAATGCCAGATACTTCTTGATGAAGGTAAACGTTAGCCTGGCCCTTATTGACGATGATGAACTCGAGGAAGGTGAAGACTACGAAGCAGACATTCCAGAACTTCTCGAGCTTCTCAAACACGTCGTCGTCAATGAGGAGTGCCCCCCTCGAAGTCGAAGATAGGAGAAGAACAGAAGTCACCGTGGGAAAATGTCAAAGTGATCGCTCCATATCAAAAAGAGATACGGAGAAGAATCTGGAGGAAGGAAGATAGGATCAAGAAGTTAGACGAGCTTGATCTAAGAGGCCTAACTCATCTCCCGAGACCAACCGTTGTACGATACATGCTCTCTCTTCGTAGAGGGCTTGTGTGTAGAGGAAAAGATACTAACGTTGACACTCTTAGAAGAGAAGAGAAGGAAAAAGCCAGAATCAGCAAAATCTTGGGAGTACAGCGAGGTCGTCTCGACTTCTATGAATATCCTATCTACAAAGTGCAGCGAGAAGATGGAACAGTCGAGGAACTGACTGAAGGCGATCTCTCCTACATTAGAGGTGAAGACGTTGATCAGATACTGGAAAGCTTCAGATTTCTTGGAACACTCCAGAATCCAGACTTAAAAGTGGGATACATCGCTCTTAAGCGATTCATGATGTGCGAAATCAAGTTCAATTCGACTCACGATCTTCAAATGGCGGTAGAAAGCAACATGAAAAGGGTGAATCTCACAAAGCCATCCTTCGAAGTCGCCGACCCAAGTCTTGGTGAAGGCCACATAATCAATGAAGACAACGATCCATCAGTGGTCTACATCAACTACAAGGGAGAAAAGAGGCTGATAAAAACATCCGAGATTGCCAAATTCAGCGATGGAACTGTTAGGAAATATTTTGTAGTGTTCAATTTCATTGTATTATCTTTGTTGATTTGGTTTATTAAACTTTGGGCTAGTTCTTAATTGGGTAAGGCATTAGTTATTCATGTAATGGGCCTTCACAAGAGGCCCACCTATTATATACCAACTTGTGGTATAAATAGGAAAACCCTAGCACATAGTGCAGTAGCTTGTTTGTGTAGATAAAATAAACATATGTTAGAGTGAGAGAGTCTCCTCAAGAACACCACCAAGCCCCACGCCCGTTCTCGATTCCGATCTATTAGGCGTGTTTAATCCGTCCGAAGTTGTTCGTTTGGGTGAAACTCGGTCCAGCAATTGGTATCAGAGCCCAATGCGACCGGATTTGCGTGTTTGAGCAAGATTTGAGTGAAAATTGCTTGGAAAAATACTTTTCGTCACTTTCAGTTTTTGGGCGATTTCGACCTCGATTTGTTGTTTTTAGACATCCCAAAGGTTGATTATGTGTTTAGGAATGTTTTTCTGAAGTTTTGGAACAAGTTTCGTCGATTTTGAGTGAGATATGAGCGAAAACGAGCCATTTTTCTGGTAAAAGTCGCGCAGCCTTTGCAACAGTAAACTGTTCTTGGCCGAGAAATTTCATAGCCGAGGCTGAGAAATTTTGAAACTGAGAAACTTTCTTTCTCAGGCTGAGAAATTTCGAAACCGAGAAACTTTCTTTCTCAGGCTGAGAAATTTCGAAACCGATAAATTTTTTTTTAGGTTGAGAAATTTCGAAACCGAGAAATCTCAGGTTGAGAATTTCTATCCGAGAAATTTTTTTCTCAGGCTGAGAAATTTCGAAACCGAGAAATTTTTTTTTTTTTTTTTTTGCAGGCCGAGAATTTCTTAGCCGAGAAAGTTTGCCTGAGAAAATTTCGCTGGCCGAGAAAGTTTGCCTGAGAAATTTTATCAACCTGAGAAACTTTCACTGCCCGAGAAATTTTATCAACCTGAGGAACTTTCGCTGCCCGAGAAATTTTGCTAAACTGAGAAATTTTTTCAAATCCAAGAAATTTTGCTAAACTGAGAAATTTTTTTCAAATCCGAGAAATTTTGCAAACCTGAGAAAATTTTTAAACCTGAGAAACTTTCAAAGTCTGAGAAATTTTAAACTTGATCCAAACCCATCTTTCTTCAAATCTTGCAAAATCAATCTTTAAAAAATACACTTAAACGTTTTTTACCACCAAAAATTTCTCCCCCCCCCCCCCTCAGATTGAAAAAAATAGAGAAAAATTTTCTAAGCCCATTGGACTTTGTCTTTTTTACACTTTTTTAAAAATTTTCGAAATAAATTTTCCGGGCCCCAAAATGTTCGGTATAGACGACGTTTTTGTGAAATTTTTGAAGGCAAATCCAAAACGCGGCAACGATCACCGTACCCAACGATCGACCTAGGATGGTATTAGCACATTATAGAAAAAGTTTAGGTCACCCCCAAACTTTTCGGAGCGGAATTTCCAAATGCCAATTTCACACACCCAGCGTGTATGGTACCCGGGTTGCTCCACATACATGACTGGTACACGACGTGAGCAACCACCCTCGGCATGAATGGTACATGGGTTGCTCCACATTCATGACCGGTATGCACTGCGAGAAACCAACCCCATCATGCACGTTACACGGGTTGCTCCACGTGCAAGAAGGGATGTCAGAGAAGCGAGCAACCATCATGACTTCTGTACAAATCCGTGCAGAACCCGGACCTACAAAGAAGGGTTGACAAAAGTTCAACCAACCATCAGTGGGCGCGCCATCCAATCTTGATGCTTAGGCGATGTGGATCTCTTGTACCAGACTCCACCGTCCACCCACTGCCATCCATTCCACCATGGTGCGCTACATGGAGACGTCCTAAGCCACCGTGATCCTCTTTACGCCCTCACCACCACCACCACCTGACGAGTCTCAGAAGTGTCTGATCAACAGTTTTGGGCCACCCTCGTCGACATCACTCGTGGTCGCCTTTCAACGCGATCACGCCACGCCACCATAGTTCCCATGGATCAGTGAAACCCCCTGATCCTAACCCAGGAACGAGCCTACCCTAGCTTCTCTAGTCTAGGTCTAGGTCGCGCGACATCCTTCTCCACGCAAAGATCCAATCAACGATCTCGGGAGGATGACGTAAGTCGCTTGCAGGAGTTGCGAACCAACGACGAGATGATCGCACTCCTCTATCATATTTCACCATAACTCGGACCTCGCCCATAGGTACAGGTGACGACTCATTCGTTTCCCGAGTAGAAGTCGCGGCATCTGGTCCAACCGCGCAATTAACCCCCCAACCACTCAGCTATCCTTTCGCAGATAGATGTTTCATTCGCACAAGAGGAACCACGTTAGCCATCACCGCCCCACTTGGAGACGGTTGATGTTGAACATGTAGTGCCCCGCCTCTCCCTGCACCTCTTCCACTCACATAGAGTCTAATGTCCTCACCCACCGAAATTTTCCACTTTCTAGGACACAAACACTCCTTACGCACCGTAGGTTCTTCGTGAACTTGCACGAACGCTTGATGACGTCCTTGTGACCTAGAGCGGAAGACCCACGACAGCCACCCTCACCACAACTGTCAATGGGCCATGGATACGAGCTTGTCTCATCGTCCGTGCGAACGGAAAGCCTTTGTGGTTCTCCGGTTCTTTCAGACCTGTGCAAACAGGCGGCACGTCGGACACATGTTTCGATGTTGTGACGACGGAGCGTCTTTGTGACCTCCGTCTGGTTAGTTACCCCGTTCGTGATGGAGCCCCGACTCATAGCAATCAGCGAGGAACTTACACATTCCATGACGCGATCAACGAGGATCTATGAAGGAAACGGTCCCATCACCGACACCACTCCACCACGCCTACGCCTACGCCACCACATGCTACTCCGTCTCTCCAGTGTTCAAAACTGAACCCGGAGGAACACTAATTGCTGCTACTCCTGAGAATCCCACTTGATTGCCTCACTCAACACCACACCACACCATCATCACCACCATCAACACCAGAGACAGACTCGTCCCACGGACGACGTGACGATCCCGAAGACGGAGATCATCTCAAGGGGGAGTAAAGGAGAAGAAATGAGTTAAAGATCGTACAGCAGCATCAGCAGTAACCATCATCCACGCCACCTCCACCAACTACGCCCCGCCGGAGGCTTCCACTACCTCCGCGCACATTCTTATGTGTCAGGCTATTATGTTCATAATGGAACACTCGAAGGAGCCATGGCACATCTCATCCACCACATTCCGCCACTACTGCGCTGACCACTCTGAAGACCGGTGTTGGAACTATTTAATTGTATTCAATTAATATAGTTGTCTTAGTCTTGCTATGCAAATTAGTAGTCTTGGGCTAAATTGTAATTAGTCATTGTATAGGACTACTTGTGTAAATATACCACGAGGTGGTATATATAAGTGAACTCATAAGAAAATTAGGAGCGCGCTTAGTATAGTTCCGGATCGAAAAATTAGAATTGGAAATTTTAGAGAGAAAATTTCAAGCGCCTTTGTGTTCTTCAACGTCGTTTCTCTCTCAAACCTCAACATGGTAAATCTCAATCGTAAGTGTTCGAATTCTTCAATTTACTATCCGATTCTTTGTAATTCGATCTGTGTTGGATAAAAAAGGTCCTAACAACCGGGCTCCCTGCTCTTGAAAGTCACATTTCAATGGAGCCTTGGCACATTTTTTACGCCCCACGCCTACCTTCTTCTGGAGCCAGACGAGTCAACTTCGTGGCCGAACCAGACAACTTCCATTCGAAGACGACGAATCCGGCGTCGAGAAGAAGAAGATTGGAGAATCTTAACAAGTGAGTCCTAGCCGAGCCATCAATGCCTCCGCAAGAAGAGGAGATATCCCTTGTAGGGGGAGTTTGCTAGGAATCGAGATCTCCAATATGCCCAACAAAGATATCCCGCGCTGAACTGAAGATTGAACACTAAGGGGGAGATTGTTAGGAATATTTTGTAGTGTTCAATTTCATTGTATTATCTTTGTTGATTTGCTTTATTAAACTTTGGGCTAGTTCTTAATTGGGTTAGTTCTTAGTTATTCATGTAATGGGCCTTCACAAGAGGCCAACCTATTATATACCAACTTGTGGTATAAATAGGAAAACCCTAGCACATAGTGCAGTAGCTTGTGTGTGTAGATAAAATAAACATATGTTAGAGTGAGAGAGTCTCCTCAAGAACACCACCAAGCCCCACGCCCGTTCTCGATTCCGATCTATTAGGCGTGTTTAATCCGTCCGAAGTTGTTCGTTTGGGTGAAACTCGGTCCAACAATTGGTGGCAAAAAAAAAGAAAAATAAAATAAAATAAAAAATAAATAAAAATTGTTGGACCGAGTTTCACCCAAGCGAACAACTTCGGACGGATTAAACACGCCTAATAGATCGGAATCGAGAACGGGCGTGGGGCTTGGTGGTGTTCTTGAGGAGACTCTCTCACTCTAACATATATTTATTTTATCTACAGACACAAGCTACTGCACTATGTGCTAGGGTTTTTCTATTTATACCACAAGTTGGTATATAATAGGTGGGCCTCTTGTGAAGGCCCATTACATGAATAACTAAGAACTAACCCAATTAAGAACTAGCCCAAAGTTTAATAAAGCAAATCAACAAAGATAATACAATGTAATTGAACACTACAAAATATTTCCTAACAGGAACACTGCTGATTATTGGGAGCAAACTCGGAAGGATTCTGGAGCAGCTAAGGTTCGAAGAAGCAGAAGTCCAGGAGAAGTACGAGAAGCTGATCAACATCGTCTCAGATCTAATATCATTACAAAGAACGATATGATTATACGAGTTCAGACTTGGACACAGGAAATCGGTCTATGCTGTGGACAAACCCAAGAAGAAGAAGACACCAAGGACACCAAAGCGAAAAGGATGTTAAGGGGGAGAATGTTAGGAATATTTTGTAGCATCCTTTAATTTATGTAATCTTGGGTTTATATGAGTTTATTTAATGGGTTGTTGTAGTTTGAGGTGACTTAGAATATTAGTGAGAGTTTGAGACCGGGCTTTAATATACCAAATACTTGTGGTATATAAAGCCCCAACTTACCATAATTAGGGTTTTATCAAAAGAAATCAAAAGGTAAGCCACCTTGTACTTTATCTTAGAAAAACACACACTAACACGCACTCAAGGTGTTCTCACGTTTTACACATTCAATCATTTCTTTTGATCCTTGTTTAGTAATAAAAGGGCCAACAATATGTGTTAAGAATCCTTAGGAATTTGTGACTTGACAAGACAAGGAGGTGATGAGGTGTTCACATTTCATGCTAAGTAATATTATTCTATAGTCACCACGTACACTTTACATTCTTTGATGGGTTGATACTACATATATATATATATATACTAGAAATTTAAAATCGCGCGCAAGGTGTGATGATAAGTGTCCATATTTTCTTCTAATAATCTAGTCACATAATATGAATTTCAACAAAGAGATAACACAGAAAACTAAAATTTACATGAGATAGAAAATACATTGAAAAGACAAAAATAAAATGGTGGCACTACCCCGATCGGTCGTATGCCAATCATTAAATGAAACTACTCTAACTGTGACGGCGAGCTCCGACAATTTCCATGGTTCGGTCTGTTTTGCACTAATCGCAAATCTACATATTTTATCTCATTGGCATAATTTTTCGACAGTTTTCAATAGTTATGTTTCGAATATTTTTTATTGTTTTGCTCCGTTAGTTTTATTGAACATTATCATATGTTTCATTATAATTCTGCAGCCTCAATTGCGTCTAATTGACTACGTGTTACAACTTCATGGTCACACAACATGGTTCAAATTTGTTGTGTATAATGGATGCGACGATGCGTTTATACTCCCGTAAAGTTTATCTGTTAATTAAAAGTAATAATTTTTTAATTGAAAAAACTACTAGTAAAAAAAATCTAAAAGCATTTGTTGCTTTGGGGCAACTCTTTCATAGTTCAAACGACGAATTAAACCACTAAATTGTGCTTAACGGACGGAGCTCGCATTGTGCATGCAATACTGTAACTTTTTTGGACTTAGCTATTATTTTCTTGATATGCAATGACAATAGATTATAAATCTATTTATAGGTTACGTTAAGACTCTATTTTCAGAATATGGAATGCAAACAATCATTCCATAAAGATCCCGGTACGATCCAGAAATGCATAAGATGGCCCCGTTTGAAATTCAAATTTCTTAATTATCATGATTAATTGACTGATTTGTTGATATTTATTATATGTGGTATCTTAGAAAAATTATTTACAATAATATAATATTGTACAAATTACATACAAATTCGAAAGTGATGGATCCAAATTGGGTGGAAAAAGACATGTGGCACTCAAAGAACATATATTATATAAAATATACTATATACCAAAAGTTAGTCTCAACTCAACACCTGTTATTTACATGTTTTACTCTTTAACATTATTTATATGTTATTTAAATAGTCAAGCATAATACATCATCTTGAGCATATAGGGATATAGCAATCATTACCCTATATGTATAGGTTACGACCAAAATTACAATTCATATACCCATACACACTTATAATATATAATATGTGTATGTGTGTAAACATGTCTACTTGTATGTAATGTATAATAGATGGCCACGAAAACTTTCTTTTCTATCCCATACACATCCCACGAAAATCTACCTAAAGTTTTTCCACCTCACTCAATTTATTATATATACCACGAAAACTTTCCTAAGCTTCATACAAAACCTATCCCACGAAAACTTCTTATCAACCTAATATTCAGCCCAAAATGTTCTTCTCAGCTATATTTTGGACATTTTATTTCGAATCTTAATTTCTTTCTATTTAATTTTCAACACTTCGGAAATCTTCGTAAAATTCCCGGATTAATATTTCGCAAAGATATACCACTAAATCATATTGATAATCTATTAAATTTCAAGGTATTACATTCTACCCCCTAAAAGAATTTCCTCTCCGAAATTATGCCGACTGTAATAACTCGGGATAACGATTTCTCCTATTCCCTAATCTGTCTGTAAATTAAGGTAGGATTTATTCCCACCTTCATTACGCAGTTTAGGTGACACATCTAAATGTGTGACCCATTTTCTAAAATCATCTAATTCTCAAAAGCATATTTCGAAAATGGCTCAAGGTGAAATCCAATTTTACCCTCAAGCCTATTAAGCACTTGGCCAAGCCCAAGTCTTAAAGTTAGTTTCATACAAAGTCCAACTTCGGTCCAATAAATGGCCCGAGACCCATTAAGATGCGGCCCAAGGCACGTTAAGGTTCAAAACACTTTTCTCCTTCTCGGTACACGTTGATGATCCTTTTTAAGCCCGACTCTCTAGGTTCGACTCAATCGGCAAGGGAGGAATCCTAGAGCCCGGTAGTTACCTAGCCAATTCCGCAGTACCGGACCGTAACCCGATTCTAGTGCAAATTCGACCAAATCTTTATTCCAGAACATACTATAGATTATAGTACTACATATAAACCCTTCAGCTGTGTCCCAATCGAGTGAGAGCCATGGTCTAAGTCAAACTCACTGTACTCTATTCTATGATAAAACGTAGACGAGACTAATTACCAAACTACCATCTATGTCTAACATGAGTTAGTTCAATACCTTGGCCAAGGATTTCGTATTTTCCCGTTGCCGTCCACATAGGACACTTGTCTCGATTCCTTATGAGATTGCGAATCCGTACTGGGCGGTATGAGCCCGGCAATCACAAATCGTTATCAAGACCGCATCTGGTCCACTGACTCATAATAACAAATCGGGTCGAGGGGAACCAGTGACAGTCGAGACTTTGAAGTCGACTCCGTCAAAGCCCCTTTCGGTCAAAGGTTCACGCATACTACTATATTGTTTTCGTCGGTCATTGACACTCCTTGAGTAATAAGCCATGTTCGACCGCACGACCCGTGAGTCAGTGTCCATTAAACGATTTAATCCCTTGATTCGACTCGTATCACAAGTCATGACCTCCGCTTCCAAGCGGGATATCGGCACACGATAGGTCATCGAAAAATAAGCCGTGATCGGTTATCCAACACCCAACTAGAGCCTTAGGCTTACGGACTTTTAATGTTCGAGGTTAAGAGTCCACTAGTGCCTTTCTCTCTCGTGTCCATCAAGAACAACGACTCAACTCGACACATTTGGATATGTTCATTTATTGCTTTAGCTGATGCTAATTAAAGAACTCATATATCAATAACCAAACAATGCCTTTCAATAAACACACGAAAATATTTTATTACATAAGAAGTCGAATGATAAATAAGCTAATGCCTTATACAATCTAATCCTCGTATTGCATTCGAGGGCAAATTCCTAAAAATGTAGTTGCTCAACAGCTCTTTCTTCAGTCATGTGTGTGGAGCAACCTGAATCTAAATACTACATATGGCGGGCCTGCAAAATCAAACTAGAGGGTTTTAGGTACCCATTTGAGAATGGGTCCACCTCTGTTGTACTTGTTAGTTCGAATAGACTCTCTATCTAACATAAATTTATCATTGTCAGCAGAAGTATTAATATCAGGCTTAGGTTCGCTAATCCATTATAAGGATTGGATTGGACCTCCGTCTTAAGCTTTAGAACCCAATCTTGTAATATTGGAGCTTTCTTTGATTTTCTTTTGAACCTCGTTTTTTAGTCTTTCGTGTTTTGCAGGTTCCTTGGTAAACTTTGTTTTCGATCGTTCCCTCTTATTTGAAAGCGTGTTTTTTTAAATTGTTGGAAAAATGATCATGCTTGGAAAAATGATTGTTTAAATGTAAAGATGAGTTTTTCGATACATGAGAAAAAGAAGACGATACAAAAAATTTTGAAGGAAAACATTCAATAACAGAAGTCTCTTTAAAATCACGGGTCGCCTTCAAAAGATCTTCCTTTCGAACCCAAACTTTTCCTTTCAATGGTCCTGTTGTGGTTCCTGTGAAGTTCAAATTATGAGTACGAGAAATTTTATCATGCAAAATCAAAGTACATGCAGGAGTATTTAATTATAATTGATTTCTAAGTGTGGAGATATCCTCCAGAAGTTTATGTCTTTCAATATCAAAGGACTTTCTCTCTCTTTCGAGAGTGGAGTGTAGATCACTGAATTTCTATAGACATTCAGGCATATACCCTGCTGCATACATAGTCATCGGTATCTCACTCGTTGAATCTTCTGAGGTATCTCTTTCGTTGGGACGAGGAAATCCGACTCAAATTCAGTTATTGCAGGACATTTTCTTTCGTTACAGCTATCACTCAATTCTGTGTAATTAAATGATATTTCAACTTTATTGCGTGTTTGTGTCTCATCCTCCCTTGTAAGGTTTCAGATTCACTGACAAAAGCCATGAGATTTGACAAGCAACATATCTGCATGTATTTAAGATCATATAGTAGAGGTGCATTGGTTATACCTTGCTTTAAAATACATGGGTTTTCGAAGCCGAGTCCCTTATGAGGATTATAAAAATCAATGTACACAGGTTTGTTCAAGAAAATGGTATATTCTGATTGTCCTCGTCGGGCTAAGAGGTCCTCCAGTTTTTTATCTTGGAGTACAGTCTTTCCCTTTCCTTAGAGATTAAGTCATATTTAGCTAATGCGTCGATCGCTTTTTCTCTGGGACCTCATTTCATTTATTAGATCCTTAGAATTTGCTTCGGATTTTAGCATCTGAGCTTCCATCTTTTCGAATTTCTTATTTAGCTACTAGTACTCTATTTTTCTCACATGCATAATCATACTGAAATTTATTTACAACTTCTAGATTATGTTGTAGATTTGCTTGTAATTCTTTAATTTTCTTTTTGCCCTGTTTGTTCAATTTATATAGGGCCAAGAGCTCATCTTTAATTTTAAGTAGGGAGTCATAATCAGATTGGTTTACCTCAACCGTGCATTTCCTTTCTGAGCCGCTTCCTAGAGTTTTAGCTCCGTCCTCCTCTTCATCCAGTCTGGCCATCAATGCCATGTTCTCTTCCTCGCCGTCGGACGTGTCCTCAAGCTGATGGTCTTGTTCAGCCATCAAGACTATTCCCTTATCCCTCCGCTCAGCCAATTGAACTTTTCTTTGATAGTAATTGGCATCTCTTGTCTTGGGCATTCTGCACTCCCTGGCAAAGTGTCAACACTTCCCACAGTTAAAGCATTCGCAGACTCAACTTCTTCATCTTGAGCCTTTCCCTTTGTATTGGAAGAAGTTCTATAGCGGTTGGATGAGGATCCAGGCTTGTTATACAAATTCTTCTTCACAAAGTTTGAGATCAATGCGAGTTGTTTTGTGAGGTCCTTGAGTTCCCCATGTTTGTGAGGTCCTTGAGTTCCCCATCAGAGTTTGAATATTCTCCCTCCGAAATTTAGGATGATTGCATTATCTGCTTGTCCTTTGATGGCCTTCTGTGTTGTCGTTCTAACATGAGTGCGAGCGACTCACTTCTAGCTGTTCTAGCTTCATCCCTCATTTTCTCCACGTAGTTGGAGTGTTGGTTGAGGCAATCGAACAATGTGTGGATGCTGATTTTTGTCAAGTCGTTCATTAGTCCCATCATGATGGCCGTCGCTTCATATTCTGGGAGAAGCGAGCCGAGGAACTTGATGTTGATCTCCGTTAGTTTTCAACTCATTTACTAGAACAAGGAATCAATGGAATGTTTCTTGAAGACTTTCTCCCTTGATTGCCGGAAAGCGATCATAAGATATGGGGGTGTGACGACCCTCACTTACTAATTCTAATTTTGGCGGATTTTCGTAACGTAAGTCGCGGAAGACCCGTCTAACAAAAACTTTTTCCTAAATAAAATATATTACGACGAATATCGTCCACATCGTCATCATTACACACGGGCCATAGCCCCAAAATGAAAAAATATCAAAACCCCAACGTCGCTAGGTCATCATCCATGTACAGCCACGCCCTCAAAAGTCCGTGGAGCACCGCCGTCAGCCCGCCTTAGCCTCGACGCACAGTAGTCGGGCTCGGTACCTACAACACGTAAAACCCTGAGCTATCGCTCAGTAGGTGAAATATGCGTGTATGCATCGTGCACTCAAATCCCAACCCCAACATCTAACGACATGCACGCTAGCCCCTTACAATGACCTACCGCATCTCACAACTCCCCGTGACTCGACAATACACGCGTTCGGGTATCACACTCAGGTCGCTCACATTAGAATGTGTAGGCTCCTCAGGTCTCATTTCGTTACAGTCGCCTATTCCCGAACATACTCAATATACAAAACAAGAGGTTCGTGCTCAGGCGGCCAACTCAGGTCGCTCGCGTTAGAGTGGCACTGACCCGAGTTTCCCCTCTCTGCCCAACGTAATAATCTATCGCTCGAGCGGCCAGCTCAGATGACGTTAGAGTGGCGCCCACCCCGCTATTTTCTCATTCTATACCACTCGATGACTCCCCATACGTTACCGTTCCGCACGGTAGTCAACGTCCTCGCACTGACGTGGTATGCAAGTGCAGTGCAAATAACATGCATGTAATATGCAAAAATATTTAATACATGTGAAACACATAATTCACGAAATCGCATAATTCATCAAATTCACATAAGTTGTGTTAGAATCATTATAATATTCTAAATTTAAGATACCCTAAATAGCCCGAAGTTTATCTTGGTGAATTTCAGAGTTGACCGAAACTCACTATGCTGAAATTATGAAATATTCTAAGACTAGAAAATCTAAATAGATAGAAAGTCAAGACCTGAGAAAATCTGAATCGCCCGAATTATTAAAATACTCTAGGTCCCCAACGGTAAAAACGGTTAAACTATACTGAAATTATTAAAATATTTTAAGCCCTGAAATAACCTAAATCGATCGAAATTCATTATTCTGGAGTATTAAAATAACTTCAAGACCTGATATAACATGAATCGGCCGAAAGTTCTTATTAATCGAAGGTCACTTGGCGAAAATCACTGTCGATCGAAACTTACTACTATATATCTAAGACCTGACATAATACCAACCGCCGACATAATATCTGAACGAAACACATAACATATTAAAATATTTCTAAGATCTGACATAATACCAATCGGCCGACATAATACCTGATCGAAGCACATAATATATTAAATTGTTTCTAAGATCTGACATAATAGCAATCGGCCGAAAGTTCTAAATGGTCGAAACCTTGTCGAGTCTATTATTCATCATCGATCGAAACTCTTCGTACCGAACATATTACAATAATCTAAACTTTGAAACCCTCTCTGAATCGGCCGAACGTGTCTCATTTGCCTAGCTATTATAACACGACTTGAAAGTATACCTAACCAACGATAAGATCAACTAACCACCATTAATTAAATCTCTAAATGTCCCACACTACTAGAAAGTCATCATGTACCTACAAATTTCCGACCCACTACCCTAAAGTTAATTATTCTCTTCAAGCGTGACTTCATCCGTACATGAATTATATATATATATATATATATTTTATATATATATATATATGCATGATAAAGAAGTAGCACATTGATACACAAAACAAACCCATAATTTAGGGTTTTCCTCCACATAAATTACATAAAATCTTCACATAAGGTCATGAAACACGTTAGCAACTAAATCGTAACGAATTGACGTGTTGTAGGTGATATTTTCACCTACCTAACCTCCAAGAATTTGAGTTTGCTACATCTCCCAAGTTGCCGAAATTTATTTGGTCTTACTGGAGTTTTCTTTGCCCTCGGTCGATGTCTCCCCCTCTAGTTCATAAGGGTTTCTTCCTTTTTAAATGACAAGTATATATATATATATATATATATATATATTGCTCTTGCATGTTACCTTAGAATTAAGCAATCATTTTATTAGTCATACCTAATAATGATTTCAAGGTCACCATGTGGCCCTAAGTCCTTTGATTTCATGGATGAATAATATATATATATATATATATATATATATATATATACAGAAATGTTATGGTGCTCACCTTGCGTGAGCACCATCCGTGGGCACTTGTTGTGTGGCATTTTTTTGTGCCACGTCAACATGCCAAATCAACCCCCGACGGGTTCACTAATCCCACGTGTAGGTTATAGATCAATAAAAAATCCCATTGTATGCTGATTTGGCGCGTTAATGTGGTTGGTGCTCACGGCGTGAGCACCATAACATTACTTGTAGACCTTTTTGGTCCAAATGATTATGAGAGTTTTGATTATTCCAAGTAATTATGTAAATTGGGGGGTACAAATTAGAAAACTCGATATGCATGTTTTGTGATGTTTAAGTATGTGAAAATGTTCGATAAAGCGCTTAAATGTGATTAAAGTGTTAGGAAAATCGAATTTGAGTGACCTTGTGCTTAACTGGAATATTTATGTGATTACCTGGTTACGAACGTTTTCGTATGAATGGAATCTCATTGCGTGCTATATATGGAAAATATATTATGCTGAGTGATAAGTGAACTGTCTGCGAGAATAAGTTATTTTAGGAAAGAATATCGAAGTGACACCTATGAACGACTGTATGCTATATGTATGGAAAATATATTCTGATTGAGCTGTACATGTGATTGAGTTATTTTAGGAAAGTGTATCATTGTGATCACCCGGATATGAATGTGTGCTATATATGGAAAAGATATTCTGATTGAGCTGAAAACGTGATTGAGTTATTTTAGGAAGGAATATCGATGTGATCACCCGGATATGAATGACTATGCTGTACATATGGAAAGGATATTCTGATTAAGTGCTTATATGTGATTGATCTATTTTAGGAAAGAATATCAATGAGATATCCGTTGAGTGCGATATTAAGTGACTCTTAAATCAGTGAATCATGATCCTGCTTTCCTTGTGCGACTTAGGATATATTATGGAAAGTGATTAATTGATTGGGCTTATATGTGGTAAGATGCTGATTGAGTCTATTTATGGAATGTGCTGAAATCGGATGAGATCACCATACATGGAAAGTATGCTTTGCATTATACTTAGTAAATCAAATCTTTCTCTGTGCGAATTGGGTATCATATTTTGGGAAAGAAATCAGTTGATTGAGCTTACCATTGATAATATGCTGAGTGGAATTATATATGGAATATGCTGACAAATGGATGAGATTACCGTGGAATGAATTTTAATCTGTGGTATATATGGTAGGAATTCATGTTGACCGTTGAGCTTCATTGGTTTATTCTTGGCATGATTCCTTGAGTTAATGCACGTGATTATTGAGCTTTATCTTTCATATTCTGTGCTTAACTTTCCTTGTGAAGTGGAGAAGTCATTCGTGGTTCTATATAGAAGAGAACACTTCACGATTGAAGGGCAGACAACGAACACACAAGCAAACGAATCCCTTAGAGTTCTTGAGCTGAAATTTGCGATTCATTCGTAGTTTGTGTTGAGCTTACACATGCGAAATCTGTACCCTTTGAGCGATCTTTAGTATCACCATATCCTAAACCTTTGTCTTCGGACGTGTTGTATCTGCGGGCACGTTGAGCACACAAAGGAGCACGAGTGGAGTCTTACGCACGTGGAGGGACGAATTTTGTGGATTCGGTGGCCCTTCGGTAGCAAGCTGCATCCAGTCGGGGAATAGGTTTCCTGGGTAAACGACGTGGATCGAAACTTGGCGTGCGTCAGCCTAGAACGAGGTCTAGTGTCCATAGTGCTTCGGTTGTGTAGTGTAACCGGTAATACCTAGTGATTGATTGGAACTCTTGGGGAGATCACACCCCAAGGACAGGATTAAACCCCAGTTGGGGATATAACCTGTATAAAAATCTCGTCTCACTCTACTTTCTGCTATTTACTTTTCTGTGAGACAAGCCCGGAACGCGCGTTAATATCTAGGTGATATCGTAAAAACCATTTCTGAAGCTAACGTGATCTTTTGAAACAGGGTTAGGGAGATAACTTTGATACTCGTACTGATTTCTGGGAAATAACATACTCTGCAAATATCTTCTTAAAGAAAAGTATTTTTCAAAGAAGAACAAGCCAAATTTTTTATAGTCTAATTCACCCCCCCCCCCCTCTTAGGCATATTTTACACTTCATTTGGTATCAGAACGAGTTACTCAACGAAAGGCCTAGCACGCCTGAGTTAAGATCTAATGGCTTTTTCGAGTGATGTTTTTGCAGAGGGTCAATCCCACTCTAGCCCACCTCTCTTTGATGGAATGAACTACGCAGTGTGGAAGAATCGTATGATCGAGTTTCTAATTGCTGTCGACTATGATCTTTGGGAAACAATCATCAACGGACCATACGCGGCTGCGAAAGAATATGGAACCCCAAAGGCTGCGAAAGAATACAACGCTGATGACAAAAAGGGAATCACGCGAAATGCAAAGGCGAAGAACATGCTCGCATGCACACTCACACGGGAAGAATACATTCGGGTCGGTTCCTGCTCATCAGCAAAGGCCATGTGGGATATGCTCCAAGTCACTCATGAAGGAACCCAAAGAGTGGCTCTGCTCACTCATCAGTACGAACTGTTCTCGATGGAATCTGACGAGAATATAAGCCAGATGTACGCCAGATTCATGGGAATCATCAATCAAATGTTCTCTCTCGGCAAGAAGGTTCCCGACAGTGAACAAGTGAGAAAGATACTGAGATCACTGCCGCGAGAGTGGAATGCCAAAGTTACTGCCATCTACGAAGCAAAGGATCTAGAAGCACTTAGTATCTCCGAACTGATTGGATCGCTCATCTCCTACGAGATGATTCAAACGTCAATGAATGAGAAGTCGCAAACCAAAAATCAGAAGTCTATCGCATTCAAATCCAACCATGAAGAATCTGATTCTGACGATGAACGAGAAGACCTGATGAACGACCTAGCCATGCTTACAAAGAGATTTGAAAAATTCGAACAGAAAAAGAGATTCAAAGGGAACTCCAGCAAATTCCAGAACAAAAACAAGGGAATCTCCACGTCAGGGAAGAAATTTCAGAAATGCTTTCGATGCAACAAACCAGGCCACTATGCACATGAATGCCCAACAAATAACGATGAGAAACCAAGGAAGCAGAAGGCCACGGTGACAGAATCTAATGACTCTTAAATGGAACAAAGTGAGGATGAGGATAACGCTTATATGGCTGACGAGGATCAGGTATCTCGCTCTTCCTCTATTGAGAAAATTCATATCCTAAACAGTTTATATGGTTATGAAAGTGACTCATCTGTTTCTGATATAGAAGAAAGTAAGGAAGATTTGTGTAGGTTACTTCAAAATTTTTAAGTCACTAAATTCCTTGAATAAGGAACTGATAAGGCAGCGAGATGAACTATGTGACGCCCGGGGCCGAAGAGGGCGGGGAGTTATCGCCGGTGCTAGGGTGCACGGACAAGGAGCGGCTCCTGGCAAGGCTTCTAGGCGAAGGGGTACATGAACGAACCGATCCGACACCCGAATGAGAGGGGATCCTGAGACTGACAATGTATGGGCGTGTCAGGCTAAGAATCGTATAATAGAATTGATAGTACTACTCATATCACCAAGGTCGACCTACCTTTTCGGGAGTCCATCCGAAAGAACTTCGAAGTTAAGCGTGCTTGACTTGAAGCAATCTTAGGATGGGTGACCCCCTGGGAAGTTTGCCCAGGGTGCGTGTGAGCGAGGACGAAGCACGCTGAAAGGTTAAATGGTGGTACAGTGGGGCCAGACTATCAGTCGGAGTGTGGTGGGCCCAACCCCACAGGTCCCGGTAGGGACGAATGCTACAGTGACACCCGGTATGGGACGGGTCGTTACAGGTGGTATCAGAGCACAACCTCTCACAGTACGGTGCTGGTTCGGGGACGAACCAGGCGGAAGCTGGTGGGCATGTGACGCCCGGGGCCGAAGAGGGCGGGGAGTGATCGCCGGTGCTAGGATGCACGGACAAGGAGCGGCTCCTGGCAAGGCTTCTAGGCGAAGGGGTACATGAACGAACCGATCCGACACCCGAATGAGAGGGGATCCGGAGACTGACAATGTATGGGCGTGTCAGGCTAAGAATCGTATAATAGAATTGATAGTACTACTCATATCACCAAGGTCGACCTACCTTTTCGGGAGTCCATCCGAAAGAACTTCGAAGTTAAGCGTGCTTGACTTGAAGCAATCTTAGGATGGGTGACCCCCTGGGAAGTTTGCCCAGGGTGCGTGTGAGCGAGGACGAAGCACGCTGAAAGGTTAAATGGTGGTACAGTGGGGCCAGACTATCAGTGGGAGTGTGGTGGGCCCAACCCCACAGGTCCCGGTAGGGACGAATGCTACAGTGACACCCGATATGGGTGCTATATGCATCGGCGTGGATTGCCTTTGCGAGTGATATATGCATCGGCGCGGATTGCCGTTGCGGGGGAGTGACACGTGCACACATGCATGATTTCTGCTTACTGAGCCTCGGTGGCTCATTCCTTACGTTGTGTGTTGTAGGCACCGGCGATCACGGTATGTGACCGCGTCTTCAAGGCAAGGCCAACCTTTTGGAGCTTCGTGCTGCTTTTGGGGTGGACGTGTGTGTGTGGATGACGACCTGTGAGGCCGGGCGCATAGGAGCTTTTGCTGTGCCGACACACCTTCGCCGTTGTAGATAGACCATGTCTGGACCCTGATGTTCGACATGCATTCTTTTGTCTTGTATAGAACAATGTTCGATTTCGTAAATGAAAAATTTGTACGCGTTTTCGGTGCACTTCTTTATTTGCAAACTCACTAGGCACGTAGAAATGCGCTAGAATAGGCGGTTAGGAAGTCGGGGCGTGACAGGGTGGTATCAGAGCTTCGGTCACAGGTTCTGTAGACTGTCCACACACACACACCCAAAAGTGCGGAAGCGGCCTTGCAAGTAAGTGTTAAGTCTATGTGAATTTCTATGTCGTATAATTTATTGGCCATAGGACAATCAGGATAGGGTATAAAGATGGTAAGAACGAGAGGAGAGTCGAGTGGTGGCGACGACCAGAACAGGGGAAACACGGCCCCTCCCGACAATCGGGATGCAACGATTTTCCAGCTAACGGAATTAGTCCGTCAGCAGTCGGCGCAGATCCAACAACTGATCCAACAGAATACTGCTAATGCTGGACCAACTCAGGGGGAAAGGACTGAGGTGGTGGGAGAATGATTCCGAAGGTTGAACCCACCGACCTTCGAGGACACAGCTGATTCGACAGCGGCTGAAGACTGGTTGAGGACTCTTGAGAGCATGTTCGTTTATAGCAGGGTCCCGGAGGCAGAAAAGGCCCTCTGTGCTGCGTTCCTACTACGAGGGAGCGCAGGACACTGGTGGGACACCATCATGGTGTTAGAAAACCCCGCTACAATGAGCTGGGAGAGATTCAAGGAGTTGTTCAGGGGCAAGTATCTCACCGCCCCTATTCGAGCACAGCGCCTGAATGAATTCATCAATCTCAGGCAGGGGCCCATGACGGTGGCCGAATACATAAGGAAGTTTGAGCAGCTGTCCAGATTCGCTGCTCACATGATCAGCACGGAAGCTCTAAAGGTCGAACGCTTCCTGGAAGGATTGAAGCCTGAGCTCTACAGGGATGCGAGCATGGCGGGAATTCAGGGAGCGACTTACTCTCAAGTAGCAGAGAGAGCTATGGTCGCTGAACAGGCGGAAGCCAGGATCTTGAAGGCACAAGAGGCCAAACGCAAGTTCGCGCAAATGCAAGGAGCGCAATGGAGCGGAGGAGACCAGAAACGACAGTTCGTGCCTAAAGGGGGCAAGAAGAAATTCCAGAACAGGCCTCCTCAACAGCCTCAGGGGACGATGAACAGACCCCCAAATCCAAACCAGAACCAGGGAGCAGCGCAGGGCCCATATTGCCAGAGGTGTGGGAAAAGGCACTTTGGGAACTGCAACATGCAAATCAACACCTGCTTTAGATGCGGGAAGCCGGGCCACTTTGTGAGACAGTGCCCGGAGGGTGCTTCGGGAAATCAGACCGGGAGTCAGGCAGGACCTCAAATGGTGCCAGCTCGGGTGTACACCATCACATCCGAGGAAGCAGAGAACAATCCAGAGGTGGTAGCAGGTATCCTACTGGTCCACCAAACTCCCACGTGCATTCTAGTAGATTCCGGGGCGACCCACTCGTTTGCGTCTGTGAAGTATGTGATGAAACTCGGGGTGACGCCTGAGCGAGTAGATTATGAGTATAGCGTAGCAATTCCAAGCGAGGCACCAACTAGGACTAGTCAAATGTTAAGAAATTGCCCAATCCTAGTCGGTAATAAAGAATTACCTGTAGACCTAATAGTCATCCCGATGGACGACTACGAGGTGATCCTCGGGATGGACTGGCTCTCGAAGTACGGAGCAGTGATAGACTGTAACCGTAAGATGGTTACGTTCAGTTTAGAAGGGGAGGAACCTTTAACCTTCAAGGGGACAACGAAGAGGAGAGGCCCTCCGAGAATATCAACCTTAAAAGCTCAGCAATTAATCAACTCAGGATGCGAGGCATACCTGGTGTTCGCGCTGAAGGCAGAAGAGAATACCCTCACGAAACTTGAAGACGTACCCGTGATTAAGGAATTCTCCGACGTATTCCCGGAGGACTTGCCGGGATTACCCCCAGACAGGGAAATTGAGTTTACGATTGACCTGGTGCCGGGAGCAGCACCAGTGTCCAAGGCTCCATATCGCTTAGCGCCAACCGAATTAAAGGAGTTGAAGGAACAAATAGATGAACTCCTACAAAAAGGATTCATTCAGACCAGCTTTTCTCCCTGGGGTGCGCCAGTCCTATTCGTACGAAAGAAGGATGGCTCGATGAGATTGTGTATAGACTATAGGGAGTTGAACAAGCTGACGATCAAGAACAAGTATCCACTACCCCGAATAGACGACCTCTTCGACCAATTACAAGGCGCCACAGTATTTTCTAAGATCGACTTGAGGTCGGGCTACCATCAACTGAAAATCCGCAAGGAAGACATTCCCAAAACGGCGTTCAGTACTAGATACGGGCACTTCGAATTCCTAGTAATGCCCTTTGGACTGACGAACGCACCGGCGGCCTTCATGGACCTAATGAACCGGGTGTTCGAAGCCTATCTAGACAAGTTCGTGATCGTGTTCATAGATGACATCCTCGTCTACTCCAAGACGAAGGAGGAGCACGAACAACACCTACGAGTAGTACTGGGAGTATTGAGGGAAAAACATTTGTACGCCAAGTATAAGAAGTGTGAATTTTGGCTGGATCAAATAGAGTTCTTGGGGCACATCATCTCGGGAGCGGGAATCTCGGTGGACCCGAGCAAGATAGAAGCAATTAGTGACTGGCCGCAGCCGACCAACGTAACGGAAGTACGGAGCTTCCTAGGCTTAGCAGGCTACTATAGGAAATTCATCAAAGATTTCTCTAGAATCGCCTCTACGCTGACAAAGTTGACCAAGAAGAACACGCCTTTTCAATGGAACAAAGAGTGTGAACAAAGCTTTCAAGAACTGAAAAAGCGGCTTACTACAGCCCCAGTACTAACGATACCCACGGGAACAGGAGGGTTCTCAGTGTATAGCGATGCTTCGAAGAGCGGGTTAGGGTGCGTACTGATGCAGAACGGTAACGTGGTGGCTTACGCCTCACGGCAACTAAAGGAGTACGAAAAGAACTATCCTACACACGACTTGGAGCTTGCGGCGGTAGTCTTCGCTCTCAAGATTTGGAGGCACTACTTGTATGGAGAGAGATGCGAAATTTACACCGATCACAAGAGTTTGAAGTATTTCTTCACCCAGAAGGAACTCAACATGAGGCAGAGAAGATGGCTGGAGTTAGTGAAAGACTACGATTGTGTAATCAACTACCACCCAGGAAAGGCGAACGTGGTAGCTGATGCTCTAAGCAGGAAATCAGTAAGCGCGGAACTTCAACGGCTCGACGTGGAAGTCGTACCATTGGGAGAAGTCGAGGTGAAGTTAGCAGCTCTGACTCTGCAACCAACGCTACTGGTGCAGATCAAAAAGGCACAGGAAAACGACGAATTTTACCAAAAAACCAAGGGAGCGCAGACTGAGCAGTCGACGATGGACTTCGCATTTCGGGAAGACGGAAGCCTATACTACAAGAGTAGATTGTACGTTCCGAACGACGCGGACCTCAGACGAGTCATAATGACGGAAGCACATACCACGCCATATTCGATACATCCAGGGGCTACGAAGCTATATAGGGATCTAAGGACTAACTACTGGTGGCCGGGAATGAAAAAGGACGTAGCGACGTTCGTGAGCCAATGCCTCACTTGCCAGCAAATCAAGGCAGAACACCAGCGGCCGGCTGGGACACTACAACCTTTACCAATCCCAGAGTGGAAATGGGACAATATAACGATGGATTTCGTGAGCGGATTGCCAAGGAACGCGAAAGGACACGACGCAATCTGGGTAATCGTAGACCGACTTACGAAATCTGCCCATTTTCTGCCAATAAGTACTATGTTTACCATGGAGCGCTATGCAGAATTGTATATCCAAGAGATAGTAAGACTCCATGGGACACCCTTAACGATAGTTTCAGACCGCGATTCACGGTTTCTATCTAAATTCTGGACAAGTTTACAAAAGGCCATGGGGACAAAGTTGGCATTTAGCACAGCATATCATCCGCAAACGGACGGCCAATCCGAGCGGACGATCCAAACACTGGAAGATATGCTACGAGCCTGCGTACTTGATTTCAAAGGCAACTGGAGCAAGTACCTTCCACTTGTAGAATTCTCGTACAACAATAGCTACCAAGCTACAATTGGGATGGCTCCTTATGAAGCCTTATACGGGCGGAAGTGCAGATCCCCAGTGCATTGGGATGAAGTAGGTGAACGGGCGATGTTAGGCCCAGACATGATACAGGAAATGACGGAAATTATTACGATGATCCGAGAAAGAATGCACACGGCGCAGAGTAGACAGAAGAGTTATGCAAATCGGAGACGTAGACCGCTAGAATTCGAAGTTGATGATTGGGTCTTTGTGAAGGTGTCACCGATGAAGGGAGTCAAAAGGTTCGGAAAGAAGGGAAAACTAAGCCCGAGATACATCGGTCCCTTCAAAATAATAAAGAGAGTTGGTGAAGTGGCATACCAACTAGAACTACCAGCATCGTTGTCGCAAGTACACGATGTATTCCATGTTTCCACGTTGCGGAAGTATATTACTGACCCAAGCCACGTGTTGATAAACGACTCACTGCACCAACACTTGAAACCAGACCTGAGTTATGAGGAAATTCCCGTAGAGGTATTGATGCACGAGACGAAGAGACTTAGGAACAAAGAGATTCCTCTAGTAAAAGTTCTGTGGCGGAATCAGTCAGTAGAGGAAGCCACATGGGAACGCGAGGATGAGATGAAAACCTGCTATCCTGAATTGTTCCGAACGGGCTGATTTCGGGGGCGAAATCCTCCTTAAGGGGGGGAGGATGTAGCACCCGGGTTCCCCCGTAAGTATTTAGGGCCAATAAATTAGTAAAATGCGACTTTGTGATTTATGTGCATTAAGGTGAATTATGTGCATAAACGTGATTTACGTGCTCAATATGATTTAAGTGAAGCTTCGTGTTTTATGAAATTGGGTGCGATTAAGTGGTGCTAAGTGGCCCCTAACTTGTTTAAACGATTTTGGAAAATAGGCTACAATTTTAATGGGCTAGATTTAAAATTTAGGCCCAATATTGATTTAGGCCCAAACCACAAATAAAACAATTAAGAGACAAACTTCCCTAAAATAGGGAATGCCCACGCCACCCCACGCCTTATCTACCATAAGCTAAGGAAAATATCCAAATTGATTATTCAAACTCCACAACCACATCTAAGAAGAACATCGAAAGACAAGAGGGAGGAAAAGGAAGGAGCCGAGACGATTTTCACACCAAAAAGGCACTCCAAGTAGCTAAGACTTCGAGTGGTAAGTAAAGCATCCTTCCTAGTCTCGAAACCTTCATAATTTAAGATATCCCCGTTGTAAGAATCACATGAGGTTCACGAAACTTAGGAAATATTAGGGTCGTTACTTTGGGTGAACTAGGATAGGGTGATTTAGTGAATGATTTAGAACTTATAACCTTACTTTTGGGGTAGAGACTCACACAATTTTAAGGATGAAGAGAGAATGATATTCATAAGTTCGGCTAGAATGATAATGAGAAGTTAGTTTCGGGCGATTCGTGAATGAGAGGGACATATAATCGGGCGACTTCTGAGCATGTTAGTATAAGTTTAGATCAAGTAATAAAATCGGGCGATTTACCACGGAATAACTAGATCTCGGCGATTTCTAAATCGGGTGGAAACCAAGTTTAACAAACACCAAATCGGGCGATTTGAAACTGAGAGAGAACCTCGGCGATTTGAGGGATTCATTGCTAAGCAAATCGGGCGATTTCGTCCTACGAGGATCTCGGCGATTTCAGACAACCAACTCATGCAAATCTGGCGATTTCCATCCTTGCAAGCCCTCAAATCGACCGAAAACAATTCCTACTCTATGCATGAATTCGGGATGACGTCATGATGACGACAAGGCACGGCGATTTCATGTGTGCAACCAAATCGGGCGAAATGTCTTGGGCGCACCATGCATGGAATCGGGCAAGGTGAATACAATGAAATCGGACGACTTAATTGGACATTCCACGTGGCACAAGTAGAACAAATCGCCGAACTTGGACTCATGCATGAAGAAATCGGGCGAAATCAAGAGCAAAGTGGGCGATCTGAAAACCCTAGAATCGAGCGATTAATAGACTTTCATATCATGAATCGGGCGATTTGCTCATGAATTTGAAAGTATTAGGAGATTAAATCGGGCAGATGAAATTCGTACAAAGACAAATCGGGCGATTCGGATAAATTATAGTCGGGCGAATTAAACGTGAACAAATCTTCTAAATTTCGCCGAACACCCTAGGTCACGAATTTTATACTAACCTTACTTAAGAATTTATTGGGTGAGGACTTGACCTAGTAAGTGCCTACTTAGGATTCTAACGAAAATTAATGTAGTCCGATAATTTCGTTCAACCTAATTAATTAATTAACGAGGGCATAATACTAATACGATGATATTATGTTTAAAGGTCGTACGTTAGGAGCTAACGGGGAAGATATTAATTACGCTCGGACGACAGGTAAGTAGAAGTCCAACTACGACACACAACTTGTTTTACGTGCCTAATTTGCGTGATTATGTGCTTACGTGGTTTCATGAATTAGTAAATTGATTGAAGTACTTAAATGTGGTAAGTCTACGTTGCATCTACCTGCATCTGCATATGCATACTCACGTGCACACACGAACTCGTGAGAGAGGGTCGTGGGATTGAGCGTGCATAATGATGTGTCGCTTGTACGCGACGAGGACTTGCCGATGTGGGCAAGTGTGTCGACTCGTAGTTGAGTCAGGGGCTATCTCCTATGTTACCAGGGCCGCGTTTAGCGTCGTCGTACTATTATTGTAGATATATATATGTTGATATCCAATGGATATGATTGGGCATGGCCCGTGGCGGTAAGGTGCGACCTGGAGGGTGCGACCTGAGGGTGTAAGCGACACAGGGTGGAACCCTGGTGTAGGCGACCTCAGCGTGGGCTACCAGCGTGAGCGACCGCCGGACAGTCGGGGACGATCGGGTTCATATGGCGACCTAGGGGAACGATGTGCATCCTAGGGTTCGGCCATCCGGCGTGGACCGCTGTCGTGTTGTCCCTGAGGGACGTGAGCTCTTGTGGTGCATAGTGAGATTAGCCGAGGGCCCTAAGTGACATTAGTCTGAGTACGTTGGTACGACTGTAATATGCATCGGCGCGGTTCGCCTTTGCGAGTGTTATATGCATCGGCGAGGATTGCCTTTGCGAGTGCTATATGCATCGGCGTGGATTGCCTTTGCGAGTGATATATGCATCGGCGCGGATTGCCGTTGCGGGGGAGTGACACGTGCACACATGCATGATTTCTGCTTACTGAGCCTCGGTGGCTCATTCCTTACGTTGTGTGTTGTAGGCACCGGCGATCACGGTATGTGACCGCGTCTTCAAGGCAAGGCCAACCTTTTGGAGCTTCGTGCTGCTTTTGGGGTGGACGTGTGTGTGTGGATGACGACCTGTGAGGCCGGGTGCATAGGAGCTTTTGCTGTGCCGACACACCTTCGCCGTTGTAGATAGACCATGTCTGGACCCTGATGTTCGACATGCATTCTTTTGTCTTGTATAGAACAATGTTCCATTTCGTAAATGAAAAATTTGTACGCGTTTTCGGTGCACTTCTTTATTTGCAAACTCACTAGGCACGTAGAAATGCGCTAGAATAGGCGGTTAGGAAGTCGGGGCGTGACAAACTAGCTAAGGAAAAACATGAGGGTGATCTAGAGATCTCATGTTTGAAAGAAGAGTTAGTTACTGCTAAGAAAGAGGGAATTCCATGTGACTGTGAGAAAACAGAAAAGAAAAACAGTGTCTTATCCAGAGATATCGTAGAACTCAGGAATTCCTTAGATAGAGAAAAACAGAAAGTTGATAGGCTCCTTGAGGGTAAGCAGAACCTAGATATGCTGTTAAGTACCCCTAGGAACATTGGTAGGTCAGGAATAGGTTATTCCAGTGAAGGAAGACATGCTAAACATTCTGTGCCTAAGATAAAGTGTTTCTGTTGTGGTAGAAATAGTCATTATGCATACAACTATCCTTTAAAGAAAGTTGATAAATCTAAGTATGTTTGGAGACCTAAGAAGTTACTTGTGAATGCCGCTGTTGTATCTGATTCTAACAGGAGATCACCGTCTATGCAGAATGATATCTCATATGTTAACAGAAGTTATTTCCCCGCTAACATGTTAGGACCCAACAGAAATTGGATACCTCAGAAGAGTACTTCTTTCTACAAGTACGAAGGAAGAATTCCAGTAAAAAAAGCAGATGGTATCTCCACAGCAGGTGCTCCCGCCACATGACAGGTGATATAGGTAATTTTGTGTCATTAAAGGCGGTAGATGGAGGATACGTTTCGTACGCTAACGACGCAAAAGCCAAAATCGTGGGAGTGGGTACTGTCGGTAACAATTTAAATATCACTATAGATAATGTACGTTTGTTAGAAACTTAGAACATTATTTAATTAGCATTAGCCAACTATGTGATGATGGACATACCGTAGCTTTCGCCAAAGACAAGTGCCTTGTCAAAAAGGGTGATGAGATTGTGTTTAGTGCGGCTAGACATGGTAACATTTATTGTATCACTTTGGATGATATTGCTAACCACAACGTCAAGTGTCTAACAGTTACGCAGGATATCACATGGTTATGGCACTGTCGGTTGGGACATGCCAACATGGAACTGATGACGCACATATCATGCCATGAATTGGTGAGAGGTATTCCAGATATGAAAGCCACCAAGGACAGAATTTGCAAAGCGTGCCAAATGGGGAAACAGACCAAGACGTCCTTTAAACCTAAGAATGTGATCTCTACGTCCAGACCACTGGAACTGCTGCATCATGATCTTTTTGGTCCGGTACAGGTTATGTCATTGAAAGGTAAACGATATGCTTTTGTTATCGTAGACGACTATACTAGGTACACATGGGTTTTATTTCTTGCGCACAAAAGTGAGGCTTTAGATAATCTTGCGCCACTGATTAAGAAGCTAGAAAATGAAAAAGAGATGAAGGTCCGTAAGATTAGGAGTGATAACGGTCTAGAATTTGATAGTAAATCCTTTGCATCTTTTTGTGATGAAAATGCTTATAGTCATAATTTTTCAGCCCCTATTACGCCTCAACAGAATGGAGTGGTCGAGAGGAAAAATAGAGTATTACAAGAAATGGCTAGGACTATGCTGAGCGAATATAATACTCCAAAACATTTTTGGGCCGAAGCAGTTAGTACGACATGTTATGTCTCGAATAGGATTTTTCTTAGACCGATTATTAAGAGAACTCCCTATGAACTTTGGAACGATAAAACCCCTAACATAGGATATTTCCATGTATTTGGTTTCAATTCATTTTGAATGATAGGGATAAAAGAGGAAAATTCGATTCCAAGGTAGATGAAGGGATATTCCTAGGTTACAGCCTTCATTCCAAAGCCTTTAGAGTATTTAATAATATGAAGAAGACTGTTCAAGAATCTGTGCATGTTACGTTTGATGAATTTCCTAACGCAGATGCTACTGAGGAAGGTATAGTTGTGTCTCCAGCAGATATACAGGTTACTGACAAAGGAACGAACGCAATTCCGTTGGAACTAGACACTAAGTCAGAGGACCTGAGGCTTCAGACGAACAACGCCGCAGAAAATTCAAACATGCTTCCAGCCATCCCACTGAAGAAGTCATAGGGAATATCACTTCAGGAATCAAAACGAGAGCAACTGCATGAAACGATATTGCTGAGGAATTGTAGCACCCGGGTCCTCGTGAATAGTGGGGCCAAAAATTTGCGTGAATGTTAACGAAAATTATGTGCCTTTCGTGCGTTAATTTCGTGCCTATGTGACCTACGTGAAATTTAGTGGGGAAATTACGTGTCTAGGTGATTTTGTGAAATTTGGTGCAACTAATTCGTACAAAGTAATCCTTAATTGATTTAGGAAATTTTCGAAAATTTGGTCGAAGAAAAATTGGAGTAATAATACTAGAAATTGGATTATAAGTTAAAGAATGGACTATATTCACAATAGGGCTGGAATTTACCCTTAGGCCCATGTTTGAAGTCAAACCTTAGAGACAATGTTCCTCAAATTAAGGGGACTCACGTTACTCACCCATACCTTGGGTAAAATATCTAAAAACCTTTCAATCTCTAAGAGCTCCTTTTTTAAGAAACAATCGACAAGCAAGAGAGAGAGAAGGGAACGAAACATTTTTAGGAGAACTCTTGGAGATCTTGAAGAAGGAACTCAAAAACGAATTGAAGAGCGAGTTGAAGAAGGTATGCAACCTTTCTAAAAGTTCCTACGTTTTAACTTACGATTTAAAATTCTAGGTGTTAATAAAACATGTTTACGGTAGTAACCCACGAAGGCCTAACATTAAGTCTTTGAAAAATGGTTAAATCAGTTCTTAGGGATTTGAAGTTCTTCGAGTTTTTATTGTGTTCTTGAGAAAATAGAAGCTTTGATCGAAGATATAAATCCCGTCATAATCCTCTTAAAGCTCGACTTTAGGTCCCAAGTGTTGAACTTAGCATGATTAGGAGGGTTAGCACGAAATAATCTGCCCTAAATTGATGTTTTAAACTAGGTCCGATTTTAGGGTTCATAATTCAACGCGTTCTTGAGAAAAATAGCTTTTTGATCCTTACAGTTAGTATTTCGCGAATTAGAAAGTGTTTTAGCATAGTTGAATTCGTGACATAAGAACTTCACGAACTCGGGATCGCGAAGTATAAAGTTTGCAAACTATAGAATGGTTCGCGAACTCGTTCCGCGAATTAGATAGTTGGCGAACCGAAGTTTGACGGGCTTGGAATTTCGCGAACTCAACAAGTCACATGGCATAGATACGCGAAATCATGTTCGCGGGTCCGCAAAGTCACGAACTTATCGAGCTTCACGAACGGGACTTGGCGAATCGAGGTTTGCGAACCCATTGGAGTTTGGCGAATCCGAAGTGGCGAACTCTAGTATGCGAATTTAGTATGGGACTTCAGATGTCGCGAACTCGAGCCATTTGGCGAATCCAAGGTGAACTTCGCGAATCCAGGCAAGCCGCGAACTGAATTTGGCGAACCCATACTTTGGCGAATTCATACTTTGCGAATTGGGAGTATTTTGCGGACTCACACACACACTTCACGGGCCGATCATAATTGGCGAATCCAAGCAAGGTTGGCGGGTAACATTTTGCGAACCCAGAAATTGGCGAACTCTAAGAGCTAGGGATTTCGCAAACTCGGCTGGTGCAATTTTTGCGAAGTCTTCACAAGCTGCGAATCTCATATTTGCGAATTGAGGGCGACATTTGGCGATACCCTAGTTGGTGAACTCCTCAAGGATCGCGAACCGAGCATGTTTGGCGAACTCATGAGCTAAGTTAACGTTCTGCGAGTCCAAGGTTTTGCGAACCCTAATGCACGAACTTGGCGAGGAAGAGAATTGCAATCCATGAGTTTTACGTGTCATGACATTTCGCGAAACACCATTTGGCGAACCATAGTTCAAGGAGGATTGCGAAACCTCATACGATGATCATTTGGCGAATCGGACCTTTTGCAAATTCATACGATTCGCGAATCCAAACCACCCAACGAACTTGGCGAATCCCTTAACTCTTTAAGATGTGATTCGCAAATCATTAGATGCCTAATTGGCGAACTTAAATTGGCGGAACCGATAGTTGTCCAAATAGCAACCCGCGAACCATACTTAGTCAAAACTTCCGCTAGACACCACGAATTTAATTAATATAGTTGTAGTATAAAAATATCAAGTCCTTAAGTAATAAACTTGTTAACTAGCGTACTGACCTTAATATTTATGCTTAAAGGTCAGGAGTTAGGGGAATACCCGGGTCAGGTAGCGACTAACCTACGGACGCCAGGTAAGTGGAAATCCAACTACAACACATAGCATATGTGTATGTGCTTAATTCATGTGATTACGTGATAAGGTGCTTACGTGTTTACGTGAACTTGTATGATATGGTTGCATGCTTTCGGTAAGCGTTATGGCGTTAACGCATTATGCATATGCATGAGCATGCACGACACATTTGGGGGTAATGAAATGATGAGCGTGCATGATTATGTCACAAATAGCGAAAATTAAATGCCGAGGTGGACGAGGATATTATTAGTAAAGTTAAGTGGCGGCTTCTGGGGCACCGAGACGGCGTTGATGAGCCGTCGGCGACGTTGATGCGTCGCCAGTATACGACGTTGATGCGTCGGGGATGCCATGGTTGGGTTGATGCCCTCATGGTCGGGTTGATGTCCTTATATCCCTGATTAGCGTGGTTGGGCTGATGCCCTCATGCTTTAGTATGGCTGGGTTGATGCCCTCATACTTTGGGCTAATGCCCGTGGTTGGATAGAGCTCTTTACGGTGTACGCCTGGGTAAAAGTCTGGCAAGGGCCCTAAGATATAAGATATGAGATTGAGTTCGATCTATAAAACGTAAGATGCACGGGCGTGGGTTGCCTTTGCGGGGTTTTTATCACGTGCACGTCATACATGATTTCTACTTACTAAAGCATATCGCTCACCCCTTACGTTATATGTTGTAGGTGCGAGCGACCACGGTACGTGATCGCTTAGGGGGCAAGGCAAGCTTTTGACGCTTCCAGCAGCTTTTGGGGTGGAAGTGTGTGCATGGATGACGACCTGTGAGGCCGGGCGCATAGAGATTCTTTTGCTTTGCATGTATACACATCTCGTGAAATTAGGGTTCATATGATGTTACGAGTTCATGTAATTCTTTTGTCATGTATAGAAACGACTTCCTTTATGAAAAAGGAAAAATTCATACGCATTTCCGCATGTCTTTCAAACAAATCATCACTAGGCACCTAGGATAACGATAGAATAGGTATTCGGGACAGCGGGTCCTGACAGAGTGGTATCAGAGCTTCGGTCACAGGTTCTGTGGACTGTCCATGTATACACACCCAAAAGCGTGGAAGCAGCCTTGCCTGTAAGTGTTACATCTATATGAAGTTTTGTGTCGCATAATTTATAGCCGCGTCCCTGAGGCAGAGAAATCCCTATGTGCCGCGTTCTTACTAAGAGGAGGCGCGGGGCATTGGTGGGACACCATTATGGTGATTGAGAATCCTGCAACCATGAGCTGGGACAGATTCAAGGAGTTGTTCAGGGGCAAGTATCTTACTGCCCCAGTGAGAGCTCAGTGCCTGAACGAGTTCATTAACCTCAGACAGGGGTCAATGACCGTAGCTGAATACATTAGGAAATTTGAGCAGCTGTCGAGGTTCGCTGCCCACATGGTGAGCACAGAGGCTATAAAGATCGACGCTTCCTTGAGGGTCTTAAACCGGAGCTATATCGCGATGTCAGTATGGCGGGATTACAGGGAGCCACGTATGCTCAGGTGGCGGAAAGGGCCATGGTGGCGGAACAGGCCAAAGCTAGGATTGTCCGTGCACAAGAAGCGAAGAGAAAGTTTTCGCAAGTACAAGGAACGCAGTGGAGCGGTGGAAGCCAGAAGCGCCATTTTGTGCCCAAAGGGGGGAAGCCGGACTTTCAAAATAAGCCACCACAACGTCCGCAAGGAGTTCCAAATCGACCACCAAACCCGAATCAAGGGGGATTCCCAGCACTCACCCCAAACTGCCCGAAGTGCGGAAAGAGACACTCCGGCAAATGCTATGCCCAGACCAACAACTGTTTCAAATGCGGGAAGCCAGGGCACTTTTCGAGGCAATGCCCAGAGTGGGCGACAGGAAGTCAAGACGGAGGACAGACAAGACCACAGATGATACCAGCTCGGGTATACACAGTTACCTCGGAGGAAGCAGAGGAAAATCCATCCGTGGTGACAGGTACACTATCTATCCACCAAACTCCCACGTGCATACTAGTAGACTCAGGGGCCACGCACTCTTTTGCATCCATGAAGTATGTGACTAGACTCGGGGTTACGCCTCGTCAGTCTGAGTGCGAATATAATGTAGTAATGCCGCATGGGGATCCGACTAGAACTAACCAGATACTGAGGGATAGTCCGGTGTTAGTTGGCAATAAGGAACTGCTTGTAGATTTAATAGTCATTCCAATGAATGATTACGAGGTCATTCTTGGGATGGACTGGTTGTCGAAGTACGGAGCTGTAATCGACTGTAATCGTAAAGTAGTCACGTTCAACATAGAAGGAAGTGAGCCTTTTACTTTCGCGGGGGTAGTAAAGGAAAGGAGTGTATTTAGAATATCGGCATTAAAGGCCCAACGATTAATCCGAGCGGGATGTGAAGCATATTTCATCTTTGCGATGAAGTCGGAAGAGAGTTCCTTCCCGAAATTGGAAGAAGTACCCGTGATTCGAGATTTCTCAGACGTTTTTCCCGAAGACTTACCAGGGTTGCCACCTAATAGGGAAATTGAGTTCTCCATAGACCTAGTGCCTGGAGCAGCACCTATATCCAAGGCGCCTTATCGGTTAGCGCCGACAGAATTGAAGGAGCTCAAGGAGCAATTAGATGAACTACTACAAAAAGGATTTATTCAGCCGAGTTTCTCTCCCTGGGGAGCGCCAGTCCTGTTCGTAAGAAAGAAAGACGGAACCATGCGACTGTGTATTGACTATAGGGAGTTGAACAAAATAACGATCAAGAACAAGTATCCCCTCCCAAGGATCGACGATCTATTTGATCAACTACAAGGCGCTACAGTGTTCTCAAAGATCGACCTACGATCCGGATATCACCAGCTAAGGATTCGAGAGGAAGATATCCTAAGACTGCCTTCAGTACGCGCTATGGACACTACGAGTTCCTAGTCATGCCTTTCGGGCTGACCAACACGCCGACAACTTTTATGGATCCGATGAACAGAGTGTTCAAACAGTTTTTGGATAAGTTCGTCATAGTGTTCATTGACGACATTCTGATCTATTCAAGGATGAAGGAGGAACACGAGCAACACCTGAGAACAGTTCTTGGAGTATTACGAGGAAAGCAGTTGTACGCCAAATCTAAGAAGTGCGAGTTTTGGCTAGACCAAGTAGCCTTCTTGGGACATATTATCTCCGGAGCGGGAATTTCAGTAGATCCCAGCAAAGTCGAAGCCATCAGCAACTGGCCTTCACCAACAAATGTGACCGAGGTACGGAGTTTCCTCGTCTTGGCAGGCTATTACAGGAAGTTCATCAAAGACTTCTCGAAAATCGTCTCAACGCTGACGAAGTTAACTAGGAAGAACACGCCGTTTCAATGGAGCGAGGAATGTGAGCAGAGCTTCCAAGAACTGAAAAGGCGATTGACTACGGCCCCAGTTCTCACGATACCATCAGGAACCGGTCAGTATACAGCGACGCTTCGAAGAACGGATTAGGATGTGTGCTAATGCAGAACGGGAACGTAGTGGCCTACGCCTCACGTCAATTGAAGGAATACGAGAAAAACTATCCAACGCATGACCTGGAATTGGCAGCAGTGGTCTTTGCCCTGAAGATTTGGAGGCACTACCTATACGGAGAAAGGTGCGAAATCTACACGGACCACAAGAGCCTGAAGTATTTCTTCACGCAAAAGGAATTGAACATGAGACAGAGCCGATGGCTGGAATTGGTGAAGGATTACGATTGCGTAATAAATTACCACCCAGGCAAAGCAAACGTGGTAGCTGACGCCCTAAGTCGAAAAGCGATGAGCACGGAACTGCAACGACTCGAAGTGGAGATCGTACAACTGGGCGAAGTCGAGACTAGATTAGCAGCTTTGACCCTTCAACCGACATTGTCAGAACAAATAAAGAGGGCGCAGGGGAACGATGAGCTCTATATCAAGGTTAAAGGGACACAGACAGAACATCCGGAAATAGACTATGTATTCCGAGACGACGGAAGCATGTACTACAAGGGTAGGTTATATGTACCGGACGATGCAGGACTTCGAAGAATTATAATGGCGGAGGCACATACTACACCGTACTCAGTACATCCTGGAGCTACAAAATTGTACAGAGACTTACGGACGAACTACTGGTGGCCAGGAATGAAGAAAGATGTAGCCAAGTTCGTGAGTTAGTGCCTTATTTTTCAGCAGATTAAGGCGGAGCATCAACGACCGGCAGGAACGTTACAGCCGTTACCCATACCGGAATGGAAATGGGACAATATAACGATGGATTTCGTGAGCGGATTGCCGAAGAATGTGAAAGGGCACGATGCAATCTGGGTAATTGTAGATCGACTTACGAAATCTGCCCATTTTCTGCCAATAAGTACGACATTCACCACGGAGCGATACGCGGAACTGTACATCCAAGAGATAGTACGACTCCATGGAGTACCATTGTCAATAATCTCAGACCGCGACTCAAGATTTCTATCCAAGTTCTGGACAAGCTTACACAAGGCGATGGGTACAAAATTGTCGTTTAGCACGGCTTATCATCCGCAGACGGACGGCCAGTCCGAGCGGACTATCCAAACGCTAGAAGATATGTTACGAGCCTGTGTGCTTGATTTCAAGGGCAACTGGAGCAAGTACCTTCCACTCGTGGAATTCTCGTACAACAATAGTTACCAAGCCACGATTGGAATGGCCCCTTACGAAGCCTTATATGGGCGTAAGTGCAGATCCCCAGTACATTGGGATGAAGTCGGTGACGGGCGATGCTAGGCCCAGATATAATCCAAGAAATGACGGAAATCATCGCGACGATCCGAGAGAGAATGCGCACGGCGCAAAGCAGACAAAAGAGTTATGCGGATCGAAGGCGCAGACCGCTAGAGTTCGAAATCGATGATTGGGTTTTCGTGAAAGTGTCGCCAATGAAGGGCATTAAGAGATTCGGCAAGAAGGGAAAATTGAGCCCGAGATACATTGGTCCCTTCAAGATAGTGAAAAGAGTTGGCGAAGTAGCGTACCAACTGGAACTACCAGCATCGTTGTCACAAGTACACGATGTGTTCCATGTTTCGACTTTGCGAAAATACATCGCTGACCCAAGCCATGTACTAATAAACGACTCGTTGCACCAGCAGTTGAAGCCGGATTTGAGCTATGAGGAAGTGCCAGTGGAAATATTGATGTACGAAACTAAGAGACTTAGGAATAAAGAAATTCCCCTAGTGAAAGTTCTGTGGCGAAATCAGTCGATAGAGGAAGCGACTTGGGAGCGTGAGGATGAAATGAGAGTCCGTTATCCTGAGTTGTTCCAAACGGGCTGATTTCGGGGGCGAAATCTTCTTTAAGGGGGGGGAGGATGTAGCACCCGGGTCCTCGTGAATAGTGGGGCCAATAAATTTGCGTGAATGTTAACTAAAATTATGTGCCTTTCGTGCCTATGTGACCTACGTGAAATTTAGTGGGGAAAATTACGTGTCTAGGTGATTTTGTGAAATTTGGTGCAACTAATTCGTACCAAGTAATCCTTAATTGATTTAGGAAATTTTCGAAAATTTTGTCGAAGAAAAATTGGAGTAATAATACTAGAAATTGGATTATAAGTTAAAGAATGGACTATATTCACAATAGGACTGGAATTTACTCTTAGGCCCATGTTTGAAGTCAAACCTTAGAGACAATGTTCCTCAAATTAAGGGGACTCACGTTACTCACCCATACCTTGGGTAAAATATCTAAAAACCTTTCAATCTCTAAGAGCTCCTTTTTTAAGAAACAATCGACAAGCAAGAGAGAGAGAAGGGAACGAAACATTTTTAGGAGAACTCTTGGAGATCTTGAAGAAGGAACTCAAAAACGAATTGAAGAGCGAGTTGAAGAAGGTATGCAACCTTTCTAAAAGTTCCTACGTTTTAACTTACGATTTAAAATTCTAGGTGTTAATAAAACATGTTTACGGTAGTAACCCACGAAGGCCTAACATTAAGTCTTTGAAAAATGGTTAAATCAGTTCTTAGGGATTTGAAGTTCTTCGAGTTTTTATTGTGTTCTTGAGAAAATAGAAGCTTTGATCGAAGATATAAATCCCGTCATAATCCTCTTAAAGCTCGACTTTATGTCCCAAGTGTTGAACTTAGCATGATTAGGAGGGTTAGCACGAAATAATCTGCCCTAAATTGATGTTTTAAACTAGGTCCGATTTTAGGGTTCATAATTCAACGCGTTCTTGAGAAAAATAGCTTTTTGATCCTTACAGTTAGTATTTCGCGAATTAGAAAGTGTTTTAGCATAGTTGAATTCGTGAAATAAGAACTTCACGAACTCGGGATCGCGAAGTATAAAGTTCGCAAACTATAGAATGGTTCGCGAACTCGTTCCGCGAATTAGATAGTTGGCGAACCGAAGTTTGACGGGCTTGGAATTTCGCGAACTCAACAAGTCACATGGCATAGATACGCGAAATCATGTTCGCGGGTCCGCAAAGTCACGAACTTATCGAGCTTCACGAACGGGACTTGGCGAATCGAGGTTTGCGAACCCATTGGAGTTTGGCGAATCCGAAGTGGCGAACTCTAGTATGCGAATTTAGTATGGGACTTCAGATGTCGCGAACTCGAGCCATTTGGCGAATCCAAGGTGAACTTCGCGAATTCAGGCAAGCCGCGAACTGAATTTGGCGAACCCATACTTTGGCGAATTCATCAACTTCGCGAATTGAAGATCGGCTACTTTGCGAATTGGGAGTATTTTGCGGACTCACACACACACTTCACGGGCCGATCATAATTGGCGAATCCAAGCAAGGTTGGCGGGTAACATTTTGCGAACCCAGAAATTGGCGAACTCTAAGAGCTAGGGATTTCGCAAACTCGGGTGGTGCAATTTTTGCGAAGTCTTCACAAGCTGCGAATCTCATATTTGCGAATTGAGGGCGACATTTGGCGATACCCTAGTTGGTGAACTCCTCGAGGATCGCGAACCGAGCATGTTTGGCAAACTCATGAGCTAAGTTAACGTTCTGCGAGTCCAAGGTTTTGCGAACCCTAATGCACGAACTTGGCGAGGAAGAGAATTGCAATCCATGAGTTTTACGGGTCATGACATTTCGCGAAACACCATTTGGCGAACCATAGTTCAAGGAGGATTGCGAAACCTCATACGATGATCATTTGGCGAATCGGACCTTTTGCAAATTCATACGATTCGCGAATCCAAACCACCCAACGAACTTGGCGAATCCCTTAACTCTTTAAGATGTGATTCGCAAATCATTAGATGCCTAATTGGCGAACTTAAATTGGCGGACCCGATAGTTGTCCAAATAGCAACCCGCGAACCATACTTAGTAAAAAAATTCAGATAGACACCACGAATTTAATTAATATAGTTGTAGTACAAAAATATCAAGTCCTTAAGTAATGAACTTGTTAACTAGCGTACTGACCTTAATATTTATGCTTAAAGGTCAGGAGTTAGGGGAATACCCGAGTCAGGTAGCGACTAACCTACGGACGCCAGGTAAGTGGAAATCCAACTACAACACATAGCATATGTGTATGTGCTTAATTCATGTGATTACGTGATAAGGTGCTTACGTGTTTACGTGAACTTGTATGATATGGTTGCATGCTTTCGGTAAGCGTTATGGCGTTAATGCATTATGCATATGCACGAGCATGCACGACACATTTGGGGGTAATGAAATGATGAGCGTGCATGATTATGTCGCAAATAGCAAAAATTAAATGCCGAGGTGGACGGGGATATTATTAGTAAAGTTAAGTGGCGGCTTCTGGGGCACCGAGACGGCGTTGATGCGCCGTCGACGACGTTGATGCGTCGCCAGTATACGAACGACGTTGATGCGTCGGGGGATGCCATGGTTGGGGTGATGCCCTCAAGGTCGGGTTGATGCCCTTATATCCCTGATTAGCGTGGTTGGGTTGATGCCCTCATGCTTTAGTATGGCTGGGTTGATGCCCTCATACTTTGGGCTAATGCCCGTGGTTGGATAGAGCTCTTTACGGTGTACGCCTGGGTAAAAGTCTGCCAAGGGCCCTAAGATATAAGATATGAGATTGAGTTCGATCTATAAAACGTAAGATGCACGGGCGTGGATTGCCTTTGCGGGGTTTTTATCACGTGCACGTCATACATGATTTCTACTTACTAAGTATATCGCTCACCCCTTACGTTATATATTGTAGGTGCGAGCGACCACGGTACGTGATCGCTTAGGGGGCAAGGCAAGCTTTTGACGCTTCCAGCAGCTTTTGGGGTGGAAGTGTGTGCATGGATGACGACCTGTGAGGCCGGGCGCATAGAGATTCTTTTGCTGTGCATGTATACACAGCTCGTGTAATTAGGGTTCATATGATGTTAGGAGTTCATGTAATTCTTTTGTCATGTATAGAAACGACTTCCTTTATGAAAAAGGAAAAATTTCATACGCATTTCCGCATGTCTTTCAAACAAATCATCACTAGGAACCTAGGATAACGATAGAATAGGTAGTCGGGACAGCGGGTCCTGACAGGAATCACATGACGTATTGTTGTCTACCATGGAACCTAAGACACTGAATGAAGCGCTTAACGATGAATCAGGGTGATTGCCATGGAAGAAGAGTTAGCACAATTCGAAAAGAGCCAGGTGTGGACTCTTGTGGAAAGACCTAACGACAAGTCAATAATAGGCACGAAGTGTGTGTTTCGCAACAAACTGGACGAGAACGGTAACGTAATACGAAATAAGGCCAGGTTAGTTGCCAAAGGTTATTCCCAAGAAGAAGGTATAGAGTTTCAAGAAACCTTTGCACCCGTAGCTAGGCTCGAGTCTATACGTATTTTAGTTGCATATGCATCTTTTAAAAGATGTAAGCTTTTTCAAATGGACGTGAAAAGTGCATTTTTAAATGGTTTTATAAATGAGGAAGTTTATGTCGAGCAACCTCCCGGTTTTGAAAAAGAGGAATTTTCAAATCACGTCTTTAAATTAAACAAAGCTTTATATGGTTTAAAACAAGCCCCTAGGGCATGGTATGAAAGATTGAGTAGGTTTTTATTAGACATGGGCTTTACAACAGGAACAATAGATAACACTTTGTTTATAAAGTGCGAATGGAATCACATACTACTTTTGCAGATATACGTTGATAATATCATAGGCAGCACTGACATCACTCTTTGCGAGAATTTTTCCAAGTCTATGCAACAGGAATTTTAGATGATCCTAATGGGAGAACTCACGTACTTCCTTGGATTGCAAATCAAGCAATTGGATACGGGAACATTCATATCTCAAACGAAGTACACGAAGGAACTACGTGAAAATTCGGAATGGATGATTCCAAGGTACTTCCCACTCCTATGTGTCAGACCGCTAAAATTGACAGTGATGAACAAGGTACGCCTTTTGACAAAACTAAGTATAGAGGTATGATCGGAAGTTTGCTATACCTTACGACAAGTAGACCCGATATTATGTTTGCTACTGGTCTATGTTCTAGATATCAATCGAGTCCTAGGGAATCTCATTTGACAGCAGTCAAGCGAATACTTAGATATTTGAAGGGAACAATCAATCATGGTATGTGGTATCCAAATTCCAACGAATTCCCATTAATGGGATACTCGGATGCGGATTACGCCGGTTCTAGGGAAGATAGGAAAAGCACTAGTGGTACTTGCCAAATACTAGGAAATTCCCTCGTAACTTGGTCAAGTCGAAAACAAAATGTCGTGGCCCTATCCACAACCGAAGCAGAATATATGGCCTTAGGAAGTTGTTCTCAGCAAATCCTTTGGATAAAACAGACCTTGAGTGATTACGGTTTAAGGTACGACCAAATTCCTATTTTTTGTGATAGTACTAGTGCCATTAGTATCACTAAGAATCCCGTACACCACTCTCGAACTAAGCATATAGAGGTGAAACATCATTTTATTCGAGATCATGTTCAGAAAGGGAATATCAGCGTGAACTTCGTAGGAACTAATGATCAGTTGGCTGATATCTTCACGAAACCCGTTATTGAGAGTAGATTCCTTGATATCCGTGACCGATTAGGAATTATTGAACTCAAATAGGAAAAGTGACTAGATATTTTAGCCTTTAGTATTTCCTTGATCTTATCCTTTAGGATCTCCTCGATTTTATTCCTTGATTCTATTAACAATTTTTTCCTTTAATATATCTTCCTTATCTATTCAGATCCTTTTCACTCATAGGGAGATTGTTCTTCTTCCTTCTTCGATACTTATGTCAAAATCTATTTTCAGCCAAAAATTCCTTATTGTTTTTGAACTCTGATCTTAGTCCTTATTTCATTCCTTAATCTCCGCGAGATATCCTCTGATCTTCATTTAATTCCATCTAATGGGCAGTTTCCTTATCCAGCCATGATCTTTGAAATTCAAATTTTGAAATCCTTTCCTTATATGCCTCACGTCTAATCGTTATCACATCTCTCCAAAATCCTTTTCATTCTTATCCAAGAAGTTTTCGGCCTTTCTATTCATCCAATCACTTCTTTATTCAATTTATTCAACCCCAAGTCTTTCACTTCATTATTACGCTCCTCAATCCTTCGATCTCAATCTTGACGAAAACCAAAGGCGCCGGATCTGTCTCTGACAAGAAGCAAAAGGCTGCTCTGATCAAATCCCAATGTCTCCGAAAGCCACTCGTTCGACATCAGGAAGAAAAAGGATATAGAGAGTGACGACGAGCATGGAACCATTGCTGATTGAGACGGAGTATCAAAGGCATCAAGGATGATAGCAGGAAGAAGTTTGATGAGATCTCACGGCACTTTAAAAGGGTTAAAAAAAGTTTATGAAGGAGATCTCCACGGCTCTGAATATCGCTGAAACCTCATCTGCCTCATCTGATAGCGATTCCAGCCCTTAGAACTTCGATCCCTAAAGATCTCCTAGCTTTAGTATGCCTAGTTCCCATCTGCGCTTAGTACTAAGTTCTTTTAGTTTGCTGGTTTTTGGGTTGATAGGTCGTGGTTGGTTGCAGGTTTTTGGTAAGTTGGTGGTGTTTTGGGTCCCTCCTTTTTGATGCTGAAGAGGGAGAATTTGGGGCAATTAATGCCGTGTTTTGGGTGTTTTGGGTTGGTGTCGAGTCGTTCACTTTTTTGGCCCTTGGTTATCTTGGAATGCGATTAATACTATCGGCTTGCTTTTATATGCTTATCTCTTAATCCTCTGTGCTTTAGTTGATGATTTGTTAAGCACTAAGGAATTCCGCACATAGGCAGGGGAGCAAACTGATGTGATGTGATAACTTGCGACATTCTGTGGTAACTTGTGACATTCCATGTGATATGATCTGGTAATTGCTAAATCTTTGCTTCTGTGCCTTACATAGGAGTATTAGCAATTAGACAGGGGGAGCATGCTATGAAATTTGATAAATTTATTTGCTCTGATCATATGTCACATGCTTTGATACTTAAACATGCTACGTGCGTAAATGGCTTCATATCGAGTGTACTCATATGCTTAAGATAGGCATTAATTACTTGTCATCATCAAAAAGGGGGAGATTGTAGACCTTTTTGGTCCAAATGATTATGAGAGTTTTGATTATTCCAGGTAATTATGTAAATTGGGGGGTACAAATTAGAAAACTCGATATGCATGTTATGTGATGTTTAAGTATGTGAAAATGTTCGATTAAGCGCTTAAATGTGATTAAAGTGTTAGGAAAATCGAATTTGAGTGATCTTGTGCTTAACTGGAATATTTATGTGATCACCTTGTTATGAACGTTTTCGTATGAATGGAATCCCATTGCGTGCTATATATGGAAAATATATTATGCTGAGTGATAAGTGAACTGTCTGCGAGAATAAGTTATTTTAGGAAAGAATATTGAAGTGATCACCTATGAACGACTGTATGCTATATATATGGAAAATATATTCTGATTGAGCTGTACATGTGATTGAGTTATTTTAGGAAAGTATATCATTGTGATCACCCGGATATGAATGTGTGCTATATATGGAAAATATATTCTGATTGAGCTGAAAACGTGATTGAGTTATTTTAGGAAGGAATATCGATGTGATCACCCGGATATGAATGACTATGCTGTATATATGGAAAGGATATTCTGATTAAGTGCTTATATGTGATTGATCTATTTTAGGAAAGAATATCAATGAGATATCTGTTGAGTGCGATATTAAGTGACTCTTAAATCAGTGAATCATGATCCTGCTTTCCTTGTGCGACTTAGGATATATTATGGAAAGTGATTAATTGATTGGGCTTATATGTGGTAAGATGCTGATTGAGTCTATTTATGGAATGTGTTGAAATCGGATGAGATCACCATAGTGATTGATTGGAACTCTTGGGGAGATCACACTCCAAGGACATGATTAAACCCCAGTTGGGGATATAACCTGTATAAAAATCTCGTCTCAGTCTACTTTCTGCTATTTACTTTTCTGTGAGACAAACCCGGAACGCGCGTTAATATCTAGGTGATATCGTAAAAAAGCATTTCTGAAGCTAACGTGATCTTTTGAACATGGTTAGGGAGATAACTTTGATACTCGTACTGATTTCTGGGAAATAACATACTCTGCAAATATCTTCTTAAAGAAAAGTATTTTTCAAAGAAGAACAAGCCAAATTTTTTATAGCCTAATTCACCCCCCCCCCCCAATTAGGCATATTTTACACTTCATTACTCTATATATATAGATATGTACATATGGGGTTATATATACTCTATGTAATGCATATACATATATAGCCTTGTACGAAAACTTTATATTCTATGTGAAATGATACCACGGAAGTTTCTAGGTAAGTCTAATATTGACGAAAACTTCGAAGTTTATTAAATAGTAAGGTCCTATACCAACTATTTTATTCACTCGAAGTTTCGTTATATTAAATAATTGAGTCCTTAGCTTATTTCAATTAGCTATTGAAACTTCTTAAATTTCAATTCCGCTCCCTCACCACTTCCAAATTCTCAATTTAGATTCCTAAGTTAAATATTCATCCTATTCTATTACACCTAGGACCCGTATTCAATTTTACGAGTATTACATTCTTTCCCCCCTCAAAAAGATTTTGCCCCCAAAATTTGCCGACTGGTGACTCGTTGTAACGATTTCTCCTATTATCTGATCGATCTGTACCTACCATAGGGACACATTAAATGTGTGACTCAATTTCTAGATCTGCTAATCCTTCATATCTGGACTCGCTCAAATATTCTCTATGTCCTCTAGACGTTCTTATTCCTATTCCCACCACGCTTCCGCTGCGTAACTCTAATATCGAGCAAATCAGAAAAGCGGTGGTCTATGATTGTACTTAAATAGGGCAGGGGTCATCCTTACTTCACACATTTATCCCGCAAAAATAAACATGGGATTTAGAAATCAATTAAAAGTGGGTCTGATTATAAATGTTTCAACATACCCATCATCATTGATGTGTTCGGTTCTTCTTCTTCACTTGTTATAGCGTACACCCGGGCTAGTGCCAGCGGAGGTCGTATTGGCACTTGGGTTGGGTTTCTTGGACGATATTCTTACAATTCCTGGCAATATGTCCCATTTTTCCACACTAAAAGCATCGCGGGTTGGGGCTAGGTCTGGCTCCGAAGCAAATGCCGGTATGGTACCGCCCGCATTGTTGACACTGGGGATTAACAGTTGGAGGTCGAATCGAAAAATTAGACACCCCCATGTTTGGCCTCGAACGCCAGTTTTGTTGTCCCTGGCGATAATTCAGATTGTTGATGGGGCCTATTTTGAAATTTTGACGTTTCTTATTACCGCCATTTCCTTGCGGGTTTTCATTTCTTCTCTTTGCCTCTTGCGCTTCCACAATTTGGGCCTCCGCTTGTTCTGCGATAAGTGCTCGTTCTGCCACTTGAGCGAATGCCACGTTTCGAGTTCCAGCTATACTAACATCTCGATAGATCTCGGGTTTGAGACCTACCTGGAATCGTTCTATCTTTAAGGCATCATTCACCACCATGTGCGGGGTGAAGCGTTCCTCAAACTTGCGGATATATTCCGCGACGTGTTTATGCATTGTTTGAGGTTGATAAATTCATTCATCTTTCGGGTTCTATCGTAGTCATGAAACACTTGTCGCGGAACAATTCTTCAAATCTTTCCCACGACATAGTTGACCGACACGTGGTGTGCTAATATAATGTGCAAGTGCGACAAGTGATAAATAAAATGAATACGTAGTTGCTATCACCGATGTGCGATGGGCAGTGGACCTATCTTTTGTAGTGCAGTAAAGTGAGTAAACGAGTATCGAACACGAGGAATGGATTGATTACTAGTAATAACCTATCGACTCGATATCTAGCCTAAATAAAGTACGCAAGTTGTTTTTATTACGAACTAACCTAACAGACCAATCCTAAAGCAACGAGAGATTCAAAGAACACGGCTAAAACTGGTAAGAGTGCTTCAAATAATAAAGATGTGCTCGGGATTCGAATGCTGCTAGGTACTATCGGCGAAGACAATAAAATTGCTCCTACGTGATTAAAACTAAATCGCAGTACTTTCCTACCCACTCACGAATTTGCTATCGCTCTAAACGCTCGCGGGGATCCAGAATTCAATAATTACTAACGGCGAGGATCGAGTATTTGCTTTCGCCCTATACTCAAATCCTATCATCTATGAATGGTATAATCGTTGTTTAGCTGTCGCCCTTAACGATTTCTCACACATTCACTTTAACACATAGACATGTTACAACGAAGAAACACTTTCATAGATAGATCAATAGTCAAAACACACGAGTCACGATATATATATGTCTTAACTACAAAATAACCTCGCGTTCATTTACTCCCAAACACACAGGGAGTTTAGCTACTCATAATTGACGGGAAAACAATGAAAGAAATATAAAATAAGGGTGAAGAATGTTGGGGTGGGCCCGATTAATCGATGCCATCCCCCGAACAGCGCAACGTGGCGATAGCGGAAGCGCATTTTGAACCGAGCGGCGCAGGGTGCCGAATTTTCGATTTTCAACATCTAAATTCGACCTACCACCCTTTTGCTTCTCCCGAGGGTCCAAGATACTGCCCTGGGCCTCAGGAGACCATTTCTAATTCAAATTTCCCAAATCAAATTTAATACAAATTTATTCGAATTAATAATTTCGTTGCAAACTAGTTCGAACAAAGCGGCAGCCGAGAACTTTTTGACTATTTAGCAACTGAAACAATTTCCGATTGATACCAAATTTTCCAGAATGACTATATACTTCCCAACGATTGCAACGAGGGGTCTTTCGAATCATTCTGATCTCGTTTGATATTTTTCGCAAAATCAAATCAGTGGTTCGAAATTATCAGTTCGACCAAAGCAGTAGTCTGCCGTCTTTCGACAGTCTGACAACCGAAATGATTTCCAATCAATACCAAATTTTCCAGATTGATTCTACACTTCCCGGCGATTGCAACGAGGGGTCTTTCGAATCATTCCGATATCGTTTGGTATTTTTCGTAAAACCAAATCAGTAGGGTTCGAAATATACCTCGGCGTATGTGATTACACCTCGGATGAGCATCGGAGCGCCTCGTCTGATTCCCGAGGCCTCCGGGCTAGATAGTCATGCCGGTATGCGTATTCATATTTTCATCTGAAAAGGGCCATTTCAAACCGAAGAACCGAAAGAGATGCTGGTATAATATTGGGTCTCCCCCTCCAGCAGGAACAAAAAAGGTTGTATTAAAGTTTCGATCAGTTAATAACATGGTAATTGCCCCTGCCAGTACTGGAAGTGATAATAAAAGTGGGAATGCTGTCACTAGAATGGACCAAACAAATAGGGGTGATGGGTGAAAGGCCAACCAAGATCGGATATAGCTGGTTTTCCGCGAAATCTATTTCAGTAGAGCGTATGATGTCGATGGCCCGAGGTAGAGCACTCAGCAGTTAAAGCCCGGCAATCACCTCCGTAAAGTCGGCTGCGTTACGCCGATGGCCCGTGTTCCATTTCCGAACACTTGCGAGCCTAGCCAACTAGCGACAAACCGAAATAGTGAAAGCAAATCTGTCAATGACCCTATCAGTCTGAGGCTGCTATAGTCATTCGTTCAATCATTGACAACATCCTAGTCATGCGATCGAGTCGAATACTAGCCGTATGTCCGAATACACGATCTCTCCGATCACCAATATCTCAATCACGGCCCACAACCTCTCAGGTAATCAGTGACACTACCGATACTAAGTGGCCGTCAATGGATAAGTCATATTCGGATATCTAGTCACCCACCTAGAATCCTTAGACTTACAGACTTTTTATTTAATGCTGAGATTAAGGACCATCCGGTGTCTCCTCCCTCGTCTTCACGAGAATCAGACGTCCAACTCAAACATTCGGGTGTTATTTATTTATCGCACTGCCAAAGGCCAAGCAGACTTTAAATTCGATAAATAAATAATAATGCCTTTATTATAATGAAAATAATATTCCCTACTTTATTTTGACAATATATACAATAAAACTGTCTATCGACCTATACATCATTGTGCGTCCTATACTATTCCTAATCCTTGTATGGCATTCCGAGGGCACACTCCCTAACAAAGATTTCATGATCTTTGATAAACGTATTTTAATGCGTTTATCATATTAATTATTCGGGGTATAATAGAAACTTAACAATGAATTCATGCATTTATTCGATATATTTACACTTGTTTTGTTGTTGAAGGAGCTTAGGACGAGTTTCGGGCGAAAAGGAGCGAAAACGAGGCAAAACGGCGCGAAAAGGGTCACACTGCCCTCGGTCACGGCCAGACGCATTACGCGTCACGGCCGTGACGAGGGACAGAAAGCGACGGAGAGGGGTACTGATGACGGTCACGGCCGAGACGTGCTTTGCACCAGACCGTGACACTCGGCAGAGAATCAGGACGAAGACACTGTCGGTCGTCACGGCCGTGACGACCCCTGCACCAAACCGTGACGCAAGGCAGAGACTGTGCTGATGACGGTCACGGCCGTGACGTGCAATGCGCTTGGCCGTGACCTTTGACAGAAAGTGACGAGACGCGAGCGGTGTTGGTCACGGCCGTGACGGCCCATGTCCCAGGCCGTGACCGACACGGGAATAGCTATAAAAAGCCCAAATTCGTCCCAAAAAGGGCACAACTTACCAGAGATCAATTCCCAACCATCCAGAGACGAAATTAGGGCTAAAAGAACAGGAAATCCCGTCCCGGAGCGCAAGAGACGGATCAACGAAGAATTCACGCCGAATTAACGAAAAACGAAGATCTTTCCACCAGATCACCTCAGATTCATCAGTAGGAAAGATCATGAGTTCTTCATCCTTATCTTTTAATTCTTTAGTTGTTTCTCCGTCAATTATGCATAGCTAAATCCCCGTTGTGTTCGGGATTAGATGAACGCTAGGATATTTCGTAGTTAAGACATATATTATCGTGACTTTGTGTTTTTGACTATTTATCGCTCTATGAATAAGTTTCGTTGCTTTACTATGTCTATGTGTTAAAGTGATTGTGTGGAAAAACGTTTAGGGCGACAGCTAAACAACGTTTAGGCCGTTCATAGAAGATAGGATTCGAGTATAGGGCGAAAGCAAATACTCGATCCTCGCTGTTAGTAATTATTGAATTTTAGATCCCCGTGAGCGTTTAGGGCGACAGCAAATTCGCGAGCGGATAGGAAATTACTGCGATTTAGTCTTAAGCACTTAGGAGCAATTTTACTGTCTTAGCCGATAATACCTAGCGGGATTCGAATCCCGAGCACGTCTTTATCATCTGAAAACTTTCGCATCAGTTAGTCACGTCCTTTGAATTTCTGGTTGATTTAGGAGCGATTTGTTAGGTTAAGTCGTCAAACAATTTACGCACTTTATTTAGGCTAAATATCGAGTCGATAGGTCATTACTAGTACTTGATTTATTCCTTGTGTTCGATACTCGTTTACTCACTTTACTGCACTACAAACGATAGGTCCACTGCCTATCGCACGTCGGTGATAGTAATTAGGTATACGTTTTATTTATCACTTGTCGCACTTTCCATTCACACACCACGTGTCGATCAAGTTTTTGGCGCCGTTGCCGGGGAATAAATTGATATTAGGAACACCGTAGTTTGGTACTTTAGCCACTTTTGTTTTGACGTTTTCTTTGTTTTTTTTACTATTTGCGTTATTTGTGTTATTTGCGTTAGTTGTTTTCCTGCGTCGCTATTGATTTCGTATTCTTATTCGACGTATATGTTTACTTCTTCGCTAATTTTCGTTTCTCACTCATTGTAGGTCCGATTCAGCGGTGAATGACCCGAAGCCATCCATCGGGCCCCATCGTTGACGCAGACCCGGATTTTGAGCGAAAGTTACGAAGGAAACTTAAGTACAATACCGAAGGAGCATCCACCAGCTCTCAGGATCCATTAGTCTGTTATTCAGAGGATAGTTCGCAGGAATCCATCCAAAATTCACGTGTAGAGGCAGCCGTAGATAGCCCCTACACAGAAGTAGACATGGCGGACCACCGAGTGCCCGTCCATAACATTCCCGAGGAGGAACCATCACTTCAGGACCTCCTCAAGAACGCCGCGCTAGGCGGTAGGAGTCGGCGATTGTCATTCCGCCGATAGAGAACAATAACTTCGAGCTGAAGCACTCATGGCTTCAGATGATTTTCCAGACGGCCCAGTTCGAGGGAAACCACGATGACGATCCTTACTCCCATCTGAAGGCGTTTCTGACGGTGATCGACACCATCAAAATCAATGGTGTTCCGGGCGACGCGATTAAGCTCATGTTATTCCCGTTCTCTTTGAAGTTCAGAGCCAAGGATTGGCTTGAGATGTTACCACCTCGCTCAATCACTACATGGGAGGAGCTGCGAGCCGCGTTTATCGGCCACTACTTCCCACTGTCGAAGGTGCTACGATTGAAGACAGAAATCTCTTTATTCCATCAGAAGGAGTCTGAAAATCTTTACGAGGTGTGGGAGCGTTACAAGGCGCTATTGAAGAGGTGCCCACAGCACGGGATGTCGAAGGCAGCCCAGATCAACCGATTCCACGAGGGGCTCAATGATCAGACGGTCCATATGTTAGACGGAGCCGCAGGAGGAGGGCTCGTGAAGCTCAACGCCACTGACGCGTGGAATTTGATTGACTACTCGAGGAACAGTTTCATGAGGGGCAATGCCCGGATGAAGACAACCGGTGTGTTTGGAGTTAGCGAGGAGACGGCCACTAATGCCAAGATCGAGGCGCTCCAGCAGCAAATCGCTTCGACGAACTCACAATTGCAGACAGTGATTGGTGCATTGCTTCCCAAGTCCGGGCAGACTCAGCCTGTGAACGCCGTGGCCACCACCACACCGACACAGCACACGCCTTACGTACCATTATGCAAGATTTGCGGCGCAGCCCACGAGACCTCAGATTGCCAACTTGGGCAGCCGCTGGAACACGTAGATTATATGGGAAATTACCAAGGCGGCCAGCGAAGTTTCCAGCCTCGGGCACATCCTAACTTGGCGTACGGGAATCAGAACCATCAGAGCCAAGGACCACCAGGATTTCAGCCCCGACCTTCCGGATTCCAAAACGGGCCACCACGACAGTACCAGAGTGCGCCCGCGGGAGGATCCGACGACATGAGGGAGATGAAGGACATGATGAAGACGCTTCTCACGAATTTCAGCAGCACCACCGCAGCCCACGAGAGCCGAATGACGAAGATGGAGGAGTACATGGAGGCGAATGACTTGCGTGCTCAGAACACAGACGCCTCGCTCAAGAAACTGGAGCAACAGATGGGCCAGATGGCGAAGCAGTTGGCGGGGCGCACTCAGGGATCGCTCCCGAGCTACACCGAGCCGAATCCCAAGGAGTACTGCAAGGCAGTGACGCTGAGGAACGGGCGAGAACTACAAGAAGTGCCCGCCAAAAAGAAGGCCAAGGAGAATGCCAACTTCGAGAGCCACGACGAGCTCGAAGTTGAGGAGGTCAGGGGCGACGACACCGAGAAGGCCGACGCTGAGAAGGAGAAGGTCGAGCCCGAGAAGGATAAGGTGACGGAGATTCAGCGGCCACCGGTGAAGCCATATCAGCCGAAGATCCCGTACCCGGCCCGACTAAAAAGGACAAGAACGAGGCGTAGTTTGGTAAATTTATGGGTATGTGTAAGAATTACATATTAACTTACCTTTTGTTGAAGCTATTACGCAGATGGCCAGCTTCGCCAAATTCTTGAAGGACTTGCTGACGAACAGAAGGAAGCTCGAACACGTCTCCACCGTTTGCCTACGAGGGGAGTGCTCGGCGATCCTCCAAAGCAAGATTCCTAAGAAGCTAAAGGACCCAGGGAGTTTTACTATTCCCTGTCTCATAGGAGATTTAGTGATTGAGCGTGCGTTAGCAGACCTAGGCGCTAGTATTAATCTTATGCTGTATTCTATGTTTAAGCGTTTAGGACTAGGCGAGCCACGACCCACTAGGATGAGCCTCCAATTAGCGGATAGGTCGTTAAAGTACCCTCGAGGTGTTATCGAGGACGTCTTAGTTAAAGTCGATAAGTTTGTGATTCCCGCAGATTTCGTCATCTTAGATATGGAGGAAGATGAAAATGTTCCCTTGATTTTAGGTAGACCATTTTTAGCCACAGGGGAGACTATGATAGACGTTAGGAATGGGACGTTAACCTTGACGGTAGATGGGGAAAAGGTTACCTTTGATATGGCCGACTCGATGAAAAAGAGTAGCGAGCAGGATGATAAGTGTTATTTCTTAGACGTATTTGAGCACGACTTTCTCTTTTCCGTGCAAGGTCTATCACAGGTTGGTGATCCGGACACACACACGCTTATGGCCATCGACGAGTGTGGGGAGGAAGTCGACGAGCCCATTATAGCCATCGATGAGAGCAGCGAAGAGGACAAGGAAAAAAGCTCGGTTGAGGAGCCACCGGTCCTGGAGTTGAAGCCGCTGCCCGACCACCTCGAGTACGCATTCCTTAGCAGCAATGGAGGACTGCCGGTCATCATCTCGTCGAGCCTCGACGACGGACAGAAAAGCGAGCTCTTAGACATGTTGAAGGCGCACAAGAAGGCTTTGGCGTGGAAGATATCCGACATAAGGGGTATCAATCCGAGCTACTGCACGCACAAGATCCTCATGGAGGACAACTTCAAGCCGGTCGCTCAACGTCAAAGGCGCCTCAATCCCAACATGAAGGACGTTGTCAAGAAGGAGGTGATCAAATTGCTAGACGCGGGAATGATCTATCCCATCTCAGACAGCGCGTGGGTCAGCCCGGTCCAAGTGGTCCCAAAGAAAGGAGGCATGACGGTCGTCACCAACGACAAGAACGAACTGATCCCGACGAGGACCGTGACCGGATGGCGCGTCTGCATTGACTACAGGAAGTTGAATGATGCCACGCGAAAGGATCATTTCCCTTTACCATTTATTCATCAAATGTTAGAAAAGCTAGCGGGTCACTCATTTTATTGTTTCCTTGATGGTTTGTCAGGTTATCTGCAGATTCCCATAGCACCTGAGGACCAGGAGAAGACCACGTTTACGTGCCCGTTCGGCGTTCGCGTACCGAAGGATGCCGTTCGGCTTATGCAATGCCCCAGCCACCTTCCAGCGATGCATGATGGCCATATTCGACGAATTGGTAGGTGAGGTAATGGAGGTATTTATGGACGATTTTTCTGTTTTTGGGTCGTCGTTTGATGCATGCTTGTCAAACCTGAAGCTCGTACTCGCCCGATGCGAGGAAACGAACTTGGCACTTAATTGGGAAAAGTGCCACTTCATGGTTCGAGAGGGTATAGTCCTCGGTCACAAGATCTCCTCTAAAGGAATCGAAGTTGACCGGGCTAAGTTAGAAACCATAGAAAAATTGCCTGTCCCCTCGAACGTGAAGTCGATTAGAAGCTTTCTAGGACATGCGGGATTTTATCGTAGGTTTATCAAAGATTTTTCTAAGATTGCACGTCCTATGTCTAGATTGTTAGAGAAAGATGCCCCGTTTGATTTTGATGATGAATGTCTGCATGCTTTCAATTTACTTAAGGAAAGACTTATTGTAGCACCTATTATGGTAGCCCCTGATTGGGGGCTGCCCTTTGAACTAATGTGCGATGCTAGTGACTATGCAGTTGGGGCCGTGCTAGGGCAGCGTAAGGACAACCACTTCAAATCGATCTACTACGCGAGTAAGACGCTAGACGCAGCCCAGGCCAATTACACGACCACCGAAAAGGAGCTGTTGGCCGTCGTTTTCGCTTTCGACAAGTTCAGGTCATATCTAATCCTATCTAAAGTTATTGTTTTTACTGACCACTCTGCCCTTAAGTACTTGTTAGCAAAGCCCGATGCCAAGCCACGGCTAATTCGGTGGATCATGCTACTGCAAGAATTCGACATCGAGATTCGCGATAAGAAAGGTGCAGAGAACTTGGCGGCGGATCACCTCTCTCGACTAGAGGAGTCCGAGATATATCAGAAGAACGAAAGGGCGATACACGATCGGTTCCCAGACGAGCACCTCTACGCGATACATGTGGTAAGTGACGACACCCCTTGATTTGCAGATTATGCTAACTATCTTGTTGCAAGGGTCCTACCAAAGGAGTACACGAGTCAGCAAAAGAAGAAATTCTTTTCTGAGTTGAGGTACTACTTTTGGGAAGACCCGTATCTTTTCAGGCGATGTGCAGACCAGGTAATATGGCGATGCGTGGCGGCCCCAGAATCGACGCAAATCCTTAGACATTGCCACAACAGACCGACCGGAGGGCACTATGTAGCAAATCGTACCGCTCAGAAGGTGTTGGAGAGTGGATTTTACTGGTCCACGATCTTCAAGGACGCCCAAAGGTACGTTGACACTTGTGATCAGTGTCAGCGCACAGGTAATCTCTCCAAACGCGACGAAATGCCTCAGAATTTCATTTTGGTATGTGAGATATTCGATGTGTGGGGTATAGATTTCATGGGTCCATTTCCTAGCTCATACAATAATAAGTACATCCTAGTTGCCGTCGATTATGTGTCTAAGTGGGCCGAGGCGCAAGCCTTACCCACAAACGACGCTAGGGTAGTCGTTAGTTTTTTGCGAGCGTTATTTTCACGTTTTGGGGCACCTAGATGCATTATTAGTGATAGAGGCACTCACTTTTGTAACACCCAGTTTGCACGCACTTTAGAACGTTACGGTGTTAAACATAGCCTATCCACCCCGTACCATCCCCAAGCTAGTGGTCAAGTCGAAGTCGTGAATCGCGAGTTGAAACGCATTCTAGAGAAAACTATAGAGGGGAACCGTAGGGAGTGGGCGAACAAGTTAAATGATGCACTTTGGGCATATAGGACTGCGTATAAGACTCCCATAGGCACCACACCATATAGACTAGTCTATGGAAAAGCATGCCACCTTCCCGTAGAAATAGAACATAAGGCATATTGGGCAATTAAGTCCTTGGATCTTGATTTGGGGAACGCCGGCGGAAAGCGGCAACTCCAAATCAACGAGTTAGATGAGTGGCGTTTATCGGCTTACGATAACGCCCGCATGTACAAGGAACGCTCTAAGGCCTATCACGATAAGAAAATTAGGCAAAGGCGAGAGTTTCAGGAAGGGGATCAAGTCCTTCTTTTTAACTCTCGACTTAGGCTTTTTCCTGGCAAGCTTAGATCACGCTGGTCAGGACCGTTCACTGTTACCCGTGTTTTCCCTTACGGTACTGTTGAGATTTCAGGTATGGAGCAGGGTACTTTTAAGGTAAACGGCCATAGGTTGAAGCACTATCTCGCAGGCGAGGAAGACGGGACCGAGAAGGAAGTGCTGTACATGGACTTCCAAACTTGAGCGAACGAGACGTCCGGCTAAAGACGGTAAAGTAAGCGCTTCTTGGGAGGCAACCCAGGTATTCTTATTTATTTCTTTAAAAAAAAAAAATTTAGGGCGGTCACGGCCAACTGCTTAAGCAGTCACGGCCGTGACGTGCGTACATATGCACACTGCCAAGAGTCATGGCCAGAGGCTTAAGCCATCACGGCCGTGACCTAGAGGGAGCTCTCGTCGACCCTTCTGCCCCATGTCACGGTCAACTGCTTAAGCAGTCACGGCCGTGACCTAGTCCAGAGGCACTTACTGCCTGTTGTCACGGCCAACTGCTTAAGCAGTCACGGCCGTGACTCCTTCGACCTCATAAAAAAAAATTTATTAAATAATATCTCGATATGGTCACGGCCTATGACGCGAACGTCACGGCCGTGACCGGAGCCATAGGCGTGCACTGCCTCTCGTCACGGCCAAGACCTTTATAGGTCACGGCCGTGACGCTAGCGGATTTAATTGAAATCCACCCTCTTTTTTTCTTCTATTCTTCTCTCTCTCCCTCTTCTCTCACTCTCTCTCGCGATTTTTCTATCTCCCACCAACACCACCACCCATAAATCACCATCATCACCGCCGTCGTCGTCCTCCCAACTCCGGCGACACCCACAACACCACACTCAACCTCCATTCAATTCGATTAAGAAGACAAGGTATGAATTTTCTTCTTCTTTGCTATTTCGATCTAAATCTTGGAGAATCTCATCGAAATTGTTAAATTTTGGATATGAATCTGTTCTTAATTGTTCATTACATGATATATCTACTATTGGGTATGCTTAATTCGTTGAAATTAGTTGCGAATTTTCGGATTTTGATGACGAACCCTAATTTTCGAAATTGGGGCTTTTTGAATTGGGACCAATTTTGTGTTTAACTTGCTCTAATTATTGGTAGATACATGCTAGGAGCTCTTCAATCATGCTTAATTACGTGAATTGACGTTGAATTGCGACATGTTTACGAAGAACCCTAATTTCGATTTTGGGGCTTTTCGAAATTAAGCCCAATTTCGTGTTCTTCGTGCTATTTTATGATGATTACATGCTATTGACATGTTGGGTATGCATAATTTGTTGATTTGGAACATTAATCTTGGATTTGATATGCTTACCCCAACTTGCCCGTGATATGTTCGACAAAATGCCGCTTTGAACTTTTTCAGGTGATCGAGATTACTACATGTCTCCTGTAAATATTTTGGTCGAGTCAGGTTGCTTGCGTTTATTTGCTATCTCTTTGAGCTCACACTTTCACTTTCAGGTACTATGGGTAAAAGTCGATCCTCAGCCTCACGTGACCCGGCCTCGCGTTCGCCGGTTCGTCAAAGGCGACGCGGGCCCCCGCCGACAATGCTTTAAGCCATGGGTCAGTTCACTGACGAGGCCCAGACGGCGCGATACACCAGGCTGAAGGGAATGGAGTTCATAGCCATGGACCAAATCGACCACGAGACGCTGGCGAAGCACCACATCGACCAGCAGGTTGCCCAGTACTTATCACTTAGTGGATGGAACACCTTCCTGGCCATCGACGAACCGGCGTACAAGGAACTCACGCTGGAGTTCCTTGCCACGTTCTCCTACGACGAATACGGTGACAGCAAGCTCAGATTCCGGGCGTTCAATGAAGATCAGATAGTGAGGGACGACAATCTGTGCCGTGCACTTGGCGTACCACGTCCACACCCACACCAGCCCTACGCGACCTATTTCGATAACCCGGCCGGACGACAGGGTTGCTGGGCTGACATCGCTCGACCCGGCGAGCCGGCGTACAGCGCGAAGACGTCGAAGGCGTCTGCACTGAGGAGCCCAGGACTGCGCTACATTCACCGCCTCCTGACGACCTCGCTTACACCGAGGGGTGACTCGCACGGAGCAGTCACCCTCCGCGACTTATTCTACCTGGCCAAGCTCCAGCGAGGCGAACGAGTCCATTTGGGGATGGCGGTGGCCCACGCCTTCAGCGCTCAGGCGGAAGCACGACGCAATGGGAAGATCGCTGTAGGACCACTCATCACCAAGGTGATCAAGGGATTGGGCTACTGGCCAGAGAATGCGCCCGAGATGGAGATTGTAGGCGGGCGCCACCCCGTGAACGAGGAGGCATTAGTGAAGATGAAAATGCTCGTGAAGGCGCCCACCTGGACTCGCGCCAACAAGGTGTACATCTGGCACGAGATGTATCGCGGCCAGACCGACCACGGAGCCGTCCCCGACGACCAGCTCTACCTCGAGGGTCCCCATCCAGTGGAGACAGACACGACGACTACAGGGCCCTCCTACTCATCTGGCGTCGCCCGCTTCGCGTCTACAGCGGATCTAGAAGCGCTGCGCCAAGACATGATGCGCATGAATGCCGACTCGCTACAGAGGGACGACGAGCTCCAGCGATACAACGAAGAGACTCGGCGCCGACAGGAAGAGTACGAGCGCCAGAACGAGGAATCCCACCGCCGTTACGACGCAGAGCTAGAGCGTTATAACCAGGCCCTTCAAGCCATGGACACGGCGCTCAAGTATTCCCAGCAATCGATGGCTTTCCTGCGCCCGAGGCCACCATCACCACAGCCACCACCGCCTTAGGGATTTCTTCTTTTTCCTTTATGACATTGCGTTTTCTTGCGTAGTCGCGTGTGTTTCCTTTATGACATTGCGCTTATAACTAAGTTTCTAGTTAATCTTATGACTACTCTCTTTTCGTGTCTCTTGATCTCTAGCTAGCGCCAGGATACGCCTAATGGATTACAACACGACCTTCACGCGCATAATAAACAACTACGACACGACCACGTCAGGGGAGTCCCGTTCTTTTAAACTCTTTTTCTTTCCCTTTTATCATTTTCACGTTGAGGACAACCTCTGACTTAAGTGTGGGGAGGGGAATGTAGTTTTAGAACTTACGTGAAAATTTTTAAATTTTTATGACGGTCCGTGAGTCGTTGAGTTCGTTGGAAAGGCATGAACTACTGAATCAGGCATGATTGTTTGCGCTTATCTCGAGTTGGTCTGCATTCTATGAAATTCTGTGAGCAATTAGGACATGCATGACTGATTGAATCTTATCTGCCTGAATAGATATAGCACTGTTTTGAGAGATCCGTACACATAACCCTGTTACGTTTGAGAGTTTGAGCCTGACGAGCTTATGCTCATTTTTCTTGGTGTGTGACGTGCCTAGTCTATATCTCTCTAGAACTTGCCTGTCTGATGCGTGTTGAAATTGTTTTGGCGTGTTAGTGTGAAAATGATGAGGGCAATAGGAATCAAGTCCCGGGCCAAAATTTTCTTAACCATGACGAACCCCATTAGTTAGCCACGTTGAACCTAAGCCTATTCGTTGCTACCTCGTATGTTATAAAATGCCCCTGACCCGAATAAGCCTCCAGAAATTTTATGAGCCTGAGTTGATTAGAATAAATCAGAAGTCGAACTTGAAAGTTACTGTTCCAGTGTTTGATTTGATGTTCTTCTCTGCTATTCATGAAATGACTCGTGCCTTACTTGACCGTTTTCTGAAATGACCCGATCCCTTGCATAAGCCTGCCCATAAGCCTTTGGAAAGATATAGGTTTCGGTAATAAGTATCCTTAGGTACACGGCATTCGCTGTGACGATGTATTCTATGCGACAAAAGCCGAAACTTGATGTTTTTAGGGAATAAGGGCAGTGCACAAAAGTAGAGCGTAACTAAGGTGAAAGGGTAGAAAATGAAAGGGAACTGAGTCGAGAGGGTCGGGCAGAAAAGTCTAGGATTTCAGAGCGAGAACGTTGAGTCTGATGTTGGGACGTGTGACTGTCTGATTGATCATGCTATATTCTCTGATAATTTTCGAGCACGTGTCCTAGCTCTAGGATTAAGTGTTCATTATTTATGCTTGCTGCTTCATGATTGTTCGACTCGTTTTTCCCCGAAAAGACCCTCAGATTTATACTTGCCCTTTGAATAGTAGAGATGCGATTAACTTGCAAGTTTATGGTAGGGGTTGGACTAGTGCAAGAATTGAGAACTCATCTTATGCTACCCTATACATTTGAGTGAATTGAGTGAACCCTTGTGAGGTATAGGTCTCGATTTGCAGCGCTAGGGAAGCTCATGATTGATAAGTGCAGGTCATTAGTGTAATGTCCGTGATTGTTTACTTGATTTCGTATCGTGCTTTCTATGCTTTGATGATAAATTGCGAACAATCATGCCGTTATCCTGATTAGATGCCTCTTCTGAACTCTAATTTACTTGAGGACAAGCAAATTCTTAAGTGTGGGGAGGTTTGATAAACGTATTTTAATGCGTTTATCATATTAATTATTCGGGGTATAATAGAACCTTAGCAATGAATTCATGCATTTATTCGATATATTTACACTTGTTTTGTTGTTGAAGGAGCTTAGGACGAGTTTCGGGCGAAAAGGAGCGAAAACGATGCAAAACGGCCCGAAAAGGGTCACACTGCCCTCGGTCACGGCCAGACGCATTACGCGTCACGGCCGTGACGAGGGACAGAAAGCGACGGAGAGGGGTACTGATGACGGTCACGGCCGTGACGTGCTTTGCACCAGATCGTGACACTCGGCAGAGAATCAGGACGAAGACACTGTGACGACCCCTGCACCAAACCGTGACGCAAGGCAGAGACTGTGCTGATGACGGTCACGGCCGTGACGTGCAATGCGCTTGGTCGTGACCTTTGACAGAAAGTGACGAGACGCGAGCGGTGTTGGTCACGGCCGTGACGGCCCATGTCCCAGGCCGTGACCGACACGGGAATAGCTATAAAAAGCCCAAATTCGTCCCAAAAAGGGCACAACTTACCAGAGATCAATTCCCAACTATCCAGAGACGAAATTAGGGCGAAAAGAACAGGAAATCCCGTCCCGGAGCGCAAGAGACGGATCAACGAAGAATTCACGCCGAATTAACGAAAAACGAAGATCTTTCCACCAGATCACCTCAGATTCATCAGTAGGAAAGATCATGAGTTCTTCATCCTTATCTTTTAATTCTTTAGTTGTTTCTCCGTCAATTATGCGTAGCTAAATCCCCGTTGTGTTCGGGATTAGATGAACGCTAGGATATTTCGTAGTTAAGACATATATTATCGTGACTTTGTGTTTTTGACTATTTATCGTTCTATGAATAAGTTTCGTTGCTTTAATATGTCTATGTGTTAAAGTGATTGTGTGGAAAAACGTTTAGGGCGACAGCTAAACAACGTTTAGGCCGTTCATAGAAGATAGGATTCGAGTATAGGGCGAAAGCAAATACTCGATCCTCGCCGTTAGTAATTATTGAATTTTAGATCCCCGCGAGCGTTTAGGGCGACAGCAAATTCGCGAGCGGATAGGAAATTACTGCGATTTAGTCTTAAGCACTTAGGAGCAATTTTACTGTCTTAGCCGATAATACCTAGCGGGATTCGAATCCCGAGCACGTCTTTATCATCTGAAAACTTTCGCATCAGTTAGTCACGTCTTTTGTATTTCTGGTTGATTTAGGAGCGATCTGTTAGGTTAAGTCGTCAAACAATTTACGCACTTTATTTAGGCTAAATATCGAGTCGATAGGTCATTACTAGTACTTGATTTATTCCTTGTGTTCGATACTCGTTTACTCACTTTACTGCACTACAAACGATAGGTCCACTGCCTATCGCACGTCGGTGATAGTAATTAGGTATACGTTTTATTTATCACTTGTCGCACTTTCCATTCACACACCACGTGTCAATCAATCTTTCTTATACTGGTGGATCTGAGATAGTCTCGTGGAAGGATCTTCGTTCTTCATTCAATTCTGCATGGAATTCGTCGCTCCGTGATGCAATTCCCTGTTCTTGAAGGCTCTTTTTCGTCTCTTGATGGATTAGGATTAATATCTGGTATGCGTGCCTCTTTCTGAGTTGAATTTGGGCTTTTATATTGTTTTTCGCTAGTGTCACGGCCTGGGGCATGGGCCTTCACGGCCGTGACAATCTTCGTTTTGTTTCCTGCCGCTCACTGCCGCGAGTCACGGCCAAGTGGCCAATCCGTCACGGCCGTGACGTTGACCTTGTATAGTCTCTGCCTTCTGTAACGGCCGAAGAAAAGATCCTCACGGCCGTGACTGTTGTCTTCAATGCTTGGCCCTTGTTTCTGCCAGTTTTCACGACCTGGTGCGACAGTGTCACGGCCGTGACTGTCGCTAGTGCCTAAACATTTCGCGTTTTGCCAGTTGTCACGGCCTGTGACGTAATGTGTCACGGCCGTGACTCATGCGATGTGGCTTCATAACTTGCTTGTTTTGCCTCGTTTTTGCTCCTTTTTTCGCCCGATAGCCATCCTAAGGTCCTACAATGTGCAAATAAGTGTAAATAGAGCATATAAATGCAAGAAACAATGAAGATTACTCTATTATATCCCGAATAATTGCTACAATAAACGTACTATTATACGTTTACAATAGTCATGGGATCTTCGAAGATTTTGACGGTGTCCCACCGAAACCATGCGTTCCCGCGCAACATAGATGTGGCGACCCTACTTCCTAATTGGAATAATTGGCGGATTTCCGCAACGAAAGTCGCGGAGGACCCGATTTATTAAAAACTTTTTAAATAAATAATGTACATATATATATACTAAGTCGGGTCTACAAAAGCGCGTCGATATAATACAACGGGCCGAAGCCCCAAAAATCAAAACCCGACTACACTATCCTACGCCTCTCCACAGGTCGCGTCCCATGTACCGCTCCGCCCTCAAAAGCCCGTGGAGTCACCGCCGCCAGCCAGCCTATATCTCAACCCTGACACCTATCGGTGTCGGGTTCAGTCCCACCTGAAAAATATAACCCTGAGCAAAAATGCCCAGTAGGTGGCAGTAAAAACATGCAAACGTATGTGCGTGCGTGCACTCAACCCAATCCCATGTCCTCACACATGAAATATGCACGCTCAACCTATCACATCTCATCACATAACAGGGCCCTCGGCTAGACTCAGCACCCACGCGCGCATGGCAAGGTACGCCATAATCATGCGGTAGCCCACGCCGGCCTCGCCGGGTCGCTCCTTCCGCACACAATCTCAACCCGACGGTGTTACACCTTGGTGTAACTCCCCGAGTAGTCTACCACTACCCGGGTAGACAGGAATCTCACATCTGTCTGCCGTCCCTGAGCCAATATAATATCGGTGGTGTACACCTCGAGTGGCTCAATCCCGAGTAGATGGGTGTCGCAAACCCCCTCTCCCACCAGGTGCTACACGAGTCTAACCTCGACGACCAGTAAAGGTCACTCTACCCCACTCATCCGACACCGTAAGGTGTCACCGTATAAATACGGTACAACATCAACCCCTCACGTGCATGTCGTGAAATGCACATATAATAAATCACAGAAAATACGTACATCGATATCGCGTAATCGTATAGTATTTAAACTAGGCCGATGGTTTTAAAATCCAAAAATAATATTTATAATTTAAAACATGGGTTGACCCAAAAATATACGTTATAATACGAAGCTATTATATTTAAAAGTGATTTGGGCTTAAAACCATTTTATTTAAAATATTTGGGCCTGAAATAGGGCAAAAGCCCAAAAATTAAATCTGTCAGTCAACGCACACAAAAATTGGTCAAAGCCCAATTTAAATCGCCCGAAACCCACTTGGTCAACGCGCGAAAATCAAGTCAACACCCGATTTCACGAATCGCCCGATTCCGTGTTAAAACCTCTGGTCAACCCGCGTAAGTAAGGTCAACGCCCGATTTCACAAAGCTTTCGGCGATTTCGCAAATCGCCCGATTTGACGCTGAAGCTCGATTTGATCTCACGAATCGCCCGATTTCACTCACAGGAATCACCCCGCGATTTGAAATCGGCCCGCGAAACCTAAAATCGGCCCGACGCTCTCTCACAACTCGCGAAATGCTTCAGCCCGCGAAATCCGAACTCTGGCCCGCGAAACCTGTTTTTTTTACTCACACATTAAAATCAATTGAGCCCGCGAAACGCTCTCGCGACCCGAAACTCCAATCGGCCAATCCCTGTTCAATTAAAAATCATATTTCGCCCGATTTACACTCAACTCAGGCCCGCGATTTTAAAATCGCCCGATTTCTATAAATCGTCCGATTTCTTTGAAACCTTCGCATAAAACCCTAATTTCTTACAGAATTTCATAGCTCAATCATCCAATTAAATCACGCAACACAACATCGAATTCCAGAACTCATATTTTGAGCTCTAAGGTCACATAATAACACATAACGGACATCACACAAATTCTAAAAATCGTAAAATAAATTCTTTTGAACTCGGATGGCCTTTCATCCGATTTCTAAACTGTTTGAGGAAATAAAACGGGTTGTAGGGGTTAATAACCACCTACCTCACGTCCAATATATATCGAAATTAATTCCGTAGGCTGAAGTTCGACTAGAGCTCACTGATGATTTCCTCGGACTCCTCACGTCCAAACTGTATTCGAATTACTCTCCTACATCAGAGATCTCAAGAGTGTTAAACTCCCTTACTGCTTTGCTCTTCACCTAATATAACTAGTTCTTTAACCCACGCAAGGAAACAAACGTATAGACTTATGAAAGATTTGTTGAATTATAGATAGGATTCCTTACCTCCTAATTATCTTTGGACTTTAATTCCAGGTTGAAGTCGATTAGTGCTTGCAAATAAAAATTTATGATTGTGGATCGTCGACTTCGTTTCTCTCCTCTTTGTTATCTCTCTTTGCTTCTTCCTTATCTACTTTTTATTTTATCCCTTTTTTGCCTTTTACGTTTCTTGTTTAGTTAGCAATGATTGGCTTTAGTCCACATGTCAAGAAGGTGACATGATATTTACGTGAGTTTCCCTAGTTGCTAAGTAACCTTGTCCTTATCAAGTCTTTTGGGCTAAACATAGCATTTAGTTGGGCCTTTACTAATTATTTTGGATTTCTTGTTATTTGATCTATTTTTATTATTAAACAATTTTGGCCCATAATATTTTTATCACTATCGGCCCAATTAATATTTTCCGGCTCGCTTCTGAAAAATTCGTTTTGTCCGAAAATTAACTTCATTAATTTCGAACATTACCAAAAATAATCCCGTACTAATTTTACGGGTATTACATTCTCCCCCCTTAAAAGAATTTCGTCCCCGAAATTCAGTGGTAGGGAATTCGAGTTTAGTTCTACGACTAGACTCGTTCAATCTAGTTCCTACGTTCTCTAGGCCTACTTATTTCTATTTCCACTACGCTTCCGCTGCGCACTCCTATTTCCATGGTCTGGTTTTGCCACAAGACCTTCAGTAGAGAGTCCGTTTCACAGATCTCCAACTGTTGGTAATCAGACGTGGTCTTGTAGCGACCCGTCTTTCTTCTTAACGGAAGACACCGGGGCTCCCCATGGTGAGAATCTGGGTTCAGTTCTAGTTCTACGACTAAAGATCGGAGCAGCTCCAGATGTAGGATCAATAACGAATTCGGTTTCCCGACTCGGAGGTAATTCCAAGAGACCTTCGAGAAATACATCGGGATTATTACTATCGGGACTTCCTCTAGTTTTCTCCGTCCTTACGAGTCGATGAGCTCTCAAGGCAGAAATCCTAGGGATTGGTTTACTATTTATCTTTACGGAAAAATTTATATTTCCTCCCTCAGTGATCGGAACCTAACTACCCTCTCCTTCGGGTGATCCCCGTGGGTAAGAAACTACGTAGTTGTGGAAAGAATGGGTGGGATATATTCCCGCCCTGGTCACGAAAATGGCCAACACAAACGAATGTGTGGCTCCAGAATCGATAAGGATTGAAGACGGTACGTGGAAAATATTCAACGTACCCGTGACTACAGTTGGGTTCGCCTCTGTCTCTTCGTTCGTCAACGTGAAAACTCGCGCAGGTACAGGTGGAGGTCGAATCAAGTTCTGCGGCTGATTCTGCAGCAGAGGTTGAGTTCTCGTGCAATTCCGTGCAACGTGTCCGGTCTCCCCACACCGGAAGCATTGTAGATTCTGCACAGATCGAGGTCCGTAACAAACACCAAAATGATTCCGCCCACACTGCTGGCATCGGGGCGCTGATATTGGTAGTCTATTGGGGACGTTAGTCGGTCCCTGATAAATGTTCGGGCGCCAACTTTGCTGATCGGGTCGGTTATCCTTTTTCGAACCATTACCGATAAACTGTCGCTTTTGAGCGCTTTCTCCTTGTTGGCTCTCTCTCTTCCGATTCGCTTCCTAAGCCTCCCTCACCACTCCTTCCGCCTGCTCGGCTATCAGCGCACGTTCCGTCGCTTGGCGGAACTCCAGCTGGCGCACACCCGCCACGCTGAGGTCTCGATAGAATTCGGGTTTCAGTCCCCGAAGGAATCTCGTAACTTTCAAAGCATTCGTCGCTACGAGATGAGGAGCAAACCGGGATAACTCCTCAAATCTGCGGATGTATTCAGCAACTGGCATACGCCCTTGCTTTAGATTCATAAACTCGTACATTCGCTGCTCTTGATCGTGAGCAGTGAAATACTTTTCGTAGAAAAGCTCTCTAAATCGCTCCCATGTCATGGTAGCAGGATCCTCTAACACCTTTACGGTGTTCCACCAAAAACGCGCGCTTCCCCGAAGCAGGGAAACGGCACACAGAACCTTCTCATTATTCGGCACTCGGCTATAGATGAAGAGGTCCTCTATGGTGCCGATCCAGTCCTCGGCCACCGCAGGGTTGGCAGCCTCGGCGAAAGTTGGGGGATTTAGTTTGCGGAATCTCTCCCCTATGATTTCCACTCGATCAGGCTGTGGGGAGGAATGATGCTCAGATGAGCTTCGATGATTGATCAGATCGTTAATTTGGTCTGACTGGCGCTGGATCAGTTCAGTCAGACGATGGATCGTATCGCGTTCACTAATCGGGGACTCAGGTTCGTCCCTACGACTTGTTTCTCCTAAAAGCACTCGTCTCGGTCGTCCTCTCGACATTTTCAAACACTATATATAACACACATCAACAGGCACATAAGGTCATATAATCACATAAACTCATAACACTTACAAGCAAGGCTGGTTCTCCCGGCTTCTGAGCGGCAGTACATGGACAGTCTTCAGAATCTAAAACCTAACGCTCTGATACCACCTGTGGCGACCCTACTTCCTAATTGGAATAATTGGCGGATTTCCGCAACGAAAGTCGCGGAGGACCCGATTTATTAAAAACTTTTTAAATAAATAATGTACATATATATATACTAAGTCGGGTCTACAAAAGCGCGTCGATATAATACAACGGGCCGAAGCCCCAAAAATCAAAACCCGACTACACTATCCTACGCCTCTCCACAGGTCGCGTCCCATGTACCGCTCCGCCCTCAAAAGCCCGTGGAGTCACCGCCGCCAGCCAGCCTATATCTCAACCCTGACACCTATCGGTGTCGGGTTCAGTCCCACCTGAAAAATATAACCCTGAGCAAAAATGCCCAGTAGGTGGCAGTAAAAACATGCAAACGTATGTGCGTGCGTGCACTCAACCCAATCCCATGTCCTCACACATGAAATATGCACGCTCAACCTATCACATCTCATCACATAACAGGGCCCTCGGCTAGACTCAGCACCCACGCGCGCATGGCAAGGTACGCCATAATCATGCGGTAGCCCACGCCGGCCTCGCCGGGTCGCTCCTTCCGCACACAATCTCAACCCGACGGTGTTACACCTTGGTGTAACTCCCCGAGTAGTCTACCACTACCCGGGTAGACAGGAATCTCACATCTGTCTGCCGTCCCTGAGCCAATATAATATCGGTGGTGTACACCTCGAGTGGCTCAATCCCGAGTAGATGGGTGTCGCAAACCCCCTCTCCCACCAGGTGCTACACGAGTCTAACCTCGACGACCAGTAAAGGTCACTCTACCCCACTCATCCGACACCGTAAGGTGTCACCGTATAAATACGGTACAACATCAACCCCTCACGTGCATGTCGTGAAATGCACATATAATAAATCACAGAAAATACGTACATCGATATCGCGTAATCGTATAGTATTTAAACTAGGCCGATGGTTTTAAAATCCAAAAATAATATTTATAATTTAAAACATGGGTTGACCCAAAAATATACGTTATAATACGAAGCTATTATATTTAAAAGTGATTTGGGCTTAAAACCATTTTATTAAAATATTTGGGCCTGAAATAGGGCAAAAGCCCAAAATTAAATCTGTCAGTCAACGCACACAAAAATTGGTAAAGCCCAATTTAAATCGCCCGAAACCCACTTGGTCAACGCGCGAAAATCAAGTCAACACCCGATTTCACGAATCGCCCGATTCCGTGTTAAAACCTCTGGTCAACCCGCGTAAGTAAGGTCAACGCCCGATTTCACAAAGCTTTCGGCGATTTCGCAAATCGCCCGATTTGACGCTGAAGCTCGATTTGATCTCACGAATCGCCCGATTTCACTCACAGGAATCACCCCGCGATTTGAAATCGGCCCGCGAAACCTAAAATCGGCCCGACGCTCTCTCACAACTCGCGAAATGCTTCAGCCCGCGAAATCCGAACTCTGGCCCGCGAAACCTGTTTTTTTACTCACACATTAAAATCAATTGAGCCCGCGAAACGCTCTCGCGACCCGAAACTCCAATCGGCCAATCCCTGTTCAATTAAAAATCATATTTCGCCCGATTTACACTCAACTCAGGCCCGCGATTTTAAAATCGCCCGATTTCTATAAATCGTCCGATTTCTTTGAAACCTTCGCATAAAACCCTAATTTCTTACAGAATTTCATAGCTCAATCATCCAATTAAATCACGCAACACAACATCGAATTCCAGAACTCATATTTTGAGCTCTAAGGTCACATAATAACACATAACGGACATCACACAAATTCTAAAAATCGTAAAATAAATTCTTTTGAACTCGGATGGCCTTTCATCCGATTTCTAAACTGTTTGAGGAAATAAAACGGGTTGTAGGGGTTAATAACCACCTACCTCACGTCCAATATATATCGAAATTAATTCCGTAGGCTGAAGTTCGACTAGAGCTCACTGATGATTTCCTCGGACTCCTCACGTCCAAACTGTATTCGAATTACTCTCCTACATCAGAGATCTCAAGAGTGTTAAACTCCCTTACTGCTTTGCTCTTCACCTAATATAACTAGTTCTTTAACCCACGCAAGGAAACAAACGTATAGACTTATGAAAGATTTGTTGAATTATAGATAGGATTCCTTACCTCCTAATTATCTTTGGACTTTAATTCCAGGTTGAAGTCGATTAGTGCTTGCAAATAAAAATTTATGATTGTGGATCGTCGACTTCGTTTCTCTCCTCTTTGTTATCTCTCTTTGCTTCTTCCTTATCTACTTTTTATTTTATCCCTTTTTTGCCTTTTACGTTTCTTGTTTAGTTAGCAATGATTGGCTTTAGTCCACATGTCAAGAAGGTGACATGATATTTACGTGAGTTTCCCTAGTTGCTAAGTAACCTTGTCCTTATCAAGTCTTTTGGGCTAAACATAGCATTTAGTTGGGCCTTTACTAATTATTTTGGATTTCTTGTTATTTGATCTATTTTTATTATTAAACAATTTTGGCCCATAATATTTTTATCACTATCGGCCCAATTAATATTTTCCGGCTCGCTTCTGAAAAATTCGTTTTGTCCGAAAATTAACTTCATTAATTTCGAACATTACCAAAAATAATCCCGTACTAATTTTACGGGTATTACAATAGAGACGGACCACAACACTTTGTTTTCTGGGATTCGACTGTAGAGGAACATGTCCTCGACAGTTCGCAGCCAATCCTCGGCCACGGTAGGATGGATAACATCCTCAAAAGTAGGAGGGTTCAATTTCTGGAACCGTTCCCCTATGATCTCTATGTGTTCAGGCTGAGGAGACGGTTGGTGTGCGGAGGAAACTTGGTGGATAAGAGCATTAATCTGATCTGACTGTAGCTGGATCAGTTCAGTAAGCCTCATAATCGTCGAGTCGCGTTCATGTCCCGGGGACTTAGCTTCGTCCCTGCGACTCGAAGAACCTACGTTCTCTCTACGGATTTTCGTCATTCTATCACTATCATATACAAATAGCCACGTAAGCAAATATATTATTGTATGCAAATAATCAAATCGTATCGTAAAACTTATAGGCAGGGCTGATCCTCCACGCTTTTGAGCGGCCGTAGATGGACAGTCTACAGAATCTATATCCTAAGCTATGATACCACCTGTGACGTCCCTCACTTTCTAATACTAATTGTGGCGGATTTTCGCAACGTAAGTGGCGGAAGACCCATCTAACAAAAGCTTTTTCCTAAATAAAATATATTACGACGAATATCGTCTACATCGTTATCATTACACACGAGTCGTAGCCCCAAAATGACAAAATATTAAAACCCTAACGTCGCTCCACAGGTCATCATCCATGTACAGCCTCGCCCTTAAAAGTTCGTGGAGCACCGCCGTCAGCCCGCCTTGGCCTCGACGCACATTAGCGTCGGGCTCGGTACCTACAACACGTAAAACCCTGAGCTATCGCTCAGTAGGTGAAATATGCGTGTACGCATCGTGCACTCAAATCCCAACCCCAACATCTCACGACATGCATGCTCGCCCCTTCTCATGATCTACCACATCTCACAACTCCCCGTGACTCGACAATACATGCGTTCGGGTATCGCACTCAAGTCGCTAATGTTAGAGTGGGTAGGCTAGTCAGGTCTCTCTCGTTAGAGTCGCATATTCCCGAACATACTCAATATACAAAACTAGAGGTTCGTGCTCAGGCGGCCAACTCAGGTCGCTCGCATTAGAGTGGCATTTACCCGAGATTCCCCTCTCTACCCAACGTAATTATCTATCGCTCGAACGACCAGCTCAGGTCACGTTAGAGTGGCGCTCACCCGCTATTTTTTCATTCTACACCACTCGACAATTCCCCATACGTTACCATTCCGCACGGTACTCAACTTCCTCGCACTGACGTGGTATGCAAGTGCAATGCAAATTCACATAAGCACATAGTTGTGTTAGAATCATTATAATATTCTAAAATTTAAGATTCACTAAATCGCCCGAAGTTTATCTTTGTAAATTTCACTGTCGACCGAAACTCACTATGCTTCAATTAATAAAATATTCTAAGACTAGAAAATCTAAATCGACAGAAAGTCAAGACCTGAGAAAATCTGAATCGCCCGAACTATTAAAATACTTTAGATCCCCCGACTGTAAAAAAGGGTTAAACTATACTGAAATTATTAAAATAATTTCAAGACATGATATAACATGAAGCGGCCAAAAGTTCTTATTAATTGAAGGTCACTCGGCGAAAATCACTGTCGATCGAAACTTACCTATATATCTAAGACCTGACATAATACCAATCGGCCGACATAATACCTGATCGAAACACATAATTTATTAAAATATTTCTAAGATCTGACATAATACCTCGGCCGACATAATACCCGATCGAAACACATAATATACTAAATTATATCTAAGATCTGACATAATATTAATCGGCCGAAAGTTCTAAATGGTCGAAACCTCGTTGATTCTATTATTCATCACCGGTCGAAACTCTTCATACCAAACCTATTAAAGTAATCTAAAATTTGAAACCCTCTCTGAATCGGCCGAACGTGGCTCATTTGCCAGCTATTATAACACGACTTGAAAGTATACCTAACCCATGATAAGATCAACTACCCACCATTAATTAAATCCCTAAATGTCCCACACTACTAGAAATTCATCATGTACCTACAAATTCCATCCCACTACCCTAAAGTTAATTATTCTCCTCAAGCGTGACTTCATCCGTACATGAATTGTATATATGTATATGCATGATAAAGAAGTAGCACATTGATACACAAAACAAACCCATAATTTAGGGTTTTCCTACACATAAATTACTTAAAATCTTCACATAAGGTCAGGAAACACGTTAGCAACTAAATCGTAACGAATTTACGTGTTGTAGGTAATATTTTCATGTACCTAACCTCCAAGAATTTGAGTTTGCTAAATCTCCCAAGTTACCAAAATTTATTTGGTCTTTCTGGAGTTTTCTCTGCTCTCGGTCGATGTCTTCCCCTCTAGTTCATAAGGGTTTCTGCATGAGGATGTCGTTGAGGATGCCTGCATTAGGTATGAATTTTCGATTTGGTCAGCCTTATGTCGCAATTTCTCTTTATCTGTATATTGGTCGAGGGTCTTCAAAATGCTTTATTCTTCTCTTGGAGGATTGCTGGTAGAAGTTGCTGGGATTATGGTCCAGAATTGAGCAGGTCCAATACAGATTGATTCCAGCAAGTTCTCAAAATTGTCCTTGCTCTCAATGAAGTTGATGAACCTTCTCTTCCATACGATGTACTCGCTATGTCTGATGATGGGAGGTCTCATATCATTTCCCATGCTTAAGCTGTCCATTTCTTGTGTTTTGGATGTGATCGTCGACGTGTAATGTGAGCAAAATAAAATTTTGAATCGAAGATTTTGAGTCAAAAATGGGTTTTGAGATTTGACATTGGAATTTGAAAGTGGATTGTAATACCCCTAAAATTTAATATGGGGTTTTGATATAAGTTAGCAGAGTGAATATTCAAGTTAGAAGTTTCGAAATATTAATCTAAAATTTTCGGTGAAAAATATAAATAAAAGCTAAATATAATATGTATATTTCTTGAAGCCCAAATTGTGTACAATTCGGCCCAATATATATATACCCTAACAAAGGAATTCAACCCAACAAAATAAATAAACCAAGTCCCATGATTAAACTAAATACGATAATGGCCCAATCAAATTAATTAAAGGCCCAAAAGGATTCAATTATGATAGGGCTCATACGTTACTTAGCTTGAGAGGGAATTTCCACCACCTTGTCCCATCGTCACTACTATCGAAATGCTAATGCCTATCCAACTTATATACTAAGTAATCATGAGTTATTAATCTAGAAACCCTCACTTGAGTGAAAACATGAAAGGAGCTGAGGAAGGAGTGCAAAAAGGTCCGAGTGCTTTCCATCGATGATGTTGCCCTTCGGCTTGGGCCGTCAACAGTTTTGCCTCTTTCACCTCGCGCCACAGTCTTCTCCTGCCGTTGACCACCGTGCTGGCGTCGTCGCCTTCAGCTGCTCGATCTACCTGCCGCCGTCGCCGCAAACTCCATCCTTCCTTCCGCTCGGCCTTCTGGGTCGTGCGTGTTTCTCCTCGGGGGAGTTTCTCCTTTTTGGAGGTTCTCCCCTTTGTAGGAGTTTTTCTCCCCTTCGTGGGAGTTTCTCCCCTCGTGGGAGACTTCTCCTCCCCTCGTGGGAGCGTTCCTTCTCCCCTCGTGGGAGTCTTTGGGATTGAGAACGGACACCGTGCTTTCATCCGTGTTTACGCAATAGAAATAGTTGAACATGTTGTAACATTTTGATTATTGCTCTATTGTACTTTTTGTCCAATTTGGATCTGTGATTTGAAATCCTCTCTTCAAAAAAAAAAAAAACAACCAAGGAAGAAAGAAAGAGTTCAGGAGCATTAGGAATTTAACACTTCAAAGCCCTGATTTTCAAGAGTGAGGTATGCTAAAGTTTCGTGTTTAGTATGTTTTAATATATATAAGCCTTACATGATTTATAATACCCCTAGGAAGTTTCGAAACTTAGTATATTTCGTATGCTCTCAATAAGTACATGTCTTTACATGATTTTATGTTAACCATAGGAGCATATATTACAAGCATTTTATATGATTATAAGTATTAGATGAAGCCTTAAGCATATTCGATATAGTTAAAAGTCTAAGTTCGTGAGACTAATTTATGTTTAGCCATGAATATAAGTTAATATGTGAATTTTAATGATTTTCGAAATGTGAAGGTGTTCGTTAGGGTTTAAATTTTTGGCGTAAGATTTTTTGGGTTGGAAATGATTCTAAAACTGATGTTAATGGTACAGTTTTAGGGTTTTGGTAGAAATCGGACGATTTAAGCTGTGCAGTAGAAAAGATTTCGATATTAAAGGATCTCGAGATGTATTTAGGAAAAATGTCGAATGAAATCTCGGTATGTATAAGATCTCGACATTCTATAAGGGTTTCGACATTTTCAAGAAATAATGGTCTCGACATTTGTAAGGCTTCGACATATAGTCTCGACTTCTATCAGCTATTCAATTCGACATCTTCCTATCACTACCACATATCGACATCTATATTAGTAAGATCTCGAAATGCTATGTTATGTCCCGACATTTTATAAGTGTTTCTACTTAGGTCTCGACATTTAATAAAATTGTCGGCCATTTCCTTTAAAAGATCTCGAGATGTTTACCAAGAGATTTCGACTTCGAGATATATTTTTAAGATATCGACATTCTATAGGTTTCGACATTTATCACAGAATGGATCTCGACATTATTAGGGTTCGACAAGAGGGTCTCGACAATGTATATATGACTCGACATTAGTTTAAGGTCTCGACATTTTAATTTCGACATCCAAGTTCTCGGACAAATATGATCTCGATATTCCCTATTGTAATATGATCTCGACATTACTAGTCGACTTCGACATTTATAAGTTCGACATTTAATTCCTTAACAGATTTCGATATTATTTGTATATATATAGAAGCCTCGACATTTCTAAGGGCTCGACATTTATTGGATGTCGATATAACTTAATAACCTCGACATTTTAGCATTTTAGGAATTTAGAGTTTTCATAATTTTAGGGTTTTGTTATTCCTAGGGTTTTCAATATTTTAGGGTTTATTTACTTTTAGGAATTTCATTATTTTTAGATTGTTATAAATTTTAAGGTTTTCGAGAATTAGCACATATACTAATAAAATTTATTTATTTAGAGGTTCGACATTTACGGATTCCACCAGATCTCTTGACTGATTTTAGCGGGAGGACAGGTAGGTGGATCATCCATCTACAATACGTAAACACAATTATGTGTTTTCATGTGATTATGTGAATTACATGACTTATGTGATTTATATGTTTTACGTACGTTTCATGTGAATCATGTTTTCATGTGTTATTGCGATTATATGCATGGCACATGCATATCACATCAGGCTAAAAGATGAGTTCCACCGTATTGAGACGGTGATGATTCGAGATGTTGGTACGTGGGGTAGATTGAGAATATTTGTGACCGGTTGGGCTCACAGAATTCCTGGCGGAGACAGACGTGATCGATCTGTCTACTCGGACGTGGTCGGTTCGAGGTGCACACCGCCAGAAGGGATACGGGTGTTATCACCCATGATATATATGTATGTATATATATATATATGGATACGGGCGTCAGCGCCCATGACGTATGGATACGGGTTTAACCACCCTTGACATTGGATTCGGGTGTGATCACGTGACCACCCACGATATTTATTGCGCGCGCGAGCCTAACCTAGGGCCTGTATTGTATGAAATAGGAATGTGGGAAAAGAAAGAGTGTGCATTATATCATGTTGTGAGATATTGGGATTGGTGTTGAGTGCACACTTGCATACATGCATTTTATTCACCTACTGGGGAAATTGCTCAATGTTTACGTGTTGTAGGTACTGAGTCTGACGCCGATACGCGTCAAGACTGAGGTGGCTGGTGGCGATGCGGCGGGGCGGTACATGGATGCGACCTGTGGAGCGGCTTTAGGACTTTTGGTTCTTTAGATATTTTTGGGGCTTCGGCCCGTGTACAGAGATAACGATGTAGACGAATTTTTATATTAGTATATATTATTTTAGGAAAAAAGTTTTAATTAGACGGGCCTTCCGCGGCTTACGTTGCGGAAATCCGCCACTAATCTTAATTGGAAAAGTAGGGTCGCCACATGGATTCACGAATTGGACAAAGAATTTGATTCACAAATTGGAATTTGACTTGGACCGCGAATTGAGCTGTGGTTCGCGAGTTCGTTCAGTGTTCAATAATAAGTACAAGTCTTAATTCACGAATTGATTTGTGTACAAAGATTCGTGAAATGTTTGGATCTCGAATTAGCTTGGGATTTTGATTCGCGAAATAGACTGGGTCCATGAGTTCGTGAACTGAACTGGATTCGCGAAAAGTGACTGGCCACTTGAAATTCAGTTTCTTCTCTCTAATTTTCGAAATTCTTCTCCTTAAGAGTTGATTCCCGAAAATCAATTCGCAGACTTGTGTTTGTGAAATGTGGTTCGCGAAATTGAGAGTTGGTTTTTTTTTTAATTTCTAAAGGTCCATAAACTTTCAACTTGTGAAACTCTACTTCTTCAGCTGAACTACGAAGCTTGACGAAGCGTGAACCTGATTTGCGAAATTGACTTGTGAAAGCAGGGATTCGCGAAAATGACTTTACAGCTCGTGAAACAAACCCTAGTGAAGTGTAGTTCGCGAACTTAGACCAACAAGCAATTCTTCACTCGCGAAATGAAGTTTTTCAGAAATATCTCACTCAAAACAGCAGAAACTGCATGGGTAATTCTCAGAACTGATAGAAATGCTAAATATAAGCTATCTAGAAAAGCTAACGAAAATAGCCTGAAAATGGGGTATTTGGTCTATTTTCTTCGTAAGCTCAAGAATCTGAAAAAAAAAACTCAAAATCGATACAACCTTGTAAGAAATGAAGTTTCCTCACCCACACGCTTGCTCTGGTACCTCTTGTAAGTTCCAGGTTATCCAGGAACACTTTAATATTGCAAATGATTAAAGCCTTAATAAGATGATGAAGGTTAGAGAGTTTGACGTGCGTAAGTATTTTAGAAATGGAAACTTACATTTCAAAGTGTTAGGGTTTAGGGTTTAATACCTTGAATTAGATATAAACCCATTGTGCCCTAACTTGGCCCATTACAACCTACAGCCCAAATATTACAATACAAAGAAATAAAAGTCTTAGACTAAATATTTTCGACACTTCTAAAATATTCCTAACAAGGTCTCATCTGAAAATTAGACCTAGAGTTATACCAGAAAATTGGGTCTCATTCAATTGCTTTTACCCGAAAACTGACCCTATGATTTGAAAATATTTTTCACAGAAACTCTAAGTGCCTTATCCGCAAATTACACCTTACCCGAATATTTCAATATCATCCGAAACTTTATCTTCATGATCTACCCAAAAAATTCAAGCCCTAGTCGAAAAAATCAATTCCATACAAAAGGTACCATTAACCGAATTTCTCATACCTTCTCACCCCTCTGAAAATCTCCTAAGTCCAAATATTTTCTAATAAGTCAGTTTCACATAAGCACATAATTACACAATCATAGAATATGCAGTCACTTACGCATATAATATGCATGCAAATTTATTTGTCAGCTTACTCGCGGGACTCGGGTATTACGTTCACCGTGGAAATTTTCCCACCCCTAAATTATATTCATGGATTCTGGAACATTTGGCTGCAATTTGAAAAGTTAAGGATGAAATCAAATTAGATTTTCAATTTAAGAAGACGCTAGTAACAACAGATTCATATTTTAGCAAATTAACATAATATTTATAAGTAATGTTTATGAGTTATTAATTCAGAGTTCTAATGGGACCTACTATTTATAAAGGAATTTTTTTGAAGGATTATTATTTTATTATCTTGATGATTTTTACAAAAGCCAAGTCGGGACCGAAAGATATTTTAGAGAGGTTATTAATTTATAGAGTATTAATTTATAAATGTTGTACTGTACAACTCTCACCTTCATTTTGCCCACAAATGCACGATATTTGATTCTGACTTTGAAAATTTTCATTTCTTTAATAATTGACTTTTCTAATGCTGAAGTTGACAATTATTTACTTATTTATCATTTTCGGATTTGAAGTAAAATTTAGTTGTATATATATCTTGATTACGTAAATTAAAAAAATATTCGAATAATTATATTTCTCCTATGCTCAATTGCATCATGGGATTTTTATATATAAGTACCTAATAGAAGATTACACTTAGGACTCGGTCCCTGCTAGTTCAGTTTCGTGAAAAGGTACAGCCACTAGACAAAAATTTATTGTAGCTCCCTCGCTTGTGAAACTACTATAGTACCCTTTTGAGCTAATGTTAAAATAACCTGCAAACGAGAAGGTGGTAGAACAAACGTGGGAAAAGGTAGTAATTCCGAGAGTGAGTCCCTGACAAAAAGCCGACCTATGAAAACCCGAGAGGGTCGAAGAGAGAGAGTCAGAGAGCCAAGGAATGTCGGAGAAATGGGTAGAAGGTCCGAGGCGTCCTCGGGTCGTCGTGACCGAACACGGTAGTTTTCCCGAGGAGATTGTGTCAAGGCCTCGGGTCATCGTGACCAAAGAAAGGGAAAATTGGTGGAAGATAATGTGGAGTAAGCGTGAATGGCCACGTTTCCACATAAAATCCAACTAAGGGATGGACATGGGTAGTTAGTAGGCCACTGGAAAATATGACGATATTGGTATAAAAAGGTAAGAGCCACCAAAGCTGATATCTGCACAGGCGAGTCAATCTATGCTCCCTGCATTCCATACGAATATGGTAGAGATGCCTGCTATGGTGGGGCTCGAGCACCCCCAATGCACCCTGAGAAACTTCCCAGGGGGTCACCCATCCCTAGATTGCCCCAAGTCAAGCACGCTTAACTTCGGAGTTTCTATAGATGGACTCCCGATGTAGGTCGACCTTGGTGCTATGAGTAGTGCTATCAATTCTCTTATACGATTCTTAGCCTGACACACCCAGACATTGTCAGTCTCAGGATTCCCTCTCATTCGGGTGTCGGATCGGTCGTTAATGTACGTACCCCTTCGCCTAGAAGCCTGTCAGGAGCCGCTCCTTGTCTTTGCACCTCTCTGACACCGGCGATCACTCCCCGCCCTCATCGGCCCCGGGCATCACATGCCCTCCAGCTTTCGCCTAATTCATCCCCGAACAAGCACCGTACTGCGAGAGATTGTGCTCTGATACCACCTATAACAACCCGTCCCATACCGAGTGTCACTGTAGCATCGGTTCCTACCGGAACTAGTGGGGTTGGGCCCACCACAATCCGACTGATAGTCTGACCCCACTGTATCACCATTTAACCTTTCAGCGTGCTTCGTGCACTCGCTCACACGCACCCTGAGAAACTTCTCAGGGGGTCACCAATCCCTAGATTGCCCCAAGTCAAGCACGTTTAACTTCGGAATTTCTATAGATGGACTCCCGAAAAGGTAGGTTCACCTTGGTGATATGAGTAGAACTATCAATTCTCTTATACGATTCTTAGCCTGACACGCCCATACATTGTCAGCCTCAGGATCCTCTCTCATTCGGGTGTCGGATTAGTTCGTTCATGTACCCATTTGCCTAGCGCCAGAAGCCACTCCTTGTCCGTTGTAACATCCCGTCTCATGCCGAGTGTCACTTTAGCATTGGTCCACCTTGGTGATATGAGTAGTACTATCAATTCTCTTATACGATTCTTAGCCTGACACGCCCATACATTGTCAGTCTCAGGATCCCCTCTCATTCGGGTGTCGGATCGATTCGTTAATGTACGTACCCCTTTCGCCTAGAAGCCTGCCAGGAGCCGCTCCTTGTCTGTGCACCTCTCTGGCACCGGCGATCACTCCTCACCCTCATCGGCCCCGGGCGTCACATGCCCACCAGCTTCCGCTCGGTTCGTCCCCGAACCAGCACCGTACTGCGAGAGGTTGTGCTCTGATACCACTTGTAACATCCCGTCCCATACCGAGTGCCACTGTAGCATTGATCCGTTCTGGGACCAGTGGGGTTGGGCCCACCACACTCCGAATCATAGTCTGGCCCCACTGTACCACCATTTAACCTTTCAGCGTGCTTCGTACACTCGCTCACACACACCCTGAGAAACTTCCCAGGGGGTTACGCATCCATACATTGCCCCAAGTCATGCTTAACTTCGGAGTTTCTATAGATGGACTCCCGAAAATGTAGGTCGACCTTGGTGATATGAGTACTACTATCAAATCTTTTATACGATTCTTAGCCTGACACGCCCATACATTGTCAGTTTCAGGATCCCTTCTCATTCTGGTGTTGGATCGGTTCGTTCATGTACCCCTTCGTCTAGAAGCCTGCAGGAGCCGCTCCTTGTTCGTGCACATTTCTGGCACCGGTGATCACTCCCCGCCCAAATTGACCCCCGGCGTCACATCCGTGCACCTCTCTGGCACCGGCGATCATTCTCTGCCCTCATCGGCCCCGGGCGTCACAGTTGGAGTTATTTTGATTGGATTGCTGGATGAATTTTATTAGGCCACTTTCATAGTTTTTTGCTGGAATTATAGATATTGCATCGACTGATTTAGTTTTGAGCTCTGATCATATGTTTTATGAGATTAACCTTGGCCCCACGGGAATATTATTGGCAAGCCTCATCTATTTCAGGAAAATTCGCTACTTTCGACAAAATAAATTACTCGTGGCAACGTAAGCCTATACCTGCGGGCATCATAGGAGAGGGCGTAACCGAGAGAAAGAACAGATTAGCAAGTGCACCCTCGGCCGCGACTCGGTGCAATGTTCCTCAGTCAACCGACCCTTGTCCCTGCAGACGACCTTCGAAGCTGCCCGAGAGACCAAAGGAAAATTCCTCGAAGGAATCAACATGCAATTTTGACTACCATCACAGTCGAGAGTAGCTTCCAAAGGCTGCCCCTACAAAGAAAAAATCTGCTCAAATACACGAGGTTGTACGCATGCGGTTCAACCTTTGGTCTTCACCCGTACAGCCTAGCTAATGGATCCGAGGACACCATCTGACTCTTCAAAAGCCCTCTACCCATGGAGGCATCCCATGTGGTCGAGATTTGTCACAAAGGCGATCACCATCGAAATCAACAGCCGCACAGATGCCAAAGAATTCTAATGTGCGGTCTCGCCGAAGACAAATACATTCGCGGAAAATGGGAGCTCGAGATCAAACCGACACCAGCTCAGCAACAAATAGCTTAGCATCGAGGCTTGATCGGACCGCATTCTTCACCTCAATTCAACCACCATCCCCTTCGAGAACAACCCTCAGGAAGAAAAAGTCAACTTGAGTTAGCAAGGTACGTGCCCGAGCTTGCAGCCCTTAGCCTAGGCCAACCACCTTGGATGGTCGTAGACCACCGCTCAGCCTATTGAGAGGTCCCCAATACGTAGAGATGTTCGTTGTAGATAAGAACACACCAAAGCAATCACGATCGGGGGTCAAAATCACACTGTTGATATCAACTCTGCTTCAAAAAAGAATAAATACGTTTCGCAGGTAACTCATGTTAAAATTTGTACACATAAAAAACTCGCCCATACGAAGTTCGAACTTCTTGAGGAAAGGCACAACCACCGCAAACCCCCCGTTATGAGGACAACACCGCAAGTCTCAGATGAAGCTTACGTTCGAGACTCGGTTTTACGGAAGTTCTGCATATATTCACAGATTTCTACTCAAAGATCCACTTGCTTGGGACCTTAACCTAGTTCGTCGCTGGTCCTTAAAAATCCGCCCTACGCAGTCGGGAATTTGGGCTATGTACGCCAAAGACCCGCCATCTATTTGCCAAAATGAAAGCTTCGATTGAAGACTTCGCCTGAGAAACGTCGAAGACCTTGGCCAAGGAAGAAAAATCCATCTCTAAGAGGCAGAAAATCCCTCTCTAAGAGGCAAAAAATCCCTCCGCACGAGGCTGAAATCCCTCTCCAAGAGGCAGCACTGCGAGGCTGAAAATCCATCTTTAAGAGATAGAAGATCCCTCCCCGCGAGGCTTAAAATCCGTCTCTAAGAGGCAGAAAATCCCTCCCGTGAGGCTGAAAATACCCCTCTAAGAGGCAGTAAAACCCTCCTCGCGAGGCACCCTAAAGACTTCCCAACAAGGCACCTAAATCCGTCCCTGCGAGGCTCCAAAAGCCCTCCGTACGAGGCCCTCGACGATCTCCTTGGGTGTGGGCGGACGCTGTGACGACCACCCCGAACTCACCCATATATATGATTAATTTTTTTTAATAAATAAAATGACTTGCGGACCTAAATTTAAACTCGCTTAAACAATACTAATATTAAAAAGAATATTCAAAATCACGAATATTAAAAAAACACAATAGTTATATTTATACGCTAAGTGCAAACGTCGCGAATCAAACACACATAATATTAAAAGACACGACTCAAATAAACTCGTAATATTATTGAACGTACCCAAACGACTCGACTTGACTAAACAAAATACGACCTCAAAAGACTTCATAACAAGTACGCGTTTATGACTCGACGTAACTCGACTCAACATTTATATAACTATAAGTTCACACTCACAAACATAACATACACGCAGCAAAAGAAATTAGCCAGCTACACAGGTCATCATCCATGTACGGCCTCGCCCTCAAAAGCCCGTGGAATTACCGCCATCAGCCCGCCTCAGTCACGACATATCTTAACGTCGGACTCAACCTTACCTACAACACGTAAATGCTGAGCGATTACTCAGTAAGTGAAGATATGCGACGAAGGACCGTCTACATCATACTCTTTGGATGATGAAGAATTAGACCTCTTATTTGAACCAATTTATCTACACTCTCATCCCCCACAAGGTCCTCCTCAAGACAACCCAAGTAGTGCTGAGTCAGCCTCAATCGAAGGTAACACACTGAAGCTGATAAAGTACCATCAACGGTCCAACCTATAGTCACTGCCACTCCCCAAACTACCAATGTTGAAACTGAAGAAAATCTCCCAACAGATGACCCAGAAGAACACGCAACAACCCAAGTTGAAGATTTCAAAGCCGAAGAGAGGAATGTAAGTGAATAGCCAAAGGCTGAAAATCGAATCAGCCACTTCCTCACGAAAGAAAATAGGCACGATATCATCCAACGTCTCAAATCATTGGAGATCCAAGCCAAAGAGTAAGCACGAGATCTTCCACAATAAATGAGAATCTCTATGCCTGCTTTTTTTTTTGGAAAATGATCACTAAATAAAAAAAGGAAAGCAGTACATGTGGTTCGCTCAAGGAGCACATACTAACTGGTAATAAGCTACCAGCTAACACCAAAGACACAACCAAGGCCACAGAAACAGCAACCAAACAACAAGCCAAAGGCGATAAAGAAGGCCAAAAGCAAGCAGAAATCCAAGTCCGTCCAAGCAAACCACCAAAACAGCGCCATAAGGCACCCACATCCAAGCGGCGAGCGTGATCAGGGGTCACCAGCATCGTGGCCAGCTATAGGATCTTGGGTGCAATTGTTCGTCACCTCATGGTCAGCTTCGAGGTCAGCGAGAGCCTCAAACATGTTACGATCCGCATGGTGGTAAGGCGTCCCAACGCCTCTGGTAGTGGAGGTTTCCGTCATGCTAGAATGAGTTGGCCGAGTATTGCGATCGAAAGAATTGGTAGGGCAGCGTTGCTTGCCATCCCCATCGTGGCCAGCCATGTTGTCCTCCTTATGAACTATGCCTTTACTCTTGGTTTCCACACGACTCCATGCACGCTTTTGTGTCATCACCGTAGACGGTCGCGGCGGCTGTTTGTTAGGCTGCATGGCCATGGCAGCCTTTGGAGTCATAGTCGAGCTGGTAGGGCGCGGGGGGGTCTCGACCGAACTTTTTGGTGGTTTTCTCGGCCGGGTTTTGGGGCAAGTCGCGATACTATGGGCCCAGGAGTCACATGACGAGCATTTTTTCGGTCGCCACTCATATTTGACACTAACGGGTACGACACCCGAGGAGCTACCATCCTTAAATGGAATGTGGATATTGAACCATTCGGCAAAAGGTTCCGTCAATGTTATTTCAATACAAACCCTAGCATACTCAAGGCGTTCTGCACGAGCCGTCATTGCGTCCACAAAAAGGGGCTTCCCGAGCACACTAGCAATGATTCTTAGGCCGGCTTGTGTCCAGTATTCCGTTGGGACGTTTCAGAGTCAAACCCAAAGCAGAAAAGTCTGATGCTGTTTCTTTTCAAAAGAAAGTCCCGTAGGCCAAGCCTCGAGGAAGATCGGCTGCCCCTGCAAGAGCCACGGTCCACCCTCCAAGGCCGCAGCTGCCGCCTCCTCCGAGTTAAATCGAAACTTGAAAAATTCGTTGATAGTCGATCTTACTTCGACCAGGTTCTTCCAAATAGATCAGACAAAGCGTTCAACATGTGGGAAGTACGGGTGCTTCCCAAGGAAATACCCGACAAGCGTATGTTCCTACCGTGCTACGCCTTGTTGAGCAACTTCCCACGAAGGCCTTGCAGCAGTGACTCTATCTATGACACTAGGCGCCGTGTAAGATAATGGAAGGCGTGCAGAGCTAGCCCATTCCCTGTTGCTGTTGGCGCCAAGAACAATGTCAGAGAACGATGGTCCCGGACTAAGAATTCCGGGCTGTGGAACCTCCGCAGGCAGCCTAGTGTGCGGTCCTTGTTCGGTATGGCCGGCGCGGGAGATAAAGTCAGCTATCGTGGGAGAACCCATGGAAGGAACGTTAGGCCCAGGAATGGTGGACGTAGTCTTATCCTCTTCATGTGTAGGCCATTAAGGGTGATAGGAGGCCCAAAGGTGCCAGGGTTTGCATCCTCCACATGTCTAGGCCCAATAGGGGTATTAGGCCCAACAGTGTTGGGGTAAGTATCCACCACATGTCCAGGACCATTATGAGGATTAGCATCCACCTCATGCGCAAGCCCATTAGGGGTGGTATTAGGCCCAGCAGTGTTAGGGTTTGCTTTCACCTCAAGTCCAGGCCCATTATTAGTCGCAGTAGGCCCAATAGTATTAGGGTTTTGCAGCCGTCGGAACCCTAATTCCGTCTTCAGGCTCCATGGTAGCCGAACCGCTAACTAGAGGCGGCGAATCTTCAGTAGCTTGATCTACCAAGTGCAGGTTACAACGAGCTGATGGCAGTGGTGTGCCCCTCCGGATTTGTCTACGCGCGTCATGAATAGGGTCACGGAGAGGGGCTATGTGGGAGGTGAGCCGTCGGCGCCGATGCGGTATCCACAGCGGTCGAGACGAGTTATTCCTTGGTGTTAATAGAGGGTAGTAGGAGCAGGCTCATGGGTGAGCGCAGTCCCAGTTGTGGGAGGTTTCGGCCGGTTTGGAGAAGGTGGGCAGCACACCGGCGAAGTCTGAGGGCCGGAATGCACTGGTGACGCGGCCAAAAAGCCCATCAAACGAAGCAACATCGAAGAGGCTATCAAACTCGGGGATGGACTTCCGGAGCAAGCCGTAATCCAGCATCAAACTGAGAGGGTCCATGTTCAGTATCTCAGAGGTAGCCTGGAGACGAGAAGGTGGGAAGGCGAAAGGTCACTAAGAAGAATGGATAGAATAGATGGGGTTAAAGCCCTCCCATTGCCGTTTGGGCCCGGCGATGGAGGGTGGGGAGCGACCGGTGCCGATCAGTGGCGAGGCAGACGGTGGTCGCCGGCGGTAGTGAGAGGAGACGGTGAGAAAGAGTGACGGATTTTAGGGTTTGTTAGAGAGAAAACATAGAGAGAGAAGGTTAGAGAGAGAAAATCATCTACTCTCTATGCCTACTTTCAAAGTCAGAATGATCCAAACAAGATCATTGAAGCATTTGGCCGATACAGATTGCATTGGCCGATCCAGGTTGAATAAAAGCCATGCAAGAGGAAATCCATCAATTCGAGCGCCTAAAGTTTGGAGATTAGTTTCCAGACCCCCAGGCAAAACAATCATTGCCACAAGTGGGTTTTCAAAGATAAACGAGATTAAGTTGGGATTATCGTAATGAACAGGGCTCGATTAGTGGCAAAAGGCTATACAACCAACAAGAGGGAATCGACTACGACGAGACTTTCGCACCAGTAGCTCGAATCGAAGCCATCGACTCTTCCTTGCCTATGTTGCTCACAAGAACTTGACTAATTACAAGATGGACGTCAAAACAGCATTCTTAAATGGCGTCTTGAAAGAAGAAGTCTACGTGGCACAGCCTGAAGGTTTTGTGAGCGAAACGCGTCCTACCTATGTGTACTTCCTCGAGAAGACACTTCACGGACTTGAAGAATACATATTAGAATAGTGCTTTGATTTTATTAGGTATCTTTGTAATTAGGGGCTTTTCTTGTATTACTCCATAGCTTAGGACTAGATTGTTATTTATGCCAAGTATGTTTGGTATAAATACATTTGTAAACATTAGCTGAATAGAGAAACTTATTGAATCTGATCCGAAAGGCTTGCATTCCAAATTCTAGGGAGAGAAACAACAAGGAACTTTCTCACACTAAAAGATTCTCTCTCGTGTTTTCATAGAAAGGTTTTCGGTCGAATTACAACTCATACGATTCTAATCGATTGGCTTAGAATTCATGCCTAGGATCTTAGAGTTGATTAATCGAGGACCTAACAATTGGTATCAGAGGAGATTTGTTCTATTTTGAATCGAAATTGTTAGAATTTGGATCGAATTTCATTCTGAAAACAGTTTTCGCTCCAAATTGCAAATTCGACCTAAGTGCTCAATTCTATGATTAACTGAACTAATTTCGATGTTTCTGTGCTTTATTAAGTGTTGGAATTCATTTTCGAGTCGATCGATACATATAACGACCCTACTTTCCTAATTAATTTATTTGGCGGATTTCCGCAACGGAAGCTACGGAAAACCCATTTAATAAAAACTTTTTAAATAAAATATATACATATCATAAAAAAAAACGTTGTTTTACAGAAGGTATCTTTACACGGGCCGGAGCCCCAAAAGTCAAAATATCTAAAGTCGCTCCACAGGTCGCATCCATGTACCGCCCTTGTCCTCAAAAGCCTGTGGAGTCACCGCCACCAACCGCTAACCTAGTCCTGACGTTCTCCGACGTCGGACTCATCATGACCTACAACACATAAAGGCCTGAGCGATATGCTCAGTAGATGAATTCATGCAAATGCAGTATGCTCTCACCCCCAATCCCGACACCTCATGCATGGTATAATGCAATGCACGCTCGTTCCCACAATCTACTCTATCTCAATATCAGGACCCTAGGTTAGACTCGGCACCCCCGCGCGCAAAAGACTAATGGGTAGCTACTCCCAAGTCTCGCGGCAGTCGACTCTGGTAGTGCACTGAACGATCACGCCAATGTCCTCCTACCAGGTCGCTCCGCACCAACCGACAACCGAAATCCCACTCGACGGTTTTGCACCCCGGGTTGCGCTACCACGCTCTCCCCGGGTAGACAGATCGATCACGCCTGTCTGCCGCCACCTGAGCTAAATATAAGGTGGTTTGCACCTCAGGCTGCTCACACCTGAGTAGACAGATCGATCACGCCTGTCTCCCACCAGATGCCCTGCGAGTCTAACCTCATTCTCACCATCATCTCGTTCTACCCCACTCAACAACCCCATAGGGTGTCACCACCATCGTGGTCATCATCTCCCCAAAATGTGATATGTCGTGACATGCGATGCACATGTTATAGAACACATAAAAATAATTTCACATGCCATTCCACGTAAATAAGACCTCATATGTTATTTCTCACCGTAGAAGTAATATTTTCAGTCCATATCCACCCCAAATTTCAAGGGTCTTCTAACTCCTATTTGCTCACATCTATTAAAGTATGGAATTGGGCCTAACCTAGGCTAAGGCTCATTCTTGAATTTAATATGAGTCATCTAAGGAAATGGGCCTAACCTTGGCTAAGCCCAACAATTACTAAGCCCAGGTCAACTAAATCTTAGGTGGTCAACTATTGGAGTATGCAATTCCCGTCGCCACTGAACATCATCACTAGATCTCGCCCGATTTGGGTCATTTTCTGAAATCGCCCGATTTTCGTGATTTTGAATCGAAACTGCCCGATTGGGAAATCTTCGGCGGAAATCGCTGGGCCTAACCTTGGCTAAGCCCAACAATTACTAAGCCCAGGTCAACTAATCTTAGGTGGTCAACTATTGGAGTATGCAATTCCCGTCGCCACTGAACATCATCACTAGATCTCGCCCGATTTGGGTCATTTTCTGAAATCGCCCGATTTTCGTGATTTTGAATCGAAACTGCCCGATTGGGAAATCTTCGGCGGAAATCGCGCGATTTGAGATTGCTGGACTGAATTTGGGTCGTTTTGGAATCGCCCGATTTGGGACGGGAATCGCCCGATTTGAGGGCTTGCTGGAATCGCGCGATTTTGGAGTCGTCCGATAATCGCCCGATTTGCTCTGGGTTTTGGGAGGGTCAAATCGCCCGATTTGATGGAGCTCGGCGATTTCCTCAGCGACCAAAGCTTCAGTGGATTTAAGTCGCCCGATTTGGAACGCGAGTTCGGCGATTTCATGGTTGCTTGACGCGTGTTGCCCGATTTCTGGTCAGTGCTCGATAAGTTTCGTCCGATTTTTGGAGTGAGAGGCTCGGCGATTTCGTGGCAGATCGACACGTGTTATAGAGGAAAATCGCCCGACTTTAGTTTGGTGTAAATCGCCCGATGCTTATGAAGAAATGGATCGAATCGCCCGGTATTAGGAGACTACGTTGATTTCTCACTGAGATCGCCCGATTCTGGGCAAATTGGGAATAGGGACCTTAACTAACTCTACCCGATTATTGAGACTACTTGGCTTAGTAATTTATTTTGATATGTCTAAACTGCCCGATTGTGAATCTTTTTGAGATTTCGCCCGATTTCACCACTCAACACCCTCGACATAGACTATTAACAAATCGCCCAAATCGAAATCCTCCTCCCCAAAATAATTCAAGCGCCCCAAAATCATTTCCTAAGCATATAAGCTTGATCATTCCTCCAAAACCATATCTTGGGTTTGAAACTTAGCAACTAACACATATCACTTAGTAAACAACAAAATCACATATACCAAAGTTCATCGATTCAAACTTGAATGGCCGAAACATCCATGTTTGAAGTTCTGAACTTATTTATGTGTTGTAGGTGGAGAATACACCTACCGATCCTCCAAGTCAGCTTAAATGGATTGTTGATGATGTTGAGCTATCCCAAAAATTCTATTGCTCCTTAGTTTCGTTCACTTCCTATGTTGCTTCACCCTCGGCTAAATCATCAACCATGCAAGAATATTATATACATATATGAACTAGTAGGAAGGTTATACGTTTGATAGGGTTCTTACCTTTCCAACTTAGTTTGGAAAATTTCTAGGTCAAGAAATCGAATGAAGTTTGCCTTCCTTGTTTCTCGCCTTCTCTCCACCTTTCTTCTTAGTGTTTTTGTTGCTTTGATACTTTGGAGATGGGAATTTTACTTTATGTGTTTATCTATGTCAAGGTTTCTATTTAGGCTTAATAATGATTATTTTGTGCTAAATATCTAGTAAGGCATGGTCTCCACGTTGGTTTTCCCATGAATTAAGGAACTTGTCCTTTGTCTTTATCCACTAATTCCTTTGGGCCAAACTAAGCCTTCCTTAGGATATTCCTTATTCATTTAAAATAAATTTGGGCCCTATTTATTACTTGAGTATTTCCTCTTGGGCTCTAATTAAGTTTGGGAGTTTTATTTATGTATTATATTGGATTGGCCCAAAACACTTAGGTCAGAATTTAGTTAAGCCGGATTTTCTTACCCGATTTCTGATCCGTTTGAACGTCGATTTCATTAATTTCGAACTTCTTACAAAATTAATAACATCATAAATCCCGTATAAAATTTACGGGTGTTACATCCCTCCCCCCTTATAAAAATTTCGTCCCCGAAATTTAGATCGTTGGGAACAACTCCGGGTATCGACTCTTTATGTCATCCTCTCGCTCCCACGTGGCTTCCTCGACCGATTGATTTCGCCACAGTACTTTGACTAACGGGATATCCTTATTCCGGAGTCGCTTCACTTCTCGCATTAAGATCTCCACCGGTTGCTCCTCGTAACTTAAGTCTGGTTTCAGACGTTGATGGAGTCCTTCATTTTCCAACACGTGCTTCGGGTCCGCAACGTATTTTCATAGCGTTGACACGTGGAAAACGTCGTGGACTTTTTCCAAGGACGTAGGCAGTTCGAGTTGGTAAGCGACTTCACCGATTCTTTTCAGGATTTTGAAAGGTCCTATGTACCTTGGACTCAACTTCCCTTTTCGTCCGAATCTCTTCACGCCCTTCATCGGGGATATCTTCAAAAACACCCAATCGTCTTCCGTAAACTCTAACGGCTTCCGTCTCTTATCAGCATAGCTCTTCTGGCGACTTTGGGCCGCTTGCATTCTCTCTCGAATTTTTGCAACGGCCTCCGTCATCTCTCGAATCATTTCTGGTCCGAGCAACGTTCTTTCGCCAACCTCGTCCCAGTGAACTGGTGATCGGCACCTACGCCCGTATAGGGCTTCATATGGTGCCATTCCAATTGTGGCTTGGTAGCTATTGTTGTATGAGAATTCGATCAACGGGAGGTACTTACTCCAACTGCCTTTGAAGTCGAGTACACATGCCCTCAGCATATCCTCGAGCGTCTGGATTGTCCTTTCCGATTGTCCATCTGTTTGAGGGTGGTAGGCTGAGCTGAAAGACAGCTTCGTTCCCAGAGCCTTCTGTAAGCCCACCCAAAAGTTCGACAGGAACCTTGAATCCCGATCTGAAACAATAGATGTCGGTATTCCATGGAGTCGGACTATTTCTTGGATATAGAGTTCGGCGTACTTATCCATGGAGTACGTCTGATGAATCGGCAGGAAATGGGCGGATTTGGTTAGTCTATCAACGACCACCCAGATTGCGTCGTGGCCCTTTACCGTTTTCGGTAACCCGACGACGAAGTCCATGGTTATATGGTCCCATTTCCATTCCGGCGTCGTCAGTGGTTGTAGCATCCCTGATGGCCTTTGATGTTCTGCCTTGATTTGCTGACAAGTTAGACAACGGCTCACAAAGGTAGCAACATCTTTCTTCATACCCGGCCACCAAAAACTGTTTCGTAAGTCCCGGTACATCTTCGTTGCACCAGGGTGCACCGAGTAAGTGGTAGTATGTGCCTCCGTCATTACGCTCCGACGGATCTCCTCATCGTTAGGTACATACAGGCGACCTCTGTATCTCAAACTTCCGTCCTCTCGAACTTTGAAGTCTGCCGAGGTATCTTTATTTTGTTCTTCTTGAATCTTCGAATATAGCTCATCTTTCTTCTGAGCCTCAATGATTTGATCTAGCAGTGTCGGCCTGAGGGTTAACGCCGCCATTCTAGTTTCGATCTCCCCTAACTTGATTACTTCCACTCCTAGCTGGCTCAATTCTACATTCACGGCCTTTCGACTCAACGCGTCTGCTACTATATTGGCTTTGCCCGGGTGATAGTTGATCACGCAGTCGTAGTCTTTCACGAGTTCGAGCCACCGCCGTTGCCTCATATTCAGTTCCTTCTGGGTGAAGAAATATTTTAGGCTTTGGTGGTCCGTGTAGATTTCACACCTCTCTCCGTAGAGGTAATGTCGCCAGATTTTTAATGCGAACACTACTGCAGCGAGTTCCAAATCGTGAGTGGGATAATTCTTCTCGTACTCTTTTAATTGTCGGGAGGCATATGCAATGACCTTCCCATTCTGCATGAGAACGCATCCCAAGCCGTTCTTTGATGCATCACTATAAACCGAGAATCCTTGGGTTCCCGAGGGTATCGTTAAGACTGGGGCAGTCGTTAGTCTTTCTTTCAGCTCCTGAAAGCTTTTCTCACATGATTCCGTCCACTTGAATGGTGCGTTCTTCTTCGTGAGATTAGTGAGCGTTGAGGCAATGCCGGAGAAATCTTTGATAAACTTCCGATAATATCCAGCAAGCCCGAGGAAACTCCGTACTTCCGTGGGAGTGGTTGGTCGGGGCCAATTTTCAATTGCCTCGATCTTGCTGGGGTCTACCGAAATTCCGTTCCCGGAAATGATGTGTCCCAGAAATGCCACTTCTTCCAGCCAAAACTCGCACTTCTTGAATTTTGCAAAAAGTTGCTTCTCCCGTAGAATTCCTAGGACTGTTCTCAGATGCTCTTCGTGTTCCTCCCTCGTCTTAGAGTATATGAGGATATCGTCTATAAAGACGATGACAAACTGGTCGAGGAATTTCTTGAAAATTCTATTCATCAAATCCATGAAGGCAGCCGGCGCATTCGTCAGCCCGAAAGGCATGACTAAGAACTCGTAATGCCCGTACCTTGTGCTGAATGCTGTCTTCGGGATATCCTCCTTACGGATTCTCAGCTGATGATATCCAGAACGCAGATCGATCTTCGAGAATACTGTTGCCCCTTGCAATTGATCAAACAGGTCATCGATCCTAGGCAACGGGTACTTATTCTTAATCGTGATTTTATTTAATTCACGATAATCGATACACAGTCTCATCGATCCGTCCTTCTTTCTTACGAACAGCACTGGTGCTCCCCAAGGCGAGAAGCTTGGTTGAATAAATCCTTTCTCGAGCAGTTCCTCTAACTGTTCCTTTAGCTCCCGCAATTCGTTTGGCGCTAACCTATACGGGGCTTTAGATATTGGGGCTGCCCCCGGTACTAGATCGATTGCGAACTCAATTTCCCAGTCGGGTGGTAAACCCGGAAGGTCATCGGGAAATACATCAGGGTATTCCTTGACAATTGGGACTTCCTCGAGTTTTGGTGGAGATGGTTCCTCGACGTTTACCGCGAATACTAGGAAAGACTCGCAGCCCGTATTCAGGAGTCGCTGAGCCTTAAGTGCTGAGATCTGAGCGGCTTTATTTCTACTCGCTTTTCCGGAGAATACAAACTCGTCTCCCTCGGGTAAATGGAATCTCACAACCTTCCTAGAACAATCGATCATGGCCCCGAATTTCGAGAGCCAGTCCATCCCGAAGATGATGTCGTAGTCATTCATCGGGATTACGATCAGGTCAACATCTAGATTTCTACCCTCTATATTTACCGGACAGTTTTCTACTACTAAGTTGGTCCTAGTTGGTTCTCCGTGGGGTAGAGAGACCACGAAGTTTGACTTGGAATGGGTGGGATAGATTCCCACCCTGGTCACATAATTAGCCGACACAAATGAATGCGTGGCGCCAGAATCGATTAAGATTGAAGTGGGCACGTGAAAAATCTTCAACGTACCCATTACTACTGTGGGGCTGGCTTCTGTTTCCTCGCTGGTCAGGGTGAAGACCCGAGCTGGCACTGGAGGAGGTCTGATGAGTGGTTGGTTCGGGATTTGAGGCATCGGTTCATTACAGTTCCTGACATAGTGCCCCATCTGTCCGCACCGGAAGCACTGCGGTGTTATGTTTGGTCTCGCTCCAAAGCACACCCCGATGTGGTAACGTCCGCATTGCTGACATTGCGGCGCAGGGTTCGGGGGTCGGTTTGGGATGTTTCCCGGACCCTGATTCTGCCTCGGTCGACAATTTTGCTGGCCCGATTGATTTCCTCGGTTACTAGCATCCTTTCCGAAGAACTGGCGTTTTCTGTCTCGCCCTACCCCGCTTTGTTGGTTTTCTCTCCTCTTCCTTGCCTCCCGAGCTTCTGCGACTACTCGCTCAGCTTGTTCTGCTATTAGAGCACGTTCAGTTACTTGCATAAACTCCATCTGTCGTGCTCCTGCTATGCTCAGATCCCGATAGATCTCTGGCTTGAGCCCCTGAATGAATCGTGTCACTTTCAGGGTGTTGGTTGAAATCAGATGTGGAGCGAATCGGGACAATTCTTCAAACTTGCGGGTGTACTCCGCGACAGGTATGTTGCCTTGCTTAAGGTTTAGGAACTCGTACATCCTCTGCTCCTGGTCGTGAGCGGTGAAGTACTTGTTGAAGAACAGTTCCTTGAACCTGTCCCACGCCATTGTCGTCGGGTTCTCCAGTACTTTCACTGTGCTCCACCAGTAACGCGCGTTGTCCCGAAGGAGGGAACCAGCGCAGAGGACCTTCTCGTTCTCTGGCACCCGGCTATAAATAAACATATCTTCGATGGTGCCGATCCAATCTTCAGCCACCGCAGGGTTGGTGGCTTCACTGAACGTTGGGGGGTTCAGTTTCTGAAAACGTTCCCCGATGATTTCGACTCGTTCAGGTTGCGGGGAGGAACGACGCTCCGATGAGCTTCGATGATGGATCAACTCATTGATCTGATCCGACTGTCGTCGGATTAGGTCAGTTAGTTGTTGAATGGTGGAGCGGTCGTCGTTCGGAGGGGACTCAGACCCCGCTCCACGGCTCGTTTCGCCCGCAAACTCTCTACGTGTCCTCGGCATTCTAGTTAGATCTATAATTAACGCAAATAAGCAAGTAATATTCAGCACGCATTTGTAAAAGCATCCGAAAACTTACGGGCAGGCTGGTTCTCCCGGCTTTTGAGCGGCAGTACATGGACGGTCTTCAGAATCTAGAGCCGAAGCTCTGATACCACCTATAACGACCCTACTTTCCTAATTAATTTATTTGGCGGATTTCCGCAACGGAAGCTACGGAAAACCCATTTAATAAAAACTTTTTAAATAAAATATATACATATCATAAAAAAAAACGTTGTTTTACAGAAGGTATCTTTACACGGGCCGGAGCCCCAAAAGTCAAAATATCTAAAGTCGCTCCACAGGTCGCATCCATGTACCGCCCTTGTCCTCAAAAGCCTGTGGAGTCACCGCCACCAGCCGCTAACCTAGTCCTGACGTTCTCCGACGTCGGACTCATCATGACCTACAACACATAAAGGCCTGAGCGATATGCTCAGTAGATGAATTCATGCAAATGCAGTATGCTCTCACCCCCAATCCCGACACCTCATGCATGGTATAATGCAATGCACGCTCGTTCCCACAATCTACTCTATCTCAATATCAGGGCCCTAGGTTAGACTCGGCACCCCCGCGCGCAAAAGACTAATGGGTAGCTACTCCCAAGTCTCGCGGCAGTCGACTCTGGTAGTGCACTGAACGATCACGCCAATGTCCTCCTACCAGGTCGCTCCGCACCAACCGACAACCGAAATCCCACTCGACGGTTTTGCACCCCGGGTTGCACTACCACGCTCTCCCCGGGTAGACAGATCGATCACGCCTGTCTGCCGCCACCTGAGCTAAATATAAGGTGGTTTGCACCTCAGGCTGCTCACACATGAGTAGACAGATCGATCACGCCTGTCTCCCACCAGATGCCCTGCGAGTCTAACCTCATTCTCACCATCATCTCGTTCTACCCCACTCAACAACCCCATAGGGTGTCACCACCATCGTGGTCATCATCTCCCCAAAATGTGATATGTCGTGACATGCGATGCACATGTTATAGAACACATAAAAATAATTTCACATGCCATTCCACGTAAATAAGACCTCATATGTTATTTCTCACCGTAGAAGTAATATTTTCAGTCCATATCCACCCCAAATTTCAAGGGTCTTCTAACTCCTATTTGCTCACATCTATTAAAGTATGGAATTGGGCCTAACCTAGGCTAAGGCTCATTCTTGAATTTAATATGAGTCATCTAAGGAAATGGGCCTAACCTTGGCTAAGCCCAACAATTACTAAGCCCAGGTCAACTAATCTTAGGTGGTCAACTATTGGAGTATGCAATTCCCGTCGCCACTGAACATCATCACTAGATCTCGCCCGATTTGGGTCATTTTCTGAAATCGCCCGATTTTCGTGATTTTGAATCGAAACTGCCCGATTGGGAAATCTTCGGCGGAAATCGCGCGATTTGAGATTGCTGGACTGAATTTGGGTAGTTTTGGAATCGCCCGATTTGGGACGGGAATCGCCCGATTTGAGGGCTTGCTGGAATCGCGCGATTTTGGAGTCGTCCGATAATCGCCCGATTTGCTCTGGGTTTTGGGAGGGTCAAATCGCCCGATTTGATGGAGCTCGGCGATTTCCTCAGCGACCAAAGCTTCAGTGGATTTAAGTCGCCCGATTTGGAACGCGAGTTCGGCGATTTCATGGTTGCTTGACGCGTGTTGCCTGATTTCTGGTCAGTGCTCGATAAGTTTCGTCCGATTTTTGGAGTGAGAGGCTCGGCGATTTCGTGGCAGATCGACACGTGTTATAGAGGAAAATCGCCCGACTTTAGTTTGGTGTAAATCGCCCGATGCTTATGAAGAAATCGATCGAATCGCCCGGTATTAGGAGACTACGTTGATTTCTCACTGAGATCGCCCGATTCTGGGCAAATTGGGAATAGGGACCTTAACTAACTCTACCCGATTATTGAGACTACTTGGCTTAGTAAATTTATTTTGATATGTCTAAACTGCCCGATTGTGAATCTTTTTGAGATTTCGCCCGATTTCACCACTCAACACCCTCGACATAGACTATTAACAAATCGCCCAAATCGAAATCCTCCTCCCCAAAATAATTCAAGCGCCCCAAAATCATTTCCTAAGCATATAAGCTTGATCATTCCTCCAAAACCATATATTGGGTTTGAAACTTAGCAACTAACACATATCACTTAGTAAACAACAAAATCACATATACCAAAGTTCATCGATTCAAACTTGAATGGCCGAAACATCCATGTTTGAAGTTCTGAACTTATTTATGTGTTGTAGGTGGAGAATACACCTACCGATCCTCCAAGTCAGCTTAAATGGATTGTTGATGATGTTGAGCTATCCCAAAAATTCTATTGCTCCTTAGTTTCGTTCACTTCCTATGTTGCTTCACCCTCGGCTAAATCATCAACCATGCAAGAATATTATATACATATATGAACTAGTAGGAAGGTTATACGTTTGATAGGGTTCTTACCTTTCCAACTTAGTTTGGAAAATTTCTAGGTCAAGAAATCGAATGAAGTTTGCCTTCCTTGTTTCTCGCCTTCTCTCCACCTTTCTTCTTAGTGTTTTCGTTGCTTTGATACTTTGGAGATGGGAATTTTACTTTATGTGTTTATCTATGTCAAGGTTTCTATTTAGGCTTAATAATGATTATTTTGTGCTAAATATCTAGTAAGGCATGGTCTCCACGTTGGTTTTCCCATGAATTAAGGAACTTGTCCTTTGTCTTTATCCACTAATTCCTTTGGGCCAAACTAAGCCTTCCTTAGGATATTCCTTATTCATTTAAAATAAATTTGGGCCCTATTTATTACTTGACTATTTCCTCTTGGGCTCTAATTAAGTTTGGGAGTTTTATTTATGTATTATATTGGATTGGCCCAAAACACTTAGGTCAGAATTTAGTTAAGCCGGATTTTCTTACCCGATTTCTGATCCGTTTGAACGTCGATTTCATTAATTTCGAACTTCTTACAAAATTAATAACATCATAAATCCCGTATAAAATTTACGGGTGTTACAATACAGATTAGACCATCGAATTAGACTGAATTTTGAATCGGTAGAAGTTATTGTTTCGCGCGAGAACTTCATATGAACATGTTCTGATTTTGCCAGAATTGAACGTTATTTGCTTCATAACATGTTTAATCTCATGCTCGTGCGTAACCAGTAGCTAATTTCGAGCAATTACCCGTAGTTTCATTGATGAATTTGCTGTACTTGCTTGAATTTAGTGTTAAAATCGTATTCTGTGACTAATTGTGCTATTTCGATTTTCCACGCTAAGTTTTCGATCGGTTGAATTTCTCGAACGAAAACTCCGTGCAAGAATTTTTCTCTGTTAGAATACAAAGTCGGTTACTGAAGTCGCTGTCACCGGAAGCGATTTTAGTTGAAAAATTTCTCGAGCATTACTTCAGCGAAAATCTTTTTCGACGAGAGTTATTTCGATTTTGCGCGCGTAAATTTTTCTCTCGAAAAACATTTTCTGTCAGACCTTCAAGTTTGACCTAGCGAATAAATCATTTGCGCTCGAACAACTTTTCCGATCAACCGACTTATTTTGACTAAGCGAGAAAATTATGAAAGTACTGTTTCTTAACGATCAAAATAAATTTACGCACCGAAATTTTTTCTCGACCGAATGATTTTGAGCAATTTATTTTGTTCGACAAATTTTTCAGTGACTACATTTATGCTCGAAAATAGTACAAATCTTATTTCGAAGATATTAAGTTTTATCAAACTTTAAAGAATGAATAAAAAATAATTCTCGATCATTTGCGCAACAAATATTACTACGAATTCGCTACTTGTGAAGCACACTACATCTTTACAAATTCTCAAAACAATCTACAAAGATCCAAGGAAGATCAACTCAACGAAAAACTATGGATACCTACTCACTTGGAAATGACAATCGTCCACCAATTTTGAAAAGAGGCGAATACGCACCTTGGCATACTCAGTTCTTGAACTTCCTAAAGCTCAAAGATCAGGCTGTAAATCTTCTAGCATCACTCGAAGTGGGACCCCTGAGTTCTGGCTAACTTAAGATGGTGATAACATAAATAATCCTCCTGTCGAACCCAATAGGCGACTGAAGACTCCCAGGGAATATGATGAGAAGGAGAAACTAAGAGCAAAATGGATGCAAGTCCTGGCTCATGCAAGCTAGCCCCAACGACATATACATGCAAATAGATAGAATTCCCACTGCGAAGGGAATGTGGGATGAGCTTAACCGCATGATGCAACGAACTGAGGTCGGAGTTAAGGCAAAGAAAGCAAATACACTGACAGCCTACGACTCCTTCATGGCCAAGAACGAAGAGAGCTTACGTGAATCATACCAGTGATACCTCAACGTTTCTCAATGAAATGAGGAAGATAGCCATAACCAAGACTAACATGGAGGTGAATATCCGGTTCCTATCTTCCTTGCACACATAATGGAAGAAAATATCCACACAGCTAAGGCAGAATAAAGATCTTGATGAAATGGATATCCATGCTGTTTTTTACAATCTCACACAACATGAAGAAGATATCAGCAAGATATGAAAAGAGCAAAAAGAGCAAACAAACCGAGGACTCAATAGCCTTCGTCCCGGAGAAGAAGAGCTCTCGCTCAAGAAAGGAAAAGCATGTCAAGCCTCCTAGCTCTTCTGAAGACGAGGACTTCTCCGACTCCGAACTTCATCCCGACGTAAGGGAACTAGGAAAACAGCTGGCTCTAGTTGCCAAAATGATGACGAAGCAGTACTATAAGAAGAAATTATCATCATCGGCGAACAGACTTCGAACTACAAGCTCGAAGACTAAAGAGAGACCGACTGAATCCTCGGAAGCAATAATCTCCAATGACCCACTTAAATGATTCAAATGTGGGAAAACTGGTCACTTTGCCCGAGAGTGCACCCTTCCGAAGAAGAAGGATGCCAACTGCTACTCCAGAAAGCTTCAACTGACCAAACTGAAGGAAGCTGCTGGCTAGAGGACATCCCAGATTCTGACGCCGAAAACCTTGCTCTAATGGCGCGCGTCGATGATGATCAGGAAGCTGGAACTTCACGAGGAAGAACGAAGACTACGCATCCACTTCATCTCAGGAGAAACGTGATATAAAGTTAGAGAAAAAGCTTCTTAGGTCTAACGAAACAATAGCTAGTCTCGAAAAAAATCTTAGGAGCTCTAGTTTCAAAATAGAAGAACTAACTAAGAGCCTCAAAACCTATGAGACTAAGCTGATTTCGTTAGAAAAGCATGGTTCGCTAGTTAAGGAACTAGAATACAGGCTAGACAACAACCATAAATATCTACTTAGAAACTTAGACGAGAAAGTCACTTTAGGTGTAGTCCCGAAGCTGTGACTAAAAAAGTCACTAGTCTATAAGACGAATTAGTTAAATCAAATTCTAAGATTAGTTATTTAATAAAGAGTCTAGATACCTATCAAGCCGAAAAAAGCACAACTCTAGTTAACTATGCTACCTTAGACGACGAACGTAAGAAGTTCTACACTGAGATAAAGAAGTTAGAAGATCTTCTTGTAAAAAGGGGACAAATTGATCAGACAATATTCTTAAACCAACCCATGGATATAGAATTTTATGACTACAAGTTTGGCTTAGGTTTTGAGAATCCACGTTACTTGAAGAAAGTTGACTGTAAACAGCTTTATGATGTCAAGTACATGGGTCTAGGACTAACCGCTATTATGGTTTTTACTAACGCAAAAGAAATAACCACGTTAGAAGAAGCCAAGAGAAGGGTTGAAATTCTCTTTCCCTACATCGAGTTGAACAAAAGTTACAAAACTAGGGAAATTCCCAAGGGATGTGACTTTGAGTCAATTTATCTCCAAAAGGATCGTTCTATATTGGAGGATGTACAACTTCATCATTCTGAGAATTCTCTCTGCATACCCCCTATTGTTAAGAAAAGAGAGGAATTAAGAGTCTCATTAGAAAAGGAACTAGAGAATTCTTGCCTCGCTGGGACCTCGCCATGTCCTTGCTTCGCTGGACGCAATAGAAGATGGCATGAGGGGATTCGCAGACCACCCGAGAGAATTGTTGCTGATGTGGAAACGCTCCTTAGCGTTCGCGTTTCTACTCTCCTTAATAAACATAACTTGCAAATTACACCTATCAGGCGAACCTGGCATATAGCATGGATGAACTAGGGGGAATCTCTTTCCTTTCCTTCGCCTCCTATATCTCTCTCTTCTTTTCTTCCCATTTCCGGGTTCTCCCTTCTTCCCCTTCCTTTGGTTTTCCTTTGCGTTGCAGGTTGGGTAGGGGCTGTTGGCCCTCTCTGGCTGTTCGGGACCGTGCTTGTTCTTTGGTTTGGGATGGCCTTGACCGGTGGTTCTCGCTCCTCGTGGCGAAAAGATTCAGGAGTTGCCCTTGGGCCTTTACCGACCTGTTTGCGGATGCCTTCTGTGGCTCCCCCATCTTTTTCCACGCGATGAACAACCCTGGCATTGCTTCATCTGGTGTGCTTTTGCGCTTTCCTGTACGTTGGCCGTCTGCCCTGCTGGTACTACATCTGGTGCAAGGAACCTGTAGCTGGTTGTGGTTGTTGACTCCTACCTCGCCTTTATTTGTATTTTTGTTGGCTGTGGTCTTATGGGACTTGTAGGTTGTCTGGGCTTTTGGCTCTCGATGTGTTGTCTGGTCGTTGAACATTAGCGTTTGGTGCGTCATGAGCGGTATCATGCACGCTGTATCTTGTACTCATGTTTCTTTCGTTTAGTGAACACTTCCAAAATAAAAAAGAATTTTGAAGCAGAAAAGAAAACGTTCTTAAAAGAGATGGAAAGTCTCAAAGCTTCCTCCGTCTCACAAAATGTTTCTCATGCATTTCCCTCACAATAAAATCATTATAAAAAGCGTGAAGAAAGAAAAATTGCCTTCCACTAATCCAAAACCAAAGAATAATATTTCCAAGAATATTATTTCTAATTATGTTTCTACTACGTCTATAGGGAGCGTAGTAAGAGCGTTAGAGATGTCGAAGGCGAGACTGTCTAGTTTAGAAATAAATAAGGAGCCTCTAGATGTCAAAGTTTCATTCTGTAAAAACAAAAGACACTCGTAGAAATAAAAGAGTCATTTCCTCGCTTAAAATCATTGTGTCTCGTGCTCACTTCAGCCTACTACTTTCAGAAACTTCGAAGGCTCTTCATCAACAACTAAAATCAATCATTCTAAGATAAATGCTGCTAGGATGTCAAAGGCGAGACTGTCTAGTTTAGAGATAAAGAAGGAGCCTCTAAATATCAAAGTTTCAAATTTATCTCCTTCTTCTGTAAAAACAAAAAACACTCGTAGAAATAAAAGATCCATTCCCTCGCTTAAAATCATTGTCTTCGTGCTCACTTCAGCCTACTACTTTCAGAAGCAAAAACTTCGAAATAGGCTCTTCATCAAAAACCAAAATCAATCATTCTAAGATAAATGCTGCTAGGATGACTCGTAGGAAACAAGATCCAACCATTAAGAAAGCTTATGGTGCCATTCATTCATGTTATCACCTAAGGTATCCCGTAAAGATTCAACCCCTCAAACACCTTAGGAGACTATCTAGTGAAAATATGTTTTCCACGATCAAGTCTACTAACGCATTTGTCCGCACAGAAGTTCAGCTTTCCTGCTAGGTTCAACCCAAATGGGTTCCTAAATCTCCGCCTAGGAAGACGAAAGCCGAAAAGGCCAAGCCTCCTACAATGGCAAAACCCAAATCAACTTCTTTAAAGATGGCTTGGGTTGCTAAAGCTCCTGTTAGTGTAAATCTAGGAATCAAATCTGAACCAATAACTAAATCAGCTAATCTGATAGGGCCCACTTATAAGTGGGTACCTAAAGCTATTTAAATTGTTTTTGCATATCCATCATGTGTGGTACCTAGACTCGGTTACTCCACACACATGACGGGAAATTAAGAGCTGCCGAGCAACTACCAAGACAGCTTAAATTGCAAAGTCAGATTCGGGAACAAAGATTCGGCTCCAATTCTAGGATTTGGAGACATCATTTTGGATGATATGACAATCAATGATGTCTCGTTTGTCGAAAGTCTCCGGCATAACTTGTTCAGCATAGGTCAGTTCTGCGACAATGGATTACAGGAGGTCTTCCTTGCTGACCGGTGCAGAATTTTGGACAGTCAGAATAAAGAACCCCTTCAAGGATTTTGGAAATCAAACTCATACACGATCAACCTGACGTCCGTACGGCCTTCGACTGCTGTTTGCCTCATATCTCATACTGTAATTCAGAGGAACAGCCTATGGCATTAACGCACGTCTCATCTGAATATTAAAGCTCTTCAGCGACTCTCTGTAAAGAAGTTGGTTCACGGTCTACCAACAATAACGCCACAGAAAGAGCATTAGTGTTCGGCATGTCAGCTTGGAAAAATTAAGCAAGCTTCTCATCACGTCAAGCCAGTTGCCTCTACTTCACGTCCTTTTGAATTACTTCACATGGATCTCTGTGGCCCCATGCCAACACAGAGTATCAACGGACGCAAGTATGTGCTGGTCATAGTGGACGACTTTTCTCGCTATACATGGACAAAGTTCTTCCGAACCAAAGATGAGACAGATGACTTGATCGCAAATTTTGTGAACACCCAGAATCTACTGCAGCAGACTATCCACTCATTCACACTAACAATTGAACTGAGTTCAAGATAAGTTTCTCAATGATTTCTATCAGAAACTTGGGATCAGTTAGCAATTTTTAACCACAAAGACGCCTCAACAGAATGGGGTAGCGAGAGTGTTAGGTCCTAGTTTATCAACTCTATGATCCTAGACATGAATTCTAAGGTTATCGATTAGAATTGAATAGAATTGACTTTCGATCGAAAACCTCATTAGAAGAACACAAGAGAGAATCCTTGTAGTGAGAGAAGGTATTTGTTGTTTCTCTTTCTAGAAATTGAATTGCAAGCCTTTCGGATCAATTTTCTAAAACTTCTCTATTAGCTCAATGTTTGTACATCTATTTATACCAAACAAGCTTGGTATAAATTACAAACTAAGTCCTAAACTAAGGACAACTACACATCAAGCCCCTAGTTACAAGGACAGCTAATAAAATCAAAGCACAACTAAAACTGATATTCTATATTCTCCCCCTTTGTGCTTGATTTTTTTTCCACACCGTCTGTCCTCATCGAGCGTAGTACGACCTGTGCAAGCCCAACGCATGCTCATAATTCCTGAGCGTATTCCTTAGCTCCAGTCGCTCCTCTATATCTTCAAGTAATTACATTAGAAGCGGCTGTTCTCTCACGAACCGGTGGATCCTCAACATCGTCTCTCGGTTGATTTCTTCCAACCTTTGCTCTATATTTCTCCTGATGACCTTGAGCGTCCCATCACAGAATTTGTTTATCTCAGTCTTCAGCATCATCCTAGTCTTCTTCGCAATTGGATTGTGGTAGGAGATGCCTAAGACCGAGCTGATGTGCATGTGATTGTTGGGTAGTCCTTTGATCTCAGGTCCTTTGTTGAGCGCGGCAGTCATGTTGACCTTCTTCATGTTGCTCTCCAGAGCCATCTGAAGGTCGTGTGCGGCGAAGTACTTGACTTGGCGCATCATGAACCGGTAGAGTCCCTCGAGTCCTTCTTTCTTGATGAAGCGTTGAGGACCTTTGTACTTCTCTACGTACAGCTTGTAGAGGTTGTACACCTCCTCGGCGGGGAGATACGGTAGGTCAATTTCGCTTAGATCTTCTCGAGTTCTGTCTACTCGCTCGATGACGTAGTACGGTGTTGGAAGTCCTTCTTTAGCACAGTAGATGCTGAGTAGCAGACAGATTGGGGAGAGACTCTTGTAATGACTCTTGGCTTGGCTTTTAGCCATACCCAATCTCACATCCGGTCCGAGGTGGGTCAGCATCCAGAGGTACGACATTCTCTTCTGCTGTTCCCAGTAAGAGATCCCTCTGAGCTCGAACTCGTTCGGCTTCTTGACTTTATTCGGTGACCTCCAAATATGCCCATTATCTACTCGGATCGAAATTTGTGAATGTCACCGACAATGTGGCAAACACTTATTTCAAAACCCAAAAGAAGCTCACCCCGAAACAAGCACGATGGCAAGAGTTCCTTGGGGAGTTCGATTGGGTTCATCGGCCTGGGCGGCAGAATGAAGTTGCTGATGCACTAAGCCGCCAGCCTCACCTCAATACGGTGGCCGTAATAAGCAAAGTCGCGAGCAGCTTTGTCAGCCGCATCCGACACGAAAGTGAGAACGATCCAACTTACGTGAAGCTGGAGGACCAGGTGAAAGAAGGGCTTCTGAAACGCTACTGGCTTGAAGATGGGCTGTTAGTCACGCATGGCAAACGATTCTATGTACCCGCTGGGAGACTGCGGAATGAGCTTTTGAAAGAGCACCATGAGCCGCAGTGGGCAAGTCATCCAGGAGTTAGGTGCATGATGGCCCTAATTTCTCGCAAGTTCTATTGGCCAAAACTCGAGCAGGATGTCGAGGCCTTTGTTCGTACTTGCAACATTTGCCAGCGAGACAAGCCCGAGCGTACAAAGCCAGCAGGTTTGTTGCAGCCGTTGCCTATTCCCGCTAGTCCATGGCGTTCCATTTCCATGGACATTGTTGGGTTGCCAAAGAGCGAAGGAAATAATTCCATCTTAGTCGTGGTGGACCGGTTCTCCAAAATGGCGATATTTATGGCGGCCCCTATTCAGTGCAATGCCGACATTGCTGCGGACCTGTTCTTCCGAAATGTGGTGAAGTATTTTGGCATGCCAGAAGAAATCAATAGTGATCGGGACGTAAGGTTCACAAGCCGATTCTGGACGATTCTATTCCGAAGGCTTGGCACAAAACTGCGATTTTCTTCAAGCTATCACCCACAAACGGATGGACAGACCGAGCGAGTCAATCAACTCCTTGAGGAGTATCTTCGGCACTACATCTCAGCCAGCCAACACAACTGGACGAGCTTACTTGACCCGGCGCAATTTTGCTACAATCTCCATAAATCATCAGCGACGGAAAAGAGTCCATTCGAGGTAGTTTATGGTTTTCAATATTTAACACCTCAAAATCTTTCTATGTGGAAAGCTGCAGGAGATTGTCCACCGGCGTACAAGTTTGCTCGAGGGCGATAGTTGTTGTGGGCTGAAGCTCGAGATAGCCTCGCCAAAGCTGGTAGACGGATGAAGAAGTATTACGACCAAGGACATCGGGCGGTAACCTTCGAAGTGGGCGAAAAAGTTTGGGTAAAACTTTCACCTCAAATGAAGGCCAAGTGGAAAGCTCAATCGCTCGCATGGAGCTTGTTGCCAAAGTATGATGGGCCTTTCGAGATCGTGAATCGAGTCGGCCAAGTGGCGTACAGATTGTTGCTTCCACCAAAGTATCGAATCCACCCAGTGTTCCACGTAAGCTTCTTGAAAAAATTCCATGAAAACCAGCTCCCGGGATCGTCGACGAGGGCGTCACTGATTCAGGCGGGGGAGAATTGTTATGTAGTTGACGGATCTTGACCGTTGACCTCGGTCAATGGCGGCCGAGCAGTACTCGGCCGGGCTCAGGGGTGCCTAGACCCCGAGATATGTTCGGCAGAAATGATCTGTCGGGCATTGGCCAGATGGGTAGGTCTGGACACACACGAACTTGACCCATGAGGTGGCCGAAAGGCAGATGGGCAGTTCGCTCGAACATGAGCACATACGCGACCCTAGACGGATATAGCCTTGGCGCACATAGCTTGTGGCAAGCGCCGGCTCGATGGACTTGAGTGGGCATTCGGTAAAGGACGCGCGCAACCGTGTCGAACATGCACAGCACAATGACGGCACAGTAGGCCAACACGCTCGCGCGGACTTATGCCTGATTGCGGAACAAGCCAGCACACGAATGTGGGAGCCTGGCGGAAGCCACTTGCGCGCGCGCCCGACTTGGCCAGCGACGTTACTCGCAACCTGATGGCATCGGGCAGACTGGCATGGCTTTTGCATGGGCCAGGCTGGCAGCACATGGGCGGAAGATTGATTATGCCAGGCTGGCATAGCATGGGCAAAAGGTGGCTTTAACAGACTGGCATCACATGGGCGAGATGGGCGAAAGTGCTTTGTCCCACCAAGAACATGGGCGACATACTTTTGTTCCATCAAGAACATTGGCAGCATGCCTTTGTCCCATCAAGCATGGGCGAGATTCCATGGGTCCAAGCCAACACCTCACATGGGCGAGATTCCATCAAGGCACATGGGAAGTTGGCTTGGCCAAGTCTATAAAAGGCCTTGTGGAGCATTTTGCCAAGGATCAATAGATATTGGAAGAAAATTGTCTAATGTGTAATACTTTCGATAGCTTAAGGTTGTAGCTCCTATTGTTGTGCGAGTGTTCAGATAAGCTAGGCGAGTTCTGTAAACGAGCAGCTTATTGTGCGAGTCTTTTAAGCTCGTACCGGGGTTTTCCCCCACTCTGAGTTTGGAGTGGGTTTTCCCGTAAATCTTGTGTCATCTGTCTTGTTCATTTCTTGTTGGTGTGAGATTGAGTTAGGTAAACACGAGAGCTTTAAGTTCGAGGCCAAACTTTATCAAATAGGCCAAGTATGTTGGGTTTGGGCTGAGCGAAGCGATCTCTCGACGCTTATTTCCGCACGCAAACATAAGAAAGTGAAAGGCTGAGTAGCAAGACTTTGGGCCGAGTCAAGCTATTGCCAGTCTCGAACCTCAACTTAGATTGTTCCAAAAAAAAAACCTCAACTTAGACGCGAAAATTTCTAAGTTAAAAAGGGTTGTGACAAAGTTGGTATCAGAGCATCATTCATCAAATTGCAAAATGTAGCAGGGGCATTAGTTAACCCGAAAGGCATAACTAAGAATTCATATGACCCGTACCTTGTCACGCACGTGGTCTTTGCCTCATCACCTGCAGCAATTCGATCTTGCCAATATCCAGATCGTAGATCCAATTTGGAAAAGCACCTCCCTTTCGCTAGCTTGTCGAAGAGGTCTAAGGCATTAGGGAATGGATACTTATTCTTCACCGTCACCTTGTTCAGCGCCCTATAGTCGACACAAAATCGCAACGAGCCGTCCTTCTTGCGTTGGAAAAGAACCGGCGAGCCAAAGGGTGCCTTCGAGGGTCTGACTAAGCCCGCATCCAATTGCTCGTCGAGTTGACGCCGCAATTCTTCCAGTTCAGCTGGATTCATGCGATAAGGCGCCTGCGCAGGAGGTCTCGTTCCAGGTTCCAACTCAATTCGGTGATCAGTGGGCCTCCTCGGTGGGAGTTCTTTAGGTAGTTCGTTGGGCATGATATCTTCAAACTTTTCGAGAATCGCCTGAATTTCAGCTGGCGGGACGTGCGGAGTTGCAGATTCATTCTCGCGCACAACAGTAAGGAAAGTTTGCTCGCCGCGGCCGAGCCCACGCTTGAGCTGTATAGCCGAACACCTTGGCCCGTTCTTTGTCTCGCCATAATGGAAAGTGCCCTCGATGAAGCCAGGCTGTGCCTCGTCAGCTATCATCATGCCGCTCAGGAAGGGTATCGTTATGGCCTTCGCATCCACTAAGAATTCGTTCCCAAGAATGACTTCAAAGTCGAGTGGAGCAATGATAAATGTCACCGGGCCTTTCCAATGACCAATCCTCATATTGGCCTTTACGTTACCTTCCACATGTAAAGACGCGGTATTTGCTAATTTGATGGTGGCAGGTCGGTTGAGCAACGCAAGCCCAGCCTTCTTCGCCATTTCGAGAGACATGAAATTGTGCGTCGCTCCCGAGTCCACCATCGCCATAGTGGGCTGTTTTTCCACGAGACAAGAAACGTACATGAGTTTATTCTTTCCAAACTTGTCCTGCCGAACTGTGGCCAACACTCGCAGCTGGTTGGCCTGCGGCTCATCCTTGTTTTCACCCGACGGTCCAGCTTCGCCCTTCATCTGGGCTGCTACGGCGTTAACGGCAGATCGTTGTGGACATTGATACCACTTGTGAGAACCGTTGCATATATAACACGTCCACTTCTTGGTTGGATCAGCGACAAGCTGTTTCTTAGCTTGTCTATCCGGTCGTTTTTGCACGTGTTTCGACCCATTGTTGTTAGGAACACCATTGTACTTCCTCTTTTTGCCCACCTTTCCTTGAAATCCATCCGGCCGCTGTCCATGATTTTGCCCCTTCTTAGGATTCTCGTAGTCCGGCTTCGGAAGGTCCCTCAACCTTTCGGCCTCAGCTATAGCCGTGTTGACGTCTTGGACATTCCGTCGGGCTAGCTCACTTTGTGGATATGGTTTGAGCCCCGCCATGAAATTGTACAATTTATCAGCGTCGGACATATCTCGGACGTCGAGAATCAAAGAATGGAACTTCTGGACATATTCATGCATCGTGCCCGTTTGTTTGTGCCTTCGCAAAGCATCTCGGGCCAACCATGCATTATTTTGCGGCGCGAAATGGGTCTTAAGTTCGGCCTTCAGGGCTTCCCAACTTTCGATCCGTGCCTGCGGATTCTCATCTGCCTCACGTTGTCTGGTCCGCCACCAAATCTTGGCATCGTCAATAAGATATCTAGATGCCACTGCCACTTTGTTACTTTCAGCCACTTGAGCTGCTTGGAAATATCCCTCAATATCATATAGGAAATTTTCCAACTTCTTCGCGTCGCGTACGCCATTGTAAGTATCTGGCTCAGGCAACTTCGGCCCTGAGCTTTTAGGTGCTTCGATGTGGACAAACTGATTTCGCAGATATCGCAGCTCAGCATCAACTTCCGCAAATCTGCGATCGTTGACTGCGATGATTTCAGCAAAGCGTCGTTCGTTGGCCGCATCGAGCTCGGCTATGCGCCTATCAGTGACTTCGCCAGCATGTGCGGACGCTCCAATGGTGCGATCGCACTTTGTGACCAGCTCGCCGATAAGTGCAACTCCATCATTCCCGGTTTGATGCACAGTCTGCAATTGAGTTTCCAAATCGTCAGGTACAGCAGCATGAATTTCCAGAACGATTTGCTCGCATGCCGAAGTCAAAAAGGGTTGTGACAAAGTTGGTATCAGAGCGTACTCCGTGAAGGGAGGAGACGTTCGCTACACCAACCCCCAAATCTCGATTACACTTAAAGCAATGGATAGCAGCAGCGAGGATACACTCGTTAGCTTCTCCTCGTCGCTACGAAGGAGGACAAATGAGCTAGAGAGAAAGCTCTCGGCATGCGAGCAAATCGTTCAGGAAATTCATGATGCTGTACCTGACGATTTGGAAACTCAATTGCAGACTGTGCATCAAACCGTGAATGATGGAGCTGCACTTATCGGCGAGCTGGCCACAAAGTGCCATCGCACCATTGGAGCGTCCGCACATGCTGCCGAAGTCACTGATAGGCGCATAGCCGAACTCGATGTGGCCAAGGAACGGCGCTTTGCTGAAATCATCGCAGTCAACGATCGCAGATTTGCGGAAGTTGATGCTGAGCTGCGATATCTGCGAAATCAGTTTGTCCACATCGAAGCACCTAAAAACTGAGGGCCGAAGTTGCCTGAGCCAGATACTTACAATGGCGTACGCGACGCGAAGAAGTTGGAAAATTTCCTATATGATATTGAGGGATATTTCCAAGCAGCTCAAGTGGCTGAAAGTAACAAAGTGGCAGTGGCATCTAGATTTCTTATTGATGATTCCAAGATTTGGTGGCGGACCAGACAACGTGAGGCAGATGAGAATCCACAGGCACGGATCGAAACTTGGGAAGCCCTGAAGGCCGAACTTAAGACCCATTTCGCACCGCAAAATAATGCATGGTTGGCCCGAGATGCTTTGCGAAGGCACAAACAAACGGGCACGATCCATGAATATGTCCAGAAGTTCCATTCTTTGATTCTCGACGTCCGAGATATGTCCGACGCTGATAAATTGTACAATTTTATGGCGGGGCTCAAACCATATCCACAAAGTGAGCTAGCCCGACGGAATGTCCAAGACGTCAACACGGCTATAACTGATGCGGAAAGGTTGAGGGACCTTCCGAAACCGGACTACGAGAATCCTAAGAAGGGGAAAAATCATGGACAGCGGCCGAATGGATTTCAAGGAAAGGTGGGCAAAAAGAGGAAGTACAATGGTGCTCCTAACAACAATGGGTCGAAACACGTGCAAAAACGACCGGATAGACAAGCTGAGAAACAGCCGGTCGCTGACCCAACCAAGAAGTGGACGTGTTATATATGCAACGGTTCTCACAACTGGTATCAATGTCCACAACGATCTGCCGTTAACGCTGTAGCAGCCCAGATGAAGGGCAAAGCTGGACCGTCGGGTGAAAACAAGGATGAGCCGCAGGCCAACCAGCTGCGAGTGTTGGCCACAGTTCGGCAGGACAAGTTTGGAAAGAATAAACTCATGTACGTTTCTTGTCTCGTGGAAAAACAGCCCACTATGGCGATGGTGGACTCGGGAGCGACGCACAATTTCATGTCTCTCGAAATGGCGAAGAAGGCTGGGCTTGCGTTGCTCAACCGACCTGCCACCATCGAATTAGCAAATGCCGCGTCTTTACATGTGGAAGGTAACGTAAAGGCCAATATGAGGATTGGTCATTGGGAAGGCCCGGTGACATTTATCATTGCTCCACTCGACTTTGAAGTCATTCTTGGGAACGAATTCTTGGTGGATGCAAAGGCCATAACGATACCCTTCCTGAGCGGCATGATGATAGCTGACGAGGCACAGCCTGGCTTCATCTAGGGCACCTTCAATTATGGCGAGACAAAGAACGGGCCAAGGTGTTCGGCTATACAGCTCAAGCGTGGGCTCGGCCGCGGCGAGCAAACTTTCCTTACTGTTGTGCGCGAGAATGAATCTGCAACTCCGCACGTCCCGCCAGCTGAAATTCAGGCGATTCTTGAAAAGTTTGAAGATGTCATGCCCAACGAACTACCTAAAGAACTCCCACCGAGGAGGCCTACTGATCACCGAATTGAGTTGGAACCTGGAACGAGACCTCCTGCGCAGGTGCCTTATCGCATGAATCCAGCTTAACTGGAAGAATTGCGGCGTCAACTCGACGAGCTATTGGATGCGGGCTTAGTCAGACCCTCGAAGGCACCCTTTGGCTCGCCGGTTCTTTTCCAACGCAAGAAGGACGGCTCGTTGCGATTTTGTGTCGACTATAGGGCGCTCAACAAGGTGACGGTGAAGAATAAGTATCCGATTCCTAATGCCTTAGACCTCTTCGACAAGCTAGCGAAGTGGAGGTACTTTACAAAATTGGATCTACGATCTGGATATTGGCAAGTTCGAATTGCTGAAGGTGATGAGGCAAAGACCACGTGCGTGACAAGGTACGGGTCATATGAATTCTTAGTTATGCCTTTCGGGTTAACTAATGCCCCTGCTACATTTTGCAATTTGATGAATGATGTTCTGTATGAGTATTTGGACAAGTTCGTGGTCGTCTATCTTGATGACATTGTCGTGTATTCGACGAGTCTGGAGGATCATGCCAAACATCTGAAGGTTGTGCTGGAAACCTTAAGAAAAAATCAACTCTACGTCAAAAGGGAGAAATGCGAGTTCGGTAGCACCAGGATCAATTTCTTAGGCCACATGATCGAAAATGGCCAGATCGAGATGGATAAGGCCAAGGTTCGAGCTGTGACGGAATGGCCACGACCAAGCACCGTTACGGAGCTGCGGTCATTCCTGGGTGTTGTGAACTACTATTGACGCTTTATCAAGGGATATTCAAAGATTGCTTTGCCCCTGACGGACCTCTTGAAGAAGGACATAAAGTGGGATTGGAGTCGTAGCTGCGAAGAAGCCTTCAAATGACTCAAAGCTGCATTAGATAGCGAACCCGTCCTGAAGCTGCCTGATTTCGAGCAGCCATTCGAAGTCCACACTGATGCGTCTGGTAAGGCGCTTGGCACTGTACTTGTGCAAGGGAGACACCCCATCGCTTACGAGAGCTGAAAGCTCAAAGATGCGGAAACGCGCTATAGCACGCACGAGAAAGAGATGACCGCTGTGATTCACTGCCTTGGAGCGTGGCGCCATTATCTACTCGGATCGAAATTTGTGATTGTCACCGACAATGTGGCAAATGCTACGGCGTTAACGGCAAATCGTTGTGGACATTGATACCACTTGTGAGAACCGTTGCATATATAACACGTCCACTTCTTGGTTGGGTCAGCGATCAGCTGTTTCTCAGCTTGTCTATCCGGTCGTTTTTGCACGTGTTTCGACCCATTGTTGTTAGGAGCACCATTGTACTTCCTCTTTTTGCCCACCTTTCCTTGAAATCCATTCGGCCACTGTCCATGATTTTGCCCCTTCTTAGGATTCTCGTAGTCCGGTTTCGGAAGGTCCCTCAACCTTTCGGCCTCAGCTATAGCCGTGTTGACGTCTTGGACATTCCGTCGGGCTAGCTCACTTTGTGGATATGGTTTGAGCCCCACCATGAAATTGTACAATTTATCAGCGTCGGACATATCTCGGACGTCGAGAATCAAAGAATGGAACTTCTGGACATATTCATGGATCGTGCCCGTTTGTTTGTGCCTTCGCAAAGCATCTCGGGCCAACCATGCATTATTTTGCGGCGCGAAATGGGTCTTAAGTTCGGCCTTCAGGGCTTCCCAAGTTTTGATCCGTGCCTGCGGATTCTCATCTGCCTCACGTTGTCTGGTCCGCCACCAAATCTTGGAATCGTCAATAAGAAATCTAGATGCCACTGCCACTTTGTTACTTTCAGCCACTTGAGCTGCTTGGAAATATCCCTCAATATCATATAGGAAATTTTCCAACTTCTTCGCATCGCGTACGCCATTGTAAGTATCTGGCTCAGGCAACTTCGGCCCGGAGCTTTTAGGTGCTTCGATGTGGACAAACTGATTTCGCAGATATCGCAGCTCAACATCAACTTCCGCAAATCTGCGATCGTTGACTGCGATGATTTCAGCACAGCGCCGTTCGTTGGCCGCATCGAGCTCGGCTATGCGCCTATCAGTGACTTCGGCAGCATGTGCGGACGCTCCAATGGTGCGATCACACTTTGTGGCCAGCTCGCCGACAAGTGCAGCTCCGTCATCACGGTTTGCGAGCAACGTCGCTAGCCAAGTCGGGTGCGCGCGCAAGTGGCTTCCGCGAGGCTCCCACATTCGTGTGCTGGCTTGTTCCGCAATTAGGCATAAGTCCGCGCGAGCGTGTTGGCCTACTGTGCCGTCATTGTGCCACGCATGTTCGACACAGCTGCGCGCGTCCTTCACCGAATGCCCACTCAAGTCCATCGAGCCGGCGCTTGCCACAAGCTTTGTGCGCCAAGGCTATATCTGTCTAGGGTCGCGTATGTGCGTTGCTCAACCGACCTGCCACCATCAAATTAGCAAATGCCGCGATCTTTACATGTGGAAGGTAACGTAAAGGCCAATGTGAGGATTGGTCAATGGGAAGGCCTGGTGACATTTATCATTGCTCCACTCGACTTTGAAGTCATTCTTGGGAACGAATTCTTGGTGGATGCGAAGGCCATAACGATACCCTTCCTGAGCGGCATGATGATAGCTGATGAGGCACAGCCTGGCTTCATCGAGGGCACTTTCCATTATGGCGAGACAAAGAACGGGCCAAGGTGTTCGGCTATACAGCTCAAGCGTGGGCTCGGCCGCGGCGAGCAAACTTTCCTTACTGTTGTGCGCGAGAATGAATCTGCAACTCCGCACGTCCCGCCAGCTGAAATTCAGGCGCTTCTCGAAAAGTTTGAAGATATCATGCCCAACGAACTACCTAAAGAACTCCCACCGAGGAGGCCCACTGATCACCGAATTGAGTTGGAACCTGGAACGAGACCTCCTGCGCAGGCGCCTTATCGCATGAATCCAGCTGAACTGGAAGAATTGCGGCGTCAACTCGACGAGCTATTGGATACGGGCTTAGTCAGAACCTCGAAGGCACCATTTGGCTCGCCGGTTCTTTTCCAACGCAAGAAGGACGGCCCATTGCAATTTTGTGTCGACTATAGGGCGCTCAACAAGGTGACGGTGAAGAATAAGTATCCGATCCCTAATGCCTTAGACCTCTTCGACAAGCTAGCGAAGGGGAGGTGCTTTTCAAAATTGGATCTACGATCTGGATATTGGCAAGTTCGAATTGCTGAAGGTGATGAGGCAAAGACCACGTGCGTGACAAGGTACGGGTCATATGAATTCTTAGTTATGCCTTTCGGGTTAACTAATGCCCCTGTTACATTTTGCAATTTGATGAATGATGTTCTGTATGAGTATTTGGACAAGTTCGTGGTCGTCTATCTTGATGACATCGTCGTGTATTCGACGAGTCTGGAGGATCATGCCAAACATCTGAAGGTTGTGCTGGAAACCTTAAGAAAAAATCAACTCTACGTCAAAAGGGAGAAATGCGAGTTCGGTAGCACCAGGATTAATTTCTTAGGCCACATGATCGAAAATGGCCAGATCGAGATGGATAAGGCCAAGCTTCGAGCTGTGATGGAATGGCCACGACCAAGCACCGTTACGGAGTTGCGGTCATTCTTGGGTGTTGCGAACTACTATCGACGCTTTATCAAGGGATATTCAAAGATTGCTTTGCCCCTGACGGCCCTCTTGAAGAAGGACATAAAGTGGGATTGGAGTCGTAGCTGCGAAGAAGCCTTCGAACGACTCAAAGCTGCATTAGCCAGCCAACCCGTCCTGAAGCTGCCTGATTTTGAGCAGCCATTCGAAGTTCACACTGATGCGTCTGGGAAGGCGCTTGGCGGTGTACTTGTGCAAGGGAGACACCCCATCGCTTATGAGAGCCGAAATATCAGAGATGCGGAAATGCGCTATAGCACGCACGAGAAAGAGATGACCGCTGTGATTCACTGCCTTGGAGCGTGGCGCCATTACCTACTCGGATCGAAATTTGTGATTGTCACCGACAATGTGGCAAACCCTTATTTCAAAACCCAAAGGAAGCTCACCCCGAAACAAGCACGATGGCAAGAGTTCCTTGGGGAGTTCGATTTCGATTGGGTTCATCGGCCTGGGCGACAAAATGAAGTTGCTGATGCACTAAGCCGCCAGCCTCACCTCAATACGGTGGCCGTAATAAGCAAAGTTGCAGCTTTGTCAGCCGCATTCGACACGAAAGTGAGAACGATCCAACTTACGTGAAGCTCAAGGACCAGGTGAAAGAAGGGCTTCTGAAACGCTACTGGCTTGAAGATGGGCTGTTAGTCACGCATGGCAAACGATTCTATGTACCCGCTGGGAGACTGCGGAATGAGCTTTTGAAAGAGCACCATGAGCCGCAGTGGGCAGGTCATCCAGGAGTTAGGCGCATGATGGCCCTAATTTCTCGCAAGTTTTATTGGCCAAAACTCGAGCAGGATGTCGAGGCCTTTGTTCGTACTTGCAATATTTGCCAGCGAGACAAGCCCGAGCGTAAAAAGCCAGCAGGTTTGTTGCAGCCGTTGCCTATTCCGGCTAGTCCATGGCTTTCCATTTCCATGGACTTCATTGTTGGGTTGCCAAATAGCGAAGGAAATAATTCCATCTTAGTCGTGGTGGATCGGTTCTCCAAAATGGCGATATTTATGGCGGCCCCTATTCAGTGCAATGCCGACATTGCTGCGGACCTGTTCTTCCGAAATGTGGCGAAGTATTTTGGCATGCCAGAAGAAATCATTAGTGATCGGGACATAAGGTTCACAAGCCGATTCTGGACGATTCTATTCAGAAGGCTTGGCACAAAACTGCGATTTTTTTCAGGATATCACCCACAAACGGATGGACAGACCGAGCCAGTCAATCAACTCCTTGAGGAGTATCTTCGGCACTACATCTCGGCCAGCCAACACAACTAGACGAGCTTACTTGACCCGGCGCAATTTTGCTACAATCTCCATAAATCATCAGCGACGGAAAAGAGTCCATTCGAGGTAGTTTATGGTTTTCAACCTTTAACACCTCAAAATCTTTCTATGTGGAAAGCTGCAGGAGATTGTCCACCGGCGTACAAGTTTGCTCGAGGGCGACAGTTGTTGTGGGCTGAAGCTCGAGATAGCCTCGCCAAAGCTGGTAGACGGATGAAGAAGTATTACGACCAAGGACATCGGGCGGTAACCTTCGAAGTGGGCGAGAAAGTTTGGGTAAAACTTTCACCTCAAATGAAGGCCAAGTGGAAAGCTCAATCGCTCGCATGGAGCTTGTTGCCAAAGTATGATGGGCCTTTCGAGATCGTGAATCGAGTCGGCCAAGTGGCATACAGATTGTTGCTTCCACCAAAGTATCGAATCCACCCAGTGTTCCACGTAAGCTTCTTGAAGAAATTCCATGAAAACCAGCTCCCGGGATCGTCGATGAGGGCGTCGCTGATTCAGGCGGGGGAGAATTGTTATGTAGTTGGCGGATCTTGACCGTTACCTCGGTCAATGGCGGCCGAGCAGTACTCGGCCGGGCTCGGGGGTGCCTAGACCCCGAGATATGTTCGGCAGAAATGATCTGTCGGGCAATGGCCAGATGGGTAGGTCTGGACACACACGAACTTGACCCATGAGTTGGCCGAAAGGCAGATGGGCAGTTCGCTCGAACATGAGCACATATGCGACCCTAGACGGATATAGCCTTGGCGCACAAAGCTTGTGGCAAGCGCCGGCTCGATGGACTTGAGTGGGCATTCGGTGAAGGACGCGCGCAGCCATGTCGAACATGCGTGGCACAATGACGGCACAGTAGGCCAACACGCTCGCGCGGACTTATGCCTGATTGCGGAACAAACCAGCACACGAATGTGGGAGCCTGGCGGAAGCCACTTGCGCGCGCGCCCGACTTGGCCAGCGACGTTGCTTGACTTTATTCGGTGACCTCCAAATATGCTCACGAACTTCTTTAAGGAAGGGAATCTCAATTCTAATATTCTCCCAAGGCGAGTCGATCCGAACGAATCCTGGCATTTGTCGCGTTGGAGAGTTCGCTCGTCGCAATCAATTCTGGAAGCCCTGTGGTATCTTGTTCGTGATTTTTACCTTCCTGAAGCTCTTCGTCTTCTATCAGTACGAGGTCCACCGAAGTTTGTTGTAGGAAGTGTCGAACGTCCTTAAGCCGTTGTCTCTGATGCTCGTCGGGCGTGGAGTGGGTCATCCACTGTCCTTTGAATATATACTTGTCGAGGTACTCGTGTGGATTGACACCATGTCCTGACGGTCCCGGTTGGTCTTGAGCAACTGAGGGAGTAGCTTGGGTTTGAGCCAGGGCCACGAGCATGGCGGCACTTGCTTCTTCTTCCGGAAGCAAGGGGCTTGCGAGTGTCGTAGGCGTCCTTAAGGAAAAGGATGGTGGGTCGATTTGGTTTAGAGTGGTGGTGTGGTGCGTGGTGTGGGTTGTTTGGGTGGTTTGGGTAGTGTTTTGCGTTTGGTGTGCTCCAGCTCCTGTCTGAACTATGCCTGAACCTTGTCCTTGGCGTTCACCTTGGCCACTCGTTGATGTCCTAGGCTTTTTCTCCCCCTCATATGACGATCCTGATCGTCTTGATCGTCATGTCGACGTCGTGTGCAGGAGCTTTGGCGTCGGAAAGACTGAGTAGGTGGCTCTGGGTGATCCACGAGACGCCTGTAGAGAGATTCTTCCTGAGGCATTCGGGTGGGAAGGCCGATAAGACGGGCTAGAAGAATGTCGTGGAGTTGGGTGATGGGAATGGTGTATGGGTTGATAAGGATTGAAGAGTCGGCTAGTGGGTCAATGGGTGTGGTGTAATACCCGTAAATTTAATAAGGGATTAATCGTAATTAGTTATCTAAAATTATCATGAAACAAGAATGCCGATAATGAAAATTTTGGTTTGGAACAAAAAGATAAAATAATTTGAAACTATTCCAAAAATTTAACAGGTATAAACCCTTTTGATAGAGTGAAGTCCAAACAATAGAAATAATTATCATATATGGCTAATGATCGGCCCAAAGCTTGAGAATTTTGAGTATATTATAAGTTAATTTTCGAATAAATAAACGAAATTATAAGCACTTACTTAGCACAAAAGGTAACCACGTCACCACCTAGTCTCTTCAATTGATAAGCCCGACACCTTCATATATATCTCAATATTGAAGCTAACGAAACCCTGGTGAGAACAAGAGTTTAAAAGGGAGAAAAAAAAAAAAAAAACTTAACGAAAAACGATAGGGAAGATCACCCTTGCATTCGACTAAGTGAGGTATGGAATTTACCACATGTTTAAATTCGGTTATATTTACTATGTTTTAATAGTTAGATGTCTAAACGTTATTTAATTTAAGGTCAGAATAATTCTGGGATGCTTCGTGACTTGATTATATGCTAGAACTATCATGTATTGCTTTCGAGAAATAGCAGAGCTTGGAAAATAATCTCGACAGTGCAGTTTAGGGTTTTCTGGGAGAATCAAGTCTTGTTCTTGAGAAGATATCGAGCTGCCTAGTAAATAAAGTCGAGACATGAACCTCGATATGTGATGATTCTCGACATTTTGTAGGAATTGGTCTCGACATCTATTAGATCTTGGGGAGTAATAGATATCGACATTTTAAGGAATAGACTTCGACATTTTTATAAGCTCGACATTTATAGTTGTTTTAGATTCGACATTTATAGAATGTCAATATAATGACCTCGACATTTTTGGTTAACATCTCGACATTTCAACGAAAGATGTCTCGACATTTGTATGATAAAGTTTCGACATTTTTATAGGTTTCGCTATTTATATAACTCGACATTTTATGGGAACTCGACATTTTATGAGAACTCGACATTTTACAAAGGTTTCGATATTTTTGGTATGTCTCGACATTTGTATTATATCGACATTCTGTAGATTTCGACATACATGTCCCGACATTTAATAAATTAGATCTCGACATTTTTATAAGAAGATGTCTCGACGTTTTAGTTTCGACATTTTCAAATAATAGTTTCGACATTTATTCTTTTCTCAATTATGTGTCTCGACATTTGTAGGCTCGACTTCTATCAGCTAGGCAACTCGACATTTCAATTTTAATCAAGGTCTCGACATTATTAATAGGTCTCGATATTGTTTAAGGGACTCGACATTTTATTAGATGATTTCGACATTTTGGTTTAGTTAATAAATTTTCGATATTTTAGGGTTTTGTTATATTCTAGGGTTTTCAATATTTTAGGGTTTATTTATTTTTAGGAATATAATTATTTTTAAGTTTTCATAAATTTTAGGGTTTTCTATAATTAGGGTTTGGGAACTTAAAAACTTATACAGTTTAACAAATATACTGATATAATAATATTTATTATATTCAGAGGACCGATATATAGGGACTACGCCGGACCTCTTATTTGGTGATAGCGGGAGGACAGGTAGGTGGATTATCCATCTACAATACGTAAACACAAATTATGTGTTTTCATGTGATTATGTGATTTACGTGACTTACATGCTTTACCTGTTTTACGTACGTTTTACGTGGATCATGCTTTATGAATTTTATGTATATGCATAGCACATGCATATCACGTTAGAGAGAGAGCTGGTTGTACCGTATTGAGACGGTGATATGAGATATTGACGTACGGGGTAGAATGAGAGGCTTGTGATTGGTGACTCTTAGAGGAGTCGAGGTTGGGCTCACTGGGCACCTGGCGGAGACAGGCGTGATCGATCTGTCTACTCGGGCGTGACCGTCCCGAGGTGCATACCGCCGAGATATTGATTTGACCTGATAGGAGGCCATTGGCGTGATCGTCCAGTGCACTATCAGTGTATACTTTTGGTGCGGAGCGACCCGGTAGGAGGCCATTGGCGTGATCGTCCAGTGCACTACCAGGGTAGGCTGCCGCGAGACTTGGGGGTGGCCTCCCAGTAGTCTTTGCGCGCGAGGGTGTCGAGCCTAACCTAGGGCCCTGTGTTGTGTGAAATAGGAATGTGGGAAAAGAAAGAGTGTGCATTATATCATGTTGTGAGATATTGGGGTTAGGATTGAGTGCACACTTGCATACATGCATTTTATTCACCTACTGGGCAAATTGCTCAGTGTTTACGTGTTGTAGGTACTGAGTCCGACGTTGAAACGTGTCGTGACTGAGGCGGCTGGTGGCGGTGCTCCACGGACTTTTGAGGGCGGTGCGGTACATGGATGAAGACCTGTGGAGCGGCGTTAGCGCTTTTTGTTCTTTTGATAATTTTTGGGGCTTCGGCCCGTGTACAGAGATAACCATGTAGACGGATTTTTATATTAGTGTATATTATTTTAGGAAAAATTTTTAATTAGACGGGCCTTCCGCGGCTTACGTTGCGGAAATCCGCCACTAATCCTAATTAGAAAAATAGGGTCGCCACAGGTGGTATCAGAGCTTAGGCTTCAGGTTCTGAAGACTGTCCATGTACTGCCGCTCAAAAGCCTGGAGAACCAGCCTGGCCTGTAAGTTTGATTGATTATATGGTTACGTGTTATTTGATATATGTACTTTCTATGAATGATTGTAGAACTAGTTAAGAAATGCCAAGAACACGTAGAGAAGTGGGTGAAACTAGTCGTAGGGCGGGTTCCGAATCCCCACCGAATGAGGACCGCTCTACCATTCATCAGTTAACTGATCTGATTCGGCGGCAGTCCGATCAGATTAATGATCTCATCCATCGCCAAAATTCCTCGGAACGTCACTCATCCCCTGGCTTAGAACGTGCAGAAGCTGCCGGGGAGAGGTTCCGAAGATTAAGCCCCCCTTCATTTGAGGAAGCTGCCGATCCCACCTATGCGGAGGATTGGCTTAGGACCATCGAGAATATGTTTCGCGTTAGCCACCTACCCGATACTGAGAAGGTGACTTGTGCCACTTTCATGTTACGTGGGAACGCGGGCTACTGGTGGGACACCATTCAGATGCTCGAGGATCCCACTACTATGACTTGGGAGAGATTCAAAGCACTATTTCGGGGCAAGTACTTTACTGCACCTGATAGAGCGCAGAAGCTAAACGAATTCATCAACCTCAAACAAGGAGGGATGTCTGTAGCAGACTACATCCGCAAATTTGAGCAGTTGTCTAGGTTTGCGCCACATATCGTGGCCACTGACGAGTTGAAGATTGAACGGTTCTTGGAGGGTCTCAAACCCGAGATCTTCCGGAACGTAAGTATGTATGATACGGAAGGGAAAACTTATGCCCGTATCGCTGAACGAGCAATCCTAGCAGAGCAGGCGGAGAGCAGAGTTACGAAGGCGCAGGATGCTAAGCGGAGAACAGAAGGACAGCAAGGAGGAGGGAACCAAAAACGTCAGTTCTTCGGCAAGGGGTCAAATTATCGCGGGAGTCAACCGGGCCAGCAAAACTGGAGACCAAGACCGAACCAAGGTCCCTTTAACATTGCGAACCGGCCCTCAGGTGCTGCGACGCAATGTCGACAGTGTGGACGTTTCCATTCTGGTCCGTGCTATGGACCAAGACCAAACCCGACCCCACAGTGCTTCCGATGTGGGAAAATAGGGCACTACGCTAGGAACTGCAACGAAAATATGTCTCAAGTTCCGAACCGACCGTTGATTCGACCCCCTCCAGTGCCAGCACGGGTCTTTACTCTAACGAATGAGGAGGCCGAAGCAAATCCTTCCGTAGTGACGGGTACGTTGACTATCTATGACGTGCCCACTTCTGTGTTAATTGACTCTGGGGCTACACATTCATTCGTATCGGCCAAATATGTGGAAAAGGTGGGAGTCTCTCCTACCTTATCTGAATGCAATTACATTGTTACCCTACCACACGGTGATCCGACACGCACTAACCAAGTGCTGGGAGGATGCTCTGTTAACATTGAGGGTAGAGATCTTAGCGTCGACCTGATTGTGATCCCAATGAACGACTATGATGTTATCTTTGGGATGGATTGGCTTTCGAAATACGGAGCCATCATAGATTGCAACAAGAAGGTCGTAAAATTTCAACTGCCCGAAGAAGAGGTGTTCACTTTTTCGGGAAAGACTACTTCGAATCATATTCCGCAAATCTCTGCGCTGAAGGCTCAACGACTATTGAGATCTGGTTGTGAGTCTTATCTAGTATATGCGGTAAAGGCAGAGGAGTTACCTCAGCCAGAACTGAAGGATGTACCGATAGTTAATGAGTATACTGATGTATTTCCCGATGATCTCCCGGGGTTACCCCCTGATCGAGAAATACAGTTTACGATAGATCTGATGCCGGGGTCCGCCCCAATTTCTAAAGCTCCTTATCGCTTAGCGCCGAATGAACTGAAGGAGTTGAAAGAACAGCTAGAGGACTTGTTGCAGAAGGGGTTTATTCAACCCAGCTTTTCACCGTGGGGAGCACCAGTCCTATTCGTGCGAAAGAAAGACGGGTCGATGCGACTATGCATCGACTATAGGGAGCTGAATAAGGTCACGATCAAGAATAAATACCCGTTGCCGAGGATCGATGATCTGTTCGACCAATTACAGGGTGCTACGGTATTCTCGAAAATTGACCTCCGTTCGGGATACCATCAGTTGAAGATCAGGGAGGTAGATGTTCCTAAAACCGCATTCAGTACGAGGTACGGCCATTACGAGTTTCTGGTCATGCCTTTTGGACTGACAAATGCCCCAGCTGCTTTTATGGACCTGATGAATCGGGTCTTTAAGAACTATCTCGACCGTTTCGTAATCGTCTTTATTGACGATATTCTGATCTATTCTAAGACGAGGGAGGAACACGAGAATCATTTACGAATAGTCTTAGGAATCCTGCGAGAGAAACAACTTTTCGCCAAATTCAAGAAATGCGAATTTTGGCTTGAGCAAGTAGCCTTCTTGGGACGTGATTTCCGGGAGTGGAATCTCCGTGGACCCGAGTAAGATTGAAGCCGTGAACAATTGGCCACGACCAACTACTCCGACCGAGGTCCGAAGTTTTCTAGGACTTGCGGGATATTACCGTAAGTTCATAGCTGACTTCTCTAGCATTGCCTCGACTCTGACGAATTTGACCAGAAAGAACGTACCTTTCAAGTGGTCTGAAGCTTGCGAACAAAGCTTTCAGGAATTGAAGAAGCGACTCACATCTGCTCCTATTCTGGCTATACCCTCGGGAACTGGAGGATTCTCGGTCTATAGCGACGCCTCGAAGAATGGACTGGGATGCGTATTGATGCAGAATGGTAAAGTAATCGCGTATGCCTCCAGACAACTGAAGGAGTACGAGAAGAATTATCCGACCCATGATCTAGAACTAGCAGCAGTGGTTTTTGCTTTAAAGATCTGGAGACATTACCTTTACGGAGAAAGGTGCGAGATCTTCACAGACCATAAAAGCCTGAAGTACTTCTTCACCCAGAAGGAGTTAAACATGCGACAACGACGATGGCTGGAACTCGTAAAAGACTACGACTGCGTTATCAACTATCATCCGGGCAAAGCGAACGTAGTCGCAGACGCACTTAGTCGAAAGGCGATGAGTACGGAATTGCACAGGCTTGGAGTGGAAATAGTCAATTTAGGAGAACTCGAAACGAGACTAGCAACGCTAACTCTTCAGCCGACGTTGCTAGAACGAATTCAAAGAGCACAAAAAGAGGATGAATTCTACCTAAAGACGAAGGATACACTACTCGAAGACTTCGAAATCCGAGCAGACGGAACTTTGCTATACAAGAATCGGCTATACGTGCCCAATGACGAGGAGTTACGACGAGTGATAATGGCAGAGGCACACGCAACAACATACTCAGTACACCCGGGCGCGACAAAGATGTACCAAGATTTGCGGGTGATATATTGGTGGCCGGGAATGAAGAAGGACATCGCCACGTTCGTAAGTAGATGTATGACGTGCCAGTTGATCAAAGCGGAACATCAGCGACCAGCTGGAACTCTGCAACCCTTACCAATACCCGAATGGAAATGGGATCACATCACGATGGACTTCGTCGTGGGTTTACCCAAGACGACGAAAGGCCATGACGCTATCTGGGTGGTGGTGGACCGCCTGACGAAATCAGCTCATTTCTTTCCTATCAACTCTACTTACTCCATGGAACGCTACGCTGAATTGTATATTCAGGAAATCGTTCGACTCCATGGGATTCCAATATCTATCGTCTCGGATCGAGATTCGAGATTTCTATCTAATTTTTGGCAGAGCCTACAGAAAGCGATGGGTACTAAACTCTCGTTCAGCACTGCATATCATCCCCAAACCGACGGGCAGTCTGAACGGACGATCCAAACCCTTGAGGACATGTTACGAGCGTGCGTGCTAGACTTCAAGGGAAACTGGAGTAAGTACTTGCCGCTGATTGAATTTTCTTATAACAATAGCTTCCACGCTACGATCGGGATGGCACCGTACGAGGCATTGTACGGGCGCAAATGTCGATCCCCTATTCATTGGGATGAAATCGGCGAACGAGCTTTATTAGGACCTGATATGATTCGAGAGACAACTGAAGCAGTGACTAAAATCAGAGAGAGAATGCGTACAGCTCAAAGTCGACAGAAGAGTTATGCAGATCATCGGCGACGACCCCTGGAGTTCGCAGAAGGTGAACAAGTATTTTTGAAGATTTCCCCGATGAAAGGAGTGAAGCGATTTGGAAAGAAGGGCAAACTAAGTCCAAGATACATAGGCCCGTTCAAGATTATCAGACGAGTCGGTGAAGTTGCATACCAATTAGAATTACCGGCTTCCCTATCGCAAGTTCACGACGTATTTCACGTATCGACATTACGAAAGTACGTCGCGGACCCGAGTCACGTCATTCAGAACGAGCTTCTTTATCAACAGCTCAAGCCTGACTTGAGTTACGAAGAGGAGCCTGTAGAGATTTTGATGTACGAGTCGAAACGACTACGGAATAAGACTATTCCGTTAGTTAAGGTTTTGTGGCGGAACCAATCAGTTGAGGAAGCCACTTGGGAGCGTGAGGATGATATGAGAGGTCGTTATCCCGAGTTATTCCAGTCGGTGTAATTTCGGGGACGAAATTCTTTTAAGGGGGGAAGGATGTAATACCCGTAAATTTAATAAGGGATTAATCGTAATTAGTTATCTAAAATTATCATGAAACAAGAATGCCGATAATGAAAATTTTGGTTTGGAACAAAAAGATAAAATAATTTGAAACTATTCCAAAAATTTAACAGGTATAAACCCTTTTGATAGAGTGAAGTCCAAACAATAGAAATAATTATCATATATGGCTAATGATCGGCCCAAAGCTTGAGAATTTTGAGTATATTATAAGTTAATTTTCGAATAAATAAACGAAATTATAAGCACTTACTTAGCACAAAAGGTAACCACGTCACCACCTAGTCTCTTCAATTGATAAGCCCGACACCTTCATATATATCTCAATATTGAAGCTAACGAAACCCTGGTGAGAACAAGAGTTTAAAAGGGAGAAAAAAAAAAAAAAAACTTAACGAAAAACGATAGGGAAGATCACCCTTGCATTCGACTAAGTGAGGTATGGAATTTACCACATGTTTAAATTCGGTTATATTTACTATGTTTTAATAGTTAGATGTCTAAACGTTATTTAATTTAAGGTCAGAATAATTCTGGGATGCTTCGTGACTTGATTATATGCTAGAACTATCATGTATTGCTTTCGAGAAATAGCAGAGCTTGGAAAATAATCTCGACAGTGCAGTTTAGGGTTTTCTGGGAGAATCAAGTCTTGTTCTTGAGAAGATATCGAGCTGCCTAGTAAATAAAGTCGAGACATGAACCTCGATATGTGATGATTCTCGACATTTTGTAGGAATAGGTCTCGACATCTATTAGATCTTGGGGAGTAATAGATATCGACATTTTAAGGAATAGACTTCGACATTTTTATAAGCTCGACATTTATAGTTGTTTTAGATTCGACATTTATAGAATGTCGATATAATGACCTCGACATTTTTGGTTAACATCTCGACATTTCAACGAAAGATGTCTCGACATTTGTATGATAAAGTTTCGACATTTTTATAGGTTTCGCTATTTATATAACTCGACATTTTATGGGAACTCGACATTTTATGAGAACTCGACATTTTACAAAGGTTTCGATATTTTTGGTATGTCTCGACATTTGTATTATATCGACATTCTGTAGATTTCGACATACATGTCCCGACATTTAATAAATTAGATCTCGACATTTTTATAAGAAGATGTCTCGACGTTTTAGTTTCGACATTTTCAAATAATAGTTTCGACATTTATTCTTTTCTCAATTATGTGTCTCGACATTTGTAGGCTCGACTTCTATCAGCTAGGCAACTCGACATTTCAATTTTAATCAAGGTCTCGACATTATTAATAGGTCTCGATATTGTTTAAGGGACTCGACATTTTATTAGATGATTTCGACATTTTGGTTTAGTTAATAAATTTTCGATATTTTAGGGTTTTGTTATATTCTAGGGTTTTCAATATTTTAGGGTTTATTTATTTTTAGGAATATAATTATTTTTAAGTTTTCATAAATTTTAGGGTTTTCTATAATTAGGGTTTGGGAACTTAAAAACTTATACAGTTTAACAAATATACTGATATAATAATATTTATTATATTCAGAGGACCGATATATAGGGACTACGCCGGACCTCTTATTTGGTGATAGCGGGAGGACAGGTAGGTGGATTATCCATCTACAATACGTAAACACAAATTATGTGTTTTCATGTGATTATGTGATTTACGTGACTTACATGCTTTACCTGTTTTACGTACGTTTTACGTGGATCATGCTTTATGAATTTTATGTATATGCATAGCACATGCATATCACGTTAGAGAGAGAGCTGGTTGTACCGTATTGAGACGGTGATATGAGATATTGACGTACGGGGTAGAATGAGAGGCTTGTGATTGGTGACTCTTAGAGGAGTCGAGGTTGGGCTCACTGGGCACCTGGCGGAGACAGGCGTGATCGATCTGTCTACTCGGGCGTGACCGTCCCGAGGTGCATACCGCCGAGATATTGATTTGACCTGATAGGAGGCCATTGGCGTGATCGTCCAGTGCACTATCAGTGTATACTTTTGGTGCGGAGCGACCCGGTAGGAGGCCATTGGCGTGATCGTCCAGTGCACTACCAGGGTAGGCTGCCGCGAGACTTGGGGGTGGCCTCCCAGTAGTCTTTGCGCGCGAGGGTGTCGAGCCTAACCTAGGGCCCTGTGTTGTGTGAAATAGGAATGTGGGAAAAGAAAGAGTGTGCATTATATCATGTTGTGAGATATTGGGGTTAGGATTGAGTGCACACTTGCATACATGCATTTTATTCACCTACTGGGCAAATTGCTCAGTGTTTACGTGTTGTAGGTACTGAGTCCGACGTTGAAACGCGTCGTGACTGAGGCGGCTGGTGGCGGTGCTCCACGGACTTTTGAGGGCGGTGCGGTACATGGATGAAGACCTGTGGAGCGGCGTTAGCGCTTTTTGTTCTTTTGATAATTTTTGGGGCTTCGGCCCGTGTACAGAGATAACGATGTAGACGGATTTTTATATTAGTGTATATTATTTTAGGAAAAATTTTTAATTAGACGGGCCTTCCGCGGCTTACGTTGCGGAAATCCGCCACTAATCCTAATTAAAAAAATAGGGTCGCCACATGTGGGGTTAAGTGGGTTCGTGCTGAAGGGCCCTCTGTGACGGGTGCTTTCCCAGTGTCACGCTGGGACGTCTCGATGGCAGCTAGCACTCTCTCCATCATTTTTTCCTCTAGAGATTTGATGGCTGCAGAGAGCGCGGACTGGAATTGGGCTTCAGTGATGAACTGGACGGACGCCTCCGTCGAAGATGGGCCAGGTCGACTGATGTCACCTGTTAACAACCCTTGAGCGGACACCGGCTCCTCAGGTTGACTCGCAGTCACTTGAGGTTGTGACTGTTGGAGACTTCCACCCATTCCTTGAGTCGAATCTTAAAGATTCTCCTCTATGGGTGTTTCGGCTTCGGTTGGAACCTACGAACCAGACACCTTGTGTTGCGACTCAAGATTGAGCGAAGAAGTGGCTGCAGCACTTGAAGAGATGATCTACGCGGTATCTGATGCGGTGATGACGGTGGGAAAGAGAGACTCCACTTGAATACTTAATCTTCTGGGATTTTGTCTCATTAGTTGGATCTCCTCATCGGACTCCGTGTCGGATGAGGTGGCTGTGTGAGGGGATGGTTCACGTTCAACGTCCTCACGAGCCTGTTCCGTCACCAGTGGAAGTGAGCTTTGCCCCATTTCTTCCTCGGGCTGTGCTACTTGTTGACAAACCTCCTCAATGGGCTCTTCGAGCACGCCTACATGGACGGGAACTTCCACTTGGAGTGTTTCTGTTGGGGCCTCATCGTCAGGGATTTGCACGTCCTGAGTTAGAGGCTCCTACTCTAACTCCTGGGCCACAGCATCGATCAAAGTGTCCCCAGGGATAGAGTGTTGTTGTTGTTGAGGGTTATCTGCGAAGTCTGTCGGGGGCCCTATGATCATCTGTTCCGTCAGATGATTCTCCCGGAATGTCTCCTGTGTGGTCGGCGAGACGTAGCAACTCAAACAATATGGCCATCGACGGCTGGTCCAAGTCCGTTAGTTTCGGGTTGTGGAAACATTTGAGCCTTGGTGGTTGATAATTTCCTCCAGGAGGCAGACGAGGTATGTTCTACTCTTACAGCTCCATTATGATAACGGAGAACCACCGGGCGTACGGCACATTCTTCGATCGTTTGTTCTCCTTCTGTCGGATTTGCTCGGCTAGATCATTCCAAATCAACTGAGCGACATCGTAGTTGCGAGAGAAGGTGATTCCATGGAAAATCCGCAGAATGTTGCCGTTGCCTTTGTCGAAGCCGGTGTGCTTCGGGGATAGACATTTGTTGATGATTCCAAACAATATCTTCCACGGATGAGGAATCCCGTTGCTCTGCATTTGTGCGAGTTCGGTGAGCGGCGGACGATATCCCATCTGAAGGAAGTCTTGCACCAGCTCCGCATTAGTTGGAAGGGGGTCACAATTTTGGCTGAGAGCGAGGTCGAGAAGAAGTCTGAACTCATTTTGCTCATGCAGACGTGCCTCATCCCTACAACCTTTGTAAAGTGGTACGCCTCGTCCATGATAAGGCTCTTAATCATCCCCCAAAACTGCTGGAGGTAGACCCTCGACACAGAGGCTGTTACCGTGAGAGCATGCCACAGGGGATGGCCTTGTAGTATAGACACCATGATATCGTCCGGACACCTAAAAGTGGTCAGGTCGAGTTGGAAATTGGTGTCGTGTACATTGAGGTATATGGCCTTCTCATAGATGTGATTGTATGTAGGATAATGATCCATCTGAAATACAAATCAAGAATGTAAACCATTAGTTCAAGATTTTAAATTGAGTCAAAATTAGAATTTATCAAACCAAAATAATGAATCAAGTCATAACATGTTTGAATACATTCGTAATTGAAATCATGGAATTTGCACATAGAACATACGAAGTGTTTGATGACATTTTAGTTGAAAAGTTATCTAAGTGTTGAGTCTCACTGTTCACTCCGTGATTTTTAACATGCGAGAAATAAAATCGTCAATTTAGTTTCGATGTAATTTCTAATTGAGACCTCCGTTAAATTTTACGATCAAAAATTTCATTTACCAAGTTTCGCTACAGTGTAAAAGACTTAGAGAATTTTACTAAGTGCTGAGAGTTATTCGCGTGGTACTGTAGCGGAAAGATTTTACAATCGAGAAAAACTTCCGCGTAAATTTACTGTCGAGAAATTTGATTTCCGCGTAAATTTACATTCGAGAAATTTTTCGCGTTGAATAAAATTTTTCTCAGTGAAAATTATCGAGCGAGAAAGTATTTCGATGTTAAAATAGTTTTTTGCTATGGAATTTTACGATCGAGAAAATTGACGGCGAGAAACTTGGTGACTCGCCGCGATCGATAAAAATCATTACTGTGCATGTTTGCGATCGAGAAATTTTATCGTCGAAAAATTAATTTTATCGCCGCTAGAATTTTCGAACGAAAATGAAATTGAAATTGAAATTACTCTTTGCGATTGTAAGTTTTGCGCTCGAAACTTATTTTGCACCTATTAGATCTATTTCGTTCAGTAATCTTTTCGCTCGCATAAAATCCAAATTCAAATTCTCGATTGTAATTATTTTTCAATCTACGTTATCTTTCTTAAAAACTAAGTCAAAAAGTTTATCGATCGAAAAACTTTTACAGTGCAAACAGTAGAATGAAATTCAATTGACACTGTTTGCAAGCGAAAAAGTTCTTCGACGCCTTCAAATGGTAAAATCCCATGTTTAGTCGTTCTTTCAGTCGAACTCAAATAACGCAGAGAATCAACACAATCTACCATAAAACGATCAAGAGACTTCGAAACTATCTTAATATGCAGTTTTTAATCTAGATTATACTTAGAGATTGGCCGAAATTACTGCAGACAAGCATTCGAGTTCTTAGAATATGAACAGTCGACAAATGAACACAGAATCAAGCGAAATATTTCAAAGTACAGATGCACATGAAGTTTAAACACGCGATAATCCCTAAAAGAAGTCAAATTTACCTTCTAAAGACGAAAATCAGAGGAAAAATCAAAAGATTTGAAGGGTTTTGACGTTCGTCTTTTGAGAGAAAAAGTTTTTCGCACGAAAATTTGACTGTTGAATTTTGCGATCGAGGGTTTTAGCGTGTATTTAGGGATTTTCGACTGCAAGTAATGATTACGTTTAATTGGGCTGATTTGACTTTTTCGTGACATAGTGAATTAAGCCCATTACTATTTATGATCGAGAAACTTACGATCGAGAATTTTGCTTTGGTTACTATTTAATTTTCGCTCGACGATTCCGATCGAGAATCATTTGATTCCTGTTTAATTTTCGCTCGTCAGTATGAAGGCCAATATTACACCTTGGTCCAAAATCAATTTTCGCTCGAGAATCTACGAATGAAAATTGCAAAATTCGCCCGAATTTCTCGATTGTAAGTTTTTCTATTGTTTTTCAGATTAATCCTAGGTTTATGAGTAAATCACACAATTGCTTCCCCTATGTATGAAAATAAATGCAATTAACTCCCTGTAATTCTGGTTGATGACATCTGGCTCCGTCTTCACATTTTATAAAACTACAAGGCTTAAAGCAACAGATGTCGAAAATATTAGAGTTAATTTTGGAAGCAATTTTTCAATTCGATTCCCCTTGAATATTTTTGAGATAAATTGGTTAAATTAAAAAAAAAAAAACACGTTGACCATCCAAATATTAACCAACCAACATTTGAACCACTGTCGTGTACTCCAAGTCGAGATAAACTCGTGAAGTCTTCCTCATTGTTTTTGCAACACTTAGGGAAAGATCATCAAAATAATTTGGAATTCAAGGCATAACTCATGTAAATTTTCTGCACTTGCTCAAGCTGAAGCTCCGCTTCTCTACGAGGCTGAGAGATTATCGAAGGCGTAGTTCTTTTTGTTGGTTCTCGGACCGATACCGTGCTCCTTTTCTCTTAATCCCTAGAGAGGTTTCAGAGATTATCGATTTGAAGAAGTTCACAGTTATGGAATTCGAACCCAAGGCCGTGCTCCTTCTCTCGTTGTCTCGATATAAGACAGGATTATCGTTGGAGAAGTTCACTTCGTGGTGCTCCTCTTTCCAGCCGTTCTGACGAGTGCGCGAGATTATCAATGAAGAAGTTCACAGCAAAGATCCATGCTTCTTTCTTAAATGTGGGGTTGAATTTGAGATAATCAAGAGGCAGGTTCTTTGGCCTGCTTTTTGTGCGTTGAGCATTCCTCGTGTGCGTTTTCCACCTTCTTTTGTCATCTTTTCCTTTTTCGTCTTCGGTTTTATCCCCCTCCTTTTCTCGATTGAACATCCCGCTGAAAGTTTAGATAGTCGTTTGAAGGCTCAAAGGGTTTTTAAACGAAGAAAAGGAATTTGGAGAAGGCCCAAAATGGATGACTAAAGGCAATGTTAAAGGAATGAAAATATTTTATTTGGCCGAGTGAGGAATTTTTCAAGTGCCATAATCATGTTCCTAACGTTCTAACGCAATGCGAGTATGAGACCAAGAATCACTAGTTAAGACAAGGAATGATTGTGTGACTCGCTCAAGGATAAATCCGTTGGAAAAAAAATAAAAGGATAGATATCTCACTCATATAAAGTGGCTTTGTGTCTACTGGAGTCTATGAAAGAACTGTTAGACACAAGAATGCGACTTAGACTGACAAAATTAAGCAAATAATCAGTCTCATGTCAGTGAATTCTATTCGTGACGTAGATCGAGCATCCTAATGATATTATCATGCCCCAAATATTATACTTATATGTATAATATTTATTATCTTTTTCTTTATTTTTATTATTTTATAAAAATGAAATATCTCACACAAGATATAGCATTTTTAAGTATAGAAAACACATAGCATAGAACATGTGAAAGCTCGTAGGATCACATAATGCACAAATCATGGAAGGTTCAACATGCCTAATTTTTCGACAAGGAATTGTACGTTTTTCATCCAATGCCTTGGTTAAAATGTCAGCTAGTTGATATTATGTGTTTACAAAATACATGTCAATGGTGCCTTTTTTCTACGTGATCTTTAATGAAGTGATATCGTATGTCTATGTGTTTTGTGCGTGAGTGGTGAACAAGATTACATGTAATCGCAATGGCACTTTAGCTATCGCTATAAATGGGTATATTATTTAGATTGTACCCATAATCGCGAAGCTGAGTCCGCATCCATAGCATTTGCGAGCAACAGCTGGCAGCCGCGACGTATTCTGCCTCGGCCGTCGATGTCGAAACGCAGTTCTGTTTCTTCGAGGACCAGCAGACTAGCTTTTCGCCTAGAAATTGAGCGCCACCAGACGTGCTTTTCCTGTCCATTCGACAACTTGCATAATCAGCGTCAGTATAGCCTAGGGGTGTAAACGAACCGAGCTGCTCGCGAGCAGCTCGGTCAAAGCTCGGCTCGAGCTCGGTCAAATTCGAGCCGAGCTCGAGCCGGCTCAATAACTAATCGAGCCGAGCTCGAGCCGAATTTGTATGGGCTCGATAGCTCGTCGAGCCTTATCAAGCCCATATCAATTTTTTATATTATTATTGTTATATCCTAATAAAAGACTAAAATACCCCAAAACCCTAAATCATACTTTTTTCACCGACCACAAGTACAGATAGCCGCACTCCATTGCCCAGTCCATTCACTTCACTTCACTACATTGCATTTCATGAGAGAGTATAGATCAAGCAATAAACACCGGCTAAAGGGCCATGACAGTATGAGATTAAGCAACAAAGACCATTCCTCCTAATGAGAAACTGGGCACATACGAGGTATACCGTATACATAGCAATAGCAGCCGAAATCATCGATGTCACAACACCAGAGAAATATACGAGCACGCCATAGCATCAGATCTGCCCCACGAAGATGGCAAGGACATGTGCTTGGAAAAAACCAACCTCGAAAATAGCCTCGCTGAAATCGATAGGAGCAGAAGGGTGAGAGAGTTCTTGAGGATGGATAATGGGGTCTTGGCGAAGAAGGGTGAGAGCCCACAACAGAGGTAGGGCTCGGATCTGCGGCTGAGAATTTGGAGATGTTATTTTTGAATTTGGTTGAATTGTTCTGAATCGTATAGTTCTTTCTATTTTAATTTTCAGAAAAAATTAAAAAGAAGAGCATGAGATAATCAAGCTCAAAGTTTGATCAATTTCGAGCCTTTCGAGCCGAGCTCGAGCAGCTCGATACTTTCACAAGCCAAGCTCGAGTAGTAAGTTTTGATGTTCGATCGAGCTCGAGCCGAGCTCGAGCTCGAGTATATTTTTTCGAGCCGAGCTCGAGTTGGGCCATGTTCAGGCTCGGCTCGGCTCGTTTACACCCCTAGTATAGTCAATCAATTTGAATTTTGTGCCTTTAGGGTACCATAAACCTAAGGTCGAGGTGCCCTTTAGGTAGCGACGAATTCGCTTGACCATGAGCATGTGAGATTCTTTGGGGTTGGCTTGGAAACGGGCACATAGACATATGGAAAACATGATGATCAGCCGGCTCGAGGTGAGATAAAGAAGAGAGCCGATGATGCTGCTATATAGTGTAATGTCGACCGCTTTTCTTGTGGAATCGGCATCCAACTTGCAGCTTGTGAACGTGAGAGTGCTGATAGGATTGCTCTGATCTTGATGGAATTTATTCAAGATGTCCTTGATGTACTTAGTCTGACTGATGAATATCCCATCATCAAGCTGCCTGACTTGAAGTCCTAAGAAGAATTGCATCTCTCCCATGTGGCTCATTTCAAATTTGCTCTTCATCAATTCTCCAAATCTCTTGCAAAGCCGTGGATTTGTTGATCCGAATATGATGTCGTCTACATAAACTTGAACGACCATCAAATATTTCTCTTGCCATTTTATGAAGAGGGTCGTATAGATCGTTCCTCGGATAAATCCAAATTTTACGAGGAAATCGCTCAAGACGTCATACCAAGCAGGTGGAGCTTGTTTCAGTCTGTAGAGAGCTTTGTCCAATCGATAGATGTGATCGGGATGTTCTTGATCAACGAAGCCTTCTGGCTGAGCGACGTAGACTTCATCTTTTAACACGCCATTAAGAAAGGCGGTCTTAACATCCATTTGGTAGACTTTGAAGTCTTTATGAGCCGCATAAGCCAGGAAGAGATGAATTGCTTTGATTCGGGCAACAGGAGCATATGTCTCGTCGTAGTCAATTCCTTCCTGTTGGTTATAGCCCTTCGCAACCAATCTAGCTTTATTCCTAATCACTTCGCCACCTTCACCCGTTTTGTTCTTAAATACCCATTTCGTTCCGATGATTGTTTTTCCATGCGGACGGGATACTAGGGTCCACACTTGAAGACACTCAAATTGGTTGATTTCATCTTGCAGTGCTATTACCTAATCTGTGTCTTTTAGTGCGTCTGCTACCTTAGTTGACTCGTTTTGGCTTAAGAAGCAGCTGAAAAGACGGTGTTGATGACGTGTTCGTATTCCACGCGAAGGATCACCAATAATCTGATCAACCGGATGTGCTCGAGTCCACTTTCACTCATGAGGTAGTGCAGAGCTAGACGCATCGGTCATTTGTGGACTGAGATTTCCAATTATTTCAGATTGTTCATTCGATTGAGGTAAGTCACATTCTGCACTTGGATTGAGTGATTTTGATGAGACTTCCTCATTGACAGTTGTAGGTTCTTCATTGATCTGTGGTAATTCGTAATCGGGTGAGTTAGGGACATTTGAAGAGCTCGGTACATTGGCCTCGTCGAGTGGGGGCTCCACTAAAGGTGTTGCAATAATTGTTTCTGGCCGAAATACGGGCTCAAAGAGAGAGTCCAAATCTTCCAACGCAAGTTTCAGTGCTTCTTCAAACGTTGAATCTGGAGTTATTGCCATCTTCAGTGGTTTTGTGCCACCACACCAGTGTATACAGGTTCTGAACTGTCGTATTCAGAAGCCATTGGGTTTGGTACGGGTCCTGAACTGAGGTGTGCATGAGCCATTTCTGCCACTTCGTGGAAAGTGACGTTGTAGCTTTCTTTGATTGATCGGTTGGACTTGATGTAAACTCGGTACGCCTTTGACGTTGATGAATACCCAACAATGTGGCTTCGAATGCTTTAGGGTCGAACTTAGCACGTTGCTCTCTGTCGTTCGCCACAAAGCACTTGCACCCAAAAACCTTGAAGAATGAGATATTGGGTACTTGCTTGTTTATTATTTCGTACAGAGTCTTATCAAAGCGCTTGTGAACCACCATCCTGTTCTGAGTGAAACAGGCGGTATTTACTGCTTCAGCCAAAAGGAAGTATGGGAGGCCGGAATGGACCAGCATTGTACGGGCGGCCTCAACTAGAGTCCTGTTCTTCCTTTCAACAACCCCGTTCTGTTGAGGGGTCTTAGCGGCTAAGAATTGCTGATTAATGCCAAGTTTCAGATAAAATTCACTGAGATACTTGTTCTTGAACTCAGTGCCGTTGTCCGTTCGGATGACTTGGATGGATTGTTGCAGCAAATTCTAAGTAGTATTCGCAAAATTAACTATCAAGTCCCCTGTCTCATCTTTAGTTCGGAGGAACTTCGTCCATGTGTAGCGGGAGTAATCATCAACGATAACTAGTACGTACTTCCGCCCACTAATACTCTGTGTCTGCATAGGTCCACAGAGATCCATATGTAGAAATTCTAAAGGACGTGAAGTGGAGGCAACTAGTTTTGCATGATGAGATGCTCGCTTCATTATTCCTAGTTGACATGACGAACACTGATGCTCTTTTTGTAAGATAATAGTTGGTATACTGTGAACCAACCTTTTCGTTGATATTCGTTGAAGAGCTTTGATATTGAGATGAGACATACGTTGATGCCATAAGCTGTTCCTCTGAATTACAGTCTGAGAGATGAGGCAAACAGCTGTCGAGATCCGCACGGACATCAGGTTTACCGTGTAAAATTTGATTTCCGAAGTCCTTGGAGGAGTTCTTTGTCCTCACTCTCCAATATTCTGCACCGGTCAGCAAGAAAGACCACCTGGAATCCTTTGTCGCAGAATTGGCCTATGTTGAACAAGTTATGGCGGATACCTTCGACGTAAGAGACATCATTTATCGTCAGATTTTCCAGAATGATGTCCCCAAGTATGGGGGTTGAGTCATTGTTTCCGAATCTGACTTTTCCATTTGGTTGGTCTTTGTAGTTGCTCAACAGTTCTTGTATTCCCGTCATGTGTGTGGAGCAACTAGAGTCGAGATAACACACATGATGGATCTGCAAACACAATTTTAGAGAGCTTTAGGTACCCACTTATAAATGGGTCCTCTCAAATTAGCAAACTTAGGAGTTTGTTCAAAAATGGTTCCTAAATTAGTGTTTGTAGGTGATTTAGCGACCCAAGTCATCTTTGAAGAAGTCGATTTGGGTTTGCCGTTTGTAGAAGACTTGGCCTTTCCGGCTTTTGTTTTATTAGGCGGAGTTTTAGGAACCCATTTAGATTGAACCTTGCAGGGAAGATTAATTTCAGCGCGGACAAATGTTTTGGTAGGCTTGACCGATGAAAAGATCTTTTCATTTGATAATCTCCTAAGGTGCTTGGGGGATTCGATCTTAACTGGATACCTTAGGTGAGAACAAGCATGAATAGCGCCATATGCTTTCTTTATGACTGGATCCTGTTTCCTACGAGTCATCCTAGAAGCATTTGTCATAGAATGATTGGTTTTTAATGCTGAATTAGAGTCTGTTCGAAATTAGTACTTCTTAATGTGATAGGCTTTAATGAGCAAGTAGAAGCAATGATTTTGAGAGAGGAAACAACTCTTTTTATTTCTGCGAGTGTCTTTTATTTTTACAGAGGGAGATCTATTTGTTGAGGAATTCAAATCTACGAACTCCTTCTCTAATTTTATTCTAGTCACTATGCCTTCAACTCAAGTGCTGGCCTTACGCTCCCTGTAGACTAAGCAAAGCAGGATTAGAGTTAGATTTTTTTTGATTATTTTTAATTTTCTGATCCTTTGAAGTCGCTTTTTCTTTCTTCACGCTTTTCAGAGTAATATTTTCGATTGGGAAAGATGCGTGAGGAATAGTTCTTGAGATGGAGGAAGCTTCGAGATTTTCCATCTCTTCTAGGAACTTTTTCTTTTCAGCTTCAAAATCATCCCCTTCTTTTTCTATGGCGGCTCTTAATCCCTCTATTTTCTCAACTATAGGAGGTATGTAAAGTGAATTTTCAGAATGAAGATTTTGAACTTCCTCATTTTTAGAATGATATTCAAGAAAATTATCTGTTTCAAGGCTCCAGCCCTTGGGAGGTACCCAAGTTTTGTCGCGTTGATTCAGATCGATGTAAGAAAGGGTGTTTCAGCCCTAGTGTTGGCTTGTTTGTCTCTTGGCTTCTTCTTCCTCAAACGTTGCTTTTGCGTTAGTAAAGGTCATGAGAGAAGTTAGTCCGAGACCCATGTACGAGATATCATAAAGTTTTTTGCAGTTAACCTTCTTCAAGTTACGTGGGTTCTCATAGCCTAAGCCATACTTATAGTCATAGAATTCTAAGTCCTTGGGCTGATTCAAAAATATAGTTTGATCAGTATGTGCCCTTTTCACCAAAAGATCTAATTTCTTTATTTTATTTTATAGCTTCTTACGCTCAGTGTCTAAGGTAGCATAGTTATTTAGAGCGGTGCTCTTTTCGGCCTGACATGCGTCTAGACTTTTACGTAGTTCACTAATATTAGAATTTCACTTAGCCAATTCTTCTTTGAAATTAGTGACCTTCTTAGTTGCTGCCTCAAGTCTACTTTTTACAAGACTCTTTTCTTCCAAAGTTCCTTAGTAGACATTCGTGGTTATTGTATAGCCTGTCCTCTAGTTCTTTTATTACCGAACTTTGCTTATCTAATGAGGTGTGCTTAGTCTCTTTAGACCGGAGTCTGTTAGTTAGTTCATCTATTTTGAGACTAGAACTTCTAATTTGTTCTTTGAGACTGGCTACGATTTCCTTAGATCTAAGAAGCCGTTTCTCTACTTTATTCCTCGTTTCTGCTCAGTTACCATGTTAGCAAATTTGGAGCTTAACTCAGCTAACAAGTCAGAATTTGAAGAGTCGGGGTTTCTACCTCCTGAAATGAGGTGGATACTTCTCGTCGCCCGTCTCTGTGGGAGTCTCATATTCATTTTCATCATAAGGCGTGCCACTAGAGCAAGATTGTCGGGGTCAGAATCTGAGCTGTCCTCTAGCCAGTGGTCCTGCTCTGCCATAAGAGCTACTCCAGCTTCCTTTTGTTTGGATAGTTGAAGCTTCCTGGTGTAGTAGTTTGCATCATTTTTCTTTGGGAGGGTGCACTCCCTGGTAAAGTGACCTGTTTTTACACAATTAAAACATTTTAGTATGTCTTTGGAAATTATGACTTCTGAGGACTCAGCCGGCTGGTCTTTATTCTTCGAGCTTGTGGTTCGAAGTCTGTTGGCAGAAGATGATGACTTCTTCTTGAAGTACTGCTTTGTCATCATCTTGGCGACTAGAGCCAGCTGTTTGCCAATTTCTTTGATCTCAGAGGGAAGTTCTGAATCAGATATGTCTTGATCCTCTGAGGAGCTAGGGAGCTTGACGTGCTTTTCCTTGCGTGAGCAGGAGCTCTTCTTCTCAGAAACTAGAGCTATGGAGTCCTCGGCCTGTTTGCCTTTTTGCTCCTTTTGTAACTCGCCTATGTCTTCTTCATGCTGTGTGAGGTTATCAAAAATAGCATGAATATGCATCTCGTCCAAGTCCTTATTTTGTCGGAGTTGGGTAGAGATCTTCTTCCAGTCGAGGATTCTGGAACAGGACGTGAAGTGGAAGGTATGTAAGTGTTAGGAAAGTTTTCAAGAGTATAAATTTTGCTTAACAAGATAGTTTTCTCTTCTTCGTGTGCTTTCTTTTCTGATTCTAGGGAGGCTGTCAACTCACTGATTTTGCGAATAATCTCTGGAATATAGATAGATGAACAAATGGGTTTAGCCTCCTCGTCAGTGCTTTCCTGAGTTTCAGGTCCAAATGGTGACATGTAATCATCAAAGAGAGGTATCTCTCTAGTTTTATGGCTATTATTGAGTTCTGTGTAGTCACATTCAATTTGGGACCATTCTTTATTCCTCCGTTTCCGTTCATCAGATTCAGTAACCTCACTTGATTCTATGAAGGGCCTTAATTGTTCAAGGCTCAACCTTAAACGCTTAATGTTGTACAGTGAATGTACCTTATCTTTTTCAGGGTTAGTGGTGGGTTCAAACCCCAATCCTCGGCGAGGATTATAGAATTCTACATCTTTAGGTTGGCTAAGAAAGACAGTTCGTTCAGATTGACCTCTTTTGGTGTTAATGTCCTCTAACTCTTTGACTTTCTTGTATAGACGAACACGTTGGTTTGTGATTAGTTCGTATTGAGACAATACATTTGCTCGTTCTTCTTCGCTGTCTTTCAAGCTTCTACACATATCGCTAATTTGTTTTTCCTTGCTTTCTATATGATCTTCTAAAGTCTTTACTTTAGTTTTAGACAAGGTCAACGATTCATTAAGAATGGCTATCTCTTCCTGTTTGTTTAATAAGGCATAATTTTTGTCAAAATTGCTTTGGAGTTCTGAGTAATCTTTACGATGCATGGAGAGTTCGGCTATCCTACGTTCAAGTTTAACGAAATCATTTAGGGATGGAGTGTATACCTCCAGGTCGGCTGAAGAGACATCAGTCCTGTCTGACCCGAAGGCTGGCTCATCCTCGTCGGAGTCATCATCAATGCTTCTCACTATGAAGGTCATTTCTTCTTCCTCCTCGTCAGACGTGTCCTCCATCCATTCCTCTTCCACAGCAACCAAGACAATTCCCGCCTCCTTGCACTGTGAGAGCTGAAATTTTTTCTTGTAGTATTCAGTGTTTTTCTTCTTAGGTCTGAAGCATTCAGAAGCAAAGTGACCCGGCTTGCCACAGTTGAAGCACTTCTTTAGTACTTCAGATTTCTCAGTTTCAGCCTCTTCAGGGGCAACGAACTTCTGTTTCCCGCCCGAGGTTCGTTGTTTGTTGAAGGAAGATGATGATTTCTTGGCGCTCATCTTATTGACCGTCTCTGAGATCATAGCCAGGAGAAGGTTCGAGTTCGTCCTCAGATTCTTGGTCGGATTCTGCGTTGTCAGAAGTGTCGGATTGTACGACCTGCTTTCCTTTAGAAGTTCTCGAGCTCATGTTGCTTGTCTTAGAGGTCACGAGTGCAATTGGTTCCATGTCGACATTTGTTTTTCCCTCGTTCTTGATTTCCTTGGCATACTGAGAGTATTGTGAGAGGTTATCGTGTAGGGCGTGAATATGCATAGCATCCAGATCTTTGTTCTGTTGCTTAACCAGAACTGCAATCCGTCCCTACTCAGGTTGAAGTGTGGAAAGGAACTTGATGTTGTGTTCGAGATTGGAGCATTGGATGTTGATCTTTCTCATCTCGTTGATAATGGTCAGGAAGCGAAGGTACACATCTCGAAGTTCTTCCCCCTCCTTAGCTTTGAAGGAGTCATACGCAGTGAGGATGCTGGACTTCTTAGACAGATTGCTAACTTCTATCCCAACCATCATTTTGCATACTTCATCCCAAATTTCCTTTGCAGTGACCATTGCGTCGACTTGCTTGTAGACATCATTTGGTGGGGCCCAAAGTACGTAGTGTCGGGCAAGCTTGTCCGCTCTGGCACGTGCTCTCTCAGCATCATTGTATCGACTAGGGTCCTTAGGAGTTCTCCTCTGTGGAACTGCAGGAACAACATCGGGTTGAGCAAGGATGATGGTCCAAAATTGAGCAGGTCCTTCAAAAATGGAAGAAAGCATGTCGTTTGCGAGGTCTGCATCCTTGATTTCTATGAAGTTGATGAATCGTTGCTTTCATATGCCGTACTCTCCCCATCTTAGTAGTGGTGCATGGTTGTCAGATCCAATGGCAAGACAGTCCATGTTTTTTTGTTTGGTAATGATCGTTAACGCGTAATAGATCTGAGAAATGAAACGTATGCGAGATGGTTCTCCATCATCATCCGCCAACAAATGGAGATGCATGAGCAGGACATTTCTCGCTTGCCTCTAGGAGGAAAATATCAGCCACCAAGGCTCAAGTTCTTCCACAACCCATGGCTGGTTGACCTAGCTCAGCCTTCGATGGCCATTCCACTCAACCTTCTTCGGCTCGCCGATCCCGCGGGAGCTGAATATTAGAGATACTGTCGGGAACATCACCTTAATGAGCAAATGATTCGAGGGCCCCCGATAGATTTCCAAGTGAGCCCTCCACATCAGCAACAGCAGCCTAGTCCTGAGGACATGATGATTGATGAAGTCGCTCCGGAACTAGAGCTGGAGCCTCCAACTCACGAGGAGCCAATGCCTGACTTAGATGCCACGCTGATCGATGCTGTGGCTACAGAGTTGGAACAAGAGGCTCCAGCAGAAACGCTTCAAGTGGAAGTGCCCATACATGTTGGCGTGCTTGAAGAGCCTATCGAGGAGGTTCCTCTACAAGAAGCACAGCCCGAGGCAGAAATGGGCAAAGCTCTCTTCCACAAGTGACGGAACAGGCTCGTGAGGACATTGAGCGAGAATCTTCTCCTCACACTGCCACCTCATCAGACACGGAGTCCGATGAGGAGATCAGATTGATAGGGCGGACTCCTAGACGACTTAGCATACAACTCGAGTCCCTCTTCCCCACCGTCACTGAACCATCAGACACTGCGCAAACCACCACTACAAGTGTTGCGGACCCTTCATCGCTCAATCTTGAGCCGCAACACAGCCTACCGGTGTCTGGTTCGCAGGCCCAACCCGAGCCTGCCGAAACACCCATAGAGGAGAACCTTCAAGAGTCGACTCGAGGACTGAGTGGAAGTCTCATACAGTCACAACCTCAAGTGACTGTGAGCCAACTTGAGGAGCTTGTGTCTGCTCAAGGGTTGATAACAGGCGACATCAGTCGTCCTGGAACATCCCAGGAGACGTCCGCCCCATTTGTGACTGAAGACCACCTCAAAGCCGCCCTCTCCTCAGCACTTAAATCTTTCAAAGACAAGATTATGGAGAGCGTGCATACGACTATCGAGACCTCCCGTCAAGATCGAGGGAAAGCACCAGTCTCGGAGCCAGCTTCAGCACAGGCCGACCTCATAACCTCACAACCCACTCCCACCGACCCTCTACAAAACTCTTCCATCCTCATGAACCCATACATGATCCCGATCACCCAGCCCACGATATTCTGCTAGCCCGCCTCATTGGTCTCACCATTCGGTCGCCTCAGAAGGATTCACTCAATAGGCGACTGGTGGACCATCCTGAGCCGTCAACCCAAACGTGCCGAGGCCAAAGCTCCCAATCCAGACGACGACATGACGATCCTGACGATCAGGATCCTCATGAAGGGGAGAAGAGGCCAAGGACTGAAACGACGGTGGCCAAGGACAAGGCTCGGGCGCAACGCAAACAAGCGCTGGAGCAGGTGAAACCCAAACGCAAACCCAACCACAAACCACCCACACCCAAACTACCCACACCACGCACCACACCACCACTCTAACCCATATCGACCCAGCAACCTTTCACCTACGGATGCCTCCGCCCACATTACTGATTCTGACAAGCCCCTTGCTTCCGGAAGAAGAAGCAAGTGCCGCGATGCTCGTAGCCCTAGCAGCTACTCAAGCTACTCCCTCGGTCGCTCCAGACCAACTGGGCCCCTCATGACATGGCGTCAATCCACACGAGGTTCTAGACAAATACATCTTCGAAGGAACAGTGGATGACCCATTCCATGCCCGAGGAGCATCAAAGACAACGGCTTCAGGACGTTCGGCATTTCCTACAACAAGCCTCCGTAGACCTCGTGATCATAGAAGACGACGAGCTTCAGGAAGGTGAAGACTACCAACAAGATATCCCAAGGCTACCAGAGTTGATCGCGCAACGAGCGGCTTCCCCACAAGACTAACGCCAGGGACTGTTCCGATCGACACGCCGTGGGAGAACATCCGAATAGAAATCCCTTTCCTTGAAGAAGTTCGTGAAAACATTTGGAGGTCACCGGACAGAGTTAAAAAGCCGAACGAGTTCGAGCTGAGAGGGATCTCTCACTGGGATCAGCATAAGAGGATGACCTACCTCTGGATGCTGACCAAACTTGGACCTGATATAAGATGGGGATGACTAAAGAACAAGTCAAGAGCTACTATAAGAGTCTCTCCCCAATATGCTAACTACTCAGCGTCTACTGTGTAAAAGGAGGACTTCCAACACCTCACTACACCATCGAGCGAGTAGATAGAACTCGAGAAGATCTAAGCGAGAGCGACCTACCGTACATCCCTGCTGAAGAAGTATACAACCTATATCAGCTGTATATGGAGAAGTACAAAGGTCCTCAAGGCTTCATCAAGAAAGAAGGACTCGAGGGACTCTACCGGTTCATGATGCGCCAAGTCAAGTACTTCGCCGCACACGACCTTCAGATGGCTCTGGAGAGCAACATGAAGAAGGTCAACATGACCGCTCCGCTCAACAAAGGACCTGAGATCGAAGGGCTTCCCAACAATCACGTGCACATCACCTACCACAATCCAATAGCTAAGAAAAATAGGTTGATGCTGAAGAATGAAGTCAACAAGTCCTGTGATGGGACGCTCAAGGTCATCATGAGGAATATCGAGCAGAGGTTTGAAGAAATCAATAGAGATACAATGCTGAGGATCCACAAGTTCGTGAGAGAATAGCCGCTCCTAATGGAACTATTAGAAGATATCGAGGAGCGTCTAGAGCTGAGGAATACGCTCAGGAACTTTGGGCATGCGCTGGGCTTGCACAGATCACACTATGCCCGACGAGGACAAACCGCGCGGAGACGCAATCAAGCACAAAGGGGGATATTGTAGAGTATACATTTTAGATTGTGCTTGATTTCATTAGTTGTCCTTGTAAATAGGGGATTTATTTGTATTAGTCCATAGATTAGGACTAGTTAGATATTTATACCAAGTTTGTTTGGTATAAATACTTGTACAAACATTGTGCTTAATACAGAAAATTAGAGAATCAATCCGAAAGGCTGCCGAATTCATTTCTAGAGAGAGAAACTCGGAGAACATCATCTCACTAAAGGAATTCTCTCTCGTGTTCTTCATCGAAGGTTTTCGATCGAATTACAATTTAAATCATTCAATCGATTTCCTTAGAATTCATGCCTAGGATTGATTGAGTTGATAACAGAGGACCAAACATCATCTATATCTACTTGGCCGAGGGGTAGATCATCGTTCAGCTCTTCCTTCTGGAGTTCTTCGTTTTCCTCCATTTCTTGCTTCGAGACGAAGGAATCAGGTTGCGAAAGTCCCTGCAACGATAAGAATTCATTCATGCATCAATATAAAAAACTTATCGTCTAACTTCTCGGCATTGTTCATGGACTCGGCCATATCAAATGTCATTTTCTCACTATCTATGGTTAATGTCGATGTTCCGTTTACGAACATCGACCATGGTTCCTCCTGTAGCGAGGAACGGCCTTCCTAATATTAGAGGAATATTTTCATCTTCCTCGATGTCGAGAATTACGAAATCTGCAGGAATGATAAATTTATCGACTTTAACAAGAACGTCTTCGATAATACCCCTAGGATATTTAACAGATCTATCCGTTAATTGTATACTCATCCTAGTAGGTTTGGGTTCTCCTAAGCCGAGTTCTTGAACATCGAATAAGGCATTAAATTTATACTAGCACCTAAGTCAGCCAATGCCTTATGCACTACAAGGTCGCCTATTAAACAAGGTATAGTGAAACTACTTGGGTCTTTTAACTTGTTCGGGATTTTGCTTTATAAAATCGCGGAGCACTCCCCTCGTAGTTCGACTGTCGACACGTCTCCGAGCTTGCGTTTGTTTGTGATAAGATCCTTTAAAAACTTTGCCCAGCGGGGCACCTGCGCAAGGGCTTTGACAAAAGGTAAACTAATATGCAATTGTTTAAAAATTGCAACAAATTTACCAAACTGATCGTCCACGATGTCCCTTTTAAGCCTCGATGGGTATGGTATCTTTGGTTGATATGTCTTGACGGGTGGCTTAGATACGATCTCCTCTTCTTTGTCGGCCTCGATGTCTATTTTCTCGGGCTCAACATTCTTCTTCTTCAATTTCTACACTTCCTCGAGTTCTCTCCCGTTACGAAGCGTCATCACCTTTACATGGTGATCTTTTGGGTTGGTCTCGGTGTAGCTTGGTAATGAACCCGGAGGACGTTGGTGGATTCACTCGGCAATCTGTCCAACTTGTTTCTCTAAGGCCCCTTAGAGAAGATTCGGTGTTTTGCAATCGTGCCTCTTGATTGTCCAAGCGAGAGTCGAGCTTTCCCATTAGCTTCTCGAGCATCCCCTCTAGCTTATCACCGCGACCTTCAGGGGCAACTTCGGAATTTCACCTTGGTATCCATACGACCTTTGATTTTGAAATCCCGGTGGAGCTTGTTGTTGATTCCCATAGGCCAGGTTCTGATGAACTCGATTTGAACGAAGTTTCACTGACCTTGGTAGTATCTCATGCAATCGACTTTCTCATTTATAATAGCAGCTGGACAATGAGTTGCGTCGTGGCTCCCTCCGCATGTAGCGCATGGTGGACGAAACGGTGAAAATGACTGAGAAGGCGCACCAACTACGGGGTCATTGGAACAGGTTGTAATTGAACAGCGTTAATGGCCAGCTTCACTGCTAGTGTAGGCAAGAGCGCATTCATCAAGGTCTGCATTTGAAGGTTAATTGCTGACATTTGTTGTAGTAGGGCGTCGAACTTGGCGTTCATCGCAGTGTTGTTGTCGACGTCGTACATCCCTGGAGGTTTACCTCGATTACTTGAACTCCCTCGTCGAAAACTATTTGCACTATAGTCCTCAATAAGATTCCAACCTTCCATCGCGCTAAGATTACACAGGCCTCCATTGCATGCTCCATCTAATAGTTGTACGGTTTGGTCGTTCAGTGACTCGTGGAACCGCTGAATTTGTTCACTTTTCGTCGTCCCGTGTTGAGGGAATCGGTTCAAGAGCGCCTTGAATCTGGTCCATACGTCATATAGATTTTCACCCTTCTTTTGTTTGAATGCGGTGAGGTCCATCTTTAGTTTGAGAGCTTTGAAAGGTGGAAAGAAGTAATTGATAAGGTGGCATGCATCTGGTCCCAAGTGGTGATAGATCTCTCGGGAAATAAGTTATACCACTCCTTCGCATTGCCTCGTAGAGAGAATGGAATAATTTGAGTCGAATAGCTTCGCTTACGCCTTGTACCCGTATTGCATCGGCGATAGATAAGAAGTCTCAGATGTGGCGATAAGCGTCTTCTTCGGAGATCCCATCGTATTGAGCTGTAGTCTGAAGCATTTGGAGCCAATTATGTTTGAGCTCAAAATTGTTCGGCACCTGAGAAAGTACTATCGCCGAGCTAATCGTTCCTACAGCATTGTTTCTCCAGAGTTCTCTCATTGGAGGCTCTTGCACTGCTAATGGAATTTCATCATTATTTTGAGTCGCCATTTCGGCTTGCCTTGCATTTTCTCGCACGTTGCATCGAAAAGTCCTTTTGATCTCGGGGTCTCCTTTCACAATTGGTAGTGTAGGGTTCTTTCGGGTCATGCACCAACGAACACGTATCTAGACCAATATGATTAAGCGAAGATTTTGATACTTAATAATAAATAGCTAGAATAATAAACTACGACCTTTCTAATATCGTTAGTTCCCCGGGAAAGGCGCCAAAAACTTGATCGAACGGATCGAGTAATAAAATAAAACGAATACTAACAAACTATCCTACGCTCAAAGGCAAGTGTACCTACCGAAATAGCATAGACGTAGCAAATATTCGAGTATAGAATCCCAAGAGAACTATGTTCCTTAGAAACCTTTCGCTTAAATATTCTAGTATGAACGTTTGATTGTTGAAACGGTAAATATAATACTTAGAAAATACAACTTTATAAAATGGTGCAGAGAGGAAACCTTTACGCAAGCAAACGTATTTGAGACTTCGAATCCCCCTAGCTCGACCAAAACAAATATCAAGTGTACGTAAATAAAGTTATCGTTAGACCGTGGAGATTCCTTGTGACGCCCGGGGCCGAAGAGGGCGGGGAGTGATCGCCGGTGCCAGGGTGCACGGACAATGAGCGGCTCCTGGCAGGCTTCTAGGCGAAGGGGTACATGAACGAACCGATCCAACACCAGAATGAGAGAGGATCCTGAGACTGACAATGTATGGGCGTGTCAGGCTAAGAATCGTATAAAAGAATTGATAGTATTACTCATATCACCAAGGTCGACCTACCTTTTCGGGAGTCCATCTATAGAAACTCCGATGTTAAGCGTGCTTGACTTGGGGCAATCTAGGGATGGGTGACCCCCTGGGAAGTTTCTCAGGGTGCGTGTGAGCGAGTGCACGAAGCACGCTAAAAGGTTAAATGGTGGTACAGAGGGGCCAGACTATCAGTCGGAGTGTGGTGGGCCCAACCCCACTGGTCCCGGTAGGGACCGATGCTATAGTGGCACCCGGTATGGGATGGGTTGTTACAGGTGGTATCAGAGCACAACCTCTCGCAGTACGGTGCTGGTTCGGGGACGAACCAGGCGGAAGCTGGTGGGCATGTGACGCCCAGGGCCGAAGAGGGCGGGGAGTGATCGCCGGTACCAGGGTGCACGGACAATGAGCGGCTCCTGGCAGGCTTCTAGGCGAAGGGGTACATGAACGAACCGATCCAACACCAGAATGAGAGGGGATCCTGAGACTGACAATGTATGGGGGTGTCAGGCTAAGAATCGTATAAAAGAATTGATAGTACTACTCATATCACTAAGGTCGACCTACCTTTTCGGGAGTCCATCTATAGAAACTCCGAAATTAAGTGTTCTTGACTTGGGGCAATCTAGGGATGGGTGACCCCCTGGGAAGTTTCTCAGGGTGCGTGTGAGCGAGTGCACGAAGCACGCTAAAAGGTTAAATGGTGGTACAGTGGGGCCAGACTATCAGTCGGAGTGTGGTGGCCCAACCCCACTGGTCCCGGTAGGGACCGTTGCTATAGTGGCACCCGGTATGGGACGGGTTGTTACATTCCTACTACATGCATACGAGTTATATAGCTGACAAAACTACGCCTTACCATTTAATGATCGCAAACAACTAATCAACGAATTAAATAGCACGGCAAGCTTCCCTAAGGACCATGAGCGGCGAAGTTCTTAACTTGTCGCATCATGAACCGGTAGAGCCCTTCGAGGCCTTCTTTCTTGATGAAGCCCTGAGGACCTTTGTACTTCTCCACGTATGGCTGATAAAGATGGTACACTTCATCGGCGGGGAGGTACGGCAGGTTGCTCTCGCTCAGTTCCTCTCGGGTCCTGTCCACTCGTTCGATGATGTAGTGAGGTGTTGGAAGTCCTCCTTTGTCACAGTAGACGCTGAGTAGTTGGCTTATTGGAGAGAGACTCTTATAATGACTCTTGCTTGTGCCTTAGTCATCCCCAGCCTAACATCAGGTCCTAGTTTGGTCAGCATCCAGAGGTAGGTCATCCTCTTCTGCTGATCCCAATGAGAGATCCCTCTAAGCTCAAACTCGTTCGGCTTCTTGACTCTGTCCGGAGACCTCCAAATATTCTCACGAACTTCTTCTAGGAAGTGAATTTCTTTTTGGATGTTCTCCCATGGCGTGTCGATCCGAACGGTCCCTGGTGTTAGCCTTGGAGAGGGAACCGCCTGTTGAGCGATTAATTCTAGTAGCCTTGGGATATCTCGCTCGTAGTCTTCACCTTCCTGAAGCTCATCGTCTTCTATGATTACGAGGTCTACAGACGCTTGTTGTAGAAAGCGCTGAACGTCGTGAAGCCGTCGCCTTTGATGCTCCTCGGGCATGGAATGGATCATCCACTGTCCTTCGAAGATATACTTGTCTAGGACCTCGTGTGGATTGACGCCATGTCAAGAGGGTCCCGGTTGGTATAGAGCGACTGAGGGAGTGGCTTGGGTAGCTTCTAGAGCTACAAGAATTGCAGCACTTGCTTCATCTTCTGGAAGCAAGGGGCTTGAGTAGATCGGCGGTGTGGGCTGAGGCGTCCTGAGGTGAAAGGTTGGTGGGTCGATGTGGGCGGTACGGTGCGTTGTGTGGGTAGTTTGGGTTTGGTGAGTAGTATGGGTTTCGCCAGCTCCAGCGCTTGTCTGCGTAGCGCCCGAGCCTTGTTCTTGGCCACTTGTAGATGTCCTCGGCCTCTTCTCCCCCTCATGAGGGTCCTGATCGTCAGGATCGTCATGTCTGCGCCGTGAGTGGGAGCTTTGGCCTCGGCAGGTGTCAGTCGCTGGCTAAGGATGGTCCACCAATCGCCTATAGAGGGATTCTTCTTGTGGCGATCGGATGGAAAGGCCTATCAGACGGGCGAGGAGAATGTCGTGGAGCTCGGCGATGGGGATTGTGTATGGATTGATGAGGATGGAGGAAGTGGCTAGAGGGTCGGTGGGTGTGGGTTGTGAAGGTGTGGGGTTGATTTGTGACGAAGGGCCTTCAGAGGCAGGTGCTTTCCCGATATCTCTTCGGGATGCCTCGATTGCTTGAAGTACTCTCTCTGTGATCTTGTCTTCCATTGACTGTACAGCGGCAGAGAGAGCGGCCTGAAACTGCTCGTTCGTCACAAAGGGTGCGGACGCCTCCGTGAATGGACCAGGACAACTGATGTCGCCTGTTATCAACCCTTGAGTAGACACCAACTCTGCGGGTTGGCTCACAATCACTTGAGGTTGAGACTGTATGAGACTTCCACCCAATCCTCGAGTCGAATCTTGAGGATTCGTCTCTATGGGTGTTAAGGCAGGCTCAGGTTGCGCCTGCGAACCAGACACCACGTGAGTTGGTTGCGGCTCAAGATTGAGCGAAGAAGTGCCGGCAACACTTGTCGTTGTGGTTAGCGTAGCATCTGGTGCGGTGGTGACTGCTGGAAAGAGCGACTCCAACTGAATACTGAGTCTTCTGGGAGTCCTCCTGATCAGACTGATTTCCTCGTCAGACTCTGTGTCAGACGGGGTGGCGGTGTGAGGAGTAAGATCTCGATCGACGTTCTCCAATGTCTGATCTGTCACCAGTGGAAGTGAAGTGTGCCCCATTTCCGTTTCGGGCTGTGCTTCTTGTTGAAGAACTTCCTCAAAAGTTTCTTCGAGCACGCCAACATGTACGGGCTCTTCCACTTGTAATTCGAGTGCAGGAGCCTCGAGCTCCATCTCTGTAGCCACGACGTCTATCAGGGTATCATCTACGTCGAGCATTGGCTCTTCGACCAATGTTGGCTCCTGAGCTAGCTCCTGAGCGACATCATCAATCATCGCGTCCTCAGGGCTTAGCTGTTGTTGTTGTTGTTGAGGGCTAGCTCCAAGCACTGTCGGGGGCCCTCGAATCATTTCCTCGGTGAGATTCCTGTCCCGACAATATAGCTTGTAGACGTCTCCGTTGGGGTCCGCGAGACGAAGGAGCTCGAATGAGATCGGCATCGACGGTTGGTCCAGGTCCGTGAGCCGTGGGTTGTGGAAGAACTTAAGCCTTGGTGGTTGGTAATTTCCGCCAGGAGGCAGAGTAGGGATTGTCTGGTGCAGTGCCATGATCTCCGTGATGATGATGCTGAACCACCGAGCATAAGGCACGTTCTTTGATCGCCGGTTCTCCTTCTGCCGAATCTGGTCCGCGAGGTCGTTCCAGATCAGCTGAGTGTAGTCATAATTTCTTGAGAAGGCGATGCCGTGGAAGATCCTCAAAATATTGCTGTTGCCCTTATCAAATCCTACGTGCTTGGGCGACAGACACATATTCACTATTCTGAATAGTGTACTCCACGGGTGTGGGATTCCGCTGCTCTGGACCTGAGCTAATCTTGTGAGCGGCGGTTGGTAGCCCATGTGCAAGAAGTCTTGAATCATCTCAGCATCCGATGGGAGCGGGTCGTAATTATTGCTGTGGGGCAAGTCCAGTACGATGCCGAACTGGTTCTTGTCCATGCTGATATGCCGCGTCCCTATCCTTGTTGAGAATCTGAAGGCTCCATTGTCCACTTCTCCTTGTATGCAGCCCCAGAACTGCTGGAGATATGCCATCGACACTGATGCAGTGACCGTTAACGCATGCCAGATGGGGTGGCCTTGTAGGATTGATACGATGATCTCGTCTGGACACCTAAACATGCTCATATCGAGCTGGAAGTTCGTATCTTGAACCTTTAGATAAAGGTTGTGATCGTAGATGTGGTTGTATTTCGGGTAGCGATCCATCTGAAAAATAAGATATATAAAAGTTTATTAGTTCAATTTTATTTTCAGTCGAAATATGAATAAATTTCATCAAACTATAGTAATATCGCAAGTAATAGCATGTTCGATGAATTGTGAATCGAAATCATATCAAATGCATAGTGTAAGTTTAATTTCAAAAATCGTGATGGCATGAATGTAATTTCGAATGAAATATATGTCGTGTGAAAAATAGTTCGAAATTTCGCTAAGTATTAAATCAGTAAGTCACTGTTCATGCCGAGAAAATTTTCGGTCGAGAAAATTGGATTGCAATTTGATTTCCTATATATTGATTTCAATTGAAAGAATTCTGTCTAAATTTTGCGATCGAAGAATTTTATCCGCTATTGTTAGCTACAGTGTAAAAGACTTAGAAAAATTTCCTAAGTGTTGAAGTTGAAAGCGTGACTGTAGTCGATCAATTTTACGATCGAGAAAAATTCCGTGTAAATTTACGATCGAGAAATTACGTCTCAGGTAAATTTACTATCGAAAAATTTTCTTCGATGGAATAAAATTTTTCGATTCGAAATTTGTCGAGCAGAATGTGATTTTCGATTGAAAGTAGAAGTTTTTCGCTGCGATATATTTTTTTTATCGAGAAATTAGTCAACGAAAGACTAAGTCAAACGTCGAGAAATTTTCCGATCAATTAAGTCCTAAGCGGCGAGTGACCAAATTGAAATTAAATTGAAAATTCTATTTTGCGATAGTAAGTTTTACGCTCGATAAAATTTGCATCTAAATTGTCTAGTCAGTGCATAAGTTTTTCGCTCGCAGAAAATTATAATTGGATTTTTCGATGGTAAGTGTAACGGTTAAAATCTTTTATCATGACGACTAAATCAAAATTTTGCGATCGAAAACTAAATCGACACAAATAGTATCTCAATTGAATTGGAATTCACTTAGGATTATTTGAGATCGACAAAGTTCTTCAACAGCTTCAAAACCAGTTTCATCTAACCTCATTTTAACGTCACAGATGCAGATTTTTCCGAAGATTTAAACTATCTGTTTCATCAAGAACATCAAATCTATCCAAAAAACGGGCATTTAACTCAGAAATCCAAGAAGCATGCCACAATTTTAGTGAAACAGTATACGTTTAACTGGTTTTTGAAGAACAGTCGAAAAATTTTAACTAATCATGCGAAAAACTACAGAATGTAAATGCAAATCAAGTTATATCATTCGCAATCGCTAACCGAATCGAATTTCTATCTTAATCAGACGATTTGGAGTGAAAAATTGAAAGATTTTGAAGGATTTTGTATCGTCTGAGAAAGTTTTGCGAGAGAGAGTCGTGTTTTTTTTTCGATTAGGTTTTGCGTGAGAAAAAGTTTTTCGACTGACAAAAGTTAAACTTTTATTAACTAGCATTGATTTGTTTTCGGGCTTGTGATTTGACATTTTGCGATTTAATGGATCATGCCCATTACTATTTGCACACGAAAAATTCAAATTTTTCGATCGCAAATTATCGCGGTTAATCAAAATCGATCCCGACACTGTTTACGATCGAGAAACTTTAGATTGCGAATTAATTCTAGTATCCAGTTTCTCGATAGTAAGTTCTTCTAAAGAATTTCAGATTGACCCCTATTTCAAAATAAACCCATTGTAAGGCTCCCCCTTAGTAATTGAAATAAATGCAATTAACTCCCTATATTTTCTGTGTAGTAACGTCTAGCTCCCCTGGCAGAAATTTAAAAATCTGTACCACTTAGAGATAAGCGTTAGTAATAATGGAGTTAATCAACAATTATTTTTGGCAATTTTATCTTTGAAATATTTGGTCTTGTGTCTAGCTCCTCTCTTTGTAGTGTCGACGTCTCGCTCCTTAATTTTGGAAGATCTGAAATACTCAGAGAAAAAAAACGTCAAAAATATTTGGAGCTAATCTACGAGTCTTATACTTGCTCTCCCTCAAATGATGCACAAGAATTGACTAATTATGCAAGCATGTGAAATCAATTCAAGTCACGAGCACACAAATTTACCAAGTAAGCATGTATACATGGTCCCCGAAAACATGTACTTTAAAATATTGTGTGAGGGTAGAAGCAATGAAAAATTTATCGCATTTAAACAATTCAGTACCAATGCAATCTAAAATTGCATTTAGAATGTGCGATCCACTAAAGAAATTCGCATTTATTCAATTCAACGCATATGAAACATAACATTTAATGTCAAATGTGCGAATTTTATTATTTATTATTTATTTATTATTATATATATGTATATATATATTTATTATTATTATTATTTTTTAATTATTATGGGGTCAGATTATTTTGCTTCGATCAATCGTCACGCCTAAAATTTTACGAGACATTTGAAAGAAGAAAATGCCGTCAAGTCATGTCGTCAAACTAAAGTCATAAGTTCATAGACTGGTCCATTTCGACAACTCTCACTAGGTTCGCTCTTGCTCTCAATTATAGCTATCTTGGTATTTTTATAATTTTATCACTCAAGTCAACACAAGCAATTTTAAGTCAATTTACCTGTGATCGAGGCATTTTTAATCATTTCACCTAAGCGAGAGACCGTCTATGTGGAATCAAAGGGTTGTAAGGGTTATAATTTGGCTAGGACTTAGAACGGAAGGAATTTAAAGGAAAGTGAGCTTATCTCTTCATCGTCTTCCAATTCTACGTCCGTCTCCTTTTTTTTCGGCGTCTTTGTGCTTTTCAATCTGTTCTCCCTCTTTTTCTTTTAAGAACTATCCCTTTTTATGTTATGCTCAAGCTGAAGCTCCGCTTCTCCATGAGGCTCTAGGAGATTATCGTAGGCGAAGTTCTTTTTGTTGGTTCTCGGGCCGATACCGTGCTCCTCTTCTCTTAATCCTTATAGAGGTTTCAGATATTATCAATTTGGAGAAGTTCTCGGTTATGGAATTCGTACCCGAGGCTGCACTCCTCTTCTCGTTTCCCGATATAAGACCGGATTATCGTTGGAGAAGTTCACTTCGTGGTGCTCCTCTTCCAACCGTTCTGACGAGCGTACGAGATTATCGTTGGAGAAGTTCACAGCAGGAACCATGCCACTTTCTACAAGGTAGTCGGAAGGCCGATTCCTTTTGTCTGATTTTTGCGCGTTGAGCAATGCCTTCTTTTGTCATCATCTTACTTTTTCTTTTGTTATCTCCCCCTCCTTTTCTCGTTTGAACAACCATTCGAAGAGAATAGAGTTCGGTTGAAGGCTGGGCATGGGTTTCAAATGAAGAAAAGGACATCGGAGAAGACTCAAAGTGGATGACTAAGGCTAACGTGGGGGAATTTATATAAGGCCGTATGAGGAATATCCTAAACTCCCTTATCATTTTCCTGACGATCTAACGCAAGATGAGTATGACACCAAGAATCACTTGGTAAGATAAGTAATTTATGTGTGACTCACTCGAGAAGTAGATCCAAAGAAAGGAAAAAGGAACAAGGCTTGAATCCTCACGCATTTAGAGTGACTTTGTGTCTACGATCCTAGGCTAGAATTCATAGTAATTCGATCGTTTAGATAATCAATTGAATTCGATCGAAAAACTCACAAGAACACTAGAGAGAATTCAATTAGAGTGAGAAAGTTACTGTTGTTTCTCTCTCTAGAAATCGAATTGCAAGCCCTTAGGATCAATTCTCTAAACTTTCTCTCTATTAAGCTCAATTGATTTACATGTATTTATACCAAACAAACTTGGTATAAAATATCAAACTAGTCCTAATCTAAGAACTACTATACAAAACGCCCCCAATTACAAGGACAACTAATGAAATCAAGCACAATTACAAATGGTATTCTACAGTACTGCTTTAAAAACACCAATCGGAATGTCGCCGTATCGCCTGGTTTTCGGTAAGATGTGTCATTTACCAGTTGAAATTGAACATCATGCTTTTTGGGTAGTTAAACAGTGCAATATGGAGGCCACAAAAGCTGGTGAGGAACGGAAATTTCAGCTACAGGAACTTGAAGAAATTCGCCTAGAAGCCTATGAGAATGCGAGAATGTAAAAGGAACGCACGAAGCAATTTCACGACAATCTCCTACATAAAAAAGAATTCATGGTAGGTCATAAAGTTCTCCTTTTACAATTCAAGGCTGAAATTCATGCCAGGTAAGCCCAAGTCTCATTGGATGGGACCATATATTGTTAAAACTATTTTTCCAAACGGAGTTATTGAAATTGAGTGCATATCTACTAACAAGTGTTTCAAGGTAAATGGTCATAGGCTTAAACCCTATTTTGAGAATGATTTTACGGCTTGTGTGGAAGAGATCAAGCCGCGCCCACCCATTTATGCCTGACGTCGAAGAGCGGAGACTACGTCTAGCCAAATACGTTAAAGAAAAGCGCTTATTGGGAGGCAACCCAATATTATCCTATTTTATTTTGTTATTGCAATATTTTTCATTTTACTATGTTTTATATGATGATCATGCAGGCTTGATTCGCTTCTACGTATGCTACAAGATCTCCCTAGGCTCGGGTAAAAAAAAATATCAACTCGCTCCGAATTTCTCTACGACTCCATCACTGTCAGGAAGTTTTATTTTTCGTTATCACTTTTATTACTTCCTTCACGTAGACTTTGATTTATTAACATGATGAGGGTGGAAATCTTTAGATTTTAGCTACTTTTTTCATTAGAAATCTACATTGAGGACAATGCAGAGTTTATGTGTGTGGGGGGGGGGGGTCTGTCAGTTGATGAATACATAATCTTGTCTCGAGCGAACCGATGTGCATTAATTAGAACATAAGAGAAACAATTAGGAATAACTATTTAGTATTAGGATGATTATTCTCTTTTCTTCAGTTGATTTAAAGACCGAATGCGCTAGAGTCAACACAGTCTACTTAAATATGTGAGATTTGAGCTTTAAAATAAAAAAGAGAGTATTTATCTATATACTCAGTTTTTTATGAGAGCATCACATATGTTTCGAATATTCTAGAACTTGCTCTATTATACATGTTGATATCATTGGCGTCTTTCTGTGTACAAAAGTGATTAAGGCACTTAGGATTATCCGCTTGGTGAGCCAACTTGAGCCTTAGCCTTATTTTTCTTCTTGAATTTAAGCCACTATATTTACCCATATCTATCCTTTTGGCTTTCTTTTCCATCCCTTGTAGGATTAGATGAATTAGTAAATCACGTAAATTCTACGACATCAAGATTTATTAGCTTGACAATGCTTCTAGATAGTTCTTACTAGTATTCATATAGTTATAGTTGGAATTATAAAAAAGAGAGAGAGAGAGAGAGAGAGAGAGAGAAAGCAAAAATGTACCGAAGAAAAAAAACGTAGAGAAAACTATATTCGAAAAAAAAAAGAAAATTCCACGAATAAAAAATTGCGAGTAAAAAAAGAAAGAAAAAAAAATATGTTCAAAAAAAAAGAAAACATCTATTTATACCAAACATACTTTGTATAAATATCAAACTAGTCCTAAACTAAGGACAAATACATGAAACGCCCCAAATTACAAGGACAGCTAATAAAATCAAAGCACAACTAAAACTAATATTCTACATTCTCCCCCTTTTCGCTTGATTGCCTTTCCGAGCCATCTGTCCTCGTCGGGCGTAGTACGATCTGCCAAGCCCAACGCATGCTCATAATTCTTGAGCGTATTCCTTAGCTCCAATCTCTCCTCGATATCTTCAAGTAATTCCATTCGGAGCGGCTGTTCTCTCACGAACCGGTGGATCCTCAGCATCGTCTCTCGGTTGATTCCTTCCAACCTTTGCTCTATATTTCTCCTGATGACCTTGAGCGTCCCATCACAGAATTTGTTTATCTCAGTCTTCAGCATCATCCTAGTCTTCTTTGCGATAGGATTGTGGTAGGTGACGCCTAAGACTGAGCTCATGTGCACATGATTGTTGGGAAGCCCTTCGATCTCAGGTCCTTTGTTGAGCGGAGTGGTCATGTTGACCTTCTTCATGTTGCTCTCCAGAGCCATCTGAAGGTCGTGTCGGCAAAGTACTTGACTTGGCGCATCATGAACCGGTAGATTCCCTCGAGATCTTCTTTCTTGATGGTGCCTTGAGGACCTTTGTACTTCTCCACATATAGCTGGTATAGGTTGTATACCTCTTCAGCTGGGAGATACAGCAGGTCACTCTCGCTTAGCTCTTCTCGAGATCTGTTGTGACAACCCGTCCCATACGGGTGTCACTATAGCATCGGTCCCTTACCGGGACCAGTGGGGTTGGGCCCCCCACACTCCGACTGATAGTCTGGCCTCACTGTACCACCATTTAACCTTTTAGCGTGCTTCGTGCACTCGCTCACACGCACCCTGAGAAACTTCCCAGGGGGTCACCCATCCCTAGATTGCCCCAAGTCAAGCACGCTTAACTTCGGAGTTTCTATAGATGGACTCCCGAAAAGGTAGGTCGACCTTGGTGATATGAGTACTACTATCAATTCCCTTATACGATTCTTAGCCTGACACGCCCATACATTGTCAGTCTCAGGATCCCCTCTCATTCGGGTGTCGGATCGGTTCGTTCACGTACCCCTTCGCCTAGAAGCCTGCCAGGAGCCGCTCCTTGTCCGTGCACCTCTCTGGCACCGGCGATCACTCCCCGCCCTCATCGGCCCCGGGCGTTACATGCCCACCAGCTTCCGCCTGGTTCGTCCCCGAACCAGCACCGTACTGCGAGAGGTTGTGCTCTGATACCACCTGTAACGACCCGTCCCATACGGGTGTCACTATAGCATCGGTCCCTTACCGGGACCAGTGGGGTTGGGCCCACCACACTCCGACTGATAGTCTGGCCTCACTGTACCACCATTTAACCTTTTAGCGTGCTTCGTGCACTCGCTCACACGCACCCTGAGAAACTTCCCAGGGGGTCACCCATCCCTAGATTGCCCCAAGTCAAGCACGCTTAACTTCGGAGTTTCTATAGATGGACTCCCGAAAAGGTAGGTCGACCTTGGTGATATGAGTACTACTATCAATTCCCTTATACGATTCTTAGCCTGACACGCCCATACATTGTCAGTCTCAGGATCCCCTCTCATTCGGGTGTCGGATCGGTTCGTTCACGTACCCCTTCGCCTAGAAGCCTGCCAGGAGCCGCTCCTTGTCCGTGCACCTCTCTGGCACCGGCGATCACTCCCCGCCCTCATCGGCCCCGGGCGTTACATCTGTCTACCGCTCAATGTGATAGTATGGTGTTGGAAGTCCTCCTTTAGCACAGTAGACGCTGAGTAACTGACAGATTGGGGAGAGACTCTTGTAATGACTCTTGGCTTGGCCTTTAGTCATCCCCAATCTCACATCCGGTCCGAGATGGGACAGCATCCAGAGGTACGTCATTGTCTTTTGCTAATCCCAGTGAGAGATCCCTCTGAGCTCGAACTCGTTCGGCTTCTTGATTTTATTCGGTGATCTCCAAATCTGTTCCCGAATGTCTTCTAGGAAAGGAATCTCTATTTGGATGTTTTTCCATGGCATTTTGACTCGAACGGATCCTGGCATTTGTCTTGGAGGAGTATCGCTCTTTGTGCTATAAGCTCTGAAAGCCCTTGGGGAATCTGTTGTGGTCTTCACCTTCCTGAAGTTCTTCGTCTTCTATCAAAACTAGATCCACCGAAGCTGCTTGTAGAAAATGCCGAACGTCCTTAAGCCGTTGTCTCTGATGCTCGTAGGGCATGGAGTGGGTCATCCACTGTCCTTCGAATATATATTTGTCGAGGTACTCGTGTGAATTGACAGCATGTCCTGACGGTCCCGATTGATCTTGAACGGCTGAAGGAGTAGCTTGAGTCTGCGCCAGAGCCACGAGCATGACAGCACTTGCTTCTTCTTCGAAAGCAAGGGGCTTGTGAGGGTCGTTGGTGTGGGCGGAGGCATCCTTAAGGAAAAGGATGGTGGGTCGATTTTGTTTAGAGTGGTGGTGTGGTGCGTGGTGTGGTCCGACCTGCTCCAACGCCTGTCTGCATTGCGCCTGAGCCTTGTTGTTGACCTTCACCTTGGCCACTCGTCGATGTCCTATGCCTTTTCTCCCCTCATGACGATCCTAATCGTCTGGATTGTCATGTCGACATCGTGTACGGGAGCTTTGGCCTCGGCAAGACTGAGTAGGTGGCTCAGGGTGATCCACGAGACGCCTGTAGAGAGATTCTTCCTGAGGCGTTCGGGCGGGAAGGCCGATAAGGCGGGCGAGAAGGATGTCGTGAAGCTGGAAAATGGGAATTGTGTATGGATTGATGAGGATTGATGAGTCTACAAGTGGGTCAGTGGGAGTGGGTTGTAGGGTTGAGTGAAGGGCCCTCGGAGACGGGTGCTTTCCCAGTATCACACTGGGACGTCTCGATGGTAGCGAGCATTCTCTCCATCATTTTGTCTTCTAGTGATTTGATGGCTGCAGAGAGAGCGGTCTGGAACTAGGCTTCAGTCACGAACTAGAAGGACGCCTCCGTCGAAGGACCAAGTCGACTGATGTCGCCTGTTATCAACCCTTGAGCAGACACCGGCTCCTCAGGTTGGCTCACAGTCACTTGAGGTTGTGACTGTTCAAGACTTCCACCCAATCCTTGAGTTGAATCTTGAAGATTATCCTCTAAGGGTGTTTAGGCAGGCTCGGATTGGACCTGCGAGCCAGACACCGGTAGACTGTGCGGCGGCTCAAGATTGAGCGAAGAAATGTCCGCAACACTTGAAGGTAAGATCGGTGTGATGTCTGATGAGGTGGTGACGGTGGTGAAGAGAGACTCCAATTGAATACTTTCTTCTGGGAGTTCGTCTCATTAGTTGCATCTCCTCGTCGGACTCCGTGTTGGATGAGGTCGCTGTGTGAGGAGTGGGTTCACGTTCAACGTCCTCACAATGTGTCCTCAGGGCTAGAGTGTTGTTGTTGAGGGCTAACTGCGAAGTCTGTCGGGGGCCTTCAAATCATCTGTTCGGTGAGATGATTCTCCCGGCAAAACCTTTGGTATTCGGCTCCCGTGGGGTCGGTGAGCCTTAACAACTCGAACGGTATGGCCATTGATGGCTGGTCCAAGTCCGTTAGCTTCGGGTTGTGGAAAAATTTGAGCCTTGGTGGTTGATAATTTCCTCCAGGAGGCAGACGAGGGACGTTCTGCTCGTACAGCTCCATTTGTTGTCTAATGATAACGGAGAACCACCGAGCGTACGGCACATTCTTCTACCGTTTATTCTCTTTCTATCGGATTTGCTCGGCTAGATCATTCCAAATCAAATGAGCGAAATCGTAGTTGCGAGAGAAGGCGATTCCATGGAAAATCCGCAGAATGTTGTCGTTGCCTTTGTCGAGGCCGGCGTGCTTTGGCGATAGGCACTTATTGATAATGCCATAGAGCGTCTTCCAATGATGTGGGATCCCGTTGCTCTGAACTTGAGCTAATTTGGCCAGTGAAGGTCGGTAACCCATTTGAAGGAAGTCTTGCACCAGCTCCGCATCAATTGGAAGGCAGTCGTAATTTTGGCTGAGAGGGAGAGAAGTCGGAACTCATTCCTGCTCATGCAGACGTGCCTCGTCCCTACAACCGTTGTAAAGTGGTACGCCCCGTCCATGATGAGGCTCTTAATCATCCCCCAAAACTGCGAGAGGTAGACCAGCGGCACAGAGGTCGTCACTATGAGAGCATGCCACAGGGGATGGCCTTGTAGTATAGACACCATCATATCGTCCGGACACCCAGAGGTGGTCAAGTCGAGTTGGAAATTGGTGTCCTGTACGTTGAGGTATTGGGTCTTCTCATAGATGTGATTGTAAGTAGGATAATGATCCATCTGAAATACAAATGTAAGTCAATAGCTGAATTTAGATTGAGTCGAAATTCAAATTTATCAAACCATAATGATGAGGCATTTTATAGCATGTTTGATAAAATTGTAATGGAAATATAAAGTCACATATAGGTCATATAGAGTGAACTTTGAAGAAATCATTTCATTTCGACATAACCGTGTAAGTCTTATAAAATTTTTCGAAACTTTTTCTAAGTGTTCAAGCACTGTTCACCCGTACTTTTTGTCGTGCGAGAATTGAATTTCTCAATGAAATCGCCTAAGTGTGATTTCGAATTAAATCTGCGTGTTAATTTGCGATCGAAAAATTTTATTCGCTATTGATAGAAACAGTGAAAGAGACTTAGAAATTTTTTCTAAGTGTTTGGACTTAAGATACGGTACTGTAGCCGAAAAATTTTACGATCCAGAAAATTTCTGTGTAAATTTACGATCAAGAAATTAGATTTCTGAGTAAATTTACGATCGAGAAATTTTTCGCGCGTGAATAAAATTTTTCGCAATGAAAGTTCTTGAGCGAGAAAGTATTTCGATTTTATCGCTGTGAAATTTTACGATGGAGAAAATTGTCAATAAGAGAGTAAGTCAAGCTTTTACGATCGATTAAAATTATCACTATGTGTTTTTACGATCGAGAAATTTTATCGTCGAAAAATTTACTTTATCGCCGCTAAAATTTTCGACCGAGAATCAAAATTGAAATAATTGTTTTCGACTGTAAGTTTTGTGCTCCAAACAAAATTGCACCTATTTTATCTATTCCTCTCATTAATATTTCGCTCGCATAAAATCAAAATTACATTTCTCGATTATAAGTGATATTCGATCTACGTTATTTATCTTATTGACTAAGTCAAAATGTTTTGCGCTCGAAACTCTTTTACGATGCAAATAGTAAGTTAATCAAATTGAGATTCAATTTGTACTGCTTGCGATCGAAAAAGTTCTTCGACGCCTTTAAACGTTGAAAAACTCAGTTTAGTCTTATCTTTTAATCGACCTATAATAATGCAGAATATCGAAACAAGTTATGCTCAAAACGATCAAGAGACTTCGAAACTGTCTTAATATCCAATTTTTAACCTAGATTTGACTTAGGGTTTGGTCTAAAACACTGCAAACAAGCATTCGAGTTCTCAGAATATGAACAGGCGAGAAATGAAAACAGAATCATGCGAAATATTTCAAAATACAGATACAAATGAAGTTTTAGATACACGATAATCCCTATAAGAGGTTAAATTTACCTTCTAGAGACGAAAATCAGAGGAAAAATCTAAAGATTTGAAGGGTTTTGATTAGACGTTTTTCGAGACTTAGTGAATTTAAGCCCATTACTGTTTGCAATTGAGAAACTCACGATCGAGAAATATTCTTTAGTTACTATTTAATTTTCGCTCGACGATTCCGATCGAGAACGTCGCAGACGGCTTTTATTTCGGGCCGGCGGATCTCGGACAACATTCTCTTAGCCCAGGAAGTTTGTCAAGGGTACAACAGCATCGGTCTTCCCGAACGAGTGGCTTTCAAAGTTGATATTACTAAGGCCTACGATAAAGTGGAATGGGACTTCGTCCTCGCCACGCTCGAAGCACTTAATTTCCACCGTACCTTTTTGGGCTGGATTCGAGCTTGCTTAACGACGCCTAGTTTCTCCATCAATATCAATGGCAGACCGGAAGGGTTCTTTCATGGGCGACGAGGTCTACGACAAGGTGATCCTATCTCGCCTTATATTTTTACGCTCGTTATGGAGGTCTTGTATTGCATCATCGCTGACGGGACTCGACGCAATACCCGGTTTCGATACCACTGGAAATGTGATACTACATCACTCTTTATGCTCACGTTCGCGGACGACCTACTCCTTTGCTGTCATGCGGATGTGGAGTCGACCATGGTTTTCTAAAGCGGCCTGGAACTGTTTGCTGCGCTTTCTGGGTTGCGGGCAAATACTCAGAAGAGCGAGATGTTCATCTCTAAAAGAGCTGAGCGACTGAAGGGTGCTATTATGACAGTAATGGGCATCCCGCACGGGTCCCACCCTGTGCGCTACCTTGTAGTTCCCCTCATCGCGTCGCGACTTACAATTGCTGACTGTGCCCCGCTTCTTAGCAGTATCGATCGTCGGTTGGGCTCATGGACTAATCTGTCCCTCTCCTACGCGGGTCGGGTCCAACTTATCAAGTCTGTGCTCCTGAGCTTTCACACGTATTGGGCGGGCGTCTTCCTTCTCCCGAAAAGTATTATTAGGAGCATTGAGACACGTCTTCGGAAGTTCTTGTGGAGAGGCACCTCTGCTAAAGTCGCTTGGGACGACATTTGCCTATCAAAAGAGGAAGGTGGCCTGGGGTTACGCTCGATTGAAATGGATAATAAGGCATTGCTACTTCGGCTCATTTGGAATCTACTGAGCAGGGATGACTCCTCGATCTGGGCCGCCTGGATTCGGCAGACCCGCCTACATAACACCACACTTTGGACCACCATACCTACCACGCGGACGTCGTGGAGTTGGAACAAGCACCTAAAGCTCCGTGACGTTATCAGACGGCTCATTACTTTCACGATTGGGAATGGGAATACCATACGAATGTGGACTGATCCGTGGCTGCTCATGGGACCCATGATTGACCGCTTCCCTCGGGGTCCGATGATTATGGGACTCCCTATTGACTCGAAGCTTAGTAAGGTGATTAACGAGGATGGCTGGTGCTGGCCCGCTCAATCATCGGTGGAATATTTGGAGATTGCACCTTTACTTCCGCAGATTTGGCCGAACGAGGAGGATACGATTAGTTGGATTGCGTCCCCCAATGGGAAGTTGTCTACCTCCTCCACTAGGGACAGTATCCGGGTGCGGCGTCCCCAGGTCCCTTGGTATACGCTCTTCGGGGGTCCGCTGGCCATCCCCAGACATGAGATCATGCTTTGGCTTGCTATTCGGAAAGAATGGCAATGAAGGACAAGCCCTGGATTGCGGCGAAGGCTGGAAACTCTACCTGCTTACTTTGCGACAAGCATGCGGTGGAGACTATGCGACACCTTTTCTTTGATTGTCCCTACTCCAAACAGTGCCTTCGCTTACTGAGTGGGAAACTGCATTTTAGCTGGCCGATTAGATATTGGCCCGATGGCATTCGTTGGGCGTCTAGGTGGTGGCGGGGCAAGCATCTTGCAAAGTTGGTCCTCGACACGCCTTAGCTTCCCTGGTGTACAACTTGTGGATGGAACGTAATAAGAGATGGCACGAGGGGAGACAACGCCAGCCCGCTCAGCTCATTATGGAGATAGAGTCGCTGCTTTGTCTACGTTTATCCACTCTCTCCCCTAACTATGCGCTGCAAGTCCGCGCTATTCGACGGATGTGGCATATCGCCTGGTAGGAATTTCCCCTCCCTTTGGTCCTTATATTTACTTGGCTATTTTCTTGACAGGTGCTAGGGCTGGTCCGAACCTTGTGTCGGCGTGATTGTCTCTTGGCCCTCCTTGCCTGCGCCTTGTGGTTTTGGGTAATTGCCTTTCCTTTGGGTTGGACTGGAGGAGGCAGATTTACCGCACTTAATGGAAGATGGCGTCCCCCTTACAGTTGCCCGACGGAGACTGTGTCATTCTTTTCCCTCTCCTTTTCTTTTCGCTCTCTTTGTTCCCCCCCCCCCCCCCGGCTGGTCTGTTTTGTTTGTTTTTTCCTTTGTTGTAGGCTGGTTTTTGGAGCTCGTTGCTCCCTGCTTTTCGAGCCGTGCTATCTCACGTTTGGGTGAGGGGTGGCCCACACAGTCCTTCGTCTTCCCCACCTGAGCACTTGCATGGAAAACAGGAGATGGCCTGAATATGCCACGTTCGACCAGCCCAGCGGATGCTTTCTGCATGCCTCACTTTTCCCGCCTGAAGCTTATCCGTCGTGATATTTGCTTCCGTTTGTGCGTCTTGCACTTGTTGGCACTTAGCTGGGTAGCCCTGCTGGTACTACATCTGGTGCCATGAACCGGTTGATTGTTGTGGTTTTTGACTCCTACGTTGCCTTTTGCTTGACTGTTGTACTTTTTTGGCCTTGGTCTTGTTTGGGACCTTGTAGGTTTTCTGGGCTACCTTGCTTTTTGGTGATGTATGGTCGGTTTGAACATTACCGCTTGGTGCGGCATGAGCGATATCATGCACGCTGCTATGTACTCCTGTTTTCCATTTATTTTAGTTACTGATTCCAAAAAAAAGAGAATCATTTGTTCCTGTTTAATTTTCGCTCGTCAATATGAAAGCGAAAATTACAACTTGGTCCCAAATCAATTTTCGCTCGAGAAGCTGCGAGGGAAAATTACGAAATTCGCCCGAATTGCTCGTTAGCAAGTTGTCTATGTGTTCAGATTGAACCTAAGTTTAAGAGTAAACCACATAATTGCTCCTATATGAAAATAAACCCAATTAACTCCCTGTAATTCTGGTTGATGATATCTGGCTCCGTCTTCACATTTTATAAATCTGCAATGCTTTGAGCAACATATAAAATATTAGAGTTAATTTTTGAAGCAATTTTTCTATTTGATTCCCCTTGAAAAATATTTTTGGGATAAATTGGTTAAATTAAAAAAAAAACAGGTTAACGATCCAAATATTTAACCAACCAACATTTGAACCACTGCCGTGTACTCCAAGTCGAGATAAACTCGTGAAGTCTTCCTCATTGTTTCTGCAACACTTAGAGAAAGATCATCAAAATAATTTGGAATTCAAGGCATAACTCTTGTAAATGCTCCCCTTCAAATAGTGCACCTCAATTGATTTATCGAACAAGTACATAAATCAATTTAAGTAACAATTATTAAGATCATGCGATTTTTCATGATTAGCCTAGGTACATTGTCCCCTAAACATGTAATCTATATTTTCGCACGAGGGTATGAGCATGAACAGTATATCGCATTTAATCAATTCCGTATAAATGCAAATTAATATTGCATATCAAAACGTGCAAATTAAAAGTATTTTTATATAAGATTTTTATTATTATGATTATTATTATATTATATATGTATATACTAATTTTATTAATAATATGGGGTCAGATTATTTTGCTTCGACCATTGTCACGCCTAAAAATTCACAGGACAGTTGAAAGATTTTTTTGCCGTCTAGTCATGTCAGCATACTGAAGTCCTAAGTTCACAGTAGTATCCATTTCGACAACTCTCACTAGGTTCGCTCTAGCACTCATTTATTTTTAACTAGGGATTTATATATTTATATCACTCAAGTCAACACAAGTTATATTAAATAAATTTACCTGTGATCGAGGTGCTTTTAATCATTTCACAGAGCGAGAGACCGTCGTTTTGGAATTAAAGGAACTTTGAAGGCTTTAATTTGGTTATGACTAAGAAGGGAATGGAACTTATTGGGAAAAGTGAGCTTTATGTCATCTTCCATTCTTTCGTCGTTCTCCTTTTCTCCAGCATTTTTCTCTTTCGTCTTTTAGTCTTTTTCATCCTTTTTATCTCTTATAAGTTTTCTGCACTTGCTCAAGCTGAAGCTCCGCTTCTCTACGAGGCTGAGAGATTATCTATGGCGAAGTTCATCTTGTTGGTTCTTGGGCCGATACTATGCTTCTTTTCTCTTAGTCCCTAGAGAGGTTTCAGAGATTATCGATTTGAAGAAGTTCACAGTTATGGAATTCGAACCCAAGGCCGTGCTTCTCTTCTCGTTATCTCGATATAAGACCAGATTATCGTTGGAGAAGTTCACTTCGTGGTGCTCCTCTTTCCAGCCGTTCTGACGAGTGTACGAGATTATCAATGGAGAAGTTCACAGCAAGATCCATGCCCCTTAAATTGAGATAAGCGAGAGGCAGGTTCTTTTGGTCTGCTTTTTGTGTGTTGAGCATTCCTCGTGTGCGTTTTCCACCTTCTTTTGTCATCTTTTTCTTTTTCGTCTTCGGTTTTCTCCCCCTCCTTTTGTCATTTTTTTTCTTTTTCTTCTTCGGTTTTCTCCCCCTCTTTTTCTCGATTGAACATCTCGCCGAAAGTTTAGATAGAAAGGCTCGAAGGGTTTTTAAACGAAGAAAAGGAATTTGGAGAAGGCCCAAAATGGATGACTAAAGGCAATGTTAAAGGAATGAAAATTATTTATATTTGGCCGAGTGAGGAATTTTCTAAGTGCCCTAATCATGTTCCTAATTTTCTAACGCAAGGCGAGTATGAGATCAAGAATCACTAGTTAAGACAAGCAATGATTGTGTGACTTGCTCAAGGATAGATCCGATGAAAAAAAATAAAAGGCTAGAAATCTCACGCATATAAAGCGGCTTTGTGTCTAGTGGAGTCTACGAAAGAACTGTTAGACACAAGAATGCGACTTAGACTGACAGAATTAAGCAAATACTCAGTCGCATGTCCGGGAAATTTATACGTGACTTAGATCGAGCATTCTAAAGATATCGTTATTCCCCTAGTATTTACTTATATGTATATTATTTTTGGATTTTTATTATATTAGTAAATTCTATTGATATAAGATATTTCACGCAAGATATGATTTTTAAAGTATAGGAAACACATAGCATAGAACATGTGAGAGAACATAGGATCACGTAAGCACAAATTACGGAAGGTTCAACATGCCTAATTTTCCGACAAGGAATTGGAACCGTTTTTCATCCAATGGCTTGGTGAATATGTCAGCTAGTTGATATTCCGTGTTCACTAAATACATGTCAATGGTGCCTTTTTCTACGTGATCTTTGATAAAGTGATATCGTATGTCTATGTGTTTTGTACGTGAGTGGTGAACAGGATTACACGTAATCGCAATGGCACTTTGTCTATCGCTATAAATGGGTATCTTATTTAAATTGTACCCATAGTCGCGAAACTGAGTCCGCATCCACAGCATTTGCAAGCAACAGCTGGTAGCTGCGACGTATTCTGCCTCGGCCGTCGATGTCAAAACGCAGTTCTACTTCTTCGAGGACCAGCAGACTAGCTTTTCGCCTAGAAATTGAGCGCCACCGGATGTGCTCTTCCTGTCCATTCGGCAACCTGCATAATCAGCGTCAGTATAGCCAATTAGTTTGAAGTTTGTGCCTTTAGGGTACCATAAACCTAAGGTCGAGGTGCCCTTTAGGTAGCGAGGAATCCGCTTGACCGTGAGCATGTGAGATTCTTTGGGGTCGGCTTGGAAACGGGCGCATAGACATGTAGCAAACATGATATCCGGCCGGCTTGAGGTGAGATAGAGAAGAGAACCGATGATGTTGCGATATAATGTAATGTCGATCGCCTTTCCAGTGGGATCGGCATCCAACTTGCAGCTTGAGGTAGCGACGAATCCGCTTGACCGTGAGCATGTGAGATTCTTTGGGGTCGGCTTGGAAACGGGCGCATAGACATGTGGCAAACATGATATCCGGCCAGCTTGAGGTGAGATAGAGAAGAGAGCCGATGATGTTGCGATATAATGTAATGTCGATCGCCTTTCCAGTGGGATCGGCATCCAACTTGCAGCTTGTAGACATGGGAGTGCTTATCGGCTTGCTTTGATCTTGATGGAATTTCTTCAAAATGTCCTTGATGTATTTAGTCTGACTGATGAATATCCCACATCGAGCTGTCTTACTTGAAGTCCTAGAAAGAACTGTATCTCTCCCATGTGACTCATTTCAAATTTGCTCTTCATCAAATCTCCAAATCTCTTGCATAGCCGTGGATTTGTTGATCGGAAGATAATGTCGTCTACATAAACTTGGACGACCATCAAATCTTTGTCTTGCCATTTTATGAATGGGGTCGTATCGATCGTTCCTCGGATAAATCAGATTTTACGAGGAAATCGCTCAAGACGCCATACCAAGCACGCGGGGCTTGTTTCAGTCCGTAGAGAGCTTTGTCCAATCGATAGATGTGATCGAGATATTCTTGATCAATAAAGCCTTCTGGCTGAGCAACGTAGACTTCCTCTTTTAACACGCCGTTAAGAAAGACGGTCTTTACATCCATTTGGTAGACTTTGAAGTCTTTATGAGCCGCTTAAGCCAGAAAGAGACGAATGGCTTTGATTCGGGCCACAGGAGCATAAGTCTCGTCGTAGTCAATTCCTTCATGTTGATTATATCCATTCGCAACGAGTCTCGCTTTATTCCTAATCACTTCTCCATCTTCATTCTTCTTGTTTTTAAACACCCATTTCGTCCCGATGATTGTTTTCCCATGCCGACGGGGTACTAAGGTCCACACTTGAAGACGCTCAAATTGGTTGATATCATCTTGCATTGCTATTACCCAATTTGGGTCTTTTAGTGCGTTTGCTACCTTGGTTGGGCTCATTTTGGCTTAAGAAGCAGCTGAAGAGACTGTGGTGATGACCTGTCGGTACTCCACTCGAAGGATCACCAATAATCTGATCAACCGGATGTGCTCGAGTCCACTTTCGCTCATGAGGTAGTGCAGAGCTAGACGCATCGGCCATTTGGGGACTGAGACTTCCAAGGATATCAGTTGTTCACTTGGTTGAGGTAAGTCAAATTCTGCACTCGAATCGAGTGATTCTGATGAGACTTCCTCATTGACTGTTGTAGGATCTTCAGTGATCTGTGGTAATTCTGAATCGGGTGAGGTAGGGACATTTGAAGAGCTTGGTACGTCGGCCTCGTCGAGTGGGGCCTCCACTAAAGGTGTAGCAGTATTGGTTTCTGGCCGATATACAGGGTCAAAGAGAAAGTCCAAATCTTCCAATGCAAGTTTCAGAGCTTCTTCAGACGTTGAGTCCGGAGTTGTTGCCATTTTTTGTTGGTTTAGTGCCAACACACCAATGTATACGGGTTCTGAACTGTCGTATCCAGAAGCCATTGAGTTTGGCACGGGTCCTGAACCGAGGTGTGTAGGAGCCATATGGTTATGCACGGGTCCTGGACTGATGTGACCAGAAGCCATCTCTGCCACTTCGTGGAAAGTGACGTTGTAGCTTTCTTTGATTGATCTGTTGAACTTGATGTAAACTCGCTGCGCCTTTGACGTTGATGAGTACCCTAAGAATGTAGCTTCGAATGCTTTAGGGTCGAACTTAGCACGTTGGTCTCTGTCGTTCGCCACAAAGCACTTGCACCCGAAGACCTTAAAGAATGAGATATTGGGTACTCGCTTGGTTATTATTTCGTACGGAGTCTTATCGAAGCGCTTGTGAACCACCGTCCTGTTCTGAGTGAAACATGCAGTATTTTACTGCTTCAGTCCATAGGATGTGTGGGAGGCCGGAATGGATCAGCATTGTACGGGCGGCTTCCACTAGAGTCCTGTTCTTCCTTTCAACGACCTCGTTCTATTGAGGCGTCTTAGCGGCTGCAAATTGCTGACTGATGCCAAGTGCCTGATAAAATTCACTGAGATACTTGTTCTTTAACTCAGTGTCGTTGTCTGTTCGGATGACTTGGACGGTTTGTTGCAGCAAATTCCGAGTAGTGTTCACAAAATTAACAATCAAGTCCCCTGTCTCAACTTTGGTTCGGAGGAACTTTGTCCAAGTGTAGCGAGAGAAGTCATCAATAATGACCAGAATGTATTTGCGTCCATTAATACTCTGTGTTTGCATAAGTCCACAGAGGTCCATGTGAAGCAATTCCAGTGGACGGGAAGTAGACGCAATCTGTTTTATTTGATGAGATCTCGCTTCATTTTTCCTAATGTGCACGCCGAACATTGATGCTCTTTCTGTAATAATATCGTTGGAAGAACCGTAGACCAACTTTTTCGTCGAAAGCCGTTGAAGAGCTTTAATGTTGAGATGAGACATACGTTGATGCCATAAGTTGTTCCTCTGAATTACAGTCTGAGAGATGAGGCAAACAGTTGTCGAAGGGCGCACGAATGTCAGGTTGATCGTGTAGAGATTTGATTTCTGAAGTCCTTCGAGGTGTTCTTTGTTCTGACTGTCCAAAATTCTCCACCGGTCAGCAAGAAAGACCAACTGGAATCCTTTGTCGCAGAATTGGCCTATGCTGAACAAGTTATGGCAGAGACCTTCGACATAAGAAACATCCTTTATCGTCAGATTTTCCAGAATGATGTCCCTGAATCCTAAAATGGGGGCAGTATCGTTGTTTCCAAATCTGACTTTTCCATTTGGTTGGTCTTTGTAGTTACTCAGCAGTTCTTGTATTCCCGTCATGTGTGTGGAGCAACCAGAGTCGAGGTACCACACATGATGGATCTGCAAACACAATTTTAGAGAGCTTTAGGTACCCACTTATAAATGGGTCCTCTCAGATTAGCAGACTTAGGAGTTTGTTCAGAAATGGTTCCTAAATTAGTGTTTGTAGGTGATTTAGCGACCCAAGTCATCTTTGAAGAAGTCGATTTGGGTTTGCCCTTTGTAGAAGACTTGGCCTTTCCGGCTTTTGTTTCTTAGGCGGAGTTAACCCATTTAGGTTGAACCTTGCAGGGAAGATTAATTTCAGCGCGGACAAATGTTTTGGTAGGCTTGACCGAGGAAAAGATCTTCATTAGATAATCTCCTAAGGTGCTTGTGGGATTCTATCTTAACTGGATACCTTAGGTGAAAACAAGCATGAATAGCGCCATATGCTTTCTTTATGACTGGATCATGTTTCCTACAGGTCATCCTAGAAGCATTTGTCTTACAATGATTGGTTTTTATTGCTGAATTAGAGCCTGTTTCGAAATTAGTACTTCTAAATGTGATAGGCTTTAAGGAACAATAGAAGCAATTATTTTGAGAGAGGAAATAACTCTTTTATTTCTGCGAGTATCTTTTAATCTTACAGAGGGAGATATATTTGTTGAGGAATTCAAATCTACGAATCCTTCTCTAATTTTATTCTAGACACTCTTGCCTTCAACTCTAGTGCTGGCCTTACTCTCCCTGTAGACGTAAGTAAAGCAGGATTAGAGTTAGAATTTTTTGATTATTTTTAATTTTCTGATCCTTTGAAGGCTTTTTCTTTCTTCACGCTTTTCAGAGTAATATTTTTGATTGGGGAAGATGCGTGAGAAATAGTACTTGATTCAAAAATATAGTTTGATCAGTATGTGCACTTTTCACCAAAAGATCTTCTAATTTCTTAACTTTATTATATAGCTTCTTACGCTTAGCATCTAAGGTAGCATAGTTATTTAGAGCGGTGCTCTTTTCGGCCTGACAGGCGTCTAGACTTTAATGTAGTTCACTAATCTTAGAATTTGACTTAGTCAATTCTTCTTCGAAATTAGTGACCTTCTAAGTTTCTATCTCAAGTCTACTTTTTACAAGACTCTTTTCTTCCAAGTTCCTTAGTAGACATTTGTGGTTATTGTCTAGCCTTTCCTCTAGTTCTTTTATTACCGAACTATGCTTATCTAATGAGGTGTGCTTAGTCTCTTTGGACTGGAGTCTCTTAGTCAGTTCATCTATTTTGAGACTAGAACTCCTAACTTGTTCTTTAAGACTGGCTATGGTTTACCTAGAACTAAGAAGTCGTTTCTCTACTTTATTCCTCGTTTCTGCTTAGTTACCATGTTAGCAAATTTAGAGCTTAACTCAGCTAACAAGTCAGAATTTGTAGAGTCAGAGGTTTCTACCTCCTGAGATGAGGTGGATACTTCCTCGTCGTCCGTCTCTGCGGGAGTATCATCTTCCTTTTCATCATCAAGGCGTGCCATTAGAGCAAGATAGTCAGTGTCAAAATCTGAGTTATCCTCTAGCCAGTGGTCCTGCTCTGCCATAAGAGCTACTCCAGCTTCCTTTTGTTTGGATAGTTGAAGCTTCCTAGAGAAGTAGTTTGCATCCTTTTTTCATTGGGAGGGTGCACTCCCTGGCAAAGTGACCTGTTTTTCCACAATTAAAACATTTTAGTATGTCTTTGGAAATTATGGCTTCTGAGGACTCAGCCGGCTGGTCTTTATTCTTCGAACTTGTAGTTCGAAGTCTGTTGGAAGGAGTTGATGACTTCTTCTTGAAGTACTGCTTTGTCATCATCTTGGCGACTAATGCCAGCTGTTTGCCAATTTCTTTGATCTCAGAGGGAAGTTCTGAATCAGATGTGTCTTCATCCTCTGAGGAGCTAAGGAGCTTGACGTGCTTTTCCTTGCGTGAGCGGGAGCTCTTCTTCTCAGAAACTAGAGCTATGGAGTCCTCGGCCTGTTTGCCCTTTTGCTCCTTTTGTAAGTCGCCTATATCTTCTTCATGCTGTGCGAGGTTATCAAAAAAGCGTGAATATCAATCTCGTCCAAGTCCTTATTTTGTCGGAGTTGGGTAGAGATCTTCTTCCAGTCGGTGGGCAGTGCGATCAGGAACCAAATGTTCATCTCCATGTTAGTCTTTTTTATCTCAATCTTCCTCATTTCGTTGAGAAGAGTGAGGTATCGCTGATAAAGATCGTGTAATCTCTCCTCACTTTTGGCCTTGAAGGAGTCATAAGCTGTGAGTATGTTAGCCTTCTTCGCTTTGGCACCGACTTCGGTTCTTTGCATCATTCGCTCCAGTTCATCCCACACCCTTTAGCAGTTGGGTGCTATCTATTTGTCTACAGATATCATTCGGGATGGCCTGCATCAGTGTGTTCTAAGCTATAAGATCTGCTCTTGCTCTTCTTTTCTCAGCTTCATCGTACTCACTAGGTAATTTTATTCGCCTGGTGGGTTCGATTGGAGGATTGTTTGAGCTATCACCTTCTTGGGTTATATAAAAAGTTTTCGGTCCCTCATGAAGTGATTTGAGCAGATCTTCTGCCTGATCTGTAAGTTTAATGAAGTTTAAGAACTGACTTCTCCAAACTGTGTATTCGCCCCTTTTGAGAATTGGAGGACGATTATCATTTCCTAGAGAATAGGCATCCATTTCTTCTTTGAGTTGATGTTGGATCTTCGTTTGTTGTTTTGATGTCTTGAACTGATGTGGTGTGTTTCACAAGTAGCAGATTAGTTAGTAGCGTTTGATTCTAGAGCAGTTTCGAGAATAATTTTTGATTCAATCTTTAAAGTTTGATCAAAAATTAACTTCTCGAGAAAAATTGGCGTTGTTACTGTTCTCGTGCGAAAGTACGTCAGCAAAAAATTTTTCGAGCGAGATAAATTGCTCAAAATCTTTTGGTCAAGAAAAATTTGGATCGTGAATTTATTTCGAGCGCGAAGAAACAACGTGTTTAATAAGTTTTTCGCTTGGTCAAAATAATTGGCTGACTGAAAAAGTTTCTCGTACGCAAATGATTTTCGCTTAGTCAAACTGAGAAGTCTGACCGAAGTTTTTAGACAGTAAGTTTTACGCGCGCAAAGTCAAAATTGGTCTTTGTCGAAAATTTTTTCGCTAAGTAATGCTCGAGAAATTTTTCTACTAAAGTCGTTCTTGATGGACGCGACTTTAGGTCTAACTCAGTATTCTGATCGAGAAGAATTTTAGCGCAGAGTTTTTCGATCGAGAAATTAATCTAATCGAAGAACCTTGCGAGAAAAATTGAAATTATCGCAAAGATTCATAGAATACAGTTAACACATATTCAAGCAAAAACACCAAATTTGAACGTGAAATTGCAGGTATTTGCTCGCAATCATCTACTTAGCACACACGAACAAATAATTAAGCATGTTATGAAGCAAAGTATATGGAATTTGATCAAAATCAGAACACGTTCAAACTGTTTATCGCATGAACGGTAATCGCTAAATTAGATCGATACTGCTAAATCGAAGTTCAAACAGCTATGGATCTACTCGCAATCATTGAATATCACTAAATCGAGCATAGAAACATCAAATTCAAACCAATTAGACGTAAAATTGAGCTATTAGATCGAATTTGAGATTCGCGCTAAACTGTTCTTCGATGGAACAGTACCCGAACTCAAATTTCGATCCAGTTCTAACAATTTTCGATTCAAAACAAAACGAATATGCTCTGATACCAATTGTTAGGTCCTAGTTTACCAACTCTATGATCCTAGACATGAATTCTAAGGTTATCGATTAGAATTGAATTTCGATCGAAAACCTCTTTAGAAGAACACGAGAGAGAATCCTCGTAGTGAGAGAAGATATTTGTTGTTTCTCTCTCTAGAATTTGAATGGCAAGCCTTTCGGATCAATTTCCTAAAACTTCTCTATGATCCCAAACATACTTGGTATAAATATCAAACTAGTCCTAAACTAAGGACAAATACATGAAACGCCCCAAATTACAAGGACAGCCAATAAAATCAAAGCACAACTAAAACTGATATTCTACAGTTTGCTATCTCGGTTACTATAGGGACGAGAAAAATAAATAACGCGGTGTTAGATTTAGGGGCTTCTATAAATGTTATGTTGTTATCAATGTTCAATGAGATGAGTATGGGACCTCTTAAGTGCACAAATATTTGTATTCAATTAGCAAATAGGTCCATTATTTATCCCCGAAGGATTGGTTGAAGATGTGTTGGTAAAATGTGGTGAATTTATTTTTCCAGCTGATTTCTACATTGTCGAAATGGGTGATGATCATGCGCTTGATTCTACTGTTATTTTATTAGAACGATCATTCATGAAAACGGCTAAAACTAAGATAGACGTTTATTAAGGAACTCTTACTTTTGAGTTTGATGGTGAAAAACTTACTATGAATGTGTTTGATGCTATGTAATATCCTGATGAACCCGAATCTATTAGTATGATTGATGCATTTGTTCGAGATGATTTTGAGCATAATTTCACTAAGATACACTCGACTATGTGATTAAGAATAGCAAAACAGAAAAAGATTTGCATTTTGAAGTGGACGAAGATATCAGAGACGCGCTCATGACATTACACGTACTTCCGAAAGCCTACGATCAATAGGGTAAGAACAACTTTTCCTTACCTATTCCTAACGCACAAATTGTTCCTTCTATAGAACAGGCACCTACATGGGAGTTGAAGGATCTACCAAAACATCTCAAAGTACTGCTATTTGGGAGATGAAGAAACGTTGCCAGTCATTATTGCAAATGACTGAACACCCAAGAGGAGAAACTGATACATGTCTTGAAGGAATACAAGAGCGCGATAGGATGGACTTTGGTCGACATCGAAGGAATAAGCCCCTCGATATGCATGCACAGGATCCTACTTGAACCAGATTCTAAGCCGATACTGGAACCACAACACAAACTCAATCTGGCCATGAAAGAGGTAGTTATGAAAGAAATAATTAAATTATTAGATATGGGGATAATATTTCCAATATCAGAGAGCCAATGGGTAAGTCCAGTTCATGTTGTTCCTAAGAAATCTGGATTCTCACTTGTGAAAAATGATAAGAATGAATTGGTACCAATGTGATTACAGACTGGTTGGCGCATGTGCATTGATTTTCGTAAGTTAAACGCGGCTACTCGAAAGGATCATTTTCCGCTACCCTTCATTGATCAAATGGTAGAAAGACTGGCAAGTAAGTCTTTCTTTTGTTTCCTCGATGGATTTTCTGGTTATTATCAAATTGTCGTAGCACCCGGGGATCAAGAGAAAACTACTTTCACATGTCCCTTTGGTACACTTGCATATCGTCGCATGCCTTTTGGTTTATGAATGCTCATGGTACATTTCACCGATGCATGATGAGTATATTTTCCGATTTAATCGGAACTTGCATTGAAATATTCATGGATGATTTTACTGTTTATGGAGATTCATTTGATCATTGCCTTGACAATCTAGTAGAAGTTCTGAAACGCTGCATCGATAAAAATCTTGTACTTAACTACGAAAAATGTCACTTTACGGTTAAGGAAGGAATAGAATTAGGACATTTAGTTTCGTCAAAGAAATTGAAGTAGACAAGGCTAAGGTGGATTTGATCTCTAATTTGCCATATCCCACTAATGTTCGAGAAATTCGAAGCTTTCTTGGTCATGCAGGTTTTTATATGAGATTTATTAAGGATTTCTCAAAAATCGCTCAACCGATGTCAAGATTACTTCAGAATGACGTAACCTTCAATTTTCGGAACGAGTGTAAAGAGGCGTTTAACAAGCTGAAATTGTTACTCAGTACTGCACCTATTATTCAACCTCCAAACTGGGAGCTTCCATTTGAGATCATGTGCAATGCGAGCAAGTACGCCGTGGGAGCTGTGCTTGGACAAAAGGATGGAAAGAAGAGTCACGTCATATTATGCTTCAAAGACGCTTGACTCGGCATAATGCAACTGCACCACAACTGAAAAAGAGCTTCTATCTATTGTGTTTACTTTTGATAAGTTTAGGTCTTATTTATTGGGATCTAAAGTTATTGTTTATTCTGATCATGCAGCTCTTAAATATCTATTGTCGAAAAAGGAGTCTAAACCACGCGTGATTCGATGGATCATTTTGCTTCAAGAATTTGATTGGGAAATCAAAGACCGAAAAGGTGTGGACAACTCTGTAGTAGACCACTTGAGCCGTTTGATCCGTGATGAGGAGCCAATACCAATTACTAAAACCTTTCAGGACGAACAATTATTTCAGCTTCAAGCTAAGGAATATCACGAACCCTGGTTTGCCGACGTAGTTAATTATTTGGTAATTGGTGTGCTACCTCCATATTTGAGTTCTTCAAGGAGAAATAAAATTAAGAGTGATTCTCAGTATTATATTTGGGATGATCTATATCTGTGGAAAATTGGTTTGGACAAATAATGCGTAGGTGTGTTGCAAATGATGAAATTAATGATATACTCACTCGTTGTCATACATATGCATGTGGAGGACACTTTGGACCTAAGCGAACGGCTAGAAAAGTTTTAGATTGTGGTTTTTATTGGGAAACTATTTGTAAAGATGCTTATTTATTTTGAAGAGTTGTCCTAATTGTCAAAGAACATGTACAATTTCTTTATAGATGAGATGCCACAAAATCCTACTTTAGTTTGTGAAATTTTGGATGTATGGGGAATGGATTTTATGGGACCTTTTCCAAGCTCGTTTGGCTTTCTTTATATCTTGCTGGCCGTTGACTATGTGTCGAAGTGGGTAGAAGCAAAGGCTACCCGAACTAACGTTTCTAAAGTGGTTGTGGGATTTCTTAAATCAAACATCTTTAGTAGGTTCGGAGTTCCCCGTGCAATTATAAGCGACCAAGGCACTCACTTTTGCAATCGCACGGTGGAAGCACTCAAGCGCAAATATGAAGTCCATCATCGACTAGCCACTACGTATCACCCACAATCAAACGGACAAGCTGAAGTTTCAAATAGGAAGGTCAAGAATATTTTGGAGAAACCGTAAACCCAAATCGTAAGGATTGGAGCTTGCGATTAGACGATGCACTTTGGGCGTATCGTACTGCTTTTAAAACACCAATCGGAATGTCGTCGTATCGCCTGGTTTTCGGTAAGATGTGTCATTTACCAGTTGAAATTGAACATCGTGCTTTTTGGGCAGTTGAACAGTGCAATATGGAGGCAACAAAACCTGCTGAGGAACGGAAATTTCAGCTACAGGAACTTGAAGAAATTCGGCTAGAAGCCTATGAGAATGCGAGAATGTAAAAGGAACGCAAGAACCAATTTCACGACAAACTCCTACATAAAATAGAATTCATGGTAGGTCAAAAAGTTCTCCGTTACAATTCAAGGTTGAAATTCATGCCAGGTAAGCTCAAGTCTCGTTGGATGGGACCATATATTTTTAAAACTATTTTTCCAAACGGTGTTATTGAAATTGAGTGCATATCTACTAACAAGTGTTTCAAGGTAAATGGTCATAGGCTTAAACCTTATTTTGAGAATGATTTTACGGCTTGTGTGGCGTCGAAGAGCGGAGACTACGTCTAGCCAAATACGTTAAAGAAAAGCGCTTATTGGGAGGCGACCCAATATTATCCTATTTTATTTTGTTATTGCAATTTTTTTCGTTTTACTATATTTTATATGATGATCATGCAGGCTTGATTCGCTTCTACGTATGCTACAAGATCTCCCTAGGCTCGGGTAAAAAAAAATATCAACTCGCTCCGAATTTCTCTACGACTCCATCACTGTCAGGGAAGTTTTATTTTTGGTTATCACTTTTATTACTTCCTTCACATAGACTCTGAACTATTAACATGATGAGGGTGGAAATCTTTAGATTTTAGCTACTATTTTCATTAGAATTCTACATTGAGGACAATGCAGAGTTTATGTGTGGGGGTCTGTCAGTTGATGAATACATAACCTTGTCTCGAGCGAACCGATGTGCAGTAATTAGAACGTGAGAGAAACAATTAGGAATAAATATTTAGTATTAGGATGATTATTCTCTTCTCTTCAGTTGATTTAAAGACCGAATGCGCAAGAGTCGACACAAAGTCTACTTAAATATGTATGATTTGAGCTTTAAAATAAAAAAGAGAGTATTTATCTATATACTCAGTTTTTTATAAGAGCATCACATATGTTTCGAATATTCTAGAACTTGCTCTATTATACATGTTGATATCATTGGCGTCTTTCTGTGTACAAAAGTGATTAAGGCACTCAGGATTAAGCCCTTGGCCTCACATTTACCATACCTTCAATATTATCCGCTTAGTGAGCCAACTTGAGCCTTAGCCTTATTTTTCTTCTTGAATTTAAGCCACTATATTTACCCATATCTATCCTTTTGACTTTCTTTTCCATCCATTGTCGGATTAGATGAATTAGTAAATCACGTAAATTCTACGACATCAAGATTTATTAGCTTGAGAATGCTTCTAGATAGTTCTTACTAGTAATCATATAGTTATAGTTGGAAATATAAAAAACAAAAGAGAGAGAGAGAGAGAGAGAGAGAGAGAGATAGAGAGAAAGCAAAAATGTATCGAAGAAAAAAAAAACGTAGAGAAAACTATATTCGAAAAAAAAAAAAAAATTCCAAGAATAAAAAATAACGAGAAAAAAAAAGAAAGAAAAAAAAATGTTCAAAAAAAAAAGAAAATATGTAGTGCTAGTCGGTTTTGTCTGTATTGAGAAGTAGTCGTGCGACATGAGAGTCGTGGGACGTAGCGATTATTAATCATCTGAGTCGACAATTTTACCCTACTTACCCAACATATCCCACCTAATCCCTATGCCCCATTACAACCCAATAAAAGGCCTTATTGGTTTGTACACTGAGTCGCTATGTGAATACAATGTGATATATTAGCAAGCTTATGGTAATATTGTTTCATAGTGTTGATTTGAGCGTATACACATATATCCCATAAACACTTTGAGCGCAACGAGAGAATCCATGTGAGAGTTGTTCATTTTTGTGGCGTTCAATCTTTACTCAGATCGTCGAAAATTGATATGATTGTCTAATGTCAAATGTTATAAATAATTGCTATCTCTAGGGCAAATTAATGTATGTCGGTGAACTCATGATTTGATGTTTGCATCTTCTATCTCGGGTAATGCTTGAGGACAAGCATTGTTTAAGTGTGGGGGAATTTGATGAAACAATAATTAACAATAATATTAAACCTAATTAAAGCATGATATTGGGCCAGTTTTATATGCATTAAGCCCATGAGGGTTTTGATATGAATCGAAAGTTGCTGCAGGAACTTGGTAGAGGTGATTACACGCACAAATTGCTTGGGTAGCCTACAATATCAAGAACGGAGAACCAAATAACAAAGAAAAGATGGTGCATATCACTTTCAAGGAAGTGTTCATCAAATTCTAGAGCAGAAAAAAAGCACACGCGCGCGGCTCAAGAAGGAAAAAAATACACAGAGAATCATTTTATGGCTTCTTGGTTTGAGTTTGTCGTGGAAAAATAAATTGCTGGATGAAAAGGAGAGAAGATGGATCAGCGAAGAAAATTCCCTATATAAAGGGCGATTATCACGTAACTTGAGGGATCATCGAATAGGCTGTTTTATATATACTGCTAATTCCGTCTTTATGTCTTTATTTTATATTAAGAGTGAGAGCGAGTAATAGATGATGTAGAACAAAGATCGAGCGTGAGTAAGGACAGATGATGTGAGAGCACATAACAGACTCATTACAGAAGCAAGCACCTCGTAGCTCATCCTTGCTGCCATCGACAAAGCTAAGAGCTGCCGAGTTCAGACGAGTCTGAGAGTCATCGTTAGTCCGAGGTTAATCGTAGCTTAGAAGAGAATCAATTTCTGCTACATGTTTGCTGTTTTCTTCAGTAGTTGTTCATTTTCTTTATATAAAGATTTTACCATCAATTTTATTATTTTTGTTGTTATTGTAAAAATTTTAGATTTAAGTTTATTTATAAGATAATCATATCTAACCCCTATGATCGTTTTATGTGTATTCTTTGGTTGAGTCTACCCATTGTCTTTTTATGCTAAGTGCTTATTGACGTGTATTGGCAACACAAAGGTGCAACCTACACAGACTAAGGTATTCCATGTCTTTTATCTCTTATGCTTGAGTTATTAATTAATAGATTTATTTGTATTAATATAGTTAGTGGCTAAAACCACCCCCCACCCCCATCATTATTATAATTATTTTTATTATTAGTATTATTATTGTTACCATTATTATTATCCTTATTATTATTAATAATATTATTATTATATTATAGATCGAGTTCTGAAATAGAAATAAATCAACCATTTTCCCTGAAGAGACGTCCTTACTTCCGCTATGCTCGTATTAGTAGGGTTACAAATTTATTTTTGGCCGTTTACGACGCGACCAGAAATCTTCACAGATCATAAAAGTTTGAAGTATTTCTTCACTCAGAAGGAATTGAATATGCGACAACGACGATGGCTAGAACTCGTAAAGGACTACGATTGCGTTATCAGCTATCACCCGGGCAAAGAAAACGTAGTCGCTGACGCCTTAAGCCAAAAGGCTGTGAATGCAGAGTTACATAAGCTTGGTGTAGAAGTAGTCAATTTAGGCGAAGTTGAGGCAAGACTAGCAGCGTTAACTCTTCAACCCACGCTGCTAGAACGAATCAGGAAGAAGCAAGAAGACGACGAATACTATCTGAAAGTGAAAGATGCGCGCTGCCCGAGGATTTTAAATACGAGGAGATGAAACTTTATTATACAAAGACCGGCTCTATGTGCCTGATAACGAGGAGTTATGGCAAAAGATGATGAAGGAAGCCCACGCGACCACATACTCAGTACACCCAGGAGCCACAAAGATGTATCAAGATTTGCAAAGAACGTACTGGTGGCTAAGAATGAAGAAGGATATCGCCGTATTCATAAATCGATGCATGACTTGCTAGATGATTAAAGCAGAACACCAGCGACCCACTGGAACTCTACAACCCCTACCAATACCCGAGTGAAAGTGGGATCATATCACGATGGACTTCGTCGTTGGTTTACCTAAGACGACGAAAGCCACGATGTTATTTGGGTGGTTGTTGACCGCCTGACGAAATCAGCTCATTTCCTTCCTATTAGTTCTACCTTTTCCATGGAACGCTACGCTGAATTGTACATTCAGGAAATAATTCGACTACATGGAATTCCAACTTCTATCTTCTCAGATCGAGATTCGAGATTTCTATCCAACTTTTGGCAGAGCTTACAGAATTGGGAACCAAGCTCTCGTTCAGCACTGGATATCACCCCAGACCGACGGACAGTCTGAACGAATGATCCAGACCCTTGAGGTTATGCTACGAGCATGCACTTCAAAGGAAATTGGAGCAAATACCTGCCGCTGATTGAATTTCCCTATAATAATAGTTTTCATGCTACGATTGGGATGGTACCGCACGAGGTCTTATACGGGCGCAAGTGCCGGTCCCCAGTCCATTGGGACGAAATTGGCGAACGAACACTGCTGGGACCCGAGATGATCCGTGAATGACCGAAGCAGTAGCAAAGATTCGAGAAAGAATGCGAACAGCTCAGAGTCGACAAAAAAGTTATGCAGATCATCGACGCCGAGCTTTAGAGCTTACAGAGAACGACCAAGTATTCCTGAAGATTTCCCCGATGAAAGGACTAAAGCGCTTTGGAAGAAAGGGCAAGTTGAGTCCTAGATACGTAAGCCCGTTCAGAATTGTCAAAAGAGTCACGAAGTTGCGTATCTATTAGAGTTGTCCGCATCGTTATCGCAAGTTCACGACGTATTCCACGTATCGACATTACGAAAGTACGTCGAGGACCCGAGTCATGTGATCCAGAATTAATTCCTCTATCAACAACTTAAGCCTGACTTAAGTTATAAGGAGAAACCCGTTGAAATCTTGATGTACGACTCGAAATGATTGCGGAATAAGATTATGTTAGTAAAGGTTTTGTGGCGGAATCAATCAATTGAGGAAGCCACATGGGAGCGTGAAGATGATATGAGAATTCGTTACCCCGTGTTATTTCAGTCGACGTAATTTCGGGGACGAATTCTTTTAAGGGGGGATGTAATACCCGTAAAATTTTAATACGGGGTTTTGATGTAACTGACTTAAATAATATATCTCTCTGATAAAGAAATTTCTTTATGGAAGCAAAATATAATTATAACAGCTTTGAAAATTTTGAAATTTACTTGAATAATTGATCCCAAAAGTAATAATGTTAGACTATTTAAGGTTTGGACTATTTGGTGTTGCTAGGCCCAAAATTTTCCAACTATGATAAGGGGGAGAGTTACTTAGGCCTAAAGGAAAATAATATCATCTTGTCAAATCATCACTAATATCGAAACCTTAACACTTATCTAACGAATATATTGCAACAAAGAACAATTATAAGAAAACCCTGATTTATCATATGCCAACTTTGAACAGAAGGTGTTCTAGGCAAAAACAAGAATTTAGCAATATAGGAGCTTTATCAATTCAGGAAGTTGACCTTCAAACCAAGGTATACTAATTACTTACTAAGCTGTGCGTACTCAAGTTAGTGCTAATATTTGCATAATTTTATATGATTATGTGGTGCCCATGGGAAATTTTCGAAGGATAACATATTTAGAAAAGTTAGATTATTCAGTTAGAATTCAGATTCATGAGACAATGATTTTCGAAATATATATGATGTTCCTAAGATTTTGATAAATTAGGGTGTACCATTTTCTGGACTTAGCATAGTTTTCGAAGGTGATCATAGTTATATAAGAAGTTTGGTAATTTTAAAATATTTAGTGTTTTTGAGGAAAATTTTCGAAAATGCTACTGTTTTTGGACTTAGGTGAATTCTGAAATGTGTTTCCCGAGTCTTAAGAATTTCACGAACTGAGTTTCGCGAACCGTGAGGGTGTAAAGTTTTAGCGGACTATGGGATTTCGCGAATTGTTAAGGTGATATTTGACGGGCTCAAATTTATTTCGCGACCCGACCTGATCTTCGCGAATGTGAGACAGGTTCGGGCAAAAGCTAGATTTCGCGGGCCATCGAGGTTCGCGAATTGAGATAAGAGGTGAGGCTTTTGCAGGTCCTGAGGTTTTTCGCGAACGAAGAACCTTTCGCGGGCCCCAAGGCTTTCACAAATTGTGAGCCTTTCGCGAACCGATCGAACTTCGCGAATCAATAAGGGTTTCGCGGACTGACCATTGACTTCTAAGACCAGTGTTGAAACTTAGTTATTTTAGACAATTACAGTTCGAGAATTAGAACCTGTACTAATAACATTTATAAGTTCAGAGGTCCGAGAATTAGGAATTCCACAAGATTTCTTGACCGACTTTAGCTGAACGACAGGTAGGTGAATCATTCATCTACAATGCGTAAACACTTATCTGGTTTATGTGCTTTTATGTGCTTCTATGATTTACGTGGTTTATGTGTTTTGCGTACGTTTCATGTGACAGCACGTTTCATGTATTATCACGTTTATATGCATAGCATATGCATATCATATCACATGGGTGAAATATTTACACCGTAGTGAGACGGTGACGATTTGAGATATTGACAAGTGGGGGTAGACTGAGATGATGTGATTTATGACGTGTTGAGGAGTCGAGGTTGGTACTCATATGACACCTTACGGCTGACAGGCGTGATCGATCTATCTACTCTGGCGTGAATGTCCCGATGTGCAAAGCCGTCGTGATTTTTATTTTCAGCGGAAGAAGCGACCTGACATGGCAGTTACGTGAACGTCAAAACACTGTCGGCGTAGGCTACCGCTTACGGAAGAGCGACCTAGCAGGGCAGTTGCGTGAATGTCAAAATGCTGCTAGTGTAAGCTTCCGTTATGTTATAGGCGCGCGAGGTGTCGAGCCTGAGCTAGGGCCTGTGCTGTGTGATTTGAGATAGTATTGTGGGAAAAGAAAGAGTGTACATTGCATGTGAGGCATTGAGATTGGGACTGAGTGTACATGTGCATTCATGCATTTTTATTCACCTACTGGGCAAATCACTCAGTGTTTACGTATTGTAGGTACCGAATCTGACACTGATACGCGTCAAGACTGAGGCGGCTCGTAGCGGTGCTCCACGGACTTTTGAGCGCAGGGCAGTACCTGTGGAGCGACAATAGGGTTTATGTTCTTTTGACATATTGGGGCTACGGCCTTTGTATAGACTTGACTCTGTAGAAAATCTTTTATCGTAGTATATAGTATTTTAGGAAAAAGTTTTTGTTAGACGGGTCTTCCGCTACTTACGTTGTGAAAATCCGCCACTAATCTTAGTTAGAAAATGAGGGTCGCTACAACTTAGCTGGTCTACTTGATCGTTACCCCACGTTCCGTCATTTCAGGTCAACGTTCCGCACACGATCTTCGTTCCCCTTGTTCGTCTCATCCTCACCCACTCGCTTGACGGTGTAGGGGATAAGAATCGTGCGTTGTCACATTCGTCGCCTCTTCCCTTCCACGTTCCTTTGACCGCGTGGGGGGCATGGATCGTGAGTTATCAAAATCCTTGTTTCCTTCCTTGATTCTCGCTAGGCACCGCGGTATGCCTCATACCGATTCCTGAGACCAGCCTCGCGGATCGAGAGCTCGACCCTGGGCTCCTTTGTCGTTCATCGATATGACAAGTGCAAAATGAGGAGAAAAATATTATTACTGAAAATATATGTCTAACAAATGTAACGATTTCATTGATCGTATGAGATATAGTTGTACCTTGTTGAACATCTCTCTTCTCTCGATCAATTGTTTGATCATTACTTCGGGTGACTCCTTTTTCTTATTTTTCATCCACGACTTGTGAAGATTGTAATCAGCACAAGTGCTCATTGACCTATGACATGTAGTAATCATTTCAATATAGAAATTTCATTTTGATATGAAGATAATATACAATACTTACCATTTTAAAAAACAAAGAAAATATCACCATTAATTTGGATCATTCGTTCATCAGATGGTGGATTGATGATCAAACATGTTGTAGATGTGGACTTTAATTGAACAACACCTAATAATTTTAAAAGTTCTAATTTTTACGAACTTTGATTTCTTCTACATGTATGTGCTAGAAATATCTGAAAGTAATACTAAGAATACATCGATAGACAATGGGTTTTAGGTTGGCAAAGGCTACATTTGTTTTATTAGACGACACTTTTTGTAACCATTGGCCTTCAGTCACTGCTAGAGCATCCATAAGTTCAGTGTGATGTTATGAAACCCGAAAATAAAAATATATCATCACTTTTCCAATCATCACGTATTATTATTTTGTATATTTTATTCATCAATATTATTTCCCTCTTATAACCTATTGCATCCCCACTTTGCGAAAATTGAGACAATGGTTTTCCCTTCATGAAAAAGCCCAACACACCTAAAAACAAATTTATGTTTACAATATTTCAATATAAAGACACGCGTCTTAATAATAAAACTAATATTGTAAAATGTTTCACGATGAGTAGGTTCTTGTCCGAGTCGCCAATAACATGAGTGACGTGCATACACGTTTTTTTAGGCGAGCAACGTGCTGTCGAAATGTTCGAGAGCGCTTAAAAAACAACGCCATGAATTGACGTACCCTAAGTAGTTGGGAAAAAAGTTAACACAAGAAATGCTTTTTTTTTCATAAAAAAATCTATCAGTAACATGATCTTATAAAACCAACAACAAAACTAATTACTCGAAATCGTACTTACATGAGGATCAACGAATTTCTACCCGTTGCTTGCCTGGAGATAATCACCTTTATTGTAGTGGATTGAGTCTCGCTAGTTAGGGATTTAATGGGAATGATCAGATCAAAATTCTCCATGGATGAACCGAAAAGAAGCAAGTTTTTTTTTGGGAGCACACGTGAGAGAATTGATAATCATCACTTGTATATGAGTTTGTGTTGTTTATACAAATAATACACTCGAAAAACCAAAAACATTGCTAGACAAATAAAAGATGCATTCTATGTAGTAAATAGTTTATGCACCATTTGCATTAATTCTCTAAGGTTGCGTTTGGATTGATATATTTGAATTGAAATCCGTGATTTGAAATTATGAATTCTGAAATCCAAATTTTAAATCCAAATCCACCGTTTGGCAAACGTTAGGATTTCGAAAATCCGAATTTCAAAATGTCCTCGAGCTCTCGAGCCGGCTTGAGCCATCGGTCATCGAGCTCGAGCAGGCTCATCGAGTTCGCGAGCCGACTTGACTCATCGGTCGTCGAGTTCGCAAGCCGGCTCGACTCATCGGTCGTCGAGCTCGAGCGGGCTCGTCGAGCTCGCGAGGACTCATGTCGTCGAGCTCGTCGGCCGACTCGACTCGTCGTTCGTCGAGCTCGCGGGTCGGCTCGACTCATCGTTTATCAATAATAATAATAATAATTTAAGAAAATAATCACGGCAAGATTTGGTATTTCGAAAACGGACCGTTTCCGATCGAATTTCAAATCCATCAAAATACAAGCGCTCGGATTCTCCTCGGATTTGGATGAAATCGAAATCCAAATCCGAGCGGTTGCCAAACGGGTTATTTGAATGAAATTCGGATTTCAAATCGAAATCCCCCAATCCAAACGTAGCATAATTCAAAATAACACAGCCGGAATACGTTCTCTATTGTAGGAAATAGGTTATGCACCATGGTCATAACCGTGCACTAACTCACATTTTCTTTATTGAAAATTAAAGATATTAAATATATACAAATAGGGAAAATTATAGAAATGAATCACTAAGTATGCCAATTTTCGATTTTAGGCCACTATGTAAGGTGCCCATATAAAAGGTCCTCACATTAGGTGAGCACCGTATCATTCCTCTATATACATATATATATATATATTATACTTGATTTGTTACATGTTCAAGCACGAATTATACGTTCTATACGTTCTCAAGGTTTTGCCAAATCACATTAGGATGAAACATATTTGTGATTCTTACATTTAATAGATGCATGGATGGATAGATAGACAGATAGAGAGATGGATGGATGGATGATAGATAGCCAGATAGATTGATAGATGGATAGATGGATGATAGATAGATAGATGGATGGATAGATGGATGATAGATAGATAGATGGATGGATGGATGATAGATAGATACATAGATAGATATATTACGTAAGGTGCGAATCGATGAGAGGATGGGATCATCATACTGTGCAATGAATGTAAACGCTTAATCCTTAAAGAAAAAAATAACTTCAGTATTACATGAAAATTCGGGACAGATTATTTTTTCCGAATTAACAAGCCCAGCGCCTTTACGACCGGCTCGCGTCTAATCAATCTCCATCGCATGGTTCTTACCTTAGCCACAATAAGCCTCCGAGTAACGTCACTCTGCTTTGTAAGGCAGAAGCGCAAACACAGAACCACACTCAAATAAGGGGACTCGTTGGAGCTCCCCGACCACCCTTACTTTTCTAATCCTCAACAAACGTGTACACGAAAGGACAACTCAAATCTGTGTGGCGACAAACAATCCTCGACCTCACTTCGCAAACTCGAACCTACATAGCCCTAAAGCTAAAAAAAGATTTAAGTCACTTACGGGATCTTAATCACTTCGTTAACTCGCTCGTGAATATTTCATGGTTATCCCTCGAATTTTTGCCCAAGATTCGATATGTTGTGTGGCCTTTGTCCTCTCGAAAGTCGCTCTATTGTGGCTCCTCCAAGGCACCTCGAAAATATTTATAGGCTTTAGGCTATTGTTTGAATGGTAAGAAAATCCCCTAAAAAATCTAGCCAAATTCCCTTGACTATCCGTTGAAGATCTCCTCCGAACTTGGTATCTCAACCACCTTGACCCATTCAAACCTTCCTTTTAGAGCATCCTCTTAGCCCACGGGCTTTGACGCGGCCCATAGCACCCCTCTTCGCAGCCTCGCATACTTGCCTTGGCTTGTCTCCTTCCTCGCCAAGTCTCGGCCTCGCTGTTCCTAAGTCTCGCCATCGCTGCCCTGGGTTGGCCGTCGTCGCCTCGACGTCGTCGTCTACTAATCGCCGCCGTCTACCGCTGTCATCTGCCACCTCGCGTGTCGGACCGTTGCCGTGTGCTACCTCGTCCTGACCCTCATCAGACCACCGCGTGTCGCCGATCTGAACCTCAGCGTTTGGATCGCCTGCATGCATTTTGGTTCAGATCGCTCCAAATGTTGAACTCTTTAACTTGTGCACCTTGGATGGTACACCATTACATCCCGCTTGACAATGAACAAGTTTGGCTTACGTGGCACCTCAAAGATGTGACAGACATATATATATATATATTATGTAAGGTGCGAATATACGAGGATGATGGATCATCATACTATATATATACAATGGAATTTACATGCTTAAAATAAAAAATAACTGCATTATTACATGAAAAAGTTTATTTGTACACAAATGATCATTTTAATTACTACTTTTAGCATGCACAACCTCCCCTTGGCTGCTGCTGCTGCTCAGTCCCCGAAACGGACTCTTGAATTCTCCGAAGATCACTGTAACCTTCAAATGAATTATTACAAAATGGAGACTAATAATGAAAATAAACTATAGCACTAGTAATCAGATAGATCTTTAACGGTTCGATTAGTTTCTTGCTTACCAATGGGAGGGCATCTCATCATCCAACTGCCAACTGGTATCGTATCAAGTGAATATTTCAGCAAATCCATCAGCACCGCACAATATTTGCAATAAAAGAGTAGTACAATATGAGATATTTTGAGTGATTTTATTTATTACATGTTGATTGGATCCACGGCTAGTGAAGTTTGGGCCACGGTCAAGAACGCAGCATCAACGTTGTAATCTTCTTTCGCCGACGTCTCAAAGTAAGGTATGTTCCCCCTCGAAACGCACCAATCCCTAGCTGTTTTCTCCGACACCTTAAAATAAAAAGAATAAACATTTTCCAAAAATAAAATGGCCATGTGTTATAAGCTAAGCACCATATATATGTCCTTTATTTACTTACCATGCGGCTGTGTCCGCCATCGACGTCAACTTTGTTCCCAATCAGTACGAAAGGGAACGTATCGGGATTTTCAGACTCTACCTACACGATATATGATCATCATATCGACATATATATATATATATATATATAGATTATTAAAATTAATTCTCTTGAAGTTTTAAGACCTGTTTGAGAAACTCTTGGTGCCAAATTTGAAGTGTCTCGAACGATTTGAGAACGTTCACGTCGAGGATGCAGCAATCTGCTCCTCTGTAGAACGCAACACTTAGGCTCTGAAACCGTTCTTGTCCCGCCGTGTCCCATATCTTTCCAAAAACTTGGAATATATTAATTATCTTTATGGAATTAATGAGGACTTATCGTATCGACTTACCTGTAATGTAACCTGTTTGTCCTCAATCTGCAATTCTTTGGTGACAAAGTCTGCTCCTATTGTTGCCCTGTATTGGTCTTTGTACTTCTTGTACACATATCTGTGTCATAGTACGTTAATGCTACTTACTCGATTTTTTTATCACTTCATCATCTTGTACACTAATGTTTCGTATGGATAATGATGAGTTATGACACAGCCACATATATAATATAAATCGTAAATGTATAAAGGATACTGATTCATCAAAGACGTCTTTCCGACCCTGAGAAATGAGCGATAGTTTTGGTTGAATTATTAATCTGAACAAAGCATTTAATAATAAGGAGGAAGTTAAAATCAAGGACGCAAAGTACCCGCTGTCTCCAAGAAGTATGATGTTCAGCAGACTTCTATTGGACAAATCCAATTAAGTATCGCAACTCAAAGACTTGGTTATTTTTTGTTTATAAAATAGCATTAAGAGCTTTAGAGCATAGCATGGTTGGAAGGCGCACCAGGATATAGTGAGCAGCATGATATTGTCATATTGCCACAAAAAAAAGGCTTCAAAAAAAGTGGAATCTAAAGAACTTGGGAAAAATATGGGAAAAAAAAAATAAACCATCTTAAGATGGTTTGACCATTGATTCGTTGGAACATTCCAAACCAACGTGCATTCCATGTCTAGATGAAAAGTCTCTGCGGAAAAAATTAAAGGAAGTTAATAGATCAAAGTGGTCTTGCACTAATATTTTCACAACTAGGTGAAATAAGGTTTTGTGCAAAGCTTTTCTTGTGAAGGTCACGAGTCCTAAATTAATGACGGTTGGCGATTTCTGGTGGTCATGTGAACAGTTTGTTTGATCAATCAATGAAATCATCCGAGGGATGCAAACAAGTGTTAAACCGCGTCAAGTGGTTATGAGTATGAAGCTCACAATCATTTGAAAAAGAAAAATCTTTCTAAGATTAAAAATCAGTGCAGACGTTGGGAGACCTGTTTCGTGTAAAATATACGATACACTTCCTATAATCTTTTAAGATCACTAATATCCCTCTACTTCATTTGATTTTTTTTTTTTTGGTAGAATGAATTTTTCATTTACCACGAACCAATCGGCCATTACATCATCACACCTCTAAAACATGCCAAGTAATACAGAATTAAGTTGGGAGTAACACTGAAAAACAGGTTAGGCTGAGTTAAAATTAAATCTGCTAAGTTGCTTCAAATGGCTAAAGCTCTGGACTCTAAGTATCATTTCCTGCTCGATCCGCATAGTGAGCTGCTCCACACTGCTTGGAACCTCCTCATGAATTCGCCTGATACGTTCACACCACAGATGGTAAATTGTAGCTGCATAACAGGCCACTCTAATGCGGTGGTGTGCCTTCCTTTTCCTCCCCATGAGTTCCATCCAATTACACAGATCTTCAAATGACTGAACTATATCTCCAACATTAATCCATACATTGATCCTCAGGATCACTTGTTGGCTGAACTGGCAAGAGATAAACATGTGCTCCACTGATTCTCCGCACATCCCACATAGCCTACAACTAGTATTGGAAATACACATGCCCCAACTGTTCAACCTGCCCATAATTAGCAACCTTTTCTGCATCACCAACCAGAGGAGAAAAGAATGTATAGGTAAGTTAAACCTATTCCATACTGCCTTGCAGAAGGGGAAGATACTTGAAGCTCCTTTAAGCCAGTCATATCCGCTTTCCGCAGAGTATATCCCATCCTTTGTTAGTAAGCATTTTCTGCCCATGTAACCCATCCTGAACTTTTCTTTTAGTCTGTTGCGCTTTCTCCAGTGCCAGCTTACTACAGGTGTATAATCCCAGAAATTATGCCCTTTTAAGTATATGACATTGATCCATTTGATCCACAAGGAATCAACATCTAGTGTAAGGTCCCAGAGCTGTTTGCCGGCAAGAGCAGAATTCCATGTGGCACATTCCCTCAGATTCGAGCCTCCTTGTTTCTTTGGGCAACACACACTGCCCCAGTTTATGAGGGGAATACAGTTACCATGAGATTTCTTGCCCCATAGCAATTCTTTGCAGATTCTATCCACTTCTTTGGCAACTGCTTTGGGCAGTAACAAAATGGACCCCCAGTATCCATGCATGGCCATTAAAACCGCATTGATTAAACATAGCCTACCAACATATGAGAGATTCCGTGTGGCCCAACACTTTATCCTAGCTGTAATCTTTTCTACAAGAGCTTGGCATGAACTCCTACTCCACTTAATAGGGGAGAGAGGAACCCCCAAGTACCTCATGGGATAGCTACCTCGGGTGAAGCCTGTGATCTGTAATAGTTGTTCAGTTATCACACTGGACGTGCCAGCCAGGTAAATACTCGATTTACTGCTATTTGGCAACCAAGCCAGACACTTGGTGAAAATGGTCCAGTGCTGCCATTGCCACTGATACAGAACCTGTGGAGCCTTTGCAGAAAAGCATTAGATCATCGGCGAAGCATAAAGTCACCAACCTAATATGCTTACAGATTGGATGGAATCTGAACCGAGAGTCCTTAGTGGCAAGTTGCAATGCCCTTGTCAGGTATTCCATGGCTAGCATGAAGAGCAGTGGGGAGACAGGGTCCCCCCTGTCTCAGGCCCCTAGCACCTTTTATTACCTTAGTTTGTGCTCCATTGATGAGGATGGTGTAAGACACAATGGTTACACACTGTAATACCCGGGTCCCGTGAGTAAGTTGGCCAATAAATTTGCATACATATTATGTGTTTATATGATTTTATAGTTGGTATTTATTTAATTTCGTGACTACATGATACCTAATATTATAAGTTTGAAATTTAGGGTTTGTTCAATGTCGAAATTTATAGTGTTTCTATAAGAATCTCGAAAGATTTTTGGTAACAATTAGGAAAATGTCGAAATGAGGATTTAAATGAAATTTGAATGAAAATGTCGAATTGTTGGTGTGAAAATAATGTCGAGATAGTTTCGAGTTTTATGGAAATGTCGAGTTGAATTAAAATGTCGACATGAGTTTATTCATGTTAAAATAATACTTGGAAATTTTGTATCGACATTTTATCTATATAGATAGATGTCGAAATGATTAAATGAAATTGATGTCGAGATTTGTGAGATGGATTTCGAGGTTTTACTATAAAGAACGATTAATACAAGGAATAAAATATTAACATTTGGCTTGTAATGGTATTAGGTAAGGGTTGTAATTCTTTAGGAATTAATACACGTTAAGTTTGAGAGAGTAAATCCAAACTTTCAAAAGCTGAAGACAAAATATAAAGTAATATAAGATTTAAGTAATAATAATAATTGAAAGCTTTATGATAAGAACAAAGAAAGAAAGAATTCGTTAGATGAAATTCATAGAGTAAGTTTAGAAAGAAGACGAAGAGCTCGAATAGTATCCATAGCCAACTTGGATTTGGTAAGGGTTCTTGCTATAATCTTTATATTTTAATTAGGTGTTGGTTTATTTAAGTGTTATTAAGTATGAAATTCACGTAAGTTTATGTTCTTTAAGGTTTTTTATTTTTGAAAAGGGAAGAACATCATTTAGAGTTGATATGATATTTAAAGTGTTCTTGTGATAATTAAGGTGTTCATGATAGATAAGGTTTTGATCGAAAGATTATAAGGGTTAAGAATTAAATAGTGTTTTGTAAGGATTTCGAAATGATTATATGTAGTTGGTTCGAAATTTTGATAAATATCGGGTAAAATGTCGAGGAGTTATCAAAGAGGGTTTCGAAATTTTTATGAGAGTGTCGAGATTTATATATAAATGTCGAAGTCTAATGTGAAGTGATAATCTTGAATTATAATCTCGATATATATATATATATATATATATATATTATAACATGAGATATCGAGATACATTTTTTTTTAAAAAAAAATGCCGAAACAAGATCTCGATATTGTTGTGATTCGAGTTTTATGAATATTAATTGAATATTTGAGAAGAGTGTCGAGTGTTTGAGTAAGGTGATCTCGAGATTGTTTATGTGGGATTTCGAAATGTTATGTTGAGGATCTCGAATAAGAGTTTGAAGAAGATTTCGAAATTATAATGAAGATGTCGAGATCTTTGTGTGAGGTTGTTTTGAAATTTATAAAAATGTCGACATGAATTATTGTGGAGTTGAAAAAAAGTCGAATGCATAATGTCGAATTAAATTAAGATATCGACATGGTTTATTTTGGAGTTGAGAAAGTCGAATGAAAATCTCGAGTGTGTCTTAGGTGAAGTGGTATCGAGTTTTTTTTTTATATTATTGAAAGGGAATATGGAAGATGTCGAACTGTTATGTGAAATTTTTGTTTGGTGTCGGGATTATCATGAAATGTCGAAATCAATATTCAAATTCTATGTCGACATTTTCCTTTGACCAAAAAATTTCTCACACGTACTTATCTAACATAATTGTTATTATAGTTTAGCTTTCAAGTTGCTTTCTATCTGAGACTTTTAAGTTTTAGAACTTTGTACTTATCTTAATTAATGTATAAAACATCTAGAGGATAGGGACATTTACCTAATAATTTCTCTTCAATGCATATGCTACGTTAAGTTAAAAGATGTAAGAGTTTCTAGATGACAAAGACACTCACCTTAAGCATGTATTAGCTTTTCTTTAATTACTTTAAGGATCATCAAGAATTTCAAAACCCTAATTACACGTAACTTTTCATATTATAATTAAAAGGTCTTGGATTATTTTAATATTATTTTGAGGGGTCATTTGGGGTTTGTCGAACTCTCTAATTTAAGGTTTCGAAATTATAAGTCGAAAATAGGGTTTTCAAATTTAACTAATTTCATGAAATTGTAACTAAATTAATGAATTATAATTTTATATGATAAATAGGATTCGAAGGTTAGCGACTTAACCGTGCAATAAGCTAAGGATACCAGGTAAGTGGGAATTTCACCTACAACACATAAATTGATTGATATGTGTATTGCTACGTGACTAATTGCTTCGATGAATATGTGGTATGTGAATTATCTGTTATATGCGATTGTTTGGAATATTTACTGTCGCATTATTTATGCAGCATGATCATGTGCACGCACGAATCATATTGAGTATTTTGAGGAATGAGCGTGCATGGTATTACTCGAGTTGAAAGCGAATTATATGTAGTGTAGATGAATGAGAATATAGCTACTTCTACAAAGGCACCATGACGGGGGTAAAACTGTCGAATATATTTACCTAAATTATTTAGGTAATGGGAAGGCACATAGTATAACTATAGTGCCAGGAAAGTAATTTGATAGAGGGGCGACCTGGTGAATGATAGGACTGGAGATAAACCCTAGTTTTATCTTAGCCAGCGTGGGCCGACTATCGTATTTTATCCGTGTAGGATTTGAGCTCATGATTTGATGGTGCGCTTAGTAGGTAGCTATGGGCCCTAATGAAGATGAGAAATAGATGAGTATAAAGTAAGGATAAGAGTATTAGAAAGCATTGGCGCGGATGCCTTTGCTATTTTGGCACGTGCATACATGCATATTTCTACTTACTGAGCTTTATAGCTCATCCCATGTTTTTATGTGTTGTAGACATAGCGAATCCGGTACGTAAATGTTTAGATGACGAGGCTGGTCCTTCTGGAACTTCCGGTGACTTTTGAGGGTGGTGTGTACATGGATGCGACCTGTGCGGCGGGCATTATGTTTAATTAAGTGTGTTTTTGTAAAATAGGTTTGTATAGTATGTAAAGTTTGAACAATGTTTACATTGTAAAATAGTTGTGTGTGGTGTGCTTTGTAAAATCGAAAATTTTTATCGATGTTTCATATGTAATATATTTTATATTCTATTTAGTCACGTAAGTTAGCGTAAGAAAATAGTAGTAGAAGGCGGGGCGTCACACACACTCCATGATCCAGTTCACAAATTTCATGGGGAATTGATAAACGTATTTTAATACGTTTATTGTTATGTTTATTTGGGTTATAATAGGAAACTTTTGATCATTCCATGCATTTATTGGCTCTATTTACACCCATTTAAATATTGTAGGACCTTCGAATGATTATCGAGAGAAGAGGAACGAAAACGAGGCGAAAACGACGCGAAAACGGCAAAGTTTGAAGCTGCCAGTAATAAGTCACGGCCGTGAACGATCTTGCAAGAGGCCGTGAACGAGGGCAGTAAGCCTAAGGAGAAAAAGTCCCAACAGTCACGGCCGTGAATCACCTTGCATAAGGCCGTGAACGTGGGCAGTGAGCTCAAGATCCAGTGTCGCGGCCGTGAACGCTCATGTAAGAAGCCGTGAACGTGGATAGAGAGTTTTAAGGAACGTGTCACGGCCGTGAATACTCATGTCAAAGGCCGTGACTCGCGGCAGAGACTAAGCACCGCTATGCTATTCACTGTCACGGCCGTGAACCTATATGCAAGAGGCCGTGACCCTCTCCAGAGAGTCAATATTTAGGGTTTAAGCCGCCGTCACGGCCGTGAAGCATGTTGCACGAGGCCGTGACTCATGCCAGAAAGTCAAGAAATAGGGTTTTCAGCCGCCGTCACGGCCGTGAAGGCCCGTTAAGAGGCCGTGAACGTGCCAAAATGCAGGGTTTTAGCCCATTTTCGAAGCATAAAAGGGGGGCTCTACTCAGAACTCAAGGACAACCTCAGAGGGACGAAACTTAGAGCTAAAAAGAGGAGGAAGAACACTAGAAGCAATCCGTGATTCGGAGAAGCTCAAGGGACGATCTAACAACGAAGCCACGCCCGATCGATCGAGGAACGAGAGCTCCACCTCAGAAACGCCATACTACTTCTTAGGGAAGTTTTATGAGTTCTTTATCTTCGTTTCCTTTGAATCTCGTTGTTGTTATGCCTAATATGAGTAGCTAAACCTCTTGTGTGTTTGGGAGTAGATGAACGTTGGGTTATGTCGTAGTTAAGACGTAGGATAATCGTGAACACGTGTATTCGACTATTTATCGATCTATGATATTGTTTCTTCGTATCAATATGTTTATGTGTTGATATGAATCTGTGGTACATCGTTTAGGGCGACAGCTAAATAACGATTAGGCCGTTCATAGACGTTAGGATTCGAGTATAGGGCGACAGCAAATACTCGACCCTCGCCATCTAGTAATTGCTAAACTTAGATCCCCACGAACGTTTAGGGCGACAGCAAATTCGTGAGTGGGTAGGAAATTACTGCGATTTAGTCGATAATCACGTAGGAGCGATATTCCATAGCCTTAATGACAGCACCCAGCGGGATTCGAATCCCGAACACATATTTGTCATCTTACGAAACTCGTATTATCTCTAGTTGTGTTTCCTTATTCTTCTGCTTCTTTAAGTTGTTCTGTTAAATTAGTTCGAAGTATAAACAACTCTTGTTATTTTAATTAGGCTAAATATCGAGTCGATAGGTTAATACTAGTATTCATTTTATTCCTCGTGTTCGATACTCGGATATTCACTATAGCTATATTACAAACGATAGGTACACTGCCTATCGCGCGTGATTCTAGTTATAATATATTCGTTTTAATTATTACTTGACGTATTTGCACGATCTTTTATTTAAACATACACGCACGCAATCAAGTTTTTGGCGCCGTTGCCGGGGAATAGATTGATATTAGGAACACCCTAGTTCGGTAATTTAGCTACTTTCCCAGTTTTTGGTTAATTGCGTTATTTGTTTCTACATCATTATTAGTCTCGTTACCTTTTCAACGTATTTGTCTAGTTCTTCGCTAAATTTCGTTTTCACTCATTGAAGGTACTGTTTGACGGTGGATGACCCGAAGCCACCCATCAGGTCCAATTGTTGAAGGAGATCCAGATTTCGAGCGGAAATTGCGAAGGCAGCTCAGATACAATTCAGAGGGCACGGCTAGTAACTATCAAGAAGCGTTAGTAAGCTACTCAGAGGACAACTCTCAGGAGTCGGCAGAGAATTCTCGAACAGAGGCATCTGTAGACGGTCGAGAGACAGAAGTCGAGATGGATGAACGCAGAGTACCGGTCCACCAGGACCAAGAAGAGGAACAATCTCTACAAGACCTACTCAAGAGTGCCTCCCTCGGCGGAACTGAATCGGCAATCGTTATTCCGCCGATCGAGAACAACAATTTCGAGCTGAAGTACGCCTGGCTTCAGATGATCTTTCAGACGGCCCAGTTTGAAGGAAATCCCGATGATGATCCGTACTCCCACCTGAAGGCTTTTCTTACAGTAACAGACACCATTAAGATTAATGGGGTCCCGAGTGATGCGATTAAACTAATGTTGTTTCCATTCTCACTCAAGTACAGGGCGAAGGATTGGTTGGAGATGTTACCGCCCAGATCGATCACTACGTGGGAAGAACTACGAGCAGCATTCATCGGCCATTACTTCCCACTGCAAAAGGTATTACGGTTGAAGACGGAGATTTCCCTTTTTCACCAGAAGGATTCAGAGAATCTTTACGAAGTGTGGGAGCGATACAAATCCTTATTGAAGAAATGCCCACAACACGGGATGTCGAAAGCTGCTATGATCAACCGATTCCACGAGGGCCTCAATGATCAGACTGTCCATATGCTAGACGGAGCCGCAGGAGGAGGACTCGTGAAGCTCAATGCCACGGACGCGTGGAATTTGATTGAGGATTACTCGAGGAACAGTTTCATGAGGGGCAATACCAGGATGAAGACACCCGGTGTGTTCGGAGTCAGCGAGGAGACGGCCACTAGTGCCAAGATCGAGGCGCTCCAGCAACAAATCGCCTCGACGAACTCCCAGTTGCAGACGGTGATAAGTGCATTACTTCCCAAGTCCGGGCACATACAGCCCGTGAACGCCGTAGCGACCACCACACCGACGCAGCATACATACGTGCCCTTGTGCGGAATTTGTGGCGCAGCCCACGAGACCTCAGAATGCCAACTTGGGCAGCCGCTGGAGCACGTAGACTATATGGGCAATTACCAAGGTGGCCAGCGAAGTTTCCAGCCTCGGGCACATCCAAACTTGGCATACGGAAATCAGAACCATCAGGGCCAAGGACCGCCAGGATTTCAGCCCAGACCGTCCGGATTCCAAAACGGGCCGCCACGACAGTACCAGAATGCACCCGCAGGAGGATCCGATGACATGAGGGAGATGAAGGACATGATGAAGACGCTCCTCACAAATTTCAGCAACACCACCCAAGCCCACGAGAGTCGAATGAATAAGATGGAGGAGTACATAGAGGTACGTGCTCAGAACACAGACGCTTCGATCAAAAAGTTGGAGCAGCAAGTGGGTCAGTTAGCGAAGCAACTGGCGGGGCGAAATCAAGGATCACTCCCAAGCTACACCGAGCCTAACCCTAAGGAGTATTGCAACGCGGTAACCCTGATAAGTGGGATTAAATTGCAAGAAATACCCGCCAAGCAGAATTCAAAGGAGAAAGCTGATTTTGAGGGCCACGACGAGCCAGAAGTGGAGGAAAGCAAAGGCAACGATGTCGAGAAGGTCAAGGCTGACAAAGGAAATGCACGACCATTCGTGAAGCCGTACCAACCTAAGATTCCATACCCATCTCGGTTGAGGGAGGCCGAACCTGAAAAGGAGAAGGTCGAACCCGAAAATAAGGAGACCGTGCATGGAAAAGAAAAGGAGGAGGGGATTGCTCCAAGACTACCAGTCAATTCTTACATACCGAAGATTCCATATCCGGCTAGGTTAACAAGGGCGATGCCTGACGACCCATTTGGTACGTACCTAGAGGAACAACGCGTCAAGAAGGAAGTAAAGCCGGTCAATCGTGTCGAGGAAGAGAAAGTCGACAAGGAGATGGAGGTTGTGACTACGCCGTCTGTCAAGGCGTGTCAACCAAAGAAGTATATTGTTGACGACGAGTTCGGTAAATTTCTTTCACTTTTCAAACAACTACATATTAACTTACCGCTCGTCGAAGTCCTTGCACAGATACCTCGATGTGTGAAATACCTCAAGGACTTACTCACGAACAAACGCAAGCTCGAAGATGTTTCTGCTAATTGTCTTCGAGGGGAGTGCTCCGCCGTCGTGCAAATGAATATTCCGAAGAAGCTAAAGGATCCAGGGAGTTTCACTATACCTTGTCTCATAGGAAATTTATATATTCATAAGGCATTTGTTGATTTAGGTGCTAGTATTAATTTGATGCCTTATTCTTTGTTTAAAAGGCTTGCTTTAGGTGAACCCAAACCCATTAGGATGAGTATACAACTAGCGGATAGATCTATTACATATCCTAGGGGTATTATAGAGGATGTGCTAGTCAAGGTTGATAAGTTTATTATTCCAGTGGATTTTGTTATTCTTGATATGAAGGAAGATGAGAATGTTCCTTTGATCTTAGGGAGACCATTTTTAGCCACTGGAGAGACAATGATAGATGTTAAAAATGGCACCTTGACGTTTACTATAGATGGAGAGAAAGTAACATTTTGCATGGCGGAAACTAAGAATGATATTAGCAAGCATGAAAATAATTATTCCTATCTTGATGTTGTAGATCAAAATTCTTCTATGTCTTTCCCAAGTTTATCGCAGGTTATTGAGAAGAAAGACACGGGAATAGTCGAGGGAAGCAAAGAGGAGGACAAGGAGAGGCATTTCATCAACGGGCCACCGGTTTTAGAGATTGAGCGGCAGCCCTACCATTTCGGTTGTGTTTTTCCTGAGGGCGGTTCAAAACCACCGATGACAGTACCCTCCAACCGTTTTTCCAAACCACCTTGAAGGCTCACTCGACTACGTCCGGCTCACGACGTTAAAGAAGCGCTCCTTGGGAGGCAACCCAGGTATTTCTATTTTATGTTTTAGGTATATATAAAAAAAAAAAATCTATCTAAAACTATATATATATATATATTAAATTAAATAAACAATACTAACAACAATAATAATAACAGTAATATTTAATTAATAATAAGTTTATTACAAACATTGAAGATGGGTACAACGCAGAGTCTAGAGACGAGATAGGAACGATAGTTTTACTTCATAAACGATGGTTACAATACCATCACAACGTGTGAAAGACCAACACAAAAGCAAATCAAAAACTGCGAATAACATAAAAGACAGAACAATAGTTTATTTTGCTTCATAAGGGCGGGTTACACACAAGTGCACCTTGTGATAACCCAACACACAAAAGCAAGTAAAACTCCAAACAAGCCCAAAAGAAGAGCAAGGTAGAGTGATACCATATCTAAATTACGACGAATCCTTGCATATTCTTCACTCTCATTCTCATGGTCTTGCTGCTGTCCCCAATACATTGTGGCTAGCTAACTTAGAAATTTCAAAAATAAGATTGTAAAGACGTGGGATGTATGGTAGAGGATGCTATTCTGTTGTTCTACTAATGTCTATTTATAGGCATGAATGGCACAAAAATATCATTATCATACCCGACAATCCATTAAATGATACAGACAAATTTTTGACTTGGAAGATTTGACGCCGCGTAAGAAAGTGATATTTCTCTTGTCGATTCCAAGATTTTCCTCGCTCAAATCGTCCTCGAAAAAATTCGTCGATTGCGTGTCAATCATATTTCAATTTTATATTAAATAAAAATACTCAAAAAAAAAATTAAAAAAAATAAAAATAAAAAAATGGCCACTGCCGCGCCTCACGGCCAAGTGCTTAGACATTCACGGCCGTGAAAGTGTGATATGTCGCACACTGCCTGCATTCACGGCCTGTGACTTACTTAGTCGCGGCCGTGAACCGTACATTACTCATACACTGCCCGGCGTCACGGCTTGTGGATCCTCATTCACGGCCGTGACTCGGACGGGTTATAATAATAATAAAAAAATAAAAAAAAATAATAATAATAATAAAATAAATAATAATAAAATAAAATAATAATAAAAAAATATAAAAAAAATAATAAAAAAATAATAAATAAATATATAAAAAACAAATAAAAATAAATATAAAAAAAATATATATAAAAAAAAATAAAGAATAAAAAATAAAATAAAATAAATATAATAATAATAGTAATAATGAGGGTGTCACGGCCCGTGCACGGTAGTCACGGCCGTGACATTGTCGGGCTTAACCCACTGCCCTTGTTCACGGCCAATAACTCAATCAGTCACGGCCGTGACTTGGATGATAGGTGCACACTGTCCGTCTTCACGGCTTGTTGATTACCCTTCACGGCCGTGAATATCGCGATTTTCACCATTTTAATAACAACAATTCATCACTTTTCATCTTCCTCCCTTCCAAATCAACGAACGATCGAAATTTCTCATATATTTCACTCCAAAATCACCGCATCTCGGGCCATTTCAGCCGCTCGAATTTCCAGCGACCCCGCACAAAACGTTTACATCCGATTCAACGCAACTAAATCAAAGAGGTATGAGCTTTAATCTCCTAAATCACATTTTTTGCGAATGCGGGTATTTCGACAATTTGGCTCGTTTTCATGTTTACATTGATCTCTTATTACTACATTTAGGCTATAAACGTATTGGGCTTGACGGATTTGTAGTTTTCGTGAGTTAATTTCGACTTTGGGTGAGGAACCCTAATTTTAGAATTTGGGGCATTTCGAATTTAGGCCAATTTGTTGTATGTCTTGCTCGTTATAGTTAAAATCTATGCTATAAACTCGATGGGTTAGATCAATTTGTTCAATTCGTCCATCAATTTTCAAGTTGGTACCATAAACCCTAATTACTTAATTTGGGGATTTTCGAAAATTGATGCCAAATTGGTTGCTTAGTGTTTTCATTAGCGTCGTTTTATCATTTGAAGTTGAAGAATGTGCTTGGTTCATCGATTATTGCGATTTGACAGAGTATTTTAGTTGGTCTATTATGTGTTCGACAAAATGCCGCTTTGAATGTTCATATGTTCTTGCTTTAGCTTGTCAATTTTGTCGCTACGTTGGTCGAGTCGAGCTGTGTTGAGTATTTTTTTTTTCTCTCGCCAACTAACATTTGGATTTCTAGGTACTATGGGTCGAAGCCGCTCATCTGCATCAACGAGTCGTCAACGTCGAGGCCAAAGCACGAGCCGCACGATGTCACTGCTCGAATCTATGGGGCAGTTTGACGATGAGACGCACCAAGCCCGTTACAACCGGCTAAAGGGCACGGAATTCATTCTGACTGATCAGATTGATCAAGAGACGCTGGCGAAACATCATATTGACCAGCAAGTGGCGGGGTACATGTCCCTGAGCGGCTGGCTCGAATTCTTTCAAATCGACGAGCCAGCATACAAGGAGCTGACCTTAGAGTTCCTCTCCACCTTCTCCTTCGAGGACGGACGCAATGGAGTTAAGTTCCGGGCGTTTAATGAGGAGCATGCCGTAGATATCGACGATATTTGTCGGGCGCTTGGATTGAGGGTACCGTATTTTGGGCGCCAGGGGCCATTCCCAGACGGATATTACAAGGAGTACCTTCAGCATCCGGCAGAGCGCCAGAACTGTTGGGCTGAACTTGCGAGACCCGGCGAACCTGCCTTCAGTGTGAAGACCTCCAAGGCGTCTTCACTCAGGAGCCCCGGCCTGCGCTACATCCACCGATTACTATCGACATCGCTCACCCCTAGGGGCGACTCGCACGGCGCAATTGGACTGCGTGACTTGTTCTACTTGGCCAAGATGCAGCGTGGTCAACTGGTGCATCTAGGGTTGGGGATGGCCTACGCCTTCAGCACCCAAGCTGATGTTCGTAGTCACGGGAAGCTCGCTGTAGGGCCCTTTGTTACGAAGGTTGTCAGGGGACTCAACCTGTGGCCAGAGGATCCACCAGAGATGGCGATAGTGGGTGGCCGAAATCTGGTGAACGAGGAGATGATGCTGAAAATGAAGATGCTGATCAAAGCGCCAAATTGGTCCCGCTCGAACAAGGTTTACGTCTGGCACGAGGTTTATCGTGGGCAGACGGACCTGGGCGAAGAATTCCCCGAGCCACTAGAAATTGAGAGTGTGGGGCCAGATCCGGTTCACTCAGACACTGCCGGTCCTTCCCATTCCTCTGGCTATCACGAGGGCGAGTCATCAGGGGTTGGTCATTACGCGTCAGTCGCAGACTTTCAATCATTGCGCCAAGAAATGCTACGCTATAACGAGGATGCCATTCGACGCGATGAGGAGACACGACGGCGCCAGGAAGAGTATGAGCGCCGAAACGAAGAAGCCCACCGGCGCTATCGCGAAGAGCAACACCGATACGAGCTGGCTCTTCAGGCCATGGAGAACGCGATGAAGCATACACAGGAGTCGGTCCGGCTTGCTCAAGAATCGATGGCTCACCTTCGGCCGCGGCCACCATCACCCCCACCACCACCTTAGTGTTATTTATTTTGTTATGTTTTTCTATTCGTACTCTTTTCTGTGGTCTAGTACTTAAGTCACTTGTGATGACTAAGACTTAATTTGTTATGTTTTAATATTTTCTATGTGCGTTTAATTTTCTTTTGAGTATTTTCAGGAAACGTGACATGACTTCGAACTACGACACAAAATATGTCAAACTCAGAAGCAACAACCATGTTCAACTACATCAAATGCTCGAGGCAGGACCGCGCCAATTTTTTTTCAGGGAAGTCACGTTCTTTTCAACTTCTTTTACCTTCTTCTTCTTGATTTTACACGTTGGGGACAACGTGCATCTCAAGTGTGGGGAGGGGGAATTTTGTTAAGGAATATTGTTGAAAAGTTACGTGAAAAATTTTTATGACGTGTTTTGGCTTTTAAATCTATAGAAGTTTGGCATGATTGTTTGCGTTCATCTCGAATTTAGATTGCACATTAGGGAGTCTAGTGAGCGATAAGGACATGCATCAGTGATTTAATCTTTTCAGCATGAATAGATATAGTGCTACTTTGAGAGATTCACACACATAACCCATGTTCCGTTGTGAGAGTTTGAGCTGACGAGCTTTTGCTCATTTTTCTTGGTTGTGTGAGTAGTGCATAATTTACGTCTCTCTAGAACTTGCTTGTTTGATACGCATTGAAATTGCTTATAGTATGTTTTGATGAATATGACGAAGGCATTAGGAAATAAGTCCATGACCAAAGTCCCCAACCACGACTGATCACCGTAGTTAACCACTTTGTGCCTAAGCCTTTTTATTTCTTAAACCTCGTATATCATAACCCTCTGACCTAAATAAGCCTCCAGAGATCATCTGAACCCGAGTTTAGCGGAATTGAAGGTTGAATGTCAAAGTCGAAAAGCGAGTCGGATACCACCCGACAAATCCGAGACAACGCCGAAAGCAGTGGAGAACGCCTCAATATGAAAAAAAAAAGAGAGAAAAAAGCGAAGTGGAACGAGGATAAGCTGTTGCGAAAAAAAAAAAAGAACCTTTCCTTCGATAATCTTCCGGTCTCGTGAATTCCACATCATCTCCTCATTTCGAGACTTGGAAGAAGAAAGGCTTAGTGGAACGCAGCAAAAATAAGAGAAATATGAAGACGGCGTAAACAAAAGGGTTGATCATGGTGCGCTTTAGACAATGACATGAAACCGACGTGACTGCTACTCATCTGTGATACCACTACCACCTCATTACTATCTGAACCCATTAAACCCGAAAAAGACCTTCTGATTCATGCTAACTGCTTTAAGTAGTAGACGTGCGATTGACTTGCAAGCATATGGTTTAGACTAGATTATTGCATGAATTGAGCGATTCACCGATTTATTAGCCTATACACTGAGTGATTTGAGTGAATCCTGTGAGGTGTGGATATCGATTAGTAGTGCTAAGGAAATTCGTGTTGATAAGTGCTTATTATTGTTGCAGTGTCCATAATTGCTCGCTTGATTCCATTTTGTGTTTTCTATCTGCGTTGGTGAATTGCGAATGGTCGTGCCGTTATCATGATACCCTTTTCTTGCTTCTAATTTGCTTGAGGACAAGCAAAAGCTTAAGTGTGGGGAGGTTTGATAAACGTATTTTAATACGTTTATTGTTATGTTTATTTGGGTTATAATAGGAAACTTTTGATCATTCCATGCATTTATTGGCTCTATTTACACCCATTTAAATATTGTAGGACCTTCGAATGATTATCGAGAGAAGAGGAACGAAAACGAGGCGAAAACGACGCGAAAACGGCAAAGTTTGAAGCTGCCAGTAATAAGTCACGGCCGTGAACGATCTTGCAAGAGGCCGTGAACGAGGGCAGTAAGCCTAAGGAGAAAAAGTCCCAACAGTCACGGCCGTGAATCACCTTGCATAAGGCCGTGAACGTGGGCAGTGAGCTCAAGATCCAGTGTCGCGACCGTGAACGCTCATGTAAGAAGCCGTGAACGTGGACAGAGAGTTTTAAGGAACGTGTCACGGCCATGAATACTCATGTCAAAGGCCGTGACTCGCGGCAGAGACTAAGCACCGCTATGCTATTCACTGTCACGGCCGTGAACCTATATGCAAGAGGCCGTGACCCTCTCCAGAGAGTCAATATTTAGGGTTTAAGCCGCCGTCACGGCCGTGAAGCATGTTGCATGAGGCCGTGACTCATGCTAGAAAGTCAAGAAATAGGGTTTTCAGCCGCCGTCACGGCCGTGAAGGCCCGTTAAGAGGCCGTGAACGTGCCAAAATGCAGGGTTTTAGCCCATTTTCGAAGCATAAAAGGGGGGCTCTACTCAGAACTCAAGGACAACCTCAGAGGGACGAAACTTAGAGCTAAAAAGAGGAGGAAGAACACTAGAAGCAATCCGTGATTCGGAGAAGCTCAAGGGACGATCTAACAACGAAGCCACGCCCGATCGATCGAGGAACGAGAGCTCCACCTCAGAAACGCCATACTACTTCTTAGGGAAGTTTTATGAGTTCTTTATCTTCGTTTCCTTTGAATCTCGTTGTTGTTATGCCTAATATGAGTAGCTAAACCTCTTGTGTGTTTGGGAGTAGATGAACGTTGGGTTATGTCGTAGTTAAGACGTAGGATAATCGTGAACACGTGTATTCGACTATTTATCGATCTATGATATTGTTTCTTCGTATCAATATGTTTATGTGTTGATATGAATCTATGGTACATCGTTTAGGGCGACAGCTAAATAACGATTAGGCCGTTCATAGACGTTAGGATTCGAGTATAGGGCGACAGCAAATACTCGACCCTCGCCATCTAGTAATTGCTAAACTTAGATCCCCACGAACGTTTAGGGCGACAGCAAATTCGTGAGTGGGTAGGAAATTACTGCGATTTAGTCGATAATCACGTAGGAGCGATATTCCATAGCCTTAGTGACAGCACCCAGCGGGATTCGAATCCCGAACACATATTTGCCATCTTACGAAACTCGTATTATCTCTAGTTGTGTTTCCTTATTCTTCTGCTTCTTTAAGTTGTTCTGTTAAATTAGTTCGAAGTATAAACAACTCTTGTTATTTTAATTAGGCTAAATATCGAGTCGATAGGTTAATACTAGTATTCATTTTATTCCTCGTGTTCGATACTCGGATATTCACTATAGCTATATTACAAACGATAGGTACACTGCCTATCGCGCGTGATTCTAGTTATAATATATTCGTTTTAATTATTACTTGACGTATTTTCACGATCTTTTATTTAAACATACACGCACGCAATCAGGAATCTCAAGTGGCATAGCCAACTCTGTAAGAACTCCCCATCCACTGTATCATATGCTTTTCTGATGTCTACTTTCAGCAAGGCTCGAGCCGATGCACTCTTCCTATTGTACAGCCTCAGCAAATCTTGATAGAGCAATATATTGTGGACAATTGATCGCCCCTCCACAAATGCACTTTGAGTGGCATGAATGAGTTTAGGTAGTAGGGGTTTGATTCTGCCACATAACAGCTTAGCAATACATTTATATATGGTGTTGCAACATGCTATGGGTCTGAAATTGGAGGCTGAATTGGGGTGAGGAACCTTTGGAATGAGACAGAGAACAGTTTTGTGAAGACTGGGCAGCATCTTCCCTGTGTCAAAAAATTCCAGTATTGCATTGGTGACCTCTTCCCCAACCACATTCCAGGCCTTTTTGAAAAACCCACTCCCATAACCATCCGTTCCCGAGGACACATCTTTATGAATAGACTTCATCACAGCCCATATATCTTCCCTGCCAAATGGCTGAATAAGACTGAGTTGATCTGCCAGAGATAATGTATACCCCTCAGCAGCCACCTGTTGATCAAATCCCCTGTAGTTTTGCTGCCTTTTCCCAAAACCTCCTGAAAATATTCAGAGAAATACTGCTGAATTTTCCTACTATCAGTAAGTACCTTTCCATCTGAGGTATGTACAGACAGGATTCTATTGGAGTAGGTTCTATGGTTGATTCTGTCATGGAAAAAGGATGTATTCTGATCTCCCTCAGCCAGCCACCTAGCTTTGGCTTTCTGCCGCAGATACTTATCATTTGCCACGCTTAGAAATCCAAATTCAGTGCTTGCTTCCGGCTCTTTGGCTAATAGCTCCAGATTCAGGGGGTCTGCATGGAGAGCACCTTGCAGTTCTTCCAGTTTAATCCTGCACCGTTCAGTGTTGGTAACAATATTAGCAAACTGGGATCTATTTAGGGTCCTCAGAGGCCTCTGCAGCTTGGATATATTCCAACATACATTCTCCAGTTGTCCTCCACTATTCTGAGAAAATTATGGGCCATTGACCACATATTGAAGTATTTGAAGGACTTCCCGGGGGCTAGAGGCTGACCTGTATTGCGAAGTACAATGGGTGTATGATCAGACACACCCTATTGAAGAAACACTGTAATGTGGTCTGAGAATCTGCTTAGCCAATTCGGGTTGGCAAATGCCCAGTCAATTTTACTCCATATCCTACTCTCATGGCTTTGTTGTTGGTCCAAGTGAATTGGCAACCACTTCTCTTGATCTCTTCCAGTTGACAGTTTTGCAGACATTGATTAAAGTCACTGGATTATTCAGCGCTTAAATTTTTCTCTCGCAGAAAACCCTAATTAGATTTCTCGACGGTAAGTGATTTGGCGACTAAGTCAGAATTTAGTGATCGAAAACTAATTCGATACAAACAGTATCTCAATTGAATCGGAATTCAATTAAGACTCTTTGCGATCGACAAAGTTCTTCGATGGCTTCAAACATTCAAATACCCAGTTTCTTTCAAAACACAACTTAGTGGTCTAAGATGCAGATTTTTCGAAATTTTAAACTACCAGATTCATAAAAAAATATCGAAACTATTTTAAGTGCAGGCATTAACCCAGATAAAACTCGTAAGCAAGCCTAAATCACTATAAAATAGTATACGGTTTTCTCAGTTTGAAGAACAGTCGAGAATCTAATCATAATCACGCGAAAAACTACAAAATGCAGATGCTAATGGAGTTAAATCGCACGCAAATGTCAAATGAATCTCATTTCTACCTTAAACAGACAATTTGGTGTTGAAAATCGAAAGATTTGTGAGAGTTTTGAACTGTTCGTGAAAGTTTTTCGAGAGAGAAATTTTTGCGATTTAGGTTTGCGTGAGATAAAATTTTTCGACTGACAAAAAAGTGAACTTTTATTAACTCGCTGTAAGTCAATGTTGGGTTTGCGATTGGACGTTTTGCGAATAAATGGATCAGGTCCATTACTATTTGCGCTCGAGAAATATGATTCGAAAATTGCTCTTCAATTCAATTTCTCGATCGCAAATTATCGCAGCCAATCAAAATCGTTCCCAACGCTGTTTACGATCGAGAAACATATGAATGCGAATTAATTCTTATATCCAATTTCTCGATTGTAAGTACTTCTATAAAATTTCAGATTGATCCCTATTTCAAATAAAATCACATTGTAATGCTCCCCCTCAGAATTAAAATAAATGCAATTAACTCCCCGGATTTTCTGTGTAGTAACGTGTAGCTCCCCTGACAGAATAAAAAAATCTGTACCACTTAGAGAAAAAAAACGTTAGAAATAATAGAGTTAATCAACAATTATTGTTGGCATGTTTTCCTTTGAAATATTTGTTGTCAGGAACCGAAACCTCATTTCATGAATTCATGCACTTACATAAATACATGCATTCATATAAATAATGTCATAATATATGTATAGATGATAACTCTATTTGATTAAGTATCTTAGGTGTTGGTATCAAAATAAATAGTTAAAATGGATAGATAGATATGTGTTTCAGATGAGGAATCGTCGAATAAAAATAACTTACTAAGGAATTATGGGTTGTCGATATGAAAATATTGTTTGTTATAGATAAAATTTTTAGGATTAAATTGGACTAGTATGAATTTTGATTTTCGATAGGTATTGCGAGAAGTTGACTCTCGATAGGAGTCCCGAGAATTATAAATTATAAGGTTTTGCAATCTAAGAAACCTTCGTTAATCTTAGCTCGAAAACCTAGCATGAAGGGAAAATAAAATAATAATAAAATAATGAATGTTCCTAAAGATAAGATAGGTACTAAAGTAGTAGGGATGTCATTTATCTACCTTTACACGCCAAACACAAGATAAGAAAGGAAGAAAATATAATTTATATCATTTCATAACTTTCGAAAAGTAAGGTGTGGGGAGGAAATAAAGAACACGAACTATATTCAATCTTAAGCAGTGGAAAGGTATGGACCTTATTACGATTTTTCATATTTTACGTTATGATTAACCTATTTTAGCTATTAACATGTACGAACACTTAAAGGTGAAAGAATTATGAATTTTGTGCCTTTCCTTTATAATAGGTAAACATGAATTACTGGAAGTTTTCGTAACTTTAGGTATATTAGGGTTTTCCCAGATTTTTCTTTCTTTTTTAAAAGGATTGTAACATATGCTTAGTTGGAGGATTTCAGTATCGAACATGTTAACATTTAATCATCTGAGTTTGATCGAAATCTTGAAAGGAATGATGAAAAGTGTTTTTGAGCGTACCACATTCTGGAATTTGATTAATTTTTGAAAGAAAATTTAGTGATAAGAATTTTATAATTTCCTGATATTTATTGTTCTTAAGGATTTTTGAAGGTTTGGAGAATTAGTAAGTTAGGAGGGTTTCCAGAAGAATTAGAATTATGATGTCGAAATATTTAGTAATTCAGTAGATAGAATCTTGAGTTATAATGTCGAATTATGATATCAGATATATTTAGCAATTCAGTTGGATAGATTATTGAGTTATAATGTCGAGTAGGATGTCGAGATTTTAAAATCTAATTAGATGGAATGTCGAGATATGATGTAGAAATAAATTAAGTAAAGCTCAAGATATGATATCGAAATCAATTAAGCAAATCTCGAACCAAGATCTCGAGATTTAGAAAAATAATGGTAAGATTTCGAAAGAAATCTCGAAATGAAATAAGGAAAACTTCGAAACCTGATTCGAAATCTTTTATGATACATGTTGAAATTAATTAAGTAACTCTCGAAATGAGGTCTCGAGTTTTAGAAACTAAGTAGTGACAAAGTTTCGACAAGGACATTCAAAGAATTAAAGTGTTCATGGTCTTAATTGCCACATAATTATTACATAGAGTAGAGATAACGACATATTACATATAATAGTACTCACCCATCAAATCAAAAGGTTTAGAGTACACGTGTTTGTTGTAAAGAATGACTACTAATAAAGAGTTTCGTAGGCTCAAAGAAATCGGTATCATCAATAATAAAAGTCTACGTCAGGGATTAATAATCATGTAAATAGTGGACATAGTATAATATTAGGATTCCCTCTATTTTAAGGTTTTCAACATAATAAGAAATTAAGATTTTCAATGGTATTCTCGATACAGTATAGTTATCATTAATATAAGTTCGATATTGATTAAATATATATAACCTCTAAGCCAGAAGTCTAACACATTATAAGTAATAAACGAAAAGTAAAGATTACGGATCGAAATGATCATACATAATAAAGCATGCATATCACGCACGGATATCATTATAGGATTTCATATTTACGGATAAAATAATTATTTAGGTCAGGAGTCCGATAAGGGCAAGGGCAAAGCTGACTAAGCGAACGAAGAAAATAGGCGAAACTTGTGAGTATGATTTGCAACATGTACTTTATGTGCTTTATGTGCTTACATGAATTATATGAATTAATTGATTGATATACGATATATGTGCTATTTACGAATTGACATGAACTATGTGACTATAAAGTGCCTTTATATGATTTAGGTGTTATATAAAGTATTTCATATAGCATTACATACATATAACTGAAAGGAGAAACCGTTATGACTGCTACGACTACAGATGGTATGACACGGATGCTACGGCATATATCCCTACAAATTGGGGGGATCTCATAGAGTCCTGTACAGGCAATACGTATCCCTACAAATCGGCGGACTACGACATGGTTATAGAGTCCCATGCATGGGCGCCGACTGGGCATACAGTACAGTCTAGCTAGTCTATAACGGGAGTATCAAAATAAACGGACATATAGAATGGCATGTGATCTACGGATCGTATGAATGACCGTTATACGAACGATGATTGTGTGATTTGAAATGGACTATTGTTATTTTGTTGTTACTTGTACTAATTAACATGTTGCGATCATACTCTGAATCGGTATCTTCACAGTTGTTGTAGATAATTAGCAGGCTGCGTAGAAAGCATATCATAAAGCATCGATTCAAGGTTGGCCAACTACGCTCTCCTCCTGCTCCCCCTCTGGTTCATCGTTAGCATGTAGAATAGAAACGGATTTAGACTGTTGCATTTTTTGACTCATATGATAGGTACATATATGTACATTATTGTGAAAGGAATTAGACCGGATGTATTAGACCGGATGTACGCACCCGTTTTTGTTAAAGGAAAGGGTTATGGGAATCGCGAAAAAATTTTATATGAATATTTTATAGCTGCGCAAATAATGTAATAGGAAACGGGGCGCTACATTTGGTCTGTGACAATAGCTTCTTGTCTTGTAGTGTCGACGTCTCACTCCTTTATTTTGTTTGAAGAACTATGAAATACTTAGAGAAAAACGTCAAAAATATTTGGAGCTAATGCACGATTTTTATATTTACTCCCCCTCAAATAATGCGCAAGAATTGACTTAACATGCAAACATATGAAATCAATTCAAGTAACGAGCATAAAATACGCAATATACCTAGTAAGCACATATACATGGTCCCCAAAAACATGTATTGAACATATTGCGTGAGGGTAAAAGCAATGAAAAATTTATCGTATTTTAAACAATTTAATACCAATGCAATCTAAAATTGCATTTAGAATGTGCGATAACAAAATAAATTCGCATTTGTTCAATTCAACGCATATGAAACATAATTTTAATGTCAGAATGTGCGAAATTTTTCCTTTCACGATTTTTTCAGAAATTAAAAATATTAGTTTTCTATAGATATGTGTATAATTTTTTTTTATGTATAATACTATCATTATAGTATGGGGTCAGATTATTTTGCTTCGATCAATCGTCACACCTAAAATTTTACGAGACATTTGAAAGAAGAAAATGCCGTCAAGTCATGTCGTCAAACTAAAGTCCTAAGTTCATAGGTTGGTCCATTTCGACAACTCTCACTAGGTTCGCTCTTGCACTCAATTATTTCTAACTTGGGATTTTTATATTTATATCACTCAAGTCAACACAAGCAATTTTAAGTCAATTTACCTGCGATCGAGGCATTTTTAATCATTTCACCTAAGCGAGAGACCGTCGATTGGAATCAAAGGGTTGTAAGGGTTTTAGTTTGGCTAGGACTTAGAAGGGAAGGAATTTAGAGGAAAGTGAGCTTATCTCTTCGTTGTCTTCCATTTCTACGTCCGTCTCCTTTTTTTCGGCGTCTTTCTTCTTTTCAATCTTTTCTCCCTCTTTTTCTTTTAAGAACTATCTCTGTTTATGCTATGCTCAAGCTGAAGCTCCGCTTCTCCACGAGGCTATAGGAGATTATCGTAGGCGAAGTTCTTCTTGTTGGTTCTCGGGCCGATACCGTGCTCCGCTTCTCTTAATCCCTAGAGAGGTTTCAGAGATTATCTTTTTGGAAAAGTTCACGGTTATGGAATTCGTACCCAAGGCTGCGCTCCTCTTCTCGTTTCCCGATATAAGACCGGATTATCGTTGGAGAAGATCACTTCGTGATGCTCCTCTTTCCAGCCGTTCTGACGAGCGTACGAGATTATCGTTGGAGATGTTCACAGCAGCGCCATCTTCTAAGAGATAGTCGGAAGGCAGGTTCCTTTGGTCTGATTTTTGTGCGTTGAGCAATACCTTCTTTTGTCATCATCCCCCTTCTCTTTTGTTTTCTCCCCCTCCTTTTCTCGTTTGAACATTCATCTGAAGAGTATAGAATACGGTTGAAGGCTAGGAATGGGATTCAAATGAAGAAAAGGACATCGGAGAAAGGGCTAATGTGAGGGAAAAAATTTAAAAGGCCGATGAGGAAAGCGCCCTTATCATTTTCCTAATGATCTAAGGTAAGGTGAGTATGAAGCCAAGTATCACTAGTTAAGACAAGTAATTGATGTGTGACTCACTCGAGAAATAGATCCAAAGAAAGAAAGAAAAAAAAAGGCTTGAATCCTCACATATGTATAGTGGCTTTGTGTCTAGTGGAGCAACCTAATGACATCTAGACACAAGGATGCGACTTAGACTGACAAAATTAAGCACTTAAATCGATCGCATGTCGGGGTAAAATTCTAAGTGACTTTAGATCAAAGCATCCTAAAGGATTTCGTCATCCCCCTAATATTATATATATTTACAATGTTTTTAATTATATTATTATTATTATTATTTGTTTTATATTTTTATTATATTCACGCAATATCAAACATGTAAGCAAAGAAAACACATATCATAGAACATTTAGTAGCACAGAAGATTAGGTAAAGCACATATTACAGAAGATTCAACATGCCTAATTTTCCGACAAGGAATTGAATCGTTTTCTCCAATGTCTTGGTGAAAATGTCAGCCAGTTGGTACTCCGTGTTCACGAAATACATATCTATGGTGCCTTTTTCTACATGATCTTTGATAAAGTGATATCTAATGTCTATGTGTTTTGTGCGTGAGTGATGAACTGGATTGCAAGTAATAGCGATGACACTTTGACTATCACTATATATGGTTATATTATTTAAATTGTACCCATAGTCGCGAAGCTGAGTCCGCATCCACAGCATCTGGGAGCAACAACTGGCGGCAGCCACGTATTCCGATTCGGCCGTCGAAGTTGACACACAGTTCTGCTTTTTGGATGACCAGCAGACCAACTTCTCGCCGAGAAATTGAGCGCCACCGGTCGTGCCTTTCCTGTCCATTCGGCAACCTGCATAATCAGCGTGAGTATAGCCGATAAGTTTGAAATGCGTACCCTTTAGTTACCATAGTCCAAGGGTAGAAGTGCCCTTAAGGTAACGCAGAATCCTTTTAATCGCGAGCATATGTGATTCTTTGGGATCGGCTTGAAACGGGCACATAAGCAGGTGGCAAATATGATATCCGGCTGGCTCGAAGTGAGGTAGAGATGAGATCCAATGATGCTGCGATACAGTGTGATGTCGATCGACTTGCCACAGGGATCGGCATCCAACTTGCAGCTTGGTGACATAGGAGTGCTGAGAGGCTTACTCTGATCTTGATGGAATTTCTTCAGAATATCCTTGATGTATTTTGTCTGACTGATGAAAATCACATCTTCGAGTTGCCTGACTTGGAGTCCTAAGAAGAACTGCATCTCTCCCATGTGACTCATCTCGAACTTGCTTTTCATTAGATTGCCAAACTTCGTGCAGAGCCGTGGATTAGTTGATCCGAAGATGATGTCGTCGACGTATACTTGAAGGACCATCAGATCTTTGTCTTGCCATTTGATGAAGAGGGTTGTGTCTATCGTTCCTCGTATGAATCCAGACTTCACGAGAAATTCACTCAGGACATCGTACCAAGCACGTGGGACTTGTTTTAGTCCATAGAGAGCTTTGTCCAATCGATAGACGTGATCGGGATGTTCTTGATCAACGAAGCCTTCCGCCTGAGCGACGTAGGCTTCTTCTTGTAACACGCCGTTGAGAAAGGCGGTCTTAACATACATCTGATAGACTTTGAAGTCTTTGTGAGCTGCATAAGCCTAGAGAAGACGGATAGCTTCGATTCGGGCAACAGGAGCATATGTCTCGTCGTAGTCGATGCCTTCCTGTTGATTGTATCCCTTCGCAACTAGCCTTGCTTTGTTCCGGATCACTTCACCATCTTCATTCTTCTTGTTTTTGAATACCCATTTAGTTCCGACAGTTGTTTTCCCATGCGGACGGGGTACTAAGGTCCACACTTGAAGACGTTCGAATTGATGAGTTTCTTCATGCATCACTATTACCCAATCCGGGTCTTGAAGTGCGTTTGCTACCTTGGTAGACTCATTTTTACTTAAGAAGCAGCTGAAGAGACTGTGTTGATGACGTGTCTTCACTCCATCCAAAGGATCGCCAATTATCTGATCAACCGGGTGACCTCTAGTCCACTTGCGCTCATGAGGCAAGGCTGAAGACGATGCATCAGCCATCTGTGGGTCTAGATTTCCTGTAGTCTCTGATTGATCAATTGCTTGAGGAAGTTCCAATTCTGCACTTGGAACGATCGTCTCTGATGATTCTTCCTCAATAACCACTGTAGGTTCTTCGTTATTCTGTGGCAATTCTGAATCGGGTGAGGTAGGGACGTGAGAAGCACTTGGTACATCGGTCTCGTCGGGTGAAGAATCCACTATAGGTGTAGCAGTGTGTGACGATATACTGGCTCGAAGAGAGAGTCCAAATCGTCTAATGCAAGTCTCATTGCTTATTCTAACGTTGAATTCGGGGCTGTTGCCATCTTCTGTTGGTTTTGTGCCAACACACCAGTGAAAATAGGTTCTGAACTGATATATTCAGAAGCTATCTGGCTAGGTACGTGTCCTGAACTGAGGTGTGCATGAGCCATTGGGTTAAGCACGGGTCCTGGACTGAAGTGACCAGAAGCCATATCCGCCACTTCGTTGAAAGTGACATTGTAGCTTTCTTTGATTGTGTGGTTGGACGTGATGTATACTCGGTACGCTTTCGAGGTTGAAGAATACGCGACGAAAGTGGCTTCGAATGCTTTAGGGTCGAACTTAGCACGTTGCCCTCGGTCGTTCGCCACAAAGCACTTGCACCCGAAGACTTTAAAGAATGAGATGTTGGGTACTCGTCTTTCGTATGGAGTCTTGTCAAAGCGCTTGTGAACCACCGTCCTGTTTTGAGTGAAACAGGCGGTATTTACTGCTTTCGCCTAGAGAAAATGTGGAAGACCAGAGTGGATGAGCATCGTACGCGCGGCTTCCACTAGAGTTCTGTTCTTTCGTTCGACTACCCATTCTGTTGAGGAGTCTTGGCGGCTGAAAACTGTTGACTTATTCCCAGTTTCTAATAAAATTCACTGAGGCATTTGTTCTTGAACTCAGTGCCATTGTCTGTTCGAATGACTTGGATAGTCTGCTGCAGCAAATTTTGAGTAATGTTCACGAAATTGACAAGTCCTCTGTCTCATCTTTTGTTCGGAGGAACCTTGTCCATGTGTAGCGAGAGTAGTCATCGACTATGACCAGCAGATAATTGTGTCCATTTATACTCTGTTTCTTCATCGAGCCACAGAGGTCCATATGTAGTAGTTCCAGAGGACGTGAAGTAGAGGCCACTTGTTTGATATGATGAGATGCTCGCTTCATTTTTCCTAATTGGCACGCCGAACATTGATGCTCTTTTTGTAAAGTTATAGTTGGAAGACCATGAACCAACTTTTTCGTTGAGAGATGTTGAAGAGCTTTGATGTTGAGATGAGACATGCGTTGATGCCATAAGCTGTTCCTCTGAATTACAGTATGAGAGATGAGGCAAACAGCTGTCGAGGGCCGCACGGACGTCAGGTTGATCGTGTAAAGGTTGGATTTCCGAAGTTCATAGAGGAGTTCTGTGTCCTGACTGTCCAAAATTCCGCACCGGTTAGCATGAAAGACCACCTGGAACCTTTTGTCACAGAACTGGCCTACGCTGAACAAGTTATGGCAGAGGCCTTCGACGTAGGAGACATCTTTTATAGTCAGATTCTCCAGAATGATATCCCCAAGTCCTAGAATCGGGGCCGAATCGTTGTTTCCAAACCTGACTTTTCCATTCAGTCGTTCTTGATAGTTGCTCAGCAGCTCTTGATTTCCCGTCATGTGTGTGGAACAACCAGAATCGAGGTACCACACATGATGGATCTGCAAAAACAAGTATGTGAGCTTTAGGTACCCATTTAGGCATGGGTCCTCTCAGATTAGCAGATTTAATTTTAAGTTCAGATATGATTCCTAAATTATTACTTGAGGGAGTTCTAATAACCCATATCACTTTCGTAGGAGTGGTTTTGGGTGATGCCTCTCTAGGAGACTTGGCCTTTTTGGCTTTTGTCGTCCTAGGCGGAGATTTAGGAACCCATTTGGGTTGAACCTTGCAGGGAAGATTAATTTCATCACGCACAAATGCTTTGGTAGGCTTGACTGAGGAAAAGATCTTTTCTTTTGATAATCTCCTAAGGTGCTTGGGGGACTCAATTTTTACGGGATACCTTAGGCGAGTACTGGCATGTACGGCGCCATAAGCTTTCTTTATGGCTAGATCTTGTTTCCTACGAGCCTTCCTAGTGGCATTTGTTTCAGAATGATTGTTTTTAATTTGTGAGGTAGAGCCTATTTCGTTGTTGGTGCTTCTAAAGGTGATGGGCTGAAGAGTACACGTAGAAGCAATTACTCTAAGCGAAGAAATGGCTCTTTTATTTCTACGAGTGTCATTTATTCGTACAGAGGGAGTAACATTCTTAAGCATACTCAAATCTACTTGCTCCTTCTTAAGACTAGACACTCTCGCCTTCGATTCTAGTGCTTGCCCTACGCTCCCTGTGGACGTAGGTAAAGTAACTTTAGTCTTAGCACTCTTAATAGAATTATTAATACACTTTTGATCTTTCGAAGGTAATTTTTCGATTTTCACGCTTTTCATAATAGCATGAGAGGTAGTTTGGGAGGATGAGGAAGCTTTGAGATTTTCCATCTCTTTTAAGAACGTTTTCTTTTCAGCTTCGAAATTCTCTCTTTCTTTACCTAGTTTGCTTGAGATTCCTCTGTCTGTTTGACTATAGGAGGTCTGTAGAGAGAATTTTTATAATGAGCGACTATGGCTTCCTCGAGGACTGTTTGAGGGTCAGGAAGTTGAAATAGGTCAGAGACAGGTGTTGATGACGGTTTCATATTTCTGTCTCTTTCATTTTGCGCACTGTAGTCAAAGGGGATCTCAGTCCCATGTGAAGGTTTTCTCATAGATGAATCGAAATTATTTTGGTACGTCGATTCACTAAATTCTCTAAGAGAGGTTACTCCTAAACCCATGTGCTTAATATCATATATTTCCTTTTTCCGTAGAACTCGTGGGTTAGTGAAACCTATGCCTTCTATAGGATTGTAGAACTCTATATCCTTGGGCTTGTTAAAAAATATCGTCTGTTCGGATTGTCCTCTACGCGTAACTATATCATCTAATTTCTTAATTTTAGCATATAGTTTCTTGCGTTCCTCACCTAGAAGAGCATAATTATTTTCTACCGTCAGTTTGGCGGCTTGACAGGCGTCTAGTTCTTCACAAAGCTCACTAACCTTACCATTTGATATTTCTAATTGCGCTTCTAAGTTAGTGATCTTAGTGGTAGCTTCGGTTATCCTACAATTTAAGGTGGCTTTCTCGTTGAGATTCCTAACCAAGCAATCGTAGTTATTTGCTAGCCTATCTTCTAATTCCTTAATCTTGTCGCTATGCTGTCCTAATTGAGGTTGACTAGTCTCTCTAGAATGTGGGCTCTTAGTAAGTTCTTCTATTCTAGCACTAGAGCTCCTAAGTTCTGATTCGAGACTGTTTATCCTTTCCTGAGACCTAGAAAGTTTAACCTCTACTTCCTTAATACTTTTCTGCTCACGTTTCATGTTAGCATATTGTTTTTGATATGAATCTAACATGGTCAATAATGTGGAATGTAGGTCTACCTCTCGTGAAGAGGTGGATTCGTTTTCGTCGTCCGTATGATTGGCAGTTTCAGCGTCCGATTCATGGTCGGGACGGGCCATGAGGGCTAAATTATCTTCTTCAGAACTCGACGTGTCCTCGAGCCATTGGTCTTGTTCGGCCATGAGAGCTACTCCAGCTTCCTTCTGTTTAGTCAGTTGGAGCTTCCTCGAGTAGTAGTTTGCATCTCTCTTCTTCGAAGAGTGCACTGTCTGGCAAAGTGACCTGGCTTGCCACAGTTGAAGGATTTGTTATCCTCTTTTGGGTTCTTGACTTCGGAGCTCTCTGGTGCACGTTCTTTGTTTTAGAGCTTGTAGTCCGAAGTCTGTTGGCTGAGGTTGAAGACTTCTTCTTGAAGTACTTCTTGCTCATCATTTTTCCTATTAGAGCCAACTGCTTTCCTAGAGCTTCCATGTCTGGCTCAACGTCGGAGTCCGACTCTTCTTCCGACTCTGAAGGAGAAGGAGGCCTAACGATCTTTTCTTTTCTTGATTTTGAGCTCCTCTTCTCCGAGACTAAGGCAACAGTGTCTTCGATCTGTTTGCGCTTCTGCTCCTTTTGAATCTCGCTAATATCACCCTCATGTTGTGCGAGATTGTCAAACACGGCATGGATATCCAACTCCTCTAGATCTTTATTCTGTCGAAATTGAGTGGATATTTTCTTCCATTCCGCGGGCAGAGAAGAGAGAAATCTGATGTTTGTCTCCATATTGGTCTTCGTGATTTCTATCTTCCTCATCTCGTTGAGAAGAGTGAGGTATCTTTGGTAGATCTCATATAGACTCTCCTCCGGTTTGCTTTGAAGGAGTCATAAGCAGTGAGAATGTTCGCCTTTTTGGCCTTTATGCCAACTTCCGTCCTCTGCATCATCCTATGCAGTTCATCCCACATTCCTTTAGCCGATGAAAGGCTATCAATCATTTTATATATGTCGTTTGGGATGCCCTGCATGAGGGTATTCATGGCTACTAGATCAGCCTTAGCTCGAGCCCTCTCCTCGATTGAGTACTCCCGAGGCTTCTTCAGTCGCCTAGATGCCGGAATTTGAGGGGTTACCGATTCATCACCGGGGACATTCACCCAAAACTGTGCGGGTCCCTCTTCTAGTGATTTCAGCAAATTCTCGGCTTGATCTTTTAAAGCGATAAAATGAGGAAGCGGCTTCTCCAGACGGTATATTCGCCTCGTTGCAAAATCGGCGGACGGTTGTCATTTCCGAGCGAGTATGCAGCCATTTTGTGTTGTAGTTGAGTTGTTGAAGGATCTTCTTTAAGTATTTTGAACGTTTGAAGATGATGTGTTAGGATATTTAATAGATTGTGTCAATAGTTTAGGTCTTGGGATTAATTTTGTAATTATCTTTAGCTTGGGTTTTAGACTAGATTGTAATTAATTGATATTTAGTGATTGGGCCTTAATATACCTAGGGTTAATGTGGTATATAAGGTTTTACCAACTCACTTTTGAAAGTAATCAAAGATCAAAGGCTTATCCAAATTTTTCACACACTACACACACTCAAAGGTGAGAATACTCCCTTTTCATTCCATCAAAGCCTCTTTGATTCCTTGTTTGGTGCATTCGGGACCAACAAGTGGTATCAGAGCAAACGTGGATCGATCTGCACTGATCTGAATCCAGTTTCGTTCGATTCCAAGAAAGATCAAAGGTGTTTTGAGCAAAATTTTACTTTCGGGCATTTTGAGCTTGGTTTGGGGTTTTGATGCTTCGTTTTTGTGTTTAAAACCTTCCCCCAGATCGAGTATATGCCTAAAATGTTTTTAGAACACTTTTGGATCAGTTTTAACGAGTTCTGAGCAAGATTTAAGCAAAAGTTCTTCAGAAAAAGTCATTACTGTCATTCTCTGTTTTTGGTCGATTTGATCCATTTTTTGTTGTTTTAGCTCACAAATCGGTCGATTATGTGTTTAGGGAAGAATTTCTGATACTTAGGATCAAGTTTGAGCGATTTTGGTTGAGATCTGAGTGAAAACGGACGATTTTCTGGCAAGAAACCGTGTGAAAGCAATGGAACAGTACTAACGTGTTCTTGACCGCGAAATTTTGTGCTTGATCGTTCAAGTCCGCGAAATTTCCATGACCGCGAAAATTGATCCCGAGAATTTTTAAAACCGCGAAACTTTCCCTTATACTGCATTTTTTCGCAACTGCCTACTTTAAGAATCCGAGAAATTTTAAACCGCGAAACTTTTATTTATAATACATTTTTCGCAACTGCCTATTTTCAAGATCCGAGAATTTTAAAACCGCGAAACTTTCCCTTATACTGCATTTTTCGCAACTGCCTACTTTAAGAATCCGAGAAATTCTAAACCGCGAAACTTTTATTTATACTACATTTTTCGCAACTGCCTAGTTTCAAGGTCCGAGAATTTTAAGCCGCGAAACTTTCACTTATACAACATTTTTTTTCGCAACTGTTTACTTTCATAATCCGAGAAATTCCATATCCAAGAAAGCTTATTCCAAAAATTTCTTTTGGCCGCGAAAATTCTCAACGTGCGAAAGTTTTATAACTTGCGAAAATTCTCTTGCGAAGCTTTAGAATTCTCAACGTGCGAAAGTTTTATAACTTGCGAAAATTCTCTTGCTAAGCTTTAAAATTCTCAACGTGCGAAAGTTTTATAACTTGCGAAAATTCTCTTGCGAAGCTTTAAAATTCTCACCATGCGAAAGTTTTATAACTTGCAAAAATTATCTTGCGAAGCTTAAAAAGTCGTAACTTGCGAAATTCTTCAACTTGCGAATTTTTTTCTCTAACGTGTTAAATTCTTCCAGGGTTAAAATTTTCTCGGGTTGAATCTTTCTCAAACCTATTCAAGATTTGATCCCTACACTTTAGTACTATCACCCTAGACCACTTTTGACATAAATTATTTTTCTCGCCTCAAATCTCGCTCTTAAATTTCTAGAACTTCTCCTAATTTCAAGATATATTTTCCCTTCATACATTATCGACCATCACACACGCTCACTTAGTTCAAAGAAATTCTTTAAAGAATTTTTCACAAACTCTACTCGTTAAACTCATCTCTCTTATCGTTCGTTACTAACTCTCTCATCTATACAAGATCAAACCACGGACGATTCGACTGCACCGACCATGTCTACCACGAATGACATCTCCACAGTGGGCTCCGACACCAGGCCTCCGATGCTGCGACAAGGCGACTACAGCATATGGACAAACCGGTTCCTCACGTTCATCAGGAACAAAGGCGCACCACTCTCTCAATATCTTCTGGACTCCATCTTCAACGGCCCAGCACAGTTCTGGACAATCATCCCTGCACAGCCAAACGCAAACCCTCCCATGGATGAACGCCGCACTCCAAGAGGTCCCATCAATGAGGATGAACTGGCCCGCGAACAGGCCGATGAGACTGCCAAAGGATACCTCTTCCAGGCTATGGGCAACGAAGTCTATGCTCACATCGAGTGCTGCACAACTGCTAAAGAAATATGGGATGAACTCGTGGAAATCATGGCAGGCACAACTGAAAGTGCTCAAGGGAGGAAATCAGCCTATCTCTCACAGTATGAACACTTCCAAGCCTACGAAGGAGAGGAGCTGCGTGACACGTACCTCAGATACCTGAAAGTCATCAATGAACTCAAGAAAGCCAGGATCTCGAGGGACAAATTCGATATCAACAACCGCTTTCTTGGAAGCCTCAAACCACAATGGGGCAATGCAATCGTGATGATGATTCAGAGTAAGGACCTCTCCAACACTTCCATCCATGCTCTTTATGACAGTCTGTTTGCCTATGCTCCATACGTGCAACCTCAGTCCACCAACACTCGAGTCGACCCACTGGCCCTCCTCTCGAACAAAACCAATGAACGATCTTCCACCACTAAGACCAAACAGAACAAAGGGAAGCTACCAGCTGTTGTATCTGACACCTCTTCAGGATCCGAAGCTGATACAGAATCAGACGAAGATGTTCGTGATATACGCAAGCAACTGGTAATGCTCACTAAGTTGGTCTCAAAGAAGATCGGGAAAAAATCCTCATCCTCTTCCAATCGCCAAAGAACCTATAGCGGCATCAAAAAGACCACTCCCACAGAGGAAGCCAAGCCAACAAAGAAAGAAGAGGACTCCACACCTCAAAAGTCCGTGAAGTGCTTTCGGTGTGGAAAGATGGGGCACTTTGCCAAAGAATGCCACGCCCCACGCGTGAAGGACTCCGGCTACTACGACCGTAAGGCCAGAATGACCCGCAAGGTGGAAAGTGGGAAAGTTCTACTCACCGAAGAAGCTGAATGGGTGAATGACACTTCAGAAGACGAGGAGCCTAAGGATGAAGATTGCTGCATGGCAAGGCTGGTCGAACATGACGAGGACGAGGAGATGGGTCACACCGGTGAAAACACAGCTAATACTCCTACCAACACTGCATCTGAGGTACGAATCTCACACCTAGATGATGTGTTTACTCACCGACACGCCATTAAGAAACCCACCGTAGACGCTAGGGATTATGATGAACTTAAGCTAAAAATTGAAAACAACTATGCCTTACTTAGTCTAAAAGTAGAAGAACTTGCCTGTGCAAACGAACGTCTAATGGCCTCTGAAGCTTTAGTCAAACGTCTGCAAAGCAAGAACAAACAAAGTGACACTAAGGTTAAGGAAACTACACTAGCCATTAGTTCATGTGAAACTTCTCGCCTCCTGACGGCCTCCCAATATGAACTGCTTACGAAGGAAAGAGTTAGGCTATACCGCAAGGTGAAAGAACTTGAAGAGCAACTTCACCTTAGAAACGAAAACTCACGCATCTTATGCCTATTGAACCAACCAGTGGAAACAGAATTCTACAACGCCCGGGGGGGGATTGGACTGTCTAGCAATTGCAATCCAACACCGCTAACAGTTAAAAGATACAACATGTGCAACACTGCGTTCTTGCAAACAAGAAATGGTGCTCCCCCGCAGCTTAAGCAATTTGTGAGATCATCCTCCGCTGCCATCTCAGAAGAAACAAGAGAACAGAACATTCATTGGGCAGAAATCGCGTATGACTACACAGAGTTGAACAATAGAGATAAGACTAAGGAATCCTCACTCTCGGAGGATGTCGAAACCTTACTCCCGAACAAAGAACAGGAAATTGCTTTTCAAGATATGCTTTCTCGCACTTACATCCCAAAGAAACTACTACTCATAGCAGAACTAGAACGACAACTAGAAGTAGAAAGGAAGGCCTTTGCAAAAGAGCGAGATGAGCTACTTAGCAAAATCTACACACTAGAAAAATTTCCCAATACGAACTATCCCTCCACATCGAGTCAAGTACCCGACTCTCAAACATGTAAATGTAAGAGGACGGCGAAAATGACTCCTGAAGATGACATATGTTCTAACACTAACTCTAGTATTCTTATGGATACAGGGAATGTGAGTTCGACGTCTCTGGAAGGCAGCTCGTATCAGATAAAGGCGAATCCACTCTTCGATGACAAGAAGAAAAAACCATCCTATATTCGTCCTTCCTCTCTATGTACTGAATCCCAATATCCTAAGGTCGTAGACAATTATGTTGCTAAAACTTATCTTTCTTTTACCAAACTTATGTCTATGTGCTGCTGCAATGATTTTGTTCTCCTACGATTTCACGAATATGAAACACATGAACACGCAACACTCCGACCTCGCAAGCGAACCTTCTCTGCGACGTCTTTGAATTCTCCCATCTCGCCAAAGCCTAAGGTCAAGCGAAAACGTCTCTCGTCGACAAACGCAAACTCACCTACTTCTCGCAAGCCAAAGGCGACCAAAACCGAAGCACGAAAACGACAACCACATTCCCCGCGCCAATTCATGTATAAGGCGCCATACATGCAAGCACAAATTAGGAAAATATGGGTTAGAAAAACCATAATCCCGCCTAATCAAACAAACGACAAAGGGAAAGCTAAATTAGAATCAACGCAATCTAATTTAGAATCCACATTTCCCATTAAGCGCATGAATATTTTACTTGTTTCACAAGAATGCCCCGTCAGTAAACGGGGACCCAACATTTGCTAATGATTGTAGGTCTGTCATGTGTGGTATCTAGACTCGGGTTGCTCCACACACATGACGGGGAACAAGGAGTTACTGAGCAACTTCTCCGAGCGCTATCTCGGAAGGGTCTCCTTCGGAAACAGTCAAATGGCGCCAATTCTCGGAACTGGTGATCTCGTCCATGACAAACTGACGATCAAGGGCATCTCTTACGTTGAGGGTTTGAGCTACAATCTCTTCAGCATTGGTCGTTTCTGCGACAAAGGATACAAGGTTCTCTTCGAATCTGATATCTGCAGCATTATAGATGCCTCGGGACTGCCACTTCTTTCTGGAACGCGCACGTCTCACCTCTACGTACTCAATCTCACGACCTCTCGACCAGTATGCCTTCTCTCTCGGGCTGCACCCAAGTTGAATGATCTATGGCACCGACGTCTTTCACATCTCAATTTCAAGACTATCAACAAACTGCGTCAAGATAAACTCGTCAACGGTCTACCCCAACTAACATATCATAAGGAACACCTCTGCTCTGCCTGTGAATTGGGGAAGATGAAGCGATCGTCTCACATATCCAAGGAAACACCGTCCTCTAAGCTAATCCTCGAGCTCTTACATATGGATCTATGTGGCCCAATGCCTACGGCCACACTCGGAGGAAGACGATATATTCTTGTGATTGTCGACGATTTTTCACGCTACACGTGGACGAAACTCATTCGTACAAAGGATGAAGTTCCTGATATAATCATCGAGTTTGTTGTTACGTCCCAAACTCTTCATCAACAGAAGGTTCGGATTATCAGAACTGACAACGGAACTGAGTTTAAGAACAAGAAGCTCAGTGATTTCTATGCCACTCAGGGCATCACTCAGCAGTTCTCAGCTGTGAAGACACCGGAACAGAATGGTGTCGTTGAGCGTAAGAACAGGACACTTGTTGAAGCAGCCAGGACTCTTCTCATCCAATCCGGCCTTCCTCACTCTCTTTGGGGCGAAGCCATTCAAACGGTCTGTTACACGCAAAACCGGGCTTCCATCCACAAGAGATTCAACCGCACTCCATACGAGATGTTGAACAACCGTCGTATACCCGATATATCTTATCTAAGGGTCTTCGGTTGCTGATATTTTGTTGCCAATGATCGCCAACATCTTGGGAAGCTTGATCCAAAAGCTCTCGAAGGAATCTTTGTTGGATATTCGCTGAACTCGAAGGCATACAGAGTCTATCTTAAAGAGAAACGTTCTGTCATTGAGAGCACAAATGTCACATTTGACGAAAGCGAAGGCGACCTCATGGCTTCTGCTCATATCAGTCCAGAACCAGGACTTCTTCAGTCGTTGACGAAAGGTCAACCTTCAACGACGGGAACTTCCTCATCTGAGGGCAATTCTGGTGAACTGGATCTCGATCTGCTCTTCGAGTACTTCTATCCAGTCCCCAAGACTCCCGTCGCCACCACTCAACCTACCGCTGCACCCACTCCACCAACACCACCAGCTATCGGCAATAATGTCGTCCCGCCAAACTTGGATGATCTCAACCTCAACGAAGACGACATTTTACCCAACCCTAGGAACATTGCTGATTCTGATGCTGAACCCTCTCAATCTACCACGTTGAGATCTCTTCTTCGGACACCGGACCCCAATCTAATGAGCCTCCAATAGATGCAAATGCGGCCAGCTCCTCACAGACAAATGTACCACTTTGGGCTCGCTCTCATCCTACAGACCAGATTATTGGGGATCCCACATCCGGTATCTCAACGCGTTCGGCTACGATGAATGAAAGTCTGTTCGCTTGCTATCTCAGTCAAGCTGAACCATCACGAGTAGCTGAAGCTCTCAATGATCCTGATTGGCTGATTGCAATGCAGGAGGAAATAAATCAGTTTGAACGTTTACAAGTCTGGGAACTCGTACCACGTCCTCACAACAGATCCATTATCGGCACAAAATGGATCTTCAAGAACAAAAAGGATGAAGACGGTGTTGTCATCCGCAATAAAACAAGACTTGTGGCCAAGGGGTACAACCAACAAGAGGGCATCGACTACGATGAAACTTTTGCCCCCGTCGCCAGGATCGAAGCAATACGAATGTTTCTTGCATTTGCTGCTCACAAGAACTTCAAAGTCTACCAAATGGACGTGAAGACTGCATTTCTGAATGGATTTCTCAAAGAAGAAGTGTACGTCGATCAACCTGAAGGGTTCTTGAGCGAAGAGTTTCCTCATCACGTTTATCGACTCTACAAGGCTCTCTACGGACTAAAACAGGCTCTCCGAGCTTGGTATGACGTCCTTTCAGATTTCCTCGTTCAGTCTGGATTCAAGAAAGGATCTCTGGATACAACCCTCTTCACCAAGCGGAGTGGCCCGGACATCATGATCGTACAAATATATGTCGATGACATCATTTTCGGATCAACTAAACCACAACTATGTGAAGAGTTCGCAGAATTAATGAAGGAGAAGTTTGAAATGAGTATGATGGGCGAGCTGAATTTCTTTCTTGGTCTTCAAGTAAAACAACTCCCCGACGGAATCTTCATCAACCAGTCCAAATACATCCATGACATCCTCGAGAAATATGGAATGAAGGATGCTAAGACTGCTGCAACACCTATGTCTCCCTCTGGTCGACCCGACGCGGACCCATCTGGTGCTCCTGTTGACCAAACCATCTATCGAGGGATAATAGGATCTCTTCTGTACCTCACTGCTAGTCGACCGGATATCGTTCTCTCGACAGGAATCTGCGCTCGTTTCCAGGCTACACCTAAGGAATCCCACCTCACTGCTGTCAAAAGGATTCTCCGCTATCTCAAATCTGGGTTTGTGGTACCCCACTCAATCGGACTTCAAGCTGGTTGGATTCTCTGACTCGGATTACGCTGGATGCAGGATGGATCGAAAAAGCACCTCTGGAGCTGCACACTTCTTGGGCGGTAAACTCGTAAGTTGGTCGTCTCGAAAACAAAACTGTGTCTCAACTTCGTCAACGGAGGCAGAGTATGTCGCCGCTGCTAGTTGTTGTTCACAGCTTTTGTGGATGAGAACCCAACTACGAGATTTTAATATTCATGTCGATAAAATTCCCATTTATTGTGACTCAAAGAGTGCGATAGCGATGACGAGTAATCTGGTACATCACTCGAGAACAAAATACATAGACATTCGTCACCACTTCATCAAAGAACATGTCGAACAAGGGACGATTGAATTGCACTACGTCACAACCGAAGATCAACTGGCCGACATTTTTACAAAACTGTTGGATGTCAAACGATTTCAACACCTTGTGACTATGTTGGGCATGTTGAATCTTCCGTTGTGATCAATCGACCCCTACATGAACCTTGATAAAGTGTACATATTTCCTTTTCACTTCACTCCATTTTCTATGTGTCTCCTTGATTATGTCTTTTGAGGGGGAGTTTTCGATTAAAGGGGAGCGTCTGATTTTTCCATTATGTAAAAAGAGATTTTTAGATTAAGGGGGAGTTTCTAATTTTGCCTATATAAATTTTTTTTTTTTTGGGTTGAAATTTTAAAGTTTGGTCAAATTGAGTCAAAATCGGACTGATTAAAATGTTTTGGGTTGAATTTTAAAATTTCTGGTCAAAGAGGGTCAAAATTGGACCAATTGAGTCTCAATTGGACCCAATTTTGACCAAGCCCGCGAAAATCATATCTGGACCCAGCTTTGACCAAGCCCATGAATTTCGGCCCATTTCCACAAAATTTCGCATGAACAGTGCCTAAAACCCCTAAAACCCCAAAACCCTTAACGTTATTCACTATCCTAAAATTCCCGAGAAAATTCAAAACTTTCGCAGCCCCTTTCTTAAAAATTTTCGCAACTCCCCGCATCGATTCGTCGTCAAATCTGCTCTCAAATTGTCGCAAATCAGCTGTTCGGTATGAATGCGCCTCAAACAAGTCAATTTTCGCTAATTTTATCCTGTTCTACCCCGTATAGATTAAATCTGTTAGATTACGCCTAAATTTTCTCGGCTCTGAATCGAATGCATACTTTGTTCTTTATGTTTAATATCCCCAAATATGCATTGCCCATTCGATTTCGAGTTGATTGAGTCCAGATTATTGCATTTTGGTTGAGATTTGCGTAGGTCTAAGGCTAAATCATTACGTAGTTTCGCACGATATCGCACAGTGTTCTTCACCGCGAAAAAATTCTCAGAAATATTGCTTTAAAACGTTAAATTTCGCTGCTACAGTGAGCTAAGCCCAGCGAAACTTTATGTTATACGAGAAATTTTTAGGTTTTCGCTGCTACAGTGAGCTAAGCCCCGCGAAACTTTATTTTATCCGAGAAATTTCTTATGTTTAAAATTTTTTTTCGCTGCTACAGTGACTAAGAACCTGCGAAACTTTCGCCCGAGAATTTACGTGTGTTAAAATTTTTTTTTTCGCTGCTACAGCATGTTAAGTACCGCGAAAGTTTATCTGAGAAATTCTTTTTCCTCACGACAAAACTTTCTCTGCTACAGTGAGTTTAGCCCCGCGAAATTCTAATAACACATCACTTCATATTACATATTTTCGCATCATCACTATTTCGCAACTACAGTGAACAAAATTTTCGCAGTCCACAAAGCTCTTTCCATCCGCGAAACTTTCATATAACCTGCGAAAATTTCTCACGACTTGTCTATGTGATATAACTTGCGAAATTTTCCATACTTGCGAAAATTTTACTATAACCTGCGAAAATTTCTCACGACTTGTCTATGTGATATAACTTGCGAAATTTTCCATACTTGCGAAAATTTTACTCTGACTGCGAAAATTTCTCAAGACATATCTTTGCGTTATAACTTGCGAAAATTTCCCAATACATGCGAAACTTGACCCTGAATGCGAAATTTCCATGCTACATGCGAAAATTCCCTTTGAATGCGAAATTTCCTTGTTATATGCAAAATTCATAAATAAGACTAAGTGCGAAATTTCCTTTATATCTGCGAAAATTCTCTCTCGACATGCCTTTGTGTAATAATCTGCGAAATTTCTCATTACATGCGAAATCTGACACAAAATCCTAAATTTTCTCAATATGTTTATACTCGCTGGTTCCTTTGCCATTTGAGGCCACTTCCCTCATTTCACCCACGACTTATTTAAGTCCATATTCTCGCAATTTAATCCATACTAATCATTTCACAATTACTGTCAAGCACAGATATGACTGAAAAAGATCAAAGCACGATTGAAGCTCTTGAGGCGGCTGCACTCCAACGGGACATTGCTCGCATCGAACTTAACACACGACTCTATGTTCCACCACCCGAGCAGATCTTCCCACTAAGTCAATGGGCGGCCCTGATTCCCAACAACTTCATGGTGGACCTGCAGAGCTTTCGGTGCGATGCCCCCGTCATCGTAGAAATCCTCAAAGGGCACCCACTTCGCCACGCCTTCACACATGGCGAGCCAGAAGCACAGGTGTACCTTCAACAATTCTGGCATACACTGCAGATAGCGGGACCACTCCATCTTGCCAAAAACCTATCCGCCCAAATTGATCAAGAAACGGTGGTCCTCAATCGCAAAATAGTGCAAGAAGTGCTTCAACTCCCCGTCTACACACCCTATGACCCACTACCAACGCACGATCAACTTATTGAAGACATTGACCGACTGGGCTACCAACCGGATACCAAGAAGAAGAAGGGCCCACTTGTCCTCAGTGAAGTCACCACCCGCAACCTACCTCAACCTTGGCGAACTCTGTACCTGCTGGTGAACAAGTGCTTGTCAGGAAAGCATGCCGGTCAGGACCGCGGAAACCTTCAGATCCTCACCATCCTAACCGGCATCGCCCACAACCGGAAGTACAACTACGCGGACATCATCTGGATGGATCTCGTCGCGATGATCCAACGTCGCGATCGGGAAGTCGCAAAGGGAGTCACTAACCGCTTCATCCCTTACATGCGGTGGCTCCCAGCCTTCATCAGACACTTCCGCATGCACTCCACCAGCATTCTCATGCGGCCGGCAGCCGAACACTTCGCCATCCCAACAGTCGAGAAGTTCGCCAAGAAAAACACCCCGGCGAAGGATCGAAACGCAATGGTAATTCCGGACGAAGTTCTCGCCTACGCCGACCAGACAAATCCACACGTCCGCGAATATCGCATATCCACCGCCTCTTTCTGAGAAAGCCCCAGACCACTATCCACTGTCCCTACGGAGCAGATCAACCCCACTGCACCCAACCCCGGGACTAGCCAAAACCCCACCACCACCTCCAAAAGGTCCTCGAGTCGCGCAGCATCCTCTTCCACACGCGCTCCGAAAAAACGGTCGCGAGAGGATGACGTAAGCCGCCCCACGGAGCGCCGATCGAAACAAAAGCACGATCGCCCTCCTCCGCCACAGATAAGCCGAGCCGAACCAGTAGGTACAGGAGGTGATGTGTTCACCTCCCGAGTAGAAGTCGTGGCATCTGGCTCAACCACGCAAACTACCCCACCAACCCACTTATCTTCCTCTCTACAGGAAGATATTTCATTCCACGAGGAGCCACGTATACCATCGACATCCCACTTGGAGATAGTCGATGTTGAAACAAGCAGTCCCTCGCCTCAGACTGCATCCTCTTCATGCACCTCGAGTCTAGTGCCCTCACTCCCCATAGTTTCATCCGTTTCTAGGACACATACACCTTCCACCGCACCACAGAGTCTTCGTGACTCTGTCAGAACGCTCGGTGATGTCTCTGTGACTGAGAGCGGAAGACCTAGCACGGCCAACATCACAACAACCGTGAGCCTAGGCCATCATACGATTGAGTCTGTCTCATCGGTGATGCCAACGGGAAGTCTGAGTGACCCCATCTTTTCCCGACCTGTGCAAACGGGCGGCCGATCGGCGATCTTCTCCGATTCGGTGACAGTTGGACATCTTCGTGATTCCAACTTGTTAGACTTACCCCAGTTCGTGACCGAGACCGCGTTAGAGACTCGTCTTCAAGAGTTTGCAAAGACTCTTGAGGCGTCTATCCTCGATAAAGTCTACGCGCGTCTCGATGCGTCCACCGTCGACAAGGGCAAAGGTGTGGCCCCGGAGACGCCACCACCTACACAAAACGTGGACGCCGAGGCTGTTCTATCCGCCATTTCCGCCAAGGAGCTCTTCTACATCCTCAGAGCTCGCTTCGAATCAATGACGGAACCTGACGAGGAGGAACGGCAAATGAAGGCAATAATGACACAACCAATAAATTGCCGCACACAAGGCGAGTCTAGCAGGATCAGGCGCGACGATCAAGATGATGATCAAGATCGCCGCGAGGGGGAGAATAGGCAGCTTGGCTCACAATCCCAAGGATTCATGCAATCAACGCTGCCCTCCTCTGTACCTGAACGAACGCCCGCAGCAGAAACCTCACACCCCACTAGCCATAAATCCCATCTCATTTACCCTGAGCCACTAGCCAAATCACCCTCACCACCACCCACCACCGTCTCCGAAACTCTAATCGTCACATCGACATTAGAGATCATCTCTATACCTTCTCCACCCACCATTTCAGAACCTCTGACTGTCACATCGACGTTAGAGGTCACCACCACATCTACACCACCCGTCACTCAAATCATCCTCGCCAAAACCATCACCTCAACCGAACCACCAGAATCTCCACCAATTCCATCCCCACAATCCACAAACTCCTCCGACGCTACACCCTCGCCACCACATAGCCATACCCCTCTCAACATCGATTCCAACCCGGCTTCCGAGGATGTCTACAGCGCACAGAACGAGATCGAAGCCTACATCTTCAACGATGAATGGCTATACATGCCCGCCGATGCAGTAGCAGCTAGGAAGTTGGTAGAAAATGCTCGACGTCTGCTCATGGAGGCCTCGCTAACGCTGATCAACACTGCAGACGACGAGAACGGAGAGGAATACGACGCTGAACCGGCCGAGCTCGAGAACATCCTACAATTCCAAGCGCAACAAACTGAGGCCCCTGCTGCTCAAACGGATGTACCCACGGTGAATATACCGGAAGCACTGTGGGAAAACAAAAAGATAACCGCGCCGTTTCAAGAAGAGATCAGGAAGAGGATCTGACGGCGCAAGGAGCAGATCATCACAACCTTCGACGAGTACGAGCTGATGAACATCCAAAATTGGAGCGAGAGAAAGAAGCAGCTCTATCGATGGAGCCTTCTGTGCCACAAATGCTCAAATAGGACGCTATCCGACGAGGAAAACATCGCTCAGGAAATGAGTCGGGCCCCCATCTGCAAAATCACTGACCTCCGCCAAGAGTCCAAAGGACCTGTCCATTACCCAGTATTCACGGTAATGAGGCAGGATGAGAGCTACTGTGAAGTCAGTGAGGCGGACTTCAAGTTTCTGCGCCTGGGCGACCTGTACAGCATGCTGGAATCCATGAAGCAGTTCAGACTCGTCCTCAGAAGTTCTGGACATCTCGTACGTGCTGAACCGGTCACCATGGGATATGTGGCTATCAAACGCCACATGCTCCGACAGGTCAGATTCTTCGCCACCCACGATCTGCAGATGGCGGTGGAGCACAATCTGAAGAAGGTGAATCTGACTCGCCCATTTTTCAAGAACGCGGATGACTACCAAGAAGGCGATGTGATCGACGGAGACGATCCGGCGGTCGCCTACTCGAACTATAAGGGAAAGATGAGGATGCTGCGCTGCTCTGAAGTGGCAAAGTTCTCGGATGGAACGCTCACCATCATCCAAGACAAACTAATGAAGATCTGCCGCATACTTTCAGAAGAAGATCCTCTATGCCGATCCAAGTTCGCGAAGCTCATTGACGCTATAGCTAATCGATTGGTACTTCGAAGGAACCTCCGCGCCTTCGAGTTCAAGCTAGGTCTTCGCGACACACTCACACGCTAATCCACCACCGCTACGCTCAAGATCCAAGACTCCCAACAATTGACACAAAGGGGGAGATTGTTAGGATATTTAATAGATTGTGTCAATAGTTTAGGTCTTGGGATTAATTTTGTAATTATCTTTAGCTTGGGTTTTAGACTAGATTGTAATTAATTGATATTTAGTGATTGGGCCTTAATATACCTAGGGTTAATGTGGTATATAAGGTTTTACCAACTCACTTTTGAAAGTAATCAAAGATCAAAGGCTTATCCAAATTTTTCACACACTACACACACTCAAAGGTGAGAATACTCCCTTTTCATTCCATCAAAGCCTCTTTGATTCCTTGTTTGGTGCATTCGGGACCAACATGATGTATTGTGCTTCACAAGTGACAAAGTTCGTTAGTAGCGTTTGATTCGAAAAATAGTTCGAGAATTATTTTCGATTCAATCTTTAAAGTTTGATCGAAAATAATTTCATTGAAATAGAATATAATGTGTACTGTTCTTGTGCGAGAAAGTCTGTCAGCGAAATACTTTTCGAGCGAAATAAATTGCCCAAAATCGTTCGGTCGAGAAAAATTTCCAGATCGTGAATTTATTTCGATCGTAAAGAAACAGTACGTTAGTAAGTTTCTCGATAAGTCAAAATAAATCTGTTGACTGGAAACGTTTCTCGCGTGTAAATGATTTTCGCCTGGTCAAACGTTAAAGGTCTGACCGAAAATGTTTCTCGAGAGAAAGTTTTTACGCATGCAAAGTCAAAATTGGTCTCTCTCAAAAAAGATTTTCGCTGAATAATGCTCGAGAAATTTTTCTAACTAAAATCGTTTCTAGTGTTGACGATTCTAGTGCTGACTTCGTATTCTGACCGAGAAATATTCGCGCGCCAAGTTTTTCGATCGAGAAATTAATCTGATCGTAAACCTAGCGAGAAAAATTAGAACGATTGAGAAAAATCAGAGAATACGATTAACATAGATTCAAGCAAAAACAACGAATTAGATAGTGAATTTTCAGGTAATTGCTCGCAATCATTTATTAACTACGCACGAACAAGCAATTAAACACGTTATGAAGCAAAATATGTCGAAATTGATCAAAATCAGAACGTGTTCTTCATGTTCTTCGCAAGTAAATCACAGAATCAATTTAATCCTTAAAACGAAGTTCAAACAGCTACAAATCTGATCGCAATCACCATTTAGCACTTAAGCGACCACAGAAACATCAAATTCAAGTCAATTAAGCACATAATTAAGCTATTGGATCGAAAATAATTTTTCGTGCCAAACTGTTCATCGATGAACAGTAATCAGAAAAAGATTTTCAATCCAATTCTAACAATTTTCGATTCAAAACAGAACGAATCTGCTCTGATACCAATTGTTAGGTCCTACAATTAACAACTCTATGATCCTAGGCATGAATTCTAAGTAATTCGATGATAATGATTGACATTAAGATTCGATCGAAAAACTCAAATGAAGAACAAGAGAGAGAATTCGAGTAGAGTGAGAAAGTTACTATTGTTTCTCTCTCTAGAAATTGAATTGCAAGTCTTTCGGATAAATTTCCAAAACTTTCTCTATTAAGCATAATGTGTGTACAAGTATTTATACCAAACAAACTTGGTATAAATATCTAACTAGTCCTAATCTATGGACTAATACAAATAACGCCCCTAATTACAAGGACAACTAATGAAATCAAGCACAATTAAAATGTATACTGTACAAAAATCTTAACTATAATACGTGAACTTTCTTATATTTAGTAGGAGTATATGTTTCAAGTACTTTATATGATTATGAGAATTAGATGAAGTCTTAAGCATGTTAGATATAGTTAAAACTTTAAGTTCTTGAATTTTTAATTCATGTTTAGTCATAAGTATAGGTTAATATGTGAATTTTAAAAGTATGAAAGTGTCCATGAGGGTTTAATTTTGGTGTACGATATTCTGAGTTTAGGATATTTTTCAAAGGAAACTTTGATGATATAGGAGTTTTGACGATTTTTGAAAGTTTACTGTTCTTGAGAGTTTTATGGCGTTACGAAAGATATGTTGTTTCAGAATGATTTTCAAAAAGTTAGGATTTTGATTTTCACAAGTATATCTGATAGTGTCTTTATGATTTTCGAAAGTTTTTAGTTAGGATGATTTTCGTATGAGATTTTCGAAAGGATTTTGGTTCTCGAAAGAAGTTTTTCGCAAATGTGATTCAAGAATCAATTTCCAAGTATTGATTTTTCGAAGGAAAAGAGATTTTCGCAATAAAAGTTTTCGCAATTTGATTTTCGGGCCAAAAAACGATTTCGCGAATTGGAGATTTTCGAAGCATGTGAGAGGGAGATTTTCGCGGGCCGTAAGGTTTCGCGAACTGTGAGTGCTGTGTAAAATTCTCACAGGCCAGACTATTTTCGTGGGCTTAAGGGTTGAGAGAGGAGGAGCGGGCTTCGTGGACCGATTATTTTTGAAACGTGTGAGAGGGCGACGAAGTTCGCGGGCCTAAAACTAGTTTTCGAAGCCAGTTAATTTTTGAACGAGATTTTCGAACTAATTTTCGAATAGAATTGCGAAAGGAGTCTTTCGAAACCTGTTGATTTTCGAAGAAGACTATTTTCGAAACCAAGTCGATTTTTCAAATTTTTACCAATTTTTGAAACTTAGTTATTTTATTTCTTTACAGTTCGAGAAACAATTACATGCACTGACGTAGAATTATTTCGCATATTTGAAGGTCCAGTACATTAGGAAATTTAAGAGATTTCTAATCTGCTTAATTAAGGACGACATGTAGGTGAATCTTTCATCTACGACGCGTAAACATCGTCGTAGTTGAAGAAAAGGACGAGGAGCTGCCACTCACTTCAACTTGCAATTCTCTACGGGTTTGACCCGCCCTATTACGTGTCAATGTGTTACAATTCTGATCCAAGCTACGAGGGCAATCGGGAAACCCAGATGATTATTATTCCGCACCGTACCCGGGGACGTGGCGTTTGCGGGACATACAAGGTAACCCAACAGTGATATCAGAGAGGGCGCATGTGATCGGAATCATAACGTGTTTAAATTGAAACGAGCCGCGTGGAGACGATCATAAGCCAATGCGGTTTGACTGGCATGGGGCTGATCGATGCGTCGTTTGCCATTCCACTGCCACCGCCTCATGCGGCGAGGCCGAGAAGGCAGCCACCATCAATACCGGAAGGCGTGCAGCCATGGGCGGCGGCGCAATCCGGCCGCGGCTGCGTGTTGCGCGAGGCTGCACGCACATACAATCGGGTTGCTCGGAGCAGGTCCGATCAGCCATGATCACTGGGTTTGGCACCAGACATGGTGGCTCCGGCGCCATTCTAGGGTGGTGCAGTAGCGTCGAGCGGCTGCGACGACAACCAATCAGCCGTGGTAAAATTCTACCGTAGGCTGAAATCACGCACGACTCGTACGGCGTGGCATCACCGGCGGCGGCGGTTCCGGCTCCGGCCGGGACTCCACGCCGGCGGCCAACTCCGTTGTGGCTCTCCGGCATGTTTTGACGGCTGAGCGATTTGAGTCGACGGCTATGTTAGGGCTTCGCGCTCAAAGTCTTAACGGGCCTTTTAATGGGATTGGCCCGTTTGAGACCCAAATTTCATTTCTTTTTAAAATCATGTAATTGTCAACGTGCTCGTTATGAATGTGATTTAAGGCGCACTTGTGAGTTTAGGAATTTGGTTTCCAGGTCATTTGTTAAGGGTTACGTCCCCTCGGGTTGTAATTTACCGTTTTATTAGATTAGACTTAAATACGAACACGAGGACCCATTTGATGGATGGCGACCCCCCCCCCCCCCCGGGCGGTGACAAGGTGGTGACGTTCGGTGACTTGGAGACCGTTCGAATGACGAAGGACATTTGACGACTTCAAGACCCGTGCGACGACCGAAGTCTTTTGGAGACGCATGTAGTAGGGATAGACTAGAAATAACACGCTTGTGTTGTCTTGTAGTTTATTTTCCTAGGGTTAATTTACTACCTACGGTCGTGTTGGTTTTTGAAATGATATGCATGTTTTATGTGCTCTTATGTGAGATGGTTAATTCTCCCGTTTGATAAATATTAAGTGGGTAAAGGAATTATTATTCAGTCTTCTATCATGCTTGAGATGTCTAGCATTGGGGAGTTTTGCGATTTGTTCCGAGTAAGTTGGCGTCTTATCCCGCCCCAGTGTTATCGTCTCGGGTGAGTCTTTGACGCCGCTCTTCATACCAATCCAACCCCACGAAGCGTATGGCAGCAAGGGGCGGTACATTCTGTATGATTTGAGCATAAGTTGATAAGTCACACTTAGGCAGTTATGCCCCAATAAACAGGGTTACCGTGAGGGTCAATGACTGAGACAAAGATAGTTGAAACTCTTATTTGATAAGTTCTCGTTTGACGTGACTTCAATAAGATTAGATGAGCCAAATATTGCGTTAAAGACTGAGGCGAGTCTATTCGAGTCGGGGACATCAACTCCACTATGAAACTTTCAACTAGGTTTCCGAAACTCTTCTCGGGAGGATAGTGTTTCGAGATAAATAGTGGGAGTCAAGCGAAACGAAAAGTCCTTGTTTGCGCTTGATGAATGATTAGATAAACCTAATTAGATCTTTATTTTTTGCAGCTTACATTTCTTTCAATTTACTACAATGATGAACATTATTACTATGCTGCTTGAGAGAAACTGTTTGGTGGGACCAAACTATGTGGACTGGCTCCGTAACCTGAGGATAGTCCTAGGTATGGAGTCGCCAACTTATGTCCTTGATTCTCCCGTACCGCAAGTCCCAGGGGCTGATGCGAGTGACGAAGACCGGGCTGCGTATGCCAAGTGGCAGATAGACGAGCCAAATGTCAAGGGCTATATACTTTTTCCATGACCAATGAGTTGCAGTGCACTCTCTCAGAAATGGAAGTGGCGCCATTTTGTTTCATTTGAAGGAGCATTTTGGCGAACATTCCAAGAGTGCTCGCTATTCCCTACGGAGAAACTATTTCATTGCAAAATGGTTGAGGGTAGTGACGTCGGAGAGCATGTGCTCAAGATGATCGATTGGATCGAAAGGCTCGAGGCACTAGACTTTATCATGGATAATGAGCTCCAGAATGATCTCATACTTCAGTCGCTCCCACCTTCCTTCAATTCGTTCATTGTGAACTTTAATCTGAACAAGGCCGAGATGACATTGACTGGGTTGATGAACCAGTTGTCGGAGGCACAGGCTCAGATGAAGAAGGTGAAAGGAAACGAAGTTGTTCTTGTCGCGAATTCAAAGGCTCGAGGTCGAGTGGAAAGAAAAAGTCGGACAAGCCCACTAAGCCCAAAGGACGAATTTCGAAAGACAATGCCACGAGCGACGGACAAATGCCTGCAATGAGCTTGGCCATTGGAAGCGCGATTGCCCGAAGCTAGCCGCCTCAGGTAAAGAACTTTACGTTTTAGAAACTAATTGTTGTATGACGGTATATTCCGCTTCGTGGATCTTAGACTCGGGAGCTATGATCACATCTGTGTTTCTAACCGAGGTCTACAACGAAGTAGGCTGGCGGACCGAGAGATAATGATCAACGTAGGAAGCGGACATAGTGAACTGGCGACCCACACTGGATCAAGAACTCTTGTTTTATCTACTAGACATAGTTTACTGCTTTCCGATTGTTTAGTTTTGCCCAAGGGGCTTAAGAATATTGTTTCTATTCCCGTTTTGAGCAGAGACGGTTACGAGGATGATCGAGTCCACCACACCTTCCACGAAGCTCAGGTATCCCACAAGCTAAGAAATAAGTTAGCATTATGTAATACAACTGGATTTCTATTAATGTATAAATGAATGAAAACTTCATCAATGTAACAAAGTTCTTACTAGTTCACCATCGAAGTCATCAGAGATGAACACTCTTTTCACATACAAGCGTATGTTCTTAGTCTTGGGGTTAATAATCGGATCCAAAAATTCATTGAACATCTTCTTATAGAAATCTTCATACTGCTCCTTCCCAACTTCCTTTGGGTTACCATCTGCAATAGAAATGCATGTAAGTTACCACGTGAGCGCTGGAAATCACTTCTCATAAAGTAGTAGCTTGAACTAACCCAGATAGGCCTTGTTTCATTTGTAAGTTCCAGTCCCAATATTTTTCGGTCTTGGTCTTTTTAGTTTTCTTTTTCTCTCCCGAAAAAATCGAAAGAATCAATTTCACACTAATATCTACTTCTTAGAGGAACTGGAATTTTAAGAAGAGCGTTAATACCTCCGATACTTCCTCACCCTCTTTGGGTTCTTCCTCCTCTTCAACCTACGAAACAATGAACGCTGTTAATGTCGAGGATATGGAAAAAAAGTTTGTCTTTCATCCCAAAAATAAGTGATGCACTTACCAAAAATAGAAGCTATGTAGATCACACGGATATTGCCTTACATGCCCAAAATAGGACATTGCATCTACCATAAATAGAAGATATGAGATCAGCCAATATCTTGAGAAGATTCGAACTCAAATATTTACTATTTTTGGGGAGATCTTCGAGGAGATATTTTAAGAGATTCTCAAGAGATTTTTTACCAATTTAAATTAGAGCCAAGGCCTATAAATAAAGGAGATTTCGAGCTGCCAATGAAGAGCTTGGCACGAGAAACTTTTGAGAGCTTTGATGTAGTAACTTTTGAGCGATAACGAACGATACACACGAGACATATTTAGCGAACGAGATTTGAAAAGAAGGAGAGAGCGTTCATCTTTTAGCCTAGTATTTTCTCTTTGCAAAAGTCTTAGGATTTTATAGTTTGGTAGGATCGTAAGATTCGTTTCTTTTCTAGGCTTCTCTTTGTTGTAATCCATTTTTAATAGTGGAATTTTTCCATGAGGCTCGCAACAAGCTTTACAACTTGCTGCACAATTTAGATTTAGTGTGTCAATCGTTTTTCATTACTAAGTACCTAGTTATTTTCGCTGTGGGAAGCCCGATGTGCGTTCTGTGTTGGGTTCAGTGTTACCTCAACATTAGAGTCAACATTTAGGTCACCAGTTTTAAAACTTATTATACATCCATGTCGGGACCACTTCAAACGCAGCACTTAGATTTGCAACGATCAAAAGCGAAACTCAATTCCTTCTCAGAAATGACTAAAAAAATTCTAACCTCGACAGTCTTCGACTTCTCTTGCCATGTATAAAATGGGAATGAAACGAATTGCGAGTAGTTCTTCACCAAGCTCTGAATTTTGATTGGCTCTGAGTACTCATACTTATCATCTTCCTGTTAAGGAAAAAAGCGAAAAGGTAACACACGTGTTGTAAAAAGAAGAAGAAGAAGACGCATCATTTGGATACTACGAAGAAGACGACTTCAAACAATTTGAATCGGCATTCTCACTTAGGCTGGGAAGACTAATCATCGAAAAAGATGAGTTCTATCGCCGCCGTGGTCTACGATTCGACGGCGCCGTGGATTTTGGAGGTCGCCCGCGGGAGGAATTTGCGCGGTGCTTCTTTCTTCACTCAGTCGTGCGCCGTCAGCGCCGTGGTTTACCATCTCTGGGGAGGTATCTTCTCAGGTACCCTTACAGAGTTATAGGCCATCAATCGAGTTTCTTTTTTATATGCTATGAGTGCGTGTATCGATGTGTGTCTATCTGAAAAGAAAGAAAATGCCAAGAGTCTCGACTTGATTATTTTGCAAGTTTGTTCATCTTCTTACCAGTTGAATCAAATAACCCTACGGAACATAAACGACTGTTCGTCTTCAAAATTGGGAAAAAAGAAATCAAAATGCAAAACTGTTGGGCTGCCATTCTGCGAAAAAAGAAAAAAAAGATCTACCACAGCATGGCACATCAGCATAGCAACAACTTAACAGTCAAATACATTGAATCTAGACAAATGAAAATAAAATAAAAAAAATTTCCAGCACTCTGATTGACTGGGGAGACAATTGTTGCTGACGTGGCTTCGTAAGGAGAGACCATATTCTACTTATATATATATATATATATATATAATATAATATAATTAGGGGATATACTAAATTAGGAGAATGCAAATTTAGTTTTTTTAAGGAAGGTGGAAAAATTAATAAATAAAAATAGCATTTAATAGTTTTACTTTACATATTAACCAAGTAAACATATATTAATTAGCTGGCGCAAATAAAACTAAGAGGTGTTGCAAAATAATTACCCTTTTATTATTATATTTCATCGAATATACCAATGTCGTAGATTTACTTTTCCGGATAAAGTTCTTTTATAACACATAATTACATTATCTTATTAACTTATATTACTTATATATATTTAAACACCGTTCACTGCACGGGCAAAATACTAGTAAATAATTACTTAATGCCTTATATATCTAATTCCCGTATGACATTACGAGGGCATATCCCTAAGAGACTCTTGTCAGAAAGTTGACTTAGAAAATATTAGCAGCTCTCGAAAAAAAATTTCAAAAATGCTAAGGCGTGGTATGAAGCCATGCGAAGTACCCCAACAAGTAAATCATTGACAAGCTGAGATCGAAATTGACCACCCTTGTCACACACACGGTGTGATTTGGTATGCTGTCTAATTATGCTGAGCAACTACGATTAAAGATTTGCAATAATGTCGCTCAAAGTAGTTGCTCACTGTTGTTGGCACATATCAAATCAGTATAATTTGTTCCACAATTAGTGGAAGCCTCTGGATTTTTCATTTGTTAGTGGTGTTCGTGTAATGATGTTCTGAGTCTTAGATAGTTCAGTTTTGTTCAGCTCTCCTTTTGGGTGCTTCTTTACCTTCTTTTCAAGGATATACGGCCGGCCTTTGCAATGCCCACAAGATTTGCAATCTCTTAGAAGATGTAAGCAGCAAATCACACTCTATCAAAGCGGACGAGAGTGACGCATGCGGTAATGAAAAAAGAAAAGGATCGGAAGATTCTTTACCAATACAAATCGCATATATTCCCACGCATCATCTTAAAAAAACCGTGTATTGCATGCATCCTATGCTTCAATTAATGTCCTTCGCGTCTTTTTTAAACCCTGAAAAATACCCATACATACATATATTTTTATACGTATAATAATAAAATGAATTTAGATGTTTCCCCGTTGAAAGATTATAATTTCTTTCAAGAACTGATACCATGTTTTTAAAATATTTTTCTAAAAATCAAGGAATAAAAGGTAACATTTCATTACGTTTTGATAAATCATTATAATAATTTTCTTGGAAAATATTTTTATCTTCTTTATTAAAAACTTTCAAAAAACCAGTTTCCAAATGGAAAAAGGAAATGAAATTAGATATTTTAATGATTTTCAAAAATTATTTGAAAACGATACGCTTACTGTGACTATAAATCATATTAATTGTCTTTTAAAACAACAAAATTATACAAATATGTATGTTATTGTTTTAGGAGAGCAAATTTCTTTACTTAAGAAAAATATTGAAGAAATTTCATCCTCTATTAAAGATCATCTTTTAAAAGATAGAGCCGAAATTGAAAGGGTCAATATTGCCTCTCTAAGTAGTCAACCTCCTCCTGAAATTACTGAATTTAAAATAAAATCCATTTCTCATATTGAAAATTTACTTGAAGAAAAAATTAAAAATCTCAAGATTAATACTTTAAGTGAAGAATTTGAAGATCGACTTGGAAATTCTGATAATATTCAGAACACATTTAACGAAGAAATTAATAAACTCAAGCGTACAAAATATGCTAAGTAGGCCAATTCAAAGTAAATACTATTACCCTAGGCCAACTCCTCAAAACGTATTGTTCGAAGAACATGAATTTACACTCAATAATTCGTATAGTGGTAGAAGTATATATGCGTGGAATTTAGACGGTTATACTAAGAGACAATCTTTTAACATGATTCATTGAATGTTAATGTATAGCACAATTTGCAAAGCTAATCATAGTAGCGATAGAGTTGTTGCTAAAATGATCCTAGCTGGCTTTACTGGTCAGTTAAAAGGTTGGTGGGATAGTTATTTAACTCGACGAGAACAAGAAGATATCTATCTCACCATGAAAGAAGAAAACGACGAATCGTCGAAAACGCTGTTTATACATTATGTGTAAATATTATAGAACATTTCACAGGTCGATGGTCTGATAATTCTGAAAACATCAGAACTCTTCTCCAAAATCTTAGGTGTAAAACTCTTACCTCTTTTAGATGTATAAAGATACCTTCCTTTGTCGAGTCATGGAACTCCCTGAGTCTAATAGTACTCACTGGAAATCTAAATTTATAGATGGCCTACCTTCACTCTTTGCCGAAGAGTAAGGAATAACCTTAGGAAAGGAGAATCAAGTATTGATTATAACTCATATATCTATGTGTGGACCTTTTTGGTCCAAAGTTTTGATTATTCCAAGTAATTATGTAAATTGGGGGGTACAAATTAGAAAACTCGATATGTATGTTATATGATGTTTAAGTATGTTAAAATGATCGATCAAGTGCTTAAATGTGATTAAATTGTTAAGATAATCGAATTTGTGTGATCCTATGCTTAACTGGAATATTGATGTGATCACCTGGTTATCGTATGAATGGAATCTCACTGTGTGCTATATATGGAAAATATAGAATGTTGAGTGATATGTGAACTGTCTGCGAGAATAAGTTATGTTAGGAAAGAATATCGAAGTGATCACCTATGAACGACCGTATGCTATATATATGGAAAAGATATTCTGATTGAGCTGTACATGTGATTGAGTTATTTTAGGAAAGAATATCGATGTGATCACCCGGATATGAATGTGTGCTATATATGGAAAAGATATTCTGCTTGAGTGCTTACATGTGATTGATTTATTTTATGAGAGAATATCAATGATATATCCGTTTGAGTGCTATCTTATTTGACTCTTAACTATGTGAATCATGATCTATCTTTCCTTATGCGACTTAGAATTTATATTTTGGAAAGTGATTAATTGATTGGGCTTATATGTGGTAAGATGATGATTGAGTCTATTTATGGAATGTGCTGAAATCGGATGAGATCACCATACATGGAAAGTATGCTTTGCATTATACTCGGTAAATCAAATCTTTCTCTGTGCGAATTGGCTATCATATTTTGGGAAAAAAATCAGTTGATTGAGCTTACCATTGATAATATGCTGAGCGGAATTGTATATGGAATATGCTGACAAACGGATGAGATTACATTGGAATGGAAGTAAAACTGTGGTATTTATGGTAAGAATTCATGTTGACCGTTGAGCTTAATTGGTTTATTCTTGACATGATTTCTTGAGTTTAATTGAGCTGTCTCTTGCATATTTTCGTGCTTAACTTTCCTTGTGAAGTGGAGAAACGATTCTTGGTCTATATAGAAGAAAATCACTTCACGTTGAATGGAACGAAACGAACACACAAGCCATCGAATTCCTTAGACGTTTTGAGCTTTACATTGCGAATAATCCGTAGTTTGTGTTGAGCCTAAATTTGCGAATCTGTACCTTTGAGCGATCCTTAGCAACACCTAATCCTAAACCTTAGTCTTCGGACGTGTGAGCGCACAAAGGAGCACGAGTGGAGTCTTTCGCACGTGGAGGGACGAATTTTGTCGATTCGGTGGCCCTTCGATAGCAAGCTGCATCCAGTCGGGGAATTGGTGTCCTGGGTTAACGACGTGGATCGAAAGTTGGCGTGTGATAGTCTAGGTTGAGGTCTAGTTTCCAAAGTGCTTCGGTTTTGTAAGGGTCAATCATTTTGTAACCATAACCGGTAATACCTAGTGACTGATTGGAACTCTTGGGGAGATCACACCCCAAGGACAGGATTAAACCCCAGTTGGGGATATACCCTGTATAAAAATTCCGTCTCACTTTACTTTCTGCTATTTATTTTTCTGTGAGACAAACCCGGAACGCGTGCTAATAACTATGTGATATCGTTGAAACGACTTCTGAAAATAACGTGATATTTTTGAAACAGTGTTAGGGAGATAACTTTGATACTCGTACTGCTTTCTGGGAAATAACGTAATCTGCAAATATCTTCTTAAAGAAAAGTATTTTTCAAAGAAGAACAAGCCAAAATTTTTATAGCCTAATTCACCCCCCTCTTAGGCATATTTTACACTTCATTTGGTATCAGCGCGGGTTACTCAACGAAAGGCCTAACACGCCTGAGTTAAGATCTAAAGGCTTTTTCGAGTGATGTTTTTGGAGAGGGTCAATCCCACTCTAGGCCACCTCTCTTTGATAGAACGAACTACGCAGTGTGGAAGAATCGTATGATCGAGTTTCTGATCGCTGTCGACTAAGATCTTTGGGAGACAATCATCAATGTACCATATACGGCTAACAAAACCGATGGAACCCCAAAGGACGCTAAAGACAATACTGCTGATGACAAAAAGGGAATCACGCGAAACGCAAAGGCGAAAAACATGCTCGCATGCGCACTCACACGAGAAGAATACATTCGTGTTAGTTCCTGCTCATCGGCAAAGGCTATGTGGGATATGCTCCAAGTCACTCATGAAGAAACCCAACGAGTTGTGCAAGAAAGACTGGCTCTGCTCACCCATTAGTATGAACTGTTCTCGATGGAATCTGATGAGAATATAAGCCAGATGTATACCAGATTCATAGGAATCATCAACCAAATGTTTTCTCTCGGAAAGAAGGTTCCTGACAGTGAACAAGTCAGAAAGATACTGAGATCACTGCCACGACAATGGAATGCCAAGGTTACTGCCATCTACGAAGCAAAAGATCTAGAAGCACTGAGCATCTCCGAACTGATTGGATCTCTTATCTCCTACGGGATGATTCAAACGTCAATGAATGAGAAGTCACAAAACAAAAATCAGAAGTCTATCGCATACAAATCCAACCAAGAAGAATCTGATTCTGACGATGAACGAGAATGCCTAATGAACGACCTAGCCATGCTTACAAAGAGATTCGAAAGATTCGAACAGAAAAGGAGATTCAAAGGGAACTCCGGCAAATTTCAGAACAAAAACAAGGGAATCTCCACGTCCGGGAAGAAAATTCATAAATGCTTCCGGAGCAATGAACCAGGCCACTATGCACATGAATGCCCAACAAATAATGACGAGAAACCAAAGAAGCAGAAGGCCATGGTGACAGAATCTAACGACTCTGAAATGGAACAAAGCGAGGACGAGGATCACGGTTATATGGCTGATGAGGATCAGGTTTCTCGTTCTTCCTCCATTGAGAAAATTCATATCCTAAACAGTTTATATGGTTATGAAAGTGACTCATCTGTTTCTGATATTAAAGAAAGTAAGGAAGATTTGTGTAGGTTACTTCAAAAAGCAGGAGAAAGATTAAGTCACTAAATTCCTTGAATAAGGAACTAATAAGGCAGCGAATGAACTAGCTAAGGAAAAAACATGAGGCTGATCTAGAGATCTACGTTTGAAAGGAGAGTTAGTTACTGCTAAGAAAGAGGGAATTCGATGTGATTGTGAGAAAACAGAAAGAAAAATAGTGACTTATCCATAGATATCGTAGAACTCAGTTTCCTTAGAGAGAGAAAAACAGAAAGTTGATAGACTTCTTGAGGGCAAGCAGAACCTAGATATGCTGTTAAGTACTCCTAGGGACATTGGTAGGTCAGGGATGGGTTATTCCACTGAAGGAAAGCATGCTAAACATTCTGTGCCTAAGCTTAAATGTTTCTGTTGTGGTAGAAATGGTCATTATGCATAGAACTGTCCTTTAAAGAAAGTTGATATAGCTAAGTATGTTTGGAGACCTAATAAGTCACCTGTAAATGCCGCTGTTGTATCTGATTCTAGCAGGAGATCACCGTCTATGCAGAATGATATCTCGTACGTTAACAGAAGTTATTTCCCCGCTAACATGTTAGGACCCAACAGAAATTGAGTACCTCAGAAGAGTACTTCTTTCTACAGGTACGAAGGAAGAATTCCAGCAAGAAAAACAGGTGGTATCTCGACAGCGGGTGCTCCCGCCACATGACATGTGATATAGGTAATTTTGTGTCGTAAAAGGCGGTTGATGGAGGATACGTTTCGTATGCTAACGATGCAAAAGCCAAAATCATGGGAGTTGGTACTGTTGGTAACAATTTAAATATCGCTATATAGCCAAAATCATGCGTAAAAGGCGGTTTGTTAGGAACTTAGAACATAATTTAATTAGCATTAGCCAATTATGTGATGATGGATATACCGTAGCTTTCGCCAAAGACAAGTGCTTTGTCAAAAAGGGTGATGAGATTGTGTTTAGTGCGTCTAGACATGGTAATATTTATTGTATCACTCTGGATGATATTGCTAACCAGAACGTCAAGTGTCTAGCAGTTACGCATGATATCACATGGTTGTGGCACAGACGACTGGGACATTCCAACATGGAACTGATGTCGCACATATCATGCAATGAATAGGTGAGAGGTATTCCAGATATGAAAGCCACCAAGGACAGAATTTGCAAAGCATGCCAAATGGGAAAACAGACCAAGACATCCTTCAAACCTTAGAATGTGATATCTACGTCCAGACCACTAGAACTGCTGCATCTTGACCTTTTTGGTCCGGTATAGGTTATGTCATTGAAAGGTAAACGATATGCCTTTGTTATCATAGACGACTATACTAGGTACACATGGGTCTTATTTCTTGCGCACAAAAGTGAGGCTTTAGATAACCTTGCTCCACTGATTAAGAAGCTAGAAAATGAGAAAGAGATGAAAGTCCGTAAGATTAGGAGTGATAACGGTCTAGAATTTGATAGTAAATCCTTTTTGCATCTTTTTGTAATGAAAATGGTTATTAGTCATAATTTTTCAGCGCCTATTACGCCTCAACAGAACGGAGTGGTCGAGAGGAAGAATAGAGTATTACAAGAAATGGCTAGGACTATGCTGAGCGAATATAATACCCCAAAACAGTTTTGGGCCGAAGCTGTTAGTACGGCTTGTTACGTCTCGAATAGGATTTTTCTTAGACCGATAATTAAGAGAACTCCCTACGAACTTTGGGATGATAAAACCCCTAACATAGGTTATATCCATGTATTTGGGTGCAAGTGTTTTATTTTAAATGATAGGGACAAGCAAGGAAAATTCGATTCCAAAGTAGGTGAGGGGATATTCCTAGGTTACAGCCTGCATTCCAAAGCTTTTCGAGTGTTTAATAATAGGAAGAAGACTGTTCAAGAATCTGTGCATGTTACGTTTGATGAATTTCCTAACGCAGATGCTACTGAGGAAGGTATAGTTGTGTCTCCTGCAGGTATACAGGTTACAGACAAAGAAGTGAACGCAATTCCATTGGAACAAGATACCGAGTCAGAGGAACCTGAAGCTTCAGACAAACAACAGCGCAGAAAATTCAAACATGCTTCCAGCCATCCCACTGAGCAAGTCATAGGGAATATCACTTCAGGGATCAGAACAAGAGCAACTGCACGAAACGATATTGCTGAGGAATCACATGACGTGCCGTTGTCAACCATGGAACCTAAGACAGTGAATGAGGCTCTTGACGATGAATCGTGGGTGATTGCCATGGAAGAAGAGCTGGCACAATTGAAAAGAGCCAAGTGTGGACTCTTGTGGAAAGACCTAACGACAAGTTCATAATAGGCACGAAGTGGGTGTTTCGCAACAAAGTGGACGAAAACGGTAATGTGACACTGTTAGGAAATATTTTGTAGTGTTCAATTTCATTATATTATCTTTGTAGGTTAGCTTTATTAAAACTTTGGGCTAGTTCTTAGTTGGGTTAGTTCTTAGTTATTTTGTAATGGGCTTACACAAGGGCCAAGTATTATATACCAACTTGTGGTATAAATACCAAAACCCTAACACATAGTTAGGTGCGCTTGTGTGTTAAGAAAATAAACAATTTTAGAGTGAGAGAGTCTCCTCAAGAACACCACCAAGCCCCACACGCCCCGAACCCAAATCTCGATCTTAAGGCGTGTTTAATCCGTCCGAAGTCGTATTGTTGGTGAAATCTCGGACCAACAGACACGAAACAAGGCCAGGTTAGTTGCCAAAGGTTATTCCCAAGAAGAAGGTATAGATTTTCAAGAAACCTTTGCACCCGTAGCTAGGCCCCAGTCTATACGCATTTTACTTGCATATGCATCTTTTAAAAGATTTAAGCTTTTTCAAATGGACGTGAAAAGTGCATTTTTAAATGGTTTTACAAATGGGGAAGTCTTTGTCGAACAACCTCCCGGTTTTGAAAAAGAAGAATTTTCAAATCACGTCTTTAAATTAAACAAAGCTTTATATGGTTTAAAACAAGCCCCTAGGGCATGGTATGAAAGATTGAGTAGGTTTTTACTAGACATGGGCTTTACAACAGGAACAATAGATAACACTCTGTTTATAAAGTGTGAAGGGAATCACATACTACTTGTGCAGATATACGTTGATGATATCATATTTGGTAGCACAGACATCACTCTTTTTGCGAGAACTTTTTCTAAGTCTATGCAACATGAATTTGAGATGAGCCTAATGGGAGAACTCACGTACTTCCTTGGATTGCAAATCAAGCAATTGGATACGGGAACATTCAAATCTCAAATGAAGTACACGAAGGAACTACTTGAAAAATTCGGAATGGCTGATTCCAAGGTACTTCCCACTCCTATGCATCAGACCGTCAAAATTGATAGTGATGAACAAGGTACGCCCTTTGACCAAACTAAGTACAGAGGTATGATCGGAAGTTTGCTCTACCTTACGGCAAGCAGACCCGATATTATGTTTGCTACTGGTCTATGTTCTAGATATCAATCGAGTCCTAGGGAATCTCACTTGACATCAGTTAAGCGGATACTTAGATATTTGAAAGGAACAATCAATTTTGGTATGTGGTATCCAAATTCCAAGGAATTCCCATTAATGTGATACTCGGACGCGGATTATGCCGGTTCTAGAGAAGATAGGAAAAACAATAGTGGTACTTGCCAAATACTAGGGAATTCCCTTGTAACTTGGTCCAGTCGGAAACAAAATGTTGTGGCCTATCCACAACCGAAGCAGAATATATGCCCTTAGGAAGTTGCACTCAGCAAATCCTTTGGATGAAATAGACCTTGAGTGATTACGGTTTAAGGTACGGCCAAATTCCTATTTTATTGTGATAGTACTAGTGCCATTAGCACCACTAAGAATCCCGTACACCACTCTCGAACTAAGCATGTAGAGGGGAAACATCATTTTATTCGAGATCATGTTCAGAAAGGGAATATCATCGTGATCTTCGTAGGAACTAATGATCAATTGGCTGATATCTTCACGAAACCCCTTATTGTGAGTAGATTTTGTGATATTCGCGATCGATTAGGAATTATTGAGCTCAAATAGGAAAGGTAACTAGATAAGTTAGCCTTTAGTATTTCTTCGATCTTATCCTTTAGGATCTCTTCGACTTTATCTCTTGATTTTTATTGATATTTTTTTTGATTCTACCTTTCTTATCTATCCTATTTCTTTCACTCATCGGAAGATTATTTTTTCTCTAAATATATCTCCTTCGAGATTTATGTTAAAATCTATTTTCAGCCAAAAATTCCTTATTATTTTTGAACTCTGATAACTAGTCCTTATCTCCTTCCTTAATCTCCGCGAGATATCCTCTGATCTTCATTTAATTTCATCTAATGGGCAGTTTCCTTATCCATCCGTGATCTTTGAAATTCAAACTTTGAATCTTTTCCTTATCTGCCTCCTAACGATATCACATCTCCCCAAAATCCTTTTCATTCTTATCCAAGAAGTTTTCGGCCTTTCTAACCATCCAATCTCTTCTTTATTCAATTCATTCAACCCCAAATCTTTCACTTCATTAGTTCACTCCTCAATCCTTCGATCTCAATTGTGACGAAAACCAAAGGCACCGGATCTGTCTCCGACAGGAATCGAAAGGCTGCTCTGATCAAATCCCAAATCTCTCCGAAAGCTACTCGTTCGAAATCAGGAAGGAAACGGATCAAGAGAGCGACGACGAGCAGGGAACCATAGCTGATTTGAGATGGAGTATCAAAGGCATCAAGGATGGTAACAGGAAGAAGTTCGATGAGATCTCACGGTACTTTAAAAGGGTTAAAAAGTTTATGAAGGAGATCTCCACGGCTCTAAATAATCACTGAATCCTCATCTGCCTCATCTGATAGTGATTCCAGCCCTTAGAACTTCGATCCCAGTGATCTCCTAGCTCTCGTATGCCTAGTTCTCGTCTGCGCTTAGTACTAAGTTCTTTTATTTTGCTGGTTTTTGGGTTGGTAGGTTGTGGTAAGTTGCACGTTTTTGGTAAGTTAGTGGTGTTTTGGATCCCTCCCTTTTTGATGCTGAAGGGGGAGAATTTTGGGCAATTAATGCCGTGTTTTGGGTGTTTTGGTTTGGTGTCGAGTAGTTCATTTTTTTTGCCTTAGTTATCTAGGAATGCGATTAATACTATCGGTTTGCTTTTATATGCTTATGTCTTAATCTCTATGTGGTTGAGTTTGTGATTTGTTAAGGATTAAGAAATTCCGCACATAGGCAGGGGGAGCAAACTAATATGATATGATAATTTGCGACATTCCATGGTAACTTGTGACATCCATATGATATGATCTGATAATTTGCGATATTCCATGGTAACTTATGCCATTTCATATGATATGACCTGGTAATTGCTATATGTTTTTGCTATTGTGCTTTACATAGAAATATTAGCAATTAGACAGGGGGAGCATGCTTTGAAATCTGATAAAATTATTTGCTCTGATCATATGTCACATGCTTTGATACTTAAACATGCTACGTGCTTAAATAGTTTCATAGCGAGTGTACTCATATGCTTAAGATAGGCATTAATTACTTGTCATCATAAAAAAGGGGGAGATTGTAGACCTTTTTGGTCCAAATGACTAAGAGAGTTTTGATTATTCCAAGTAATTATGTAAATTGGGGGTACAAATTAGAAAACTCGATATGTATGTTATATGATGTTTAAGTATGTTAAAATGATCGATCAAGTGCTTAAATGTGATTAAGAATATCGAATTTGTGTGATCCTATTTGTGTGATTAAGAAATCTGAAATATTAAAGAAGTGCTTCAACTGTGGCAAGCCGGGTCACTTTGCTTCTGAATGCTATAAGAAGAAAAACACTGAATACTACAAGAAAAAAATTCAACTCTCACAACGCAAGGAGGCAGGAATTGTCTTGGTTGCTGAGGAAGAGGAATGGCTGGAGGACTCGTCTGACGAGGAGGAAGATGAAATGGCCTTCATGGTGAAAAGCAATGATGATGATTCTGACGAGGATGAGCCAGCTATAGGGTCTGACAGGACGGATGTCTCTTCATCGGACCTGGAGGTATACACTTGATCTTTAAATGATTTTGTCAAACTTGAACGTAGGATAGCCGAACTCTCCATGCACCGTATGGATTACTCGGAACTCCAAAGCAATTTTGACAAAAAATATGCATTAAACAAACAACAGGAAGAGATAGCTATTTTCCAAGAATTCTTAACCTTGTCTGAAACTAAAGTGAAGACTTTAGAAGATCTTATAGAAAGCAAGGAAAAACACATTGGTGATATCTGTATAAACTTGAAAAAGAGCGAAGAAGAACGAGCAAATGTATTGTCTCAATATGCACGAATCACCAACGAACGTGTTCGTCTATACAAGAAAGTCAAAGAGTTAGAGGACATTAACACCAAAGAGGTCAATCTGAACGAACCATTTTTCTTAGCCAACCTAAAGATGTAGAATTCTATGATCCCTGCAAAGGATTGGGATTTGAACCCACCACTAACCCAGAGAAAGATAAAGTACTTTCTCTGTACAGCATTAAACGTTTTGGGTTGAGCCTTGAACAACTAAGGCCCTTCGTAGGAGCAAGTGAGGTGACTGAATTTGATGAACAGAAACAGAGGAATAAAGAATGGGCCCAAATCGAGTGTGACTACACAGAACTCAATGATAGCTACAAAACTAGAGAGATACCACTCTCTGATGATTACATGTCACCATTTAGACCTGAAACTCAGGAAAGCACTGACGAGGAAGCTAAACCCATTTGTCCATCTATCTATATTCCAGAGATTATTCACAAAATCAGTGAGTTGACAGCCTCCCTAGAATCAGAAAAGAAAGCCCACGAAGAAGAGAGAACTATTTTGTTAAGCAAAATTTATACTCTTGAAAACTTTCCTGACGCTTACAAACCCTCCACCTCCCGTCCTGTTCCAGAACCTTCTACATATAAATGCAAACAAACAACAAGGAAAATTCGTTTATCTCACACTAACATTGTATCACATGTACCCACAGACAAAGGCGTGAGATCTGAGGAAGCAAAGAAGGTTCGATCTAGCTCAGCAAAGAAGATAACAGTCCCTGATAAGAAGAAGAGACCAGTCTCAAACCTTTCTTCTCCAGTTTCAAAATCTTTTACATTTCCAAAAGTGACTTCTTGTAATGTCACAGATCGTGTTTCGTTATTTTATGCCCAAAAATTAAAATATTGTCATGTAAACAATGATGCATTTTCCAATTCTCATGACAATCATTTCAGCAAAAACGCTTCCACATCATATAGCGCTCATTCTAAGGCCATATCTTCTACGCTCACCAATCATACTATCAAATCTAAGATAAAGAAACACACCACCTCCAAGACCAAGCAGAACAAGAAAGTAAGGCAAAAACAAATTTGGATTCCAAAATCCCAACTGCATCTCATAGGAAATAGTCATGCGTGGGTTCTTAAACCAGCTATCTAACAATCCAGCAAAGAATTCAATCTAGCAACAAATATGTTAGCTTCTACACCTGTTATCAAAGAAGGGCCCATCTATAAATGGGTATCTAAGCTTACTTGATTCCTTTTTGCAGGTCCGTCATGTGTGGTACTTAGATTCAAGTTGCTCCTCACACATGACTGCAAACAAAGAGCTGTTGAACAACTTCTCTGAGGGATTTATCGGAAAGGTCTACTTCGGAAACGGTCAATCCGCACCCATGTTAGGAACGGATGATCTCATCCATGACAGGCTGACCATCAAAGGGGTTTCCTACGTCGAATGACTGAGCTACAATTTATTCAGTGGACGTTTCTGTGACAAAGGCTACAAGGTGAACTTCGAGACCAACAAATGTAGCGTCACAGATAACAATGGAAGAGAGCTACTCACTGGCCACAGAAAGACGAATCTCTACTCCATTGACCTCAAAACTGTCCGACAGACGTGCCTCATATCACGTGCCTCTCTACATCAGAACGATCTCTGGCATCAGCGACTCTCATATCTCAATTTCAAAGAAAACTTGGTCAAAGGACTTCCCTCGTTGAGATATCACAAAGAGCATCTCTGCTCGGCATGTGAAATGGGAAAGATAAGGAAAGCATCTCACCGGACCAAACACATAGCCTCAACTTCCAAACCTTTCGAACTCATTCATATGGATTCTGTGTACCTATGCGCACTCAGACCATCAATGGGTGAAGTTATGTGTTGGTTATTGTGGATGATTTCTCGCGCTACACATGGACCAAATTTCTCAGAACCAAGGGCGAAACTCCAGGTCTAATCGTTGAGTTTATCAAAACCGCACAAAACCTCTTCCAACTAAGTGTCCAAATCATCAGAACTGACAATGGGACAGAATTTAAGAACAAAAAGCTCAGTGACTTCTATGCATCACTTGGAATCACCCAACAGTTTGTAGCGGCAAAAATTTACCTCAACAAAACGGTGTAGTCAAGCGCAAGAACAGAACCTTAGTTGAAGCAACTCGTACACTCCTCCTTATTCACTCTGGACTACCTCATTTCTTATAGGCCGAAGCAATGAACACATGCCTGTTTCACTCAAAATCGTGGCTCCCTTCACAAGAGGTTTAATTGGACTCCTACGAGTTGATAAATCGCAGAGTGCCGGATGTCTCTTTCCTGAGAGTCTTTGGATGCAAGTGCTACGTAGCAAACGATCGTGAAGATAGAGGCAAACTCGACCCAAAAGCATTTGAAGGGATACTGGTGGGATACTCGACAACATCCAAAGCCTATCGAGTATACCTCAAGGAGAAAAGATCAGTCATGGAAAGCATTAACGTAACGTTTGATGAAGTAGACCGAGTACCTTCTGCACAAATCAGTCCAGAACTCGGACTTCTACGAGAGTTGACAAAAGATCAACCAAGCACCTCCTTCGTGGGCCAACCTTCAAAATCCAATACATTGAGCGACATGGAACTCGATCTCTTATTCGAGGATCTCTTCTCTAGGCCGTCGCCGCCCATTGCTCCAACAACTTATGCAGCACCTGGAAATAATGATTCTGCAGAGACTAATAATGCCCCTCCTACGATGGAAAATCTTCACATTGATGACGACAGTGGACTCCCAACTGATACTGAGATCATCTCGAGCTCAGCTGCGGAAACACCTCAGCCCTCTGATTCGACAATAGAAATTTCTTCGGGAGAATCGGTACTACCTCAACTTGGAGAAGAAACGGAACATCAGGCTGACCAATGTGAAGAAGCAATACATGATACAAATGTAGCTGGATCATCACAACTTAATACAAGAAAGTGGACACGAGCTCACACAAACTCACAAATAATTGGGGACTCTTCCACTGGTGTCACAACTCGAGCATCAACGATAAATGAAAGCCTCTCTTCCTGCTTTCTCAGTCAAAAGGAGCCCAACAAAGTAGCTGAAGAACTCGCGGACACAGATTAGATAATCGCAATGCAGGAGGAAATCAATCAGTTTGAAAGGTTAAAAGTGTGGAACCTAGTGCCTAGACCGGCTGGAAAAACTATCATAGGGACTAAATGGGTGTTTAAGAACAAAAAGGACGAGCAAGGAGTTGTTATCCGAAATTAAACCAGGCTGGTTGCTAAAGGGTACAATCAACAGGAAGGAATCAACTATGATGAGACATATGCTCCAGTCGCAAGAATTGAAGCCATCAGGATTTTCTTAGCTTTCATTGCACACAAGAACTTCACAGTCTACCAGATGGATGTCGAAACTGCATTTCTCAAAAGGAATACTGAAGGAAGAAGTTTTTGTACATCAGCCTGAAGGTTTTGTAAGCGAACAAATCCCAGACAACGTCTACAGACTCGATAAAGCTCTCTATGGACTTAAACATGCTCCCGAGCCTGGTACGAGGTCCTTTCGAATTTTCTCATCTCCTCTGGCTTCACCAAAGTGTAGATCGATATGTGTCTCTTTATCAAGAAGGACGGCTCTAACATTATGCTGGTATAGATTTACGTGCAGGAACTTCGGAGACCTAATGAAGCAGAAATTTGAAACGAGTATGATGGGGCTTCTTCTTAGGCCTCCAGGTTAAGCAGCTTCATGATGGAATCTTATCATTCAATCCAAGTACATTCACGACATACTCAAGAAGTACAACTTGGACAACTCAAATGCTGCCAGCACTCCCATGTCCACCTCATGCAAACTTGATGCAGATTCATCAGGAAAATCTGTTAACCAAACGACTTATTGAGGCATGATAGGATCCTTGCATTATCTCACATCCAGTCGACCTGACATCATGTTCGCCACTTGTCTTTGTGCTCGCTTTCAAGCTGATCCAAAGGAGTCTCACATGCTCGCCATCAAGAGAATTTTTAAATACCTCAAGGGAACCCAAAATCTGGTCTATGGTACCCAATGGAGTCAAAATTCAAGCTCGTAGGATACACGGACGCCGATTACGCGGGATGCAAGCTAGACAGAAAGAGCACCTCTGGAGCCGCTCAATTTCTCGGGGGTAAATTCGTAACCTGGTCGTCTCGAAAACAAAATTTTGTCTCAACTTCGACAGCAGAGGCAGAATATGTAGCTGCTGCGAGTTGTTGTTCATAAATTTTGTGGATGAGAACCCAGCTACGAGATTTTGGCATAACGTTAAATCGTATTCCCATTTTTGGTGACTCAAAAAGTGCTATTGCTATATCAAGTAATCCAGTACATCACTCGCGCACAAAACATATAGACATTAGATATCACTTCATCAAGGAACATGTATAACAAGGTACAATGGAAATGCATTTTGTTCACACAGATCTTCAACTTGCTGACTTATTCACTAAGGCATTGGATGAAAAGCGATTCCAATTCTTGGTATCTAGGTTGGGCATGTTGAATCTTAAGACATGATCGATTATCCCAAAATGAACCTGGTATTGTGTAAATAAGTCGCTTATTTCTACTCTATATGTTTACATGTGTATGTTGAAAATCCTAATCTCATATCTAGGGGGAGTCTTCTAAAAATTTATGCATGGATCTAGGGGGAGTCTTGAAATATTATGCACTAATCTAGGGGGAGTCTTTGAACACCTTGTACAAGTTAAGGGGGAGCTTCCATGATTTTTTCATCAAATTTTCCTTCAAATCGAATTGTAGGGTAAAATCTTGGGATAGTCTTTTGTAATTATCTTAAGTCAAAATATTTTCTCGGCGAAACTCTTTTAATTCGATCGAAACCGAATATTCACATATTTATATTTTCTTGGCGACACTAAGTATCGCCTGAAACTCATTCAAATTCGATCAAAATTGAATAATCAAGTATTTAAAATCTTTTATCGGCGAAACTGAGTATCGCCCGAAACTCATTTACAATTCGATGGAAACTGAATATTCACATATTTATATTTTCTTTGCGAAACTAAGTATCGCCCGAAACTCATTCAAATTCGATCAAAATTGAATAATCAAGTATTTAAAATTTTTTCTCGACGAAACTGATTATCGCCCGAAACTCATTACAATTCGATTGAAACTAAAATATTCAAATATTTAAAATCTTTTAGTGGCGAAACTGACTATCACCGAAACTCGTTTCGATCGAAACTGAAAGTTTTAAATCTTTTTAAAATTTTACACGGCGACACAGATCATCGCCCGAAACTGATTCAATTCGCTCGAAACTAAAATTTTAACCCCTTTATAAATTTTACTCAGCGAAACTGAGACTCGCCCGAAACCACTATTGATCGAAACTCATCTCATAGATATAGTGTTTCGCTCGAAACTCAGTCATTTCTCATCGTCTCTCCCAAATCTACTTCCAAAATTTCTCTGCAATCTCACTCAAATCTCATCATTTTCCATCACAAATCCAGTTTCTTTCACTATTTTCTCAGTTCGACACTTCTTATCTGTAAGGAAAATCACTCAATCTGCAATTTTTAACTGATATCGTTCCTCTTTTTGCAGGATTCGCAGATTAGGGCTTGAACACAGTTCGCCCGAATCGCACCCAAATTACGTTTCGATTGAGTTTCATTCGCCCGAAACTCCTTTTTGATTCAATTTCGAACTAGAAGCGGTCGATCTTACTATAGCTTGACCTTCACCCAGATTTTGATTTTCGAATCGCGCGATTCAAGTACTTTCAATCGAAACTGACTATTATAATTATACTATGATTTAAATCGTCCGACTCACGACTTTCGCTCGAAACTGTCCTTATTTATAAAAGAGTTACGATTTACATCGCCCGATTGCACACTCTCGACCGAAACTTAATAACACTCGTTTCAATTGGAAATTGAATGTCTTGACCGAAACTGATTTCTAATGCGATTGAAACTATGGTCGCCAATAGATTGATTCACTATCAATTTCTTTTTCTCATTCTCTCGGCCGATCTAACTTTACTCAAAATTTTACCAAATTTTTCTAAGTCCTTAAGCGATATAAAACATAACGTTGAGACACATTTTACATTATTATTTCTTTTTCTAGCGTTGTAATGGTTAGTTCATACTAATCCTTTACTCTTATATTACAGATATATTAAACTGGTTCGACTGATTGTTTTTGCTTCAAAGGACTGGGCACAGAGACCACCCAACAACCTCCAACTAGACTTTGACAACACATCGTGCCCAGATCCTATCATTGTCAAAATTCTAGCACACCACCCTCTGAAAACAGCCCTTAATATCACCGAGTGTGTCCTGAAAACCCAACAAATAACCCAGAAACAACCCGTCTTTCCGCTAAAATCGACGAGACCATTGTCGTCTTTACCCCAACCACTCTTCGCTCCCTACTAAACCTACCATACTCACTAATGTATGATGCACACCCCTCTATCGATGACCTAATTAGAGATTTCCTATTTATGGGTCACAAACCAAACGCCCAAAACTCCATTCACCTCCCTAACTTCACGGCCAAAGACATTCGTGGACCTTGGCGGACCCTCTTTCTGATCGTCAACAAATGCCTCTCGCTGAAGCACGCAGGGTCTGACAAATGCAACCGCAACATCATGCTGATCTTCCATGGGATCGTCTTCAACAAAAATTATGATGTCGCCCAACTGATCTGGACGGACATCCTTGATCAACTACGAAGGCGAGGTCTCGGATCCACGAAGCCAGTTCTTCCTTACCTACGGTGGCTCCCTGTCATCGTCCAACACTTTGTGGATCTTCATCCCGAAATAGAGCGCCGACCCAGGACCGAAGGCTATCAAGCTCCAAGCTCACCAAAATCCAATCAACAAAAAGCAAGCTTGATCAGGAGGTCATGATCATACCAGATCATCTACTTCGACTCCTCGATCCAACTGAGCCGGAGCTCATAAATACCTACGAGCCAACAACCTCGATGATGTTCACATGGTTCAACACATCCCAGTTGAACCTAACCCAGGGACAAGCCAACCCTCACAGCCAAATATAGGTCTAGGAAGCTCTTCATCCCCTAAGCCAAAACAAAAGAGAAAATCCAAAGGGGATGACAGAAGCAGTCAACAGGAACAGCGTACAAAACAGAAACACGATCGTACTCCTCAGTCCACTAGTCCACAAATAAGCCGGACCGAGCCAATAGGTGCAGGGGATGACATTGTCTTCCCCCGTGTAGAAGTCGCGACATCGGGTCCAATTGCGCAAACTACCCTCCCTAGCCACTCAATCGTCTCCCAACAGATGATTGTTTCACATACACACGAGGTGCCACGTCATCCATCACCACCTCGCTCAGAGGAGGTAGATGTAAAGCAGTCCTCATCCTCAGACTGCACCTTCCTTGGTCACGACTAGTCTAGTGCCCTCACCATCCATAATTTTCCCATTTTATAGGACACTTACTCTAGTTTCTGCACCTCTAGATCTTAGTGATCTAGTACAGAACGCTCCACAATGTCTCTGTACTAGAGTCTAGTACGGAACAGAGCGGAAGACCCAACGTAGTCAACATCACAGCAGCAACGGACTTGGGCCATCTATCTGAGCCGGTCTCAACATTGATGTCAACGGTGGGCCTGAGTGGCCCCGGTTCTTCAAGTCCTGTGCAAACAAGCGGCACATCAGTCCCTTCTAGTGATGTTGTGACGACGGAAGGCTTCGTGACTCTATCAGGTTATTTTCCCCGTTCGTGACGGAGGCCAGACTGAACGATCGCCTCGCTGAGTTTGCAAAAGATCTCGAGGACTCCATCATGACCCCAGGTGTACAGCGCAATTGGTATTCCTCTCGAGACAAAGGCAAACCCCCGTCGCCGAAGAAGCACCTTCACATACCGATCCATCTCCAGACTCTGACGGCGGCCCGTGGAACGTTCCAATCACGGAATTCATCGAAGTCCTGCTGGCCAGACTCCGCACTGCACCGAAGCTCACAGATTATGAAGCGGAGGTCCTCAGACGTCTCGAGCTTCCGTTCAAATCACCTAACCAAGGTGGGGCCCAATCATCCCATCAACCACGTGGCGGCCCTGACGGAGAGGATCGTCCCGAGGGGGAGAAGACACGAGACACTGGGCCTCAACCTCAACAGCCACAGCCTAGAGTCACCCAAACACCTACTAGAACAAAACCACCTACACCCACACAAACAAAAAAATCTACCCAAACTACTACCAAAACAACCCAACCGACCTCCTCACCAGCCATGAGTCTCTCACCGCCTAGCCTCACCCTAAGAACCTCCTCCGATCCTCCATCCTCACCTACTCTATCCCTTCAGTCAAATGACCGATCATATCTCTCGAAACACTTTACAACCCACACACAGCGGTAGAAAAATACATCTTCAACGACGACTGGTGGACAAAGCCGATGCATCCACCCTTGGCCAAGGGCTTACTGGATAATGCTAGATTCTTCTTGATGAAGGCAAACATTAGCCTGACCCTTATCGACGATGATGAACTCGAGGAAGGGGAAGACTACGAAGCTGACATTCCAAAACTTCCCGAGCTTCTCAAACACGTCGTCGTTGATGAGGAGTGCCCCCCTCGAAGTCGAAGATAGGAGAAGAACAGAAGCCACCATGGGAAAATGTCAAAGTGATTGCTCCATATCAAGAAGAGATACGAAGGAGAATCTGGAGGAAGGAAGATAGGATCAAGAAGTTAGACGAGCTTGATCTAAGAGGCCTAACTCATCTCCTGAGACCAACCGCTGTACGATACCTGCTCTCTCTTCGTAGAGGGCTTGTGTGGAGAGGAAAAGACATTAATGTTGATACTCTTAGAAGAGAAGAGAAGAGAAGGAGAAAGCCAGAATCCGCAAAGTCTTGGGAGTACGGCGATGTCGTCTTGATTTCTATGAATATCCTACCTACAAAGTGCAGCGAGAAGATGGAACGGTCGAAGAACTGACTGAAGGTGATCTTTCCTACATCAGAGGTGAAGACGTTGATCAGATACTGGGAACCTTCAGATTTCTTGGAACACTTTAGAATCCAGACTTAAAGGTGGGATACGTCGCTCTTAAGCGATTCATGATGCGCCAAATCAAATTCAATACGACCCACGACCTTCATGGCGGTAGAAAGCAACATGAAGAGGGTGAATCTCACGAAAGCATCCTTCAAAAGTCCCCGACCCAAGTCTTGGTGAAGGCCATATAATCAACGAAGACAACGATCCATCAGTGGTCTACATCAACTACAAGGGAGAAAAGAGGCTGATGAAAACATCAGAGATTGCCAAATTCAGCGATGGAACGCTGCTGATCATTCGAAGCAAACTCGGAAGGATTCTGGAGCAGCTAAGGTTCGAAGAAGCAGAATTCGAAGAGAAATACGAGAAGCTGATCAACATCATCTCAGATCGAATATCTTTACGAAGAACACTACGATCATACGAGTTCAGACTTGGACTAAGGAAATCCGTCTATGCTGTGGAGAAACCCAAGAAGAAGAAGACACAAAGGACACCAAAGCAAAAAAGGATGCTAAGGGGGAGATTGTTAGGAATATTTTGTAGCATCCTTTAATTTATGTGATCTTGGGTTAATATGTGTTTATTTAATGGGTTGTTGTAGTTTGGGGTGACTTAGAATATTTAGTAAGATTTAAGACTGTCTTTAATATACCAAATACTTGTGGTATATAAAGCCCCAACTTACCCTAATTAGGGTTTATCAAAAGAAATTAAAAGGTAAGCAACCTTGTACTTTTCCATAGAAATACACACACTAACATGCACTCAAGGTGTTCTTCACGGTTTACACATTAAATCCTTTCTTTTGATCCTTGTTTGGTAATAAAAAGGCCAACAACTCACATGAAGGCGCATTGGTGGTCCGAGCTGAAATAGCCAATCATGATGTGGGGAGAGTGTTTATTGATAATGGGAGCTCGATGAATATCATCTTCAGGGACTTGCGATTGAGGCTGCAGGCTTGATTCAACTACCTCTGACATTGGGATTGGGTGAAATGAAAAAGACTCGAATCACCCCCTTCTTGGTGGTGGACATGGAGTCGTCTTACAATGTCATACTGGGACTGTGGCGACCCTCACTTTCTAATTATGATTGTTGGCGGATTTCCGCAACGTAAGCCGCAGAAGGCCCGTCTAATTAAAACTTTTCCCTAAAATAATTTACATTACTATTAAACTCTGTCTACAACGTCATCTCTGTACATGGGCCAAAACCCCAAAATATCAAAAGAACAAAAGCCCTAAAGCCGCTCCACAGGTCTTCATCCATGTACCGCCCCGCCCTCAAAAGTCCGTGGAGGACCGCCACCAGCCGCCTCAGTCTCGACGCATATTAGCGTCAGACTCAGTACCTACATTACGTAAACACCGAACAATTTGCCCAGTAGGTGAATAAAATGCGTGTATGCAAGTGTGCACTCAACCCCAAACCCAATACCTCACAACATGATATAATGCACACTCTTCTTTTCCCGCATTCCTATTTCACACAATACAGGGCCCTAGGTTAGGCTCGACACCTCCGCGCGCAATAGACTACTGGGAGGCCACCCCCAAGTCTCGCGAGCTACGCCGGTAGTGCACTGATCGATCACGTCAATGGCCTCCTACCAGGTCGCATATCTCCCGCACAAATCAAACTTCCCATCCGGCGGTGTGCACCTCGAATCGATCGCGTCCGAGTAGACAGATCGATCACGTCTTTCTCCGCCAGGTGTCCAGTGAGCCCAACCTCGACTCCTCTAAGAGTCGTCAATCACAAACATCTCATTCTACCCCGTACATCAATATCTCATATCCTTCCGTCACATCATGGTATAACCAGCTCTCATCCTAACGTGATATGCACGTGCCATGCATATATATGAAATATCATAAAAACATAATTTATATAAAACGTAAGTAGAACATGTAAATTAAACGATGCATAATTTAATCAATGCTTGCAAGACTGTCACCTGGTGGAAATTAAACGAAGCGGGTGCCAGTTCACTTGGTCAAACAAACAAAATCATGAGCAGCGAATCTGGAGAAAAATCGATTGGGCTTTCGCCAACTCTAACTGGATTTCCCAATTCTCAGAACACACATAGTTTTCATCCCGGAGGGAGTGTCAAACCATTCGGCCATAGTACTCAGGAATACGGGTCAACAGCTAGCTACCAAGAAGCCTTTCAAGTACTTCAATATGTGGTCCATGTCACCTTCTTTTCTCAGTACTGTGGAGGAGCATTGGTGCCCCCAAGCTGGATCAGCGATGAGAAGTGTCTGTTGGAATTTGGATAAATTGCGGGGTCCCCTGAGAACCCTTAATAAATCCCAGTTTGCTAACATAGTTACCTCCACAGAAATGGTCAGAACAAGACTAGAGGGCTTGCATGCAGCTCTAAATGCTGATCCCCAGAACATGGAACTTATAGCGCAAGAGCACCACACCAGAGTAGAATTTGGATTCCTGAGTGTGGCCAATGATAAATACCTAAGACAAAAAGCTAAAGCTAGATGGATGGCCAAGGGAGATCAGAACACTGCCTATTTTCATGCCAGAATCAAGCAAAGATCCTACACCAACCGCATTCTATCACTATCTTCTCCAGATGGAAGGGCAACTACTGATGGGGGTGAAATCTCAAAGATGTTCTCTGATTACTTTCAGGAAGTCCTGGGCAAGGGAAAGGCTGCTAACTGTATACTGGAACAAAAGGTAGCAGCAGCACGTTATACTCTAACCCTGGCAGATCAGCTTAGTCTCATACAACCATTTGACAGAGGGGAAATAAGGTCAGTAATGAATTCCATTCATGAGGAGGCAGCCCCGGGACCTGATGGGTTTGGAAGTGGTTTTTTCAAGAAAGCCTGGAATGTAGTAGGGGATCAAGTCACCAATGCTATCCTAGAATTCTTTGAGACAAGTAAAATGCTGCCGAGACTGAATAAAACAGTGCTCTGTCTCATACCAAAGATGGCAAATCCCAACTCACCTCAAGACTTCCGGCCTATAGCATGCTGTAACACTTTATATAAGTGCATTGCAAAACTGTTATGTGGTAGGATTAAGCCTCTACTGCCAAAACTCATCCATGCTAACCAAAGCGCATTTGTTGAGGGGAGGTCAATTGTGCACAATGTTCTCTTATGTCAGGACTTGATTAGGATGTATAATAAAGAAAATACTTCAGCTCGGGCACTCATGAAAATTGATATAAGGAAAGCATATGATACAGTGGAATGGGACTTCCTGAAAAACTGGTTGTGCCTACTCAAATTCCCGATTTGTGAAATGGATAATGGAGTGTGTTACCAATGTGACCTATGCTATCTCTGTCAATGGTGCTCAAGCGGGGCTGTCAAAGGAGCTAGAGGTTTGCGGCAGGGGGACCCGGTATCACCTCTTCTCTTTGTAATCATCATGGAATATCTGACTCGGAGTCTGCAGATTGCATCCCAAGACACTAGATTCAGATTTCATCCCATGTGTAAGCATCTGAAATTGGTGAACCTATGCTTTGTTGACGACTTGATAATCTTCTGTAAAGGCACCCATGGGGCTGTATCACTTCAAGATCAGCTTCGAACTGTTCTGGTTATGGGCTGAGATTCCTTTCGGTTTTCCTCTCCTTTCTTAGTATAATATTTTTTTATGATAATCAGATGAACTACGGATATGTACTAACATAAAGGTTTCGAGAATAGTGATGATTAGACAACTTAATCGACGGTGGGTTTTTCCTTGGGCTTAAGTAATCTATTACTTATCATATTTCTAGAATTTGGGCCTAAGAAAATTCGATTTTTGGGCCTAAGTTTCGAATATTAGGTGTAGCCCACTTAAATTGTTTTGTCATATAATTCTTATTATCCTTAGGTGTTTCTTTGACTAAAGGTTTCGAAGTCATCTTCGAAATTATTAAAGTCTGTATTTTCGTTCCTATAACTTAAATCAGTAAGTTTTTATTGAGATTCATACTTCATAAAATTACACAGTTAATTACATAAAAAGCCCCTAATGTTACGGGTATTACGGGAAGGATCACGACCTTGTCCAGATTCATCTCAGGGTCCGCCGAATGAAGTCTGCCCTTTTTCAAGGTGCTAAGGAAAGTGAAGGATTTCGAATGGACCCCCGAATGTGAGAAGGCCTTCCAAGAGTTGAAGGAATACTTGAAGGAACTGCCGGTACTAAACAAACCTAAGCCTGGGGAGGAGCTCATAGTTTACCTTTCGGCTACCACCCGAGCAGTCAGCTCGGTCATGGTCCGAGAGGAGGATAAAGTGCAGAAGCCTGTCTACTTCGTCAGTCATCTTCTGAAGGGAGCAAAAACTCGGTACACCTCTCAGAAAAAGTTACTGCTAACCTTAGTAATTACGGCCCGGAGATTAAGACCGCATTTCTTATCACATCCGATCATAGTCATGACCAACAGCCCGCTAGGAGTTATTGTGACCCACCCAAACATCTCAGGAAGATCTATTAAGTGGGTGACTGAGCTGGGGGAGTATGATATCCGATTCCGGCCCCGAGTTGCCATCAAGGCTCAAGCCCTGGCTGATTTCATCGTCGAGATGGCGGAAGAATGGCCAGCCAAAATGTGGAAGATCTATGTGGACGGATCTTCTTGCCAGTTAGGGAATGGAGTCGGGCTAGTAATCATCTCTCCCTGTGGCGAAGAGACTAGCTTAGGAGTAAGGCTGGAGTTTCGAGCTTCCAACAACGAAGTTGAGTACGAGGCCCTCTTACTCGGGATGAGGACAGCGGTAAGGATGGGGTTAACCCGAGTAACTTTCTATTCCAATTCACAGCTGGTGGTTCAACAAACCAAAGGAAATTTTGCCATCAAGGAGGATAGGCTGGCAGAATACGCAAAGTCCTTTGAAACATTGAAGGAAAAGTTTGAAGAGATCAAGTTGGAACTCATTAACAGAAAAGAGAATGAAAAGGCGGACATAATCGCCAAATCGGCCAGTGCGCTGAGTTCGCCGAAGGAGGGATTAAGGTAGAAAGAGCGCCCAGATCCATCAGATCGAGGAAGCAAGAGAACTAGAACCCGAAGATTGGCGGTATGACATCTACCGTTACCTCGAGAAGCAGATCCTGCCCGAGGACAAGATCTAGGCCCGCGTGACGCAGAAGAGGTCTGGTCATTTCACTATCATAGACGGGATCCTACACAAAAGATCTTACTCGGGCCCTTTTCTAAGGTGCCTGTCAATGGAAGAGGCCGAAGAAGCCATGATAGACATTCATGAAGGAAGTTACGGAAGCCACATTGGAGGAAGAGCCTTGTCGTGGAAGGCAGGCTTCTTCTGGCCAACCATGAGGACAGACTCGGTCAAGGTGGTGCAAAGTTGATTTAGATGCCAGAAGCATGCAAATTTGCAAAGGGCACCCGCAGAGATGATGAAAGCGGTTGTATCGGCTTGCCCGTTCGACTAATGGGGTTTGGATATAGTCGGGCCATTTGAGGGTAATGCCTCGCAGAAGAAATTTCTCCTGGTCGCAATCGATTATTTCTCCAAGTGGGTGGAAGCTGAGGCCTTGGCACGGATTACTAAAGCTGCGGTAATTGCTTTCTTGTGGAAGAATATCTTATGCCGGTTCGGGATCCCGATAAGGTTGATAAGCGACAATGGAAGACAGTTCAGCTGACGCAAGCTAAAAGAATGTTGTAAAGGTTATGGGATCGAGCAAATATTCACCTCCGTGGCCTACCCACAGAGCAACGGCCAAGTGGAAGTGACCAACCGAACGATTGTCCAAGCCTTGAAGATACGACTCGACGGGCTAAAGAGGGCCTGGTTCAATGAGCTACAAAGTGTACTTTGGTCCTATCGAACCACCCCGCGAGCTGGAACGAAGGAGACTCCATTCAGCTTGGTGTACGGAAGTGAAGCCGTGTTGCCCGTGGAAATAGGCCAGGAAAGTGCCCGAATAATAGGATACTCATAGTTTGTCAAAGGGCGGCAAAGGGCGGCAAAGTGCCCGAATAATAGGCCACCCCGCGAGCTGATCGAGGAAGGAAGGCAAAGGGCGGCACTCAGGATGGTAGCCTATCAAAGAAAGATCACTCGAGCCTATAATCGGAAGGTATGCTTGAGAAGGTTCGAGGAAGGAGAGCTTGTCATGAAGGAATACAACACAAAGGGGAAAGAGGGAAGCTGGATCCAAAATATGAAGGACTGTACAAGGTGATCAAGAAGTTGGGGAAGCCGCCTACTACCTGGAAGATTTGGAGGAAAAGAAGCTAGAGAGGTCGCACAATGCCCGACACTTGAAGAAATATTACCCGGGATGAGCCCACGGGCCCACACCTTATTTCCTTAGCATACTTATGCTTTATTTATTTGCTTAGTTAGGAGGTCTGCTTAACACAAATTGTCTGTCTTTATTTCTGAACACTTGCATTTTTTGAATGAAGTTATTTGTGTCCGAAAGAGCGTGGAGTATGAATTCGAAAAGAAAAGTTCTCGGATGAGGCCCGATCACCCGCGAGGGTGAAGAAATCTCCAGTCGAAAATTAAGAAAGGTCCTCGGATGAGGCCCGATCACCCGCCAGGGTGAAGAAAATCTCCAATAGAAAATAAAGAAAAATCCTCGCATGAGGCCCGATCACCCGCGAGGGTGAAGAAAATCTCCAATCGAAAATGAAGAGAAGTCCTCGGATGAGGCCCGATCACCTGCGAGGGTGAAGAAAATCTCCAATCGAAAATGAAGAAAAGTTCTCGGATAAGAGGCCCGATCACCCGCGAGGGTGAAGAAAACCTCCAATCGAAAATGAAGAAAAGTCCTCGGATGAGGTCCTCCTTGAGTGGAAAGTCCGCATGGGCATGAGAAGTGAAGCCCGTCGCCTCCTCCCAAAGGTCCCAAAGTGGACTATTTGGAGGATTCAGATTCTGGGGGGACGAATAGGGATTTACCCTAAGATGATGATGTGCCGCACTCCTATCGATCGATAAACTAGGCATTGAACAAAAGGAATAAGAAGGAACAATAGTTTCGCATGAGCAACAAAGAGGAGGAAATAAATAAACCACGGAGAAGAAATGATAAAACCTGGAACTGGTGGATTGAACTCAATGGAACAAAAGCTTAAGGAGGCACTACAAAATCTCGGCTTAGTATTCGGAGATTTTATAGGAAATCGACTCCAGGAATTTTCGGGTTTTTAAACTCGAAGATTTAAAAAAGATCTGAAGACCGTTAGCCCGAGTGGTTAACATTCAAAAGAGTTGGCAATTTTCGAGGTCTGTGAGCCCTGAATAATCGGATCCGAGGTTAGAGTTTTCGAATTATGAAATACGCAAAAATCGGTGGAACGATTCTCTACTGAATGTTTAAGAGGGAGTCAGGAAGGAGTACCGATTGTCATGCCCGGAGGGACGCCGTACGAGCTTAACTTTAGGTTGGTTTGGGAGTTTCCGAGAGAATATTGCAGGGATTAACCTTTCAATTATCGGGTATCTTGAATTTTAAGTTATAAAGTTTGAGAGATGGTAATGAACTTTGATTCTGCGAACAGAAAACATGCTCGAGGATGTCGATGAAATGGTATGATAAATAAAACAAGCACGAAATGCCGAGGGAAAATGCCCAGTTACGCTAATATAGTATGGTCTGAAAATGAAAAAACATGTTAGACTCTGGAAAGGAGAAAGACAAGGAAACAAAATAAACAGCCTATTTCGTCAAACAAAGTAAAAATCTTCAGGATGGAGCGGCCGATCTGGCCTGATGGGACTCCATCGTCATCTCCCCCACCCCAGTCACTACCAACTCGACCTGGGGTGCCCCTTCCTTCTCTGGGTGGGGAACCTCTTCTTCTGCCTGAGCAGGAATCTCCGAAATTTCTTCGAGCACTCGATCAGCTTTTTCTGTATCAACAAGGGGCATGGAGGCTTCACCGGGCGGTTCGGGAGCTTGATCGAGAGAGCGGAAGGTCTCCTCAGTCTCCTAACTTGAAGGGGTGGCCACGAGCTATCGTCTCGGGTTTATAACCCCCATCGGGAGGACACTCAGTGAGGGCCCGATCGGCATCTAGGAAGTCGAACTTCCATTTGGGCACGCCCAAACCTGACGAAGTTGATGGAGGCATCCCCAGAACCGTACTTGAAGTACGTGACGACCTGTCTCCCATAAGCCTCCAGAGGTAGATACTCCCTATCGATGCTCTCCTCCAGATCGCAGAAGTTCCTTTCCGCCTCCTCCCGAGCCCTTGTCTCCTTAGAAAGGGCTTTTATCGCCTTTTCCGACTCGGCACGAGCATTTCTCACTTCCTTCTTCAGCTCGTCTTCTCTCAGTTTGGCCTCCTCCTTGACCTGAGCCAGTTCCTCCTTCAATTTCTTCTCAGAATTGGTAAGCGCGATGCAGTCTTCGTGCATGAAAAGCATCATTGCCAAGGCCTTGGCACCACAAGCAAAACTCTGATAGACAAACAGGGACTAATTGAGATTGAATATGACGCATGGGGAGCAACGAAAAAATGAAGGAAGAAAGTTGATACCTGACCCATGTGTTGAGCAAAGAGAGGGAAGAACTCACGAGGGTTCAGACTCGAAAGATGAGATTGGTTGGCCTCGTTCCGAAAACCCCGGAGAAATTCCTCGCAGTGGGCACCGCGAGGACGATGGAAGTAGTCGGGCTGTTCGACAGGGTCCGAGGGGGAGGGAAAGGCCTCGGCGGCACCCGCGCTTGCCCGGGTGCTAGATTTAGTTTCCTTCGGCGTGGAGCCACTAGAGGCAGTGGGCGCCTTCCTTTTTGGGGCCGGCTTCTGGAATCCCGAGGAGGTGGCTGGAGCCTTACCCTTGTATAATACCCGTAAAATTAATACGGGACTTTGATGTAATTACTTATGTGATTTTGTGAATTAGGAAGTCTAATTAAGAAACCTAGTCGCATAACAAATATATAAATTCTTATGGTTTTAATCAATTTCGAAATCTGAGGAGAATTAAAAAAATTTCGAAATGATAATAATAGTACTAAACGATTTAAGATTGGGATATAACTAATTTAATAAATTCGAAATTGAAGCCCACAAGCCCATGAAAAATAAGATAACTATGAGATTTCTTAATCATAAGGTAAAACTCGTTAGCTGTCAATATGTCTAATCATTATCAAATTTCGAAAAAAAAAATTATATGGCAGTATATATCCTTAAGCTTATGAGTTAAAAACATACTTTATACCTACAACAAGATCATACGAAGAAAAGAAGCAAGGAAACGAAAGATACCCAATTACATTCACAACTCGTAACCTTAAGCAAGGTATAATTCTTAAACTTGATGTACTCGTATCATCTCAATAGTTATAATGAATTTCATAACTAGGTAAGGACTATAATTTCGTGGATGTCATCTTTAGGAAACTAGAATCGCTGAAATATTTAGCGGTGGTATTTTTAAGACATTAGAATTAGGACGCAGCATTTCTGGGGTAGGATGATGGTTGCAAGATAATTATAATAGTATGTTAGTTTAGAAACCCTACGCAGTTCGAAATTTAATTCTAAAATGATGTTTATAAATGCTGTTTTTAGGGTTTTGGGGAAAAGTACTGTTTTTAGAAGTTCTCGACATGGTGTTATACTACAAAAGATTTAGAGATAAATAATAAGTTGTGTTATAGATAGAACTCGGGATGTATAACAGGGAGATGTCGAAGTTATAATTAATATACGTTGAGATATATAATACAAAGATATCGAGATATGAACTAAAGAAAGAATTCGAGATGTATTTAGGAAGATGTCGACATGAAATCTCGATATTTATAATGATCTCGACATAGAAAGCATTCGACATCTTTATAGGTCTCGACATGGTTCAACAATCTCGACATTTTGAGGTATAAGGCAGATAGATTTCGAGATACCTATAATAAGAAGGTCTCGACATTGTATGGAAAAGACTTCGATATTTATAAGGTCTCGATATTTATATGTCTAGATATATGATAAACAATGAGCTCGACAAAGTTCTCAATATTTATAGGATTTCGAGATGTTTAATAGCTTTTGACATTAGTATGATTTCCATAAAAAAATCTCGAGAGGTGTTGATAATAATAATAATAGTAAAGAGCTCGACACTGTATGGAAAAGATTTCGACAATGTTTAAATATTTCGACACTTAACATAATTTCAGTAGTTTAAAAGTGTTCGACACTTAATAAATTTTCGGTATTTTAGAATTTGCTATTTCTAGGTTTTTTAATATTTTAGGGTTTATTTATTTTTAGGAATTTAATTATTTTTAGGTTTTCATAAATTTAAGGGTTTTGATAATTTTAGCATTTTCGAAACTTATATGACTTAGTAAATTTACTGATGTGAAAATATTTTCAATATTCAGAGGATCGAAGCATAGGAAGTTTACCCGACTTCGTAACTAATTTTATCAGGAGGACAGGTAGGTGAATCATTCATCTACCACACGTAAACGCTTACCTGCTATTATGTGATTACGTGATTTATGTGATTTACGCGTTTTACGCATATTTTATGTGACATCACGTTTCATGTGTATTACGTATATGCATGACATCGCACGACATGGTGAGGGATAATGACCACATTAGTGGTGACACCTTAAGGCTTAAGGTGTCGATTGAGCGGGGTAGAGTGTGCCGATTTTGGCATTCAGACTCGTAGCGGAGTTGAGGTTGGACTCGCGGGGCACCTGACGGGAGACAGATGTGAGCGATCTGTCTACTCGGGCGTGAGCGACCCATGGTGCAAACCTTCGGATGAGTTTTGTAGTGGAAGGGGCGACCTGATAGGAGGACGTTGACGTGATCGATCAGCGCACTATCGGCGTGGGCACCGCTAGTCTGTCGTTAGCGACCAGACGTTATATTTTATTTTTATTGCGCGCGAGGTGCCGAGTCCAGCCTAGGGCCCTGATATTGAGATACGATAGAAATGTGGGAACGAGCTTACATTATATCATGTTGTGAGAATTGGGATTGGGAATGAGTGCATTGCAATTTATTCACCTACTAGGCAATTCGCTCAGTGTTTACGTGTTGTAGGTACTGAGTCCGACGCTGATACGCGTCGTGACTGAGGCGGCTGGTGGCGGTGCTCCACGGACTTTTGAGGGTAGGGCGGTACATGGATGAAGACCTGCGGAGCGGCTTTAGGACTTTTGGTTCTTTTGATATTTTTGGGGCTTCGGCCCGTGTACAGAGATAACGATGTAGACGGATGTTTATAGTAATGTATATTATTTTTAGGAAAAGTTTTAATTAGACGGGCCTTCCGCGGCTCACGTTGCGGAAATCTGCCACTAATCCTAATTAGAAAAGTAGGGTCGCCACAGGTGGTATCAGAGCGTAGGCTTCAGATTCTGAAGACTGTCCATGTACTGCCGCTCAAAAGCCTGGAGAACCAGCCTGGCCTGTAATTTTAAAGATTGATTATGTGATTACGTGTTACTTGATATATGTGCTTTCTGTGAATAATTGTAGAATAGATAAAAATGTCGAAGGGACGTCGAGAGGTAGGTAGCTCTAGTCGTAGGGCGGGGTCTGAATCCCCATCGGATGACGACTGCTCTACTATCCACCAATTGACCGATCTGATCCGATGACAGTCGGATCAAATCAACGACTTGATCCATCACCGGAGCTCGTCGGAACATTCCCCGCAGCCTGATCGAGTAGAACTAATCGGGGAACGATTTTGAAAGTTAAACCCCCAATATTTACCGAAGCTACCAATCCAGCGGTGGCTGAAGATTGGATAAGTACTATAGAGGACATGTTTATCTATAGTCGGGTGCCTGACAACGAAAAAGTCCTTTGTGCCGTTTCCCTTTTCCGAGAAAATGCGCGCTATTGGTGGAACACCGTAAAGGTGTTGGAGAGCCCAATCACTATGACTTGGGAAAGGTTTAGGGAGCTCCTCTTCAATAATACTTTACGGCGCACGATCAAGAACAAAGGATGTACGAGTTCATGAGCTTGAAGAAGGGAGCATGCCGGTGGCAGAGTACATCCGTCGATTTGAAGAATTATCTCGATTTGCTCCGCAGTTAGTGGCGACTAATTCGTTGAACGTGACCAGGTTCATCAAGGGACTTAAACCCGAAATCTATCGGGATTTAAATATTGCGGGTGACGGAACGTGCCTTAATTGCGGAACAAGCAGAGTCAGTGGTGGTGGAAGCACAGGAAGCGAAAAAGAGGAGAGAGGCCCAACAAGGAAGCGGAGGAGATCAGAAACGCCGGTTTTTCGGCAAAGGTCCTAATACCCAATGGAACCGTCAGGGGCAACAAAACTGGCGCCCGAGACCAATTCAGGGACCGATCAATATTCTCAATCGACCTCAAAATGTTGCGCCCCAATGTCGACAATGTGGGCATTACCATTTTGGGGCCTGCTTTGGGGCAAGACAGATTCCGCAGTGCTTCAGGTGCGGAAAAATCGGTCATTTTGCGAGAGCTTGTACGGAAAAATTACCCCTAGTACGGAATCCATCTCAACCGCTGATTCAACCTCCACCCGTTCCCGCGCGAGTTTTTTACTTTGACAAATGAGGAGGCCGAAGCAAACCCTTCAGTAGTAACGGGTACGTTGACTATCTACAACGTGCCGACATCTGTATTGATTGACTCTGGAGCCACAAATTCGTTTGTGTCGGCTAAGTATGTGGAAAAGGTGGGAATATCTCCTACCTTCTCTGAATGCAATTATGTAGTTACCTTGTCGCACGGTGATCCGACGCGCACTAACCAGGTGCTAAAAGGATGTTCCGTGAACATTGAGGGTAGAGATCTGAGCGTCGACCTAATAATGATCCCAATGAACGACTATGACGTCATCTTTGGGATGGATTGGCTTTCAAGATATGGAGCCATCATAGATTGTAACAAAAAGGTCGTAAAATTTCAACTGCCCGAGGAAGAGGTGTTTACTTTTTCGGGTAAAACCGTTCCGAATCGTATTCCACGAATCTCGACGCTGAAGGGTCAACGACTCTTGAGGTCCGGTTGTGAGTCTTTTCGTGTATACGCGGTGAAGGCAGAGGAATTGCCTCAGCCAGAACTGAAAAACGTGCCAATAGTCAACGAATATGCCGATGTATTTCCCGATGATCTCTCGGGGTTACCACCTGATCGAGAAATACAATTCACAATAGATCTGATGCCGGGGTCTGCCCCAATCTCTAAAGCTTCATATCGCCTAGCGCCTAATGAACTGAAGGAGTTGAAGGAACAATTGGAGGATTTACTGCAGAAAGAGTTTATCCAACCCAGTTTTTCACCGTGGGGAGCACCCGTCCTTTTTGTACGAAAGAAGGATGGGTCGATGCGGCTGTGCATCGACTATCGAGAATTGAATAAGATTACGATTAAGAATAAATACCCCCTGCCAAGGATCGATGATTTATTCGATCAACTACAAGGAGCGACGGTATTCTCGAAAATTGACCTCCGTTCCAGTTGAAGATCAGGGAGGTAGATGTTCCTAAAACTGCATTCAGTACGAGATACGGCCATTACGAGTTTTTGGTCATGCCTTTTGGACTGACAAATGCCCCAGCTGCTTTTATGGACTTGATGAATCGGGTCTTTAAAGACTACCTTTATCGGTTCGTTATCGTCTTTATCGACGATATTCTGATCTATTCTAAGACAAGAGACGAACACGAAAGCCATCTGCGAACCGTCTTAGGAATCCTGCGAGAGAAACGGCTCTACGCCAAATTCAAGAAATGCAAATTCTGGCTTGAGCAAGTAGCCTTCTTGGGACACGTGATTTCTGGAAATGGAATCTCTGTGGACCCGAGTAAGATTGAAGCCGTGAACAATTCGCCACGACCGGCTACTCCGATCGAAATCCGAAGTTTTCTAGGACTTGCGGGATATTACCGTAAGTTCATAGCTGACTTCTCTAGCATTGCCTCGACTCTGACAAACTTGACCAGAAAGAATGTACCCTTCAAGTGGACAGATGCATGTGAGCAGAGTTTTCAAGAGCTAAAGAAACGACTTACTACAGCTCCTGTTCTAACTATACCCTCGGGAACTGGAGGATTCTCGGTGTACAGCGACTCCTCGAAGAACGGACTGGGATGCGTATTGATGCAGGACGGTAAAGTAATTGCTTACGCCTCCCGAAAACTAAAAGAATACGAAAAGAACTACCCGACCCATGACTTAGAATTAGCAGCAGTGGTCTTCGCTTTAAAGATCTAGAGGCATTAACTTTACGGAGAAAGGTGTGAGATTTTCACTAACCATAAAAGCTTGAAGTACTTCTTCACCCAGAAGGAGTTAAACATGCGACATCGACGATGGCTGGAGCTCGTAAAAGACTACGACTGCGTTATCAATTATCATCCGGGCAAAGCGAACGTAGTCGCATACGCGCTCAGTCGAAAGGCGATTAGCACAGAATTGCACAGACTTGGAGTTGAAGTAGTTGACTTCGGTGAAGTTGAAACCGTTGCTACAACGAATCAGAAAGGCCCAAGAAGATGACGAATTTTATCTAAAGGTGAAAGATGCACTCCCCGACGACTTTGCAATCCGAGAAGACGGAACTTTACTTCACAAGAATCGACTGTACGTACCTAGCGACGAGGAGTTACGACGAATGATAATGATAGAAGCACACACAACTACCTACTCCGTACATCCGGGCTCAACCAAAATGTACCAAGACTTGCGAATCATGTACTGGTGACCGGGAATGAAAAAGGACATAGCGGCGTTCGTAAATCGATGTATGATGTGCCAGCTGATCAAAGCCGAACACCAGCGACCAGCTGGAACTCTACAGCCTTTAACAATACCCGAATGGAAGTGCGACCACATCGCTATCTGGGTGGTTGTAGACCGCCTGAGGAAATCAGCCCATTTCCTTCCAATCAGCTCTACTTTTTCCATGGAACGCTACGCTGAATTATATATTCAGGAAATAATCCGACTCCATGGAATTCCAATTTCTATGATCTCGGATCGAGATTCGAGATTTCTATCGAATTTTTGGCAGAGCTTGCAAAAAGCGATGGGAACTAAGATTTCGTTCAGTACTGCTTACCATCCCCAGACTGACGGACAGTCTGAACGGACGATCCAAACCCTTGAAGATATGTTGTGAGCATGCGTTCTAGACTTCAAGGGAAACTGGAGTAAATACCTACCACTGATCGAATTTTCTTACAACAATAGTTTTCACGCTACGATCGGAATGGCACCGTACGAGGCATTATACGGGCGCAAATGCCGATCTCCAGTCCATTGGGATGAAATAGGTGAATGAGCTATACTAGGACCTGATATGATCCGCGAAATGACGGAAGCGGTAATGAAAATTCGGGAGAGGATGCGAACGGCTCAGAGTCGACAGAAGAGTTATGCAGATCATCGGCGACGACCTTTGGAGTTCACCGAAGATGACCAAGTGTTTCTAAAAATCTCCCCAATGAAAGGCGTAAAGCGCTTCGGAAGAAAGGGCAAGCTGAGTCCAAGATACATAGGCCCATTCAAAATCCTTAAACGAGTCGGCGAAGTTGCATACCAACTATAGTTGCCGACTTCTTTATCACAAGTTCACGACGTATTTCATGTATCGACATTACGAAAATACGTCGCGGACCCAAGCCATGTGATCCAGAACGAACTTCTCTATCGACAGCTCAAGCCTGACTTGAGTTACGAAGAGAAGCCTGTAGAGATTTTGATGTACGAGATGAAACAGTTCCGGAATAAAAATATCCCGTTAGTTAAGGTGTTGTGGCAGAATCAATCAATTGAGAAAGCCACTTGGGAGCGTGAGGATGAAATGAGAGTTCGTTATCCCGAATTATTCCAGTCGGCATAATTTCGGGGACGAAATTCTTTTAAGGGGGGAAGGATGTAATACCCGTAAAATTAATACGGGACTTTGATGTAATTACTTATTTGATTTTGTGAATTAGGAAGTCTAATAAAGAAACCCTAGTCGCATAACAAATATATAAATTCTTATGGTTTTAATCAATTTCGAAATCTGAGGAGAATTAAAAAAATTTCGAAAAAATAATAATAGTACTAAAAGATTTAAGATTGGGCTATAACTAATTTAATAAATTCGAAATTAAAGCCCACAAGCCCATGAAAAATAAGATAACTATGAGATTTCTTAATCATAAGGTAAAACTCGTTAGCTATCAAGATGCCTAATCATTATCAAATTTCGAAAAAAAAAAAATATATGGCAGTATATATCCTTAAGCTTATGAGTTAAAAACATACTTTATACCTACAAACAAGATCATACGAAGAAAAGAAGCAAGGAAACGAAAGATACCCAATTACAATCAACAACTCGAAACCTTAAGCAAGGTATAATTCTTAAACTTGATGTACTCATATCATTTCAATAGTTATAAATGAATTTCATAACTAGGTAAGGACTATAATTTCGTGGATGTCATCATTAGAAAACCTAGAATCGCTGAAATCTTTAGCGGTGGTATTTTTAAGACATTAGTATTAGGACGCAGCATTTCTGGGGTAGGATGATGGTTGCAAGATAATTATAATAGTATGTTAGTTTAGAAAACCCTACGCAGTTCGAAATTTAATTCTAAAATGATGTTTATAAATGCTGTTTTTAGGGTTTTGGGGAAAAGTACTATTTTTAGAAGTTCTCGACATGGTGTTATACTACAAAAGATTTAGAGATAAATAATAAGTTGTGTTATAGATAGAACTCGGGATGTATAACAGGGAGATGTCGAAAGATATAATTAATATATGTCGAGATATATAATACAAAGATATCGAGATATGAACTAAAGAAAGAATTCAAGATGTATTTAGGAAGATGTCGACATGAAATCTCGATATTTATAATGATCTCGACATAGAAAGCATTCGACATCTTTATAGGTCTCGACATGCTTCAACAATCTCGACATTTTGAGGTATAAGGCAGATAGATTTCGAGATACCCATAATAAGGTCTCGACATTGTATGGAAAAGACTTCAATATTTATAAGGTCTCGATATTTATATGTCTAGATATATGATAAACAATGAGCTCGACAAAGTTCTCAATATTAATAGGATTTCGAGATGTTTAATAGCTTTCGATTAGTATGATTTCCATAAAAAATCTCGAGAGGTGTTGATAATAATAATAGTAAAGAGCTCGACATTGTATGGAAAAGATTTCGACAATGTTTAAATATTTCGACACTTAACATAATTTCAGTAGTTTAAAAGTGTTCTACACTTAATAAATTTTCGGTATTTTAGAATTTGCTATTTCTAGGTTTTTTAATATTTTAGGGTTTATTTATTTTTAGGAATTTCATTATTTTTAGGTTTTCATAAAGTTTAGGGTTAGCATTTTCGAAACTTATATGACTTAGTAAATTTATTGATGTGAAAATATTTTCAATATTCAAAAGATCGAAGCATAGGAAGTTTACCCGACTTCGTAACTAATTTTATCAGGAGGACAGGTAGGTGAATCATTCATGTACGACACGTAAACGCTTACCTGCTATTATGTGATTACATGATTTATGTGATTTACGTGTTTTACGCATATTTTATGTGACATCACGTTTCATGTGTATTACGTATATGCATGACATCGCACGACATGGTGAGGGATAATGACCACATTAGTGGTGACACCTTAAGGCTTAAGGTGTCGATTGAGCGGGGTAGAGTGTGCCGATTTTGGCAGTCAGACTCGTAGCGGAGTTGAGGTTGGACTCGCGGGGCACCTGACGGGAGACAGACGTGAGCGATCTGTCTACTCGGGCGTGAGCGACCCGAGGTGCAAACCGTCGGATGAGTTGTGTAGCGGAAGGGGCGACTTGATAGGAGGACGTTGACGTGATCGACCAGCGCACTATCGGCGTGGGCACCGCTAGTCTATCGTTAGCGACCAGACGATATATTTTATTTTTATTGCGCGCGAGGTGCCGAGTCCAGCCTAGGGCCCTGATATTAAGATACAATAGAAATGTGGGAACGAGCGTACATTATATCATGTTGTGAGAATTGGGATTGGGAATGAGTGCATTGCATTTTATTCACCTACTGGGCAATTCGCTCAGTGTTTACGTGTTGTAGGTACTGAGTCCGACGCTGATACGCGTCGTGACTGAGGCGGCTGGTGGCGGTGCTCCACGGACTTTTGAGGGTAGGGCGGTACATGGATGAAGACCTGTGGAGCGGCTTTAGGACTTTTGGTTCTTTTGATTTTTTGGGGCTTCGGCCCGTGTACATAGATAACGATGTAGAAGGATGTGTATAGTAATGTATATTATTTTTAGGAAAAGTTTTAATTAGACGGGCCTTCCGCGGCTCACGTTGCGGAAATCCGCCACTAATCCTAATTAGAAAAGTAGGGTCGCCACACCTTGCCCTTGTTGAGAGCCCGAGTCACGGAGGCAGGGGGAGGGGCTTGAGAGGAACCGCCCTTCTTCATCTGTTCTTGAATTTTTAGTAAATCGGCTAAGTCCATGTGTTGATCTTATAGGGAAAGATTAGAGCCTGGGTCAGAGACAAAGCCAAGAAAGAAGAGAATAAGGCTGATAACATATACCTAGGTTTACTATCCCCTTTGAGCAGAAGCCGAAATGGCATAGCAAGTCATCCTTGACGAGCTCAGGAGCGCTAAAATGCCTCTGCCCGAGAGTCTCTAGGAACCTCTCGACTTCTGAATCGGGAGTAGGGGAGAGGGGTAGATATGGATATGGCTTTGGGCCAATTGACGATGGTATCATTTTCAGGGCATCCCTCGGGGGATAGAACATAGAAGAATTTTCTCATCAATCCTTTATGGGAGGATGGGTTCCCGAGAAGAAACTCCTCGGGCACGGTAGAGGAGAAGAAGAATTTGTCGCGCTCTTTCTGATTTTATTTTCAGAAAAGAAAGAAGAAGGGAGAGAGAAAACGGGAGATGACAATATTCAATAAGAATGGCCATAGAGAGGAGAAGGCTGTAAGAGTTAGGGGTTAATTGACTGGGAGAAATTCGATAGTAGTTACAAAGGTCGACTAAAAACTGAGGGAGGGGAAGGCGAAGTCCCATATCTAGTTGGTCGAGGAAGAAGGTATGAAAACACTCGTGAGGTCCACTAGCTACCACCCGAGGGCCAGGAATTAGCACTTCGTGTTCAGGAGTAAGTCCGGCCCGATCAATAATCAGGGGGATGTGAGATTCCCGAAGGCTGGACACGTTCATCTCGTGCCAAGGGAGTTTGATCTCTTCGCGAAAGTCTTCCATCTGCGAAGTCCAATCGGCTAAAGCTCGAAGATATTTTTTCTCGCTCGGACACTGTAATACCCGTAAAATTTATACGGGATTATTTTAATAATATTCGGCGGTATGAAGTCGATTCGAACATACACCGATTTTCTTCCCGAGTCAAGAAAAGAATTTAGAATTTGACACGATAATGAAAAAAAAATTAATGGCCCAATTGGGCCAAAAGAGAAATAATGGCCCAATTGTGAGAGATAGATTAAAATTAGGAACCTTGGCCCAGTAATATAATAATAATATTAATGATAATAATTAAAAAAATAACAAAAGGGCCAAAATTTTTAAAGGGAGAGGGACCTCCTTACACATCATTACTTTGACCCAAAAATACTATAATATTAATAGAATAAAAAACAAAACAAACCAACTCAAAAATGAAACAAACAAAATATAAAAATAAAACTAATACATACTTTATTACCCTAAGATATAAATTAACAACTCAACTACAATAAAGAGAGGGAGGTGGTGAGAAAATGAAGAAGAATAAGTGACACCCCAAGCACATGTAGACAAGGATCAAGTCATCAAAAGCTACCTAATACACTATGATAACAAGATTAAATTAGACAAAAAAAAATTTAGAGAAGGACACGAGATAGAGAGGAGAGGCCGAGAGAGAGAGAAGTATAGAAAGAGAAAGAAAAGAAAAAGGGAGAGAAAGGGGAGAGAGGCCGAGAAGAGAGGGAGAGAGGGAGAGAAGGAAAAAGAGAAAAAAAAAAGAAAAGGAGAAGCTCGCAGACGAGGAGGAGCTCGGGATCGAAGGGTCGGGATTACACACTTGTAACACAACTTTCTACGGATTAAGGTTGGTGAAGATCACCTACGTGCGTAAACGATATTAGGATTCGTGAATATTACATACTTACATGATCGTGATTAAATTCTTCGTGCCTACGTGGTAGTGATAATTTACTTGCATGAATTTTGTGTTTTATGCTCATATATATATATATATATATATATATTTCGGTTAGCTTAGGGAAGATGAATACTTGAAAATAGGGTTAGAAGACTTTGCATTAAGAGGATAGGGCAAATATTTAAATAGTGGTGCAAATTAGGGTTTTCTAGGGTTTCTTTTAAATTTAAAGGTCTAAAATAAGTATCAAAATTCGTTGTGGTGAATTGTGAAATTTTTCGGGAGTTTAGAGAATTAAATGAATATACTAAATTTCGACTAGGTTAAATTGGAATTTTTCAAAAGTTTTGGGAGCTATATGAATATATTAAATTTCGGCTAAGGGTTGAATTGAAATTTTTCAGGAGTTTTGGGGGCTATATAAATATATTAAAAACTCGGCCAATGGTCAAATTGAAAATTTTCAGAAATTTTGGGTGCTAAATAAATATATATAAAATCGGCTAGGATTATATTGGAAATTTTAAAAGTTTTGGGTACTAAATATATATAATCGAATTCGGCTAGGGCTAATTTGGAGTTTTTTTAAAAGTTTTGGGTACTAATTATATATAATAAAATTCGGCTAGGACTAATTTGGAACTTTTCAAAAATTTTGGGAGCTAAATAAATATATGAAAATTCGGCTAGGATCAAATTGGTACTTTCCAAAAGTTTTGGGTGCTAGATGAATATATTAAAACTCGGCTAGGATCAAGTTGAAACCTTTCAAAAGTTTTTGGTAGCTAAATAAATTGATTAAAATTCGGTAAGGACCTTGGAACTTTTTCAAGAGTTTGAGTACTAAATAATTACGTTGAATCTCGGCTAGGGTAAAAATGAAATTTTCAGAAACTTTGGGTTTTAAATAAATGGATAAAAGCTTGACGGGGGTTAAAAATACAATTTTCAGAATTTTCGAGATACTTGATAAATATTATTAAATCGGCTAGGGACCTTTTTGCAAATTATCAGAATCTCCGGGCAATTAAATAAATATTAAAACTCAAATTGGGGCCGAATTATTTGTTGAAAGTTTTTTTTGGGGATCGGGCCGAGCTAATACCTCGGGCCGATATGTAATATATAAATGTGGGGAGAATATGTTGCATTTTTTTATATGTTGCATTTTACTTGCACGGCATTTGCATACACGTGTTACGAGGGGAGTGCGAGGACATGGTAATATTGTACAGTGAGATTGAGTGGGGTAGATTATGACCGAGTGATGGTCGACGAGTTGTATGAGTGAGGTTAGGACTAAGGCGCACTTTATATGGAGGGAGTGGGGCCTCCCGAGCTACTGACCCCTTGTGGGGGAGTGGGGCCTCCCGAGCTACTGACCCATGCGCGCGCGTGTTGCCTTTAGTTCCTAAGCCTCAAGCCCTGATGTGATGTGATGTGATATGACGAAATGAGATATGAGAAAAGAGTCGAATGTGTATATTTGTGAGATAAGTCGGGATTGGGGTGTGAGAGCATTTGCATTGCATGTTTTCATCTACTGGGCAAAAGCTCAGGGTTTACGTATGTAGGTGAGGTGGCTGATGGCGGTGACTCCACGGACTTTTGAGTGCGGGGCAGTACATGGGGACGCGACCTGGAGTATTCTAAATTTGTGTTTCATACTTTTAATAATTGGGCTTCGGTCTAAATTATAAATGTGTGTTGTAAAACAATTTCATACTTTCGGGTTTAGATTTTTGGGCTTCGGCCCAGTACATGTCATTATTATGTTTTAAAAAGTTTTTATTAAATCGGCTTTCCGCTGCTTACGCTGCGTAAACACGCCAATATACGTATTAGGAAGTAGGGTCGTTTCAGACACCCTACAAGTTTAGGGGGCGAAAAATGTCTAAGTCAGGGAAGGTATCCAGGGTTTCTATCGCGTTGAGAAATGAAGTGAAAGAAGAAGAAGAAGAAGATGAAGAAGAAGAAGAAGAAGAAGAAGAGGGAGATTCTGGGCGGTCTAAGGTTGAGGAAATATTGAGTCGATGTGTGGAAGGCGAGGTCGCGGAGTCGCTCATGGCGGAGGAGGTACAAAATCCCAGAAGAACTAACGAAATAAACACAGACGAAGACCCAAAATAAACAGAGAAGGAAAAAGGGCAAAAACGAAGAGGTTAGGGCGTCGCCCAAAGCGCAGATAAACATACAAATCTCAAACTTATAGCAACGAAACAGGATCAGAGAGGAGAGGGAGAACTTACCGGCGAAGATAAATGTGCGAGCGGCGGAATCTGGTGGATGATTCACCGAAAGTCGCAGGAGATCGCTGAGTGAAGAAGATAACGCAAAGGGGAAAAGTTGAGAGAGAGAGGACGCAAAAATGAGGAAAATAAAGGCCAGAAACCCCTAAAAGGAAGAGAAGAAAAGAAGAGAGAGGGGAGGCGAGGCGTTGCGACCTACGATGATCGACACGTGTCGACATCCTCCCCATCTTATTTGATGGGACGGTGAGTTTCCCGCCCAGAGAGAATAATGACGTGGCACAATGAGAGATCACCAGAAGAGGCGAAGGTGCGGGAGTCGCCCGAGAGCTGAAGAGGAAAGGTATGAGGGTGCCCGAGAACGTCCGTCTGGAGAGATCATAGGGCATCCTGATCAATCATTTTACCAATAGCTAACGTCCAAATACTCGTTACACTCTTTTTAGACTATTTTAGGGGGGACTATAGTTATCCTCTGGATTTCTAGCTAATGGTAAAATAGCGTTAATGATAAAATAACCCGCAAATATTAAGGAGTGAAGGCAGCAATCGTGAAGGAGGAGTATATTCCCATGAAGGAAGGACGGAAGTAGACGTGCTCGGGGAGAGGCCCGAGGGGGTCCTGGGGGTCTTGCAGACGCTTGGTGAGGTTCTATCGGGAGGGAAAGAGAAGCAAGCTAGAACAGAGGTCCCGAGAAACCTCCCGAGTAACTTGGGTGGGTAGACAGGGAGCGAAACTATTAGAGAAGGGTCGAGGGCAAAATAAGGTGCTCCCTGGATCTGCTCGATGACATCCGCCCGAGGGTAGATCGCCGGAGAACGTAAGGGAAAGGAGAGATGCCTGACCAAGGCAGTTGCATAATGCGGAGACGATGTCGTAAAGAAAACCGAAAGGAAGAAGAGGAGATGAGAACGTGGGATCGTGGGAACCCACGTCCCCTCCGCGAGGTCCGCGAGAAACACGGGTCAGGGTGAAAGACTAGGTCAAGACAAGGTGAAACTGAGTTAGTATAAATAGTGACGGTTAGTTCATTTCCCAAGTACGCTTTTCAAAATAACAAAACTGATTTACGAGCTAAAACACTTGTCTTCACCCATTTTCTGACTTAAGCATCGGAGGGGCTACGCCGGCGCCAACCTCGGCCGCCTTCTGACGTGTTTGAGTTTTTGGGTGTTAGGATGGACGGAGTAGGTCGACATAAGCCGAAGAATTCACGCCAGAGAAATTACGAGGGAAGAACAGCCACGCCAACCGCGTTTTCAAAGGTCGTTTTACGCGGTCCACATCACACTGATCTAGAATATTTTCAATGCTCAGAGGTTCGAGACATAGAGAGTTTCCCAGATTTCGTGACTAATTTTATCAAGAGGAAAGGTAGGTGAACTTTTCATCTACAACACGTAACCCTTCTATGTGAATATATGTGCACGTGTTTTGAAATTTGTGTCTTATGTGATTATGTGATTTAGTGGATGATGTACTATACATGTTTTAAATGTTTTTGGATATACCTGTTATTTGCACTGCACTTGCATACCATGTCAGTGCGAGAGAGTTGAGTAGCGAAACAGTAACGTTTGTGGTGTCGACGAGTGGTGTAGAATGAGAAAGCGACCAGTGTAGGTCTTTGCGTCGAGATAGAGGGAAAATATGGGTGTATGCCGCTCTAAAGAGAGCTGAGTAGGCTGTCTGTGCTTGGGTGCGTGTCACTCTAAAGAGACCTGAGTTGGCCGCCCGAGCGTTAGGATAGTGTATTGGGTGACTGCCACCCTAAAAAGACCTGTGATGGCTGCCCGAACGTTAGGTTATTACGTTAGGCATAGAGGGGAAAACTCTGGTGTGCCACTCTAAAGAGACCTGAGTGGGCCGCCCGAGCGTGAACCACCAACTCGGAAGAGACCTGAGAAGCCTACCCATACTAAAGCGACCTGAGTGGGATACCTGAGCATGTATAGTGTCGAGTCACAGAGAGTTGTGAGATGTGATAGGTTGTGATCAGGGTCGAGCATGCATGTCGTGAGGTGTATGGGATGCGATCGAGCGCACATTGCATACACACATATTTCACCTACTGTGCAAATAGCTCAGGGTTTACGTGTTATAGGTACCGCGCCTGACGCTGATGCGCGTCGTGACTGAGGCGGGCTGACGGCGGTGCTCCACGGACTTTTGAGGGCGAGGCTGTACATGGATGCGATCTGTGGAGCGACGTTAGGGTTTTTAATATTTTGAGAGTTTTGGGCTACGGTCCGTGTATAGTGATGACGATGTAGATCGATTTTGTTGTAATATATTTATTTTAGGAAAAAGTTTTTGTTAGACGGGTCTTCCGCAACTTACGTTGCGAAAATCCGCCACTAAATATGGTTAGAAAGTGAGGGTCGCTACGACAAGTTTCGTTTATACTCCCGTTCTTTACTCGACCTTGTCCTTGCCTTTATCGGGCTCCTGACCTATAAAAGTATTATGTTCGATAAATATGAGATCCCTAACATGATGCATATGTCGTGATATGCATGCATGACTATATCTCATTTTCGCAATCCTTATCTCCTTTCTGTTGATTTTTTAAGCCTCTTATTACATATTAGACTCTCAGCTTAGCTGTTATATTTTAATAAGTAAACCATAAAGATATTGAAAACCCTCGAAATACTGAAAACCCTATTAAATTTCGATAATCTGTATAATACCGAAAAGTACTTGATGCCGAAAACTATAGCGTTACGAAATTTTTCCCAAGTTTGGGCTTGTCGAAAACTTTTCTTGACCTATACCGAAACTTTGTGAACTAAGCTTTGGTGCCGAAAACTTTTCGTGTGGATACCGAAAACTTTGTTATTAACTCATGCCGAGAAGTTCATGATATCATGCTGAAAACTTGAGGTTGCTTCGAAAACTTTGTAGGATAAAATACTGAAAACTTTCTAGATAAATAATGCCAAAAACCTTGAAGGCCTTTGCCGAAAACTTTCAATTATTAGACCCTAAATGCTGAAAACATGGTTGACATCGAAAACTTTATGAGTGCGAAAACTTTCGAGTATGCCAAAATCTTTTGGTATTACGAAAACGTTCATGCCGAAAACCTTCACAGACTAATATCACCTAAATACCGAAAACTTCGTCAATTGTGAAAACCTTGTAAGTATACCGAAAAGATGCCAAATAGTTTCATGTGACAACTTAATACCGAAAGTGTTTATAGACATGCCGAAGACTTTCTTGTGGCCTTAGCCACGAAAACTTTATTGAAATGCCGAAAACATTTACTATAAAAATTCAACAACCGAAAACTTAAGTATACCAAAATCTTTATAAGCTGCGAAAACTTTATAAGCATGTCAAAAATTTAATTACTACCGAAGTGTTTCTATGTGAAGACCGAAGACTATAAAATTACGAAAACTCCACAAATTACGAAAACTTTGGCCTTGTCGAAAAAAACTTTGCAAAGGACGAAAACCTCCTATTATAACGAAAACTTTTATGATACATAGAAAACTTAGGTTAGCATCGAAAATTCTATTACTAATGATGCTACAAACAAAATGACACCGAAAGCCATGGAAACATTGGCGAGAACTTTCAACTATGACAAGTTTTCCCAATCGAAGTATGAAATATGCCGAAATCTTTATTGAAGTAAAATACCGAAATCTTTGAATCTTGTTATATTGAAAACATGTTTTCCTGAAACCCTTGTAACGACCCATCTCATACCGGGACCCACTTGTAGCATCCGTCCCTATCGGGACCTGTGGGGTTGGACCCACCACACTCCGACTGATAGTCTGGCCTCACTGTATCACTATTTAAACTTTCAGTGTGCTTCGTGCACTCGCTCACACGCACCCTGAGAAACTTTCCAGGGGATCACCGATCCCTAGATTGCCCCAAGTCAAGCACGCTTAACTTCGGAGTTTCTATAGATGGACTCCCGAAAAGGTAGGTCGACATTGGTGATATGAGTAGTACTATCAATTCTCTTATACGATTCTTAGCCTCACACGCCCATACATTGTTAGTCTCAGGATCCCCTCTCATTCGGGTGTCGGATCGGTTCGTTCACGTACCCCTCCCCGTTGTTTCCACCTCGGACTGTACTCCCATACATCCGAGAAGACGAGTGGCTCACCCCCGTCTCCACGGCCCGGGTGTCACATGCCACCAGCTTCTGCCAGGTTCGTCTCCGAACCAGTACCGTACTGCGAGAGGTTATGCTATGAAAACGTCAAATTTTCGAAATTGGTTCTAACGACAACGAAAATAACCGCCCAGGGCAACGAAATGGACACTCTAGGCCTAATCAAGGACCAACTAATGTCCCTATCGGACCACTGAACCCCGCCCCACGATGCCAACTGTGTGGACACTATGAAATCTGTTATTGTTCAGGACAAAGAACAGTGATCCAGTGTTACCGATGTGGCAAGCCGGGACGTCTCGCCCAAGACTGTCAGGCGAACCCACTCCTACTTCCGTACAAGAGCCAGCACGACTACCACCAGGCACCGGGAGAGTGTTCACCCTAACCACTGAGAAAGCAAACCCTATGACGAATACGAGTACGTAAATTTCGAAGTACCCACATCCTTATTTTTAGTCTGAGGAGAATGAGCCACACATTGAAATGTGTCGCCTAAATTGCGTGATAAAGGTAGGGATAAATTCTACCTTAATAGGATACGGACAAATCAGGGAATAGGAGAAATCGTTATCCCGAGTTATACCAGTTGGAATAATTTCGGGGACGAAATTCTTTAGGGGGAGAATGTAATACCCGCAACTTTTAAAGAGGGATGACGATAAGGAATTTAGATAATTAATGAATAAAATATTAAAGATAAATAATCCGTAAGGAACTCCTGATAAGAGCCGAATAATTTTTGGAGCCCAATTAAACAGTTAATGAATTTAATTTTATAACTAAGGCCCAAATGAATAATAAGGTTATCAAAACCTAAAAAAAAAGAATAAAAAACTCAAACGATTTGTAATGAGTAAGGAAAGAACTAGATTATTTAAGAGTAAGGGAAACCATGTTTGAATATTGTCACCTCCCTACCACTTGCTTAAAAGAATGATAATTAAATACATATGACCAAAGTGTGGGTGAAAGATTCCTATTGCGTAGTAAGCCACATTAGTACTCTATCACTTATTTGTTATCATAACAATCATTTAATATAAGACAAGTATTAGAGAATGAATCACAAATGAGAGGAAATTTGTTACTTAGCTCACGTAGTAGGTTTGTCACCTACTAATCAGTCACAAACTAAAACCATTCAAAAATCATTATATGCGAAATTCATTCATACGGAAATCAAATGTGGTCTAAATACATTACTTCACATAATTATAAGACTCACTACAAACACTTATAATAATCAAGATAGTAATAACTAAAGACTTAGATGTACGAATCCACTAACCACGTCAAACATCCACTAAATAAGCAAAAAGAAAAAAAAATAAAGGAATCTTGTCATGCTATTTACTTGATCTACATCTCACCCAACCAAAGTTTAACATTATACCTACACATCATCATTAGTAAGAAAACAAAATAAGAAGAATCAAACCACGTTGGAATAATGTGTAAAACCACTAAGCAAAATCATTAAGGGAAGGGAGAGAAAACTTAACAAAGCAAAATCAAACCCACTAGAATTCCATTGAACAACCCTAACATCCCATTTAAATAAAAGACACAAAGAGAAAGGAGAGGAACATTCGAACAATGAAGAAGAAGAAGAACTTATCAAACGAAAGCTTGGTCAAGTTAGGAATTCTCTAAACATCAAAGCTTGGAGGATCGGTAGGTGGAAATTTTTCACTACGTTTCGTAAACCTTTATTTGAAATTCGGATTGGAGGTGGATAATTACACCCCGATATGTTAGTTTGTTGTGAATACTTGGTGTGCTTTCGGAAGTGGTAAATATCATAGTTAATACAAAAATAAATTTGTATGTTACATGTACTAAATGCTTAGAGAATATCGATGCATGCCTTTGAAAATGGAGATATAATCTTCGATACCGTAGATTCGTTGTTACATGTATTAAGTGTTTGAATGTTTTATATGATGGCCATGAGTTATATGCAAATTATGAGGTTCCCAAAGTGCTTTTGAATTTAGATGTTGTATGTGTTTTATGCTAATTACGTGAGTTTGGAAACGTATTTGCATTGATGTGAGTTGAATATGGGTTAGAAAAGAAGAAAAGTTAATTTTCGGCATATGTAGTTTTCCGCCTTTTGATATTTTCGTGTGTCGTAAGGTTTCGAACATGTGTTAGGAGGGTGAAGTTAGCTTTAAGTATTAGAGCGTTTTGGTGACGTGAGGTTTTCGTTGTGTATAATATTTCCTGTGTTTAAAGTTTACGATTTTTGAAAAACAACCGTAAGCGGGTGAATAGTGAATTTGCGAAGTGAACAGTTACTTCGTGGGTGAACAGTGACTTCGCGGAATGAACAGTAACTTCCGCGAATGAACAGTAAGTTTCCAAAAAAATAAAAAAAAATAATAATAAATAATAATGAAAAATACAATTTGAGGAAAAATTATTTCGGGTTTCGACTAAATTCTCGGGTCAACGATTATTTTATTTTCCATCTCAAATATTATTTTAAATATTCTTTTCTTCAACGTTTGGCTCAAAATAAATTTGTAGTATTTTAGAAGATTCCAAATTTAGGAATTTTACGGGTAATGGTGGTTATTTTGTGTTATCGGATGAATACGGAAAATTTTCGGGAAATATTTTTGTAGTAAACAATGATGCATATTATTTGCATGTTATAGCATGTGCACGACATGTCCGTGTGAGAGTGGATGATTGGGTTGACACGGTGACGTCTTAAGGTGTCGATGTGTTGGGTAGGTTGTGTCGATATTGGCAGTCGACTGGTAGTGGAGTTTGTGAGTAGTACTAGTGCACCTGACAGTTGTACTATCGAGACCTCTCCTAATAGGGTCTGTTTGGCGGAAGGGGTGACCTTGTAGAGTTAGCTCAGGGAGAGTGCTACCAGCGTGGGCACCGCTGGGGCAGGAAGACGTCTTGGAAAGGAGCGACCTGTGAGACAGCGTAGGCTACCTGAGAACTGATCTTCTGACCCCTTTCTTAAGTGGGTTGCGCGAGGTGCCTAGTCTAACCTAGGGCCCTGTTGTGTTGGATTATGATGGGATTGGAAAAAGTGGAAAAAAGTCGAGCGTGCATTTATTTTGAGGTATTTGGGGCTGGGAATGAGGGAACGATGCATTCACGCATATTGTCATCTACTGGGCAATCACTCAGGTTTACGTGTTGTAAGTATGACTGAGTCCGGGATGTGGCGGTGACTCAAGGGACTTTTGAGGGGGGTGGTACATGGATGAAGACTTGTGGAGTGTCGTGGTTTGTGTTGAATAATTCGAGTGTTGTGTGTTTAATAATTTGTGACCTAAATTTGTTGTGTTGGATTCTGTAATCGACTTTCGAATGTTTTTTTTTAATTTGAAGAAAAAATTTTATTATACGGGTCTTCCGCGACTTATGTTGCGAAATATCCGCCATTACTAATATTAAAAACTGAGGGTCGTTACAACCTCATATGTCAAAAACCCTGGAATGCTTAGTCTTTAAAATATTAAAAATGTTCTTATATCGAAAACTATTTCTTCAACCAAAGATACTTAAATCTGACATATATTAAGAGATTCAAACACTTTAGATTCAAACACTTTAAATTATCAACCTGTTCTAATTTCGAAAATCATTCGAATATGCACATAAAATCTTTTGAAACATCTAAGAAGATCTTAGTGTATCCTAGAATACGAAAACTTTCCATGATTATCCAAGTGCACCAAATTCCAGCTTATTAACCATATATATATATATATATATATATATTATGAAACACAGCATGATTTCCTTACCTCCATTTCGAAGGTTGAAGGTTGAGTTTGCTACTTTTCTTCTTTTGTTCGAAATGGGTTCTTAGTTGTATCTCTCTGTTATCCTTTCTATTTCACGAAGGTTTCTCACATATATTGTGCATATGTATCATATAAAGTTGATTAGACAAAGCAACTAGGTGACGAGTTATTTCCCCCTTATGTTAAGAAATCTCATGTTAATGTTTATCCTTTTAATTTTACATAGCTATAGAAACTTGTCTTAGGCTTTATTGGAATTGCTTCCATTTAAGACAGTATTCTATTTAAAATATTTAAATCCAGTAGAAGTTACCTTATATACGAAAACTTCCTTTAGGTTCTTGGCACCCCATCGAAAACTTCTTAATAGTAAGTTTACTGCAATTACTTATTTTTATACTAACAATTATAGTTCCTTAGCCAAATATTATTATCATCTCTATACATATCATAAAATTAATTACACAAGTGCATGGATTAATGTATATGCATGAAAAGAGTATAAGGTTTCGTTTGCTGACAATCAATGAGGATTCTGCACCAGACTTGTGGACAAAGTTGGAGGAGCTGCATCTCGGGAAAAACCTAACCGCAAAGTTAGATCTGAAGAGGGAGCTGTACCGGTTGAAGATGGAGGAAGGTGAAATATCATAGATCATATTAGCGTGTTCAACGGACTTGTGGATCAACTTATAAAAATTGATGTAAAGCTAGAGGAAGAAGATAAGGCCCTTTTACTTCTTACCTGCTTCGTGATTCTTATGATAATTTGGTCAAAATCATCTTATACGGAAAGACAACAGTGAAGATGCTGAATGCACAGTCAACTTTCTTGGCGCATGAAAATAGAAGCCGATCAAATTATGGATATAGCCAAAATTCGACGTTGGTTATACACGGGGAGAATCGTAAAGGAAGGTTCCACGTCGGAGAAATTGGAGGTAACAGCAGGTCCTTAGCAAAGAAAGGGGGGAAGGGCATTGTGTGCTACAAGTGTTGTGAGCCGGGACACATCAAGAGAAACTATCTGACTTGGGGAAGGACTAGAATGGCGAGGAAGATTCCACAACGATGATAGCAGAAGATTATCTTTGAGACGTTCTCACAGTCTCCAATGATGACGCTCGTTCTCAGGATGAATGCATATTAGATTCGGGTTCCAAGTACCATGTTTGCTTTAAGAGAAAATATTTTGATACGTTCCCAAAAATACGCAGGGGTTCGGTCTCCATGTCTGATGGATATCTTCGCGATGTTCGTGGTGTTTGAACGGTAAAATCAAACGGTTGACGGATGGTGCGAACTTTGGATGCTGTGATTTTTGTCCCAAATTTGTGCAGGAATTTAATATCCTTGAGTCAGTTAGATTCCAAGGACTATGAGAGTTTCATAGCAAGGGAGTGTAAAATCACACGTGGCGGAAAGGTCCTACTGAAGGGAGAAGAGCGTAGCGGTTTGTATCGTCTGGCTGGAATGTGGTACATAATACTGGACTTTGATGGGTTTACAAAAATTGCACGCGCCTGGTGGAAATGCAGACGATGGTGAGAAGGGAATTCATGCTGGAGAAGGGCGTCGAAGTCCCTCTTCAGAATCGACGGGTAGAATCGGTTCGACAGCTGCACATAGGATTGGTCACGGGTGAATCAAGTGGGTAAGACCTGAATATTTTATTCGGATATGTGTAGCTGGTACAAGGAAGGCCAACGGACGTACGAACGGGTTACTCTCAAACAGACTCACTGGAATGAGCGCTTGAAGAAAGGTGTTGACTGAGGCTGGAGGGGGAGAATTTATGGGTTCCAGCCAATAGACAAACCGACAAAAAGATAATATTATGAATATTATATTATAATATTATTCTATATATATAATACATTAATGAACGGTTCATATTGAAGGGCGACGCGACGGATTCCTGCAACCGATTTCGAGCGGTCCAGAAGAGCTGTAAACGTCTATAAATAGGCCTCATTGTTCATCTGTAAAAATCACCCCAAAGCAAAGAAGCAAAAGCCAGTGAGAGAGAGAAATAGTGAGAGGAAATTTATTTGGGTGGATAAGGGTGAGAGCGAGTTTAGTTTTACTAGGTAGTTTGGAATAAGTGCAAATACATTACCAGGAAGGGGTCTGGAGTTTGGGTTTAAACACGAGTGTTAATTTATACGGTATAATATTCTCAATATAGTAAAGCCGGTGCTCTATGCGGAGGTAGGCGGTATTGGCCCAACCACGAAATCTCGTGTTTTCTATCGGCGTCATTTCGGTTTCATATTGTCTAGATAAAATTATCGCGAGTCCAAAATCAACCTTCCGCTAGGCCAAAAAATTACAGCTCAACCCCAACGAAAACAAAGTTGATAAGAAGAATCACTTACCGGATGCCAAGCAAGAACTACTGATACTAAATAAAATTTAATAATAAAACCAATAAAATATTTAATAGATAAATTAAAGTATTCCAATACAATATCCAAATAAACGACGAGTAATGATGTATATGTTTATGCATATTCATTTCATCATGAAATGGCATTTGGTGGCATATCCCTAACACCATTTGCTGTGTTCGAAAGTATATCCGTCAGCAATGACGCGCCCACGACGAGGAGTATAGTCGAAGCTTAATCAATAATAAACCATAGAAGAATAAAAAGAGCAACCGAATACTTGTGTTAAAATGGTTGTTAAGAATAAAGAAAGGAGAGGGGGTGGTGACATGGTAGGAGAGTATGGTGCAAAGTTCCATCCTGATTAAGAGCATCTCCAACCGAAGGAAAACCCAAATTTGTTTACAAACTCAAAATGTAGTAATTCTTCTCCAATCGGTAAACTCATTCTCAAACTCAAAGGACTATATTTTAAATATTCACTTCTACACCAACTTTTACAATTTTTTAACACTGCCTATAAATGAATGACTTACGAAAAGAATAACATTCTAATATTATAGTACATCTAAATAAATAAAAAACTATTGCGAATAAATTTTATAATTAAAAAAACTTTCTATTTAGTCTTTACATATAACAATTTATTTTTATTTTTATAAGGATGTTTTATTTTTAAAACGAATAAAAGGACTAAAAATGTAATTATGAAATACAAAACTCATTTGATACGTTCAAAATTATAGATGCGTTTATTAGAGAGAGAAAGTGAAAAATCCATTTTGGGATTGGTTTTTAGATTCGGTTGGAGTGATTTTAGGATATTGTTTTTTTGTTTTCCAAAACTATTGGAGATGATGTAAGAGGAGTGATGAATATTACACACACGTGAGAAGAATAAAGAAGACTCGGATTTGCAAGAGAAGAAAAGACTCCCGTGATAGAGAGAATGTGGTTTTTTCATGGTGACGATTCAATACCTTACCAGAATAACATGAAGTAGCTATCCGAATAGCCTCAGTTTAAAAACAAAATACGTTGAGGAAAACCAAGAGATTTGTTTTCTTGTTGGAATTATGCATAATTTCGTTATGTGTTGGCTCTATTTAGCCGGTCACTATTTGTTATGTTTTTGTGTTTCTTTTCTAGTTATATAATTACATTTACTGTGTATTGTTTAGTTCATAACTTGATTAATGACGGTGAAGGGGCAAAGGGAAAATAATAATCTCATAGCAGAACTGAAGGAAGAGAGAACAATTGCTTGAATATCACAAGTGTTTTTTTTTTCGAAACGATCGCTTCAATATCATTAACAAACATACATGGACTAAATAGCCCGGGGGGGGTCTATCCGGTAATATCAATCCGGAAGACAATAAAGGCTCACACGGAGCATGAACAAACCAAACCAAAAGAAGAAAAAAGCCGACAGAAAACAAGACATAGAAAAATTGCCTGTCCCCCTCGAACGTGAAGTCGATTAGAAGCTTTCTAGGACATGCGGGATTTTATCGCAGGTTTATCAAAGATTTTTCTAAGATCGCACGTCCTATGTCTAGATTGTTAGAGAAAGATGCCCCGTTTGATTTTAATGACGAATGTCTGCATGCTTTCAATTTACTTAAGGAAAGACTTATCGCAGCACCTATTATGGTAGCCCCTGATTGGGGGCTGCCCTTTGAACTAATGTGCGATGCTAGCGACTATGCAGTTGGGGCCGTGCTAGGGCAGCGTAAGGACAACCACTTCAGACCGATCTACTACGCGAGTAAGACGCTAGACGCAGCCCAGGCCAATTACACGACCACCGAAAAGGAGCTGTTGGCCGTCATTTTCGCTTTCGACAAGTTCAGGTCATATCTAATCCTATCTAAAGTTATTGTTTTTACTGACCACTCTGCCCTTAAGTACTTGTTAGCAAAGCCCGATGCCAAGCCACGGCTAATTAGGTGGATCCTGCTACTGCAAGAATTCGACATCGAGATTCGCGATAAGAAAGGTGCAGAGAACTTGGCGGCGGATCACCTCTCTCGACTAGAGGAGTCCGAGATATATCAGAAGGACGAAAGGGCGATACACGATCGGTTCCCAGACGAGCACCGCTACGCGATACATGTGGTAAGTGACGACACTCCCTGATTCGCAGATTATGCTAACTATCTCGTTGCAAGGGTCCTACCAAAGGAGTACACGAGTCAGCAAAAGAAAAACTTCTTTTCTGAGTTAAGGTACTACTTTTGGGAAGACCCGTATCTTTTCAGGCGATGTGCAGACCAGGTAATACGGCGATGCGTGGCAGCCCCAGAATCGACGCAGATCCTTAGACATTGTCACAATGGACTGACCGGAGGACACTACGCAGCAAACAGAACCGCTCAGAAGGTGTTAGAGAGTGGATTTTACTGGCCCACGATCTTCAAGGACGCCCAAAGGTACGTTGACACTTGTGATCAGTGTCAGCGCGCAGGTAATCTCTCCAAACGCGACGAAATGCCTCAGAATTTTATTTTGGTATGTGAGATATTCGATGTGTGGGGTATAGATTTCATGGGTCCATTTCCTAGCTCATACAATAGTAAGTACATCCTAGTTGCCGTCGATTATGTGTCTAAGTGGGCCGAGGTGCAAGCCTTACCCACAAACGACGCTAGGGTAGTCGTTAGATTTTTGCAAGCGTTATTTTCACGTTTTGGGGCACCTAGATGCATTATTAGTGATAGAGGCACTCACTTTTGTAACACCCAGTTTGCACGCACTTTAGAACGTTACGGTGTTAAACATAGCCTATCCACCCCGTACTATCCCCAAGCTAGTGGTCAAGTCGAAGTCGTGAATCGCGAGTTGAAACGCATTCTAGAGAAAACTATAGAGAGGAACCGTAGGGAGTGGGCGAACAAGTTAAATGATGCACTTTTGGCATATAGGACTGCGTATAAGACTCCCATAGGCACCACACCATATAGACTAGTCTATGGAAAAGCATGCCATCTTCCCGTAGAAATAGAGCATAAGGCATATTGGGCCATCAAGTCCTTGGATCTTGATTTGGGGAACGCCGGCGGAAAGCGGCAACTCCAAATCAACGAGTTAGACGAGTGGCGTTTATCGGCTTACGATAACGCTCGCATGTATAAGGAACGCTCCAAAGCCTATCACGATCAAAAGATTAGGCAAAGACGAGAGTTTCAAGAGGGGGACCAAGTCCTTCTTTTTAACTCTCGACTTAGGCTTTTTCCTGGCAAGCTTAGATCACGCTGGTCAGGACCGTTCACTGTCACCCGTGTTTTCCCTTACGGTACTGTTGAGATTTCAGGTATGGAGCAGGGGACTTTTAAGGTGAACGGCCATAGGTTAAAGCATTATCAGGCGAGGAAGACGTGACCGAGAAGGAAGTGCTGTACCTGGACTTCCAAACTTGAGCGAACGAGACGTCCAGCTAAAGACGGTAAAGTAAGCGCTTCTTGGGAGGCACCAGGTATTCTTATCTATTTCTTAAAACAAAAAAAAAAATTAGTGCGGTCACGGCCAACTGCTTAAGCAGTCACAGCCGTGACGTGCGTACATATGCACACTGCCAAGAGTCACGCCCAGAGGCTTAAGCCATCACGGCCGTGACCCAGAGGGAGCTCTCATCGACCCTTCTGCCCCATGTCACGGCCAACTGCTTAAGCAGTCACGGCCGTGACCGAGTCCAGAGGCACTTACTGCCTGTTGTCACAGCCAACTGCTTAAGCAGTCACGGCTGTGACACCTACGGCCTCAGAAAAAAAAATAAAAAAAAATAAATAAATAAAAATAATAAATAAATAAAAATAAATAAAAAAATAAAAAAAAAAATTCATCTCGACTTGGTCACGGCCTATGACGCGATCGTCACGGCCGTGACTGTCGACAGAGGCAATACTGCCTCGCGTCACGGCCAGGTGACCCACTGGTCACGGCCGTGACGCTTGCGACTTTAAAGGCAATTAGCCTTTCTTTCTCCCTATTTCTTCTCTTTTCTTTCTCTCTCTCGCGATTTTTCTCTCCCACCAACACTACCACCCACAAATCACCTTCATCCACCCTATCACCGCCACAAGTCGACGCCGCCGCCACCCAATCCGGCGATAACCTCCTAAAATTCACGGAGATTCTTCCCTAGCTTAATTCAAACTTCAAGGTATGAACTTTCTTCTTCTTTGCACTATTTCGATCTAAATCTTGGAGAATCTCGTCGAAATTGTTAATTTTTGGATATGAATCTGTTCTTAATTGTTCATTACATGATATATCTACTATTGGGTATGCTTAATTCGTTGAAATTAGTTGCGAATTTTCGGATTTTGATGAAGAACCCTAATTTTCGAAATTGGGGCTTTTTGAATTGAGACCAATTTTGTGTTTGACTTGCTCTAATTATTGGTAGATACATGCTAGGAGCTCTTCAATCATGCTTAATTACGTGAATTGACGTTGAATTGCGACATGTTTACGAAGAACCCTAATTTCGATTTTGGGGCTTTCCGAAATTAAGCCCAATTTCGTGTTCTTCGTGCTATTTTATGATGATTACATGCTATTGACATGTTGGGTATGCGTAATTTGTTGATTTGGAACATTAATCTTGGATTTGATATGCTTACCCCAACTTGCCCGCGACGTGTTCGACAAAATGCCGCTTTGAACTTTTGCATGTCCTGTAAATATTTTGGTCGAGTCAAGCTGCTTTGAATTTAATTGCTACTATCTCTTTGAGCTCACACTTTCACTTTCAGGTACTATGGGTAAAAGTCGATCCTCAGCCTCACGTGACCCGGCCTCGCGTTCGCCCGTTCGTCAAAGGCGACGCGGGCCCCCGCCGACAATGCTAGAAGCCATGGGTCAGTTCACTGACGAGGCCCAGACGGCGCGTTACACCAGGCTGAAGGGAATGGAGTTCATAGCCATGGACCAAATCGACCATGAGATGCTGGCGAAGCACCACATCGACCAGCAGGTCGCCCAGTACTTATCACTCAGTGGGTGGAACACATTCCTGGGCATCGACGAACCGGCGTACAAGGAACTCACCTTGGAGTTCCTTGCCACGTTCTCCTACGACGAATACGGCGACAGCAAGCTCAGATTCCGGGCGTTCAATGAAGAGCAGATCGTGATGGACGACAACCTGTGCCGTGCACTTGGCGTACCACGCCCACACCCACACCAGCCCTACGCCACTTATTTCGATCAACCGGGCGGACGACAGGGTTGCTGGGCTGACATCGCCCGACCCGGCGAACCAGCGTATAGCGCGAAGACGTCGAAGGCGTCTGCACTAAGGAGCCCAGGACTGCGCTACATTCACCGCCTCTTGACGACCTCGCTTACACCGAGGGGTGACTCACACGGAGCAGTCACCCTCCGCGTCTTATTTTACCTGGCCAAGCTCCAGCGAGGCGAACGGGTCCATTTGGGGATGGCGGTGGCCCACGCCTTCAGCGCTCAGGCGGAAGCAAGACGGAATGGGAAGATCGCTGTAGGACCACTCATCACCAAGGTGATCAAGGGATTAGGCTACTGGCCAGAGAATGCGCCCGAGATGGAGATTGTAGGCGGGCGCCACCCAGTGAACGAGGAGGCATTAGTGAAGATGAAGATGCTCGTGAAGGCGCCCACCTGGACTCGCGCTAACAAGGTGTACATCTGGCACGAGATGTATCGCGGCCAGACCGACCACGGGGCCGTCCCCGACGACCAGCTCTACCTCGAGGGTCCCCTCCCAGTGGAGACAGACACGACAACTACAGGGCCCTCCTACTCATCCGGCTACCACCACGGCGAGTCATCCGACGTCGCCCGCTTCGCATCTACAGCGGACCTTGAAGCACTGCGCCAGGACATGATGCGCATGAACGCCGACTCGCTACAGAGGGACGACGAGCTCCAGCGATACAACGAAGAGACTCGGCGCCGACAGGAAGAGTACGAGCGCCTGAACGAGGAAGCCCACCGCCGTTACGACGCAGAGCTAGAGCGTTATAACCAGGCCCTTCAAGCCATGGACACGACGCTCAAGTATTCCCAGCAATCGATGGCTTTCCTGCGCCCGAGGCCACCATCACCACAGCCACCGCCGCCACCTCCTTAGGATCTCTTCTTTTTCCTTTATGACATCGCGTTTTCTTCCGTAGTCGCGTGTGTTTCATTTATGACATTGCGCTTATAACTATGTTTCTAGTTAATCTTATGACTACTCTCTTTTCGTGTCTATTGCTCTCTAGCTAGCGCCAGGATACGCATAATGGAATACAACACGACCTTCACGCGCATAATAAACAACTACGACACGACCACGTCAGGGGAGTCCCGTTCTTTTAAACTCTTTTTCCTTCGCTTTTATCAATTTTTTTACGTTGAGGACAACGTCTGACTTAAGTGTGGGGAGGGGAATTCAGTTTTAGAACTTACGTGAAAATGTTTAAATTTTTATGACGTGTCCGTGAGTCGTTGAGTTCGTTGGAAAGGCATGAATTACTGAATCAGGCATGATTGTTTGCGCTTATCTCGAGTTGGTCTGCATTCTATGAAATTTTGTGAGCAATTAGGACATGCATGACTGATTGAATCTTATCTGCCTGAATAGATATAGCACTGTTTTGAGAGATCCGTACACATAACCCTGTTTCGTGTGAGAGTTTGAGCCTGACGTGCTCCCGCTCATTTTTCTTGGTTGTGTGACGTGCCTAGTCTATATCTCTCTAGAACTTGCCTGTCTGATGCGTGTTGAAACTGTTTTGGTGTGTTAGTGTGAAAATGATGAGGGCAATAGGAATCAAGTCCAGGGCCAAAATTTTCTTAACCATGACGAACCCCATTAGTTAGCCACGTTGAGCCTGAGCCTATTCGTTGCTTACCTCGTATGTTATAAAATGCCCCTGACCCGAATAAGCCTCCAGAAATTTTATGAGCCTGAGTTGATTAGAATAAAGCAGAAGTCGAACTTGAAAGTTACTGTTCCAGTGTTTGATTTGATGTTCTTCTCTGCTATTCGTGAAATGACTCGTCCCTTACTTGACCGTTTTCTGAAATGACCCGATCCCTTGCATAAGCCTGCCCATAAACCTTTTGGCAAGATATAGGTTTTGGTAATAAGTATCCTTAGGTACACGGCATTCGCTGTGACGATGTATTCTATGCGACAAAAGCCGAACCTTGATGTTTTTAGGGAATAAGGGCAGTGCACAAAAGTAGAGCGTAACTAAGGTGAAAGGGCAGAAAATGAAAGGGAACTGAGTCGAGAGGGTCGGGCAGAAAAGTCTAGATTTCAGAGCGAGAACGTTGAGTCTTATGTTGGGACGTGTGACTGTCTTTTTTATCATGCTATATTCTCTGATAATTTTCGAGCACGTGTCCTAGCTCTAAGATTAAGTGGTCATTATTTATGCTTGCCGCTTCATGATTGTTCGACCCGTTTTTTCCCCGAAAAGACCCTCAGATTTATACTTGACCTTTGAATAGTAGAGATGCGATTAATTTGCAAGTTTATGGTAGGGGTTGGACTAGTGCACGAATTGAGCGACTCATCTTATGCTACCCTATACACTTGAGTGAATTGAGTGAACCCTTGTGAGGTATAGGTCTCGATTTGCAGCGCTAGGAAGCTCATGATTGATAAGTGCAGGTCATTAGTGTAATGTCCGTGATTGTTTACTTGATTTCCTATCGTGCTTTCTATGCTTTGATGAAAAATTGCGAACAATCATGCCGTTATCCTGATTGGATGCCTTTTCTGAACTCTAATTTACTTGAGGACAAGCAAATGCTTAAGTGTGGGGAGGTTTGATAAACGTATTTCAATGCGTTTATCATAGTATTTATTTGGGGTATAATAGAACCTTAGCAATGAATTCATGCATTTATTCGATATATTTACACTTATTTTGTTGTTGAAGGAGCTTAGGACGAGTTTCGGGCGAAAAGGAGCGAAAACGAGTCAAAACGGCTCGAAAAGGGGTAACACTGCCCACGGTCACGGCCGTGACGAATAATGTGTCTGGCCGTGACGAGACAGAGAGCGGAGTTAATAACACTGACCATGGTCACGGCCGTGACGGACTTTGCACCAGACCGTGACACTCAGCAGAGAAGCAGGACGAAGACACTGTCGGTCGTCACGGCCGTGACGACCCTTGCACCAAACCGTGACGCAAGGCAGAGACTGGCGCTGATGACGGTCACGGCCGTGACGTTCAATGTGCTTGGCCGTGACCTTTGACAGAAAGTGACGAGATGCGAGCGGTGTTGGTCACGGCCGTGACGGCCCATGTCCCAGGCCGTGACCGGCACGGGAATCAGTAGAAAAAGCCCAGATTCGATCCAGAAATGAGAGAACTTACCAGAGATTAACCCTAATCACTCTAGAGACGAAAATTCGCACAAAAGAACGTAGAATCGCATCCCGGAGCGCAAGAGACGGATCATCGACGAGATCACGCCGAATTTGTCGACGAACGAAGAATCTTCAACGCTCCCATCGTAGATCATCCGTATATCAAGAACATGAATTCTTCGCCTTTATCCTTTATTTCTTTCGTCGTTTTCTCGTCTATCATGCATAGCTAAATCCCTTTTGTGTTTGGGATTAGATGAACGCTAGGATTAGTCGTACTTAAGACATATTTATCGTGATTTGCGTATTTGGACTATTTATTGTTCTATGAAATTGCTTCTTCGCTTTAATATGTCTATGTGTTAAAGTGAATGTATGGAAAATCGTTTAGGGCGACAGCTAAACAACGATTAGGCCGTTCGTAGGAGATAGGATTCGAGTATAGGGCGAAAGCAAATACTCGATCCTCGCTATTAGTAATTACTGAATTTTAGATCCCCACGAGCGTTTAGGGCGACAGCAAATTCGCGAGTGGGTAGAAAAATTACTGCGATTTAGTCAAGAATCACGTAGGCACGATATTTCATTGTCTTAGGCGATCACACCTAGCGGGATTCGAATCCCGAGCACATCTTTGTCATCTGAAACTTCATATCAGTTCTAAGCGTGTTCTTTGAATCTCTAGTTGATTTAGGAGCGATCTGTTAGGTTAAGTCGTGACACAATTTGCGTATGTTATTTAGGTTAAATATCGAGTCGATAGGTCATTACTAGTACTTGATTTATTCCTCGTGTTCGATACTCGTTTACTCACTTTACTGCACTACAAACGATAGGTCCACTGCCTATCGCACGTCGGTGATAGTAATTTAGTATTCGTTTTAATTATTACTTGTCGCACTTTTCATTCACACACCACGTGTCGATCAACAGTCTTTCAGAGTTCGGCGTCATTAGGAACATATAGACGTCTTCTATAGTATAAGGTTCCATTATCTCTTATGGTGAAGTCCGATGTTCTTTGTTCTGGTTGTACTTCTTTGATTTTCAGATATAATTCGTCGTTCTCCTAGGCCTTCGTAAGCTGCTCCATCAATGTAGGTCGAAGTGTTAACGCCGCTAGTCTTGTTTCAATTTCACCCATTGGTATTAACTTTACTTCAAGTTTCTGTAGTTCCGTGTTTACAGTCTTACGGCTCAACGCATCGTGACTACATTTGCTTTTCCCGGATGGTAGCTAATCACGCAGTCATAGTCTTTGACCAACTCAAGCCATCGTCGTTGTCTCATATTTAATTCCTTCTGAGTGAAGAAGTATTTGAGACTTTTGTGGTCAGTGAAAATCTCGCATCACTCGCCGTATAAGTAGTGCCTCCAAATCTTGAGAGCGAAAATGACAGCGGCCAGTTCTAAGTCGTGCGTTGGATAATTCTTCTCATAATCTTTGAGTTGTCGCGAGGCATATGCTACGACATTTCCATTCTGCATTAGAACATATCCGAGGCCATTCTTAGACGCATCACTATAAATAGAAAACCCTCCAGTTCCTGTGGGAATAGTTAGCACTGGGGCCGTAGTAAGTCGTCGCTTAAGTTCTTGAGAGCTCTGCTCGCAAGCGTCGTCCCATTGAAATGGAGTATTCTTCTTCGTTAATTTCGTCAGGGTTGATGCAATTTTGGAGAAATCTTTGATAAACTTCCCGATAATACCCAGATAGTCCGAGAAAACTTCGTATTTCTGTGACATTCGTCGGTTGAGGCCAGTTGTTAATAGCCTCGATCTTTGCTGGGGTCAACAGAAATTCCATCTCCTGAGATAACGTGTCCGAGAAATGCGACTTGATTAAGCCAGAATTTGCATTTCTTGAATTTCGTATACAACTACTTTTCTCGTAATATTCCCTGTACGGTCTTCAAGTGTTGTTCATGCTCCTCCTTGGTCTTCGAATAGACGAGAATGTCATCGATGAATACGATGATGCATTTGATCTAGGAATGGTTTGAATATCCAATTCATCAGGTCCATGAATACTGCTGGCGCGTTAGTCAGCCCGAAAGGCATGACTAGAAATTCGTAGTGTCCACAGCGGGTACTAAAAGCTATTTTCGAAACATCCTCCTCTCGAATATTCAACTGGTGATATCTCGATCTTAAATCTATCTTCGAAAAGATAGTCACGCCTTGCAATTGGTCAAATAAGTCGTCAATTCGAGGGAGGGGGTATTTGTTCTTGATCATAATCTTATTCAGCTCTCTATAATCGACGCATAGCCGCATTGATCCATCTTTCTTCTTAACGAACAGAACTGGTGCTCCCCATGGTGAGAAGCTCGGCTGAATGAACCCTTTTTGCAACAGTTCATCCAGTTGCTCCCTCAATTCCTTCAGCACAGCTAGAGCGAGAAGGTACGGTGCCTTAGAGATTGGTGCAGCTCCTGGTGCTAGATCGATTGTGAATTGAATCTCACGATCCGGCGGAAGTCCGGGTAAGTCTTCAGGAAATACATCGGGAAAGTCTTGTACTACTGGAACTTCTTCTAACTTGAAAGACGCACGTTCTTCGGATGATATTGCAAGTATCAGATAAGCTTCGCATCCTGTCTTGAGCAAACGATGTGCCTTCATTGCTGAAATCTTGGGAATTTATTACCCTTTCTAGTTCCCACGAATGTGAATGCTTCGGTGTCTTCTAGATTAAAGGTCACTTTTTTACGGTTACAGTCAATAACTGCTCCGTACTTCGATAGCCAGTCCATTCCTAGGATTACTTCATAATCGTCCATTGGAATGACTATCAGGTCAACGGGTAAGGTCCTATCGTTCACTATTACTAGGCTATCTCGTAAGATTTGGTTGGTTCTCGTAGAGGTTCCATGGGGAATGGTAACATTGTATTCATAGATAACTAGGTCAGGTGTAACCCCGAGTCTCGCCACGTAGTTAGTAGATGCAAATGAATGTGTGGCTCCTGAATCAACTAATATGCATGTCGCGGCTGAATGGATAAGGAGAGTACCTACCACCACAGACGAGTTGTTCTCCGCCTCCTCAGAAGTTAGCATGTATACTCTAGCAGGTACCGTAGGTGGCCTAGCTTGAACCGGTGCTTGACTTCCAGACGCAGTCTCCGGGCATGCCTTGGAAAAGTGGCCTGTCTTGCCACACTTATAACAGATTGCATTCTGAGAGTAGCACACGCCCAGCTGTCGCCGTGTGCACTTGGGACATGGAGGTATAGTCATTGGAGGTCTTCCCTGGTTAGGACTAAATTGTTGAGGAGGTCCAGGTCGGTTCTGGAAATTAGGCCTGGCATACTTGGGGTCAAATGGTTTCTTTGGGTCACCTCCACTCCACTTCGGTCCTTGAACAAATTTTCTCTTCGCTTCGTGGGCTCGCAAAATTTGGAGCTCAGCTTGTTCCGCCATTAAAGAGCGTTCCGCCACTTGAGCATAGGTGGATCCTTGCGATCCGGCCATGTTTACATCTCTATACAGTTCAGGTTTCAGGCCTTCTAGAAAACGCTCCACCTTTAATGCATCTGTGCTCACCATGTGAGCTGCAAATCGGGACAATTGTTCAAATTTTCTAATGTATTCCGCTACTATCATGGAGCCCTGTCGTAGATTGATGGATTCGTTCATTCGTTGGGCTCGCACAGGGGCGGTGAAGTATTTGCTCCTAAAGAGCTCCTTAAACCTTTCCCATGCCATTGTCGTAGGGTCTTCAAAGGCGAGAATAGTATCCCACCAATGACCTGTACTTCCCTTCAGTAGGAAGGTAGCACAAAATACCTTTTCTTCTTCATGTATCCTACTATACTGGAACATACTTTCCAATGTTCGTAGCCAATCCTCAGCTGCGGTAGGATCAATGGCATCTTCAAATGTCGGGGGATTAAGCTTACGAAATCTTTCCCCTACTATCTCGACCCTTTCTGCTTGAGAAAGTCCGCTACTAGATGGTCCGCCTGTATTTCTTTGTTGCATAATTTCTTGAATTTGAGTGGATTCCTGGCGAACGAGTTCAGTGAGTTGAAGGATCGCCGTATCTCGATTGTCGACATGAGTTGCGGGATGCTTGCCCTTATCCGGTCCCCCACTACCGTCACCCCGTGTTCTACCCATTCTTTTTCTATATTCTAATAGTCCCTAAGGCCAATAAATCATGCTCATACAACATTCATAGAAACATGAAACTTACTAGCAAGGCCGCTTCCGTGCTTTCGAGTGTATGTACATGGACAGTCTACAGAACTTGTAACCGAAAGCTCTGATACCACCTGCGGCCCCTTACTTCTACCGCCCATTCATATTATTATTTTATGTGACTGCATGTGATATAAATAAAATCTATATACGAAAATGCATACAAAATTTTTCCTTTTATATAAAGGAAGCTCTTCTGTACAATACAAAATATTCCTAGGACATAAATACAAGGTGAGCGCGCATGCGTGTTCAAAATAATCTATAGGCCCGCCACTCAGGTCGCATCCATGTACACACTTCCACCTCAAAAGTCCTCCGGAAGCTTCAAAAATTGGCCTTGCATTCGTAAAGGTCACGTACCGTGATCCCGTGAACCTACAACACATAAATTCATGGAATGAGCTTATAAAGCTTAGTAAGTGAAAGCCATGCATGCTATGCACGTGTCCTAAATTCGCAAAGGCATCCGCACCAATGCTTCCTAGACCTTATCTTTTTCCTTGTCTTGTCTTGTCATGTAGGGCCCTTAGCTATCTTGCTATGCACCATCATGGAGCTCGAATCCACACGGGATAAATAATCATATAAGTGGCAATACCCACTCAAGGGACACTAACCCTAGGGCGCTTTTTCTGTCCCAAGGTGGTTTCATACGCCACGCGGACGCTTCACACTGGTAGCCTAATCTGAGGTAGTCAACACTAGAGGTACTCTCGGTGCCGCTTACACCCTCAGCTCACATCCTCCAGGTTTCACTATCCGCCATGAGGGCATTAGCCCTAAAATCATGTCTTGCCTTGTACATGTCATGTCTTGACGGTAGCACCATGCGACGTCACCATGGTAGCATAGAAGAGCCGTGACTCAACTGTGAGTCGACATCAGACGCCCATATCGGCGAATCTTTACCAAGCGATCGTGTATTATGCACGCTATCATATCCTGTCTTTTATTCTAATCGTGCGTGCATATGCTCATGTCATGAATACGTGTCATGCCATCATATCATATAAATAAATCATGCGTGTCATGTAACGCAAATAATTCACGTAGGAAGTCACGTAATATCATAGAAACACATAACACATAATTTCATGCACATACAATTATGTGTTGTAGTTGGGACTTCCACTTACCTGGTGTCCTTAGCTACTTAGCTTATCGTACTGTAAATTGGTAACCTTCGAACCCTAATTATAGAAACATATAAAATTAGGGTATCCTAGTCTAGTTACAGTTTCACGAAAGTGGCTTAGTTTAAAAACCCTAGTTTTGACTTTTTATAAATTTCGAAACCCTAAAGTCTTGAATACCTTGTCTTGAATTTCATAGGTTTCGAAATTTCCTTCAGACATATACATTTTTTTACAAAGATTTCGAGATTTAATTATGGGATTTCGAAGTCAAGTTCAAGATTTGATCTCGATATGGATCTCGAGTTTAATTGTGGGATTTCGACATGTTTCTAAAGTGGATCTTGACATAGTTCTCTTGTTGCATAAATCTCGACATGGACTTCAAATTTTTAACATGGATTTCGAGATACATGGTAAAATGAATCTCGATATGTTCTTGAGATAAATCCTAAAATGGATCTCGATATAACATAAACAAGAATTCGATGTCAACATTAAAGATGGATTTCGACATGTATCTCGAGTTTCATCTCCAACATTTCGAAGTTAATTTCAACATAGATCTCGACGTGAATCTTGAGATAGATGTCGAGCTTGATTTCTAATTTCTACTAAACATGAATCTCGAGTTTCATCTCGAGTTTCATCTCGAGATTCCATCTCGAGTTTTTGAGTTTCTACATTTTTCCTGTCCTTACCTTTTTATCTCAAAATCAATTCTGCAAAACTAATACAGTTTCGAGATTCCTAATCTGGAGAAATTATATCACTCGAAAACACCTTTTTGTTATGGAATTCATCTACCCTTCGATCAAAATGTATTTTTCCTAAGAACAGTATAAATATCGTATGAGCCTTAAACTATTTTTAAACCCCCAAGAACTAACTTATGCAAACCCTAATCATATCTAATTTCTTCCAAGCTTAATAATTCCTAGAACCTGTTAATATAAGAGTAAAAACATGAATTTAGAGTAAGAAAATTATACCTACTCCAAGCCTTGGTAATACCTCTGTTCAACTTCTTCCTTTTCTCTTTACTTAGGTTTTTCGAGGGTTTGTATTAATGAAATGAAGTTTCGTTTCTTATCCCTAAGTTAACGTGTATAAGTGGATAAATGACATGGACAACTAGTAAGTCCTTCCCAACTAAGCAATCGATACTTATCTCATCCTTCGAAATATCCTAATATATTTTGATCTCGAGTTTCAAGGATGTCGAGCTTTATCAATCTCGAGTCTTCAAAGGTTTCGAGATTTAAAGCTCTCGAGTTCTAAGGATTTCGAGGTCTTAATGTAAGTTTTAAAGATGTCGAGTTGTTCCAATGTTTCGAACTCCTAATGCATCGAAATCTATTTGTTTGAATTTTTTAATTTCGACATTCATGTTCCTAAGCTTAGAAGTCGACCTTCTTTTGAAATTACAATTCTCGAGGCTCGAGGATTTCGAGATTCATAGATCTCGGAATTCCTTGTTTCGAAATCCTAATGCATCAACAATCTCTATCTAGCCTTTTTGAAATCTATTCTTACCAATTCGTGTTCCTCAAAACGTGGTATTAACACTTAATATACTAGATCAAATTTTCTAGGTTAGCATGCCATGTACTAGAAACCCGAAAATCAATAACTAACCTAAATTCAAAGTCTACTTTCCAATTCACACATGTCATGTTGGCATATAATATGAAATTATTTAAGCACATAAAACTCTCAAAACGTGTCTCATGCAGTCACGTAAGCCACATAATGCATATTTATTGGCCGGCTTACTTACGTGACTCGGGTATTACACAAACTCACTAACTCAATTCTATGATAAAACGGAGACGGGGCAAAATACCAAACTACCCTCCATGTCTAACATGAGTTAGTTCAATACATTGGTCAAGGATTTCGTAATTTCCTGTCACCGTCCACATAGGACACTTGTCTCGATTACTTACGAGACAGTGAATCCGTACTCGGTGGTCTAAGTCCGACAATCACAAATCGTTATCAAGACCGCATCTGGCCCGCTGACCCATGCAACAGCAAATCGTGTCGAGGGGAAACAGTGACAGTCGAGACTTCGAAGTCAACTCAGTCAAAGCCCCTTTAGGCCTAAGGTTCCCGTACACTGCTATAGTGTTGTTGCGGCGCCCCTGACTTCTACCGTCCATTCTTATTACTATTTTATGTGACTGCATGTGATATAAATGAAATCTATATGCAAAAATGCGTATAAAATTTTTCCTTTCATATAAAGGAAATTCTTCTGTACATTATAAAATATTACTAGGACATAAATACATAGGTGAGTGCGCATGCGTGTTCAAAATAATCTATTGGCCCGCCACACAGGTCGCATCCATGTACACACTGCCACCTCAAAAGTCCTCCGGAAGCTTCAAAAATCAGCCTCGCCTTCGTAAAGATCACGTACCATGATCCCGTGAGCCTACATCAATAAATTCGTAGAATGAGCTTATAAAGCTCAGTAAGTGAAAGCCATGCATGCCATGCACGTGTCCTAAAATTCGCAAAGGCATCCGCGCCAATGCTCCCTAGACCTCATATTTTTCCTTGTCTTGTCTTGTCATGTAGGGCCCTCGACTATCTTGCTATGCACCATCATGGAGCTCGAATCCACTAGGGATATAAATATAAGTGGCAATACCCACTCAAGCGAGGCTAACCCTAGGGCGCCTTTTCTGCCCCAGGTGGTTTCATACGCCACGCGGACGCTTCACACTGGTAGCCTAATCTGAGGTAGTCAACACCAGAGGTACCCTTGGTGTTGCTTACTCCCTTAGCTCGCACCCTCCAGGTTTCACGATCCGCCATGAGGGCATTAGCCCTAAAATCCTGTCTTGCCTTGTACATGTCATGTCTTAACGGTAACGCCATACGACGTCACCATGGTAGCATAGAAGAGCCGTGACTCAACTGTGAGTCGACATCAGACGCCCATATCGGCGAATCTTTATCGCTCTCAGGCGATCGTATATTATGCACGCTCTCATATCATGCCTTTTGTACTAAACGTGCGTGCATATGCTCATGTCATGAATATGCGTGTCATGCCATCATATATCGTAAACAATTCACGCGTGTCATATAACGCAAATAATTCACGTAGGAAGTCGCTTAAAATCATAGAAACATATAAAACATAATTTCATGCATATACAATTATGTGTTGTAGTTGGGACTTCCACTTACCTGGTATCCTTAGCTATTAGCTTATCGGTAAGTCGCTAATCTTCAAACCCTAAATATAGGAACATATAAAATTAGGGTTTGTTAATCTAATTTTAATTTCACGAAATTGGCTTAGTTTGAAAACCCTAGTTTCGACTTGTGAGTTTCGAAACCCTAAAGATTCGGGTTCTAACTTAAATTAGAAAAATGTCATTTTGAGATTCCTAAGAATCTCGAGCTTGAGTTAAAATAGATCTCAAGCTTAAATCTCGAGACCTTACACTAAATTTCGAAGTTGTTATTAAATAAGTCTTGATACTAACACCATGATAATTCTCGAGTTCTTATACCTAACATAGATATCGACGTTCTTAATAAACCCTCATGAAGATCTCGACATATTCCTAAAATGGATGTCGAGCTTGTTAATATAATATACAATATTTCTAGGTTAAATCTCGAGGTAATCTTTGTAAGATGTTTCGAAATTTGTTACATAAAGTCTCGACATAACATCTCGAATTGGAGCTTACACAGATCTCGAATTTTAAACTAAACATTACAATTTCGATATGATATATAATTTCGACATAAAGATCTCGACATACAAATAAGGGTTTGATATTTATGTTGAAAATAAACCTCGATATGGATTATAGATCTCGAGTTTAGTCATGAGATTTCGACATGAATTACAAAATATATCTCGAGCTAATCCCTACAATAAATCTCGATATCAACATCAAAATAGATCTCGACATCATTCTTATTATTCTAACAAGGTTTCGACATTTACCATACTGGGAACCATATCACTCGTGAACTTCTTACAGAAGTCATCTAAATCCATGTAACATCATGATCCTCAAATAACAATTCCAGTCCTAGAAGTAATTAAGAACACTAAATTTTCGAAAGTATCATATGCTTCATAAATCACTTAGAATTTATCTATAAATACCTATGATCATAAGTCGTATCTTAAGAGTCCCTAGTTTTCTAAACAAAACAACCCATGAATTCCTTATAGTCATTAGCGTGCCCAACTTTTAAACATAATTTCGATATACTAAGTTTAAGTAATATACCTTACCTTGAATTTTCAGATTTTATGATCGACAACTCCCTTAAACTGTTGATTTCCTAGCTTCAATCTTCTTGTTTCGACTTGTGAGCTAAAAATGAGGGTTTCTCTATGATTGTTAGTATATATTTATTAAATGCGATAAGGATTACTCGTTGAAAACTCAATTGATGGGACAACATGATGATATCATCTTTCCCCTATGGCTTAAGTAACATTAATACCTATCCTTAACAACTTGGGCTTAAATTCAAAAATTTACTTAAGGCCCAATTGATTCAATTTATTTTAACCTAATGTTATAAATTTCATTAAACTTTTGATGACTTTCGGAATTTATTCCTACTAATTCGTGTTTTCCAAAAACGTGGTGTCAACAATGAATATAATAAATCAAATCTCCTAGGTTAGTATGTCATGTACTAGAAACCCTAAAATCAATAACTAACCTAAATTAAATTAATTCTTCTACTTTCTAATTCATATATGTCATGTTGGCATATAACATAAAATCATTTAAGCACATAAAAAGTCACAAAACATGTCTCATGCAGTCACGTAAGTCATATAATATGCATGCATACTTATTGGCCGACTTACTTACGGGACTCGGGTATTACAGTTGTCGTCGGTCATTGACACTCCTTGAGTAATAAGCCATGTTCGACCGCACGACTGCGAGTCAGTGTCCATGAAACGACCAAGTCCCTTGATTCGATTCGTATCACAAGTCATGACCTCCGCTTCTAAGCGGGATAACGGATGCTAAGTAAAGAACTCAAATATCCAATAAACGAATAATGTCTTTCAATAAACACACCAAAATTTCTTATTACATAAGAAGTCGAATGATAAATAAGCTAATGCCCTATACAATGTAATCCTCGGATAGCATTCGAGGGCATATTCCTAACAATCTCCCACTTGCACTCAATGCCATGCGCTGCATTATCTAATACCCATATTTTCGAGATGTCTAGCCAGCACTTCCTGTGATAGAGGCTTGGTGAACATGTCAGCCACGTTTTCCTCGGTCGCAATCTTCTGCACGGCTATGTAGCCATAATCAACGAATCCACGTAACACGTGGTACTTTCTTTCTATATGTTTGGACCTGCTGTGAGATCTTATTTTTTCGCTTGAGCAATAGCGCCAGTATTGTCACACCGCAAAGGCAATGGCCTATCTGATACAGAAACAACACCAAGTTATTTCAAGAACTTTCTCATCCAAAAACGTTCCTTGGTTGCCTCTGAGGCGGCTACATACTCTGCTTCGAAGGTGGAATCTGCAGTAGTGCTCTGTTTGGAACTTTTTCAAGACACTGCTCCACCATTGAGCGTAAAGACGAATCCCGAAGTGGATTTTCGGTTGTCCATGTGGCGATCCTACTTTTCTAATTAGGATTAGTGGCGGATTTTCGCAACGTCAGTCGCGGAAGACCCGTCTAATAAAAACCTTTTCCTAAAATAATATACACTAATATAAAAATTCGTCTACATCGTTATCTCTGTACACGGGCCGAAGCCCCAAAAATAATAAAAGAACCAGAAGTCCTAAAACTGCTCCACAGGTCTTCATCCAGGTACCGCACTGCCCTCAAAAGTCCGTGGAGCACCGCCACCAGCCGCCTCAGTCTCGACTCGTATCAGCGTCAGACCCAGTACCTACCACGTAAACACTGAGCAATTTGCCCAGTAGGTGAATAAAATGCATGTATGCAAGTGTGCACTCAATCCCAATCCCAATATCTCACATGCCATGCACACTCTTTCTTTTCCCACATTCCTATCTTACATCAAAATATGGGGCCCATGGTTAGGCTCACGCGCGCAATAAATATCATGGGTGGTCACGTGATTCCACCCGTAATCAGCAGTAAGCTACGCCGGTAGTGCACTGATCGATCACGTCAATGGCCACCTACCAGGTCGTCTCTTCCACAATAAATCATGGGCGATAAAGCCCGTATCCATATATATATAATCATCTGGCGTTTTGCACCTCGAACCGACCACATCCGAGTAGACAGATCGATCACGTCTGTCTCGGCCAGGTAATCTGTGAGCCTAACAAGTCGTCATAATAATCTCAATCTACCCCACTTAACAATACCTCAAATCATCTCCGTCTCAATACGGTGGAAACCATCTCTCGCCCTCACGTGATATGCACGTTCGATGCATATATAATGGTACATAAAAAACGTGGTTTCACATAAAACATATATAAATCATGTAAATCACGTAAGTCACAGAAATCATCGAATCACATAAAAGCACATAATTCACAGATGTGTTTACGCATTGTAGATGGATGATCCACCTACCTGTCCTCCCGCTATCGCTAAATAAGAGGTCTGATGGAATCCCTATAAGTCGATCCTCTGAATAAATAAATATTATCATATCAGTATATTTGCTAAACTGTATAAGTTTTTAAGTTCCCAATCCCTAATTATAGAAAACCCTAAAATTTATGAAAACCTAAAAAAAATAATGATATTCCTAAAATAAATAAACCCTAAAATATTGAAAACCCTAGAATATAGTAAAACCCTAAAATATCGAAAATTTATTAACTAAAACAAAATGTCGAAATCATCTAATAAAATGTCGAGATTAATTTCTATAAAATGTCGAAGCTTTATAACTTCGAATTTTTACCAATACAAATGTCGAGTCCCTTAAACAATATCGAGACCTATTAATAATGTCGAGACCTTGATTAAAAATGAAATGTCGAGTTTTAGCATAGTAGAAAATGTCGAGCTCCCTATGTGTTTATCGACATCTTATTAAACAACTAATATCGAGACCTATATTAATGATATCGATGCCTATATAGCTTATCAAAATGTCGAGGTCTGTGTAGCTCGAAATCTATTTAACATAAACTTATTGAATCTCGACATCTTCCCAGCATTATCATGTATTTTTATTAAATGTCGAGTTCATTAACAATGGCCAATCGAAATATTTTGTTGGAAAATAAATGTCGAACTCATTACACAATGTCGAGATCTCATTATTGTTAACGCACTCTCGAAGTCTTCCTATAGTATATATATATATATATATATATATATATATCGACATCTATGTAAGGTGAGAACAGCAATATCGAGTTCTTTACTGATCTTGTCGAGATTTATTCCTTGAAAATGTTGAAGTCCTTATAAAATGTCGAGACCCTACTACTATTAAAACACCTCGACATCTTTGTATATTGCCTCTCGAAATTCTTCTATAATAGATGCCGAGAACTTCTAACACAGTACTTCTCCCCAAAACCCTAAAAACAGCAGGCAGAATATTGTAGATTTCAGCTTCCTTCGAATTAATAAGCTTCGAACACTCCTTGACCTACTCGAATTTATTAACTAGGGTTTCTCTAACATGTTAATCTTCGACAGTTCCCTAGTATTATCATATGCCTCACGCAGCAATATACTGAGTTATCAAAAGTAAATTAAGCATATTAGCATGAAAGTTTATTCTTATACCTCTCTTCGAAGCTTCAGTTCCTTGACCCACTAATTCTTCTAAGTTGTTGAATTCCTATTTTGGCTTCCACACCTTCAGCTCGAAGTCTTACTTGTTTGCTAAAGGTTTTCTTTTGTTAACTTATAAGGGTTTAAGGAAATGGATATATACCAACACCTAGAATAGCGTGTGAAGTGACAATCATGTATGGAAAAGTTTTACCCTTTTGTCTAAGTAACGTATTTCTCACATTGAGCTTATCCATGCCTTGGTAATTTATTGGGCTTTGTTTAGGTATTAAGTATAGCCCATTAATTCTTTACACCATATTTGAATATTAAATATTATTCAATAAATCCCCATAACATATGACTTTTGAATGTTCTTAAGCTAATTTTTAATAATTTCGAAATTGTTAAAATGGTTGCTTTTGTTCCAAGAGCTAGAATTGTTTTACCAAAAATCCTAACTCACAAATTTACACCGTAACTTATATAAAAATCCCGTATTAAATATACGGGTATTACATCCTTCCCCCCTTAAAAGAATTTCGTCCCCGAAATTTAGTGGTGGAGGACTGACGTTCGATTCTACAACTAGCCTTTATTCGTGTATTCCCCATACCCTCTAGGTGTACTTATTTCTATTCTCATCACGCTTTCGCTGCGCACTCTAGGCGATAAGGAGTCTTAGAAATAGGGGCAAACCCTGGAATCAGATCAACCCTAAATCGTATTTCTCGATAAAGGGGTAACGCCGGAAGATGATTGGAAAATATGTCAGCATACTAATTAACTATCGGTATGCTTTTCAGTTCTGGCTGAGGTAGTTCCTCCGCCTTCACCGCATATACGAGATAAGGCTCACGACTGGACCTCAAAAGTCGTTGAGCCTTTAGAGAAATTCGTGGAACACGAGTCGAATTGGCTTTACCCGAAAAAGTGAACATTTCTTCTTCGGGCAACTGGAATTTTACGACCTTCTTGTTATTATCTATAATGGCTCTATATTTCGAAAGCCGATCTATCCCAAAGATGACATCATAGTCATTCATTGGGATCACAATTAGGTCGACACTCAAATTCCTACCCTCAACGTTCATGGAGCATCCTTTTAACACTTGGTTAGTGCCCGTCGGATTTCTATATGGCAGAGAAACTACATAGTTGCATTTAGATCAGGTAGGAGAGATCCCACCTTTTCCACGTACTTGGCCGACACGAACGAATGTGTGGCCCCAGAGTCACTTAACACAGAAGTAGACATGCTATAAAAGGTTAGCGTACCCGTCACTAATGAGGGATTCGCTTCAGCCTCCTCGTTTGTTAATGTGAAAACTCGCGCTGGCACTAGAGGGGGTCGGATTAGGGGTTGATTCGGAACTTGCGGCACATTCACGTGACACGTTCTAGCAAAATGCCCAACCTTTCTGCATCAAAAACACTGTGGAGTCAGATTTGGTCCTGTTCTCTGACATACGCCGTAGTGGTGGCGTCCGCACTGTTCACATTGTGGTACCGTGTTCAGGGGTCGGTTTGGAACGTTAACCGGTCCTTGGTTCGGCCTCGGTTGCCAATTCTGTTGACCCTGCTGATCTCCATGATAGTTTGGTGCCTTGCCAACGAACTGGCGTTTCTAGTTTCCTTCTCCTTGTTGTCCTTCTGCTTTCCGCTTTGCGTCCTGCGCCATTGCAACCCTGCTCTCCGCCTGCTCGGCTAGGATTGCTCGCTCAGCGATGCGTGCGTAGGTCTTCCCCTCGGTGTCGTACATACTTACGTTTCGGAATATCTCGGGTTTGAGACATTCCAGAAAACGCTCGATCTTCAGCTCGTCGGTAGCTACTATATGTGGCGCAAACCTCGAGAGTTGCTCGAACTTGCAGATGTAATCCGCTACTGACATTCCTCCTTGCTTGAGATTGATAAATTCGTTCAGCTTCCGCGTCCTATCCGGTGCCGTAAAATACTTTCTTCGGAATAGAATCTTAAACCTTTCCGATGTCATCGTAGTGGAATCCTCAATCACCTGAATTGTACCCCACCAGTAGCCCGCATTCCCACGTAGCATGAATGTGGCACATGTCACATTTTCTGTATCGGGTAAGTGGCTCACGCGGAACATGTTCTCGATAGTCCTAAGCCAATCCTCCGCATCGGTAGGATCGGCGGCTTCCTCAAACATAGGGGGGTTTAATCTTCGGAACCTCTCCCCGGCCGCTTCTACACGTTCTAGGCCCGGGGATGAGTGACGTTCCGAAGAGTTCTGACGGTGAATGAGATCATTGATCTGATCGGACTATCGTCGAATCAGATCGGTCAGCTGATGGATGGTAGAATTGTCGTTAGGTGGGGATTCAGATCCCGCCCTACAACTCGAACTGCCTACCTCTCGACGTCCTTTCGGCATTTTTTAACTAATTCTACAATCATTCACATAAGGCATATATCAGATAACACATAATCACGTAATCAAGTAATGAACTTACAGGCCAGGCTGGTTCTCCAGGCTTTTGAGCGGCAGTACATGGACAGTTTGCAGAATCTAAAGCCGAAGCTCTGATACCACCTGTGACGATCCTACTTTTCTAATTAGGATTAGTGGCGGATTTCCGCAACGTAAGCCCTGGAAGGCCCGTCTAATTAAAACTTTTTCCTAAAATAATATACATTACGAAAAAATGTCGTCCACATAGTCAGTCTATACAAAGGCCGTAGCCCCAACATAACAAACTAGCAAAAACCCTAACGCTGCTCCACAGGTCGCATCCATGTACCGCCCCGCACTCAAAAGTCCGTGGAGCACCGCCACCAGCCGCCTCAGCCTTGACGCATAGCAGCGTCAGACCCAGTACCTACAACACGTAAACACTGAGCAATTTGCCCAGTAGGTGAATAAAATGCATGTATGCAAGTGTGCACTCAATCCCAATCCCAATATCTCACATGCCATGCACACTCTTTCTTTTCCCACATTCCTATCTTACATCAAAATATGGGGCCCATGGTTAGGCTCACGCGCGCAATAAATATCATGGGTGGTCACGTGATTCCACCCGTAATCAGCGGTAAGCTACGCCGGTAGTGCACTGATCGATCACGTCAATGGCCACCTACCAGGTCGTCTCTTCCACAATAAATCATGGGCGATAAAGCCCGTATCCATATATATATATATAATCATCTGGCGTTTTGCACCTCGAACCGACCACATCCGAGTAGACAGATCGATCACGTCTGTCTCGGCCAGGTAATCTGTGAGCCTAACAAGACGTCATAATAATCTCAATCTACCCCACTTAACAATACCTCAAATCATCATCGTCTCAATACGGTGGAAACCATCTCTCGCCCTCACGTGATATGCACGTGCGATGCATATATAATGGTACATAAAAAACGTGGTTTCACATAAAACATATATAAATCATGTAAATCACGTAAGTCACAGAAATCATCGAATCACATAAAAGCACATAATTCACAGATGTGTTTACGCATTGTAGATGGATGATCCACCTACCTGTCCTCCCGCTATCGCTAAATAAGAGGTCTGATGGAATCCCTATAAGTCGATCCTCTGAATAAATAAATATTATCATATCAGTATATTTGCTAAACTGTATAAGTTTTTAAGTTCCCAATCCCTAATTATAGAAAACCCTAAAATTTATGAAAACCTAAAAAAAATAATGATATTCCTAAAATAAATAAACCCTAAAATATTGAAAACCCTAGAATATAGTAAAACCCTAAAATATCGAAAATTTATTAACTAAAACAAAATGTCGAAATCATCTAATAAAATGTCGAGATTAATTTCTATAAAATGTCGAAGCTTTATAACTTCGAATTTTTACCAATACAAATGTCGAGTCCCTTAAACAATATCGAGACCTATTAATAATGTCGAGACCTTGATTAAAAATGAAATGTCGAGTTTTAGCATAGTAGAAAATGTCGAGCTCCCTATGTGTTTATCGACATCTTATTAAACAACTAATATCGAGACCTATATTAATGATATCGATGCCTATATAGCTTATCAAAATGTCGAGGTCTGTGTAGCTCGAAATCTATTTAACATAAACTTATTGAATCTCGACATCTTCCCAGCATTATCATGTATTTTTATTAAATGTCGAGTTCATTAACAATGGCCAATCGAAATATTTTGTTGGAAAATAAATGCCGAACTCATTACACAATGTCGAGATCTCATTATTGTTAACGCACTCTCGAAGTCTTCCTATAGTATATATATATATATATATATATATATATATATCGACATCTATGTAAGGTGAGAACAGCAATATCGAGTTCTTTACTGATCTTGTCGAGATTTATTCCTTGAAAATATTGAAGTCCTTATAAAATGTCGAGACCCTACTACTATTAGAACACCTCGACATCTTTGTATATTGCCTCTCGAAATTCTTCTATAATAGATGCCGAGAACTTCTAACACAGTACTTCTCCCCAAAACCCTAAAAACAGCAGGCAGAATATTGTAGATTTCAGCTTCCTTCGAATTAATAAGCTTCGAACACTCCTTGACCTACTCGAATTTATTTACTAGGGTTTCTCTAACATGTTAATCTTCGACAGTTCCCTAGTATTATCACATGCCTCACGCAGCAATATACTGAGTTATCAAAAGTAAATTAAGCATATTAGCATGAAAGTTTATTCTTATACCTCTCTTCGAAGCTTCAGTTCCTTGACCCACTAATTCTTCTAAGTTGTTGAATTCCTATTTTGGCTTCCACACCTTCAGCTCGACGTCTTACTTGTTTGCTAAAGGTTTTCTTTTGTTAACTTATAAGGGTTTAAGGAAATGGATATATACCAACACCTAGAATAGCGTGTGAAGTGACAATCATGTATGGAAAAGTTTTACCCTTTTGTCTAAGTAACGTATTTCTCACATTGAGCTTATCCATGCCTTGGTAATTTATTGGGCTTTGTTTAGGTATTAAGTTTAGCCCATTAATTCTTTACACCATATTTGAATATTAAATATTATTCAATAAATCCCCATAACATATGGCTTTTGAATGTTCTTAAGCTAATTTTTAATAATTTCGAAATTGTTAAAATGGTTGCTTTTGTTCCAAGAGCTAGAATTGTTTTACCAAAAATCCTACTCACAAATTTACACCGTAACTTATATAAAAATCCCGTATTAAATTTACGGGTATTACATCCTTCCCCCCTTAAAAGAATTTCGTCCCCGAAATTCAGTGGTGGAGGACTGACGTTCGGTTCTACAACTAGCCTTTATTCGTGTATTCCCCATACCCCCTAGGTGTACTTATTTCTATTCTCATCACGCTTTCGCTGCGCACTCTAGGCGATAAGGAGTTTTAGAAATAGGGGCAAACCCTGGAATCAGATCTACCCTAAATCTTATTTCTCGATTAAGGGGTAACTCCGGAAGATGATTGGGAAATATGTCAGCATACTAATTAACTATCGGTATGCTTTTCAGTTCTGGCTGAGGTAGTTCCTCCGCCTTCACCGCATATACGAGATAAGGCTCACGACTGGACCTCAAAAGTCGTTGAGCCTTTAGAGCAGAAATTCGTGGAACACGAGTCGAATTGGCTTTACCCGAAAAAGTGAACATTTCTTCTTCGGGCAACTGGAATTTTACGACCTTCTTGTTATTATCTATAATGGCTCTATATTTCGAAAGCCGATCTATCCCAAAGATGACATCATAGTCATTCATTGGGATCACAATTAGGTCGACACTCAAATTCCTACCCTCAACGTTCATGGAGCATCCTTTTAACACTTGGTTAGTGCCCGTCGGATTTCTATATGGCAGAGAAACTACATAGTTGCATTTAGATCAGGTAGGAGAGATCCCACCTTTTCCACGTACTTGGCCGACACGAACGAATGTGTGGCCCCAGAGTCACTTAACACAGAAGTAGACATGCTATAAAAGGTTAACGTACCCGTCACTAATGAGGGATTCGCTTCAGCCTCCTCATTTGTTAATGTGAAAACTCGCGCTGGCACTAGAGGGGGTCGGATTAGGGGTTGATTCGGAACTTGCGGCACATTCACGTGACACGTTCTAGCAAAATGCCCAACCTTTCCGCATCGAAAACACTGTGGAGTCAGATTTGGTCCTGTTCTCTGACATACGCCGTAGTGGTGGCGTCCGCACTGTTTACATTGTGGTACCGTGTTCAGGGGTCGGTTTGAAACGTTAACCGGTCCTTGGTTCGGCCTCGGTTGCCAATTCTGTTGACCCTGCTGATCTCCATGATAGTTTGGTGCCTTGCCAACGAACTGGAGTTTCTGGTTTCCTTCTCCTTGTTGTCCTTCTGCTTTCCGCTTTGCGTCCTGCGCCATTGCAACCCTGCTCTCCGCCTGCTCGGCTAGGATTGCTCGCTCAGCGATGCGTGCGTAGGTCTTCCCCTCGGTGTCGTACATACTTACGTTTCGGAATCTCTCGGGTTTGAGACCTTCCAGAAAACGCTCGATCTTCAGCTCGTCGGTAGCTACTATATGTGGCGCAAACCTCGAGAGTTGCTCGAACTTGCGGATGTAATCCGCTACTGACATTCCTCCTTGCTTGAGATTGATAAATTCGTTCAGCTTCCGCGTCGTATCCGGCGCCGTAAAATACTTTCCTCGGAATAGAATCTTAAACCTTTCCGAGGTCATCGTAGTGGAATCCTCAATCACCTGAATTGTATCCCACCAGTAGCCCGCATTCCCACGTAGCGTGAATGTGGCACATGTCACCTTTTCTGTATCGGGTAAGTGGCTCACGCGGAACATGTTCTCGATAGTCCTAAGCCAATCCTCCGCATCGGTAGGATTAGCGGCTTCCTCAAACATAGGGGGGTTTAATCTTCGAAACCTCTCCCCGGCCGCTTCTACACGTTCTAAGCCCGGGGATGAGTGACGTTCTTTAGAGTTCTGACGGTGAATGAGATCATTGATCTGATCGGACTATCGTCGAATCAGATCGGTCAGCTGATGGATGGTAGAATTATCGTTAGGTGGGGATTCAGATCCCGCCCTACGACTCGAACTGCCTACCTCTCGACGTCCTTTCGGCATTTTTTAACTAATTCTACAATCATTCACATAAGGCAGTACTCAAGTAATGAACTTACAGGCCAGGCTGGTTCTCCAGGCTTTCGAGCGGCAGTACATGGACAGTCTGCAGAATCTAAAGCCGAAGCTCTGATACCACCTGTGACGATCCTACTTTTCTAATTAGGATTAGTGGCGGATTTCCGCAACGTAAGCCGCGGAAGGCCCGTCTAATTAAATCTTTTTCCTAAAATAATATACATTACGACAAAATGTCGTCCACATAGTCAGTCTATACAAAGGCCGTAGCCCCAACATAACAAACTAGCAAAAACCCTAACGCTGCTCCACAGGTCGCATCCATGTACCGCCCCGCCCTCAAAAGTCCGTGGAGCACCGCCACCAGCCGCCTCAGCCTTGACGCATAGCAGCGTCAGACCCAGTACCTACAACACGTAAACACTGAGCAATTTGCCCAGTAGGTGAATAAAATGCATGTATGCAAGTGTGCACTCAATCTCAATCCCAATATCTCACATGCCATGCACACTCTTTCTTTTCCCACATTCCTATCTTACATCAAAATATGGGGCCCATGGTTAGGCTCACGCGCGCAATAAATATCATGGGTGGTCACGTGATTCCACCCGTAATCAGCGGTAAGCTACGCCGGTAGTGCACTGATCGATCACGTCAATGGCCACCTACCAGGTCGTCTCTTCCACAATAAATCATGGGCGATACAGCCCGTATCCATATATATATAATCATCTGGCGTTTTGCACCTCGAACCGACCACATCCGAGTAGACAGATCGATCACGTCTGTCTCGGCCAGGTAATCTGTGAGCCTAACAAGTCGTCATAATAATCTCAATCTACCCCACTTAACAATACCTCAAATCATCACCGTCTCAATACGGTGGAAACCATCTCTCGCCCTCACGTGATATGCACGTGCGATGCATATATAATGGTACATAAAAAACGTGGTTTCACATAAAACATATATAAATCATGTAAATCACGTAAGTCACAGAAATCATCGAATCACATAAAAGCACATAATTCACAGATGTGTTTACGCATTGTAAATGGATGATCCACCTACCTGTCCTCCCGCTATCGCTAAATAAGAGGTCTGATGGAATCCCTATAAGTCGATCCTCTGAATAAATAAATATTATCATATCAGTATATTTGCTAAACTGGATAAGTTTTTAAATTCCCAATCCCTAATTATAGAAAACCCTAAAATTTATGAAAACCTAAAAAAAATAATGATATTCCTAAAATAAATAAACCCTAAAATATTGAAAACCCTAGAATATAGTAAAACCCTAAAATATCGAAAATTTATTAACTAAAACAAAATGTCGAAATCATCTAATAAAATGTCGAGATTAATTTCTATAAAATGTCGAAGCTTTATAACTTCGAATTTTTACCAATACAAATGTCGAGTCCCTTAAACAATATCGAGACCTATTAATAATGTCGAGACCTTGATTAAAAATGAAATGTCGAGTTTTAGCATAGTAGAAAATGTCGAGCTCCCTATGTGTTTATCGACATCTTATTAAACAACTAATATCGAGACCTATATTAATGATATCGATGCCTATATAGCTTATCAAAATGTCGAGGTCTGTGTAGCTCGAAATCTATTTAACATAAACTTATTGAATCTCGACATCTTCCCAGCATTATCATGTATTTTTATTAAATGTCGAGTTCATTAACAATGGCCAATCGAAATATTTTGTTGGAAAATAAATGTCGAACTCATTACACAATGTCGAGATCTCATTATTGTTAACACACTCTCGAAGTCTTCCTATAGTGTATATATATATATATATATATATATATATCGACATCTATGTATAATGAGAACAGCAATATCGAGTTCTTTACTTATCTTGTCGAAATTTATTCCTTGAAAATGTTGAAGTCCTTATAAAATGTCGAGACCCTACTACTATTAAAACACCTCGACATCTTTGTATATTGCCTCTCGAAATTCTTCTATAATAGATGCCGAGAACTTCTAACACAGTACTTCTCCCCAAAACCCTAAAAACAGCAGGCAGAATATTGTAGATTTCAGCTTCCTTCGAATTAATAAGCTTCGAACACTCCTTGACCTACTCGAATTTATTAACTAGGGTTTCTCTAACATGTTAATCTTCGACAGTTCCCTAGTATTATCATATGCCTCACGCAGCAATATACTGAGTTATCAAAAGTAAATTAAGCATATTAGCATGAAAGTTTATTCTTATACCTCTCTTCGAAGCTTCAGTTCCTTGACCCACTAATTCTTCTAAGTTGTTGAATTTCTATTTTGGCTTTACACCTTCAGCTCGACGTCTTACTTGTTTGCTAAAGGTTTTCTTTTGTTAACTTATAAGGGTTTAAGGAAATGGATATATACCAACACCTAGAATAGCGTGTGAAGTGACAATCATGTATGGAAAAGTTTTACCCTTTTGTCTAAGTAACGTATTTCTCACATTGAGCTTATCCATGCCTTGGTAATTTATTGGGCTTTGTTTAGGTATTAAGTTTAGCCCATTAATTCTTTACACCATATTTGAATATTAAATATTATTCAATAAATCCCCATAACATATGGCTTTTGAATGTTCTTAAGCTAATTTTTAATAATTTCGAAATTGTTAAAATGGTTGCTTTTGTTCCAAGAGCTAGAATTGTTTTACAAAAATCCTAACTCACAAATTTACACTGTAACTTATATAAAAATCCCGTATTAAATATTCGGGTATTACATCCTTCCCCCCTTAAAAGAATTTCGTCACCGAAATTCAGTGGTGGAGGACTGACGTTCGGTTCTACAACTAGCCTTTATTCGTGTATTCCCCATACCCTCTAGGTGTACTTATTTCTATTCTCATCACGCTTTCGCTGCGCACTCTAGGCGATAAGGAGTTTTAGAAATAGGGGCAAACCCTGGAATCAGATCTACCCTAAATCGTATTTCTCGATTAAGGGGTAACTCCGGAAGATGATTGGGAAATATGTCAGCATACTAATTAACTATCGGTATGCTTTTCAGTTCTGGCTGAGGTAGTTCCTCCGCCTTCACCGCATATACGAGATAAGGCTCACGACTGGACCTCAAAAGTCGTTGAGCCTTTAGAGCAGAAATTCGTGGAACACGAGTCGAATTGGCTTTACCCGAAAAAGTGAACATTTCTTCTTCGGGCAACTGGAATTTTACGACCTTCTTGTTATTATCTATAATGGCTCTATATTTTGAAAGCCGGTCTATCCCAAAGATGACATCATAGTCATTCATTGGGATCACAATTAGGTCGACACTCAAATTCCTACCCTCAACGTTCATGGAGCATCCTTTTAACACTTGGTTAGTGCCCGTCGGATTTCTAAATGGCAGAGAAACTACATAGTTGCATTTAGATCAGGTAGGAGAGATCCCACCTTTTCCACGTACTTGGCCGACACGAACGAATGTGTGGCCCCAGAGTCACTTAACACAGAAGTAGACATGCTATAAAAGGTTAACGTACCCGTCACTAATGAGGAATTCGCTTCAGCCTCCTCGTTTGTTAATGTGAAAACTCGCGCTGGCACTAGAGGGGGTCGGATTAGGGGTTGATTCGGAATATGCGGCACATTCACGTGACACGTTCTAGCAAAATGCCCAAACCTTTCCGCATCGAAAACACTGTGGAGTCAAATTTGGTCCTGTTCTCTGACATACGCCGTAGTGGTGGCGTCCGCACTGTTTACATTGTGGTACCGTGTTCAGGGGTCGGTTTGGAACGTTAACCGGTCCTTGGTTCGGCCTCGGTTGCCAATTCTGTTGACCCTGCTGATCTCCATGATAGTTTGGTGCCTTGCCAACGAACTGGCGTTTCTGGTTTCCTTCTCCTTGTTGTCCTTCTGCTTTCCGCTTTGCGTCCTGCGCCATTGCAACCCTGCTCTCCGCCTGCTCGGCTAGGATTGCTCGCTCAGCGATGCGTGCGTAGGTCTTCCCCTCGGTGTCGTACATACTTACGTTTCGGAATATCTCGGGTTTGAGACCTTCCAGAAAACGCTCGATCTTCAGCTCGTCGGTAGCTACTATATGTGGCGCAAACCTCGAGAGTTGCTCGAACTTGCGGATGTAATCCGCTACTGACATTCCTCCTTGCTTGAGATTGATAAATTCGTTCAGCTTCCGCGTCCTATCCGGCGCCGTAAAATACTTTCCTCGGAATAGAATCTTAAACCTTTCCGAGGTCATCGTAGTGGAATCCTCAATCACCTGAATTGTATCCCACCAGTAGCCCGCATTCCCACGTAGCATGAATGTGGCACATGTCACCTTTTCTGTATCGGGTAAGTGGCTCACGCGGAACATGTTCTCGATAGTCGTAAGCCAATCCTCCGCATCGGTAGGATCGGCGGCTTCCTCAAACATGGGGGGGTTTAATCTTCGAAACCTCTCCCCGGCCGCTTCTACACGTTCTAGGCCCGGGGATGAGTGACGTTCTTTAGAGTTCTGACGGTGAATAAGATCATTGATCTGATCGGACTATCGTCGAATCAGATCGGTCAACTGATGGATGGTAGAATTATCATTAGGTGGGGATTCAGATCCCGCCCTACGACTCGAACTGCCTACCTCTCGACGTCCTTTTGGCATTTTTTAACTAATTCTACAATCATTCACATAAGGCATATATCAGATAACACATAATCACGTAATCAAGTAATGAACTTACAGGCCAGGCTGGTTCTCCAGGCTTTTGAGCGGCAGTACATGGACAGTTTGCAGAATCTAAAGCCGAAGCTCTGATACCACCTGTGACGATCCTACTTTTCTAATTAGGATTAGTGGCGGATTTCCGCAACGTAAGCCCTGGAAGGCCCGTCTAATTAAAACTTTTTCCTAAAATAATATACATTACGAAAAAATGTCGTCCACATAGTCAGTCTATACAAAGGCCGTAGCCCCAACATAACAAACTAGCAAAAACCCTAACGCTGCTCCACAGGTCGCATCCATGTACCGCCCCGCCCTCAAAAGTCCGTGGAGCACCGCCACCAGCCGCCTCAGCCTTGACGCATAGCAGCGTCAGACCCAGTACCTACAACACGTAAACACTGAGCAATTTGCCCAGTAGGTGAATAAAATGCATGTATGCAAGTGTGCACTCAATCCCAATCCCAATATCTCACATGCCATGCACACTCTTTCTTTTCCCACATTCCTATCTTACATCAAAATATGGGGCCCATGGTTAGGCTCACGCGCGCAATAAATATCATGGGTGGTCACGTAATTCCACCCGTAATCAGCGGTAAGCTACGCCGGTAGTGCACTGATCGATCACGTCAATGGCCACCTACCAGGTCGTCTCTTCCACAATAAATCATGGGCGATAAAGCCCGTATCCATATATATATATATAATCATCTGGCGTTTTGCACCTCGAACCGACCACATCCGAGTAGACAGATCGATCACGTCTGTCTCGGCCAGGTAATCTGTGAGCCTAACAAGTCGTCATAATAATCTCAATCTACCCCACTTAACAATACCTCAAATCATCACCGTCTCAATACGGTGGAAACCATCTCTCGCCCTCACGTGATATGCACGTGCGATGCATATATAATGGTACATAAAAAACGTGGTTTCACATAAAACATATATAAATCATGTAAATCACGTAAGTCACAGAAATCATCGAATCACATAAAAGCACATAATTCACAGATGTGTTTACGCATTGTAAATGGATGATCCACCTACCTGTCCTCCCGCTATCGCTAAATAAGAGGTCTGATGGAATCCCTATAAGTCGATCCTCTGAATAAATAAATATTATCATATCAGTATATTTGCTAAACTGTATAAGTTTTTAAGTTCCCAATCCCTAATTATAGAAAACCCTAAAATTTATGAAAACCTAAAAAAAATAATGATATTCCTAAAATAAATAAACCCTAAAATATTGAAAACCCTAGAATATAGTAAAACCCTAAAATATCAAAAATTTATTAACTAAAACAAAATGTCGAAATCATCTAATAAAATGTCGAGATTAATTTCTATAAAATGTCGAAGTTTTATAACTTCGAATTTTTACCAATACAAATGTCGAGTCCCTTAAACAATATCGAGACCTATTAATAATGTCGAGACCTTGATTAAAAATGAAATGTCGAGTTTTAGCATAGTAGAAAATGTCGAGCTCCCTATGTGTTTATCGACATCTTATTAAACAACTAATATCGAGACCTATATTAATGATATCGATGCCTATATAGCTTATCAAAATGTCGAGGTCTGTGTAGCTCGAAATCTATTTAACATAAACTTATTGAATCTCGACATCTTCCCAGCATTATCATGTATTTTTATTAAATGTCGAGTTCATTAACAATGGCCAATCGAAATATTTTGTTGGAAAATAAATGTCGAACTCATTACACAATGTCGAGATCTCATTATTGTTAACACACTCTCGAAGTCTTCCTATAGTGTATATATGTATATATATATATATATATATATATATATATATCGACATCTACGTATAATGAGAACAGCAATATCGAGTTCTTTACTTATCTTGTCGAGATTTATTCCTTGAAAATGTTGAAGTCCTTATAAAATGTCGAGACCCTACTACTATTAAAACACCTCGACATCTTTGTATATTGCCTCTCGAAATTCTTCTATAATAGATGCCGAGAACTTCTAACACAGTACTTCTCCCCAAAACCCTAAAAACAGCAGGCAGAATATTGTAGATTTCAGCTTCCTTCGAATTAATAAGCTTCGAACACTCCTTGACCTACTCGAATTTATTAACTAGGGTTTCTCTAACATGTTAATCTTCGACAGTTCCCTAGTATTATCATATGCCTCACGCAGCAATATACTGAGTTATCAAAAGTAAATTAAGCATATTAGCATGAAAGTTTATTCTTATACCTCTCTTCGAAGCTTCAGTTCCTTGACCCACTAATTCTTCTAAGTTGTTGAATTCCTATTTTGGCTTCCACACCTTCAGCTCGACGTCTTACTTGTTTGCTAAAGGTTTTCTTTTGTTAACTTATAAGGGTTTAAGGAAATGGATATATACCAACACCTAGAATAGCGTGTGAAGTGACAATCATGTATGGAAAAGTTTTACCCTTTTGTCTAAGTAACGTATTTCTCACATTGAGCTTATCCATGCCTTGGTAATTTATTGGGATTTGTTTAGGTATTAAGTTTAGCCCATTAATTCTTTACACCATATTTGAATATTAATTATTATTCAATAAATCCCCATAACATATGGCTTTTGAATGTTCTTAAGCTAAATTTTAATAATTTCGAAATGGTTAAAATGGTTGCTTTTGTTCCAAGAGCTAAAATTGTTTTACCAAAAATCCTAACTCACAAATCTACACCGTAACTTATATAAAAATCCCGTATTAAATATACGGGTATTACATCCTTCCCCCCTTAAAAGAATTTCGTCCCCGAAATTCAGTGGTGGAGGACTGACGTTCGGTTCTACAACTAGCCTTTATTCGTGTATTCCCCATACCCTCTAGGTGTACTTATTTCTATTCTCATCACGCTTTCGCTGTGCACTCTAGGCGATAAGGAGTTTTAGAAATAGGGGCAAACCCTGGAATCAGATCTACCCTAAATTGTATTTCTCGATTAAGGGGTAACTCCGGAAGATGATTGGGAAATATGTCAGCATACTAATTAACTATCGGTATGCTTTTCAGTTCTGGCTGAGGTAGTTCCTCCGCTTTCACCGCATATACGAGATAAGGCTCACGACTGGACCTCAAAAGTCGTTGAGCCTTTAGAGCAAAAATTCGTGGAAAACGAGTCGAATTGGCTTTACCCGAAAAAGTGAACATTTCTTCTTCGGGCAACTGGAATTTTACGACCTTCTTGTTATTATCTATAATGGCTCTATATTTCGAAAGCCGATCTATCCCAAAGATGACATCATAGTCATTCATTGGGATCACAATTAGGTTGACACTCAAATTCCTACCCTCAACGTTCATGGAGCATCCTTTTAACACTTGGTTAGTGCCCATCGGATTTCTATATGACAGAGAAACTACATAGTTGCATTTAGATCAGGTAGGAGAGATCCCACCTTTTCCACGTACTTGGCCGACACGAACGAATGTGTGGCCCCAGAGTCACTTAACACAGAAGTAGACATGCTATAAAAGGTTAGCGTACCCGTCACTAATGAGGGATTCGCTTCAGCCTCCTCGTTTGTTAATGTGAAAACTCGCGCTGGCACTAGAGGGGGTCGGATTAGGGGTTGATTCGGAACTTGCGGCACATTCACGTGACACGTTCTAGCAAAATGCCCAACCTTTCCGCATCGAAAACACTGTGGAGTCAGATTTGGTCCTGTTCTCTGACATACGCCGTAGTGGTGGCGTCCGCACTGTTTACATTGTGGTACCGTGTTCAGGGGTCGATTTGGAACGTTAACCGATCCTTGGTTCGGCCTCGGTCGCCAATTCTGTTGACCCTGCTGATCTCCATGATAGTTTGGTGCCTTGCCAACGAACTGGCATTTCTGGTTTCCTTCTCCTTGTTGTCCTTCTGCTTTCCGCTTTGCGTCCTGCGCCATTGCAACCCTGCTCTCCGCCTGCTCGGCTAGGATTGCTCGCTCAGCGATGCGTGCGTAGGTCTTCCCCTCGGTGTCGTACATACTTACGTTTCGGAATATCTCGGGTTTGAGACCTTCCAGAAAACGCTCGATCTTCAGCTCGTCGGTAGCTACTATATGTGGCGCAAACCTCGAGAGTTGCTCGAACTTGCGGATGTAATCCGCTACTGACATTCCTCCTTGCTTGAGATTGATAAATTCGTTCAGCTTCCGCGTCCTATCCGGCGCCGTAAAATACTTTCCTCGGAATAGAATCTTAAACCTTTCCGAGGTCATCGTAGTGGAATCCTCAATCACCTGAATTGTATCCCACCAGTAGCCCGCATTCCCACATAGCATGAATGTGGCACATGTCACCTTTTCTGTATCGGGTAAGTGGCTCACGCGGAACATGTTCTCGATAGTCCTAAGCAAATCCTCTGCATCGGTAGGATCGGCGGCTTCCTCAAACATAGGGGGTTTAATCTTCGGAACCTCTCCCCGGCCGCTTCTACACGTTTTAGGCCCGGGGATGAGTGACGTTCCGAATAGTTCTAACGGGGAATGAGATCATTGATCTGATCGGACTATCGTCGAATCAGATCGGTCAGCTGATGGATGGTAGAATTATCGTTAGATGGCGATTCAGATCCCGCCCTACGACTCGAACTGCCTACCTCTCGACGTCCTTTCGGCATTTTTTAACTAATTCTATAATCATTCACATAAGGCATATATCAGATAACACATAATCACGTAATCAAGTAATGAACTTACAGGCCAGGCTGGTTCTCCAGGATTTTGAGCGGCAGTACATGGACAGTCTGCAGAATCTAAAGCCGAAGCTCTGATACCACCTGTGACGATCCTACTTTTCTAATTAGGATTAGTGGCGGATTTCCGCAACGTAAGCCGCGGAAGGCCCGTCTAATTAGAACTTTTTCCTAAAATAATATACATTACGAAAAAATGTCGTCCACATAGTCAGTCTATACAAAGGCCGTAGCCCCAACATAACAAACTAGCAAAAACCCTAACGCTGCTCCCCAGGTCGCATCCATGTACCGCCCCGCCCTCAAAAGTCCGTGGAGCACCGCCACTAGCCGCCTCAGCCTTGACGCATAGCAGCGTCAGACCCAGTACCTACAACACGTAAACACTGAGCAATTTGCAAAGTAGGTGAATAAAATGCATGTATGCAATTTACCCAGCGTCGACATCTTTCCAGCATTATCATGTATTTTTATTAAATGTCGAGTTCATTAACAATGGCCAATCGAAATATTTTGTTGGAAAATATATGTCGAACTCATTACACAATGTCGAGATCTCATTATTGTTAACGCACTCTCGAAGTCTTCCTATAGTATATATATATATATATATATATATATATATATCGACATCTATGTAAGATGAGAACAGCAATATCGAGTTCTTTACTGATCTTGTCGAGATTTATTCCTTGGAAATGTTGAAGTCCTTATAAAATGTCGAGACCCTACTACTATTAAAACACCTCGACATCTTTGTATATTGCCTCTCGAAATTCTTCTATAATAGATGCCGAGAAATTCTAACACAGTACTTCTCCCCAAAACCCTAAAAACAGCAGGCAGAATATTGTAGATTTCAGCTTCCTTCGAATTAATAAGCTTCGAACACTCCTTGACCTACTCGAATTTATTAACTACGGTTTCTCTAACATGTTAATCTTCGACAGTTCCCTAGTATTATCATATGCCTCACGCAGCAATATACTGAGTTATCAAAAGTAAATTAAGCATATTAACATGAAAGTTTATTCTTATACCTCTCTTCGAAGCTTCAGTTCCTTGACCCACTAATTCTTCTAAGTTGTTGAATTCCTATTTTGGCTTCCACACCTTCAGCTCGACGTCTTACTTGTTTGCTAATGGTTTTCTTTTGTTAACTAGGGTTTAAGGAAATGGATATATACCAACACCTAGAATAGCGTGTCAATTGACAATCATTTATGGAAAAGTTTTACCCTTTTGTCTAAGTAACGTATTTCTCACATTGAGCTTATCCATGCCTTGGTAATTTATTGGGCTTTGTTTAGGTATTAAGTATAGCCCATTAATTCTTTACACCATATTTGAATATTAAATATTATTCAATAAATCCCCATAACATATGGCTTTTTAATGTTCTTAAGCTAATTTTTAATAATTTCGAAATTGTTAAAATGGTTGCTTTTGTTCCAAGAGCTAGAATTGTTTTACCAAAAATCCTAACTCACAAATCTACACCGTAACTTATATAAAAATCCCGTATTAAATATACGGGTATTACATCCTTCCCCCCTTAAAAGAATTTCGTCCCCGAAATTCAGTGGTGGAGGACTGACGTTCGGTTCTACAACTAGCCTTTATTCGTGTATTCCCCATACCCTCTAGGTGTACTTATTTCTATTCTCATCACGCTTTCGCTGCGCACTCTAGGCGATAAGGAGTTTTAGAAATAGGGGCAAACCCTGGAATCAGATCTACCCTAAATCGTATTTCTCGATTAAGGGGTAACTCCGGAAGATGATTGGGAAATATGTCAGCATACTAATTAACTATCGGTATGCTTTTCAGTTCTGGCTGAGGTAGTTCCTCCGCTTTCACCGCATATACGAGATAAGGCTCACGACTGGACCTCAAAAGTCGTTGAGCCTTTAGAGCAAAAATTCGTGGAAAACGAGTCGAATTGGCTTTACCCGAAAAAGTGAACATTTCTTCTTCGGGCAACTGGAATTTTACGACCTTCTTGTTATTATCTATAATGGCTCTATATTTCGAAAGCCGATCTATCCCAAAGATGACATCATAGTCATTCATTGGGATCACAATTAGGTTGACACTCAAATTCCTACCCTCAACGTTCATGGAGCATCCTTTTAACACTTGGTTAGTGCCCATCGGATTTCTATATGACAGAGAAACTACATAGTTGCATTTAGATCAGGTAGGAGAGATCCCACCTTTTCCACGTACTTGGCCGACACGAACGAATGTGTGGCCCCAGAGTCACTTAACACAGAAGTAGACATGCTATAAAAGGTTAGCGTACCCGTCACTAATGAGGGATTCGCTTCAGCCTCCTCGTTTGTTAATGTGAAAACTCGCGCTGGCACTAGAGGGGGTCGGATTAGGGGTTGATTCGGAACTTGCGGCACATTCACGTGACACGTTCTAGCAAAATGCCCAACCTTTCCGCATCGAAAACACTGTGGAGTCAGATTTGGTCCTGTTCTCTGACATACGCCGTAGTGGTGGCGTCCGCACTGTTTACATTGTGGTACCGTGTTCAGGGGTCGATTTGGAACGTTAACCGGTCCTTGGTTCGGCCTCGGTCGCCAATTCTGTTGACCCTGCTGATCTCCATGATAGTTTGGTGCCTTGCCAACGAACTGGCGTTTCTGGTTTCCTTCTCCTTGTTGTCCTTCTGCTTTCCGCTTTGCGTCCTGCGCCATTGCAACCCTGCTCTCCGCCTGCTCGGCTAGGATTGCTCGCTCAGCGATGCGTGCGTAGGTCTTCCCCTCGGTGTCGTACATACTTACGTTTCGGAATATCTCGGGTTTGAGACCTTCCAGAAAACGCTCGATCTTCAGCTCGTCGGTAGCTACTATATGTGGCGCAAACCTCGAGAGTTGCTCGAACTTGCGGATGTAATCCGCTACTGACATTCCTCCTTGCTTGAGATTGATAAATTCGTTCAGCTTCCGCGTCCTATCCGGCGCCGTAAAATACTTTCCTCGGAATAGAATCTTAAACCTTTCCGAGGTCATCGTAGTGGAATCCTCAATCACCTGAATTGTATCCCACCAGTAGCCCGCATTCCCACATAGCATGAATGTGGCACATGTCACCTTTTCTGTATCGGGTAAGTGGCTCACGCGGAACATGTTCTCGATAGTCCTAAGCAAATCCTCTGCATCGGTAGGATCGGCGGCTTCCTCAAACATAGGGGGTTTAATCTTCGGAACCTCTCCCCGGCCGCTTCTACACGTTTTAGGCCCGGGGATGAGTGACGTTCCGAATAGTTCTGACGGTGAATGAGATCATTGATCTGATCGGACTATCGTCGAATCAGATCGGTCAGCTGATGGATGGTAGAATTATCATTAGATGGCGATTCAGATCCCGCCCTACGACTCGAACTGCCTACCTCTCGACGTCCTTTCGGCATTTTTTAACTAATTCTATAATCATTCACATAAGGCATATATCAGATAACACATAATCACGTAATCAAGTAATGAACTTACAGGCCAGGCTGGTTCTCCAGGATTTTGAGCGGCAGTACATGGACAGTCTGCAGAATCTAAAGCCGAAGCTCTGATACCACCTGTGACGATCCTACTTTTCTAATTAGGATTAGTGGCGGATTTCCGCAACGTAAGCCGCGGAAGGCCCGTCTAATTAGTACTTTTTCCTAAAATAATATACATTACGAAAAAATGTCGTCCACATAGTCAGTCTATACAAAGGCCGTAGCCCCAACATAACAAACTAGCAAAAACCCTAACGCTGCTCCCCAGGTCGCATCCATGTACCGCCCCGCCCTCAAAAGTCCGTGGAGCACCGCCACTAGCCGCCTCAGCCTTGACGCATAGCAGCGTCAGACCCAGTACCTACAACACGTAAACACTGAGCAATTTGCAAAGTAGGTGAATAAAATGCATGTATGCAATTTACCCAGCGTCGACATCTTTCCAGCATTATCATGTATTTTTATTAAATGTCGAGTTCATTAACAATGGCCAATCGAAATATTTTGTTGGAAAATAAATGTCGAACTCATTACACAATGTCGAGATCTCATTATTGTTAACGCACTCTCGAAGTCTTCCTATAGTATATATATATATCGACATCTATGTAAGATGAGAACAGCAATATCGAGTTCTTTACTGATCTTGTCGAGATTTATTCCTTGGAAATGTTGAAGTCCTTATAAAATGTCGAGACCCTACTACTATTAAAACACCTCGACATCTTTGTATATTGCCTCTCGAAATTCTTCTATAATAGATGCCGAGAAATTCTAACACAGTACTTCTCCCCAAAACCCTAAAAACAGCAGGCAGAATATTGTAGATTTCAGCTTCCTTCGAATTAATAAGCTTCGAACACTCCTTGACCTACTCGAATTTATTAACTACGGTTTCTCTAACATGTTAATCTTCGACAGTTCCCTAGTATTATCATATGCCTCACGCAGCAATATACTGAGTTATCAAAAGTAAATTAAGCATATTAACATGAAAGTTTATTCTTATACCTCTCTTCGAAGCTTCAGTTCCTTGACCCACTAATTCTTCTAAGTTGTTGAATTCCTATTTTGGCTTCCACACCTTCAGCTCGACGTCTTACTTGTTTGCTAATGGTTTTCTTTTGTTAACTAGGGTTTAAGGAAATGGATATATACCAACACCTAGAATAGCGTGTCAATTGACAATCATTTATGGAAAAGTTTTACCCTTTTGTCTAAGTAACGTATTTCTCACATTGAGCTTATCCATGCCTTGGTAATTTATTGGGCTTTGTCTAGGTATTAAGTATAGCCCATTAATTCTTTACACCATATTTGAATATTAAATATTATTCAATAAATCCCCATAACATATGGCTTTTTAATGTTCTTAAGCTAATTTTTAATAATTTCGAAATTGTTAAAATGGTTGCTTTTGTTCCAAGAGCTAGAATTGTTTTACCAAAAATCCTAACTCACAAATTTACACCGTAACTTATATAAAAATCCCGTATTAAATATACGGGTATTACAGTCCACGTCTGACTGGGAATCTGAATATGTATATCCTTCCTCTTCCAATCCTCCATTACCATAGACCAGCATCATATCCTTAGTCCGTCTGAGGACTTGAGAATAGTCTTGACTGTTGTCCAATGTTTCTTACTAGGGTTAGCCTGGAACCGACTGACTACGTTCACAGCGTATCCCAAGTTAGGCCGCATGCAAACCATCCCATGTCGCATAGGCAGGAACCCTTTCTTAGAGTTGTCCATATTATATCGCTTCAGGACCTTCTATAAGTAAAGGGCCTGGGAGAGTCCAACATATGATTCGCTCGATCTCTATAAGGGCAACCCAAGATGGTAGCTTATCCCAAGTCTTTCATGGGGAATTCGATCGAAAGCCACGCTTTCACCATCGAGAGCATTACAATATCATTTCCTATCAAAAGGGTGTCGTCCACATACAATACGAGGATTTTGCTCCCACTGCTTTTCTTGTAGACGCAAGGTTCGTCTTGCTTCTTCAAGAATCCGTGGCCCTTGACCACTTCATCGAACCGAATATTCCAGCTTCTGAAGGTTTGTAAAACCCTTGGGCTGCTCCATGTATATTTCCTCCTTGATGTATCCATTTAAGAACGCAATTTTCACATCCATCTGCCAGATCTCATAGTCATAGTGCGCTGCTATCGCAAGCAATGTTCGAATGGACTTCATCATAGCGACAGGCAAAAAAGTCTCCACATAGTCAATGCCCTATTTTTTATTGTACCCTTTCGCCACAAGCCTATCTTTGTATGTGTCAACCAATCCGTCAGATCCAATCTTTCTCTTGTAGATCCATTTACACTCAATTGGTCTAAAACCATCCGGGAGGTCTACTAGAGTCCAGACTTGCTTTTCGTGCATAGAATCCATTTTGACTTGCATAGCTGTAAGCCATTTTTCCTATCTTTATCCCTGATTGCCTGGTCATAGGTGGGATCGTCTCCGACGTTCCCTTCCATCGCAGTAACCTCATGCTCGATGTGGACCATCCCGTATTTCTTAGGCTGGCGAGACACTCTACCTGACCTGCACAACTCAGGTTGCATCTCGGACTGCTCTATGGTGTCTTCCAACAATGGAGTCTGTGAAAGCGCTTCTGACGACTCTCCAAGAGTTACTTCGCGACCCGCTCCATCTACTCGAACGAATTCTTCTTCGAGAAAGTGAGCCTGAAGGGCTACAACGAATCTCTGATCATCGTGGAAGTAAAACTGATATCCCATGGAATCGTTAGGATACCCGACAAAACGTCCTTTCACAGCCTTCGATTCCAGTTTATCTGTCTTGCTTTTTCACGAATGCGGGGCAACCCCAAATTCTAATGTGATTCAAGCTCGGTTTCGTCCTGTCCATATCTCATATGGAATACGATCGACAGACTTTGTAGGACATCGATTGAGAATGTGTGCCACTGTCAACAGGCATGACCCCACAACGATATGGGTAGGTCTGTATAGCTCAGCTAGATCGAACCTTATCCAACAGAGTTTGATTTCTGCATTTGAACACACCGTTCAACTGCGGTGTTCCGGGCGGTGTCATCTGTGAAATGATCCCGTTCTCTTTCAAGAACTCGTCAAACTCGAGGCCCATGTACTCGCCGCCTCGATCTGATTGAACGGCTTTAATGATCTTTCCAATCTGATTTTCCACCAAAGCCTTGTACTGTTTGAACCAATCAAAATAAATGGACATATAGGAATGCATTGATCTAAGGATCATACGAACGATGATGTTAAGAATAATTAAATGAGTTATGATTACGTGACGGAATGACTGATTGAAAGATTTACGGCATTTATAAGAATGGGCTTATGTCATGTTATGGATTATTGCTATTGAATTAACATGTTGCGATCATACTCTGAATAATTGTTTTACGGTGTTGTAGATATCTAACAGACTAAATAGAAAGCATCCACATATGATAGCATGGATTCAATGTCGATCGGCTACACTCTCATCCTACTCCCCACAGTTCATCATTTGCATATAGTTTAAGGAACACTAGTAAGTTTGTACGGAGTAAAATGAGTATGTTGTGTACACATATGTACATTATGAATGAAAGTGATTAGACCAGATGTACACTCTCGTTATGTTCAAAAGGAATGGTTATGAAAGGAAAAACAAAAGCGAAAAATTTTATGTGAAAAATGTATTAGCTGCACAAATAAAGGAAAAAGGAAACGGGGCGCTACGGACTTGATGTCGTACAGCCTCGCAGTCATACAATCGTACACCCTTGCAGGCATACAATCGTACAACCTCTCATGCATAAAGTCTTACAACCTCGCAGTATACCAACACTACGGGTGAGCCCCTAGGACCCTGCAAGGGGCGTAGCCCTTTGACCCCCGCATGGAATCTTGCGTTCCGGAATAAACGCTTTCCGAGCGTGCACTCCGCACCTCCTAACTCGTGTACGTTTTATTCCAAATTCACTAAAATATCCAACACAAATGAGATAAGAACAGCTTGTCAAGATCTTTATTTATTTATGTTATATAACCACTCAAGCATAATATGGGTTTTGACTACAAATTTGTTGAGTGGGTTAGGGTTTGCATCAGTTCATCGTCATTTTCTTCAATATCAATGGTGTTAGTAGTGGATATTTTATTCCATCTAGAGACATTCGACAAAGGGATCCTTTATCCCCCCGTTCCTTATTTTATCTGAAGCTCTATCCAACATGATCTCATAGGCGGTTTGCGAAGGGAGATACAGGGAGCTAAGACTGAGCAAAATGGAATGGCTGTTACTCACTTGTACTTTTATATGACTCATTGTTGTTTGGAGAAGCGAGAAGAACATGCGTGTTATCAAGGGGATTTTGGATTTATTCAGCTGTGTGTCGGGCCAACAGGTGAACATGGCAAAATCTTTCATATTCTTTAGTAAGAATATAAATTGAAAGAAGATATCTAAAGAATATTTGGCAGAATTAAGGAGGAACACAAAGCTAGGTACCTCGGGCTCCCACTCTGCACTGGTAAATATAAAAGAGAGAGAGAGAGAGAGAGAGAGAGAGAGAGAGAGAGTGAGAGAGAGAGAGAGACCTTTCAGTTTGTGGTCGAGTCTGTGAAGATTAAGGTGTCCAACTGGAAATCACAATTTCTTAAGCTGCACTGGTAAGGAAGTTCTCATCGAATCGGTTCTAAACTCTCTTCATGTCTATGTTATGTCATGCTTTAGACTTCTTCCTATTAATCTTTGCAATGAGATCTCTAAGATTGCAGCTAACTTTTGGTTGGGAACGGACGAGCAAGGTGGACAGAAACTTCATTGGAAGCATGAATAAGTTCTCAAAAGATAAAGACTCTGGTGGCCTTGGTTTTCCAAGAATTTCAAAAGTTCAACAATGCCTTGCTCGCTAAACAACTTTGGAGGATTATCACCCAACTCTGCTGGTTGACAAGCTGCTCAAAGCCAAGTACTCCCTAGGTCTGATCTTCTCGAGGCATCTACATCAAATTCTTCATCATGGATGTGGAAGTACAACCTTCAAGTGAGACATGTGCTTCTTTTTGGGGCAGTTCACAAGGCAGCAGATAGATTAATCCTGTCAAACAGGCCCGCGGGCTGCCATTTCTCAGGCCCACCAAAGGGAGGGCCTAGGCGGGTAAGCCCGCGCGGGCCGCGGCAGGCCCGCCAAATTTCAAAAAAAAATATTTTTAAAAATTAATATATAATTGAATTGTATAGGTTTTTTTATATTTTTTGAGATCCAATTTTTAATTTAATCAAGTTTAATAACATATATAAATTTTTATTAAAGAATTTAAATTTGATTAGGAGTAATTCAACTTAAATATATATTTTAATGGTTTTTTTTTATTTTTTTCCTTTTTATAAATTTTTTGTTTTGGCTGGGCCCGCCAGGCTCGCTACCCGCCAGTAGGGCGAGTCGGGCTTACCTGCGCCCGCCCTGCCAGAGGCGGGCTTTGGCGGGCTATGGGTCGGCCCGCCTCGCCGTCCCGTTTTGACTGCTCTAAGATGGATATTCCTTTAAAAGTTTCAAAGGCTCCAACTTCACGAAAAATGGATTGTATCTCTACTGGCCCAACGATAAAACAGGTTGTTCTCAGTCCATCGTATAAGTTGTTGTCATCTTCCACTGAGCATTCAAAGGAAGTCTGCAAAGGGAGTGACAGAGAGTAACATGACGAGATTGTGGATGAATGTCTGGAAGCTTAAGGTTAAAAACAAGGTGAAACATTTTCTTTGGAGGCGTGTTCACGATGTCCTTCCTACGAAGCTTAACCTAAAGAATAGAGGGGTTCACCTTGAAACCATTTGCTCAGTGTGTGGCGAAAAAGATGAATCTTTGGAACACATTTTCTCAATTGCCGAAAAGCTTGCAACATGTGGAAGTTGGCGCATGTCTCTTGGAATTGCACGGTGAATTGGATTGGTAGTTCAAGGATTGGTGGGCGGAAATTTGCTCGGGCTCTGAGAAGGACTTTTTGCAACATAGAGTTCCGTTTTCAGTGTATATTCTTTTGATGATGTGGAAGACACTAACCTATGGATCTTCAAAGGTGAATGGCGTGATGATAGTAGAATAGTTGAGTTAGCTGGGTTCGAATGGGCTGAATTTTTGGAGTGTCTTTAAATTGCCGCTCATGGCTGTGTTTGTCTTTGGTTGATGTACGATGCTAATCAACGATGCACAACCCGTTTTTTGTCTTTGGCTTTTAGGCTGATAGGCAGTTGATCATGCCTTTGTTCAGATTTGGTTATAGTTTTTTTTCAACTCCATTGGAGTTCTACCTATCTATGAAGTATGAAAGCAGAGGGCCTTTGGTTATTTAACCATGAATCTTTTTGACAGTTACAAAGAAAATATCATTTAGTAAAAAAAGAATTCATCAATAATTTAAATTGTCATTATTTAAAACACTCCCTTATTTATAGTCTCATAATACCAACATTATATCCTTTTTTTTCACCTATTTTCAGATCATGGATTCGGGATCTTCCATCTTTGCTTTCGATTTTTCGTCTTGCTCCTTTGTTCAAACAGGCATCTATAACATACGATTCAATAACCAACATCACGTGAGATCCGATTGTAGATGAATTATAGGAAAAGAGTAATGGCTTATCTCAGCAATTAGTTTGAAAAACAAAACAAAGCGAAGATCTCCCTTCTCCACCTGATTTGCCTGGGCTCGCTTGTACATCTCAGTTTGACATATAACAGACGCTTTTGCAGTTTCAAAGTTTTTCTTCCGTTTTTTTTTTTTTTTTGTCATTTTCTTTATCCAGAATAAGGTCCGTGATGCTTAGCTCATATAACAGTGTGAGCCTTTCCGTAGTATCGGTTGATGAAGTTAGACTGCAAGCAAGCAAGCAAACAAACAATGATGTTATCGAACGGAGAAATATAATGTGCAATCGAAGTTAACATAAAGTGTATAACATGATCACATAAGTACAAAATAATGAATGCCATTGTTACCTTCACATTGGATACGTCGGGCGTATCGGGTGAGGGTGCAGGGTAAAATTTATAAAAGATCATATTATGATACGCAGCCTTTGTTGTTTCACTCATCTCTGCCAGAGCCTTTTGACGAGCTTCTCTAGCCTATAAAGCGATTTCCCGAACATGCATGAGATCTTGGATTGAGAAAACGAGCTACTGTGTATGCATGTTTATCAAGGCAACTAACCTGACGATTGGCTTTTTTTTCATCTCGGACTTTCTCTTTAATGAAATCCTAAAAAGAGATAAAAGCATAAAAATATTTCTGATTATTTGGGTAAAGGAAACTAAAAGGAGAATATGTTAGTGTCAGAGTCACATGAAAGGGTTGTTTCTGATCAGCAGGCAACTCTTCTTCCTCTATAAGTTTATCAGTGAACTCCTGAACGTTTTCAATCAAAAGGTTGGTTTATCATGTATAGCGAATATCTTAATCATCCATATGATGCATATATGAAAATGGTATCTAATAGCTACATAAAACTTTACAAAATAACATAAATTTCGAGCGCACCTCTAATTCATCAAGCTCCCAGTCAAACTCCCCGACAACCTGGATTTTTGAAAAGAATTAGCTTCTCAATAAAACTGGAATGGTTTACAGGTGCATATGAGATCATCAAATCCAATCTCTATATCTAAACTGCTATTGCTCGAATCACTGTGCAATATTTTCAAATATAAAGAGTGATATGTACTGGCTTGTCATCGAGAGGGAATACGAAATCCACCACCGTGCTCTGTTCAAATTCATCTTCTTGGAAAGGGTGGTAAAAGTCTGCAAAGGTTAGTGACCAATGTCATCATGAACTCTATTTACGTTGCAAATGGAAATACGCGTTAGTAAATGACCATGAACTCTGCATAAAAATAGGAGCCCATGTTCCTTTACATGTCCCTAGATGAATTCTATGTATATGTATGTATATATCTATATATTTCAACAATTTTAATCTTTTATGCAAGCCGAATTTCGTGATGTAAAAATGGAAAAGTCGGAGTAAAATGGAACTGAATTATGGACAAAAAACTTTTGAAGGAGCAAAAGCAAGTTCACTCACAGGGCAAGCAATACTCGAATGTCTTCACTCGATCTAACTTCAAATGTCTCAGGCCAGCCCTGGTACCAGAATTATGTTCGTTATGACTCATCAAGAAATATAAGGGAGAACTGTAAGCAATGAAAAGACATTACCTCCTCTGAGTACAGCTCAAAATGAAAATTTGAGATCGTTTGAGTCTTTCCACTTGAGATTCTCTGAGGATAGTGAATTGACACGAAACAACAACAATTTCAGGACAATGGCATCAATTATCAGAAGAAGTATGAATTTTAAACCTTTTCTCAAGAGGAATATATGGAACCCAGTCCATCTTCATTTTCTTCATAGGCACAATCTCTTCAGTCTCCCTCTGAACTGATTTGATCCCTATTTTATCCGAAGGCGGAAAAGGTGAGACCACCTGTATAGTAATAAGGATACATTAGATGGGGTACAAGAATAAATCTGGAAATGATATACTGATATACGAAATTTTAAAGGATAGGGAACCGTTGTATACAATCCACAATATTTAGTCTATCAGAGACCATTGTTGGAAGGATGAGGAATGAATCAGATAGCATGTGGAACTCATCCTCAATTTTGTGCAAATAACATGAAAGACATTTTGTGAAATTTACCAAACACAGTCAGCAAAATCATACTTCATATAACAGTTATACGAGCAAATTTTAAAAGAAGATGAAAATGGCCCCAGCACTCACCGCAACCACTACTGGTATCATTGTAACCTTTGCTTCATCCCGAAAAGAGACCAATTGGGCTGCAAATTAAAGAGGTCAGTCGACAAACGAGAGAAGCCAGATAAAAAGAATAAGTTACAAAGCATCATCATATGGAAAATCATGGACATAATCAATTTATCATAGAACTAAGCCACGAGGTGAAATTCAGGCATCAGGCTTATATCTCATTCTATAAATCATTAGAGAAATTCATGGGACTTACGCTCCGTACAACCAAATAGATAGACCTTCTTATCATATAATTCTCCACCTTCTTCCAATGCCTCCTGTCATCGCCCAAAAGAAATAGCATCAATAAGTTTAAGACAATAAACCTCGTATAAGTAATTACTGATCTCAACGTATCTAACCGAACTCGCCATATAATAGAAATAATTTTATTTTTACAAATCGTATGAGGGTGGCAAATACACTAACTTCCAAATGAGAGAAGTTCCAATTGTATTGATACACCATGTCCATTTGGTCCCACTGTGAATAAAATAACAGAGGATAAAAATCTGGAATTAGAACAACAATGTACTTACGAATCTAATTATAGAGTTACCTCAGTTCCAACCGGAAAGACCTGCTTCCATAGATCCTCCTGAATAGAAATAAAGCATAACATAGCACTCAAACTGGTTCACGTTCAATTACAATCAAACTGTACCCATCTTGGAAAACACGAGATGAATAATCTTGATTCGTGATGGCTAGAGTCGTTCTCAAAACACAATCCTCGCAAACGGAAGTACAATAAACTAGCTTATGCCTATAAATATACGGCGAAATGAACATCAGTCCCACAGAAAGTATCGAGACCAACCCACCCTCTATCTATTAGGTGCTTATTTAAAATTGAATTAAGCAAATAATTTACCAAATTACGCTTCTCAGGGAAGTACTCGGTCTCGGCGGCAGGTTTTGAAACCCTAGCTCTCTTCCTTCGACCTTGTCTCTCGCTAGGTTTCGGCTCGTCGTGCTTCTCGTGAGCCGCCTTTATATCAGCTCGTATTTCGTCCTTCTGCTCCTCGGCTTCCCTCGCCTCGTTTGTAGGCGCGGCGACGTGCTTGGCCTTTCTCTTCCTTCCCTTGACCATCTGAATGTATCAATCGCTGACTGGCTAGGCTAGTCTCCTGCGTGAGAAATTAGGGCTTTTCTTCTCTTCAAGTCTTTAGTTGACGGTCAGCAACGATATTCAAACCTAAATCGATGGCGGAAAGTGGCGCTGGGGGATTCTTTATAAGGAGGTAGTAGTACGCCTGATTTAGGTCATGCTAATACCAGTGTGTGGATTGCACGAAGACTAGGGTGTTTCTGTCTTTTTTCGCTTCCTTTTCGATGATTAAGGGGTTTTTACACATAAGTACCTATTTGAAAGAAAAGCTTATAATTTAGTACCCAATCAGGATTTTTTTATATATAGGTACCTAACAGAATAAATTTATTGCAAATAGGTACCCAATCCCCGAAAGTACATCATACAACACATTTGGGTACCCTATCTCAACACATTTGGGTACCCTACATAATAGAAAATGGTACGACGTATTTATATTTAGTTACGCCTTATGTAACACACAAACATGCCGTACGTACGACGTATGTTATATTTAGGTACCTTATATCAACACATTTGGGTATCCTATATAACAAAAAATGGTACGACGTATGTTATATTTAGGTACGTCCTATGTAATACACAGGCATGCAGTAGGTATGACGTATGCTATACTTAGGTACCCTATATCAACGTGTTATGGTACGCAATATACACACAGGAAGGTACGACATGACTGAAGAACTGGTAAAATTAAACCGGGTACCTATCTGTAAAATTTTCTGACATGGGTATTTATGTGTAAAAATTTTACTCAATTGGGTATTTTTTTATAGATTACCGATTGATTAATCTTATTATATATACATATATAATCAATGTGATTCCGTGAGGCGCATTCATTAATTATCTTATTAGATACACATATAATCAAGGTGGTTCCCATGGGGCGCCGGAACGATATGCGAATGGAATGTTACTCGGAAGATAAATCCGAGGCGGTAATTTTATTACACAATTACATAATATTATAACTAGTTTTTGTCCCCGCGCAATGCATGGGTTAAATGGTCAAAAGTATATTTTTTTTTTATTTTCTAGCTTCAGTGTACAATTTAGATTTTGCAATGGACAGAGAAAAAAAAACTGTAATGCGTGCACTTGGACCTTGCAATTGATAGAGTTTTACCAACTTAAAGGCAATTGTCTAATAATAATTTATCGACATGAATCAAAAGAACACGAACCATATCCTTGGTACGTTCCCTCATTATAATCAAGTTAAGTAGTAATATTTACCACTTCTACCCATCTTGAGTGGTGGTAGTGATAGTGAACATCTATAAACTTGAAAAAAGTTCAGAAGATTTCCAACATACGAAATAGCCATATGTTAGTTATTATTAATGGTCATTGATTCATTCCTTTGTGACGTTGCTGCCAACCTTGATCTCCAAGAGTATAGCCAAAGTCATTACATATCTTAATGAGTGGTGCAGGATTCCCATCTAAACAGTGTATCGCATTCACATCTTTGTGGCATATTTTCTGCAACGTATTATAACAGTCAAATTCAATTCGGGGACAATATTAGTGGCGGCTGCGGCAGAGAACTCCGCGTTTTGGAGAACTCCCGCAGATCTCATTAACTCTATTTATTACTTTTCACAGTCCTCTCCATCGCTTTAAAACGCGCATTTCTTTAACAATGTTCTTCCATACACTGCACCTTATATCAAGCTAAGCTCGATTGCTTCCTTCATCATGCTATTGCATATTGATATAATCTGCAATTAAATAAATGAAAATCCCACCGCAAGTATTATTCAATTGAGGACAATACAGTGATGGTTGTCACGAATTTTATTGATCTGACCTAAAGATGTGTAAAAAAAATCTCATACAACCATCTGCAGAGAATAATTTGATTCGATTTGACCATTGCAGTGGACCAAACCATATGACAAAGTAGAATCGCAATTAAACGTCATTTAGTTCTTATCTTCGCAGAACGAAACGATACCTTCTCTTACACACATAATGATGATCCCATACTATAAAAAGATCAACAACAAAAAAAATATAATCACTGAATAACATTGTTTCAAATAAAATTACGTGATGATTCGCTCCATTCCCAATTTCTCATATCCTAACCCCGCCGTTCACATACAAAGACAGAGACGCAAAATCCAACCAAAGTAAAATTAAATGGCAAGCATACCTTTTGGTGCGAGAATCACACTTCTCCTGATCAAGGGAAAAAATAGATATGACAAAATTCTCGGCGCACTTCATCTTCTTCCTAACATCGTTAGACGAATGAACAAGTAGATGTAAAGAAAATTCAATAATTTGGACATCTCATTTCCTTTGGTGACTAATCAGTTCATCTCTGTCCAAATATTCGAATATATATGGCGTATTCCTCATCTCCAAATGACATTTACCCGCAAGATAAATGCGTACTCATCAAGGAAAACAACTTCGGAGTAAACCCGAACTCATTCAAGTGCCCAGATGAAGTAATCTTAGATGTTCTGAAAGGCCATCCACTGTGGCCAGCACTTACACTCAACAACCAAGTGCTCGAAGGGTACCTGCAACAGTTTTGGGTACACTACAACGAATCCATGCAAAATCAAGTCTCAAGCTCAAAGCTACATACAATCTTCGAGAGTGAAGTGACACTTACCAAGACCGTTCTACGAAGAGTTCTTCGCCTCCCAATGCTTCATGAGTTCGAGGCCCTTCCAACAGATGACGATCTTTTGCAAGATCTCAAGCAGGTTGGGCGTACCTGAACTCTCCAACTACAAGTTAGGAGGCGTACCTCAACCTTGGAAAACGTTGTCGGCATAGTCAAAATGCATGTCACCCAAACACAGCGGGTTCGACAGATGCAATTCGAAAATCCTCACTGTAGACCTTTTTTGGTCCAAATGATTATGAGAGTTTGGATAATTCCAAGTAATTATGTAAATTGAGGGTACAAATTAGAAAACTCGATATGCATGTTGTGTGATGTTTAAGTATGTGAAAATGTTCGAATAAGCACTTAAATGTGATTAAACTGTTAAGAAAATCGAATTTGTGTGATTTTGTGCTTAACTGGAATATTTATGTGATCACCTGCTTATTAACGTTTTCGTATGAATGGAATCTCATTGCGTGCTATATATGGAAAATATATTATGCTGAGTGATGTGAACTGTCTGCGAGAATAAGTTATTTTAGGAAAGAATATCATTTGATCACAAGGATGTGAATGTGTGCTATATAGGGAAAAGATGTTCTGATTGAGCTGAAAACGTGATTGAGTTATTTTAGGAGGAATATCGATGTGATCATCCGGATATGAATGACTATGCTGTATATATGGAAAAAATATTCTGATTAAGTGCTTACATGTCATTGATCTATTTTAGGAAATAATATCAATGATATATCCGTTGAGTGCGATATTATTTGACTCTTAAATCAGTGAATCATGATCTATCTTTCCTTATGTGACTTAGGATTAATATTTTGGAAAGTGATTAATTGATTGGGCTTATATGTGGTAAGATGCTGATTGAGTCTATTTATGGAATGTGCTGAAATCGGATGAGATCACCATACATGGAAAGTATGCTTGCATTATACTCAGTAAATCAAATCTTTCTCTGTGCGAATTGGCTATCATATTTTGGGAAAGAAATCAGTTGATAGAGCTTACTATTGATAATATGCTGAGTGGAATTATATATGGAATGTGCTGACAACGGATGAGATTACCTTGGAATGAAAGTAAGACTGTGGTACTTGTGGTAAAAATTCATGCATGACCGTTGTGCTTAATTGGTTTATTGTTGGGATGATTCTAGTTAATGCACGTGATTATTGAGCTTTATCTTGCATATTTTCGTGCTTAACTTTCCTTGTGAAGTGTAGAAGCGATTATTGGGACTATATAGAAGAAAACACTTCACTTTGAAGGGTAGACAACGAACACACAAGCAAACGAATTCCTTAGAGTTTTTGAGCTGAAATTTGCGATTCATTCGTAGTTTGTGTTGAACTTACACTTGCGAAATCTGTACCCTTTGAGCGATATTTAGCAACACCCTACCCTAAATCCTTGTCTTCGGACGTGTTGTGTCTGCGGATGCGTTGAACGCACAAAGGAGCACGGTTGGAGTCTTTCGCACGTGGAGGGACGAATTTGGTGGATTCAGTGGCCCTTCGGTAGCAAGCTGCATCCAATCGGGGAATAGGTTTCCTGGGTTAACGACATGGACCGAAACTTGGCGTGCGATCTCCTAGGTGGAGGTCTAGTTTCCAAAGTGTGTCGGTTTTGTAAGGGTCAATCATTTTGTGACCATAACCGGTAATACCTAGTGATTGATTGGAACTCTTGGGGAGATCACACCCCAAGGACATGATTAAACCCCAGTTGGGGACATAACCTGTATAAAAATCCCGTCTCATTTTACTTTCTGCTATTTACTTTTCCGTGAGACAAACCCGGAACGCACGCTAATAACTAGGTGATATCGTTGAAACGATTTCTGAAAATAACGTGATATTTGAAACAGGGTTAGGGAGATCACTTTGATACTCGTACTGCTTTCTGGGAAGTAACATTGTTAGGAAATATTTTGTAGTGTTCAATTTCATTATATTATCTTTGTTGGTTAGCTTTTAATTAATTTGGGCTAGGTCGTAATGGGCTAGCCCGTAGCTATTTTGTAATGGGCTTACACAAGGGCCCAAGTATTATATACCAACTTGTGGTATAAATACTAAAACCCTAACACATAGTTAGGTGTGCTTGTGAGTGTTTCTATTCTAGAGAGAAAATTTTTGAGCCTCCATCTTATCCTCTCAAGCACCCCACACCATTTGCTTTGATTTCAAGATTATTTGTGTGGTTAATCTATCCTAGGTTAGATTGTTTGGTGTAATAGGGACCAACAAGTGGTATCAGAGCCCAACGCGACCGGATTTGCGTGTTTTAAGCAAGATTTGAGTGAAAAATTGCTTGAAAAATTATTTTCGTCACTTTCAGTTTTTGGGCGATTTCGACCTCAATTTGTTGTTTTTAGACATCCCAAAGGTTGATTATGTGTTTAGGAATGTTTTTCTGAAGTTTTGGAACAAGTTTCGTCGATTTTGAGTGAGATTTGAGCGAAAACGAGCCATTTTTCTGGTAAAAGTCGCGCTGCCCATGCTTTGTTCTTGGCCGAGAAAATTCTTAGCCGAGAAAATTTCGCTGGCCGAGAAACTTTCACTGGCCGAGAAATTTTCTTACCCGAGAAAATTCTTAGCCGAGAAAATTTCGCTGGCCGAGAAACTTTCACTGCCCGAGAAATTTTATCAACCCGAGAAACTATCACTGCCCGAGAAAGTTTTGCAAAACTGAGAAATTTTTTTTCAAATCCGAGAAATTTTGCAAAACTGAGAAATTTTTTAATCCGACAAATTTTCTTAAACTGATTAAATTTTCAAAACTGCGAAAATATTCAAAACTGAGAAATTTCTCAAATCTGAGAAATTTTCAACTGAGAAAATTTACACTTCGAAAATTCTCAACCTGAGAAAATTTCATCTGAACTAACTTCCACCTGAGAAAGTTTTTCAACCTGAGAAATTTTCAAACCGCGAAAGCTTCATACCTGAGAAAATTTTTATACATGCGAAAATTTCTATACATGCGAAACTTTTATACATGCGAAATTTTACTTCAAATGTGAATGCGAAATTTCCTTATTTTCGCGACTCACTCTCACAACGAAATTTCTCGGGACAACATTTTTCGCACATTTTCACACACCATTTTTCGCACCCTCCGAGAAATTTGCACCCAACCTTTAAACTTGATCCAAACACACCTTTTAGCTTCAAATCTTGCAAAAATCACTCTTTAAAATTACACTTGAACGTTTTTTACCACCAAAATTTCTGCCCCCCCCCCCTCGGATTAAATAAGGTTTTAAGGAGCAAAAAAAAAAAATTATATCATTGGATAGGGAAAATTTTCTAAGGCCTTTGGACTTTGTCTATTTTACACTTTAAAAATTTTTCGAAATAAATTTTTCTGGGCCAAAATTTTCGGTATAGACGACGTTTTTGTGAAATTTTTGAAGGCAAATCCAAAACGCGGCAACGATCACCGTACCCAACGATCGACCTAGGACGGTATTGGCACATTATAGAAAAAGTTTAGGTCACCCCCAAACTTTTCGGAGCGGAATTTCCAAATGCCAATTTCACACACCCCGGCATGAATGGTACATGGGTTGCTCCACATTCATGACCGGTATGCACTGCGAGCAACCAACCCCATCATGCACGTTACACGGGTTGCTCCACGTGCAAGAAGGGATGTCAGAGAAGCGAGCAACCATCATGACTTCTGTACAAATCTGTGCAGAACCCAGACCTACAAAGAAGGGTTGACAAAAGTTCAACCAACCATCAGTGGGCGCGCCATCCAATCTTGATGCTTAGGCGATGTGGATCTCTTGTACCAGACTCCACCGTCCACCCACTGCCATCCATTCCACCATGGTGCGCTACATGGAGACGTCCTAAGCCACCGTGATCCTTTTTACGCCCTCACCACCACCACCACCTGACGAGTCTCAGAAGTGTCTGATCAACAGTTTTGGGCCACCCTCGTCGACATCACTCGTGGTCGCCTTTCAACGCGATCACGCCACGCCACCATAGTTCCCATGGATAAGTGAAACCCCCTGATCCTAACCCAGGAACGAGCCTACCCTAGCCTCTCTAGTCTAGGTCTAGGTCGCGCGACATCCTTCTCCACGCAAAGATCCAATCAACGATCTCGGGAGGATGACGTAAGTCGCTTGCAGGAGCTGCGAACCAACGACGAGATGATCGCACTCCTCTATCATATCTCACCATAACCCGGACCTCGCCCATAGGTACAGGAGACGACTCGTTCGTTTCCCGAGTAGAATTCACGGCATCTGGTCCAACCGCGCAATTAACCCCCCCAACCACTCAGCTATCCTTTCGCAGATAGCTGTTTCATTTGCACAAGAGGAACCACGTTAGCCATCACCGCCCCACTTGGAGACGGTTGATGTTGAACAAGTAGTGCCCCGCCTCTCACTGCACCTCTTCCACTCACATAGAGTCTAGTGTCCTCACCCACCGAAATTTTCCATTTTCTAGGACACAAACACTCTTTACACACCGTAGGTTCTTCGTGAACTTGCACGAACGCTTGATGACGTCCTTGTGACCGAGAGCGGAAGACCCACGACAGCCACCCTCACCACAACTGTCGATGGGCCACGGATACGAGCTTATCTCATCGTCCGTGCCAACGGAAAGCCTTTGTGGCTCTCCGGTTCTTTCTGACCTGTGCAAACAGGCAGCACATCGGACACATGTTTCGATGTTGTGACGACGGAGCGTCTTTGTGACCCCGTCTGGTTAGTTACCCCGTTCGTGATGGAGCCCCGACTCATAGCAATCAGCGAGGAACTTACACATTCCATGCCGCACTCAACGAGGGTCTATGAAGGAAAAGGTCCCATCACCGACACCACTCCACCACGCCTACGCCTACGCCACCACATGTTGCTCCGTCTCTCCAGTGTTCAAAACTGAACCCGGAGGAACACCAATTGCTGCTACTCCTGAGAATCCCACTTGATTGCCTCACTCAACACCACACCACACCATCATCACCACCATCAACACCAGAAACAGACTCGTCCTACGGACGACGTGACGATCCCGAAGACGGAGATCATCTCAAGGGGGAGTAAAGGAGAAGAAATGAGTTGAAGATCGTACAGCAGCATCAGCAGCAACCATCATCCACGCCACCTCCACCAACTACGCCCAGTCGGAGGCTTCCACTACCTCCGCGCACATTCGTATGTGTCAGGCTATTATGTTCATAATGGAACACTCGAAGGAGCCATGGCACATCTCATCCACCACATTCCGCCACCATTGCGCTGACCACTCTGGAGACCGGGCTCCCTACTCTTGAAAGTCACATTTCAATAGAGCCTTGGCACATTTTTTACACCCCACGCCTACCTTCTTCTGGAGCCAGACGAGTCAACTTCGAACCAGACAACTTCCATTCGAAGACGACGAATCCGGCATCGAGAAGAAGAAGATTGGAGAATCTTCACAAGTGAGTCCTAGCCGAGCCATCAATGCCTCCGCAAGAAGAGGAGATATCCCTTGTAGGGGGCGTTTGTTAGGACTCGAGATTTCTCCAATACGCCCAACAAAGATATCCCGCGCTGAATTGAAGATTGAACATTAAGGGGGAGATTGTTAGGAAATATTTTGTAGTGTTCAATTTCATTATATTATCTTTGTTGGTTAGCTTTTAATTAATTTGGGCTAGGTCGTAATGGGCTAGCCCGTAGCTATTTTGTAATGGGCTTACACAAGGGCCCAAGTATTATATACCAACTTGTGGTATAAATACTAAAACCCTAACACATAGTTAGGTGTGCTTGTGAGCTTGTGAGTGTTTCTATTCTAGAGACAAAATTTTTGAGCCTCCATCTTATCCTCTCAAGCACCCCACACCATTTGCTTTGATTTCAAGATTATTTGTGTGGTTAATCTATCCTAGGTTAGATTGTTTGGTGTAATAGGGACCAACAAACATACTTTGCAAATATCTTCTTAAAGAAAAGTATTTTTCAAAGCCAAAAATTTTTATAGCCTAATTCACCCCCCTCAGAGCGGGTTACTCAACGAAAGGCCTAACACGCCTGAGTTAAGATCTAATGGCTTTTTTGAGTGATGTTTTTGCAGATGGTCAATCCCACTCTAGGCCACCTCTCTTTGATGGAACGAACTACGCAGTATGGAAGAATCGTATGATCGAGTTTCTAATCGCTGTCGACTACGATCTTTGGGAAACAATCATCAACGGACCATACGCGGCTGTGAAAGAAGATAGAACCCCAAAGGCTACCAAAGAATACAACGCTGATGACAAAAAGGGAATCACGCGAAATGCAAAGGCGAAGAACATGCTCGCATGCGCACTCACACGAGAAGAATACGTTCGGGTCAGTTCCTGTCATCAGCAAAGGCCATGTGGGATATGCTCCAAGTCACTCATGAAGGAACCCAAAGAGTTGTGCGAGAAAGACTGACTCTGCTTACTCATCAGTATGAACTGTTCTCGATGGAATCTGACGAGAATATAAGCCAGATGTATGCCAGGTTCATGGGAATCATCAACCAAATGTTCTCTCTCGGCAAGAAGGTTCCCGACAGTGAACAAGTGAGAAAGATACTGAGATCACTGCCGCGAGAATGGAATGCCAAAGTTACTGCCATCTACGAAGCAAATGATCTAGAAGCACTTAGCATCTCCAAACTGATTGGATCTCTTATATCCTACGAGATGATTCAAACATCAGTGAATGAGAAGTCGCAGAACAAAAATCAGAAGTCCATTGCATTCAAATCCAACCAAGAAGAATCTGATTCTGACGACGAGGAAGAGGACTTGATGAACGACCTGGCCATGCTTACAAAAAGATTTGAAAGATTCCAGCAGAAAAAGAAATTCCAAGGGAACTTCGACAAATTCCAAAACAAGAGCAAGAGAATATCCACGTCTGGGAAGAAAGTTCAGAAGTGTTTCCGATGCAACAAACCAGGCCATTATGCACATGAATGCCCAGCAACCAACAATGAGAAACCAAGGAAGTAGAAGGCTATGGTGACGGAATCAAATGACTCTGAACCAGAACAAAGCGAGGACGAGGATCACGCTTACATGGCTAACGAGGATCAAGTATCTCGCTCTTCCTCCATTGAGAAAATTCATATCCTAAGCAGTTTATATGGTTATGAAAGTGACTCATCTGTTTCTGATATAGAAGAAAGTAAGGAAGATTTGTGTAGGTTACTTCAAAAAGCAGAGAGAAAGATTAAGTCACTAAATTCCTTGAATAAGGAACTGATAAGGCAACGAGATGAACTAGCTAAGGAAAAACATGAGGGTGATCTAGAGATCTCACGTTTGAAAGAAGAGTTAGTTACTGCTTAGAAAGAGGGAATTCCATGTGACTGTGAGAAACAGAAAAGAAAAACAGTGTCTTATCCAGAGATATCGTAGAACTCAGGAATTCCTTAGATAGAGAAAAATAGAAAATTGATAGGCTCCTTGAGGGTAAACAGAACCTAGATATGCTGTTAAGTACCCCTAAGAACATTGGTAGGTCAGAGATAGGTTATTCCACTGAAGGAAGACATGCTAAACATTATGTGCCTAAGCTTAAGTGTTTCTGTTGTGGTAGAAATGGTCATTAGGCATACAACTGTCCTTTAACGAAAGTTTATAAAGCTTACGTTTGGAGACCTAAGAAGTCACCTGTGAATGCCGCTGTTGTATCTGATTCTACAGGAGATCACCGTCTATGCAGAATGATATCTCATATGTTAACAGAAGTTATTTCCCCGCTAACATGTTAGGACCCAACAGAAATTGGGTACCTCAGAAGAGTACTTTCTACAGGTACGAAGGAAGAATTCCAGCAAGAAAAGCAGGTGGTATCTCGACAGCGGGTGCTCCCGCCACATGACAGGTGATATAGGTAATTTTGTGTCGTTAAAGGCGGTTGATGGAGGATACGTTTCGTACGCTAACGACGCAAAAGCCAAAATCGTGGGAGTGGGTACTGTCGGTAACAATTTAAATATCACTATAGATAATGTACGTTTTGTTAGGAACTTAGAACATAATTTAATTAGCATTAGCCAACTATGTGATGATGGACATACCGTAGCTTTCGCCAAAGACAAGTGCCTTGTCAAAAAGGGTGATGAGCTTGTGTTTAGTGCGGCTAGACATGGTAACATTTATTGTATCACTTTGGATGGTATTGCTAACCAGAACGTCAAGTGTCTAGCAGTTACGCAGGATATCACATGGTTATGGCACAGACGGTTGGGACATGCCAACATGGAACTGATGTCACACATATCATGCAATGAATTGGTGAGAGGTATTCCAGATATGAAAGCCACCAAGGACAGAATCTGTAAAGTGTGCCAAATGGGGAAACAGACCAAGACGTCCTTTAAACCTAAGAATGTGATCTCTACGTCCAAACCACTGGAACTGCTGCATCTTGACCTTTTTGGTCCGGTACAGGTTATGTCATTGAAAGGTAAACGATATGCCTTTGTTATCGTAGACGACTATACTAGGTACACATGGGTCTTATTTCTTGAGCACAAAAGTGAGGCTTTAGATAATCTTGCGCCACTGATTAAGAAGCTAGAAAATGAGAAAGAGATGAAGGTCCGTAAGATTAGGAGTGATAACGGTCTAGAATAATCCTTTGCATCTTTTTGTGATGAAAATGGTTATAGTCATAATTTTTCGGCCCCTATTACGCCTCAACAGAACGGAGTGGTCGAGAGAAAAAATAGAGTACTACAAGAAATGGCTAGGACTATGTTGAGTGAATATAATACTCCAAAACATTTTTGGGACGAAGCTGTTAGTACGGCATGTTATGTCTCGAATAAGATTTTCCTTAGACCAATTATTAAGAGAACTCCCTATGAACTTTGGAATGATAAAACCCCTAACATAGGATATTTCCATGTATTTGGCTGCAAATGTTTCATTTTGAATGATAGGGATAAAAGAGGAAAATTCGATTCCAAGGTAGATGAAGGGATATTCCTAGGTTACAGCCTCATTCCAAAGCTTTTAGAGTGTTTAATAATAGGAGGAAGATTGTTCAAGAATCTGTGCATGTTCCGTTTGATGAATTTCCTAACGCAGATGCTACTGAGGAAGGTATAGTTGTGTCTCCTACAGATATACAGGTTACTGACAAAGAGGTGAACGCAATTCCATTAGAACTAGATACTGAGTCAGAGGAACCTGAAACGTCAGACGAACAACAGCGCAGAAAATTCAAACATGCTTCCAGCCATCCCACTGAACAAGTCATAGGGAATATCACTTCAGGGATCAAAACGAGAGCAACTGCACGAAACGATATTACTGAGGAATCACGTGACGTGCTGTTATCAACCATGGAACCTAAGACACTGAATGAAGCTCTTGACAATGAATCGTGGGTGATTGCCATGGAAGAAGAGCTGGCATAATTCGAAAAAAGCCAGGTGTGAACTCTTGCGGAAAGACCTAACGACAAGTCCATAATAGGCACAAAGTGGGTGATTCGCAATAAACTGGACGAAAACGTTAATTTACTCGGAACAAGGCCAGGTTAGTTGCCAAAGGTTATTCCCAAGAAGAAGGTATAGATTTTCAAGAAACCTTTGCACCCGTAGTTAGACTTGAGTCAATACGTATTTTACTTGCATATGCATCTTTTAAAACATTTAAGCTTTTTCAAATGGACGTGAAAAGTGCATTTTTAAATGGTTTTATAAATGAGGAAGTTTTTGTCGAGCAACCTCCCGGTTTTGAAAAAGAGGAATTTTCAAATCACGTCTTTAAATTAAACAAAGCTTTATATGGTTTAAAACAAGCCCCTAGGGCATGGTATGAAAGCTTGAGTAGATTTCTACTAGACATGGGCTTTACATTAGAAACAATAGATAACACTCTGTTTATAAAGTGCGAAGGGAATCACATACTACTTGTGCAGATATACGTTGATGATATCATATTTCGTAGCACTGACATCACTCTTTGCGAGAATTTTTCCAAGTCTATGCAACAGGAATTTGAGATGAGCCTAATAGGAGAACTCACGTACTTCCTTGGATTGCAAATCAAGCAATTGGATACAGAAACATTCATATCTCAAATGAAGTACACGAATGAACTACTTGAAAAATTCGGAATGGCTGATTCCAAGGTACTTCCCACTCCTATGCATCAGACCACTAAAATTGACAATGATGAACAAGGTACGCCTTTTGACCAAACTAAGTATAGAAGTATGATCGGAAGTTTGCTATACCTTACGGCAAGCAGAACTGATATTATGTTTGCTACTGGTCTATGTCTAGATATCAATCGAGTCCTAGGGAATCTCACTTGACAGCAGTCAAGCGAATACTTAGATATTTGAAGGGAACAATCAATTATGGTATGTGGTATCCAAATTCCAAGGAATTCCCATTAATGGGATACTCGGATGCGGATTACGCCGGTTCTAGGGAAGATAGGAAAAGCACTAGTGGTACTTGCCAAATACTAGGAAATTCCCTTGTAACTTGGTCCAGTCGGAAACAAAATGCCGTGGCCCTATCCACAACCGAAGCAGAATATATGGCCTTAGGAAGTTGTTCTCAGCAAATCCTTTAGATGAAACAGACCTTGAGTGATTATGGTTTAAGGTACGACCAAATTCCCATTTTTTGTGATAGTACTAGTGCCATTAGTATCACTAAGAATCCCGTACACCACTCTCGAACTAAGCATATAGAGGTAAAACATCATTTTATTCGAGATCATGTTCAGAAAGGGAATATCAGCGTGAACTTCGTAGGAACTAATGATTAGTTGACCGATATCTTCACGAAACCCCTTATTGAGAGTAAATTCTGTGATATCCGTGACCGATTAGGAATTATTGAGCTCAAATAGGAAAGGTGACTAGATATGTTAGCCTTTAGTATTTCCTTGATCTTATCCTTTAGGATATCTGCGATTTTATTCCTTGATTCTATTAATAATATCTTCATTATCTTTTCAAAGCCTTTCCATCCATGAAGAGATTATTTTTAGACTTTCTTCGACATTTATGTCAAAATCTATTTTCAGCCAAATTTTTTTTTTTGAACTTTGATCTTCGTTCTTATTTCCTTCCCTAATCTCCGCGAGATATCCTCTGATCTTCAGTTAATTCCATCTAATGGGCAGTTTCCCTATCCAGCCATGATCTTTGAAATTTCAAACTTTGAAATCTTTTCCTTATCTGCCTCACGTTTAATCGATATCACATCTCTCCAAAATCCTTTCCATTCTTATCCAAGAAGTTTTCGGCCTTTCGAACCATCCAATCTCTTCTTTATTCAATTTATTCAACCCCAAGTCTTTCACTTCATTATTTCGCTCCTCAATCCTTCGATCTCAATCGTGACGAAAACCAAAGGCGCCGGATCTGTCTCTGACAAGAAGCGAAAGGCTGCTTTGATCAAATCCCAATCTCTCCGAAAGCCACTCGTTCGAAATCAGGAAGAAAAATGATCTAGAGAGTGATGACGAGCATGGAACCATAGCTGATTTGAAACGGATGATAACAGGAAGAAGTTCAATGAGATCTCACGGCACTTTAAAAGAGTTAAAAAGTTTATGAAGGAGATCTACACGGCTCTGAATATCGCTGAAACCTCATCTGCCTTATCTGATAGCGATTCCAGCCTTTACAACTTCGATCCCTAGTGATCTCCAGCTCTAGTATGCCTAGTTCCCATCCGCGCCTAATACTAAGTTCTTTCATTTTGCTGGTTTTGGGTTGATAGCTCATGGTTGTTTGCAGGTTTTTGGTAAGTTGGTGTGTTTTGGGTACCTCCTTTTTGATGCTGAAGGGGAAGAATTTAGGGAAATTAATGCCGTGTTATGGTTTGGTGTTGGGTCGTGAATTTAGGGAAATTAATGCCGTGTTATGGTTTGGTGTTGGGTCGTTCACTTTGCTATCTTTAATGCTATAATATAATCGGCTTGCTTGCTTTTATATGCTTATGTCTTAATCCTCTGTGCTTGAGTTTGATGATTTGTTAAGGATTAAGGAATTTCGCACATAGGCAGGGGGAGCAAACTGATGTGATGTGATGTGATAACTTGAGAGATTCCATGGTAACTTGAGACGTTCCACACGATATAACCTGGTAATTGCTATATGTTTTTGCTGCTGTGCTTTACATGGGAATACTAGACAGGGGGAGCATGCTTCGAAATCTGATAAAATTATTTGCTCTGATCATATGTCGCATGCTGTGATACTTAAACAAGCTACATGCGTAAATGGCTTTATATCGAGTGTACTCATATGCTTAAGATAGGCATTAATTACTTGTCATCATCAAAAAGGGGTAGATTGTAGACCTTTTTGGTCCAAATAATTATGAGAGTTTTGACAATTCCAAGTAATTATGTAAGTTGGGGGTACAAATTAGAAAACTCGATATGCATGTTGTGTGATGTTTAAGTATGTGAAAATGTTCGATTAAGCGCTTAAATGTGATTAAACTGTTAAGAAAATCGAATTTGTGTGATCTTGTGCTTAACTGGAATATTTATGTGATCACCTGGTTATGGACGTTTTCGTATGAATGGAATCTCATTGCGTGCTATATATTGAAAATATATTATGCTGATTGATATGTAAACTGTCTGCGAGAATAAGTTATTTTAGGAAAGAATATCATTTGATCACAAGGATATGAATGTGTGCTATATATGGAAAAGATGTTCTGATTGAGCTGAAAACGTGATTGAGTTATTTTAGGAGGAATATCGATGTGATCATCCGGATATGAATGACTATGCTGTATATATGGAAAAAATATTCTGATTAAGTGCTTACATGTCATTGATCTATTTTAGGAAATAATATCAATGATATATCCGTTGAGTGCGATATTATTTGACTCTTAAATCAGTGAATCATGATCTATCTTTCCTTATGTGACTTAGGATTAATATTTTGGAAAGTGATTAATTGATTGGGCTTATATGTGGTAAGATGCTGATTGAGTCTATTTATGGAATGTGCTGAAATCGGATGAGATCACCATACATGGAAAGTATGCTTGCATTATACTCTGTAAATCAAATCTTTCTCTGTGCGAATTGGCTATCATATTTTGGGAAAGAAATCAGTTGATAGAGCTTACTATTGATAATATGCTGAGTGGAATTATATATGGAATGTGCTGACAACGGATGAGATTACCTTGGAATGAAAGTAAGACTGTGGTATTTGTGGTAAAAATTCATGTTAGTTATTATTAATGGTATTGGCTATCCTTGGTACGTTCCCTCATTATAATCAAGTTAAGTAGTAATATTTACCACTTCTACCCATCTTGAGTGGTGGTAGTGATAGTGAACATCTATAAACTTGAAAAAAGTTCAGAAGATTTCCAACATACGAAATAGCCATATGTTAGTTATTATTAATGGTCATTGATTCATTCCTTTGTGACGTTGCTGCCAACCTTGATCTCCAAGAGTATAGCCAAAGTCATTACATATCTTAATGAGTGGTGCAGGATTCCCATCTAAACAGTGTATCGCATTCACATCTTTGTGGCATATTTTCTGCAACGTATTATAACAGTCAAATTCAATTCGGGGACAATATTAGTGGCGGCTGCGGCAGAGAACTCCGCGTTTTGGAGAACTCCCGCAGATCTCATTAACTCTATTTATTACTTTTCACAGTCCTCTCCATCGCTTTAAAACGCGCATTTCTTTAACAATGTTCTTCCATACACTGCACCTTATATCAAGCTAAGCTCGATTGCTTCCTTCATCATGCTATTGCATATTGATATAATCTGCAATTAAATAAATGAAAATCCCACCGCAAGTATTATTCAATTGAGGACAATACAGTGATGGTTGTCACGAATTTTATTGATCTGACCTAAAGATGTGTAAAAAAAATCTCATACAACCATCTGCAGAGAATAATTTGATTCGATTTGACCATTGCAGTGGACCAAACCATATGACAAAGTAGAATCGCAATTAAACGTCATTTAGTTCTTATCTTCGCAGAACGAAACGATACCTTCTCTTACACACATAATGATGATCCCATACTATAAAAAGATCAACAACAAAAAAAATATAATCACTGAATAACATTGTTTCAAATAAAATTACGTGATGATTCGCTCCATTCCCAATTTCTCATATCCTAACCCCGCCGTTCACATACAAAGACAGAGACGCAAAATCCAACCAAAGTAAAATTAAATGGCAAGCATACCTTTTGGTGCGAGAATCACACTTCTCCTGATCAAGGGAAAAAATAGATATGACAAAATTCTCGGCGCACTTCATCTTCTTCCTAACATCGTTAGACGAATGAACAAGTAGATGTAAAGAAAATTCAATAATTTGGACATCTCATTTCCTTTGGTGACTAATCAGTTCATCTCTGTCCAAATATTCGAATATATATGGCGTATTCCTCATCTCCAAATGACATTTACCCGCAAGATAAATGCGTACTCATCAAGGAAAACAACTTCGGAGTAAACCCGAACTCATTCAAGTGCCCAGATGAAGTAATCTTAGATGTTCTGAAAGGCCATCCACTGTGGCCAGCACTTACACTCAACAACCAAGTGCTCGAAGGGTACCTGCAACAGTTTTGGGTACACTACAACGAATCCATGCAAAATCAAGTCTCAAGCTCAAAGCTACATACAATCTTCGAGAGTGAAGTGACACTTACCAAGACCGTTCTACGAAGAGTTCTTCGCCTCCCAATGCTTCATGAGTTCGAGGCCCTTCCAACAGATGACGATCTTTTGCAAGATCTCAAGCAGGTTGGGCGTACCTGAACTCTCCAACTACAAGTTAGGAGGCGTACCTCAACCTTGGAAAACGTTGTCGGCATAGTCAAAATGCATGTCACCCAAACACAGCGGGTTCGACAGATGCAATTCGAAAATCCTCACTGTAGTCCTTTTTTGGTCCAAATGATTATGAGAGTTTGGATAATTCCAAGTAATTATGTAAATTGAGGGTACAAATTAGAAAACTCGATATGCATGTTGTGTGATGTTTAAGTATGTGAAAATGTTCGAATAAGCACTTAAATGTGATTAAACTATTAAGAAAATCGAATTTGTGTGATTTTGTGCTTAACTGGAATATTTATGTGATCACCTGCTTATTAACGTTTTCGTATGAATGGAATCTCATTGCGTGCTATATATGGAAAATATATTATGCTGAGTGATGTGAACTGTCTGCGAGAATAAGTTATTTTAGGAAAGAATATCATTTGATCACAAGGATGTGAATGTGTGCTATATAGGGAAAAGATGTTCTGATTGAGCTGAAAACGTGATTGAGTTATTTTAGGAGGAATATCGATGTGATCATCCGGATATGAATGACTATGCTGTATATATGGAAAAAATATTCTGATTAAGTGCTTACATGTCATTGATCTATTTTAGGAAATAATATCAATGATATATCCGTTGAGTGCGATATTATTTGACTCTTAAATCAGTGAATCATGATCTATCTTTCCTTATGTGACTTAGGATTAATATTTTGGAAAGTGATTAATTGATTGGGCTTATATGTGGTAAGATGCTGATTGAGTCTATTTATGGAATGTGCTGAAATCGGATGAGATCACCATACAGGGAAAGTATGCTTGCATTATACTCAGTAAATCAAATCTTTCTCTGTGCGAATTGGCTATCATATTTTGGGAAAGAAATCAGTTGATAGAGCTTACTATTGATAATATGCTGAGTGGAATTATATATGGAATGTGCTGACAACGGATGAGATTACCTTGGAATGAAAGTAAGACTGTGGTATTTGTGGTAAAAATTCATGCATGACCGTTGTGCTTAATTGGTTTATTGTTGGGATGATTCTAGTTAATGCACGTGATTATTGAGCTTTATCTTGCATATTTTCGTGCTTAACTTTCCTTGTGAAGTGTAGAAGCGATTATTGGGACTATATAGAAGAAAACACTTCACTTTGAAGGGTAGACAACGAACACACAAGCAAACGAATTCCTTAGAGTTTTTGAGCTGAAATTTGCGATTCATTCGTAGTTTGTGTTGAACTTACACTTGCGAAATCTGTACCCTTTGAGCGATATTTAGCAACACCCTACCCTAAATCCTTGTCTTCGGACGTGTTGTGTCTGCGGATGCGTTGAACGCACAAAGGAGCACGGTTGGAGTCTTTCGCACGTGGAGGAACGAATTTGGTGGATTCAGTGGCCCTTCGGTAGCAAGCTGCATCCAATCGGGGAATAGGTTTCCTGGGTTAACGACATGGACCGAAACTTGGCGTGCGATCTCCTAGGTGGAGGTCTAGTTTCCAAAGTGTGTCGGTTTTGTAAGGGTCAATCATTTTGTGACCATAACCGGTAATACCTAGTGATTGATTGGAACTCTTGGGGAGATCACACCCCAAGGACATGATTAAACCCCAGTTGGGGACATAACCTGTATAAAAATCCCGTCTCATTTTACTTTCTGCTATTTACTTTTCCGTGAGACAAACCCGGAACGCACGCTAATAACTAGGTGATATCGTTGAAACGATTTCTGAAAATAACGTGATATTTTGAAACAGGGTTAGGGAGATCACTTTGATACTCGTACTGCTTTCTGGGAAGTAACATTGTTAGGAAATATTTTGTAGTGTTCAATTTCATTATATTATCTTTGTTGGTTAGCTTTTAATTAATTTGGGCTAGGTCGTAATGGGCTAGCCCGTAGCTATTTTGTAATGGGCTTACACAAGGGCCCAAGTATTATATACCAACTTGTGGTATAAATACTAAAACCCTAACACATAGTTAGGTGTGCTTGTGAGTGTTTCTATTCTAGAGAGACAATTTTTGAGCCTCCATCTTATCCTCTCAAGCACCCCACACCATTTGCTTTGATTTCAAGATTATTTGTGTGGTTAATCTATCCTAGGTTAGATTGTTTGGTGTAATAGGGACCAACAAGTGGTATCAGAGCCCAACGCGACCGGATTTGCGTGTTTTAAGCAAGATTTGAGTGAAAAATTGCTTGAAAAATTATTTTCGTCACTTTCAGTTTTTGGGCGATTTCGACCTCGATTTGTTGTTTTTAGACATCCCAAAGGTTGATTATGTGTTTAGGAATGTTTTTCTGAAGTTTTGGAACAAGTTTCGTCGATTTTGAGTGAGATTTGAGCGAAAACGAGCCATTTTTCTGGTAAAAGTCGCGCTGCCCATGCTTTGTTCTTGGCCGAGAAAATTCTTAGCCGAGAAAATTTCGCTGGCCGAGAAACTTTCACTGGCCGAGAAATTTTCTTACCCGAGAAAATTCTTAGCCGAGAAAATTTTGCTGGCCGAGAAACTTTCACTGCCCGAGAAATTTTATCAACCCGAGAAACTATCACTGCCCGAGAAAGTTTTGCAAAACTGAGAAATTTTTTTTCAAATCCGAGAAATTTTGCAAAACTGAGAAATTTTTTAATCCGACAAATTTTCTTAAACTGATTAAATTTTCAAAACTGCGAAAATATTCAAAACTGAGAAATTTCTCAAATCTGAGAAATTTTCAACTGAGAAAATTTACACTTCGAAAATTCTCAACCTGAGAAAATTTCATCTGAACTAACTTCCACCTGAGAAAGTTTTTCAACCTGAGAAATTTTCAAACCGCGAAAGCTTCATACCTGAGAAAATTTTTATACATGCGAAAATTTCTATACATGCGAAACTTTTATACATGCGAAATTTTACTTCAAATGTGAATGCGAAATTTCCTTATTTTCGCGACTCACTCTCACAACGAAATTTCTCGGGACAACATTTTTCGCACATTTTCACACCATTTTTCGCACCCTCCGAGAAATTTGCACCCAACCTTTAAACTTGATCCAAACACACCTTTTAGCTTCAAATCTTGCAAAAATCACTCTTTAAAATTACACTTGAACGTTTTTTACCACCAAAATTTCTGCCCCCCCCTCGGATTAAATAAGGTTTTAAGGAGCAAAAAAAAAAAAAATTATATCATTGGATAGGGAAAATTTTCTAAGGCCTTTGGACTTTGTCTATTTTACACTTTAAAAATTTTTCGAAATAAATTTTTCTGGGCCAAAATTTTCGGTATAGACGACGTTTTTGTGAAATTTTTGAAGGCAAATCCAAAACGCGGCAACGATCACCGTACCCAACGATCGACCTAGGACGGTATTGGCACATTATAGAAAAAGTTTAGGTCACCCCCAAACTTTTCGGAGCGGAATTTCCAAATGCCAATTTCACACACCCCGGCATGAATGGTACATGGGTTGCTCCACATTCATGACCGGTATGCACTGCGAGCAACCAACCCCATCATGCACGTTACACGGGTTGCTCCACGTGCAAGAAGGGATGTCAGAGAAGCGAGACCTTTTTTGGTCCAAATGCATGTCACCGCGAGCAACCAACCCCATCATGCACGTTAAACGTTGTCGGCATAGTCAAAATGCATGTCACCCAAACACAGCGGGTTCGACAGATGCAATTCGAAAATCCTCACTGTAGACCTTTTTTGGTCCAAATGATTATGAGAGTTTGGATAATTCCAAGTAATCATGTAAATTGAGGGTACAAATTAGAAAACTCGATATGCATGTTGTGTGATGTTTAAGTATGTGAAAATGTTCGAATAAGCACTTAAATGTGATTAAACTGTTAAGAAAACCGAATTTGTGTGATTTTGTGCTTAACTGGAATATTTATGTGATCACCTGCTTATTAACGTTTTCGTATGAATGGAATCTCATTGCGTGCTATATATGGAAAATATATTATGCTGAGTGATGTGAACTGTCTGCGAGAATAAGTTATTTTAGGAAAGAATATCATTTGATCACAAGGATGTGAATGTGTGCTATATAGGGAAAAGATGTTCTGATTGAGCTGAAAACGTGATTGAGTTATTTTAGGAGGAATATCGATGTGATCATCCGGATATGAATGACTATGCTGTATATATGGAAAAAATATTCTGATTAAGTGCTTACATGTCATTGATCTATTTTAGGAAATAATATCAATGATATATCCGTTGAGTGCGATATTATTTGACTCTTAAATCAGTGAATCATGATCTATCTTTCCTTATGTGACTTAGGATTAATATTTTGGAAAGTGATTAATTGATTGGGCTTATATGTGGTAAGATGCTGATTGAGTCTATTTATGGAATGTGCTGAAATCGGATGAGATCACCATACATGGAAAGTATGCTTGCATTATACTCAGTAAATCAAATCATTCTCTGTGCGAATTGACTATCATATTTTGGGAAAGAAATCAGTTGATTGAGGTTACTATTGATAATATGCTGAGTGGAATTATATATGGAATGTGCTGACAACGGATGAGATTACCTTGGAATGAAAGTAAGACTGTGGTATTTATGGTAAGAATTCATGCATGATCGTTGAGCTTAATTGGTTTATTCTTTGCATGATTCTTTGAGTTAATGCACGTGATTATTGAGTTTTATCTTGCATATTTTCGTGCTTAACTTTCCTTGTGAAGTGTAGAAGCGATTATTGGGACTACATAGAAGAAAACACTTCACTTTGAATGGTAGACAACGAACACACAAGCAAACGAATCCCTTAGAGTTTTTGAGCTGAAATTTGCGATTCATTCGTAGTTTGTGTTGAGCTTACACTTGCGAAATCTGTACCCTTTGAGCGATCTTTAGCAACACCCTACTCTAAATCCTTGTCTTCGGACGTGTTGTGTCTGCGGATGCGTTGAACGCACAAAGGAGCACGGTTGGAGTCTTTCGCACGTGGAGGGACGAATTTGGTGGATTCAGTGGCCCTTCGGTAGCAAGCTGCATCCAATCGCGGAATAGGTTTCCTGGGTTAACGACGTGGATCGAAACTTGGTGTGCGATAGCCTAGGTGGAGGTCTAGTTTCCAAAGTGCTTCGGTTGTGTAAGGGTCAATCATTTTGTAACCATAACCGGTAATACCTAGTGATTGATTGGAACTCTTGGGGACATCACACCCCAAGGACAGGATTAAACCCCAGTTGGGGATATAACCTGTACAAAAATCCCGTCTCACTTTACTTTCTGCTATATACTTTTCCGTGAGACAAACCCGGAACTCACGCTAATAACTAGGTGATATCTTTGAAACGATTTCTGAAAATAACCTGATATTTTGAAACAGGGTTAGGGAGATCACTTTGATACTCGTATTGCTTTCTGGGAAATAAAATACTCTGCAAATATCTTCTTAAAGAAAAGTATTTTTCAAAGAATAACAAGCCAAAATTTTTATAGCCTAATTCCCCACCCTCTTAGGCATATTTTACACTTCACTCACCATCTACCATGCCATCATCTCTAGAAAGAGGATCGACTATGCGAGGCTTGTAGCGACCCTCACTTTCTAATTCAAATATGTGGCGGGTTTTTGCAACGTAAGTCGCGGAAAACTCATCTAATAAAAACTTTCTTCGTAAATAAAATATATTACAACTAACACTGTCTACATCGTCATGACTTTACATGAGCCGTAGCCCAAAATATCAAGACAATAAAAACCCAAACGTCGCTCCACATGTCTTCCTCCATGTACAGCCTCGCCCTCAACAGTCAGTGGAGCGCCGCCGTCAGCCCGCCTCATCCGCCACGTGTATCAGCGTCGGACTCAGTACCTACAACACGAAAACCCAGAGCTATTGCTCAGTAGGTGAAATAGTGCATGTATGCAGTGTGCACTCAAACCCACCCACCACATCTCACAGTTAAATGCACACTCAACTTATTTCTCTCGTCTCGACCTGACGTATTTTCCAAACGTCATATCAGGGCCCTCATATCTCAAAATATACGCACTGCACGCTTATCGGCTTGGCGCATCTGAGTCACTCCCCATGCCTCACGCACTGGAGTCTCGCGCATAGGACGCTTACCGGCCTGACGCACCTGAGTCGCATCCCCAAGCCTCACGAACCGAAGTCTCGCGTCAACCTATCACAGTTAGGACCTCAAGCCGCACGCACGAATGCTTACCAGCCTGACGCACCTGAGTCACTTCCAAGGCCTCACCCGCCGGAGTCTCGCATCAACCTGTCGCACTTGAGACCTCGTGCCGCCTCAACGACCACTAGTACTATCCTCAATTCTACCTCAAACCGACGACCTATACTGATCACATTCTACCCCTCTCCTTGACACTATACGGTGTCCTCGTACCAATAAAACTATCATCTCCTACGTTAGCATGAAATGTGTGCATGTCGTGCATAGGAAAATACAGCATCAAACTGAAAATAAATTTTTCTCACAGGTATTTCGAATTACTCAATATTCCCTAAAATATTTCTTCAAAATTCGTAAAATAATTCCCCAAAAGTTTTCTGGAAATTTTTCCTGAAAAATTCTATCCTTGTCCAGAATTTACTAACACTGAAAACTTATCATACCAAGAACTTGTTAAAAACAAGAAAAGAAAAAAAAAATACAAAAAGACAAGTTGTGGCCTGCTGAAAACCCTCGTGATCTATCCGAAAACTTCCTTAGGTCTATACCGAAAACTTTGGGTGAAAGTGTGGAGTCGAAGACTTAATAAACCCCAAAAACTTGGTGAAACTATGCTCAAAACTAAAATCAACATGCCGAAAACTTTATTTGTATAGCCATTACAGAAAACTTTGTGAAATGCTAAAATATCGAAAACACTAATGAATGCCGAAAACTTAAGGAATATACCGAAAACTTTTTCATATGGAGCATGCCGAAAACATCAAAGTATTTAGGCCGAAAACTTTTATAAGGGCATGCTGAAATGCTATATAAAACAACTATTAGATGCGAGAACTTAGGCATGAGGTACCGAAAACTCAAATGAAGTTTACCAAAAACTTCTTCATCTTTGCCGAAAACATTCTAATATCGAAAACTCCCATATGCCGGAAACCCTAATGTTACGAAAACTTCTTGGCATAAAAATAATTAAGTGCTGAAAAATTCCTAACCTCCCGAAAGACTAAACTTTACCGAAAACTAGCAATTAATCAACACCTAAGTGCCACAACTCAAGATTCCCGAAGTCTTAATATTACATCCCAAGATTCCCGAAAACCTAACATTGAAAGGTTCGCATCTATATTGAAATGCTTCCTAAGTCTAAAACTTCGTTTGATCCAATGAACAATATATAATTCTTTAAGGGTTTCAACCTTGGTCCTAATTTCCAAAGCCATTCCTATAAACACCAACATACAATTAACATAATTCATACTAAAATCTAAATTCTAATCTCAAACATCCAAGGTCACGACGAACATCACATAGTTTCACTTCAGTCACATACATCACCTAACATATAAGTCACGTAAACCACATAAGCATTTGAATAGCATTTGCATATTTAATACATGGGATTTACGTATTGTAGGTGAGAATTTCACCTACCTTGCTTCCAAAAATTTGATTTGCTTAAGCTTGATGAATCTGGTTCTTGCTAACACCCTTTCCCTCTCTCTTTATTCTTCTCTGATTTTCGATGTCTTTATGAGAGTTTTCTCTAATGAATTACTTGATATACGTTAGTAATTCGTGAATGACATGACTATTAGGTGACGTTTTTTTCCTCCCATACTAAGAAACCTTAGTCTCGTTATATACCCCTTTGATCTATTATTTAATTATTTTCTCTATGATCATAGTTATCTTTTTAATATATACCCGAAAGCTTTGGGTTGATATGGATACGTAAACCTTAGATGATACTGTTTATTTCTTTAATATGTAGACGAAAACTTTCTTGGCTCAAGGTACTATATGTACGAAAACTTTGCCTCCCACGAAGACTTTGATTCTTTCTAACTCAATACTATATATATATATATATATATATATAATATATATATATATATATATCGAAAACTTTCTCATTAACTAAACATTTACCTTCAAAATTATTTTATTTGACTATATTATATTTTTGGGTATCTCTTGCATTAACAATTCGAATCTTCATTTCTTTCTATTTAATTTTCGAGACTTCTACTATTCGGAAATCTTCACAAAATTTTCTGATTAACATTTCGCAAATTTCTAATTTAGATATTCATACCACTAAATTATATTGATAACCCCGTATTAAATCTTACAGATTTTTTTTTTTGGAAACGGTCACTAAAATAATAAAAGAGAGACTATACAAAGAGGGTGCAAACATGCACCAAACCAACTGGTAACAGGTTACCAGCTCACAGCAAAGAAATCAAACCAAAGACCAAAGGATAAAGGAAAACAACCCTAGTACCAGGCGATGCGCCAAACTCTACGCATGGCACACAACTGAATCTCGTACTTGTGCGATAGGGTGGAAAGTCGCACGCCAAGTAGAACGTCAATCTCAGACACTTGGTGTACTGTTCGGGTCTCTGTCGTCTTCCATCGTGCCATCTCCTATTCCGTTCAGCCCACAGATGGTAGACCAAGGAGGCAAGCGCATGGCGAGGGGCCCAACCATGCCAAGTGCACACTCCGCCATCGACCTGCCGCCCACCGAATCCCCGCAAGCCAGCCCCTTAGAGGCCACCCAAACCGCATGTGGTCCCGAAGCATCCGTAGGCACTGATGTGAGAAAGAGCAGTCAAAGAACATATGACGAGTAGTTTCCACCAGATCCTCATCGCGAAGAAGACAAGTAGAGATGTCCGCCGTCGCCGACACCCAAAGAACATGCGATCGCCAATCTGTCACGGATATCCATCCATAAGGTGATCTCATGGCATGGGATGGAAATTGGACCCCCAAAAAGCGTATGCCAATGGACTTTTGGTCGTCGTAGTCGAACCCTCTCCCTAGCCGAATGAGTCGAGAAGAGTCCGTTCCCAGAAGCAATCCATCTCACCTATCCTCCTCCCCTGGATGAATCAAAGGGAGGAGCGGGCCGATCTCCAAGTACTCAGTCGTAGTTTGCGCAGGCCAAAGCCAACAATCGTCATCAATGACAGAGCTAAGCCTCGAGTCGAGAGGCAGCCCCATAACCATAGGCCCGCGAGGGAGTCTCTCCAACATAGGACAAGGGAAAAGCCAAGGGTCAGTCCAGATACGAGTATTAGCCCCATTGTCGATGCGGAACTCAATAAGAGGACGAACAGCTTGGCGAAGCTTCAAAATTTTCCTCCAACTCCAAGAAGTCCTCGAGGTGGCTCTAGTAGTCCAAAGGGAGTCGTTGTGCAGCCTAGTCCTTCGAATCCAAGTAGCCCAAACAGACTTGTCATCTTCATTCAAAAAGCCCCAAATAAGTCGCATTAGAAGCGCCTTGTTGTCCGCCTCGATCGATCGTAGCCCTAGGCCACCCTCCTCCCTAGGTGTACAGATGTCGGCCCATGCGACTTTGGCGCTCGAGCCCCGCCAGAGAAACGTCCTAAGCCGAGTCTCGATAGCCCGAACAACGCAGGTAGGGAGTAAGAAGACCCCCGCCCAATACGTATGAATGCCGAGAAGGACATATCTAATCAATTGGACCTGACACGCATAAGACAAAGACAGGCGAAGCCAAGAGCCAAGTCGACGGTCAATGTTACAGAGAAGTGGGTCGAGGTCCGCAATCGAAAGCCGCAAAGTAATCAAGGGAACTCCAAGGTATCGCACTAGTAAAGACCCCGTAGGGAACCCCATGATGCCCTGAATCGTCATCTTTAGACGTTCGGCTTTCTTGGAAAGTAACATCTCGCTCTTCGTGATGTTGGCTCTAAGACTAGAAAGGGCGGCGAAGAGGTCTAAGATGTCCTAAAATGCTAACCGAAGCAACATCAGCGTGGGAGAATAAGATCGTCAGCGAACATGAGCATGAAAAGGGCCATAGGTTGACACCTCCAATGACACTGAAAGCACCCACTATGGCAGATGCGATCTTCAATAATGCCGTGTAAAACCTCCATCACCATGGTAAACAGGTAGGGGGATATGGGGTCGCCCTGGCGTAGTCCCCGTTGTCCCTTGAAGAATCCTTCAGACCGCCCATTAATATTGATCGAGAAGCAAGGCGACGTGAGGCAAGAGCGTATCCATCCCACAAAGGTATTAGGGAAATTCAGCGCCTCAAGTGTCAACAGAAGGAAATTCCATTCAACCTTGTCAGCATTCACCAGGTCTACTTTGAACGTCACGCGCTCGGGCAGCCCCGCACTGTTGTAGCCGTGACAGATCTCCTGTGCCAAGAGAATGTTTACATCCTCCCCCTGATCTGTCTTATTCCCTGATCTGTCCGTATTCTATCACGCAATTCCTACCTTTATATCACGCAATTTTAGGCAACACATTTAAATGTGTGGCCCAAGTTCTAAGATTATCAAATACGGTTATGGGTACAGTGTAAATTGTTAACGTACCCGTTACTGTTGCGGGGTTCGTTTCCGTCTCTTCGTTCGTCAAAGTAAATACTCTGGCTGGAACTGGTGGCGGTGATATTGGTGTTTAAGCTGATTCTAAAGGTATGTACACTCGGCATTTTCGAGCGACATGTCCCGACTTCCCACATCGAAAGCAGTTGGTGTCAGGAACCGAAACCAAACCGAAACCTTACATTATAATTTTATACATGGACATGAATTCATGCATTCGCTATTTAATTTTATAGATATGCATATGGTACAAATAATCGACTAAGGTATTATAAGTTCATAGTAGGGAAAATAAGTAGTTAAAGTGAGATTTCGTTAATAAGGTATTTTTTCTTAGTACCTAAACTTTGAAAAAGTTCTGGTATATATATAAAATAACTTGGCTTAAATAAGATTCAAGGGTAGGTAAAGAAAGAAAGTTTTCGTGGTCTTTAGATAAGGATAAAGGGTATTAGTGGAAATCTAAGGCTAATAGAATTAAAGTGTTCGGCATAAAGGATAGAGAGTTTTCGTAATTGTTAACTTGGACTGTAGGTGGAAAAGATTATCTTAAATAATTATGAGGTTTCCGATGCTCCACCCCAATCCTTATATAATGATCAAGGATACAAATCTTCTCATGCATACACATATAATAATAACCTAAAGAGGCTGTGGCGCCCCGCCTTCCACCACTACTTTCTTAACTAGTATACGCGACTAATGTCCTAATGATGAAATAGATCGCGCGAAATTTCGTATAAAATTTTTCCTTTTATAAAAAGGAATCGTAAAGTTGTCTACAAAATCATCGTGAGTCCTATTTACATAGGAAAGCGCGCATGCGGGTCAAAATAAATCTATCTACTGGGCCTCCACGAGGTCGCATCCATGCACACACTTCCATCTCAAAAGCCCTCGGAAGCTTTAAAAGTTGGCCTCGCCGTGAAAATGATCACGTACCGTGATCACGGGGTCCTACAACACATAAAAACGTGGAATGAGCTTATAAAGCTCAGTAAGTGAAAACCATGCATGCAATGCACGTGACCGAAATAGCGAAGGCATTCGCGCCAATGCTATCTACTTCTCACATCCTTCTTGACCTTTCATAACATATTTGGGCCCTTTCGGCTTTCAATCTTACTATGCACCATATAGAGCTCAAACCCCTAAGGGTATAAATAAGTGGCAGTACACACACTGGGAGGCTAAACCCGAGTACTCAATCTGTGCTAAACCGTATGGTGCCTTTCAATCCCAATGTGATCCACACTGAGAGGCTAATAGTGCATTTCAATCCCAATGCGGTCCCATTGAGAGGCTAACCCGGGCACACAGATTTCGTTAACCCTAAGGCGCCTTTCCATCCCAATACGGTCTGACACGCGGGCGCTTAGCCTACTACGAGGTCGCCAACACTCGAGGTTCCCTCGGTGCCGCTTATTCCCTCGCGTCGCATTCTCCAGGTTGCATCTCCAGCTACGGGGTATCCACCTGCCTCTCGTGAATCAGGCAATATATATTTGGCCTCGTGAATCGCCATGGTGTATTTCCTCTACCTCTCGTGAATCAGGTAATTCGACCTCGTGAATCCCCGTGGTAGCATAGAAGAGCCGTGACTCATCATTGAGTCAACACAAATTCCCATATCGGCAAATATACATCGCTCTCACGCGATCTTATACTCATGCACGCTCTCTTTCCCTGATCTTTATACTAGTCGTGCGTGCATATGCTCATGTCATGAATATGCAATCATGCGTACAATGTTCATAGAATAATTTACGTCACATAAAAATAACGTAAGTCACATAAGATCATAGAAAAATATAACACATAATTTCATGCACATAAAAATTATGTGTTCTAGTTGCGATTTCCACTTACCTGTCGTCCGAGTTAAATATTTACGGCTCTGGTACGTCGTTATTTCCTATCCCTTGGATAAAATATTATAACGTCAGTACCATACTGAAATTAGGTGCCTACGTCGAAATAATTTAACCCTAAGTCATTCTTACTAACTTAAGCTAAGTTAGGGTTAGATCTTATCTAAACTTCCTTGATGTACTAAGGTTTGCCCGATTGAAGCTTATCTTACTAAATATACTTCACTCGCCCGATTTGAGGTGTGTAGAGATTGAATGGCCAAGTGCTTATCTTCCTTGGATAGCCCGATTTGGTTCTTGGAATTTATTTAATTTCGGCCGATTGGTATTATGCACATGGATGATTTCGCCCGACTTGTTGTTGTTTCTCCTTGTTTCGCCGCGTGCTGTCGTCATCACACCATCATCAGATCGCCCGACTCACCATCTATGCAAGCTGACAAATCGCCCGATTGCATGAGTTATGAGGTTTCGTCCGATTTGTGGTGTCACATGTAGAAATCGCCGAGATCTTCATATGAAGTAAATCGTCCGATTCATGAGCCTTCCAAATCAAATCGCCCGATCATGGAGTCTTCAAATCGTCCGATTGGCTAGTTGGTCATTCAAAACTGCTGAATATTGGTTATAACCTTAAGTCGCCCGATTCCTTCTTAGCTCTCCAAATCGGCCGATTTGGTCACATATTTAGCCAAATTCGCCGAGGTCTTCTTATAGTAAATCGCCCGATTGGTCGATCCTAATACCCTGAGTTGCTCGATTCGTGTGAACATTTCAGCCTTATAAACATGCATGTACATTCGATCGAATGTCCACATAATCATTTAGTTTCGATCTAAAGCTCCAAGTGTTCATCCATTCGAAACTTAGCTTTCATATCTTATTCTTTCCAGAACTTATATTTCAAAAATTCCTTATGCCTTCAAACTTGTTACGTCTACCCATAATTCATTCTATACTAACATTATAGGTCTTTAAAAATGTTTTTACTACTCAAAACATAGCTAAGTCCATAAAATACTTAAACGTGAACCTACTCCTTAAACTAGGGTTTTTGTGTCTTTTTTACGCCTAAATTCCTAGCTTTTCTTAATTTTCTAGGGTTAGAATATCTAACTAATCTTAACTTACGAAATTTACAAAGGTCATAAGTAATTTTACCACTTACCAATACGAGTTTTAGGATGCTTATGATATTCTTTGGTTGGTACTTCTCTCGGCTCCCCTTTTTTTGTCGATGGAGTTGTATGCTAATGAGGGTTTTCTCTTATTTCCCTTTTTTTTTTATCTTGGTTCTTATCTAATCGTTCCTCTAAATAAATATTTAGACAAACGAGGAGTGAAATGACAACTAGGTGACTAATTTATCTCATATGTAAGGAATACCTACGTGTCCTTTAGGCATTCAACTTTATCTAATTAAGATTGGTCCAAACCTTACTCTCAAGACTTGTCTATGTTCTTTACATGTGCAATCGGCCGATTCTATTGGTACCTGTATCAATTGAATCTCTATACTATATACAGTAATTGGCCGATTCTATTTAGTTGGAGTACAAAATCGCTCGATTGAATCTCAAGTATTCGACGAAAGCTCAATTAACATTTTTGGGATCGGCCGATTTGATTTTAATATGATTAATCATAAGGTACACAATAATCGCCCGATCCTTTCTTCCTTTGCTCAACTCGGCGAAAGTTGTTCCTTATGAGTCATAAAATCGGCCGAATCCTCCCTTTATCCTCATTAATCGAAACTAATTTTTACTACCCTCTACTCGTTAGCTAACTTTTTCTAAGTCCTAATATCATCTCATAAATCATATAGCACATAATAAGTGGTCCTATAAGTGCATGTAATACTGTAAAATATATGCCATGTAATCACATAGACACATAAGTCCTTTAGGGCATAAGGACATGTAAACACGTATCATACATCGAGTTCAAAAAAATTAGGTATTATAACCGGAATTTCACCCAAACTTCCAATTTCCTCATTTAATTAATCTCACAAAGTTTCTAATTAAATACTCTCCACCACTAATTTTATTGTAAATCCCGTAATTAAATTTTACGGGCATTACAGAGGCTACACGTGGAATTCATTTAGTGTATTAATAGGTATGACTAGGATGATATGTGTGAAGTCTAGAAAACTTGGATGAAAACTAGAAAAAGGGTTTGTTAATAACTAAAGTTTTCGAAGTCCACCTTTTAAAGAAGTCTTTGATATGATAGAGACATATATGTATATACCTAGTATAGAGTGAGGTGGAAAACCAAGTTTGAAATGTTTTCAATAAGAACTTAGAAGAAAATAAAGTTTTCATGGTAAAGCTTAAATAACTAAAGTTTTCGGCATATAATAACAAGTGAAGCTAAGTTTTCGATATAAGAGATAACTCTCAACTTATACTTAGTATAAGAGGTAAATAATGAGTCACCTACTTGTCAAATCAACTTTCATAGTATAAATCTACAATTTATCATGTAGTAAGAATCAATCTTTAAAACAAAGGAAGAACAGAGGAGATAAAACTAAACGCCGAACAAACCGAAGCTATTCTCGAAGGTCAGGATCCCGACAAAGGCAAGGACAAGATCGAATTAGCGAACGAGAGTATAAACGAAACCTGTGAGTATGATATGCATCATGTGTTTTGTTTATATGTGTTTATGTGCTTATATGCTTTATATGAATGGATTGATTTATAATTCTATGATATACGTGTTATATGGATTGGCTGGGCTTATATGCAGTAATGTGCTCTTACGTGACAAATGTGATTTGATAGATTTATGCGATATCTGAAACAAGGATATGGGCATAGCATTTGCATACACGTAATAATGAACAGAGAAACGATTATGACTGCTACGACTACAGATGGTATGATACGGATGCTACGGCATACATCCCTACAAATCGGGGGATTTTACAGAGTCCTGTACAGGCACATATCCCTACAAATCGGGAGATTACAGAATGGTTACAGAGTCCCATGCATGGGCGCCGACGGGCCTACGGTACGAGTCTAGCAAGTCTATAACGAGAGTATCAAAGACAAATGATCATATAGAATTGCATTAACTTATAGGTCATATGAATGGTTATATGGGCTATGGTTATGTGACGTATATTTGAATATGGAAGACATATTGTTTATTGTTACAGTTTTATTCATTATATGCATATGGAATAACATGTTGCGATCATACTCTGAATAATTGTTTCACAGTGATGTAGATATCTAACAGGCGACTTAGAACGCATCTGCATACGAAAGCATGAATGCAAGGTTGGCCGGCTACATTCTCATCCTACTCCCACAGTTCATAGTTTGCATATAATGTGAGGAACATTAGTTATGAAAGGGAATAGACAGATGTACGCCCCCGTCCATGAGGGAATGGTTATGAAAGGAAAGAAAAACGAAAATTTTTATGGGAAAAATATGTAATAGATGCGCAAATAAGGTTAAAGGAAACGGGGCGCTACATATATGGTATCAGAGCCTAGGCTTTAGGTTCTCTAGACAATTGCATGGTATGTATATGTTATAGTTTGCCTTAGACTCGTTTTTCATATTAAGGCAAAGGATAGTAAAGTGAAACGATGCATATAGAGTACGATACACTTATGATAGGGGGAGGAGGAAGACCGGCCGTACCTAAATCACATTCATCCCATATGCATAAATAATAAGAGTATGGAAACCCCTAACAATTCCCCGTTAACGATGGTATGATAAGATGAGAAATATGGGTATAATGGATATTATGGGTACACAGGTTTTGCAGAAACAGAAACTTAGCAGAAAAGAACAGAAAAGGTGTTTAACATGTTACAGTGTACTTGATATCGTAGTATCTAATTGGGTTATAAAAGAGCTCTAGCAATCATTTTATGCATTTATTCGCCCTATTTACACATATTTTGATATTGAAGGAGCTTAGGACGACTTTCGGGCGAAAAGGAGCGAAAACGAGGCAAAACGGAGCAAAAACAATGGAAACAGTCATGTGACACGGCCGTGACACCCAATGTATCAGGCCGTGACAGGAGACAGAAGATTATACTGCAGGAAGTCACGGCCGTGACACCTATTGCACCAGGCCGTGACCCATAGCACCAGCAACATTAGAAAATTCATATCTCTCAATACAGATCTTGGATTGAGAATCCCTTTGGTCAGAATCAAGATTGGCGAGTCTTCTATCTCTGGTTAAAATTTTAGCTCAATTGGACATCGTTTACCCCTCCATCAGAAAGAAATACTAAACTGTCGCAATGCTGGAAAAGTGTCACGGCGGTGACACCTCTGCACGAGGCCGTGACGCACAGCAGTGAGCTCCATTTTGTGCCCCGACAGTGTCACGGACGTGACGGGCCATGTCCCAGGCCGTGACAGTAGCGAAAATCATTATAATAGCCTAAATTCGACCCACAAAGAGGGGAACTCTTTCCAGAACTCAACCCTAACATATCAGAGACAAAAGAGAGCCGTCAAGAATAGAGAAACACCCCCAGAAGCGCAAAAGACGGATCAACGACGCGATCACACCGAATTGAACAAGAAAAGAGAATCTTTCCCCGAGACAATCCTAGATCAATCAGAAGGGAAGATTATGAGTCCTATGCCCTTGTTCTATATTTCTTTCGTCGTGTTTCTGTCAATTATGAGTAGCTAAATTCCCTCTGTGATCGGGAGCAGATGAACGCTAGGTCGATTCGTGCTTAAGACATATATTTATCGTGACTCGTGTATTCTGACTATTTATCTATCTATGAAAGTGTTTCTTTGCTTTAATATGTCTATGTGTTAAAGTGAATGTGTGGAAAATTGTTTAGGGCGACAGCTAAACAACGATTAGGCCGTTCGTAGATGATAGGATTCGAGTATAGGGCGAAAGCAAATACTCGATCCTCGCCGTTAGTAATTTTTGCGTTTTAGACCCCCACGAGCGTCTAAGGCGACAACAAATTCGTGAGTGGGTAGAAAATTACTGCGATCTAGTCTTGATCACGTAGGAGCGGTTTTATTGTCTTAGTCGACAGTACCTAGCGGGATTCGAATCCCGAGTCATCTGAAAACTCTCGTACCAGTTAGTCGTAATCTCTTAATCTCTTATTACTTTAGGCTTGGTCTGTTAGGATAATTCATAAAACAGTATGCGTATTTTATTTAGGCTAGATATCGAGTCGATAGGTCACTACTAGTACTCAGTTTATTCCTTGTGTTCGATACTCGTTTACTCACTTTACTGCACTACAAATGATAGGTCCACTGCCTATCGCACGTTGGTGAAAGTAATTAGGTATTCGTCTTATATTATCACTTGTCGCACCTGCGCTTTACATTAGCACACCACGTCTCGATCAAGTTTTTGGCGCCGTTGTCGGGGAATAGATTGATATTAGGAACACCGTAGTTCGATAATTTAACCATTTTATTTGAAGTTTTCCTTTTTTTTCTTCGTTACTTTTTGCGTTATTTTTTGTTCTAGTCATTGTTATTTTCGTTAGTTGTTTTATGGGTCAATTTCTTTTAGTCCAGATACAGAAGTAGATATGGCAGACCACAGGGTACCTGTCCATAACGTTCCAGATGAGGAGCAGTCACTGCAAGATCTACTCAAGAACGCCGCACTGAGCGGTATGGAGTCGGCGATCGTTATTCCGCCCATCGAGAACAACAACTTTGAGCTGAAGCATTCTTGGCTTCAGATGATTTTCCAGACGGCCCAATTTGAGGGCAATCCGACGATGATCCCTACTCCCATCTGAAGGCTTTCTTGACGGTGACTGACACCATCAAAATCAACGGAGTCTCGGGTGATGCAATTAAGCTCATGTTGTTCCCGTTCTCCCTGAAGTTCAGAGCGAAGGACTGACTGGAGATGTTGCCACCTCGCTCAATCACTACATGGGAGGAGCTGCGAGCCGCATTTATCGGCCACTATTTCCCGCTGACGAAGGTGCTAAGGTTAAAGACAGAGATCTCCCTATTCCATCATAAGGACTCAGAAAACCTCTACGAGGCGTGAGAGCGATATAAGGCGCTACTGAAGAGGTGCCCGCAGCACGGGATGTTGAAGGCAGCCCAGATCAACCGATTTCACGAGGGGCTCAATGACCAGACTGTCCATATGCTAGACAGAGCCGCAGGAGGAGGACTCGTGAAGCTCAATGAGACCGACGCTTGGAATCTGATTGAGGACTACTCGAGGAACAACTTCATGAGGGGTAACACGAGGATCAAGACGCCAGGCGTGTTCGGAGTTAGCGAGGAGACGGCCACTGATGCCAAATTTGAGGCGCTCCAGCAACAAATCTCGGCGACGAATTCTCAGCTGTAGACAGTCATTGGCGCACTACTCCCGAAATCCGAGCAGACATAGCCTGTGAACGCCGTGACGACCACCGCACCATCGCAGCAGACACCCTACCTACCACTGTGAGGGATCTGTGGCGCAACCCACGAAACATTTGAATGCCAACTCGGGCAGTCGCTGGAGCATGCAGATTACATGGGGAATTACCAAGGTGGCCAGCGAAGCTACCAGCCTCGAGCACACCCCAATCTGGCGTACGGGAATCAGAATCATCAGGGCAACGACCGCCGGGATTTCAGCCCAGACCGTCCAGTTTCCAAAATGGGGCGCCACGCTAATATCAGAACGCACACGCTAGAGGATCCGATGATATGAAGGAGATGAAGGATACGATGAAGACGCTCCTCACGAACTTCAGCAGCACCACCGCAACCCACGAATGTCGGATGACAAAGATGGAGGAGTACATGGAGGCAAATGACATCCGTGCTAAGAATACAGATGCCTCGATCAAGAGGTTGGAGCAGCAAGTGGGGCAATTAGCAAAGCAAATGGCGGGGCGTAATCAAGGATCACTCCCGAGCTACACCGAGACAAACCCCAAGGAGTATTGCCATGCGGTAACCCTGAGGAGCGGGAGAGGATTACAAGAAGCTCCCTCCAAGTAGAATTTAAAGGAGAAAGTCAATTTCAAGGGCCACGACGAGCCAGAAGTGGAGGAAAAGCAAGGGCGACGGAGTCGAGAAGGTCAAGGATGACGAGGGAAAGACGCGACTATTCGTGAAGCCGTATCAACCAAAGATCTCGTACCCAACTCGGTTGAGGGGAGCTGCACCTGAAAAAGAGAAGGTTCAACCTAAAAAGGCGGAGGCTGCACCCGAAATATAAAAAGCGAGAGAACAAGCGGCCACCAGTTATCTCGTACCCGCCGAAGATTCCCTATCCAGCACGGTTGAAGAAGGACAAAGACGAGGCGCTAATTGGCAGATTCATGGGTATGTGCAAAGAATTACATATTAACTTACCGTTTGTTGAAGCTATTGCGCAGATGCCCAGTTTCGTTAAGTTCCTGAAGGACTTGCTGACGAATCGACGGAAGCTCGAACACGTCTCCACGGTATACCTACGAGGAGAGTGCTTGGCGATTCTCCAGAGCAAGATACCGAAAAAGCTCAAGGACCCAGGGAGTTTTACTATTCCTTGTCTGATAGGTGATTTAGTTGTTGAGCATGCTCTAGCTGATCTAGGTGCTAGTATAAATTTAATGTCGTACTCCATGTTTAAGCGCTTAGGATTAGGTGAAACTAGGATGAGTATTCAATTGGCCGATAGATCGTTAAAATACCCCTAGGTGTTATTGAGGATGTTCTAGTTAAGGTCGATAAGTTCGTTATCCGTGCTGATTTTGTGATCCTAGAGATGGACAAGGATGAAAATATTCCATTAATTCTAGGTAGACCATTCTTAGCTACAGGCGAGACTCTGATAGATGTTAGGAACGGAACATTGCTTTGAATGTAGATGGCGAGGAAGTTACGCTTAATATGACCGACTCAATGAAAAAGAGTAGCGAGAACAATAATAGATGCTACTACTTGGATGTTTGTGAGCACGATTTCTCGTCCTCTGTGCAAGTTTTATCACAGATGTTGAGCGAGGAGAAAGATGACGAGCCCATAGGAGAACAGTGACGAAGTTAAGGATAAGAGCCCAGGCGAGAAGCGACCGCCACTAGAGTTGAAACCACTGCCCGGCGAAAAGCGACACCTCCAAGGTATGGATGTAGGCGAGGGAGACTTAAGCAAAAAGGAGGTACTGTTTATAGACTTCCAGCCACCCTAAGTGAACGAAGGTACATCCGGCTAAAGACGGTAAATGAAGCGCTTCTTGGGAGGCAACCCAGGTTTTATCTATCTAGTACTTTCTTTTATTTACCTATGATTATGACGCATATGAATATATCTACTATTACTATCTAGGTCTAGTTCCTTTTTACGTTTCATTTTCCTTTTAGTTATATCAGGATAAACATCACGAGTCACAATCCACGATCTTCACGCGTTCAGGCACGGCCACGTCACTTATTCGTCAGGGGAGTTTCGCTCTTTTTAAGCTCCTTTTCCCTTCCTTTTATCCGTTTTTACCTTGAGGACAACGTCGAAATCAAGTGTGGGGAGGGGAATTTAGGTTGAGATTGCACGAAATTGTTTTTATGATGTGTCCGAGTTATCAATGTCGTTGGAAAGGCACGAATTATTGAACTCAGGCATGATTATTTCAACTTATCTCGAGTTGGTTTGCATGACATGAAATTGTGTGAGCAATAGGATATGCATGATTGATTGAATCGTGTCTGCCTGAACAGATACAGCGCTGCTTTGAGAGATTCGTACATATAACCCTGTTACGTTGTGAGAGTTTGAGCCTGACGAGCTTATGCTCATTTTTTTATTATGTGACGTGCCTAGTCTATGTCTCTTTAGAACTTGCTTGCCTGATACGTGTTGAAACTATTTCTGGTGCGTTAGTATGAAAATGATGAGGGCATTAGGAATTAAGTCCATGGCGATAATTCCCTACCATGACTAATCCCATTAGTTAGCCGCTTTGAGTTTGAGCATATTCGTTTGCTTACCTCGTAAATTATAAAAGCCACTAACCCGAATGAGCCTCCAGAGATTATGTGAACCTGAGTTGATTAGAATAGAGCAGTAGTCGAGCTTGAGGTTACTACTTCAATGTCTGATATAATGTTCTTCTCTGCTATTCGTGAAATGACTCGACCCTACTTGACCGTTCTCTGAAATGACCCGATCCCTTGCATAAGCCTGCCCATAATCCTTTTGCAAGATATAGGTTTTGGTAATAAGTATCCCTAAGTACACGACATTCGCTGTGATGATGTATTCTTTGCGACAAAAGCCAAACCTTGATGTTTTTAGGGAATAAGGACAGTGCACAAAAGTAGAGCGTAACTAAGGTGAAAGGGCAGAAAATGAAAGGGATCTGAGTTGAGAGGGTCGGGCAGAAAAGTCTAGGATTTCAGAGCGAGAATGTTGAGTCGTATGTTGGGGCATGTGACTGTAAATTCGATCATGCTATATTCTTTGAATTTTCGCTGTCATAGTTTTAAGATTACGTGTTCAGTATATATGCTTATCACTTCATTATTATTTGAACCGTTTCGACCCGAAAAGACCCTCAGATTTATGCTTGCAACTATAAGTAGTAGATATGCGATTAGCTTGCAAACTTATGGTAGGGGTCAGGCTAGTGCATGATTTGAGCGATTCACTATATACTAGCCTATACACTGAGTAACTTGAGCGAATTCTTGTGAAGTATGATTCTTGATCTAGAAGTGCTAAGGAAGTTCAGGTTGATAGGTGCCAATCATTAGTGCATTATTCATGATTGTTTGCTTGATTCCATTTTGTGCTATCTAGCTAGGATGATAAGCGGCAAACAATCGTGCCGTTATCTTGATTTGATACCTTATCTGACTTCTAATGTACTTGAGGACAAGCGAATGCTTAAGTGTGGGGATGTTTGATAAACGTATTTCAATACGTTTATTGTAGTATCTAAAAGAGCTCTAGCAATTATTTTATGCGTTTATTCGCCCTATTTACACATATTTTGATATTGAAGGAGCTTAGGGCGACTTTCGGGCAAAAAGGAGCGAAAACGAGGCAAAACGGAGCAAAAACGACGGACACAATCATGTGTCACGGCCATGACACCCAATGTATCAGGCCGTGACAGGAGACAGAAGATTATACTGCCAGAAGTCACGGCCGTGACACTTATTGCACCAGGCCGTGACCCATAGCGGCAGCGACATTAGAAAATTCATATCTCTCATGAGAATCCCTTTGGTCAGAGTCAAGACTGGCGAGTCTTCTATCTATGGTTAAAATTTCAGCTCAATCGGACATCATTAACCCCTCCATCTGAGAGAAATACGAAATTGTCGCAATGCTGGAAAAGTTTCACGGCCGTGACACCTCTGCACGAGGCCGTGACGCACGGAAGTGAGCTCCATTTTGTGCCCCGATAGTGTCACGGCCGTGACGGGCCATGTCCCAGGCCGTGACAGTAGCGAAAATCATTATAAAAGCCCAAATTCGACCGAAAAAGAGGGGAACTCTTTCCAGAACTCAACCCTAACCTATCAGAGACGAAAGAGAGCCGTCAAAAACAGAGAAACACCCCCAGAAGTGCAAGAGACGGATCAACGATGCAATCACACCGAATTGAACAAGAAAAGAGAATCTTCCCCCGAGACAATCCCAGATCAATCAGGAGGGAAGATTATGAGTCCTCTGCGCTTGTTCTCTATTTCTTTCGTCGTGTTTCTGTCAATTATGAGTAGCTAAATTCCCTCTGTGTTCGGGAGTAGATGAACGCTAGGTCGATTCCTGCTTAAGACATATATTTATCGTGACTCGTGTATTCTGACTATTTATCTATCTATGAAAGTGTTTCTTTGCTTTAATATGTCTATGTGTTAAAGTGAATGTGTGGAAAATCGTTTAGGGCGACAGCTAAACAACGATTAGGCCGTTCGTAGATGATAGGATTCGAGTATAAGGCGAAAGCAAATACTCGATCCTCGCCATTAGTAATTTTTGCATTTTAGATCCCCACGAGCGTCTAGGGCGACAGCAAATTCGTGAGTGGGTAGAAAATTACTGCGATTTAGTCTTGATCACGTAGGTGCGATTTTATTGTCTTAGTCGACAGTACCTAGCGGGATTCGAATCCCGAGCACATCTTTATCATCTGAAAACTCTCGTACCAGTTAGTCGTGTTCTCATAATCTCTTATTACTTTAGGCTTGGTCTGTTAGGATAATTCATAAAACAATCTGCGTATTTTATTTAGGCTAGATATCGAGTCGATAGGTCACTACTAGTACTCAGTTTATCCCTTGTGTTCGATACTCGTTTACTCACTTTACTGCACTACAAACGATAGGTCCACTGCCTGTCGCACGTTGGTGAAAGTAATTAGGTATTCGTTTTATATTATCACTTGTCGCACCTGCACTTTACATTAGCACACCACGTGTCGATCAGTACTCCACAAGACGAATTTGACTATATAGTCTCATTCTTACAGGGATATGTATACAAATGATGGGAACAATTTCGGAGAGTATAGTATAACCCAGTTGATTACGGAGGATTTCTTAAAATAATACTTACATGCCTGTGGTTTATAAAGATTAGAGAGAAAAGTAATTTTAGAGTCGGAATAAGGAAATGGGTCTATAGGCAAATGCAAAGTGCTAGTTAATCAGTTGACTCATGATACTTTCCAATATGGTTGACTATAGAAATAAATGGAGAATAATCGAGGCAGGATTTTGATATAGGATTTGAAATTATATCAGGCCAGCAGATATGGAGTCATATGGAAAGTTAAGGAACGGTTAATTGTGCCGAAAAATTTGAGATAGAATTTAGGCGAAGTATCGGTATATTATGCGTTGGGAAAACATATATACAAAGAGGTGTTGTAAGGAATAGTATAGGTATGAAATGAGTGAGGTTTGTGATCAACATCAAATGGGTAAAATAGTTATAGTAAATACAGTACACCCGAAGCGTAAAGTTGATAGTGACGGAGAAATAGAGACGACCTTACAAGTCATAAGGGATGGGATGGTTATAATGATATTTAACAAAATTGGATGGTTTTAATAAGGAATTGAACTGTCTCCTTCGGATCAATCCGTATGAGATCCAAAGAAGAAAAGAATGTACGGATGGCACATCCAATATTGAGTTTAGAAGTACCCAAGATGATCGGTAAGGATGAGAAGGATACCTGATTTACATTATAGATACGCAATCACATGGAATAAAGGTGGAAAACATTCCAAAAATTAGTGGATATCCTCATATTTTTCTGAGGAATTGCATAGATTACCACCAGATTAGGATATGGAGTTTAGCATTGAATTTCAATTAGGCATGTCACCGATCGATTTAAATAAGCTAAAGGTACAGCTTAGGGAATTATTGGACAAAGGTTGTATATGACCGAGCGTGTTGTCTTGAAGAACACCTGTTCTCTTTATTAAAAGAGAAAGATGGTACGCCAGGGTTATGTATTGACTACTTGCAGTTAAACAAGGTAACGGTGAAAAATAAATACCCCCTACCTTGGATCGATAACTTGTTCGATCAACTGCAAGGTTCCAAAGTATTTTTCAAGATTGACTTAAGGTCGGGACACCACCACTTAAAGATTGCAGACGACGATATTCCAAAAACTACTTTTGGAACAAGATATGAGCATCTAGTTATGCTATTGGACTAAAGAATACCCCTGCAATCTTTATGATGTAGATGAATATTGTTTTTCGAATTTACTTAGATCAGTTCGTGATCGTCTTTATTGACGACATTCTGGTGTATTCTAAGTCCAAAGAGGAATGCGAAATGACATTAGAAGAATGTCAAAAGAGTTTGAAGGAATAAAGGAATGATTAACTACGAATTTTGTGTTAACTATTCATTAGGGTACTGAAAAGTTTTGTAATTCATAGTGATGCATCGTATCAAGGTTAGGATTTGCACTAATGCAGCATGGAAAAATATTGACATGCGTGCCTCAAAAATACTAAAAACTGCATCAGACATCTTACCCATCTATGATCTGGAATTAACTATCGTAGTGTTCCATTAAAGACATGATGACACTACCAATGTGATGCAATATTCCAGATATTCACGGATCATAAGAGTATGAAGTATTTGTTGAGCCAAAAAGAACTAAATATGAGACAAAGATGCTGGATTGTACTGCTTGGGGATCACTATGGAAATCGAACATTGTTATAGAGACGTCTTAAGTCAAAAGTCACATGGTACTATTTTCTATTTATCATCACATTCATGACCAAATTTAATTGAGATAAATAAATGTCGAAATGAATGTGAATGGTACATGTACTATATGTGCTTCGATTATAATTCGTCTGACTGTGAAGGTTCGAATTGAACAAGTTCAGTTCAATGACAAAAAAAACTAGTCAAGATTGCTGGAAAGGTGAGACAATGACTAGGAAAGTCGTTTACTCTGGAAGGAATTAGTGTGTTAACGATTAATAGTCGGATAGGTGTGTCCCAATATTAATAAATTACGACGGAAAATAATGGGAGAATCAGTTACAGGGAGTATTAAGATATATTGAAACGTCAAATCTTATTGTTAATGGCTAAGAATGAAAAGGGTATGTAACAGAGTATATGTTGAAATGTTTAACTTGTTAATAGATTAGAGCCGAACCCTAAGCGACCGTGGGTACATTCGTCACCCATATTAGTTTGAAAATAGGAACATTTAAAGATAGATTTTCTTCAAGATCTGCCTCCAACAACAGAGAAAAGTGACACCATTTTGAGTAATTATAGGTAGTCTTACGAAGTTTTGTTCACTGGTTGCCATTTCGCTGGGGTCCTAGAATGGAATATCTAGCGAAAAGATACGTCAATGGCCTAGTTTGATTATATAGAATACCTACACCTATTTTGTCTGATCGCAATTCCCGATTCATTTTCAGATTTCGGGAAAAGTTTACAGGAACCGTTCGGAACTAAGTTATATTTTAGTACGGCGTTCATACATGGATAGATGGACAATCAGAAGAATTGATACAGATATTAAAGGATATGCTTTGAGAGTGTATAATTGAATACAAAAGACCATGGAATGATTATATAGCGATAATGAAATTAGCTATAATAATCAATACCATCTAGTATTGGCATGACGCCATGTGAATATGGTAAATATATATATATATATATATATATATTGAAAACCGCTATAAAGGATATAGAAGGTAAACAGATAACAGAAGGGCCAGATTTGATGCAATGGAGAAGATGAAATAGTTAAGAATCAACTTGGAGCAGCCTAAGAACGATAAAGGAGTTACATGGATCGAATTTCGACGAATAATGGAATAAGCAGTGAGGGAAATAAGAAAAAAAATTAAGTCCACGATACATTGGATTATCTGAGATACTTAAAAGTACCGACTGGCGTTACCACCTGAAATATCACAGATATGCAATGTCTTTGCGTCAGAACGTTATGACGATACTGATTAGATCCTTCCCATGGTTTGAGTAATGGAACAGTAAGTGTTGTTGAAGATTTCAGATAGAAGAATCAGTAGAAATTCTTGAATATGCGGCTAGACGATTACGGAATAAGACAATTACGACGGTGAAAGTACGATAGAAAAATTACTTGACGTGTAAAGTTACTTGGGAAATGATAGGAAATATGAAGATGCAGTACCCATGATTATTTAAGGATACGGTACGGAATTTAAAAAGGGAGGGGGGGGGGGATTGTCAGGAACTGAAACCAAACCGAAACCTTACATTATAATTTTATACATTGACATGAATTCATGCATTCGCTAATTAATATTATAGATATGCATATATATGGTACAAATAATCGACTAAGGTATTATAAGTTGATAGTAGGGAAAATAAGTAGTTAAAGTGAGATTTCGTTAATAAGGTATTTTTTATTAGTACCTAAACTTTGAAAAAGTTTTGGTATATATATAAAATAACTTGGCTTAAATAAGATTCAAGGGTAGGTAAAGAAAGAAAGTTTTCGCGGTCTTTAGATAAGGATAAAAGGTATTAGTGGAAATCTAAGACTAATAGAATTAAAGTCTTCGGCATAAAGGATAGAGAGTTTTTGTAATTGTTAACTAGGACTGTAGGTGGAAAAGATTATCTTAAATAATTATGAGGTTTCCGATGCTCCACCCAAATCCTTATATAATGATCAAGGATACAAATCTTCTCATGCATACACATATAATAATAACCTAAAGAGGCTACACGTGGAATTCATTTAGTGTATTAATAGGTATGACTAGGATGATATGTGTGAAGTCTAGAAAACTTGGACGAAAACTAGAAAAGGGTTTGTTAATAACTAAAGTTTCGAAGTCCACCTTTAAAAGAAGTCTTTGATATGATAGACATATATGTATATACCTAGTATAGAGTGAGGTGGAAAATTAAGTTTGAAATGTTTTTGATAAGAACTTAGAAGAAAATAAAGTTTTCATGGTAAAGCTTAAATAACTAAAGTTTTCGGCATATAATCACAAGTGAAGCTAAGTTTTCGATATAAGAGATAACTATCAACTTATACGTAGTATAAGAGGTAAATAATGAGTCACCTACTTGTCAAATCAACTTTCATAGTATATATCTACAGTTTATCATGTAGTAAGAATCAATCTTGAAAACAAAGGAAGAACAGAGGAGATAAAAACTAAACTCCGAACAAATAGAAGCTATTCTCGAAGGTCAGGATCCCGATAAAGGCAAGGACAAGATCGAATTACCGAACGGGAGTATAAACGAAACCTGTGAGTATGATATGCAACATGTGTTCTGTTTCTATGTGTTTATGTGCTTATATGCTTTATATGAATGTATTGATTTATAATTCTATGATATACGTGTTATAATTCTATGATATACGTGTTATATGGATTGACTGGGCTTATATGCCGTAATGTGCTCGTAAGTGACAAAGGTGATTTGATAGATTTATGCGATATCTGAAATAAGGATATGGGCATAGCATTTGCATACACGTAATAATGAACATAGAAACTGTTATGACTGACTACCGATGGTATGATACGGATGCTACGGCATACATCCCTACAAATGGGGGATTTTACAGTCCTGTACTGGCACATATGCATCCCTACAAATCGGGGGATTACAGAATGGTTACAGAGTCCCATGCATGGGCGCCGACGGGCCTACGGTACGAGTCTAGCAAGTCTATAACGGGAGTATCAATAACAAATGACCATATAGAATTGCATTGACTTATAGGTCATATGAATGGTTATATGGGCTATGATTATGTGACGTATATTTGAATACGTGACGGTTATATGGAAGGATTTCATGCTTTTGATCTACGGATATGATATTGATAATGACATATAATGGATGTATAGAATGGCAAATGATCTACGGATCTTGTGGAAAGTGGCTATATGAACAAGGGTTGTGGAATAGGTATATGAAAGGAACGTTACTATGGAAAGTGGATATGGAAGATAGATTGTTTATTATTACAGTTTTATTCATTATATGCATATGGAATAACATGTTGCGATCATACTCTGAATAATTGAAATTAGTGGCGGATTTTCGCAATGTAAGTCGCAGAAGACCCGCCTAATATAAACTTTTTCTTAAAATAATATACAGTACTACAACATATTGTTTACATAGTCAGTCTATACAAAGGCCGAAGCCCCAGAACAACGACACCCTAAAGACGCTCCACTAGTCTTCATCCATGAAATAACTTAAAAGGAATACGAAAATGCGTATGAAATTTTTCCATTTATGTAATGGAAATCGTTTATATACATGACAAAAGAATTACATGAATTCCTTAATTCATACGAATCCCAATTACACGAGATGTTTATACATGCACAGCAAAAGAGTCCCCATTCGCCCGGCCTCACAGGTCGTCATCCATGCACACACCACCTCCCAAAAGCCGCTTGGAAGCTTCAAGAGTTTGCCTTGCCACCTAAGCGATCACTGTCAAGACCCTAAACCTTCACTATTAATTTAATTGTTGTCCTAATTGCCTAATGGTGTGTTGTTTCGGCATCGTAAATCGCCATGGCCGCATTGAAGAGCCGTGACTCTACATTGAGTCGACAAAAGACGCCTATATCGGTGAATATCCATCGCACACAGGCGATCTTATAACATGCACGCTCACATACCTGCTTTTCAACCTATTCATGCGTGCATATGCTCATGTCGTGGTTCATGCGTATATGCATTTCATAACTTCATGCATAATAAGTAAGTCACATCATACGAGATTCACGTAGTGTCACGTAAGCGCTAAATCACGTAAGTCATGCACAAGAAAATTACGTGTTGTAGTTGGATTCCTACTTACCTGTCGTCCGTGCTACGTGTTCTTACTGCTTCGGGGATTATCTACTGTTCGACCTTTAGACATAAATATCATTGTATCAGTGTTGCGCCTTCATTAAGTATTTTAGTTGAAAAAATTGTTTAAACTATGTTAATTTGCTAGAACTCTAAGTCGTTCGATTCTAGTGTAGGCTAAGTCCCTACCCAAATTAATTCTAAGTTAAAGTTCTTGTAACATAGGAGGCTCGGCGAAAGTTAGTAGATTTTGGTGTTAGATTTGTCTGATTGATTTGCCCCGATTCTGCCAAGCATTTAATTTCAAGTCATTCGGTCGATTTGTTAAATTTAGAATCGATCGATTCTAAGTCGATCGATTCTCGTTATGTTCGGATAACGCGGCAAAAGTCCAATCGGGACTTAGTTTCGATCGAAACCCCTGAAACGCTCGATTAGTGCTCATTTAGCTTAGTTTCGGCCGACTTGAGAATCGCCGCATGTTGACGTCATTATACACATATAATAATAACCTAAAGAGGCTAAACGTGGAATTCATTTAGTGTATTAATAGGTATGACTAGGATGATATGTGTGAAGTCTAGAAAACTTGGACGAAAACTAGAAAAGGGTTTGTTAATAACTAAAGTTTCGAAGTCCACCTTTAAAAGAAGTCTTTGATATGATAGACATATATGTATATACCTAGTATAGAGTGAGGTGGAAAATTAAGTTTGAAATGCTTTTGATAAGAACTTAGAAGAAAATAAAGTTTTCATGGTAAAGCTTAAATAACTAAAGTTTTCGGCATATAATCACAAGTGAAGCTAAGTTTTCGATATAAGAGATAACTATCAACTTATACGTAGTATAAGAGGTAAATAATGAGTCACCTACTTGTCAAATCAACTTTCATAGTATATATCTACAGTTTATCATGTAGTAAGAATCAATCTTGAAAACAAAGGAAGAACAGAGGAGATAAAAACTAAACTCCGAACAAATAGAAGCTATTCTCGAAGGTCAGGATCCCGATAAAGGCAAGGACAAGATCGAATTACCGAACGGGAGTATAAACGAAACCTGTGAGTATGATATGCAACATGTGTTCTGTTTCTATATGTTTATGTGCTTATATGCTTTATATGAATGTATTGATTTATAATTCTATGATATACGTGTTATAATTCTATGATATACGTGTTATATGGATTGACTGGGCTTATATGCCGTAATGTGCTCGTAAGTGACAAAGGTGATTTGATAGATTTATGCGATATCTGAAATAAGGATATGGGCATAGCATTTGCATACACGTAATAATGAACATAGAAACTGTTATGACTGACTACAGATGGTATGATACGGATGCTACGGCATACATCCCTACAAATCGGGGGATTTTACAGTCCTGTACTGGCACATATGCATCCCTACAAATCGGGGGATTGCAGAATGGTTACAGAGTCCCATGCATGGGCGCCGACGGGCCTACGGTACGAGTCTAGCAAGTCTATAACGGGAGTATCAATAACAAATGACCATATAGAATTGCATTGACTTATAGGTCATATGAATGGTTATATGGGCTATGATTATGTGACGTATATTTGAATACGTGACGGTTATATGGAAGGATTTCATGCTTTTGATCTACGGATATGATATGGATAATGGCATATAATGGATGTATAGAATGGCAAATGATCTACGGATCTTGTGGAAAGTGGCTATATGAACAAGGGTTGTGGAATAGGTATATGAAAGGAACGTTACTATGGAAAGTGGATATGGAAGATAGATTGTTTATTATTACAGTTTTATTCATTATATGCATATGGAATAACATGTTGCGATCATACTCTGAATAATTGAAATTAGTGGCGGATTTTCGCAATGTAAGTCGCAGAAGACCCGCCTAATATAAACTTTTTCTTAAAAATAATATACAGTACTACAACATATTGTTTACATAGTCAGTCTATACAAAGGCCGAAGCCCCAGAACAACGACACCCTAAAGACGCTCCACTAGTCTTCATCCATGAAATAACTTAAAAGGAATACGAAAATGCGTATGAAATTTTTCCATTTATGTAATGGAAATCGTTTATATACATGACAAAAGAATTACATGAATTCCTTAATTCATACGAACAATTACACGAGATGTTTATACATGCACAGCAAAAGAGTCCCCATTCGCCCGGCCTCACAGGTCGTCATCCATGCACACACCACCTCCCAAAAGCCGCTTGGAAGCTTCAAGAGTTTGCCTTGCCACCTAAGCGATCACTGTCGAGACCCTAAACCTTCACTATTAATTTAATTGTTGTCCTAATTGCCTAATGGTGTGTTGTTTCGGCATCGTAAATCGCCATGGCCGCATTGAAGAGCCGTGACTCTACATTGAGTCGACAAAAGACGCCTATATCGGTGAATATCCATCGCACACAGGCGATCTTATAACATGCACGCTCACATACCTGCTTTTCAACCTATTCATGCGTGCATATGCTCATGTCGTGGTTCATGCGTATATGCATTTCATAACTTCATGCATAATAAGTAAGTCACATCATACGAGATTCACGTAGTGTCACGTAAGCGCTAAATCACGTAAGTCATGCACAAGAAAATTACGTGTTGTAGTTGGATTCCTACTTACCTGTCGTCCGTGCTACGTGTTCTTACTGCTTCAGGGATTATCTACTGTTCGACCTTTAGACATAAATATCATTGTATCAGTGTTGCGCCTTCATTAAGTATTTTAGTTGAAAAAATTGTTTAAACTATGTTAATTTGCTAGAACTCTAAGTCGTTCGATTCTAGTCTAGGCTAAGTCCCTACCCAAATTAATTCTAAGTTAAAGTTCTTGTAACATAGGAGGCTCGGCGAAAGTTAGTAGATTTTGGTGTTAGATTTGTCTGATTGATTTGCCCCGATTCTGCCAAGCATTTAATTTCAAGTCATTCGGTCGATTTGTTAAATTTAGAATCGATCGATTCTAAGTCGATCGATTCTCGTTATGTTCGGATAACGCGGCAAAAGTCCAATCGGGACTTAGTTTCGATCGAAACCCCTGAAACGCTCGATTAGTGCTCATTTAGCTTAGTTTCGGCCGACTTGAGAATCGCCGCATGTTGACGTCATTATAACATCACCCGATTCGTTCTCCATTTGGCCTGGTTTCGTCCGATTTCTCATGCATGCAAGTTTGCTCCCGATTCAATCATCAAGGCAATCCAGGTTTGTATACATTGAGTCCATTTATGCTTTCATAGCATTGAGCCATTTGACCGAGTCAATGTCAGCGATTGCCTAGTCTAAGTAGTGGGACCGTCCCCGATTAGCTCGCCTGTCGTAGCATCCCCACAATCGACATGTACCATACCGTATCTCTCAGGCATGCGAGATACTCTACTCGACCTGCGTAATTCGGGTTGCGTCTCTGGCTGTACCTCATCGATCATCGATGATGGCAACACTGGAGTCGTCTCATCCTCTTCTCTAAGAATTACTTCTCTTCCTACACCGCCATTTCGAACGAACTCCTCTTCGAGGAAATGTGCATGCAGTGCCACGATGACCCTCTGGTCATCGGGAAAGTAGAAGTAGTACCCCATGGATTCCTCGGGTAACCTACGAAACGTCCTTTCTTCGATCTCGATTCTAGCCTTAATGTGATTTAAGCTTGTCTTAGGACCATTCCAAATCTCGTACGGATCTTATCCACAGACTTTGAAGGGATTTTACTCAAAATATAGGAGGCTGTCTCTAAGGCGTTTCCTCATAGTGCAATGGGGAGGTCTGTGTAACTCAACATGCATCGAACCTTTTCCAAAAGTGTTCGGTTCCTCCGTTCGGCAACGCCATTCAATTGTGGCGTTCCTAGCAGAGTGAACTGTGCGATGATTTTGTGTTCTCTAAGAAAATCATCGAACTCGAGACTCATGTACTCGCCACCTCGATCTGATCGAACGGCTTTGACAAGTTTCCCAGTTTGCTTTTCCACTAAAATCTTATACTCCTTGAACAACTCAAGAGCATCCGACTTGTGTCTCATCAAATAGACTTTTCCATAGCGGGAATGATCATCAGTAAAGGTGATGAAGTAGCGGAAGTTACCACGAGCCGTTACGCTAAACGGCCCACAAACATCTGTATGTATCGAACCCAATACTTCTGCGGCTCTTTGAAAAGTCCCCATGAAGGGAGACTTGGTCATTTTCCTATAATACAGGATCCACACGTCGGATAAGGACATGATCCGGACAGCGTGATAAAGCCGTCTTTCTCCAACTGTTCAACCTTTTGGTCTCCCAAATGACCCAGTCTAAGATGCCACAAGAGACGTTTATTCGATCCGATCGAGTTTGTGGTGACTGCATTTACAGTGGCAATTTTATCTCGACATTTAAGTAGTATAAGGCATTTATTAAGTTAGCATTTCCGACACATTCATTTCCAAAATAAATGGTGCAGATATTATAATCAAAACAAAACTTGTAACCGGGTTTGCTCAAAACAGGAATCGAAGAAATATTCTTATGCCCCTTGGGCAAAACCAGAATATCTGTAAGAACTCACTTACATCCAGAGGACAATACAAGAGATCTAGATCCTAAATGACTAGCCAAAACACTATGCCCGCTGCCAACCTTGATAAGAATCTCTCTCTCTACCAGTTTTCTACTTCGTTCCAGACCCTGGTTCAAAACACATATGTGGGCACTAGCCCCCGAGTCTAGAATCCATGAAGTAGAATACACAGTTAAGGAACAATTCATTTCAGAAACGAGTTCCATACCTGAAGCGTCTAACAACTTCAATTTAGGGCAGTCCTTCTTCCAGTGGCCCAGCAGCTGGCAATGAAGGCACTTATCAAATGGCTTCAGAACCCTTTGTCCGACGCTCCAATGCGCCTTTCCATTCTTGGCAATTCCTCCTTGAGGTTTATGCTTGTTAAGACTTCTTCTTCTTCGGTCTCTTAGACCTAGAAGTCGTCGTAACAAATGCTACCTGGGTCCCGCGCACAGTCATCAGCAGGTGGCTGCATAACGGGGTTATCGATGATATACTCCAGTTTCTCCATATTGAGGACAATCCTCAAATTTCGAATCCAGTCAGTGTAGTTTGGTCCAACCAATTGGTGCTTGTCCAACAACATCATTAAAGGGTTTGTCATGATTAAATACAGAATGAAAATATTAACTGCAGATATTTTAAAGATTGAATTAGGATCATGTAATATTCGTCAACACAAATTCAGGACTTTGACATTCGTGTCACTCCCACTATTTTTCTCGATATCTCTCCCGACTTGGAATTTCAGAGACCTAATTGAAAGCCTCATAGTGGTGTTGAGTTCCCTGCATCGATTAGACGTCCCTCAACCTAACAGTTTGTTGGTTCGTCCTAACCGACCGGAGCCGTGTCCCACACGAGTTTATCTAATAAACGTTTTAACGTACTTTTCTACAGTCAGGAACCTCACTGCAACCCTGCATATCGGGTATGACTGCCTAAGTGCAACCTATCCAACATCCGGCTCAATCCTCGCACTTGCAAATTCTGCCATTAGGATAACACTTTATCAGGCCGAATGTGTTTGGAGAGTGTCGTAGTCCAATACGCATCTGAGGATCCACCCGGTAGAGGCGAGTGGAAGGTCGCCGATAACTCGGAACTAACCCGGCCTACCCCTCTGCCGCTGACTCTCAGACTTGGTTGAAGACAGAGATCTAATCCCTTTACTCACTTAGTATATCTTCCAACGAGAGAATGCTCACTTAATCACGAAAAAGACTAGCATGCACATAACCTAATTTATATCATAAAAGTCTCTTTTTGCTATCATGCATGCAACCTAGTTACAAATATCATGCAAAGTTACGTATCAAAGCTAACATGCATGGAACGTAGTTCAAAAGATCAAGCATCGTCACATATCAAAACTAACATGCATGGAACCTAGTTCAAAAGAACATGCATCATTACGTATCAAAACTAACATGCATATAACCTAGTTACAATTTTCTGAAATCTTTTATCTATAACGTTATTATCTTAGGCGTGTTATCGACAATTTTCTTTCTAAAATACGAATAGTTATTTGGGCCCTTAGTTGGGCCTGGCCCAAGCCCAAGCCCATTAGCGCAATCGAAATTTGGGCCCTCAGTTGGGCCTGGCCCAAGCCAAGCCCATTACGGTTTTTGGGCCCTCAGTTGGCCGGGCCTAAATCCAAGCCTATTAGGGTACTTGGGCCCTCAGTTGCGCCGAGCCAAGCCCAAGCCCATTAGTGTTCCATATGGGTCTAACCTAAGCCCGTTAGCGCAAATCTGGCGCGCAACTGATCCGAAAAAGTGGTCAGCACCAAATTTAAAATAACGCCGATTTTTCGTCCGATTTACCCAGGACCCACAAGACTCATCGCAGCCGGGCTGCTCCGACGTCCACCATCGCGGCCGAAGCAAAGTCGTCGGCAACCGCACTCCGATCAGCGGAAGAACCGCCGCCAAAAGCGCACCGACGCGTGCTACACGATGCAGCGCCATCGTGGCGTGGTCCGACCAGAACGACCCGACCTAGTTCGTGTCGCCGAAATCTCCACCAAGTGGGTGCCTTCACGATGCGGGTTGATTGCGGCTGAAGCCCCGACCTTCAGTCGCCGAGCGTTTCGCGCGCGGCCGCTACGGCTGGGTCGCCGCGACTGCTGTTCCGTTGTTGTGTCTCAGCCGCATCGAACCAACTACACCATGTCGTTGCTGTTGCGGCTCCGAACACTGCATCGCCGAAGGGAGTCGTAGCCATGGGCCGCATCTCAACAGTTGAGTATTGCGGCGTTCATCGCTTCTCCTGCGCTCGCGTGACTATCACACGCGTGCTTTTACGATCCAATCGGTTCATCGATTCATTCACGCCTCATCCATGAACCGAGCCTAAGCTCTGATACCACTGTTGGGAAACGCCAAATTATCCGCGGGATTTAAAATTTTCTGGCGATTCACGTCTCCCGGAATTGCTCGGTTTAACACGAATGGTAATAACGTCGAGGGGGGTTCGTCGAAACGTAACTTGTAGTTTGAAGAACCGAAACAGAAGTTGGACGGCGGTCGAGGCTTGCGGAAAGATTCGTCATGCCGATCTTTTTCGGTGGTCACGTTCGATCCTCTCCCGTAGATAGCTAGAGAACTCGATCGAGAATTCGCCCAGCGAAGAGAGAGAGCTCCAAGCTTTTCTTTTTCATGTGTGTGCGACTTGTTCTCGTTGTTTTCTTATGAGTAAAATTCGTCCTACCCCTTCTATATAAGGTGGGTGGTTGAGCTTTTCACGCCCATATCTTAAAAGTCTTATCTTTCAAATATTCAACTTACAAAAATTTTTCAAAAAGGAATCTTTAGCATATTTTTGAAAATCATGCTATTTAATTCCAAATCAATTTCAAATAATCCTGCCATATCTAATATGTTATTTTCAAACATCACATGAGGTGAAATTCCCAATATGCCCCTCTTAGTAAGTTATGATATAACACCATTTTTACACGCGGAAATAAATATTTATTTTAATTATCAAATAATAAAATAAACATTCTCAGACACAAATATTAATTTTGGGTCAAGCCTAAATTAAATATATTAGATTTGGCCAAGCCCAAAATTTTAATTTGGGCCGAGCCCGTTTGCGACTCTAAGTCCAATCTTTCTTTAATTTAAGCCCGACTCCTCTGGTTCGTCTTAACTCGGTATTGGGAGGAATCCAAGATATCGGTAAGCGCCTAGCTAATCTTGCGGTACCGAGCCGACCCGAGTCGAGTCCGAATTCGAAAATTCACGAACGACTATAGATTATCGCCATATGTTTAAACCCTTCACATGTGTCCTGGTCGAGTGATAGTCATGTAATGTCAAACTAACAGGACTCGACTCTATGAAGAATCGTGACAGAAACTAACCTCCACATCCAAGTGAGTCAGTTCAATGCTTTGGCCCAAGACTTGGTAATTTTCCGTCCCTCAAACTCTCATAGGACACGTATCTCTTTCGAGACCGTGAATCCCGCACAGCGATCAAGTTGACAATCGCGTCCCGTTGTCAAGATAGCACGTTGCCGTCGGCTCTAGCAAAAGCACGTTGAGCCTAGCAAAGCTAGTGGAATGTCAGGACCCCAAGGCCAACTCTAACGTTGACCCTTTCGGTCTAAGGTTCACGTATGCTACTATAGTCAGTCGATTCGATCTTTGACATTCCCATCATGCGATTGATTCGACTATGAGTCAGTGTCCAAATACAGACAATCCCCTATTCGTCTTGTATCAATGTCACGAGCTCCTACTCCCCTGAGTGAGCGACTGGTACAGTGACATCGGCTCGTCGACATATCAAGTTTATGTGATCGGTCACCCTACTGTAGATATTAACTTGTGGACTATTTTTAACCTCAGAGAGTAATCGGCTATCGGTGCCCCCTCTCTGCCAAGCAGAATCAATAACTAAACTCTGTATTCAATTTATCTTCTTTTACAGAATGCCTTGTAAGAAAATATGATAAAAAGAAAACATGCCATTATCAATCGAAATGTCACACAATCGAGATATAAAAATAATTGTGAATATTACATAGATTAAATAGCCCCTATTCATATAATCCTCGAATATCGGCATTCCGAGGGATTATTCCCAACAGTTTTGACGTCCATTTGGTAGACTTTGAAGTTCTTATGAGCAGCGTAAGCCAAGAATAGTCTGATGGCTTCGATTCGGCCAACATGTGCGTATGTCTCATCGTAATCGATGCCTTCCGATTGATTGTATCCCTTCACAACTAATCTTGCTTTGTTCCTGGTCACTTCTCCATATTCGTTTTTCTTGTTCTTGAATACCCATTTCGTCCCTATAATCGCTTTCCCATGCGGACGGGGTACTAAAGTCCACACTTGTAGACGTTCGAATTGGTTGATTTCATCTCGCATCGCTATCACCCAATTCGTGTCCTTAAGTGCGTCTGCTACCTTCGTTGGCTCGTTTTGACTTAAGAAGCAGCTGAAGAGTCCGCTCTGATTTCTAGTTCGTACTCCACTCGAAGGATTACCTGTGATCTGATGGACTGGATGGGCTCGACTCCACTTGCGCTCATGAAGCAAGGCCGAGCTTGGGGCGTCAGCCATTTGTAATACCCGTAAAATTTAAAACTGGATTTTTGCAATAATTGATTATGTAAGTTTGCAGATTAGGAAATTTGATAAAGAAATTTTAGTTGTGGAACCAAAATATAAATTTTAATAGTTTCAGATTTATTTCAAAATTTGCCAAAGAATTAATACAATCTATACAAATAGGACTAAGGAACTCTTTGCACATATGTAAATTTATACTAGAAAAGTTTTCGTATAAGCATATTGAGATTTAGAATTTTTCGTGAAGATCGAGTCTACCTAGAAAGTTTTCATGATGTACTTAAAGCTTGGGTATAATATAGGTGTAAAAAGTTTTCGCATTGTACTATACTAAGGGATTAAAGATTTCGATATTTTTACTTTACATCAAGTTTTCGTACACACATACATATTACTATAATTACTAAGAAAAGCTAGACTAACACGTGGGAGTCTCTCATGTTATTATTAAGTATGACTAATAGAAATGTTTCTTAGCCTTAGGGTAATGAACCTAAACCCACGAAAAACCACGGATATACAAACTACTTTCAATAGTGAAATACTTATTTAGCCTATATCTAATCATAAACCCACGAAAAACCCTTACTTACCTAGAGACAAAGAACAAAAATAACACAAAAAAAAAAGAGAACTTCATAAAAGGTGAAGGAGATTTCGACAAATTAACCAACTTAAAAACTTGGACGTAAGGTAAACATATAGTACTTCATATGTTTTCAATATGCCATTTAATCTAATATAAAATAGATTTTCCAAAGTTCTCGTGGTGGCTCTATCACGTTTTCGGCATGCTCATGTAAAAAGATTTCGGCATTATTGTTATTAGCCCTAAGTTATCGGTACAGGTATATTTCATTCAAAAGTTTTCGGCATTCTCAAGATTTCGGCATTTTATCATGACAACAAAGTTTTCGACATCCTCTCTAAGGTTTTCGGTATTGTCTAATACATGAAGCTTTCGGCATCTATAAATATTTTCGCGTAACACTAGGTTTTCGGTATTTTAGAGTTTTCGATATTTTATGGTTTTCATTATTTTAGGGTTTTCGATATTTAGGGTTCGGGAAACTTTAGAATTTCGTGACTTAGCCAAATTACTAATATGATAACATTTTCAATATTCAGAGGTCCATGATTTATGAGTTCCATCAGACTTCGTGTTTGATCTTAGCAGGAGGGCATGTAGGTGGATCATCCATCTACAATGCGTGAACACATATGTGATTTATGTGATGTTATGTGATTCGATGATTTATATGACTTACGTGATTTATGTGATTTACTTGTTTTACGTACGTTTCATGTGAATCATGTTTTCATGAGATATCATGTATATGTATGGCACGTGCATATCACGTCAGGGTGAGAGATGGTTTCCACCGTATTGTGACGGTGATGATTCAATGTATTGTTAAGTGTGGTAGATTGAGATAGTTGTGACTTGTTAGGCTCACATATTACCTGGCGGGCGACAGACGTGATCGATCTGTTTACTCGAACGTGGTCGGTTCGAGGTGCAAACCACCAGATGAGATACGGGTGTTATCACCCGTTATATATATATATATATATATATATATATATATATGGATACGGGAGTTATCGCTATTGATTTATTGTGGAAGAGAAGACCTGGTAGCTGGCCATTGACGTGATCGATCAGTGCACTACCGGCGTAGCTTAACGCTGACTACAGGTGTGATCACCCATGATTTATTGCGCGCGTGAGCCTAACCAAGGGCCCAATGTTTATGGTTCGAGATAGAGATGTGGAAAAAGAAAGAGTGTGCATTGATATGTGAGATATTGGGATTGAGGTGAGTGCACACTTGCATACATGCATTTTATTCACCTACTGGGCAAATCGCTCAGTGTTTACGTGTTGTAGGTACTGAGTCTAACGCCGGTAAAGCAGCTGGTGGCGGTGCTTCACGGACTTTTGAGGCGTTACATGGATGAAGACCCGTGAAGCGACGTTAGGGTTTTTGATCTTTGACATTTTGGGGCTACGCCCTTTGTATAGATGCTACTATGTAGAATAATATTTTGTTGTAGAATATGATGATCTAGGAAAAAGTTTTTGTTAGGCGGGCCTTCCGCGGCTTACGTTGCGAAAATCCGCCACTAATCCTAGTTAGAAAACGAGGGTCGCTACACCATTTGTGGAGCAAGATCTCCAGTGATGTCAGGCTGTTCATCTAGTTGAGGTAATTCAATTTCTGCACTTGAGTTGAGCTACTCTGAATCAGGGCTGGGAAAAAATATCGAAATACCGAAATACCGTCCTTATCGTATCGAATCATATCGAAAATTTTGGTATACCGAAGTTTTTGGTAAGGTATGATACCGTACCAAAAATTTTCGGTACGGTAATGGTATGGAAGTTTTTAAAATTAGGTATACCGATTATACCGAATACCGAAATACTAAAATTTTTAATATATTTTATATATATATACACACCTACATATATTATATTATTTCAAAAATATAAAATGAAAAATTAAGGATCTTAACTTAATTAGCCCATAAATTATTAACATACACAACTTTCTAAGATTAGGCCCACCATATTTTACTTATGTAACTGTGACGCCCGGGGCCGAAGAGGGCGGGGAGTGATCGTCGGTGCCAGGATTGCACGGACAAGGAGCAGCTCCTGGCAAGGCTTCTAGGCGAAGGGGTACATGAACGAACCGATCCGACACCCGAATGTGAGGGGATCCTGAGACTAACAATGTATGGGCGTGTCAGGCTAAGAATCGTATAATAGAATTGATAGTACTACTCATATCACCAAGGTCGACCTACCTTTTCGGGAGTCCATCCGAAAGAACTTCGAAGTTAAGCGTGCTTGACTTGAAGCAATCTTAGGATGGGTGACCCCCTGGGAAGTTTGCCCAGGGTGCGTGTGAGCGAGGACGAAGCACGCTGAAAGGTTAAATGGTGGTACAGTGGGGTCAGACTATCAGTCGGAGTGTGGTGGGCCCAACCCCACAGGTCCCGGTAGGGACGGATGCAACAGTGACACCCGGTATGGGACGGGTCGTTACAGTAACTCAAGTAACGTTTAATTTTTGCATTTTTTATGTTTTTTTTTCAGGATTTTGAAAGCATGAAGATGCAATATAATTACTTTTTGTTAATCTTCACTAATTTTTTAAATATAGCCGCTTCGTTCTAATTAATCGGTATATAAAGTTGTATTTTGTCGTTATGTAAAGTTTTTTGTCTTACTAAGGAGGCTGGCTAAAATATGTAAATTATTTAAGGTAAAAAATCTTTTTATTTTGAAAATTTGGTATTAATAATCTATCTTATTGGGGCCTAAGGAGTTTGAATTGATTAAAAATTCCAAAACAACGAATTAACGAGTTACCAGACATGCATGGTAAAAAACCCTCCGCGTGAATGGTATAGAAGGTATGATACCGATACCATACCGAAATTTCGGTATGATACCGCATCGAAATTTGAGGTATACCGAAATTTTGGTATGGTATTGGTATGATTTTTTTGGATACCGAAATTTCGATACGGTATACGGTATCACAGTTTTGGTACGGTATACCGTACCGAACCACCCCTAACTCTGATGATATTCCCTCATCATTCATGGTTGTAGTAGCAGCTTTCTGTGGTAAATCTGAATTGGGTGAGGTGGGGACAGTTAAAGTACTCGGTATATCGGCTTCGTCTAGTGGGGCTTCCACTGTAGGTATATTAATTGAGTTGTTTGGCCGATATAGATGCTCGTAGAGCGAGTCCAAGTCTTCTAGAGCTAACTGTAAAGCTTCTTCTGAAGATGAAGGTTGTGTTGTTGCCGTTCTCGGTTTGTGCCAACACACCAGTGGGCACGGGTTATGAACTGCCGTAAGTCATCTGGTTAGGCACGGGTTCTGAACTGAGGTGTGCAGGAGCCATTGCTGCCACTTCTTGGAGAGTGACATTGTAGCTTTCCTTAATTATGCGGTTGGACTTGATATATATTCGGTACGCCTTAGAGGTTGATACCGGACTAATGTTGCTTCGAATGCTTTAGGGTCAAACTTAGCACGTTGCTCTCTATCGTTCGTCACAAAGCACTTGCATCCGAAGACCCTGAAGAAGGAAATGTTGGGTACTCGCTTGTTAATGATCTCGTACGGAGTCTTGTCAAAGCGCTTGTAAACGACCGTCCTGTTCTAAGTGAAACAGACGGTATTTACTGCTTCAGCCCCAAGAAAGTGTGGGAGGCCTTAGTGGATCAACATAGTACACACGACTTCCACTAGAGTTCTATTCTTCCTTTCTACTACCACATTCTGTTGAGTTGTCTTTGCGGCTGAGAATTGCTGACTAATCCCAAGTTTTTGATAAAAGTCAATTAGGAATTTATTCTTGAACTCAGTTCCATTGTCAGTGCGATGACTTGAATAGTCTGATGCAGTAGATTCTGAGTAGTGTTCACAAAATTTGAAACCAAGTCCCCTGTCTCATCTTTAGTTCGGAGGAACTTTGTCCATGTATAGCGAGAAAAATCGTCAACTATGACCAGCACATACTTGCGTCCATTGATACTCTATGTTTGCATTGGTCCACAGAGGTCCATGTGAAGTAATTCCAGAGGACGTGACGTAGAGGCAACTGGCTTGACATGATGAGAGGCTCGCTTCATTTTTCTAAGTTGACACGCCGAAAGTTGATGCTCTTTATGTAGCGTTATAGTAGGTGGACCATGAACCAAGTTCTTCATTGAGAGTCGTTGAGGAGCATTAATGATGAGACATACGTTGATGCCATAGGCTGTTCCTCTGAAATACTGTCTGAGAGATGAGCCAAACAGCTGTCGAGGACCGCACGGACGTCAGGTTGATTGTGTATAGGTTTGACTTCCGAAATCCTTGAAGGAGTTCTTTATCCTGACTATCCGAAATTCTGCACCGGTCAGCAAGGAAGACCACCAGGAAATCTTTGCAGAATTGGCCTATGCTGAACAAGTTATGGCGAAGGCCTTCGACGTAGGAGACATCCTTGATAGTCAGATTTTCCAAAATGATATCTCCATGTCCTAGGATTGGAGCTGAATCGTTGTTCCCAAATCTGACTTTTCCATTTAATCGGTCTTGGTAGTTGCTCAGCAGCTCTTGATTTCCCATCATGTATGTGGAGCAACACGAGTCAAAGTACCACACAAGATGGATCTGCAAAAACAATTTAAAGAGCTTTAGGTATAAATGGGTCCTCTCAGATTAGCAGATTTAGTCTTTGGTTCAGATATGGTTGCTAAATTATCACTAATAGGAGCTTTAGCTACCCAAGTCACTTTCAAAGAAGTTGATTTGGGTTTTGCCTTTGTAGTAGACTTGGCCTTTTTGGCTTTCATCTTCCTAGGTGGAGATTTAGGAACCCATCTGGGTTGAACCTGACACGGAAGTTGAATTTCAGCACGGGCAAATGCATTAGTAGGCTTGATCGTGGAAAAGATCTTTTCATTAGATTGTCTCCTAAGGTGTTTTCGGGATTGAATCTTTACGGGATACCTTAGGTGAGAACATCCTAGAGAGGGATGGCAACGGGGCGGGTCTGAACCGGGTCCGTCTGGACCTGGGATCTGCCCCATTTCATTTTCAAAAGACCCGAGACCTGACCCGCTCCGCTTCACGAAAACCCGCCCCGAACCGCGAATAAGACGGGTCTAGCGGGTCTGACGCGCGAGACCCGGTTTTTTATTTTTTTTTTAATTTTTTTAAGTTTTAGTTTGATATTATTTAAATAATTGTATATTTATATTATTTACAGACATATTTCTATTTATAAATATATAAATACGTTCATATATTAATAAATATATGTAAACATATATGTATATAATATATATTTATATATTTTTACATAAATTTATATAATTATATGTAATTATTATATATTTATATAAAATATCAACCGGGTCGTGTTTCGGGGCGGTTTGACTGGACTCGAGACCCGCCCCGGACCCGGCCGGGTTGAATCCTTTGAGACCCGAGACCCGGCCCGTTACCCGAATATTGGAAAAGAAACCGCCCCATTAGGGTCGACCCACCCCATTGCCATGCCTAATCCTAGATGCATTTTTCTTATAATGATTAGTTTCAATTTTTGAGGAACCTATTTCGAAATTTGTACTTCTAAAGATAGTAGGCTGAAGTGAACATGTAGAAGCGATAATTTTAAGCGAAGAAATGACTCTTTTATTTTCACGAGTGTCTCTTATTTTTACAGAAGGAGGAATTGAAGTTGAAACATCGAGATCTACAGGCTCCTTCTTTACTTCTAATCTAGACATTCTCGCTTACGTACGGTCTGGCTCCTTAACTACGCTCCCTGTAGGCGTAGTAGAAACAGGATTACGAATAATTTTTGTAGGGATATTATTCTTTGATATTAGTTAGAGGAAGGCGATTTTCTTCACGCTTTTCAGAATGGTATTATCTTTTGAGGGAGATGCGTGAGTAACGATTTTTGAGACGGAGGAAGCTTTGAGATTTTCTATCTCTTCTAAGAATTGTTTCTTTTCCTCTTCAAAATTCTCTCGTTCTTTTTCTAATGAGACTCTTCATTCCTGTATCTTTCTAATGATAGGGGGTATGTAGAGAGAATTTTCGAATGATGAGTATTGTCTTCATCGGACTGACATGGGGGTTGTAAAGAATAAATTGAATCACAGTCACAATCCTGGGGTATATCCCGATTTTTATAACTGTCATTCAATTCTGTGTAGTCAAATGGGATCTCAATCCTTGTTTTGGCTTGACGCTTTTCAACTTCTTACGCGTTCGTCTCATATGCGCTAGTAAATGTCATGAGGGAGGTTAGACCTAAACCAATGTATCTTATATCATAAAGCTGAATGCAATCAACTTTCATTAAGTTGCAGGGGTTTTCAAATCCTAAACCTTCCTTTGCATTATAGGTGTCAGTTTCTAAAGGCTGGTTGAGATGAATAGTTTGAGCGGTTTGCCCCTAGAGGTCAGTCTGTCATCTAAGAGCTTGATCCTAGAATAAAGTCTTTTTCTTGAATAAAGTCTTTTTCTTTCATCAGAGATTGCTAAATAATCGTTTGTAGAGGTTGCTAACTCTCTGTTGCTTTCTCTCAGTGCTTTATTAGGTTGCTATTTTTAGTCTCTAAGGAGGCTATCTTAGATTCTAGACTAGCTATTTTTTCTTTTGCAATTGACAGGAGAGTTTCTACATGAAACTTCTCGTCAAATAGCAATTGAAATTTACGCTCACTTATTGCTAGTCTCTCCTCTAATTCCGTTATGCTTTTCTGCTCACGTTTCATGTTAGCGTAGTCTAATTGATCCGATTCTAATATGTCAATAATTTGGAATTTAAAGAATCTAGCTCCCGAGACGATGTGGATGCTTGATCGTTATCCGTCTGGTTGGAGATTTCGGTGTCTGAATCCTCGTCTAGGCGAGCCATGAGTGCTAGATTCTCCTATCAGAACTCGACGTGTCCTCGAGCCAGTGGTCTTGCTCCGCCATGAGAGCTACTCCACCTTCCTTTTGCTTAGTGAGTTGAAGCTTCTTGGAGTAGTAGTTGGCATCTCTCTTCTTCGGGGAGTGTATTCACGGGCGAAGTGGTCAGGTTTGCCGCAGTTAAAGCACTTGTTTGACTCTTTGACATTCTTGACTTCGGAAGTCTCGGGTGCGCGTTCTTTATTCTTTATGCTAGAAGTCCGAAGTCAGTTGGCTGATGATGAGGACTTCTTTTTGAAATATTGCTTGCTCATCATCTTTCCGAGCCAATTGCTTTCCCGGAGCTTGATATTTGGCTTGACGTCGGAGTCTGATTCATCTTCCGACTCTGAAGGGGTGGGAGGCCTAACGATCTTTTCTTTGCGTGATCTTGTGCTTCGTTTCTTCGAGACAAGGGCAACTGAGTCTTCAGTCGTTTGCCCTTTTGCTTCTTCTGAATCTCGATGAAGTCTTCCTCGTGTTGGGAGAGATTGTCAAAAATGGCATGAATATCCAACTCTTCTAGGTCTTTGTTTTGGCGAATTTGAGTAGATATCTTCTTCCATTCAGAGGGCAGAGAAGATAGAAAAAGGATATTAGTCTCCATGTTCATCTTCGTGATTTCTATCTTCCTCATCTCATTGAGAAGCGTGAGGTTTCTTTTATAAAGGTCATGTAGGCTCTCCTCAGGTTGGCCTTGAACGAGTTGTAAGCAATTAAGATGTTGGCTTTCTTAGCTATAAAGGTTTCGTTGCATCATGCGGTAAAGCTCATCCCATATTCCCTTTGTTGTAAGGATACTATCAATTTGCATGTAGATATCACTGGGGATGCCTTGCATGAGCCAAGACTTTCAGCCAAGATCAGCCTTTGCTCTCAACCTCTCTGCATCATTGTACTCGCTAGGAGTTTTTAGTCTTCGAACTGCATGTAGAGGTGGGTTTTTAGCATTGTTTGCCGCTTGCTCAACCTAGAATTGAGCTGGACCTTCTACGAGAGAGGCGAGAAGGTTCCCGACTTGGTCCTTAAGTTCCAAGAAGTTGAGAAATCGGATGCGCCAGATAGTGTATTTGCCGCGTTTCAAGATCGGCTAACGGTTGTCGTAATGTTATCAAATATCACGTAAAAAAGGCACGATTGATATGAATTTCGTGAACACGGTGTATCAACTAGCCGATATTTTCACCAAGGCATTGGATGAAAAACGATTCCAATTCCCTGTCGGAAAATTAGGCATGTTGAATCTCACGTGATATGTGCTTTACCTGATCTTATGTGCTTTCTTATGCTCTATTCTATGTGTTTTTCTATACTTCAAGGATATATCTTGCATGAAAATTAAAAATAATAAAGAGTAAAAAATAAAAATAAAATCCAAAAATATTATACATATATCTATAATATTTGGGGGATGAAGAAAGCTTTTATGATGCTTTGATCTAAGTCACAAATAGTTTCTCCTGACATGCGACTGATTAATTTTTAATTTTGTCAGTCTAAGTTGCATTCTTGTGTCTAAAGGTCATTAGGTTGCTCCACTAGACACAAAGCCACTTTACATACGTGAGGATTCTAGCCTTCTATTTTCTTTCTACGGATGTATTCTCCAGCGAGTCACGCATCGATTGCTTGTCTTAACTAGTGATTCTTGGCCTCATACTTGCCTTGCGTTAGAACGTTAGGAAAATGATATGGGCACTTAGGAAATTCCTCACTCGGCCATATGTTAATTTCCATCCTTTGACATAGCCTTTAGTCATGCACTTTGAGCCTTTTCGATTCCCTTTTCTTCATTTGAATCTCGTTCAAGCTTAAATCGATGTTCACAATCTTCGGAGGGATATTCAAACGAGAAAAGGAGGGGTATAAAAGAAGAATAGAAAAGAAAAGATGACAAAAGACGGTGAAAAACGCACACGAGGAATGCTCAACGCGCAAAAAAGCAGTCCAAAAGAACCAGCCTCTCGACTATCAGAATTTCAAATCATTAAAAGGGGGCATGGATCTTGCTGTGAACTTCTCCCTTGAAAATCTCGTACGCTCGCCAAAACGGCTGGAAAGAGGAGACCACAAAGTGAACTTCTCCAACGATAATCCGGTCTTATATTGGGAAATGAGAAGAGGAGCACGGCCTTGGGTACGAATTCCATAAATGTGAACTTCTCCAAATTGATAATCTCTAAAACCTATCTACGGATTAAGAAAAGATGAGCACGGTAGCGGCCCAAGAACCAACAAGAAGAACTTCGCCTTAGATAATCTCTCAGCTTCGTAGAGAAGCGGAGCTTCAGCTTGAGCAAGTGTAGAAAAATACGAAAAATAAAAAGGATGAAAAGGACGAAATGAGAAAGAAAAATGCCGACAAAGAAGAGAGACTAAGAAAAGGAAGATGAAGATGTTACATCCACAATCCCGAAATTTTCCTTCCCTTCTAAGTCAGAGCCAAACTAAAATCCCTCAAAGTCCATTTGGTTCCAAAACGACGATTTTTCGCATAGGTGATGATTAAACGCGCCTTGATCACAGGTATTAATATTGCTTGTGATGACTTGAGTGATTTAAATATAAAAATCTCAAGTTAAAAATAATGGAGTGACGAGCAATAAAAACTTAAGATATTCTCTCTTTAACTTTCTCTCTCTAAAAAACATCTCACTCACGTAAAACCTAGCAGCCCTATCGGGCACGACCTTTCATCTTCCTTGTCGGTTCTGACGTCATCTCTAGCCGTTTTGGACACGTTTCGACGACAGGCGTTGACCCCCCCACCCGTCGGGATCAGACGGCGGTGGTTTCGGGGTGTTTCTTATTTTTCTGCTTTTTCAAATCGCTCAAAACGTTTCGTCTTCCATAGGTTTCTCCGATGCAACCTCGTCTGCTATATGTGGTTCAACCATGTCGTCTTCATCTAATGCCCCGTCAGGATCCAACCCTATTGATTTTGTAAACCTGAATCACAATTTCCCGACATTCAAGAACAGATTCGATACGGAGGCGATCAAAACTCTGATGCTCCATGTGCAAGGCAGCCCACCGTCTTTTGTTGATAATCAGGTCAGCACACCGAACGCTCAAGTACCAAATGGTCATCGCCGCCGCTACACTGTTAGCACATAACCATTGCGCGACCCGTCGGCTTCCACCAGTTTTCAGCGCGTGGGAACTCCACTGCCGCCACGTGACGACCTTGTAAATATTTTGGAAACTGTGGAAAGGTCGGAATCAGAGGAGGAATCCGACCCTATATCGCCAACTGCCGCTGCGGATTCTACACAGGATAATATGGATCGTATTAGGGTTTTGTCGCCAACAGGAAAAGACTACTGAAGAATGTTCATATGGGCCACCACCATCCTTCTGTGATGTTGTTCAGGGCGCCATCCTGCCTGCCATGGGGTCTGGAATAGAAAACCCAAATCGAGTCCAGCTGAAATATACTCCACCTGAGATAATTGATGGGAACGTTGTTGTCAAGCTATCTTGGGAACTGCAACTAAAGGTATTGCTCGTTGGAATCACACTTTAGTTGGATACTTCCTGGGTCGCAAGCCATACTACCCTTTCATTGAACGTTTTTTCGTTAACTTGGGCTGGAGCTAGCTGAGGTGAGGTCAGCCTCGGCGGGTTTATTCAAGTTACGTTTCAACATGGTTGTGGCAATGAATAAGGCACTCGAGGGCGGGCCATTGTTATATCAAGGTCAGCCACTATTCCTTCAGGTTTGGAAGCCGGGGATGGCGCTTGAGAAGAAAGATCATCGCGAGGTTCCAACATGCGTTCGATTTCGGAATATACCATCGGAATATTGGACAGTCGAAGGGTTGGGTGCCATAGCAAGTGCGATAGGAAAACCACTATTTCCTGATGCGATACCCTATTTCCTGATGCGAATATGCCCGAGTGTGTGTCATGAAGGAAATATCTGAACCGTATTTTGACCAATTCACTGCATCTTTGCAGTCGCAGAATGGCGAAAGTACGATCTCTATTACTATTAAGGCTGAGTACAAGTGGCGACCCGTGTCGTGTCTTTTATGTTCGTCCGTATCCCATGGGAAACATCACTGCCCTAAAAAAACAGCCACCACTCAACCACACCGTGATGAACAGCCCAAGGTTGCTGCCCCGCCACCTCGTCGTGAGTGGCGACCCATCCATATAGAGCGAGGTCATGAGTTGGCAATATAGTCGAAGGGAGGAGGGCAAAAGCCGCGCCACCAAAAACAAACCACCCGCGGCACAAAGATTGGTGACACAAATACTTTTGCGATCCTTCAAGATATTGACGAGGAAGTTCCCGTTTTGACGAATCATAACGAGGTTAATACTACATTGGTGGAGACTATCGAGGTCCTAGGCACCCTTGCGAATGGTGTTCCATGATCCTAGTGGCCACATGGAATGTTCGTGGTCTAAACAAGTTAGACCAACAAACAGGGGTGCGGGAGTTGATCCAAAAATATAATCCTAAAATGATTTGCTTATGTGACACCAGGGTCTCAATTCAGAATGCAGCCACTACCTCTAACTCTATTAGTGACTGACATGGTTTTTTTACTACGATAACGGACCGGGAAACCAAATATTGCTTGGATGGGATGCTAGGTATATCATGGACTCTGTGGAAGCTTTCATGGTTCAAATGATCCACTGCAAACTCAGGTGGCTACCTACCAACTTGGAGTTATTTACTACATTTGCCTACTGGAAAAATCTGAAGAACGATCGGCATGACCTATGGGCTGAACTAATTGTGCAATCACAGGGACATGTGAATGAACCTTGGATCGTAATGTGGGATTTTAGCGCTAGCCTTGGCCTACATGAGGCCCGTGGAGGTACGACTAGCCATGGAGATTGTGACAACATGCAAAACTGTTTTATTGAAGCAGAATGGTGGCCAACCAAATGTGGTTCTCCCGATTTCAATACGTACGATATCGATGTGACGTACCAGCCACGTCGGATCATAGCCCGCTTATATTGGAGTCACGGACAGCCCAACATCAGCGTGGATCATGCTTTCATTTTGCCAACTTCCTTACAAAAGAAGTGGAGTTCGTTACCTTGGTGAAGCGAGAATGGCAGGAACGGGTACATGGCTGTAATACCTGAAAAATTTAAATGCGGGATTTATAATACAATTAATGACACGACGTCCTAATAGAGGTTTTGCCAAGCAAATTAAATAAAGGGGCTAGGACTACAAGAAAAATTATATGTAAATTATTTTGTGGACTTATCTACTAATAATGTTTTATGTAATATAACTAAATTCGATCAAGTCAGGTAAATCAACTTACGGCCAATGAATATGCATATTATGACCGCATGGTATATGTTTTGCATGATTACGTGCTACATGCTTGTGTTAGGTTCTCAATTATAAACTCATAGATCATAGACTTTAAATCTAAGGCAATCGATTAGAACTGTTAAGAAATAGATTTCGATCGAAAAACCTTTCGTGAAGAACTTTGAGAGAGATATCGCTTAGTGAGAGAATGATTTATGATTTTCTCTCTCTAGAATTTGATTTGCAAGCCTTTTGGATCAATTGACTAAAATTCTCTATTAAGCTCAATGTGTACTGTTAGGTCCTACGATTAACAACTCTACGATCCTAGGCTAGAATTCATAGTAATTCGATCGTTTAGATATGCAATTGAATTCGATCGAAAAACTCAAATGAAGAACAATAGAGAGAATTCGAGTAGAATGAGAAAGTTACAGTTGTTTATCTCTCTAGAAATCGAATTGCAAGCCTTTCGGATCAATTCTCAAAACTTTCTCTATTCAGCTCAATTGATTTACAAGTATTTATACCAAATATACTGGGTATAAATATCAAACTAGTCCTAATCTAAGGACTACTATACAAAACGCCCCTAATTACAAGGACAACAAATGAAATCAAGCACAATTACAAATAGTATTCTACAATCTCCCTCTTTGTGCTTGATTGCGTCTCCGCGCCGTTTGTCCTCGTCGGGCGTAATATGACCTGCACAAGCCCAGCGCATGCTCGTAGTTCCTCAGAGTGATCCTAAGCTCCAGTCGCTCCTCGATATCTTCAAGCAATTCATTTAGGAGTGGCTGTTCTCTCACGAACCTGTGGATCCTCAGCATAGTGTCTCTGTTGATTTCTTCCAACCTCTGCTCGATGTTTTTCCTGACGACCTTGAGCGTCCCATCGCAAAACTTATGAATCTCAGTCTTCAGCATCAACCTATTCTTCTTTGCGATTGGATTGTGGTAGGTGATGCCTAGGACTGAGCTGATGTGCACGTGATTATTGGGAAGCCCTTCGATCTCAGGTCCTTTGTTGAGTGGAGCGGTCATGTTGACCTTCTTCATATTGCTCTCCAGAGCCATCTGAAGGTCGTCTGCGGCATAGTACTTGACTTGGCGCATCATGAACCTGTAGAGCCCTTCGAGGCCTTCTTTCTTGATGAAGCCCTGAGGACCTTTGTACGTCTCCACGTATAGCTGATAAAGACGGTACACTTCATCGGCGGGGAGGTACGGCAGGTCGCTCTCACTCAGTTCCTCTCGTGTCCTGTCCACTCGTTCGATGATGTAGTAAGGTGTTGGAAGTCCTCCTTTGGCACAGTATATGCTGAGTAGTTGGCTTATTGGGGAGAGACTCTTATAATGACTCTTGGCTTGTGTTTTAGTCATCCCCAGCCTAACGTCGGGTTCTAGTTTGATCAGCATCCAGAGGTAGGTCATCCTCTTCTGGTGATCCCAGTGAGAGATCCCTCTGAGTTCGAACTCGCTCGGCTTCTTCACTCTGTCCGGAGACCTCCAAATATTCTCACGAACTTCTTCGAGGAAGGGAATTTCAATTTGAATGTTTTCCCATTGCGTGTCGATCCGGACGGTCCCTGGCGTTAGCCTTGGAGAGGGAACCGCCTGTTGAGCTATTAACTCTGGTAGCCTTGGGATAACTCGCTCGTAGTCTTCACCTTCCTGAAGCTCGTCGTCTTCTATAATTACGAGATCTATGGACGCTTGTTGTAGAAAGCGTCGAACGTCGTGAAGCCGTTGTCTTTGATGCTCCTCGGGCATGGAATGGGTCATCCACTAGCCTTCGAAGATGTACTTGTCTAGGGCCTCGTGTGGATTGACGCCATGTCCAGAGGGTCCCGGTTGATCTGGAGCGACAGAGGGAGTGGCTTGGGTAGCTGCTAGAGCTACAAGCATCGCAGCACTTGCTTCTTCTTCCAGAAGCAAGGGGCTTGAGTAGATCAGTGGTGTGGACGGAGGCGTCCTAAGGTGAAAGGATGGTGGGTCGATGTGGGCGATGCGGTGCGTGGTGTGGGCGGTTTGGGTGGTTTGTGTTTGGTGGGTGGTTTGTGTTTGGTGAGTGGTGTGTGTTTGGGTTTGTTGGGTTTGTGTTTGGGTTTCACGAGCCTTGTCTGCGTAGCGCCCGAGCCTTGTCCTTGGCCAGATGCAGATGTCCTCGGCCTCTTCCCCCCCTCATGAGGGTCCTGATCGTCAGGATCGTCATGTCTGCGCCGTGAGGCAGGTGTCGGTCGGTGGCTCAGGATGATCCACCAATCGCCGATAGAGGGACTCTTCTTGAGGCGATCGGATGGACAGGCCTATCAAACGGGCGAGGAGTATATCGTGGAGCTCGGTGATTGGGATTGTGTATGGGTTGATGAGGATGGAGGAAGTGGCTAAAGGGTCGGTGGGTGTGGATTGTGAAGGTGTGGGTAGGTTCGTGAGGAAGGGCCTTCAGAGACAGGTGCTTTCCCGGTATCTCTACGGGATGCCTCGAGTGCTTGGAGTACTCTCTCTGTGATCTTTTCTTCCATTGACTGTACAGCGGCAGAGAGAGCGGCCTGGAATTATTCGTTCGTCACGAAGGGAGTGGACGCCTCCATGGATGGACCAGGACGACTGATGTCGCCTGTTATCAACCCTTGAGTAGACACCGACTCTTGGGGTTGGCTCACAGTCACTTGAGGTTGTGACTGTATGAGACTTCCACCCAATCCTCGAGTCGAATCCTGAGGATTCGTCTCTATGGGTGTTGTTGCAGGCTCGGGTTGCGCCTGCGAACCAGATTCCACGTGAGTTGGTTGCGGCTCAAGATTGAGCGATGAAGTGCCAGCAACACTTGTCGTTGTGGTCAGCGGAGTATCTGGTGCGACGGTGACGGCTGGAAAGTGAGACTCCAGTTGAATGCTCAGTCTTCTGGGTGTCCTCCTGATCAGACTGATTGCTCGTCAGACTCTGTATCGGACGGGGTGACCGTGTGAGGAGTGAGGTCATGATAGACGTCCTCCAGTGCCTGATCTGTCACCGGTGGAAGAGAGCTTTGCCCCATTTCCGTTTCGGGCTGTGCCTCTTGTTGAAGAACTTCCTCAAAAGTTTCTTCGAGCACGCCAATATATACGGGCTCTTCCACTTGCAATTCGATGTCAGGAGCCTCGAATTCCATTTCCGTAGCCACGACGTCTATCAGCGTATCATCGACGTCGGGCATTGGCTCTTCGACCAATGGTGGCTCCTGAGCTAGCTCCTGATCGACAACATCGATCATCGTGTCGTCAGGGCTTGGTTGGTGTTGTTGCGGTTGGGGAGGGCTCACATGTACATCTGCCGGGGTCCCTCTAATCATCTCCTCCGTTAAATTGTGTTCCCGGCAGAATCTCTGATACTCAGCTTTCGCGGGGTCGGCGAGCCTGAGTAAGTTGAGTGGAATCGGCATCGACGGTTGGTCCAGGTCCGTGAGCCGTGGGTTGTGGAAAAACTTAAGCCTTGGCGGCTGGTAGTTTCCACCAGGAGGCAGCCGAGGGATGTTCTCTGCATGTAGCTCCATGAACTCCATGAACTCCGCGAGGTCGTTCCAGATCAGCTGTGAGTAGTCATAGTTTCTTGAGAAGGCGAGCCCGTGGAAAATCTTCAAAATATTGATGTTGCCCTTATCGAATCCTGCGTGCTTGGGCGACAGACACTTATTCACTATTCCGAATAGTGTCTTCCACGGGTGTGGGATTCCGCTGCTCTAGACCTGGGCCAATCTTGTGAGCGGCGGTTGGTATCCCATGTGCAGAAAGTCCTGAATCATCTCTGCGTCCGTCGGGTGCGGGTCGTAGTTATTGTTGTGAGGCAAGTCCAGTATCATGCCGAACTGGCTCTTGCTCATGTGAATATGCCGCGTCCCGATTCGGGTCATGAAGGAGAATGTCCCGTCTGCTACGGAGCCTTGTATGCATCCCTAGAACTGCTGGAGATAGACCATCGGCACCGATGCGGTGACCGTTAACGCATGCCAGATGGGGTGGCCTCTGAGGATGGATACGATGATCTCGTCCGGGCACCGAAATGTGTCCAGATCGAGCTGAAAGTTCGTATCCTGAACCTTCAAGTACAGATTGTGATCGTATATGTGGTTGTATCTTGGGTAGCGATCCATCTGAAATATAAGATATGTAAAAGTTTATTAGTTCAATTTTATTTTCAGTCGACATATGAATAAATGTCATCAAACTATAGTAATATAGCAAATAATAGCATGTTTGATGAATTTTGAATTGAAATCATATGAAATGCATAGTGTATGTTCAATTTCAAAAATCGTGATGGCATGATTGTAATTTCGAATAAAATACTTGTCGCGTGAAAAATCGTTCGAAATTTCACTAAGTGCTAAATCAGTAAGTCTGTTCATGCCGAGAAAATTTTCGGTCGATAAAATTGAATTGCAATTTGATTTCCTATACACTGATTTCAATTGAAACTTTTTCGTGTAAAATTTTTCGATCGAGAAATTTTATTTGCGATTTTCGCTACAGAGTAAAAGACTTAGAGAAAAATTCTCTAAGTGTTGAAGTTGAAATCTAGACTGTAGTCGATCAATTTTACGATCGAGAAAAATTCCGTGTAAATTTTACGATCGAGAAATTAATTCTCAGGTAAATTTACTATCGAGAAATTTTCCTCAATTGAATAAAATTTTCGATTTGAAATTTGTCGAGCGAAATGTGATTTTCGATCCTAAGTAAAAATTGTCGCTTCAATATTTTTCGATCGAGAAATTAGTCAACGAAAGACTAAGTCAATCCGTCGAGAAATTTTATGATCGAAAAATTAAGTGTTAAAAAGATTTTACACTGTTAAATTTTTGCAACAAAATTGAAATTAAATCGAAAATCCTATTTTGCGATAGTAAGTTTTTCGCTCGATAAAATTTGCATCTTAAATTGTCTAGTCAGTGCATAAGTTTTTTGCTCGCTGAAAATTATAATTGGATTTCTCGATGGTAAGTGTAACGATTAAAATCTTTTATTGTGACGACTAAGTCAAAATTTTGCGATCAAAAACTAAATCGACACAAATAGGTTCTCAATTGAATTGGAATTCAATTAAGTCTATTTGCGATCGACAAAGTTCTTCGACAGCTTCAAAACTTCAAAGTACCCAGTTTCATCGAAACTCATTTTATCATCACAGATGGAAATTTTCCAACGATTTAAGCTATCTGTTTCATCAAAAACCTCGAATCTGTCTAAATAACAGGCATTTAACTCAGAAAATCCAAGAAGCATGCCTAGATTTAGTGAAACAGTATACGTTTAAATGGTTTTTGAAGAACAGTCGAGAAATCTTAACTAAATATGCGAAAAACTACAGAATGGAAATGCAAATCAAGTTATAACATTCGCAATCGTTAACCGAATCAAATTTCTACCTTAATCAGACGATTTGAAGTGAAAAATGGAAAGATTTTTGAAGGATCGTGTATCGTCTGAGAAAGTTTTGCGAGAGAGAATTTTTGTCGATTAGGTTTTGCGTGAGAAAAAGTTTTTTGACTGACAAAAGTTAACTTTTATTAACAAGCAGTAAAATGTTGCCGGGCTTGTGATTTGACACTTTTGCGATATGAGGGATCAGGCCCATTACTATTTGCACACGAAAAATTCGAATTTTTCGATCGCAAGTTGTCGCAGTCAATCAAAATCGATCCCGACACTGTTTATGATCGAGAAACTTTTAGTTTGTGAATTAATTCTAAGATTTAGTTTCTCGATGGTAAGTTTTCTAAGGAGTTTCAGATTGACCCCTATTTCAAAATAAAACCCATTATAAGGCTCCCCCTTAGTAATTAAAATAAATGAAATTAACTCCCTGTATTTTCGTGTAGTAACGTCTAGCTTCCCAAGTTTAAAAATCTGTACCACTTAGAGATAAACGTTAGTAATAATGGGTCAATCATCAATTATTTTTTGCAGTTTTATCTTTGAAATATTTGGTCTTGAATCTAGCTCCTCTCTTTGAAGTGTCGACGTCTCGCTCTTTAATTTTGAAAGATCTGAAATACTCAGAGAAACGTCAAAAATATTTGGAGCTAATCAACAAGTCTTATGCTTGCTCCCCCTCAAATGATGCACAGGAATTGACTAATTATGCAAGCATATAAAATCAATTCAAGTCACGAGCACACAAATTTACCAAGTAAGCATGTATACATGGTCCCCCAAAGCATGTACTTTAAAATTTTGTGTGAGGGTAGAAGCAATGAAAAATTTATCGCATTTAAACAATTCAGTACCAATGCAATCTAATATTGCATTTAGAATGTGCGATTCACTAAAGAAATTCGCATTTATTCAATTCAACGCATATGAAACATAACATTTCATGTCAAAATGTGCGAATTTTATTATTTATTATTATATATATGTATATATATTTATTATTATTATTTTTTTTATGTTACTATTACTATAGTATGGGGTCAGATTATTTTGCTTCGATCAACCGTCACGCCTAAAATTTTACGAGACATTTGAAAGAAGAAAATGCCGTCAAGTCATGTCGTCAAACTAAAGTCCTAAGTCCATAGACTGGTCCATTTCGACAACTCTCACTAGGTTCGCTCTTGCTCTCAATTAGCTATCTTGGGATTTTTATATTTTTATCACTCAAGTCAACACAACAATTTTAAGTCAATTTACCTGTGATCGAGGCATTTTTAATCATTTCACCTAAGCGAGAGACCGTCTATGTGGAATCAAAGGGTTGTAAGGGTTATAATTTGGCTAGGACTTAGAACGGAAGAAATTTAAAGGAAAGTGAGCTTATCTCTTCATCCTCTTCCAATTCTACGTCCGTCTCCTTCTTCTTTTTTTCGGCGTCTTTCTTCTTTTCAATCTTTTCTCCCTCTTTTCTCCCTTCTTTCATCCACTTCTCCATGAGGCTTTAGGAGATTATCATAGGCGAAGTTCTTCTTGTTGGTTCTCGGGCCGATACTGAGCTCCTCTTCTCTTAATCCCTATTGAGGTTTCAGAGATTATCAATTTGGAGAAGTTCTCGGTTATGGAATTCGTACCCGAGGCTGCACTCCTCTTCTCGTTTCCCGATATAAGACTGGATTATCGTTGGAGAAGTTCACTTCGTGGTGCTCCAGCCGTTCTGACGAGCGTACGAGATTATCGTTGGAGAAGTTCACAGCAGGATCCATGCCTCTTTCTACAAGGTAGTCGGAAGGCCGGTTCCTTTGGTCTGATTTTTGCGCGTTGAGCAATGCCTTCTTTTGTCATCATCTTACTTTTTCTTTTGTTATCTCCCCCTCCTTTTCTCGTTTGAACAACCATTCGAAGAGTATAAAGTGCGGTTGAAGGCTGGAATGGGTGTTAAATGAAGAAAAGGACGTCGGAGAAGGCCAAAAGTGGATGACTAAGGGTAAACGTGGGGAAATTTATATGAGGCCTGAATGAGGAATATCCTAAGCTCCCTTATCATTTTCCTAACGATCTAACGCAAGATAAGTATGAAGCCAAGTATCACTAGTTAAGACAAGCAATTGATGTGTGACTCACTCGAGAAATAGATCCAAAGAAAGAAAAAGATAACAAGGCTTGAATCCTCACATATATAGTGGCTTTGTGTCTAGTGGAGCAACCTAATGACCTTTAGACACAAGAATGTGACTTAGACTGACAAAATCAAGCAATTAAATAGATCGCATGTCGGGGTAAAATTCTAAGTGACTTTAGATCAAAGCATCCTAAAGGATTTCGTCATACCCCTTTATATTATATATAGAAATATATATATATACATATATATTTTTCTTTTTTTTATCATGCAAGATAAAGACAAATAAGCATAGAAAGTACATAGAATAGAGCATGTGATAGCACAGAAGATCAGGTAATGCACATATTACGAAAGATTCAGCATGCCTAATTTTTCGACAAGGAATTGAAATCGTTTCTCATCCAATGCCTTGGTGAAAATGTCGGCTAGCTGAAATTCCGTGTTCACAAAGTACATCTCTATCGTGCCTTTTTCTACGTGATATTTGATAAAATGATATCTAATGTCTATGTGTTTTGTGCGTGAATGATGAACAGGATTGAAAGTAATGGCGATTGCACTCTGACTATCACTATATATGGGTATATTATTCAGATTGTACCCATAGTCGCGAGGTTGTGCCCGCATCCACAGCATCTGTGAGCAACAGCTGGCAGCAGCTACGTATTCTGCTTCGGCCGTCGAAGTGGACACACAGTTCTGCTTTTTGGATGACCAGCAGACCAGCTTCTCGCCTAAAAATTGAGCACCACCGGACGTGCTTTTCCTGTCCATTCGGCAACCTGCATAGTCAGCGTCAGTGTAGCCGATAAGTTTAAAATTCGTACCCTTTGGATACCATAGGCCAAGGGTAGAGGTGCCCTTAAGGTAGCGTAGAATTCTTTTGACCGCGAACATATGGGATTCTTTGGGATCGGCTTGAAAATGGGCACACAAGCACGTGGCAAACATGATGTCCGGCCGGCTCGAAGTAAGGTAGAGAAGAGATCCAATGATACTGCGATACAGTGTGATGTCGACCGACTTGCCAGAGGGATCGGCATCCAACTTGCGGCTTGGTGACGTAGGAGTGCTGAGAGCCTTGCTCTGGTCTTGATGAAATTTCTTCAGAATATCCTTGATGTATTTTGTCTGGCTGATGAAAATTCCATCGTTGAGCTGCCTGACTTGGAGTCCTAAGAAAAATTGCATCTCTCCCATGTGACTCACTCGAATTTGCTCTTCCTGAGATCTCCAAACTTCTTACAGAGCCGAGGATTTGTTGATCCGAAGATGATGTCGTCGACGTATACTTGGACGACCATCAGATCTTTGTCATGCCATTTAATGAAGAGCGTTGTGTCTATCGTTCCTTGTATGAATCCAGACTTCATGAGGAAATCACTCAAGACATCGTACCAAGCACGTGGGGCTTATTTTAGTCCATAGGGAGCTTTGTCCAAGCGATAGACATGATCGGGATGTTCTTGATCAACGAAACCTTCCGGCTGAGCGACGTAGACTTCTTCTTTTAACACGCCGTTGAGAAAGGCAGTTTTAACATCCATCTGATAGACTTTGAAGTCTTTGTGAGCCGCATAAGCCAGTAGGAGGCGGATAGCTTCAATACGGGCAACAGGAGCATAAGTCTCGCCGTAGTCAATGCCTTCCTATTGATTGTATCCCTTAGCAACTAGCCTTGCTTTGTTCCGGATCACTTCACCATCTTCATTTTTCTTGTTCTTGAAACCCATTTAGTTCCGACCACTGTTTTCCCATGTGGACGGGGTACCAAGGTCCACACTTGAAGACGTTCGAATTGATTGATTTCCTCTTGCATTGCAATTGTCCAATCCGGGTCTCGAAGTGCGTCTGCTACTTTGGTAGGCTCGTTTTGGCTCAGGAAGCAACTAAAAAGACTGTGTTGACGACGTGTCCTCACACCAACCGAGGGATCGCCAATTATCTGATCAACCGAGTGGCCTCTCGTCCACTTGCGCTCATGAGGCAAGGCTGAAGTCGATGCGTCAGCCATATGTGGTTCTAGATTGCCTATAGTCTCAGATTGATCATTTGTCTGAGGAAGTTCCAATACTGCACTTGGATTGATCGTCTCAGATTATACTTCCTCGATGACCCCTGTAGGTTCTTCGGTGTTCTGTGGCAATTCTGAATCGGGTGGGGTAGAGGTGTGAGATGAACTCGGTACGTCGGTCTCGTCCGGTAGATAATCCATTGTTGGTGTAGGCATGTATGGCTGATATACCGGTTCGAAGAGAGAATCCAAGTCGTCTATTGCAAGTCTCGTTGCTTCGTCTGACACTGATCCTGAAGTTGTTGCCATCTTCTGTTGATTTTGTGCCAACACACCAGTGATTACGGGTTCTGAAATGTTGTCTTCAGAAGCCAACGGGTTAGGCACGGGTCCTGGACTGAATTGACCAGAAGCCTTATCTGCCACTTCGTGGAAAGTGACATTATAGCTTTCCTTAATAGTTCGGTTGGACTTAATGTATACTCGGTATGCTTTTGAAGTTGAAGAATACCCGACAAATGTAGCTTCGAATGCTTTAGAGTCGAACTTTGCACGTTGCTCTCTGTCGTTCGCCACAAAGCACTTGCACCCAAAGACTTTAAGGAAAGAGATGTTGGGCACTCTATTATTCACAATCTCATACGGAGTCTTGTTGAACCGTTTGTGAACCACCGTCCTGTTTTGAGTAAAACAAGCGGTATTGACTGCTTCAGCCCATAGAAAGTGTGGAAGTGCCGATTGGATCAGCATTGTACGAGCGGCTTCCACTAGTGTTCGATTTTTCCTTTCAACGACCCCATTTTGTTGAGGTGTTTTGGCGGCTGAAAATTGTTGACTTATTCCAAGTTTCTGATAAAACTCACTGAGGTGATTGTTCTTGAACTCAGTGTCGTTGTCTGTTCGAACAACTTGAATAGTCTGTTGCAGCAGATTTTGAGTTGTGTTCACAAAATTGATGATCAAGTCACCAGTCTCATCTTTCGTCCGGAGGAACTTAGTCCACGTGTAGCGAGAATAATCATCCACAATCACTAGGACATACTTTCTTCCATTGATACTCTGAGTCTGCATCGGACCACAGAGATCCATGTGAATTAGTTCCAATGGTCGAGAAGTAGATGCAATTTGCTTGATGTGATGAGAGGCTCACTTCATTTTTCCTAATTGACACGCCGAACAGTGATGCTCCCTTTGTAGTTGTATAGTTGGAAGACCGTGATCCAATTTTTTCGTAGAAAGGCGTTGGAGAGCTTTCATGTTTAGATGAGACAGTCGTTGATGCCATAAGCTGTTCCTCTGTAAATCAGTCTGAGAAATGAGGCATACAGCTGTCGAGGGCCGCACAGACGTCAGGTTGATCGTGTATAGATTGGATCTCCGAAGTCCTTGAAGGAGTTCTGTGTCCTGACTATCCACAATTCTGCACCGGTCAGCATGGAAGACCACCTGGAAGCTTTTGTCACAGAATTGGCCTATGCTGAACAAGTTATGGCGGAGGCCTTCGACGTACGAGACATCTTTGATGGTCAGATTCTTTAGAATGATATCCCCAAGTCCTAGAATCGGGGCTGAATCATTGTTCCCAAATCTGACTTTGCCGTTTGGTCGGTCTTTGTAGTTGCTCAGCAGCTCTTGACTAGCAGTCATGTGTGTGGAGCAACAAGAGTCGAGGTACCACACATGATGGATCTGCAAAAACAATTTAGAGAGCTTTAGGTACCCACTTAAACATGGGTCCTCTCGGATTAGCAGATTTAGTCTTGGGTTCAGATATGACTCCTGAATCTATTTTTGGAAGAGTCTTAATAATCCATTGCACTTTTGAAAAAGTGGGTTTGGGTTTTGCCTCTATAGGAGACTTGGCCCTTTTGGCTTTTGTCGTCCTATGCGGAGATTTAGGAACCCATTTGGGTTGAACCTTACAGGGAAGGTTAATTTCAGCATGTACAAATGCTTTGGAGGGTTTGACTGAGGAAAAGATTTTTTCTTGTGATAGTCTCTTAAGGTGCTTGGGGGATTTAATTTCTACGGGATACCTTAGGTGAGTACATTCATGTACGGCGCCATAAGCTTTCTTGGTTGGATCTTGTTTCATACGTGACTTCCTTGTGGCATTTGTTTCAGAATTATTAATTTTTGACGTAGAGCCTATTTCGAAGTTGGTGCTTCTAAAGGTGATCGGCTGAAGTGAATAAGTATAAGCAATTATCTTAAAAGTGGAAACTAGTCTTCCTGATGCAGAGCCTATTTTGACGTAGAGCCTATTGAAATGTTCTTCCTGATGACCTTGAGCGTCCCATCACAGAATTTTCTGAGTCTTCAGCATCAACCTAGTCTTCTTGGCAATCGGATTGTGGTAGGTGATTCCTGAGACTGTGCTGATATGCACGTGATTATTGGGAACCCCTCGACCTCAGGTCCATTGTTGAACGGAGCGGTCATGTTAACCTTCTTTGCTCTGCAGAGCCATCTGAGGTTGTGTGCAGCAAAATATTTGACTTGGCACACCATGAACCTGTAGAGTCCCTCGAGCCCTTCCCTCTTGATGAAGCCTTGAGGACCCTTGTACTTCTCTACGGTATAGATGGTACACCTCCTCGGGAGGGAGGTACGGTAAGTCACTCTCGCTTAGCTCTTCTCGAGTTCTGTCTACCCGTTCTATGACATAGTATGCAGTTGAAAGGTTGCCTTTTGCACAGTAGACACTTAGCAGCTGACAGATTGGGGATATGCTCTTGAAATGACTCTTCAATTGTCCTTTTGGAATCCCCAGCCTCACATCTTGTCCAAGATGGGTTAGCATCCAAAGATACGTCATCCTTTTCTGCTGATCCCAGTAAGAGACGCCTCTGAGCTTGAACTCGTTCAACTGCTTCACTTTGTTCGGTGATCTCCATATGTGTTCACAAACTTCTTCAAGGAATGGGATATCAATCCTAATGTCTTCCCACAGCCTGTTGATTCCAACAGATCCTGTCATTAGTCTCATAGGGGAATCCGCCTGTTGGCAATCAACTCTGAAAGCCTTGAGGGAATTTGTTCATGATTTTCACCTTCATGAAGTTCTTCGTCTTCTATCAGGACTAGGTCAACCGAAGCTTGCTGTAAAAATTTTCGAACGTCCTTGAGTCTCTATTTTTTAATATCCTCGGGCATGGTGTGGGTCATCCACTGTCCTTCGAAAATGTACTTGTCAAGGTACTCGTGTGGGTTGATCCACTTCCTAATGGTCCCGATTGATCTGGAGCGATCGAGCTTGGAGTTGCTTGAGTTGCGGCAAGACTACGAGCATGGCGGCACTTACTTCTTCTTCCGGAACCAAGGGGCTTGTGAAAGTCGGTGGTGTGGGCGGAGGCGTCCTTAGGTAAAAGGTTGGAGGTTCGATTTGGGTTAGAGTATGGGTGGTGCGGTGCGTGGTAATGGTTGTTTGGGTAGTGGGTTGGGTTTCACCGGCTCCAGTGCTTGTCTGCGTTGCGCCCAAACCTTGTTCTTGACCTTCTCCTTGGCCACTCGAAGATGTCCTAGGCCTCTTCTCCGCCTCATGACGATGTTGATCGTCAGGATCGTCCTGTCGACGTCGTGTGCGGGAACATTGGCCTCGGCAGGATTGAGTAAGTGGCTCAGGTTGTTCCACGAGACGCCTGTATAAGGATTCTTCCTGGGCGTCTGAGTGGGAAGGCAATGAGGAGGGCGAGTAGGATATCATGGAGTTCGGTGATGGGTATGGTGTATGGGTTGATGAGAATGGATGAATTTATGAGAGGGTCGGTGGGTGAGCGTTGTGGTGTTGGGAGATTAGCTTGTGCTGAAGTGCCCTCTGAGACGGGTGCTTTCCTAGTGTCCTAGTGAGGGCTGCTTGGAAATGCACTTCAGTCACAAATGGGACAGACGCCTTTGTAGATGGACCGAACAGGTCGACTGATATCGCTTGTTGTTAACCCTTGAGCTAACACCGGCTCCTCAGGCTGGCTCGTAGTCACTTGAGTTTATGACTGTCCGAGACTTCCATCCAATCCTCCACTCGAATCTGGAAGATTCTCATCTATGGATGTTGGGGCAGGTTCAGATTGAACGTGCGTATCAGACACCGGTTGGACTGGGCCGATTATGAGTGGATTCTGGGCTTCGGCCTTAGCACCTAGAGTGATAACTAGTATCGTGTTTGATGTAGAAGCGACCGCTGTGATGTCGGGCTCGGAGATAGGGAGTTGACGTCGTGGAACCCGTCTGGTCAGTTGAACCTCCTCGATAGAATCCGTGGCTTCGGACGAGGTAGCCGTATGAGGAGTCAGTTCCCTTTCAGCATCCTCATGGGCGTGGGCTGTCGATTGAGGATTGTGAGGAGTGATTGTGGGGATCACAGCCTCTGATTCAGCCGTAATAGCCTGTGGTGGTGCACTGTGCTCCGTTTCTGCTTCGCGTCGTGCTTTCTGTTAAAGGATCTCCTCAATAGACCCTTGGAACACACCAACATTGATGGGCACTTCAGCACCGAGTGCTTGTTGTGGAGCCTCGAGTTCCAACTCTAGTGCCACTGAATCGATCAACATGGCATCTGGATCAAGTAGTTGAGCTTCTTGAGTTGGAGGCTCCTGTTCAAGCTCCTGAGCCACTTGATCTATCAACTCGGCCTCAGGCTAGGTTGATGTTGTTGTTGAGGAGGGCTCACATTGAAGTCTGTCGAGGGCCCTTGAATCATTTGCAGATGATTCTCCCGACAGTAGCGTATAAACGTCTCCCGAGGGGTCGGCGAGATGAAGCAGCTCGAAGGGAATCGTCATAGATTGCTGATACAAATCTGTGAGCCTGGGGTGGTGAAAGAATTTGAGTCTCGATGGTTGGTAGTTCCCTCCAGAAGGTAGACGAGGGATGTTCTCATGAAGCTCCATGAGTTGTGCAATGATCACGTTGAACCACCGGGCATACATGACATTCTTTGAGCGCTTGTTCTCCTTTTGTCTGATCTGTTCTGTAAGGTCATCCCAGATCAGTTGGTCGAAGTCGTAGTTTCGAGAGAACGCAATTCCGTGGAAAATGCGGAGAATGTTGCCGTTGCCTCTGTCGAAATCGGCGTGCTTTGGTGACAGACACTTGTTGATAATTCCAAAAAGTATCTTCCATAGATGCGGGATGCCGTTGCTCTGGACTTGGGCGGGCTTGGTGAGCGGTGGGCGGTATCCAATTTGGAGAAAGTCACGCACCATCTGTGCATCCGAATGCAGAGGGCCATAGTTGAGGCTGAAAGGTAGGTCTAAGACGAGCCCAAAATCATCCTTGCTGAAGCTGATGTGTCTCGTCCCAAAGACCGTGGTGAATCGGTAGGTGCCATCAACTATGAGACTCTTTATTCTTCCGCAAAATTGCTGGAGATAGACCATCGGCACGGATGCCGTCACCGTGAGCGCATGCTAGAGGGGATGGCCTTGTAGTATGGAACAATTATCTCGTCCGGACACATAAAGGTAGTCAGGTCGAGTTGAAAGTTGGTGTCCTGAACCTTGAGGTACAGGTTGTAAGCGGGGTAGTGATCCATCTGAAAGACAATTTAGAAAACCAAAACATTAGAGAATTGAGAAATCAAGCACCGTCCACTCCGTTTTTTTATCGCTCGAGAATTGAAATCCTCAATTTAATTGCCTAAGTGCGATGAATTCAAGTATCCATTCTAACCTGCGATCGAAAAAATTTAATTCGCTAATGTCGGCTACAGTGGAAAAGACTTAGAGAAAATTTTTCTAACTGTTTGAACTTAAGGCTTGGTACTGTAGCCGAGAAATTTTACGATCGAGAAAAATTTCCATATAAATTTACGATTGATAAAATTGATTTCTGTGTAAATTTACGATCAAGAAATTTTTCGCGCGTGAATAAAATTCTTCGTCGTGAAAGTTGTCGAGCGCGAAAGTATTTCGATTTGAAAGTCGATTTTCGCTGCGAAGTTTGTAGATCGAGAAAGATGTCAACGAGAACCTAAGTCAACTGTCGAGAAAATTTTTGATCGAACAAAACTTACGCTGCATTTTTTTTACGATCGAGAAATTTTAACGTCGAAAAATTAATTTTATCGCCGCTAAAAATTTTACGACCGAGAACAAAATTGAAATCGAAATTACTGTTTCGACGGTGGGTTTTGCGCTCGAAACTTAATTACATCTATTTTACCTTATTCCACTAAGTAATCGTCGCTAGCATAACCTTAAAATTAGATTTCTCGATTGTAAGTATTTGCGATCTACGTTATTTATTTTATTGACTAAGTCAAAAAAGCGATCGAATATCTTTTACGATGCAAACAGTAACTCAATCAAACTGGAATTCGATTGAAACTGTTTGCAATCGAGAAAGTTCTTCGACGCCTTTAAACGTCTAAAACCCAGTTTTAGTCGAACTTTTAATCGAGCTCTAAAAATGCAGATACTCGAAACAATATACTCCTAGAACGATCGAAAACCCCTTAAACTATCCTAGGATGCAGATTTTAACCCAGATAAACACAGAAACAAGTCTAAATCTCATTGAACTAGCATGTGGGTTTTTCACAGTTCAAACAATAAATCTACTCACATAATCAAGTGAAAGACTATACAATGTAGATGAGAACGAGGTTTAATCACACACAAACACCTAATAAGCATCGATTCTACCTTAGAAAGACGAAAATCAGTTGAGAATTAAAAGATTTGGTGGATTTTGAAATTCGTCTTCACTATTGAGTTTTTCGCGGGAGAAACTTTATCGACGAAGTGATTTTGCGATTGGGGTTTTATGCATGTAATTAGGGATTTGGACTGCAGAAAGTTACTTTATCCACTTTGTCAAATGTAGGTTATCCTAATTTTTTAGATTGACCCTTAGTTCGATTAAAGAAAACACTTTATGGCCTAGAGCAGGCACCTTGAGCTTGGTATGGTTGGTTGACTAAGTTCCTACTTAAATTTGGGTCCGTGCACGGTGAAGCCGATCGAACACCCTTTTGTATCGTTTCATGGTAGACAGTTTATTATATCTTTCAGCGAGTAAACCTGATCTTATGTACATTGTTTGTGTTTATGCTAGATATCAGGTTGAGCCAAAACTCTGTCATTTAAATATTGTTAAGAGAATATTGCGATATGTTAGTGGTTCGTGTAGGTTAAGGGTTATGGTTCTGGAAAGATACTAACACGAATCTTGTTGGATATAGCGATGCTAATTGGGTAGGTGACAAAGATGACCGCAAGAGTACAAGTGCCGGCTGTTTCTTAGTAATCTTATGTCGGTATAGTAATAATCTTGTGGCGGCTGGATTTTGAAAGGTTTTCGGACCTGAAAAATCCATAGGTCTGCATCAGTGTGTCTGAATGTTGGTCCAGCATTTGTATCAACATAGCATATGTCGAACTTCATTGTTGCCGCTTTTATATTTGATTTAATGTTCTCTCTGTTATTCTGTGAAATGATTCGACTCACCTTGACCGTTTTCTGAAATGACCCAATCCCTTGGAAAAAGCATGCTCATAAACCATTTTCAATATTGGTAACAAGTATCCCTAGGTACACGACATTCGCGTTGACGATGTATTCTTTGCGACAAAAAGCCAAACCTTGATGTATATGGAAAAAGGGAGTGCACTATAATTCAGATCAATACCTAAGGTGAAAAGGGCAGATAATGAAAGGAAATTGAGTTGAGGGTGTCGAACAGAAAAGTCCGGAATTTCAGAGTAAGAATGTTGAGTCTTATGTTAGGGCAACATATGTGACTGTCAATTTGATCATGCTATATTTTTTGTGTTTTCGTTTATGTGTTTTAGCTTTAGGATTGCATGTGTCTAGTCCTAGTATCTATATCTCACATAATGCATTAGTTCAAACAACAGCTTGCTACGCTTGTCTCATGTGCTATCAATGTTCTCTCATCGGTTGATATCGCTCACTCTTATTTTATTTTTGACATGGTTATTTTTCGCTGAGAAGTGAGAAAAATACAAAACAAGAATGAGAGAAAAGAATACCGCAAGGGAGCGGGGGCAATCCAAAGCGGCAATTCATTGCCAAGGAAGGGAAGCAGGGACTCCAGAATCGACATGGACCACCCCCACAGTTCAACCGCAATCAGGGTAGACCCCAGCTGGACCTACCCGTATGCCCGAAGTGCGCACGGAGACACCCGGGAGCCTGCAACTCCCAGAATGCTGTCTGCTTCAAATGTGGCAAGACAGGCCATTACCTGAGGGCATGTCCGGAAGGTGGATCCGAGAGCCAAGCGGGAAACCAAGCAGCACCACCAAGGGTACCGACCCGAGTCTACACTATAACCTCCGAGGAAGCGGAAAACAACCCGGTCGTGGTGACAGGTACCCTCCTCGTCTATGAAACCCCCACATGCATCCTAGTCGACTCAGGAGCGACACACTCATTCGCGTCTACTAAGTATGTCAAGAGGGTCGGAGTAACGCCTCACCGAACTGAGTGCGAGTTTAGGGTAACAGTTCCGAACGGAGATCCCACCCAAACTAATCAAGTTTTACGGGATTGCCCAATAGTAATCGGGGATAATGAACTGCCCATAGACCTCATAATTATTCCCATGAATGATTATGAGGTGATCCTTGGAATGGATTGGCTATCGAAGTACGGAGCTGTCATAGACTGCCACTGCAAGATAGTCACGCTCAATACGGACGGGGATGAACCCCTTAAGTTTGTAGGGACTAGTAAAGGGACCATGATCTCTAGGATATCAGCGTTGAAAGCCCAACGACTGATCAGATCAGGGTGCGAAGCCTATCTTATATTCGCTATCAAGTCGGAAGAGAATGCCTCCCCGAAATTCGAGGAAGTGCCGATAGTCAAGGACTTCCCCGACGTATTTCCCGAGGAGTTATCTGGACTACCACCCGAACGGGAAATAGAGTTTGCTATAGATCTGGTACCTGGAGCGGCACCAGTATCTAAGACCCCATATCGGCTAGCACCGACAGAAATGAAAGAGTTAAAGGATCAACTCGCCGAACTCATGCAGAAGGAGTTCATACAGCCGAGTTTCTCTCCCTGGGGAGCGCCGGTGCTATTCGTGAAGAAGAAGGATCCATGCGGTTATGCATAGACTACAGGGAGTTGAATAAGTTGACAATCAAAAACAAGTACCCACTCCCTAGGATAGACGATCTGTTCGATCAACTGCAAGGTGCAACGGTTTTCTCCAAGATCGATTTAAGGTCGGGCTATCATCAATTGAGGATCCGGAAGGAAGAAGTCCCAAAGACGGCCTTTAGTACCCGTTATGGCCATTACGAGTTCCTAGTGATGCCATTCGGGCTAACTAATGCGCCCGCAGCTTTTATGGACTTAATGAACCGGGTGTTCAAACCCTATCTAGATAGGTTTGTCATCGTCTTCATAGACGACATCCTAATCTACTCAAGGACGAAAGAGGAGCACGAAGAACACCTGAGAATAGTTCTGAGTACCTTACGGGACAAGCAACTGTATGCCAAGTTCAAGAAGTGCGAATTCTGGCTTGACCAAGTTGCCTTCTTGGGGCATATAGTATCCGGAGCAGGAATCTCCGTAGACCCGAGCAAGATAGACGCAATTAGCAATTGGCCCAGACCGACGAATGTGACGGAAGTACGAAGTTTCCTCGGTCTGGTAGGGTACTATAGGAAGTTCATAAAGGACTTCTCGAAAATAGCGTCTACACTGACGAGGCTGACTAAGAAGAATACACCGTTCCAGTGGACCGCAGAATGTGAACGGAGTTTCCAGGAACTGAAAGAAAGGCTTACGACGGCCCCAGTTCTCACAATACCATCGGGAACTGGAGGGTTTACCGTTTACAGCGATGCGTCGAAGAACGGGTTAGGGTGTGTGCTAATGCCGAACGGGAAGTAGTAGCATACGCCTCTCGTCAACTGAAGGATTACGAGAAGAATTACCTGACGCACGACCTAGAGTTCGCAGCAGTGGTCTTTGCTCTCAAGATCTGGAGGCATTATCTCTATGGAGAGCGGTGTGAGATATACACTGACCACAAGAGCCTCAAGTACTTCTTTACCCAAAAGGAGCTGAATATGAGGCAGGTGGTTAGAACTAGTCAAGGATTACGATTGCGTAATCAACTACCACCCAGGCAAGGCGAACATAGTAGCCGATGCCTTAAGCCGAAAAGCAGTGAGCACGGAACTGCAGCTACTGGAAGTTGAGGTCGTACGACTAGGCGAAGTCGAGGCGCAATTAGCAGCTTTGACCCTGCAGCCTACGCTGTTAGAGCGAATTAAGACAGCGCAAGCCGCCGACGAGCTTTATATGAAGATCAAGGAAGTGCAACAGGAACCACCGGCGGGAGATCTCATAATACGGGAAGACGGACGGATGTACTTCAAGAACCGATTGTACGTGCCAGACGACGCCGAACTAAGAAGGACCATAATGACGGAAGCACACGCCACGGCGTACTCTGTACATCCAGGGGCAATGAAGATGTACAGAGGCTTAAAGGAAAACTATTGGTGGCCAGGAATGAAGAAGGACATAGCAACATTCGTGAGCCAATGCCTGACGTGCCAGCAGATAAAAGCGAGCATCAAAGGCCGGCGGGAACTCTGCAATCGTTACCCATTCCGGAATGGAAATGGGATAACATTACCATGGACTTCGTACTAGGACTGCCGAGGAATGCGAAAGGGCATGACGCAGTTTGGGTAATCGTTGACAGACTAACAAAGTCTGCCCATTTCCTACCTATTAGCACGACGTTCACCATGGAGCGGTACGCCGAACTCTACATTCAAGAGATAGTACGACAGCACGGCGTTCCATCATCGATAGTCTCGGATCGTGACTCCAGATTTCTATCGAAGTTCTGGACGAGCTTGCAGAAAGTGATGGGAACGAAGTTGTCCTTTAGTACCGCTTACCATCCACAGACGGACGGTCAATCCGAGCGGACGATACAGACGTTGGAGGACATGCTCCGAGCATGCGTACTCGATTTCAAAGGGAATTGGAGTAGGTACCTCCCACTAATCGAGTTCTCGTACAACAATAGCTACCACGTCACCATTGGAATGGCACCATACGAAGCGCTATACGGGCGTAGGTGCAGATCCCCAGTACATTGGGACGAGGTTGGTGAACGAGCAATGTTAGGCCCGGACATCGTACGAGAAATGACAGAGGCTATTGCCACGATACGCGAACGAATGCGAACGGCACAGAGTCGACAGAAAAGCTACGCAGATCGAAGACGTCGACCACTGGAATTTGACGAAGGCGATATGGTGTTCGTAAAAGTATCGCCGATGAAGGGCGTAAAAAGATTCGGGAGGAAAGGGAAACTAAGCCCTAGGTACATTGGTCCTTTTCGAATAGTAAAACGGGTTGGTGAGGTAGCCTATCAACTAGAGCTGCCAGCATCACTATCGCAAGTACATGACGTGTTCCACGTCTCAACCCTACGAAAGTACTTAGCTGACCCGAACCACGTGCTAGGAAACGAGTCCCTACATCAGCAATTGAAGCCGAATCTAAGTTACGAAGAGATTCCGGTGGAAATATTGATGTACGAGACTAAGAAGCTTAGGAATAAGGATATTCCCTAAGTGAAAGTACTGTGGCGGAACCAGTCCACGGAAGAAGCCACATGGGAACGGGAGGACGAAATGAGAATCCGTTATCCCCAGTTGTTTCACACGGGCTGATTTTGGGGGCGAAATCCTCCTTAAGGGGGGAGGATGTTGGACCCCGGTCCCCGCAAATTAGGTCGGCCAATAAATTTCGGGTGTGCTTTACATGATTTCATGATAATTGCGTATATGTTGAATGCTTACGTGATGTATAAATATTATGCCCGTGATTTACATGGGAAATTACGTGCGATTAAGCGCCAAGGATTCTTGGTGTTCACGATGACCCCAAATGTACGAAGTGGAATTTTCGAAGAAATAGCGAAGGAAAGGATTAATATAGTTGGACTAGGAATTTTATTTTGGGCTAAGGAATTAAAATGGGTCCAAAATTGAGAGAAATGCCCAAAATGGGGACAATTTTCCCTAGAATTAGGAAAAGCCCATGCCCTACCCAACAAAAAGCCAAGGAAAATATCTAAAATAGAAAATCATCTAAACACTTTAACCCCTCAAGAAACTAACGAAAGCAAGGGAAGGGCAAGGGGAAGAACCGAGGCAAAATTCGGACAAGAGTGCTCAAATCAGCTTAGGACTTCGAAGTTGGTAAGTAAAATACTCTTCCTTAAGCTCTTAATTTCGTACACTAGGTGTAGTTGAAGGTATTAATGGCATTAATGGCAAAGTAATTGAAGAAGATTTCGAAAAAGACCTAAATGAGAGGTATAAGCTCGTGATAGGGCCCCGATTTAAGTAAATCAGTGTTAGGAACTACTTTATATACGACTTAGAACCTAGAGATTTCGTTCCCAAGAAGGGAGCCTTAGAACTTAGAAAAAATTCTGGGAGGATTTAACGATGAAGGTGATTCTGGGAAGATGATTGAAAGCTCAGTAGAATCGGGCGATTAAGCTTGGGAAGCGTTAGACCCAATCGAAGCCTCAACTAATCGTGCGAATAGAAAACCTAGTAAATCGGGCGATTTTGAGTTAATACTAACACACGGCGAAATGTTGCACGTGAGGAATCGATTAAATTAAACGTATGGAACAAATTAATCGTGCAATTCAAACTCTAGAAAATCTCGAAGTCGGGCGATTTGAGGGTTTTCTTGAGTCGGACAAATTGAAGTGCAAACTAAGATCGGGCGATTTCATGCGATAAATCGGATAACTTAAGCAGATTTTACACGTGGCATGAGGAGAACAAATCGCCGAAGACAAGCTTAGCAAACACTAAATCGGGCGAAATGCTATGCAACCTAGGACAAATCGGGCGATTTGAAAGTCGAGACCAACGCTCGGCGATCTCCATCTCTGCAAGTCCTCAAATCGGCCGAAAACAATTTCCCACACCATGCACGATTTCGGGATGACGTCATGATGATGAAAGAGCATGGCGATTTACAAATTGGCCGATGGAACTCCAAGCAATCGAATCGGGCCATTTTGCATGCAAGGGAAATCGGGCGAAACCATGACCTACGCCTACACAAATCGGGCAAATTGCGTGAACGAGGAATCGGGCAAATCCACGCTTATCTAATCGATCGACTTAATTAAATAACATACAAATTGGCCGAATTTCTCTAACTATTTCACACACGGAATCGGACGATTTCAAGCTCCACAAATCGAATGAATCGAACAACTAACAATCGATACTAACCTTACTTAGAATTTATTGGACAGGGGACTTAGCCTAGACTCGAAACTAGCGATTTATAGCCTAACGAAATTTATGAAGCTAGATAAATTAATTCGACTTAGGTATCTTACAAAGGCGCAATACTAATACGATAATGTTTATGATTAAAGGTCGTACGTTAGGAGCGAACGGGGAGAATACTAATTTCGCGTGGACGACAAGTAAGTAGAAATTCAACTACGACACGTAACTTGCCTGCGTCCAATTATGTGAATTACGTGCTAGTGAATTTTGTATGAAATGTGTACGTATGATACGATTAAATTATGTTCATGATGGCATGATTAGAATATGTGCATGAGCATAGCATGAGCATTTGCACGCATGCGTAGTGTATAAGACGCGAGGTATGAGCGTGCGTAAGATCGCCTGTGTGCGATGTATACTCGCCGATATTGGCGTCTGTGTCGACTCGAATGAAGAGTCACGGCTTCCCCTATGCAGCCAGTAAGGCGAATGAAGCTATAAGGCCTAAGAGGCTGGGGGAAATACCCCGTATGCGGGAGATGCAACCTGGAGGATGCGGCCCGGGGCACACGCTGAGTAAGGGAAGATTCCTTCGGGTGACCTTCTAGCGTGTTAAGCACTACCCGGAGGGAAGATTCCTTCGGGTGACCTCCGTGGTTAGTGGCCTCGGTGTTGGCTACCAGTGAGAAGCGCTCGCGTGGAGGCCACACTGAGTAAGGGAAGATTCCTTCGGGTGACCTTCTAGTGTGTGAACCTCCACACTTGAGATCTCTATAAGATGGCGCATAGTGGGATTGAAAGCCGAGGGCCCGTATGAAGTAAGAGTATGAGAAAAAGAGTACGAGTATAAGAAAAAGAGTATGAGCGTTAGAAAACGACGGCGTGGATTGTCGTTCGTTAGGACACGTGCATACATGCATAATTTCTGCTTACTGAGCCTCGGTGGCTCATTGTTTATGTTACGTGTTGTAGGTACCGACGATCACGGTACGTGATCCGACTTTTATGCGAGGCCGATCTTTTAAAGCTATCCGGCTGCTTTTGAGGTGGGAGTGTGTGTATGGATGACCACCTGTGAAGGCCGGGCGCATAGGAAGCTTTTGGCTGCACACACACACACACACACTTGTCTTCTGTATAGAGATGACTACGGTGAATTGTAGAACGATTTGCGAACATTCTTTTGACATGTGTATAAGACTTCCGTACGTAGTTTTAAAAGGAAAAATTTTATTTGCATTTTTACGCTTTTGCGCGATAATAAAGCATTAGATGCTTAGGATTAGAACGGAATACGGGGCGGGACAACGGGGCCTGACACTGCATGAGACTCAAAACCTTTTGGCTGCTCCATATAGATCTCCTCCTTAAGGAATCCATTAAGGGACGCCGTTTTGACGTCCATCTGCCAACTTATAATCATAGTGCGCAGCTATGGCGAGCATTATTCGAATAGACTTGATCATGGCTACAGGCGAGAAAGTCTCCTCATAGTCGACTCCCTCTTTTTGGTTATAGCCCTTGGCAACCAACCTGGCCTTGTACGTCTCAACTTGTCCGTCAGATCCAATCTTTCTCTTGTAGATCCATTTACAACCGATGAGTCTAAAATCGCTCAGTAGGTCTACAAGAGTCTAGACTTTGTTGGAGTACATTGAGTCCATCTCAGCTCGCATAGCTTCAATCCAACTCGCTGAGTCAACATCAGATATAGCTTGATCGAAAGTAGCGGGATCTTCTCTTAGAAGTCCCCTAGTCGCAACATAATCATGTTCGACGTGTGACATGCCAAACCGCTGTGGTTGGCGTGACACATTTCTGATCGTCGCAAGACTGGTTCCCTCGGACCATCCGAATCCTGTGCGGGCATTTCGGTCGACTACTCCTTGAGAGTGACCTCTCGGCCAACACCACGATCTCGAATGAACTCTTCCTCGAGAAAATGTGCGTGTAGGCCAACAACGATCCTCTGATCATCGTGAAAATAGAATAGGTACCCCATAGAGTCTTCGGGGTAACCTATGAAACGTCCTTTTATAGATCTAGACTCCAATTTTTCTGTTTTCAGCTTTTTTACATAGGCGGGGCAACCCCAAATCGTAATATGTGATAAGCTGGGTAAGCGACCAGTCCATATCTCATACGGAATCCCGTTAACAGACTTTGAGGGACACCGATTAATGGTATAAGCCGCTGTCAAAAGTGCGTAGCCCCACAATGACATCGGCAAATCTGTATAGCTTAACATAGAACGAACCATATCTAATAAAGTCCGGTTTCTACGTTCGGACATGCCATTCAACTGTGGCGTGCCGGGCGGAGTCATCTGTGATAAAATACCGTTCTCCTTCAGGAACTGGTCAAACTCGACACTCATGTACTCGCCACCTCGATCCAATCGAATGGCTTTAATGAGCTTTGATGTTTAGTTTTCCACCAACGGCTTATATTCTTTGAACCTTTTAAGTGCATCGGCTTTATACCTCATCAGATACACAAGTCTGTAATGACTGTGATCATCCGTAAAGGTAATAGAATAGTGGAAGTCACCCCGAGCTTTCAGGACAAGGTACAACCACTATGAGTTCTTGGTCATGCCTTTCGGGTTGACGCACAAGCCGCTTTCATGGACCTTATGCACCGGGTGTTCAAAGACTTCCTCGACCGTTTTGTTATCGTCTTCATCAAAGATATACTCGTATATTCTAAAACAAAGGAAGAACACAAATGAGAACGGTCTTAGGAATTTTGCGGAGAAACAACTATTCGCCAAATTCATGAAGTGCGAATTTTGGCTTGAGCGTGTGGCCTTTCTGGGACACATATATTTCTGGAAATGGAATTTATGTGGACCCAAGCAAAATCGATGTAGTGAATAATTGGCCACTACTAACTTCTCCTACTGAAGTTAGAAGTTTCTTAGGGCTCGCTGAATATTACCGTAAATTTTTTGCTGATTTTTCCTGCATTGCCTCGACTTTGACCATTCTGACCAAGAAGATCTCCTTTCAAATGGAATGAGTCCTGTGAACAAAGCTTCCAAAAGAGAAACGACTCAATACCAGTAAGCTGGGATACTGCAATATTAAAATTAGTTTACAAGTCTAGTCTCCAGTAGGGTGACTGGATCGACAAGTATGACTTGTTTGTCGATGGGTCCAATACGGTGTGCCAACCGTTCACAGGGGATAATCTGTACTTAGACATTGACTCGTAATCGAATGGTCACACGCTTCGATTTTCCTTGATCGATCGATTGACTGTAGTAGTCTGCGTGAACCTTAGACCGAACGGGTTAACTTGGAGTTGGTCTTGAGATCTTGACTTCTCACTAGTTTCTAGGCCCGTCTGGCCAGTGGCATCGGTCAGCAGCGAAATACGGTCTTGACTTTTTGATGTGATTGTCTGTTGAACTGCGGAGCGGGATTTAGTCTCGATTGACTTCGAGGTTAACGTCCTATGGCAAGTTTAATGTGCGGGAATTTATCCAAGTCTCTGGGACAGAGCATATAACTGACTCGTGATAGTGTAGAGGGCAATTTAGGTATTTTCACCGACATAAATGACATAGAGTCGAGTTCTTTAAGTTTGACTATGCGTGACTTTTGCTCGACCGGGACAAACGTAAAATGTTTATACATATGACGAAAATCTATGGTCGGTTCGTGGATTATGATTGGATCTAATTCGTGCTCAACTTAGAATATGATCGTACCACGAGGCTGGCTAGGTGAATACCGAACTCCTAAATACCTCGTAGGCCGGTTGAGACGAACCAAGAGAATCGGGCTTAGAAATAGTAACCGACACAACGTCATCATCAGAGGGAGAGAGAGAGAGAGACAAGGGTAGGTCCTAGATTGAGACAATAGGGTTTAGGGCTTCGCCGAAACCCTAATCGCCCGAAAATACTAAGTTTGCTAGTGCACGGTAAATGGTCTTTTCACCTCACGAGATATTTTTGAAATAAAATATTGGATATTAAATATTAAGTATATGATTTAAATTCGATTTAAATTTTTATTATTGTCTTAGAGAAATAACATTATTTAATTTAGAATTAAATAAAATATATATATCGGACATATATATATACATATATATAAGTTACGAATTCATTAGAAAACAAATTTTGAAAATTATTAAATAAATTTATTGAATGTTATATATTTAAAATATACTAAATATAGTATTTTAAGTATTAATAAATTAGATATTTAATTAATTAAATTTAAAGTTTGAATTTGGAATTCAAGACTTGGTAAAACGAAGACTTGGTAAAAGTGGAGGTGTGAGGATTTTTCTCCAATCACCTAACTATTTTTAGCGAATCCTAAGTGGTATAAATAGGATTTTCGAGATCCTAAAGAACTATAGAAGCTAATTTTCGAAAGTTTAGCTCAAGAGAGGAAAAACTAAGAGTTTTCTCCTCTCATCACTTTCTCTCTCGCACTCTCTCTCGGCGGCAGCATGCAGCTCATTCTTGACCTAGCCGTACTTGCAAGAACAGTTGCGACGTTAGTGAGGTGCGGCGTGACAATCTTGTGCAAAGGAGTCCCGTGCGTGTGCTTTTGGCGCAGGCGAGGGGCACTACGCCTCGGGGATTCGAAGGGTTCGAAGCTAGCTATCATCTAGAGGTTTCAACAAGGTATCATAGCTGATCCCTAATTTCTTTATGTCATTACTTTCTCGTGTTTGTAACCGAGCGATCTTCGATAAGCGGGAAACCCCGTACAATTTTAAAATCTCGTCGTTCAAGGAACGTGGGTCTGGGGACCCTCAGGATTCCCAACAGTGGTATCAGAGCCATACGCTCGGTTAAAGTCACGAACAATGACAAAAAAGGCCGCACGGCGCGTGGCTGCGCTCAATGCACAGCCTGCGCCTGGCTGCGCATGGTGTGTGGGCCAAGGCTAAGCAGCGCGGCACGGGCGCACAAGGATGACCCGCACGGTTCGTGCAGAAACCGAGGCACGGGCAGCGTGCGAAACTGGGCTAAGGCCGCGTGTGACGCTCGGGGCCGAAGAGGGCGGGGAGTGATCGCCGGTGCTAGGGTGCACGGACAATGAGCGGCTCCTGGCAGGCTTCTAGGCGAAGGGGGACATGAACGAACCGATCCAACACCAAAATGAGAGGGGATCCTGAGACTGACAATGTATGGGCGTGTCAGGCTAAGAATCGTATAAAAGAATTGATAGTACTACTCATATCACCAAGGTCGACCTACCTTTTCAGGAGTCCATATATAGAAACTCCGAAGTTAAGCGTGATTGACTTGGGGCAATCTAGGGATGGGTGACCCCCTGGGAAATTTCTCAGGGTGCGTGTGAGCGAGTGCACGAAGCACGCTAAAAGGTTAAATGGTGATACAGTGGGGCCAGACTATCAGTCGGAGTGTGGTGGGCCCAACCCCACTGGTCCCGATAGGGGACCGATGCTATAGTAACACCCGGTATGGGACGGCTTGTTACAGGTGGTATCAGCGCACAACCTCTCGCAGTACGGTGCTGGTTTGGGGACGAACAAGGCGGAAACTGGTGGGCATGTGACGCTCGAGACCGAAGAGGGCGGGGAGTGATCGCCGGTGCTAGGGTGCACGGACAATGAGTGGCTCCTGGCAGGCTTCTAGGCGAAGGGGTACACGAACGAACCGATCCAACACCAAAATGAGAGGGGATCCTGAGACTGACAATGTATGGGCGAGAGTCAGGCTAAGAATCGTATAAAAGAATTGATAGTACTACTCATATCATCAAGGTCGACCTACCTTTTCGGGAGTCCATATATAGAAACTCCAAAGTTAAGCGTGCTTGACTTGGGGCAATCTAGGGATGGATGACCCCCTGGGAAGTTTCTCAGGGTGCGTGTGAGCGAGTGCTCGAAGCACGCTAAAAGGTTAATGGTGGTACAGTGGGGCCAGACTATCAGTCGGAGTGTGGTGGGCCCAACCCCACTGGTCCCGGTAGGGACCGATGCTGTAGTGACACCCGGTATGGGACGGGTCGTTACACCGCGCTTGCGGGTGCACACGGATCGGGGCTGCCTGCCACCAAGCCCGAAAGACCTGGTCCAGCCCATCCTAAGGCCCAAATTACATCGGGCTAGGCCCGGCCCATTTGAATGCCCAAATTTGATTTTGGCTCGGTAATGTGTTAAATTTGTCGTGATGCATGTTATTTGAACAATGTGGCGATTGTTTGGGGATTAGGTTCTATGATTTGCCGGGTGTTATGTTAAGGGTGACAAGGTCCCCCTGGGTTGTACTTTATAGTTTTATTATATTAAAACGGGCATTATTATTATGGATAGATTCTCTGTCGTAGGCTATTGTAGTTTTGTTATGACAGTCATACGAAAGTCGATCGAGACGAACCCGAACGAAGGAGCTGGTAGCCTCCGTTTGAGCAAAGCCCGAAGACGCAGACTTTTATTGTGTTGTAAAATTAAGATAGAACTACAAATATCCCCGATCTTTCACATTTACTTTAATAGGTTTAAACTAAGTTTACTATTAAAGTCCATTATTTGCGTGTTGGTTTCGAACGTGATAATGTGCATAATGGACGTGACCCGAAAGTGATGAATAGACCCAGAAAAACAGATTTTTAGACTCGATTTTTTACTCAAATCCACCTTAAACTAGACTGAAATCGATGTGAAAGACCAGAAAATACTCATCATCAGTTTTTAAGCACGTGAATGAGTTTTTAAGCAAAATCTCTCTCAAATCACGTCGGAATCGAAGAAACTGGATTCAAATCGAAGATATTGATCCATGTTAGGCTCTGATACCACTTGTTCCTTAAACTACCAAACAAGGATAAAAAGATAGATTAAAATCCCAAGACGGTTTCCACCTTCTAGTGCATGTAGTGTGTGTTCTTGGTGACAAAAACTTACGAGGTGGCTAACTTGATAATTATTTTGATAAACCCTAACTAGGGTAAATATGGACTTTATATACCACGAGTATTTGGAATATTAAAGCTCAGTCCCAAACTTTTACAAAATATCATTAGTCTCCCCAAACTACAACATATAAACTCAAGATTACAATAATTAAAGGATGCCACAAAAATATTCCTAATATTTATCATTCAACCTCTTAGGAAAAGTTCCTAACAAAGCACGACTGCTGATTCCACCATTGAGGCGGAGTACATCGCAGCTTCAGAAGCTGCCAAGGAGGGTGTTTGGATACGCAAGTTCTTGGAAGAACTGCAAGTGGTACCTACCAGAGTGGATCGCCCACTGCAATTGTGGTGCGACAACAGCGGGGCAATCGCACAAGCTAGGAACCGCATGCTCTACTAAATCCAACCATATAGAGAAAAAATACCACGTGTTACGTGGGTTTGTTGAGAATGGCTTGATAGCCATGCAGAAAATTGCCTCTGCAGAGAATGCAGCGGACCCGTTCACGAAGTCACTACCACAGGTTGTCCTCGCTCGACACCTTGATAGAGTGGGGTTAAGATTAGTACTGTCAAAACGGGCCGGCGGGTTGGGCGGCCCGTAGCCCGCCAAGGCCCGCCAGTGGCGGGGCGAGCGCGGGTAAGTCCGCCTCCTGGCGGGCCTGGAAATTTAAGGCCCGCCCCGCCTGGGGGCGGGTAGCGGGCCTTGGGCTCAGCCCGCAAATTTCAAAAAAAAATAAAAAATAAGAAAAAGTAAGAGAAAATAATAAAAAATAGGAAAAAATAATATAAAAATTGTAAAAAATAAACGAAAATAAAGAATTTAAAATGGAAAATATCTAGTTTTTATAAACTTTTTTATTTTAATTTATTTATGTTATTAGTTACCAATATAGCTAAAAAATATAATAATCATCATAATTTATTTATAAATCTTATATTTTAACAAAATAATATAATATTTAATTTTCCGGCGGGCTTGCCCGTGGTCCATCGGGCCCACCCCGCCAAAGCCCGCGGCACGCGCGGGCATGCCCGCTCAGGCCCGCCTTCAAGCGGGCCTAAAAATTAGAGCCCGCCCCGCCACTTTGGCGGGGCGGGGCGGGCGGGCCCGCGGCTAGTTAAGATATGATAGCGCGTGACATTAGTGTATGTGGGAGATTGTTGAGGTATATGACTTAGATGTCGTACGAGGACTGGGAGTACGAGGGCAATTTGGTAATTATACAGTGTTTAGTGATGTAATTTGATTATTCATATTAATCCAATGATTTTATTCAAAACTAATTTATTATTCGATAAATAAATTAAAAGGCAAATTATTAATTAGTCTAAAGATTTCACATTGTAGTAGGGTGACTGATGGGTCCAATACGGGTGTGCCAACCGTTAACTTGGGAAGTGGGAGTCCTTGACAAGATAATCAGTATTTGGTCACTGACTAGTAATCGAACGATCACGCGCTTGGATTGTCCTTGATCGGTCGATTGACTATAGTAGTTTGCGTCAACCTTAGACCGAAAGGGTTAACTTGGGGTTGGTCATGAAATCTTGACTTGTCACTAGTTTTCAAGACCCGTCTTGCCGGTAGCATGGGTCAGCAGCAAAATGCAGTCTTGACTTTTTAATGTGCTTGCCGGTTGAACCGCGGAGCGGGATTTACGGTCTCGATTGAATTCGATATTAACGTCCTATGGCAAGTTTAATGTGCGGAAATTTATACAAGTCTATGGAAAGTTTAATGTGCGGGAATATAACTGACTCGCGATAGTCGTGGAGTGCTGTTTAGGTATTTCTACCGACATAAATGACATATAGTCGAGTTCTGTAAGTTTGGCTATGCGTGACTTTTACTCGACCGGGACAAACGTAATGGGTTTATACATATGACGAAAATCTACGAACGGTTCGTGGATTATGAGTAGATCAAATTCGTGCTCAACTTGGGATCTATTTGGTACCACGGGGATGGCTAGGTGAATACCAAACTCCTAGATACCTCCTAGGCCGGTTGAGACAAACAAGAGAGTCGGGCTTAAAAAGGGCAACCGACACAACGTCGTCATCAGAGAGGGAGAGTGTAGAATACCATTTGTAATTGTGCTTGATTTCATTAGTTGTCCTTGTAATTTGGGGCGTTTTGTACAGTAGTCCTTAGATTAGGACTAGTTTGATATTTATACCAAGTTTGTTTGGTTTAAATACATGTAAATCAATTGAGCTGAATAGAGAAAGTTTAGAGAATTGATCCGAAGGGCTTGCAATTCGATTTCTAGAGAGAGAAACAATAGTAACTTTCTCACTCTACTCAAATTCTCTCTCTTGTTCTTCATTTGAGTTTTTCGATCGAATTCAATTGTTTATCTAAACGATCGAATTACTATGAATTCTAGCCTAGGATCGTAGAGTTGTTAATCGTAGGACCTAACAATTGGTATCAGAGCAGATTCGTTCTGTTTTGAATCGAAAATTGTTAGAATTAGATCGAAAATCATTTTCTAGATACTGTTCATCGAAGAACAGGTTTGGCGCGAAAACCTTTTTCGATCCAATAGCTTAATTCTGTGCTTAATTGACTTGAATTTGGTGTTTCTTTGCTTGTTTAAGTGTTAGATCATCATTGCGATCAGTTCTGTAGCAGTTTGAACTTCGATTTTTAGGATTGAATTGCTTCTGCGTGTTACTGTTTGCGAAGAACATGTTCTGATTTTGATCAAATTCGATATATTTTGCTTCATAACGTGTTTAATTGCTTGTTCGTGCGTGATTAGTACTTGATTGCGAGCAATTACCTCAAACTTCACTATCTGATTCTTTGTTTTTGCTCGAATTTGTGTTAATCGTATTCTGTGAAATTTTCTCGATTGCTCAAATTTTTCTCGCTAAGTTTTGCGATCGGATTAGTTTCTCGATCGATAAACTTAGCGCGAGAATTTTTCTCGGTCAGAATACGAAGTCAGCGCTAGAATCGTCATCAGAAGAAACGATTTTAGTTAGAAATATTTCTCGAGCATTATACAGCGAAAAACTTTTTCGAGAGAGACTTATTTTGACTTTGCATGCGTAAAAACTTTCACTCGAAAAACATTTTCTGTCAAACCTTTTAACGTTTGACCAGGCGAAAATCATGTACACGAGAGAAAATTTTTCTAGTCAACAGATTTATTTTGACTTGTCGAGAAACCTACTAACGTACTGTTTCTTTACGATCGAAATAAATTCACGATCAAGAAATTTTTCTCGACCGAATGATTTTGAGCAATTTATCTCGCTCGTAAAATGTCACGCTGACAAAATTTCTCGCACGAGAACAGTACTCAGTACATTCTATTTCGACGGAATTAATTTCGATCAAACTTTAAAGATTGAATCGAAAATAATTGTCGACCTAATTTTCGAATCAAACGCTACTAACGAATTTTGTCACTTGTGAAGCACATTAGATCATCTTCAACCTTCAAAACAATTAACAAAGATCCTTCAACAACTCGACTACAATACAAACATGGATGCATACTCACTCAGAAATGACAACCGTCCGCCGATCTTGCAAAGAGGCGAATACACAGTGTGGAGAAGCCGCTTTCTGAATTTCATTGCTCTAAAGGATCAAGCCGAAAATCTACTGAAGTCCCTTGAAGAGGGACCGGCACAGTTCTGGGTTCATGTACCCGGGGACGAAACAGCTACTCCAGGATGATGCAAAGGATGGAAGTTGGCATAAAGGCCAAGAAGGCGAACATTCTCACTGCTTACGACTCACTCAAAGCAAAGCCGGAGGAGAGTCTAAACGAGATCTACCAATGATACCTCACTCTTCTCAATGACATGAGGAAGATAGAAATAACGAAGACAAACATGGAGACAAACATAAGATTTCTATCTTCTCTTCCGACGGAATGGAAGAAATATCGACTGACGAAATAAAGATCTAGAGGAGTTGGATGTCCATGCCGTGTTCGATAATCTCGCTCAGCATGAGGAGGATATCCGCGAGATTACCAAAGAGCAGAAAGGCAAACAAACCGATGACACGGTTGCCTTAGTCTCGGAGAAGAGGAGCACAAGATCAAGAAAGGAAAAGATCGTTAGGCCACCTTCATCATCAGAGTCGGAAGATGAATCGGACTTCGACATCGAGCCGAACATGAAAGCCCTTGGAAAAAGTTAGCTCTCATTGGACAAATGATGAGCAAGAAGTACTTCAAGAAGAAGTCTTCAACCTCAGCCAATAGACTTCGGACTACAAGCTCCAAGAACAAAAAACGTGCTCCGGAGAGTTTCGAGGTCAAGAATCCCAAAGAGACTAACAAATGCTTTAACTGTGGCAAAGCAGGTCACTTCGCCAGAGAGTGCACTCTCCCGAAGAAAAGAGATGCAAACTACTACTCCAGGAAGCTTCAATTGACAAAACAGAAAGAAGCTGGAGTAGCTCTCATGACCGAACAGGACAAATGGCTCGAGGACACGTCGAGCTCCGAAGAAGAGAACTTAGCACTCATGGCCTGTCTCGACAACGAATTGGACGCCGAAACATCCACTCGTACGGACGACGACAACGCATCCACGTCTTCAAATGAGGTAGTCACTCCTTCCACATTATTGACCATGTTAGAATCATATCAAAAGCAATATGCTAACATGAAACGTGAGCAGAAAAGTATAAAGGAAGTAGAGAACGAACTTGAGAGAGCTCAGGAGAAGATAGATAGTCTCGAACAAGAACTTAGGAGCTCTAGTGCAAAAATAGATGAACTTACTAAGAGCCTACAGTCTAGAGAAACTAGTCAACCTCAACTAGGACAACAGAGCGAAAAGATTAAGGAATTAAAAGATAGGCTAGCAAATAACTACAATTGTTTGGTTAGGAATCTCAACGAGAAAGCCATTTTAAATTGTAGGATAACCGAAGCTACCTCTAAGATCACTAACTTAGAAGCTCAATTAGAAACATCGAATGCTAAGATTAGCGAGCTTAGTAAGGATTTCGATGCCTGTCAAGCCGCTAAACTAACCGTGGAAAATAACTATGCTCTCCTAGGTGAGGAACGCAAGAAACTATATGCCAAAGTAAAGAAATTAGACGATATAGTTACGCGTAGGGGACAATCCGAACAGACGATATTTTTGAACAAGCCCAAGGATATAGAGTTCTATAATCCTATAGAAGGCATAGGTTTCACTAACCCGTGTGCTTACAAAAGAAAGAAATATACGATCTTAAACACATGGGCTTAGGAATAACCTCTCTTAGAAATTTTACTGAATAGTCTTATGAAAATACTTTCGATTCATCCATTAGACAAGGTCCACATGGTCCAGAAATCCCCTTTGACTACAAAGAACTAAATGAAAGGGACAAAAATAGGAGAGAAACTCTAACACCTGTCTGCAATTTAGTTCAAATTCTACCTCCTGACTCTCGAACACACCACGAGGAAGTTAAAACCATTAATTATAAAAATTCTCTCTACAAACCCCTATCATAAAACAGATAGAGGAGTCACAGGCAAAGTTAGAAAAAGAACGAGAGAATATCGAAGCTGAGAAGAAAAATTCTTTAAGGAGATGGAAAATCTCAAGGCTTCCTCGTCCTCCCAAACTACCTCTCACGCTACTACAAAAAGCGTGAAAAATGAAAAATTGCCTTTGAAAGATAAATATTGTAAAAATAATTCTGTTAAAAGTGCTATGACTAATTTCACTTTACCTACGTCTACAGGGAGCGTAGCGTCAGCACTAAAAACAAGAGTTAATTATGATTCAGCCCCTATTCATGTTTAAAAATCGTGTTCAGCCCCTGTCAGAAAAAGCAATTAGTTTTAAGGACCCGATTTTTCATACTATTTCATCGGTCTGTGGTACCACTTCTTTGTTCTGTAGTACCACTTCTTTGTTATGCAGTACCACATAATTGCTCTGCAGTACAACTTAATTGTTCTGCAGTACCACTTCATTTTTCTGCGGTAAAAATGAAGTGGTACTGCAGAACAAAAGAAGTGGTACTTAAGAGCAATTATGTGGTACTGCGGAACAAAGAAGTGGTACTACAGAACAAAGAAGTGGTACCACAGACCGATGAAGTGGTATGAAAAATCGGGTCCTTAAAACTAATTGCTTTTTCTGAAAGGGGCTGAACACGATTTTTAAAGTTGAATGGGGGCTGAATTGTAAAGGTCCCTAAAAACAAAGGCGAGAGTGTCTAGCACTAAGATAAAGAAGGAGCCATTAGATTTAAATGTTTCTGAGCATGCTACTCCTTCTGTTACAATAAAAGACACTCGTATAAATAAAAGAGCTATTTCCACTTTTAAGATAGTTGCTTCTACTTATTCACTTCAGCCGATCACCTTTAGAAGCACCAACTTCGAAATAGGCTCTACGTCAAAAATTAATCATTCTGAAACAAATGCCACTAGGAAGATACGTAGGAAACAAGATCCAGCCATAAAGAAAGCTTATGGCGCCGTACATGAATGTACTCACCTAAGGTATCCCGTAGAAATTAAATCCCTCAAGCACCTTAGGAGACTATCACAAGAAAAAATCTTTTCCTCAGTCAAACCCTCCAAAGCATTTGTACGTGCTGAAATTAATCTTCCCTGTAAGGTTCAACCCAAATGGGTTCCTAAATCTCCGCCTAGGACGACAAAAGCCAAAAGGGCCAAGTCTCCTATAGAGGCAAAATCCAAACCCACTTTTTCAAAAGTGCAATGGGTTATTAAGACTCTTCCAAAAACAGATTTAGGAGTCATATCTGAACCCAAAACTAAATCTGCTAATCCGAGAGGAACCATGTTTAAGTGGGTACCTAAAGCTGTCTAAATTGTTTTTGCAGATCCATCATGACTGGTAATCAAGAGCTGCTGAGCAACTACAAAGACCGACCTAACGGCAAAGTCAGATTTGGGAACAACGATTCAGCCCCGATTCTAGGACTTGGGGATATCATTCTGAAGAATCTGACCATCAAAGATGTCTCATACGTCGAAGGCCTCCGCCATAACTTGTTCAGCATAGGCCAATTCTGTGACAAAGGCTTCCAGGTGGTCTTCCATGCTGACAGGTGCAGAATTTTGGATAGTCAGGACACAGAACTCCTTCAAGGACTTCGGAGATCCAATCTTTACACGATCAACCTGACGTCTGTGCGGCTCTCGACAGCTGTACGCCTCATTTCTCGGACTGATTTATAGAGGAACAGCCTATGGCATCAACGACTGTCTCATCTAAACATGAAAGCTCTCCAACGCTTTTCTACGAAAAAGTTGGTTCACGGTCTTCCAACTATACAACTACAAAGGGAGCATCAATGTTCGGCATGTCAATTAGGAAAAATGAAGCGAGCTTCTCATCACATCAAGCAAATTGCGTCTACTTCTCGACCATTGGAACTAATTCACATGGATCTCTGTGGTCCGATGCAGCTCAGAGTATCAATGGAAGAAAGTATGTCCTAGTGATTGTGGATGACTATTCTCGCTACACGTGGACTAAGTTCCTCCGAACGAAAGATGAGACTGGTGACTTGATTATCAATTTTGTGAACACAACTCAAAATCTGCTGCAACAGACTATTCAAGTTGTTCGAACAGACAACGGCACTGAGTTCAAGAACAATTGTGGCGACCCTACTTTTCTAATTAAGATTAGTGGCGGATTTCCGCAACGTAAGCCACGGAAGGCCCATCTAATTAAAACTTTTTCCTAAATAATATACACTAATATAAAAATCTGTGTTCAATGTCATTGCTATACACGGGCCAAAGCCCCAAAATATCAAAAGAACAAAAACCCTAAAGCCGCTCCACAGGTCTTCATCCATGTACCGCTCCGCCCTCAAAAGTCCGTGGAGCACCGCCACCAGCCGCCTCAGTCACGACGCGTATCAGCGTCGGACTCAGTACCTACAACACGTAAACACTGAGCGATTTGCCCAGTAGGTGAATAAAATGCATGTATGCAAGTGTGCACTCAACCCCGATCCCAACATCTCCCAACATGATATAATGCACACTCTATTCTTTTCCCACATTTCTATTTCACACAATACAGGGCCCTAGGTTAGGCTCGACACCTTCGCGCGCAAAAGACTACTGGGAGGCACCCCCAAGTCTCGCGTCAGCCTACCCTGGTAGTGCACTGGACGATCACGCCAATGGCCTCCTATCAGGTCGCACCAAAATCTCATCCGGCAGTATGCACCTCGGGACGGTCACGCCCGAGTAGACAGATCGATCACGCCTGTCTCCGCCAGGTGCCCAGTGAGCCCAACCTCGACTCCTCTAAGAGTCACCAATCACAAGCATCTCATTCTACCCCGTACGTCAATATCTCATATCGTTACCGTCTCACTACGGTACAACACTCTCTTCCTGACGTGATATGCACGTGCCATGCATGTTCACAAAATCTCATGGAAGCATGATTTAAATAAAACGTACGTAGAACATGTAAACTCGTAAATCATATAAGTCACGTAAATCACAGAATCACATGAAAACACATAGATCACACATGTGTTTACGCATTGTAGATGGATGATCCACCTACCTGCCATCCTGATAAAAATCAGTCAAGAAGTCTGGTGGAATCCGTAAATGTCGAACCTCTAAATAAATAAATATTATTAGTACATGTGCAAGTTCTCGAAACCCTAAAATTTATGAAAACCTAAAATAATAAAATCCTTAAAAATAAATAAACCGTAAAATATCGAAAATTTATTAAGAACTTTTAAAATGCTATGTTGAAATTATTTATGTTACGTCGAAATCTTTATACAATGTCGAGCATCATCATATCTCGACATCCTACCACTGTCGAGATCTTTAGTTGAAAGAGCCAGTATCGAGATCTTTGGTTGAAGATGAAATGTCGAAGCATATAAATATCGAGACCTTATAAATATCGAAGTCTTTTCCATACAATGTGGAGGTCTTCTAATATAGATGTCGAGATCTATACAGATATAATAAATGTCGAGGTCTTCAAGCCATATCGACATCTTATAGATATCGAGACCTTAGAAATGTCGAGACCTCCATATATAAATATACAAATAATCTCGGGATCTATCATATCTCGATATCTAATAAATGTCGAGGTACATAATATCGAGATCTTACCCTTACTAATGTTAATACACCTCGACATCTTTAATAACTATCCTACATCGAAATTATATCAATGTCGAGGCATAGATATCGAGATTTTTCAAACAGTGTTAAAGTTTAGGTAGTGTCGACATCTTATTAATGTCGATACCTTCTTATTATACCTATATGCCTCGACTTCTATCTACTATGTATTTCACATCTTCTCTCTACCCATAGGGATCGAAGCTTATTAACATAAAAACCCCAGTATACCTTGCTTCGAGATTACAAGTTCCGAGTTGTTAAACTTCTTATGTTGTTAATGTTTCCTAAGCATGGTAACTAACGAAACTTCTAATCACGACATCAGTATCCAAATTATCAGAAATAGCTAGCCATCCCAAGGTTAAGAATATTACCTTACTCGAGTATATAGTTTTCGAGATGTTAAGTCCCAAGCTTGCTGAATTCCCTCTTTTCTTCCTTCTCAGCTCTCGTACTCAACAGGTTTTCGAGGTGGTTTTAGTTCATTTCAGATGTACATGAGCACTTTAAACTTTGGGAAATGTTTAAACATCCAGGTGAATGACGAGTTTTGCCCAAGGATTAAGCAACGTGATGCTTATCTTGTATTGTTGGGCTTTATGGGCTTTATCCTTAATATTTATTCAAGTATGGCCCAACCTCATTTGTTTTACCATTATTAATTTTTGATTAAATTTTTCGAAACTAACATAACTTATATTTTGCTCCGAGCTTCTAATTTTCGTATCCATATACCTAATTCACAAAATTTACATAACTAATTACATCAAAATTTCGTATTAATTTTTACGAGTATTACATCCTCCCCCATTAAAAGAATTTCGTCCCCGAAATTACGTCGATTGGAATAATTCAGGATAACGAACTCTCATATCATCCTCATGCTCCCAAATGGCTTTCTCAACTGATTGATTCCGCCACAAAACCTTAACTAATGGAATGGTCTTATTCCGTAGTCGTTTTGACTCGTACATCAAAATCTCTACGGGCTTCTCTTCGTAACTCAAGTCAGGCTTGAGGTGTTGATAAAGAAGCTCGTTCTGAATCACATGACTGGGGTCCGCGACGTATTTTCGTAACGTCGATACGTGAAATGCGTCGTGAACTTGTGACAGTGAAGCCGGCAATTCTAACTGATACGCAACCTCGCCAACTCGTTTGACTATCTTGAAGGGGCCTATGTATCTGGGACTTAGCTTGCCCTTCTTTCCAAAACGCTTTACCCCTTTCATTGGAGAGATCTTTAGAAATACTTGGTCACCTTCTATGAACTCCAAAGGTCGTCGGCGATGATCTGCATAACTCTTCTGTCGACTCTGAGCTGTTCGCATTCTTTCTCGGATTTTTGTTACCGCTTCTGTTGTATCACGGATTATATCGGGTCCCAATAAGGCTCGTTCGCCGATTTCGTCCCAATGAACAGGGGATCTACACTTGCGCCCGTACAATACTTCGTACGGTGCCATCCCGATTGTAGCATGGAAGCTATTGTTGTAAGAAAATTCGATCAGCGGCAAGTACTTACTCCAGTTTCCCTTGAAGTCTAGCACGCACGCTCGTAACATGTCCTCAAGGGTTTGGATCGTCCGTACAGACTGCCCATCGGTCTGGGGATGATATGAAGTACTGAACGAGAGCTTCGTACCCATTGCTTTCTGTAAGCTCTGCCAGAAATTGGATAGAAATCTCGAATCTCGATCTGAGATGATGGAGATTGGGATTCCATGGAGACGAACAATTTCCTGAATGTACAATTCGACATATTGTTCCATAGAAAAAGTGGAGCTAATATGAATGAAATGGGCTGATTTGGTTAAGCGATCAACAATCACCCAAATGGCATCATGGCCTTTCGTCGTTTTAGGCAAACCAACGACGAAGTCCATCGTGATATGGTCCCATTTCCATTCGGGTATCGGTAATGGTTGTAAAGTTCCAGCTGGTCGCTGGTGTTCCGCTTTGATCAATTGGCATGTCATACATCTGCTTACGAACGTGGCGATATCCTTCTTCATTCCCGGCCACCAATATATCATCCGCAAGTCTTGGTACATCTTTGTAGCTCTCGGATGTACAGAGTATGTTGTTGTGTGGGCTTCTGTCATTATCGTTCGTTGTAACTCCTCGTCGTTGGGCACGTATAGCCGATTCTTGTATAACAGGGTTCCGTCTACCCGGATTTTGGAGTCTTCGGGTAGTGTATCCTTCGCCTTTAGGTAGAATTCATCCTCTTCTTGTGCTCTTTGAATTCGTTCTAGCAACATTGGCTGAAGAGTCAGCGCTGCTAGTTTCGTTTCGACTTCGCCCAAATTGACTATTTCCACTCCAAGCCCGTGCAATTCCGTACTCATCGCCTTTCGACTTAGAGCGTTTGCGACTACGTTCGCTTTGCCCGGATGATAATTGATAACGCAGTCGTAGTCTTTTACGAGTTCCTGCCATCGTCGTTGTCGCATGTTTAACTCCTTCTGGGTGAAGAAGTACTTCAGGCTTTTATGGTCTGTGAAGATCTCACACCTTTCTCCGTAAAGGTAATGTCTCCAGATTTTTAAGGCAAAGACCACTGCTGCTAGTTCTAGATCATGGGTCTAATAATTCTTCTCGTACTCCTTCAGTTGTCTGGAGGCATACGCGATTACTTTACCATTCTGCATCAATACGCATCCCAGTCCATTCTTCGAGGCGTCGCTATAGACTGAGAATCCTCTAGTTCCCGAGGGTATAGTCAGAATAGGAGCAGAAGTAAGTCGCTTTTTCAGCTCCTGAAAACTTTGTTCGCAAGTTTCAGACCACTTGAAAGGTATGTTCTTTCTGGTCAAGTTCGTCAGAGTCGAGGCTATGCTAGAGAAATCAGCTATGAACTTACGGTAATATCCCGCAAGTCCTAGAAAACTTCGGACTTTGGTCGGAGTAGTTTGTCGTGGCCAATTGTTCACGGCCTCAATCTTACTTGGGTCCACGGAGATTCCACTCCCGGAAATCACGTGTCCCAAGAAGGCTACTTGCTCAAGCCAAAATTTGCACTTCTTGAATTTGGCGTAGAGTTGTTTCTCTCGCAGGATTCCTAAGACGATTCGTAAATAATTCTCGTGTTCCTCATTCGTCTTAGAATAGATCAGGATATCGTCAATAAAGACGATTACGAAATGATCGAGATAGTCTTTAAAGACTCGGTTCATAAGATCCGTGAATGCAGCTGGAGCATTAGTCAGTCCGAAGGGCATGACCAAAAACTCGTAATGACCGTACCTCGTACTGAAAGCCGTTTTAGGAACATCTGTCTCCCTGATCTTTAACTGATGGTATCCCGAACGGAGATCGATTTTCGAGAATACCGTAGCACCCTGTAGTTGGTCGAACAGATCATCGATCCTCGGCAACGGATATTTATTCTTGATTGTGATCTTATTCAGCTCCCTATAGTCGATGCATAGTCGCATCGACCCGTCTTTCTTTCGCACGAATAGGACTGGTGCTCCCCACGGGAAAAAGCTGGGCTGAATAAACCCTTTCTGCAACAAGTCCTCTAGTTGTTCTTTCAACTCCTTTAGTTCATTCGGCGCTAGGCGATAAGGAGCTTTAGAAATTGCATGTATACAAGTGTGCACTCAACCCCGATCCCAACATCTCCCAACATGATATAATGCACACTCTATTCTTTTCCCACATTCCTATTTCACACAATACAGGGCCCTAGGTTAGGTTCGACACCTTCGCGCGCAAAAGACTACTGGGAGGCACCCCCAAGTCTCGTGGCAGCCTACCCTGGTAGTGCACTGGACGATCACGCCAATGGCCTCCTACCGGGTCGCTCCGCACCCAAGCATACACTGATAGTGCACTGGACGATCACGCCAATGGCCTCCTATCAGGTCGCACCAAAATCTCATCCGGCGGTATGCACCTCGGGACGGTCACGCCCGAGTAGACAGATCGATCACGCCTGTCTCCGCCAGGTGCCCAGTGAGCCCAACCTCGACTCCTCTAAGAGTCACCAATCACAAGCATCTCATTCTACCCCGTACGTCAATATCTCATATCGTTACCGTCTCACTACGGTACAACACTCTCTTCCTGACGTGATATGCACGTGCCATGCATGTTCACAAAATTTCATGGAAGCATGATTTAAATAAAACGTACGTAGAACATGTAAACTCGTAAATCATATAAGTCACGTAAATCACAGAATCACATGAAAACACATAGATCACACATGTGTTTACGCATTGTAGATGGATGATCCACCTACCTGCCATCCTGATAAAAATCAGTCAAGAGGTCTGGTGGAATCCGTAAATGTCGAACCTCTAAATAAATAAATATTATTAGTACATGTGCAAGTTCTCGAAACCCTAAAATTTATTAAAACCTAAAATAATAAAATCCTTAAAAATAAATAAACCCTAAAATATCGAAAATTTATTAAGAACTTTTAAAATGCTATGTTGAAATTATTTATGTTATGTCGAAATCTTTATACAATGTCGAGCATCATCATATCTCGACATCCTACCACTGTCGAGATCTTTAGTTGAAAGAGCCAGTATCGAGATCTTTGGTTGAAGATGAAATGTCGAAGCATATAAATATCGAGACCTTATAAATATCGAAGTCTTTTCCATACAATGTGGAGGTCTTCTAATATAGATGTCGAGATCTATACAGATATAATAAATGTCGAGGTCTTCAAGCCATATCGACATCTTATAGATATCGAGACCTTAGAAATGTCGAGACCTCCATATATAAATATACAAATAATCTCGGGATCTATCATATCTCGATATCTAATAAATGTCGAGGTACATAATATCGAGATCTTACCCTTACTAATGTTAATACACCTCGACATCTTTAATAAGTATCCTACATCGAAATTATATAAATGTCGAGGCATAGATATCGAGATTTTTCAAACAGTGTTAAAGTTTAGGTAGTGTCGACATCTTATTAATGTCGATACCTTCTTATTATACCTATATGCCTCGACTTCTATCTAATATGTATTTCACATCTTCTCTCTACCCATAGGGATCGAAGCATATTAACATAAAAACCCAGTATACCTTTCTTCGAGATTACAAGTTCCGAGTTGTTAAACTCCTTATGTTGTTAATGTTTCCTAAGCATGGTAACTAACGAAACTTCTAATCACGACATCAGTATCCAAATTATCAGAAATAGCTAGCCATCCCAAGGTTAAGAATATTACCTTACTCGAGTATATAGTTTTCGAGATGTTAAGTCCCAAGCTTGCTGAATTCCCTCTTTTCTTCCTTCTCAGCTCTCGTACTCAACAGGTTTTCGAGGTGGTTTTAGTTCATTTCAGATGTACATGAGCACTTTAAACTTTGGGAAATGTTTAAACATCCAGGTGAATGACGAGTTTTGCCCAAGGATTAAGCAACGTGATGCTTATCTTGTATTGTTGGGCTTTATGGGCTTTATCCTTAATATTTATTCAAGTATGGCCCAACCTCATTTGTTTTACCATTATTAATTTTTGATTAAATTTTTCGAAACTAACATAACTTATATTTTGCTCCGAGCTTCTAATTTTCGTATCCATATACCTAATTCACAAAATTTACATAACTAATTACATCAAAATTCCGTGTTAATTTTTACGGGTATTACAACAATCACCTCAGTGAGTTTTATCATAGTCAACAATTTTCAACCGCCAAAACACCTCAACAAAATGGGGTCGTTGAAAGGAAAAATCAAACACTAGTGGAAGCCGCTCGTACAATGCTGATCCAATCGGGACTTCCACACTTTCTATGGGCTGAAGCAGTCAATACCGCTTGTTTTACTCAAAACAGGACGGTGGTTCACAAACGATTGAACAAGACTCCGTACGAGATTGTGAATAATAGAGTGCCCAACATCTCTTTCCTTAAAATCTTCGGGTGCAAGTGCTTTGTGGCGAACGACCGAGAGCAACGTGCAAAGTTCGACCCTAAATTATTCGAAGCTACATTTGTCGGGTACTCTTCAACATCAAAAGCGTACCGAGTATACATCAAGTCCAACCGAACTGTTAAGGAAAGCTATAGTGTCACTTTCCACAAAGTGGCAGAAATGGCTTCTGGTCAATTCAGTCCAGGACCCGTGCCTCACCCGTTGGTTCCTGCTCAATTCAGTTCAGGACCCGTTCTCAACCCGTTGGCTTCTGACGACAACATTTCAGAACCCGTAATCACTGGTGTGTTGGCACAAAACCAACAGAAGACGGCAACAACTTCAGGATCAGTGTCAGACGAAGCAACGAGACTTGCAATAGACGACTTGGATTCTCACTTCGAACCGGTATATCGGTCATACACGCCTACACCAACAATGGATTATCTACCGAACGAGACCGACGTACCAAGTTCATCTCACACCTCTACCCCACCCGATTCAGAATTGCCACAGAACACCGAAGAACCTACAGTGGTCATCGAGGAAGTATCATCAGAGATGATCAATCCAAGTGCAGTATTGGAACTTCCTCAGACAAATGATCAATCGGAGACTATAGTCAATCTAGATCCACAGATGGCTGACGCATCGACTTCAGCCTTGCCTCATGAGCGCAAATGGATGAGAGGCCACTCGGTTGATCAGATAATTGGCGATCCTTCGGTTGGTGGGAGGACACGTCGTCAACACAGTCTTTTCAGTTGCTTCCTGAGCCAAAACGAGCCTACCAAAGTAGCAGACGCACTTCGAGACCCGGATTGGACAATTGCAATGCAAGAGGAAATCAATTAATTCGAACGTCTTCAAGTGTGGACCTTGGTACCCCGTCCACATGGAAAAACAGTGGTCGGAACTAAATGGGTTTTCAAGAATAAGAAGAATGAAGATGGTGAAGTGATCCGGAACAAAGCAAGGCTAGTTGCTAAGGGATACAATCAACAGGAAGGCATCGACTACGACGAGACTTATGCTCCAGTTCCCGTATCGAAGCTATCCGCCTCCTGCTGGCTTATGCGGCTCACAAAGACTTCAAAGTCTATCAGACGGATGTTAAAACCGCCTTTCTCAACGGCGTGTTAAAAGAAGAAGTCTACGTCGCTCAGCCGGAAGGTTTCGTTGATCAAGAACATCCCGATCATGTCTATCGCTTGGACAAAGCTCTCTATGGACTAAAACAAGCCCCACGTGCTTGGTACGATGTCCTGAGTGATTTCCTCGTGAAGTCTGGATTCATACGAGGAACGATAGACACAACCCTCTTCATTAAATGGCATGACAAAGATCTGATGGTCGTCTAAGTATACGTCGACGACATCATCTTCGGATCAACAAATCCTCAGCTCTGCAAGAAGTTTGGAGATCTCATGAAGAGAAAATTCGAGATGAGTCACATGGGAGAGATGCAATTTTTCTTAGGCCTTCAAGTCAGGCAGCTCAATGATGGAATTTTCATCAGTCAGACAAAATACATCAAGGATATTCTGAAGAAGTTTCATCAAGACCAGAGCAAGCCTCTCGGCACTCCTACGTCACCAAGCTGCAAGTTGGATGCCGATCCCTCTGGTAAATCGGTCGACATCACACTGTATCGCAGTATTATTGGATCTCTTCTCTACCTCACTTCGAGTTGGCCGGATATCATGTTTGCCACCTGCTTGTGTGCCCGTTTTCAAGCCGATCCCAAAGAATCCCATATGCTCGCGGTCAAAAGAATTTTACGCTACCTTAAGGGCACCTCTACCCTTGGCCTATGGTATCCAAAGGGTACGAATTTTAAACTTATCGGCTACACTGACACTGACTATGCAGGTTGCCGAATGGACAGGAAAAGCACGTCCTGTGGCGCTCAATTTTTAGGCGAAAAGCTGGTTTGCTGGTCATCTAAAAAGCAGAACTGTGTGTCCACTTCAACGGCCGAAGCAGAATATGTAGCTGCCGCCAGCTGTTGCTCACATATGCTGTGGATGCGGACACAGCTTCGCGACTATGGGTACAATCTAAATAATATACCCATATATAATGATAGTCGGAGTGCAATTGCCATAACTTGCAATCCTGTTCATCATTCATGCACAGAACACGTAGACATTAGATATCATTTCATCAAAGATCACGTAGAAAAAGGCACGATAGAGATGTACTTTGTGAACACGGAATTTCAACTAGCCGACATTTTCACCAAGGCCTTGGATGAGAAACGATTTCAATTTTTTGTCGGAAAATTAGGCATGTTGAATCTTCCGTAATATGTGCAACCTGATCTTCTGTGCTATCACATGCTCTATTCTATGTGTTTTCTATGCTTATTTGTCCTTATCTTGCGTGATAAAAATAATATAAAAATAAAATATAATAATAATAAAAAAAACAATATATATAATATATATTTCTATATATAATATAGAGGGGTATGACTAAATCCTTTAGGATGCTTTGATCTAAAGTCACTAAGAATTTTACCCCGACATGCGATCGATTTAATTGCTTAAAATTTGTCAGTCTAAGTCGCATTCTTATGTCTAAAAGGTCATTTGATTGTTCCACTAGACACAAAGTCACTCTACATGCGTGAGGATTCAAGCCTTGTTCCTTTTTCTTTTCTTTGGATCTACTTCTCGAGTGAGTCGCACATAAATTACTTGTCTTACCTAGTGATTCTTGGTGTCATACTCATCTTGCGTTAGATCGTCAGGAAAATTATAAGGGAGTTTAGGATATTCCTCATGCGGCCTTATATAAATTTCCCCACGTCAGCCCTTAGTCATCCACTTTGAGCCTCCTCCGATGTCCTTTTCTTCATTTGAAACCCATTCCCAGCCTTCAACCGAACTCTATACTCTTCGAATGGTTGTTCAAATGAGAAAAGGAGGGGGAGATAACAAAAGAAAAAGTAAGATGATGACAAAAGAAGGCATTGCTCAACGCGCAAAAATCAGACCAAAGGAACCGGCCTTCCGACTACCTTGTAGAAAGTGGCATGGTTCCTGCTGTGAACTTCTCCAACGATAATCTCGTACGCTCGTCAGAACGGCTGGAAGAGGAGCACCACGAAGTGAACTTCTCCAACGATAATCCGGTCTTATATCGGGAAACGAGAAGAGGAGTGCAGCCTCGGGTATGAACTCCATAACCGAGAACTTCTCCAAATTGATAATCTCTGAAACCTCAATAGGGATTAAGAGAAGAGGAGCACGGTATCGGCCCGAGAACCAACAAAAAGAACTTCGCATACGATAATCTCCTAGAGCCTCATGGAGAAGCGGAGCTTCAGCTTGAGCATAATATAAAAAGGGATAGTTCTTAAAAGAAAAGGAGGGAGAAAAGATTGAAAAGAAGAAAGACGCCAAAAAAAAGGGAGACGGACGTAGAATTGGAAGACGATGTAGGATAAGCTCACTTTCCTTTAAATTCCTTCCGTTCTAAGTCCTAGCCAAATTATAACCCTTACAACCCTTTGATTCCACGTAGACGGTCTCTCGCTTAGGTGAAATGATTAAAAATGCCTCGATCACAGGTAAATTGACTAAAAATTGCTTGTGTTGACTTGAGTGATGAAAATATAAAAATCCCAAGATAGCTAATTGAGAGCAAGAGCGAACCTAGTGAGAGTTGTCGAAATGGACCAATCTATGGACTTAGGACTTTAGTTTGACGACATGACTTGACGGCATTTTCTTCTTTCAAATGTCTCGTAAAATTTTAGGCGTGACGATTGATCGAAGCAAAATAATCTGACACCATAAATGAAAAAAAAACATATATATATATATACATATATAATAATAAATAAATAATAAATAGTAAAATTCGCACATTTTGACATGAAATGTTATGTTTCATATGCGTTGAATTGAATAAATGCTAATTTCTTTAGTGTATCGCACATTCTAAATGCAATGTTAGATTGCATTGGTACTGAATTGTTTAAATGCGATAAATTTTCATTGCTTCTACCCTCACACAATATTTTAAAGTACATGTTTTCGGGGACCATGTATACATGCTTACTTGGTAAATTTGTGTGCTCGTGACTTGAATTGATTTCATATGCTTGCATAATTAATCAATTCTTGTGCATCATTTGAGGGGAGCAAGTATAAGACTTGTAGATTAGCTCCAAATATTTTTGACGTTTTTTTAGCATTTCAGATCTTTCAAAATTAAGGAGTGAGACGTCGACACTACAAGGAAAGGAGCTAGACACAGACCAAATTAACTCCATTATTTCTAACATTTTTTTTTCTAAGTGGTACAAATTATTTAATCACTGCCAGGGAAGCTAGACGTTACTACACAGAAAATACAGGGAGTTAATTGCATTTATTTTAAACTCTCAGGGGGAGCTTTACAATGTGATTTTATTTGAAATAGGGATCAAGCTGAAAATTTTTAGAAGCATTTACAATCGATAAATTGGATATAAGAATTAATTCGCTATCATAAGTTTCTCGATCATAAGACAGTGTTGGGAACAATTGTTGATTAACCGCGATAATTTGCGATCGAGAAAATTGAATTGAAGATCAATTTTCGAACCGAAAATTTCTCGAGCGCAAATAGTAATGGGCCTGTCCATTTAATCGCAAAACGTCAAATCGGAAACCCAACATTGAATTACAGCGAGTAAATAAAAGTTCATCTTTGTGTCTGTTGAAAAACTTTTTCTCACGCAACCCTAAATCGCAAAAAATTCTCTGGCGAAAAACTTTCACAGACAGTTCAAATCACTCACAAATCTTTCCATTTTAACTCAAAATTGTCTGTTTAAGGTAGAAATGAGAATCTGTTGATAGTTACGTGTGATTTAACGTCGTTAGCATCTGCTTTTTGAAGTTTTTCGCATGTTTAAGTTTAGATTTCGGTCTGTTCTTCAAAACTGAGAAATCATATACTGTTTTATAGTGATTTAGGCTTGATTATGAATGTTACCTGAGATTAATGCCTGCACTTAACATAGTTTCGATGTTCTTGATGAATCTAGTAGTATAAATCTTCGGAAAATCTGCATCTCCGACTGAGATTTGAGTTTCAATAAAACTGGGTTTTTGAATGTTTAAAGGTATCGAAGAACTTTGTCGATCGCAAACAATCTTAATTGAATTCCGATTCAATTGAGATACTGTTTGTGTCAAATTCTCGATCGATAAAAATCTGACTTAGTCGTCAAGATAGATGATTTTGATCGAAAATTACTTACCATCGAGAAATCTAATTAGGATTTTCTGTGTGCGAAAAACTTAAGCACTGAATAGATAATTTAGATGCAAATTTTATCGAGCGCAAAACTTACTATCGCAAAATAGAATTTTCGTGTTAATTGGATTTTGGTCGTAAAAATTTAGCAGCGAAAAAATTAATTTTTCAACGCTTAATTTTTCGATCGTAAAATACGCCGCTTCGGACTTAATTGATTGAAAAATTTCTCGACGGTTGACTTATTCTCTCTTTGACTAATTTCTCGATAGAATTATATCGTAGCGAAAAAAAATTTTGTTACTTACAATCGAAAATCAAATACCGCTCGACAAATTTCTAATCGAAAAATTTTATTCAATCGAGGAAAATTTCTCGATAGTAAATTTACCTGAGAAATAATTTCTCGATCTTAAATTTACACGGAATTTTTCTCGATCGTAAAATAGATCGACTACAGTCTCGATTTCAACTTCAACACTTAGAAAATTTTTCTAAGTCTTTTACTCTGTAGCGAAAATTAGCGAATAAAATTTTCTCGATCGAAAAATTAAACTGAGTCATTACAATTGAAATCAATGCATAGGAAATCATTTTCAAAATCAATTTTTTCGAGCGAAAAATTTCTCGGCATGAACAGGGCCATTAATTGCGACTTAAAAATTTTCAAACTCTTTTTCACGCGATTAGGTGTTTAACTCAAAATTACCATTATGCCATTACATTTTTTTAAAATCGAAATTCCTATATGCATATCATACGATTCAACTCCAAATTCATCAAACATGCCATGACTTGATGCAATATTATAGTTTGATGAAATTAAATTCATTCTCGACTAATATCAAAAATTATGAACTAATGATTTGTTATATCTTTCAGATGGATCGCTATCCAAGATATAATCACATATACGACCACAACCTGTATCTGAAGGTCCAGGATACAAATTTTCAGCTCGATCTGAGCACCTTTCGATGCCCGGACGAGATCATTGTCTCTATCCTGAGAGGTCACCCCATCTGGCATGCGTGAACGGTCACCGCATCAGTGCCGATGGTATATCTCCAGTAGTTCTGGGGCTGCATACAAGGAGAAGTGGACAATGGAGCCTTCAGATTGTCAACAAGGATCGGGACGCGGCATATCAGCATGGACAAGAACCAGTTCGGCATGGTACTGGACCGGCCCCACAGCGATAATTACGACCCGCTCCCATCCGATGCTGAGATGATTCAAGACTTCTTGCATATGGGATACCAACCGCCGCTCACAAGATTAGCTCAGGTCCAGAGCAGCGAAATCCCACACCCGTGGAAGACACTATTCGGAATAGTGAATAAGTGTCTGTCGCCCAAGCACGCAGGATTTGATAAGGGCAACAGCAACATTTTGAGGATCTTCCACGGCATCGCCTTCGCAAGAAATTATGACTACACTCAGCTGATCTGGAACGACCTCGCGGACCAGATTCGACAGAAGGAGAATCGGCGATCAAAGAACGTGCCTTATGCTCGGTGGTTCAGCATCATCATCAGGGAGATCATGGCGCTGCACCAGACCGTCCCTACTCTGCCTCCTGGCAGAAATTACCAACCACCAAGGCTCAAGTTCTTCCACAACCCACGGCTCACGGACCTGGACCAACCGTCGATGCCGATCTCATTCGAGCTCCTTCGTCTCGCGGACCCCAACGAAGACGTCTACAAGCTATACTGTCGGGACAGGAATCTCATCGAGGAAATGATTCCAGGGCCCCCGACAGTGCTTGGAGCTAGCCCTCACCAACAACAACAACAGCTAAGCCCTGAGGACGCGATGATTGATGATGTCGCTCAGGAGCTAGCTCAGGAGCCATCATTGGTCGAAGAGCCAATGCCCGACGTAGATGATACCCTGATAGACGTCGTGGCTACAGAGATGGAGCTCGAGGCTCCTGCACTCGAATTACAAGTGAAAGAGCCCGTAGATGTTGGCGTGCTCGAAGAAACTTTTGAGGAAGTTCTTCAACAAGAAGCACAACCCGAAGTCGAAATGGGGCAAACTTCACTTCCACTGGTGACATATCAGACATTGGAGAACGTCGATCGAGATCGTACTCCTCACACCGCCACCTCTTCTGACACAGAGTCTGACGAGGAAATCAGTCTGATCAGGAGGACTCCTAGAAGACTCAGTATTCAGTTGGAGTCGCTCTTTCCAGCAGTCACCACCGCACCAGATACTACGCTAACCACAACGACAAGTGTTGTCGGCACTTCTTCGCTCAGTCTTGAGCCGCAACCAACCCACGTGGTGTCTGATTCGCAGGCCCAACCTGAGCCTGCCTTAACACCCATAGAGACGAATCCTCCAGATTCGACTCGAGGATTGGGTGGAAGTCTCATACAGTCACAACCTCAAGTGACTATGAGCCAACCCACAGAGTCGGTGTCTACTCAAGGTTGATAACAGGCGACATCAGTCGTCCTGGTCCATCTCAGGAGGCGTCCGCACCCTTCGTGACGAACGAGCAGTTCCAGGCCGCTCTCTCTGCCGCTGTACAGTCTATGGAAGACAAAATCACGGAGAGAGTACTTTAAGCACTCGAGGCATCCCAAAGAGATACCGGGAAAGCACCTGCCTCGGAAGGCCCTTCGTCACAAATCAACCCCACACCTCCATTACCCACACCCACCGACCCTCTAGCCACTTCCTCCATCCTCATCAATCCATACACAATCCCCATCACCGAGCTCCACGACATTCTCTTCGCCCGTCTGATAGCTCTTTCCATTTGACCGCCGCAAGAAGAATCCCTCTATAGGCGATTGGTGGACCATCCTGAGCCACCGACTGACACCTGCAGTGGCCAAAGCTCCCACTCACGGCGCAGACATGACGATCCTGACGATCAGGACCCTCATGAGGGGGAGAAGAGGCCAAGGACATCAACAAGTGGCCAAGAACAAGGCTCGGGCGCCCACATCGAACCACCAACTTTCACCTCAGGACGCCTCCGTCCACACCACCGATCTACTCAAGCCCCTTGCTTCCGGAAGAAGAAGCAAGTGCTGCGATGCTTGTAGCTCTAGCAGCTACCCAAGCCACTCCCTCAGTCGCTCCAGACCAACCGGGACCCTCTGGACATGGCGTCAATCCACACGAGGCCCTAGACAAGTACATCTTCGAAGGACAGTGGATGACCCATTCCATGCCCGAGGAGCATCAAAGACGACTTCACGACGTTCGGCGCTTTCTACAACAAGCGTCTATAGACCTCGTAATCATAGAAGACGACGAGCTTCAGGAAGGTGAAGACTACGAGCGAGATATCCCAAGGCTACCAGACTTAATCGCTCAACAGGCGGTTCCCTCTCCAAGGCTAACGTCAGGGACCGTCCGATCGACACGCAATGGGAAAACATCCAAATAGAAATTCCCTTCCTAGAAGAAGTTCGTGAGAATATTTGGAGGTCTCCGGACAGAGTGAAGAAGCCGAACGAGTTCGAGCTTAGAGGGATCTCTCATTGGGATCAGCAGAAGAGGATGACCTACCTCTGGATGTTGACCAAACTAGGACCTGATGTTAGGCTGGGGATGACTAAGACACAAGCTAAGAGCCATTATAAGAGTCTCTCCCCAATAAGCCAACTACTCAGCGTCTACTGTGACAAAGGAGGACTTCCAACACCTCACTACATCATCGATCGAGTGGACAGGACCCGAGAGGAACTGAGCGAGAGCGACCTGCCGTACCTCCCCGCCGATGAAGTGTACCGTCTTTATCAGCTATACATGAAGAAGTACAAAGGTCCTCAGGGCTTCATCAAGGAAAGAAGGCCTCGAAGGGCTCTACCGGTTCATGATGCGACAAGTCAAGTACTTCGCCGCTCACGACCTTCAAATGGCGCTTGCGAGCAATATGAAGAAGGTCAACATGACCGCTCCGCTCAACAAAGGACCTGAGATCGAAGGGCTTCCCAACAATCACGTGCACATCAGCTCAGTCCTAGGCATCACCTACCACAATCCAATAGCAAAGAAGAATAGGTTGATGCTGAAGACTGAGATTCATAAGTTTTGCGATGGGACGCTCAAGGTCGTCAGGAAAAACATCGAGCAGAGGTTGGAAGAAATCAATCGAGATACGATGCTGAGGATCCATAGGTTCGTGAGAGAACAACCGCTCCTAATGGAACTATTAGAAGATATTGAGAAGCGACTGGAGCTAAGGATCACGCTGAGGAACTACGAGCATGCGCTTGGCTTGCGCAGATCATATTACGCCCGACGAGGACAAACGACGCGGAGACGCAATCAAGCACAAAGGGGGGATTGTAGAATACCATTTGTAATTGTGCTTGATTTCATTAGTTGTCCTTGTAATTTGGGGCGTTTTGTACAGTAGTCCTTAGATTAGGACTAGTTTGATATTTATACCAAGTTTGTTTGGTATAAATACATGTAAATCAATTGAGCTGAATAGAGAAAGTTTAGAGAATTGATCCGAAGGGCTTGCAATTCGATTTCTAGAGAAATAGTAACTTTCTCACTCTACTCAAATCTCTCTCTTTTTCTTCATTTGAGTTTTTCGATCGAATTCAATTGTTTACCTAAACGATCGAATTACTATGAATTCTAGCCTATGATTGTAGAGTTGTTAATCATAGGACCTAACAGAGAGAGAGACAAGGCTAGATCCTAGATTGAGACATTAGGGTTTAGGGCTTGGTCAAAACCGTGATCGGCCAAAAATACTAAGTTTGACTAGTGGGGGTAAAATGATCTTCTCACCCCATGAGATATTTTTGAAATAAAATATTGGATATTTAATATTTAGTACGTGATTTAAATTAGATTTAAACTTTTATTATTGTCTTAGAGAAATAACATTATTTAATTTGGAATTATAAAAAATATATATCGGATATATATATATATATATATATGTAAGTTTTGAATTTTATTAGATGAAAATATATATATGTAAGTTTCGAATTTTATTAGATGAAATTTATAAATTAATTAAATAAATTTATTGGATAGTATATATTTATAATATACTAAATATAGTATTTTATTTAATTAATATATTAGATATTTATTTAATTAAATAGAGTTTGAATTTGGAATTCAAGACTTGGTAAAACGAAGACTTGGTAAAAGGGGAGGTGTGAGGATTTTTCTCCAATCACCTCAAACTATTTTTGGCGAATCCTAAATGGTATAAATAGGATTTTCGAGATCCTAAAGAATTGTAGAAGCTAATTTTCGAAAGTTTAGGTCAAGAGAGGAAAAATTAAGAGTTTTCTCCTCTCATAAATTTCTCTCTCGCACTCTCTCTCTCTCTCGGGGGCAGCAGCAGCTCGTTCTTGGCCTATCCGCACTTGCAAGAACAGATGCAACGTTAGTGAGGTGTCAGCGTGACGATCTTGCGCAAAGAAGGAGTCCCTTTCGTTTGCTTTTGGCGTAGGTGAGGCAGCACTACGCCTCGGGGATTCAAAGAGCTCGAAGCTAGATATCGTATAGAGGTATCAACAACGTAACATGGCTGATCCCTGTTTTCTTTATGTCTTTCTCGGGTTTGTAACCGAGCGATCTTGTACAGGCAAGAAATCCTGTAAATTTTAAAATTCCGCCGCTCAAGGAACGTGGGTCTGGGGACCCTCGCGGATTCCCAACACCATGATTGGGAACTCGCAGCAGTAGCATTTGCTTTGAAAATCTATACAAATCACAAGAGTCTGAAGTACTTCTCCACCCAAAAGGACTTGAATATGAGGCAACTGTTGGGTTACCCGGTGTGTACCGGAGACGCCACGCCCCCGAAACGGCGGAGAACAAAGATTTTCCGGGTTCCCTAATTGCCCTCGTAGCTCGGATTAAAATCGTAACACATATTACACGTAATAGGGCGGGTCACACCCGTAGTGATTTACCAGTTGAAGCGAGTGGCAGCTACTCATCCTTTTCTTCAACACTATGTCAATGGTGGTGGATGGCACTAGATCGTCATGCTGGCCTCGCGGTGCACCACAGATTCAACTCTCTAAAGATGGCTAGAGAGAATTGATCCGTCGCGTGGGAGAAAGCTGTGTGCGTTTCGGTGTGTCGTGTGCGTAACTTGTCATGATTTGGACGAGGGTTTCACCCTTTTTATATTAGGGTAGGGCACGAAATTTTGGCCAATTAGCAAGCCTTAATTTCGAATTTCAAGCGATGATCAAGTGAGATATTTTTGCCATAAATATCTATTTCCTTTTGATTCCAAATCAATTAAGGAAACAATCCATAATTATCCTTACTAACTTCAGATATTTACTACAAAATAGAATATCTTAAATATGGATTAATTATTCGAAATTATACCATATATATTTCGAATTTTTAGTTTAAAATAAATAATATTCCGGTTATTTTTATTTCCATATTTATGCACATCAAATATGTAGATTTCGAAAGTACCCTCCACGCATATTTCGAAATTAAGCTTAGGGTGAAATTCCAATTTTACCCTCACGTCTTTCAAGCACTTAGCCAAGCCCAACTCTTGAAGTTAGTCTCTTACGATGTCCATCTTCGGTCCAATAAATTGCCCGAGGCCCATTAAGGCGCGGCCCAACGGCCTCTTAGGAATACGCCATCGAATGCTATACGAGGATTAGATTGTATAGGGCATTAGCTTATTTATCATTCGACCTTTTATGTAATAAGATATTTTGTGTGGCATTGTTCGTTTATTGGAATAAGAGTACTTTACTAAGCATCCGGTAAAGCAATAAATGAACAAATCCAAATGTGTCGAGTTGAGTCACTGTTCTCGATGGGTACGACAGAGGAATGCACCAGTGGACTCTTAACCTCAAACATTAAAAGTCCGTAAGCCTGAGGCTCCAGTTGGGTGCTGGATAACCGATCACGGCTTATTTGTCGATGATCTATCGTGTGCCGATATCCCGCTTGGAAGCGGAGGTCAACTTGTGATACGAATTGAATCAAGGGATTGAATCGTTTCATGGACACTGACTCATGGGTCGTACAGTCGTACATGGCTTATTACTCAAGGAGTGTCAATGACCGACGACAACACTATAGTAGTCTACGTGAACCTTAGACTGAATGGGACTTTGACAGAGTTAATTTCGATGTCTCGACTGTCACTGGTTCCCCTCGACCCGATTTGCTGTTTCATTGGTCAGCGGACCAGATGCGGTCTTGATGACAATTTGTGATTGTCGGGCTTAGACCGCCGAGTACGGATTCACAGTCTTGCAAGTAACCGAGATAAGTGTCCAATGAGGACGGCGACGAAAAATTACGAAACCCTGGCCAAGGTATTGAACTACTCGTGTGAGACATGGAGGGTAGTTTGGTAATTTGCCTCATCTCCATTTTATCATAGAATCGAGTTTAGTGAGTTTGACATAGACCATGGCTCTCACTCGATTGGGACACAGCTAAAGGGTTTATACGTAGTAGTATAATCTATAGTAAGGTTCTGGAATAAAGACTGGGTCGAAATTCGCACTCGAATCGGGTTACGGTCCGGTACTGCGGGATTGGCTAGGTAACTACCGGACTCTTTGATTCCTCCTTGCCGATTGAGTCGAACCTAGAGAGTGGGGCTTAAAAAGGATCATCAATGTGTACTGATAAGGAGAGAAAGTATTTTGGGCCTTAACGGGCCTTGGGCCGTTGGGCAACGCCTTAGTGGGCCTCGGCCGTTTAATGGACCGAATTCGGACTTCGTGAGAAACTAAGTTTAAGACTTGGGCTTGGTCAGGTGCTTAAAAAGCTTGAGGGTAAAATTGGAGTTTAACCCTAAGCTAATTTTCGAATTATACCTTGGGAAATGATTTCGAAAATTAACTATAAATATGGAAATAATATATTTGGAATATTAAGTAGAAATTTCGAAATTAATCTGGGATTAGTTTCGAATTTTATATCATACTTAGTTTGACTTGGCATTTAATTTGGTTTTCTAACAATAGCAAGTATCCTTAAGTTTGGATTTGGAATTCAAAAGAGAGAAAGATATGGCAAAAGAATCTCTCCACTTAAGGAGGAAAAATTCGAAAACATATTTTTGAGATATTCTTGGGATTTTCGATTCTAGCTTAGTATAATATGGAAGCCCCATTTCATATTTTAGAGAAGAAATTTCGTGCTCCATAAGAGAGAATTTCGTCCATCACAAGGCACAAAATACACACACCGAACGCACATCTCCCACGCGACGGCTCAGTTCTCTCTAGCGAGGTCGGCATGACAATCTAGTGCCATCCACCACCATCAACGAAGTCTTGAAGAAAAGGACGAGGAGCTGCCACTCGCTTCAACTGGTAATTCTCTCCGGGTTTGACCCGCCTTATTACGTGTCTATGTTTTACTATTCTGATCCGAGCATCGAGGGCAATGGGGGAACCCGGAAAATTTTTGTTCCGCACCGTACCCGGGGACGTGGCGTCTCCGGGAGACACCGGGTAACCAAACACGGCCCAAGGCCGTTAAGGTCCAAAACACTTTTTTTCCTCGTCAATACACATTGACGATCCTTTTTAAGCCCGACTCTCTGGGTTCGACTCAATCGGCAAGGGAGGAATCCAAGAGTCCGGTAGTTACCTATCCAATCCCACAATACCGGACCGTAACCCGATTCGAGTGCGAATTTCGACCCAGTCTTTATTCCAGAACCTTACTATAAATTATAGTACTACGTATAAATGCTACAGTTGTGTCCCAATCGAGTGAGAGCCATGGTCTACGTCAAACTCACTGAACTCGATTATATAATAAGACGGAGAAGAGGCAAATTACCAAACTACCCTCAATGTCTAACATGAGTTAGTTCAATACCTTGCCCAAGGATTTCGTAAGTTCCCATCACCGTCCACATAGGCACTTGTCTCGATTACTTACGAGACTGTGAATCCGTACTGGACGGTCTGAGCCTGACAATCACAAATCGTTATCAAGACCGCATGGCCCACTGTCCCATGCAACAACAAATCGGGTCGAGAGAAAGCAGTCGAGACTTTGAAGTCAACTCCGTCAATGTAACGTCCATCTTTTTTTAGATAAAAATAATAATAATAATAGTTTAATTAATCTTTGGATGAATTATGAGAATATGAGAATTTTAGGGTGGTGAAAAGAAATAAGCTGAGGGACCTAAATGTTAAATATAGAAATAATGGATTGAAATATAATATGATAAGAAGGAATGACTTATTAAGTAAATACGAATATTATATAAGTATTAGATATGTTCTTATTTTATTTGCTATGTCAAACGAGACCCCTCTCTCTCCCTCAACGCAGGGCTTGGCTAGGAAAGGGATAATGTGAAGGTTTGAGCTCGATCGTGGAAGGTGATGTAGTGAAGTGCTCGAACCCTAGGTAAACTTAAGCGTCATATTACCTCTTTCTTAGGCTTGGACGTATAGTGAACGAGATTAGGAAATGGGGAACTAGGGTTTCGGATTTTATTGGGTGCTTCGATTTGGGTCTTGGTATGATGATGTTGAAGGGTTAATGAGCATTCTTGGAGTATGTTAGGACTAGGTATATGCTTAATTTCGTGTGAAGCTTGATAATTGGGGAAGAATTGAACTAATGAGGTTCTAAGGCTTATGGGTAGTATTTTGCTCGCCAAGTGTTTGTTTAAATGCCATGAGAGTGGCATACAATCTTAAGGCAGTTATTGATGGCTTGCACTATGATATTGGTAGTTACGAACAAGGCGAAGTTCTAGCAATAAGAAGAAGGAATAAGGTGGTCGACTTTCTTTAGGGGTTGGAAGAACGAACGTTAAGCTTTTGCCGAGGTAAGTACGAGGGAGTAGAGCTTGTATATATATAATTCAAATGCATATTATGTTGAAGTATCGACTCGATCTGGAGCTGTTGAATGGCTTACGAGTCGTTATGGAATTTAGCTCTAGAATATTATATTTTTTACTCTCATTACGTTAATGGATTGTCTATCTTATGCATCGCTTTAGCGAGTGATTTGTTACTTGTGTTATGTGAGTGGGTGGATTATTCGGTGTGCTTGGAACTTATGTGTTTGGCTGATGGAATCACCGTGTGTAAGCGCGTGACTCTGTAGTGTTGACTTAGGGGCCAATGTGGGGCGTTGACTGTGAAAGTGTGTGTCTTGGGGCCAAGGTGGGCGAACGATTAAGTACAGCAGCTCCGGGTCAGAGTGTGAGTGTGGCTGATGGGTCGAGTGTGTGTGTGGCCGGTAAGAGTGATGTTGCTTAAGAGTTGTGTTCGATTGATGTGAGAGTCGTTGATTGGTGCTCGATTTCTCTTGTTTGCATAATTACGTATTTGGGGTGTATATATGCAAGTTCTATTGTACTTACTGAGTCTGTTGACTCACTCCCATTATTATATTTTTCAGATCCTCCTTCGGGAGGAAATACTTAGCGGATGGGACGATTATCACAGGGCTATGGCGGCGCATGTGTGGGACGACCTCTGGCCGGCTCATGGATACTTTAGGACTTTTGTTTTGAAAAGTTCGAGTTTAAGCGTAGCATATGTATATAGTAATCATCGAACGCATTTTTGGCTAGTCCCTTGCGTAGCATGTTTATCAACTTTTGACTTGTACATAAACAGGCCAAACTTTGAAAGGGTGGAGGGTGGCTTTTGACGTGTATCTATTTTTCGTAGATAATATAAGTTAAAACTTTGAACCTTTTGGATGTATGTTTGGGGTGTGTTACATTTAGATGGTATCAGAGCAAGGTCGTTTCTGCAGACTCGTCACATGCAACCCGACCATGGCCAGTGAGACATCGTTCCCAAATAATATTATTTGTAAGTGTTACTATATTAAGCAAATAATATAATAATATAATGTGTTATAAATTGGTATTTTGGACATGAGGGTGCATTGATTGATACATTATGGCTCCTCGAATAAAAGGCAAGGGCCGAAGGGGAGTTCCGCTAAGAGGAGGAGGAATGGGGGCCTCAACTAGTAGGGCCAATGAGGAAATAAGGAGGGAAGAAGTTTTTCCTCCGCCTGTTAGAGCTCCAAGGACTGTACGCAATAGGCGTACTATTCCATCAGCAGGACAACCTACTCAAACTGAGGAGGGACACTCCATTTCGAGGTTGGCCCAGTTAGTGTGGAATGTTATCCCTGAGGCACAACCACAGCCCGCAAATTCTACTCCTAATCGCACCGCCGGTGAGAGGTTCCGGCACATGGATCCCCATTCTTTGAGGGTGGTATAGATCCGCTACTTGCCGAGGAGTGGATTCGGGCTATTGAAGCGATCTTCAGGTACACTAGTATAGGAGATCCAGATAGAGTGATTTGTGCCACATACTACCTCAGACGCGATGCTGCCTATTGGTGGCAATCAGTGGAGGCCATGAGAGAGACTGAGGGCATGACTTGGGCCGAATTTTGGGTAGTATTCTTCAACAAATATCTCCCTTACGCTATGAGAGCCGCTAAAGCGGCCGAATTTGAACAACTCAAGCAAGAAGGAAGTTCAGCGGCTGAGTACACTCGTCCTTTCGAGGAGCTGGCCGGATTTGCACCACACCTTGTGGCGACAGAAGAGTTGAGGGTGGACAGATTCGTGCAGGGCCTAAGAAAAGGGATTTCTTGCATTGTTAGTGCTTTCCCTATCACTACTTTTAGTGATCTTTGTCAACAGGACGAACGAGTTAACATAGCCGCTCAGCGCTCTGACGATAGAGTACCATCTCAACAGCATCGGCCACAGCCTCTTGTCGAAATCAAGGAAAGAAGGGTCGAGGACAATCTGGTGGTCAAGGCAAAGACCATACTGCATCTGCTAGTCAAGGAGTCGCTACACAAGGAGGGACTATACCTGATACTTCAGCAGGGGATTCTAATTGGCGTGCTTGCTATAGTTGCGGGAAGACAGGTCATATGGTTCACAGCTGCCCCCTACCTAGGGAATCTGGCCCTTTCTTTTGCTATACATGCGGTCAATCGGGGCATATAAGTCGAACCTGTCCTCAAAGACAGTATCCGCTTTAGTCGCAACGACAAACGTCGACCACTGAAGGACCGGCTAGGGTGTTCACCATGATACGGGGAGCTACTGACGCGGACCCCACGGTCGTATCAGGTTATCTTGTTATTGCCTCCTTACGTGTTCATGTCCTATTTGACTTGGGTGCTACTCGTTCATTTGCATCTTAGTCGATTAGGCTTACAACCCGAGACCTCTTAGGTTGAGTATGATGTTCTTCTACCCTCGGGTAACGTCCTAAGTTCAAGTGTGGTTTTGCGGGATATTGGTGTATCTATTGCAGGCCATCACTTGTTAGCGGACTTAATCGTGATCGATATCCATGGATGTAATTATCGGGATGGATTGGCTATCAAGACATTTTGCCTCTATTGATTGTGCAAAGAAAGTTATTACTTTTCGTCCACCCCGTCTAGAGGAATTTGCACTCTATGGAGATACTAGGTCTAAAGAAAGGCCTCTGCTCACAACATTGGAGGCTAGTTCTATTCATCATATTCATGAAAGGTTCTTAGCTCACATCTGTGAGATAGCCGTTTGTCGTCAGATGGGCCGAAACAAGTGCCAATTGTTTGTGAGTTTCGGGATGTTTTTCCATCTGATATTTCAGGCTTACCCCCATCTCGCGAAGTCGAGTTCAGTATTGAACTTCTACCTGGTACGGATCTCAATGGCACCGTATCGCATGGCTCCTGTCGAGATGAAAGAATTGAGAGAACAAATACAAGAACTTCTAAATAAGGGGTTCATCAGACCGAGTTTCTCACCATGGGGAGCACCAGTCCTTTTTGTAAAGAAAAAGGATGGCACTATGCGACTTTGTATCGACTATCGAGCTCTAAATAAGGTGACTATCAAGAACAAGTATCCATTACCTCGGATCAACGATCTATTTGATCAATTGAAAGGAGCTTCGGTATTTTCTAAGATTGATCTACGGACAGGCTACCATCAATTGAGGATTCGAGAGTGTGACATACCGAAGACAGCCTTCAGAACTCGATATGGACACTAAGAATTCCTAGTCATGCCATTTGGTTTGACTAATGCCCCAACAGCTTTTATGGATCTGATGAATAGGGTATTTAAGGAGTTCTTAGATTGGTTCGTGATTGTCTTCATCGACGACATCTTAATTTATTCACGAGCAAAAGAGGAGCATGTGGGTCACTTGAGGATGGTATTAGCCACATTGAGAGCTCACCAACGTTATGCCAAGTGTGAATTTTGGCTTCATAAGTAGCATTCTTGGGACATGTTGTATCTCAAGATGGGATCGCGGTAGACCCCTCCAAGATTAACGTGGTGGAAAATTGGCAGAGGCCCAAGACGGTGATTGAAATCCGTAGCTTCTTGGACTTAGCTGGGTATTATCGGCGATTCGTCGAAGGTTTCTCCTCTATTGCCGCCCCTTGACCAACTAACAAGGAAAGGCGTTACGTTTGAATGGGATGACATGTACGAGCGGAGTTTCTTAGAGTTGAAGAAGCGTTTTGTAATACCCGTAAATTTAGTACGGGATTTGATGTGGTTAACTATGCGACTTCGTGAATTAACAATGGGATAAATTAATTAAGGTCTTGAAAGGGAATTATAAATTTTTATAAACTTCAAACTAATAATAAAACTTAGTTGAGGAATATCTAAAATTATTAAAGAAAGGCTTAACATATTGAGTCATGTTTGATCAAATAATAATTAAGGGGTTGGGCTATTAGTATGCCCAAGAAAGTTCTTGAAGATGATAAGGGATAACTACCTTACTTAGGTGGGAGGGAAAATACGTCATCTCCTTGTCTAATCCTTCACAAAACACGAAGTACTCAAGTATATCTATTAGATAACAATCCTTAAGAAAAGGGGGACCTTAGGAACGAAAGAAATACAAAGTTGATACACAAAAACGAAAGTTAGAGCTTGTGGAAATTTTCTCAAAAACAAAACTACCAACCTTCGACGCAAGGTATGAACAACACTTCTTATTTTTAAAATACTCAAGTTATTTCGATAAGTATATGTATGAATTTTCTTAGTTAGAAATGAGTAGGAGGTTGTTTGTCGTTGGAGATCATCATTACATAGAAAACCCTAACTACTTAAGGTTCTAACACGTGATGTGAAGTTCTAATGGGTATGAGACATGGGGTAATCTTTGTAGTTTAGTCGATTCTTTAAGAACTTAACGTTTTAAGGTGTACCATTTTATGGAAATAGCATAGTTTTTAAACACGATTTGTATAGGTATCGTTTTTAGGGTTTTTCGAAAGAAATAGTATTTTGAAGAAATCGGGCGATTCCATTTCATGATTAGGATCGAACGATTTTACTTGTTTGAGTCTTAGAATATTATAATATCACAATCGGGTAATTTAGAATGTGTAAGAATCGACCGAAACTAGGCATTAATATATAACCAATCGGCCAATTTGATGATTTAGTGGAACTCCGCGATTTTTGGCTTGGGGATACCTCGAATCGGGCGACGTAAAATAATGCAATCGGGCGATGCATGCACGAATCGGGCGAGGCTAGGCTTTATACATGCCCAAATCGGGCGATTAAATTGTGTAAGGATCGATCGAAATGTACGGCTAGTTGTACAAGGAATCGGGCGATTTGAAACACACGGGGAAGGAGAAATCGGGCGATCTAATGCCATGATCAACACTCGCCGATTTGACTTAGGGACTCCTCAAATCAGGCGATTGGCAAATCGGACGATTTGTCATTCGACCGATAGTGGAAATCGCCGAACTTCATTTTCAATAAATACCATTAGTGACAATCGGGCGATTTAGGGTATTTCAAAGTCGGGCGTTGACTTGATCTTTGACCACAATTCGAGTGTATTAGTTTAACGGGTTGACCGTTGACTTCTGAGTCAAATATTTGAATATTTATTTATTCAGAGGATCGACGTATATGGATTCCATCAGACTTCGTATTTGAGTGTAGCGGGAGGATAGGTAGGTGGATCATCCATCTACAATACGTAAATACATATGTGATTTACGTGTCTTCACGTGATTCGATGATTTCGTGAATTACGTGATTTACGTGTTTTACTTGTTTCACGTACGTTGTGGATCATGTTTTCGTAAAATATCATGTATATGCATGGAACATGCATATCACGTGGCGATAGGTACTTACACCGTATTGAGACGGTGATGATTTGAGATAGTGACATCCGGGGTAGAATGAGATGTTTGTGATTGGTGACTCTTAGAGGAGTCGAGGTTGGGCTCACTAGGCACCTGGCGGAGACAGGCGTGATCGATCTGTCTACTCGGGCGTGATCGTTCCGAGGTACATACCATCGGATGAGATTTTGGTGCGACCTGATAGGAGGCCATTGGCATGATCGTCCAGTGCACTATGAGTGTATGCTTTTGTTTAGGTGCGAAGCGACCCGGAAAGAGGCCATTGGCGTGATCGTCCAGTGCACTACCAGGGTAGGCTGTCGCGAGACTTGGGGTGGCCTCCCAGTAGTCTATTACACAAGAAGGTGTCGAGCCTAACCTAGAGCCTTGTGTCGTTTGATGTAAAATAGGAATGTGGGGAAAGAAAGAGTGTGCATTATATCACGTTGTGAGATATTGGGATCGGGGTTGAGTGCACGCTTGCATACATGCATTTTATTCACCTATCGGGCAAATAGCTTAGTGTTTACGTGTTGTAGGTACTGAGTCTGACACTGATACGCGTCAAGACTGAGGCGGATGGTGGCGGTGCTCCACGGACTTTTGAGGGCGGTGCGGTACATGGATGAAGACTTGTGGGGCGGCATTAGGGTTTTTGTTCTTTTGACATTTGGGGGCTTTTGCCCGTGTAAAGTGATGACAGGTGTAGATAGAGTTGTATAATATTGTAAATTATTTAGGAAAAAGTTTTTAATTAGACGGGCGTTCCGCGGCTTACATTGCGGAAATCCACCACCAATCTTAATTAGAAACCGAGGGTCGCTACAGGTGGTATCAGATCGTAGGCTTTAGATTCTGAATCACTCAAAAGCCTGGAGAACCAGCCTGGCCTGTAAATTCAATACTTGATTACATTATTATGTGTTATCTGATGTATGCCTTATGTGAATAATTGTAGAAATAGTTACGAATGCCGAGAACACGTAAAGAGCTTGGTGAAACTAGTTGTAGGGCTGGTCGGAGTCCCCAATGGCGATCGATCTACTATCCACCAGTTGACGGATCAGATCCGATGACAGTCAGATCAGATTAATGATCTCATTCACAGTCAGAACTCTTCGAAACGTCATGTGTCCCCAGCATTAAAACGTGTAGAAGCTGCCGGGGAGAGGTTCCGAAGGTTAAACCCCCTTCGTTCGAGGAGGCAGCCGATCCTACCTATGCGGAGGATTGGATCAGAACAATAGAGAATATGTTCCGCGTTAGCCATCTGCCTGATACTGAGTAGGTGACTTGTGCCACCTTCATGCTACGTGGGAACGCGGTCTACTGGTGAGACACCATTCAGGTGCTCGAGGACCCCACTACGATGACTTGGGAAAGGTTTAAGACTCTTTTCCGGGGAAAGTATTTTACGGGGCCGGATAGGACGCAGAGCTAAACGAGTTTATTAACATCAAACAAGGAGGGATGTCAGTAGCGGATTACATCCGCAAATTTGAGCAACTCTCTAGGTTTGCTCCACATATCGTGGCTATGGACGAGCTGAAGATTGAATGTTTCTTGGAAGGCCTTAAACCCGAGATCTTCCGGAGCCTGAGTATGTACGATACAGAAGGGAAGACTTATGCTCGTATCGCTGAACGAGCAATCTTAGCTGAGCAAGCTGAGGTTAGAGTTACAAAGGCTCAGGATGCAAGGCGGAGAGCGGAAGGACATCAAGGAGGAGGAAATCAGAAACGCCAGTTCTTTGGAAAGGTGCCAAATTATCGTGGGAATCAACCAGGCCAGCAGAATTGGAGGCCAAGGCCGAATCATGGACCATTTAACATTCCAAACAGACCCCCAGGCACTGCAACTCAATGCCGACAGTGTGGACGCCACCACTCCGGTGCATGTTATGGGCCAAGACCAAATCCAACCCCGCAACGTTTTCGTTGTGGGAAGATCGGACACTATGCCAGGAACTGCAATGAGAATATGCCACGAGTTCAGAACCAACCGCTAATTCGACCCCCTCCGGTGCCAACACGAGTTTTTACTCTAACAAATGAGGAAGCCGAAGCGAATCCTTCTGCAGTAACGGGTACGTTGACTATTCATGACGTGCCCACTTCCGTGTTAATTGACTCTGGGGCCACATATTCGTTCGTGTCGGCCAACTATGTGAAAAAGATGGGAATCTCTCCTACCTTATCTGAGTGCAATTATGTGGTTACCTTACCACACGGTGATCCAACGCGCACTAACCAAGTGCTGGAAGCATGCGCCGTGATCATTGTGTTGGGATACCGGGTGTCTCCCGGAGACGCCACGTCCCCGGGTACGGTACGGAACAAAAATTTCCCGGGTTCCCTTGTTGCCCTCGTTGCTCGGATCAGAATAGTAACACATAGACATGTAATAGGGCGGGTCAAACCCGTAGAGAATTACCAGTTGAAGCGAGTGGCAGCTCCTCGTCCTTTTCTTCAAGACTTCGTCGATGGTGGTGGATGACACTAGATCGTCACGCCGACCTCGCAGTGTACCATGTAATCAGTTCTCTAAAGATGGCTAGAGAGAACCAAGCCGTCGCATAAGAGAAGAGTGTGTGCGTTCGATGTGTGTGTATTGTGCCTTGTTGAGGACGAAATTTCACCTCACATTATGAAATAGGGCTGCCCTATTTATACTATGATATATTGATATCTCAAAGATATGGTTTCGATTTTACTCCTTAAGTGGAGAGATTTTGCCATATTTTCTCTCTTTTATTTAATTCAAAATTCATATAAGGATACTTACCATAATTAGACAACTAACTTAAATACTAAGTCAAACTAAGTATATGTGAATAGGTATAAAATTCGAAACTTAATCCAAGATTAATTTCGATTCACCTTAAAATAAATAATATTTCAAATACATTATTTCTATATTTATATTTAATTTTCGAAATTAATTCCCAAGGCATAATTCGAAAATTAGCTTAGGGTCAAATTCCAATTTTACCCTCAAGCCTTTTAAGCACTTGGCCAAGCCAAAGTCTCAAAGTTAGTTTCATACGAAGTCCGACTTCGATCCATTAAACGGCCCGATGCCCACTAAGGCGCGGCCCAACTGCCCAAGGCCCGTTAAGGCCCAAAACACTTTCTCTCCTTATCAGTACACCTTGATGATTTTTAAGCCCGACTCTCTAGGTTCGACTCAATCGACAAGGGTGGAATCCAAGAGTCAGGCAGTTACCTAGCCAATCCCGCAGTACCGGACCGTAACCCGATTCGAGTGCGAGTTTTGACCCACTCTTTATTCGAGAACCTTACTATAGATTATAGTCCTACGTATAAATCCTTCAGTTGTGTCCCAATCGAGTGAGAGCCATGGTCTATGTCAAACTCACTATACTCGATTCTATGACAAAACGGGGACGAGGCAAATCACCAAAACTACCCTCATGTCTAACATGAGTTAGTTCAATACCTTGGCCAAGGATTTCGTAATTTCCCGTCGTTGTCCTCTTAGGACACTTATCTCGATTACTTGCGAGACTGTGAATCCGTACTCGGCGGTCTAAGCCCGACAATCACAAATCATCATCAAGACCGCATCTGGTCCGCTGACCAATGAAACAGCAAATCGGGTCGAGGGAAACCAGTGACAGTCGAGACATCGAAATTAACTCTGTCAAGGTTCACGTAGACTACTATAGTGTTGTCGTCGGTCATTGACACTCCTTGAGTAATAAGCCATGTACGACTGTACGACCCATGAGTCAGTGTCCATGAAACGATTCAATCCCTTGATTCAATTCGTATCACAAGTTGACCTCCGCTTCCAAGCGGGATATCGGCACACGGTAGATCATCGACAAATAAGCTGTGATCGGTTATCCAGCACCCAACTGGAGCCTCAGGCTTACGGACTTTTAATGTTTGGGGTTAAGAGTCCACTGGTGCCTTCCTCTCTCGTACCCATCGAGAACAGTGACTCAACTCGACACATTTGGATTTGTTCATTTATAGCTTTACCGGATGCTTAGTAAAGTACTCTTATTCCAATAAACGAACAATGCCATACAAAATATCTTATTACATAAAAGGTCGAATGATAAATAAGCTAATGCCCTATACAATCTAATCCTCGTATAGCATTCGAGGGCATATTCCTAACAATCTCCCACTTGCACTCAATGCCATGCGCTGCAGTATCTAATACCCATCTTTTCGAGATGTCTAGCCAGCACTGCCTTTGATAGAGGCTTGGTGAACGGGTCAGCCACGTTTTCCGCGGTCGCAATCTGTTGCACGGCTATGTAGCCATTCTCAACGAATCCACGTAACACGTAGTACTTTCTTTCTATATGTTTGGACCTGCTGTGAGACCTCGATTCTTACGCCTGAGCAATAGCGCCAGTATTGTCACATCACAATGGCAATGGCCTATCTGCTACAGAAACGACACCAAGTTCTTCCAAGAACTTTCTCATCCAAACGCCTTCCTTCGCTACCTCTGAGGCCGCTATATACTCTGCTTCGCAGGTGGAATCTGCCGTAGTACTCTGTTTGGAACTTTTCCAAGACACCGCTCCACCGTTGAGCGTAAAGACGAATCCTGAAGTGGATTTTCGGTCGTCCACGTCAGACTGTAAATCCGAACCCGTATACCCTTCCACTTCCAATTCTCCATTACTGTAGACCAGCATCATATCCTTAGTCCGTCTGAGGTACTTGAGAATAGTCTTGACTGCTGTCCAATGTTCCTTACCAGGGTCAGCCTGAAACCGACTGACTACGCTCACAGCGTACGCCAAGTCAGGTCGCGTGCAAAGCATCGCGTACATCAAGCTACCCACTGCGGATGCATAGGGGATCCCATTCATCTCTTTCCGCTCCAACTCACTTTGAGGGCTCATAGCCTTGGAAAGGTGAATCCCATGCCGCATAGGCAGGAACCCTTTCTTAGAGTTGTCCATATTATATCACTTCATGACCTTCTCTAAGTAAAGGGCCTGGGAGAGTCCAAACATACGATTCGCTCGATCTCTATAAAGGCGAATCCCCAAGATGTAGTGTAATACCCGTAAATTTCAAATACGGGATTTTGAATAAAATTAGTGTTGTAATTGTTTGAATTAACAAAATTATTATCCGAATGGGTCCAATAGGAGCAAGATATTCGGTCCAATAAAAGAGATCTAATAAAGGAATTAAATAATATTTAGGCCAAACTAAATAAATCTAAAAAGGCCCAAGTTGATTTTGGATGGAACCGAATTTAATTGGGCCGAAAGTGAATAAAATCGTATGGGCCGAGAAGACTAGGAAGCCCAAGAAATATAATAGACCGAATAATATTCAAGCCCAAAATAAATAAGTAAGACCCGACTTGGAACTTGTGGCAATTAATTAATAAAGGAAAAGACCAAGATGATAATAGAACCCCAAAATGAATTAGTGAAGGCGCAAGTTAAACAATAAAGGGCCCAATAGAGAGTTACTTTGGCCCAAGGAATTAGACAAGAACAAGGTTGCATAAACCATGGGAATAACTCACGTTGGAAGTATGGTACCCCATTACCACCTAATCAAACCAAAAATAATCATTTTTGGTCCAATTAAAATAGAAATACAATAAGTAATTGATATTGGAAATAATAAGGCCCAACCAAATTATATTGGCCCAAACCCATTAGAATAAAGATGGCAGTTACCTAAAATTGCGGACCCACGTGAGAGGTATGCTACCCATATCACTTAGTCTAAAAGCTATGGTTGGTCAAAGGCAAGAAACGAAAAGAGGAAGGAAGGAAACAGAGAAAAACCGATGAAGATAGAAGAAAACCGAAGGAGGAAGAAGCGAAGAAGGCGAAGTGGAGAAACGATTTTCGCAAGCTCATCTCAACTCAAACCATTTAGCCTAGCTTAGGGAAGTGAGGTAGGTGAATTAAATTAGGTTTACAACACGTGAAAGCCCTTAATTAATTTCAGATTTGACGATCTACACTTGGCTCGAACTTTCTTCCCCATGCTCGATTTCACGTGATTTGGTGCGATTATGGGTGTCGTTGAGAACCCAAAATATGAGTTTAAAATCTGTATTTTCGTGATCTTTTTTTGATGATATGAGGGTCTGAAATTGTTTGGGGTTTTGAAGAATTTAAGGTGTGAGTTTTAGGGGTTTAGAGTGGAGATAACGAATTTTAGGTGACGTGTAGACCTCGGGTTTGCGGGCTGAGGTGTTTTCGCTAATCACGGGACTTATTAGGTCAGTATAATTAGTACACGGGCTTGGAAGTTTCTTGAATTGGGGGATTTATCGGGCCAATAGAAATTAGTTCACAAGTTGGGGTTAGTTCACTAGTCGGGGGATGATTCTTGGGTTGTAAAGTAGTTAGGCGGGTTAGAGACTTTCGCAACTTGCGGGACTCATCGGGCTAATAGAATTTATTTGTGGGTTAGATTTGAGAGGAAATTAGATTTTTGCGGGCTAGGGACGTTCACGAATCTTGAGATAGGGCGGGCTGAAATTAGTTCACGAGGGCTTCGTGAAATGAGAGGCGTGCTCGGATCGCAAGGTAGTTCGCGGGCTAGGGGTTCCCGTGTTATGAGATAGAATTGTTATTTCGCGGGTCAATACGGAGTTAGTACATAAGTTATTTTCGGATGTTTTAGTATTTAGGAAACTCGGATTTTTCAATAATAAATCTTTACTTGTAGTTGTTGTCAAGTTAAGAATGTGAGTCTATTATTTCCGAAAGGATATGATGTTTGTAAAGGTCCGATAAACGTTTGGGAGTACGATTTTCTGGGTTTAGGATATCCTTTGATTAATATATGAAGTTTTGAAAGTTTCGGTCGATCCTAGGTTTTGAGCGATTTTAAGTTTGGATCGATTTTTAAATCGCGGACCGTTCTATTTTAAGCTATGAGTGAAATAGAATTTGAACTAACAGGAAAATCGGTCGAATGAGTTTCGGGTCGCGAAGTGTTTCGCGGGCCCAAAGGATTTTAGGTGTGAGTAAAAGATGTTTCGTGGGCCAAAATTCGAATTCTCGCTGGCTATAGTCTTTCGCGGGCCGACTTAAAGGGTGATTCCTGTGAAGGACATCGCGGGCCGACTTTAGGTTTCGCGGGCCGATTGATTTTCACGGGGTGATTCCTGTGAGAGAAATCGGCAGATTCGCGAACTTAAATTGGACTTCGCGCGTCCAATTGGGCGATACTGCGAATGCGGCGAAAGTCTCGTGAATTCGAGCGTTGACCCACAAGTGTTTCGGGTTGACCATCTTTTGAAAGTGGGATCGGGCGATTTAAGATTTGGGCATTGATCGGATTTGTGTGAGTTTGACCGACGATTTAAATACTTTGGGCTTTTGCCCTATTTGAGGGCCAATAGTTTAAATAAAATTATTTTTCGGCCCAAATCAGTTTTAAAGTAAAGTACATTCGTATGTTGACTAATATATTCGGGTCAACCTATATTTTAAAGTTTAAAGGTTATTTTGGGATTTAAAACATTCGGCCTAGCTTGATATTTTACGAGTTAACTTGACTTTGCGAGCTATAGGGGTTCGCGAACTTTATGTGTGTGAGGTGTTTCACGATTTGAGCAAACTTCACGAATCGAACGGGTTTAGAGAAATTCATGAAGCCTAGGTTAGTTCACGAATTATAAGGAATAAATTAAGTTAGCGAAATTCCTTGAGAAATAGTTATTTGTCTAATACTGTTCTATATATATTATTTCCGTACTTAGGAAAATTCGTGAACTTAGATAGCATGCTGACATTGTAATTTTATGCTTAAGGTCGAGAATTAGAATTTTCGCCGGGTCAGTGGCTAATAATCTACGGACGACAGGTAAGTAGAAATTCAACTACGACACATAACTTGTGTTACGTGCCTAAATTATGCGACTCTGTGCTTCGATGATTATATGTTTCTGTGAAATAAATGGTGTACTCTTGCATGGAAGGTACTACGGTACTTTCCGCTTTAAGTTTCACGTGCATATTCATGAACATGCATGACGCACTCGGGGTATTGCGAGTGGAGCATACATAAAATATATCGCGGAATGCGATGGATAACTGCCGATATGGGTAGTTAATGTCGACTCACAGTTGAGTCATGGGCGACTTCTATGGCACCATATACGGCGTACGACGTCCGCTATTATATATATATATATATATATATATATGATGAGGCAGGAGGAGCGACCCAGGAAGGAGTGACCTAGCTATGCTAGCGTAGGCTAACTGGCGTAGGCAACTGCCCTGTTTGCGGAAGGAGCGACCTAGAAGGAGCGACCTAGGTGGAATCCTAGCGTAGGCTACCGTATGGCAGAGGGGACGACCTGGGAGGGTGCGACCTAGGGAAACCTAGCGTAGGCTACCCAGCGTAGGTCACTGTCACATTCATGTTATGGATATTGAGCTCTTAATGGTGCATAGTAAGTTCGTCGAGGGCCCTGAGTGATACTAGTACAAGTACTAGGTGCATCGGCGCGGATCGCCTTTGCGGAGTGTTATGTGCATTGGCGTGGATTGCCTTTGCGGGGGAGTGACACGTGCATTCATGCATCATTTCTGCTTACTGAGCCACGGCGGCTCATTCCTTATGTTGTGTGTTGTAGGTAGGATAGGTCGGGCGTTGCGAAACGTCTCGACTAAGGCAAGCTGACGGCAGTACTCCACGGGCTTTTGAGGGCAAGGCTGTACATGGATTACGACCTGTGGAGCGATTGTTAGGATATTTTGTTAGTATAAATATTTTGAGGGCTTCGGCCTTGGTATGATTAGACAACGTAGATTTTGTTTGGTCGTAATATGTTATATTTTAAGAAGAAGTTTTTGAAATATGGGCTTTCCGCGGCTTACGTTGCGGAAATCCGCCGCTAATTAGTATTAGAAAGTGAGGGTCGCCACAGGTGGTATCAGAGCATAGGATATAGGTTCTGTAGACTGTCCATGTACAGCCGCTCAAAATACTGGAGGATCAGCCTTGCCTGTAAATTATGTGTGATGTGATTATGTGTTTACAATAACGTGCCTACTTGCTTGACTGATTGTAGAATGACTAGCAGAAATAGAAAATTTCTTGGCGAGTCAAGTTGTGGGGTTGCAACCGAGCTCCATGTGAATGAACGTGACTCGGTGCTCCATACGGAAACTGATCCAAGATCAAATGGATCGGATTAGTGAACTTAAGGATCGAGTTAATGAGTTTAAGGATCCGATCTATAAGCTTGTTCGAACCTCGTAAATTCTCGCATTACGAATGTGCGACAATTATAGGGAAAAGAAAAGTGAATGAACAATCAGAGCAAGCAGTTAAAAAAGAGATTCGACTTTTCAAGGATCCTAATTTGCAAACAAGGCTGAATCGTGGGGAATTAACCTCTCTACTCGAGCTCCATGTTCTATTCCTTGCTGCCTACAATATGGGCAATTCCATAGGGAAATCAATTATGGCCTAGGACTAAAACCCTACCCTCAGTGCTTCCAATGCGGGAAGGAGGGAGACCGTGCTATAAATTGTGAGGCGCAAATACGTTGGGCTTAGTTCAGACGTTGGTAAAACCCTTACTGGTTCCAGTGCGGTGGTTCAATCTAAACCTAGAGGAAACAGAAATTCCTTCCACGAAAATGACGAGCTTTCAAAATTTGAAAACGTAATTGATTTCCGTAGGAAAGATCATATGTTTCAGTTACCCGAGAGGAGTAATATCCGTTTGCGGGTAAGACCAGCCCAAGTAGAATTATCGACATTTGAGCTAAAGACATCGTAAGCTCTTCGACAAATTGTGAATCTTTTCTCGCATCCATGCTTAGACAGAGGAATTGCCTCAGTCATAACTGAAATCGTGCTAGTAGCTAATGAAAGCGCTGATGTACGTCCCAATGATCTCCTGGGGCTACACTTGATCAATTCGCAATCGAACCATATTCTTTCTCCATCAAATGATCTTTCTACTGAAATATGATGTTGAAACCACATTTCAATTCTTTCGCCACAACAAGCCTAAACTGAATAATACCAGAGTATAACCCTATGCTCTAATCTTTCAGCTTGTCCTGAGAGACATCCATGTTTAGTACCAGAGTGGCGCAGCGGAGGCGTGATGGACGCTAATGATTTTCAACATCTGTCTGAGTATAGCTATTTCCATTAGCTCCTTAGGGCAATACAGATGGGCATACGTGTGCCCTATTGAGAAATGACTGTTAGAATTTAAGACGACAAGAGCGACCTTACGTTAACCCTTATATTCTTGTTTCCCTTCATTCTACATCGATGGGGTTTTCTACTTTCTTGAACTCCTGTCACCCCATGAAACATTTATTTCCAGACTTCTAGCAAGAAATGAAGGTTAGGTAGATCGTTTTGAGGGGAAGGGTAGGTCATGGGCTAGTTGTAGGACTTCTCTTTCCACACTAAACAATAAGACAATCGTAAGACTCAAAATGTACCCTACAATTAGCAAGCCGGAAGCTTGCATGGATCCCAACAAGGATGTCATTTCACCGAACAACCTAAGTTATGGTAGACCTATCACATACGACCTTCCCTAGCTGCTCCGGACAACCTCTAGGACTTTAATTCCCGAACAAATTTCATAAGAATAGTGGTCTAGAATTTTTAGACTTGATTCAGCGTTCTCTATTTTATCCTCGGGAATTTTCCTAACTCTCTATTGGTCATCTATCATCAAGAGAGAATGACTCTTAGCCAAGGTCATCAACTGAGACAAAAGAGGTGATGACAAGCTCCACCCCTATCTTCCTCATTTCTGAATTCTGCCCTCATTCTGTCCTCATGAGGATCTGTTTTCCTTCTCATGTGAGAGTTGTCTTTGAGGGCAACCAGGTGATCTTCCTAACCGATCGCTACCCCGAATGATTGGAGCTGACGGAATTTCGGGGGCGAAATTCTTTTAAGTGGGGAGGATGTAATACCCGTAAATTTCAAATACGGGATTTTGAATAAAATTAGTGTTGTAAATGTTTGAATTAACAAAATTATTATCGGAACTGGTCCAATAGGAGCAAGATATTCGGTCCAATAGAAGAGATCTAATAAAGGAATTAAATAATATTTAGGCCCAACTAAATAAATCTAAAAAGGCCCAAGTTGATTTTGGATGGAACCGAATTTAATTGGGCCGAAAGTTAATAAAATCGTATGGGCCGAGAACACTAGGAAGCCCAAGAAATATAATAGACCGAATAATATTCAAGCCCAAATAAATAAGTAAGACTCAACTTGGAACTTGTGGCAATTAATTAATAAAGGAAAAGACCAAGATGATAATAGAACCCCAAAATGAATTAGTGAAGGCGCAAGTTAAATAATAAAGGGCCCAATAGAGAGTTACTTTGGCCCAAGGAATTAGACAAGAACAAGGTTGCATAAACCATGGGAATAACTCACGTTGGAAGTATGGTACCCCATTACCACCTAATCAAACCAAAAATAATCATTTTTGGTCCAATTAAAATAAAAATACAATAAGTAATTGATATTGGAAATAATAAGGCCCAACCAAACTATATTGGCCCAAACCCATTAGAATAAAGATGGAAGTTACCTAAAACTGGGAGAAACCCACGTGAGAGGTATGCTACCCATATCACTTAGTCTAAAAGCTATGGTTGGTCAAAGGCAAGAAACGAAAAGAGGAAGGAAGGAAACAGAGAAAAACCGATGAAGATAGAAGAAAACCGAAGGAGGAAGAAGCGAAGAAGGCGAAGTGGAGAAACGATTTTCGCAAGCTCATCTCAACCCAAACCATTTAGCCTAGCTTAGGGAAGTGAGGTAGGTGAATTAAATTAGGTTTACAACACGTGAAAGCCCTTAATTAATTTCAGATTTGACGATCTACACTTGGCTCGAACTTTCTTCCCCATGCTCGATTTCACGTGATTTGGTGCGATTATGGGTGTCGTTGAGAACCCAAAATATGAGTTTAAAATCTGTATTTTCGTGATCTTTTTTTTGATGATATGAGGGTCTGAAATTGTTTGGGGTTTTGAAGAATTTAAGGTGTGAGTTTTAGGGGTTTAGAGTGGAGATAACGAATTTTAGGTGACGTGTAGACCTCGGGTTTGCGGGCTGAGGTGTTTTCGCTAATCACGGGACTTATTAGGTCAGTATAATTAGTACACGGGCTTGGAAGTTTCTTGAATTGGGGGATTTATCGGGCCAATAGAAATTAGTTCACAAGTTGGGGTTAGTTCACTAGTCGGGGGATGATTCTTGGGTTGTAAAGTAGTTAGGCGGGTTAGAGACTTTCGCAACTTTGGGGACTCATCGGGCTAATAGAATTTATTTGTGGGTTAGATTTGAGAGGGAATTAGATTTTTGCGGGCTAGGGACGTTCACGAATCTTGCGATAGGGCGGGCTGAAATTAGTTCACGAGGGCTTCGTGAAATGAGAGGCGTGCTCGGATCGCAAGGTAGTTCGCGGGCTAGGGGTTCCCGTGTTATGAGATAGAATTGTTATTTCGCGGGTCAATACGGAGTTAGTACATAAGTTATTTTCGGATGTTTAGTATTTAGGAAACTCGGATTTTTCAATAATAAATCTTTACTTGTAGTTGTTATCAAGTTAAGAATGTGAGTCTATTATTTCCGAAAGGATATGATGTTTGTAAAGGTCCGATAAACGTTTGGGAGTACGATTTTCTGGGTTTAGGATATCCTTTGATTAATATATGAAGTTTTGAAAGTTTCGGTCGATCCTAGGTTTTGAGCGATTTTAAGTTTGGATCGATTTTTAAATCGCGGACCGTTCTATTTTAAGCTATGAGTGAAATAGAATTTGAACTAACAGGAAAATCGGACCGTAAACATTGAGCAATTTTGCCTAATAGGTGAATAAAATGCATGTATGCAAGTGTGCGCTCAATCCCAATCCCAATATCTCACATGCCATGCACACTCTTTCTTTTCCCACATTCCTATCTCACATCACAATATGGGGCCCATGGTTAGGCTCACGCGCGCAATAAATATCATGGGTGGTCACGTGATTCCACCCGTAATCAGCGGTAAGCTACGCCGGTAGTGCACTGATCGATCACGTCAATGGCCACCTACCAGGTCGTCTCTTCCACAATAAATCATGGGCGATAAAGCCCGTATCCATATATATATAATCATCTGGCGTTTTGCACCTCGAACCGACCACATCCGAGTAGACAGATCGATCACGTCTGTCTCGGCCAGGTAATCTGTGAGCCTAACAAGTCGTCACAATAATCTCAACCTACCCCACTTAACAATACCTTGAATCATTACCGTCTCAACACGGTGGAAAACCATCTCTCGCACTCACGTGATATGCTCGTGCCATGCATATATATGATGGTACATAAAAACGTGGTTTCACATAAAACATACATAAATCATATAAATCACGCAAGTCACAGAAATCATCGAATCACATAAAGCACATAAATCACATATGTGTTTACGCATTGTAGATGGATGATCCACCTACCTCTCCTCCTGCTAAAATCAGTCAAGAGATCTGGTGGAATCTGTAACTGTCGAACCTCTAAATATATAAATATTATTAGTATATATGCTAGTTCTCGAAAACCCTAAAATTTATGAAAACCTAAAATAATGAAATCCCTAAAAATAAATAAACCCTACAATTTTGAATTTTAATTTAGACTGAGAAGTACCATTTCACAGATAGTTCTCGACATGGTTTCGGATATAAATCTTGATATATAATATAAGATAGATCTCGACATCATACATAGGAAAGTTCGACATTTAAATACTGTACAAGGATCTCAACATTAACATTAAATTGGATTTCGAGTTTAATTTAAATATCACACAATCTCGATATGTTAAAGGTAGATCTCGAGTTTGTTCATATCAAATGTCGAGATGTTGAAGTCAACATTAATGATAGATTTCTAGTTATAACAATTGTAGGGATATAAATGTCGAGATGTTTTCAGTATTAACATTGAGATCGATAGTTCCTAAATATGTCTCGACATGAATGGATCTCGAATTGGTAACTCGACATGTTCTACAATAATTTCGATATCAATCAATACTTCAGAATCTCGAGGTCAATTTAAAAATAGATCTCGATATTTAAATAATAAAATCTCGATATAGTATATTATATAGATTTCGACATTGACATTATACCAAAAACAATTTCGACATCAATCTTATGCTTTAACCTGAAGTTTCAACGTAGGCTTCGAGATCTAACTAAACACTACACGAATTTCCATCATGGATCTCGATAAAATAAATCTCGATATCCATTAGATTTTTAACTCAAATAAACAAGAAGTCTCGAAATCATAACTTTAAGATTTAACAAAAATGTCGAGGTTTATAACTAGGATCACGAGATTTGTTCGACATTATAGACAACTATTTCGACATTTTACTATTTAGATTTCGAATTCAACATAACACTAGATTTCGACAGGGTCTTCAAGCTTAGTCTGGAGATCCTATTTGAAGCTGTCTACCTCTTCAAAAACGAGTCCCTCACTCAATAGATCTCTATATTAGCACAATCTCGTACCAATTTAAATCCCACGTTAGTACACTTCCTACCTAATTTCTTTTCTAAGACCGAAAAGTTCATGTACATCCAGAGTTATTCAATGTTCGAAAATTAATCATCTACCAAATAATAATTCTATTCTAAAACAGTCCTATACTTCGAGCACTAAGGTTACCATTGTTTCAAATGCCTAAACGAAATCACACGGGCACAACACATTTCACACAGTTAGGGTTTTCTAAATACAATGACCTTCGAAATTTTCTAGTGCTTATTACCTAGCCACAAGATCAACACCTGATTATCAAAACAATCCAAGTACACCAATTCTACGAAACTTTTGCATACCTTTCTTCAAGAACACGTTGCTAGGATTTGATAAGATCTCCACTAATTCTTCTTTCTTTGTTCTTATTTCCTTTTGAGTGTTTTTCTTTTTCTACTTAATGAACATAATCGACATACACACATATTTTTATTTGGAATTTGTGTGATAAGACTAGGTATTGATCCTTATTTTTCTTATGCCTTAAGTAACTAAGTAACATAACTCCTTTCTTCGAAAATTTGGGCATTAATACCCATTAACTAATTCGACTATGGCCCAAATCTAATTGGTTTTATCCTTATTATTTCGGTTAATTTCTATATTAAGTTCCAACGAAAATAATTTAAAGTAAAATTGTCACAGTTTATATTTTCATTCTACATTTAATTTTCTTTATTAAACTTCCTAATTCACAAAATTATATAGTTATTTACAACAAAATCCCGTATTAAAATGTACAGGTATTACATGTGCGGACCCGCAAAAAGCATGGATTCCCCAAATTCTAACTTTGCAGCTTGTATGTGTTCGCAGAACACAACCCGCAAAACCTCCACTTGGTTCGCCAAATGAAACCCGCGATCCCTCGTTTACGAATCCTTGATGAATTCGTTCAGGCGCTGGGCTCTCACTGGGGCCGTCAAGTACTTGCCCCGGAACAGCTCCTTAAATCTATCCCAGCTCATTGTGGCAGGATTCTCGATCACCATAACGGTGTCCCACCAGTGTCCAGCGCTTCCTCTTAACAGAAACGCGGCACAGAGAGCCTTTTCCGCCTCTGGGATTCTGCTATAGACGAACATGCTCTCCAATGTTCTTATCCAGTCTTCGGCTGCCGTGGGTTAGCCCTATCCTCGAAGGTCAGTGGGTTCAGCCTTCTGAACCTTTCTCCCATTATTTCCGCCCTGTCGGCCTAAGTATTTCCAGCATTCGCGGCGTTTTGCTGAATCAGCTGTTGTATCTGCGCTGACTGCTGGCGAAGGGGAGAGGCACTCCGAGGATATCAGCATTAAAAGCTCAGCGATTGGTCAATTCCGAATGCGAGGCATATCTGGTGTTGGCGCTGGAGGCAGAAGAAAATACCCCTACGAAACTCGAAGACGTACCCGTGATTAAGGAGTTCCCTGACGTATTTTCGGAAGACTTGCCGGGACTACCCCCAGACAGGTCAATCGAGTTTACCATCGACCTGGTGCCGGGAGCAGCACCAGTGTCCAAGACTCCATACCGATTAGCGCCAACCGAATTAAAGGAGTTGAAGGAACAAATAGATGAACTCCTACAAAAAGGATTCATTCAGACCAGCTTTTCTCCCTGGGGTGCGCCAGTTCTATTCGTGCGGAAGAAGGATGGCTCGATGAGACTGTGTATAGATTACAGGGAGTTGAACAAGCTGACGATCAAGAACAAGTACCCACTACCCCGAATAGACGACCTCTTCGACCAATTACAAGGCGCCACAGTGTTTTCTAAGATCGACTTGAGGTCGGGTTACCATCAACTGAAAATCCGCAAAGAAGACGTTCCCAAACAGCGTTCAGTACCAGATACGGGCACTTTGAATTTCTAGTCATGCCCTTCGGACTGACGAACGCACCGGCGGCCTTCATGGACCTAATGAACCGGGTGTTCGAAGCCTATCTAGACAAGTTTGTAATTGTATTCATAGATGACATCCTCGTCTACTCCAAGACGAAGGAGGAGCACGAACAACACCTACGAGTAGTACTCGGAGTACTGAGGGAAAAGCAGCTGTACGCCAAGTATAAGAAGTGTGAATTCTGGCTGGATCAAGTAGCGTTCTTGGGACACATCGTCTTGGGAGCGGGAATCTCGGTGGACCCGAGCAGAATCGAAGCAATTAGTGACTGGCTGCAGCCAACTAACGTAACGGAAGTACGGAGCTTCTTGGGCTTAGCGGGCTACTATAGGAAATTCATCAAGGATTTCTCTAGAATCGCCTCTACGCTGACAAGGTTGACTAAAAATAACACACCTTTTCTATGGAGCGAGGAGTGTGAACGAAGCTTTCAGGAACTAAAAAAGCGGCTTACTACAGCCCCAGTGTTGACGATACCCACGGGAACAGGAGGGTTCTCAGTGTATAGCGACGCCTCGAAAAATGGGCTCGGATGCGTACTGATGCAGAACGGTAACGTGGTGGCTTACGCCTCACGGCAATTGAAGGAGTACGAGAAGAACTACCCTACGTACGACCTGGAGCTCGCTGCTGTGGTATTCGCTCTCAAGATTTGGAGGCACTACTTGTATGGAGAAAGATGCGAAATCTACACCGATCACAAAAGTTTAAAGTATTTCTTCACCCAGAAGGAGCTCAATATGAGACAAAGAAGGTGGCTGGAACTGGTGAAAGATTACGACTGTGTAATCAACTACCACCCAGGGAAGGCGAACGTGGTAGCGGATGCCCTAAGTCGGAAAGCAGTGAGCACGGAACTTCAACGACTCGACGTGGAGATCGTACCATTGGGAGAAGTCGAGGTGAAGTTAGCAGCCCTGACTCTGCAACCAACGTTACTGGAGCAGATCAGAAAGGCACAGGAAAACGACGAGTTTTACCTGAAAACCAAGGGAGCGCAGACTGAACAGTCGACGACGGACTTCGCATTTCGGGACAACGGAAGCTTATACTACAAAAGTAGATTATACGTACCGAACGACGAGGATCTTAGACGATTCATAATGACGGAAGCACATACCACACCATATTCGGTACACCCAGGGGCTACGAAGCTATATAGGGATCTAAGGACTAACTACTGGTGGCCGGGAATGAAAAAGGACGTAGCAACGTTCGTGAGCCAATGCCTCACCTGCCAGCAAATTAAGGCAGAACATCAGCGGCCGGCTGGGACACTGCAACCTTTACCCATTCCAGAGTGGAAGTGGGACAACATAACGATGGATTTCGTGAGCGGATTGCCGAGGAGCGCGAAAGGACACGACGCAATTTGGGTAATTGTAGACCGACTTACGAAATCTGCCCATTTTCTGCCGATAAGTACAACGTTTACCATGGAGCGGTATGCAGAATTGTACATCCAAGAGATAGTAAGACTCAATGGGACACCCTTAACGATAGTTTCAGACCGCAACTCACGGTTTCTATCTAAATTCTGGACGAGTTTACAAAAGGCGATGGGGACAAAGTTGGCATTTAGCACAGTATATCATCTGCAAACGGATGGCCAATCCGAGCGGACGATCCAAACGCTGGAAGATATGCTACGAGCCTGTGTGCTTGATTTCAAAGGCAATTGGAGCAAATACCTTCCACTTGTAGAATTCTCGTACAACAACAGTTACCAGGCCACGATTGGGATGGCTCCGTATGAAGCCTTGTACGGACGGAAGTGCAGGTCCCCAGTGCATTGGGATGAAGTCGGTGAACGGGCGATGTTAGGCCCAGACATGATACGAGAAATGACGGGAATTATCACAATGATCCGAGAGAGAATGCGTGCGGCGCAAAGCAGGCAGAAGAGTTACGCGGATCGGAGACGTAGACCGCTAGAATTCGAGGTGAATGATTGGGTCTTTGTGAAAGTATCACCGATGAAAGGCGTCAAGAGGTTCGGAAAGAAGGGAAAACTAAGTCCGAGATACATCGGTCCCTTCAAGATAATAAAGAGAGTTGGTGAAGTAGCGTACCAACTAGAACTACCAGCATCGTTCTCGCAAGTACACGATGTATTCCATGTTTCCACGTTGCGGAAGTATATCGCTGACCCAAGCCACATGTTGATAAACGACTCACTGCACCAACACTTGAAACCAGACCTGAGTTATGAGGAAATTCCGATGGAAATATTGATGCACGAGACAAAGAGGCTTAGGAACAAAGAAATTCCTCTAGTAAAAGTTCTGTGGCGGAATCAGTCAGTGGAGGAAGCCACCTGGGAACGCGAAGATGAGATGAAAATCCGTTATCCTGAATTGTTCCGAACCGGCTGATTTCGGGGGCGAAATCCTCCTTAAGGGGGGAGGATGTAGCACCCGGGTTCCCCGTAAGTCTTTAGGGCCAATAAATTACGTATATGACCTAAGTAATTACGTGTTTAATTCCGTACTCGATATATGCTTATGTGAATCATGTGCGATTATGTGCCATTAATTTCGGGTCTATATGACTTCAGGCTGTGTGATTTAATTCCTAAATGTGCTACGAATTAGGACTATGTGTTAAGGACTTAGAAAAATTTTATTGGATTCACACGTGGCACGCATACGAGAAATCGCCGAGCTCAAATTGAGCAAATTAGAAATCGGCCGATTCTCTTATACTTAGAAGCTAAAATCATAGGATAAATCGGGCGATCTCATCAAGCTCTACTAAGCCTCATTTCGGGCGATTACGATAAAAATCACACGTGGCGCAAGGAGAAGAAATCGCCGAGCTCGAGCTAATGTGATTGAAAATCGGGCGATCATAGAATGAAATCGCCGAGGGTTGTGAAGAGCCAAAAATCGGGCGATTTACGCCTAGGACGGATTAAAGTCGATCGATCTGAAAATTTAATAGAAATCTAGGTCAAACACCCGATAAATTGGAACTATAATCGAATGATATACACAAAACTAATTAAAAGAAAAGTATAGGGACAACTTTTCCATAAAATAAAGAAAGCCACGTTATGTCTAGCTCCACCCTCAACACCTATGAAAAATATCTTATCTAACAAACCCCAAAAACTTCACAACTTCACTTAAGAAAACCCACGAAAATAAAAAGAAAGAAGAAGGGAAAGGAGCCGAGAAGAATTCCACTCAAAAGACACACCAAGTAGCTTGAAGATCGAAGCTAGTAAGTGAAGCATCCCCTTACAACTCTTATAATTTCGTAATTTAGGTTATCTAAACATTTAGCCTCGAAAATGTATGGAACTGAGAAATTAAGGTGTAAGCTTGACGGGGAGAAACCTTATTGGAAAGTAGAAACGTATTTAAGGGTCTCTTGGGGATTGTGGTAGGTTAACGTATTTTTGAGGGCTTATGACCTTAGTATATGACCGATTCTTGGGGTGCATTAACGATTTTAAGGTATGAGGAAACCTTAGAACTTGGAAATTCTGGGTAGATTGGGCGACGAATGTGATTTCGGGTAAAATGAGTGAAGGCTCGATAGAATCGGGGGACTAGGTAACAAATCGGGCGATTTTGGCTTGTAACACCACAAATCGACCAATTGAAAGGAATAGGATAACATAGGAAATGAAATACATAAGTTAGTAGATCGCGCGAAATGGAAACCCTAACAAATTGGGTAACACCACAAGCATTGATGGTCGAATCGAGCATGAGCATGCATGCATGAAATCGGACGATTTAAATAGAAACTACGCGTGGCATGAAGGGAACAAATCGCAGAAATCGAACTTGTGGGACAAAGAATCGGGCGATTTGTTACCTATAGGGAATCAGGCGAAATGTACCATGTTAGTAAACGGAATCGGGCGATTCCATGCAAACCTAAATCGGGTGATTTCCCCGTGCACAAGTAAATCGGGCAAATTCTTGCCATAACACGTGTCAAGCGGAGGTGAAATCGCCGAGCTTCTCTAATCGGGCGATTAAACTCATGATCAAATCGGGAGATTTAAATCGGGAGATTTAAATCGCCGAGCTTCTCTAATCGATTTCCATCCTTGCAAACCCTCAAATCGGCCGAAAACAATCCTTACCCCATGCATTGTTTCGGGCTGACGTCATGATGACGAAAAGACACGGCGATTTACAAATCGGCCGATGGAAGTTATCATGCAAATCAAATCGGGCACCTTGAAGATACAAAGGAAATCGGGCGAAATCTAGGCAAAATAGAAGTCAAAACCGGCGATTTGCCACCTTGTGAAGAACATGGCGATTTTCTAAAATCGGGAGTCTCCAAGCTTCACAAATCGAATGAATCGAACAGTACTTAGACATTTCGCCGAACTCCTTAGATTAAGAATTTAATACTAACATAATTTAGAAATTGGTCGGGCAGGGACTTAGCCTCAAATTGAAACTAACGACTTACCGTCTAGCCTATTAAATATAATCGAAATTGTTGGTCCCGAAATGCACCAAACAAGGAATCAAAGAAGCTAGATGGAATGAAAAGGGAGAGTTTCTCACCTTGTAGTGTGTGTAGTGTGTGAAAACGAGTTTTAGCTTTTTGATCTTTGATTACCTTTCAAAGTGAGTTGGTAACACCTTATATACCACATTAACCCTAGGTATATTAAGGCCCAATCACTAAAAATAAAATAATTACAATTTAGTCCAAAGCCCAAGTTAAAGATAATTACATAATTAATCTCAAGACTTAAACTATTGACACAATCAATTAAATATCCTAACAATCTCCCCCTTTGTGTCAATTGTTGGGAGTCTTGAATCTTGGGCGTTGGGATGGTGGATTAGCGTGTGAGTGTTTCGCGAAGCCCTAGTTTGAACTCGAAGGCGCGGAGATTCCTTCGAAGAACCATTCTGTCAGCTATAGCGTCAATGAGCTTCGCGAACTTGGATCGGCAGAGGGGATCTTCTTCCGAAAGGATACGGCAGATTCTCATGAGTTTGTCTTGGATGATGGTGAGCGTTCCATCTGAGAATTTTGCCACCTCGGAGCAGCGCAGGAGCCTCATCTTTCCCTTGTAGTTCGAGTAGGCGACCGCCGGATCATCTCCGTTGATCACATCGCCCTCTCGATAGTCGTCTGCGTTCTTGAAAGATGGGCGAGTCAGGTTCACCTTCTTCAGATTATGTTCCACCGCCATCTGCAGATCGTGGGTGGCGTAGAATCTGACTTGTCGGAGCATGTGGCGCTTGATAGCCACATATCCCATGGTGACCGGTTCAGCACGTACGAGATGTCCAGAGCTTCTGAGGACGAGTCTGAACTGTTTCAGGGATTCCAGCATGCTGTATAGGTCACCCAGGCGCAGAAACTTGAAGTCCGCCTCACTGACTTCACTGTAGCTCTCATCCTGCCTCATTACCGTGAATACTGGGTAATGGACAGGTCCTTTGGACTCTTGGCGGAGGTCAGTGACTTTGCAGATGGGGGCCCGACTCATTTCCTGAGCGATGTTTTCCTCATCGGACAGCGTCCTATCTGTGCATTTGGCACAGAAGGCTCCATCGATAGAGTTGCTTCTTTCTCTCGGTCCAACTTTGGATGTTCATCAGCTCGTACTCGTCGAAGGTGGTGATGATCTTCTCCTTGCGCCGCCAGATCCTCTTCCTGATCTCTTCCTGAAATGGCGCCGCGATCTTCTTATTTTCCCACGGTGCTTCCGGTATATCCACCGTGGGCACATCCGTCTGAGCAGCAGGGGCCTCAGTTTGCTGCGCTTGGAATTGCAGGATGTTCTCGAGCTCGGCCGGTTCCGCGTTGTATTCCTCTCCGTTCTCGTCGTCTGCGGTGTTGATCAGCGTAAGCGAGGCCTCCATGAGCAGACGTCGAGCATTTTCCACCAACTTCCTAGCTGCTACTGCATCGGCGGGCGTGTACAGCCATTCATCGTTGAAGATGTAGGCTTCGATCTCGTTCTGAGCGCAGTAGACATCCTCGGAAGCCAGGTTGGGATCGATGTTGAGAGGGGTATGGCTGTGTGGTGGCGAGGGAGCAGCGTCGGAGGAGTCTGTGGATTGTGGGGATGGAATTGGTGGAGATTCTGGTGGTTCGGTTGAGGTGATGGTTTTGGCAAGGATGATTTGGGTGACGAGTGGTGTAGATGTGGTGGTGGCCTCTAACGTCGATGTGACAGCTAGAGGTTCCGAGGTGGGTGGAGATGGTATGGAGGTGGTCTCTAGCGTCGATGTGACGATTAGAGTCTCGGAGACGGTGGTGGGTGTTGGTGAGGGTGATTTGGCTAGTGACTCAGGGTGAATAGGGTGGGATTTTTGGTTAGTGGGTTGTGAGGTTTCTGGTGTGGGCACCGTTTTAGGTCCAGAGGAGGAGGGCGGCGTCGATTGCGTGAATCCTTGTGAGCTCAGCTGCCTATTTGTCTCCCCCTCGCGGCGATCTTGATCATCATCTTGATCGTCGCGCCTGGTCCTGCTGGTCTCGCCTTGAGTACGGCAAGACATTGGTTGCGTTATCATCTGCTTCATTTGTTGTTCTTCCTCGTCAAGTTCCGTCATCGACTCGAAACGAGCTCTGAGGATGTAGAAGAGCTCCTTGGCAGATATTGAGGAGAGAACAGCTTCGGCGTCCATGTTTTGTGTAGGAGGTGGCGTCTCCGGTGCCACACCTTTGCCCTTGTCGGCGGTGGACGCATCGAGACGCGCGTAGACTTTGTCGAGGATGGACGTCTCAAGAGTCTTTGCAAACTCTTGAAGACGTGTCTCTAGCGCGGTCTCGGTAATGAAGGTGGGTAATTGTAACAAGTTGGATTCACGGAGAATTCCAACTGACACCGAATCGGAGAAGATCGCCGATCGGCCGCCCGTTTGCACAGGACTGGAAAAGACGGGGTCACGTAGACTTCCCGTTGGCATCATTGATGAGACAGACTCAATCGAATGATGGCCTAGGCTCACGGTTGTTGTGATGGTGGCCGTGCTAGGTCTTCCGCTCTCAGTCACAGAGACATCAGCGAGCGTTCTGACAGAGTCACGAAGACTCTGTGGTGCGGTAAGAGGTGTATGTGGCCTAGAAACGTAAGAAATTATGGGGAGTGAGGGCACTAGACTCGATGTGCATGAAGAGGATGCAGTCTGAGGCGAGGGACTGCTTGTTTCAACATCGATCATCTCCAAGTGGGATGTCGATGGTATACGTGGCTCCTCGTGCAATGAAATACCTTCCTGTAGAGAGGAAGATAAGTGGGTTGGTGGGGTTGTTTGCGTGGTTGAGCCAGATGCCACGTCTTCTACTCGGGAGGTGAACACATCACCTCCTGTACCTATTGGTTCGGCTCGGCTTATTTGTGGCGGAGGAGGTCGATCGTGTTTTTGTTTCGATCGACGCTCCGTGGGACGGCTTACGTCATCCTTACGCGCCCGTTTTTTTCGGAACGCGGGTGGAAGAGGATGCGGCGTGACTTGATGACTTTTTGGAGGTGGTGGTGGGGGTTTGGCTAGTCCCGAGGTTAGGAGCAGGGGGGTTGATCTGCTCCGTAGGGACAGTGGATAGAGGGTGCGGGGTTTCACGGAAGGATGCGGTTGAGGCACGGTATTCTTGGACGTGCGGGTTGTTCTGGTCGGCGTAGGCGAGCACATCGTCCGGAATCACCATTGCGTGTCGATCCTTCGCCGGTGTGTTCTTCTTGGCGAACTTCTCGACAGTTGGGATTTGGAAGTGCTCTGCTGCCGGACGGATGCGGATGTTGGTTGAGTGCAGGCGGAAGCGCTTGATCAGAGCTGGGAGCCATCGCATGTATGGGACGAAGCGGTTCGGGACTCCCTTGGCTACTTCCCGGTCGCGGCGCTGGATCATGGAGACAAGGTCCATCCATATGATGTCGGCGTAGTTGTACTTGCGGTTGTGAGCGATGCCGGTCAGGATGGTGAGGATTTGAATGTTTCCACGATCCTGACCAGCATGCTTTCCTGACATGCACTTGTTCACTAGCAGGTACAGTGTCCGCCAGGGTTGTGGTAGGTTGCGGGTGGTGACTTCACTGAGGGCAAGTGGGCCTTTCTTCTTCTTGGTATCTGGTTGATAGCCCAGTCTGTCGATGTCTTCAATGAGTTGATCATGTGTTGGTAGTGGATCATAGGGTGAATAAACGGGGAGTTGAAGGACTTCTTGGAGTATTTTGCGATTGAGGATCACCGTTTCTTGGTCGATTTTGGCGGATAAGGTTTTGGCAAGGTGTATTGGTCCAGCTATCTGCAGCGTATGCCAGAATTGTTGGAGGTACACCTGTGCTTCTGGTTCGCCATGAGTTAGGGCGTGACGAAGTGGGTGTCCTTTGAGTATTTCTATGATGACGGGGGCATCGCACCGAAAACTTTCCAGGTCCACCATGTAGTTGTTGGGAATTAGGGCTGCCCATTGACTTAGTGGGAAGATCTCCTCGGCTGGTGGGACATAGGTACGCGTGTGGAGTTCGATGCGAGTGACCTCCCTTTGGATCGCAGCCACCTCAAGTGCTTCAAGTGTACTTTGGTCTTTATCCGTCATATCTGTGCTTGACAATAATTATGGGATTATTAACGTGGATTAGATTGCGAAAATAATACAAGACATCGAATTGTGTAAAATTTTCCATGCATGGTGAATTTTCGCAAGTGATCAAAGTTTTCGTATGTAAAAGTTGTCGCATAAAGAGTGGGATTTCTCATGTATTGGAAATTTTCGCATCTTACATCATATAGACTAATGAGTAATGAGAAATTCGCATATCAAGGGAATGTTTCGCATAAAGAGAAAATTCGCATATACAAGAAATTTTCTCACGTTGAAGTAATTTCCCATTCAGATAGAATTTTCGCATGTAATTGAAAATTTCGCAGATTATAACTCATGAACACGTTGAGAAAAAATTTCGCATTTTGTTGTCAAATTTTGTATGCATGGAAAATTTTCGCAAGTTAGGAAGTCTCGCACATAATCCAAAATTTTCGCATAAGAAAGATTTAGCACTTAGAAATTTTGAATTGAAGACAATTTCCGCAGATTGAATGAAATTTCGCAAGTATGAGCACATAGACAAGTTATGAGAAATTTTCGCAAGTGTCAGTTCAGAGAAATTTTCGCATGAAAAGAAATTTTCGCAAGTGATGGAATTTCGCAAGTTGTGCAAATTTTCGCATATAGTGAGAATTTTCGCAAGTATGGAAAATCACGTATTGAGGGTAAATTTTCGCATGTAAACCCAATTTTCGCACGTTAAGGAATTCTCACAGTCAAAGTAGTTTTGAGTGTAATGAAAAATTTCGCAAGTTATAGAAGTTTCTCATGCGGAAAGTTGTGGTATGGAGTGAAGGGTGCGAAAATTTTGCGGGGTATGACTCACTGTAGCAGCGAAAATTATGACATATGGAGAAATTTTTCTCGCATAAAACCTTCGCGGGATTTTACTCACTGTAGCCGCGAAAAATCAATGTTAAGAACGATTTTCAGGAAATTTTCTCGGATAAAATTTTCGCAGGGTTTTGCATACTGTAGCACGGAAATTTGAACATGAAATCTCGGATAGAAAACTTTCGCAGAATTTAACTCACTGTAGTAGCGAAAATTTAGCGCTTGGAAATTTCTCAGATAAAAATTTCGCGGAATATCACATACTGTAGTAGCGAAACTTTTAATCGTAAGAAATTTCTCGGAAAAATTTTCGCGGAATTGTTCTCACTGTAGCAGCGAAAATTAACATTTTTAAAGCAATCTTCTGAGAATTTTTTCGCGGTGAAGAACATATTGCGAAAGCATGCGAAACGACGAAATAATTTTAGCCTTAGACCTACTCAAATCTCAACCGAAATACGATAATCTGGACTCAATCGACTCGAAATCGGATGGGCATTGCATATTTGGGATTATTAAACATCAAAAATCTAACATGCGTTCGATTCAGAGCCGAGAAAGTTTTAACCCTAACCACGCAGATTTAATCAGAACGGTCAAAACAGTGTAAAATCGAACAGAAATTGGGATATTTAAGATGTATTCATACCGAAAAGCTGATTTGCGATGATGGAGTTAGCAGGAAACGAAGTTTGAATGCAGATTTTGACGATGACACGACGCGGGGAGTTGCGAATTTTTTTTGAATAAGGGGTTGCGAATTTTTGTAAGAGGGGTTGCGAATTTTTGTTGGAAAGTGAAAAATGTTAAGGTTTTGGGGTTTTACGATTGTAGGCACTGTACATGCGAATTTTTTGAGAAAATGGGCCGACGTTTCACGGATTTGTTTTGGTCCAATTTTGACCCCTTTTGACCAGAAAAATTAGAGATTCAACCCAAAATATTTTAATTGGTCCGATTTTGACTCAGTTTGACCAAAATTTAAAATTTCAACCCAATTTTTTTTTTTTTTTTTAAATAAGAAAAATAAGAAAAACTCCCCCTTAATCGTAAAACTTCTCGTTTTAAATAGTGAAATTTCAGACGCTCCCCCTTAATCGAAAAAATTTCGTTTTAAATAGCAAAATATCAGATGCTCCCCCTTAATCGAAAAAACTCCCCTCAAAAGACATAATCCATGAGACACATAAAAATTCAGAAGACACATAGATAATAGAGTGAAGTGGAAAGGAAATATGTACACTTAATCAGAGTTCATGTAGAGACGATTGATCACAACTGAATATTCAACATGCCCAACATAGTCACTAGGTGTTGGAATCGTTTGATATCCAACGGTTTTGTGAAAATGTCGGCCAGTTGATCTTCGGTTGTGACGTAGTGCAATTCAATTGTCCCTTGTTCTACATGTTCTTTGATGAAGTGGTGGCGAATATCTATGTGTTTTGTTCTAGAGTGATGTACTGGATTACTCGTCATCGCAATAGCACTTTTTGAGTCACAATAAATGGGAATTTTATCAATATGAATATTAAAATCTCGTAGTTGGGTTCTCATCCACAAAAGCTGTGAACAGCAACTAGCGGCGGCGACATATTCTGCCTCCGTCGACGAAGTTGAGACACAGTTCTGTTTTCGAGACGACCAACTTACGAGTTTACCGCCCAAGAAGTGTGCAGCTCGTTGATCTTCGGTTGTGACGTAGTGCAATTCAATTGTCCCTTGTTCTACATGTTCTTTGATGAAGTGGTGGCGAATATCTATGTGTTTTGTTCTAGAGTGATGTACTGGATTACTCGTCATCGCAATAGCACTTTTTGAGTCACAATAAATGGGAATTTTATCAATATGAATATTAAAATCTCGTAGTTGGGTTCTCATCCACAAAAGCTGTGAACAGCAACTAGCGGCGGCGACATATTCTGCCTCCGTCGACGAAGTTGAGACACAGTTTTGTTTTCGAGACGACCAACTTACGAGTTTACCGCCCAAGAAGTGTGCAGCTCCAGAGGTGCTTTTTCTGTCCATCTTGCATCCTGCATAATCCGAGTCAGAGAATCCAACCAGCTTGAAGTCCGATTGAGTGGGGTACCACAAACCCAGATTGGGTGTCCCTTTAAGATAGCGGAGAATCTTTTAACAGCAGTGAGGTGGGATTCCTTTGGTGTTGCCTGGAAACGCGCGCAGATGCCTGTCGAGAGAACGATATCTGGTCGGCTAGCAGTGAGGTACAGAAGAGATCCTATTATCCCTCGATAGATGGTTTGGTCAACTGGAGCACCCGATGGGTCCGCATCGGGTCGGCCAGAGGGAGACATAGGTGTTGCAGCAGTCTTAGCATCCTTCATTCCGTATTTCTCGAGAATGTCATGGATGTATTTGGACTGGTTGATGAAGATTCCGTCGGGGAGTTGCTTTACTTGAAGGCCAAGAAAGAAATTCAGCTCGCCCATCATACTCATTTCAAATTTTTTCTTCATCAATTCTGCGAACTCTTCACATAGTTGTGGTTCAGTTGATCCAAAAATGATATCATCGACATAGATCTGTACAATCATGATGTCCGGGCCACTCCGCTTGGTGAAGAGGGTTGTATCCAGAGATCCTTTCTTGAATCCAGACTGAACGAGGAAATCTGACAGGACGTCATACCAAGCTCGGGGAGCCTGTTTTAGTCCGTAGAGGGCCTTGTAGAGTCGATATACGTGATGAGGAAACTCTTCGCTCAAGAACCCTTCAGGTTGATCAACGTACACTTCTTCTTTGAGAAATCCATTCAGAAATTCCGTCTTCACGTCCATTTGGTAGACTTTAAAGTTCTTGTGAGCAGCAAAGGCAAGAAACATTCGTATGGCTTCGATCCTGGCAACTGGGGCAAAGGTTTCATCGTAGTCGATGCCTTCTTGTTGGTTATACCCCTTAGCCACAAGTCTTGCTTTGTTGCGAATAACAACACCATCTTCATCCTTTTTGTTCTTAAAGATCCATTTTGTGCCGATAATGGACCTATTGTGAGGTCGTGGTACGAGTTCCCAAACTTGTAGGCGTTCAAACTGATTTATTTCCTCCTGCATTGCAATCAGCCAATCAGGATCATTGAGAGCTTCTGCTACTCGTGATGGTTCGACTTGACTGAGATAGCAAGCAAACAAACTTTCATTCATCGTAGCCGAACGTGTCGAAACACCGGATGTGGGATCCCCAATAATCTGATCGGTAGGGTGAGAGCGAGCCCAAAGTGGTACGTTGGTTTGTGAGGAGCTGGCCGCATTAGTGTCTACTTGAAACTCATTAGATTGGGGCCCGGTGTCCGAAGAAGAGATCTCAATCGTATTTAATTGAGAGGGTTCAGCATCAGGATCATCAATATTCCCAGGGTTGGGTAGAATGTCGTCTTCGTTAAGATTGAGTCCATCCATGTTTGGAGGAACGAAGTTATTGCCGGTAGCTGGTGGTGTAGGTGGAGTGGGTGCAGCGGTAGGTTGAGTGGTGGCGACGGGAGTCTTGGGAACTGGGTAGAAGTACTCGAAGAGCAGATCGAGATCCAATTCGCCACAATTGCCCTCAGATGAGGAAGTTCCCGCCATTGAAGGTTGACCTTTTGTCAACGACTGTAGAAGACCTGGTTCTGGACTAATATGAGCAGAAGCCATGAGGTCGCCTTCGCTTTCGTCAAAGGTGACATTTGTGCTCTCCATGACAGATCGTTTCTCCTTAAGATAGACTCTGTATGCCTTTGAATTCAGTGAATATCCAACAAAGATGCCTTCGAGAGCTTTTGGATCAAGCTTCCCAAGATGTTGGCGATCATTGGCCACAAAACATCGGCAACCGAAGACCCTTAGATAAGATATATCGGGGATACGACGGTTATTCAGCATCTCGTATGGGGTGCGGTTGAATCTCTTGTGGATGGAAGCCCGGTTCTGTGTGTAGCAAGCCGTTTGAATAGCTTCGCCCCAAAGAGAATGAGGAAGTCCGGATTGGATGAGAAGAGTCCTGGCAGCTTCAACTAGTGTCCTGTTCTTGCGCTCAACGACACCATTCTGTTCCGGTGTCTTCACAGCTGAGAACTGTTGAGTGATGCCCTGAGTGGCATAGAAGTCACTGAGCTTCGTGTTCTTAAACTCAGTTCCGTTGTCAGTTCTGATAATCCGAACCTTCTGTTGATGAAGTGTTTGGGATGTAACAACAAACTCGATGATTATATCAGGAACTTCATCCTTTGTACGAATGAGTTTCGTCCACGTGTAGCGTGAGAAATCGTCGACTATCACCAAAATATACCGTCTTCCTCCAAGTGTGGCCGTAGGCATTGGGCCACATAGATCCATATGTAAAAGTTCGAGGATGAGCTTAGAGGACGGTGTTTCCTTAGATACATGGGACGATCGCTTCATCTTCCCCAATTCACAGGCAGAGCATAGGTGTTCCTTATGATATGTCAGTTGGGGTAGACCGTTGACGAGTTTATTCTGACGCAGTTTGTTGATGGTCTTGAAGTTGAGATGTGAAAGACGACGGTGCCATAGATCGTTCAACTTGGGAGCGGCTCGAGAGAGAAGGCATATTGGTCGAGAGGTCTTAAGATTGAGTATGTAAAGATGAGACGTGCGTGTTCCAGAGAGAAGAGGTTGTCCCGAGGCATCTATAATTCTGCAGACGTCAGATTCGAAGAGAACCTTGTATCCTTTGTCGCAGAAACGACCAATGCTGAAGAGATTGTAGCTCAAACCCTCAACGTAGGAGATGCCCTTGATCGTCAGTTTGTCGTGGACGAGATCACCAGTTCCGAGAATTGGCGCCATTTGACTGTTTCCGAAGGAGACCCTTCCGAGATAGCGCTCGGAGAAGTTGCTCAACAGCTCCTTGTTCCCCGTCATGTGTGTGGAGCAACCCGAGTCTAGATACCACACATGACAGACCTGCAATTATCAGCAAACGTTGGGTCCCCGTATACGGACGGGGCTTTCTTGTGATACAAGTATAGATTTCATGCGCTTAAAGGGAAATGTGGTTTCTAAATCAGATTTTGTTGATTCTAATTTAGCTTTCCCTTTGTCAGTTGTTTGTTGATGTGGGGCTACATTCTTTCTAACCCATATTTTCCTAACTTGTGCTTGCATGTATGGTGCCTTATACATGTATCGGCGTGGGGGATGTGGGCCTACATTCTTTCTAACCCATATTTTTCTAACAACAGGTTGTTGTTTTCGTGCTTCGGTTTTGATTGCCTTTGGCCTGCGAGTAGTCGGTGAGTTTGCGTTTGACGACGAGAGACGTTTGCGCTTAACCTTAGGTTTAGGCGAGATGGGAGATGTCGTAGAGGAGGTTCGCTTGCGTGGTCGGAGTGTTGCATGTTCATGTGTGTCAAATTCATGAAAGCGTGGAAGAGCAAAATCATCACAGCAGCACATAGACATAAGCTTGGTAAAAGAAAGATAAGTTTTGGCAACATAGTTGTCTACGACCTTAGGACATTGGGATTCAGTACATAGAGAGGAAAGACGAATATAGGATGATCTTTTCTTCTTGTCATCGAAGAGCGGATTTGCCTTTGTCTGATACGAGCTGCCTTCCAGAGACGTCGAACTCACATTCCCTGTATCCATAAGAATACTAGAGTTAGTGTTAGAACATATGTCAGCTTCAGGAGTCATTTTCGCCGTCCTCTTACATTTACATGTTAGAATCGGGTACTTGACTTGATGTGGAGGGATAGTTCGTATTGGGAAATTTTTCTAGTGTGTAGATTTTGCTAAGTAGCTCATCTCGCTCTTTTGCAAAGGCCTTCCTTTCTACTTCTAGTTGTCGTTCAAGTTCTGCTATGAGTAGTAGTTTCTTAGGGATGTAAGTTCGAGATAGTACATCTTGAAAAGCATCTTCCTGTTCTTTGTTTGGAAGTAAGGTTTCGACATCCTCCGAGAGTGAGGATACCTTAGTCTTATCTCTATTGTTCAACTCTGTGTAGTCAAGCGCGATTTCTGCCCAATGGATGTTTTGTTCTCTTGTTTCTTCTGAGATGGCAGCGGAGGATGATCTCACAAATGGCTTAAGCTGCGGGGGAGCACCATTTCTTGTTTGCAAGAATGCAGTGTTGCACATGTTATATCTTTTAACTGCTAGCGGTGTTGGATTGCAATTGCTAGACAGTCCGATCCCCCCCCCCGTGCGTCGTAGAATTCTGTTTCTGCTGGTTGGTTCAATAGGCATAGGATGCGTGAGTTTTCGTTTCTGAGGTGAAGTTGCTCTTCAAGCTCTTTCACCTTGCGGTATAGCCTAACTCTTTCCTTCGTAAGTAGTTCATATTGGGAGGCCGTCAGGAGGCGAGAAGTTTCACATGAACTAATAGCCAGTGTAGTTTCCTTAACCTTAGTCTCACTTTGTTTGTTCTTGTTTTGCAGACGTTTGACTAAAGCTTCAGAGGCTTTTAGACGTTCGTTTGCACAGGCAAGTTCTTCTACTTTTAGACTAAGTAAGGCATAGTTGTTTTCGAATTTTAGCTTAAGTTCATCATAATCCCTAGCGTCTATGGTGGGTTTCTTAATGGCGTGTCGGTGAGTAAACACATCATCTAGGTGTGAGATTCGTACCTCAGACACAGCGTTGGTAGGAGTATTAGCTGTGTTTTCACCGGTGTGATCCATCTCCTCGTCCTCGTCATGTTCGACCAGCCTTGCCATGCAGCAATCTTCATCCTTAGGCTCCTCGTCTTCTGAAGTGTCATTCACCCATTCTGCTTCTTCGGTGAGTAGAGCTTTCCCACTTTCCACCTTGCGGGTCAATCTGGCCTTACGGTCGTAGTAGCCGGAGTCCTTCACGCGTGGGGCGTGGCATTCTTTGGCAAAGTGCCCCATTTTTCCACACCTAAAGCACTTCACGGACTTTTGAGGTGCGGAGTCCTCTTCTTTCTTTGTTGGCTTGGCTTCCTCTGTGGGAGTGGTCTTTTTGATGCCGCTATATGTTCTTTGGCGATTGGAAGAGGATGAGGATTTTTTTCCGATCTTCTTTGAGACCAACTTAGTGAGCATTGCCAGTTGCTTGCGTATATCACGAACATCTTCGTCTGATTCTGTATCAGCTTCGGATCCTGAAGAGGTGTCAGAAACAACAGCTGGTAGCTTCCCTTTGTTTTGTTTGGTCTTAGTGGTGGAAGATCGTTCATTGGTTTTGTTTGAGAGGAGGGCCAGTGGGTCGACTCGAGTGTTGGTGGACTGAGGTTGCACATAAGGAGCATAGGCAGACAGACTGTCATAAAGAGCATGGATGGAAGTGTTGGAGAGGTCCTTACTCTGAATATCATCACGATTGCATTGCCCCAATGGGGTTTGAGGCTACCAAGGAAGCGGTTATTGATATCGAATTTGTCCCTCGAGATCCTGGCTTTCTTGAGTTCATTGATGACCTTCAAGTATCGGAGGTATGTGTCGCGCAGTTCCTCTCCTTCATAGGCCTGGAAGTGTTCATACTGCGAGAGACATGCTGATTTCCTCCCCTGTGCACTTTCAGTTGTGCCAGCCATAATTTCAGCAAGTTCATCCCATATCTCCTTGGCAGTTGTGCAGCACTCAACGTGACCGTAGACCTCGTTTCCCAAAGCCTGGAAGAGGTATCCTTTGGCAGTCTCGTCGGCCTGTTCGCGAGCCAATTCATCCTCATTGATGGGACCTCTTGGAGTGCGGCGTTCATCCATGGGAGGATTTGCATTTGGCTGTGCAGGGACTATTGTCCAGAACTGTGCTGGGCCGTTGAAGATGGAGTCCAGAAGGTATTGAGAGAGTGGTGCGCCTTTGTTCCTGATGAACGTGAGGAACCGGTTTGTCCATATGCTGTAGTCGCCTTGTCGCAGCATCGGAGGCCTGGTGTCGGAGCCCACTATGGAGATGTCATACGTGGTGGACATGGTTGGTGCAGTCGAATCGTCCGTGGTTTTGATCTTTTAAAGATAAGAAAGTTAGTAACGAACGAGATGATAAATACGAGTTTAATATGTAGAGTTTTGAGAAGAAAATCGTTTAAAGAATTTCTTAGAACTAAGTGATCGTGTGTGACGGTCGATAATGTGTGAACGGAAATGTATTTAGAAATTAGGAGAAGTTCTAGAATTTAAAAAATCAAGGTGTACTGATCAAATCTTAAATCGGTTTGGAAAGATTTAACCCGAGAAAATTTTAACCCTAGAAGAAATTAATACGTTAGAGAAGTTCGCAAGTTGAAGAATTTCGCACGTTAAAAGGTTTAGCAAGATGAGAATTTTTGAGCTTCGCTAGAAAACTTCGTAACTTGTAAATATTTCGCTAGTGGAAAATTTTAAAGTTTCGCATGAGATTTTTCGCAAGTTATAAAGCTTTCGCAAGTTTGAGAAATTAAAGCTTCGCGAGAGAATTTTCTCAAGTTACAAAATTTCGCAATGGGAGGTGAAGTGTGGTTTTTTGGAAATTTTCGCAATGAGAAACTTTCGCATCAAGAGATGAACAGTATAAGTAAGAAAATTTCGCGTGTTAAGGAAACTTTCGCATCGAAAAATGAACACTATGGCCTTACAAAATTTTCTCGGGTATAATCATTTTCGCAGATAACAGGGTTTTAAAGCTTAGCAAGAAAGACTTCGCAAGTTGTAAAAATTTCGCAAGTTAAAAAAAATTTTCGCGGCCAAAGAAATTCTTGGAATAAGCTTTCTTGGATAAGGAATTTCTCGGATTATGAAGGTAAACAATTGCGAAAAAAGAAATTGTATAAGTGAAAGTTTCGCGGCTTTAAAAATTCTCGGGATAAAATTTCGCGGACAAGAAATTTTCAGGCTTCGCAAGAGATAATTTCGCAAGTTAAAGAATTTCGCAAGTTTGGAAAAAAATTTCGCAGCTTAAAGAAATTCGCGGAATGAACTTTCTTGGATATGAAATTTCTCGGATTTTAAAGGCAGGCAGTTGCGAAAAATGCAGTGTAAATGAAAGTTTCGCGGTTCAAAATTTCTCGGAATAAAATTTCGCAGACAAGAAATTTTCGCGGTTTTGAACGATTCAGCAAAAACTTTCGCGGCCAAGAACATCATCGTACTGTTCCATTGCCTTCATGCGTTTTGCCAGAAAATCGCCTCGTTCTCGCTCAAATCTCAACCAAAATCGCTCAAACTTGATCCTAAACTTCAGAAATTCTTCCCTAAACACATAATCGACCGATTTGTGAGCTAAAAACAACAAAAAAAGGATCAAATCGACCAAAAACAGAGAATGGCCGAAATGACTTTTTCTGGAAAATTTTTGCTTAAATCTTGCTCAAAACTCGTTAAAACTGATCCAAAAGTGTTCTAAAAACATTTTAGGCCTAGGATCGATCTGGGGAAAGGTTTTAAACACAAAAACAACACATAAAACCCCAAAACGAAACCAAAATGTCGAAACTAGTATTTTGCTCAAAACACCTTTGATCTTTCTCGGAATCGAACGAAACTGGATTCAAATCAATGCAGATCTATCCACGTTCGCTCTGATACCACTTGTTGGTCCCGAAATGCACCAAACAAGGAATCAAAGAAGCTAGATGGAATGAAAAGGGAGAGTTTCTCACCTTGTAGTGTGTGTAGTGTGTGAAAACGAGTTTTAGCTTTTTGATCTTTGATACCTTTCAAAGTGAGTTGGTAACACCTTATATACCACATTAACCCTAGGTATATTAAGGCCCAATCACTAAAAATAAAATAATTACAATTTAGTCCAAAGCCCAAGTTAAAGATAATTACATAATTAATCTCAAGACTTAAACTATTGACACAATCAATTAAATATCCTAACAGAAATAATATAATACGACTTAGGTACCTTATAAAGGCACAACACTGATACGACGATATTTATGTGTAAAGGTCGTACGTTAGGAGCGAACGAGGAGAACACTAAGTACGCTCGGACGACAGGTAAGTAGAAATCTAACTACGACACATAACTTGTTTTATGTGCCTAAATTGCGTGTTTACGTGCCTACGTGGTTTCATGAATTCGTGAAAATTGATTGAAGCATTTTAAGGTGGTAAGTTATGTTACGTTTACTTGCATCTGCATATGCATACTCACATGCACACACGAACTCGTGAGGGAGGGTCGTGGGACTGAGTGTGCATTCTATTATGTCGCTTGTATGCGACGAAGACCCGCCGATATAGGCCGGTGTGTCGACTCGCAGTTGAGTCACGGACGACTTCTATGGCACCCTATACGGCGTACGACGCCGGTATTTATGATGAGGCAGGAGGAGCCACCCAGGAAGGAGTGACCTAGCTATGCTAGCGTATGCTAACTGGCATAGGCAACTGCCCTGTTTGCGGAAGGAGCGACCTGGAAAGAGCGACCTAGGGGGAATCCTAGCGTAGGCTGCCAGCGTGGGCTACCGTTGACAGAGGGGACGACCTGGGAGGGTGCGACCTAGGGAAACCTAGCGTAGGCTACCCAGCGTGGGTCGCTGTCACGATCCTATTGAGGACATTGAGCTCTTAGTGGTGCATAGTAAGTGCGTCGTGGGCCCTGAGTGGTACTAGTATGAGTACTAGGAGCATTGGCGCGGATCGCCTTTGCTGAGTGTTGGGTGCATCGGCGTGGATTGCCTTTGCAGGGGAGTGACACGTGCATACATGCATGATTTCGGCTTACTGAGCCTCGGTGGCTCATTCCTTACGTTGTGTGTTGTAGGCACCGACGACCACGGTATGTGATCGTGTTGAAAGACAAGGCCGACCTTTTGAAGCTTCGTGCTGCTTTTGGGGTGGACGTGTGTGTGTGGATGATGACCTGTGAGGCCGGGTGCATAGGAGCTTTTCCTGTGCCGACACACCTTCACCTTTGTAGTTAGACCATGTCTGGAACATAATGTCCGACATGCATTCCTGTATAGAACGATGTTTCCGTTACGTAGATGGAAAATGAAAATTTTATATGCATTTCTGATGCAATTCACTACTCACAACTCGCTAGGCACATAGGAACACGCTAGAATATAGGATTAGGAGGTCGTGTCGTGACAAAACCACTAACAAGAACATCATTGAAAAGGTATAGCTTTATCTATATGTTTGTAGATCAGTTTTACGTTTTTATTTTAGGGAACTAAAGGGGGCTTATGAATCGAATTAAGGTATATTTTTTTGAGTGTTGTAATTCCTAAGGAAGATCTTGAATTTAGGTAGGTTACTGATTCTAGGGTTTTATTATAAGTCATACTAACATAAGAGTACACTTTGAAGAAGGAGGTAGCTTGAAGAAAATTTCGATCGGTGATAGGAATTCTCAGATGATGAATCTCGAAACCATGTTGAAACCCACTTCGAGATTTTGTGTTGAATGTCGACATTTTTGTATATGTTACTTCGACATCCATACCCATATCGAAATCATGTAGTGCGTAATGGAGCTCGAGATTCATCCTAAGAATATGTCGAAATCTATGTTTACCTATGTCGAGATTTATATTGAAAAGTATGTCGAAATCCATGTTTATATATGTCGAGATTTAGGTTGCTATACAACTCGAGATTCATCTTGAAACCGTTTCGAGATTTATCTTAAAAACCCTATCTAGAGATCATAGTCCATATCGAAATCCATTTGTAGGTACATGTCGAGATTATAATTCATGTCGAGATCTAACAAGGCTCAAATACCGTATCGAGATTTATTTCATAAGGTAGCTCGAGAATGTAGAACCATATCAAGATCCATATCGAGATGTTAGGGTTGGAATGTCGAAATTTTATTTAACATGCCGAGATTTAAGTCACTATACAATTCGAGATTCTCATGAATTTCAAAATAATATCTTTTCAATTTAGGTTAAAGTTCGAAACTTTAGGATTCCAAAATTCGTAAAAATCAAAACTAGGGTTTTCTAAATCAAGCCATGTTATGAAATTATGATTAGACTAACAAACCCTAATTTATTATGATTCTATACTTAGGGTTTGAAGATTAGCGACTTACCGTACGATAAGCTAAGTAGCTAAGGACACCAGGTAAGTGGAAATCACAACTACAACACGTAATTATATGTGTATGAAATTATGTGTCTATGTGCCTTTCATGATTTTATGTGACTTCTATGATTTCTATGTGGCGTAAATTTACGTGATTTTTATGTGACGAAATTATTCTATGAATATTGTACGCATGTAACATGATTCATGGCACGAGCATATGCACGTACGACTAGTATGAGAGTCAGGGAAATAGCGTGCATGAGTATAAGATCGCTTGAGAGCGATGTATATTTGCCTATATAGGCATTTGTGTCGACTCAATGATGAGTCACGGCTCTTCTATGCTACCACGGCAATTCACGAAGCCGAATTACCTGATTCACGAAAGGTAGAGGGAATACCCGTAGCGGGAGATGCAACCTGGAGGATGCGACTCGAGGGTATGAGCGGCACCGAGGCAACCTCGAGTGTTGGCGACCTCGTAGTAAGCTGCCAGTGAGAAGCGCCCGCGTGTCGGACCGCATTGGGATGGAAAGTCGCCTTAGAGTTAAACGAAATTTGTGTGCCCGGGTTAGCCTCTCAATGGGACTGCATTGGGATTGAAAGGCACTGTTAGCCTCTCAATGGGACCGCATTGGGATTGAAAGGCACTGTTAGCCTCTCAATGGGACTGCATTGGGATTGAAAGGCACTGTTAGCCTCTCAATGGGACCGCATTGGGATTGAAAGGCACTATTAGCCTCTCAATGGGACCGCATTGGGATTGAAAGGCGCCATAGGGATAAGCACAGATGGAGTACTATTCGGGTTTAGCCTCCCAGTGTGTGTACTATCACATATTTATACCCTTAGGGGTTTGAACTCTATATGGTGCATAGTAAGATTGAAAGCCGAAGGGGTCCAATTATGTTATGAAAGGTCAAGAAAAATGTGAGAAGTAGATAGCATTGGCGTGGAAGCCTTCGCTATTTAGGTCACGTGCATTGCATGCATGGTTTTCACTTACTGAGCTTTATAAGCTCATTCCACGTATTATGTGTTGTAGGTATCGAGCCCGACGCTGATGCGCGTCGAGGCTGAGGCAGGCTGACGGCGGTACTCCAGTGTCTTTTGAGGGCGAGGTTGTACATGGATGACGACCTGTGGAGCAAAGTTAGAATGTTTTGATATGATAGATATTTTGGGGCTTCAGCCTTTGTATGATTACGACGACGTAGGTTACGTTTGTCGTAATATATCATATCATAGGAAAAAAAAATTGTTAGACGGGTCTTCCGCGACTTAGGTTGCAAAAATCCGCTGAGTATGATTAGAAAGTGAGGGTCGCCACACTCGCAGAAAGATATAATAAACGGCCAATCATAGAACGATATAATGTTGGATCAACATTATGTCCAACATTATATTCACCTACCTTCTGTGAAGATCCCATAGGGGTTTTCATTACCTTGGCGTTGTCTAAGCCAAATTTCTTCACAATATTCTTGGCATACTTCTTCTGAGACATAAAGATGTCTTCTTTGCTTTGCTTAACCTGTAGGCCTAAGAAAAACGTTAGTTCACCGATCATACTCATCTCAAAAGAGGAAGTCATAGCTTGGACAAATTGATCATACATAGATTGAGAAGTAGACCAAACACAATATCATCAACATAGATCTGAGAGATTAAGATATCGTCTTCACCTCTAACAAATCCAAAGTCCAAAGAATGAAGTAAGTCTACCATGCCATGCTCAAGGGGCTTGCTTAAGACCATAAAGGGCCTTTTGGAGTTTAAACACATGGTCAGAATGATGTGGATCTTCGAATCCCTTGGGCTGCTCAAAATATATTTCTTTATCAATATAGCCATTTAAAAACGCACCTTTAACATACATCTGATGGAAGGTAATGTTGAGCCAACATGCAATAGCAAACCTAACTATGGGAGCAAGGTCCTATCAAAATCGATACCCTCGACTTGGGTATAACCTGCAACTAAACGAGCTTAATTTCTAAACTCTACCACGCTCATCAGACTTATTTTTAAAGATCCACTTCGTACCAATGATATTCACATAAATGTGTTTAATCTTGCTGAGCTGGGTTTAAAACTGCAGTCCATTGTTGTAACGTTAACAACGGAAGCAGAATATGTCACAGCGACTAAAGCTAGTAAAGCGGCAAAATGGTTGAAGATGTTGCTGGAAGAACTCGGCCACAAATAAGAGAATAGTGTTCTCTATTGTGATAGTCAGAGTGTATTTTTGCATCTTATGAAGAATCAACATATCATTCAAGAACCAAACACATTCGGGTCCAATACTACTTTGTTCGTCAACAAGTGAAAGAGGGTAAAACAGCCCGCTCTCGGGACCTGTTGGGTTGGGTCCACCACACTCCGACTGATAGACTGGCCCGACTGTATCACCATTAGCCTTCTAGTGTGCTATGCACTATACGCACCCTGAGCTACTTTCTAGGGGGTCACCCATCCCAGTGCTACTCCAAGTCGAGCACACTTAACTTTGAAGTTCTTATGGATGGAATCCTGAAAAGGAAGGTGCTCCTTTGGTGGTATGAGTAGCACCATCAAGTCTCTAATACTATTCCTTGACTTTACACCGCTCATACAATGCCCAGTCTCGGAATCCCTCTCATTCGGGTAAGGGATCGGTTCATTCATGTACCCCTCCGCCTAGAAGCCTACCAGGAGTTGCTCCTTGTCCGTGCACCTCTCTGGCACCGGCGATCACTCCCTGTGGCGCCCCACGCCACTACACTACTATACGACTCTAAGACTAATACAATACGACTTCGAGAAAATAAAACGCAAGAAATCCGTTTGAAAATCGTCGATAACACCTGTACTCGACCAATCAAAACCTTCTCACCCGAAAAAATTAGACTCGTAACTGATAGTGAAATAACTTTACCTTCAAAAAGGAATAATTCTCCCACAACATTCAAACTGACAAACTACACAGCCCGACTCGACCATATATAAGCATACATAGAGATGTCCAAAATATGACCAGACACAGTTCAACGCTAAGTAGAAAACTATACAAACCCAAAACAAAAGAACTCGCTCGCCCACAAGTCGTCATCCATTTACACGTCACCTCAAAAGTCTGCGGGAGCTTCAACAGCTAGCTCGAAAGTGAGTAGCATACAACATCATCGGGCTCACCTGCAACACATGAACGACGTGAGCTAATTGCTCAGTAAGCGAATGCCATGATAATTTAAACTCGTGTAAAATATGATTGGAACTATATCGGCCTGTGATATGAATACCTCGTGTGATTCAAATGCAACATTGTATGATATATGTCACTCATGCTCTCGTAACTATGCAGTCATACCCTCATAACGATTCACTCAATATGGGCCCTGAGACCGAATACTACGATACCGAAGAGCTCAATCAATATCAATGAGGCCTATAAATATCAATGTTGCACGGTCTTTTTCACCCGTCCAGAAAATAGCTGCATGGTCTTTTTCACCCGTCCAGAAAATAGCTGCACGGTCTTTTTCACCCGTCCAGAAAAGACGTCGTCACGTCATGCCAATAAAGGGCGCCGTACCGCCAAAAAGGGGAAGGGCTCGAGTGGACCATCCCGTCAAGGCGGTCTTCTTCACTACGAGATTCCCTCGCATATCAGAGTATCGTCTCACAAAAGGACATAATACTCCTCACAAGATTAGTCTCGCCCAAAGCGACTACATGAAAATCCTCTGCTCAATCGCCAGTCGCCCAAAGCAGCATAAATGACTCGATGTAAACGAATCAATCCCCAAATGCATGGCATATAAATATTCATATTCGAAACGATAGTTAGTGCCTAAGAACATACATCACAAATTGCTTGAGTTAGCAAATAGTTCAACTTAAATCATATAAGGTCATATCTCAACAAATAATCAAAACAACGTATATGGCGACTCGCGCCTGGGCACGATTATTAATCCCAAATAATTCGTACCCCCCAAATAATCACATAAATAATAGCATATATATCACAACAAAACAATTAAAGCTAGGTTCATGTGTCGTAGTTGCGGGGGACAGTCGCTTACCTTTACGCGTCATTTCTATACCGAGTGTCGTAGTTCCAACTAGAAGGCTAGTGACTATGCTTATATATGTTTTCTTCACCGTAGCCTTAATAGCCCAAATGTAAAGTATGCGGATTTACGTTCTTGTTCTTGTTCATGACGTCATGAAGATGTGTAAGATGGAGAATAAGTGATGATTGAGGGTGGGATAAGATCACGAATGAAATAGGGTTTTTGCATAGATGACTATGGCAGTTAGTTGCTTTTCCTTGCTCATTACGTTAAATAATCCTTATCATATTAATACATATATACTTATAAATTATTGTATAAACATTATAATTCCAAATGAGCTCATACGTTAGATATACTCATTCATATTAAGTTATATATTTTAATATTGATAACTAAGATACTAAGTTAATTTTTGTACTTGAGTAAATAACTTGCATAAGTTTATGAAAATCTACTCACATAAATATTGGATAATATATTACCCATACACGTGTAACTAATTATACCTAGAAATCGACACGTTTAAATAGCGGCTTTTACTCGCAGACACGTATAATTAGTAGTACATAGTAATTGACACGTGTATTATTTCTCTACACGTATCGCACAGAAAATCGACTGAAATAAATAGACTAAAAATTTCTAGTTAGCTTCTAAATATTTCTATACTATTTCTCATACCAAAATTCCTATGATTTATTAAAATGCTGAAATTAATAACATGCAATTCCTAAAAATGCACATAACATACAAGGCAAATAGTTCAAATAATATGCATAACAGGCACATATTATATTAGCACGTAATTCAAATAAGATAGAGAATGCAATGCATGATTCATATTGACCAAACAAGGGTTAGGAATTGTCCGGGTATGACATCCTCCCCTCCTTATAAAAATTTTGCCCTCGAAATTTCACTTACTGAATAGGTGAGGGTATTTGGTTCGTATATCGTCTTCTCTTTCCCATGTAGCCTCTTCCGTCAGTTGATTTTGCCAGCGCACTTTGACTAATGGGATTTCCTTATTCCTAAGACGTTTCACTTCTCGGGCCAATATTTCCACGGGTTGTTCTTCATAACTCAGGTCCGGGTTCAATTCCAATGGTCGTTCCTTTATAACATGAGATGGATCTGAGACATATTTCTTTAGCATCGAGACGTGAAAAACGTTGTAAACTTGGGGTATAGATGGTAGATCAAGCTTGTAGGCGACATCCCCTATTCTCTCGATTATAGCGTAAGGACCGATGTATCTTGGACTAAGCTTTCCCTTCTTCCCAATCACATGATACCTTTCGTAGGTGCAACTTTTAGAAACACCTGATTCCCAACTTCAAATTCCAATGGTCTTCGCCTTCTGTCTGCGTAACTCTTTTGTCGACTTTGTGCCGCTTTCATTCTGTGTTGAATTGGAACAACCGCTTCGCTCATCTCTTGAATCATCTGATGGCCCAAAACTTTTCTTTCACCAACTTCATCCCAGTGAATTGGTGATCGGCATTTTCTCCCATACAAAGCTTCATAGGGAGCCATTCCAATACTTGTGTGGTAGCTATTGTTGTAGGAAAACTCGATCAAGGGTAGGAACTTACTCCAATGTCCTTGAAAATCATGTACGCAAGCTAGTATCTTCTAAGGTTTGAATTGTCCTCAACAACTGCCCATCAGTTTGAGGGTGATAGGAAGTGGTATAAGTCAACCTCGTTCCAAGTGCCTTCTGCAGACTCTTCCAAAATTTGGATAGAAATCTTGAATCTCGATTGGAGACAATAGACATAGGCAGTCCATGTAGCCGTATGATTTCCTGAATGTAGAGTCGTGCGTATTGATCAATCGAATAGGTTGAAGCAATTGGTATGAAATGAGCAGATTTCGTAAGACGATCCACCACAACCCATATAGCATCATGATTCTTTGTTGCTTTGGCAGCCCAACCACGAAATCCATTGTAGCTGCTTCCCATTTCCATTCAGGAATGTACAATGGCTGAAGTACTCCACCCGATCTTTGATGTTCTGCCTTCACTTGCTGACAAGTCAAGCATCGTTCGACAAAAAGTGCAACATCCCTCTTCATGCCTGGCCACCCAGTAGTATTGTATTAGGTCTCTATACATCTTGGTTGATCCTGGACATACCGAATAGGTGTCGAATAAGCTTCCGTCAGGATTTCTTTTCGAAGTGTCTCCTCGTTTGGTATGTAAAGCGCCCTTTGAATCGCAGTACATCGTCCTTTGATAAATCTAAGCCAGTCTGTTGCCTTGCTTCGACCGAGTTCTTCCTTAGAATGAAAAATTCATCCTCTTGTTGTCGTCGTTTGATTCTTTCAAATAGAGTCGGTTGAAGTGATAAAGCGGCCAATTTGACTTCTAATTCGCCCGTCGAATAATCCCAATGTAATTGATGCGTCCCAAAAAATCGCCTCCTCCGCGTTGGCGCATAAATCAGCCTTTTGCTCCCGTCGCCGCCGTAGAAGGCCTGAAACGCCAAAGAAAATGAGCTAGAAAGACACCGTTTCGGCGACGCCCCTCCGACGCTCAAGTCAGATATATCATCGTTGATCATAAACGGGTAATTACAGGTGTTAGGCGTAAAGGACAGTTTTTGTGTTCGTAAAGCATACCTGCGAAATGACTCGGCTATTACCTCTTATACTAGCCTCGCCTTGACCTGGTCATCACCCAAGCCCGCTTCTTTTGCGGACCTCTCGCAGCAACGTGGTTCTCCCACGTTCTTCTCACGTTCTCCTTACGAAGCGCGACCGGCTCGACCTGCCCACTTTGTGTCTTAGGATTTAGTTGTTCGGCTCGTTCATGTCGACGTGCTCGGATCTTCCGCACTGACGTGCTCGGGTTGCTCATGCCGGCGTGCTCGGGTCTCCAGTTCCTTACCTTCCTTATCTTTATTTTATCCCGTATCTCGTTTTTCAATTGTTGAAAACGGCGGTTGACTTAGTTGCTCCTTCCCTCGTATCCGTTCTGGCGCGAGTTCCTCGGTCTCTGTCGAGTTCCACCGTTGAACCTAACACCCAGAAACTCAAAAACACGTCAGAAGGGGGCCGGGTTGGTGCGGCGTAGCCCCTCCGATGCTTAAGTCAGAAAAATGGGTAGAGAATTGGTGCTCTGGGCTTGTAAATCAGTTTTTAGCGTTATGGTAACATACCTGAGAAATGATATAACTGCCGCTATTTATACTAACCTCATGTCGTCGCTGCCTTGACATATTCTCCACCCTGGTTTGCCTTTTTTTGCTGACCTCCACTGAGAACGTGATTCCCCTCCACGATCCCACGTTCTCCCTTCCTCTTCCTACCCTCAGTTTTCTTCCTCATTTCCCTACTTTGTCTGCTCGGCGGGAGATTACCTTGATCGGGCGTCCTCCTGCCTCGCCCATGGAGCCCTCGCCTTACGCGTTCCTGCTTTCCTGATCTCCACGCTCTCCACCGACTCGTCCTCACGCAAACCTCCTCGGGTTCCCGACTGATCTTCACGCTCTCCACCGACTCGTCCTCACGCAAACCTCCTCGGGTTCCCGACCTCCTCGACTCTCTTGATCTTTTCGTTCTGTCCCATCCGTTGTCCCTTTTCCCTTGAGGCACAACTAGGCCTCTCGGTTCCTTCTCGGGCACAGCTGCCTCGTCTTGGCTACCCCCTCTCGGGCCATTACTTTTTCTCCCAGGATAACTCTTCGGGCCTCCCTTACTTCTTTCGCGCTCTCCCCCCTCCTTCACTGATCATTTGATGATTAACGTTATTTTATCGTTAGCTATAAAACCCAAGGGTAACAATAGTCCCCCCCCTAAAATAGTCCAAAAAGAGTGTAACGAGTATTTGGACGTTAGCTATCGGTAAAATAACCAGTCGAAAGGCCATTTGGTCTTTCTCGAGGAACCTTCTCGGGTATTTTAATACCCTTCCTCCTGCTCCTTGGTGGGCTCTCGTTGGGCCATGTCGCACTTTCCTTTGGGATGGAAAATCGCCGCCCTCTTCACTCGTGATTGGACAGGCACAGGTGCGTGCCGTTAGCAGAGAAGCCTGAGCATCCCATCTTCTTTTTCTTTTATTTTTCTTTTCTCTTTTATTTTTATTTTCTTCCTTATTTTCTTTTCGTTCCCCCTTTCATAGGGTTTTCATCGTTCCTTTCCCCATTTCATCTTCTCTCATTCTCTCTCTATCCTTGGCGAAGAACTCCTCTGCGTAACAGTTTCTCCCTCAAATCGGCGTATTCATCTCTCCCCTACTCCGATCATCTTCGTCTTCATCATCTTTGGTAAGTTATTTCGCATTCTCCCTCTTTCCTCTGTTATTTTAATTTCATCTTTTCGTTTTTGGGTTTTGCATTTGCCACCATAGATAGCGTTTCCGAGTTTTCCCTTTCCTTCTCTCGTTTTTGTTTGTTACTTTACCCTTTCTTGTTTGCGTCTGCGTTTATCTTGTTAGTCCTTCTAGGATATTAACCCTCCCTGATCATGAATGACGCCACGACCTCGTCCTCCTCGAATCGATCCTTTGTCCTTTCCTCTCCAAGCGGCCCAGACTCCCTCTCTTCTTCTTTATCGCTTTTCGCTTCATTTCTCAATGCCATGGAGATCCTGAGTAAATTCCCTGACCTCGATATTTCCCCCCCAGATTGTAGGGTACCCGAGCGAGAAAGTCTATCTCCGAGCTTTGGCCGACTGGACCTTGCAAATGGAAGAATTCCGCGAGGAGATCAAGCTCCCCTGGCATGAAGTCAATATTTCCTCTCTTCGGGCATCTCACATCCCTCTGATTTCGAAGTCCGGATTCCCGAGCCTCGGGACGTAGTCAGCGGCCCTCCCGAAGGATTTCATACCTTCTTTTTGGATCAACTGGACATGGGCCTCCGCCTTCCTCTGGCCCCCTTCATAGCTGAACTCTGCAATCACTACCAAATATCCCCGAGTCAACTGACTCCCAACTCTTACAGTCTTCTCCTTTCTATGGCGATTCTTATTGAGTATTTCCACCTCCCTTCTCTCTTTCCCTCCTTCTCTTTTTTTTGAAGATAAACCAGAAAGAAACCGGCAAATTCTTCTTCTCTTCCACTGCTCCTAAGGAGTTCCTTCTCGGGAACCCCTCCTCTCACAAGGGATGGATGAAGAAATTCTTCTACGTCCGTTCACCCGAGGGGAGTCCCGAGAACAATACCACTGATGAATGGCCCAAGGCCGCCTCTGTATCCAGCCCTCTTCCTCTTGCCCCCGATTCAGAAGTTGAGAGGTTCATGGGTATCCTCGGGGATCGGAGCTTCAGCGCTCCCGAGCTCGTGAAGGATGATTTACTCTGCCATTTTGGTTATTGTTCCAAAGGGCTAGAAGTAGATTATCTAGGTATATCTTATCAATTTCCTACTTCTCTCCCTCGACTCCGTCTCTGACTTGATCTCTTCTTTATTCCTGATAGATTTACGCATGGACCTTGCCGACCTACTCAAGATACAAGAGCAAATGAAGAAGGGTGGCCCTTCTCAAGCTCCCCCTCCTGCCTCCGTCGCCCGAGCTCTCAACAAGGGCAAAGGTAAGACTCCGGCCTCCTCCTCGGGATCCCCGAAGACGACCTCGAAGAGGAAGGCGTCGGCTGCCCCGGGCAGCTCCGCCACGAAGAAAACCAAATCGAGTACTCAAGCCGGCGCGGGCTCCGCCGAGGGCTCTCCGTCCCCTATGGATCCCGTCGAGCAGCCGGATTATTTCCATCGTCCTCGTGGGGCCCAATACGTAGAATATCTCCGGGGTTTCCGGAACGAGGCCAACCAATCTCACCTCTCGAACATGAATCCCCGGTAATTTTTTCCCCTTTTTGCCCAACACATGGGTCAGGTACCAATTTTTCCTTTTATCTTCTCATCCGTTTAGCACATCGTCCCCCCTTCGATCTTGATTAGTCCTTGTGCATCTGTCAGAGTTTTGCTTGTGGTGCCGAGGCCCTGGAGAGGATGATTTTTATGCACGAGGATTGCATCGCACTCACCAATTCTGAGAAGAAATTGAGAGAGGAGCTAGCTCGGGTCAAGGAGGAAGCCAAGTCAAGGGAAGTCGAACTGAAGAAACAAGTGAAAGAGGCTCGCGCTGAATCTGAAAAGGCGGTGAAAGCTCTATCCAAGGAGACAGGGGCTCGGGAGGAGGCAGAGCGGAATTTCCGTGATCTGGAAGAGGTCCTCGAGCGGGATTATCTGCCCAGGGAAGCTTATGGGAGGCAAGTCGTTACCTATTTTAAGTACGGCTTTTGGGGCTATCTTCGTCAATTCCGGAAGGCTGGCTTTGTTCGCTATAAGTTCAAGCTTGACTTTCTAAACGCTGATCGAGCTTTGGCCGAGTGCCCCCCCCCCCCGACGGCTACAAGCCAGAGTCAGCGGCTCAGGCGGGCTCGGAAGATGCCGTTCTCGAGGAAGTGGCAGCCACGCCCTCGAGTGGAGAAGAAAGGGAAGACCCCCAACTCCCAGCTCAAGCCTCTGAAGAGACCGAGAAGCAGCTCGACGAGAAACCCGAGGAGATCCCTAAAGTCCCCGAGTCCATCACTGATAGAGTGGAGCCAACCCCCGAGGAGGTGACCCTTGGCACAGAGGAGGGACAGCTTACTTCCCTTGTCGAGTCGGTGACGGTTGGGATGGAGGATATAGTGGTGGAGCCTCATCAGGCCGGATCGGCCGCCCCATCTTAAAAAATCCTGTTTATCTTAACAAACCAACTTCTGTTTTGTTCTTTTCTCGCTTGCCTTTTTTATATTCGGACGTTGTCTTAGTATCACTTTTAGCCTTTGGACAATATTATATTAGTGTAATCGTATGTTTTTCCTCGACTCCTCGCGTATGTTTTCCATAGCTTATCCTCCCATCGATGTTCTCGAGCATGTCTTATTTTCGCTTAATCGAAACACGTCGCCGTCTTTTAAACTTTATAAACTAAAAATCCAAACGTCCCACAGATGAGGGGTTGATCCCTCGTTATGTCCGCTGGGACATTCCCGATAAGCCTGCGATGAGTTTTGCACGACGTCCTTTCGAAACGATGCTTGGGGGCTCTTCTTGGCTCTCTAAGTTCTTGGTTTTCGGTTAGGGAATCATTCCCGATTATCGCATATTTCAAAATTCGAAAATTCCTACCTTGGAGAAACCCGACATATCCGGGCGGGTTGACCGCGTGAACTGCAAACTTCTTCCAGACATTATCCACTCGGATCAACGGCTCCAAATCCTTTCTACTCGCACTTATCCCGATTTGAAGCTTCGAATTTCTAGTTTGGAAACCCGAGATTCCCGGGGCCATCTTTCTATAATTCGACTAGTACTTAGTCGAACCTCTGTAGTCTCATATTCATTCGTGAGCTTAACCTGCCTATTCCAGATTTCGGTGTTAGGTTTCAGCATTTCTTTTCCCCAGCGCTTGCTTCCATTTACTTATCGTCATGCGAAACTATTGTTCTTCTTGTTTCTTTTATCTTTGACTCAGTTTGTAGATGGATAACCCCACGACTACGCACCCTCAGCCCAGGGCGAACCCCTACCGGCCCACTCGGAGTTTGAATGCTCCAAATCGCCCCCTTTGGGACTTTTGGGAGGATGCAACGGGCTTTACATCAAACATGAACGCGGATTTCCCGCACAGGGAGGGACAACTTATTGGGGCTCCTCATTCCTATAGGGAATCCTCACCCGGGAGGTTCCGACCAACTCCTCGTTTCCTTCTGGAGGCCAACGGCGCTTCATCTCGCCAGTTCATGGAGAACTTCTTGGATCCCGATGAGAAGCGGCGCTTGGCAAAATTTTCTGATTCCAACTTCTGGGATTGGTGGGCTTTAAGCGAGAGTCGGGTTAGTTACCTCAACCTCTGCCCTTCACATCTTTCGTCCCTCTTTCTTGACCTTTTTCCATTAGTCCTTTTCACTTTCTTGCGAGGGACTTCGACGTTGCGCTCAGCAACGTGCCTTACTCCGGTATTATGAGGACGCATGCACCCAATTAACTACCTTTTTGGGTGAGAAGGATCGGTAAATCCCTGAGCTAAAGGAGTCGTTGGCTGATTCTCTTGCCGAGAACCAGGATACTCGTTCAAAATTCTTAGGGAAACATAGTCGGGCTCGACTCCCTAGCCGTGAAAGGCGTGCTTTCTCCCCTTACCCGGGCAAGATCTCGGAGTTAAGACGTAGGAAGATCTTTCAAGATGGAGAGGCCTTTACCTCCTCGGGAAACCGACGCCTGGGGACACCTTATGCTCGAGAGATGAGGCGATAGACTTTCCGTATATCGCCTCTTTATTATCCAGTTCTGTAAATGGGGCTCCTAGTTTTTCATAGATTTTACTTCTTTATATTCGTATTTTGTACTCTATTCTTTGTCGCGCCTTCAATTGTTTTCGACCTGGTCCACAATCGCGCCTTATTCGGAGATTTTCTTCACTCTCGCAGGTGATCGGGCCTCATCCGAGGACCTTTCTTCCTTTTCATTTGGAGATTTTCTTCACCCTCACGGGTGATCGGGCCTCGTCCGAGGACTTCTCTTCATTTTTGTTTGGAGATTCTCTTCACCCTCATGGGTGATCGGGCCTCATCCGAGGACTTTTCTTCATTTTCGTTTGGAGATTTTCTTCACCCTCACGGATGATCGGGCCTCATCCGAGGACTTTTCTTCCTTTTTGTTTGGAGATTTTCTTCACCCTCACGGGTGATCGGGCCTCATCCGAGGACTTTTCTTCCTTTTCGTTTGGAGATTTTCTTCACCCTCACGGGTGATCGGGCCTCATCCGAGGACTTTTCTTCATTTTCGTTTGGAGATTTTCTTCACCCTCACGGGTGATCGGGCCTCATCCGAGGACTTTTCTTCATCTTCGTTCTCCACGTTCTTTCGGACATAATTAACTTCATTCAAAATATACAAGGGTAAAACGGGCAGCCCTCTTCTGCGTCACTCTAGCATGAATCTTGTCCTCGGGTAGGATCTGTTTCTCAAGATAGCGATAGATGTTATACCGCCCATCTTCGGGCTCTAGTTCCCTCGCTTCCTCGATCTGGTGAATCTGGGGCGCTCTTTCCACTTTAGTTCCACCTTCGGGCATACTTAACGCACTGGCCCACTTAGCGATTCTGTCCGCCTTTTCGTTTTCTTTCCTATTGATAAATTCCAACTTAACCTCTTCGAACTTTTCCTTTAGCTTTTCGAAAGACTTCGCGTATTCTGCTAAGCTGTCCTCTTTGATAGTGAAATTTCCTCCAGTCTGTTGGACTACCAGCTGTGAATCAGAATATAAAGTTACTCGTGTCAGGCCCATATTTATCGCTGTCCTCATCCCGAGCAGGAGGGCTTCGTACTCGACTTCATTGTTGGAAGCTCGGAAGTCCAATCTTACCCCCAAGCTAGTCTCTTCGCCCCAGGGCGAAATGATTACCAGCCCGACACCGTTTCCGAATTGACAAGAAGAACCATCCATGTAGATCTTCCACATCTCGACTGGCTCTTCTTCCGCCATCTCAACGATGATATCAGCCAGGGCCTGAGCTTTGATGGCGACTCGGGGCCGAAATTGGATGTCGTACTCTCCCAACTCCAACCCACTTAATCGATCTTCCTGAGATGTCCGGGCGAGTCACTATGACCCCCAGCGGGCTATTGGTCATAACCACGATCGGGTGTGATAAGAAATATGGTCTTAACCTTCGAGCTGTAATCACCAAGGCCAGCAATAATTTTTCTTGAGGAGTGTATCGAACCTCCGCTCCTTTTAGAAGGTGGCTGAAGAAGTAAACCGGTTTCTGCACTTTTTCCTCTTCTCAGACCATGACCGAACTAACAGCTCGGGGGTGGTGGAGAGGTAAACTGTGAGTTCTTCCTTAAGCTTTGGCTTGTTCAACACCGGCAGCTCCTTCAAATATTCCTTCAGCTCCTGGAAGGCTTTTCGCACTCAGGCGTCCACTCGAAATTCTTCACCTTTCTTAATACCTTAAAGAGGGGCATAATTCGCTCGGCGGATCGGGGAATGAACCTGGACAAGGCCATGATCCTTCTCGTCAGTCTCTGGACCTCGTTCAGGTTCTTCGGGGAGGCCATATCGGCAATGACTTCACTTTATCGGGATTAGCTTCAATGCCTGATCGAGTTACCATGTACCCTAGTAACTTGCCCGACCTCACTCCGAACGTACACTTAGTCGGATTCAACTTCAGCCCATACCTCCTGGCTGTGGCAAAGGTCTCTCGAAGATCATTCAAGAAACTCTCTTCCGTCTTGGACTTGATCAAAATATCGTCCACGTATACTTCTACGTTCCTCCCAATCTGAGCTTCAAAAACTCGATCCATCAACCTCTGGTACGTGGCTCCAGCGTTCTTCAACCCGAAGGGCATAACCACATAACAAAAGGTTCCCTCCGATGTAATGAAGCTGACTTTGGGCTGATCTTCCTCGGCCAACCCGATCTGGTGATAGCCCTGAAAGGCGTCGAGAAAGCACAAGAATTCGTGTCCGGTGGTGGAGTCCACCAGCTGATCTATCCTTGGTAACGGGTAGCAGTCCTTTGGGCATGCCTTGTTTAAATCCCTAAAGTCAACGCACATTCTCCATTTCCCTGCCGACTTAGGGACCAGCACTACGTTAGATAACCAGGTTGGGAACTGAATCTCGCGTATGTATCCCGCCTTCAACAATTCCCCGATCTGCTCCTTGACTATAACGTCCTTCTGTGCTCCCAGATGCCTTTTCTTTTGGAAGACTGGTCGGACGGTAGGAGAGATGTTCAATCGATGTTCTATTATATCCCGAGGTATTACCATCAACTCGCTCGCCAACCAGGCAAACACGTCCTCGTTTTTCTTCAGTTGTTTTATGAGGTCGGCTTTCAGCTCGGGCGACAGATCTCGGGCGATCTTAACCATTCCGGAGGGGGGTCTGATAATGACTTCCTCTATTTCGCCCCCGGCTCCCACTTCCTGAACGGCGTGTATGGCATAGAAAATTCCTCGGTTCTTGGGGGTGCTGTCCCGTCGAGTTTTCAGGGACTTTAGCTCAATTCTCACTTCTTCCACGTAACACCTACGCGCCACTTTTCGATCTCCTAATACTTCTCCCACTTGACCTCCCACCGGGAACTTCATCTTCTGGTGTAAGGCGGAGGCGATTGCCGCGAACGAACTCAGCGCTGGACGTCCTAATATGACGTTGTAGGATGATTCCATATCTACCACCAAGAAGGGGGCGATTCGGGTCTTTTTCAGTTCGCCCGAACCCAACGTCAGAGGTAGCTGAATTAGGCCTATGGCCTCGATAGCGTGCCCTGTGAAGCCGAACAGTGCCGTTTCTACAGGATCCATCAGATACTTCCCTAGTTCCATCTGATCCATGGTTTTTTTGAAGATGATATTCACTGAGCTCCCATTATCGACAAACACCCTCCCTACGTCGTGATTGGCTATCTCAGCCCGAATCACCAGGGCATCCTCGTGTGAATCGTCACCCCCATGGAAATCCTCGGGCCCAAATGAAATGACGGGCCCCGACCGTTTGTGTCCCGTCGCCACTTCCCAGTTTTCTAACTTCTTCACCTCGGCCTTCCTGGCTCTGTTCGAATCCCCAAGCGCAGGTCCTCCCGATATCATGTTAATTCTGCGCGGAGGTACGTGCGCTTCGGTGGGTGCTCGAGGGCGTCTAGGAGTTCGTCGATCATTTCTTCGTTCGTGGTTGGCTCTATTTCCCTGGTGGTGATCGAGGGCGTTTAGGAGCTCGGGGGAGTCGTGAAACCTACCCCGTGGCCTACCGCTTGCGTACGCTTGGTTCTTCCACTGTCTCTGCTCATAGTCCCTCCTAAAATACTTTCGCGGGGCGCTACCTTCTTCTCCCACCACCAGCTCCGCTCGGGCTTCCGAATTGGTCGCTATGAGTCTCTCAAGCTCATCGTTCAAGTGAAAGCAGGCCTCAGTCGTGTGGCCATACTCCCGATGGAATTCACAGTATTACTTGGACACAGGGTTTCTGGGTCCATCCTTGCTCTTAGCTGGCCTCTTGACGGCGTATCGTTCTTCGCATATTTCTAACGCCCGTGTTTTGTTTACCTTCCACTGGGTGTTGTTGGGCCTAGATCCTCTTTGGATTTCTTCTCGAGGTTTTTCTTCCTTAGGGCCCACGGGTTGGGCTGGTTCTCGCGCGACGTCGACTGTCCCTATCGCTCTTTTCTTGTCTCCTTTTTTGAAGTTGTGCGCCTCCTCCACCCTCACATACTTTTCCACTCTAACTATCAGGTCTTCCACGGTACTCGGGTACTTTTTCACCAGTGACCGGTAAAGGTCTCCCTCTTTCAACCCATTATGAAATGCCCCGATCAACAAGTCTGAGGTGGCGGTCGGGACCTCCATCATGGTTCGATTGAATCGTTTCAAGTAATCTCGCAGGCTTTCCTGGTCTCCTTGTTTCATGTTCAATAGGTTAACCGCCGAGAAGGGTCTCCTTCGACTACTGGAGAACTGTCTTAAGAATGCGCGGGTGAAGTCTGTGAAGCTGTGAATTTCGCCCGGGGGTAACATAGTGAACCACTGTTGGGCTCCTTTCGCGAGGGTTGTGGCGAACACCCGACACTTGATCGAGTCTCCCAACTGGTAGAGTGCCGCGTTTCCGTCGAAGCTGGCCAGGTGGTCCTCGGGGGGTCCTGATCCGTCGTAGCGACTCATATCCAGGAACCTGAAGTTGTTCGGTAAGGGAGCGCGAAGGACCTCCTCCGAGAAGGGGGAGGCTCGCTGGATCGGGAGGGGCACTTGCGGATTGGCCAGTTCCTTCAACCTCTGAATCTCCTCTTTCATCCGTTCCCACTCCACGATCTGTCTTTCTTCCAGAGCTCTCTTCTTCTCGGCCCGTAGGGTGTTGATTTCCGCCCTCAATGTCTTTTCCTCTGTCTCCTTTTCTTGTTCTTTGGCACGTGCGTGTTCTTCCTCACGACGCAACCGTCCCGCCTCCTCTTCTTCCGTCTCCTGTCGTGGTGGCGACTCCACGCGAGTTCTTCGTGTTTGCTCTGCCCTTAACATTTCTACCTCCGCTCTCAATTTCCCAGTTCGGTTTGATCGTCATGGCGTGTCTCTTCTTCATTTTCCTCCGTCCAGTCGGTCACTAGCACCTCTTCCATCGGTGGTGGTTGAATGTCGTTTGCGGTGTCCACCATGTTATTAATATATCATCCCACAGACGGCGCCAATGATGTGGACCGCGTAAAACGACCTTTTGAAAACGGCGATTGACTTAGTTGCTCCTTCCCTCGTATCCGTTCTGGCGCGAGTTCCTCGGTCTCTTTCGAGTTCCTCCGTCGAACCTAACACCCAGAAACTCAAAAACACGTCAGAAGGGGGCCGGGTTGGTGCCGGCGTAACCCCCCCAATGCTTAAGTCAGAAAAATGGGTAGAGAATTGGTGCTCTGGGCTTGTAAATCAGTTTTTAGCGTTATGGTAACATACCTGAGAAATGATATAACTGCCGCTATTTATACTAACCTCATGTCGTCGCTGCCTTGACCTATTCTCCACCCTAGTCTGCCTTTTTTTGCGGACCTCCACTAAGAACGTGATTCCCCTCCACGATCCCACGTTCTCCCTTCCTCTTCCTTCCCTCAGTTTTCTTCCTCATTTCCCTACTTTGTCTGCTCGGCGGGAGATTACCTTGATCGGGCGTCCTCCTGCCACGCCCGAGGAGCCCTCGCTTTATGCGTTCCTGCTTTCCTGATCTCCACGCTCTCCACCGACTCGTCCTCACGCAAACCTCCTCGGGTTCCCGACTGATCTTCACGCTCTCCACCGACTCGTCCTCACGTAAACCTCCTCGGGTTCCCGACCTCCTCGAATCTCTTGATCTTTTTGTTCTGTCCCATCCGTTGTCCCTTTTCCCTTGAGGCCCAACTAGGCCTCTCGGTTCCTTCTCGGGCGCAGCTGCCTCGTCTTGGCTACCCCCTCTCGGGCCATTACTTTTTCTCCCAGGATAACTCTTCGGGCCTCCCTTACTTCTTTTGCGCTCTCCCCCCTCCTTCACTGATCATTTGATGATTAACGTTATTTTATCGTTAGCTATAAAACCCAAGGGTACATCTTGTGCAGATCATCCCGTTCTGGCTTTTGAACTGATTTTCGGCTTAACGCATCTACTACGACGTTGGCTTTTCCAGGTTGATGGTTGATAGTGCAATCGTAATCCTTGACAAATTCTAACCATCTTCTCTGTTGCATATTTAACTCCTTCTGCGTGAATATGTGTTTCAGGCTCTTGTGGTCTGTATAGATATCGCAGTGCTCTCCATATAGGTAATGCCTCCAAATCTTAAATGCAAACACTACAGCAGCCAGCTCCATATCGTGCGTTGGATAATTCTTCTCGTACTCTTTCAATTGCCTTGATGCATACGCAATAACTTTACCATTTTGCATAAGAACACCTCCTAAATCATTCTTTGATGCATCGGTATAAATAACGAACCCTCAATTAGTCGTGGGGATGGAAAGAATGTGTGATGTTACTTGTCGTTGTTTGAGTTCTTGAAAGCTTCGTTCGCAATCTTCACTCCAATTGAATGGAATACCCTTCCTTGTCAATCTTGTAATTGGGTTGCGAGTTTTGAGAATCCTTTTCGATAATAACCAGCTAAGCTAAGGAAACTTCCACCTCTGAAGGAGACGTTGGTCTGCTCTAGTTAGTAACAGCTTCGACTTTACTAGGGTCTACTGATACTCCAGCTGCTGAAATAACATGGCCGATGAATGCTACTTGATCGAGCCAGAATTTACATTTCTTGTACTTTGCGTATAGTTATTTCTGCCTCAACGTCTGCAATACTGCTCGCAAGTGTGCATTGTGATCGTCCTTTGTTTTTGAATAGATCAGGATGTCATCGATAAATACAATGAAAAACTTATCGATGAAATCTTCAAATACTTGATTCATCAGGTCCATGAATGATGTTGGTGCATTTGTAACTCCAAATGGCATTACAAGAACTCATAGTGGCCATATCTCGTATTGAATGCCGTCTTCGGAATGTCCACTTTCTTTATCTTTAGTTGGTGATATCCGAATCACAGATCAATTTTTGAAAATACGGACGCTCCTTACAATGGTCAAATTGATCATCGATCCGGGGTAGAGGGTATTTGTTCTTGATTGTCTTGTTATTCAGCTCCCAATAGTCGATACATAAGTGCATCGAGCCATCCTTTTTGCGGACTAACAAAACAGGTGCTCCCCAAGGAGAAAAGTTGGGTCGTATAAAGCCTTTACCAAGCAACTCTTGCAACTGAGCTTTTAGCTCCTTCAATTCGAGTGGGGCCATTCGGTAAGGTGTTTTCACGATGGGTGCTGTTCCCGGCTCCAACTCAATTGTAAACTCAAGTTCACGGTCTGGCAGCAGCCCTGGAAGATCATCTGGAAAAACATCCGGATACTCTCAAACAACAGACACTTCATCGATTTCCGGTGATGTCTTCCCTTCAAGGCTCATAATGCTTAATATGTATCCCTCGCAACCACACTTCAATAATTGGATATCCTTCACTGCCTATATTATTGTAAGCTTTGGAGATTTCTCAACAGCTTTGAAATAAAGGTTTTCTTCATTTGGTAGCTGAAATGTTACTCTTTGTTGAACAATCGACATTCGCCCGATGTTTTGAAAGCAAGTCCATTCCAAGGATAATATCAAACTCATTCATAGCAAGGACAATCAGATCTGCATATAATTCTCTCCCTTCGATGATAATAGGTAACATTCTCAAGATTCTATTTGTTTCTTTGGAATGCCAAGTAGGAGTAGTCACATAATAAGAAACTTCAGAAAGTTCAAGTCCCCTATTGAGCTTATTTACATAATCTACTATGCAAATGAATGCGCGGCACCAGAGTCAAACAACACATGTGCAAGAGTGTCATAAATTAGGAGTTTACCCGTGATCACCGATGGGTCTGCGTCCGTGGCCGAACCCGTCATGAAAAAACTCTTGCCGGTGCTTTCCTCTGGTTGTCATTTGGTTGCTCAGGACGTTATGACGATATGCCCGGCCTTACCGCACTTAAAACAAGTTCTATTCTCGTAACTGCACACTCCGGTATGACGATTACCGCAAGTGGAGCATCTAGGAATGGTATTGGGTACCGAACCTTGATTAAACTTCATTCTCTTGCTTTGATTCTCCTTTCGTGGTCCTTGCCCTGTTTAGAATATAGGTCGTTGATTAAAGGATTGAAAACCCCTCTTCTTATCATTTCTACCTCCTTCTTGGGTTCGAACTTGTTGGAATTTGCGCCGAGCCTCTTGTGCACGGAGAATCCTCATCTCAGCTTGCTCGGCCATCAAAGCCCACTCGGCAATCTAAGCATAACTTGTGCCATCGACTTTTGCCATGCTCACATCTCGATACAGTTCTAGCCTCAGTCCTTCAAGAAATCGCTCAACCTTCAAGGCATCAGTGCTCACCATGTGTGTCGCAAACCTTGAAAGTTGTTCGAACCTCCGTATATACTCCTCGACCAGCATTGATTCTTGCCTCAGCTGTATAAATTCGTTCATCTTTTGTACTCGAGCTGGGACGGTGAAATATTTCCCTCTGAATCCAATCATCTGCTGCTATCGGGTCAACTGCCTCCTCGAAGGTAGGTGGATTTAGTTTCCTAAACCTTTCTCCAACAGCTTTTTATGCGTTCTGCCTGATTCGATGGATTGCCTCGTCGCTCGCTCGAATCTCTTTGTTGAATTAGCTGTTGGATTTTCTCAGATTGACGCTGAACGAGTTTCGTAAGTCTGATAATAGTAGTATCCCGTTCATCGCTGGGGGGTTGACGGCTCCTCTATACTATCTCTTCTTGTGCGCACCATACTGTCGTCATTACCCGATGTTGACAAACAAAATATAGCCAACATGATTCATGCAATACAAAATATATAACACATAATAATAGAACTTACGAGGCAACTGGATTCTTTCAAGGTGTCAGCGGCTTTCTTTCTATGAGCATGATCTATAAAATCTCCTTGCTTAAGACTAGATATCAAGTACTTGCTAGTTTTGAGAATCACTATTATCATGTTGCTGGAGCATCACCCATCAGTATGAGCATGAGTCCTAACCTAACCACTTCACACTCTTACATGAGGAATGGTATATGATATAGCTCAGAGAATCCGAGTCGACCAACAACTCGGTGTAAGCATTATCTAGTACGAGCAAAAGACTCTGGCTTCCAAGCTTCAGCAAATTCAATAGGTCGGGGACTCCGCTATTAAGAAAGGCTCCATTTCGGTGGGATGCCCTGTTGTAGAAGTCAGGGAATCCGTATTCATTACCTGAGGTAAACGGAAGTTTAAGGAAGGGCAACTTTTTTATGAAAAAAGATGAACTAGTCCAATCACATGTATAGTTGTCGGAGGAATCTTTCTGCTAAATAAAAATGGTTATGAACAGCCAAGGTCAATCACCTCCTTTCCTTTTATTGGTGTAAGGTGACATAAACCGCAAACCGTATTCTAGCTGCCCTAAAAAATAATCTCTAGCGATGCTGTCAACTCAACCTAAAGAAAGCGATCCGCTAGTCTAATCTATTCTCTGCTTTCGAGCAGTGAATTTCGACCAGTCATGGGACTGGGAAAAAGCCTTCAGTCAGTTTAGATATCGTTCCTGCTAGATAATGTTGTAGAGGAGTTTGTTGTCCTCAACGTTGATCGAACCGTCTTTCAAGAAGGGTCTAATCTAACGGGTCAAATCAAGTAATTTTTCATTGACCTTAGAATTTTAACCCGTGCTCTGATACCACCATGTGATGCCCGGGGCCAGAGAGGGCGGGGAGTGAACGCAGGTGCCAGAGAGGTGCACGGACAAGGAGCGGCTCCTGGCAGGCTTCTAGGAGAAGGGGTACATGAACGGATCTGACACCCGAATGAGAGGGGATCCTGAGACTGGCAAGGGTGCGTGTGAGCGCGGACGAAGCACGCTGAAAGGTTAAATGGTGGTACAGGGGGGCCAGACTATCAGTCGGAGTGTGGTGGACGCAACGCCACTGGTCCCGGTAGGGACCGATGCTACAGTGACACCCGGTATGGGATGGGATGTTATACTCCCCGCCCTCATCGGTCCCGGGCCTCACAAAGGAGAGTGTGGACATGCAAACAAGTTCGCACTGTGGATAATCTGGCAGACGACATGACCAAAGCAATTACCGTGGACAAGCTTATGTGGTGATGTTCTCATGTGGATTGATCGAACATAAGTAACATGCAATGGTGAGCTAAAAGAATGGTGTAAAGATCTGATTGGACTTCAATCAAATCTTTAAGTGGGAGATTGTTGACCTCGGGATGCGTGCAAAGAAAGAAACAAAATAAATAAGGAATCCCGCCTCGCATTGCGCAAGGAGATGTAAAGAATTGCCACTCACACTATGCAAGGACAATTATACAATAAAATAATATATTATATTGCTATTAGTAAAAGGCAGCGAACGAAGGCACAGCAAACACACAGGCGCAAAACATAGCAAACACACATAAAAGCGCAAAATATGGATAAGGTGCTATTATATGGTATATACTATAAATGGATGTGATCTCTGAAATAAGGAAAGTTCTGCCATGATATGATAAATCGAATTAAGTATGCTCTAATCTGATTTGTGCGCTAAACATGGTAAATATATTGATCTAATACTATGAGCTGTGCATGTAAAACGTGATAATGATGCTATCTCGTGTGCTATATTTGGAAAGGTAATCTGGATTGATTTACGCTAGAAACAGATAGCAGGGAATCACTTATGGAAAGTCCTGACATGGCAAATATATGCGAGGTGACTGAATATGCATGAGAACAAAATTGAGCTCTTTATATGGAATATAATCATGCTTTAATGTGCTATATGACCGTTGTGATGATTTATTAAGAGCATGATTTATATGGTATGATTGACTCGAAAATTACATGGAAACTATGCTTAACTTGGTGATTATTATATGATGTGATTTTCCATGTGAAGTGCTATTGAAAAGGATTATATATGAGCCACACTTCAGATTTTCGAAGTACTTAGAATTTGTGAATATAAGCCTACGAGAGATTCTTGAGCAGAAACAGACAGAGAGATTCCAGAGGTTCCATTTACGATAGCTTTATACCTTACTGAGCGTTAACTTGCGTATCCATCACTGAGCGAGTTATTCATCCTGATATTCCAACCTCCCGCCATACATTCTGTCTTCGGACGTGTTGTCTTCGGACATGAGCAATACCAAGGAGGCAAGGTCGACGTTTACGTACACGTGAAGGGAATGACGAGTTCTGGGGGCCCTTCGTAGCGAGCTGTGTCAGTCGGGATCAGGAGATTCCGAGGAACGAAACTCGGCGTGTGGTAACCTAGTAGTAGCTAGTGTTCGACTTGTTTCGGTTGTGTATTGGGCTAACCAATCAGTTTTGTATCCAGCTACGGTGCATTATAGTGATTGGTTAAACTCTTGGGAAGCAAATCCCAAGGAGATGAGTAAACCCCAGTTGGGGATATAACCTCTATAAAAATCCTGTCTCGCATTTACATTTCAGTTATTTCTTTATCACTGTGAGACAGACCCGACGTGCATCCGACGGTACTAGGATATATCAGGCATACTCGTCACAAACATCAGTAGGCATATATCTAAATCACTACACTTAGGATTTGTCAAAAGAAGCATACAATTTTTATAAGCCTAATTCACCCCCCCCCCCCCCTCCCCCTTCTTAGGCACATTTATATCTTCATTGAAAGACTGAAGCCAAAGAGAAGTGAAAAGATTCCACCACCATCATATTATTTGATCCCAACTGTAATTGTAAGTAAACCCCACGCCATATAATTATTCCTTTTGTCCCAAGTTTTCTTACAATGAATGCAATCAAACAGTAAGATGGCCTATCCTATGGAGCCTTCCAATGGATTATACATCCCTCAAGAGAAACATTATTACACAATGTGGCACACACTGTTCGAAATAGACACAAAGTACGTCCCCATAAAGCCCATCGGGAGAGGAGCTTACGGCGTCGTTTGCTCGTCGATCAATAGGGAGACCAACGAAAGGTGGCAATAAAAAAGATTGAGGACGTTTTCGGGAACCAAACCGATGCTCTGAGGGCTCTAAGGGAGCTAATCTTACTGAGATGCGTCAAGCACGAAAACGTGATTTCCCTGACGTTACGTTGCCCGTCAACTGGGCACGATTTAAGGATCTTTACTTGGTTTACGAGCTCATGGACACCGATCTTCATCAAATCATTAGATCCCCTCAGCCCTTGTACAACGATCATTGCAAGTACTTTGTATTTCAGGTAAACAACATTTTTGTTTTCTTTCTTCGTGTTAGATTAGAATGAGATTCCCTCGGGTATGTTTTTGTTGGGGTAAGTGGCATAACAACACTTAAGGCGGTCACAATTTCTCCAACAATAAAATTTCAAATTTGTAATATTTTGAGTATACATAAATTAAATGTTTAGAACAATCAATTTCAAAATTGAACAACTTCGGGGCAATAAGTTTTAAACCCGAAGCAATATGCCAATAAATTTCAACGTTCTGGCGTTAATCATTCTCAAATTCCTTAAGTTGCTTTAATTTTGAAATTTAATTGTTCTAAAATTACAACTGCTAATATACACTACAGAATAATTAAGCCTTATTAATATCACTACTACTGTTTTCAGCTCATGAAGGGCTAATACCTACACTCGACCAACATACTCCACCGAGACTTAAAGCCCGGGAACCTCTTCGTGAATGCCAACTGCGAGCTCAAGATATGCGATTTCGGGCTTGCGAGAACGAATCGAGACAAGGGAGGAAAGTACATGACTGAGTACGTAGCGACGAGATGGCATCGAGCGCCCGAACTTCTCCTCTCGTGCGATAACTACGATGCTTCCATCGACGTGTGGTCGGCGGGATGCATATTGGCGGAAATCTTAGGACGTAAGCCCATCTTTCCCGGGAATGATTGTCTGAGCCAGCTCAAGCTCGTCATTGGCCTCCTCGGGACACAGCCCAAAGCCTATTTGGAGTTCATCGATAATGTTAAAGGCAAAGAATTTTGTGAGGTCGCTTCCATTTTTCGTAGGGGTGGATTTTGGTTCTTTGTACCCAAACGCCGACATTTTTGCGATCGATTTGATGCGTAGGATGCTGAGTTTCGATCCCACGAAGAGGATTACAGTTGAAGAGGCTTTGTGTCATCCTTATTTGTCGGTTTGTACGACCCGAGCTCTAGTCCTGCGGCGCAGTATAGAGTTGACAATGTCGACTTTTTAGATGAGATTGTTGGGGAGAATGAATGTATTGAGGGAGATGATACTCAGAGAAGCTCTTTATTACAATCCTGAGCCTGCTGCTTTGAGGACCTGCTAAAGCGAGTGACAAGACATGGCTTGAAGATTATATATATATATATATATATATGTAATTTTTATTATTTTAAGCAATAATGTGTAAATTAAATATTTTGAATGCTAGGTTTCTGCTATTTTTATTTGCACGAAATGATTTATTGTTCCGTTATGTACATACGCCTCAAATCGTTATGTCACTAATAGATGTGTTCATATGGTTACGGTTCACTGGCACTCCATTAAATATGCCAAAGAACGATTTTATCTCTCGAACCAACATGCCCAAGAACATCATGAAAAATTTTGGGCTTCCATCGACTGAAGTTTAAGTTGATGTGGTTCGTAGTCCATTTACGGCTTGTGATCCTCTATTTCAACCATATTTCACTAGGTATTCAAATCAATATTATGTATATTTTCACTCATATTCATAATATATATATATACATATATATATATATATATATATATATATATATATATATATTGTGTTTGGACCAATGTTGTAAAACTCGCTAGGCGCTAATCGGTCGGCCAAGTGGGGCCTAGCGCCTAGGTGGGGCATAGGCGCTATCTAGGCGGAAATTAGACGGTTAGGAAAATATTTCGATAATTACTCACATACATCAAACGATACTATTCAAAAACAAAATTAAATAAAGCCCAACATTATTAGTTACATTTTATTTGAATTATATATTTATATAAGACCCAACAATATGAGTCCATTAACATGAAATTGGTCCATTTACAGTAGATGATCCAACATATATAATTTAGGGTTTACTTCTGTACATCTCTCTCATCTTAATACCGTCGCCCATCCCATACAAACGTGCGCAGCTCCTTATTCTGTGGAGATGAAAATGCTGAAACTACCGTCGTTTAAGTCGTCGAGACCCCGGCCTTGAAGGACAGATCACGAGACACAGTGTCTTATCTCTTACGTGGCGGCGAACCCATAGTGGTTGCGTTTTGATTTGGTTTGTCTATTTTTTAACTGTCCGTATAATGGACTTAGGCGCCGACTAATCGGCTTAGGCGCCGATTAATCGCCTTCAGCGCCGACTAATCGGCTACACCGAATAGAAGGACCGACTTGGGGGTTTTCGGTGCGGTGAAGGCCCGAGCAGCGACTAGGCGGCCGCCTAGGCCGCGTTTTACAACACTGGTTTGGACACTCATGTTATGATATTTATCGGTATAATGATGTTTACGGATGTTTAAACACTTGGTAGGGGAAGATGTAATGATTTTTCGTAAGTTGGAATACATAGTGGAAACACAGTTTGGAATAGAGGATCTCATACCGTCCATTTACTTGCTTGATAAGTCAATACTTCACTTAGCAACGTAGAATATTGTGCACGCTGATTTTGTCAGTATCATGGATAACTTTGGACATATCCTTGAATCTCAGGTAAATCCCAAGTTCAATAGATTTGCCATCTCCATTTTTAGAGACCAGTGTCAATATCATAACATACTTAACTTTATGCCTACAACTCTAATACAATAATGCATTTTATGGACATTGGACCTCCTTTAGAATTTTGGACGGATATAAATTTGGTTGAGTAATAATCCACAAGCCAAATAAGCATCATTGTAAGTATTTTTCTGTAAGCCCAAGCAAAATTGTTTAGGGAAGTGAAATCTTAGCTATGGACCTCCAATCTTTTTAGAATGGACTACCCCAGTAGATGTGCCCTCACAACGGATTACAATAGGAAGTTGAAAACACATCAAGTTCTATCATCATTGATGTGCTGCTAAACCGACATCGAATGTTTGCTTCCACTACTACTTGATCTTATATTCCTAGCGTCAACCAATGTCTCTCACAATTCAGTTTTACTTACATAGAAGACCAGAAATACTTAGGGCGTGTTTGGTCCACGGAAATCGACGCGGAAAAGAAAAGAAAAGAAAAGTGTGGTGGTACGCATTGAATCATTGTACATTACGGTTCACGTGTCGTACAATCACGCTTTTTCTTTTCTTTTCCACGTCGAAATCCACGAACCAAACGAAGCCTTAAGAAGTCCCAAATAAAATCAAACTGCGTAGCATTAACTTAGAAAGCAATATTCAATTCAAACAAGGGAGAACCGTTGACGAAGCAGAAGCATCGCCACTCTGTTCAATGGCTTTTTCTTTTTTCTTTCAAGCAGTGCCTTTGAACTTGGCATCATATTCGTAAGGTTGCTGCAAAAGAAAACATAGCAAAAAGTCGTGTTAGTTGCTACGTATGGCATTCACAGTTGAGGTCTGTATATTATGTTATTACCAGGAATATGGCTGAGATCGATCTACGAGCAAACCATCTTTTATGCATTGCTTGTTGAGCACGTGACGCAGCTTCTATGCTGTCAAACCTCAGATACACATAGCCTGCACTATTCCTGCAAGTCAATTGCCAAGAGTCAACCACTCCACTCTGCCTTTGGAATATTCGCAAAATCGTTAAAAGAAAATGAACTTGTGAAGAGGTGTACGTACCTGTCCACATGGATGTGCTTTACATGTCCATATTTGGAGCATTCTGCTTGAACATCATCTCTTATGTCAAGATCAAACTCGGGCTCCAACTACAGTGTTTTCAGTAGAATAGATAGAAGCATAAGACAAACGTCTATTCTATCATCACAATCAACGGAGGATTACAAAGAAAGCGTAGGCTAACCTCCTCGGCTGGATCAAACATGTTTTTCAACAGCAAACACTCGCTGGGGGTGCCAATTGGTTCAGGAATCATCTGGGCTGGAAAAATGGCATTCGGAAATAGAGCCGTTGTTGGATTGATGGGCATTATGATGCCTTGTTGTGCAGCAGCTGCTGACCCATTTAGGGACCCAACCCTGATAGAACGATAGTGAATGTCAAGTGTTCAGACTCAGCTATTATGGAAAACCTCTTTACCATATATATATGTATATATTTAAAATATATATATACACAAACCACGTACAAACCTTGAAGCAATACCGCTGCGGTCGAGCTTTGCCATGAGCATCGCTCTTGACTGAGCATTCAGAGCCTGTAAAGCACAATCAGATTCAAAGAGCATAGAAATTAGTCTGTAATCCAACTGAATCAGTACTTTGCCTAATGGTGCCAAGTAGCAAAATAGAAGTTCTAAGCTATATGGTTTTTTAGGTTTATCTGAAAATAAATTCTTGCAAATAACAGCAGTGATGCAGTAGAACAATCATGCTCCGCCTATTAAAGACAATACCAGGAAATACTTTGAAATAAATACAGCAGATCGACTTGGCAAAATAATGTAACATGCTTTAACTTACCAAACCACCGCCTTCATCGTCGTCAAAATCGGCAGTTTTAGTCCCCGCTTCTTGTGCATTAGACTGGTCTGTGACAGAAGAAACCTGAAATAAACAAAATAACGGGACTCAATTGAACGAATGCTTACAAGAACGCCGTGCTATAATATATGAGAAAGGTCAACTGCAGCACAAGAATCTTAAAAAACAAGTAACACCTTAATTGCCCGACCAGCAATCTCCAGTTTTCCATTCAAACTTTGTGCTGCCTTTGCATGTTCAAGATGTTGAAACTGTAACAGCATAAATTTGGTAAATAAGGCAACGATTCGAACACTTGACGTACCAGAGTTATATGAAAATAATAATATCATAAACGCAAACAATACTGACTTGGATAAACGCAAAGCCTTTGCAATGTCCCGACTCAAGATCTAATGGTAGTTGCACGAGCTCAACAGGTCCGAAAGCTTCAAATATCTGTACAAGGATTACTGTTAAAAATAACACATAATAGAAGAAAATCTAGGAAAACCAAAAGCATGCAAATAACACATCATCAAAAGCTATCATTAAAAGGATTTCAAAGTCAACTCTAGCGGAGTACTGTCCGCAACCAGCCAATTAATTCAGAGCAAGAGAAACTAAAAAAGTAAAATGGAAGTCTAAAATTCTGAATATAATGATAAATGACGGAAAATTAATGTACACACAAAACAGGCACCTGTTTAAGCTGAACTTCTGTCATGTTGAAATGTAAATTGCCAACATAAAGTTTCCTATCTGTCGCACCATATGGCCCTGCGACAGAAGTAGCAGTAGCAGCAGTTGATGGAACAAGATTCTTCTCAGCCTCTGAAGGTTTTACCATGATAGGTTGTCCCAGAAAAAGGTGGCCACATAAAGCTATAGCCATTGGAACCGACATCGCGTCATAAAACTCAACATACCTGCAATCAGGAAACAATTTCTAATAAAGTTCACCAAGAAATGTTAAAACAAAACAAAACAAAGTGTGAGGCCTGCTTATATATGAGTGAAAAACGAAAACATACCCCACTCCCTTGGATCTTCTTGAGTTCCGATCCATGATCAGTCTCACATCTCTCACCTGAGGCAAAATGCAAAGAACTTGAGACAGTAAAGAACTAAAGACTGTACTAAAATGTGGATAACTTCAACCACATGCATAACTTACGAGAAACAAGGAATGAAATCCTTGAATGCACCAAGGAACAGATACTATACTAGCATAACATATAAGCATCCCTAGACTATCTATTCAAAGCATGGACTATACACCCAGGTGCTGCTTATAGCGCACAACCCCACACCACATAAAACAAGAGGCTATGGTACTTCAATAATCAACGAAGAACAATTCGGTTGTCCCATAATGCATACACACCTTTCCTGCTTTCGAAAAGAATTCATAAACATCTTTATCACTTGCTTTAAGCGGCATCTACAAAAAAAACAATAACGTAAGAAAACTCTAATAAGAATCTGAAGGAAGGCAAGAGTCTGAAAAAGCCCCTTTAAAATCCTTACCTGATATGCAAAAACAGTCCTCTGGTCCCTCTCCGGATCAGCTTCAGGCTCGGCAGCTTCTTTCTTGACCTTGTATCTCCTGCAATAATGACTTCAAGTAAAATGAGAAAATATCCACCGTGAAATAAAGCAATATGAATTCAGACATAAATCAACATTCTTCAAGTTTTTCATGTACTTTTCACCCCAGAAACACCTTTTCCACCAGCTTGGTTGTGCTGCTACTAAAGTTTAATCCTATATCACAACAGTTTCAAGACCAAGTAGAAGAAGATATTCCCACAAATAACCATTTTTATCATCAGAGTAGGAGCAAACAAGAATCTCATATAGGCGCCAAAACAATGTGAATGACATTGACTATTTCCCGTTGAAAGGAAAGGAAAATGGCATTGAAAGGGAGCTAATGCACAGTCAATCATCTTGGTTGTGAAGAAAACTTTGGGAAACCGATACAGCTTCACCACAACCCTCGCCCACCTAAAAAGTGGATACAAGTGATTAACATCTCAGCTCAGAGATAGTACCTAAAATCCAGCAATGTAAAAACATTAGAAGGATGAAAAGCTAGGGTAGATACCCGAAACAAAAGTAAAAACAGACCTTATCAAACACATTAAATGGGCCACTTTCTTCAATGAAAAGCTCCATGAGGTTTCCGCATTGTTAGCCCATTAAGAGGTGCAAACAACCCATCTACGATTCAATCCAAGTTAGAGAGCTAATTCCTAAATGAATTGCTCACATTTTCATACTTCTACCAATCTCACACGTTTTTAAGGGGGCTGAGATATACTCTAAAAGAGAAGACATACTACACATGGCCAAATTAAAGCTACGCATAGCCCAAAACCTCAAGCACTTTTGATCAGAGGACTAAGTTCCTCGGTAAAAATTGGAACCAAAGTTCTCACCTGTCCCAGATTAGGGAAAAAAAGGACTCTACTAACCGAAATCAACAATCATTGACAAAAGGCTCATTTATTCACATAGAACATAGGCGCAAAAACTAAAGCTATACTGCTATAGTGGCTGAAAAGAAATAATAGTTAGTTTTCCGAGGTCACCTGTTCTCTTCGCGTTCCCTTTCCTCGCGTTCCAGCCTCGACCGACTTCTGCTCCTTCTTTCCCTTTCTCTCTCCCTCTCTCTGCGCTCTCTCTCCTTCTCCTTCTCTCTATCCCTGTCCCTCCTATCTCGTTCCCCATCTCTCTCCTTATCCCTTGAGCTCCGTCTCTCTGAATCCCTCTCCCGACTCCGATGCCTCGAGCTCTTCTGTCTATCTCTCTCCCTATCCGTGTCCCTGTCCCTTTCTCTCTCTCCGCTCCTCGATTTTTTAGTGCTTCTCTTTCTCTCCTTGTCATCTTGGTCGAATTCATCATCCACGCTTCTCTCACGCCTCCTTTCACTCCTCTCCCTGTCCTTACCCTCCTCGGTCGCGTCCTTCTTCACCGAACCATTGCTCTCTTCTACGGCCTTCTCAAGGTAATCGTACTCGTCGAAATCCATTGCGATGGCAGAGTGAAAATAGTGTGTTTGGGGATTTTATCTTCGAATACCCTAAGCCTACGACAACGTTTGAACGGGGAAAAGCTGACGAGAGGGCATGATTTTATAATAAGAACATGGCCTTGAAATAGTCAACTGGGCTTGTTTTGGGCTGTGACGATGGACCTTAATCGGTTTAAAGTTCGTATTGATTAAAATTAATTCAGGCTACGTTCACTTTGAAATTTGAATGACCGAATAATGCAATGTCTATTTGTCTCATTATAATTAATCCATGGGTTATTCATTTGAAAATAAAAGTGTGTTTAGTTGGCTTGCTAACCATTGGCCCATTGGAGCATAGAGATGTTCGGTTTGTAACACTGGGCCCTACGCAATATATCGAAATTACAAAAATATCCTCAGAAAAGCAAAAGCCTCAAATGATTTGACATGTACAAGGGCATTCTCGTCAATCCAAACAATTAGTATGGGTTGGACTATTTTATCTTACTCAAGCCCATGTGATAAATTTGACTAGAATCCAATAGAGTATAGCAACGGGCCTATTGTTATAGCGGGTGTTAAACTTTATTAATCTATGAAATTGAACATGGCCCAACTAATATAAATGCAAACTATCATGGGTTGTCCATAGAACTGAACGCAGCCTCAATGCTAAAGATACGCACCACCACGAGAGAAAAAAATTGCATCCCCCGTTGAGATATATATGCGAGATAGATGGATACGCTATAGATATATTTTGTTATGCTGCCGCTAGCTATTGATGACACATAGAGGCCGTTTGGTTGGAGGGATGAATTTGGATGGTATTAGTTTTAGTTGGGTTTATATTATGGAGGGTATCGGTTTTTTGGGGTGTTTGATCGATTGATATTAAGTAATGATGTCTCGTAGATGATGTTAGGTTTAAATAAATACAATTACAAATCTATCCTACTTTTAATTAAAAAATCCGGTAGAGAGAGAGTGGGGGAGAGAGGAAGATAGGTAGAGGGAGGGAGGGAGAGAGAGAGAGAGAGAGAGAGAGAGAGAGAGAGACGTTATTAAGAAATATAAATCATATTTAAAATAAAAATAGTTAATAATAAGTTGGGATGAAATAAAGGGAGGGGTGGAGGCTCCTTTAGTTAATACTCTATAAAGGTATTAACGGGTTATTAATTAAACCCCATCTTTAAATAAACCCTCTAATCAATCATTGCATTAATTAATCCTATACCCCCTCATGGTGTTGTGATTCGGAATTCGATTCTAAATTTAATATTCGAATTCGAAGTATTAGAATATCAAATCCGAATAATAATATTTATTTCCGATTCGAATAATTTTCGATTACGAATACAACTACTGGTTTCGAAACTTAAAATATTCGATTCGAATAATGTAAGATATATATGTTTAAATAATATAATACATTATAAATACTTGTAGTAAAGTCACATATTAATATGTAATGCTTAAAAATATATGGCCCAAACTTAGAAGCCCAAACGTTTTAAATGAAAACAATTACACTAGTAAACAATTAAAAAAGTCATTGTCGGAATTTATTGGTGATAGATATTTTTGTGTGTTTTCGCTGTATTGGATTAAATCAATGATATGTTTTGCTAAATCAATGATATGTTTTGCTAAGGTGTTCCTTTTATTCCCTAACCGTATATTTCATTCACTAGGTAGTTTTTTTGCTTTAAGTATATTATTTTTTTAAACAAGTTTTGTGAAAAAAATATTTGAATCCGAAAACTCGATTATTCGCGAATATATTCGAATATATTATCAAATCGAGTATGAATCGATTTTAATATTCGAATAAAAAAGAAATACGAATACACATATTTGAAAAATAAAAGAATATAATAGAATATGGTGATATTCGAATCGATTCGATTCGTTTGCAACCCTACTAGTCTCAAATATCGTGGTTGTGAACACTACTACAGGATTACGGCTTGATCTAAATATCATACCTATTCATTCACAGTGATTCTAAGAGTGATTACGAGCTTCTATATGTGCATGGGTAAAGGGGAGCTAGAGTTATAAAATTAGGAGGAGAATTTACTATTTATTTTTGAGCAATTTCTATAAAATTAATGGGGAGTGGAAATTATCTAATTAAGGGGGAGCATGGATTTATTATATTATTTTCGCAATCAAATCTTTTGAAAATCCGAATTTCCCAAATACACCCAAAGAAAAATTACGAACTCATACTTTCGAAAATCCGATTTTCACTCATACTTAGAAAAGGTGCTTGCACTTTGTTCTCCTATACCTATATGGTCTTTCCGTACCATTAGTAATACCTTCTTGGACTCTAGAGAACACATTTGATTTTCGCAACTTGTTCCGAAAAATCTATCTTTTTAGAAAATACGCTTCGTAAAATTATAGAACTAACACTTGCGAAAATCTGATTTTCGACAAAACACTTGGCAAATTTTCAATCGCGAACACAGTTAGCGAATTTCGTAACACGACAACATTGAGTAAAATTCCTAATGTGTATGAACTTTCGAAAATCAATATCCATATTACTTACGAAATCTTGTGCTTCCCCTTTTCGCAAACTCGAGCAAAGAAGTAGGGTTTGAATGGGCTGATGTGGGCCATGGTGGGGATGATTCGATGAATTTGCATGGTTTTTCTTCCGGCGATAATCATCCTTTGAGCGTGGAGATATATACTGTTAGGGCGAGTGAATTTAAAAAATTTTCTCGCCACCGCCACAAGATCGAGCCCGGTATAAGTAAAGAAAACATGCATGTACGACACGTATAAAGGAACATGAGCTTACCCTCGTCGCGAAGATCCTTAGCTCACCGAAGCTCTCACGAACTGTGCCGAAGAGAATCACGCTGACCCCGTGACGTGCCGCAGACTTCACCTTCCCAAGGATGGCTAGAGGAGGTGAAGAACGGTTTTTGGGATGTGCTAGTGAGTTTGATTTGCTAAAAACTCAAACTTACTTTTTGTTTTCTCTCTAAGATCAAACTTTTCTCTCAACTCTCACAAGAAACTCTAAGTTTAGAGCGAGAATTACTTGAAATAATGTGTTGGACGATATTGCTCATAGCTTGAAGATAAAAATCAATTTTCAACCTTTGAAGTTGGCTTTAATCATAATTAATCTAAATCACGTCCTACATGACTCATTTATTGTTTGATTGTTTTGTATTATGTCATCTAATGACTAGACATTGTCCCACAAGTCTAATAAAAGCACAAGGAACGAAATTGAATGAGATTTGGATAAAAAAATGACATGTTGACCATCAACACGCAGCCCACCAACACGGCCTGACACGGCCGTGTTGCCCAACAGTGTCGGCTGACACACCTTCGGCCCTTCAACACGGCCTGACACATGGCCGTGTTTCCTAACCATGTCGGCTGGCAAAGCTTAAGCCCGACTGATACATGGCCGTGTTTGAGGCCGTGCTCATTCCTGACAGCTTTGCAGAAGTTTCGTATTTCTCTCCGATCGAGGGGTAAACGTGTCCAATGGACCTGAAATTTTACTGAGATAAAAGACAGATGAATCTTGATTTTGAAAAGGGATTCTCAATCCGAGGTCTAGATTGGGAGATATGATTTTTTTAATCTGCTGTTACTTTTCAGGCGGGCTTCACAGCCGTGACGAGCCTTGCTCGTGGTCGTGAACCCAATTTACTCTCCGTTCTTCATTGCTTCATTCCGGAAATTTACGTTCATGTAAATACAATTTCTACAACTTGTATTCAATGTTTTATTAACGTCTCTAAGACTGTCAAATTAATTTACATCTCATATTAGTTAGGCGCTATCACAATGATTTTTAAGCCCAGCTCTCTTAGTTCGTCTCAACCCGGCAAGGGAGGAACCAAAGAATTTGGTAAGCGCCTAGCCAATCCCGCGGTACCGAATTGATCCCGTATTGAGTACGATCTTCGATCTGCGAACCGACTATAGATAATGTCCCGGTCGAGTGGATACGTCAAACTCACTTAGACTCGACTCTATGACTGATTCGTGACGCGAAATTTCTAAATTGCCCTCCACGTCCCACGTGAGTCAGTTTATAACTTCATTCGAAATTTCCCGTCCCCGAATATGCATAGGACATATATCTCAGTTACTAATGAGAATGTGAATCTCTCACGACTGTCTAAGCCCGACTGCTGCCCTTCGTTGTCAAGACCGCATGTCGCCCCCGACCCATGTTCATCCCCGAACTAGACGGGCCTAGCAAACTAGTGACAAATCAAGACCCTAAAGTCAACTCTGTCAAATACCCTTCAGTCTAAGGTCCACGTACACTACTATTGTCAATCGATCGATCATTGACGCTACCCAGAGTAACGATAAGGGCCATGTGATCGTCGATTGGGAGTCATGTCCAAGTACAAGTTAATTCCCTGATTCAACTTATACCAATGTTACGACCTCCCGCTGCCCAATCGAATGGTTGGCACAACCATATAAGAGTCGTCAACAAATAAGTCATGATCGACACTCAGTCACCCTACTGAGGTCTAAGACTTATGGACTAATTTAATATCAGAGGATAATAGCTCACCGGTGCCCCACCTCTCATCCCATGAGAATCGGGTGACCAAACTCACGATATATGTGATTTCTTTATTTATCGTCTCACCGGATGCCTAGAAAGACTAGATAGGTAAATAAATAATACGCCTTTTAAAGGAATAAATAAAAATTCCAGAAATTTGTATTTGAATACAAAATTCATACACATGGCGAATAATACATCAATTGTTAAATACAAGCCCTATTCACATTCTCGAATGGCATTCCGATGGCACATCCCCAACAATCTCACACTTGCACTCAATGCCATACGCTATGATATCGTAACCCCATTTTATGGAGGTGTTGATCAAGCACTGCCTGTAGAGGCTTGGTGAACGGGTCCGCCACGTTATCCGCCGGGACTATTTTTTGCACAGCTATGTAGCCTTTCTCAACGAACCCACGCAGCACGTGGTATTTTCTTTCTATGTGTTTGGACTTTGAGTGAGACCTAAGTTCCTTGGCTTGTGCGATTTCCCAACTATTGTCGCACCACAATGGCATGGGCGATCCACTATGCCTGGAACAAATTGGAGTTCCTATAAGAACTTCCTCATCCAAACACCTCCTTTGCTGCCTCAGAGGCCGCAATATACTCCGCCTCAGTGGTGGAATCGGCAGTAGTACACTTTTCCAAGACAATGCTCCACCATTGAGCGTCTAGACGAAACCAGAAGTGGATTTTCGGTCGTCCACTTCTGACTGAAAATCCGAATCAGTATAACCGTCCACTTCTTTAGTGCGTCGAAGGTATTTGAAGATATTCTTTACTGCATTCCAATGTTTCTTACCAGGATTTGACTGGTACCGACTCACTATGCTCAAAGCGTACGCAATGTCGGGCCGCGTACATAGCATCGAATACATTAGGCTACCTACTGCAGATGCATAAGGGATTTCACTCATTTCCTTCCTTGCTTCCTCACGGACACATGAATTTCGAGAGATGAATCCCATGTCGCATTGGCAAGAACCCTTTCTTAGATTCGTCCATTCGAAATCGTTTCAGGATCTTTTCTAAGTAAAGGGCCTGAGATAGACCTATCATTCGACTCGCTCGATCTCTAAAATGCGAATTCCAAGAATATAGGTAGCTTCTCCCAGGTCTTCCATTGAGAATTCGGTCGAAAGTCAAGCTTTCACCTACGAGAGCATCCCGATATCGTTTCCTATCAAAAGGCTGTCGTCCACGTACAATACAAGGAATGATATCTTACTCCCAGGTGACCTTCTTCTAAACGCAAGGCTCACGCTTGCTTAAGTCCATAAATGGACCTATTTAGTTTGCACACTTTGTGAGCATCGGCTTGCGATGTAAACCTTGGGCTGCTCCATATAGATTTCCTTTTAGGGGAATCCATTTAGGAAAGCGGTTTTCACATTCATCTGCCAGATCTCGTAATCATAGTATGCTGCTATGGCAAGCAGAACACGGATAGACTTAATCACTGCAACATGTGAAAAGATTTCCTCATAATCGATGCCCTCTTTTTGATTATACCCTTTCGCTGTTAGCCTAGCTTTGTAGGTTTCAACCTGTCCGTCAGATCCAATCTTTCTCTTGTAGATCCATTTACACCCTATAGGTCTAAAACCTTCGGGCAGATCTACTAGATTCCAGACTTGGTTGGTATGCATTGAGTCCATCTCTGCTTTCATAGCTTCGACCCATTTCTTAGAGTCGAAATCCATAATTGCCTGGTCATAGGTAGTGGGTCGTCACCAACGATCCCCTCTGTCGCAGCATCCCCGTGCTCAACGTGTATCATACTGTATCTCTTAGGCATGCGAGATACTTTATCAGACTTGCGCAATTCTGGTTGCGTCTTGGACTACTCATTCGTGTCCCTAGGCACTGATGTCTCTTGAGGCGCTTCATTTAACTCTCCAAGAGTCACTTCTCTGCTAGATCCACCTTCTCGAACGAACTGTTCCTCGAGAAAACGATCATGAATGGCTGTGACGATCCTCTGATCATCGTGGAAGTAAAAATAATATCCCATGCTATCTTCGTGATATCTAACGAAACGTCCTTTCGTGGACCTAGATTCTAGTTTGTCTGCAATTAGCTTTTTCACATAGGCGGGGCAACCCCAAACCCTTAGGTGATTCAAGCTGAGCTTCTTACCATTCCAAATTTCGTAAGGTACCCTATCAACAGACTTTTGAAGGGATTCTGTTCAAAACATAAACAGCAGTTTGCAAAGTATATCCCCATAAGGATATGGGGAGATCTGTATAGCTTAGCATAGATCGAACGTTATCTAATAATGTCCGATTTCTGCGTTCGGCAACACCCTTCAACTTTGGTGTCCCGGGCAGTGTAAACTGCATTCCATTTATTTCAAGAAATCGTCAAACTCGAGACTCATATACTCGCCGCCTCGATCTGATCGTACGACTTTAATTTGTCTCCCAGTTTGATTTTCCACCAAAGTCTTGAATTGCTTGAACTTTTCAAGCGTTTCAGACTTATGCTTCAACAGATACACCAAGGCGTAGCAAGAGTGATCATCTGTGAAAGTTACAAAATAGTGGAAATTACCTCGGGCCGCTACACTAGTGGTCCACAAACGTTTGTATGTATCAAATTCAAAAGATTAGTGGCTCTTTGAAAGTCCCTGTAAAGGGAGACTTAGTCTTTTTGCCGAGGATACAAGAGTCGCACGTTGGATAGGAATCTAATTCCATCGGCTTAATAATGTCGTGTTTCTCCAACTCTTGAATCTTTCGAACTCCGGCATGACCGAGTCTAAGATGCCACAAATACTTTTTTGTTTTAACTCTAAGTTATGTTTGTCGGTAGCTACATTCACATGTTCTTGGACGTTTAAGTAATATAAACTATTTATTAACGTTGCATTTCCGATGCATTTATTTCCAAAATAAATATCGCAAATATTATTATTGAACCGAAATTCATAACCATTCTTACTCAAAGCAGGAATAGAAATAATATTTTCAGCCCCTTGGGTAATACAGATACACCGAATAGTTTTAATACATGTCCAGAACTTTATACAAGAGTGTTCGATCCAACATGACTAGAAGGTACACTATGTCCGTACCAACGTTGATCAAGACTTCTCATTCCGCCAGCTTCCTACTTCGTTCTAGACCCTGGTTAAAAACATATATGTCAGCACTAGCTCTCGAGTCAAGAATCCACGAAGTGGAAAATACAGTAAATGAACAATAAGTTTTTCGAAACTTCACCTGAAGCCCGAGAAGCTCGAAGCTTGGGGCAGTCATTTTTCCAATGGACCAGCTCTTAGCAGTGAAAGCACCAAACAGTAGCCTTTGGAATAGGCACGTTCATTTTGGCCTTGCCCTTTTCCTTAATCCCTCCTTTAGGATTATTGGGCTTGGGCTTGTTCGACTTAGGTCTCTTAGATCTTGTAGTCGCAACGAGCGCAACCTCTTTTCCCTTTCCCTTCTTTAGCTCACGCTGAGCCTGAACCAACGTGTTCATGAGTTCAGGAAGTGAAAATCGCCTATCTCTCAGACTATAGTTTTAATAAACTGAGCGAATGAAGCTGGGAGTGACTAAAGGATCAGGTCAATCTGAAGTTAGTGATGAATGGGACAGTTGAGAGAACCTAGTTCCTCGATGTACCCAATGAGCTTATGCACATGTGTCCCGAATTTCCCAAATACAGAAAAAAAAATTCGAACTCATCACTTTCGATAATCCGATTTTCATACTCATACGTAGAAAATGTGCTTGCACTTCTCCTATACCTATATGTTCTTTCCGGACGATTAGTCAAACCTTGTAGGACTCTAGAGAACACATCTGATTTTCGCAACTTGTTCCGAAAAATCTCACATCTTTTTGGAAAATACGCTTAGTAAAATTATAGAACTAACCCTTGCGAAAATCTGATTTTCGACAGAACACTTGGCAAATTTTCAAATGCAAAAACACTTAGCGAATTTCTAACGCGACAACACAGAGTAAAATTCCTAATGTGTATATACTTTCGAAAATTGATATCTTCGATCAATTTGCATGGTTTTTCTTCCGGCGATAATCATCATTTGGGCGTGGAGATATATACTGCTGAGTGAATTTCTAAAATTTTCTCTCCACCGCCACAAGATCGAGCTCGGTATAAGTAAAGAAAACATACATGTACGACACCTATAAAGGAACAGGAGCTTATCCTCGTCGCGAAGATCCTTAGCTCCCCGAAGCTCTCACGATATGTCCGCAGAGTCACGCCGACCCCGTGACGTGCCGCAGACTTCACCTCCCCAAGGATGGCTAGAGGAAGTGAAGAATGGTTTTTGGGATGTGCTAGTGAGTTTGATTTGCTAAAAACTCAAACTTACATTTTGTTTTCTCTCTAAAATCAAACTTTTCTATCAACTCTCTCAAGAACTCTAAGTTTAGAGTGAGAATAGCTTGGAATAATGTGTTGGACTAAATTGCTCAAAGCTTGAAGATAAAACCAATTTTCAACCTTTGAAATTGACATTAATCATAATTAGTCTAAATCATGTCCTATTGTTTGATTCCTTTATGTTATTATGTCATCTAATGACTAAACATTGTCCCACAAGCCTAACAAAAGAACAAGGAATGGAATTGAATGAGATTTGGATAAAGAAAATGACATGTTGACCATCAACACGGCTTGCAAAACGATCGCGTTTGTCAGTAGCCCACCAACACGGCTTGACACACGACCGTCTTGCCCAACAGTGTCGGCTGACACACCTGCGGCACTTCAACACGGCCTGACACATTGCCATGTTGCCTAACAGTGTCAGCTGACAAACCTTAAGCCCGGCTGATACATGGCCGTGTTAGAGGCCGTGTCCATTCCTGATAGCTTTGCGACAGTTTCTTATTTCTCTCCGATCGAGGGGTAAACGATGTCCGATGGACCTGAAATTTTAACATAAATAGAAATGGGATTTTTAATCCGAGGTCTAGATTGGGAGATATGAATCTTTTAATCTGCTGTTACTTTTCAAGCGGGCTTCACAGTCGTGACGAGCCTTGCTCGTGGTCGTGAACCCTATTAACTATGTAAATACCGTAAATACAGTTTCTAAAACTTGTATTCAACGTTTTATTAACGTCTCTAAGACCGTTAAATTAATTTACATCTCATATTTGTTAGGCACTATCACAATGATCATTTTTAAGCCCGGCTCTCTTGGTTCGTCTCAACCCGGCAAGGGATAACTCCAAGAATTCGGTAAGCGCCTAGCCAATCCCTCGGTACCGAATAGATCCCATGTTGAGTACGATCTTCGATCTGCAAACCGACTTTAGATTATCGTCGTACGTATAGACCCTTCACAAATGACCCGATCGAGTTAGAGTCATGGATACGTCAAACTCACTTAGACTCGACTCTAGTACTGATTCATGATGACAAAATTACTAAACTGCCCACCACGTCCCATGTGAGTCAGTTTATAGCTTCGGCCGAAGACTTTGCAATTTCATGTCCCCGATTATGAATAGGACATATTTCTCGGTTACTAACGAGACAGTGGATCCCTCACGACTGTCTAAGCTCGGCTGCTGCCCTTCGTTGTCAAGACCGCATGTCGTCGCAGACCCATGTTCATCCCCGAACAAGACGGGCCTAGAAGACTAGTCACAAATCAAGACCCCGAAGTCAACTCCGTCAAAGACCCGTCGGTCTAAGGTCCACACACATTACTATAGTCAATCGATCGATCACTGACGCTACCTAGAGTAACAATAAAGGTCATGTGATCGTTGAATGTGAGTCGTGTCCATAAGTTTATACCCTGATTCAACTTATATCAATGTTAAGACCTCCCGCTTCCCAAGCGAATGGTTGGCACAACCATATAAGATCGTCAACAAATAAGTCGTGATCGGCACTCGGTCACCCTACTGAGGTCTAAGACTTATGGACTAATTTAATATCGGAGGATAATAGCTCACCGGTGCCCCCTCTGTCATCCCACGAGAATCGGTGACTAAATTGAGGCCAGGTTTGAGATTGTAGGCGGGGAAATGAGGAGGCCAAGGGAATGGGAGGGGATGATAAGGGATGGGTTTTTCTTGAACCTGCATTTTTTAAGACAGATTAGTTATTCGCTGATTGTGGCCAGGTTTGAATTTGTACGGGAACGTTAGATTATATACGAATTGTATTGGAAATTGAGGCTTGAATCATATCATGAGCTTTTGTAAGAATATTTAGTTCACTTCACATGTGGCCAAGCTGTGGCTCACTTTTTAAGATTATAGTCTTACTCGGCGTTGTGGCGGGAAATTTCGTTATTAATAGAGTCGATTTCTTTGATGGATTTTTTTGGCAAGCTAAAATGTTATGTAAAGGGTGTGTAAGATCAGGAAAGAATGTTTGAGGATAGTATCATTGGTTTTATAATCATCGTAAATTATGTTACTTTACGGTCTACGGGTGTACAATTTATATATTTATACGATTCTATGGATTTAAAATGTTGTTCGCCTATAAAATTAATAGCGAAACCTAATATGATATTGAATTCACTTCTTATATAAGAATCGCAAACTAAAGAGGTAAAATATACCAAATTAATTCAATTCGCCCTGCGTTGTAATGCGAAAGCAACTTGAGTCCCACGCTGGTACTACATTGTAAAGTTATTTATTTCGCCTATATATGCTCGTGACATTTTGTTGTTTCTCAAAAGTTTCGGCGAAAACATAAAGAGTTTCGATCATTTCTATAAATTAAATTTTCAATCGACTTTCCCTTATATATATATTTTTTTTTTTTTTGGTAACCGGGTAAAGCCGATGGTAAACCCCGGGGCCGACCCACTACCTGCTAAACAGGTCGACCAGGTCAATCGCACATGTCTGGGCCCATGTGGGCAGACTTAGGGAAATGTCACAGGGATGAGATTCGAACCCAGGACCTCTCCCAACATGACCCTAAGCACCTCCCCCTCAGCCAGTAGGACTGAGGGCTCATTGGCCCCTTATATTTTTTTTCATGTCGATTCTATTAGCCAGTGCAAGTGAAAGGTTGTGTTAGGAAATATTTTGTAGTGTTCAATTTCATTGTATTATCTTTGTTGATTTGCTTTATTAAACTTTGGGCTAGCTCTTAATTGGGTTAGTTCTTAGTTATTCATGTAATGGGCCTTCACAAGAGGCCCACCTATTATATACCAACTTGTGGTATAAATAGAAAAACCCTAACACATAGTTAGGTGTGCTTGTGTGTGTTAATCAAATAAACAATTTTAGAGTGAGAGAGTCTCCTCAAGAAAACCACCAAGCCCCACACGCCCCATTCTCAAATCTAGATCTTTAGGCGTGTTTAATCCGTCCGAAGTCGTATTGTTGGTGCATTTCGGGACCAACAAGTGGTATCAGAGCACAACGCGACCGGATTTGCGTGTTTTGAGCAAGATTTGAGTGAAAATTGCTTAAAAAATTATTTTCGTCACTTTCAGTTTTTGGGCGATTTCGACCTCGATTTGTTGTTTTTAGACATCCCAAAGGTTGATTATGTGTTTAGGAATGTTTTTCTGAAGTTTTGGAACAAGTTTCGTCGATTTTGAGTGAGATTTGAGCGAAAACGAGTCATTTTTCTGGTAAAAGTCGCGCAATGAAATAGTACTGTTATTGGCCGAGAAATTTTCATACCCGAGAAAATTCTTAGCCGAGAAATTTCTTGCGTTGAAATTTTCGCTGCTACAGTGAGTGAGGCCGAGAATTTTTTTTTTACCCGAGAAAATTTGCCTGAGAAAATTTCGCTGGCCGAGAAACTTTCGCTGCCCGAGAAAGTTTTGCAAAACTGAGAAATTTTTCCAAAATCCGCGAAATTTTCTAAGGCTGAGAAATTCGAAACCGGGAAACTTTCTTTCTCAGGTTGAGAAATTTTTGAAACCGCGAAATTTTTGAAACCGCGAAATTTTCTAAGGCTGAGAAACTTTTACTGTACATGCGAAAATTCTTGGATGCGAAAAATTCTCACGACATGCGAAAATTTATAACTTGCGAAAATTTTTATACATGCGAAATTTTACTCTGAATGCGCAATCTTCTTGATATGCGAAACTTTTACTGTACATGCGAAAATTTCCTTTGAATGCGAAATTTCCTTTTTTTTTTCGCGACTCACTCTCACAACGAAATTTCTCGGGACAACATTTTTCGCACATTTTCACACCATTTTTCGCACCCCCCGAGAAATTTGCACCCAACCTTTAAACTTGATCCAAACACACCTTTTAGCTTCAAATCTTGCAAAAATCACTCTTTAAAATTACACTTGAACGTTTTTGACCACCAAAAATTTTTGGCCCCCCCTCGGATTAAATAAGGTTTAAGGAGCAAAAAAAAAAAGTATTTGTGAAAAATTTATATCATTGGATAGAGAAAAATTTTCTAAGGCCTTTGGACTTTGTCTATTTTACACTTTTAAAATTTTTCGAAATAAATTTTTCTGGGCCAAAATTTTCGGTATAGACGACGTTTTTGTGAAATTTGTGAAGGCAAATCCAAAACGCGGCAACGATCACCGTACCCAACGATCGACCTAGGACGGTATTGGCACATTATAGAAAAAAGTTTTGGTAATACTCACGAAGTTTTCGAAATCATTTTATAAAATTTTTCGGTATCCACCAAAATTTTCGACACTCACGTTTTTCGAAACTTCACGATATTTCTCGACGAACCAAACTTTTCGGAGTAAAAATTTTCAAAGCCATTTTTTCTTCATTATTTAAAATATTTTTGAAAACAAAAATGGATGCTCAAGCTAGGACAATCGCGAAATTAGAAGCACAATATGCTAATAATTACGCGTTGTTAGAGACAAAATTGACGGAGCTAGCTGTAGCTAATGACGCTTTGGCTTCCACTAAAGGAACATTAGTATCCTTCAAGTCAATTTTGACTAGCTTGGAATCTAAGGTAGCAATTACTGAAAAGAGAGTCTGCGATCTAACTAAAAGCTTAGATATTTGCAAAGGTGAGCGAGATTACTTCTCTTTGCAATATCAAATGCTCTTAGAGGAACGCAATACATCTTCAAACTTAGATTCGAACGGGGAAAATATTTTACATTCTGAAAAACCTATTCCATGTGATATCCCGGAGACTCTTCGTAAAGTGAAAGATTTACAAGAAACTCTGGAATTCGAAAGAATAAGTTTTGGCGCGGAAAAGAAAAAGCTTTTAGAGAAGATTTCTAATCTCGAAAATTTGTTTGAGTCTGAAAAGGAAATATTTTTAAATGAGATTTCAAATCTTAAAAATTCCCCGTCTTTACCTGTCTCCAATGATCTTTTAAAAGATACATCTTCCTCGAAACAGGTAAAGAAAAGAAAGTCAAGCATCTTTGTTCCAAAAATTAAAACTGCTTTTTCTACAAATTCTGAGTCACCTTTGACTGATACTGAAATGTTTAGTAAAAGCAAAGCGCTTAAATTTTCAAAGGAACAATTAAAAGAAAAAATAAAGAGAGGAAAATCGACTTTCTTTTTGAAAAACTTGAACAAAAATTTTAATGATTGCCCCTCTTCGACTCCTATTAAAAGGAGAGCATGCGAAGAAGTTCAAAGCTCAAGCAAGCGAACTTCTCAAACTACACCCCTTCATCATTATAGAGTGAATGATGTGAACTCTTGTAGGCAATACGACTCATCATCCAATGACGCATATAGCGCCATAAGCTCATATTCCTACTTGAAATACCCAGTCCAGATTTATTCTAGAAAGCATCTTATGCGACTGGCTAGGGAGAAAATCTTTAGGTCTTCTACACCTAGGCACACATTCACCTGCGCTGAATTGTCATTTCCCTCCAAGGTTCACCAAACTTGGATTCCTAAATCACAAATCAAATTGGATAGGACTTTAAAAGATGATTTAGGATCAATATCTGAACCAAATGTGCTTAACTTGTTTTCTGCTAACAAGGGAGGACCCATCCAAAAATGGGTACCAAAGTCCCGATAAAGTTTTTGCAGATTACCCAGCATGTATGGCACCCGGGTTGCTCCACATACATGACTGGTACACGACGTGAGCAACCACTCCCCGGCATGAATGGTACATGGGTTGCTCCACATTCATGACCGGTATGCACTGCGAGCAACCAACCCCATCATGCACGTTACACGGGTTGCTCCACGTGCATGAAGGGATGTCAGAGAAGCGAGCAATCATCATGACTTCTGTACAAATCCGTGCAGAACCCGGACCCATAAAGAAGGGTTGACAAGAGTTCAACCAACCATCAGTGGGCGCGCCATCCAATCTTGATGCTTAGGCGATGTGGATCTATTGTACCAGACTCCACCGTCCACCCACTGCCATCCATTCCACCATGGTGCGCTGCATGGAGACGTCCTAAGCCACCGTGATCCTCTTTACGCCCTCACCACCACCACCACCTGACGAGTCTCAGAAGTGTCTGATCAACAGTTTTGGGCCACCCTCGTCGACATCACTCGTGGTCGCCTTTCAACGCGATCACGCCACGCCACCATAGTTCCCATGGATCAGTGAAACCCCCCTGATCCTAACCCAGGAACGTGCCTACCCTAGCCTCTCTAGTCTAGGTCTAGGTCGCGCGACATCCTCCTCCATGCAAAGATCCAATCAACGATCTCGGGAGGATGACGTAAGTCGCTTGCAGGAGTCGCGAACCAACGACGACATGATCGCACTCCTCTGTCATATCTCATCACAACCCGGACCTCGCCCATAGGTACAGGAGACGACTCGCTCGTTTCCCGAGTAGAAGTCGCGGCATCTGGTCCAACCGCGCAATTAACCCCTCCCAACCACTCAGCTATCCTTTCGCAGATAGCTGTTTCATTTCGCACAAGAGGAACCACGTTAGCCATCACCGCCCCACTTGGAGACGGTTGATGTTGAACATGCAGTGCCCCGCCTCTCACTGCACCTCTTCCACCCACGTTGAGTCTAGTGTCCTCACCTACCGAAATTTTCCACTTTCTAGGACACAAACACTCTTTACGCACCGCAGGTTCTTCGTGAACTTGCCCGAACGCTTGATGACGTCCTTGTGACCGAGAGCGGAAGACCCACGACAGCCACCCTCACCACAACTGTCGATGGGCCACGGATACGAGCTTGTCTCATCGTCCGTGCGAACGGAAAGCCTTTGTGGCTCTCCGGTTCTTTTTGTCCTGTGCAAACAGGCGGCGCATCGGACACATGTTTCGATGTTGTGACGACGGAGCGTCTTTGTGACCCCCGTCTGGTTAGTTACCCCGTTCGTGATGGAGCCCCGACTCATAGCAATCAGCGAGGAACTTACACATTCCATGCCGCGCTCAACGAGGATCTATGAAGGAAAAGGTCCCATCACCGACACCACTCCACCACGCCTACGCTTACGCCACCACATGCTGCTCCGCCTCTTCCAAGTTCCGAAATGAACTTGGAGGAAAGTCAAATGCTGCTACTCCTGAGAATCCCACTTGATTGCCTCACTCAACACCACACCACACCATCATCACCACCATCAACACCAGAGGCAGACTCGTCCCACGGACGACGTGACGATCCCGAAGACGGAGATCATCTCAAGGGGGAGTAAAGGAGAAGAAATGAGTTGAAGATCGTACAGCAGCATCAGCAGCAACCATCATCCACGCCACCTCCACCAACTACGCCCCGCCGGAGGCTTCCACTACCTCCGCGCACATTCTTATGTGTCAAGCTATTATGTTCATAATGGAACACTCGAAGGAGCCATGGCACATCTCATCCACCACATTCCGCCACCACTGCGCTGACCGCTCTGAAGACCGGGCTCCCTACTCTTGAAAGTCACATTTCAATAGAGCCTTGGCACATTTTTTACGCCCCACGCCCACCTTCTTCTGGAGCCAGACGAGTCATCTTCGAGGCCGAACCAGACAACTTCCATTCAAAGACGACAAATCCGGCGCCAAGAAGAAGAAGATTGGAGAATCTTAACAAGTGAGTCCTAGCCGAGCCATCAATGCCGCCGCAAGAAGAGGAGATATCCCTTGTAGGGGGAGTTTGCTAGGAATCGAGATCTCCAATATGCCCAACAAAGATATCCCGCGCTGAACTGAAGATTGAACACTAAGGGGGAGATTGTTAGGAAATATTTTGTAGTGTTCAATTTCATTGTATTATCTTTGTTGATTTGCTTTATTAAACTTTGGGCTAGCTCTTACTTGGGTTAGTTCTTAGTTATTCATGTAATGGGCCTTCACAAGAGGCCCACCTATTATATACCAACTTGTGGTATAAATAGAAAAACCCTAACACATAGTTAGGTGTGCTTGTGTGTGTTAATCAAATAAACAATTTTAGAGTGAGAGAGTCTCCTCAAGAAAACCACCAAGCCCCACACGCCCCATTCTCAAATCTAGATCTTTAGGCGTGTTTAATCCGTCCGAAGTCGTATTGTTGGTGCATTTCGGGACCAACAGGTTGTGAGCATAAACAATAAGTCAGCTGCTGAGATTAGCCTTCTATCCATGAATATTTCTGTATTTTGCGGCGAAACTGAGGTTAATATATTCGCATATGTGTTAGGTCATATGTATCTTTCATGTAGAAAGATGAATAAGTCCATTTATTTGGTTCTACATTGCTTGCACTTATTCTCTATACTGTACTCATCCAACCAATCTTGCTTGCACAATGGAAAGGGCCACGGGTTTATCTCTCCATCGAATCAAATTGGCCAAATGTGTTAGGAAGACTATTTATGAATTTGTTAAACTACTTCTCATAATTATTTAGTATTTTTTAATCGTTTCAATTTTTTCTCAAGGATTTTTTAAAATCTTATCATCATGTCCGGATATTCCATGTCCGCGTCTTATCATATTGTTTCTGTTTCTAATCTTGATTTAATTATAGTGTCATGATTCTGAATAAACGCCTCAAAGCATATCTGAATTTCATGCCGGTACCTGGAATTAAAAATTGGGATAGACAAGATTTTGAATTGGATAACATTTGTAGTGAAAAAGTGATAACTATGTGCGAGAGATTTGTTCTTATCTACTATTGATTATCTCTTCACCACAAAACTAGAAATTACAGGTAAAAAATTTGAATTTTCAAGGCAAAAAGTTAATGATTTTGGTCTAAATCACAGATTCAGTAATTATATTACCAGATAAAAATGTGATTAGATTAGAAGATAAGGATAAATTACCAGCATAAAATCTGAACTTTTTAAGGAAAAAGCAGTAGGGTTTTGTCAAATTGAGAGTGCCCTGTAACTATTAATAAGGTGGTCTTTTAAGAGAAGTGATGCACACTACTTCATCCTCTTTTCATCAAGATCACATCGATTATTATTAAGAGGACTAAATATATATATATGTATATATATATATATATATTCACCAAAGAATGGTGTTTTGATCTTTCTCCAATAAATATATTTACAAAAGAACTGGGCATATGTTGGCCTGGCTTTGAAGTATATAACAGATGGATGGACAGTTTAACCTCCCTTGCGGAGGACAATGATGGTGGTGATGGCGGCGGTGGCGGGGCGGCGGCAAGGAGGAGATGTGGAGGAGGTGGAGCCGGCAGTGGTGCTCGAGGAGGGTTTCGAAGGAGTGGTTCGAAGGCAAATGGGCGAGCCTCGAAGCTAAGACTGATAATTCTTTCTTTGAGACCTTCGCGAAGTATTGACATCGTTATTCAATTTCTGCTATATTATATGTGGCAGACAAGCTTAGTCGTTTGCATTGTTTTTCACTTTGTTTGTTGAAGAACGTATGTGTCTTTCTAAAATGTCTTTTTCTGCATTACAATGCAACGGCTCGTACTGGAGTGGGGGGTTTTTTCTTCTAAGTTTGGAATTACGGGGTTATGCGTTATATTTAGTCGAACCCTAGGGGCCTTTTGATAATAATTACCTCATGATATGAAAGAAAATTGGAGGAAGACTACATGTTAAACAGGAGTCTCAGGCCAATAGCTAGTCGAGCCGTGTGTTGAACACACTGTCCATAAGACTAAATCGCCCCGAAATACAGTGCTTTCGGTTAGCGGCGATTGTCCCCAAGATACGACGATCTTTTCTTAGCTCGTATCGCAGCACAACGATTCGAGTTTTCCGGAGAATCGTACTAGATGGGATTTTTTCTTTCTTCGGGAACTGGGGAGTTTGGAGTGAATTATGCAATTTCGTGTGCGTTGGAATGAATGATTTTTCCAACTCATGCGGGGGTCTATTATAAAATTCATCTCGCATGGGCTTAATCGCAAATTCATGAACTTGTTGGACTGCTTCTGTTATTTTGACTTTTCAGTCCACGGATCAGAATGCAATATTTCACAACTTCTAGAATGTCGGTTAATTTGACGGCCCGAGTTCGACCGACCAACAGGTCCGATTCTCCGACCGACGGCCCAAGACGGCTGGATTCCACCACAAACACACACCGATGGTCCAGAATCCTTGGGTTGGGTCGGATCAGTCCCACAGTCCACTACGGCACATTGATCCTCAGTTAGGCTGCCCAATCAGTGCCACCTTACTTGACATACGCCACGTCAGTCGAGCTGCCATGTCACCAGTGACATCACCGTCGCCGTCATCGCCCACCGGAGCATAAATTTTAGCTCCTCAATGCTCCTCGCTCCGATGCGCGTGCGAAGTGCGATTTGTGCACCTCAAAGCACCCATTGCACACTTTGGCATGGCACAACTCGGCTCGACCACGGCCACGGGCATGGGCATGGGCACGGGCTCGATGCTTGTCGGTGCGAGGCACCTCACTCACCCGGGCTATTAATTGGGCCAAAACCAACATAAGCTTCTCAAGCCCACTTAAGCCTATTTAAGCCCATTCACATGGCAAGTCATTTTGAATAAACCCACATGGATTTCTATATTCATAGTGAAGATTTTCTTAGTGTCTATCCAATGTGGGACACTTAGTTCCCCCAATTATACACTTTCAACCATTTTAATGGTTATTGTGCCAACTTCGAAAATTAATTTCTCATTCACCCGAACTTGGTTTTGAGCGTAGTAATATTCGTTATATTCCCCTCGAAACGTATATTTGTAATCTTTCAACGATTTCTTGTTTTGACAATCAATGGCTTCCTGATTTTATTAAATCATGGACATCTTTAATAAATGGGTTAATTACCCATATTTGGCCCAATTGGCCCAATAGGCTCTAAAAATCCAACAATCCTTCACATGAATGGAAATTAAGGCAAATACTATGCATGTTGACTCTTGCAAGAAAAACTCGAGGACTCGTCACCGCATCGAGATAGGTAGCTTGTGACTTTGAACCTTCCCTAGTGAAACGCAGTCGAATTTACTGTTCAGTGAACATGATGTCTTGAACTGACAGCTTTTGTGTAAATTAAGACAACAACGTACACACAGTGTCGAATCTAATTTCATTCAATTCTCACGTTGTGTCCATTTCGGCCTTGGACCATTTCTTGGATTCATAAGTGTTACGATTGAAGCGCACTTCTCACTTATATATGTGATCGACTATTAGGATTTTAATCCTGAAATATCCCGAAATACTCCACCATCAGGTATAGCCATCATTAAAAGCTTGCTAACCCTTTATTACACGTCGTCGGGTAATTACTTGGGCAGCTTATGAGAATGAGCTTGTTAGAAAAATTCCAAGTAAACTTACTGAACTGCACTCAGCTTAGTTGTCTCATTGAACCAAGTTTGTGGATCTCCACTCATCACTTGGGTGTATGGTTTTTAAGCCCATTCTCTTACTGCGTTATAGTGCTGATCTCTAGTAATGCCTTTCGTCAAAGGATCTGCTATGTTCCCTTTAGACTTCAGATAGTCAATAGAGATTATTCCACTAGAGATCAGTTGTCGTACGATACTATGTCTTCGACGAATGTGTCAAGATTTGCCGTTATACATACTATTCTGTGCCCTACCAGTTGCGGCCATACTGTCGCAATGTATCATAATATACGGTACATGCTTATTCCAGCTGTGGCGCCCCGCCAACCACTAACCTATTCTAATGTTATCTTACGTGCCTAATGAAGTTGTAAGTTGGAAAACATACGAAATTACGTAATAACGTTTTCCATTTATAATGGAGAGTGTACTTTACATATCAAAAGAATACTTCCAATTCTAAATACATGGGGAGTGCGTCTATGCACAGCAAAAGTAAACTAGGTCACCCGACCCACAGGTCGTTATCCATGTATACTCCGCCTCTCTAAAGTCGCTGGAAGCTTCAAAAGACGCCTTGCCATCAAACGATCACGTACCGTGGTCGTGTGAACCTACAACACATAACATAAGGGGTGAGCTATAAAGCTCAGTAAGCGGAAATATGCATGATATGCACGTGTCAAAACCCCCGCAAAGGCAATCCGCGCCAATGCATCATAACTCGCACAGATCAAACTAAATCTCATAACTCTCAGGGCCCTCGGCTAGCTTACTATGCACCGTAAATGAGCTCTATCATAAATACGTGACAGTGACCCACGCTGGGTAGTCTACGCTAGGTTTCCCTAGGTCGCACCCTCCCAGGTTTTCCCCTCTGCCATGCGGTAGCCTACGCTGGTAGCCTATGCTAGGATTCCCCCCTAGGTCGCTCCTTCCAGGTCGCTCCTTCCCGCCAATAGCGACGATGTATCAACACCGTCCGAGCATTAACCCAATTATTAATCCGCACCATCGAAAATGCATCAACACTGTCCGCGAAACCGTCGGCATATCAACACCATCACGGTGCCATAGAAGCCGCCCTTGACTCCACTACGAGTCGACAACAAATGCCCATATCGGCAAGTCTCATTCGCTTTCAAGTGATATGTATTATACGCACTCAACTCGCACAACTCCCACATATGGTCATGCATGCTCGTGAATATGCAACATGAATTGGTGGTAAATGCACTTACCATGCAAACGTATATCAATTAATACACATAATAGGCAAACATCGAGGCACATAATCACATAAATTAGGCACGTACAACATGTTATGTGTTGTAGTTGATTTTCCACTTACTAATGTTATGCTAATTTCACTGCTTCGGGAATTTCCTACCGTTCGACCCTTACATATAAACATCCACATATTAGTGCCATCTCTTGGTTAACGGACTAGACTAAAATACTTAAATTAATTGGCACATTATAGAAAAAGCTTTTGGTAGATACTATTAAATTTTTAAATCAAATCTTAAAAACCAAAATCTTTTCGAAACTGAAATTTTAAAAGCCAAATTTTTAATCAGTATTAAAAAAAAATCCAAATCACAAAACACGTCAACGATCAAAATATCCAACCAACAAAAATTAAAAGAAAATTAAAATGAATCAAGATTTAAAAGACTTCGAACAACAATTAAAGTTAATTACAAAAATGCTAAGAAAACAGGTGTCAAAGACTAAGTCCTCATCCAATTCGGAGAACAAAGAAAATAATTCTAGCCTTAAACCAAAGGAGAGCTATGACTTGATGGCCTATCACGAAGATATATCAAACCATCTAGCTCTCATGGCTCGAGTCGAGAATACCTCTGTGCGAACTTGTCGAAGAAAACGAGCGATGAAGAGGCAGACACGTCTTCTCTGGAGGTAGTTATTCCTAACTCTACATTGTTTAACATGTTAGAATCCTTACAAACTAGGTATGCTAACATGAAAAATGAGCGGAAAAGTACAAGAGAGTTCGAGGACGAATTAACTAAGTCAAAGGAGGAAATAGCTAGTCTCGAATCTAAGCTTAGGAGCTTTTGTGCGAGAGTAGATGAACTAACTAAGAGCTCGAATGTTAGTGAGACTAAGCATATTTCAACTAGAGAAACATAGTTCGATAGTGAAGGAACTTGAGGATAGGCTAGAAAACAACCATAAGTGTCTACTTAGGAATTTAGACGAGAAAAGTCTCCTTAAGTGTGGACTAGAAGTTGAGAGCAAAAAGGTCACTAGTCTAGAAGCCGAAATAGATAAATATAATTCTAAGATTAGTGAATTGAGAAAGAGTCTAGACGCCTGTCAAGCCAAGAAGAGCACTGCTCAAAATAACTATGCTTTCTTAAGAGAAGAACGTGGGAAGCTCTACTCTAAGATTAATCAATTAGAAAATCTTCTTGCGATTTCTAAGACCAAGGAAGCCCAATCTCATCATTCTGAAAATTCTTCTTCCGTCGATATATCTCATATTCTTAAGAAATTAGAGGATTTAAATTTTACATTAGAAACGGAAAGAAAGAACTTTGAAGCGGAAAAGAATGCGTTTTTATTGGAAATATCTAATCTCAAAGCTTCCTCACAAGAAAAGTTAATCTTTAAGCACGTTAAGAAAGAAAAAGAGCCTTTGAGCGCCAATAGATCAAATACTCCAATTTCTAAAGCCGTTACTTCTACATGTTCGTCAAAGCCCATCAATTTTAGAAGTACAAACTTTGAAAGTGGCTCTTCCTCCACCAAGAAAATTTTTCACGAAAATAATTCAAGTTCTAGCGCACAAACTTCATCGTGTGTTTCAAATGATTCTACTAACTTTTCACTTAAAAAGCCTAGACTTGAAAATAATTTTCGAAATTCTTATTCTCATGTGAAAAATGTGCATTCTCCACGTAGGAATTACGACACTTCTACTTTACATGCTTATCACTCTATTTGCTCGAATTCTTACATGAAGTACCCAGTCAATATTCGTTCCGAAAAGCATTTATTACGACTAGGTACTGAGAAGACCTTTACAAGTACACATTCTATGAGCAAATATTCACATGCTAGAATTACTTATCCGTGTAAAATCAAGAAAAAATGGATTCCTAAGTCGGATATCAAGTCACAAAGTCCTAGTCAAATGTGGACTCCTAAGACTACATCTTCGACCAACTTAGGCTCACAATCTAATTTTACACGATTTACGACTAACTCGTTTTCTGCTAATAAGGAAGGACCCATACGACAATGGGTACCAAAGTCCCGATAGTTTTGCAGATTTCCCTCATGTATGGAATTCGACGTAGTGGCTCCACGTACATGATAAAGGGATGAGGCGTGAGCTACTACAACTAAGTTTCAACGAGGTATATTTCAAACTTACATATGCATATCAGTTTCGTCAAAAAAAAATATATACCTATTTTCTTTGAAAACTTTTCAAATGATACATTTTCGATATGCATTTCATCGCTTTAAATGGTTTTAAAATTTTCAAATGCATATTACGAACGGAAACGATAAATATCATTTTTCGATTAATACTTTCAAATGCGCTTTAATTGAGGGGGAGCTACTCATTATTTTAATGAGGAGCAACCTTTATATTTTTAAGGAAGCACAAATTTTTAATTCTTGACGGGGAGAAAACTTACAATGAGCGAGCGATTTAAGGGAACGAGATTCTTAATATTCGTCAAGCTAACTACGCAAATTTCTAGGGGGAGAAAATTTATTTTCGAAGCATTGTTTTTGGGGAGATATAAATATAACTACTATATTAATAATGTACATATATGTATATATATATATATATACATACATATACATATATAAAAAAAGGGAAATATGAAAAAAATGAGATATGAAAAAAAAGAAGAAAAAGAGGAAATATGAAAAAAAGAAAGAGAGGAGAGTACATTATTGCCTCATATTATTTATATGCTTTCACCTTCTTGTTTTCCCAAGATTGTGTAGCTACACAGTTCAGTTTGTGAGCCCAATCATTAATTTTTTTCTCTTCTTTTCAATTGTTGGAGATGATCGAAACAAAAAAAAAAACAGAGGAAAAGAAAAAAAAACAAAGGAAAAGAAAGAAAACAAAAAAAAAAAAAAAAAAAGGAAAAAGAAAACAAAAAAAAGGATAAAATAAAAAAAAAAAAAATAAAAAAAATCAAATTTTTTCGATATGCTTCTCGGATTTGTTCTCCCACATCCAAAGATGGACGTACCACGAAGAATCTCGAGCTTTCAGACGGACAAAATTTTCCAAAGACGACAGCGACGATATAAGTGAAGATCAAATGCTCCGTATTTTCATCGACCGGCTCCGGCTTGCTAATTCAACTAGAGCAACACTTCTCACGTACCCCGGAAGCACGGATTTCATGTTCCTATGGTTCAGTCTAATCCGACTTGATCCTAACCCCGAAACGCGTTCGAGCATTTGAGACCAAGCAAGATTATTTCGATGATGCCTAGGAAGTCTTTGAAGATACATCACTCCCTTATCTCACATAATTTTCGGACCAACCCCCATAGGTACAGGTGCTAATTTTAATTAGCTCCCGGGTAGAAGTCGTCGTGTTGGTCCCGAATGCACCAAAACAAGGAATCAAAGAGGCTTTAATGGAACGAAAAGGGAGTAGTCTCACCTTTGAGTGTGTGTATTGTGTGAAAAATTTGGATAAGCATTTGATCTTTGATTACTTTCAAAAGTGAGTTGGTAACACCTTATATACCACATTAACCCTAGGTATATTAAGGCCCAATCACTAAATATACGATAATTACATTCTAGTCCTAAGCCTAAGCTAAAGGATAATTACAAAATAAATCCTAAGACTTAAACTATTGACACAATCTATTAAATATCCTAACAATCTCCCCCTTTGTGTCAATTGTTGGGAGTCTTGGATCTTGAGTGTAGCGGTGGTGGATTAGCGTGTGAGTGTTTCGCGAAGCCCTAGCTTGAACTCGAAGGCACGGAGGTTTCTTCGAAGTACCAATCGATTAGCTATAGCGTCAATGAGCTTCGCGAACTTGGATCGGCAGAGAGGATCTTCTTCTGAAAGTATGCGGCAGATCTTCATTGTTTGTCTTGGATGATGGTGAGCGTTCCATCCGAGAACTTTGCCACTTCAGAGCAGCGCAGCATCCTCATCTTTCCCTTATAGTTCGAGTAGGCGACCGCCGGATCGTCTCCGTCGATCACATCGCCCTCACGGTAGTCGTCCGCGTTCTTGAAAGATGGGCGAGTCAGATTCACCTTCTTCAGATTGTGCTCCACCGCCATCTGCAGATCGTGGGTGGCGAAGAATCTGACCTGTCGGATCATGTGGCGTTTGATAGCCACATATCCCATGGTGACCGGTTCAGCACGCACGAGATGTCCAGAACTTCTGAGGACGAGTCTGAACTGCTTCATGGATTCCAGCATGCTGTACAGGTCGCCCAGGCGCAGAAACTTGAAGTCTGCCTCACTGACTTCACAGTAGCTCTCATCCTGCCTCATTACTGTGAATACTGGGTAATGGACAGGTCCTTTGGACTCTTGGCGGAGGTCAGTGACTTTGCAGATGGGGGCCCGACTCATTTCCTGAGCGATGTTTTCCTCATCGGATAGCGTCCTATTTGAGCATTTGTGGCACAGAAGGCTCCATCGATAGAGCTGCTTCTTTCTATCGCTCCAATTTTGGATGTTCATCAGCTCATATTCGTCGAAGGTTGTGATGATCTGCTCCTTGCGTCGCCAGATCCTCTTCCTGATCTCTTCCTGAAACGGCGCTGTGATCTTTTTGTTTTCCCACGGTGCTTCCGGTATGTTCACCGTGGGTACATCCGTCTGAGCAGCAGGGGCCTCAGTTTGCTGCGCTTGGAATTGCAGGATGTTCTCGAGCTCGGCTGGTTCAGCGTCGTACTCCTCTCCGTCCTCGTTGTCTGCAGTGTTGATCAGCGTTAGTGAGGCTTCCATTAGCATACGTCGAGCGTTTTCCACCAGCTTCCTGGCTGCTACTGCATCGGCGGGTGTGTACAGCCATTCATCGTTGAAGATGTAGGCTTCGATCTCGTTCTGTGCGCAGTAGACGTCCTCGGAAGCTACGTTGGGGTCGGTGTTGAGAGGAGCGTCGCTGTGTGGTGGCGAGGGTGTTGCGTCGGAAGAGTCTGTGGATTGTGGGGATGGTTGTGGTGGAGATTCTGGTGGTTCAGTTGTGGTGATGGTTTTGGCAAGGATGATTTGGGTGTCGGGTGGTGTAGGTGTGGTGGTGGCCTCTAACATCGATGTGATAGTTAGAGGTTCGGAGACTGTGGGTGGAGACGGTGTGGGGGTGGTCTCTAACGCCGATGTGACGATTAGAGTTTTGGAGACGGTAGTAGGTGGAGGTGAGGGTGATTTGGCTGGTGACTCGGGGTTGATAGGGTGGGATTTTTGGCTAGTGTACTGTCAAGCACAGATATGACTGAAAAAGATCAAAGCACAATTGAAGCACTTGAGGCGGCTGCAATCCAACGGGATATTGCTCGCATCGAACTCAACACACGTCTCTATGTCCCACCACCCGAGCAGATCTTCCCACTGAGTCAATGGGCGGCCCTGATTCCCAACAACTACATGGTGGACCTGCAGAGCTTTCGGTGCGATGCCCCCGTCATCATAGAAATACTCAAAGGGCACCCACTTCGCCACGCCCTCACACATGGCGAGCCAGAAGCACAGGTGTACCTTCAACAATTCTGGCATACACTGCAGATAGCAGGACCACTCCATCTGGCCAAAAACTTATCCGCCCAAATTGGTCAAGAAACGGTGGTCCTCAATCGCAAAATAGTGCAAGAAGTGCTTCAACTCCCCGTCTACTCACCCTATGACCCACTACCGACGCACGATCAACTCATTGAAGACATTGACCGACTGGGCTATCAACCAGATACCAAGAAGAAGAAGGGCCCACTTGTCCTCAGTGAAGTCACCACCCGCAACCTACCCCAACCCTGGCGAACACTGTACCTGCTGGTGAACAAGTGCATGTCAGGAAAGCATGCCGGTCAGGACCGAGGAAACCTTCAAATTCTCACCATCCTCACCGGCATCGCCCACAACCGCAAGTTTTGGCAAGGATGATTTGGGTGTCGGGTGGTGTAGGTGTGGTGGTGGCCTCTAACATCGATGTGATAGTTAGAGGTTCGGAGACTGTGGGTGGAGACGGTGTGGGGGTGGTCTCTAACGCCGATGTGACGATTAGAGTTTTGGAGACGGTAGTAGGTGGAGGTGAGGGTGATTTGGCTGGTGACTCGGGGTTGATAGGGTGGGATTTTTGGCTAGTGGGGTGTGAGGTTTCTGCGGGCGTTGTTTCAGGTGCAGAGGAGGAGGACGGCGTCGATTGTATGGGCCCTTGAGTTTGTGAGGCTTGCGGCCTATTCTCCCCCTCGCGGCGATCTTGATCATCGTCTTGATCGTCGCGCCTGATCCCGCTCGACTCGCCCTGAGCTCGACAAGTCAGAGGTTGAGTCATAATGGCCTTCATTTGCCGTTCCTCCTCCTCAAGTTCCGTCATGGATTCGAATCGGGCTCTGAGGACGTAGAAGAGCTCCTTGGCGGAAATCGTGGAGAGAACAGCTTCTGCGTCCACATGTTGCGCTGGTGGTGGCGTCTCCGGGGCCACACCTTTGCCTTTATCGACGGTGGACGCATCGAGACGCGCATAGACTTGATCGAGAATTGACGCCTCAAGAGTCTTTGCAAACTCTTGAAGTCGGGTCTCCAGCGCGGTCTCGGTGACGAAGGTGGGTAAATCTAACAAGTTGGATTCACGGAGAATTCCAACTGACACCGAATCGGAGAAGATTGCCGATCGGCCGCCCGTTTGCACAGGACTGGAAAAGACGGGGTCTCTTAGACTTCCCGTTGGCATCATCGATGAGACAGACTCAATCGTATGATGGCCTAGGCTCACGGTTGCTGTGATGTTGGCCGTGCTAGGTCTTCCGCTCTCAGTCACAGAGACATCAGCGAGCGTTCTGACAGAGTTACGAAGACTCTGTGGTGCGGTGGAAGGTGTATGTGTCCTAGAAACGGATGAAACTATGGGGAGTGAGGGCACTAGACTCGATGTGCATGAAGAGGATGCAGTCGGAGGCGAGGGACTGCTTGTTTCAACATCGACTATCTCCAAGTGGGATGTCGATGGTATACGTGGCTCCTCGTGGAATGAAATATCTTCCTGTAGAGAGGAAGATAAGTGGGTTGGTGGGGTAGTTTGCGTGGTTGAGCCAGATGCCACGACTTCTACTCGGGAGGTGAACACATCACCTCCTGTACCTATTGGTTCGGCTCGGGTTATCTGTGGCTGAGGAGGTCGATCGTGCTTTTGTTTCGATCGACGCTCCGTGGGGCGGCTTACGTCATCCTCTCGTGACCGTTTTTCGGAGCGCGGGTGGAAGAGGATGCGGCGCGACTCGAGGACTTTTTGGAGGTGGTGGTGGGGTGTTGGCTAGTCCCGGGGTTGGGAGCAGTGGGGTTGATCTACTCCGTAGGGACAGTAGATAGAGGTCTGGGACTTTCTCGAAATGTGGCGGTTGAGATGCGATATTCTCGGACGTGTGGATTTGTCTGGTCTGCGTAGGCGAGAACGTCGTCTGGAATTATCATGGCGTGTCGATCCTTCGCCGGGGTGTTTTTCTTGGAGAACTTCTCGACTGTGGGGATGGGGAAGTGTTCTGCTGCCGGCCGCATGCGAATGTTGGTGGAGTGCATGCGGAAGTGTTTGATGAAGGCTGGGAGCCACCGCATGTAAGGGATGAAGCGGTTAGTGACTCCCTTGGCGACTTCCCGGTCGCGACGTTGGATCATCGCGACGAGATCCATCCAGATGATTTCCGCGTAGTTGTACTTGCGGTTGTGGGCGATGCCGGAGAGGATGGTGAGAATTTGAAGGTTTCCTCGGTCCTGACCGGCATGCTTTCCTGACATGCACTTGTTCACCAGCAGGTACAGTGTTCGCCAGGGTTGGGGTAGGTTGCGGGTGGTGACTTCACTGAGGACAAGTGGGCCCTTCTTCTTCTTGGTATCTGGTTGATAGCCCAGTCGGTCAATGTCTTCAATGAGTTGATCGTGCGTCGGTAGTGGGTCATAGGGTGAGTAGACGGGGAGTTGAAGCACTTCTTGCACTATTTTGCGATTGAGGACCACCGTTTCTTGATCAGTCATATCTGTGCTTAACAGTAATTGTGATATGATTAGTATGGATTAAATTGCGAGAATTAGAAAATCCGCTAAGTAATCATATAGACATGTTGAGAAAAAAAATTTAGCATTTTGTGTCAAATTTCGCATGTAATGAGAAATTTCGCAGATTATCACACAAAGGCATGTCGAGAGAGCAGTTTCGTAGATATAAAGGAAATTTCGCACTCAGTCTGTTTCATGAATTTTGCATATAACAAGGAAATTTCGCATTCAAAGGGAATTTTCGCATGTAGCATGGAAATTTCGCATTCAGTGTAAAGTTTCGCATGTATTGGGAAATTTTCGCAAGTTATAACACAAAGACATGTCGTGAGAAAGTTTCGCAGTCAGAGTAAAATTTTCGCAAGTGATAGCACATAGACATGTCATGAGAAATTTTCGCAGTCAGAGTGAAATTTTCGCAAGTGATAGCACATAGACATGTCGTGAGAAATTTTCGCAGTCAGATAAAATTTTCGCAAGTGATAGCACATAGACATGTCGTGAGAAATTTTCGCAGTCAGAGTAAAATTTTCGCAAGTATGGAAAAATTTCGCAAGTTATATCACATAGACATGTCGTGAGAAATTTTCGCAGGTTATATGAAAGTTTCGCGGAGGGAAAATGCTTTGTGGATTGAGAAAGTATTTTGGTTCACTGTAGTTGCGAAATAGTGACGATGCGAAAATATGCAATATGAAGTGGAGTGTATGAGATTTTCGCGGGTTGTCACATACTGTAGCAGAGAAAAAATTTTAACACATGTAAATTTTCGGGCGAAAGTTTCGCAGTTTCTTAGTCACTGTAGCAGCGAAAATTTTCAACATAAGAAATTTCTCGGAGAAATTTTCGCGGAACCTTGCACACTGTAGCAGCGAAATTTAACGTTTAAAGCAATTTTTTTTTGAGAAATTTTCGCGGTGAAGAACACAGTGCGATATCGTGCGAAACGACGCAATGATTTAGCCTTAGACCTACGCAAATCTCAACCAAAATGCAATAATCGAAACTCAATCGACTCGTAATTAGGTGGGCAATGCATATTTGAGGGTATTAAACATCATAAATCTAGCATGCGTTCGATTCAGAGCCGAGAAAAATTAATATTAATTTTAACAGTTTTAATCAAAAGCGGGGAAAAACAGGATAGAGTGAATCGAACTTGGTTTATTTGACGCGTATTCATACCGAAAAGCTTGATTTTGAACACAGGTTTGACGACGACGAAGATGCGAGGGGTTGCGAATTTTTTGAAAGAGGGGATGCGAAATTTTTGAATTTTCTCGGGAATTTTTAGGAATGTGAAAATCGTTAAGGGTTTTGGGGTTTTAGGGATTTTATTACTGTACATGCGAAATTTTGAGTTACTGGGCCGAAATTTCGTGGGCTTGGTCAAAGCCTCAACTGAGCTGAATTTTCGCGGGTTTGGTCAAAGTTGGGCCCAATTGACGTTCAATTGGTCCAATTTTGACCCTTTTTGACCAGAAAAATTAGAAATTCAACCAAAAACATTTTAATCGGTCCAATTTTGACTCAGTTTGACCAAACTTTAAAATTTCAACCCAAAATTTTTTATTTATTTATTTATTTATTTATATATTATTTATTATTTATTTTTTTATTTTAAAATAAATAGAAAAATCAGAAGCTCCCCCTTAATCGAAAAAACTTCCCGTTTTAAATAATGAAAAAAAATTGACGCTCCCCCTTAATCGAAAAACTTCCCGTTTTAAATGATAAAAAATCAGACGCTCCCCCTTAATCGAAAACTCCCCCTCAAAAGACATAATTCAGAAGACACATAGAAAATGAAGTGAAGTGAAAAAGGAAATATGTACACTTTATCAAGGTTCATGTAGGGTCGATTGATCACAACTGAACATTCAACATGCCCAACATAGTCACTAGGTGTTGGAATCGTTTGACATCCAACGGTTTTGTGAAGATGTCGGCCAGTTGATCTTCGGTTGTGATGTAGTGCAATTCAATCGTGCCTTGTTCGACATGTTCTTTGATGAAGTGGTGACGAATGTCTATGTGTTTCGTTCTTGAGTGATGTACTGGATTACTCGTCATCGCAATAGCACTTTTTGAGTCACAGTAAATGGGAATTTTATCAACTTGAAAATTAAAATCTCGTAGTTGGGTTCTCATCCACAAAAGTTGTGAACAGCAACTAGCGGCGGCGACATATTCTGCCTCCGTCGACGAAGTTGAGACATAGTTTTGTTTTCGAGACGACCAACTTACGAGTTTACCTCCCAAGAAGTGTGCAGCTCCAGAGGTGCTTTTTCGGTCCATCTTGCATCCTGCATAATCCGAGTCAGAGAATCCAACTAGTTTGAAGTCCGATAGGGTGGGGTACCACAAACCCAGATTGGGTGTTCCTTTGAGATAGCGGAGGATCCTTTTGACAGCAGTGAGATGGGATTCCTTTGGCGTTGCCTGAAAACGAGCGCAGATTCCTGTCGAGAGAACGATGTCCGGTCGACTAGCAGTAAGGTACAAAAGAGAGCCTATTATCCCTCGATAGATGGTTTGGTCAACGGGAACACCAGATGGGTCCGCGTCGGGTCGGCCTGAGGGTGACATAGGTGTAGCAGCAGTCTTGGCATCCTTCATTCCATATTTCTCGAGGATGTCATGGATGTATTTGGACTAATTGATGAAGATTCCATTGGGAAGTTGCTTTACTTGAAGACCAAGAAAGAAATTCAGCTCACCCATCATACTCATTTCGAATTTCTCTTTCATCAATTCTGCGAACTCTTCGCACAGTTGTGGTTTAGTCGATCCCAAAATGATGTCATCGACATAAATCTGTACAGTCATTATGTCCGGGCCACTCCGCTTGGTGAAGAGAGTTGTATCCAGAGATCCTTTCTTGAACCCAGACTGAACAAGGAAGTCTGAGAGGACGTCATACCAAGCTCGGGGAGCCTGTTTTAGTCCGTAGAGGGCCTTGTAGAGTCGATATACGTGATGAGGAAACTCTTCACTCAAGAACCCTTCAGGTTGATCAACGTACACTTCTTCTTTGAGAAATCCATTCATAAATGCAGTCTTCACATCCATTTGGTAGACTTTAAAGTTCTTGTGAGCAGCAAAGGCAAGAAAAATTCGTATGGCATCGATCCTGGCGACTGGGGCGAAAGTTTCATCGTAGTCGATGCCTTCTTGTTGGTTGTACCCCTTAGCCACAAGTCTTGCTTTATTGCGGATAACAACACCGTCTTCATCCTTTTTGTTCTTGAATATCCATTTTGTGCCGATAATGGATCTATTGTGGGGTCGTGGTACGAGTTCCCAAACTTGTAAACGTTCAAACTGATTTATTTCCTCCTGCATAGCAATCAGTCAATCGGGATCGTTGAGAGCTTCAGCTACTCGTGATGGTTCGACTTGACTGAGATAGCAAGCAAACAGACTTTCATTCATCGTAGCCGAACGTGTCGAAACACCGGATGTGGGGTCCCCAATAATCTGGTCTGTAGGATGAGACCGAGCCCAGAGTGGTACATTGGTCTGTGAGGAGCTAGCCGCATTTGTGTCTATTGGAGGCTCATTAGATTGGGGTCCGGTGTCCGAAGAAGAGATCTTAACCGTAGTGGATTGAGAGGGTTCATCATCAGGATCAGCAATGTTCCCAGGGTTGGGTAAAATGTCGTCTTCGTTGAGATTGAGTGTATCCAAGTTTGGAGGGACGACGTCATTGCCGATAGCTGGTGGTGTAGGAGGAGTGGGTGCAGCGGTAGGTTCAGTGGTGGCGGCGGGAGTCTTGGGAACTGGATAGAAGTACTCGAAAAGTAGATCGAGATCCAGTTCACCAGAGTTGCCCTCAGATGAGGATGTTCCCGCCGTTGAAGGTTGACCATTTGTCAACGACTGTAGAAGACCTGGTTCTGGACTAATATGAGCAGAAGCCATGAGGTCGCCTACGCTTTCGTCAAAGGTGACATTTGTGCTCTCAATGACAGATCGTTTCTCCTTAAGATAGACTCTGTATGCCTTCGAGTTTAGCGAATAACCAACAAAGATTCCTTCGAGTGCTTTTGGATCAAGCTTCCCAAGATGTTGGCGATCATTGGCAACAAAACATCGGTATCCGAAAACCCTTAGATAAGATATATCTGGTATACGACGGTTGTTCAACATCTCGTATGGAGTGCGGTTGAATCTCTTGTGGATGGAAGCCCGGTTTTGCGTGTAACAGACCGTTTGAATAGCTTCGCCCCAAAGAGAGTGAGGAAGGCCGGATTGGATGAGAAGAGTCCTGGCTGCTTCAACAAGTGTCCTGTTCTTACGCTCAACGACACCATTCTGTTCCGGTGTCTTCACAGCTGAGAACTGCTGAGTGATGCCCTGAGTGGCATAGAAATCACTGAGCTTCTTGTTCTTAAACTCAGTTCCGTTGTCAGTTCTGATAATCCGAACCTTCTGTTGATGAAGAGTTTGGGACGTAACAACAAACTCGATGATTATATCAGGAACTTCATCCTTTGTACGAATGAGTTCCGTCCACGTGTAGTGTGAAAAATCGTCGACAATCACAAGAATATACCGTCTTCCTCCGAGTGTGGCCGTAGGCATTGGGCCACATAGATCCATATGTAAGAGCTCGAGGATTAGCTTAGAGGACGGTGTTTCCTTGGATTTGTGAGACGATCGCTTCATCTTCCCCAATTCACAGGCAGAGCAGAGGTGTTCCTTATGATATGTCAGTTGGGGTAGACCGTTGACGAGTTTATTCTGACGTAGTTTGTTGATAGTCTTGAAATTGAGATGTGAAAGACGTCGGTGCCATAAATCATTCAACTTGGGTGCAGCCCGAGAGAGAAGGCATACTGGTCGAGAGGTCGTGAGATTCAGTACGTAGAGGTGAGACGTGCGCGTTCCAGAAAGAAGTGGCAGTCCCGAGGCATCTATAATGCTGCAGATGTCAGATTCGAAGAGAACCTTGTATCCTTTGTCGCAGAAACGACCAATGCTGAAGAGATTGTAGCTCAAACCCTCAACGTAAGAGATGCCCTTGATCGTCAGTTTGTCATGGACGAGATCACCAGTTCCGAGAATTGGCGCCATTGAATGTTTCCGAAGGAGACCCTTCCGAGATAGCGCTCGGAGAAGTTGCTCAGCAGCTCCTTGTTCCCCGTCATGTGTGTGGAGCAACCCGAGTCTAGATACCACACATGACAGACCTGCAATCATCAGCAAATGTTGGGTCCCCGTTTACTGACGGGGCATTCTTGTGATACAAGTAAAATTTTCATGCGCTTAATGGGAAACTAGTTTTTTGCCCGTGCAATGCACGGGTCATGATTATTTATATTTTAAATGCTCCATCTACAGGTATAAATTCAGAAAGGTATATAGCTATGGTTAATCAAAGAGAATCTATGTGAATGCAACATCAAATAAACCAAATAAATCTAAAACAAACGATTCAAACACTTATCAAATTAAATTGCGCTAAATTTTGTCACTACATATTGGCTAAGACTTCACTATACACAACATTCTTTGTAACATCTTCAGGTAAATCATTCTTCTTGCGTATTAGAATCTTGAGCCCATTGGGTGATGTGACACGGGATAGTGCTACATAAAGTTGCCCGTGGCTGAAAACGGGATTTGGAAGGAATAATCCAACCGAACTTAATGTCTGACCCTGACTTTTATTAATTGTCATCGCGAAGGCCAATTTAAGAGGAAATTGTCTCCTTCTTATTGAGAAGCCCGCTTCTTGGTTGGAGGGAGATAAATCAATCCGTGGAATAAGAACATTATCACCCGTTTTTGGTCCTGACATTACCGTCGCTTCAATCACTTTATCACCTAGCTTGTAAATAACCAACCGCGTTCCATTACACAATCCAATCGACTGATTCATGTTGCGCAATAAAATGACTGGAGCCCCTACTTTTAGTTCGAGACAATGGTTGGGCAGACCAGCATAGTTCGTGGAATGGAGCAACTCAATAGGATTCAGTTCTTCCACCGATCCAACATTTTCCGATGAACAAATTCTATCGGAACTCAAGTAATTTCGAGATATTCCAGGAAGCATCGATAATATTTTTGAATTGAGAATGTCAACATCACTGTTAGTTGGTGCTAGTATTGCTCGCTCCTTAAGATAAAGCAAATCAGAATACCATGTCGTTAGGTCTTCATAAGTTGAAGCAATTAACTGATCAAGCCCATGTATATCATCTTTTATCAAGAAATCCTTCGGAATATCAATCCAATTTGGTTCACCGTTGCTTGTTAGAGATCTTCCAGGCAACTTACCGTCCCCTATATCTAAGATCCACTTACCGAAGTTTGTAAGTCTTTGTAAATCTTCGCTCGAAATATCACATCCACGTAGTCGCATGTTTATTTGTAGGTTCATTAATTGACAGTGACTCCAAAAATTAGCACGGTGCAAAGTAGATGCGACAATGGCTTCTCGACCACCATTTGCGACAACTGGTAATATTTGTCTGAAGTCACCTCCTAATACGAACAGTTTTCCCCGAATGGAGATTCATTGTCACAAATATCCTTGAAGTGACGGTCGACGGCCTCAAATGCGAGCCGGTTTGTCATAGGAGCCTCATCCCAAATTATCAATGATGCCGATCGAATTAGTTCAGCTCGTGATGACGTTTTCTCAAATGAACAAACAGAATTCTCAGCAGGAGTAAGCGGTATCTTAAAAGTAGAATGAGCAGTTTTTCCTCCAGGTAGTAATAAGGCAGCAATTCCCGAAGATGCAACTGAAATAACGATGTGTCTTTCTGACCTAAATTTAGATATCAATGTATTCCACAAGTAGGTCTTTCCAGTTCCGCCACTACCACAAACAAAGAATAATCCACCACTATTTTGACCGTGAGCTCTCATAATAGCAGAAAATACCCTATATTGGTCGGAATTTAGCCCCCGAGCAAGACTTTCGTAATTTTCCGACTCTACTGATGCGTCATAGTCAAGTTCGTCTATTATCAACCGATTGGTGGCGCGTTGCGCATCCTCTAATGATGGTTGTGGCATGTGGGGATAATCTTTCAGTGACCTGCCATTTCTGTTTAGAATATGTTCAATCTCAAGAATACCTAAACGACGTCGTTCTTCATCTGTGAGGCGTAAATCAAAATTATTCGATCGACGCTGAATCATATGTTCAATATCGTCTGTCATGCTTTTCCAATGTGTTTCCCATAGTTCCGTAGGATTCGCTACTTCGGCGAACATCAATATGGAGCTGAACATGTTTCTTAGTTGCGCACCCGTAGTCCATGTAGATGCTTCCCTTAAAGCAGCGTTCCATTCATTGTTGTCGTCAAGCAATCCCAGTTCAAGACATGCTGCATGAAATGTCGGCTGAATAACTCCCCTAACTGTTCGTATGTCCTCATATGACATTGCACCACGAACCTTCGTCAGGAGCATCCTGAGATAGTAGCGCTCACCAGAATTTGGATGCGCAAAAGGCAGTCTTCCAATAGAAACTCTTTGCTGACGCTTTCTCCATGTTTTACTTTGACGGTTCCATAACCATTCGGTTGGAAAATCAGAATACGTCAATGACCGAGCTTCGGGATGTTGTCTGTTTGTTTCGAACCACATCGTCAACATTGATTTTTGTGGCCGATTAACTAATTCATGTAGGTCATCGTTGTCATGAAAGACAATGTTTTGATCGCCCGGCAAATGAAACTGCATTCTCTCAACAGAAGGGTATTGATGTTGAAGGGCGAAGTCAAAAATCCTCCAACACGCTTCAATGGCAGACACATAACGACAGTCTAAGTATTGTTTTACCTCATCAACATGTTGTGGCTGTGGCTGATCGATGTTATTCCGAGGTGCAACATCTTCAATGACAAACGTTGCTCGATCGTGACCTTTGTGGATGTACTTGTATAGATACTTAATAACGCTCCGAACAGCTACACGTTCAACATTTATGTGAGCATCATACTTGACACATAAATCCCTATTGAAGGGAACTATCCATCTGTTATCAACTTCTCGACCATTCGCCAAAGTTGTTGAGATTGTTCTTCTACGCATGTAATGCACAAAGCTTCGATCATCAACAACTGTCTCGTCACAAAATTTCTTCGGATAACGTTTTGAGCACTTTCCATCAACTAAGCATGGACCGCATGGCCCATGAATCATAAATTTAGTGACTGTTTCGTAGGCAAGGGGGTCGTTGTCTTTATCAGGAATCTCGGCACTAATAAAGTTGTTAACATCATCTGCACTTGTAGGCTTATCATTTGGAGTCACAGTGAGAAGAATATGTGCATGTGGAAGTCCACGCTTTTGGAATTCAACTACGTATAAATCTGCATTAGTTTTTAGTAATGTAACAATTATTATTAACAATAATAATAATAATAATTATAATTATAATAATTTCGAAAAGACATAACATTACCAGCAATGACAGTTCCAAACATCCGTCTGTCCTTCAAATCACGTAGTAATTCCTTCATTTTTAACCTGAAAACTCGACATACAATGTCAGGACGATCTTCAACTCGTTCATATTGAAGTAGCTCTCGAGTTATTTCTGGCCAATTCGGATTACATGTGAAAGTAATGAAAAAATCTGGAGGACCCATTGTACGACATATTGCGACTGCATCTTGATAATGTTGAATCATATTGCGTGGTCCACCAGTAAAGGATGATGGCAAAATATACTTTCGTCCAACAGATGATGCATTAAGATCTCCATGTAAGACTGCATCCTGAAGTCCTCTATACAATTCGGTACGCAAGCGACCTTGGTTACATTTGACGTATAATAGACGACTTTGCTCAATGGCACAATATACGTCGACAATAAACTGTTGGTATAGTCGACCACCCCTAACCAAGCTTTGACCATCCCCGTCTCTATCTTGAATTCGATAGGCATAAAATTGTCTCATCGAGACTTTATCCCTTGAAGAACTTGAAGATAGAATTGGTATTTCCAACGACCAACCATCTGTTCCGTAAGGAAATAACAAAGGGTATTGAAGAGGTACATAAGCAGGATGCGTTTCATTAATCCTTTGCAAACTACCAGTCCTTGTTTGTAAGATCACGTCTCTGTATCCCAAGTTCTCAGTACAATCACCTACCAACAAAGCAGCGACTTCGTTTGACGTTGGATGCGTATATTGTCTACCTTCTCTTGCTTGAATGATACGTATGCGTACATTCCTACCGTTTTCTTGGTCGACCAGCATATCTCGAGCACGTCGAAAAACCGATACATATGGATTTACATGGTCAAGCATGACTTGTAGTCCACGAAGTATATCTTCATTTATATCTGAACTACACGATGACCCCATTGCATTGAGGCGATTGTAAACCTCATTCTCAGTGTCATAAATATAAAGTTGCGCAAATTTAGGACCACTACCTAGTTCAGGGAGCAATGAACCAATTCGATGATAATTACTACCAGAAATCCGAAAGACATAAGGTCCCCTACCATCGTTGACACTGTTGTCGATTCGGCCCCCCATTGACGTGAAGGACAGTAACGAATTGTACGTTCGAACTTTCTCTCTGAAACCTGATTGTGATATTAGGGACTGAAGGAACAATGGTGATATTGGAATATTTGGAAGCTTAACTTGACCGCTTCCGCAACATAAGTGAAATCTAGGATTTGTCAGGCTACTATCTCGAACTTTCTCAGAAATCCACATGATGGCATTACAATTGACACACTTGGTTGTTTTCTCTCCAATATCAAAGCGTTGCGAAAAGCGACATCTTCCATTTCTAGTAGATGATTCTAGCAAATATTTATTTTGAATCAATAAAAAATTATTTAATGGTTTTAAAACTAATAATTAAGTGCACATTAAATAATATATTACCAGCTTCATTGCCGGGTCTAGTAGGCTGAATGTTCATGGAATGCCTTGATTGATTATTGCGGAGATTTGTCATCCTAACAGCTCGAGATTCCCGTTGTGATGACAATTGCTGCGACCTTCGTGTTTGTATATTTTGATTCAAGGGGATAGATGATCGAAATGGATGGGCATCCATAGTTGTTTTGAAGTGAGAGGCGAGGTATTAAGCTAAAATTCCAAAAAGAATAATGATTTTAACTATTATGTTCAGTGTATGCAACTCATAGGTTAGTAGTAGACAACATGTGGGACAGAAGTGTCTTTCTTCTTGAAGTGTGATGAAATATGTTTACAAATATCGAATGAAAAAATCTAAGAAATTTTTTTAAAGATAAAGCATTTAATATTAAATATAATTCTCATAGACCCTAAGTTATAGATGTTAAATATGGCTGAGATATTACCTTTTCGAAGTTGTTTAATAATTGCAGAAAAGGATGCACTGGTCACTTGAAATGAAACAGTAACAAATAACCTGCAATAAGTTGGTGTCATCAAATCTTAATTGTAAAAAAATTGTGAAGAGATAAATGTATTAAGTGATTAGAAGAGATTAATGTATTAAGGTTAGCAGAAGAAACGTTATTTTTTTCATTTAGATATTAAATTCGATATATGGATGTGTAATGTTAATATAATTATGAATTTGGCAATTCCTTCTTTTTTATTTGCAAAAAATATATATTTCTTAAAATTACGTGACACCAATATACTAAAGTAATGAATGTTTTTTATTTGAACAAAACCCTAGAAATTGTAATAGTAAATCACCAAAAAATCCTTAGTACTGAATATCAAATTATAGTTTATAACAATTGAATGAAAATTCTTGAAATAATAGTAAAGGAACGTAAACAACGATATGCTAATAAAGACATTGTCAACAAAAATGTGAATATTCATAGATAAGTAATAATTATCGAAATGCTAATAAAGACATGGTCACCGAAAATGTGAAATGCATTCAAATAACCGGAAGAATGATCGTGATTCTGTATGAGAATACCATAAACTGAAGGGAAAGAAGACATTAACAATAAATTTTGTTAAATAAACAATTAAAGTGAGAGACGATCGAAATAGAGGGAATAAATCACCAAAAGATCCACGATTGAATATCAAATTATAGTTTATAACAATTGAATGAAAATTCTTGAAATAATAGTAAAGGAACGTAAACAACGATATGCTAATAAAGACATTGTCAACAAAAATGTGAATATTCATATATAAGTAATAATTATCGAAATGCTAATAAAGACATGGTCACCGAAAATGTGAAATGCATTCAAATAACCGGAAGAATGATCGTGATTCTGTATGAGAATACCATAAACTGAAGGAAAGAATACATTAACAATAAATTTTGTTAAATAAACAATTAAAGTGAGAGATGATCGAAATAGAGGGAAAAGGCTTACTGAGTAATTACACAATCAACACAAATCAGATCACCACAAACCAAACAAAAAAAAATATATACCAACAAAAATTCGTCTGTAATACAGAAAAGAAAAGATAACATAATACAGAAAAGGAAATATGCACTTTTGTAGTCAATCGAGATCTTATCATCAACCACCATTGATTATAAAAACCTATGGCAGGTAGTAAATATATTAGAGTTATAATAAGAAGAACAAAACAAAATGATTACCTCTATCTTTTTTCCAAGTTGAGTTCGATTGAGTGTAAGCGAAGAAACGACAAATCTACAGGGATCAGATTAAATAACAATTATCAATGTGGAGAGATTTTCTACACAGATCAGATTAAAAAATCGGATGAAACTGTACCATAGCATTCTTTATATTATTAAAGATAACAGGTGTAAACGTACTGATCATATGCGGAAAATTAGTACGGCTGAACAAATCGTCCGAAATTTTTAGATGACCAGTTATGCGAAAAATACAGCTGATGCGACAAATTAGTAAGGCCGACATTTATGCGAAAAGCTTAGTGTGGCTGACCAGTTAAGTAGTGGGTTTATTATTTGTTGGTTTCTATTTTTTGGGTAGTTACTTTTGAGAGTATTGGGAGGACGTGGGAAGGTTTCTTGGGATTTGCTTTTATATCAGTTGTTTTTATATCAGTTGTTTTTAAAGTAAGAGGTCGCTTGTAGGAATTCGTGGGATATGTTTTTTTGGTTTCTTAATTTTTTTATTTATTTTGAAGGACACGTGGCAGCATGTAAGGCAGACTACATTTACATAATACAATAAGATGTGGATTCTGAATCAGATTGTGTAGAATCTAATTTAGCTTTCCCTTTGTCGTTTGTTTGATTAGGCGGGATTATGTGGCGACCCTCACTTTCTAATACTAATTGTGGCGGATTTTCGCAACGTAAGTCGCGGAAGACCCGTCTAACAAAAAACTTTTTCTTAAATAAAATACATTACACCTAACGTCATCTACATCGTCATGAATTTACACGGGCCGTAGCCCCCAAAATATCAAAACGCTCAAAACCCTAATCGCTCCACAGGTCGCATCCATGTACAGCCTCGCCCTCAAAAGTCCGTGGAGCACCGCCGTCAGTCCGCCTCAGCCTCGACGCGCACTAGCGTCGGCTCAGTACCTACAACACGTAAACCCTGAGCTATTTGCCCAGTAGGTGAAATATGCATGATATGGATCGTGCACTCAAATCCCAATCCCAACAGCTCATAAATGCAATGCACGCTCGTTTCCCAAATCTACCCTATCTCAATATTAGGGCCCTAGGTCGGACTATGCACCTCATAAATGAACCTACAGCACCAACCGTAGAGTCCGAGCGGCACCAACCACTCATCTCGACGGCACCAACCGTCATCAGCGGCAACAACCACTGATCATACCGGCACCAACCGGTCACATAAAGCCGGGCGGCACCAACCACCCGTCTCGACGGCACCAACCGTCAAGTGCACTAGTACCAACCTCAACTCGACTCCGAGTCGACAACCGAAATCGGTCACATCTACCCATTGGCGCCCCGCGCCGACACCTTAAGGTGTCACCGTATCCATACGGTCATCCTCTCACACTGAAGTGTCATGCACATGCCATGCAGTGCAACTAAAATAACATTACATAAATGAATTAATATTCTCCTCGAAAATATTCCGCTCACACTGTAATTCACTAACAGTGATTCCCCCAAGTTCTCTAAGAAATATTTTCCCTGATTTCCCTAAACTAATTCTCCCAAGAATTCTAACTCTGTTTACAAATAAACCTATCTACCTGTAAGCTTATTTATCTGCCCGAAAATAATACCCAATCCCGATCATATTCTTTGTCGAAAACTATTAGCCTCGAAAACCCTGTATAAAGTGGACAACCCTAAACTTACCGAAAACCCTAAAATACCGAAAACTTATTAAATGTTGGAATCTTTAAAAGTAATTGCCGAAGACACTAGATGCACCAAAACTTTGTCTACCTATTTACATTAAATCACGAAATTTTTGGGATATTGACATCTAGGTCACGAAAACATTCGGTCAACCAAACTCTATATTGCATTGCAACCCTTAAAATATTTCCACAACAGTACTAACACCGAAACTTATTTGTATAAGCACTAATCCTACTTAACATGGTTATTTCTGGGATGTAATTATAATACCTAAGTCACGACCAACCATATAATTAGTATAATAAAATCACATAACAACCCATAAGCATAAAATCCTACCAACAAGCCATTAGCCTAGCAAATCAAGATATGGAATTTTAATCCTAATATTCATGGTCACGAGCAACCACCTAGTTTACCTCGATCCTAACTAAAACTCATAGAGACACGAAACTTCAATTGATTCACTTCCTTCACATACATCCTAATATAGAAGCCACGTACACCCCATAAACATTGTGATGCTAGTCCATTTTATTATTCTACCCGAAATTTGTATAATCCTACCATATATATCACTGGTATCTCTAAGTGAAGCACTCGAAAACTTTTAAGCCTTAAAGCTTTATCCGCCCTAAGGTTGTTTTTCTGACCCAAAATTAATTTTACTTCTACGAGTTTTTACCCTTAAGCAAAAGCAAGCACACTTACAGTTAAACATGGTAACTTAAAGAACCCATTGAATACAGTTTTGGAACAAACATGATATCCGAAATCTCATATAAGCCTCATAGAATCATAGAAACGTTTTAGCATGTAAGTTATAACACAATTTACGTGTTGTAGGTGAGATTTTCACCTACTCAACCATCTAAAAAATTTTGGAAGAAACCCTAGTATATTAGTCACGATAAGTTCTCATATAATTTACCTAACACATAGATTAAAATCACTCAAACCACATGAACGCATCAAATACTTCACAGAAATATTATTTAAATCACATAAGCATTAAAACATCATTAACATAGGAAGCACATGGAAAGTTACGTGTTGTAGGTGAGATTTTCACCTACCTCTCACTTCCAAATATTTGATCTGCTAAGGATTTCTTAAGCTAGTTGATTCTCGTTTGAGCTCTCCTTTTCTCCCTCTGTTCCTTCTAGCCTTTCGTTACTCTTGTGTGTGCCTTTTTCTCTACTGAAATTTACTTAGATATACGTAGTAAAACTTGAAATCCGTGCATGGCTTGGACTAGGAGGTGAATTTTACCCCTTATACTAAGTAATGTCCTTAGTTGTCTTGGAAAGTTTAGACTTTATCTATAATTCGAAAGTCCTCCTTGCTTTCACGTTTTCTTCCTTTAATATTAATGATTGCTTTTTGGTCAACTAATGAGGGGATAGCAAATGAACACGTCACTTTTCCCTTGGGATTAAGAAAGGACCCATTCTTATCCTTAAACCATTATTGGGCCAAGATTAAAATTATTTTGGTCCTTAGCACCTTCTCATTTAATTTCTTATTGATTTGGGTCAAGTTATTTTGGTAGAGTATTGTCATGGGCTGAACCTCTTATTTTGCATACACCTTTATTTGGGCTTGTTCGAATACTAATTTCATTAATCCGGACATTTACAACGTCATTTACATTCTAAATCCCATATTGAAATTTACGGGTATTACATCCTCCCCCCTTAAAAGAATTTCATCCCCGAAATTCACCGAGGGGTAATGATTTCTTCTATTCCCTAATCCATCTGCATTCTGTTAAGTAAAATTCTATCCTACTTTTATATCACACAATCTAGGGCAACACATTTAAATGTGTGGCCCAGCTTTATCATCATCTAATTCTTTATGTCCTCGCTCTTATATTTCTTATATCTCCTAGATATATTTATTCATATCTCCACTACGCTTCCGCTGCGCATTCTAATGTCCCAATACTTAAGATATATATATATTTTTTCCTTCGGTGATGGGATAAATTTTTACCAATGTCACGCAACTATTCAACACATCAAAACATGTTGCTCAACTTTAAAGATCAAGCTGATGGGAAAGGGGCACAGTATAAATAACGTACCCGTGGGAAAAGTAGGATTGGCCTCCGCCTCTTCGTTGGTTAGCGCATAAACTTGGGCGGGAACCAATCGTGGTCGTTCTTGTGGTGGGGCTAGGTTCGCTCGACAATTCTTGGCATAGTGGCCGGACCGTCCACATCGAAAGCATTGCACTTTGGATTTCGGATTTGGATTCATCCCAAAGCACACTCCAAAATGGTAACGCCCACACTGCTGACACTGTGGGGCGGGTTTTCTAATTTGAGCAGGAGCATTGATCAATTCCCCAATTGGACTTTGTTGCCCAATCTGTTGTCGCCGATGGTTGGCTAGATTGTTGTTGGGGCCCATTTCGATGTTTTGACGCTTCCGCTCGCCCCCGTTACCATGCTGATCCTCTTTCCTCTTCTTCGCCTCTACGATCTGTGCCTCCGCTTGTTCCGCGATTAGTGCTCGTTCTGCTACTTGGGCAAATGCTAGCTCCCGGCCCCGACTATACTAACGTCTCGGTAAATTTCGGGTTTGAGACCCACTTGAAAGCGTTCTACCTTTAGCTCGTTTGTCGCCACCATATATGGGGCAAAGCGCGACAGTTCCTCAAACTTGCGGATATATTCCGCAATAGTCTTCCCGCCTTGCTTAAGATTGATGAACTCGTTCATCTTCCGAGTTCGATCGTGGGTTGTAAAATACTTACCCCGAAATAGCTCCCTAAATCTTTCCCATGACATGGTCATTGGGTCCTCTAAAATTTTGATGGTGTCCCACCAAAATCTGGTATTCCCTCGGAGCATCGAGGCAGCACAGAGCACTCGTTCATTTTCTGGGACTCGACTATATAAGAACATGTCCCCTACAGTGCATAACCAGTCGTCTGCCACCGTAGGATCGATGGCATCGTCAAAAGTGGGAGGATTCAACTTCCGAAACCGTTCCCCGATGATCTCTACACGTTCAGGCTGGGGATACGGCTGGTGTTCGGATGAACTACGGTGTTGGATAAGATCACTAATCTGATCCGACTGCCGTTGGATCAGCTCGGTAAGTCGCAGAATGACTGAGTCCCGTTCAATGGTAGGGGACTCGGGTCTGGTTCTACGACTAGTCTCGCCCACTTCTCTACGCCCTTTCGTCATCTTACGATCTATAATTAGTCACAGAAAGAGGCACATTATCGTAAACATGTAATCACATCAAAACTTAAAACTTACAGGCAGGGCTGATCCTCCACGCTTTTGAGCGGCCGTACATGGATAGTCTACAGAATCTATATCCTAAGCTCTGATACCACCTGTGGCGACCCTCACTTTCTAATACTAATTGTGGCGGATTTTCGCAACGTAAGTCGCGGAAGACCCGTCTAACAAAAAACTTTTTCTTAAATAAAATACATTACACCTAACGTCATCTACATCGTCATGAATTTACACGGGCCGTAGCCCCCAAAATATCAAAACGCTCAAAACCCTAATCGCTCCACAGGTCGCATCCATGTACAGCCTCGCCCTCAAAAGTCCGTGGAGCACCGCCGTCAGTCCGCCTCAGCCTCGACGCGCACTAGCGTCGGGCTCAGTACCTACAACACGTAAACCCTGAGCTATTTGCCCAGTAGGTGAAATATGCATGATATGCATCGTGCACTCAAATCCCAATCCCAACAGCTCATAAATGCAATGCACGCTCGTTTCCCAAATCTACCCTATCTCAATATTAGGGCCCTAGGTCGGACTATGCACCTCATAAATGAACCTACAGCACCAACCGTAGAGTCCGAGCGGCACCAACCACTCATCTTGACGGCACCAACCGTCATCAGCGGCAACAACCACTGATCATACCGGCACCGGTCACATAAAGCCGGGCGGCACCAACCACCCGTCTCGACGGCACCAACCGTCAGGTGCACTAGTACCAACCTCAACTCGACTCCGAGTCGACAACCGAAATCGGTCACATCTACCCATTGGCGCCCCGCGCCGACACCTTAAGGTGTCACCGTATCCATACGGTCATCCTCTCACACTGAAGTGTCATGCACATGCCATGCAGTGCAACTAAAATAACATTACATAAATGAATTAATATTCTCCTCGAAAATATTCCGCTCACACTGTAATTCACTAACAGTGATTCCCCCAAGTTCTCTAAGAAATATTTTCCCTGATTTCCCTAAACTAATTCTCCCAAGAATTCTAACTCTGCTTACAAATAAACCTATCTACCTGTAAGCTTATTTATCTGCCCGAAAATAATACCCAATCCCGATCATATTCTTTGTCGAAAACTATTAGCCTCGAAAACCCTGTATAAAGTGGACAACCCTAAACTTACCGAAAACCCTAAAATACCGAAAACTTATTAAATGTTGGAATCTTTAAAAGTAATTGCCGAAGACACTAGATGCACCGAAACTTTGTCTACCTATTTACATTAAATCACGAAATTTTTGGGATATTGACATCTAGGTCACGAAAACATTCGGTCAACCAAACTCATAATTGCATTGCCACCCTTAAAATATTTCCACAACAGTACTAACACCGAAACTTATTTGTATAAGCACTAATCCTACTTAACATGGTAATTTCTGGGATGTAATTATAATACCTAAGTCACGACCAACCACATAATTAGTATAATAAAATCACATAACAACCCATAAGCATAAAATCCTACCAACAAGCCATTAGCCTAGCAAATCAAGATATGGAATTTTAATCCTAATATTCATGGTCACGAGCAACCACCTAGTTTACCTCGATCCTAACTAAAACTCATAGAGACACGAAACTTCAATTGATTCACTTCCTTCACATACATCACCTAATATAGAAGCCACGTACACCCCATAAACATTGTGATGCTAGTCCATTTTATTATTCTACCCGAAATTTGTATAATCCTACCATATATATCACTGCCCGAAGTATCTCTAAGTGAAGCACTCGAAAACTTTTAAGCCTTAAAGCTTTATCCGCCCTAAGGTTGTTTTTCTGACCCAAAATTAATTTTACTTCTACGAGTTTTTACCCTTAAGCAAAAGCAAGCACACTTACAGTTAAACATGGTAACTTAAAGAACCCATTGAATACAGTTTTGGAACAAACATGATATCCGAAATCTCATATAAGCCTCATAGAATCATAGAAAGGTTTTAGCATGTAAGTTATAAGCCCCATATTTTCCTAATTTGTTCTTGCATGTATGGCGCCTTATACATGAATTGGTGCGGGAAATGTGGTTGTCGTTTTCGTGCTTCGGTTTTGGTCGCCTTTGGCTTGCGAGTAGTAGGTGAGTTTGCGTTTGACGACGAGAGACGTTTTCGCTTGACCTTAGGTTTTGGCGAGATGGGAGAATTCAGTGACGTCGTCGTAGAGAAGGTTCGCTTGCGAGGTCGGAGTGTTGCGTGTTCATGTGTTTCATATTCATGAAATCGTGGGAGAACAAAATCATTGCAGCAGCACATAGACATAAGTTTGGTAAAAGAAAGATAAGTTTTGGCAACATAATTGTCTACGAACTTTGGACAGTGGGATTCAGTGCATAGAGAGGAAGGACGAATATAGGATGGTTTTTTCTTCTTGTCGTCGAAGAGCGGGTTTCCGTTATTTGATACGAACTGCCTTCCAGAGACGTCGAACTCACATTCCCTGTATCCATAAGAGTACTAGAGTTAGTGTTAGAACATATGTCAGCTTCAGGAGTCATTTTCGCCGTCCTCTTACATTTACATGTTTGAGAATCGGGTACTTGACTCGATGTAGAGGGATAGTTCTTATTGGGAAATTTTTCTAGTGTGTAGATTTTGCTAAGTAGCTCATCTCGCTCTTTTGCAAAGGCCTTCCTCTCTACTTCTAATTGTCGTTCTAGTTCTGCTATGAGTAGTAGTTTCTTCGGGATGTAAGTGCGAGAGAGCACATCTTGGAAAGCAACTTCCTGTTCTTTGTTTGGGAGTAAGGTTTCGACATCCTCCGAGAGTGAGGATACCTTAGTCTTATCTCTATTATTCAATTCTGTGCAGTCATACGCGATTTCTGCCCAATGAATGTTCTGTTCTCTTGTTTCTTCTGAGATGGCAGCGGAGGACGATCTCACGAATGGCTTAAGCTGCGGGGGAGCACCATATCTTGTTTGCAAGAACGTAATGTTGCACATGTTATATCTTTTAACTGTTAGCGGTGTTGGATTGCAATTGCTAGACAGTCCGATCCCCCCCGGGCGTTGTAGAAACTGTTTCCACTGGTTGGTTCAATAGGCATAAGATGCGTGAGTTTTCGTTTCTAAGGTGAAGTTGCTCTTCAAGTTCTTTCACCTTGCGGTATAGCCTAACTCTTTCCTTCGTAAGCAGTTCATATTGGGAGGCCGTCAGGAGGCGAGAAGTTTCACATGAACTAATGGCTAGTGTAGTTTCCTTAACCTTAGTCTCACTTTGTTTGTTCTTGCTTTGCAGACGTTTGACTAAAGCTTCAGAGGCCATTAGACGTTCATTTGCACAGGCAAGTTCTTCTACTTTTAGACTAAGTAAGGCATAGTTGTTTTCAAATTTTAGCTTAAGTTCATCATAATCCCTAGCGTCTACGGTGGGTTTCTTAATGGCGTGTCGGTGATTAAACACATCATCGGGGTGTGAGATTCGTACCTCAGACTCAGCGTTGGTAGGAGCATTAGCTGTGTTTTCACCGGTGTGACCCATCTCCTCGTCCTCATCATGTTCGACCAGCCTTGCCATGCAGCAATCTTCATCCTTAGGCTCCTCGTCTTCTGAGGTGTCATTCACCCATTCAGCTTCTTCCGTGAGTAGAACTTTTCCACTTTCCATCTTGCGGGTCATTCTGGCCTTACGGTCGTAGTAGCCGGAGTCCTTCATGCGTGGGGCGTGGCATTCTTTGGCAAAGTGGCCTATCTTTCCACACCGAAAGCACTTCACAGACTTTTGAGGTGCGGAGTCTTCTTCTTTCTTTGTTGGCTTGGCTTCCTCTGTGGGAGTGGTCTTTTTGGTGCCGTTATAGGTTCTTTGGCGATTGGAAGAGGATGAGGATTTTTTCCCGATCTTCTTTGAGACCAACTTAGTGAGCATTGCCAGTTGCTTGCGTATATCGCGAACATCTTCGTCTGATTCTGTATCAGCTTCGGATCCTGAAGAGGTGTCAGATACAACAGCTGGTAGCTTTCCTTTGTTCTGTTTGGTCTTAGTGGTGGAAGATCGATCATTGGTTTTGTTCGAGAGGAGGGCCAGTGGGTCGACTCGAGTGTTGGTGGACTGAGGTTGCACGTATGGAGCATAGGCAGACAGACTGTCATAAAGAGCATGGATGGAAGTGTTGGAGAGGTCCTTACTCTGAATCATCATCACAATTGCATTGCCCCACTGTGGTTTGAGGCTTCCAAGAAAGCGGTTGTTGATATCGAATTTGTCCCTCGAGATCCTGGCTTTCTTGAGTTCATTGATGACCTTCAGGTATCTGAGGTACGTGTCACGCAGCTCCTCTCCTTCGTAGGCTTGGAAGTGTTCATACTGTGAGAGACAGGCTGACTTCCTCCCTTGAGCACTTTCAGTTGTGCCTGCCATGATTTCTACGAGTTCATCCCATATTTCTTTAGCAGTTGTGCAGCACTCGATGTGAGCATAGACTTCGTTGCCCATAGCCTGGAAGAGGTATCCTTTGGCAGTCTCGTCGGCCTGTACGCGAGCCAGTTCATCCTCATTGATGGGACCTCTTGGAGTGCGGCGTTCATCCATGGGAGGGTTTGCGTTTGGCTGTGCAGGGATGATTGTCCAGAACTGTGCTGGGCCGTTGAAGATGGAGTCCAGAAGGTATTGAGAGAGTGGTGCGCCTTTGTTCTTGATGAACGTGAGGAACCGGTTTGTCCATATGCTGTAGTCGCCTTGTCGCAGCATCGGAGGCCTGGTGTCGGAGCCCACTGTGGAGATGTCATTCGTGGTAGACATGGTTGGTGCAGTCGAATCGTCCGTGGTTTTGATCTTGTATAGATAAGAGAGTTAGTAACGAACGATAAGAGAAATACGAGTTTAATGAGTAGAGTTTTGAGAATAAGATTGTTTAAAGAATTTCCTAGAACTAAGTGAGCGTGTGTGATGGTCGATAATGTATGGAAGAGAAATATATCTTGAAATTAGGAGAAGTTCTAGGAATTTAAATCGAGACTTGAGGAGCAAAAAACAAATTTTATGTCAAATGTGGTCTAGGGTGTTAGAGGCAATTAAATGAAGAGTTATCCGAGAAAATGTGTTGATGAATTTCGGTGTTTGTGAGTTTTAAAGAGGAATTAAAAAAAAACTTCTCAGTTGAAAATTTCTCGGATTTTAAAAATTTCGCATGTGAGAATGATTCTCAGTTGAGAGTTTTAGAGCTTCACAAGAAAATTTCGCACGTTAAAAAAAATTTCGCATCGAGAGTTGAAGTGTGGTCTTAGAAAATTTTCTCGGATTTGAAAGAGATGTGGTATTCAAAAAACTTTCTCAGATGAGATAAACTTTCTCGGTTTTGAAAACTTTCTCGGATGTAAAAATTTCGCGAAGTTCAAAATTTTCTCGGTCTTGAAAGAAAATTTCGCGGCTTAGAGAGATTCGCGGAATAAGCTTTCTAGGATATGGAATTTCTGAAAATTCTCGGCTGAAAATTTCTCAACTTAGTAAAATTTCTCAACTTAGTAAAATTTCTCTGATTTTTGGAAAATTTCGCGGCTTAGAAATATTCTTGGAATACACTTTCTCGCACATAAAGTTTCTCGGATTTTAAAGAGTACGAAGTTGAGAAAAATTGGGTCTAAGAGAAATTTTTCGCGGTTTTAAAAAAATTCTCGGATTTGAGCATAGGCCGTTGCGAAAGATGCAGTGAACGTAAAATTTTCGCGGTTTAAAAATTCTCGGATGTTGCGAAAAATGTAGTGAAGGTGAAATTTTCGCGGTTTAAAAATTCTCGGATTTAACTTCGCGGATATGAAACTTTCGCGGATTTGAACGATTCAGAAAGTTTCGCGGGCAAGAACATCGAAGTACTGTTCCATTGCTTGTCGCGAATCTTTCCCAGAAAACCGTCCGTTTTTACTCAAATCTCAACCAAAATTGCTCAAACTTGATCCTAAACTTCAGAAATTCTTCCCTAAACACATAATCGACTGATTTGTGAGCTAAAAACACCAAAAAATAGGTCAGATCGACCAAAAACAGAGAATGGCCGAGATGCCTTTTTCGAAAAGTTTTTGCTTCAATCTTGCTCAAAACTCGTTAAAACTGATCCAAAAGTGTTCTAAAAACATTTTAGGCATATACTCGATCTGGGGGAAGGTTTTAAACACAAAAACGAAGCATCAAAACCCCAAAACAAGCTCGAAATGCCCGAAAATAATTTTTTGCCCAAAACACTTTGATCTTTCTTGGAATCGAACGAAACTGGATTCAAATCAATGCAGATCGATCCACGTTTGCTCTGATACCACTTGTTGGTCCCGAATGCACCAAAACAAGGAATCAAAGAGGCTTTAATGGAATGAAAAGGGAGTAGTCTCACCTTTGAGTGTGTGTATTGTGTGAAAAATTTGGATAAGCCTTTGATCTTTGATTAATTTCAAAAGTGAGTTGGTAACACCTTATATACCACATTAACCCTAGGTATATTAAGGCCCAATCACTAAATATACGATAATTACATTCTAGTCCTAAGCCTAAGCTAAAGGATAATTACAAAATAAATCCTAAGACTTAAACTATTGACACAATCTATTAAATATCCTAACACGTCGCATTAGGTCCAACGGCGCATGCACAACCGAGCCTTACCCACTCGTCTATCTCTTAAAAGATAGGTGTTTCATAAATCACGGGGAACCACGTATGCTATCACCGCTTCACTCGGAAACGGGAGATATTGAACTTAGTGGTATTCCTCCCCGTACCACGCTTTTATTGATCACTCGCGTCTAGTGTGTCCTCACTCCCCAAAATTTTCAAATTTTTTAGGACACATACACATTTAATACACCTAATCTTTGTGATTACGTTAGAACTTTCGTAGACATGTTCTTTTAAAAGACATGCTTCAAGGATCGGAAGGAAGTCCGACCGTTGCAACATCAAAGCAACAACGGTTTCGGCCATCTTCTACGAGCTTTGCTCCTAGTTGATGTCAACGGGACGCCTATGTGGCCCCGGTACTCATTTCGACGGATTGCCTTTGTGGCTCCGTCCAGTTATTACCCTCACCGACCTTTTGGTATTGTCCTTACCTACCTCAAAATTAACATGCCGACATCGTTCACACGATTCGCCATGAGGGGAGAATGGGTTATGCATACACAATCGGTCGGTCCACCCACCAAATTCTGCCGCGCGAACCACTCTGAAACCGGGCTCTCTCACAACGCCACATTCAAAGGAAGCTCGGTACAACTTAAAAAAATCAAAGAAAGAGACGACCTACCTTCTTCTGGAACTAGAGATGCTTCTTCGAGGCCGAACCAGACAATTTCCATTCGGAGAAGACGAATCTGGCGAAACAGAGAAGATGGCTAAATCCCGAGCCTCCTCCTCGACTCTCTCATGCCCCTGCTTCCGGAAGAAGAAGCAAGGACTGAGGACCGAACGACACGTGACTCAAGAATCATCAAGGACTGAAGTTGCCAACAATGTCCACTGAATCAGGGACCAAAGTTGCCGACTATGTCCACTGCATCAATGATTGAAGTTGCCAACCGTGTCCATCTCTCCAAACCTCACATCGGACTCCCCGATCTCAACACAAGGTTGACCCAAATAGGGGGAGTTTCGAGTTTCGTGTTCTTTCAACGGGAGAAATGGAACGCGGACTTTCTAAATCCGGCAATAATACTTCGTACATCTTATGGCATTTAGGAAAAGAACTTCAAAGGAAGATTCGAAGAAAACGCCGATGCCTAGAAGACCAAGTGAGCTTGAAGACATTCTAAAGAGGAGATTTCGAGGACTCGATGACTCTTTCCACTTGCAAGACGAAGACAACCCGCGCTATATTGGAAATTGAATACAAAGGGGGAGATTGTTGGAACTATTTAATTGTATTCAATTAATATAGTTGTCTTAGTCTTACTATGCAAATTAGTAGTCTTGGGCTAAATTGTAATTAGACATTTTGTAGGACTACTTGTGTAAATATACCACGAGGTGGTATATATAAGTGAACTCCTAAGAAAATTAGGAGTGCGCTTAGTATGGTTTATGGATCGAAAAATTGAAGAATTGGAAATTTTAGGAAGAAAATTTCAAGCGCCTTTGTGTTCTTCAACGTCATTTCTCTCTCAAACCTCAACGTTGGTAAATCTCAATCGTAAGTGTTCGAATTCTTCAGATTTACTATTCGATTCTTTGTGATTCGACCTGTGTTGGATAATTGGGGACCTAATGTGACGCCCGAGGCCGATGAGGGCGAGGAGTGATCGCCGGTGCCAGAGAGGTGCACGGACAAGGAGCGGCTCCTGGCAGGCTTCTAGGCGAAGGGGACGTGAACGAACCGATCCGACACCCGAATGAGAGGGGATCCCGAGACTGACAATGTATGGGCGTGTCAGGCTAAGAATTGTATAAGGGAATTGATAGACTACTCATATCACCAAGGTCGACCTACCTTTTCGGGAGTCCATCTATAGAAACTCCGAAGTTAAGCGTGCTTGACTTGGGGCATTCTAGGGATGGGTGACCCCCTGAGAAGTTTCTCAGGCTGCGTGTGAGCGAGTGCACGAAGCACGCTAAAAAGGTTAAATGGTGGTACAGTGTGGCCAAACTATCAGTCGGAGTGTGGTGGGCCCAACCCCACTAGTCCCGGTAGGGACCGAAGCTATAGTGACACCCGGTATGGGACGGGTTGTTACAGGTGGTATCAGAGCTTAGGATATAGGTTCTGCAGACTGTCCATGTACACACACTCAAAAGCACGGAAGCGGCCTTGCCTGTAAGTTTTTGTTTTTATGAATTTCTGGTATTACATGATTTATTGGTTTTAGGAAAATTAGGATAAAAGAACGATGGGTAGAACAAGGAATAAGAATAGTGGGGGTGCAGATAAAGGTAAGGAACCCTCAGCCTCTACTGATAGTCGGGATGAGACTATCCTTCAGCTTGCGGAATTAGTCCGCCAACAATCCGCCCAAATCCAGCAACTGATTCAGCAACAAAACGCTGGCGGGCAATCGAGCAATGGATCCCCTCAGGCCGACAGAATCGAAATGGTCGGGGAAAGATTTCGTAAACTTAACCCCCCAACCTTCGAAGATGCTGTTGATCCAACCTCGGCTGAGGATTGGCTTCGAACCCTAGAAACCATGTTTCAACATAGCCGTACCCCTGAAACGGAAAAGGTCTTGTGCGCTAGCTACCTATTAAGGGGAAGCGCAGGTCATTGGTGGGACACAATTCTGACTCTCGAAGATCCCTTGACAATGACCTGGGAGCATTTTAAAGAGCTTTTCCGAAATAAATATTTCACTGCTCCCGTTCGAGCCCAAAGGATGAACGAGTTCATCAATCTCCGCCAGGGAGTAATGACGGTGGCGGAGTATATTAGGAAATTCGAACAGTTATCGCGATTCGCCACTCACATGGTGAGCACCGACTCGCTGAAAATTGAGCGATTTATGGAAGGCTTGAAGCCAGAACTTTATCGCGACGTTGGCATGGCTGGATTCCAAGGGGTTACTTATGCCCAAATGGCGGAACGAGCCCTGATGGCTGAACAAGCTGAAAGCCGAATTGTACGAGCCCATGAGATTAAAATGAAGCTCGAACAAGGATCCAAAGGGGACGGGAATAACCCGAAGAAATCGTTCGTTCCTAAAAACGTGAAACCTAATTTCCAAAACCGCCCTGGACCACCTCAACAGCCTAATCCGAATCAAGGGAGACCCCAACCAAATGCACCCATATGCCCAAAATGTGCACGCGTCACTTGGGCGTCTGCTTTTCACAAAATGCTACCTGTTTTAAATGTGGCAAGACAGGCCACTATTCCGTAGCCTGCCCAGAAAATGCATCTGGAAGTCAGGGAGCAAACCGGACCAAGCCGCTGACGGCCCCCGCTCGGGTATACATGCTCACAGCGGAAGAAGCTGAAAACAATCCATCCGAGACGGAAGGTACCTCCTAACCAATCAAACCTCAACATGCATTCTAGAGGACTTATGAGCCACATTTTCTTTTGTATCCACCACTTGTGTGGTAAGACTCGGGAATTCTTTTGGCCGACTTGGTTGATACCAATTAGGGTATCGGCCTGAATCATAATCGTAGCAAATAGGCGTTAGAAATAGAAAGTTATACCTGAATTCCTGAAACCTAAGATCCAATATTATCCGGGGTATATGTAATACCCGTAAAATTTAATTACGGCATTTACGACTTAATTAACAGTAAACTCGAAATTTCGTTGAGTTAAATAAAGAAAGAAATTAGTACTTCGGGTGATACGATGCTTTCATACTTTTATGTTCTTAAATGACTTATGTGTCTATGTAATATAGTCCTATGGACTTATGTGCTACTAGAATAACTACCTTGGTAGGAAAGTTATTAATAAATTAGTGATAAGCAATTTGAACCATGATAATAATAATAAGATTGAAGATTTGGGCCATGATATGATTCGACCATATTAAAACCTAATTAAGGCCCAATTGTTGGGATAAGAATGAGTAAGGATGTTGCTTAGGCCTAAGGGAACTTACGCCCTTTATGTCACATCAAATACACTTCATATAATTAGTACTTATCAAAACCCCTTGAACCCTTAAGTGAGACAAACCCTTATCAACGAGAGGTGAAGGAAGAAAGTTGAAGGAACCAAGCCAAACTAGGAAAGCTCCCAGTCATCTAAATTCGAATTGTGGTAAGTGAAGTAGTTCTTTCGACACTTGTATTTGTTAGACTAAAGGTGGTGTACGCTAACGTGAAAAAATTAAGTATAAAGAAGAGGGTAGAAACCCTAGTTTGGAATAAGAATTCATATTAACATGTTTAATTTGGCTAAGACATGTTTTGAGCAATATAGTGTGTTCCGAATTTCATAATTATAGTATGGAATAACTTTGGACTGAAACTAGCGATTTAGAATGGAAGAAATCCTAGAACCGATAAGTTTTAGGAAGAATATTCCTAGGAGTTAAGTATGAATATTTGAAGAATTGAAGCTTTCGGTCGAATGAAGTCCAGTGTGAATTTCGAGCAATTGATAGGATCTCGAAATCTTTAAGCTCGAAATCTTTGATTTGTGGGAGACAGTCGCACACTCAATTGATAAAATTGAAATCAGGAGATAGGGGAAAGAGAAAATTTCGAAATAAAGGTCTAAGATGTCGAGATTAGAGTATGTCGAATTAATGATTTCTGAAACCAAGAATCTCGAGATCTTTAAAGATGCCGAATCAGAGATTTTGAAGTGAGGGTGTTGTTAAATAGGATAAACTCGAGATCCAATAATGTCGATAGCACATATCGAAATCTTATTAAAATGTCGAAACCTACGTCTCGAGATTCATATCGAGATTTACCTCATAAGCTACATCGAAATCATATACACATCATGTCTCGAGATTCATGTCTAAACACAAGCTCGAGATTTGCCTCTAACATGTCGAGATCCACTTATAAACCATCTCGAGAAACAAGTCGAAGCCTATGTCGAAATTTCATGTTAGCATAAAGTCCATATCGAGATTCAGTTTACAATACATCTCGAGATCCAAGTTAGAATCAACTTCAAAACCCTTGTTTATAATGTCGAGATCAAAGTCTATGTCGAGACTCATTCTAGGTCGAGATCCTTAGGTATTATTTAAATATTGAACCTTAGTATGTAATATCGAGATATAATATATACATATATAAAAACACATCTCTGAGCATTATTTAATCAACATCAAAGTCTGTATAATACATATCGAGATTTCTGCTTAGGAATCTCGACATACACTTCTCGATTCTTCTTCCTGTGGCGCCCCGCCTTCCACCACTACTTTCTACACTAGTCTACATGACTAATGTCCTAATAATGAAATAGATCGTACGAAATTTCGTATAAAATTTTTCCTTTCACAATACGAATCGTAACAGTTTCTACAAAATCATCATGGGTCCTATTTACATAGGAAAGCGCGCATGAGGGTCAAAATAATCTATCTATTGGGCCTCCACGAGGTCGCATCCATGCACACACTTCCATCTCAAAAGCCATCGGAAGCTTCAAAAGTTGGCCTCGCCGTGAAAATGATCACATACCGTGATCGCGGGGTCCTACAACACATAAAACGTGGAATGAGCTTATTAAGCTCAGTAAGTGAAAACTATGCATGCAATGCACGTGACCTAAATAGCGAAGGCATTCGCGCCAACGCTGTTGACTTCTCACATCCTTCTCGTTTATTGACTTCATAATTGGGCCCCTTCGGCTTTCAATCTTACTATGCACCATATAGAGCTCAAACCCCTAAAGGTATAAATAAGTGACAGTACACACACTGGGAGGCTAAACCCGAGTACTCCATCTGTGCTTAACCCGATGGTGCCTTTCAATCCCAATGCGGTCCACACTGAGAGGCTAATAGTGCCTTTCAATCTCAATGCGTTCCCATTGAGAGGCTAACCCGGGCACACAAATTTCGTTTAACCCTAAGGCGCCTTTCCATACCAATGCGGTCTGACACGCGGGCGCTTCTCACTGGTAGCTTACTACAAGGTCGCCAACACTCGAGGTTCTATCAGGAACCCAAAACTCGTACTATAATTGCATACATTTATATGAATTCATATAGTTGCATAATTGATTTTATGATGTTTACATATAGATGAAAATAGTATTTAACTAAGGTATTATAACTCTTTAGTATGAAAAATGATTGTTAAAGGAATTTAAATTATGGATTAAATTGATTTGGACCATATTCGTTTGGGCTGAAAATATTATTAATCAGGGCCAAACTTTCGAAAATTATCATGGTGATAAGCTTACTTAGGATTTAGGGAAAAATAGGATATAAATTAACTTTGCTTAGGATGGAGGTAAATAAGCATCACCTACTTGTCAAATCACTTTTAAGAGATATCTATCCTAACACCTCTAATGTAAAAGCCATCGTAAATAAGGAAAGAAGAACAAGGAGGTAAAAGATCACGAAATTGAAGAAAAGGAAAAATAACTTAGGCTACCTTAAATCTGCTATCTACAGAACGTGAAGGTATGGGAATTTTAGAACGTTTTCATGATATATTTATGCACGTACAGGGATAAAAACTAGTAATAAGTATAGTTGGTTGATAAGTTAAATTATTCCATGTGAAGGGATTGTACTTAGACTTTTGGTATGACCTTCGATGTTAGGAAACAGAAGTAAGTATGAGAAGTTTCGAAGGTTAACATGTATAGAAAACCCTAACTCCCCTAAAATTCGATATATGCTTATAAGTATTATTGATTATCTGATACCTTCGATTTATGAGATGGTTATCTCGAGGTATAAATCTCGAGATAAATTAGATAAAACTCGACATATGATTGCAAGTAATGGTAATTCATTAGAAAGGATTCGAGATATTTAGTAATTCAGTAGATAGAATAATGAGTTATAATGTCGAATTATAATGTCGAGAGATTTAGCAATTTAGTTGGATAGATTAATAAGTTATAATGTCGAGTTGAGTGTCGAGATTTTAATATCTAATTAGATGGAATTTATCTTGTTCTTAAGAAATCAAGATGAGGGATTTCGACATGAAATGTCGAGATGTGTCTCATGGCACATTTCGAAATCTTTCACATTATACTTTAAAATTGTCAACATATATTACATAGATTTCGACATAAAATTTCGAGATATATGAAAATCTTATAATAACAAGAATACCGAACTTAATGAAATTTCGAAATAAAGAGAATTGTAAATACAGATATAAGGAATTTTAATATCACATAAAGTGTTCGATATTTAGGGTTTTGATATAAAATAAGTTAGGGTTTCTGGTAAAGGCTACGGATAGGAACGATTATGCATAATAAAGCATGCATATCACGCACGCATGTCATTATAGGAATTTTGTATTTACGGATAAAATAATTGCATAGGTCAGGAGTCCGATAAAGGCAAGGGCAAAGTCGATTAAGCGAACGAAGAAAATAGGCGAAACTTGTGAGTATGATTTGCAACATGTGTCTTATGTGCCTTATGTGTTTACATGCCTTATATGGATTAATTGACTATATGTGCATTATATGCTATTCATGAATTTATGTGAATTAAGTGACGGTAAAGTGCCTTTATATGATTTATGTGTTATATAAAGTATTTTATATAGCATTGCGTACATATAAATAAAAGGAGAAACCGTTATGACTACTACGACTACGGACGGTACGATACGGATGCTACGGCATACTTCTGTCCAAATCGGGGGATGACAGTTACTTCCCTTCAAATCGGGGGATGACAGAGTCCTGTACAGGCACATACAGATATTTACAGTATTGACAGAGTCCCATGCATGGGCGCCCACTGGGCTTACAGAATACTAGTCTAGCTAGTCTATAACGGGAGTATCAAAATAAACTGACATATAAAATGGCATGTGATCTACGGATCGTATGAATGACGATTATGTGAACGATGATTTTATGATTGAAAATGGATATGGTATTTACGAAAATGGATGAGTTACTGCTTACTTTAATACTTATATGTTATTTGTTAACATGTTGCGATCATACTCTGAATCGTTATCTTCACAGTTGTTGTAGTTAATTAGCAGGCTGCGTAGAAAGCATATCATAAAGCATGGATTCAAGGTTGGCTAGCTACGCTCTCCTCCTACTCCCCTCTGGTTCATCGTTAGCATATAGAATAGAAACGGATTTAGACTATTGCATTTTGTGACTCGTATGATAAGTACATATATGTACATTATTGTGAAAGGAACTAGATCGGATGTACGCGCCCGTTTTTGTTAAAGGAAATGGTTATGGGAATCGCGAAAAATTTTATAGCTGCGAAAAAGGGTAATAGGAAACGGGGCACTACATGTAGTGGTATCAGAGCCTAGGCTTTAGGTTCTGTAGACATTTGCATAGTATGTGCATGTTATGAATTGCCCTTAAACTTTTCCTGCATATATAGGCAACGGGCAATAGGTGATCCGATACCTATAGAACGTGATGAACCAACTATAGAGGGAGGAGGAAGAACGGCCGTACCTGAATCCCATTCATCGCATACACTTAGACAGTATGATGAACACCCCCTGACAACTCCCCGAGAACGACGATACGACAAATTAAGGAAAATGGGTGCTGTGGATTTTACGGGTACGACCGATCCTGCAGAAGCAGAGACATGGTTGAAAAGAACGGAAAGAGTATTTTATATGATGCAATGCACCCCAGAAGAAAAGTTCGATTATGCAGTCTCGCTCCTTCAGGGACATGCATATGAATGGTGGGAGACTGTCCCGGATAGTATGGCTCAACCCTCAGTGCTGACTTGGGAGGACTTTCTTAGGGAATTTAATGATACCTATATGCCCGAGGTCTACAAGGATCAGAAAGAGAAGGAGTTTTTAGAACTTAAACAGGGAAACATGTCCGTAGGCGAGTATGAAGTGCTGTTTAATCAACTATCCCGTTATGCCTCGCATATGGTTGCTACTGAAAGAAATAAGTGTCGAAGATTTGAAGCCGGACTTCGTTATATGATTAGAAATCGCATCACGCCCTCAGATATGGAGTCCTATGGGAAATTGAGGGCGGCAGCTATTCGCACTGAAAGATTAGAAACTGAGTCTCGGAATTTTCAAAGTAGTAAACGAAGGTTAGGTGAAGAGTCGTCTAGTGGAAAAATGAAAAAGGCGTATAGTTCGCCTAGACCAATAAATGTTCAAAGTGGCTCTATAAAGGGCAGTATAAGTGGGCCAAAAACGATCGGACGGGGTACAGAGACTTCTCAACAGATACCAACCTGTGAACACTGTGGGAAAAACCACAGGGGTGTATGTAGATGGCTTACCGGTGAATGATTTACGTGTGGGCAACAAGGACATATAGCTAGGAATTGCCCAACATTGCGAGCAGAGCCCACAGTAGACCAATCGAGAGTGAGTGGACCCTCCACAAACCGTGGAAGGGGAAGAGGCCGGGGACCATTTAGTACAGGCTCAGGAAGAGGGAATATAGGAAGCCAAGCCTATAGACCGCCAGCACAAGCCAGGATTTTCACCATGACTCGTGAGGAGGCCAAAGAGGGATCACACGTGATTACGGGTAAATTATCTATATGTGATGTTGATGCATATGTTTTATTCGATCCAGGTGCCACTCATTCATTCATATCACGAACATTTGCATCTTTATTACCTGATAAACCCGAACCCCTAGAAGAAAAATTGTATGTTCGACTTCCAACGGGCGAAGTAGTTCATACAGTATATTTAGAATGCAAAATGGTCAGTGAAGGGATAGAGATGCGAGCAACTCTGTTCGTTATTCCTTTAATGGATTTTGATGTAATATTGGGCATGGACTGGTTGTCAAGATACCGGGCGAAGCTTGATTGTTTCAAAAAGGAAATTGAATTGACCCCTACGGATCAAACCCATATAATACTTAAGGGAGAAAAGAGCGTACGGACGGCGTATCAGATATCAAGTTTAGAAGCTTCTAAAATGATTAGTAAAGGATGTGAAGGGTATATAGTTTATATTATAGATGCATGGTTAAGTGGGTTGAAAATAGAAGATATTCCAGTAGTCAGTGAATATCCTGATGTTTTTCCCGAGGAATTACCGGGACTACCACCTGATCGAGATAAAGAATTTACCATAGAACTTCAACCGGGCACGGCGCCGATTTCCATTCCACCGTATCGGATGGCTCCTATAGAATTGAATGAATTAAAGGCACAGCTGAAGGAGTTATTAGATAAGGGTTATATAAGACCGAGTGTATCACCTTGGGGAGCGCATGTTCTCTTCGTCAAAAAGAAAGATGGGACGCTCAGATTGTGCATCGACTATCGGCAGTTGAATAAGGTAACGGTGAAAAATAAATATCCGTTGCCTCGGATCGACGATTTATTCGATCAGTTGCAAGGTGCTAGGGTCTTTTCAAAAATCGATCTGAGATCGGGATATCATCAATTGAAGATTGCTGATGGTGATATTCCAAAGACGGCCTTTAGAACAAGATATGGACACTATGAATTCCTAGTTATGCCCTTTGGATTAACGAATGCTCCTGCAGTCTTTATGGCATTGATGAATGATGTGTTCCGGCCCTATTTAGACCAGTTCGTGATCGTTTTTATTGATGATATATTGATATATTCCAAATCAAAAGAGGAGCACGAGCAACATTTGAAGATTATACTTCAGACTTTACGGGAAAAGAAGTTATATGCGAAGCTCTCGAAATGTGAATTTTGGTTAGATCAAGTAGTATTTCTGGGGCATGTAGTTTCTGGTAAAGGTATTCAAGTCGATCCCAGTAAAATCGAAGCGGTAATCAAGTGGGAAAGTCCTAAAAATGTAGCAGAAGTTCGTAGTTTTCTGGGATTGGCCGGATATTATCGACGGTTCGTCGAAAATTTCTCACTGATAGCAGCCCCAATGACGAAGTTACTACGTAAAGGAGTTATATTTAAGTGGACTGATGACTGCCAAAGGAGTTTTGAAGAATTGAAGGAGCGATTAACGACAGCTCCTGTGCTGACTATTCCATTAGGTACCGAAGGTTTTGTGATTTATAGCGACGCGTCATATCAAGGATTAGGATACGTATTAATGCAACACGGGAAAGTAGTGGCGTACGCATCTCGACAGCTGAAGCCATATGAAACAACCTACCCAACTCACGACTTAGAGTTAGCAGCCGTTGTATTCGCACTAAAGATATGGCGACACTACTTATACGGAACAACATTTCAGATATTTACTGATCATAAGAGCCTAAAGTATTTGTTGAGCCAGAAGGAGCTAAACATGAGACAGAGACGATGGATTGAACTACTAAAGGATTATGATTGTACTATAGAGTATCATCCTGGAAAGGCCAACGTCGTCGCTGATGCTTTGAGTCGGAAATCGTATGGTACTATTTCTTATTTATCAGTATGTTCTTTATCAAGTCTAATTGACCTTAAGAAGATGAATACAGAGATGAAAGTAGACAATACTGGTGCTATCTGTGCCTCAATTATAGTTCGACCTATCATGTTAGATCGAATCAGACAAGTACAGTTTAAAGACGAAGAGATAGCTAAGATTGCAGATAAAGTGAAACAAGGATTGGGGAAGTCTTTTATGATAGACGAGAATGGAACTTTGACAATAAATGGCCGCCTATGTGTTCCTGATATCGATAATCTTCGACGAGAGATAATGGAAGAGGCACATACTGCTCCTTATGCAATGCATCCAGGCAGTACGAAAATGTATCGGACCCTTAAAACTCATTATTGGTGGCCAAGAATGAAGAAGGATGTGGCCGAGTACGTTTTAAAATGTTTAACGTGTCAGCAAATCAAAGCTGAACACCAAGCGCCAGCGGGTAAATTACATCCTTTACCCATACCTGTTTGGAAATGGGAGCGAATAACGATGGATTTTCTTTATGGACTTCCTCCAACGGCTAAGAGAAATGACGCCGTTTGGGTAATTGTCGACAGACTTACGAAATCAGCTCACTTCTTGCCATTCAGATGGGGTTCTACGTTGGAATATTTGGCGAAAAGATACGTTAATGAAATAGTTCGACTACATGGAGTACCTACATCAATAGTATCTGATCGTGATCCCCGATTTACTTCCAGATTTTGGGGAAGTTTACAGGAAGCGCTCGAAACTAAATTGCATTTTAGTACGGCATTTCATCCACAGACCGACGGTCAGTCAGAAAGAACGATACAGACCCTGGAAGACATGCTTCGAGCGTGCGTAATTGAATTTAAAGGATCATGGGACGATTATATAGCGCTAATGGAATTTGCCTATAATAATCAGTTCCATTCAAGTATTGGAATGGCCCCGTACGAAGCTTTATACGGCCGGAAATGTCGTAACCCAATCTGTTGGGATGCGGAAGGAGAACAAGTATTGGAAGGACCGGATTTGATTCAGGATACAATGGAAAAGATTAAAATAGTAAAGAGTCGACTTAAAGCGGCCCAAGATAGACAAAAGAGTTATATTGATCAACACCGACGAGAAATGGAATATGAAGTTGGAGAGAAAGTATTTTTGCGAGTATCTCCTTGGAAAGGTGTGTTGCGATTTGGAAAGAAAGGAAAATTAAGTCCGCGTTATATCGGGCCGTACGAGATACTTGAAAGAATTGGACCGTTAGCATATCGATTAGCACTACCAACCTGAACTTTCACAAATACATAATGTTTTTCACGTCAGTATGTTACGGCGATACAGATCAGATCCTACTCATGTTCTACGTGACGAACCGATAAATGTTTCTGAAGATTTGAGCTACGTAGAAAACCAGCAGAAATTCTAGAATTTGCTGACAAGCGATTACGGAATAAAACGATTCCAATGGTAAAAGTGAAGTGGAAGAATCATTCAGCTCGCGAAGCTACATGGGAAACAGTAGAAAGTATAAAGACCCAGTACCCATGGTTATTAGCCGAAACAGGTACGAAATTTCGAGGTCGAAATTTTTAAAGGGGGGGAGAATTATCAGGAACCCAAAACTCGTACTATAATTGCATACATTTATATGAATTCATATAGTTGCATAATTGATTTTATGATGTTTACATATAGATGAAAATAGTATTTAACTAAGGTATTATAACTCTTTAGTATGAAAAATGATTGTTAAAGGAATTTAAATTATGGATTAAATTGATTTGGACCATATTCGTTTGGGCTGAAAATATTATTAATCAGGGCCACTTTCGAAAATTATCATGGTGATAAGCTTACTTAGGATTTAGGGAAAAATAGGATATAGATTAACTTTGCTTAGGATGGAGGTAAATAAGCATCACCTACTTGTCAAATCACTTTTAAGAGATATCTATCCTAACACCTCTAATGTAAAAGCCATCGTAAATAAGGAAAGAAGAACAAGGAGGTAAAAGATCACGAAATTGAAGAAAAGGAAAAATAACTTAGGCAACCTTAAATCTGCTATCTACAGAACGTGAAGGTATGGGAATTTTAGAACGTTTTCATGATATATTTATGCATGTACAGGGATAAAAACTAGTAATAAGTATAGTTGGTTGATAAGTTAAATTATTCCATGTGAAGGGATTGTACTTAGACTTTTGGTATGACCTTCGATGTTAGGAAACAGAAGTAAGTATGAGAAGTTTCGAAGGTTAACATGTATAGAAACCCTAACTCCCCTAAAATTCGATATATGCTTATAAGTATATTGATTATCTGATACCTTCGATTTATGAGATGGTTATCTCGAGGTATAAATCTCGAGATAAATTAGATAAAACTCGACATATGATTGCAAGTAATGGTAATTCATTAGAAAGGATTCGAGATATTTAGTAATTCAGTAGATAGAATAATGAGTTATAATGTCGAATTATAATGTCGAGAGATTTAGCAATTTAGTTGGATAGATTATTAAGTTATAATGTCGAGTTGAGTGTCGAGATTTTAATATCTAATTAGATGGAATTTATCTTGTTCTTAAGAAATCAAGATGAGGGATTTCGACATGAAATGTCGAGATGTGTCTCATGGCACATTTCGAAATCTTTCACATTATACTTTAAAGTTATCAACATATATTACATAGATTTCGACATAAAATTTTGAGATATATGAAAATCTTATAATAACAAGAATACCGAACTTAATGAAATTTCGAAATAAAGAGAATTGTAAATACAGATATAAGGAATTTTAATATCACATAAAGTGTTCGATATTTAGGGTTTTGATATAAAATAAGTTAGGGTTTCTGGTAAAGGCTACGGATAGGAACGATTATGCATAATAAAGCATGCATATCACGCACGCATGTCATTATAGGAATTTTGTATTTACGGATAAAATAATTGCATAGGTCAGGAGTCCGATAAAGGCAAGGGCAAAGTCGATTAAGCGAACGAAGAAAATAGGCGAAACTTGTGAGTATGATTTGCAACATGTGTCTTATGTGCCTTATGTGTTTACATGCCTTATATGGATTAATTGACTAATATGTGCATTATATGCTATTCATGAATTTATGTGAATTAAGTGACGGTAAAGTGCCTTTATATGATTTATGTGTTATATAAAGTATTTTATATAGCATTGCGTACATATAAAAAAAAGGAGAAACCGTTATGACTGCTACGACTACGGACGGTACGATACGGATGCTACGGCATACTTCCCTCCAAATCGGGGGATGACAGTTACTTCCCTTCAAATCGGGGGATGACAGAGTCCTGTACAGGCACATACAGATATTTACAGTATTGACAGAGTCCCATGCATGGGCGCCGACTGGGCTTACAGAATACGAGTCTAGCTAGTCTATAACGGGAGTATCAAAATAAACGGACATATAAAATGGCATGTGATCTACGGATCGTATGAACGACGATTATGTGAACGATGATTTTATGATTGAAAATGGATTTGGTATTTACGAAAATGGATGAGTTACTGCTTACTTTAATACTTATATATTATTTGTTAACATGTTGCGATCATACTCTGAATCGTTATCTTCACAGTTGTTGTAGATAATTAGCAGGCTGCGTAGAAAGCATATCATAAAGCATGGATTCAAGGTTGGCTAGCTACGCTCTCCTCCTACTCCCCTCTGGTTCATCGTTAGCATATAGAATAGAAACGGATTTAGACTATTGCATTTTGTGACTCGTATGATAGGTACATATATGTACATTATTGTGAAAGGAACTAGATCGGATGTACGCGCCCGTTTTTGTTAAAGGAAATGGTTATGGGAATCGCGAAAAATTTTATACGAATATTTTATAGCTGCGAAAAAGGGTAATAGGAAACGGGGCGCTACATGTAGTGGTATCAGAGCCTAGGCTTTAGGTTCTGTAGACATTTGCATAGTATGTGCATGTTATGAATTGCCCTTAAACTTTTCCTGCATATATAGGCAACGGGCAATAGGTGATCCGATACCTATAGAACGTGATGAACCAACTATAGAGGGAGGAGGAAGAACGGCCGTACCTGAATCCCATTCATCGCATACACTTAGACAGTATGATGAACACCCCCTGACAACTCCCCGAGAACGACGATACGACAAATTAAGGAAAATGGGTGCTGTGGATTTTACGGGTACGACCGATCCTGCAGAAGCAGAGACATGGTTGAAAAGAACGGAAAGAGTATTTTATATGATGCAATGCACCCCAGAAGAAAAGTTCGATTATGCAGTCTCGCTCCTTCAGGGACATGCATATGAATGGTGGGAGACTGTCCCGGATAGTATGGCTCAACCCCCAGTGCTGACTTGGGAGGACTTTCTTAGGGAATTTAATGATACCTATTTGCCCGAGGTCTACAAGGATCAGAAAGAGAAGGAGTTTTTAGAACTTAAACAGGGAAACAAGTCCGTAGGCGAGTATGAAGTGATGTTTAATCAACTATCCCGTTATGCCTCGCATATGGTTGCTACTGAAAGAAATAAGTGTCGAAGATTTGAAGCCGGACTTCGTTATATGATTAGAAAACGCATCACGCCCTCAGATATGGAGTCCTATGGGAAATTGAGGGCGGCAGCTATTCGCGCTGAAAGATTAGAAACTGAGTCTCGGAATTTTAAAAGTAGTAAACGAAGGTTAGGTGAAGAGTCGTCTAGTGGAAAAATGAAAAAGGCGTATAGTTCGCCTAGACCAATAAATGTTCAAAGTGGCTCTATAAAGGGCAGTATAAGTGGGCCAAAAACGATCGGACGGGGTACAAAGACTTCTCAACAGATACCAACCTGTGAACACTGTGGGAAAAACCACAGGGGTGTATGTAGATGGCTTACCGGTGAATGATTTACGTGTGGGCAACAAGGACATATAGCTAGGAATTGCCCAACATTGCGAGCAGAGCCCACAGTAGACCAATCGAGAGTGAGTGGACCCTCCACAAACCGTGGAAGGGGAAGAGGCCGGGGACCATTTAGTACAGGCTCAGGAAGAGGGAATATAGGAAGCCAAGCCTATAGACCGCCAGCACAAGCCAGGATTTTCACCATGACTCGTGAGGAGGCCAAAGAGGGATCACACGTGATTACGGGTAAATTATCTATATGTGATGTTGATGCATATGTTTTATTCGATCCAGGTGCCACTCATTCATTCATATCACGAACATTTGCATCTTTATTACCTGATAAACCCGAACCCCTAGAAGAAAAATTGTATGTTCGACTTCCAACGGGCGAAGTAGTTATAGTGAATACAGTATATTTAGAATGCAAAATGGTCAGTGAAGGGATAGAGATGCGAGCAACTCTGTTCGTTATTCCTTTAATGGATTTTGATGTAATATTGGGCATGGACTGGTTGTCAAGATACCGGGCGAAGCTTGATTGTTTCAAAAAGGAAATTGAATTGACCCCTACGGATCAAACCCATATAATACTTAAGGGAGAAAAGAGCGTACGGACGGCGTATCAGATATCAAGTTTAGAAGCTTCTAAAATGATTAGTAAAGGATGTGAAGGGTATATAGTTTATATTATAGATGCATGGTTAAGTGGGTTGAAAATAGAAGATATTCCAGTAGTCAGTGAATATCCTGATGTTTTTCCCGAGGAATTACCGGGACTACCACCTGATCGAGATAAAGAATTTACCATAGAACTTCAACCGGGCACGGCGCCGATTTCCATTCCACCGTATCGGATGGCTCCTATAGTATTGAATGAATTAAAGGCACAGCTGAAGGAGTTATTAGATAAGGGTTATATAAGACCGAGTGTATCACCTTGGGGAGCGCATGTTCTCTTCGTCAAAAAGAAAGATGGGACGCTCAGATTGTGCATCGACTATCGGCAGTTGAATAAGGTAACGGTGAAAAATAAATATCCGTTGCCTCGGATCGACGATTTATTCGATCAGTTGCAAGGTGCTAGGGTCTTTTCAAAAATCGATCTGAGATCGGGATATCATCAATTGAAGATTGCTGATGGTGATATTCCAAAGACGGCCTTTAGAACAAGATATGGACACTATGAATTCCTAGTTATGCCCTTTGGATAACGAATGCTCCTGCAGTCTTTATGGCATTGATGAATGATGTGTTCCGGCCCTATTTAGACCAGTTCGTGATCGTTTTTATTGACGATATATTGATATATTCCAAATCAAAAGAGGAGCACGAGCAACATTTGAAGATTATACTTCAGACTTTACGGGAAAAGAAGTTATATGCGAAGCTCTCGAAATGTGAATTTTGGTTAGATCAAGTAGTATTTCTGGGGCATGTAGTTTCTGGTAAAGGTATTCAAGTCGATCCCAGTAAAATCGAAGCGGTAATCAAGTGGGAAAGTCCTAAAAATGTAGCAGAAGTTCGTAGTTTTCTGGGATTGGCCGGATATTATCGACGGTTCGTCGAAAATTTCTCACTGATAGCAGCCCCAATGACGAAGTTACTACGTAAAGGAGTTATATTTAAGTGGATTGATGACTGCCAAAGGAGTTTTGAAGAATTGAAGGAGCGATTAACGACAGCTCCTGTGCTGACTATTCCATTAGGTACCGAAGGTTTTGTGATTTATAGCGACGCGTCATATCAAGGATTAGGATACGTATTAATGCAACACGGGAAAGTAGTGGCGTACGCATCTCGACAGCTGAAGCCATATGAAACAACCTACCCAACTCACGACTTAGAGTTAGCAGCCGTTGTATTCGCACTAAAGATATGGCGACACTACTTATACGGAACAACATTTCAGATATTTACTGATCATAAGAGCCTAAAGTATTTGTTGAGCCAGAAGGAGCTAAACATGAGACAGAGACGGTGGATTGAACTACTAAAGGATTATGATTGTACTATAGAGTATCATCCTGGAAAGGCCAACGTCGTCGCTGATGCTTTGAGTCGGAAATCGTATGGTACTATTTCTTATTTATCAGTATGTTCTTTATCAAGTCTAATTGACCTTAGGAAGATGAATACAGAGATGAAAGTAGACAATACTGGTGCTATCTGTGCCTCAATTATAGTTCGACCTATCATGTTAGATCGAATCAGACAAGTACAATTTAAAGACGAAGAGATAGCTAAGATTGCAGATAAAGTGAAACAAGGATTGGGGAAGTCTTTTATGATAGACGAGAATGGAACTTTGACAATAAATGGCCGCCTATGTGTTCCTGATATCGATAATCTTCGACGAGAGATAATGGAAGAGGCACATACTGCTCCTTATGCAATGCATCCAGGCAGTACGAAAATGTATCGGACCCTTAAAACTCATTATTGGTGGCCAAGAATGAAGAAGGATGTGGCCGAGTACGTTTTAAAATGTTTAACGTGTCAGCAAATCAAAGCTGAACACCAAGCGCCAGCGGGTAAATTACATCCTTTACCCATACCTGTTTGGAAATGGGAGCGAATAACGATGGATTTTCTTTATGGACTTCCTCCAACGGCTAAGAAAAATGACGCCGTTTGGGTAATTGTCGACAGACTTACGAAATCAGCTCACTTCTTGCCATTCAGATGGGGTTCTACATTGGAATATTTTGCGAAAAGATACGTTAATGAAATAGTTCGACTACATGGAGTACCTACATCAATAGTATCTGATCGTGATCCCCGATTTACTTCCAGATTTTGGGGAAGTTTACAGGAAGCGCTCGGAACTAAATTGCATTTTAGTACGGCATTTCATCCACAGACCGACGGTCAGTCAGAAAGAACGATACAGACCCTGGAAGACATGCTTCGAGCGTGCGTAATTGAATTTAAAGGATCATGGGACGATTATATAGCGCTAATGGAATTTGCCTATAATAATCAGTTCCATTCAAGTATTGGAATGGCCCCGTACGAAGCTTTATACGGCCGGAAATGTCGTAACCCAATCTGTTGGGATGTGGAAGGAGAACAAGTATTGGAAGGACCGGATTTGATTCAGGATACAATGGAAAAGATTAAAATAGTAAAGAGTCGACTTAAAGCGGCCCAAGATAGACAAAAGAGTTATATTGATCAACACCGGCGAGAAATGGAATATGAAGTTGGAGAGAAAGTATTTTTGCGAGTATCTCCTTGGAAAGGTGTGTTGCGATTTGGAAAGAAAGGAAAATTAAGTCCGCGTTATATCGGGCCGTACGAGATACTTGAAAGAATTGGACCGTTAGCATATCGATTAGCACTACCACCTGAACTTTCACAAATACATAATGTTTTTCACGTCAGTATGTTACGGCGATACAGATCAGATCCTACTCATGTTCTACGTGACGAACCGATAAATGTTTCTGAAGATTTGAGCTACGTAGAAAACCAGCAGAAATTCTAGAATTTGCTGACAGGCGATTACGGAATAAAACGATTCCAATGGTAAAAGTGAAGTGGAAGAATCATTCAGCTCGCGAAGCTACATGGGAAACAGTAGAAAGTATAAAGACCCAGTACCCATGGTTATTAGCCGAAACAGGTACGAAATTTCGAGGTCGAAATTTTTAAAGGGGGGAGAATTATCAGGAACCCAAAACTCGTACTATAATTGCATACATTTATATGAATTCATATAGTTGCATAATTGATTTTATGATGTTTACATATAGATGAAAATAGTATTTAACTAAGGTATTATAACTCTTTAGTATGAAAAATGATTGTTAAAGGAATTTAAATTATGGATTAAATTGATTTGGACCATATTCGTTTGGGCTGAAAATATTATTAATCAGGGCCAAACTTTCGAAAATTATCATGGTGATAAGCTTACTTAGGATTTAGGGAAAAATAGGATATAGATTAACTTTGCTTAGGATGGAGGTAAATAAGCATCACCTACTTGTCAAATCACTTTTAAGAGATATCTATCCTAACACCTCTAATGTAAAAGCCATCGTGAATAAGGAAAGAAGAACAAGGAGGTAAAAGATCACGAAATTGAAGAAAAGGAAAAATAACTTAGGCAACCTTAAATCTGCTATCTACAGAACGTGAAGGTATGGGAATTTTAGAACGTTTTCATGATATATTTATGCATGTACAGGGATAAAAACTAGTAATAAGTATAGTTGGTTGATAAGTTAAATTATTCCATGTGAAGGGATTGTACTTAGACTTTTGGTATGACCTTCGATGTTAGGAAACAGAAGTAAGTATGAGAAGTTTCGAAGGTTAACATGTATAGAAAACCCTAACTCCCCTAAAATTCGATATATGCTTATAAGTATTATTGATTATCTGATACCTTCGATTTATGAGATGGTTATCTCGAGGTATAAATCTCGAGATAAATTAGATAAAACTCGACATATGATTGCAAGTAATGGTAATTCATTAGAAAGGATTCGAGATATTTAGTAATTCAGTAGATAGAATAATGAGTTATAATGTCGAATTATAATGTCGAGAGATTTAGCAATTTAGTTGGATAGATTATTAAGTTATAATGTCGAGTTGAGTGTCGAGATTTTAATATCTAATTAGATGGAATTTATCTTGTTCTTAAGAAATCAAGATGAGGGATTTCGACATGAAATGTCGAGATGTGTCTCATGGCACATTTCGAAATCTTTCACATTATACATTAAAGTTGTCAACATATATTACATAGATTTCGACATAAAATTTCGAGATATATGAAAATCTTATAATAACAAGAATACCGAACTTAATGAAATTTCGAAATAAAGAGAATTGTAAATACAGATATAAGGAATTTTAATATCACATAAAGTGTTCGATATTTAGGGTTTTGATATAAAATAAGTTAGGGTTTCTGGTAAAGGCTACGGATAGGAACGATTATGCATAATAAAGCATGCATATCACGCACGCATGTCATTATAGGAATTTTGTATTTACGGATAAAATAATTGCATAGGTCAGGAGTCCGATAAAGGCAAGGGCAAAGTCGATTAAGCGAACGAAGAAAATAGGCGAAACTTGTGAGTATGATTTGCAACATGTGTCTTATGTGCCTTATGTGTTTACATGCCTTATATGGATTAATTGACTAATATGTGCATTATATGCTATTCATGAATTTATGTGAATTAAGTGACGGTAAAGTGCCTTTATATGATTTATGTGTTATATAAAGTATTTTATATAGCATTGCGTACATATAAATAAAAGGAGAAACCGTTATGACTTCTACGACTACGGACGATACGATACGGATGCTACGGCATACTTCCCTCCAAATCGGGGGATGACAGTTACTTCCCTTCAAATCGGGGGATGACAGAGTCCTGTACAGGCACATACAGATATTTATAGTATTGACAGAGTCCCATGCATGGGCGCCGACTGGGCTTACAGAATACGAGTCTAGCTAGTCTATAACGGGAGTATCAAAATAAACGGACATATAAAATGGCATGTGATCTACGGATCGTATTAATGACGATTATGTGAACGATGATTTTATGATTGAAAATGGATATGGTATTTACGAAAATTGATGAGTTACTGCTTACTTTAATACTTATATGTTATTTGTTAACATGTTGCGATCATACTCTGAATCGTTATCTTCACAGTTGTTGTAGATAATTAGCAGGCTGCGTAGAAAGCATATCATAAAGCATGGATTCAAGGTTGGCTAGCTACGCTCTCCTCCTACTCCCCTCTGGTTCATCGTTAGCATATAGAATAGAAACGGATTTAGACTATTGCATTTTGTGACTCGTATGATAGGTACATATATGTACATTATTGTGAAAGGAACTAGATCGGATGTACGCGCCCGTTTTTGTTAAAGGAAATGGTTATGGGAATCGCGAAAAATTTTATACGAATATTTTATAGCTGCGAAAAAGGGTAATAGGAAACGGGGCGCTACAGGTTCCCTCGGTGCCGCTCATACCCTCGAGTCGCATCCTCCAGGTTGCATCTCCCGCTACTGGGTAATTACCTGCCTCTCGTGAATCAGGCAGTCGGCCACGTGAATCGCCGTAATATTTATATCCCTGCCTCTCGTGAATCAGGCAGTCGGCCTCATGAATCGCCGTAATATTTATATTCCTGCCTTTCGTGAATCAGGCAGCCGGCCTCGTGAATCGCCGTCATATATTTAGGTAGCATAGAAGAGCCGTGACTCACCATTGAGTCGACACAAATGCCTATATCGGCAAATATACATCGCTCACAGGTGATCTTATACTCATGCACGCTATCTTCCTAACTCTCATACTAGTCGTGCGTGCATATGCTCATGCCATGAATATGCGTGTCATGTCAATGTATAACGTAATTGAATCACGTAAGAATTCACATAACATCATAGCAGCACATAGACACGTCACATAAAATCATAAAAGCACATAACACATAATTTCATGCACATAAAAATTATGTGTTGTTGGGACTTCCACTTACCTGGTATCCTTAGCTATATCGTATGGTAAATCGGTAATCTTCAAACCCTAAGTATAGAGACATATAAAATTAGGGTTTGTTAGTCTAATTATAGTTTCACCAAAATGGCTTAATTTAGAAAACCCTAATTTCGACTTCTATAATTTTGAAATCCTAAAATTTAGAACTTAACCTAAACTGAGAAATACCATTTCAGAGGTAGATCTCGACATGTTAATAAATCTCAAGTTTAAATCTTCGAGTTGGATTGCGACATTATATAAATCTCAAAGTAGTATATATACCAAGAATATCGGTACATCGGGTTAAGCACTATTAGCCTCTCAGTGCCCGGGTTAAACGAAATTTGTGTGCCCGGGTTAGCCTCTCAATGGGAACGCATTGAGATTGAAAGGCACTATTAGCCTCTCAGTGTGGACCACATTGGGATTGAAAGGCACCATCGGGTTAAGCACAGATGGAGTACTCGGGTTTAGCCTCCCAGTGTGTGTTGTCACTTATTTATACCCTTAGGGGTTTGAGCTCTATATGGTGCATAGTAAGATTGAAAGCCGACGGGGCCCAATTATGAAGTCAATAAACGAGAAGGATGTGAGAAGTCAACAGCGTTGGCGCGAATAAACCTTCGCTATTTAGGTCACGCATTGCATGCATGGTTTTCACTTACTGAGCTTTATAAGCTCATTCCACGTTTTTATGTGTTGTAGGACCCCGCGATCACGGTACGTGATCATTTTCACGGCGAGGCCAACTTTTGAAGCTTCCGATGGCTTTTGAGATGGAAGTGTGTGCATGGATGCGACCTCGTGGATGCCCAATAGATAGATTTATTTTGACCCTCATGCGCGCTTTCCTATGTAAATAGGACCCAGGATGATTTTGTAGAAACAGTTACGATTCGTATTGTGAAAGGAAAAACTTTATACGAAATTTCGTACGATCTATTTCATTATTAGGACATTAGTCGTGTAGACTAGTGTAGAAAGTAGTGGTGGAAGGCGGGGCGCCACAGGTGGTATCAGAGCACAACCTCTCGCAGTACGGTGCTGGTTCGCGGACGAACCAGGCGGAAGCTGGTGGGCATGTGACGCCGAGGCCGATGAAGGCGAGGAGTGATCGCCGGTGCCAGAGAGGTGCACGGACAAGGAGCGGCTCCTGGCAGGCTTCTAGGCGAAGGGGTACGTGAACGAACCGATCCGACACCCGAATGAGAGGGGATCCTGAGACTGACAATGTATGGGCGTGTCAGGCTAAGAATCGTATAAGGGAATTGATAGTACTACTCATATCACCAAGGTCGACCTACCTTTTTGGGAGTCCATCTATAGAAACTCCGAAGTTAAGCGTGCTTGACTTGGGGCAATCTAGGGATGAGTGACCCCCTGGGAAGTTTCTCAGGGTGCGTGTGAGCGAGTGCACGAAGCACACGCTAAAAAGGTTGTGGTACAGTGGGGCCAGAATATCAGTCGGAGTGTGGTGGGCCCAACCCCACTAGTCCCGGTAGGTACCGAAGCTATAGTGACACCCGGTATGGGATGGGTTGTTACACCTTACAAACCCTAATTTGCACTATTACCCGAACTTTCCAAATCTAACCAATCATGCCCTCAAAACTCTAATTCTTCTTTCCAATCCTAATTTCTTTCATTTCCCTAGATCACCCAAAATTAGAGATGGCCGAATTTAAAACCAAGCATGGCCGAAATTATCACGTATCATATAACATAAAATCATGCAATCACATAAAATTTTGCGGCAGGCAGCACGAAGAAAAATCTCGACTCCTAATCTTGTTTACATATGTAGGTGATCTTCACCTACCTTAATTCCGTAGAGAGCTACGTTGCGGGTTGTTTCGTATGATCCCGACCCTAGGACTTCGATCCCGTGCTCCTCCTCGTCCGTGAGCTTCTCCCTCTCTTTTCTCTCTTTTTTTCTTCCTTTCTCTCTCTCCCAAATAATTATGAGCCAAATAAAGGAAATAATGGCCCAAGTTATTAGGAGTTTGGTCTAATAACAATAATAAAAATAATAATAATAATTTAAGAATAAATAAATAAATAAATAAAAATAAAATAAAATGGCCGAAAATAATTGGCGGGCAAGGTAAGACCAAGCCAACTCCATGTGAGCTTCAGGACAAAGGTAACCACTATTATTCCACCTCCTTGAGCATAGAGACAAGATCTAACCCCAATGCCACCCCTTTAATTTGCATAAGGAGAAGAACCACTAAGGCATCCCCATGATTCCACCTCCATACAAAAGAGGACAAATTAACAAAATTAAGGGAAAAAGAGAGGAAGAAGAAGAAGATCACGTTAGGAGGGGGAGAGTCATCACCTAATACACCCAAAAGCCAAATGTGCATGATGGAATAAAAACAAACCTCAACATCTAATACACCTCTCTACATAGATGTAGACAAGAATAAATAAGGCCAGAGGAGAATAAAAAGAAAAGAGAGGAGAGGCCGAGAGAGAGAAGGAAAGAAAGAGAAAGAAAGGAAAAAAGTAAGAAAGGAAAGAAAAGAGAGGGAGAGGCCGAGAGAGAGAGGGAGAGAGAGAAAGGAAGAAAAAAAGATAAAAGAGAGGGAGAAGCTCACGGACGAGGAGGAGCTCGGGATCGAAGTCCTAAGGTCGGGATCATATTAAACAACCCGCAACGTAGCTCTCTACGGAATTAAGGTAGGTGAAGATCACCTACATACGTAAACAAGATTAGGAGTCGAGATTTTTCTACGTGTTGCCTGCCGCAAAATTTTATTTGATTGCATGATTTTATGTTATATTTTATGTGATAATTTCGGTCATGCTTGGTTTTAAATTCGGCCGTCTCTAATTTTGGGTGATCTAGGGAAATGAAAGAAATTAGGATTGGAAAGAAGAATTAGAGTTTTGAGGGCAAGATTGGTTAGATTTGGAAAGTTCGGGTAATAGTGCAAATTAGGGTTTTCTAGGGTTTTTCTTCAATTTTTCTAAAGTTTGGGGACTAACTTAAAATTTTATAAAATCCAGGCGCTGAGATGTAAAATTCGGGCAAGGGAGATTTTTGCAGAAATTTGAGACTCTTGGGGCAGTTTTGAAACTCGGAAAATTATATAAAAATAACTTTCAAAAATTCGGGTCTCTTAAATTAGGGTTTTCTCAAACTCGGGGGCAAAATTTAAATACCTTTAAAACTCGGGAGTCAAAAGAAATTTCAGTCAAGGGGTGCTTTTAGAAGAAATTTTTAAGTTTTGGGTCCAATGTGAAATTTGGGAATAATATAATAAAATTTGGGTCTTTTAAATGTGAAAATTTGGGCTTTTAAATGTGATTTCAAATATACGGGTCTTAAAATAAAAATGATTAAAAAATTTGGTTTTTAGTGTAATTTCGGGAATAAGGCTGAGAGTTCGGGCCTAGAATCTCACGACTCGGGCGCCATGATAGTATTTTGCCCTTAGGGTTTTCGGGTCGGGCCGAGATGGTTTCTCGGGCCGATACGTGATATAGAGATAATTGGAAAGTTAATTTATATGTTGCATTTTATTTGCACGATATTTGCATACATGTGGTACGAGAGAGGGGACCGTGCGGGGTCACGGTGACACTGTATAGTGCCGGTGAGTGGGGTAGATTGTGACCAATTGTTGGTCATCGACTCGTATGAGTAGTGAGGTTAGGACTAATGCGCACTATATGTGATTGTGTTGGGGGAGTGGGCTCCCGAGCTACTGACCCTTGTGGGGTGTTGGGCCACCCGAGCTACGGACCCTTGTGCTTGTGATGTATTGCGCGCGTGTTGCCTTTAGTTCTAGCCTAGGGCCCTGATGTAATAGGGTGAGTCGAGATGTGATGAGATGCGAGAAAAGAGTCGAGCGTGCATTTGTGAGGTGTGTCGGGATTGGAATGTTAGAGCACGTGTATTCATGCATATTTTCATCTACTGGGCGAAATCTCAGGGTTTACGTGTGTAGGTACGAACGAGTCGGACGTTGAAATACGTCACGACTAGGCAGCTGATGGCGGTGACTATACGGACTTTTGAGGGCGGCGCAGTACATGAGACGAGACCTGTGGACTGTTTTAATTTATGTTTCGTGTTTTTACTTTTTGGGCTTCGGCCCAACGGACAAAAGTGTGTTTCGCAAAATTGGACTTTAATTGTTTATGTACTATTGTGTTTAAAAAGTTTTTATTAAATGGGCTTTCCGTTGCTTAGGCTGCGTAAATCCGCCAAAATACGTATATAGGAAGTCGGGTCGTTACAGGTGGTATCAGAGCGTTAGGTTATAGGTTCTGTAGACTGTACATGTACTGCCGCTCAAAAGCCTGGAGGATCAGCCACGCCTGTAAGTTTAATATGTGATTTTGTGATTTACGATTTTCTGATATGTGCTTTATGTGATAATTGTAGAAGTAATTTGAAAAAGGTGAGAAAACGTATAGAAGTAGACGAGTCGAGTCGTAGGGCGGTAATTGAATCTCCACTAGAGGAGGACCGCTCTACTATCCACCAATTGACATATCTGATCCGACGACAGTCATATCAGATTAATGACCTCATAAACCATCGGAGCTCTTCCGATCGTCATGCTACCCGGGAGATAGGACGCGTTGAAGCTGCCGGGGAACGATTCCGAAGACTGCACCCTCCGACATTTGAGGAGGCTGTGGACCCCACCAATGCTGAAGACTGGCTCAGGAAGATCGAAAATATGTTCCGCGTGAGCCACCTACCTAAAGCTGAGAAGATGACGAGTGCCACCTTTATGCTGCGCGACAATGCGGGCTATTGGTGGGATACTATCCGGGTGCTGGAGGATCCAACTAAAATGACGTGGGAGACGTTTAAGACCCTCTTTCGAGGGAAATACTTTACGGCTGAGTTCATCAACTAGAAGCAAGAAGGGATGGTGGTGGCGGATTATATTTGCAAATTTGAACAACTATCGAGGCTTGCGCCACACATGGTAGCTAATGACGAGCTAAAGGTCGAACGTTTCTTAGAAGGTCTCAAGCTTGAGATCTTCCGAAGTGTTAGCATGTACGATACTAAAGGGAAGACGTACGCGCGCATTGTGGATCGTGCGATCTTGGCAGAACAAGCGGAGAGCAGAGTGAGCACAGGATGGGAAGAGAAGGATCGAGGGACAACAGGGCGGAGGAGGTCAAAAGCGCCAATTCTTTAGCAGAAACCCAATTTCCACGGGAATCCATCGGGCCAACAACCATGGCGACCAAGGCTGAACCAGGACCATCTGGCGTTCCAAACCGACCTCCGAATAACGCACCACGGTGTCAGCAATGTGGGCGTAATCATATCGGTGTCTGCTTTGGAGTTGGATTCAACCCCAACGTCATCTGCTATCTCTGCGGAAAGCAGGGACATTACGCACGAGCCTGCGACCAACCCAAGAACTCGGCTCAGACGCTTGTACGACCACCACCGGTTCCAGCACGGGTGTTTGCATTGACCAATGAAGGGGCGGAGACGATACCACCACCGGTTCCAGCACGGGTGTTTACATTGACCAATGAAGGGGCAGAGGCGAATCCTTCGGCTGTGACGGGTACGTTGATTATCTATAACTTGCCTACTTCAGTGCTATTTGATTCCGGAGCCACACACTCGTTTGTGTCAGCTAAATATGTGACAAAGGTGGGAATATCTCCTACTTTAACTGAATCTACTTATGTAGTAACCTTACCACATGGGAATCCGACACGAACTAATCAAGTGCTGGAAAAGTACCCTGTGATAGTCCAGGGAAGAGATCTGAGCGTCGATTTAATTGTAATTCCGATGAACGACTACGACGTCATTTTCGGAATGAATTGGCTTTCGAGATACGGGGTCGTGATCGATTGCCAAAGCAAAGTAGTGACATTCCAACTACCCGAAGGCGAGATGTTCACCTTCGCGGGGAAGATGAATAGAAGTAAAATTTCTCAAATTTCTGCTATTAAGGCTATGCAACTACTGAATACGGGTTGCGAGTCTTTTTTTTTGTATGTCGTGAAGACAGAAAAAGTATCCCAACCCGAGCTGAACGTGTTCCTATTGTAAACGAATTTACCGATGTATTTCCCGAGGATCTACCGGGATTACCCCTTGATTGGGAAATTCAGTTTGCAATCGATCTAGTATCGAGAGCAGCTCCATTTTCTAAAACTCCTTACCGGCTAGCGCCAAACGAGCTACGGGAGTTGGAAGAATAATTAGATGAGTTGCTGCAAAAAGGGTTCATCCAACCCAGCTTCTCTTATTTGTGCGCAAGAAAGACGAGTCAATGAGACTCTGCATCAACTATTGAGAACTGAACAAACTAACCATTAAGACCAGGTACCCATTGCTGAGAATCGATGACTTATTCGATCAACTGCAAGGCGCAACGGTGTTCTCAAAAATCGATTTGCGATCAGGATATCATCAGCTAAAGATTCGGGAGGCAGACGTCCCGAAGACGGCGTTTAACACGAGGTACGACCACTACTAATTTTTAGTCATGCCTTTTGGCTGACGAACGCACCAGCCGTTTTCATGGACCTGATGCATAGAGTGTTCAAGGATTTCCTTGACCGTTTCGTGATCATTTTCATCCACTATATTCTCATCTATTCGAAGACAAGGGACAAACAGGAAGCTCATTTAAGAACGGTCCTGGAAATTCTTTTGGAGAAGCAATTATTCGCCAAATTTAAGAAATGTGAATTCTGGCTAGAACAAGTGGCCTTTCTGGGACACATTATCTCCGAACACGGAATTTCTGTGGACCCCAGTAAGATTGAAGCTGTAACCAATTGGCCATGACCAACTACTCCCATCAAGGTTCGAAGCTTCTTAAGGATTGCGGGATATTACAGTAAATACAACACGGATTTATCCCGTATCGCCTCGACCCTAACGAACCTAACGAGAAAGAATGTTCCAGTCAAGTGGACAGAAGCATGCGAACAAAGTTTCCAAGAGCTGAAGAAGCGACTCACTTCGGCTTCAGTTCTGACTATACCATCGGGAACCGAAGGATTTTCGGTGTATAATGATTCATCAAAAAACGGGCTGGGATGCGTGCTCATGCAAAATGGGAAGGTTATCACTTACGCTTCTCGACAATTGAAAAAATACGAGAAGAACTATCCCACCCACGATCTGGAACTCGCAGCAGTTGTGTTCGCCTTAAAAATATGGCGTCACTATCTATACGGAGAACGGTGCGAGATCTATATAGATCACAAGAGTCTGAAATACTTCTTCACCTAGAAGGAGTTGAATATGAGGCAACGATGCTGGTTGGAGCTCGTTAAAGATTACGACTGCGTGATCAACTATCACCCAAGCAAAGCAAATGTGGTCGCCGACGCATTGAGTTGAAAAACGGTGAACACAGAACTCCATAACCTCGACGTAGAAGTGATAAACTTTAGAGAGATCGAGGCAAGAATGGCAGTATTGACTCTTCAGCCAACGTTGTTAGAGCAAATAAAGAAAGCTCAGGCGCAAGATGAGCATTATCTAAAAACGACGAGCGAGCAGGCAACTGAAACTCCGTCTGACTTCACGTTTCGGGATGACGGGAGTTTGCAATATCGTAATCGTCTATATGTTCCTGATAATCAAGCACTCCGGAAATCTATAAGGACGGAAGCACATGCCACTACGTACTCGGTACACCCAGGCACGATGAAGATGTACCGAGATTTACAAGAAACGTATTGGTGGCCGGGAATGAAAAGCGACATTGCGACATTTGTGAGCCAATGTCTGACGTGTCAACAAGTGAAGGCAGAACATCGAAGGCCGGCAGGGACGCTACAACCCTTGTCGATTCCTGAGTGGAAATGGGATCACGTTACGATGGACTTTGTTGTTGGCTTGCCGAAAACTGTGAAAGGCCACGACGCCATCTGGGTAATTGTGGATCACTTAACCAAATCTGTCCATTTTCTGCCGATCAGTTCGACCTTTTCACTGGAGCGGTATGCAAAAGGCGATGGGGACAAAACTCTCATCCAGCACGGCCTATCTTCCACAAACCGATGGGCAATCCGAATGAATGATCCAAACCCTTGAAGATATGTTGCGAGCATGCACTCTAGACATCAAAGGGAATTGGAGTAAATATCTTCCGTTAATCGAATTCTCGTACAACAAGAGCTACCACGCTACTATCGGGATGGCGCCATATGAAGCCTTATATGGGCGTAGATGCCGATCCCCGGTACACTGGGACGAAATTGGCGAACGAGCGCTTTTGGGCCCCGATATGATACAAGAGATGACGGAGGCGATAACGAAGATTCGAGAACGAATGCAAATGGCCCAAAGTCGTCAGAAAAGCTACGCTGATCAATGGCGAAGGCCGTTGGAATACGCGGAGAAGATTGGTATTCTTGAAGATATCCCCGATGAGAGGCGTGAAGCGATTTGGGAAGAAGGGCAAATTAAGTCCGAGTTACATTGGCCCTTTCAAATACTCAAGAGAGTAGGGGAAGTTGCGTATCAGCTGGAGTTACCCGCCTCGTTAGCCCTAGTCCACGACGTATTTCACGTATCAACCTTACGTAAATACGTTGCGAACCCGAATCATGTGTTGGGAAGCGAATCAGTTCACCAGCAACTCAAGCCGGACCTGAGCTACGAAGAGGAGCCAGCTGAAATCTTAATGCACGAAGTAAAGCGACTTCGGAATAAAAATATTCCGTTAGTCAAAGTGCTGTGGCGAAACCAAGCGGTTGAAGAAGCCACGTGGGAGCGAGAAGAAGATATGAAGGATCGTTATCCCGAATTATTTCTTTCGATGTAATTTCGGGGACGAAATTCTTGTAGGGGGAGGATGTAATACCAGAAAAATTTATACGAGATTATTTCAATAATATTTAGAATGTGTGGAGTCGATTTTCTAACATATACCGGTTTCTTTTCGACCCGAGCCAAAAATTTATAATTGGACTCGAAAAATGTTAAATGGATCGAAAATAATTATGAGCCAAATAAAGGCAATAATGGCCCAAGTTATTAGGAGTTTGGTCTAATAACAATAAAAATATTAATAATTTAAAAAAAATAAATAAAAAAACAAAAATAAAATAAATGGCCGAAAATAATTGGAGGGCAAGGGAAGACCAAGCCAACTCCATGTGAGCTTGAGGGCAAAGGTAACCACTATTATTCCACCTCCTTGAGCATAGAGACAAGATCTAACAACAATGCCACCCCTTTAATTTGCATAAGGACAAGAACCACTAAGGCATCCCCATGATTCCACCTCCATACAAAAGAGGACAAATTAATAAAATTAAGGAAAAAAAAGAGAGGAAGAAGAAGAAGATCACGTTGGGAGGGGGAGAGTCATCACCTAATACACCCAAAAGCCTAATGTGCATGATGGAATAAAAACAAACCTCAACACCTAATACACCTATCTACATACATGAAGATAATAATAAATAAGGCCAAAGGAGAATAGAAACAAAAGAGAGGAGAGGCCGAGAGAGAGAAGGAAAGAAAGAGAAAAAAAGGAAAAAGAGAGAAAGGAAAGAAAGGAGAGGGGGAGGCCGAGAGGGAGAGGGAGAGAAAGAAAGGAAGAAAAAAAGATAGAAAAGAGAGGGAGAAGCTCACGGACGAGGAGGAGCTCGGGATCGAAGACCTAGGGTCGGGATCACACGAAATAATCCGCAACGTAGCTCTCTACGGAATTAAGGTAGGCGAAGATCACCTACATACGTAAACAAGATTAGGAGTCAAGATTTTTCTACGTGTTGCATGCCGAAAAATTTTATGTGATTGCATGATTTTATGTTATATGTTATGTGATAATTTCGGCCATGCTTGGTTTTAAATTCGGCCATCTCTAATTTTGGGTGATCTAGGGAAATAAAAGAAATTAGGATTGGAAAGAAGAATTAGAATTTTGAGGGCAAGATTAGTTACATTTGGAAAGTTCTGGTAATAGTGCAAATTAGGGTTTTATAGGGTTTTTCTTCAATTTTCGGCCATGAGGGTTAAATTGGGTGACAGGCAGAATTTTGGGGTAGATTGAGCCAATTTAGGAAATTTAGGGTGTGAGTAAAGATTTAAGAAAATTTGAGTCCTTGGATTAAGTTTGGGTTTTTCTTAAGTTTGGGGACTTAATTAAAATTTTACAAAATTCGGAGGCTGAGATGTAAATTCGGGCAAGGGAGATAGTTTTAAAGAAATTTCAAAACTGTTGGGGCAGATTTGAAAATTTGGAAAAAAATTTGCGGGTCATAAAAATAATTTTCTAAAGTTTGGGGACTAAATTAAAATTTTATAAAATCCTGGGGCTGAGATGTAAAATTCGGGCAAGGGAGATTTTCGCAGAAATTTAATACTCTTGGGGCAGTTTTGAAACTCGAAAAATATTCGAGTTATAAAAATAACTTTCAAAATTTTGGGTCTCTTAAATTAGGGTTTTCTCAAACCGGGGACCAAATTTAAATACTTCTAAAACTCGGGAGTCAAGAGAAATTTTGGTCAGGGGTGCTTTTACAAGAAATTTTTAAGTTTTGGGTCAAATGTGAAATTTGGGAATAATATAATAAAATTCGGGTCTTTTAAATGTGAAAATTTGGGCTTTTAAAGGTGATTTCAAATTTACGGGTCTTAAAATGAAAATGATTAAAATTTGGTTTTTTAGTGTAATTTCGGGAATAAGGGTGAGAGTTCGGGCCTAGAGTCTCACGACTCGGGCCGATTCGTGATATAGAGATAATCGGAAAGTTAATTTATATGTTGCATTTTATTTGCACGATATTTGCATACATGTCGCCATGATAGTATTTTGCACTTAGGGTTTTCGGGTCGGGCCGAGATGGTTTCTCGGGCCGATACGTGATATAGAGATAATCGGAAAGTTAACTTATATGTTGCATTTTATTTGCACGATATTTGCATACATGTGGTACGAGAGAGGGGACCGTGCGGGGTCACGGTGACACTGTATAGTGCCGGTGAGTGGGGTAGATTGTGACCGATTGTTGGTCATCACTCGTATGAGTAGTGAGGTTAGGACTAAGGCACAATATGTGATTATGTTGTGTGGAGTGGGCCCCCGAGCTACTGACCCTTGTGGGGTGTGGGGCCACCCGGCACGGACCCTTGTGATTGTGATGTATTGCGCGCGTGTTGCCTTTAGTTCTAGACTAGGGCCCTGATGTAATAGGTTGAGTCGAAATGTGATGAGATGCGAGAAAAGAGTCGAGCGTGCATTTGTGAGGTGTGTCGGGATTGGGATGTGAGAGCACGTGCATTCATGCATATTTTCATCTACTGGGCAAAACCTCAGGGTTTACGTGTGTAGGTACGAACAAGTCGAACGTTGAAATACGTCATGACTAGGCTGCTGATGCCGGTGACTCCACGGACTTTTGAGGGCGGCAGTACATGAGACGAGACCTGTGGAGTGTTTTAATTTTTGTTTCGTGATTTTACTTTTTGGGCTTCGGCCCAACGGACAAAAGTGTGTTTCATAAAAATCGACTTTAATTGTTTATGTACTATTGTGTTTAAAAAGTTTTTACTAAATGGGCTTTGCGATGCTTACGCTGCGTACAAAGTGTTAGGTTGAGGCTCATTTCTGCGGAGCGGGGAAATCAACTCACTATGAAACTATCAACGAGGTTTTCGAAATCTCTATTGGGAGAATGGGATTGTGAGAAAAATAGTGGGAGCCAAGCCAACTTGTTGAAGTCCTTATTTGTGCTTGTAGAATAATACGTTGAGCCCGTCACCGCTTTATTTTCTGCAGATTATTTTCTTTCTTGTTTGTATACTGAAGTGTAAAATATGCCTAAGAGGGGGGGGGGAATTTGGCTTTAAAAAATTATGGCTTTTTCTCCTTTGAAAACTACTTTTCTTTAAGAAGATACTGCAGAGCACGTTATTCCCTAGAGAGCAGTAAGATTATCTATGTTATCTCCCTAACCCTGTTTACAGAATATCACGTTAATCTCAGAAATTCTGTAAACGATATCACCTAGTTATTTGCCAACGTTCCGGGTTTGTCTCACGGAAAAAGTAAAAAGCAGAAAGTAAAGTGAGACGGGATTTTTATACAGGTTATATCCCCAACTGGGGTTTAATCCTGTCCTTGGGGTGTGATCTCCCCAAGAGTTCCAATCAATCACTAGGTATTACCGGTTACACTATGATTGACCCGTTCACAAACGAAGCACTATGGATACTAGACCTCGTTCTAGGCTGACGCACGCCAAGTTTCGATCCACGTCGTTTACCCAGGAAACCTATTCCCCGACTGGATGCAGCTTGCTACCGAAGGGCCACCGAATCCACAAAATTCGTCCCTCCACGTGCGTAAGACTCCACTCGTGCTCCTTTGTGCGCTTAACGTGCCCGCAGACACAACACGTCCGAAGACAAGGGTTTAGGATTTGGAGTTTCTAGGGATCGCTCAAAAGAGTACAGATTCGCAAATGATAGCTCAAACACAAACTACAAATGAATCGTAAAGTAAAGCTCAGATCGTCTAAGGAATTTGATAGCTTGTGTGTTAGTTGTTGTACTCTTCGCGTGAAGTGTTTGTCTTCTATATAGGCCACGAATCGTTTCTCCACTTCACAAGGAAAGTTAAGCACGAGAAATATGCTAGAGACAGCTCAATTAACACGTGCATTAACTCAAGAAATCATACCAAGAATAAACCAATTAAGCTCAACGGTCAACATGAATTCTTACCATAAATACCACAGATTTACTTTCATTCCAGGGCAATCTCATCCGTTAGTCAGCACATTCCGTATATAGAATCAATCAGCATATTACACACATAATCAGAATATCTTTTCCATATATAGCTTAATCATATCCGGGTGATCACAGTGATATTCTTTCCTAAAATAACCCAATCTCGTGTACAGCTCATATATCACTTAACAAAATATATCTTCCATATATAGCTTAATCATATCAGCGTGATCTCAGACGATATTCTTTCCTTATATAACTCAATCATGCGTACAGTCCACATACCACTTATCAGAACATATTTTCCACATATAGCACACAGTGATATTCCGTCCAAACGAGAACGTTCAAAACCAGGTGATCACATCAATATTCCAGTTAAGCATAAGATCACTCAAATTCGATTTTCTTAACATTTAAGACATATTCAAGTGCTTAATCGAATATTTTCACATACTTAAACATCACATAACATGCATATCGAGTTTTCTAACCCCCCAATTTACATAATTACTTGGAATAATCAAAACTCTCATAACTGTTTGGACCAAAAAGGTCTACAATCTCCCCCTTTTTGATGATGACAAGTAATTAATGCCTATCTTAAGCATGTGAGTACACTCGATATGAAGCTATTTACGCACGTAGCATGTTTAAGTATCAAAGCATGTGACATATGATCAGAGCAAATAAATTTTTCAAATTTCATAGCACGCTCCCCCTGTCTAATTGCTAGTATTCTCATGTAAAGCACAGAAGCAAAAGTTTAGCAATTACCAGATCATATCACATGGAATGTCACAAGTTACCACGGAATGTCTCAAGTTATCACATCATATCAGTTTGCTCCCCCTGCCTATGTGCGGAATTCCTTAATCCTTAACAAATCATCAACTAAAGCACAGAGGATTAAGACACAAGCATATAAAAGCAAGCAAGCCGATTATATTATATCATTCCAAAATAACAAAATAAGGCATTAATTGCCTGGACTTCTCCCCCTTCAGCATCGAAAAGGAGGGACCAACACCACCAACTTACCTAAACCTGTAAACAACTTCGACCCTCAAACCCAAAAACCAGCGGAAAAAGCAAACTAGAACTAATCCTATCAGAGCTAAGGAATTTCTAAGGAATAAGATCTAAAGGCTGGAATCGCTATCGGATGAGGCAGTTGAGGATTCAGCGATATTAAGAGCCGCGGAGATCTCCTTCAGATACTTGTTAACCTTTTTGAAGTTCCGTGAGATCTTTTTGAACTTTCTGCGGTTCTCATCCTTAAGCCCCTTGAAGCTTCTTTTCAGATCAGCTATCGTTCCCTGCTCGTCATCGCTGTCATCATCCTTCTTCTTCTTAGTCGGACTTTTTGAAGGGGACTTCAGATCCTTTGTCTTGAAACATCCTTTCCGCTCATCAAAGCGTATACCAACACGCTTGAGTGTGACCATATCTACACCATGCTTTGCGCTATCTTCCCAAGCCTTCGGCAAAGTGATTCCCTCGAATTCAAGCATGTGCGTAAGCAGCATTCCATATGAAAGTTCCTTATCAGAGCTCTTAATGGCATGGACCATGTACTTAAGAACAAAATAACCTAGATTGAGGGGCCTATTTTGGGATACTAGATAGAGAGTCAGCATGCTCATGTTGTTCATGGTGGTGGAATGGCCTTCGCTGCCAACGCGAGCGCTCCAGAGGGTAAAGTGCAGCACTTTGTAAAGGAAGAAAGGATCAACAGGAAGTTTGTTCAAGGCTTCTCCTTCAGAAAACTTTGGCTTATAAGGGGAATTCCATAGGGCTTTCACACAGTCACGCAGAGGCACCTCAGACGTACACCAGTGGACGAAGTCGAAGTAACACAGCCCTTCGTTTTCTACCCCCAGAATCTCATTCACCTTCGCAGCGTTCCATTCAAGTTTCTTACCGAGCACATAAGACTGCACAGAGATCTCGGTTCCGTCTTCAACGAAAGTGAGATTGGCGTAGAACAGCTTCACCGCCTCAACATGCACAGACTTGTCTATCCTCAGAAAGTTTTCCCAGCCGTACTCAGTCAGCCACGTTGCTACTTTGCTCTCAGCCAGCTCATCGAAGTTGATGCTTCTTCCTCGCGCAACACGCCGCTTCTGAAGTTTCTCGTAAAGTTCCTTGGCGCTCTCAGTCAGGAATTTGATCTCGTCGGTGATCTCCTCCGGATTTTCAGGATTGAACAGGGCCTTCTCAGAGTGATCCAGTGGGGGAGTTTTGTCTCGAGGAGACTCGATCTGAGCAGAGACAGATTTTTCTGGAGAGGCTGATTTTTCAAGTGGAGCAGAAACTTCAGGAGAAACAGGTTTCTCAGGGGAAGTAGATTTCTGAGGAGATGCGGGCCGATCATGGGAAGAGGCAGGAGAAGGTGTAGGAGATTTGATGACCTTTGCTTTCTTCTTCGGTTTCGTCTGAGATTTCTTAGATTTAGAGCTGCTTGCAGATTTGGAGCGGGTGGCTTTTGGAGAGAGTGGGGATTGGGGTAAGGAACTCTTTCTCTTTTTGTCAGACGAAGAACCAGCGCCTTTTGTTTTCACCATGGTTGAGATCGGAGAATTGAAGGATGAAATTCTGAAGTGAAGAGCTTAGGGTTTGAATGAATGGAGAAACAAGGAAGGAACGGTTTATAAAAGGGAGTCTGTTTTGGATAAGGATGGAAAAAGGTTATGGAAGGATGTGATCTCGACAAGACATGTGTCAGATAAGGAAGGGATTTCAAAATTTGAATTTAAAAAGAAACTTAGTGGTGAAGGAAACTGCCCCTTATGGAATTTGCTAAGGATAAAAAGATATCTCGCGAAAATTAAGGAAGGAATTAAGTGAAGATCAGAGATCAAAGAAAATATTGGCTGAAAATAGATTTTGTCATAAATGTCGAAGGAGGTCTAAAAATAATCTCTTCATGAATGGAAAGGATTTGAATAGATAATGAAGATATTATTAATAGAATCAAGGAATAAAATCGCAGAGATCCTAAAGGATAAGATCAAGGAAATACTAAAGGCTAACATATCTAATCACCTTTCCTATTTGAGCTCAATAATTCCTAATCGATCACGGATATCACAGAATCTACTCTCAATAAGGGGTTTCGTGAAGATATCAGCAAACTGATCATTAGTTCCTACGAAGTTCACGCTGATATTCCCTTTCTGAACATGATCTCGAATAAAATTGTAACGACCCTCATTTTCTAATAAATAGTTTGGCGGATTTTCGCAACGTAAGTCGCGGAAGACTCGTCTAGTAAAAATCTTTTTCTAAAATAAAACATATTAAAATAAACATCTCTACATAGTCGTATATTTACACAAACCGAAGCCCTAAAATATCAAAATATAAAAAATCCTAACGTCCCTCCACAGGTCGCATCCATGTACTGCCCTGCCTCAAAAGTCCGTGGAGTCACCGCCATCAGCCCGCCTAGTCGCGACAATGTCGTCGGACTCGAATGTACCTACAACATGTAAACTGAGCTCCTTGCCCAGTAGGTGAAAATATGCATGACATGCAATGTGCACTCAACCCTGACTCAAACCCCAATACCAACACTTTCATATCTCATATGAAGGTGTTCTAACCTCACCATGCAATGCACGCTCATCCTATAATTAGACCTCGTCTCAACCTAGATCTCCCAACCACAGATCTCACCTCCTTTTAGTTAAGAAATCGATTTCCTCTAATATTTTATTACCTTATCCTAGTTGTCTTTTCCCTTAGTATGCTTATATATATATATAAATATATATATTATATATATATCTAACTTCACGAAAACTCCTAGCTTTAATATTATTCAAATGAGGGTTTTCATGTCAATTAACATATGTGAGAAAGATTCTCAAATAGGATGGGTTATATAAGGACGAGCAAGTGGAGTAGGTGGTTTTCTCATATGATTAACTAACATTCGTTCTTTTCCTCTAAGGAAACAAATCGTTCTCTATGTACTGTAATAACTTTTCATGTCTATCCTTTTACTTAATAATACTATATATATTATATAAAAGCAAGTAGATGATGGTGTTGTTTACGTGTATTCATTAATTTGACATGTTCTTTCATATTAAGGAATGTTTAGTAGTTATCCCCTATATAATATAATATTCATATAATATATATATATACATATATTATAACACCTAAACCTCTAACCCCAATATATATATATAGAAACTTCCTAGCATTAGTCTCCCATGAAGACCACTTTATACCTAATACACGAAAACTTTATAGCCTAATTTATTCGTATCCCACCAAAAATTTTAATTGTATTATATATGCCACAAAAACTTTCTCACCAACTAAATATTTACCTTCAAAATATTCTACTTAACAATTTTATATTTTCGAATTAATAGTTCCAAATTTCTAATTTAGCTATTCACACTACTAAGTCATATTAGTACCCCGTATCAAAATTTACGCGTATTACATTCTTCCCTCCTTAAAAGAATTTCGTCCCCGAAATTCGTCGACGCAAATAATTCGGGTAACAATTTCTCCTATCCTTGATCTATCTACATTCTATTAAGGTAGAATTTATTTCCACCTTTATATCACACAATCTAGACGACATATTTAAATATGTAATCCAACTTCTAACATCATCCAATTCTCTATGCCAAACTCGACCATAATTTCCTACATCCTCTAGACGTACATATTCCAACTCCAACCACGCTTCCGCTGCACACTCTAACTAAGTATACTATTCCTATCTTCTACAATTAATCACATAGACATGCACATTAGTATAGTCACATAATTACGTCAAACTTAAAACTTACAGGCAAGGCTGATCCTCCGGACTTTTGAGCGGCAGTACATGGACAGTCTACCGAATCTATAACCTAAGCTCTGATACCACCTGTAACGACCCTCATTTTCTAATAAATAGTTTGGCAGATTTTCGCAACGTAAGTCGCGGAAGACTCGTCTAGTAAAAATCTTTTTCTAAAATAAAACATATTAAAATAAACATCTCTACATAGTCGTATATTTACACAAACCGAAGCCCTAAAATATCAAAATATAAAAAATCCTAACGTCCCTCCACAGGTCGCATCCATGTACTGCCCTGCCTCAAAAGTCCGTGGAGTCACCGCCATCAGCCCGCCTAGTCGCGACAATGTCGTCGGACTCGAATGTACCTACAACACGTAAACTGAGCTCCTTGCCCAGTAGGTGAAAATATGCATGACATGCAACGTGCACTCAACCCTGACTCAAACCCCAATACCAACACTTTCATATCTCATATGAAGGTGTTCTAACCTCACCATGCAATGCACGCTCATCCTATAATTAGACCTCGTCTCAACCTAGATCTCCCAACCACAGATCTCACCTCAATCACTGGGCCCTCAGGCTAGAACTAGGCACCTCGCGCAACCCATTTAAGGAAGGAGTCAAGAGATCAGTTCTCGGGCAGCCCCCGGCTCTCTCCCGAGACGTCTACATGCCCCGGCGATGCCTACGCTGGTAGCGTCCTCCCTGAGCAAACTCTACCAGGTCGCCTCTTCCGCCAATAGACCCTCTTAAGAGAGGTCTCGACAGTATAACTGTCAGGTGCACTAGTACTACCTCAGACTATACTACGAGTCGACTGCCAATATCGGCACATCACACCCCACACGCTGACACCGTAAGATATCATCGTCTCAACACAGTCGTCCCTCACATCAACATGTCGTGCTCATGATATGCAAGTGCAAATAATCAAATATATATAATATGCAAAATATTTAAAACATGTAAAATACGTAGTTCATCAATTCACATAATTCACCGATTCACATAAATATCACATAATGTTTACGTGTCGTAGGTGAATTTCCACCTACCTGTCCGCCAAATAAAAATCAGCTTAGAACTCTGGTAAATTCCCTAACATTTTAGGCCGCTGGACATGAAATAACATCATATTAGTAGATGCAAGTTCTCAAACTGTTAATAGTAAAAATGACTAAGTTTCGAAATCCCTCAAGTATCGAAAACCCTAAATACCGAAAGCTCTCTTATTGGAAATAATAATATCTAGTACCGAAAACCCAAACACTCGAAAACTTTGAGCTCAACGACTTTAAGTGTAGAAATTCTTAAAAGTCTATCCTATATCCTAAATACATTAAGAGTCAATAATAACAAATCCTTAAATAACTTCACGATTGTTGTACTATCGAAAACCACCGTTTGCAAACATAATCTATTTCCAAAATCCAAGTTTTATTCCTGACGCTAGGTCACGAATTTTCATGTAATTCATTCTTAACATATACCGAAGTCACATACCAAAAACTTTTCACACACTTAGAAACACAAGCATGAACATAACATAATTCGAACATCTGAACTTCATGACCAATAAAAGTCACGTAAAGTCACATCTAATTCATACCCACACTATATTCATCCAGTACTCATATAAGCCATTATATCTCATATAATTCTCCATAAAGACAAATATAAATATCACGTAAAACACATACGTAAACCACATAGAAATTACCCGAAATATCACCTAATCATATAGAGACATCAATATCAAAATACATGAACATACTAAACATCGGAAGTTTTCGTATACCTCATTTCCAATTTTTTGAGCTTGCTAATTAAATTTCCCAAGCTTGGTCGAAATTCTCCTTTCTGTCTTTCTTTTCGTTTTTGTCTCTCTTTTCTTAATAATGCTCTCTAGAATTATTAAAGACCATTACTCGTGGATATAAAAGGGACAAGTATGTGATCTGTCATTTCCCTCCTTTTAGTTAAGAAATCGATTTCCTCTAATATTTTATTACCTTATCCTAGTTGTCTTTTCCCTTAGTATGCTTATATATATATATATATATATATATTATATATATCTAACTTCACGAAAACTCCTAGCTTTAATATTATTCAAATGAGGGTTTTCATGTCAATTAACATATGTGAGAAAGATTCTCAAATAGGATGGGTTATATAAGGACGAGCAAGTGGAGTAGGTGGTTTTCTCATATGATTAACTAACATTCGTTCTTTTCCTCTAAGGAAACAAATCGTTCTCTATGTACTGTAATAACTTTTCATGTCTATCCTTTTACTTAATAATACTATATATATTATATAAAAGCAAGTAGATGATGGTGTTGTTTACGTGTATTCATTAATTTGACATGTTCTTTCATATTAAGGAATGTTTAGTAGTTATCCCCTATATAATATAATATTCATATAATATATATATACATATATTATAACACCTAAACCTCTAACCCCAATATATATATATAGAAACTTCCTAGCATTAGTCTCCCATGAAGACCACTTTATACCTAATACACGAAAACTTTATAGCCTAATTTATTCGTATCCCACCAAAAATTTTAATTGTATTATATATGCCACAAAAACTTTCTCACCAACTAAATATTTACCTTCAAAATATTCTACTTAACAATTTTATATTTTCGAATTAATATTTCCAAATTTCTAATTTAGCTATTCACACTACTAAGTCATATTAGTACCCCGTATCAAATTTTACGGGTATTACAAAAATGATGTTTCACCTCTATATGCTTAGTTCGAGAGTGGTGTATGGGATTCTTAGTGATACTAATGGCACTAGTACTATCACAGAAAATAGGAATTTGGTCATACCTTAAGCCGTAATCACTCAAGGTCTGTTTCTGTGGCGACCCTACTTCCTAACTAGAATAATTGGCGGATTTCCGCAACGAAAGTCGCGGAGGACCCGATTTATTAAAACTTTTTAATGAAAATAATGTACATATATAAACTAAGTCGGGTTTACAAAATGCGTCTGTATAATACAACGGGCCGGAGCCCCCAAAAATCTAAACCCGACTATCCTACGCCTCTCCACAGGTCGCGTCCCATGTACCGCTCCGCCCTTAAAAGCCCGTGGAGTCACCGCCGCCAGCCAGCCTATATCTCAACCCTGACACCTGTCGGTGTCGGGCTCAGTCCCACCTGAAAAATATAACCCTGAGCAAAAACGCCCAGTAGGTGGTAGTAAAAACATGCAATGTATGCGTGCGTGCACTCAACCCAATCCCATGTCCTCACACATGAAATATGCACGCTCGACCTATCACGTCTCATCACATATCAGGGCCCTCGGCTAGACTCAGCACCCACGCGCGCAATGGCAACGTACGCCATAATCATGCGGTAGCCCACGCCGGCCGTGCCGGGTCGCTCCTTCCGCACACAATCTCAACCCGACGACTTTTCCCCGAGTGGCCTACCACCAACCCGGGTAGACAGGAATCTCACATCTGTCGGTAGTCCCTGAGCCAAATAATATCCGGTGGTGTGCACCTCGGGTGGCTCAATCCCGAGTAGATGGGTGTTGCAAACCCCCTCTCCCACCAGGTGCTACACGAGTCTAACCTCGACGACCAATAAAGGTCACTCTACCCCACTCAACCGACACCGTAAGGCGTCACCGTACAAATACGGTACCATCATCTCTCCCGTGCATGTCGTGAAATGCACATATAATAAATCACATAAAATACGTACACCGAAATCACGCAATCGTATAGTATTTAAACTAGGCCGATGGTTTAAAAATCCAAAAATAATATTTATAATTTAAAATATGGGTTGACCCGAAAATATATGTTATAATACGAAAATATTTTATTTAAAAGTGATTGGGCTTAAACCATTTTATTTAAAATATTTGGGCCTGAAATGGGGCAAAAGCCCAAAATAAATGTCGCTGGTCAACTCACACCAAAATCGGTCAAAGCCCAATTAAAATCGCCCGAAACCCACTTGGTCAACCCGCGAAAGTCGAGTCAACACCCTATTTCAGGAATCGCCCGATTCTGCGTTAAAAAGCTCTGGTCAACCCGCGAAAGTAAGGTCAACGCCCGACTTCGTGAAACTTTCGGCGATTTCGCAAATCGATGAATTTAACGCCCGAAGCCCGTTTTGAATCTCGCGAATCGCCCGATTTCCTTCACAGGAATCACCCGGCGATTTGAAATGAGCCCGCGAAATCCAATCGGCCCGACGCTATCTCACAGCTCGCTAAATGCTTCAGCCCGCGAAACCTGACTTCTTGCCCGCGAAAATACTTTTCACTCACACATCACACAACATTTGGGCCCGCGACAAAATTACGCGACCCGAACCCCAAATCGGCCAATCTCTATTCTTTTAAAATCATTTTTCGCCCGATTTACACTCAAACACAGGCCCGCGATTTCAAAATCGCCCGAAAACTTCAAATCGCCCGATTACTGTTCCATCGAAACTCAAGTTCATACTAAAAACCCTAATTTTCCAGAAACAATTAACACGATCATCACCCTAAATCACATAGGAACATCATAAAAATATAGAGCTCATATTTTGAGCTCAAAAGGCACGTAATAACACATCAAGAACAACACTTAAATCCGAAAATCTTGAAATAAATATTTTAAAACTCGGATGACCTTTCATCCGGATTTCGAATATTTTTAGGAAAATAATACGGGTTGTAGGGGTTAAAAACCACCTATCTAGCCTCCAAGCCTAATTTTGATTAATTCCCTAGGCTGAAAATTCGATCAAGCTTGCTAGAATCTGCTCCTCCTTCGTATTTCTTCCTTCGGTCGTTACCTAATATACCCTATACTATAGTAAATCCTTTAGCCCTTATAATAAATGAATATACACACTTCTAAATGGGATTTTCATTTCCTTACCTACGTCTGGACTGAATTTCTTGGGTCTGAAATCAGGTAGAGCTTGTGGAAATTTTCGTTCTTAGCCTTGCTCGATTCGCTCAACACCTATTCACGTTCCTTCCTCTTTTGTTTGAATGGTTCTTACCTTATCCACTTATTGTTTTTCTCATTCTTACCTTTGATTGGTGGTTAGAGGAGGTAAAATGTATTTCCCCAAGCACCTACGTGCGTTTCCTTCATAGTTAGGGAATCCTACATAATATTTTCTTTTGGGCCTTTTTAAGCATTTCGGCCCTTCTCACCAATTGGGCCATGCTAAGCATTTATTTTGGGTCAATATTTAAATATACTTTGGGTTTCTAATAATTTTCGGTCCATCTCTTTTAATTCTCGGCCTGATTATTATTTTCGGGCTTAATTCCGAATAATCCGTTTTGTCCGAAAATTAACTTTATTATTTTCGAACGTTACAAAATAATCCCGTATTAATTTTACGGGTATTACATCCTCCTCCCTTAAAAGAAATTGCGTCCCCGAAATTTAAGTCGTCTGAAACAACTCGGGGTATTTCTCGCGCATTTCGTCTTCTCGTTCCCAAGTGGCTTCTTCGACCGTTTGGTTTCGCCACAACACCTTCACTAGGGGAATGTTTTTATTCCTAAGTCACTTCACCTCGTACAATAAAATCTCTACCGGCCTTTCTTCGTAACTCAAGTCCGGTTTCAATTGCTGATGAAGCGTTTCACTTTGTAGCACATGACTCGGGTCCGGAACGTACTTTCGTAACGTAGATACGTGAAAGACGTCATGAACTTGTGCTAGCGATGTCGGCAGTTCTAGCTGGTACGCTACTTCACCGACTCTTTTCAAAATATTGAAAGGTCCTATATATCTAGGACTCAGCTTCCCTTTCCGTCCGAATCTCTTAACTCCTTTCATCGGTGATATTTTCAAGAAAACTTGATTGCCTTCTTCAAATTCCAACGGCCTTCGTCTCTTATCCGCGTAACTCTTCTGACGACTTTGGGCCGTCTGCATTCTTTCCCGAATTTTACTGACAGCTTCAGTCATTTCACGAATCATTTCGGGACCTAACAGCGCCTTTTCGCCTATTTCATCCCAATGGACTGGGTATCGACATCTACGCCCATACAAGGCTTCATAAGGCGCCATCCCAATTGTAGCTTGAAAGCTGTTGTTATACGAAAATTCGATCAATGGGAGATATTTACTCCAACTTCCTCGGAAATCCAGAACGCAAGCCCTCAACATTTCTTCGAGTGTCTGGATCGTTCTTTCCGATTGTCCGTCCGTCTGGGGATGATAAGCTGAGCTAAAGGACAATTTAGTTCCTAAAGCTTTCTGTAAACTTACCCAGAATTGGGACAGAAATCTCGAGTCTCGATCTGAAACGATCGACATCGGAATTCCATGGAGTCTCACTATTTCTTGGATGTACAACTCTGCATACCTTTCCATGGAATAGGTCTGATTAATCGGTAGAAAATGAGTAGATTTCGTCAATCTATCAACGATTACCCAAATTGCATCATGTCCTTTCACCGTCTTGGGTAATCCGACGACAAAATCCATTGTTATGTGGTCCCACTTCCATTCATGAACCGTCAACGGTTGCAACATTCCTGCTGGCCTTTGGTGCTCTGCTTTGATCTGTTGGCAGGTCAAGCATCGACTTACAAATGTAGCAACGTTTCTTTTCATTCCAGGCCACCAATAGTTCATCCGTAGATCCCGATACATTTTCGTGAAACCAGGATGCACCGAGTAGATTGTCGTATGTGACTCTGTCAACAATGTTCGGCGGATATCTTCGTCTTTTGGCACATACAAGCGACCTCTGAATCGTAAACTTCCATCTCATCGGAATTCGAATTCCGACGGAACATCTTCATCTCGTTCATCCCGAACATTCAGGTATAATTCGTCTTCCTTTTGTGCTTCGAGGATCCGATCTAACAGCGTCGGCTTGATAGTCAACGCTGCCAATCTCGTCTCAATCTCCCCGAAGTGAATTACTTCAACTCCAAGTTGGCACAATTCAGTATTCACGGCTTTTCGGCTTAAAGCGTCCGCGACCACGTTAGCTTTTCCTGGGTGATAGTTAATCACGCAGTCGTAATCCTTCACCAGTTCGAGCCATCGTCATTGCCTCATATTCAACTCCCTCTGTGTGAAGAAGTACTTCAGGCTCTTATGATCCGTAAAGATCTCGCACCTTTCTCCGTACAAATAGTGTCGCCAGATCTTAAGGGCAAACACTACTGCAGCGAGTTCAAGATCATGGGTGGGATAGTTTTTCTCATACGGCTTCAACTGTCGGGAGGCGTATGCAATTACCTTCCCATTCTGCATTAATACGCACCCCAAGCCATTCTTCGAGGCGTCACTATATACTGAAAATCCTTCAGTACCCGAAGGTATTGCTAAGACTGGAGCAGTCGTCAGTCCTTTCTTCAGCTCCTGAAAACTTTGCTCACATTCTTCAGTCCACTTGTACGGAACATTCTTCTTCGTCAGGTTTGTGAGCGTCGAGGCTATACTGGAAAAATCTTTGATGAACTTTCGATAGTATCCAGCAAGCCCGAGAAAACTTCTGACTTTCGTAGGAGTGGTCGGTCGTGGCCATTTATCTATTGCTTCAATCTTGCTGTGGTCTACTGAAATTCCATCTCCTGAAATAATATGCCCCAGAAAATCCACTTGTCCCAACCAGAATTCGCATTTCTTAAATTTAGCGAATAATTGTTTCTCTCGGAGAATTCCAAGGACTGTTCTCAGGTGTTCCTCGTGTTCTTCTTTGGTCTTAGAATAAATGGGAATATCGTCAATAAAGACGATGACGAAGCGGTCCGGAAACTCTTTAAACACTCGGTTCATCAGATCCATGAAAGCAGCAGGAGCATTCGTTAGCCCGAAAGGCATGACCAAGAATTCATAGTGGCCGTACCTCGTGCTGAACGCAGTTTTGGGAACATCCGTCTCACGGATCCTTAATTGATGATAACCGAAACGCAGGTCGATCTTTGAGAACACCGTTGCCCCTTGTAATTGGTCGAATAAATCGTCTATCCTCGGCAACGGATACTTATTCTTGATCGTGATTTTATTAAGTTCACGATAATCGATGCACAATCGATGCACATTCTCATCGACCCGTCTTTCTTCTTAACAAAAAGTAATGGGGCTCCCCAAGGCGAGAAACTGGGTTGAATAAAACCCTTTTGCATCAAATCTTCTAATTGCTCCTTTAGTTCTCGTAACTCGTTCGGCGCTAACCGATACGGAGATTTAGAGATCGGGCCAGCTCCCGGTACAAGATCAATAACAAATTCAATTTCCCGATCTGGTGGTAATCCCAGAAGATCCTCGGGGAATACCTCGGGGTATTCATTTACTACTGGAACCTCCTCAAGCTTCGGCTGGGAAGATTCCTCGGCTTTCACCGCGAAGATCAGGAACGATTCGCAACCCGTATTCACGAGTCGTTGAGCTTTCAAAGCAGAAATCCGAGGGATTGTCTTACCATTCTTCTTTCCTGAGAATTCAAATTCCTCTCCCTCGGGTGATCGGAACCTAACTACCCTTTCTGAGCAATCGATAATGGCCCCGCACTTGAGAGCCAATCCATCCCGAATATGATGTCGTAATCATTCATCGGGATTACTATTAGGTCTACATCTAATTCCCTCCCTTCTATCCTAACAGGACAATTTTCTACCACCAAGTTGGTCCGAGTTGGATCTCCGTGTGGTAGGGATACTATAAAATTGCATGAGGAATGGGTGGGATATATTCCCGCCCGAGTCACGAAATTAGCCGACACAAACGAATGTGTGGCTCCGGAATCAATCAGAATGGAACGGTACGTGAAAGACATTCAACGTACTAGTCACCACGGCTGGGTTCGCCTCCGCCTCCTCATTGGTCAGCGTGAAAACTCGTGCAGGTACCGGTGGAGGTCGAATCAGATTCTGCGGCTGATTCTGCAGTCGAGGTTGGCCTTCCGTGCAATTTCGTGCAGTGTGCCCTGTCTTTCCACACCGGAAGCACTGTAGATTCAGGCTCGGTCGTGGTCCGTAGCAGATGCCAAAGTGATTTCGTCCGCACTGCTGGCACGGTGGCGCTGGCATCGCTAGTTGGTAGGGAACGTTGGTTGGTCCCTGATTAAAACTTGGGCGCCACATTTGCTAGCCTGGTCGACTACCTTTATTCTTTGGACCCTTGCCGAAGAATTGCCTCTTCTGGCTGCTTCCTCCCTGTTGACTCTCCCTCTTCCGATTCGCTTCTTGGGACTATCTCATAACTCCTTCCGCCTGCTCAGCTATTAAGGCACGCTCTGTTGCCTGGCGGAATTCCAGCTGGCGCACACCCGCCACGCTGAGGTCTCGGTAGAATTCGGGTTTCAGTCCCCGAAGGAATCTCGTAACTTTCAGAGCATTCGTCGCTACGAGATGAGGAGCAAACCGGGATAACTCCTCAAATCTGCGGATGTATTCCGCAACCGGCATTCGCCCTTGCTTCAGATTCATAAATTCGTACATTCGCTGCTCTTGGTCGTGAGCAGTGAAGTACTTTTCGTAGAACAGTTCCCTAAAGCGCTCCCACGACATGGTAGCAGGATCCTCTAACACCTTTACGGTGTTCCACCAGAACCGCACGCTTCCCCGAAATAGGGAAACGGCACACAACACCTTCTCATTGTTCGGCACGCGACTATAAACAAACAGATCTTCAATGGTGCCGATCCAGTCCTCGGCCACAGTAGGATTGGCGGCCTCGGCGAAGGTTGGGGGATTAAGTTTGCGGAACCTCTCCCCGATAATTTCCACACGATCGGGCTGTGGGGAGGAACGATGCTCAGATGAGCTCTGATGATTGATCAGGTCGTTGATTTGGTCGGACTGACGCTGGATTAGTTCAGTCAGACGGTGGATGGTATCTCGCTCGCGAGTCGAGGACTCAGGTTCGTCCCGTCGACTCGTTTCTCCCACAAATTCGCGTCTAGGTCTACCCCTCGACATTCCCGAATATTAGCTTTCACATATAAACAAACACATATCAGCTCACATAATCACGTTAGCACATAACACTTACAGGCGAGGCTGGTTCTCCCGGCTTCTGAGCGGCAGTACATGGACAGTCTTCAGAATCTAAAACCTAATGCTCTGATACCACCTGTGGCGACCCTACTTCCTAACTAGAATAATTGGCTGATTTCCGCAACGAAAGTCACGGAGGACCCGATTTATTAAAACTTTTTAATGAAAATAATGTACATATATAAACTAAGTCGGGTTTACAAAATGCGTCTGTATAATACAACGGGCCGGAGCCCCCAAAAATCTAAACCCGACTATCCTACGCCTCTCCACAGGTCGCGTCCCATGTACCGCTCCGCCCTCAAAAGCCCGTGGAGTCACCGCCGCCAGCCAGCCTATATCTCAACCCTGACACCTGTCGGTGTCGGGCTCATTCCCACCTGAAAAATATAACCCTGAGCAAAAACGCCCAGTAGGTGGTAGTAAAAACATGCAATTTATGCGTGCGTGCACTCAACCCAATTCCATGTCCTCACACATGAAATATGCACGCTCGACCTATCACGTCTCATCACATATCAGGGCCCTCGGCTAGACTCAGCACCCACGCGCGCAATGGCAAAGTATGCCATAATCATGCGGTAGCCCACGCCGGCCGTGCCGGGTCGCTCCTTCCGCACACAATCTCAACCCGACGACTTTTCCCCGAGTGGCCTACCACCAACCCGGGTAGACAGGAATCTCACATCTGTCGGTAGTCCCTGAGACAAATAATATCCGGTTGTGTGCACCTCGGGTGGCTCAATCCCGAGTAGATGGGTGTTGCAAACCCCCTCTCCCACCAGGTGCTACACGAGTCTAACCTCGATGACCAATAAAGGTCACTCTACCCAACTCAACCGACACCGTAAGGCGTCACCGTACAAATACGGTACCATCATCTCTCCCGTGCATGTCGTGAAATGCACATATAATAAATCACATAAAATACGTACACCGAAATCACGCAATCGTATAGTATTTAAACTAGGCCGATGGTTTAAAAATCCAAAAATAATATTTATAATTTAAAATATGGGTTGACCCGAAAATATATGTTATAATACGAAAATATTTTATTTAAAAGTGATTGGGCTTAAAACCATTTTATTTAAAATATTTGGGCCTGAAATGGGGCAAAAGCCCAAAATAAATGTCGCTGGTCAACTCACACCAAAATCGGTCAAAGCCCAATTAAAATCGCCCGAAACCCACTTGGTCAACCCGCGAAAGTCGAGTCAACACCCGATTTCACGAATCGCCCAATTCTGCGTTAAAAAGCTCTGGTCAACCCGCGAAAGTAAGGTCAACGCCCGACTTCGTGAAACTTTCGGCGATTTCGCAAATCGATGAATTTAACGCCCGAAGCCCGATTTGAATCTCGCGAATCGCCCGATTTCCTTCACAGGAATCACCCCGCGATTTGAAATCAGCCCGCGAAATCCAAAATCGGCCCGACGCTATCTCACAGCTCGCGAAATGCTTCAGCCCGCGAAACCTGACTTCTGGCCCGCGAAAATACTTTTCACTCACACATCACACAACATTTGGGCCCGCCACAAAATTACGCGACCCGAACCCCAAATAGGCCAATCTCTATTCTTTTAAAATCATTTTTCGCCCGATTTATCTCAAACACAGGCCCGCGATTTAAAAATCGCCCGAAAACTTCAAATCGTCCGATTACTGTTCCATCGAAACTCAAGTTCATACTAAAAACCCTAATTTTCCAGAAACAATTAACACGATCATCACCCTAAATCACATAGGAACATCATAAAATATAGAGCTCATATTTTGAGCCAAAAGGCACGTAATAACACATCAAGAACAACACTTAAATCCTAAAATCTTGAAATAAATATTTTAAAACTCGGATGACCTTTCATCCGGATTTCGAATATTTTTAGGAAAATAATACGGGTTGTAGGGGTTAAAAACCACCTACCTAGCCTCCAAGCCTAATTTTGATTAATTCCCTAGGCTGAAAATTCGATCAAGCTTGCTAGAATCTGCTCCTCCTTCGTATTTCTTCCTTCGGTCGTTACCTAATATACCCTATACTATAGTAAATCCTTTAGCCCTTATAATAAATGAATATACACACTTCTAAATGGGATTTTCATTTCCTTACCTACGTCTGGACTGAATTTCTTGGGTCTGAAATCAGGTAGAGCGTGTGGAAATTTTTGTTCTTAGCCTTGCTCGATTCGCTCAACACCTATTCACGTCCCTTCCTCTTTTGTTTGAATGGTTCTTACCTTATCTACTTATTGTTTTTCTCATTCTTACCTTTGATTGGTGGTTAGAGGAGGTAAAATGTATTTCCCCAAGCACCTACGTGCGTTTCCTTCGTAGTTAGGGAATCCTACATAATATTTTCTTTTGGGCCTTTTTAAGCATTTCGGCCCTTCTCACCAATTGGGCCATGCTAAGCATTTATTTTGGGTCAATATTTAAATATACTTTGGGTTTCTAATAATTTTCGGTCCATCTCTTTTAATTCTCGGCCTGATTATTATTTTCGGGCTTAATTCCGAATAATCCGTTTTGTCCGAAAATTAACTTTATTAATTTCGAACGTTACAAAATAATCCCGTATTAATTTTACGGGTGTTACAGTTTCATCCAAAGGATTTGCTGAGAACAGCTTCCTAAGGCCATATATTCGGCTTCGGTTGTGGATAGGGCTACGGCATTTTGTTTCCGACTAGACCAAGTTACAAGGGAATTCCCTAGTATTTGGCAGGTTCCACTAGTGCTCTTCATATTTTCCCTAGAACCGGTGTAATCCTCATCCGAGTATCCCATTAATGGGAATTCCTTGGAATTTGGACACCATATACCATGATTGATTGTTCCCTTCAAGTATCTAAGTATTCGCTTGACTGCCGTCAAGTGAGATTCCCTAGGACTCGATTGATATCTAGAACATAGACCAGTAGCAAACATGATATAGGGTCTGCTTGCCGTAAGGTATAGCAAACTTCCGATCATACCTCTATACTTAGTTTGGTCAAAGGGCGTACCTTGTTCATCACTATCAATTTTAGCGGTTTGGTGCATAGGAGTGGGAAGTACCTTGGAATCAGCCATTTCGAATTTTTCAAGTAGTTCCTTCGTGTAATTCGTTTGAGATATGAATGTTCCCGTATCCAATTGCTTGATTTGTAATCCAAGGAAGTAAGTGAGTTCTCCCATTAGGCTCATCTCAAATTCCTGTTGCATAGACTTAGAAAAATGCTCGCAAAGGGTGATGTCAGTGCTACCAAATATGATATCATCAACGTATATCTGCACAAGTAATATGTGATTTCCTTTACATTTGATAAACAAAGTGTTATCTATTGTTCCTGTTATAAATTCCATGTCTAGTAAAAACCTATCAATCTTTCATACCATGCCCTAGGGGCCTGTTTCAAACCATATAAAGCTTTGTTTAATTTAAAAACGTGATTTGAAAATTCCTCTTTTTCAAAACCGGGAGGTTGCTCTACAAAAACTTCCTCATTTATAAAACCATTTAAAAATGCACTTTTTACGTCCATTTGGAAAAGGTTAAATCTTTTAAAAGATGCATATGCAAGTAAAATGCGTATTGACTCAAGCCTAGCTACGGGTGCAAAGGTTTCTTGAAAATCTATACCTTCTTCTTGGGAATAACCTTTGGCGACTAACATGGCCTTATTTCGTGTTACATTACCGTTCTCATCCAGTTTGTTGCGAAACACCCATTTCGTGCCTATTATGGACTTATCACTCGGTCTTTCCACAAGAGTCCACACCTGGCTCTTTTCGAATTGTGCCAGCTGTTCTTCCATGGCAATCACCCACGATTCATCGTCAAGCGCTTCATTCACTGTCTTAGGTTCCATGGTTGACAACAGCACGTCATGTGATTCCTCGGCAGTATCGTTTCGTGCAGTTGCTCTCGTTTTGATCCCTGAAGTGATATTCCCTATGACCTGTTCAGTGGGATGGCTGGAAGCATGTTTGAATTTTTTGCGTTGTTGCTCGTCTGAAGCTTCAGGTTCCTCTGACATATCATCTAGTTCCAATGGAATTGCGTTCACTTCTTTGTCAGTAACCTGTATATCTGCAGGAGACACAACTATACCTTCCTCAGTAGTATCTGCGCTAGGAAATTCATCAAACGTAACATGCACAGATTCTTGAACAGTCTTCTTCCTATTATTAAACACTCTAAAAGCTTTGGAATGAAGGCTGTAACCTAGGAATATCCCTTCATCTACCTTTGAATCGAATTTCCTCTTTTATCCCTATCATTCAAAATGAAACATTTGCAACCAAATACATGGAAATATCCTATGTTAGGGGTTTTATCGTTCCAAAGTTCATAGGGAGTTCTCTTAATAATCGGTCTAAGGAAAATCCTATTCGAGACATAACATGCCGTACTAACAGCTTCGGCCCAAAAATGTTTTGGAGTATTATATTCGCTCAACATAGTCCTAGCCATTTCTTGTAATACTCTATTTTTCCTCTCAACCACTCCGTTCTGTTGAGGCGTAATAGGGGCTGAAAAATTATGACTATAACCATTTTCATCACCAAAAGATGCAAAGGATTTGCTATCAAATTCTAGACCATTATCACTCCTAATCTTACGGACTTTCATTTCTTTCTCATTTTCTAGCTTCTTAATCAGTGGCGCAAGATTATCTAAAGCCTCACTTTTGTGCGCAAGAAATAAGACCCATGTGTACCTAGTATAGTCGTCTGCGATCACAAAGGCATATCGTTTACCTTTCAATGACATAACCTGTACCGGACCAAATAGGTCAAGATGCAGCAGTTCCAGTGGTCTGGACGTAGAGATCACATTCTTAGGCTTAAAGGACATCTTGGTCTGTTTCCCCATTTGGCACGCTTTACAGATTCTGTCCTTGGTGGCTTTCATATCTGGAATACCTCTCACCAACTCATTGCATGATATGTGAGACATTAGTTCCATGTTAGCATGTCCCAGACGTCTATGCCATAACCATGTGATATCCTGCGTAACTACTAGACACTTGACGTTTTGGTTAGCAATATCATCAAGAGTGATGCAGTAAATATTACCATGCCTAGATGCACTAAACACAATCTCATCATTCTTTTTAACAAGGCATTTATCTTTGGCAAAAACTACGGTATGTCCATCATCACATAATTGGCTAATACTTATTAAATTATGTTCTAAGTTCCTAACGAACCATACGTTATCTATGGTAATATTTAAATTGTTACCGACATTACCAACTCCCACGATTTTGGCTTTTGCATCGTTGGCGTACGAAACGTATCCTCCATCTACCGCCTTCAACGACACAAAATTGCCTATATCACCTGTCATGTGGCGGGAGCACCAGCTGTCGAGGTACCACTTGCTTTTCTTACTGGAATTCTTCCTTCGTACCTGTAGCACGAAGTACTTTCTGAGGTACTCAATTTCTGTTGTGTCCTAACATGTGAGCGGGAAAATAACTTCTGTTAACATACGAGATATCATTCTGCACAGTCGGTGATCTCCTGTTACAATCAGATACGACAGTTGCATTTACAGGTAACTTCTTAGGTCTCCAGACATACTTAGCTTTATCAAACTTCTTTAAGGGACAGTTGTATGCATAGTGACCATTTCTACCACAACAGAAACATTTAAACTTAGACACAGAGGATTTAGCAGGCTTCACTTCTGTAGCACCCGGGGTCCACGTAAGCTAATATGGCCAATAAATTTGCATGAATATTGGGTGCAATTATGTGTATTCCATGTATCAATTATGTGCAATTGTAAGACCCGGAAATTTAAGTACGGGATTTACGGCATAATTAAGAGCAGAGATAATTAATTTGAGAAAAAGTTGAGTTAATTACGTCAGGGAGCTAGGATTTTGAGTGAAATACTTTATTTAAGACACGTAATTAATTTATGTCTAATGTGCGATATGTGCTTCTATGTGTTTACATGATTTCAAGTGACGTGATTTATAATCCTTATACGTGTTACGAATTATGATTATGTGATCCATGTGAATTCATGAAGTATGGGTACCATATTGTATGTGTATAAGAGTTATGAGGACTTAAGGAATTTAAGTCACTAGTACACGTGGCATGCACGTACGAAATCGCCGAGCTCAAATTGAGCAAGTTAGAATCGGCCGATTTCCACACACACATGGAATTAGAATTTCAGGGTAAATCGAGTAGGAATCGGGCGATTTAACGAAACCACATTTCGGGCGATTAAGATAGCAAGTACATGTGGCGTGCATACGAGAAATCGCAGATTTTGAACTAACGAAGCTAGGAATCGGGCAATTAGTTACATAGAAGACATTGGTCGAAAATGAATTAGAAGGACATATAATCGGGCAGCACTTGAATAGTATAAGTTTCGATCAAGTTAGAAATCGGGCGATTTCTTAAACCAATCCTAGAGATCGACGATTTATGCCCAGGACGAAGTGTAATCGATCGATCTGAAGATAAAATAGAAGGAATAAGGAAATGAAGAAAATTGTTATATGTGAATTGGGCCATACAATGTGGGCTAGAAATTTCCATAGTTGATCCAATTCATAAGAAATCAATTAGGAGACAACTTTCCTTAAAATAAGGAAATCCCACGTCTACTCTAGGTATTGCCCATTTCATCCAAGAAATATCTAAGCCTAACACCTCAACACTCCATAATTTACTCCAAAACCCACGAAACTAGAAAGGAGAAGGGAAAGGAGCCGAGAGGATTTCATCGAAAGGAACACCTCAAGTTAGCTTGGACTTCGAAAATTAGTAAGTAACGCCAAATCCCTAAGCCACTTTGATTTCTTTCTATTAAGATTATGTAGCTAAAAATTTCGAGCTAGGGTTGGGAAAATTCGAGGGAGTTAAAGCGTACTATAGAAGGCAAATGCTCTAACTTAGGGCATAGAATCATACTTTAGGGTTTCGATGGAAGTAGCTAAGTATGAGAGAGTTTAATGAGCTATAGGGATCATTTCGTTAAAAGGGGATGATTCTGGATTAGTGATGAACATTGTTGGTAGGATGAACGATGAACGCGATTTCGGATAGGTGATTCAAGGCTCGATCGAATCGATAGAATCAGGTAACAAATCGGGTGACTCTTGCTTGAGTAAGGAAATCGGGCGATTTAATGTAAGAATACTAAGTTCCACTAAAACCTAGAAATCGGGCAAATTGCTGCATGTGAAGGATCGATCGAAACCAAGTAGAACAAGCACCAAATCGGGCGATTTGAACAGAATCTACACGTGGCATGAAAGGAAGAAATCGCCGAGATCTAGTTGACAAACCCTAAGTCGGGCGATTTTGAGTTACTACTAACATACGGCGAAATGTGCATGTGAGGAATCGATTAAATTAAATGTATGGGGCAATGTAATCGTGCGATTTAAGCTCAAGGGGTACTCGGCGAATTTGCGGGGCATTAAAACCCTACAAATCGGGCGAAATGTCGAGCATGCATGCATGAAATCGGGCAAGCTAAGGTGACGTCAACGCGCGGCGATTTCCATCCTTTAAGACCACAAATCGGGCGAAACAAGCCACATGCAAGAATCAAATCGGGCGATTTGTTGAGCAATGAGAGCAATCGGCGATTCCAGATTCCACACGCCACAAATCGGGCGAATCCATCCCATGTATGACAAGTCGGGCGAAAGCCATTCAAATAGGCACAAATCGGACGATTAGGACAGAAACTCCACGTGGCATTTGGAGAACAAATCGCCGAGCTTTGGTCCATGAAATCACAAATCGGGCCATTTCCTCCCATGTTCCAATTTCAGGCGAAAGTTAAATCGCCGAACTCTTTCTCGAACGATTTTAACCATATCTCTAAATCGGGCGATTTCCTCTCATTGGATGGCTTAAATCGACCGAATTGCTCAACCATTTCGTACATGGAATCGAGCGAAATGAAGAAGAAACTAAAATCGGGAGAATTGAAAATTAACAATAACCTAACTCTAGCCGAATTCGTTAGGTCACAATTCGAGACTAACTTTACTTAGGAATTTATTGGGTGGGGACTTGATTTAGTAAGAGTCGAACGACTTAGGACTCTATTAAAATTAATAAAGTCCGACAATTTAGTTCGACCTAAGTGTAATAAAGGCGTAATACTAATACGATAATATTTATGTTTAAAGGTCGTACGTTAGGACCAAACGGGGAGAATACTAATTACGCTTGGACGACAGGTAAGTAGAAATCCAACTACGACACATAACTTGTCTGAATGCACTTGCTTTATGCGAATACGTGCTTCCGTGATTTTATGTTTACGTGATTTAATTGATATGCTTTTATATGAGCGTGTCTGAAGTTTAAATTGGATGACAAGGTGCTTCGAGGCTTACCTGAATTGTGATTACTTGATATTACGTGACTATGTGCCTCGATGATTACATGAATTACGTGGAATAATTGTATATTCTGTCTCTTGGTAATATCGTCTGGCATTTGTTGCATTGTCATACTCACGTGCATACACTATCATATGTGGGAGGGTTGTATGAGTCGAGTATGCATATATATGGTGTATCGCTTGAAAGCGATTGATACATTGCCGATATGGGCATGTGTTGTCGACTCAGTTGAGTCAAGGGCTGTCCACTATGCCACCAGGGCGACGTTTAGCGTCGTCAAACTATTATATAAAATATATGGATTATGATTAGGGCAGATGTCCCGTTGGCGAAAGTGCCGTATACATATATTATTATTATTGTACTTGTAATGAAATATATTAGGGCGAAGACCCGTTGGCGAAAGGGCCGTATACATATATTACTATTATTGTACAAGTAATGAAATATAATAGGGCGGAGACCCGTTGGCGAAAGGGCCGTATACATATACTACTATTATTGTAAAAATAATGAAATATATTAGGGCGATGCCCGTTGGCAATGTGGCCATATAGACACACTTATGATATGATTGGGCGATGCCCGTGGCGGTAAGGTGCGACCTGGAGGGTGCGACCTGAGGTTGTAAGCGATACAGGGTGGAACCCTGGTGTAGGCTACCTCAGCGTGGGCTACCAGCGTGAGCGACCGCTGGACAGTCGGGGACGACCGGGATTATATGGCGACCTAGGGGAACGATGTGCATCCTAGGGTTCGGCCATCCGGCGTGGAACGCTGTCGTGTTGTCCCTGAGGGACGTGAGCTCTTGTGGTGCATAGTGAGATTAGCCGAGGGCCCTGAGTGATGTTAGTACGAATATGATGAGTATTGGCGCAGATCGCCTTTGCGAAGTATAGGTGCATCGGCGCGGATCGCCTTTGCGTAGTAGTATATGCATTGGCGCGGATTGCCTTTGCGGGGAAGGGACACGTGCATACATGAATGATTTCTGCTTACTGAGCCTCGGTGGCTCATTCTGTTATGTTATGTGTTGTAGGTACTTATGATCACGGTACGTGATCGCCTAGCCGGCAAGGCCTATCTTTTGAAGCTTCCGAGCATCTTTTGGGGGTGGACGTGTGTGTATGGATGACGACCTGTGAGGCCGGGCGCATAGGAGCTTTTGCTGTGACATCGTAACCGTCCCGAGTAATTATGAACTAGGATTAGGGTCTAATTAGGACTCGAAGAAATTATTCTGTCGCGTAGTTATATTCTTTTGACGTGTACAGGACATGAACTCCTTATGAAAAAGGAAAAAATTTCTACCGTATTTTCGTATCTTCTAAGTTATCGTGCCATTAGACGCTTAGAGTTAAGCTAGAAATGGTAGCGATGGCTAGGGTCGCTACAGTTGGTATCAGAGCCTCGGTCACAGGTTCTGTAGACTGTCCATACACACACACCGAAAAGCGCGGAAGCAGCCTTGCCTGTAAGTGTTATGAATATTATGCTTAGGTGCTTTTAATAATGTGCCTCCTTGTTTCACTAATTGAAGAATGACTAGCGAGTCTAGAGAATTGATTGGCGAGTCGAGTCGCGGGGTGACAACTGGATCACCTACGAATGAACAGAGCTCAATGCTCCTACACCTCACCGAATTGGTCCAACAACAGTCGGATCAAATCGGCGAACTGAAAGACCAAGTTAGTGAACTCAAGGGTCTGATCTACGATCTTATCGACAAACAGAGTTCCTTCGACCCCCGTAGATCCTCGTACCCGGGGATAGTAGGAAGGGAATTCCCAGAACGGAACCCTCCAGCTCCTAGGGATATTACCAACCCTATTAGATTGGAAATCCAGGTTTCCCAAGCTCAGAAGGGAAAGCGAAAAATGGGTGATAGGACCGGGCCAGCTCAACAGTCCGACCCCAATAAGGGAAGGCCTCAACCTTTTCCACCCACCATACCAATGTGCCGAAGATGTGCACGGCGACACCAGGGAGTCTGCAACTCACAGAATGCGAACTGCTTCAAGTGTGGCAAGGCGGGTCACTATTCTAGGGCGTTCCCGGGAAAGAGACCGGGAAGCCAAACCGATGGTCAAGCAGAACCATCAACAGGGCCAGCTAGAGCATATGCAACCATATCGGAGGAAACAGAGGGGAACCCGCCAGTGGAGACAGGTAACCTACCCGCCCATCAAACCATCATCATGCATCTTGGTAACTTAGAAGCCACACACCCTTGTGTACTCTTTACTTACGTAGCGAGACTCGAACTTTCTTCTGGTTAATTTGAGTACAAGCATGAAAGTCACCATTTCTCCGGAGACTTCGACCCGAACTGATCAAGACCATGATCTCCCTTCTTGAATATTCTTTCCTTCTGGAGTGTAATTACGAGGCTACATTTTGCTCTCTTCCGCACGACAGATCTAAACCCCGTAATGTCGGAATGCGACCCTGATTCAATCTTTCCGACCTCCTATAAATCATGCATGTTCAGTAGCCGAGTGGCGCAACGGAAGCGTGATAGCACTCGGAAATTTCAATTTCTGCCTAAAATCTGAATTGTAGCCATTTCGGATAGCTCGTCGAAGCGGATGTAGGTTTGACTAGATTGGGCGACACACACATCTGCTTGATCCAGAGTTCGCTGATAGGATTCGAGACGACAAGCGAGACCCTATGATCTTGTTTCCTCTCCTTCTATTCCAAATAGAATACCCTTCTCTTCTGTCGTAACACGAACATTCTCTCTCGAACCTCTAGAAATAAAGAATAAGTAGATTGTTTTAATGGAAGAGTAGGTTAAAACTAGTCGCAGGACTTCGCGTCCCATATTAGAAATAAGGGCGACTGCTAAGACTCCGAATATGCCCTACAATTAGCACGTTAGGAGCCTACATAAATCCTAGATAAAACCTGGATTTCGGGAATGCGACGAAAATAGGATGAGTCAAGACAAGGGCGCCATTGTGCCCAATTGACTCAGACTACGATGGACCTGTCACTTACGACCCTCGATCGTTGCCTCCGATTCTTATCTAAGATGTCAACGAGGTTGCGAAGGCGATAAACACGAATCCTAGAGCCACTCCGCCGTGATTTATCCCTACGCTAAGTGGCCAGTGCAAGAATCCTAGTTACTTCTCGGAAATCTTCAGGATTTTCAATTCCCGAACGACCTTCGCAAGACATGTGTTCCAAATTTTTCGCGCATGACTCAGCATTCTCCGTTTCCCTATGTATCATTTTCAGGAATCTTCTGAACTTGTCATTGCCCTTCTATCGTCTAGAGAGAGTTCGGTATCCTGAGTAGTTCCAAACGGGCTGATTTCGGGGGCGAAATCCTCTTTAAGGGGGGAGGATGTAGCACCCGGGGTCCACGTAAGCTAATATGGCCAATAAATTTGCATGAATATTGGGTGCAATTATGTGTATTCCATGTATCAATTATGTGCAATTGTAAGACCCGGAAATTTAAGTACGGGATTTACGGCATAATTAAGAGCAGAGATAATTAATTTGAGAAAAAGTTGAGTTAATTACGTCAGGGAGCTAGGATTTTGAGTGAAATACTTTATTTAAGACACGTAATTAATTTATGTCTAATGTGCGATATGTGCTTCTATGTGTTTACATGATTTCAAGTGACGTGATTTATAATCCTTATACGTGTTACGAATTATGATTATGTGATCCATGTGAATTCATGAAGTATGGGTACCATATTGTATGTGTATAAGAGTTATGAGGACTTAAGGAATTTAAGTCACTAGTACACGTGGCATGCACGTACGAAATCGCCGAGCTCAAATTGAGCAAGTTAGAATCGGCCGATTTCCACACACACATGGAATTAGAATTTCAGGGTAAATCGAGTAGGAATCGGGCTATTTAACGAAACCACATTTCGGGCGATTAAGATAGCAAGTACATGTGGCGTGCATACGAGAAATCGTCGATTTTGAACTAACGAAGCTAGGAATCGGGCAATTAGTTACATAGAAGACATTGGTCGAAAATGAATTAGAAGGACATATAATCGGGCAGCACTTGAATAGTATAAGTTTCGATCAAGTTAGAAATCGGGCGATTTCTTAAACCAATCCTAGAGATCGACGATTTATGCCCAGGACGAAGTGTAATCGATCGATCTGAAGAAAAAATAGAAGGAATAAGGAAATGAAGAAAATTGTTATATGTGAATTGGGCCATACAATGTGGGCTAGAAATTTCCATAGTTGATCCAATTCATAAGAAATCAATTAGGAGACAACTTTCCTTAAAATAAGGAAATCCCACGTCTACTCTAGGTATTGCCCATTTCATCCAAGAAATATCTAAGCCTAACACCTCAACACTCCATAATTTACTCCAAAACCCACGAAACTAGAAAGGAGAAGGGAAAGGAGCCGAGAGGATTTCATCGAAAGGAACACCTCAAGTTAGCTTGGACTTCGAAAATTAGTAAGTAACGCCAAATCCCTAAGCCACTTTGATTTCTTTCTATTAAGATTATGTAGCTAAAAATTTCGAGCTAGGGTTGGGAAAATTCGAGGTAGTTAAAGCGTACTATAGAAGGCAAATGCTCTAACTTAGGGCATAGAATCATACTTTAGGGTTTCGATGGAAGTAGCTAAGTATGAGAGAGTTTAATGAGCTATAGGGATCATTTCGTTAAAAGGGGATGATTCTGGATTAGTGATGAACATTGTTGGTAGGATGAACGATGAACGCGATTTCGGATAGGTGATTCAAGGCTCGATCGAATCGATAGAATCAGGTAACAAATCGGGCGACTCTTGCTTGAGTAAGGAAATCGGGCGATTTAATGTAAGAATACTAAGTTCCACTAAAACCTAGAAATCGGGCAAATTGCTGCATGTGAAGGATCGATCGAAACCAAGTAGAACAAGCACCAAATCGGGCGATTTGAACAGAATCTACACGTGGCATGAAAGGAAGAAATCGCCGAGATCTAGTTGACAAACCCTAAGTCGGGCGATTTTGAGTTACTACTAACATACGGCGAAATGTGCATGTGAGGAATCGATTAAATTAAATGTATGGGGCAATGTAATCGTGCGATTTAAGCTCAAGGGGTACTCGGCGAATTTGCGGGGCATTAAAACCCTACAAATCGGGCGAAATGTCGAGCATGCATGCATGAAATCGGGCAAGCTAAGGTGACGTCAACGCGCGGCGATTTCCATCCTTTAAGACCACAAATCGGGCGAAACAAGCCACATGCAAGAATCAAATCGGGCGATTTGTTGAGCAATGAGAGCAATCGGCGATTCCAGATTCCACACGCCACAAATCGGGCGAATCCATCCCATGTATGACAAGTCGGGCGAAAGCCATTCAAATAGGCACAAATCGGACGATTAGGACAGAAACTCCACGTGGCATTTGGAGAACAAATCGCCGAGCTTTGGTCCATGAAATCACAAATCGGGCCATTTCCTCCCATGTTCCAATTTCAGGCGAAAGTTAAATCGCCGAACTCTTTCTCGAACGATTTTAACCATATCTCTAAATCGGGCGATTTCCTCTTATTGGATGGCTTAAATCGACCGAATTGCTCAACCATTTCGTACATGGAATCGAGCGAAATGAAGAAGAAACTAAAATCGGGAGAATTGAAAATTAACAATAACCTAACTCTAGCCGAATTCGTTAGGTCACAATTCGAGACTAACTTTACTTAGGAATTTATTGGGTGGGGACTTGATTTAGTAAGAGTCGAACGACTTAGGACTCTATTAAAATTAATAAAGTCCGACAATTTAGTTCGACCTAAGTGTAATAAAGGCGTAATACTAATACGATAATATTTATTTTTAAAGGTCGTACGTTAGGAGCAAACGGGGAGAATACTAATTACGCTTGGACGACAGGTAAGTAGAAATCCAACTACGACACATAACTTGTCTGAATGCACTTGCTTTATGCGAATACGTGCTTCCGTGATTTTATGTTTACGTGATTTAATTGATATGCTTTTATATGAGCGTGTCTGAAGTTTAAATTGGATGACAAGGTGCTTCGAGGCTTACCTGAATTGTGATTACTTGATATTACGTGACTATGTGCCTCGATGATTACATGAATTACGTGGAATAATTGTATATTCTGTCTCTTGGTAATATCGTCTGGCATTTGTTGCATTTTCATACTCACGTGCATACACTATCATATGTGGGAGGGTTGTATGAGTCGAGTATGCATATATATGGTGTATCGCTTGAAAGCGATTGATACATTGCCGATATGGGCATGTGTTGTCGACTCAGTTGAGTCAAGGGCTGTCCACTATGCCACCAGGGCGACGTTTAGCGTCGTCAAACTATTATATAAAATATATGGATTATGATTAGGGCAGATGTCCCGTTGGCGAAAGTGCCGTATACATATATTATTATTATTGTACTTGTAATGAAATATATTAGGGCGAAGACCCGTTGGCGAAAGGGCCGTATACATATATTACTATTATTGTACAAGTAATGAAATATAATAGGGCGGAGACCCGTTGGCGAAAGGGCCGTATACACATACTACTATTATTGTAAAAATAATGAAATATATTAGGGCGATGCCCGTTGGCAATGTGGCCATATAGACACACTTATGATATGATTGGGCGATGCCCGTGGCGGTAAGGTGCGACCTGGAGGGTGCGACCTGAGGGTGTAAGCGATACAGGGTGGAACCTTGGTGTAGGCTACCTCAGCGTGGGCTACCAGCGTGAGCGACCGCTGGACAGTCGGGGACGACCGGGATTATATGGCGACCTAGGGGAACGATGTGCATCCTAGGGTTCGGCCATCCGGCGTGGACCGCTGTCGTGTTGTCCCTGAGGGACGTGAGCTCTTGTGGTGCATAGTGAGATTAGCCGAGGGCCCTGAGTGATGTTAGTACGAATATGATGAGTATTGGCGCAGATCGCCTTTGCGAAGTATAGGTGCATCGGTGCGGATCGCCTTTGCGTAGTAGTATATGCATTGGTGCGGATTGCCTTTGCGGGGAAGGGACACGTGCATACATGCATGATTTCTGCTTACTGAGCCTCGGTGGCTCATTCTGTTATGTTATGTGTTGTAGGTACTTATGATCACGGTACGTGATCGCCTAGCCGGCAAGGCCTATCTTTTGAAGCTTCCGAGCATCTTTTGGGGGTGGACGTGTGTGTATGGATGACGACCTGTGAGGCCGGGCGCATAGGAGCTTTTGCTGTGACATCGTAACCGTCCCGAGTAATTATGAACTAGGATTAGGGTGTAATTAGGACTCGAAGAAATTATTCTGTCGCGTAGTTATATTCTTTTGACGTGTACAGGACATGAACTCCTTATGAAAAAGGAAAAAATTTCTACCGTATTTTCGTATCTTCTAAGTTATCGTGCCATTAGACGCTTAGAGTTAAGCTAGAAATGGTAGCGATGGCTAGGGTCGCTACAACTTCGGTGGAATAACCTAAGCCTATCTTACCAATATTGCTAGGAATGTTTAACATCATGTCTAGGTTATGTCTACCCTTAAGAAGACTATCAACCTTCTGTTTTTTCCCTTTCTAAGGAATTGCTGAGTTCTACAATATCTCTGGATAAGTCACAGTTTTTCTTCTCTGTTTTCTCACAGTCGCAGGGAATTCCCTCTTCTTAGCAGTAACTAACTCTTCTTTCAAACGTGAGATCTCTAGAACAGCCTCATGTTTTTCCTTAGCTAGTTCATCTCGCTGCCTTATCAATTCCTTATTCAAGGAATCTAGTGACTTAATCTTTCTCTCCGTTTTTTGAAGTAACCTACACAGATCTTCCTTACTTTCTTCTATATCAGAAACAGATGAGTCACTTTCATAACCATATAAATTGTTTAGGATATGAATTTTCACAATGGAGGAAGAACGAGATACCTGATCCTCGTCAGCCATGTAAGTGTGATCCTCGTCCTCACTTTGTTCCAGTTCAGAGTCATTTGATTCCGTCACCATAGCCTTCTGCTTCCTTGGTTTCTCATTGCTAGTTGCGGGGCATTCATGTTCATAGTGGCCTGGTTTGTTGCATCGGAAACACTTCTGAACTTTCTTCCTAGACGTGGATATTCCCTTGCTCTTGTTCTGGAATTTGTTGAAGTTCCCTTTGAATTTCTTTTTCTGCTGGAACCTTTCAATTCTTTTTGTAAGCATGGCCAGATCGTTCATCAGGTCCTTTTCTTCGTCGTCAGAATCAGATTCTTCTTGGTTGGATTTGAATGCAATTGACTTCTGTTTTTTATTCTGAGACTTCTCATTCATTGATGTTTGAATCATCTCATAGGATATAAGAGATCCAATCAGCTCGGAGATGCTAAGTGCTTCTAGATCCTTTGTTTCGTAGATGGCAGTAACCTTGGCATTCCATTCTCGTGGCAGTGATCTCAGTATCTTTCTTACTTGTTCACTGTCGGGAACTTTCTTGCCGAGAGAGAACATTTGGTTGATGATTCCCATGAATCTGGCGTACATCTGGCTTATATTTTCGTCAGATTCCATTGAGAACAGTTCATACTGGTGAGTGAGTAGAGCCAGTCTTTCTTGCACGACTCGTTGGGTTCCTTCATGAGTGACTTGGAGCATATCCTACATGGCCTTCGCTGATGAGCAGGAACTCACCCGAATGTATTCTTCCCGTGTGAGTGCGCATGCGAGCATGTTTTTCGCCTTTGCGTTTCGCGTGATTCCCCTTTTGTCATCAGCAGTGTAATCTTTAGTATCCTTTGGAGTTCCATCGGATTTCGCAGCTGTGTACGGTCCGTTGATGATTGTCTCCCAAAGCTCGTAGTCGACAGCGATCAAAAATTCGATCATACGATTCTTCCATACCGCGTAGTTCGTACCGTCGAAGAGAGGAGGCCTGGAGTGGGATTGACCCTCTGCAACAATATCACTCGAAAAAGCCATTAGATCTTAACTCAGGCGTGTTAGGCCTTTCGTTGAGTAACCTGGCTCTGATACCAAATGAAGTGTAAAATATGCCTAAGAGGGGGGGTGAATTAGGCTTTAAAAAATTATGGCTTTTTCTCCTTTGAAAACTACTTTTCTTTAAGAAGATACTGCAGAGCACGTTATTCCCTAGAGAGCAGTAAGATTGTCTATGTTATCTCCCTAACCCTGTTTACAGAATATCACGTTAATCTCAGAAATCCTTTAAACGATATCACCTAGTTATTTGCCAACGTTCCGGGTTTGTCTCACGGAAAAAGTAAAAAGCAGAAAGTAAAGTGAGACGGGATTTTTATACAGGTTATATCCCCAACTGGGGTTTAATCCTGTCCTTGGGGTGTGATCTCCCCAAGAGTTCCAATCAATCACTAGGTATTACCGGTTACACTATGATTGACCCGTTCACAAACGAAGCACTATGGATACTAGACCTCGTTCTAGGCTGACGCACGCCAAGTTTCGATCCACGTCGTTTACCCAGGAAACCTATTTCCCGACTGGATGCAGCTTGCTACCGAAGGGCCACCGAATCCACAAAATTCGTCCCTCCACGGGCGTAAGACTCCACTCGTGCTCCTTTGTGCGCTTAACGTGCCCGCAGACACAACACGTCCGAAGACAAGGGTTAGGATTTGGAGTTTCTAGGGATCGCTCAAAAGAGTACAGATTCGCAAATATAGCTCAAACACAAACTACCAATGAATCGCAAAGTAAAGCTCACATCGTCTAAGGAATTTGATAGCTTGTGTGTTCGTTGTTGTACTCTTCGCGTGAAGTGTTTGTCTTCTATATAGGCCACGCATCGTTTCTCCACTTCACAAGGAAAGTTAAGCACGAGAAATATGCTAGAGACAGCTCAATTAACACGTGCATTAACTCAAGAAATCATACCAAGTATAAACCAATTAAGCTCAACGGTCAACATTAATTCTTACCATAAATACCACAGATTTGCTTTCATTCCAGGGCAATCTCATCCGTTAGTCAGCACATTCCTTATATAGAATCAATCAGCATATTACACACATAATCAGAATATCTTTTCCATATATATCTTAATCATATCCGGGTGATCACAGTGATATTCTTTCCTAAAATAACCCAATCTCGTGTACAGCTCATATATCACTTAACACAATATATCTTCCATATATAGCTTAATCATATCAGCGTGATCTCAGACGATATTCTTTCCTTATATAACTCAATCATGCGTACAGTCCACATACCACTTATCAGAACATATTTTCCATATATAGCACACAGTGATATTCCGTCCAAACGAGAACGTTCAAAACCAGGTGATCACATCAATATTCCAGTTAAGCATAAGATCACTCAAATTCGATTTTCTTAACATTTAAGACATATTCAAGTGCTTAATCGAATATTTTCACATACTTAAACATCACATAACATGCATATCGAGTTTTCTAATTTGTACCCCCCAATTTACATAATTACTTGGAATAATCAAAACTCTCATAACTGTTTGGACCAAAAAGGTCTACATATACAAAATGACGTCACCATTCAATCTACTGATCATGCAAAATCGTTTGGAGGGTTCAAACCTTGTGGACTGGCTCCGTAACTTGAGGATAGTCCTCACTCTGGAACGCCTAGAGTATGTCCTTGAGGGACCCATACCACTCGAACCCCAGGAGGATGCGAGTGATGCTGATAGGGAATATCATGCCAAATGGATGGCTGGTAGTGCCCGTGTCAAGGCTTATATGTTAGCTGGGATGAATAATGATCTGCAGCGTCAGATACCGTGCTGCTGACAACCTCTTCCATACAAAGATGCCTGAGGGCGCAGATGTCGCAGCACATGTGCGTAAGCTCATTGGGTACATCGAGGAACTGGGTTCTCTCTGTTGTCCCATTCACAACGAGCTTCAGATTGACCTGATCCTTCAATCACTCCCAGCTTCATTCGCTCAATTTAGTATAAACCATAATCTGAGTGATAGGCGATTTTTGCTTCATTAACTCATGAACACGCTGGTTCAGACTCAGTGTGAGCTTGAAAAGAAAGAGAAAAGATGTTGCACTTGTTGCGACTACAAGGTCTAAGAGATCTAAGTCGAACAAACCCAAGCCTAATAAGCTAAATGAGGGATTAAGAAAAAGGGCAAGGCCAGAATGAACGTGAAGGTTCCGAAGGCGACTGAGCCTTCACTGCCAAGAGCTGGGCCATTGGAAAAGGGACTGCCCCAAGCTTCGAGCTTCTGGGGCATCAGGTAAAGTTATGGAAACTTATCGTTCATTTACTATATTTTCCACTTCGTGGATTTTTGACTCGGGAGCAAGTGCTCACATTTGTGTTTTGAACCAGGGTCTGTAACGAAGTAGGAAGCTGGCGGAACGAGAAGTCTTGATCAACGTTTGTAGCGGACATAGTGTACCAGCTAGTCATGTTGGATCGAAGACTCTTGTATTAAGTTCTGGTCATGTATTATATTTATCCGATGTACTTGTATTGCCCAAGGGGCTGAAAAATATTATTTCTATTCTTGCTTTGAGTAAGAATGGTTTTGAATTTCGGTTCAATAATAATATTTGTGAGATTTATTTTGGAAATAAATGCATCGGAAATGCAACGTTAATTAATGGTTTATATTACGTTAACGTCTAGGAACATGCGAATGTAGTTACCGACAAACGTAACTTAGCATTAAACAAAAAGTATTTGTGGCATCATAGACTCGGTCATGCCGGAGTTCGAAAGATTGAAGAGTTGGAAAAATTCTCCCTTTACAGGGACTTTTCAAAGAGCCACTAATCTTTTGGATTTGATCCATACAGACGTTTGTGGACCGTTTAGTGTAGCGGCCCGAGGTAATTTCCACTATTTCGTGACTTTCACAGATGATCACTCCCGCTACGGCTTGGTGTATCTATTGAAGCACAAGTCTGAAACACTTGAAAAGTTCAAGGAATTCAAGACATTAGTGGGAAATCAAACTGGGAGACAAATTAAAGTAGTACAATCAGATCGAGGCGGCGAGTATACGAGTCTCGAGTTTGATGATCTCTTGAAAGAAAATAGAATCATTTCGCAGTTTACACCGCCCGGAACACCACAGTTGACTGGTGTTGCTGAACGCAGAAATCGGACATTATTACATAAAGTTCGATATATGCTAAGCTATACAGATCTCCCCATATCGTTATGGGGATATGCTTTGCAAACTGCTGTTTATGGTTTGAACAGAACCCCTTCGAAGTCTGTAGATAGGGTACCTTATGAAATTTGGAATGGTAAGAAGCCCAGCTTGAATCACCTAAGGGTTTGGGGATGCCCCGCCTATGTAAAAAAGCTAGTTGCAAACAAACTCGAATCTAGGTCCACGAAAGGACGTTTCGTCGGATATCCCGAAGATAGTATGGGATATTATTTTTACTTCCATGACGATCAGAAGATTGTTGTAGCTATTAATTCTCACTTTCTCGAGGAACAGTTCATTCGAGAAGGTGGAGCTGGCAGAGAAGTAACTCTTGGAGAGTTAGATGAAACTCTTCCAGAGACATCAGTGCCTTAGGACACAGATGAGCAGTTCGAGACGCTCCCAGAATCGCGCAGGTCGGGTAGAGTATCTCGCATGCCTAAGAGATACAGTATGGTACACGTCGAGCACGGGGGTGCTGCGACGGAGGGGATCGTTGGTGACGACCCTGCTACCTATGACCAGGCAATGATGGATGTCGAATCTAAAAAATGGGTCGAAGCTATGAAAGCAGAGATGGACTCGATGCACACCAACCAAGTCTGGACTCTAGTAGATTTGCCTGAAGGTTTTAGACCTATTGGGTGCAAATGGATCTAGAAGAGAAAGATTGGATCTGATGGACATGTTGAAACCTACAAAGCTAGGCTAGTAGTGAAAGGGTATAATCAAAATGAGGGCATTGATTATGAGGAAACCTTTTCACCAGTTGCCATGATTAAGTCTATCCGCATTCTACTTGCCATATAGCAGCATACTATGATTACGAGATCTGGCAGATGGATGTGAAAATCGCTTTCCTTAATGGATTCCTCCAGGATTACTCGGCCGCCGTTGACCGAGGTCAACGGTCAAGATCCGTCAACCACATTACAGTTCTCCCCCACCTGAAACAGCGACGCCCTCATCGACGATCCCGGGAGCTGGTTTTCATGGAATTTCTTCAAGAAGCTTACATGGAACACGGAATGGATTCGATATTTTGGTGGAAGCAATAACTTGTACGCCACTTGGCCTACTCGATTCACGATCTCGAAAGGCCCATCGTACTGTGGCATCAAGCTCCATGCGAGGGATTGAGCTTTCCACTTGGCCTTCATTTGTGGAGACATTTTTACCGAAACTTTCTCGCTCACATTGAAGGTTACTGGCCCATGTCCTTGGTCGTAATACTTCTTCATACGCCTACCAGCTTTGGCGAGGCTATCTCGAGCTTCAGCCCACAACAATTGTCGCCCTCGAGCAAACTTGTACGCCGGTGGACAATCTCCTGCAGCTTTCCACATAGAAAGATTTTGAGGTGTTAAAGGCTGGAAACCATAAACTACCTCGAATGGACTCTTTCCCGTCGCCGATGATTTGTGGAGATTGTAGCAGAATTGCGCCGGGTCAAGTAAACTTGTCCAGTTGTGTTGGCTGCCTGAGATATAGTGCCGAAGATACTCCTCAAGGAGTTGGTTGACTCGTTCGGTCTGTCCATCCGTTTGTGGGTGATATCCGAAAGAGAATCGTAGTTTCGTGCCAAGTGCGTTTTTCTTTATTTAACCGAGTATCATGGGGCATCCGTATGGAAACCCGGGAAAAATTTTTAAAATTCTGCTGCGTCCGGGGCAAGGCCTCGGGACACTCGGGTTTCCCAACAGTGGAATCGGGCTAACTCACTTTGTGGATATGATTTGAGCCCAGCCATGAAATTGTACAACTTATCAACGTCAGACATATCACGGCCATCGAATCAAAGAATGGAACTTCTGGACATATTCATGGATTTTGCACGTTTGTTTGTGCCTTCGCAAAGCATCTCGGGCCAACCAAGCATTATTTTGCAGCGCGAAATGGGTCTTAAGTTCAGCCTTCAGGCCATTCTTGAAAAGTTCGAAGATGTCATGCCCAACGAACTGCCTAAAGAACTCCCACCGAGTAGGCCCACTGATCAACGAATTGAGTTGGAGCCTGGAACGAGACCACATCTTCGAATTGAGTTCGAAGATGTGGAACGAGACCTCCAACCAAGTCTGGACTCTAGTAGATCTACCTGAAGCTTTTAGACCTACAGGGTGTAAATGGATCTACAAGAGGAAGATTGGATCTGAAGGGCATGTTGAAACCTACAAATGCGTTAGATCTCGGACTTCTCATCTGTACCCCCAGGCACTGATGTCTTTGGAGGGGTTTCGTCTAATTCTCCCAGAATTACTTCTCTTCCAGCTCCACCTTCTCGAATGAACTCTTCCTCGAGAAAGTGAGCATGAAACTATCAACGACGTTTCCGAAATCTCTATCGGGAGAATGGGATTTTGAGAAAAATAGTGGGAGCCAATCCAAATTGTTAAAGTCCTTATTTGTGCTTGTAGAATAATACGTTGACCCCTTCAATGCTTTATTTTCTGCAGATTGTTTTCTTTCTTGTTTGTATACAAAATGACGTCACCATTCAATTTACTGATCACGCAAAATCATTTGGAGGATCCAAACCTTGTGGACTGGCTCCGTAACTTGAGGATAGTCCTCACTCTGGAACGCCTAGAGTATGTCCTCGAGGGACCCATACCAATCGAACCCCAAGAGGATGCGAGTGATGCTGACAGGGAATATTATGCCAAATGGATGGCTGATAGTGCCCGTTTCAAGGCTTATATGTTAGCTGGGATGAATAATGATCTGCAGCGTCAGCATGAGAATATGCAAATGCGCGAGATATTGATTCATCTGAAGGGTTGTACGGCGAGCAGTCGAGATCGTCTCGATACCATGCTGCTGACAACCTTTTCCATACAAAGATGCCTGAGGGCGCAGATATCGTGGAACATGTGCGTAAGCTAATTGGGTACATCGAGGAACTGGGTTCTCTCGGTTGTCCCATTCACAACGAGCTTCAGATTGACCTGTCCAACTCAATTCGGTGATCAGTGGGCCTCCTCGGTGGGAGTTTTTTAGGCAGTTCGTTGGCCATGACATCTTCGAACTTTTCAATAATGGCCTATTTCAACTGGCCGGACGTGCTGAGTTGCAGATTCATTCTCACGCACAACAGTAAGGAAAGTTTGCTCGCCGCGGCCAAGACCACGCTTGACCTGTATAGCATAGCACCTTGGCCCGTTCTTTGTCTCGCCATAATGGAATGTACCCTAGATGAAGCCAGGTTGTGCCTCGTCAGCTATCATCACGCCGCTCAGCAAGGGTATCATTATGGCCTTTACATCCACCAAGAATTCGTTCCCAAGAATGACTTCAAAGTCGAGTGGAGCAATGATAAATGTCACCGAGCCTTCCCAATGACCGATCCTCACGTTGGCCTGAACGTTACCTTCCACATGAAGAGATGCGGCATTTGCTAATTTGATGGTGGCAGGTCGGTTGAGCAACGCAAGCCCAGCCTTCTTCGCCATTTCGAGAGACATGAAATTGTGCGTCGCTCCCGAGTCCACCATCGCCATAGTGGGCAGTTTTCCATGAGACAAGAAACGTACATGAGCTTGTTCTTTCCTGACTTGTCCTGCCGAAGTGTGGCCAACACTCGCAATTGGCTGTCATGTGGGTCATCTTTGTTTGCACCAACGGTCCAGCTTCGCCCCTCATCTGGGCTGCGACAGCTTTAACGGCAGATCGTTGTGGACATTGATACCACTTGTGAGAACCACTGCATATATAACACGTCCACTTCTTGGTTGGGTCAGTGACCGGCTGTTTCGCAGCTTGTCTGTCCGGTCGCTTTTGCACGTGTTTCGGTCCATTGTTGTTAGGAGCGCCATTGTGCTTCCTCTTTTTGCCCACCTTCACTTGAGATCCATCCGGCCGCTGCCCGTGATTCTGCCTCTTCTTAGGATTCTCGTAGTCCGGCTTAGGAAGGTCCATCAACCTTCGGCCTCAGCTATAGCCGTGTTGACATCTTGGACATTCCTTCGGGCTAACTCACTTTGTGGATATGGTTTATGGCTAGCTCGCCGATAAGTGCCGCTCCGTCATTTGATGCACAGTTTGCAATTGAGTTTCCAAATCGTCAGGCACAGTAGCATGAATTTCATGGACGATTTGCTCGCATGCTGAGAGCTTTCTCTCTAGCTCATTTATCCTCCTTCGTATCGATGACGAGAAGCTAACGAGTGTATCCTCACTGATCCTATCCATTGCTTTAAGTGTAGTCGAGATTTTGGGGGTTGGTGTAGCAAACGTCTCCTCCCTTCACGGACTACGCTCTGATACCAACTTTGTCACGATCCTTTATAACTTTGAATTTTTCGCGTCTAATTCAAGGTTCGAGATTGGCAATAGCTTGGATCGGCCCAAAGCCTCACTACTCAGCCTCACTTTCTTTTATGTTTGCATACGGAAATATGCATCGAGAGATCGTTTTGCTCGCCCCAAACCCAACGTACTCGGCTTGTCTGATAAAATTTGGCCTCGAACTTAAAGCTCTCGTGTTTGCCTCACTCGATCTCACACCAGCAAGAAACGAACAAGATAGATGACACAAGATTTACGGGAAAACCCACTCGAAACGTAGAGTGAGGGAAAAACCCGGTACGAGCTCAAAAGACTCGTACAAATAAGCTGCTCGTTTACAAAACTCGCTTAGCTTATAGGAACACTCGCACAACACTTTGAATGTATTACAAGCTTTTGCATCAATTCTTCACCTCCTTGGCAAAATGCATTCTAAGGCCTTTTACAGACTTGACCAAGCCATACTCCCATGTGCCTTGATTGAATCTCGCCCATGTTAGGTGTTGGCTTGGACACTTGGCCATGTGCTTGAGATGACTTGGACACAAGGCATCTCGCCCATGTGCTTAGTGGAACATGTACTGTAAACGCCTATAATTTAAAGGTGCTTAGGGGATTAACTTATATTATAGAGGGCTTAGCATTGCATAATGTAGCAGGAACGGATTGAAACTTGGGAAGGCCTGAAGGCTGAACTTAAGACCCATTTCGCGCCGCAAAATAATACTTGGTGGGCCTGAGATGCTTTGCGAAGGCACAAACAAACGGGCACGATCCATGAATATGTCCAGAAGTTCCATTCTTTGATTCTCGATGTCCGTGATATGTCCGACGTTGGGCTCAAACCATATCCACAAAGTGAGTTAGCCCAAAGGAATGTCCAAGACGTCAACACGGCTATAGCTGAGGCCGAAAGGTTGAGGGTGTTATGTAGTTGACAGATCTTGACCGTTGACCTCGGTCAACGGCGACCGAGCAGTACTCGGTCGGGCTCGGTGGTGCCTAAACCCCGAGAAATGTTCGGCAGAAATGATCTATTGGGCAGTGGCCAGATGGGTAGGTCTGGCCACACCCAAATTTGACCCATGAGGTGGCCGAAAGGCAGATGGGCAGTTCGCTCGAACATGAGCACGTACACGATCCTAGACGGATTTAGCCTTGGCGAACATAGCTTGGGGCAAGCGTCGGCTCGATGGACTTGAGTGGGCATTCGGTGAAGGACGCGCGCAGCCACGTCAAACATGCAGGTCACATTGAGTGCACAGTAAGCCAACAAGCTCGCGCAGACTTGTGCCTGATTGGGGTACAAGCCAGCACACGAACGTGGGAGCCTGGCGGAAGCCACTTGCGCGTGCGCCCGACTTGGCCAGCGATGTTGGTCGCGATCTGATGGCATCGGGCAGGCTAGCATGGCATGGAGGCTTTAGATAGACTGGCATGGCTTATGCATGGGTGAGGCTGGCAGCACATGGGCGGAAGATGGCATGAGCCAGGCTGGCATCACATGGGCGAAAAGTAAGCCAGGCTGGCAAGAACAATGGCGACCTGCCTTGTCCCACCAATAACATGGGCAAGATTCTTTGTCCAACCAAGAACATGGGTAAGATGCCTTGTTCCACTAAGCACATGGGCGAGATGCCTTGTGTCCAGGTCATCTCAAGCACATGGCCAAGTGTCCAAGCCAACACCTCACATGGGCGAGATTCAATCAAGGCACATGGGAGTATGGCTTGGCCAAGTCTATAAAAGGCCTTAGAATGCATTTTGCCAAGGAGGTGAAGAATTGATGCAAAAGCTTGTAATACATTCAAAGTGTTGTGCGAGTGTTCCTATAAGCTAGGCGAGTTTTGTAAACGAACAGCTTATTTGTACGAGTCTTTTGAGCTCGTACCGGGTTTTCCCCCACTCTGCGTTTGGAGTGGGTTTTCCCGTAAATCTTGTGTCATCTGTCTTGTTCGTTTCTTGTTGGTGAGAGATCGAGTGAGGCAAACACGAGAGCTTTAAGTCCGAGGCCAAATTTTATCAAACATGCGGAGTACGTTGGGTTTGGGGCGAGCAAAACGATCTCTCGATGCATATTTCCATACGCAAATGTAAAAGAAAGTGAGGCTGAGTAGCGAGGCTTTGGGCCGAGCCAAGCTATTGCCGGTCTCGAACCTTGAATTAGACGCGAAAAATACTAAGTTATAAAGGATCGCGACAAAGTTGGCTCGGCGCCAAACATTTCGCTCACACACTCAAGTCGCAACAATTTCAAGCTTGATAGAAGACAGGAACCAAGTTCCTTTACCCACTTAGTATTTAATCAAATGGGGAAATATGTCTCACATTCTATAATCATGCACGTGACGTCAAACAAATATGCACAAAGTCGTGGTAAACCTAGTTTGGCTACAAGACCGTCAACGTAGACTATTTTTATTCTGTTAGGATATTTAATTGATTGTGTCAATAGTTTAAGTCTTAGGATTTATTTTGTAATTATCCTTTAGCTTAGGCTTAGGACTATAATGTAATTATTTTATACTTAGTGATTGGGCCTTAATATGCCTAGGGTTAATGTGGTATATAAGGTTTTACCAACTCACTTTTGAAGGCAATCAAAGATAAAAGGCTTATCCAAATTTTCACACAATACACACACTCAAAGGTGAGAATACTCCCTTTTCATTCCATTAAAGCCTCTTTGATTCCTTGTTTGGTGCAATCGGGACCAACAAGTGGTATCAGAGCAAACGTGGATCGATCTGCATTGATTTGAATCCAGTTTCGTTCGATTCCGAGAAAGATCAAAGGTGTTTTTGGGCAAAATATTACTTTCGGCCATTTTGAACTCGGTTTCGGGTTTTGATGCTGCGTTTTTGTGTTTAAAACCTTTCCCCAGATCGATTCTATACCTAAAATGTTTTAGAACACTTTTGGATCAGGTTTTGGATCAGTTTTAACGAGTTTTGAGCAAGATCGAAGCAAAAGTTTTTCAGAAAAAGTCATTTCGGCCATTCTCTGTTTTTGGTCGATTTGACCTATTTTTAGTTGTTTTTAGCTCACAAATCGGTCGATTATGTGTTTAGGAAAGAATTTCTGAAGTTTAGGATCAAGTTTGAGCGATTTTGGCTGAGATTTGAGCAAGAACGAGACGATTTTCTGGCAAAACGCGTGTAAGCAATGGAACAGTGAAAGCTTGTTCTTGCCCGCGAAACTTCTTGCTGAATCGTTCAAGTCCGCGAAAATTTCAAATCCGCGAAATTTTATTCCGAGAATTTTTTAAACCGCGAAAATTCACTTTCACGGCACTTTTCGCAACTGCCTACTTTCAAAATCTGAGAAACTTTCATCTGCGAAATTTGCTTACTCTTCATAATCTGAGAAATTTCATATTCAAGAGAGCTTACTCCGCGAATTTCCTGAGCCGCGAAATTTTTCAGCCGAGAACTTTTTGAAATTTGTATATATCCGAGAAATTTTTCAAAACCAAGAAAAATTTGCAAATCCGCTAAATTTCATCTGAGAAAGTTTTCAAAACCACGACTCTTTCAAATCCGAGAAAATTTCCTAACTGCGAATTTTTTTTTCCCTTGCGAAATTTTATAACTTGCGAAATTTTCTTGCGAAGCTTTAAAATTCTCAACTGAGAATCTTCCTCACATGCGAAATTTTAAAATCTGAGAAATTTTCCACTGAGAATTTTTCTCTTCTTCCGAGAATTTCTCTTTAAAACTCACAAACATCGAAATTTCTCAACACATAATTTCTCGGATAACTCTTCGTATAAACACGTCCTTTAAAACCGCGAATTTTTTTTTCTAACGTGTTAAGTCTTTTTCTCGTGTTGAAATCTTCTTGGGTTAAATTTTTCTCAAACTTATTTAAGATTTGATCCTTACACTTTAGTCCTATCACCCTAGACCACTTTTGACATAAAATATTATCCCACCTCAAAAATCGTTTTCAAAATTTCTAGAACTTCTCCTAATTTCAAGATATATCTTCTCTTCATACATTATCGACCATCACACACGCTCACTTAGTTCTAAGAAATTCTTTAAACAATTTTTTTCTCAAAACTCTACTCGTTAAACTCATATTTCCAATATTTTTTCTCAAAACTCTACTCGTTAAACTCATATTTCTCATTTCGTTCGTTACTAACTCTCTTATCTATTTAAGATCAAAACCACGGACGATTCGACTGCACCAACCATGTCTACCACGAATGACATCTCAACAGTGGGCTCCGACACCAGGCCACCTATGCTGCGACAAGGCGACTACAGCATATGGACAAACCTGTTCCTCACATTCATCAGGAACAAAGGCGCACCACTCTCTCAATACCTACTGGACTCCATCTTCAATGGTCCAACACAATTCTGGACGATCATCCCTGCACAGCCAAACGCAAACCCTCCCATGGATGAACGCCGCACTCCAAGAGGTCCCATCAATGAGGATGAAGAGGCTCGCGTACAGGCCGACGAGACTGCCAAAGGATACCTCTTCCAGGCTATGGGCAACGAATTCTACGCTCACATCGAGTGCTGCACAACTGCTAAGGAAATATTGGATGAACTCGTAGAAATTATGGCAGGCACAACTGAGAGTGCTCAGGGGAGGAAATCAGCATGTCTCTCTCAGTATGAACATTTCCAAGCCTATGAAGGAGAGGAGCTGCGTGACACATATCTCCGTTACTTGAAGGTCATCAATGAACTCAAGAAAGCCAGGATCTCGAGGGACAAATTCGACATCAACAACCGCTTCCTTGGTAGCCTCAAATGTCAGGACCCGTCGTCCCGCCCTCGTATTCCGTTCTAATTCTAAGTGTTAATGCTTTGTTATTGTGCGAATACGTAAAAATGCGAATAAAATTTTTCATTTTAAAACGTGCATGCGGAAGTCTTATATACATGTCAAAAGAATATTCGTAATTCGTTCTACGAATCTTCGAAATCATGTCTACACGAAATACAAGTGTGTGTGTGTGTGTGCAGCCAAAAGCTCCCTATGCGCCCGGCCTTCACAGGTCGTCGTCCATACACACACTCCCACCTCAAAAGCGGTCGGATTGCGTCAAAAGATCGGCCTCGCATAAAAGTCTGATCACGTACCGTGATCGTCAGTACCTACAACCCGTAACATAAACAATGAGCCACCGAGGCTCAGTAAGCAGAAATTATGCATGAATGCACGTGTCCTAACGATCGACAATCCACGCCGTCGTTTCCTAACGCTCATACTCTTTTCTCATACTCGTACTCTTTTCTTACGCTCTTACTCTTTTTCTTATACTCTTATTTCTTACGGGCCCTCGGCTTTCAATTCCCACTATGCGCCATATCATTGAGATCTCAATCCACGAGGGATGTGTACGTATGTGGAGGTTCACACACTCGAAGGTCACCCGAAGGAATCTTCCCTTTCTCAGTGTGGCCTCCACGCGGGTGCTTCACGCTGGTAGCGACCACCGAGGCCACTGACCTCGGAGATCACCCGAAGGCATCTTCTCTCCGGGTAGTGCTTTACACGCTAGAAGGTCACTCGAAGGCATCTTCCCTTACTTAGCGTGTGCCCCGGGCCGCATCCTCCAGGTTGTACTTCCCGCATACGGGGTATTCCCCAGCCTCTTATTCAGGCCTTAGAGTAGCCTCTTATTCAGGCCTTAGAGTAGCCTCTTATTCAGGCCTTAAAGGCTGCATAGGGGAAGCCGTGACTCTTCATTCGAGTCGACACAAACGCCAATATCGGCGAATATACATCGCACACAGGCGATCTTATGCACGCTCATACCTCGCTCCTTACGTACTACTCATGCGTGCAAGTGCTCATGCTATGCTCATGTACATATGCAAATCATACTATCATGCATAGAAATAAATCATATCATACGTACGCATTTCATAGAAAATACACGAGCACGTAATTCACATAATTGGACGCAGGCAAGTTACGTGTCGTAGTTGAATTTCTACTTACCTGTCTTCCGAGCGAAATTAGTATTTTTTCCCCGTTCGCTCCTAATGTAAGACCTTTAAGCATGAATAATATCGTATCAGTATTTCTCCTTTGTAAATTAATTAGATTAAACTAATTTATCTAACTTATTGATTTAGCTAGTCTACGCTAGTTTCAAGTCTGGACTACCCTTGCCCAATAAATTCCTAAGTAAAGTTAGTATCAAATTCATGACTTAGGAAATTCGGCGAAAGTTAGAAATTGAAATTGTATTCGCCCGATTTAACCTAGCATGGATTCATCCGATTTCACTTCCATGCAATTTGCTCGATTTCTCCTTATACACATCGCCCGATTTGTGCTTTAATTAACTTAGTTTCGGCAAATTCCTAATCATGCAAAATAGCCCGATTTCTTCAAGGATGGCAGATCGTCCGATTTGCAAATCGCCGTGCTATTTCATCATCACGACGTCATCCCGAAATCGTGCATGGAATGGAAATTGCTTTCGGTCGATTTGGGGTTTTCATTGGATGGAAATCGCCCGATTCTTGAGTGTTGAGCTTCTCTTCGGCGATTTGTTCTCCAAGTGCCACGTGGAGTGTTTATTTATTTCGCCCGATTCCAACATGGAATGCTAGCAGCGAATTGGTCGATTTTGCATTATGCATGAAATCGCCCGATTTCACACATGCATGCTCAACATTTCGCCCGATTTCACGCGTGAAACTCTTAAGGCATTTCGCCCGATTTGTGATCTTTAAAGGATGGAAATCGCCGTGCCTTTTCATCAGCATGACGTCATCCCGATTCCATGCATGTAGTAGAAACTATTTTCGGTCGATTTGAGGGTTTGCAAGGGTGGAAATCGTCCGATTTCTATCTTGCATGAAATCGCCCGATTTAGGGTTTTAATATCCCGCAAATCGCCGAGTTCTTCTTGAACTTAATTCGCCCGATTTCTAGGGTTTCTTAAGCTAGGTCTCGGCGATTTATTCTCCTAGTGCCACGTGGTGTTTTTGTTCATTTCGCCCGATTTTAGGTTTGAGACACTCCAAATCGCCGAGATCATCTAGGGCTTAAATCGCCCGATTTGTCATGCAATTACAATCGCTCGATTTATTACTTTATTTCCCCGATTCCATCAAACCCTAAGTCATCTACCCGAAATCACATCCATCATTCCAGAATTTCTAAGTTCTAAGGTTCCCTTCTTCCCCAAAGTCATCCCTTTCCGAATTAGAATCATCCCAAGCTAAGTTAGGAACCATAGACAACACGTTAAACTACCTCATCTCTTAGTTTCTTTCGTTAAAACCCTAAATCCAAGTGCACACCCTAAATTAGTGCTTTTGCCGTCAATAATACATGTGAATTCCTAGCCTTAGTCACGAATTTAGCTAAATAATCTTTAGTGTAAGAATCGAAATGGTTTAAGGGATCTCCGTTACTTACTAATTTCGAAGTCCCAAGCTAGTTTGAGGTGTGCTTTGCGTTGAAATCCTCTCGGCTCCTTTCCTTCTCCTTTCTTTCTATTTCGTTGGTTCTTGAGTGGTGTTATGGGTTTTTGAATTGTTTATTGGATATTTATCTTAGGCATGGAAGAAAAGGTATTAGAGTTGGCGTGCGTTTCCCTTGATTCATGGAAATTTGTCTCCTAAGTTGGTATTCCTTGAATTGGGTCTATGGTTAGATATTAGCCCAATTTTAATATTTCATAATCCCATACATTTCTTAGCCTATTTGATGCTTCATGGTCCAATAAAATCCTAGTCCATATTTCCAGGTGCCATTTCCGAAAATTTGCCCTTCCAAATTAGGGTTCATAATGGACCCAAAGTCCTTCGGACTTAATTGCACATAATTCACGTGGCATTTGCGAGCATAAAATTCATAACATCGCATACGCATATATCATATACGAAATTAACGTAAAATCACATAAAGCATACACGTAATTTATTGGCCGACCTAATTTCCGAGGATCGGGGTCCTACATCCTCCCCCCCTTAAGGAGGATTTCGCCCCCGAAATCAGCCCGTGCGAAACAACTCGGGGTAACGAATTCTCATTTCGTCCTCCCGTTCCCATGTGGCTTCTTCCGTAGACTGGTTTCGCCACAGTACTTTCACTAAAGGAATATCTTTATTCCTAAGCTTCTTAGTCTCGTACATCAATATCTCCACCGGAATCTCTTCGTAGCTTAGATCTGGTTTCAATTGTTGCTGCAGGGACTCATTTCCTAGCACGTGATTCGGGTCAGCTATGTATTTCCGCAGTGTCGAGACGTGAAACACGTCATGCACTTGCGCTAATGACGCAGGCAGCTCCAATTGGTATGCTACCTCGCCTACTCTTTTCAGTATCCTAAATGGTCCTATGTACCTAGGACTTAGCTTTCCTTTCTTTTTGAACCGTTTTACGCCCTTCATCGGCGATACTTTTACGAACACCATATCACCTTCTTCAAATTCCAACGGTCGACGTCTTCAGTCGGCGTAGCTCTTCTGTCGACTCTGCGCCGTTCGCATTCTTTCTCGTATCATAGAAATGGCTTCCGTCTTTCTTTTTCACGAATAGCACCGGCGCTCCCCAAGGAGAGAAACTCGGCTGTATGAACTCCTTCCGCATGAGTTCGTCGAGTTGATCTTTTAATTCCTTCATCTCCGTCGGTGCTAGCCGATATGGGGTCTTAGATACTGGTGCCGCTCCAGGTACCAGATCTATAACGAACTCTATTTCCCGTTCGGGTGGTAGTCCCGGTAACTCCTCGAGAAATACGTCGGGGAAGTCCTTGACTATCGGTACTTCCTCGAGTTTCGGGGAGGCATTCTCTTCCGACTTGATAGCGAATACCAGACAGGCTTCGCATCCTGACCTAATCAGTCGTTGAGCTTTCAACGCTGATATCCTAGACATCATAGTCCCCTTGCTAGTTCCTACGAACTTAAGGGGATCATTACCATCCATATTGAGCGTGACTATCTTGCGGTGGCAGTCTATGACGGCTCCGTACTTCGATAGCCAATCCATTCCAAGGATCACCTCATAATCATTCATAGGGATAATTATGAGGTCTATGGGCAGTTCCTTGTCCCCGATTACTATTGGGCAATCCCGTAACACTTGACTAGTTTGGGTGGGATTCCCGTTCGGAACTGTTACCCTAAATTCGCACTCAGCTCGGTGAGGCGTGACTCCTACTCTCGCGACATACTTAGTAGACGCGAACGAATGGGTCGCTCCTGAGTCGACTAGAATGCATGTGGGTGTTCCATAGGCTATGAGGGTACCTGTTACCACGGCCGGGTTGTTTTCTGCTTCCTCAGAGGTTAAAGTGTAGACCCTGGCCGGTACCCTTGCAGGCTCTATCTGGTTCCTAGCTTGACTTCCGGATCCACCTTCCGGACATGCCCTCAGATAATGGCCTGTCTTGCCACACTTGTAGCAAACGGCGTTCTGGGAGTTGCAGACTCCCGGATGTCTTCGTGCGCACTTCGGACATACGGGTAGATCCAGCTGGGGTCTACCCTGGTTGGGCTTGAACTGTGGGGGTGGTCCAGGTCGATTCTGGGGCCCCTGTTTCCCTTCCTTGGCAACGAATTGCCGCTTCGGATTACTTCCGCTCCCCTGCGGCCCTTGTGCGAACTTGCGCTTAGCTTCTTGGGCGCGAGCAATCCTAGCCTCAGCTTGCTCCGCCATTAATGCTCTCTCAGCCACTTGAGCGTACGTGGCTCCTTGTACCCCAGCCATACTCACATCCCGATACAGTTCGGGCTTCAACCCTTCCATGAACCGCTCAATCTTGAGCGCGTCCGTACTAACCATATGAGCAGCGAACCTTGAAAGCTGCTCGAACTTCCTAATGTACTCCGCCACGGTCATCGCTCCTTGGCGGAGGTTGATGAACTCATTCATCCGCTGAGCTCTGACAGGCGCAGTGTAATACTTTCCCCTGAAGATCTCCTTAAACCGATCCCAGCTCATCGTTAGTGGATTTTCGATGGCTGAGACGGTGTCCCACCAATGTCCGGCGCTCCCCCTCAGCAGGTAGGCAGCGCACATGACCTTCTCCGCTTTCGGGGTGCGGCTGTGCTGGAACATGTTCTCCAGCGTCCTCATCCAATCCTCGGCGGATGTGGGGTCCGCAGCATCCTCAAATAGTGGAGGATTGAGCTTCCTGAACCTCTCCCCGATCATCTCGATTCGTTCAGGTGGGGGAGGTAGATTGGCTGATTACCCACCAGCATTTTGTTGCTGGATCAGCTGCTGAATCTGGGCCGACTGTTGCCGGACCAGTTCAGTCAGCTGCAGGATGGTAGCATCCCGACTGTCAGGGGGGTTATTAGTGTCCCTACCCTGATCAGATTCCCTGCTTCCTTCTCCTCTAATTCTTACCATATTCTCAACCTATCCTGACAATTCCTAAGGCCAATAAATCAAACCATACAAGTAATTCACATAACATGGTACTTACAAGCAAGGCCGCTTCCGCGCTTTTGAGTGTGTGTGTATGGACAGTCTGCAGGACCTGTGATCGAAGCTCTGATACCACTCTGTCAGGACCCGTCGTCCCGCCCTCGTATTCCGTTCTAATTCTAAGTGTTAATGCTTTGTTATTGTGCGAATACGTAAAAATGCGAATAAAATTTTTTATTTTAAAACGTGCATGCGGAAGTCTTATATACATGTCAAAAGAATATTCGTAATTCGTTCTACGAATCTTCGAAATCATGTCTACACGAAATACAAGTGTGTGTGTGTGTGCAGCCACAAGCTCCCTATGCGCTCGGCCTTCACAGGTCGTCGTCCATACACACACTCCCACCTCAAAAGCGGTCGGATTGCGTCAAAAGATCGGCCTCGCATAAAAGTCTGATCACGTACCGTGATCGTCAGTACCTACAACACGTAACATAAACAATGAGCCGAGGCTCAGTAAGCAGAAATTATGCATGAATGCACGTGTCCTAACGATCGACAATCCACGCCGTCGTTTCCTAACGCTCATACTCTTTTCTCATACTCGTACTCTTTTCTTACGCTCTTACTCTTTTTCTTATACTCTTATTTCTTACGGGCCCTCGGCTTTCAATTCCCACTATGCGCCATATCATTGAGATCTCAATCCACGAGGGATTTGTACGTATGTGGAGGTTCACACTGTAGCACCCGGGTTCCCCGTAAGTCTTTAGGGCCAATAAATTAGCGAAAATATGATTTTGTGCTTTACGTGCATTGTATGATTTACGTGCATTAATGCGACTTATGTGCCTTAAGTGCTTGTGAGACCTAGACGTCTCGTGGAAATTTATTCGGGTCACCTGATACTCGAATTTATTAGAATTTCGAAAATAGACCAAGAAAAGACTAGGCTATGTGTAAAGTGGTAAAGTTAAGTCTCAATTGGCCTAGAATTGAAAAATTAGGCCCAACAAGGACCAAAAGGGAAAGGTTGGGACAAATACCCCTAAATCGAGGGATATTTTGTTACTTAGGCTTGAGCCAATTAAATCCCACTTAGAGAACAGTTTCAAGTCCACAAACCCTTAGTCAATTACCAACGTGATAACGAGCAAGAAAGGTGAAGGAGTCGAGAGCCAAAATCAAACCAAGAGCACTCCCACTAGCTAAGGATTTCGAGATCTGTAAGTGAAATACCCTCCCTAAGCTTTAATTTCGTACTATAGGAGTAGATGAAGGTTATAAATGGCATTAAAAGCAAGTGGTTGGAGAAGATCTCGAAAACCCTAAATGCGAGATAAAACTCGTGTTAATGTCCCGATTCGAAACCGATATTTAGGGTTAATGGAACTAGGATAACAGTTTTAAGAGAATACCATACGATTTAGGTAGCAGATAGGTATATGATACAGAAGCTTCGACTGGAAATGGGGAAGAAAACAGTTTCGATGGGAAGAACACTCTCGATCGAAAGTGGAAAATTCAATTTCAGTATTTTGGGCGATAGGACTCATGAGTCTAAGGTCCAAATTGAATTAATTTTGAATAGTAAATCCAATAAGTGGTGAGTTTCGATCGAAACTCAACCCCAAATCCATGCAATCGATCGAAAGTGGCCAAACCCTTTGCATGGTTTTGATCGAAACCTACATGACGTCAATGATGACATAAGACACGGCGAAACACTATCTCAATTGGAATTGGAATCGAGCGAAACCCTAGAATCAATTGAAATTAGCTAGTTAAATAGGGTTTCGACCGAAAGAGATCTCGGCGAAACTCCTCAATGTACATGCAACGTCGGGCGAAACTAACACTTGATAATCATTAATCAAAATCAGGAATTGAGCAAGTGAGTTTCGACCGAATGAAATCTCGGCGAAACTCGCATTGCGTCGAGTGAAACCAATTCATGATAGTCGCCAAATTGAATTGAGGTTTGAATGGAACAAGTTTCGATCGAAAGTAGTTGATAAGAAGGGCTTTCGATCGAAAGGAATTGGAGGACAAGATTCGGGCGAAAGCCATACAAAAATAGGAATTCAATGGGATGAAATTAATCGGGCGAAACTAGGGTTTAGGATATATCAATTTTGCTTTTATTGAATTGGGCGAGACCTTGCAATCGATTGACTTTCGCCGAGCTTAACATGTAAGAATTGAAATATTATAAGTTAGAAATTTCCTAAGGATCGAGACTTAGGTGGAATTGAGCCAATTGTTGCTTCGATCGAAACCCAACCCTAAAATTAACACACTTTCGCCGAGCACATATGATTTAGAACAAATTAATTCTAACATGACTTAGCATAGAAATCCAATGACTTGGGAAATTTAATAAGGCAAATCAATTGACTTGGAGTCTAGGAAATTGATACAAGTCCAAATAAGTAGCGTAACGGAAATTAATTATTTTGACAAGTTAACTAAGGAAACAATGTGCTAATACTCCAATAATTTTATTTAAAGGTCGTACCTTAGGAGCAAACGGGGAGAATACTAGTTACGCTCGGACGACAGGTAAGTAGAAGTCCAACTACGACACACAACTTGTTTTACGTGCCTAATTTGCGTGATTACGTGCTTATATGGTTTCATGACTTCGTAAATTGATTTAAGTATTTAAACGTGGTAAGTCTACGTTGCATTTACCTGTATCTGCATATGCATACTCACGTGCACACACAAACTCGTGAGGAAGGGTTGTGGGATTGAGTGTGCGTAATGATGTGTCGCTTGTACGCGACGAGGACTTGCCGATGTGGGCAAGTGTGTCGACTCGTAGTTGAGTCGGGGGCTGTCTCCTATGCTACCAGGGCGGCGTTTTAGCGTCGTCGTACTATTATTGTAGATATATATATTGATATCCTGTGGATAGGATTTGGGCATGGCCCGTGGCGGTAAGGTGCGACCTGGAGGGTGCGACCTGAGGGTGTAAGCGAAACAGGGTGGAACCCTGGTGTAGGCTACCTCAGCGTGGGCTACCAGCGTGAGCGACCGCCGGACAGTCGGGGACGACCGGGATTATATGGCGACCTAGGGGAACGATGTGCATCCTAGGGTTCGGCCATCCGGCGTGGACCGCTGTCGTGTTGTCCCTGAGGGACGTGAGCTCTTGTGGTGCATAGTGAGATTAGCCGAGGGCCCTGAGTGACATTAGTTTGAGTACGTTGGTACGACTGATATATGCATCGGCGTGGTTCGCCTTTGCGAGTGTTATATGCATCGGCGCGGTTTGCCTTTGCGAGTGTATATGCATCGGCGCGGATTGCCGTTGCGGGGGAGTGACACATGCACACATGCATGATTTCTACTTACTGAGCCTCGGTGGCTCATTCCTTACGTTGTGTGTTGTAGGCACCGGCGATCACGGTATGTGACCGCGTTTTGAAGGCAAGGCCAATCTTTTGGAGCTTCGTGCTGCTTTTGGGGTGGACGTGTGTGTGTGGATGACGACCTGTGAGGCCGGGCGCATAGGAGCTTTTGCTGTGCCGACACACCTTCGCCGTTGTAGTTAGACCATGTCTGGAACTTGATGTTCGGCATGCATTCTTTTGTCTTGTACAGAACGATGTTTCATTTCGTAAATGAAAAATGAAAAATTTGTACGCATTTTCGGTGCACTTCTTTATTTGCAAATTCGCTAGGCACGTAGAAATGCGCTAAGTTAGGCGGTTAGGAAGTCGGGGCGCCACAGGGTGGTATCAGAGCTTCGGTCACAGGTTCTGTAGACTGTCCACACACACACACCCAAAAGAGCGGAAGCGGCCTTGCAAGTAAGTGTTAAGTCTATGTGAATTTCTATGTTGTATAATTTATTGGCCATAGGACAATCAGGATAGGGTATAAAGATGGTAAGAACGAGAGGAGAGTCGAGTGGTGGAGACGATCAGAACAGGGGAAACACGGCCCCTCCCGACAATCGGGACGCGACGATCTTCCAGTTAACGGAATTAGTCCGTCAGCAGTCGGCGCAGATCCAACAACTGATCCAGCAGAATACTGCTAATGCTGGACCAACTCAGGCGGAAAGGACTGAGGTGGTGGGAGAACGATTCCGAAGGTTAAACCCACCGACCTTCGAGGACACAGCTGATTCGACAGCGGCTGAAGACTGGTTGAGGACTCTTGAGAGCATGTTCGTTTATAGCAGGGTCCCGGAGGCAGAAAAGGCCCTCTGTGCTGCGTTCCTACTACGAGGGAGCGCAGGACACTGGTGGGACACCATCATGGTGTTGGAGAACCCCGCTACAATGAGCTGGGAAAGATTCAAGGAATTGTTCAGGGGCAAGCAAGTACCTCACCGCCCCGATTCGAGCACAGCGCCTGAACGAATTCATCAATCTCAGGCAGGGGCCCATGACAGTGGCCGAGTATATAAGGAAGTTTGAGCAGCTGTCCAGGTTTGCTGCTCACATGATCAGCACGGAAGCTCTTAAAGTCGAACGCTTTCTGGAGGGATTGAAGCCCGAGCTCTATAGGGATGTGAGCATGGCGGGAATACAGGGAGCTACTTACTCTCAGGTGGCAGAGAGAGCTATGGTTGCTGAACAGGCGGAAGCCAGAATCTTGAGGGCACAAGAAGCCAAACGCAAATTCGCGCAAATGCAAGGAGCGCAATGGAGCGGAGGAGACCAGAAACGGCAGTTCGTGCCTAAAGGGGGCAAGAAGAAATTTCAGAACAGGCCTCCTCAACAGCCTCAGGGGATGATGAATAGACCCCCGAACCCAAATCAGAACCAGGGAGCAGCGCCGGCTCCAAATTGCCAGAGGTGTGGGAAAAGGCACTTTGGAAACTGCAACATGCAAGTCAACACCTGCTTTAGATGTGGGAAGTCGGGCCACTTTGTGAGACAGTGCCCGGAGGGTGCTTCGGGAAATCAGACTGGGAGTCAGGCAGGACCTCAAATGGTGCCAGTTCGGGTGTACACCATCACATCCGAGGAAGCAGAGAACAATCCGGAGGTGGTAGCAGGTACCCTACTGATCCACCAAACTCCCACGTGCGTTCTAGTAGATTCCGGGGCGACCCACTCGTTTGCGTCTGTGAAATATGTGATGAAACTCGGGATAACGCCTGAGCGAGTAGATTATGAGTATAGCGTAGCAATTCCAAGCGGGGCACCAACTAGGACTAGTCAAATATTAAGAAATTGCCCAATCCTAGTCGGTAGTAGAGAATTACCTGTAGACCTGATAGTCATCCCGATGGACGACTACGAGGTGATCCTCGGGATGGACTGGCTCTCGAAGTACGGAGCAGTGATAGACTGTAACCGTAAAGTGGTTACGTTCAGTTTAGAAGGGGAGGAACCTTTAACCTTCAAGGGGACAACGAAGAGGAGAGGCACTCCGAGGATATCAGCCTTAAAAGCTCAGCGATTAGTCAACTCAGGATGTGAGGCATACCTGGTGTTCGCGCTGAAGGCAGAAGAGAATACCCCCACGAAACTCGAAGACGTACCCGTGATTAAGGAATTCTCCGACGTATTCCCGGAGGACTTGCCGGGATTACCCCCAGACAGAGAAATCGAGTTTACAATTGACCTGGTGCCGGGAGCAGCACCAGTGTCCAAGGCTCCATATCGCTTAGCGCCAACCGAATTAAAGGAGTTGAAGGAGCAAATAGATGAACTCCTACAAAAAGGATTCATTCAGACCAGCTTTTCTCCCTGGGGTGCGCCAGTCCTATTCGTACGAAAGAAAGACGGCTCGATGAGACTGTGCATAGACTACAGAGAGTTGAACAAGCTGACGGTTAAGAATAAGTATCCACTACCCCGAATAGACGACCTCTTCGACCAACTACAAGGCGCCACAGTATTTTCTAAGATCGACTTGAGGTCGGGGTACCATCAACTGAAAATCCGCAAAGAAGACATTCCCAAAACGGCGTTCAGTACCAGATACGGGCATTTCGAATTTTTGGTTATGCCCTTTGGACTGACGAACGCACCGGCGGCCTTCATGGACCTAATGAACCGGGTGTTCGAAGCTTATCTAGACAAGTTCGTGATCGTGTTCATAGATGACATCCTCGTCTACTCCAAGACGAAGGAGGAGCACGAACAACACCTACAAGTAGTACTCGGAGTATTGAAGGAAAAGCAGCTGTACGCCAAATATAAGAAGTGTGAATTTTGGCTGAATCAAGTAGCGTTCTTGGGACACATCGTCTCGAGAGCGGGAATCTCGGTGGACCCGAGCAAGATAGAAGCAATTAGTGACTGGCCGCCGCCGACTAACGTAACGGAAGTACGGAGCTTCCTAGGCTTAGCAGGCTACTATAGGAAATTCATCAAGGATTTCTCTAGAATCGCCTCTACGCTGACAAGGTTGACCAAGAAGAACACGCCTTTTCTATGGAACGAGGAGTGTGAACGAAGCTTCCAAGAACTGAAAAAGCGGCTTACTACAGCCCCAGTACTAACGATACCCACGGGAACAGGAGGGTTCTCAGTGTATAGCGATGCCTCGAAGAATGGGTTAGGATGCGTACTGATGCAGAACGGTAACGTGGTGGCTTACGCCTCACGACAACTAAAGGAGTACGAAAAGAACTACCCTACACACGACTTGGAGCTTGCTGCGGTGGTTTTCGCTCTCAAGATTTGGAGGCACTACTTGTATGGAGAGAGATACGAAATCTACACCGACCACAAGAGTTTAAAGTATTTCTTCACCCAGAAGGAACTCAATATGAGACAAAGACGGTGGCTGGAATTGGTGAAAGACTATGATTGTGTGATCAACTACCACCCAGGGAAGGCGAACGTGGTAGCAGATGCACTAAGCCGGAAATCAGTAAGCGCGGAACTTCAACGACTCGACGTGGAAGTCGTACCATTGGGAGAAGTCGAGGTGAAGTTAGCAGCTCTGACTCTGCAACCAACGCTACTGGAGCAGATCAAAAAGGCACAAGAAAACGACGAGTTTTACCTGAAAACCAAGGGAGCGCAGACTGAGCAGTCGACGACGGACTTCGCATTTCGGGACGACGGAAGCTTAAACTACAAGAGCAGATTGTACGTTCCGAACGACGCGGACCTCAGACGAGTCATAATGACAGAAGCACATACCACGCCATATTCGATACATCCGGGGGCTACGAAGCTATATAGGGATCTAAGGACTAACTACTGGTGGCCGGGAATGAAAAAGGACGTAGCGACGTTCGTGAGCCAATGCCTCACTTGCCAGCAAATCAAAGCAGAACACCAGCGGCCGGCTGGGACACTACAACCTTTACCAATCCCAGAGTGGAAATGGGACAATATAACGATGGATTTCGTGAGCGGATTGCCAAGGAATGCGAAAGGACACGACGCAATCTGGGTAATTGTAGACCGACTTACGAAATCTGCCCATTTTCTGCCGATAAGTACAACATTTACCATGGAGCGGTATGCAGAATTATACATCCAAGAGATAGTAAGACTCCATGGGACACCCTTAACGATAGTTTCAGACCGCGATTCACGGTTTCTATCTAAATTCTGGACAAGTTTACAAAAGGCCATGGGGACAAGGTTGGCATTTAGCACAGCATATCATCCGCAAACGGACGGCCAATCCGAGCGGACGATCCAAACACTGGAAGATATGCTACGAGCTTGCGTACTTGATTTCAAAGGCAACTGGAGCAAGTACCTTCCACTTGTAGAATTCTCGTACAACAATAGCTATCAAGCTACAATTGGAATGGCTCCGTATGAAGCCTTGTACGGACGGAAGTGCAGGTCCCCAGTGCATTGGGATGAAGTAGGTGAACGGGCGATGTTAGGCCCAGACATGATACGGGAAATGACGGAAATTATTACGATGATCCGAGAAAGAATGCGCACGGCGCAGAGTAGACAGAAGAGTTATGCGGATCGGAGACGTAGACCGCTAGAATTCGAGGTGGATGATTGGGTCTTTGTGAAGATATCACCGATGAAGGGAGTCAAAAGGTTCGGAAAGAAGGGAAAACTAAGTCCGAGATACATCGGCCCCTTCAAGATAATAAAGAGAGTTGGTGAAGTGGCTTACCAACTAGAACTACCAGCGTCGTTGTCACAAGTACACGATGTATTCCATGTTTCCACATTGCGGAAGTATATCGCTGACCCAAGCCACGTGGTGGTAAATGACTCACTGCACCAACACTTGAAACCAGACCTGAGTTATGAAGAAACTCCCGTGGAAATATTGATGCATGAGACGAAGAGGCTTAGGAACAAAGAGATTCCTCTAGTAAAAGTTCTGTGGCGGAATCAGTCAGTGGAGGAAGCCACGTGGGAACGCGAGGATGAGATGAAAACCCACTATCCTGAATTGTTCCGAACGGGCTGATTTCGGGGGCGAAATCCTCCTTAAGGGGAGGAGGATGTAGCACCCGGGTTCCCCGTAAGTCTTTAGGGTCAATAAATTAGCGAAAATATGATTTTGTGCTTTACGTGCATTGTATGATTTACGTGCATTAATGCGACTTATGTGCCTTAAGTGCTTGTGAGACCTAGACGTCTCGTGGAAATTTATTCGGGTCACCTGATACTCGAATTTATTAGAATTTCGAAAATAGACCAAGAAAAGACTAGGCTATGTGTAAAGTGGTAAAGTTAAGTCTCAATTGGCCTAGAATTGAAAAATTAGGCCCAACAAGGACCAAAAGGGAAAGGTTGGGACAAATACCCCTAAATCGAGGGATATTTTGTTACTTAGGCTTGAGCCAATTAAATCCCACTTAGAGAACAGTTTCAAGTCCACAAACCCTTAGTCAATTACCAACGTGATAACGAGCAAGAAAGGTGAAGGAGTCGAGAGCCAAAATCAAACCAAGAGCACTCCCACTAGCTAAGGATTTCGAGATCTGTAAGTGAAATACCCTCCCTAAGCTTTAATTTCGTATTATAGGAGTAGATGAAGGTTATAAATGGCATTAAAAGCAAGTGGTTGGAGAAGATCTCGAAAACCCTAAATGCGAGATAAAACTCGTGTTAATGTCCCGATTCGAAACCGATATTTAGGGTTAATGGAACTAGGATAACAGTTTTAAGAGAATACCATACGATTTAGGTAGCAGATAGGTATATGATACAGAAGCTTCGACTGGAAATGGGGAAGAAAACAGTTTCGATGGGAAGAACACTCTCGATCGAAAGTGGAAAATTCAATTTCAGTGTTTTGGGCGATAGGACTCATGAGTCTAAGGTCCAAATTGAATTAATTTTGAATAGTAAATCCAATAAGTGGTGAGTTTCGATCGAAACTCAACCCCAAATCCATGCAATCGATCGAAAGTGGCCAAACCCTTTGCATGGTTTCGATCGAAACCTACATGACGTCAATGATGACATAAGACACGGCGAAACACTATCTCAATTGGAATTGGAATCGAGCGAAACCCTAGAATCAATTGAAATTAGCTAGTTAAATAGGGTTTCGACCGAAAGAGATCTCGGCGAAACTCCTCAATGTACATGCAACGTCGGGCGAAACTAACACTTGATAATCATTAATCAAAATCAGGAATTGAGCAAGTGAGTTTCGACCGAATGAAATCTCGGCGAAACTCGCATTGCGTCGAGTGAAACCAATTCATGATAGTCGCCAAATTGAATTGAGGTTTGAATGGAACAAGTTTCGATCGAAAGTAGTTGATAAGAAGGGCTTTCGATCGAAAGGAATTGGAGGACAAGATTCGGGCGAAAGCCATACAAAAATAGGAATTCAATGGGATGAAATTAATCGGGCGAAACTAGGGTTTAGGATATATCAATTTTGCTAAATTGAATTGGGCGAGACCTTGCAATCGATTGACTTTCGCCGAGCTTAACATGTAAGAATTGAAATATTATAAGTTAGAAATTTCCTAAGGATCGAGACTTAGGTGGAATTGAGCCAATTGTTGCTTCGATCGAAACCCAACCCTAAAATTAACACACTTTCGCCGAGACACATATGATTTAGAACAAATTAATTCTAACATGACTTAGCATAGAAATCCAATGACTTGGGAAATTTAATAAGGCAAATCAATTGACTTGGAGTCTAGGAAATTGATACAAGTCCAAATAAGTAGCGTAACGGAAATTAATTATTTTGACAAGTTAACTAAGGAAACAATGTGCTAATACTCCAATAATTTTATTTAAAGGTCGTACCTTAGGAGCAAACGGGGAGAATACTAGTTACGCTCGGACGACAGGTAAGTAGAAGTCCAACTACGACACACAACTTGTTTTACGTGCCTAATTTGCGTGATTACGTGCTTATATGGTTTCATGACTTCGTAAATTGATTTAAGTATTTAAACGTGGTAAGTCTACGTTGCATTTACCTGTATCTGCATATGCATACTCACGTGCACACACAAACTCGTGAGGAAGGGTTGTGGGATTGAGTGTGCGTAATGATGTGTCGCTTGTACGCGACGAGGACTTGCCGATGTGGGCAAGTGTGTCGACTCGTAGTTGAGTCGGGGGCTGTCTCCTATGCTACCAGGGCGGCGTTTTAGCATCGTCGTACTATTATTGTAGATATATATATTGATATCCTGTGGATAGGATTTGGGCATGGCCCGTGGCGGTAAGGTGCGACCTGGAGGGTGCGACCTGAGGGTGTAAGCGAAACAGGGTGGAACCCTGGTGTAGGCTACCTCAGCGTGGGCTACCAGCGTGAGCGACCGCCGGACAGTCGGGGACGACCGGGATTATATGGCGACCTAGGGGAACGATGTGCATCCTAGGGTTCGGCCATCCGGCGTGGACCGCTGTCGTGTTGTCCCTGAGGGACGTGAGCTCTTGTGGTGCATAGTGAGATTAGCCGAGGGCCCTGAGTGATATTAGTTTGAGTACGTTGGTACGACTGATATATGCATCGGCGTGGTTCGCCTTTGGGAGTGTTATATGCATCGGCGCGGTTTGCCTTTGCGAGTGTATATGCATCGGCGCGGATTGCCGTTGCGGGGGAGTGACACATGCACACATGCATGATTTCTACTTACTGAGCCTCGGTGGCTCATTCCTTACGTTGTGTGTTGTAGGCACCGGCGATCACGGTATGTGACCGCGTTTTGAAGGCAAGGCCAATCTTTTGGAGCTTCGTGCTGCTTTTGGGGTGGACGTGTGTGTGTGGATGACGACCTGTGAGGCCGGGCGCATAGGAGCTTTTGCTGTGCCGACACACCTTCGCCGTTGTAGTTAGACCATGTCTGGAACTTGATGTTCGGCATGCATTCTTTTGTCTTGTACAGAACGATGTTTCATTTCGTAAATGAAAAATGAAAAATTTGTACGCATTTTCGGTGCACTTCTTTATTTGCAAATTCGCTAGGCACGTAGAAATGCGCTAAGTTAGGCGGTTAGGAAGTCGGGGCGCCACACACACACTCGAAGGTCACCCGAAGGAATCTTCTCTTTCTCAGTGTGGCCTCCACGCGGGTGCTTCACGCTGGTAGCAACCACCGAGGCCACTGACCTCGGAGATCACCCGAAGGCATCTTCTCTCCGGGTAGTGCTTTACACGCTAGAAGGTCACCCGAAGGCATCTTTCCTTACTTAGCGTGTGCCCCGGGCCGCATCCTCTAGGTTGTACTTCCCGCATACGGGGTATTCCCCAGGCCTTAAAGGCTGCATAGGGGAAGCCGTGACTCTTCATTCGAGTCGACACAAATGCCAATATCGGCGAATATACATCGCACACAGGCGATCTTATGCACGCTCATACCTCGCTCCTTACGTACTACTCATGCGTGCAAGTGCTCATGCTATGCTCATGTACATATGCAAATCATACTATCATGCATAGAAATAAATCATATCATACGTACGCATTTCATAGAAAATACACGAGCACGTAATTCACATAATTGGACGCAGGCAAGTTACGTGTCGTAGTTGAATTTCTACTTACCTGTCTTCCGAGCGAAATTAGTATTTTTCCCCGTTCGCTCCTAATGTAAGACCTTTAAGCATGAATAATATCGTATCAGTATTTCTCCTTTGTAAATTAATTAGATTAAACTAATTTATCTAACTTATTGATTTAGCTAGTCTACGCTAGTTTCAAGTCTGGACTACCCTTGCCCAATAAATTCCTAAGTAAAGTTAGTATCAAATTCATGACTTAGGAAATTCGGCGAAAGTTAGAAATTGAAATTGTATTCGCCCGATTTAACCTAGCATGGATTCATCCGATTTCACTTCCATGCAATTTGCTCGATTTCTCCTTATACACATCGCCCGATTTGTGCTTTAATTAACTTAGTTTCGGCAAATTCCTAATCATGCAAAATAGCCCGATTTCTTCAAGGATGGCAGATCGTCCGATTTGCAAATCGCCGTGCTATTTCATCATCACGACGTCATCCCGAAATCGTGCATGGAATGGAAATTGCTTTCGGTCGATTTGGGGTTTTCATTGGATGGAAATCGCCCGATTCTTGAGTGTTGAGCTTCTCTTCGGCGATTTGTTCTCCAAGTGCCACGTGGAGTGTTTATTTATTTCGCCCGATTCCAACATGGAATGCTAGCAGCGAATTGGTCGATTTTGCATTATGCATGAAATCGCCCGATTTCACACATGCATGCTCAACATTTCGCCCGATTTCACGCGTGAAACTCTTAAGGCATTTCGCCCGATTTGTGATCTTTAAAGGATGGAAATCGCCGTGCCTTTTCATCAGCATGACGTCATCCCGATTCCATGCATGTAGTAGAAACTATTTTCGGTCGATTTGAGGGTTTGCAAGGGTGGAAATCGTCCGATTTCTATCTTGCATGAAATCGCCCGATTTAGGGTTTTAATATCCCGCAAATCGCCGAGTTCTTCTTGAACTTAATTCGCCCGATTTCTAGGGTTTCTTAAGCTAGGTCTCGGCGATTTATTCTCCTAGTGCCACGTGGTGTTTTTGTTCATTTCGCCCGATTTTAGGTTTGAGACACTCCAAATCGCCGAGATCATCTAGGGCTTAAATCGCCCGATTTGTCATGCAATTACAATCGCCCGATTTATTACTTTATTTCCCCGATTCCATCAAACCCTAAGTCATCTACCCGAAATCACATCCATCATTCCAGAATTTCTAAGTTCTAAGGTTCCCTTCTTCCCCAAAGTCATCCCTTTCCGAATTAGAATCATCCCAAGCTAAGTTAGGAACCATAGACAACACGTTAAACTACCTCATCTCTTAGTTTCTTTCGTTAAAACCCTAAATCCAAGTGCACACCCTAAATTAGTGCTTTTGCCGTCAATAATACATGTGAATTCCTAGCCTTAGTCACGAATTTAGCTAAATAATCTTTAGTGTAAGAATCGAAATGGTTTAAGGGATCTCCGTTACTTACTAATTTCGAAGTCCCAAGCTAGTTTGAGGTGTGCTTTGCGTTGAAATCCTCTCGGCTCCTTTCCTTCTCCTTTCTTTCTATTTCGTTGGTTCTTGAGTGGTGTTATGGGTTTTTGAATTGTTTATTGGATATTTATCTTAGGCATGGAAGAAAAGGTACTAGAGTTGGCGTGCGTTTCCCTTGATTCATGGAAATTTGTCTCCTAAGTTGGTATTCCTTGAATTGGGTCTATGGTTAGATATTAGCCCAATTTTAATATTTCATAATCCCATACATTTCTTAGCCTATTTGATGCTTCATGGTCCAATAAAATCCTAGTCCATATTTCCAGGTGCCATTTCCGAAAATTTGCCCTTCCAAATTAGGGTTCATAATGGACCCAAAGTCCTTCGGACTTAATTGCACATAATTCACGTGGCATTTGCGAGCATAAAATTCATAACATCGCATACGCATATATCATATACGAAATTAACGTAAAATCACATAAAGCATACACGTAATTTATTGGCCGACCTAATTTCCGGGGATCGGGGTCCTACATCAAACCACATTGGGGAAATGCAACTGTTATGATGATTCAGAGTAAGGACCTCTCCAACACCTCCATTCATGCTCTCTACGACAGCCTATCTGCCTATGCTCCATACGTGCAACCTCAGTCTAACAACACTCGAGTCGATCCGCTGGCTCTCCTCTCAAACAAGACTACCGAACGATCTTCCATCTCTAAGGCCAAACAGAACAAAGGGAAGCTACCAGCTGTTGTATCTGATGCCTCTTCAGGATCCGAAGCTGATACAAAATCGGATGAAGATGTTCGTGATCTACGCAAACAACTGGCAATGCTCACAAAGATGGTCACAAAGAAGATCGGGAAGAAATCCTCATCCTCCTCCAATCGTCAAAGAACCTTTAGCGGCAGCAAAAAGACCACTCCCACGGAAGAATCAAAACCGATAAAGAAAGAGGAGGACTCAGCACCTCAAAAGTCTGTGAAGTGCTTTCGATGTGGAAAGACAGGCCACTTTGCCAAGGAATGCCACGCCCCACGCGTGAAGGACTCAGGCTACTACGACCGTAAGGCCAGAATGACCCGCAAAATGGAAAGTGGCAAAGTTCTGCTTACTGAAGAAGCTGAATGGGTGAACGACACTTCAGAAGACGAGGAGCCTCAGGATGAAGATTGCTGCATGGCAAGGCTGGTCGAACATGACGGAGACGAAGAGATGACCAACACCGATGAGAACGCAGCTAAGACTCCTACCAACGCCGAGTCAGAGGTACGAATCTCGCAACTCGATGATGTGTTCAATCACCGTCATACTATTAAAAAACCCACCATAGACGCTATGGAGTATGAAGAACTTAAGCTAAAATTTGAAAACAACTATGCATTACTTAGTTTAAAAATAGAAGAGCTTGCTTGTGCAAACGAACGTCTAACGGCCTCTATAGCGTTAGTCAAACGTCTTGAAAGCAAGAATAAGCAAAGCGAGAATAAGGTGAAGGAAACCACTCTGGCCATCAGTTCATGCGAAACATCTCGTCTCCTAACTGCATCCCAATATGAACTACTTACCAAGGAAAGAACTAGGCTATACCGAAAGGTGAAAGAACTTGAAGAGCAACTTCACCTTAGAAACGAAAACTCACGCATCTTATGCCTATTGAACCAACCAGTTGAAACAGAATTCTACAACGCCCGGGAGGGGAAATCGGACTGTCTAGCAATTGCAATCCCACACCGCTAACAGTTAAAAGATATAACATGTGCAACACTACGTTCCTGCAAACAAGAAATGGTGCTCCCCCGCAGCTTAAGCCATTTGTGAGATCATCCTCCGCTGTCATCTCAGAAGAAACAAGAGAACAAAACATTCATTGGGCAGAAATCGCGTATGACTACACAGAATTGAATAATAGAGATAAGACTAAGATATCCTCACTCTCGGAGGATGTCGAAACCTTACTCCCAAACAAAGAACAGGAAGTTGCTTTCCAAGATGTGCTCTCTCGCACCTACATCCCAAAGAAACTACTACTCATAGCAGAACTAGAACGACAACTAGAAGTAGAAAGGAAGGCCTTTGCAAAAGAGCGAGATGAACTACTTAGCAAAATCTACACACTAGAAAAATTTCCCAATACGAACTATCCCTCTACATCGAGTCAAGTACCCGATTCTCAAACATGCAAATGTAAGAGGACGGCGAAAATGACTCCTGAAGCTGACATATGTTCTAACACTAACTCTAGTATTCTTATGGATACAGGGAATGTGAGTTCGACGTCTCTGGAAGGCAGTTCGTATCAAATAAAGGAGAACCCGCTCTTCGATGACAAGAAGAAAAAACCATCCTATATTCGTCCTTCCTCTCTATGTACTGAATCCGACTATCCAAAGGTCGTAGACAATTATGTTGCCAAAACTTATCTTTCTTTCACCAAACTTATGTCTATGTGCTGCTGCAATGATTTTGTTCTCCCACGATTTCATGAATATGAAACACATGAACACGCAACCCTCAGACCTCGCAAGCGAACCTTCTCTACGACGCCACTGAATTCTCCCATCTCCCCTAAACCTAAGGTCAAGCGAAAACGTCTCTCGTCGTCAAACGCAAACTCACCTACTACTCGAAAGCCAAAGGCGACCAAAACCGAAGCACGAAAACAACAACCACATTACTCACGCCAATTCATGTATAAGGCGCCATACATGCAAGCACAAGTTAGGAAAATATGGGTTAGAAAAACCATAATCCCGCCTCATCAAACAAACGATAAAGGGAAAGCTAAATTAGAATCAACACAATCTGATTTAGTAACCACATTTCCCATTAAGCGCATAAAAACTTTACATATATCACAAGAATGTCCCGTCCGAAAACGGGGACCCAATGTTTGCTGATGATTGTAGGTCTGTCATGTGTGGTATCTAGACTCGGGTTGCTCCACACACATGACGGGGAACAAGGAGCTGTTGAGCAACTTCTCCGAGCGCTATCTCGGAAGGGTCTCCTTCGGAAACAGTCAAATGGCGCCAATTCTCGGAACTGGTGATCTCGTCCATGACAAACTGACGATCAAGGGCATCTCTTACGTTGAGGGTTTGAGCTACAATCTCTTCAGCATTGGTCGTTTCTGCGACAAAGGATACAAGGTTCTCTTCGAATCTGACATCTGCAGCATTATAGATGCCTCGGGACTGCCACTTCTTTCTGGAACGCGCACGTCTCACCTCTACGTACTCAATCTCACGACCTCTCGACCAGTATGCCTTCTCTCTCGGGCTGCACCTAAGTTGAATGATCTATGGCACCGACGTCTTTCACATCTCAATTTCAAGACTATCAACAAACTGCGTCAGAATAAACTCGTCAACGGTCTACCCCAACTAACATATCATAAGGAACACCTCTGCTCTGCCTGTGAATTGGGGAAGATGAAGCGATCGTCTCACATATCCAAGGAAACACCGTCCTCTAAGCTCATCCTCGAGCTCTTACATATGGATCTATGTGGCCCAATGCCTACGGCCACACTCGGAGGAAGACGGTATATTCTTGTGATTGTCGACGATTTTTCACGCTACACATGGACGAAACTCATTCGTACAAAGAATGAAGTTCCTGATATAATTATCGAGTTTGTTGTTACGTCCCAAACTCTCCATCAACAGAAGGTTCGGATTATCAGAACTGACAACGGAAATGAGTTTAAGAATAAGAAACTCGGTGATTTCTATGCCACTCAGGGCATCACCCAGCAATTCTCAGCTGTGAAGACACCGGAACAGAATGGTGTCGTTGAGCGTAAGAATAGAACACTAGTTGAAGCAGCCAGGACTCTCCTCATCCAATCCGGCCTTCCTCACTCTCTTTGGGGCGAAGCTATTCAAACAGCCTGTTACACGCAGAACCGGGCTTCCATCCACAAGAGATTCAACCGCACCCCATACGAGATGTTGAACAACCGTCGTATACCAGATATATCTTATCTAAGGGTTTTCGGATGCCGATGTTTTGTTGCCAACGGTCGCCAACATCTTGGGAAGCTTGATCCAAAAGCACTCGAAGGAATCTTTGTTGGTTATTCGCTAAACTCGAAGGCATACAGAGTCTATCTTAAGGAGAAACGATCTGTCATTGAGAGCACAAATGTCACCTTTGACGAAAGCGAAGGCGACCTCATGGCTTCTGCTCATATTAGTCCAGAACCAGGTCTTCTACAGTCGTTGACAAAAGGTCAACCTTCAACGGCGGGAACTTCCTCATCTGAGGGCAACTCTGGTGAACTGGATCTTGATCTACTTTTCGAGTACTTCTATCCAGTTCCCAAGACTCCCGCCGCCACCACTGAACCTACCGCTGCACCCACTCCACCTACACCACCAGCTATCGGCAATGACGTCGTCCCTCCAAACTTGGATGCACTCAATCTCAATGAAGATGACATTTTACCTAACCCTGGGAACATTGCTGATCCTGATGCTGAACCCTCTCAATCCATTACGGTTGAGATCTCTTCTTCGGACACCGGACCCCAATCTAATGAGCCTCCAATAGACACAAATGCGGCTAGCTCCTCACAGACCAATCTACCACTCTGGGCTCGGTCTCATCCTACAGACCAGACTATTGGGGACCCCACATCCGGTGTTTCGACACGTTCGGCTACGATGAATGAAAGTCTGTTCGCTTGCTACCTCAGTCAAGCCGAACCATCACGAGTAGCTGAAGCTCTCAATGATCCTGATTGGCTGATTGCAATGCAGGAGGAAATAAATCAGTTTGAACGCTTACAAGTCTGGGAACTCGTACCACGCCCTTACAACAGATCCATTATCGGCACGAAGTGGATCTTCAAGAACAAAAAGGACGAAGACGGTGTTGTCATCCGCAATAAAGCAAGACTTGTGGCTAAGGGGTACAACCAACAAGAAGGCATCGACTACGATGAAACTTTTGCCCCAGTCGCCAGGATCGAAGCAATACGAATTTTCCTTGCCTTTGCCGCTCACAAGAACTTTAATGTCTACCAAATGGATGTGAAGACTGCATTTCTGAATGGATTTCTCAAAGAAGAAGTGTACGTTGATCAACCTGAAGGGTTCTTGAGCGAAGAGTTTCCTCATCACGTATATCGACTCTACAAGGCTCTCTACGGACTAAAACAGGCTCCCCGAGCTTGGTACGACGTCCTTTCAGATTTCCTCGTTCAGTCTGGATTCAAGAAAGGATCTCTGGATACAACCCTCTTCACCAAGCGGAGTGACCCTGACATCATGATTGTACAGATTTATGTCGATGACATCATTTTTGGATCGACTGAACCACAACTGTGTGAAGAGTTCGCAGAATTGGTGAAAGAAAAATTCGAAATGAGTATGATGGGCGAGCTAAATTTCTTTCTTGGTCTTCAAGTAAAACAACTCCCCGACGGAATCTTCATCAACCAGTCCAAATACATCCATGACATCCTCGAGAAATATGGAATGAAGGATGCTAAGACTGCTGCAACACCTATGTCTCCCTCTGCCCGACCCGACGCGGACCCATCTGGTGCTCCCGTCGACCAAACCGTCTATCGTGGGATAATAGGCTCTCTTCTGTACCTCACTGCTAGTCGACCGGATATCGTTCTCTCGACAGGAATCTGCGCTCGTTTTCAGGCTACACCGAAGGAATCCCATCTCACTGCTGTCAAAAGGATTCTCCGCTATCTCAAAGGAACACCCAATCTGGGTTTGTGGTACCCCACTCGATCGGACTTCAAGCTGGTTGGATTCTCTGACTCGGATTACGCAGGATGCAAGATGGATAGAAAAAGCACCTCTGGAGCTGCACACTTCTTGGGCGGTAAACTCGTGAGTTGGTCGTCTCGAAAACAAAATTGTGTCTCAACTTCGTCGACGGAGGCAGAATATGTCACCGCCGCTAGTTGTTGTTCACAGCTTTTGTGGATGAGAACCCAACTACGAGATTTTAATTTTTATGTTGATAAAATTTCCATTTATTGTGACTCAAAGAGTGCGATTGCGATGACGAGTAATCCAGTACATCACTCGAGAACGAAACACATAGATATTCGTCACCACTTCATCAAAGAACATGTCGAACAAGGGACGATTGAATTGCACTACGTCACAACCGAAGATCAACTGGCCGACATTTTTACAAAACCGTTGGATGTCAAACGATTCCAACACCTTGTGACTATGTTGGGCATGTTGAATCTTCCGTTGTGATCAAGCGACCCTACATGAATTTTGATAAAGTGTACATATTTCCTTTTCCACTTCACTCCAATTTCTATGTGTCTTCTGAATTATGTCGTTTGAGGGGGAGTTTTCGATTAAGGGGGAGCGTCTGATTTTTCCGTTATTTAAAAATGAGTTTTAGATTAATGGGGAGTTGCCTATTTTAAAGTTTGGTCAAACTGAGTCAAAATTGGACCGATTAAAATGTTTAGAGTTGAATTTTTAATTTTCTGGTCAAAAAGGGTCAAAATTCTACCAATTCTGGTCAAAAAGGGTCAAAATTGGACCAATTGAACTTCAAATGGACCCAATTTTGACCAAACCCGCGAAATTCAGCTCAGATGAGGTTTTGACCAAGCCCACGAAATTTCGGCCCGTCAACTCAAAATTCGCATGAACAGTCACCAAAACCCTAAAACCCCAAAACCCTTAACGTTTTTCTTCACAATCATAAAAATCGCAAGAAAATTCAAATTTCGCAACCCCTCTTTTCAAAATTTCGCAACTCCTCGCATCATCGTCGTCGTCCAATCTGCATTCAAAATCCGTTTATCTGCATTCTCCGTCTTCAAAATCAAGCTTTTCGGTATGAATACACGTCAAATAAACCAAGTTCCATTCGTTTTATCCTGTTTTGCCCCGTTTCGATTAAATCTGTTAAAGTTAAAATTAATTTTTCTCGGCTCTGAATCGAACGCGTGTTAGATTTTTGATGTTTAATACCCTCAAATATGCATTGCCCATCCAATTTCGAGTCGATTGAGTCCAGATTATTGCATTTTGGATGAGATTTGAGTAGGTCTAAGGCTAAAATCATTGCGTCGTTTCGCACGATGTCGCACTGTGTTCTTCACCGCGAAAAAATTCTCAGAAAAATTGCTTTAAACGTTAAATTTCGCTGCTACAGTGAGCAAGGTTCCGCGAAAATTTTTTCGAGAAATTTCTTACGTTGAAAATTTTGCTGCTACAGTGACTAAGAAATTGCGAACTTTCGCCCGAGAATTTACATGTGTTAAAATTATTTTTTTCGCTGCTACAGCATGTTAAGTCCCGCGAAAGTTTATCTGAGAATATCTGCATTCAAAATCCGTTTATCTGCATTCTCCGTCTTCAAAATCAAGCTTTTCGGTATGAATACACGTCAAATAAACCAAGTTCCATTCATTTTATCCTGTTTTGCCCCGTTTCGATTAAATCTGTTAAAGTTAAAATTAATTTTTCTCGGCTCTGAATCGAACGCGTGTTAGATTTTTGATGTTTAATACCCTCAAATATGCATTGCCCATCCAATTTCGAGTCGATTGAGTCCAGATTATTGCATTTTGGATGAGATTTGAGTAGGTCTAAGGCTAAAATCATTGCGTCGTTTCGCACGATGTCGCACTGTGTTCTTCACCGCGAAAAAATTCTCAGAAAAATTGCTTTAAACGTTAAATTTCGCTGCTACAGTGAGCAAGGTTCCGCGAAAATTTTTTCGAGAAATTTCTTACGTTGAAAATTTTGCTGCTACAGTGACTAAGAAACTGCGAACTTTCGCCCGAGAATTTACATGTGTTAAAATTATTTTTTCGCTGCTACAGCATGTTAAGTCCCGCGAAAGTTTATCTGAGAATATCTTTTTCCCTCACGACAAAACTTTCTCTGCTACAGTGAGTTTAGCCCCGCGAAATTCTAAAACACTTCACTTCACTTTACATTTTTTCGCATCTTCACTTTTTCGCAACCACAGTGCACAAAAATTTTCTCAGTCCACAAAGCTTTTTCCCTCCGCGAAACATTCATAGAACTTGCGAAAATTTTTCCTTATATGCGAAAATTCATGGATAAACTACATGTGAATGTTCTTTGATACATGCGAAAAATTTGAACAACTTGTGAGATTTCCTAACTTGCGAAATTTTCCATACTTGCGAAATTTTACTCAATCTGCGAAAATTTCTCACGACATGTCTCTGTGCTAAAACTTGCGAAAATTTCTCATTACATGCGAAAAATTTGGACAACTTGCGAGAATTCTTGACATGCGACAATCTTCCAATACATGCGAAATCTTACTCTATCTGCGAAATTTTCTCGGCATGCCTACATATCATAATCTGCGAAAATTTTCCACTACTTACATGCGAAAATTGTCTTCAATTCAAAATTACTAAGTGCTAAATTTTTTTTATTGCATGCGAAAATTCTTTGAACAACAGGCGAGACTTCCTAACTTGCGAAAATTTTCCATGTCTATTTGTTTAGCAAATTTTCTCATCTCACATTAATTCCTACTAATCATATTACAATTACTGTCAAGCGCAGATATGACTGACAAAGATCAAGGCACAATTGAAGCACTTGAGGCGGCTGCAATCCAAAGGGACATTGCTCGCATCGAACTCAACACGCGTCTCTATGTCCCACCACCCGAGCAGATCTTCCCACTAAGTCAATGGGCGGCCCTGATTCCCAACAACTACATGGTGGACCTGCACAGCTTTCGGTGCGATGCCCCCGTCATTGTAGAAATCCTCAAAGGGCACCCACTTCGCCACGCCCTCACACATGGCGAGCCAGAAGCACAGGTGTATCTTCAACAATTCTGGCATACACTGCAGATAGCTGGACCACTCCATCTTGCCAAAAACTTATCCGCCCAAATTGATCAAGAAACGGTGGTCCTTACTCGCAAAATAGTACAAGAAGTGCTTCAACTCCCTGTCTACTCACCCTACGACCCACTACCGACGCACGATCAACTCATTGAAGACATTGATCGACTGGGCTATCAACCAGATAACAAGAAGAAGAAGGGCCCACTTGTCCTCAGTGAAGTCACTACCCGCAACCTACCTCAACCCTGGCGAACACTGTACCTGCTAGTGAACAAGTGCATGTCAGGAAAGCATGCTGGTCAGGACCGCGGAAACCTTCAAATCCTCACCATCCTAACCGGCATCGCCCACAACCGCAAGTACAACTACGCCGACATCATCTGGATGGATCTCGTCGCGATGATCCAACGTCGCGACCGGGAAGTCGCCAAGGGAGTCACAAACCGCTTCGTCCCTTACATGCGGTGGCTCCCAGCCTTCATCAAACACTTCCGCATGCACTCCACCAACATTCGCATGCGGCCGGCAGCAGAACACTTCCTCATCCCCACTGTCGAGAAGTTCGCCAAGAAAAACACTCCGGCGAAAGATCGACACGCCATGATAATCCCGGACGACGTGCTCGCCTACGCCGACCCGACCAACCTGCACGTCCGAGAATACCGTGCCTTCACCGCATCCTTCCGTGAAAGCCCTCACCCACTATCCACTGTCCCTACGGAGCAGATCAACCCCCCTGCTCCTAACCCCGGGACTAGCCAAAACCCCACCACCACCTCCAAAAAGTCATCAAGTCGCGCCGCATCCTCTTCCACCCACGCTTCGAAAAAACGGTCGCGAGAGGATGACGTAAGCCGCCCCACGGAGCGTCGATCGAAACAAAAGCACGATCGACCTCCTCAGCCACAGATAAGCCGAGCCGAACAAATAGGTACAGGAGGTGATGTGTTCACCTCCCGAGTAGAAGTCGTGGCATCTGGCTCAACCACGCAAACGACCCCACCAACCCACTTATCTTCCTCTCTACAGGAAGATATTTCATTGCACGAGGAGCCACGTATACCATCGACATCCCACTTGGAAATGATCGATGTTGAAACAAGCAGTCCCTCGCCTCAGACTGCATCCTCTTCATGCACATCGAGTATAGTGCCCTCACTCCCCATAGTTTCATACATTTCTAGGACACATACACCTTTCACCGCACCACAGAGTCTTCGTGACTCTGTCAGAACGCTCGGTGATGTCTCTGTGACTGAGAGCGGAAGACCTAGTACGGCCAACATCACAACAACCGTGAGCCTAGGCCATCATTCGATTGAGTCCGTCTCATCGATGATGCCAACGGGAAGTCTAAGTGACCCCGTCTTTTCCAGTCATGTGCAAACGGACGACCGATCGGCAATCTTCTCCGATTCGGTGTCAGTTGGAGTTCTTCGTGATTCCAACTTGTTAGATTTACCCCAATTCATCACCGAGACCGTGCTAGAGACACGTCTTCAAGAGTTTGCAAAGACTCTTGAGGTGTCGATTCTCGATAAAGTTTACGCGCGTCTCGATGCGTCCACCGTCGACAAAGGGAAAGGTGTGGCCCCGGAGACGCCACCACCGACTCAAAATGTGGACGCTGAAGCCATTATCTCTGCCATTTCCGCAAAGGAGCTCTTCTACCTCCTACGAGCAAGATTCGAGTCGATGACGGAACTCGACGAGGAGGAACAGCAGATGAAGAGAATGATGACTCAACCCATGACTTGCCGCGCTCAAGGCGAGTCCAGCGGGATCAGGCGCGACGATCAAGACGATGATCAAGATCGCCGCGAGGGGGAGAATAGGCAGCTAGGCCAACAATCCCAAGGACTCATGCACTCGACGCCATCCTCCTCCTCCGGGCCTGAAACAACGCCCGTAACAGAAACCTCACACCCCACTAGCCAAAAATCCTACCTTATTTACCCTGAGTCACTAGCCAAATCACCCTCACCACCACCCACTACCGTCTCCAAAACTCTAATCGTCACATCGGCGTTAGAGACCACCCCCACACCGTCTCCACCCACAGTCTCCGAACCTCTAACTATCACATCAACGTTAGAGGCCACCACCACACCTACACCACCCGACACCCAAATCATCCTTGCCAAAACCATCACCACAACTGAACCACCAGAATCTCCACCACAACCATCCCCACAATCCACAAACTCTTCCGACGCAACACCCTCGCCACCACACAGCGACAGTCCTCTCAACACTGATTCCAACGTAGCTCCCGAGGACGTCTACTGCGCACAGAACGAGATCGAAGCCTACATCTTCAACGATGAATGGCTGTACACACCCGCCGATGCAGTAGCAGCCAGGAAGCTGGTGGAAAACGCTCGACGTCTGCTAATGGAAGCCTCACTAACGCTGATCAACACTGCAGACAACGAGGACGGAGAGGAGTACTACGCTGAACCTGCCGAGCTCGAGAACATCCTACAATTCCAAGCGCAGCAAACTGAGGCCCCTGCTGCTCAAACGGATGTACCCACGGTGGATATACCGGAAGCACCGTGGGAAAACAAAAAGATCACCGCGCCGTTTCAAGAAGAGATCAGGAAGAGGATCTGGCGACGCAAGGAGCAGATCATCACAAGCTTCGACGAATATGAGCTGATGAACATCCAAAATTGGAGCGAGAGAAAGAAGCAGCTCTATCGATGGAGCCTTCTTTTCCACAAATGCACAAAAAGGACGCTATCCGATGAGGAAAACATCGCTCAGGAAATGAATCGGGCCCCCATCTGCAAAGTCACTGACCTCCGCCAAGAGTCCAAAGGACCTATCCATTATCCAGTATTCACAGTAATGAGGCAGGATGAGAGCTACTGTGAAGTCAGTGAGGCGGACTTCAAGTTTCTGCGCCTGGGCGACCTGTACAGCATGCTGGAATCCATGAAGCAGTTCAGACTCGTCCTCAGAAGTTCTGGACATCTCGTACGTGTTGAACCGGTCACCATGGGATATGTGGCTCTCAAACGCCACATGCTCCGACAGGTCAGATTCTTCGCCACCCACGATCTGCAGATGGAGGTGGAGCACAACCTGAAGAAGGTGAATCTGACTCGCCCATCTTTCAAGAATGCGGACGACTACCGAGAGGGCGATGTGATCGATGGAGATGATCCAGCGGTCGCCTACTCGAACTACAAAGGAAATATGAGGTTGCTGCGCTGCTCCGAAGTGGCAAAATTCTCGGATGGAACGCTTACCATCATCCAAGACAAACTCATGAGGATTCGCCGCATCCTTTCGGAAGAAGATCCCCTCTGCCGATCCAAGTTCGCGAAGTTCATCGACGCTATAGCAGATCGAATGGTTCTTCGAAGGAATCTCCGCGCCTTCGAGTTCAAGCTAGGACTTCGCGAAACACTCACCCGCTAATCCACCACCACGACGCCCAAGATCCAAGACTCCCAACAATTGACACAAAGGGGGAGATTGTTTGGATATTTAATTGATTGTGTCAATAGTTTAAGTCTTAGGATTTATTTTGTAATTATCCTTTAGCTTAGGCTTAGGACTATAATGTAATTATTTTATACTTAGTGATTGGGCCTTAATATACCTAGGGTTAATGTGGTATATAAGGTTTTACCAACTCACTTTTGAAGGCAATCAAAGATAAAAGGCTTATCCAAATTTTCACACAATACACACACTCAAAGGTGAGAATACTCCCTTTTCATTCCATTAAAGCCCCTTTGATTCCTTGTTTGGTGCAATCGGGACCAACATATTCTACTACATTTATTTTTGTAAATTACATCTCTAATTCTTCGGCTTGACACCATATCAACGAGCAACCTCCAAGTTCTCGAACAGCCTCGTCGGGGTCCGCCCTCGTACTCGTACAGCCACCATACTTAAACTAATTTCCTAAAATTAACAAAATACAAGACAGGGGGGATCAGCTATCCCGGACACCCCGTAAAATATCAAATACAAACCGGGGGGAACCTTGTCACCTTTAACATATCACCCGAAAATTAGAGCCTAAGTCAACGTTGACGCCTTAACGTATTATACATACACCACATAAACACGTATATGACAATAAACGAACCCGAAATGAACTCGTCACGTTGACTCGGAACTTGCATATTTGTTTGACGTTACGTACGTAATAAGTGCTTAAATGTGTGTGAGACGTAATCTCCCGGTTTGACTAAATACTAACTGGGTAAAGGGACGGGGTTCCTGTCTTCTATCAGGCTCAAAACCATTGCAGCTTGAGTGTCGTGTGTGGATTGTTCCGAGTTATCGGCGCCAATCATCTCGCTCTTGTCGTAGTTGGTCCGGGTGCATTAAGACAATAAAGTCAAGCTCATTATTGAAACGACTTGAGTGTATGTGCGGTTTGTTTCGAGTTATCGGCGCAAACATTTTACTCTTGACGTGGATATTTTGGTTGACTGTCTAACTGCCACTCTACGAAACATATTCACGCCTTATAAACAGTTATCCTACAGGTGGGAATTTCTAACTGTTAGGATTGAGCTAGACGTTGATAGGTCACACTTAGACGGTTATTTCCCAATTATTCCTGTTAGAGTGTGGGTTCCTGACCGGAGACAAAGTTGTTGAAAGACTCATGAGATGGACTCGTGTAAGACACGGGTTCATCTATGGGTTCGTGTGGGACACGGCGCCGTCCGAGTAATGGGCCAACAAACTGTTAGGTTGAGGCTCATTTATGCGGAGCGGGGAAATCAACTCCACTATGAAACTTTCAACGAGGTTTCTAAAATCTCTATTGGGAGAATGTGATTTTGGGAAAAATAGTGGGAGCCAAGCCAAATTGTTAAAGTCCTTATTTGTGCTTGTAGAATAATACGTCTCTTCAATGCTTTATTTTCTGCAGATTGTTTTCTTTCTTGTTTGTATACAAAATAACGTCACCATTCAATTTACTGATCACGCAAAATCGTTTGGAGGATCCAAACCTTGTGGACTGGCTCCGTAACTTGAGGATAGTCCTCAGTCTGGAACGCCTAGAGTATGTCCTTGAGGGACCCATACCACTCGAACCCCAAGAGGATGCGAGTGATGCTGACATGGAATATTATGCCATATGGATGGCTGATAGTGCCCGTGTCAAGGCTTATATGTTAGCTGGGATGAATAATGATCTTCATCGTCAGCATGAGAATATGCAAATTTGCCTGAGGGCCCAGATATCGCGGCACATGTGCGTAAGCTCATTGGGTACATCGAGGAACTGGGTTCTCTCGGTTGTCCCATTCACAACGAGCTTCAGATTGACCTGATCCTTCAGTCACTCCCAGCTTCATTTGCTCAGTTTATTATAAACTATAATCTGAGTGATAGGTGATTTTCGCTTCCTGAACTCATGAACACGCTGGTTCAGACTCAGCGTGAGCTAAAGAAAGGAATGGGAAAAGAGGTTGCACTTGTTGCGACTACAAGGTCTAAGAGATCTAAGTCGAACAAGCCCAAGCCTAATAAGCCAAATGGAGGGATTAAGAAAAAGAGCAAGGCCAAAATGAACGTGCCTAAGGTTCCGAAGGCGACTGATAGGTGCCTTCACTGCCAAGAGTTGGGCCATTGGAAAAGGGACTGCCCGAAGCTTCGAGCTTCAGGGGCATCAGGTAAAGTTTCGGAAACTTATTGACTCGGGAGCTAGTTTATAAACGTAATTTCTTACGTTTATATTTGTTAATTTTAAGTCGTTTGCGTTCATTAATGAAGCCGTTTTTGAATATCCTAGCACTTAAATGTGAGTTAATGGCAATATTAACATTTGTTACGGCAGTTTGGTATTTCTTGCAGATCACGGGGTAAACGATGTCCAATTAAGCTGAAATTTTAACCGATGATAGAAGACTCGTTGATGTTGATTTTGACCAAAGGAATTTCCATTCCGGTTCCGGATGAGAAGATATGAATTTTTGAAGCCACACTACCTTGATGCGCAGAAACAGCCCGTAATTGGGCCCATTACAAATCGGCCATTTTGAACAAACCCAACCCACTCAAATGAATTTTTTATGTTGCTGGGGCAGACAAGGGACGATGGCAAGGTGGTTGATTGGTATTTCTTTCCTTGAACCAAGGAAACATGCTCAAGACAAAATAAGTGAGGAAAAGACACGTTGCCAACATTACCCACTTCTCCTGCCATAATTCCCGTAAAGCATCCATGTCTCTAAGATCAAATTTGACTACAGCCCAAATAAATAAAGGAGGTCTGAAGAAGGGAAGGGGGAGAAACGAGTGGGGGCCGAAGTTGGCTACCATCGATATATCAAGCAACCACCTCTCCACTCAAAGGGACTTCAGCTCGAGATCTAACCTCTCAACCACCAAGAACATTTACAGCTGCCATCGACGCAAACACCAAGCACCTACTTCACCTCAAGCACATATCTCAGCCGCTCACCAACCTTTCGACGAAATAACCCAACGACGCACACGTTAGCACAGCGAGTAACTGACGCTCACATATCACACATCTGTAGGAGGGCAGCTGTACGAGGGCAGCGTTAGAAGCACCGGCTGAAACGTGACGTGAGATAGAACCGAAGCGGGATCGTGAAACTTGGAGGGGACGCGACGTTGGCGGAGCCAAATATCAGGGAAGAAATATGTTTTATTTCTCTTTGTCATTTATGCTTCTCGTTGCATTAATATTTCGTATGAGTAGCTAAGTTTATTGTGTGCTTGGGATGAGATGAACGTTAGGTAGAGTTATTGGACGTAAATTATTCGTGAACATGCGATATTGGCGATTTATCATTTATGATATTAATTTTCAAATTAATATGTCTATGTGTTGATTTGAGTATCACTTCGATATGTCTATGTGTTGATGTGATTTCGTGGTAATATCGTTTTAGGGCGACAGCTAGAAAAACGGTTAGGCCTTTCATAAATTGATAGGAGTTCGATTATAGGGCGACAGCAAATAATCAATCCTCGCTTAGGTAAATTAATATATATTCTCACAACCATCTAGGGCGACAGCAAATTCGGACGTGAGTAGGAATTACCGCGACTTAGTCAATATATTCGTGTTAACGATAATTTACAGCCTAGTCAATGATACCTAGCGGGATTCGAAATCCCGAGCACATTTGTTTTATATAAAAGTTATTATTTTTAAATATTTAAGTTGATTCAAGCTTTTGGTTTGTTAGAATATATTTTATAAATAAAAGTACAACTAAAACAATATTTATTTAGGCTAAATATCAAATGATAGGTTATTACAAGTACTCAATTTATTCCTCGTGTTCCATACTCGGATATTCGCTATAGCTATTCTACAAACGATAGGTACACTGCCTATCGCGCGTCATGCTAGTTATAACATATTCGTTTTAATTATTACTTGACGTACTTGCCCGAACCTTTATTTAATATATTAACGTACACGCACGCGATCAAGTTTTTGGCGCCGTTGTAGGGAATAGATTGATATTAGGAACGCCGTAGTTCGGTAATTTAGCCACATTTTCTTTTGTTATTAATAATTTTAGCTATTTGCATTTTATTTGTTTAAGTGGATTTAGCTACTTATCCGTTCTTGGTTTACTTGTTTGCGCTTTATTTGATAATCATTGCTTTAGTTTATTTATATTGTTTATTTGTCTACTACTTGCTACCTTTTCGTTCGCATGTCTAAGGTACCTTCAACAGTGAACGACCCGAAGCCATCCATCGGGTCCCATCGTTGAAGTAGATCCAGATTTCGAGCAAAAGTTACATAGACAACTCATACGACTCCGAAGGCGCTAGCAATAGTTCTCAGGAAGCGCTGGTTAGCTACTCAGAGGACAACTCTCAGGAGTCGACAACAAATCATCGAGTAGTGACGTCCGTAGATAGTCGAGAGACAGAAGTAGAGATGGCAGATCGCACAGTACCTGTCCACCCTCCATAAGAGGAGCAATAACTACAAGACCTGCTCAAGAGCGCCACACTAGGCGGTACAGAGTCGGCGATCGTTATCTGTCGCGCCCCGACTTCCTAACCGCCTAACCTAGCGTATTTCTACGTGCCTAGCGAGTTTGTAAGTAAAGAAGTGCACCGATAACGCGTACAAATTTTTCATTTTTCATTTACGAAATGGAACATTGTTCTATACAAGACAAAAGAATGCATGTCGAACATCAGGTTCCAGACATGGTCTCACTACAACGGCGAAGGTGTGTCGGCACAGCAAAAGCTCCTATGCGCCCGGCCTCACAGGTCGTCATCCACACACACACGTCCACCCCAAAAGCAGCGCGAAGCTCCCAAAAGATCAGCCTTGTCTTACAACACGATCACATACCGTGATCGTCGGTGCCTACAACACACAACGTAAGGAATGAGCCACCGAGGCTCAGTAAGCAGAAATCATGCATGTATGCGCGTGTCACTCTCCCGCAAAGGCAATCCACGCCGATGCACATAACATCACTACGCAAAGGCAATCCACGCCGATGCACATAACACTCCGCAAAGGCGATCCGCGCCAATGTTCCTAGTACTCATACTAGTACCACTCAGGGCCCGCGACGCACTTACTATGCACCACTATGAGCTCAAAGTCCTCAATAGGATCGTGACAGCGACCCACGCTGGGTAGCCTACGCTAGGTTTCCCTAGGTCGCACCCTCCCAGGTCGTCCCCTCTGTCACACGGTAGCCCACGCTGGTAGCCTACGCTAGGATTCCCCCTAGGTCGCTCCTTCCAGGTCGCTCCTTCCGCAAATAGGGCAGTTGCCTACGCCAGTTAGCCTACGCTAGCATAGCTAGGTCGCTCCTTCCTGGGTCGCTCCTCCTGCCTCATCATAATAATCGGCGTCATACGCCATATAGTGTGCCATAGCAGTCGTCTGTGACTCAACTACGAGTCGACACACCGGCCTATATCGGCGGGTCTTAGTCGCATACAAGCGACATAATAGTACTCACACTCAACCCCACGACCCTCCCTCACGAGTTCGTGTGTGCACGTGAGTATGCATATGCAGATGCAGGTAAATGCAACATAGTCTTACCACATTTAAAATACTTAAATCAATTTACAAATTCATGAAACCACATAGACACGAAATCAAGCAATTTAGGCACGTAAGATAAGTCGTGTGTCGTAGTTGGATTTCTACTTACCTGGAGTCCGTAGATTAGCAGTCACTTGACCCGTAAGTGTTTCTAAGTCCCGACCTCCTCCAAAGCACAAAGTCGATTTCGTCTCTCTCCTTTCTTGGCTTGAGCTTTCGTTAGTTCCTTGGCTAGGGGTTGAGCGGACTTGAAATGGCTTTCTAAGTGAGATTTAAGTGGCTAAGGCCTTAAGTCACGAAATATCCCTTAAATCAAGGGGTTTGTTTGCTAAAGTAAAGCCATTTCTAAGGGTATTGGGCCAATTTCTAAATTCCTAGCCCACTTGAGGCCCTTAAGTCACATTTTTATTCATTGCCTAGTTTCCATCTTGGGCCTATTTTGAAGTTCTAATTGAATTGGAACCTCGTAGCCCGACTAATTTTTGGGAGATTTCCTAAGCCACGTAAGTACGTAATTTTTTTCCACACGAAATTCCACGTAGGTAATATGAGCACAAAATTAAGTGAATCGCATAGTCATGGCATTAATGCACCTACTTCACACAAACGCACATAAATCGCATAAATGCACAGAGAGCACAAAATCATATTTCGCTAATTCATTGGCCCTAAAGACTTACGGAGAACCCAGGTGCTACATCCTCCCCCCCTTAAGGAGGATTTCGCCCCCGAAATCAGCCCGTTCGGAACAATTCAGGATAGCGGGTTTTCATCTCATCCTCGCGTTCCCATGTGGCTTCCTCTACTGACTGATTCCGCCACAGAACTTTCACTAGAGGAATCTCTTTGTTCCTAAGCCTCTTCGTCTCATTCATCAATATCTCTACGGGAATTTCCTCATAACTCAAGTCTGGTTTCAAGTGTTGATGCAGTGAGTCGTTTATCAACACGTGGCTTGGGTCAGCGATATACTTCCGCAACGTGGAAACATGGAATACATCGTGTATTTGCGACAACGATGCTGGTAGTTCTAGTTGGTAAGCCACTTCACCTACTCTTTTCATTATCTTGAAGGGGCCAATGTATCTCGGGCTTAGTTTTCCCTTCTTTCCGAACCTTTTGACTCCTTTCATTGGTGATACTTTCACAAAGACCCAATCATTCATCTCGAATTCTAGCGGTCTGCGTCTTCGATCCGCATAACTCTTCTGTCTACTCTGCGCCGTGCGCATTCTCTCTCGGATCATCGTAATAATTTCCGTCATTTCCCGTATCATATCTGGGCCTAACATCGCCCGTTCACCTACTTCATCCCAATGCACTGGGGATCTGCACTTCCGCCCGTATAAGGCTTCATAAGGAGCCATCCCAATTGTAGCTTGGTAGCTATTGTTGTACGAGAATTCTACAAGCGGAAGGTACTTGCTCCAGTTGCCTTTGAAATCAAGTACACAGGCTCGTAACATATCTTCCAGCGTTTGGATTGTCCGCTCGGATTGGCCGTCCGTTTGCGGGTGATATGCTGTGCTAAATGCCAATTTCGTCCCCATGGCCTTTTGTAAACTTGTCCAGAATTTAGATAGAAACCGTGAATCGCGGTCTGAAACTATCGTTATGGGTGCCCCATGGAGTCTTACTATCTCTTGGATGTACAATTCTGCATACCGCTCCATGGTGAACGTTGTACTTATCGGCAGAAAATGGGCAGATTTCGTAAGTCGATCTACAATTACCCAAATTGCATCGTGTCCTTTCGCGTTCCTCGGCAATCCGCTCACGAAATCCATCGTTACATTGTCCCACTTCCACTCCGGAATGGGCAGAGGTTGCAGCGTCCCTGCCGGTCGCTGATGTTCTGCCTTAATTTGCTGGCAGGTGAGGCATTGGCTCACGAACGTCGCTACGTCCTTTTTCATTCCCGGCCACCAGTAGTTAGTCCTTAGATCCCTATATAGCTTCGTAGCTCCTGGGTGTACCGAATATGGCGTGGTATGTGCTTCCGTCATTATGACTCGTCTAAGATCCGCGTCGTTCGGAACGTACAATCTACTCTTGTAGTATAAACTTCCATCGTCCCGAAACACGAAGTCCGTCATTGGTTGCTCGGTTTGCGCTTTCTTCGTCTTCAGGTAAAACTCGTCGTTTTCCTGTGCCTTTTTGATCTGCTCCAGTAGCGTTGGTTGCAGAGTGAGGGTTGCTAACTTCACCTCGACTTCTCCCAATGGTACGATCTCCACATCGAGTTGTTGAAGTTCTGCACTTACTGATTTCCGGCTTAGGGCATCAGCTACCACGTTCGCCTTTCCTGGGTGGTAGTTGATCACACAATCGTAGTCTTTCACCAATTCTAGCCATCTTCTCTGTCTCATATTGAGTTCTTTCTGGGTGAAGAAATACTTTAAACTCTTGTGATCGGTGTAGATTTCGCATCTTTCCCATACAAGTAGTGTCTCCAAATCTTGAGAGCAAAGACTACAGCAGCAAGCTCCAAGTCGTGTGTAGGGTAGTTCTTTTCGTACTCCTTCAGTTGCCGTGAGGCGTAAGCCACCACGTTACCGTTCTGCATCAGTACGCATCCTAACCCGTTCTTCGAGGCGTCGCTATACACTGAGAACCCTCCTGTTCCCGTGGGTATCGTTAGTACTGGGGCTGTAGTAAGCCGCTTTTTCAGTTCTTGGAAGCTTCGTTCACACTCCTCGTTCCATAGAAAAGGCGTGTTCTTCTTGGTCAACCTTGTCAGCGTAGAGGCGATTCTAGAGAAATCCTTGATGAATTTCCTATAGTAGCCTGCTAAGCCCAAGAAGCTCCGTACTTCCGTTACGTTGGTCGGCTGCGGCCAATCATTAATCGCTTCGATTTTGCTCGGGTCCACCGAGATTCCTGCTCCCGTGACGATGTGCCCCAGGAATGCTACTTGGTCCAGCCAGAATTCACACTTCTTATACTTGGCGTACAACTGCTTTTCCCTTAATACTCCGAGTACTACTCGTAGGTGTTGCTCGTGCTCCTCCTTCGTCTTGGAGTAGATGAGGATGTCATCTATGAATACAATTACAAACTTGTCTAAATAGGCTTCGAACACCCGGTTCATTAGGTCCATGAAGGCCGCCGGTGCGTTCGTCAGTCCGAAGGGCATGACTAAAAATTCAAAATGCCCGTATCTGGTACTGAACGCCGTTTGGGAACATCTTCCTTGCGGATTTTCAGTTGATGGTAGCCCGACCTCAAGTCGATCTTAGAAAATACTGTGGCGCCTTGTAATTGGTCGAAGAGGTCGTCTATTCTGGGTAGTGGATACTTATTCTTGATCGTCAGCTTATTAAGCTCTCTGTAATCTATACACAGTCTCATCGAGCCATCCTTCTTTCGTACGAACAGGACTGGCGCACCCCAGGGAGAAAAACTGGTCTGAATGAATCCTTTTTGTAGGAGTTCATCTATTTGCTCCTTCAGCTCCTTCAGTTCGGTTGGCGCTAATCGGTATGGAGCCTTGGATACTGGTGCTGCTCCCGGCACCAGGTCAATCGTAAACTCAATGTCTCTGTCTGGGGGTAGTCCCGGCAGGTCTTCTGGAAATACGTCCGGGAACTCCTTAATCACGGGTACGTCTTCGAGTTTCGTGGGGGTACTCTCTTCTGCCTTCAGCGCGAACATCAAGTATGCCTCGCATCCGCAATTGATTAGTCGCTGAGCTTTTAATGCTGATATCCTCGGAGTGCCTCTCCCCTTCATTGTTCCCTTGAAGGTGAAAGGTTCTTCTCCTTCTAGGCTAAACGTAACTACTTTACGGTTACAGTCTATCACTGCTCCGTACTTTGAGAGCCAGTCCATCCCGAGGATCACTTCGTAGTCGTCCATCGGGATGACTATCAGGTCTACCGGCAATTCTTTATTACCGACTAAGATTGGGCAATTTCTTAACATTTGACTAGTCCTAGTTGGTGCCCCGCTTTGAATTGCTACACTATACTCGTAATCTATTCGCTCAGGCGTTACCCCTAGTTTCGTCACATACTTCACAGACGCAAACGAGTGGGTCGCCCCGGAATCTACTAGAATGCACGTGGGAGTTTGATGGACCGGTAGGGTACCTGTTACCACCTCCGGGTTGTTCTCTGCTTCCTCGGACGTGATGGTATACACCCGTGCTGACACCATCGGGGTCTTACTGGGTTTCCTGCCTGATTCCCTGGAATGTTTTCAGGGCACTGCTTCGCGAAGTGACCAATCTTCCCGCATCTGAAGCACGCATTGGCGGGTGTGTTGCAGTTCCCAAAGTGCTTCCTTCCACACCTCTGACAGTTAGGGAATTGAACTGCCCCTTGATTCTGGTTTGGGTTCGGTGGTCTGTTCATCATTCCCTGAGGCTGTTGAGGAGGCCGGTTCTGGAATCTCTTCTTGCCCCCTCTAGGCATAAACTGCCGTTTCGGGTCTCCTCCACTCCATTGAGTTCCTTGTATCTGAGCGAATTTGCGTTTAGCCTCTTGTGCCTTCACGATCCTGGCCTCCGCCTGTTCGGCTACCATAGCTCTTTCTGCTACCTGAGAGTATGTAGCTCCCTGAGTCCCTGCCATGCTCACGTCCCTGTAGAGCTCAGGCTTCAATCCCTCCAGGAAGCGTTCGACTTTTAGAGCTTCCGTGCTGATCATGTGAGCAGCGAACCTGGACAGCTGCTCAAACTTCCTTATGTACTCGGCCACTGTCATGGGCCCCTGCCTGAGATTGATGAATTCGTTCAGGCGCTGTGCTCGAACCGGGGCGGTGAGGTACTTGCCCCTGAACAATTCCTTGAATCTTTCCCAGCTCATTGTAGCGGGGTTCTCCAACACCATGATGGTGTCCCACCAGTGTCCTGCGTTCCCTCGTAGTAGGAACGCAGCACAAAGGGCCTTCTCCGCCTCCGGAACCCTACTATAGACGAACATACTCTCGAGAGTCCTCAACCAATCCTCAGCTGCTGTCGAGTCAGCTGTGTCTTCGAAGGTCGGTGGGTTCAACCTTCGGAATCGTTCTCCCACCACCTCAGTCCTTTCCGCCTGAGTTGGCCCAGCATTAGCAGTATTCTGTTGGATCAGTTGTTGGATCTGCGCCGACTGCTGACGGACTAATTCCGTTAGCTGGAGAATCGTTGCATCCCGATTGTCGGGAGGGGCCGTGTTTCCCCTGTTCTGGTCGTCGCCACCACTCGACTCTCCTCTCGTTCTTACCATCTTTATACCCTATCCTGATTGTCCTATGGCCAATAAATTATACGACATAGAAATTCACATAGACTTAACACTTACTTGCAAGGCCGCCTCCGCTCTTTTGGGTGTGTGTGTGTGGACAGTCTACAGAACCTGTGACCGAAGCTCTGATACCACCCTGTCGCGCCCCGACTTCCTAACCGCCTAACCTAGCGTATTTCTACGTGCCTAGCGAGTTTGTAAGTAAAGAAGTGCACCGATAATGCGTACAAATTTTTCATTTTTCATTTACGAAATGGAACATTGTTCTATACAAGACAAAAGAATGCATGTCGAACATCAGGTTCCAGACATGGTCTCACTACAACGGCGAAGGTGTGTCGGCACAGCAAAAGCTCCTATGCGCCCGGCCTCACAGGTCGTCATCCACACACACACGTCCACCCCAAAAGCAGCGCGAAGCTCCCAAAAGATCAGCCTTGTCTTACAACACGATCACATACCGTGATCGTCGGTGCCTACAACACACAACGTAAGGAATGAGCCACCGAGGCTCAGTAAGCAGAAATCATGCATGTATGCGCGTGTCACTCTCCCGCAAAGGCAATCCACGCCGATGCACATAACATCACTACGCAAAGGCAATCCACGCCGATGCACATAACACTCCGCAAAGGCGATCCGCGCCAATGTTCCTAGTACTCATACTAGTACCACTCAGGGCCCGCGACGCACTTACTATGCACCACTATGAGCTCAAAGTCCTCAATAGGATCGTGACAGCGACCCACGCTGGGTAGCCTACGCTAGGTTTCCCTAGGTCGCACCCTCCCAGGTCGTCCCCTCTGTCACACGGTAGCCCACGCTGGTAGCCTACGCTAGGATTCCCCCTAGGTCGCTCCTTCCAGGTCGCTCCTTCCGCAAATAGTGCAGTTGCCTACGCCAGTTAGCCTACGCTAGCATAGCTAGGTCGCTCCTTCCTGGGTCGCTCCTCCTGCCTCATCATAATAATCGGCGTCATACGCCATATAGTGTGCCATAGCAGTCGTCTGTGACTCAACTACGAGTCGACACACCGGCCTATATCGGCGGGTCTTAGTCGCATACAAGCGACATAATAGTACTCACACTCAACCCCACGACCCTCCCTCACGAGTTCGTGTGTGCACGTGAGTATGCATATGCAGATGCAGGTAAATGCAACATAGTCTTACCACATTTAAAATACTTAAATCAATTTACAAATTCATGAAACCACATAGACACGAAATCAAGCAATTTGGGCACGTAAGATAAGTCGTGTGTCGTAGTTGGATTTCTACTTACCTGGAGTCCGTAGATTAGCAGTCACTTGACCCGTAAGTGTTTCTAAGTCCCGACCTCCTCCAAAGCACAAAGTCGATTTCGTCTCTCTCCTTTCTTGGCTTGAGCTTTCGTTAGTTCCTTGGCTAGGGGTTGAGCGGACTTGAAATGGCTTTCTAAGTGAGATTTAAGTGGCTAAGGCCTTAAGTCACATAATATCCCTTAAATCAAGGGGTTTGTTTGCTAAAGTAAAGCCATTTCTAAGGGTATTGGGCCAATTTCTAAATTCCTAGCCCACTTGAGGCCCTTAAGTCACATTTTTATTCATTGCCTAGTTTCCATCTTGGGCCTATTTTGAAGTTCTAATTGAATTGGAACCTCGTAGCCCGACTAATTTTTGGGAGATTTCCTAAGCCACGTAAGTACGTAATTTTTTTCCACACGAAATTCCACGTAGGTAATATGAGCACAAAATTAAGTGAATCGCATAGTCATGGCATTAATGCACCTACTTCACACAAACGCACATAAATCGCATAAATGCACAGAGAGCACAAAATCATATTTCGCTAATTCATTGGCCCTAAAGACTTACGGAGAACCCAGGTGCTACATTATCCCGCCGATCGAGAACAACAACTTCGAGCAGAAGCACTCTTGGCTCCAGATGATCTTTCAGACGGCCCAGTTCGAGGGAACCCCGACGATGACCCATATTCACACTTGAAGGCTTTCTTGACAGTGACAGACACCATCAAGATAAATGGAGTCTCGAGCGATGCAATCAAGCTAATGCTGTTTCCCTTCTCGCTCAAGTTTAGGGCAAATGACTGGCTGGACATGTTACGGCCTAGATCGATCACTACATGGGAAGAACTGGGAGCTGCATTCATTGGTCATTACTTTCCGCTGTCAAAGGTGCTAAGATTAAAGATGGAGATCTCCCTTTTTCACCGGAAGGATTCGGAGAACCTCTACGAGGTATGGGAGAGATACAAGTCACTATTGAAGAAATGCCCACGACATGGGATGTCGAAGGCCGCCATGATCAATCGATTTCACGAGGGCCTCAACGATCAGACCGTTCATATGCTAGACGGAGCCGCAGGAGGAGGGTTTGTGAAGCTTAATGCCACAGACGCTTGGAATCTAATCGACAACTACTCAAGGAACAGCTTCATGAGAGGAAATACGAGGATCAAGACTCCAGGAGTGTTTGGGGTGAGCGAGGAGACAGCCACAAATGCCAAGTTCGAGGCGCTCCAGCAACAAATCGCAGCAACCAACTCTCAACTTCAGACGGTCATTGGCACACTACTACCAAAGGCCGGGCAACCACAAACTGTGAATGCCATGATGACACCCATAGCCACCACGCCAGCTCAGCGTAAACCATACATACCACAATGCGGGATTTGTGGTGCAGCTCACGAGACCTCAGAGTGCCAAGTCGGACAATCATTAGAGCATGTGGACTACATGGGGAATTGCCAAGGCCAACAGCAGCCTCGAGCGCATCCCAATCTGGCGTATGGAAATCAAAACCGCCATGGGCAAGGGCCACCAGGATTCCAACCCAGACCTTCTGGTTTCCAAGGCGGAGCACCACCTCATTATCAGAACGCATCCGCGAGGTCGGGATCCAATGACATGAGGGAGATGAAGGATATGATGAAGACGCTCCTCATGAATTTCAGCAACACTACCGCAGCTCACAAGAGTCGAATGATGTAGATGGAGGAGTATATGGAATAACAACATACGTGCTCAGAACACAGACGCTTCGATCAAAAAATTGGAGCAGCAAGTGGGCCAGTTAGAGAAGCAACTGGCGGGGCGAATTCAAGGATCACTCCCGAGCTACACAGATCCTAACCCTAAGGAGTATTGCAACGCAGTAACCCTGATAAGCGAGAGAAAATTGCAGAAAATAACCGCCAAGCAGAATTCAAAGGAGAAAGCTGATTTCGAGTGCCACGACGAGCCAGAAGTGGAGGAAAGCAAGGGCAACGATGTCGGGAAGGTCAAGGCTGACAAAGGAAAGGCGCGACCATTCGTGAAGCCGTACCAGCCGAAGATTCAATACCCAGCTCGGCTGAGAGAGGCCGAACCTGAAAAGGAGAAGGTCGAACCCAAAAGGAGGAGGCCGCACCTGAAAAAGAAAAGGAGGAGGGGATTGCTCCAAGACCACCGATCAATCGCATCGAGGAACAGAAATTCGACAAGGAGATGGAGGTCGTGAATACGTCCTCTGCCAAGGCGTGTCAACCAAAGAAGTATATTGTTGACGACGAGTTTGGTAAATTTCTTTCACTTTTCAAACAACTGCATATTAACTTACCACTCGTCGAAGTCCTTGCACAGATACCTCGATGTGTGAAATACCTCAAGGACTTGCTCACAAACAAATGCAAGCTCGAAGATGTTTTCGCTAATCGTCTTCAAGGGGAGTGCTTCGCTGTCGTGCAAATGAATATCCAGAAGAAGCTAAAGGATCCAGGGAGTTTCACTATACCTTGTCTTATAGGGAATTTGTATATTCATAAGGCATTTGCTGATTTAGGTGCTAGTATTAATTTGATGCCTTATTCTATGTTTAAGAAGCTTGGTTTAGGTGAACCCAAACCCATTAGGATGAGTATACAATTAGCGGATAGATCTATTACGTATCCTAGGGGTATTATAGAGGATGTGTTAGTCAAGGTTAATAAGATTATTATTCCGGTGGATTTTGTTATTCTTGATATGAAGGAATATGAAAATGTACCTTTGATCTTAGGGAGACCATTTTTAGCCACTGGAGAGACCATGATAGATGTTAAAACGGCACCTTGACGTTTACGATAGATGGAGAGAGTAAAATTTTGCATGGTGGAAACTATGAATGATATCAGCAAACATGATAATATTTTTTCCTATCTTGATGTTGTTGATCAAAATTCTTCTGTCTTTCCCAAGATTATCGCAGGTTATTCAGAAGAAAGACACGGAAATAGTCGAGGGAAGCAAAGAGGAGGACAAGGAGAAGCGTTTCATCAACGGGCCACCGGTTTTAGAAATTGAGCGGCAGCCCAACCATTTCGGTTGTGCTCTTCAAGAGGGCGGTCCAAAACCACCGATGACAGTACCTTCCAACAATTTTTTCGAACCACCTTGAAGACTCACTCGACTACGTCCGGCTAAGACGTTAAAAGAAGCGCTTTTCGGGAGGCAACTATGACGACCCTCACTTTCTAATCGCTAGTTAGCGATAACTCACGCCGGGTTTAGCAGCGAAAGCCGCGGAGTACCCATTTTACAAAAAAACATTTGTTCATACTAAAATGTTAATACAAACGGGCTGAAGCCCAAAACACCCTATCACTCGCCCACAGGTCGTCATCCATGTACAGTCCCGCCCTCAAAAGCCCATGGAAGCTCCGATAGCCAGCCTCGATCGCAATTACCTACAACACGCAAACACTGAGCTATTGCCCAGTAGCTGAAATAGTTCACATGCACGTGTGACTCACTCACATCCACTCATCCCCTATTCTCACCAATGCAATACCACTCACTATCACTCATCACAACCGGGATACACTCACCACCTCACAATGGGCCCCGGGCTCCATACTGTGCACCATCACGCGAACTCACTATCACGATCACGGACACAACCACAACACGATCACAACACTACGGTAGTGGCCAACACTGAGCAGCCTCCCTGAGCCGCATCAGGTCACACTCTCAGGTCGCCTCTTCTGCCTAATGCGGTGCCTACGCTGGTAGCCTACACTAGGTCCCGTAAGGGTACCCAGGTCGCACCCTCTAGGCCGCCTCCTCCCGCATGCGACAGCGTGGACTACACTAGCTAGCCTACTTGGGGATGTCCCAAGTCGCTCCTTTCTAGGTCGCCCGTAGTCTGCCGCATAATGTTCAACGGGCCAATGGCTCACAGTCACAGGCACTGGTGCACAGCAGATGCCCACACTCACATGACTCCTCTACGGGTCGACAACCAATATCGGCTACTCGCTCACTTGGTACAATACAGTACCACCGTTCCACCACGGTATACTCCGTGAAATGACGTGTAATGCACATGCAGGCATTTGCGTGATAATACATGGAACGTGATGCCACATGAAATGCACGTCGAACACGTAAAACCCATAATTCATCGAAGCACATAAAGGCACATAAATATCACATTGGTGTTTACGCGTTGTAGATGGATATTCGACCTACCTGTCCTCCTGCTACAATCGACCAAGAGGTCCGGTGGAATCCCTAAATATCGAACCTGTTTGAAATAGATTTGTTGAGAACCTGTTTGGAATCCCAAATGAGGTTTTTCGTGGTTTTCTTATATAGATATATGTGTACTTGTCATATCATTAGGTTTGGAAAATAATATAATAAAGACATGAGGGTGCGTTTGTTTACCACCCTATTAAGCAAAGTTGATCAATATCCCATTTATTTTTCCTAAGCCTTAAGTAAACTTATTATCATGGTGATTTTCGAAAGTTTGGGCCCTAATTAATAAAAATTAAGCCCAATCGAGTGCGGCCCAAACCAATTTATTTCATATTGGAATTAGGACCAAAACAGACGTCGACGTGTTGACGTCCACACTGTTGGCAAGTCGGCATTGGCTGTTTGGCCAGAGCATTATTAGGTCCCCCGTTTGGCCTTTGTTCCCATCTGGGTTCATTTGGCCTCCCGCGGTTTGACTGATTAGGAGCATGGACTACCAATTGTTTCTTCTCGTTGCCTTCGCTGCCGTGTTGTCCCTGCTCTATTTTTCTCTTTGCTTCTCGATCCTTAGAAAGTCTCTGCTCGGCTTCTTCGGCCACCAAAGCTCGTTCGACAGCCTTACCATAAGTCATTTCCGGGCATCTCGTCATCCCGACGTCCCGGTACAACTCAAATTTCAGGCCGATCAGAAAACGTCCCACTTTAAGGGTGTCTGTCGCCACCACGTGGGGAGCAAACGAGAAGTTGTTCAAATTTGTGGATGTATTCCACAACAGACATTCTGCTCTGACACAGGTTGATGAATTCCTCCATTTTCGTGTCATGGCAGAAATGCTAAAATACGTTTCCTCGAAGAGCTCCTTAAAGCGCTCTCAGGTCATCGTATTTGGATTTTCCATCACTGTGATGGTATCCCACCAGTATACGGCATTTCCCCGGAGTTGAAAGGCAGCACACAGAACTATCTCCTCTTCGGGAGTTCGGCTATATTGAAACGTGGATTCAATGGTCCTAAGCCACTCACCCGCCGCAATTGGATCTACAGTGTCTTCGAAAATAGGAGGATCAAGTTTACGAAACCTATGCCCGATGATTTCAGTTCTATCGATCTGGGGCGGCACATGTCGCTCCGAGGAATTCTGATTATGGATCAAGGCATTAATTTGTTAGGATTGGAGCCGAACAAGGTCTGCAAGCTGGGAAATTGTACGGTTCAAGTCATGGTCATCGGGACTGGACTCCCGTTCCTCGTGGTGTTGCCGACTTGGTTCGCCATTAGACTCACTCCTAGTTCGTACCATTTTATCCTATTTACTATAACAGAATATCACCTCAGCACATAAGAATCATCACAGAGATATAAACACTTACAGACGAGGCTGGGCTTCCATGCTTTTGAGCTTTTGGACAGGTACAGAATCTATATCCTAAGCTCTGATACCACCTGTGGGCGAGTGATAGGGTGTTTTGGGCTTCGGCCTGTTTGTATTAACATTTTAGTATGAACTAATGTTTTTTGTAAAATGGGTTCTCCGCGGCTTTCGCTGCTAAACCCGGCGTGAGTTATCGCTAACTAGCAATTAGAAAATGAGGGTCGTCACAACAACCCAAGTATTTTCGTTTATGTTTTAGGCATTAGAGTATTTAAAAAAAATAAAATAAAAAAATATATAATAATAATAAAATAAATAAATAATAAACAAAATAAAAAAAGAGAATATACAAAAATACATATATAAATAATAATAAAAATAAAAACTGCAAATATTGAGGGAGGGTTTTTTCTTTCGCAACCTGATCTTATATCGCGGTGTTTGTGTTAGGACCCCAGATATCCAACCTAGATCGAACCTACGAAGAACAGATTGTAACTCTAACGAATTAGAAAGCTAAAGAACGAGATTTACCAATTAAGCTTTGGAGTGAAATGACTTGGAGCTCAAGCAAGGGTTTGGTGCTAATTTCTCTCTAAAAATTCTGATTCTTGTATTTCGATTCTGATTCCTTGCTACAACACACTCCTTACTTCCTAAGGAGTTCATTTATATATACCACCTCGTGGTATATTTACACAAGTAGTCCTACAAAATGACTAATTACAATTTAGCACAAGACTACTAATTTGCATAGCAAGAGTAAGACAACTATATTAATTGAATACAATTAAATAGTTCCAACAATCTCCCCCTTCGTATTCAATTTCCAATATAGCGCGGGTTGTCTTCGTCTTGCAAGTGGAAAGAGTCCTCGAGTCCTCGAAATATCCTCTTTATAATGTCTTCAAGCTCACTTGGTCTTTTAGGCATCGGCTTTTTCTTCGAATCTTCCTTTGAAGTCCTTCTCCTAAATGCCGTAAGATGTATGAAGTATTCTTGCCGGATTTAGAAAGTCCGCATTCCATTTCTCCCGTTGAAAGCACACGAAACACAAAACTCCCCCTATTTGGGTCAACCTTGTGTTAAGATCGGGGCGTCCGATGTGAGGTTTGGAGAGGTGAACACGGTTGACAACTTTGATCATTGATGCAGTGGACACAGTTGGCAACTTCAGTCCTTGATGATGCTTGAGTCACGTGTCATTCGGTCCTCAATCCTTGCTTCTTCTTCCGGAAGCAGGGGCATGAGAGAGTCGAGGAGAGGGCTCGGGGTTTTAGCCATCTTCTCCGTTTCCCCAGATTCGTCTTCTCCGAATGGAAGTTGTCTGGTTCGGCCTCGAAGAAGCGTCTCTAGTTCCAGAAGAGAGTAGGCCGTCTCTTTCTTTGATTTTTTTTAAGTTGTACCGAGCTTCCTTTGAATGTGGCGTTGTGAGAGAGCCCGGTTTCAGAGTGGTACGCGCGGCGGAATTTGGTGGGTGGACCGACCGATTGTGTATGCATAACCCCTTCTCCCCCTCATGGAGAATCGTGTTAACGATTTCGACATGTTAATTTGGAGGAAGAAAAGACATACAAAAAGGTCGGTGTGGGTAATAACCGGACGGAGCCACAAAGGCAATCCGTCGAAATGAGTACCGGGGCCACATAGGCGTCCCGTTGACATCAACTAGGAGCAAAGCTCATAGAAGATGGCCGAAACCGTTGTTGCTTTGATGTTGCAACGGTCGGACTTCCTTCCGATCCTTGAAGCATGTCTTAAAAAAAACATGTCTACGGAAGTTCTAACGTAATCACAAAGATTAGGTGTATTAAAAAGTGTATGTGTCCTAAAAATTTGAAAATTTTGCGGAGTGAGGACACACTAGACGCGAGTGATCAATAAAAGCGTGGTACGGGGAGGAATACCACTAAGTTCAATATCTCCCATTTCCAAGTGAAGCGGTGATTGCATACGTGGTTCCCCGTGATTTATGAAACACCTATCATTTAAGAGATAGACGAGTGGGTAAGGCTCGGTTGTGCATGCGCCGTTGTACCTAATGCGACGACTTCTACCCGGGAGCTAATTAAAATTAGCACCTGTACCTATGGGGGTTGGTCCGAAAATTATGTAAGATAAGGGAGTGATGTATCTTCAAAGACTTCCAAGGCATCATCGAAATAATCTTGCTTGGTCTCAAATGCTCGAACGCGTTCCGGGGTTAGGATCAAGTCGGATTAGACTGAACCATAGGAACTTGAAATCCGTGCCTCCGGGTAATGTGAGAAGTGTTGCTTTAGTTGAATTAGCAAGCCGGAGCCGGTCGATGAAAATACGGAGCATTTGATCTTCACTTAGATCGTCACCGTCGTCTTTGGAAAGTTGTCTCCGTTTGAAAGCTCGAGATTCTTCGTGGTACGTCCATCTTTAGATGTGGGAGAATAAATTCGAGAAGCATATCGAAAAAATTTGATTTTTATTGATTTTTTTTTGTTTTTTTATCTTTTTTTTTTTCTTTTGTTTTTGTTTTCTTTTTTCTTTTTTTCTTTTCCTTTGTTTTTTTTTTCGATCATCACCAACAATTGAAAAGAAGACAAAAAAATTAAAGATTGGGCTCACAAACTGAACTGTGAAGCTACACAATCTTGGGAAAACAACAAGGTGAAAGCATATAAATAATATGAGGCAATAATGTACTCTCCTCTCTTTTTTTCTAGTTTTTTTCATATTTCCTTTTTTTTCTTCTTTTTTTTTCATATCTCATTTTTTTTCATATTCCCCCCCCCCCCCTTTTTCTGGATATGTATATGTATGTATATATATATGTACATTATTAATATAGTAGTATTATATTTATATCTCCCCAAAAACAATGCTTCGAAAATAAATTTCCCCCCCCCCCTAGAAATTTGCGTAATTAGCATGACGAATATTACGAATCTCATTCCCTTAAATCGCTCATTGTAAGTTTTCTCCCCCTCAAGGATTAAAATTTGTGCTTTCTTCAAAAAATATAAGGGTTGCTCCTCCTTAATATAAAGAGTAGCTCCCCCTCAATTAAAGCTCATTTGAAAGTATTAATAGAAAAATGATATTTATCGTTTCCATTCGTAATATGCATTTGAAAATTTTAAAACCATTTAAAGCGATGAAATGCATATCGAAAATGTATCATTTGAAAAGTTTTGAAAGGAAATAGGTATATTTATTTTTGACGAAACTCATATGCATATGTAAATTTCAAATATACCTTATTGAAGCTTAGTTGTAGTAGCTCACGCCTCATCCCTTTATCATGTACGTGGAGCCACTACGTCGAATTCCATACATGAGGGAAATCTGCAAAACTATCGGGACTTTGGTACCCATTGTCGTATGGGTCCTCCCTTATTAGCAGAAAACGAGTTAGTCGTAAATCATGTAAAATTAGATTGTGAGCCTAACTTGGTCGAAGATGTAGTCTTAGGAGTCCATATTTGACTAGGACTGTGTGACTTGATATCCGACTTAGGAATCCATTTTTGCTTGATTTTACACGGATAAGTAATTCTAGCATATGAATATGTGCTCCTAGAATGTGTACTTTTAAAGGTCTTCTCAGTACCTAGTCGTAATAAATGCTTTTCAGAACGAATATTGACTGGGTACTTCATGTAAGAATCGAGCAAATAGAGTGATAAGCATGTAAAGTAGAAGTGTCGTAATTCCTACGTGGAGAATGCACATTTTTCACATGATAATAAGAATTTCGAAAATTATTTTCAAGTCTAGGCTTTTCAAATGAAAAATTAGTAGAATCATTTGAAGCACACGATGAAGTTTGTGCGCTAGAACTTGAAATATTTTCGTGAAAATTTTTCTTTTTGAGAGCGGGAGAGGAAGACTTTTGATCTTTATTATTCAGTCTTGGAGCTTTTCTGTTCTCTCGTTTCCGCGGGACTTGTTCCTTGAGTACAGAAAGTGCGGGACTTTTGCTTTGAATTTCAGCTCTGGTCAAGATTGACGTACAATTAGCAGAAGCCGTTTCGGTGGTAGGAACGAGATCATCCGTTTGCGTTCCTTGATCATGTTTTGTGTAAACGAGATCATTCTTTTCTACTTCAAAATTCTTTCTTTCTTAAGAATTGAAGGTATATCGACGGAAGAATAATTTTCAGAATGATGAGATTTTGCTTCCTCTGTCTTAGAAGTCGCAAGAAGATTTTCTAAATTTTTAATCTTAGAATAGAGCTTCTTACGTTCTTCACCTAATAAAGCATAGCTAGCTTGAGCGGTGCTCTTTTCGATTTCACAGGCATTTAAACTCTTGGTCAATTCACTAATCTTAGCATTAGAATTTTCTAATTGAGATTCTAGAGTAGTGATCTTTGAGTTGGCATTTGTTAATCTACAATTGAGGCTAGCTTTCTCGTCGAGGTTCCTAACCAAACAATTGTAATTATTTTCTAGCCTGACTTCTAATTCCTTAATTTTTGAGCTACGCGTCTCAAGCTGTGGCGTCTTAGTCTCACTAATTCTCAAGTTCTTAGTTAGTCCATCTATTTTCGCATTAGAGCTTTCTAAGTTCTAATTCAGGACTAGTTATTTTCTCCTCAGACTTAGATAAGTTTTCTTCTAACTCTTTCGTACTTTTCTGCTCATTTTTCATGTTAGCATACCTAGTTTGTAAGGATTCTAACATGTTAAACAATGTAGAGTTAGAAATCACTTCATCCTTATAGGATGTGTTAGTTTCATCTTCGTGAGCCAAAGCCATGTGTGTCTTTTGTTCGGAATTTGTAGTCTCTTGATTCTTTTTGAGCGTGACTTGGTCTCGAAAACTATTTAATATCGAAAAATGTTTAGTATCGAAAAACTGTTTGGTATCGAATAAAATTTTCGAATGTAGAAGATATTCGATTAGAGTAAAAAGTTTTTCGACCGCTTTAGAACATAGTTTTCAAAGAACAAAGAGTTTCTCGATTGCTGAGAATTTTCTATTGTAGCAACGATGTGATAAGGATGAATATATGATGTGCAATGATTAGTAAATTATGACTAAGTTTTGTAGCTATGCATAAAACGGGATTTCCGATTGTGTGCATAAGAGAATTATTCTATCAAAAAAAATTAATCTATCACGTGCATAAAAGTTTCTCGATGATGTGTACTGACTATAAAGGATGACTAGGTCTGGTAAGCAATTAAGTGTACATCATTGGAGAATGTGAAAAAAATTTCGATAGTTGTGTTTGCAATGATGTGTAACGCCTACAAAATTGATTGTGCGATGATGACTATTGATTATGTAATGATATGCAGAATTTTTTTCTTTTAGCATTTGAGAAGTTTTCGATCGTAAGCACACGGAGTAGTTTCTCGATCATGATTACAAGGTGCTTTTCATTGTGAATAGTATTTATTTCTCGATCACATACGAAAAATCAAAGTTTTTCGATCGTAAGTAACATACTGTTTTCTATTGCTATTTTATTCGCTCATTTACTGTAGCAGACTAAGGTCATACTTTTGCGATCAATAGCTATTTTCGACGGATTATTATTTTCGATCGTAAAATAGATTTAATCAATTTCTCGATGTTCAAACAGTAGTATCAAAAACTTTTAACTGAAGCTTACGAACCTTTGCAGAAATTCAGCCTTCAACTCAAAACAATTAATAATGCAGATTAAGCATGGGTTATCGATCGAAAATCATAGAATAACAGTTCTAACGCGGAATCAAACCAGAAAACAGCAAAAGATGATGAAATTTTCAGAAATTGATGAATTTTATCAAGAACACGAAGTACACAATTTTTCACGAATCCGACCGAAAACAACAAATTAATCTATAAAACTCTAGGTAGTCGATCGAAATCATTCAATTGACAAGAACAAACACTCAATTTAGCACAATCAAACCAAAATCAATTCGATTTTTGAAAAATAATATTAAGAACTTGAAGAACAATTTTCAATCAAATCTTCAAAGTTCGCTGAAATATTTGGTTCGATCGAACGAAAACAAGCTCAGATCAATTAAATATAACTAGTCCTAATCTAAGGACAAATAGAAGAAAAGCCCCTAAATACAAGGACAACTAATGAAATCAAGCACAATTAAAATGTATACTCTAAAATCTCCCCCTTTGTGCTTGATTGCATCTCCGCGCTGTTTGTTCTCGTCGGGCGTAGTATGATCTGCGCAAGCCCAGCACATGCTCAAAGTTCCTGAGCATGTTCCTCAGCTCCAGTCGCTCATGATTTCTTCTAGTAGTTCCGTTAGGAGCGGCTGTTCTCTCACGAACCTGTGGATCCTCTGCTCGATATTCCTTTTGATGACCTTGAGCGTCCTATCGCAAAACTTATGAACCTCAGTCTTCAGCATCAACCTATTCTTCTTAGCTATTGGATTGTGGTAGGTGATGCCTAGGACTGAGCTGATGTGCACGTGATTGTTGGGAAGCCCTTCGATCTCAGGTCCTTTGTTGAGCGGAGCGGTCATGTTGACCTTCTTCATGTTTCTCTCCAGAGCCATCTGAAGGTCGTGTGCGGCGAAGCACTTGACTTGGCGCATCATGAACCAGTAGAGTCCCTCGAGTCCTTCTTTTTTGATGAAGCCTTGAGGACCTTTGTACTTTTCCACGTACAACTGATAGAGATGGTATACCTCATCAGTAGGGATGTACAGAAGGTCGCTCTCGCTTAGATCTTCTCGAGTTCTATCTACTCGCTCGATGGTGTAGTGAGGTGTTGGAAGTCCTCCTTTTGCACAGTATACGTTGAGTAGTTGGCATATAGGGGAGAGACTCTTATAGTGGCTCTTGACTTGTTCTTTAGTAATCCCCAGCCTTACATCAGATCCAAGTTTGGTCAGCATCCAGAGGTCGGTCATCCTCTTCTACTGATCCCAGTGAGAGATCCCTCTCAGCTCGAACTCGTTCGGCTTCTTAACTCTCTTCGGTGACCTCCAGATGTTTTCACGAACTTCTTCGAGGAAGGGGATTTCTATTTGGATGTTCTCCCACGACGTGTCGATCCGAACCTAGCGTTAGTCTTGTGGGGGAAGCCGCTCGTTGTCCGATCAACTCTGGTAGCCTTGGGATTTCTTCTTGGTAGTCTTCACCTTCCTGAAGCTCTTCGTCTTCTATAATCACGAGGTCTATGGAGGCTTGTTGTAGGAAATTCCGAACGTCCTGAAGCCGTTGTCTTTGATGCTCCTCGGGCATGGAATGGGTCATCCACTGCGCTTCGAAGATATACTTGTCTAGAACCTCGTGTGGATTGACGCCATGTCCTGAGGGGCCCGATTGGTCTGGAGCGGCCGAGGGAGTACCTTGAGTAGCTGCTAGGGCTACGAGCATTGCGGCACTTGCTTCTTCTTCCGGAAGCAAGGGGCTTGTCAGTATCAGCGGTGTGGATGGGGTCGACGGAGGCGTTCGGATGGCGGGTTGGTATCGGATGGTGGGTTGGTAGAATGGGCTTAGAGGTTGTGTGCGGTGCGTGGTGGTGGTGGTTTGTGTAGTGGGTTGTGCGGTTTCTCCGGCTCCAGTTCTTGTCTGCGCAGAGCCCGAGCCTTGGCCTTGTTCTTGACAACTCGTAGATGTCCGTGGCCTCTTCTCACCCTCATGAGGGTCCTGATCGTCAGGATCGTCATGTCTGCGTCTTGAGTGGGAGCTTTGGCCTCGGAAAGTTACAGTAGGTGGCTCAGGATGATCCACCAATCGCCTATAAAGAGATTCTTCTTGAGGAGATCGAATGGAGAGGCCGATCAGGCAGGCGAGTAGGATGTCGTGGAGCTCGGTAATGGGTATGGTGTATGGGTTTATGAGGATGGATGAATTTTGTAGAGGGTCGGTGTTAGGAAATATTTTGTAGTGTTCAATTTCATTGTATTATCTTTGTTGATTTGCTTTATTAAACTTTGGGCTAGCTCTTAATTGGGTTAGTTCTTAGTTATTCATGTAATGGGCCTTCACAAGAGGCCCACCTATTATATACCAACTTGTGGTATAAATAGGAAAACCCTAACACATAGTTAGGTGTGCTTGTGTGTGAAGATCAAATAAACAATTTTAGAGTGAGAGAGTCTCCTCAAGAACACCACCAAGCCCCACACGCCCCATTCTTAAATCTCGATCTTTAGGCGTGTTTAATCCGTCCGAAGTCGTATTGTTGGATGCTAATCGGGACCAACAAGTGGTATCAGAGCCCAACGCGACCGGATTTGCGTGTTTTAAGCAAGATTTGAGTGAAAAATTGCTTGAAAAATTATTTCGTCACTTTCAGTTTTTGGGCGATTTCGAACTCGTTTTGTTGTTTTTAGACATCCCAAAGGTTGATTATGTGTTTAGGAATGTTTTTCTGATGTTTTGGAACAAGTTTCGTCGATTTTGAGTGAGATTTGAGCGAAAACGAGCCATTTTTCTGGAAAAAGTCGCGCAGCTATGGAACAGTAATCTGTGTTCTTGGCCGAGAAATTTTCTTACCCGAGAAAATTCTTAGCCGAGAAAATTTCACAGGCCGAGAAACTTTCGCTGCCCGAGAAATTTTCGCATCTACAGTCCGAGAAATTTCGCAGGCCGAGAAATTTTTCCGAGAAATTTCGCTGCTACAGCATGTGAAGCCCCGCGAAATTTTCATACACTTCACTTCATCATACATATTTTCGCATCTTCAAAATTTTTCGCAGCTACAGTGATCCAAAAATTTCAACTTCACTTTTTCGCATCCTCACTATTTCGCATCATCACTTCACTTCCATATCACTTGAGAAAATTCAAAACTTGCGAAATTTTTGCTACTTGAAAACTCTTTCTACCTGCGAAAATTTAATACCGTTTTTAGAACAAATTTTCACCGCGAAATTTTTGGAATACATGCGAAAATTTGCACAACTGCGAAATTTCTTAACTAGCGAAAATTTTTATACATGCGAAATTGTACTCTGAATGCGAAATCTTCTTGATATGCGAAACTTTAACAGTACATGCGAAAATTTCCTTTGAATGCGAAATTTCCTTATTTTCGCGACTCACTCTCACAACGAAATTTCTCGGGACAACAACTTTCGCACATTTTCACACCATTTTTTCGCACCCCCCGAGAAATTTGCACCCAACCTTTAAACTTGATCCAAACTCGATTTTTAGCTTCAAATCTTGCAAAAATCACTCTTTAAAAATTGAACTTAAACGTTTTTGACCACCAAAATTTCTGGCTCCCCTCGGATTAAATAAGGTTAAGGAGCAAAAAAAAAAAAAAAAAAAAAAAATTATATAGAAAAATTATATCATTGGATAGAGAAAAATTTTCTAAGGCCATTGGACTTTGTCTATTTTAAACTTTTAAAATTTTCCGAAATAAAATTTTTCTGGGCCAAAATTTTCGGTATAGACGACGTTTTTGTGAAATTTTTGAAGGCAAATCCAAAACGCGGCAACGATCACCGTACCCAACAATCGACCTAGGACGGTATTGGCACATTATAGAAAAAGTTTAGGTCACCCCAAAACTTTTCGGAGCGGAATTTCCAAATGCCAATTTCACACCACCCAGCATGTATGGTACCCGGGTTGCTCCACATACATGACTGGTACACGACGTGAGCAACCACCCCCGGCATGAATGGTACATGGGTTGCTCCACATTCATGACCGGTATGCACTGCGAGCAACCAACCCCATCATGCACGTTACACGGGTTGCTCCACGTGCATGAAGGGATGTCAGAGAAGCGAGCAATCATCATGACTTCTGTACAAATCCGTGCAGAATCCGGACCCATAAAGAAGGGTTGACAAGAGTTCAACCAACCATCAGTGGGCGCGCCATCTAATCTCGATGCTTAGGCGATGTGGATCTTATGTACCAGACTCCACCGTCCACCCACTGCCATCCATTCCACCATGGTGCGCTACATGGAGACGTCCTAAGCCACCGTGATCCTCTCTACGCCATCACCACCACCACCACCACCTGACGAGTCTCAGAAGTGTCTGATCAACAGTTTTGGGCCACCCTCGTCGACATCACTCGTGGTCGCCTTTCAACGCGATCACGCCACGCCACCATAGTTCCCATGGATCAGTGAAACCCCCCTGATCCTAACCCAGGAACGAGCCTACCCTAGCCTCTCTAGTCTAGGTCTAGGTCGCGCGACATCCTCCTCCACGCAAAGATCCAATCAACGATCTCGGGAGGATGACGTAAGTCGCTTGCAGGAGTTGCGAACCAACGACGACATGATCGCACTCCTCTGTCATATCTCACCACAACCCGGACCTCGCCCATAGGTACAGGAGACGACTCGCTCGTTTCCCGAGTAGAAGTCGCGGCATCTGGTCCAACCGCGCAATTAACCCCTCCCAACCACTCAGCTATCCTTTCGCAGATAGCTGTTTCATTTCGCACAAGAGGAACCACGTTAGCCATCACCGCCCCACTTGGAGACGGTTGATGTTGAACATGCAGTGCCCCGCCTCTCACTGCACCTCTTCCACCCACATTGAGTCTAGTGTTCTCACCCACCGAAATTTTCCACTTTCTAGGACACAAACACTCTTTACGCACCGCAGGTTCTTCGTGAACTTGCCCGAACGCTTGATGACGTCCTTGTGACCGAGAGCGGAAGACCCACGACAGCCACCCTCACCACAACTGTCGATGGGCCACGGATACGAGCTTGTCTCATCGTCCGTGCGAACGGAAAGCCTTTGTGGCTCTCCGGTTCTTTTTTGTCCTGTGCAAACAGGCGGCGCATCGGACACATGTTTCGATGTTGTGACGACGGAGCGTCTTTGTGACCCCCGTCTGGTTAGTTACCCCGTTCGTGATGGAGCCCCGACTCATAGCAATCAGCGAGGAACTTACACATTCCATGCCGCGCTCAACAAGGATCTATGAAGGAAAAGGTCCCATCACCGACACCACTCCACCACGCCTACGCTTACGCCACCACATGCTGCTCCGCCTCTTCCAAGTTCCGAAATGAACTTGGAGGAAAGTCAAATGCTGCTATTCCTGAGAATCCCACTTGATTGCCTCACTCAACACCACACCACACCATCATCACCACCATCAACACCAGAGGCAGACTCGTCCCACGGACGACGTGACGATCCCGAAGACGGAGATCATCTCAAGGGGAGTAAAGGAGAAGAAATGAGTTGAAGATCGTACAGCAGCATCAGCAGCAACCATCATCCACGCCACCTCCACCAACTACGCCCCGCCGGAGGCTTCCACTACCTCCGCGCACATTCTTATGTGTCAAGCTATTATGTTCATAATGGAACACTCGAAGGAGCCATGGCACATCTCATCCACCACATTCCGCCACCACTGCGCTGACCACTCTGAAGACCGGGCTCCCTACTCTTGAAAGTCACATTTCAATAGAGCCTTGGCACATTTTTTACGCCCCACGCCCACCTTCTTCTGGAGCCAGACGAGTCATCTTCGAGGCCGAACCAGACAACTTCCATTCAAAGACGACAAATCCGGCGCCAAGAAGAAGAAGATTGGAGAATCTTAACAAGTGAGTCCTAGCCGAGCCATCAATGCCTCCGCAAGAAGAGGAGATATCCCTTGTAGGGGGAGTTTGCTAGGAATCGAGATCTCCAATATGCCCAACAAAGATATCCCGCGCTGAACTGAAGATTGAACACTAAGGGGAGATTGTTAGGAAATATTTTGTAGTGTTCAATTTCATTGTATTATCTTTGTTGATTTGCTTTATTAAACTTTGGGCTAGCTCTTAATTGGGTTAGTTCTTAGTTATTCATGTAATGGGCCTTCACAAGAGGCCCACCTATTATATACCAACTTGTGGTATAAATAGGAAAACCCTAACACATAGTTAGGTGTGCTTGTGTGTGAAGATCAAATAAACAATTTTAGAGTGAGAGAGTCTCCTCAAGAACACCACCAAGCCCCACACGCCCCATTCTTAAATCTCGATCTTTAGGCGTGTTTAATCCGTCCGAAGTCGTATTGTTGGATGCTAATTGGGACCAACAGTCGGTGGGAGTGGGTTGTGGAGGTGTGAGGTTGGGCTGTGACGAGGTACCTTCGGAGACAGGTGCTTTCCCGGTGTCTCTGTGGGATGTCTCTATGGCAGTACGAACTCTCTCCATTATTTTGTCTTCAAGCGATTGAACAGTAGCGGAGAGAGCGGCTTGGAATTGCTCGTTCGTCACAAAGGGTATGGAAGCCTCCGTCGAAGATGGACCAGGTCGACTGATGTCGCATGTTGTCAACCCATGAGCAGGCACCGGCACCTCAGGTTGGCTCACAGTCACTTGAGGTTGTGACTGTATGAGACTTCCACCCAATCCTCGAGTCGAATCTTGACGATTCTCCTCTAAGGGTGTTATGACAGGCTTAGATTGAACCTGTACGCCAGACATTTCAACGTCGAGGCCGGTAGTGATAGTCTGATCCTCGGCCCCTACCGCCGCTGTGATAGTGGGCTGCGGCTCTATATTGAGCGATGAAGGGTCCTCAGCCCATGACAAGCGATGCGTCTGACGTGGTGGAGATGACGGTGAAGAGGGACTCGATCTGAAAGCTCAGTCGATGTGGAGTCCGTCTTATAAGTTGGATCTCCTCATCAGACTCAGTGTCTGACGAGGAAGCCGTGTGAGGTGTTGGTTCTCGTGCTTCGTCCTCACCAGCGTGTTCCATCGTCTCAGGTGGTGAGTTGTGCCCCGTTTCCGCCTGGGGCTGTGCCTCCTGAAGTAGAACCTCCTCAATAGGCTCTTGGAGCACGCCTACATGTACGGGCACCTCAACCTGATATTCGTGTTCAGGAGCCTCGAGCGCCATCTCAGTAGTCACGACGTCTATCAGTGTATCATCTACGTCGGGCATTGGCTCTTCGACCAAAGGAGACTCCTTTTGAAGCTCCTGAGCGACAACATCTATCATCGTGTCCTCAGGGCTTTGTTGGTGTTGCGGTTGGGGAGGGCTAATTCCAAAATCTGTCGGGGGCCCTCGAATCATCTCCTCGGTGAGGTGATTCTCCCGACAGTAAGTTCGATATACGTCTCCCTGGGGGTCGGCGAGACGTAGCAGCTCAAAAGAAATCGGCATCGACGGTTGGTCCAAGTCCGTGAGCCGTGGATTGTGGAAGAATTTGAGCCTTGGTGGTTGATAATTTCCTCCAAGAGGTAGATGAGGGATGGACTCGTGCAACTCCATGAGTTCCCTGATTATCACATTAAACCACCGAGCGTAGGGCACGTTCTTGGATCTCTTATTCTCGTTTTGCCTGATCTGGTCTGCAAGATCATTCCAGATCAGCTGCGTGAAATCATAGTTCCTGATGCGATTTCGTGGAAGATCCTCAGTATGTTGCCATTGCCCTTGTCGAAGGCAGCATGCTTGGGCGATAGACACTTGTTCACAATCCCGAACAGTGTCTTCCACGGATGAGGGATACCGCTGCTCTGGACCTGAGCTAGCTTGGTGAGCTGCGGTTGATATCCCATCTGCATGAAGGAGAATAATCCCGAACCGGTTGATATCCCATTTCTGCGTCTGATGGGAGAGGGTCGTAGTTTGCGCAGTATGGCAAGTCCAGAATCATCCCGAATCGGTTCTTGTCCATATGTATGTGCCGCGTCCCAAGTATGGTTGAGAAGGAGAATGCTCCATTATAATGTAATTGATTTTGAAAAATGTAATGGCAAGTTTGTAATTTCGAATGAAACATATAACGCGTGGAATAAACTTCGAAATTTTCTTAAGTGTTTGATCGTGAAAAATGTCACTGTTCATGCCGAGATAATTTTCGCTCGAAAAATTTGATTTCAAATTGATTTCCTATGCATTGATTTCAACTGAAATAACTCCGTGTAATTTTGCGATCGAGAAAATTTTATTCACTAACGTTCGCTACAGTGTAAATGACTTAGAGAAAAATCTTCTAAGTGTGGAAATTGGAATCGTGAGACTGTAGCCGATCAATTTTACGATCGAGAAAAAATTCCGCGTAAATTTACGATCGAGAAATTATTTCTCAGGTAAATTTACTGTCGAAAAATTTTCCTCGATTGAATAAAATTTTTCGATTAGAAATTTGTCGAGCGGTACGTGATTTTCGATCCTAAGTAAAATTTTCGCTGCGATATTTTTCTATCGAGAAATTAGTCAACAAAAAGACTAAGTCAATTGTCGAGAAATTTTTCGATCAATTAAATCCTAAGCGGCGAATTTTACGATCTAGCCGTCGCCGAAGATAGGTTAGGGGCGACGGTTGTTAATCACAACCGTCGCACAAAGTACCCCGTAGGGTGCTGTTATGAACGAATGGGCGACGGTTTCTGTCACAACACCCGTCGCCCAAAATTATTTTTTTTTAAATTAATTATGGGTAAAACATCAACCGAAAATAAAAAAAATAGTAGCCGCCGTTCCGTTGCTGGAACCGAGCGGCCACATCAACCAAGCGTCGCTGTAATACCCACAAAATTTATACGAGATTACTTCATAATATTCGAAATGTACGAAATCGCTTTCGAACAAGAAACGATATTTTTTTTTTAACGAGCCCAAAGTTTACAATTGGGCCCAAAAAATTTAAATGGACCTAAAATTTATTTATGGGCCAAATGAAGAAAATAATGGCCCAAAATAAAAGATTGTGAGTTGGGTCCTTTAAAAAAAATTAATTGGGCCGAACACAAGAAGTGAAAGCCCAAATAAAAAATAATTTAAAAATAATAATAGTAACAATAATAATTAAAATTTAGTTAGGGCTTAAATAAATTAAGAGAAAAATAAATAAATATGTACCTCCATGTGAGGTTGGTACAATAAAATAAAATAATAACTATAAAATAAATATCTGTACATAATGAGGTAATAAAATCAAAAAAACACCCCACCTCGTCACCTTGTCCCATATTCTTATATTATTAATGGAATAAGAAACAAAACAAAACAAAATAAAATAAAACAAACAAAATAAACCTAATACAACGCTTTAAACCACAAAGACAAGACCTAATTAATCAAATAAGGAAAGAGAGAAAGAGACAACAAGAGAGGGGAGAAGAGAGGGGGAGTTGGCGAGAGAGAGGGAGAAAAGAAATAAAAAAAAATATAATACCTAATGCACCTCCATGAGCTTGGATATTTCTTAACCAAAAGAGAATAAAATTACCTAATCACTAGAATAAGAACAAGGCATCCCCATCTAATACATAGGGGTGAGCAAAACCGGATATCCGGTTTTTCGGATATCCGAAATTCGGATATCCGAATTTTCGGATATCGAAAAATGGTATCCGTATCCGCTCCGGTTTTAATCGGATATCCGGAAATCGGATATCCGGTTTATTCGGATATTTACACCGGATATCCGCATCCGGTTTTTAAATTTATTTTTCTTATATTTTTTATTATTTTTTTTTGAAAATCATATTTTTTTTATTTCTTATCACATAAAAAAATATATTTTTTAATATAAGAATTTCTAGACATATTAATTGAGACAATATGTGAATTTATGATTCAAAATTACATAATAAATAATAAACACAATACCACAAATTCACATTAATTTTTTAACTCGCGTCTCGATGTTTTTATGTTTTTTTTTTATCTCAATTCTCTAACAAAGTTTTTTGCAATAATAAAAATAATATAAATTTAAATATTCTACTTGATGATTTTTTTCCTTTTTTGGACCTTCATTTTTCTTTTTGGACTATTTTTTATTTTTTTTTATTTTTTTAAATATAAAACCGGATACCGGATATCCGGATTTTAGACAAATCACTATCCGTATCCGATCCGGTTTAGTTTAAAATAAATCGGATCGGATATCCGATCCGGTTTTTAAAACGGATATCCGTTTTTTCGGGTTTTGAAAACCGGATACCGGATCGGAATCCGGTTTCCGGATATTTTTGCTCACCCCTACTAATACATCTCATCTCTTTACATGAGGACAAGATGATAACTAATAAACCAAAGAGAAAAGAGAAGGGAGGGAAACGTGAGAGAGGGAAGGAAAGAAAGAGAAAAGAAGGGAAAAAGAGAGAAAAGAAAGAAAGAAGAGGGAGGGCCGAGGGAGAAGGAAAGAAAGGAGAGAAAAAAAAAAGAAAGAAAAGGGGGAGAAGAAGAGAAGGAAAGAAAGGGAGGAGGAGAAAAACCCGCAGACACATGGAGGGGCTCGGGATCGGAATTTCTAGGGTCGGGATTACGGAAACAAGGTAGGTGGAGATCATCTATATACGTAAACAAAGAATAGGAGTCGTGATTTTTACGTGATTGCATGATCTCTTTCGAATTTATACGTGTTATGTGCTAAGCGTGAATTTCTTGTATGATTTTCGTAATGATGCTTACATGCTAAAATTCGGCCAGCTTAATACCTTAATCTTGATGAAGTTAGGTCCATGAACCATAAGAATAGAGTTAGAGGACTTGTGATTAAGAGGATAGAACAAAACTTGGGGAGGATTAGTGTTTTCTAGGGTTTTCTTTATCATTTTGGCCAAGAGGTTCAAAAATTCATATCTCACGATCTAGAATTCGGATTAAAAATCCCTTTGGAAAGAATCAATATTTGCAAGTTCTTTATCTATGGTTAAAATTTCCGGTCCATCGGACGTCGTTACCCCGTGATCATTGAGAAATACTAAACTGTCGCAAAACAGCTGTATAAAATAGTTTTTTCAAAAATTTGGAGACTAGATTGAAAAGTTTTAAAGGGGCTGAGAATGTAAAATCCGAACAAGGGAGATTTTTAAAGAAATATAAAGCTTTTGGGGCAGATTTAAAATTCGGAATAAATAATTGGGGTCCTTTGTGTAATTTTCAAAAATTAGGGGACTAGATTGAAAAGTTTTAAAAATCTAGGTGCTGAGAATGTAAAAATCCGAACGGGGAGATTTTTAATGAAATATATAGCTTTCGGGGCTAATCTGAAAATTTTAAAGCTTTCGGGGGCAGATCTGAAACTTAGGAAAATTTTGGGTCCTAAAAAGTAAATTATGAGATTTTGGGGTTTTAAGTGCAAAATTCATAAAGATATTTTTAAATTAGAAATATAAGTGATATTTTGAAAGTTGGACGTTAGAATTTTAAAATATATTAAATTAGGGACCAATTGTGATATTAGGGTCTTAAAGTAAAAAAGATTAAATTTTGAGAACTATTAGTGAATTTCGGGAGAGTTTCTGTGGTAAAGGTTTCGGGCCGATTAAATCGGAACGCGGGCTTTGGTCTCGAATTATTTGGTGTATGATAGTTTTTTTAGATCGGGCGGAGATTATATCTCGGGCCGATATGTTGTTATTTAATATGATGCATTTTATATGTTGCATTCTATTTGCACGATATTTGTATACACATGGTACGAAAAGAGAGAACTGTGTGGAGTCACGGTGATATTGTATAGTGATGTTTAGTGGGGTAGTTTAAGACCGATTGATGGTCGTCGATTTGTATGAGTAGTGAGGTTAGGACTAAGGCGCACTATATGATTGAAATGTGGGGAGTGGGCCTCCCGAGCTACTGACCCTTGTGGAGAGTGGGGCCTCCCGAGCTACTGACCCCTGCGCGCGTGTTGCCTTTAGTCCTAAGCCTCGGGCCCCGATGTGATGAGATGAGATAATATGAGATGAGATATGAGAAAAGAGTCGAGCGTGCATTTTGTGAGATGTGTCGGGATGGGAGTCGAGTGAGAGCATTTGCAATCTTGCATATTTTCATCTACTGGGCAAAAGCTCAGGGTTTACGTGTGTAGGTACGAACGAGTCGGACGTTGAGAAACGTCACGACTAAGCGGCTGATGGCGGTGACTCCACGGACTTTTGAGGGCGGCGCAGTACATGGGACGCGACCTGTGAAACGAGTTTATGTTTCGTGTTGTTTTTTTAAAATTTGGGCTTGGACTTTTTGGTCTTCGGCCCAATGAATAAAAAATGTGTATGGATTTGGACCTATGGATTTAGACATTGAATGTATTTGTATTATTATGTTTTAAAAGTTTTTAATTAAATGGGCTTTCCGCTGCTTACGCTGCGAAAATCCGCCAAAATACGTATCTAGGAAGTCGGGTTATTCCAGGTGGTATCAGAGCGCTAGGTTTTAGGTTCTGTAGACTGTCCATGTACTGCCGCTCAAAAGCCTGGAGAATCAGCCTACGCCTGTAAGTTTAATACGTAATTATGTGATTTACAATTCTCAGATATATGCTTTACGTGAATATTTGGGTGATTTTATGTGCTCCTTGATGTGTTCGAAAGTTAGAAATTTCGTACTTTTACACTTAGTCTGGTAGGCGAATCTCGGTTAAATTAAGGTAGGGAGAGAATGATAAAAAAAATTGGGACCTTTGATCGAATTTGGGGTTGCTTTAAAAATCGGGTAAAAATTCGGGTCAATTTGGAAATTCGGTGAAATTTATGTTTTGGGCCTTTTTCAAAATTTGGGCTTTGTCAATTTGGGCTTGACCGAATTGGACCAAGCTGAAATTCGGGTTAGTTAAAATAAATACACGGCGAAATAAAAGAGAGTCGAACGATATAAAAATCGGGGCTTGTATACAATTTTGAAAATGAGACGAGGACGTACAGAAACATGGGTTAATTGTAGAAATTTAGGAAGTGAGATGAGGACGTAGGAAAAACATGATAGAGTCGATGCATAACGATTACATAACTGAAAATCATATTACAACCCGAATACATAAAAAAAAACTTAGAAGATAAAACATCGACGACGTTCGGGAAGTTCTGCTGGCGTCTTCTTTTAATATGCCCGAAAAAGACGTGGCTTCCCATGACTTAACCTTTCACAATTAAACGCAAGTGCAGTGAGTGGCAACCCACATCACAAAAATGGCGATTGCAGCGAAGAGCAATCCCAAAAGAAGGAATAACTCAAATTTAAGCTTTTCGAGATTTTCCCTCCAAAAAGGATCCTGAGGAACATCCTCACGATCCGCATTTCCTCCAAGATTATACATTGCGAAAATTAAATGATGTGGTTGGAGAGAATTGTGTTGTGGTGCAAAATAGCGTGCATCAAGTACTTGTTTATAGGCTTGAGTGAAGCGAATGATAAGCAGCATTAATTTCGAGTTTCCTTCGAACGCCGTTGAAAGATAAACTTCACAAATTTCGAGATCAGATTTATCTTCGAACGCCGTAATCTCGATTTGAGAGATCACGCACAGGAAGAAAATCACATTGGACTTTATCACAAAAATTCAATCCAAAATCTCGAAGAAAGATGTTGATGTCCATTACGACAAAGAATTTGCTCACGTTTAAATCAATTGCGTAGACTCGGTCGCATCAATGAAATTAGTACGGCGAACTAACGCACAAACACGACTGAACTTCAACCTATGTCCACGGATCAACCGTGCTTCCTTTCTTATTGATCACAACACGAAAGTTACAGATCTCTATCTCTTCTACAACTCTCGCATTTTCACCTCACGATGATTTTCAATCTAAATAAGTTACATGCTCGAGAAAGTGAACTGGAAATCCGACATTAATAAGATAGAAATCTTTTTAAGCGTGAATTTGCGATATATCTTCACCGTCCATTTTATCCGATCGAACGCTCCACAAGTCGCCACGTGGTATTGCATTTCTGCTTGTTAGAGCAAGAATCGCATGCGACTCTATAAGTGAAATAGCACCTTCACTACCATCCGTCCGATTTTTTTTATCCAACGCTCACGATTCACCATCCGATTCTTTCACTTACTAAGCATCTCAGCCGTTGACATCTTCGCGCGATATCCTACGAACACAATTAAATCTTTAGTCTTCAAATACTGGCCATTTGATTGTGTGCCATCTTAGATCCAGCGGCAACTGCTCATTGTGACAATAACGGTGAAGAAAGCCAGACTTAACTTATGAAGAACGTTCCAATTAAGTGGACGGAAGCATGTGAAGAAAGCTTCCAAGAGTTGAAGAAATGATTGACAACAACTCATGTTCTTGCAATTCCCTCCGATACGAAAGAATTTTAGGTATACAGTGATGCCTCGAAAAATGGCTTGGGGTGCGTGTTGATGCAGAACGGAAAGGTAATTGCATATATATGCTTCCCCGCAGCTTAAAACGTACGAGAAGAATTACCCCACACACGATTTGGAACTCGCACTTGTGGTTGTTTGCCCTGAAAATCTGGCAACATTATCTATACGGAGAACGATGCGAGATTTTTCACAGATCATAAAAGCCTAAAGTACTTCTTCACGCAGAAGGAGTTAAACATGAGGCAAAGGCGATGGCTCGAGTTAGTAAAAGACTACGACTGTGTGATAAATTATCACCCAGGAAAAGCAAACTAGTTGCAGAAGCTTTGAGCCGTAAATCGGTGAATACAAATCTGTGCCAACCCGGAGTGGAAATAATTAACTTCGGGAAGATCGAAATAAAACTAGCAGCGTTAACGTTGAAGCCAACGTTGTTAGATCGAATTCGTGAGGCACAAAAAGAAGATGAACTATATCTAATGATCCAGACGGAAAGACGAGAATGTTCCGTCGGAATTCGAATTTCAAGGAGACGGAAACTTGCAATTCCGAGGTCGTCTATATGTGCCACCCGATGAAGAGATCCGTGAACTATAATGACGGAGGCGCATATGACAATCTACTCGATACATCCCGGGACAACAAAAATGTATCGGGATTTACGAGTAAATTACTGGGGCCAAGAATGAAGAAAGATATAACTGCCTTTCGAACAACGATGTTTGACCCGTAAACAAATTATGGCAGAGTATTAACGGCCTGCGGGAATGTTGCAACCTTTCACGACTCCTTAGTGAAAATGGGACCATATCACTATGGACTTCGTCGTCGGGTTACCAAAAACTGTAAATGGTCATGATGCAATTTGGGTGATCGTCGACAGATTGACTAAATCAGCCCATTTCTTGCCAATCAATCAAACATATTCCATGGAGAAGTACACAGAGTTGTACATAAAAAAATATTGTGAGACTCCATGGAATCCCGATTTCAATCGTCTCAGATCGGGATTCGAGGTTTCTGTCCCAATTCTGTGTGAGCTTACAAAAGGCCATGGGGACGAAAACTGTCCTGCAGTACGGCATATCACCCTCAGACGGACGGACAATCTGAGAGAACAATCCAGACGCTCGAAGATATGTTGATAGCGTGCATTCTGGATTTTAGGGGAAGTGAGTCCGAGAATATAACGGACCTTTCACAATTGTAAAACGAGTTGGAGAAGTGGCATACCAACTAGAATTGCCCACATCGCTCGCACCAGTCCATGACGTCTTCCATGTATCTACATTACGGAAGTACGTCCCGGACTTGAGCCATGTAGTGCAAGGCGAATCACTTCATCAAAAATTAAAGTCGGACTGGAGCTATGAAGAAAGGTCGGTGGAAATTTTGATGTACGAGGTGAAACACCTCCGAAATAAGAACATACCCCTAGCGAAAGTCTTGTAGCGGAACCAAGTATTGGGAGAAGCCACTTGGGAGCGAGAAGACGAAATGAGAAAAAAGTATCCCGAATTATTTCTTTTGATGTAATTTCGGGGACGAAATTCATGTAGGGGGGAGGTTGTAATACCCACAAAATTTATTATTCGAAATGTACGAAATCGCTTTCGAACAAGAAACGATTTTTTTTTTTAACGAGCCCAAAATTTACAATTGGGCCCAAAAAAATTAAATGGACCAAAAATTTATTTATGGGCCAAATGAAGAAAATAATGGCCCAAAATAAAAGATTGTGAGTTGGGTCCTTTAAAAAAAATTAATTGGGCCGAACACAAGAAGTGAAAGCCCAAATAAATAAATAATTTAGAAATAATAATAGTAATAATAATAATAATAATAATTTAATTATGGCTTAAATAAATTAAGAGAAAAATAAATAAATATGTACTTCCATGTGAGGTTGGTACCATAAAATAAAATAATAACTATAAAATAAATATTTGTACATAATGAGGTAATAAAATCAAAAAAACACCCCACCTCGTCACCTTGTCCCATATTCTTATATTATTAATGGAATAAGAAACAAAACAAAACAAAATAAAATAAAACAAACAAAATAAAATAAACCTAATACAACGCTTTAAACCACAAAGACAAGACCTAATTAATCAAATAAGGAAAGAGAGAAAGAGACAACAAGAGAGGGGAGAAGAGAGGGGGAGTTGGCGAGAGAGAGGGAGAAAAGAAATAAAAAAAAATTATAATACCTAATGCACCTCCATGAGCTTGGATATTTCTTAACCAAAAGAGAATAAAATTACCTAATTACTAGAATAAGAACAAGGCATCCCCATCTAATACATCTCATCTCTTTGCATGAGGACAAGATGATAACTAATAAACCAAAGAGAAAAGAGAAGGGAGGGAAACGTGAGAGAGGGAAGGAAAGAAAGAGAAAAGAAGGGAAAAAGAGAGAAAGGAAAGAAAGAAGAGGGAGGGGCCGAGGGAGAAGGAAAGAAAGGAGAGAAGAAAAAAAAAAGAAAGAAAAGGGGGGAGAAGAAGAGAAGGAAAGAAAGGGAGGAGGAGAAAACCCGCGGACACATGGAGGGGCTCGGGATCGGAATTTCTAGGGTCGGGATTACGGAAACAAGGTAGGTGGAGATCATCTATATACGTAAACAAAGAATAGGAGTCGTGATTTTTACGTGATTGCATGATCTCTTTCGAATTTATACGTGTTTATGTGCTAAGCGTGATTTCTTGTATGATTTTCGTAATGATGCTTACATGCTAAAATTCGGCCAGCTTAATACCTTAATCTTGATGAAGTTAGGTCCATGAACCATACGAATAGAGTTAGAGGACTTGTGATTAAGATGATAGAACAAAACTTGGGGAGGATTAGTGTTTTCTAGGGTTTTCTTTATCATTTTGGCCAAGAGGTTCAAAAATTCATATCTCACGATCTAGAATTCGGATTAAAAATCCCTTTGGAAAGAATCAATATTTGCAAGTTCTTTATCTATGGTTAAAATTTCCGGTCCATCGGACGTCGTTACCCGTGATCATTGAGAAATACTAAACTGTCGCAAAACAGCCGTATAAAATAGTTTTTTCAAAAATTTGGAGACTAGATTGAAAAGTTTTAAAGGGGCTGAGAATGTAAAATCCGAACAAGGGAGATTTTTAAAGAAATATAAAGCTTTTGGGGCAGATTTAAAATTCGGAATAAATAATTGGGGTCCTTTGTGTAATTTTCAAAAATTAGGGGACTAGATTGAAAAGTTTTAAAAATCTAGGGGCTGAGAATGTAAAAATCCGAACGGGGAGATTTTTAATGAAATATATAGCTTTCGGGGCTAATCTGAAAATTTTAAAGCTTTCGGGGGCAGATCTGAAACTTAGGAAAATTTTTGGGTCCTAAAAAGTAAATTATGAGATTTTGGGGTTTTAAGTGCAAAATTCATAAAGATATTTTTAAATTAGAAATTTAAGTGATATTTTGAAAGTTGGACGTTAGAATTTTAAAATATATTAAATTAGGGACCAATTGTGATATTAGGGTCTTAAAGTAAAAAAGATTAAATTTTGAGAACTATTAGTGAATTTCGGGAGAGTTTCTGTGGTAAAGGTTTCGGGCCGATTAAATCGGAACGCGGGCTTTGGTCTCGAATTATTTGGTGTATGATAGTTTTTTTAGATCGGGCGGAGATTATATCTCGGGCCGATATGTTGTTATTTAATATGATGCATTTTATATGTTGCATTCTATTTGCACGATATTTGTATACACATGGTACGAAAAGAGAGAACTGTGTGGAGTCACGGTGATACTGTATAGTGATGTTTAGTGGGGTAGTTTAAGACCGATTGATGGTCGTCGATTTGTATGAGTAGTGAGGTTGGGACTAAGGCGCACTATATGATTGAAATGTGGGGAGTGGGCCTCCCGAGCTACTGACCCTTGTGGGGAGTGGGGCCTCCCGAGCTACTGACCCCTGCGCGCGTGTTGCCTTTAGTCCTAAGCCTCGGGCCCCGATGTGATGAGATGAGATAATATGAGATGAGATATGAGAAAAGAGTCGAGCGTGCATTTTGTGAGATGTGTCAGGATGGGAGTCGAGTGAGAGCATTTGCAATCTTGCATATTTTCATCTACTGGGCAAAAGCTCAGGGTTTACGTGTGTAGGTACGAACGAGTCGGACGTTGAGAAACGTCACGACTAAGCGGCTGATGGCGGTGACTCCACGGACTTTTGAGGGCGGCGCAGTACATGGGACGCGACCTGTGAAACGAGTTTATGTTTCGTGTTGTTTTTTTAAAATTTGGGCTTGGACTTTTTGGTCTTCGGCCCAATGAATAAAAAATGTGTATGGATTTGGACCTATGGATTTAGACATTGAATGTATTTGTATTATTATGTTTTAAAAGTTTTTAATTAAATGGGCTTTCCGCTGCTTACGCTGCGAAAATCCGCCAAAATACGTATCTAGGAAGTCGGGTTATTCCAGGTGGTATCAGAGCGCTAGGTTTTAGGTTCTGTAGACTGTCCATGTACTGCCACTCAAAAGCCTGGAGAATCAGCCTACGCCTGTAAGTTTAATACGTAATTATGTGATTTACAATTCTCAGATATATGCTTTACGTGAATATTTGGGTGATTTTATGTGCTCCTTGATGTGTTCGAAAGTTAGAAATTTCGTACTTTTACACTTAGTCTGGTAGGCGAATCTCGGTTAAATTAAGGTAGGGAGAGAATGATAAAAAAAATTGGGACCTTTGATCGAATTTGGGGTTGCTTTAAAAATCGGGTAAAAATTCGGGTCAATTTGGAAATTCGGTGAAATTTATGTTTTGGGCCTTTTTCAAAATTTGGGCTTTGTCAATTTGGGCTTGACCGAATTGGACCAAGCTGAAATTCGGGTTAGTTAAAATAAATACACGGCGAAATAAAAGAGAGTCGAACGATATAAAAATCGGGGCTTGTATACAATTTTGAAAATGAGACGAGGACGTACAGAAACATGGGTTAATTGTAGAAATTTAGGAAGTGAGATGAGGACGTAGGAAAAACATGATAGAGTCGATGCATAACGATTACATAACTGAAAATCATATTACAACCCGAATACATAAAAAAAAAACGTAGAAGATAAAACATCGACGACGTTCGGGAAGTTCTGCTGGCGTCTTCTTTTAATATGCCCGAAAAAGACGTGGCTTCCCATGACTTAACCTTTCACAATTAAACGCAAGTGCAGTGAGTGGCAACCCACATCACAAAAATGGCGATTGCAGCGAAGAGCAATCCCAAAAGAAGGAATAACTCAAATTTAAGCTTTTCGAGATTTTCCCTCCAAAAAGGATCCTGAGGAACATCCTCACGATCCGCATTTCCTCCAAGATTATACATTGCGAAAATTAAATGATGTGGTTGGAGAGAATTGTGTTGTGGTGCAAAATAGCGTGCATCAAGTACTTGTTTATAGGCTTGAGTGAAGCGAATGATAAGCAGCATTAATTTCGAGTTTCCTTCGAACGCCGTTGAAAGATAAACTTCACAAATTTCGAGATCAGATTTATCTTCGAACGCGCTAATCTCGATTTGAGAGATCACGCACAGGAAGAAAATCACATTGGACTTTATCACAAAAATTCAATCCAAAATCTCGAAGAAAGATGTTGATGTCCATTACGACAAAGAATTTGCTCACGTTTAAATCAATTGCGTAGACTCGGTCGCATCAATGAAATTAGTACGGCGAACTAACGCACAAACACGACTGAACTTCAACCTATGTCCACGGATCAACCGTGCTTCCTTTCTTATTGATCACAACACGAAAGTTACAGATCTCTATCTCTTCTACAACTCTCGCATTTTCACTTCACGATGATTTTCAATCTAAATAAGTTACATGCTCGAGAAAGTGAACTGGAAATCCGACATTAATAAGATAGAAATCTTTTTAAGCGTGAATTTGCGATATATCTTCACCGTCCATTTTATCCGATCGAACGCTCCACAAGTCGCCACGTGGTATTGCATTTCTGCTTGTTAGAGCAAGAATCGCATGCGACTCTATAAGTGAAATAGCACCTTCACTACCATCCGTCCGATTTTTTTTATCCAACGCTCACGATTCACCATCCGATTCTTTCACTTACTAAGCATCTCAGCCGTTGACATCTTCGCGCGATATCCTACGAACACAATTAAATCTTTAGTCTTCAAATACTGGCCATTTGATTGTGTGCCATCTTAGATCCAGCGGCAACTGCTCATTGTGACAATAACGGTGAAGAAAGCCAGACTTAACTTATGAAGAACGTTCCAATTAAGTGGACGGAAGCATGTGAAGAAAGCTTCCAAGAGTTGAAGAAATGATTGACAACAACTCATGTTCTTGCAATTCCCTCCGATACGAAAGGATTTTAGGTATACAGTGATGCCTCGAAAAATGGCTTGGGGTGCGTGTTGATGCAGAACGGAAAGGTAATTGCATATATATGCTTCCCCGCAGCTTAAAACGTACGAGAAGAATTACCCCACACACGATTTGGAACTCGCACTTGTGGTTGTTTGCCCTGAAAAATCTGGCAACATTATCTATACGGAGAACGATGCGAGATTTTTCACAGATCATAAAAGCCTAAAGTACTTCTTCACGCAGAAGGAGTTAAACATGAGGCAAAGGCGATGGCTCGAGTTAGTAAAAGACTACGACTGTGTGATAAATTATCACCCAGGAAAAGCAAACTAGTTGCAGAAGCTTTGAGCCGTAAATCGGTGAATACAAATCTGTGCCAACCCGGAGTGGAAATAATTAACTTCGGGAAGATCGAAATAAAACTAGCAGCGTTAACGTTGAAGCCAACGTTGTTAGATCGAATTCGTGAGGCACAAAAAGAAGATGAACTATATCTAATGATCCAGACGGAAAGACGAGAATGTTCCGTCGGAATTCGAATTTCAAGGAGACGGAAACTTGCAATTCCGAGGTCGTCTATATGTGCCACCCGATGAAGAGATCCGTGAACTATAATGACGGAGGCGCATATGACAATCTACTCGATACATCCCGGGACAACAAAAATGTATCGGGATTTACGAGTAAATTACTGGGGGCCAAGAATGAAGAAAGATATAACTGCCTTTCGAACAACGATGTTTGACCCGTAAACAAATTATGGCAGAGTATTAACGGCCTGCGGGAATGTTGCAACCTTTCACGACTCCTTAGTGAAAATGGGACCATATCACTATGGACTTCGTCGTCGGGTTACCAAAAACTGTAAATGGTCATGATGCAATTTGGGTGATCGTCGACAGATTGACTAAATCAGCCCATTTCTTGCCAATCAATCAAACATATTCCATGGAGAAGTACACAGAGTTGTACATAAAAAAATATTGTGAGACTCCATGGAATCCCGATTTCAATCGTCTCAGATCGGGATTCGAGGTTTCTGTCCCAATTCTGTGTGAGCTTACAAAAGGCCATGGGGACGAAAACTGTCCTGCAGTACGGCATATCACCCTCAGACGGACGGACAATCTGAGAGAACAATCCAGACGCTCGAAGATATGTTGATAGCGTGCATTCTGGATTTTAGGGGAAGTGAGTCCGAGAATATAACGGACCTTTCACAATTGTAAAACGAGTTGGAGAAGTGGCATACCAACTAGAATTGCCCACATCGCTCGCACCAGTCCATGACGTCTTCCATGTATCTACATTACGGAAGTACGTCCCGGACTTGAGCCATGTAGTGCAAGGCGAATCACTTCATCAAAAATTAAAGTCGGACTGGAGCTATGAAGAAAGGTCGGTGGAAATTTTGATGTACGAGGTGAAACACCTCCGAAATAAGAACATACCCCTAGCGAAAGTCTTGTAGCGGAACCAAGTATTGGGAGAAGCCACTTGGGAGCGAGAAGACGAAATGAGAAAAAAGTATCCCGAATTATTTCTTTTGATGTAATTTCGGGGACGAAATTCATGTAAGGGGGGAGGTTGTAATACCCACAAAATTTATTATTCGAAATGTACGAAATCGCTTTCGAACAAGAAACGATTTTTTTTTTAACGAGCCCAAAATTTACAATTGGGCCCAAAAAAATTAAATGGACCAAAAATTTATTTATGGGCCAAATGAAGAAAATAATGGCCCAAAATAAAAGATTGTGAGTTGGGTCCTTTAAAAAAAATTAATTGGGCCGAACACAAGAAGTGAAAGCCCAAATAAATAAATAATTTAGAAATAATAATAGTAATAATAATAATAATAATAATTTAATTATGGCTTAAATAAATTAAGAGAAAAATAAATAAATATGTACTTCCATGTGAGGTTGGTACCATAAAATAAAATAATAACTATAAAATAAATATTTGTACATAATGAGGTAATAAAATCAAAAAAACACCCCACCTCGTCACCTTGTCCCATATTCTTATATTATTAATGGAATAAGAAACAAAACAAAACAAAATAAAATAAAACAAACAAAATAAAATAAACCTAATACAACGCTTTAAACCACAAAGACAAGACCTAATTAATCAAATAAGGAAAGAGAGAAAGAGACAACAAGAGAGGGGAGAAGAGAGGGGGAGTTGGCGAGAGAGAGGGAGAAAAGAAATAAAAAAAAAATTATAATACCTAATGCACCTCCATGAGCTTGGATATTTCTTAACCAAAAGAGAATAAAATTACCTAATTACTAGAATAAGAACAAGGCATCCCCATCTAATACATCTCATCTCTTTGCATGAGGACAAGATGATAACTAATAAACCAAAGAGAAAAGAGAAGGGAGGGAAACGTGAGAGAGGGAAGGAAAGAAAGAGAAAAGAAGGGAAAAAGAGAGAAAGGAAAGAAAGAAGAGGGAGGGGCCGAGGGAGAAGGAAAGAAAGGAGAGAAGAAAAAAAAAGAAAGAAAAGGGGGGAGAAGAAGAGAAGGAAAGAAAGGGAGGAGGAGAAAAACCCGCGGACACATGGAGGGGCTCGGGATCGGAATTTCTAGGGTCGGGATTACGGAAACAAGGTAGGTGGAGATCATCTATATACGTAAACAAAGAATAGGAGTCGTGATTTTTACGTGATTGCATGATCTCTTTCGAATTTATACGTGTTTATGTGCTAAGCGTGATTTCTTGTATGATTTTCGTAATGATGCTTACATGCTAAAATTCGGCCAGCTTAATACCTTAATCTTGATGAAGTTAGGTCCATGAACCATACGAATAGAGTTAGAGGACTTGTGATTAAGATGATAGAACAAAACTTGGGGAGGATTAGTGTTTTCTAGGGTTTTCTTTATCATTTTGGCCAAGAGGTTCAAAAATTCATATCTCACGATCTAGAATTCGGATTAAAAATCCCTTTGGAAAGAATCAATATTTGCAAGTTCTTTATCTATGGTTAAAATTTCCGGTCCATCGGACGTCGTTACCCCGTGATCATTGAGAAATACTAAACTGTCGCAAAACAGCCGTATAAAATAGGTTTTTCAAAAATTTGGAGACTAGATTGAAAAGTTTTAAAGGGGATGAGAATGTAAAATCCGAACAAGGGAGATTTTTAAAGAAATATAAAGCTTTTGGGGCAGATTTAAAATTCGGAATAAATAATTGGGGTCCTTTGTGTAATTTTCAAAAATTAGGGGACTAGATTGAAAAGTTTTAAAAATCTAGGGGCTGAGAATGTAAAAATCCGAACGGGGAGATTTTTAATGAAATATACAGCTTTCGGGGCTAATCTGAAAATTTTAAAGCTTTCGGGGGCAGATCTGAAACTTAGGAAAATTTTTGGGTCCTAAAAAGTAAATTATGAGATTTTGGGGTTTTAAGTGCAAAATTCATAAAGATATTTTTAAATTAGAAATTTAAGTGATATTTTGAAAGTTGGACGTTAGAATTTTAAAATATATTAAATTAGGGACCAATTGTGATATTAGGGTCTTAAAGTAAAAAAGATTAAATTTTGAGAACTATTAGTGAATTTCGGGAGAGTTTCTGTGGTAAAGGTTTCGGGCCGATTAAATCGGAACGCGGGCTTTGGTCTCGAATTATTTGGTGTATGATAGTTTTTTTAGATCGGGCGGAGATTATATCTCGGGCCGATATGTTGTTATTTAATATGATGCATTTTATATGTTGCATTCTATTTGCACGATATTTGTATACACATGGTACGAAAAGAGAGAACTGTGTGGAGTCACGGTGATACTGTATAGTGATGTTTAGTGGGGTAGTTTAAGACCGATTGATGGTCGTCGATTTGTATGAGTAGTGAGGTTGGGACTAAGGCGCACTATATGATTGAAATGTGGGGAGTGGGCCTCCCGAGCTACTGACCCTTGTGGGGAGTGGGGCCTCCCGAGCTACTGACCCCTGCGCGCGTGTTGCCTTTAGTCCTAAGCCTCGGGCCCCGATGTGATGAGATGAGATAATATGAGATGAGATATGAGAAAAGAGTCGAGCGTGCATTTTGTGAGATGTGTCAGGATGGGAGTCGAGTGAGAGCATTTGCAATCTTGCATATTTTCATCTACTGGGCAAAAGCTCAGGGTTTACGTGTGTAGGTACGAACGAGTCGGACGTTGAGAAACGTCACGACTAAGCGGCTGATGGCGGTGACTCCACGGACTTTTGAGGGCGGCGCAGTACATGGGACGCGACCTGTGAAACGAGTTTATGTTTCGTGTTGTTTTTTTAAAATTTGGGCTTGGACTTTTTGGTCTTCGGCCCAATGAATAAAAAATGTGTATGGATTTGGACCTATGGATTTAGACATTGAATGTATTTGTATTATTATGTTTTAAAAGTTTTTAATTAAATGGGCTTTCCGCTGCTTACGCTGCGAAAATCCGCCAAAATACGTATCTAGGAAGTCGGGTTATTCCAGGTGGTATCAGAGCGCTAGGTTTTAGGTTCTGTAGACTGTCCATGTACTGCCACTCAAAAGCCTGGAGAATCAGCCTACGCCTGTAAGTTTAATACGTAATTATGTGATTTACAATTCTCAGATATATGCTTTACGTGAATATTTGGGTGATTTTATGTGCTCCTTGATGTGTTCGAAAGTTAGAAATTTCGTACTTTTACACTTAGTCTGGTAGGCGAATCTCGGTTAAATTAAGGTAGGGAGAGAATGATAAAAAAAATTGGGACCTTTGATCGAATTTGGGGTTGCTTTAAAAATCGGGTAAAAATTCGGGTCAATTTGGAAATTCGGTGAAATTTATGTTTTGGGCCTTTTTCAAAATTTGGGCTTTGTCAATTTGGGCTTGACCGAATTGGACCAAGCTGAAATTCGGGTTAGTTAAAATAAATACACGGCGAAATAAAAGAGAGTCGAACGATATAAAAATCGGGGCTTGTATACAATTTTGAAAATGAGACGAGGACGTACAGAAACATGGGTTAATTGTAGAAATTTAGGAAGTGAGATGAGGACGTAGGAAAAACATGATAGAGTCGATGCATAACGATTACATAACTGAAAATCATATTACAACCCGAATACATAAAAAAAAACTTAGAAGATAAAACATCGACGACGTTCGGGAAGTTCTGCTGGCGTCTTCTTTTAATATGCCCGAAAAAGACGTGGCTTCCCATGACTTAACCTTTCACAATTAAACGCAAGTGCAGTGAGTGGCAACCCACATCACAAAAATGGCGATTGCAGCGAAGAGCAATCCCAAAAGAAGGAATAACTCAAATTTAAGCTTTTCGAGATTTTCCCTCCAAAAAGGATCCTGAGGAACATCCTCACGATCCGCATTTCCTCCAAGATTATACATTGCGAAAATTAAATGATGTGGTTGGAGAGAATTGTGTTGTGGTGCAAAATAGCGTGCATCAAGTACTTGTTTATAGGCTTGAGTGAAGCGAATGATAAGCAGCATTAATTTCGAGTTTCCTTCGAACGCCGTTGAAAGATAAACTTCACAAATTTCGAGATCAGATTTATCTTCGAACGCCGTAATCTCGATTTGAGAGATCACGCACAGGAAGAAAATCACATTGGACTTTATCACAAAAATTCAATCCAAAATCTCGAAGAAAGATGTTGATGTCCATTACGACAAAGAATTTGCTCACGTTTAAATCAATTGCGTAGACTCGGTCGCATCAATGAAATTAGTACGGCGAACTAACGCACAAACACGACTGAACTTCAACCTATGTCCACGGATCAACCGTGCTTCCTTTCTTATTGATCACAACACGAAAGTTACAGATCTCTATCTCTTCTACAACTCTCGCATTTTCACTTCACGATGATTTTCAATCTAAATAAGTTACATGCTCGAGAAAGTGAACTGGAAATCCGACATTAATAAGATAGAAATCTTTTTAAGCGTGAATTTGCGATATATCTTCACCGTCCATTTTATCCGATCGAACGCTCCACAAGTCGCCACGTGGTATTGCATTTCTGCTTGTTAGAGCAAGAATCGCATGCGACTCTATAAGTGAAATAGCACCTTCACTACCATCCGTCCGATTTTTTTTATCCAACGCTCACGATTCACCATCCGATTCTTTCACTTACTAAGCATCTCAGCCGTTGACATCTTCGCGCGATATCCTACGAACACAATTAAATCTTTAGTCTTCAAATACTGGCCATTTGATTGTGTGCCATCTTAGATCCAGCGGCAACTGCTCATTGTGACAATAACGGTGAAGAAAGCCAGACTTAACTTATGAAGAACGTTCCAATTAAGTGGACGGAAGCATGTGAAGAAAGCTTCCAAGAGTTGAAGAAATGATTGACAACAACTCATGTTCTTGCAATTCCCTCCGATACGAAAGGATTTTAGGTATACAGTGATGCCTCGAAAAATGGCTTGGGGTGCGTGTTGATGCAGAACGGAAAGGTAATTGCATATATATGCTTCCCCGCAGCTTAAAACGTACGAGAAGAATTACCCCACACACGATTTGGAACTCGCACTTGTGGTTGTTTGCCCTGAAAAATCTGGCAACATTATCTATACGGAGAACGATGCGAGATTTTTCACAGATCATAAAAGCCTAAAGTACTTCTTCACGCAGAAGGAGTTAAACATGAGGCAAAGGCGATGGCTCGAGTTAGTAAAAGACTACGACTGTGTGATAAATTATCACCCAGGAAAAGCAAACTAGTTGCAGAAGCTTTGAGCCGTAAATCGGTGAATACAAATCTGTGCCAACCCGGAGTGGAAATAATTAACTTCGGGAAGATCGAAATAAAACTAGCAGCGTTAACGTTGAAGCCAACGTTGTTAGATCGAATTCGTGAGGCACAAAAAGAAGATGAACTATATCTAATGATCCAGACGGAAAGACGAGAATGTTCCGTCGGAATTCGAATTTCAAGGAGACGGAAACTTGCAATTCCGAGGTCGTCTATATGTGCCACCCGATGAAGAGATCCGTGAACTATAATGACGGAGGCGCATATGACAATCTACTCGATACATCCCGGGACAACAAAAATGTATCGGGATTTACGAGTAAATTACTGGGGGCCAAGAATGAAGAAAGATATAACTGCCTTTCGAACAACGATGTTTGACCCGTAAACAAATTATGGCAGAGTATTAACGGCCTGCGGGAATGTTGCAACCTTTCACGACTCCTTAGTGAAAATGGGACCATATCACTATGGACTTCGTCGTCGGGTTACCAAAAACTGTAAATGGTCATGATGCAATTTGGGTGATCGTCGACAGATTGACTAAATCAGCCCATTTCTTGCCAATCAATCAAACATATTCCATGGAGAAGTACACAGAGTTGTACATAAAAAAATATTGTGAGACTCCATGGAATCCCGATTTCAATCGTCTCAGATCGGGATTCGAGGTTTCTGTCCCAATTCTGTGTGAGCTTACAAAAGGCCATGGGGACGAAAACTGTCCTGCAGTACGGCATATCACCCTCAGACGGACGGACAATCTGAGAGAACAATCCAGACGCTCGAAGATATGTTGATAGCGTGCATTCTGGATTTTAGGGGAAGTGAGTCCGAGAATATAACGGACCTTTCACAATTGTAAAACGAGTTGGAGAAGTGGCATACCAACTAGAATTGCCCACATCGCTCGCACCAGTCCATGACGTCTTCCATGTATCTACATTACGGAAGTACGTCCCGGACTTGAGCCATGTAGTGCAAGGCGAATCACTTCATCAAAAATTAAAGTCGGACTGGAGCTATGAAGAAAGGTCGGTGGAAATTTTGATGTACGAGGTGAAACACCTCCGAAATAAGAACATACCCCTAGCGAAAGTCTTGTAGCGGAACCAAGTATTGGGAGAAGCCACTTGGGAGCGAGAAGACGAAATGAGAAAAAAGTATCCCGAATTATTTCTTTTGATGTAATTTCGGGGACGAAATTCATGTAAGGGGGGAGGTTGTAATACCCACAAAATTTATTATTCGAAATGTACGAAATCGCTTTCGAACAAGAAACGATTTTTTTTTTAACGAGCCCAAAATTTACAATTGGGCCCAAAAAAATTAAATGGACCAAAAATTTATTTATGGGCCAAATGAAGAAAATAATGGCCCAAAATAAAAGATTGTGAGTTGGGTCCTTTAAAAAAAATTAATTGGGCCGAACACAAGAAGTGAAAGCCCAAATAAATAAATAATTTAGAAATAATAATAGTAATAATAATAATAATAATAATTTAATTATGGCTTAAATAAATTAAGAGAAAAATAAATAAATATGTACTTCCATGTGAGGTTGGTACCATAAAATAAAATAATAACTATAAAATAAATATTTGTACATAATGAGGTAATAAAATCAAAAAAACACCCCACCTCGTCACCTTGTCCCATATTCTTATATTATTAATGGAATAAGAAACAAAACAAAACAAAATAAAATAAAACAAACAAAATAAAATAAACCTAATACAACGCTTTAAACCACAAAGACAAGACCTAATTAATCAAATAAGGAAAGAGAGAAAGAGACAACAAGAGAGGGGAGAAGAGAGGGGGAGTTGGCGAGAGAGAGGGAGAAAAGAAATAAAAAAAAAATTATAATACCTAATGCACCTCCATGAGCTTGGATATTTCTTAACCAAAGAGAATAAAATTACCTAATTACTAGAATAAGAACAAGGCATCCCCATCTAATACATCTCATCTCTTTGCATGAGGACAAGATGATAACTAATAAACCAAAGAGAAAAGAGAAGGGAGGGAAACGTGAGAGAGGGAAGGAAAGAAAGAGAAAAGAAGGGAAAAAGAGAGAAAGGAAAGAAAGAAGAGGGAGGGGCCGAGGGAGAAGGAGAGAAAGGAGAGAAGAAAAAAAAAGAAAGAAAAGGGGGGAGAAGAAGAGAAGGAAAGAAAGGGAGGAGGAGAAAAACCCGCGGACACATGGAGGGGCTCGGGATCGGAATTTCTAGGGTCGGGATTACGGAAACAAGGTAGGTGGAGATCATCTATATACGTAAACAAAGAATAGGAGTCGTGATTTTTACGTGATTGCATGATCTCTTTCGAATTTATACGTGTTTATGTGCTAAGCGTGAATTTCTTGTATGATTTTCGTAATGATGCTTACATGCTAAAATTCGGCCAGCTTAATACCTTAATCTTGATGAAGTTAGGTCCATGAACCATAAGAATAGAGTTAGAGGACTTGTGATTAAGAGGATAGAACAAAACTTGGGGAGGATTAGTGTTTTCTAGGGTTTTCTTTATCATTTTGGCCAAGAGGTTCAAAAATTCATATCTCACGATCTAGAATTCGGATTAAAAATCCCTTTGGAAAGAAGGGTCCTATATATCCCAGACTCGACTTTCCCTTTCGTCCGAAACGTTTAACACCCTTCATTGGTGATATTTTCGAAAAAGACTTGATCGCCTTATTCAAATTCCAATGGCCTTCGTCTTTTGTCAGCGTAACTCTTCTGACGACTTTGGGCCGTTTGCATTCTCTCCCGAATCTTACCAACAGGTTCAGTCATTTCACGAATCATTTTGGGACCCAATAACACCTTCCATTTCATCCCAATGAACTGGGGATCGACATTTACGCCCGTATAAGGCTCCGTATGGCGCCATCCCGAATTGCTTTATAGTGTTGTTATACGAAAATTCGATCAACGGGAGATATTTACTCGAGCTCTCTTGGAAATCCATAACACACGCCCTCAGCATGTCTTCGAGCGTCTGCATTGTTCTTTGCGATTGTCCGTCACTCAGGGGATGATAAGCTGAGCTGAAAGGACAACTTAGTCCCCATAGCTTTCTGTAAGCTAATCTAAAACTGGGACAGAAACCTTGAATCTCGATCTGAAATGATCGACATCGGGATTCCGTGGAGTCGCATTATTTCCTGGATGTACAATCTGCGTACTTTTCCATGGAATAGGTTTGATTGGTTGGCAAGAAATGGGCAAACTTAGTCAATCTGTCGGCAACCACCCAAATTGCAATATCATAGCCTTTTACGGTTATTGGTAACCCGACGATAAAATCCATTGTTATGTGGTCCCACTTCCACTCAAGTGTCGTCCAAGGTTGCAACATTCCTGCTGGCCTTTGATGTTCTGCTTTGATTTGCTGACAAGTCAGACATCAATTCACAAAGGCAGCCACATCCTTCGTCATTCCTTGCCACCAATAATTTATTCGCAGATCTCGGTACATTTTCGTTGCACCGGGATGCACCGAGTAGATTGTTGTATGTGCCCCCGTCATTAAAGTTCGACGGATTTCTTCATCCTTGGGAACATACAAGCGACCTCTGAATCGTAGGCTCATGTTATCTTGAAATTCAAACTCTGACGGGCCATCTCCATCTCGTTCATCTCGAATCTTCGATATAATTCATCTTCCTTTTGCGCTTCGAGAATTCGATCTAACAACGTCGGCTTGAGTGTTAACGCTGCTAATTTTGCTTCAATCTCTCCGATGTTGATTACCTCAACTCCGAGTTGGCATAATTCACTGTTCACCGTTTTCCGGCTCAAAGCATCTGCGACTACGTTGGCTTTTCCTGGGTGATAGTTAATCACGCAGTCGTAATCTTTCACTAATTCGAGTCATCGTCTTTGCCTCATACTCAACTCCTTCTGTGTGAAGAAGTAGTTCAAACTCTTATGATCTGTAAAGATCTCACACCTTTCTCCGTACAGATAGTGTCGCCATATTTTAAGAGCAAACACTACTGCAGCGAGTTCAACATCATGGGTGGGGTAGTTCTTTTCATACGGCTTCAATTGTCGGGAGGCATAAGCGATTACCTTCCCGTTTTGCATCAACATGCACCCCAAGTCATTCTTCGAGGCATCACAACATACCGAAAATCCTTCTGCTCACATTCTTCTGTCCACTTAAATGGGACATTCTTATTTGTCAAATTAGTGAGTGTAGGCTATGCTGGAAAAATCTTTAGTGAACTTTCGATAATATCCATCATGCCCTAGAAAACTTCTTACTTCAGTGGGAGTGGTCGGTCGCGGACAATTATCTATCGCTTCAATCTTACTGGGGTCTATTGAAATACCACTTCCCGAAATAATGTGCCCCAGAAACGCCACTTGTTCCAATCAGAACTCGCACTTCTTGAATTTGGCAAATAGCTGCTTCTCCCGAAGAATTCCAAGGACAGTTCTCAGATGTTCTTCATGTTCTTCCTTTGTCTTAGAGTTAATGAGGATATCGTCAAGAAAGACGATAACAAATCGGTCCATAAATTCCTTAAACACCCGGTTCATCAAATCCATGAAAGCAGCTGGGGCGTTCGTTAGCCGTAAAGGCATGACCAAGAATTCGTAGTGGATGTACCTCGTGCTGAACGTGGTTTTGGGAACATCCATCTCAGGGATCTTCAACTGATGGTAACCGGAATGTAGGTCGATCTTCGAGAACACCGTCGTCCCTTGTAGTTGATCGAGTAGATCGTCTATTCTTGGCAACGGGTATTAATCTTAATCGTGATTTTATTTATCTCACAATAATCGATACACAGTCTCATCGACCCGTCTTTGTTTTTAACGAATAGCACCGGGGCTCCCCATGGTGAGAAACTGAGCTGAATAAAACCCTTCTGGAACAAGTCTTCCAATTGCTCCTTCAGTTCTCGTAATTCGTTCGGTGCTAATAGATAGGGAGATTTAGGGATCGGGGCAGCTCCAGGTACAGGATCAATAACGAATTAAATTTCCCGATCTGGAGGTAATCCCGCGAGATCCTCGGGAAATACATCGGGATATTCGTTCACTATTGGAACCTCCTCAAGCTTCGGCTGGGAAGATTCCTCAGCTTTCACCGCAAAAACTAGGAACGATTTGCAACACGTGTTTACGAGTCCTTGAGCTTTCAAACCAGAAATCCGAGGGATTGGGTTACTATTCTTCTTTCCCGAAAATTCAAACTCTCCTCCCTCGTGTAATCGAAATCTAACTACCCTCTTTGAGCATGATGGCTTCATACTTCGAGGGACAATCCATCCGAATATGATGTCGTAATCATTCATCAGAATCACTATTAGATCTACGTTCAATTACATACCCTCGATACTAGCGGGACAACTTTCTACAACTATATTCGTTCGAGTGGGATCTCCGTGGGGTAAGGATACTAAGTAACTGCATAAGGAACGGGTGGGATAAATTGCCGCCCTAGCCACAAAATTGGCCGACAAACGAATGTGTGGCTCTGGAATCAATAAGGATTGAGGACGGTACGTGAAAGATTCAACATACCGGTAACTACTGTTGGGTTTGCCTCCGCCTCCTCATTCGGCAACATGAAAACTCGACAGGTACAGGTAGCGGTCGAATCAGGTTCTACGGCTAATTCTGCACCAGAGGCTGAGGTCTCGTGCAATTCCATGCAACGTGTCTGGTCTCCCCACACCGGAAGCATTGTAGAGTCTGCACTGGTTGGGGTCCATTACAGACACCAAAATGGTTCTGCCCGCACTGCTGGCATTAGGGCGGTGGCATCGGTGGTCTATTCGGGCGTCATATCTGCTGACCCAGTCGGTTGGCTTTATTTCGGGCCCTTGCCGAAAACCTGTCGTTTCTGACTGCTTCCTCCTTACTGGCTCTCCCTTTTCCGGTTTGCTTCCTGGGTCTCTCTCACCACTCCTTCCGCCTATTCAGCTATCATGCTCGCTCCGTCGCCTGGCGGAATTCTAACTGTCATACACCCGCTACACTTAGATCCCGATAGAATTCGGGTTTCAATCTCCAAAGAAATCTCGTCACTTTTAAGGTATTAGTTGCAACGAGATGAGGAGCAAACCGGGACAATTCTTCAAATCTATGAATATATTCTGCAACTGACATGCATCCCTTCTTCAGATTCATGAATTCGTACATTCGCTGCTCCTGATCGTGAACAGTGAAGTACTTGTGGTAAAATAGCTCCCTGAAGCGTTACCACGCCATAGCAGCAGGGTCTTCTAACACTTTTATAGTTTTCCACCAGAAACGGGCGCTTCCCCGAAGTAGGGAAACGGCACACAATACCTCCTCATTGTCTGGTGCACGGCTATAGATAAAGAGGTCTTCGATCGTGCCGATCCAATCCTCAGCCACCGCGGGATTAGCGACCTCGGGAAAAAATGGGGGATTGAGCTTACGAATCTCTCCCCAATGATTTCCAAGCGATCAGGTTGATGGGAGGAATGATGCTCAGATGAGCTTCGATGATGTATCAGGTCGTTAATCTGGTCTGACTGTAGTTAGGTTAGTTCAGTCAGATGATGGATAGTATTGCGTTCACGAGTCGGGGACTTAGGTTCGTCCAGCGACAAGTTTCTTCTATGAATTCGCGCCTAGGTCTTCCTCTCGATATTTTCCGAGCGCTAAATAGTACACATAAACAAGCATATTTAGATCTTATAGTCATGTTAACACATAACACTTACAGGCGAGGCTGGTTCTCCCGGCTTTTGAGCGACAGTACATGGACAGCTTCAGAATCCAAAGACTTGCTCTGATACCACCTGTGGCGACCCTACATCCTAAGTAAATGATTTGGTGGACTTCCGCAACAAAAGTCACGGAGGATCCGATTTACAAAACTTTCTAAGTAAATAATATACATATATAAGATAAAGTCGGGTTTACAAAAAGAAACGTCATATATTGGGCCGAAGCCCCAAAAATCTACACCCGACTCTCCTACGCCTCTCCACAAGTCGTGTCCCATGTACACCGCCTCCCTAAAAAGCCTGTGTAGTCACCACCACCAGCCAGCCTACAGCTCACCCTGACACTCATCGGTATCGGGCTCAGTCTTACCTACAAAATAAAACCCTGAGCAAAATTGCCCAGTAGGTGGTGGTGAAAACATGCAATGCGTGCGTGCACTCAACCCAATCCCCGAATTCTCACATCATAATAAAATGCACGCTCGATCCTAAATCACATCTCAAGACATAACAGGGCCCTCGGCTAGACTCGGCACCCACGCGCGCAATGGCAAAGTACGTCGTAAACCATGCGGCAGCCCACGCCGGCCGTGCCAGGTCACTCTTTCCACACACAATCTCAACCCGATGGTTTTACACCCCGAGTAGTGTACCACTATACCCGGGAAAACAGGTCACTCCACGCCTTTCTGCCGTAACTGAGCCAAATATATATCCAGTGGTGTACACCGCAGGTGGCTCAATCCCGAGTAGACAGGTGTCACAAACCCTATCTCCCACCAGGTGCCCAATCGAGTCTAAACCTGACTTCCAAAATCGGCAACTCTACCCCACTCATCCGACACAGTAAGGTGTCATCATATAAATACGGTACATCCATCTCTCACGTGCTATGCCGTGAAATGCATATAGAACTCAATCACCCGTAGCGCATAACATATCACAAACGCCAAAAATCCCAATACTGGTAACACATATAAAATCCGATACTAGGTCGAACGTTTTAAAATCCAATATAACTTTAAAATATGGGTTGACCCGAGAATCCTAGTCAAAGTATGAAAATATTCTAATTTAAAATGATTTGGCCGAAAATAATTTCATTTTTAAATAGTTGGGCCGAAAATGGGGCAAAAGCCCAAAAATAAATCTGCGGGTCAAACATACACATTTTCGATCAAAGCCCAAATCCAATTCGCGAAAATCCCATTTGAAACGCTGGTCAACCCGAGAAACATTTCGGGTCAACGCTCGAATTCGCTAAACATTTTCGATGCATTTGCAAAATCGCCCGATCCGCGAAGCCCGATTTAGGCCCGGGAGAAACCTGACATCACTCACAAGAATCACCCCGCGAAAGTGAAGTCGGCCTGCGAAACCAAAGTCGGCCCGGCGCTATCTCACGCCCCGCGAAGTGCTTAAGCCAGCGAGAACCCGAAACCCTGGTCCGCGAAACATGTTTTACACACACATAAAAAACTCTTGGGCCCGCGACAAACTTTCGCGACCCAAAACTCCATTCGGCCGATTCTCCTATTTAATTATAAATCCTTTTTCACCTAATTTGCGAAATAAAATGCGGCTCGCGAAATTTAGCATCGCCCGAAGCTATCTAATTCCTAATTCGGGAACTAGGTCAACCCGCGAAACTTAAAATCGATTGAAACCTAAAGTCGGCCGATTCCTTCAAATTTTCATATTAAAACCCTAAGTTTTTCCAGAATTTCTTCACTTAAACCAAATCCAGATTCACGCAAACATATAAGCAGATTATAGAACTCATATATTGAGTTCGGATTCACGTCATAACACATCAAGCCATCACGAAAACTCCAAAAATCGTAAAATAAACATTTTTGAACTCGGATGACCTTTCATCCGAATTCTATACCCTTTGCGGAAAATAATACAGTGTAAAAGGGTTTGTAGGGGTTAAAAACCACTTACCTCTCCTTCATAAGCTTGTTTGAATTGATCTTCTAAGGTTAGAAAATCAGTTTTGCCTCCTTCGTTTCCCTTTTGCTTCGTTCGCCTCTTCTTTCTTTGCTCAACTTCTTTTTCTTTCTTTAGTTCACGTTGGTTTAGGGTACTATATTTGAGGGTTTTCTTTCTACACAACAAGTGAAAAGGTGGTGGTGATATCTCACGTGGCTTTTACCTAATTATCAAGCAATCCTCATGCTTATACTATATCATTGGATCTATATTGAATTTCTACTTGGGCCTATCTCTTTTACTAATTAATAATTCCAAGTTGGGCCTTCACTAATTAATTTGGGCTCTCTTATTACTTTGGCATCTCTACAAATTTTTGTCACAATTTATCTCTTGGGCTTTCTAATCTTTTTCGGCCCATCTTATTTTATTTAACTCTATGGCCCAATTATTCCGACTCGTTTCCAAAAAATCTATTTGTCCGAAAATTAACTTCATTAATTTCGAACATTACAAAAATAATTACACACTAATCCCGTATTAATTTTTACCGGTATTACAACTAGTTGCCATTTTATCTAACGGTTGCCTTCCCCGGTCACTGGCTGTGCCCACACCAGTTAATTGGGTAGCTATTTACCGGGCGATGCAAGCCATGTTGCTTCTTCCCGCGACATCTGTTGTGGTGCTTTTGTAGAAGTAGCTTTGACTCAACTTCGAGTCGACATCAAATGCCCATATTGGCAAATATTCATCGTACACAGGCGATCATGTACTGTGCATGCTCACATCTCATAATTCTCGTGTAATTCGTGCATGCACATGATAATGCATACGTGAACAGTACTAAAATGTTTATCATGTCATTTCACATATCAGACAATTCACATAATTTAACTGAAGCAGATAGTCACATAAAACATGTACACATAATTTATTTTATGCGTTGTAGTGAGATTCCCACTTACCTGTCGTCCGAGCTAAAATTAGCTTACTGCCTCGGGAATTTCCTAATTTCTCGATCCTTTGCACAAAATTAAAATATCATTATACTATCTAATTTGTTTCATTACCTAAGTTCTCAAACTCCTTTAAGCATTGAAATATTAAATATAGAACCATATTAGACAAATAGTTATTTTAAAGGAATTCACCAACTTAGACCAATTCATGAAACCACTTCACGATTCTCATAACACGTGAATATTCCTATGGTTCGTGAACTACCCTCGTCCCTTATTCTAAGTTCGTAACCTTCCCAACTCGCGAAATCTAGTTTACTAAGTTTACATAATTCGCGACATTGAATACTTATCAGTTCGTGAAGTTCGTGGCTCAACACACATTTCGCCTAGTTCATCAATTCGTGAAATGTACCTTACACACCTACACTTCGCAAATCACTTCATACACACACTTCGCCAAGTTCACCCAACTCGTGACATTAGCACTTCGCACACTCACTTCACGAATCCATCCTAACCCGCGAACTTCATGGGTTCGCGAACCACCTTAGGTTTCATAGTTCGCGAAGTGGGGTTTTCATTGTTCACGAAATGCTTGAAACTCCTTTCCATTCGTGAAGTCGACACCCTACAAACCCTTCAAGGTTTGTGAACTTTCTATGGTTCATGCAAGGTCCCTAGCTCCTCTCAATTCGCGAAGTACTACATTGGTTCGCGAAGCTCATTTCACCGACCTATGATTCGCCAAGCTTGCCTCATTCGCGAAGTTATCACCTCACACTCATGCCACGGGATATTCCCAAAAGGAGGGGTACGATTTCTTCGACACTTATTCACCCGTAACGAGAATCTCGTCAATACAGGTTCTATTTGCTATTGCAGCATTATATGACCTCGTGGTACACCAAATGGATGTAAAAACTGCATTTGTAAATGGAGACCTCGAAGAAAAAATCTACATGCATCAGCTTGAAGGGTTTATAATACATGGGCAGGAAAATAAAGTGTGCCGACTCGTGAAGTCGCTTTACGGGCTTCAACAAGCACCGAAACAATGGCACCCAAAATTTGATAATAATTATGCTATCGAATGGGTTTAAAATCAACTAGTGTGATAAATGTGTTTACGTTAAGGGCACACCAGATAAACTCATAATTCTCTACCTTTATGGAGACGACATGTTGATCACGGGAAGCAATCAGAAAATGATTGTAAACACGAAGATTATGCTGAAAAGTTCATTTCAGTATGAAGGATATGGATTTGCCTAATGTCATACTAGGGATAAACGTCTGTAAGACGCCCGAAGGAATTATGCTGACACGATCTTATTGTGTTGAGAGGCGAATACACCGTTTGGAGAAGCCGCTTCCTCAATTTCATAGCTTTGAAAGATCAAGCTGAAATTTACTGAGTTCACTAGAAGAGGTACCCGCACAGTTTTGGGTCAATATTCCCGGTGATGACACAGTGACTCCTGAAATTCCCGCATCTAGGCGACTGAAGAAGCCTGGGGAGTATTCTATTGAGGAGAGGGCACGAGCCAAGGCTGATCTAGTAGCCATGAATACTCTTATACAGGGCATCCCCAACGACATATATAGACATATTGATCGCCTTTCATCGGCTAAGGGAATGTGGGACGAACTGCATAGGATGATGCAGAGGACGGAAGTCGGCATAAAGGCCAAAAAGACAAATATCCTCACCGCTTACGACTCCTTCAAAGCAAAGCCGGAGGAAAGTCTGTAGCACCCGGGTCCTCGTAAGCATTAGAGGCCAATAAATTTGCGTAAATGATGAATGCGATTATGTGCATTTCGTGAAATTATTCTGTGCTCGTGTGAATTATGTGAAATCTGCATGTTAAAATGTGTGCTTAATTTATTTGGTAAATTCGATGCATTTAATTTGTACTGTAAGACTTCCAATTTAATTAGGGATTTTCGAAAATAGAGCAAGGAAAATGGAGGAATTAATACAATTTATAATAGGAATTGGACCATAGCTAAAATTGGGCTAAATTTATGTTTGGGCTAAATTTAAACATGTGGCCCAATCCATGAGAAATTAATATGTGAGATAAAGTCCCTTAAAATGGGGGGAGTTCACGTTGGAACAAGTCCCATCACCATACCTTTGTTAAAATATCTACCTAAAACCCATTAAACTCTCAAAACCAATTTGGTAAGAAAAACCATCGAAACTTAAAAGAAGAAAAAACTTCACACCATCAGAAACATTCGACAAACTCTCAAAAGGAGAAATAAAGAGTTCCAACCAACGAAGGACTCACCTAGCTTGGAAAGGTATAAACTATTATCATATTTAAAGCATGTTTTAGTAGGTATTTTAAGTATTATTAAACTTGAAAAGGATTCTCTGTTTAGGTGGGTACGTGTTCTAGTTTTGTAGGTTACAAAGTAGAATTAAATTATTAAAAAGAAACCCTTTCGACGGAGGGCTTAGTAATTCTCGAAGATAATAATCATATTCTTAGAGTTTTTGAGCTTATTCGATATTTAAGGTGTTCTTGGAAAAAGCAACCTTTTTGATCTTTAAGGTTAGTGCTTCGCGAATTAGAGAGTGTTTTGGTAAGGTTGAGTTCGTGAAATATAAACTACGCGAACTCGGGATCGCGAACCATAGGCAGCACGAGGGTTGCGAACTCGAACAAACTCACTCGCATGAGTTCGCGAAACCAAGGTTCACGGGTCGAGCAATTTGCGAACCCTAAGCCATACGATGAGTTTTGCGAATTGGAGAAAATCTGCGGATCCAAGGTGGCAAATCCAACCCGGATTGCGAACTCACTGAGCTAGTTGGCGAATCGATGTTCGCGGGCCCAGCACAGTTCGCGAGCTCGGCGTTTTGCGAGCTCCTTGAGGATCGCGAACCCCATGCAACAAGCCGCGAATTGAAGACTGAAGTTTTGCGAACTCAAGCCCTTTTTGCGAACCGAAGTTTGGCGAATCCAAGCATTTCCGCGGGTCCAACTTCGCGAACCAACAATTTGCGAACTCAAACGAGTTTCCCGAACCCATCGAAGTGTGCGGGCCGTGTTTTGCGAATTCGGCGAGGGAAACTTTTGCGAACTCGACGAATTCACGAATCAAACCAATTTGGCGAACTCCAAATCTTAGAAATGAACTTCTGCGAATTAAGTGAGAATAGAGAAAGAGTTCGCGAAACTTATAACTAGATAGAGTCTTTCGCGAATTAGAATAGGCTTGCGAATCCAAGAAATTTTGCGAACTATGATACGATTCGCGAACCAGGTACAACCTATACTCTGCGAATGGAGTGAGAGCCCGCGAAATTAGAGCCGAGTAGCATTCCGCAAATCGAACTATAAGATGAGACATAATTCGCGAAACTTGATTTTATTACGTATTTCACGAATCATAGCTTAGCGAACTATATAAGTTTGTGAACCTATTCAGGTGTTTACTACGTCCAAGAGTCAATTCCCAAATTAATAATTTAACGAGTATTGGGATTTCACGGGTTCATAATTTATGAACTCTTTTCTAATTAATTATCTTTAAGGGCAATAATAAAAAAATAATGGTAAATATCGATACTTAGGAAATTCGAGACTTTAGCTAGTTAAATAATCTAAATAAGGTAGTAACTTAATTATTCTTATGCTATCGATACCTAGGAGTTACATCGGATCAGGTAGCAATTAATCGATGGACGACAGGTAAGTAGAAATCCAACTACAACACATAACCTGTTTGCGTGCAGCTGCTTTATGCGACTACGTGCCTATGTGATTACATGTTTACGTGACTTAATTAATATGTTTTCATGTGGTAAGCATGTTTGAAGTTAGTTTGCATTCATACTCACTTGCATACACGATCATATGCGGGAGGGTTGTATGAGTCGAGTATGCATATATATGATGTATCGCTTGAAGGCAGTTGATACATTGCCGATATGGGCATGTGTTGTCGACTCGCAGTTGAGTCAAGGGTTGTCCACTATGCTACCAGGGCGGCGTTTAGCGTCGTCGTACCATTATGTAAATATGTATAGGTATATGGATTATGATTAGGGCAGAGGTCCCGATTGGTGAAAGGGCCGTATACATATATTACTATAATTGTATATGCAATGAAATATATTAGGGTTGGAGACCCGTTGGCGAAAGGGCCGTATACATATATTACTATTATTGTATATGCAATGAAATATATTAGGGCGGAGACCCGTTGGCGAAAGGGCCGTAAGCATATATTACTATTATTGTATATGCAATGAAATATATTAGGGCGGAGACCCGTTGGCGAAATGGCCGTATACATATATTATTATTATTGTACATGTAATGAGATATATTAGGGCGATGCCCGTTGGCGATGAGGACATATGGACGTACTTATGATATGATTGTGCAATGCCCGTGGCGGTAGGGAGCGACCTGGAGGGTGCGACCTGAGGGTATAAGCGACACATGGTGGAACCCTGGTGTAGGCAACCTCAGCGTGGGCTACCAGCGTGAGCGACCGCCGACAGTCGGGGACGACCGGGTACATATGGCAACTTAGGGGAACGGTGTGTATCCTAGGTATGGCCATCCGGCGTGGACCGCTGTCATATTTGTCCCTAGTGGACGTAAGCTCATTTGTGGTGCATAGTGAAATTAGCCGAGGGCCCTGAGTGAGGTTTACGAGTATGATGAGCATCGGCGCGGATCGCCTTTGTGGAGTGTTAAGTGCATCGGCATGGATCGCCTTTGCGTAGTGGTTTATGCATTGGCGTGGATTGCCTTTGCAGGGATGAGACACGTGCATACATGCATAATTTCTACTTACTGAGCCTCGGTGGCTCATTTCTTTATGTTATGTGTTGTAGGTACATACGATCACGGTACGTGATCGCCTAGCTGGCAAGGCCGATCTTTTGAAGGTTCCGAGTGCTTTTTGGGGGTGGACGTGTGTGTATGGATGACGACCTGTGAGGCCGGGCGCATAGGAGCTTTTGTTGTGCCATCGCAACGGTCCCGAGTAAATACAAGTTAGGATTAGTGTGTAATTAGAACTCTAAGAATTTCTGTTAACGCGGAAGCATTCTTTTGGCATGTATTGGACAAAGTTCCGTCATGTAAATAAAAAATGAAAAATTTCGTACGCATTTCCGCAGTTCCTTCATTTAAATACGCCATTAGGCACTTAGGATGACGTTAGAAATGGTGGCGATTGCTAGGGTCGCTACAGTTGGTATCAGAGCTTCGGTCACAGGTCCTGTAGACTGTCTATACACACACACCCAAAAGAGCGGAAGCGGCCTTGCAAGTAAGTGCTAAATTTATGAGAACTTTCTGGGTTGCATAATTTATTGGCCGTAGGACTGTCAGGATAGGTCAGGATAGACTAAGATGCGATGGTGAGAACTAGGGGAGAAAGTAGTGGTGGTGATGACCAGAACAGGGGAAACACGGCCCCTGCCGATAGTCGAGACACGACGATCCTCCAACTCACAGAACTGATTCGTCAGCAATCAGCACAAATCCAACAGCTAATACAGCAGAACAACTCCAATGCTGGGCAGACCCAAGCTGACATGACTGAGATAGTGGGCGAAAGATTTCGCCGACTGAACCCACCAACGTTTGATGATACAGCTGATCCAAATACGGCCGAAGATTGGCTAAGGACTTTAGAAAGCATGTTCGTGTATGGCAGAGTCCCAGAAGCAGAAAAAGCTCTTTGTGCCGCATTCCTGCTAAGGGGAAGTGCGGGACACTGGTGGGACACCATCATGGTGATCGAAAACCCCGCCACCATGAGCTGGGAAAGATTCAAGGAGCTGTTCAGGGGCAAATACCTCACAGCCCCAGTGTGCGCCCAACGGATGACCGAGTTTATAAATCTCCGACAAGGGGCGGTGACAGTTGCCGAATACATTCGAAAATTCGAGCAATTGTCGAGGTTCGCAGCCCACATGGTGAGCACGGACGCCCTAAAGATCGAGCGCTTCCTCGAAGGCCTAAAGTCGGAATTGTACCGAGACGTGAGCATGGCAGGATTACAGGGGACCACGTATGCACAAGTGGCGGAGAGAGCCTTAGTGGCGGAGCAGCCGGAGGCCCGGATCGTTCGGGCACAAGAAGCAAAGAGAAAGTTCGCCCAGGCCCAAGGAGAACAATGGGGCGGAAGCAATCCAAAGAGATAGTTTGTTGCCAAAGGCGAGAAGCAGAACGTCCAGAATAGGCCTCCACAGCACCCACAGGGGAACCCGAACAAGCCACCAAACCCGAACCAAGAAAGGTTCCCAGCATCGAATCCAAATTGCCCAAGGTGCGGAAAGCGACACACCGACACCTGCTATATGCAAGCCAATGTTTGTTTCAAATGTGGAAAGCCGGGACACTACGTGAGGCAGTGCTCGGAAGGAACGTCAGAGAATCAAGCCGGGGATCAAGCAAGACCACCGACCGCGCCAGCTCGAGTATATGCGATCACTTCGGATGAAGCAGACGAGAACCCGCCTGTGGAGACAGGTAACATAACTGCACACCAAACCTCAACATGCATGTCATTAGACTCAGGGACCACGCATCCAATTACGCCCATTGGGAACGTAACGAATCTCGAGGTTACACCTAGTCGGTCCGAATGTGAACGTGATGAGACTACTCAAAACGGGATCCCAATTAGAACCGATCAACCACTACTAGACTGCTCAGTATTGATTAGGATAAGATCAACAAGCGGGCAGCACTGAGTCCAAAATTGAAACGAGGAAGGAAACTGATCGACTTAGGAATAAACCGAATGCGTCTGGTAATGGTATTAGAACGAAACCAGTCAAATAGAAGCTGTGACTTAGAGAACGTGAGAATAAAATGAGTGTTCGCTATCCTGAAATGTTCCAAACGGGCTGATTTCGGGGGCGAAATCCTCTTTAAGGGGGGAGGATGTAGCACCCGGGTCCTCGTAAGCATTAGAGGCCAATAAATTTGCGTAAATGATGAATGCGATTATGTGCATTTCGTGAAATTATTCTGTGCTCGTGTGAATTATGTGAAATCTGCATGTTAAAATGTGTGCTTAATTTATTTGGTAAATTCGGTGCATTTAATTTGTACTGTAAGACTTCCAATTTATTAGGGATTTTCGAAAATAGAGCAAGGAAAATGGAGGAATTAATAAAATTTATAATAGGAATTGGACCATAGCTAAAATTGGGCTAAATTTATGTTTTGGCTAAATTTAAACATGTGGCCCAATCCATGAGAAATTAATATGTGAGACAAAGTCCCTTAAAATGGGGGGAGTTCACGTTGGAACAAGTCCCATCACCATACCTTTGTTAAAATATCTACCAAAAACCCATTAAACTCTCAAAACCAATTTGGTAAGAAAAACCATCGAAACTTAAAAGAAGAAAAAACTTCACACCATCAGAAACATTCGACAAACTCTCAAAAGGAGAAAAAAAGAGTTCCAACCAACGAAGGACTCACCTAGTTTGGAAAGGTATAAACTATTATCATATTTAAAGCATGTTTTAGTAGGTATTTTAAGTATTATTAAACTTGAAAAGGATTCTCTGTTTAGTGGGTACGTGTTCTAGTTTTGTAGGTTTCAAAGTAGAATTAAATTATTAAAAAGAAACCCTTTCAATGGAGGGCTTAGTAATTCACGAAGATAATAATCATATTCTTAGGGTTTTTGAGCTTATTCGATATTTAAGGTGTTCTTGGAAAAAGCAACCTTTTTGATCTTTAAGGTTAGTGCTTCGCGAATTAGAGAGTGTTTTGGTAAGGTTGAGTTCGTGAAATATAAACTACGCGAACTCGGGATCGCGAACCATAGGCAGCACGAGGGTTGCGAACTCGAAGAAACTCACTCGCATGAGTTCGCGAAACCAAGGTTTACGGGTCGAGCAATTTGCTAACCCTAAGCCATACGATGAGTTTTGCGAATTGGAGAAAATCTGCGGATCCAAGGTGGCGAATCCAACCAGGATTGCGAACTCAGGGAGCTAGTTGGCAAATCGATGTTCGCGGGCCCAGCATAGTTCGCGAGCTCGGCGTTTTGCGAGCTCCTTGAGGATCGCGAACCCCATGCAACAAGCCGCGAATTGAAGACTGAAGTTTTGCGAACTCAAGCCCTTTTTGCGAATCGAAGTTTGGCGAATCCAAGCATTTCCGCGGGTCCAACTTCGCGAACCAACAATTTGCGAACTCAAACGAGTTTCACGAACCCATCGAAGTTTGCGGGCCGTGTTTTGCGAATTCGGCGAGGGAGACTTTTGTGAACTCGACGAATTCACGAATCAAACCAATTTGGCGAACTCCAAATCTTAGAAATGAACTTCTGCGAATTATGTGAGAATAGAGAAAGAGTTCGCGAAACTTATAACTAGATAGAGTCTTTCGCGAATTAGAATAGGCTTGCGAATCCAAGAAATTTTGCGAACTATGATACGATTCGCGAACCAGGTACAACCTACACTCTGCGAATGGAGTGAGAGCCCGCGAAATTAGAGCCGAGTAGCATTCCGCAAATCGAACTATAAGATGAGACATAATTCGCGAAACTTGATTTTATTACGTATTTCACGAATCATAGCTTAGCGAACTATATAAGTTTGTGAACCTATTCAGGTGTTTAGTACGTCCAAGAGTCAATTCCCAAATTAATAATTTCACGAGTATTGGGATTTCACGGGTTCATAATTTATGAACTCTTTTCTAATTAATTATTCTTTAAGGGCAATAATAAAAAAATGGTAAATATCGACACTTAGGAAATTCGAGACTTTAGCTAGTTAAATAATCTAAATAAGGTACTAACTTAATTATTCTTATGCTAAGGTCGATACCTAGCAGTTACATCGGATCAGGTAGCAATTATCGACGGACGACATGTAAGTAGAAATCCAACTACAACACATAACCTGTTTGCGTGCACCTGCTTTATGCGACTACGTGCCTCTGTGATTACATGTTTACGTGACTTAATTAATATGTTTTCATGTGGTAAGCATGTTTGAAGTTAGTTTGCATTCATACTCACTTGCATACACGATCATATGCGGGAGGGTTGTATGAGTCGAGTATGCATATATATGATGTATCGCTTGAAGGCGATTGATACATTGTCGATACGGGCATGTGTTGTCGACTCGCAGTTGAGTCAAGGGCTGTCCACTATGCTACCAGGGCGGCGTTTAGCGTCGTCGTACTATTATGTAAATATGTATAGGTATATGGATTATGATTAGGGCAGAGGTCCCGATTGGTGAAAAGGGCCGTATACATATATTACTATAATTGTATATGCAATGAAATATATTAGGGTGGAGACCCGTTGGCGAAAGGGCCGTATACATATATTACTATTATTGTATATGCAATGAAATATATTAGGGCGGAGACCCGTTGTCGAAAGGGCCGTAAGCATATATTACTATTATTGTATATGCAATGAAATATATTTGGGCGGAGACCCGTTGGCGAAAGGGCCGTATACATATATTATTATTATTGTACATGTAATGAGATATATTAGGGCGATGCCCGTTGGCGATGAGGACATATGGACGTACTTATGATATGATTGGGCAATGCCCGTGGCGGTAGGGAGCGACCTGGAGGGTGCGACCTGAGGGTATAAGCGACACAGGGTGGAACCCTAGTGTAGGCAACCTCAGCGTGGGCTACCAGCGTGAGCGACCGCCGACAGTCGGGGACGACGGGGTACATATGGCAACTTAGGGGAACGGTGTGCATCCTAGGTATGGCCATCCGGCGTGGACCATTGTCATATTTGTCCCTAGTGGACGTGAGCTCATTTGTGGTGCATAGTGAAATTGGCCGAGGGCCCTGAGTTAGGTTTACGAGTATGATAAGCATCGGCGCGGATCGCCTTTGCGGAGTGTTAAGTGCATCGGCGCGGATCGCCTTTGCGTAGTGGTTTATGCATTGGCGTGGATTGCCTTTTCAGGGATGGGACACGTGCATACATGCATAATTTCTACTTACTGAGCCTCGGTGGCTCATTTCTTTATGTTATGTGTTGTAGGTACATACGATCACGGTACGTGATCGCCTAGCTGGCAAGGCCGATCTTTTGAAGCTTCCGAGTGCTTTTTGGGGGTGGACGTGTGTGTATGGATGACGACCTGTGAGGCCGGGCTCATAGGAGCTTTTGCTGTGCCATCGCAACGGTCCCGAGTAAATACAAGTTAGAATTAGTGTGTAATTAGAACTCTAAGAATTTCTGTTAACGCGAAAGCATTCTTTTGGCATGTATTGTGTTAGGATATTTAATTGATTGTGTCAATAGTTTAGGTCTTGGGATTAATTTTGTAATTATCTTTAGCTTGGGCTTTAGACTAGATTGTAATTAATTTATACTTAGTGATTGGGCCTTAATATACCTAGGGTTAATGTGGTATATAAGGTATTACCAACTCACTTTTGAAAGTAATCAAAGATCAAAGGCTTATCCAACTTTTTCACACACTACACACACTCAAAGGTGAGAATACTCCCTTTACATTCCATCAAAGCCTCTTTGATTCCTTGTTTGGTGCATTCGGGACCAACAAGTGGTATCAGAGCAAACGTGGATCGATCTGCATTGATTTGAATCCAGTTTCGTTCGATTCCAAGAAAGATCAAAGGTGTTTTTGGATAAAAAATCACTTTCGGGCATTTTGAGCTCGTTTTGGGGTGTTTATGCTTTGTTATTGTGTTTAAAACCTTCCCCCAGATCGATTCTATGTCTAAGATGTTTTTAAAACACTTTTGGATCAGTTTTAACGAGTTTTGAGCAAGATTGAAGCAAAACTTTTCAGAAAAAAGACATCTCGGCCATTTTCTGTTTTCGGTCGATTTGACTTATTTCTTGTTGTTTTTAGCTCACAAATCGGTCGATTATGTGTTTAGGAAAGAATTTCTGAAGTTTAGGATCAAGTTTGAGCGATTTTGGTTGAGATTTGAGCAAGAACGGGACGATTTTCTGGGAAATCGCGTGAAAAGCAATGGAACAGTACTAACATGTTCTTGACCGCGAAACTTTGAGCTTGATCGTTCAAGTCCGCGAATTTTCCACGTCCGCGAAAGTCGATCCTGAGAATTTACAATCCGCGAAACTTTCCCTTATACTACATTTTTCGCAACTATCTACATTCAAAAACCGAGAATTTACAATCCGCGAAACTTTCTCTTACTGTATTTTTTTTTGCAACTCCCTACAGTCAGATCCGAGAATTTTAAGCCGCGAACTTTCACTTAAACAGCATTCTTTTTCGCAACTTTTTACTTTCAAAATCCGAGAAACTTTCACCTGCGAAATTGGCTTACACTTCATAATCCGAGAAATTCCATATCCAAGAAAGCTTACTCCAAATTTTTTTTGGCCGCGAAAAATTTTCTTAACGTGCGGAATTTTTTTTGACTTGCGAAATTTTCTTGCAAAGCTTTAAAATTCTCTACGTGCGAAATTTTGTTTTGCGAAATCTTCTTGCGAAAATTTAACTTGCGAAAAAGCTTTATCTCTTGCGAAAAGCGTTGCGAAGCTTTAAAATTCTCTACGTGCGAAATTTTTTCTTGCGAAATTTTCTTACGAAGCTTCAAAAATTCTCGACTTGCGAAAGTTTTATAACTCGCGAAACTCTCTTGCGAAACTTTAAATCCTCAACTAGCGAAATTGTTTTAAGTCACGAAGTTTTCTTGCAAAGCTTAAGAAATTCTTCAACTTGCGAACTTTTTCTAACATGTTAAATTTTTCTAGTGTTAAAAGTTTCTCGGGTTAAAATCTTTCCAAACTGATTTAAGATTTGATACGTACACTTTAGTCCTATCTCCCATACCACTTTTGACAGAAATTATTTTTCTCGCCTCAAATCTCGCTCTTAAATTTCTAGAACTTCTCCTAATTTCAAGATATATTTTCCTTCATACATTATCGACCATCACACACGCTCACTTAGTTCAAAGAAATTCTTTAAAGAATTTTTCACAAACTCTACTCGTTAAACTCATCTTTCTTATCGTTCGTTACTAACTCTCTCATCTATACAAGATCAAAACCACGGACGATTCGACTGCACCGACCATGTCTACCACGAATGACATCTCCACAGTGGGCTCCGACACCAGGCCTCCGATGCTGCGACAAGGCGACTACAGCATATGGACAAACCGGTTCCTCACGTTCATCAGGAACAAAGGCGCACCACTCTCTCAATATCTTTTGGACTCCATCTTCAACGGCCCAGCACAGTTCTGGACAATCATCCCTGCACAGCCAAACGCAAACCCCCCATGGATGAACGCCGCACTCCAAGAGGTCCCATCAATGAGGATGAACTGGCTCGCGAACAGGCCGACGAGACTGCCAAAGGATACCTCTTCCAGGCCATGGGCAACGAAGTCTATGCTCACATCGAGTGCTGCACAACTGCTAAAGAAATATGGGATGAACTCGTAGAAATCATGGCAGGCACAACTGAAAGTGCTCAAGGGAGGAAATCAGCGTGTCTCTCACAGTATGAACACTTCCAAGCCTACGAAGGAGAGGAGCTGCATGACACGTACCTCAGATACCTGAAGGTCATCAATGAACTCAAGAAAGCCAGGATCTCGAGGGACAAATTCGACATCAACAACCGCTTTCTTGGAAGCCTCAAACCACAATGGGGCAATGCAATCGTGATGATGATTCAGAGTAAGGACCTCTCCAACACTTCCATCCATGCTCTTTATGACAGTCTGTCTGCCTATGCTCCACACGTGCAACCTCAGTCCACCAACACTCGAGTCGACCCACTGGCCCTCCTCTCGAACAAAACCAGTGAACGATCTTTCACCACTAAGACCAAACAGAACAAAGGGAAGCTACCAGCTGTTGTATCTGACACCTCTTCAGGATCCGAAGCTGATACAGAATCAGACGAAGATGTTCGTGATATACGCAAGCAACTGGCTATGCTCACTAAGTTGGTCTCAAAGAAGATCGGGAAAAAATCCTCATCCTCTTCCAATCGCCAAAGAACCTATAGCGGCATCAAAAAGACCACTCCCACAGAGGAAGCCAAGCCAACAAAGAAAGAAGAGGACTCCACACCTCAAAAGTCCGTGCTTTCGGTGTGGAAAGATGGGGCACTTTGCCAAAGAATGCCACGCCCCACGCGTGAAGGACTCCGGCTACTACGACCGTAAGGCCAGATTGACCCGCAAGGTGGAAAGTGGGAAAGTTCTACTCACCGAAGAAGCGGAATGGGTGAATGACACTTCAGAAGACGAGGAGCCTAAGGATGAAGATTGCTGCATGGCAAGGCTGGTCGAACATGACGAGGACGAGGAGATGGGTCACACCGGTGAAAACACAGCTAATACTCCTACCAACGCTGCGTCTGAGGTACGAATCTCACACCTAGATGATGTGTTTACTCACCGACACGCCATTAAGAAACCCACCATAGACGCTAGGGATTATGATGAACTTAAGCTAAAATTTGAAAACAACTATGCCTTACTTAGTCTAAAAGTAGAAGAACTTGCCTGTGCAAACGAACGTCTAATGGCCTCTGAAGCTTTAGTCAAACGTCTGCAAAGCAAGAACAAACAAAGTGAGACTAAGGTTAAGGAAACTACACTAGCTATTAGTTCATGTGAAACTTCTCGCCTCCTGACGGCCTCCCAATATGAACTGCTTACGAAGGAAAGAGTTAGGCTATACCGCAAGGTGAAAGAGCTTGAAGAGCAACTTCACCTTAGAAACGAAAACTCACGCATCTTATGCCTATTGAACCAACCAGTGGAAACAGAATTCTACGATGCACGGGGGGGATCGGACTGTCTAGCAATTGCAACCCAACACCGCTAGCAGTTAAAAGATACAACATGTGCAACACTGCGTTCTTGCAAACAAGAAATGGTGCTCCCCCGCAACTTAAGCCATTTGTGAGATCATCCTCCACTACCATCTCAGAAGAAACAAGAGAACAGAACATTCATTGGGCAGAAATCGCGTATGACTACACAGAGTTGAACAATAGAGATAAGTCTGAGGTATCCTCACTCTCGGAGGATGTCGAAACCTTACTCCCAAACAAAGAACAGGAAGATGCTTTTCAAGATGTACTCTCTCGAACCTACATCCCTAAGAAACTACTACTCATAGCAGAACTTGAACGACAACTAGAAGTAGAAAGGAAGGCCTTTGCAAAAGAGCGAGATGAGCTACTTAGCAAAATCTACACACTAGAAAAATTTCCCAATACGAACTACCCCTCCACGTCGAGTCAAGTACCCGATTCTCTAACATGTAAATGTAAGAGGACGGCGAAAATGACTCCTGAAGCTGACATATGCTCTAACACTAACTTAGTATTCTTATGGATACAGGGAATGAGAGTTCGACGTCTCTGGATGGCAGCTCGTATCAGACAAAGGCGAATCCACTCTTCGATGACAAGAAGAAAAAACCATCCTATATTCGTCCTTCCTCTCTATGTACTGAACCCCAATATCCTAAGGTCGTAGACAATTATGTTGCCAAAACTTATCTTTCTTTTACCAAACTTATGTCTATGTGTTGCTGCAATGATTTTGTTCTCCCACGTTTTCATGAATATGAAACACATGAACACGCAACACTCCGACCTCGCAAGCGAACCTTCTCTACGACGTCTTGGAATTCTCCCATCTCGCCAAAACCTAAGGTCAAGCGAAAACGTCTCTCGTCGTCAAACGCAAACTCACCTACTACTCGCAAGCCAAAGGCGACCAAAATCGAAGCACGAAAACAACAACCACGTTACCCACGTCAATTCATGTATAAGGCACCATACATGCAAGCACAAATTAGGAAAATATGGGTTAGAAAAACCATAATCCCGCCTAATCAAACAAACTACAAAGGGAAAGCTAAATTAGAATCAACACAATCTGATTTAGAATCCACATTTCCCATTAAGCGCATGAAAATTTTACCTGTATCACAAGAATGCCCCGTCAGTATACGGGGACCCAACATTTGCTAATGATTGCAGGTCTGTCATGTGTGGTATCTAGACTCGGGTTGCTCCACACACATGACGGGGAACAAGGAGCTGCTGAGCAACTCTCCGAGCGCTATCTCGGAAGGGTCTCCTTCGGAAATAGTCAAATGGCGCCAATTCTCGGAACTGGTGATCTCGTCCATGACAAACTGACGATCAAGGGCATCTCTTACGTTGAGGGTTTGAGCTACAATCTCTTCAGCATTGGTCGTTTCTGCGACAAAGGATACAAGGTTCTCTTCGAATCTGACATCTGCAGCATTATAGATGCATCGGGACTACCACTTCTTTCTGGAACGCGCACGTCTCACCTCTACGTACTCAATCTCACGACCTCTCGACTTGTATGCCTTCTCTCTCGGGCTGCACCCAAGTTGAATGATCTATGGCACCGACGTCTTTCACACCTCAATTTCAAGACTATCAACAAACTGCATCAAGATAAACTCGTCAACGGTCTACCCCAACTAACATATCATAAGGAACATCTCTGCTCTGCCTGTGAATTGGGGAAGATGAAGCGATCGTCTCACATATCCAAGGAAACACCGTCCTCTAAGCTAATCCTCGAGCTCTTACATATGGATTTATGTGGCCCAATGCCTACGGCCACACTCGGTGGAAGACGGTATATTCTTGTGATTGTCGACGATTTTTCACACTACACGTGGACGAAACTCATTCGTACAAAGGATGAAGTTCCTGATATAATCATCGAGTTTGTTGTTACGTCCCAAACTCTTCATCAACAGAAGGATTGGATCATCAGAACTGACAACGGAACTGAGTTTAAGAACAAGAAGCTCAGTGATTTCTATGCCACTCAGGGCATCACTCAACAGTTCTCAGCTGTGAAGACACCGGAACAGAATGGTGTCGTTGAGCGTAAGAACAGGACACTTGTTGAAGCAGCCAGGACTCTTCTCATCCAATCCGGCCTTCCTCACTCTCTTTGGGGCGAAGCCATTCAAACGGTCTGTTACACGCAAAATCGGGCTTCCATCCACAAGAGATTCAACCGCACTCCATACGAGATGTTGAACAACCGTCGTATACCCGATATATCTTATCTAAGGGTCTTCGGTTGCCGATGTTTTGTTGCCAATGATCGCCAACATCTTGGGAAGCTTGATCCAAAAGCTCTCGAAGGAATCTTTGTTGGATATTCGCTGAACCCGAAGGCATACAGAGTCTATCTTAAAGAGAAACGATCTGTCATTGAAAGCACAAATGTCACATTTGGCGAAAGCGAAGGCGACCTCATGGCTTCTGCTCATATCAGTCCAGAACCAGGACTTCTTCAGTCGTTGACGAAAGGTCAACCTTCAACGGCGGGAACTTCCTCATCTGAGGGCAATTCTGGTGAACTGGATCTCGATCTGCTCTTCGAGTACTTCTATCCAGTCCCCAAGACCCCGTCGCCACCACTCAACTTACCGCTGCACCCACTCCACCAACATCACCAGCTATCGGCAATAATGTCGTCCCGCCAAACTTGGATAATCTCAACCTCAACGAAGACGACATTTTACCCAACCCTGGGAACATTGCTGATTCTGATGCTGAATCCTCTCAATCTACCACGGTTGAGATCTCTTCTTCGGACACCGGACCCCAATCTAATGAGCCTCCAATAGATGCAAATGCGGCCAGCTCCTCACAGACAAATGTACCACTTTGGGCTCGCTCTCATCCTACAGACCAGATTATTGGGGATTCCACATCCGGTGTTTCGACACGTTCGGCTACGATGAATGAAAGTCTATTTGCTTGCTATCTCAGTCAAGTCGAACCATCACGAGTAGCTGAAGCTCTCAACGATCCCGATTGGCTGATTGCAATGCAGGAGGAAATAAATCAGTTTGAACGCTTACAAGTTTGGGAACTCGTACCACGACCTCGCAATAGATCCATTATCGGCACAAAATGGATCTTCAAAAACAAAAAGGATGAAGACGGTGTTGTTATTCGCAATAAAGCAAGATTTGTGGCTAAGGGGTACAATCAACAAGAAGGCATCGACTACGATGAAACTTTTGCCCCTGTCGCCAGGATCGAAGCAATACGAATGTTTCTTGCATTTGCTGCTCACAAGAACTTTAAAGTCTACCAAATGGACGTGAAGACTGCATTTCTGAATGGATCTCTCAAAGAAGAAGTGTACGTCGATCAACCTGAAGGGTTCTTGAGCGAAGAGTTTCCTCATCACGTTTATCGACTCTACAAGTGTAATACCCGTAAATTAAATACGGGATTGGAGTGTAATTAATCAGGTACACGCTCGAATTTATGGAAGTCAAATTTATTTTAGAGCTCAACTAAACTGAATAAAGGACCCAAGTAGAAAGGCCCAAAGCAATAAATGAATGGGTTGCTTCATACAAAGGGAAAGCCACATCCAACACTCATCACCTACTAAATAATCGATTCCTTATAGCAAAAGAAAACCAACGTCAGGATTTGTCACCCCATACCCCTTAGTCAAAAACAATCATTGTTGGTCTAAGTAAGAAACGAAAAGAGAAGAGAGAGAGCAAAAACAGAGAAGAGAAACCGAGAAAAGAAGAAGGAAGAAACGGAGTAGACGAACATGTGCGAGGGATTTTTGGCAAGCTCACCTCAATCCAAACCATTTAACCTAGCTTGAGGTAGTGAGGTAAGAAAGAATCTCATCTCCCTCTAACTCGTTCTTATTAAGTCAAATTTTTATAGCAATTCGGTTAGTGTAGCCCCTGTAATTCGTGTTTTTGACCTATATACTGTGTTCCAATCCTATTGAAAATTATCTAGTTTGAAAGCTTATTCCTTCAGCTTTCCATAGCCTCATGAATCGCTTCAATCCGATGTCTCTACGATTTTATATGTATTTTTGAAGTGGGTCTTGCAAACTGAAATCTGAGACTTTTTGGTTCTGGAAAAGCAGTTCGCGCAACCTCTGTTCTAAACGATTTTGACTTAGTTAAAGCCCTCGGATCCTTATCAAACTTAATTCTTTTGAAAGATAACTTTCCCAGCTATTCACTGCCTTTGGAATTGGTCCAATCGGATCATTCTTCGATTTTCTGTGAATTTTTAAAGTGGACATTGCAGAACAGAATTTCATTCTGACGAAGCTGTTTTCGAGCCGTGCGCAGTTTACGTTTTCAGAACATTTGACCTAGTTATTGTGATCGGATTCCTTCGAAACGAATTTCTGATGAAAGCTAAGTTCCCAAACTTTTCACAGCACTTGGAACCGAACCAATCCGACGTTTCTACGATTTGTTATGAATTTTTGAATTTGATAGTGCGAAACTGATATTGACTGATATCTGCTATTTTTAGATCCGTGCCCAGTTTCAGTCTTTTAACGTTTTTGACCTAGCTATTGAGTTTCAATCCTTTCGAAACTTATTTCTGTTGAAAGATAACTTCATAAGCTTTTCAGATCTTCTTGAATCGTCTCAATCCAATATTTCTAGGATTTACTGTGAATTTTCCAATTGGATGCTTCGAAACTGGAAATCTTATCGGCTGTTTGAAAAAAAAAAACTACTGGCGCAGCTTTGTGTGTCTCCGTCTTGACCCACCTAAACTGCTCCGATTTAGTCAAAACTGGTTTGTTTTGAAAGCTAACTTCTAGGGCTTTCCAAATCAATTTGAATCATCTCAATTGGACACGTTTTCAATTTTTGGCTAATTTCTAAATTCTCTGCTTTGAAACAGAAATTTCTGCAATTCGTTTTCTGCGCAGCTTGGGTTTTGCAGATTTTTGACCTAGTAAATAGGCTTTGATTCGTTCGAGACCATCCCATTCTGAAAGCTGACTTTCTCAGCTGTCCATACACGTTCGAATCATCTCGATCCAATTTTCATGCCAATTGTTATGAATTTTTGAAGTGTCTGCTGTAAACCAGAAATTTTTCTGGAATCTGCTAGCCTATTTTCGAAATTTCTCCTAGCTTGTATTTGAATTACTTCGGGCCGTAACGCTGAGATATTATGGTGTCTTAAAGCAGTTGTCAGGAGTTCGTAGGATCGTGGTGGAAGAAATTCTTCGAGAGAATGAGAACAACTTTGGAGGATAGGTAGGTGGATTATCCATCTACAATACGTAAACACAAATTATGTGTTTTCATGTGATTATGTGATTTACGTGACTTACATGCTTTACCTGTTTTACGTACGTTTTACGTGGATCATGCTTTATGAATTTTATGTATATGCATAGCACATGCATATCACGTTAGAGAGAGAGCTGGTTGTACCGTATTGAGACGGTGATATGAGATATTGACGTACGGGGTAGAATGAGAGGCTTGTGATTGGTGACTCTTAGAGGAGTCGAGGTTGGGCTCACTGGGCACCTGGCGGAGACAGGCGTGATCGATCTGTCTACTCGGGCGTGACCGTCCCGAGGTGCATACCGCCGAGATATTGATTTGACCTGATAGGAGGCCATTGGCGTGATCGTCCAGTGCACTATCAGTGTATACTTTTGGTGCGGAGCGACCCGGTAGGAGGCCATTGGCGTGATCGTCCAGTGCACTACCAGGGTAGGCTGCCGCGAGACTTGGGGGTGGCCTCCCAGTAGTCTTTGCGCGCGAGGGTGTCGAGCCTAACCTAGGGCCCTGTGTTGTGTGAAATAGGAATGTGGGAAAAGAAAGAGTGTGCATTATATCATGTTGTGAGATATTGGGGTTAGGATTGAGTGCACACTTGCATACATGCATTTTATTCACCTACTGGGCAAATTGCTCAGTGTTTACGTGTTGTAGGTACTGAGTCCGACGTTGAAACGCGTCGTGACTGAGGCGGCTGGTGGCGGTGCTCCACGGACTTTTGAGGGCGGTGCGGTACATGGATGAAGACCTGTGGAGCGGCGTTAGCGCTTTTTGTTCTTTTGATAATTTTTGGGGCTTCGGCCCGTGTACAGAGATAACGATGTAGACGGATTTTTATATTAGTGTATATTATTTTAGGAAAAATTTTTAATTAGACGGGCCTTCCGCGGCTTACGTTGCGGAAATCCGCCACTAATCCTAATTAGAAAAGTAGGGTCGCCACAGGTGGTATCAGAGCTTCGGCTTTAGATTCTGAAGACTGTCCATGTACTGCCGCTCAAAAGTCTGGAGGAATCGGCCTTGCCTGTAAGTTTTACGATTTACTTGTAAGTGAATGCGAATGTACGTGTTTGTGATGTGACAATGGTTGTTGTAAGAAAATGACGCGGACTTAGGGAATTGTTGGCGAGTCAAGTCGTGGGGTTGCACCTGAATTCCCTATGAACGAATTTGACTCGATGCTCTTGTACTTTACGAAACTGATCCAGAAACAAACGGATCAGATTGGCAGCTAACTTAGAAATCTGATTTATGAACTTGTCAATGATCTAAGTTCGTCTGAATTTTGTACCCGACATATGGAGGTCAGGAAAGAAATTCCCAAAACTAAACATTCCAACCTCTGTGAATGTTACTAATCCTGTCAGAAAAGAGGTCCCAATTACCCAGGAGAGGAGTAATCATCTTTTTGGGTAAGACGAGAAAACAAAAATACATGTATTAATAATTAATAGTCGTGCCGACGTGTGTATTTCGAAGATTTCAGGAGATTTCCCTAAATCGATTCATGATCAACGGCATGTTCTTATTTATCAGATATTCTTTCTTTCTCAGATGAAGTCGTGCTCCAATTCTTTTAGCACAACTAGCCTAAACCCTATGATGTCAAACTATGATCTTACTGCCCCAATGTTTCTGTTCATCACGTGAGTCATACATTTACAGTATCAGAGTAGCGCAGCGGAACCGTGGTGGACGCTCATGTTTTCTTGTCCTTGCTTGAATCAGAACTATACCTATTCTCGTTACCTCTAGCTCAACCTCAAGACGATACAAACCGACCAACTTAGGAGATCGTCATGCGTGCTCTATCACGAATCTACTATCTGAATCCAAGATGACCTTACTTGAGTCTTTATAATCTTGTTTCCTTTCTTTCTACTTCATTGGAATGTCTTTCCTTGAATTCCTGTCACTACATGGACATTCCTTTCCAGATTTCTAGAAATGGAGACTAGGCAGATCTTTAAGGGGGTAGTAGATTATAGACTATTTGTATGTTTCCTTACCCATACTGAAATTTAATACCAAAATTTAATTAATAGATGGGGTAAACCACGACTCAGCAGGCGATAGATGGTTCCTCTCCAACGATCGTAAATCGGGAGGTATTATATTTATATACCCTAGTAGAAAGTCGCCGCCATCATCGCCAACCAGGTGGCAAAGAAGGATCGCTGTCATCAATCATAGTAGTATGAACCATCGTAGAAAAACAAAAGAATAATAGATTAGGTATGCGTTTAGTACACGACAATTAGGACGACTGTTAAGATTCAGAATGTACCTTGCGATTACCACGTTAGAAACTTATATTAGATGATACCTTGCATGTCGGGAAAACGATCAGGGTAGAATAGATGATACCGTTTCGCCGAGTAGGTTATGATAATCCTGCCGCATATGACCTTCCGTATTTGCCATTTGATTCTCATCCTAGAAAGGCCGGAGTTTTGGAAATTCAATTGGAGTGAAGCCAAGAATTATGATTATCTTGATGCAATTGGCTACCATAGTGACTTCTTAGACAAGAACAGATCAATGCAAGAATCTTACTTGCTTCAGGATAATCTCTAAGGTTTTCCCTTAACCGAACAATCATTGCCTAATGTAAAGAGTTATCAACAACTTCGATCCTCCGCCCTCAAATTAGAATTGCTGAACTCAAAAGAATGGTTATGTTTTCATAAGAGTTCGTTCTTTTCACATTACTCTAGTACGGATTTCCTCTAAGAACTATTAGGTAATTATCTATCACCTAACTCCGAGACAACTCAATTCCCTAACGATCAGTACCCTAACTTATTCTAGGAGGCGGAATTTCGGGGGCGAAATTCTTTTAAGGGGGTGAGTATGTAATACCCGTAAATTAAATACGGGATTGGAGTGTAATTAATCAGGTACACGCTCGAATTTATGGAAGTCAAATTTATTTTAGAGCTCAACTAAACTGAATAAAGGACCCAAGTAGAAAGGCCCAAAGCAATAAATGAATGGGTTGCTTCATACAAAGGGAAAGCCACATCCAACACTCATCACCTACTAAATAATCGATTCCTTATAGCAAAAGAAAACCAACGTCAGGATTTGTCACCCCATACCCCTTAGTCAAAAACAATCATTGTTGGTCTAAGTAAGAAACGAAAAGAGAAGAGAGAGAGCAAAAACAGAGAAGAGAAATCGAGAAAAGAAGAAGGAAGAAACGGAGTAGACGAACATGTGCGAGGGATTTTTGGCAAGCTCACCTCAATCCAAACCATTTAACCTAGCTTGAGGTAGTGAGGTAAGAAAGAATCTCATCTCCCTCTAACTCGTTCTTATTAAGTCAAATTTTTATAGCAATTCGGTTAGTGTAGCCCCTGTAATTCGTGTTTTTGACCTATATACTGTGTTCCAATCCTATTGAAAATTATCTAGTTTGAAAGCTTATTCCTTCAGCTTTCCATAGCATCATGAATCGCTTCAATCCGATGTCTCTACGATTTTATATGTATTTTTGAAGTGGGTCTTGCAAACTGAAATCTGAGACTTTTTGGTTCTGGAAAAGCAGTTCGCGCAACCTCTGTTCTAAACGATTTTGACTTAGTTAAAGCCCTCGGATCCTTATCAAACTTAATTCTTTTGAAAGATAACTTTCCCAGCTATTCACTGCCTTTGGAATTGGTCCAATCGGATCATTCTTCGATTTTCTGTGAATTTTTAAAGTGGACATTGCAGAACAGAATTTCATTCTGACGAAGCTGTTTTCGAGCCGTGCGCAGTTTACGTTTTCAGAACATTTGACCTAGTTATTGTGATCGGATTCCTTCGAAACGAATTTCTGATGAAAGCTAAGTTCCCAAACTTTTCACAGCACTTGGAACCGAACCAATCCGACGTTTCTACGATTTGTTATGAATTTTTGAATTTGATAGTGCGAAACTGATATTGACTGATATCTGCTATTTTTAGATCCGTGCCCAGTTTCAGTCTTTTAACGTTTTTGACCTAGCTATTGAGTTTCAATCCTTTCGAAAGTTATTTCTGTTGAAAGATAACTTCATAAGCTTTTCAGATCTTCTTGAATCGTCTCAATCCAATATTTCTAGGATTTACTGTGAATTTCCCAATTGGATGCTTCGAAACTGGAAATCTTATCGGCTGTTTGAAAAAAAAAAAACTACTGGCGCAGCTTTGTGTGTCTCCGTCTTGACCCACCTAAACTGCTCCGATTTAGTCAAAACTGGTTTGTTTTGAAAGCTAACTTCTAGGGCTTTCCAAATCAATTTGAATCATCTCAATTGGACACGTTTTCAATTTTTGGCTAATTTCTAAATTCTCTGCTTTGAAACAGAAATTTCTGCAATTCGTTTTCTGCGCAGCTTGGGTTTTGCAGATTTTTGACCTAGTAAATAGGCTTTGATTCGTTCGAGACCATCCCATTCTGAAAGCTGACTTTCTCAGCTGTCCATACACGTTCGAATCATCTCGATCCAATTTTCATGCCAATTGTTATGAATTTTTGAAGTGTCTGCTGTAAACCAGAAATTTTTCTGGAATCTGCTAGCCTATTTTCGAAATTTCTCCTAGCTTGTATTTGAATTACTTCGGGCCGTAACGCTGAGATATTATGGTGTCTTAAAGCAGTTGTCAGGAGTTCGTAGGATCGTGGTGGAAGAAATTCTTCGAGAGAATGAGAACAACTTTGGAGGATAGGTAGGTGGATTATCCATCTACAATACGTAAACACAAATTATGTGTTTTCATGTGATTATGTGATTTACGTGACTTACATGCTTTACCTGTTTTACGTACGTTTTACGTGGATCATGCTTTATGAATTTTATGTATATGCATAGCACATGCATATCACGTTAGAGAGAGAGCTGGTTGTACCGTATTGAGACGGTGATATGAGATATTGACGTACGGGGTAGAATGAGAGGCTTGTGATTGGTGACTCTTAGAGGAGTCGAGGTTGGGCTCACTGGGCACCTGGCGGAGACAGGCGTGATCGATCTGTCTACTCGGGCGTGACCGTCCCGAGGTGCATACCGCCGAGATATTGATTTGACCTGATAGGAGGCCATTGGCGTGATCGTCCAGTGCACTATCAGTGTATACTTTTGGTGCGGAGCGACCCGGTAGGAGGCCATTGGCGTGATCGTCCAGTGCACTACCAGGGTAGGCTGCCGCGAGACTTGGGGGTGGCCTCCCAGTAGTCTTTGCGCGCGAGGGTGTCGAGCCTAACCTAGGGCCCTGTGTTGTGTGAAATAGGAATGTGGGAAAAGAAAGAGTGTGCATTATATCATGTTGTGAGATATTGGGGTTAGGATTGAGTGCACACTTGCATACATGCATTTTATTCACCTACTGGGCAAATTGCTCAGTGTTTACGTGTTGTAGGTACTGAGTCCGACGTTGAAACGCGTCGTGACTGAGGCGGCTGGTGGCGGTGCTCCACGGACTTTTGAGGGCGGTGCGGTACATGGATGAAGACCTGTGGAGCGGCGTTAGCGCTTTTTGTTCTTTTGATAATTTTTGGGGCTTCGGCCCGTGTACAGAGATAACGATGTAGACGGATTTTTATATTAGTGTATATTATTTTAGGAAAAATTTTTAATTAGACGGGCCTTCCGCGGCTTACGTTGCGGAAATCCGCCACTAATCCTAATTAGAAAAGTAGGGTCGCCACAACAAGGCTCTCTACGGACTAAAACAGGCTCCCCGAGCTTGGTATGACGTCCTTTCAGACTTCCTTGTCCACTCTGGATTCAAGAAAGGATCTCTGGATACAACCCTCTTCACCAAGCGGAGTGGCCCGGACATAATGATTGTACAGATTTATGTCGATGACATCATTTTCGGATCGACTAAACCACAACTGTGTGAAGAGTTCGCAGAATTGATGAAAGAGAAATTCGAAATGAGTATGATGGGTGAGCTGAACTTCTTTCTTGGTCTTCAAGTAAAACAACTTCCCAACGGAATCTTCATCAATCAGTCCAAATACATCCATGACATCCTCGAGAAATATGGAATGAAGGATGCCAAGACTGCTGCTACACCTATGTCACCCTCTGGCCGACCCGACGCGGACCCATCTGGTGTTCCCGTTGACCAAACCGTCTATCGAGGGATAATAGGTTCTCTTTTGTATCTAACTGCTAGTCGACCGGATATCGTTCTCTCGACAGGAATCTGCGCTCGTTTCCAGGCTACACCAAAGGAATCCCATCTCACTGCTGTCAAAAGGATCCTCCGCTATCTCAAAGGAACACCCAATCTGGGTTTGTGGTACCCCACTCAATCGGACTTCAAGCTGGCTGTATTCTCTGACTCAGATTATGCAGGATACAAGATGGACCGAAAAAGCACCTCTGGAGCTGCACACTTCTTGGGCGGTAAACTCGTAAGTTGGTCGTCTCGAAAACAAAACTGTGTCTCAACTTCGTCGACGGAGGCAGAATATGTCGCCGCCGCTAGTTGCTGTTCACAGCTTTTGTGGATGAGAACCCAACTACGAGATTTTAATATTCATGTTGATAAAATTCCCATTTATTGTGACTCAAAAAGTGCTATTGTGATGACGAGTAACCCGGTACATCACTCGAGAACAAAACACATAGATATTCGTCACCACTTCATCAAAGAACATGTAGAACAAGGGACAATTGAATTGCACTATGTCACAACCGAAGATCAACTGGCCGACATTTTCACAAAACCGTTGGATGTCAAACGATTCCAACACCTAGTGACTATGTTGGGCATGTTGAATATTCAGTTGTGATCAATCGTCCCTACATGAACTTTTGTGTACATATTTCCTTTCCACTCCACTCCATTGTCTATGTGCTTTCTGTATCATGTCTTTTGAGGGGGAGTTTTTTATTAAGGGGGAGCGTCTGATTTTTCTATTATTTTTAAAGAAAAGTTTTCGATTAAGGGGGAGCTTCTGATTTTTCCATTACTTAACAAGGGGAGCTTTAGATTAAGGGGGAGTTTCTGATTATGCCTTTTTAAAATAAAATTTTTTGTGTTGAAATTTTAAAGTTTGGTCAAAATGAGTCAAAATTGGACTGATTAAAATATTTTGGGTTGAATTTTAAAATTTCTGGTCAAACAGGGTCAAAATTGGACCAATTGAGCTTCAATTGGACCCAATTTTGACCAAGCCCGCGAAAATCATATCTGGGCCCAGCTTTGACCAAGCCCATGAATTTCGGCCCATCTACACAAATTTCGCATGAACAGTGATTATAACCCCTAAAACCCCAAAACCCTTAACGTTATTCACTATCCTAAAACACCCGAGAAAAATTTAAAACTTTCGCAACACCTATTTCAAAAATTTCGCAACCCTCGCATCGTCGTCATCGTCAAATCTGCTCTCAAAAATCTGTTTCCTGCTAACTTCATTGTCGCAAATCAGCTGTTCGGTATGAATACGCCTCAAACTAATCTATTTTCGCTCATTTTATCCTTTTTTACCCCGTATAGATTGAATCTGTTAGGTTACGCCTCAATATTCTCGGCTCTGAATCGAATGTATGCTAGGTTCTTTATGTTTAATATCCCCAAATATGCATTACCCATTCAATTACGAGTTGATTAAGCCCAGATTATAGCATTTTGGTTGAGATTTAAGTAGGTCTAAGGCTAAAATTACTGCGTCGTTTCGCATACTTTCGCACTGTGTTCTTCACCGCGAAATTCTCAAGAAAAATTGCTTTAAAACGTTAATTTTCGCTGCTACAGTGAGGAAAGGTCCGCGAAATTTTTTCTGAGAAATTTCTTAAATTAAAAGTGTCGCTACTACAGTGAGTGATGTTCCGCGAAACTTTTATCCGAGAAATTTCCAAGTGCTAAAATTTTCGCGGCTACAGTGACTAAGGAAATGCGAAACTTTCATTCGAAGATTTACATAAGTTAAAATGCTTTTTCACTGCTACAGTATGTGAAGTTCCGCGAAAGTTTATCTGAGAAATATTTTTTATGCACGTCAAAAACTTTCTTTGCTACAGTGAGTGTCACCCCGCGAAAATCTCATAACACATCACTTCATCTACACATTCGCATCTTCACTCTTTCGCAACCATAGTGAAACACGAAAATATTCACAATACATAAAGCGTTTCTCTTCCGCGAAACTTTCATATAACTTGCGAAAATCTACCTTACTTGCGAAAATTCACTCTGAATGCGAAAACACTTCAACTTGCGAAAATGTTTATTATATGCGAAAATTTACTCTGGTCGCGAAATTTCCTTCATACATGTGAAATTTACTCTTTTCTTTATATGCGAAAATTCGTGAATAGACTAAGTGCGAAATTTCCTTGATATATGCGAATATTAACTCTGAGTGAAAAAGTGCTTTAACGTGCGAAAATTTCCTTAAGTGCGAAAATTCATATGCGAAAGTTCTTTCATACATGCGAAATTTGACTCAATCCGCGAAAATGTCTTTCGACTTGTCTATGTATGATAACTTGCGAATTTTCTCATTACATGCGAAATTTTACACAAAATGCGAAAATTCTCTTAACATATCTACGTTTTATACTTCGCAAATTCGATACTTAGTCCGTTCTAATCATATAACAATTACTGTCGAGTACAGATATGACTGACAAAGATCAAGCCACTCTTGAAGCACTTGAGGCGGCTGCCATCCAAAGGGACGTCGCTCGCATCGAACTCCACACGCGCACCTATGTACCACCACCTGACCAGATATTTCCACTAAGTCAATGGGCGGCTCTGATTCCCAACAACTACATGGTGGATTTGGAGAGCTTTCGGTGCGATGCCCCCGTCATCGTAGAAATCCTAAAAGGGCACCCACTTCGTCACGCCCTCACACATGGCGAGCCAGAAGCACAAGTATATCTTCAACAATTCTGGCATACGCTGCAGATAGCTGGACCAGTCCATCTCGCCAAAACCCTATCAGCCAAAATAGATCAAGACACGGTGGTCCTCACCCGCAAGACACTACAAGAAGTACTTCAACTCCCCGTCTACTCACCCTACGACCCACTGCCGACACACGAGCAACTCGTTGACGACATTGACAGACTGGGCTACCAATCAGATAATAAGAAAAAGAAGGGCCCACTTCAGTGAAGTCACCACCCGCAACCTACCTCAACCGTGGCGAACGCTGTACCTGCTAGTAAACAAGTGCATGTCTGGGAAGCATGCCGGTCAGGACCGCGGAAACCTTCAGATCCTCACCATCCTAACCGGCATCGCCCACAACCGGAAGTACAACTACGCGGACATCATCTGGTTGGATCTCGTCGCGATGATCCAACGTCGCGACCGGGAAGTCGCAAAGGGAGTCACTAACCGCTTCATCCCTTACATGCGGTGGCTCCCAGCCTTCATCAGACACTTCCGCAACTCAACCACTATTCGCATCCGGCCGACAGCGGAACACTTCATCATCCCAACTGTCTAGAGGTTCGCCAAGAAAAACACTCCGGCGAAGGATCGACACGCCATGATCATTTCGGACGAAGTGCTCGCCTACGCAGATCAGACAAATCCGCACGTCCGCGAATATCGAGCCACAACTGCCGCATTCCGCGAAAGCCCCCGACCTCTATCCACTGTCCCTATGGCGCAGATCAACCCCACTGCTCCTATCCCCGGGACTAGCCAAAACCCCACCACCACCTCCAAAAAGTCCTCGAGTCGCGCCGCATCCTCTTCCACACGCGCTCCGAAAAAACGGTCGCGAGAGGATGACGTAAGCCGCCCCACGGAGCGCCGATCGAAACAAAAGCACAATCGACCTCCTCCGCCACAGATAAGCCGAGCCGAACCAGTAGGTACAGGAGGTGATGTGTTCACCTCCCGAGTAGAAGTCGTGGCATCTGGCTCAACCACGCAAACTACCCCACCAACCCACTTATCTTCCTCTCTACAGGAAGATATTTCATTCCACGAGGAGCCACGTATACCATCGACATCCCACTTGGAGATAGTCGATGTTGAAACAAGCAGTCCCTCGCCTCAGACTGCATCCTCTTCATGCACCTCGAGTCTAGTGCCCTCACTCCCCATAATTTCATCCGTTTCTAGGACACATACACCTTCCACCGCACCACAGAGTCTTCGTGACTCTGTCAGAACGCTCAGTGATGTCTCTGTGACTGAGAGCGGAAGACCTAGCACGGCCAACATCACAACAACCGTGAGCCTAGGCCATCATACGATTGAGTCTGTCTCATCGGTGATGCCAACGGGAAGTCTGAGTGACCCCGTCTTTTCCCGACCTGTGCAAACGGGCGGCCGATCGGCGATCTTCTCCGATTCGGTGACAGTTGGAAATCTTCGTGATTCCAACTTGTTAGATTTACCCCGATTCATCACCGAGACCGCGCTAGAGTCACGTCTTCAAGAGTTTGCAAAGACTCTTGAGGCGTCGATTCTCGACAAAGTTTACGCGCGTCTCGATGCGTCCACCGCCGACAAAGGAAAAGGTGTGGCCCCGGAGACGCCACCACCGACTCAAGATGTGGACGCTGAAGCCATTCTCTCTGCCATTTCCGCGAAGGAGCTCTTCTACCTCCTACGAGCAAGATTCGAGTCGATGACGGAACTCGACGACGAGGAACGGCAGATGAAGAGAATGATGACTCAGCCCTTGACTTGCCGCGTTCAGGGCGAGTCCAGCGGGATCAGGCGCGACGATCAAGACGATGATCACCCTCACCTCAAGACGATCAGGCGCGAGGGGGAGAATAGGCCGCAAGCCTCACAAACTCAAGGGCCCATACAATCGACGCCGCCCTCCTCCTCTGCACCTGAAACAACGCCCGCCGTAACAGAAACCTCACGCCCCACTAGCCAAAAATCCCACCCTATCAACCCCGAGTCACCAGCCAAATCACCCTCACCTCCACCTACTACCGTCTCCAAAACTCTAATCGTCACATCGGCGTTAGAGACCACCCCCACACCGTCTCCACCCACAGTCTCCGAACCTCTAACTATCACACCGATGTTAGAGGCCACCACCACATCTACACCACCCGACACCCAAATCATCCTTGCCAAAACCATCACCACAACTGAACCACCAGAATCTCCACCACAACCATCCCCACAATCCACAGACTCCTCCGACGCTACACCCTCGCCACCACATAGCCATACCCCTCTCAACATCGATTCCAACCCGACTTCCGAGGATGTCTACTGCGCACAGAACGAGATCGAAGCCTACATCTTCAACGATGAATGGCTATACACGCCCGCCGATGCAGTAGCAGCTAGGAAGTTGGTGGAAAATGCTCGACGTCTGCTCATGGAGGCCTCGCTAACGCTGATCAACACCGCAGACGACGAGAACGGAGAGGAATACGACGCTGAACCGGCCGAGCTCGAGAACATCCTACAATTCCAAGCGCAGCAAACTGTAGCACCCGGGGTCCACCTAAGCTAATATGGCCAATAAATTTGCATGAATATTGGGTGCAATTATGTGTATTCCATGTATCAATTATGTGCAATTGTAAGACCCGTAAATTTAAGTACGGGATTTACGGCATAATTAAGAGCAAAGATAATTAATTTGAGAAAAAGTTGAGTTAATTACGTCAGGGAGCTAGGATTTTGAGTGAAATACTTTATTTAAGACACGTAATTAATTTATGTCTAATGTGCGATATGTGCTTCTATGTGTTTACATGATTTCAAGTGACGTGATTTATAATCCTTATACGTGTTACGAATTATGATTATGTGATCCATGTGAATTCATGAAGTATGGGTACCATATTGTATGTGTATAAGAGTTATGAGGACTTAAGGAATTTAAGTCACTAGTACACGTGGCATGCACGTACGAAATCGCCGAGCTCAAATTGAGCAAGTTAGAATCGGCCGATTTCCACACACACATGGAATTAGAATTTCAGGGTAAATCGAGTAGGAATCGGGCGATTTAACGAAACCACATTTCGGGCGATTAAGATAGCAAGTACACGTGGCGTGCATACGAGAAATCGCCGATTTTGAACTAACGAAGCTAGGAATCGGGCAATTAGTTACATAGAAGACATTGGTCGAAAATGAATTAGAAGGACATATAATCGGGCAGCACTTGAATAGTATAAGTTTCGATCAAGTTAGAAATCGGGCGATTTCTTAAACCAATCCTAGAGATCGACGATTTATGCCCAGGACGAAGTGTAATCGATCGATCTGAAGATAAAATAGAAGGAATAAGGAAATGAAGAAAATTGTTATATGTGAATTGGGCCATACAATGTGGGCTAGAAATTTCCATAGTTGATCCAATTCATAAGAAATCAATTAGGAGACAACTTTCCTTAAAATAAGGAAATCCCACGTCTACTCTAGGTATTGCCCATTTCATCCAAGAAATATCTAAGCCTAACACCTCAACACTCCATAATTTACTCCAAAACCCACGAAACTAGAAAGGAGAAGGGAAAGGAGCCGAGAGGATTTCATCGAAAGGAACACCTCAAGTTAGCTTGGACTTCGAAAATTAGTAAGTAACGCCAAATCCCTAAGCCACTTTGATTTCTTTCTATTAAGATTATGTAGCTAAAAATTTCGAGCTAGGGTTGGGAAAATTCGAGGGAGTTAAAGCGTACTATAGAAGGCAAATGCTCTAACTTAGGGCATAGAATCATACTTTAGGGTTTCGATGGAAGTAGCTAAGTATGAGAGAGTTTAATGAGCTATAGGGATCATTTCGTTAAAAGGGGATGATTCTGGATTAGTGATGAACATTGTTGGTAGGATGAACGATGAACGCGATTTCGGATAGGTGATTCAAGGCTCGATCGAATCGATAGAATTAGGTAACAAATCGGGCGACTCTTGCTTGAGTAAGGAAATCGGGCGATTTAATGTAAGAATACTAAGTTCCACTAAAACCTAGAAATCGGGCAAATTGCTGCATGTGAAGGATCGATCGAAACCAAGTAGAACAAGCACCAAATCGGGCGATTTGAACAGAATCTACACGTGGCATGAAAGGAAGAAATCGCCGAGATCTAGTTGACAAACCCTAAGTCGGGCGATTTTGAGTTACTACTAACATACGGCGAAATGTGCATGTGAGGAATCGATTAAATTAAATGTATGGGGCAATGTAATCGTGCGATTTAAGCTCAAGGGGTACTCGGCGAATTTGCGGGGCATTAAAACCCTACAAATCGGGCGAAATGTCGAGCATGCATGCATGAAATCGGGCAAGCTAAGGTGACGTCAACGCGCGGCGATTTCCATCCTTTAAGACCACAAATCGGGCGAAACAAGCCACATGCAAGAATCAAATCGGGCGATTTGTTGAGCAATGAGAGCAATCGGCGATTCCAGATTCCACACGCCACAAATCGGGCGAATCCATCCCATGTATGACAAGTCGGGCGAAAGCCATTCAAATAGGCACAAATCGGACGATTAGGACAGAAACTCCACGTGGCATTTGGAGAACAAATCGCCGAGCTTTGGTCCATGAAATCACAAATCGGGCGATTTCCTCCCATGTTCCAATTTCAGGCGAAAGTTAAATCGCCGAACTCTTTCTCGAACGATTTTAACCATATCTCTAAATCGGGCGATTTCCTCTTATTGGATGGCTTAAATCGACCGAATTGCTCAACCATTTCGTACATGGAATCGAGCGAAATGAAGAAGAAACTAAAATCGGGAGAATTGAAAATTAACAATAACCTAACTCTAGCCGAATTCGTTAGGTCACAATTCGAGACTAACTTTACTTAGGAATTTATTGGGTGGGGACTTGATTTAGTAAGAGTCGAACGACTTAGGACTCTATTAAAATTAATAAAGTCCGACAATTTAGTTCGACCTAAGTGTAATAAAGGCGTAATACTAATACGATAATATTTATGTTTAAAGGTCGTACGTTAGGAGCAAACGGGGAGAATACTAATTACGCTTGGACGACAGGTAAGTAGAAATCCAACTACGACACATAACTTGTCTGAATGCACTTGCTTTATGCGAATACGTGCTTCTGTGATTTTATGTTTACGTGATTTAATTGATATGCTTTTATATGAGCGTGTCTGAAGTTTAAATTGGATGACAAGGTGCTTCGAGGCTTACCTGAATTGTGATTACTTGATATTACGTGACTATGTGCCTCGATGATTACATGAATTACGTGGAATAATTGTATATTCTGTCTCTTGGTAATATCGTCTGGCATTTGTTGCATTTTCATACTCACGTGCATACACTATCATATGTGGGAGGGTTGTATGAGTCGAGTATGCATATATATGGTGTATCGCTTGAAAGCGATTGATACATTGCCGATATGGGCATGTGTTGTCGACTCAGTTGAGTCAAGGGCTGTCCACTATGCCACCAGGGCGACGTTTAGCGTCGTCAAACTATTATATAAAATATATGGATTATGATTAGGGCAGATGTCCCGATGGCGAAAAGGCCGTATACATATATTATTATTATTGTACACGTAATGAAATATATTACGGCGATTCACGAGGCCGACTGCCTGATTCACGAGAGGCAGGTATATATAGATATATTACGGCGATTCACGAGGCCGACTGCCTGATTCACGAGAGGCAGGTATATATATATTACGGCGATTCACGAGGCCGACTGCCTGATTTACGAGAGGCAGGTATATAAATATATTATGGCGATTCACGAGGGCCGTATATATATATATATATATTATTATTATGAACATAATGAAATATACTAGGGCGAAGGCCCGTTGGCGAAAGTGCCGTATACATATATTATTATTATTGTACTTGTAATGAGATATATTAGGGCGAAGACCCGTTGGCGAAAGGGCCGTATACATATATTACTATTATTGTACAAGTAATGAAATACAATAGGGCGGAGACCCGTTGGCGAAAGGGCCGTATACATATACTACTATTATTGTAAAAATAATGAAATATATTAGGGCGATGCCCGTTGGCAATGTGGCCATATAGACACACTTATGATATGATTGGGCGATGCCCGTGGCGGTAAGGTGCGACCTGGAGGGTGCGACCTGAGGGTGTAAGCGATACAGGGTGGAACCCTGGTGTAGGCTACCTCAGCGTGGGCTACCAGCGTGAGCGACCGCTGGACAGTCGGGGACGACCGGGATTATATGGCGACCTAGGGGAACGATGTGCATCCTAGGGTTCGGCCATCCGGCGTGGACCGCTGTCGTGTTGTCCCTGAGGGACGTGAGCTCTTGTGGTGCATAGTGAGATTAGCCGAGGGCCCTGAGTGATGTTAGTACGAATATGATGAGCATCGGCGCAGATCGCCTTTGCGAAGTATAGGTGCATCGGCGCGGATCGCCTTTGCGTAGGTAGTATATGCATTGGCGTGGATTGCCTTTGCGGGGAAGGGACATGTGCATACATGCATGATTTTTGCTTACTGAGCCTCGGTGGCTCATTTCTTTATGTTATGTGTTGTAGGTACTTACGATCACGGTACGTGATCGCCTAGCTGGCAAGGCCTATCTTTTGAAACTTCCGAGCGTCTTTTGGGGTGGACGTGTGTGTATGGATGACGACCTGTGAGGCCGGGCGCATAGGAGCTTTTGCTGTGCCATCGCAACCGTTCCGAGTAATTACGACCTAGAAATAGTACATAATTAGAACTCGAAGAATTGCTTTTGTCGCCGTAGCATTTCCTTTGGTATGTATTGAACAAAGTTCCATGATGCAAATGGAAAACGAAAAATTTCATACGCCTTTCTGTAGTTCCTTCATTTAAATACGCCATTAGGCACTTAGGACGACGTTAGAAATGGTGGCGATGGCTAGGGTCGCTACAGTTGGTATCAGAGCCTCGGTCACAGGTTCTGTAGACTGTCCATACACACACACCCAAAAGCGCGGAAGCAGCCTTGCCTGTAAGTGTTATGAATATTATGCTTAGGTGCTTTTAATAATGTGCCTCCTTGTTTCACTAATTGAAGAATGACTAGCGAGTCTAGAGAATTGATTGGCGAGTCGAGTCGCGGGGTGACAACTGGATCACCTACGAATGAACAGAGCTCAATGCTCCTACACCTCACCGAATTGGTCCAACAACAGTCGGATCAAATCGGCGAACTGAAAGACCAAGTTAGTGAACTCAAGGGTCTGATCTACGATCTTATCGACAAACAGAGTTCCTTCGACCCCCGTAGATCCTCGTACCCGGGGATAGTAGGAAGGGAATTCCCAGAACGGAACCCTCCAGCTCCTAGGGATATTACCAACCCTATTAGATTGGAAATCCAGGTTTCCCAAGCTCAGAAGGGAAAGCGAAAAATGGGTGATAGGACCGGGCCAGCTCAACAGTCCGACCCCAATAAGGGAAGGCCTCAACCTTTTCCACCCACCATACCAATGTGCCGAAGATGTGCACGGCGACACCAGGGAGTCTGCAACTCACAGAATGCGAACTGCTTCAAGTGTGGCAAGGCGGGTCACTATTCTAGGGCGTGCCCGGGAAAGAGACCGGGAAGCCAAACCGATGGTCAAGCAGAACCATCAACAGGGCCAGCTAGAGCATATGCAACCATATCGGAGGAAACAGAGGGGAACCCGCCAGTGGAGACAGGTAACCTACCCGCCCATCAAACCATCATCATGCATCTTGGTAACTTAGAAGCCACACACCCTTGTGTACTCTTTACTTACGTAGCGAGACTCGAACTTTCTTCTGGTTAATTTGAGTACAAGCATGAAAGTCACCATTTCTCCGGAGACTTCGACCCGAACTGATCAAGACCATGATCTCCCTTCTTGAATATTCTTTCCTTCTGGAGTGTAATTACGAGGCTACATTTTGCTCTCTTCCGCACGACAGATCTAAACCCCGTAATGTCGGAATGCGACCCTGATTCAATCTTTCCGACCTCCTATAAATCATGCATGTTCAGTAGCCGAGTGGCGCAACGGAAGCGTGATAGCACTCGGAAATTTCAATTTCTGCCTAAAATCTGAATTATAGCCATTTCGGATAGCTCGTCGAAGCGGATGTAGGTTTGACTAGATTGGGCGACACACACATCTGCTTGATCCAGAGTTCGCTGATTGGATTCGAGACGACAAGCGAGACCCTATGATCTTGTTTCCTCTCCTTCTATTCCAAATAGAATACCCTTCTCTTCTGTCGTAACACGAACATTCTCTTTCGAACCTCTAGAAATAAAGAATAAGTAGATTGTTTTAATGGAAGAGTAGGTTAAAACTAGTCGCAGGACTTCGCGTCCCATATTAGAAATAAGGGCGACTGCTAAGACTCCGAATATGCCCTACAATTAGCACGTTAGGAGCCTACATAAATCCTAGATAAAACCTGGATTTCGGGAATGCGACGAAAATAGGATGAGTCAAGACAAGGGCGCCATTGTGCCCAATTGACTCAGACTACGATGGACCTGTCACTTACGACCCTCGATCGTTGCCTCCGGTTCTTATCTAAGATGTCAACGAGGTTGCGAAGGCGATAAACACGAATCCTAGAGCCACTCTGCCGTGATTTATCCCTACGCTAAGTGGCCAGTGCAAGAATCCTAGTTACTTCTCGGAAATCTTCAGGATTTTCAATTCCCGAACGACCTTCGCAAGACATGTGTTCCAAATTTTTCGCGCATGACTCAGCATTCTCCGTTTCCCTATGTATCATTTTTAGGAATCTTCTGAACTTGTCATTGCCCTTCTATCGTCTAGAGAGAGTTCGGTATCCTGAGTAGTTCCAAACGGGCTGATTTCGGGGGCGAAATCCTCTTTAAGGGGGGGAGGATGTAGCACCCGGGGTCCACGTAAGCTAATATGGCCAATAAATTTGCATGAATATTGGGTGCAATTATGTGTATTCCATGTATCAATTATGTGCAATTGTAAGACTCGGAAATTTAAGTACGGGATTTACGGCATAATTAAGAGGAAAGATAATTAATTTGAGAAAAAGTTGAGTTAATTACGTCAGGGAGCTAGGATTTTGAGTGAAATACTTTATTTAAGACACGTAATTAATTTATGTCTAATGTGCGATATGTGCTTCTATGTGTTTACATGATTTTAAGTGACGTGATTTATAATCCTTATACGTGTTACGAATTATGATTATGTGATCCATGTGAATTCATGAAGTATGGGTACCATATTGTATGTGTATAAGAGTTATGAGGACTTAAGGAATTTAAGTCACTAGTACACGTGGCATGCACGTACGAAATCGCCGAGCTCAAATTGAGCAAGTTAGAATCGGCCGATTTCCACACACACATGGAATTAGAATTTCAGGGTAAATCGAGTAGGAATCGGGCGATTTAACGAAACCACATTTCGGGCGATTAAGATAGCAAGTACACGTGGCGTGCATACGAGAAATCGCCGATTTTGAACTAACGAAGCTAGGAATCGGGCAATTAGTTACATAGAAGACATTGGTCGAAAATGAATTAGAAGGACATATAATCGGGCAGCACTTGAATAGTATAAGTTTCGATCAAGTTAGAAATCGGGCGATTTCTTAAACCAATCCTAGAGATCGACGATTTATGCCCAGGACGAAGTGTAATCGATCGATCTGAAGATAAAATAGAAGGAATAAGGAAATGAAGAAAATTGTTATATGTGAATTGGGCCATACAATGTGGGCTAGAAATTTCCATAGTTGATCCAATTCATAAGAAATCAATTAGGAGACAACTTTCCTTAAAATAAGGAAATCCCACGTCTACTCTAGGTATTGCCCATTTCATCCAAGAAATATCTAAGCCTAACACCTCAACACTCCATAATTTATTCCAAAACCCACGAAACTAGAAAGGAGAAGGGAAAGGAGCCGAGAGGATTTCATCGAAAGGAACACCTCAAGTTAGCTTGGACTTCGAAAATTAGTAAGTAACGCCAAATCCCTAAGCCACTTGGATTTCTTTCTATTAAGATTATGTAGCTAAAAATTTCGAGCTAGGGTTGGGAAAATTCGAGGGAGTTAAAGCGTACTATAGAAGGCAAATGCTCTAACTTAGGGCATAGAATCATACTTTAGGGTTTCGATGGAAGTAGCTAAGTATGAGAGAGTTTAATGAGCTATAGGGATCATTTCGTTAAAAGGGGATGATTCTGGATTAGTGATGAACATTGTTGGTAGGATGAACGATGAACGCGATTTCGGATAGGTGATTCAAGGCTCGATCGAATCGATAGAATTAGGTAACAAATCGGGCGACTCTTGCTTTGAGTAAGGAAATCGGGCGATTTAATGTAAGAATACTAAGTTCCACTAAAACCTAGAAATCGGGCAAATTGCTGCATGTGAAGGATCGATCAAAACCAAGTAGAACAAGCACCAAATCGGGCGATTTGAACAGAATCTACACGTGGCATGAAAGGAAGAAATCGCCGAGATCTAGTTGACAAACCCTAAGTCGGGCGATTTTGAGTTACTACTAACATACGGCGAAATGTGCATGTGAGGAATCGATTAAATTAAATGTATGGGGCAATGTAATCGTGCGATTTAAGCTCAAGGGGTACTCGGCGAATTTGCGGGGCATTAAAACCCTACAAATCGGGCGAAATGTCGAGCATGCATGCATGAAATCGGGCAAGCTAAGGTGACGTCAACACGCGGCGATTTCCATCCTTTAAGACCACAAATCGGGCGAAACAAGCCACATGCAAGAATCAAATCGGGCGATTTGTTGAGCAATGAGAGCAATCGGCGATTCCAGATTCCACACGCCACAAATCGGGCGAATCCATCCCATGTATGACAAGTCGGGCGAAAGCCATTCAAATAGGCACAAATCGGACGATTAGGACAGAAACTCCACGTGGCATTTGGAGAACAAATCGCCGAGCTTTGGTCCATGAAATCACAAATCGGGCGATTTCCTCCCATGTTCCAATTTCAGGCGAAAGTTAAATCGCCGAACTCTTTCTCGAACGATTTTAACCATATCTCTAAATCGGGCGATTTCCTCTTATTGGATGGCTTAAATCGACCGAATTGCTCAACCATTTCGTACATGGAATCGAGCGAAATGAAGAAGAAACTAAAATCGGGAGAATTGAAAATTAACAATAACCTAACTCTAGCCGAATTCGTTAGGTCACAATTCGAGACTAACTTTACTTAGGAATTTATTGGGTGGGGACTTGATTTAGTAAGAGTCGAACGACTTAGGACTCTATTAAAATTAATAAAGTCCGACAATTTAGTTCGACCTAAGTGTAATAAAGGCGTAATACTAATACGATAATATTTATGTTTAAAGGTCGTACGTTAGGAGCAAACGGGGAGAATACTAATTACGCTTGGACGACAGGTAAGTAGAAATCCAACTACGACACATAACTTGTCTGAATGCACTTGCTTTATGCGAATACGTGCTTCTGTGATTTTATGTTTACGTGATTTAATTGATATGCTTTTATATGAGCGTGTCTGAAGTTTAAATTGGATGACAAGGTGCTTCGAGGCTTACCTGAATTGTGATTACTTGATATTACGTGACTATGTGCCTCGATGATTACATGAATTACGTGGAATAATTGTATATTCTGTCTCTTGGTAATATCGTCTGGCATTTGTTGCATTTTCATACTCACGTGCATACACTATCATATGTGGGAGGGTTGTATGAGTCGAGTATGCATATATATGGTGTATCGCTTGAAAGCGATTGATACATTGCCGATATGAGCATGTGTTGTCGACTCAGTTGAGTCAAGGGCTGTCCACTATGCAACCAGGGCGACGTTTATCGTCGTCAAACTATTATATAAAATATATGGATTATGATTAGGGCAGATGTCCCGATGGCGAAAAGGCCGTATACATATATTATTATTATTGTACACGTAATGAAATATATTACGGCGATTCACGAGGCCGACTGCCTGATTCACGAGAGGCAGGTATATATAGATATATTACGGCGATTCACGAGGCCGACTGCCTGATTCACGAGAGGCAGGTATATATATATTACGGCGATTCACGAGGCCGACTGCCTGATTTACGAGAGGCAGGTATATAAATATATTATGGCGATTCACGAGGGCCGTATATATATATATTATTATTATGAACATAATGAAACATACTAGGGCGAAGGCCCGTTGGCTAAAGTGCCGTATACATATATTATTATTATTGTACTTGTAATGAAATATATTAGGGCGAAGACCCGTTGGCGAAAGGGCCGTATACATATATTACTATTATTGTACAAGTAATGAAATACAATAGGGCGGAGACCCGTTGGCGAAAGGGCCGTATACATATACTACTATTATTGTAAAAATAATGAAATATATTAGGGCGATGCCCGTTGGCAATGTGGCCATATAGACACACTTATGATATGATTGGGCGATGCCCGTGGCGGTAAGGTGCGACCTGGAGGGTGCGACCTGAGGGTGTAAGCGATACAGGGTGGAACCCTGGTGTAGGCTACCTCAGCGTGGGCTACCAGCGTGAGCGACCGCTGGACAGTCGGGGACGACCGGGATTATATGGCGACCTAGGGGAACGATGTGCATCCTAGGGTTCGGCCATCCGGCGTGGACCGCTGTCGTGTTGTCCCTGAGGGACGTGAGCTCTTGTGGTGCATAGTGAGATTAGCCGAGGGCCCTGAGTGATGTTAGTACGAATATGATGAGCATCGGCGCAGATCGCCTTTGCGAAGTATAGGTGCATCGGCGCGGATCGCCTTTGCGTAGGTAGTATATGCATTGGCGTGGATTGCCTTTGCGGGGAAGGGACATGTGCATACATGCATGATTTTTGCTTACTGAGCCGCGGTGGCTCATTTCTTTATGTTATGTGTTGTAGGTACTTACGATCACGGTACGTGATCGCCTAGCTGGCAAGGCCTATCTTTTGAAACTTCCGAGCGTCTTTTGGGGTGGACGTGTGTGTATGGATGACGACCTGTGAGGCCGGGCGCATAGGAGCTTTTGCTGTGCCATCGCAACCGTTCCGAGTAATTACGACCTAGAAATAGTACATAATTAGAACTCGAAGAATTGCTTTTGTCGCCGTAGCATTTCCTTTGGTATGTATTGAACAAAGTTCCATGATGTAAATGGAAAACGAAAAATTTCATACGCCTTTCTGTAGTTCCTTCATTTAAATACGCCATTAGGCACTTAGGACGACGTTAGAAATGGTGGCGATGGCTAGGGTCGCTACACAAACTGAGGCCCCTGCTGCTCAAACGGATGTACCCACGGTGAATATACCGGAAGCATCGTGGGAAAACAAAAAGATAACCGCGCCGTTTCAAGAAGAGATCAGGAAGAGGATCTGGCGGCGCAAGAAGCAGATCATCACAACCTTCGACGAGTACGAGCTGATGAACATCCAAAATTGGAGCGAGAGAAAGAAGCAGCTCTATCGATGGAGCCTTCTGTGTCACAAATGCTCAAATGGGACGCTATCCGACGAGGAAAACATCGCTCAGGAAATGAGTCGGGCCCCCATCTGCAAAATCACTGACCTCCGCCAAGAGTCCAAAGGACCTGTCCATTACCCAGTATTTGTAGAACCCCGGTTCCCGCTAGTTAGGTCGGCCAATAAATTACGTGTATGACTTATGGGATTTTACATTAATTTCGTCTACGATGTATGCTTATGTGAACGTATGAATTTCACGCGCATGATTTATATAAGGATCGCGTGCGATTAAGCGCCAAGGGAAATTTCTGTAATGACAAGCGAAGAAAACAACTAATGATTGTGTGCAAAGGGCTTAATTATTATTGGGCTAGAAACCAAAAATTTGGCCCAATTATGGGAGAGACCCAAAATAGGAGACATAATTCCCTAATTCAAGGGAAAACCCACGTCTACCCTATGCCTTACCCTGCATAAGCCAAGGAAAATATCCAACACTAGAACACTCCATAACCCACTTAAAAACTAACGAAAGTCAAGAGGAGGAGAAAAAGGAAGGAGCCGATACAAAATTTGAACCAAGGATTTCCACAACTAGCTAAGGAATTCGAAGTTGGTAAGTAAAAATATCCCCCTCAAGCTTTTAAATTTCGTACCCTAGCTATAGTTGGAAGTATTAATGGCATTAATGGCAAGTAGTTGAGAAAAATTTCGAAGAAGCCCTAAATGCAGAATATAAACCCGTAATAGAGTCCCGATTTAATAAATCAGTGTTAGGAGTTATTTCATATGCAACTGTGAACTTAGATAGTCTGTTGTAAGAGGAAGCACACGATTTAGGCAACAAGAAGGGATGAAATGCAGAAGTTTCGATGAGTAATTTGGGAAGAAAGTAGTTTCGATCGAAAGTGAATAGTAAATTAGGGTTTCGATTGAATGCTATTAGCCAATGGACTTTCGATCAAAAGTAGGGAATTAATTCTAGAGTTTCGGACGACATTTGAATAGATCTAAGTCCGATTAAATAATTGCAAGATGGTAAATTTAATAAGACATGAGTTTCGACCGAAACTCATTTTCACTACCTAAGTATCGATCGAAACCTTGTACCAAATCCATGCAATTGCTCGAAAGTGATACTTTCCCATGCCAAGTTTCGATCGAAACTAAAGGGAGGTCATGATGATGAAATACCTCGGCGAAACTCAAGGTGATCGAAAGTGGACAATTGAATTTAGGGTGGACACATGGAAGCAATGAATTAAGTTTCGATCAATTCAATTTTTAATAGTAAACTAAGCAAGTCATGAGTTTCGATCGAAACTCATTTCAATACATGGGTATCGATCGAAACTCCATACCAAATCCATGAAATCACTCGGCGAAACTAGTTAATTGAGAGAGTTTCGATCGAAGCAAAACTCGGCGAAACCCCCTCCATGTACATGCAATCGACGATCGAAACTCATCCTAACATGTTCAAATCGATCGAAACTAGGGTTTAGGGAATTCAATTTGATGAAATTGAATCGAGCGAAACTCTTATGAATAAGCTCAATCGATCGAAACCTAATACCAATTCCACACAATTTCTTGAAAGTGACCCTCAAATGTACATGATGATTGATCGAAACTAGGAAATTGAGGAACCTTAATTGTACAATTTCATTAGGCGAAACCCTAGGAATTTATGACTTTCGCCGAGCTTAGAATTGAAATGCAATAGGATAGGAATTTCTTAAGGGTTGCAACTTGGTGTAAACATAAGGAATCAACTCACTTAAGAAGCATAACAAGGCAAATCAATTAACTTGGAGTCTAAGAAATTAATACGAGTCCGAATAAGTAATAAGACAGAATTAACTATTTTGGTGAATTAAGCCTAACAAATTAACCCTTTTATTTTAAAAGGCCGTACATTAGGAGATTCACGGGGCAGTCCGCTAGATTAGCTTGGACGACAAGTAAGTAGAAATTCAACTACGACACGTAACTTGCCTACGTCCAATTATGTGAATTACGTGCTCGTGTATTTTGTATGAAATGTGTACGTATGATATGATTTATTTATATGCATGATGGCATGAAGTGCATATGTACATGAGCATAGCATGAGCACTTGCACGCATGTGTAGTACGTAAGGAGTGAGGTAAGAGCGTGCATAAGATCGCCGGTGTGCGATGTATACTCGCCGATATTGGCGTTTGTGTCGACTCAAATGAAGAGTCACGGCTTCCCCTATGCAGCCTTTAAGGCCTGAATAAGAGGCTACGCTAAGGCCTGAATAAGAGGCTACTCTAAGGCCTGAATAAGAGGCTGGGGAATACCCCGTATGCGGGAAGTACAACCTGGAGGATGCGGCCCGGGGCACACGCTGAGAAAGGGAAGATTCCTTCGGGTGACCTACTAGCGTGTAAAACACTACCCGGAGGGAAGATGCCTTCGGGTGACCTCCGAGGCCAGTGGCCTCGGTGTTGGCTACCAGTGTGAAGTACCCGCGTGGAGGCCACACTGAGAAAGGGAAGATTCCTTCGGGTGACCTTCTAGTGTGTGAACCTCCACACTTGAGATCTCTATGATATGGCGCATAGCGGGATAGAAAGCCGAGGGCCCGTACGAATTAAGAGTATAAGAAAAGAGTATGAGTCAGGAAAAAGAGTAAGAGTATGAGAAAAATAGTAAGAGCATTAGAAAACGACGACGTGGATTGTCGATAGTTAGGACACGTGCATACATGCATAATTTCTGCTTACTGAGCCTCGGTGGCTCAATATTTATGTTACGTGTTGTAGGTACTGACGATCACGGTACGTGATCCGACCCTTATGCGAGGCCGATCTTTTGAAGCTATCCGGCTGCTTTTGAGGTGGGAGTGTGTGTATGGATGACGACCTGTGAAGGCCGGGCGCATAGGGAGCTTTTGCTACGCACACACACACACATTTGTATTTTGTAGACACGATCAGGATGAACTGTATAAAATTCTTTTGACTTGTATGTATAATTTCCGCACGCAATTTTAAAATGAAAAATTTTATCCGCATTTTTACGCTTTTACACATTAACGAGCGCTAGACGCTTAGAGTAGAACGTAATGCGAGGGCGCGACGTCGGGTCCTGACAGAGTGGTATCAGAGCTTCGGTCACAGGCCCTGCAGACTGTCCATACACACACACTCAAAAGCGCGGAAGCGGCCTTGCTCGTAAGTACTATGTTATGTGAATTGTTTGTATAGTTTAATTTATTGGCCTTAGGGATTATCAGGATAGGTTGAGGAGATGGTTAGACTTAGGGGTGAAGGAAGCAGGGAATCTGATCAGGGTAGGGATACTAATAATCTTCCTGATAGCCGGGATGCTACCATCCTGCAACTAACTGAACTGGTCCGGCAACAATCGGCCCAGATTCAGCAGCTGATCCAGCAGCAAAACGCTGGCGGACCATCAGCCAACCTACCTCCCCCGCCCGAACGAATTGAGATGATCGGGGAGAGGTTCAGGAAACTTAATCCCCCACTGTTTGAGGATGCTGTAGACCCCACGTCCGCCGAGGACTGGCTGAGGACGCTGGAGAATATGTTCCAGCACAGCCGCACCCCTGAGGCGGAGAAGGTCATGTGCGCTGCCTACCTTTTGAGGGGGAGCGCTGGACATTGGTGGGAAACCATCTCAGCCATCGAGAACCCATTAACGATGAGCTGGGATCGGTTCAAGGAGATCTTTAGGGGAAAGTACTACACCGCCCCTGTCAGAGCTCAGAGGATGAATGAGTTTATCAACCTCCGCCAAGGGGCGATGACAGTGGCGGAGTACATTAGGAAATTCGAGCAGCTTTCAAGGTTCGCTGCTCATATGGTTAGCACGGACGCGCTCAAGATCGAGCGGTTCATGGAAGGGTTGAAGCCCGAGCTGTATCGGGATGTAAGTATGGCTGGAATCCAGGGAGCCACGTATGCACAAGTGGTGGAGAGAGCGCTTGTGGCGGAGCAGGCAGAGTCTAGGATTGCTCGCGCCCAAGAAGCTAAGCGCAAGTTCGCACAAGGGCTGCAAGGGAGCGGAAGTAATCCAAAGCGGCAATTCGTTGCCAAGGAAGGGAAACAGGGGTCCCAGAATCGACCTGGACCACCCCCACAGTTCAAGCCCAACCAGGGTAGACCCCAGCTGGATCTACCTGTATGCCCAAAGTGCGCACGGAGACACCCGGGAGTCTGCAACTCCCAGAACGCCGTTTGCTACAAGTGTGGCAAGACGGGCCATTATTTGAGGGCATGTCCGGAAGGTGGATCCGGAAACCAAGCTAGGAACCAGATAGAACCACCAAGGGTACCGGCCCGGGTCTACACCATAACCTCCGAAGAAGCAGAAAATAACCCGGCCGTAGTAACAGGTACCCTCATCGCCTATGGAATACCCACATGCATTTTAGTCGACTCAGGAGCGACCCATTCATTCGCGTCTACTAAGTATGTCGCGAGAGTAGGAGTCATGCCTCACCGAGCTGAGTGCGAATTTAGGGTAACAGTTCCGAACGGGAATCCCACCCAAACTAATCAAGTCTTACGGGATTGCCCATTAGTAATCGGGGACAAGAAACTACCCATAGACCTCATAATTATTCCCATGAATGATTATGAGGTGATCCTTGGAATGGATTGGCTATCGAAGTACGGAGCCGTCATAAACTGCCACCGCAAGATAGTCACGCTCAATATGGATGGTAATGATCCCCTTAAGTTCGTAGGAACTAGCAAGGGGACTATGATGTCTAGGATATCAGCGTTGAAAGCTCAACGACTGCTCAGATCAGGATGCGAAGCCTATTTGGTATTTGCTATCAAAGCGGAAGAGAACGCTTCCCCGAAGATCGAGGAAGTGCCGATGGTAAAGGACTTTCCCGACGTATTTCCCGAGGAGTTACCGGGACTACCACCCGAACGGGAAATAGAGTTCGCTATAGATCTGGTACCTGGAGCGGCACCAGTATCTAAGGCCCCATATCGGCTAGCACCGACGGAGATGAAGGAATTGAAGGATCAACTCGACGAACTCATGCAGAAGGAGTTCATACAACCGAGTTTCTCTCCTTGGGGAGCGCCGGTGCTATTCGTGAAAAAGAAAGACGGATCCATGCGATTGTGCATAGACTACAGGGAGTTAAACAAGTTAACGATAAAGAACAAGTACCCACTCCCTAGGATAGACGATCTGTTCGATCAACTGCAAGGTGCAACGGTCTTCTCTAAGATCGACTTAAGATCGGGCTATCACCAACTAAGGATCCGGAAGGAAGATATCCCGAAGACGGCCTTTAGTACCCGTTATGGCCACTACGAATTTCTGGTGATGCCATTCGGGCTAACTAATGCACCCGCAGCGTTTATGGACTTAATGAACCGGGTGTTCAAGCCATACTTAGATAGGTTTGTCATCGTCTTCATTGATGACATCCTAGTCTACTCGAAAACGAAGGAGGAGCACGAAGAACACCTGAAGACAGTTCTAGGAATACTACGGGAGAAGCAACTATACGCCAAGTTCAAGAAGTGCGAATTCTGGCTTGACCAAGTCGCCTTCTTGGGGCATATAGTGTCAGGAGAAGGGATTTCTGTGGACCCAAAGAAGATAGAAGCTATTAGTAATTGGCCCAGGCCGACGAACGTGACGGAAATACGAAGTTTCCTCGGTCTGGCCGGATACTACAGGAAGTTTATAAAGGACTTCTCAAAGATAGCATCGACACTGACGAGGCTGACCAAGAAGAATACGCCTTTTCAGTGGACCGTAGAATTTGAACGGAGCTTCCAAGAATTGAAAGAAAGACTTACGACGGCCCCAGTTCTCACACTACCTTCGGGAACTGGAGGATTTACGGTGTATAGTGATGCGTCGAAGAACGGGTTAGGATGCGTACTAATGCAGCACGGGAATGTAGTAGCGTACGCTTCTCGTCAACTAAAGGAGTACGAGAAGAATTACCCAACGCACGACTTAGAACTAGCGGCAGTGGTCTTTGCTCTCAAGATTTGGAGGCATTACCTCTATGGAGAGCGGTGTGAGATATACACTGACCACAAGAGCCTTAGTACTTCTTTACGCAAAAGGAATTAAATATGAGGCAGAGGAGGTGGTTAGAGTTAGTTAAGGATTACGACTGTGTAATCAACTACCACCCAGGCAAGGCGAACATAGTAGCCGATGCCTTAAGCCGAAAAGCAGTGAGTGCAGAACTGCAACTGCTGGAAGTAGAAGTAGTACGGTTAGGCGAAGTTGAGGCACAGCTAGCGGCTTTAACTTTGCAACCGACACTGTTGGAGCAGATCAAGACAGCGCAAGGAGCAGGCGAGTTGTATGCGAAGATTAAGGAGGCACAACCGGAACAACCCACTGGAGACCTTATGATACGGGAAGATGAACGATTATACTTCAAGAACCGGTTGTATGTGCCAGACGACGCCGAACTACGACGGCTAATAATGACGGAAGCACACGCTATGGCGTACTCGGTACATCCAGGAGCGACGAAGATGTACAAAGACCTCAAGGAAAACTACTGGTGGCCAGGCATGAAAAAGGACATCGCGACCTTCGTGAGTCAGTGCCTGACGTGCCAACAGATCAAGGCCGAGCATCAAAGGCCGGCGGGAACCCTACAACCGTTACCCATTCCGGAATGGAAATGGGATAACATTACCATGGACTTCGTAGTAGGACTGCCTAGGAATGCGAAAGGGCACGACGCGATTTGGGTGATCGTCGATCGACTAACCAAGTCTGCCCATTTCCTACCAATAAGTACGACGTATTCCATGGAACGATACGCGGAGCTCTATATCCAAGAGATAGTGCGACTGCACGGCGTTCCATCATCGATAGTCTCGGATCGCGACTCCAGATTTCTATCGAAATTCTGGACGAGCTTGCAAAAGGCGATGTGAACGAAGCTATCTTTTAGTACCGCCTACCATCCGCAGACGGATGGTCAATCCGAGAGAACGATACAGACATTGGAGGACATGCTGCGAGCATGCGTACTCGATTTCAAAGGAAATTGGAGTAAGTACCTCCCATTGATCGAGTTCTCGTACAACAACAGCTACCACGTCACCATTGGGATGGCACCGTACGAAGCGCTATATGGGCGTAGGTGCAGATCCCCAGTACATTGGGACGAAGTTGGCGAACGAGCAATGTTAGGTCCCGACATCGTACGAGAAATGACAGAAGCTATTACCACCATACGAGAAAGAATGCGAACGGCACAGAGTCGACAGAAGAGCTATGCTGACCGAAGACGTCGACCGCTGGAATTTGAAGAAGGCGATATGGTGTTTGTAAAAGTATCGCCAATGAAGGGTGTGAAAAGGTTCGGAAAGAAAGGGAAGCTAAGCCCTAGATATATCGGTCCATTTAGGATACTAAAGAGGGTTGGCGAGGTGGCCTACCAATTAGAACTGCCAGCCTCATTATCGCAAGTGCATGACGTGTTCCACGTCTCAACACTGCGGAAATACATAGCCGACCCGAATCACGTGCTAGGAAACGAGTCCCTACATCAGCAATTGAAGCCGGATCTGAGTTACGAGGAGACTCCGGTGGAAATATTGATGTACGAGACTAAGAAGCTTAGGAATAAGAATATTCCCTTAGTGAAAGTACTGTGGCGGAACCAATCCACGGAAGAAGCCACATGGGAACGGGAGGACGAAATGAGAATTCGTTACCCCGAGATGTTTCACACGGGCTGATTTCGGGGGCGAAATCCTCCTTAAGGGGGGGAGGATGTAGAACCCCGGTTCCCGCTAGTTAGGTCGGCCAATAAATTACGTGTATGACTTATGGGATTTTACATTAATTTCGTCTACGATGTATGCTTATGTGAACGTATGAATTTCACGCGCATGATTTATATAAGGATCGCGTGCGATTAAGCGCCAAGGGAAATTTCTGTAATGACAAGCGAAGAAAACAACTAATGATTGTGTGCAAAGGGCTTAATTATTATTGGGCTAGAAACCAAAAAAATTGGCCCAATTATGGGAGAGACCCAAAATAGGAGACATAATTCCCTAATTCAAGGGAAAACCCACGTCTACCCTATGCCTTACCCTGCATAAGCCAAGGAAAATATCCAACACTAGAACACTCCATAACCCACTTAAAAACTAACGAAAGTCAAGAGGATGAGAAAAAGGAAGGAGCCGATACAAAATTTGAACCAAGGATTTCCACAACTAGCTAAGGAATTCGAAGTTGGTAAGTAAAAATATCCCCCTCAAGCTTTTAAATTTCGTACCCTAGCTATAGTTGGAAGTATTAATGGCATTAATGGCAAGTAGTTGAGGAAAATTTCGAAGAAGCCCTAAATGCAGAATATAAGCCCGTAATAGAGTCCCGATTTAATAAATCAGTGTTAGGAGTTATTTCATATGCAACTGTGAACTTAGATAATCTGTTGTAAGAGGAAGCACACGATTTAGGCAACAAGAAGGGATGAAATGCAGAAGTTTCGATGAGTAATTTGGGAAGAAAGTAGTTTCGATCGAAAGTGAATAGTAAATTAGGGTTTCGATTGAATGCTATTAGCCAATGGACTTTCGATCAAAAGTAGGGAATTAATTCTAGAGTTTCGGACGACATTTGAATAGATCTAAGTCCGATTAAATAATTGCAAGATGGTAAATTTAATAAGACATGAGTTTCGACCGAAACTCATTTTCACTACCTAAGTATCGATCGAAACCTTGTACCAAATCCATGCAATTGCTCGAAAGTGATACTTTCCCATGCCAAGTTTCGATCGAAACTAAAGGGAGGTCATGATGATGAAATACCTCGGCGAAACTCAAGGTGATCGAAAGTGGACAATTGAATTTAGGGTGGACACATGGAAGCAATGAATTAAGTTTCGATCAATTCAATTTTTAATAGTAAACTAAGCAAGTCATGAGTTTCGATCGAAACTCATTTCAATACATGGGTATCGATCGAAACTCCATACCAAATCCATGAAATCACTCGGCGAAACTAGTTAATTGAGAGAGTTTCGATCGAAGCAAAACTCGGCGAAACCCCCTCCATGTACATGCAATCGACGATCGAAACTCATCCTAACATGTTCAAATCGATCGAAACTAGGGTTTAGGGAATTCAATTTGATGAAATTGAATCGAGCGAAACTCTTATGAATAAGCTCAATCGATCGAAACCTAATACCAATTCCACACAATTTCTTGAAAGTGACCCTCAAATGTACATGATGATTGATCGAAACTAGGAAATTGAGGAACCTTAATTGTACAATTTCATTAGGCGAAACCCTAGGAATTTATGACTTTCGCCGAGCTTAGAATTGAAATGCAATAGGATAGGAATTTCTTAAGGGTTGCAACTTGGTGTAAACATAAGGAATCAACTCACTTAAGAAGCATAACAAGGCAAATCAATTAACTTGGAGTCTAAGAAATTAATACGAGTCCGAATAAGTAATAAGACAGAATTAACTATTTTGGTGAATTAAGCCTAACAAATTAACCCTTTTATTTTAAAAGGTCGTACATTAGGAGATTCACGGGGCAGTCCGCTAGATTAGCTTGGACGACAAGTAAGTAGAAATTCAACTACGACACGTAACTTGCCTACGTCCAATTATGTGAATTACGTGCTCGTGTATTTTGTATGAAATGTGTACGTATGATATGATTTATTTATATGCATGATGGCATGAAGTGCATATGTACATGAGCATAGCATGAGCACTTGCACGCATGTGTAGTACGTAAGGAGTGAGGTAAGAGCGTGCATAAGATCGCCGGTGTGCGATGTATACTCGCCGATATTGGCGTTTGTGTCGACTCAAATGAAGAGTCACGGCTTCCCCTATGCAGCCTTTAAGGCCTGAATAAGAGGCTACGCTAAGGCCTGAATAAGAGGCTACTCTAAGGCCTGAATAAGAGGCTGGGGAATACCCCGTATGCGGGAAGTACAACCTGGAGGATGCGGCCCGGGGCACACGCTGAGAAAGGGAAGATTCCTTCGGGTGACCTACTAGCGTGTAAAACACTACCCGGAGGGAAGATGCCTTCGGGTGACCTCCGAGGCCAGTGGCCTCGGTGTTGGCTACCAGTGTGAAGTACCCGCGTGGAGGCCACACTGAGAAAGGGAAGATTCCTTCGGGTGACCTTCTAGTGTGTGAACCTCCACACTTGAGATCTCTATGATATGGCGCATAGCGGGATAGAAAGCCGAGGGCCCGTACGAATTAAGAGTATAAGAAAAGAGTATGAGTCAGGAAAAAGAGTAAGAGTATGAGAAAAATAGTAAGAGCATTAGAAAACGACGACGTGGATTGTCGATCGTTAGGACACGTGCATACATGCATAATTTCTGCTTACTGAGCCTCGGTGGCTCAATATTTATGTTACGTATTGTAGGTACTGACGATCACGGTACGTGATCCGACCCTTATGCGAGGCCGATCTTTTGAAGCTATCCGGCTGCTTTTGAGGTGGGAGTGTGTGTATGGATGACGACCTGTGAAGGCCGGGCGCATAGGGAGCTTTTGCTACGCACACACACACACACATTTGTATTTTGTAGACACGATCAGGATGAACTGTATAAAATTCTTTTGACTTGTATGTATAATTTCCGCACGCAATTTTAAAATGAAAAATTTTATCCGCATTTTTACGCTTTTACACATTAACGAGCGCTAGACGCTTAGAGTAGAACGTAATGCGAGGGCAGGACGTCGGGTCCTGACAGTATTCACGGTAATGAGGCAGGATGAGAGCCACTGTGAAGTCAGTGAGGCAGACTTCAAGTTTCTGCGCCTGGGTGACCTGTACAGTATGCTGGAATCCATGAAGCAGTTCAGACTCGTCCTCAGAAGTTCTGGACATCTCGTACGTGCTGAACCGGTCACCATGAGATATGTGGTTATCAAACGCCACATGCTCCGACAGGTCAGATTCTTCGCCACCCACGATCTGCAGATGGCGGTGGAGCACAATCTGAAGAAGGTGAATCTGACTCGCCCATCTTTCAAGAACGCGGACGACTATCGAGAAGGCGATGTGATCGACGGAGACGATCCGGCGGTCGCCTACTCGAACTATAAGGGAAAGATGAGGATGCTGCGCTGCTCTGAAGTGGCAAAGTTCTCGGATGGAACGCTCACCATCATCCAAGACAAACTAATGAAGATCTGCCGCATACTTTCAGAAGAAGATCCTCTATGCCGATCCAAGTTCGCGAAGCTCATTGACGCTATAGCTAATCGATTGGTACTTCGAAGGAACCTCCGCGCCTTCGAGTTCAAGCTAGGGCTTCGCGACACACTCACACGCTAATCCACCACCGCTACGCTCAAGATCCAAGACTCCCAACAATTGACACAAAGGGGGAGATTGTTAGGATATTTAATTGATTGTGTCAATAGTTTAGGTCTTGGGATTAATTTTGTAATTATCTTTAGCTTGGGCTTTAGACTAGATTGTAATTAATTTATACTTAGTGATTGGGCCTTAATATACCTAGGGTTAATGTGGTATATAAGGTATTACCAACTCACTTTTGAAAGTAATCAAAGATCAAAGGCTTATCCAACTTTTTCACACACTACACACACTCAAAGGTGAGAATACTCCCTTTACATTCCATCAAAGCCTCTTTGATTCCTTGTTTGGTGCATTCGGGACCAACATATTGGACAAAGTCCCGTCATGTAAATGAAAAATGAAAAATTTCATACGCATTTCCGCAGTTCCTTCATTTAAATACGCCATTAGGCACTTAGGATGACGTTAGAAATGGTGGCGATGGCTAGGGTCGCTACAAAGTCTATATGAGATCTACCAAAGATACCTCACTCTTCTCAACGAGATGAGGAAGATAGAAATCACGAAGACCAACATGGAGACAAACATCAGATTTCTCTCTTCTCTGCCCGCGGAATGGAATAAAATATCCACTCAAATTGGACAGAATAAAGATTTAGAGGAGTTGGATATCCATGCCGTGTTTGACAATCTCGCACAACATGAGGATGATATTAGCGAGATTCAAAAGGAGCAGAAGGGCAAACAGATCAAGACACTGTTGCCTTAGTCTCAGAGAAGAGGAGCTCAAAGCTAAGAAAAGAAAAGATCGTTAGGCCTCCTTCACCTTCAGAGTCGGAAGAAGAATCGGACTCCGACGTTGAGCCAAATATAAAAGCCCTAGGGAAACAGTTGGCCTTGATAGGAAAAATGATGAGCAAGAAGTACTACAAGAAGAAGTCTTCAACCTCAGCCAACAGACCTCGGACTACAAGCTCTAAAAACAAAGAACGTGCACCAGAGAGGTCCGAAGTCAAGAACCCAAAAGAGGCTAACAAATGCTTCAATTGTGGCAAGCCAGGTCACTTTGCCAGAGAGTGCACTCTTCGAAGAAGAGTTATGCCAACTACTACTCCAGGAAGCTTCAATTGACTAAACAGAGGAAGCTGGAGTAGCTCTCATGGCCGAACAAGACAAATGGCTCGAGGACACGTTGAGTCCTGAAGAAGAGAATCTAGCCCTGATGGCCCGTTTCGACCATGAATCGGACGCTGAAACTGCCAATAATACGGACGACGAAAACAAATCCACCACTTCACAAGAGGTAGTCTCTTCTTCCACATTATTGACCATGTTAGATTCATATCAAAAACAATATGCTAACATGAAACGTGAGCAGAAAAGTATTAAGGAAGTAGAGGATAAACTTTCTAGGTCTCAGGAGAGGATAAATAGTCTCGAATCAGAACTTTGGAGCTCTAGTGCTAGAAGAACTTACTAAGAGCCTACATTCTAGAGAGACTAGTCAACCTCAAATAGGACAGCATAGCGAAAAGATTAAGGAGTTAGAAGACAGGCTAGCAAATAACTATAATAGCTTGGTTAGAAATCTCAATGAGAAAGCCACCCTAAATTGTAGGATAACCGAAGCTACCAATAAGATCACTAACTAGAAGCTCAATTAGAAATATCAAATGCAAAGATTAGTTAGCTTAGTAAGAACTAGACGCCTGTCAAGTCGCCAAGCTGACGGTAGAAAATAATTATGCTCTTCTAGGTGAGGAACGCCAGAAACTATATGCTAAAATTAAGAAATTAGATGATATAGTTACGCGTAGGTTCAATCCTGCAAGTGCTGAAATTAACCTTCCCTGCAAGGTTCAACCTAAATGGATTCCTAAAGCTCCGTCTAGGACGACAAAAGCCGAAAACGCCAAGTTACCTAAAAGGGCAATACCCAAAACCACTTCTACGAAAGTGACTTAGGTTATTAAAACTCCCTCAAGTAGTAATCTAGGAATCATATCTGAACCTAAAACTAAATCTGCTAATCTGAGAGGACCCATGCTTAAGTGGGTACCTAAAGCTCTCTAACTTGTTTTTGCAGATCCATCATGTGTGGTACCTCGACTCTGGTTGCTCCACACACATGACTGGAAAACAAGAGCTGCTGAGCAAGTACAAAGACCGACCAAACGGCAAACTCATATTCGGAAACAATAACTCAGCTCCCATTCTTGGATGTGGGGACATCATTCTGGAAATCTGATGATAAAAGATGTGTCTTACGTCGAAGGCCTCCGCCATAACTTGTTCAGCATAGGCCAGTTCTGTGACAAAGGGTTCCAGGTGGTCTTTCATGCTGACCGGTGCAGAATTTTGGACAGTCAGGACACAGAACTCCTCTACGAACTTCGGAAATCCAACCTTTAGACGATCAACCTGACGTCCGTGCGGCCCTCGATAGTTGTTTGCCTCATCTCTCAGACTGTAATTCAGAGGAACAGTTTATGGCATCAACGCATGTCTCATCTCAACATCAAAGCTCTTCAACATCTCTCAACAAAAAAGTTGGTTCACGGTCTTCCAACTGTAACTTTACAAAAGGAGCATCAATGTTCGGCGTGCCAATTAGGAAAAATCGAGCATCACATCATATCAAACAAGTGGCTTCTACTTCACGTCCTCTGGAACTGCTACATATGGACCTCTGTGGACCGACACAGAGCATAAATAGACGCAAGTATATGCTGGTCATAGTCGATGACTACTCTCGCTACACATGGACAAGGTTCCTCCGAACAAAAGATGAGACAGGGGACTTGATAGTCAATTTCGTGAACACAACTCAAAATTTACTGTAGCAGACTATCCAAGTCATTCGAACAGACAGTGGCACTGAGTTAGTCTCAGTGTTTTTTTATCAAAAACTTTGAATAAGTCAACAATTCTCAGCCGCCAAGACTTCTCAACAGAATGGGGTAGTCGAAAGAAAGAATAGAACTTTAGTGGAAGCAACACGTACGATGTTAATTCACTCAGGCCTTCCACATTTCCAATGGGCTGAAGCAGTAAATACCGCCTGTTTCACTCAAAACAGGACGATTGTTCACAGGCGCTTCGACAAGACTCCGTACGAAATTATCAACAAACGAGTACCCAACATCTCTTTCTTTAAAGTCTTCGGGTGCAAGTGCTTTGTGGCGAACGACCGAGAGCAACGTGCTAAGTTCGTCCCTAAAGCATTCGAAGCCAATTTCGTCGGGTATTTGTCAACCTCGAAAGCGTACCGAGTATACATCAAGTCCAACCACACAATCAAAGAAAGCTACAATGTCACTTTCCACGAAGTGGCAGATATGGTTTCTGGTCACTTCAGTCCCGGACCCGTGCTTAACCCAATGGCTCCTGCACACCTCAGTTCAGGACCCGTACCTAACCAGATAGCTTCTGAATATAACAGTTCAGAACCTGTTTTCACTGGTGTGTTGGCACAAAAACAACAGAAGATGGCAACAACCCCAAATTCAACGTCAAAAGAAGCAATGAGACTTGCATTAGACGATTTGGACTCTCTCTTCGAGCCTGTATATCGGTCACACACTGCTACACCTATAGTGGATTTTCCACACGACGAGACCGACGTACAAAGTTTTTCTCACGTCCCTACCTCACCCGATTCAGAATTGCCACAGAGTACCGAAGAACCTACAGTAGTTATTGAGGAACAATCATCAGAGACGACAAGTGCAGCATTGGAACTTCCTCAAGCAATTGATGAGACTACAGGAAATCCAGACCCACAGATGGCTGATGCATCGACTTCAGCCTTGCCTCATGAGCGCAAGTGGACTAGAGGTCACTCGATTGATTAGATAATGGCGATCCTTCGGATGGAGTGAGGACACGTCGTCAACACAGTCTCTTCAGCTGCTTCTTAAGTACAAACGAGCCTACCAAGGTAGGAGACGCACTTCAAGACCCGGATTGGGTAATAGCGATGCATGATGAAATTCATCAATTCGAGCGTCTTCAAGTGTGGACCTTAGTACCCCGTCCGCATGGGAAAACAATTGTCGGAACTAAATGGGTATTCAAAAACAAGAAGAATGAAGATGGTGAAGTGATCCGGAACAAAGCAAGGCTAGTTGCGAAGGGATACAATCAACATTAAGGCATCGACTACGACAAGACTTATGCTCCTGTTGCCCGAATCGAAGCTATCCGCCTTCTTTTATCTTATGCGGCTCACAAAGACTTCAAAGTCTATCAAACGGATGTGAAGACCGCATTTCTCAACGGCGTTTTAAAAGAAGAAGTCTATGTCGCTCAGCCGGAAGGTTTTGTCAATCAAGCACATCCCGATCACGTCTATCGTTTGGACAAAGCTCTCTACGGATTAAAACAAGCCCCTCGTGCTTGGTACGATGTCCTAAGTGAATTCCTCGTGAAGTCTGGATTCATACGGGGAACGATAGACACAACCCTCTTCATCAAATGGCAAGACAAAGATCTGATGGTCGTCCAAGTATACGTCGACGACATCATCTTCGGATCAACTAATCCACGGCTCTGCACAAAGTTTGGAGATCTAATGCAAAGCAAGTTTGAAATGAGTAACATGGGAGAGATGCAGTTCTTCTTAGGACTCCAAGTCAGGCAACTCGAAGATGGGATTTTCATCAGTCAGACAAAATACGTCAAGGATATTCTGAAGAAATTCCATCAAGATTAGAGCAAGCCTCTCAGCACTCCTATGTCACCAAGCTGCAAGTTGGATGCCGATCCCTCTGGAAAATCGGTCGACATCACGCTGTATCGCAGCATCATTGGATCTCTTCTATATCTCACCTCAAGCCGGCCGGATATCATGTTTGCCACCTGCTTATGTGCCCGTTTTCAAGCTGATCCCAAAGAATCCCATATGCTCGCGGTTAAAAGGATTATGCGTTACCTTAAGGGCACTCCTACCCTTGGACTATGGTATCCAAAGGGTACGAATTTCAATTTTATCGTCTATACTGACGCTGATTATGCAGGTTGCCGAATGGACAGGAAAAGCACGTCCAGTGGCGCTCAATTTCTAGGCGAAAAGTTGGTCTGCTAGTCATCCAAAAAGCAGAACTGTGTGTCAACTTCGATGGCCGAAGCGGAATACGTGGCCGCCGCCAGTTGTTGCTCCCAGATGCTGTGGATGCGGACTCAGCTTCGCGACTATGTGTACTATTTAAATAATATACCCATATATAGTGATAGTCAAAGTGTCATCGCTATTACCTGCAATCATGTTCATCACTCACGCACAAAACACATAGACATTAGATATCACTTTATCAAAGATCATGTAGAAGAAGGCACCATAGATATGTATTTCGTGAACACGGAGTACCAACTAGCTGACATTTTCACAAAGGCATTGGATGAAAAACGATTTCAATTCCTTGTCGGAAAATTAGGCATGTTGAATCTTCCGTAATATGTGCTTTACCTGAACCTCTGTGGTACTAAATGTACTATGCTATGTGTTTTCTTTGCTTATATGCTTTATCTTGCGTGAAATAAATAACTATATATAATATTAGGGGGATGACGAAATCCTTTAGGATGCTTTGATCTAAAGTCACTTAGAATTTTATCCCGACATGCGATCGATTTAATTGCTTAATTTTGTCGGTCTAAGTCGCATTCTTGTGTCTAAAGATCATTAGGTTGCTCCACTAGACACAACGCCACTATCCATAAGTGAGGATTCAAGCCTTGTTTCTTCTTTCTTTGGATCTGTTTCTCGAGTGAGTCACACATCAATTACTTGTCTTAACTAGTGATACTTGGCTTCATACTCACCTTGCCTTAGATCATTAGGAAAATGATAAGGGGGCTTAGGTTATTCCTCACTCGGCCTTTTTAAATTTTTCCCTCAAATTAGCCCTTAGTCATCCACTTTGAGCCTTCTCCAATATCCTTTTCTTCCTTTGAATCCCATTCCCAGCCTTCAACCACCTTCTATACTCTTCGGATGGTTGTTCAAACGAGAAAATGAGGGGGAGAAAATAATAAACAAAAGGGGGAGAGAGGATGATGACAAAAGAAGGCATTGCTCAACGCGCAAAAATCAGACCAAAGAAACCTGCCTTCCGACTATCTCCTAGAAGGTGGCATGGATCCTACTGTGAACTTCTCCAACGATAATCTCGTACGCTCGTCAGAACGGCTGGAAAGAGGAGCACCACGAAGTGAACTTCTCCAATGATAATCCGCTCTTATATCGAGAAACGAGAAGAGGAGCGCAGCCTTGGGTACGAACTCCATAACCGTGAACTTTTCCAAAAAGATAATCTCTGAAACCTCTATAGGGATTAAGAGAAGAGGAGCACGGTATCGGCCCGAGAACCAACAAGAAGAACTTCGCGTACGATAAAACGTCAACTTCTCGAAGCCATTCGGTTATAGTGGTGGAGTCACTGGTCACGGTTGTTACGATGATTATATTACTGAATTGTACATTAACTATCCTCGTAGTCATTGTATCTAATAATGCCGATTCTCTACGCATTCCTTTTTTATATTGGCACTTTCGTCCGTTCGTTTGTAAGGTTGAGCTATTTATAGTCAACATTGAAGAGAACGAAGAGGCATAATTTGTAGGCGAGTTTTGCTATGTACCTATTCATGTGTTATGGAGGCACGGGACGCGACCCTCCGAGTGCAGTCGTAAGTGGGTATGGATACATGAATACCCATGTCGTGAACCTTTCGACTGCGAATTTAAACAGTCTTATCGTTTAATGACACATAAATGTTTATCAACAATAAATTTTCTTACACAAATTCAACTGCAATAATTTAACTTGCCTTCAAAGTCATCTACACTGTTAATTTGGAAATTATTTGTACCGTACATCGAAGGAGAACGAAGAGGCATATCGTGTAGGCGAGTTTCGCCATGCACAGATTAATGTGTTATTGGCATGAATCTTGGATGCGACTCTCCGAGTTCAGTCGTCACTGGGTATGGACACATGAATACTCATATTATTAGCTTGATGAGTAAGAATTTAAACAGTCTTATCGTTCGATGCTACATAAATCTTCATCAACAATAATTTGTTTTTATGTAAACTTAAGTGCAATAATTTAATTGTAACGTAATAAACTTTTGATATTCTGTGTTGGTAAACTGAAGATGGTCATTGCTTAACTGCACTGTTGGTGGTTCATTCTCATGTTTTCTGATAATTGATTGTTGCAATATCACCGTTTCAGTAGTTTAAATTATATTCGCATGATATTCCATAATCTTTTTGCAAACAGCTGCTGAGGGGGGTTTTATTTTGTTTTTTTCAAGTATGCAGTGCATTGCAAGTATTAATGTACTTTATTATATTTAGATAATGTTTTTCACGAAGTGCTTTGTTAGTCTTTGAACAATTTATACTGTCACACGTGTGATTTTCGGTCTTATGTATTCGTGCACATCATTTGGAGTACTATCATAGTATATATTAAGTTGATTGATTTATTACAAATTACCACTTATTCAGAAAAAAAAGTAAATAGCGAGATAGCCCCTATATTCCTCTATGTCTTCAACAGTAATTTCCTTTATGTTATCCTCTGCAAACATCAGTGACATAGCCGACATGAGCATGTACACTCCACATTCGCCACCACTGTTAAATTTTCAACGTAACTTTGTGAGAACTTATGAAACGGATGCCTAAAATGATATACAGATACAGGTAATCACAATACCTCTTTGGTTTTATGGGAAATTCAACGTCCCTCAAGATTGTAAACTCGAATATCGAGTCTGACATTCCCAAATCCATAAGATGTATGGAATTATAAGATGCGTGTTCCTGAAGGACCTAGCAAAGAATCGCATGTCTCTGTCCACGGAAGGTTCAGAGTCATGGATGATTATAGAACGCCTTCTGTGACAAATGATACACATAATCGGGGACATTTGTTGATATTTATTGGGACAACGATTACGTTAGCTTGTTTCCACAGAAGAGATGCCCAATTCTCTAGTGTACCTTCTCCGTAAGGTTTAAGATGCGTCATGTCTATTTGTCCGTCAGGTTGACATTCAGTCGCGACGATTTGATTAAACGTTGTGCTCATGAATGAGATACGCGGAGACGGCACTCGCCGTCTCTGTTTTTCTGTAAATCCTCTGAGACACTCGTCAATGTGCTGCCAGAAACAATTATATTAATCAATTGTCAATATGCAAGTCTAATTGGATCAAAACAATGAAATACCCAATCCCGCAGCCAAGCCCCCTTTGTCATTAGCTCCCTGAAAAGAATTTTGTATCTCTCTGCTCGTACATAATAGTTTCGATGCAGTCATTCTTTCCCATCTCCTCAATAATTTTAGATACACACGGTAACAATTTCAAAGTATTCTTTAAATCGGTATGAAGTACGTTGTCCGGAGAGTTTTGTTTTTCGGGTACAGCAACCGTCTTAGGAGCAGCTACGCTGTTTCTGTGATTCATGAACTGAGATACTGTTTGAAACCCAAGGCTCTTTGCGTTTTCCGACAGAACTGGTTGGACGACTGCTGTTGAATAAAGTACGACTGACTTCTGATTGGACGGTTGGATTCGAACCATCACGCATTCCGCATTCTACGGATGCAACATTTCCTGAAAACATAATAGCAATACTTTATGACGTTGAAAATGTATGACTGAACAGAGAAACATTAACGACCGAGAAATTCTTCTCACAAAGTTTCTGCTCAATTATAGAAAGGCGTTCGTTTATCCGAATATAATGTCCGCTGATAGTATTCGTTAAGGTGTTCAGGACATCCATTTGCACATTAAATCGCGAGTGCAGTTCGTTGATTCGTTGGCTTGAGCGTTCTGCGTACCCGTCGATTTGGCCTTCTATTTGATCGATTAAATGGGCGACTGAATTCCGGACGTTGGTAAGAGTCTCATTCAAACAATCTCGTATTTCATTCATCATTTTTTCTGGCAGATCTACTTAAGACAGGAGAATGTTTCAAAGTAAATATTCTGTCATAAATTACCACGATGAGATTATATAAGAAGAAAACTGTAGTTAATAAATGTCGCCATGAGGTATCATTTGGCTTAATGCACGTAACGTCGATTGGTGTAAGTATTAAACAACCAAACGCTTCGTGTGGCAGACGGTACGTCTATTCAGCGATATTAGCAAACGGACTGAAGATCGATCCCGATAAGGTACGAATTATCGAATTTAATGCAGTGACCATTCACGTGAAACGTGCTGATAATGTCAGTCTTAAGTAAATGCGAACTCATATATATTAAGGAGATTCAATGCATAATGCTTCACTAACAGACAATACACTCACTTATACACGCTATGCATGCCGAGAATGATAAACGGCATGATACGACAGAGATATTTTGTAATACCCGTAAAAATTTAACACGGAGATTTTGATGTAATATAATTATGAAAATTGTATGAATTAGGAATATTGATGCGGAAATTAAAGTTCGGAACGAAGATATTAGTTATATCTGGTTTGAATTATTTTCAGAGACCTAGCTATAGGATTAGCCAAGATTAATAATAACATTACAATAAGTAGTAGTAGGCTATATTTGAAGAATCGAAATAAAAATCCCTAAAAGCACAACATCGATTGGGAGAAACAGAAGTAAATTAATATTATAAGAGAGGTTATTAAACATTAGAATTAATTGGGTGTAGCATCGATTCCTTAGCTGAAAAAAAAAGAGGATTTAAGAATCAATCAAATAATGCTATTTCATGAACTTAGATAAAGATGAGTTAAGTGTCGATTTCATTTAGATAGTTGTATACGTAAAGTCTAGTAAAGATAAGAATAGAAATTACACATTATACCTTATTAGTAAAGAACTATCGAAACCCCAAGTGAGAAGAAGAAGGAAGATCAGCTATCAAAGAACGAATTTAACTTCGAGAAAGGTATAACTTTTACTATATTTTTTTATAGGTTTAACTCGTAAGTAACATACCCTAAGTATGTTAAGTATAAATAAGTATATGAGATTAGGTTTTATATAAGTTAGAATTTTGTACTTTGAATATGTTTGTTCTTATGGAATTTAAACTGTTCTTAGAAAGGATAACTTTTTGATCGAAGCTTTCAAGAGATTTAGGTGGTAAAACTGTTTAAGGATCGAGAGTATGAGATTCACGAACCGTGAGAGGTTCGCGAATCAGGTTCGCAAGTTTGAATGAATTCGTGAAATGCAAATAGGTGGTGGTTTGCGAATTGTGAGCTATATGAAAATCTTGAGAGAGAGTCGCGAACTCTATGTAGGTCACGAACTATATGGATTCGTAAAATATATGTATGAGGATAGTTTCACGAATTATGTTTGACGAATCCATTAGCAAACTTAGCGAATTGTATGTTGGGCATTGAATTTCACGACTTATAAAGGAATAGATAAATAATGTAAGCTACATCATAGGACTTCACAATAGAATATAAAAATATTATAAGTTTTATAGGACTTCACAATGGGAATAAAATAATAGGGACATTTGGCGAATTATATATACACTAGGCAATAAGAGTCATGAATGGTCAAAGATTGGGAATTGTGCATTGCATAATTCATGAGAATAAAATAATATATTAGGCACATAGGACTTCACGTGAGGTGTTAGTATCAATGATTATATGAACCTAGCAAACTATAGGGAAACTTCACGAATAGTTGGGATGGACTTGCGAAGTATAGAAATAATATAATAGTATTTTGGATGATGTGAGCTTGGCGAATTAAGACCGAATTCATGGAAGGTGTTAATCATTTCAGGAATTGAATAAGTCACGAACTGAGTCGTCCAAAACTTCGCGAACTGAAGATTTTGCGAATTGTGGAATTAATTCACAGGCCATATGATAATTCGCGAAGTTAGTCAAGTTATTTAAATACTTCATGGGTTGACCTAATTTTAGCGAATTCATTTTAAAATAACTATTTGTCTGACACAGTTCTGTATATAATAATACTCAGACAGTTCGAGAACTTAGATAGTCAAGTAATTTAAATAGTATACCGACATTATAATTTTATGCTTATGGCCAGGAGCTAAGAATTTCACGGGATTATTAGCAAATAATCTACGGACGACAGGTAGGTGAAATTCTTCATCTACAACACGTAACCCATTTATGTGAATCTATGTGGTATTGTGATACGTACATGATTATATGAATTATGTGACTATGTGAATTATATGATTACGTGAATTCCATGTACCATATGTTTTAGATGTTACATAAGTGTTACACGTCATATGTAACCATGCTACACGTCATATGTTATTTGCAATGCACTTGCATTCCATGTCAGTGCGAGGGAATGGAGTACCGTGTGGAACGGTACGTTTGGTGGAGTCGACGAGTGGTGTTGGTCCGTGTGTCGGATAGAAGTTGGGTGTATGCCACTCTAAAGAGACCTGAGTAGGCTGCCCGTGCTCCAGTAGGTACCACTCTAAAGAGACCTGAGTGGGCTGATCGGGCAATAGAATGGTGCTTGGGTGCGTGCTACTCTAAAGCGACCTGAGTTGGCCGCCCGAGCGTTGGGACGTTAGTGGTTTGGGTGTATGCCACTCTAAAGAGACATGAGTAGGCTGCCCAATGCTCTAGTACGTACCACTCTAAAGAGACCTGAGTGGGCCGAGCGAGCGGTAGGCGAGGGGAAAGTTCTAGTACGTTTCACTCTAAAGAGACCTGAGTGGGCAGACCGAACGCGAACCTCAACTCGGGGAAATAGGCGACTCTAAAGAGACCTGAGAAGCCTTTCCATTCTAAAGCGACCTGAGTGGAATACTCGAGGAGTGTATTGTTGAGTCACGGGGTGTCGTGGGATGTGATGAGTCGAGATGAGTCGAGCGTGCATGTGTGAGATGTATGGGATGGGATCGAGCGCACGGTGCATTCATGCATATTCCACCTACTGAGCAAATAGCTCAGGGTTTTACGTGTTGTAGGTACCGAGTCCGGCGCTGATGCGCGTCGAGGCTAAGGCGGGCTGACGGCGGTGCTCCATGGACTTTTGAGGGCGAGGCTGTACATGGATGCGACCTGTGGAGCGATTACGATTTTGAGCATTTTAACATTTTGGGGGCTACGGCCCTTGTATAGTAACGACGATGTAGACGAATATGATTGTAATATATTTTATTTTAGGAAAGTTTTTAATTAGACGGGTCTTCCGCGACTTACGTTGCGAAAATCCGCCATAATTAGTATTAGAAAGTGAGGGTCGTTACAGGTGGTATCAGAGCACAACCTCTCGCAGTACGGTGCTGGTTCAGGGACGAACCAGGCGGAAGCTGGTGGGCATGTGACGCCCGGGGCCAAAGAGGGCGGGGAGTGATCGCCGGTGCCAGGGTGCACGGACAATGAGCGGCTCCTGGCAGGCTTCTAGGCGAAGGGGTACATGAATGAACCGATCCAACACCAGAATGAGAGGGGATTCTGAGACTGACAATGTATGGGCGTGTCAGGCTAAGAATCGTATAAAAGGATTGATAGTACTACTCATATCACCAAGGTCGACCTACCTTTTCGGGAGTCTCTATAGAAACTCCGAAGTTAAGCGTGCTTGACTTGGGGCAATCTAGGGATGGGTGACCCCCTGGGAAGTTTCTCAGGGTGCGTGTGAGCGAGTGCACGAAGCACGCTAAAAGGTTAAATGGTGGTACAGTGGGGCCAGACTATCAGTCGGAGTGTGGTGGGCCCAACCCCACTAGTCCCGGTAGGGACCGAAGCTATAGTGACACCCGGTATGGGACGGGTTGTTACAGGTGGTATCAGAGCTTAGGATATAGATTCTGTAGACTGTCCATGTACGACCGCTCAAAAGCGTGGGGGATCAGCCTTGCCTATATGTTTTACGGTACGATGTGATTACTTGCTTAAAATGATATTGGCTTATGTGGCTACTTGTAGATAATAGGAATAAAAATGCCGAAAGTTCGTAGAGAGAACGTAGGTAGTTCGAGTCGCAGGGACGAACCTGAGTCCCCGGTACATGAACACGGCTCAACAATTATGAGGCTTACGGAACTGATCCAGCGACAATCGGATCAGATTAATGCTCTCATCCATCACCAAGTTTCTTCCGCAAGCCAACCCTCTTCTCAGCCTGAGCGTATAGAGATTATAGGTGAACGGTACCGAAAATTGAACCCTCCTACTTTCGAGGACGCTATTGATCCTACCGTGGCAGAGGATTGGCTGGAACTGTTGAGGACATGTTCCTCTACGGCCGAATCTCCGACAATGAAAAAGTGTTATGCGCTATTTCAATGCTCCGTAGGAACGCAAGATTTTTATGGGATACCATCAAAATCTTGGAAGACCCGATGACTATGTCGTGGGAAAGGTTTGAGCAATTGTTCCGCGACAAGTATTTCACAACGTATGACCGAACCCGTAAGATGAATGAATTCATCAACCTCAAACAAGGAGAAAAACCCATCGCGGAATATATCCGCAAGTTTGAAGAACTGTCTCGCTTTGCCCCGCACATGGTGGCGAACGATGCTTTAAAGATCGAGCGATTCCAGGTAGGTCTCAAACCTGAGATCTACCGAGACGTTAGCATGGCCGGAACGCGAGGAGTTGTGTTTGCTCAAGTGGCAGAACGAGCAATGATTGCAGAGCAGGCAGAATCTCAGATTTTAGCAGCTCAGGAAGCGAAGAAGAAAATTGATAATCATCAAGGAAATGGAAGTAAGAAACGACAATACTTCGAAGTAGGCCCCAATAACAACCAGAATTATCGCCAGGGACCGCAAAACTGGCGACCGAAACCAAACTTAGGAGCAACTAACTATCCGTTTCGACCCCCAACTATGAATCCCCAATGTCCGCAATGCGGGCGATACCATAGCGGAGTATGTTTCGGAGTCGGACCAAAGTTCAACCCGCAATGTTTCAAGTGCAGAAAACTGGGACATGTTGTAAAGGACTGTCAAGAATATCGTCCCAGGAACCCGGGCCCAGTGCCAGTACGACCTCCACTGGCACCAGCACGAGTGTACGCTTTAACAAGCGAAGAAGAAGATCCGAACCCATCAATGGTGGCAGGTATTTTGAAATGCAAGCATACCTATTCAGAGTCGCATGTTTATTCGTGTGGAATAAATATATGTGACGTAAGTGAGAACGATCCCAACTTCATTTAAGTAAACCATGCTAGATGTTAGAGTTACGCAGTAGAAGTGTGGTGGAAGTAGGAATAAATATTTCTAAGACATGGAAAATAGATAAGTGAGCCTAGACATCAAGAATTAGATGATTGTAGAAATTGGGTCACACATTTAAATGTGTCACCTAATGAAGGTGAGAATATATTCTACCTTAATAGGATACAGATAGATCAGTAAGTAGAAGAAGTCGTTACTCCGAGTTCACCAGTCGGCGAATTTCGGGGGCGAAATTCCTTTTAAGGGGGGGAGAATGTAATACCCGTAAAAATTTAACACGGAGATTTTGATGTAATATAATTATAAAAATTGTATGAATTAGGAATATTGATGCGGAAATTAAAGTTCGGAACGAAGATATTAGTTATATCTGGTTTGAATTATTTTCAGAGACCTAGCTATAGGATTAGCCAAGATTAATAATAACATTACAATAAGTAGTAGTGGGCTATATTTGAAGTATCGAAATAAAAATCCCTAAAAGCACAACATCGATTGGGAGAAACAGAAGTAAATTAATATTATAAGAGAGGTTATTAAACATTAGAATTAATTGGGTGTAAGCTGAAAAAAAAAAGAGGATTTAAGAATCAATAAAATAATGCTATTTCATGAACTTAGATAAAGATGAGTTAAGTGTCGATGTCATTTTGTAACACCCATAATTTTAATACGGGATTAGGACGTAATAAATTTTCTATAAGCTCGAATCAGTGAAATTAGAATTCGAGCGGGTCGGGAACCGGTTGAGAAATTCGGCCCAAATAATATTCGACCTAAACAGTTTGGCCCAAGTCAATGCGCTCCAATAAATGGCATGTGTCAAAATAATATAATTGAGCCCAAAGTAATAGTAGAACCAAAATAAAAAATCTATGAAAGGCTTAAGTAAATTAATAAAAAGGCCCAAATAAACAAATATCTTGGCCCAAATGAATTATATAATAAGATTTGGACAATGTTCCTTGATTTATGGAAGAAACACGTCAAGGCCATACTTCACTTAATAATTAGCCTAAAAATATCTTGTGTTGGTCAAGGGAAAAACGTCTAAAGAGGAGAAGAAAAAGAAATAAAAACCCCCACTTATAACTTGGTAAAACCAACGAAACACAAGGGAGGAAAAAAAGAGAAAGAAGCAAAGAAGGGTGTTGGGCAATTTCGAGCCGTAATCAACCTAGATTTAGATTCAACGAGCTTAAGGAGGTAAGTGCCATGCTTACAACTCGTAAATCCTCCATTAGCTTACGTCCCCTTTTAATTCCTTGCATGGTGTGATGAAGTGTTGAAGTTGAAGCGTAGGGAGTGTCGAACCAAACCAAGAACCGTCCGTTTCGGCTAGTTCAACTTCACAAAATTTCATCTAGCTTAATTGGGAAGCAAGGTAGGTGGATTCTTCACCTACGACACATAAAATAAGTTTAATGATTTCGAATTTGGGTGTTTTCAATCTTTCAAATTCGAAACAATGAACTTTGGCCTACGTAATGTTGTTTATTGATTTCTAATTGTTAGGTGTTAAATTCTAAACCCAATATATGGGTTTTCGGGTGAATATATATATATATATATATATATATATATATATGCCATATATGTCTTATATGTGTATGAGAAGATTTCGGGTGTACAAATGAATTTGGGTAGAAGAACTATGATTCGGGCGATCGACCAATACTTTAGTCGAAGTGGGTTAGGCGGGAAATCGGGCGACTTGGTTAAATAAGGTTTCGGGCGACTTTAGTGGAATAAGGAAATCGGGCGAACTTAGATGATTAGCTTTCGGGTGATTTTAGTGTAACCAAAAATCGGGCGATTTAGGGTATATTGAATTTTAGAAGGTTATATTTATGAGTTTCGGGCAATTTATAATAGTTGGTGTGCTTGGTTGGGTTTCGGGCGATTTATAATAGTTAGTGTGCTTGGTTGGGTTTCGGGCGATTTAGAATAGTTAATGTGCTTGGTTGGGTGTGTTACGTGGAATCGAGCGAGTCTTAGGCAAAGTTCAATGTTTAAATTTATTTTTTTTATATATAGAATTGGACGAAACTAGAAATCGGGCGTTTGATCAATACTCAAGGCTTGAGTATGTGTCGTGAGAAATCGGGTGGAACGTACTCAGAATTTTGAAATAAAATTCCCAAGATATAAGTGAGGTCGGGCGGTCTCAATTTGGGAATTAGAATCGGGCGAACTTAGTCGAATTAGGAATGTCGGGTATTTCTAATTAGTTGAGTTTCGGGCGACCCCAAATCGAAGTCCTAAATCGGGCGATCTCCTTACCATGCCACGTGTTGAGTGGAGGTGAAATCGCCGAGTGTTTTTAAATCGGGTGAATCCCTTCCCAACGATTAAGAATGAGGCGTATGAGTATGTTTAGAGAATTCCAAATAAGTCTAAGAAAGTATTTAGCATTAGAATTTCCTTAGATACTCTAAGTACATGAATAAATAGGGTTGAAGAAATTCGTAGGTCGAAATTCTCACCTACAATACGTAACTCCCATGTATATAAATATTCTAAACATGTTCCATGCTCTATGTGATTTACCTGATTTGTATGTACGGTGAAATGAGCTCGTGTTACATATTTAATGTTTGGATATGATGATGTATTTAAGGAGAATGCTGTGATTTAATCATGCTTTGGGTAAGGGCAGATTTGGGTTTAAATCGATTTCAAGAAATAAGTAATGTTGTAGTATGTTTAAAGAACTTCGAATATGTATAAGGAAGTATTTAGTACTAGAACCAAACCCTAAGGTGTAGATGGGGTTGAAATTATGGTTGGGTGTGTTGCTATTTTGGGACATAGTGAAACTTCGGGCAGCTCATTATTCATAGAGATTAGAATGGCTATTTGGTAGAAAATAGTCCTAGGGTCGTGAAATAAGTTTGCGGGCCATAGAAGCTTCGCCGAGATTAAGTTTCGGCCGATGATGAGAATTGTCGAAGTTAGAGGATTTTTATCGTTATTAACTTCCGGTCGATTTATGCAGCTCAATGAATTTTCGGTAAATGATGATTCGCCGAGCTACGGTGAATTTCTATTAATGAATTAAATAATATAATGTTGAAGGATTTAGGTATTCTAACCCTTTAAACTTTCGAGCCATTTAGGGTATCTCAAATCTTCGAATATTATAATAATTTCCAACCTAACAATATGCTTATGTTATTTTCTTGACTCATATGCTAGTTGATATGTGTGACTGAAGTGATATTAATTTAAGTTTTCATGACTTACGTAAGTTCCTTTCATTTAAAATGAACTATGTGATATTCTTCATGACCTTAGATGCGAGATTAAATTTTGAGATGTTGGATTGAATTATGTTAATTCTAAGTCGGTATAGGATGGTTGCCAATATTGGAACAGAGGTTAAAACCACTAAAGATTTACGGGGTTGAATTATTTTAGGATATTATTAGTTCTGGAACATAGGATGGATTAGGGGTATTTTATATATCTCCGTTACTTGAAATAATTTTCACAAGGTAAGTAGGTTTCACGGGCTGAGTTAGAATTATGCGGGAGAATTGTTTCGGGAAATTAGGAAATACTTGTTAGAAAATCTTGAGGAATTACTGTTGGTAAATCGCAGTATGAGTGGAAATATTTCTATGAAAATACTTATTCATGTTTGAAATGTTGCATCTTTATTTGCACTATATAGCATGTGCACGACATGTCAGTGTGAGAGAGGATGACCGTGTTGGCACGGTGACACCTTACGGTGTTAGCGCGAGGCGCATATGGGTAGATGTGACCGATTTTGGTCGTCGACTCGGAGTCGAGTTGAGGTTGGTACTAGTGCACCTGACGGTTGGTGCCGTCGAGACGGGTGGTTGGTGCCGCCCGGCTTTATGTGACCGGTTGGTGCCGGTATGATCAGTGGTTGGTGCCACTGATGACGGTTGGTGCCGTCGAGATAGGTGGTTGGTGCCGCCTAGCACTATGCGACCGGTTGGTGCCGGTATGATCAGTGGTTGGTGCCGCTGATGACGGTTGGTGCCGTCGAGATGAGTGGTTGGTGCCGCTCGAACTCTACGGTTGGTGCCGTAGGTTCATTTATGAGGTGCATAGTCCGACCTAGGGCCCTGATATTGAGATAGGGTAGATCGTGGGAACGAGCGTGCATTGCATCTTATCATGTGGTGAGGTGTCGGGAATCGGGATGGAGTGCACGTTGCATTTGCATGAATTCACCTACTGAGCGTATCGCTCAGGCCTTTATGTGTTGTAGGTATGGATGAGTCCGGCGTCGATAGACGTCGCGACTAAGGCTGGCTGGCGGCGGTGACTCCACGGGCTTTTGAGGGCGAAAGCGGTACATGGATGCGACCTGTGGAGCGGCATTAGTTATTTTGATTTTTGGGGCTTCGTCCCATATAAAGAACGCTTTTGTAAAACGCCATAGTATTTTATGATATGTATATGTTTCTATTTAAAAAGTTTTTACAAAATGGGCTTTTCGTGGCTTTCGTTGCGGAAATCCGCCAAATAATTGAATTAGAAAAGTAGGGTCGTTACAGGTGGTATCAGAGCTTCGGCTCTAGATTCTGAAGACTGTCCATGTACCGCCGCTCAAAAGCCGGGAGAACCAGCCCTGCCTGTAAGTTTTACGGTATGATGTGATTATATGCTTTTAACATGCGTTCTATATTCTGGTGACTGTAGAGAATAAGTGAGAAAATGCCGAGAACGCGTAGAGAATACGTAGGGGAGTCGAGTCGTAGAGACGAACCTGAGTCCCCGACCAATGAACGGGACGCTTTAGTTATGAGACTCACCGAGCTGATCCAACGGCAATCGGATCAGATTAGTGATCTTATCCGACATCACGGTTCATCCGAACGCCACCCACCTCCCCAGCCCGAGCGTGTAGAGATCATCGGGGAACGGTTTTGGAAGTTGAACCCTCCCACTTTTGAGGATTCCATCGATCCTACGGTGGCAGATGACTGGTTATGTACTGTAGAGGACATGTTCCTATACAGTCGAGTCCCAGAAAATGAACGAGTACTCTGTGCTGTCTCGATGCTCCGAGGGAACGCCAGATTTTGGTGGGACACCGTCAAAATCTTGGAGGACCCAATAACCATGACGTGGGAAAGATTCAGGGAGCTATTTCGGGGAAAATATTTTACCACCCATGACCGAACTCGGAAAATGAACGAGTTCATCAATCTTAAGCAAGGCGAGAGGACAGTTGCAGAATATATCCGTAAGTTTGAGGAACTGTCGCGTTTTGCCCCGCATATGGTGGCGACCAACGAGCTAAAGGTAGAACGCTTTCAAGTAGGCCTCAAACCCGAAATTTACCGTGACGTTTGTATAGGCGGAGGTCGAGAGCTAGCATTTCCCCAAGTGGCAGAGCGAGCATTGATTGCAGAGCAAGCGGAGGCTAAGATCGTCGAAGCACAGGAGGCAAGGAAGAGAAAGGAGGGTCCACATGGCAACGGGGGCGAACGGAAGCGCCAAAACATCGGAATGGGCCCCAATAACAAGGATAATCGCCCGAGGGGACCGATTGGGCGAGAAAAGCCAAGTGGAGAGTTGACCCATGCTCTTGCTCAAATTAGTGGACCTGCCCCCCAGTGCCAGCAGTGTGGGCGTTATCATTTTGGGATATGCTTCGGGACAAATCCGAATCCAAACCGCAAAATGCAATGTTTCCGATGTGGACGGTCAGGCCACTATGCCAAGAATTGTCGGGCAAACTTGCCCCAAGACTTAGCCCCACCACAAGAACGACCATCGTTGGTTCCCGCCCGTGTTTTTACACTAACTAACGAAGAGGCGGAGGCCAATCCTACTTTTTCCACGGGTACGTTGTTTATAATGTGCCCCTTTCCCGTTAGTTTTTATCTTCATGGTTGAGCAACACATTCGGATGTGTTGGCTCGTTGCGTGACATAGATAGGAATAAATCCTATCAATGAGGGATAGAAGTTAAATATTAGTATTGAGATATTAGAGGCGTGGTGGGATAGAAAAATAGGTATGTCTTGAGAACGTAAAAAAAAAAAAATAATAATAATAATAAATAAATATATGGGCAAACCTAGTCGTAGAGCCGAACACAACTCCCCTGCCACTGAATTTCGGGGACGAAATTCTTTTAAGGGGGGGAGGATGTAACACCCATAATTTTAATACGGGATTAGGACGTAATAAATTTTCTATAAGCTCGAATCAGTGAAATTAGAATTCGAGCGGGTCGGGAACCGGTTGAGAAATTCGGCCCAAATAATATTCGACCTAAACAGTTTGGCCCAAGTCAATGCGCTCCAATAAATGGCATGTGTCAAAATAATATAATTGAGCCCAAAGTAATAGTAGAACCAAAATAAAAAATCTATGAAAGGCTTAAGTAAATTAATAAAAAGGCCCAAATAAACAAATATCTTGGCCCAAATGAATTATATAATAAGATTTGGACAATGTTCCTTGATTTATGGAAGAAACACGTCAAGGCCATACTTCACTTAATAATTAGCCTAAAAATATCTTGTGTTGGTCAAGGGAAAAACGTCTAAAGAGGAGAAGAAAAAGAAATAAAAACCCCCACTTATAACTTGGTAAAACCAACGAAACACAAGGGAGGAAAAAAAGAGAAAGAAGCAAAGAAGGGTGTTGGGCAATTTCGAGCCGTAATCAACCTAGATTTAGATTCAACGAGCTTAAGGAGGTAAGTGCCATGCTTACAACTCGTAAATCCTCCATTAGCTTACGTCCCCTTTTAATTCCTTGCATGGTGTGATGAAGTGTTGAAGTTGAAGCGTAGGGAGTGTCGAACCAAACCAAGAACCGTCCGTTTCGGCTAGTTCAACTTCACAAAATTTCATCTAGCTTAATTGGGAAGCAAGGTAGGTGGATTCTTCACCTACGACACATAAAATAAGTTTATTGATTTCGAATTTGGGTGTTTTCAATCTTTCAAATTCGAAACAATGAACTTTGGCCTACGTAATGTTGTTTATTGATTTCTAATTGTTAGGTGTTAAATTCTAAACCCAATATATGGGTTTTCGGGTGAATATATATATATATATATATATATATATATGCCATATATGTCTTATATGTGTATGAGAAGATTTCGGGTGTACAAATGAATTTGGGTAGAAGAACTATGATTCGGGCGATCGACCAATACTTTAGTCGAAGTGGGTTAGGCGGGAAATCGGGCGACTTGGTTAAATAAGGTTTCGGGCGACTTTAGTGGAATAAGGAAATCGGGCGAACTTAGATGATTAGCTTTCGGGTGATTTTAGTGTAACCAAAAATCGGGCGATTTAGGGTATATTGAATTTTAGAAGGTTATATTTATGAGTTTCGGGCAATTTATAATAGTTGGTGTGCTTGGTTGGGTTTCGGGCGATTTATAATAGTTAGTGTGCTTGGTTGGGTTTCGGGCGATTTAGAATAGTTAATGTGCTTGGTTGGGTGTGTTACGTGGAATCGAGCGAGTCTTAGGCAAAGTTCAATGTTTAAATTTATTTTTTTATATATAGAATTGGACGAAACTAGAAATCGGGCGTTTGATCAATACTCAAGGCTTGAGTATGTGTCGTGAGAAATCGGGTGGAACGTACTCAGAATTTTGAAATAAAATTCCCAAGATATAAGTGAGGTCGGGCGGTCTCAATTTGGGAATTAGAATCGGGCGAACTTAGTCGAATTAGGAATGTCGGGTATTTCTAATTAGTTGAGTTTCGGGCGACCCCAAATCGAAGTCCTAAATCGGGCGATCTCCTTACCATGCCACGTGTTGAGTGGAGGTGAAATCGCCGAGTGTTTTTAAATCGGGTGAATCCCTTCCCAACGATTAAGAATGAGGCGTATGAGTATGTTTAGAGAATTCCAAATAAGTCTAAGAAAGTATTTAGCATTAGAATTTCCTTAGATACTCTAAGTACATGAATAAATAGGGTTGAAGAAATTCGTAGGTCGAAATTCTCACCTACAATACGTAACTCCCATGTATATAAATATTCTAAACATGTTCCATGCTCTATGTGATTTACCTGATTTGTATGTACGGTGAAATGAGCTCGTGTTACATATTTAATGTTTGGATATGATGATGTGTTTAAGGAGAATGCTGTGATTTAATCATGCTTTGGGTAAGGGCAGATTTGGGTTTAAATCGATTTCAAGAAATAAGTAATGTTGTAGTATGTTTAAAGAACTTCGAATATGTATAAGGAAGTATTTAGTACTAGAACCAAACCCTAAGGTGTAGATGGGGTTGAAATTATGGTTGGGTGTGTTGCTATTTTGGGACATAGTGAAACTTCGGGCAGCTCATTATTCATAGAGATTAGAATGGCTATTTGGTAGAAAATAGTCCTAGGGTCGTGAAATAAGTTTGCGGGCCATAGAAGCTTCGCCGAGATTAAGTTTCGGCCGATGATGAGAATTGTCGAAGTTAGAGGATTTTTATCGTTATTAACTTCCGGTCGATTTATGCAGCTCAATGAATTTTCGGTAAATGATGATTCGCCGAGCTACGGTGAATTTCTATTAATGAATTAAATAATATAATGTTGAAGGATTTAGGTATTCTAACCCTTTAAACTTTCGAGCCATTTAGGGTATCTCAAATCTTCGAATATTATAATAATTTCCAACCTAACAATATGCTTATGTTATTTTCTTGACTCATATGCTAGTTGATATGTGTGACTGAAGTGATATTAATTTAAGTTTTCATGACTTACGTAAGTTCCTTTCATTTAAAATGAACTATGTGATATTCTTCATGACCTTAGATGCGAGATTAAATTTTGAGATGTTGGATTGAATTATGTTAATTCTAAGTCGGTATAGGATGGTTGCCAATATTGGAACAGAGGTTAAAACCACTAAAGATTTACGGGGTTGAATTATTTTAGGATATTATTAGTTCTGGAACATAGGATGGATTAGGGGTATTTTATATATCTCCGTTACTTGAAATAATTTTCACAAGGTAAGTAGGTTTCACGGGCTGAGTTAGAATTATGCGGGAGAATTGTTTCGGGAAATTAGGAAATACTTGTTAGAAAATCTTGAGGAATTACTGTTGGTAAATCGCAGTATGAGTGGAAATATTTCTATGAAAATACTTATTCATGTTTGAAATGTTGCATCTTTATTTGCACTATATAGCATGTGCACGACATGTCAGTGTGAGAGAGGATGACCGTGTTGGCACGGTGACACCTTACGGTGTTAGCGCGAGGCGCATATGGGTAGATGTGACCGATTTTGGTCGTCGACTCGGAGTCGAGTTGAGGTTGGTACTAGTGCACCTGACGGTTGGTGCCGTCGAGACGGGTGGTTGGTGCCGCCCGGCTTTATGTGACCGGTTGGTGCCGGTATGATCAGTGGTTGGTGCCACTGATGACGGTTGGTGCCGTCGAGATAGGTGGTTGGTGCCGCCTAGCACTATGCGACCGGTTGGTGCCGGTATGATCAGTGGTTGGTGCCGCTGATGACGGTTGGTGCCGTCGAGATGAGTGGTTGGTGCCGCTCGAACTCTACGGTTGGTGCCGTAGGTTCATTTATGAGGTGCATAGTCCGACCTAGGGCCCTGATATTGAGATAGGGTAGATCGTGGGAACGAGCGTGCATTGCATCTTATCATGTGGTGAGGTGTCGGGAATCGGGATGGAGTGCACGTTGCATTTGCATGAATTCACCTACTGAGCGTATCGCTCAGGCCTTTATGTGTTGTAGGTATGGATGAGTCCGGCGTCGATAGACGTCGCGACTAAGGCTGGCTGGCGGCGGTGACTCCACGGGCTTTTGAGGGCGAAAGCGGTACATGGATGCGACCTGTGGAGCGGCATTAGTTATTTTGATTTTTGGGGCTTCGTCCCATATAAAGAACGCTTTTGTAAAACGCCATAGTATGTTATGATATGTATATGTTTCTATTTAAAAAGTTTTTACAAAATGGGCTTTTCGTGGCTTTCGTTGCGGAAATCCGCCAAATAATTGAATTAGAAAAGTAGGGTCGTTACACATTTAGATAGTTGTATACGTAAAGTCTAGTAAAGATAAGAATAGAAATTACACATTATACCTTATTAGTAAAGAACTATCGAAACCCCAAGTGAGAAGAAGAAGGAAGATCAGCTATCAAAGAACGAATTTAACTTCGAGAAAGGTATAACTTTTACTATATTTTTTTATAGGTTTAACTCGTAAGTAACATACCCTAAGTATGTTAAGTATAAATAAGTATATGAGATTAGGTTTTATATAAGTTAGAATTTTGTACTTTGAATATGTTTGTTCTTATGGAATTTAAACTGTTCTTAGAAAGGATAACTTTTTGATCGAAGCTTTCAAGAGATTTAGGTGGTAAAACTGTTTAAGGATCGAGAGTATGAGATTCACGAACCGTGAGAGGTTCGCGAATCAGGTTCGCAAGTTTGAATGAATTCGTGAAATGCAAATAGGTGGTGGTTTGCGAATTGTGAGCTATATGAAAATCTTGAGAGAGAGTCGCGAACTCTATGTAGGTCACGAACTATATGGATTCGTAAAATATATGTATGAGGATAGATTCACGAATTATGTTTGACGAATCCATTAGCAAACTTAGCGAATTGTATGTTGGGCATTGAATTTCACGACTTATAAAGGAATAGATAAATAATGTAAGCTACATCATAGGACTTCACAATAGAATATAAAAATATTATAAGTTTTATAGGACTTCACAATGGGAATAAAATAATAGGGACATTTGGCGAATTATATATACACTAGGCAATAAGAGTCATGAATGGTCAAAGATTGGGAATTGTGCATTGCATAATTCATGAGAATAAAATAATATATTAGGCACATAGGACTTCACGTGAGGTGTTAGTATCAATGATTATATGAACCTAGCAAACTATAGGGAAACTTCACGAATAGTTGGGATGGACTTGCGAAGTATAGAAATAATATAATAGTATTTTGGATGATGTGAGCTTGGCGAATTAAGACCGAATTCATGGAAGGTGTTAATCATTTCAGGAATTGAATAAGTCACGAACTGAGTCGTCCAAAACTTCGCGAACTGAAGATTTTGCGAATTGTGGAATTAATTCACAGGCCATATGATAATTCGCGAAGTTAGTCAAGTTATTTAAATACTTCATGGGTGACCTAATTTTAGCGAATTCATTTTAAAATAACTATTTGTCTGACACAGTTCTGTATATAATAATACTCAGACAGTTCGAGAACTTAGATAGTCAAGTAATTTAAATAGTACTCCCTCCGTCCCGGTAACTTTATCACATAAGTTACCGGACACGTAAATTAAGGTGGTATTATTATAATAATATAGTACAATGAAAAGGTAATAAAGTGTATATTTTGACACGTCTTTTAAGAATATTTAATATTATTATATTGATTGTTTGTGATAGTTTTTTTGCTAAATAAGGAAATGTGATAAAATTAGTGGGACGCCCGAAATGGCAAAATGTGATAAAATTAGTGGGACGGAGGGAGTATACCGACATTATAATTTTATGCTTATGGCCAGGAGCTAAGAATTTCACGGGATTATTAGCAAATAATCTACGGACGACAGGTAGGTGAAATTCTTCATCTACAACACGTAACCCATTTATGTGAATCTATGTGGTATTGTGATACGTACATGATTATATGAATTATGTGACTATGTGAATTATATGATTACGTGAATTCCATGTACCATATGTTTTAGATCTTACATAAGTGTTACACGTCATATGTAACCATGCTACACGTCATATGTTATTTGCAATGCACTTGCATTCCATGTCAGTGCGAGGGAATGGAGTACCGTGTGGAACGGTACGTTTGGTGGAGTCGACGAGTGGTGTTGGTCCGTGTGTCGGATAGAAGTTGGGTGTATGCCACTCTAAAGAGACCTGAGTAGGCTGCCCGTGCTCCAGTAGGTACCACTCTAAAGAGACCTGAGTGGGCTGATCGGGCAATAGAATGGTGCTTGGGTGCGTGCTACTCTAAAGCGACCTGAGTTGGCCGCCCGAGCGTTGGGACGTTAGTGGTTTGGGTGTATGCCACTCTAAAGAGACATGAGTAGGCTGCCCAATGCTCTAGTACGTACCACTCTAAAGAGACCTTAGTGGGCCGAGCGAGCGGTAGGCGAGGGGAAAGTTCTAGTACGTTTCACTCTAAAGAGACCTGAGTGAGCAGACCGAACGCGAACCTCAACTCGGGGAAATGGGCGACTCTAAAGAGACCTGAGAAGCCTTTCCATTCTAAAGCGACCTGAGTGGAATACTCGAGGAGTGTATTGTTGAGTCACGGGGTGTCGTGGGATGTGATGAGTCGAGATGAGTCGAGCGTGCATGTGTGAGATGTATGGGATGGGATCGAGCGCACGGTGCATTCATGCATATTCCACCTACTGAGCAAATAGCTCAGGGTTTTACGTGTTGTAGGTACCGAGTCCGGCGCTGATGCGTGTCGAGGCTAAGGCGGGCTGACGGCGGTGCTCCATGGACTTTTGAGGGCGAGGCTGTACATGGATGCGACCTGTGGAGCGATTAGGATTTTGAGCATTTTAACATTTTGGGGGCTACGGCCCTTGTATAGTAACGACGATGTAGACGAATATGATTGTAATATATTTTATTTTAGGAAAGTTTTTAATTAGACGGGTCTTCCGCGACTTACGTTGCGAAAATCCGCCATAATTAGTATTAGAAAGTGAGGGTCGTCACAGGGCAAATAGCATATGATGTGCGAAAATATTTAAAACATGTAAAACACGTAATCCATGAAATTCACCTAATCATGTAATTATGTAGGTATCATATTAACACATAAGTATCACATAATAATTCACATAAACATGAAAGGGTTACGTGTCGTAGGTGGGTTTCACCTACCTGTCGTCCGTAGATTATTTGCTAATAATCCCGTGAAATTCGTAGCTCCTGGCCATAAGCATAAAATTATAATGTCGGTATACTATTTAAATTACTTGACTATCTAAGTTCTCGAACTGTCTGAGTATTATTATATACAGAACTGTGTCAGACAAATAGTTATTTTAAAATGAATTCGCTAAAATTAGGTCAACCCATGAAGTATTTAAATAACTTGACTAACTTCGCAAATTATCATATGGCCTGTGAATTAATTCCAAAATTCGCAAAATCTTCAGTTCGCGAAGTTTTGGACGACTCAGTTCGTGACTTATTCAATTCGTGAAATGATTAACACCTTCCATGAATTCGGTCTTAATTCGCCAAGCTCACATCATCCAAAATACTATTATATTATTTCTATACTTCGCAAGTCCATCCCAACTATTCGTGAAGTTTCCCTATAGTTTGCTAGGTTCATATAATCATTGATACTAACACCTCACGTGAAGTCCTATGTGCCTAATATATTATTTTATTCTCATGAATTATGCAATGCACAATTCCCAATCTTTGACCATTCATGACTTTGCCTAGTGTATATATAATTCGCCAAATGTCCCTATTATTTTATTCCCATTGTGAAGTCCTATAAAACTTATAATATTTTTATATTCTATTGTGAAGTCCTATGATGTAGCTTACATTATTTATCTATTCCTTATAAGTCGTGAAATTCAATGCCCAACATACAATTCGCTAAGTTTGCTTATGGATTCGTCAAACATAATTCGTGAAACTATCCTCATACATATATTTTACGAATCCATATAGTTCGTGACCTACATAGAGTTCGCGACTCTCTCTCAAGATTTTCATATAGCTCACAATTCGCAAACCACCACCTATTTGCATTTCACGAATTCATTCAAACTTGCGAACCTGATTCGCGAACCTCTCACGGTTCGTGAATCTCATACTCTCGATCCTTAAACAGTTTTACCACCTAAATCTCTTGAAAGCTTCGATCAAAAAGTTATCCTTTCTAAGAACAGTTTAAATTCCATAAGAACAAACATATTCAAAGTACAAAATTCTAACTTATATAAAACCTAATCTCATATACTTATTTATACTTAACATACTTAGGGTATGTTACTTACGAGTTAAACCTATAAAAAAATATAGTAAAAGTTATACCTTTCTCGAAGTTAAATTCGTTCTTTGATAGCTGATCTTCCTTCTTCTTCTCACTTGGGGTTTCGATAGTTCTTTACTAATAAGGTATAATGTGTAATTTCTATTCTTATCTTTACTAGACTTTACGTATACAACTATCTAAATGACATCGACACTTAACTCATCTTTATCTAAGTTCATGAAATAGCATTATTTTATTGATTCTTAAATCCTCTTTTTTTTTCAGCTAAGGAATCGATGCTACACCCAATTAATTCTAATGTTTAATAACCTCTCTTATAATATTAATTTACTTCTGTTTCTCCCAATCGATGTTGTGCTTTTAGGGATTTTTATTTCGATACTTCAAATATAGCCCACTACTACTTATTGTAATGTTATTATTAATCTTGGCTAATCCTATAGCTAGGTCTCTGAAAATAATTCAAACCAGATATAACTAATATCTTCGTTCCGAACTTTAATTTCCGCATCTATATTCCTAATTCATACAATTTTCATAATTATATTACATCAAAATCTCCGTGTTAAATTTTTACGGGTATTACATATTTTTCAGCGACTGTTCGTTTTTTGACGTAGGAGGGTTGTCGTTTAGTGTTTTTTTTATTGGTAACAACCATACATGTATTCACTACAATAATTTAATTAGCGTTAATATATGTACACTATTAAAATGCATATTACGCGTTCCGTAATAAAATTGTTCATATTTTGATTGTAACGTAAGTATGGTAATTTCGGAATTCGTTGATTTAAAGATCAATTATATATATAGACAATGTGTATAAGATAATGGAAACAACGGCCCAAAAAGTATAGTAATAGTATAGGATGAGAAAACATGTCATGCACTACTCCGATAAGCAAAAACCACCAAACATCCATTTGCGCAAGATCGAACAGAAATCCGTCAACCAAAAGACGAAATATACCACAACTGTTTCACAATTCGATAGGTAGACGATAGTCACTTGCAACATATTGCATTTTTGCTAACGAAAAACCCAAATCAGAGAAGTTGCCTTGCAATAAATAATTGAAAACAGTCCAAGGCTCGTAAGTTAAAGACGGGCATATAAGCTTAATCAGGCGCACTACTGCCATAACCCAAAAACACTGACCATCCATTTGCGCACGACTGAACAAAAACCCGTCAATCAAACGAATAAGAAAACATTCAGACGTCCTTCAAAGAATCCAGGAATTTGTGAGCCATCTGGATTTGAATTGTAGCCTGCATGGTCGTGTCCTGTACCAATAAATTAAAACTTCATCATATGCAACAAATACAATAAATTATATGAGACTATAAATTGTTGAGTAATCAAAATTAGACTAAATAACCTTCTCATCCAGGACCAAAAGATCAAGACTCATGGCAGTTCCATTTTAAAGCAAGTTCCTCGATGTCCAGAAACGGAGAAGACGAACGACAACAGAGACTAAACCAGACTTAGGTGTCAACTCACCAAGAACGCATGATTTAATTAAATCACTCATGTTGACGGCACAGTGAGTAAATTATATTCAGAAAGTCGTATGGACATAAGCAGGGACAAACTTCAATTTATAGCACATCAAGGAGAAACAAATCAAACGCTCGTCAGGAAGGCGAAATGTTTCGCAGAAATATGCAATGTAAGACACACTACAGACAGTGAATGCAAGCAAACGAAACGAAAGACTGTAATATTTATTCGACATGAGAATCCGTTAACATGGTGGCTTTTAATACGAAGCAAGAGATCAGCTGCATGGTGGATGGTTCAGCCTCCAGTTTCCTGAGAACGTTTGCCGAAGTATTATGGTTTCATTGAAATTAAATTGTAATATACAAAAATTTCGGCAAACATATTGGGTAGATTGTGTTCTGTTCGAGTATTCCTGAAGCCAATTCACACAATAAACTTCAATATTCTAAATATTGTTGAATACTTCATGGAAAACTATGTTTACATTCATCATCGGCTGAACCATCTTCTTTGACAATCATTATCTTGATTCCAGTCGATGATGTTACTCTAGACAACGCAACGTATAACTGACCATGTGTGATAATCGGCTTTGGAAGATAAACACCAACTCTTTTAAGACTTTGACCTTGACATTTATTTATCGTCATTGCATAGCTAACCTTCAGAGGGAACTGTCGGCGACGCAACTTGAATGGCCATGTCGTGTCCTGGAGAGAGAATTATCCTTCGTATGAGAACCTTGTGCCAACATGTGTGCCTGTCAGAACTTCTGCTTCTACAATATTTTTCCCAAGACGTGATACAATCAGCCTTGTGCCATTGCATAGAGTCAGACCATCTCTCTGATTTATATTACGCAACATCATAGGAATGCCCTTTTTCAGTCGTAGCCTGTGATTCGGAACACCGGGAAATTCACGCATGTTTAGGAACTCTACTGGATACAATGCATTGGAGCTCATTTCCAAGTCTGTTTCTAACTGCCCACTATTTGAACTTAGGTATTCAGTTTCATGTCCTTGCACTACCGTCAACATAAAGTCATTTATCTCATCAACTGTCTAATTTCGAGGCGTGAGTATTGCCCTTTCTCTGATATACTCGTGTCTTAACATGCATTCTTCAAACTCTGGATATACATAGTTCGATATATCACGCACATTATCAGCTTCAGAACTGATGAACATATCCCTTGGAACCTTTACTGTCTCCGTGTTTTTAAGAGCTGATTCTTGAGGATTTCCATTTCCAACTTACACGATCCAGCTTGAGAATTCAACTTCGAACACGCTGAGCCTCATATTCTATGTCTGGGTGTATACTCGACAGTAATCCCACAAGTATGGACGGTTAATGGCCGACTCAACAGTATCTTGTCTGCTGCCTTTTGGTATTACAGGAAGAATCTGTCTAAAGACTCCGCCTAATAAGACTGTCTTTCCTTCGAAAGGTTTGCTATTCGCCATCATATCTGACTTAGACAACAAATTCCTCATTGTTCTGTCCAAAGCTTCGCACGCAAATCGGTTTGCCATAGGCGCCTCATCCCATATTTCAAACTCGTTTGCGTAATCAACTCCGCTAGAATTGTTCCATGTTTTATATCACACATAGAATTTTCTTGAATATTTATCGAAATTTTAAACATCGAATGAGCTGTCCTCCCACCGGGAAGAAGCAACGCCGCTATACCAGATGATACCACGGGCACGACTATCAGAGATTCGGATCACAATTTAGAAAATATAGTTCTGTATACGTGGGTTTTGCCCGTGCCTCCAGGACCATAGAGAAAGAACATATGTCCTAAGTTGGAATGATGCAATAACATCGTCAAACACTCGCTGCTGATCCTGATTTAACGTTTGCAACAGGCATTCATGTTCAACTATATTCTCCTCGACGCTGTAGTATCTTTCTTCCATCAACAATCAGTTATTAATCTCTTTAAGCACGTCTTTGGGCGGCAAAGGCATTGGTGGAAAATCTGATAGAGACCTAGAGTTTTGCATCAGAAGTTTCTCAATTTTTACAAGCGTGTAGTTTTTTATTTGTTCGCCGCTGAGATGTAACGATGCAAACCCAAATAGTCTCTTATTCCTCAGCTGTATGTCTTCAGACAGGAATTTCCAAAAACTGTTCCACAAGTTTAATGGATTGCCGACTTCACAAAAAATCAAAAGTGTCACAAAGAGTTCACGAAGCTGTTTAGGAGAAGCCCGGTGCGATGATTCATTAATTGCTTCATACCACTCCGAGTCTCCATCCAATAATCCTCTTCGATTGCAAGCTTCTTTGAACGTTGGGCAGACTTCTTTGTCGGCCGTCCGTATGTCTTTATAAGATGTAGGACCCTTAACTATTGTCAGCAACATTCTCATATAATATAAATCACCTGCTGTTGGATGTATAGTGACTACTCTACCAATAACAAACCCCTTCTTACGTGGGGTCCAGGTTTTTATAGAAGCATTCCACACAAATTTCGAAGGGAACTGAATATAAGTTAACTGCATTGCCTCTTCGCTATGCTTATTAGCCTCCATCCATTCTGTGAACATAAATTTCTGTAAACCATCTCTCGACATCATATTTCTGAGGTCAACAGTATCGTTGTACACCAAACTTTGCTGTCCCTCTAAGTGCAATGGTAGTTGCTGTCCCTCTGTAGTGGACGTCAAACGCAAAATTACTCCACATTGCCTCACAAGTAGATAAATATCTGCAATCTAGGTACCTTCTTATTTCGTCGTCGTTCGTTGCAGCCGTTGTAGCGACCCTAGCCATCGTCACCATTTCTAACGTCGTCCTAAGTGCCTAATGGCGTATTTAAATGAAGGAACTACAGAAAGGCGTATGAAATTTTTCGTTTTCCATTTGCATCATGGAACTTTGTTCAATACATACCAAAGGAAATGCTACGGCGACAAAAGCAATTCTTCGAGTTCTAATTATGTACTATTTCTAGGTCGTAATTACTCGGAACGGTTGCGATGGCACAGCAAAAGCTCCTATGCGCCCGGCCTCACAGGTCGTCATCCATACACACACGTCCACCCCAAAAGACGCTCGGAAGTTTCAAAAGATAGGCCTTGCCAGCTAGGCGATCACGTACCGTGATCGTAAGTACCTACAACACATAACATAAAGAAATGAGCCACTGAGGCTCAGTAAGCAAAAATCATGCATGTATGCACATGCCCCTTCCCCGCAAAGGCAATCCACGCCAATGCATATACTACCTACGCAAAGGCGATCCGCGCCGATGCACCTATACTTCGCAAAGGCGATCTGCGCCGATGCTCATCATATTCGTACTAACATCACTCAGGGCCCTCGGCTAATCTCACTATGCACCACAAGAGCTCACGTCCCTCAGGGACAACACGACAGCGGTCCACGCCGGATGGCCGAACCCTAGGATGCACATCGTTCCCCTAGGTCGCCATATAATCCCGGTCGTCCCCGACTGTCCAGCGGTCGCTCACGCTGGTAGCCCACGCTGAGGTAGCCTACACCAGGGTTCCACCCTGTATCGCTTACACCCTCAGGTCGCACCCTCCAGGTCGCACCTTACCGCCACGGGCATCGCCCAATCATATCATAAGTGTGTCTATATGGCCACATTGCCAACGGGCATCGCCCTAATATATTTCATTATTTTTACAATAATAGTAGTATATGTATACGGCCCTTTCGCCAACGGGTCTCCGCCCTATTATATTTCATTACTTGTACAATAATAGTAATATATGTATACGGCCCTTTCGCCAACGGGTCTTCGCCCTAATATATTTCATTACAAGTACAATAATAATAATATATGTATACGGCACTTTCGCCAACGGGCCTTCGCCCTAGTATATTTCATTATGTTCATAATAATAATATATATATATATACGGCCCTCGTGAATCGCCATAATATATTTATATACCTGCCTCTCGTAAATCAGGCAGTCGGCCTCGTGAATCGCCGTAATATATATATACCTGCCTCTCGTGAATCAGGCAGTCGGCCTCGTGAATCGCCGTAATATATCTATATATACCTGCCTCTCGTGAATCAGGCAGTCGGCCTCGTGAATCGCCGTAATATATTTCATTACGTGTACAATAATAATAATATATGTATACGGCCTTTTCGCCATCGGGACATCTGCCCTAATCATAATCCATATATTTTATATAATAGTTTGACGACGCTAAACGTCGCCCTGGTGGCATAGTGGACAGCCCTTGACTCAACTGAGTCGACAACACATGCCCATATCGGCAATGTATCAATCGCTTTCAAGCGATACACCATATATATGCATACTCGACTCATACAACCCTCCCACATATGATAGTGTATGCACGTGAGTATGAAAATGCAACAAATGCCAAACGATATTACCAAGAGACAGAATATACAATTATTCCACGTAATTCATGTAATCATCGAGGCACATAGTCACGTAATATCAAGTAATCACAATTCAGGTAAGCCTCGAAGCACCTTGTCATCCAATTTAAACTTCAGACACGCTCATATAAAAGCATATCAATTAAATCACGTAAACATAAAATCACAGAAGCACGTATTCGCATAAAGCAAGTGCATTCAGACAAGTTATGTGTCGTAGTTGGATTTCTACTTACCTGTCGTCCAAGCGTAATTAGTATTCTCCCCGTTTGCTCCTAACGTACGACCTTTAAACATAAATATTATCGTATTAGTATTACGCCTTTATTACACTTAGGTCGAACTAAATTGCCGGACTTTATTAATTTTAATAGAGTCCTAAGTCGTTCGACTCTTACTAAATCAAGTCCCCACCCAATAAATTCCTAAGTAAAGTTAGTCTCGAATTGTGACCTAACGAATTCGGCTAGAGTTAGGTTATTGTTAATTTTCAATTCTCCCGATTTTAGTTTCTTCTTCATTTCGCTCGATTCCATGTACGAAATGGTTGAGCAATTCGGTCGATTTAAGCCATCAATAAGAGGAAATCGCCCGATTTAGAGATATGGTTAAAATCGTTCGAGAAAGAGTTCGGCAATTTAACTTTCGCCTGAAATTGGAACATGGGAGGAAATCGCCCGATTTGTGATTTCATGGACCAAAGCTCGGCGATTTGTTCTCCAAATGTCACGTGGAGTTTCTGTCCTAATCGTCCGATTTGTGCCTATTTGAATAGCTTTCGCCCGACTTGTCATACATGGGATGGATTCGCCCGATTTGTGGCGTGTGGAATCTGGAATCGCCGATTGCTCTCATTGCTCAACAAATCGCCCGATTTGATTCTTGCATGTGGCTTGTTTCGCTCGATTTGTGGTCTTAAAGGATGGAAATCGCCGCGCGTTGACGCCACCTTAGCTTGCCCGATTTCATGCATGCATGCTCGACATTTCGCCCGATTTGTAGGGTTTTAATGCCCCACAAATTCGCCGAGTACCCCTTGAGCTTAAATCGCACGATTACATTGCCCCATACATTTAATTTAATCGATTCCTCACATGCACATTTCGCCGTATGTTAGTAGTAACTCAAAATCGCCCGACTTAGGGTTTGTCAACTAGATCTCGGCGATTTCTTCCTTTCATGCCACGTGTAGATTCTGTTCAAATCGCCCGATTTGGTGCTTGTTCTACTTGGTTTCGATCGATCCTTCACATGCAGCAATTTGCCCGATTTCTAGGTTTTAGTGGAACTTAGTATTCTTACATTAAATCGCCCGATTTCCTTACTCAAGCAAGAGTCGCCCGATTTGTTACCTAATTCTATCGATTCGATCGAGCCTTGAATCACCTATCCGAAATCGCGTTCATCGTTCATCCTACCAACAATGTTCATCACTAATCCAGAATCATCCCCTTTTAACGAAATGATCCCTATAGCTCATTAAACTCTCTCATACTTAGCTACTTCCATCGAAACCCTGAAGTATGATTCTATGCCCTAAGTTAGAGCATTTGCCTTCTATAGTACGCTTTAACTCCCTCGAATTTTCCCAACCCTAGCTCGAAATTTTTAGCTACATAATCTTAATAGAAAGAAATCAAAGTGGCTTAGGGATTTGGCGTTACTTACTAATTTTCGAAGTCCAAGCTAACTTGAGGTGTTCCTTTCGATGAAATCCTCTCGGCTCCTTTCCCTTCTCCTTTCTAGTTTCGTGGGTTTTGGAGTAAATTATGGAGTGTTGAGGTGTTAGGCTTAGATATTTCTTGGATGAAATGGGCAATACCTAGAGTAGACGTGGGATTTCCTTATTTTAAGGAAAGTTGTCTCCTAATTGATTTCTTATGAATTGGATCAACTATGGAAATTTCTAGCCCACATTGTATGGCCCAATTCACATATAACAATTTTCTTCATTTCCTTATTCCTTCTATTTTATCTTCAGATCGATCGATCACTAGTAGAGAATGATGAATAGGCTACGGCACAATGGGCGACGGGTTCGGGAAATCCGTCGCCCATAATGGACGCGGTGGCATTTTGGTTATTTTTGTTAAGTATCGATGATCATAGGCGACGGTTATCTCCAACAATGCGTCGCCTATGATATGAAAAACATGTGGGCGACGGTTATAACGACACGTGCGTCGCCTATGATTCACCGTGGGCGACGGCTATAACGTCACATGCGTCGCCCATGGTTTAAATAAAAAATTATTTTTTTCTTATATCATGGGCGACGGTTACGTGAAAAATAGGTGACAACCGTCGCCCATGACCCGTCTTTTTAATCACTCCTCTTCCTCACTTACTATCTCAGAGCCGAGACGAAAAACACGACCCCCACCACGGCTTTGGCGATTTTCCGGCGGAATCGAACCATTTTCGGCCTATCCGAGCGTTTAGAACACGGTAAGAACTCCACTATTCAATTCCCCTCTTTCTATTTCATGATATACGGCTTGAATGGCTCGAATTTGGGGTTTTTTTCGAAATATTAGGTTTCGAATTTTCGCATTTTAGAGCTTGATTTTTGTGATTTCATAGCTTATTCTTGTGTTATAGTTGATTTAAGGTTGATATTGAGCTTGATTTTGTCGAAATTAGGTTTTTTGGGTGAAATTTGGACTAGTTGGAATTTTTGGTCGAAAATTGGCCGCGACCTCTTCTCTCTCGGCGAGTTTTTCCGGCGACGTTGACTCTTTTGCGACGATTCCGGGCTACGAAACACGGTAAGTCCCTTGTATTTGGGTGAAGTTTGGACAATTTGGGATATTTGGTTGAATTCGTCGAAAATTGAATTTTTCATATTTCTGTATTTCAAAATAGAGAATATTACGTGCATAAGTTTGAGTCTGATATTGAGTTTATATGTTGCGAAGCGTAGGTTTTGTGCCAAATTTTGGAGGATTTGGGCTATCTTGTCGATTAGGCGAAGTTTGGTGATATTATTGCTTTGGACAGCAATACGTAAGTTCGTATTTGATTTTTATTCCTTCGTCTTTGTGAATTTAAGTTTCAATTGAAGCTTAGATACCCGTTCAAGGTTTTTTCATTAGGAGAAAACTTTGAATGGTCCCCGTTTGGGACCGTTCTTAAACGTTCACTGTCTCTTTAGGATGTAAATGTGTGTTTGAGTGTCATGTTGATTAAAAATTTGGTTTGCATTTCCCTTTAATGTTCTCCGGGTAGACATATGGATTGGATATATATCCTTTTCATATTTTTTCGTCTACTTGGAGAACTGTGGGGAAATGCTGCCGAATTTTTGTCAACATCGACACTCAAAGACACATTTACAAGCGATAGTGAATGTTTAAGATGGGTTAGGTTGGAGCGATAAGGACCCTATCAAAGCCTCTCGATCGATTGTACTTGCTTTTATGTGAATTACTCGTAAATTTTTATTTGTATAGTACTTTAGGTTATTGGAATGGATCGGGGTTGGATGTATAGTAAGCGAACAACGGCTGAGTATGCGAAGGGTGTTGACGAATTTATGAGATGTGCAGAACAGAATCGTAGGAAAAAAAGGCAATCGAAAATTTCGTGCCCGTGTCGTAATTGCAATAACATGAACTGGTGGAATAGTGATGTTGTGAAGGAACATTTGCTAATAGCCGGTTTTAAATCTAGGTATACGAATTGGATCTGGCATGGTGAAGCCATCATAGATGTAGCTAGTTCAGCGGGTGTCGGAACTAGTACAAGAGTGCCACTAGATGTGGAGAACAATGTCGTAGCTGAAGATTCTGTGGACGACGATAATGATCGTATCGAGGAAATGCTGCGTGATGTCCAAGAGGATTTTGAAGAACGTCCTCCCATATTTGACAGCCTTGTTAAGGACAACAATATTCCTTTGTACACTGCGTGCTCAAAGTACACAAAGTTGTCTGCTAATAAAAGTATCTCACACAATATATATCTTACTTACAATTAATTCGTATTTAACAGATAGAGGTGCACGCCGAAGAAGCGCGAGGAGAATTTGTCCCTAATAGGTACAAAGACGCGCTGTCGAGAGCTGTAGGAAAACCTGATCATAGTGTGGATTCTTCAGTTATTCAACTTTTTTTGAGGTATTATTTAGTATTTCTTTGAAACAATAAGTCGTTATAAGTTTTGATTTTCGCTTTTATACATTTTATTGAGTAATCATTATCTCAGATATCTTAGTAAGGAGTCCGAGAATTTCAAGTGTTGCCCGAATCGATTGGCAGCTATGGAACATGGGGATGCACCAAATAGTGAAGTTGATTTCCTGGCTGCTATTATCAAAGATGCGCATGTGGCCGGCACTTACTTGTTTGCTCCTTTTTGTGTGTGGTAAGAAAATAAGGTATTTTTCTGATTTATAGCTTATGTTATAAATAATCATTTTGTTTCGTTTGTTTTTAGTGACCATTGGATTCTATTGATCATCGATTTTCCCTCAAACACTGTATATGTGTTCGATTCGCTCCCATTGAACGTCGGTGTAAGGAAGATAAGAGCTCGTCCTCGAATAGATGCGTAAGTTTTTTTATACAATAAAGTTCATATATTAGTAACTCTATATCAAAACATTAATTTATTTATCTAATTTCGAGTTTCAGGGCAATTCTCACGGCGTCGTTGACGGGTGCAGTCCAAAATCGGAATAGGAAATCGAAGGTTTCTTGGAAGAGATGCAAGGTTCGCATTTGACATATGAATTTTCAGTGTTATTTGTGTTAAATTATTACCATTATTCGATATTGAATCACATGAAAATCTTTCTAAATTAGTGCCCACGACAACCAACCGAGAGCGAGTTATGTGGATTTTACGTCATGAGATACATGTACGATATTATCTGGAATCGTATCGGCGGAGATGATACATCAAACTTGCCAACGGTATTGAACTTTAAAACCATCAGCTTCTTTAAGTTTCAAGTTTAATATGTTTATTTAGTATGTTTTAACATTATCCTGTTTTATAGATACTAGAGCACTTCTCTTACAACGACGAAAAGCTCAATGAAGTACGTGAATTGTGGGCGGAGCATTTTATATGCAATCTTTGATGTAGGTTAGACGACTATTACGTTATGTTTGTTTTTATGTTACGAGAATTTGTTGGACTATGATGTAGATGTTGATTTTAATTACGATTATTAGTAATTTAATGAATGTTGGTGCTATTTTGGGTTGCATTGTTGATTTTGGAATTGATTTTGGGTTGCATTGTTGGGCATAAAAAAAAGAGGAAAAACAAAAAAAAAATATTAGCAGAGGCGACGGTTTCTGGCAAAGCAACCATCGCCCATGATTGTTATGGGCGACGATTTTGGGCGGAGAAACCGTCGCCCATGATTGTTATGGGCGACGCATACAGCTTTAGCAAACGTCGCCCATGATCCTCTTCAGCGACGCTTGTTTGACCGTCGCCCAAAATTGAGCGCATGGGCGACGTTGCTCTGGGCGACGCCTACAAACCGTCGCCCATGATCCCTAACATGCGTCGCCCATGAGCGTTTCTGTACTAGTGGATTACACTTCGTCCTGGGCATAAATCGTCGATCTCTAGGATTGGTTTAAGAAATCGCCCGATTTCTAACTTGATCGAAACTTATACTATTCAAGTGCTGCCCGATTATATGTCCTTCTAATTCATTTTCGACCAATGTCTTCTATGTAACTAATTGCCCGATTCCTAGCTTCGTTAGTTCAAAATCGGCGATTTCTCGTATGCACGCCACGTGTACTTGCTATCTTAATCGCCCGAAATGTGGTTTCGTTAAATCGCCCGATTCCTACTCGATTTACCCTGAAATTCTAATTCCATGTGTGTGTGGAAATCGGCCGATTCTAACTTGCTCAATTTGAGCTCGGCGATTTCGTACGTGCATGCCACGTGTACTAGTGACTTAAATTCCTTAAGTCCTCATAACTCTTATACACATACAATATGGTACCCATACTTCATGAATTCACATGGATCACATAATCATAATTCGTAACACGTATAAGGATTATAAATCACGTCACTTGAAATCATGTAAACACATAGAAGCACATATCGCACATTAGACATAAATTAATTACGTGTCTTAAATAAAGTATTTCACTCAAAATCCTAGCTCCCTGACGTAATTAACTCAACTTTTTCTCAAATTAATTATCTTTGCTCTTAATTATGCCGTAAATCCCGTACTTAAATTTCCGGGTCTTACAATTGCACATAATTGATACATGGAATACACATAATTGCACCCAATATTCATGCAAATTTATTGGCCATATTAGCTTACGTGGACCCCGGGTGCTACATCCTCCCCCCTTAAAGAGGATTTCGCCCCCGAAATCAGCCCGTTTGGAACTACTCAGGATACCGAACTCTCTCTAGACGATAGAAGGGCAATGACAAGTTCAGAAGATTCCTGAAAATGATACATAGGGAAACGGAGAATGCTGAGTCATGCGCGAAAAATTTGGAACACATGTCTTGCGAAGGTCGTTCGGGAATTGAAAATCCTGAAGATTTCCGAGAAGTAACTAGGATTCTTGCACTGGCCACTTAGCGTAGGGATAAATCACGGCAGAGTGGCTCTAGGATTCGTGTTTATCGCCTTCGCAACCTCGTTGACATCTTAGATAAGAACCGGAGGCAACGATCGAGGGTCGTAAGTGACAGGTCCATCGTAGTCTGAGTCAATTGGGCACAATGGCGCCCTTGTCTTGACTCATCCTATTTTCGTCGCATTCCCGAAATCCAGGTTTTATCTAGGATTTATGTAGGCTCCTAACGTGCTAATTGTAGGGCATATTCGGAGTCTTAGCAGTCGCCCTTATTTCTAATATGGGACGCGAAGTCCTGCGACTAGTTTTAACCTACTCTTCCATTAAAACAATCTACTTATTCTTTATTTCTAGAGGTTCGAGAGAGAATGTTCGTGTTACGACAGAAGAGAAGGGTATTCTATTTGGAATAGAAGGAGAGGAAACAAGATCATAGGGTCTCGCCTGTCGTCTCGAATCCTATCAGCGAACTCTGGATCAAGCAGATGTGTGTGTCGCCCAATCTAGTCAAACCTACATCCGCTTCGACGAGCTATCCGAAATGGCTATAATTCAGATTTTAGGCAGAAATTGAAATTTCCGAGTGCTATCACGCTTCCGTTGCGCCACTCGGCTACTGAACATGCATGATTTATAGGAGGTCGGAAAGATTGAATCAGGGTCGCATTCCGACATTACGGGGTTTAGATCTGTCGTGCGGAAGAGAGCAAAATGTAGCCTCGTAATTACACTCCAGAAGGAAAGAATATTCAAGAAGGGAGATCATGGTCTTGATCAGTTCGGGTCGAAGTCTCCGGAGAAATGGTGACTTTCATGCTTGTACTCAAATTAACCAGAAGAAAGTTCGAGTCTCGCTACGTAAGTAAAGAGTACACAAGGGTGTGTGGCTTCTAAGTTACCAAGATGCATGATGATGGTTTGATGGGCGGGTAGGTTACCTGTCTCCACTGGCGGGTTCCCCTCTGTTTCCTCCGATATGGTTGCATATGCTCTAGCTGGCCCTGTTGATGGTTCTGCTTGACCATCGGTTTGGCTTCCCGGTCTCTTTCCCGGGCACGCCCTAGAATAGTGACCCGCCTTGCCACACTTGAAGCAGTTCGCATTCTGTGAGTTGCAGACTCCCTGGTGTCGCCGTGCACATCTTCGGCACATTGGTATGGTGGGTGGAAAAGGTTGAGGCCTTCCCTTATTGGGGTCGGACTGTTGAGCTGGCCCGGTCCTATCACCCATTTTTCGCTTTCCCTTCTGAGCTTGGGAAACCTGGATTTCCAATCTAATAGGGTTGGTAAAAATCCCTAGGAGCTGGAGGGTTCCGTTCTGGGAATTCCCTTCCTACTATCCCCGGGTACGAGGATCTACGGGGGTCGAAGGAACTCTGTTTGTCGATAAGATCGTAGATCAGACCCTTGAGTTCACTAACTTGGTCTTTCAGTTCGCCGATTTGATCCGACTGTTGTTGGACCAATTCGGTGAGGTGTAGGAGCATTGAGCTCTGTTCATTCGTAGGTGATCCAGTTGTCACCCCGCGACTCGACTCGCCAATCAATTCTCTAGACTCGCTAGTCATTCTTCAATTAGTGAAACAAGGAGGCACATTATTAAAAGCACCTAAGCATAATATTCATAACACTTACAGGCAAGGCTGCTTCCGCGCTTTTGGGTGTGTGTGTATGGACAGTCTACAGAACCTGTGACCGAGGCTCTGATACCAACTGTAGCGACCCTAGCCATCGCCACCATTTCTAACGTCGTCCTAAGTGCCTAATGGGGTATTTAAATGAAGGAACTACAGAAAGGCGTATGAAATTTTTCGTTTTCCATTTGCATCATGGAACTTTGTTCAATACATACCAAAGGAAATGCTACGGCGACAAAAGCAATTCTTCGAGTTCTAATTATGTACTATTTCTAGGTCGTAATTACTCGGAACGGTTGCGATGGCACTGCAAAAGCTCCTATGCGCCCGGCCTCACAGGTCGTCATCCATACACACACGTCCACCCCAAAAGACTCTGGGAAGTTTCAAAAGATAGGCCTTGCCAGCTAGGCGATCACGTACCGTGATCGTAAGTACCTACAACACATAACATAAAGAAATGAGCCACCGAGGCTCAGTAAGCAAAAATCATGCATGTATGCACATGTCCCTTCCCCGCAAAGGCAATCCACGCCAATGCATATACTACCTACGCAAAGGCGATCCGCGCCGATGCACCTATACTTCGCAAAGGCGATCTGCGCCGATGCTCATCATATTCGTACTAACATCACTCAGGGCCCTCGGCTAATCTCACTATGCACCACAAGAGCTCACGTCCCTCAGGGACAACACGACAGCGGTCCACGCCGGATGGCCGAACCCTAGGATGCACATCGTTCCCCTAGGTCGCCATATAATCCCGGTCGTCCCCGACTGTCCAGCGGTCGCTCACGCTGGTAGCCCACGCTGAGGTATCCTACACCAGGGTTCCACCCTGTATCGCTTACACCCTCAGGTCGCACCCTCCAGGTCGCACCTTACCGCCACGGGCATCGCCCAATCATATCATAAGTGTGTCTATATGGCCACATTGCCAACGGGCATCGCCCTAATATATTTCATTATTTTTACAATAATAGTAGTATATGTATACGGCCCTTTCGCCAACGGGTCTCCGCCCTATTATATTTCATTACTTGTACAATAATAGTAATATATGTATACGGCCCTTTCGCCAACGGGTCTTCGCCCTAATATATTTCATTACAAGTACAATAATAATAATATATGTATACGGCACTTTCGCCAACGGGCCTTCGCCCTAGTATATTTCATTATGTTCATAATAATAATATATATATATACGGCCCTCGTGAATCGCCATAATATATTTATATACCTGCCTCTCGTAAATCAGGCAGTCGGCCTCGTGAATCGCCGTAATATATATATACCTGCCTCTCGTGAATCAGGCAGTCGGCCTCGTGAATCGCCGTAATATATCTATATATACCTGCCTCTCGTGAATCAGGCAGTCGGCCTCGTGAATCGCCGTAATATATTTCATTACGTGTACAATAATAATAATATATGTATACGGCCTTTTCGCCATCGGGACATCTGCCCTAATCATAATCCATATATTTTATATAATAGTTTGACGACGCTAAACGTCGCCCTGGTGGCATAGTGGACAGCCCTTGACTCAACTGAGTCGACAACACATGCCCATATCGGCAATGTATCAATCGCTTTCAAGCGATACACCATATATATGCATACTCGACTCATACAACCCTCCCACATATGATAGTGTATGCACGTGAGTATGAAAATGCAACAAATGCCAGACGATATTACCAAGAGACAGAATATACAATTATTCCACGTAATTCATGTAATCATCGAGGCACATAGTCACGTAATATCAAGTAATCACAATTCAGGTAAGCCTCGAAGCACCTTGTCATCCAATTTAAACTTCAGACACGCTCATATAAAAGCATATCAATTAAATCACGTAAACATAAAATCACAGAAGCACGTATTCGCATAAAGCAAGTGCATTCAGACAAGTTATGTGTCGTAGTTGGATTTCTACTTACCTGTCGTCCAAGCGTAATTAGTATTCTCCCCGTTTGCTCCTAACGTACGACCTTTAAACATAAATATTATCGTATTAGTATTACGCCTTTATTACACTTAGGTCGAACTAAATTGTCGGACTTTATTAATTTTAATAGAGTCCTAAGTCGTTCGACTCTTACTAAATCAAGTCCCCACCCAATAAATTCCTAAGTAAAGTTAGTCTCGAATTGTGACCTAACGAATTCGGCTAGAGTTAGGTTATTGTTAATTTTCAATTCTCCCGATTTTAGTTTCTTCTTCATTTCGCTCGATTCCATGTACGAAATGGTTGAGCAATTCGGTCGATTTAAGCCATCCAATAAGAGGAAATCGCCCGATTTAGAGATATGGTTAAAATCGTTCGAGAAAGAGTTCGGCGATTTAACTTTCGCCTGAAATTGGAACATGGGAGGAAATCGCCCGATTTGTGATTTCATGGACCAAAGCTCGGCGATTTGTTCTCCAAATGCCACGTGGAGTTTCTGTCCTAATCGTCCGATTTGTGCCTATTTGAATGGCTTTCGCCCGACTTGTCATACATGGGATGGATTCGCCCGATTTGTGGCGTGTGGAATCTGGAATCGCCGATTGCTCTCATTGCTCAACAAATCGCCCGATTTGATTCTTGCATGTGGCTTGTTTCGCCCGATTTGTGGTCTTAAAGGATGGAAATCGCCGCGCGTTGACGTCACCTTAGCTTGCCCGATTTCATGCATGCATGCTCGACGTTTCGCCCGATTTGTAGGGTTTTAATGCCCCGCAAATTCGCCGAGTACCCCTTGAGCTTAAATCGCACGATTACATTGCCCCATACATTTAATTTAATTGATTCCTCACATGCACATTTCGCCGTATGTTAGTAGTAACTCAAAATCGCCCGACTTAGGGTTTGTCAACTAGATCTCGGCGATTTCTTCCTTTCATGCCACGTGTAGATTCTGTTCAAATCGCCCGATTTGGTGCTTGTTCTACTTGGTTTCGATCGATCCTTCACATGCAGCAATTTGCCCGATTTCTAGGTTTTAGTGGAACTTAGTATTCTTACATTAAATCGCCCGATTTCCTTACTCAAGCAAGAGTCGCCCGATTTGTTACCTAATTCTATCGATTCGATCGAGCCTTGAATCACCTATCCGAAATCGCGTTCATCGTTCATCCTACCAACAATGTTCATCACTAATCCAGAATCATCCCCTTTTAACGAAATGATCCCTATAGCTCATTAAACTCTCTCATACTTAGCTACTTCCATCGAAACCCTAAAGTATGATTCTATGCCCTAAGTTAGAGCATTTGCCTTCTATAGTACGCTTTAACTCCCTCGAATTTTCCCAACCCTAGCTCGAAATTTTTAGCTACATAATCTTAATAGAAAGAAATCAAAGTGGCTTAGGGATTTGGCGTTACTTACTAATTTTCGAAGTCCAAGCTAACTTGAGGTGTTCCTTTCGATGAAATCCTCTCGGCTCCTTTCCCTTCTCCTTTCTAGTTTCGTGGGTTTTGGAGTAAATTATGGAGTGTTGAGGTGTTAGGCTTAGATATTTCTTGGATGAAATGGGCAATACCTAGAGTAGACGTGGGATTTCCTTATTTTAAGGAAAGTTGTCTCCTAATTGATTTCTTATGAATTGGATCAACTATGGAAATTTCTAGCCCACATTGTATGGCCCAATTCACATATAACAATTTTCTTCATTTCCTTATTCCTTCTATTTTATCTTCAGATCGATCGATTACACTTCGTCCTGGGCATAAATCGTCGATCTCTAGGATTGGTTTAAGAAATCGCCCGATTTCTAACTTGATCGAAACTTATACTATTCAAGTGCTGCCCGATTATATGTCCTTCTAATTCATTTTCGACCAATGTCTTCTATGTAACTAATTGCCCGATTCCTAGCTTCGTTAGTTCAAAATCGGCGATTTCTCGTATGCACGCCACGTGTACTTGCTATCTTAATCGCCCGAAATGTGGTTTCGTTAAATCGCCCGATTCCTACTCGATTTACCCTGAAATTCTAATTCCATGTGTGTGTGGAAATCGGCCGATTCTAACTTGCTCAATTTGAGCTCGGCGATTTCGTACGTGCATGCCACGTGTACTAGTGACTTAAATTCCTTAAGTCCTCATAACTCTTATACACATACAATATGGTACCCATACTTCATGAATTCACATGGATCACATAATCATAATTCGTAACACGTATAAGGATTATAAATCACGTCACTTGAAATCATGTAAACACATAGAAGCACATATCGCACATTAGACATAAATTAATTACGTGTCTTAAATAAAGTATTTCACTCAAAATCCTAGCTCCCTGACGTAATTAACTCAACTTTTTCTCAAATTAATTATCTCTGCTCTTAATTATGCCGTAAATCCCGTACTTAAATTTCCGGGTCTTACAATTGCACATAATTGATACATGGAATACACATAATTGCACCCAATATTCATGCAAATTTATTGGCCATATTAGCTTACGTGGACCCCGGGTGCTACAGCCGTTCTACCAGAGAGTTGGCTCGAAGATCCTTTCTCTTCGATTATCATCGTTGCCTTGTCAACACCCTTTGTGATATATTTAAATAGGTACTTTATTGCCCTCATCGTATTGCACCACTCTACATTTATATGTGCGTGATATTTTTTCAGCATCCGTAAATTATGTGGGACTACAAAACTGTTATCCATCACGAGATTTTTTTTATGATGTATCTTTCATTTTTTCTCCTGCGGTAGTTCTTTCGAGTTGTCTTGGAAATTTCTTCCGACACTTGTTGTTTTCCATGCACGGCGAGTTTGATCCATCAAATCCACAAGGTCCATGCATCATAAATTGCTCGACCAATTTATACCCTTCTTCGTCAAGTTCTCTGGCAGGGATCTCCGCAAAAATAATTTCATCGACTTGGGTTGGCGTAGGTTCAGCAGAACATCCATTTAGCCATACCAAAATGTGTGCATGTGGCAGACCATGCTTTTGAAATTCAATTGTATATAAGACTGCAAGATAAATCAAAATATTAGTTTAAAAACTGTTTATAGAATATATATTCTACACGGGAATGGATTGCAATGAAATTCTGAAAACATACCTGCTCTACAACTCTCGAAGAAAAGACCACTTCGTATGTCTGCTATAAGTTGTTCTAATTTTATCTAGAACAATCTGCACTGTAGGTCTAGCCGGTCGTTTGAAATGTCGTCTCCATATGTTCTAAGGTGGTAACCAATTTCTTCCCAGTTCGGATTTGCAGTGATGTTTATGAATAACTGGGGATTGCCATACCATCTACAAACTGCAAGTGCATCATGATAACTTTCCACCATATACCTTGGAGATCCTGTAAACGAGGGAGAATTATTTTTTTGCCAAGAGACTTGGCATGGTCTCTCCCCTAGATACTGCATCACATATGTTATTATAAATATCTGCTCTAAGCGTTTGATGGTTGTTTCTAATCCAACGCAACTGTTCCTGCTCTATGGCCGTATATGCGTCCACAACATGCAGATGAAGCAGTCTGCCGCCTCTTATGTTACCTTTGCCTTCAGACAATCTTGTCTGCAACTGATATGCGTAGAACTCTCGCATTGTTATGAATTTCCTTTTCAGTGTAGAATTACCTACGTTGCTGTAGTGAATCTGGTCGTGGAAACCCGATTTTCCAAACGGGAATAAGATCGGATATTGCATAGACATGAAAAGACGGATGTAATTCACTTATCCTCTGAAGCTGTCCTGTTTTCATCTGCACAATTATATCCCTTTGACCATCTGTCATGGAGAAGTCGCCAACTATCTGTCGCACAATTTCGTTTGTGACAGGTAAGTCATATTGTCTGTCACGACGATTACGGCCTACCAACCTTATCGAAAATTTGTAGCGACCCTAGCCATCGCTACCATTTCTAGCGTACTTCTAAGTGTTTAACTACGTAATTAATTATATTAGACGCGAAAATGCGGAGTAAATTTTTCCTTTTCGTGAAGGAACATTGTTTCTTTACATGTCAAAAGGGTGCTTCCGTATTCCTAACTACATTCAAGTCCTAAATACATGGGATGTGTATATATTTGCAGCAAAAGAATCTCCTATGCGCCCGGCCTCACAGGTCGTCGTCCACGTACACACCACCCCCAAAAGACGCTCGGAAGCTTCAAAAGTATGCCTTGCCGGCTAGGCGATCACATATCATGTTCGCTCGTACCTACAACACATAACGTAAGGGTGAGCCGCCGTGGCTCAGTAAGTGAAAATATGCATGAATGCACGTGCCCTAATTTGCAAAGACAATCCGCGTCTATGCTTTCTAATTCTCACATATGACCTAACATCACAACGACAATCCACGTCGATGCTTTCTGACGCTCATACTCTTTTGGACTCGTACGTCATATGGGCCCTCGGCTTTCAATCTTACTATGCGCCATTTCATAGAGCTCTTAATCCACAAGGGATTCATACATATGTGATGGCTCGCGCACTGGGAGGTTACCCGAGGGCACCTTTCAATCCCAGTGAGGCCTGTCACGCGGACGCTTCCCACTGGTAGCCAACTCCGAGGTCGCCAACACCAGAGGATCCCTCTGTGTCACGGTTCCCTCGTGTCGCATCCTCCAGGTTGCATCTTCCGCAATGGGGTTCCACCTGCCTATCGTGAATCAGGCATATTCGGCATCATAATCGCCACGGTGTACACCCCTACCTATCATAACAGGTAACCCGGCATCGTATCGCCATGGTCGCATAGAAGAGCCGTGACTCTTCATTGAGTCGACACAAACGCCAATATCGGCGAATATCTATCGCTCACAGGCGATCTTATGCACACTAGTATCTCATGCCTTTCGTACTACTTATGCGTGCAGATGCTCACGTCGTGATTCGTATGTATATGCATATCATGACATCATGCATAACAGTAAACCAAGTCATATAATCTCATGCGTAACAAATAAATCAACATTCAAGGTTCACGTAGTCACATAAGCACGAAATCACATAATTCATGCGCACATAAGTTATGTGTCGTAGTTGATTTTCACTTACCTGTCGTCCGAGCGTAATTAGTATCCTCCCCGTTAGCTCCTAACGTACGACCTTTAAACATAAATATTATCGTATTAGTATTTTGCCTTTATTAATTAATTAAGTAGGTCGAACGACACTGTCGAACTTCATTAATTCCGCTAGGCTATAAATCGCTAGCTTTGAGTCTAGGCTAATTTCCCGAAACTTATTTAGTAATAATAATTACATTTCGTATCTACCCCAAGCATCGAGAACCTTCTAATTCCTATTGTTCAGAATAGGCTTAAGTATAGAAATGGGCCGAGATTCGAACTAAGGCCCAACTAAGTTCTTAAATCTAAGTTAACATGCCAAATTTTGATCAAGGAAATTAAATTTGCCCGATTTTGGTAAAAACACTTGTTAATTCTATTAATCGGCCGAAAGCGATATCATTCTTATCAAATCGCCCAAGAATCCATAAATTTAACCTTCTAAAATTAAATATACCCTAAATCGCTACAGCTACTCAATTTTTGAGTTGGGCCTAATTTAAGCTAAAGCCCACTCTTGAATAAATTATGAGCTAACCAAAGGAATGGGCCAAACATTTCCTAAGCCCAACTAATCCTAAGCCTAGGTCAACTCATCCCAGGGGTCAACTCTCGATGTCTAGCATTTCGTCGTCAATGAAATCCTTCGCCATCCAAGACTTCGTCCGACTTGGTAGCGTGATGGGAAAATCGCCCAGGTTGAGGCTTATCGGGTTCGCTCGATTTGGGATTGGTGAGAAATTCGCCTGATTGGTGGGAATACTGAAATTGCCCGATTTGAGGTTGACGGGAATCGCTCGAAATTGCAGGGAATTCGTCCGATTTGGTGTCCGACGGAAATCGCCCGATTTCTGGGCTCACTGGAATCGTCCGATTTTAGGGCTTACTGGAATCGCTCGAATTGAATGGGAGATCGCCCGATTTGGTTCGAATTCTGGGTGGGTCAGCTCACGAAATCGTCCGATTTCTTTTAAAGGTCGTTCGACGATTTGGATGCAGCTTGAGTTTATGATTTCGCCCGATTTCCGCAAGAGACTTGGTTCTACCCGATTTGGATTAGGAACTCGGCGATTTTGTGGCTACTCGACACGTGTTGCAGCAAATGAAATCGCCCGATTGTTTTCTCCTGTTTCGCCCGATTTGCAGCTAAATTTCATCCGAGTTTAGGGGTAACAGTGTGTAGGGACTTCTAATTTACCCGATTGGTTGGAATTACAGCTGATTTAATGATTCTACTTTGTTATGTATCTACTGTCCGATTTTGATACCTGTTAGATTTGCTAGAGTAGTTCGACTAGTTGGTAATTCGGTCTATTTTCTAGTCTTCGCAAAATCGCCCGAAAGAAGCGCTTGTAACCTTCTAAAATTCTAGATACTCCAAATCGCCCTAAATGTCCCTAAGATGTTCTAAAACTCGAATCGCCCGAATTATCAGCAAAGCATTCTAACACTCTCAAGCCCTAAACGTTTATTCTACTTAATGCGTTCAGTCATCTCCCCGAAAACTCTCATGCTAAGGTTATAAGTCTTAAGATCTAGTTAGTGTATTAAATACCTAGTTAACTCAAGGAAATTCTCAATCGTAACTTCGCACCCAATCTGCCGTCTATGATACATAGGGATTTCATGAGCTTCATTAATTTATGTAAGCATACTAGTACCTAATCTAGGCTATGAAAATTACAAAGGGTTCTAGATTTCCTTACCAAAGACCCGTAAGCTATGTTGTTGGAGACCCTTAGTTGCCAAGCTTTTCCCGGCCGTTCTTTGGCTTTCTTGGGTTTTTGAGAGTTTTCTTTGATTTTGGTCTCTTGCAATACGTTTTCTCTCCCCTCTTTAATCATTAACGTGTTTTTATAAGTCTTAGAACTTAGGGGATGGTAAATGATGGGACTAGTAGGTGGCCAAGACTACACCCATACCCCTATCCCTTATTTTAAGGAATTTCTACATGCATTTTTGTTGTCCATATTTATCTGGATGGTGATTGGTCAAGTTCTTCACTTTATGGTCACAAATCGACCGATTCTATTTAGAAATTATTCAGCTATATTTCTCAATTTCTATCCCTAGGCGAAAACTAATAACATGATTCGATCAAAATTATTTCTGAACCTTGGAAATCGATCGATTTAATTGGAGCATCTGCAATTATTGCGTAAACAATAATCGTCCGATTTCCTGTCCTCATTCACTCGGTGATTTTAGTAATCGTTTATAAAAAAAATCGATCGATTATTAGTTACTCCTTCCAAAACTCGGCGATTTCTCGTACGCACGCCACGTGTACTTGCTATCTTAATCGGCCGAAATGAGGCTTAGTGGAACTTAGCGAAATCGCCCGATTTCTAACTTGATCGAAACTTATACTCTTGAAGTGCTGCCCGATTAAATGTCCTAATTCATTTTCGATCAACGTCTCCTATGTAACAAGTCGCCCGAAATGCGGTTTCGTTAAATCGCCCGATTCCTAGTCGATTTACCCCATAATTCTAATTTCACGTGTATGCGAATCGGCCGATTCTAACTTGCTCAATTTGAGCTCGGCGATTTCTTACGTGCATGCCACGTGTACTAGTGGCTTAAAATTCCTTAAGTCCTCATAACTCATATACACATACAATATGGTACACATACTTCATGAATTCACATAGATCACATAATCATAATTCGTAACACATATAGGGATTATAAATCACATCACATGAAATCATATAGACACATAAGTCATGTAAGAGCATGTAATCATATATCGCACATTGGGCATGGATTAATTACGTGTCCTAAGTAAAATATTTTACCCAAAATCCTATTCTCCCTAACGTAATTACTCAACTATGTCTCTAATTAATTTTCTCTGCTCTTAATTATGCCGTAAATCCCGTAATTAAATTTTACGGGTCTTACATCCTCCCCCCCTTAAAAGAATTTCGCCCCCGAAATTCCGTTAGCTGGGATAAGTCGGGGCGAAGATGGGTAGGGAGTTGAGCTAGCTCATTAGTTAGGTGGTAGAACATCCCCTGATTGCTTGCAAAGGTATTTCCTTACTAGGAAAGATAAAAGGAGTGAAATCTCGCAAAAGCGGAACGAGTTTCCCGAACTTTGCACTTCTAAGAAGGAAAGTTGATCTTAGCCCGACGGTCATCTCGATCTAACATTAGAAATTAGATAAGGGGTGAAGACAACAGGGAATAGGATTCCGTCTTTGGTTTCCTCGTGCCTACAACTTATCGTGGCCTTCCTCCTTGGTCTACCGATCATGATGATGACTACGATCTCGTGGTAGGAGACATAAGTATTTTCTCTAAGCGGTTAGGTTCCAGCGTGAGAAGGAAAACTACGACGAACTTGCAACGTATCCCTCTCTTTCTAGGAAACACGCCAAATTCTCATTCCTTTGGGTGAAAAGTAATCTTCGCGTAGCGACGAGAAATAAAATATTCTATCTGGAGTAAAAGGAAGAAAAGCAAATTCTTATAAGGGTTAAAGTAAGGTCTTTCCGATTGCCTTGGATTTAATGGGCTGATTTCCTAATAACGTAGGTAGGAAGATTGCTCAAGGTAGTCGAATCCTATATCATCTCGAGGAGCTAAGGGGAATAACTAAAATTCTAACTCAAGCAAAGGTCAGAATCACTAGCATCCATCACGCTTCCATTGCGTCGCTCTGCTATTGGACCTATTGAGTCTTAGGTCCCTTCCTAGGGGATTTAAATATTGTTTGTCATTTTTGAAAGCTTATTTGCTTCGGTTACCATTCGCATCGAATATCGACCTGGTATCGATTAGGTCGGCTAGGAATAATCCTGAGCCTCGCCACGTAGAGAGTGAATGCAAACGATACATGGTTTCTATATTCACTAGAAAGCAAGTCGAGGTTCGCTAAATGGATTGGGTACCTGCCGCCATATGCGGGTTCTCTTCTGCTTCTTCTGCTGTGAGCGTGTATACTCGAGCAGGTGCCGTCGGCGGCTTGGCCTGATTTGCTCCCTGGCCTCTATTTGTGTTCTCTGGGCAGGCTACGGAGTAGTGGCCTGGCTTGCCACATTTAAAGCAGTTGGCATGTTCGGAGAAACAAACGCCCAAATGGCGACGTGCACATTTTGGGCACACTGGTGTGTTCGGTTGGGGTCTACCCTGATTTTGGTTAGGTTGTCGGGGTGGACCGGGGCGGTTTTGGAAGTTGGGTTTCCCGTTCTTAAGGACGAGCTGTCTCTTTGGATTGTTTCCGTCCCCTTTAGGTCCTTGTTCCAGCTTTCTCTTGCTCTCTTGGGCTCGCGAAATTCTCATCTCAGCTTGTTCGGCCACCAGAGCGCGCTCCGCTACCTGGGCATATGTAGCCCCTTGGAATCCCGCCATACTAACGTCGCGGTAGAGCTCGGGCTTTAGGCCCTCCATGAAGCGCTCGATTTTCAACGAGTCGGTGCTCACCATATGAGCAGCGAATCGGGAGAGTTGCTCAAATTTCCTAATGTACTCCGCTACCGTCATAGCTCCCTGGCGGAGGTTGATGAACTCGTTCATCCTTTGAGCTCGAACCGAAGCGGTGTAATACTTTCCACGGAAGAGTTCTTTGAAGTGTTCCCAGGTCATTGTTATCGGATCTTCCAGGGTTAGAATCGTGTCCCACCAGTGGCCGGCGCTTCCCCTTAACAGGTATCCCGCGCACAAGGCCTTTTCAGTGTTGGGGGTACGACTATGCTGGAACATGCTTTCTATGGTTCGGAGCCAGTCCTCGGCCGAGCTTGGGTCAAGGGCATCCTCAAATGTCGGGGGTTTAAGTTTACGAAACCTTTCCCCGATCATTTCAATCCTTTCGGCCTGAGGCGGTCCGGTACTTGACTGTCCTCCAGCGTTTTGCTGCTGGATTAACTGTTGAATTTGAGCTGATTGCTGACGGACTAACTCCGTCAGCTGCAGGATGATCGCATCCCTACTATCTGTAGGGGCTGCCGTTTCCCTATTTGGTTCGGCATCCCTACTTCCCTCGCCTCTAATTCTAACCATCGTATTTCGTCCTATCCTGTCGTCCCTAAGGTAAATCAATCATATCATTCAAATATTCACGTAAACGTAATACTTACAAGCAAGGCCGCTTCCGCGCTTTTGGGTGTGTGTACACGGATAGTCTGCAGGACCTGTGACCGAAGCTCTGATACCAACTGTAGCGACCCTAGCCATCGCTACCATTTCTAGCGTACTTCTAAGTGTTTAACTACGTAATTAATTATATTAGACGCGAAAATGCGGAGTAAATTTTTCCTTTTCGTGAAGGAACATTGTTTCTTTACATGTCAAAAGGGTGCTTCCGTATTCCTAACTACATTCAAGTCCTAAATACATGGGATGTGTATATATTTGCAGCAAAAGAATCTCCTATGCGCCCGGCCTCACAGGTCGTCGTCCACGTACACACCACCCCCAAAAGACGCTCGGAAGCTTCAAAAGTATGCCTTGCCGGCTAGGCGATCACATATCATGTTCGCTCGTACCTACAACACATAACAAAGGGTGAGCCGCCGTGGCTCAGTAAGTGAAAATATGCATGAATGCACGTGCCCTAATTTGCAAAGACAATCCGCGTCTATGCTTTCTAATTCTCACATATGACCTAACATCACAACGACAATCCACGTCGATGCTTTCTGACGCTCATACTCTTTTGGACTCGTACGTCATATGGGCCCTCGACTTTCAATCTTACTATGCGCCATTTCATAGAGCTCTTAATCCACAAGGGATTCATACATATGTGATGGCTCGCGCACTGGGAGGTTACCCGAGGGCACCTTTCAATCCCAGTGAGGCCTGTCACGCGGACGCTTCCCACTGGTAGCCAACTCCGAGGTCGCCAACACCAGAGGATCCCTCTGTGTCACGGTTCCCTCGTGTCGCATCCTCCAGGTTGCATCTTCCGCAATGGGGTTCCACCTGCCTATCGTGAATCAGGCATATTCGGCATCATAATCGCCACGGTGTACACCCCTACCTATCATAACAGGTAACCCGGCATCGTATCGCCATGGTCGCATAGAAGAGCCGTGACTCTTCATTGAGTCGACACAAACGCCAATATCGGCGAATATCTATCGCTCACAGGCGATCTTATGCACACTAGTATCTCATGCCTTTCGTACTACTTATGCGTGCAGATGCTCATGTCGTGATTCGTATGTATATGCATATCATGACATCATGCATAACAGTAAACCAAGTCATATAATCTCATGCGTAACAAATAAATCAACATTCAAGGTTCACGTAGTCACATAAGCACGAAATCACATAATTCATGCGCACATAAGTTATGTGTCGTAGTTGATTTTCACTTACCTGTCGTCCGAGCGTAATTAGTATCCTCCCCGTTAGCTCCTAACGTACGACCTTTAAACATAAATATTATTGTATTAGTATTTTGCCTTTATTAATTAATTAAGTAGGTCGAACGACACTGTCGAACTTCATTAATTCCGCTAGGCTATAAATCGCTAGCTTTGAGTCTAGGCTAATTTCCCGAAACTTATTTAGTAATAATAATTACATTTCGTATCTACCCCAAGCATCGAGAACCTTCTAATTCCTATTGTTCAGAATAGGCTTAAGTATAGAAATGGGCCGAGATTCGAAGTAAGGCCCAACTAAGTTCTTAAATCTAAGTTAACATGCCAAATTTTGATCAAGGAAATTAAATTTGCCCGATTTTGGTAAAAACACTTGTTAATTCTATTAATCGGCCGAAAGCGATATCATTCTTATCAAATCGCCCAAGAATCCATAAATTTAACCTTCTAAAATTAAAAGACCCTAAATCGCTACAGCTACTCAATTTTTGAGTTGGGCCTAATTTAAGCTAAAGCCCACTCTTGAATAAATTATGAGCTAACCAAAGGAATGGGCCAAACATTTCCTAAGCCCAACTAATCCTAAGCCTAGGTCAACTCATCCCAGGGGTCAACTCTCGATGTCTAGCATTTCGTCGTCAATGAAATCCTTCGCCATCCAAGACTTCGTCCGACTTGGTAGCGTGATGGGAAAATCGCCCAGGTTGAGGCTTATCGGGTTCGCTCGATTTGGGATTGGTGAGAAATTCGCCTGATTGGTGGGAATACTGAAATTGCCCGATTTGAGGTTGACGGGAATCGCTCGAAATTGCAGGGAATTCGTCCGATTTGGTGTCCGACGGAAATCGCCCGATTTCTGGGCTCACTGGAATCGTCCGATTTTAGGGCTTACTGGAATCGCTCGAATTGAATGGGAGATCGCCCGATTTGGTTCGAATTCTGGGTGGGTCAGCTCACGAAATCGTCCGATTTCTTTTAAAGGTCGTTCGACGATTTGGATGCAGCTTGAGTTTATGATTTCGCCCGATTTCCGCAAGAGACTTGGTTCTACCCGATTTGGATTAGGAACTCGGCGATTTTGTGGCTACTCGACACGTGTTGCAGCAAATGAAATCGCCCGATTGTTTTCTCCTGTTTCGCCCGATTTGCAGCTAAATTTCATCCGAGTTTAGGGGTAACAGTGTGTAGGGACTTCTAATTTACCCGATTGGTTGGAATTACAGCTGATTTAATGATTCTACTTTGTTATGTATCTACTGTCCGATTTTGATACCTGTTAGATTTGCTAGAGTAGTTCGACTAGTTGGTAATTCGGTCTATTTTCTAGTCTTCGCAAAATCGCCCGAAAGCAGCGCTTGTAACCTTCTAAAATTCTACATACTCCAAATCGCCCGAAATGTCCCTAAGATGTTCTAAAACTCGAATCGCCCGAATTATCAGCAAAGCATTCTTACACTCTCAAGCCCTAAACGTTTATTCTACTTAATGCGTTCAGTCATCTCCCCGAAAACTCTCATGCTAAGGTTATAAGTCTTAAGATCTAGTTAGTGTATTAAATACCTAGTTAACTCAAGGAAATTCTCAATCGTAACTTCGCACCCAATCTGCCGTCTATGATACATAGGGATTTCATGAGCTTCATTAATTTATGTAAGCATACTAGTACCTAACCTAGGCTATGAAAATTACAAAGGGTTCTAGATTTCCTTACCAAAGACCCGTAAGCTATGTTGTTGGAGACCCTTAGTTGCCAAGCTTTTCCCGGCCGTTCTTTGGCTTTCTTGGGTTTTTGAGAGTTTTCTTTGATTTTGGTCTCTTGCAATACGTTTTCTCTCCCCTCTTTAATCATTAACGTGTTTTTATAAGTCTTAGAATTTAGGGGATGGTAAAAGATGGGACTAGTAGGTGGCCAAGACTACACCCATACCCCTATCCCTTATTTTAAGGAATTTCTACATGCCTTTTTGTTGTCCATATTTATCTGGATGGTGATTGGTCAAGTTCTTCACTTTATGGTCACAAATCGACCGATTCTATTTAGAAATTATTCAGCTATATTTCTCAATTTCTATCCCTAGGCGAAAACTAATAACATGATTCGATCAAAATTATTTCTGAACCTTGGAAATCGATCGATTTAATTGGAGCATCTGCAATTATTGCGTAAACAATAATCGTCCGATTTCCTGTCCTCATTCACTCGGTGATTTTAGTAATCGTTTATAAAAAAAATCGATCGATTATTAGTTACTCCTTCCAAAACTCGGCGATTTCTCGTACGCACGCCACATGTACTTGCTATCTTAATCGGCCGAAATGAGGCTTAGTGGAACTTAGCGAAATCGCCCGATTTCTAACTTGATCGAAACTTATACTCTTGAAGTGCTGCCCGATTAAATGTCCTAATTCATTTTCGATCAACGTCTCCTATGTAACAAGTCGCCCGAAGCGGTTTCGTTAAATCGCCCGGTTCCTAGTCGATTTACCCCATAATTCTAATTTCACGTGTATGCGAATCGGCCGATTCTAACTTGCTCAATTTGAGCTCGGCGATTTCTTACGTGCATGCCACGTGTACTAGTGGCTTAAAATTCCTTAAGTCCTCATAACTCATATACACATACAATATGGTACACATACTTCATGAATTCACATAGATCACATAATCATAATTCGTAACACATATAGGGATTATAAATCACATCACATGAAATCATATAGACACATAAGTCATGTAAGAGCATGTAATCATATATCGCACATTGGGCATGGATTAATTACGTGTCCTAAGTAAAATATTTTACCCAAAATCCTATTCTCCCTAACGTAATTACTCAACTATGTCTCTAATTAATTTTCTCTGCTCTTAATTATGCCGTAAATCCCGTAATTAAATTTTACGGGTCTTACAAAATTCCTCTGTCAGGCCCTGCTTCATATTGTCTCGAGCCATTCTAAAGACCTTCGCAAGTTCATTGTTTGTATCCATAATTTTATGAGCTCTGCAACTACAGATGCATCCAGTTTCTCTGAATTCTCCCTGGACATTGTAGTAATTCTGTTAGTAACCTTATTTGTAGTATAATAGATATACAACTGAGCAAACTTAGGGCGATCGCCATCTGCTGGAAGCAGTGATCCAATATTATGGTAGTTTTGACCATGAATTCTATAAACATAAGCACCTGTTCTTTGCTTGACGGAGGTGTCAACTTTTGCAGCCATTGATGAAAAAGCGATGTAGAATTATAAACTTTGATGTTTTGTCGAAAGGACTGTTCAGAAAACTTATTCAATAGATATTGCAGCGCATGCCTCAACGGTGGCAATTTGACCCTTCCCTGACTGCAGCAAATAGAAAAGACATAATTACGCGTCTGTACTTTGCTGTTGGTTGATTCAGCCTTCCACACTACTGCATCATAGAAACAACAGTGAACCGATTCTTCTGTATGATATTCTTACAGAACAACTGACCTAACACGTTCCTTATTCGCATACGCTGCAACGAACACTTTAAGCTTCAGACGATAAATAACATCCGGGATATACTAATATAGATAAGTCATTAATGAACCAAGACCATACCCGTGAGACGAAAATTTTGTTGCTATCCACCGATAAGTTATCATTCCTGAGACCGTTGCAGTCTGTTTGAGAAAACAATTCATTATCGGCACCAAAATCTAAAACATCTGAGTTAAAGGGCATCAAATTATTCAGAATTTACAGTGCCAACCTCTATCATCAAAAGGGCCTTTTAAAAAAATAGCCATTGACTCAGTCAATGTTAAAAAAATAGCCTCGTTGACGATTGTTTTTGGTCAATGGCCTTCATTAATTAACCTTTAACTATCTTCTTTAAACTTCGTTAATTAACAAAAAATAAAAGAAAAAGAAAAATAAATATACATACAGACATCTGTGTATATATAAAAAAAATGAAACCCCGTTTAAACGCACAGCAGCACGTAATAATTACTCCAACCACCCCAAATCGATCCATCCTTTCTTCTTCATCGTCTCTAAGAAACAATAGCCTCATTTTCGTCACTATGTCGAGCTCAAAGTCTGGAAACAAGTCTGGAAAGAAATACCCAGCTTTAACTCTTTACAGTAAGTTGTTTCGTTTTGAATTATGAATTGTAACCCTCTCAAAATTACGTGATTGGGTCGAACAGATGATGCTTGGCCATGAGAGTGTCTAATTTCCTGTTGGAAAGACGAAACTCGTGGTCATGCTTCATGTAACCCGCACATATACCTACAAGGGCCCCATGCATTAGATTTGGGGCCCCGCGCATAACTTCAGGGGCCGCGTGCGCTAGAGCACGGGGCCGCGCACGCTAAAGCACGAACCCGTGCATCAGTTCAGGGGTCCCGCGCATCTTTACACGGTCCCGGCACGCTGTGCCGCGCATCAGTGTAGGGGGCGTGCACACTGGAGCACGGGGCCGCGCGCTAGAGCACGGGACCCGCGCATCAATTCAGGGGCCCCGACGCTGGTGCTGGGGCCTCGCGCATCACGGTGGCCACGCACTGGGCATGGGTTTTCGAAACGCTCTTAGGGTTTTGCATGCTGTTAGGGCTTCAATTATGTCTCGAAATCACATTATCAAACACAAGCTGTTAGGGTTTTCGCAAGTGGTTATGTTTTTCGCAAGTAGGGCTTTAGTTCTAATAAATTTTACTAAATTTTACTTCTACTGCAGGCGGTAATCATGACGATCACTAATATTGTATTCCAAGTCGATGGTTAGTGGATAATTTGCGAGGACAATACCTCGAAGTTGTGTCCTCTTCCTAATCATAGTTGACAATCAATCTTGGTCGACGAGGATACATGCACGTTAGAAGACGTGAAGGATGAGATTGTGAAGGTATTGTCGCTACAGCGACAATACCAAACTCTCATTAAGCTATATGCCTAGCGTAGTTTATGATTTCCCACGACCCATCTACATCGAGAATGACTACGGTATGCGTGCGTACCTTGGATTTGGTGGTCCGCAGTCTAGGCCCGTGCTCCACGTTGAGGTTGTGTTATTTGTCAATGCCACACCACCACAAGCTCATCTCAATGAGGAATCAAATTTCAATGTCGGTCTAATAGAGCAGTGCGACGCAAATGAGAAAATCCATCTCGTGGAGTGTTACATGGGCGACACATCTAACTACCATTCGTACCATCTTTCTGAATGTGAGGGTTTTCAAGAAGATCAAATGGGACAGTGTGAAATCAAAATGAGAATGATGATGATTCGGCCGAACAACCCGATGAACATTATGCTTTGGAAAGTGACGGTGTCGACATCTCGGAGCACAACTCTCCACATGCGAACGATGGCACGTATGGATTTGGGGATGGTTCAAGTCTGTTCGGTGGTCAGGAATTTCGGGATAAGAAGGAAGTCAAGGACGTGATCACGAAAGTCGCCCTCGATGCGTGTTTCGAGTTCAAATTGGTCCGATCAAATAAAACCATGTAGGTAGGCACAAGCTACGGATGCACATAGCGAGTACGAGTTGCACATGATAAGGAGTTCCCTTTTTTTCTCAATACGAACATACTGCGGCAAGCACACATGCGGGATTTCCCATCGTTGCCGTAGACATCGACAAGGAAGTTCGTCAGTTGTATCCCAGGTTCTGTTGCAAAATTTCACTGGGCCAAAAGACATTCCGCAGCCCAAGTCAATCATGTCGATGATGCAGAATAGGGGAGTACAAGTCTCGTACTACAAGGCTTGGAAAGGCAAGCAACTAGCGTCAGACGATTTAGTCGGTAATGTTGGCTCTTTTTATTACCGAAAAGGATCAAAAGAAAGGGTTGAATATTTAAAACGTGAAAAACACCTTGAGTGCATGTTAGTGTGTGTATTTCTATGGAAAAGTTCAAGGTGACTTACCTTTTGATTTCTTTTGATGAACCCTAATTAGGGTAAGTTGGGGCTTTATATACCACAAGTATTTGATATATTAAGCCCAGTCCCAAACTTCTACGAAATATCATAAGTCATCCCAAACTACAACAACCCTTAAAATAAAGACATATAAACCCAAGATTACATAAATTGAAGGATGCTACAAAATATTCCTAACAATCTCCCTCTTAGCATGCATTTCGCTTTGGAGTCCTTTGTGTCTTCTTCTTCTTGGATTTCTCCACCACATAGACTGATTTCCTGAGTCCAAGTCTGAACTCGTATGATCGTAGAGTACTTCGTAAAGATATTCGATCTGAGATGATGTTGATCAGCTTCTCGTATTTCCCCTGGACTTCTGCTTCTTCGAACCTTAGTTTCTCCAGAACCTTCTAAGTTTGCTTCGAACGATCAGCAGTGTTCCATCGCTGATTTTGCAATCTCTGATGTTTTCATCAGCCTCTTTTCTCCCTTGTAGTTAATGTAGACCACTGATGGATCGTCGTCTTCATTGATTATGTGGCCTTCACCAAGACTTGGGTCGGGGACTTCGAATGATGGCTTCGTGAGATTCATCATCTTCATGTTGCTTTCCACCGCCATTTGAAGGTCGTGAGTAGTATTGAATTTGATTTGGCGCATCATGAATCGCTTAAGAGCGACCCACCTTTAAGTCTGGATTCTGAAGTGTTCCATGGAATCTGAAGCTTCCCAGTATCTGATCAACGTCTTCACCTCTGATGTAGGAGAGATCGCCTTCAGTCAGTTCTTCGACCGTTCCATCTTCTTGCTGCACTTTGTAGACAGGAAATTCATAGTGTAGACCTTTTTGGTCCAAATAATTATGAGAGTTTTGATTATTCCAAGTAATTATGTATTATAGAGGTACAATTTAGAAAACTCGATATGTATGATTTATGATGTTTAAGTATGTGAAAATATTCGATTAAGTGTTACAATATGATTTAAATCGTTAAGAAAATCGAATATGTGTGATCTTATGCTTAACTGGAATATTGATGTGATCACCTGGTTATGAACGTTTTCGTATGACTGGAATACCACTATTTGCTATATATATATGGAAAATATATTCTGTTAAGTGATATGTGAGTTGTACACATGATTGAGTTATTTTAGGAAAGAATATCACTGTGATCACCCGGATATGACTATGCTGTATATGGAAAAGATATTCTGATTGAGTGCTTAGATGTGATTGATCTATTTTAGGAAAGAATATTATGATATATCCGTTGAGTTCAATATTATTTGACTTTTAAATCAGTGAATCAATGATCTACCTTTCCTTATGCGACTTAGGATTTATATTTTGGAAAGTAATTAATTGATTGGACTTATATGTTGTAATATGCTGATTGAGTCTATTTATGGAATGTATTGAAATCAGATGAGAACACCATACATGGAAAGTATGCTTTGCATTATACTCGGTAAATCAAATCTTTCTCTGTGCGAATTGGCTATCATATTTTGGGAAAGAAATCAGTTGATTGAGCTTACCATTGATAATATGCTGAGTGGAATTATATATGGAATATGCTGACAAACGGATGAGATTACAGTGGAATGAAAGTTAATCTGTGGTATTTATGGTAAGTGATCATGCATGAACGTTGAACTTAATTGGGTTATTCTTGGCATGATTCTTTGAGTTAATGCATGTGATTATTGAGCTTTCTCTTGCATATTTTGTGCTTAACTTTCCTTGTGAAGTGTAGAAGCGATTATTGGTTCTATATAAAAGAAAACACTTCACGTTGATGGGTACACAACGAACAAACAAGCAAACGAATCCCTTAGAGTTTTTGAGCTGAAATTTGCGATTCATTCGTAGTTTGTGTTGAGCTTTCATTTGCGAATTCTGTACCCTTTGAGCGATCTTTAGCAACACCCTACCCTAAACCCTTGTCTTCGGACGTGTTGTCTCTACGGACGTGTTGAACGCACAAAGGAGCACGACTGGAGTCTTTCGCACGTGGATGGACGAATTTGGTGGATTCGGTGGCCCTTCGGTAGCAAGCTGCATCCAGTCGGGGAATTGGTTCCTGGGTTAACGACGTGGATCGAAACTTGGCGACGGCAGCCTAGGTGGAGGTCTAGTTTCCAAAGTACTTCGGTTGTGTAAGGGTCGATCATTTGTAACCATAACCGGTAATACTCAGTGATTGATTGGAACTCTTGGGGAGATCACACCCCAAGGACAGGATTATACCCCAGTTGGGGATATAACCTGTATAAAAATCACGTCTCACTACTTTCTGCTATTTACTTTCTGTGAGACAAACCCGGAACGCCTGCAAATAACTTGGTAATATTGTTGAAACGCTTTCTGAAAATAACGTGATATTTTGTGAAACAGGGTTAGGGAGATAATGTTGATACGCATACTGATTTCTAGGGACTAACGTACTCTGCAAATATCTTCTTAAAGAAAAGTATTTTTCAAAGAAGAACAAGCCAATATTTTTTATAGAGTAATTCACCACCCCTCTTAGGCATATTTTACACTTCACATAGAAATCAAGACGACCTCGCCGTACTCCCAGGACTGTGCTTATTCTGGCTTTTCCCTTCTCTTCTCTTGTAAGAGTATCAACATCAGTTCCTTTTCCTCTCCACACAAGCCCTCTACACAGAGAGAGCAGGTATTGTACGGCGGTTGGTCTCGGGAGATGAGTTAGGCCTCTTAGATCAAGCTCGTCTAACTTCTTGATCCTATCTTCCTTCCTCCAGATTCTCTTTCGTATCTCTTCTTGATATGGAGAAATCACTTTGACATTTTCCCATGGTAGCTTCTGTTCTTCTCCTATCTTCGACTTCGAGGGGGGGCACTCCTCATCGACGACAGCGTGTTTGAGAAGCTCGGGAAGTTCTGAAATATCATCTTCGTAGTCTTCACCTTCCTTGAGTTCATCATCGTCGATAAGGGCCAGGCTAACATTTGCCTTCATCAGGAAGTATCTCGCATTATCCAGTAAGCCCTTGGCCAAGGCTGGATGAATCGGCTTTGTTAACCAGTCGTCGTTGAAGATATATTTTTCTACCGTAGTGTGTGGATTGTAAAGTGTTTGTAGAATATTGATTGGTTCATTTGACTGAAGGGATAGAGTAGGTGAGGATGGGGGATCGGAGGAGGTTCTTAGATTTGTGAGACTAGGCAGTGACAGACTCATGGCTGGTGAGGAGGTCAGTTGGGTTGTTTTGGTAGTAGTTCGGGTAGATTTTGTGGTTTGGGTAGGTGTTTTGGTGACGGTTGGTTGCGGCTGTTGAGGTTGAGGCGATTTGTCTCGTTCCTTCTCCCCCTCGGGACGACCCTCACCTTCAGGTCGTCACGTGGTTGACGTGATTTTGTGCCTCGCCTGGGTTAGGTGATTTGAATGGAAGCTCGAGGCGTCTGAGGGCCTCCTCTTCATAATCTGTGAGCTTCGTTCGGTGCAGTGCGGAGTCTGGCCAGCAGGACTTCGATGAGTTCCATAATTGGAACGTTCCACAGGCCGCCATCAGAGCAGGAGATGGATGGGCATGAGAATGTGCTTCTTCGGCGACGGTGGCTTTGCCTTTGTCTCGCAAGGATATACCAATTGCCCTGTACACTTGGGTCATGATGGAGTCTTTGAGACCTTTCGCAAACTCAGCGAGGCGATCATTCAGCCTGGCCTCCGTCACGAATGGGGAAAATAACCTGGCGGAGTCACGAAGCCGTTTTGTCGTCACAACATCAGTAGAAGGTACTGATGTGCCGTCTGTTTGCACAGGACTTGAAGAACCAAGGCCACCGAGGCTCACCGTTGACATCAATGCTGAGATAGACTCAGATCGATGGCCCAAGTCCGTAGCTGCTGTGATGTTGACTACGTTGGGTCTTCCGCTCTGTTCCGTACTAGACTCTAGTACGAAGACGTTTTGGAGCGTTCGGTCTAGATCACTAAGATCTAGAGGTGCAGAAACAAGAGTAAGTGTCCTAGAAAATGGAAAATTAAGGATAGTGAGGGCACTAGACTAGTCGTGACCAAGGAAAGTGCTGTTTGAGGCTGACGACTGCTTGATATATCTACCCCCTCCGAGCGAGGTGGTGATGGACGACGAGGCACCTCGTGTGTATCTGAAACAATCATCTGTTGGGAGATGATTGAGTGGCTAGGGAGGGTAGTTTGTGCGATTGGACCCGATGTCGTGACTTCTACTCGGGGGAAGACAAAGTCGTCCCCTGCACCTATTGGCTCGGTCCGGCTTATTTGTGGACTAGTGGACTGAGGAAGACGGTCGTGTTTGTGTTTTGTACGCCGTTCCTGTTGACTGCTTATGTCATCCCCTTTGGATTTTCTCTTTTGTTTTGGCTTTGGGGATGAAGAGCTTCCTAGACCTATATTTGGCTGTGAGGGTTGGCTTGTCCCTGGTTAGGTTCAACTGGGATGTGTTGAACCATGGGAACATCATCGAGGTTGTTGGCTCGAAGGTATTTTAGGAGCTCCGGGTCTGTTTGATCAAGGAGTTGGAGTAGATAATCTGGTAGGATCATGGCCTCCTGATCGATGCTCTTTGTTGATTGTATTTGATGAGCTTCGGAGTTTGATAGCCCTCGGTCCTGTGTCGGCGCTCTATTTCGGGATGAAGATCCACGAAGTGTTGGACGATGATAAGGAGCCACCGTAGGTAAGGAAATACTGGCTTCATGGATCCAAGACCCCGCCTTCGTAATTGATCAAGGATGTCCGTCCAGAGCAGTTGTGCGACATCAATTTTTGTTGAAGACGATCCCATGGAAGATCAGCATGATGTTGCGATTGCACCGGTCGGACCGAGCGTGCTTCGGAGAAAGGCATTTGTTGATGATCAGAAGGAGGGTCCGCCAAGGTCCAGGGATATCTTTTTCCGTGAAGTCAGGGAGGTGAATGGAGTTTTGGGCGTTAGGTTTGTGGTCCATGAATAGGAAGTCTCTGATCAGGTCATCGTTAGAGGGATGAGTATCATATAGTGGTGAGTATTGTAGGTTTAGTAGGGAGCGAATAATTGTTGGGGTAAAAACGACAACGGATTAGACTGTAAAGAAAATGATTCTTTACATTTTGTATATACATATATTCTATATCTAATTCTAATTCTTTACATTTTGTATATACATCTTCTAATTCTAATTCTAAGATTAGACTGTAAAGAAAAGGATTCTTTTTCTAATTCTAATACATTTTGTATATACATATATTCTATATCTATAGTTTCCTAAAAATAGAGTTTCCTAAAAATGAATGCTTCCGTGCACTGCAATTTGAATCGATCTCCATTGATTCCTCGTTACTGCTGCTTTGAACAGTAATAGGTAGGGAAGACAGGATTTGAACCCGTGACATTTTGTACCCAAAACAAACGCGCTACCAAGCTGCGCCACATCCCTTCAATTATTCTATAGTGTCATTGTAGAGAATTCCTGTCTTGTTTTCCACATCCCCATTTTCTCCATTGCGAAGGACAACTTTTCTGCCCATTTCGCCCTTATGGGGAATTCTCCGAAGAGAAAATAGATTATGGGAGTGTGTGACTTGAACTATTGATTAGTCTGTGTAGATATATGTCTGCCACATTGGAATTCACAACCAAATGTGTCTTTGTTCCAGCCACTGTGTAAACCCCAATAACAAAAAGAAAATACGTTTTTTCTTCATATCCCTTTGGTGTTTTTGGGTTATTTGTTGGGTTCTGAAGACTGGCCCAGAATTGTTGTACGTATACTTCTGGGACACACTCGGTGATATTGAGGGTTGTTTTCAGAGGGTGGTTTGCTAGGATTTTAACAATGATAGAATCTGGGCACGAGGTGTTGTCAAAGTCTAGTTGGAGGTTGTTGGGTGTTCTCTGTGCCCAGTCCTTTGAAGCAAAAATATCATCAATTGGTCACGCCATTTTGGTAATTCTATAGCATAAGATTAATTGGTTAGTGAATAATCGTGTAATGCATCAAATTGAAAGACATGAAAGACGAAATGTTGTTACACTTTAGGACTTAGAAGAAAAATTTCATAAGTTCAAATTGTGAAAATTGAATCGGCCGATACGAAATAGCATTGTAAAATTTAACAATCAATTGACGAGCTCTTCAATCGGATGATTTGAATTTAAAGAACAATTTGATGTAAGTTTCGGGTAAGGGGTGTTCAATCGATCGATCCAAATAATAGTTCTTTTATATTTCGGTTTCGATCGAAACAGCGGCATAGTACGTTTTAAATCATGTTATAATTAAAAGACAGTTTCGGCCGAAAGTCCTGAGTCGGACGATATAAATCATAATAAAATTATAACAGCTAGTTTCGGCCGAAAGTACTGAGTCGGACGATTTAAATCATGGTATAATTAAAATACAGTATCGGCCGATTGAGATGTTGAAATCAAATTATGAAAGAGTTTCGGGCAATTTCTGTCATTTGGGCGAATGGAATTCAATAGAAACACAATTTGGGTGCGATTCGGGCGAACTGAGTTCAAGCCCTAATCTGCGAATCCTGCAAAAAAAAAAGAACGATATCAGTTAAAACTTGCATATTGAGTATTTTCCTTACCGATAAGAAGTGTTGAATTGCAAAAATAGTGAAAGAAACAGGATTTGTGAGGGAACGTGATGAGATTTGGGTGCGATTGCAAAGATTTTGAAAGTAAATTTGGGAGAATCGATGAGGAAAGACTAAGTTTCGGGCGAAATACTATATATATATAGGATGAGTTTCGATCAAAGTGGTTTCGGGCGAGTTTCAGTTTCGCCGATGAAAATTACAAAGGGGTTAACATTTTAGTTTCGATCGAATTGAATTAGTTTCGGGCGATGATCTGTTTCGCCATGTAAAATTATAAAAGGGTTTAACACTTTAAGTTTCGATCGAAACGAGTTTCGGGCGATAGTCAGTTTTGCCGAAAAAAGATTTTAAATATTTGAATATTTTAGTTTCGATCGAATTTGAACGGGTTTCGGGCGATAGTCAGTTTCGCCGAGAAACGATTTTAAATATTTGAATATTCCAGTTTCGATCGAATTTGAGTAAAAGAATTTGGACTTAAGATTAATGGAAATGACTATCTCAACATTTTATCCTACAATTCGATTTGAAAGAGATTTGATGAAAGATTATAGAAACTCCCCCTTAATTTGTGCAACGTGTTCAAAGACTCCCCCTAGATTAGTGCATAATTTTTCAAGACTCCCCCTAGATATGATAGTAGGATTTTCAGCATACACATGAAAACATATACAGAAAAATTGATTGACCTATTTACACAATATCAGGTTCATGTAGGGACAATCGATCATGTCTTACGGTTCAACATGTCTAACCTAGATACCAAGAATTGGAATCGCTTTTCATCCAATGCCTTAGTGAATAAGTCAGCAAGTTGAAGATCTGTGTGAACAAAATGCATTTCGATTGTACCTTGTTCTACATGTTCCTTGATAAAGTGATATCTAATGTCTATATGTTTTGTGCGTGAGTGATGTACTGGATTACTTGTTATAGCTATAGCACTTTTTGAGTCACTAAAAATGGGAATACGATTTAACGTTATGCCAAAATCTCGTAGTTGGGTTCTCATCCACTAAATTTGTGAACAACTCGCAGCAGCGACATATTCCGCCTCTACTGTCGAAGTTGAGACACAATTTTATTTTCGAGACGACCAGCTTACGAGTTTACCCCCGACGGATCCAGAGGTGCTCTTTTTGTCCAGCTTGCATCCCGCGTAATCGGCGTCTGTGTATCCTGCGAGTTCGAAGTCTCACTCCATTGGGTACCATAGACTTAGATTCGGAGTTCCCTTGAGGTATTTGACAATTCTCTTGACGGCGAGCTTGTGAGACTCCTTTGGATCAACTTGAAAGCGAGCACAAAGACATGTGGCGAATCGTTTGGTTAACAGATTTTCCTGATGAATCTGCATCAAGTTTGCATGAGGTGGACATGGGAGTGTTGGCAGCATTTGAGTTGTCCAAGTTCTACTTCTTGAGTATGTCGTGAATGTACTTGGATTGACTGATGTAGATTCCATCGTGAAGCTGCTTAACCTGGAGGCCTAAGAAGAAGCTTAGTTCGCCCGTCATACTCATTTCGAATTTCTACTTAATTAGGTCTCTAAAGTTCCTGCACATTCTTGAGTCTGTCGAGCCGAAGATGATGTCGTCGACGTAAATCTGTACCAGCATAATATCAGAGCCGTCCTTCTTGATAAAGAGAGTCGTATCGATCTTCCCTTTTGTGAGGTCGGAGGAGATGAGAAAATCCGAGAGGACCTCGTACCAGGCTCTGGGAGCTTGTTTAAGTCCATAGAGAGCTTTATCGCGTCTGTAGACGTGGTCTGGGAGTTGTTCGCTCACAAAACCTTCAGGCTGAGATACAAAGACTTCTTCCTTCAGAATTCCGTTGAGGAATGCAGTTTTGACATCCATCTGGTAGACTGTGAAGTCTTGTGTGCAGCGAAAGCTAAGAAAATCCTGATGGCTTCAATTCTTGCGACTGGAGCATATGTCTCATCATAGTCGATTCCTTCCTGTTGATTGTATCCTTTTGAAACCAGCCTGGCTTTATTTCGGATAACAACTCCTTGCTCGTCCTTTTTGTTCTTAAACACCCATTTAGTCCCTATGATAGTTTTCCCAGCCGGTCTAGGTACTAGGTTCCAGACTTTCAACCTTTCAAACTGATGATTTCCTCCTGCATTGCGATTATCCAATCTGGGTCGGCGTGCTTCAACTATTTTGCTGGGCTCCTTTTGACTGAGAAAGCAAGAATAGAGGCTTTCATTTATCATTGATGCTCGAGTTGTTACACCAGTGGAAGGGTCCCCAATTATTTGTGAGTTTGGGTGTACTCGGGTCCACTTTCTTGTATTAGGTTGTGATGATCCAGCTGCATTTGTATCATGTATTGCTTCTTCACTTTGATCAGCCTGATGTTCCGTTTCTTCTCCCGGTTGAGGTAGTACTGACTCTCTTGAAGAAATTTCTATTATCGAATCAGAGGGCTGAGGTGTTTCAGTGACTGAGCTGGAGATGATCTCAGTATCGGTTGGGAGTTCACTGTCGTCATCAATGTGAAGATTTTCCATCGTAGCAGGGGAATTGTCATTGCTAGTCTCTGCAGAATCATTATTTCCTGGTGCTACATAAGTTCTTGGAGCAGTGGGTGGCGACGGCCTAGAGAAGAGATCCTCGAATAAGAGATCGAGTTCCATGTCGCTCAATGTATTGGATTTTGAAGGGTCGCCCACGGAGGAGGTGCTTGGTTGATCCTTTGCCAACTCTCGTAGAAGTCCGGGTTTTGGACTGATTTGTGCAGAAGCTACTCTGTCTACTTCATCAAACGTTACGTTAATGCTTTCCATAACCGATGTTTTCTCCTTGAGGTATACTCGATAGGCTTTGAAAGTTGTCGAGTATCCCATCAGTATTCCTTCAAATGCTTTTGGGTCGAGTTTGCCTCTATCTTCACGATCGTTTGCTACGTAGCACTTGCATCCAAAGACTCTCAGGAAAGAGACGTCCGGCACTCTGCGATTTATCAACTCGTACGGAGTCCTATTGAACCTCTTGTGAAGGGAGCCACGATTTTGAGTGAAACAGGCTGTGTTCATTGCGTCGGCCCACAAGAAGTGAGGTAGTCCAGAGTGATTAAGAAGTGTACGAGTTTCTTCAATTAAGCTTCTGTTCTTGCGCTCAACTACACCATTTTGTTGAGGTGTTTTTGCCGCTGCGAACTGTTGGGTGATTCCAAGTGATGCGTAGAAGTCACTGAGTTTTTTGTTCTTGAATTCTGTCCCATTGTCAGTTCTGATGATTTGGACACTTAGCTGGTAGAGGTTTTGTGCGGTTTTGATACTCAATGATTAGACCTGGAGTTTCGTCCTTGGTTCTGAGAAATTTGGTCCATGTGTAGCGCGAGAAATCATCCACAATAACCAACACATATCTTCGCCCATTGATGGTCTGAGTGTGCATAGGTCCACATAGATCCATGTGAATGAGTTTGAGAGGTTTGGAAGTTGAGGCTATATGTTTGGTCCGGTGAGATGCTTTCCTTATCTTTCCCACTCACACGCCGAGCAGAGATGCTCTTTGTGATATCTGAACGAGGGAAGTCCTTTGACCAAGTTTTCTGATCGCAATTTGTTAAGGTCTTTGAAATTGAGATGGGAGAGTCGCTGATGCCAGAGATCGTTCTGATGTAGAGAGGCACGGGAGATGAGGCACGTCGGTCGGACAGTTTTGAGGTCAATGGAGTAGAGATTTGTCTTTTTGTGGCCAGTGAGTAGATCTCTTCCATTGTTATCAGTGACGCTACATTTTTTGGTCTCGAAGTTCACCTTGTAGCCTTTGTCAGAGAAACGTCCAATGCTGAATAAATTGTAGCTCAGTCCTCGACGTAGGAGACCCCTTTGATGGTCAGCCTGTCATGGATGAGATCATGCATGCCTAACATGGGTGCAGATTGACCGTTTCCGAAGTAGACCTTCCCGAGAAATCCCTTAGAGAAGTTGCTCAACAGCTTTTTGTTTCCAGTCATGTGTGAGGAGCAACCTGAATCTAAGTACCACACATGACGGACCTGCAAATAGAATCAAGTAAGCTTAGGTACCCATTTATAGATGGGCACTTCTTTGATAGCAGGTGTAGAAGCTAATGTATTTGTTGCTAGATTAAATTCTTTGCTGGATTGTTGGATAACTGGTTTAAACCCAAGCATGACAATTTTCTATGGGGTGCAGCTGGGATTTCGGAATCCAAATTTGATTTTGACTTAATTTCTTGTTCTGCATGGTCTTGGAGGTGGTGTGTTTCTTTCTCTTAGATTTGATAGTATGAATGGTGAGTGTGGAGAATATGTCCTTAGAATGAGCGCTATGCGACGTGGAAGCGTTCTTACTAAAATGATTGTCATGAGAATGTGAAGATACATCATTGTTTACATGACAATATTTTGATTTCTGGGCATAAAACAACGAAAAACGATCTGCGACATAAGAAGTCACTTTTGGAAATGCAGAAGATTTGGAAACATGAGAAGAAAGGTTCGAGACTGGTCTCTTCTTCTAATCAGGGACTGTTGTCTTCTTTGCTGAGCCAGATCGAACCTTCTTCGCTTCCTCAGATCTCACGCCTTTGTCTGTGGGTACATGTGATACAAAGTTACTGTGAGATAAAGGAATTTTCCTCGTAGTTTGCTTGCATTTATATGTAGAGGATTCTGGAACAGGTCGGGAGGTGGAGGGTTTGCAAGCATCGGGAAAGTTTTCAAGAGTATAAATTTTGCTTAACAAAATAGTTTTCTCTTCTTCGTGGGCTTTCTTTTCTGATTCTAGGGAGGCTGTCAAGGCTCCGATTTTGCGAATAATTTTTCTGTACGTAAAGTTAGGATTTTAAAATTAGGGTTTTAAGGGAGCAAATTTAGATAAGAACAACTCGCGTTATGTTAGTGAGTAGGGACACATGCCCAGTGGACCATAATTTCCGAATACATGCCAATTTCATAGGATAGATGCAGGAAAAAATGCACATTTTTTTTGTGATTTGATGTAGAAATTCTTGTAGTGTCTTCACTCGGTCCTTTCAGGTTGATTTCTTCGTCGACCATTGGCTACTTTGAGGATTTTTGCATTGGAATTCATCTTTGTTATCAAAGTTTTTATCGGAATTGTAGAAAACTTCTTCTTCTCTACTGTTATCACTCTCGTCGACTTCGAAGGTCTTTCCAACGGATTTTCCATACTGCGTCGATTTTTGCACTAGACTCGTAGATTTGAGACGATTTGATCTTCGAAGAATTGAGTCTGAGCTTGCTCTTCCGCAGCGTGAGGTTGAACCCTAACAGTGTGCATAAATGGAATTACGCAGTCAGCGAAAAAATCAAAGTTGAAGATATTTACCAGACATAGTTTCGCAAAATATTTTCAACAATCAATTATGTAAATCTAAAACAACAGCTAACCCTTTGTACAAGAATTGAAATGAAATCCATGCTACTGGAGCTAGGTTTCCCCAATTCTCGCTGATGAACTTGTATTCATTTTGTTCGTAGGTATAATTGTACAAATTTGGGGGCGATTAACTACAGTTAAATTGTGGCTACGAATCGCGAAATAGCTATGACATACTCGTGCAACTAAGAGTCAAAATAAAACACGGTGTAAAGAGAACTCAATGAAAAAAATGTAGCTGCTTACCTCAACGCCAGAGGCGACATTTCTGTTGCTCTTCCTTCCCATTTGTTGTTGCTTTCTCCCCAAATACGCAGGCACTCCCTATGAAAATTAGACGCTGTAAGCCAAAATGTATTTGCTTTTATAAGCGTTGCTTATTTTTATTTCCGAAGAAAGTAACTGACAAAAGCTTTGCAAAATAATATCAACTGTCCACTTAATATTTTATTGATGATTGTATTTCAATATTATGGGTCGATTAACTTGATTCCATTATCATTTTCGAGTAATTGCAAACAATTTATTTCTTATAATATCCTAATATTGCACGTCCATAACACGTGGACTAAGTTTTATTTGTTAATCAAGAGAATAGTGTGGTAGAGAATGGTATAAGTACTCATTAAAGGGAAAATCCGTTCATATGTTCGAATTTTAAGTTGCTGACCTAAAATCAAAAAACAAAGAGTCGACAATACTCGATTGAAGAAATATTATTTGTAGTTAATTGCGACCTATCCAAATATGCGTATTAATATGTTGTCTTCAGCCGTATATGAAAAGACACTACACGAAATCTTGCCTCTAGTACGTGTTCATACCACCAAATCACACAATGAGTTCTTCACTAACAAATAGCGAAAGAAATGGCTTACGATACAAAGAACACAAATGCAAATGTGGCAGGGAATATGATATTGAGATCGTGGGACCGACGAACAAAAGAGAAGGTAAATTATTTTGTATTTGCAAGAGTGGTATACTGCGATTTTTTCTTGTGGCTGAATCCAATAGACGTCAATATTCATGACGACGAAGCAATATCAGACTCGGAAATGTTTCTACCAAAGAGATGTAATATTCAAGCTGAACATATCGGAGACTTGTTTCCCATATGCGATGATCTCGAAAAATAGCGTCACTCGAGAAGACGATAAAAATGATGAAATTCAACTTGGCCGGTGCTTTGATTGTTTTATGCGGAATATTATGCACGTAGTCAGTGTATGTTTCAAGGGCTCGCCACATGACGTTTCATTTGTTTATGTATATGTGCAATCTACAACCGTGTCGAACTTGTACTGTTGAAAAAACCAATTATCCTATATGATGTTAGGAAACATGGAGGCCCCACAAATAGAGCAAAACAGATACGTATAGAATAAACACAGGAAATCATCAGTCTTTCAGCATTTTTGATGAAACAGTTCCAAAGAACAACCCAAAACAATTCGAACAATTACGTCAAAAACACTACCGACACGCATCAAAGACCGACAGATGCTCTTTCATTCCAAGGAGGCCAATGCCAGTATCTGTAGAAAACAGAGGCTGTAAAATACTGGCGAAACTCCTTTATCTGAGAAGGAACTTGTGGAGTTTATCCCTGCGAAACATCATGGAGAATGCATTCCTGAGTACATGAACACCACAATCTCCCCTGCATAAAACAAACAAATACATATTCAGCCACATTACCCATTCCCTGCTGAGGAGTTCTTCTGTCCCTGCCAACTTTAAACTTGAACTTAGAATTCACAACCCCGATGGCCTTTAGGGCCAACGTAATCACATCAACAGCATTTCCCAATGATGAACGTATGATATGCATATCACGGTCATAATCAATGCTCGAATCGATAATAGCAAAGGTGCTTTGTTCAGGGACAGCAGCACAAAGAACCCAATGCTGGTCATTCACATTGAGCGGCATGACAATAATTCTAGCATTCTTCCAGCTACACGACGGCCAAGAAGCAAATTGTCCCATCATAAATGGCATAACATCATTCAAGTTGGCCACCCCGTCTTTCATCGGTAACTTTTTCACAAATTGACTGAATGTCGTACTCATAAATGCAGTTTCCTTCATCGGAGCAAACACAGGCTTTGCGTTTCGATGAAACCTTGCAGGCATTCATCAATATGCTGCAATATTTACTGAGATTGGCTGAACTTCTTAATCGTTTCATTCATAACGCTGATTTGATTTCAACAGACGGCAGAAGTTTCTCCATGGGCTTAATTTTCTGATCAACCTCTCCTCTTGCACATGAATGCTGTCAGCTGCTTCTATGTTCGAGAGCCTCTCATTAACTTCAATGAAAGACGATTCCATCTGTTGTTTTATGCACAAAACCTGCTCAGTATGATAATCAACCATATTCCACACACCGGTGACCTCATTCAAGATGTCAGCAACTCCTGGAATGATTTATTCACAAGCAACGCCTTGACTAGATTGAACTCCAACTCTACCTCTATCCGGAATGTCGATATCGTAAGCAAAACTTGTAGCAACATCTGGTACAATCGTCTCCTCGACAGCCACATGCGGATGACTTGTTATTATATCCTCATTATTTTCGCCAGGATCATCAGAAGAGAACTCAACAGTCTGCGTTATCTGGGACCCTCTGCAGTGACTATTGTCACTCAACCGTTCATTCAACATAGGATGCTCAGTCATCGTCTGTTCTGCCTGTTACAGCATGTCTTTTCATCCGAGCATCGGCCATCAGGGTCTCGAACTTCCAAATCACTTCCTTCCATTTGACTTCTCAGAACAGTAGACTCACTCTGCTCATTGGACAGTGGATGCAGACTTGCATTCATAGTAGCCGGCGCACCGCTGTCTTTCATAACTACATCTGAACTGAAACATTGATGAACACTTCGAGGCGTTTTGGATCCCTCTCTTTCAAATTGCATGCCGCTCCCACCATCCTGTGCATGCTCAATGCATAGTTGTTTGCTTCGAGTTATCGGGTCGTCCCGCCCGCCGTCATCATAACACAACGTATTGTCACACCTAGGTACACAAGTAACTTCTCCCATTTCCAACTGCAAGAGAATAACTGGAGATGCCACCTGATCACCACCAAAAGCTCCACTCTTGTAACACATATTTTTCCTCTTCATTGCCGGTCGTAGGTCAGCCAGCATTTCGTACAAAGTTTTTGTCACCCAATCACCGTCATCGGATTCACTCGATGAAACACCGGAAAATACAGCCCTTGATTGTGCGTACTGATCACCGCCATAGTCAGGCTGATGCTCTTGAGGAGATTGTTCAGCAGTCTCATGCACAACCTGTTTATTCAACGAACATCCATTGTCATCGTCAGAAACAAACTGTGAGGATGATCCAGTTTTGGTAGACGACAACAGACTAATGTGCACAGGAGACTGTAAAGAAACATTCTTCTTAGATTTCTTCAACCGTTGAGAGGACCTGCTCCCAACGGTTGCTTTCTCAGATTTCTCTTGGTTGCGATGAATCGTGCGGCCCATAGTTGTTTGCCAGGCAGACACTCAGAAATATTTGCTTGAGCAGTTTCACCTACCACATGCTGCTCATCACCAACCTCTAGATTAGACTTAACAGATGGCATACACACGACTGCGACACCATTTAATAAGTAACTTGTTATCCACTCATAACACCAGAAGTGCAAATCTGTTCAAAAGTACTTCTTGTAAAGAACCCTGTCGTGCTCATCTGCTGTAGGCTGCAAGAGACCTCTCTGGAATCCAAACTTCAAAACACCCCAGTTACTTCATCCATGTTAGGAGAAGCCTTAGTATTCCACTGAGTTGTCTTCCACAAACACATGCGAGGAACCACTCGTCCTGGCCCATCCAAAGTAGTAGCAAAGTGTTGTGCAATTCCAGGTGTGCATTCATATGCAAGAACCTGTGCAATACAAAATCGAACACACGTATGTCATTCGATTCAATACAATAAAAAGAGTTTAGGAACCGTATATTTAACAAACATATACACAGAATTCACGTATAATATAACAACTAATTTATTATACCTGCAAAGGATGCACGAATCCACCAAGCGTCAGTCATTTATACTTATTAGCCCCATCTGATGTACTCCTAACTACGCGTTCAAATACGTCCTTTTTCAGCGATCTTAGAGCGCATGCGTACGCAACAGTTCCCCACAGATAGTTGTTGAATCTGTCAAAGTCCTCCACAAAAGAAAAAATTTCCGGTATGACTATGACATTTTTTCGAGAACTTCGTTGTTCCAACACCCCAACAACAAATACGACGCAAGCTAATTTCAACTTTTCAACATTAACCCTGTTGGGCGAACTTCTCTTGAATTTTGATAACCGGTCACGAACGTCATCTAGATGTATGATACTCTTTCTAGGAAAGTGTCTCAAAACAAACTCGTTGTCATCAGAAATTTCAGAAACAGCAGAAAATTTCATACCCATTAATAAGCAGTATTCCAAACGTGAGAATCGAATGGGCGATTTGTCAACAATCATCCACAGATCATCTGATTCAATCACTGCAATCAGCGACTTCATCAAATACCAAATAAGGTGCCCCGATATGCAGAATTGGTCGGTACACTTAATAAGGTCTCCAAATTGGGTCCTAGAAACCAGCTCTTCAAGTTCCTTCTTGTTCAATGTATTGACAATGAGCTGACTAATAGACTGATAATCAGAGCACAACGTCAGCTTGCAGGGAACAAACACGTCCGGAGGAATTTGAGTGTCAAGAACCTCCTGAGTAGACAACAACATGCATACATTAACAAACCTGGAGAAAGTCGCATACATGCACACACACACAGCGTAAAAACACAACCATCAAAACTGAGGAACCATAAGGCAAAACTAACCCTTATAACTATGGCATTAACATTAGCTTCGCAGGACGTCATCTTCGATCCTTTGGGATGTGAATTCGCTACTTTTTTGTTGGAAGAGGACAACCGTGAATGGCAATGAGCTTGTCCCGCACTTATTAGTCAAGAAGCATTTAATAAAGAGCTCAATTTATTTTCAATTTGGGTGTAAATTGAATTTTCTGTTTACATTGACAAAAATAGCCCCTAGCAATGACTAACATACTAATAACGGACTTTAATTAATCAGTCAAACCATGTAATGGAAATACAATTAATTCTATTGGAGACCTACTGTTCATGCAATTACACAATCTAACATATTTCGCATATTACACGATAGTGAGGAACCTCATTGGGATACATAATTACAGGAACACAAAGTATATAGACAACAGACGTCGATCAAAAAACGAACCCACACAATTCTCACGACATTAATGGTATACAGGATAAGCAAAGCCATTATTATCAGCCGCCATCGCTGATAAAAGTCCCACAGTAATTGTAAGAACTGTCACATCGTAAAGCAATACCACAGTGAAATTTCAATGCTAAAGATCCTTGCAATACCACGAATAGCATATGAATCACCGGGATACGATCCTTAATACAGGCAGGAGCCACGACCTCTCCCCCCACCCCACCACACAAAACAAAACCAAAATATAACAAATATCATAGGAAAAATGAAAACAATAACAGGCTTTACAAACCTCTACATGGCAGCTAATCATTCAATATATGAAGTGCCCATTAAATCAAATGAAGCTAAATAGCTGCATTTGGATTGTCATACAAACTCAACCGAACATTTACCAACACAAGACTGTACATAATCTATTAATCAAACAAATAATACTGACTATTGTCTTATAGGTCAAAGTATATAAGATAATGGAAACCACGGCCCAAAAAGTATAGTTAATAGTACCGGATGAAACAACATGCCATGCACTACTGCCATAACCAAAAAACACCAAACATCCAATTGCGCAAGACCGAACGGAAATCCGTCAATCAAACGAATAATTATACCGCAACTGTTACACAATTCGATAGGTAAACGATAGTCACTTGCAACATATTAAGTTCTTGCTAACCAACAAACCCAAATCAGAGAAATAGCCTTGGAAGAGATAATTGAAAACATTCTAAGACTTATAAGTTAAAGACGGGCATATAGGCTTAATTAGGTGCACTAATGCCATAACCAAAAAACACAAAATATCCATTTGCGCAAGACCGAACAGAAACCTGTCGATCAAACAAATAATTATACCGCAACTGTTTCACAATTCAATAGGTAATAGTTACTTGCAACATTTACGGTCTTGCTAACCAAAAACCCAAATCAGAGAAGTAGCCTTGGAATAAATAATTGAAACTACTCTACGATTCATTAGTTAAAGGCGGGCATATAAGCTTAATCGGGTGCACGCCATAACCAGAAAACACCAAACACCCATTTGCGCAAGACCGAATAGAAATTCATCAATTAAACGAATAATTATACCGCAACTTTTTTCACAGTTCGAAAGCCAGACGATAGTTACTTGCAACAATTATGTTCTTGATAACCAAAAACCCAAACCAGAGGTAGCCTTGGAAGGAATAATTGAAAACACTCACCACTGCCGCCGTCCATGTCGTGCGCGATGTCGCCACGCCCATCAGGAACCGAAGCAAATTCCAATATATTTGTGGGGCCCTCGATGCAAGCAAGCACACCAGGGCGAGTCTTATCACAAACCAAGTCGTCTTCTCGCCCACAAACATCCCCGCCACTAACAAAAACTCCCTCACGTTTCACAGGGTTTCCAGAGCCCTCAGGCCCATAAACAACGACAGAATTGGTCACGACGACATCAAGAAGATTAGCAACCAAACTAACTGGCAAAAGACTGGAATCACGCGGAACATCAGGGTGCGTACCAACCTACACAGACAAAATAGAGAACCATTAATAAGATAACTGGATTTGGTTTCACGCCGGACATCAATATACGACCGAAAAAGCAGAATAAACAAAATCAGACCAGAGACACGGCAGAGGTGGCCGGAATACATTCTTCGAACATACGGTAAACCCTAAAGCTCCGATACATGCTCCGGAAGTTAAATGGTTTAACCTTTACGTAGAACTTAAAGGTCTTGCCAACCAAACCCAATATACAGCCCGGCACATTGCCGACACCCAGGTCATCAATGGATTGTGTTTCATCCTGCTACGCATCAAAAAAACAAACCAGGCCAAAGAAATGCAAAGAAACATAAATGAACGCACAAGGACACAGCGACGGAGCGTAGGGGTCACCAATTCTTTAGTAGTCGTGCATGTAATCTTCCGGCCAGGACCATCAAAAATCACAAACGTTGCAGTATCAGTACCATCCTCAACGACAACTTCTATGCGAAATCTGTTATTAGCAGGTAGAAGAACGTTACGCACAATACGACATTGTCAAATGAGGTGACTAATGAGATTTAATACCGCAGAATGCCAACTGCATTAGCATCGGAACACCTCCCACAATTCAGAGCCACCCCAGATTTGTCAAGCTTACTCGAACATCTAGAACACGATATATAATACCAACCATTCTTACCCAAAACCTCTCTAATCCTAGCAATGCAGACAAAATCCATAATCTGTAGACAAATTGTCGGCATAAATATCATGACACATTTGAGAAAATACATTGTAAATATATCGATTGCACCTGCTCGGCTTCTCTATATAAAAATTCATGAATTGCCGAAATAGGGGACACACGGATCTCAGCCCGAACCGTAGTCTGGAAACCGGTCTGCGGTCGTTCATTAGCGCCCAACCTGTAATGCGTAAACATCCAAACGCGAACGACCGAGGAGTAAAAGACACTACAGACACAACCAACCTCTTCCGAAGCACGTAGACATCATCAACCTCACAGTTAAGGTACAACATCGACGAAGTCGTTGTATTCAAATATAGATTACCTGCATGATGATATTTATTAAGACGATGCAAAAACCAGACAAAACTGCGAAGTACCATATACCTCCAAAATATTTGGGATTAACACCCGTTATGATGAAAATGACATTTTGGTTACCAGCAGACCGAATATCATTACAAAACTCAAGCGCCTTCTCAGCCCAAACAGTGACAAAAGCATCTTTAAAACTGCATAAAACCACGCATTAAAATGAGATGGTTCATAAACAAAACCAGTATTCAATATAAAAAAACACAATATGAAGCATATACCCTTCCAAAATGACCTTGAGAACAGCCCTCATCGTGCTGCCGTTATCACCAACTTCTGGCTCAACTACTTGCGTAAGCGAGCCAGTCACATCTACAAAAATACGTAGGGATAACTTGATACCATTGAAGAGGATATTATAAAAGTCTCGCAGCACGTCGCAACCATACCAGGCAACTCCTTATTACGACCAGCTAAGTTAACGAATGCATCGAAAGAGCGGAAGCGAAACTTGTGCAGGCTATAGAATAAGAATCTCCGGAAACCACACCCATGGTAGTATGCTCATTGAACCCCATCATGTAACGATGATCAGTGATATGGTAGTTAGGAGGTGTGACACCCCGCTGTCTACTACTATTTTCTTACACTAACTTACTTGACTAAATAAAATATAACAGATATTACATATGAAACATCGATAGAATTTTTCGATTTTACAAAACACACCACACCCAACTATTTTACAATACAAACATTGTTCAGATTTTACATACGATATAAACTTATTTTACAAAAACACAACATAATTAAACATAACGCCCGCCGCACAGGTCGCATCCATGTACACACCACCCTCAAAAGTCACCGGAAGTTCCAGAGGACCAGCTTCACTATCTAAGCGTTCACATACCGTGTTCGCTGCGTCTACAACACATAAAAATATGGGATGAGCTATAAAGCTCAGTAAGTAGGAATATGCATGTATGCACGTGCCAAAATAGCAAAGGCATCCGCGCCAATGCTTTCTAATACTGTCCTCACATCATACTCATTCGTTTCTCATTTTCATCAGGGCCCCATAGCTACTTACTAACCGCACCATCATATCATGAGCTCAAATCCTATACGGATAAAAATACGATTGTGGCCCACTCTGGCTAGGATAAGATTAGGGTTTATCTCCAATCTTATCATTCACCAGGTCGCCCCTCTATCACGTCACTTTCCTGGCACTATAGTTCATACTATGTGCCTTCCCATTACCTAAATAATTTAGGTAAATATATTCGACGGTCTTACCCCAATCATGGTGCCTTTGTAGAAGTAGCTATTGAAGATATAAATGTGCCTAAGAGGTGGGGGGTGAATTAGGCCTATAGAAATGTTTGCTTCTTTTCACAAATTCTAAGTGTAGTGACTTGGATATGCCTATTGATGCTTTTGATGTGTATGCCTGATATATCCTAGTTCGTCGGATGTATTTCTGGTCTGTCTCACTGTGACAACGAAATAACTGAAAAGTAAATGCGAGACAGGATTTTTATAGAGGTTATATCCCCAACTGGGGTTTACTTCTCTCCTTGAGGTTTGCTCCCCAAGAGTTTAACCAATCACTATAATGCACCGTAGCTGGATACAAAACTGATTGGTTATCCCAATACAATCGAAACAAGTCGCACACTAGCCACTACTAGGTTACCACACGCCGAGTTTCGTTCCTTGGAATCTCCTTGATCACGACAGACACAGCTCGCTACCGAAGGGCCCCCAGACTTGTCCTTCCCTTCACGTGTGTGTAAACGTCGACCTTGCCTCCTTGGTATTGCTCACGTCCGAAGACAACATTATTTAATTTGGAATAAAATAATATATATCGGATATATATATATAAGTTTCGAATTTTATTAGATAAAATTTCGAAAATTGTTAAATATATTTATATTGGATATTATATAATTAAGTATACTAAATATAGTATTTTAATTGATTAACATATTAGATATTTAATTAATTTAATTTAAATTTTGAACATTGAATTCATAACTTGGTAAAACAAAGACTTAGTAAAAGAGGAGGTCTGAGGATTTTTCTCCGACCACCTCAACTTATTTTTGGCAAATCCTACGTGGTATAAAAGGGGATTTTCGAACTCGTGAAAGATGAGAAGCTAAACTTTAGAAATTTGAGCTCAAGAGAGGAAAAACTAAGAGTTTTCTTCTCTCATCAATTTCTCTCTTGCGCTCTCTCTCTCTCTCTCTCTCTCTCTCTCGGGGGCAACAAGCAGCTCGTTCTCGGCCTAGCCGCACATGCAAGAACAACTGCGACGTTACTGAGGTGCCGGCGTGACGATCTTGTGCAAAGAAGACGTCTCGTTCGTGTGCTTTTGGTGTAGGAGAGGGGCACTACGCCTCTGGGATTCGAAGGGCTGGAAGCTAGCCATCGTCGAGAGATTTCAACAAGGTATGGCTGATCACTTATCTCTTTATGTCATTACATTCTCGTGTTTATAGCCGAGCGATACTGGATAGGCGGAAAACCCCACAAAAATTTAAAATTCCGCCGTTCTAGGAACGTGGGTCTATGGACCCTCGGGGATTCCCAACATCAAAATGAGGAAGAATCAAGTGACGTTGAGCTTGAGGAAATATCCTATTTGAAGTCAAAGATAAAGGAGCGCTAAAGCAAGAAGAGCACAAAGGTGAGATTGTTAGAATACTTAAATTGTGCTCGATCTATATATTCTCTTTATTTGAAACTTAGTTGCACTTTTCATGAGTGTATAGGGTCTAAATTGTAAATATACCAAAATATGTCATTGATAACTATAGAGTGTGATAGTTGACTTATAATTTTATTGCCAAATTTTGTAATCAGTATCATTTCGCGAAAATCAGAAATCAAACTACAAGTCACGAATTAAGCATTTAAGGTGGATTGCCAAAACCTTAATTTCGCATTCAATTCAGTAACAATTTAGCTTATTTCGCAATTTAGATTCTATGTTTTGATAGTAAATCACTTACACACGTAATCCTCGAACAAAGGAAAACTCGAAAAGATTCTTAATTACAGTAATGTATTTAGCTTTTTTTTTGAATTTCTTTGCTCGGAGTATAGTCACAGGTTCAGCTACTACTTGAACCGGTTTGACCTCCTTCACATCATCCCGCTCATCTTGAAAATGACTTTTCCTCAAATTAACACTAAAAAAAGGATAAGTCAGAAACATTGAATGTGGTGTTACTCACGTGGAAGATCTATCTTATATGCGTTGTCATTTATCCTTTCAACAACTTGAAAGAGTCCATCGCCTCGAGGTAACAACTTTGACTTTCTCTCTGAAAATATAACTTTTCGAAGATGTAACTGAACCCAGTCCCCTGGCTTGAAGTTAACCGCTTTTCGTCCTTTATTTTCATGTCTTGCGTCTTGCTCTGTTTTCTTTCCATGTTGAGTCACGTTGTTGATTTTCTTGACCAGCACAACCCTTCATTCGCCATCCAAGTTTACATGTAGGAATAAGGGCTAATCCAAAGAAGTTAGCGGATTAAACCCATAAAAAATCTCAAAATTTGGAAAATGAGTAAACGAACGTACAACGTGATTATATGCAAACTCGACATGTGACAGACATTCTTCCTAAGCCTGATGCATAACACTCAACCTCAAACGGCTTATCAAAATTTGGTAATGCCAAAACAATGAGGATTGTTCAGCTTCTGTTTCAACTTTAAAATGCCTCATCTTGCGTTTGTTTCCAAGCAAACACGATGTTCTTCTTGATGACTTCGATCAATGGGGAAGCAATTGTGCTGAAATCTTTCACAAAACGGCAGTACAAACTTGCTAATCCGTGAAACTCCGAAGTTGTGTAGCATTCGATTGGGTCGGACATTGCTGGATGGCTTCCACCTTTTTGTCATCCACCCTTCACTTCCGTAGAACTCATCACAAAACACAAAAGGACAGCATGATTGGTGCAAAAGGTGCACTTATCGAGGTTAGCATACAATTTTTTTTACAAAGCATAACAAACACCTCACGCAAGTGGAAAACATGATCATTTGGCATTTTCCTATAAACTAGAATGTCATCAAAATAAACTATCACAAACTTGCCGATGAATGACCGTAAAATCTTGATTTAATAAACGCATGAATGTACAAAGCGCATTAGTCAATTCAAATGGGATAAAACAACCAATTATATAATCTTGACAGACTTAAATGTTGTTTTTCATTCATCTCCTTCTTTAATACGAATTTGGTGATAGCCACTCTTTAAATCAATCTTGGTGAAAAGTCATGCACCACAAGCATATCATCTACTAGGTACGGGAAAGAAATACTTTTGATATTATTGGTAGCTCGATAATCAACTCCTCTGCTATCCATCCTTCTTTGGTACAACCTCTCCATAATAACTCTTCAACTTGGTGTTCCGACTCTTTCATCTCCTCGGGATAGTCCGATAAGAGCGTGTCTGTACACGCGTTTTAACCTTTCGTCATTGAACCATTCAAATTTGTATGGCCGGGGATGCTTTGTCGTGGTTGTCAGTACACGACAAGAACGTGTCGGTACACGCGTATTAACATTCGTCATTGAACCATTCTTCGTAGTTTCCAATGCAAAAATTGACAAGGACGTGTCGGTACACGCGGGTTAACCTTCGTCATTGAACCATTCAAATTTGTACAGCCGGGGATTCTTTGTCATGGAAAGCGCCAGTCGTTTCACCATTGCAACAGTTGCAACAGTTGTGCAGCACACTCCATCGATAATCACGCTGCAAATCTTATCCCCAACATGGCACCTCGTATGAAAGATGTTCTCGCATTGTTCAATGTCATCATGGAAGTAAAGAATTTAAAACTCTTCGAGGACTAAAATGAGATCACCTAGTGCCTCAATTTCATTCCCAGCTGAACTTGCGACCAGTGTATTCTTTATATCGTCTTCTTCTTCCTCGCCTGTTGATAGCATAATCATGCCCTCCTGTTTGGACACTATTTGGAAATATGTCTTATGCCTTGACACTTGTAACATCTAATGTCTCCATTTCGTTTGATCGGTGCGTTCGGCTTTTTTGAAGTGTTGGACTCGATCAGTGGCACCATTGTACTTATCGAAGTGCTTGGCTTTGACGTCGGGTATGAGGTCTGAAATGAATCTTCACATATCGAATATTAGGATTTCTCTATGTGGGCGGTTCTGTGTGTTGGGGATGTGCCCTCGGTATGCCATTCGAGGATGTAATGAATAGGGCATGTATTTAATAATCGATGTATTATTCGCTATGTATTTGAATAATGTATTCTTATACATATTAATGGAATTTATATTTGATTATTTATTCTTTAAGAGGCATATTATTTATTTACCTATCAAGTCTTACTAGGCATCCGGTGGGACGGTAAATAAATAAATCCCATAAATCGTGAGTTTAGTCACCGATTCTCATGGGATGAGAGAGGGGCACCGGTGAGCTATTATCCTCCGATATTAAATTAGTTCATAAGTCTTAGACGTCACTAGGGTGACTGAGTGTCGATCATGACTTATTTGTTGACGACTCTAATATGGTTGTGCCAACCATTTGCTTGGGAAGCTGGAGGTCGTAACATTGGTATAAGTTGAATAAGGGGATTAACTTGTACTTGGAACGACTCGCAATCGACGATCACATGGCCTTATTGTTACTCTGGGTAGCGTCAATGATCGATCGATTGACTATAGTAGTGTGCGTGGACCTTAGACCGAAGGGTCTTTGATGGAGCTGACTTCGGGGTCTTGACTTGTCACTAGTTTGCTAGGCCCACCTTATTCGGGGACGAACATGGGTCGGCGCCGACATGCGATCTTGATAACAAAGGGTAGCTACCGAGCTTAGATAGTCGTGAGGGATTCACTAGCTCGTTAGTAACCGAGATATATGCCCTATGCATATTCCGGGACGGAAATTACAAAGCCTTCGGTTGAAGCTATAAACTGACTCATGTAGGACATGGAGAGCAGTTTTGTAATTTCGCCAGTCACGATTAGTCTTAGTGTCGAGTCTTAGCGAGTTAGACGTATCCATGACTCTTACTCGACCGGGACATTTGTGAAGGGTCTACACGTACGACGACAATCTATAGTCGGTTCGTAGATTGAAGATCATACTCTACACGGGATCTATTCGGTATCGCGGGATTGGCTAGGCGCTTATCGAATTCTTGGATTCCTCCCTTGCCGGATTGAGACGAACCAAGAGAGTCGGACTTAAAAATTATCACTGTGATAGTGCCTAATTAATTTGAGATGTAAATTAATTTAACGAGCCTAGTTTCGGTAATAAAATGTTAAGTTTTAGAAACTATATTTATAGGGACATAGATTCCCGGAACGAAAACGGCGGAAAAGTGGACCGAAACAAGCTCCCACAGCCATGGGAGGCTGGCGGGGGCGGCTGCCAAGGCCCCACGACCGTGGGGCCTTAGGTCAGGGACCGTGGGCATGGGGCAGTGGCTGCCCAAGCTCACTGCCCCAGCCCCACGGCTGTGGGAGCTCAGGTCAGTGGCCGTGGGACATGTCTGTCACAGCCCCACGGCCGTGGGCCTTCCAGTAAGAGGCCGTGGGGCCTTGGCAGGGGCTGAATAAGCCCTCTACCATGTCTCCACTGCCGTGGGCTCCAAGTCAGAGGCCGTAGGGACCTTCCCCACGGCCGTGGAGGTCCTGTTAGAGGCCGTGGACCGACGGTCTTTGGGTCAATTCTTATCCAAATCAATTTCAATTTTGTTCCTTGTTCTTTTGTTAGACTTGTGGGACAATGTCTAGTCATTAGATGATGTAATTCAAAGGAATCAAACAAGAAACGAGTCATGTAGGACATGATCTCATTTAATTAAGATTAAAATCATTTTCAAAGATTGAAAATGGATTTTTATTATTAGGCTTGAGCTAATTTCGTCCATAGTAAGTTCGTAAACTCTCTCACACCAAACATAGAGTTTTAGAGAGTGGTGAGAGCATTTGGGTTTGATCTTTGAGAAAAACCCAAGTGTAAGTGAGTTTGTAGTAAATCACATACACACACACACACATCTCTTAAAACATTCTACACTTCCTCTAGCCATCCTTGGGGAGGTGTTGGTCTGCGGCACGTCAGCGTGACTCTCTTCGGCATAGTTCGTAAGCTAAGGGAGCTAAGGATCTTCCCGACGAGGGTAAGATTCTTTTACCTTATAGGTGTCTACATGCGTTGTTCTTTATTTAACCGAGTATCCTGGGGAATCCGTATGGGGAACCCAGGAAAACTTTTAAATTCTGCTGCGTCCGGGGCGAGGCCTCGGGTCACCCCTGATTTCCTAACACTGTGAGCCTTGAACTGCCCCTCTTAAGTTGCTTCTCAATAGTTATAGCTAAATGCAACAAATCCTCCATCTTCACATAGTGGTGTAGTTCCACTAGATCTGCAATCTCCGGGTTTATGTCTTGCGATAAATCCTGCTAAAGTAGACTCACGGTCGTCCTCAATGACGATGAGTGTTGCATAGATTTTGCGTGAAGCATTTGCAGCTCACCAGTTACTGCCTCCAAAGTGACATGAAACTCTGGCTTCTAAATTTCATTTGTGTCAGTATGTGATGCTTCTGACATGACCCTGGAAAGACTAAAAGTACTAAATATATGATGTTTGAAAGGAATATCCTCACTTCTCACAGTTCGCTCATATTTGCACTGACACTCATTTGTTTTCATGTTTGAACATAATTTAAGATATATAGTACGTAGAGGATGGATTAGTGACTCGATTGTATGTTGAGTATTCAATTTCTACCTCAGACTCACTCCATCAAAATGGATAGTACGTGCAAGACTGCTAGGAATATGCCCTCGAATGCTATACGAGGATTAGATTGTATAGGGCATTAGATTATTTATCATTCGACCTTTTGTGTAATAAGATATTTTCGTGTGTTTAATGAAAGGCATTGTTCGTTTATTGGATATAAGAGTTCCTTACTTAGCATCCGGTAAAGCAATAAATGAACAAATCCAAATGTGTCGAGTTGAGTCACTGTTCTCGATGGGTACGAGAGAGGAAGGCACCAGTGGACTCTTAACTTCGAACATTAAAAGTCCGTAAGCCTGAGGCTCCAGTTGGGTGCTGGATAACCGATCACGGGTTATTTGTCAATGACCTATCGTGTGCCTACATCCCGCTTGGAAGCGGAGGTCATGACTTGTGATACGAATCGAATCAAGGGATTGAATCGTCTCATGGACACTGACTCACGGTCGTACGGTCGAGCATGGCTTATTACTCAAGGAGTGTCAATGACCGATGACAACACTATAGTAGTTTACGTGAACCTTAGACCGAAAGGGGCTTTGACGGAGTTGACTTCGAAGTCTCGACTATCACTGGTTCCCCCTCGACCGATTTGCTGTTGCATATTTGATATAAATAAATATGGAATAAAATAATATTCCAAACTGTTGGTTACCCGGTGTCTCCCGTAGATGCCACGTCCCCGGGTATGGTGCGGAACACCGGGTAACCCAACAAAGACCTCAAACTCGACCACAAACAAATCCGACCAGCTTCGAAAATAGTCGATGAACCTTGCGGTAGGCTGCGCAATAAGAAACTTTAACTCCCTGCTCAATTTTATGTCCTCTAGTTCTCAAATTTCTACCGTTGACTCACCCATGATCGAAGATAATGGATCAACTAGATAGATTAAAATATAAGTTAAATTAAATTAAGTTTTTCAGCACCTATTTTTTAAATTTTTTGCAGATTTTTTGGGGTTTTTCTGATTTTTATTGTTGCAACTCCTTTTTTCAAGAACGAGAAAGAAAACATGAATAAAATATAAAGAACGAGAAAAAATTACCGATTTTCGTCAAAAGGTTAATGCGCTGCACCTTCTTGATTTCTTCGAACGATCTTAGATAACGAATCAAACGTGGATTAGCTCTGATACCACTTGATAAGAACCCTCGGTCCATTTAAACCCGAGACCTCCGAATTCCAAAGCTGCACAACGATCGTCACGTGTTCGAACGTCAAATTTCTCGAACGGATGAAGGTCTAATTCTGATCTCACAACGCACCGCAGAGTTAGATCGAAGAAGATCGATACGTATTACGAATCAAAACACTGGCAAGGCAAGAGGAGAGTTTTAGGATAACTCACGAAAACCACGTAATCCTCGAACAAAGGAAAACACGAAAATAATATATTTAGCTTTTCTTTGAATTTCTTTGCTCACTATCTAGTCACATGTCCAAATGGTACTTGAACCGGCTTTATTTGCTTATAGTTGACCCGTTCACATCACTTTTGGACTGAAGTTTACCAAGTAACCTACACGTTTTAACTGGCTCCTTTGAGTCCATGTCATGCTTGAATGTATGAGATGTCGTACCAAAAAGTATCATATACGAGCTGATGGATCATATAGTCCATTGTCCTTGTCATCAGCTTAAGAATTGTGTCATTGTTTTGCTCGACTTCATGAATGATTCAGGTTGCGCCACTGTCGAACTAGTAGGAACACAACGACGACTCGAAGGTATATCTGCGTGAGGAGCGTCGAAAGAAATATTTGTCAAGCCTTAAATAACCGGTGTAATATTAGGAAATGAGTAACCCGGGGCGAGATTCATGTACTTGCTGGGAGCATCTTCGTTGATATCGAAATGAATGTTCTCATTTGCCTCGACGTCGGGATTCAAGCAGTATGCGAGCTCGACATCGTTAGACATTTGTAAGAGCTTTTGATACAGCCGAGACTGTTGATGGTATTGTTCTTCACCAGAACGGTTAAAGAGAAAGAAGAGTTGTCGACGGAAGTCATCTCGTATATCATGCTAAGAATATTGAAATTGGTTTCCTGACGAAATCATCGATAACCGATGGGTTGAAGACTAGATCGAATAGTATTTGATTCGTGCACGATTTCAGCACAAAATAGACAAGTACTTGCCTTTTTTAGGACACCATATTGAATGTTTACGAGTTTTTCAAACTTATGAAATGTAACATGCCATGAGGGGATTTAAATAATCGATTACTCGTGCGTGCTAAATACGACATCGCGTAAGCCATGACGATAAGCTTTATTACATAAAACGTGTGAATGTGCTGCCACATCGTGTTCTGAATTGATATCGTCATCCATTAACCATAATGCCGCTTCCATTAGTAGTGACAGCCTAGGCTGCTAAGTGCGTTGCGACAATTACCTGCGAGGTCGCTTTTATGGGTGCGACGATGCGTCCATTACTCGCGATTGCTCGATTTTGTTGAATTTTTCAAATTAACCCAATTTTATTAATACCCAAAGTCCATTTTATTAAAAAGCCCATTTTTACATATATTAAGAAAATTAGGTATTATTCTTAATTTTTCCAATTATGAATATAAAAGAAAAAAATTCAATTGGCTCTAATTAGGCTTGTCAATGGGGCGTGGAATCACGGGGATGGGGTAAGATATTTTTCCCGTTGGCGGGGACGGTCCAAACCCGCAGGGATCCCCGCCCCGTTCCCCGACACTTATAGCATTTAAATAATATTTTTTATCCCTAAAGTACTTAAATAATATTGTTTATACACAATTTACATTATTATAACATAAATAATTAAATGTGTAATTTGTATTTAATAATATAAATATTATACAAAATATAATTTAAATAATATATTTTCTATTAATATAAATACAACTTTTTTAAAATAAAATATTGTGGGGCAAGGAATATAATTACAAAACTACTTTACTTTTTTATAATACTAGGTTTAGACCCGTGCGATGCACAGGTTTTTTCACGTCAGTATATAGACGGTATGTACATGTCAATAAGAAAACATTCAAATATTTATACAGATAAATAACATGGTCGATGTAGATGATCCCTAAATGGCATGTATGATCGTTATTTGTATTGATTTGAATGTAATTAGTCTGAATAATGTTTCAGAACATTTTGGGTATGTGGAGCTGCCAACTCCTGCATACCATGCCGAAGAAGGCGCTGAGCCTCGTCTGTCTGAAGTGCCTGAAATTTAGAAGTAGGAAGGTAATATTAGTTAATAATACTTCCGCTGCACACTGTGATGGAAACTTAGATCCGTCATTATAAATAGAGTGTCCATCTTTTCAAGGGTTGATGTGTTTATTTCTTTAGACACTCCAAACATAGCATGGTCGATGGTCGTGCATACCAAAGATATAGTATGACGATGTTGACAATAGAAAAATTGATTGAAATAACTCACACTCACACCCAGTGTCAACACCAGATGCTTCGATCTGCATGTTGGGTCTTCGAATGTAATCTTCTGCGCGACTTCTTCTGGTAAACCAATCTCAGCCACTTATTTATATGATCCTTCAGTGTCGGATCCACCAATTTGTGCATATGGCCAGTATGATTCATGCTTTTGTCGAACATAATTTGCGCTGCGATTTCTTTCGGTAAACCAATCTCAGCCGGTCATTTATATGGATGTCCAGTGTCTACGCACCGTGACGAAAACTTTGATCCATTCCTTGTAGACAGAGTGTTCATCTTTTCAAGCCACGCCTTGGCAGTTGATATGTTTACTTCTTTAGACACTCCAAACCTAGCATGGTCGATAGTCGTGCATAATGGTAGATATACTATGATGATGTTGACGATTGAAAAAGAAATTTAAATTACTCACACTCAAACCCAGCGTCACACCAAATGCTTCGCTCACATCATGAATATCGTCGTGACACCAAGTGCGTAGGATTACTCTGGATAGCTTCTGTCCCAGTCGATCATGTCCTTAATTGTGGTGCAAGAAGTTTGGAGGATGCTCCAAAACCTTGGCACGTCGCAGTAATGTGACATGGAAACTCTTAGTGGTACCGGGCCTTGATACTGCCAAATGCGCGTCTTTGGCATCGGGGAGCCTGGATGTGCATAGGATTATTCTGGATAGCTTCCGTCCCAGACGATGATGTCTCTAATTGACATGCAAGAATTTTGGACAACGCTCCAAAATCTCGACACGTGGCAGTAATGTGACATGGAAACTCTCAATGGTATCGGGCCTTGAAATCGGAAAATGCAGCCCTCTTGGAGATTGTAAGCCTTAGGCATTGGATGAGCGAATTTTAGAGGATGCTCCAAAACCTCGGCACGTCGCAGTAATGTGACATGGAAACTCTTAGTGGTACCGGGCCTTGAAACTGCCAAATGCGCGTCATGTGGCATCGGGGAGCCTGGACAGTGCATAGGATTATTCTGGATAGCTTCCGTCCCAGTCGATGATGTCTAATTGACATGCAAGAATTTTGGACAACGCTCCAAAATCTCGACACGTGGCAGTAATGTGACATGGGAACTCTCATTGGTATCGGGCCTTGAAATCGAAAAATGCAGCCCTCTTGGAGATTGTAAGCCTTAGGCATTGGATGAGCGAATGTCATCCACTAATTTGCATGATTGTCTAGTGTGAGGTGTACCAATTTGTGCAGATGGTCCATGTTATACTCATTGACACATTTCTCGAATGTAATCTTCTGTGCAACGTCTTCCGAGACCATTTGCAGGTACTGCTCTTAGTAGAGCCATTTTTGTTCTGAGGTTGTTATCTTTAATGTGTTAGAAACTGAGTTATGTTTGTTATGCAATTGTTATCACAAAACTAACATCACCGTCTTCATCGTCGAGTGATGTGTATGAAAATACAAATTTACCGTTCACCATTACGAGTGCTTCCTCGTCATGAGAAATTAGGAAATCTATCTGTAGATACCTAATCGAAAACTGACATGATTTTAATGATGCCGCTTCTCCCAGCTTCAAGAAGATGATAATTCTCTGGTCCGAGAAAGGCAACTTCAAATTGTCTACCGTAAAGGAGTTGAAATCTTCGATTTTGAACGCCATCGTTGGAGAATGGATCTTATGTCGAAATGGTCAAGAATTCTCGGGCTGATAGTGGTTGCACCGTTTTATTATATTAATGGATTGATCAAAAAGGTCGATATGTGATCAGTGTAGTAACTGACTGCTTAAAGGGTACCCTTTACTTCAAATTGTGCGCTGTTTCCAATAAGCATAATAAAAAATATTCTTGATACAATATCCGATTCTTACAAAGCCCTGTGTTGTTTTTACGATTCTCCAGTGTTAGGTGCAGAAACTTGTGCAGATAGGTCATGTTGTACTCTGCCATCCCAATAGTTGCATGATAACTATTGTTGTAAGAGAACTCGATCAACGGCAAATATTTGCTCCAGTTCCCTTTAAAATCCAAAACACATGCTCGTAACATGTCTTCCAAAGTTTGAATCGTTCGTTCTGACTGCCCATCAGTTTGAGGATGTAAGCTGTACTGAAAGACAACTTAGTCCCCATTGCTTTCTGCAGACCCTTCCAAAAATTTGATAAAAATCGTGAGTCTCGATCCGAAATAATTAATAATGGAATCCCGTGGAGTCGAACAATTTCTTGAATATATATTTCTGCGTATCGCTCCAGGGAAAACATCGAACTTATGGGCAAAAAATGAGTAGACTTAGTCAATCGATCCACGGTTACCCAAACAGCATCGTAACCTTTTACAGTTTTTGGCAACCCGACCACGAAATCCATTGTAACGCACTTCCACTCGGGTATTGGCAAAGGTTGCAATGTACTAGCAGGTCGTTGACGTTCCGCCTTTATTTGTTGGCATGTCAGACATTGACTTACAAACGTCGCAATGTCTCTTTTCATTCCCGGCCACCAATAATTTATTCGAAGATCTCGATACATTTTTGTAGCTCCTGGATGTACTGAATATGCCGTCGCATGTGCTTCCGTCATTACTATCCTTCGAATATCCGCATCATCAGGTACATATAAACGATCTTTGTAATATAAACTTTCGTCTTCTTGTATTTTGAAATCAGTTGAAATTTGCTCTGCTTGTGCGTCTTTGATCTTTAGATATAACTCGTCATTTTCTTGTACTCTCTTGATTTGTTCCAATATTGTAGGTTGCAAAGTCAAAGCTGCCAACTTTGCTTCAACTTCTCCCAACGACACTACCTTCACCTCCAACAATTGTAACTCCGCGCTTACCGCTTTTCGACTTAATGCATCAGCCACCACATTTGCTTTGCCTGGATGGTAACTAATTACACAATCGTAGCATTTAACAAGTTCTAACCACCGTCTCTGCCTCATATTTAATTCTTTCTGAGTGAATAAATATTTCAGGCTCTTGTGATCCGTAAAGATTTCGCATCGTTCCCCATATAAGTAATGCCTCCAAATTTTTAGAGCAAAAACCACAGCAGCTAGCTCCAAGTCATGAGTCGGATAATTCTTTTCATACTCCTTCAATTGCCGAGAAGCATAAGCTATCACATTTCCATGTTGCATCAGTACACATCCCAGACCATTCCTTGATGCATCACTGTAGACCGAAAATCCTCCAGTCCCTGATGATATTTTTAGAACTGGAGCTGAAGTGAGTCTCTTCTTTAATTCTTGAAAACTTTGCTTGCACTCCTCGCTCCAATGGAATGGAACATTCTTCCTTGTTAGCTTCGTCAGTGTTGATGCAATCTTTGAGAAGTCCTTAATAAACTTTCTGTAGTATCCAGCTAAGCCAAGAAAACTCCGTACTTCTGTGACATTGGTTGGTTGAGGCCAATTGTTAATAGCTTCAAGTTTGCTAGGATCTACGGAAATTCCTTCTCCAGAAACAATGTGCCCTAGAAATGCGACTTGACTCAACAAGAAGTCACATTTCTTGAACTTGGCATATAATTTATTCTTCCGTAATATTTCAAGAACTATCTCCAAATGTATCTCGTGTTCCTCCTTTGTCTTCGAATAGATAAGAATGTCATCAATGAACACAATGAGAAACTTGTCCAAGAATTGTTTGAACACTCGATTCATTAGATCCATAAATGCCGCTGGCGCATTAGTTACCCCAAAAGGCATAACTAAAAATTCGTAGTGTCCATATCGAGTACTGAATGCCGTCTTTGGAATATCTTCTTCTCGAACCTTCAATTGATGATACCCCGATCGTAAATCTATCTTTGAAAACACCGTTGCACCTTGAAGTTGATCAAATAAATCATCTATTCTTGGTAATGGGTATTTGTTCTTGATTGTTATCTTGTTCAGCTCTCTGTGGTCGATACATAGTCGCATCGACCCATCCTTCTTCCGCACGAACAGAACTGGCGCTCCCCAAGGAGAAAAACTGGGTTGGATAAATCCCTTCTGTAACAAATCGTCCAACTGTTCTTTTAGCTCTTCAATTCAGTTGGCGCTAACCGATAGGGAGTTGAGCAGACCCTGGTTTTAAGTCAATTGTAAATTCAATTTCACGATCTGGTGGTAGTCCTGGTAAATCTTCAGGAAAGACATCCGGAAAATCTCGCACAACTGGTACATCTTCTAATTTCGGAGATGAACGTTCCTCTGATTTCACTGCGAAGACTAGGTAAGCTTCGCATCCCGCCTTGATCAAACGTTGTGCTTTTGTAGCTGAAATTCTAGAAACATTTCTTTCTTCGATTGTTCCCACGAAAATGAAAGGCTCATTCTCTTCTGTTTTAAATGTAACTGTCTTGCGATTGCAGTCAATAACAGCTCCGTACTTTGATAGCCAGTCCATTCCAAGGATCACTTCGTAGTCGTTCATCGGAATGACTATTAAGTCAACGTACAATTCTCTTCCGTTAATTAACACCGGAGAATTCCGTAAAACCAGATTGGTTCGCATCGCAACTCCGTGTGGAACGGTCACAATTCATAATCAGACAGGGTAGGTGTAATCCCGAGTCTTGTCACGTATTTAGTGGATGCAAATGAATGCGTTGCTCCTGAATCTACTAAAATGCATGTCGGAAGTTTGTGAATAAGTAGAATACCTGCCACCATAGATGGATTCGCTTTTGCTTCCCCTGCAGTCAATGTATACACACGTGCTGGCACAGTTGTTTGTTTCGCTTGAGCTATTGTTTGATTTCCTGGTGTCTTCTCTGAACATGATCTTGCGTAATGCCCCGTCTTCCCACATTTGAAATAAATAGCATTCTGTGAAAAACAGATACCCGAATGATGTCGTTCACATCTTGGGCAAACTGGCATTGGGGCTGGGGGTCTCCATTGATTAAGGTTTTGTTGCTGAGGTGGTCCAGACCTATTCTGAAAATTTGGCTTCCCACCTTTTGGAAAGAACTGTCGTTTCTGATTACCCCCACTCCACTTTGCTCCTTGCACAAATTTTCGCTTTGCCTCCTGAGCACGAATTATTCTTGTCTCCGCTTGTTCTGCAACCATCGCCCGCTCAGCTACTTGAGCATATGAAGCTCCTTGTAGTCCGGCCATATTAACGTCACGATACAACTCCGGCTTTAGACCCTCAAGGAATCGTTCAACCTTCAGAGCATCAGTACTCACCATATGTGTGGCGAACCTTGACAGTTGTTCAAATTTTCTGATGAATTCCGCCACGGTCATCGCCCCTTGTTTGAGATTGATAAACTCATTCATGCGTTGGGCTCGCACAGGTGCAGTGAAGTATTTATTTCGGAACAGTTCCTTGTAACGTTCCCAACTCATGTTGATCGGATCCTCGATCGCCAAAATAGTGTCCCACCAATGCCCTGCACTTCCTCTCAGTAGAAATGCAGCACACAGATCTTTCTCATTCTCAGGAATTCTGCTATATTGGAACATACTCTCTAATGTTCTGAGCCAATCCTCAGGAGATGTTGGATCAATAGCATCCTCAAAAGTCGGTGGGTTCAGTTTGCGAAATCTTTCACCCACTGCTTCAACCCTATCCACCTGAGAAATTCCGTTATTTCTTGTCCCCTCAGAGTTTTGCTACTGAATCAATTCTCGAATCTGTTGAGACTGCTGACGTACTAATTCGGTAAGCTGAAGGATAGCCGAATCACGATTGTCAGCCGGAGTTGCATTTTCCTCATCTTGATTGTTTACTCCGCTGCCTTCTCCTCTTGTTCTAACCATGTTGTTTACCTTACCCTAACAGTCCCTAAGGCCAATAAATCATGCAATGCAAGAAATTCATAATATCACATAACTTACAATCAAGGCTGTCTTCCGCGCTTTTGAGTCTATGTACATGGACAGTCTACAGAACCTCTAACCTAAGCTCTGATACCAAACTGTGACACCCCGCTGTCTACTACTATTTTCTTACACTAACTTACGTGACTAAATAAAATATAACAGATATTACATATGAAACATCGATAGAATTTTTCGATTTTACAAAACACACCACACCCAACTATTTTGCAATACAAACATTGTTCAGATTTTACATACGATATAAACTTATTTTACAAAAACACAACATAATTAAACATAACGCCCGCCGCACAGGTCGCATCCATGTACACACCACCCTCAAAAGTCACCGGAAGTTCCAAAAGGACCAGCTTCACTATCTAAGCGTTCACAACCGTGTTCGCTGCGTCTACAATACATAAAAATATGGGATGAGCTATAAAGCTCAGTAAGTAGGAATGTGCATGTATGCACGTGCCAAAATAGCAAAGGCATCCGCGCCAATGCTTTCTAATACTGTCCTCACATCATACTCATTCGTTTCTCATTTTCATCAGGGCCCATAGCTACTTACTAACCGCACCATCATATCATGAGCTCAAATCCTATACGGATAAAAATACGATAGTGGCCCACTCTGGCTAGGATAAGATTAGGGTTTATCTCCAATCTTATCATTCACCAGGTCGCCCCTCTATCACGTCACTTTCCTGGCACTATAGTTCATACTATGTGCCTTCCCATTACCTAAATAATTTAGGTAAATATATTCGACGGTCTTACCCCCGTCATGGTGCCTTTGTAGAAGTAGCTATATTCTCATTTGTCTATATTACATATAACTCGCTTTCAACTCGAGTAATACAATGCACGCTCATTCCTCAAAATACTCAATATGATTCGTGTGTGCACATGATCATGCTGCATAAATAATACGACAATAAATATTCCAAGCAATCGCAAAAAACAGATAATTACATACCACATATTCATTGAACCAATTAGTCACGTAACAATACATATATCAATCAATTTATGTGTTGTAGGTGAAATTCCCACTTACCTGGTATCCTTAGCTTATCGCACGGTTAAATTCCTAACCTTCGAATCCTAATTATAAAAACTTATAAAATTATAATTCATTAATTTAGTTACAATTTCATGAAATTAGTTAAATTTGAAAAACCCTATTTCGACTTATAATTTCGAAACCCTAAAATTCCAAGTTTGAATTAAATTAAAAGTACCACTTTGAAATTTATAAAAATCTCGAGTTGCATACTAATTTAAATTTCGACATAGTATATTGTAATGCTTCGAGATTTAAATGATATAAAATCTCGATATACAACTCGACATAGTATATTATAAAAGTTCGAGATTTGAAAAAAACGAAATCTCGAAATACCATTCGGCAAAGATCTCGACACCACTTCATTTAAACACTTAGAAATTCTATTCGAGATCCTCAACATCACATAACTCACATTGATATCTTGTTTCGAAATCCCATAAAACCAATCTCGAGATCCCATGTAGACATTTTTATAAATTTCGAAACAACCTCACACAAATATCTCGACACTCTCATAAAAATTTCGAAACCCACTTTGATATCCTCCTCGACATCTTTTAAAAAATAACGACACTACCTCATCTAAGTACTTCGACATACTTCTCAAATATTCATTTAATATTCATAAAACTCGGAGCAACTTCACAACAATGTGGAGATCTTGTTTCAACATTCTTAAAAATGTATCTCGATATCTCATATCATAATTCATATATATATATATATATATATATATCGAGATTATAACTCGAGATTATCACTTCACATAACATGTCGACATCTTACTCAAAATCCCACTTCACATAACATCTCGACATCTTACTCGAGATTATCACTTAATTTATATAACTCGAAACCACACATAAGCATTTCGAAATTCTCACATCATATAACCCACCTCGAGATTTTATGTCGAAATTTTATAAATCTCGAAACTAAACAAACCCTAATCTTTCAAAATCACAAACACTATTTACTTCTAAACCCTTAATAACTTTCGATCAAAATCTTATCTTCTCAAGAACACAATAAACATCATGAAAATCTTAAACATACTTAAACCTTAAAACTCAAAATCCATGTAAAACATGATTTTATGTAACCTCCGGATTAACAAAAATTAAAACATACTTAATCATAGAAAAAAAAACATAAAGATTAAGGTAAGAAATTGATACCTACTCCAAGCTCAATTTCGACTCAACTTGTTCAGACTTCCCTTTCTCTCTCAATCCTAAGTTCTCGCCAACTAACAAAAGGATGTTTATCTTTCTATCTTAATTGATCAACTTGAGTGTAATAATAGGTAAATGCCAAAGAACTTTCACCTAATCCTCATCTTTAATCATGTTATAGATTCTATTATATTTTTAAAGTATTCGACACCTCACATAACAAAATTATAAAACAATTGGATTCCCATATTAAAATGTTAATACTATGTCCCTTGTGTTAGTTATTATTAATAATAAAATCTCAACATCTACCCTAAAGAATTTCGACATCTCCTCCAACTATTTCGAATTTCTAATCTTCTAATTTCACTTAAGAATTTCGAAATACATATGTCACCTAGGTTTCGAGATTTTCTTTTAACAACAAAGTTTCAAACATTTAGCCACAATAAATCAAACTTCCTTATCCATTTAACGTCCTAAGATTTTCAAAATTATCCATAAAGAAACCCTAAGTTTCGAAATTTTAATATTTCGAAATTCTCTATTCACAATTTCTAAGCTCTCTACCTAGCCTCCAAATAATATTAGATATCATGTATGCACAAAATTAAATAAATACTAAATATGAAATCATATAGCCACATAATATGCATGCAAATTTATTGGCCAACTTACTCACGGGACCCGGGTATTACAGGAGGTGCATTGACAACCTCAAAATTTGATATAGAAAATAAAAGACCGTCCTTCAAAGAATCCTGGAATTTGTGAGCCATCTGGATTTGAATTGTAGCCTGCATGGTCATGTCATGTACCAATAAATTAAAACTTCATCATATACAACAAATATGAGACTAAAAATTGTTGAGTATTCAAAATCATAGACTAAATAACCTCTCATCCAAGACCAAAAGTGTAATACCCGTAAAATTTAATTACGGGATTTACAATAAAATTGGAGAGTATTTAATTAGTAACCTTGTTAGATTAATAAAATAAAGAGGTTAGGAATTTGGTTGATACGATGCTTTAATGCCTTTATGTGACTTATGTGCTTATATGACTACATGATATATGTGCTAAATGTTATATGACTTATGTAAAAATATTAAGACTTAGAAGAATTTAGCTAACATTTTAAATAGTAAAGGCTAGTTTCTATCGATTGGAGTTTAGGACTAAGGTTCGATCGATTTTGGGTAAGGTTAGGAATCGATCAATTACAATTTCTATGGAGCCTAAAACGCCGAGTAAAGGAGGTAATTTCGACCGAACCGTGTAGTCCTTGCCGAATAAATTGGGATCGATTGATTAAAGACTTTGTATACTAATTGAGTAGAATCCACCAATTGGTGAATAGAGATTTGATCGATACACACCATTAGAATTGGACCAATCACAATATAGGTAAGATCAACAAGATAAAAATATTTAAAGAACTAAAGGGGCCAAAGGAAAAAGGTATGATTAACTTATTATTAAAACCCAATCCAATAATTTCTGAAATAAAATAAGATAATAACGTTACTTAGTAAGAGAGGAAAATGTCGTCACGTACACGTCTTGACTCGCATTGCCCAATACGATGAGGATACACTTTAATTGTAAGTTATTTCATGAAAAAAACCCTCATAAGTATAACATCAGCAAAAACGAGAAGAAAGGAAGGGAACCCACATAACAGCAATCGAATTCCAACACCAGGAATAGGTATAACCTTCTATTCCAATTTCGTATTTATGTATTAAATATATATCTTAGAAATTGTTAAGCAAGAAAATTATTAATTGTTTAGGTTTCGCATAAGTTTTATTTTGAGGGTTTATGGTAGCAAAGAATATAAATTGCTTCAGTATTAAATAACTTTTGAATTTTAGGGTTTTATATGTTGTGAAGGGAACTTTACTCGTAGGTACTGATTAGGGTTTCAGTTTCAGATTCTAAGTGTTAAACTAGTGGGAGTTTAGTTGGTATTCATAGGACTATGAAAATAAGCCTTTAATCAAGAGATGCGATTCCCAGCTTGGTAGATTTTCGAACTCTGTTAATTCTTGTAGAGAAATTTCGAGCTCAGGAATGAGGTTAGAAAGAATGTTGAGTTAAAACTCGAGATTCATATTAATAGAAATTCGTAACCCAGCTCGAGATTTATCTCAAATGTCGAGATCGAGATTTATGCATAATGTCGAGATATTAATATCTCGAAATCCTTAGGTGCTACGAAATTTAATTCCAACATATTGAGATCCACTAATAATAGGTGTCGAGATTAGAGTGTGTTGAATTAATGAATTTCGAAATCAACAATCTCGAGATCTTTGTTATAGATCTCGACATACTTGTCTTGAAGGCTGGTATAATTTCAATGTCGAAATTTATGTTAAATTATTGTCGAAATCAAAAGAAACCAAAGTTAGGAAGCCCGAGATTTATCAATATATGTATATATATAGATATATATATATATATCGAAGTCCATGCCAAGTCCAAATATCGAAGTTCATGTCAAGTGAATAACAAAGTCTTTGTATATAATATATGTCGAGAGGTCCTTTCAGGTTTGATATCGAAATCTATGTTTACTTATGTCGAGGTTTATTTTAGACCATATATCGAGATTCATTTGTAATATATATCGAGATCACTTTGGGAAAAATGTCGAGATCCCACAATAAAATTCGAGATGTATATCGAGATTTAAGTAGTATCGAAATCCTTATATAACATGTATCGACATTTACTCTCGACATACATCTCGAGATTCACTTTGATAATAACTTCGAAATATTTAAGATCGTAAATGTTAAATCTCGAGTCAAGTCTGAAAATCATGTCGAGATTCAATTTCGATATTAATTTCAAAAGGTTATATACTGTTTTAAATTCTAAAATTTTAGGGTTTCGAAATTATAAAAGTCGAAACTAGGGTTTTCAAATTAAGCCATTTTTGTAAAACTGTAAATCGACTAACAAACCCTAATTTTATATGTTTCTATACTTAGGGTTTGACGGTTACCAATTTACCGTACGATATAGCTAAGGACACCAGGTAAGTGGAAATCGCAACTACAACACATAATTATATGTGTATGAAATTATGTGTCTATGTGCCTTTCATGATTTTATGTGACTTCTATGATTTCTATATGGCGTAAATTTACGTGATTTTTATGTGATGAAAATTATTCTATGAATATTGTACGCATGTTTACATGATTCATGGCACGAGCATATGCACGCACGACTAGCGTGAGAGTCAGGGAAATAGCGTGCATGGGTATAAGATCGCTTGAGAGCGATGTATATTTGCCGATATAGGCATTTGTGTCGACTCAATGATGAGTCACGGCTCTTCTATGCTACCACGGCAATTCACGAAGCCGAATTACATGATTCACGAAAGGTAGGGGGAATACCCCGTAGCGGGAGATGCAACCTGGAGGATGCGACTCGAGGGTATGAGCGGCACCGAGGGAACCTCGAGCGTTGGCGACCTCGTAGTAAGCTACCAGTGGGAAGCGCCCGCATGTCAGACCGCATTGGGATGGAAAGGCGCCTTAGGGTTAAACGAAATTTGTGTGCCCGGGTTAGCCTCTCAATGGGACCGCATTGGGATTGAAAGGCACTGTTAGCCTCTCAATGGGACCGCATTGGGATTGAAAGGCACTGTTCGCCTCTCAATGGGACCGCATTGAGATTGAAAGGCACTATTAGCCTCTCAATGGGACTGCATTGGGATTGAAAGGCGCCATAGAGATAAGCACAGATGGAGTATTATTCGGGTTTAGCCTCCCAGTGTGTGTACTGCCACTTATACCCTTAGGGGTTTGAGCTCTATATGGTACATAGTAAGATTGAAAGCCGAGGGCCCAATAAGAAATGAAAAGAACGAGAAGGATACGAGAGGTCAATAGCATTGGCGCGGATGCCTTTGCTATTTAGGTCACGTGCATTTCATGCATGGTTTTCACTTACTGAGCTTTATAAGCTCATTCCACGTTTTATGTGTTGTAGGACCCCGCGATCACGGTACGTGATCATTTTCACGGCGAGGCCAACTTTTGAAGCTTCCGGGGGCTTTTGAGATGGAAGTGTGTGCATGGATGCGACCTCGTGGAGGCCCAGTAGATAAATTTATTTTGACCCGCATGCGCGCTTTCCTATGTAAATAGGACCCACTATGATTTTGTAGGAACAGTTTCGATTCCTTTTTAAAAAAAAGAAAAATTTTATACGAAATTTCGTACGATATGTTTCATTATTAGGACATTAGTTGCGTAGACTAGTTAAGAAAGTAGTGGTGGAAGTCGGGGCTGCCACAGGTGGTATCAGAGCACAACCTCTCGCAGTACGATGCTGGTTCGGGGACGAACCAGGCGGAAGCTGGTGGGCATGTGACGCCCGGGGCCGAAGAGGGCGGGGAGTGATCGCCGTTGCCAGGGTGCACGGACAATGAGCGGCTCCTGGCAGGCTTCTAGGCGAAGGGATACATGAACGAACCGATCCAACACCAGAACGAGAGGGGATCGTGAGACTGACAATGTATGGGCGTGTCAGGCTAAGAATCGTATAAAAGGATTGATAGTACTACTCATATCACCAAGGTCGAGCTACCTTTTCGGGAGTCCATCTATAGAAACTCCGAAGTTAAGCGTGCTTGACTTGGGGCAATCTAGGGATGGGTGACCCCCTAGGAAGTTTCTCAGGGTGCGTGTGAGCGAGTGCACGAAGCACGCTAAAAAGGTTAAATGGTGGTACAGTGGGGCCAGACTATCAGTCGGAGTGTGGTGGGCCCAACCCCACTTGTCCCGGTAGGGACCGATGCTATAGTGACACCCGGTATGGGACGGGTCGTTACAAAAAGATCAAGACTCATGGCAGCCCCATTTTTACGCAAGTTCCTCGATGTCCAGAAACGGAGAAGACGCACGACGACAGAGACTAAACCAGACTTAGTGGTCAACTCACCAAGAACGGACATAAGCAGGAACAAACTCCAATTTATAGCACATCAAGAGTAACAAATCATACGCTCGTCAAGAAGACGAAACGTTTCGCAGAATATGCAATGTAAGATGCACTACCGACAGTGAATGCAAGCAAACAAAGCGAAAGACCTTTGGAATACCCACCATGAATGCACTACTACTAATACATCTAAGCAAACGAAATGCACTGCGATAATCGACCAGCTAATAAGCATCGTACTTAATACAGTGACCATTCATGCGACGTTTTATCATGGAGACGAAGCGTTTGTTCAGGGAAATAGCCCGTGTGGAATGCACCACTGCCAATGCAGATAACCAAATGAAACCCACTATAGCGAACGACCAGGTACGAAGAACCAAACTTAATGTATTGACACTCATTAGTTACAACACAAGATGTTCAAATAGACCGGCCTGAAGCATTAACCAGGTACACTCATGAAAAGGATGGTCTACGACCGTTGATGTCCCACAATATAATGGGCAAGACCGCAGTACAAATACATGAACCTCATTAATGGAAGACGACCATTGATGCTCCGCGTAACATAAAATGCATTCACTACAGGGACAAATGCGTAAACACACACAACCAAAGTGAATAAAATCAGTCTCACGACGACACGTCAGCAGAGTATGAGGTAGCTACACAGTCGTACATTGCACATAGACATAAACAACATAAAACGACAACGTTTGGAGGCGAAAATTGATGGGTGGGGGAATATTTTGCCGACGTGTCATTGCAGTAGAGACCCTATTCAACTTTTATATATATAATTACAAAACTAATCAACTTTTTAAACTTTAAATTTTATTATTTTCTTTTTCACCACAAAACTGTCTAAAATTACAATTTTCATCTAACATTAGCGTTCAACTTATCAATAAATTAAATTTTCATCAAAAGTCATTTTTAATCATTTCAACAATCATATTATCGTTTTATGTTTTTTTTGTAATATTAGGAAAGTTTGGTTTTGCCTCACTATGATTTTGTGAAATCTCTCTTGAATCTATATTCGATATCTCTCGAATCTCGCTCAAATTTCTAAGTTCGAAAGAGAACACTTTTATATTATTTTAAAAATGCAATTTATTTTCAAATAAAAATGAAAAAAAATATAATTTTATAAACAAAAAATTTGGAAAAACGGGTTGGAAAATTTGCTCGGCTGATTCAAACTATAACCGAAACCGTGATAGCCCACGATTTAAGTTATCGTTTGAAGTTTTGATTCTACAAAAACTGCTAGTCCCACACTAGAACTAGAATCGAAATCGGTTGAACACGTCTTCCCACACTTACATATTTTGATTTAAAATTTTTTAAAGAGGAATTGGGATGAAAATATAACTATTAAGAATTTGTATGCCAATGTAAGAGAATTATGACTATAAAAAGGAATTTAAACAGTTTTAGGGAGAAAAAAGAAAATAAAAATAATTAAAATTGAAAAAGTTAATTAGTGTTGTAACAGTGTTAAAGAGTGAACTACTTTTGTAATTGATTTAAAACTGCACTATTACGTTATTCTCTCCAAGGAATCCCGTTTAGTTGGCGGGAACGGGGATGGATTCCGTGTCGACATCCCTAATTCTAACGTGGCTCCGCCACTGGACGGTGCCATTTGTATTGTTACATATTTTGTTGGCAGTTCTTCCATGCTCATCTTGTAGCTTTTGTCTCTACCGGCAATTTTCTATTTCACCATCGGGACCAATCGGAGGTTAATCGTATGGCCATTCATCAACCTATGCCAAAACAATGCCTATTATTCAATTTTGACTTTTTTCTTTAGAAAAAAAAAAAGGGAAAGCTACCTACCTAATTGAGATTTTATTCATATTTCTTTAGCCTCTGCGAGTTTTCATTTCCTTTACCTTTTCTAATTAAACTATTCAGTATGCTAAACAGTTAGCACAACCAGAAAACGATCAAAATGTAAAAGTCAATTTCTACAGTCAATGCAATGTGCTGGAGGATCAACGAAATGCAAATGCGTGACACGTCTCGTCACTATCCAAGATAGACTTGGCAGTTACTTCATAACAGGTTTTGATGTTATTCGAACGCCGGCCAATCTTTCCCTGCAGTGATACCTCAGAAAGCAAACCTCCAACACTAGCTTCGCTCGGAGGAACAAAGAGTCGTTGTAATGATTCGTTGTTCTCTGATCTCATGCTAGTAGTGTTAGTGCCCAACTTTCCAAGCAAAGATGCTTCGGAGAATAAATACCTCATACTGTTATCTGAGATTAACTTCATTCCCGTTCCGTTTTCAGGGTTGAGAGTGGGCGTGTTCATCTTGTCCTGCCTTGATATATCCGAAAGAAGACCCCTGATGCTCAAGTGACTCAAGCTATCACTCCAAGGTAAGGTTGGCCCGTAATCAGTTGTCAACGTATTCGTATTGTCCTAGCAAGAAATAAATACAAGTCATTGCTGAAACAACTTTTAGCTGCAAGAGTTTACAGCGATATACAATACACGACCCACAACAAGGATGCGATTACTCAAGCAAATTTACTATATAAAATTTGATATATTCTAAATCACTTTTTGTAATGCAAAACATGGATAAGCATAGGAGTGGCGCGCTGCGGCGCTGTGAGTGGACAAGAAGGTTTACCACAAGCTTATTAGCCGGTGCGTCTAAAATATTCAACTCGTCTATGTTTGAATGCAATACTTGAGTGGCTGCTGTTTGCATTGGAATGGCTTCTTCAGTAACTTCATCTGAAACTTTCTTATGATGATTTGGGATGTCAAGGGCACCCACAAAGTCATTTCTGCCCCTCAAATCCTTGTTAGCCCTCGGAGGATCACATTCAGGAGGAGGTAAGTGAACAAACTTTTCTTGAGGATTGCGTAGCCAGCCATACCTTGAGAAATCAAGTAAGTTCGTATTTTTATCAACCCACATATTATGTGGAACGAATAATGACAGGCTTCAAACCTTAAGCGGAAGGTGGGAGGATAACCAACAGAAGCGTAGACCTCCCTAGTAGTGATGGCACTATCACTCAAAGTCCATCGTCTGCATGAAGCTGTTTGTTCTTTCTTTGTGTTGTGAGGAAATAGCACAAGTTGTCCATTTGCTACACGGGAAGTGCCCCATTTGATAGTCAGATGTCGAACAACTGATGTTATCTTTTTCCGAGCACTTAAAGTTAGCTCCAAAAAAGGGTTGGAACCATCCTGAACGAAAACAAACAAACATGAAAAGGTTATTTGCACATTCCCAGTGGTTTTAGGGGCCACGAAAGGAGCAACAAGCAGAGGACTAGAATGTAACCTTTTCTAGGTCCCATCGAGTTACGGCATCGATGGGGAAAAGTTGCAGTTTGATCTTTGTAGATGGTGCCTGCATCTGGACACGAGGCTGGACTTGATGTGTCCCCTTTTCTGCAAGATCACTTTCTCATTAGTGAGCTATCAGCCAATTAACCGAGTCGCACAAGCTGCTGAGTTTGTGCAATTGATTTGGTGACACTCAACACATCACACACAAATGTATTGTATCCATTACATGTTATGTAGAGCATAAGAAACGACAATAGGAGTGTCAAGTTCAGCAGGATTCCGATTACCTAAAGCTTTCTGGTTAGCCATTGCACTTCCATTTCCAACTGCAATAGCTGCAGCATGGTCACCCAGCTTTTCAGCGCTCTCAATTTTCTTTCTCTTCAGTGCTCTGGTGGATTTCATGGGCAACATCTGCAAAACCTATTAGTTTATTATTTTATCACAACCACACGCATAGATATGGCTTTTTGAAATCAGATAACAGAACTCGCAAACCTAAAAAGGAATACCAATAAAAGACCATAAAGCAGGATAATGTAAAAGTTATATATTCACATTGTTTAGTACTGCATAAATATTCATACGTATGAGGTGAATATCATATAGCAGGTCAACCATAATTGTGATTCTGGATGCCTCATTCAACCATAAGAGAATAGGTAACCTTCAATTTGCACAATTTGATCGATCAGTATCACAGCATAGCTAGCCTCAACAGCAACAAATTGTGTCGTCGAACTAAGGTTACAGATCGCTATGCACGTAATGTCCTACCCTCACTAGCAGACGAACGACTAATAGAAACAGGTTCTTTCAGGTGAATTGAATTAAAATAAGCTGGAAAAGTTCCCGTGCAAGATTGATATAAGAGTGGAAGTAACAATAACGCCCGTAACAGCACTTAAAAAGTACTACTGTTTAGACATTAGTTAACACGTTCTAAAAATATAGATTGTTTAGAATATGTATAAGAAGTTAAAATAAAAAACACTAAAGACTATGAGATATAATTAGGGTTAAAATTGTCTAAATGATAAACACCAAAAACGATCTGAAAGTCAACTGAGCCAGAAATTAAAATTCAGCAGAACAAGTAAAACCTACATTAAGTTACGCGAATCGTAAATCGATCAGTTTCTTCCAGAATATTAACATAGAATCAATAGCGACAAGCTCAAAATAATCAACACCATACGTATGAATCAGGATTAAACCACTGAGTGCAGTATCATTCAACGAGTAGCAGCAGCCCGATTTCATAACCTTATCCTCAACGCGAACAGCAATAAAAAAACTATAAATCAATCTATAGATTATATTCCAAATTATAAATCAAGCTAGGAGATATAGTCGGGATATGAAACAAACTAACCTGTTGCAGTTACACAAGGGTCGAGAATCTCCTTAGAGTAGAAACCTGGTGATCTGCCGCTACGCTAAGATTCAAACTCGACTGCTCAATGGTATGAGCAATTCGATTTCGAATTTTTTACTCGTCGTGGCATGTGTGGCGGGAATGTGAACTATTTTGAGAAAATACGCCGCCTTAATTTTATATTTCCATTTATAATAACTGAAAGATAAAAGAAATTAATACACAGACAAACTGATACTGAACAAAACTAGCCAGTCGGACTCGGTCGGGTTAACAATTAAATGGGTATATTTCGGATCATGCCCTATAACATATTTTCATAAGGTGTTCAGATCCTTTTAAAGTTTTTATTAGGCCTAAGGACCTAATTTCTAAAACTATTAAAAAGAATGGCTCAACTCATTGTAAATGACCTTTCTAACATTCATATTTGCCAAAATTACACTCATGTGCCATCGTCTCTTCCAAATGATTGAAGCACAAACCACGTTCAACGAAGACCAAAATTTACGATCTAAAAGTCGGCTCAATCTCGACGTTAATGACCGAATAAGGTTAAATCGATGATAATTTCCCATGGGTGTCAATAATCAATGAAACTTTTTGAAGTTTATAACTGAATAATGTATTAAAAGTAATTCGAAAATCTCGTTGAAACAAGGGAAAATATGGACTTTAATGACCAAATAAGGTGAAGTTGATCGTGGGTCTTAATAATCAATGAAAATATTGATGTCAATCGTGAAGACATTTGACGGGCATATGATTGAAGCTTTTGCTAATAAAAAGCTCGCTCGGTAACACTTTATGCATTCTACAGTTCTAATAAAACATTCGACGGGTATCGTTGTGCATTCTGATAACACTTCATGTATTCTGCATAACACTTCTTGGGTAGCAAGACACTAAGAGGAATTAATTAAAAAACTACCGACGACACCACGCACCTTTTGAGTATAACTTTCGATCTAGATTCAAATGACCTTGATTCAAACTCTTGTGAATAGCCAACTTAATTATGTATAACTTTTATTCTTTAAGTTCTTTCTGATTCGAAGTCCATTGACCTCAAAACGTGCCCGAAATTTTTTTTTGGGTGATTAGGAATGTTGTCCGAAGGCATTGCCTGAAAATGACAACCGGAACCTTTTTGAGTATAACTTTCGATTTAGAATTCAATGACCTTGATTCAAAATCCTGTAATAGCAAACTTAATTATATATAACTTTTAGTCTTTAAGTTTTTTCTGTTTCGAAGTCCATTACCTAAAAAACGTGCCCGAAAAAGATTATCGGGTGCTTAGGACTGTTGTTCGAAAATGGCATTGCCCGAAAATGACAACCTGCACCTTTTTTAGTATAACTTTCGATCTAGAATTCAAATGACCTTTATACATGCTCCTGTGAATAGCCAACTTAATTATGTATTACTTTTATTCATTAAGTTCTTTCTGATTCGAAGTTGACCTAAAAAACGTGCCCGAAAAATTTTTTTGGGTGCTTAGGGATGTTGTCCGAAAATGGCCCGAAATGGCAACCTGCACCTTTGTGAGTATAACTTTCGATCTATAATTCAAATGACCTTGAATCGAACTCATGTGAATAGCCAACTTAATTATGTATAAATTTTATTCTTTAAGGTCTTTCTGATTCAAAGTCCATTGACCTCAAAAACGTGCCCGAAAAAGATTTTCAGGTGCTTAGGGATGTTGTCCGAAAATGACATTGCCCGAAAATGGCAACCTGCACCTTGTGTATAACTTTCGATCTAGAATTCAAATGACCTTGATTCAAACTCCTGCGAATATACAACTTAATTATGTATAATTTTTATACTTTAAAGGTCCGTTTGGTAGGGAGGATGGGTTTTGATGGTATTAGCTTTAGTTGGGTTTAAATAATGGAGGGTGTGAATTTTTACGGTGTTTTGTTAATGAATTTAAATAATGATCTCGGATGGATTTGGTAGATAATTTTAGAGGTTTTTAAGTTTAATTAAATTCAATTACAAATTTACCCATAAGTTGAATTGAATATATAATAAATAAATTGTAATTCTGTCATAAATGTCCGAGATTAGCTAAAGGTATGGTAGGGGGTAGCTTTAGTTAATACCTTAATAGGGGTATTAAGGAGGTATTAACTGAATCCCACCTTTAAATAAATCCTCCTACCAAACACTACTTCACTTAATCCTAACCCATCTAATCCTCCCTAATACCACAACCAAACACACTCTAAGTTCTTTCTAATTCGAAGCCTATCGACATCGAAAATGTGTCCAAAATCGTTTATCGGACGCTTATTCGATTTCTGTTGTCCAAACTTGCAGTCAATATAATTTCGATCATAACATTAGATATAGGGCACCAATGATTCTGATTTAAAGTTCTCTGTACAGCTAAATTGATTATCCGTAACTTACCTTTCGTGAAGTTTCTTAAATTTCGAAGTTTCTCAACTTCAAAATGAGCATGAACAGAAGACTTGAAGAAGTTGAAATTAATAGTAAGAAAAACAAGTAGCACCCTTCCTCAAAAGATGATCATACTTATACGATATTGATTCTACTGACTCAAAATATTGTGGATATGAACTATTACTTGTTTTTTATAATCCACATGGTCGACCTAAGAAAAATAATTCAACAAAATTAATGACATCTTCAATTAATCTTAAACGTAAACCCTATGTTGTTTATTGATTTCCGGAAGTAACAGTTTAATAATGATCCGTAACACATGAGGCAGAGAAAAAACAGAAATTGATATGTAGGTAACAAGGCATTACAATACGAGTAACAAAATACATAGTCACAATAACAATTTAATATGTAATTAGTTTAGGTTATGATTATCCAATTTATACTGTAAACACGCTACATATACTAAAATATATGAATTACGAAGTTTTATATAAAAATATATTAGTTTACGCAAAATATATGCGGATGTTATGTTAGAATTAAAGAAGTTGAAGTTAATAGTAAGGAAAACTGTTGGGTTACCCGGTTTGTACCGGAGACGCCACGTCCCCGGATACGGTGCGGAACAAAAATTTCCAGGTTTTCCTATTGCCCTCGTTGCTCGAATCGGAACAGTAATTCATATTGACACGTAATAGGGCGGGTCAAACCCGTAGAGATTTACCAGTTGAAGCGAGTGGCAGGCAGCACCTCGTCCTTTTCTTCAACTCTACAACGATGGTGGTGGATGGCACTAGATTGTCACGCCGACCTCGCGGTGCACCACAGATTCAATTCTCTAAAGATGGATAGAGAGAATTGATCCGTCGCTTGGGGAGAAAATGTGTAAGTTTAGTGTGTGTTTTTGTGCCTTAGCAATTTCGAAAATTAGCTTATCAAATATGAAATAGGGCTGCCCTATTTATACTAGTGGGGCTCGAAACTTTCATCCCAATCCAAGGTTGAAATTTTGAATTTTATTCCTTATAGGTTTGAGAGATTTTTGCCATTTTTATCTCTCCCTTTTGAATTCAAAAACTTACTAATTAGACAACCATTGTTGTAAAAATCACTCTAGCCCCCGCCTAGGTGCCAGCTAGTCGCTTCGGCCAGCCACCGTAGCGAAAATAGCTTGAACGGCCAATTCCGCGGCCAAGCGATTAATCGGTCGCCAAATCGGCCGCCTAGTCGGACTAATCGGCGGATTGGCCAACAAATTTTTTTACCAACCACAAGCCCACCAAAAAGCTCAATAAATATTTTACTAAACAGAAAGCCCGCAGAACGTAGACTAACTATTGCATACTGTTGCGGAATTGTGAGGGTATAAGCACATATATAAGAGATGTTTCAGGCTTCTTTGTCCCAAAGAATCGGTGTGGGACAGCAGTCAGCAAGGAGTCAAATACACATAATACGCATATTACATTACACATACACTAAAATACTGAAATGAAATAGAAAAAATATATAAACTAAAATAAAAAAGGATAACTTTATTAAAATCATCCTTAAGTCGTCATTTTTATATTATTCTATTTTATTGAAAAGATGGAATTGACATTATTTGTTTAGAATGTTTAAAAAATTTGTAATATATGTATATTTGATATATAGAAAAATAATAACAAAAAATCGATATACCGACTAATTCCCGCCTAGAAACCACCTAGGCTCCGCCTAGACCGTGTAGGCGCTAGGCCCCTGCGGGCGTCCGACTAGTGCCTAGCGAATTTTACAACATTGTAGACAACTAACTTAAATACTAAGTCAAACAAAGCAAATTTAAATATGGTATCAAATTTAAAAAATATATCCTAGATTAACTACTAAATTTCCAACTTAAAATAAATATTCCAAATATTTTATTTCCATATATATATTGTAGAATACCATTTGTAATTGTGCTTGATTTCATTGGTTGTCCTTGTAATTAGGGGCGTTTTGTATAGTAGTCCTTAGATTAGGACTAGTTTGATATTTATACAAAGTTTGTTTGGTATAAATACATGTAAATCAATTGAACTTAATAGAGAAAGTTTAGAGAATTGATCCGAAGGGCTTGCAATTCGATTTCTAGAGAGAGAAACAACAGTAACTTTCTCACTCTAATTGAATTCTCTCTAGTGTTCTTAACTTGAGTTTTTCGATCGAATTCAATTGATTATCTAAACGATCGAATTACTATGAATTCTAGCCTAGGATCATAGAGTTGTTAATCTGAGGACCTAACAATTGGTATCAGAGCAGATTCGTTCTGTTTTGAATCGTAAATTGTTAGAATTGGATCGAAATTTTATTTCGAACACTGTTCCATCAAAGAACAGATTTGGCGCGAAAAGTTTTTCGATCTAATAGCTTAATTCTGTGCTTAATTGACTTGAATCTGATGTTTCAGTGCTAGATTAAGTGATAAATGATCATTGCGACTAAATCAGTAGCAGTTTGAACGTCGAATTTTGATTAATTTGATTCTGAAATTTTACCGTTGGCGAAGAACATGAAGAACACGTTCTGATTTTGATCAAATTCGATATATTTTGCTTCATAACGTGTTTAATTGCTTGTTCGTGCGTGATTAGTACTTGATTGCGAGCAATTACCTCAAACTTCACTATCTGATTCTTTGTTTTTGCTCGAATTTGTGTTAATCGTATTCTGTGAATTTTTCTCGATTGCTCAAATTTTTCTCGCTAAGTTTTGCGATCGGATTAGTTTCTCGATCGATAAACTTAGCGCGAGAATTTTTCTCGGTAAGAATACGAAGTCAGCGCTAGAATCGTCATCAGCAGAAACGTTTTTAGTTAGAAATATTTCTCGAGCATTATCCAGCGAAAAACTTTTTCGAGTGAGACCAATTTTGACCTTGCATGCGTAATAAGTTTCACTCGAAAAACTTTTTCGGTCAAACCTTTTAACGTTTGACCAGGCGAAAATCATTTATACGCGAGAAACTTTTCTAGTCAACGGATTTATTTTGACTTGTCGAGAAACTTACTAACGTACTGTTTCTTTACGATCGAAATAAATTCACGATCAGGAAATTTTTCTCGACTGAACGATTTTGGGCAATTTATTTCGCTCGTAAAATTTTCCGCTGACAAAATTTCTCGCATAAAAACAGTAAATACATTCTATATCGACGAAATTAATTTCGATCATACTCTAAAGATCGAATCGAAAATAATTGTCGATCTAATCTTCGAATCAAACGCTACTAACAAATTTCGTCACTTGTGAAGCACTTTACATCGTCTTCAACCCTCAAAACAATCAACGAAGATCCTTCAACAACTCGACTACTATAATACAAACATGGATGCATACTCACTCGGAAATGACAACCGTCCGCCGATCTTGCAAAGAGGCGAATACACGGTGTGGAGAAGCCGCTTCCTGAATTTCATCGCTCTAAAGGATCAAGCCGAAAATCTACTGCAGTCCCATGAAGAGGGACCGACACAGTTCTGGGTTCATGTACCCGGGGACGAAACAGCTACTCCAGCAATTCCAGCTTCTAGGCGACTAAAGGAGCCTAGAGAATACTCTCTGGAGGAAAGAGCTCGAGCTAAGGCTGATCTAGTAGCCATGAATACCCTTATGCAGGGCATCCCCAACGATATATACAGACAAATCGACAGCCTTACATCTGCCAAAGGGATGTGGGAAGAGCTGCATAGGATGATGCAAAGGATGGAAGTTGGCATAAAGGCCAAGAAGGCGAACATTCTCACTGCTACGACTTATTCAAAGCAAAGCCGGATGAGAGTCTATACGAAATCTACCAACGATACCTCACTCTTCTCAATGAGATGAGGAAGATAGAAATAACGAAGACAAACATGGAGACAAACATAAGATTTCTATCTTCTCTGCCCACGGAATGGAAGAAAATATCACTCAAATACGACAAAATAAAGATCTAGAGGAGTTGGATGTCCATGCCGTGTTCGATAATCTCGCTCAGCATGAGGATGATATCCGCGAGATTACCAAAGAGCAGAAAGGCAAACAAACCGATGACACGGTTGCCTTAGTCTCGGAGAAGAGGAGCACAAGATCAAGAAAGGAAAAGATCGTTAGGCCACCTTCATCGTAAGAGTCGGAAGATGAATCGGACTCCGACATCGAGCCGAACATGAAAGCCTTTGGAAAACAGTTAGCTCTCATTGGACAAATGATGAGCAAGAAGTACTTCAAGAAGAAGTCTTCAACCTCAGCCAATAGACTTCGGACTACAAGCTCCAAGAACAAAGAACGTGCTCCGGAGAGTTCCGAGGTCAAGAATCCCAAGGAGACTAACAAATGCTTTAACTGTGGCAAAGCAGGTCACTTTGCCAGAGAGTGCACTCTCCCGAAGAAAAGAGATGCAAACTACTACTCCAGGAAGCTTCAATTGACAAAACAGAAAGAAGCTGGAGTAGCTCTCATGGCCGAACAGGACCAATGGCTCGAGGACACGTCGAGCTCCAAAGAAGAGAACTTAGCCCTCATGGCCCGTCTCGACAACGAATTGGACGCCGAAACATCCACTCGTACGGACGACGACAACGCATCCACGTCTTCAAATGAGGTAGTCACTCCTTCCACATTATTGACCATGTTAGAATCATAACAAAAGCAATATGCTAACATGAAACGTGAGCAGAAAAGTATAAAGGAAGTAGAGAACGAACTTGAGAGAGCTCAGGAGAAGATAGATAGTCTCGAACAAGAACTTAGGAGCTCTAGTGCAAAAATAGATGAACTTACTAAGAGCCTCCATTCTAGAGAGACTAGTCAACCTCAACTAGGACAACCGAGCGAAAAGATTAAGGAATTAGAAGATAGACTAGCAAATAACTACAATTGCTTGGTTAGAAATCTCAACGAGAAAGCCATTTTAAATTGTAGGATAATCGAAGCTACCTCTAAGATCACTAACTTAGAAGCTCAATTAGAAACATCGAATGCTAAGATTAGTGAGCTTAGTAAGGATTTCAATGCCTGTCAAGCCGCTAAACTAACCGTGGAAAATAATTATGCTCTCCTAGGTGAGGAACGCAGGAAACTATATGCCAAAGTAAAGAAATTAGACGATATAGTTACGCGTAGGGGACAATCCGAACAGACGATATTTTTGAACAAGCCCAAGGATATAGAGTTCTATAATCCTATAGAAGGCATAGGTTTCACTAACCCGTGTGTTTTACAAAAGAAAGAAATATACGATGTTAAACACATGGGCTTAGGAATAACCTCTCTTAGAAATTTTACTGAATCGTCTTATGAAAATACTTTCAATTCATCCATTAGACAAGGTCCACATGGTCCAGAAATCCCCTTTGACTACAAAGAACTAAATGAAAGGGACAAACTAGGAAAGAAACTCTAACACCTGTCTGCAATTTAGTTCAAATTCTACCTCGTGACTCTCAAACAAACCACGAGGAAGTTAAAACCGTTAATTATAAAAATTCTCTCTACAAACCCCCTTTCATAAAACAGATAGAGGAGTCACAGGCAAAGTTAGAAAAAGAACGAGAGAATTTCGAAGCTGAAAAGAAAAAATTCTTTAAGGAGATGGAAAATCTCAAGGCTTCCTCGTCCTCCCAAACTACCTCTCACGCTATTACAAAAAGCGTGAAAAATGAGAAAACGCCTTTGAAAGATAGAAATTGTAAAAATAATTCTGTTAAAAGTGCTATGACTAATTTTACTTTACCTACGTCTACAGGGAGCGTAGCGTCAGCACTAAAAACAAAGGCGAGAGTGTCTAGCACTAAGATAAAGAAGGAGCCATTAGATTTAAATATTTCTGGACATGCTACTCCTTCTGTTACAATAAAAGACACTCGTAGAAATAAAAGAGCTATTTCCACTTTTAAGATAGTTGCTTCTACTTATTCACTTCAGCTGATTACCTTTAGAAGCACCAACTTCGAAATAGGCTCTATGTCAAAAATTAATCATTCTGAAACAAATGCAACAAGGAAGACTCGTAGGAAACAAGATCCAGCCATAAAGAAAGCTTATGGCGCCGTACATGACTGTACTCACCTAAGGTATCCCGTAGAAATTAAATCCCCCAAGCACCTTAGGAGACTATCACAAGAAAATATCTTTTTCCTCAGTCAAACCCTCCAAAGCATTTGTACGTGCTGAAATTAACCTTCCCTGTAAGGTTCAACCCAAATGGGTTCCTAAATCTCTTCCTAGGACAACAAAAGCCAAAAGGGCCAAGTCTCCTATAGAGGCAAAACCAAAACCACTTTTCAAAAGTGCAATGGGTTATTAAGACTCTTCCAAAAATAGATTTAGGAGTCATATCTGAACCCAAAACTAAATCTGCTAATCCGAGAGGACCCATGCTTAAGTGGGTACCTAAAGCTCTCTAAATTGTTTTTGCAGATCCATCATGTGTGGTACCTCGACTCTGGTTGCTCCACACACATGACTGGTAATCAAGAGCTGCTGAGCAACTACAAAGACCGACCAAACGGCAAAGTCAGATTTGGGAACAACGATTCAACCCCGATTCTAGGACTTGGAGATATCATTCTGAAGAATCTGACCATCAAAGATATCTCATACGTCGAAGGCCTCCGCCATAACTTGTTCAGCATAGGCCAATTCTGTGGCAAAGGCTTCCAGGTGGTCTTCCATGCTGACCGGTGCAGAATTTTGGAAAGTCAGGACACAGAACTCCTTCAAGGACTTCGGAGATCCAATCTTTACACGATCAACCTGACGTCTGTGCGGCCCTCGACAGCTGTATGCCTCATTTCTCACATTGATTTACAGAGGAACAACTTATGGCATCAACGACTGTCTCATCTGAATATGAAAGCTCTCCAACACCTTTCTACGAAAAAGTTGGTTCACGGTCTTCCAACTATACTACTACAAAAGGAGCATCAATGTTCGGCATGTCAATTAGGAAAAATGAAGCGAGCGTCTCATCACATCAAGCAAATTGCGTCTACTTCTCGACCATGGGAACTAATTCACATGGATCTCTGTGGTCCGATGCAGACTCAGAGTATCAATGGAAGAAAGTATGTCCTAGTGATTGTAGATGACTATTCTCGCTACACGTGGACAAAGTTCCTCCAAATGAAAGATGAGACTGGTGATTTGATTATCAATTTTGTGAACACGACTCAAAATCTGCTGCAACAGACTATTCAAGTTGTTCGAACAGATAACGACATTGAGTTCGAGGACAATCACCTCAGTGAGTTTTATCAGAAACTTGGAATAAGTCAACAATTTTCAGCCGCCAAAACACCTCAACAAAATGGGGTCGTTGAAAGGAAAAATCGAACACTAGTGGAAGCCACTCGTACAATGCTGATCCAATCGGGACTTCCACACTTTCTATGGGCTGAAGCAGTCAATACCGCTTGTTTTACTCAAAACAGGACGGTGGTTCACAGACGGTTCAACAAGACTCCGTACGAGATTGTGAATAATAGAGTGCCCAACATCTCTTTCCTTAAAGTCTTCGGGTGCAAGTGCTTTGTGGCGAACGACCGAGAGTAACGTGCAAAGTTCGACCCTAAAACATTCGAAGCTACATTTGTCGGGTATTCTTCAACATCAAAAGCGTACCGAGTATACAAGTCCAACTGGACTATTAAGGAAAGCTATAATGTCACTTTCCACGAAGTGGCAGATATGGCTTCTGCTCAATTCAGTCCAGGACCCGAGCCTAACCCGTTGGTTCCTACTCAATTCAGTTCAGGACCCGTTCTCAACCCGTTGGCTTCTGAAGACAACATTTCAGAACCCGTAATCACTGGTGTGTTGGCACAAAACCAACAGAAGATGGCAACAACTTCAGGATCTGTGTCAGACCAAGCAACGAGACTTGCAATAGACGACTTGGATTCTCTCTTCGAACCGGTATATCGGTCATACACGACTACACCTACAATGGATTCTCTACCGAACGTGACCGACGTACCAAGTTCGTCTCACACCTCTACCCCACCCGATTCAGAATTGCCACAGAACACCGAAGAACTTACAGTGGTCATCGAGGAAGTATCATCATAGACGATCAATCCAAGTGCAGTATTGGAACTTCCTCAGACAAATGATCAATCGGAGACTATAGGCAATCTAGATCCACAGATGGCTGACGCATCGACTTCAGCCTTGCCTCATGAGCGCAAGTGGACGAGAGGCCACTCGGTTGATCAGATAATTGGCGATCCTTCGGTTGGTGTGAGGACACGTCGTCAACACAGTCTTTTCAGTTGCTTCCTGAGCCAAAACGAGCCTACCAAAGTAGCAGACGCACTTCGAGACCTGGATTGGACAATTGCAATGCAAGAGGAAATCAATCAATTCGAACGTCTTCAAGTATGGACCTTTGTACCCCGTCCACATGGGAAAACAGTGGTCGGAACTAAATGGGTTTTCAAGAATAGCAAGAATGAAGATGGTGAAGTGATCCGGAACAAAGCAAGGCTAGTTGCTAAGGGATACAATCAACAGGAAGGCATCGACTACGATGAGACTTATGCTCCTGTTGCCCGTATCGAAGCTATCCGCCTCCTGCTGGCTTATGCGGCTCACAAAGACTTCAAAGTCTATCAGATGGATGTTAAAACCGCCTTTCTCAACGACGTGTTAAAAGAAGAAGTCTACGTCGCTCAGCCGGAAGGTTTCGTTGATCAAGAACATCCCAATCATGTCTATCGCTTGGACAAAGCTCTCTATGGACTAAAACAAGCCCCACGTGCTTGGTATGATGTCCTGAGTGATTTCCTCGTGAAGTCTGGATTCATACGAGGAACGATAGACACAACTCTCTTCATTAAATGGCATGACAAAGATCTGATGGTCGTCCAAGTATACGTCGACGACATCATCTTCGGATCAACAAATCCTCGGCTCTGCAAGAAGTTTGGAGATCTCATGAAGAGCAAATTCGAGATGAGTTACATGGGAGAGATGCAAGTTTTCTTAGGCCTTCAAGTCAGGCAGCTCAATGATGGAATTTTCATCAGTCAGACAAAATACATCAAGGATATTCTGAAGAAGTTTCATCAAGACCAGAGCAAGCCTCTCAGCACTCCTATGTCACCAAGCTGCAAGTTGGATGCTGATCCCTCTGGTAAATCGGTCGACATCACACTGTATCGCAGTATTATTGGATCTCTTCTCTACCTCACTTCGAGTCAGCCGGATATCATGTTTGCCACCTGCTTGTGTGCCCGTTTTCAAGCCGATCCCAAAGAATCCCATATGCTCGCGGTCAAAAGAATTTTACGCTACCTTAAGGGCACCTCTACCCTTGGCCTATGGTATCCAAAGGGTACGAATTTTAAACTTATCGGCTACACTGACGCTGACTATGCAGATTGCCGAATGGACAGGAAAAGCACGTCCGGTGGCGCTCAATTTCTAGGCGAAAAGCTGGTTTGCTGGTCACCCGAAAAGCAGAATTGTGTGTCCACTTCGACGGCCGAAGCAGAATACGTAGCTGCCGCCAGCTGTTGCTCACAGATGCTGTGGATGCGGACACAGCTTCGCGACTATGGGTACAATCTAAATAATATACCCATATATAGTGATAGTCAGAGTGCAATCGCCATTACTTGCAATCCTGTTCATCATTCACGCACAAAACACATAGACATTAGATATCATTTTAAAGATCACGTAGAAAAAGGCACGATAGAGATGTGCTTTGTGAACACGGAGTTTCAACTAGTCGACATTTTTACCAAGGCCTTGGATGAGAAACGATTTCAATTCCTTGTCGGAAAATGCATGTTGAATCTTTCGTAATATGTGCATTACCTGATCTTCTGTGCTATCACATGCTCTATTCTATGTGTTTTCTATGCTTATTTGTCCTTATTTTGCGTGATAAAAATAATATAAAAATAAAATATAATAATAATAATAATAAAAAAATATATAATATATATTTCTATATATAATATAAAGGGGTATGACGAAATCCTTTAGGATGCTTTGATCTAAAGTCACTTAGAATTTTACCCCGACATGTGATCGATTTAATTGCTTAAAATTTGTCAGTCTAAGTCGCATTCTTGTGTCTAAAAGGTCATTTGATTGTTCCACTAGACACAAAGTCACTCTACATGCGTGAGGATTCAAGCCTTGTTCCTTTTTTCCTTTCTTTTGATCTACTTCTCGAGTGAGTCACACATAAATTACTTGTCTTACCTAGTGATTCTTGGTGTCATACTCATCCTGCGTTAGATCGTCAGGAAAATGATAAGGGAGTTTAGGATATTCCTCATACTGCCTTATATAAATTCCTCCACGTTAGCCCTTAGTCATCCACTTTGAGCCTTCTCTGATGTCCTTTTCTTCATTTGAAACCCTTTTCCAGCCTTCAACCGAACTCTATACTCTTCGAATGGTTGTTCAAATGAGAAAAGAAGGGGGAGATAACAAAAGAAAAAGTAAGATGATGACAAAAGATGGCATTGCTCAACGCGCAAAAATCAGACCAAAGGAACCGGCCTTCCGACTACCTTGTAGAAAGTGGCATGGTTCCTGCTGTGAACTTCTCCAACGATAATCTCGTATGCTCGTCAGAACGGCTGGAAGAGGAGCACCACGAAGTGAACTTCTCCAACGATAATCCGGTCTTATATCGTGAAACGAGAAGAGGAGTGCAGCCTCGGGTACGAATTCCATGACCGAGAACTTCTCCAAATTGATAATCTCTAAAACCTCTATAGGGATTAAGAGAAGAGGAGCACGGTATCGGCCCGAGAACCAACAAAAAGAACTTCGCCTACGATATTCTCCTAGAGCCTCATGGAGAAGCGGAGCTTCAGCTTGAGCATAACATAAAAAGGGATAGTTCTTAAAAGAAAAAGAAGGAGAAGAGATTGAAAAGCAGAAAGACGCCGAAAAAAAAGGAGACAGACGTAGAATTGGAAGACGATGAAGAGATAAGCTCACTTTCCTTTAAATTCCTTCCGTTCTAAGTCCTAGCCAAATAGACGGTCTCTCGCTTAGGTGAAATGATTAAAAATGCCTCGATTACAGGTAAATTGACTTAAAATTGCTTGTGTTGACTTGATGATAAAAATATAAAAATCCCAAGATAGCTATAATTGAGAGCAAGAGCGAACCTAGTGAGAGTTGTCGAAATGGACCAGTCTATGAACTTAGGACTTTAGTTTGACGACATGACTTGACGGCACTTTCTTCTTTCAAATGTCTCGTAAAATTTTAGGTGTGACGATTGATCGAAGCAAAATAATCTGACCCCATATAAAAAAATATATATATACATATATATAATAATAAATAAATAATAAATAATAAAATTCGCACATTTTGACATGAAATGTTATGTTTCATATGCGTTGAATTGAATAAATGCGAATTTCTTTAGTGTATCGCACATTCTAAATGCAATTTTAGATTGCATTGGTACTGAATTGTTTAAATGCGATAAATTTTTCATTGCTTCTACCCTCACACAATATTTAAAGTACATGTTTTCGGGGACCATGTATACATGCTTACTTGGTAAATTTGTGTGCTCGTGACTTGAATTGATTTCATATGCTTGCATAATTAGTCAATTTTTTTGCATCATTTGAGGGGGAGCAAGTATAAGACTCGTAGATTAGCTCCAAATATTTTTGACGTTTTTCTCTGAGCATTTCTGATCTTTCAAAATTAAGGAGCGAGACGTCGACACTACAAAGAGAGGAGCTAGACACAAGACCAAATATTTCAAAGATAAAATTGCCAAAAATAATTGTTGATTAACTCCATTATTACTAACGCTTATCTCTAAGTGGTACAGATTTTTAAATTTCTGCCAGGGGAGCTAGACGTTACTACACAGAAAATACAGGGAGTTAATTGTATTTATTTCAATTACTAAGGGGGAGCCGTACAATGCGTTTTATTTTGAAATAGGGGTCAATATGAAATTCTTTAGAAGAACTTACTATCGAGGAACTGGATACTAGAATTAATTCGCAATCTAAAGTTTCTCGACCGTAAACAGTGTCGGGATCGATTTTGATTAACCGCGATAATTTGCGATCGAAAAATTTGAATTTTTCGTGTGCAAATAGTAATGCCTGATCCATGAAATCGCAAAATGTCAAATCACAAGCCCGAAAACAAATCAATGCTAGTTAATAAAAGTTTAACTTTTGTCAGTCGAAAAACTTTTTCTCACGCAAAACCTAATCGAAAAAAAAACAACAACTCTCTCTCGCAAAACTTTCTCAGACGATACAAAATCCTTCAAAAACTTTCAATTTTTCACTCCAAATCGTCTGATTAAGGTAGAAATTCGATCCGGTTAACGATTGTGAATTATATAACTTGATTTGCATTTACATTCTGTAGTTTTTCGCATGATAGTTAAAAATTTTCGACTGTTCTTCAAAAACTAGTTAAACGTATACTGTTTCACTAAAATTGTGGTATGCTGCTTGGATTTTCTGAGTTAAATGCCCGTTTTTTTTTTGGATAGATTTGATGTTCTTGATGAAACAGATAGTTTAAATCTTCGGAAAAATCTGCATCTGTGACGTTAAAATGAGTTTAGATGAAACTGGGTTTTGAAGTTTTGAAGCTGTCGAAGAACTTTGTCGATCGCAAATAATCCTAATTGAATTCCAATTCAATTGAGATACTATTTGTGTCGATTTAGTTTTCGATCGCAAAATTTTGATTTAGTCGTCACGATAAAAGATTTTAACCGTTACACTTACCATCAAAAAATCCAATTATAATTTTCCGCGAGCGAAAAACTTATGCACTGACTAGACAATTTAGATGCAAATTTTATCGAGCGTAAAACTTATTATCGCAAAAAAGAATTTTCGATTTAATTTCAATTTGGTCGCAAAAAAAAAGAAGTTAGAAGCGAAAAATTAATTTTTCAACTCTCAATTTTTCGATCGTAAAATTCGCCGCTTAGGACTTAATTGATCGGAAAATTTCTCGACGTTTGACTTAGTCTTTCTTTCGTTGACTAATTTCTCGATAAAAATATATCGCAGCGAAAAACTTCTACTTTCAATCGAAAATCACATTCCGCTCGACAAATTTCGAATCGAAAAATTTATTCAATCGAAGAAATTTTTCGATAGTAAATTTACCTGAGACGTAATTTCTCGATCGTAAATTTACACGGAATTTTTCTCGATCGTAAAATTGATCGACTACAGTCACGCTTTCAACTTCAACACTTAGGAAATTTTTCTAAGTCTTTTACACTGTAGCTAACAATAGCGGATAAAATTATTCGATCGCAAAATTTAAACAGAATTCTTTCAATTGAAATCAATATATAGGAAATCAATTGCAATTCTATTTTCTCGACCGAAATTTTTCTCGGCATGAACAATGACTTACTGATTTAATACTTAGTGAAATTGCGAACTATTTTTCACACGACATATATTTCATTCGAAATTACATTCATGCCATCACGATTTTTGAAATTGAACTTACACTACACATTTGATATGATTTCAATTCACAATTCATCGAACATGCTATTACTTGCGATATTACTATAGTTTGATGAAATTTATTCATATTTCGACTAAAATAAAATTGAACTAATAAACTTATATATATCTTATTTTTCAGATGGATCGCTACCCGAAATACAACCACATCTACGATCACAACCTTTATCTAAAGGTTCAAGATACGAACTTCCAGCTCGATCTGAGCACGTTTAGGTGTCCAGACGAGATCATCGTATCAATCCTACAAGGCCACCCCATCTGGCATGCGTTAACGATCACCGCATCAGTCCGATGGTATATCTCCAGCAGTTCTGGGGCTGCATACAAGGAGAAGTGGACAATGGAGCCTTCAGATTCTCAACAAGGATAGGGACGCGGCATATCAGCATGGACAAGAACCAGTTCGGCATGGTACTGGACTTGCCCCACAGCAATAATTACGACCCGCTCCCATCGGATGCTAAGATGATTCAAGATTCTTGCACATGGGCTACCAACCGCCGCTCACAAGATTAGCTCAGGTCCAGAGCAGCGGAATCCCAAACCCGTGGAAGACACTATTCGGAATAGTGAATAAGTGTCTGTCGCCCAAGCACGCAGGATTTGATAAGGGCAACAGCAATATTTTGAGGATCTTCCACGGCATCGCCTTCTCAAGAAACTATGACTACACTCAGCTGATCTGGAACGAACTCGCGGACCAGATTCGGCAGAAGGAGAACCGGCGATCAAAGAACGTGCCTTATGCTCGGTGGTTCAGCATCATCATCAGGGAGATCATGGCGCTGCACCAGACAATCCCTACTCTGCCTCCTGGCGGAAATTACCAACCACCAAGGCTTAAGTTCTTCCACAACCCACGGCTCACGGACTTGGACCAACCGTCGATGCCGATCTCATTCGAGCTCCTTTGTCTCGCGGACCCCAACGGAGACGTCTACAAGCTATACTGTCGGGACAGGAATCTCACCGAGGAAATGATTCGAGGGCCCCCGACAGTGCTTGGAGCTAGCCCTCAACAACAACAACAGCTAAGCCCTGAGGACGCGATGATTGATGATGTCGCTCAGGAGCTAGCTCAGGAGCCAACATTGGTCGAAGAGCCAATGCCCGACGTAGATGATACCCTGATAGATGTCGTGGCTACAGAGATGGAGCTCGAGGTTCCTGCACTCGAATTACAAGTGGAAGAGCCCGTACATGTTGGCGTGCTCGAAGAAACTTTTGAGGAAGTTCTTCAACAAGAAGCACAGCCCGAAACGGAAATGGGGCACACTTAAACTTCCACTGGTGACAGATCAGACATTGGAGAACGCCGATCGAGATCTTACTCCTCACACCGCCACCCCGTCTGACACAGAGTCTGACGAGGAAATCAGTCTGATCAGGAGGACTCCCAGAAGACTCAGTATTCAGTTGGAGTCGCTCTTTCCAGCAGTCACCACCGCACCAGATACTACGCTAACCACAACGACAAGTGTTGCCGGCACTTCTTCGCTCAATCTTGAGCCGCAACCAACTCAAGTGGTGTCTGGTTCGCAGGCGCAACCTGAGCCTGCCTTAACACCAGTGTTTTAAATAGCGTAGTGTAGCGCGTTTCGTAGCGCGAAATAGCGCAATTTTGCAGAAAAACGCATTAAAGCGTAAAAATATAGCGTTTTGTCCTGAAAAGCGCGAATATTTTGAGAAATAGCGTAAATAGCGTGCCAAATTGCGCATATAGCGTGCCAAATTGCGCATATAGCGTGTTACACTATTTTATGTTATTTTTTTTGTTGTGGGCTTATATAAACTTTAAAATATATTATTCATATATATATTGAATTTTTTTATTTTAATCAATTAATTGTACCATGTTTTTTATTTCATTAAATAATTTGAGAAAATATTGGTTATTTAGTCTCATAACTACAATAATGACATAAAAAATAATCGAATGTAGCATATTTATATTTATTATATATTATATATAATTTATTACATTATATATAGATTAGCCGAAATACTCACGCAATGCGCTACGCTATTTACGCTACGCGCTACCGGCACTAAAACGCGACACACTACGCTACACGCTTTTTAAAACATTGCTTAACACCCATAGAGACGAATCCTCAAGATTCGACTCGAGGATTGGGTGGAAGTCTCATACAGTCACAACCTCAAGTGACTGTGAGCCAACCCGCAGAGTCGGTGTCTACTCAAGGGTTGATAACAGGCGACATCAGTCGTCCTGGTCCATTCACGGAGGCGTCCGCACCCTTTGTGACGAAGGAGCAGTTTCAGGACGCTCTCTCTGCCGCTGTACAGTCAATGGAAGACAAGATCGCAGAGAGAGTACTTCAAGCAATCGAGGCATCCCGAAGAGATACCGGGAAAGTACCTGCCTCTGAAGGCCCTTCGTCACAAATCAAGCCCACACCTCCACAACCCACACCCACCGACCCTCTAGCCACTTCCTCCATCCTCATCAATCCATACACAATCCCCATCATCGAGCTCCACGACATTCTCCTCGCCCGTCTGATAGGCCTTTCCATCCGATCGCCGCAAGAAGAATCCCTCAATAGGCGATTGGTGGACCATCCTGAGCCACCGACTGACACCTGCCGAGGCCAAAGCTCCCACTCACGGTGCAGACATGACGATCCTGACGATCAGGACCCTCATGAGGGGGAGAAGAGGCCGAGGACATCTACAAGTGGCCAAGAACAAGGCCCGGGCGCTACGCAGACAAGCGCTGGAGCTGGCGAAACCCACACTACCCACCAAACCCATACTACTCACCAAACCCAAACTACCCACACCACGCACCGCACCGCCCACATATACCCACCAACCTTTCACCTCAGGACGCCTCCGCCCACACCACCGATCTACTCAGGCCCCTTGCTTCCGGAAGAAGAAGCAAGTGCTGCAATGCTTGTAGCTCTAGCAGCTACCCAAGCCACTCCCTCAGTCGCTCCAGACCAACCGGGACCCTCTGGACATGGCGTCAATCCACACGAGGTCCTAGACAAGTATATCTTCGAAGGAAAGTGGATGACCCATTCCATGCCCGAGGAGCATCAAAGGCGACGGTTTCACGACGTTCGGCGCTTTCTACAACAAGCGTCTATAGACCTCGTAATCATAGAGGACGACGAGCTTCAGGAAGGTGAAGACTACGAGCGAGATATCCCAAGGCTACCAGAATTAATCGCTCAACAGGCGGTTCCCTCTCCAAGGCTAACGCCAGGGACCGTTCGGATCGACACGCCATGGGAGAACATCCAAATAGAAATTCCCTTCCTAGAAGAAGTTCGTGAGAATATTTGGAGGTCTCCGGATAGAGTCAAGAAGCCGAACGAGTTCGAGCTTAGAGGGATCTCTCATTGGGATCAGCAGAAGAGGATAACCTACCTCTGGATGCTGACCAAACTAGGACCTGATGTTAGGCTTGGGATGACTAAGGCACAAGCCAAGAGCCATTATAAGAGTCTCTCTCCAATAAGCCAACTACTCAGCGTCTACTGTGACAAAGGAGGACTTCCAACACCTCACTACATCATCGATCGAGTGGACAGGACCCGAGAGGAACTGAGCGAGAGCGACCTGCCGTACCTCCCCGCCGATGAAGTGTACCATCTTTATCAGCTATACGTGGAGAAGTACAAAGGTCCTCAGGGCTTCATCAAGAAAGAAGGCCTCGAAGGGCTCTACCGGTTCATGATGCGGCAAGTCAAGTACTTCGCCGCTCACGACCTTCAAATGGCGCTTGAGAGCAATATGAAGAAGGTCAACATGATCGCTCCGCTCAACAAAGGACCTGAGATCGAAGGGCTTCCCAACAATCACGTGCACATCAGCTCAGTCCTAGGCATCACCTACAACAATCCAATAGCAAAGAAGAATAGGTTGATGCTGAAGACTGAAATCAACAAGTTTTGTGATGGGACGCTCAAGGTCATCAGGAGGAATATCGAGCAGAGGTTGGAAGAAATAAATAGAGACACTATGATGAAGATCCACAGGTTCGTGAGAGAACAGCCGCTCCTAATGGAATTGCTTGAAGATATCGAGGATCGACTGGAGCTGAGGATCACGCTGAGGAACTACGAGCATGCGCTGGGCTTGCGCAGATCGTATTACGCCCGACGAGGGCAAACGGCGCGGAGACGCAATCAAGCACAAAGGGGGAGATTGTAGAATACCATTTGTAATTGTGCTTGATTTCATTAGTTGTCCTTGTAATTAGGGGCGTTTTGTATAGTAGTCCTTAGATTAGGACTAGTTTGATATTTATACCAAGTTTGTTTGGTATAAATACATGTAAATCAATTGAGCTTAATAGAGAAAGTTTAGAGAATTGATCCGAAGGGCTTGCAATTCAGTTTCTAGAGAGAGAAACAACAGTAACTTTCTCACTCTAATTGAATTCTCTCTAGTGTTCTTAACTTGAGTTTTTCGATCGATTCAATTGATTATCTAAACGATCGAATTACTATGAATTCTAGCCTAGGATCGTAGAGTTGTTAATCTGAGGACCTAACATATATAATATATCTCAAGATATTTAATTTCAAAAATACCCACCAAGGTATAACTCGAAATTCAGCTTAGGGTTAAATTCCAATTTTACCCTCAAGCCTTTTAAGCACTTGGCCAAGCCCAAGTCTTAAAGTTAGTTTCCTACGAAGTCCGACTTCAATCCATCAATCCAATAAAAGGGTCGAGGACCACTAAGGCGTGGACCAACGGCTCAAGGGCCGTTAAGGCCCAAAACACTTTCTCTCTTTATCGGTACACGTTGATGATCATTTTTAAGCGCGACTCTCTAGGTTCGATTCAGCCGGCAAGGGAGAAATCCAAGAGTCCGGAAGTTACCTAGCCAATCGCGTAGTACCGAACCGTAACCCGCAAGTGCGAATTTTGATCCAGTCTTTATTCCAGAACCTCACCATAGATTATAGTGCTACGTACAAACCCTTCAGCTATGTCCCGATCGAGTGAGAGCCATGGTTTATGTCAAACTCGCAAGCGGAGACGGGGCCAATTACCAAACTACCCTTAATGTCTAACATGAGTTAGTTCAATACATTGGCCAAGGATTTGGTAATTTCCCGTCTCCGTCCACATAGGACACTTGTCCCGATTACTTACGAGACTGTGAATCCGTACTTGGCAGTCTGAGCCCAGCAATCACAAATCATCATCAAGACCGCATCTGACCGGCTGACCCATGCAACATCAAATCGGATCGAGGGCAACCAGTGACAATCGAGACATCGAAGTCAACTCCGTCAAAGCCCGTTTCATTCTAAGGTTCACGCAGACTATTATAGTGTTGCCGTCGGTCATTGAAACTCCTTGAGTAATAAGCCATGTTCGACCGTACGACCCGTGAGTCAGTGTCCATGAAACGATCCAATCCCTTGATTCGATTCGTATCACAAGTCATCACCTCCGCATCCAAGCGGGATATCAGCACACGATAGGTCATGTTTGTCCTTATTTTACCGAACAAGCATCAAAAGATATACAAGAAGCTCAAAAACGGTTTCGACCTTTAGTGTGTGTTGTGTGTGTTCTTGGAGAAAACGTACGAGGTGGCTAATTTGAGAATTCCTTTGATTAGGGTAAGTATGGGCTTTATATACCACAAGTCATTGGTATATTAAAGCCCAGTCACCCAACTTATACATAATATCACATGTCTCCCAAACTACTACAACCCATTAAATAACAAAATATTAAGCCAAGACTTAAATAAATAGAGGACACTATAATAAATTTCTAACAATCTCCCCCTTAGTGTCCTCTTCGACTTGTTAGCGTCCTCTGTGTCTTATTTTTCTTGGGGCTCACCAGTTGGTAAGGAGATTTTCTGAGTCCTAAGAAGTGCTCATATGATCGCAACCTTCTACGAAAGGAAATTAGTTCAGAGATGGTGTCGATCAACTTCTAGTATTTCTTTTGGACTTCGGCTTCTTCTTACCTTAGCTGCTCCAGAATGCTCCTGAGTTTGTTTCGAATGATCAGGAGGGTTCCGTCGCTGAACTTTGAGATCTCTGACGTTTTCATAAGCCTTTTCTCTCCCTTATAGTTGATGTAGACCACTGATGGACCGCCGTCTTTGTAATACCCGTAAAATCTATTTACGGGATTTACAATATAATTAGTGTGAAAGTATTTAAGTTGAGATTTTATTGGATTAATTAAATAAAAAGGTTAGGATTATATGAGACGTAGTTGTAACACAGATTAATTGGGGAAGAAAGTATTAATATTTTTAGTACTTTACGTGACTTGCGTGTTTTCTGTAATATTACGTGACTGCATGAGACACATTTTGTGATTTTATGTGCTTAAATGATTTCATGTTATGTGCCAACGTGATTACATATTAAATGTTATTATCTCTTCTTCTTCTCTCTCTCAAGATGGTGAAAGATAACGTTAGAAAATAAGAGTTGTTGAGAATGTTGTTACATTATGGTTTGAAATAAGTGTGTTTCTCAACAACCGCAAATGAATCTCGTATATGTACACGTATACCTTTCCACAATGGACGTGATGCTACAATCTTGACCTCACACACATACAATCTACCGCCACAAATGAAATCTCATATTGGGAGGTCAAATAATAATGTATTTATTTCTTTTCTCTTGATTCATCATTACAAGGGTGTTTCTTTGTTATAAAGCAATGCAACTATTTCAAATGATGGAACTTACTAATCATTCGTGTAAACACAGACCACAACCCAACTAATCAGTAATAGAATAACGTTTTTGACAAGTAATAATAATGTCCACAAGCAGAAAGTCCTTCCAATGGAAGAAACAAAAAAAAAATCTATCCAACAAGATTCAAAGGAAGAAGATGATAATAATATCTAATGGGGAAATCAATCAATAGCAACAACATATATTGAAGAACACTAAGAAGCATCGTTTCAAGCCACCTTTCGATAGAACAGCACATACGCAGCAGGCGACTTCACACCATCTTCTGTGATGGGCGATACAAGACCATCATTGTTGGTCCCGAATGCACCAAACAAGGAATCAAAGAGGCTTTGATGGAATGTAAAGGGAGTATTCTCACCTTTGAGTGTGTGTAGTGTGTGAAAAAGTTGGATAAGCCTTTCATCTTTGATTACTTTCAAAAGTTAGTTGGTAATACCTTATATACCACATTAACCCTAGGTATATTAAGGCCCAATCACTAAGTATAAATTAATTACAATCTAGTCTAAAGCCCAAGCTAAAGATAATTACAAAATTAATCCCAAGACCTAAACTATTGACACAATCAATTAAATATCCTAACAATCTCCCCCTTTGTGTCAATTGTTGGGAGTCTTGGATCTTGAGCGTAGCGGTGGTGGATTAGCATGTGAGTGTGTCGCGAAGCCCTAGCTTGAACTCGAAGGCGCGGAGGTTCCTTCGAAGTACCAATCGATTAGCTATAGCGTCAATGAGCTTCGCGAACTTGGATCGGCATAGAGGATCTTCTTCTGAAAGTATGCGGCAGATCTTCATTAGTTTGTCTTGGATGATGGTGAGCGTTCCATCCGAGAACTTTGCCACTTCAGAGCAGCGCAGCATCCTCATCTTTCCCTTATAGTTCGAGTAGGCGACCGCCGGATCGTCTCCGTCGATCACATCGCCTTCTCGGTAGTCGTCCGCGTTCTTGAAAGATGGGCGAGTCAGATTCACCTTCTTCAGATTGTGCTCCACCGCCATCTGCAGATCGTGGGTGGCGAAGAATCTGACCTGTCGGAGCATGTGGCGTTTGATAGCCACATATCCCATGGTGACCGGTTCAGCACGTACGAGATGTCCAGAACTTCTGAGGACGAGTCTGAACTGCTTCATGGATTCCAGCATGCTGTACAGGTCACCCAGGCGCAGAAACTTGAAGTTTGCCTCACTGACTTCACAGTGGCTCTCATCCTGCCTCATTACCGTGAATACTGGGTAATGGACAGGTCCTTTGGACTCTTGGCGGAGGTCAGTGATTTTGCAGATGGGGGCCCGACTCATTTCCTGAGCGATGTTTTCCTCGTCGGATAGCGTCCTATTTGAGCATTTGTGACACAGAAGGCTCCATCGATAGAGCTGCTTCTTTCTCTCGCTCCAATTTTGGATGTTCATCAGCTCGTACTCGTCGAAGGTTGTGATGATCTGCTCCTTGCGCCGCCAGATCCTCTTCCTGATCTCTTCTTGAAACGGCGCGGTTATCTTTTTGTTTTCCACGGTGCTTCCGGTATATTCACCGTGGGTACATCCGTTTGAGCAGCAGGGGCCTCAGTTTGCTGCGCTTGGAATTGTAGGATGTTCTCGAGCTCGGCCGGTTCAGCGTCGTATTCCTCTCCGTTCTCGTCGTCTGCGGTGTTGATCAGCGTTAGCGAGGCCTCCATGAGCAGACGTCGAGCATTTTCCACCAACTTCCTAGCTGCTACTGCATCGGCGGGCGTGTATAGCCATTCATCGTTGAAGATGTAGGCTTCGATCTCGTTCTGTGCGCAGTAGACATCCTCGGAAGTCGGGTTGGAATCGATGTTGAGAGGGGTATGGCTATGTGGTGGCGAGGGTGTAGCGTCGGAGGAGTCTGTGGATTGTGGGGATGGTTGTGGTGGAGATTCTGGTGGTTCAGTTGTGGTGATGGTTTTGGCAAGGATGATTTGGGTGTCGGGTGGTGTAGATGTGGTGGTGGCCTCTAACATCGGTGTGATAGTTAGAGGTTCGGAGACTGTGGGTGGAGACGGTGTGGGGGTGGTCTCTAACGCCGATGTGACGATTAGAGTTTTGGAGACGGTAGTAGGTGGAGGTGAGGGTGATTTGGCTGGTGACTCGGGGTTGATAGGGTGGGATTTTTGGCTAGTGGGGCGTGAGGTTTCTGTTACGGCGGGCGTTGTTTCAGGTGCAGAGGAGGAGGGCGGCGTAGATTGTATGGGCCCTTGAGTTTGTGAGGCTTGCGGCCTATTCTCCCCCTCGCGGCGATCTTGATCATCGTCTTGATCGTCGCGCCTGATCCCGCTGGACTCGCCCTGAACGCGGCAAGTCAAGGGCTGAGTCATCATTCTCTTCATCTGTCATTCCTCGTCGTCGAGTTCCGTCATCGACTCGAATCTTGCTCGTAGGAGGTAGAAGAGCTCCTTCGCGGAAATGGCAGAGAGAATGGCTTCAGCGTCCACATCTTGAGTCGGTGGTGGCGTCTCCGGGGCCACACCTTTTCCTTTGTCGGCGGTGGACGCATCGAGACGCGCGTAAACTTTGTCGAGAATCGACGCCTCAAGAGTCTTTGCAAACTCTTGAAGACGTGACTCTAGCGCGGTCTCGGTGATGAATCGGGGTAAATCTAACAAGTTGGAATCACGAAGATTTCCAACTGTCACCGAATCGGAGAAGATCGCCGATCGGCCACCCGTTTGCACAGGTCGGGAAAAGACGGGGTCACTCAGACTTCCCGTTGGCATCACCGATGAGACAGACTCAATCGTATGATGGCCTAGGCTCACGGTTGTTGTGATGTTGGCCGTGCTAGGTCTTCCGCTCTCAGTCACAGAGACATCACCAAGCGTTCTGACAGAGTCACGAAGACTCTGTGGTGCGGTGGAAGGTGTATGTGTCCTAGAAACGGATGAAATTATGGGGAGTGAGGGCACTAGACTCGAGGTGCATGAAGAGGATGCAGTCTGAGGCGAGGGACTGCTTGTTTCAACATCGACTATCTCCAAGTGGGATGTCGATGGTATACGTGGCTCCTCGTGGAATGAAATATCTTCCTGTAGAGAGGAAGATAAGTGGGTTGGTGGGGTAGTTTGCGTGGTTGAGCCAGATGCCACGACTTCTACTCGGGAGGTGAACACATCACCTCCTGTACCTACTGGTTCGGCTCGGCTTATCTGTGGCGGAGGAGGTCGATCGTGCTTTTGTTTTGATCGGCGCTCCGTGGGGCGGCTTACGTCATCCTCTCGCGACCGTTTTTTCGGAGCGCGTGTGGAAGAGGATGCGGCGCGACTCGAGGACTTTTTGGAGGTGGTGGTGGGGTTTTGGCTAGTCCCGGGGATAGGAGCAGTGGGGTTGATCTGCGCCATAGGGACAGTGGATAGAGGTCGGGGACTTTCGCGGAATGCGGCGGTTGTGGCTCGATATTCGCGGACGTGCGGATTTGTCTGATCTGCGTAGGCGAGCACTTCGTCCGGAATGATCATGGCGTGTCGATCCTTCGCCGGAGTGTTTTTCTTGGCGAACCTCTCGACAGTTGGGATGATGAAGTGTTCCGCAGCCGGCCGGATGCGAATAGTGGTTGAGTTCAGGCGGAAGTGTCTGATGAAGGCTGGGAGCCACCGCATGTAAGGGATGAAGCGGTTAGTGACTCCCTTTGCGACTTCCCGGTCGCGACGTTGGATCATCGCGACGAGATCCAACCAGATGATGTCTGCGTAGTTGTACTTCCGGTTGTGGGCGATGCCGGTTAGGATGGTGAGGATCTGAAGGTTTCCGCGGTCCTGACCGGCATGCTTCCCTGACATGCACTTGTTTACTAGCAGGTACAGCGTTTGCCACGGTTGAGGTAGATTGCGGGTGGTGACTTCACTGAGGACAAGTGGGCCCTTCTTTTTCTTATTATCTGATTGGTAGCCCAGTCTGTCAATGTCGTCAACGAGTTGCTCGTGTGTCGGCAGTGGGTCGTAGGGTGAGTAGACGGGGAGTTGAAGTACTTCTTGTAGTGTCTTGCGGGTGAGGACCACCATGTCTTGATCTATTTTGGCTGATAGGGTTTTGGCGAGATGGACTGGTCCAGCTATCTGCAGCGTATGCCAGAATTGTTGAAGATATACTTGTGCTTCTGGCTCGCCATGTGTGAGGGCGTGACGAAGTGGGTGCCCTTTTAGGATTTCTACGATGACGGGGGCATCGCACCGAAAGCTCTCCAAATCCACCATGTAGTTGTTGGGAATCAGAGCCGCCCATTGACTTAGTGGAAATATCTGGTCAGGTGGTGGTACATAGGTGCGCGTGTGGAGTTCGATGCGAGCGACGTCCCTTTGGATGGCAGCCGCCTCAAGTGCTTCAAGAGTGGCTTGATCTTTGTCAGTCATATCTGTACTCGACAGTAATTGTTATATGATTAGAACGGACTAAGTATCGAATTTGCGAAGTATAAAACGTAGATATGTTAAGAGAATTTTCGCATTTTGTGTAAAATTTCGCATGTAATGAGAAAATTCGCAAGTTATCATACATAGACAAGTCGAAAGACATTTTCGCGGATTGAGTCAAATTTCGCATGTATGAAAGAACTTTCGCATATGAATTTTCGCACTTAAGGAAATTTTCGCACGTTAAAGCACTTTTTCACTCAGAGTTAATATTCGCATATATCAAGGAAATTTCGCACTTAGTCTATTCACGAATTTTCGCATATAAAGAAAAGAGTAAATTTCGCATGTATGAAGGAAATTTCGCGACCAGAGTAAATTTTCGCATATAATAAACATTTTCGCAAGTTGAAGTGTTTTCGCATTCAGAGTGAATTTTCGCAAGAAAGGTAGATTTTCGCAACTTATATGAAAGTTTCGCGGAAGAGAAACGCTTTATGTATTGTGAATATTTTCGTGTTTCACTATGGTTGCGAAAGAGTGAAGATGCGAAAGTGTGTAGATGAAGTGATGTGTTATGAGATTTTCGCGGGGTGACACTCACTGTAGCAGAGAAAGTTTTTGACGTGCATAAAAAATATTTCTCAGATAAACTTTCGCGGAACTTCACATACTGTAGCAGTGAAAAAGCATTTTAACTATGTAAATCTTCGAATGAAAGTTTCGCATTTCCTTAGTCACTGTAGCCGCGAAAATTTTAGCACTTGGAAATTTCTCGGATAAAAGTTTCGCGGAACATCACTCACTGTAGTAGCGACACTTTTAATTTAAGAATTTCTCAGAAAAAATTTCGCGGACCTTTCCTCACTGTAGCAGCGAAAATTAACGTTTTAAAGCAATTTTTCTTGAGAATTTCGCGGTGAAGAACACAGTGCGAAAGTATGCGAAACGACGCAGTAATTTTAGCCTTAGACCTACTTAAATCTCAACCAAAATGCTATAATCCGGGCTTAATCAACTCGTAATTGAATGGGTAATGCATATTTGGGGATATTAAACATAAAGAACCTAGCATACATTCGATTCAGAGCCGAGAATATTGAGGCGTAACCTAACAGATTCAATCTATACGGGGTAAAAAAGGATAAAATGAGCGAAAATAGATTAGTTTGAGGCGTATTCATACCGAACAGCTGATTTGCGACAATGAAGTTAGCAGGAAACAGATTTTTGAGATCAGATTTGACGATGACGATGATGCGAGGGTTGCGAAATTTTTGAAATAGGGGTTGCGAAAGATTTGAATTTTTCTCGGGTGTTCTAGGATAGTGAATAACGTTAAGGGTTTTGGGGTTTTAGGGGTTATAATCATTGTTCATGCGAAATTTGTGTAGATGGGCCGAAATTCATGGGCTTGGTCAAAGCTGGGCCCAGATATGATTTTCGCGGGCTTGGTCAAAATTGGGTCCAATTGAAGCTCAATTGGTCCAATTTTGACCCTGTTTGATCAGAAATTTTAAAATTCAACCCAAAATATTTTAATCAGTCCAATTTTGACTCATTTTGACCAAACTTTAAAATTTCAACACAAAAAATTTTATTTTAAAAAGGCATAATCAGAAACTCCCCCTTAATCTAAAGCTCCCCTTGTTAAGTAATGGAAAAATCAGAAGCTCCCCCTTAATCGAAACTTTTCTTTAAAAATAATAGAAAAATCAGACGCTCCCCCTTAATCAAAAACTCCCCCTCAAAAGACATGATACAGAAAGCACATAGACAATGGAGTGGAGTGGAAAGGAAATATGTACGCAAAAGTTCATGTAGGGACGATTGATCACAACTGAATATTCAACATGCCCAACATAGTCACTAGGTGTTGGAATCGTTTGACATCCAACGGTTTTGTGAAAATGTCGGCCAGTTGATCTTCGGTTGTGACATAGTGCAATTCAATTGTCCCTTGTTCTACATGTTCTTTGATGAAGTGGTGACGAATATCTATGTGTTTTGTTCTCGAGTGATGTACCGGGTTACTCGTCATCGCAATAGCACTTTTTGAGTCACAATAAATGGGAATTTTATCAACATGAATATTAAAATCTCGTAGTTGGGTTCTCATCCACAAAAGCTGTGAACAGCAACTAGCGGCGGCGACATATTCTGCCTCCGTCGACGAAGTTGAGACACAGTTTTGTTTTCGAGACGACCAACTTACGAGTTTACCGCCCAAGAAGTGTGCAGCTCCAGAGGTGCTTTTTTGGTCCATCTTGCATCCTGCATAATCTGAGTCAGAGAATCCAGCCAGCTTGAAGTCCGATTGAGTGGGGTACCACAAACCCAGATTGGGTGTTCCTTTGAGATAGCGGAGGATCCTTTTGACAGCAGTGAGATGGGATTCCTTTGGTGTAGCCTGGAAACGAGCGCAGATTCCCGTCGAGAGAACGATATCCGGTCGACTAGCAGTTAGATACAAAAGAGAACCTATTATCCCTCGATAGACGGTTTGGTCAACGGGAACACCAGATGGGTCCGCGTCGGGTCGGCCAGAGGGTGACATAGGTGTAGCAGCAGTCTTGGCATCCTTCATTCCATATTTCTCGAGGATGTCATGGATGTATTTGGACTGATTGATGAAGATTCCGTTGGGAAGTTGTTTTACTTGAAGACCAAGAAAGAAGTTCAGCTCACCCATCATACTCATTTCGAATATCTCTTTCATCAATTCTGCGAACTCTTCACACAGTTGTGGTTTAGTCGATCCGAAAATGATGTCATCGACATAAATCTGTACAATCATTATGTCCGGGCCACTCCGCTTGGTGAAGAGGATTGTATCCAGAGATCCTTTCTTGAATCCAGAGTGGACAAGGAAGTCTGAAAGGACGTCATACCAAGCTCGGGGAGCCTGTTTTAGTCCGTAGAGAGCCTTGTAGAGTCGATAAACGTGATGAGGAAACTCTTCGCTCAAGAACCCTTCAGGTTGATCGACGTACACTTCTTCTTTGAGAAATCCATTCAGAAATGCAGTCTTCACGTCCATTTGGTAGACTTTAAAGTTCTTGTGAGCAGCAAATGCAAGAAACATTCGTATTGCTTCGATCCTGGCGACAGGGGCAAAAGTTTCATCGTAGTCGATGCCTTCTTGTTGGTTGTACCCCTTAGCCACAAGTCTTGCTTTATTGCGAATAACAACACCGTCTTCATCCTTTTTGTTTTTGAAGATCCATTTTGTGCCGATAATGGATCTATTGCGAGGTCGTGGTACGAGTTCCCAAACTTGTAAGCGTTCAAACTGATTTATTTCCTCCTGCATTGCAATCAACCAATCGGGATCGTTGAGAGCTTCAGCTACTCGTGATGGTTCGACTTGACTGAGATAGAAAGCAAATAGACTTTCATTCATCGTAGCCGAACGTGTCGAAACATCGGATGTGGGATCCCCAATAATCTGGTCTGTAGGATGAGAGCGAGCCCAAAGTGGTACATTTGTCTGTGAGGAGCTGGCCGCATTTGCATCTATTGGAGGCTCATTAGATTGGGGTCCGGTGTCCGAAGAAGAGATCTCAACCGTGGTAGATTGAGAGGATTCAGCATCAGAATCAGCAATGTTCCCAGGGTTGGGTAAAATGTCGTCTTCGTTGAGGTTGAGATTATCCAAGTTTGGCGGGACGACATTATTGCTGATAGCTGGTGATGTTGGTGGAGTGGGTGCAGCGGTAAGTTGAGTGGTGGCGACGGGGGTCTTGGGGACTGGATAGAAGTACTCGAAGAGCAGATCGAGATCCAGTTCACCAGAATTGCCCTCAGATGAGGAAGTTCCCGCCGTTGAAGGTTGACCTTTCGTCAACGACTGAAGAAGTCCTGGTTCTGGACTGATATGAGCAGAAGCCATGAGGTCGCCTTCGCTTTCGTCAAATGTGACATTTGTGCTTTCAATGACAGATCGTTTCTCTTTAAGATAGACTCTGTATGCCTTCGAGTTCAGCGAATATCCAACAAAGATTCCTTCGAGAGCTTTTGGATCAAGCTTCCCAAGATGTTGGCGATCATTGGCAACAAAACATCGGCAACCGAAGACCCTTAGATAAGATATATCGGGTATACGACGGTTGTTCAACATCTCATATGGAGTGCGGTTGAACCTCTTGTGGATGGAAGCCCGGGTTTGCGTGTAACAGACCGTTTGAATGGCTTCGCCCCAAAGAGAGTGAGGAAGGCCGGATTGGATGAGAAGAGTCCTGGCTGCTTCAACAAGTGTCCTGTTCTTACGCTCAACGACACCATTCTGTTCCGGTGTCTTCACAGCTGAGAACTGTTGAGTGATGCCCTAAGTGGCATAGAAATCACTGAGCTTCTTGTTCTTAAACTCAGTTCCGTTGTCAGTTCTGATGATCCGAACCTTCTGTTGATGAAGAGTTTGGGACGTAACAACAAACTCGATGATTATATCAGGAACTTCATCCTTTGTACGAATGAGTTTCGTCCACGTGTAGCGTGAAAAATCGTCGACAATCACAAGAATATACCGTCTTCCACCGAGTGTGGCCGTAGGCATTGGGCCACATAGATCCATATGTAAGAGCTCGAGGATTAGCTTAGAGGACGGTGTTTCCTTGGATATGTGAGACGATCGCTTCATCTTCTCCAATTCACAGGCAGAGCAGAGATGTTCCTTATGATATGTTAGTTGGGGTAGACCGTTGACGAGTTTATCTTGACGCAGTTTTTTGATAGTCTTGAAATTGAGGTGTGAAAGACGTCGGTGCCATAGATCATTCAACTTGGGTGCAGCCCGAGAGAGAAGGCATACAGGTCGAGAGGTCGTGAGATTGAGTACGTAGAGGTGAGACGTGCGCGTTCCAGAAAGAAGTGGTAGTCCCGATGCATCTATAATGCTGCAGATGTCAGATTCGAAGAGAACCTTGTATCCTTTGTCGCAGAAACGACCAATGCTGAAGAGATTGTAGCTCAAACCCTCAACGTAAGAGATGCCCTTGATCGTCAGTTTGTCATGGACGAGATCACCAGTTCCGAGAATTGGCGCCATTTGACTGTTTTCGAAGGAGACCCTTCCGAGATAGCGCTCGGAGAAGTTGCTCAGCAGCTCATTGTTCCCCGTCATGTGTGTGGAGCAACCCGAGTCTAGATACCACACATGGCAGACCTGCAATCATTAGCAAATGTTGGGTCCCCGTATACTGACGGGGCATTCTTGTGATACAGGTAAAATTTTCATGCGCTTAATGGGAAATGTGGATTCTAAATCAGATTGTGTTGATTCTAATTTAGCTTTCCCTTTGTAGTTTGTTTGATTAGGCGGGATTATGGTTTTTCTAACCCATATTTTCCTAATTTGTGCTTGTATGTATGGTGCCTTTTACATGATTTGACGTGGGTAACGTGGTTGTTGTTTTCGTGCTTCGATTTTGGCCGCCTTTGGCTTGCGAGTAGTAGGTGAGTTTGCGTTTGACGACGAGAGACGTTTTCGCTTGACCTTAGGTTTTGGCGAGATGGGAGAATTCCAAGACGTCGTAGAGAAGGTTCGCTTGCGAGGTCGGAGTGTTGCGTGTTCATGTGTTTCATATTCATGAAAACGTGGGAGAACAAAATCATTGCAGCAGCACATAGACATAAGTTTGGTAAAAGAAAGATAAGTTTTGGCAACATAATTGTCTACGACCTTAGGATATTGGGGTTCAGTACATAGAGAGGAAGGACGAATATAGGATGGTTTTTTCTTCTTGTCATCGAAGAGTGGATTCGCCTTTGTCTGATACGAGCTGCCTTCCAGAGACGTCGAACTCACATTCCCTGTATCCATAAGAATACTAGAGTTAGTGTTAGAGCATATGTCAGCTTCAGGAGTCATTTTCGCCGTCCTCTTACATTTACATGTTAGAGAATCGGGTACTTGACTCGACGTGGAGGGGTAGTTCGTATTGGGAAATTTTTCTAGTGTGTAGATTTTGCTAAGTAGCTCATCTCGCTCTTTTGCAAAGGCCTTCCTTTCTACTTCTAGTTGTCGTTCAAGTTCTGCTATGAGTAGTAGTTTCTTAGGGATGTAGGTTCGAGAGAGTACATCTTGAAAAGCATCTTCCTGTTCTTTGTTTGGGAGTAAAGTTTCGACATCCTCCGAGAGTGAGGATACCTCAGACTTATCTCTATTGTTCAACTCTGTGTAGTCATACACGATTTCTGCCCAATGAATGTTCTGTTCTCTTGTTTCTTCTGAGATGGTAGCGGAGGATGATCTCACAAATGGCTTAAGTTGCGGGGGAGCACCATTTCTTGTTTGCAAGAACGCAGTGTTGCACATGTTGTATCTTTTAACTGCTAGCGGTGTTGGATTGCAATTGCTAGACAGTCCGATCCCCCCCGTGCGTCGTAGAATTCTGTTTCCACTGGTTGGTTCAATAGGCATAGGATGCGTGAGTTTTCGTTTCTAAGGTGAAGTTGCTCTTCAAGCTCTTTCACCTTGCGGTATAGCCTAACTCTTTCCTTCGTAAGCAGTTCATATTGGGAGGCCGTCAGGAGGCGAGAAGTTTCACATGAACTAATAGCTAGTGTAGTTTCCTTAACCTTAGTCTCACTTTGTTTGTTCTTGCTTTGCAGACGTTTGACTAAAGCTTCAGAGGCCATTAGACGTTCGTTTGCACAGGCAAGTTCTTCTACTTTTAGACTAAGTAAGGCATAGTTGTTTTCAAATTTTAGCTTAAGTTCATCATAATCCCTAGCGTCTATGGTGGGTTTCTTAATGGCGTGTCGGTGAGTAAACACATCATCTAGGTGTGAGATTCGTACCTCAGACGCAGCGTTGGTAGGAGTATTAGCTGTGTTTTCACCGGTGTGACCCATCTCCTCGTCCTCGTCATGTTCGACCAGCCTTGCCATGCAGCAATCTTCATCCTTAGGCTCCTCGTCTTCTGAAGTGTCATTCACCCATTCCGCTTCTTCGGTGAGTAGAACTTTCCCACTTTCCACTTTGCGGGTCAATCTGGCCTTACGGTCGTAGTAGCCGGAGTCCTTCACGCGTGGGGCGTGGCATTCTTTGGCAAAGTGCCCCATCTTTCCACACCGAAAGCACTTCACGGACTTTTGAGGTGCGGAGTCCTCTTCTTTCTTTGTTGGCTTGGCTTCCTCTGTGGGAATGGTCTTTTTGATGCCGCTATAGGTTCTTTGGCGATTGGAAGAGGATGAGGATTTTTTCCCGATCTTCTTTGAGACCAACTTAGTGAGCATAGCCAGTTGCTTGCGTATATCACGAACATCTTCGTCTGATTCTGTATCAGCTTCGGATCCTGAAGAGGTGTCAGATACAACAGCTGGTAGCTTCCCTTTGTTCTGTTTGGTCTTAGTGGTGAAAGATCGTTCACTGGTTTTGTTCGAGAGGAGGGCCAGTGGGTCGACTCGAGTGTTGGTGGACTGAGGTTGCACGTATGGAGCATAGGCAGACAGACTGTCATAAAGAGCATGGATGGAAGTGTTGGAGAGGTCCTTACTCTGAATCATCATCACGATTGCATTGCCCCATTGTGGTTTGAGGCTTCCAAGAAAGCGGTTGTTGATGTCGAATTTGTCCCTCGAGATCCTGGCTTTCTTGAGTTCATTGATGACCTTCAGGTATCTGAGGTACGTGTCACGCAGCTCCTCTCCTTCGTAGGCTTGGAAGTGTTCATACTGTGAGAGACACGCTGATTTCCTCCCTTGAGCACTTTCAGTTGTGCCTGCCATGATTTCTACGAGTTCATCCCATATTTCTTTAGCAGTTGTGCAGCACTCGATGTGAGCATAGACTTCGTTTCCCATGGCCTGGAAGAGGTATCCTTTGGCAGTCTCGTCGGCCTGTTCGCGAGCCAGTTCATCCTCATTGATGGGACCTCTTGGAGTGCGGCGTTCATCCATGGGGGGGTTTGCGTTTGGCTGTGCAGGGATGATTGTCCAGAACTGTGCTGGGCCGTTGAAGATGGAGTCCAGAAGATATTGAGAGAGTGGTGCGCCTTTGTTCCTGATGAACGTGAGGAACCGGTTTGTCCATATGCTGTAGTCGCCTTGTCGCAGCATCGGAGGCCTGGTGTCGGAGCCCACTGTGGAGATGTCATTCGTGGTAGACATGGTCGGTGCAGTCGAATCGTCCGTGGTTTTGATCTTGTATAGATGAGAGAGTTAGTAACGAACGATAAGAAAGATGAGTTTAACGAGTAGAGTTTGTGAAAAATTCTTTAAAGAATTTCTTTGAACTAAGTGAGCGTGTGTGATGGTCGATAATGTATGAAGGAAAATATATCTTGAAATTAGGAGAAGTTCTAGAAATTTAAGAGCGAGATTTGAGGCGAGAAAAATAATTTCTGTCAAAAGTGGTATGGGAGATAGGACTAAAGTGTACGTATCAAATCTTAAATCAGTTTGGAAAGATTTTAACCCGAGAAACTTTTAACACTAGAAAAATTTAACATGTTAGAAAAAGTTCGCAAGTTGAAGAATTTCTTAAGCTTTGCAATAAAACTTCGTGACTTAAAACAATTTCGCTAGTTGAGGATTTAAAGTTTCGCAAGAGAGTTTCGCGAGTTATAAAACTTTCGCAAGTCGAGAATTTTTGAAGCTTCGTAAGAAAATTTCGCAAGAAAAAATTTCGCACGTAGAGAATTTTAAAGCTTCGCAACAGACTTTTCGCAAGAGATAAAGCTTTTTCGCAAGTTAAATTTTCGCAAGAAGATTTCGCAAAAAAAAAATTTCGCACGTAGAGAATTTTAAAGCTTTGCAAGAAAATTTCGCAAGTCAAAAAAAATTCCGCACGTTAAGAAAATTTTTCGCGGCCAAAAAAATTTGGAGTAAGCTTTCTTGGATATGGAATTTCTCGGATTATGAAGTGTAAGCCAATTTCGCAGGTGAAAGTTTCTCGGATTTTGAAAGTAAAAAGTTGCGAAAAAGAATGCTGTTTAAGTGAAAGTTCGCGGCTTAAAATTCTCGGATCTGACTGTAGGGAGTTGCGAAAAAAATACAGTAAGAGAAAGTTTCGCGGATTGTAAATTCTCGGATTTTGAATGTAGATAGTTGCGAAAAATGTAGTATAAGGGAAAGTTTCGCGGATTGTAAATTCTCAGGATCGACTTTCGCGGACGTGGAAAATTCGCGGACTTGAACGATCAAGCTCAAAGTTTCGCGGTCAAGAACATGTTAGTACTGTTCCATTGCTTTTCACGCGATTTCCCAGAAAATCGTCCCGTTCTTGCTCAAATCTCAACCAAAATCGCTCAAACTTGATCCTAAACTTCAGAAATTCTTTCCTAAACACATAATCGACCGATTTGTGAGCTAAAAACAACAAGAAATAGGTCAAATCGACCGAAAACAGAGAATGGCCGAGATGTCTTTTTTCTGAAAAGTTTTGCTTCAATCTTGCTCAAAACTCGTTAAAACTGATCCAAAAGTGTTTTAAAAACATCTTAGACATAGAATCGATCTGGGGGAAGGTTTTAAACACAATAACAAAGCATAAACACCCCAAAACGAGCTCAAAATGCCCGAAAGTGATTTTTATTATCCAAAAACACCTTTGATCTTTCTTGGAATCGAACGAAACTGGATTCAAATCAATGCAGATCGATCCACGTTTGCTCTGATACCACTTGTTGGTCCCGAATGCACCAAACAAGGAATCAAAGAGGCTTTGATGGAATGTAAAGGGAGTATTCTCACCTTTGAGTGTGTGTAGTGTGTGAAAAAGTTGGATAAGCCTTTCATCTTTGATTACTTTCAAAAGTGAGTTGGTAATACCTTATATACCACATTAACCCTAGGTATATTAAGGCCCAATCACTAAGTATAAATTAATTACAATCTAGTCTAAAGCCCAAGCTAAAGATAATTACACAATTAATCCCAAGACCTAAACTATTGACACAATCAATTAAATATCCTAACAATCATCAAAGTTGAACCACCTATTTTCACTTAAAAGCTGCAGACACGAAATCGAAAAGAAAAAGAAAAATTAGCAATTCAATACGGGCCAATCACAACGATAATAAATCACGTCAAAACAAGACCCCACCTTAATGTGTGCCGTATAATGACCACCTCCCATGGTTCCATAGTGATTTATCACTGCATAGAGCTATAAACATGGCGCGATTCATTTCTGTTGTCCACCACATAGTTTGTCAAATCCAAGTCATGGTTTGGGAAATCTACATATGTATCCAATTTGTGCCCAGTCGAAATGCCGCTGAAAGAGAATCTCTTTAAGTGTATGATCAGAGCTTGTGGAAGCCTAAACAGAACGAGCTTCTTGATCGCCTGACGCCTCTCCTTGCACTGAGGGCAGAACCTCCATCACGAATAAAACAGTCCAAAAATCAATTAACGAACTCATTCCATTACACAGAGAGAGAGAGTGAGAGAGAGAGAGAGAGAATCTTTCTTACTTACCACATGTTTTCAGGGACGAAAGGCTCTTCATGGAGAAAAGTTTCGAGGCAAGAGTACAAAGAGAGAGGCTCAGTATTACGAAGTTTCTTGCTTACATGATCATAGTTGCAAACTTCAGGTAGAGTTTGTTCCATATGGGTTGGATTGTAGCATCCTAAAAGCCTCTGTGACCAGTCAACAAATACGAGTATGGACGACATTGAGGATGATGAAGACAATATCACCACTTTTTCGTCGCCCACAGTTAAGTCAGTGAGGGCATTGTTTTCATCAACCATATGCAGGGGAAGAGTCTCAGCCTCTCAGGAGCCCAAAAGGCGTTTTCAGGTCTTGACATTGGTGAGAGTAATCTAGGAACAATCAGCTGTATATCTCAGGAACAATCAGCTGTATATCTCTTCTAGTAAAAGAATTGTCACATAGAATCAGTGAAATGAGAGGCATGCCATAGAGTATCCAACTTTGTTTACTTAGCAGGACCCTGAAACGCCCACAGGAAACCGAGAAAATAAAAATCATTTCAAGTGTGTAAATTTTCTCTTTTTCTTTCTATTAGTGGAGGAAGGGTCTTAATTTTGTTTCACGTACTGTTCTTGACGCCTGTGAATTAGCTGGAGGCACTTTGTGTTCTTCGAAACTATTGGAACCTTATACATTGCGATGTGATCATCGTCGTTTATAGACTGCCAACGAGCTCTTCCCCGCCTTAACTTCGCCGCGAATTCCGCCTGACTACTCGAAAACAGGGTGAGGGTTGGGGGTCGTTTGCCATCTTGCCTATGTCAAGAGGATGTTTCCGTATTACAGGTGTAGAGTAGTATAGAAAAGTGTTGTGCTAAGGTGTGTGCGTGAGTAATCAAAAGGGCAGAGTAGCGGTAGGATACGTGAGAGAATGATACCTATTTTGTTTTGGGCGGGCCTTGCAGTATTTATAGGATCTCTGACTTGGGCGGTTTTCGGGTGGTTTTACCCACTTCCTCGTTTCTCGGACTCGAGTCTCTTTAAGCCCCACGTTACCACGTCCCCTTTAGTCCTTCCCGCGCTGGGCGGTTATTTCCTACATGTCCCGCTGACGCCATCAACAGGAGATCGTGATGGTTTTCACCTTAGGGGACTAAATTCCACACGGTACGTGTCTGGCTTGAGCATCGGGAAGCAACCCGAAGGGACCAAGCCCTCCTATCAGAAGTGACCCTATCGGGTAAGCCATGAAGCGCGTCTCCCGTCTCTCCGAGCGAAATAGGGTGTTGTCCCAGAAGCCGATCTTCGCAAGAAGGTCGAGGAGATGGATTAGAATGCCAAAGAGGCTAAGAAGTGCGAAAAGGAGCTGAAAGAGGATGTCGCAGAATTCCAGCGCCAGCTCTCTAAGTCCGAGGTTGCCTGCGTCGAGGAGCGGAAGCAATGGGAGAAGGACCTCACTAAAGGTTACGTTCCTAAGCGCGACCACCTGAAGGAAATGAGGACCTACTTCAAATGGGGCTTCCATGGCTCTGTCTCCCAGCTTCGGGCACACGGGTACGAACGGGCAAATCACCCATTCGGGTTCTTGGATGCCATCCGAGCCCTGAAGGAGACCCCCGATGAGGGTTACTTGCCTGAGCCACGAGATGACAGCGGTCCCTCGAGGATGCCTATTCCGCCACCGAGGGTGGCCGAGCCTGTGTTCGAGGAGATGCGGGGTGCCTCGGGAGATGAAGCTCAAGAGGATGCTTGAAGAGGTCCGGGTGTTAGGAGAGCCAGATGAGGAAGCTCGTGAAGAGCATGCAGAAGAGGAGGTTAGGGTCTGGGAAGATGTTGAGGTCGACGAGATTGCGGAGAGGCCCGGGGAAGTTGCCGGGGATGGAGATCAGGCCGGTTCGGCTGTTCGAACATTTCTCTCTTTTTTTCTTTTTTATTTTCTAGTCTTGTATTCGGGAGATATATGATATATATGTATATGTATGCATGTACCTCTCCCTTCTGTATGAACATGGCCCTCCGGGGCATATTATCTTTGTAAGCAAAGCCTTCGGGCCTTTCTCTTTTCATATCGCTTTCTCTGTTCCTATTTGTTCCCCTATCACCCTGCGTACCTTCGGGTAATTCGCCCGATCACAATGCCACTACGTTTCTCTTTAAATCTCTCGCACACTACTCGAGGCTTGCGAACTCGTCTCTGCGTACTCTTCGCGAGGAGGTAATGGTCCCGAAGAATTAGCGTTTAAAACCGTTTGATTTGATCCTCCATAATTCCTTAGAAATAGCAAAGACCTAGCCTAACTGGTAACGTGTCTTCCTAAAATCTTGCATCCGGATTTTTAGCAAAGTCCGAGGACTTGGCGGCGAATACCCAAAAATATCGTGGATCGAGTCGAACTCCGCGGTGATCATCTAGCCGTTTGTACTTTAAAATTCAAATTTACTGACTTTCTACCCAAGTCCGAGGTCTGTCTGTAAATACGAGACCCCTTTTACTTCCTTAGCTCATCATTTCCTTGTCTTTTCTCTTCTTGTTCTTTCTCATTCTTAGAATTCGTACGGCTTCCTCTTCCTCCTCCAAGGGCAAGCGTGTAGCTGCCTGTTTCCCTAAGGTAGAACATGTCCCCTTTGATTGTGGTGGTCCTTCACCCTTTTATTCTGATTCGGGCCTTCAGCCCGACCCTGCTTCTGGCGTTAAGCGATCCCTCAAGGTGATGGCGAGGATAAGAGTTATCGCAAGGGCTTAGCCAGGTGGTCCGCCGAGGCGGAAGAGGCTCGTTCCAAGGCGAACCTCCCGTGGTACCGGACGAAAGTATCGACCCTCAGCCCTCAGTCACTTTGGGAGTATCTTGAGAAGGCCAGGATCCCTTCTGACTACGAAGTCCAACTGCCGGTCCCTTGCAAGTGGCGTCTTCGCCCTGGCTTCTTGACGTTTTTCGCTGATCAAGTGGATATGGGTCTGAGATTCCCCATTCCTCTTTTCCTTTTGGACCTATGTGAAGCTTTAAGCATCTCCCCTAGCCAGATATTTCCTAATTCTTGTAAGTCTTCTTCTGGCCTTAGACGCCGTTGCTCGTAGGCTTAGCTTCCCTCTTACCACCGAACTGATCCTCAGCTTCTTCCAAGTGTGTGAGCGGGATGCTGGCAAGTTCGTCTTCGTGCCTTCCACTGACGTCTTTCACGACAATTTCACTGCCACCAAGGGATGGATGAACAAGTTCTTCTATGTGCGCCCTTCACCCCAGCATCAGGACCGTCGGCTCTCTTTACTTCAATGGCGAGATCACTGTCAGGCTTCGAGTGACACACCCAACCTGTTGCTAGAGTTCTTAGCTCGGGTCGGTAACCAAAGTTTTTCGGTGAGGGAGCTGGTGTCGGATGCTCATGTTGAAGCGGCTGTTCCACCTCGCGTTTAAAGTATGTTTTCCTTCATTTTCGCTTGTTAGTTCTACCTTCCTTGATTATCCTCCTTTTCTCAGTGAGCGACGGATCGTGCGTTTTTGCCCGTCATGACTATCCATACCCGAGGTGCCTCGGTGCGCGCTAGTCATCAGCACGATATGCCTTCAGTAAATACGCCCGAAGATATGCCGGCAACTCCTCATTCGGACGTGGGGCGATCCAAGCGAGTAAGGCCTTCACCACCCATTCCCCTTGTTTCCTTATGCGAGGGTCCTTCTTCGTCTTGGCCCAGTCCTCATCCCCATTTCCTGTTGGAGAAAGATGGGGAATCCTCTTAATCTTATATTCTGACTTCCTTACTCCCGAGGAGAAAGTTTTTTCCAAGGAGCTATCCGATGGTTGCTTCTGGAAAGAATGGGCATTGGCTTTGAGCCAGGTACATTTATCTTCCTACACCCCTGACTGAATATTCGTCCTAACTATTTTCTTCCAACTTCAGGCCTATTCCTTATCTTGTGAGGGGGCTCGGCGATATCGCCTTCAGCAAAGAATGACCGACTCGGCTCAATCTTGTAATGTGGAGATGACTATGCGAGTCAGCGAAGAAGCTCAGGAGGTGGGTCGTTTGAAGAATCAGTTGGCGAAGGGCCAATTTGAGATTGACAAACTTCGCCAAGAGCTCCACTCGGAAAGGGAGTTTCGTCGTAGCCGAGAGCACGAACCCGACCCGAAGCTGGTCCCTGTGGGGAAGTGTCTGAGGCAGCTAACATGTATTTCAACTTCAGGTTCCAAGGGTGTCTATCCCAGATCAGGGCGACCGGTTTTCCGGAAAGTGCACATCCCTTCAATTTCCTGAACCCTGAGGCAGCTTTTCTGGCGTTGGCCCCTCGGCGATCTCCGCCTAAGTCGGTGAAGGGGAAGAGTCTCTGGGACGCGGTTGTTTTGGGCTACAGCAGTGACGCTTCTCGAGGGGACGGTCCGGCCGAGAAGGATTAATTGGGCGATTTTCCTCAGCGTCTTGTCTTCAGTCTTTTGTTATTCCTTGTTTTCGTAGATGTCTCTGCCTTCTTGCTTTCCTATTCATCTGCTATGAACTTTGAAGTATTATATAAATAAAGGATTTTTGTTTACCTGGATGTTACTCTCGGCTAGATTGTTCGACGCCTATTGTTCCCATGGTCACCAACTACTCCTGGTGCAAAACAACTTCAAGTGAGGTCTTTTGCCTTGGGTTGGGGGCGTCCCCCCGAACCCAGGAATAGCCTCGGCGATCTCGAGAAATATTTCTTCTGTGCCTCTAGCTTATATATAGAGGTGGCGCTGCCTCGCGTATAGGGATATCAGTGTGCGCAAAAAGGTTTCCTATCTCCTCAGGGAAGGGGATGTCTCAGCCTCTCGTAGAGGGAATTCAGTGTGCGCGAATTATGTTACCCGAGGGGTGGTATCCCGAGGGGCCTTCTTTGCCTCTAGCTTATACAGAGGTGGCGCTGCCTCGCGTAGAGGGATAGCAGTGTGCGCTAAAAGGTTTTCTATCCCCTCAGGGGGGAGATGTCTCAGCCTCTCGTAGAGGGAATTCAGTGTGCACAGGAAATATTACGCGAGGGTTGTAGTCCCGAGGGGTCTTGACGTAGATGCCTTTTCAAGAGGTGGAGTTTCTTCTACCCGGGTCTTCATTTCTTTTAGTATTTTCAGTTTTCGCTCGAACGTCCCTCGTACAGAAAGAAAGCAAACTTCATTAATAACTTGGTATAGCTTACATCTCAAAGCGATAGAAGCAAGCTAGAAAGATAATGTGTGAAAAATCAAAGGACACAAACGCTTAATGAGGGTACCACCCTCTAGGGATAATATTTCCGCAGTTTGTGGGCGTTCCACGGGCGGTCGAGCTGCTTTCCACTGGCGTCCTCGAGGTAATAAGAGGCTTCTCCCACTTTCCTGATGATGCGATAATGTCCTTCAAACTTAGGCTCTAGCTTCTTCCTCCCTTCTTTGTTCAGGCTCTCTTTCATCACCAAGTCCCCCTCCTCATATTTCTTGCTTCGGACTCGGCGATTGTAGGACTTAGTCATTCTCCTTTGGTAGGCAGTCAACCTGATGGCGGCTCTTTCCCTTCCTTCTTCGATGAGGTCCAGGTCCTCTTCACGGAGTCGATCGTTGTCTTCAGGGTAGGTGAGGATTCGGGCACTTTCTATGCCTATCTCCGTGGGCAGGACTGCTTCGCTCTCATAAACCAAACTAAAAGGAGTCTCATTGGTTCCCTCTCGGGGTGTACTTCTGTACGACAAGAGGACACTCTGTAACTTGTTGAACCATGACTTCTCGAGCCCCTTTAGTCGGGTCTTCAGTCCCTGTATGATTGGGCGGTTGGTCACTTCCACCTGGCCGTTGCTCTGGGGCTATGCTACCGTGGTGAAGACTTGCTCTATCCCAAGTTCTTCACACCACTCTGATTGCACTGAGGGATCGCGATATCTCGACCCAATTGGACATGGGAACGCGACGATGGTGGCGGGCTCTGATCTGATGGCACCGCCGGTGGGATTGCCGGACCTGAAGGCGTTGAAGACAGCATTTACAGCTTTTGCAGATTGCTTTGATGAGGTGCGGTTCTTAGACCTAATGGGCCGTGTGCATGGGCCGCACCACCAGGGCCTGCCCGGTGATTCTGCTTCTAGGGCCACGGTGGTGGTTGGGGGATCAGCTAGACCACCACAGCGACTTGGGGGCGGCGCTCCTCCGCTAAAGGGTATTCTGAAGAATCCTTTGAATTCATCGCAACAAACACGCCGGACCCCGTGGGGACGACCAGCGCCGCCGCCGCCAAGGGGGTTTAACATGTGGCGATGTGTGGACATGGATTTGGCTGCTGATGACGAGAACGCACCCGTCATGATGACGCCTGCTGATGATCCGACGCCCCATGATCAACCTAGGGTTTCCATTTTGGGAGGCGTGGGCACACCCCTTAAGGAAACCACGGCTGCTGCGGACAAAACAAGGTCAGTCTGTACGGGAGACAAGGTTTCTGTACCGGCATTAACAATGGGCCCGCCTGGGCCTGATGCAAACGTGACGGCTGATAGGGTTTCGGCGAAGGCAGGGTTCTTTCCGCGTGGTGGGTCGGTCTTATCATGAGACCTGCCATCGGGATCTGCCAAGGCTGTGGACCCGAAGGTTGGGTCGGTATTTGCGTGACTTGGGCCATCCATGCTGACGGTTGATAGCCAAGGTAAAACCGACTTCTTTTGCGGCGGCTGTGGAAGGAAAAAGAGTTGTGCCATCGCGAACGATGTCATTATCTTACACCCCTCCCTCGGTTGTGAATGGAGTGGCTGTAGTCCGGGCTCCATTGTAGGTGGCGCGGAGGGGCCATGAGCGATGGAAGAACACTCTCGTGGGTTATTTTCTTGGTCGTAAGCCATATTTCTCTTTCGTGGAGCACTACGTCAAATCGATATGGAACGGCGTGGCAGAGGTACGAGCCACCGTCAACGGATTTTTCATGTTCAGATTTGAGTCGGACGCCGCACGTACTGTGGTCTTAGAGGGCGGCCCGTGGCTAATGCAAGGCCAGCCTTTGTTTCTTGAGCCTTGGCGACCGCGTATGACCTTTACGCGTAAGGAGTTGGTGGAGTTGCCATTGTGGGTCAAGCTCTGGGATGTGCCGTCTGATCTCTGGACGCAAGAGGGGCTAGGGCTAGTCGCCAGCACGGTGGGACGGCCATTGTATGCGGACGGAATCACGGCGGCGGGAGAACGACTTGATTATGCCCGGGTTTGTGTAATGAAGCAAGTATCTGAACCTTTTCTTGAGAAGTTTGATGTGCTACTTCAAGGCGAGGAAGGGGAGGAGGACATGACTGTACCTATACGGGTAGAGTATGACTGGCGACCATCTAAATGCGCTCACTGCAACTGACCATCTGAATGCGCTCACTGCAACTCATGGGCGCATGGGCCAGCCCACTGCCCACAGCGATCGCCCGGGCTGCGAGGACGTCAAATTCTCAGCGCTATCCTGAGGGATTGGGAGAACCACGAAAGGCGCCAGTTGGTGACCCAACACAGAACCTAGGCCTGTTTGGGCAACGTCCGGGTCAGGCACGTAGTAGATCACGTCCTCGTCATGCTAAGGGCGGGGGACATGGTCCGGGGATCCTCGATGCACGAAAATCGGTTAGGGTACGTGAGTCAGGGGGACTACTCTCACCCACAGGAGGAATGGCAACAAGTGGGAGCCAACAGAAAAGCCGTAGTGGTGCGGGCTACGGCTGATGGAGAGGACCGTCAGTCTGTAAGGTTGGAGCGGGGTATGGGAGCATATCATGGCCGCCAGATGCTGCTGCACCTATGTCCCCTGGGGAGCAAAACCATTTTGCTTTGCTTCGGGATATGCCAGATGATAGAAACCACACTTCTCCTACAGGCCCTAAAGCAAATGCAGCCCACAACAGGGTGCATTTATGTTAGCTGTCGGAGCATGGAATGTACGTGGTCTTAATAAACAAGACCACAAGAGGGCGGTGGGGGAATTGATATCGCGTGAGGGACTGCTATGTTGGGGCTGCTTGAGACGAGAGTGGCGGAGTCTAATGCGGGGTTTATTTCGAGTAGCATTAGACCTCATTGGCGATGGTTCTTTGATTATGATGAGGGGCCAGCGCCGCGCATGTGGGTTGGGTGGGACCCTTCTGTTATGACTGTGGATGTCCTTGGGTTCTCAACCCAAGCTGTACATTGTCGAGTGGAACTGGCAATGACAGGGGAGCTTATTTTTGTGTCTTTTGCGTATGGGAAGTCCAGGAGGGAGGAGAGGCTGCCCCTATGGGAAGAGTTGATTACTATGTCAGCTGCTCGTGTGTCGGATGCATGGATAGTCATTGGGGACTTCAATGCTATTTTGCACACGGGTGAGGGGCGTGGTGGTTCGCCCTCTACACTTGATATGGAGGAGTTCCAGGCGTGCTTGGTAGGCGCGGATTTGGTGACGATACCTACGATGGGCCAGGTATTCACGTGGTATAACCAGCAGCGGTCTGATGCGGGGATCTGGCGGCGACTGGGGTTACCTGCGACCTCAGACCACTCGCTTGTGCTTTTGGGGGCTACTATGACGCGGCAGCATAAGGCGACCTTTCGATTTGATAATTTTCTAATGAAGGACCCGGCTTTCTTGGGCATTGTTCAAAATGTGTGGAATACTTAGTTGCATGGCTTTCCTATGTTTGTTTTGATGAGGAGGCTGAAGCTGTTGAAGCCGGCCATGCTTAGGCTGCAACGATAGAAGGGAGATTTGACGACGAATGTCACTGAGGCGAAGCACTTTCTTGATATTGCACAGGATTTTGCCTCACGATTCCCTCAGGAAGGCTCTTTCTACGAGCTGGAGAGGTTGTGTCGGGCGTTATATGCCAAGGCGGTGGAGATGGAGCACTCGGCGCTATCGCAGAGGGCCAAGCTTGCATGGCTGAAGGATGGGGACCAGTGCACATCCTATTTCTTTCGTAGGGTCGCCATGCGGCGAGATACTAACCGCATTTGGTCCCTTGAGGCTGCCGATGGCGACCTCCTGGATGAACCAGATCAGGTGGAGGGCGAGCTGATCGGGTTCTATCAGGGCTTATTGGGCAGTATGCTCCCCCAGCGCCAATTCTTCCTGCTGATGTGCAGAGAGCTGTGATGCGTACGCTTTCCCCAGCGGATGCTGCCTCTATGATCGCTTTGGTGACGGCCACGGAGGTTCGTTTCTCTATGGGGATGAGAAAGAACCAGGACATGACGGGTATACGGTCGGTTTCTTTCGAGCTGCGTGGGGAATTGTGGGCGATGAGGTGGTGATGGCGGTCCAAGACTTCTTCGTAACAGGCAGACTACTGAAGGGACTCAACATCACCCTCATTACGTTGATCCCGAAGAGAGATACACCTCGGCGTGCAACGGATTTCAGGCTCATTTCTTGTTGCAACGTCCTCTACAAGGTGATCTCTAAGATCTTGGCCAATAGGCTAAAGGGACACCTCGCTGGCTTGGTCCATGGTTCACAGACGGCCTTTATCCCAGGGCGACGGATCAACGATAATGTGTTATTGGCGCAGGATCTGTGCCTTGGGTATAAGTCCAAGGGCCGTCCGCCGCGTGCTATGTTCAAGATTGACCTGGCCAAGGCGTACGACAAGGTTGAGTGGGAGTTCCTGCTATCTGTTTTAGGTGCCATGGGATTTCATCCAACTTGCATTGGCTGGATTCGGGAGTGCCTGAGAAGGCATTATCGTTGAATCTTAATGGGCAAGTGGTTGGCTTCTTCCAAGGCAAGAGGGGTATACGACAGGGAGACCCCATTTCTCCCTATCTATTTCCACGCGACGGAGGTCCTCTACGGGCTTCTCCAGGTTGCATTTCGGAAGAACCGGGCTTCGAATATCATTGGCGCTGTGAGACGATGGGCTTGGTGTCCCTAGCGTTTGCAGACGATCTCCTGCTTTTCAGCCATGCGGACGCCTTCTCGGTTGGGGTGTTGAAGAAGGCTTTGGGTGAGTTTGCTCGGTTGTCAGGGTTGCTCCCTAATCCTGACAAGAGTGAGATGTACCTTTCGAGGTGGGCTGAAGGGTTGACTGCACAGATTCAGGCGATTATGGGCTATCGTGTGGGGCACCTGCCAGTGCGACACTTGGGGGTGCCTCTCATTACTACTCGTTTGACGGTTGGCGACTGTGCCCCACTCCTACAGAAAGTGGATCAGCGGTTGGGATCATGGCTCAATCGCTCTTTATCTTATGCAGGCCGATTGCAGCTGGTTAAGTCAGTCTTGCAGGCGCTGCATGCCTATTGGTCGGGTATGTTCTTGTTGCCTAAAGGCTTTGTTCGCGCCTTGGAGTCGCGCTTTAGGAAATTTTTGTGGGGAGGCGCTTCAGCTAAGGTGGCATGGGAGGTGTTGTGTCTACCGGTAGCTGAGGGGGGATTTGACTGCGCTCTATAGCTGTCGACAACAAGGCCCTATTACTTAAGCAACTGTGGTGTGTACTTACCAGGACCCCAGACTCAGATTTTGGTCGAATGGCTCTATAGGATGCAGCTGCACTCTCGATCGCTATGGGATCTCCGGGTCTCGGCGAATGATGCTTGGAGCTGGAGGAAGCTGCTGCAGATGCGCCCGTTGATCAGATCTATGATCACGTTTCGTATTGGGGATGGATCCACGATTTTGCTATGGAAGGACCCCTGGTTGTTGCCTACGTCGCTTTTGGAGAGATTTCCTCGGGGCCCTATTGCAATGGGGCTGCCTATCGATTCACGGTTGAGTGTGGTGCTATGCGCAGGGGTGGAATTGGCCGGGGCAGGGGGCGGTGGAGTATCTTGAGATTAGCCGGCTTCTACCTTCTGTGGTTCATGGGGTTCGGGATGGCGTACAGTGGACGAGATCACCGGATGGATCTAGGACGACGATTTTGGCTCGAGGAGCCATGCGCACCAGGAGGCCACCTGTGGGTTGGGCGGTATTATTTGGAGGGCCGTTGAAGGTCCCAGGCACGAGTTTATGTTATATCTGGGATTGCAGGATCGTCTCTCGAGTAGGGACAAGTCGTGGATTGCTCAGAGGGCGGGGACTCTAGCGTGTGTTCTCTGTGACGAACTGCATTACGAGACTGCCCAGCATCTCTTTTTTGACTGTCCCTTCTCACGCCAGTGTCTTCGTCTACTGAGGCGTCGGACTCGATGGATCTGGCCTTATCGGGATTGGCATATGGGCATTCGGTGGGCGGCGGCCCGCTGGCGAGGGAAGCACCTTCTTCATGCAGCTTACCGTCATATTCTAGCTTCCCTAGTTTACCATGTTTGGCAGGCACGGAATAGGTGCTGGAAGGAGGGGATCATCACAACCCCACAGAGGCTTGTGGGGTGTGTACTTGCCTTGGCTACCATGAGGGTTAATGGCACGTCCGCCAAGTACGACCTTCATCGGGCGGCTATACGTTGTCTATGGCGGGTGGCTTGGTAGGACTGGTCTTTTATTGGTTTATTGATTTATTGTTGGTTATTTGTGGATGGATTCACTGTTTGAGTTGATTGGTTTTTCCATTCTTGTGGGTGCCCAGTAGTCTGTTACTGGTTCTTGCGGAGTATTTCTCCTGTTCATCTGTACATACTTTTCCACCTTTATATACGGGAACATTATACCAAAAAAAAACTTCCTGGCTGTAATGACAAGGGCTAGCAGTAATTTCTCGGAATTAGTATACCTTGTTTCGGGGCCCTTCAAGATGTGACTCACGAAGTAGATCGGCTTCTGTATTCTTTCCTCTTCCCGAACTAACACGGAGCTTATTGCCCGAGGCGAAGCTGCCAAGTTGTGGCGCCCCGCCTTTCACCACTACTTTCTTAACTAGTCTACGCGACTAATGTCCTAATAATGAAATAGATCGTAAAGTTGTCTACAAAATCATAGGGGGTCCTATTTACATAGGAAAGCGCATGCGGGTCAAAATAAATCTATCTACTGGGCCTCCACGAGGTCGCATCCATGCACATACTTCCATCTCAAAAGCCCTTGGAAGCTTCAAAAGTTGGACTTGCCGTGAAAATGATCACGTACCGTGATTGGGGGGGGTCCTACAACACATAAAAACGTGGAATGAGCTTATAAAGCTCAGTAAGTGAAAACAATGCATGCAATGCACGTGACCTAAATAGCGAAGGCATTCGCGCCAATGCTATTGACTTCTCACATCCTTCTCGTTCTTTTCATTTCATATTTGGGCCCTTCGGGTTTCAATCTTACTATGTACCATATAGAGCTCAAACCCCTAAGTGTATAAATAAGTGGCAGTACACACACTAAGAGGCTAAACCCGAGTACCCCATTTGTGCTTAACCCTATGGTGCCTTTCAATCCCAATGTGATCCACACTGAGAGGCTAATAGTGCCTTTCAGTCCCATTGAGAGGCTAACCCGAGCACACAAATTTCGTTTAACCCTAAGGCGCCTTTCCATCCCAATGCGGTCTGACACGCGGACGCTTCTCACTGGTAGCTTACTACGAGGTCGCCAACACTCGAGGTTCCCTCGGTGCCGCTCATTCCCTCGAGTCGCATCCTCCAGGTTGCATCTCCCGCTACGGGGTATTTACCTGCCTTTCGTGAATCAGGCAGTCGGCCTCGTGAATCGCCGTAATGTATTTCCCCTACCTCTCGTGAATCAGGTAATATTTGGCCTCGTGAATCGCCATGGTAGCATAGAAGAGCCGTGACTCATCATTGAGTCGACACAAATGCCGATATCAGCAAATATACATATCGCTTTCAAGCGATCTTATACTCATGCACGCTATCTCCCTGACTCTCATACTAGTCGTGCGTGCATATGCTCATGCCATGAATATGCGTGTCATGTCATCGTATAGCGTAAATTAATTACGTAGGAAATCACATAATTCATGGAAGCCACATAAAATCATAAAAGCACGTAGCACATAATTTCATGCACATACAATTATGTGTTGTAGTTGGGGCTTCCACTTACCTGGTATCCTTAGCTATATCGTATGTTAAATCGCTAATCTTCAAACCCTAAGTATGGAAACATATAAAATTAGGGTTTGTTAGTCGATTTACAGTTTTGCTAAAGTGGCTTAATTTGAAAACCCTACTTTCGACTTATAAATTTCGAAATCCTAAAGGTTCGAACTTTGTCTTAAATTGGAAAATAACATTTTGAACTTCATAAGGATCTTGATATAAATTTCAAGTTTGGTTAATGATGGAATTTCGATATCTTTCCTAAAATGGATCTCGACATTGTATATATATAAGGGTTAAAGTTCTTGAGGTATGTTTCGATATTACACTAAAGATCTCGATATGTGTTCTCGGGATTATAAATAAGGATTTCGACATAATTCCCAGACTTGACCTCGAGATTCAACAGTATTCAATTTCCACATGGATTTCGATGTGTGTCTTTGGTATTATATATAAAGTCTTCGATATTTGATTGCTCAATATTTATTTATTTCGAGATTCTTCAACTCGACATTCATGTTACTAATTTCCGAATAAGCTTCCTCTTAAAATTTATAAATCTCGAGACCCACTATTTTGAGATCAAAAGATCTCGACATTCTCCTATTTAGCAACCCCTTATTTCGACATTCTATAATTTCGACATTTATTTAACATGGATTTCGATAGGTTAACATCAAAGATAGACTTTGAGATTAATTAAGCACTAATGATTTCGAAGTGGACCTCGAGTTCCTTCTACCTTCATTATTGATCTGAATTCCAACTTATATTCAATCTACCCTTAAATCATCTAAGTAAATACTCCCAACTTCAGACCCTTAAGACTTCGTCTCCATTCATATGTTGTTTCTCCTACTCTAAAATTAATCCAACTTCCCGATTTACGCATTTATGAACCTAAGTAATTGGTTTTACATGAATTTAAACCTAGGAGTTAAGGTTTTCAGCAGCCTTGTGTCCTACCTGAAAATTATCGTGAGCCTAACAAACCCTATTCATATAGATTTCTTATTTCAACTCTAAATACGTAGCCAACTAACTTAAATAAAAATTCCAGAAATTAGGGTTTTCTCTCAAATGAATCTTGTATTCGAAATCCTCCTATACCATATATAAGTGATGCGGGTGTGACCCCGATCAACGATATTTGGTTCGGGAAGGACGGTGATGGGTGAAACGGACTGGGCCTTGATTTCTTGGTGTGTCTTAGGGTTTGATTTTAGTGCTAAAAGAAGAAAGAAAACGCAAGAGACAAGGATTTTACGTGGTTCGGACAGGTGTCCTACGTCCACGGGCCGCCGGAAATAGTGTTCACTATTGACAGTCGGGATTTACACACTCCACCTTACTTCGCTCATTACAGTGCTTTTGTGTATGATGAAGACGAAGAAGATGAACACAGTGAAAATGTCTAAGTGTTTTGTGTAATGTGTTGAATCTCTCTTATCTCGTCTGTTTCTGTTCCCATATACCCAAATTTCCTTTGCTTTCCTAGCTGGCACGCTCCCGGGACCACTTGACAGCGACATCTAGTACAACCTAGGAGAGACAGCACCTGCGGCCGTACTGTTGTCAGACTGGCGCGCCTCCTTACTGTTCACAATGTCGACCACTCCCAGACCGCCACGTGTCCCCTGGTCGACCTTATCCAACCTTTCCCGCTCGAGTTGCTTCGCTGTCAGGACCCACCTTACCTTTTCCGTACAGGGTTGCAGGTCCCCAGGTGTACTACCCATCTGACCCTATATCCGAAAAGTAGCTATCTTCAGGTGGCCGTGTAAGGAGGAATGCTGTACTGAAAGTTACCCCTATCATCCAGTCCCCCTACTCTGAGGTGTAATACGTCAGGTATTACGGTTCAGAGTACACTTGAAAGAGCATTCCTCTTCTGCGGTGCCCCTGGACTCTTTAGTCAGTCTGTGTCGCATTTATGCCGATGGGACAGGTTCTGTGCTTTTAACAGGGGGCGGCACCATTCGTCTGGCGACACGTGTCCAAACCCGTCATTTCTGCTTTTTGAATCCCTCGAGGCGGTCTCTCTTCGTTTTTTCCCCCTTTTCAAAATTGTCTTCCATACTTAACAAAAACAAAAGGAATCCCACTCGACACATTAGGGTTTTCGTCATCGCCTCCTTTCGAATTGCACAGTGCTCAGACTCGCCGACGTTCCGATTTCTTCTCTACCCGCGACTTTCCCAGGTATTATCTTGCTCTACTCTGCCCTTATTTACCTTTTCCAAGTCAATTCGGCCTCAGTCTCCACCATTTCCTCCTTTGCGCGTCGAAGATATGTCCGATACTTCCGCCACAGAAAGTGCTCGCTCGTCATCGGCGGGCGTCTCTGCATCCTCCGCCGCGCTTGGCGTTGCCGCCCAGAGGGGGTCAAAGCGAAAGGCCCATCACTAGATGCGGCGGCGCCGGATCTTCCCCAGCCTTCTTCCTCTCACACTCCCGCCGACACATCTTCAGTCGCACCGACACCAGCGCAGCCAGCCCCCGATTCGCCCATCTCTCGTCAGACCCGTTCACGAAGTGCTGCCGGAGACAGCGCGAGGGTGGACGATTGGAAGATGTTCGGCCCATCTAAGTCAACCTACCAGCGTTTAGGGAAGCTCGTTCCAGAAGGTTTCCACAGCCCTGGCTTCCACATCTCTATCCCGAATCCTAATCAGCGAGCCAACTTCCCGCCTTCGCCGGCCCTTGCCATCTGGGAGAGCCAGATAAGGGCCGGCTTACGCTTTCCGATCCATCCCTTCTTCGCTGCCGTCTCGCAGGCTTTTCGCATACCTTTAAATCAGTTCAGTCCCTCTTCGATACGTCAGTTGGCGGCTATTTACGTCTTGGTTACTGCTGCAGGGGGGAGACCTTCTATGGGACTTGTCCTTTCTCAGTTTCAGCTTAAATCTGCTCCCCCCTTTTTCTATCTGTGCGCGAATCCGCGCGGTCTCGTTCATTTCCTCAGCAGGGGCACTCACAAAGATAAGGAGTGGCACCCTTTTTACTTCTTCGTAGCCCCCACAGAGGGTAGCTGGGACTTTCCTCACCGCCATTGGGTTCACCAAGTGCCTCAGAGGCTGCGAGGGGTCCAGCCTGAATGCTCCGAGGAGAATGAGGCGGCTCTTAACCTTCTGAACCTTAGGGCCCCTGCACAGAAGTTTAACATGGTTGAGTTGGTAACCTATCCCGGCCTTCTCCATCACTTCAACCTCTCCCCAAAGTCTCTACCCTTCGATCCCAAGGGTAAGCAGGTTTCCCTCCTGCTTACTGACCTCCTTTTTAGATTTTCCTCTCTGACTTAGCATGTCTTTTTGCAGATATGTCGTTCTCTTGGAGAGATGCGTTTCGTATGCTTCCTGTGAAACAAGAAGAATCCGAAGTTCCCGTTGCGCCTCACCCCTCGGCAGGTCCTGATGGGACTGACCCGCCAGCTTCGGAAGCGAAAGAGAAACCTCCTGTGGGATCTTCCTCTCCTCATGTGGTGCTATCTGACTCAGAGGATGATGTGAGCAAGAAAGGTGCCTCGCCGGCGCCTCCCAAGAAGAAAAAGAAAAAGGTTGCCGTGGCAAAGGGAAAGAGGCCACGTGTGGAGACGACTCCTCCCTCTCCTGACACTTCTGAGTTCGCCCCTTTTGTTCACCACGGCTCTGAGTGGGGCATCGATCAGGGGGCTGATGGGAAGATGGTGCTGGACCTGCCCGACAATTACGATTCGTTGAGTCCTGAGGAACAGATGAAGTTCCTCCAAGCCATCGTGCCTCCTGAACAACAAAAAGTGCTCCGTCGTCGGTCTGATGCTTCTGTTGCTGAGCTTGCTGTCCATCATTGGGCCGAGGTAATTCTCCTCTTTGGCCTCCTTTCGTTGGTTAATTTTTCGGTACTTTGTTAATTCGGGCTTGGTTGTCTCAGCTGTCCTTTCTGCTGCCTGCTCTCTTGTCCGCGATCTCTCATCGGGGTTTAACACCCGGTGGTCCCGCCTCTTCTGAGAGCCACATGCTCGAAATCATTGAGGAGCGGGACTCAAAGATCGCCCAGTTGGAAAAAGAACTTGAGAAAGAAAAGAACGAGTGCGAGGTTCGTGCGAAAGACTTAGCTTTGGAGAAGTCACGCCAATTGGAGGTGGAAAGTGCAGCTGCTCTTGCTGCTAAGGAGACCGAGCTCACGACCCATCTGCATCAGCTCATTGATGCGCAGCAGGCCCAGATCGAGCTGAGGGTCAAGGAACTGCTGGCTGAAAGGGAGAAAACCTTGAGGGTTGAGTTGGAGCAGGCTTTCGCTGCTAAGGTTGAGAGTAGTCACTTCTCGGGAAAGCTGGAAGGTGTCCAGCTCTGTCAGAAGCATCTCATTGGCTCCCCTCTCGGTATGAAGTTCCTGGCCCAGCTGAGCCAGAGTTGGCATGAGGGCTATCTGCGTGACACCCTTTCCCTGATGGACTTTGCGCCGTTCATGCAACATTACTTCCTGGGAGGTTTCACTGCTGGTCGCGAGTCCACCTTGACGCTAGATGCGGCGATGGATGCTCTGAGTGCCCCTCCGGCGTTTAAGGGAAATCCAGAGGCAGCCCCAAATCCGGACTTCTGGTCTGTTGGGGTCCCCCATTGCTCTCCTACTTTGCTGGAGGTTTCACCTGAGGTCCTTCTAGGCCAGCTCTCCAAGCTGGATGAGCTGTCTACTGCTTCCGAGGTCCTCGACTCCGCGACCGGTTCCAGCGCTCCACCCCCCTAGCTCATTAATCTATTTCTCGCTTTTGAACAATTAATGTCGTTTTTCCTTTTTTCGGACTCATTTTGCTGTTTTCCTATTTTGAACACTCTGTTGCTTTTGTATGCTTGATGTTGTGGCGTGTTTTTCTTCCTTTCTCGTCTGCCTCCCAACTTGATCGCATACAAAATTAAATATTTTGGGCCCTTTTCGCTGAGGTCCTGCATTACTACCACTCTCTACTCCCCCTACTTCGAATGACGCTGGTGTCCGTCAGCGTATTCGAAGTACACCCAGAGCGTTCCTTTTGACTTACTAGCCTTGCTTTCCCCGACTATTATTCCGTCGGGTTACGCTCGTCTTGAAATTCCTCTTCAGAGAAATGTTAACAAGCAAAAACGTGTACCTGGGGGATTCAATGGTGCCTCCAGCGTTGGCCTCGTACAACTTTTTTGCCAGATCCGTTAGATATCGGCGAGCCTGTCTCCTCTTCAAGGTCGACTTTGGCTGATCCTGGGAGTCAACAAGGCTCTTCACTAGTAGCCTTGTTCAAGTTCGCCGAGCATGGGCCCACGGCGACCTGGGGATAGGACGCCCCCTGCATGGGAGTCACCTGCATAGTTGCATCTAGTGCTCATTAGTATGCATCGATAAGGCCGCGTCTGGGCCAGCTACGTCCGGGCTAGAGGTGCGCAATCTGCGCGGCCACGTCTGGGCCAGCCACATCTGGGCTTATAAGTGTGCAATCTGCACGGCCGCATCTGGGCCAGCCACGTCTGGGCTATAGATGCGCAATCTGCGCGGCCACGTCTGGGCCAGCCACATCTGGGCTTATAAGTGTGCAATCTGCACGGCCGCATCTGGGCCAGCCACGTCTGGGCTATAGGTGCGCAATCAACGCGGCCACGTCTGGGCCAGCCACGTTTGGGCTATAGGTGCGCAATCCGCGCGGCCACGTCTGGGCCAGCCACATCTGGGCTTATAGGTGCGCAATCAACGCGGCCACGTCTGGGCCAGCCACGTTTGGGCTATAGGTGCGCAATCCGCGCGGCCACGTCTGGGCCAGCCACATCTGGGCTTATAGGTGCGCAATCTGCGCGGCCACGTCTGGGCCAGCCACATCTGGGCTATAAGTGTGCAATCTGCACGGCCGCATCTGGGCCAGCCACGTCTGGGCTATAGGTGCGCAATCTGCGCGGCCACGTCTGGGCCAGCCACATCTGGGCTTATAGGTGCGCAATCTGCGCGGCCACGTCTGGGCCAGCCACATCTGGGCTATAAGTGTGCAATCTGCACGGCCGCATCTGGGCCAGCCACGTCTGGGCTATAGGTGCGCAATCTGCGCGGCCACGTCTGGGCCAGCCACATCTGGGCTTATAGGTGCGCAATCTGCGCGGCCACGTCTGGGCCAGCCACATCTGGGCTTATAGGTGCGCAATCTGCGCGGCCACGTCTGGGCCAGCCACATCTGGGCTTATAGGTGCGCAATCTGCGCGGCCACGTCTGGGCCAGCCACATCTGGGCTTATAAGTGTGCAATCTGCACGGCCGCATCTGGGCCAGCCACGTCTGGGCTATAGATGCGCAATCTGCGCGGCCACGTCTGGGCCATTGGGGAATACAGGGTAGGCTGTAGACAGGATTCGTGATCCTCCATTTTGGGGGAGGGGCCATCAAGACATGAGTTTCTGAAAAACCATTTCATTCAACGGATGGTGCCTCGTTAAAACCTTGCCAAGTAAAACCCCCTCGGGATAAAACCTTGGCGAAGGAAAAAGAGTACACCTTCCTGTTTGATTTATATACAACCTCCCAACCCTTCACTAAGCGTAATACTTCTTGAGTTTTGAGATGTTCCAAGGGCGGGGTATTCTGCGCCCATCTTCATCCTCCAACTCGTATGCGCCGCCTCCCAAAACGCGGGCCACCTTATAAGGACCCTCCCATGTCGAGTCTATCTTTCTTAGCGGCTTAAGTACATCGGCTCTCCTCAAGATTAAGTCTCCCACCTGGAATTGCCGAGGCCTTACTCTCCGGTCGTAAGCCGCTTTTACTCGACTCTTGTATTTTTCCATCCTTATCAAGGCTAACTCTCTGATTTCCCCTATTAAGTCCAGATCCTCCCTTCTGAGCCGTGCGTTCTGCTCCTCTTCATAGTGGATAACCCTATGCGTCTCCATCCCTATCTCAACAGGTATCAGGGCGGCGGATCCATAGACTAACTGGAAAGGTGTTTCATCTGTAGCTTCTCGCGGAGTGACGCGATATGCCCATAACACGGGGTCGAGGGATTCCAACCATTTACCACCCTCCTGGTCCAATCTGGTCTTGATCCCGTGGAGTATGGTACGATTGGTGACCTCCACTTGTCCATTAGCTTGAGGGTGTCCCACTGAGACGAACCTCTGCTGTATCTTCATCCCCGCACAGAACTCACGGACTCGGGCTCCACAAAACTGTGTGCCATTATCGGAGATTAGGATCCGGGGGGCTCCGAACCTACAGCAAATGTTATGCCACAAGAAATCTATCACGTTAGTTTCATCAATTTTGGCCACTGCCTTGGCCTCTACCCATTTGCTGAAATAATCGACGGCTACTATGATGAACTTCTTCTGAGCCTTAGCGACTGGCATAGGCCCGACTATGTCTATCCCCCATTTGTCGAATGGACAAGGGGAATGCATCAACCCCAATTCTTCCGCGGGTACGTGGATCTTCGGGCCGTGCTTCTGGCAGCTTTCGCATCGTCTGACCAGTTCCTTAGCATCTCTCAACAGGGTCGGCCAAAAGTACCCGGCCCTGACCACTCTCCGGGCCAGCGCCTTATACCCGGCATGGTCGCCGGCACATCCTTCGTGCACTTCTTCCAATACTAACATCCCCTCCTTTTTGGACAAGCATCGAGCATAGGGATGTACAAAAGTTCTCTTGTACAACTCTCCCCGATGAGGCAGAACTTCTGCCTGAATTTTCCTGCGTCCTTGTGTGCAGGATCACGCAAGGCCTCCAGGATAGGAGCCCTCCAGTCTTCCTCCTCTTCTATACACCCCACCTGCTCTGTCCGGTCCTCCCGGCTAGCTGTCAGCATCGTCACCTTTCGGGTCCCCTCCGGGATTGCGGCACTAGCCAACTTTGCCCGGGAATCTGCTCGCCCATTCTCCTCCCGGGGGATCTGCCGTATCTCGAAGCTGTCGAAAGAGGCTTTCAGCTTCCCCACTCGCTCAGCATACCTCACCATCTTCTCGTTCTTAGCCTCATAATTTCCTTGGACCTGCTGAGCTACTAACTGGGAATCCGAGTATATAATTACTGCTGCCGCTCCCAGGTTGTTAAGGATCTCCATCCCTCTCACCAGGGCCTCGTACTCGGCCTCATTATTAGACGCTGGAAAATCGAATGTCACAGCGAACTGTAGTTCGTCCCCCTCTGGTGTAATGATGAGGACTCCTGCCTCGGCCCCAGTCGCTGTGGATGAGCCATCCACATAAGCTTTCCAAGTTAGTGACACCTCTCCTCGGGTAGATTCTAGCAGAAAGTCCGACAAGGCCTGTCCCTTAATGGCGGGTCGCCTTTCGAACTCAACGTCGTACTCTCCCAACTCCACTGCCCACTTGACCATCCTTCCGGAAAGGTCTGGCCTACTCAGAGTCTGCTTCAATAATAAATTGGTACGTACCCGTACTTTATGAGATAGGAAATAGGGGCGTAGCCTCCGAACCGACACCATTACTGCCAAGGCTGCCTTCTCGATTTCAGAGTACCTGCTTTCGGCCCCCTGCATTGTTTTACTCACAAAGTATACCGGCTTCTGGGTGTCACCCTCTTCTTTCAGGAGAACCGAACTCACGGCCTGTTCCCCTGTAGAAAAATACAAGATTAGTTCGTCCCCGGGTAAAGGCTTGGTCAATAACGGCATATTGTGCAAGTAATTTCTTAGCCCTTCGAATGCCGATTGGCATTCTTTTGTCCATTCGAATCGGCATCCCTTCCGGAGTATTCTGAAGAAGGGTAGGCTTTTATCTGCGGACTTGGCAATGAATCTGCTGAGTGCCGCCAACCTTCCCGTTAAGCGTTGAACCTCCTTGATGTTCCGCGGCGGCTGTATTTCCAGTACGGCCTTCACCTTATTGGGGTTCACCTCGATCCCCCTCTTAGTCACCATATACCCAGGAACTTCCCCGACTGCACTCCAAAGGTACACTTCGCAGGGTTCAGTTTCATTCCACAGGTCCGGATGGTCCGGAAGGCTTCTTCTAAGTCCGCCACATGATCCTTGGCCCAAGTCGATTTAACCAACATATCATCCACGTATACCTCCATGTTACGACCCAATTGGCTCTTAAACACCGTATCGACCATCCGTTGGTAGGTAGCTCCTGCGTTCTTGAGTCCAAAGGGCATCCGGACATAACCATATGTGCCACCTGCTGTGACGAAGCAAACTTTATCCACGTCCTCCGGGTTCAGCCTAATCTGATGATACCCCTGATAAGCGTCCATCATGCTTAACATCTCACACCCAGAGGTGGAATGTACCAGCTGATCTATCCTTGGCAAAGGATAGTGATCCTTAGGACAAGCTTTGTTGAGGTCTCGGAAGTCTACACACATCCTCCAGGACCCATTTCCTTTTTTGACCATGACAACATTAGCCAGCCATGTGGGAAACTGTACCTCTTTAACATGTCCGGCTTTAAGCAACTTCTCTACTTCCATCCTGATATCTTGGTCCCTTTCGGCTCCGAACTGTCGTAGTCTCTGTTTCACCGGGTGGCTACCTGGGATTATGTTCAGGTGGTGCATGGCTATCCTCGGGTCCACCCCGGTCATGTCTGCTGGCGAAAAGGCGAAGAGATCAGCGTTCCTCCTAAGGCATTCGACCAGCTGCGCTGCAATCCCCTCATCCATCTTTGTCCCCACCTGGGTAGTGAAACCCTCTCTTCCTGGGTAAAGTTCCACTGTCATCAGTTCTTCGTCAGGTTGGGGCTGCAACTTCGTAGGCTCCCCGTATTCCTGCTCTAACTTCGTTCGTTTTGCTTGTTTGGCTTCAACTCCGTCTCTTTCCTTTCCCCCTGTCACAACCTTAACCTCATTGGCATAACAACGGCGAGAGCTAACCTGGTCCCCTGAGACCTCCCCCACCTGATCTCCTACTGGAAACTTGATCTTTAAGTGGTACGTCGAAGGTACTGCCCTGAATCCGTTTATGGCTGGACGCCCCAATATGATATTGTATGAAGAAGTCGCGTCAACGACCAGGAAGTTGACCATTCGTACCACCCGCCGAGGGGCTTCTCCTAGTCCCACGGGGAGTGTGACCTGGCCTAAAGGCTGGATGCCAGCTCCGCCGAATCCGTATAGGGAGGTGGCCACCGGTTTCAGCTCCGTTCCCAACTTCATTTGCTTGAAACAGTCTAAGAACAGGATATCTGCTGAACTACCCCCGTCTATAAATACTCGTGACACGTTATACCCTGCCACGTCCGTGGTGATCACGAGAGCGTCGTTGTGGGGCCGAACGACATCGGCCTCATCCTGCGCTCCGAACTGTATGTTTCCTGTGGTCTCCATCTGACCCACCAGGCTGCCTTCTGTCCGGAGTTTTCCTCTCTCTCTCATTCGAGCATACGACTTCCGCGCTCTGTGTGAATCTCCACCGTCTGGGCCTCCTACTATGATGAGGATGTGAGCTCTTGGCTGGCTAGGCCCCGGCCTATTAGGTTCCAGTATAGGCTGCTTTCCCTTGTCTGGTAACGGACCTTCCCTCTCTCGGGGTTGTACTGGTGGGATTGGCCCTCGATCCCGGTATATAAACTCCTTAAGATGTCCTGCCTTGATCAGCCTCTCTATCTCATTCTTCAGATGCGTGCAGTTGTCAGTATGATGTCCATATTCGTTATGGTATCGGCAGAAGGGTCCTGACGTAGGCTTTGGGTGTCTCCGCGGACTGGCTCGAGGGTACCGCATGTCTGGATGTCGTGATGCCACGGCCAGGACTTCCTCCAGACTCGTCCGTAGAGGAGTATACTTCTGGTACCTAGGAGGGAATCTATTCACGCCACCTGCCATAGGTCTTCTCATCGCTGGGGGGTGAGTAACCCGGACGTTTGCCTTGCCTCGATTATGGTTCTGTGTTTCTTTTTTAGATATCACCCTGGACGTTCCTTCTCGGATCTTTGCCAGCCTACTTTCCTCCAGATTTATGTACTTATCCGCTCTGCCCAGCAGTTCCTCGAATGTCTGCGGGGGCTTCTTAGAGAGCGACGCGAAGAAGTCGCCAACTTGCAAACCATGAACCAAAGCGTTAATTTTAACGGAAGTGGTGGCGGAGGGTACCTCCAGGGCTGCCACATTAAATCTTCTGATGTAAGATCGAAGGCTCTCATCTGATCGCTGCTTGACTTGAAACAATGACATGTCTGACTTAGGAGGCTTCCTGGCGCTAGCAAACTGGTTAATGAACATCTCCTGGAACTCCTCAAATGAGTGGATAACCTCTGGCTCGAGTTGGCTGAACCACTGTTGGGCGGCTCTCACCAGAGTTGTCAGGAAGACTCTGCACTTCACTCCTTCCGAGAAGTTGTGTAGTAGGATGGTGTTCTTGAACCGTAGCACGTGTTCCTCCGGATCAGTGGTGCCATCATACTCATACGGCAGCTGCTTAAAGTTGAGCGCCACCTCTCCTTCCAACAATCCTTTGGCAAAAGGCGTACCTGCCTGATGCAGCCCTCGCAGATGGGGCCTGGTTGTCTTGTTTCGGATCTCGTCTATTACTTTCCTGAGGTCAGACACTTGCCTCCTAAGATCCTGTCCCTGGGAACTGACGGCTCTTTCTCGGCCGCGCGTGCCATAGCTCCTCACTTCCGCCTGGTGTTCTCCGGTCTTTTCCTCTCCTTCCACCATGTATCCGCTGGCTATAGTCGTCGGAGGTACGGCATTCCTTGTGTTCACTGGTCCTTCCTGAACTCCTCTAGAAGGTCCTTCTCGCCTAAGTGTTGGGACCCGCGGCCCAGCATTTCTTTCTTCCCGGGCAGCCTCTCTTCCGGGCAAGTCCCTGTCTGGCAGGCGACGCAAGGCTTCCTCCCTGGCCACCATGTTTTCTCCTACAGTTTCTGCCCACTCTGAGACATGGCCCTCTGAGGTTCTGCCCTGAACGGAAAAGGACTGCTTCCGTTTGCCCTTGCTCCTCGCCTTCTTGGCGGTTATGGCCGCGTCCACTGCATTCTTCACCAACAAATCCAGCTGCTCTGCCGTCATGGTCACGGGAGTTTGAGGCGGTACGGCTCCGGACGGCCCTGCAAAGGTGGGCGTTGGTGTGACCACTGGGGCCTCGATCGGTGAAGCCAGCGTCGGAGCCGGCGTCGGACTCTCCCCAGCTTTCCCTACGACTTCCTCAAACCGTCCTTGCAGGTTTTGCGCCAATGACGGCTGTCCCTCCATCGCGTCCAACGTCTATTCGTCTCTGAGATCTATCACTCCTTTAACGACGGCCACCTTCCACTATCTCTCTCACGTTTCACCTTCAGATAACACAAGCTCGGCTTACCTTCTTCAACCTATCTTCAAACAGACCCAGAAACAGCCTGCCTTCCTTGCTATTACTACCCAGCGCACTCACGTCTCAAGCCATCTTTCCCACAGACGGCGCCATTTGATGCGGGTGTGACCCCGATCAACGATATTTGGTTCGGGAAGGACGGTGATGGGTGAAACGGACTGGGCCTTGATTTCTTGGTGTGTCTTAGGGTTTGATTTTAGTGCTAAAAGAAGAAAGAAAACGCAAGAGACAAGGATTTTACGTGGTTCGGACAGGTGTCCTACGTCCACGGGCCGCCGGAAATAGTGTTCACTATTGACAGTCGGGATTTACACACTCCACCTTACTTCGCTCATTACAGTGCTTTTGTGTATGATGAAGACGAAGAAGATGAACACAGTGAAAATGTCTAAGTGTTTTGTGTAATGTGTTGAATCTCTCTTATCTCGTCTGTTTCTGTTCCCATATACCCAAATTTCCTTTGCTTTCCTAGCTGGCACGCTCCCGGGACCACTTGACAGCGACATCTGGTACAACCTAGGAGAGACAGCACCTGCGGCCGTACTGTTGTCAGACTGGCGCGCCTCCTTACTGTTCACAATGTCGACCACTCCCAGACCGCCACGTGTCCCCTGGTCGACCTTATCCAACCTTTCCCGCTCGAGTTGCTTCGCTGTCAGGACCCACCTTACCTTTTCCGTACAGGGTTGCAGGTCCCCAGGTGTACTACCCATCTGACCCTATATCCGAAAAGTAGCTATCTTCAGGTGGCCGTGTAAGGAGGAATGCTGTACTGAAAGTTACCCCTATCAATAAGATTACAGACATAGTATCACGCAAGTCATAATAAAATCTATGTATTATAAACGAAATATTAACTACCTTATGATCCGAAGGTTTGAGTTGTTGAGAATTCCAACGTTGGCTGAACTTAATCGTGTTAGAGCTATGGGATTTCTTCTTTCCTTTTTCTTTTACTTTAGGTGTTTTGCTTACGAGAACTTCTTCTAACTTTTGTTATTATTTAGGATATTTCTCTCAATAATTCTCAACGTATTTGATAAGTATTAAAGCTTGGAAAGTTGTGCTTGAATTGACTAGCTAGTAGGTGACTAAGCTAATAATTTACGTCCTATATTAATCAATTCTTATGTGTCCTTAAGTTATTAAATTTTATATGTATCATGATTGGTTTAATTTTTGAGTTTCGATCACTCTCCTTATCTACTCCTTTAATCGATCGACTTTGCATCTCATACATATCAATCAGCCGATTCCTTTTCTTAAATTCATATCTCGATGAATGTTAGATACACTTTAGTGTATCTATACATTACATCGGCCGATTGTACCTTTTCAAGGTTATATGAGTTTCTATTGCCTTAATCGGTCGATTCTAGCTATCCACACCATCGCCCGATTTAAACTCTCTTTCTTGCTCGGCGATTCTATGTCCTATAAGTGTGGTAATTGGTCAAAACTATTTTCTCCAATTTATCCAAGTTTCATGATTAGATCGCACGATTTCTTTATCTCTATTCAGTGATTTCAACCTTCACATGCATATAAGTTACAAATCACACAGCATGAAATCATACAGACACATAAGTCACTTAAAGGTATGAAAATATGAAGGCATCGTATCATCGAAAATACTAATTAATCCAATCAAGTTCTTAATTAAATATTTTCATCGCAATTTAAATCGTAATCCCGTAATTAGATTTTACGGGTATTACATCCTCCCCCTTAAAAGAATTTCGCCCTCGAAATTCCGTCGGTTGGAACAGGGTAACTATTGGTAGGGAGTTGAACTGGCTTGGTTCGATGATAGAAATTACCTTAGTAAGTTATCAAGGAATCTCAAATAATTTTCGAGGGCAGAAAGAAATAGGATCCTGGTGAAGTAGATATGAAGATTGTTCCAATTAGTGGAACTCGTATTGCCCCGAAGGGCTAACAAGAATTCCTAAAATTCTAACTTAGACAAAAATTGAAAATCATTAGCGTCCATCACGCTTCCGCTGCGCCTTTCTGATATCGAACGAATATGTTTTCTCAGGATGATCAAAAGGTTGGGGCATAAGATTATACACCGGATATCATTGGATCTTAGGTTTCAGGAATTCAGGTACGGATTCAGGAATTCAGGTACGGATTCCTATTTCGAACGCCTATCTACTACGATCATGATTCAGGTCGACACTTGAACTGCTATCAACCAAGTCGGCTAAAAAAATTCCGAATCTTACCACATAAGTGGTGGATACAAAAGAAAATGTGGCTCATGAGTCCACTAGAATGCATGTTGAAGTTTAATCGGTTAGGAGGGTACCTTCCGTCTCGGATGGCTTGTTTTCAGCTTCTTCCGCCGTAAGCATATATACCCGAGCGGGTGCTGTCGGCGGCTTGGCCCGGTTTGTTCCCTGACTTCCAGATGCATTTTCTGGGCAAGCTACGGAGTAGTGGTCTGTCTTGCCACATCTAAAGCAGGTGGCGTTTTGGGAGAAACAGACGCCTAGATGACGCCGTGCACATTTTGGACATGTGGGTACGTATGGTTGGGGTCTCCCCTGATTCGTGTTAGTTAGTTGAGGTGGCTCAGGACGGTTTTGGAAATTGGGCTTCACATTCTTAGGAACAAACGGTCTTTGGGTTATTTCCGTTCCCTTAGGGTCCTTGTTCGAATTTCCTTTTAATCTCCTGGGCTCATACAATTCTGATTTCGGCTTGTTCAGCCATCAGAGCTCGTTCCGCCATGCCCACATCGCGATAGAGTTCTGGTTTCAGGCCTTCCATAAATCGCTCGATCTTTAACGCATCCGTACTCACCATGTGGGTTGCGAATGGAGACAACTGTTCGAACTTTAGGATATATCTGCCACCGTCATTGCCCTTGGCGGAGATTGATGAACTCGTTCATTCTTTGAGCACGGACGGGAGCGGTGAAATATTTATTTCGGAAAATTTCTTTGAAACGCTCCCAGGTCATTGTCAAGGGATCTTCGAGAGTTAGTACGGTATCCCACCAATGACCTGCGCTTCCCCTTAATAGGTAGCTAGCGCACAAGTCCTTTTCTATTTCAGGGGTACGACTATGTTGGAACATGGTTTCTAGGGTTCGGAGCCAATCATCAGTTCGACTGTTGTTTGCCTCATCTCTCAAACAAATATTCGGAGGAACAGCCTATGGCATCAAAGAGTGTCTCATCTTAACTTCAAAGCTCTACAACGCCTTTTCACCAAGAAGTTGGTTCACCTTCTACCATCAAATTTGACGGCGCAAGAGCATCAACGTTCGGCATGTCAATTCGGAAAAATGAAGCGAGCTTCTCATCACGTTAAGCTAGTTGATTCTACTTCACGTCCTCTGGAACTACTTCATATGGACCTCTGTGGACCTATGCAAGCACAGAGTATCAATGGACATAAGTACGTCTTGGTCATTGTCGATGATTTTTGCAGCTACACTTGGACAAAGTTCCGCCAAACAAAGGATGAGATCGGGGACGTGATCGTATTGCGAACAAGACTCAGAACATGACGGTAGTTCACAAGCTCTTCGATAAAACTTCGTACGAGATCATCAACAAGCGAGTACCCAATATTTCTTTTTTTAAGGTCTTCGTGTGCAAGTGCTTTATGGCTAACGACAGAGAGCAATGTGCTAAGTTCGAATGTAAAGCATTCGAAGCCACTTTTGTCGGGTATTCTTCAACTTCTAAGGCGTGCAGAGTCTACATCAAGTCCAACCGAACATTTAAAAAAAGCTACAATGTCACTTTCCAAGAAGTGGCAGAGATGGCTTCTGTACATCTCAGTTCAAGACCCCTGCCTAACCAGCTGGCTCCTGAATACGACAGTTCAGAACCCGTATTCACTGGTGTGTGGCACTAAACCAATAGTGAACGGAAACAACTCAAGATTCATCGTCAGACGAAGCTATGAGAATTGGTCTAGAAGACTTGGACTCTCTCTTTGAGCCAGTATATTATCGATCAGACACCATCGATACCACACCTTTAGTGGATTCCCCACTCGACGAAGCGATGTAACTAGTTCTTCTAATATCCCCACCTCACTCGATTCAGATTTACCACAGCATGTTGCTACACCAACCATGGATATTGAGGGAACATCATCAGAGTCGCTCAACTCAAGTTCAGAATTGGAATTCCCTCAACCGGATGAGTAGCCTCATATCACTGGAGATCTTGATCCACAAATGGTCGATGCCTCAAGCTCGGCTCTGCCTCATGGGCGCAAGTGGACCTGGGCCGACCAGGTCGATCAAATCATTGGTGATCCTTCGAGTGGCTTACGGATAATACATCAGAAAGGACTATTCAGCTGCTTCTTAAGCCAAAACGAGCCAACAAAGGTAGCAGATGCTCTTAAAGACACAGATTGGGTGATCGCCATGCCATGCAAGACAAAATCAACCAATCGAGCGTCTACAAGTGTGGACATTAGTACCCCGCCCTCATGGAAAAACAATCATAGGGACGAAATAGGTATTCAAGAACAAGAAGAATGAAGATGGCGAAGTGATCAGGAACAAAGCACGTTGTTTAGTTGCTAAGGGCTACAACCAACAGGAAGGAATCGATTACAACGAGATCTACGCACTTGTTGCCCGTATCGAAGCAATCCGCCTATTCTTGGCATACGTGGCTCATAAGGACTTCAAAGTCTATGAAATGGACGTGAAAACCGCCTTTCTCAACGGCGTGTTAAAAGAAGTCTATGTCGCCCAATCTGAAGGCTTCGTTAATCAAGAACATCCTGATCACGTCTATCGTTTGAATAAAGCTCATTACGGACTAAAACAAGCCCCACGTGCTTGGTACGACGCCCTGAGCGATTTCCACGTGAAATCTGGATTTATCCGAGGAACCAACGATACGACTCTTTTCATTAAATGGCATGATCAAGATCTGATGGTCGTCTACGTTTATATCGACGACATTATCTTTGGGTCTACAAACCCCCGGCTTTGCCAAAATTTCGGAGATCTCATGAAGACCAAGTTCAGAATGAGCCACATGGGAGAAATGCAGTTCATCTTAGGACATCAAGTTAGGCAGCTCGACGACGGGATTTTTATAAGTCAGACAAAGCACATCATAGACATCTTGGAGAAATTCCATCAAGATCAGAGTAAGACTCTCAGCGCTCCCATGGCCACAAGCTGCAAATTGGATGCCGATCCTTCAGGAAAAGCGGTCTACATGTTTGCCACTTGTCTTTGTGCCCGTTTCCAAGCCAATCCCAAGGAATCTCACATGCTCGCGGTGAAACGAATCTTGCGCTACCTGAAGAGCACCTCAACTTTAGGACTATGGTATCCTAAAGGAACAAATTTCAAATTAATTGGCTATACTGATGTTGATTATGCAGGTTGCCGGATGGATATGAAGAGCACGTCTGGTGGCGATCAATTTTTAGGCAAAAAGCTGGTCTGCTGGTCATCCAAGAAGTAGAATTGCATTTCAACATCGACGGCTGTAGCAGAATACGTCGCGGCCGCCAGCTGGTGCTCGCAAATGATGTGGATGAGGACTCAGTTTCGCGATTATGGGTGCAATTTAAATAATATACCCATCTATAGTGATAGTCAAACTGCCATTGCCATTACGTACAATCCTGTTCACCACTCACGCACGAAACACATAGACATTAGATATTACTTTATCAAGGATCACGTAGAAAAAGGCACTATTGATATGTACTTTGTGAATACGGAGTATCAACTAGCCGACATTTTCACCAAGGCATTGGATGAAAAACGCTTCCAATTTCTTGTCGGAAAATTATTTTTTTGGTGTAATGTCCCGTGTATATATAAATCGTAAAGAAAAATGTACAAACAATCAAGAGATATACTCCGCCACCCACCAGTAACAAGCTACTGGGAACAACACGAAAGGAAAAAAACCAATCAACCAATCAACCAATAAACCAATCCAAGACTAATCGTACCAAGCCACACGCCAAAGTCTGCGTATGGCCGCTCTATGCAGATCGTATTAGTGGGTGTACCACTAATACGCATGATAACCAAGGTAAGAACAGACCCCACAAGCCTGTGTGGAGTCGTAACAGTCCCATCCTTCCAGCGCCTATTCCTTGCCTGTCAGATGTGGTAGACAAGGGAAGCAAGAATGTGATGATTAGCGGCATGAATAAGATGCTTCCCACACCAACGGGCAGCCGCCCAACGAATACCAAGCTTCCACTCCCGATAAGGCCAGATCCATCGAGTCCGTTGCCGCAGGAGCCGAAGACATTGCCTGGAGAAGGGGCAATCAAAGAAGAGGTGCTGGGCTATCTCATAGTGAAACTCCTCGCAGATGACACAAGCTGGAGTTCCTGCCCGCTGAGCTATCCAAGGCTTGTCCCTATTCGAGAGCCGATCCTACAATCCCAAGTATAAAATAAAGTTATGCCGTGGAACCTTCAACGGCCCGCCAAATAGGCACCCAACATACAGCGGTCCTCCTGTAGCGCATGGCATCACGAGCCAAAGCCACCGTCATAGATCCATCCTGCGATCCCGTCCACCGTACGCCATCCTGATCCCCACGAGCCACATGAGGCAGAAGTTGGCTAATCTCAAGGTACTCCACCGCCCCCTGCCCTGGCCAGTTCCACCCTTGTGCAGTTAGGACCACAGTAAGCCGTGAATCACTAGGCAGCCCCATCGCGATAGGGCCTCGAGGGAATCTTTCCAGAAGCGACGTAGGCAGCAACAGGGATCCTTCCACAGCCAAATCGTGGAGCCATCCCCAATACGGAACGTAATCATAGATCTGATCACCGGCCGCAACTGCAGCAGCTTCCTCCAGCTCCAAGCATCATTCGCCGAGACCCGTAAGTCCCATAGCGATCGAGAATGCAGCCGCATCCTATAGAGCCATTCGACCCAAATCGAGTAAGCTGGTACGTACGCTCCATAAGTGCTTCAGCAATAGGGCCTTGTTGTTCACAGCTATAGAGCGTAGTCCCAATCCCCCCTCAGCTGCAGGAAGGCATAAAACCTCCCATGCCACCTTAGCTGAAATGCCTCCTCACAGAAACTTCCTAAAGCCGTTTCCAAAGATCGAACAACGCCATTAGGCAACAAGAACATACCCGACCAGTAAGCGTGAAGCGCCTGCAAGACCGACTTAACCAGCTGCAGTCGACCTGCATAAGATAAAGAGCGATTGAGCCATGATCCCAACCGCTGATCCACTTTCTGTAAGAGTGGTGCACAGTCGCCAATCGTCAGGCAAGTCGTAATGAGAGGCACTCCCAAGTCCGGTAGTTGGCCCACTCGATATCCCATGAGCGCCTGAATCTGTGCAGTCAACCCTTCAGCCCGCCTCGAGAGGTACATTCTTGTCGGAAAATTAGGTATGTTGAATCTTCAGTGATGTGTGTTTTGCCTGATCCTATATGCTCTCAAAAGTTTTCTATGTGCTTTTTTAAATTGCCTTATCTTGCGTGAAAATTTAGTAAAAATAATATGCATAAAATTCCAAAAATATTATATATATATAATATTAAGGGAATGATGATATCTTTACGATGCTCGATCTAAGTCACAAATAGATTTCCCTGACATGCGACTGATCAATTGCTTAATTTTGTCAGTCTATGTCGCATTCTCGTGTCCAAAGGTCATTAGTTCGGTCCACTAGACACAAAACCACTTTACATAAGTGAGGATTCTAGCCTTCTATTTTCCTTCTATGGATTTATTCTTGAGCGAGTCATGCATTAATTGCTTGTCTTAACTAGTGATTCTTGGCCTCATACTCGCCTTGCGTTCAATCGTTAGGAAAGTGATTAGGGCACTTAGGAAATTCCTCACTCGACCATATGCAAATTTCTATCCTTTGACATAGCCTTTAGTCATCCACTTTGAGCCTTCTCCGATTTCCTTTTCTTATTTGAATCCCGTTCAAGCCTTCAACCGATTTTCGCAATCTTCGATGGCATATTCAAAGGCAAAAAGGGGGCAGATAAGAAGAATGGAAAAGAAAAGATGACAAAGAAGGTGAAAAACGCACATGAAGAATGTTCAACGCACAAAAAGCAGTCCAAAAGAACCTGCCCTCCCAATTATTGAGATCTTTCAGAAATCATAAGAAGAGGGGCATGGATCTTGCTGTGAACTTCTCAATCGATAATCTCATACGCTCGTCATAACGGCTGGAAAGAGGAGCACCACGAAGTGAACTTCTCCAACGATAATGTTGGTCCCGAATGCACCAAACAAGGAATCAAAGAGGCTTTGATGGAATGAAAAGGGAGTATTCTCACCTTTGAGTGTGTATAGTGTGTGAAAAAGTTGGATAAGCCTTTGGTCTTTGATTACTTTCAAAAGTGAGTTGGTAATACCTTATATACCACATTAACCCTAGGTATATTAAGGCCCAATCACTAAATATAAATTAATTACAATCTAGTCTAAAGCCCAAGCTAAAGATAATTACAAAATTAATCCCAAGACTTAAACTATTGACACAATCAATTAAATATCCTAACAATCTCCCCCTTTGTGTCAATTGTTGGGAGTCTTGGATCTTGAGTGTAGCGGTGGTGGATTAGCGTGTGAGTGTGTCGCGAAGCCCTAGCTTGAACTCGAAGGTGCGGAGGTTCCTTCGAAGTACCAATCGATTAGCTATAGCGCCAATGAGCTTCGCGAACTTGGATCGGCATAGAGGATCTTCTTCTGAAAGTATGCGGCAGATCTTCATTAGTTTGTCTTGGATGATGGTGAGCGTTCCATCCGAGAACTTTGCCACTTCAGAGCAGCGCAGCATCCTCATCTTTCCCTTATAGTTCGAGTAGGCGACCGCCGGATCGTCTCCGTCGATCACATCACCTTCTCGGTAGTCGTCCGCGTTCTTGAAAGATGGGCGAGTCAGATTCACCTTCTTCAGATTGTGCTCCACCGCCATCTGTAGATCGTGGGTGGCGAAGAATCTGACCTGTCGGAGCATGTGGCGTTTGATAGCCACATATCCCATGGTGACCGGTTCAGCACGTACGAGATGTCCAGAACTTCTGAGGACGAGTCTGAACTGCTTCATGGATTCCAGCATGCTGTACAGGTCGCCCAGGCGCAGAAACTTGAAGTCCGCCTCACTGACTTCACAGTAGCTCTCATCCTGCCTCATTACCGTGAATACTGGGTAATGGACAGGTCCTTTGGACTCTTGGCGGAGGTCAGTGATTTTGCAGATGGGTGCCCGACTCATTTCCTGAGCGATGTTTTCCTCGTCGGATAGCGTCCTATTTGAGCATTTGTGGCACAGAAGGCTCCATCGATAGAGCTGCTTCTTTCTCTCGCTCCAATTTTGGATGTTCATCAGCTCGTACTCGTCGAAGGTTGTGATGATCTGCTCCTTGCGCCGCCAGATCCTCTTCCTGATCTCTTCTTGAAACGGCGCGGTTATCTTTTTGTTTTCCCACGGTGCTTCCGGTATATTCACCGTGGGTACATCCGTTTGAGCAGCAGGGGCCTCAGTTTGCTGCGCTTGGAATTGCAGGATGTCCTCAAGCTCGGCCGGTTCAGCGTCGTACTCCTCTCCGTCCTCGTTGTCTGCTGTGTTGATCAGCGTTAGTGAGGCTTCCATCAGCAGACGTCGAGCGTTTTCCACCAGCTTCCTGGCTGCTACTGCATCGACGGGTGTGTACAGCCATTCATCGTTGAAGATGTAGGCTTCGATCTCGTTCTGTGCGCAGTAGACGTCGTCGGGAGCTATGTTGGGGTCGGTGTTGAGAGGAGTGTCGCTGTGTGGTGGCGAGGGTGTTGCGTCGGAAGAGTCTGTGGATTGTGGGGATGGTTGTGGTGGAGATTCTGGTGGTTCAGTTGTGGTGATGGTTTTGGCAAGGATGATTTGGGTGTCGGGTGGTGTAGATGTGGTGGTGGCCTCTAACATCGATGTGATAGTTAGAGGTTCGGAGACTGTGGGTGGAGACGGTGTGGGGGTGGTCTCTAACGCCGATGTGACGATTAGAGTTTTGGAGACGGTAGTAGGTGGAGGTGAGGGTGATTTGGCTGGTGACTCGGGGTTGATAGGGTGGGATTTTTGGCTAGTGGGGCGTGAGGTTTCTGTTACGGCGGGCGTTGTTTCAGGTGCAGAGGAGGAGGGCGGCGTCGATTGTATGGGCCCTTGAGTTTGTGAGGCTTGCGGCCTATTCTCCCCCTCGCGGCGATCTTGATCATCGTCTTGATCGTCGCGCCTGATTCCGCTGGACTCGCCCTAAGCGCGGCAAGTCAAGGGCTGAGTCATAATTCTCTTCATCTGCCGTTCCTCATCGTCGAGTTCCGTCATCGACTCGAATCTTGCTCGTAGGAGGTAGAAGAGCTCCTTCGCGGAAATAGCAGAGAGAATGGCTTCAGCGTCCACATCTTGAGTCGGTGGTGGCGTCTCCGGGGCCACACCTTTTCCTTTGTCGGCAGTGGACGCATCGAGACGCGCGTAAACTTTGTCGAGAATCGACGCCTCAAGAGTCTTTGCAAACTCTTGAAGACGTGACTCTAGCGCGGTCTCGGTGATGAATCGGGGTAAATCTAACAAGTTGGAATCACGAAGATGTCCAACTGTCACCGAATCGGAGAAGATCGCCGATCGGCCGCCCTGGCTCGCCATGTGTGAAGGCGTGGCGAAGTGGGTGCCCTTTGAGGATTTCTACGATGACGGGGGCATCGCACCGAAAGCTCTGCAGGTCCACCATGAAGTTGTTGGGAATCAGGGCCGCCCATTGACTCAGTGGGAAGATCTGCTCGGGTGGTGGAACATAGAGTCGTGTTTTGAGTTCGATGCGAGCAATGTCCCGTTGGAGTGCAGCCGCCTCAAGAGCTTCAATCGTGCTTTGATCCTTTTCAGTCATATCTGTGCTTGATAGAAATTGTAGCACGGTTAGTACAGATTAAGTTGTGAAAATAATACAACAAGACATAGAATTGAAGCAAATAAGGGAAATTTTCGTGAAAATGTTTATAGGAGATGAGAATATGTGCTAAGTAAGATACATAGTAAAAAAAAAATAATTTGCAATTTGTGTAAGATTTCGCATGTTAGGGAAAATTTCGCAGATTATAACACGTTGGAATGTCGAGGAAATTGTCGCATTTTTGGAAAATTTCGTATGTATGAAAGAAATTTCGCATGTAAGCAAAATTTTCGCATGTAAGGATGCAAATAGGGAAATTTTCGCATATATGAATTTTTGCTTATAAGGTAAATTTTCGCAAGTTTAAGCGATTTCACATTCTGAGTCAAGTTTCGCATGTATTGGGAAATTTTCGCAAGTTATAACACAAAGATATGTCTTGAGAAATTTTCGCAGTCAGAGTAAAATTTTCGCAAGTATGGAAAATTTCGCAAGTTATATCACATAGACAAGTCGTGAGAAATTTTCGCAGGTTATAGTAAAATTTTCGCAAGTATGGAAAATTTCGCAAGTTTTATCACATAGACAAGTCGTGAGAAATTTTCGCAGGTTATATAAAAGTTTCGCGGATGGAAAGAGCTTTGTGGACTGCGAAAATTTTGTTCACTGTAGTTGCGAAATAGTGATGATGCGAAAATATGTAATATGAAGTGATGTGTTATTAGAATTTCGCGGGGCTAAACTCACTGTAGCAGAGAAAGTTTTGTCGTGAGGAAAAAGAATTTCTCAGATAAACTTTTGCGGTACTTAACATGCTGTAGCAGCGAAAAAAAAATTTTAACACATGTAAATTCTCGGGCGAAAGTTTCGCAGGTTCTTAGTCACTGTAGCAGCGAAAAAAAAATTTTAAACATAAGAAATTTCTCGGAGAAAATAAAGTTTCGCAGGACTTAGCTCACTGTAGCAGCGAAAACCTAAAAATTTCTCGTATAAAGCATAAAGTTTCGCGGGGCTTAGCTCACTGTAGCAGCGAAATTTAACGTTTTAAAGCAATATTTCTGAGAATTTTTTCGCGGTGAAGAACACTTTGTGATATCATGCGAAACTACGTAATGATTTAGCCTTAGACCTACTCAAATCTCAACCAAAAAGCTATAATCTGGGCTCAATCAACTCGAAATCGAATGGGCAATGCATAGTTGGGGATATTAAACATAAAGAACAAAGTATGCATTCGATTCAGAGCCGAGAAAATTTAGGCGTAACCTAACAGATTTAATCTATACGGGGCAGAACAGGATAAAATTAGCGAAAATTGACGTGTTTGAGGCGCATTCATACCGAACAGCTGATTTGCGACAATTTGAGAGCAGATTTGACGACGAATCGATGCGGGGAGTTGCGAAATTTTAAAGAAAGGGGTTGCGAAAGTTTTGAATTTTCTCGGGAATTTTAGGATAGTGAATAACGTTAAGGGTTTTTGGGGTTTTAGGGGTTTTAGGCACTGTTCATGCGAAATTTTGTGAAAATGGGCCGAAATTCATGGGCTTGGTCAAAGCTGGGTCCAGTTATGATTTTCGCGGGCTTGGTCTAAATTGGGTCCAATTGAGACTCAATTGGTCCAATTTTGACTTTGTTTGACCAGAAATTTTAAAATTCAACCCAAAACATTTTAATCAGTCCAATTTTGACTCAATTTGACCAAACTTTAAAATTTCAACCCAAAAAAAAATTTATTTATTTAGGCAAAATCAGAAACTCCCCCTTAATCTAAAAATCCCCTTTTACAAAATGAAAAGATCAGACGCTCCCCATTAATCGAGAAACTCCCCCTCAAAAGACATAATCAAGGAGACACATAGAAAATGGAGTGAAGTGAAAAGGAAATATGTACACTTTATCAAAGTTCATGTAGGGGTCGATAGATCACAACGGAAGATTCAACATGCCCAACATAGTCACAAGGTGTTGGAATCGTTTGACATCCAACGGTTTTGTAAAAATGTCGGCCAGTTGATCTTCGGTTGTGACGTAGTGCAGTTCAATCGTCCCTTGTTCGACATGTTCTTTGATGAAGTGGTGACGAATGTCTATGTGTTTTGTTCTCGAGTGATGTACCGGATTACTCGTCATCGCTATCGCACTCTTTGAGTCACAATAAATGGGAATTTTATCGATATGAATATTAAAATCTCGTAGTTGGGTTCTCATCCACAAAAGCTGTGAACAACAACTAGCAGCGGCGACATACTCTGCCTCCGTTGACGAAGTTGAGACACAGTTTTGTTTTCGAGACGACCAACTTACGAGTTTACCGCCCAAGAAGTGTGCAGCTCCAGAGGTGCTTTTTCGATCCATCTTGCATCCAGCGTAATCCGAGTCAGAGAATCCAACCAGCTTGAAGTCCGATTGAGTGGGGTACCACAAACCCAGATTGGGTGTTCCTTTGAGATAGCGGAGAATCCTTTTGACAGCAGTGAGGTGGGATTCCTTAGGTGTAGCCTGGAAACGAGCGCAGATTCCTGTCGAGAGAACGATATCCGGTCGACTAGCAGTGAGGTACAGAAGAGATCCTATTATCCCTCGATAGATGGTTTGGTCAACAGGAGCACCAGATGGGTCCGCGTCGGGTCGACCAGAGGGAGACATAGGTGTTGCAGCAGTCTTAGCATCCTTCATTCCATATTTCTCGAGGATGTCATGGATGTATTTGGACTGGTTGATGAAGATTCCGTCGGGGAGTTGTTTTACTTGAAGACCAAGAAAGAAATTCAGCTCGCCCATCATACTCATTTCAAACTTCTCCTTCATTAATTCGGCGAACTCTTCACATAGTTGTGGTTTAGTTGATCCGAAAATGATGTCATCGACATATATCTGTACGATCATGATGTCCGGGCCACTCCGCTTGGTGAAGAGGGTTGTATCCAGAGATCCTTTCTTGAATCCAGACTGAACGAGGAAATCTGAAAGGACGTCATACCAAGCTCGGGGAGCCTGTTTTAGTCCGTAGAGAGCCTTGTAGAGTCGATAAACGTGATGAGGAAACTCTTCGCTCAAGAACCCTTCAGGTTGATCGACGTACACTTCTTCTTTGAGAAATCCATTCAGAAATGCAGTCTTCACGTCCATTTGGTAGACTTTGAAGTTCTTGTGAGCAGCAAATGCAAGAAACATTCGTATTGCTTCGATTCTGGCGACGGGGGCAAAAGTTTCATCGTAGTCGATGCCCTCTTGTTGGTTGTACCCCTTGGCCACAAGTCTTGCTTTATTGCGGATGACAACACCGTCTTCATCCTTTTTGTTCTTGAAGATCCATTTTGTGCCGATAATGGATCTGTTGTGAGGACGTGGGACGAGTTCCCAGACTTGTAAACGTTCAAACTGATTTATTTCCTCCTGCATTGCAATCAGCCAATCAGGATCATTGAGAGCTTCAGCTACTCGTGATGGTTCAGCTTGACTGAGATAGCAAGCGAACAGACTTTCATTCATCGTAGCCGAACGCGTTGAGACACCGGATGTGGGATCCCCAATAATCTGGTCTGTAGGATGAGAGCGAGCCCAAAGTGGTACATTTGTCTGTGAGGAGCTGGCCGCATTTGCATCTATTGGAGGCTCATTAGATTGGGGTCCGGTGTCCGAAGAAGAGATCTCAACCGTGGTAGATTGAGAGGGTTCAGCATCAGAATCAGCAATGTTCCCAGGGTTGGGTAAAATGTCGTCTTCGTTGAGGTTGAGATCATCCAAGTTTGGCGGGACGACATTATTGCCGATAGCTGGTGGTGTTGGTGGAGTGGGTGCAGCGGTAGGTTGAGTGGTGGCGACGGGAGTCTTGGGGACTGGATAGAAGTACTCGAAGAGCAGATCGAGATCCAGTTCACCAGAATTGCCCTCAGATGAGGAAGTTCCCGTCGTTGAAGGTTGACCTTTCGTCAACGACTGAAGAAGTCCTGGTTCTGGACTGATATGAGCAGAAGCCATGAGGTCGCCTTCGCTTTCGTCAAATGTGACATTTGTGCTCTCAATGACAGAATGTTTCTCTTTAAGATAGACTCTGTATGCCTTCGAGTTCAGCGAATATCCAACAAAGATTCCTTCGAGAGCTTTTGGATCAAGCTTCCCAAGATGTTGGCGATCATTGGCAACAAAACATCGGCAACCGAAGACCCTTAGATAAGATATATCGGGTATACGACGGTTGTTCAACATCTCGTATGGAGTGCGGTTGAATCTCTTGTGGATGGAAGCCCGGGTTTGCGTGTAACAGACCGTTTGAATGGCTTCGCCCCAAAGAGAGTGAGGAAGGCCGGATTGGATGAGAAGAGTCCTGGCTGCTTCAACAAGTGTCCTGTTCTTACGCTCAACGACACCATTCTGTTCCGGTGTCTTCACAGCTGAGAACTGCTGAGTGATGCCCTGAGTGGCATAGAAATCACTGAGCTTCTTGTTCTTAAACTCAGTTCCGTTGTCAGTTCTGATAATCCGAACCTTCTGTTGATGAAGAGTTTGGGACGTAACAACAAACTCGATGATTATATCAGGAACTTCATCCTTTGTACGAATGAGTTTCGTCCACGTGTAGCGTGAAAAATCGTCGACAATCACAAGAATATACCGTCTTCCTCTGAGTGTGGCCGTAGGCATTGGGCCACATAGATCCATATGTAAGAGCTCGAAGATTAGCTTAGAGGACGGTGTTTCCTTGGATATGTGAGACGATCGCTTCATCTTCCCCAATTCACAGGCAGAGCAGAGGTGTTCCTTATGATATGTTAGTTGGGGTAGACCGTTGACGAGTTTATCTTGACGCAGTTTGTTGATAGTCTTGAAATTGAGATGTGAAAGACGTCGGTGCCATAGATCATTCAACTTGGGTGCAGCCCGAGAGAGAAGGCATACTGGTCGAGAGGTCGTGAGATTGAGTACGTAGAGGTGAGACGTGCGCGTTCCAGAAAGAAGTGGCAGTCCCGAGGCATCTATAATGCTGCAGATATCAGATTCGAAGAGAACCTTGTATCCTTTGTCGCAGAAACGACCAATGCTGAAGAGATTGTAGCTCAAACCCTCAACGTAAGAGATGTCCTTGATCGTCAGTTTGTCATGGACGAGATCACCAGTTCCGAGAATTGGCGCCATTTGACTGTTTCCGAAGGAGACCCTTCCGAGATAGCGCTCGGAGAAGTTGCTCAGCAGCTCCTTGTTCCCCGTCATGTGTGTGGAGCAACCTGAGTCTAGATACCACACATGACAGACCTGCAATCATTAGCAAATGTTGGGTCCCCGTTTACTGACGGGGCATTCTTGTGAAACAAGTAAAATTTTCATGCGCTTAATGGGAAATGCGGATTCTAAATTAGATTGCGTTGATTCTAATTTAGTTTTCCCTTTGTCGTTTGTTTGATTAGGCGGGATTATGGTTTTTCTAACCCATATTTTCCTAATTTGTGCTTGCATGTATGGCGCCTTATACATGAATTGGCGCGGGGAATGTGGTTGTCGTTTTCGTGCTTTGGTTTTGGTCGCCTTTGGCTTACGAGAAGTAGGTGAGTTTGCTTTTGTCGACGAGAGGCGTTTTCGCTTGACCTTAGGCTTTGGCGAGATGAGAGAATTCAAAGACGTCGCAGAGAAGGTTCGCTTGCGAGGTCGGAGTGTTGCGTGTTCATGTGTTTCATGTTCGTGAAATCGTGGGAGAACAAAATCATTGCAGCAGCACATAGACATAAGTTTGGTAAAAGAAAGATAAGTTTTAGCAACACAATTGTCTACGACCTTAGGATATTGGGATTCAGTACATAGAGAGGAAGGACGAATATAGGATGGTTTTTTCTTCTTGTCATCGAAGAGTGGATTCGTCTTTATCTGATACGAGCTGCCTTCCAGAGACGTCGAACTCACATTCCCTGTATCCATAAGAATACTAGAGTTAGTGTTGGAACATATGTCATCTTCAGGAGTCATTTTCGCCGTCCTCTTACATTTACATGTTTGAGAGTCGGGTACTTGACTCGATGTGGAGGGATAGTTCGTATTGGGAAATTTTTCTAGTGTGTAGATTTTGCTAAGTAGCTCATCTCGCTCTTTTGCAAAGGCCTTCCTTTCTACTTCTAGTTGTCGTTCTAGTTCTGCTATGAGTAGTAGTTTCTTTGGGATGTAAGTGCGAGAGAGCATATCTTGAAAAGCAATTTCCTGTTCTTTGTTCGGGAGTAAGGTTTCGACATCCTCCGAGAGTGAGGATTCCTTAGTCTTATCTCTATTGTTCAACTCTGTGTAGTCGTACGCGATTTCTGCCCAATGAATGTTCTGTTCTCTTGTTTCTTCTGAGATGGCAGCGGAGGATGATCTCACAAATGACTTAAGCTGCGGGGGAGCACCATTTCTTGTTTGCAAGAACGCAGTGTTGCACATGTTGTATCTTTTAACTGTTAGCGGTGTTGGATTGCAATTGCTAGACAGTCCAATCCCCCCCCGGGCGTTGTAGAATTCTGTTTCCGCTGGTTGGTTCAATAGGCATAAGATGCGTGAGTTTTCGTTTCTAAGGTGAAGTTGCTCTTCAAGTTCTTTCACCTTGCGGTATAGCCTAACTCTTTCCTTCGTAAGCAGTTCATATTGGGAGGCCGTCAGGAGGCGAGAAGTTTCACATGAACTAATGGCTAGTGTAGTTTCCTTAACCTTAGTCTCACTGTGTTTGTTCTTGCTTTGCAGACGTTTGACTAAAGCTTCAGAGGCCATTAGACGTTCGTTTGCACAGGCAAGTTCTTCTACTTTTAGACTAAGTAAGGCATAGTTGTTTTCAAATTTTAGCTTAAGTTCATCATAATCCCTAGCGTCTACGGTGGGTTTCTTAATGGCGTGTCGATGAGTAAACACATCATCTAGGTGTGAGATTCGTACCTCAGATGCAGCGTTGGTAGGAGTATTAGCTGTGTTTTCACCGGTGTGACCCATCTCCTCGTCCTCGTCATGTTCGACCAACCTTGCCATGCAGCAATCTTCATCCTTAGGCTCCTCGTCTTCTGAAGTGTCATTCACCCATTCCGCTTCTTCGGTGAGTAGAACTTTCCCACTTTCCACCTTGCGGGTCATTCTGGCCTTACGGTCGTAGTAGCCGGAGTCCTTCACGCGTGGGGCGTGGCATTCTTTGGCAAAGTGCCCCATCTTTCCACACCGTAAGCACTTCACGGACTTTCGAGGTGCGGAGTCCTCTTCTTTCTTTGTTGGCTTGGCTTCCTCTGTGGGAGTGGTCTTTTTGATGCCGCTATAGGTTCTTTGGCGATTGGAAGAGGATGAGGATTTTTTCCCGATCTTCTTTGAGACCAACTTAGTGAGCATTGCCAGTTGCTTGCGTATATCACGAACATCTTCGTCTGATTCTGTATCAACTTCGGATCCTGAAGAGGTGTCAGATACAACAGCTGGTAGCTTCCCTTTGTTCTGTTCGGTCTTAGTGGTGGAAGATCGTTCATTGGTTTTGTTCGAGAGGAGGGCCAGTGGGTCGACTCGAGTGCTGGTGGACTGAGGTTGCACGTATGGAGCATAGGCAGACAGACTGTCATAAAGAGCATGGATGGAAGTGTTGGAGAGGTCCTTACTCTGAATCATCATAACGATTGCATTGCCCCATTGTGGTTTGAGGCTTCCAAGAAAGCGGTTGTTGATATCGAATTTGTCCCTCGAGATCCTGGCTTTCTTGAGTTCATTGATGACTTTCAGGTATCTGAGGTACGTGTCACGCAGCTCCTCTCCTTCGTAGGCTTGGAAGTGTTCATACTGTGAGAGACAGGCTGATTTCCTCCCTTGAGCACTTTCAGTTGTGCCTGCCATGATTTCTACGAGTTCATCCCATATTTCTTTAGCAGTTGTGCAGCACTCGATGTGAGCATAGACTTCGTTGCCCATAGCCTGGAAGAGGTATCCTTTGGCAGTCTCGTCGGCCTGTTCGCGGGCCAGTTCATCTTCATTGATGGGACCTCTTGGAGTGCGGCGTTCATCCATGGGAGGGTTTGCGTTTGGCTGTGCAGGGATGATTGTCCAGAACTGTGCAGGGCCGTTGAAGATGGAGTCCAGAAGATATTGAGAGAGTGGTGCGCCTTTGTTCCTGATGAACGTGAGGAACCGGTTTGTCCATATGCTGTAGTCGCCTTGTCGCAGCATCGGAGGCCTGGTATCGGAGCCCACTGTGGAGATGTCATTCGTGGTAGACATGGTCGGTGCAGTCGAATCGTCCGTGGTTTTGATCTTGTATAGATGAGAGAGTTAGTATCGAACGATAAGATAGATGAGTTTAACGAGTATAGTTTGTGAAAAATTCTTTAAAGAATTTCTTTGAACAAAGTGAGCGTGTGTGATGGTCGATAATGTATGAAGGGAAAATATATCTTGAAATTAGGAGAAGTTCTAGAAATTTAAGAGCGAGATTTGAGGCGAGAAAAATAATTTATGTCAAAAGTGGTCTAGGGTGATAGTACTAAAGTGTAGGGATCAAATCTTGAATAGGTTTGAGAAAGATTCAACCTAAGAAAATTTTAACCTTGGAAGAATTTAACACGTTAGAGAAATAAATTCGCAAGTTGAAGAATTTCGCAAGTTACGACCTTTTAAGCTTCGCAAGTGAATTTTCGCAAGTTATAAAACTTTCGCACGTTGAGAATTTTAAAGCTTCGCAAGAGAATTTTCGCAAGTTATAAAACTTTCGCACGTTGAGAAAATTTTCGCGGCCAAAGGAAATTCTTGGAATAAGCTTTCTTGGATATGGAATTTCTCGGATTATGAAAGTAAACAGTTGCGAAAAAAAATGTTGTATAAGTGAAAGTTTCGCGGCTTAAAATTCTCGGATCTTGAAGCTAGGCAGTTGCGAAAAATGTAGTTTAAATAAAAGTTTCGCGGTTTAGAATTTCTCGGATTCTTAAAGTAGGCAGTTGCGAAAAAATGCAGTATAAGGGAAAGTTTCGCGGTTTTAAAATTCTCGGATCTTGAAAATAGGCAGTTGCGAAAAATGTAGTATAAATAAAAGTTTCGCGGTTTAAAATTTCTCGGATTCTTAAAGTAGGCAGTTGCGAAAAAATGCAGTATAAGGGAAAGTTTCGCGGTTTCAAAAATTCTCGGGATCAATTTTCGCGGTCATGGAAATTTCGCGGACTTGAACGATCAAGCACAAAATTTCGCGGTCAAGAACACGTTAGTACTGTTCCATTGCTTTCACGCGGTTTCTTGCCAGAAAATCGTCCGTTTTCACTCAGATCTCAACCAAAATCGCTCAAACTTGATCCTAAGTATCAGAAATTCTTCCCTAAACACATAATCGACCGATTTGTGAGCTAAAAACAACAAAAAATGGATCAAATCGACCAAAAACAGAGAATGACCGAAATGACTTTTTCTGAAGAACTTTTGCTTAAATCTTGCTCAGAACTCGTTAAAACTGATCCAAAAGTGTTCTAAAAACATTTTAGGCATATACTCGATCTGGGGGAAGGTTTTAAACACAAAAACGAAGCATCAAAACCCCAAACCAAGCTCAAAATGCCCGAAAGTAAAATTTTGCTCAAAACACCTTTGATCTTTCTTGGAATCGAACGAAACTGGATTCAAATCAGTGCAGATCGATCCACGTTTTCTCTGATACCACTTGTTGGTCCCGAATGCACCAAACAAGGAATCAAAGAGGCTTTGATGGAATGAAAAGGGAGTATTCTCACCTTTGAGTGTGTGTAGTGTGTGAAAAAGTTGGATAAGCCTTTGATCTTTGATTACTTTCAAAAGTGAGTTGGTAATACCTTATATACCACATTAACCCTAGGTATATTAAGGCCCAATCACTAAATATAAATTAATTACAATCTAGTCTAAAGCCCAAGCTAAAGATAATTACAAAATTAATCCAAAGACTTAAACTATTGACACAATCAATTAAATATCCTAACAGATAATCCGGTTTTATATCGGGAAACGAGAAGAGGAGCACGGCCTTGGGTTCGAATTTCATAACTGTGAACTTTTTCAAATTGATAATCTCTGAAACCTCTCTAGGGATTAAGAGAAAAGGAGCACGGCGGCCCGAGAACCAACAAGAAGAACTTCGCCTTAGATAATCTCTCAGCCTCGTAGAGAAGCGGAGCTTCAGCTTGAGCAAGTGTAGAAAAATAACGAAAAAAAATAAGGATGAGAAAGACAAAAGAAGAAAGAATAATATGCCAAAGAAGGAGAAAGACGAAGAAATGGAAGACGAGAAAAAGCTCACAATTAAATTTTCCTTCCCTTCTAAATCAGAGCCAAATTAAAATCCCTCAAAGTCCCTTTGATTCCAAATCGATGTTCTTTCGCTTAGGTAAATTGACTTAAAATTGCGTGTGTTGACTTGAGTGATATAAATATAAAAATCCCAAGTTAGAAATAATAAGTGCTAGAGCGAACCTAGTGAGAGTTCGAAGTGGATTATTCTATGACTTTAGGACTTTATTTTGACGACATGACTTGACGGCATAAGATCTTTCCACGTGTCTTGTGAAAATTTTAGGCATGACATTGATCTAAGAAAATTAATTTGAACCCATACTATTAATAATATTAGTATATACATATATAAAAGAAAATAAAAAAATAAAAAAATTAGATATATAAGTTTTTTTTTATTTTTTTATGTTTCTTATTCTTATTTTACTTAATAAGAATTCGCACATTTATTTTGCATCTGCACTGAATTGTATAAATGCGATACTTTTGCATCTCATAATTCGCTCATTCTGAATGCTTGCTTAGCTTGCATTGGTATTAAATTGTATAAATGCGGATATTTTTGTGCTCATACCCTCACGCATTATTTTGATTACATGTTTAGGGGATCATTTATCTAGGCTAAATCGATTAATTGCGTGTTTATCATAATTGTCACTTAGATTAGTTTACATGTTTGCATGTTAAATCAATTTGGGCGCATTATTTGAGGGGGAGCATTTACCAAATATCATGCTTTGAGCTCCAAATATTTATGATGTTTTTCTCTAAGTGTTGCAGACTTTTGTTATCGAATTTCCCTTATGCAACACACTTCAATGAGGAGAACTTCACGATTTTTCACGATCTGGAGCTAACGGCATGGGTATAAAATTCAGGGCGAACCTTATTAGAACAATTGCTTCTCAATTAACTCTAACATTCTCGACATTTTTTTTTCTCTTAGTAATGCAGACTTCCATAATCAATTACGGAGCCAAAGGTCACCGTTCTGGATTATAGGGAATTAACTGCGTTTATCTTAATTCATATGAGGAGCGAATGTGGGGTAGATAGCTGAAATAGGGGTTAATCTGATAAAGATAAGAAAACTTAACATCGAAAAATCGGGACTAAATGGTAATTATCAATCGCAGTTTCTCGAGCGAAAATTAATTTGGGACCAAATTGTAATTTTCGATCGCGGTTTCTCGAGCGAAAATTAATTCGGAACCAAATGATAATTTTCGGTCCGCGTTTCTCGAGCGAAAAAATGAAATGGGCTTGTTTAATCTCCGAACTCAATGTGTCTTATCAGCCCGTTAATATTAGTTTAGTTTTTGCAGTCGAAAAACTTTATCGCACGCATAAAACCCAAATCGAAAAACCCTATTGTCGATTAAAATTCACTCACGCGAAAAACACTACAATAAAAGACGAACCTCAAAATTCACTTAATCCTTTGATTTTCAACTGATTTTCGTCTTTTTAAGGTAGAATAGACGTTTGTTCGGTGTTTGCGTGCTAATGAACTCCGTTTTCATCTACATTCTGTGATTTTTCGCATGCTTATGTGTTAGATTCTCGATAGTTTAAACCTGTGATAACCCGTATGTTATTTTGGAAGCTGAGACCCTTAGATGTATATATCTGGTTCTAAACCCGTACAAGAAAGAGATGAGGTCTAGAAAGCATTGGCGTGGATGCCTTTGCATTTTAGACGTGCATTGCATGCATGATTTTCACTTAATGAGCTTTATAGCTCATTCCACGTATTTATGTGTTGTATGTTCACGTGATCACAGTACGTGATCTTTATTATGGCGAATTCTAATTTTTTTTTTTTTTGGGAAACGTTCACTAAAAGAAAAGGACAGGAGTACAGTGGTTGCGTTCATGATGACGCTCATGACGCAGCAAGCGGTAATGGAACCGACCTAACAGCACGTCGACAGGACCGACGCAGCCCAAACACCTACCAGGTCCCGAAGGACCCAAGTCAAAACAGGCAACGAACCTCAGTGACAAAAACAAGCAATTGCTACACAGACAATTGCAACACAACAAGATACAACGTAGGTGTCCAAATCCAACACAAGCAACAGGATCCTGGCACCAGTTGTGGTACCAGCAGGGCGCTCAGGGGACGTGCAGGCGAGGCGCAAGCGCACAGCCAAGGAAACATAGTGGAGAGACAGCCATGCCAGTGGGTGTCGAGTTTCCGCAGGTCAGGTCGGCAAGGGTAGCGACTAAGCGCCAACTCCTGATCCTTTACCAGAGACGAGCACATGACTTCAACCAACGGCACCACCACCAGAGCGAATTCTAATTTTGAAGCTTCCGGATGACTTTTGAAGTGGAAGTGTGTACATGGATGCGACCTGCGAGGCAGGCCTATAGAATAAGTTTGTTATGCATGCGCACTCTACCCTGTATTTAGGATCCGAAGCACCTTTTGTAATGTACATCACATTTCCTTTATATAAAAGGAAAAATTTTATACGTATTTTTGCACGTTCTATTCCTTTTATTTCAATAGCAGTCACGTAAGTTAGTCAAGAAATGAGTGGTGGAAGGCGGGGCGCCACAGACGTAGAATCCGCAAGGATTCGAACCACGTACATTTTGTGTCCTTTCGTTTATACAATCTCAATTAGTCATTATGTCCCGCCATCACCTTTTCGTCGTGTCCCGTATATATAAAGTGGAAAAAAGATATGTACAAATATTATCTAGTTAATTAGTTAGCTAATCTAGTTTTAGTCAACAATCATTGCATATAAGTTAATTGTTTATTTGTATATAGGATTTTGATTTGAATTCCGAGTTTCCTCCAAATCTTTCAATCGGGAATTCAATCCAAACTCGAGGATAACGTGAACATGTTATTTTAGATTTTGAAATACAAGGACAATGGTCCATTTTAAAAATCCAAAGCACAATCTATTATAAGTTTTACATAAATAACAATAATGATAAAGTTAACTTAGCTTTGAATAAATGCATTTTAATTTAACAATTGGCATCACTAATGATGTGGGGCTATCCCAATCAAAGAAATTTATGATTCGGAGAATTTATATAGCGGTAGAGTCACGTTTTTATGGAAATGTGATGGTGTATGAAACTTGCTTGAACGGGCCTTGATAGGGACAGGACGTAAATGAAATAAGACCAGGAATTACGTGATTCAGATTCTTGCGAATCCTACGCCACGGCGATGTAAACCTCCTTTCACTATACTTTGAAGATTTACACCCTCAAACTACTTCTTCCTCACTTTTCTCCAAGAACACATAAGAAAATAGCTAATGGGATGTCAAAGATGTTGACTTAAGTGTGATATTTCGTTATACGATTCTTGTTGTACTGCAAATGAGTGAAGTCCTCCTTTTATAGGTGTTTTTCTGCCTAGGATTCCAGCTTTGCGTGTGATTTCCAGGAGATGAAACGTCCCCTGCCTTGTCAGGAACAGCAGGCGTTCTGACAGCTTTTCCTGCACTGTCAGGAACAGTTAACTGTCCTGTCGTAGTAGCTTATGCAGGAAGCTTCAACTTTTTGCAGTGGTGCGGCCCTATACGTGGTGATCAATCGGTTTCTTTTCCCATAGTGTCTTTTCAGCCTCTGAACCTTCAGTGAAGCTTCCCCCCGACGCTTCCTCGGGACCTTCTTAGTATAATATGTCCCAAAGCAATTCCCTAACATGGGTGTTAGTTCCATAAAGTCTGTTGGAGGTCCCTTAAATTTCTTTTTACTACGTCTTTCTAATAATCACCTTAATCTAATTATTGGCTAAATTTTATTATTTAGCCTGCCTAATTTTCCTTCCACATCAACTAATTAGCTATCATTTATATCCACTATTACAAAAAAATTGCGATCCATTTCCACATTTATGGAAACAGACTGTCATTAAATTTGGAATGTGACGTCAACCGCTTTAAAATTGTTATTCTATTCTAGAATTGGAGTCAATTCCTTTAAAAAGTGAAAGTCGTCTAATTGAATTTTTTTAAAAGAAACTAATGTTGTTACTTGGAAATATTTAGATTTATATGGAAGACAGAATATAACATTGAGAACAGCTGATGTAAAATATACTCCCTCCGTCTCAAACCATTTTATATATCTTACTAAATCGGGCGTCCCATGTTGGAACTATATTCAATTAATATAGTTGTCTTAGTCTTGCTATGAAATTAGTAGTCTTGGGCAAAATAGTAAATAGACATTGTATAGGACTACTTGTGTAAATATACCACGAGGTGGTATATATAAGTGAACTCCTTAGGAAATAAGGAGTGTGTTGTAGCAAGGAAAATCAGATCGAAAATAGAATCGAGACATTTTAGAGAGAAAAATTCTCCACCTTGCTTGTTCTACAAGTTATTTCTCTCTCAACCTTCAACGTAGGTAAATCTCAATCGTAAGATCGTAAGTGTTCGAATTCTTCAGATTTACTATTCGATTCTTCATAATTCGATCTAGGTTGGATATCTGGGGACCTAACATCCCACATCGTCTTTACATTTCCTTATTTAGCAAAAAAACTATCACAAGCAAGCAATATAGTAATATTATATATTCTTAAAAGACGTGTCAAAATATACACTTTTTACCTTTTAATTGTACTATATTATTAAAATATTCAGTTTCTTAATTCCCGTGCCAACTACCAAATGTCCATAAACATTTGGACTGAGGGAGTATAAGAATCATATAGGAAAACGAAAAATTCAAATATGACATTATAAATAAGATATGACAACCTAAGTCAATGTCAATATTTATTCATATTTCAATCAACGTTAGAGAACTAATTAAGCAGACCATCTTGGCCGCCACCTCCTAATTGGTGCACCACCACGTCAATGTCATCAGCTTCTTTCAGCCCAAGCTGCATCAATCAAACAAACGACACAAATATAACTACTACACTTCAAGAATGAATATCATCCCCTTTTCGTGATTTCTCAAACCGATAGATCCATGAATCGGAACCCTGATGCATATATATATATATATATATTCAGACGTAATGAGATGTATCACACACATATAAATGAAGAAAACTTAACTAGACAAAAGTATGCCACGGAGATATGACCATTGTGCTGCAGACATAGGAAACAAAAGACTGGCTTTATCATCCTCTGACGAAAAATACACGGCAATAACAGATGGCATATGTCAAGCTGTTTGGCTACGAATATTACCAGAGGATTGGCAGCTAAAGCAAGAAGGAGCCACTACCATTCTCTTTGATATTAAATCACCTAATTTAATGACGAAAAATCTTGTACTTCATGCACGATCAAACATATTGAGGTTTGTTATCACATCGTGAAAGACTTGGTTAGAAAGCAATATATGGCCTCGACTACATCAACACAAATGAGCAACCATATGATATTCTAACAAAGGCCGTAACTATGGAAAAGCTGGAGAGCATAAGGCTCCGTTGAGGATTTCAAATTAAGCAAGGGTGTTGAAATTAATTTGTAATCGAATATTCAAGTTCTAAATGGTAAATTACTAGGTCCACGTGTACATCTAGTTTTCTTAATAAGTTGTACATTAGCAAGTCGAAGTCAAGTTGGCTTATTATAAGTAGCGTATGAGTACTCTAGTATCATTAAGAAAATTATTATCAAAATAAGAAAAATTAGTGGCAACGCTTTCTTTTCCATTATGCGAACATATACCACTTAGATTCGATCAAATTTATGCCACAACGATGAAGTACTCGTATATCTCCTCGATTACAGAATTCTATGGTGCAAATTGCAAGAGGTGGAAGGATATAGTGCCCTCCTTGCTCGAACATGCATGGTGGGGCATAGGAGTCCATGTCGTAGAAATACACTCTCTAACTCATTATTTGCTTGCTTCATCTTCTATCGGTCATGGAGTGTGGAAAGTCATAAGATCTATATTCTAGGATACAAATTCATGGGGTTTCTATCGATTTTAAACGAAAGCAAATCTTGTGTAGAAAAAAGTTATAAGACCCAAAATTCCCTAGAAAATTTTCTAAAAAGTTTCGAAGGGTAGGAGTTTGATGAAGCCGAGTCCTTTCTGTTATCAAGGAATATGTTTTATTTGCGGAAAATGAGGGCACTATGCAGCTCAATGCAGAAAGAGGGCAACACTTGAGAATGAGAAAAGTTCTCCAATTATGAACTGTCAATTTCGTTCAAGAAGATGATCATGTAAAAGTGCCAGAGTTTAGGAGATAAGTCTTCATCCAGACAATTTTAAGTTAGCAGTTGAATGGTAACGTCAACATCTAAGCACCACTGTGAAGATTGAGAGCCGACAGTCAGTGATCAGACTGACCGCCAACTAAGACCGCAAAAGAGTGCAAATAGACCAAGTGTCTAATCGCCACCTCTAAAAACACATCCTAACATATTCGAGATTCATCCAACATCAATAGTGGTGCGGCCAAAGAAGTTAAAATAATAATACTATCAATAGTCATACCAGTGAAGTTCGTCCTTATTAATGATATGAAATTTTCACATTAATGTTTTCTAACTACTGCTAAACATGTCATAAAAACTATTCCAAAATTCAGTTTTTTTCTTAAAAATACTAACTACAAGAAAATAAAACAGAAAAACATTTTACCTCGTCGATTGTATCTGCAGGTTTTATCCTCTTTCCTATTCGTAAGAAGGCAGCCTCCTCGTAGTTGATGTTCATTTTCTTGCAATACTTCAACATCATTTTCCCTAACTTTGTCCTGCGTCTCATACGAATGAAGGTTTCTTTCCTATCCTGTTCGATTTTTTTATTTTGTAAGAAATTTTCGATTGATTATCAACTCTGATTAATTGGTAGAAAATCATCAAAAAATACAAACTCCATCTCAACGAAAAAAATCCCACAAAATACAAACAATAAACAATATAAAAAATCTATCAACAAATTAAAATGGTCAATTAATTACCTGTGAACGGACAACTAGCATTATAATTGACCTAGGGCTACTTTTCTCGGTTACCATGACTGTGTTTGCCGAGCTCATCTTCTTCGTTTGTCCGTTGTTTGCCCCAATTAATTTTGTTTGTGTTTCCGATAATATTTTCTTAACCCTTGACGACTTATATATAGCAGTTAGTGGATTATTAGACAAAAGCGATAAATATGATTTAGCGAATAAAACTAGAAATTACTAAAAGAATGAAAAGAACTTATCCAAATAGATAAGCTAAAAGTTCTCGTTATTACTCGGTTTGGTTTACGGATTATGAGGTGAAAACGAAAAGGAAATAAGATACGCGGAAGCGTAACGTATCATCTTTTAATGCACTAGTGACGTTTACTTTCGCCTTTACACATACATTCTAAACACACCCTAAGTTAAATGAGTTCAAAAACATTGATGGTGAATTTGAAATTTGAATTTTCACATGGGCGACAATTTTGTGCCCGACATGTTGGTGTTTTAAGCATATAATCATACATACATATTATATATATTTATATTTACACTCAATAATTCTTAAATGAAAATTTTATTATATAAAATTTCTTGTATTCGACGATTTAATTCTAACAATCACAAAAACAATCGTTATTTTGATTTATGGTATATCGGCTGGACTACCTTTGGACCGAACGGGATTAAACTGTTTACAGGTTGATAACTAGACCGATAGGTTTAACAACGCCACGTACCAGTCATCACATTTTTGTACAGTATTTTTTCTTATTTTCTAAATATCCTCTACGTATATGGTATCAGAGCCATGGTGGGAGTATTAAGAAGTTGAGGTGTAGTTTAACAGTCTTTAACAAAATGAATTTGATGAGACGAAAGGATACTGCTAAAAACAGTACTGAAGAGGAGTATGATATCCCTCAAGATTTAGACAAATTGAATCGTTGGACAATTCCTAAGATAGATTATAAAGTCATCTATGAGTTAGGAATTTTTTAGAAATTAGGCTTGAAACAGGTAGTAAAAACTGTAATACCCGTAAATTTCTAATACGGGATTTTGATGTAATCGGTCTTGGATTTTTCCAATTTTGTAAATTAGGATGTTTGGTAGGAAAAAAAATTCAAGCCAGTAGACTAAGATATAAAAATTTTAATAAACATAAATAATTTTGAAATATGCGAAATAATTAGATTGAATTTATAATTGGGCTACATTTGGTTTATTTATATTACAACATAAAGCCCAAATTATACAAGATTTAAAGTTACAATATTAGATAAGCTTTCTTAAGCTTAAGGGAAAAGGAATCGTTATCCCATGTCCATCAATTATACTTTTGATTATTTAGTACTTATCTACCAATTCTAATACCATAACGTCATTTGAGGAAGAAAACCCTAAGAAAGAGTGATGAACATCGAACAGTAGAAAAGAATTTCCATCGAAAATTTGAGAATCAAACACCATAAGGAGTTCGAGGTGATAATTAGCAAAGGTATAGTTTCTCTATCCTTAGTATTTAACTTATTTTAGTAACAATACACGGTTGTTATTACAGTAAGATAAGTATAAGGGTAGTTAGCCTGGAACTTTAAGGGTTTTTAGATAGAACACAATAGATTTTGGAAAGTTTCGGCTTATTCAACAAGATCAACTTTCGATATTCTTAGTATTTACATTATTTTCAGTACATGAATTATTAAGGAGGGATGAGTTTCGATAGGTGCTTAAGTATGATCTTCAGCGTTTAGCTATACGACGACTTTGGAGAGTTGCATGGTAGATAGTAGGGATGCTTCCCATTTGAGTTGTACCCAGTAGCCTGTTACTGGTTGATTGTGCGGAGTACCGCTCCCACCCATCTTGTATTTTTTTCCTTCTATCTATATATATGGGACTTTATACCAAAAAAATAGTCCCGACAAGAGCTGTATTTGTCTTCACATGTTTGGAATATATATCTCGATATATGATTTTATGTTAATCATAGAAGATGTCGAGATTTATCATAGAAAGTCGAGAGGTATATAGGAAGATTTCGAAAGATATTATAGATAGATATCGAGATATATAATAGAAGGATTTCGAGATATGAACTATAGAAAGATTTCGAGACTTATAATAGAAAGATTTCGACATATATATAATAGAAAGATTTCGAGCTTTATAATAGAAAAGATTTCGAGATGTATCTTATAAGGAATTCGACATCACATAGATTTCGACACCATATAATCTTCGACATTGTATAACGATTTCAGCATTTTAAAAGTTTTCTACACTTAATAAATTTTTGGAATTTTAGGGTTTTGCTACTTCTACGGTTTTTGATACTTTAGGGTTTATTTATTTTAGGAATTTCATTAATTTTAGGTTTTCATGAATTTTAGGGTTTTGATAATTTTAGCATTTTCGAAATGTATATGACTTAGTAAATATATTGATATGAAAATATTTTCAATACTCAGAGGTTCGAAGCGTAGGGAAATTACCAGATTACGTGACTAATTTTAACAGGAGGGCATGTAGGTGGATCATCCATCTACAATACGTAAACACAAATGTGAATTTATATGTTTTATGTGATTCGATGATTTTCGCGACTTACATGATTTACGTGATTTACCTGTTGTACGTACGTTTTATATAAATCATTTTATGATATTTTATATATGTGCATGGCACATGCATATCACGTTAGGGTGAGAGATGGTTATACCATAGTGTGGCGGTAGGATATGAGATATTGACGTACGGGGTAGAATGAGATATTTGTGATTGGCGACTCTTAAAGGAGTCGAGGTTGGGTTCACTGGGCACCTGGCGGAGACAGACGTGATCGATCTGTCTACTCGGACGTGATCGATTCGAGGTGCATACCGCCGGATGGGATTTTTGATTGGTGCGGGAGATATACGACCTGGTAGGGGGCATTGACGTGATCGATCAGTGCACTATCGGCGTAGCTCACCGCGAGACTTGGGGGTGGCCTCCCAGTAGTCTATTACGCGCGGAGGTGTCGAGCCTAACCTAGGGCCCCGTATTGTGTGAAATAGGAATGTGGGAAAAGAAGAGTGTGCATTATATTATGTTGTGAGATATTGGGATTGGGATTGAGTGCACACTTGCATACACGCATTTTATTCACCTACTGGGCAAATTCCTCAGTGTTTACGTGTTGTAGGTACTGAGTCTGACGCTGATACGCGTCAAGACTGAGGCGGTGCTCCACGGACTTTTGAGGACGGGGCGGTACATGGATGAAGACCTGTGGAGCGCTTTAGGGCTTTGTTCTTTTGAGATTTTGGGGCTTCGGCCCATATATATTGATGACATTGTAGACAGATTTGTATAGTAATGTATATTATGTTATGAAAAAGTTTTAATTAGATGGGCCTTCCGCGACTTACGTTGCAGAAATCTGCCACTAATCTTAATTAGAAAAGTAGGGTCGCCACAAAACTACTGAGGAAACAATTTCCTTGAATAATGAAGAAATGGTTATTAGACTTCTAAGTAATAGAGACTTCGAAAAATATAGAATAAATCATAAGTTTATTCATATCGGGTTAGTACAGGTAGCCTTTAAGCCTTTGACTTTAGAAGGTTTACCAGACAGTTTTATAGCAGCTCTTAGAGACGGTAGAAATCTTGACTGGAAACAATCCCTTATGGGAATAATTCAGTCTAGTCTTGCTCACGGTCCAGTCTATTTTAACGTCTATCCTAATCTCCAATTATCATTGACTGATGTCAATATTTTGGATGCTCTGATATTAAATGTTAAAACTCACGGATATAATTATGCTCCAGGTCGGAAGTAATATGTATCTGTTATAGCATTTATTATAAGCCTTTATATACGCTTAACCCACAATGCAAAATCGTTGATAAACCCATCAACGGAACTGTTCTAATAGAAACTAATTTTAGTAGATCTAATATTACAACTCGAAGATCCATAAAATGGGAAGAGATACAATTCCCTGAAAACTGGATAATCGAAAGAGCTATGCCTCCTCAACCCAAAATTGAAAATAATCCTACTCAAATTATACCAACACTTGGAACAGTTAATAAAGCTTTTCCGAGTGTTCAGCCTCCTCCTGAAATTATTGATTTTAAATTGAAATCGATTTCTCATATTGAAAATTTACGTGAAGATAATTTGAAAATCTTAAGATTAATACATTAAGTGAAGAATTTGAAGATCGACTTGACAATTCTGATAATATTCAAAACACATTTAATGAAGTAATAAACTCAAGCATACAAAATATGTTAGTAGGCCAATTCAAAGTAAATTCTATTACCCCAGGCCAACTTCTCACTATGTATGTTCGAAGAACAAGAATTACACTCAATAATTCGTATAGTGGTAGAAGTATATATGAGTGGAACTTAAACTGTTATACCGAGAGACAAATTTTTAACATGATTCATAGAATGTTAATGTATAGCACAATTTGCAAAGCTAATCATAGTAATGATAGAGTTGTTGCTAAAATGATCGTTGCTGACTTTACTGGTCAGTTAAAAGGTTGGTGGGATAATTATTTAACTCAACGAGAACAAGAAGATATTTATCTTTCCATGAAAGAAGAAAAAGACGAAACCGTCGAAAATGCTATTTATGCATTATGCGTAAATAGTATAGAACATTTCACAGGCCGATGGTCTGATAGTTCTGAAAACATCAGAACTCTTCTCCAAAATCTTAGGTGTAAAACTCTTACATCCTTTATATGGTATAAAGATACCTTTCTTAGTCGAGTTATGGAACTCCCTGAGTCGAATATCACTCATTGGAAATCTAAATTTATAGATGGCCTACGGTCACTCTTCGCAGAAAGCGTAAGGAATAACCTTAGGAAAGGAGAATCAAGTATTAATTATAACTCTTATACCTACGGTAAACTTATAGGAACTTGTATACAAGAAGGTTTAGCCTTATGTAACAAAATAATATAAAATAAACAAGTCAAGAGACATTCTCTAGATGAAAAGAAACAATTAGGATAATTCTGTGGCCAATTTGGCACGGAAAATCCTTTTACGAGTCAATCTCGTAAAGAACATAAACCTAAAAAATATTCTTCTAAACAATACGTAAGAAAAAACATCGAAAACTAAAAGAAGAGAACAAAAATTCTCAAAAGATAATAAAAATTACAAAAATAAATTTCCTCCTATTATCTGCCGAAAATGCGGTAAAATTGGTCATAAAGCAAAAACTTGTTGGACTAAAAAGAAAATTAATAGTCTGGAAATAGATAATGAATACAAGAAACATTATCAAAAATTCTTTTAGAATCTGATAGTGAATTAGAATCTTCCTCAAATGATGAAAATAATATTATCATCGAAGAAATCTTCGTCAGAATCTGATGAATGCCAAAATTGTCAAATAGGATAACCATGTTCTAAAAATTTAGATAGTTCAGAATCTGAAATAGAAGACAATAATTTATATCAAATTATATCTCAATTCCAAGAGTTAATGTTCTCGCTAATAATCTTCTTGAAATATTAAAAGAGACAGATGATCCAGATTTCAAAAATCTTATCATTAAAAGAATTATACAAAAAGAGGAAGAAACTTAAAGAAGTTATTCCTAAAACTGAACCTTATAGTATGTCGGAAGTAATGAAATTACTCCATAACAAAAATAAATTTAATAAAACCAAATCTCCTACTAATATTAGAGATTTAACATCAGAAATTCAAATCTTAACACTGAAATTAAAAATCTAAGATTAAGTCATATAGACTTAGAAAAAGATTTTCTAAATTAGAAAAAGGAAAAGATATTTTTGAAGAATCTAAATCTTAAGAAGAATTCGCTAATATTTAAGAAAATGTCGAAAATGATAATTTTCTTTCAACACGTGAAGTTATTACTTTGTCGAAAATGTCGAAAATATTGATGAATATGGATTTAAATGAAGCTTCGAAAACAAAGAAGTGTACTTTGAATTTATTACTGAACCATTTTCAAGAATTCTTAATGAAATTAAGGATTCTATTCTTATTAAAGCAAAAGAAAATCAGGTAAATTACCTTAAGCAGGAAATTAGTATACTTGCGATTGAAGATAAACTCCAAAATCCTAAGTTACAAGAAAAAATTAAATTATTACATAATGAATTTACGTTGCAAATATGTAATGATTTTCCTAAAGCAGAAAAAAGTTTCTCTCTCTAGTTTCTCTCTCTAGCGACATCTCTCTCTACCAAAAACCCTAATCACCGTCTCTCACCTTCCACCACCTCCTTCCACCACCACACTGCCGCCGGCTCTCTACCCAGCCTACTGCCACTCGCCGGAAACCTTCTCGCCACCCTCCATCGCCGGGATCAGACGGCGATGGAAGGTTTCTAAGCCTTCACGCATTTCTACTTCTCGTGTCCTTTCGTCTTCCCCACAAGACTCGCCATCCATGGCATCTGAAGCATCAGATTTCGATGTTATTGGAGCTATACCAGATTATGCTGCCCTAAGAAATAACATCTCGGAGTTTGATGATCGATTTGACGTCGCATCTTTTGAAGCGTTCCTAAGCCGCGTCCGTGCTGGTAAAAGCGGCCACATACCACCACCAGTGCAAAGCCTTTCTGCCCAGACCCGATCGGAACACCCTAATGGGCCAGCACCAGCCCGGCTTGAACCAAGACGCGATGTTCCCAATGCGCCGTGGCTGCCGCGCAATCGCAAACGACGTACCACCTCGACTATCGTTCCTGTCCGCGACCCTAGACATGATGCGTGCAGACTGGTTCGTCGGGGCACACCACCACCTGCCGGCCACTCTCCGAGCGCTGAGGATGCCGCCGAGCAAGCTACGCCACCACCACATCTCAGCCCTAATACTAATGGACATGCTAATGGGCCTAGGGTGTCACCGGCTGCGGCTGCTACCGCCATTGGGTCTAAAGGACACCTGAATGAACACCAAACTCCGTCGAACATGACGCCAGCGCTGACATTAGCATCGGACCCGACCATCGAAGACGCTTCAGATGATGATCAGCCACACAACGGCTCCCTTGATTGCTGTTTCTCTATTCGCCGGGCCATAACATCACCAAATCCGGGTTCAGGGCCGATCGTGAGGGAGACCCGCACCGCCGAACAGCTGCTGAGGGGATCCACGGTGGGCTCACAGCTTGATACCCCATGTCAGACAAATGGGCCTTCTACGACCATATCCCCACCACTGCCTCTGAGATCGGGTCGAGATACTACGCCTCCCTCCTTTGCGGCTGTAATTAAAGGCAACAGCATCAATCGTAACCAAACACGGCGGCCTAAACCTGAGCGACTTAACCTGTCTTATACGGCACCTACAGTGATCGACAGCGTGGCTGAGGCTTGCCCACCTCGGGACGTGATCCAAAAAGGGACTGCCCGATGGGACAATACCCTTGTCGGGTACTTTCTGGGGAAGAGATCATACTTCCCTCACTTGGAGCGCTTCGCCCACTCGAGTGGAGGGACCTTGTTGAAGTCCGTACGACAATAAACGGCTTCTTCAAATTCAGATTTGCATCTCCCGAGGCACTTACGGCTGTTCTGGAAGGCGGCCATGGCTCATGCAAGGGCAGCCCCTCTTTCTGGAGCCTTGGAGGGTTGGTATGTCATTTGAGAAGAAGCAACATGTGGATGTCCCTCTTTGGGTCAAATTACGAAATGTCCCATCGGAACTGTGGACCCAGGAGGGACTTGGAATTGTGGTGAGCGTGCTTGGCAAACCACTATTCGCCGATGCAATGACGGCCACTGCAGAGCGGCTTGAGTATGCCCGTATTTGTATCGAGACACCTCTAGAAGCACCCTTTGTGGAACAGTTCAACGTTAGAATTCCGAGCATGGATGGAACTGATTCGCACGTAGTGCCTATCCGAGTTAAGTATGAACGGAAGCCCAAGAAATGCGAGACATGCGCCTCTTGGACCCATGGAGCTGGGACCTGCCCCAAAAAGTCTAATATACCAGCCCGTCCACCACCTAAGGCGATCTCCCAACGAAATGAGACACGACTCGAGCAACCGAGCCTACACAACCACCCCAAGGCTGCCCCTAACACCCGGCCGCAAAATGGCCCAGCGCAAGCAAGGCGCAGATGGCAGCGGATGACTAGCAAGGACAAGGGAAAGGCCGTGCTGGAGGAGGTACACACGTCCGTGGAAGACTGCCAGGATAGGGCTGCTAGTAATCAAACAGCTATAGCCAACGTTGGTAGGGAGCGGCGCGCCAATGAGGAATGCTCAACTAGCCAAGCCGCCGCTCATAGGCTTACGGGTGGAGACCATAATCCGTTCGCTGTCCTTGCAGAATTAGAATGGGATGTTACTTGTACTGAGGGTCCTACAGCAGCCCTTTGCGATGGGTTTAAATGATCCCAGTCGCCGTATGGAATACACGTGGTCTAAACATGTTAGACCACAGATGGGGGGTGGGGGACTTGATTACAAGGTACAATCTGAAACTGTTGTGGCTGGTTGAAACCAGGGTTTCTGAGCAGAACACGACATCTATTACTACTTCGATCAGGCCTAATTGGAATTGGTTCTACGATTACCAGGACGGGCCGGCTGCCCGCAAATGGGTGGGATGGGACCCACAGTTTGTGGGAGTAACTATTGAGGCTTACACCGACCAGACTGTCCATTGCAAAATCTGTGTCCTTGAGGAGGGACTGGAATTCTTCACTACCTTTGCCTATGGCCGTAACCTCCGTAATGAATGACGCGGGCTTTGGAGTGACTTGACTGCTACCTCATGTGCCCGGGTACCGGTTCCGTGGGTTGTCATGGGTGACTTCAACGCTGTTACGGACCGCGCTGAGGCAAGAGGTGGAGCTCCTACTCAGGGCTGCCACGATATGAATGCATGCCTTACCTCCTCGGACCTCGTGAACCTTCCACGGTTGGGCTCCTTCTTCACCTGGTATAATCAGCAAAGTGGCAGCTCCGGGATCTGGAGGCGTTTGGATAGGATGCTTGGTAACCCTGCTTGGTTTGCCAGATTTGGAGACTTGGCCTATAGGTGCATCACACCTGGCACATCCGATCATTCTCCCCTTGTCTTTGAAGCGGAGCCACCTGCGAGGACTAGGTGTGGCGACCCTCATTTTCTAATTACGATTAGTGGCGGATTTCCGCAACGTAAGCCGCGGAAGGCCCGTCTAATTAAAATGTTTTCCTAAAATAATATACACTAATATAAAAATCCGTCTACATCGTTATCTCTGTACACGGGCCGAAGCCCCAAAAAATATCAAAAGAACCAAAAGTCTTAAAGCCGCTCCACAGGTCTTCATCCATGTACCGCACCGCCCTCAAAAGTCCGTGGAGCACCGCCACCAGCCGCCTCAGTCTTGACGCGCATCAGCGTCAGACTCAATACCTACAACACGTAAACACTGAGCAATTTGCCCAGTAGGTGAATAAAGTGCATGTATGCAAGTGTGCACTCCACCCCAATCCCAATATCTCACAACATGACATAATGCACACTCTTCTTTTCCCACATTCCTACACAGGGCCCTAGGTTAGGCACGACACCTTCGCGCGCAAAAGACTACTGGGAGGCCACCCCCAAGTCTCGCGGCAGCCTACCCTGGTAGTGCACTGGACGATCACGCCAATGGCCTCCTACCGGGTCGCTCCGCACCAAAAGCATACACTGATAGTGCACTGGACGATCACGCAAATGGCCTCCTATCAGGTCGCACCAAAATCTCATCCGGCGGTATGCACCTCGGGACGGTCACGCCCCAGTAGACAGATCGATCACGCCTGTCTCCGCCAGGTGCCCAGTGAGCCCAACCTCGACTCCTCTAAGAGTCATCAATCACAAACATCTCATTCTACCCCGTACGTCAATATCTCATATCACTACCGTCTCAATACGGTACAATCATCTCTCCCTAACGTGGTATGCGTGTGCTATGCATATACACGAAATTTCATAAAGCATGATCCACATAAAAGTACGTAAAACAGATAAAACATATAAATCACATAAGTCACGTAAATCACATAATCACATGAAAACACATAAATGTATTACGTATTGTAGATGGATGATCCACCTAATGTCCTCCTGATAAAAATTAGATACGTCGTCGGGTAAACTTCCTATGCTTCGATCATCTGAATGTTAAAAGTATTTTCACATCAATAAAATTTACTGAATATTTAAAACTCTGGAATAGATGATATCGAACAGTTTTTTTTAATATAAGTACCGAAAATTTCCTTGTAAATGTCGAGAGTATTGATAATGTCGAAATCACAGTTTCGAAATCTTACCAATGTCGAGAATAATTATATGTCGACATCTTACCAATGTCGAGATCTTTTGTCTAAATCTTACTAGTGTCGATAACTTTACTAATGTCGAAATCATATAAATGTCGAGGTCTTATTATATCTCGAAGTCCTATAAATGTCGAGATTTCATAATCATGCTTATAAAATGTCGAGACCTATTCCTTGAAAATGTCGACATCTTTATAGAATGTCGAGAATTCTTCTACACATTGCAACATGTATATCTCGAGACCTTATACATGTCGAGATCTATATAGGCTTATCGAAATCTTACTGAATAATTAATGTCGATTTTCATGTCAACTTCTGTTATAGTATCGAAATCTATTACTTCATAAACGTGAGTGTTAACTCAAGGACTTTAGAATTCCTAAGCATGTTAATCTTCAAACAGAACCCATGAAACCTCTAGTTCATTTCGAAGACTACTGAATCTATACCATTATATCAAAATTACATAACCTATTTAATAATACTTAAATCATGTATATATATATATATATATATATATATATATATATCATGTAAAAGCATATACTACCGAGATTAAATCAGCTACAAGAGTCATGATTAAATCTTGACGAACTAGGGTTTCCCCAAACATGGCAACCCACGAAATTATTTAGAATCCTCATTTAGTCACTAGATCAGTATATAACTTCATGGAAAATGATTTGAATACACTATGTTCAAGAAATATACCTTGCTTAAATTGTCGAATTGTTATTCCTTGCTCAAGTTGTCGAATTGTTGGTTTTATGGAGTTGAAGTGCTTTAGTATTCTTTCTCCTTTTCCTCGTATGGTTTCTTTTGTAGGTATTGGAATTTCGTTTTTAACTCACAACTAAGGATATACACTATAATAAAGTTCTCGAAAATGATGTTGATTAGATAGTTTGGTAAGTGGCGAATTTTACCTTAGGGTTAAGCAATCTCATGTTTATCTTATACTTTGGGCTTGTGGGCTTTATTTTGAAGTTTATTTAAACCCTATCAACTATAACCCAAGCTTGATTTACCTTAACCTATTAGGTTTTATTTAGCTCCTAGGGTCAATTTCGAATTTTATTTGAACCCATTAAAATTTATATTCTTGTTTCATAATTTAAATTTCTTTATCAAGCTTCATAATCCACCAAATTACACATTTACTTATCTAAAATCCCGTATTAAATTTTACGGGTATTACATCCTCCCCTCCTTAAAAGAATTTCGTCCCCGAAATTACGCCGACTGGATTAACTCGGGATAACGAACTCTCATGTCGTCTTCACGCTCCCAAGTGGCTTCCTCAACTGATTGATTCCGCCACAAAACCTTAACTAACGGAATAGTCTTATCCCGTAATCGTTTCGATTCGTACACCAAAATCTCTACAGGCTTCTCTTCGTAACTCAAGTCGGGCTTGGGCTGTTGATAAAGAAGCTCGTTCTGAAGAACGTGGCTCGGATCCGCGACGTACTTTCGTAATGTCGATACGTGAAATACGTCGTGAACTTGCGATAGGGAAGCTGGCAACTCTAATTGATACGCGACTTCGCCCACTCGTTTGACGATTCTGAATGGGCCTATATCTGGGGCTTAGCTTGCCCTTTCGTCCGAAGCGTTTTACGTCTTTCATTGGAGAGATCTTTAGAATACTTGATCGTCTTCTGCAAACTCCAGTGGTCGTCGTCGATGATCCGCGTAACTCTTCTGTCGACTTTGAGCCGTTGGCATTCTTTCTCGGATTTTGGTCACTGCTTCTGTTGTTTCTCGGATCATATCGGGTCCTAATAAAGCTCGTTCGCCGATTTCATCCCAGTGAATAGGAGATCGACACTTGCGTCCGTACAATGCTTCATACGGCGCCATTCCAATTGTAGCATGGAAACTATTATTGTAGGATAATTCGATCAACGGCAAATATTTGCTCCAATTTCCCTTGAAGTCTAGCACGCAGGCTCGTAACATATCCTCAAGGGTTTGGATCGTCCGTTCAGACTGCTCGTCGGTCTGGGGATGATATGCAGTACTGAACGAGAGCTTAGTACCCATCGCTTTCTGTAAGCTTTGCCAGAAGTTGGATAGAAATCTCGAATCTCGATCCGAGACGATAGAAATTGTAATTCCATGGAGTCGAACAATTTCCTGAATATACAATTCAGCGTAGCGTTCCATGGAAAAAGTAGAACTGATTGGAATGAAATGGGCTGATTTGGTTAGGCGATCAACAATCACCCAAATGGCATCGTGGCCTTTCGTCGTCTTAGGTAAACCAACGATGAAGTCCATTGTGATGTGGTCCCATTTCCATTCAGGAATTGGTAAAGGCTGCAGAGTTCCAGCTGGTCGCTGGTGTTCGGCTTTGATCAGTTGGCAAGTCATACATCTATTTACGAACGTGGCGATGTCCTTCTTCATTCCCGGCCACCAATATGTGATCCGCAAATCTTGGTACATCTTTGTCGCGCCCGGGTGCATTGAGTACGTTGTTGCGTGCGCTTCTGTCATTATTATTCGCCGTAATTCTTCATCACTGGGTACGTACAATCGATTCTTGTATAGCAACGTCTCATCTTCTCGGATTCCGAAGTTTTCAGGTAGCGCATCCTTCATCTTTAGATAAAGTTCGTCTTCTCCTTGTGCTTTTCTGATTCGCTCTAGCACCGTAGGTTGTAGAGTCAACGCTGCTAGTTTCGTCTCGACTTCACCTAAATTGACTATTTCCACTCCAAGTCTGTGTAACTCCGTACTCATCGCCTTTCGACTAAGCGCGTCTGCGACTACGTTCGCTTTGCCCGGATGATAATTGATAACGCAGTCGTAGTCTTTTACAAGTTCCAGCCATCGTCGTTGTCTCATATTTAACTCCTTCTGAGTGAAGAAGTACTTCAAGCTTTTGTGGTCTGTGAAAATCTCACATCTTTCTCCGTAAAGGTAGTGTCTCCAGATTTTTAGCGCGAAAACCACAGCTGCTAATTCTAGATCGTGGGTCGGGTAGTTCTTCTCGTAGTCTTTAAGTTGTCGTGAGGCATAAGCAATCACTTTACCGTTCTGCATCAACACGCATCCTAGTCCATTCTTCGAAGCGTCGCTACAGACTAAGAATCCTCCCGTTCCCGATGGTATTGTTAGAATGGGAGCAGAAGTGAGTCGCTTCTTCAATTCCTGAAAGCTTTGTTCGCAAGCTTCAGACCACTTGAAAGGTACATTCTTCTTGGTCAAGTTCGTCAGCATTGAGGCGATGCTAGAAAAGTCAGCTATGAACTTACGGTAATATCCCGCAAGTCCTAGAAAACTTCGGACCTCGGTCGGAGTAGTCGGTTGTGGCTAATTGTTCACGGCCTCAATCTTACTCGGGTCCACAAAGATTCCATTCCCAGAAATCACATGTCCCAAGAAGGCTACTTGCTCCAGCCAAAATTCGCATTTCTTGAATTTGGCGTAGAGTTATTTCTCACGCAAGATTCCTAAGACGATTCGTAAATGACCCGCGTGTTCTTCCTTTGTCTTAGAATAGATCAGGATATCGTCAATAAAGACGATTACGAAACGATCGAGATAGTCTTTAAAGACCCGATTCATCAAGTCCATAAAAGCGCCTGGGCATTTGTCAGTCCAAAAGGCATGACCAAAAACTCGTAATGGCCGTACCTCGTACTGAATGCGGTTTTAGGAACATCTGTCTCCCTAATTTTTAACTGATGGTATTCCGAACGGAGATCGATTTTCGAGAATACCGTAGCACCCTGTAGTTGGTCGAACAGATCATCGACTCAGCAACGGATACTTATTCTTGATCGTGATCTTGTTTAACTCCCGATAGTCGATACACAGTCGTATCGACCATCTTTCTTCCGTACGAATAAGACCGGCGCTCCCCATGGTGAAAACTGGGTTGAATAAACCCTTTCTGCAACAAGTCCTCTAGTTGTTCTTTCAATTCTTTCAGTTCATTCGGCGCTAGGCGATAGGGAGTCTTTGAGATTGGAGCGGACCCCGGCATCAGATCTATCGTGAACTGTATTTCTCGATCAGGGGGTAACCCCGGGAGATCAACGGGAAATACATCGGCATACTCGTTGACTATCGGTACATCTTTCAGTTCGGGCTGAGGTAATTCCTCCGCCTTCACCGTACGAGATAAGACTCACAACCGGATCTCAATAGTCGTTGATAACAATTGCGCGGATAACTGCAGAATTAAAAAGACATCCGAATTGTTGACATATATCCGAACGTTAAAAATGTATGGATGGGAACTTCTTTTCTCGAGTTGGATAATACAAACAAGGTCCGCTGAAGTCCAATATTTATCTGTAAGGACAATGTAATATTCGCGCTTTTTCCCTGAGCAATGCTTTATTCTTTAGCTTAAATGTGTTATCTATATTTTTGTTAGACAAGAAAATATCTGGATTCATGGTGTGTGTTCTTTTGGGCAGCTACCCCTACACTATTCTCTGTGCTCACATTTGGTCTCTACTCTTTGATGGGAAACGATCTTGATGCTGCAACGTTACGATTGCCGATATACTGTTGGGTGTCTAAAGAACAATTAACAGCTCAGATCACTTATGTGCTATGAACAAAAGTAACAGTGCCGATGTGCTATGTTTCAGGTTTTCACATGCCTAGCCCTGTTCAATAATTTGATCTCTCCTCTGAACTCATTTCCGTGGGTCATTAATGGTTTGATTGATGTAAGACTTTGTCCATGTAAGCTTCCGTTAAATGATGCAATATATCAGTTCTTTATTAATTCTTTTTCTAGGCAGCCATATCTTCTAAAAGATTGAGCAAGTACCTGTCGTGTAGTGAAACCGAAGAGCTTGCTCATTCACCGCAACTTCACTATGATGATGATTTTCATGTTGAAGAAGCTGCGATTGCAGTTAATGATGCTTCATGTACGTGGTCCAGCTATGATGAGAAGCAGTTTAATTTGGTCTTGCAGCATGTTATATTTTTCAAAAGGGTCAATGGTTGCGGTGATTGGAGAGGTGAGTGTTCCATAACATTATATAGTATCAAACGTTTTATGCTATTCTTCTTACATAAAATCCTCACCTATGGCTCTTTGGCAAGACTACATTTCCCCATACTTTTTTCATTTTCAATATAGGTAGGTGGAACCTTTACCATGGTCAATTACTACATATATAGTCTGAGTAATCAAGGAATTGTATGTCTTAGCATTCTACTTCGCATAGGAATATTAACTTGATGTGGATTAGCCATGAGAATTTGTTTGCTTGATATCTAAGTAATGTACTTGATAAGTAACAAATACAGGTTGGCTCTGGGATATCATCCCTTCTAAACATGCTATTACAAGATAAGGCTCTCCAATGGATCTGTTTATCTGAATGAATCTAGAGCATATGTACCTCAGGTTTACTGTCTTTTGTACATCAGTTTTGTGTGTTCTTCCATAATATTCACAAGAATCTCTAAATAATTTCAGATACCATGGATTATATCTGGGACTATCCGCGATAACATTTTGCTTGGAAAAGACTACGAAGAGAGAAGGTAATTCTTAAAGCGCCACCTACATATATAGATTCATCAAGAACAATCTTAGATGCATCTTTTTCGATGGCATCTTAACAATCCTTGTAATATGAGCAGGTATTCGGAGATATTGCAAGTTTGTGCGCTTAATCTTGATATTTCTTTGATGATGGGAGGTGACATGGCCCACATAGGCGAGAAGGGAATAAGTTTATCTGGAGGACAGCGTGCACGTCTTGCATTATCCAGGTAATTCTTTATTGGGGAATCGATACACCAAAGAGGTCAGAACGTGTCGCGGGCCCATTTGAGCTAAATGTTTGCCCCTCAAGCGTCGAGCCGCCCATCTGATGCCGTCGAACCAGTCCCCGATCGGCCAGCCCATGCGCAGTTTACAACAAAGAGCCCGCAGGCAACGTCTGGAAAAAGGACAGTCGAAGAACAAGTGCCTAGTCGTCTCCACCTCCTGAGAGTCACAAAGGAGGCAAGTAGAGCAACCAGCCTTAGCCGCAATCCAACTCGTGTTTTTCCAACTCTTGAATCTTTCGAACTCCGGCATGATCGAGTCTAAGATGCCACAAATACTTTTGTTTAAGTTACGTTTGTCGATAACTACATTCGCATGTTCCTGGACGTTAACGTAATATAAACCATTTATTAACATTGCATTTCCGACGCATTTATTTCAAAAATAAATCTCACAAATATTATTATTGAACCGAAATTGATAACCATTCTTACTCAAAGCAGGAATAGAAATAATATTTTCAGCCCCTTGGGCAATACAAGTACAATGGATAGATATAATACATGTCCAGAACTTAATACAATAGTCTACATCCAACATGACTAGCAGGCACACTATGTCCGCTACAAACGTTGATCAAGGCTTCTCGTTCCATCAGCTTCCTACTTCGTTCCAGACCCTGGTTCAAAATTACAATGTGAGCACTAGCTCCCGAGTCAAGAATCCACAAAGTGGAAAATACAGTAAATGAACAATAAGTTTCTCTTTCCTTTTATTAGCTCACGATGAGTCTGAACCAGCGTGTTCATGAGTTCAGGAAGCAAAAATCACCTATCGCTCAGATTATAGTTTATAATAAACTGAGCAAATGAAGCTGCGAGTGGCTGAAGGATCAAGTCAATCTGAAGCTCGTTGTGAATGGGACAACCGAGAGAACCCAGTTCCTCGATGTACCCAATGAGCTTAGGCACATGTGCCGCGACATCTGCACCCTCAGGCATCTTGGTATGAAAAGAGGTTGTTAGCAGCACGGTATCGAGACGATCTCGACTGCTGTGACGCTCGGGGCCGAAGAAGGCGGGGAGTGATCGCCGGTTCCAGGGTGCACGGACAAGAGCGGCTCCTGGCAGGCTTCTGGGCGAAGGGGTACATGAACGAACCGATCCAACACCAGAATGAGAGGGGATCCTGAGACTGACAATGTATGGGCGTGTCAGGCTAAGAATCGTATAAAAGAATTTATAGTACTACTCATATCACCAAGGTCGACCTACCTTTTCGGGAGTCCATCTATAGAAACTCCGATGTTAAGCGTGCTTGACTTGGGGCAATCTAGGGATGAGTGACCCCCTGGAAAGTTTCTCAGGGTGCATGTGAGCGAGTGCACGAAGCACGCTAAAAGGTTAAATGGTGGTACAGTGGGGCCAGACTATCAGTCGGAGTGTGGTGGGCCCAACCCCACTAGTCCCGGTAGGGACCGAAGCTATAGTGACACCCGGTATGGGACGGGTTGTTACAATTGCTCGCCGTACAACCCCTTCAGATGAATTAATATCTCGCGCATTTGCATATCCTCATGCTGATGCTGCAGATCATTATTCATCCCAGCTAACATATAAGCCTTGACACGGGCACGCCGTCCATTTGGCATAATATTCCCTGCAGCCCTCTTGGGGTTCGAGTGGTATGGGTCCCTCAAGGACATACTCTAGGCTCAGGAGGTTTTTCTGGCGAGGTGTAGGGCGAACTCTTGAGGTATCAAACTCAATAGATATGGCCTTATCGGGATTGGAATACGGGCATTCGGTGGGCAGCTGCCCGCTGGCGAGGGAAGCACCTTCTTCATGCAGCATACCGTCATATTCTGGCTTCCCTTGTCTACCATATCGGGTAGGCAAGGAATAGGCGATGGAAGGAGGGGACCATGACGACTCCACACAGGCTCGTGGGGTGTGTTCTTGCCTTGGCTACCATGTGTATTAATGGTACATCCACAAAGTACGACCTTCATCGAGCAGCCATTCGCCGACTATGGCGTGTGGCTTGGTAGGATTGGTCTTTGATTATTTGGTTGATGTGTTGATTGGTTCATGTTGATTGGTTGATTGGTTATTCCTTTCTTGTTAGTGCCCAGTAGTAGTAGTCTGTTACTGGTCGGCTGCTCAGTTGTACATACTCATGTTGATTGGTTGATTGGTTATTCCTTTCTTGTTAGTGCCCAGTAGTAGTAGTCTGTTACTGGTCGGCTGCTCAGTTGTACATACTTTTTCCACTATTTATATATACGGGACATTATACCAAAAAAATAATATTAAAATATTTAAAATATGGGTTGACCCGAAAATCCTAGTCAAAGTATAAAATATTCTAATTTAAAACTGATTTGGGCCAAAAATAATTTTAATTAAAAGTATTGGGCCTGAAATAGGGCAAAAGCCCAAAAATTAAAATTGTTGGTCAACTCACACCAAAATCGGTCAAAGCCCAAATCAAATCGCCCGAAACCCACTTGAAACACTTGGTCAACCCGCGAAAGTCTGAGTCAACGCCCGATTTCCGCGAATTGCCAGATCCTACGTTTAACACACTGGTCAACCCGCAAAATGCTTTCGGGTCAACGCTCGATTCTGCGAAGCTTTCGCCGATTTCGCAAATCGCCCGATTTCTCTCGCAGTAATCACCCCGCGAAAATCGATCGGCCCGCGAAACTTGAATTCGGCCCGGCGCTGTCTCACGACTCGCGAAACGTTTCAGCCCGCGAGAACCCGAACCCCGGCCCGAAAAACCTTTACTTACACACACTGCGAAAATCATTTGGGCCCGCGACAAAGTGCAGCGACCCGAAATTCAATTCGGCCGATTTCCTACTCAATTAAAATTCCTTTTTCACTCGATTCGTGTAATAACATGTGGCCCACGAACTTTATCGCCAGAAACTTACAAATCGTCCGATCTCAATAATCGCCCGATTCCTCTATACGAAACTCATCTTCAAATATAAAACCCTAGTTTTTCTGAAAAAATTCATCACATAAACAGATTCCAAATTCACGTAAACATGTAAGCAGCTCATAGAACTCATATATTGAGTTCGGATTCACATCATAACATAACAAGAACATCACGAAAATTCCGAAAATCTGCTCAAGCTTGTCGAAACATGATTTTTTTGGATCGATCTCCTTCACGGTTCCTTATTTCTTTCGTTACCTACACTTTGACTAACCCCTTAAACCATATAATGTAGTAATTATATAAGCTATAAACGAATTCTCACCTCCTTAGTTCAGCTCTTCTTTCTTTGGTGTTGGTTTTTTTTTCTTTCTTTTCTTCTGTTGCTCTTCACGTTAATTTGGAGGTTTGCAAATGAGGATTTCCCTTTCTTTCCTCTACTCTTTTTCACGTTTTCTACTTTGATCAATAATGATTATTTTTAAGATAAATATCCAATAGAAGTATAGTTTTCACGTGGGTTTTCCCAATGTTTTAAGTAACTTTTTCCTTATCTAATTATTTATCTCATTTGGGCCAATCGAAGCTTTTCTTTGGGCCTTTGTACTATTTAGCTTAAGCCTTTCACTCCTTTATTAAATATTTAGTCTAAATTGGGTCTACATAAATTTTATTTGGGCTCTATTATTATATTGGCCTTTCTTATTCTTATTTTAAATCCTTATTTATTCATTGGGCTTCCTTTCGGCCCATTTGATTTCATTTAACCCTCGGTCCAAATTAAGATTTTCGGCTCGCTCCCGAAAATCGGTTTTCGTTCGAAGATCAACTTCAGTAATTTCGAATATTACAAAAATAATCCCGTTTTAATTTTACGGGTATTACACACTATGACTATGAGATCTGGCAGATGGATGTGAAAACTGCGTTCTAAATGGATACCTCAAGGAGGAAATATATATGGAGCAGTCCAAGGGTTTTACATCGCAAGGAGATGCTCATAAGGTGTGCAAACTGAACAAGTCCATTTATGGACTTAAACAAGCCTTCAGAAGTTGGAATCTTGGTTCGATGAAGTGATCAAGGGCAACGGAGTCTTGAAGAACGAAGACGAACCTTGCGTCTACAGGAAAAGCAGTGGGAGCAAAAAAATCTTTCCTCGTATTGAACGTGGACGACATCTTTTTGATAGGAAATGATATTGGAATGCTCTCGATGGTGAAAGCGTGGCATTCGACCGAATTCTCCATGAAAGACTTGGGAGAAGCTACCTACATCTTGGGTAATCGCCTTTGTAGAGATCGAGCAAATCGTATGTTAGGACTCTCCCAGGCCCTTTATTTAGAGAAGGTCCTGAAGCGATTTAATATGGAAAACTCTAAAAGGGTTCCTGCTTATGCGACATGGGATTCACCTTTCCAAGGCTATGAGCCTTCAAAGTGAGTTGGAGCGGAAAGAGATGAATGGAATACCCTACGCATCCGCAGTGGGTAGCTTGATGTACGCGATGCTTTGCACGCGGCCTGACTTGGCATATTTTGGAGCGCAGTCAGTTGGTTTCAGGCTAATCCTGGTAAGGAACATTGGACAGCAGTCAAGACTATCCTCAAGTACCTCAGACGGACTAAGGATATGATGCTGGTCTATGGTAATGGAGAATTGGAATTGGAAGGGAGTACCGACCCTCACTTTCTAATACTAAATGTGGCGGATTTTCGCAAAGTAAGTCGCGGAAGACCCATCTAACAAAAGGTTTTTCGAAATTAAATACATTACAAACAAAATAGGTCTACATTGTCATCATACCGGGCCGTAGCCCCAAAATGTCAAACCGCTCAAAATCCCACGTCGCTCTACAGGTCGTATCCATGTACAGCCTCGCCCTCAAAAGTCTGTGGAGCACCGCCGCTAGCCTGCCTCAGTAGGTGAAATTGCATGTATGCAACGTGCGCTCGATCCCATCCCGTACACCTCACGACATGCACACTCGCCTCTTATCATGACCTATCTCATCTCACAACTCCCCGTGACTCGACAATACACGTATTCGGGTATCCCACTCAGGTCGCTCACGTTAGAGTGGGTAGGCTCCTCAGGTCTCTCTCGTTAGAGTCGCCTATTCTCGAATATACTCTACATATAAAACTAGAGGTTCGCGCTCAGGCGGCCAACTCAGGTCGCTAGCGTTAGAGTGGCATTCACCCGAGTTTCCCCTCTATGCCCAACATAATAATCTATCGCTCGAGCGGCCAACTCAGGTCACGGTGCTCACCCACTATTTCTCATTCTACACCACTTGACGACACCCCATCCGTTACCGTTCCGCACGGTACTCAATCCGCTCGCACTGAGATGGAATGCAAGTGCAGTGCACATAACATATGTATAAGGTGCAAAATACTTAATACATGAAATCACATAATTCATGAAATTCACATGATCACATAATCACATAAGTTACAAGTTTCAAAACACGTACACATATATTCACATAAAAGGGTTACGTGCCGTAGATGAAAAGTTCACCTACCTATCCTCATGGTATAGTCAGTCATGATATCTGATGGAATGCCTAAACCAAGGACCTCTGAACATATAAGTATTATTAGTATGCGTTCTAATTCTCGAACTATTCTTTTATAAAATAATTATATTTTAAAACTAGTTTAGAAGTCGATGGTCAACTTGCAAAAACTCTTAATAATTCGCCCGAAAGTTTATTAAAACATTGGTCAACCCTAATTCACATAAAATATCGGCGAACGTATAAGTAGATTCGTCCGATTTGTTACATTCAACTCTAGTTTCGCATTCATTTATTATGAAATCGCTCGATTGCTTGGCCTTGATGTCGCCCGATTCCATGTTGGTTAAGGTCTTAGATGGCTTGGCGAAAGTCCACATTTTACAGCTCATTCGCCCGATCAATTGAGCTCCAACTGTGGCGCCCCTGACTTCTACCACTCATTTATTTACTAATTCATGTGACTGCATATGATGTAAAGGAAATAATATATACAAAATTTCGTACAAAATTTTTCTTTTTATATAAAGGAAACCACTATTCGCTAATTGGTATGATCGAAGTTTCTCTCTCTTGTTTCTCTCTCTAGGTTTTTTCTCTCCAAAAACCCTAAAATCACGTCCCCTCCCCTACCACCGGCCACCCTACCACACTCGCCGCCGGCTGAGCTCAGACGCCTTGCCGATCGCCGCGGCCTCCCCGACCTCCCTCCATCGCCGGGATCAGACGGCGATGGACGGATTCTGATCCTTCCCGCCTCTTTCCACCTTGTGTCTTTTCAAATTCTTCAGCAATCTTTCGACGTCTTCAATGGATATGCAAGCTATGGATCTTGATCCCCTTGGACCTTTGCCGGACTATAACGTCCTTGGTAACAACATCGCCGACTTTCATGGCAGATTCGACGTGGCTGCTTTTGAGGCCCTTGTATGCCGCGTTACTGGTGGAACGACAATCCCAGCACCATGACCTTCTAAGCCGGATCAGAATGGACCACCACCTCACATCACCCCACCCCCATGGATACCACAACGCCGTGCGAGACGCTGCCCGGATGCCATTGTGCCTTTACGTGACCCGCGGCATGATGGCCGCCCCCTATGCAACGTGGGACACCACCACCGCCACCTCGCAATGATCCGATCATTGAAGACGCATCTGATGACGGCCCTTCACCCATGATGCCGGCTCTCATGCTGCCCGGACCCATGGACGTGATTAACGGGCCTAGGGTTTCCCCAGGTGGGCCGAGGATAAATCCGACCAGCCCCTTACTATGTTGCCCCCGATTGGACCTAGGGTCTCATGTCTCGGGATGACGCTATCTGATGAGGCGATAGGGCCACCCAAACCAGTCCGACCTTTGCGACTGTGGTTCAAGAACCTACCGCTAAAAACATACACCGCCCACGAATGACGAGATTGGCTTTGACCTACACGCCGCCGACGCTGGTTGACGGAGTGGCCGACGCACGGCCACCTATTGAAGTTGCGCGCAAAGGCTTGGCGAGGTGGGAGCATACACTAGTTGGTTATTTCTTAGGGAAGAGGCCTTACTTCCCTCACGTGGAACGTTTTGCCCGGAATTCTTGGCCTAACCTCGCTGAAGTTCGATCAACTATTATCGGGTTCTTTATGTTTCGGTTTCGCGACAGCTGCAGGCGCCATTGCTGCCCTGGAGGTGGGCCGTGGCTACTCCAAGGGCAGCCAATCTTTCTTGAGAATTGGAGAATGGGAATGTCCTTTGAAAAGAATGAACAATTGGCGGTGCCGCTATGGATAAGGCTGCGTAACGTCCCAGCGGACCTTTGGACACAGGAAGGGCTTGGAATCGTAGCTAGTGTACTTGGTAAGCCACTTTTTGCGGATGGGATGACAGCTAAGATGGACAGGCTTGAGTTCGCTAGAATCTGTATTGAGATCTCGCTGGAAGCCCCTCTTATCGACCAATTCAATATTAGAACCCCTGATGGCGAGGGCGGTTTCTCCGCCTTGATCCCCGTCCAAGTCGAATATGAATGGAGACCTAAGAAATGCTCAACATGCGACTCATGGCTGCATGGAGCTGGCGCCTGCTCCAAAACTAAACCCATTCAGCCGCACAGGCAACCGCCAGCTACGCGGCCAACCACACAACACACAACGCCATGGCTCAACACACAACCACGGCTAGCCCTTGCTAGTGCGTCAGGGCCGGATATCGGGCCTAAAAGTACACGGTACGCCTGGAGGCGAGTGGACAACAAGGGTAAAGGGAAGGTGATAAGTGAGTCCCATAAGCCCCAAACTGAAGGGGCTGATCAACCCGCACCCTCTTTGCGGGATATCCCCTCTATGAGTAATGGTGGTATGCTGGGAGTTAATCCATTTGATGCCCTCTCAGGTGGTATCAAGCAGCCCTCTCAGGTGGTGATTTCTGATCCCTCTCGCTGTATGGAATGTACGTGGTCTAAACAGGGTAGACCACAAGTGGGCGGTACGGGAGTTGATTGCGAAATTCGACCTTAAATTAATTGGGCTGTTAGAAACACGGGTTGCGGAGCAAAATGCGTCATCTGTTGCGGATTCTATTCGGTCGTGGAGCTGGTTCTATGACTATGATATTGGCCCCGCCGCCCGTATTTGGATTGGTTGGGACTCTCGCTACGTTGGGGTAACCGTTGAGGCTTTTATGAATAGTCATCCATTGCAAGTTTACTATTCTAGCGGAGCGGCTTGATTTTTTTGTCTCTTTTGTGTATGGTGCCAATCCTCGCTTGGAGAGACGCGATTTATGGGTTGACCTCGGGGCTATATCTATTTCGCGGGTCTATGTTCCTTGGCTGGCGTCGGGGGATTTTAACGCCATCATTGACGATTCTGAGGCCCGTGGTGGCGCACCATCTGGTTGTGCGGATATGGCTACTGTCCTTCTCGCGTAGGATCTCTCCCATTTGCCTCGGGTGGGTTCTTTCTATACTTGGTATAATCAGCAACCCGGCCTGTCGGGGATCTGGCGCAGGCTGGATGGTATGGTTGGGAACCCGTCTTGGTTTGCTTCGTTTAGCGATCTGCATTACCATTGCGAACTTCCGGCCACTTCGGACGATTCTCCACTTATCTTGGTGAATCCCGAGCAGCCGCGGCCGAGAGGTAATTTCTTTCGGTTCGATAATTTCTTGGTGCAGGATAATCGCTTTAAACCGCTGGTGGCCCATGCTTGGAACCAAACTGTATCCGGCTATCCTATGTTTGGGGTGGTAAAGAAACTTAAGGCGATTAAATTTTCTCTTAAGCTACTCCGACGGGACAAAGGAGACCTGAACCGTAATGTCCTTCGTGCGCGCCACTTTCTTGATATGGTTCAAGGGCTGGCCCTTGAGTACCCCGCGGAGGCACAACTCCTTGTTCTCGAAAAGCGCTGCCGGCTGGTCTATTCTAAAGCCGTGGAGATGGAGCATGCGGCATTAGCACAACGTGCTAAGATTTCATGGCTTCGGGATGGTGACCAATGCACATCCTTCTTCTTCAAGAAGGTGGCTTTGAGACGGGCCGGGAGCCGCATCCTCTCTCTTGAGGATGAGTCTGGTGGTATTCACGAAGGAGAGGAAAGTGTGCGCGGGGAGCTGATTCGATTTTATTCGGACCTTCTCGGACAGTCCATTCGGACTGTGCCTCTTTCTACGACGGCCACGACACCTTTCATATCTCGATTTCTTACAGATCTATGATTCTCTTGGTTTCTGCCAAGGACATCAAGAGTGCCCTTTTTTCTATTGGAGATAATAAGGCTCCCGGGCCGGACGGTTTCTCTGCTGCCTTCTACAAGAGCTCGTGGGATATTATTGGACCGGACGTGACGCGTACTATTCAGGATTTCTTTAGCACTGGACACCTACTGGGGGAGCTCAACTCGACTCTGATCTCGCTGATTCCCAAGTGTGATAAACCTTGGATGGCTAAGGACTTCCGTCCCATCTCTTGTTGTAATGTCCTCTACAAAATCATCTCCAAGTTGATTGCGAATCGACTACAGGGCTGTTTGTCTAGCCTCGTCCACCCTTCCCAAACGGCGTTTATCCCTGGGCGTCGTATTTCGGATAACATACTCCTTGCCCAGGAGATATGTCACGGCTATTCGAGTTCGGGGCTGCCACCGCGCGTCGCTTTCAAGGTTGACCTTGCCAAGGCTTACGACAAGGTGGAATGGGACTTTATCTTGGCGACACTCCATGCGCTTAAATTCCACCCGTTGTTCATTGGCTGGATCCGCGCTTGTCTCACCTCGCCGTGCTATTCGATCAATATCAATGGGCAGCCGGAGGGATTCTTCCGGGGTAGGAGAGGGCTGCGGCAAGGCGATCCCATTTCGCCGTATCTCTTTACTCTGGTGATAGAAGTGCTCCATGGAATTCTTGAGGAACACATTCGGCGCAGCGACTCTTTCCGCTTTCATTGGCGGTGTGAAACTACTTCCCTTTTCATGCTTACGTTTGCTGATGACCTACTCCTCTTTTCGCATGCGGACGTGGCCACAGTTCGTGTATTTCGTGATAGCCTGGACCTCTTCGCTACTCTTTCAGGTCTTAGCGTGAACCTGAGTAAGAGTGAGATGTTTATCTCCAAGCGCGCTGAGCATCTTCGGGTTGATATCGAGACCATCATGGGCTTCCCTCGGGGTTCTCTCCCTGTTCGCTATCTTGGTGTTCCTCTGATTAGCTCCAGACTTTCGCTTGCGGACTGTGCGCCTCTCCTCCACTCCATCGATCGCCGCCTTGGTTCTTGGATGCATCACTCGCTCTCTTATGCGGGTCGGACGCAACTGATCAGGTCAGTTTTATTAAGCTTTACACTTATTTGGCAGGTGTTTTTCTCCTTCCTAAGGGTATCATCCGGGCTATTGAGACCAAGATCAGAGCTTTCCTTTGGGGGGAACCAGTGCCAAGGTTGGTTGGGCTGATCTATGCCTTCCTAAGGATGAGGGGGGCCTGGGATTTCGATCTATTGAGATAGATAATAAGGCCCTATTGATGCGCCTTCTCTGGAGTTTACTTGATGGTGAGGGTGATTCCATTTGGGCTGATTGGATCCGCCGTACTCGCTTATATCACAAATCGTTATGGTCGATTGCTCCAACATCAAGGGCTTCTTGGAGTTGGAAGAAGCTCCTCAAGCTGCGTCCCCTTGTTAGGCCTCTGATCCAGTTTCGCATTGGAAATGGAGCTTCCACTTTTCTTTGGACGGATCCTTGGCTTTTACCGGGCCCTCTTGTGGAGATGCATCTGCGGGGACCGCAGGTGATGGGTTTACCGATTGACTCCCTGCTCAGTTCGGTGATTGATGCGGATGGTTGGAGATGGCCTGGCCTTACCACGACGGAGTATCTTGACATTGCACCTCTTCTTCCACCGGTTCATCCTGGTGAGGCTGACGTGGTCCGATGGATTGCCTCGGACAATGGTCGGTTTTCTACCTCTTCGGCTAGAGACTATTTGCGGGTGAGGCGGCCTGTTGTCCCTTGGATTACGCTTTTTGGGGACCCGCTATCCATCCCTCGTCATGAGTTCATCCTTTGGCTGGCGATTAGGGACAGATTGGCGACTAGAGACAAGACCTGGATTGCTAGCGCGGCAGGATCCTATGCCTGCCTCCTGTGTGACACCCAGACTGTTGAGACCGTTCGGCACTTGTTCTTTGACTGCCCTTTTTCTGCTAGTGCGTTGGTTTGATGGAGGATAGACGGATCTTTGAGTGGAAGCACCATGACTGGTTTGGTGGTATCTCTTCGGTGGCGCACCACTGGCGACGCCATCACCTGCCTTGGATGATCTATCGACATACGCTTTCTTCGTTGGTCTACCACCTATGGATAGAGCGTAATTCGCGATGGCGGGAGGGACGACGACGACCCCCGGAGCAGCTCGCTGCTGATATCGAGACACTAGCCTGTCTGCGCTTAGCCACACTTCCGGCGAAGTACCAACTGCAGACCACTGCCATACGTCGTGTTTGGCGTATTGCTTGGTAGTTTTTTCCGTTCTGTTGTGCTCCGGTAGCCTGTTACCGGATTGGTGCGGTTCGCCGCTGTTTTTGTACCCTCGTTTATTTATATTAGTGACCATTTCCCCAAAAAAATATAAAGGAAACCATTCTGTACATTACAAAATATTTGAGGACGTAAATACAAGGTGAGTTTTTAAAACTAATCTATAGGCCCGCCACTTCGGTCGCATCCATGTACACACTGCAACCTCAAAAGTCCTCCGGAAGCTTCAAAACTTGGCCTCGCCATCATAATGATCACGTACCGTTACCACGTGAACCTACAACACATAAATACATCGAATGAGCTATAAAGCTCAGTAAGTGAAAGTCATGCATGTCATGCTCGTGCCCTAATTCGCAGAGGCATCCGCGCCAATGCTTCCTAGACCTTATATTTTTCTTGTAATTGTCTTGTCATGTAGGGCCCTCGGCTATCTTGCTATGCACCATCATGGAGCTCGCCACTAGAGATATAAATATAAATGTGAATACCCACTCTTGAGAGGCTTACCCGAAGGCGCCTTTTTAATCCCAAGCTAGTTTCATACGTCACGCGGACGCTTCACACTGGTAGCTCATTCTGAGGTTGCCAACACCAGAGATACCATCGGTGTCGCTTACCCCCTCAGCTCGCATCCTCCAAGTTTCACGTTCCTCCATGAGGGCATTTGCCATCATGTCTTGTCTTGAACATGTCATGTCTTGAAAGTAGTGACATAAAAGTAGCCATGGAAGCATAGACGAGCCGTGAGTCAACTGCGAGTCGACATCAGATGCCCATATTGGCGAATATATATATTGTTCTCAGGCGATCTTGTATCATGTACGCTCTCGTATCATGTCTTTAATACTAGTCGTACGTGCATATGAACATGTCGTGAATATGCTTTGTCATGTCGTCACGTAGGAAGTCACGTAAAATCATAGAAGCAAATAGACACATAATTCATGCACATAAAGTTATGTGTTGTAGTTGGGACTTCCACTTACCAGCTTACGTAACTTACTTCCTTGGAACGTCCTCACTTTTCGAACCCTTAGACAGAATATTGAAATGTCAAGGCCATATCAAAGTTAATATAACTAGGCTAAAATAATTTGATTTGTCTATACTAAATTTACTAAGCTCTAAATCCCGATTTCTAGTCTAAGTCTTAAGTTAGGGTTAGACTATCGAAGCTTCGCCCGATTCTTGTAAGCTTTTTACGCCGCCCGATAGCTCTGCATTAAAAGCTTACTTTCAATTGATTACGTATACACATGGTTGGGTTTCGATCGATTGTGATGTGGCTCAATACAAGAATCACCGAGGCTTTTTTCTTTTGAATGAAATTGCCCGATTTGTTATGGAACAAGCTCCATCCGATTTAGTCATGCTTTGGAATTCCTTGCTTTCGATCGACTGTGTGTAGCATGGGGTAGGTTTCGACCGATTGTCATATATCATTCACTTTCGCCGCTTGTTGGCGTCATCATTTCATCGCCTAATTTGTGGTTTATAAAGCCTAGTTTCAGTCAATTGTAGCATGTATAGAGATGGTTTAGTCGAAGCCCCAAATCGCCTGACTCCATGTATAACATTTTCACTTTCGCCGAGCCACACTACTTCATAACCGATTGGTCAGCTTTATTTTTCTAGCATTCGGTCGATTTGATCCTACTTAGACCCTTGTTTCGCCATGTGCTACACATCACATTGAATCGCCCGATTCATCTCACATTCCAAGCATTCGATTGATTCTTCATTTTCTCAACAATTCGTCCGATTGCTCTCATTAATTCTACGATCAAAAGCTAGGAATCACCGTGTATCTTCTTTTCGCCCGATTGCTCGTGTAATTCATTATATTCGATCGAAACTCCTTGAAGCTGCTTCCCTCTTAAAAAAATCTGCTCCCTATCTTAAGACTCTTTCCAAACATAATAGACACCAATCTAATAGCCAAGTTAGTATATTGTTATAAATGAAAACCCTAAATTCAGTAGTTAACATGATAACCGTGATTCTTTCTGGAAAATAACCTAAACCCTAAAAATAATACACCTTTCTTTCTTCTACCCTTAAGTTCACATGAAGTACTAAGTATAAAAGTATAAAACTGATTTATAAATCATAATAGCCCTGTACCTTCTCAAATGGAAGTTCTTGTCCTTAGTATATACTTTTTATTTTTCTAAAGTTTGCACTCAACTCGTGAATTAGCTCTCCTCTGCTCCTAATTTTCGTTTGAACTGTTTTTGCTCATTTAGGGTTTTCCTTACTTGATCACCTTATATTGGTGATGGTTTTGATAAGTACTAAACATATTTGAAATGACATAAAGTAACGTGAGCTTTCCTTAGGTCTAAGTAACTAATAATTATCATAATAATTGGGCCTATTTTAACCTTGGTTAGCTCTAGATAAAGCCCACACTTAAACAACTTTATACATGTTTATCCCTAAAATAGGGGCCTAAGTAAGGATTTAACATGGCCCATTCATAATTAGACTTTTATTTTTGTTATTACTTAAACTCGCATAGTGCTAATTTTTTAATTTTCTAACATCTAAAAATTCCTCCTACCAAACTTATATACCTTATATGACATTATTCCTAAGTCCCAACTTTATTTCCTATCCAGTCAGTCGTCCTAGTGGCACATAAACATATATACACGATATCACACGTAGCATGAAATCATATAAGTACATAATATGCAGTCACATGATCTTATAATGTGCATGCCTATTTATTGGCCGGCTTACTCACGGGACTCGGGTATTATACTAACATCGCCCGATTGCCATGTATTGAATTCCACTTTTGCCGAGCTCTTCGTCGTCCGATTGTCCACCTGCCCGATTAATCATGCATTGGAATTTACTTTCGCCCGATTTGATATGCGTTGAAGCTTACATTCGCCGAGTGCTCTCCTCTCATGAAATCGCCCGACTCTTGGTTGGTTAAGCCTTACACACAACACGACGAAACTTTTGATCCTCTAAGGTTGATTTACAGATTCGGCTGATTGCTATACTTAACATTTAGTTTCGCCGAGTGAATCCCACGTCGCTCGATTCACTTAGCTCCCAAATCGTCCGATCACATAGTTATTAGAATCATACATATAACATTCGGCCGATTCCAGATTCACCGAGAGTTCCTTAAGGGTTTGATCAATGTTAAATTAAGTTAGGAAAACACCCTAGTTTCGGTCGATACTCATACAAATTCGAATCGCCCGATTTCTTCCAAAAGGGTAAACTATCTAAATCACCCGATGCTCCTTCTAAACCCCGAAATTCATATATGACCAAGGTCAGCTTCAAAACCTATGCTAACTCCCAAAAATCTGGGGGGACCTTCGGCTTTGATGAGGAGATTGAGTTTTCCCGCCTGTTCTCTTCTATTCCTTCTTTGCCTCATGTACCCTCGGCTGCTCTTCTCTTGTTTCTGTCTTCTTGCAGGTTTTGAAGTTTGTTGTGCTCGTCTTTTGTGCTCGAGTGGACTCCCCTGGGCCGGCGCTCTTTCCCCTCCTTTGTTGTGATGGCTTGTTTGGGGTGGCCGTGCTAACATGTGCTTGAGGAATGGACCACCTTGGCGTGGCGTTCGGTATTTGTTCTCCCCTCTCCTTGGAAAAGCAGGAGGTGGCATGATTACGCCTCACATCGGCCAGCCTTGCGGACACGCTCACCTATCCCGCCCGAAGCTTATCATTATTGATACTTTCTTCGGTCCTTGTCCCCTCGGCACTGTTCTTGGCATTATGCCTGGGTTTCCTTTGATACTTCATCTGGTGACAGGAACCTGTTGATTGAAGTGGTTTTTTTAGACGCATGCGTAGCCTGATCTTATTCAATTTTGTCTTGTATTGTCTTTGGCTTTGGCCTTGTTGGGACCTTGCGGGTTGTCAGGACTTGGTGCTGTCTGGTCAGTAAGAACATTACCGTTTGGTGCGTCAAGAGCGATACATGCACGCTGCTCTGTAACTTCTGTCTTTTCCTTTCTTTTAGTGACACTTTCCAAAAAAAACTCCCGAAAATCTTACACCTTAAAACACTAAGTTTCTAAAGAGCATAATAAACCCTCAAGACTTTACATGCTTCGAATTTATTAAACTCATATCATATAAACACTTATAAATATAACCCGAGTTTAAGGAACTAGGGTTTTCTATGCATGATGATATCCTCAACCATCTCCTACACTTATTACCTTCTTAAAAGAATCAGTACATATATTCATTGAAATAATCATAATATACTGAGTTTAGAAGACTCTTGCATACCTCACTCTTAGGGCCGTACTCGTTCAGTGAAAGCTCTTAACTTTAATTGAACTTCTCCTTATTCTCCTACTTTATCTTGTGTTCTCTGTTCTTTCTCAACTAAAGTTTCTTTTGCTAAATGATCTTGATATCCGAGTGTTGTTAGATAAGTATTGATATTTTGAAATAGAGCTCATGGGACATGTTAATGACGTTAATTTCCCTCAACTTTAAGCAACTTCATTTTCAATATTTATCCTTGTTACTTGGGCTTAAAATCATGTGGTAAATATAGCCCATATTGTACTTATATAATTTGGGCTTTTGGGTCTAAGTTCAAGTTATGTTTAGCCCAATATTATAAATCCCACCTAGTCCCAATATTATGGGAATTATATTCTATTTCCACAACTTAAGCCTTTCTATCAAACTTCTAATTAACAAATTATGTTTACATCAAAATCCCGTATTAAATTTTTACGGGTACTACAAAGGGTATACGTATGCGGATTTCCAGTCAGACGTGGACGACCAAAAATCCACTTTGGGATTCGTCTTTACGCTCAACGGTGGAGCAGTGTCTTTGAAAAGTTCCAAACAGAGTACTACTACAGATTCCACCTGCAAAGCAGAGTATATAGCGGCCTCAGAGGCAGCTAAGGAAGGTGTTTGGATGAGAAAGTTCTTAGAAGAACTTGGTGTCGTTTCTGTAGCAGATAGGCCATTGCCATTGTGGTGTGATAATACTGGCGCTATTACTCAGACGAAAGAACCAAGATCACACAGCAGGTCCAAACATATAGAAAGAAAGTACCACCTGTTACGTGGATTCGTTGAGAATGGCTACATAGTCGTGCAATAGATTGCGACCACGAAAAACCCGACCCATTCACCAAGCCTCTATCATAGGCAGTGCTGGCTAGACATCTCGAAAAGATGGGTATTGGATACTGCAACGCGTGGCATTGAGTGCAAGTGGGATATTGTTAGGAATATGCCTCAGAATGCTATACAAGGATTAGATTGTATAGGGCATTTATCATTCGACTTCTTATGTAATAAGATTGTGTGTTTTTTGAACGGCATTGTTCGTTTATTGGAGATATGAGTTCTTTACTTAGCGTCCGGTAAAGCAATAAATGAACAAATCCAAATGTGTCGAGTTGAGCCACTGTTCTCAATGGGCACGAGAGAGGAAGGCACAAGTGGACTCTTAACCTCGAACATTAAAAGTCCGTAAGCCTAAGGCTCAAGTTGGGTGCTGGATAACCGATCACGAATTATTTGTTGATGACCTATTGTGTGCCGATATCCCGCTTGGAAGCGGAGGTCATGACTTGTGATACGAATCGAATCCAGGGATTGAGTCGTTTCATGGACACTAACTAGCAGGTCATACGGTCGAACATGACTTATTACTCAAGGAGTGTCAATGACCGACGACAGCACTATAGTAGTTTGCGTGAACCTTAGACCGAAAGGGGCTTTGACGGAGTTGACTTTGAAGTCTCGACTGTCACTGGTTCCCCTCGACCCGATTTGATGTTGCATGGGTCAGCAGCCAGATGCGGTCTTGATAACGATTTGTGATTGTCGGGCTCAGACCGCCGACTACAGATTCACAGTCTCGTAAGTAATCGAGACAAGTGTCCTCCGTGAACGACGACGGGAAATTACGAAATCCTCATCTCCGTTTTATCATAGAACCGAGTTCAGTGATTTTGACATAAACCACGGCTCTCACTCGATTGGGACACAGCTGAAGAGTTTATATGGTCCGAAGGCGTCGAGGTGTACGATGCATATGCAAAATCAAGATTCACGCTTCGCGCAATGATATTTTGTACCATCAATGATTTTCCTGCTTACGGGAATCTGTCTGGCTATAGTGTGAAGGGCAAGAGAGCATGTCCGGTTTGTCGGGATAATACAGATAGACAGTGGTTGAACAACTGCAGGAAACACATTTACATGGGCCATCGGAAATTACTGTCGCGTACCCACGAATATCGAACGGAGAAAAAGCTGCTACCGCTGTTTAACGAAAAGAGCAAGCTTTCAAGGGCTACATTACCATTGAAAGGCACAGAAGTGAGTGACATCTTCGCAAATATTAATGTAGCGCAAATCATCAAAAGACGGTAGTGTCTGGAAAAAAGGGTCAATATTTTGGGAGCTCCCTCACTGGAAATACATCGACGTGAGACATTACATTGATGTAATGCATGTGGAGAAAAATGTTTGTGATAGTATCGTGGAAACTATTTTGAATATGCCGGGTAAGACGAAAGACGGACTTAAAGCCAGACAAGATATGGTCGAACTTCGAATGAGGCGTGCACTAGCACCGATAGAATAAGGAAAGAGGACTTTTCTTCCACCGGCTTGCTTTACGCTGAGCAAGGCTGAGAAGTTGAGTTTCTGTGAATGTCTTAAAGGTACTAAAGTTCCCACTGGATATGCTAGCAACATACGGAGATATGTCTCATCGAAGGATCTGAAGTTAGTCGGATACAAGTCTCATGACTGTCATGCATTGATGCAATATTTGTTGCTGATCGCAATTCGTGGTATAATGCCGAAGCACGTTCGTCAATGCATATCAAAATTGTGTTTCTTCTTCAATTCTATATACAACAAAGTTCTTGTCACAATGAAGGAATGTGTTAATGATAATCGCATATGAAATTTTTTTCATCGTGTCCTTTTTTGTATGAATTTTTTCATTGTGTCCTTTTTTGTATGAATTTTGAGTAAATTTTGGTGAAATTAACTAAATCATTTTTTTGTGATTGTTGTTTTTTCAGGGTACATCTACATTACGACGAGATGTCTTCAGAGCCTCCTACATCTTCCTCGATTGGTAACGAATCTAAGCGTACGAGAGGTCCTTAAAACAACAAGGGCTTAAGAAGACGATTGAATCCGGAGTCCGAGGAGTGCATCCTCCAGTTCTATGGAAGGGTAATGTCATTGGCCTAGACCAAGATGCAAGGGCGAACTTTGGCAACTACGTCGGTAGGGTGGCGAGGGCGCAGGTGGTGGACTTCATCACGGTTTGGCGCCAGATCAACCCCGGGCTCAAGGAGGCACTTTGGCAAAGGTGATTTAATTGGTATTATTAATGTACTAGAATTATTTTGATTTCACACATTATTAATTCTTTATTTTTTATTCGACAGACTACGTGGTAGTTGCCAGACGGTCCGGCTATCAAGGCAAAGGTCCTTACGAAAGCCGGATCATTACGAAAAAATTGGAAGCACAAGTACAGTGCGAAGGAAAAGAAGAAGGGTCCGAGTGTGGCGAGCGAATACCAACACACCTCCCAAGAAGGATTGGCCGCGTGGAGGAACATGAGGGAGACCTCTGAATTTCAGGTAAAAATTTTGATTTTATTCTGTTTTTACTAATATCGATGCAAATTTGTGTTTATTCATATTGCAGGAAATTAGTGAGAAGGCTAGACAAAATCAATCTCACAACATATATCATCACCATCTCGGCACATGGGGGAATAGAGGCTGTAACGACCCTATCCATCGCTACCTATTCTAGCGTAATCTTAAGTGCCTAACGATGTGTTAACTTAAAAGAACTGCGGAAATGCGTATGAAATAATTTCATTTCCTTTTATATAAAGGAGATCATTTGCACATGACGGAATTACATTTCCAAAATCCTAATTACATGGGAAGTGTATTCTTGCACAGCAAAAGAACTCATATGTGCCCGGCTCCACAGGTCATCATCATGCACACACCACCCCAAAAGACGCTTGGAAGCTTCAAAAGGATGCCTTGCCGGCTAGGCGATCACGTACCGTGTTCGCTCGCACCTACAACACATAACGAAAGGGATGAGCCGTCGTGGCTCAGTAAGCAGAAATCATGCATGAATGCACGTGTCATTCCCCACAAAGGCAATCCGCGCCTATGCACTTAATACTCGTACTAACTTCACTCAGGGCCCTCGACCAATCTTACTATGCACCACAATGAGCTCACGTCAGTCAACGACAATATGGTAGCGGTCCATGCCAGATGGCCATACCCTAAGATGCACATCGTTCCCCTAGGTCACCACATGTACCCGGACATCCCCGACTGCCCGGTGGTCGCTCACGTTGGTAGCCTACGCTGAGGTTGCCTACACCAGGGTTCCACCCTATGTCGCTTAAACCCTCAGGTTGCACCCTCTAGGTCACTCCCTACCGGCACGAGCATTGCCCAAATATAACATAAATAAATATATATATATATATATATATATCTACTCGCGCACGCTTTGCAGAATTTAGACACTTAGAATTTACGGGAGAATCTCCCAACCCAATCGTTTTATTAATCGGGAGTACACGATGTGGCTTTACACTTTCGTATACAAGCAAATGACGGGCTACAAGCTACAAGTTCCTAAGCTAAGTGCGTGTGTTTGGAGGGTGAAGACTAAGCTCAACTTGTGGCCAAGGAGCTCCTTTTATAGGCGCCAAGGAGGGGCAGCCCAAGGGTCTTCAAAAGGTTGGCCGGCCGATATATATATATATATATATACATATATATTTATACGACGCTCAACGCCGACCTGGTGTCATAGTAGTTAGCTCTGACTCAACTGTGAGTCGACAACAAATGCCCATATCGGCAAGTATCATTCGCTTTCAAGCGACATACAATATGCATACCCATCTCGCACCCCCCCCCCCCCACATATGATCGTGAATGCTCGTGAATATGCAACTTAACTAATACCAGATACACTTACCATGCGAAAGCATATCAATTAATTTCACGTAAGTCATGTAATCATCGAGGCACATAGTCATGTAATGTTAGGCACACGCAAGTAAGTTATGTGTCGTAGTTGAATTTCCACTTACCTGTCGTCCGTAGATTACCTTGTTACTAGTTCGACGAAACTTCTAATTTTTGACCTTAACACAAAGATTGTTATGTGAGTACCTTATCTAAATTATCCGACCAATTACATTATTGAGCCTCCTAAGTATTAGGATATTATATTTATCTGATCTTTTATGAGGTAGTTATTTGGGAAGAGTTCATTAACTTTAATGCGTGGAAGTTCTTGAGACTTCCTGAAGTTAGCACACTTTGTGAACTAACTTAGATCTTTACTTAAGTTCATACATTCATACTTCACACTTTCACTTCGCGAGGTGTTAGTCACATAGCCCGTGAAGTTTGATTGATTCGCGAAGTAGCTTACCTACTTCGCAAATTCTATCCATGTTATTCACTTCGCGAATCCTATCATACATGGCCTAGTTCGAAAGCTTAGGCCATTAATGATTCGTGAAGCCACATTTCGCGAATCCATGCTTGAAACCCTTAGATTTTTAACCTAAGTTCATGACCTATTTAACCTCATGAAATACCCTTGTACGTGAAATGTCTTTTCTATCTTACGGTTCGCGAGTTGATTCTACACCCTTATAGTTCGCGAATTGTAGCTTCCAAAATTCGTGTACTCTATGCCAAGTTTGCGAATCCGTTTTAATTCGTGTTCATAGGCTTCGCGAACTCTCTATAAATTCGCAAAGTTTCTATACTTCACGCCCTACTTCGCAAACTAACCCTACTTCGCGAACTCGACCTAATTTGTGAGCCTAGTTCGCCAAGTCTATATTTCGCGAATTCTATGTCGCTAACTAACCTTGATTCGTGACATGTGTTCTCTATCTTACAACCTGCGAAGTGTTGCTTCCTCTCAATTCACGAAGTCTTATGAATTCGCCCACATCGCCCAACCCGCGAAGTTCCATTAGTTTGTGAACTTCACGAAGTTCGCCAAGTGGATCACTTCGCGAAGTCTAGCTTCTACTTCGCGAACTCCTTTCTACCTACTTCACGAATTCCGTAAAAGTTCTACATTGGTTCGCAGTTCATATGGAGTTCGCGACTTGCATGTGGGGTTCACCAAGTTTAGGTTCGCGACATGTATGAGGTTCGCGAACCTCTCATAGTTCGCGAACTCCCCTTTCCATCGATTGGCGAAGTGGTCGGCACCACAAGTTTCGCGAACCTCCTAGGGTTCGAGACTCGTCGAACGCGTCAAGTTATGGTTCGCGAACTATGTCTTTCCGAACCCTAGTGATTGGGGTTTTCTACTTCGCGAACTTCGTTGCATGGCTCATGGACTCGCAAAGTTTCCGATTGACTTCGCCAAGTTCGTGTAATTCGTAAAGCTTCCCAACTTTGCGAAATTCAATTCGTGAAAGGTATAACCCTCATGACCCGCGAACCTCTCATCACTCATGAATTCGCGAAGTACATGAGTTCGCCAAATTCGATATTGCATGCTCACTTCGCGAAGTTGGCATTTCACATCTAACTCGTGAATTTAAGTTCGCGAAGGCTACCTTCCACGACCCCCATAAACATCTTTTAGCCCGCCAAACCCTTAACCTCTCGATCTAGGCGTACCTTTTTCTCAAGAACACTATGAGGATCATGTGAACTTCGAAAACATTTTTGTTTATTTTGGTAACCGGGGAAAGCCGACGGTGAAACCCCGGGGCCGACCCACTACCTGCTAAGCAGGCCGACCTGGTCAATCGCACATGTCTGGCCCATGTGGGCAGGCCTAGGGAAATGTCACAGGGATGAGATTCGAACCCAGGACCTCTTCCAACATGACCCTATGTCGCGAATCCGGTACTTAGACAATTTTTTTCGAAACTATCCTCGTAGCCGCGCCTTCACAACCGGCTCGCGCACAATCGATCCGCCTCGCGCGCGTTTCGACTTGGTCACGATCAACTCTCAAGCACGTCACCCTGCTTTGTAAAGTGGAAGATAAACAAGACAACGTATTTAAGGGGTCTCGCCGAGGTTTGCTCCTTGACTTAGCCCCGTTTTATTCCTCAACAAACAAAACGTACACAATAGGAAAACTCAAACCCGTGCGGCACCGAACAAATCTCGGCCTCACTTTGAACCAATCGAAACTACCTAGCCTAAGCTAAACACGGTTATCCTAAGTGTCCCTTGGGATCTTAATCACTCGCCTCACTTGCTCGTGAATACCTCAACGTGACCCCTTCGAATCTTTGTGCCAAAGACTCGATGTTGTGACTTGGTGTGCTCTCGAAAATCTGCTTTCAAGACTCTCGAATTTTCCTCATTGGAAGCTTCCATGGACCTAGCACAGCCGTAGCCTCGCCACATCTCGCCCATGCTTCGTCGCTGTGCGCGCCGCGCGCGCCGCTGCTCATCTCGTGCGCCTCTGCCGTGCACCGGCTTGGTCCGCCTCCGCGTGGACCTAGTCTGGCGTTGCCCTCCGAGCTCGTCCGTCGTCACCTCAGCGCCGTCGCTGACCACCGCCGTGCGCCTCCGCGCACCGCCGCCGTGATCCATCGTTGGACCACCGTCCTCGTCGCCGCCCTGAACCTCAACGTTCAGGTGGCTCGCATGCGCGCGCCCACTGTGGCGACCCTCACTTTCTAATATTAATTAGTGGCGGATTTTCGAAACGTAAGTCGCGGAAGACCCGTCTAATTAAAGACTTTCGTAAAATAAAATATATTACAATCATATTCGTCTACATCGTCGTTACTATACAAGGGTCGTAGCCCTCAAAATGACAAAACGCTCAAAATCCTAATCGCTCCACAGGTCGCATCCATGTACAGCCCCGTCCTCAAAAGTCCGTGGAGCACCGCCGTCTGCCCCCTTAGCCTCGACGCGCATCAGCGCCGGACTCGGTACCTACAACACGTAAAACCCTGAGCTATTTGCTCAGTAGGTGAAACATGCGTGAATGCAGCGTGCGCTCGATCCCATCCCATATACCTCACGACATGCACGCTCGACCCATCACATCCCATGACTCCCTGTGACTCAACACTACACTCCTCGGGTATTCCACTCAGGTCGCTTTAATGGAAAGGCTTCTCAGGTCTCTTTAGAGTCACCCATTCCCGAGTTGAGGTTCACGTTCGGTCTGCCCACTCAAGTCCCTTTAGAGTGGTACGTACTGGAACCTTTTCCTCTATACCTATCGCTCGGTCTGCCCACTCAGGTCACTTTAGAGTGGTACGTACTAGAGCATGGGCAGCCTACTCAGGTCTCTTTAGAGCGGCATACACCCAAACCACTAACGTCCCAACGCTTGGGCGGCCAACTCAGGTCGCTTTAGAGTGGTACGCACCCAAGCACCATCCTATTGCTCGGTCTGCCCACTCAGGTCACTTTAGAGTGGTACGTACTGGAGCACGGGCAGCCTACTCAGTAGAGCGGCATTCACCCACCCTCTATCCGACACACGGACCCACATCACTCGTCGACATCCCAAAACATGACCGTTTCGCACGGTACTCAATTCCCTCGCACTGACCTGGTATGGAAGTGCATGCAAGTGGAGTGCAAATAGCATATGACGTGCGAAAATATTTAAAACATGTAAAACACGTAATCCATGAAATTCACCTAATCATGTAACTATGTACGTATCATATTAACACATAAGTATCACATAAACATGAAGGGTTACGTGTCGTAGGTGGGTTTCACCTACCTGTCCTCCTGATATAGCTAGTCGTGTTATCTGATGGAATACCTAACCCTCGGATCTCTGGACATATAAGTATCATTAATACCTATATTAATTCTTAAACTGTACTAGTATAAAATAATTAAGTTAGGAAATTAAATTTTGGAGTCAACGGTCAATTCGCAAAATTAATTAATCAATTTGCGAACTTTTATCAGCCTGCAAAAACGAGCAGTTCGCGAATTCTCTCAAGGCCCGCAAAAGGTTCACCATTCGCGAAACCCTTAGGATTCGCGAAACACATTCAGCCCACGAAGCTCGGTTCGTGACTTGTTCAATTCGTCAATTTCATCGAGTTCGCGAAATGTTCATAATACTCCTAATTCGGGAAGTCCATCTCAGGGTTCGCAAAGTGTGGTCACTTCGCAAATTGTAGCTTTCTTCTCTCCCTTCGCCAAATAGAATTCGCCAAACTTAACCTAGGGTTCGTGAGATATTCTAATCCTTTAGGCTTCATGATCATGTATGCACAATTCCCAATTCTATCAATTCGTGACATTTGTTGCCTAGTATCAAAGTGTAAAGTCCTTATTGGTTATTGAAATACCTCACTTGGTGAATCATCTAAAAACCATGCGTGAAGTGTCCTTTCTAGTACACATGAAGTTCATGTTGTGACATAGTTCCCTAGGTTCATATAATTATTAACACCTCACGTGGAATTAGGTATCTATAATATTATTTTATTCTCTTTTGAAGTCCAATTCGCAAAGTCTATATAACTATTAATATTAACAATTCATATGTTTAGATTGCGAACTCTATTTCTCCTATCCACTTAGCCAATCATCTCTTGCATATATTTTCACGAATCCATCTAAGTCGTGAACCTAATACAAATTCGCAAAGCTCTCACTGATTCACCAAATGGAATTCGCAAACTTTTACTTGTGAAATTCTTAATTCGTGAAACCCTATTTTCACCCTCATTTCGCGAACCTTAATGGTTCGTGAATTTAACATCTTGCGATTCCTACTAAAATTTATAAAGTGAAAAAAACCCGACGAAAACTAAAAAAAAAACGCTCTCTAAGAAACCCTAACAAGCCGCCACCCTTCACCATCGTCTCCCCCCACCTCCCCACCGCCGGCGGCCACCATCCCTCGCCACTGATAGGCACCGGTCGCTGCCCCACCCTCCATCGCCAGGCTCAAACGGCGATGGGAGGGTTTTAACCCCATTCTTCTATCCCCGTTTCTTTATGACCCCTCGACTTCTCACTGTTTCGTCTCCTATGGCTACCTCTGAGCTGCCGAACATGGATCCTATCAGTTTGGTACCGGATTATGGCTTGCTTCGGCAGTCCATCCCCGAGTTTGCGATGTTCCTTCGTTTGAGGGACTTTTTGGCCGCGTCACTAGCGTGCGTCCCGACTCTCCTACCTCGCCGGTGTGTTCTCCAAACCGGCCGAACCCTCCCACAACGGGATCTGAGCTCACCCATGAGTTTGTCTCGACCCCTCTGCCCCGACCATTGTGGATTCCGCAGCGACGCCGAAGGATCACCTCCCACATAGCCCCTCTCCGCGATACACCTCATGACGCGCGTAGACCTTTGCGGAGGGGCACATAGCCCCTCTACTAAAATTTATAACACTTTTAAAATATTAGAATTTCCGATCAAAATACTGTTCTTCGCAAGAACTGTATGAGTTTTCTAAGATCTTTAATATTTTCAAGCCTTCAAATTTAAAATTTATTTTTCTCCAAGAATAATTTGAATAATTTAAAGGCTTCATAAAATTTAACGATGGTTTATTCTGCATAAATTCAATCTTGATAAAACCTAATTGTAAGAGCTCTAGCTAATCATTTCCAAAAACCCTCGTTAACTAAACCTGCACATACTCTATTATTCAAATTTTTTTGTACCATATAATTTCTAGGCATACTATATACCAAGAAAACATGTAAAAGTCAGAGTGATAATCTATACCTTTCCAAGCTTAGAATGAGCCTTGTTCGAATTTTCTCCTTACTTAAGCTCTTAGATAGTTTTCACTAATGAATTAGGAAGTGTAAATCTTATTCTTATCTGTACTAGACTTTGCGTATAAAAGTGTCTAAATGACATTGATACTTATGAATCCTTATCTAGGTTTATGTAATATATTATTCCATTAATTCTTTGAGTTTCCCTTGCAAGTATGTAACTGGTATTATATATATACATAAATAAGTCCAAGTCTTCAATAGTTCCAACCCAACTAGGTTTCGATGGTTTCTCTTTTGGGCTTAGGTAACCTTTGTACTAAGATACTATTATCTATAATGCTTGGGCCTAAGAGAACCTCATCTAGCCGCATTGTATTCTAGTCCAAACTTCATTTCTATTAGTATTTTATTATACAATTCAAATTCTTTGCATCTCACTTTTATTAATAATTCTTCTTAACAAAAATTTACAGACTTTATACAAAATTATTTTTTTAAGTCTTTGTCCAAATTTTCCACCGGGTCAGTTGTCCTAATAACACATAATTAAATAAACACATAGTCATGTAATCACATAAATACATAATTTTGCACATAAGATCACATATTAGCATGTTCATAAAATTCGGGGTATTACACCCACCTCGCGCCCGATGTGATTGCGCGGTCCGTCCAGGCCACCCGCCTGGCCGGCCACCGTGCCGACCTCGCCGGCCCGGCCGAGTCCACCGTTACCTCGCCAGATTCTGATCATGCATCCTGGGTCGAATGTCCAAGTGTTGGACCCGCCAACTAGTGCACCTTGGACCTGCACATCATCGCTACTTCTATAGCTCGGCCATGAACGAGCTGATGATGTGGCACTTAAGGGTGTAACAATTCTCCCCCCAGAGAAAGTCGGCGTCCTCGTCGACACCGGCGGCCCATTGCCAGTCTCTCGTCGCGTATGCCAATACTGCCTTACCACGTCCTCGTTGACCATGTCAACTCGCCCACATCCGTCTCCAATAAGGACTTGATGGCTCGAAGGGTCATCGTCACATTCACTGCCCTCAAGAAGTCTACCCCCTAGATCAGGTCGAAATCGTCCATTTCGGTCACCATAAGATCGACCCATCCTTGCCAACCGCCAAGGCTAAGCACCGCCCGTGCCAAGCCCTTCATCTTGGTTGTGTGGGAGTTAAAGGCCTTGATCGTCGCCTTGTGGAAGTGCACGCTAAGTCTGAGATCCTCGATCAGCCGACTTGTCACGAACGTGTGAGTTGCGCCTGTGTCGACAAGCCCGAACACCTCAATCTCGTTGACCCTGCACTTCACAAACAAAAGGTCCTTAGTAGATGGCGCACATCGAAGGGTAGTGATCCGAAGTGGGGCCATGCTCGTGATTTCCCCTTCAGTCGAACCGTCCTCGACTGTTATGGCCGCCGCTTGCGTCTGCTTCGGACATTGTCTCGCCCGGTGCCCCATCACACCGCAGACGTAGCACCCACCGCCTTTGGGATTGCCCGTCACCTCTGCCGTGGGCGCTACCTCCATTCCCTTATTGTCCACTCCATTCCTCTTTGTCTCCTTCCCCTTATTGGTCTTCATGGATGTAGTAGTCACGACCTCGCTCGCCATGACTTGCTCCTCGATCGGCCTAAACGCCACGGCAGATCGGCCGCCGCATAGGCCGCCGTAAGGTCTTGCACACCTTTAATGTTAAGTTTCATTTATTATCGTTCGTCATAGGTATCTTTATATGGAACTGGCGTCGGGGATTGTGTGCTTCAACCCTAATCGGTTAAGCCTGATGAAAAAGGACCCCACATAAGTTGAATATATTACCACGGTTTTCAAAAATTCGAACAATGCATGTACATACTTCTTCGCGCCTTACTATGAAGGGTAAGTATAAGATTTGTTTTATTTTTTATATTAGAAGTTTTTCTTTTACATGATTTTTTTGTTGTATTTATAGTGATCATTGGTGTAAATCCAGATTATCCAAGAACACTTCAACAGATTAAACCTTCGTAATATGAGAATAGTTTACTTTTTGAGGTTTAGTGTTGAGTACGTGAGATTTTAGCAAAATGGAAACTTACATTAATGAAGTTAGGGTTTAAGCTTAAATACCTTGTGAGGTATTTAAGCCCATTGGGCCCCTAACAAGCCCATTACAAATACAACCCAATTACATATATAAAACATCTATAAAATACATAGAAAAGAAATTACAAGACTTAGAATTAATATTTTGGACACTTCTAAAATATTCCTAACATTCTCCCCCTAAGTGTCCAAATTACAATCGAGCAAATAAACTAAGTCTTCATTTCTTTTTCTTCGAGCGAGGTGGAGGTGGAGGTTCTCTATGAGCCAAGTAGGTCTTCCTGAATCCTAGGGCAGTCTCGAACTGTCTGATGTCGTTCCGAAGAACGATCCGATATCTGATCTTCTCGATGAGTTTCCGTAGGACATCTTTCTCTTCCAGTTCTGTTCCTTCTAGCTTGTCATCTTCGGAAACTGTCTTTTTCTTAGCCCGAAGTTGGTTGAGGATAATCTTCAATGTTCCATCTGAAAATTTGGAGATCTCTGACAGAAGTAGCACCTGCTTTACTTTCTTCTGAGCTTGTAGGTAGGTGACCCCTGGTTGTGGTTCAAGGAAGATAAATCCCTCTTCAAACTTTTCGAGATCCTTATATCTGTTGTCTGGACGCGTCAGGTTGACCTTGCTCATATTGCTTTCCAAGGCCATTTGAAAGTCATGAGCAGCGAAGTACTTGACCTGCCTCAGCATGCACTCCTTGATAGCTCTATAACCATCTCGTCTTGTGTGAGTGTCAAGGGGAAACTTATTGCGATAAATATTGTAGAGCTTGTTGAGTTCGCCCAGTGGAAGATAGGGAAGATCTGCTTCTGAATATTTTATGATTTTTCTGTCATAGCGATCAATAACAAAGACAGGACCTACATATCTTCCTACCACCCATTCGACATCCACAACATCACAGATGGCCGATTGATCTCTCATGTACTTCCTGTATTGATCTCTATTCATTCCTTTCTTGGCCGTGACTTCCCAGAGCATAATCTGATGGCTAAGTCCCCTATACGTCCCTCTTAGGTGCCCAAGGCCTCGAAGATTCAGCTCGTTGACTCCCTTTATTTCTTCTTCCTTCCTCCAGATCTTTGGATAAAGATCCTCAAGAAATGGTGCCTTGATCTTCGCGTTTCTCCAACGAGTTTCTATGAACTCGTAGCCTGGCGTTGGTTCCTCGGGCACCTGATGCTGAAGGAGTTCTGGAAGTTCTGGAAGATCTGCCTCAGGATTTTCTCCTTACTCCTCTTCCTCTCGCTCGATGAAGCAGAAGTCTGCTGCTGCCGCCTTTAATAAATTACGAACGCTTTCAATCCTTAGGCGGGACTCTTCTGCTGTCTCTGTTCTCGTCATCCATTCCTCGTCTAAGATATATCTGTCAATGTAGTCTTGAGGATCCTTTTGACGAGGGGTTGTAGTTGCTTGGACTGGTTGGGTGGAGATCCTCGAGGGAGCAGACTCGACTTCACCAAGGGAAGTTGTCTGGTTCGGCCCTGGTGTAGCTTGTCTGCCCCTGGAGGACCTTGGTGGTGGATTAGGTGGTCGTGACGAACTGCCTCCACGCGTTTGAACCCCGCGTCCTCTGCTTCTTCCGTCGCGAATAACAGGAGACTTGGTTCTCGGTCTCTTGCTGGTTCGGCCCTGGTGTAGCTTGTCTGCCCCTGGAGGACCTTGGTGGTGGATTAGGTAGTCGTGACGAACTGCCTCCACGCATTTGAACCCCGCGTCCTCTGCTTCTTCCGCCGCGAATAACAGGAGACTTGGTTCTCGGTCTCTTGCTGCTCTCCCCCTCAGGACGATCCTGGTCGTCTGGATCGTCGTGACGACGTTTCTGACTGGGGCCTTCTTGGCGGCATGTGTCAGTCGGTATGCTCGCATCAGGAGATGGGATGACGCCTCCTGCGACCAGCTTCCGGTGGAGGTATTCTTCTTCAACGCTCCGGTTGCTGTCGAGATCAATTATGCGAGCAATGCCAACATCAAAGAGCTCGAGCAGAGGCACTGTGTACAAGTTGGGTGTCGTCGGGTTGCGTGGTGGCAGGGTGAGAAGACGGGGAAGTACCGGCTGTTGAGGAGGAGGTTGGTCAGATATGGGAGCCTTCCCTTTGTCAGTGGAAGTTGCTTGAACCGCCTCCTTGATAAGACCTTTGACCCTTGGTAGGGTTACGGTCTCGAAGAATTCGAACAGCCGATTCTCCAAGTAGGCAGTCGTCACCTGTGTTGGAATAGATCCGGCGCCACTAGAGGGAGCCGTTGGCACACGTTCAGAACGAGGTTCTGGACGGTGGCCCTCGTCACCCGAAGTTCGTGGAACTTCAGGGTCCTTGGGTCTTCCGACCACTCCTTGCGATGCATCTTTTGGAGATGGTGCTCGGGTCGTTGTTTCCACGTCAGTGGGACGGGCTTGGGTGAAACTATCTCCGGGATCGTCAAGGCGTCCCGTTAGCACGCGTCCAGAACTAGGTTCTGTACGGTGGCTCGCGGATGGTGAGCTGCTGAAATCATCAACATCCGAGAGACTTCCGTCCAATCCTTGAAGAGCCTCTATTTGGGGCTCTTCTATGAACGTTGTGGCCTGAGGATCAGGCTGAGGCTCGGTCTGTGTCACGGGAATGGGTATTTCTCGAGTTGATTCAGACACAGGGACCGAGCTGCTGGAGGTTTGGGGTGGTTCATGTTGCGTTGAGACACTTGTCTGTTGGGAGACAAGTGAATGGTCTGGTGGGGTTCGCTCATGCGTCGTTGGGTCGACTACGACGTCTTCTATCCTAGGGATTGACCCGGCTCTTTCTGACTGAGTTAGTGCTGTTGTGATCGTCTCGGGAACATCTATGTGTGGTTGTTCGTCGAGCGATTGTTCGGGTATTGTGTGTTCAGAGGATGGTGGTGGTTGGTCGGGGATTGTTTCTTGAGATGTAGTCTGTGGTGCGTGTGGGATAGGGTTGGTTACTGTGGTTTCTCTCAAGATCTCACTCTCTCTTTCTCTCTCGCTCATTTCAGCTCTCTCAGTCTCACTAACCCCTGGGTTAGACTCAGGTGGGTTATCCTGTGTCGTGGGGTGAGGAACTTTGTAATCTCTGCAATAGGCATCAATATGGTCGGGGTTTGCAAGGACGAGTAACTCGTGAGGGATTGGCATTGCCTTGCGCGAATATTTCTCATCAGTCTTTCCCTTCTGAAGGTAGCGCAGTTTGGGTGGGGTGAAATTTTCTTCTACTGGTCGTGATGGTATTCCCGGTGTTGTGGTCAGAAAATGATGGATGATAAGTGAGAACCACCGGGGGTACGGCAAATTCTGTGGCTTTTTGGACTTTGTTCGTAGATGAAGTTGGTCGTCGAGATCAGTGGTAATAAGCTTGACAAAGTCGTAATTTCTTCGAAACACAATCCCATGGAAGATGCGAAGGATTGTGATATTGCATCTGTCCCATCCTGAGTGCTTGGGTGAGAAACACTTATTGACAAATGCAAAGAGTGTTCGCCAAGGATGCGGGATCATGGAGTTCTGAAAATGGGAGACAAACTTGATAGGTGAGTAATATCCCATCTTCATCATGTCCTCTAGAAGCTCATTCTCGGAAGCCTCAGGTTCGTATTGAGGTTGACTTGGCAATCTGAGAATGCTCCGAAGGAGATCTCTTGTGATACTGACAGTCTCATTTGCTATTTGGGCCTCGTAATAAATACTGTTATCCTGAGCAATTTTGGTCTTCATCGTCCCCCAGAACTGTTGAAGGTAAACTGTAGGGACTTGGACTGAGGCCGAAAAAGCATACCCAAAGTGGTGGTTTCTCAGAATAGATAATATAATTTCTTCCTTGCACTTGAAAGTGTGAAGGTCAAGTTGGAAATTATTGTCCTTGGTCGTGATCCATTTTGAGGTTGGGTAAACCATATCAGTAGGTGGATAAGTCATATCCGTAGGTGTCGTCATTTTTTTTTTTTTTTTAACACCGGGAAGTGCTGCTGAGACTGCAAGAAGAAGAACAACGGAATTAGAGACATGATATTATAACCATAGAATAGCAATAGAGAATGTTGTTTGAAATATGGGCTTTAAAAAAATCGTTTAGAAATAGATTTGGCCCATTCCTGTTGGGCCCATTTATCTTTAACGAAAAATTTTGACCGAAAAATTTTCTAAGTATGGATTGCGGGTTGATCAAAGGAAGTTGATGTGAGTTTGCGGATTTTATATTGCGAATTCTGCGAGAAGTTTGAAAATGAACACTTTTGCGAATTTTGAGATGCGAGCTCAAAGGTTTGCGGGTTGAGTTGAAAAAGACTTTGCGAATTGAGCGTTGCGAACATCAACACGCGAAGTGTGTCTTGCATTCGCATACTTAGAATTCGCAATGTAAAGGAAATATTTCTAAGTCTGGATTGCGGGTTAAGTTGAAAGGGACTTTGCGAATTGAGTGTTGCAAACGCCAATACGCGAAGTGTGTCTTGCATTCGCATACTTAGAGTTCGCAATGTAAAGGAAATTTAAATTCGCAAAGCAGAGCGGTTTGCGGGTTTGACTAAGTCAAGTCAGTTTGAACTTTACAAAGCAGAAAGTTTGCGATTCTGACAGGATTCGCAAATTGACCAGGTCAAACAAGGAATCGCAAAGTATCAATTCGCAGATTGAAACTTATGAATCCCAGGATTCGCGATCTTCGAATTTTGCGAATTACGTAGTCAGACGGTCAAGGCCGCAAAGTGAGTAATTAGAGAGTTTGAAAAACAAACACTTTTGGACCCGCAAAGTTCCATTTTGAAGAATCAAAAAGATACCCCCTCTTTTTAAAAAAATTTCGAACCCAGATAAAAGGAAAAACTCGATTTGAAAAACCCGATTTGAGAAGATAAACTCGATTTCAGCACATAAATCAAACAAACAGACTCAAATTATCACTAAAAACTACAACATTTCTACAGGAACCAACTGCAAACCACCTGTTCTTCGAGAAATCACTCCTGTGATTTAAGAAAAACAATCGTTAAACAAGGAAAAGAAAGAAAGAGTTAAGGTAACGTTGCAGACATACCACAGAGAAGACGCGAGTATGTGATGGTAACAATTTGAGCACTCAACCACAGAAAATGCAAGCTATATTGGAAGATTTGATGAACGGGATTCGCAAAGAAGAGGTTTGTGATTTGGGATTTTTGTTTTGCGAGTTCAGTTTGCGAATTGGTAAAAATAATAATAAAAAACTTCGCGGGCCTAAAGTGTGAACCCTAGTTTAGAACTGGGCTGTAAATGTTTGAAGTAAAGGCCCACTAGATTGCGAATTCGAAGTAGATTGCGAATTCTAAGTAGATTGCAAAGTTGCGATGGTTTGCGAATAGATCAGTTCGCGATTTGAGAGCTGTGAGTTCGCAATTTTACTCATTGACTGGTCAAAATTGGAGATGGTTCGCGAATTGAGCTTTTGATTCGCAAATGAGTACAGTTTGCGAATCTTAATCCTAATACTTGATTTGCAATAAATTTTTAGAGATGACCCAAATCAATCACAAGGATAATATCAAGTAATCTAGAAATGACCCAAATCAATCACAAGGATAATATCAAATCTATGGATTTTTCAAGATCGATTTTCATGATACGATATCCTTATTGGAGAAGGAAGAAACGGCACCTTAGTCAAAAATTCGTCTTAATGTCGGGACAATAAATGACTTATGTTTCCATCATCAAGTTTATAAATAGATATGTCTCAAGTTTCTAAGAACTAACTAATTTCTTATTTTCTCGTTTACAGATGGATTGGCAGAAGCAAGAAGAAGAGAAAAAACTCAAGGAACAGGCAGAGTTAAGACGCAACTTTGAGCATAATTTGAATATGCTTGTTTTTGAGATTTACCTCCTTTTGAGCTTATTCGTTGTTTTACTTGCTATTCTGCTTTGGATTTTTATAGGGAATGCGAGTTTTTGAGAGTACGAAAACTCCCCCTAAATGTTTGGATTTCTTTGAATAAGTATTTGAGTTGTTGTACGAAAACTCCCCCTAAATGTTTGGGTTTCTTGAATAAATATTTGTTGAAAAACTCCCCCTAGATATAATGCCTATCGAGTATCTGAAAAATGATTGAACTCACTCCCCCTCGATGCATGGATATAGCTTTTCTCCCCCTCGATGTATGGCCATCAGCATTGGCGATACATCGACTTATTGTAAACAGGAAAATTTATTGAAAAATAGAAATTAACCAAAGAGAGAAAAATAAAATCCTAATAAACTAATTAACATAGTAAACACGCACAGAATAAGAGATTAGTAACTTAGCAGATAGATAAATGGTGAACTGTAGGAGGGCATAGGCAAAATTAAAAGTTGAGGTTCAACATTCCCAGCTTTGCTACTAAGAATTGGAAGCGTTTTTCATCCAATGCTTTTGTAAGCAAGTCGGCTAGTTGAATCTCTGTATTGACAAAGTACATTTCTATTATGCCTCTCTCTACGTGATCCTTTATGAAGTGATAGCGAAGATCTATGTGCTTAGTGCGTGAGTGATGAACAGGGTTACATGTAATTGCAATTGCACTCTTGGAATCACAGTAAATAGGAATTCTATTTAGATCGAACCCGTAGTCCCGTAGTTGAGTTCTGATCCACAAAATTTGTGAGCAGCAACTGGCTGCAGCAACGTATTCTGCTTCCGCCGTGGAAGTTGACACACAATTTTGTTTCTTCGAGGCCCAACATACAAGCTTGTCGCCTAGGAATTGGATGTGTCCAGAAGTGCTTTTTCTGTCTAATCTGCAACCTGAAAAGTCTGCATCAGAATACCCTATTAGTTTCATATTTGAGTTCTTAGGATACCACAGTCCAAGGTCTGTTGTTCCTTTCAGATACTTGAGGATTCTTTTGACGGCATGAAGATGCGACTCCTTGGGGTTAGCTTGAAATCGAGCACAAAGACATGTAGAGAATAAGATGTCTGGCCGACTGGCTGTGAGGTAGAGTAATGAACCAATGATCCCTCGGTAATGAGTAACATCTACAGGTTCACCTAAGTGATCTGCATCGAGCGAGCATGATGTGGACATAGGTGTACTCGATGATTTGCTCTTGTCAATCCCATACTTTTTGAGAATATCGTGAATGTACTTTGATTGATTAATAAAAATCCCATCCTGAAGTTGTTTGATTTGTAATCCGAGGAAGAATGACATTTCTCCCATCATACTCATTTCAAATTGTGATTGCATCAGAATGCTAAATTCTTCACAAAGTTTAGGATTTGTAGAGCCAAAAATGATATCATCCACATAGATTTGCACAAGCATGATATCAGAACCATCTTTCTTTACGAACAAGGTAGTGTCAATTTTCCCTTTAGTGAAACCTGAGGAGATAAGAAAGTCGGATAGCACCTCATACCAGGCTCTTGGAGCTTGTTTAAGTCCGTACAGTGATTTGTCAAGTTTGTAAACAAAGTCGGGATGATCAGCATTGAGAAATCCGTCTGGCTGTGACACATACACTTCTTCTTTTAGAATTCCGTTCAAGAAGGCTGTTTTTACATCCATTTGATAGACAGTAAAGTCTTTGTGTGCTGCGTATGCAAGGAATAACCTAATAGCTTCGATTCTAGCTACAGGGGCAAATGTTTCATCATAATCAATTCCTTCCTGTTGATTATATCCCTTAGCAACAAGTCTAGCCTTGTTCCGAATTACAACACCATCTTCATCCTTTTTGTTTTTAAATACCCACTTTGTTCCGATCACCGTTTTTCCTTTTGGACGAGGAACTAGGTTCCAGACTTTGAGACGTTCGAATTGATTAATCTCCTCTTGCATAGCCACTATCCAGTTAGGATCCCGTAGTGCGTCAACTACTCTTTTAGGTTCTGTTTGACTCAAGAAACAGGTGAACTGACATTCATTTGAAAGTGATCTTCTAGTCGTTACTCCTGTATTTGGATCTCCTATTATTTGATCAGTAGGATGATGTCGAACCCATTTCTTTTCGTGGGGTAGTGTCGTTTCGTCTATTTGCGACTCATCACTTAGTGGATAGTCGATTGCAGTGCCAGCTGAAGTTGAGGAGGAGGCCTCTGTCTACGTTGTGGTCAAAGTTGTTGGGGTCGAGGCTTCTGCATCTGAGGGAGGAATTGTCTGGTTAGGAATAGGTTCTGAATCATGAGTTGACGAACTAGGACTGGATTCAGTATTTGGAAATGGATCGGTAGATGGTCTTGTCTGATTTTGAAAGATATAAATATGCTCAAAAAGTAGATCCAAATCCCGTTCTTCTTGAGCTCGTTGAGTGAAGCATGTTGGGTTGCTTTGTCTAGAGGAATCAGTTGCTTGTTGATCTGAAGAGTTCCATTCAGAGGCATCTCTCGAACATTCTCCTTCTTCATTATGAGAATGAATAAGGTGTGGTGTTCTAGAGACTTGTCCCAAACTGCTATGTCCAGTCAAAAGTTCGAGTCCCTCATCAAAGGTGACATTTATACTTTCAATGATTATCCTTCTGTTTCTGAGAAATATCCTGTACGCCTTAGATTGTGCAGAGTAGCCTACGAAGATTCCTTCAGTTGCTTTTGGATCAAGTTTGGACTTGTCTTCGCGGTCGTTGGCGACGAAACACTTGCATCCAAAAATTCGAAAATGAGCAATGTTGGGCAGTCTTCCATTTATAAGTTCATAGGGCGTCTTTCCAAATCTTAGATGAATGCTTGTGCGATTCTGCGTATAGCAAGCAGTATTCATTGCTTCAGCCCAAAGAAAATGAGGTAGTGATGATTGAATGATCATTGTTCGAGCAGCCTCTACGAGTGTTCGATTTCGCCTTTCAACAACCCCATTTTGTTGAGGTGTGTAGACAGCAGAAAACTGTTGGGTAATCCCTATGGATTCGTAGAAGTCGCTGAGCTGTTGATTCTTGAATTCTGTTCCATTGTCTGATCTAACTATTTTAACACTACTCTGGAGTAGATTCTGCGTTGTTCTGATTAGGTTAGGAATATGATTGACTGTCTCTGATTTAATTCGTAAAAAGCGTACCCAAGTGTATCGGGAATAGTCGTCGACGATAACCAGCATATATCGCTTTCCACTTATGCTCTCAGTTCGCATTGGTCCACACAGATCCATGTGTAAAAGCTCTAGAGGATGTTGAGTGGATGCTGTGTGTTTTGTAGGGTGTGAGGCTTTCTTCATTTTTCCTTTTTCACAAGCAGTGCTCTTTTTGATACTTCAATGGTGGTAGTCCAATAGCCAATTTGTTGGTTGATAGCTTGTTGAGGGTTTTGAAGTTAAGATGAGATAACCGCTGGTGCCATAAGTCATTTTGAGTTGAAGTTGCTTTGGAGATTAGGCAGATATCAGTCTTTGGTTTGACAGTTCGGATATCAATGGTGTAAAGATTTGTCTTGCGAGTTCCAGTTAGGAGTTCTTCACCATTGGCATTGAGAATTTTGCAGGTTTTCTTTAGAAACACAACTTGGAGTCCAAAATCACTGAACTGTCCTATTGATAAGAGGTTGTGTGTCAGTCCTTCAACATACGAGACTTGTTTAATTGTGAGTCGATTGCATATGAGATCGCCATGACCAAGGATTCTGGCTCCATTGCTATTATCAAAGCGTACCAGTCCTCCAGGTCTATCAATGTAGTTGCTCAACAGTTCCTTTGTCCCAGTCATGTGTGTGGAGCAACCAGAATCTAAGTACCACACATGAAGGGCCTGCAAATATAAAACTAGAGGGTTTTAGGTACCCATTGAAATATGGGTCCACCTCTGTCAATTTTGTTAGTCCGTTTAGACTTCCTGGATTTTTCTTTGTTAAGGGATGACACAGAGTCACTACCTATTTCTAGGATAGGAATTTGTGTTCCTGCAGTTTGAAGCTTTGGAATCCATTTGTGCTCTAGTGAGGGTCTTTTTGTCTTAGGTTTAGACTCGAGTTTTTTGGTTTTTGTAAGTTTGACAGGTTCTTTGATAGCTTTTGATTTTGATTCTTGTTTTGACGGTGTAGTTTTGTTTTTAGGAATTGTTTTGTGAGTTTGTTTGGTGACATGATCACGCACGGAAAACTTTGTTTTTGTTGAAGAAGATAATTTTTTCGATACATGACCAAATAAAGAAGGTACAAAGGTTTTGGAAGGAAAATACTCAATGACAAAAGGTACATTAAGATCGCGATTCTCCTTCAAGATATCTTCCTTTTTAACCCATACTTGACCCTTCAATGGCTCTTTTGTGGGTCCTGAAAATTTTAATGTATTAGTGCAGGAAATTTTATCATTTGAAATTAAGGTGTATGAAATTGTGTGTAATCTTAATTTGTCTTTAAGTGAAGATATTTCATGAAGAAGTTTTTGCCTTTCTTCATCAAATGACTTTCTCTCGCTTTCGAGAGTTGAGTGAAGATCACTGATTTTCTTTATGCAATCGGGCACATATCCAGTTGCATATGTAATCATCGGTGTCTTACTTTCCGAAGCACTTGAGGTTTCTCCTTCATTTGTGTGAAAGATATCTGTCTCAAATTCAGTTATTGCTGGACAACTTCTTTCTTTATAACTATCATTTAATTCTGTGTAGTTAAAAGATTTTTGAGTTTCACTGTGTGTTGTTGTCTCATTTTCACTGACAAAAGACATTAGATTTGCAAGGCAACCTGTCTGCATAAATTTGAGATCGTATAGATAGGGTGAACTTGATATGGCTTCTTTTAACTTACCTGGGTTTTCAAAACCTAGTCCCTTATAAGGATTGTAAAAATCAATGTTAGCTGGTTTGTTTAAAAAGATTGTTTGTTCCGATTGATCTCGTCGGGTTAAAAGATCCTCCAATTTTTTTATTTTGGAGTACAGTTTTTCCCGTTCTTTACTTAGTAAGTCATATTTAATTGTAGCGTCCATTGCCTGATCTCTATGAGATTTCATTTCCTTTTCTAAATTCTTGGCTTTAGCTTCGGTTTTTTTGCACTTGTATTTCTAGCTTAGCAATTTTTTCATTTGCAACAATTACGCGATTCTTCTCACAGGCATAATCATATCTAAACTTATCTAATACTGCTAAATTTTTCTCTAAGTTAGCTTCTAGTTCCTTGATTTTTCTTTTACCTAATTTGTTAGATTTATATAGGGATAAAAATTCATTTTTCATCTTAAGTAAAGAATCATAATCTGTTTCACTTACCTCCACCATTTCTAAATTGTTAGAGGTTTCCCTGTCTGATTCGCCTTCTTCAGCTCCAGCTCCATCTTCTTCGTCATCCAGCTTGGCCATTAGTGCCGTGTTCTCATTCTCGCTATCTGAGGTATCTTCAAGCCAATGGTCCTCTTCTGCCATTAAGACCAGTCCCTTCTCCTTTTGTTCAGCCAATTGAACTTTTCGACGGTAATAGTTCACATCCTTTTTCTTGGGCATTCTGCACTCTCTAGCAAAGTGTCCAATCTTTCCGCAGTTGAAGCATTTTCCGCCTTGATGAGGAGTTTCAGAGTTGTTTTCTTCATCCTGAGTCTTTTCTCTAGAGTTGGAGGAGGTCCTTTGACGATTGGAGGAGGATCCAGTCTTCTTATGAATTTCTTCTGCACAAAATTTGAGACCAGAGCGAGTTGTTTGGCAAGATCCTTGAGAGTAATCTCCTGGTCTCCATTTTTAAAAAGATCCTTGGATTCGTCATCAGAGTCAGTGTCTCCTCCTTCCTTAACTTGTGATGACTGCAAAATTTCTTTGTCCTTGGTTTGTTTTCTTGATGAACGTTCAGTCATAAGAGCAAGTGAGTCGCTTCCTAATGATTTGATTTCCTCCCTTCGTTTCTCCACATGATTGGAATGTTGATTGAGGTAGTCGAATAATGTATGAATGCTAACTTTGGTTAGGTCGTTCATTTGTCTTATCATAATTGCAGTAGCCTCCCATTCTGGATGAAGTGATCCTAAGAATTTGATGTTGATCTCCATTACGCTTTTTGTGACTCCATTCATCTTTAGCTCGTTTAGAAGGACAAGAAATCGATGGAAGGTTTCTTGGAGAGTTTCCCCTTTGTTAGCATGAAAGCGGTCATAAGAGATGAGTGTGTTCGCCATTCTTGCCATTGTATTAACTTCTGTCCCCTGCATCATGATGCGAAGAGCATCCCACATTTCTTTTGCGCTATCACCACATTCGAGTTGCATCAAAATGTCATTGGGAATGGCCTGCATCATGTATGATTTTGCCACTTTGTCTGCCTTTAGTCGCAGTTTTTCTTCATCACTGCATTGGTCAGCAGTTTTCAAGATCCTCTGTTCCTCTCTTGCTGGAGTAGTGTCAGCAGTGGCGGGGATTATAGTCCAGTACTGTGTGGGTCCATTGTAAATAGATTCCAACAGGTTCTCAGAATTGTCCTTGCTTTCTATGAAGTTGATGAATCTTCTCTTCCAAACTGCGTATTCTCCATGTCGGATGATGGGAGGTCTAACATCATTTCCCATGCTGAAAGAGTCCATTGCTAGTGTTTTGGATATGATCGTTAACGTGTAATGTGAGGAAAATTGGAATTGAATTGAGAATTTTGGTCAAAATCAAATTTAGAATTGATTTTGAAATGTATGGGTATGTATCACACGAGTGGACAGGACAAAGTGTTTGCGAATTAAGGTATTTGCTCGTTTGCGAATTGAGAAAGTGATTTGTTACTTTGCGAATTGATCGTGAGTTCGAAAAGTTATTGCTTCACGGGTTAATGAGAAGATTCGCAAACTATCTTGTTCGCAAAGTGTGCAGAGTTCGCAAAGTGCTATTTGAGTTCGCAAATTGACCTGAATCCGCGAAGTAGTAGCAAATTCGCAAAGTGTCAAGAGGTTGCAAAGTGCTTTGGATTCGCAGAATAGATAGAAGTTCGCAAAGACTTGACTTCGTGAAGTAGTGACAAGTTCGCAAAGTGTCAAGAGGTCGCAAAGTGCTTCGGATTCGCAAGATGGACAGGAGTTCGTAAAGTCCTGACTTTGTGAAGTAGTGATACGTTCGCAGAGTGACAAGAGTTCGCAAAGTGCTTCGGATTCGCAGAATGGAAAGGAGTTCGCAAAGACTTGACTTTGCGAGTTGAAGAATGAACTCGCGAAGTGAAGGAGAACTCTAGAGAACCCGCAAAGTATAACTTTGCGAAGTGTCGATGCGCAACCTTGACTCGCAAAGTAGCCTTGTGAGATGAATGAGCCGTGAAACAAAAGGAATTCCTTGAGTTCGCAATCCTAGTTCCCAAAAATAGTTCCGTTCGTAAACTCAAGAACACACTGAAGAACAGAACTGTTCTTCAAATGTTTTAGCCAGAAATCCAACAAAACTGATACAACCTCCACGGAGATCACTTTGATGATTCAGAATTGATAGCAACACAAGCTTGCCTTAACAGACAAAGTATCTCTGAGAATGGCTTATACACAAGAGTCTAGGCTTTGAAACAGAGAATAGCAACCACGCAAGAGTTCAAACTGCTTAATCCCTAAAAGCTTGAAATGAAGTTTCCTCACCTACACGCTTGTCTCTGATACCACTTGTAAATCCAGATTATCCAAGAACACTTCAACAGATTAAACCTTCGTAATATGAGAATAGTTTACTTTTCGAGGTTTAGTGTTGAGTACGTGAGATTTTAGCAAAAATGGAAACTTACATTAATGAAGTTAGGGTTTAAGCTTAAATACCTTGTGAGGTATTTAAGCCCATTGGGCCCCTAACAAGCCCATTACAAATGCAACCCAATTACATATATAAAACATCTATAAAATACATAGAAAAGAAATTACAAGACTTAGAATTAATATTTTGGACACTTCTAAAATATTCCTAACAATTGGATACTTCTGGTCATCGATTATGGCGCCAACACTGTATATGTTTTCGACTCGTTGCAAGATGGGGATCAGAAAGATTGGAATTCGTGATCACATGAACAAGTAAGTGCAATGCAAAGAAACAGTATGCATACTTTTATTTTATGTGAGATGCTTCTAATTATGTACTCTTGAATTTCAGTGCAATGAAGATCACGTCAATGTTTGGAGCGTCTCAAGTTAAGAAGAAGTCTTCCTCTACTACTGGGAAAGCTTGCAAGGTTTGCATTTCTTTTGAACGATTTCTATCTGACAAAGGTATGATAAATAAAGTATCGATCATCAAATATCTTCAGTTATAACTTTTTAAGAATCGTATTAATTCTTTAGGTATTGGAACACGCCGTCTACGTCAAAGAAACGCATGAAGAAGTTCGAAGTTGTGGGCGAAGTACTTCATTGAAGATGTATGCAAGAGAGCACATCGTTTAGCTTAAGACTTCGCATATTGTTTTGTAATTCACTTTTGAGACTTTATGTTGTTTTGTAATTATGCGATTGACATGGTTATTGTTAATGGTATATTGCGTTGAACATCCCAATCTGTGTCGTTGAATGTTGTTTTGGATTGTTGGGCTGCTTATACAGGTTTTGGGGTAGTAAAAAAAATATTAAAAAAAAAAGTAATCGGCGACCGTTGTTAGCCAAAAAGGTCGCCCATGCACTATAATATCTTTATTATTTTTTAACTTACGGCGACTGTTGTTAAACCGAATTAGTCGCCGATACCTAGGCATAACAATAGTCGCCCATGCCTTTTTTTTATTTTTTTAACTTTCGGCGATTGTTGTTAGATGACAGTCGCCGATACCTACACTGTGTGTCGGATAACAACACACGCCGATAGCCCGACCTATTGGCGTCGGTGCTCTCGGCATTGGGGACCAACGGTCGCCAATGACTGAAAACAACAGTCGCCAAAAGTGGCGACGGTACTAGTGATTGTTGTTATTTTATATAACTAATCAGATGATTCTTATTTAATCCAAGAAGTCCAACAATTGTCAATTCACTCAACCCAGATAAATATCATTTCTTTCCAACAGTTGTTGAAGCAACTGACAGTAAAAGAAAAAGTGGTGTAGATACTGGAAATCTAGTTAAAAGGGTCTAGGGAAGTGAACTGTACGACATGTGTTGTTAGCAAAAGTCTTCTAGAACGAAATCATGTATCAACCTACAATTGGTATTCATCCATACACATATATAACTTCTGCATGTAAGCATCACTTGAAGCAGTGGCGGAGCCGCATGAGGTCCAGTGGGGTCAGGAATTTTTTCTATTAGTACTAAATGGGGACATTTTTTGTAAGTTTGGAGTAAAATTGAACACAAATTACACAATAGAGACCCCAGTGAAATTTTTCAGAAATATAGAATATGGGGTCAAATTAGACTGGAGCCCACTAGGAAAGTTTTCTGCCTCCGCCACTGACTTGAAGATTGACAACCGACCATTAATATAAATCACCGATCATCAACTCTTAGATCGCAAAAGAGTGCAAATAGACCGAGAGTCTATCACCACTACTAAACACACAACCGATCCTATAATATTCTAAATACATCCAACATCGATAGTCATGGGGTACGAACCAGGCCAAAAAAGTTAAAATTATACGAGCAATAATCACCAATGAATTTTGTCATGCTGTATGATATGGAATTTTCATATCAAATTTTTGTAACTACTGCAAACATGTCATAAATACCAATTTTTTCAAAAAATATAATTAGTAGAAAAAAAAAGAAATGCATTTAATAAATAAGGAATTTACCTCGTCGGGTGTATCTGTAGGTTTTATTCTCTTTCCTATACGTAAGAAGACGGCATCCTCGTAGTTCATGTTCTTTTCCATGCAATACTTCATCATCATTTTCCCTAGCTTTGTATTGCATCTCATACGAATGTAGGTTTCTTTCCCATCCTGCATTGATTTTATTTAATATTAAAATAAACTTTTTATCGACTACCAATATTTTGGGGCATTAAACACTCCAATTACGATTTAGCTTCCTGCATCAACTCTAATTTTTTTTGGTAACCGGGGAAAGCCGATGGTGAAACCCCGGGGCTGACCCACTACCTGCTAAGCAGGCCGACCAGGTCAATCGCACATGTCTGGGCGCATGTGGGCAGGCCTAAAATGTCACAGGGATGAGATTCGAATCCAGGACCTCTCCCAACATGACCCTAAGCGCCTCAGCTTGACCAGTAGAGCCAAGCCTCATCGGCTGCATCAACTCTAATTAATTAGAAGAATCGAAATATATTAAGTCGACCAAAAAAAATCCCACAAATCAAGAAAGTCTAATGGTAAGGTAAATTACCTATAAACGGACAACTAACGTTATACTTATATGTGAGCTGGGGAAATTTTGCAAGAAGGTTTCCATGGATGTGTCTGTGTCACTCGAGGTCGAACTCATCTTCTTCGGTATTTGTCCTAATTAATTTTGTTCGCGTTCCTAATAATTTTTTCTGAAAGTTTGACGACTTTTATATAGCCATTAGAGTGGATGATTATTAGACGAAATATGTCGTAAATCAGATTGAGCCGATCCACTTACCTCTAATTAATTATCTGTTGGAAAGTCATTTAAAGCTTATTATGAGAGCTTTGTGGATAAGACGGGAAGTTCAAGAAACTGGAGGTTCGGCCTTTTATATTCACATTAGCGAAAACCTACAAAATTATAACATTGTATATATAGAAGACTCGAAAGAATTTATTTAATTATTTCACTATGAATTTGATAGTTTATATATATTTCGTTAATTATTATAATAACTTAAACTTATTTAATTCAGCAACAGCTGAATCCATTCAAGTCATCCAAATACAATAAACTAAATCAATTTATTTAATTCACTCAAGGAATCTATCCCCTAATAAATTAATTTAAATTCAAATAAATGAAGTCCAACAATTGTCATTCAACCCATTCAAAACTACCACTCATTTCCAACAAAAATAAAATTTGCAAGTCGCTGCATTTGTAAACAAGACTAATATCTTTGATTTGAAATGTATGCATATGTCAACTCATTTTGAATTGTTATTGTATTCCAGAATTTGACTAAAATCTCTTGAAAAAAGAAATGCTAACTCATGGAAATTTTCTTTTTTCTTTATGGCAATTAGACCTATCGAACGGGCTGGCCCGTCCCGCCCCGTCCCGCCTCAACCTGCGGCCCAAACGGGCTGGCCCGTTTCGGCCCGCTTCTATGTTTAGTAGCCCGTCCCGCCTGACAACAGTGGGCTAGCGAGCCAACCCGCTAACTATTTCTTTTTATAATTTTTTTCTATTTTAATTGTTTCGAATAACGTTTTTATTAATAAATAATGTCAGAATATTCAACATAAATCATTCTAATAGGTGGTATTAAGTTCAATGAGAAATAAGTTAGTAATAAATATAATTTAACTAATATTTCTAAATAGCTTACAAAACATATATATTATATATATAATAAATATATATCACATATATTTAATGACGGGCCAAGCGGGCTGGCCCGTTTCGACCTGCTTCTAAACGAGTCAGTAATTGGCCAACCCACCCAGCCTATTTTCAATGGTGGGGTGGGCCAACCCGATGGGCTCGGCCCGTTGCGACGGCTCTAATGGCAATGACATGGTTACTTGGAAATATTTAGATTTTATGGTGAGATTATTGAGCTCAGTGGATGTAAAACATAGGAAACGCCAGATTGATGATTTGTCACTACAAAAAAGTTAAGACAAACTAACCATTGTAAAATTTATATATTCTCAGGAGTTAATTAGGTTTTCAGGCCTGATATCATATTTTCATTAGGATTCACACCCCAAAAAGTTTAAACTTAGAGTGAAGGACCCACATTATATTTTTTAGAGATAAGGCTATAATCACTTAAAAAAAACCTATTGCCCTCTATGGATGCAAAAATTTACGAAATATTGCCACCGTCCTCTCCAAACGAGTGGAAGAAAAATTGCTCAAATTTGTTCGAATGTCGACATAAGTGACCGAATGAGATTAAATCGGCCTTAATTTCACTTGGGTCTTATTAATCAAGAGAAACTATAATATATAGATATATAGATATATAAATATGTATATATATTGAAAATGTTGATGAATGACGGGTGAAATGTCGCTTTTAATGGTCGAATAACAAGGCATTGATGATGCGCCTCCTCTGGTGTCTTCTGAATGGAGATGTCACCTCGATCTGGGCCACTTGGATACGCCAAACCCATCTACACAATACATCCTTATGGTCAATTCGGCCCACACCTCGAACATCGTGGAGTTGGAAGAAAATTCTGAAATTACGACATCTCCTTCGACCCCTTATTCAGTTCCATATTGGGAATGGGGCAAGTATTCGTCTTTGGACAGACCCGTGGCTGTTCGAGTACCCTATGGCGGAACACTTCCCGCGTGGGCCAACGGTTATGGGCCTCCCTATTGATTCGAAATTGTGTGCAGTTATCAATGCTGATGGCTGGAATTGGCCAGCTCGGACCACGACAGAATTCTTGGAGATAGAGCCACACCTACCCACTGTCAGGCCACAAGAGGAAGACCGGATTACATGGATCGCTTCTGGGGATGGACGTTTCACGACACATTCGGCTAGGGCGAAGCTAAGGCAGGGCCGCCCACACGTCCCTTGGTATACGCTATTTGGCGGCCCAATATCCATCCCAAGACATGGATTCATCCTCTGGCTGGCGATAAGAGACAGACTGGCGACTAGAGATAAACCTTGGGTGGCGACTGCGGCGGGAAACACTACGTGCCTTTTATGTGACACTGGCACTGTGGAAACGACACACCATTTATTTTTTGAGTGCCCTTTTTCTCGGCAGTGCTTACGATCATTGCGTACTAAATTGCAGTTTCGATGGCGTACAGGGACTGGACGAATGGAGTACGATGGGCGGCCCGCAAATGGCGTGGCATACACTTAGCGTGGCTGGGGCCGCGGCATGCCATTGCCTCCTTGGTATACCACCTTTGGTCGGAACGAAAAAGGCGATGGCGTAAAGGGATTCGCCGACCACCTGCAAGCATTGTTATGGACATTGAGTCTATCCTTAGTGGGCGGCTTTCTACCCTCTCGCCGAAGTACCAGCTACAAGCGCAGGCTCTGCGCCGGGTGTGGCATATCGCCTGGCCGTATTAGGGAGTCCTCTCTTTCTCTTTCTCTTCATCACCTTTCGCTCAGGGATTCCGATTTTCCCCTAGTCTGTCTTCTTGGTGCAGGGTTTTTGACGTACGTGGGGACTTGCTTACCGATGTGGCGGAGTCCTGTGCTGGCCTGTTTCGCACGTCTTGGAAGGATTCAGGAGTCCCGACCATCTTTGCGGATGCATTAATTTGCATTTTCATCTCCGCCTGAAGCTTATCCATCGTGATTTGTCTTCTTCGTAGTGCGTTTGCGCTTGTGGCACTCTCCCTGGCTGCCCTGCTGGTGCCACAACTGGTACCAGAAACCTGAAAAGATGTTGGTTCGGACGCCTACTTCTGCCTCAGTAGTGACTTTATATATATCTTTGGCTTGGGTCTTGTTGGGATCCTGTAGGCTGTCTGGGTTGTCACGGGCTAGTGCTTTTTGGTCGATTGTATATTACCGCTTGGTGCATCATGAGCGATATCATGAATGCTGCTTTGTACTCCTGTTTTCTTAATATTAGTGACAATTCCCAAAAAAAAAATAAATTCTAAAACTCCTATAAGATCAGTTATGAGTAAAACTTAAGAATCTACGCTCTTCTAGCCCGTTTGAAACTTCACATGCTTAACACCTAATTAGATATGTTCGAGAAAGAATATAATCATATATCAAGTATACGAATTAAAAGTAAATCTTCACCTTTCCACTTTGAATTAATTAAGGTTTGAGCTTCGTTAATGAATCTTCTTTTCCTCTTATTTCTTGCGTTCGTTCTTTCTTCTTTATTTTCCCCAAACGAGAGTTTCTTTTTCTTTTGCATTGGATATCATTTCAGTCAAATGATTGTTTTATTTATATGCGTGTTAAAGGTCCACAGAGCTCATACATGTATCTTCCTTTATCATTAAGGGAAGTACCTCCTTCATTCATTGGTCACTAAGCTTTTGGATCTAAAGAAAGTTTTCTTGAGCCCAAAATATTATTCCAGCCCATACTTAATTCTCAAACTGGACATAATTTGTTTATTCGGCTCTTTATTTTTCCTATGTTTATTTAGTGCGTTCCCATTATCGGCCCACGTTGCTTCTTCAACATTTTACTCGGGTTGGAATCAACTTCTTTTCACTTGAATGTTATTTAGGCCCATTTCTTATTTGGACAGTTCTCCATTATGGGCCCGTACAAATACATTCCGGGAATATTTTATTATTTTAGTTTCCTCCGAATTTTATTTCATAATATTTCTTAGTAATTTTATTCCTAATATTTTCTTCGCTAATTATCTTGAAATCTCCTATCGTAATGCCGTTTTAAAATTTGGCAGGTTCTTTTGGACTGCCTTTTGTGCGTTGAGCATTCCCTCGTGTGCGTTTTCCACCTTCTTTTGTCATCTTTGCTTTTCGATTGTTCTTTACTCCCCCTCCTTTTCTCGTTTGAATATCCCTCCGAAGATTCGTGAACATCAGTGGAAGGCTTGAACGGAAGTCAAATGAAGAAAAGGGAATCGGAGAAGGCTCAAAGTGGATGACTAAAGGTTATGTCAAAGGATTGAAATTACATATGGCCGAGTGAGGAATATCCTAAGTGCCCTAATCATTTTCCGTACAATCTAACGCAAGGCGAGTATGAGGCCAAGAATCACTAGTTAAGACAAGCAATTGATGTGTGACTCGCTCAAAAAATAATCCAAAGAAAAAAATGAAAGGCTAGAATACTCACTTATATAAAGTGTTTTTTGCGGCTAGTGGAGCAAACTAATGACTTTTAGACACTAGAATGCGACTTAGATTCACAAAATTAAGCAATTAATCAGCGCATCTCAGGGAAATTTATTCGTGACTAGATCGAGCATCCTAAAGATATCGTCATTTCCCGAATATTATAGGTATATGTATAACATTTTTGGATTTTTATTATATATTATTATTATTAGTATTATATATTATTTTTATTTTTTTAATTTTCACGCAAGATATATCATATAAGTATAGACAAAGCATATGAAAGCACAAAAAATCAGGTAAAGCACATGTCCCGGGAGATTCAACATGCCTAATTTTTCGACACCGTTTTTCATCCAATGCCTTGGTGAAAATGTCGGCTAGTTGATATTCCGTGTTCACAAAGTACATGTCAATTGTGCCTTTTTCTACGCGATCTTTCATAAAACAATATCTTATGTCTATGTGAACAGGATTGCATGTAATAGCAATTGCACTTTGACTATCACTATATATGGGTATATAATTTAAATTGTATTCATATTCGCGAAGTCGAGTCCGCATCAAAAGCATTTGCAAACAGCAACTGGCGGGCGCAACGTATTCTGCTTCGGCCGTCGATGTTGAGACGCAATTCTGCTTCTTGGATGACCGGCAAACCAGCTTTTCGCCAAAAAGTTGAGCGCCACCGGATGTGCTTTTCCTATCCATTCGGCAACCTGCATAGTCCGCGGCAGTGTAGCCGATAAGTTTGAAATTCATAGGTTTGGGATACCAAAATCCTAAGGTAGAGGTGTGCCTGTGAGGTAGCGCAGGATCTGTTTGACCGCGAGCATGTGAGATTCTTTGGGATCGGCTTGAAAATGAGCGCAGAGACAAGTGGCAAACATGATATCCGGCCCACTCGAAGTGAGGTAGAGTAGAGATCCAATGATACTTCGGTATCGTGTGATGTCGACTGCTTTTCCGGAAGGACCAGCATCCAACTTACAACTCGTTGCCATGTGAGTGCTGAGAGGCTTGCTCTGATCTTGATGGAACTTCTTCAATAGGTCCTTGATATACTTTGATTGATTTGAATATTCCATCTTCGAGCTGCCTAACTTGGAGTCCTAGAAAGAACTGCATCTCTCCCATGTGGCTATTTCAAAACTTAGTCTCTATTACTCGCCAAATTTCTGACATAGCCAGGGATTGGTTGCGCCAAAGATGATGTCGTCTACATAGACGTGGACGACCATCAGATCCTTGTCTTGCCATTTGATGAAGATAGTCATATCGATGGTTCCTCGGATGAATCCAGACTTCACGGGAATTTCGCTCAAGACGTCGTACCAAGCACGTGGGGCTTGTTATTTCGTGTTCCCGATGACATAGGAAGGAAGCCCCTCCCCGAAATTCGAGGAAGTGCCCGCAGTTAAGGATTTCCCCGATGTGTTTTCGGGAGAATTACCGGGGTTACCGCCCGATAGGAAGATAGAATTTACCAACTAGTGCCTGGAGCGGCCCCAGTATCCAAGACTCCCTACCGCCTGGCGGCGACTGAGTTGAAGGAATTGAAAGAACAGCTAGAGGAGCTAATGCAAAAAGGATTCATCCAACCGAGCTTCTCTCCCTGGGGAGCGCTGGTGTTGTTCATAAGAAAGAAAGACGGATCCATGCGGTTGTGCATCGATTACAGGGAATTGAACAAGCGAACAATCAAGAACAAGTACCCACTCCCCAGAATAGATGATCTGTTTGACCAACTACAAGGCACAACCGTCTTCTCAAAGATAGATTTGCGATCGGGATATCATCAGTTAAAAATCCGGAAAGAATATATTCCGAAGAAGGACTTTAGTACCCGAGTCGTCCAATTTGTAAATCAAAAGTCATGCTCAAAATCGTGCAGGCTGCTAGTTTCGACCGATTCCACTCGGACAACAACCCTAAGTCAGAATCGAGAGATTTCGAGGTCAATAGACTTCGAATCGGGACTAACTTAAAACATATAAGTTCTAATAATTAAGTTACCTATTCATAGGAATTTGAATCAGAGTCTTCCGATTTGGTTTTGCTCAAATTCGTGCAGGCTGCCAGTTTCGGCCGGTTCCACTCGGACAGCCACACTAAGTCAGAATGGGACGAATTTTCGAGGTCAATGGACTTCGAATCGGGACTAACTTAAAACATAAAAGTTCTACCTAGTTAAGTTTTCTATTCAAAGAAATTTGAATCAGAGCCTTCCAATTTGTATATCGAAAGTAATGCTCAAAATAGTGCAAGCTGCAAGTTTCGGTCGATTCCACTCGGACAACAAACCTAAGTCAGAATCGGTCGAATTTTCGAGGTCAATAGACTTCGAATTAACTTAAAACATAAAAGAACATAATTAAGTTATCTATTCAAAAGAATTTGAATCAGATTTGTCCGATTTGTAAATCAAAAGTTATGCTCAAAATCGTGCAGGCCGCCAATTTCGGCTATTTCACTCGGACAGCAACCCTAAGTCAGAATCGGGCGATTACGAGGTCAACAGAATTCGAATCTGGACTAACTTAAAATATATAAGTTCTAATAATTAAGTTATCTATTCATAGGACTTTGAATCAGAGTCTTCCGATTTGGTTATGCTCAAAATCGTGCAGGCTGCCAGTTTCGGTCGATTCAACTCGGAGAGCAAACCTAAGTCAGAATCGGGCGAATTTTCGAGGTCAATGGACTTCGAATGAAAACATAAAAGTTGTACATTATTATGTTATCTCAAAAGAATTTGAATCAGAGTTTTCCGATTTGGTTATCCTCAAAATCGTGCAGGTCGCTAGTTTCGGCCGATTCCACTCGGACAGCCACCCTAAGTCAGAATGGGATGAATTTTCGAGGTCAATGGACTTCGAATCGGGACTAACTTAAAACATAAAAGTTCTAGCTAGTTAAGTTTTCTATTCAAAGTAATTTCAATCAGAGCCTTTCGATCTGTAAATCGAAAGTAATTCTCAAAATAGTGCAGGCTGCGAGTTTCGGCTGATTCCACTTGGACATAAGTCAGAATCGGGCGAATTTTCGAGGTCAATGGACGTCGGATTAACTTAAAACAAAAGTTGTACATGATTAAGTTATCTATTCAAATGAATTTGAATCAGAGTCGTCCGATTTGTAAGTCAAAAGTTATGCTCAAAATCGTGCAGGCTGCCTTCGACCGATTCCACTCGGACAGCAACCCTAAGTCAGAATCGAGAGATTTCGAGGTCAATAGACTTCGAATCGCGACTAACTTAAAACATATAAGTTCTAATAATTAAGTTAGCTATTCATAGGAATTTGAATCAGAGTCTTCCGATTTGGTTATGCTCAAATTCGTGCAGGCTGCCAGTTTCGGCCGATTCAACTCGGACAGCAAACCTAAGTCAGAATCGGTCGAATATTCGAGGTCAATAGACTTCGAATTAACTTAAAACATAAAAGATCTACAAAATAAAATTATCTATTCAAAATAATTTGAATCAGATTCGTCCGAGTAAATCAAAAGTTATGCTCAAAATCGTGCAGGCTGCCAATTTCCGGCGATTCCACTCGGACAGCAACCCTAAGTCAGAATCGGGAGATTTCGAGGTCAATAGACTTCGAATCGGGACTAACTTAAAACATATAAGTTATAATAATTAAGTTATCTATTCATAGTAATTTGAATCCGAGTCTTCCGATTTGGTTATGCTTAAATTCGTGCACGCTGCCAGTTTCGGCCGATTCCTCTCGGACAGCCACCCTAAGTTAGAAGGGACGAATTTTCGAGGTCAATGGACATCGAATCGGGACTAACTTAAAACATAAAAGTTCTACCTAGTTAAGTTTTCTATTCAAAGAAACTTGAATCAGAGCCTTCCAATTTGTATATCTAAAGTAATGCTCAAAATAGTGCAAGCTGCAAGTTTCGGTCGATTCCACTCGGACAGCAAACCTAAGTCAGAATCGGTCGAATTTTCGAGGTCAATAGACTTCGAATTAACTTAAAACATAAAAGAACATAATTAAGTTATCTATTCAAAAGAATTTGAATCAGATTTGTCCGATTTGTAAATCAAAAGTTATGCTCAAAATCATGCAGGCCGCCAATTTCGGCTATTTCACTCGGACAGCAACCCTAAGTCAGAATCGGGCGATTACGAGGTCAACAGAATTCGAATCTGGACTAACTTAAAATATATAAGTTCTAATAATTAAGTTATCTATTCATAGGACTTTGAATCAGAGTCTTCCGATTTGGTTATGCTCAAAATGGTGCAGGCTGCCAGTTTCGGTCGATTCAACTCGGAGAGCAAACCTAAGTCAGAATCGGGCGAATTTTCGAGGTCAATGGACTTCGAATGAAAACATAAAAGTTGTACATTATTATGTTATCTCAAAAGAATTTGAATCAGAGTTTTCCGATTTGGTTATCCTCAAAATCGTGCAGGTCGCTAGTTTCGGCCGATTCCACTCGGACAGCCACCCTAAGTCAGAATGGGATGAATTTTCGAGGTCAATGGACTTCGAATCGGGACTAACTTAAAACATAAAAGTTCTAGCTAGTTAAGTTTTCTATTCAAAGTAATTTCAATCAGAGCCTTTCGATCTGTAAATCGAAAGTAATTCTCAAAATAGTGCAGGCTGCGAGTTTCGGCTGATTCCACTTGGACATAAGTCAGAATCGGGCGAATTTTCGAGGTCAATGGACGTCGGATTAACTTAAAACAAAAGTTGTACATGATTAAGTTATCTATTCAAATGAATTTGAATCAGAGTCGTCCGATTTGTAAGTCAAAAGTTATGCTCAAAATCGTGCAGGCTGCCTTCGACCGATTCCACTCGGACAGCAACCCTAAGTCAGAATCGAGAGATTTCGAGGTCAATAGACTTCGAATCGCGACTAACTTAAAACATATAAGTTCTAATAATTAAGTTAGCTATTCATAGGAATTTGAATCAGAGTCTTCCGATTTGGTTATGCTCAAATTCGTGCAGGCTGCCAGTTTCGGCCGATTCAACTCGGACAGCAAACCTAAGTCAGAATCGGTCGAATATTCGAGGTCAATAGACTTCGAATTAACTTAAAACATAAAAGATCTACAAAATAAAATTATCTATTCAAAAGAATTTGAATCAGATTCGTCCGATTTGTAAATCAAAAGTTATGCTCAAAATCGTGGAGGCTGCCAATTTCGGGCGATTCCACTCGGACAGCAACCCTAAGTCAGAATTGGGAGATTTCGAGGTCAATAGACTTCGAACCGGGACTAATTTAAAACATATAAGTTATAATAATTAAGTTAGCTATTCATAGTAATTTGAATCCGAGTCTTCCGATTTGGTTATGCTTAAATTCGTGCAGGCTGCCAGTTTCGGCCGATTCCTCTCGGACAGCCACCCTAAGTCAGAAGGGACGAATTTTCGAGGTCAATGGACATCGAATCGGGACTAACTTAAAACATAAAAGTTCTACCTAGTTAAGTTTTCTATTTAAAGAAACTTGAATCAGAGCCTTCCAATTTGTATATCGAAAGTAATGCTCAAAATAGTGCAAGCTGCAAGTTTCGGTCGATTCCACTCGGACAGCAAACCTAAGTCAGAATCGGTCGAATTTTCGAGGTCAATAGACTTCGAATTAACTTAAAACATAAAAGAACATAATTAAGTTATCTATTCAAAAGAATTTGAATCAGATTTGTCCGATTTGTAAATCAAAAGTTATGCTCAAAATCGTGCAGGCCGCCAATTTCGGCTATTTCACACGGACAGCAACCCTAAGTCAGAATGGGACGAATTTTCGAGGTCAATGGACTTCGAATCGGGACTAACTTAAAACATAAAAGTTATAGCTAGTTAAGTTTTCTATTCGAAGTAATTTCAATCAGAGCCTTTCGATTTGTAAATCGAAAGTAATTCTCAAAATAGTGCAGGCTGCAAGTTTCGGCTGATTCCACTTGGACATAAGTCAGAATCGGGCGAATTTTCGAGGTCAATGGACGTCGGATTAACTTAAAACAAAAGTTGTACATGATTAAGTTATCTATTCAAATGAATTTGAATCAGAGTCGTCCGATTTGTAAGTCAAAAGTTATGCTCAAAATCGTGCAGGCTGCCTTCGACCGATTCCACTCGGACAGCAACCCTAAGTCAGAATCGAGAGATTTCGAGGTCAATAGACTTCGAATCGGGACTAACTTAAAACATATAAGTTCTAATAATTAAGTTAGCTATTCATAGGAATTTGAATCAGAGTCTTCCGATTTGGTTATGCTCAAATTCGTGCAGGCTGCCAGTTTCGGCCGATTCAACTCGGACAGCAAACCTAAGTCAGAATCGGTCGAATATTCGAGGTCAATAGACTTCGAATTAACTTAAAACATAAAAGATCTACAAAATAAAATTATCTATTCAAAAGAATTTGAATCAGATTCGTCCGATTTGTAAATCAAAAGTTATGCTCAAAATCGTGGAGGCTGCCAATTTCGGGCGATTCCACTCGGACAGCAACCCTAAGTCAGAATCGGGAGATTTCGAGGTCAATAGACTTCGTACCGGGACTAATTTAAAACATATAAGTTATAATAATTAAGTTAGCTATTCATAGTAATTTGAATCCGAGTCTTCCGATTTGGTTATGCTTAAATTCGTGCAGGGTGCCAGTTTCGGCCGATTCCTCTCGGACAGCCACCCTAAGTCAGAAGGGACGAATTTTCGAGGTCAATGGACTTCGAATCGGGACTAACTTAAAACAAAAAAGTTCTACCTAGTTAAGTTTTCTATTCAAAGAAATTTGAATCAGAGCCTTCCGATTTGTATATCGGAAGTAATGCTCAAAATAGTGCAGGCTGCAAGTTTCGGCCGATTCCACACGGACAGCAAGCCTAAGTCAGAATCGGCCGAATTTTCGAGGTCAATAGACTTCGAATTAAATTAAAACATAAAAGTTCTACATAATTAAGTTATCTGTTCAAAAGAATTTGAATCAGAGTCGTCCGATTTGTAAATCAAAAGTTACGCTCAAAATCGAGTAGGCTGCTAATTTCGGGCGATTCCACTCGGACAGCAAACCTAAGTCAGAATCGGGCGATTTCGAGGTCAATAGACTACGAATCGGGACTAACTTAAAACATATAAGTTCTAATAATTAAGTTAGCTATTCATGGGAATTTGAATCAGAGTCTTCCGATTTGGTTATGCTCAAAATCGTGCAGGATGCCAGTTTCGGCCGATTTAACTCGGACAACAAACCTAAGACAGAATCGGGCAAATTTTCGAGGTCAATGGACTTCGAATTAAGTGAAAACATAAAAGTTCTACATAATTAAGTTATCTATTCAAAAGAATTTGAATCAGAGTCTTCCGATTTGGTTATGCTCAAAATAGTGCAGGCCGCCAGTTTCGGCAGATTCAACTTAGACAGCCACCCTAAGTCAGAATCGGGAGATTTCGAGGTCAATAGACTTCGAATCGGGACTAACTTAAAACATATAAGTTCTAATAATTAAGTTCGCTATTCATAGGAATTTGAATCAGAGTATTCCGATTTGGTTATGCTCAAATTCGTGTAGGCTGCAAGTTTCGGTCGATTCCACTCGGACAGCAAACCTAAGTCAGAATCGGTCGAATTTTCGAGGTCAATAGACTTCGAATTAACTTAAAACATAAAAGTTCTACATAATTAAGTTATCTATTCAAAAGAATTTGAATTAGAGTCGTCTGATTTGTAAATCAAAAGTTATGCTCAAAATCTTGCAGGCTGCCAATTTCGGGCGATTCCACTCGGACAGCAACCCTAAGTCAGAATCGGGCAATTTCGAGGTCAATAGACTACGAATCGGGACTAACTTAAAACATATAAGTTCTAATTATTAAGTTAGCTATTCATGGGAATTTGAATCAGAGTCTTCCGATTTGGTTATGTTCAAAATCGTGCAGGCTGCTAGTTTCGGCCGATTCAACTCGGACAGCAAACCTAAGTCAGAATCGGGCAAATTTTCGAGGTCAATGGAATTCGAATTAAGTGAAAACATAAAATTTTGAGGGTTTTTGAATTCTCGGCATTTTTCATCGCGTTTTCGTCTGATCGTCGTTGTTTCCGGCCAATCTTGGCTGGCCGACGATCAACTGCTCTTTTTCCTTCAATCCGGTGGGCTGTTCTTGGACTGGCTCGGATGGCGGAGGATGTTTCTCCAAGGGTTATGGCGACAATGGAGGGTGATCCGAATCCGCTCGGCATGGCAGCGACGGACAAGGTGTCGACGCCAGTTCTGCCTGATTTGGATGCCCTTGCCGCGGCGTATCCTGAATTTGCGACGTGCTTTTATGGTCCCCAATTTCGCTCGTTGATGACCGCGGTTCATGGATCTACAGTGGCCGACTCGGATAAGGCGCGCGGACATGCCGGGGCTGGATCGCTGGCGGCCGTTTCTGATCGCTTGGGGGCGGCGGCTAGGGCACAGACGGGCCCTAATATGGAGGGGGTTCGGATTGGGCCTAGGGTTTCAACAGATTCCCCACCACGACGAGCTGGCATCTCAGTTCCGCTAAAAGGAATTCTTCGCAACCATAATGGGCATCAACAGTGGCGGCGACGGGGCACCCCACCGCCTCAACGTATGACGGCGCGTCGATTGGTGGACATGTCCCCGACGCAAACTATGGATCTGCTCGACGAGGGGATTCGTGGTAACGGCAGTGGATCGGCTGCTATGTTGGGAACGGTTGCGGGAAGGGAGTCGTCCTCGGTGGCTAGGGTTTTCCATGATGCTTTGATCACCATCACTGGTGATTCTTCCACGGTGGCGACGGGGCAGGAGAAGGATCAGACCTTCTTCACGTCGGCGGTGGCTCCGCCATCGTTCGCTGCGATTGTGCAAGGGAACGTCCCGGCGACTAGCGGTCCGAAGGGCAACAACCGTATGATGCTATCGTATATTCCCACAAAGGTGGTGGTGGACTCGGTTCCGGTGGTGGCACCATCGTGGGTGGTTGTGTCGAAAGGTTTAGCGAGATGGGACAACACTTTGGTCGGTTATTTCTATAAGAAACCCTACTTTCCGTTTGTCGAGCGTTTTGTTCGTTCTTCATGGAAGGGCTTGTTAGAGGTCCGGGCTACCTCACAGGGATTTTTCAAGTTTTGGTTTGAGTCGGACACGGCAATGTCGACAGCACTGGAGGGGGGCCCATGGCTGATGCAAGGCCAACCGTTACTTTTAGAAGTTCTCAGACCGGGTATGTCTCTCGAACGTCGGGAAGTTAGTGAACTCCCGCTATGGGTCAAGTTGTGGAATGTCCCGGGCGAGTTTTGGACCCAAGAAGGATTGAGTGAAGTGGCTAGTGCGGTGGGTCGGCCGCTATTTGCTGACGGGGTAACCGCCCGTGGTGATCGTATCGATTATGCGCGTGTATGTGTGATGAAAGCTCTTGATACACCGTTCCTGGACATGTTCTATCTTCGGATGCCTCGCCCGGTTGGCGGAACGGCGGGCGATGTTTCAGTACGAGTGGAGTATGAATGGTGGCCTTCGGAATGTGATGTTTGCGTGACTTGGGCACATGGGCCGGCCCAATGCCCTAAGACCGAGCAACGGCGGAACCCACAGCCGAGGGACCGTAGGCCAAACACGCCACTTGAGCCGCCCAAGGATACTCATCCTCCCCCAACCGCTACTAATGGTGGGGGGATTGGGGCCAGGCCTACAGCGAGTCGAAGGTCAAGGCGGAGTCGATCACGGGGCCATGGTAGTATAACGGGTTGGAAACAAGTGGGAGCAAAAGGGAAGGCAGTGATGGTCGATTCACAGTCGGCATCGCCACGCATGCACTTGGTCCCACGTGGGGGATCAGTGGGATCAGGGGAAACGTCTGCCTCGCATGGACCGCATCTACCAAAGAGCACGGCAGGTGCGACCCAATCTGATCATAACGCCTTCGCCATCCTACGGGAATTGGAGGATGATAGTACAGTGACACCTCTTACTATGGGCCCTAAAGCACATGCAGCCCACCAACTGCTTCGTTCATAATCTTCGGATCGTGGAATGTCCGTGGTCTTAACAGGCAAGACCACAGGAAGGCGGTGCGGGATTGGGTAGCACGAGCTGGATTGCGATTTGTTGGTCTTCTCGAGATGCGTGTTTCTGTTGCTAATGCTGCTCGGCTGTCTGAGGGGATTAGGCCACGATGGACGTGGTTTTTTTATTATGATGATGGGCCTGGCACCCGTATATGGGTGGGCTGGGACCCGTCTTGGCTTCGGGTCAATATTGTTGTGAAGTCTAGCCAGGCGATTCATTGTCAGGTTGAGCAGCTTGGTACGGATAAGACTGTTTTGTCTCTTTTGTTTATGGGAATTCTAGGCGTGAGGAGCGACGTTCTCTTTGGGAAGAGTTGATACATTTTTCAGCCGCACGCGTGGACGACGCATGGGTGGTGGCCGGGGATTTCAACACTATTTTGCATGTTGGTGAGGGTCGGGGGGGCGCACCGAACGCCCTCGATATGGCCGAGTTTTGGAATTGTTCAGGCGGATCTCTTATCTCTACCATCGATGGGCCAGGAATTCACTTGGTATAATCAGCAAAGGGCTCTGGCGGGTATCTGGCGCAGATTGGATCGCATGCTTGGGAATCCCCAATGGTTTGTCAGGCGACCGGACGTCTACTATCGATGCGACCTCCCGGCGACCTCAGATCACTCGCCACTTACCTTAGGTGCTGTAGCGCGCCAGCCAAGAGGCCCTAGTTTTCGTTTCGAGAACTTCCTTCTCAAGGAGCCGGCGTTCTTGGAGCAGGTCCGTCGGGTATGGGATTCCTCAGTAGAGGGATTTCCGATGTATGTGATGATGAACCGGCTGAAACGGCTAAAGCCTATCTTTAAACAGATGCGCCGTGCCAAAGGAGACTTAGCTGCTAATGTCTCGGAGGCTATGCATTTTCTGGGCATAGTGCAGGACTTCGCGGCGCGATATCCACTGGAGGGCTTATTTCACGACCTAGAGCGTCATTGTCGGATTCTATATGCACGCGCTGTCGAGGTGGAGCATACGACATTGTCACAACGAGCTAAGTTGGTGTGGCTCAAGGACGGTGACCAATGCTCATCATACTTTTTCAAGAGGGTTGCCATGCGTCGTGCGACCAACCGTATATTATCATTGCAGAGTGCTACTGGGGTTCTGCTGGAGACGCCTGATGCAGTGGAAGGAGAGCTGTTGAGTTTCTATCAAGTGGGCCAATCTTCGCGTAACTCTCCTGTTCTTATGGCCGAGGTGCAGGGGTCCATAAAGCACACGCTTTCCCCAGCGGCGGCTTTAGATATGGTCCGGCCAGTCGAGGCGATTGAGGTACGTCAGGCGCTTTTCTCTATGGGGGATGAGAAGGCGCCGGGTCCGGATGGGTACACAGCTGCTTTCTTCAAAGCGGCGTGGAATATCCTGGGAAATGATTTTACTACTGCAATTCAGGATTTCTTCGTTACTGGACGCCTCCTGAAGGGCCTCAATAGTACTCTTATCACACTGATCCCTAAGAGCCAATCGCCGAGGCGACCCACAGACTTCCGGCCGATTTCATGCTGCAATGTCCTCTATAAGGTCATTTCGGCGAACAGGCTTAAGCATTCATTAAGCACGCTGGTCCATAACTCCCAGACGGCGTTTATCCTGGGACGAAGGATAAGCGACAACATACTTATGGCTCAGGAGTTATGTCTTGGCTATGCGAGCAACGACCGCCCGCCTAGGGCCATGTTCAAGGTGGTCTAGCCAAAGCCTATGATAAGGTTGAGTGGAGTTTTTTGCTTGCAACACTTCAGGCCATGGGTTTTCATCCTACATATATAGAGTGGATTCGGACATGCATGACGACTACGACTTTCTCCATTAATATTAATGGACGAGCGGCAGGTTTCTTTGCTGGTAAGAGGGGAATTCGTCAGGGCGACCCCATTTCCCCATATCTCTTTACTTTGGTAATGGAAGTCTTGCATGGCCTAGTTGAGGAGCGCATACAGGCGGAGCCGAGGTTCCGTTATCACTGGCGATGTGACGCGAATTCACTTCATATGTTGGCTTTTGTGGATGACCTACTGCTTTTCTGCCATGCTGATGCTGTCTCTGTGGGAGTCCTCAAGGATGCGTTGACATCTTTCTCCGCTCTCTCAGGTCTCTATCCGAACCCGAATAAGAGTGAGATGTACCTATCACGACGGGTGGAGTGTTTGAAACCACAGCTACATTCCATAATGGGTTTCCAAGATGGCCGATTACCTGTCGCTACTTGGGGGTTGCCCTGATTTCTTCACGCCTGACGATTGGCGATTGTGCCCCGCTCCTACAGCGCGTTGATGCACGTTTGGGGTCATGGCTGAATCAGTCCTTATCGTATGCGAGAAGAGTTCAATTGATCACTTTTGTTTTGCAGGCCTTGCATGTCTATTGGTCGGGGGTATTCCTTTTGCCAAAAGGTGTTGTGCGTGCTTTGGAATCAAGATTTCGGCGCTTCTTGTGTGGGGGGGGGGGTCCTTCGGCCAAGGTTGCAAGGGATGATATATGCCTCCCAGTCTCTGAAGGGGGTTTGGGCATTCGTTCGATTGCTACGGATAATCGGTCCTTATTGCTTCAGCTGTTATGGAGAGTAATTACACGGCCTCCGGCCTCTATTTGGGTGGACTGGCTATATCGCACGCATTTGCATGTAAAATCACTATGGGCGGTTCCTATCACAGCCAACGCTTCCTGGAGCTGGAGGAAGTTGCTGCAGTTGAGGTCAGTGATCCTCCCACTTATCTCCTTTAGGATTGGTGATGGATCGACGATATGGCTATGGGAGGACCCGTGGATTCAGGCTACGCCGCTGCTAGCTCGGTACCCTCGAGGCCCGATTGCTTTGGGGATTCCTGTGGGGACCCGACTGAGCGCTATCATTGATATGCATGGGTGGAATTGGCCAGGCAGGTCGGCGGTCGAGTACATTGAATTCAGTCGTCACCACCTCCCTGCGATTGACACGAGCGGCTGTGACCGGGTTTGGTGGAATGGGGCTACGGACGGCCGCCCATCGGCATGCTTAATCAGAGAAGCGCTACGCCTCCGAAGGCAGCCGGTCCATTGGGCGACTCTAATTGGGGGTCCGCTACGTGTCCCCAGGCATGAGTTTATGCTGAGTATCCGCGATCGACTGTCGACAAGAGATAAGCCATGGGTGGCTCAGAGAGCGGGGTCGCCTGCTTGCGTGCTTTGTGACGTTCTACGGTACGAGACGATTCAGCACTTATCCTTTGATTGTGGGTTCTCCGGGCAGTGTTTGCGCCTACTAAGGCGCCGTATTCGATGGACGTGGCCTTATAGGGACTGGCGTGAGGAATCTTGTGGGCTTCTAGGAGATTGCGTGGAACTCACCTACTATCGGCGGCCTATCGTCATGTCTTCGCTTCCCTGATTTACCATATTTGGCAGGCACGAAACAGGCGTTGTAAGGAAGGGATTGTCACGACTCCTGATCGGCTGGTTGCGACCGTGCTAGTCTTAGTATGCGTGAGGCTTAGCGGCACCTCGGCTAAGTATGACCTTCAAAAGGCTGCCATATGACGCCTTTGGCGTGTAGCATGGTAGACCTTTGCATTTAGTTTTCTGGTTTTTCCTAGTTGGTTGTTTATCTAGTAGCCTGTTACTGGTTGCACTGTGAGTTGTGACGCTCACTCATTCTTGTACATTTACCCACCTATATATACACACGGGAATTATTCCAAAAAAAAAACATAAAAGTTCTACATAATTAAGTTATCTATTCAAAATAATTTGAATCAGAGTCTTCCGATTTGGTTATGCTCAAAATCGTGCATGCCGCCAGTTTCGGCCGATTCCACTCAGACAGCCACCCTAAGTCAGAATGGGACGAATTTTCAAGGTCAATGGACTTCGAATCGGGACTAACTTAAAGCATAAAAGTTCTAGCTAGTTAAGTTTTCTATTCAAAGTAATTTGAATCAGAGCCTTCCGATTTGTAAATCGAAAGTAATTCTCTGTTGGAACTATTTAATTGTATTCAATTAATATAGTTGTCTTAGTCTTGTTATGCAAATTAGTAGTCTTGTGCTAAATTGTAATTAGTCATTTTGTAGGACTACTTGTGTAAATATACCACGAGGTGGTATATATAAGTGAACTCCTTAGGAAGTAAGGAGTGGGTTGTACAAGGGAATTCAGATCGAAAAATAGAATTGAAAATTTAGAGAGAAGATTTTCGCCTCCCTTGAGTGCTCAACGTTGCTTCTCTCCCAAGCTTTCTTCGTAAGCAAATCTCAATCGTAAGCTCTCAAATTTCTTAGACTTGCTATTCAATTCTTAGTAATTCGATCTAGGTTAGATATTAGGGGTCATAACAATTGGTATCAGAGCTGAGCGTGTTAGGATTTGAATTAATTTTATTAAATTTCGAATCTGAAAAAGCTGAAAAAAAATTCGCGAGTTACTGTTCATCGCGAGTTACTATTCACGCGCGACTGTTCATCGCTGATTTTCAATCTGATTTTTCTTAATTCGACTTGTTTTGATGTTAGCGAGGTTCGTTCTGTGTTTCTAATTGATCTGAGCTTGTTTTCGTTCGATCGAACCACAAATTTTAGCGAATTTTGAATATTTGATTGAAAATTGTTCTTCGAGTTCTTAATCTGATTTTTCAAAAACTGGACTGATTTTTGCTTTGATTGTGTTGAATTGAGTGTTATTCTTGTCAATTTCGTGATTTCGATCGATTACCCGGACTTTGGTAGACTGATTTGCTGTTTTCGCTCGGATTTGTGATAATTTGTGTTCTTCGTGTTCTTCGTAAAATTCATCTAAATTCTGAAAAATTTGACATATTTTGCTGTTTTCTGGTTTGACTCTGTGTTAGAATTGTTATTCTATGATTTTCGATCAATAACTCATGCTTAATCTGTAGTATTAATTGTTTTGGGTTGAATTCTGATTTTACATAATGTTTCGTAAGCTTCAGTGAAGTTGTTTCTTTTTGCAACTGAAAACTGATCGAGAAAGTATTGGGAGCGAAAACAATGGGCGAATAAAATACTAGTCGAAACTAATGGTCGAAAATAGTACTCGAAATAGTTAACCGATCGCAAATATAATGCAATCGAGAAAGGCACCGAGAAAGTCTGATTGCATATGCAAACTTGAAATAGCAATCATTACACAATCAATTCAGTCATCATCGCAATCATTACATATCATTGTCAATTTGCAAATTGGTATTGTTAGATAAACATAGCAATCATTTGTTATATTGCATGTTCATAAAAGAAAAATCGATCGAAAAACATTTCTCTCTGATTGCTCAATAGCTAGCACTTGGTCAAAATTCCATTCTAAAGCTTTGAAAGTCAAACTAAGTCATCAAAAATCATTTCACTGTAAGTAAACAATCGAAAATAAAAGGGGGACAGCTCATGAAATTTATTTTGCTCACTCCCTCCACTAATCATGTACACGTGCATCACTACCACACTTGTCATCATTGCACCTAATCATTAGTCATCATTCCATCACTATAAAAATCATATTTTGGTTTGCTCTTATCGCAAAACTTCCTTCCAGTTTTTAGGATCGAAACCTTTCAGTTCCTTTTCATTACTTTATCTCATCAATAATTAAAAAAAACACGATCGAAAAAAATTAAAAAACATTGAAAAAAATTGTGAGCGCGAAACTAACACTGAAAAACAGTACTCAAATAACGATTGAAAACAGTAACCCAACGTAAAACTTAACAACCGAAAATTATATCACACGGAAATCTCTTTATCTCTTGGCACATTATAGAAAAAGCTTTTGGTAAATACTATTCAATTTTTAAATCAAACTTTATACACCAAAATCTTTTCGAAACTGAAATTTTAAAAGCCAAATATTTAATAAGTATTAAAAAAAAATCCAAATCACAAAACACGTCAACGATCAAAATATCCAACCAAAAAAAAAATTAGAAGAAAACTAAAATGGATCAAGATTTAAAAGACTTCGAACAACAATTAAAGTTAATTACAAAAATGCTAAGTAAACAGGTGTCAAAGACTAAGTCCTCATCCAATTCGGAGAACAAAGAAAAGAATTCTAGACTTAACCCAAAGGAGAGCTACGACTTGATGGCCTATCACGAAGATAAATCAAACCATCTAGCTCTCATGGCTCGAGTTGAGGATACCTCTGAAGCGAGCTTGTCGAAGCGAACGAGCAATGAAGAGGCAGACACGTCTTCTTTGGAGGTAGTTATTTCTAACTCTACATTGTTTAACATGTTAGAATCGTTACAAACTAGGTATGCTAACATGAAAAATGAGCAGAAAAGTACAGAAGAGTTAGAGGAAAAATTATCTAAATCTGAGGAGAAAATAGCTAGTCTCGAATTAGAACTTAGAAGCTATGCGAAAATAGATGAACTAACTAGGAGCTTGAAAATTAGTGAGACTAAGACGCCACAATTAGAGACGCATAGCTCAAAAATTAAGGAATTAAAAGTCAGGCTAGAAAGTAACTACAATTGTTTGGTTAGGAACCTGGACGAGAAAGCTAGCCTCAATTGTATATTAACAAATGCCAACTCTATGATCACTAGTCTAGAATCTCAATTTGAAAATTCTAATGCTAAGATTGCTGAACTGACCAAGAGTTTAAATGCCTGTGAAATCGAAAAGAGCACTGCTCAAATGCTTTCTTAGGTGAAGAACGTAAGAAGCTATATTCTAAGATTAACAATTTAGAAAATCTTCTTGCGACTTGTAAGATCGATGAAGCAAAATCTCGTCATTATGAAAATTCTTCTTCCGTCGATATACCTCCTATTCTTAAGAAATAGAGGATTTATATTCTACATTAGAAACTGAAAGAAAGAATTTTGAAGCGGAAAAAAATGCGCTTTTATTGGAAACATCTAATCTCAAAGCTTCCTCTCAAGAAAAGTTAATCTTTGAGCAGGTTAAGAAAGAGAAAGAGGCTTTGAGCACCAATAAATCAAATACTCCAATTTCTAAAGCCGTTACTTCTACATGTTCGTTAAAGCCTATCAATTTTAGAAGTACAAACTTTGAAAGTGGCTCTTCCTCCATCAAGCAAAATTTCACGAAAATATTTCAAGTCCTAGCGCAGAAACTTCATCGTGTGCTTCAAATGATTCTACTAATTTTTCATTTGAAAAGCATAGACTTGAAAATAATTTTCGAAATTCTTATTCTCATGTGAAAAATGTGCATTCTCCACGTAGGAATTACGACAGTTCTACTTTACATGCTTATCACACTATTTGCTCGTATTCTTACATAAAGTATCCAGTCAATATTCGTTCCGAAAAGCATTTATTACGACTAGGTACCGAGAAGACCTTTACAAGTACACATTCTAGGAGCACATATTCACATGCTAGAATTACTTATCCGTGTAAAATCAAGCAAAAATGGATTCCTAAGTCGGATATCAAGTCACAAAGCCCTGGTCAAATATGGACTCCTAAGACTACATCTTCGACCAACTTAGGCTCACAATCTAATTTTACACGATTTACGACTAACTCGTTTTCTGCTAATAAGGGAGGGGAGGACCCATACGACAATGGGTACCAAAGTCCCGATAGTTTTGCATATTTCCCTCATGTATGGAATTCGACGTAGTGGCTCCACGTACATGATAAAGGGATGAGGCGTGAGCTACTACAACTAAGCTTCAATGAGGTATATTTCAAATTTACACATGCATATGGGTTTCGTCAAAAATAAATATACATATTTCCTTTCAAAACTTTTCCAATGATACATTTTAGATATGCATTTCATCTCTTTAAATGGTTTTAAAATTTTCAAATGCATATTATGAACGGAAACGATAAATATCATTTTCGATTAATACTTGCAAATGAGCTTTAATTGAGGGGGAGCTACTCATTATTTTAATGAGGAGCAACCTTTATATTTTTAAGGAAGCACAAATTTTTAATTCTTGAGGGGGAGAAAACTTATAATGAGCGATTTAAGGGAACGAGATTCTTAATATTCGTCAAGCTAACTACGCAAATTTCTAGGGGGAGAAAATTTATTTTCGAAGCATTGTTTTTGGGGAGATATAAATATAATACTATTATATGTACATATATATATACATATACATACATCCAAAATTTGGCCAGGGCAAGGGGCGGTGGAATATCTTGAAAGTAGCCGGCTACTTCCTTCTGTGGTTCGTGGAGTTCAGGATGGCATACTATGGACGGGGTCGCCGGACGGATCTATGACAGCGGCTTTGGCTCGTGAAGCCATGCGCATCAGGAGGCCACCTGTGGATTGGGCGGTTTTGTTTGGAGGGCCGTTGAAGGTCCCAAGGCACGCGTTTATTCTATACTTGGGATTGCAGGATCGTCTCGCGACTAGGGACAAACCGTGGATTGCTCAGAGGGCGGGGACTCCAGCGTGTGTCCTCTGCGAGGAGCTGCACTACGAGACTGCTCATCATCTCTTTTTTGACTGTCCCTTCTCACGCCAGTGTCTTCGTCTATTAAGGCGTCGAACTCGATGGTTATGGCCTTATCGGGATTGGCATATGGCCATTCGGTGGGCGGCGGCCCGCTGGCGAGGGAAGCATCTTCTCCATGCAGCATATCGACATATTCTAGCATCCCTCGTCTACCATATTTGGCAGGCAAGGAACAGGCGCTGGAAGGAGGGGATCATCATTACCCCACAGAGGCTGGTGGGCTGTGTTCTTGCCTTGGCTACCATGCGTATTAGTGGCACGTCCGCCAAGTATGACCTTCACCGGGCGGCTATACGCCGAATATGGCGAGTGGCTTGGTAGGACTGGTTTTTTATTGGTTTATTAGTTTATTGGTTTATTGGTTGGTGGGGTTTGGTTGATTGGTTATTCCTTTCTTGTGGGTTCCCAGTAGTCTGTTACTGGTTTTGCGGAGTATTTCTCCTGCTCATCTGTACATACACTTCCACTTTATATACGGGACATTATACCAAAAAAAATACATATATCCAAAAGAAAAAAAGGGAAATATGAAAAAAAGTGAGATATGAAAAAAAAAGAAGAAAAAAAGGGGAAATATGAAAAAAGTGAGATATAAAAAAAAAGAAGAAAAAAAGGAAATATGAAAAAAAGGAGATAAAAGAAAAAGAAAAAAAAAAGGAAAGTACATTATTGACTCATATTATTTATATGCTTTCACCTTGTTGTTTCCCCAAGATTGTGTAGCTACACAGTTCAGTTCGTGAGCTCAATCTTTACTTTTTTTTTCTTCTCAATTGTTGGTGATGATCGAAAAAAAAACAAAAAAAAAAACAAAAAAAAACAAAGGAAAAGAAAAAAACAAAAAAAAAAACAAAAAAAAACAAAGGAAAAGAAAAAACAAAAAAACAAGACAAAAAAAACAACGGAAAAGAAAAAAAAACAAAGGAAAAGGAAAAAAAAGAAAACAATAAAAAAAGAAAAACAAAAAAGAAAAAGATAAAAAAAAATCAAAAAAAAAATCTAATTTTTTCGATATGCTTCTCGCATTTATTCTCCCACATCCAAAGATGGACGTACCACGAAGAATCTCGAGCTTTCAAACGGACACAACTCGGAAATGGGAGATATTGAACTAAGTGGTATTCCTCCCCGTACCACGCTTTTATTGATTCACTCGCGTCTAGTGTGTCCTCACTCCCCAAAATTTTCAAATTTTTAGGACACATACACTTTTTAATACACCTAATCTTTGTGATTACGTTAAAACTTCCGTAGACATGTTTTTTTTAAAAGACATGCTTCAAGGATTGGAAGGAAGTCCGACCGTTGCAACATCAAAGCATCAACGGTTTCGGCCATCTTCTATGAGCTTTGCTCCTAGTTGATGTCAACGGGACGCCTATGGGGCCCCGGTACTCTTTTCGACGGATTGCCTTTGTGGCTCCGTCCGATTATTACCCTCACCGACCTTTTGGTATTGTCCTTACCTACCTCGAAATTAACATGCCGACATCGTTCACACGATTCGCCATAAGGGGGAGAAGGGGTTATGCATACACAATCGGTCGGTCCACCCACCAAATTCCGCCTCGCGCACCACTCTGAAACCGGGCTCTCTCACAACGCCACATTCAAAGGAAGCTCGGTACAACTTAAAAAAAAATCAAAGAAAGAGACGGCCTACCTTCTTCTAGAACTAGAGACGCTTCTTCGAGGCCGAACCAGAAAATTTCCATTCGGAGAAGACGAATCTGGCGAAACGGAGAAGATGGCTAAACCCCGAGCCCTCTCCTCGACTCTCTCATGCCCCTGCTTCCGGAAGAAGAAGCAAGGACTGAGGACCGAATGACACGGGACTCAAGCATCATCAAGGACCGAAGTTGTCAACCGTGTCCATCTCTCCAAACCTCACATCGGACTCCCCGATCTCAACACAAGGTTGACCCAAATAGGGGGAGTTTCGAGTTCGTGTGCTTTCAACGGGAGAAATGGAACGCGGACTTTCTAAATCCGGTAAGAATACTTCGTACATCTTACGGCATTTAGGAGAAGAACTTCAAAGGAAGATTCGAAGTAAAAGAGGATGCCTAGAAGACCAGGTGAGCTTGAAGATATTCTAAAGAGGAGATTTCGAGGAGTCCATTTGCAAAACGAAGACAACCCCTGCTATATTGGAAATTGAATACAAAGGGGGAGATTGTTGGAACTATTTAATTGTATTCAATTAATATAGTTGTCTTAGTCTTGGTAGTCTTGTGCTAAATTGTAATTAGTCATTTTGTAGGAAGCAAGGAGTGGGTTGTACAAGGGAATTCAGATCGAAAAATAGAATTGAAAATTTAGAGAGAAGATTTCGCCTCCCTTGAGTGCTCTCAACGTTGCTTCTCTCCCAAGCTTTCTTCGTAAGCAAATCACAATCGTAAGCTCTCAAATTTCTTAGATTTGCTATTCAATTCTTAGTAATTCGATCTAGGTTGGATATTAGGGGTCCTAACATTCTCAAACTAGTGCAGACTGCAAGTTTCGGCCTATTCCACTCGGACATAAGTCAGAATCAGGCGAATTTTCGAGGTCAATGGACTTCGGATTAACTTAAAACAAAAGTTCTACTAATTAAGTTATCTATTCAAAAGAATTTGAATCAGAGTCGTCCGATTTGTAAATCAAAAGTTATGCTCAAAATCGTGCAGGCTGCCAGTTTCGACCGATTCCACTCGGACAGCAACCCTAAGTCAGAATCGAGAGATTTTGAGGTCAATAGACTTCGAATCGGGACTAACCTAAAACATATAAGTTCTAATAATTAATTTAGCTATTCATAGGAATTTGAATCAGAGTCTTCCGATTTGGTTATGCTCAAATTCGTGCAGGCTGCCAGTTTCGGCCGATTCACTCGGACAGCCACCCTAAGTCAGAATGGGACGAATTTTCGAGGTCAATAAACTTCGAATCGGGACTAACTTAAAACATAAAAGTTCTACCTAGTGAAGTTTTCTATTCAAAGAAATTTTAATCAGAGCCTTCCGATTTGTATATCGAAAGTAAAGCACAAAATAGTGCAGGCTGCAAGTTTCGGCCGATTCCACTCGGACAACAAACCTAAGTCAGAATCGGTCAAATTTTCGAGGTCAATAGACTTCGAATTAACTTAAAACATAAAAGTTATAGATAATTAAGTTATCTATTCAAAAGAATTTGAATCAGAGTCGTCCGATTTGTAAATCAAAAGTTATGCTCAAAATCGTGCAGGCTGCCAATTTCGGGCGATTCCACTGGTACAACAATCCTAAGTCAGAATCAGGCGATTTCGAGGTAAATAGACTACGAATCGGGACTAACTTAAAACATATAAGTTCTAATAATTAAGTTAGCTATTCATGGAAATTTGAATCAGAGTCTTCCGATTTGGTTATGCTCAAATTCGTGTAGGCTGCCAGTTTCGGCCGATTCAACTCGGACAGCAAACCTAAGTCAGAATTGGGCGAATTTTCGAGGTCAATGGACTTCGAATTAAGTGAAAACATAAAAAATTTCTACATAATTAAGTTACCTATTCAAAAGAATTTGAATCAGAGTCTTCCGATTTGGTTATACTCAAAATCGTGCAGGCCGCCAGTTTCGGCCGATTCCACTCGGACAGCCACCCTAAGTCAGAATAGGACAAATTTTCGAGGTCAATGGACTTCGAATCGGGACTAACTTAAAGCATAAAAGTACTAGCTATTTAAGTTTGCTATTCAAAGTAATTTGAATCAGAGCCTTCTGATTTGTAAATCAAAATTAATTCTCAAAATAGTGCAGGCTGCAGTTTCGGCCGATTCCACTCGGACATAAGTCAGAATCGGGCTAATTTTCGAGGTCAATGGACTTCGGATTAAATTAAAACAAAAGTTATACATAATTAAGTTATATATTCAAAAGAATTTGAATCAGAGTCGTCCGTTTTGTAAATCAAAAGTTATGCTCAAAATCGTGCAGGTTGCCAATTTCGATCGATTCCACTCGGACAGCAACCCTAAGTCAGAATCGAGAGATTTCAAGGTCAATAGACTTCGAATCGGGACTAACTTAGAACATATAAGTTCTAATAATTAAGTTAGCTATTCATAGGAATTTGAATCAGAGTCTTCCGATTTGGTTATGCTCAAATTCGTGCAGGCTGCCAGTTTCGACCGATTCCACTCGGACAGCCACCCTAAGTCAGAATTGGACGAATTTTCGAGGACAATGGACTTCGAATCGGGACTAACTTAAAACATAAAAGTTCTACCTAGTTAAGTTTTCTATTCAAAGAAACTTGAATCAGAGCCTTCCGATTTGTATGTCGAAAGTAATGCTCAAAATAGTGCAGGCTGCAAGTTTCGGCCGATTCCACTCGGACAACAAACCTAAGTCAGAATCGGTCGAATTTTCGAGGTCAATAGACTTCCAATAAACTTGAAACATAAAAGTTCTACATAATTAAGTTATCTATTCAAAAGAATTTGAATCAGAGTCGTCCGATTTGTAAAGTTATGCTCAAAATCGTGCAGGCTGCCCATTTCGGGCGATTCCACTCGGACAGCAAACCTAAGTCAGAATCGGGCGATTTCGAGGTCAATAGACTACGAATCGGGACTAACCTAAAACATATAAGTTCTAATAATTAAGTTAGCTATTCATGGGAATTTGAATCAGAGCCTTCTGTTGGTCCCGATTGCACCAAACAAGGAATCAAAGAGGCTTTGATGGAATGAAAAAGGGAGAGGTTCTCACCTTCAAGTGTGTGTATTGTGTGAAAAATAGGATAAGCCTTTTTAATCTTTGATTCACTTTGAAAAGTGTGTTGGTAAAACCTTATATACCACATTAACCCTAGGTATATTAAGGCCCAAACACTAAATATTAACTAATTACATTCTAGTCCAAAGCCCTAGCTAAAGGATAATTACAAAATTAATCCCAAGACTTAAACTAATGACACAATCTATTAAATATCCTAACAATCTCCCCCTTTGTGTCAATTGTTGGGAGTCTTGGATCTTGGGCGTAGCGGTGGTGGATCAGCGAGTGTGTGTTTCGCGAAGTCCTAGCTTGAACTCAAAGGCACGGAGATTCCTTCGAAGCACGATTCGATCAGCTATGGCATCAATAAACTTCGCGAACTTGGAGCGGCAGTGTGGGTCTTCTTCCGAAAGTATGCGGCAAATTCTCATGAGCTTGTCTTGGATGATGGTGAGTGTTCCATCCGAGAATTTTGACACTTCGGAGCAGCGCAGTAGCCTCATCTTTCCCTTGTAGTTCGAGTAGGCGACCGATGGATCATCTCCGTCGATCACATCGCCCTCTCGGTAGTCGTCCGCGTTCTTGAAAGATGGGCGAGTCAGGTTCACCTTCTTCAGGTTGTGCTCTACCGCCATCTGCAGATCGTGGGTGGCGTAGAATCTGACTTGTCGGAGCATGTGGCGCTTGAGAGCCACATAACCCATGGTGACCGGTTCAGCCCGTACGAGATGTCCCGAACTTCTGAGGACGAGTCTGAACTGCTTCATGGATTCCAGCATGTTGTACAGATCACCTAAGCGCAGAAATTTGAAGTCCGCCTCGCTTACTTCACAGCAGCTCTCGTCCTGCCTCATCACCGTGAACACTGGATAGTGAACACATCCTTTCGACTCTTGGCGAAGGTCAGTGACTTTGCAGATGGGGGCCCGATTCATTTCCAGAGCGATGTTTTCTTCATCGGACAGCGTCCTCTTTGTGCACTTGTGGCAAAGAAGGCTCCATCGATAGAGCTTCTTCTTTTCCTCGCTCCAATTTTGAATGTTCATCAGCTCATATTCGTTGAAGGTCGTGATGATTTGCTCTTTGCGCCGCTAGATCCTCTTCCTGATCTCTTCTTGAAATGGCGCGGTGATCTTCTTATTTTCCCACGGTGCTTCTGGTATATCCGCCGTGGGCACATCCGGTTGAGCAGCAGGAGCCTCAGCTTGCTGCGCTTGAAATTGTCGGATGTTCTCGAGCTCGGCAGGTTCAGCGTCGTACTCCTCTCTGTTCTCGTTGTCTGCAGTGTTGATTAGCGTGAGCGAGGCTTCCTTTAGCAGACATCGAGCATTTTCCACCAACTTCCTGGCTGCTACTGCATCGGCGGGTGTGTACAGCCATTCATCGTTAAAGATGTAGGCCTCGATCTCGTTCTGTGCGCAGTAGACGTCCTCGGAAGCCACGTTGGAATCGGTATTGAGAGGGGTATGGCTGTGTGGTGGCGAGGGTGTTGCGTCGGAGGAGTTTGAGGATTGTGGGGATGGTTGTGGTGGAGATTCTAGTGGTTCGGATGAGGTGATGGTTTTGGCTAGGATGATTTGGGCGTCGGTTGGTGTAGATGTTGTGGTGTCCTCTAACGTCGATGTGGTAGTTAGAGGTTCCGAGACGGTGGGTGGAGAAGGTGTGGTGGTGGTCTCTATCGCCGATGTGACGATTAGAGTTTCGGAGACGGTAGTAGGTGGTGTGGGTGATTTGGCTAATGACTCGGGGTTAATGGGATGGGATTTTTGGCTAGTGGGGTGTGAGGTTTCTGTTGCGGGCGTTGTTTCAGGTGCAGAGGAGGAAGGCGACGTCGATTGCACGAGTCCTTGTGATTGTGAGCCTTGTTGCCTCTCCCCCTCGCGGCGATCTTGATCATCATCTTGATCGTCGCGCCTGATCCCGCTAGACTCGCCTTGAGTGCGGCATGTCATGGGTTGAGTTATTATTTTCTTCATTTGCTGTTCCTCCTCGTCGAGTTCCGTCATTGACTCGAATCTTGCTCGTAGGAGGTAGAAGAGCTCCTTTGCGGAAATTGAGGAGAGAACAGCTTCAGCGTCCACATTTTGAGTTGGTGGTGGCGTCTCCGGGGCCACACCTTTGCCTTTGTCGATGGTGGACGCATCGAGACGCGCGTAGACTTTATCGAGGATAGACGCCTCAAGAGTCTTTGCAAACTCTTGAAGACGAGTCTCTAACGCGGTCTCAGTCACGAACTGGGGTAAGTTTAACAAGTTGGAATCACGAAGAAATCCAACTGTCACCGAATCGGAGAAGATAGCCAATCGGCCGCCCGTTTGCACAGGACGGGAAACGACGGGGTCACTCTGACTTTCCGTTGGCATCATCGATGAGACTGACTCAAGCGAATGATGGCCTAGGCTCACGGTTGTTGTGATGTTGGCCGTGATAGGTCTTCCGCTCTCAGTCACAGAGACATCACCGAGCGTTCCGACAGAATCACGAAGACTCTGTAGTGCGGTAAAAGGTGTATGTGTCCTAGAAACGTAAGAAATTATGGGGAGTGAGGGCACTATACTCGATGTGCATGAAGAGGATGCAGTCTGAGGCGAGGGACTGCTTGTTTCAATATCGACTATCTCCAAGTGGGATGTCGATGGCATACGTGGCTCCTCGTGGAATGAAATATCTTCCTGTAGAGAGGAAGATAAGTGGATTGGTGGGGTCGTTTGCGTGGTTGAGCCAGATGCCACGTCTTCTACTCGGGAGGTGAACACATCACCTCCTGTACCTATTTGTTCGGCTCGGCTTATCTGTGGGTGAGGAGGTCGGTCGTGTTTTTGTTTCGATCGACGCTCCGTGGGGCGGCTTACGTCATCCTCACGCGACCGTTTTTTCGGAACGCGGGTGGAAGAGGATGCGGCGCGACTCGATGACTTTTTGGAAGTAGTGGTGGGGTTTTGGCTAGTCCCTGGGTTAGGAGCAGTGGGGTTGATCTACTCCGTAGGGACAATGGATAGAGGTCGGGGGCTTTCGCGGAATGTGGCGGTTGAGGCGCGATATTCACGGACGTGCGGATTTGTCGGGTCTGCGTAGGCGAGAACGTCGTCTGGAATGATCATTGCGTGTCGATCTTTCGCCGGAGTGTTTTTCTTGGCGAACTTCTCGACAATAGGGATGATGAAGTGTTCAGTTGCCGGGCGGGTGCGAATGTTGGTGGAGAACAGGCGGAAATGTTTGATGAGAGTTGGGAGCCACCGCATGTAGGGTACGAAGCGGTTCGTGACTCCCTTGGCGACTTCCCGATCTCGACGTTGAATCATGGAGACGAGATCCATCCATATGATGTCGGCGTAGTTGTACTTGTGATTGTGGGCGATGCCGGTTAGGATGGTGAGGATTTGGTGGTTCCCACGGTCCTGGCCGGCATGCTTCCCTGACATGCATTTGTTCACCAGTAGGTACAGTGTTCGCCAGGGTTGTGGTAGGTTGCGAGTAGTGACTTCACTGAGAACGAGTGGGCCTTTCTTCTTCGTGTTCTCAGGTTGATAGCTAATCTGTCGATGTCTTCGATGAGCTGTTAGTGAGTTGGTAGTGAGTCGTATGGTGAATAGATAGGTAGTTGAAGCACTTCTTGGACAGTCTTGCGAGTGAGGACCACAGTTTCTTGATCGATTTGGGCGGACAATGTTTTAGCAAGGTGGAGTGGTCCAGCAATCTGTATTGTGTGCCAGAACTGCTGGAGGTAGACTTGTGCTTCTGGCTCGCCATGAGTGAGAGCGTGTCGGAGGGGATGTCCTTTGAGGATCTCTATGATAATGGGGGCATCACACCGGAAATTGTCTAAGTCCACCATGTGGTTGTTCAGTATCAGGGCAGCCCATTGATTTGTTGGGAAGACCTGCTCGATTGGTGGAACATAGGTTAGCGTATTAAGCTCGATGCGAGCGATGTCCCTTTGTATTGCGGCAGCCTCAAGCGCTTCAAGTGCTTCTTGGTTTGTGTTAGTCATGTCTGTGTACGACAGAAATTGAAGCATAATTAGTGCTGACTAAATTTCAAGAAGAAGGATTATAGGTAAGTTATGGGTAAGATAAATAAAATGAAGCAAAAAAGAAAGAAATGTCCAATATCGTAAATTTAAAAGTAAAGTTAAAACTCAAGCTAAGTAAGAGTCCTTTTTTAGATAAATTCGTTAAGATTGAATGATGGTCATGTGATGGCGAGTTTCGACAATTTAGGAATTCATACGAAATTTTTCCTATACTTAGAAAATTTCCGCATGTGATGAGAAAATTCGCTAAGTATAACACATAGTCATGTCGAGAAAATTTTCGCATTTTGTGTAAAATTTCGCATGTAATGGAAAATTTCGCAGATTATAACACGTAGACATGTCGAGAAAGTTTTCGCATATTGTTTAAAATTTCGTATGCAGGGAAAATTTTCGCAAGTTAAGAAGTCTCGCAAGTTTGTCCAAAATTTTCGCATGCAATGAGAAATTTCCCTGATTATCACACAAAGCCATGTCGAGAGAACATTTTCGCAGATTGAGTAAAATTTCGCAAGTATGGAAAATTTTCGCAAGTTAAGAAATCTCGCAAGTTGTCCAAATTTTTCGCATGTAATGAGAAAATTCGCTAATTATCATACATAGACAAGTCGAGAGACATTTTCGCATATATCAAGGAAATTTCGCACTCAGTCTATCCATGAATTTTTGCATATAAGGAAAAGTTTCGCAAGTCATGAAATTTCAAAGGATATCCAAAAATTTCTCGGTTGAAATATTTTCTCAAAAGATATTAAGATTTTTCGCAAGCAGGGAAATTTTTCGCAAGTTATATGAAAGTTTCGCGGAGGGAAAAAAGCTTTGTGGATTGAGAAATTTTTTGGTTCACTGTGGTTGCGAAATAGTGAAGATGCGAAAAGATGTAATATGACGTGAGGTGTATGAAATTTCGCGGGGTATAACTTCACTGTTGCGGAGAAAAAAAAATTTAACGTAAGGAAAACAAATTTCTCGGATGAAAGCTTTCGCGGGACTTCAGCCAATGTAGCAGCGAAAATTTTATAGCGCAAGAAATTTCTCGGATAAAAATTTTCGCGGGACCATAGTCACTGTAGCAGCGAAAATTTAACGCAAGAAATTTCTCGGATAAAAACTTTCGCGGAAACTCACTCACTGTAGCAGCGAAAATCCATCGTTTGGAGTATTTTCTCCGAAAAAATTTTCTCGGCGAAGAACACTGTGTGAAAAACGTACGAAACGACTCAATGATTTTTGCCTTAGACCTATTTAAATCTTAACCAAAATGCAATAATCTGGACTCAATCGACTCGAAATTGGATGGGCAATACAGATTTGGGGTTTTTAAACTCCAAAAACCTAACATGCATCCGATTTTAAGCCGAGAAGAAAAAAAATTAATTTTAACCTAAAAAATTTAACAAAACGGGGCAAAAACTGGATTAAACGAACAGAAATGGGTTTATTTTGGATGTATTCATACCGAAAAGCTGATTTTGACGACGGAGAACGCAGAAAAATGGATTTTGAAGGCAGATTTGAGGACGACGACGACGCGATGTGTTGAGAAATTTTCGAAGAAGTAGGTTGCGAAACTTTTGAATTTTTTCTAGGGTATAGAATTTGTAAGTGAAGAAGAGTTAAGTGATTTGGGGTTTTGTGACTGTTCATGCGAGAATTATAGTAAATGGGCCGAAATTCGTGGGTTTGGTCAAAATTGAGTCCTGAGCAGAATTTCGCGGGCTTGGTCAAAATTGAGTCCAATTAGAGTTCAATTGGTCCAATTTTGACCCAGAAGAAGTAGGTTGCGAAACTTTTGAATTTTTTCTCGGGTATAGAATTTGTAAGATTGTGAAGAAGAGTTAAGTGATTTGGGGTTTTGTGACTGTTCATGCGAGAATTATAGTAAATGGGCCGAAATTCGTGGGTTTGGTCAAAATTGAGTCCTGAGCAGAATTTCGCGGGCTTGGTCAAAATTGAGTCCAATTAGAGTTCAATTGGTCCAATTTTGACCCAGAAGAAGTAGGTTGCGAAACTTTTGAATTTTTTCTCGGGTATAGAATTTGTAAGATTGTGAAGAAGAGTTAAGTGATTTGGGGTTTTGTGACTGTTCATGCGAGAATTATAGTAAATGGGCCGAAATTCGTGGGTTTGGTCAAAATTGAGTCCTGAGCAGAATTTCGCGGGCTTGGTCAAAGTTGAGTCCAATTAGAGTTCAATTGGTCCAATTTTGACCCAGTTTGACCAAAAATTTAAATTAAGTTTCACCTTTTTTTTTTTAAATTGGCATAATCAGAAACTCCCCCTTAATCTAAACTCCCTTTTTAGAAAAGAAAAGAGATAAAAAATCAGAAACTCCCCCTTAATCGAAAACTCCCCTTTAAGAGACATAATTCAGAAGACACATAGAAAATGGAGTGAAGTGGAAAAGGAAATATGTACACTTTATCAAAGTTCATGTAGGGTCGATTGATCACAACTGAATATTCAACATGCCCAACATAGTCACTAGGTGTTGGAATCGTTTGACATCCAACGGTTTTCTGAAAATGTCGGCCAGTTGATCTTCAGTTGTGACGTAGTGCTATTCAATCGTCCCTTATTCGACATGTTCTTTGATGAAGTGGTGACGAATATCTATGTGTTTCGTTCTCGAGTGATGTACCGGATTACTCGTCATCGCAATCGCACTCTTTGAGTCACAATAAATGGGAAACATGAAAATTAAAATCTCGTAGTTGGGTTCTCATTCACAAAAGCTGTGAACAACAACTAGCGGCGGCGACATATTCTGCCTCCGTCGACGATGTTGAGACACAGTTTTGTTTTCGAGAAGACCAACTCACGAGTTTACCGCCCAAGAAGTGTGCAGCTCCAGAGGTGCTTTTTCTATCCATCTTGCATCCTGCATAATCCGAGTCAGAGAATCCAACCAGTTTGAAGTCCGATCGAGTGGGGTACCACAAACCCAGATTGGGTGTTCCTTTGAAATAGCGGAGAATCCTTTTGACAGCAGTGAGATGGGATTCCTTAGGTGTAGCCTGGAAACGAGAGCAGATTCCTGTCGAGAGAACGATATCCGGTCGACTAGCAGTGAGGTACAGAAGAGATCCTATTATCCCACGATAGACGGTTTGGTCAACGGGAGCACCAGATGGGTCCGCGTCGGGTCGGCCAGAGGAAGACATAGGTGTAGCAGCAGTCTTAGCATCCTTCATTCCATATTTCTCGAAGATGTCATTGATGTATTTGGACTGGTTGATGAAGATTCCGTCGGGGAGTTGCTTTACTTGAAGACCAAGAAAGAAATTCAGCTCGCCCATCATACTCATTTCAAACTTCTCTTTCATCAATTCTGCAAACTCTTCACATAGTTGTGGTTTAGTCGATCGAAAAATGATGTCATCGACATATATCTCCACAATCATGATGTCCGGGCCACTCCGCTTGGTGAAGAGAGTTGTATCCAGAGATCCTTTCTTGAACGCAGACTGAACAAGAAAGTCTGAAAGGACGTCCTACCAAGCTCGGGGAGCCTGTTTTAGTCCGTAGAGGGCCTTGTAGAGTCGATATACGTGATGAGGAAACTCTTCGCTCAAGAACCCTTCCGATTGATCAACGTACACTTCTTCTTTGAGAAATCCATTCAGAAATGCAGTCTTCACGTCCATTTGGTAAACTTTAAAGTTCTTGTGAGCAGCAAAGGCAAGAAAAATTCGTATTGCTTCGATCCTGGCGACGGGGGCGAAAGTTTCATCGTAGTCGATGCCTTCTTGTTGGTTGTACCCCTTAGCCACAAGTCTTGCTTTATTGCGGATGACAACACCGTCTTCATCCTTTTTGTTCTTGAAGATCCACTTCGTGCCGATAATGGATCTGTTGTGAGGGCGTGGTACGAGTTCCCAGACTTGTAAACGTTCAAACTGATTTATTTCCTCCTGCATAGCAATCAGCCAATCAGGATCGTTGAGAGCTTCAGCTACTCGTGATGGTTCGGCTTGACTGAGATAGCAAGCGAACAGACTTTCATTCATCGTAGCTGAACGCGTCGAAACACCGGATGTGGGATCCCCAATAATCTGATCCGTAGGATGAGAGCGAGCCCAAAGTGGTACATTGGTCTGTGAGGAGCTAGCCGCATTTGTATCGATTGGAGGTTCATTAGATTGGGGTCCGGTGTCCGAAGAAGAGATCTCAACCGTAGTAGATTGAGACGGTTCAGCATCAGGATCAGCAATGTTCCCAGGGTTGAGTAAAATGTCGTCTTCGTTGAGATTGAGATCATCCAAGTTTGGCGGGATGACATCATCGCTGATAGCTGGTGGTGTAGGTGGGGTGGGTGCAGCGGTAGTTTGAGTGGTGGCGACGGGAGTCTTGGGGACTGGATAGAAGTACTCGAAGAGTAGATCGAGATCCAGTTCACCAGAATTGCCCTCAGATGAGGAAGTTCCCGTCGTTGAAGGTTGACCTTTTGTCAACGGCTGTAGAAGACCTGGTTCTGGACTGATATGAGCAGAAGCCATGAGGTCGCCTTCGCTTTCGTCAAATGTGACATTTGTGCTCTCTATTACTGATCGTTCCTCCCTAAGATAGACTCTGTATGCCTTCGAGTTCAGCGAATATCCAACAAAGATTCCTTCAAGTGCTTTTGGATCAAGCTTCCCAAGATGTTGGCGATCATTGGCCACAAAACATCGGCAACCGAAGACCCTTAGATAAGATATATCTGGGATACGACGGTTATTCAGCATCTCGTATGGGGTGCGGTTGAATCTCTTGTGGATGGAAGCCCGGTTCTGCGTGTAACAGGCCGTTTGAATAGCTTCGCCCCAAAGAGAGTGAGGAAGTCCGGATTGGATGAGGAGAGTCCTAGCTGCTTCAACTAGTGTCCTATTCTTACGCTCAACGACACCATTCTGTTCTGGTGTCTTCACAGCTGAGAACTGCTGGGTGATGCCCTGAGTAGCATAGAAATCACTGAGCTTCTTGTTCTTAAACTCAGTTCCATTGTCAGTTCTGATAATCCGAACCTTCTGTTGATGAAGAGTTTGGGACGTAACAACAAACTCGATGATTAAATCAGGAACTTCATCCTTTGTGCGAACGAGTTTCGTCCATGTATAGCGTGAGAAGTCGTCGACAATCACAAGAATATACCGTCTTCCTCCGAGTGTAGCCGTAGGCATTGGGCCACATAGATCCATGTGTAAGAGCTCAAGGATGAGCTTAGAGGACGGTGTTTCCTTAGAGATGTGTGATGTTCGCTTCATCTTCCCCAATTCACAGGCAGAGCAGAGGTGTTCCTTATGATATGACAGTTGGGGTAGACCGTTGACGAGTTTATTCTGACGCAGTTTGTTGATAGTCTTGAAATTGAGGTGTGAAAGACGCTGGTGCCATAGATCGTTCAACTTGGGTGCAGCACGGGAGAGAAGGCAATTGGTCGAGAGGTCGTAAGATTGAGTACGTAGAGGTGAGATGTGCGTGTTCCAGAAAGAAGAGGTTGTCCCGAGGCATCGATAATGCTGCAGATGTCAGATTCGAAGAGAACCTTGTATCCTTTGTCGCAGAAGCGGCCAATGCTGAAAAGATTGTAGCTCAAACCCTCGACGTAAGAGATGCCCTTAATCGTCAGTTTGTCATGGACGGGATCACCAGTTCCGAGAATTGGCGCCATTTGACTGTTTTCGAAGGAGACCCTTCCGAGATAGCGCTCGGAGAAGTTGCTTAACAGCTCTTTGTTCCCCGTCATGTGTGTGGAGCAACCCGAGTCTAGATACCACACATGACAGACCTGCAATCATCAGCAAACGTTGGGTCCCCGTTTACGGACGGGACCTTCTTGTGATACAAGTAAAATTTTCATGCGCTTAACGGGAAATGTAGGGTCTAAATCAGGTTGTTTGAGGAGGTGGGATTATGGTTTTTCTAACCCATATTTGCCTAACTTGCGCTTGCATATACGTTGTCTTATTCGTGAATTGACGTGAAGGTTTTGGTTGTTGTTGTCGCCTTTTGGTTTTAGTCGTCTTTTGCTTGCGAGCAGTAGGTGACTTTGTATTCAGCGTTGGATGGCGTGTTGCGTGTTCGTGTTGCGAGCAGTAGGTGACTTTTGGTCGGAGTTTTGCGTGTTCGTGTGCCTCATATTCATGAAAGCGTGGAAGAATAAAGTCATTGCAGCAACACATAGACATTAGTTTGGCAAAGGAAAGATACGTTCTGGTAACATAATTATCTACGTCCTTAAGATGTTGGGATTCAGTACATAGGTTGGAAAGACAAATATAGGATGGTCTTTTCTTTTTGTCATCGAAGAGCGGGTCCTCCTTTATTTCAAATGAACTTCCTTCCGGAGACGTCGAACACACATTCCCTGTATCCATAGGAATACGAGAGTTAGTGTTTGAACAAGTTTTAGCTTCAGGAGTCATCTCCGCCGTCCTCTCACATTTACATGTTTGAGAATCGGGTACTTGACTCGATGTAGAGGGATTGTTCGTATTGTGAAATTGTTCTAGTGTAAAGATTTTGCTAAGTAGTTCATCTCGCTCCTTTGCAAAGGCCTTCCGTTCTAATTCTAGTGTTCGTTCTAGTTCTGCTATGAGCAGAAGTTTCTTTGGGATGTAGGTGCGAGAGAGCGCATCTTGGAAAGCAACTTCCTGTTCTTTGGTTGGGAGTAAGGTTTCGACATCCTCCGAGAGTGAAGGTATCTTAGTCTTATCACTAGCATTCAATTCTGTGTAGTCATACGCGATTTCCGCCCAATGAATGTTCTGTACTCTTTTTTCTTCCGAGATGACTGCGGAGGATGATCTCACAAATGGCCTAAGTTGCGAGGGAGCACCATTTCTTGTTTGCAGGAACGTAGTGTTACACATGTTATACCTTTTAACTGTTAGCGGTGTTGGATTGCAATTGCTGGCCAGGCCGATTCCCCCCGGGCGTTGTAGAATTCTGTTTCAACTGGTTGGTTCAATAGGCATAAGATGCGTGCGCTTTTGTTTCTAAGGTGAAGTTGCTCTTCAAGTTCCTTCACCTTTCGGTACAGCCTAACTCTTTCCTTTGTAAGTAGTTCATATTGGGATGCAGTTAGGAGACGAGACGTTTCGCATGAACTGATGGCCAGTGTGGTTTCCTTCACCTTATTCTCACTTTGCTTATTCTTGCTTTGCAGACGTTTGACTAACGCTTCAGAGGCCATTAGACGTTCGTTTGCACAAGCGAGCTCTTCTACTTTTAAACTAAGTAATGTATAGTTGTTTTCAAATTTTAGCTTAAGTTCTTCATACTCCCTAGCGTCTACGGTGGGTTTCTTAATGGTGTGACGGTGATTGAACACATCATCAAGTTGCGAAATCAGTACCTCAGACTCGGCGTTGGTAGGAGTCTTAGCTGTGTTCTCATCGGTGTTGCCCATCTCCTCGTCCTCGTCATGTTCGACCAGCCTTGCCATGCAGCAATCTTCATCCTGAGGCTCCTCGTCTTCTGAAGTGTCGTTCACCCATTCGGCTTCTTCGGTAAGTAGAACTTTCCCACTTTCCCATTCGGCTCAGAAAAATTCTTGGAATAGACTTTCTCGGGTATAGAATTTCTCAGATTTTGAAAGTGAGCAGTTGAGAAAAGATGAAGTTACACAGAGGTAATTTCGCGGTTTAGATCATTCTCGGAATGAAATTTCTCGTATATAAAGTTTCTCGGATTTTGAAAATAGGCCGTTGCGAAAAAAAATGCAGTGAAAGTGAAATTTTCGCGGTTCTAGGTAACTTCTCGGAATCAAACTTCGCAGATGTGAAAATTTCGCGGGCTTGAACGATTAAGCAAAAATTTTCGCGGTCAAGAACGACCTTTCACTGTTCCATTGCTATCATGCGTTTTGCCAGAAAATCGTCCAGTTCTTGCTCAAATCTCAATCAAAATCGCTCAAACTTGATCCTAAACTTCAGAAATTTTTCCCTAAACACATAATCGACCGATTTGTGGGCTAAAAACAACAAAAAACAGATCAAATCGACAAAAACAGAGAATGGCCGAGATGTCCTTTTCTGAAGAATTTTTGCTTCGATCTTGCTCAAAAATCGTTAAAACTGATCCAAAAGTGTTCTAAAAACATTTTAGGCATAGAATCGATCTGGGGGAAAGTTTTAAACACAAAAACGAAGCATTAAAACCCCAAAACGAGTTCAAAATGCCCGAAACTGATTTTTGCCCAAAGCACCTTTGATCTTTCTCGGAATCGAACGAAATTGGATTCAAATCAATGCAGATCGATCCACGTTCGCTCTGATACCACTTGTTGCTCCCGATTGCACCAAACAAGGAATCAAAGAGGCTTTGGTGGAATGAAAAAGGGAGAGGTTCTCACCTTCAAGTGTGTGTATTGTGTGAAAAATAGGATAAGCCTTTTTAATCTTTGATTCACTTTGAAAAGTGTGTTGGTAAAACCTTATATACCACATTAACCCTAGGTATATTAAGGCCCAGACACTAAATATTAACTAATTACATTCTAGTCCAAAGCCCTAGTTAAAGGATAATTACAAAATTAATCCCAAGACTTAAACTATTGACACAATCTATTAAATATCCTAACACCTTCCGATTTGGTTATGCTCAAAAGCGTGCAGGCTGCAGTTTCGGCCGATTAAACTCGGACAGCAAACTTAAGTCTGAATCGGGCGAATTTTCGAGGTCAATGGACTTCGAATTAAGTGAAAACATAAAAGTTCTACATAGTTAAGTTATCTATTCAAAAGAATTTGAATCAGAGTCTTCCGATTTGGTTATGCTCAAAATCGTGCAGGCCGCCAGTTTCGGCCGATTCCACTCGGACAGCCACCCTAAGTCAGAATGGGACGAATCGAATCGGGACTAACTTAAAGCATAAAAGTACTAGCTAGTTAAGTTTGCTATTCAAAGTAATTTGAATCAGAGCCTTCCGATTTGTAAATCGAAAGTAATTCTCAAAATAGTGCAGGCTGCAAGTTTCGGCCGCTTCCACTCGGACATTAGTCAGAATCGGACGAATTTTCGAGGTCAATGGACTTCGAATTAACTTAAAACAAAAGTTCTACATAATTAAGTTATATATTCAAAAGAATTTGAATCAGAGTCGTTCGATTTGTAAATCAAAAGTTATGCTCAAAATCGTGCAGGCTGCCAGTTTCGACCGATTCCACTCGGACAGCAACCCTAAGTACGAATCGAGAGATTTCGAGGTCAATAGACTTCAAATCGGGACTAACTTAAAATATATAAGTTCTAATAATTAAGTTAGCTATTCATAGGAATTTGAATCAGAGTCTTCCGATTTGGTTATGCTCAAATTCGTGCAGGCTGCCAGTTTCGGCCGATTCCACTCGGACAGCCACCCTAAGTCAGAATGGGATGAATTTTCGAGGTCAATGGACTTCGAATCGAGACTAACTTAAAACATAAAAGTTCTAACTAGTTACGTTTTTTATTCAATGAAATTTGAATCAGAGCCTTTCGATTTGTATATCGAAAGTAATGCTCAAAATAGTGCAGGCTGCAAGTTTCGGCCGATTCCACTCGGACAGCAAACCTAAGTCAGAATCTGTCGAATTTTCGAGGTAAATAGACTTCTGTCAGGACCCGACGTCCCGCCCTCGCATTACGTTCTACTCTAAGCGTCTAGCGCTCGTTAATGTGTAAAAGCGTAAAAATACGGATAAAATTTTTCATTTTAAAATTGCGTGCGGAAATTATACATACAAGTCAAAAGAATTTTATACAGTTCATCCTGATCGTGTCTACAAAATACAAATGTGTGTGTGTGTGTGCGTAGCAAAAGCTCCCTATGCGCCCGGCCTTCACAGGTCGTCATCCATACACACACTCCCACCTCAAAAGCAGCCGGATAGCTTCAAAAGATCGGCCTCGCATAAGGGTCGGATCACGTACCGTGATCGTCAGTACCTACAACACGTAACATAAATATTGAGCCACCGAGGCTCAGTAAGCAGAAATTATGCATGTATGCACGTGTCCTAACGATCGACAATCCACGTCGTCGTTTTCTAATGCTATTACTATTTTTCTCATACTCTTACTCTTTTTCCTGACTCATACTCTTTTCTTATACTCTTAATTCGTACGGGCCCTCGGCTTTCTATCCCGCTATGCGCCATATCATAGAGATCTCAAGTGTGGAGGTTCACACACTAGAAGGTCACCCGAAGGAATCTTCCCTTTCTCAGTGTGGCCTCCACGCGGGTACTTCACACTGGTAGCCAACACCGAGGCCACTGGCCTCGGAGGTCACCCGAAGGCATCTTCCCTCCGGGTAGTGTTTTACACGCTAGTAGGTCACCCGAAGGAATCTTCCCTTTCTCAGCGTGTGCCCCGGGCCGCATCCTCCAGGTTGTACTTCCCGCATACGGGGTATTCCCCAGCCTCTTATTCAGGCCTTAGAGTAGCCTCTTATTCAGGCCTTAGCGTAGCCTCTTATTCAGGCCTTAAAGGCTGCATAGGGGAAGCCGTGACTCTTCATTTGAGTCGACACAAACGCCAATATCGGCGAGTATACATCGCACACCGGCGATCTTATGCACGCTCTTACCTCACTCACGTACTACACATGCGTGCAAGTGCTCATGCTATGCTCATGTACATATGCACTTCATGCCATCATGCATATAAATAAATCATATCATACGTACACATTTCATACAAAATACACGAGCACGTAATTCACATAATTGGACGTAGGCAAGTTACGTGTCGTAGTTGAATTTCTACTTACTTGTCGTCCAAGCTAATCTAGCGGACTGCCCCATGAATCTCCTAATGTACGACCTTTTAAAATAAAAGGGTTAATTTGTTAGGCTTAATTCACCAAAATAGTTAATTCTGTCTTATTACTTATTCGGACTCGTATTAATTTCTTAGACTCCAAGTTAATTGATTTGCCTTGTTATGCTTCTTAAGTGAGTTGATTCCTTATGTTTACACCAAGTTGCAACCCTTAAGAAATTCCTATCCTATTGCATTTCAATTCTAAGCTCGGCGAAAGTCATAAATTCCTAGGGTTTCGCCTAATGAAATTGTACAATTAAGGTTCCTCAATTTCCTAGTTTCGATCAATCATCATGTACATTTGAGGGTCACTTTCAAGAAATTGTGTGGAATTGGTATTAGGTTTCGATCGATTGAGCTTATTCATAAGAGTTTCGCTCGATTCAATTTCATCAAATTGAATTCCCTAAACCCTAGTTTCGATCGATTTGAACATGTTAGGATGAGTTTCGATCGTCGATTGCATGTACATGGAGGGGGTTTCGCCGAGTTTTGCTTCGATCGAAACTCTCTCAATTAACTAGTTTCGCCGAGTGATTTCATGGATTTGGTATGGAGTTTCGATCGATACCCATGTATTGAAATGAGTTTCGATCGAAACTCATGACTTGCTTAGTTTACTATTAAAAATTGAATTGATCGAAACTTAATTCATTGCTTCCATGTGTCCACCCTAAATTCAATTGTCCACTTTCGATCACCTTGAGTTTCGCCGAGGTATTTCATCATCATGACCTCCCTTTAGTTTCGATCGAAACTTGGCATGGGAAAGTATCACTTTCGAGCAATTGCATGGATTTGGTACAAGGTTTCGATCGATACTTAGGTAGTGAAAATGAGTTTCGGTCGAAACTCATGTCTTATTAAATTTACCATCTTGCAATTATTTAATCGGACTTAGATCTATTCGAATGTCGTCCGAAACTCTAGAATTAATTCCCTACTCTTGATCGAAAGTCCATTGGCTAATAGCATTCAATCGAAACCCTAATTTACTATTCACTTTCGATCGAAACTACTTTCTTCCCAAATTACTCATCGAAACTTCTGCATTTCATCCCTTCTTGTTGCCTAAATCGTGTGCTTCCTCTTACAACAGATTATCTAAGTTCACAGTTGCATATGAAATAACTCCTAACACTGATTTATTAAATCGGGACTCTATTACGGGCTTATATTCTGCATTTAGGGCTTCTTCGAAATTTTCCTCAACTACTTGCCATTAATGCCATTAATACTTCCAACTATAGCTAGGGTACGAAATTTAAAAGCTTGAGGGGGATATTTTTACTTACCAACTTCGAATTCCTTAGCTAGTTGTGGAAATCCTTGGTTCAAATTTTGTATCGGCTCCTTCCTTTTTCTCCTCCTCTTGACTTTCGTTAGTTTTTAAGTGGGTTATGGAGTGTTCTAGTGTTGGATATTTTCCTTGGCTTATGCAGGGTAAGGCATAGGGTAGACGTGGGTTTTCCCTTGAATTAGGGAATTATGTCTCCTATTTTGGGTCTCTCCCATAATTGGGCCAAATTTTTGGTTTCTAGCCCAATAATAATTAAGCCCTTTGCACACAATCATTAGTTGTTTTCTTCGCTTGTCATTACAGAAATTTCCCTTGGCGCTTAATCGCACGCGATCCTTATATAAATCATGCGCGTGAAATTCATACGTTCACATAAGCATACATCGTAGACGAAATTAATGTAAAATCCCATAAGTCATACACGTAATTTATTGGCCGACCTAACTAGCGGGAACCGGGGTTCTACATCCTCCCCCCCTTAAGGAGGATTTCGCCCCCGAAATCAGCCCGTGTGAAACAGCTCGGGGTAACGAATTCTCATTTCGTCCTCCCGTTCCCATGTGGCTTCTTCCGTGGATTGGTTCCGCCACAGTACTTTCACTAAGGGTATATTCTTATTCCTAAGCTTCTTAGTCTCGTACATCAATATTTCCACCGGAGTCTCCTCGTAACTCAGATCCGGCTTCAATTGCTGATGTAGGGACTCGTTTCCTAGCACGTGATTCGGGTCGGCTATGTATTTCCGCAGTGTTGAGACGTGGAACACGTCATGCACTTGCGATAATGAGGCTGGCAGTTCTAATTGGTAGGCCACCTCGCCAACCCTCTTTAGTATCCTAAATGGACCGATATATCTAGGGCTTAGCTTTCCTTTCTTTCCGAACCTTTTCACACCCTTCATTGGCGATACTTTTACAAACACCATATCGCCTTCTTCAAATTCCAGCGGTCGACATCTTCGGTCAGCATAGCTCTTCTGTCGACTCTGTGCCGTTCGCATTCTTTCTCGTATGGTGGTAATAGCTTCCGTCATTTCTCGTACGATGTCGGGACCTAACATTGCTCGTTCGCCAACTTCGTCCCAATGTACTGGGGATCTGCACCTACGCCCATATAGCGCTTCGTACGGTGCCATCCCAATGGTGACGTGGTAGCTGTTGTTGTACGAGAACTCGATCAATGGGAGGTACTTACTCCAATTTCCTTTGAAATCGAGTATGCATGCTCGCAGCATGTCCTCCAATGTCTGTATCGTTCTCTCGGATTGACCATCCGTCTGCGGATGGTAGGCGGTACTAAAAGATAGCTTCGTTCCCATCGCCTTTTGCAAGCTCGTCCAGAATTTCGATAGAAATCTGGAGTCGCGATCCGAGACTATCGATGATGGAACGCCGTGCAGTCGCACTATCTCTTGGATATAGAGCTCCGCGTATCGTTCCATGGAATACGTCGTACTTATTGGTAGGAAATGGGCAGACTTGGTTAGTCGATCGACGATCACCCAAATCGCGTCGTGCCCTTTCGCATTCCTAGGCAGTCCTACTACGAAGTCCATGGTAATGTTATCCCATTTCCATTCCGGAATGGGTAACGGTTGTAGGGTTCCCGCCGGCCTTTGATGCTCGGCCTTGATCTGTTGGCACGTCAGGCACTGACTCACGAAGGTCGCGATGTCCTTTTTCATGCCTGGCCACCAGTAGTTTTCCTTGAGGTCTTTGTACATCTTCGTCGCTCCTGGATGTACCGAGTACGCCGTAGCGTGTGCTTCCGTCATTATTAGCCGTCGTAGTTCGGCGTCGTCTGGCACATACAACCGGTTCTTGAAGTATAATCGTTCATCTTCCCGTATCATAAGGTCTCCAGTGGGTTGTTCCGGTTGTGCCTCCTTAATCTTCGCATACAACTCGTCTGCTCCTTGCGCTGTCTTGATCTGCTCCAACAGTGTCGGTTGCAAAGTTAAAGCCGCTAGCTGTGCCTCAACTTCGCCTAACCGTACTACTTCTACTTCCAGCAGTTGCAGTTCTGCACTCACTGCTTTTCGGCTTAAGGCATCGGCTACTATGTTCGCCTTGCCTGGGTGGTAGTTGATTACACAGTCGTAATCCTTAACTAACTCTAACCACCTCCTCTGCCTCATATTTAATTCTTTTTGCGTAAAGAAGTACTTAAGGCTCTTGTGGTCAGTGTATATCTCACACCGCTCTCCATAGAGGTAATGCCTCCAAATCTTGAGAGCAAAGACCACTGCCGCTAGTTCTAAGTCGTGCGTCGGGTAATTCTTCTCGTACTCCTTTAGTTGACGAGAAGCGTACGCTACTTGTAGCGACCCTAGCCATCGCTACCATTCCTAGACTTGTCTTACGTGTCTAACTACGTTTTTAGTTAGATGAGCTATGAAAGTGTGAAATAAATTTTTCCTTTTCATAAGGAACATCGATTCATTACATGTCAAAAGAATGCTTCCAAGCTTGCATTTACATTTAAGTTCTATCTACACGTGTCGTGTCTACATTCGCAGCAAAAGTACTCCTATGCGCCCGGCCTCACAGGTCGTCGTCCACGTACACACCACCCCCAAAAGACGCTCGGAAGCTCCAAAAGTATGCCTTGCCGGCTAGGTGATCACGTACCGTGATCCGAAGGACCTACAACACATAACGTAAGGGTGAGCTAAAGAGCTCAGTAAGTAGAAACTATATGCATGCAGTGCACGTGTCCTATCTCGCAATGACATCCGCGTCAATGCTTTTCTAGACTTCACTTTTCTTCTCATTCTTTTCCTTTCCTATTCTCCTTCCTTTCATATTTGGGCCCTCGGCTCTCCTATCTCGCTAATGCACCATCGTAGAGCCCATTTTAACTTCATACATACATACAAGTGTCAGCCCACTCACACACTGAGAGGCCACCCCTTAGTTCGCAATTTGCATTCGACTTCATGGCACCTTTTTAGCCCAACGCGATCCACATTGGGAGGCCAACGACGCCTTTTTGGCCCAATGCGATCGTCATTGAGAGGCAACCCTTATTCATCTCCGTGGCACCTTTTTAGCCCAATGCGATCCTCATTGGGAGGCCAACGACGCCTTTTTGGCCCAACGGTGGACATTGGGAGGCAGCCCCAGTACGCAAATTGCTGTCCACATTGGGAGGCCGATAACGCCTTTTTAGCCCAATGCGGTCCCGAAGGTGTCCTTTTTAGCCCAGCGCGGCCTGGCACACGTGCACTTTACGCTGGTAGCCCACTCCGAGGTTGCCAACACCCTAGATACCCTCGGTGTCGCATCTTCCCTCGGGTCGCACCCTCCAGGTCACGCTTCCCGTCATAAGGGTCTTAACCCATCATAATTGTAACTCGGCGACGCCTTCCCGTCGCCCTGGTGACATAAGAGACTCGCGACTCGACAGTGGAATCGATAACATACCATGTTGGCAACTATTCATCGCTCGCAGGCGATCCTGACTCACACACGCTCTCGTGTCCTAACTGCCATACTAAGCGTGTATGCACGTGATCATGTCGTGAAATCATGTACATATGCATGTCATGCCATAGATAGTAAGTAAAACACGTAGCATAAGCTTCACATTCTGTCAAGAAAACACGTAGGCACATAATTATGCAGACATAAAAGTCATGTGTTGTAGTTGAAGTGTAGTCTCCACTTACCTGTCGTCCGGGCTACGCTAATTCGCTGCTCCTGGGATTGCCTATCGTTCGACCCTTAAATCAAAACATCATAATATCAGCGCCATATTCTTCCTTGAGTGACTAGATTGAATCTTAATTTAGTTGTTCTAAATTAAGTTAGCATTCAACCTTACTTCCTAATATCTCAGTCCCGATTTATAACCTAAGTCAAATTAGCATTTGACTATACTAAATTACTAAGTTGCTAAATCATTTGATTCCCATTCTCGGTTATGCTAGTATTTAATTATAACCTATGTATGTACGATTTGGCGAAAGTCGATTATTATTGAAGTTAGATGCGCCCGATTGCATAATTTCTCAAATCGCCTGATATACGCATGCTTCGATCATGGTTTCGCCCGATCCCAATATGCATTAAGCTCTTTTCTGAATTCACATGCAAGTTGCCCGATTTAAGAATCGCCGCATTAACTTAACATCACGGATCGCCCGATTTGAAGCGTTGGTTAGCTGAAATCGCCGAGATTTCCATAAGACGGAATCGCCCGATTTAAGTGACTTTGAAATACTATTTCGCCGATTTGAGAATCACTAACTCAACAATCGCCCGATTTGCATGTGCATGAGGAATCGCCCGATTTGTTTTGCTTGGAGATTCTATCGGCCGATTTATAAATCGCCGCATTCTTACGTCATTATGATATCACCTTCTTTTCGCCCGATTTATCTTGCATGGCAGCAAGGTTCGCCCGATTTCTTGAACATCTTGAATCGCCCGATTTATGCCCTCTTTTGCCTAGTTTCGCCCGATTAATTGATCTCCTTTATTCACTTCCAATCGACATCTCCCATGCAACAAATCGCCCGATTTCTTAGGGTTTTAATTCGCACGATTTGGCATTCAAACTAAAATCGCCCGAAACCATATTCATAGTCTAATCTACCCGAAATTAGGTTCTTAGTTCCATTCGACCCTAAATTCTTAAATGCTAAGGATTTCTTCTACCCAAAGCATCCCCTGCCATCTTAAAATCGTTAAGTACTAACCAAAACTTGGGGCTGCGAATTTTAAAACATGTTATACTACTTAAGAAAATTCCTTGTTACCCACAATCCTAACTTAAACGTCCTCTAATCCACATGGTTATGATTTTACGTCATGCTTTAGGGTTTCTATCCCCTTTTCACGCCTAAACTTCTTAAATTCCACTAATTATATAAAGTTATAGCATCTGGATATCCATAGCTACGAAATTATGGAGTTTAAAGGTAACATATTACTTACCAACTTCCGGACATAGACTAGTTAGAAATTCCTTCAAGTTGGAGCTTCACTCGTCCTATTACTTCTTTCTTTTCTCCAATTGTTCGAGTATTTCTTAGGATGTGAAAATGCCTTCTTAACTCCTTTAGTTAGTTTGATATAGACGTGTTTTTCCCATTCTCTAAAGTGTTGATGTGTATTAAAATATTCAAAGATTGATTGGGGGAGCAAGGTGGTGGCGTGGGTTCCCTTAGTTTAAGGAACTTTGTCCCAAAATATCTCTTACTTTAAGGGAATCCCACATGTGTTGTTCCACTTTATCTAATTTGTAATTGGTCCACTCTCCACGGTATGCACACATCGATCGATTTAATTGGAGCATATGAAATTATTGCATAAGCAATAATCGCCCGATTTCATACTTCATTAACTCGGCGATTTTGGAAATCACATATAAGGAATCGATCGATTAGTTACTCCTTCCCAAAACTCGGCGATTTGTTCTCTTCTTGCCACGTGTGATAACTATCTTAATCGCCCGAAATGAGGCTTAGCGGAGCTTAGCGAAATCGCCCGATTTCTAACTTGATCGAAACTTATACTATTCAAGTGCTGCCCGATTAAATGTCCTAATTCATTTTCGATCAATGTCTCCTATGTAACAAGTCGCCCGAAATGCGGTTTCGTTAAATCGCCCGATTCCTAGTCGTTTTACCCCATAATTCTAATTTCACGTGTATGGGAATCGGCCGATTCTAACTTGCTCAATTTGAGCTCGGCGATTTCTTATGTGCATGCCACGTGTACTAGTGGCTTAAAATTCCTCAAGCCCTCATAGTTCATATACACATACAATGTGGTATACATACTTCATGAATTCACATAGATCACATAATCATAATTCGTAACACATATAGGGATTATAAATCACATCACATGAAATCATGTAGACACATAAGTCATGTAAGGGCATGAAATCATATATCGCACATTGGGCATGGATTAATTACGTGTCCTAAGTAAAATATTTTACCCAAAATCCTAGCTCCCTAACGTAATTATTTTCGTTCTTAATTATGCCATAAATCCCGTAATTAAATTTTACGGGTCTTACATCCTCCCCCCCTTAAAAGAATTTCGCCCCCGAAATTCCGTTAGCTGGGATAAGTCGGGGCGAAGATGGGTAGGGAGTTGAGCTAGCTTATTAGTTAGGTGGTAGAACATCACCTAATTGCTCGCAAAGGTATTTCCTTACTAGGAGAATGAATGGAATAAATTCCCTTGAAAGTGGAATAAGTTTTTCCAAACTTTGCACTTCTGAGAGAGTGAAATTGATCTTAGCCTAACGGTCATCTCGATCTAACGTTAGAAATTAGATAAGGGGTGAAGACAAAAGGGAATAGGATTCCGTCTTTGGTTTCCTCGTGCCTACAACTTATCGTGGCCTTCCTCCTTGGTCTACCGATCATGATGATGACTACGATCTCGTGGTAGGAGACGTAAGTATTTTCTCTAAGCGGGTAGGTTCCAGCGTGAGAAGGAAAACTACGACGAACTTGCAACGTATCCCTCTCTTTCTATAAAACACGCCCAATTCTCACTCCTTAGGGTGAAAAGTAATCTTCGTGTAGCGACGAGAAATAAAATATTCGATCTGGAGTAAAAGGAAGAAAAGCGAACTCTTATAAAGGTTAAAGTAAGGTCTTTCCGATTGCCTTGGGTTTAACGGGTTGATTCCTAATACGAGGGTAGGAGGATGACTCGAGATAGTCGAGTCCTATATCATCTCGAGGGACGAAGGAGAATGTTTAAATTTCTAACTTATGCAAAAATCAGAATCACTAGTATCCATCACGCTTTCGTTGCGCCGTCCCGACATTGGACCTATTGAGTCTTAGGCCCCTTCTTAGGAAATTAAGAGACGGGTTCCTATTTCGAAAACTTATCTGTTTCGGCTACTATTCGCATCGAATATCGAGCTGGTGCCGATTAGGTTGGCTAGGAATAATCCTAAGCCTCGCCACATAAAGAGTGAATGCAAGGATGAATGTTCCCTATATTCACTAGAGGGCAAGTCGAAGTTCGCTAAATGGATAGGGTACCTGCCGCCGTATGCGGGTTCTCTTCTGCTTCTTCTGCCGTGAGCATGTATACCCGAGCTGATGCGGTCCGGAGTGTGGTCTGTCTCCCGTCTTGACTTGCTGAGGGGTTCTCCTGGCATGCTCTAGAGGAGTGACCTATCTTGCCACATTTGTTACACGTTGCATTTTGGTTGAAGCAGACACCCAGATGTCGCCGTGTGCATCTCGGGCACACTGGTATGTTCGGTTGGGGCCTTCCTTGGTTCGGATTGGGTTGCTGAGGGGGTCCAGGCCTGTTATGTTCACTCTGTTTCGCGCCATTGACCACGAACTGACGTTTCTGATCACCTCCACTCCATTCCGATGCTTGCGCAAATTTTCGCTTCATTTCTTGGGCTCGAGTGATTTTGGCTTCAGCCTGCTCTGCCACTAATGCCCTTTCTGCCACTTGTGCGTACGTGGCTCCTTCCAGCCCAGCCATGCTTACGTCCCGATATAGCTCTGGCTTTAGGCCCTCGAGGAATCGCTCGATCTTCAGGTCATCCGTGCTTACCATGTGGGCAGCGAACCTTGAAAGTTGTTCGAATTTCCTAATATATTCCGCTACCGTCATAGCTCCCTGGCGGAGGTTGATGAACTCGTTCATCCTTTGGGCTCGAACGGAAGCGGTGTAATACTTTCCACGGAAGAGTTCTTTGAAGTGTTCCCAGGTCATTGTTACCGGATCTTCCAGGGTTAGAATCGTGTCCCACCAGTGGCCGGCGCTTCCCCTTAACAGGTATCCCGCGCACAAGGCCTTTTCAGTGTTGGGGGTACGACTATGCTGGAACATGCTTTCTATGGTTCGGAGCCAGTCCTCGGCCGAACTTGGGTCAAGGGCATCCTCAAATGTCGGGGGTTTAAGTTTACGAAACCTTTCCCCGATCATTTCAATCCTTTCGGCCTGAGGCGGTCCGGTACTTGACTGTCCTCCAGCGTTTTGCCGCTGGATTAACTGCTGGATTTGAGCTGATTGCTGACGGACTAGCTCCGTCAGCTGCAGGATGATCGCATCCCTACTATCTGTAGGGGCTGCCGTTTCCCTATTTGGTTCGGCATCCCTACTCCCCTCGCCTCTAATTCTAACCATCGTATTTCGTTCTCCCTGACAATCCCTAAGGTAAGTCAATTACATCATAAAAAAATTCACGTACTCGTAACACTTACAAGCAAGGCTGCTTCCGCGCTTTTGGGTGTGTGAACATGGATAGTCTGCAGGACCTGTGACCGAAGCTCTGATACCAACTGTAGCGACCCTAGCCATCGCTACCATTCCTAGACTTGTCTTACGTGTCTAACTACGTTTTTAGTTAGATGAGCTATGAAAGTGTGAAATAAATTTTTCCTTTTCATAAGGAACATCGATTCATTACATGTCAAAAGAATGCTTCCAAGCTTGCATTTACATTTAAGTTCTATCTACACGTGTCGTGTCTACATTCGCAGCAAAAGTACTCCTATGCGCCCGGCCTCACAGGTCGTCGTCCACGTACACACCACCCCCAAAAGACGCTCGGAAGCTCCAAAAGTATGCCTTGCCGGCTAGGTGATCACGTACCGTGATCCGAAGGACCTACAACACATAACGTAAGGGTGAGCTAAAGAGCTCAGTAAGTAGAAACTATATGCATGCAGTGCACGTGTCCTATCTCGCAATGACATCCGCGTCAATGCTTTTCTAGACTTCACTTTTCTTCTCATTCTTTTCCTTTCCTATTCTCCTTCCTTTCATATTTGGGCCCTCGGCTCTCCTATCTCGCTAATGCACCATCGTAGAGCCCATTTTAACTTCATACATACATACAAGTGTCAGCCCACTCACACACTGAGAGGCCACCCCTTAGTTCGCAATTTGCATTCGACTTCATGGCACCTTTTTAGCCCAACGCGATCCACATTGGGACGCCAACGACGCCTTTTTGGCCCAATGCGATCGTCATTGAGAGGCAACCCTTATTCATCTCCGTGGCACCTTTTTAGCCCAATGCGATCCTCATTGGGAGGCCAACGACGCCTTTTTGGCCCAACGGTGGACATTGGGAGGCAGCCCCAGTACGCAAATTGCTGTCCACATTGGGAGGCCGATAACGCCTTTTTAGCCCAATGCGGTCCCGAAGGTGTCCTTTTTAGCCCAGCGCGGCCTGGCACACGTGCGCTTTACGCTGGTAGCCCACTCCGAGGTTGCCAACACCCGAGATACCCTCGGTGTCGCGTCTTCCCTCGGGTCGCACCCTCCAGGTCACGCTTCCCGTCATAAGGGTCTTAACCCATCATAATTGTAACTCGGCGACGCCTTCCCGTCGCCCTGGTGACATAAGAGACTCGCGACTCGACAGTGGAATCGATAACATACCATGTTGGCAACTATTCATCGCTCGCAGGCGATCCTGACTCACACACGCTCTCGTGTCCTAACTGCCATACTAAGCGTGTATGCACGTGATCATGTCGTGAAATCATGTACATATGCATGTCATGCCATAGATAGTAAGTAAAACACGTAGCTTAAGCTTCACATTCTGTCAAGAAAACACGTAGGCACATAATTATGCACACATAAAAGTCATGTGTTGTAGTTGAAGTGTAGTCTCCACTTACCTGTCGTCCGGGCTACGCTAATTCGCTGCTCCTGGGATTGCCTATCGTTCGACCCTTAAATCAAAACATCATAATATCAGCGCCATATTCTTCCTTGAGTGACTAGATTGAATCTTAATTTAGTTGTTCTAAATTAAGTTAGCATTCAACCTTACTTCCAAATATCTCAGTCCCGATTTATAACCTAAGTCAAATTAGCATTTGACTATACTAAATTACTAAGTTGCTAAATCATTTGATTCCCATTCTCGGTTATGCTAGTATTTAATTATAACCTATGTATGTACGATTTGGCGAAAGTCGATTATTATTGAAGTTAGATGCGCCCGATTGCATAATTTCTCAAATCGCCTGATATACGCATGCTTCGATCATGGTTTCGCCCGATCCCAATATGCATTAAGCTCTTTTCTGAATTCACATGCAAGTTGCCCGATTTAAGAATCGCCGCATTAACTTAACATCACGGATCGCCCGATTTGAAGCGTTGGTTAGCTGAAATCGCCGAGATTTCCATAAGACGGAATCGCCCGATTTAAGTGACTTTGAAATACTATTTCGCCGATTTGAGAATCACTAACTCAACAATCGCCCGATTTGCATGTGCATGAGGAATCGCCCGATTTGTTTTGCTTGGAGATTCTATCGGCCGATTTATAAATCGCCGCATTCTTACGTCATTATGATATCACCTTCTTTTCGCCCGATTTATCTTGCATGGCAGCAAGGTTCGCCCGATTTCTTGAACATCTTGAATCGCCCGATTTATGCCCTCTTTTGCCTAGTTTCGCCCGATTAATTGATCTCCTTTATTCACTTCCAATCGACATCTCCCATGCAACAAATCGCCCGATTTCTTAGGGTTTTAATTCGCACGATTTGGCATTCAAACTAAAATCGCCCGAAACCATATTCATAGTCTAATCTACCCGAAATTAGGTTCTTAGTTCCATTCGACCCTAAATTCTTAAATGCTAAGGATTTCTTCTACCCAAAGCATCCCCTGCCATCTTAAAATCGTTAAGTACTAACCAAAACTTGGGGCTGCGAATTTTAAAACATGTTATACTACTTAAGAAAATTCCTTGTTACCCACAATCCTAACTTAAACGTCCTCTAATCCACATGGTTATGATTTTACGTCATGCTTTAGGGTTTCTATCCCCTTTTCACGCCTAAACTTCTTAAATTCCACTAATTATATAAAGTTATAGCATCTGGATATCCATAGCTACGAAATTATGGAGTTTAAAGGTAACATATTACTTACCAACTTCCGGACATAGACTAGTTAGAAATTCCTTCAAGTTGGAGCTTCACTCGTCCTATTACTTCTTCTTTTTCTCCAATTGTTCGAGTATTTCTTAGGATGTGAAAATGCCTTCTTAACTCCTTTAGTTAGTTTGATATAGACGTGTTTTTCCCATTCTCTAAAGTGTTGATGTGTATTAAAATATTCAAAGATTGATTGGGGGAGCAAGGTGGTGGCGTGGGTTCCCTTAGTTTAAGGAACTTTGTCCCAAAATATCTCTTACTTTAAGGGAATCCCACATGAATTGTTCCACTTTATCTAATTTGTAATTGGTCCACTCTCCACGGTATGCACACATCGATCGATTTAATTGGAGCATATGAAATTATTGCATAAGCAATAATCGCCCGATTTCATACTTCATTAACTCGGCGATTTTGGAAATCACATATAAAGGAATCGATCGATTAGTTACTCCTTCCCAAAACTCGGCGATTTGTTCTCTTCTTGCCACATGTGATAACTATCTTAATCGCCCGAAATGAGGCTTAGCGGAGCTTAGCGAAATCGCCCGATTTCTAACTTGATCGAAACTTATACTATTCAAGTGCTGCCCGATTAAATGTCCTAATTCATTTTCGATCAATGTCTCCTATGTAACAAGTCGCCCGAAATGCGGTTTCGTTAAATCGCCCGATTCCTAGTCGTTTTACCCCATAATTCTAATTTCACGTGTATGGGAATCGGCCGATTCTAACTTGCTCAATTTGAGCTCGGCGATTTCTTATGTGCATGCCACGTGTACTAGTGGCTTAAAATTCCTCAAGCCCTCATAGTTCATATACACATACAATGTGGTATACATACTTCATGAATTCACATAGATCACATAATCATAATTCGTAACACATATAGGGATTATAAATCACATCACATGAAATCATGTAGACACATAAGTCATGTAAGGGCATGAAATCATATATCGCACATTGGGCATGGATTAATTACGTGTCCTAAGTAAAATATTTTACCCAAAATCCTAGCTCCCTAATGTAATTATTTTCGTTCTTAATTATGCCGTAAATCCCGTAATTAAATTTTACGGGTCTTACACTACTACATTCCCGTGCTGCATTAGTACGCATCCTAACCCGTTCTTCGACACATCACTATACACCGTAAATCCTCCAGTTCCCGAAGGTAGTGTGAGAACTGGGGCCGTCGTAAGTCTTTCTTTCAATTCTTGGAAGCTCCGTTCAAATTCTACGGTCCACTGAAAAGGCGTATTCTTCTTGGTCAGCCTCGTCAGTGTCGATGCTATCTTTGAGAAGTCCTTTATGAACTTCCTGTAGTATCCGGCCAGACCGAGGAAACTTCGTATTTCCGTCACGTTCGTCGGCCTGGGCCAATTACTAATAGCTTCTATCTTCTTTGGGTCCACAGAAATCCCTTCTCCTGACACTATAGCCCCAAGAAGGCGACTTGGTCAAGCCAGAATTCGCACTTCTTGAACTTGGCGTATAGTTGCTTCTCCCGTAGTATTCCTAGAACTGTCTTCAGGTGTTCTTCGTGCTCCTCCTTCGTTTTCGAGTAGACTAGGATGTCATCAATGAAGACGATGACAAACCTATCTAAGTATGGCTTGAACACCCGGTTCATTAAGTCCATAAACGCTGCGGGCGCATTAGTTAGCCCGAATGGCATCACCAGAAATTCGTAGTGGCCATAACGGGTACTAAAGGCCGTCTTCGGGATATCTTCCTTCCGGATCCTTAGTTGGTGATAGCCCGATCTTAAGTCGATCTTAGAGAAGACCGTTGCACCTTGCAGTTGATCGAACAGATCGTCTATCCTAGGGAGTGGGTACTTGTTCTTTATCGTTAACTTGTTTAACTCCCTGTAGTCTATGCACAATCGCATGGATCCGTCTTTCTTTTTCACGAATAGCACCGGCGCTCCCCAAGGAGAGAAACTCGGTTGTATGAACTCCTTCTGCATGAGTTCGTCGAGTTGATCCTTCAATTCCTTCATCTCCGTCGGTGCTAGCCGATATGGGGCCTTAGATACTGGTGCCGCTCCAGGTACCAGATCTATAGCGAACTCTATTTCCCGTTCGGGTGGTAGTCCCGGTAACTCCTCGGGAAATACGTCGGGAAAGTCCTTTACCATCGGCACTTCCTCGATCTTCGGGGAAGCGTTCTCTTCCGCTTTGATAGCAAATACCAAATAGGCTTCGCATCCTGATCTGAGCAGTCGTTGAGCTTTCAACGCTGATATCCTAGACATCATAGTCCCCTTGCTAGTTCCTACGAACTTAAGGGGATCATTACCATCCATATTGAGCGTGACTATCTTGCGGTGGCAGTCTATGACGGCTCCGTACTTCGATAGCCAATCCATTCCAAGGATCACCTCATAATCATTCATGGGAATAATTATGAGGTCTATGGGTAGTTTCTTGTCCCCGATTACTAATGGGCAATCCCGTAAGACTTGATTAGTTTGGGTGGGATTCCCGTTCGGAACTGTTACCCTAAATTCGCACTCAGCTCGGTGAGGCATGACTCCTACTCTCGCGACATACTTAGTAGACGCGAATGAATGGGTCGCTCATGAGTCGACTAAAATGCATGTGGGTATTCCATAGGCGATGAGGGTACCTGTTACTACGGCCGGGTTATTTTCTGCTTCTTCGGAGGTTATGGTGTAGACCCGGGCCGGTACCCTTGGTGGTTCTATCTGGTTCCTAGCTTGGTTTCCGGATCCACCTTCCGGACATGCCCTCAAATAATGGCCCGTCTTGCCACACTTGTAGCAAACGGCGTTCTGGGAGTTGCAGACTCCCGGGTGTCTCCGTGCGCACTTTGGGCATACAGGTAGATCCAGCTGGGGTCTACCCTGGTTGGGCTTGAACTGTGGGGGTGGTCCAGGTCGATTCTGGGACCCCTGTTTCCCTTCCTTGGCAACGAATTGCCGCTTTGGATTACTTCCGCTCCCTTGCAGCCCTTGTGCGAACTTGCGCTTAGCTTCTTGGGCGCGAGCAATCCTAGACTCTGCCTGCTCCGCCACAAGCGCTCTCTCCGCCACTTGTGCATACGTGGCTCCCTGGATTCCAGCCATACTTACATCCCGATACAGCTCGGGCTTCAACCCTTCCATGAACCGCTCGATCTTGAGCGCGTCCGTGCTAACCATATGAGCAGCGAACCTTGAAAGCTGCTCGAATTTCCTAATGTACTCCGCCACTGTCATCGCCCCTTGGCGGAAGTTGATAAACTCATTCATCCTCTGAGCTCTGACAGGGGCGGTGTAGTACTTTCCCCTAAAGATCTCCTTGAACCGATCCCAGCTCATCGTTAACGGGTTCTCGATGGCTGAGACGGTTTCCCACCAATGTCCAGCGCTCCCCCTCAAAAGGTAGGCAGCGCACATGACCTTCTCCGCCTCAGGGGTGCGGCTGTGCTGGAACATATTCTCCAGCGTCCTCAGCCAGTCCTCGGCGGACGTGGGGTCTACAGCATCCTCAAACAGTGGGGGATTAAGTTTCCTGAACCTCTCCCCGATCATCTCAATTCGTTCGGGCGGGGGAGGTAGGTTGGCTGATGGTCCGCCAGCGTTTTACTGCTGGATCAGCTGCTGAATCTGGGCCGATTGTTGCCGGACCAGTTCAGTTAGTTGCAGGATGGTAGCATCCCGGCTATCAGGAAGATTATTAGTATCGCTACCCTGATCAGATTCCCTGCTTCCTTCACCCCTAAGTCTAACCATCTCCTCAACCTATCCTGATAATCCCTAAGGCCAATAAATTAAACTATACAAACAATTCACATAACATAGTACTTACGAGCAAGGCCGCCGCGCTTTTGAGTGTGTGTGTATGGACAGTCTGCAGGGCCTGTGACCGAAGCTCTGATACCACTCTGTCAGGACCCGACGTCCCGCCCTCGCATTACGTTCTACTCTAAGCGTCTAGCGCTCGTTAATGTGTAAAAGCGTAAAAGTGCGGATAAAATTTTTCATTTTAAAATTGCGTGCGGAAATTATACATACAAGTCAAAAGAATTTTATACAGTTCATCCTGATCGTGTCTACAAAATACAAATGTGTGTGTGTGTGTGCGTAGCAAAAGCTCCCTATGCGCCCGGCCTTCACAGGTCGTCATCCATACACACACTCCCACCTCAAAAGCAGCCGGATAGCTTCAAAAGATCGGCCGCGCATAAGGGTCGGATCACGTACCGTGATCGTCAGTACCTACAACACGTAACATAAATATTGAGCCACCGAGGCTCAGTAAGCAGAAATTATGCATGTATGCACGTGTCCTAACGATCGACAATCCACGTCGTCGTTTTCTAATGCTCTTACTATTTTTCTCATACTCTTACTCTTTTTCCTGACTCATACTCTTTTCTTATACTCTTAATTCGTACGGGCCCTCGGCTTTCTATCCCGCTATGCGTCATATCATAGAGATCTCAAGTGTGGAGGTTCACACACTAGAAGGTCACCCGAAGGAATCTTCCCTTTCTCAGTGTGGCCTCCACGCGGGTACTTCACACTGGTAGCCAACACCGAGGCCACTGGCCTCGGAGGTCACCCGAAGGCATCTTCCCTCCGGGTAGTGTTTTACACGCTAGTAGGTCACCCGAAGGAATCTTCCCTTTCTCAGCGTGTGCCCCGGGCCGCATCCTCCAGGTTGTACTTCCCGCATACGGGGTATTCCCCAGCCTCTTATTCAGGCCTTAGAGTAGCCTCTTATTCAGGCCTTAGCGTAGCCTCTTATTCAGGCCTTAAAGGCTGCATAGGGGAAGCCGTGACTCTTCATTTGAGTCGACACAAACGCCAATATCGGCGAGTATACATCGCACACCGGCGATCTTATGCACGCTCTTACCTCACTCACGTACTACACATGCGTGCAAGTGCTCATGCTATGCTCATGTACATATGCACTTCATGCCATCATGCATATAAATAAATCATATCATACGTACACATTTCATACAAAATACACGAGCACGTAATTCACATAATTGGACGTAGGCAAGTTACGTGTCGTAGTTGAATTTCTACTTACTTGTCGTCCAAGCTAATCTAGCGGACTGCCCCGTGAATCTCCTAATGTACGACCTTTTAAAATAACAGGGTTAATTTGTTAGGCTTAATTCACCAAAATAGTTAATTCTGTCTTATTACTTATTCGGACTCGTATTAATTTCTTAGACTCCAAGTTAATTGATTTGCCTTGTTATGCTTCTTAAGTGAGTTGATTCCTTATGTTTACACCAAGTTGCAACCCTTAAGAAATTCCTATCCTATTGCATTTCAATTCTAAGCTCGGCGAAAGTCATAAATTCCTAGGGTTTCGCCTAATGAAATTGTACAATTAAGGTTCCTCAATTTCCTAGTTTCGATCAATCATCATGTACATTTGAGGGTCACTTTCAAGAAATTGTGTGGAATTGGTATTAGGTTTCGATCGATTGAGCTTATTCATAAGAGTTTCGCTCGATTCAATTTCATCAAATTGAATTCCCTAAACCCTAGTTTCGATCGATTTGAACATGTTAGGATGAGTTTCGATCGTCGATTGCATGTACATGGAGGGGGTTTCGCCGAGTTTTGCTTCGATCGAAACTCTCTCAATTAACTAGTTTCGCCGAGTGATTTCATGGATTTGGTATGGAGTTTCGATCGATACCCATGTATTGAAATGAGTTTCGATCGAAACTCATGACTTGCTTAGTTTACTATTAAAATTGAATTGATCGAAACTTAATTCATTGCTTCCATGTGTCCACCCTAAATTCAATTGTCCACTTTCGATCACCTTGAGTTTCGCCGAGGTATTTCATCATCATGACCTCCCTTTAGTTTCGATCGAAACTTGGCATGGGAAAGTATCACTTTCGAGCAATTGCATGGATTTGGTACAAGGTTTCGATCGATACTTAGGTAGTGAAAATGAGTTTCGGTCGAAACTCATGTCTTATTAAATTTACCATCTTGCAATTATTTAATCGGACTTAGATCTATTCAAATGTCGTCCGAAACTCTAGAATTAATTCCCTACTCTTGATCGAAAGTCCATTGGCTAATAGCATTCAATCGAAACCCTAATTTACTATTCACTTTCGATCGAAACTACTTTCTTCCCAAATTACTCATCGAAACTTCTGCATTTCATCCCTTCTTGTTGCCTAAATCGTGTGCTTCCTCTTACAACAGATTATCTAAGTTCACAGTTGCATATGAAATAACTCCTATCACTGATTTATTAAATCGGGACTCTATTACGGGCTTATATTCTGCATTTAGGGCTTCTTCGAAATTTTCCTCAACTACTTGCCATTAATGCCATTAATACTTCCAACTATAGCTAGGGTACGAAATTTAAAAGCTTGAGGGGGATATTTTTACTTACCAACTTCGAATTCCTTAGCTAGTTGTGGAAATCCTTGGTTCAAATTTTGTATCGGCTCCTTCCTTTTTCTCCTCCTCTTGACTTTCGTTAGTTTTTAAGTGGGTTATGGAGTGTTCTAGTGTTGGATATTTTCCTTGGCTTATGCAGGGTAAGGCATAGGGTAGACGTGGGTTTCCCTTGAATTAGGGAATTATGTCTCCTATTTTGGGTCTCTCCCATAATTGGGCCAAATTTTTGGTTTCTAGCCCAATAATAATTAAGCCCTTTGCACACAATCATTAGTTGTTTTCTTCGCTTGTCATTACAGAAATTTCCCTTGGCGCTTAATCGCACGCGATCCTTATATAAATCATGCGCGTGAAATTCATACGTTCACATAAGCATACATCGTAGACGAAATTAATGTAAAATCCCATAAGTCATACACGTAATTTATTGGCCGACCTAACTAGCGGGAACCGGGGTTCTACAACTTCGAATTAACTTAAAACATAAAAGTTCGACATAACTAAGTTATCTATTCAAAAGAATTTGAATCAGAGTCGTTCGATTTGTAAATCAAAAGTTATGCTCAAAATAGTGCAGGCTACCAATTTCGGCTGATTCCGCTCGGACAGCAACCCTAAGTCAGAATCGGGCGATTTCGAGGTCAATAGACTTCGAATCGGGACTAACTTAAAACATATAAGTTCTAATAATTAAGTTATCTATTCATAGGAATTTGAATCAGAGTCTTCCGATTTGGTTATGCTCAAATTCGTGCAGGCTGCCAGTTTCGGCCGATTCCACTCGAACAGCCACCCTAAGTCAGAATGGGACGAATTTTCGAGGTCAATGGACTTCGAATCGGGACTAACTTAAAACATAAGAGTTCTAGCTAGCTAAGTTTTCTATTCAAAGAAATTTGAATCAGAGCCTTCCGATTTGTATATCGAAAGTAATGCTCAAAATAGTGCAGGCTGCAAGTTTCGGCCGATTCCACTCGGACAGCAAACCTAAGTCAGAATCGGTCGAATTTTCGAGGTCAATATTCTTCCAATTAACTTAAAACATAAAAGTTCTACATAATTAAGTTATCTATTCAAAAGAATTTGAATCAGAGTCGTTCGATTTGTAAATCAAAAGTTATGCTCAAAATAGTGCAGGCTACCAATTTCGGCTGATTCCGCTCGGACAGCAACCCTAAGTCAGAATCGGGCGATTTCGAGGTCAATAGATTTCGAATCGGGACTAACTTAAAACATATAAGTTCTAATAATTAAGTTATCTATTCACAGGAATTTGAATCAGAGTCTTCCGATTTGGTTATGCTCAAATTTGTGCAGGCTGCCTGTTTCGGCCGATTCCACTCGGACAGCCACGCTAAGTCAGAATGGGACGAATTTTCGAGGTCAATGGACTTCGAATCGGGACTAACTTAAAACATAAGAGTTCTACCTAGTTAAGTTTTCTATTCAAAGAAATTTGAATCATAGCCTTCCGATTTGTATATCGAAAGTAATGCTCAAAATAGTGCACGCTGCAAGTTTCGGCCGATTCCACTCGGACAGCAAACCTAAGTCAGAATCGGTCGAATTTTCGAGGTCAATATACTTCGAATTCACTTAAAACATAAAAGTTCTACATAACTAAGTTATATATTCAAAATAATTTGAATCAGAGTCATTCGATTTGTAAATCAAAAGTTATGCTCAAAATAGTGCAGGCTACCAATTTCGGCTGATTCCGCTCGGACAGCAACCCTAAGTCAGAATCGGGCGATTTCAAGGTCAATAGACTTCGAATCGGGACTATATTAAAACATATAAGTTCTAATAATTAAGTTATCTATTCATAGGAATTTGAATCAGAGTCTTCCGATTTGGTTATGCTCAAATTCGTGCAGGCTGCCAGTTTCGGCTGATTCCACTCGGACAGCCACCCTAAGTCAGAATGGGACGAATTTTTGAGGTCAATGGACTTCGAATCGGGACTAACTTAAAACATAAGAGTTCTACCTAGTTAAGTTTTCTATTCAAAGAAATTTGAATCAGAGCCTTCCGATTTGTATATCGAAAGTAATGCTCAAAATAGTGCAGGCTGCAAGTTTCGGCCGATTCCACTCGGACAGCAAACCTAAGTCAGAATCGGTCGAATTTTCGAGGTCATATACTTCGAATTAACTTAAAACATAAAAGTTCTACATAATTTAGTTATCTATTCAAAAGAATTTGAATCAGAGTCGTCTGATTTGTAAATCAAAAGTTATGCTCAAAATCGTGCAGGCTGCCAATTTCAGGCCATTCCACTGGACCAGCAACCCTAAGTCAGAATCGGGCGATTTCGAGGTCAATAGACTACGAATCGGGACTAACTTAAAACATATAAGTTCTAATAATTAAGTTAGCTATTCATGAGAATTTGAATCAGAGTCTTCCGATTTGGTTATGCTCAAAATTCGTGCAGGCTGCCAGTTTCGGCCGATTCAACTCGAACAGCAAACCTCAGTCAGAATCGGGCGAATTTTCGAGGTCAATGGACTTCGAATTAAGTGAAAACATAAAAGTTCTACATAATTAAGATATAAATTGAAAAGAATTTGAATCAGAGTCTTCCGATTTGGTTATGTTCAAAATCGTGCAGGCCGCCAGTTTCGGCCGATTCCACTCGGACAGCCACCCTAAGTCAGAATGGGACGAATCGAATCGGGACTAACTTAAAGCGTAAAAGTACTAGCTAGTTAAGTTTGCTATTCGAAGTAATTTGAATCAGAGCCTTCCGATTTGTAAATCGAAAGTAATTCTCCAAATAGTGCAGGCTGCAAGTTTCGGCCGATTCTACTCGGACATAAGTCAGAATCGGGCGAATTTTCGAGGTTAATGGACTTCGGATTAACTTAAAAAAAAAGTTCTACATAATTAAGTTATATATTCAAAAGAATTTGAATCAGAGTCGTCCGATTTGTAAATCAAAAGTTGTGCTCAAAATCGTGCAGGCTGCCAGTTTCGACCGATTCCACTCGGACAGCAACCCTAAGTCAGAATCGAGAGATTTCGAGGTCAATAAACTTCGAATCGGGACTAACTTAAAACATATAAGTTCTAATAATTAAGTTAGCTATTCATAGGAATTTGAATCAGAGTCTTCCGATTTGGTTATGCTCAAATTCGTGCAGGCTGCCAGTTTCGGCCGATTCCACTCGGACAGCCACCCTAAGTCAGAATGGGATGAATTTTCGAGGTCAATGGACTTCGAATCGGGACTAACTTAAAACATAAAAGTTCTACCTAGTTACGTTTTTTATTCAAAGAAATTTGAATCAGAGCCTTTCGATTTGTATATCGAAAGTAATGCTCAAAATAGTGCAGGCTGCAAGTTTCGGCCGATTCCACTCGGACAGCAAACCTAAGTCAGAATCTGTCGAATTTTCGAGGTAAATAGACTTCGAATTAACTTAAAACCTAAAAGTTCTACATAACTAAGTTATCTATTCAAAAGAATGTGAATCAGAGTCGTTCGATTTGTAAATCAAAAGTTATGCTCAAAATAGTGCAGGCTACCAATTTCGGCTGATTCCGCTCGGACAGCAACCCTAAGTCAGAATCGGGCGATTTCGAGGTCAATAGACTTCGAATCGGGACTAACTTAAAACATATTAGTTCTAATAATTAAGTTATCTATTCATAGGAATTTGAATCAGAGTCTTACGATTTGGTTATGCTCAAATTCGTGCAGGCTGCCAGTTTCGGCCGATTCCACTCGGACAGCCACCCTAAGTCAGAATGGGACGAATTTTCGAGGTCAATGGACTTCGAATCGGGACTAACTTAAAACATAAAAGTTCTACCTAGTTACGTTTTTTATTCAAAGAAATTTGAATCAGAGCCTTTCGATTTGTATATCGAAAGTAATGCTCAAAATAGTGCAGGCTGCAAGTTTCGGCCGATTCCACTCGGACAGCAAACCTAAGTCAGAATCGGTCGAATTTTCGAGGTCAATATACTTCGAATTAACTTAAAACATAAAAGTTCTACATAATTAAGTTATCTATTCAAAAGAATTTGAATCAGAGTAGTCCGATTTGTAAATCAAAAGTTATGCTCAAAATCGTGCAGGCTGCTAATTTCGGGCAATTCCACTGGACCAGCAACCCTAAGTCAGAATCGGGCGATTTCGAGGTCAATAGACTACGAATCGGGACTAACTTAAAACATATAAGTTCTAATAATTAAGTTAGCTATTCATGAGAATTTGAATCAGAGTCTTCCGATTTGGTTATGCTCAAAATTCGTGCAGGCTGCCAGTTTCGGCCGATTCAACTCGGACAGCAAACCTCAGTCAGAATCGGGCGAATTTTCGAGGTCAATGGACTTCGAATTAAGTGAAAACATAAAAGTTCTACATAATTAAGATATCAATTCAAAAGAATTTGAATCAGAGTCTTCCGATTTGGTTATGCTCAAAATCGTGCAGGCCGCCAGTTTCGGCCGATTCCACTCGGACAGCAACCCTAAGTCAGAATGGGACGAATCGAATCGGGACTAACTTAAAGCATAAAAGAGATATTGTAGAACTCAGAAATTCTTTAGAAAGGGAAAAACAGAAGGTTTATAGCCTTCTTGAGGGTAGACAGAACCTAGACATGATGTTAAACATTTCTAGCAATATTGATAAGATAGGCCTAGGTTATTCCACCGAAGTGAAGCCTGCTAAACCCTCTGTGTCTAAGCTTAAATGTTTCTGTTGTGGTAGAAATGGTCACTATGCATACAACTGTCCCTTAAAGAAGTTTGATAAAGCTAAGTATGTCTGGAGACCTAAGAAGTTACCTGTAAATGCCACTGTCGTATCTGATTGTAACAGGAGATCACCTACTGTGCAGAATGATATCTCGTATGTTAACAGAAGTTATTTTCCCGCTAACATGTTAGGACCCAACAGAAATTGGGTACCTCAGAAAAGTAATTCTTGCTACAGGTACGAAGGAAGAATTCCAGTAAGAAAAGTAAGTGGTACCTCGACAGCGGGTGCTCCCGCCACATGACAGGTGATATAGGAAATTTTGTGTCGTTGAAGGCGGCAGATGGAGGATACGTTTCGTACGCCAACGACGCAAAAGCCAAAATCGTGGGAGTTGGTACTGTTGGTAACAATTTAAATATCACCATAGATAACGTACGGTTCGTTAGGAACTTAGAACATAATTTAATAAGTATTAGCCAATTATGTGATGATGGACATACTGTAATTTTTGCCAAAGATAAATGCCTTGTTAAAAAGAATGATGAGATTGTGTTTAGTGCATCTAGGCATGGTAATATTTACTGCATCACTCTTGATGATATTGCTAACCAAAACGTCAAGTGTCTAGCAGTTACGCAGGATATCACATGGTTATGGGATAGACGTCTGGGACATGCTAACATGGAACTAGTGTCTCACATATCATGCAATGAGTTGGTGAGAGGTATTCCAGATATGAAAGCCACCAAGGACAGAATCTGTAAAGCGTGCCAAATGGGGAAACAGACCAAGACGTCCTTTAAGCCTAAGAATGTGATCTCTACGTCCAGACCACTGGAACTGCTGCATCTTGACCTTTTTGGTCCGGTACAGGTTATGTCATTGAAAGGTAAACGATATGCCTTTGTGATCGTAGACGACTATACTAGGTACACATGGGTCTTATTTCTTGCGCACAAAAGTGAGGCTTTAGATAATCTTGCACCACTGATTAAGAAGCTAGAAAATGAGAAAGAAATGAAAGTCCGTAAGATTAGGAGTGATAACGGTCTAGAATTTGATAGCAAGTCCTTTGCATCTTTTTGTGATGAGAATGGTTATAGTCATAATTTTTCAGCCCCTATTACGCCCCAACAGAACGGAGTGGTCGAGAGGAAAAATAGAGTATTACAAGAAATGGCTAGGACTATGTTGAGCGAATATAATACTCCAAAACATTTTTGGGCCGAAGCTGTTAGTACGGCATGTTATGTCTCGAATAGGATTTTCCTTAGACCGATTATTAAGAGAACTCCCTATGAACTTTGGAACGATAAAACCCCTAACATAGGATATTTCCATGTATTTGGCTGCAAATGTTTCATTTTGAATGATAGGGATAAAAGAGGGAAATTCGATTCCAAGGTAGATGAAGGGATATTCCTAGGTTACAGCCTTCATTCCAAAGCCTTTAGAGTGTTTAACAATAGGAAGAAGACTATTCAAGAATCAGTGCATGTTACGTTTGATGAATTTCCTAACACAGATGCTACTGAGGAAGGTATAGTTGTGTCTCCTGCAGATATACAGGTTACTGACAAAGAGGTGAACGCAATTCCATTGGAACTAGATGATATGTCAGAGAAACCTGAAGCTTCAGACGAACAACAGCACAGAAAATTCAAACATGCTTCCAGCCATCCCACTGAACAGGTCATAGGGAATATCACTTCAGGGATCAAAACGAGAGCAACTGCACGAAACGATACTGCTGAGGAATCACATGACGTGCTGCTGTCAACCATGGAACCCAAGACAGTGAATGAAGCGCTTGACGATGAATCGTGGGTAATTGCCATGGAAGAAGAGCTGGCACAATTCGAAAAGAGCCAGGTGTGGACTCTTGTGGAAAGACCGAGCGATAAGTCCATAATAGGCACGAAGTGGGTGTTTCGCAACAAACTTGATGAGAACGGTAATGTAACACGAAATAAGGCCAGGTTAGTCGCCAAAGGTTATTCCCAAGAAGAAGGTATAGATTTTCAAGAAACCTTTGCACCCGTAGCTAGGCTTGAGTCAATACGCATTTTACTTGCATATGCATCTTTTAAAAGATTTAAGCTTTTCCAAATGGACGTAAAAAGTGCATTTTTAAATGGTTTTATAAATGAGGAAGTTTTTGTCGAGCAACCTCCCGGTTTTGAAAAAGAGGAATTTTCAAATCACGTTTTTAAATTAAACAAAGCTTTATATGGTTTGAAACAGGCCCCGAGGGCATGGTATGAAAGATTGAGTAGGTTTTTACTAGACATGGGATTTATAACAGGAACAATAGATAACACTCTTTTTATCAAGTGCGAAGGGAATCACATATTACTTGTGCAGATATATGTTGATGATATCATATTTGGTAGCACTGACATCACTCTTTGCGAGAATTTTTCTGAGTCTATGCAACAGGAATTTGAGATGAGCCTAATGGGAGAACTCACGTACTTCCTTGGATTGCAAATCAAGCAATTGGATACGGGAACATTCATATCTCAAACGAAGTACACGAAGGAACTACTTGAAAAATTCGGAATGGCTGATTCCAAGGTACTTCCCACTCCTATGCACCAAACCGCTAAAATCGATAGTGATGAACAAGGTACGCCCTTTGACCAAACTAAATATAGAGGTATGATCGGAAGTTTGCTATACCTTAAGGCAAGCAGACCCGATATCATGTTTGCTACTGGTCTATGTTCTAGGTATCAATCGAGTCCTAGGGAATCTCACTTGACGGCAGTCAAGCGAATACTTAGATATTTGAAGGGAGCAATCAATCATGGTATATGGTATCCAAATTCCAAGGAATTCCCATTAATGGGATACTCGGATGCGGATTACGCCGGTTCTAGGGAAGATAGGAAAAACACTAGTGGAACCTGCCAAATACTAGGGAATTCCCTTGTAACTTGGTCTAGTCGGAAACAGAATGCCGTAGCCCAATCCACAACAGAAGCCAAATACATGGCCTTAGGAAGCTGTTCTCAGCAAATCCTTTGGATGAAACAGACCTTGAGTGATTACGGCTTAAGATACGACCAAATTCCTATTTTCTGTGATAGTACTAGTGCCATTAGTATCACTAAGAATCCCGTACACCACTCTCGAACTAAGCATATAGAGGTGAAACATCATTTTATTCGAGATCATGTTCAGAAAGGGAATATCAGCGTGAACTTCGTAGGAACCAATGATCAGTTGGCTGATATCTTCACGAAACCCCTTATTGAGAGTAGATTCTGTGATATCCGTGACCGATTAGGAATTATTGAGCTCAAATAGGAAAGGTGACTAGATATGTTAGCCTTTTCCTTGATCTTATCCTTTAGGATCTCTGCGATTTTATTCCTTAATTCTATTAATAATATCTTCATTATCTATTCAAATCCTTTCCATTCATGAAGAGATTATTTTTTAAACCTCCTTCGACATTTATGACAAAATCTATTTTCAGCCAATATTTTCTTTGAACTCTGATCTTTACTTATTTCCTTCCTTAATCTCCACGAGATATCCTCTGATCTTCATTTAGTTCCATCTAATGGGCAGTTTCCTTATCCAGCCATGATCTTTGAAATTCAAATTTTGAAATCTCTTCCTTATCTGCCTCACGTCAAATCGTTATCACATCTCTGCAAAATCCTTTTCATTCTTATCCAAGAAGTTTTTGGCCTTTCTAACCATCCAATCTCTTTTTATTCAATTCATTCAACCCTAAGTCTTTCACTTCATTATTTCGCTCCTCAATCCTTCGATCTCAATCGTGACGAAAACCAAAGGCGCCGGATTTGTCTCTGACAAGAAGCGAAAGAATGCTCTGATCAAATCCAAATCTCTCCGAAAGCCACTTGTTCGAAATCAGGAAGAAAAAGGATCTAGAGAGCGACGACAAGCATGGAACCATAGCTGATTTGAGACGGAGTATCAAAGGCATCAAGGATTATAGCAGGAAGAAGTTCGATGAGATCTCATGGCACTTTAAAAAGGTTAAAAAAGATTGTGAAGGAGATCTCCACGGCTCTGAATGTCACTGAATTCTCATCTGCCTCATCTGATAGTGATTCCAGCCCTTAGAACTTCTATCCCCAGTGATCTCCTAGCTCTGATATGCCTAATTCCTGTCTGCCCTTAGTACTAAGTTGTTTTACTTTGCTGGTTTTTGGGTTAGTAAGTTGAGGTAAGTTGCACGTTTTTGGTAAGTTAGTGGTGTTTTGGATCCATCCTTTTTGATGCGGAAGGGGGAGAATTTAGGGAAATTAATGCCATGATCTGGTATGCCGTGTTTTGGTTTCGGTGTTGGGTCGTTCATTTTGTATCTTGGAATGCGTTATCTTGGAATGCTATAATATAATCGGCTTGCTTGCTTTTATATGCTTATGTCTTAATCCTCTGTTCTTGAGTTTGATGATTTGTTAAGGATTAAGGAATTGCGCACATAGGCAGGGGGAGAAAACTGATGTGATGTGATAGCTTGAGACATTCCATGATAATTTGGGACATTCCATGGTATTGTGACATTCCGTATGATATGATCTGAAAATGTGTGACATTCCATGGTAACTTGTGACATTCCATGTGATATGATCTGGTAATTGCTAAACTTTTGCTTCTGTGCTTTCCATGAGAATACTAGCAATTAGACAGGGGGAGCATGCTATGAAATTTGATAAATTTATTTGCTCTGATCATATGTCACATGCTTTGATACTTAAACATGCTACGTGCGTAAATAGCCTCATATCGAGTGTACTCACATGCTTAAGATAGGCATTAATTACTTGTCATCATCAAAAAGGGGGAGATTGTAGACCTTTTTTTTTTGGTAACCTGGTAAAGCCGATGGTAAACCCCGGGGCCGACCCACTACCTGCTAAACAGGTCGACCAGGTCAATCGCACATGTCTGGGCCCATGTGGGCAGGCTTAGGGAAATGTCACAGGGATGAGATTCGAACCCAGGACCTCTCCCAACATGACCCTAAGCACCTCCCCCTCAGCCAGTAGGACTGAGGGCTCATTTTTGGTCCAAACAGTTATGAGAGTTTTGATTATTCCAAGTAATTATGTAAATTGGGGGGTAGAAATTAGAAAACTCGATATGCATGTTATGTGATGTTTAAGTATGTGAAATTATTCGATTAAGCGCTTGAATATGTTTTAAATGTTAAGAAAATCGAATTTGAGTGATTTTATGCCTAACTGGAATATTGACGTGATCACTTGGTTTGAACGTTCTCGTTTGAATGGAATATCACTGCGTATATGGAAAATATGTTCTGATAAGTGGTATATGGACTGCACGCATGATTGAGTTATATAAGGAAAGAATATCGTCTGAGATCATGCTAATTTGATTGAGCTATATATGGAAGATATATTGTGTTAAGTGATATATGAGCTGTACACGAGATTGGGATATTTTAGGAAAGTATATCACTGTGATCACCCGGATATGATCAAGCTATATATGGAAAAGATATTCTGATTATGTGCATAATATGCTGATTGATTCTATATATGGAATGTGCTGACTAACGGATGAGATTACCCTGGAATGAAAGCAAATCTGTGGTATTTATGGTAAGTGATCATGCATGACCGTTGAGCTTAATTGGTTTATTCTTGGCATGATTGTTTGAGTTATGCACGTGATTATTGAGCTCTATCTTGCATATTCTGTGCTTAACTTTCCTTGTGAAGTGTAGAAGCGAATATTGGTTCTATATAGAAGAGAACACTTCACGGTTGAAGGGTACGAAACGAACACACAAGCCTTCGAGTTCCTTAGACTGTTTCTGAGCGTTAACTTGCGAAAAACTCGTAGTTTGTGTTAAGCTTAATTTGCGAATCTGTACCCGTGAGCGATTGTTAGGATATTTAGTAATTGTGTCAATAGTTTAAGTCTTGGGACTATTATTGTAATTCTTCTCTTAACTTGGGCTTTGGACTAGAATGTAATTATTTAATTTTTGGTGTTTGGGCCTTAATATACCTAGGGTTAATGTGGTATATAAGGTGTTACCAACACCATTTGAAAGCTAATCAAAGATCAAAGGCTTATCCAAATTTTTCACACACTACACACACTCAAAGGTGAGAACACTCCCTTTTCATTCCATTAAAGCCTCTTTGATTACTTGTTTGGTGCATTCGGGACCAACAAGTGGTATCAGAGCAAACGTGGATCGATCTGCATTGATTTGAATCCAGTTTCGTTCGATTCCAAGAAAGATCAAAGGTGTTTTTGAAAAAAAAATAGTTTCGGCATTTCGAGCTTGTTTTGGGGTTTTGATGCTTCGTTTTTGTGTTTAAAACCTTTCCCCAGATCGAGTATATGCCTAAAATGTTTTTAGAACACTTCTGAATCAGTTTTAACGAGTTTTGAGCAAGATTGAAGCAAAAACTTTTCAGAAAAGGACATCTCGGCCATTCTCTGTTTTCGGTCGATTTGACCTATTTCTTGTTGTTTTTAGCTCACAAATCGGTCGATTATGTGTTTAGGAAAGAATTTCTGAAGTTTAGGACCAAGTTTGAGCGATTTTGGTTGAGATTTGAGCAAGAACGGGACGTTTTTCTGGGAAATCGCGTGAAAAGCAATGGAACAGTACTAACATGTTCTTGACCGCGAAACTTTGAGCTTGATCGTTCAAATCCGCGAATTTTCCACGTCCGCGAAAGTCGATTCCGAGAATTTACAATCCGCGAAACATTTACTTCCACTACATTTTTCGCAACATCCGAGAAATTTAAACCGCAAAAATTTTACGTTCACTGAATTTTTTTTTCGCACCTGCCTACTTTAAACATCCGAGAAATTTTAAACCGCGAAATTTTACGTTCACTGAATTTTTTTTTGCAACTGCCTACTTTAAGAATTCGAGAAATTTTAAACCGCGAAACTTTTACTTATACAACATTTTTTTTCGCAACTGTTTACTTTCATAATCCGAGAAATTTCATATCCAAGAAAGCTTAATCCAAGAATTTCTTGTGGCCGCGAAAATTTTCTCAACGTGCGAAAGTTTTATAACTTGCGAAAATTCTCTTGCGAAGCTTTAAATTTTCTCAACGTGCGAAAGTTTTATAACTTGCGAAAATTCTCTTGCGAAGCTTTAAATTTTCTCAACGTGCGAAAGTTTTATAACTTGCAAAAATTCTCTTGCGAAGCTTTAAATTTTCTCAACGTGCGAAAGTTTTATAACTTGTGAAAATTCTCTTGCGAAGCTTTAAATTTTCTCAACGTGCGAAAGTTTTATAACTTGCGAAAATTCTCTTGCGAAGCTTTAAATTTTCTCAACGTGCGAAAGTTTTATAACTTGCGAAAATTCTCTTGCGAAGCTTTAATTTCTCAACTTGCGAAAGCTTTATAACTTGCGAAAAATCTCATGCGAAAATTCTCTTGCCAACTTAGTGAGCATTCAAATCTCGGTTTTTAAATTTCTAGAACTTCTCCTAATTTCTAGATACATTTCCGTTCATACATTATCGACCGTCACACACGATCACTTAGTTCAAAGAAATTCTTTAAAGAATTTTTCACAAACTCTACTCGTTAAACTCATCTTTCTTATCGTTCGTTACTAACTCTCTCATCTATACAAGATCAAAACCACGGACGATTCGACTGCACCGACCATGTCTACCACGAATGACATCTCCACAGTGGGCTCCGACACCAGGCCTCCGATGCTGCGACAAGGCGACTACAGCATATGGACAAACCGGTTCCTCACGTTCATCAGGAACAAAGGCGCACCACTCTCTCAGTATCTTCTGGACTCCATCTTCAACGGCCCAGCACAGTTCTGGACAATCATCCCTGCACAGCCAAACGCAAACCCCCCATGGATGAACGCCGCACTCCAAGAGGTCCCATCAATGAGGATGAACTGGCTCGCGAACAGGCCGACGAGACTGCCAAAGGATACCTCTTCCAGGCAATGGGCAACGAAGTCTATGCTCACATCGAGTGCTGCACAACTGCTAAAGAAATATGGGATGAACTTGTAGAAATCATGGCAGGCACAACTGAAAGTGCTCAAGGGAGGAAATCAGCCTGTCTCTCACAATATGAACACTTCCAAGCCTACGAAGGAGAGGAGCTGCGTGACACGTACCTCAGATACCTGAAGGTCATCAATGAACTCAAGAAAGCCAGGATCTCGAGGGACAAATTCGATATCAACAACCGCTTTCTTGGAAGCCTCAAACCACAATGGGGCAATGCAATCGTGATGATGATTCAGAGTAAGGACCTCTCCAACACTTCCATCCATGCTCTTTATGACAGTCTGTCTGCCTATGCTCCATACGTGCAACCTCAGTCCACCAACACTCGAGTCGACCCACTGGCCCTCCTCTCAAACAAAACCAATGAACGATCTTCCACCACTAAGACCAAACAGAACAAAGGGAAGCTGCCAGCTGTTGTATCTGACACCTCTTCAGGATCCGAAGCTGATACAGAATCAGACGAAGATGTTCGTGATATACGCAAGCAACTGGCAATGCTCACTAAGTTGGTCTCAAAGAAGATCGGGAAAAAATCCTCATCCTCTTCCAATCGCCAAAGAACCTATAGCGGGATCAAAAAGACCACTCCCACAGAGGAAGCCAAGCCAACAAAGAAAGAAGAGGACTCCGCACCTCAAAAGTCCGTGAAGTGCTTTCGGTGTGGAAAGATGGGGCACTTTGCCAAAGAATGCCACGCCCCACGCGTGAAGGACTCCGGCTACTACGATCGTAAGGCCAGAATGACCCGCAAGGTGGAAAGTGGGAAAGTTCTACTCACCGAAGAAGCGGAATGGGTGAATGACACTTCAGAAGACGAGGAGCCTAAGGATGAAGATTGCTGCATGGCAAGGCTGGTCGAACATGACGAGGACGAGGAGATGGGTCACTCCGGTGAAAACACAGCTAATACTCCTACCAACGCTGCATCTGAGGTACGAATCTCACACCTAGATGATGTGTTTACTCACCGACACGCCATTAAGAAACCCACCATAGACGCTAGGGATTATGATGAACTTAAGCTAAAATTTGAAAAAAACTATGCCTTACTTAGTCTAAAAGTAGAAGAACTTGCCTGTGCAAACGAACGTCTAAAAGCCTCTGAAGCTTTAGTCAAACGTCTGCAAAGCAAGAACAAACAAAGTGAGACTAAGGTTAAGGAAACAACACTGGCTATTAGTTCATGTGAAACTTCTCGCCTCCTGACGGCCTCCCAATATGAACTACTTACGAAGGAAAGAGTTAGGCTATACCGCAAGGTGAAAGAACTTGAAGAGCAACTTCACCTTAGAAACGAAAACTCACGCATCCTATGCCTATTGAACCAACCAGCGGAAACAGAATTCTACGACGCACGGGGGGAATCGGACTGTCTAGCAATTGCAATCCAACACCGCTAGCAGTTAAAAGATATAACATGTGCAACACTGCATTCTTGCAAGCAAGAAATGGTGCTCCCCCGCAGCTTAAGCCATTTGTGAGATCATCCTCCGCTGCCATCTCAGAAGAAACAAGAGAACAGAACATCCATTGGGCAGAAATCGCGTTTGACTACACAGAGTTGAACAATAGAGATAAGACTGAGGTATCCTCACTCTCGGAGGATGTCGAAACCTTACTCCCAAACAAAGAACAGGAAGATGCTTTTCAAGATGTGCTCTCTCGCACTTACATCCCAAAGAAACTACTACTCATAGCAGAACTAGAACGACAACTAGAAGTAGAAAGGAAGGCCTTTGCAAAAGAGCGAGATGAGCTGCTTAGCAAAATCTACACACTAGAAAAATTTCCCAATACGAACTATCCCTCCACATCGAGTCAAGTACCTGATTCTCAAACATGTAAATGTAAGAGGACGGCGAAAATGACTCCTGAAGCTGACATATGTTCTAACACTAACTCTAGTATTCTTATGGATACATGGAATGTGAGTTCGACGTCTCTGGAAGGCAGCTCGTATCAGACAAAGGCGAACCCACTCTTCGATGACAAGAAGAAAAAACCATCCTATATTCGTCCTTCCTCTCTATGTACTGAATCCCAATATCCTAAGGTCGTAGACAATTATGTTGCCAAAATTTATCTTTCTTTTACCAAACTTATGTCTATGTGCTGCTGCAATGATTTTGTTCTCCCACGATTTCATGAATATGAAACACATGAACACGCAACACTCCGACCTCGCAAGCGAACCTTCTCTACGACGTCTTTGAATTCTCCCATCTCGCCAAAACCCAAGGTCAAGCGAAAACGTCTCTCGTCGTCAAACGCAAATTCACCTACTACTCGCAAGCCAAAGGCGACCAAAACCGAAGCACGAAAACAACAACCACGTTACCCACGCCAATTCATGTATACGGCGCCATACATGCAAGCAAGAATTAGGAAAATATGGGTTAGAAAAACTACAATCCCGCCTAATCAAGCAAACGACAAAGGGAAGCTAAATTAGAATCAACACAATCTGATTTAGAATCCACATTTCCCATTAAGCGCATAAAAACTTTACTTGTTTCACGAGAATGCCCCGTCAGTAAACGGGGACCCAACATTTGCTAATGATTGCAGGTCTGTCATGTGTGGTATCTAGACTCGGGTTGCTCCACACACATGACGGGGAACAAGGAGCTGTTGATCAACTTCTCCGAGCGCTATCTCGGAAGGGTCTCCTTCGGAAACAGTCAAATGGCGCCAATTCTCGGAACTGGTGATCTCGTCCATGACAAACTGACGATCAAGGGCATCTCTTACGTTGAGGGTTTGAGCTACAATCTCTTCAGCATTGGTCGTTTCTGCGACAAAGGATACAAGGTTCTCTTCGAATCTGATATCTGCAGCATCATAGATGCCTCGGGACTGCCACTTCTTTCTGGAACGCGCACGTCTCACCTCTACGTACTCAATCTCACGACCTCTCGACCAGTATGCCTTCTCTCTCGGGCTGCACCCAAGTTGAATGATCTATGGCACCGACGTCTCTCACATATCAATTTCAAGACTATCAACAAACTGCGTCAAGATAAACTCGTCAACGGTCTACCCCAACTAACATATCATAAGGAACACCTCTGCTCTGCCTGTGAATTGGGGAAGATGAAGCGATCGTCTCACATATCCAAGGAAACACCGTCCTCTAAGCTAATCCTCGAGCTCTTACATATGGATCTATGTGGCCCAATGCCTACGGCCACTCTCGGAGGAAGACGGTATATTCTTGTGATTGTCGACGATTTTTCACGCTACACGTGGACGAAACTCATTCGTACAAAGGATGAAGTTCCTAATATAATCATCGAGTTTGTTGTTACGTCCCAAACTCTTCATCAACAGAAGGTTAGGATTATCAGAACTGACAACGGAACTGAGTTTAAGAACAAGAAGCTCAGTGATTTCTATGCCACTCAGGGCATCACTCAGCAGTTCTCAGTTGTGAAGACACCGGAACAGAATGGTGTCGTTGAGCGTAAGAACAGGACACTTGTTGAAGCAGTCAGGACTCTTCTCATCCAATCCGGCCTTCCTCACTCTCTTTGGGGCGAAGCCATTCAAACGGTCTGCTACACGCAAAACCGGGCTTCCATCCACAAGAGATTCAACCGCACTCCATACGAGATGTTGAACAACCGTCGTATACCCGATATATCTTATCTAAGGGTCTTCGGTTGCCGATGTTTTGTTGCCAATGATCGCCAACATCTTGGGAAGCTTGATCCAAAAGCTCTCGAAGGAATCTTTGTTGGATATTCGCTGAACTCGAAGGCATACAGAGTCTATCTTAAAGAGAAACGATCTGTCATTGAGAGCACAAATGTCACATTTGACGAAAGCGAAGGCGACCTCATGGCTTCTGCTCATATCAGACCAGAACCAGGTCTTCTACAGTCGTTGACAAAAGGTCAACCTTCAACGGTGGGAACTTCCTCATCTGAGGGCAACTCTGGTGAACTGGATCTCGACCTGCTCTTCGAATACTTCTATCCAGTCCCCAAGTCTCCCGTCGCCACCACTCAAACTACCGCTGCACACACTCCACCTCCACCACCAGCTATTGGCGATGATCTCGTCCCTCCAAACTTGGATGCGCTCAATCTCAACGAAGACGACATTTTACCCAACCCTGGGAACATTGCAGATCCTGATGCTGAACCTTCTCAGTCTACTACAATCGAGATCTCTTCTTCGGACACCGGACCCCAATCCAATGAACCTCCAACCGATACAAATGTGGCCAGCTCCTCTCAGACCAATGTACCTCTTTGGGCTCGCTCACATCCTACAGATCAGATTATTGGGGATCCCACATCTGGTGTTTCAACACGTTCGGCTACGATGAATGAAAGTCTGTTTGCCTGCTATCTCAGTCAAGTTGAACCATCACGAGTAGCTGAAGCTCTCAACGATCCCGATTGGCTGATTGCAATGCAGGAGGAAATAAATCAGTTTGAACGCTTACAAGTTTGGGAACTCGTACCACGACCACTCAATAGATCCATTATCGGCACAAAATGGATCTTCAAAAACAAAAAGGATGAAGACGGTGTTGTTATTCGCAATAAAGCAAGACTTGTGGCTAAGGGGTACAACCAACAAGAAGGCATCGACTACGATGAAACTTTTGCCCCCGTCGCCAGGATCGAAGCAATGCGAATGTTTCTTGCATTTGCTGCTCACAAGAACTTCAAAGTCTACCAAATGGATGTGAAGACTGCATTTCTGAATGGATTTCTCAAAGAAGAAGTGTACGTCGATCAACCCGAAGGGTTCTTGAGCGAAGAGTTTCCTCATCACGTCTATCGACTCTACAAGGCTCTCTACGGACTAAAACAGGCTCCCCGAGCTTCGTATGACGTCCTTTCCGATTTCCTTGTCCAGTCTGGATTCAAGAAGGTATCTCTGGATACAACCCTCTTCACCAAGCGGAGTGGCCCGGACATAATGATTGTACAGATTTATGTCGATGACATCATTTTCGGATCGACTAAACCACAACTGTGTGAAGAGTTCGCAGAGTTGATGAAAGAGAAATTCGAAATGAGTATGATGGGTGAGCTGAACTTCTTTCTTGGTCTTCAAGTAAAGCAACTTCCCAACGGAATCTTCATCAATCAGTCCAAATACATCCATGACATCCTCGAGAAATATGGAATGAAGGATGCCAAGACTGCTGCTACACCTATGTCACCCTCTGGCCGACCCGACGCGGACCCATCTGGTGTTCCCGTTGACCAAACTGTCTATCGAGGGATAATAGGTTCTCTTTTGTATCTAACTGCTAGTCGACCGGATATCGTTCTCTCGACAGGAATCTGCGCTCGTTTCCAGGCTACACCTAAGGAATCCCACCTCACTGCTGTCAAAAGGATTCTCCGCTATCTCAAAGGAACACCCAATCTGGGTTTGTGGTACCCCACTCGATCGGACTTCAAGCTGGTTGGATTCTCTGACTCGGATTACGCTGGATGCAAGATGGATCGGAAAAGCACCTCTGGAGCTGCACACTTCTTGGGCGGTAAACTCGTAAGTTGGTCGTCTCGAAAACAAAACTGTGTCTCAACTTCGTCAACGGAGGCAGAGTATGTCGCCGCTGCTAGTTGTTGTTCACAGCTTTTGTGGATGAGAACCCAACTACGAGATTTTAATATTCATGTCGATAAAATTCCCATTTATTGTGACTCAAAGAGTGCGATAGCGATGACGAGTAATCCGGTACATCACTCGAGAACAAAACACATAGACATTCGTCACCACTTCATCAAAGAACATGTCGAACAAGGGACGATTGAATTGCACTACGTCACAACCGAAGATCAACTGGCCGACATTTTTACAAAACCGTTGGATGTCAAACGATTCCAACACCTTGTGACTATGTTGGGCATGTTGAATCTTCCGTTGTGATCAATCGACCCCTACATGAACTTTGATAAAGCGTACATAATTCCTTTTCACTTCACTCCATTTTCTATGTGTCTCCTTGATTATGTCTTTTGAGGGGGAGTTTTCGATTAAGGGGGAGCGTCTGATTTTTCCATTATGTAAAAAGGGATCTTTAGATTAAGGGGGAGTTTCTGATTTTACCTATATAAAAGTTTTTCTTTGGGTTAAAATTTTAAAGTTTGGTCAAATTGAGTCAAAATTGGACTGATTAAAATGTTTTGGGTTGAATTGTAAAATTTCTGGTCAAACAGGGTCAAAATTGGACCAATTGAGTCTCAATTGGACCCAATTTTGACCAAGCCCGCGAAAGTCATATCTGGACCCAACTTTGACCAAGCCCATTAATTTCGGCCCAGTTTCACAAATTCGCATGAACAGTAACTAAAACCCCTAAAACCCCAAAACCCTAACGTTTTTCACTATCCTAAAATCCCCGAGAAAAATTCAAAACTTTCGCAACCTCTCTCTCAAAATTTCGCAACTTCCCATATCGCGTCGTCGTCAAAATCTGCTTTCAAAATCCGTCTCTTGCTACCTCCATTGTCGCAAATCAGCTTCTCGGTATGAATACACCTCAGATAAATCAATTTCCAGTCATTTTAAGCTGTTTTGCCCCGCTTCTATTAAATCTGTTAGGTTAAAATGAGTTTTTCGCGGCCTCTGAATCGAACTCCTGATATGATTTTTATGTTAATACCCCCAAATCTGCGTTACCCATTCAATTACGAGTCGATTAAGCCCAGATTATAGCATTTTGGTTGAGATTTGCGTAGGTCCAAGGCTAAAATTATTTCGTCGTTTCGCATGCTTTCGCAATGTGTTCTTCACCGCGAAAAATTCTCAGAAAAATTGCTTTAAAACGTTAACTTTCGCTGCTACAGTGAGGACAATTCCGCGAAAATTTTCTCCGAGAAATTTCTTACGATTGAAAGTTTCGCGACTACAGTGAGTGATATTCCGCGAAAGTTTTATCCGAGAAATTTCCAAGCGCTAAAATTTTCGCTGCTACAGTGACCAAGGAAATGCGAAACTTTCAGTATGTTGTTCGCTGTTACAGTATGTGAAGTCCCGCGAAAGTTTATCTGAGAAATTTACTTTTATTCACGTCAAAACTTTCTCTGCTACAGTGAGTGTCACCCCGCGAAATTCTAAAAACACATCACTTCATATTACATATTTTCGCATCATCAATATTTCGCAACTATAGTGAACAAAAATTTTCGCAATTCACAAAGTCCCTCCGCGAAACTTTCACATCACCTGCAAAAATTTCTCATGACGTGCCAATGTGATATAACTTGCGAAATTTTCCATCACTTGCGAAAATTTTACTCTGACTGCAAAACTTTCTCACGATTATGTCTATGTGTTATTACTTGCGAAAGTTTCCTAATACATGCGAAAATTTTCCATAACATGCGAAATTTTCAACAACATGCGAAAATATACTCAATCTGCGAAACTTTCATATAACTTGCGAAATTTTCAATCATATGCGAATTTTCTCATTACATGCAAAAAAATTTGGACAACTTGCACGATTTCTTAACTTGCGAAATTTTACTCACTGTGCGAAAATTTCCCATGACATGTCCATATGCAATCACTTGCGAAATTTCTCCAATGCATGCGAAAACTGTCCTATCTGCGAAATTTACCTAATATGCGAAAATCTTCCACTACTTTGCATGCGAAATTTTACACAAAAATGCGAAAGTTTTCTTGACATATCTACGTTTTTATACTTCGCGAATTTGATACTTAGTCCGTTCTAATCGTATAACAATTACTGTCAAGTACAGATATGACTGAAAAAGATCAAAGCACGATTGAAGCTCTTGAGACGGCTGCACTCCAACGGGACATTGCTCGCATCGAACTCAACACACGACTCTATGTTCCACCACCCGAGCAGATCTTCCCACTGAGTCAATGGGCGGCCCTGATTCCCAACAACTTCATGGTGGACCTGCAGAGCTTTCGGTGCGATGCCCCCGTCATCGTAGAAATCCTCAAAGGGCACCCACTTCGCCACGCCTTCACACATGGCGAGCCAGAAGCACAGGTGTACCTTCAACAATTCTGGCATACACTGCAGATTGCGGGACCACTTCATCTTGCCAAAAACATATCCGCCCAAATCGATCAAGAAACGGTGGTCCTCAATCGCAAAATAGTGCAAGAAGTGCTTCAACTCCCCGTCTACTCACCCTATGACCAACTACCGACGCACGATCAACTCATTGAAGACATTGATCGACTGGGCTATCAACCAGATACCAAGAAGAAGAAGGGCCCACTTGTCCTCAGTGAAGTCACCACCCGCAACCTACCTCAACCTTGGCGAACTCTGTACCTGCTGGTGAACAAGTGCTTATCAGGAAAGCATGCCGGTCAGGACCGCGGAAATCTTCAGATCCTCACCATCCTAACCGGCATCGCCCACAACCGGAAGTATAACTACGCGGACATCATCTGGATGGATCTCGTCGCGATGATCCAACGTCGCGACCGGGAAGTCGCAAAGGGAGTCACTAACCGCTTCATCCCTTACATGTGGTGGCTCCCAGCCTTCATCAGATACTTCCGCATGCACTCCACCAGCATTCGCATGCGGCCGACAGCCGAACATTTCGCCATCCCAACAGTCGAGAAGTTCGCCAAGAAAAACACCCCGGCGAAGGATCGAAACGCAATGATAATTCCGGACGAAGTTCTCGCCTACGCCGACCAGACAAATCAACACGTCCGCGAATATCGCATATCAACCGCCTCTTTCCGAGAAAGCCCCAGACCACTATCCACTGTCCCTACGGAGCAGATCAACCCCACTGCTCCCAACCCCGGGACTAGCCAAAACCCCACCACCACCTCCCAAAAGTCCTCGAGTCGCGCCGCATCCTCTTCCACACGCGCTCCGAAAAAACGGTCGCGAAAGGATGACGTAAGCCGCCCCACGGAGCGCCGATCGAAACAAAAGCACGATCGACCTCCTCCGCCACAGATAAGCCGAGCCGAACCAATAGGTACAGGAGGTGATGTGTTCACCTCCCGAGTAGAAGTCGTGGCATCTGGCTCAACCACGCAAACTACCCCACCAACCCACTTATCTTCCTCTCTACAGGAAGATATTTCATTCCACGAGGAGCCACGTATACCATCGACATCCCACTTGGAGATAGTCGATGTTGAAACAAGCAGTCCCTCGCCTCAGACTGCATCCTCTTCATGCACCTCGAGTCTAGTGCCCTCACTCCCAATAATTTCATCCGTTTCTAAGACACATACACCTTCCACCGCACCACAGAGTCTTCGTGACTCTGTCAGAACGCTCGGTGATGTCTCTGTGACTGAGAGCGGAAGACCTAGCACGGCCAACATCACAACAACCGTGAGCCTAGGCCGTCATACGATTGAGTCTGTCTCATCGGTGATGCCAACGGGAAGTCTGAGTGGCCCCGTCTTTTCCCGACCTGTGCAAACGGGCGGCCGATCGGCGATCTTCTCCGATTCGGTGACAGTTGGACATCTTCGTGATTCCAACTTGTTAGATTTACCCCTATTCATCACCGAGACCGCGCTAGAGTCACGTCTTCAAGAGTTTGCAAAGACTCTTGAGGCGTCGATTCTCGACAAAGTTTACGCGCGTCTCGATGCGTCCACCGCCGACAAAGGAAAAGGGGTGGCCCCGGAGACGCCACCACCGACTCAAGATGTGGACGCTGAAGCCATTCTCTCTGCCATTTCCGCGAAGGAGCTCTTCTACCTCCTACGAGCAAGATTCGAGTCGATGACGGAACTCGACGACGAGGAACGGCAGATGAAGAGAATGATGACTCAGCCCTTGACTTGCCGCGCTCAGGGCGAGTCCAGCGGGATCAGGCGCGACGATCAAGACGATGATCAAGATCGCTGCGAGGGGGAGAATAGGCCGCAAGCCTCACAAACTCAAGGGCCCATACAATCGACGCCGCCCTCCTCCTCTGCACCTGAAACAACTCCCGCCGTAACAGAAACCTCACACCCCACTAGCCATAAAACCCATCTCATTTACCCTGAGCCACTAGCCAAATCACCCTCACCACCATCCACCACCGTCTCCGAAACTCTAATTGTCACATCGACATTAGAGACCACCTCTATACCTTCTCCACCCACCATTTCAGAACCTCTGACTGTCACATCGACGTTAGAGGTCACCACCACATCTACACCACCCGACACACAAATCATCCTCGCCAAAACCATCACCTCAACCGAACCACCAGAATCTCCACCAATTCCATCCCCACAATCCACAAACTCCTCCGACGCTACACCCTCGCCACCACATAGCCATACCCCTCTCAACATCGATTCCAACCCAGCCTCCGAGGATGTCTACTGCGCACAGAACGAGATCGAAGCCTACATCTTCAACGATGAATGGCTATACACGCCCGCCGATGCAGTAGCAGCTAGGAAGTTGGTGGAAAATGCTCGACGTCTGCTCATGGAGGCATCGCTAACGCTGATCAACACCGCAGACGACGAGAACGGAGAGGAATACGACGCTGAACCGGCCGAGCTCGAGGACATCCTGCAATTCCAAGCGCAGCAAACTGAGGCCCCTGCTGCTCAAACGGATGTACCCACGGTGGATATACCGGAAGCACCGTGGGAAAACAAAAAGATCACCGCACCGTTCCAAGAAGAGATCAGGAAGAGGATCTGGCGACGCAAGGAGCAGATCATCACCACCTTCGACGAGTATGAGCTGATGAACATCCAAAGTTGGAGCGAGAGAAAGAAGCAACTCTATCGATGGAGCCTTCTGTGCCACAAAAGCTCAAATAGGACGCTATCCGATGAGGAAAACATCGCTCAGGAAATGAGTCGGGCCCCCATCTGCAAAGTCATTGACCTTCGCCAAGAGTCCAAAGGACCTGTTCATTACCCAGTATTCACGGTAATGAGGCAGGATGAGAGCTACTGTGAAGTCAGTGAGGCGGACTTCAAGTTTCTGCGCCTGGGCGACCTGTACAGCATGCTGGAATCCATGAAGCAGTTCAGACTCGTCCTCAGAAGTTCTGGACATCTCGTACGTGCTGAACCGGTCACCATGGGATATGTGGCTATCAAACGCCACATGCTCCGACAGGTCAGATTCTTCGCCACCCACGATCTGCAGATGGCGGTGGAGCACAATCTGAAGAAGGTGAATCTGACTCGCCCATCTTTCAAGAACGCGGACGACTACCGAGAAGGCGATGTGATCGACGGAGACGATCCGGCGGTCGCCTACTCGAACTATAAGGGAAAGATGAGGATGCTGCGCTGCTCTGAAGTGGCAAAGTTCTCGGATGGAACGCTCACCATCATCCAAGACAAACTAATGAAGATCTGCCGCATACTTTCAGAAGAAGATCCTCTATGCCGATCCAAGTTCGCGAAGCTCATTGACGCTATAGCTAATCGATTGGTACTTCGAAGGAACCTCCGCACCTTCGAGTTCAAGCTAGGGCTTCGCGACACACTCACACGCTAATCCACCACCAACGCCCAAGATCCAAGACTCCCAACAATTGACACAAAGGGGGAGATTGTTAGGATATTTAGTAATTGTGTCAATAGTTTAAGTCTTGGGACTATTATTGTAATTCTTCTCTTAACTTGGGCTTTGGACTAGAATGTAATTATTTAATTTTTGGTGTTTGGGCCTTAATATACCTAGGGTTAATGTGGTATATAAGGTGTTACCAACACCATTTGAAAGCTAATCAAAGATCAAAGGCTTATCCAAATTTTTCACACACTACACACACTCAAAGGTGAGAACACTCCCTTTTCATTCCATTAAAGCCTCTTTGATTCCTTGTTTGGTGCATTCGGGACCAACAGCGATCTTGAGTATCACCCTACCCTAAACCTTTGTCTTCGGACGTGTTGTGTCTGCGGGCACGTCGAACGCACAAAGGAGCGCGGTTGGAGTCTTTCGCACGTGGAGGGACGAATTTGGTGGATTCGGTGGCCCTTCGGTAGCAAGCTGTATCCAGTCGGGGAATAGGTTTCCTGGGTTAACGACGTGGATCGAAACTTGGCGTGCGACAGCCTAGGTGGAGGTCTAGTTTCCAAAGCGCTTCGGTTGTGTAAGGGTCAATCATTTTGTAACCATAACCGGTAATACCTAGTGATTGATTGGAACTCTTGGGGAGATAACACCCCAAGGACAGGATTAAACCCCAGTTGGGGATATAACCTGTATAAAAATCTCGTCTCACTCTACTTTCTGCTATTTACTTTACTGTGAGACAAACCCGGAACACGCGCTAATATCTAGGTGATATCGTAGCAATCATTTCTGAAATTAACGTGATATTTTGAAACAGGGTTAGGGAGATAACATCGATACTCATACTGAATTCAGGGAAATAACACACTCTGAAATATCTTCTTAAAGAAAAGTATTTTTCAAAGAAGAATAAGCCATTTTTTTATATAGCCTAATTCACCCCCCCTCTTAGGTTGCCAGATTCGACCGATTCCACTCGGACAGCAACCCTAAGTCAGAATCGAGAGATTACGAGGTCAATAGACTTCGAATCGGGACTAAGCTAAAACATATAAGTTCTAATAATTAAGTTAGCTATTCATAGGAATTTGAATCAGAGTCTTCCGATTGGTTATGCTCAAATTCGTGTAGGCTGCCAGTTTCGGCCGATTCCACTCGGACAGCCACCCTAAGTCAGAATGGGATGAATTTTCGAGGTCAATGGACTTCGAATCGGGACTAACTTAAAACATAAGAGTTCTACCTAGTTAAGTTTTCTATTCAAAGAAATTTTAATCAGAGCCTTCCGATTTGTATATCGAAAGTAATGCACAAAATAGTGCAGGCTGCAAGTTTCGGCCGATTCCACTCGGACATAAGTCAGAATCGGGCGAATTTTCAAGGTCAATGAACTTCGGATTAACTTAAAACAAAAGTTCTACATAATTAAGTTATATATTCAAAAGAATTTGAATCAGAGTCGTCCGATTTGTAAATCAAAAGTTGTGCTCAAAATCGTGCAGGCTGCCAGTTTCGACCGATTCCACTCGGAAAGCAACCCTAAGTCAGAATCGAGAGATTACGAGGTCAATAGACTTCGAATCGGGACTAACTTAAAACATATAAGTTCTAATAATTAATTTATCTATTCACAGGAATTTGAATCAGAGTCTTCCGATTTGGTTATGCTCAAATTCGTGCAGGCTGCCAGTTTCGGCCGATTCCACTCGGACAGCCACCCTAAGTCAGAATGGGACGAATTTTCGAGATCAATGGACTTCGAATCGGGACTAACTTAAAACATAAAAGTTCTACCTAGTTACGTTTTTTATTCAAAGAAATTTGAATCAGGGCCTTCCGATTTGTATATCGAAAGTAATGCTCAAAATAGTGCAGGCTGCAAGTTTTGGCCGATTCCACTCGGACAGCAAACCGAAGTCAGAATCTGTCGAATTTTCGAGGTAAATAGACTTCGAATTAACTTAAAACATAAAAGTTCTACATAACTAAGTTATCTATTCAAAAGAATTTGAATCAGAGTCGTTCGATTTGTAAATCAAAAGTTATGCTCAAAATAGTGCAGGCTACCAATTTCGGCTGATTCCGCTCGGACAGCAACCCTAAGTCAGAATCGGGTGATTTCGAGGTCAATAGGCTTCGAATCGGGACTAACATAAAACATATAAGTTCTAATAATTAAGTTATCTATTCATAGGAATTTGAATCACAGTCTTCCGATTTGGTTATGCTCAAATTCGTGCAGGCTGCCAGTTTCGGCCGATTCCACTCGGACAGCCACCCTAAGTCAGAATGGGACGAATTTTCGAGGTCAATGGACTTTGAATCGGGACTAACTTAAAACATAAGAGTTATACCTAGTTAAGTTTTCTATTCAAAGAAATTTGAATCAGAGCCTTCCGATTTGTATATCGAAAGTAATGCTCAAAATAGTGCAGGCTGCAAGTTTCGGCCGATTCCACTCGGACAGCAAACCTAAGTCAGAATCGGTCGAATTTTCGAGGTCAATATACTTCGAATTAACTTAAAACATAAAACATAATTAAGTTATCTATTCAAAAGAATTTGAATCAGAGTCGTCCGATTTGTAAATCAAAAGTTATGCTCAAAATCGTGCAGACTGCCAATTTCGGGCCATTCCACTGGACCAGCAACCCTAAGTCAGAATCGGGCGATTTCGAGGTCAATAGACTACGAATCGGGACTAACTCAAAACATATAAGTTCTAATAATTAAGTTAGCTATTCATGAGAATTTGAATCAGAGTCTTCCGATTTGGTTATGCTCAAAATTCCTGCAGGCTGCCAGTTTCGGCCGATTCAACTCGGACAGCAAACCTCAGTCAGAATCGGGCGAATTTTCGAGGCCAATGGACTTCGAATTAAGTGAAAACATAAAAGTTCTACATAATTAAGATATCAATTGAAAAGAATTTGAATCAGAGTCTTCCGATTTGGTTATGCTCAAAATCGTGCAGGCCGCCAGTTTCGGCCGATTCCACTCGGACAGCCACCCTAAGTCAGAATGGGACGAATCGAATCGGGACTAACTTAAAGCATAAAAGTACTAGCTAGTTAAGTTTGCTATTCAAAGTAATTTGAATCAGAGCCTTCCGATTTGTAAATCGAAAGTAATTCTCAAAATAGTGCGGCTGCAAGTTTCGGCCGATTCCACTCGGACATAAGTCAGAATCGGGCGAATTTTCGAGGTCAATGGACTTCGAATTAACTTAAAACAAAAGTTCTACATAATTACGTTATATATTCAAAAGAATTTGAATCAGAGTCGTCCGATTTGTATATCAAAAGTTGTGCTCAAAATCGTGCAGGCTGCCAGTTTCGACCGATTCCACTCGGACAGCATCCCCAATCAGAATCGAGAGATTTCGAGGTCAATAGACTTCGAATCGGGACTAACTTAAAACATATAAGTTCTAATAATTAAGTTAGCTATTCATAGGAATTTGAATCAGAGTCTTCCGATTCGGTTATGCTCAAATTCGTGCAGGCTGCCAGTTTCGGCCGATTCCACTCGGACAGCCACCCTAAGTCAGAATGGGATGAATTTTCGAGGTCAATGGACTTCAAATCGGGACTAACTTAAAACATAAAAGTTCTACCTAGTTACGTTTTTTATTCAAAGAAATTTGAATCAGAGCCTTTCGATTTGTATATCGAAAGTAATGCTCAAAATAGTGCAGGCTGCAAGTTTCGGCCGATTCCACTCGGACAGCAAACCTAAGTCAGAATCTGTCGAATTTTCGAGGTAAATAGACTTCGAATTAACTTAAAACATAAAAGTTCTACATAACTAAGTTATCTATTCAAAAGAATTTGAATCAGAGTCGTTCGATTTGTAAATCAAAAGTTATGCTCAAAATAGTGCAGGCTACCAATTTCGGCTGATTCCGCTCGGACAGCAACCCTAAGTCAGAATCGGGCGATTTCGAGGTCAATAGGCTTTGAATCGGGACTAACATAAAACATATAAGTTCTAATAATTAAGTTATCTATTCATAGGAATTTGAATCACAGTCTTCCGATTTGGTTATGCTCAAATTCGTGCAGGCTGCCAGTTTCGGCCGATTCCACTCGGACAGCCACCCTAAGTCAGAATGGGACGAATTTTCGAGGTCAATGGACTTTGAATCGGGACTAACTTAAAACATAAGAGTTCTACCTAGTTAAGTTTTCTATTCAAAGAAATTTGAATCAGAGCCTTCCGATTTGTATATCGAAAGTAATGCTCAAAATAGTGCAGGCTGCAAGTTTCGGCCGATTCCACTCGGACAGCAAACCTAAGTCAGAATCGGTCGAATTTTCGAGGTCAATATACTTCGAATTAACTTAAAACATAAAACATAATTAAGTTATCTATTCAAAAGAATTTGAATCAGAGTCGTCCGATTTGTAAATCAAAAGTTATGCTCAAAATCGTGCAGACTGCCAATTTCGGGCCATTCCACTGGACCAGCAACCCTAAGTCAGAATCGGGCGATTTCGAGGTCAATAGACTACGAATCGGGACTAACTCAAAACATATAAGTTCTAATAATTAAGTTAGCTATTCATGAGAATTTGAATCAGAGTCTTCCGATTTGGTTATGCTCAAAATTCCTGCAGGCTGCCAGTTTCGGCCGATTCAACTCGGACAGCAAACCTCAGTCAGAATCGGGCGAATTTTCGAGGCCAATGGACTTCGAATTAAGTGAAAACATAAAAGTTCTACATAATTAAGATATCAATTGAAAAGAATTTGAATCAGAGTCTTCCGATTTGGTTATGCTCAAAATCGTGCAGGCCGCCAGTTTCGGCCGATTCCACTCGGACAGCCACCCTAAGTCAGAATGGGACGAATCGAATCGGGACTAACTTAAAGCATAAAAGTACTAGCTAGTTAAGTTTGCTATTCAAAGTAATTTGAATCAGAGCCTTCCGATTTGTAAATCGAAAGTAATTCTCAAAATAGTGCGGCTGCAAGTTTCGGCCGATTCCACTCGGACATAAGTCAGAATCGGGCGAATTTTCGAGGTCAATGGACTTCGAATTAACTTAAAACAAAAGTTCTACATAATTACGTTATATATTCAAAAGAATTTGAATCAGAGTCGTCCGATTTGTATATCAAAAGTTGTGCTCAAAATCGTGCAGGCTGCCAGTTTCGACCGATTCCACTCGGACAGCATCCCCAATCAGAATCGAGAGATTTCGAGGTCAATAGACTTCGAATCGGGACTAACTTAAAACATATAAGTTCTAATAATTAAGTTAGCTATTCATAGGAATTTGAATCAGAGTCTTCCGATTCGGTTATGCTCAAATTCGTGCAGGCTGCCAGTTTCGGCCGATTCCACTCGGACAGCCACCCTAAGTCAGAATGGGATGAATTTTCGAGGTCAATGGACTTCAAATCGGGACTAACTTAAAACATAAAAGTTCTACCTAGTTACGTTTTTTATTCAAAGAAATTTGAATCAGAGCCTTTCGATTTGTATATCGAAAGTAATGCTCAAAATAGTGCAGGCTGCAAGTTTCGGCCGATTCCACTCGGACAGCAAACCTAAGTCAGAATCTGTCGAATTTTCGAGGTAAATAGACTTCGAATTAACTTAAAACATAAAAGTTCTACATAACTAAGTTATCTATTCAAAAGAATTTGAATCAGAGTCGTTCGATTTGTAAATCAAAAGTTATGCTCAAAATAGTGCAGGCTACCAATTTCGGCTGATTCCGCTCGGACAGCAACCCTAAGTCAGAATCGGGCGATTTCGAGGTCAATAGGCTTCGAATCGGGACTAACATAAAACATATAAGTTCTAATAATTAAGTTATCTATTCATAGGAATTTGAATCAGAGTCTTCCGATTTGGTTATGCTCAAATTCGTGCAGGCTGCCAGTTTCGGCCGATTCCACTCGGACAGCCACCCTAAGTCAGAATGGGACGAATTTTCGAGGTCAATGGACTTCGAATCGGGACTAACTTAAAACATAAGAGTTCTACCTAGTTAAGTTTTCTATTCAAAGAAATTTGAATCAGAGCCTTCCGATTTGTATATCGAAAGTAATGCTCAAAATAGTGCAGGCTGCAAGTTTCGGCCGATTCCACTCGGACAGCAAACCTAAGTCAGAATCGGTCGAATTTTCGAGGTCAATATACTTTGAATTAACTTAAAACATAAAAGTTCTACATAATTAATTTATCTATTCAAATGAATTTGAATCAGAGTCGTCCGATTTGTAAATCAAAAGTTATACTCAAAATCGTGCAGGCTGCCAATTTTGGGCCATTCCACTGGAACAGCAACCCTAAGTCAGAATCGGGCGATTTCGAGGTCAATAGACTACGAATCGGGACTAACTTAAAACATATAAGTTCTAATAATTAAGTTAGCTATTCATTAGAATTTGAATCAGAGTCTTCCGATTTGGTTATGCTCAAAATTCGTGCAGGCTGCCAGTTTCGCCCGATTCAACTCGGACAGCAAACCTAAGTCAGAATCGGGTGAATTTACGAGGTCAATGGACTTCGAATTAAGTGAAAACATAAAAGTTCTACATAATTAAGATATCAATTCAAAAGAATTTGAATCAGAGTCTCCCGATTTGGTTATGCTCAAAATCATGCAGGCCGCCAGTTTCGGCCGATTCCACTCGAACAGCCACCCTAAGTCAGAATGGGACGAATCGAATCGGGACTAACTTAAAGCATAAAAGTACTAGCTAGTTAAGTTTTCTATTCAAAGTAATTTGAATCAGAGCCTTCCGATTTGTAAATCGAAAGTAATTCTCAAAATAGTGCAGGTTGCAAGTTTCGGCCGATTCCACTCGGACATAAGTCAGAATCGGGCGAATTTTCGAGGTCAATGGACTTCGGATTAACTTAAAACAAAAGTTCTACATAATTAAGTTATATATGCAAAAGAATTTGAATCAGAGCCGTCCGATATGTAAATCAAAAGTTGTGCTCAAAATCGTGCAGGCTGCCAGATTCGACCGATTCCACTCGGTCAGCAACCCTAAGTCAGAATCGAGAGATTACGAGGTCAATAGACTTCGAATCGGGACTAAGTTAAAACATATAAGTTCTAATAATTAAGTTAGCTATTCATAGGAATTTGAATCAGAGTCTTCCGATTTGGTTATGCTCAAATTCGTGCAGGCTGCCAGTTTCGGCCGATTCCACTCGGACAGCCACCCTAAGTCAGAATGTGATGAATTTTCGAGGTCAATGGACTTCGAATCGGGACTAACTTAAAACATAAAAGTTCTACCTAGTTACGTTTTTTATTCAAAGAAATTTGAATCAGAACATTTCGATTTGTATATCGAAAGTAATGCTCAAAATAGTGCATGCTGCAAGTTCGGCCGATTCCACTCGGACAGCAAACCTAAGTCAGAATCTGTCGAATTTTCGAGATAAATAGACTTCTGAAGTGTAAAATATGCCTAAGAGGGGGGGGTTTAATTAGGCTATATAAAAAAATGGCTTATTCTTCTTTGAGAAATAATTTTCTTTAAGAAGATATTTCAGAGTGTGTTATTTCCCTGAATTCAGTATGAGTATCGATGTTATCTCCCTAACCCTGTTTCAAAATATCACGTTAATTCCAGAAATGATTGCTACGATATCACCTAGATATTAGAGCGTGTCTCGGGTTTGTCTCACAGTAAAGTGAATAGCAGAAAGTAGAGTGAGACGAGATTTTTATACAGGTTATATCCCCAACTGGGGTTTAATCCTGTCCTTGGGGTGTGATCTCCCCAAGAGTTCCAATCAATCACTAGGTAATACCGGTTACACTATGATTGACCTGCTCACAAACAAAGCACTATGGATACTAGACCTCGTTCTAGGCTGACGCACGCCAAGTTTCGATCCACGTCGTTTACCCAGGAAACCTATTCCCCGACTGGATGCAGCTTGCTACCGAAGGGCCACCGAATCCACAAAATTCGTCCCTTCACGTGCGTAAGACTCCACTCGTGCTCCTTTGTGTGCTCACACGTCCGAAGACAAAGATTTAGGGTTTTGGAGTTTCTAGGGATCGCTCAAAAGAGTACAGATTCGCAAATTAAGCTCAACCATAAACTACGAATGAATCGCAAATTAACGCTCAATCACTCAAAGGTATTCGACAGCTTGTGTGTTCGTTGTTGTACTCTTCGCGTGAAGTGTTCTCTTCTATATAGAACCACGAATAGCTTCTACACTTCACAAGGAAAGTTAAGCACAGAATATACAAGATAAAGCTCACTAATCACGTGCATTAACTCAAACAATCATGCCAAGAATAAACCAATTAAGCTCAACGGTCATGCATGATCACTTACCATAAATACTACTGATTTTCTTTCATTCCAGGGTAATCTCATCCGTTAGTCAGCATATTCCATATATAGAATCAATCAGTACATTTCACACATAATCAGAATATCTTTTCCATATATAGCTTAATCATATCTGGGCTTAATCATATCCGGGCGATCACAGTGATATACTTTCCTAAAATATCCCAATCTCGTGTACAGCTCATATATCACTTAACACAATATATCTTCCATATATAGCTCAATCAAATTAGCATGATCTCAGACGATATTCTTTCCTTATATAACTCAATCATGCGTACAATCCACATACCACTTATCAGAACATATTTTCCATATATAGCACGCAGTGATATTCCATTCAAACGTGAACGTTCAGACCAGGTGATCACGTCAATATTCCAGTTAAGCATAAAATCACTCAAATTCGATTTTCTTAACATTTAAAACATATTCAAGCGCTTAATCGAATATTATCACATACTTAAACATCACATAACATGCATATCGAGTTTTCTAATTTGTACCCCCCAATTTACATAATTACTTGGAATAATCAAAACTCTCATAACTGTTTGGACCAAAAAGGTCTACAACTTCGAATTAACTTAAAACATAAAAGTTCTACATAACTAAGTTATCTATTCAAAAGAATTTGAATCAGAGTCGTTCGATGTGTAAATCAAAAGTTATGCTCAAAATAGTGCAGGCTACCAATTTCGGCTGATTCCGCTCGGACAGCAACCCTAAGTCAGAATCCGGCGATTTCGAGGTCAATAGACTTCGAATCGGGACTAACTTAAAACATATAAGTTCTAATAATTAAGTTATCTATTCATAGGAATTTGAATCAGAGTCTTCCGATTTGGTTATGCTCAAATTCGTGCAGGCTGCCAGTTTCGGCCGATTCCACTCGGACAGCCACCCTAAGTCAGAATGGGATGAATTTTCGAGGTCAATGGACTTCGAATCGGGACTAACTTAAAACATAAGAGTTCTACCTAGTTAAGTTTTCTATTCAGAGAAATTTGAATCAGAGCCTTCCGATTTGTATATCGAAAGTTATGCTCAAAATAGTGCATGCTGCAAGTTTCGGTCGATTCCACTCGGACAGCAAACCTAAGTTAGAATCGGTCGAATTTTCGAGGTCAATATACTTCGAATTAACTTAAAACATAAAAGTTCTACATAATTAAGTTATCTATTCAAAAGAATTTGAATCAGAGTCGTCCGATTTGTAAATCAAAAGTTATGCTCAAAATCGTGCAGGCTGCCAATTTCAGGCCATTCCACTGGAACAGCAACCCTAAGTCAGAATCGGGCGATTTCGAGGCCAATAGACTATGAATCGGGACTAACTTAAAACATATAAGTTCTAATAATTAAGTTAGCTATTCATGGGAATTTGAATTAGAGTCTTCCGATTTGGTTATGGTAAAAATTCGTGCAGGCTGCCAGTTTCGCCCGATTCAACTCGGACAGCAAACCTAAGTCAGAATCGGGCGAATTTTCGAGGTCAATGGACTTCGAATTAAGTGAAAACATAAAAGTTCTACATAATTAAGATATCAATTCAAAAGAATTTGAATCAGAGTCTTCCGATTTGGTTATGCTCAAAATCATGCAAGCCGCCAGTTTCGGCCAATTCCACTCGAACAGCCACCCTAAGTCAGAATGGGACGAATCGAATCGGGACTAACTTAAAGCATAAAAGTACTAGCTAGTTAAGTTTGGATTCAAAGTAATTTGAATCAGAGACTTCCGATTTGTAAATCGAAAGTAATTCTCAAAATAGTGCAGGTTGCAAGTTTCGGCCGACTCCACTCGGACATAAGTCAGAATCGGGCGAATTTTCGAGGACAATGGACTTCGGATTAACTTAAAACGAAAGTTCTACATAATTAAGTTATATATTCAAAAGAATTCCAATCAGAGTCGTCCGATTTGTACATCAAAAGTTGTGCTCAAAATCGTGCAGGCTGCCAGATTCGACCGATTCCACTCGGACAGCAACCCTAAGTCAGAATCGAGAGATTACGAGGTCAATAGACTTCGAATCGGGACTAAGCTAAAACATATAAGTTCTAATAATTAAGTTAGCTATTCATAGGAATTTGAATCAGAGTCTTCCGATTTGGTTATGCTCAAATTCGTGCAGGCTGCCAGTTTCGGCCGATTCCACTCGGACAGCCACCCTAAGTCAGAATGGGACGAATTTTCGAGGTCAATGGACTTCGAATCGGGACTAACTTAAAACATAAGAGTTCTACCTAGTTACGCTTTCTATTCAAAGAAATTTGAATCAGAGCCTTCCGATTTGTATATCGAAAGTAATGCTCAAAATAGTGCAGGCTGCAAGTTTCGGCCGATTCCACTCGGACAGCAAACCTAAGTCAGAATCGGTCGAATTTTCGAGGTCAATATACTTTGAATTAACTTAAAACATAAAAGTTCTACATAATTAATTTATCTATTCAAATGAATTTGAATCAGAGTCGTCCGATTTGTAAATCAAAAGTTATACTCAAAATCGTGCAGGCTGCCAATTTTGGGCCATTCCACTGGAACAGCAACCCTAAGTCAGAATCGGGCGATTTCGAGGTCAATAGACTACGAATCGGGACTAACTTAAAACATATAAGTTCTAATAATTAAGTTAGCTATTCATTAGAATTTGAATCAGAGTCTTCCGATTTGGTTATGCTCAAAATTCGTGCAGGCTGCCAGTTTCGCCCGATTCAACTCGGACAGCAAACCTAAGTCAGAATCGGGTGAATTTACGAGGTCAATGGACTTCGAATTAAGTGAAAACATAAAAGTTCTACATAATTAAGATATCAATTCAAAAGAATTTGAATCAGAGTCTCCCGATTTGGTTATGCTCGAAATCATGCAGGCCGCCAGTTTCGGCCGATTCCACTCGAACAGCCACCCTAAGTCAGAATGGGACGAATCGAATCGGGACTAACTTAAAGCATAAAAGTACTAGCTAGTTAAGTTTGCTATTCAAAGTAATTTGAATCAGAGCCTTCCGATTTGTAAATCGAAAGTAATTCTCAAAATAGTGCAGGTTGCAAGTTTCGGCGATTCCACTCGGACATAAGTCAGAATCGGGCGAATTTTCGAGGTCAATGGACTTCGAATTAACTTAAAACAAAAGTTCTACATAATTAAGTTATATATGCAAAAGAATTTGAATCAGAGCCGTCCGATTTGTAAATCAAAAGTTGTGCTCAAAATCGTGCAGGCTGCCAGATTCGACCGATTCCACTCGGACAGCAACCCTAAGTCAGAATCGAGAGATTACGAGGTCAATAGACTTCGAATCGGGACTAAGTTAAAACATATAAGTTCTAATAATTAAGTTAGCTATTCATAGGAATTTGAATCAGAGTCTTCCGATTTGGTTATGCTCAAATTCGTGCAGGCTGCCAGTTTCGGCCGATTCCACTCGGACAGCCACCCTAAGTCAGAATGTGATGAATTTTCGAGGTCAATGGACTTCGAATCGGGACTAACTTAAAACATAAAAGTTCTACCTAGTTACGTTTTTTATTCAAAGAAATTTGAATAAGAGCATTTCGATTTGTATATCGAAAGTAATGCTCAAAATAGTGCATGCTGCAAGTTTCGGCCGATTCCACTCGGACAGCAAACCTAAGTCAGAATCTGTCGAATTTTCGAGATAAATAGACTTCTGAAGTGTAAAATATTCCTAAGAGGGGGGGGTTTAATTAGGCTATATAAAAAAATGGCTTATTCTTCTTTGAGAAATAATTTTCTTTAAGAAGATATTTCAGAGTGTGTTATTTCCCTGAATTCAGTATGAGTATCGATGTTATCTCCCTAACCCTGTTTCAAAATATCACGTTAATTCCAGAAATGATTGCTACGATATCACCTAGATATTAGAGCGTGTCTCGGGTTTGTCTCACAGTAAAGTGAATAGCAGAAAGTAGAGTGAGACGAGATTTTTATACAGGTTATATCCCCAACTGGGGTTTAATCCTGTCCTTGGGGTGTGATCTCCCCAAGAGTTCCAATCAATCACTAGGTAATACCGGTTACACTATGATTGACCTGCTCACAAACAAAGCACTATGGACTTGTTGGTCCCTATTAAATCCAACAATACTAATCTAGGACGATTTACCACGCTAATGATAGATTTAAAGCTTAGACGTGGGGTGTGACAGTGAAGAAGATGAATGCTTTGAAAATGGTTTCTTACTATTCAACACACACGCACTCACACATACTACACCAAAAACACACCCCCTAATGAATTAGGGTTTGGGGGTATATATACCACATTAGTTGGTATATTATACCCCTAGTAACTAAGAACTAAAATATTACAAACTAGCCCAAAGTTAATTAAATACAAACCAACTAAGATAAACACATTGAAACTGAACACTATAAAATATTCCTAACAATCTCCCCCTTAGTGTTCAATCTTCAATTCAGCGCGGGTTATCTTTGTTGGGCACATGGAGAATCTCTCGAGTCCTAACAATCTCCCCTTGCTCCCCCTGCGAAGGCTGTCTCCTCTTCTTGTGGAGGATTTGAATGCACTTTCGGCTAGAACTCTCTTGTCTTGACGCTATACGTTGTAGATCGGATGTATGCTGTGATCCACGCCCCGATATTCGTTTCTTGATGATGTCGCAGATCTTTAAAAATTTTGTTTGCATCTTGTCCTTGTCTTTTTCGTATTTTGAAGTCGTCAAGTCTTCTCCAATCTTCTTCTTCTCAGTGCCAGATTCGTCTTCGTCGAAGGAAGTTGTCTGGTTCGGCCTCGAGGAAGCTTGTCTGGCTCCAGAAGAAGGTATGCGTGGGGTGTCTTTTAGCATATGCCAAAGCTCCTTTGGGATGTGGCATTGTAGGTTCCAGTGGAGTTCGGCTTCATCGTAGTAAGCACGGCGGAATTAGATGGTGAGCGTGGGATGTGTTATAGAATGTGCCAAGGCTCCTTCAAATTGACGTTTGAGTGCAGGAAAGCCCGGCTTCATAGTGGTACGCACGGCGGAAATGGTGGGTGGTCCGACCTGTTTGTTTATACGTATCCCCTTCTCCCCCTCATGGCGATTCGTGTTAACGAGATCGGCATGCTTGTATAGGAGTCGAAGGAATAAACAAACGAAAAGTCGGTGTGGGTAATAACCAGACGGAGCCACTAAGGCAATCCATCGACACGAGTTCAGAGTTAAACTCTGAGACGCGGCCTGTAAGCACAGGGCTTAGAACCGGAGCCACATAGGCGTTCCGTTATCATCGATCTAGGAGCGTAGCTCGCAGACGATGGCCTGATGCCGTTGTTGTTATGATGTTGCAACGGTAGGACTTCCTTCCAATCATGGAATCACATCTAAGGGGATGTGTCTATGGAAGTTCTGATCTGGTCAAGAAGTCCAGATAAGAAAAAGTGTATGTGTCCTAAAAATTATAAAACATTTAGGTAGTGAGGACACCTAGACTCGATGTGTTCAAGGAAGTTCAGTGATGTGGGGCTAACTACCACTTAATTCAATATCTCCCGCTTCCAAGTGAAGCGGTGATAGCATGCGTGGCTCCCCGTGATTTGATGAAACATCGGTCTTTAGGGAGATCGATGAGTGGGTAAGGCTCGGTTGTGCATGCGCCATTGGACCAAATGAGGCGACTTCTACCTGGGAGCTGATAGAAATCAACTCCTGCACCTATATGGGATGGTCCGAGTAATTTGTGAGCTCAGGGAATTTTGTATCTTCCGCTCTTTGGTCTTATCAAGAAATGCCAAATAGGGATGTGGCTTATGGACTTGAATTCTTCACTAACACTCGGCTATGTTCCGGGGTTAGGTTCAGTTTGGTCTGACTGAACCATGGGAACCTAGAATCCATGCGTCCGTCAATTTTGGTGAGTGCTGCTTCATCAGCAAGTCGGAGCAGGGCGGTTGAGATCGTTTTCGTGTTTGTGTATGGATGTCACGCCTTTTGTAATTCTCGAACTCTTGAGGGTCGAGTTTTCAGGTGAAGTCCGTCTTGTGAGGTGGAAGCATCTGAGAGGGTTTTTCTTTCTTTATTTTTTTTGCTTTTCTTTTCTCATTTTTTTATGTATATATATATATATATATATTATCGTAATAGTAGTAGATAAGTAGTATCGTAATCGTAATAGATATAGGTTTATGTATAGGTATATGTATATGGGTTAAAGTAAGTTTCTCCCCCTCAAATCGTGCACCTAAGATGTACTCCCCCTACCCTCCCCTCATAAATATGGAGTGATACTCCCCCTCAATGCATGCACGTTTAAAACATATAAGTTCTCTCCCAATAAAATAAGCGTGAACGTATTTATCTATTTTTAGATCAGATGCAAACTAAAGAATTATTGTTCTTTAAAAATTGCATATTAGAATGTACGTTTTTCACTTTTTTTTTTTTATCGCTCCCAATAAGTAGGTATTTTTGACAATTCTGCTCATATGCATACGTGAATGTTTAAGCTCAAAGTTCTTTAAGATATATGCATAGTTAAATGTACCAATTTAAAGACATAGGCATTTATCAATTCAGCTTATATGCATACGTAAACGTTAAGCTTGAAAATTCTATAAGTTGTATGCATAATGAAATATACCTATAATAGGGTATTCATGCATTTCAGCTCATGTTTACATGCAAAAATTTGGAATTTAAAGTCTTTTTGAAGCATGCGTAACTATAGTGTACCCTCGTTTGGTTGCTCGCACCGCTAACCAGCCGTGTATGTGGAGCAACCCAAGGTACCATACACGCTAGGATGTTTGGCTGCCCTCGTCGCATACCAGTCATGAGTGTGGAGCAGCTCTCTTAGTACCTACCCATGCTGGGAATCTGCAAAAACTTTATCGGGACTTTGGTACCCATTTTTGGATGGGTCCTCCCTTGTTAGCAGAAAACAAGTTAAGCACATTTGGTTCAGATGTTGATCCTAAATCATCCTTTAATGTCCCATTCAATTTGATTTGTGATTTAGGAATCCAGGTTTGGTGAACCTTAGAGGGAAATGACATATCAGTGCCAGTGAACGTGTGCCTAGGTCTAGAAGATCTAAAGATTTTCTCCCTAGCCAGTCGCAGAAGGTGTCTTTCAGACTTAATCTGAACTGGATATTGCATGTAAGAATAGGAGCATAAAGCATTATAAGCATCAGTAACAGGAGAACTGGTATTCCTACGACAGTAACGCACGTCATTCACATGATAAGTGTGCGGGATTTGAGAAGTTCGTTTGCGTAAGCTTGGAACTTCTTCGTTGCACGCTTCCCTTTTGATAGGACTAGAAGAGGAAAAATCTTGAACATTCTCGACTTTAATTTCGGAAGATAATACTGATTTTCCTTTCTCCTTCCTAATCTTTATTTGTTCCTTAGCTATTTTTAGCGCTTTGCTTTTACTTAACGTTTCAGCTTCAGTCAAAATTGACTTAGAATGATTAGTAAAAGCCTTCTCAGTTTTAGGAACAAGGATGCATCGTTTAGTTTTTGTTTTATTTACCTGTTTCGAGGAAGATGTATTACTTGACAAATTATTTGAAACAGATAAAGACGGGGAATTTTTGAGATATAAAATCTCCTTTAAAAGCTTTTCCTTTTCAGCGCCAAAACCTATCCTTTCAGAGTCCAAAGTATCTTGTAAATCTTTCAATTTACGAAGAGTCTCTGGAGTATCACATAGGGTAGGTTTTTGATCATATAAAATATTTTCCCCGTTAGGAATTAAGTTAGAAGGATAGTTTTGATCTGCTAGACCCATATTTGAAATAACATTCTCTAATCGTTTAATCTTAGAGTAAAGCATACGCTGTTCCTCTAAGACGGTCTCATATTTTGATGAGATTTCATTTCGCTCAGCTTCGCAAGAACGTAAATTTTTAGTCATCTCGCAGACCCTATTTTCACTATCTTCTAACTTAGTTTCTAAGCTAATTATATTTGACTTTGCGTTTGTCAAATCTTCATTAGCATAAGCTAGGCTTTCTTGTTGCTTAAGCAACACGGAGTAATTATTAACAAGGCGTGCTTCTAATTCCTCAATCTTCCTAGCTTGAGCATCCATTTTAATTTGATTTTAATTAAAAAAATTGGCTTTTGAAATTTCAGAGACGAAAAGTTTGGTTTACTCGAGAAGTATCGTGAAGTATCGAAGAAAGTCGGCGTCGAAAATTTTTTGGCATGTACCGAAAAATTTTGTGATGATTTCGAAAACTTCGAGAAAATGACCCAAACTTTTTCTATAATTTGCCAATGATGTCCTAAGTTGATTGTTGGATATAAATGATCGTTGACACGTTTTGTGGATTTGCTTAAAAAAAAATGACGAAAACGTCGTCAACACCGAAAATTTTGGACCCGAAAATATTAATAATTCAGTTTTTTTTTTAGTTTATATGTTATTTATTTATTTATTTATTTATTTTTTTTACCAATGATAAAATAAAATTCAGAAAATTTGAAAGAATTTTTTTTTTTTATTAAATCGGGTACTGTAGCGTTTCGGGCGTGCTACAGTGAAATTTGCTACAGTGTTTCGATCGAAACTGCTACAGTGAAGTGCTACAGTGTTTCGATCGAAACTGCTGCAGTGAAGTGCTACAGTGTTTCGGTCGAAACTGCTACAGTGAAGTGCGAATTTGCTACAGTGTTTCGATCGAAACTGCTACAGTTAAATGCTACAAATTGTTTGTAATTGGTGCGATTGATTTTTAATAGTTTCGGGTGATGGATTGAATTTCCTACAGTAAAATCGCTACAGTGCTCTACAGTGAATTCGAAATTGCTACAGTGATTTTAATAGTTTCGCCCGAAACTAGTTTTGCTACAGTGATTTGCTAAAAGCTACAGTGCTCTACAGTGAATTCGAATTGCTACAGTGATTTTAATAGTTTCGCCCGAAACTAGTTTTGCTACAGTGATTTGCTAAAAGCTACAGTGCTCTACAGTGAATTCGAATTGCTACAGTGATTTTAATAGTTTCGCCCGAAACTAGTTTTGCTACAGTGATTTGCTAAAAGCTACAGTCAAATTAAAGTTTCGTCCGAAACTAGTTTTGAAAATGCTACAGTGAAATTTGCCCTTTAATAGTTGTAAATTGTAATCGGTTGTTTTTGTCTTTACTATTGGACAAAGACTCCTTTTTGACCAAAATTCAAAGATCACATTCAATAGATGATACGTGGCTTTAGGAGATGGGTGAGTGGCTTTGCCTTTTTGACTGAAAATGAATTTTGACTAATAAAATTGAGTAGCAACTTTCGGGCGATTGAATGTCTTTAACTTGCAGTTTCGGGCGATTTGTTGCAACTTTCGCCGTGTTTTTCCCTTCTTTTTTTTATTATTATTTTTTTTAAAAAAAAAAACAGTTCAATTTCGGGTGTTGACCAGTCTAGTTTCGGGTTGACCAATCAAGTTTCGCCCGATACTGAATAAACGCCCGAAACTGAATACAAACGCCCAGAAATGGTACTGTAGCAATCTGGACTGAAAACTGACGAAAAACAGATCCGATTTCTACTCAAAACTCACCCAAATCAGCTGAAAAAAAGTGGGTAATCACTACAAATCACTCGAAAACAACCTAATTACCTCTTGAGCTTGCAAAATCAGTAAAATCAACTCAAAAATTCAAGAAATGGCAGAAATTCGAACCCAAAAAAAATACCCAAAAAATTCGAAAATTGTTCAAATCCGAACGTGTTTTGCTCTGATACCACTTGTTGGTCCCTATTAAATCCAACAATACTAATCTAGGACGATTTACCACGCTAATGATGCTAATGATGAAAGATTTAAAGCTTAGACGTGGGGTGTGACAGTGAAGAAGATGAATGCTTTGAAAATGGTTTCTTACTATTCAACACACACGCACTCACACATACTACACCAAAAACACACCCCCTAATGAATTAGGGTTTGGGGGTATATATACCACATTAGTTGGTATATTATACCCCTAGTAACTAAGAACTAGAATATTACAAACTAGCCCAAAGTTAATTAAATACAAACCAACTAAGATAAACACATTGAAACTGAACACTATAAAATATTCCTAACAATACTAGACCTCGTTCTAGGCTGACGCACGCCAAGTTTCGATCCACGTCGTTTACCCAGGAAACCTATTCCCCGACTGGATGCAGCTTGCTACCGAAGGGCCACCGAATCCACAAAATTCGTCCCTTCACGTGCGTAAGACTCCACTCGTGCTCCTTTGTGTGCTCACACGTCCGAAGACAAAGGTTTAGGGTTTTGGAGTTTCTAGGGATCGCTCAAAAGAGTACAGATTCGCAAATTAAGCTCAACATAAACTACGAATGAATCGCAAATTAACGCTCAATCACTCAAAGGTATTCGACAGCTTGTGTGTTCGTTGTTGTACTCTTCGCGTGAAGTGTTCTCTTCTATATAGAACCACGAATAGCTTCTACACTTCACAAGGAAAGTTAAGCACAGAATATACAAGATAAAGCTCACTAATCACGTGCATTAACTCAAACAATCATGCCAAGAATAAACCAATTAAGCTCAACGGTCATGCATGATCACTTACCATAAATACTACTGATTTTCTTTCATTCCAGGGTAATCTCATCCGTTAGTCAGCATATTCCATATATAGAATCAATCAGTACATTTCACACATAATCAGAATATCTTTTCCATATATAGCTTAATCATATCTGGGCTTAATCATATCCGGGCGATCACAGTGATATACTTTCCTAAAATATCCCAATCTCGTGTACAGCTCATATATCACTTAACACAATATATCTTCCATATATAGCTCAATCAAATTAGCATGATCTCAGACGATATTCTTTCCTTATATAACTCAATCATGCGTACAATCCACATACCACTTATCAGAACATATTTTCCATATATAGCACGCAGTGATATTCCATTCAAACGTGAACGTTCAGACCAGGTGATCACGTCAATATTCCAGTTAAGCATAAAATCACTCAAATTCGATTTTCTTAACATTTAAAACATATTCAAGCGCTTAATCGAATATTATCACATACTTAAACATCACATAACATGCATATCGAGTTTTCTAATTTGTACCCCCAATTTACATAATTACTTGGAATAATCAAAACTCTCATAACTGTTTGGACCAAAAAGGTCTACAACTTCGAATTAACTTAAAACATAAAAGTTCTACATAACTAAGTTATCTATTCAAAAGAATTTGAATCAGAGTCTTCCGATTTGGTTATGCTCAAATTCGTGCAGGCTGCCAGTTTCGGCCGATTCCACTCGGACAGCAACCCTAAGTCAGAATGGGATGAATTTTCGAGGTCAATGGACTTCGAATCGGGACTAACTTAAAACATAAGAGTTCTACCTAGTTAAGTTTTCTATTCAAAGAAATTTGAATCAGAGCCTTCCGATTTGTATATCAAAAGTTATGCTCAAAATAGTGCAGGCTGCAAGTTTCGGTCGATTCCACTCGGACAGCAAACCTAAGTTAGAATCGGTCGAATTTTCGAGGTCAATATACTTCGAATTAACTTAAAACATAAAAGTTCTACATAATTAAGTTATCTATTCAAAAGAATTTGAATCAGAGTCGTCCGATTTGTAAATCAAAAGTTATGCTCAAAATCGTGCAGGCTGCCAATTTCAGGCCATTCCACTGGAACATCAACCCTAAGTCAGAATCGGGCGATTTCGAGGCCAATAGACTATGAATCGGGACTAACTTAAAACATATAAGTTCTAATAATTAAGTTAGCTATTCATGGGAATTTGAATTAGAGTCTTCCGATTTGGTTATGCTAAAAATTCGTGCAGGCTGCCAGTTTCGCCCGATTCAACTCGGACAGCAAACCTCTAAGTCAGAATCGGGCGAGTTTTCGAGGTCAATGGACTTCGAATTAAGTGAAAACATAAAAGTTCTACATAATTAAGATATCAATTCAAAAGAATTTGAATCAGAGTCTTCCGATTTGGTTATGCTCAAAATCATGCAAGCCGCCAGTTTCGGCCAATTCCACTCGAACAGCCACCCTAAGTCAGAATGGGACGAATCGAATCGGGACTAACTTAAAGCATAAAAGTACTAGCTAGTTAAGTTTGTATTCAAAGTAATTTGAATCAGAGACTTCCGATTTGTAAATCGAAAGTAATTCTCAAAATAGTGCAGGTTGCAAGTTTCGGCCGATTCCACTCGGACATAAGTCGGAATCGGGCGAATTTTCGAGGACAATGGACTTCGGATTAACTTAAAACGAAAGTTCTACATAATTAAGTTATATATTCAAAAGAATTTGAATCAAAGTCGTCCGATTTGTAAATCAAAAGTTGTGCTCAAAATCGTGCAGGCTGCCAGATTCGACCGATTCCACTCGGACAGCAACCCTAAGTCAGAATCGAGAGATTACGAGGTCAATAGACTTCGAATCGGGACTAAGCTAAAACATATAAGTTCTAATAATTAAGTTAGCTATTCATAGGAATTTGAATCAGAGTCTTCCGATTTGGTTATGCTCAAATTCGTGCAGGCTGCCAGTTTCGGCCGATTCCACTCGGACAGCCACCCTAAGTCAGAATGGGACGAATTTTCGAGGTCAATGGACTTCGAATCGGGACTAACTTAAAACATAAGAGTTCTACCTAGTTACGTTTTCTATTCAAAGAAATTTGAATCAGAGCCTTCCGATTTGTATATCGAAAGTAATGCTCAAAATAGTGCAGGCTGCAAGTTTCGGCCGATTCCACTCGGACAGCAAACCTAAGTCAGAATCTGTCGAATTTTCGAGGTAACTCAAAATAGTGCAGGCTACCAATTTCAACCGATTCCGCTCGGACAACAACCCTAAGTCAGAATCGGGCGATTTCGAGGTCAATAGACTTCGAATCGGGACTAACTTAAAACATATAAGTTCTAATAATTAAGTTATCTATTCATAGGAATTTGAATCAGAGTCTTCCGATTTGGTTATGCTCAAATTCGTGCAGGCTGCCAGTTTCGGCCGATTCCACTCGGACAGCCACCCCAAGTCAGAATGGGACAAATTTTCGAGGTCAATGGACTTCGAATCGGGACTAACTTAAAACATAAAAGTTCTACCTAGTTAAGTTTTCTATTCAAAGAAATTTGAATCAGAGCCTTCCGATTTGTATATCGAAAGTAATGCTCAAAATAGTGCAGGCTGCAAGTTTCGGCCGATTCCACTCGGACAGCAAACCTAAGTCAGAATCGGTCGAATTTTCGAGGTCAATATACTTCGAATTAACTTAAAACATAAAAGTTCTACATAATTAAGTTATCTATTCAAAAGAATTCCAATCAGAGTCGTCCGATTTGTAAATCAAAAGTTATGCTCAAAATCGTGCAGGCTGCCAATTTCGGGCCATTCCACTGGAACAGTAACCCTAAGTCAGAATCGGGCAATTTCGAGGTCAATAGACTACGAATCGGGACTAACTCAAAACATATAAGTTCTAATAATTATGTTAGCTATTCATGAGAATTTGAATCAGAGTCTTCCGATTTGGTTATGCTCAAAATTCGTGCAGGCTGCCAGTTTCGGCCGATTCAACTCGGACAGTAAACCTAAGTCAGAATCGGGCGTATTTTCGAGGTCAATGGACTTCGAATTAAGTGAAAACATAAAAGTTCTACATAATTAAGATATCAATTCAAAAGAATTTGAATCAGATTCTTCCTATTTGGTTATGCTCAAAATCGTGCAGGCCGCCAGTTTCGGCCGATTCCACTCGGACAGCCACCCTAAGTCAGAATGGGACGAATCGAATCGGAACTAACTTAAAGCATAAAAGTAATTTGAATCAGAGCCTTCCGATTTGTAAATTGAAAGTAATTCTCAAAATAGTGCAGGCTGCAAGTTCGGCCGATTCCACTCGGACATAAGTCAGAATCGGGCGAATTTTCGAGGTCAATGGACTTCGGATTAACTTAAAACAAAAGTTCTACATAATTAAGTTATATATTCAAAAGAATTTGAATCAGAGTCGTCCGATTTGTAAATCAAAAGTTGTGCTCAAAATCGTGCAGGCTGCCAGTTTCGACCGATTCCACTCGGACAGCAACCCTAAGTCAGAATCGAGAGATTACGAGGTCAATAGACTTCGAATCGGGACTAAGTTAAAACATATAAGTTCTAATAATTAAGTTAGCTATTCGTAGGAATTTGAATCAGAGCCTTCCGATTTGTATATCGAAAGTAATGCTCAAAATAGTGCAGGCTGCAAGTTTCGGCCGATTCCACTCGTACAGCAAACCTAAGTCAGAATCTGTCGAATTTTCGAGGTAAATAGGCTTCGAATTAACTTAAAACATAAAAGTTCTACATAACTAAGTTATCTATTCAAAAGAATTTGAATCAGAGTCGTTCGATTTGTAAATCAAAAGTAATGCTCAAAATAGTGCAGGCTACCAATTTCGGCTGATTCCGCTCGGACAGCAACCCTAAGTCAGAATCGGGCGATTTCGAGGTCAATAGACTTCGAATCGGGACTAACTTAAAACATAAAGGTTCTACCTAGTTACGTTTTTTATTCAAAGAAATTTGAATCAGAGCCTTCCGAATTGTATATCGAAAGTAATGCTCAAAATAGTGCAGGCTGCAAATTTCGGCCGATTCCACTCGGACAGCAAACCTAAGTCAGAATCGGTCGAATTTTCGAGGTCAATATACTTCGAATTAACTTAAAACATAAAAGTTCTACATAATTAAGTTATCTATTCAAAAGAATTTGAATCAGAGTCGTCCGATTTGTAAATCAAAAGTTATTCTCAAAATCGTGCAGGCTGCCAATTTCGGGCCATTCCACTGGAACAGCAACCCTAAGTCAGAATCGGGCGATTTCGATGTCAATAGACTACGAATCGGGACTAACTTAAAACATATAAGTTCTAATAATTAAGTTAGCTATTCATTAGAATTTGAATCAGAGTCTTCCGATTTGGTTATGCTCAAAATTCGTGCAGGCTGCCAGTTTCGCCCGATTCAACTCGGACAGCAAACCTAAGTCAGAGTCGGGCGAATTTTCGAGGTCAATGGACTTCGAATTAAGTGAAAACATAAAAGTTCTACATAATTAAGATATCAATTCAAAAGAATTTGAATCAGAGTCTTCCGATTTGGTTATACTCAAATTCGTGCAGGCTGCCAGTTTCGGCCGATTCCACTCGGACAGCCACCCTAAGTCAGAATGGGACGAATTTTCGAGGTCAATGGACTTCGAATCGGGACTAACTTAAAACATAAAGGTTCTACCTAGTTACGTTTTTTATTCAAAGAAATTTGAATCAGAGCCTTCCGATTTGTATATCGAAAGTAATTCTCAAAATAGTGCAGGCTGCAAATTTCGGCCGATTCCACTCGGACAGCAAACCTAAGTCAGAATCGGTCGAATTTTCGAGGTCAATATACTTCGAATTAACTTAAAACATAAAAGTTCTACGTAATTAAGTTATCTATTCAAAAGAATTTGAATCAGAGTCGTCCGATTTGTAAATCAAAAGTTATTCTCAAAATCGTGCAGGCTGCCAATTTCGGGCCATTCCACTGGAACAGCAACCCTAAGTCAGAATCGGGCGATTTCGAGGTCAATAGACTACGAATCTGGACTAACTTAAAACACATAAGTTCTAATAATTAAGTTAGCTATTCATTAGAATTTGAATCAGAGTCTTCCGATTTGGTTATGCTCAAAATTCGTGCAGGCTGCCAGTTTCGCCCGATTCAACTCGGACAGCAAACCTAAGTCAGAATCGGGCGAATTTTCGAGGTCAATGGACTTCGAATTAAGTGAAAACATAAAAGTTCTACATAATTAAGATATCAATTCAAAAGAATTTGAATCATAGTCTTCCGATTTGGTTATGCTCAAATTCGTGCAGGCTGCCAGTTTCGGCCGATTCCACTCGGACAGCCACCCTAAGTCAGAATGGGACGAATTTTCGAGGTCAATGGACTTCGAATCGGGACTAACTTAAAACATAAAGGTTCTACCTAGTTACGTTTTTTATTCAAAGAAATTTGAATCAGAGCCTTCCGATTTGTATATCGAAAGTAATGCTCAAAATAGTGCAGGCTGCAAGTTTCGGCCGATTCCACTCGGACAGCAAACCTAAGTCAGAATCGGTCGAATTTTCGAGGTCAATATACTTCGAATTAACTTAAAACATAAAAGTTCTACATAATTAAGTTATCTATTCAAAAGAATTTGAATCAGAGTCGTCCGATTTGTAAATCAAAAGTTATTCTCAAAATCGTGCAGGCTGCCAATTTCGGGCCATTCCACTGGAACAGCAACCCTAAGTCAGAATCGGGCGATTTCGAGGTCAATAGACTACGAATCGGGACTAACTTAAAACATATAAGTTCTAATAATTAAGTTAGCTATTCATTAGAATTTGAATCAGAGTCTTCCGATTTGGTTATGCTCAAAATTCGTGCAGGCTGCCAGTTTCGCCCGATTCAACTCAGACAACAAACCTAAGTCAGAATCGGGCGAATTTTCGAGGTCAATGGACTTCGAACTAAGTGAAAACATAAAAGTTCTACATAATTAAGATATCAATTCAAAATAATTTGAATCAGAGTCTTCCGATTTGGTTATGCTCAAAATCATGCAGGCCGCCAGTTTCGGCCGATTCCACTCGAACAGCCACCCTAAGTCAGAATGGGACGAATCGAATCGGGACTAACTTAAAGCATAAAAGTACTAGCTAGTTAAGTTTGCTATTCAAAGTAATTTGAATCAGAGCCTTCCGATTTGTAAATTGAAAGTAATTCTCAAAATAGTGCAGGTTGCAAGTTTCGGCAGATTCCACTCGGACATAAGTCAGAATCGGGCGAATTTTCGAGGTCAATGGACTTCGGATTAACTTAAAACAAAAGTTCTACATAATTAAGTTATATATGCAAAAGAATTTGAATCAGAGTCGTCCGATTTGTAAATCAAAAGTTGTGCTCAAAATCGTGCAGGCTGCCAGATTCGACCGATTCCACTCGGACAGCAACCCTAAGTCAGAATCGAGAGATTACGAGGTCAATAGACTTCGAATCGGGACTAAGTTAAAACATATAAGTTCTAATAATTAAGTTAGCTATTCATAGGAATTTGAATCAGAGTCTTCCGATTTGGTTATGCTCAAATTCGTGCAGGCTGCCAGTTTCGGCCGATTCCACTCGGACAACCACCCTAAGTCAGAATGGGATGAATTTTCGAGGTCAATGGACTTCGAATCGGGACTAACTTAAAACATAAAAGTTCTACCTAGTTACGTTTTTTATTCAAAAAAATATGAATCAGAGCCTTTCGATTTGTATATCGAAAGTAATGCTCAAAATAGTGCAGGCTGCAAGTTTCGGCCGATTCCACTCAGACAGCAAACCTAAGTCAGAATCTGTCGAATTTTCGAGGTAAATAGACTTCGAATTAACTTAAAACATAAAAGTTCTACATAACTAAGTTATCTATTCAAAAGAATTTGAATCAGAGTCGTTCGATGTGTAAATCAAAAGTTATGCTCAAAATAGTGCAGGCTACCAATTTCGGCTGATTCCGCTCGGACAGCAACCCTAAGTCAGAATCCGGCAATTTCGAGGTCAATAGACTTCGAATCGGGACTAACTTAAAACATATAAGTTCTAATAATTAAGCTATCTATTCATAGGAATTTGAATAAGAGTCTTCCGATTTGGTTATGCTCAAATTCGTGCAGGCTGCCAGTTTCGGCCGATTCCACTCGGACAGCCACCCTAAGTCAGAATGGGACGAATTTTCGAGGTCAATGGACTTCGAATCGGGACTAACTTAAAACATAAGAGTTCTACCTAGTTAAGTTTTCTATTCAAAGAAATTTGAATCAGAGCCTTCCGATTTGTATATCGAAAGTTATGCTCAAAATAGTGCAGGCTGCAAGTTTCGGCCGATTCCACTCGGACAGCAAACCTAAGTCAGAATCGGTCGAATTTTCGAGGTCATTATACTTCGAATTAACTTAAAACATAAAAGTTCTACATAATTAAGTTATCTATTCAAAAGAATTTGAATCAGGGTCGTCCGATTTGTAAATCAAAAGTTATGCTCAAAATCGTGCAGGCTGCCAATTTCGGGCCATTCCACTGGAACAGCAACCCGAAGTCAGAATCGGGCGATTTCGAGGTCAATAGACTACGAATCGGGACTAACTTAAAACATATAAGTTCTAATAATTAAGTTAGCTATTCATGGGAATTTGAATTAGAGTCTTCCGATTTGGTTATGCTAAAAATTCGTGCAGGCTGCCAGTTTCGCCCGATTCAACTCGGACAGCAAACCTAAGTCAGAATCGGGCGAATTTTCGAGGTCAATGGACTTCGAATTAAGTGAAAACATAAAAGTTCTACATAATTAAGATATCAATTCAAAAGAATTTGAATCAGAGTCTTCCGATTTGGTTATGCTCAAAATCATGCAAGCCGCCAGTTTCGGCCAATTCCACTCGAACAGCCACCCTAAGTCAGAATGGGACGAATCGAATCACGACTAACTTAAAGCCTAAAAGTACTAGCTAGTTAAGTTTGCTATTCAAAGTAATTTGAATCAGAGACTTCCGATTTGTAAATCGAAAGTAATTCTCAAAATAGTGCAGGTTGCAAGTTTCGGCCGATTCCACTCGGACATAAGTCAGAATCGGGCGAATTTTCGAGGTCAATGGACTTCGGATTAACTTAAAACGAAAGTTCTACATAATTAAGTTATATATTCAAAAGAATTTGAATCAAAGTCGTCCGATTTGTAAATCAAAAGTTGTGCTCAAAATCGTGCAGGCTGCCAGATTCGACCGATTCCACTCGGACAGCAACCCTAAGTCAGAATCGAGAGATTACGAGGTCAATAGACTTCGAATCGGGACTAAGCTAAAACATATAAGTTCTAATAATTAAGTTAGCTATTCATAGGAATTTGAATCAGAGTCTTCCGATTTGGTTATGCTCAAATTCGTGCAGGCTGCCAGTTTCGGCCGATTCCACTCGGACAGCCACCCTAAGTCAGAATGGGACGAATTTTCGAGGTCAATGGACTTCGAATCGGGACTAACTTAAAACATAAAAGTTCTACCTAGTTACGTTTTTTATTCAAAGAAATTTGAATCAGAGCCTTCCGATTTGTATATCGAAAGTAATGCTCAAAATAGTGCAGGCTGCAAGTTTCGGCCGATTCCACTCGGACAGCAAACTTAAGTCAGAATCTGTCGAATTTTCGAGGTAACTCAAAATAGTGCAGGCTACCAATTTCAACCGATTCCGCTCGGACAGCAACCCTAAGTCAGAATCGGGCAATTTCGAGGTCAATAGACTTCGAATCGGGACTAACTTAAAACATATAAGTTCTAATAATTAAGTTATCTATTCATAGGAATTTGAATCAGAGTCTTCCGATTTGGTTATGCTCAAATTCGTGCAGGCTGCCAGTTTCGGCCGATTCCACTCGGACAGCCACCCTAAGTCAGAATGGGACGAATTTTCGAGGTCAATGGACTTCGAATCAGGACTAACTTAAAACATAAGAGTTCTACCTAGTTAAGTTTTCTATTCAAAGAAATTTGAATCAGAGCTTTCCAATTTGTATATCGAAAGTTATGCTCAAAATAGTGCAGGCTGCAAGTTTCGGCCGATTCCACTCGGACAGCAAACCTAAGTCAGAATCGGTGGAATTTTCGAGGTCAATATACTTCGAATTAACTTAAAACATAAAAGTTCTACATAAGTAAGTTATCTATTCAAAAGAATTTGAATCAGAGTCGTCCGATTTGTAAATCAAAAGTTATGCTCAAAATCGTGCAGGCTGCCAATTTCGGGCCATTCCACTGGAACAGCAACCCGAAGTCAGAATCGGGCGATTTCGAGGTCAATAGACTATGAATCGGGACTAACTTAAAACATATAAGTTCTAATAATTAAGTTAGCTATTCATGGGAATTTGAATTAGAGTCTTCCGATTTGGTTATGCTAAAAATTCGTGCAGGCTGCCAGTTTCGCCCGATTCAACTCGGACAGCAAACCTAAGTCAGAATCGGGCGAATTTTCGAGGTCAATGGACTTCGAATTAAGTGAAAACATAAAAGTTCTACATAATTAAGATATCAATTCAAAAGAATTTGAATCAGAGTCTTCCGATTTGGTTATGCTCAAAATCATGCAAGCCGCCAGTTTCGGCCAATTCCACTCGAACAGCCACCCTAGTCAGAATGGGACGAATCGAATCGCGACTAACTTAAAGCATAAAAGTACTAGCTATTTAAGTTTGCTATTCAAAGTAATTTGAATCAGAGACTTCCGATTTGTAAATCGAAAGTAATTCTCTAAATAGTGCAGGTTGCAAGTTTCGGCCGATTCCACTCGGACATAAGTCAGAAACGGGCAAATTTTCGAGGTCAATGGACTTCGGATTAACTTAAAACGAAAGTTCTACATAATTAAGTTATATATTCAAAAGAATTTGAATCAGAGTCGTCGGATTTGTAATCAAAAGTTGTGCTCAAAATCGTGCAGGGTGCCAGATTCGACCGATTCCACTCGGACAGCAACCCTAAGTCAGAATCGAGAGATTACGAGGTCAATAGACTTCGAATCGGGACTAAGCTAAAACATATAAGTTCTAATAATTAAGTTAGCTATTCATAGGAATTTGAATCAGAGTCTTCCGATTTGGTTATGCTCAAATCCGTGCAGGCTGCTAGTTTCGGCCGATTCCACTCGGACAGCCACCCGAAGTCAGAATGGGACGAATTTTCGAGGTCAATGGACTTCGAATCAGGACTAACTTAAAACATAAAAGTTCTACCTAGTTACGTTTTTATTCAAAGAAATTTGAATCAGAGCCTTCCGATTTGTATATCGAAAGTAATGCTCAAAATAGTGCAGGCTGCAAGTTTCGGCCGATTCCACTCGGACAGCAAACCTAAGTCAGAATCTGTCGAATTTTCGAGGTAACTCAAAATAGTGCAGGCTACCAATTTCAACCGATTCCGCTCGGACAGCAACCCTAAGTCAGAATCGGGCGATTTCGAGGTCAATAGACTTCGAATCGGGACTAACTTAAAACATATAAGTTCTAATAATTAAGTTATCTATTCATAGGAATTTGAATCAGAGTCTTCCGATTTGGTTATGCTCAAATTCGTGCAGGCTGCCAGTTTCGGCCGATTCCACTCGGACAGCCACCCCAAGTCAGAATGGGACGAATTTTCGAGGTCAATGGACTTCGAGTCGGGACTAACTTAAAACATAAAAGTTCTACCTAGTTAAGTTTTCTATTCAAAGAAATTTGAATCAGAGCCTTCCGATTTGTATATCGAAAGTAATGCTCAAAATAGTGCAGGCTGCAAGTGTCGGCCGATTCCACTCGGACAGCAAACCTAAGTCAGAATCGGTCAAATTTTAGAGGTCAATATACTTCGAATTAACTTAAAACATAAAAGTTCTACATAATTAAGTTATCTATTCAAAAGAATTCGAATCAGAGTCGTCCGATTTGTAAATCAAAAGTTATGCTCAAAATCGTGCAGGCTGCCAATTTCGGGCCATTCCACTGGAACAGCAACCCTAAGTCAGAATCGGGCGATTTCGAGGTCAATAGACTACGAATCGGGACTATATTAAAACATATAAGTTCTAATAATTAAGTTAGCTATTCATGAGAATTTGAATCAGAGTCTTCCGATTTGGTTATGCTCAAAATTCGTGCAGGCTGCCAGTTTCGGCCGATTCAACTCGAACAGTAAACCTAAGTCAGAATCGGGCGAATTTTCGAGGTCAATGGACTTCGAATTAAGTGAAAACATAAAAGTTCTACATAATTAAGATATCAATTCAAAAGAATTTGAATCAGATTCTTCCGATTTGGTTATGCTCAAAATCGTGCAGGCCGCCAGTTTCGGCCGATTCCACTCGGACAGCCACCCTAAGTCAGAATGGGACGAATCGAATCGGAACTAACTTAAAGCATAAAAGTACTAGCTAGTTAAGTTTGCTATTCAAAGTAATTTGAATCAGAGCCTTCCGATTTGTAAATTGAAAGTAATTCTCAAAATAGTGCAGGCTGCAAGTTCGTCCGATTCCACTCGGACATAAGTCAGAATCGGGCGAATTTTCGAGGTCAATGGACTTCGGATTAACTTAAAACAAAAGTTCTACATAATTAAGTTATATATTCAAAAGAATTTGAATCAGAGTCGTCCGATTTGTAAATCAAAAGTTATGCTCAAAATCGTGCAGGCTGCCAATTTCGGGCCATTCCACTGGAACAGCAACCCGAAGTCAGAATCTGGCAATTTCGAGGTCAATAGACTACGAATCGGGACTAACTTAAAACATATAAGTTCTAATAATTAAGTTAGCTATTCATGGGAATTTGAATTAGAGTCTTCCGATTTGGTTATGCTAAAATTCGTGCAGGCTGCCAGTTTCGCCCGATTCAACTCGGACAGCAAACCTAAGTCAGAATCGGGCGAATTTTCGAGGTCAATGGACTTCGAATTAAGTGAAAACATAAAAGTTCTACATAATTAAGATATCAATTCAAAAGAATTTGAATAAGAGTCTTCCGATTTGGTTATGCTCAAAATCATGCAAGCCGCCAGTTTCGGCCAATTCCACTCGAACAACCACCCTAGTAAGAATGGGACGAATCGAATCGCGACTAACTTAAAGCATAAAAGTACTAGCTAGTTAAGTTTGCTATTCAAAGTAATTTGAATCAGAGACTTCCGATTTGTAAATCGAAAGTAATTCTCAAAATAGTGCAGGTTGCAAGTTTCGGCCGATTCCACTCGGACATAAGTCAGAATCGGGCGAATTTTCTAGGTCAATGGACTTCGGATTAACTTAAAACGAAAGTTCTACATAATTAAGTTATATATTCAAAAGAATTTGAATCAGAGTCGTCCGATTTGTAATCAAAAGTTGGGCTCAAAATCGTGCAGGGTGCCAGATTCGACCGATTCCACTCGGACAGCAACCCTAAGTCAGAATCGAGAGATTACGAGGTCAATAGACTTCGAATCGGGACTAAGCTAAAACATATAAGTTCTAATAATTAAGTTAGCTATTCATAGGAATTTGAATCAGAGTCTTCCGATTTGGTTATGCTCAAATCCGTGCAGGCTGCCAGTTTCGGCCGATTCCACTCGGACAGCCACCGAAGTCAGAATGGGACGAATTTTCGAGGTCAATGGACTTCGAATCGGGACTAACTTAAAACATAAAAGTTCTACCTAGTTACGTTTTTTATTCAAAGAAATTTGAATCAGAGCCTTCCGATTTGTATATCGAAAGTAATGCTCAAAATAGTGCAGGCTGCAAGTTTCGGCCGATTCCACTCGGACAGCAAACCTAAGTCAGAATCTGTCGAATTTTCGATGTAACTCAAAATAGTGCAGGCTACCATTTTCAACCGATTCCGCTCGGACAGCAATCCTAAGTCAGAATCGGGCGATTTCGAGGTCAATAGACTTCGAATCGGGACTAACTTAAAACATATAAGTTCTAATAATTAAGTTATCTATTCATAGGAATTTGAATCAGAGTCTTCCGATTTGGTTATGCTCAAATTCGTGCAGGCTGCCAGTTTCGGCCGATTCCACTCGGACAGCCACCCCAAGTCAGAATGGGACGAATTTTCGAGCTCAATGGACTTCGAATCGGGACTAACTTAAAACATAAAAGTTCTACCTAGTTAAGTTTTCTATTCAAAGAAATTTGAATCAGAGCCTTCCGGTTTGTATATCGAAAGTAATGCTCAAAATAGTGCAGGCTGCAAGTTTCGGCCGATTCCACTCGGACAGCAAACCTAAGTCAGAATCGGTCGAATTTTCGAGGTCAATATACTTCGAATTAACTTAAAACATAAAAGTTCTACATAATTAAGTTATCTATTCAAAAGAATTTGAATCAGAGTCGTCCGATTAGTAAATCAAAAGTTGTGCTCAAAATCGTGCAGGCTGCCAGTTTCGACCGATTCCACTCGGACAGCAACCCTAAGTCAGAATCGAGAGATTTCGAGGTCAATAGACTTCGAATCGGGACTAACTTAAAACATGTAAGTTCTAATAATTAAGTTAGCTATTCATAGGAATTTGAATCAGAGTCTTCCGATTTGGTTATGCTCAAATTCGTGTAGGCTGCCAGTTTCGGCCTATTCCACTCAGACAGCCACCCTATGTCAGAATTGGACGAATTTTCGAGGTCAATGGACTTCGAATCGGGGCTAACTTAAAACAGAAAAGTTCTACCTAGTTAAGTTTTCTATTCAAAGAAATTTGAATCAGAGCCTTCCAATTTGTATCGAAAGTAATGCTCAAAATAGTGCAGGCTGCAAGTTTCAGCCGATTCTACTCGGACAGCAAACCTAAGTCAGAATAGGTCGAATTTTCGAGGTCAATAGACTTCGAATTAACTTAAAACACAAAAGTTCTACATAATTAAGTTATATATTCAAAAGAATTTGAATCAGAGTCGTCCGATTTGTAAATCAAAAGTTATGCTCAAAATCGTGCAGGCTGCCAGTTTAGACCGATTCCATTCGGACAGCAACCCTAAGTCAGAATCGAGAGATTTCGAGGTCAATAGACTTCGAACCGGGACTAACTTAAAACATATAAGTTCTAATAATTAAGTTAGCTATTCATAGGAATTTGAACCAGAGTCTTCCAATTTGGTTATGCTCAAATTCGTGCAGGCTGCCAGTTTCGGCCGATTCCACTCGGACAGCCACCCTAAGTCAGAATGGGATGAATTTTCGAGGTCAATGGACTTCGAATCGGGACTAACTTAAAACACAAAAGTTCTACCTTGGTAAGTTTTCTATTCAAAGAAATTTGAATCAGAGCCTTCCGATTTGTATATCGAAAGTAATGCTCAAAATAGTGCAGGCTGCAAGTTTCGGCCGATTCCACTCGGACAGCAAACCTAAGTCAGAATCTGTCGAATTTTCGAGGTAAATAGACTTCGAATTAACTTAAAACATAAAAGTTCTACATAACTAAGTTATCTATTCAAAAGAATTTGAATCAGAGTCGTTCGATTTGTAAATCAGAAGTTTTGCTCAAAATAGGGCAGGCTACCAATTTCGGCTGATTCCGCTCGGACAGCAACCCTAAGTCGGAATCGGGCGATTTCGAGGTCAATAGACTTCGAATCGGGACTAACTTAAAACATATAAGTTCTAATAATTAAGTTATCTATTCATAGGAATTTGAATCAGAGTCTTCCGATTTGGTTATGCTCAAATTCGTGCAGGCTGCCAGTTTCGTCCGATTCCACTCGGACAGCCACCCTAAGTCAGAATGGGACGAATTTGCGAGGTCAATGGACTTCGAATCAGGACTAACTTAAAACATAAGAGTTCTACCTAGTTAAGTTTTCTATTCAAAGAAATTTGAATCAGAGCCTTCCGATTTCGAAAGTTATGCTCAAAATAGTGCAGGCTGCAAGTTTCGGCCGATTCCACTCGGACAACAAACCTAAGTCAGAATCGGTCGAATTTTCGAGGTCAATATACTTCGAATTAACTTAAAACATAAAAGTTCTACATAATTAAGTTATCTATTCAATAGAATTTGAATCAGAGTCGTCCGATTTGTAAATCAAAAGTTATGCTCAAAATCGTGCAGGCTGCCAATTTCGGGCCATTCCACTGGAACAGCAACCCGAAGTCAGAATCGGGCGATTTCGAGGTCAATAGACTACGAATCGGGACTAACTTACAACATATAAGTTCTAATAATTAAGTTAGCTATTCATGGGAATTTGAATTAGAGTCTTCCGATTTGGTTATGCTAAAAATTCGTGCAGGCTGCCAGTTTCGCCCGATTCAACTCGGACAGCAAACCTAAGTCAGAATCGGGCGAATTTTCGAGGTCAATGGACTTCGAATTAAGTGAAAACATAAAAGTTCTACATAATTAAGATATCAATTCAAAAGAATTTGAATCAGAGTCTTCCGATTTGGTTATGCTCAAAATCATGCAAGCCGCCAGTTTCGGCCAATTCCACTCGAACAGCCACCCTAGTCAGAATGGGACGAATCGAATCGCGATAACTTAAAGCATAAAAGTACTAGCTAGTTAAGTTTGCTATTCAAAGTAATTTGAATCAGAGACTTCCGAATTGTAAATCGAAAGTAATTCTCAAAATAGTGCAGGTTGCAAGTTTCGGCCGATTCCACTCGGACATAAGTCAGAATCTGGCGAATTTTCGAGGTCAATGGACTTCGGATTAACTTAAAACGAAAGTTCTACATAATTAAGTTATATATTCAAAAGAATTTGAATCAGAGTCGTCCGATTTGTAATCAAAAGTTGGGCTCAAAATCGTGCAGGGTGCCAGATTCGACCGATTCCACTCGGACAGCAACCCTAAGTCAGAATCGAGAGATTACGAGGTCAATAGACTTCGAATCGGGACTAAGCTAAAACATATAAGTTCTAATAATTAAGTTAGCTATTCATAGGAATTTGAATCAGAGTCTTCCGATTTGGTTATGCTCAAATCCGTGCAGGCTGCCAGTTTCGGCCGATTCCACTCGGACAGCCACCCGAAGTCAGAATGGGACGAATTTTCGAGGTCAATGGACTTCGAATCGGGACTAACTTAAAACATAAATGTTCTACCTAGTTATGTTTTTTATTCAAAGAAATTTGAATCAGAGCCTTCCGATTTGTATATCGAAAGTAATGCTCAAAATAGTGCAGGCTGCAAGTTTCGGCCGATTCCACTCGGACAGCAAACCTAAGTCAGAATCTGTCGAATTTTCGAGGTAACTCAAAATAGTGCAGGCTACCAATTTCAACCGATTCCGCTCGGATAGCAACCCTAAGTCAGAATCGGGCGATTTCGAGGTCAATAGACTTCGAATCGGGACTAACTTAAAACATATAAGTTCTAATAATTAAGTTATCTATTCATAGGAATTTGAATCAGAGTCTTCCGATTTGGTTATGCTCAAATTCGTGCAGGCTGCCAGTTTCGGCCGATTCCACTCGGACAGCCACCCCAAGTCAGAATGGGACGAATTTTCGAGGTCAATGGACTTCGAATCGGGACTAACTTAAAACATAAAAGTTCTACCTAGTTAAGTTTTCTATTCAAAGAAATTTGAATCAGAGCCTTCCGATTTGTATATCGAAAGTAATGCTCAAAATAGTGCAGGCTGCAAGTTTCGGCCGATTCCACTCGGACAGCAAACCTAAGTCATAATCGGTCGAATTTTCGAGGTCAATATACTTCGAATTAACTTAAAACATAAAAGTTCTACATAATTAAGTTATCTATTCAAAAGAATTCGAATCAGAGTCGTCCGATTTGTAAATCAAAAGTTATGCTCAAAATCGTGCAGGCTGCCAATTTCGGGCCATTCCACTGGAACAGCAACCCTAAGTCAGAATCGGGCGATTTCGAGGTTAATAGACTACGAATCGGGACTATATTAAAACATATAAGTTCTAATAATTAAGTTAGCTATTCATGAGAATTTGAATCAGAGTCTTGCGATTTGGTTATGCTCAAAATCCGTGCAGGCTCCCAGTTTCGGCCGATTCAACTCGGACAACAAACCTAAGTCAGAATCGGACGAATTTTCGAGGTCAATGGACTTCGAATTAAGTGAAAACATAAAAGTTCTACATAATTAAGATATCAATTCAAAAGAATTTGAATCAGATTCTTCCGATTTGGTTATGCTCAAAATCGTGCAGGCCGCCAGTTTCGGCCGATTCCACTCGGACAGCCACCCTAAGTCAGAATGGGACGAATCGAATCGGAACTAACTTAAAGCATAAAAGTACTAGCTAGTTAAGTTTGCTATTCGAAGTAATTTGAATCAGAGCCTTCCGATTTGTAAATTGAAAGTAATTCTCAAAATAGTGCAGGCTGCAAGTTCGGCCGATTCCACTCGGACATAAGTCAGAATCGGGCGAATTTTCGAGGTCAATGGACTTCGGATTAACTTAAAACAAAAGTTCTACATAATTAAGTTATATATTCAAAAGAATTTGAATCAGAGTCGTCCGATTTGTAAATCAAAAGTTATGCTCAAAATCGTGCAGGCTGCCAATTTCGGGCCATTCCACTGGAACAGCAACCCAAAGTCAGAATCGGGCGATTTCGAGGTCAATAGACTACGAATCGGGACTAACTTAAAACATATAAGTTCTAATAATTAAGTTAGCTATTCATGGGAATTTGAATTAGAGTCTTCCGATTTGGTTATGCTAAAAATTCGTGCAGGCTGCCAGTTTCGCCCGATTCAACTCGGACAGCAAACCTAAGTCAGAATCGGGCGAATTTTCGAGGTCAATGGACTTCGAATTAAGTGAAAACATAAAAGTTCTACATAATTAAGATATCAATTCAAAAGAATTTGAATCAGAGTCTTCCGATTTGGTTATGCTCAAAATCATGCAAGCCGCCAGTTTCGGCCAATTCCACTCGAACAGCCACCCTAGTCAGAATGGGACGAATCGAATCGCGACTAACTTAAAGCATAAAAGTACTAGCTAGTTAAGTTTGCTATTCAAAGTAATTTGAATCAGAGACTTCTGATTTGTAAATCGAAAGTAATTCTCAAAATAGTGCAGGTTGCAAGTTTCGGCCGATTCCACTCGGACATAAGTCAGAATCGGGCGAATTTTCGAGGTCAATGGACTTCGGATTAACTTAAAACGAAAGTTCTACATAATTAAGTTATATATTCAAAAGAATTTGAATCAGAGTCGTCCGATTTGTAATCAAAAGTTGTGCTCAAAATCGTGCAGGGTGCCAGATTCGACCGATTCCACTCGGACAGCAACCCTAAGTCAGAATCGAGAGATTACGAGGTCAATAGACTTCGAATCGGGACTAAGCTAAAACATATAAGTTCTAATAATTAAGTTAGCTATTCATAGGAATTTGAATCAGAGTCTTCCGATTTGGTTATGCTCAAATCCGTGCAGGCTGCCAGTTTCGGCCGATTCCACTCGGACAGCCACCCGAAGTCAGAATGGGACGAATTTTCGAGGTCAATGGACTTCGAATCGGGACTAACTTAAAACATAAAAGTTCTACCTAGTTACGTTTTTTATTCAAAGAAATTTGAATCAGAGCCTTCCGATTTGTATATCGAAAGTAATGCTCAAAATAGTGCAGGCTGCAAGTTTCGGCCGATTCCACTCGGACAGCAAACCTAAGTCAGAATCTGTCGAATTTTCGAGGTAACTCAAAATAGTGCAGGCTACCAATTTCAACCGATTCCGCTCGGACAGCAACCCTAAGTCAGAATCGGGCGATTTCGAGGTCAATAGACTTCGAATCGGGACTAACTTAAAACATATAAGTTCTAATAATTAAGTTATCTATTCATAGGAATTTGAATCAGAGTCTTCCGATTTGATTATGCTCAAATTCGTGCAGGCTGCCAGTTTCGGCCGATTCCACTCGGACAGCCACCCCAAGTCAGAATGGGACGATTTTTCGAGGTCAATGGACTTCGAATCGGGACTAACTTAAAACATAAAAGTTCTACCTAGTTAAGTTTTCTATTCAAAGAAATTTGAATCAGAGCCTTCCGATTTGTATATCGAAAGTAATGCTCAAAATAGTGCAGGCTGCAAGTTTCGGCCGATTCCACTCGGACAGCAAACCTAAGTCAGAATCGGTCGAATTTTCGAGGTCAATATACTTCGAATTAACTTAAAACATAAAAGTTCTACATAATTAAGTTATCTATTCAAAAGAATTCGAATCAGAGTCGTTCGATTTGTAAATCAAAAGTAATGCTCAAAATAGTGCAGGCTACCAATTTCGGCTGATTCCGCTCGGACAGCAACCCTAAGTCAGAATCGGGCGATTTCGAAGTCAACAGACTTCGAATCGGGACTAACTTAAAACATATAAGTTCTAATAATTAAGTTATCTATTCATAGGAATTTGAATCATAGTCTTCCGATTTGGTTATGCTCAAATTCGTGCAGGCTGCCAGTTTCGGCCGATTCCCCTCGGACAGCCACCCTAAGTCAGAATGGGACGAATTTTCGAGGTCAATTGACTTCGAATCGGGACTAACTTAAAACATAAAGGTTCTACCTAGTTACGTTTTCTATTCAAAGAAATTTGAATCAGAGCCTTCCGATTTGTATATCGAAAGTAATGCTCAAAATAGTGCAGGCTGCAAATTTCGGCCGATTCCACTCGGACAGCAAACCTAAGTCAGAATCGATCGAAAAGTCAGAATCGGTCGAATTTTCGAGGTCAATATACTTCGAATTAACTTAAAACATAAAAGTTCTACATAATTAAGTTATCTATTCAAAAGAATTTGAATCAGAGTCGTCCGATTTGTAAATCAAAAGTTATTCTCAAAATCGTGCAGGCTGCCAATTTCGGGCCATTCCATTGGAACAGCAACCCTAAGTCAGAATCGGGCAATTTCGAGGTCAATAGACTACGAATCGGGATTAACTTAAAACATATAAGTTCTAATAATTAAGTTAGCTATTCATTAGAATTTGAATCAGAGTCTTCCGATTTGGTTATGCTCAAAATTCGTGCAGGCTGCCAGTTTCGGCCGATTCAACTCGGACAGCAAACCTCAGTCAGAATCGGGCGAATTTTCGAGGTCACTGGACTTCGAATTAAGTGAAAACATAAAATTTCTACATAACTAAAATATCAATTCACAAGAATTTGAATCAGAGTCTTCCGATTTGGTTATGCTCAAAATCGTGCAGGCCGCCAATTTCGGCCGATTCCACTCGGACAGCCACCCTAAGTCAGAATGGGACGAATCGAATCGGGACTAACTTAAAGCATAAAAGTACTAGCTAGTTAAGTTTCAAAGTAATTTGATCAGAGCCTTCCGATTTGTAAATCGAAAGTAATTCTCAAAATAGTGCAGGTTGCAAGTTTCGGCCGATTCCACTCGAACATAAGTCAGAATCGGGCGAATTTTCGAGGTCAATGGACTTCGGATTAACTTAAAACAAAAGTTCTACATAATTAAGTTATATATTCAAAAGAATTTGAATCAGAGTCGTCCGATTTGTAAATCAAAAGTTGTGCTCAAAATCGTGCAGGCTGCCAGTTTTGACCGATTCCACTCGGACAGCAACCCTAAGTCAGAATCGAGAGATTTCGAGGTCAATAGACTTCGAATCGGGACTAACTTAAAACATATAAGTTCTAATAATTAAGTTAGCTATTCATAGGAATTTGAATCAGAGTCTTCCGATTTGGTTATGCTCAAATTCGTGCAGGCTGCCAGTTTCGGCCGATTCCACTCGGAAAGCCACCCTAAGTCAGAATGGGACGAATTTTCGAGGTCAATGGACATCGAATCGGGACTAACTTAAAACATAAAAGTTCTACCTAGTTACGTTTTTTATTCAAAGAAATTTGAATACGAGCCTTTCGATTTGTATATCGAAAGTAATGCTCAAAATAGTGCAGGCGGCATGTTTCGGCCGATTCCACTCGGACAGCAAACCTAAGTCAGAATCGGTCGAATTTTAGAGGTAAATAGACTTTGAATTAACTTAAAACATAAAGTTCTACATAACTAAGTTATCTATTCAAAAGAAGTTGAATCAGAGTCGTTCGATTTGTAAATCAAAAGTTATGCTCAAAATCGTGCAGGCTACCAATTTCGGCTGATTCCGCTCGGACAGCAACCCTAAGTCAGAATCGGGCGATTTGGAGGTCAATAGACTTCGAATCGGGACTAACTTAAAACATATAAGTTCTAATAATTAAGTTAGCTATTCATAGGAATTTGAATCAGAGTCTTCCGATTTGGTTATGCTCAAATTCGTGCAGGCTGCCAGTTTCGGCCGATTCCACTCGGACAGCCACCCTAAGTCAGAATGGGACGAATTTCGAGGTCAATGGACTTCAAATCGGAACTAACTTAAAACATAAAAGTTCTACCTAATTAAGTTTTCTATTCAAAGAAATTTGAATCAGAGCCTTCCGAATTGTATCGAAAGTAATGCTCAAAATAGTGCAGGCTGCAAGTTTCGTCCGATTCCACTCGGACAGCAAACCTAAGTCAGAATCGGTCGAATTTTTGAGGTCAATCGACTTCGAATTAACTTAAAGCATAAAAGTTCTACATAATTAAGTTATCTATTCAAAAGAATTTGAATCAGAGTCGTCCGATTAGTAAATCAAAAGTTGTGCTCAAAATCGTGCAGGCTGCCAGTTTCGACCGATTCCACTCGGACAACAACCCTAAGTCAGAATCGAGAGATTTCGAGGTCAATAGACTTCGAATCGGGACTAACTTAAAACATGTAAGTTCTAATAATTAAGTTAGCTATTCATAGGAATTTGAATCAGAGTCTTCCGATTTGGTTATGCTCAAATTCGTGTAGGCTGCCAGTTTCGGCCGATTCCACTCAGACAGCCACCCTAAGTCAGAATTGGACGAATTTTCGAGGTCAATGGACTTCGAATCGGGGCTAACTTAAAACATAAATGTTCTACCTAGTTAAGTTTTCTATTCAAAGAAATTTGAATCAGAGTCTTCCGATTTGTATCGAAAGTAATGCTCAAAATAGTGCAGGCTGCAAGTTTCGGCCGATTCCACTCGGACAGCAAACCTAAGTCAGAATCGGTCGAATTTTCGAGGTCAATAGACTTCGAATTAACTTAAAACACAAAATTTCTACATAATTAAGTTATATATTCAAAAGAATTTGAATCAGAGTCGTCCGATTTGTAAATCAAAAGTTATGCTCAAAATCGTGCAGGCTGCCAGTTTAGACCGATTCCATTCGGACAGCAACCATAAGTCAGAATCGAGAGATTTCGAGGTCAATAGACTTCGAACCGGGACTAACTTAAAACATATAAGTTCTAATAATTAAGTTAGCTATTCATAGGAATTTGAATCAGAGTCTTCCATTTGGTTATGCTCAAATTCGTGCAGGCTGCCAGTTTCGGCCGATTCCACTCGGACAGCCACCCTAAGTCAGAATGGGATGAATTTTCGAGGTCAATGGACTTCGAATCGGCACTAACTTAAAACACAAAAGTTCTACCTAGGTAAGTTTTCTATTCAAAGAAATTTGAATCAAGCCTTCCGATTTGTATATCGAAAGTAATGCTCAAAATAGTGCAGGCTGCAAGTTTCGGCCGATTCCACTCGGACAGCAAACCTAAGTCAGAATCTGTCAATTTTCGAGGTAAATAGACTTCGAATTAACTTAAAACATAAAAGTTCTACATAACTAAGTTATCTATTCAAAAGAATTTGAATCAGAGTCGTTCGATTTGTAAATTAGAAGTTTTGCTCAAAATAGGGCAGGCTACCAATTTCGGCTGATTCCACTCGGACAGCAACCCTAAGTCAGAATCGGGCGATTTCGAGGTCAATAGACTTCGAATCGGGACTAACTTAAAACATATAAGTTCTAATAATTAAGTTATCTATTCCTAGGAATTTGAATCAGAGTCTTCCGATTTGGTTATGCTCAAATTCGTGCAGGCTGCCAGTTTCGGCCGATTCCACTCGGACAGCCACCCTAAGTCAGAATGGGACGAATTTTCGAGGTCAATGGACTTCGAATCGGGATTAACTTAAAACATAAAAGTTCTACCTAGTTAAGTTTCTATTCAATGAAATTTGAATCAGAGCCTTCCGATTTGTATATCGAAAGTAATGCTCAAAATAGTGCAGGCTGCAAGTTTCGGCCGATTCCACTCGGACAGCAAACCTAAGTCAGAATCTGTCGAATTTTCGAGGTCAATATACTTCTAATTAACTTAAAACACAAAAGTTCTACCTAATTAAGTTTTCTATTCAAAGAAATTTGAATCAGAGCCTTCCGAATTGTATCGAAAGTAATGCTCAAAATAGTGCAGGCTGCAAGTTTCGTCCGATTCCACTCGGACAGCAAACCTAAGTCAGAATCGGTCGAATTTTTGAGGTCAATCGACTTCGAATTAACTTAAAGCATAAAAGTTCTACATAATTAAGTTATCTATTCAAAAGAATTTGAATCAGAGTCGTCCGATTAGTAAATCAAAAGTTGTGCTCAAAATCGTGCAGGCTGCCAGTTTCGACCGATTCCACTCGGACAACAACCCTAAGTCAGAATCGAGAGATTTCGAGGTCAATAGACTTCGAATCGGGACTAACTTAAAACATGTAAGTTCTAATAATTAAGTTAGCTATTCATAGGAATTTGAATCAGAGTCTTCCGATTTGGTTATGCTCAAATTCGTGTAGGCTGCCAGTTTCGGCCGATTCCACTCAGACAGCCACCCTAAGTCAGAATTGGACGAATTTTCGAGGTCAATGGACTTCGAATCGGGGCTAACTTAAAACATAAAAGTTCTACCTAGTTAAGTTTTCTATTCAAAGAAATTTGAATCAGAGTCTTCCGATTTGTATCGAAAGTAATGCTCAAAATAGTGCAGGCTGCAAGTTTCAGCCGATTCCACTCGGACAGCAAACCTAAGTCAGAATCGGTCGAATTTTCGAGGTCAATAGACTTCGAATTAACTTAAAACACAAAATTTCTACATAATTAAGTTATATATTCAAAAGAATTTGAATCAGAGTCGTCCGATTTGTAAATCAAAAGTTATGCTCAAAATCGTGCAGGCTGCCAGTTTAGACCGATTCCATTCGGACAGCAACCTAAGTCAGAATCGAGAGATTTCGAGGTCAATAGACTTCGAATCGGGACTAACTTAAAACATATAAGTTCTAATAATTAAGTTAGCTATTCATAGGAATTTGAATCAGAGTCTTCCAATTTGGTTATGCTCAAATTCGTGCAGGCTGCCAGTTTCGGCCGATTCCACTCGGACAGCCACCCTAAGTCAGAATGGGATGAATTTTCGAGGTCAATGGACTTCGAATCGGCACTAACTTAAAACACAAAAGTTCTACCTAGGTAAGTTTTCTATTCAAAGAAATTTGAATCAAAGACTTCCGATTTGTATATCGAAAGTAATGCTCAAAATAGTGCAGGCTGCAAGTTTCGGCCGATTCCACTCGGACAGCAAACCTAAGTCAGAATCTGTCAAATTTTCGAGGTAAATAGACTTCGAATTAACTTAAAACATAAAAGTTCTACATAACTAAGTTATCTATTCAAAAGAATTTGAATCAGAGTCGTTCAATTTGTAAATCAGAAGTTTTGCTCAAAATAGGGCAGGCTACCAATTTCGGCTGATTCCGCTCGGACAGCAACCCTAAGTCGGAATCGGGCGATTTCGAGGTCAATAGACTTCGAATCGGGACTAACTTAAAACATATAAGTTCTAATAATTAAGTTATCTATTCATAGGAATTTGAATCAGAGTCTTCCGATTTGGTTATGCTCAAATTCGTGCAGGCTGCCAGTTTCGGCCGATTCCACTCGGACAGCCACCCTAAGTCAGAATGGGACGAATTTTCGAGGTCAATGGACTTCGAATCGGGACTAACTTAAAACATAAAAGTTCTACCTAGTTAAGTTTCTATTCAAAGAAATTTGAATCAGAGCCTTCCGATTTGTATATCGAAAGTAATGCTCAAAATAGTGCAGGCTGCAAGTTTCGGCCGATTCCACTCGGACAGCAAACCTAAGTCAGAATCTGTCGAATTTTCGAGGTCAATATACTTCTAATTAACTTAAAACATAAAAGTTCTACATATCTAAGTTATCCATTCAAAAGAATTTGAATCAGAGTCGTCCGATTTGTAAATCAAAAGTTATGCTCAAAATCGTGCAGGTTGCCAATTTCGGCTGATTACGCTCGGACAGCAACCCTAAGTCAGAATCGGGCAATTTGGAGGTCAATAGACTTCAAACCGGGACTAACTTAAAACATATAAGTTCTAATAATTAAGTTAGCTATTCATAGGAATTTGAATCAGAGTCTCCCGATTTGGTTATGCTCAAATTCGTGCAGGCTGCCAGTTTCGGCCGATTCCACTCGGACAGCCACCCTAAGTCAGAATGGGACGAATTTTCGAGGTCAATGGACTTCAAATCGGGACTAACTTAAAATATAAAGTTCTACCTACTTAAGTTTTCTATTCAAAGAAATTTGAATCAGAGCCTTCCGATTTGTATCGAAAGTAATGCTCAAAATAGTGCACGCTGCAAGTTTCGGCCGATTCCACTCGGACAGCAAACCTAAGTCAGAATCGGTCGAATTTTCGAGGTCAATAGACTTCGAATTAACTTAAAACATAAAAGTTCTACATAATTAAGTTATCTATTCAAAAGAATTTGAATCAGAGTCGTCCGATTTGTAAATCAAAAGTTGTGCTCAAAATCGTCCAGGCTGCCAGTTTCGACCGATTCCACTCGGACAGCAACCCTAAGTCAGAATCGAGAGATTTCGAGGTCAATAGACTTCGAATCGGGACTAACTTAAAACATATAAGTTCTAATAATTAAGTTAGTTATTCATAGGAATTTGAATCAGAGTCTTCCGAATTGGTTATGCTCAAATTCGTGCAGGCTGCCAGTTTCGGCCGATTCCACTCGGACAGCCACCCTAAGTCAGAATGGGACGAATTTTCGAGGTCAATGGACTTCGAATCGGGACTAACTTAAAACATAAAAGTTATACCTAGTTACGTTTTTTATTCAAAGAAATTTGAATCAGAGCCTTCCGATTTGTATATCGAATGTAATGCTCAAAATAGTGCAGGCTGCAAGTTTCGGCCGATTCCACTCGGACAACGAACCTAAGTCATAATCGGTCGAATTTTCGAGGTAAATAGACTTCGAATTAACTTAAAACATAAAAGTTCTACATAACTAAGTTATCTATTCAAAAGAATTTGAATCAGAGTCGTTCGATTTGTAAATCAAAAGTTATGCTCAAAATCGTGCAGGCTACCAATTTCGGCTGATTCCACTCGGACAGCAACCCTAAGTCAGAATCGACAGATTTCGAGGTCAATAGACTTCGAATCGGGACTAACTTAAAACATATAAGTTCTAATAATTAAGTTAGCTATTCATAGGAATTTGAATCAGAGTCTTCCGATTTGGTTATGCTCAAATTCGTGCAGGCTGCCAGTTTCGGCCGATTCCACTCGGACAGCCACCCTAAGTCAGAATGGGACGAATTTACGAGGTCAATGGACTTCAAATCGGGACTAACTTAAAACATAAAAGTTCTACCTAGTTAAGTTTTCTATTCAAAGAAATTTGAATCAGAGCCTTCCGAATTGTATCGAAAGTAATGCTCAAAATAGTGCAGGCTGCAAGTTTCGGCCGATTCCACTCGGACAGCAAACCTAAGTCGGAATCGGTCGAATTTTCGAGGTCAATAGACTTCGAATTAACTTAAAACATAAAAGTTCTACATAATTAAGTTATCTATTCAAAAGAATATGAATCAGAGTCGTCCGATTTGTAAATCAAAAGTTGTGCTAAAAATCGTGCAGGCTGCCAGTTTCGACCGATTCCACTCGGACAACAACCCTAAGTCAGAATCGAGAGATTTCGAGGTTAATAGACTTCGAATCGGGACTAACTTAAAACATATAAGTTCTAATAATTAAGTTAGCTATACATAGAATTTGAATCAGAGTCTTCCGATTTGGTTATGCTCAAATTCGTGCAGGCTGCCAGTTTCGGCTGATTCCACTCGGACAGCCACCCTAAGTCAGAATGGCACGAATTTTCGAGGTCAATGGACTTCGAATCGGGACTAACTTAAAACATAAAAGTTATACCTAGTTACGTTTTTTATTCAAAGAAATTTGAATCAGAGCCTTCCGATTTGTATATCGAATGTAATGCTCAAAATAGTGCAGGCTGCAAGTTTCGGCCGATTCCACTCGGACAGCAAACCTAAGTCAGAATCGGTCGAATGTTCGAGGTAAATAGACTTCGAATTAACTTAAAACATAAAAGTTCTACATAACTAAGTAATCTATTCAAAAGAATTTGAATCAGAGTCGTTCGATTTGTAAATCAAAAGTTATGCTCAAAATCGTGGAGGCTACCAATTTCGGCTGATTCCATTCGGACAGCAACCCTAAGTCAGAATCGAGAGATTTCGAGGTCAATAGACTTCGAATCGGGACTAACTTAAAACATATAAGTTCTAATTCTATTCATAGGAATTTGAATCAGAGTCTTCCGATTTGGTTATGCTGAAATTCGTGCAGGCTGCCAGTTTCGGCCGATTCCACTCGGACAGCCACCCTAAGTCAGAATGGGACGAATTTTCGAGGTCAATGGACTTCAAATCGGGACTAACTTAAAACATAAAAGTTCTACCTAGTTAAGTTTTCTTTTCAAAGAAATTTGAATCAGAGCCTTCCGAATTGTATCGAAAGTAATGCTCAAAATAGTGCAGGCTGCAAGTTTCGGCCGATTCCACTCGGACAGCAAACCTAAGTCAGAATCGGTCGAATTTTCGAGGTCAATCGACTTCGAATTAACTTAAAAAATAAAAGTTCTACATAATTAAGTTATCTATTCAAAAGAATTTGAATCAGAGTCGTCCGATTTGTAAATCAAAAGTTGTGCTCAAAATCGTGCAGGCTGCCAGTTTCGACCGATTCCACTCGGACAGCAACCCTAAGTCAGAATCGAGAGATTTCGAGGTCAATGGACTTCGAATCGGGACTAACTTAAAACATATAAGTTCTAATAATTAAGTTAGCTATTCATAGGAATTTGAATCAGAGTCTCCCGATTTGGTTATGCTCAAATTCGTGCAGGCTGCCAGTTTCGGCCGATTCCGCTCGGACAGCCACCCTAAGTCAGAATGGGACGAATTTTCGAGGTCAATGGACTTCGAATCGGGACTAACTTAAAACATAAAGTTCTACCTAGTTACGTTTTCTATTCAAAGAAATTTGAATCAGAGCCTTCCGATTTGTATATCGAATGTAATGCTCAAAATAGTGCAGGCTGCAAGTTTCGGCCGATTCCACTCGGACAGCGAACCTAAGTCATAATCGGTCGAATTTTCGAGGTCAATAGACTTCGAATTAACTTAAAACATAAAAGTTCTACATAATTAAGTTATCTATTCAAAAGAATTTGAATCAGAGTCGTCCGATTTGTAAATCAAAAGTTGTGCTCAAAATCGTGCAGGCTACCAATTTCGGCCGATTCCACTCGGACAGCAACCCTAAGTCAGAATCGACAGATTTCGAGGTCAATAGACTTCGAATCGGGACTAACTTAAAACATATAAGTTCTAATAATTAAGTTAGCTATTCATAGGAATTTGAATCAGAGTCTTCCGAATTGGTTATGCTCAAATTCGTGCAGGCTGCCAGTTTCGGCCGATTCCACTCGGACAGCCACCCTAAGTCAGAATGGGACGAATTTTCGAGGTCAATGGACTTCGAATCGGGACTAACTTAAAACATAAAAGTTATACCTAGTTACGTTTTTTATTCAAAGAAATTTGAATCAGAGCCTTCCGTTTTGTATATCGAATGTAATGCTCAAAATAGTGCAGGCTGCAAGTTTCGGCCGATTCCACTCGGACAACGAACCTAAGTCATAATCGGTCGAATTTTCGAGGTAAATAGACTTCGAATTAACTTAAAACATAAAAGTTCTACATAACTAAGTTATCTATTCAAAAGAATTTGAATCAGAGTCGTTCGATTTGTAAATCAAAAGTTATGCTCAAAATCGTGCAGGCTACCAATTTCGGCTGATTCCACTCGGACAGCAACCCTAAGTCAGAATCGACAGATTTCGAGGTCAATAGACTTCGAATCGGGACTAACTTAAAACATATAAGTTCTAATAATTAAGTTAGCTATTCATAGGAATTTGAATCAGAGTCTTCCGATTTGGTTATGCTCAAATTCGTGCAGGCTGCCAGTTTCGGCCGATTCCACTCGGACAGCCACCCTAAGTCAGAATGGGACGAATTTACGAGGTCAATGGACTTCAAATCGGGACTAACTTAAAACATAAAAGTTCTACCTAGTTAAGTTTTCTATTCAAAGAAATTTGAATCAGAGCCTTCCGAATTGTATCGAAAGTAATGCTCAAAATAGTGCAGGCTGCAAGTTTCGGCCGATTCCACTCGGACAGCAAACCTAAGTCGGAATCGGTCGAATTTTCGAGGTCAATAGACTTCGAATTAACTTAAAACATAAAAGTTCTACATAATTAAGTTATCTATTCAAAAGAATATGAATCAGAGTCGTCCGATTTGTAAATCAAAAGTTGTGCTCAAAATCGTGCAGGCTGCCAGTTTCGATCGATTCCACTCGGACAGCAACCCTAAGTCAGAATCGAGAGATTTCGAGGTTAATAGACTTCGAATCGGGACTAACTTAAAACATATAAGTTCTAATAATTAAGTTAGCTATACATAGAATTTGAATCAGAGTCTTCCGATTTGGTTATGCTCAAATTCGTGCAGGCTGCCAGTTTCGGCTGATTCCACTCGGACAGCCACCCTAAGTCAGAATGGCACGAATTTTCGAGGTCAATGGACTTCGAATCGGGACTAACTTAAAACATAAAAGTTATACCTAGTTACGTTTTTTATTCAAAGAAATTTGAATCAGAGCCTTCCGATTTGTATATCGAATGTAATGCTCAAAATAGTGCAGGCTGCAAGTTTCGGCCGATTCCACTCGGACAGCAAACCTAAGTCAGAATTGGTCGAATGTTCGAGGTAAATAGACTTCGAATTAACTTAAAACATAAAAGTTCTACATAACTAAGTAATCTATTCAAAAGAATTTGAATCAGAGTCGTTCGATTTGTAAATCAAAAGTTATGCTCAAAATCGTGGAGGCTACCAATTTCGGCTGATTCCATTCGGACAGCAACCCTAAGTCAGAATCGAGAGATTTCGAGGTCAATAGACTTCGAATCGGGACTAACTTAAAACATATAAGTTCTAATTCTATTCATAGGAATTTGAATCAGAGTCTTCCGATTTGGTTATGCTGAAATTCGTGCAGGCTGCCAGTTTCGGCCGATTCCACTCGGACAGCCACCCTAAGTCAGAATGGGACGAATTTTCGAGGTCAATGGACTTCAAATCGGGACTAACTTAAAACATAAAAGTTCTACCTAGTTAAGTTTTCTTTTCAAAGAAATTTGAATCAGAGCCTTTCGAATTGTATCGAAAGTAATGCTCAAAATAGTGCAGGCTGCAAGTTTCGGCCGATTCCACTCGGACAGCAAACCTAAGTCAGAATCGGTCGAATTTTCGAGGTCAATCGACTTCGAATTAACTTAAAAATAAAAGTTCTACATAATTAAGTTATCTATTCAAAAGAATTTGAATCAGAGTCGTCCGATTTGTAAATCAAAAGTTGTGCTCAAAATCGTGCAGGCTGCCAGTTTCGACCGATTCCACTCGGACAGCAACCCTAAGTCAGAATCGAGAGATTTCGAGGTCAATGGACTTCGAATCGGGACTAACTTAAAACATATAAGTTCTAATAATTAAGTTAGCTATTCATAGGAATTTGAATCAGAGTCTTCCGATTTGGTTATGCTCAAATTCGTGCAGGCTGCCAGTTTCGGCCGATTCCACTCGGACAGCCACCCTAAGTCAGAATGGGACGAATTTTCGAGGTCAATGGACTTCAAATCGGGACTAACTTAAAACATAAAAGTTCTACCTAGTTAAGTTTTCTATTCAAAGAAATTTGAATCAGAGCCTTCCGAATTGTATATCGAATGTAATGCTCAAAATAGTGCAGGCTGCAAGTTTCGGCCGATTCCACTCGGACAGCGAACCTAAGTCATAATCGGTCGAATTTTCGAGGTCAATAGACTTCGAATTAACTTGAAACATAAAAGTTCTACATAATTAAGTTATCTATTCAAAAGAATTTGAATCAGAGTCGTCCGATTTGTAAATCAAAAGTTGTGCTCAAAATCGTGCAGGCTACCAATTTCGGCCGATTCCACTCGGACAGCAACCCTAAGTCAGAATCGACAGATTTCGAGGTCAATAGACTTCGAATCGGGACTAACTTAAAACATATAAGTTCTAATAATTAAGTTAGCTATTCATAGGAATTTGAATCAGAGTCTTCCGAATTGGTTATGCTCAAATTCGTGCAGGCTGCCAGTTTCGGCCGATTCCACTCGGACAGCCACCCTAAGTCAGAATGGGACGAATTTTCGAGGTCAATGGACTTCGAATCGGGACTAACTTAAAACATAAAAGTTATACCTAGTTACGTTTTTTATTCAAAGAAATTTGAATCAGAGCCTTCCGATTTGTATATCGAATGTAATGCTCAAAATAGTGCAGGCTGCAAGTTTCGGCCGATTCCACTCGGACAACGAACCTAAGTCATAATCGGTCGAATTTTCGAGGTAAATAGACTTCGAATTAACTTAAAACATAAAAGTTCTACATAACTAAGTTATCTATTCAAAAGAATTTGAATCAGAGTCGTTCGATTTGTAAATCAAAAGTTATGCTCAAAATCGTGCAGGCTACCAATTTCGGCTGATTCCACTCGGACAGCAACCCTAAGTCAGAATCGACAGATTTCGAGGTCAATAGACTTCGAATCTGGACTAACTTAAAACATATAAGTTCTAATAATTAAGTTAGCTATTCATAGGAATTTGAATCAGAGTCTTCCGATTTGGTTATGCTCAAATTCGTGCAGGCTGCCAGTTTCGGCCGATTCCACTCGGACAGCCACCCTAAGTCAGAATGGGACGAATTTACGAGGTCAATGGACTTCAAATCGGGACTAACTTAAAACATAAAAGTTCTACCTAGTTAAGTTTTCTATTCAAAGAAATTTGAATCAGAGCCTTCCGAATTGTATCGAAAGTAATGCTCAAAATAGTGCAGGCTGCAAGTTTCGGCCGATTCCACTCGGACAGCAAACCTAAGTCGGAATCGGTCGAATTTTCGAGGTCAATAGACTTCGAATTAACTTAAAACATAAAAGTTCTACATAATTAAGTTATCTATTCAAAAGAATATGAATCAGAGTCGTCCGATTTGTAAATCAAAAGTTGTGCTAAAAATCGTGCAGGCTGCCAGTTTCGATCGATTCCACTCGGACAGCAACCCTAAGTCAGAATCGAGAGATTTCGAGGTTAATAGACTTCGAATCGGGACTAACTTAAAACATATAAGTTCTAATAATTAAGTTAGCTATACATAGAATTTGAATCAGAGTCTTCCGATTTGGTTATGCTCAAATTCGTGCAGGCTGCCAGTTTCGGCTGATTCCACTCGGACAGCCACCCTAAGTCAGAATGGCACGAATTTTCGAGGTCAATGGACTTCGAATCGGGACTAACTTAAAACATAAAAATTATACCTAGTTACGTTTTTTATTCAAAGAAATTTGAATCAGAGCCTTCCGATTTGTATATCGAATGTAATGCTCAAAATAGTGCAGGCTGCAAGTTTCGGCCGATTCCACTCGGACAGCAAACCTAAGTCAGAATCGGTCGAATGTTCGAGGTAAATAGACTTCGAATTAACTTAAAACATAAAAGTTCTACATAACTAAGTAATCTATTCAAAAGAATTTGAATCAGAGTCGTTCGATTTGTAAATCAAAAGTTATGCTCAAAATCGTGGAGGCTACCAATTTCGGCTGATTCCATTCGGACAGCAACCCTAAGTCAGAATCGAGAGATTTCGAGGTCAATAGACTTCGAATCGGGACTAACTTAAAACATATAAGTTCTAATTCTATTCATAGGAATTTGAATCAGAGTCTTCCGATTTGGTTATGCTGAAATTCGTGCAGGCTGCCAGTTTCGGCCGATTCCACCCGGACAGCCACCCTAAGTCAGAATGGGACGAATTTTCGAGGTCAATGGACTTCAAATCGGGACTAACTTAAAACATAAAACTTCTACCTAGTTAAGTTTTCTTTTCAAAGAAATTTGAATCAGAGCCTTCCGAATTGTATCGAAAGTAATGCTCAAAATAGTGCAGGCTGCAAGTTTCGGCCGATTCCACTCGGACAGCAAACCTAAGTCAGAATCGGTCGAATTTTCGAGGTCAATCGACTTCGAATTAACTTAAAAAATAAAAGTTCTACATAATTAAGTTATCTATTCAAAAGAATTTGAATCAGAGTCGTCCGATTTGTAAATCAAAAGTTGTGCTCAAAATCGTGCAGGCTGCCAGTTTCGACCGATTCCACTCGGACAGCAACCCTAAGTCAGAATCGAGAGATTTCGAGGTCAATGGACTTCGAATCGGGACTAACTTAAAACATATAAGTTCTAATAATTAAGTTAGCTATTCATAGGAATTTGAATCAGAGTCTTCCGATTTGGTTATGCTCAAATTCGTGCAGGCTGCCAGTTTCGGCCGATTCCACTCGGACAGCCACCCTAAGTCAGAATGGGACGAATTTTCGAGGTCAATGGACTTCGAATCGGGACTAACTTAAAACATAAAAGTTATACCTAGTTACGTTTTTTATTCAAAGAAATTTGAATCAGAGCCTTCCGATTTGTATATCGAATGTAATGCTCAAAATAGTGCAGGCTGCAAGTTTCGGCCGATTCCACTCGGACAACGAACCTAAGTCATAATCGGTCGAATTTTCGAGGTAAATAGACTTCGAATTAACTTAAAACATAAAAGTTCTACATAACTAAGTTATCTATTCAAAAGAATTTGAATCAGAGTCGTTCGATTTGTAAATCAAAAGTTATGCTCAAAATCGTGCAGGCTACCAATTTCGGCTGATTCCACTCGGACAACAACCCTAAGTCAGAATCGACAGATTTCGAGGTCAATAGACTTCGAATCGGGACTAACTTAAAACATATAAGTTCTAATAATTAAGTTAGCTATTCATAGGAATTTGAATCAGAGTCTTCCGATTTGGTTATGCTCAAATTCGTGCAGGCTGCCAGTTTCGGCCGATTCCACTCGGACAGCCACCCTAAGTCAGAATGGGACGAATTTTCGAGGTCAATGGACTTCGAATCGGGACTAACTTAAAACATAAAAGTTATACCTAGTTACGTTTTTTATTCAAAGAAATTTGAATCAGAGCCTTCCGATTTGTATATCGAATGTAATGCTCAAAATAGTGCAGGCTGCAAGTTTCGGCCGATTCCACTCGGACAACGAACCTAAGTCATAATCGGTCGAATTTTCGAGGTAAATAGACTTCGAATTAACTTAAAACATAAAAGTTCTACATAACTAAGTTATCTATTCAAAAGAATTTGAATCAGAGTCGTTCGATTTGTAAATCAAAAGTTATGCTCAAAATCGTGCAGGCTACCAATTTCGGCTGATTCCACTCGGACAACAACCCTAAGTCAGAATCGACAGATTTCGAGGTCAATAGACTTCGAATCGGGACTAACTTAAAACATATAAGTTCTAATTCTATTCATAGGAATTTGAATCAGAGTCTTCCGATTTGGTTATGCTGAAATTCGTGCAGGCTGCCAGTTTCGGCCGATTCCACTCGGACAGCCACCCTAAGTCAGAATGGGACGAATTTTCGAGGTCAATGGACTTCAAATTGGGACTAACTTAAAACATAAAAGTTCTACCTAGTTAAGTTTTCTTTTCAAAGAAATTTGAATCAGAGCCTTCCGAATTGTATCGAAAGTAATGCTCAAAATAGTGCAGGCTGCAAGTTTCGGCCGATTCCACTCGGACAGCAAACCTAAGTCAGAATCGGTCGAATTTTCGAGGTCAATCGACTTCGAATTAACTTAAAAAATAAAAGTTCTACATAATTAAGTTATCTATTCAAAAGAATTTGAATCAGAGTCGTCCGATTTGTAAATCAAAAGTTGTGCTCAAAATCGTGCAGGCTGCCAGTTTCGACCGATTCCACTCGGGCAGCAACCCTAAGTCAGAATCGAGAGATTTCGAGGTTAATAGACTTCGAATCGGGACTAACTTAAAACATATAAGTTCTAATAATTAAGTTAGCTATACATAGAATTTGAATCAGAGTCTTCCGATTTGGTTATGCTTAAATTCGTGCAGGCTGCCAGTTTCGGCTGATTCCACTCGGACAGCAACCCTAAGTCAGAATCGAGAGATTTCGAGGTCAATGGACTTCGAATCGGGACTAACTTAAAACATATAAGTTCTAATAATTAAGTTAGCTATTCATAGGAATTTGAATCAGAGTCTTCCGATTCGGTTATGCTCAAATTCGTGCAGGCTGCCAGTTTCGGCCGATTCCACTCGGACAGCCACCCTAAGTCAGAATGGGACGAATTTTCGAGGTCAATGGACTTCGAATCGGGACTAACTTAAAACGTAAAAGTTATACCTAGTTACGATTTTTATTCAAAGAAATTTGAATCAGAGCCTTCCGATTTGTATATCGAATGTAATGCTCAAAATAGTGCAGGCTGCAAGTTTCGGCCGATTCCACTCGGACAACGAACCTAAGTCATAATCGGTCGAATTTTCGAGGTAAATAGACTTCGAATTAACTTAAAACATAAAAGTTCTACATAACTAAGTTATCTATTCAAAAGAATTTGAATCAGAGTCGTTCGATTTGTAAATCAAAAGTTATGCTCAAAATCGTGCAGGCTACCAATTTCGGCTGATTCCACTCGGACAACAACCCTAAGTCAGAATCGACAGATTTCGAGGTCAATAGACTTCGAATCGGGACTAACTTAAAACATATATGTTCTAATAATTAAGTTAGCTATTCATAGGAATTTGAATCAGAGTCTTCCGATTTGGTTATGCTCAAATTCGTGCAGTCTGCCAGTTTCGGCCGATTCCACTCGGACAGCCACCCTAAGTCAGAATGGGACGAATTTACGAGGTCAATGGACTTCAAATCGAGACTAACTTAAAACATAAAAGTTCTACCTAGTTAAGTTTTCTATTCAAAGAAATTTGAATCAGAGCCTTCCGAATTGTATCGAAAGTAATGCTCAAAATAGTGCAGGCTGCAAGTTTCGGCCGATTCTACTCGGACAGCAAACCTAAGTCGGAATCGGTCGAATTTTCGAGGTCAATAGACTTCGAATTAACTTAAAACATAAAAGTTCTACATAATTAAGTTATCTATTCAAAAGAATATGAATCAGAGTCGTCCGATTTGTAAATCAAAAGTTGTGCTAAAAATCGTGCAGGCTGCCAGTTTCGACCGATTCCACTCGGACAGCAACCCTAAGTCAGAATCGAGAGATTTCGAGGTTAATAGACTTCGAATCGGGACTAACTTAAAACATATAAGTTATAATAATTAAGTTAGCTATACATAGAATTTGAATCAGAGTCTTCCGATTTGGTTATGCTTAAATTCGTGCAGGCTGCCAGTTTCGGCTGATTCCACTCGGACAGCCACCCTAAGTCAGAATGGCACGAATTTTCGAGATCAATGGACTTCGAATCGGGACTAACTTAAAACATAAAAGTTATACCTAGTTACGTTTTTTATTCAAAGAAATTTGAATCAGAGCCTTCCGATTTGTATATCGAATGTAATGCTCAAAATAGTGCAGGCTGCAAGTTTCGGCCGATTCCACTCGGACAGCAAACCTAAGTCAGAATCGGTCGAATGTTCGAGGTAAATAGACTTCGAATTAACTTAAAACATAAAAGTTCTACATAACTAAGTAATCTATTCAAAAGAATTTGAATCAGAGTCGTTCGATTTGTAAATCAAAAGTTATGCTCAAAATCGTGGAGGCTACCAATTTCGGCTGATTCCATTCGGACAGCAACCCTAAGTCAGAATCGAGAGATTTCGAGGTCAATAGACTTCGAATCGGGACTAACTTAAAACATATAAGTTCTAATGCTATTCATAGGAATTTGAATCAGAGTCTTCCGATTTGGTTATGCTGAATTTCGTGCAGGCTGCCAGTTTCGGCCGATTCCACTCGGACAGCCACCCTAAGTCAGAATGGGACGAATTTTCGAGGTCAATGGACTTCAAATCGGGACTAACTTAAAACATAAAAGTTCTACCTAGTTAAATTTTCTATTCAAAGAAATTTGAATCAGAGCCTTCCGAATTGTATCGAAAGTAATGCTCAAAATAGTGCAGGCTGCAAGTTTCGGCCGATTCCACTCGGACAGCAAACCTAAGTCAGAATCGGTCGAATTTTCGAGGTCAATCGACTTCGAATTAACTTAAAAAATAAAAGTTCTACATAATTAAGTTATCTATTCAAAAGAATTTGAATCAGAGTCGTCCGATTTGTAAATCAAAAGTTGTGCTCAAAATCGTGCAGGCTGCCAGTTTCGACCGATTCCACTCGGACAGCAACCCTAAGTCCGAATCGAGAGATTTCGAGGTCAATGGACTTCGAATCGGGACTAACTTAAAATATGTAAGTTCTAATAATTAAGTTAGCTATTCATAGGAATTTGATCAGAGTCTTCCGATTTGGTTATGCTCAAATTCGTGCAGGCTGCCAGTTTCGGTCGATTCCACTCGGACAGCCACCCTAAGTCAGAATGGGACGAATTTTCGAGGTCAATGGACTTCGAATCGGGACTAACTTAAAACATAAAAGTTCTACCTAGTTAACTTTTCTATTCAAAGAAATTTGAATCAGAGCCTTCCGATTGTATCGAAAGTAATGCTCAAAATAGTGCAGGCTGCAAGTTTCGGCCGATTCCACTCGGGCAGCAAACCTAAGTCAAAATCGGTCGAATTTTCGAGGTCAATAGACTTCGAATTAACTTAAAACACAAAAGTTCTCCATAATTAAGTTATATATTCAAAAGAATTTGAATCAGAGTCGTCCAATTTGTAAATCAAAAGTTATGCTCAAAATCGTGCAGGCTGCCAGTTTCGACCGATTCCATTCGGACAGCAACCCTAAGTCAGAATCGAGAGATTTTGAGGTCAATAGACTTCGAATCGGGACTAACTTAAAAAATATATGTTCTAATAATTAAGTTAGCTATTCATAGGAATTTGAATCAGAGTTTTCCAATTTGGTTATGCTCAAATTCGTGCAGGCTGCCAGTTTCGGCCGATTCCACTCGGACAGCCACCCTAAGTCAGAATGGGGCGAATTTTCGAGGTCAATGGACTTCGAATCGGGACTAACTTAAAACATAAAAGTTCTACCTAGTTAAGTTTTCTATTCAAAGAAATTTGAATCAGAGCCTTCCGATTTGTATATCGAAAGTAATGCTCAAAATAGTGCAGGCTGCAAGTTTCGACCGATTCCACTCGGACAGCAAACCTAAGTCAGAATCGGTCGAATTTTCGAGGTCAATAGACTTCGAATTAACTTAAAACATAGAAGTTCTACGTAATTAATTTATCTATTCAAAAGAATTTGAATCAGAGTCGTCCGATTTGTAAATCAAAAGTTATGCTCAAAATCGTGCAGGCTGCCAGTTTCGACCGATTCCATTCGGACAGCAACCCTAAGTCAGAATCGAGAGATTTCGAGGTCAATAGACTTCGAATCGGGACTAACTTAAAACATATAACTTCTAATAATTAAGTTAGCTATTCATAGGAATTTGAATCAGAGTCTTCCAATTTGGTTATGCTCAAATTGGTGCAGGGTGCCAGTTTAAGCCGATTCCACTCGGACAGCCACCCTAAGTCAGAATGGGACAAATTTTCGAGGTCAATGGACTTCGAATCGGGACTAACTTAAAACATAAAAGTTCTACCTAGTAAAGTTTTCTATTCAAAGAAATTTGAATCAGAGCCTTCCGATTTGTATCGAAAGTAATGCTCAAAATAGTGCAGGCTGCAAGTTTCGGCCGATTCCACTCGGACAGCAAACCTAAGTCAGAATCGGTCGAATTTTCGAGGTCAATAGACTTCGAATTAACTTAAAACACTAAAGTTCTACATAATTAAGTTATATATTCAAAAGAATTTGAATGAGAGTCGTCCGATTTGTAAATCAAAAGTTATGCTCAAAATCGTGCAGGCTGCCAGTTTCGACCGATTCCATTCGGACAGCAACCCTAAGTCAGAATCGAGAGATTTCGAGGTCAATAGACTTCGAATCGGGACTAACTTAAAACTTATAAGTTCTAATAATTAAGTTAGCTATTCATAGGAATTTGAATCAGAGTCTTCCAATTTGGTTATGCTCAAATTCGTGCAGGCTGCCAGTTTCGGCCGATTCCACTCGGACAGCCACCCTAAGTCAGAATGGGGCGAATTTTCGAGGTCAATGGACTTCGAATCGGGACTAACTTAAAACATAAAAGTTCTACCTAGTTAAGTTTTCTATTCAAAGAAATTTGAATCAGAGACTTCCGATTTGTATATCGAAAGTAATGCTCAAAATAGTGCAGGCTGCAAGTTTCGGCCGATTCCACTCGGACAGCAAACCTAAGTCAGAATCGGTCGAATTTTCGAGGACAATAGACTTCGAATTAACTTAAAACATAAAAGTTCTACATAATTAAGTTATCTATTCAAAAGAATTTTAATCAGAGTCGTCCGATTTGTAAATCAAAAGTTGTGATCAAAATCGTGCAGGCTGCCAGTTTCGACCGATTCCACTCGGACAGCAACCCTAAGTCAGAATCGAGAGATTTCGAGGTCAATAGACTTCGAATCGGGACTAACTTAAAACATATAAGTTCTAATAATTAAGTTAACTATTCATAGGAATTTGAATCAGAGTCTTCCGATTTGGTTATGCACAAATTCGTGCAGGCTGCCAGTTTCGGCCGATTCCACTCGGACAGCCACCCTAAGTCATAATGGGACGAATTTTCGAGGTCAATGGACTTCGAATCGGGACTAACTTAAAACATAACAGTTCTACCTAGTTACGTTTTCTATTCAAAGAAATTTGAATCAGAGCCTTCCGATTTGTATCGAAAGTAATGCTCAAAATAGTGCAGGCTGCAAGTTTCGGCCGATTCCACTCGGACAGCAAACCTAAGTCAGAATCGGTCGAATTTTCGAGGTAAATAGACTTCGAATTAACTTAAAACACTAAAGTTCTACATAATTAAGTTATATATTCAAAAGAATTTGAATCAGAGTCGTCCGATTTGTAAATCAAAAGTTATGCTCAAAATCGTGCAGGCTGCCAGTTTCGACCGATTCCATTCGGACAGCAACCCTAAGTCAGAATCGAGAGATTTCGAGGTCAATAGACTTCGAATCGGGACTAACTTAAAACATATAAGTTCTAATAATTAAGTTAGCTATTCATAGGAATTTGAATCAGAGTCTCCCGATTTGGTTATGCTCAAATTCGTGCAGGCTGCCAGTTTCGGCCGATTCCACTCGGACAGCCACCCTAAGTCAGAATGGGACGAATTTTCGAGGTCAATGGACTTCGAATCGGGACTAACTTAAAACATAAAAGTTCTACATAGTTAAGTTTTCTATTCAAAGAAATTTGAATCAGAGCCTTCCGATTTGTATCGAAAGTAATGCTCAAAATAGTGCAGGCTGCAAGTTTCGGCCGATTCCACTCGGACAGCAAACCTAAGTCAGAATCGGTCGAATTTTCGAGGTAAATAGACTTCGAATTAACTTAAAACATAAAAGTTCTACATAACTAAGTTATCTATTCAAAAGAATTTGAATCAGAGTCGTACGATTTGTAAATCAAAAGTTATGCTCAAAATCGTGCAGGCTACCAATTTCGGCTGATTCCGCTCAGACAGCAACCCTAAGTCAGAATCGAGAGATTTCGAGGTCAATAGACTTCGAACCGTGACTAACTTAAAACATATAAGTTCTAATAATTAAGTTAGCTATTCATAGGAATTTGAATCAGAGTCTCCCGATTTGGTTATGCTCAAATTCGTGCAAGCTGCCACTTTCGGCCGATTCCACTCGGACAGCCACCCTAAGTCAGAATGGGACGATTTTCGAGGTCAATGGACTTCGAATCGGGACTAACTTAAAACATAAAAGTTCTACATAGTTAAGTTTTCTATTCAAAGAAATTTGAATCAGAGCCTTCCGATTTGTATCGAAAGTAATGCTCAAAATAGTGCAGGCTGCAAGTTTCGGCCGATTCCACTCGGACAGCAAACCTAAGTCAGAATCGGTCGAATTTACGAGGTCAATAGACATCGAATTAACTTAAAACATAAAAGTTCTACATAATTAAGTTATATATTCAAAAGAATTTGAATCAGAGTCGTCCGATTTGTAAATCAAAAGTTGTGCTCAAAATTGTGCAGGCTGCCAGTTTCGACCGATTCCGCTCGGACAGCAACCCTAAGTCAGAATCGAGAGATTTCGAGGTCAATAGACTTCAAATCGGGACTAACTTAAAACATATAAGTTCTAATAATTAAGTTAGCTATTCATAGGAATTTGAATCAGAGTCTTCCGATTTGGTTATGCTCAAACTCGTGCAGGTTGCTAGTTTCGGTCGATTCCACTCGGACAGCCACCCTAAGTCAGAATGGGACGAATTTTCGAGGTCAAATGACTTCAAATCGGGACTAACTTAAAACATAAAAGTTCTACATAGTTAAGTTTTCTATTCAAAGAAATTTGAATCAGAGCCTTCCGATTTGTATCGAAAGTAATGCTCAAAATAGTGCAGGCTGCAAGTTTCGGCCGATTCCAGTCGGACACCAAACCTAAGTCAGAATCGGTCGAATTTACGAGGTCAATAGACATCGATTTAACTTAAAACATAAAAGTTCTACATAATTAAGTTATATATTCAAAAGAATTTGAATCAGAGTCGTCCGATTTGTAAATCAAAAGTTGTGCTCAAAATTGTGCAGGCTGCCAGTTTCGACCGATTCCGCTCGGACAGCAACCCTAAGTCAGAATCGAGAGATTTCGAGGTCAATAGACTTCAAATCGGGACTAACTTAAAACATATAAGTTCTAATAATTAAGTTAGCTATTCATAGGAATTTGAATCAGAGTCTTCTGATTTGGTTATGCTCAAACTCGTGCAGGCTGCTAGTTTCGGCCGATTCCACTCGGACAGCCACCCTAAGTCAGAATGGGACGAATTTTCGAGGTCAAATGACTTCAAATCGGGACTAACTTAAAACATAAAAGTTCTACCAAGTTAAGTTTTTTATTCAAAGAAATTTGAATCAGAGCCTTCCGATTTGTATATCGAAAGTAATGCTCAAAATAGTGCAGGCTGCAAGTTTCGGCCGATTCCACTCGGACAGCAAACCTAAGTCATAATCGGTCGAATTTTCGAGGTAAATAGACTTCGAATTAACTTAAAACATAAAAGTTCTACACAACTAAGTTATCTATTCAAAAGAATTTGAATCAGAGTCGTTCGATTTGTAAATCAAAAGTTATGCTCAAATTCGTGCAGGCTACCAATTTCGGCTGATTCCGCTCGGACAGCAACCCTATGTCAGAATCGGGCGATTTGGAGGTCAATAGACTTCGAACCGGGACTAACTTAAAACATATAAGTTCTAATAATTAAGTTAGCTATTCATATTAATTTGAATCAGAGTCTCCCGATTTGGTTATGCTCAAATTCGTGCAGGCTGCCAGTTTCGGCCGATTCCACTCGGACAGCCACCCTAAGTCAGAGTGGGTCGAATTTTCGAGGTCAATGGACTTCAAATCGGGACTAACTTAAAACATAAAAGTTCTACCTAGTTAAGTTTTCTATTCAAAGAAATTTAAATCAGAGCCTTCCGATTGTATATCGAAAGTAATGCTCAAAATAGTGCAGGCTGCAAGTTTCGGCCGATTCCACTCGGACAACAAACCTAAGTAAGAATCGATCGAATTTTCGAGGTCAATAGACTTCGAATTAACTTAAAACATAGAAGTTCTATATAATTAAGTTATCTATTCAAAAGAATTTGAATCAGATTCGTCCGATTTGTAAATCAAAAGTTATGCTCAAAATCGTGCAGGCTGCCAATTTCGGGCGATTCCACTCGGACAGCACCCTAAGTCAGAATCAGGCGATTTCGAGGTCAATAGACTACGAATCGGGACTAACTTAAAACATATAAGTTCTAATAATTAAGTTAGCTATTCATGGGAATTTGAATAAGAGTCTTCCGATTTGGTTATGCTCAAAATCGTGCAGGCTGCCAGTTTCGACCGATTCAACTCGGACAGCAAACCTAAGTCAGAATCGGGCGAATTTTCGAGGTCAATGGACTTCAAATTAAGTGAAAACATAAAAGTTCTACATAATTAAGATGATTGGACCTCACAAACAAATACTTCACGAATTTTGTTGGGATTAAAATAATAATATCATGCAAGTAGGTATAAGATAATAATATCGTATGTACTTGGCGAATTATGTGGGGTAAGGACTTGGTGAATTATCTAAGGAATAAAGCATATAAAATATATGAACTTCACGAATTGCATAAGTGACTTGACGAATCCATATGAAATTTACGAATGGGGCACTTGGCGAATAGTAAGTCACTAATTGACTTAAGGTTGGCGAATTGAGAGAGAGTTTCGCGAAGTAAGGTTATTAATAAATTCATGGGTCAAATATTTCATTACTTAGGAAAGTCGATGAATTAGGCAGTGTATTAAGTTAGATAGTATACTGATATTATAATTTTATGCTTAAGGTCAGGAGCCTTCAACTAGCAATTAAACTACGGACGACAGGTAAGTGGAGACTTCACTTCAACTACAACACATAAATTGTATGTGCATAAATTATGTGTGATTACGTGCAAGCATGAAAATTATGTGGTTATGTGTTTCCATGATTGAATTTTATATGATGTGTTTTACTTACGATTCCTGGCGTGAATTGCATACTCATATGATTACGACATGATCACGTGCATGCACGCTAGTACGAAAATAGGACACGAGAGCGTGCATGAGTCAGGATCGCCAGTGAGCGATGTATAGTTGCCGATATGGGCAACTGTTGTCGACTCAGTTATCGAGTCACGGCTCTCTTATGCTACCATGGCGATAATGATGCGCCGTTGATACCCTTATGACGGGAAGTGCGACCTGGAGGGTACGACCCGAGGGAAGCTCGGGAGTTGGCAACCTCGGAGTGGGCTACCAGTGTGAAGCACCCGTGTGTCAGGTCGCATTGGGCTGAAAAGGCACCTTCGGAATCGCGTTGGGCTGTAAAGGCATAGATGGCCTCCCAATGTGGACTGTACTGGGGTTGCCTCCCAAATGGTGGACGCATTGGGACGAAAAGGCAATATGGGCCTCCCAAATGTGGACCGCGTTGGGCTGAAAATGATCCACAGAGACGAATAGGGTCGCCTCTCAACGGCGAGTCCCATTGGGCCGAAAAGGCGATATAGGCCTCCCAAATGGGGACCGCGTTGGGCTGAAAAGGAACCACATGGATGAATAGTGATTAGCCTCTCGTGCGGACCGCGTTGGGCCGAAAAGGCGTCGGTAGCCTCCCAAATGTGGACTGTATCGGGCTGAAAAGGCGCCATGAAGTTGAGTTGCAAAATGTGAACTAGGGTGGCCTCTCAATGTGTGCGCTGTCACTTATGTATATGTCCTAAATGGAAATGAGCTCTAAGATGGTGCATAGCGAGATAGAAAAGCCGAGGGCCCAAATATGAAAGGAAAGAAAATAATGAAAGGGAAGAGAATGAGAAAGAAAGTGATGTCTAGGACGCATTGACGCGGTTGTTATTTGCGAGTTAGGACACGTGCACTGCATGCATATGGTTTCCACTTACTGAGCTCTTTAGCTCACCCTTACGTTGTGTGTTGTAGGTGCGAGCGAGCACGGTACGTGATCGCCTAGCCGGCAAGGCAATCTTTTGAAGCTTCCGGGCGACTTTTGCGGGAGGTGTGTACGTGGATGACGACCTGTGAGACCGGGCACATAGGATCTTTTGCTGCGAACGTATACACGTCCCATGTAATTAAGACATGAAGATGATTAGGGAGTTAATGTAATTCTTTTGTCATGTAAATAAATTCTTTTGACATGTGTAGAAACGAACTCCATTATGGTAATGGAAAAATTTCATACGCACTTTCGTAGTTCTTGTAAATTATCGTGTCGTTAGACACTTAGGATGACGTTAGAAATGGTGGCGATGGCTAGGGTCGCTACAGTTACCTCGCCGACTCTTTTCAAAATCTTGAAGGGTCATATATATCTCGGATTCAGCTTTCCTTTTCGTACGTTTAACACCCTTCATCGGTGATATTTGTAGGAAAACTTGATCGCCTTCCCCAAATTCCAACGGCCTCCGTCTTTTATCTGCGTAACTCTTTTGATGACTTTGTGCCATTTGCATTTTCTCTCGAATTTTTTAACAGCTTCGGTCATCTCACGAACCATTTTGGGACCTAACAGCGCCTTCTCGCCGATTTCATCCTAATGAACTGGGGATCGACATTTACGCCCATACAAGGCTTCGTAAGGCGCCATCCAATCGTCTCTTGATAGCTGTTGTTGTACGAAAATTCGATCAACGAGAGATATTTACTCCAGCTCTTTCGGAAATCCAGAACACACGCCCTCAACATGTCTTCGAGCGTCTGGATTGTTCTTTTCGATTTTCCGTCAGTCTGGGGATGATATAATGAGCTAAAGGATAATTTAGACCCCATAGATTTTTGTAAGCTTACCCAAAACTGAGACAGAAACCTTGAATGTCGATCTGAAACGATCGACATCGGAATCCCATGAAATCGTACTATTTCTTGGATGTACAACTCTGCGTACTTCTCCATGGAATAGGTTTGATTGATCGGCAGAAAATGGGCGGACTTAGTCAATCTTTCGACAACCACCCATATTGCATCATGACCTTTTACAGTCTTCGGTAACCCGACGACGAAATCCATTGTTATGTGGTCCAACTTCCATTCGGGTGTCGTCAAAGGTTGCAACATTCATGTCGGTCTTTGATGTTCTACCTTGATCTGTTGACAGGTCAGACATCGACTTACGAAAGCAGTAACATCCCTGTTCATCCCTGGCCACCAGTAAGTCAATCTCAGATCTCGATACATCTTTGTTGCACCGGGATGTGCCGAGTAGATTGTCGTATGCACATCCGTCCCTAAAATTCGGCGGATTTCTTCCTCCTTCGGCACATATAGGCGACCTCTGAATCGTAAGCTTCCGTCGCATCGAAATTAAAAATCTGACGGAACATCTGTATCTGGTTCGTTTCGAATCTTCATATACAATTCATCTTCTTTTTTGTGCCTCGATGATTCGATCTAACAGCGTCGGCTTGAGTGTTAATGCTGTTAATTTCGCTTCAATCTCTGCAAAGGTGATTACCTCAACTCCGAGTTGGCATAATTCGCACTTATGGCTTTTCGGCTCAACGCGTTTGCGACCACATTAGCTTTTCCTGGGTGATAATTTATCACGCAGTTGTAGTCCTTCACTAGTTCGAGCGGTCGTCTTTGCCTCATGTTTAATTCCTTCTGTGTGAAGAAGTACTTCAGCCTCTTATGATCCGTAAAGATCTCGCATCTTTCTCTGTATAGGTAGTGTCGCCATATTTTGAGGGCAAACAAGCGAGTTCAAGATCATGGGTGGGGTAGTTCTTCTCATACGGCTTCAGTTGTCGGGAGGCATAAGCAATTACCTTTCCGTTTTGCATTAACACGCACCCCAAACCATTCTTCGATGCATCACTATATACTGAAAATCCTTCGATACCGAAGGCATTGATAGGACTGGAGCAGTTGTTAGTCTTTTCTTTAGCTCCTGAAAACGTTGCTCACATTCTTCTGTACATCTGAATGGGATATTCTTCTTTGTTAAATTCGTAAGTGTCGAGGCTATACTGGAAAAATCCTTAATGAACTTTCGATAATATCCAGTGAGCCGGAGAAAACTTCTGACTTCCGTTGGAGTGTCGGTCGCAGTATCTATTGCTTCAATCTTGCTAGGGTCTACCGAAATTCCACTTTCCGAAATAATGTGTCCCAGAAATGCCACTTGTTCCAACTAGAATTCGCACTTATTGACTTTGGCGAATAGTTGCTTCTCCCAAAGAATTGCAAGGACCGTTCTCAGATGTTCCTCGTGTTCTTCATTCGTCTTAGAATAAATGAGGATATCGTCTATTAAGGCGATAACAAAGCAGTCTAGAAATTCTTTAAACACTCGGTTCGTCAGATCCATGAAGGCAGTGTGGTGTTTGTTAGCCTGAAAGGCATGACCAAGAATTCGTAGTGGCCGTACCTCGTGCTGAACGCGGTTTTGGGAACATCCGTCTCACGGATCTTCAATTGATGGTAAACAGAACGTAGGTCGATCTTCGAGAATACCGTTGCCCCGTGAAGTTGATCGAATAAATAGTCTATTCTATGAACCAGATACTTATTCTTACTCGTGATTTTATTAAGCTAACGATAATCGATACACAATCTCATCGACCTGTCTTTTTCTTCACGAATAACACCGGGGCTCCCCATGGTGAGAAACTAGGCTGAATAAAGCCCTTCTACATCAGGTCTTCCAATTGCTCCTTCAATTCTCGTAATATCGGTGCTAACCGATAGGGAGATTTAGAGATCGGGGCAGCTCCAAGTACAAGATCGATAACGAATTCTATTTCTCGATCAGGATATTCATTCACTATTGGAACCTCCTCAAGCTTTTCGTGGGAAGATTTCTCAGCTTTCACCGCCAAAACTAAGAATGATTCACAACCCGTGTTTACGAGTTGCTGAGCTTTCAAAGCAGAAATCCGAGGGATTGACTTACTATTTTTCTTTCTCGAGAATTCAAATTCCTCTCCCTCGGGTGATCGGAACCTAACTACTCTCTTCGAATAGTCAATGGTGGCCTCGTATTTCGAAAGCCAATCCATCCCGAATATGATGTCGTAGTCATTCATCGGGATTACTATTAGGTCTACATCCAACTCCCTACGCTCAATACTAACGGGACAATTTTCTACCACTAAATTCGTCCGACTTGGATCTCTGTGTGGTAGGGATACTACGAAATTGCATGAAGAATGGGTGGGATAGATTCACGCCCTAGTCACAAAATTAGCCGACACAAACGAATGCGTGGCTCCAGAATAAATAAGGATTGAAGACGGTACTTGAAAAATATTCAACATACCGGTAACCACGGCTGGGTTCGCCTCCACCTCTTCATTGGTTAATGTAAACACACGAGCAGGCACCGGTGGAGGTCGAATCAAATTCTGCGGTTGGTTCTGGAGTTGAGGCTGAGCTCTCGGGAAAAACCGTGAAACGTGTCTAGTCTCTCCACACCAGAAGCACTGCAGATTTTGCACAGGTCGGGGTCCATAACAAATGCCAAAGTGATTTTGCCCGCACCGCTGGTATCGAGACGATGGCATCGGTGGTCGATTTGGGTTATTAGTGAGTCCCTGGTTAAAGTTCGGGCGCCAATTCTGCCGGCCCGGTCGGTTGCCTTTATTCTTCGGGCCCTTGCCGAAGAACTGACGCTTTTGGTTTCTTCCCCCTTGCTGGCTTTCCCGTTTACGATTCACTTCCTGGGCTTCCCTCACCACTCCTTCCGCCTGTTCAGTTATCAGCGCATGCACCGTCGCTTGGCGGAATTCCAACTGACGTACGCCTGCCACACTTAGATGACGATAGAATTCGGGTTCCAGTCCCTGAAGAAATCTCGTAACTTTTAGCGTATTTGTTGCCGCGAGATGAGGAGCAAACGGGATAACTCCTCGAATCTGCAGATATATTCTACAACTGGAATGTGTCCCTGCTTCAAATTCATGAATTCGTACATTCGCTGCTCCTGATCGTGAGCAGTGAAATACTTCTCATAAAAGAGCTCCCTGAAGCGCTCCCACGACATAGTAGTGAGATCTTCCAACACTTTTACAGTGTTCCACCATAAACGGGCGCTTCCCCAAGTAGGAAAACGACACACAGTACTTTCTCATTGTTTGGCACGCGGCTATAAATAAAGAGGTCTTCGATCGTGCCGATCCAATCCTCGGCCAACGGTTAGCGGCCTCAGCAAAGATTGGAGGATTAAGCTTACGAAATCTCTCCCCAATGATGTCTACACGATCAGGCTGCGGGGAGACACGATGCTCAGATGAGCTTCATTGATTGATAAGATCATTAATTTGGTATGACTGTCGTTGGATCAGTTCAGTCAGACGACGTATAGTATCACGTTCACGAGTCGGGGACTCAGGTTCGTCCCGTCGACCTGACTCTCTTACAAACTCTGTCTGGGTCTACCCATCGACATTTCCAAATGCTAGCTAGTACACGTAAACAAGCACATATCACCTCACATAGCCACATCAAAACACGTAATACTTACAGGTAAGGCTGGTTCTTCCGGCTTCTGAGCGGCAGTATATGGACAGTCTTCGGAATCTAAAACCTAACGCTCTGATACCACATGTGGTGACCCTACTTCCTAATGAAGTTAATTGGCGGATTTCCGCACCGAAAGTCGCTGAGGACCCGATTTATCAAAAACTTTTAAAGATAATATATATATATATATATATATATATATGCAATCTAAAGTCGGGTTTACAAAAAGTGTCATATAACTACAACGGGCCGAAGCCCCAAAAATCAGATCCCGACTATGCTATCATACGCCTCTCCACATATCGCGTCCCATGTACTGCACCGCCCTCAAAAGCCAGTGGAGTTACCGCCGCCAGCCAGCCTATAGCTCACCCTGACACTCATCAGTGTCGGGCTCAGTCTTACCTACAAAAATAAAACCCTGAGCAAAATTGTCCAGTAGGTGGTAGTAAAAACATGCAATGCGTGCGTACACTCAACCAAACCCAAATCCTCACATCATAATAACATGCACGCTCTATCCTACGTCATATCTCAGCACATAATAGGGCCCTCAGCTAGACTCGGCACCCATGCGCGCAATGGCAAAGTATGCCATAGTCATGCGGTAGCCCACACTGGCAGCGCCAGCTCGCATTCTCCGCACAAAATCTCAACCTCACGATTTTACACCTCAGTGTAATACCCCGAGTAGTGTACCACTCACCCGGGTAGACAGGAATCACATCTGTCTGCCGTCCCTAAGCCAAATATATATCCGGTGGTATACACCTCGGGTGGCTCAATACCGAGTAGATGGGTGTCGCAAACCCCTCTCCCACCAGATGCCCTATCGAGTCTATAACTGACTACCGTAATCGGTAACTCTATCCCACTCATCCGACACCGTAAGGCGTCACCGTACAAATACGATTCATCAACCTCTCACGTGCATGTCGTGAAATGCACACATAATTCATTCACATATAACACTTAACATATAACTCGTACAATTATTAAACTAAGCCGAATGTTTTAAATCACAAAAATAATATTTATAATTTAAAATATGGGTTGACCCGAAAATATACGTCATAGTACGAAAATATTTTATTTTAAAATTGATTTGGACGGGTGGCAAAAATGGACCCGAAAGACCGCCGGCGGCCCGTCGAGGAGACCCCAATGGACGACCGACCGGTGTGGATAGAGTCAATCCCCGAACCATGCCGATGATGCCGCTGCACCATCGTCGCCCGCAACGCCCAACACATAATCTTCAACCGGTTCGCAACCACAACGTTGATCGCCGTCTCCCTGAGCGCCAGGGCACCCCGCCGCCTCCCTTGGGCTCAGGGCCGATCATTGAGGATACCTCGGAAGAAGACGAGCTGCATATGGCGGCTGTTCCTGTCCAGCACCCTGCTAGGGTTTCGCCCCATCGGTTCCCCTCTCTTGGGCCTAACAGTGCGGCTAATGGGCCTCTTACCCCACCGGCGATTTCGCCTGATCGACAACCTATGCCGGCCGCCTATACACGGACAGGCACAACCAATCAGGCTATGGCTCTATCGTGTGACTCTCCACCTCCCGAGGATGAAATTGCTACAGGCACAGCCCTCACCATGCCGGAAATGGTGACGCTCCCCTTAACCAGCCACCACACCCCGCCGGCCGCCATGCTACCTGAAACACCGAACCATCAGCACCCGGCCTCATCCAACCCTCAACCCACCTACAGTCAACCTACAACTCCATCCCACAACCTCGTAAACCCTAGGCCTGAGATTGGGACTAAAGACTGCTGAATCACGACGGCTACCAACCACCAAGTGCGAGACAAAAATGCGAATCCTTACCTCGCTGCCGTTGTCCAAGGTCCCAGAGCCAACCATGGACAGCACCACCGTGCCCCCCCGATACGGCTTGCTCTCACTTACACGGCCCCTACTATCAGTGACGGAGAGGCTAAGGCCTGCCCATCTTGGGCTGTGGTTAAGAAAGGCACGGCAAGGTGGGAGCACACCCTCGTGGGATACTTCTTGGGGAAAAGACCGTACTTCCCTCACGTCGAGCGCTTCGTTCGATCCATCTGGCCCGATCTTGTCGAAGTGCGAGCTAGAATCAACGGGTTTTTCAAGTTTCGTTTTGGGACGGCAGAGGCTTCAACTGCTGCCTTGGTTGGTGGCCCTTGGCTCCTGCAAGGGCAGCCCCTATTCCTCGAGACCTGGCGAATAGGCATGTCTTTCGAGAAGAAGCCACACGGGGCTGTCCCACTATGGGTGAAGATGCGCAATGTCCCTAGTGAAATGTGGATACAGGAGGGCTTAGGAATCATCGCTAGCGTCATTGGCAAACCTCTCTTCGCTGACGCCCTATGGCTACTGCCGAAAGGCTTGAATACGCACGGGTGTGCATCGAGAAAACCCTTGACGAACCTTTTATCGACCGCTTCAAGGTGAGAAACCCAACCGAAGATGGAGGATACTCGGGCGAGGTACCAATCCTTGTCGACTACGAATGGAAACCTAAGAATTGCCCCACATGCAAGGATTGGACTCATGACCCAGGAAGCTACCCAAAAAATCAGGCCAAGCAGACCGGGGTACCTACACGGACGAGCAACAACCAACGCCCTCGTCGAACACAAGGGCAGGTACAGCTGAAAGCCTTGGCCGATATCCACCCACCCTCAAGGGTTACTAATCAGCCCAGGCCCAACCCCCAAGCACACCATGAATGGCAACAAGTATCAAATAAACATAAGGGGAAGGGCATTCAGAAGGAGGTTCCAATGGTGCCAAATGACAAAGCCCACGGACATCACCCACAGGGAAATCAGAATACGCAAGCACGGCAGCCAAATGATGGTTGCTCGACAAGCACGACCTCGACACACATTCCCACTATTGCGGACCAGAATCCCTTCGCAGCTCTAGCCGATTTGGAATGGGTGCTCACTACACATCAGGGTCCTATATAGACCACAGATGGGCGGTGAATGAGCTGACTACCAGATACAATCTTAGAATTATTGGACTTATGGAAACAAGAGTCTCGGAACAGAATGCCTCTGATGTCTCCCAATCGATCAGGGCTAGGAACTGGTTTTATGAGTATGACGACGGGCCGACTTCTCGTATCTGGGTTGGATGGGACCCCCGTTTCATTACCGTTACAGTTGAAGCACACACCACTCAAGCGGTTCATTGCAAAGTTCTTGCATTGGAAGAACGACGGGAACTTTGGACCGACATCGTCAAAACCTCTCGGGCACGTGAGAATCTCCCTTGGGTGGTGACGGGCGATTTTAATGCTATCCTGGACAACACGGATGCTCGCGGTGGCTCCCCCGGCGGTGGCTGTCCCGACTTGGTTGCCTGTCTTACTTCGGCGGACCTCATTGGGCTTCCTAGGGTGGGACCTTTATTCACTTGGTATAACCAACAGTCTGGTCCTGTTGGTGTCTGGAGACGCCTTGATAGAATGGTGGGTAACCCGGCTTGGTTCACACGATTTGGCGACTTGACTTATCGCTGTGCCCTCCCCTCGACCTCCGACCACTCTCCGCTGATTCTGGAGGCTAATTCCCTTATGCGTGCGTGCTAAGGGCCCTACTTTCAGATTTGATAATTTCTTGGTCAACGACCCGCGCTTCGCTCCGCTGGTGGAGGAATCATGGCATCATCGAGTGGCGGGTTACCCTATGTATTCCGTGGTACAAAGGCTAAAGCGGATTAAGCATGCCATGAAGCAACTACGCCGTGATAAAGGTGATCTGAATCAAAATACCCTTGAGGCGAGGCGGTTCCTTGATATGGCCCAAGACCTAGCTATCCATCACCCTTTGGAACCCGAACTCCTCCTCCTTCAAAAACGGTGCCGTTTTGCTTATGCCAGAACTGTTGAAATGGAACACGCAACCCTTACACAACGTGCCAAAGTGGCTTTGAAGGATGGAGACCAATGCACCTCCTTCTTCTTTGATCGAGCGGATCGAGTAATAAAATAAAACGAATATCGACAACTATCCTACGCTCAACAGGCAAGTGTACCTATCGAAAATAGCATAGAAATGGCAAGTATTCGAGTATCGAACCCAAAGGAACTATATACTTCAGAAAACCGTCGTTTAAATATCCTAGTAAATATTTTTGGGTTGTTGAGACGGTAAATAACAATAATTAGAAACACAACTTAGTAAAATGGTGCGGAGAGGAAACCCTTATGGAAACAGACGTATTTGAGATTTCGAATCCCCCTAGCTCGACCAAAACATATACCTAGTACACGTAAGCAACGCTATTATTAGACCGTGGAGATTCCTACAACATGCGTACGAATTCATACGACTGACGAAACTGCGCCTTATCATACGAGACTCGCAAACAACTAATCAACGCATTAAGTAGCCGGGCAAGCTTCCCTAACTACTTAACCGATGATCGCATTAAAATCACGGTGAATCCCGCTATTAGATTTGACTCTAATCCGGCGGGGTAGATCAACCTATCTCTAGCGATGAGTTTATTCCGCTCGTTTACGAGTGGTCTAATCGTTCGCCCCTCTCTCGAGCGTAGCGTACGATTTCCCAACTACGTTAACTTAATCACATAGACATGATCGAGTTAACTAGACAATTTCGATCACATAGACATAATCAAAATCATATGCTTCTTAAACGAGTCATAACAATAGCAAAACATCAAATACACGTAAACATACGATCGATCGCACTAGGGTTCATCTCATCTCAAATACACAATATTTAGCTACTCATAGTGATCACAGCAAAACACGTAATTAACACCGAAGATATCATAAATGCTTCCCTGAATTCGGCTTCGAAGTTAATCCCGTCCTTCACTGAGTATTTCTATCGAGCACGTGGTGAGCGAACTAAATATGTGTATGGGAGGTGTTCTTGGGTTTTAATGAGGCAACATGTTTGTACGTATATGAGCTTAGTTGTGTACCTTTTTACCTCACGTTCCTCTTTTTTTTTTCTTCTTCCTGCATTAGCTCCTTATATACACATCTCATTTCTTTCCTTCGTATCTTCCTTGAGCAGTGCAAAATATGAGAAAATCTCATCTTCAAAGATTTGCGCAGCCAAAATCTCTCTTGAGCAACCTCCTCGTTAAATGCTCTTGTCCTATGCAGAATAAGTGTGATTTGTTTCTTCTAAGTTGGTCTTAATTTCGTTCTCAAGAAAATAAAGTATTTTGAAGTCGTTCTCTTGACTTTTAACTCGTCACCGACATTCACGGCCTTCTTTATGCATCTTCACGGCCGTGACAACATATAACCTGAAGAAAAACACGTCTCTGCCCGTGTTCACGGCTTGGAGTCTCATGTTCACGGCCGTGAAGAGTTCGGGCTCAAAAAATCGACTTTCTGCCCGCATTCACGGCCTCCTGCACCCCCATTCACGGCCATGAATGGTCCTTCACGGCCTGGTTTATCAACACTCACGGCCGTGACACAATCGGGCTAGAAAATGGCTCTCTGGTGCTGTTCACGGCCTCGTGCAAGGGCTTCACGGCCGTGACTAATTTTCTGCAAAACAGCAGCACATTCAAAAATTCATATCTCCCATTCTAGACCTCGGATTGAAAATCCGTTCGGTCAGATTCAAGATTAACGAGTCCTCTATCTATGGTTAAAATTTCAGGTTCATCGGACATCGTTTACCCCGTGATCATTGAGAAATAAAAAACTGTTGCAAAACTGCCGTAAAACGTTTGATTTTGTTGTGAAACCATATTATAGCACAAAAATAATCCAAACGGCTTCACTTATAATGCAAACGACTTAAATTTAACATATATAAACGTAAGAAAATACGTTTATCAAATTTCCCCACACTTAAACGTTTGCTTGTCCTCAAGCAAATAAATGCAAATGGCATATAAAAGTATAAAATCATGCAACGTATCAATTAAGAATGAAATCACGTAGGAGATAATGCAAGTAAAGTCGGAAAGCATATTCGAAATCAACAGCTAACCACACGACTTCCTTAGAAATACCTATCAAGATCCGCACCTCACAAAGATTCACTCAAATCACTAAGTGTATGGGTTAAGATGTCGGTGATATCTCTCGGGTCATGCACTAATCTAATCCCTACCATAAGCTTGCAAGTAATTCGTAAATCTACCACTTTCAATGATCAAGCGTGAATCGGAAGGTCTTTACCGGGTAATAATAGGGCTCAACTGACTATATTGGAGAATAAACTTCGGTCGGAAATATCAAAGTGATCATGACAGTGTCGTGCCATTGTTCGATAGTGCGCCGCATACATCGTGGTTAGCTCTTGCCGTCTTGGATTTTTTTTTCTCTCTCTCCTTTTTTTTTTTTCAAACCTTGGCTAAGCCCCTCTTCTCTCATTTTTTTTTTTTCGGCTCGAGAGATTATCGAAGGAAGGGTTTTTAACATCTTTTCCACGTATCTAAGCTCCTCTTCTCGTGTCATTAAGCACCTCTTCTCTCAGTCCCTTTGCGGGTGAAAGATTATCGATGGAGGAGTTCTTAACGACAGATTATTTAAAGGAGATTTTTTTTTTTTTTTTAGAACAACGGCCGGGCTACGCTTTTCGACATTGGCACTCAACCTTCACTTTCTCTATTAATCGGGTAAGATGTATCTGAAAGCTTCTCAGGTCAACGATTTATAATTCCCGGGATTTTTCAAATAAAGGGCTCAGGCTCAAAGTGGCTAACTACGGGGGCCAGTCGTGGTTGGATACTTTGGCTATGGACTGAATTCCTAATGCCTTCCTCATTTTCACGCAATCACACGTCAAGTAGTTTCAAAACGCAATACACAAGCAAGTTCTGAAGAGAAATAAATTAAGCACGATTGACACAACCGAAGAAATGAGCAAAAAGCTCTCAGGCTCAAAAATCTCACAAAAATAGGGTTATGTGTACGAATCTATCAGGTATCGCCAAGTTCATCATGTAAGAAAGAAGTCGACACGCATATGTATCCTAATTACTCACACCATTTCTAACATAAAGTCATCCTTTGATCAAAGTAAACATGATTTTCAAAAAAATTCGCGCCAATTTTCGAAAATTTTATAGCAAAAATAAAGTCATGCACATATATAAGATGTTCGCCTAAATTTCACAGAAATTCCCCTCCCCACACTTAAGATTTACGTTGCCCTCAACGTAACAATTATGTAACACAAGGAAGAGGAAAAAATGATAAACGAACTTCCCTGAATAGTCCGACGTGCATGCTTTGTACGGCTCCTCCCCACACTTGAGATTTAGAATTCCCTGCGATAGTCGAAACACAGAAACATAAAAACTAAAAAAAATTGCGTATAGGAAAATAAAGGAAAAACATAAGATAGACTTGGGGTGCCTCCCAAGTAGCGCTTTCTTTAATGTCTTTTAGCTAGACATCGTCTATTGATGATACGACCACCGGTTTACGTAAACTCCGAACATGGCGGTCCCTCGAAGGAGCGCCTCTCTTTATCATCCTCCTTACTTCCCTTAATAATTATCATGTTCTTCACATTGACCTGCGATGTATCATACTCATCGAAAACCATATCCGTGTTTAGCATAGTTGGGTATGGGATCTCCGGTTGATTCGCCTTGACAGGGGGTTTAGTCGTGACCTCTTTTTCTTTGTCAACTTGTTCTTCCTTGACATGAGCTTCTTCCGTCACGCTATTCGCCACCACTTTCGTCACTTGCTCTTCTACTTTCTCCTCATGGATCTCGACATTGTTCTTCTTCGCAGCTTCCTTCTTGGCGCTCTTCTCGGCAAGATATTCTCCAAATGGATCTTTTGGTATTCCCCGTGTTAGGGCTGCCGGAAATGGAATTTTTGGTTGATAAATGTTGAATGGTGATCTTGGAACAACCTCCTCCCTGCTCCTTGATGTAACGTCATGGCAATACTCCTTTGATTTTGTCTCCATATTGATAGGTAATGCACTTAGCTCGCGTTGTTGGATAGTTTTAGCTATTTCTCCGGCTTGCTTCTCTAATGCTTTCAAGGAACATTCGGCATTTTGCAGTCGAACTTCTTGACTATCCAAGCGATCGAGCTTCTCCATCAACTTGGAGAACTTGTCTTCAAGCTTATCCATCCGACAATCGGGAGCATTCTCATAATTTCCGCCTTGGAACCCATGTGCTCTTTGATTCTGAAATTCTAGAGGAGCTCGTTGATGATTTTCGAAGGTCATGTTCGGATGAACTTGGGGTACATAATTTCTCGGACCTTGGTAGTATCCTAAATAGTCCGCCTGCTCCACCGATATAATGGATGGACATCGAGTTGCGTCATGACTTCCACCGCAAGTATTGCATTGTGGGATATATGTAGGGTATGAACAAGGAGGCACAAAAGCTGTAGGTATCATCGGGGCATGTTGAAACTGTGTGACGGCTGACTTCGTTGTAAGATGCAGTAAGGCTGCATTCATTAAGGTCTGCATCTGAAGGCCGTTTGCTGTAATTTGTTGTTGTAGGACGTCAAACTTTGCATTGAGCGCGGTTGTGTCAGTGACGTCATACATTTCCGACGATTACTTTGCCTCCGATTTTCCTAGAATAAGAGGAAAAAAATACTCGTAAATAATACTAATGATAATGATAAGTGACACACAATAATAATACAATAATAATAACAATAAATAGTAAAAATAATAAGAACAAAAATAATAGTAATAATTAAAATACTCGTAAATAATAATAATACTAATAATAATACTAATAATAATAATAACTGACACACAATAAGAAAACAATAATAATACTAATAAAAAATATAATAATAATAGCTAGAATAATAAACTAAAGTTTCCCAAATATCAATAGTTCCCCGGCAACGGCGCCAAAAACTTGATCGAGCGGATCGAGTAATAAAATAAAACGAATATCGACAACTATCCTACGCTCAACAGGCAAGTGTACCTATCGAAAATAGCATAGAAATGGCAAGTATTCGAGTATCGAACCCAAAGGAACTATATACTTCAGAAAACCGTCGTTTAAATATCCTAGTAAATATTTTTGGGTTGTTGAGACGGTAAATAACAATAATTAGAAACACAACTTAGTAAAATGGTGCGGAGAGGAAACCCTTATGGAAACAGACGTATTTGAGATTTCGAATCCCCCTAGCTCGACCAAAACATATACCTAGTACACGTAAGCAACGCTATTATTAGACCGTGGAGATTCCTACAACATGCGTACGAATTCATACGACTGACGAAACTGCGCCTTATCATACGAGACTCGCAAACAACTAATCAACGCATTAAGTAGCCGGGCAAGCTTCCCTAACTACTTAACCGATGATCGCATTAAAATCACGGTGAATCCCGCTATTAGATTTGACTCTAATCCGGCGGGGTAGATCAACCTATCTCTAGCGATGAGTTTATTCCGCTCGTTTACGAGTGGTCTAATCGTTCGCCCCTCTCTCGAGCGTAGCGTACGATTTCCCAACTACGTTAACTTAATCACATAGACATGATCGAGTTAACTAGACAATTTCGATCACATAGACATAATCAAAATCATATGCTTCTTAAACGAGTCATAACAATAGCAAAACATCAAATACACGTAAACATACGATCGATCGCACTAGGGTTCATCTCATCTCAAATACACAATATTTAGCTACTCATAGTGATCACAGCAAAACACGTAATTAACACCGAAGATATCATAAATGCTTCCCTGAATTCGGCTTCGAAGTTAATCCCGTCCTTCACTGAGTATTTCTATCGAGCACGTGGTGAGCGAACTAAATATGTGTATGGAGGTGTTCTTGGGTTTTAATGAGGCAACATGTTTGTACGTATATGAGCTTAGTTGTGTACCTTTTTACCTCACGTTCCTCTTTTTTTTTTCTTCTTCCTGCATTAGCTCCTTATATACACATCTCATTTCTTTCCTTCGTATCTTCCTTGAGCAGTGCAAAATATGAGAAAATCTCATCTTCAAAGATTTGCGCAGCCAAAATCTCTCTTGAGCAACCTCCTCGTTAAATGCTCTTGTCCTATGCAGAATAAGTGTGATTTGTTTCTTCTAAGTTGGTCTTAATTTCGTTCTCAAGAAAATAAAGTATTTTGAAGTCGTTCTCTTGACTTTTAACTCGTCACCGACATTCACGGCCTTCTTTATGCATCTTCACGGCCGTGACAACATATAACCTGAAGAAAAACACGTCTCTGCCCGTGTTCACGGCTTGGAGTCTCATGTTCACGGCCGTGAAGAGTTCGGGCTCAAAAAATCGACTTTCTGCCCGCATTCACGGCCTCCTGCACCCCCATTCACGGCCATGAATGGTCCTTCACGGCCTGGTTTATCAACACTCACGGCCGTGACACAATCGGGCTAGAAAATGGCTCTCTGGTGCTGTTCACGGCCTCGTGCAAGGGCTTCACGGCCGTGACTAATTTTCTGCAAAACAGCAGCACATTCAAAAATTCATATCTCCCATTCTAGACCTCGGATTGAAAATCCGTTCGGTCAGATTCAAGATTAACGAGTCCTCTATCTATGGTTAAAATTTCAGGTTCATCGGACATCGTTTACCCCGTGATCATTGAGAAATAAAAAAACTGTTGCAAAACTGCCGTAAAACGTTTGATTTTGTTGTGAAACCATATTATAGCACAAAAATAATCCAAACGGCTTCACTTATAATGCAAACGACTTAAATTTAACATATATAAACGTAAGAAAATACGTTTATCATTCTTCAAGAAGGTGGCCACTCGCCGAGTTTGAAACCGGATCTTCTTCCTTGAAAACGAAGCCGGGGCTACCTTTGAGGGTGACGACCACGTTAGGGCTGAACTGATTCGCTACTACACGGAGTTGCTAGGACACTCCACCCGCACGACCTCCATATCCCTAGACATGGTTGCACCCTACATGGAACGAAAGCTTGGAATGGATGAGGCTGAAGCTATGGTTCAACCGATCACAGATGACGAGATCAAGAGAGCACTCTTCTCTATCGAGGACAACAAATCCCCTGGACCGAACGGGCTCACTTCAGCCTTTTTCAAACATGCTTGGCCCATGATTGGGACAGAAGTCACACATGCGATAAAGGAATTTTTCTGGACGGGTTTCCTCTTGGGGGAACTAAATTCGACACTCATCACGCTTATCCCCAAAGGCGACAACCCTCGGATGGCAAAGGACTTCCGGCCGCCTTATCCACCCGACACAAACGGCCTTTATCCCGGGTCGCCGTGTCTTGGACAATATCCTCCTGGCCCAGGAAATATGCTATGGGTACAATAGTATGGGCTTACCCGAACGAGTGGCGTTTAAAATCAATATTATGAAGGCCTATGATAGAGTTGAGTGGGACTTCATTCTTACCACGCTCGAATTGCTCAACTTTCATCGTACTTTCATTGGCTGGGTATGTGCTTGCCTTACGACACCCTCTTTCTCTATTAACATCAACGGCAGGCCGGAAGGGTTCTTCCACGGGCGGCGCAGCCTCCGTCAAGGAGACCCTATATCACCGTACCTCTTCACCATTGTAATGGAAGTCTTATACTGTATCATCGCTGAAGGCATTAGACGCAGCGCCACCTTCCGCTACCATTGGAAATGCGATGCTACTTCGCTGTTCATGCTCACCTTCGCGGATGACCTTCTTCTCTTCTCACATGCTGACGTGGCTTCGGTAGGGGTTTTCAAAAGCTGTCTGGAGGAACAGTTCGCTACACTCTCTGGTCTACGGGCAAATCTTCAAAAAAGCGAGATGTTTATCTCGAAACGCGCCGAACGAATGAAGCATGCTATTCAGGCTACGATGGAAATCCTGCATGGATCACTACCTGTTAGATACCTTGGAGTCCCCCTCATCACGTCGAGACTCACGATTGCGGATTGCGCCCCCCCTCAGAAGCATTGACCGACGTTTGGGGTCCTGGACGAATCTTTCACTCTCCTATGCGGGACGGGTCCAACTTATTAAATTCGTCCTCCTGGGTTTTCACACTTTTTGGGCGAGTGTCTTCCTTCTCCCCAAAGGTATTATTAGGAATATTGAGGCTCGTATGCGTAAATCTTGTGGAACGGTTCTTCTGCAAAAGTCGCTGACTGATATTTGCCTCCCCAAGGAGGAAGGGGGATTAGGGATTCGATCAATTGAGACGGATAATAAGGCACTTCTCCTGCGGCTTCTTTGGATCCTCCTTGGTAGGGATGATACTTCGATCTGGGCCTCCTGGATCCGACAGACGCGACTCCACAACACTTCACTCTGGACTATCAGACATTCACCGCGCACTTCGTGGAGTTGGAGGAAACTCCTAAAGCTTCGTGACCATATCCGGTCATCAACTTCAACATTGGAAATGGTGCTTCTATTAGGCTGTGGACCGACCCTTGGCTCCTCACGGGCCCCATGATTGACCGCTTCCCCCGTGGCCCTATGATCATGGGCCTCCCTCTTGACTCCAAGCTCAGCAAAGTGATTCATGAGGACGGCTAGTGCTGGCCTGCCCGTACGTCGACGGAATTTTTGGATATCGAGCCTCTACTCCCACAGGTCAGACTAAATAAGGACGATACGATTACTTGGAAGGCCAGGGAGAGCATTCGTATGCGGCGCCCTAAGGTCCACTGGCACACGCTTTTCGGGGGCCCACTTGCTATTCCTAGACATGAGATCATCCTGTGGATTGCAATCAGAGACAGACAGGCGACGAAGGACAAACTTTGGATCACGGCTAAGGCGGGTTCCTCTACTTGTCTCCTTTGTGACACCCAGGAGGCGGAGACCAGTAGGCATCTTTTCTTTGACTGCCCTTTCTCTTTTTTGGAAAGAGTCACTAAAATAAATGGAAAACAGGAGTTACAGAGCAGCGTGCATGATATCGCTCATGACGCACCAAATGGAAGTGAAACAACCGACCAGCCGGCACCAAAGACCAGGCGACCCAGACAACCTACAAGGTCCCTACAGGACCAAAGCCAAAAACAAAAGTAATCACGACAATACACGGGGTCAATCATGACAAGGATACAAAGGTGTCAGCAAGCTGTATCCATCAACAGGCTCCCGGCACTAGGTAAAGTGCCAGCAGGGAAGCCCAGCTAAGTGCCAAAAAAGCGCCAGAAGGCACAACCGAAGATATCACGCGGGATAAGCTTCAGGCGGGAAAGGGAGGCATCCGCAGGGCAGGTCGGGCTCCTGTTATCTGTGTAGAAGAAAAACCAGGGTAACCACGCCAAAGTGCGCCGCCCATCCGCTAGGCCCCACCGTAAAGCCAAAACAAGCACAAGACGCAGCAACACCAGGAGGAATGATCCAACCAAAGCAAGGCAACCGGACTTGGCAGGCCGCTCATCATAGTCCACACAGCCCACGGACCGAAAGATCAACGTCCAGCGAAGAAGTTATGATTAGTCATCCGCAAGTGGAGCGTCGGTGTGCTTGTCGAAACTCAGCCCCTACAGGCAGCCCCTCCAACCCCAATAACCGCGGGCAACCGGCTGGGGGTGAGAAGATGTCCAAAGCCGCCACAGGTCCATTCCAGCCACACCCTGACAAAAAGAAGAATTGTAAGGGCGAGACGTTCACTACCAAGCGATGTGCCACATCCGTCGAATAGCGCAGACTTGAAGTGCATATTTGGTGGGAAGAGTGGACAATCGCAGGCATAGCAACGTCTCGATATCGGCAGTAAGCTGGTGTGGCTGGCGCTGCCTCCCATCGTGCCATCTCCTGTTGCGCTCCATCCATAGGTGATACACGAGCGAGGCCAACGCGTGTCGGGGGCCCAATCTAGCTAAGTGTCTGCCCCGCCATTGCCGGGCTGCCCAACGAAGGCCTGCGAACCAATCCCGTAACGGCCACTCAAAGTGCAGCTTCTGTCGGAGTAACCGAAGGCACCATCTAGAGTAAGGGCATTCAAAGAACAAGTGCCTTGTGGTCTCCACCTCTTGCAGGTCACAAAGTAGGCAAGTAGAGGTTCCCGCTTTCGCCGCTATCCACGGTTTATCCCTCGTCGCAAGTCTGTCACGAATCACCAGCCATAGCATGATCTCATGTCTGGGAATAGCCAACGGGCCACCGAAAAGTGTGTACCAAGGAACCTTAGGACGCCGGATCCGAAGACTGTCTCTTGCCGATGCAGTAGAGAATTTACTATTAGGGGATGCGGTCCAACTAATTGTGTCCTCCTCATTCGGCCTAATCTGAGGGAGCAATGGCTCTATCTCCATGTATTCAACCGATCTAAGAGCTGGCCAACACCATCCATCCTCATTAATCACTTTGCTTAGCTTAGAATCGAGCGGGAGACCCATAATCATTGGTCCCCGAGGGAAACGATCAATCATGGGGCTCGGGAGTAGCCATGGATCAGTCCACATTCGTATGGTCATTCCGTTTCCGATGTTGAAATTAATGAGTGGTCTAATGTGATCTCGGAGCTTCAACAGCTTCTTCCAACTCTACGACATCCGCGCGGTGGGCTTGATGGTCCAGAGCGATGTATTGTGTAGACGTGTCTGTCGAATCCAACTGGCCCAAACCGAAGAATCATCCCCGCTCAGTAGAGTCCAAATGAGTCGAAGTAAAAGCGCCTTATTATCAATTTCAATTGATCGTAATCCCAGGCCGCCTTCATTTTTTGGGAGACAAATATCGGCCCAAGCGACTTTAGCAGAAGTACCTCTCCATAAGAAAGCCCGAAGACGTGTCTCGATGCTCCTAATAATACCTTTGGGAAGAAGGAAGACGCCCGCCCAGTACGTGTGGAAACTCAGGAGGACAGACTTGATAAGTTGGACTCTGCCCACATAGGAGAGTGATAGATTAGTCCACGAGCCCAGACGTCGGTCGATACTACTGAGAAGTGGAGCACAGTCCGCAATCGTAAGCTGTGAAGTGATGAGGGGGACACCAAGGTAGCGAACGGGAAGAGACACAGGCGGGATTCCCATAACGGCCTGAATAGTGCCCTTCAATCAATCAGCTCTTCTAGATATGAACATCGCGCTCTTCTGAATATTGGCTTGCAAACCAGAGAGCGCAGCAAACTGCTCCAGGCCGCGCTTGAACACCATCACCGACTCTACATCTGCATGGGAGAAAAGCAGCAAGTCATCCGCGAAGGTGAGCATGGAGAGAGAGGAAGCCTCGCATTTCCAGTGGTAACGAAAGCTGGTGTTGCAACGAATCCCATCAGCGATGATGCTATACAAGACCTCCATAACAAGTGTGAAGAGGTAAGGCGAGATAGGATCGCCCTGTCGTAGGCCACGTCGCCCTTGAAAGTACCCCTCCAATCTCCCATTGATATTGATGGAGAAACAAGGCGTCGTTAAGCAAGCACGAACCCAGCCCACAAAGGTATGATGGAAGTTCAATGCTTCGAGCGTGGCGAGAATAAAGTCCCATTCCACTTTATCGTAGGCCTTTGCGATATCGACTTTGAACGCCACTCGTTCGGGAGACCAATACTGTTGTAACCTTGGCAAACTTCCTGAGCTAAGAGGATGTTGTCCGAGATTCGCCGGCCCGGAATAAACGCCGTTTGCGTCGGATGAACAAGATGGCCGAGGCAGCCCTTTAAGCGGTTCGCAATGACTTTAGAGATGATTTTATATAAAACGTTACAGCACGAGATAGGCCGAAAGTCTTTGGCCATCCTCAGGTTATCACCTTTGGGAATGAGTATGATAAGCGTAGAGTTGAGTTTCCCCAATAGATATCCGGTGCGGAAGAATTCCTTGATAGCATGAGTAATGTCGGGTCCAACTGTAGGCCAAACATGCTTAAAAAAAGCAGCCGAAAACCCATCAGGTCCAGGGGATTTATTATCGCCCATAGAGAAAAACGCACTCTTAATCTCATCGTCAGTGATCGGTTGAATCATTGCCTCAAGAGTGTTGCGATTGAGATCACCCTTGTCACGGCGTAGCTGCTTCACGGCGTATTTGATCCTTTTAAGTCTTTTCACCACAGCGAACATGGGATAGCCATTCTCCTGATGTTGCCATGACTCCTCCACCAACGGGATAAAGCGAGGGTCATTAACTAAGAAGTTATCGAACCTGAAGGTTGGGCCCTTAGCTCGTGGTGGGTTGGTAGCTTCCAAGATCAGTGGTGAGTGGTCCGAGGTAGATGGGAGATCGCACCGGTAGATCAAGTCACCAAACCGGCTAAACCAGGAAGGATTACCCACCATTCTGTCGAGTCGTCTCCAAACACCCGAGGTGCCACTCTGTTGGTTATACCAGGTGAAGACCAATGAGGTCCGACGAAGTAAGGCAAGCAGCAAAGTCGGGGCAACCCGCGCCAGGAGACCCTCCACGAGCTTCCGTATCGTCCAGAATAGCATTAAAATCTCCCATCACAACCCACGGGGTGTTTTCTCGCGCCCGTGAAGTCCTAGTAAGGTCAGCCCATAAATCACGGTGCTCCGAGTTCAGCCCATAAATGAAGGTAACATAGAAAACCAGCCTTTCCTCTAGAACATGCACTCTGCAGTGCACGGCTTGAGTCGAGAAAGCTTCCACTATGATGCTAACGAAACCAGGGTCCCATCCAACCCAGATAGGAGAGGTCGGCCCGCCATCGTAGTCATAAAACCAGCTCCAGGGCCTAATCGATTGGGAGATAGCCGCAGCATTTGATTCCGAAACTCTAGTCTCATTGAGTCCAATAATCTTCAGATCATACTTCTTTATCAGTTCCTTCACCGCCCATCTGTGGTCTAGCCTGTTTAGACCACGTACGTTCCAGGAGGCGACAGGTATCATTGATCCACCGCTAGAAGGGCTGCTGTAGGACCCTGAGTGTCGGTGTTTTGCCATTCTAAATCTGCTAGCGCGGCGAATGGGTTGTGGTGGTCAATAATAGACGTACTAGCGGGTGCCGTGCTTGTAGAGCAACCATCGTTAGGCTGTCGGGGTAGCCTTGTGTGAGCTTCAGGTGTGTGGTTGTCATGGATCCTGTCCTCAATATCTGTAGCTATCGAGGCAGCCTCCTCATGGATGGCTTTGCCCTTACCCTTGTTGGCAACTTGTCGCCATCCCGTAAGATGGGTTGGGGGGCCGCGCCAAGAGCTTGCGCCTGCGCCTGTTTTTTTTTCCGTTCATTCTGTCGTGTTGGCTGTACCTGCTTGTTTGGCCCTTGTGTCTGCCGTGGCACTCTCGCCGAGGTTTGAAGCCGGGGCTGTTTGGTCGGATTGGTTCAACTCCATTCGTATTCAACTCGGATTGGAACATCACCTGAGTGTCCTCCGTCCTCAGTGGGGATTCTAACTTTGAACTGCTCGATAAACGGTTCCTCAAGAGTTTTCTCGATGCAAACCCGTGCATATTCCAGTCCTTCTCCAGTAGCAGTTATTGAGTCCGCAATTAAAGGTTTCCCAATGACACTCGCAACTATTCCCAGGCCTTCATGTGTCCATAGTTCGCTTGGGGCATTGCGCATTCTAACCCATAATGGGACGGCCGCATGGTTCTTTTTCTCAAAGGACATGCCCATTCGCCAGACTTCGAGGCAGAGTGGCTGCCCTTGCATGAGCCAAGGTCTGCCCTCAAGGACCGCCGCAAGCGCTTCCGCTGTCGCAAAGCGAAACTTGAAAAACCCATTGATCGTCGGGTGAACTTTGACGAGGTCAGACCAAGTGGATCGGACAAATCGCTCAACGTGGGGGAAGTATGGTCTCTTCCCCAAGAAGTACCCCACAAGGGTATTGTCCCATCGAGCCGTGCCTTTCCTCGAAACTGCCCAAGATGGACAAGCCACGACCTCTCCATCAATTAGTGTCGGCTTAGTGTAGGTTAAGGCCAGGCGCCTCGGGGAGGTACGTCGAGGCTACTTGCTAGTGTTGTTGGCGCCTTGAAGGACGACAGCAAATGAAGGGCCAGCTATCTCACTGACCGTCCGAGTCGGGGCGGAGGTTTGCTCCGGCAAGTGGTTGCGTTCTGCTATCACAATCGGATACTCGTGATTTGCACTCCGAGCAGAATGAGTGGGCGTCATGGTGCGATGTGCCATCGTGGACGTCGTCGTCTTTATCACCGGCATAGGATTGGACCCATTGGGCGTAACCCTAGTCCCCAAACCTGGGGCAGCATCAGTTATCAGTTCCTCTTTATCAGAAGCGTCTTCGATGATCGGCCCCAACTGAGGTGGTGAGGCAGACGCCGGGATGGGGTGGGTGACCATGGCTGTCTCTATAGTCGCCGGTGAGGGATGATGTCCACTAGCCACAGCCCTTGGCCCAGAAACTGGCGTTGAGCAAGGCATAGGCGTAGCCCTATTTGGGCAGTTCCGGTTCTCAGCAAGCACGGCAGCCCCCATGGACTGTTCGCCATCATCAGAGGAGTCTTCCAAGATCGGCCTTGAGCCCAGGGCGGGTGGTGGAGTGCCCTAGCGAACAAGGAAACGGCGATCGAAGCTTGGGTCCCGAAGTGGCATAAGGCGAGTTGTGGTTCTTTTTGCACGACGATGATGGAGTTGCGGAGGCGCCTGGGGTTGATTGGTGCGCCCATTGTGTTCCCTTCCTAGTCTTCCTTTAGCAGGTTCGGAAGGCACATAATTCAGCTCAGGTTGGGTAGGGCCGGGCAGAGTGAGCTGGCCGTTGACATGGCCGATATTGCTTCCTTTAACCCTATTGAAGAGTTCTTCAAACGCAGTCATTCCAAATCGATCGCGGAACTCAGCTATATTGGTCGCGAGGGCTTCATAATCTGGCATGGGCCCAAGGGTTTCCAACTCCGTCGCGTCAGAATCCATAGAGCAGAAACGAGCAAGACACAGCCTTAGGAAGACGAAGGGTCACAGCTGGTGTAACGTGCGTTATGTGGGTGTAGGTCGCGGCTTTGGGCCACGCGCCGTCTGTTCCCGGCGGTGGAGACAGCCGCCGGCGACAGTCGCCACCTACAGCAGCGCCGTAGAGGGGAGCGACCGGTGGAGGCGGTCAGAACTGGTGCGGGTTGATAGGGAGACGAACGGTCACGGCTTGAGAAAATGATGAAAGAATGCTAAGAACCACCCCCGGACCACCGCCGTCTGATCTCGACGGTGGGTGGACGTCGCTTATCACCGAGGCTCGTCCAAATCTGCCGGTGATAACGTGGGTTATGGCCGGAAACGGCTAGGAGATGGACGGTTTTTTGAACGCTGGGTGGATTTTCGAAGAGACGTCAACTGTGTGAAATTCGCACACACTGGAGGTGCAAAATCCCAATTTCACCAAGCTTTTACTGCCCTTTCTCCAGACGATGCTTACGCATTCTTAGTGGAAAGCTGCACTTTGTCTGGGCGGTTGGGGATTGGCCCGCGAGTATCAGGTGGGGCGGCTAGGCATTGGAAGGGTAAACACTTAGCTAACCTTGGCCTTCGACATGCTTTGGCCTCATTGGTCTACCACCTGTGGATGGAGCAAAACAGAAGATGGCATGATGGGACACAACGTCAACCAGGTCACATTATTGCTGACATTGAAATGTTACTTTGCCTTCGTTTGTCTACCCTCCCCTCTAAGTATACGCTACAAACGAGTGCACTTCAGCGGGTGTGGCGTATTACTTGGTAGGTGTGTGGGCCCTATGTTGGGTGGCTTGGTTTTTTTGCTCCTTTATCCTCAGGTGCTTCCTTTGGGACATAATCTGGCTGGGTCTTGCCGGTATCAACGACGAGAAAGAAACAACAAAATGGAAACAACAACTAACTATGGCTCTTGGCCCAAACAACGTCTCCCGCCTCGGTTTCTCTTCCTTCTCGGTGCTGATGGGCTACGATGGGAGGCACAGCTCGTGGTCTTAGGGAGGATCTCGGCTCTCTTTTTCTCTTCCTCCTTCGTTTTTTTTGCTTCATGCTTTATCCATGTGCTTCGATCTTTCTTCCCCTTGTTTCTTGCAGGGTTTTGGCTGCTATGGGGGCTGAATCATGCCGGGGGGGGGGGGCTTCCATTACTTGCGCTGTTGGTGGACCTCACTTGGGGTGCTGCGATGTGTCTTCGGCGGAAAGAAACAGGAGTTGGCGTCACTTCGCCTTCTTTTCCCGACCTGCCTTGCAGACGCATTTACTGCGTTTCCCCCACTCCGCTTGATAATTCCCCTTGGATTTTATCTTTTTTGGTGCGCCTGCACCCTGTCTGCACGTCACTGGGCTGCCTTGCTGGCACTACATCTGGTGCCGGGTCCCTGTTGATTGGAGAGGGATTTTCACACCTTCGCTGCCTTTGTTTTTGCATCTTTGCATTGATTGTAATTTTGTTTGGCTTGGTCTTGCTTGGGACCTTGATGGATGTCTGGGTTGTTCTCGGTTTGTTGATGTGCTTGCTGGTCGGATATTTTCATTATCGCTTGTTGCGTAGTGAGCGTCATCATGTACGCTAACCATGTACTCCTGTTTCTTTCTTTATTTAGTGAACATTTCCAAAAAAAATAGATTCGGAGTTCCCTTGTGGTATTTGAAAAATCTCTTGACATCGAGCATGTGGGACTCCTTTGGATCAGCTTGAAAGCGTGCACAGAGACACGTGGCGAACATGATGTCAGGCCGACTGGACGTAAGATAGAACAAGGATCCTATCATGCCTCGATAAATTGTCTGGTTAACAGATTTTCCTGATGAATCTGCATCAAGTTTGCATGAGGTAGACATGGGAGTGATGGCAGCATTTGAGTTGTCCAAGTTGTACTTCTTGAGTATGTCGTGAATGTACTTGGATTGACTGATGAAGATTCCATCGTGAAGCTGCTTAACCTGAAGGCCTAAGAAGAAACTTAGTTTGCCCATCATGCTCATTTCAAATTTCTGCTTCATTAGGTCTCCAAAGTTCCTGCACATTCTTGAGTCCGTCGACCCGAAGATAATGTCGTCGACGAAAATCTGTACTTACATAATGTCTGAGCCGTCCTTCTTGATAAAGAGAGTCGTATCGATCTTCCCTTTTGTGAAGCCGGAGGAGATGAGAAAATCTGAGAGGACCTCGTACCAGGCTCTGGGAGCTTGTTTAAGTCCATAGAGAGCTTTATCGAGTCTGTAGACGTGGTCTGGGAGTTGTTCGCTTACAAAACCTTCAAGCTGAGATACAAAAACTTCTTCTTTCAGTATTTCGTTGAGGAATGCAGTTTTGTCATCCATCTGGTAGACTGTGAAGTTCTTGTGTGCAGCGAAAGCTAAGAAAATCCTGATGGCTTCAATTCTTGCGACTGGAGCATATGTCTCATCATAGTCAATTCTTTCCTGTTGATTGTATCCTTTTGCAACCAGCCTTGCTTTATTTCGGATAACAACTCCTTGCTCGTCCTTTTTGTTCTTAAACACCCATTTAGTCCCTATGATAGTTTTCCCAGCCGGTCTAGGTACTAGGTTCCAGACTTTCAACCTCTCAAATTGATTGATTTCCTCCTGCATTGCAATTATCCAATCTGGGTCGGCGAGTGCTTCAGCTACTTTGCTGGGTTCCTTTTGACTGAGAAATCAGGAACAAAGGCTTTCATTTATCGTTGATGCTCAAGTTGTGACACCAGTGGAAGGGTCCCCAATTATTTGTGAGTTTGGGTGTGCACGGGTCCACTTTCTTGTATTAGGTTGTGATGATCCAACTGCATTTGTATCGTGTATTGCTTCTTCACTTTGATCAGCCTGATGTTCCGTTTCTTCTCCAGGTTGAGGTATTACTGACTCTCCTGAAGAAATTTCTATTGTTGAATCAGAAGGCTGGGTGTTTCAGCGGCTGAGCTGGAGATGATCTCTGTATCAGTTGGGAGTTCACTGTCGTCATCAAGGTGAAGTTTTCCATCGTAGGAGGGGAATTGTCATTGCTAGTCTCTGCAGGTTCATTATTTCCTGGTGCTGCAAGTTGTTGGAACAGTGGGTGGCGACGGCTTAGAGAAGAGATCCTCGAATAAGAGATCGAGTTCCATGTCGCTCAATTATTTGATTTTGAAGTTTCGCCCACGGAGGAGGTGCTTGGTTGATCCTTTGTCAACTCTCGTAGAAGTCCTGGTCTGGACTGATTTGTGCAGAAACTACTCTGTCTACTTCATCAAACGTTACGTTAATGCTTTCCATAACAGATCGTTTCTCCTTGAGGTATACTCGATAGCTTTTGATGTTGTCGAGTATCCCACCAGTATCCCTTCAAATGCTTTTGGGTCGAGTTTCCCTCTATCTACACGATCATTTGCTACGTAGCACTTGCATCCAAAGACTCTCAGGAAAGAGACGTCTGGCACTCTGCGATTTATCAACTCTTGCATCCAAAGACTCTAAGGAAAGAGACGTCTGGCACTCTGCGATTTATCAACTCGTAGGGAGTCCTATTGAACCTCTTGTGAAGGGAGCCACGATTTTGAGTGAAATAGGCTGTGTTCATTGCTTCGCCCACAAGAAGTGAGGTACTCCAGAGTGAATGAGGAGTGTACGAGTTGCTTCAACTAAGGTTCTGTTCTTGCGCTCGACTACCCGGTTTTGTTAAGGTGTTTTCGTCGCTGCGAACTGTTGGGTGATTCCAAGTGATGCATAGAAGTCACTGAGTTTTTTGTTCTTGAATTCTGTTTCATTGTCAGTTCTGATGATTTGTACCCTTAGTTGGTAGAGGTTTAGTGCGGTTTTGATAAACTCAATGATTAGACCTGGAGTTTCGTCCTTGGTTCTGAGGAATTTGGTCCATGTGTAGCGCGGGAAATCATCCACAATAATATTTTCGCCCATTGATGGTCTGAGTGCGCATAGGTCCACACAGATCCATATGAATAAGTTCGAGAGGTTTGGAAGTTGAGGCTATGTGTTGGTCCGATGAGATGCCTTTCTTATCTTTCCCATTTCACATGCCGAGCAAAGATGCTCTTTGTGATATCTGAACGAGGGAAGTCCTTTGACCAAGTTTTCTGATCGCAGTTTGTTAAGGTCTTTGAAGTTGAGATGGGAAAGTCGCTGATGCCAGAGATCGTTCTGATGTAGAGAGGCTCGGGAGATGAGGCACACCGATCGGACAGTTTTGAGGTCAATGGAGTATAGATTCGTCTTCCTGTGGCCAGTGAGTAGCTCTCTTCCATTGTTATCTATGACACTACATTTGTTGGTCTCGAAGTTCACCTTGTAGCCTTTGTCACAGAAACGTCCAATGCTGAATAAATTGTAGCTCAGTCCTTCGACGTAGGACACCCCTTTGATGGTCAGCCTGTCATGGATGAGATCACCCGTTCCTATCATGGATGCAGATTGACCGTTTCCGAAGTAGACCTTTCCGAGAAATCCTTCAGAGAAGTTGGTCAACAGCTCTTTGTTTCCAGTCATGTGTGAGGCGCAACCTGAATCTAAGTACCACACATGACGGACCTGCATAAAAGAATCAAGTAATTTTAGGTACCCATTTATAGATGGGCCCTTCTTTGATAGCAGGTGTAGAAGCTAACTTGTTCGTTGCTAGATTTAATTCTTTGCTGGATTGTTGGATAGCTGGTTTATGAACCCACGCATGACAATTTCCTATGAAATGCAGGTGGGATTTTGGGATCCAAATTTGGTTTTGCCTTAATTTCTTGTACTGCTGGCTTCTGGAGGTGGTGTGTTTCTTTATCTTAGATTTGATAGTATGATTGGTGAGCGTGGAGGATATGTCCGTAGAATGAGCGCTATGCGACATGACAATATTTTGATTTTTGGGCACAAAATAACGAAACACGATCTGCGACATTACAAGAAGTCACTTTTGGAAATGTAAAAGATTTGGGAACTTGAGAAGAAAGGTTTGAGACTGGTCTCTTCTTCTTAACAGGGACTGACGTCATTTTTGCTGAGCCAGATCGAACCTTCTTTGCTTCCTTAGATCTCAAGCCTTTGTCTGTGGGTACATGTGGTACAAAGTTAGTGTTAGATAAAGGAATTTTGTTCGTAGTTTGCTTGCATTTATATGTAGAGAACTCTGGAATAGGACGGGAGGTGGAGGGTCTGTAAGCGTCAGGAAAGTTTTCAAGAGTATAAATTTTGTTTAACAAAATAGTTCTCTCTTCTTCGTGGGCTTTCTTTTCTGATTCTAGGGAGGCTGTCAACTCACTGATTTTGCGAATAATATCTGAAATATAAATAGATGAATAAATGGGTTAAGCCGCCTCGTCAGTGCTTTCATGAGTTTCAGGTCCAAATGGTGACATGTAGTCATCAGAGAGTTGTATCTCTCTGGTTTTATAGCTATTATTGAGTTCTGTGTAGTCACACTCAATTTGCGCCCATTCTTTATTCCTTCATTTCCGTTCATCAGATTCAGTCACCTCACTTGATCCTATGAAGGGCCTTAGTTGTTCAAGGCTCAACCCAAAACGCTTGATATTGTACAGAGAATGTACTTTATCCTTTTCAGGGTTAGTGGTGGGTTCAAACCCCAATCCTTGGCGAGGATCATATAATTCTACATCTTTAGGTTTGCTAAGAAAGACAGGTCGTTTAGATTGTGTAGCGACCCCCACTCTCTAATCGCTGATTAGCGATAACTCACGCCGGGTTTAGCAGCGAAAGCCGCGGAGAACCCATTTTACAAAAACATTTGTTTACACAAAATGTTAATACAAATGGGCCTTAGGCCCAAATCATCCTATCACTCGCCCACAGGTCGTCATCCATGTACAGCCCCGCCCTCAAAAGCTCATGGAAGCTCCGATAGTCAGCCTCGATCATCGCTTACCTACAACACGCAAACACTGAGCTATTGCCCAGTAGGTGAAATAATGCATGCATGTGTGACTCGCTCACGTTCACTCACCCCAATTCTCACCTATGCAATGCCACTCACTATCACTTATCACAACCGGGATACACTCACCACCTCACAACGGGCCCCGGGCTTCATACTGTGCATCATCACGCGAAATCACTATCACGATCACGATCACAACCACAACACGATCACTACACTACGGCAGTGGCCTACACTGAGCAGCCTCCCTGAGCCGTATCAGGTCACACTCTCAGGTCGCCTCTTCTGCCAAATGCGGTGCCTACGATGGTAGCCTACACTAGGTCCCATAAGGGTACCCAGGTCGCAACCTCCAGGTCGCCTCCTCCCGCATGCAACAGCGTGGCCTACACCAGATAGCCTACTTGGGGATATCCCAAGTCGCTCCTTTCTAGGTCGCCCGCAGTCTGCCGCACAATGTCCAACGGGCCAATGGCTCACCGTCACAGGCGCTGATGCACAACAGATGCCCCCACTCACGTGACTCCTCTACGGGTCGACAGCCAATATCGACTACTCGCTCACTACATACAATACCACCGTTCCACCACGGTACACTTCGTGAATGACGTGTAGTGCAGATGCAAGCATTTAATGTGGTAATACATGATATCGTGACGCCACATGAAAATGCACGTAAACACATAAAACACATAATTCATCAAAGCACATAAATTCACATGAATAATTCACCTACCTGTCCTCCGATAAACTAGTAACGAAATCTGGTATTCCCTACGCTCTGATCTTCTGAGTATCGGAAATATTATCATATCAATATATTTATTGAGTCATATAAGTTTTGAAAACGCCTAAAATTATCAAAACCCTAAAAAGAATGATATCCCTAAAAATATGTAAACCCTAAAATGCCGAAAATTTGTTAAGTGTAGAAAACTTTTAAAATGCTGAAATCTTTATACAATGTCGAAATTTAGGAAATATCGAATTCTTATTAATGTCGATATTATAAATAAAATGTCGGGATGTATATTACATTATACCTAAAGATCTCGACATAGCTTATGTGTAAGGATTTCAATGTGTCTTTGAAATTATAATTCAATATTATAATCCTAATCCTAGAGTCTCGATATAGTTTGACAAATCTTGACATATGGTTTCGAGATTACTTAATGACTTAATTCTCGGTATGTATTACACAATGGATCTCGATATGGCTTTCAATAGAAAATCTCGAGCTTGATTAAATAACATTACAGAATTTATGTCGAAGTAATATGTACACAAGGATGTCGAGATAGTGTTTCATAATTATAAATGAGGATTTCGAGATGTAGGTTGGGATTATAACGTAGAAGTCGACATTACAAGCAAAATGTCGAGATATTGTGATAATAAATGTCGATATCATCCTTGAAGACAAATCATGATATAGACTTATACATGGATCTCGATATATATCTTGGGATAGATGTCGAGTTTGATCTCGACATTTTATACTAACTTACGAATTTTCACAATAAACCTCGATATCTATCTTTCGAAATCTATTTATTACATACCTCGAAATCATTAGTGGGACTATACCATGTCGAGATCTTATAAAAATCATGACCCTCCCAAAAACCCTAAAATGAGATTCTTATATCATCAAATTCATCTTTAAAAATTATACTAGTTCCAGAAAATAATACGGTCTACAATCGGTTAAAATCCTTCGCTTCTGAACTTTTCACATATAGGAAATTACTAACCCTTATTTCTATATGATCGTAACTAGATTGCAACCAATTAGGGTTTTCTAAACCTGATAAATGTCGAACCTCCTTTGATAAGCATAAACTCGTGTATAACCATATATCTAATATTAAGCATTCTGAAATTTACTAAACACAAAACTTTGGCATACCTTTCTTCGAAAATATGTTGTTTGTATTTGATAGTGCTCTCACAAGTCCTTGCTTTACTTTTCGTGTCTCAGCTCTAAGTTCCTTACGTTAATAAAGTTTCTCTCCCTTCTAATATTCATCATATGATAGATATACATGAGATGTTCGATTTTTGTGAATGATTAGACACTTAGGTGACGTGTTTTTCTTTAAAGCCAAGCAACATAATGAACCTTATCATACTTAATACTTTGGGCCTTATTCACGTGCTAAGTATAGCCCCTCCCATTAAAATAATTCCCATGTCATTATTTTTTTTTTTACGGGTATTACAGATTGACCTCTTTTGGTGTTAATGTCCTCTAACTCTTTGACTTTCTTGTATAGACGAACACGTTCGTTTGTGATTAGTTCGTATTGAGACAATACATTTGCTCGTTCTTCTTCGTTGTCTTTCAAGCTTCTACTCATATCGCTAATTTGTTTTTCCTTGCTTTCTATATAATCTTCTAAAGTCTTTAGTTTCAGACAAGGTCAAGGATTCATTAAAAATGGCTATCTCTTCCTGTTGTTTGTTTAATATGGCATAATTTTTGTCAAAATTGCTTTGGAGTTCTGAGTAATCTTTACGATGCATGGAGAGTTCGGCTATCCTACGTTCAAGTTTAACGAAATCATTTAGGGATGGAGTGTATACCTCCAGGTCGGATGAAGAGACATCAGTCCTGTCTGACCCGATGGCTGGCTCATCCTCGCCGGAGTCATCATCAATGCTTTTCACCATGAAGGCCATTTCTTCTTCCTCCTCGTCAGACGTGTCCTCCAGCCATTCTTTCTTCCTCAGCAACCAAGATAATTCCCGCCTCCTTGCGCTGTGAGAGCTGAAATTTTTTCTTGTATTCAGTGTTTTTCTTCTTAGGTCTGAAGCATTCAGAAGCAAAGTGACCCGGCTTGCCACAGTTGAAGCACTTCTTTAATATTTCAGATTTATTAGTTTCAGCCTCTTCAGGGGCAACGAACTTCTGTTTCCCGCCCGTGGTTCGTTGTTTGTTGAAGGAAGATGATGATTTCATGGCACTCATCTTATTGACCGTCTCTGAGATCATAGCCAGTTTCTTTCTGATTGATTCGAGTTCATTCTCAGATTCTTGGTCGGATTCGGCGTTGTCAGAAGTGTCAGATTGTACGACCTGCTTTCCTTTAGAAGTTCTCGAGCTCCCGTTGCTTGTCTTAGAGGTCACGAGTGCAATTGGTTCCATGTCAAGTTTTTCCTTCGTTCTTGAGAGGTTATCGTGTAGGGAGTGAATATTCATAGCATCCAGATCTTTGTTCTGTTGCTTAACCAGAACTGCAATCCGTACCCCCTCAGGTTGAAGTGTGGAAAGGAACTTGATGTTGTGTTCGAGATTGGAGCGTTGGATGTTGATATTTCTCATCTCGTTGATGATGGTCAGGAAGCGAAGGTAAACATCTCGAAGTTCTTCCCCCTCATTAGCTTTGAAGGAGTCATAGGTAGTGAGGATGCTGGACTTCTTAGACAGATTGCTAACTTCTGTCCTAACCATCATTTTACATACTTCATCCCAAATTTCCTTTGCAGTGACCATTGCGTCGACTTGCTTGTAGACATCATTTGGTAGGGCCTGAAGTACGTAGTGTCGGGCAAGCTTGTCCGCTCTGGCTCGTGCTCTCTCAGCATCATTGTATCGACTAGGGTCCTTAGGAGTTCTCCTCTCTGGAATTGCAGGAACAGCAACGGGTTGAGCAGGGACGATGGTCCAAAATTGAGCAGGTCCCTCAAAAATGGAGGAAAACATGTCGTTTGCGAGGTCTACATCCTTGATTTCGATGAAGTTGATGAATCGTTGCTTCCATATGCCGTATTCTCCCCATCTTAGTAGTGGTGCACGGTTGTCAGATTCACTGGCAAGACCGTCCATGTTTTGTTTGGTAATGATCGTTAACGCGAAATATATCTGTGAGATTGAATATTTTAGTTTCGAATAAGAAAAAAAAAGGTCAAGTTTGAAGAACTTTGAGTGGAGTATAAATGTGCAAGTTCACTTAATGCATTCTGTCCGTATTTTGAATTTGGATGATTTTGTGTAAGACTTGAGAATCGGACGATTTGAGCTCTATAAATTGAGATTTGGTCGACTTAATTATTTGTGATCGTACTCCTATAGAAGTAAGCTCGACAATTTTGATCTAAGTGCTGATAATCGGGCGATTGAGATTCTAAGATTATAAAATCGGGCGATGGAGATTCAATTTGAAGTCTAGAATGACTTTCGACCGATTGGTCCAATTAGAATGACTTTCGATCGACTGAAATCGAACAAGGCTGATTGGACAAAAGAATTTGAATTAGGCTGGTTTCGGGTGATTTTGGTCCAATTAGAATAACTTTTTTTTTGGAGTAAGTTTCGTGTATATATATAAAGGGGGGTAAATGTACAGATGAGTGAGGGTGTGACTCCTCACGTGCAAACCAGTAACAGACTACTGGCATAGACCAACAAAACGAAAACTAAAACATCCAACTCACTACCAAGCTACTCGCCAGAGACGTCGAATGGCTGCTCTCTGTAGATCGAACTTGGGCGATGTCCCAGTAAGCCGCATACAAACCATATCGAGGACAACAGCAACCAGCCTATCTGGAGTCGTGATAGCCCCCTCCTTCCAGCGCTTGTTGCGTGCCTGCCAAATGTTATATACCAACGAAGCAAGGACGTGACGGTAGGCGAACTGTAGGAGATGATGGCCACGCCATCGCAATGCAGCCCACCGTATACCCTGCCCCCAGTCCCGATACGACCATCCCCACCTGATCTTCTGCCTCAGCATCCGAACACAGTCGCGTGAGAATCGACAATCAAAAAATAAATGTTGCACAGTCTCAGCATGCAGCGCGTCACAGAGAACACAAGCAGGGGTTCCAGCGCGCTGTGCCACTCAGGCCTTATCTCTACTCGATAAACGATCACGGATGGCAAACCACAGTATGACCTCATGTCGAGGGATCTTCAAAGGCCCCCCAAACAAGGACGCCCAAGGTACAATAGGCCTTCGTACGCGTAAGGACTCCCTAATCAGTCGTGTCGTCGGTCGGCCATCTGGCGCTCCCTTCCAACAAATAGCATCGGTCCGATTAGGCTGAACCCGTGGAAGGTGCGGACTAAAATCCAAATACTCCACCGCCGACTGTCCTGGCCAATTCCAGCCTTGGTGGTCGATGACAGAGCTTAGGCGGGTCCCTGCTGGCAGCCCCATCGCCAGTGGGCCTCTAGGATAGCTCTCCAATAATGGGACAGCCCGTAGCCATGGGTCTTCCCATAATAACAACGACGAACCATTCCCAATAGAAAAATCAATGAAGGGTAGAATCACCTGCCTTAACTGCATCAGCTTCCTCCAGCTCCATGCAGTGTTAGCCGAGATGGTGATGGTCCAAAGCGATCGCGTATGCAGTCGTGTGTTGTACAACCACTCCACTCAGATCGAGTCAGCAGGCCGGCTGATCACCCTCCATAAAAGCTGTACCAGAAGAGCCCTATTGTCATTAGCGATCGAGCGAATCCCCAACCCGCCCTCATTAACTGGCAGACAAACATCATCCCAAGCTACCTTGGCCGAGGCACCACCCCACAAGAATCGGCGAAATCGTGCTTCCAAGGCACGGATGATTCCCTTGGGCAGCAAGAAGACCCCAGACCAATAGACGTGTAAATCCTGAAGGACAGATTTAATGAGCTGCACCCTACCTGCGTAAGATAGTGACTGATTCAGCCACGATCCTAGACGAGAATCCACCCGCTGCAACAGTGGTGCACAGTCACTGAGAGTCAGGCGTGAAGCAATCAGTGGGACCCCCAAGTAACGCACTGGCAGGCGGCCTGCGCAAAATCCCGTCATAGACAGTAGCTGGGCCTTGATGTCCTCCGCCCTCCGTGAAATGTAAACCTCACTCTTGTCCGGATTAGGGTGTAACCCAGACAGCTGAGAGAATGTCATCAGAGCCTCCTTCAGCACCCCTACAAAGATAGGATCTGCATGGCAGAAAAGGAGGAGATCATCCGCGAAGGCCAACATGGGGAGCGAAGTGGTCTCACAACGCCAGTGATAGCGAAAGCGCAGTTCCGCCTGTATATGACACTCCACAAGGCCATGGAGCACCTCCATGACGAGGGTGAAGAGGTATGGTGAAATGGGGTCCCCTTGGCTCATTCCTCTCTTTCCAGCAAAGAACCCTGCCGGTCTCCCATTAAGGTTGATGGAAAAAGTGGTCGTTGTCAAGCAGCTCCGTATCCACTCAATATATCGTGGGTGGAATCCCATCGCCTGCTTCGTCGCCAGCAAAAAACTCCATTCCACCTTATCATAGGCCTTGGCTAGATCGACCTTAATCATAGCCCGTGGGGGACGGCCTTTGCTGGTGTACCCTAGGCAAAGTTCCTGTGCCAGAAGTATATTATCACTGATGCGCCTTCCAGGTATAAATGCCGTCTGCGATGCGTGGACCAGCCCTCCCAGCTCTGATTTCAACCGATTAGCCAAAACCTTCGAAATTATTTTGTATAGGACGTTGCAGCACGATATGGGACGGAAGTCTTTCGATCGACGTGGCGACTCACACTTAGGTATGAGCGTGATAAGCATACTATTAAGCCCCTTAAGTAGGCGGCCCGTAGCGAAGAAATCCTTAGTCGCTCGTATCACATCAGGGCCGACCGTCCCCCAAAGCCAGTTTGAAGAAAGCGGCTGTATACCCATCAGGCCCCGGCGCCTTCTCATCCCCCATAGAGAATAGCGCATGTTTCACCTCAAGGTCTTCAACTGGGCGGACCATGTCTAAGGACGTAGCTGGGGAGAGCTTACGCGTGATAGCCCCCTGTACCTCGGCCATGTCCACCGGTGACGCTCGTGCAGATGTGCCAAGTAATTCCTGATAAAACCCCAGTAACTCCCCTTCCACCTCTTCTGGCGTATTAAGTAGGTCTCCAGTTGGGCCTTCCAATGAGATGATTCGATTAGTCGCTCGACGAACCGCCACCTTCCTGAAGAAGTAAGATGAGCATTGATCGCCATCCTTGAGCCAAGCAAGCTTGGCCCTTTGGGATAACGCCGTATGCTCTACATCGACAGCCCTAGCGTAGAGAAACCGACAATGCTGTTCAAGATCATGAAACATAATCTCTAGGGGATATTTCGCTGTGAATTCCTGTGCAATCCCCAAGAAGCGTAATGCGTCCGCAACATTTGCAGCAAGGTCTCCCTTTACACGTCGCATGTGCATGAAAATGGGCTTCAACAACTTGAGCCGCTGGACCAACACATACATAGGAAACCCCGCCATGGGGATACTCCAAACACGTTGAACATGTTCCAAAAAGCCCTCCTCCTTAGTAAGAAAGTTCTCAAAACGAAAACTCACACCGCGTGGTCTCGGCGCTGACACCCCTAATGACAGTGGCGAATGATCCGATGTGAAAGGGAGTTCACACCGATAAAACGTATCTGGCCAGCGAGCAAACCACTGTGGGTTGCCGAGCATGCGATCCAACTTCCTCCAGATGCCTGCCAGAGCCCGTTGCTGATTATACCACGTGAATTCCTGGCCCATCGACGGCAGCATCATAAGGTCGGCCTGTAGGAGACATGCCTGAAAATCAGCCATATCCCGTGCTTGAGGTGCACCCCCACGCCCCTCACTCGCATGCAAGATAGTGTTGAAATCCCCCGCCACTACCCACGCATCCTCAACTCGCAACGCTGAAAACTGAATCAGCTCATCCCAAAGGGCCACTCTATCCTCCCTTCGAGATTTCCCATACACGAACGAGATAAACGCATGTTCACGCGTATCAAGCTGTTCCACGCGACAATGAACAGCCTGAGCAGATTTCGCGACAATTGTGACGTGAAGCAAAGAGGTATCCCAGCCCACCCAAATGCGAGTAGCCGGACCATCATCATAGTCAAAGAACCAGGCCCAACGCGGTCGAATAGCCTCTGAAATGTGGGCTGCGTTCGACGCAGCCACCCGCGTCTCCAGAAGACCAACAATGCGCAACCCCCCACGGGCAATCCAATCCCCCACCGCCCTCCTGTGGTCTTGTCGGTTAAGACCACGCACGTTCCATGTAGCGACCCTAGCCATCGCTACCATTTCTAGCTTAACTCTAAGTGTCTAATGGTACGATAACTTAGAAGATAACAAAATACGGTAGAAATTTTTCCTTCTTCATAAGGAGTTCGTGTCCTGTACACGTCAAAAGAATATAACTACGCGACAGAATAATTCCTTCGAGTCCTAGTTACACCCTAATCCTAGTTCATAATTACTCGGGACGGTTGCGATGGCACAACAAAAGCTCCTATGCGCCCGGCCTCACAGGTCGTCATCCATACACACACGTCCACCCCCAAAAGACGCTCGGAAGCTTCAAAAGATAGGCCTTGCCAGCTAGGCGATCACGTACCGTGATCGTAGGTACCTACGACACATAACATAAAAGAATGAGCCACCGAGGCTCAGTAAGCAGAAATCATGCATGTATGCACGTGTCCCTTTCCCCGTAACGGCAATCCACACCGATACCTATAACACTTTGCAAGGGCGATCCGCGCCGATGCTCATAACATTTCGCAAAGGCAATCCGCGCCGATGCTCTTAATAATCATACTAACATCACTCAGGGCCCTCGGCTAATCTCACTATGCACCACAAAGAGCTCACGTCCACTAGGGACAAATAGACAGCGGTCCACACCGGATGGTCATACCTAGGATGCACATCGTTCCCCTAGGTTGCCATATGTACCCGGGCGTCCCCGACTGTCGGCGGTCGCTCACGCTGGTAGCCCACGCTGAGGTTGCCTACACCAGGGTTCCACCCTGTGTCGCTTATACCCTCAGGTCGCACCCTACCACCACGGGCATTGCCCAATCATATCATAAATACGTCCATACGGCCTCATTGTCAACGGGCATCGCCCTAATATATTTCATTACGTACATAATAATATATATATATATATATATATATATGCGGCCCTTTTCGCCGACGGGTCTCCGCCCTAGTATATTTCATTACGTACATAATAATAATATATGTATATGTGGCCCTTTTCGCCAACGGGTCTCCGCCCTAGTATATTTCATTACGTACATAATAATCATATATGTATATGTGGCCCTTTTCGCCAACGGGTCTCCGCCCTAGTATATTTCATTACGTACATAATAATAATATATGTATATGTGGCCCTTATCGCCAACGGGTCTCCGCCCTAGTATATTTCATTACGTACATAATAATAATATATGTATATGTGGCCCTTATCGCCAACGGGTCTCCGCCCTAGTATATTTCATTACGTACATAATAATAATATATATATATATATACGGCCCTCGTGAATCGCCATAATATATTTATATACCTGCCTCTCGTGAATCAGGCAGTCGGCCTCGTGAATCGCCGTAATATATCTATATACCTGCCTCTCGTGAATCAGGCAGTCGGCCTCGTGAATCGCCGTAATATATCTATATACCTGCCTCTCGTGAATCAGGCAGTCGGCCTCGTGAGTCGCCGTAATATATCTATATACCTGCCTCTCGTGAATCAGGCAGTCGGCCTCGTGAATCGTCGTAATATATCTATATACCTGCCTATCGTGAATCAGGCAGTCGGCCTCGTGAATCGCCGTAATATATCTATATACCTGCCTCTCGTGAATCAGGCAGTCGGCCTCGTGAATCGCCGTAATATATCTATATACCTGCCTCTCGTGAATCAGGCAGTCGGCCTCGTTCGCCTAAATATATTTCATTACGTGTACAATAATAATAATATATGTATACGGCCTTTTTCGCCATCGGGACATCTGCCCTAATCATAATCCATATATTTTATATAATAGTTTGACGACGCTAAACGTCGCCCTGGTGGCATAGTGGACAGCCCTTGACTCAACTGAGTCGACAACACATGCCCATATCGGCAATGTATCAATCGCTTTCACGCGATACACCATATATATGCATACTCGACTCATACAACCCTCCCACATATGATAGTGTATGCACGTGAGTATGAAAATGCAACAAATGCCAGACGATATTACCAAGAGACAGAATATACAATTATTCCACGTAATTCATGTAATCATCGAGGCACATAGTCACGTAATATCAAGTAATCACAATTCAGGTAAGCCTCGAAGCACCTAGTCATCCAATTAAAAACTTCATACACATTCACATGAAGACATATCAACTAAATCACGTAAACATGAAATCACCGAAGCTCGTAGTCGCATAAAGCAAGTACATTCAAACAAGTTATGTGTCGTAGTTGGATTTCTACTTACCTGTCGTCCAAGCGAAATTAGTATTCTCCCCGTTTGCTCCTAACGTACGACCTTTAGACATACATATTATCGTATTAGTATTACGCCTTTATTACACTTAGGTCGAACTAAATTATCGACTACATTTATTTTGTTAAACTCTAAGTCGCTAGCTTCTAGCCTAGGTCGAGTCCCTTGTCTCATAAATTTCTAAGTAAAGTTAGTATCGAATTCGTGACCTAATGAATTCAGCGAGAGTTAGGAAATTGTTAATGTTCAATTTGCCCGATTTAATTCATCTTAGAATCACCCGATTTGTCTGGCATGAGGAATGCCCGATTCGAAAGTCGATAACTCACAATCGCCCGATTTCCATGCATGAAGGTTAGCTCCCAATTATCACGGCCTCTTAATCGTTCCATGCAGAAATCGCCCGATTTCAAGTTGTCCAATTTAAACTCGGCGATTTCTCCTTAGCGTGCCACGTGCTCATGTTGCTCAATCGCCCGAAATGTGGCTTTATGGAGCTTGGCGGAATCGCCCGATTTCAGCATCAAATGATTTACTACTCCATTCTATAATCGCCCGATTTCAAGCTTGCATGGAGTCGTCCGATTCCATGCATGCATCTCGTGTTCGATTCGACCATCACAGTTAATGGAAATCGCCCGATTTTAGGGTTTCTATTTCGCACGATTTTGCTAGGTTTCGAAAGGATTTAATATTACCTAAGCTAAATCGCCCGATTTGAAATGTCTCTATATTGAAATCGCCGGGACATACTATGTATGATTTATTTCAAATCGCACGATTTTCACTTGACTAAGATCGCCCGAAATCTCCTATTTTCCCCCAATTCTTTCGTACCTTCAATTATCCATCCGAAATTACCTTCATAACTCAATCTACCCAGACCCTCATGAGCGCTAAAGTTTTCTTCATCCCGAAATGTCTAAAGCGAACGTAAGGTCAGCTTATGCTACAGTTACAAACCCTAAAACACGTTAGATTATCCACTACTTAATTAATCCGAGACTCTTAACTACGAATTTATTACCCTAAATTGGGGTCTTTGCCGTCAACTATATACCCGCATTACTTAGCTTTAAAAGAAAAACCGTGAAGTGTAGGTTTGAGATTTTTCTTACCTCTTCCAAATCACAAAGTCGACCTCAGTTTTCTTCTTCTTGGCTTTAAGCTCACGTTCATTCCTTAACTTTGGAGTTTGGTGGAATCGAAAGTTTTTGGCTGAATTTTGGTTGGTCAAAGGTGTGGTGGATGGGACACCTAGTGACGAAAATATCCCTCAATTAAAGGAAATCTTGTCACCAAATGTTTGTCTTTAATTGATTGGGCCTTTGATGCTAGTTATAAAATCCTTATAGAAATTGGGCCACTTTAAATAATATTTGCCTTTGGGCCAACTCATAATTCGATCTGGGTATTTACTCACTTGGGCCGTAATATGATTTATCTAGTTCAAATATTATTATTATACTTCGAATATATTAATTTCTTCACATCTAGCTTCAATTGGTAGTTTCTCCTACCAGGATCATATTTCTTATCCGAAAATTATTTCTAAGTCCCAACTCAAATTTCTGCTAAGTTAGCATTCTTAATAACATGAAATAATTAGGATCACATAACCATGAAATTCGTAAAGTCACATACGCACCGGGTTAGTGCACTAAAATTCATATAATTGCACGTAATTCACAAAAGCGTCTAGGCACGGCATTCAACTAATCACTTAAGCACATAATATAACACGCAGGCCTCGTATAGATTATATGAGCACATAATTAATACATAGAATACACATAATTGTTCCCAATATTCATGCAGATCTATCCTGTTCTCCCTAACGTAATTACTCGACTATGTCTCTAATTAATTATCTCTGCTCTTAATTATGCCGTAAATCCCGTAATTAAATTTCCGGGTCTTACATTCCAAGACCCAATCGGCATTATGAATGAGATGTAGGGATAACTTTCGCTAGATTGAAATTGAACAAGGCTGACTGGATGAATGAGTATCAGACGAACAGTTAAATTGACTCAATATATAGAAAGGATTGAGTTTCGGTCGATTTTGATCCAAGAAGATTGAGTTTCGATCGATAGAAATTGGGCGTGGCGAATTGGGATTGAGTATCGGGCAAAACGCTAAAATGAACTATAATCGCCGAGTAATTAATCGATCGAAACAAGGAATTTGGTTCTGTAGCCTTTCGGGCGAGACACGTGTCAGTCAATTGAGTGAAATTGATTAAGAATCGCCGAGATTTCAATCGGGCGAAACTCCTCACAGTGATTTGGTTTCGATCGAAACCTTCAAATTCGACAGTGATTCGCCGATATTCAAACCGATCGAAACTCCACTCAGTGAGTTTTTCGGTCGAAACCTTCAAATTCGATGGTACTGTTCTATAGGCTGCCAGAAAGTGATGAACAGTTCAGCAAAACTCAGATTTTTCAGACTCGTTTTTGCTCAAATTCTACTTAAACTTGACGGAAATCGACGTGAAAGACCATAAAATGTACTCATTTTCAGTTTTCTAATGTCTTAGAGAGAAGATATCACTGAGAACGATTAGAAAAGACCAAAAAACAGTGAGAAAAAATCGAAAATGAGTTTTCAAGGAAAATCTTTCTCAAATCACGTCGGAATCGAGCGAAACTGGATTCAAATCGAAGATATTGATCCGCGTTAGGCTCTGATACCACTTGTTGGCCCTTTTACTACCAAACAAGGATCAAAAGAAAGGATTGAATGTGTAAAACGTGAAGAACACCTTGAGTGCATGTTAGTGCGTGTTTTTCTAAGGAAAAGTACAAAGTGGCTTACCTTTTGATTTCTTTTTGTAGACCTTTTTGGTCCAAATGATTATGAGAGTTTTGATTATTCCAAGTAATTATGTAAATTGGGGGGTACAAATTAGAAAACTCGATATGCATGTTGTGTGATGTTTAAGTATGTGAAAATGTTCGATTAAGCGCTTGAATGTGATTAAACTGTTAAGAAAATCGAATCTGTGTGATCTTATGCTTAACTGGAATATTTATGTGATCACCTGGTTATGAACGTTTTCGTATGATGGAATCTCTTGTGTGCTATATATGGAAAAGATATTCTGATTGAGCTGAAAACGTGATTGAGTTATTTTAGGAAGGAATATCACTGTGATCATCCGGATATGAATGAATATTCTATATATGGAAATGATATTCTGATTAAGTGCTTACATATGATTGATCTATTTAAGGAAAGAATATGAATGATAAATCCGTTGAGTGTGATATTAAATGACTCTTAAATCAGTGAATCATGATCCTGCTTTCCTTGTGCGACTTAGGATTCATATTATGGAAAGTGATTAATTGATTGAGCTTATATGTGGTAAGATGCTGATTGAGTCTATTTATGGAATGTGCTGAAATCGGATGAGATCACCATACAAGGAAAGTATGCTTTGCATTATACTCAGTAAATCAAATCTTTCTCTGTGCGAATTGGGTATCATATTTTGGGAAAGAAATCAGTTGATTGAGCTTACCATTGATAATATGCCGAGTGGAATTATATATGGAATATGCTGACTAACGGATGAGATTGCATTGGAATGAATGTTAATCTGTGGTATTTATGGTAAGTGATCATGCATGACCGTTGAGCTTAATTGGTTTATTCTTGGCATGATTGTTTGAGTTAATGCACGTGATTATTGAGCTTTATCTTGCATATTCTGTGCTTAACTTTCCTTGTGAAGTGTAGAAGCGAAAATTGGTTCTATATAGAAGAGAACACTTCACGGTTGAAGGGTACAACAACGAACACACAAGCTGTCGAATACCTTTGAGTGATTGAGGGTTAATTTGCGATTCATTCGTAGTTTGTGGTTGAGCTTAATTTGCGAATCTGTACTCTTTTGAGCGATCCCTAGAAACTCCAAACCCTAAACCTTTGTCTTCGGACGTGTGAGCGCACAAAGGAGCACGAGTGGAGTCTTACGCACGTGGAGGGACGAATTTTGTGGATTCGGTGGCCCTTCGGTAGCAAGCTGCATCCAGTCGGGGAATAGGTTTCCTGGGTAAACGACGTGGATCGAAACTTGGCGTGCGTCAGCCTAGAACGAGGTCTAGTATCCACAGTGCTTTGTTTGTGAGCAGGTCAATCATAGTGTAACCGGTATTACCTAGTGATTGATTGGAACTCTTGGGGAGATCACACCCCAAGGACAGGATTAAACCCCAGTTGGGGATATAACCTGTATAAAAATCTCGTCTCACTTTACTTTCTGCTATTTACTTTACTGTGAGACAAACCCGAGACACGCTCTAATATCTAGGTGATATCGTAGCAATCATTTCTGAAATTAACGTGATATTTTGAAACAGGGTTAGGGAGATAACATCGATACTCATACTGAATTCAGGGAATAACACACTCTGAAATATCTTCTTAAAGAAAAGTATTTTTCAAAGAAGAATAAGCCATTTTTTATATAGCCTAATTCACCCCCCCCTCTTAGGCATATTTTACACTTCACTTTTGATAAAACCCTAATTAGGGTAAGTTGGGGCTTTATATACCACAAGTATTTGGTATATTAAAACCTGGTCCCAAACTCTTACTAACATTCTAAGTCACCCCAAACTACAACAACCCATTAAATAAACACATATAAACCCAAGATTACATAAATTAAAGGATGCTACAAAATAGTCCTAACAATGTCTTTCACGTATCGACGCTACGAACATCGCAGATACAAGCCATGTATTGAACACTGAAAATTTTCATCAAGCCGCCGTCAATTGGCCATCATGGTTTCCCTTCCGATCGGCACAGCGCCGCCGCTTACTTCTGTCTCGGCAGCTCACCGTACCCTTCTCTTCCACAACCATAAACATTCTCCCACTTCTGATGCATTCACGTTATTTCTAAAATCGAGCAAGAATGTGCTTGGTCTGGCCCAGCATCAAGAATCGTGTTGAACCCCCGCTTGCATCAGTTTCGTCATGTTCTTATGAGGGTAATGAAATCAATGTGTACTATGATGCGGAGCTTCGAGCTGTTCTTGAACTGGCTACTGATTCTGAGTTGTTTGGCCCAAGCTATTTCAGCCTACTGTTGAAATCGATGGCAAAAAGATCTGATATTGATCACATTATGATTGGTGAAGATCCACAAGAAAGGGAAAATTTTATCTCAATGCTCGAGTCAAGATTCTTGTTCCTAGCTGCTGATGCTCGGTCGACTTTAAGGGGTTGGAGGCCAACGTATAGAAAGGTGTTGCTTGAAGTAAGGAAGAAACTAAATGTACCTTGTTCAACCAAATTGTCCGCCGAAGAGCTAGAAGTAGAGATTTTCCTTCATCTTTTACAAGAGTACGCAAGTGAAAACCAGGAAATTACATCAAGCTATAAGGATGAGCCTAAGAATCGTGATGGAGGTAATGACCTTGAATTTGGACTCAGCAAGTGGAAGGTACAACAGCATGCCGCTTTAGGCATCGGAGCATCAGATCTCCGCCAATTACTATAAAGGGCGGTGGGATGCTAACGCTGGAGAAATTGTTGGAATTGGTTGGGAGAAAGTTATCGACCAAGTTATTTTCAGAGGCTGCTAATTACCAAGTAAAGAAAGAAGTGATAAAAAGGCTGGACAACTAGCAGCTACCAACCTCGAATCGAAAGCCTCTTTTCTCGTTGCTAGACATGGTTTAAAAAGTGCTGCTGCTCGTTAATGGGGCTTCGTAGTTTATCGCAGTTAGTAGGTCCACTCATGTGGGGCACATTGTTGGCCGACGTTGTCATTCAAATGCTAGGAACCGACTGTGCGAGGATATTGAGAGCTATATACGTTTTCGCTCAGATTCGAGTCTATCGCTCCCACAGAACAGAATCCGATAATATGTGAGGATATGTTCATATTCTTTATTTTAGGGAGGGAGCAGTAAGGTCACATCTTTTCGAAATTTATTCTTTGATTCTGCTTGTATATAACTATTTATCAGTCGTCTAAATGAACTAGACAACGTTTATACCAAAAAAAAAATTCATCAACAGCTCAAGCCAGATTTGAGTTACGAGGAAAAGCCAGTGGAGATCCTAATGTATGATATGAAACGACTATAGAATAAGAATTCCGTTAGTTAATTTATGGCAAAATCAGTCCACGGAAGAAGCTACGTGGGAACGGGAAGATGACATGAGAAATCGCTACCTTGAGTTGTTTCTCCCCACCTGATATCGGGGGCGAAATCTCTTTTAAGGTGGGATGGTGTAATACCCGAGTCCTTTAAGTAAGCCGGCCAATAAATATGCATACATTTTATATGCCTTATGTGACTGCATATATGTGTTTATGTGATTTCATGCTAACCGCCATATGATATATGTTCCGTGGGAACTAAGACAATGGACTGGATAAGGAAATTAAGTCGGGACTTAGGACAAATTTCATAAAGTGTATAATTTTGGTAAAAGAAATTTTGATACAAATAAGGGATAAAAGAATTTAAAGATTCGAATTTTATAGTGCTTTGTCTTCAAACCCTAAACCTTTGTCTTCGGACGTGTGAACGCACAAAGGTGCACGAGTGGAGTCTTACGCACGTGGAGGGACGAATTTTGTGGATTCGGTGGCCCTTCGGTAGCAAGCTGCATCCAGTCGGGGAATAGGTTTCCTGGGTAAACGACGTGGATCGAAACTTGGCGTGCGTCAGCCTAGAACGAGGTCTAGTATCCATGGTGCTTTGTTTGTGAGCAGGTCAATCATAGTGTAACCGGTATTACCTAGTGATTGATTGGAACTCTTGGGGAGATCACACCCCAAGGACAGGATTAAACCCCAGTTGGGGATATAACCTGTATAAAAATCTCGTCTCACTTTACTTTCTGCTATTTACTTTACTGTGAGACAAACCCGAGACACGCTCTAATATCTAGGTGATATCGTAGCAATCATTTCTGAAATTAACGTGATATTTTGAAACAGGGTTAGGGAGATAACATCGATACTCATACTGAATTCAGGGAATAACACACTCTGAAATATCTTCTTAAAGAAAAGTATTTTTCAAAGAAGAATAAGCCATTTTTTATATAGCCTAATTCACCCCCCCTCTTAGGCATATTTTACACTTCATTTGGTATCAGAGCGGGTTACTCAACGAAAGGCCTAACACGCCTGAGTTAAGATCTAATGGCTTTTTCGAGTGATATTTTTGCAGAAGGTCAATCCACTCCAGGCCTCCTCTCTTCGACGGTACGAACTACGCGGTATGGAAAAATCGTATGATCGAATTTTTGATCACTGTCGACTACGAGCTTTGGGAGACAATCATCGACGGACCGTACACAGCTGTGAAATCCGATGGAACTCCAAAGGACACAAAAGATTACACTGTTGATGACAAAAGGGGAATCACGCAAAACGCAAAGGCGAAAAACATGCTCGCATGCGCACTCACACGTGAAGATTACATTCGGGTGAGTTCTTTCTCATCAGCGAAGGCCATGTGGGATATGCTCCAAGTCACTCATGAAGGAACCCAACGAGTCGTGCAAGAAAGACTGGCTCTACTCACTCACCAGTATGAACTGTTCTCAATGGAATCTGACGAAAATATAAGCCAGATGTACGCCAGATTCATGGGATTCATCAACCAGATGTTCTCTCTCGGCAAGAAAGTTCCCGACAGTGAACAAGTAAGAAAGATACTGAGATCACTGCCACGAGAATGGAATGCCAAGGTTACTGCCATCTACGAAGCAAAGGATCTAGAAGTACTTAGCATCTCCGAGCTGATTGGATCTCTTATATCCTATGAGATGATTCAAACATCAATGAATGAGAAGTCTCAGAATAAGAACCAGAAGTCCATTGCATTCAAATCCAACCAAGAAGAATCTGATTCTGACGACGAAGAAAAGGACCTAATGAACGATCTGGCCATGCTTACAAAAGAATTGAAAGGTTCCAGCAGAAAAAGAAATTCAAAGGAAACTTCAACAAATTCCAGAACAAGAACAAGGAATATCCGCGCCTGGGAAGAAAGTTCAGAAGTGTTTCCGATGCAACAAACCAGGCCACTATGCACATGAATGCCCCGCAACTAGCAATGAGAAACCAAGGAAGCAGAAGGCTATGGTGACGGAATCAAATGACTCTGAACTGGAACAAAGTGAGGACGAGGATCACGCTTACATGGCTGACGAGGATCAGGTATCTTGTTCTTCCTCCATTGAGAAAATCCATATCCTAAACAATTTATATGGCTATGAAAGTGACTCATCTGTTTCTGATTTAGAAGAAAGTAAGGAAGATCTGTGTAGGTTACTTCAAAAAACGGAGAGAAAGATTAAGTCACTAGATTCCTTGAATAAGGAATTAATAAGGCAGCGAGATGAACTAGCTAAGGAAAAACATGAGGCTGTTCTAGAAATCTCACGTTTGAAAGAAGAGTTAGTTACTGCTAAGAAAGAGGGAATTCCCTGTGACTGTGAGAAAATAGAGAAGAAAAACAGTGACTTATCCAGAGACATTGTAGAACCCAGAAATTCTTTAGAAAGGGAAAAACAGAAGGTTTATAGCCTTCTTGAGGGTAGACAGAACCTAGACATGATGTTAAACATTTCTAGCAATATTGATAAGATAGGCCTAGGTTATTCCACCGAAGTGAAGCCTGTTAAATCCTCTGTGTCTAAGTTTAAATGTTTCTGTTGTGGTAGAAATGGTCACTATGCATACAACTGTCCCTTAAAGAAGTTTGATAAAGCTAAGTATGTCTGGAGACCTAAGAAGTTACCTGTAAATGCCCCTGTCGTATCTGATTGTAACAGGAGATCACCTACTGTGCAGAATGATATCTCGTATGTTAACAGAAGTTATTTTCCCGCTAACATGTTAGGACCCAACAGAAATTGGGTACCTCAGAAAAGTAATTCTTGCTACAGGTACGAAGGAAGAATTCCAGTAAGAAAAGTAAGTGGTACCTCGACAGCGGGTGCTCCCGCCACATGACAGGTGATATAGGCAATTTTGTGTCGTTGAAGGCGGTAGATGGAGGATACGTTTCGTACGCCAACGACGCAAAAGCCAAAATCGTGGGAGTTGGTACTGTTGGTAACAATTTAAATATCACCATAGATAACGTTCGGTTCGTTAGGAACTTAGAACATAATTTAATAAGTATTAGCCAATTATGTGATGATGGACATACCGTAGTTTTCGCCAAAGATAAATGCCTTGTTAAAAAGAATGATGAGATTGTGTTTAGTGCATCTAGGCATGGTAATATTTACTGCATCACTCTTGATGATATTGCTAACCAAAACGTCAAGTGTCTAGCAGTTACGCAGGATATCACATGGTTATGGCATAGACGTCTGGGACACGCTAACATGGAACTAATGTCTCACATATCATGCAATGAGTTGGTGAGAGGTATTCCAGATATGAAAGCCACCAAGGACAGAATCTGTAAAGCGTGCCAAATGGGAAAACAGACCAAGACGTCCTTTAAGCCTAAGAATGTGATCTCTACGTCCAGACCACTGGAACTGCTGCATCTTGACCTTTTTGGTCCGGTACAGGTTATGTCATTGAAAGGTAAACGATATGCCTTTGTGATTGTAGACGACTATACTAGGTATACATGGGTCTTATTTCTTGCGCACAAAAGTGAGGCTTTAGATAATCTTGCAACCACTGATTAAGAAGCTAGAAAATGAGAAAGGAATGAAAGTTCGTAAGATTAGGAGCGATAACGGTCTAGAATTTGATAGCAAATCCTTTGCATCTTTTTGTGATGAGAATGGTTATAGTCATAATTTTTCAGCCCCTATTACGCCCCAACAGAACGGAGTGGTTGAGAGGAAAAATAGAGTATTACAAGAAATGGCTAGGACTATGTTAAGCGAATATAATACTCCAAAACATTCTTGGGCCGAAGCTGTTAGTACGGCATGTTATGTCTCGAACAGGATTTTCCTTAGACCAATTATTAAGAGAACTCCCTATGAACTTTGGAACGACAAAACCCCTAACATAGGATATTTCCATGTATTTGGTTGCAAATGTTTCATTTTGAATGATAGGGATAAAGAGGGAAATTCGATTCCAAGGTAGATGAAGGGATATTCCTAGGTTACAGCCTTCATTCCAAAGCTTTTAGAGTGTTTAATAATAGGAAGAAGACTGTTCAAGAATCTGTGCATGTTACGTTTGATGAATTTCCTAACGCAGATACTACTGAGGAAGGTATAGTTGTGTCTCCTGCAGATATACAGGTTACTGACAAAGAAGTGAACGCAATTCCATTGGAACTAGATGATATGTCAGAGGAACCTGAAGCTTCAGACGAGAAACAACGCAGAAAATTCAAACATGCTTCCAGCCATCCCACTGAACAGGTCATAGGGAATATCACTTCAGGGATCAAAACGAGAGAAACTGCACGAAACGATACTGCTGAGGAATCACATGACGTGCTGTTGTCAACCATGGAACCCAAGACAGTGAATGAAGCGCTTGACGATGAATCGTGGGTAATTGCCATGGAAGAAGAGCTGGCACAATTCGAAAAGAGCCAGGTGTGGACTCTTGTGGAAAAACCGAGCGATAAGTCCATAATAGGCACGAAGTGGGTGTTTCGCAACAAACTGGATGAAAACGGTAATGTAACACGAAATAAGGCCAGGTTAGTCGCCAAAGGTTATTGCCAAGAAGAAGGTATAGATTTTCAAGAAACCTTTGCACCCGTAGCTAGGCTTGAGTCAATACGCATTTTACTTGCATTTGCATCTTTTAAAAGATTTAAGCTTTTCCAAATGGACGTAAAAAGTGCATTTTTAAATGGTTTTATAAATGAGGAAGTTTTTGTCGAGCAACCTCCCGGTTTTGAAAAAGAGGAATTTTCAAATCATGTTTTTAAATTAAACAAAGCTTTATATGGTTTGAAACAGGCCCCGAGGGCATGGTATGAAAGATTGAGTAGGTTTTTACTAGACATGGGATTTATAACAGGAACAATAGATAACACTCTTTTTATCAAGTGCGAAGGGAATCACATATTACTTGTGCAGATATATGTTGATGATATCATATTTGGTAGCACTGACATCACTCTTTGCGAGAATTTTTCTAAGTCTATGCAACAGGAATTTGAGATGAGCCTAATGGGAGAACTCACGTACTTCCTTAGATTGCAAATCAAGCAATTGGATACGGGAACATTCATATCTCAAACGAAGTACACGAAGGAACTACTTGAAAAATTCGGAATGGCTGATTCCAAGGTACTTCCCACTCCTATGCACCAGACCGCTAAAATCGATAGTGATGAACAAGGTACGCCCTTTGACCAAACTAAATATAGAGGTATGATCGGAAGTTTGCTATACCTTACGGCAAGCAGACCCGATATCATGTTTGCTACTGGTCTATGTTCTAGATATCAATCGAGTCCTAGGGAATCTCACTTGACGGCAGTCAGCGAATACTTAGATATTTGAAGGGAACAATCAATCATGGTATATGGTATCCAGATTCCAAGGAATTCCCATTAATGGGATACTCGGATGCGGATTACGCCGGTTCTAGGGAAGATAGGAAAAGCACTAGTGGAACCTGCCAAATACTAGGGAATTCCCTTGTAACTTGGTCCAGTCGGAAACAAAATGCCGTAGCTCTATCCACAACCGAAGCCGAATATATGGCCTTAGGAAGCTGTTCTCAGCAAATCCTTTGGATGAAACAGACCTTGAGTGATTACGGCTTAAGATACGACCAAATTCCTATTTTCTGTGATAGTACTAGTGCCATTAGTATCACTAAGAATCCCGTACACCACTCTCGAACTAAGCATATAGAGGTGAAACATCATTTTATTCGAGATCATGTTCAGAAAGGGAATATCAGCGTGAACTTCGTAGGAACCAATGATCAGTTGGCAGATATCTTCACGAAACCCCTTATTGAGAGTAGATTCTGTGATATCCGTGACCGATTAGGGATTATTGAGCTCAAATAGGAAAGGTGACTAGATATGTTAGCCTTTAGTATTTCCTTGATCTTATCCTTTAGGATCTCTGCGATTTTATTCCTTAATTCTATTAATAATATCTTCATTATCTATTCAAATCCTTTCCATTCATGAAGAGATTATTTTTTTAAACCTCCTTCGACATCTATGACAAAATCTATTTTCAGCTAATATTTTCCTTGATCTCTGATCTTCACTTAACTCCTTCCTTAATCTCCGCGAGATATCGTTTTTATCCTTAGCAAATTCCATAATGGGCAGTTTCCTTATCCAGCCATGATCTTTGAAATTAAAATTTGAAATCTTTTCCTTATCTGCCTCACGTCAAAACATTATCACATCTCTGCAAAATCCTTTTCATTCTTATCCAAGAAGTTTTGGCCTTTTTAACCATCCAATCTCTTCTTTATTCAATTCATTCAACCCTAAGTCTTTCACTTCATTATTTCGCTCCTCAATCCTTCGATCTCAATCGTGACGAAAACCAAAGGCGCCGGATTTGTCTCTGACAAGAAGAGAAAGACTGCTCTGATCAAATCCAAATCTCTCCGAAAGCCACTCGTTCGAAATCAGGAAGAAAAAGGATCTAGAGAGCGACGACGAGCATGGAACCATAGCTGATTTGAGACAGAGTATCAAAGGCATCAAGGATTATAGCAGGAAGAAGTTCGATGAGATCTCATGGCACTTTAAAAGGGTTAAAAAAGGTTTGTGAAGGAGATCTCCACGACTCTGAGTGTCACTGAATTCTCATCTGCCTCATCTGATAGTGATTCCAGCCCTTAGAACTTCTATCCCCAGTGATCTCCTAGCTCTGGTATGACTATTCCCATCTGCCCTTAGTACTAAGTTGTTTACTTTGCTGGTTTTTGGCTTAGTAAGTTGAGGTAAGTTGCACGTTTTTGGTAAGTTAGTGGTGTTTTGGATCCCTCCTTTTTGATGCTGAAGGGGAGAATTTAGGGAAATTAATGCGATATGGTATGCCGTGTTTTGGTTTCGGTGTTGGGTCGTGTCATTTTGTTATTTTGGAATGCGTTATCTTGGAATGCTATAATATAATCGGCTTGCTTGCTTTTATATGCTTATGTCTTAATCCTCTGTTCTTGAGTTTGATGATTTGTTAAGGATTAAGGAATTCCGCACATAGGCAGGGGGAGCAAACTGATGTGATGTGATAGCTTGAGACATTCCATGATAATTTGTGACATTCCATGGTGACTTGTTTTGTGACATTCCATGGTGACTTGTGACATTTCATATGATATGACCTGGTAATTGCTATATATTTTTGCTGCTGTGCTTTACATGGGAATACTAGCAATTAGACATGGGGAGCATGCTTCGAAATTTGATAAAATTATTTGCTCTGATCATATGTCGCATGCTGTGATACTTAAACATGCTACATGCGTAAATGGCTTCACATCGAGTGTACTCATATGCTTAAGATAGGCATTAATTACTTGTCATCATCAAAAAGGGGGAGATTGTAGACCTTCTACTTAAGCATCTTTGGACAGTGATCACCCGTGACCCAAACTCTGTTTGGGTTAAATGGCTTTGGAGCACTAGACTGTCTACTCGATCATTTTGGACCATCTGTGCATCTTCGCAATCGGCCTGGAGCTGGAAGAAACTTCTCCGTCTCCGCCGGCTTTTCAGGACTCTCATCGATTTCAGGATTGGGAATGGGCAAACAATCCGGCTTTGGCATGATCCCTGGCTTGGGGAAGCGCCACTCATCGAGCGTTTCCCCCGGGGACCTATCGCTATGGGACTGCCGCACGACGCTCGTTTAAGTTCTGTTATTGGCCAGAATGGGTGGGACTGGCCAGCCCAAACCACGACGGAGTTTCTGGAAATCGCTGATCATCTCCCGCCTGTCTACCCTAGCGACTGCGACTCATTTCGCTGGAAAGGGACTGCCGATGGCAGGTACTGTGCTCGCGCCGTCAAGGATGCGCTTAGGCCACGCCGTCCCCATGTCCAATGGGCCAATCTCTTTTGGGGCAGTTTATGCATTCCTAGGCATGACATCATTCTCTGGCTTGCCATCCGCGAGCGACTTGCGACGAGGGATAACGCATGGATTGCCACCCGTGCGAACTCTACTGCGTGCCTCTTGTGTGATTCCGATGAACTCGAGACTGCTAACCACCTGTTTTTCAATTGTCATTTCTCTCAACAGTGCTGCCATTTGCTACGCCAGAAAATAAGGTTCGCGTGGCCTTATCGCGATTGGAAAACTGGGATCCGCTGGGCCTCGGCGAAATGGCGGGGCAACCACCTATTTCACCAGGCGCATCGCCACATTCTCTCCTCCCTTGTCTACCATATCTGGGCTGAGAGGAATCGCAGGTGGCATGACGGTATCCGACGCTCTCCTGCTGCCGTGGTCGATCAGATTGTGGGCTTGGTGGGGCTGCACCTGTCGGCGCTGCCTGCGAAGTACGAGCTTCAGTCCCATGGGTTGCGACGCTTGTGGCATATTGCTTGGTAGCGTGGCTCGCGCGCGGACCGATGCCTACTATGGCAGCTGTGCTGTGTGGCCTTGGAGTGTTTTTTCAGTTTGTTTGAGTTTCTCATTTGTGGTTTTCGTTTGGTGCGGTTTATTTAGCCGCGATTGTACCCTCTGACCTTCTTTATTAATGACCCTTTCTCCAAAAAAAAAAAAAAAGATTGTAGACCTTTTTGGTCCAAATGATTATGAGAGTTTTGATTATTCCAAAGTAATTATGTAAATTGGGGGGTACAAATTAGAAAACTCGATATGCATGTTGTGTGATGTTTAAGTATGTGAAAATGTTCGATTAAGCGCTTGAATGTGATTAAACTGTTAAGAAAATCGAATCTGTGTGATCTTATGCTTAACTGGAATATTTATGTGATCACCTGGTTATGAACGTTTTCGAATGATGGAATCTCTTGTGTGTTATATATGGAAAAGATATTCTGATTGAGCTGAAAAACGTGATTGAGTTATTTTAGGAAGGAATATCACTGTGATCATCCGGATATGAATGATTATGCTATATATGGAAATGATATTCTGATTAAGTGCTTACATATGATTGATCTATTTTAGGAAAGAATATGAATGATAAATCCGTTGAGTGTGATATTAAATGACTCTTAAATTAGTGAATCATGATCCTGCTTTCCTTGTGCGACTTAGGATTCATATTATGGAAAGTGATTAATTGATTGAGCTTATATGTGGTAAGATGCTGATTGAGTCTATTTATGGAATGTGCTGAAATCGGATGAGATCACCATACAAGGAAAGTATGCTTTGCATTATACTCAGTAAATCAAATCTTTCTCTGTGCGAATTGGGTATCATATTTTGGGAAAGAAATCAGTTGATTGAGCTTACCATTGATAATATGCCGAGTGGAATTATATATGGAATATGCTGACTAACGGATGAGATTGCATTCGAATGAATGTTAATCTGTGGTATTTATGGTAAGTGATCATGCATGACCGTTGAGCTTAATTGGTTTATTCTTGGCATGATTGTTTGAGTTAATGCACGTGATTATTGAGCTTTATCTTGCATATTCTGTGCTTAACTTTCCTTGTGAAGTGTAGAAGCGAAAATTGGTTCTATATAGAAGAGAACACTTCACGGTTGAAGGGTACAACAACGAACACACAAGCTGTCGAATACCTTTGAGTGATTGAGCGTTAATTTGCGATTCATTCGTAGTTTGTGGTTGAGCTTAATTTGCGAATCTGTACTCTTTTGAGCGATCCCTAGAAACTCCAAACCCTAAACCTTTGTCTTCGGACGTGTGAGCGCACAAAGGAGCACGAGTGGAGTCTTACGCACGTGGAGGGACGAATTTTGTGGATTCGGTGGCCCTTCGGTAGCAAGCTGCATCCAGTCGGGGAATAGGTTTCCTGGGTAAACGACGTGGATCGAAACTTGGCGTGCGTCAGCCTAGAACGAGGTCTAGTATCCACAGTGCTTTGTTTGTGAGCAGGTCAATCATAGTGTAACCGGTATTACCTAGTGATTGATTGGAACTCTTGGGGAGATCACACCCCAAGGACAGGATTAAACCCCAGTTGGGGATATAACCTGTATAAAAATCTCGTCTCACTTTACTTTCTGCTATTTACTTTACTGTGAGACAAACCCGAGACACGCTCTAATATCTAGGTGATATCGTAGCAATCATTTCTGAAATTAACGTGATATTTTGAAACAGGGTTAGGGAGATAACATCGATACTCATACTGAATTCAGGGAATAACACACTCTGAAATATCTTCTTAAAGAAAAGTATTTTTCAAAGAAGAATAAGCCATTTTTTATATAGCCTAATTCACCCCCCCCCCCTCTTAGGCATATTTTACACTTCACTTTTGATAAAACCCTAATTAGGGTAAGTTGGGGCTTTATATACCACAAGTATTTGGTATATTAAAACCTGGTCCCAAACTCTTACTAACATTCTAAGTCACCCCAAACTACAACAACCCATTAAATAAACACATATAAACCCAAGATTACATAAATTAAAGGATGCTACAAAATAGTCCTAACAATGTCTTTCACGTATCGACGCTACGAACATCGCAGATACAATCCATGTATTGAACACTGAAAATTTTCATCAAGCCGCCGTCAATTGGCCATCATGGTTTCCCTTCCGACCGGCACAGCGCCGCCGCTTACTTCTGTCTCGGCAGCTCACCGTACCCTTCTCTTCCACAACCATAAACATTCTCCCACTTCTGATGCATTCACGTTATTTCTAAAATCGAGCAAGAATGTGCTTGGTCTGGCCCAGCATCAAGAATCGTGTTGAACCCCCGCTTGCATCAGTTTCGTCATGTTCTTATGAGGGTAATGAAATCAATGTGTACTATGATGCGGAGCTTCGAGCTGTTCTTGAACTGGCTACTGATTCTGAGTTGTTTGGCCCAAGCTATTTCAGCCTACTGTTGAAATCGATGGCAAAAAGATCTGATATTGATCACATTATGATTGGTGAAGATCCACAAGAAAGGGAAAATTTTATCTCAATGCTCGAGTCAAGATTCTTGTTCCTAGCTGCTGATGCTCGGTCGACTTTAAGGGGTTGGAGGCCAACGTATAGAAAGGTGTTGCTTGAAGTAAGGAAGAAACTAAATGTACCTTGTTCAACCAAATTGTCCGCCGAAGAGCTAGAAGTAGAGATTTTCCTTCATCTTTTACAAGAGTACGCAAGTGAAAACCAGGAAATTACATCAAGCTATAAGGATGAGCCTAAGAATCGTGATGGAGGTAATGACCTTGAATTTGGACTCAGCAAGTGGAAGGTACAACAGCATGCCGCTTTAGGCATCGGAGCATCAGATCTCCGCCAATTACTATTAAAGGGCGGTGGGATGCTAACGCTGGAGAAATTGTTGGAATTGGTTGGGAGAAAGTTATCGACCAAGTTATTTTCAGAGGCTGCTAATTACCAAGTAAAGAAAGAAGTGATAAAAAGGCTGGACAACTAGCAGCTACCAACCTCGAATCGAAAGCCTCTTTTCTCGTTGCTAGACATGGTTTAAAAAGTGCTGCTGCTCGTTAATGGGGCTTCGTAGTTTATCGCAGTTAGTAGGTCCACTCATGTGGGGCACATTGTTGGCCAACGTTGTCATTCAAATGCTAGGAACCGACTATGCGAGGATATTGAGAGCTATATACGTTTTCGCTCAGATTCGAGTCTATCGCTCCCACAGAACAGAATCCGATAATATGTGAGGATATGTTCATATTCTTTATTTTAGGGAGGGAGCAGTAAGGTCACATCTTTTCGAAATTTATTCTTTGATTCTGCTTGTATATAACTATTTATCAGTCGTCTAAATGAACTAGACAACGTTTATACCAAAAAAAAAAAATCATCAACAACTCAAGCCAGATTTGAGTTACGAGGAAAAGCCAGTGGAGATCCTAATGTATGATATGAAACGACTATAGAATAAAGAAATTCCGTTAGTTAATTTATGGCAAAATCAGTCCACGGAAGAAGCTACGTGGGAACGGGAAGATGACATGAGAAATCGCTACCTTGAGTTGTTTCTCCCCACCTGATATCGGGGGCGAAATCTCTTTTAAGGTGGGATGGTGTAATACCCGAGTCCTTTAAGTAAGCCGGCCAATAAATATGCATACATTTTATATGCCTTATGTGACTGCATATATGTGTTTATGTGATTTCATGCTAACCGCCATATGATATATGTTCCGTGGGAACTAAGACAATGGACTGGATAAGGAAATTAAGTCGGGACTTAGGACTAATTTCATAAAGTGTATAATTTTGGTAAAAGAAATTTTGATACAAATAAGGGATAAAAGAATTTAAAGATTCGAATTTTATAGTACTAATAAAAATTTAATTAGGGTTACACTTTAATTCGGCTATATTAGACTTCAACCTAGGCCCCAAACTTAAATAACCTAAAGCCCAAATAATAGGAAAACAATTGTTATGTGATAAGCTTAAAGCTTACTTAAACTAAAGGAAAAAGAACGTCATCTAATAAGTGTCAAATCATCCGTTAGAATCAATGCATTCATATATATCATATAAGGTGAACAATAAGAGAAAACACACCATCAAACTGAAGAAACTCGGCAACAGAGGAGAATTCGAGCTACCACAACGAATTAAGTAGCATAGAAATCCAATCGAACCAAACATCAGATTTTCAACTAAGAAATGTAAGACCTTGTTATTAGTACATATGTTTCTCTTAAACGTATGATTCATATTTAATTCTTGTATTGCTAAATATGCTAATTTGCAAAATTCAATGTATGAAAGAGGGTGAAAACCCTAGGATAGGATAAGAGTTCTTACTAACATGTTTGATGTTTTACCAAGCAGTAACACGCTTTAAAGATAATAAGCTCAAACACGTCAATTTCTAGGGTTTTATAAGAAGTTTAGGTGCTTAACTGCTTTAGGATTCTTTTCACTGAAGATAATTTCGGGCGTTCAAATTAGCAAATTATTAGTTCAGATGTTCTTGAGGATGAATCTCGAGAAACTATGTTTCTTGTTAGAAATTTTGAAACCATGTAATTCGGTAGGAACAATGTCGAGACCTATCTTCAATATTAATATCGAAATCCTTGTAAAACATCTCGACATTCAGGTTATAAATCTCGAAATAAAACTCGAGAACATATCGAAATCCTTGTTGGTATTAATTTCGAAGCTTGGCATAAAATCTCGAGAACTAACTCGAGATCCATATCGAAAGTGTACTTTGTTTAGTTTAAAACTCGGAATCTACTTTTAATATTGATTTCGAAGTACTGTATGGAATCTCGAAATCAGACTCGAGATCCATTTAACCCGAGATTTATCTTGAAGATGTCGAGATCTAATTCCACAACTAGGCTCAAGTATCATGTCGAGATTCACATTAGAAACATATCGAAATCCTTATATGTAATCTCGAAGAAACATATCGAAATCTATCTCATATCGAGATTTACCTCATGAGCCATATCGAAATCCATTCTATAGACCAAGCTCGACATTCATGAATTTCATTTCCATCTCGAGATTTACGTCCAACATGTCGAGATCCATTGTACAAGTAATCTCGAGAAACAAGTCATGTCGAAGTTCCATAATAAAAATTCAAAGTTCATGTCGAATTCCATTTCAAGATTAAATTTAAAATGTTATATACTGCTTTAAATTCTTAAGTTTTAGAATTTCGAAACCCTTAAAAAAATTGAAACTAGGGTTTTTAAATTAAGCCACTTTCGTATAACTATAATCAGACTAACAAACCCTAACCTTATATGTTTCTATACTTAGGGTTCGAAGGTTAGCAATTTACAGTACGATAAGCTAAGGATACCAGGTAAGTGGAAGTCCCAACTACAACACATAATTGTATGTGCATGAAATTATGTGTTATGTACGTGACTTCCTACGTGAATTATTTGCGTTACATGACATGCATGATTTAATTACATGATATGATGGCATGACACGCATATTCTCGACATGAGCATATGCACGCACGTTTAGTACAAAAGGCATGATATGAGAGCGTGCATAATATACGATCGCCGAAGATTCGCCGACATGGGCGTCTGATGTCGACTCACAGTTGAGTCACGGCTCTTCTATGCTGCCATGGTAACGTCGTATGGCGCTACCGTCAAGACATGACATGTACAAGGCAAGACATGATTTTAGGGCTAATGTCCTCATGGCGGGTCGTGAAACCTGGAGGGTGCGAGCTGAGGGAGTAAACGACACCGAGGTTACCTCTGGTGTCGACTACCTCAGATTAGGCTACCAGTGTGAAGCGTCCGCGTGGCACATGAAACCACCTTGGGACAGAAAAGACGCCCTAGGGTTAGCCTCCCTTGAGTGGGTATTGCCACTTATATTTATTTATCCCTAGTGGATTCGAGCTCCATGATGGTGCATAGCAAGATTGCCGAAGGCCCTATATGACAAGACAAGACAAGACAAGACAAGGAAAAATACGAGGTCTAGGGTGCATTGGCGCGGATGCCTCTGCGAATTTAGGATACGTGCATGGCATGCATGGCTTTCACTTACTGAGCTTTATAAGCCCATTCCACGAATTTTTGTGTTGTAGGTTCACGGAATCACGATACGTGATCTTTACGAAGGCGAGGCCAACTTTTGAAGCTTCCGGAGGACTTTTGAGGTGGCAGTGTGTACATGGATGCGACCTGAGTGGCGGGCCAATAGATTATTTTGAACACGCATGCGCACTCTACCTTGTATTTATCTCCTAGGAATATTTTGTACTGTACAGAAGAATTTCCTTTATATAAAAGGAAAAATTTTGTACGCATTTTCGTATTTAGAGTTCATTTATATCATATGCAGTCACATGAATTAGTAATAGGAATGGATGGTGGAAGTCAGAGCCTAGAGCTAAGAAAGGATATAGACTATATAATCCTGATCCCAAGTCACCCAAATTCATAATTAGCAGAGATGTTACATCCTTCAAAAGAATCTATTAATCCCTCTAAAGAAGGATAGTGTACACAGCGAGGTAGAGCTTGAGATCAACAAAGATGCTTCAGATGACCCTGCTACGAGTTCAACAGATCAAGAGGATGAGCCAGAGCCTAATTCAGATCCTGTTGCAGATGAAAGCACGGAGCAGGAATATTCTATAGCCAGAGATAGGGAGAGACGGGAGATTCGACTACCACACGGTACGTAAATTTAGTTTCGTACGCTTTATCAATTGCGCAAGAAACAGGTGGAGGCGACGAACCTTCTACCTATTCGGAGGCAATAAGCGATGATAATTCTGATAAGCGGCTGGTAGCGATGAATGAAGAAATGGAGTCTCTGCACAAGAATGGAACTTGGATTCTTGTGCTGCCTTCGAAGAAAAAGAAAATAGTCGGATGTAAGTGGGTCTTCAAGAAGAAAGAAGGTTTATCTGGTTCTGACGATGCAAGGTATAAGGCACGATTAGTCGCGAAAGGCTATAGTCAGGTACAAGGTGTAGATTTTAATGACGTATTCTCACCTATCGTTAGACGTAGCTCTATTCGTTGCTTGCATGGCGATTTAGATTTGGAGTTAGAACAGCTTGACGTCAAGACGGCGTTCTTACATGGCGATTTAGATGAACAGATTTATATGAAGCAACCTGAAGGCTTCATAGTTGAAGGCAAGGAAGACCAAGTTTGTTTACTGAAGAAATCCTTATACGAATTAAAGCAGTCTCCAAGACAGTGGTATAAACGTTTTGATTCTTTCATGTTGGGTCATGGTTTCTCCAGGAGCAAGTATGATAGTTGTGTTTACTTCCGGAAGTTAAATGACAGTTCGTTCATTTATCTATTGTTATATGTTGATGACATGCTCATTGTGGCTAAGAATCTTGCAGAAATTCACCAGTTGAAGGCCTTATGAATGGTGAATTTGAGATGAAAGATTTAGGAGCAGCTAAGAAGATTCTTGGTATGGAGAGTAGACGTGATAGAGGAGCTGGTAAGTTATGCCTGACCCAGGAAAGTTACCTCAAGAAGGTTTTGGAGATATTTGGCATGAGCGATGCCAAACCAGTCAGCACTCCTCCTCTTGCTAGCCATTTTAGGCTATGCGCTGCTCAGTCACCATCATCAGATGAAGAAGAAGAGTACATGGCACGAGTTCCTTACTCGAGTGCAGTCGGCAGTATTATGTATGCATTTGTATGTATACGTCCTGATATTTCACAGGCTGTTAGTGTTGTTAGCAGGAATATGGCTAATCCAGGGAAAGAACACTAGCAAGCAGTGAAGTGGATTCTCAGATACTTGAAGGGTACTCTAAGCTTTTTGTTTGGAGTTTGGCAGAAACAGTGATACTCTCGTTGGCTTTGTCGATTCAGACTATGCAGGTGATCTCGATAAACGACGATCTCTTACTGGTTATGTATTTTCTATTGGAGGTTGTGCAGTAGAGTTAAGTTTCTCTCTCTAGTTTTCTCTCTCTAGAAAAACTCTCTCCAAACCTTCGACTCTTCAACTTCCCATCGTCCCACCTTCAGCACCGCCAGCAACCTTGACCTGCTACTGACCGGCGGCACACACCTCGCCTCCCTCCATCACCGGGATCAGACGGCGATGGGAGGGTTTTAACCCATCTAACCGTCCCGTCTCTCTCACCCCATTCATAATGACGTTTCAGCTTCCTTTCGCTAATCTCCACCTTCAGCCCACCTCTAATGGATAACATGGATCTCCTTGCGCCCTTGCCGGACTATGAACAGCTTAGGAACAACATCCCCGGGTTTGAGAATTGATGTTGCCGCCTTCGAGGCTTGTGTCAGTCGCGTCAGCGTTCCTCTCATGAAGAGCCTTGCGACGGCGACCGTGGCTACTTCTGAAGGGCCGGCAACATCCTCTAGCTCGGCCATGGTCGACACCACCCAACTGCCGGTAGCGCCGCCCCACCATCGCCGGAAGAAATGCACCACAAATCATATAATGCCGGTTCGTGACCCAAGCTTTGATCGACGTCCACCTATGCGCCGAGGAACCCCTGCACCTGTGACGTCTCACCCACCGCCTATTGAGGAGGAGGACTTTGCACCGCCTACTGTGGTTGCGCCGGTTCAGAAGGTCGCCCAAAACCCTAGATTCCCACAGTGTGACCCTTCGGCTTTCATGCCTTTAGTGAACGGGCCGAGGGTTTCTATTATTGGGCCATCCCACTCGATGGCCGGCGCACCCAATGCGAATGGGACTCCTCGAACGGATCGCTGTCTCCCCGGGCACCAAGGCTCAATACCACATACCTGGGCTCGGGGCCGATCATCGGAGCGTCAACTGATACTCGACAAGATACGGACCATGTTGCGCCGACGGGCTCGGATAATTCAGCCACGATAGTCGAAGATGCGTCGGATACCGAGCAGCATTTTCTCCCCACTAATGATCACCGTTTCCCTAACCACCGGGCCACATCTCCACCGGCTGGTGGCTTAGGGCCGATCACGACGTACCCACCTTGCATGGAACAGCCACACATTACACGGGCTGAGGAGGCACAAATAACGAAACGGCAGGCTAGGGCTTTCGTGAACGACCATACTCATAATGGTCCTAATGGCCTCCATGATAATCCACGATCCCCCTCGGAGGCTGTGGCTAATACCAACAACACGTCTTACACAGCCGTGGTTCAAGGTGCCATCATCAATCGTAACCAACCACGACACTCCCCTATGAAGCGCCTCGCCTTATCTTATACGGCCCCCTCTATTATTAAAGGCAAAGCCGAGGCATGCCTACCCTGGGAAGTGGTTAAGAAAGGGACGACGAACCACACCCTCGTTGGTTACTTTTTGGGAAAGAGACCATACTTCCCTCATGTCGAACTTTTCGCTAGATCTATGTGGCCTGACATTGCTGAGGTTCGAGCCACAATTAACGGATTCTTCAAGTTCAGATTCGCAACGGCCGAAGCTTTAACGGCGGTCTTGGAAGCGGGCCCATGGATCATGCAGAGACAGCCCCTATTCCTTGAAACGTGGCGGGTTGGCATGTCGTTTGAGAAGAAACAGCACATGGTCGTTCCCCTATGGATTAAACTTTGCAACGTTCCAACGGAATTGTGGACACAAGAAGGCCTTGGTATCGTGGTAAGCGTCATAGGAAAACCTCTTTTCGTATGACAGCTAATGTGGAGCGCCTCGAATATGCGAGGGTTTGCATCGGAAAGTCACTTGAGGAGCCTTTCGCCGAACAATTTAACGCTGTCCTACTAAAGAGGGCGGACAAGAAAACATTGTACCTATTCATGTTGAATATGAGTGGAAGCCCAACAAATGTGTGGCGTGCAATACTTGGAATCATGGAGATAGGAATTGCCCCAAGAACAGACCTGAACCCGCCAGATCGCAAGCACAAATCTCAGCCCCGTCAAATACCACACGGCCGACTGAGCAGCCAAGGCAGCAAGTTCAACCGAAGGTACAACGCCCCACACGGCCAACAACCAACCCACCAATGGATTGCAGCCTCGACATGAATGGTGCCACCTAACGAAAAGACAACGGCAAAACGGCGCTCGTGGAAACCACCGCCCCTGCTCACTTAAACAACAGAGGTCGAGATAGCCGTAGACCCCCAGAACACCGAACGATGGCACGGCAACCAACTGAGGCAGGCTCGACAAGTACAGCCTCTGCTAGTGTACCTACACCTGACCACAGCCCTTTAATGGTGCTCGCTGAGCTTCAATGCGATAACAATATCGAGGGTCCTACAGCAGCCCTTCCCACGGGTACTCCATGATTCCTACGGCTGTTTGGAATACGCGTGGTCTGAACAGGATAGACCACAGATGGGCTGTTAAGGAGTTAGTGGGAAAACATAATCTGAAAATTTTGGGCCTTGTTGAAACACGGGTTTCTGAGCAGAACGCTTCTTCTGTTACCCAATCTATAAACAATTGGAGTTGGTTTTATGAATATGAGAGTGGACCTGCTTCTCGGATCTGGGTTGAATGGGATGCTAGCTCCGTGGCAGTTACTATCAAGGCATATACTGATCAGGCCATCCACTGTAAAGCTCTCATCTTGGAAAATAGACAGGCCTTTTATGTCTCATTTATCTATGGGCTCAATATACGTACGGACCGACGAAGCTTATGGGCTGATCTTATCGCAACTTCTCAATCTCGGGTGGATACTCCGTGGTTCGTTATGGGGGATTTTAATGCGATCATGGACAACTCGGAGGCCCGTGGTGGCGTTTTGGGTGGTGGTTGCCCTGAGATGGCTGCTTGTTTTACTGCGTCTGACCTCATTAGACTTCCACGTTTACGTGGTGCAACCAGCAAAGCGGCACCGCGGCAATTTGGCGTATATTGGATAGAATGATGGGAAATCCCACTTGGTTTGCCCGCTATGGTGACCTAGTTTATCGCTGCGCTTTACCATCTACTTCCGACCACTACCCGCTCATCTTGGAGGCTGCTAATCCTTCGCGGGCTTCGGGAGTCGTGTTCAGATTTGATAACTTCCTGCCAAGGATCCTCGATTTACAAAACTGGTGGAAGACTCGCGGAACGTTCCTGTGGACGGTTGGCCCATGTTCGCGTCGTGAAGAAACTTAAAGGAGTCAAACAAGTTATGAAGCGGCTTCGTAGGGATAAAGGAAATCTGAACCACAACACGCTTGAAGCTAAACGATTCCTTGACATCGTCCAGGACATGGCCATACAACACCACCTGGAGCCGAACCTACTACTCCTCGAAAAACGTTGCCGATTTGCCTATGCCAAAGCCGTGGAAATGGAGCACCTAGCGCTTACTCAACGCGCCAAAGTGGCGTGGTTAAAGGATGGAGATCAGTGCACCTCCTTTTTCTTCAAGAAGGTGACCACGCGGCGTGCAATCAACCGGATCTTCTACTTGGAAAATGAAGCGGGGGACACATTTGAGGGCGACACGCATGTACAGGCCGAGCTATTACGCTACTACATGGAACTCCTCCGCCATTCCACCCGTACGACCCCCATCTCAGCTGCTTTGGTTGCGCCCTTTCTGGAGAGGAAACTGGGTAGAGACGAGGCCACGATGATGATTCAGCCTGTGAGCGACGACGAGATCAAGCAAGCACTTTTTTCCATGGGAGACAATAAATCACCCGGTCTGGATGGGTTTTCGGCGGCTTTTTTCCAGCACGCTTGGGCCACGGTTGGGACTGACATTACTCATGCCATCAAGGAGTTCTTCAGAACGGGCTTCCTCCTAAAGGAGCTTAACTCGACGCTTATTACGCTTATCCCCAAGAGCGGCAACCCACGATTTGCCAACCTATATCGTGTTGCAATGTGCTTTACAAAGTCATCTCTAAGGTAATCGCTAATCGCTTAAAGGGCTGCCTGGGACGTCTTTTGAACCCTACGCAAACGGCTTTTATCCCCGGACGGCGCATTTCGGATAACATCCTCCTAGCGCATGAGATTTGCCACTGGTATAATAGCGTGGGCTTACCTGAGCGAGTGGCGTTCAAAGTTTACATTGCTAAGGCCTATGACCGGGTTGAATGGGACTTCATTCTTGGAACACTTGAAGCACTGGATTTTCATAATACCTTTGTGGGATGGATTCGAGCGTGTCTTATGACTCCCTTCTACTCGGTCAACATTAATGGCAGACCTGAAGGCTTCTTCCAGGGGCGGCGCGGTCTCCGTCAGGGTGATCCTATTTCACTTTACTTTTTCACGCTCGTGATGGAAGTCTTGCATGGCATAATCACCGACGTGATTCGCCGCAACATCAACTTCCGCTACCATTGGAAATGTGAGACCACTAAACTGTTTATGCTCTCCTTTGCGGATGATATTCTTCTCTTCTCGCATGCAGATACTGAGTCGGTGGCCACCTTCAAAGGCTGCCTGGACCATTTTGCTACGCTGTCCGGCCTGCAAGCCAACCTTCAAAAAAGCGAAATGTTCATATCGAGAAGAGCCGATCGCCTGAAGGACCAGATCCACATGGTGATGGGGATCCATCTCGACTCCCTTCCTGTTCGTTACCTTGGGGTCCCCCTCATCACCTCGAGACTCAGTATTGCTGATTGTGCTCCCCTCCTTAGCAGCATTGATCGACGCGTGGGATCTTGGACTAATCTCTCATTATCTTACGCGGGTCGGGTACAACTTATCAGGTCGGTCATGCTTGGTTTTCACACGTATTGGGCAAGTGTCTTTCTCCTCCCCAAAGGTGTCATCAAGAGTATCGAGGCTAAACTCAGGGATTTCCTATGGAACGACTCCTCTGCTAAAGTGGCCTGGGTCAATATCTACCTACCTAAGGAAGGGGGCGGCTTGGGGATTCGGTCTATAGAAACAGACAATAAGGCCCTTATGTTGTGACTCCTTTGGAACCTTCTCAGTATAGAGAATTCTTCGATTTGGGTCTCTTGGATTAGGCAGACTCGTCTTCATAATAGTTCGCTGTGGACTATTAGACCGTCGGCTCGCACTTCATGGAGTTGGCGGAAGATCTTAAAGCTCCGTGACCACATTCGACCACTTATCACTTTCAACATTGGGAATGGTTCTTCTATCAGGCTGTGGACTGACCCCTGGCTCATATCGGGCCCTATGATTGATCGTTACCCGCGGGGTCCTATGATAATTAGTCTTCCTCTTGACTCCATGCTCAGTAAAGTGATTCGTGAGGATGGCTGGTGTTGGCCTACCCGTACATCGACGGAGTATCTCGACTTCGAACCTTTGCTCCCACAGGTTAGACCTAATGAGGCGGACACGATTATTGGGAATGCTTCTCCGAACGGTATCTTCTCTACCCGCTCTGCTAGGGAGAGTATTCGTATGCGGCGGCCTAAGGTCCCTTGGTACACTCTCTTTGGTGGCCCTCTTGCCATTCCTAGACATGAAATCATCCTGTGGCTTGCTATTCGAGATAGATTGGCGACGAGGGATAAATCTTGGGTTGCGGCGAAGGCTGGTTGTTCTACCTGCCTCCTTTGTGACACTCATGAGGTTGAGATGACTAGGCACCTTTTCTTCGACTGTCCCTTCTCCAGACGCTGCCTACGGCTTCTCTGTCGGAAACTGTGCATGGGTTAGCCGATCGGGGACTGGATCGCTGGCATCAGATGGGCGGCTCGGCGTTGGAGAGGTAAATATCTTGCTAACTTGGGCCCGCGACATGCGCTGATTTCGTTGGTGTATGACCTGTGGATGGAGCGAAACAAAAGATGGCATGATGGAAGGCAACACCAGCCAGGTCACATTATTGCTGATGTTGAATCGTTACTATGCTTCCGTCTTTCTACCCTTCCCTCTAAGTATGCGCTACAATGCTGCGCTCTTAAACGTGTGTGGCGTATAGCTTGGTTGGTAGGGGTTCTTTTTTGTTTGGTTGTTTGTTTCGTGGATCTCAGGTCTCGGTTTGCACTTTCTTCTCTTCGTGTCCATGGAGATGCTGCAGGGGTTTTGTTGGTTACGGCGCAATTGGGTTAGGGAAGACCTTCTCCTCCTCTTCCTCTCTGCACTCTGCGTTGTTTCTCACGTTGCTGTTTTTTCTTGTTTTGCGCAGGTACGGTTTTTGCGACGGGACCTGGCGGGCTGCCTGTCCGCCTCGCACTGCTCTTTGGTGTCACTTGGCGATACTGGTTCCTCCTCGGCGAAAAGAAAAGAAACAGGAGTTGGCGTTTATTGCTGTTCTTTCCCGGCCTGACCTGCGGATGCACTTACTGCTCCCCCTCGCTTTTTTTCTCCGATTTGAGATTGTTTTCGATTGTGCGCTTGCGCCTCGCCTGCACGTCTCCTGGGCGCCCGCTGGCACTTCATCTTGTGTCAGGATCCTGTTGACTGTTTGTGGATTGTGACACCTACGTTGCTCTGCTGTATTGTTGCTGCAGTTTTTGTTCTTTTTGGCTTTTTTTCTTGCTGGCTTGGGTCTTGTTGGGACCTTGTAGGTGTCTGGGCTGCGTCATTTTTGTCGATGTACTGTCAGGTCGTTTTTTCGCTACCACTTGTTGCGTCGTGTGCGACATCATGTACGCTACCACTGTACTCCTGTTTCTTTTTCAAAAAAAAAAACTTAAGCACGACTTAACTCATGCTCCCATCTTAGCCTTACATGATTTTTCTAACACTTTTTAGAGTGAATGTGACGCTTCAGGTGTAGGTATTGGTGCATTGCTACTTCAAGGAGGGAGATCGATAGCCTATTTTAGTGAGAAGCTTAACGACGCCACTTTGAATTACCCGACGTACGGTAAAGAGTTGTATGCTGTTGTGAGGGCATTGGAGACGTGGCAGCATTATCTCTTTCCAAAGTAGTTCGTGATTCATACCGTTCATGAATCAATAAAGTATTTAAAGGGGCAGAAGAATCTCCACAAGAGGCATGCCAAGTGGATTTCTTTTATTGAGGCATTTCCTTACGTCGTTCAATACAAAAAGGTAAAGAATATGTTGTTGCCGACGAACTCACGAAGGTACTCTTTGATTACTACTTTAAGTGCGAAAATCATGGGATTTGAATTTATTAAAGAATTGTATAAATCTGATCATGATTTTGCAAATGTTTTTAAAGCACGTGAGAAAGGAGGTTTCAACAAGTTTTATCGACATGAAGGTTTTTTTTGAAGGTTTGTTGGGCCCAAGATCAAATTTGTTGGCTCCTTTTGATCTTGGGCCCAACAAGCACGTGGACCGATATTTGTATGGGTTTTATCCTCGGCTTACCTCGTTCACAACGAGGAATGGATTCAGTTTTTGTAGTTGTTGATCGGTTTTCAAAAATGGCACATTCCGTTACTTGTAAAAAGACTGACGATGCCACACACATTTCAGATTTGTTTTTCAAAGAAATTGTACAGTGTCGGACAGGGACGTAAAGTTTCTAAGCTATTTCTGGAAAACGCTTTGGGGTAAGTTGGGAACAAAGCTTTTTTCCACCACAAGTCACCCACAAACGGATGGCCAAACCGAGGTAACAAACCGCACTTTGGGGGTTTTGCTTAGGGCAATCATCAATAAAAACTTGAAAGGTTGGGAGGAGTCTTTACCTATTGCTGAATTTGCATATAATCGTACCGTACATACTTCGTATATGGAGAAAGTTTCCGACTACGTTTCCGCCTTTTGAGCTCGTATATGGCTTTAATTCATTGAGTCCTTTAGATCTTTCCCCCTTGCCTACTAACGAACAGTTTAGTTTAGATGGAGAAAAGAGGGCAGCAGCGGTAAAGAAACTTCACGAGCAAGCACGAGTCAATATTGAGAGGTGAACTATGCAATATGCGAAGAAGGAGAACAAAGGCCGAAAGAAGATAGTATTTGAACCCGGTGATTGGGTTTGGGTGCATATGCGTAAGGAAGGTTTCCCGCATCTAGATGAACCAAGCTACATCCTAGCGGCAATGGACCTTTTCAAGTCATAGCACGAATAAATGACAATGCCAACAAGCTAGATCTTCCCGGAGACTATGGGGTAAGTGCTTCTTTTAATGTGACTGACTTGTCTCCTTTTGAATTTGATGTCGGTCAAGGTGATTCGAGGATGAATCATTTTCAAGAAGGCGGAGATGATGGAATCCAAGACGCGAGTTTGAGAGACAACATGACACAAGAAGAAAACATCCGAAATGTTGTTCCACCGAACGCGCTCGAAGGCGTGGCCGGCCCGTTGACTAGATTAAGAAAGAAGAATCTGAATGAGGCTTTGTGCAAACTCATAATGGAAGCCCAAGATCAAAAGGCTAAGTCTCAAGAATTCAGGACCAAAGCTATCCACTTATTGGAAATAACAAAGCCCAACCAATTGGACCCATCAAGAGTTGAACCAGCCCAAAAGCAGGTCAATACAAGTCAGCCCGAACCAGCCCAATCGCAGGTCAACAAAAGTTAATTTCGTCCATGACCTTTCAAGTCCTTCCTCAAGTTCCATGAAGTTGGTCCAAGTGAAGTTTGGATGGGCAAATTCGTTGCATGCATGAAGGAATCCAAAGAGCCATTCAAAGTTCATCTTGAAGTCATCAAAAACCTTTCAAAGTCACCGTGAAGTCATTTATTTTCATTAAGTCTTCATTATTAAGTCAAAGTAGTCGATTTAATGCTTTTACCCTAGTTCTATTAATATTCTATGTATGCTCGAAATTTATCAAGAATTACCATTTCGAACTTGTAAGGTTTTTCCTTATTCCCTAGCTCTCTGAGTGCTAGTTCGAGTCTTTGCAATGTACGTGCAAATACTTTCCGGCTTATCAATTAAACTCGTTCCATTTATAGTTGTGGCGCCAAAACCATCTTCATATGGCCTTCGTGATTCAAAGGTGATAGGTTTAATATACCTATTTTGTTGTTGGGTTCGTTAGGTCATAGGGGGCTGGGTATCCGGAACACTATTCTTCATGTGTGATCCAAAGGTGATAGGTTTAATATACCTGTTGTTGTTGGGTTCGCTCGAGAGATTATTTAGAAATATGTATTTGCATCCTTCGCCATTCAAGGCACGATCTTTTTCAAAGTGAACTCGTTCTCACATTCGAGGTTCACATCAGATAGTCTGGCCACACTGTATCACCTGATGGAATCTAAGACGCGAGTTCGAAAGACAACATGACACAAGAAGAAAACATTCGAAACGTTGTTCCACCGAACGCGCTCGAAGCCGGCCTGTTGACTAGATTAAGAAAGAAGAAGCTGAATGAGGCTTTGTGCAAACTCATAATGGAAGCCCAAGATAAAGAGGCTAAGTCTCATGAATTCAGGCCTAAAGCTATACTCTTATTGGAAGTAACAAAGCCCAACCAATGGAAGCCCAAGATAAAGAGGCTAAGTCTCATGAATTCAGGCCTAAAGCTATACTCTTATTGGAAGTAACAAAGCCCAACCAATGGACACATCAAGAGCTGAACCAGCCCAAAAACAGGTCAATACAAGTCAGCCCGAACCAGCCCAATAGCAGGTCAACAAAAGTCAATTTCGTCCATGACCTTTCAAATCCCATCTCAAGTTCAATGAAAGTGGTCCGAGTCAAGTTGGGATGGCAAATTTGTGGCATGCATGAAGGAAGTCAAAGAGTCATTCAAAAGTCACCTTGAAGTCATCAAAAGTCACCTTGGGTCATACATTGCATTAAGTCTTCCTTTTTTAGTCAAAGTAGTTTGTTTTAATGCTTTAATAATCTAGGTATGCTCGAATTTTATTAAGAATTATCATTTTGAACTTGTAATTATTCCCTAGCTCTCCGAGTGCTAGTTCGAGTCTTTGCAATTTACGTGCAAATACTTTCCGGCTTATCAATTAAACTCGTTCCATTTAGTTGTGGCGCCAAAAGTATCTTCATATAGCCTTCGTGATTCAAAGGTGATAGGTTTAATATCCCTATTGTTGTTGGGTTCGTTAGGTCATACGGGGTGGGGTATCCGGGACACATCTTCGTGTGTGATCCAAAGGTGATAGGTTTAATGTACATATTGTTGTTGGGTTCGCTTGAGGATTAGTTAGAAACATATAGTTGCATCCTTCGCCATTCAAGGCACGGTCTTTTTCTAGGTGAAACTCGTGCTCCCAATCGAGGTTCACATCAGTTTGGTATCAGAGCTAGTTGCCTTGAGGATTGTTTATCAAAAAAAAGAGTGCAAAAAAAAACAGAAAAAAAATCGAAAAAAAGTGTGCAAAAAAAAAGGAAAGCTCGAAAAAAAAAGGAGAGAGGGTTTTTATTCTTGAGTCTTCTTACGCCTCGGTTGGTGTCCTTCGTAATATTAGTTATCAAGTTGAGTGGGTATTTTATCTACGTTTTTGCGAGGTTAGAACGAGTCTCGGGGGGTTTACGGGTAAGGAAGAAAAAAAAAAAAAAAAGAGTGTGAGTGATCCTACCTTTCACATAAGCCTTCAACCGACGGAGAAATACCATGGCCGACGACGAAAATCGCGAACAAGTCCAAAATTTGTTTCAACGAGCATTGGCGGACACTATAGCGGCTCAGTTTAACCACATAATGGAAACCATGTTCCGGATGGACCAGCTAGAAACGAATTTCAACCGCAATCGACGACATAATACTTCTGATGAAGATGATGATGGGGAGCGATCCGACGTCTCACGGGATAACAGGCAGAGAGAACGGAGAGGAGGAAACGACGATGATCTAAGAGGTATCAAAATGAGTATTCCAAGTTTTCAAGGGAAAAGCGACCCGAGGCCTATATTGAGTGGGAGGCGAAGGTCGAGAAAGTAGTCTCACTCCACAATTACTCCGAAGAAAGAAGGTTCAGCTCGCATCGCTTGAATTCCAGAACTATGCATTAGCTTGGTGGGACAAACTAGTGGCGACAAGGCGAAGAAATCGCGATAGACCAATCAGAACGTGGGCCGAGATGAAAGCGATTTTGAGGAAGCGATTTGTTCCCTCATTACTATCGTGAGCTGTACAACAAGCTTCAAAGCATGGTGCAAGGATCGAGGAGTGTTGAGGAATATTACCAAGAGTTAGATACGGCTATAACAAGAGCTAATGTCGAGGAAGATCCGGAAGCTACCATGGCTCGGTTCTTACGAGGGTTGAGGCGAGAGATTGCCGACATCGTTGAGTTGCAGCACTATCTTGACATGGAGGAGATGCTACACGTGGCTGAGAAGGTTGAGTGCCAACTAAAGAGGAAAGACAATCGAGCTTCTAAGCCGACCCCGTGGAAAAACCCTAGTCACACGAAGCGAGATGGTGAAGTCGAGAAGAAATCAGAACCAAAGAAGAGCGATCCAAAAAACTTCTCCAAAGGTGAATCAAGTAAGGGTACTTCTTCTCGTGTGACATGTTTTAAGTGTTTAGGAAAGGGCCACATGGCATCACAATGTCCGAACACGAAAACCATAGTCATGCTCGATGATGGTACGTACGTGAGGGTGCTAGCGATGCGGAACAAGAACATGAAGATGAAGGCGAACAACACGAATCAAGCTGTGATGAGCTTCTTGGTACCATGAGGGCGTTGAACGTACAAGTAAAAGAAGACGACTCACAAAGACATAACATCTTCCACACCCGATGCAAGGTCCAAGAAAAGTATGCATGATGATAATAGATGGCGGAAGTTGCACTAATTGTGTTAGTTCATACCTTGTAGAGAAGCTTGGGTTACCCTTGATCAGACATCCGTCTCCATATCGGTTACGGTGGCTGAACGATAGTGGCGAGATAAGGGTCAATCGACAAGCTCTAGTAAAGTTCTCGATCGGCAAGTATGAAGATGAGGTTTTGTGCGATGTTGTGCCGATGAGTGCTGGTCATATAATGCTTGGACGTCCTTGGGAGTTTGATCGTGACGCTGAACACAAAGGGAAGGAGAATAAATACAAGATCGTCCACAAGAATAAGACGTACACGCTTGTTCCATTGACGCCGCAACAAGTTTACAAAGAGCAGATCAAGATGAGTGAAAAAAGAAAACACGAGAGTGAGGGAGAAAAAAAAGAAAAAGATGAGAAAAAAGAAAAAGAAAAAAATGTGAGAAAAGAGCCGAAAGCAAGTGAGAAAAAATGCACTTTCTTTGCTAGCGTGAGAGATGTCGATCGGGCGATGGCTTCTCGCAAGCCAATTTACCTTCTATCGTCATCCGATTCCTAGGCTAGATGATATGCTTGATGAGCTATATAGTGCCCGAGTATTTTCGAAAATTGACTTGAAATCTGGTTATCATCAAATTAGAATGAAAGAAGGCGACGAGTGGAAAACGGCGTTTAAAACAAAATTTGGCCTCTATGAGTGGTTAGTAATGCCGTTTGGTCTAACGAATGCCCCTAGCACTTTCATGCGACTTATGAACCATGTGTTACGTCATTTTATTGGTAAATTTGTTGTTTATTTTGATGATATTATGGTTTATAGCAAACGCATGGTAGATCATATTGAGCATATTAAGCTCGTGCTTACCACCCTTAGAAAAGACAAATTATATGCTAATGCTAAAAAATGCATGTTTTGCATGGAAGAAATTATTTTTCTTGGTTATGTTGTAAGTGCTAATGGTTTGCGTGTTCACGAGACAAAGGTAAAGGCTATTCACGAGTGGCCGACGCCTACCAATGTATCCGAGGTAAGATCTTTCCATGGGCTTGCAAGTTTCTACCGTCGATTTGTTAAGAATTTTTCTATGAAGGCAGCCCCACTTAACGAGTTGGTAAAGAAGAACGTTAAATTTGAATGGGGCGTCTACCAGCAAAAAGCCTTCGAGGAACTAAGCATGACTTAACTCACGCTCCCATCTTAGCCTTACCTGATTTTTCTAAAACTTTTGAGATTGAATGTGACGCTTCAGGTGTAGGTATTGGTGCAGTGTTACTTCAAGGAGGCAGACCAATCGCCTACTTTAGTGAGAAGCTTAACGGCGCTACTTTGAATTACCCAACGTACGATAAAGAGTTGTATGCTGTTGTGAGGGCGTTGGAGACGTGGCAGCATTATCTCTTGCCGAAGGAGTTCGTGATTCATACCGATCATGAATCAATAAAGTATCTAAAGGGGCAGAAAAATCTCCACAAGAGGCATGCCAAGTGGATTTCATTCATTGAGGCATTTCCATACGTCGTTCAATACAAAAAAGGTAAAGAAAATGTTGTTGCCGATGCACTCTCATGAAGGTACTCTTTGATTACTACTTAAGTACGAAAATCATGGGCTTTGAATTTATTAAAGACTTGTATGAATCTGATCATGATTTTGCAAATGTTTTAAAGCATGTGAGAAAGGAGCTTTCAACAAGTTTTATCGATATGAAGGTTTTTTGTTTAAAGAAAATAGAATGTGCATTCCTTCTTGTTCGTTAAGAGAACTTTTAATTCGTGAAGCTCATAGTGGAGGTTTAATGGGTCATTTTGGTATCTTGAAAACTATTGATATATTGCGTGAGCATTTTTTCTGGCCTAACATGAAGAAAGATGTTGAAAGGATATGTGACCGGTGTATTGATTGCAAGTGTGCTAAGTCCACATCCCTTCCTCACGGTTTGTATACTCCACTTCCTATTCCTTCTTGTCCGTGGATAGATATTTCTATTGACTTTATCCTCGGCTTACCTCGTTCACAACGAGGAATGGATTCAGTTTTTGTAGTTGTTGATCGATTTTCAAAAATGGCACATTTCGTTGCTTGTAAAAAGACTGACGATGCCAAACACATTTCAGATTTGTTTTTCAAGGAAATTGTACGCCTTCATGATGTTCCAAAGTCGATTGGGTCGGACAGGGACGTAAAGTTTCTAAGCTATTTCTGGAAAACTCTTTGGGGTAAGTTGGGAACAAAGCTTTTGTTTTCCACCACAAGTCACCCACAAACGGATGGCCAAACCGAGGTAACAAACTGCACTTTGGGGGTTTTGCTTAGGGCAATCATCAATAAAAACTTGAAAGGTTGGGAGGAGTGTTTACCTATTGCTGAATTTGCATATAATCGTACAGTACATAGTTCGACCAAGTTTTCGCCTTTTGAGCTCGTATATGGCTTTAATCCATTGACTCCTTTAGATCTTTCCCCCTTGTCTACTAACGAACAGTTCAGTTTAGATGGAAAAAAGAGGGCAGCAGCGGTAAAGAAACTTCACGAGCAAGCCGAGTCAACATCGAGAGGCGAACTATGCAATATGCGAGGCAGGCGAACAAAGGCCGAAAGAAGATAGTATTTGAACCCGGTGATTGGGTTTGGGTGCATATGTGCAAGGAAAGGTTTCCCGCATCTAGACGAACCAAGCTACATCCTCGCGGCGATGGACCTTTTCAAGTCACAGCACGAATAAATGACAATGCCTACAAGCTGATCTTCCCGGAGACTATGGGGTAAGTGCTTCTTTTAACGTGACTGACTTGTCTCCTTTTGAATTTGATGTAGGTCAATGTGATTAGAGGACGAATCATTTTCAAGAAGGGGGAGATGATGGAATCCAAGACGCAAGTTCGAAAGACAACATGACACAAGAAGAAAACATCCGAAACGTTGTTCCACCGAACGCGCTCGAAGGGATGGCCGGCCCGTTGACTAGATTAAGAAAGAAGAAGCTGAATGAGGCTTTGTGCAAACTCATAATGGAAGCCCAAGATAAAGAGGATAAGTCTCATGAATTCAGGCCTAAAGCTATACTCTTATTGGAAGTAACAAAGCCCAATCAATTGGACACATCAAGAGCTTAACCAGCCCAAAAACAGGTCAATACAAGTCAGCCTGAACCAACCCAATAGCAGGTCAACAAAAGTCAATTTCGTCCATGACCTTTCAAATCCCATCTCAAGTTCAATGAAAGTGGTCCAAGTCAAGTTGGGATGGCAAATTCGTGGCATGCATGAAGGAAGCCAAAGAGTCATTCAAAAGTCACCTTGAAGTCATCAAAAGTCACCTTGAAGTCATACATTGCATTAAGTCTTCCTTTTTTAGTCAAAGTAGTTTATTTAATGCTTTCTTTTTTTTTTGGAATGATTCCCGTGGGTATATATATATAAATGGGTGAATATACATGATGGGTGAGGGTAAACCCCTCACAAGCAACCAGTAACAGACTACTGGATTAACAAAATCAAACCACTAAATCCAATCACAGCTAAACTACCACGCTACACGCCATAGACGACGTATGGCTGCTCTTTGAAGATCATACTTCGCCGAAGTACCACTTAGTCGCATGCACACCATATCAAGGACTGCAGCCACCACCCTGTCAGGAGTCGTGATAATCCCTTCCTTCCAGCGCTTATTGCGTGCCTGCCAAATATGGTAAACCAAGAAGCCAAGACATGTCGGTAAGCCGCTGAAATGAGATGGTTGCCTCGCCATTTCTTTGAAGCCCACAAAAAGCCTTCGGCCCATTCCCTATAAGGCCATGACCAGTGAATGCGTCGCCTAAGCAGCCGAAGACACTGACGAGAGAACCGACAATCGAAGTACAGGTGCTGAATCGTCTCATAACGTAGCACATCACATAGAACACAAGCTGGGGTGCCCGCTCGCTGAGCCACCCAAGGTTTATCCCTCGTAGACATTCGATCACGTATACTCAGCCAAAGGATAACCTCATGCCTAGGGACCCGTAAAGGTCCCCCAAACAAGGCCGACCAAGGTACAGGCTGTCGGCGAAAACGCAGGGCCTCCCTAATCAGCCGGGCGGAGGCTCGGCCATCCACTGCCCCTTTCCATAATATCCTATCTGGCACGGTCGGGTCAACAGATGGAAGGTGGCGACTGAAGTCAATGTATTCGATCGTCGTCCTTCCCGGCCAGCTCCATCCATGGGCATCAATGACGGCACTCAATCGGGTCCCCGCCGGAAGCCCCATCACGAGAGGGCCTCGTGGGTATCGGTCCAAAAGTGGCGCTTCCTGTAGCCAAGGATCCTCCCATAACCAAATCGTAGAGCCATCAGTAATCCTGAACGAGATAAGTGGGAGTACGACCGACCGCAACTGCATGAGCTTCCTCCAGCTCCATGATGTGTTGACCGAGATAGGAGCAGCCCAAATGGACTTTGCATGTAGGCGTGTATTATACAACCAGTCCACCCATACAGAATCAGGCGCACGCGTAAGCACTCTCCACAACAGCTGGACAAGTAATGATCTGTTATCAGTAGCTATCGAGCGAAGTCCCATCCCCCCTTCAGACGGCGGCAGACAGAGATCATCCCATGCAACCTTGGCCGAAGAGCCACCCCATAAGAACTGCCTAAATCGAGACTCCAGGGCTCGAACAATAGCCTTGGGCAATAGGAACACCCCCGACCAATAAACATGTAACGCCTGAAGGACTGACTTTATCAGTTGGAACCTACCTGCATATGACAAGGACTTATTCAACCAAGATCCCAGCCGAGCGTCAACTCGCTGTAGAAGCGGTGCACAATCCCCAATCGTAAGGCGTGAAGCTATCAGCGGTACCCCCAAATAGCGGACAGGTAAGTGACCCTCCCGAAAACCCATAATGGCCTGTAGCTGTACCTTAAGACACTCCGCCCGTCGTGAAAGATACATCTCACTCTTGTCAGGATTTGGGTACAAACCTGACAGAGTCGAGAAAGCCGTTAATGCATTCTTCAGAACCCCCACTGAAACGACATCAGCATGACACAAAAGGAGAAGGTCATCAGCAAAAACTAGCATAGACAACGTGTTGGCCTCACATCTCCAATGGTAGCGAAACTGTGGCTCCCTAAGAATCCGTTCATCAACCAGGCCATGTACAACTTCCACACCAGGGTGAAAAGGTAGGGCGAAATAGGGTCACCCTGGCGTAACCCCCGCTTGCCCTCAAAGAACCCCACCGATCTTCCATTTATGTTAATGGAAAAAGTCACGGTAGTTAAGCAGGCCTGGATCCACTCAATGTAAGTAGGGTGAAAACCCATGGCCTGGAGCGTGGCAAGTAGGAAGCTCCATTCTACCTTGTCGTACGCCTTGGCAAGGTCCACCTTGAGCATAACTCTAGGCGGCCGACCCTTGCTCTTATATCCCAAGCATAACTCCTGGGCCATAAGAATGTTATCGCTGATCCTCCTCCCGGGAATGAACGCCGTTTGCGAGATATGGACCAGACCTCCTAACGATGTTTTCAGCCTATTCGCCAGAATCTTCGAAATGACTTTATAAATGACATTGCAGCAAGAAATTGGCCGGAAATCCGTTGCTCGCCTCGGTGAGTGAACTTTGGGTATTAGCGTAATAAGGGTACTATTCAGCCCCTTCAGCAATCGTCCTGTCGCGAAGAAGTCCTGTACCGAGCATGTAAAATCAGCCCCCAACACATCCCATGCAGCCTTGAAGAAAGCTGCGGTGTATCCATCTGGACCAGGCGCTTTCTCGTCCCCCATAGAAAATAGTGCCTGGCGTATCTCATTCGCCTCCACTGGCCGGACCATGTCTAAAGCAGCCGCTGGGGAAAGCGTGTGCTTTATGGACCCCTGCACCTCAGCCCTAGTGACGGGGGAATCTCTCACAGATTGGCCCAATAGCCCCTGGTAGAACTCCAATAGCTCCCCCTCCACTGTAGCCGGTGTATCCAAGATAACCCCACTCGCACTTTCCAAGGATAAGATACGGTTTGTCGCACGGCGTAGGGCAACCTTCCTAAAAAAGTAAGAGGTGCACTGATCCCCATCCTTTAGCCACGCCAATTTAGCACGTTGGGACAAAGCCGTATGCTCGATTTCCACGGTGCGCGCATATAAGCTACGACAGCAGCGCTCCAGATCATGAAATAAGCCCTCGAGTGGATATCGCGCCGCAAAATCCTGAACGATCCCTAAGAAGCGCATCGCCTCAGCCACATTTGCCGCCAAATCCCCCTTGGCCCGACGCATCTGCTTAAAAATAGGTTTCAAGCGCTTCAACCTATTTACCACGACTCCCACACCCTACGAACTTGGTCCAAGAACGCTGATTCCTTAATAAGAAAGTTCTCAAATCGAAAACTCAAGCCCCTTTGTCGAGTCTCCACAGCCCCTAAGGTAAGTGGCAAGTGATCAGAGGTGGCTTGAAGTTCGCATCTATAATAACTGTCCGAGCACCTGACGAACCATTGGGGATTCCCTAGCATCCGATCTAGTCTGCGCCAGATACCCGCCAGCGCCCGTTGTTGATTGTACCAAGTAAATTCCTGGCCCGTGGATGGAAGGGATGAGAGGTCCGCCTGGACTAGACAATTGTGAAACTCAGCCATATCAGTCACGTTTGGCGCCCCTCCGCGACCCTCACCCGCATGCAAAATGGTATTGAAATCCCCGGCCACCAACCATGCGTCTTCTACACGTAAGGCTGAATATTGTATCAGCTCATCCCAAAGAAAGCGGCGTTCCTCGCGCCTAGAGCTCCCATAAACAAAAGAGACAAAAACCGTCTCACCCGATCCAAGCAGTTCAACCTGACAGTGCACCGCCTGGGTGGACTTAGCAACGATAGTGACCCGAAGCCAAGCCGGGTCCCAACCCACCCAGATTCAGGTGCTTGGACCGTCGTCATAATCAAAAAACCACATCCAGCGTGACCTAAGACCCTTCGAAATTCGAGCCGCATTTGCAACCGATACACGCGTCTCGAGGAGACCCACAAGTCGCAAACCCGCTTGCCCAACCCACTCCCCCATCGCCCTTCTGTGGTCTTGCCTATTAAGACCACGGACGTTCCACGAACCGATCGACGCTACGAATGAAGCCCTGACAGGGCTGCATGCTCTTTAGGGCCCGTAATAGTTAGCTCAGTATCAACCAAATCCCCGTCCTCCAACCCCCGAAGAACAGCAAAGGAGTTGTGATCCGACTGAGACGGATCAGCATTACACCTTGGGATGTGCGGCCCCGTCGAAGATGCCGCTTCATGAGAGCCCCCATGGCTATGATAATCAATTCTCTTCGATTGCGAAGGGTTCGCCACCACCGTTGCCCTACCATAGGCGCCGATTTGGTGCCAATCCTTATGCACAGGACGCCCGCGAGACTCATCCTTCTGGCTATGCCGTGCATGGGCAGGGGCATTTGCCTTCACCTTAACACCCATATAGGCGGGCTTCGCAGGAGCTTGGGGCCTAGGCTGCACCGGCTGCGTCCGTTCTTGCCGTTTGGGACACTGGGTATCCCCATGGGCCCATGTCGCACACTGCTCACACCGCGACGGTCGCCATTCATACTCCACTCTCACATGAATAATCCCAGCCTTACCACCCTCCTCCGTGGGCAGCTCAATGTGAACCTCCTCAACGAATGGAGTAGCAAGCGTCTTCATGAGGCAAACACGCGCATAGTCAATACGTTCCCCCTTTGCCGTAATCCCATCCGCAAAAAGTGGGCGGCCAACACCACTAGCCACGATGCTCAAACCATTTTGGGTCCAGAACTCACTCGCAAATTCCATAGCTTCATCCAGAGAGGTACCTCAACAAGCTCTTTTCTTTCAAGCGACATGCCAGCCCGCCATGTTTCAAGAAAAAAACGGTCGACCCTGCAAAAGCCAAGGGCCGCCCTCCAACACAGTGGTCATCGCCGCAGTCGATTCAAACCGAAACAGAAAAAATCCATTTGTAGTGGCCCGAACCTCCACTAAGCCATTCCACCGTGCCCGTACGAACTTCTCCACAAATGGAAAATATGGTTTCCGCCCGAGGAAATACCCGACCAAGGTGTGGGCCCACCTCGCTAGACCCTTACGAGCTACCTCCCAAGACGGGGATACCACCGCAAGTTTGTCAACCGTCGACGTTGGGACAACATATTCGAGATTGAGGCGTCGCTGATCCCCTTTTACCGATCGGTTACTTGCATTATTTGGGTTGCGCCCAACACATCCCGACCCCGCAACCACCTCAGCAAAGGTCGATGGACGTGGTTCCATTGGTGATGAAGGCCGATTGAGAGCAATACGTTCAGCTTCAGGTACCGTCACGACCACCAATGCATTCGACGGGTCGGTCACAGCCTCGGCCGGTGGGACATCCCGACCTATGTCCTCAGCCATGGCCACATCCATGTCCACGCACCGCCGAGCATTCAAACGCGGTGGCGGTGTATCAGGACTCCCCCATTGCTGGCGGCGTGTCGTGTGGCGAAGAATCCCTTTGATCGGAGGATTCAGTGGTCCCCCGCCCACAACAGCCCGAGGCTGATGCGTCGCTCCCACAGTCGAAGCAGATGATACAGCCGAAACCCTAGCGTTACCTGTCCGATCTTTAGCCACAAACGCCTCTGAGGATCCGCCTCCAATTTCGCCGGTTGCTCCACCGTCAGCAGCGGGGTTCAAATCCCTCCCGAGCGCATCAGTTTTGTGAACGCGGCCGATCAAACCCCGAAACCTCACCTCGTCGAAGCATGCCGCGAATTCAGAATAGGTGGCGATTAGCGCCGCCAGATCAGGCAAGGGCGGGGCCTGCCTCATGCCTGCATCGCCGATCGTCGTCGGGGCCCGATCGGGTGGCACGGATGGATTCGCCGGATCCTCCTCCATTGTGCCAATAAATAAAACCCTAGCCGCCGAGAATCAATAGAAAAACCTCGATCAAATTAATTCCGCGGCCACCTGATGATGTGGATGAACGCAACAGCCACCGGCCAGCCACCACCAAGAGTATTGGCCGGAAACGACGGTGCTGATCGTGAAGAAACCGAAGAAAATTTGAAAATTCGTCAACTGTGTGAAAATCGCACACACTGAAGGTGTAAAACGAAAACCCTTATTTTATTTAATGCTTTTAAGCCTAGTCTTCTATTAATAATCTAGGTATGCTCGAATTTTATTAAGAATTATCATTTTGAACTTGTAAGGTTTACCTTATTCCCTAGCTCTCCGAGTGCTAGTTCGAGTCTTTGCAATTTACGTGCAAATACTTTCCGGCTTATCAACTAAACTCGTTCCATTTAGTTGTGGCGCCAAAACCATCTTCATATAGCCTTCGTGATTCAAAGGTGATAGGTTTAATATACCTATTGTTGTTGGGTTCGTTAGGTCATACGGGGTGGGGTATCCGGGACACTTCTTCGTGTGTGATCCAAAGGAGATAGGTTTAATATACCTATTGTTGTTGGGTTCGCTTGAGGATTAGTTAGAAACATATAGTTGTATCCTTCGCCATTCAAGGCACGGTCTTTTTTTAGGTGAAACTCGTGCTCCCAATCGTGGTTCATATCATCACCACTAGCCTTCCAGCGTGCTTCGCACTGCACGCACCCTGAGCTACTTCCAAGGGTGTCACCCATCCCAAGATTGCCCCAAGTCAAGCACGCTTAAGTTTGAAGTTTTTATAGATGGACTCGCGAAAAGGTAGGTCGACCTTGGTTATATGAGTAGTATTATCAACTCTCTCCCGACATGCCCATACATTGTCAGTCTCAGGATCCCCAGTCATTTGGGTGTGGGATCGGTTCGTTCATGTACTCCTTCACCTAGAAGCCTGCCAGGAGCCGCACATTGTCCGTGCACCTCTCTGGTACCGGTAATCACTCCCTACCCTCATCGGCCCCGGGCATCATAAGAATAGCGACGAATGTGGCTTCGAATGCTTTAGGGTCGAGCTTAGCGCGTTTCTCTCTATCGTCGCCACAAAGCACTTGCACCCGAAGACCTTGAAAATGAGATGTTGGGCATTCGGTGATTGAGAATCTAGTACGGAGTCTTATCAAACCGTTGTGAACAACCGTCCTGTTCGAGTGAAACAGACGGTATTTACTGCTTCAGCCCAAAGGAAGTGAGGAAGGCCATAGTGGATCAACATCGTACGCGCAAACTCCACTAGAGTTCGGTTCTTCCTCTCGACTACCCCATTATGTTGAGGCGTATTTGCGGCTGAGAATTGCTGACTGATTCCAAGTTTCTGTAGAATTCACTGAGAAACTCGTTCTTGAACTCAGTGCCATTGTCGGAACGTATGACTTGGATAGTCTACTCCAGCAGGTTCTGAGTTGTGTTCACAAATTTTATTAACAAGTCCCCTGTCTCATCCTTCGTTCAGAGGAACTTCGTCCATGTGTAGCGAGAGAAATCATCCACTATTACCAGCACATACTTGCGTCAGTTGATGTTCTGTGTTTGCATTGGTCCGCAAAGGTCCATGTGTAGCAGCTACAAAGGACGTGAAGTGGAGGCAACTTGTTTGACGTGATGCGAAGCTCGGTTCATTTTCCAACACATCATGGAGTTGGAGGAAACTTATGCAGCTGAGGTCCACCATTCTTCCACTTGTCTCCTTTCGGATCGGCGATGGTTTGACTATTTGGTTGTGGGAGGACCCATGGCTACAGGAAGCGCCACTACTGGGTCGCTACCCGCGAGGCCCGATTGTCATGGGGCTTCCCGTGGGAACCCGGTTGAGCGCCGTCATTGATGCCCATGGATGGAACTGGCCAGGCCGAACTACGACCGAATACATTGACTTCAGCCGCCATTTTCCGTCTGTTGAACCGACCACGAGGGATAGGATATTATGGAAGGGGGCGATCGATGGTTGTGTAACGACCCGCCTGATTAGGGAGGCACTCCGATTTCGACGGCAGCCTGTACCTTGGGCAGCCCTTTTAGGGGGACCCCTAAAGGTGCCTAGGCATGAGATTATACTTTGGCTGAGTATACGGGACCGCTTGTCTACGAGGGATAAGCCATGGGTGGCCCAGCGAGCGGGTACCCCCGCCTGTGTCCTATGTGATGTGCTCCGCTACGAGACGGCTCAGCACCTGTTTTTCGATTGTCGGTTTTCTCGTCAATGCCTTCGACTGCTGAGACGACGTATTTGCTGGTCATGGCCTTATAGGGATTGGCCCCAGGCCATTATGTGGGCTTCGAGGAAGTGGCGAGGACACCATCTTATTGCGGCAGCTTACCGTCATGTTTTGGCATCCTTGGTTTACCATATTTGACAGGCACGCAACAAGCGCTGGAAGGAAGGGGTCATCACGACTCCTGACAGGCTGGTGGCTGCGGTTCTTGATATGGTGTGTCTGCGACTTAGTGGGACATCTGCTAGGTTTGAGCTCCAACGGGCAGCCATTCGACGCCTCTGGCGTGTTGCTTGGTAGTCTATGCTGTGATCATTTTTCTTTTTTTACTTTGGGCCAGTAGTCTGTTACTGGTTGCTTGGGAGGGGTTAACCCTCACCCACCTTGTACATCGACCCATTTATTTTATATATATACACACGGGAATTATTCCAAAAAAAAAATGCAGACCAAACATTGATGCTCTTGGGCCGTCAAATTGGTTGGTAGACCGTGAACCAACTTCTTGGTAGAAAGACGCTGTAAGCTTTTAAGTTGAGATGAGACACTCTTTCATCACAGGTTGTTCCTCTGCATATTTGTCTGAGAGATGAGGCAAACAGCAGTCGAAGGCCGTACAGACGTAAGTTGGATTTTTGAAATCCTTGAAGAAGTTCTTTGTCCTGACTGTCCAAAATTCTGCATCTGTCAGCAAGGAAGACCACCTGGAATCCTTTGTCGCAGAATCGGCCTATGCTGAACAAGTTATGACGGAGGCCTTCGACGTAAGAGACATCTTTGATGATCAGATTCTCCAAAATAATGTCTCCAAGTCCTAGAATTGGAGTTGAGTCGTTGTTTCCGAATCTGACTTTTCCATTTAAGCGGTCTTGGTAGTTGCTCAACAGCTCTTGATTTCCCGTCATGTGTGTGGAGCAACCGGAATCAAGGTACCATACATGATGGATCTGCAACAACAAATTAGAGAGCTTTAGGTACCCACTTAAGAAGGAATCCTCTCAGATTAGTAGATATATGTTTAGGTTCATATATGGCTCCTAAATTATTATTAGAAGGAGCTTTAGCAACCCAAGTCACTTTCAAACAAGTTGATTTGGGTTTGCCCTTTGTAGAAGACTTGGCCTTTTTGGCTTCGTCTTCCTAGGCAGACATTTAGGAACCCGTTTGGGTTGAACCCTGCAGAGAAATTGAATTTCAGCACGGGCAATGCTTTGGTAGGATTGATAGAGGAAAAGATCTTCTCATTCGATAGTCTCCTAAGGTGTTTGGGGGATTCGATCTTTACGGGATACCTTAGGTGAGAGCAGGAATGAATAGCACTATAAGCCTTCTTGATGGCTGGATCTTGTTTCCTAGGAGTCATCCTACAGGCATTTGTCTTAGAATGATTAACTTTTATTTCCGAGGTAGAGCCTATTTCGAAATTGGTGCTTCTAAAAATGGTAGGCTGAAGAGAACATGTAGAAGCAATGATTTGAAGTGAAGAAATGACTCTTTTATTTCTATGAGTGTCTCTTGCTTTTACAGAAGGAGAATATAAATTTGGAACATTGACATCTAGAGACTCCTTCTTTATTATTAAACTAGACACTATTTCATTCGCTCCTTATGCTCTGACGCTACGCTCCTTGTACACGTAGTGGAGACGAGATTAGAGATAATATTTTTGGAAATATTATTCTTTGGTTTTGAGTTAGTAGAAGGCATTTTTTTCACGCTTTTCAGAATAATTTTGTCTTTTATGGGAGATGCGTGAGAAATAGCCTGGGAGGTAGAGAAAGCTTTGAGATTTTCTATCTCCTTTATGAATTTTTTTTCCGCTTCAAAATCAACTCTTTCTTATTCTAATGTAGCTTGTAATTCCTCTATCTGTTTCGCGATACGAGGCTTCTAGAGAGAATTTTCAGAATGTACATTGTTTGCTTCCGTAGTTTCAGGTTGAGGCTCAGGAGGTTGGACTATATCACAGTCACGCGTCAAGGGTATTTCTAGATTTGTAATTGTCATTTAAGTCTTTGTAGTCGAAGGAAATCTGGGCCCTATGTGTGGCTCTTCTCTTAGCTAATTCTAAAGCACCTAAGTCGTCTGCTTTAGTAAAGCTCATAAGTGATGCCTAAACCCATGTATTTTACATTGCATGCTTCTTTCGTCTTTAGCACACATGGGTTAGGAAACCTAAGCCTTCTATTGGATTATAGAATTCTATATCCTTGGGCTGATTTTGAAATATAGTCTGTTCAGTTTGTCCCCTTCTCGTAAGAAGTTCGTCTATTTTTTTAAATTTGGCATATAACTTCTTATGTTCTTCTCCTAAGAGAGCATAGTTGTTTTCCACTCCCAGTTTGGCGATTTTACAGGCATCAAGTTCTTTAGCAAGTTCACAAACTTTATTATTGGATTTATCTAATTGGGCTTCTAAGTTAGTGACCTTCGCAGTAGCATCTGTTAATCTACAATTGAGGTTAGCTTTCTCGTTGAGATTCCTAACCAAGCAATTATTGTTATTCTCTAGCCTGTCTTCTAGTTCCTTAACTTTTAAACTATGCTGCTCTATTGGAGGCTTCGTAGTCTCACTAATTTTCAAGCTCTTTGTTAGTTCTTCTATTTTTGCACTAGAGCTTCTAAGTTCTAGCTCGAGACTAGCTATTCTCTCGTGAAACCTAGATAGCTTCTTCTCTACTCCCTTTACACTTTTTTGCTCACCATGTTATGCGTAATTTGATTGATATGATTCTAACATAGTCAATAATGTGGAAGAAGAGACTACCTCCTGTGAAGATTCGAATGCTTAGTCATCTTCCGTCTGATTGGAAGTTTCGGCGTCTGAGTTCTCGTCCAGGCGGGCCATGAGGGCAAGATTCTCCTCGTCAGAATTAGACATATCCTCGAGCAGTGGTCTTGTTCCGCCAAGGGCTACTCCAGCTTCCTTTCGCTTAGTGAGTTGAAGCTTCTTGGAGTAGTTTTTGGCATCTCTCTTCTTCGGGAGAGTGCACTCTCGGCATAGTGACCGGGCTTGCCGCAGTTAAAGCATTTTTTCTGCTCTTTGGTATTCTTGACTTTGGAAGTCTCGGGTGCACGTTCCTTGTTCTTTGAGCTTGATGTCCGAAGTCGGTTTGCTGGTGATGAGGACTTCTTCTTGAAGTACTGTTTGGTTATCAGTTTATCAACGAAAGCCAACCGCTTACCCAGCGCTTTGATATGTGGCTCGATTCTGAGTCTGATTGGTGTTCCAACTCTGAAGGGCTGGGAGGCCTGACGATCTTCTCTTTACTTGATCCTGAGCTCTGCTTCTTTGAGACTAGGGCAACTGTGTCTTCGATCTATTTTCCCTTCTGCTCCTTCTGAATCTCGCTTATATCTTCCTCGTGTTGTGCGAGATTGTCAAACATGGCATGGATATACAACTCCTTGAGGTCTTTATTCTGTCGGATTTGATTAGATATCTTCTTCCATTCAGAAGGCAAGGACGATAGAAATCGAATATGAGTTTCCATGTTGGTCTTTGGTTTCTATTTTCCTCATCTCATTGAGAAGTGTGAGGTATCTTTGATGGAGATCATGTAGGCTTTCCTCTGGTTTTGCTCTAAATGTTTCCTAAGCAATAAGAATGTTTGGGTTCTTGGCCTTGATGCCTACTTCTGTTTTTGCATCATTTTATGCAATTCATCCCACATTCCTTTAGCCAATGGGAGGCTGTCTATTTGTCTGTAGGTCGTCTGGGATACCTTGCATTAGTATATTCTTTGCTATCAGATCAGTTTTAGCTCGTATTCTTTCCTCATCTATTTATTCCCTAGGCTCTTTGAGTCGTCTAGTGGCCGGAATTGGAAGATTAGCTGCGTTGTCGCCGGGTACTGTGATCCAAAACTGAGCTGGTCCTTCCGCAAGTGAAGAGAAAAGGTTCTCTGTCTGATCCTTTAGCTCAATAAAATTCAATTGGCTGCGCGAGACAGTGTATTCACCGCATTTCAAGATAGGCGAATGGTTGTCGTTTCCAAGCGTATAAAGCGTCCATTTTTGAGTTGATTTGTTAGATGAAGTGTAAAATATGACTAAGAGGGGGGTGAGTTAGGCTAAAAATTATTCGCTTTTCTTATTTGAAAAATACTTTTCTTTAAAAAGATGTTTGCAGAGTGTGTTATTTCCCGGAAAACAGTAAGAGTATCAACGTTATTGTTGGGTTACCCGATGTCTCCCGGAGACGCCACGTCCCTGGGTACGGTAGGGAACAATAATTTTTCGGGTTCCCCGATTGCCCTCGTATCTCGGATCAGAATAGTAACACATAGACATGTAATAGGGCGGGTCAAACACGTAGAGAATTACCAGTTGAAGCGAGTGGCAGTTCCTCGTCCTTTTTCTTCAAGACTTCGTCGATGGTGGTGGATGGCACTAGATTCTCACTCCGATCTCGCAGTACACCACAGAATTAGTTCGCTAAAGATGGCTATAGAGAACCGAGCCGTCGCGTGGGAGAAAAGTGTGCGTTCGGTGTGTGTTTTGTGCCTTTAGTTGATTTCGAAAATCACTTCTTCTGTTCTCTTTGGAGCACGAAATTTAGCCTATTTAAAGGCTTGGATTTCGATTTCTAAGTCCTTTTTTTCCCAAATCTGACTCTCTTTTGAATTCAAAATCCAAACTTAATGAAACTTGCTATTATTAGAAAACTAACTTAAATACACAGTCAAACTAAGTATATTTAATTATGGTATAAAATTCGAAACTTAATCCTAGATTAATTTCGAAATTTAAATAAATTATATTCCAAATATTTTATTCCATATCTATTTATGTCAAGTATGCAAATTCCGAAAATACCCTCAAAGGCATATTTCAAAATTAGCTTAAGGTGAAATCCAATTTTATCTCAAGCCCATTAAGCATTTGGCCAAGTCCAAGTCTTAAAGTTAGTTTCATAAGAAGTCCAACTTCGATCCAATAAATGGCCCGATGCCCATTAAGGCGTGGCCCAACGGCGCAAGGCCCGTTAAGGCCCAAAACACTCTCTCTCCTTATCAGTACATGTTGATGATTCTTTTTAAGCTCGACTCTCTAGGTTCGACTCAATCGGCAAGGGAGGAATCCAAGTGTCCGGTAGTTTTTTTTTGGAGTAAGTTCCGTGTAATATATAAAGAATATGGTAAATGTAGAGATGAGTGAAGGTGTAACCCCTCACATGCAAACCAGTAACAGGCTACTGGCTGAAAACCAACAGATCAGAAATCAAATCAAAAAACCAAAAACACATCCAACAAGCTACCAAGCTACACGCCATAGCCGTCGTATAGCTACCCTCTGCAGGTCATACTTGGGAGAGGTCCCAAGTAGACGCATACAAACCATGTCGAGAACACCAGCAACCACCCTGTCTGGAGTCATGATAGCGCCCTCCTTCCAGCGCTTGTTGCGTGCCTGCCAAATATGATATACCAACGAAGCGAGGACGTGACGGTAAGCGACCTGAAGGAGGTGTTGGCCACGCCATCTCAATGCGGCCCACTGAATACCCTGTATCCAGTCCCTATACGGCCATGCCCACCTGATCTTCTGTATCAACATCCGAACACAGTCACGTGAAAAACAACAGTCAAAAAATAGATGTTGAACAGTCTCAAGGTGCAGCGTGTCACATAGAACACAAGCTGGAGTCCCAGCTCGAGCTCGATGTTCCAGCCACGGCTTATCTCTAGTCGATAAGCGATCCCGAATGGCTAACCACAATATAACCTCATCCGAGGGATCTTCAGAGGCCCCCCAAACAAATACGCCCAATGCACACTAGGCCGCCGTACACGTAGAGACTCCCTAATCAATCGTTTGTGGGTTGCCCGTTTGGTGATGCCTTCCAAATAATCAAATCACTCCGACTCGGATGGACCCGTGGAAGGTGAGGGCTAAAATCAAGAAACTCCACCGACGACCGTCCTGGCCAATTCCAGCCTTGCTGGTCAATGACCGAGCTAAGACGAGTCCCTACTGGCAGCCCCATCGCAAGAGGGTCCCTAGGGTAACGTTCCAACAAAGGGACAGCCCGCAGCCATGGGTCTTCCCATACTAACAATGACGAACCATCTCCAATAGAAAACTCAATAAAGGGTAGAATCACCTGCCTTAACTGCATCAGCTTCCTCCAACTACATGCAGTGTTAGCCGAAATGGTGATGGTCCAAAGAGAGCGCGCATTCAGTCGTGTGCTGTGTAGCCACTCCACACATATCGAGTCAGCAGGGCGACTGATCACTCCCATAGAAGCTGGACCTGCAGAGCCCTATTGTCATTAGTGATCGACCGAATCCCCAGCCCACCCTCATCAACTGGCAGACAGACGTCATCCCAAGCAACCTTAGCCGAGGCCCCTCCCCACAAAAAATCTGCGAAACCTGGATTCCAGAGCGCGAATGATGCCCTTTGGCAGCAAGAAGACCCCTGACCAATAGACGTGCAATGCCTGAAGGACCGACTTAATCAGCTGCACCCTACCCGCATAAGAGAGTGACTGATTCAGCCATGATCCCAGGCGCGCATCAACACGCTGCAACAGTGGTGCACAGTCACCAAGCGTCAGACGTGAAGCAACCAACGGGACCCCCAAGTATCGCACAGGTAGGCGACCTTCGCGAAATCCCAACATCGACAGTTGATGGCCCTTGATGCTCTCCGCCCTCCGTGAAAAGTAAACCTCACTCTTGTCTGTACCACAGTACCAGACCGTAACCCGATTCGTGCGAATTTCGACCCAGTCTTTATTCCAGACATCACTATTGGTAACAGTGCTATGTATAAACCCTTCAGTTGTGTTCCAATCGAATGAGAGCCATGGCTATTTCAAACTCACTAAATCTATGATAAAACGCAAAGGAGGCAAATTACCAAACCACCCTCCATGTCTCACATGAGTTAGTTCACTATACCTTGACCATAAATTTTGTAATTTCCCGTCGCCGTCCTCATATGACACTTATCTCGATTACTTGCGACACTGTGAATCCGTACTCGGCGGTCTAAGCCCGGCAATCACAAATTGTCATCAAGACTGCATCTGGCCCGCTGACCCATGAACAGCAAATTGGGTAGAGGGGAACCAGTGACAGTCGAGACTTTGAAGTCAACTCCGTCAAAGGCCCTTTCGGTCTAAGGTTCACGTAGACTACTATAGTGTTGTCGTCGGTCATTGACACTCCTTGAGTAATAAGCCATATTCGACCGTAGGACTCGTGAGTCAGTGTCCGTGAAAGGATTCAATCCCTTGAGTCGATTCATATCACAACTCAAGACCTCCGCTTCCAAGTGGGATATCGGCACACGATAGGTCATCGAAAAATAAGCCGTAATAGGTTATCCAGCACCCAACTGGAGCCTCACGCTTACGGACTTTTAATCTTCGAGGTTGAGTCCACTGGTGCCTTTGTGGCGACCCTACTTTTCTAATTAGGATTAGTGCCGGATTTCAGCAACGTAAGCCGCGGAAGGCCCGTCTAATTAAAACTTTTTCCTAAAATAATATATACTAATATAAAAATCCGTCTACATCGTTATCTCTGTACATGGGCCGAAGCCCCAAAATATCAAAAGAACGAAAAGTCCTAAAGCCGCTCCACAGGTCTTCATCCATGTACCGCACCGTCCTCAAAAGTCCGTGGAGCACCGCCACCAGCCGCCTCAGTCTCGACGCGTATCAGCGTCAGACTCAGTACCTACAACACGTAAACACTGAGCACTTTGCCCAGTAGGTGAATAAAATGCATGTATGCAAGTGTACACTCAACCCCAATCCCAATATCTCACAACATGATATAATGCACACTCTTCTTTTCCCACATTCCTATTTCACACAACACAGGGCCCTAGGTTAGGCTCGACACCTCCGCGCGCAATAGACTACTGGGAGGCCACCCCCAAGTCTCGCGGCGAGCTACATCGGTAGTGCACTGATCGATCACGTCAATGTCCTCCTACCAGGTCGTATATCTCCTGCACCAATCAAAAATCCCATCCGACGGTATGCACCTCGAATCGATCACGTCCGAGTAGACAGATCGATCACGTCTGTCTCCGCCAGGTGCCCAGTGAGCCCAACCTCGACTCCTCTAAGAGTCGCCAATCACAAACATCTCATTCTACCCAGTTCGTCAATATCTCATATCCTACCGTCACACCATGGTATAATCATCTCTCGCCCTAACGTGATGCACGTGCCATGCATATAAAAATATCATAAAACATGATTTATATAAAACGTACGTAAAACATATAAATCACATAAGTCACGTAAATCACATAATCACATGAAAACACATAATTGTGTTTACGTATTGTAGATGGATGATCCACCTTGTCCTCCTGATAAAATTAGTCACGAAGTCGGGTAAATTTCCTACGCTTCGATCCTCTGAATATTGAAAATATTTCCACATCAATAAATTTACTAAGTCATATAAGTTTCGAAAATGCTAAAATTACAAAACTTTAGAATTTATGAAAACCTAAAAATAATGAATTTCCTAAAAATAAATAAACCCTAAAATATTGAAAACCCTAAAAGTAGTAAAACCCTAAAATATTGAAAATTTATTAACTGAAATATCATGTCGAAATCTTTTCTAACTTGATGATGTCGAGATCTATATATATATATATAACTAATGTCGAGATCTTATCAACATAAATGTCGAAATCTAGTGATGTCGAATTCCTATAAATATCGAGATCTATCATCTCGAGATCCATTTGTTCTTATCGAAATCCTTTTTATTATCTATCTCGACATCTACCTATCTTTCTGTTATGCAATTCGACACATGATAGGTCTCGAAATCTTTCTTATCATATATGTCTCGAAATCTTCTGTTGGGAAGCAAATGTCGACAACTTTAATGATGTCGAAATCTTATAACATATATCTCGAAGTCGAAACTTTTTGGTAAAGCATCTCGACATCCATCTAAAATACCTGTCGGAATCTTTTTAATATTCATCTCGAAATCTATCTATTAACTATCTCGACATCTTTATACTATACAGTTCGAAATCTTTTTTTTTGGTAAATTTTCCGAAAATAAAAAACGAAAGAAGTACAGTGAAAAGGTGGACCAACCCACCCACAAACCAGTAACAGGCTACTGGTCAAACAAGCACAAACAACACAGCAAGCCAAAACCCACACAAACACCAAACAAGAAGAACAGCCCAACCCTCAACCAACATGCCACAGTCGCTTGATAGCCGCCACCTGGAAGGCAAACCGCGTGTGAACCGTGTCAAGTCGCGAACACGCCAAACCGAGAACCAACGAAATCACCTGCTGAGGAGATGAGGAGAAGTTCTCTTTCCAACGCCTATTCCGCTCCTTCCAGATGTGATAAACCAATGAGGCAACCAAGTGACGGAACATCACGTGAAGAAGATGGTGACCTCGCCATCTCCTAGCTGCCGAACGCACGCCCAAACTCCAAACACGAACCGGCCAGCTCCACTTTGTCCTATCTTCAAGCAACTGAACACATCTCAATGAGAATTCACATTCGAAGAAGAGATGATTAGTAGTCTCCGGGAAAAGGCCGCACAAAGCACACAGATTAGAACCCGCCCGTAACGCAATCCAAGGTTTATCCCGCGTGGAAAGCCGCTCACGAATAGCGAGCCAAAGGATGAACTCGAACCTTGGGACCCGCGCAGGTCCCCCAAACAGATCAGCCCAAGGCACATCCGGGCGACGGTACCTAATGGCATCGCGGGCCCTCGCCGTAGAGAATCGTCCATCAGCAGCGCCTTTCCATCGTAAAGAGTCCCTCTCCAAATGGAAAATCACAGGGAGCAAAGGTTCAATATCCAAGTATTCAACCGAGTACCTAGCAGGCCAGTTCCACCCGTCCGCATTAATGACCGCGGACAGTCTAGTGTCAATAGGAAGACCCATCGCCACCGGACCCCGAGGGAAGTGGTCCACGAGAGGGGAAGGGAGCAGCCACGGGTCTTTCCAAAGCCAAATCGAGTCACCATTACCCACCGTAAAGTCAACAAGAGGTCGAAAGACATCTCTAAGCTGAAGGACCTTCTTCCAGCTCCACGCATCGTTAGACGACGGAAGGACAGCCCAGAAGAATCGCTGGCGAAGTCTCGTATGGAGGAGCCACTTAACCCAAATCGAAGAGAGATCTCTATTCCCAATAAGCCACAGAAGGCGTAGCATCATGGCCTTATTATCAGCCGTGATCGATCGAATACCAAGGCCTCCTTCATTAACCGGCAGGCACACCTCCTCCCACGCGACTTTGGGGGAAGACCCAGCCCACAGAAAACGCCTAAATCTCGTCTCCAAAGCCCTGACCACACCCTTAGGCAGCAGGAACACGCTGGACCAGTACAAATGAATCGACCCAAGGACGGACCGGATAAGTTGGACCCTTCCCGCGTAGGAGAGGGACCGGTTCAACCAAGACCCAACCCGCTTATCCACCGCGTGAAGAAGAGGGGCACAATCCACCAGCTGGAGCCTCGAGTGAAGAAGAGGAACGCCCAGATAACGGACCGGAAGCTTACCCAGCTGAAATCCCATGATGGTCAGGAGGGAGTTCGAGATATTCTCAGCCCTCTTAGAAACAAACATCTCGCTCTTCCGGGGGTTGGGGCAGAGACCGGACAAAGAAGCAAAGGTATCCAGAGCATCCTTAAACACCTTGACCGAGCAAGGATCAGCATGGCAAAACAGCATAAGATCATCCGCAAACGTGAGCATTGCCAATCGCATCGACTCACACCGCCAGTGGAACTGAAATCTGCTATCAGCACGGATGCTCGAGTCAATAATACCATGGAGGACCTCCATGACAAGAGTAAAGAGGTAGGGGGACAGCGGATCTCCCTGTCGCAAGCCTCTCTTCCCCTCGAAGAAACCCACAGGAGCTCCATTGAGATTAATGGAGAAAGAAGTCGAGGTCACACAAGCAGCCACCCATCTGATAAAGAGAGGGGGAAACTTCATGGCCGACAGGACCGCCAACAAGAAGCTCCACTCAACCTTGTCGTAGGCCTTCGCCAAATCGACCTTGAAAGCCACGCGCGCCGGCTTGCTCCGATTCTGATAAGCAAGGCAGATTTCCTGGGCCATCAGAATGTTGTCAGAGATGCGCCTTCCAGGGACAAAGGCAGTCTGTGAGGGATGCACGAGATCAGCAAGGCAGGGACGCAGCCGGTTAGCGAGGATCTTCGAGATAACCTTGAAAATGACATTACAACAAGAGATAGGGCGGAAGTCCGACGCATTCCTAGCAGCCTCACCTTTCGGAATAAGAGTAATAAGGGTGCTGTTAAGGCCTTTCAGTAAGATGCCAGTGCTGAAGAAGTCCTGGACAGCAAAGGTAAGATCATCGCCAACAACCTCCCAAGCAGCTTTGAAGAAAGCTGCAGTGTAACCATCAGGCCCCGGGGCCTTCTCGCTGCCCATCGCGAAAATCACCGCCTTGATCTCAGCCCCCGTAACCGGACGAATCATATCAGCCCCCACGTCCGGATGAATGGAAGTAGTAACAAAGTTACGGAGATCATCCACACGAACCGGAGTGTCCCTACCCGACTTCCCAAGTAGCTCCTTATAGAATCGGATCAGTTCAGCCGCCACCTGCTGATCACCCTCAATAACCAGCCCATTATCGTCCTCCAACGAGAGAATACGATTACGTGCATGTTTCAGAGTCACCTTCTTGAAGAAGAAAGAGGTACATTGGTCCCCGTCCTTAAGCCAAGCAAGTTTGGCCCGCTGAGAGAGGGCAGACTGTTCAATCTCCACAGCCTTGGAGTATAAACACCTGCACGTAGACTCGAAGTCAAGGAAAAGGGGTTCCGAGGGGTATTTCTCAACGAAAGATTGACTCAGCTCAAGGAAGTGTTTGGCCTCAAGAACATTCCTAGCCAAGTCCCCCTTCATGCGTCTAAGATCGCGAATGTGTGGCATGAGCATCTTAAGTCGGCGAACAAAAGAGAACATCGGGAAGCCATCCGAATGATCCAGCCAACCTCTTCTCACCACGTCAATGAACCTAGGATCAGAAACCAGAAAGTTATCAAACTTGAAGCAAGGACGCCTCCCACTTCCCCGGGCAGCCGCAAGGATAAGAGGAGAGTGATCGGAAGTAGCGGGAAAATCGCAGTAGTAAGCCAAATCGGGGTGGGTAGCAAACCACGAGGGATTGCCAGCCATGCGATCAAGCCGCCGCCAGATACCAGCCTCCGCACGCTGCTGGTTGAACCAAGTGAAGAACCTCCCCGTCGAAGGTAAGGTAGTCAGGTCGGCATTGATCAAGCAATCCCTGAGCTCCGTCGCCTCCACAACAGACGGATTACCACCCTTCGCCTCGGAAATATCAGTAACGGCATTGAAATCCCCGAGGATCAGCCACGGATCGTTGGCCCTATTCTCCGAATCCGGATAATCTCATCCCAAAGATCAGCCCTCTCCTCTCGCCGATTCTTCCCATACACAAAGGAAATATAGCAGAGTTCCTGCGATGCAAGAGAATGAACCCTACAATGAACTGCTTGTATAGAGCAGCCCACAATGGTGACATGAACAAAACTGGGGTCCCAACCAACCCAAATCCTCGTTCCCGGCCCATCACCATAATCAAAAAACCATTGCCAAGAGTCCCTAATGCCTCCGGAGACAGCACTAGCGTTAATAGAAGAGACACGAGTTTCCAAAAGCCCGAAAAGTTTTAAATCAAACTTAGAGATAAGATCCATCACCGCCCTCCCATGGTCTCTCTTATTGAGACCCCTCACATTCCACGAGGCGAGCGCGATCATGATAAACCGTCCGGAAGGGCTGCTTTAGGACCCTCAGAAGCGCACTCATCATCAACATCAGACAAAGCATGGAAGGGGTTACTTGCGTTACCCCAGAAAAGTGCATTACGCTCCGCCTCAGCCCGGAGCTCATCATCACTAGTCTCATCACTAGTCTCAGCCGAGGGGCACAGAGGGTCAGTCCCACGAGAACTCGTAGTCGCCTCCTGTGTAGAAGCCACCGGATGAACCGTAGCCGCCTGGTGAGAACCAACGGAAATCTAGCCCCTCGGCCCAACCTGTCGCCAATCATCATCTCTAGGCCTAGGAACCCGAATCGCGTTACCCACGGTGGGCTGCCTCTCCCGCTTCTCATTAGGATGAGTGGCCTTAACCGCAGTAGTCTTCTTGGCCATCGGGCAAGAACCATCCGAATGGGTCCACGTATCACACCTCGTACACTTAGAAGGCTTCCATTCGTACTCCACAGTAACCGGAACCATCCCACGTGGACTCCCATCCTCAGAGGGCAGCCTAATATTAAACTTCTCAATAAACTCCGTCTTTAGGTCCTTAATGATACAGACCCGAGCATAGTCGATACGAGTAGCACTCATAGTAATGCCGTCGGCGAAAAGCGGCTGCCCAACGGCACTAGCTACGATGCCCAAGCCCGTGGGGGTCCAAAATTCATTGGGGATATTCCTAAGCTTGACCCACAACGGAACCTCCGTATGTTCCTTTCGCTCGAACGACATGCCGGGCCTCCAAGCTCCCAAGAAGAGGGGCTGCCCCTGCCATAACCAAGGACCTCCCTCGAGAGCCGCCGTCATCGACTTATCCGAGTCAAACCTGAAAATAAAAAAGCCGTTGATCGTGGCCTGAACCTCTTCCACACCCGCCCAAGATGATCGAACGAACTTCTCCACGAAGGGGAAATAAGGCCGCCGTCCAAGAAAATAACCCACCAAAGTGTGTTTCCATCTATCTAGCCCTTGCTTAGCAACCTCCCACGTAGGACAAACAACTGCCACCCCATCAACAACAGTGGGAGGAGTGAAACTAAGCGCCGTTCGCTGTTGTGGTCGAATACGTCTCCCCGTTAGGACTTGCGCAAAAGAGGAACCCACAGCTCCTCCATCACCATTCTTAGGGGGTAAAGAAGTATCCGAACCAGTCCTCGGGGCCATTCTTTGAGTACCCCCAGGCCCAACCGCTGAAGATAAATGCCCAGCCTTGTGCCCAGAAACAAACCGGGGCTGAGAGTTACGCCCAGAAACAGCCGTCCCGCCAGCATGAACAGGCGAGGAAGAAACCCTAGTTGGAACCTCACTCTCACTAGATGCACGATCTTTCCCCGATCCCGCAGCCGAGATATCAGTACCGGTCACCGAAGAAGAGAAGCCCTCACCGGTGTGTCTCGCTGCCGAGTTCAACCCAATCGCCCCATGAGCCAAAGCACCAACAGCGACTTGGGCACCCCGACCTGAACCAGGAAAGCTATCCGATTGTTGGGCTTATGGGCTTTATTTCTAAAATTTATTAATTGTGGCCCAATCTTATATTTGTAGTAGTATTTATTCAACTCTTTTGACTACTTTCTAAATCAACCCAAAATAATCCCAATTTAATTTCTTTGTTAACATTTCTAATTTACAAAGATCAAGTTACTAATTACATTTGAAATCCCGTTTTAAATTTTTACGGGTATTACAGCCTTCCTCTCTCGTACCCATCGAGAATAGTGACTCAACTCGACACATTTCGATTTGTTCATTTGTTGTTCATTTGTTGCTTTTTTTTGGAGTAAACATTTGTTGCTTTACCGGATGCTAAGTAAAGAACTCTTATATCCAATGAACGAACAACGCCTTTCATTAAACACACGAAAATATCTTATTACACAAAAGGTGATAAGTAATATAATGCGCTATACAATCTAATCCTCGTATAGCATTCGAGGGCATATTCCTAACAGTTATCTCCCTAACCCTGTTTCACAAAATATCACGTTATTTTCTGAAAGCATTTCAACGGTATTACCAAGTTATTTGCAGGCGTTCCGGGTTTGTCTCACAGAAAAGTAAATAGCAGAAAGTGAGACAGGATTCTTATACATGTTATATCCCCAACTGGGGTTTAATCCTGTCCTTGGGGTGTGATCTCCCCAAGAGTTCCAATCAATCACATAGTTACCGGTTAGGGTTACAAAATGATCGACCCTTACACAACCGAAGCACTTTGGAAACTAGACCTCCACCTAGGTTGTCGCACGCCGAGTTTCATTCCATGTCGTTTACCTAGGAAACCAATTCCCCGACTGGACACAACTCGCTACCGAAGGGCCACCGAATCCACCAAATTCGTACCTCCACGTGCAAAAGATTCCAACCGTGCTCCTTTGTGCGATCAACACGTCCGAAGACAAAACACGTCCGAAGACAGGGTTTTTAGCGTAGGGTGTTGCTAAAGATCGGTCAAAGGGTACAGATTAAAAAATGTAAGCTCAACACAAACTACGAACTTTTCGCAAATTAAAGCTCAAAACAGTCTAAGGAATTCGATGGCTTGTGTGTTCGCTTCGTACCCTTCAACGTGAAGTGTTTATCTTCTATATAGACCCACGAATATATTCTACATTTCACAAGGAAAGTTAAGCACAGAATATGCAAGAGGAAGCTCAATAATCACGTGCATTAACTCAATGAATCATGCCAAGAACAAACCATAAGCTCAACGGTCATGCATGAATTCTTACAAAAAATACCACAGTCTTACTTTCCTTCCGTGGTAATCTCATCCGTTGTCACCACATTTCATATATAGTTCCACTCAGCATGTTATCAATAGTAAGCTCAATCAACTGATTTCTTTCCTAAAATATGATAGCTAAGTCGCATAAGGAAAGATTTATCTACTAAGTATAAGGTAAAGACAGACTTTCAAATCAATTAATCACTCTCCAAAATATAAATCCTAAATCGCATAAGGAAATGTAGATATCATTGATTCACTGATTTAAAAGTCAAATAATATTGCACTCAACGGATATCTCATAATATTCTTTCCTAAAATAGATCAATCACATGTAAGCACTCGATCAGACTATCTTTTCCATAAATAGCACAGTCATATCCAGGTGATCACAGTGATATTCTTTCCTAAAATAATTCAATCACGTGTACAGCTCACATATCACTTAGCAGAATACATTTTCTATATATAGCACACAATGAGATTCCATTGAAACGAAAACGTTCATATCCAAGTGATCACAGCAATATTCCAGTTAAGCACAAGATCACATATACTCGATTTTCTTAACGATTTAAATCACATTGAAGCACTTAATCGAATATTTTCACATACTTAAACATAATAAATTATACATATCGAGTTTTCAAAATTGTACCCCCATAATAATAATTACATGGAATAATCAAAACTCTCATAATCATTGGATCAAAAAGGTCTACAATCTCCACCATTTTTATGATGACAAGTAATTAATGCCTAACTTAAGCAAATGAGTACATTCGATATGAAACCCATTCAAGCACGTACCATGTTTAAGTAATGAGGCATGTGACATATGATCAGAGCAAATAAATTTATCAAATTTTAAAGCATGCCCCCTGCCTAATTGCTAATCTTCCTGTGTAAAGCACAACAGCAAAAATATTTTGCAATTACCAGGTCATATCATACGAATTGTCACAAGTTACCATGAAATGTCGCAAATTCTCAGATCATATCAGTTTGCTCCCCCTGCCTATGTGCGGAATTCCTTAATCCTTAACAAATCACAAACTCAAGCATAGAGAGATAAAGACATAAGCATATAAAAGCAATCCGATAGTATTAATCGCATTCCAAGATACCTAAGGGCCAAAAAAGTGAACTAGCCGACACCAAACCAAAACACCCAAAACACGGCATTAATTGCCCAAAATTCTCCTCCTTTAGCATCAAAAAGGATGGATCCAAAACACCACTAACTTACCAAAAATGTGCAACTTACCACGACCTACTAATGCAAAAACCAGCAAAATAAGAGAACTTAGTATTAAGCGCATACGGGAACTAGGCATATTAAGCTAGGAGATCACTGGTGATCGATTTTATAAGGGCTGGAATTGCTATCAGATGAGGCAGATGAGGATTCGGCGATATTCAGAGTCGTGCAGATCTTCTTTATATACTTTTTAGCCCTATTAGAGTGCGTGAGATCTCATCGAACTTCTTCCTGTTATCATCCTTGATGGCCTTGATACTGCGTTTCAAATCAATTATGGTTCCCTTATCGATTAGACGTGAGGCAGATAAGAAAAAGATTTCAATATTGGAAATTTCGAAGATCATTTGTGGAAAAGGAAAATGCCCTTTAGATGGAATTTGCTGAAGGTAAGAGGATATCTCGCGGAAATTTAGGAAGGAAATAAGGACTTAAGATCAGAGTTCAAAACTAAAAAGGAATTTTTGGTTAGATTTTGACATAAATCTCGAAGAGAATATATTTAGAGAAAAAAAATAATCTTCCCATGAGTGAAAGAAATAGGATAGATAAAGGAAGTAATATCAAGAAAGAATACTAATAGAATAAAAGGCTAAAGTCAAGGAGATCCTAAAGTTTAAGATCAAAGAAATACTTAGGGCTAACTTATCTGGTCACCTTTTATATTTGAGCTCAATAATTCCTAGTCGGTCAAGAATATCACAAAATCTACTCTCAATAAGGGGCATCGTGAAGATATCAGCCAGCTGATCAATAGTTCTTACGAAGTTTACGCTGATATTCCCTTTCTGTACATGATGTCGAATAAAATGATGTTTCACCTCTATATGCTTAGTTCGAGAGTGGTGTACGGGATTCTTAGTGATACTAATGGCACTAGTACTATCACAGAAAATAGGAATTTGGTCGTACCTTAAACCGTAATAACTCAAGGTCTGTTTCATCCAAAGGATTTGCTGAGAACAACTTCCTAAGGCCATATATTCTACTTCGGTTTTGGACAGGACGGCGACATTTTGTTTCCGACTGGACCAAGTTACAAGGGAATTCCCTAGTAATTGGCAAGTACCACTAGTGCTTTTCCTATCTTCTCTAGAACCGGCATAATCAGCTTCCGATGAATTCCTTGGAATTTGGAAACCAGATTCCAAAATTGATTGTTCCTTTCAAATATCTAACTATCCGCTTGACTGCTGTTAAGTGTGATTCCCTAGGACTCGATTGATATCTAGAACATAGACCAGTAGCAAACATAATATTGGGTCTGCTTGCCGTGAGGTAGAGCGAACTTCCGATCATACCTCTATATTTAGTTTGGTCAAAGGGTGTACCTTGGCCATCACTGTCAATTTTGGCGGTCTGATGCATAGGCGTGGGAAGTACCTTGGAATCAACCATTCCGAATTTTTCAAGTAGTTCCTTCGTGTACTTCGTTTGAGATATGAATGTTCCCGTGTCCAATTGTTTGATTTGCTATCCAAGGAAGTACGTGAGTTCTCCCATTAGGCTCATCTGAAATTCCTGTTGCATAGACTTAGAAAAATTCTCGCAAAGAGTGATGTCAGTGCTGCCAAATATGATATCATCAACATATATCTGCACAAGTAGTATGAGATTCCCTTCGCATCTTATAAACAGAGTGTTATCTATTGTTCCTGTTATAAAGCCCATGTCTAATAAAAATCTGCTCAATCTTTCATACCATGCCCTAGGGGCATGTTTTAAACCATATAAAGCTTTGTTTAATCTGAAGACGTGATTCGAAAATTCTTCTTTTTCAAAACCGGGAGGTTGCTCGACATAAACTTCCTCATTTATAAAACCATTTAAAAATACACTTTTCACGTCCATTTGAAAATGTTGAATCTTTTAAAAGATGCATATGCAAGTAAAATGCGTATTGACTCAAGCCTAGCCACGGGTGCAAAGGTTTCTTGAAAATCTATACCTTCTTCTTGGGAATAACCTTTGGCAACTAACCTGGCCTTACTTTTGTGTCATGTTACCGTTTTCGCCTAGTTTGTTGCGAAACACCCACTTCGTGCCTCTGATGGACTTGTCGTTAGGTCTTTCCACAAGAGTCCACATGTTAGGTCCTAATTAATCAACTCTGAGATCCTAGGCATGAATTCTAAGGCAATCGATTAGAATTGTAAATATTGAGATTTCGATCGGAAACCTTCGTTGAGAGCTCTTGAGAGAATTTCACTTAGAGTGAGAAGATTTCGTGTGTTTCTCTCTCTAGAAATTGAATTGCAAGCCTTTCGAATCAATTTTTAAAATCTTCTCTCTAATTAGCTCATGTTTACAATGCTATTTATACCAAACATACTTGGCATAAATATCCTAAACAAAGGACAAATATATGAAACGCCCCAAATTACAAGGACAACTAATAAATCATAGCACAATTACAAGTGATATTCTCTCCCCCTTTGTGCTTGATTTCTCTTCTGCATTGTCTGCTCTCGTCGGGCGTAGTACGACCTGCGCAAGCCCAGCACATACTCGTAGTTCCTGAGAGTATTCCTCAGCTCCAGTCGCTCTTGGATTTCATCTAGAAGTTCCATCAGGAGCGGTTGTTCTCCCACGAACCGATGGATCCTCAGCATCATCTCTCGGTTGATTACTTCCAACCTCTTCTCTATATTCTTCCTGATGACCTTGAGTGTCCCATCACAGAACTTGTTGATTTCAGTCTTCAGCATCAACCTATTCTTCTTAGTGATTGGATTGTGGTAGGTGATGCCTAGGACTGAGCTGATGTGCACGTGATTGTTGGGAAGCCCTTCGATCGCAGGTCCTTTGTTGAGCGGAGCAGTCATGTTGACCTTCTTCATGTTGCTCTCCAGAGCCATCTGAAGGTCGTGTGCGGCGAAGTATGTAACGACCCATACTTTTCTAATTAAGATTAGTGGCGGATTTCCGCAACGTAAGCCGCGGAAGGCCCGTCTAGTTAAAACTTTTTCCTAAATAGTATATACTAATAAAAAAATTCGTCTACATCGTTATCTCTGTACACGGGCCGAAGCCCCAAAAATATCAAAAGAACCAAAAGTCCTAAAACCGCTCCACAGGTCTTCATCCATGTACCGCACCGCCCTCAAAAGTCCGTGGAGCACCGCCACCAGCCGCCTCAGTCTCGACGCGTATCAGCGTCAGACTCAGTACCTACAACACGTAAACACTAAGCAATTCGCCCAGTAGGTGAATAAAATGCATGTATGCAAGTGTGCGCTCAATCCCAATCCCAATATCTCACATGCCATGCACACTCTTTTCTTTTCGCACATTCCTATCTCACATCACAATATGGGGCCCATGGTTAGGCTCACGCGCGCAATAAATATCATGGGTGGTCACGTGATTCCACCCGTAATCAGCGGTAAGCTACGCCGGTAGTGCACTGATCGATCACGTCAATGGCCACCTACCAGGTCGTCTCTTCCACAATAAATCATGGGCGATAAAGCCCGTATCCATATATATATAATCATCTGGCGTTTTGCACCTCGAACCGACCACATCCGAGTAGACAGATCGATCACGTCTGTCTCGGCCAGGTAATCTGTGAGCCTAACAAGTCGTCACAATAATTTCAATCTACCATACTTAACAATACCTCGAACCATCACCGTCTCAATACGGTGGAAACCATCTCTCGCCCTCACGTGATATGCACGTGCCATGCATATATTCATGATATACATAAAAACATGGTTCGCATGAAATGTCCGTAAAATACGTAAAACACGTAAACCACGAAAATCACCGAATCACATAAAAGCACATAAAATCATATTTGTGTTTACGCATTGTAGATGGATGATCCACCTACCTGTCCCCCCGTTATCGCTAAATAAGAGGTCTGATGGAATCCCTATAAGTCGATCCTCTGAATAAATAAATATTATCATATCAGTATATTTGCTAAACTGTATAAGTTTTTAAGTTCCCAATCCCTAATTATAGAAAACCCTAAAATTTATGAAAACCTAAAAAAATAATGATATTCCTAAAATAAATAAACCCTAAAATATTGAAAACCCTAGAATATAGTAAAACCCTAAAATATCGAAAATTTATTAACGAAAACAAAATGTCGAAATCATCTAATAAAATGTCGAGATTAATTTCTATAAAATGTCGAAGCTTTATAACTTCGAATTTTTACCAATACAAATGTCGAGTCCCTTAAACAATATGGAGACCTATTAATAATGTCGAGACCTTGATTAAAAATGAAATGTCGAGTTTTAGCATAGTAGAAAATGTCGAGCTCCCTATGTGTTTATCGACATCTTATTAAACAACTAATATCGAGACCTATATTAATGATATCGATGCCTATATAGCTTATCAAAATGTCGAGGTCTGTGTAGCTCGAAATCTATTTAACATAAACTTATTGAATCTCGACATCTTCCCAGCATTATCATGTATTTTTATTAAATGTCGAGTTCATTAACAATGGCATCGAAATATTTTGTTGGAAAATAAATGTCGAACTCATTACACAATGTCGAGATCTCATTATTGTTAACGCACTCTCGAAGTCTTCCTATAGTATATATATATATATTTATATATATATATATATATATCGACATCTGATGTGAACCTCGATTGGGAGCACGAGTTTCACCTAGAAAAAGACCGTGCCTTGAATGGCAAAGGATGCAACTATATGTTTCTAACTAATCCTCAAGCGAACCCAACAATAGGTATATTAAACCTATCACCTTTGGATCACACACGAAGAAGTGTCCCGGATACCCCACCCCGTATGACCTAACGAACCCAACAACAATAGGTATATTAAACCTATCACCTTTGAATCACGAAGGCGCCACAACTAAGTGGAACGAGTTTAGTTGATAAGCCGGAAAGTATTTGCACGTAAATTGCAAAGACTCGAACTAGCACTCGGAGAGCTAGGGAAAAGGAAAACCTTACAAGTTCAAAATGATAATTCTTACTTAAAATTCGTCCATACATAGCTTATTAATAGAAGGAACTAGGCTAAAAGCATTAAATAAACTACTTTGACTAAAAATGAAGACTTAATGCAATGTATGACTTCAAGGTGACTTTTGATGACTTTTGATGACTTCAAGATGAACTTTTGAATGACTCTTTGGTTTCTTTCATGCATGCCACGAATTTGCCATCCCAACTTGACTTGGACCACTTTTATTGAACTTGAGATGGGACTTGAAAGGTCATGGACGAGTTTGACTTTTCTTGACTTTCATTGGACCTTCTTTTCAGCTCCTTCTTGGGTCAATTAGTTGGGCCTTGTTACTTCCAAAAGGTTGATAGATTTGGGCCTGTATTTATGAGAATTAGCCTCATTATCTTGGGCTTCCATAAAGAGTTTGCTCAAGGCCTCATTCATCTTCTTCTTCCTTAATCTAGTCAACGGGCCGGCCATTCCTTCGAGCGCGTTCGGTGGACTAATGTTTCGGAGGGTTTCTCTTTGTCTCATGTTGTCTTTCGAGCTTGCGCCCTGGATTGTATCATCTCCCCCTTCTTGAAAATGATTCCTCCTCGAATCAGCTTGACCTACATCAAATTCAAAAGGAGTCAGGTCAGTCACATTAAAGGAAGCACTTACCCCATAGTCTCCGGGAAGATCTAGCTTGTAGGCGTTATCGTTAATTCGTGCTATGATTTGAAAAGGCCCATCGCCGCGAGGATGTAGCTTGGTTCGTCGAGATGCGGGAAACCTCTCCTTGCGCATATGCACCCAAACCCAATCACCGGGTTCAAATACCATCTTCTTTCGGCCTTTGTTCGCCTGCTTTGCATATTGCATAGTGCGCCTCTCAATGTTGGCTCGTGCTTGTTCGTGAAGTTTCTTTACCGTTTCTGCCCTCTTTTCTCCATCTAAACTGAACTTTTCGTTAGTAGGCAAAGGGGAAAGATCTAAGGGAGTCAAGGGATTGAAGCCATATACGAGCTCAAAAGGAGAAAACTTCGTCGATGTATGTACTGTACGATTATAAGCAAATTCAGCAATAGGTAAACACTCTTCCCCAACCTTTCAAGTTTTTATTGATAATTGCCCGAAGTACAGCTCGCAAAGTGAGGTTTGTTACCTCGGTTTGTCCGTCCGTTTGCGGGTGACTTGTAGTCGAGAACAATAGTTTCGTTCCCAACTTACCCCAAAGTGTTTTCTAGAAGTAGCTTAGAAACTTAACGTCCCTGTCCGATACGATTGACTTTGGAACACCATGAAGGGGCACAATTTCCTTGAAAAACAAGTCTGAAATCTGTTTTGGCATCGTTAGTCTTTTTACAAGCAATAAAATGTGCCATTTTTGAAAACCGATCAACAACTACAAGAACAGAATCCATTCCTCGTGGCGAACGGGGTAATCCAAGGATGATATCCATAGAAATATCGGTCCATGGAGAAAAAGGAATAGGAAGTGGAGTATACAAACCGTGGGGACGGGATGTAGACTTAGCACGCTTGCAATCGATACACCGGTCACATATCCTTTCAACATCTTTTTTCATGTTAGGCCAAAAAAAATGCTCACGCAGCCAACACTGAGGTGCTTGGGGGTAATGAGGGAGAGGTCGTGGGTTCGAACCCTCCCATCAACATTTCCTCAAGCCTGTCCCACATGGGCCCACACATGTGCGTTTGAACCGGTCGGCCTGTTTAGCAGGTAGTGGGTCGGCCCTCGGGGTTTACCTGGCCCGCCAGGGTTCCCCGGGTCTAAAAAAAAAAAAAAAAAAAAAAAAAAAAAAATGCTCACGCAATATATCAATAGTTTTCAAGATACCAAAATGACCCATTAAACCTCCGCCATGAGCCTCACGAATTAAAAGTTCTCTTAGCGAGCATGAAGGAATGCACATTTTATTTTCTTTAAACAAAAAACCTTCATGTCGATAAAACTTGTTGAAAGCTCCCTTCTCACATGCTTTAAAAACATTGGCAAAATCAAGATCAGATTCATAAGTCTTTAATAAATTCAAAGCCCATGATTTCCGCCTTAAAGTAGTAATCAAAGAGTACCTTCGTGAGAGTGCGTCGGCAACAACATTTTCTTTACCTTTCTTGTATTGAACGACGTATGGGAATGCCTCAATAAATGAAATCCACTTGGCGTGCCTCTTGTGGAGATTTTTCTGCCCCTTTAGATACTTTATCGATTCATGATCGGTATGAATCACGAACTCCTTCGGCAAGAGATAATGCTGCCACGTCTCCAACGCCCTCACAACAGCATACAACTCTTTATCGTACGTTGGGTAATTCGAAGTAGCGCCGTTAAGCTTCTCACTAAAGTAGGCGATTGGTCTGCCTCCTTGAAGTAACACTGCACCAATACCTACACCTGAAGCATCACATTCAATCTCAAAGGTTTTAGAAAAATCAGGCAAGGCTAAGATAGGGGCATGAGTTAAGTCATGCTTAAGTTCCTCGAAGGCTTTTTGCTGAGAGTCGCCCCATTCAAATTTGACGTTCTTCTTTACCAACTCGTTAGGCGGGGCTGCCTTCGTAGAAAAATTCTTAACAAATCGGCGGTAGAAACTTGCAAGCCCATGGAAAGATCTTATCTCGGACACATTGGTAGGTGTCGGCCACTCGTGAATAGCCTTTACCTTTGTCTCGTCAACACGTAAACCCTTAGCACTTACAACATAGCCAAGAAAAATAATTTCTTCCATGCAAAACATGCACTTTTTAGCATTAGCATATAGTTTTTCTTTTCTAAGGGTGGTAAGCACGAGTTTAATATGCTCATTATGATCTACCATGCTTTTACTATAAACCATAATGTCATCAAAGTAAACAACAACAAATTTACCAATAAAATGTCGTAGCACATGGTTCATAAGTCGCATAAAAGTACTAGGGGCGTTCGTTAGACCAAATGGCATAACTAACCACTCATAGAGGCCAAATTTTGTTTTAAAAGCCGTTTTCCACTCGTCGCCTTCTTTCATTCTAATTTGATGATAACCAGATTTCAAGTCAATTTTTGAAAACACGCGAGCACCATAAAGCTCATCAAGCATATCATCTAGCCTAGGAATCGGGTGACGATACTTAATTGTAATTTTATTAACAGCTCGAGAATCTATGCACATACGCCATGTACCATCTTTCTTTGGGACGCGGGACAGCGCATGGACTAAGGGACTCGCGGATTAACCCCCTTCGAAAGCAACTCGTCAACTTGTTTTTTGTAATTCTTTTGTCTCCTCCGGATTTGCACGATAGGCGGGTCGGTTCGGTATGGCTGATCCGGGCAGGAATTCAATCTCGTGCTCGATCCCCCTAATCGGCGGTAGCTCGCATGGCATTTCATCGGGCAAAACATCTGCAAAATCTTTCAAAACATCCACGATTTCCAAAGGTATGGAATTCGGAAGATCGTTAGAGATAGTATCGCTCAGTAAGAGAAGGTAAATTGGCTTGTGAGAAGCCATGGCCCGATCAACATCTCTCACGCTAGCGAAGAAAGCGCCTTTTTTCTCACTTGCTTTCGGCTCTTTTCTCATATTTTTTTCTTTTTCTTTTCCCTCATTTTTTCCTCCCTCACTCGCTTTTTCCTCCTCTCTACTCTCATGTTTTCTTTTTTCGCTCATCTTGACCTGCTCTTTGTAAACTTGTTGCGGTGTCAATGGAACAAGCGTGTATGTCTTATTCTGGTGGACGATCTTGTATTTATTCGTCTTCCCCTTGTGTTCAGCGTCACGATCAAACTCCCAAGGACGTCCAAGCAATATATGACCAGCACTCATCGGCACAACATCGCACAAAACCTCATCTTCGTACTTGCCGATCGAGAACTTCACTAGAGCTTGTCGATTGACCCTTATCTCACCACTATCGTTCAACCACCGTAACCGATATGGAGACGGATGTTTGATCAAGGGTAACCCAAGCTTCTCTACAAGGTATGAACTAACACAATTAGTGCAACTTCCGCCATCAATTATCATCATGCATACCTTTTCTTGGACCTTGCATCGGGTGTGGAAGATGTTATGTCTTTGTGAGTCGTCTTCTTTTACTTGTACGTTCAACGCCCTCATGGTAACAAGAAGCTCGTCACAACTTGATTCGTGTTGTTCGCCTTCATCTTCATGTTCTTGTTCCGCATCGCTATCACACTCACTTACGTACGTACCATCATCGAGCATGACCATGGTTTTCGTGTTCGGACATTGTGATGCGATGTGGCCCTTTCCTAAACATTAAAACATGTCACACGAGAAGAAGTACCCTTACTTGATTCACCTTTCGAGAAGTTCTTCGGATCGTTCTTCTTTGGTTCTGATTTCTTCTCGACTTCACCATCTCGCTTCGGGTGACTAGGGTTTTTCCACGGGGTCGGCTTAGAAGCTCGGTTGTCTTTCCTCTTTAGTTGGCTCTCTACCTTCTCAGCCATGTGTAGCATCTCCTCCATGTCAAGATAGTGCTGCAACTCAACGATGTCGGCAATCTCTCGCCTCAACCCTCGTAAGAACCGAGCCATGGTAGCTTCCGGATCTTCCTCGACATTAGCTCTTGTCATTGCCGTATCTAACTCTTGGTAATATTCCTCGACACTCCTCGATCCTTGCACCATGCTTTGAAGCTTGTTGTACAGCTCACGATAGTAATGAGGGGAAACAAATCGCTTCCTCAAAATCGCTTTCATCTCGGTCCACGTTCTGATTGGTCGTTCGCGATTTCTTCGCCTTGTCGCCACTAGTTTGTCCCACCATGCTAATGCGTAGTTCTGGAATTCAAGTGATGCGAGCTGAACCTTCTTCTCTTCGGAGTAATTGTGGAGCGAGAATACTTTCTCGACCTTGGCCTCCCACTCAATATAGGCTTCGGGATCGCTTTTCCCTTGAAAACTTGGAATACTCATTTTGATACCTCTTAGATCATCGTCGTTTCCTCCTCTCCGTTCTCTCCGCCGGTTATCTCGTGAGACGTCGGACCGATCCCCATCCTCATCTTCGTCAGAAGTATTATGTCGTCGATTGCGGTTGAAATTCGTTTCTAGCTGGTCCATCCGGTCCAACATGGTTTCCATTATGCGGTTAAATTGAGCCTCTATAGTATCCGCCAATGCTCGTTGAAATAAATTCGGGAGTTCTTGGCGATTTTCGTCATCGGCCATGGTATTTCTCCGTTGGTTGAAGGCTTATGTGAAAGGTAGGATCACTCACACTCTTTTTTTTTTCTTCCTTATCCGTGAACCCCCCGAGACTCGTTCTAACCTCGCAAAAACGTAGACAAAATACCCACTCAACTTGACAACTAATATTACGAAGGACACCAACCGAGGCGTAAGAAGACTCAAGAATAAAAACCCTCTCTCCTTTTTTTTTTCGAGCTTTCCTTTTTTTTTCGAGCTTTCCTTTTTTTTTGCACACTTTTTTTTTCGATTTTTTTTTCTGTTTTTTTTTCGTATTTTTTTTTGGATAAACAACCCTCAAGGCAACTAGCTCTGATACCAAACTGATGTGAACCTCGATTGGGAGCACGAGTTTCACCTAGAAAAAGACCGTGCCTTGAATGGCGAAGGATGCAACTATATGTTTCTAACTAATCCTCAAGCGAACCCAACAACAATAGGTATATTAAACCTATAACCTTTGGATCACACACGAAGAAGTGTCCCGGATACCCCACCCCGTATGACCTAACGAGCCCAACAACAATAGGTATATTAAACCTATCACCTTTGAATCACGAAGGCTATATGAAAATGGTTTTGGCGCCACAACTAAGTGGAACGAGTTTAGTTGATAAGCCGGAAAGTATTTGCACGTAAATTGCAAAGACTCGAACTAGCACTCGGAGAGCTAGGGAAAAGGAAAACCTTACAAGTTCAAAATGATAATTCTTACTTAAAATTCGTCCATACATAGCTTATTAATAGAAGGAACTAGGCTAAAAGCATTAAATAAACTACTTTGACTGAAAATGAAGACTTAATGCAATGTATGACTTCAAGGTGACTTTTGATGACTTTTGATGACTTCAAGATGAACTTTTTCTTTTTTTTTTGGAGTAAGTTCCGTGTATATATAAAGGGGGTAAATGTACAGATGAGTGAGGGTGTGACTCCTGACGTGCAAACCAGTAACAGACTACTGGCATAGACCAACAAACGAAAGCTAAAACATCCAACTCACTACCAAGCTACTCGCCAGAGACGTCGAATGGCTGCTCTCTGTAGATCGAACTTGGGCGATGTCCCAGTAAGCCGCATACAAACCATATCGAGGACAACAGCAACCAGCCTATCTGGAGTCGTGATAGCCCCCTCCTTCCAGCGCTTGTTGCGTGCCTGCCAAATGTGATATACCAACGAAGCAAGGACGTGACGGTAGGCGAACTGTAGGAGATGATGGCCACGCCATCGCAATGCAGCCCACCGTATACCCTGCCCCCAGTCCCCACACGGCCATCCCCACCTGATCTTCTGCCTCAGCATCCGAACACAGTCGCGTGAGAATCGACAATCAAAAAATAAATGTTGCACAGTCTCAGCATGCAACGCGTCACAGAGAACACAAGCAGGGGTTCCAGCGCGCTGTGCCACCCAGGCCTTATCTCTAGTCGATAAACGATCACGGATGGCAAACCACAGTATGACCTCATGTCGAGGGATCTTCAAAGGCCCCCCAAACAAAGACGCCCAAGGTACAATAGGCCTTCGTACGCGTAAGGACTCCCTAATCAGTCGTGTCGTCGGCCGGCCATCTGGCGCTCCCTTCCAACAAATAGCATCGGTCCGATTAGGCTGAACCCGTGGAAGGTGCGGACTAAAATCCAAATACTCCACCGCCGACTGTCCTGGCCAATTCCAGCCTTGGTGGTCGATGACAGAGCTTAGGCGGGTCCCTGCTGGCAGCCCCATCGCCAGTGGGCCTCTAGGATAGCTCTCCAATAATGGGACAGCCCGTAGCCATGGGTCTTCCCATAATAACAACGACGAACCATTCCCAATAGAAAAATCAACGAAGGGTAGAATCACCTGCCTTAACTGCATCAGCTTCCTCCAGCTCCATGCAGTGTTAGCCGAGATGGTGATGGTCCAAAGCGATCGCGTATGCAGTCGTGTGCTGTTCAACCACTCCACCCAGATCGAGTCAGCAGGCCGGCTGATCACCCTCCATAGAACTGTACCAGAAGAGCCCTATTGTCATTAGCGATCGAGCGAATTCCCAACCCGCCCTCATTAACTGGCAGACAAACATCATCCCAAGCTACCTTGGCCGAGGCACCACCCCACAAGAATCGGCGAAATCGTGCTTCCAAGGCACGGATGATTCCCTTGGGCAGCAAGAAGACCCCAGACCAATAGACGTGTAAAGCCTGAAGGACAGATTTAGTGAGCTGCACCCTACCCGCATAAGATAGTGACTGATTCAGCCACGATCCTAGACGAGAATCCACCCGCTGCAACAGTGGTGCACAGTCACTGAGAGTCAGGCGTGAAGCAATCAGTGGGACTCCCAAGTAACGCACTGGCAGGCGGCCTGTGCAAAATCCCGTCATAGACAGTAGCTGGGCCTTGATGCCCTCCGCCCTCCGTGAAATGTAAACCTCACTCTTGTCCGGATTAGGGTGTAACCCAGACAGCTCAGAGAATGTCATCAGAGCCTCCTTCAGCACCCCTACAGAGATAGGATCTGCATGGCAGAAAAGGAGGAGATCATCCGCGAAGGCCAACATGGGGAGCGAAGTGGTCTCACAACGCCAGTGATAGCGAAAGCGCGGTTCCGCCTGTATATGACACTCCACAAGACCATGGAGCACCTCCATGACGAGGGTGAAGAGGTATGGTGAAATGGGGTCCCCTTGGCGCACGATATGGGACGGAAGTCTTTCGATCGACGTGGCGACTCACACTTAGGTATGAGCGTGATAAGCGTACTATTAAGCCCCTTAAGTAGGCGGCCCGTAGCGAAGAAATCCTTATTCGCTCGTATCACATCAGGGCCGACCGTCCCCCAAGCCACTTTGAAGAAAGCGGCTGCATACCCATCAGGCCCCGGCGCCTTCTCATCCCCCATAGAGAATAGCGCATGTTTCACCTCAAGGTCTTCAACTGGGCGGACCATGTCTAAGGACGTAGCTGGGGAGAGCTTACGCGTGATAGCCCCCTGTACCTCGGCCATGTCCACCGGTGACGCTCGTGCGGATGTGCCAAGTAATTCCTGATAAAACCCCAGCAACTCCCCTTCCACCTCTTCTGGCGTATTAAGTAGGTCTCCAGTTGGGCCTTCCAATGAGATGATTCGATTAGTCGCTCGACGAACCGCCACCTTCCTGAAGAAGTAAGATGAGCATTGATCGCCATCCTTGAGCCAAGCAAGCTTGGCCCTTTGGGATAACGCCGTATGCTCTACATCGACAGCCCTAGCGTAGAGAAACCGACAATGCCGTTCAAGATCATGAAACATAATCTCTAGGGGATATTTCGCTGCGAATTCCTGTGCAATCCCCAAGAAGCGTAATGCGTCCGCAACATTTGCAGCAAGGTCTCCCTTTACACATCGCATGTGCATGAAAATAGGTTTCAACAACTTGAGCCGCTGGACCAACACATACATAGGAAACCCCGCCATGGGGATACTCCAAACACGCTGAACATGTTCCAAAAAGCCCTCCTCCTTAGTAAGAAAGTTCTCAAAACAAAAACTCACACCGCGTGGTCTCGGCGCTGACACCCCTAATGACAGTGGCGAATGATCCGATGTGAAAGGGAGTTCACACCGATAAAACGTATCTGGCCAGCGAGCAAACCACTGTGGGTTGCCGAGTATGCGATCCAACTTCCTCCAGATGCCTGCCAGAGCCCGTTGCTGATGATGGTCCGGCTACTCGCATTTGGGTGGGCTGGGATACCTCTTTGCTTCACGTCACAATTGTCGCGAAATCTGCTCAGGCTGTTCATTGTCGCGTGGAACAGCTTGATACGCGTGAACATGCGTTTATCTCGTTCGTGTATGGGAAATCTCGAAGGGAGGATAGAGTGGCCCTTTGGGATGAGCTGATTCAGTTTTCAGCGTTGCGAGTTGAGGATGCGTGGGTAGTGGCGGGGGATTTCAACACTATCTTGCATGCGAGTGAGGGGCGTGGGGGTGCACCTCAAGCACGGGATATGGCTGATTTTCAGGTATGTCTCCTACAGGCCGATCTTATGATGCTGTCGTCGATGGGCCAGGAATTCACGTGGTATAATCAGCAACGGGCTCTGGCAGGCATCTGGAGGAAGTTGGATCGCATACTCGGCAACCCACAGTGGTTTGCTCGCTGGCCAGATACGTTTTATCGGTGTGAACTCCCTTTCACATCGGATCATTCGCCACTGTCATTAGGGGTGTCAGCGCCGAGACCACGCGGTGTGAGTTTTCGTTTTGAGAACTTTCTTACTAAGGTGGAGGGCTTTTTGGAACATGTTCAGCGTGTTTGGAGTATCCCCATGGCGGGGTTTCCTATGTATGTGTAGGTCCAGCGGCTCAAGTTGTTGAAACCTATTTTCATGCACATGCGACGTGTAAAGGGAGACCTTGCTGCAAATGTTGCGGACGCATTACGCTTCTTGGGGATTGCACAGGAATTCGCAGCGAAATATCCCCTAGAGATTATGTTTCATGATCTTGAACGGCATTGTCGATTTCTCTACGCTAGGGCTGTCGATGTAGAGCATACGGCGTTATCCCAAAGGGCCAAGCTTGCTTGGCTCAAGGATGGCGATCAATGCTCATCTTACTTCTTCAGGAAGGTGGCGGTTCGTCGAGCGACTAATCGAATCATCTCATTGGAAGGCCCAACTGGAGACCTACTTAATACGCCAGAAGAGGTGGAAGGGGAGTTGCTGGGGTTTTATCAGGAATTACTTGGTACATCCGCACGAGCGTCACCGGTGGACATGGCCGAGGTACAGGGGGCTATCACGCGTAAGCTCTCCCCAGCTACGTCCTTAGACATGGTCCGCCCAGTTGAAGACCTTGAGGTGAAACATGCGATATTCTCTATGGGGGATGAGAAGGCGCCGGGGCCTGATGGGTATGCAGCCGCTTTCTTCAAAGTGGCTTGGGGGACGGTCGGCCCTGATGTGATACGAGCGACTAAGGATTTCTTCGCTACGGGCCGCCTACTTAAGGGGCTTAATAGTACGCTTATCACGCTCATACCTAAGTGTGAGTCGCCACGTCGATCGAAAGACTTCCGTCCCATATCGTGCTGCAACGTCCTATACAAAATAATTTCGAAGGTTTTGGCTAATCGGTTGAAATCACTGCTGGGAGGGCTGGTCCACGCATCGCAGACGGCATTTATACCTAGAAGGCGCATCAGTGATAATATACTTCTGGCACAGGAACTTTGCCTAGGGTACACCAGCAAAGGCCGTCCCCAACGGGCTATGCTTAAGGTCGATCTAGCCAAGGCCTATGATAAGGTGGAATGGAGTTTTTTGCTGGCGACGATGCAGGCGATGGGATTCCACCCACGATATATTGAGTGGATATGGAGCTGCTTGACAACGACCACTTTTTCCATCAACCTTAATGGGAGACCGGCAGGGTTCTTTGCTGGAAAGAGAGGAATGCGCCAAGGGGACCCCATTTCACCATACCTCTTCACCCTCGTCATGGAGGTGCTCCATGGTCTTGTGGAGTGTCATATACAGGCGGAACCGCGCTTTCGCTATCACTGGCGTTGTGAGACCACTTCGCTCCCCATGTTGGCCTTCGCGGATGATCTCCTCCTTTTCTGCCATGCAGATCCTATCTCTGTAGGGGTGCTGAAGGAGGCTTTGATGACATTCTCTGAGCTGTCTGGGTTACACCCTAATCCGGACAAGAGTGAGGTTTACATTTCACGGAGGGCGGAGGGCATCAAGGCCCAGCTACTGTCTATGACGGGATTTTGCGCAGGCCGCCTGCCAGTGCGTTACTTGGGGGTCCCACTGATTGCTTCACGCCTGACTCTCAGTGACTGTGCACCACTGTTGCAGCGGGTGGATTCTCGTCTAGGATCGTGGCTGAATCAGTCACTATCTTACGCGGGTAGGGTGCAGCTCATTAAATCTGTCTTTCAGGCTTTACACGTCTATTGGTCTGGGGTCTTCTTGCTGCCCAAGGGAATCATCCGTGCCTTGGAAGCACGATTTCGCCGATTCTTGTGGGGTGGTGCCTCGGCCAATGTAGCTTGGGATGATGTTTGTCTGCCAGTTAATGAGGGCGGGTTGGGGATTCGCTCGATCGCTAATAACAATAGGGCTCTTCTAGTACAGCTTCTATAGAGGGTGATCAGCCGGCCTGCTGACTCGATCTGGGTGGAGTGGTTGAACAGCACACGACTGCATACGCGATCGCTTTGGACCATCACCATCTCGGCTAACACTGCATGGAGCTGGAGGAAGCTGATGCAGTTAAGGCAGGTGATTCTACCCTCCATTGATTTTTCTATTGGGAATGGTTCGTCGTTGTTATTATGGGAAGACCCATGGCTACGGGCTGTCCCATTATTGGAGAGCTATCCTAGAGGCCCACTGGCGATGGGGCTGCCAGCAGGGACCCGCCTAAGCTCTGTCATCGACCACCAAGGCTGGAATTGGCCAGGACAGTCGGCGGTGGAGTATTTGGATTTTAGTCCGCACCTTCCACGGGTTCAGCCTAATCGGACCGATGCTATTTGTTGGAAGGGAGCGCCAGATGGCCGGCCGACGACACGACTGATTAGGGAGTCCTTACGCGTACGAAGGCCTATTGTACCTTGGGCGTCCTTGTTTGGGGGGCCTTTGAAGATCCCTCGACATGAGGTCATACTGTGGTTTGCCATCCGTGATCGTTTATCGACTAGAGATAAGGCCTGGGTGGCACAGCGCGCTGGAACCCCTGCTTGTGTTCTCTGTGACGCGCTGCATGCTGAGACTGTGCAACATTTATTTTTTGATTGTCGATTCTCACGCGACTGTGTTCGGATGCTGAGGCAGAAGATCAGGTGGGGATGGCCGTGTGGGGACTGGGGGCAGGGTATATGGTGGGCTGCATTGCGATGGCGTGGCCATCATCTCCTACAGTTCGCCTACCGTCACGTCCTTGCTTCGTTGGTATATCACATTTGGCAGGCACGCAACAAGCGCTGGAAGGAGGGGGCTATCACGACTCCAGATAGGCTGGTTGCTGTTGTCCTCGATATGGTTTGTATGCGGCTTACTGGGACATCGCCCAAGTTCGATCTACAGAGGGCAGCCATTCGACGTCTCTGGCGAGTAGCTTGGTAGTGAGTTGGATGTTTTAGCTTTCGTTTTGTTGGTCTATGCCAGTAGTCTGTTACTGGTTTGCACGTGAGGAGTCACACACTCACTCATCTGTACATTTACCCCTTTATATCTATACACGGAACTTACTCCAAAAAAAAAAAAACTCCTGGGTAGTAGAATATTGTGGCCAATAGATCTCCCAGGAACAAAGGCCCCTGATTGTCATGTACAAGCTTTGGTAACACCAGTTTGAGTCTTGAGCATATCAACTTGGAGATACACTTATATATAGTATTGCAACACGAGATTGGTCTATACTCTTTTGCATAGTTTGGCTGGTTCACCTTCGGGATCAAAATTATAGTTGTTTTATTGAAGGTTTTAAGCAGCTGAGCTGTATGGAAAAAGTTCTGCACCACACTAATGACATCATCACCTACTATTTGCCAAGCTTTCTTGTAGAACTCACTATTATATCCATCAGGTCCAGGAGCTTTGTCACTGTGAATTGAGAACATGGCCCTTTTTATCTCCTCCCTGCTAAAAGGTTGAATCAGCCCCAGCTGTTCCTCAATAGATAACACATGGCGTTGTTTAATGACATCATCCTCTATATCAGTTGTAGAGCTCATTTTGGTACCCAAGATCCCCTTAAAGTAGTCTATAAGGTGATCAATAATGCTCTCAGCATGGTCAAGGAACTCCCCACCTTCAGTGTAAATGGATGAGATTTTGTTCCTAAATCTCCTCTGTTTCACCAAGTCATGGAAATACCTTGTATTCCTATCACCCTCTTTGATCCACTCCGCATTAGCTTTTTGGGCAAGGAATTTATTAGCAGCCTTAGCTAGAATCTCATATTCTGTAGCACACTCATTCTCAATCTTTATCAGCTCAATGTTCAGAGGGTCCCCATGTAGTTGCTCATGGGCTTCTTTCAGTTGTTGCCTGCTCCTCTCTATTGAATTAATGATATTAGGGAAAGATGTTCTATTCAGTTCTCGAAATGATCCTTTCAGATCTCTCAGTTTCAGGATCAGAGTCCATTCACTTCCTCCATCATACTTAATTTGCCAAATCTCCCTCACAGCTTCCATGAAATTAGGTGCATCCACCCACATGTTCTGGAATTTAAAGCTCTTTCTTTTTGATCCCATAACTCCCATTTTCCTGAGTAGGATTGGGGTATGATCAGATATTCCTTCTTCCAATACTTGTGCTTCCCTATCCGAGTATTTATCCAACCAAGCACTGTTAACAAAAATCCAATCTATTCTGCTCTATACTCTCCTATCCTTCTCTTGCTTGTTTGTCCATGTAAACTTATTGCCCTTCATTGGCATTTCCTCAAGTTCACAGTCCCTGATACAGTATTTAAAAGCATTGTATTCAGAGGCCACTACAGGTGTTCCCCCTATTCTATCTCCCATATTTAAAACATTGTTAAAATCTCCCCATATGAACCACGGACTCTGATCTTGTTTTAAGCCCCTGAGATCGTCCCATAGCTCCATTTTTTTTATGCTATTATTATGGCCATATACACATGTCAATAGCAAATCCTCATTCTGTCTAGTGAGTCTCACATGTATTAGTTGATCAGTTTTCTTGATGATTGCCACTGCCCAATCCCGTTGCCAAGCAAAGACTATCCTTCCATTAGGATGGTACTCTAGATTATTGGTATGATTCCAGCCACTGAACCTTCTCTCCATAAGCAGATCCATATTGCCCTTCTTTATTTTTGTTTCTATTAAGTTAGCTAAATTAATCTGTAATTTTTTACATAGCAGACTAATTTCAGCTTGTTAGTGAGGGGTGTTCCTACCCCTCACATTCCATACTAATGCTCTATCCATGGGGAGGGAACCCAAGTCCTTGTGAAGGAGACCTGGAACCATTGCCCTTCTCTATGTGCAGCCCATTTCCATCCCCAGATTTCTTCTGCCCTTGGGTAGCTCTCTACCTCCCCTGTATTTTCCAATCATCAGATATCTCATAGTTAGCCTGAGTCTTTTGTTGTGACCCCTGTAGTCCCTGATCCACCACAACCTCCTCACCAAGAGTAGCTTGTTGAGGTAGATCTGTTTTGGTTATAGCCTCTTCACCTTTAGGTTCAGTTCTGTCTATAGATGCTTTAACTCTCCATTTTTCTTCCCCTACTTTCCTGTGCCATGTCATGCCCATTGATCGACACGTGGCGTGTGAATATAATGTGCAAGTGTGACAAGTAATAACTAAAACGAATACCTAATTACTATCACCGACGTGCGATAGGCAGTGGACCTATCGTTTGTAGTATAGTAAAATGAGTAAACGAGTATCGAACACAAGGAATTAACTAAGTACTAGTAGTAACCTATCGACTCGATATTTAGCCTAAATAAAATATGCAGATGGTGTTACGAACTATCCCAACAGATTACTCCTAAATCAACTAGAGATTCAAAGAACACGCTTAAATATGGTAAGATGCTTCCATATAATAAAGATGCGCTCGGGATTCGAATCCCGCTAGGTGTGATCGCCTAAGACAATGAAATATCGTGCCTACGTGATTCTTGACTAGATCGCATTAATTTTCCTACACACTCACGAATTTGCTGTCGCCCTAAACGCTCGCGGGGATTTAAAATTCAATAATTACTAACAGCGAGGATCGAGTATTTGCTTTCGCCCTATACTCGAATCCTATTTTCTACGAACGGTCTAATCGTTGTTTAGCTGTCGCCCTAAACGATTTTCCATACATTCACTTTAACACATAGACATATTAAAGCGAAGAAACAAATTCATAGAACGATAAATAGTCAGAATACGCAAGTCACGATAACCTAGCGTTCATCTAATCCCAAACACATAGGGAATTTAGCTATGCATAATAGACGAATAAACAATGAAAGAAATAAGAAACAAAGAAGAAAGACTCATGATCTTGAGTACTGATGATCTGGGGTGGTAGCGCGGATGAATCTTCGTTCTGCGTTCAATTTGGTGTGATTGCGTCGTTGATCCGTCTCTCGCATTTCTCTAGTGGAATCCTGCGTTTCTGGCGTCTGTAATTCATCTATCAGGAATTAGGGTTGATATCTAGTAGGTGTCCCCTCTATCTGAGTCGAATTCGGACTTTTATACGTATTTTCGTAACGGTAACGGCCTGGGATATGGGCCGTCACTGTAACACCCGTGAAAATTAATATGGGATTAGTGAATAATTATTTTGTAAGGTCTGAAAATAATGAAGTTAATTTTAGAACAAAAACCGATTTTCGGGATTAAGTCGAAAATAATAATTAAGTCCGGGATTTGAATAAAATAACATGGGCCAAAACTTAAGAAGCCCAAGAAAGAATATAGAGACTAAAATATGTAGGGAGGCCTAAATAAAAGATAGCCCAAATAAGTTAGGGAAGGCCCAACTTGGAGTAATGAATTTATAAAAGAAAAGGGCTCAATAAGTGAATGGGTTGAAAGTTTTAATAGCCCAATGAAATGATGATTTAGGAAAGCCACATTGAGGTGAATGTATTTTGTGCCTACTTGCTTGGCAAAAATAAGTATATGAATAAAAAAAAAACGTAGCTGCTAGATCATTTTACCCAACTTGAGATGAGAGTTATTATTGAAAATATACATTAAAGAAAAGCCAAATGGAAAAAGATGGTTACCTACTCCACTTGCTTATTTTTCTCATATGACCCAAGACATTGATATATATCATATATGTTCATACGTAAAAATCATCAAAAAGAAAACACAAGAAAAGGGACAAATTTACTTACTCCATGGGCTAAGATTCGTCACGTAGCTACTTGTTCAATCACATAAGTTTTATTATATATTCCATTAGCATGTATATTACTAATTAATAATATCCAAGAGATAACGATTGTTATTGAAAACAATAAAATAATAAGATAATTGTAGAAGCTTCCCACGAAACATTCATCATTCTACTCTTTGTCTGTTTGATCAATTATTATATATATATATATATATATATATATATTACTTAAAGCTAAGGTAAAACACGTTAGTTTAATGTTTAATCAATATCAAAAGTCGAAGACCTCATATATATCTAACAAATGATACACTTTAAAGGGTAGCTTAAGAAATGAAAAGAACTGTGAGGTAGATACAAAAATAAATAAAAAAAACCCTATGGAAAGATTACCAAAGCCATAACAAGTGCAAAGGAGAAGGTTTCATCAATAACAAAGTTCGGCAAGCATAAGAGATCTTAACAAATTGGAGTTTCAGACGTGAGGTAGGTGAAAATATTCATCTAGAACATGTAAATCAATGTTTTTGTGGTGATAATATAGTTTAGTGCCTTGTATGAATAGAATTATTTATGTGAAGGTTTCAAAGTGCTTGTGTTTATACGTAAACTAGGTCTGTTATTTTGGAAAGGTGTTTTATGTGACTATTGAGTGCTTAAGATAATTAGTATGATTTTATACATGTTCAAGGTAAAAATTATGTGAAGTTTCGTGCCTTGAGTGATTGTCATTTGTGTGATATCAATATAGCAAATGTTTGTGTGAAGTCTCGTGATCTTAAATGTTAGAATTAAAATTTCAGATCTTAACTTTGCTAAGTTGGTATTCATGAGGGTATAATTTCGATAGTAGACCTAGTATGATACATTTAAAGGTGATAAGTGAAATATAATTTTGGGTTTGATCGATTATTGAGTGTATGATTAGTTTATAGGCAGAGTAGTTTTCGGTAGGAAAGAACTTGTAGGTATTCTAGATTTTTGGAATTCTTTGGGAAGTGATGATATTAAGTTTTCGGCTTCTATAGGTTTTAGACTTTGAAATAAATTATAATGCTAAACACGTGTGAATTTAGAAGGTATTTTGGTACTTAGTTGCTTCTCGAGATTTAAGGATTTTCGGCATTTTAGGGTTTTCACTATTTCTAGGGTTTTCAATATTTAGGGTTTGAGAAATTCTAGATTTACGAGACTTAGTATGTATACTTATGTGATAATATTTTCATGCTCAGAGGTTCGAAGCGTAGAGAATTTCCCAAATTTCTTGACGAATTTTATCAGGAGGACAGGTAGGTGACACTCACCTACGACACGTAAACATTATGTGATACTTATGTGCTTATGTGATTTAGTGATTTACGTGGTTTACATGTACTAAATATTCTGGCGTGTTATATATTTGTTATTTGCACCGCATGGCATGTGCACGACACTTCAGAGTGAGAGAGGTGGACCGTGTTGGCACGGTGACACCTTACGGTGTCGGCGCGGGGCGCGAGTGGGTAGATGTGACCGGTTTCGGTTGTCGACCCGGGGTCGAGTTGAGGTTGGTACTAGTGCACCTGACGGTTGGTGCCGCCGAGCGGGTGGTTGGTGCCGCCCGGCTTTATGTGACCGGTTGGTGCCGGTATGATCAGTGGTTGGTGCTATTGATAACGGTTGGTGCCGTCGAGATAGGTGGTTGGTGCCGCCTAGCTTTATGTGACCGGTTGGTGCCGGTATGATCAGTGGTTGGTGCCGCTGATGATGGTTGGTGCCGTCGAGATGAGTGGTTGGTGCCGCTCGGACTCTACGTTGGTGCCGTAGATTCAGTTATAAGGTGCATAGTCCGACCTAGGGTAGAGATGAGAAATAAGTGGGTGAGATGAGACCTGAGTTGGCCGCCCGAGCGTTGGGTGAGAGCTAACTCTTACGTGACCTGAGTTGGCCGCCCGAGCGCTGGGTGAGTGCCACTCTAACGAGACCTGAGTGGATACCTGAGCGTGTTTAGTATCGAGTCACGGGGCGTTGTGAGAGGCGATAGGTTGTGATGAGAGTCGAGCGTGCATTGCATTTGCGAGTTGTTTGGGAATGGCCAAGGAGCTCAGTTTACGTGTTGTAGGTACATACGAGTCCGATGTTGATACGCGTCGCGACTAGGAGGGCTGATGGCGGTGACTCTACGGACTTTTGAGGCAGGGCGGTACATGGATGCGACCTGTGGAGTGATGTTATGATTTTTAATATTTTGATAGGCTACTACTGTGTAAATATACGACTACATAGATGATGTTTATTTTAGTATATTTTAGTTTTAGATAAAGTTTTTATACGGGTCTTCCGCGATTTACGTTGCGAAAATCCGCCTAAATATTTGTTAGAAAGTGAGGGTCGTTACAGGTGGTATCAGAGCGTTAGGTTATAGGTTCTGTAGACTGTCCATGTACTGCCGCTCAAAAGCCTGGAGGATTAGCCTACGCCTGTAAGTTTAATACGTAATTATGTGATTTACGATTTTCTGTTATATGCTTTAAATGAATACTTGGGTGATTTTATGTGCTCTTTGATGTGTTCGAAAGTTAGAGATTTCGTACTTTTACACTTAGATTGGTAGGAGAATCTCGGTTAAATTAAAGTAGGGAGATAATGATAAAAAAAAATATCGGACCTTTGATCGAATTTGGGGTTGCTTTAAAATTCGGGTAAAAATTCGAGTCAATTTGGAAATTCGGCGAAATTTAAATTTTGTGTTTTTTTAAACATTTGGGCTTTGTCAATTTGGGCTTGACCGAATTGGACCAAGCTGAAATCGGGAAGTTAAAATAAATAAACGGCGAAATAAAGAGAGTCGAACGATATAAAATTTTTAAAATTCGGGGCTTGTATACAATTTTAAAAATGAGACGAGGACATAGAGAAACATGGGTTAATTGTAGATATATAGGAAGTGAGACGAGGACGTAGAGAAAACATGAATGAACTCCTAACTTTCGTTGACTTTCTCTCTAACACCGTCAGTAGGTGCGATTTTCACACAGTAGGCGATTTCTTCAGATTTCTTCTTTTCCGACCACTACCCACGTCATCTCCGGCCGTTTTGGACTCACCTCGGAGGTACTCGGCGACCCCCGCCGCCGGGATCAGACGGCGGTGGTCTAGGGGTGGATTTCAATCGTTTGTAGCTGTGACTGTTCGTATCCCTCACCACAAATCTGCCCACCTTCATCTTCCATCCCCGTCCGCCCAGATCCACACGGTCGCCGGCGTTCTGCACCACCTACTACCACTCACCAAGACCCCCCCGCACCACCCTCCATCGCCGGGATCAGACGGCGGTCGGAGGGCCTCTTTTTCTTGCCGTGACTTTTCATATTCCACCACAAAACCCTTTCTTTTTTTCCCTGGCTGTTGCCGTCTGTCCCCTTGGACTGATTGGACTGAGTGGATACGGCTTCTCCTTCATCATCGGAACCTGTTCGTGCGTCTAGGAAGTTGCCGGACCTCGATGCTTTGGCCGCTAAATACCCGGAATTTGCGGCTGCTCTTAATCGTTCGGAATTTAACTCCCTCATGACTCGGTTATTGGGTGTTAATCTCGGCTCAGCATCTGGGGAAACTGCCCCTTCGACTCCCTTGGTCTCTGACGAGCATCTCGGAGGGTTGGGTGGTCGTTCTCGCTCGTATGATATGAATGCGTCGAACCCGGTGCATGGGGTTTTGTCTGGGGGTCTCGGTGCTGCAGGGGTTTCTCAGCCCCTACGTAATGCGCCTATTCGGAGTATTCTGAAGCTTACCAATAGGCCGGGTGAGCTGACTCCACCTAGGTCTTCGTCGACGGATAGCTTTCCAGGTTCAGGTCGGGGTGCCCAAGTCGCTGTTGGTGCTTTGGCTCATGGGGCGATTGGGTTGAACTCGGCAGCGAGACACACCGGTGAGGGCTTCTCTTCTTCGGTGACCGGTACTGATATCTCGACTGCGGGATCGGGGAAAGATCGTGCATCTAGTGAGAGTGAGGTTCCAACTAGGGTTTCTTCCTCGCCTGTTCATGCTGGCGGGACGGCTGTTTCTGGGCGTAACTCTCAGCCCCGGTTTGTTTCTGGGCGCAAGGCTGGGCATTTATCTTCAGCGGTTGGGCCTGGGGGTACTCAAAGAATGGCCCCGAGGACTGGTTCGGATACTTCTTTACCCCCTAAGAATGGTGATGGAGGAGCTGTGGGTTCCTCTTTTGCGCAAGTCCTAACGGGGAGACGTATTCGACCACAACAGCGAACGGCGCTTAGTTTCACTCCTCCCACTGTTGTTGATGGGGTGGCAGTTGTTTGTCCTACGTGGGAGGTTGCTAAGCAAGGGCTGGATAGATGGAACCACACTTTGGTGGGTTATTTTCTTGGACGGCGGCCTTATTTCCCCTTCGTGGAGAAGTTCGTTCGATCATCTTGGGCGGGTGTGGAAGAGGTTCAGGCCACGATCAACGGCTTTTTTATTTTCAGGTTTGACTCGGATAAGTCGATGACGGCGGCTCTCGAGGGAGGTCCTTGGTTATGGCAGGGGCAGCCCCTCTTCTTGGAAGCTTGGAGGCCCGGCATGTCGTTCGAGCGAAAGGAACATACAGAGGTTCCGTTGTGGGTCAAGCTTAGGAATATCCCCAATGAATTTTGGACCCCCGCGGGCTTGGGCATCGTAGCTAGTGCCGTTGGGCAGCCGCTTTTCGCCGACGGCATTACTATGAGTGCTACTCGTATCGACTATGCTCGGGTCTGTATCATTAAGGACCTAAAGACGGAGTTTATTGAGAAGTTTAATATTAGGCTGTCCTCTGAGGATGGGAGTCCACGTGGGATGGTTCCGGTTACTGTGGAGTACGAATGGAAGCCTTCTAAGTGTACGAGGTGTGATACGTGGACCCATTCGGATGGTTCTTGCCCGATGGCCAAGAAGACTACTGCGGTTAAGGCCACTCATCCTAATGAGAAGCGGGAGAGGCAGCCCACCTTGGGTAACGCAATTCGGGTTCCTAGGCCTAGAGATGATGATTGGCGACAGGTTGGGCCGAGGGGCAAGATTTCCGTTGGTTCTCACCAGGCGGCTACGGTTCATCCGGTGGCTTCTACACAGGAGGCGACTACGAGTTCTCGTGGGACTGACCCTCTGTGCCCCTCGGCTGAGACTAGTGATGAGACTAGTGATGATGAGCTCCGGGCTGAGGCGGAGCGTAATGCACTTTTCTGGGGTAACGCAAGTAACCCCTTCCATGCTTTGTCTGATGTTGATGATGAGTGCGCTTCTGAGGGTCCTAAAGCAGCCCTTCCGGACGGTTTATCATGATCGCGCTCGCCTCGTGGAATGTGAGGGGTCTCAATAAGAGAGACCATGGGAGGGCGGTGATGGATCTTATCTCTAAGTTTGATTTAAAACTTTTCGGGCTTTTGGAAACTCGTGTCTCTTCTATTAACGCTAGTGCTGTCTCCGGAGGCATTAGGGACTCTTGGCAATGGTTTTTTGATTATGGTGATGGGCCGGGAACGAGGATTTGGGTTGGTTGGGACCCCAGTTTTGTTCATGTCACCATTGTGGGCTGCTCTATACAAGCAGTTCATTGTAGGGTTCATTCTCTTGCATCGCAGGAACTCTGCTATATTTCCTTTGTGTATGGGAAGAATCGGCGAGAGGAGAGGGCTGATCTTTGGGATGAGATTATCCGGATTTCGCAGAATAGGGCCAACGATCCGTGGCTGATCCTCGGGGATTTCAATGCCGTTACTGATATTTCCGAGGCGAAGGGTGGTAATCCGTCTGTTGTGGAGGCGACGGAGCTCAGGGATTGCTTGATCAATGCCGACCTGACTACCTTACCTTCGACGGGGAGGTTCTTCACTTGGTTCAACCAGCAGCGTGCGGAGGCTGGTATCTGGCGGCGGCTTGATCGCATGGCTGGCAATCCCTCGTGGTTTGCTACCCACCCCGATTTGGCTTACTACTGCGATTTTCCCGCTACTTCCGATCACTCTCCTCTTATCCTTGCGGCTGCCCGGGGAAGTGGGAGGCGTCCTTGCTTCAAGTTTGATAACTTTCTGGTTTCTGATCCTAGGTTCATTGACGTGGTGAGAAGAGGTTGGCTGGATCATTCGGATGGCTTCCCGATGTTCTCTTTTGTTCGCCGACTTAAGATGCTCAAGCCACACATTCGCGATCTTAGACGCATGAAGGGGGACTTGGCTAGGAATGTTCTTGAGGCCAAACACTTCCTTGAGCTGAGTCAATCTTTCGTTGAGAAATACCCCTCGGAACCCCTTTTCCTTGACTTCGAGTCTACGTGCAGGTGTTTATACTCCAAGGCTGTGGAGATTGAACAGTCTGCCCTCTCTCAGCGGGCCAAACTTGCTTGGCTTAAGGACGGGGACCAATGTACCTCTTTCTTCTTCAAGAAGGTGACTCTGAGACGTGCACGTAATCGTATTCTCTCGTTGGAGGACGATAATGGGCTGGTTATTGAGGGTGATCAGCAGGTGGCGGCTGAACTGATCCGATTCTATAAGGAGCTACTTGGGAAGTAGGGTAGGGACACTCCGGTTCGTGTGGATGATCTCCGTAACTTTGTTACTACTTCCATTCATCCGGACGTGGGGGCTGATATGATTCGTCCGGTTACGGGGGCTGAGATCAAGGCGGTGATTTTCGCGATGGGCAGCGAGAAGGCCCCGGGGCCTGATGGTTACACTGCAGCTTTCTTCAAAGCTGCTTGGGAGGTTGTTGGCGATGATCTTACCTTTGCTGTCCAGGACTTCTTCAGCACTGGCATCTTACTGAAAGGCCTTAACAGCACCCTTATTACTCTTATTCCGAAAGGTGAGGCTGCTAGGAATGCGTCGGACTTCCGCCCTATCTCTTGTTGTAATGTCATTTTCAAGGTTATCTCGAAGATCCTCGCTAACCGGCTGCGTCCCTGCCTTGCTGATCTCGTGCATCCCTCACAGACTGCCTTTGTCCCTGGAAGGCGCATCTCTGACAACATTCTGATGGCCCAGGAAATCTGCCTTGCTTATCAGAATCGGAGCAAGCCGGCGCGTGTGGCTTTCAAGGTCGATTTGGCGAAGGCCTACGACAAGGTTGAGTGGAGCTTCTTGTTGGCGGTCCTGTCGGCCATGAAGTTTCCCCCTCTCTTTATCAGATGGGTGGCTGCTTGTGTGACCTCGACTTCTTTCTCCATTAATCTCAATGGAGCTCCTGGGGGTTTCTTCGAGGGGAAGAGAGGCTTGCGACAGGGAGATCCGCTGTCCCCCTACCTCTTTACTCTTGTCATGGAGGTCCTCCATGGTATTATTGACTCGAGCATCCGTGCTGATAGCAGATTTCAGTTCCACTGGCGGTGTGAGTCGATGCGATTGGCAATGCTCACGTTTGCGGACGATCTTATGCTGTTTTGCCATGCTGATCCTTGAACCGGTCCCTCTCCTACGCGGGAAGGGTCCAACTTATCCGGTCCGTCCTTGGGTCGATTCATTTGTACTGGTCCAGCGTGTTCCTGCTGCCTAAGGGTGTGGTCAGGGCTTTGGAGACGAGATTTAGGCGTTTTCTGTGGGCTGGGTCTTCCCCCAAAGTCGCGTGGGAGGAGGTGTGCCTGCCGGTTAATGAAGGAGGCCTTGGTATTCGATCGATCACGGCTGATAATAAGGCCATGATGCTGCGCCTTCTGTGGCTTATTGGGAATAGAGATCTCTCTTCGATTTGGGTTAAGTGGCTCCTCCATACGAGACTTCGCCAGCGATCCTTCTGGGCTGTCCTTCCGTCGTCTAACGATGCGTGGAGCTGGAAGAAGGTCCTTCAGCTTAGAGATGTCTTTCGATCTCTTGTTGACTTTACGGTGGGTAATGGTGACTCGATTTGGCTTTGGAAAGACCCGTGGCTGCTCCCTTCCCCTCTCGTGGACCACTTCCCTCGGGGTCCGGTGGCGATGGGTCTTCCTATTGACACTAGACTGTCCGCGGTCATTAATGCAGACGGGTGGAACTGGCCTGCTAGGTACTCGGTTGAATACTTGGATATTGAACCTTTGCTCCCTGTGATTTTCCCTTTGGAGAGGGACTCTTTACGATGGAAAGGCGCTGCTGATGGACGATTCTCTACGGCGAGGGCCCGCGATGCCATTAGGTACCGTCGCCCGGATGTGCCTTGGGCTGATCTGTTTGGGGGACCTGCGCGGGTCCCAAGGTTCGAGTTCATCCTTTGGCTCGCTATTCGTGAGCGGCTTTCCACGCGGGATAAACCTTGGATTGCGTTACGGGCGGGGTCTAATCTGTGTGCTTTGTGCGGCCTTTTCCCGAAGACTACTAATCATCTCTTCTTCGAATGTGAATTCTCATTGAGATGTGTTCAGTTGCTTGAAGATAGGACAAAGTGGAGCTGGCCGGTTCGTGTTTGGAGTTTGGGCGTGCGTTCGGCAGCTAGGAGATGGCGAGGTCACCATCTTCTTCACGTGATGTTCCGTCACTTGGTTGCCTCATTGGTTTATCACATCTGGAAGGAGCGGAATAGGCGTTGGAAAGAGAACATCTCCTCATCTCCTCAGCAGGTGATTTCGTTGGTTCTCGGTTTGGCGTGTTCGCGACTTGACACGGTTCACACGCGGTTTGCCTTCCAGGTGGCGGCTATCAAGCGACTGTGGCATGTTGGTTGAGGGTTGGGCTGTTCTTCTTGTTTGGTGTTTGTGTGGGTTTTGGCTTGCTGTGTTGTTTGTGCTTGTTTGACCAGTAGCCTGTTACTGGTTTGTGGGTGGGTTGGTCCACCTTTTCACTGTACTTCTTTCGTTTTTTATTTTCGAAAAATTTACCAAAAAAAAAAACATGATAGAGTCGATGCATAACGATTACATAACTGAATCATGTTACAACTCGAATACATAAAAAAAACTTAGAAGATAAAACATCGACGATGTTCGAGAAGTTCTGTCGGCGTCTTCTTCCAATATGCCCGAACAAGACGCGGCTTCCCATGACTTAACCTTTCACAAATTAAACGCAAGTGCAGTGAGTGGCAACCCACATCACAAAAATACCGATTGCAGCGAAGAGCAATCCCAAAAGAAGGAATAACTCAAATTTAAGCTTTTCGAGATTTTCCCTCCAAAAAGGTTCCTGAGGAACATCCTCACGATCTGCATTTCCTCCAAGATTATACATTGTGAAGATTAAATGATGTGGTTGAAGAGAATTGTGTTGTGTTGCAAATAGCGTACATCAAGTACCTATTTATAGGCGTGAGTGAAGCGAAGGATAAGCAACACTAATTTTGAATTTTCTTTAAACGCCGTATAGAGATAAGTTTCATTTGGAGATCAGATTTTCATCGAACGCCGTAATCTCGATTTGAGAGATCACGTGCAGGAAGAAAATCACATTGGACTTTCATCACAAAAATCCAATCCAAAATCTCGAAGAAAGATGTTGATATCCATTACGACAAAGAAATTGTGCTCACGTTTAAATCAATGCCGTAATTACATTCACAGCTTAGACTACGCTGTTGCATCAATAAAAAGTACGGCGAGCTAAAGCACAAACACGACTTAACTTCGGCCTATGTCCATGGATCAACCGAGCTTCCTTACTTATTGATCACAACACATAAGTTACAGATCTCTATCCCTTCTACAACTCCTATGTTTTCACCTCACAGTGATTTTCACTCTATAAGGAGTTACATGCTCAAGAAAGTGAACTAGGAAATTTGACAAATCAGAAATCATGCTTTAAGTGAGTGTTCGTGATCTATCTTCACATTACATTTTATTCGATCGAACATTCCACAAGTCACCACGTGATCTTACATTTCCGCGTGTTAGAGCAAGAATCGCAAGCGACTCTATAAGTGAAATAGCACCTTCATTATCCTCCGTCCGATCTTTGATCCGACGCTCATAATTCACTAACCTATTCATGCACTTCCTAAGCATCTCAGCCGTTGACCTCATTGCGTGACATCCTACGAACATAATTAAATCCTTAGTCTTCAAATCCTGGCCATTTGATCGCGCGCCATCTTAGATTCAACGGCAGCTGTTCATCGTGCCAATAACAGTGAAGAAAGCCAGACTTAACTTATGAAGAACGTTCCAATTAAGTGGATGGAAGCATGTTTGCCTTGAAAATCTGGCGACATTATCTATACGGAGAACGATGTGAGATTTTTCACAGATCATAAAAGCCTAAAGTACTTCTTCACGCAGAAGGAGTTAAACATGAGGCAAAGACGTTGGCTCAAGTTAGTAAAAGACTACGACTATGTGACAAATTATCACCCAGGCAAAGCGAACGTGGTTACAGATGCTTTGAACCGTAAATCAGTGAATACGAACCTGTGCCAACTCGGAGTGAAAATAATCAACTTTGGAGAGATCGAAACAAAGCTGGCAACGTTGATTTTAAAAACCAATGCTGATAGAACGAATCATTGAAGCACAAAAAGAAGACGAACTATATCTAAAGATCCAGGCGGAACAAGACGTGAATGTTCCGTCGGAGTTCAAATTTCGAGACAACGGAACTTATAATTCTGAAGACGTTTATAGGTGCCACCCAATGAATAGATCCGTCGAACTATGATAAGCGCATACGAGAATCAACTCGATACATCCCGGGGTAACAAAAATGTATCGGGATTTACGAATAAATTATTGGTGGCTAAGAATGAAGAAAGATGTAGCTGCCTTTGTACAATCGTGCTTGACCAGCCAACAAATTAAGGCAAAATATCTAAGGCCTGCGGGAATGTTACAACCGTTGATGATTCCCGAGTGAAAGTGGGACCATATCACCATGGAATTCGTCGTTGGGTTACCAAAACCGTAAAGGGCCATGATGCAACCTAGTTGATCGTCGACAGATTGGCTAAATCAACCCATTTCTTGTCAATCAATCAAACCAATTCCATGTAGAAGTACACAGAGTTGTACATAAATATATATATATATGTATATATATATATATATTGTGAGACTCCATGGAATCCCGATTTCAATCGTCTCAGATCGGGATTCGAGGTTTGTGTCCCAATTCTGGGTGAGCTTACGAAAGGCCATGGGGATGAAATACTGTCCTGCAGTACGACATATCACCCTCAGACAGACAGACAATCTGGGAGAACAATCCAGACGCTCGAAGATATGTTGAGAGCATTCTGGATTTCAGGGGAAGTGAGTCCGAGACATAATGGACCTTTCACAATTGTGAAACGAGTTGGAAAAGTGGCATACTAACTAGAATTGCCCACATCGCTCGACAAGTCCATAATGATTTCCCTGTATCTACATTATAGAAGTACGTCCCAGACTCGAGCCATGTAGTGCAAGGCGAATCACTTCATCAATAATTGAAGTCGGACTTGAGCTATGAAGAAAGGTCGGTGGAAATTTTGATGTACGAGGTTAAACGCCTTCGAAATAAGAACAGACCCCTCGTGAAGTTCTCGTGGCGATAACCAAGTACTGGAAGAAGCCACTTGGGAACGCGAAGACGAGATGAGAGAAAAGTATCCCGAGTTATTTTCTGTACTGTAATTTCGGGGACGAAATTTTTTTAAGGGGGGGAGAATGTAACACCCGTGAAAATTAATATGGGATTAGTGAATAATTATTTTGTAAGGTCTGAAAATAATGAAGTTAATTTTAGAACAAAAACCGATTTTCGGGATTAAGTCGAAAATAATAATTAAGTCCGGGATTTGAATAAAATAACATGGGCCAAAACTTAAGAAGCCCAAGAAAGAATATAGAGACTAAAATATGTAGGGAGGCCTAAATAAAAGATAGCCCAAATAAGTTAGGGAAGGCCCAACTTGGAGTAATGAATTTATAAAAGAAAAGGGCTCACAATAAGTGAAAGGGTCGAAAGTTTTAATAGCCCAATGAAATGATGATTTAGGAAAGCCACATTGAGGTGAATGTATTTTGTACCTACTTGCTTGGCAAAAATAAGTATATGAATAAAAAAAAAAAACGTAGGTGCTAGATCATTTTACCCAACTTGAGATGAGAATTATTATTGAAAATATACATTAAAGTAAAGCCAAATGGAAAAATATGGTTACCTACTCCACTTGCTTATCTTTCTCATATGACCCAAGACATTGATATATATCATATATGTTCATTACGTAAAAATCATCAAAAAGAAAACACAAGAAAAGGGACAAACTTTACCTACTCCATGGGCTAAGATTCGTCACGTAGCTACTTGTTCAATCACATAAGTTTTATTATATATTCCATTAGCATGTATATTACTAATTAATAATATCCAAGAGATAACGATTGTTATTGAAAACAATAAAATAATAAGATAATTGTAGAAGCTTCCCACGAAACATTCATCATTCTACTCTTTGTCTGTTTGATCAATTATTATATATATATATATATATATATATATTACTTAAAGCTAAGGTAAAACACGTTAGTTTAATGTTTAATCAATATCAAAAGTCGAAGACCTCATATATATCTAACAAATGATACACTTTAAAGGGTAGCTTAAGAAATGAAAAGAACTGTGAGGTAGATACAAAAATAAATAAAAAAAAACCCTATGGAAAGAGTACCAAAGCCATAGCAAGTGCAAAGGAGAAGATTTCATCAATGAACAAAGTTCGGCAAGCTTAAGAGATCTTAACAAATTGGATTTTCAGACGTGAGGTAGGTGAAAATATTCATCTAGAACATGTAAATCAATGTTTTTGTGGTGATAATATAGTTTAGTGCCTTGTATGAATAGAATTATTTATGTGAAGGTTTCAAAGTGCTTGTGTTTATACGTAAACTAGGTCTGTTATCTTGGAAAGGTGTTTTATGTGACTATTGAGTGCTTAAGATAATTAGTATGATTTTATACATGTTCAAGGTAAAAATTATGTGAAGTTTCGTGCCTTGAGTGATTGTCGTCTGTGTGATATCAATATAGCAAATGTTTGTGTGAAGTCTCGTGATCTTAAATGTTAGAATTAAAATTTCAGATCTTAACTTTGCTAAGTTGGTATTCGTGAGGGTATAATTTCGATAGTAGACCTAGTATGATACATTTAAAGGTGATAAGTGAAATATAAGTTTGGGTTTGATCGATTATTGAGTGTATGATTAGTTTATAGGCAGAGTAGTTTTCGGTAGGAAAGAACTTGTAGGTATTCTAGATTTTTGGAATTCTTTGGGAAGTGATGATATTAAGTTTTCGGCTTCTATAGGTTTTAGACTTTGAAATAAATTATAATGCTAAACACGTGTGAATTTAGAAAGTATTTTGGTACTTAGTTATTTCTCGAGATTTAAGGATTTTCGGCATTTTAGGGTTTTCACTATTTCTAGGGTTTTCAATATTTAGGGTTTGAGAAATTCTAGATTTACGAGACTTAGTATGTATACTTATGTGATAATATTTTCATGCTCAGAGGTTCGAAGCGTAGAGAATTTCCCAGATTTCTTGACGAATTTTATCAGGAGGACAGGTAGGTGTAACTCACCTACCTATGTGCTTATGTGATACTTATGTGCTTATGTGATTTAGTGATTTACGTGGTTTACATGTACTAAATATTCTGGCATGTTATATATTTGTTATTTGCACCGCATGGCATGTGCACGACACTTCAGAGTGAGAGAGGTGGACCGTGTTGGCATGGTGACACCTTACGGTGTCGGCGCGAGGCACGAGTGGGTAGATGTGACCGGTTTCGGTTGTCGACTCGGGGTCGAGTTGAGGTTGGTACTAGTGCACCTGACGGTTGGTGCCGTCGAGTGGTTGGTGCCGCCCGGCTTTATGTGACCGGTTGGTGCCGGTATGATCAGTGGTTGGTGCTATAGATGACGGTTGGTGCCGTCGAGATAGGTGGTTGGTGCCGCTTAGCTTTATGTGACCGGTTGGTGCCGGTATGATCAGTGGTTGGTGCCGCTGATGATGGTTGGTGCCGTCGAGATGAGTGGTTGGTGCCGCTCGGACTCTACGGTTGGTGCCGTAGATTCAGTTATAAGGTGCATAGTCCGACCTAGGGTAGAGATGAGAAATAAGTGGGTGAGATGAGACCTGAGTTGGCCGCCCGAGCGTTGGGTGAGAGCTAACTCTAACGTGACTTGAGTTGGCCGCCCGAGCGCTGGGTGAGTGCCACTCTAACGAGACCTGAGTGGATACCCGAGCGTGTTTAGTATCGAGTCACGGGGCGTTGTGAGAGGCGATAGGTCGTGATGAGAGTCGAGCGTGCATTGCATTTGCGAGTTGTTTGGGAATGGGGGTTGAGCGCACGTTGCATACATGCATGTTTCATCTACTGGGCAAGGAGCTCAGTTTACGTGTTGTAGGTACATACGAGTCCGATGTTGATACGCGTCGCGACTAGGAGGGCTGATGGCGGTGACTCTACGGACTTTTGAGGCAGGGCGGTACATGGATGCGACCTGTGGAGTGATGTTATGATTTTTAATATTTTGATAGGCTACTACTGTGTAAATATACGACTACGTAGATGATGTTTATTTTAGTATATTTTATTTTTAGATAAAGTTTTTATACGGGTCTTCCGCGATTTACGTTGCGAAAATCCGCCTAAATATTTGTTAGAAAGTGAGGGTCGTTACAGTCACGGCCGTGACAGGCGTCATTTACTTCTCGCGCTTCTGCCAAGTGTCACGGCCAGGTGCACTAAGTGTCACGGCCGTGACATACTATACTTCGACTCTCTGCCAAGTGTCACGGCCAAGTGCACTGGGTGTCACGGCCGTGACCATCTTCGCTTCAACTCTCTGCCCATGGTCACGACCTAGTGCATGAACTGTCACGGCCGTGACTGCTTCATTGGCTGGCCTCTGTCCCTTGTCACGGCCTCGTGCACTAGGTGTCACGGCCGTGACATACACCAGTTTTCATCGTCTTCACGCCGTTTTTTATCGTTTTCACTCCTTTTCGCACTAAACTCGTCCTAAGGCCTTATAATACCAAAATAAGGAGAAATAGGGTTAATAAGTGCATAAAATGACTACGAAAACTCTATTATGAGCCAATTAAATACTACGATAAATGTACTACAATACGTTTATCAAACCTCCCCACAATTAAGCATTTGCTTGTCCTCAAGTAAATTAGAAGTCAGAGAAGGCAAACAACATAACGACACGATTATTCGCAATTTATCATCAAAGTTAGAAAGCACGAAACGGAATCAAGCAAACAATCATAGACATCACACCAATGACTTGCACTTGTCGACCTAAACTTCCTTCGCACTGCCAATTGAGACTCATACCTCACAGGGATCCGCTCAAAATCACTCAGTGTATAGGCTAGAATATAGTGAATCGCTCAATTCGTGCACTAGTCTCACCCCTACCATAACTTGCAAGCTAATCGCATCTCCACTATTTAAAGTGGCGTGCATAAATTTGAGGGTCTTTTCGGGGGAAACGGGTCGAGTAATCATGAGGCGACAAGCATGTATAATGAACACGTAATCTTAGAGCTTGGACACGTAAGCGAAAAATATCAAAGAACATAGCATGATCAAACTGACGATCACATGCTCCAACATAAGACTCAACGTTCTCGCTCTGAAATCCTAGACTTTTCTGCCCGACCCTCTCGACTCAGTTCCCTTTCATTTTCTGCCCTTTCACCTTAGTTACGCTCTACTTTTGTGCACTGCCCTTATTCCCTAAAAACATCAAGGTTTGGCTTTCGCAAAGAATACATCGTCACAGCGAATGCCGTGTACCTAGGGATACTTATTACCAAAAGCTATATCTTGCCGAAGGGTTATGGGCACGCTTATGCAAGGAATCGGGTCATTTTAGAAAACGGTCAAGTAAGGGACGAGTCATTTCACGAATAGTAGAGAAGAACATCAAATCATACACTGAAACAGTAACTCTCAAGTTCGACTTCTGCTCTATTCTAATCAACTCAGGTTCATTTAATCTGGAGGTTTATTCGGGTCAGTGGATTCTATGATTTACGAGGAAAGCAAACAAATAGGCTCAAGCTCAAAGTGGCTACTAATGGGGTTAGTCATGGTAAGGGAATCTGGCCCTGGACTTAATTTCTAATGCCCTCATCATTTTCACACTAACGCACCAAAACAGTTTCAACACGTATCAAACAGGCAAGTTCTAGAGAGATACAGACTAGGCACGTCACACAACCAATAAAAATGAGCATAAGCTCGTCAGGCTCAAACTCTCACAACGTAACAGGGTTATGTGTACGAATCTCTCAAAGCAGTGCTATATCGATTCAGGCAGACACGATTCAATCAGTCATGCATATCCAAATTGCTCACGAAATTTCATAAAATGTAGACCAACTCGAGATAAGCGCAAATAATCATGCTTGATTTCCACAATTCATGCCTTTCTAACGAACTTAATGACTCACGGACACGTCATAAAAAATTTTGCATGCATTCTTAACCTAAATTCCCCTCCCCGCACTTAAGTCTGACGTTGTCCTCAACGTAAAAATTATAAAAGGAATGGAAAAAAGTTAAAATGGGACTCCCCTGACGAATAAGTGACGTGGTCGTGAACTAGTCGTGATCGATCGTGTGAAGGTCATGTCGTAACTTGTTGTGCGTATCCCGGCCTAGCTAAATAGAGCAATAGACGGAAAAAAAAAAGAAAGTAGTCATAGATTAACTATAAACATAGTTATAAGCATCAAAGTTAGAAACAAAATAATAATAAACACACGCGACTACTCAACCAAACGAAATGTCTGTAGAAAATAAAGGGAGAAATCCCTAAGGTGGCGGCGGCGGTGGCGACGGTTGCCTCGGGCGAAGGAAGGACATCGACTGCTGGGAGTACTTGAGCGCCGTGTCCATGGCTTGTAGGTCCTGGTTATAGCGGTCTAGCACTTCTTGGTACCGACGGTGGGCTTCCTCATTCCGGCGCTCGTATTCTTTCTGTCAGCGCCGAGTCTCTTTGTTATACCGCCGGGCTTCTTCGTCCCGGCAGCGCGTCGGCGTTCATGCGCATCATGTCCTGGCGCGCGCGTTTCGAGGTCCGCTATCGACGCGTAGGGGCCGACGACGGATGACTCGCCAGGGTGGTAGCCGGAGGAATAGGAAGGCCCGACGGTCATGTCTGTCTGCACTAGGTAAGGGCCCTCGAGGTAGAGCTGGTCGGCGGGGACGTCGACGTGGTCCGTCTGGCCACGATACATCGTGCCAGATGTACACCTTGTTCTTGCGGGTCCAGGCGGGCGCCTTCACGAGCATCTTCATCTTCACGAGCATCTCCTCGTTCAAGGGATTACGCCCGCCAACTATCTCCATCTCGGGTGCGTTCGGTGGCCACAGGCGTAGTCCCCGGACGACCTTGGTGATGAGTGCTCCCACGGCGATCTTGCCATGGCTTTTTGCTTCCGCCTGAGCACTGAAGGCGTGGGCCAGCGCCATTCCCAAATGGACCTGTTCCCCTAGCTGCAGCTTAGTTAGGTAAAAGAGGTCACGGAGGGTGATCGCTCCGTGCGACTCGCCCCTCGGTGTGAGCGAGGTCGTGAGGAGGCGGTGGACGTAGCGCAGACGCCTTCGAAGTCTTCTGGCTGAATTCTTGCTCGTCTGGTCGAGCGATGTCAGCCCAGCAACCCTGTCGACCTCCCGGTTGATCAAAGTAGGTCGCATAGGGCCGGTGCGGGAATGGCACTGGTACTCCAAGTGCACGGCATAGGTTGTCGACCATCACTATGTGCCGTCGTCGTATTCATCGTAAGAGAACGTGGACAAGAATTCCAGGGTGAGCTCCTTGTACGCCGGTTCGTCATGCTAAGGAAGGTGGTCCATCCACTGAGTGAGAGGTATTGGGCGAGTTGCTGGTCGATGTGATGCTTCGCCAGTGTATCGTAGTCGATCTGGTCCATGAGGATGAACTCCATTCCTTTCAGCCTGTTGTACCGTACTGTCCGAGTCTCGTCACTAAATTGACCCATGGCTTCTAGCAGTGTCAGCGGCGGTCCGCGTCGCCTTTGACGAACGGGCGAGCGCGAAGCGGGATCACGCTGGGCGGTGGAACGGCTTTGACCCATAGTACCTGGAAAACGTATGTGAGCTCACGGAGAATAACAAGTAAATGCAAGCAGTTCGACTCGACCAAAGTAGCGACAAAAGACATATACTATTAACAACACATGAAAAACTCAAGGTGGCATTTTGTAACACGTTGCGTGCAAGCTAGAATATGCAATCTATTTCCAAAATCGGGCAAGTAAACGTACCCAAGACCATCAAAGTAATAAATTTTCCCAACAACTTGCAAAATTACGAAATTAAGCGTGCCCGTGTCATTAGCATGTATGTAGCCATAGAAGAGCAAGACAGACACCCAAATAGCCCCAATTTCAGAAATCCCTAATTTCGAAATTAGGGTTCATCGTAAAAATTTTGAATTCATGGACGAAATCAACAAATTAAGGGAACCCACAATCTTCATAGCATAAATAGAAACATGGGGAGCACAAAAACACTATCATTACTTCCTATTTCTCGGAATCCAAAACTCGACAATAGATTAGGAGTTAAGTGTTCATACATTGTTGCTTTAAACAAATCGAGGTGTAGTGTTCGTGTGGTGGTTCGCCGGAGGTTTCGTCGGCGGTGGTAGGCGGCGGTAGGTGGTGGAGATGGTGGGTTAGGGTGTTTTTGGGGTGGTGTGTCATGAGAGAGGGAGAGGAGGGAGACGAGAGAGAGAGAAAGAGAGATGGGATAGAGAGAGAGAGGGGAGGGAAGAAATAGAATTTTTTATTTTTTAATTTTCCGCTTGCGTCACGGCCGTGAAGCCTTGGCTTCGGGCCGTGACAGGAGGCAATGAGCGCCTCTGGTTTGCGTCACGGCCGTGACACTTATGTGTCTAGCCGTGACTGGAGGCAGTGTATTCCTCGGGAGTTGGTCACGGCCGTGACACGTGAGTCACTAGCCGTGACTAAATAATAATAACTTTTTTTTAAATATAATATTTTTTTTAAATCGCATAAGGGTCACGGCCGTGAAGCTTAAGCTTCCGGTCGTGACGTGAGGCAGAGCGTGCCTCTGGAGGTTGTCACGGCCGTGAAGGCTTAAGCCTTAGGCCGTGACGTGTGGCAGTATGCATATGTATGTTTGTCAAGGCCGTGAAGCTTAAGCCGTTGGCCGTGACCTTTTTTTTATTATACTAATGGCTAAAACATAAACGAGAATACATGGGTTGCCTCCCAATAAGCGCTTACTTTATCGTCTTTAGCTGGATGTCTTTTCGTTCGCTCAAGTCTGGAAGTCCAGGTACAACACTTCTTTTTCGCTCACGTCTTCCTCGCCTGCGTGATAGTGCTTCAACCTGTGGCCATTCACCTTGAAAGTACCTTGCTCCATACCAGAAATCTCAACAGTACCATATGGAAAAACACGAGTAACGGTGAACGGTCCCGACCAACGTGATCTAAGTTTGCCGGGAAAGAGCCTAAGCCGAGAGTTAAAAAGGAGGACTTGGTCCCCTTCGTGAAACTCTCGTCTTTGCCTAATTTTCTTATCATGGTAAGCTTTTGAATGTTCCATATACATGCGAGCGTTATCGTAAGCCGATAAACGCCACTCGTCTAACTCGTTAATTTGGAGTTGCCACTTTCTGCCGGCGTCGCCCAAATCAAAATTCAGCGACTTAATTGCCTAATAGGTCTTGTGCTCTATTTCTACGGGGAGGTTGCACGCCTTCCCATAGACTAATCTATATGGTGTAGTGCCTATGGTTGTCTTATATGCAGTTTTATAAGCCCAAAGTGCATCATTCAACTTATTCGCCCACTCCCTACGGTTCCATTCTATGGTCTTCTCGAAAATGCGTTTCAACTCACGGTTCACTACTTCGACCTGACCGCTAGCTTGGGGGTGGTATGGGGTGGATAGGCTGTGTCTAACACCGTAACGTTCTAACGTGCGTGCAAACTGAGTGTTACAGAAATGTGTACCCCTATCGCTAATAATGCACCTAGGCGCCCCAAAACGTGAGAATAATGCTCGAAGAAATCTAACGACGACCCTAGCATCATTTGTGAGCAAAGCTTGCACCTCGGCCCATTTAGACACATAATCGACAGCAACTAGGATATACATATTATTGTTCGAGCTAGGAAACGACCCATAAAATCTATACCCCATACTTCAAAAATCTCACACACTAAGATGAAGTTCTGGGGCATCTCGTCGCGTTGAGATATTACCTGCGCGCTGACACTGATCACAAGTGTCAACGTACCTTTGGGCATCCTTGAAGATCGTGGGCCACTAGAATCCGCTTTCTAACACCTTCTGAGCGGTTCTGTTGGCTGCGTATATTTCGGTAATTCGGTTATCGGAAAAAATTCGGTTCAAATTTGTTTATACCGAATACCGAACCGAACCGAAATTTCGGTATTTGGTTTGTACCGAACTTTTGGTACGGTCGGTTTACCAACTTTTGAACACCCCTAAGTGCACTGAACGATCACGCCAATGTCCTCCTACCAGGTCACTCCGCACCAACCAACAACCGAAATCCCACTCAACGGTTTTGCACCCCGGGTTGCGCTACGACGCTCTCCCCGGGTAGACAGATCGATCACGCCTGTCTGCCGTCCCTGAGCTAAATATAAGGTGGTTTACACCTCAGGCTGCTCACACTTGAGTAGACAGATCGATCACGCCTGTCTCCCACCAGGTGCCCTGCGAGTCTGACCTCAATTTCACAATCGTCTCGTTCTACCCCGCTCAAACAACCCCGTAGGGTGTCACCACCAACGTGGTCATCACCTCCCAAAACATCGTGATATGTCGTGATATGCCATGCACATGTTATAAAGCACGTAAAATAATAATTGCACGTCATACCATTATGAATAAAATCACGTATTTTAATTCTCACAATAGTAATTAATGATCACAATTTATATCTATCTAAAGTATCGAAAGCCTTTTACCTTCTATTGCTCACAATGGCTTTAAGTGTAGAATTGGGTCTAATTTAAACTAAGCCCACTAAATTTTTAATCTAAGTCGACATGCACCAATTTAGTCAAGGAAAGGAAATTTCGCTCGATTCTTGATCATTGAGAAGGAATTCACCCCAATTTGAAGTAAGCTCGGCGAAAGTCACTTTCGTCTGACTGTAATCGTTGCAAGGAGTTTCGCCCGAAACTAGGATTGGGTAAAAAATCGCTCGATTTTGTAATGGGAGTTGCTCAAATTTGAATTGGACTATAATCACCCGATTTTGAAATTTCGAGGGCAGCTGGGCAATTGTCAGTATTCGCCCGATTTTTCGTTTTGATGGATTTCGCCCAATTTCTGGAAGGAGAGCTTCGGCTCCCAGCCTTTCGACACGTGTTATAGTAAGGAGTTCACCAGATTTTGGATTTGGCTAGAATTCGCCCGATTGGTTTGGTTAGGAAAGAGCATTTGCCCGATTTGATGAGAGCTCGGCGATTTCGTTCATCGCCCGATCTGAGACTCAATTGGAATCGCTCGATTTCAACACTACTCAATTTATCAGATTTGAAAAACACTCGGCGAATTCATCAAATCGGTCGAATTTACTAAACTCCTTATCCAATCGCCCGATTTCAGCAAATATAAGTTTCTAAAATTCGATACTTCCTAAATCGCCGGAAACGTCCCACAGATCACTGTGACATTCGAAATCGTCCGATTCTTTATTCCACTAAAATTGTCCGAAACTCAATTTAACTAAGTTCATCCGATTTCTAGTTTCGCCCGGTTATACAAATAATTAATTTAAACCCCGAATTTTAACTAAAATTCGCCCGATTCTGTACGAAATAAATAATCTACACACCAGACTTAGACTAAGGTTTCGCCCGAAACTAGTTCATAGAATTCTCAAATTCCAACGTCCCAATTCGCTCGATTTCTCCACCATATATATTCAGCTCCCTAACTATTAATCAATCGCCCGAAACTAGTTCATCTAGCCAAACTTTGCTAATGAAATTGAACTATCGCCTAAGCATATAAACATGTGTACTCACCCAAAAAAAACCCATATATTGGGTTCGAAACTTAGCAAATAGCACATAGCAATTAATAAACGACGAAATCACTATACCAAAGTTCATCGATTCGAACTTGAATGGCCGAAACACCCAAGTTTGAAGTTTTGAACTTATTTATGTGTTGTAGGTGAAGAAATCCACCTACCAGTCCTCCAAGTTATGCTAGATGATTGTGGTGAAATCGATTTGGCCGAAACTCCTTTGCTCAAGCTTGTTTCAACTTCTTTTCCTCTTTGGTTGTGATTTTCTTCCTTTGTGTGTGTGGTTGTGTGTTTGCTTCATTTTAAGATTTTAAAAGTGGTGATATGCAACTCACGTGAGTTGCCTTGCCCCAAAATAAAAATCCCACGTTTTAGGGGAGGACCACCATGGGGTGAATTTGGCTGAGAATGATGGGAGGGTGTCTAGGGGTTCCGCTGATGCAACGTTGGATTCAGTCCACTCGCGACAGCCGACAGTCGCGTTTCCTATGGAGCAACTACCGGATATGGAGTCTCTGGTGTGCCCACCACCTCCTGCGACGTCGATGATGGGGCTGCTCACGTCGGTGATGGGGTTGATGGCCTGTGATGGGCCGCCAGCGGTTGGGTCGGGACTTATTAGGGGGTCTAACGAGTCTGGGCTTAAGGGTTATGGGTTGGACAGTGATGGGCTCCACCACAAGGGCCCGGTCTTCTCCCGCCTTGGGCCGATGCCACCGACTGCCACTACACCTCCTTACTTGGCAGCCGATTCGAGATTGGAACGGCAAAACAGGCCCGTGTCTGAAAGTCGTGGAATCCAGTTAGCATACACACCGTCGTCTATCGTTGAAGGTGTTGGCAAGGCGAGGCCGTCCCGAGAGGTGGCACGAAGTTGAGTGGCGCGTTGGAAGCACACACTGGTGGGGTACTTTTGGCAAAGAAGCCGTACTTTCCCTTCGTCGAGCGCTATCTGCGTTCGATATGGCGATGGTTGACGAAGGTCCGCTCCATCATTAATGGTTTCTTTTATGTTTCGGTTTGATTCGGAGGCGGCATGCGTCGAAATTTTGGAAGAGGGCCCTTGGATGATGCAAGGGCAGCCCTTATTTTATGAGTCGTGGAAACCTAGGATGTCCTTTGAAAGGAAGGAGGTTGTCGAGATTCCTTTATGAGTGAAACTAAGGAATGTCCCAGGCGAGCTTTGGACGCAGCAAGGCCTTGGGGTGGTGGCCTGCGTGGTGTGCCGCCCGCTGTATGCGGATGGTGTTACGACGAGAGGGGAGAGAATTGATTATGCCTGCATATGCATCATGAAGACGCTGGCTGACCCATTTGTGGAAGGGTTTAATGTTCGTCTACCATCGGACGACGACGAGCCCAACGAACTTATACCTATACGCATTGAGTACGATTGGCGCCCTTCACAGTGTCCGACTTGTGCGTCTTGGGGCCATAGGGAGGCACAATGCCCAAAGCCACTGGGGAAGGCTGAGGGACCGGTTGCACAACAGAGACATGCGCAACGGACGGTGGTTGGCGAACGACGACATGTGGAGGCCCACTCATGGTCGAATAGGCAACGAAATCAGCCGATTCTTTGGGTCACCAGACTCGCATGACAAGGAGTAGCGCGGGGCATGTGCGTGTGAATATGGGCGGCAGAGTTCATGAGGAGTGGCGACAGGTGGGGGCAAAAGGAAAGGCCATTATGATGCCTACACCGGCGACTGATTCTCATTTTGAGCCTCTTCGTGGGGAACACTACCAGGGGGAGGCGAGCGCTTCTCGGCGCAGCCCAAAGGTGCCGCGGCTATTGGGTCTCATTCTATCACCTACTGACGAGAGAAGTTATCGTTTTCAAGTCCTATGTGATTTGAACGATGTGACTGACACTATACTATCTCAATCGGGCCCTAAAGATAATGCAGCCCATGGGCTGCATTAATAGCATTGGGAGCATGGAATGTACGAGGTCTTAATAAACAAACCACAGGAGGGCGGTTGGGGATTTGATAGCGCAGGAGCAGGTGAGTGTGATTGGATTTCTAGAAACACGTGTGGCTAAGTCTAATGAGGGGTTTATTTCGAGTGGCATGATCTTGATGAGCTGGTTCTTCGACTACGCTGAGGGTCCAGCAACGCGGATTTGTGTTGGGTGGGACCCTTCGATTTTGACAGTGGATATTCTTGAATTCTCGACTCAGGCGGTTCATTGTCGTGTGGTCACAATGGGGACTAGAGAGACAGTGTTTGTCTCCAATGTGTATGGGAAGTCCAGAAGGGAGGAACGACTTCCTTTGTGGGAAGAATTGATTACTATGTCCCAAAGACGTGTGGCGGATGCATGGATGGTCCTGGGGGACTTCAATGCTATATTGCACATGACTGAGGGACGAGGGGGAGCTCCAGCTAGGCAAGATATGGAGGAGTTCCAAGCTTGCTTGGTAGGTGCGGATCTTATGACGATTCCAAAGACGGGCCAAGTGTTCACGAGTATAACCAACAGAGGAATGACGCCGAGATTTGGAGACGGCTAGATCATATGATGGGAAATCCCAGTGGTTTTGCTCGCTTTCCTAACTCGTTCTGTAGATGTGCTCTTCCATCATCGTGAGATCACTCGCCTATTCTCTTGGGACATCGCGACAACATAAGGTGACCTTTAGATTTGAGAATTTCTTGACGAAGGACAAGACCTTTTTGGAGCAGGTTAAGCGCATTTGGAGCATACCGATCCATTCCAATGTTTGTATTACGCATCGCTTGAAGATGTTGAAACCTATTTTTCAACGGATGAGGAGAGCTAAAGGGGATTTAGCTGCGAATGTTATTGAGGCGAAGCGATCCCTTGATATCGCGCACGAGTTCTCGGCACGCTTTCCACTGGAGGACCTCTTATTCGAGCTTGAGCGCCTGTGTCGTATGCTTTATGAGAAGGCCGTGGAGATGGAGCACACAGCATTGTCACAACGGGCCAAGCTTGCTTGGCTGAAGGATGGCGACCAATGTTCATCGTATTTCTTTCGAGCCATGCGTCGCGCTACTAATCGCATTATGTCCCTTGAAGATGCGACAGGGGCCTTGCTGGATGAACCTCAGCAGGTGGAGGGTGAGCTGATTGGGTTTTACCAGGATTTGTTGGGACAGTCTGTCCACTCGACACCGATAGCAGTTGCTGATGTATGACGAGCAGTGACACGTACGCTTTCCCAGTGGAGGAGCAATCCAGGATTGGATCGGTGTCTGCGATGGAAGTACGTGAGGCACTTTTCTCTATGGGGGATGAGAAAGCGCCTGGGCCTGACGGGTATACGATTGCTTTCTTTCGAGCAGCGTGGGGGATTGTTGGATATGAGGTGGTGAAGGCGGTCCAGGATTTATTCGCAATGGGAAGGCTACTGAAGGGACTCAACAGCACACTCATCACATTGATCCCTAAGAGAGAAACACCTCGGCGTGCAATGGACTTCAGACCCATTTCCTGTTGCAATGTCCTTTACAAGGCGATTTCTAAGATTTTGGCCAATCGGCTAAAGGTACACCTTTCTATCGGGAAACCCCGGGTGACCTGAGGCCTTGGCCCGGATGCAGTGGAATTTAATAATTTTTCCCGGGTTCCCCATAGGGATTCCCCAGGATACTCGGTTAAATAAAGAAAAACACACGTTGACACGTATAAGGTATAAGGATCTTACCCTCGTCGCGAAGATCCTAAGCTCCCGTAGCTCACGAACTGTGCCGAAGAGAGTCGCGCCGACCCCCTGACATGACGCAGACCAACACCTCCCCAAGGATGGCTAGAGGAAGTGTGGAATGTTTTAAGAGATGTGTGTGTGTGTGTGTGATTAAGCTTACTTACACTTGGTTTGTCTCAAATATCAAACCCAAATGCTCTCACCACTCTCTAAAACTCTAAGTTTAGCGTGAGAAAGCTTAGGAACTTGCTATGGACGAAATTAGCTCAAGCCTAATGATAAAAATCCATTTTCAACCTTTGAAAATGATTTTTTATCTTAATTAAATTAGATCATGTCCTACATGACTAATTTCTTGTTTGATTCCTTTGAATTACATCATCTAATGACTAGATATTGTCCCACAAATCATAACAAAAGAACAACAAACGAAATTGGGTTAGGTTTGGCCAAGAAAATGACATTTTGATGCACATTCACGGCCTCGGCCCGGCATGTCACGGCCGTGAATCATCATTAGTCAACTTCTGCCGCTCGTGACGGCTTGAGCCACGGCCATGACCATCTTCTGGAGGCCTCCACGGCTAGGTCGTGAAGTGTCACGGCCGTTAGGTATGGCAATATTTTTTTACCCTGCCCATACCCACAAGACCCTACCCATTAATTATGGGTATGGGTCTTTAAAAATTAAATCTAATGGGTATGGGCAAGATCCAGACCCAATTAAATAAATATTGGTCGTAAATGGGTATTACAAATTTACCCATTTATTAAAACAATTTAAAGAAAAAAGACAATTTGGGAAGTTCGTAGATTGGGTATGGGAAAACTGACGAACACCACTCGCTCGTCTACGATTAGGTCTGGGAAAACTCGAATCGCCATGGCTATTCTTCTCCAACGAGTGCAGCAAACATCACAGGTCGAATCCCCATGATTCCATCGACCCGAACTCGTATATCAGATTTAATCGGAAGAAAGGAAGCTTTGACGTTGAGTTATAGGTGCGTCTACGTCTATATCAGATTTAGGGCTTTTCGTATCATGTATTTTCTTGGTATGTGGATTGAAATTGCCGTCCATTTCACATGGGCTTTTTTTTCTTTGGTGATTGATCAATTCAATTGATGAGCTTGTTCGTTTTTCATAGCTTAGCTCGTCTACTTATTGCTTGATTAAATTGTATGGTTAAGGCACATGCACTTTGCAATTGGCGAGCGTTTTCAGTTTGCATGTTGGCATCTGATTGAAACAAGGGGAGAAAATCAATGTAGAAAAACAAAGGGGAACTCGATTATTATTGAAGTTGATTCATTTGACACCAACTAATGCATACACGTGATGATATAGCTCTTGAGATTTTCGTTGGATGATATATCTGATGAAGGTTGCCGAACTGTTTGTTTTCTAGTAGATCAAAGGCTGAAATTAAGTTTTTACATAGCTTTGTTTCATGATATGATCTTTAAATTTAGCATTCTTTAAATGGTATTGCTTAAATTTAAGGATCTTGATGATGTGCAATCATTTCACTTCGAAGATGAGATTTGAAGATTCGACTTGGACTCAGAGCATGAATTTTCGAATTAGATTTTGTTTTTTTCTACATTTTCTTATGAAGAGATCGATTGAACAAGAATGTTGTTGGATCTATTTCAATGTCTGATTTTCTATTGACAGTTTGATCGGATTATGAAATGAAGTAATGTTGTTTTTAGAGTAATTTAAAGATCCATTTTATACTCATTTAAGACCCGTTTACCCGTTTAATTTAATGGGTTTGGGTCTATACCCAATTATTGTTACCCATTAAATAAATGGGTATGCCCACACCCATTTATTTAATTGGGTTTGGGTATGGGTCTAGATGGGTATACCCATACCATACCCATTGCCATCTCTAACGGCCGTGACACTGTCGGGCAGCATATGGCTCACCCACTGCGGGTCGTCACGGCCAAGTGCAATGTGTTCACGGCCGTGACGTGTTTGACAGCATTGCGACAGTTTTGTATATCTCTCAAATCGAGGGGTAAACGGTGTCTGATTGCCCTAAAATTTGAACCATAGATAAATGAATCACCAGTCTTTATTCTGTCAAAAGGGATTCTCAATCCGGGTTTGGGAGATATGAATTTTTGAATCTACTGCTACTTTGCAGACAGGCTTCACGACCGTGACGAGCCTTGCTCATCATTGTGAAACCTATTTACGCCTCATTCTTCTCACTTCGTTCTGTGAATTTACGTCCATATAAATACAGTTTCGAAAACTTGTATTCAACGTTTTTATTAACATCTCTAAGACTGTTAAATCAATTTACATCTCATATTAGTTAGGCACTATCATAGTAATAATTTTTAAGCCCGACTCTCTTGGTTCGTCTCAACCCGGCAAGGGAGGAATCTAAGAATTCGGTAAGTGCCTAGCAAATCCCGCGGCACCAAATAGATCCCGTGTTGAGTACGATCTTCTATCTACGAACCGACTATAGATTATCGTCGTACGTATAGACCCTTCACAAATGTCCCGGTCGAGTGAGAGTCATCATGGTCACGTCAAACTCACTAGACTCGACTCTATGATTAATCCGTGACTAGCAAAATTACTAAGCTGCCCTTACGTCCCATATAAGTCAGTTTATAGCTTCGGCCGAAGACTTCGTAATTTCCCGTCCCCGAATATGCATAGGACACTTATCTCGGTTACCAACGAGACAGTGAATCCCTCACGATAGTCTAAGCATGACAGTTACCCTTTATTGTCAAGACCGCATGTCGCCGCCGACCCATGTTAGTCAAACAAGGTGGGCCTAGCAAACTAGTGACAAGTTAAGACCCCAAAGTCAACTCCGTCAAAGACTCTTCGGTCTAAGGTCCACGCATACTACTATAGTCAATCAATCGATCATTAACGCTACACAGAGTAACTATAAGGCCCATGTGATCGTCGATTGCGAGTCGTGTCCAAGTACAAGTTAATATCCTGATTCAACTTATGCCAATGTTACGACCTCCCGCTTCTCAAGCGAATGCTTGGCACAACCATATAAGAGTCGTCAACAAATAAGTAGTAATTGTCGCACAGTCACCCTACTACGGTCTAAGACTTATGGACTAATTTAATATCGGAGAATAATAGCTCACCGATGCCCCTCTCTCATCCCATGAGAATCGGTGACTAAACTCACGATATGTGGGATTTATTTATTACCGTCTCACCGGGTGCCTAGTAAGACTTTATAGGTAAATAAATAATATGCCTCCTAAAGAATCAATAATAAACTGTCAATTCCATTATTACGTATAAGAATACATTATTCTAATTCATAGTGAATAATACATCGATTATTAACTACATATCCTATTCATTACATCCCCGAATGGCATCCGAGGGCACATCCCCAACACTTTCTACATTGGTGCATGGCTCGCAGACAGCGTTTTTCTCGGAAGACGTATCGGCGATAATGTGTTGCTGGCACAGGAGCTGTGCCTCGGATATAATTCTAAGGGCCGGCCACCGCGGGCGATATACAAGATTGACTTGGCCAAGGCGTATGACAAGGTAGAATGGGAATTTCTGCTATCTGTTCTAGGTGCAATGGGCTTTCACCAACTTATATTGGCTGGATTCGGGTGTGCATAACGATGACGGCCTTTTCGTTGAGCCTGAATGGCCAGGTGGTGGATTTTTTTTTCAGGGAAAGAGGTGTATTCGACAGGGGGACCCTATCTCCCCGTATCTGTTTACATTGGTTATGGAGGTCCTTCATGGGCTTATCACGGTGTGTATCTCTGAGGAATCGCGGTTCAGATATCATTGGCGTTGCGAGTCGCTGGGATTGGTCTCGTTAGCGTTTGCGGATGATCTCCTTCTCTTTAGCCATGCGAACGTTGTTTCGGTTGGTGTGCTGAAGAAGGCGTTGAGTGAGTTTGCGAGGTTGTCAGGGCTGCATCCTAACCCTGACAAGAGCGAGTTGTATCTGTCGCGGCAAGCTGAAGGTTTGACGGGGCAGATTCAGGCCCTCATGGGCTATCGAGTGGGAAAGCTGCCGGTTCGCTACTTAGGTGTGCCCCTTATTACTTCGCGTTTGACAATTTAGAGATTGTACCCCACTTTTACAGAAAGTGGATCAGTGGCTGGGTCATGGCTGAATCGCTCATTATCATATACAGGCCGACTCCAGCTGGTTAAGTCGGTACTGCAGACTCTTCATGCTTATTGGTCGGGAGTCTTCTTATTGCCTAAAGGCGTTATCAGCTCTCTGGAAACGTGGTTTAGGAAATTCTATGGGAGGGTCATCAGCCAAGGTGGCATGGGATGTACTATGTTTACCCGTATAAGAAGGGGATAGGGACTCAGGTCTATAGCTGTCGAGAACAAAGCTCTACAGCTTAAGCATTTGTGAAGTGTACTTACCAGAACATCGGGCTCCATATGTGTCGAATGGCTATATGGGACGCGACTGCAGTCTCGATCGCTATGGGACCTCCAGTCTCGCCGAATGACGATTGGAGCTGGAGGAAGCTGCTGCAGTTGCGACCTTTGATCAGGTCCATGCTTACCTTCCGTGTTGGGGATGGATCCGCGATATGGCTGCGGAAGGATCTCTGGATGTTGCCTGCACCGCTGTTAGAGAGATTCCCTAGAGGTCCTATTTCGATAGGGCTGCCTCCAGATGCAAGGCTGAGTATGGTCATTGATATGCATGGGTGGAATTGGCCAGGGCAGGGGACGGTTGAGCATCTTGAGATCAGCCGTCTCCTCCAATCCGTGATACAAGGGTACCGAGATGGAGTTCAGTGGAAGGGATCGCCAGATGGATCTATGATGGCGCGTTTGACGCGATGCGGCACAGGAGACCTCCAGTTTGTTGGGCTAGTCTGTTTGGGGGGCCGTTGAAGATCTCTAGGCATGAGTTCATCTTATACGTGGGATTATGGGATCAGCTCTCGACTAGGGACAAGCTGCGGATAGCTCAGCTGGTCGGAAGTCCGGCTTGTGGCCTCTGTGATGAGCTTCACTATGAGACAGCCCAGCATCTCTTTTTCGATTGTTCATTTTCACGGCAATGTCTTCGGATCTTGCAGCGACGCATTCGGTGGATTTGGCCCTATCAGGACTGGAGTACAGGTATGCGATGGGCGGCGGCCCGTTGGTCAGGGAAGCATCTTTTCCATGCAGCTTATCTACATGTTCTTGCCTCTCTGGTTTACCACATTTGGCAGGCAAGGAACAGGCGTTGGAAGGAGGGAATAATCACGCCGCCTCACAGGCTCGTGGGGTGTGTGCTTGCCTTGGTTATCATGCATATTAGTTGTACGTCCACGAAGTATGACCTGCATCGTGCGGCCATTCACAGAATATGGCGTGTCGCTTGGTAGGCGCTAGATTTTATTAATGTAGAGAGATCTTGTGATTGTGCCCAGTAGCCTGTTACTGGTTGATTGCGGAGTTCATCACCTGCTCACTTTGTACATACGTTTCCACTTTATATATATATATATATATATATATTATATATATATTATATATATATATACGGGACATTACACCAAAAAAAAGACATGATCGATTGTCCCTACATGAACCTTATATCGGTTAGGTCATTTTATTTTCTTTATGTTTCATTGTGTGTGTCCGTAAAATAAAAAAAATAAATAAATAAATAGAAAGAAATTAAATTATATAAATTATCATATATAGGGTGAGCTTTTGAACGATATGCACAAATTTAGGGGGAGTTTTTTTTTTTGAAATATTTCGTCATTTTTACCTTAATAAATTTTTGAACTGAAATTTCAAATTAATTATGTTTTTCTCGACAAACTGAACGTCGCCCGAAAACTGCTCTTGCAACTTTTGAATCGCCCGAACTTATGAATCGGGAAAATATTTTATTCATTAAAATATTTGTTTTGCGATAAGTTTTTATGTTTTTTTTGAGGTTCTAACTCCCAAAACTTCAAATATTGAGGGGGAGTAGCTGTTTTCGCAAACTAATCTTTAAACGATTCGTACTCCTTCCAAATGCGAAAAAACACTCTTACAACTCAAATACGTAAAACACCTTCAAAATACCAAAACACTTCAACAACGCAAACCCTGAAAATTACATCACCACGTAACAGAGTCTCACAAGCCAGTACACCTGGTAAGGACCCAACACCGAACAGCCATCAAAACAACGAACAAGCATGAGAAGCAAAATCTCGAGTGCTAACATATCCAAATTGAGGTTAAAACAACGCCTTAACTGCGTGTTCCTCGTTCTCTTCTTGGTCTTGCTGCTGATTCCAGTTCATCTCTGTGAACTCGATATTTTTTTATATGAGTGATATATAGTATTACAGTGTTGTTCGAATCGTGTCTATTTATAGGCACGAACCGAACAACAAAATCATTAGTGTCCCGACAAACATGAAGACGAATTTTTGATTTGAAGGTTCAGCGCCGCGAATGAAAGTTTCTTCATCGATTATAGGATTTTGTGTCACACAAATCGATTTTGAAAAACTCGGTTGATTCTCTGCAGATTTTAATTAATCGATTTTTGTGTCAAAATTCGTAAGTTAGAAACCTTTAAAATTTCACATCTAAATCGGCCGATTCCACAACATCTCGGCGAATCCAAGGATCGCACGATTCTGGAGTCGACCGAACCAAGGTCTTCATTAAAATTTTTCTTTGCGTTTCTTCAAATCTCCCGATTTCTCAAATCGATCAAATTGCTACAATATAACTCTATATATATATATATATATATATATATCAATCCGATTGATCAACCGATCGAAAGCGCTACAATACATCCTTTTCTCGACAATTCTTCAAATCGCCTGATTCCTCAATCGATCGAACACGCTACAACTACACCTCATATATATACAAAATCGCCCGAATGTTCATTATTTTCCCCAAATTCTCTCAACCTAAATCTCAAAAGGTCTCTACAATCGCAAACGAACTTCGTCATTTTTGCACTCAAACTCATTTTTTTTCACGTTTTCTGCAAAACTCCACTCATCTTCGGTAAGGAAAAGCTCATAATCTGCAAAATTTACCCACTTTATCTCATGATTTTGTAGGAATCGACGATTAGGGTTCTTTAGTTCGCTCAAATTTCTCTCAGAAATTCGTCCGTTCGAACTTCAGTCACAAATAACAGAAAACAGAAAATATGCCTTTTAGCAGTTTTGATTTTGTTCACTCGATTTTAGTTTTCAAATTCAAAAATTAGGTTCATACTTCTGTTCGCTCGATTTTGCATTCGCCCGATTTGATTCATCAACTTATTACTGTAGCTTTTAAATTCCTAATTTCAATCGCCCGATTCCGTTTCTCTGAGAGTCCTTTGATTTTCAAATTAATTTCTCAATTTCGACTCGCCCGATTGACGAACCGCTCGATTCTATCTCTGGAATCGCCCGATTAAATGCAACGCCCGATTCGTCGACCAATTCTGACCTTACGAATTGCCCGATTCTGTCTCCTTGATTGAAGTGCAATTGAAATTGCCCGATTGATCGAATCGCCTGATTAGTTAACCAATTTTGACTTCGCGATTCGATCAATTCTAATACTTTCATCGAATATACGATGTTTCCAAATTTTTCGATCGGCCGATTCTGCCCACTCTCTCTGTAATTCAAATAGCCCGATTGATTGCCAAATTTTGAAAATTCAATTTGCCCAATTCACTTTCTAATTCAATTCTCGGCATCGCGCGATTCTTTGACCACTTTTGACCTATCCATTCGTTCTATTCTAAGCCTTCCTAAAATTTTGAACTACGATCACAATCGATCGATTTCACTTCCTAATTCAGTTATTGACATCGACCGATTCTCCAACTTTATGCTATTATTACTTTATTGCACTCATTCGATTGTCATTACAATTGAACTTACTTAAATTTTCTAAGTCACACAACATATATATGCATATAGCTTCCATGAACGTTTTTTTTTTGGGAACGGTCATTAACATTAGAAAAGGAAATAGGTTCGTACAAAGCATCCATGCTATGGCACAGGAAAAAGAGGAACAAACTGGTAACATGCTACCAGTACACAACCCATCAAGAACCAAGTACCACAACAACCCGCCCTAGGACGACCAAGCAATACGCCAGGCCCGACGCATGGCACAGAGCTGGAGCTCATAACTGGGCGGCAAGGTGGACAGGCGCATACAAAGAAGAGTCTCAACCTCAGAAACGATCTGCTCAGGGGAGCGCCGTCGTCCATCATGCCACCGCCGATTGCGCTCGAACCACAGGTGGTAAATCAACGAAGCCAAAGCATGGCGCGGACCCAATGAGGCAAGGTGACGGCTCCGCCATCGGCTTCCATGAACGTTGAACTTTTCATATGTGATGCAAACATTTCATTCCACAGCAAACCTCAACACATGCGATTTCTCAATGTAATCAAATGAGATGATGCACTTTTTGACCAACTAATCATTTGATCTTAATTTGCAGATTATTCAATATGGTGTGTAATACTCGTAAAATCTAATTACGGGATTTACGGTATAATTAAGGGTGGAAATAATTAATTAGGGACATTGTTGAGTTAATTACGTAAAGTATCTAGGATTTTTGTGTGAATAGTTTATTTAGGACATGTAATTAATTCAAGCCTAATGTGCTATATTACGTTTCCATGGTTTAACGTCTTTAAATGACTTCTGTGTCTATGAAATTGTATTTTATGTGATTTTCATGTTATGTGGTTTATAACCCGTTGTGAAGTACGATTTAAGGGATGAATTTAGGAATTAGAGAAATTTAGTTTCGATTGGACAAACATTTGAAGCTTTCGATCGAAAGTGGACAATTGATTTAAGGTTTAATGTAGTTAATCAAATGGACTTTCGATCGAATGAGATTAAGAAAGAGAGTTTCGGGCGATTGGTCAAGGAATAAATTGAATACGGCGATTCTTGCATCGATCGAAAGAGAGCTTGCAAGCATGAATCGGGCAATCCATCAGTTTCGATCGAAACTGGACTTCAAGAGGACTTTCGCCGCGTCCTTCAAGAGTCCGGCGAATTAAGGGCTTGGTATTTCGATCGAAACTAAGGGATTTCATGGACTTTCGCTGTTATATGTTATACAACCTAATTTACATGGAATCGGGCGAAACCACGTGATGAGCTCAACGAATCGGGCGATGGGTTGATCACACGGTGAAACTCACTTCCACACATGCACAATCGGGCGAACTTAGTTGCATGCAAGACCAATCGGGCGACGAGATGATGACGTCAACACGCGACGAAACTCGAATTTGGACGAACCCAAATACCACGCCAATCGGGCGAAAGTGGGGACGGTGAAACCACTGTGGCCATTTCATACCCGAATCGGGCGAAACTAAGAGCAAATCGAGCGATTTAAAAACCCTATAATCCGGCTAAACTACTTTAAGTAACATGACTTTCGCCAAGATAGAGAATCGACCGAAAGTGACTAATGATGGCAATTTAATCAGGCGATGCTAGGGTTTGGGCAATGCATAATCGATCGACAGTAAGTATTGAACGTAGTGAATCGGGCGAATCAAACTGAGGAAGGACAAACTTTCGCCGAGCTTTATATACCTATGGTGCAATTAAATGCTAACATAGCATAGAGTAAAAATAGATTGACTTAGAAAATTAGCAAATTTTTATAGTCTAACTAAATTATTTCGATACAGCCATCTAAGTTAATTATGACACTAATGCCACATTAATTTTACTTAAGGGTCAGAATGTGAGGACATTCCAAGGCAATAAGATACGTAAGCTTGGACGACAGGTAAGTGGAAATCAACTACGACAAATAACTTATCTGTGCATGATTTATATGATTTCGTGCTTATGTGAATACATGTTAACTTTATATTATTTGATCTACTGTTATGCATGATGTCATGATATGCATACAGCATACGAATCACGAAACGATGCATATGCATGCACGAATGGTACGAAAGGCAAAAAATGTGAGCGTGCATACTATAAGGTCGTCTGCGAGCGACGGATAATTGCCGATATGGGCAGTTGTGTCGACTCAATGATGAGTCACGGCTCTTCTATGCAACCATGGCGATGCACGATGCCAAATTACCTGTTATGAAAGGTAGGGGATATACACCTTGGCGATCATGATGCCGAAAATGCCTGATTCACGAGAGGCAGGTGGAAACCCCATAGCGGAAGATGCAACCTGGAGGACGCGACATGAGGGAATCGCAACACAGAGGGAACCTCTTGTGTTGGCGACCTCAGAGTTGGCTACCAGTGAGAAGCGTCGGCGTGACAGGCCTCACTGGGATAGGAAAGGTGCCTTCGGGTAACCTCCTAGTGCGCAAGCCATCACATATGTATGAATCCCTCGAGGTTTAAGAGCTCTATGAAATGGTACATAGTAAGATTTAAAGCCGAGGGCCCAATTATGTCATAAAAGGTCAAGGGAGTATGTGAGAAGTAGAAAGCATAGATGCGGATTGTCTTTGCAAATTAGGGCACGTGCATTTATGCATATTTTCACTTACTGAGCCACGGTGGCTCACCCTTACGTTATGTGTTGTAGGTCTGAGCGAACACGGTACGTGATCGCCTAGCTGGCAAGGCATTCTTTTGAAGATTTCGAGCGTCTTTTGGGGGTGGTGTGTACGTGGATGAGGACCTGGAGGCCGGACGCATCAGATCTTTTGCTGTGTTGATGTACACGACATGTGTAGATAGGATTATATTGTAAATAGAACTTGGAAGAATTCTTTGACGTGTGAAGAAAAGATGTTCCTTTATGAAAAAAGGAAAAATTTATTCCGAAATTTTGCACTCTTATAACTAAATGCGTAGTTAGACACTTAAAAGTACGCTAGAAATGGTACTGATAGCTAGGGTCGCTACAGTTGGTATCAGAGCTTCGGTCACAGGTCCTGTAGACTATCCATGCACACACACCCAAAAGCACGGAAGCGGCCTTGCCTGTAAGTATTGTATTTATGTGTATTTCTTATGTTGCGCAATTTATGGGCCATAGGGATTAATAGGGTAGAACGAAAACAATGGCTAGAATTAGAGGTGAGGGCAGTAGAGATGCCGATCAAAGTAGGGAAACTGCAGCTCCTACTGATAGTATGGATGCAACAATCCTTCAACTGACGGAGTTAGTCCGCCAACAATCAGCCCAAATCCAACAGCTTATCCAGCAACAAAATGCTGGAGGGCAATCGAGTAACGGGCCCCCTCAGGTCGAAAGGATTGAAAAGATCGGGGAAAGGTTTCGCAAACTTAACCCTCCGACATTCGAAGACGCCCTTGACCTGACTTCGACTGAGGATTGGCTCCGAACCCTAGAAACCATGTTCCAGCATAGCCGCACCTCTGAAACCGAAAAGGCCTTGTGCGCTGGGTACTTATTAAGGGGAAGTGCAGGCCACTGGTGGGACACGATATTAACTCTCGAAGATCCGATCATGATGACCTGTGTAAGGCCCGCGTCCTTGAAAGCTAGTATGGCCAATAAATCGGTGTGCACATAATGTGTTTTATATGATTCCGTGTACTTCATGAATCACTTTCATGCCCGCATGACGGCAGAATTTTGTGCATCACATGTGCCTAGGCGAAATTGTGAATAATTGTGCGTTAACTACATGCTTATGTGACTTTATTAATTTCATGCATTAATTTCGTGCCTAGGTGATTATATGAATTATGTGCTTACGTGATTAAATATGAACTCTTTTTATGCACATTAACTACGTGCCCATGTGACTTTGTGAATATTGCGCGTTAATTATGTGTTTCCGCGATCTTACTCATTTTGTGTAAACAAATATGTGCCTAAATAATACATGAATTAATAGGAATTTTTCCAAAACATATAAAGAAGGGAGTTTGGGAAAATAATATTAGTGAGCCAAGGATAGCTATAGTTGCCATTGGATTGAGTCTAAATCCAAACTTAGACCAAGATGAGTCATAGGTTTGGTCCAAATATATTATGAGTGGTCCAAGATTTCAAGGCCCAAGTGGAGCATTTATCTTAGCCCAAACCATTGGAGATGAACTTTAGGAAACAAGCTCCCTTAAAACATGGGATATTTACGTCACCCAAAAGCCCTAGCAACCACACCTTAAATTATGACTTGAAAGCTTAGTATAGATATTTTCATCTCTCACTGGAACGAAAGTTAGAGAGAGGGAGGGAGAGTTCAAAACTTGACCTAAGAAAGGTACGAAGTCGTTGCTAATACTTTTACATTTTGGCTTGAGATTTCATGTTCTACGTTTAAATCTATCATGATTAGGGTGTTAGCATTTTAGCCACTAAGAATATGCATAAAGTAGTGTTCGGATTTTAAGCTTCAGTGTTCATACGATATTCATGGAGTTCTTGAGAAAAGTGCACTTAGATCGACAATTTGGGGGTTTGGGTGTCAAAAAGGTGTTCTTGTAAGCTATAAATCGTAAAGGGTGAGTTTTGCGAACCCTAAGTTGCGAACTTTAGGTGCCAAATGAGGTTCGCGAATCCAAAAGGGTCCAAATGCCGTGGTTCCCGAAGTGAGTTCATGAGCTCGCGAAATGGGAGTTTTGCGGGTCGAGCAAGTCGCGAACTCCAAGCCACTTTGCGAATCCGTGGAGGTTTGCGGGTTGGAAAGGTTTGCGAACTCAAACCTTTTGCGGGCCCATGCACTTTGCGAACTCAAAGGCAACGAGAACTTCGCGGGTTGAAGTTGGCGGGCTCATGACACTTTGCGGGTCCATGCACTTCGCGGGTTGAAGAGCTTTGCGAACCCACTTTGCGAATTGGGAGCACCTCGCGGGACATGAGAGGTTCACGGGTCATAAGGAGTTCGCAAAGTGGGCAATCAAAGTGGACAATCAAAGTGGGCAATCAAAGTGGACAATCAAAGTGGGCAATCAAAGTGGGCAGTCAAAGTGGGCAATCAAAGTGGGCAATCAAAGTGGGCAATCAAAGTGGACAATCAAAGTGGGCAATCAAAGTGGGCAGTCAAAGTGGGCAATCAAAGTGGGCAATCAAAGTGGGCAATCAAAGTGGACAATCAAAGTGGGCAATCAAAGTGGACAATCAAAGTGGGCAATCAAAGTGGGCAATCAAATTGGGCAATCAAAGTAGAACTTGGCGAGTCCATATGCTTTGCGAATTAGGTGAAGGGCTTTAGACTTTGCGAATTGAGTGGGGAATAAAATAATAGTATACTAAGCTATGAACTTCACGAATTGAGTGAAGTGTGCGTTATGGAAGCTCACGACACAATGAAATGAAAAATATAATAAGCACATAGAGCTTTATGAGTGGATACTAGGCAACAAATTTCACCAATTTAATAATGTTGGGAGGTGGCATACACTATGGGAGGTTCACGAGAATTAAGGAATAAAATAACATTACAAGGAACATAGTAGGCCCATGAACTTGGGGGATAGACTTAGTTAGGTGTGGTAATAGAATAATATTATAAGCTATATTGCACTTCACAGGTCCTATTTCACGAACAGTTAGTATAGGACGAATACCAATATTTTAAATCGGTGAATTCGCAAAGCAGGAGCAAGGAGAATTTTGGCGAATTAAGCGAGAGTTCGCAAACCTTGATGTTTTACGAATTGAAAAGGGAGGCTAGAATTTCGCGAATCAACCGAGTTTTGCGAATCAAGGACTTCACGAAGTCGATACTTAGGAGTTTCGCCTGGTCAGGTAGCCAATAATCGACGGACGACAGGTAAGTGGAAACTACACTTCAACTACAACACATGACTTTTATGTGCATAATTATGTGCCTACGTGCTTTCTTGACAGAATGTGAAGCTTATGCTACATGTTTTACTTACTATCTATGGCATGACATGCATATGTACATGATTTCACGACCTGATCACGTGCATACACGCTTAGTATGGCAGTTAGGACACGAGAGCGTGTGTGAGTCAGGATCGCCTGCGAGCGATGAATAGTTGCCAACATGGGCATCTGTTATCGATTCCACGTCGAGTCACGAGTCTCTTATGTCACCAGGGCGACGGGAAGGCGTCGCCGAGTTACAATTATGATGGGTTAAGACCCTTATGACGGGAAGCGTGACCTGGAGGGTGCGACCCGAGGGAAGACGCGACACCGAGGGCATCTCGGGTGTTGGCAACCTCGGAGTAGGCTACTAGCGTAAAGCGCACGTGTGCCAGGCCGCGCTGGGCAAAAAGGACACCTTCGAGACCGCATTGGGCTAAAAAGGCGTTATCGGCCTCCCAATGTGGACAGCAATTTGCGTGCTGGGGTTGCCTCCCAATATCCACCGTTGGGCCAAAAAGGCGCTATTAGCCTCCCAACGTGGATCGCATTGGGCTAAAAAGGTGCCACAGAGATGAAGAGGGCTTGCCTCTCAATGACGATTGCATCGGGCCAAAAAGGCATCGTTAGCCTCCCAATGTGGATCGCATTGGGCTAAAAAGGTGCCACGGAGATGAATAAGGGTTGCCTCTCAACGACGATCGCATTGGGCCAAAAAGGCACCGTCAGCCTCCCAATGTGGATCGCGTTGGGCTAAAAAGGTGCCATGGAGTCAAATGCAAATTGCGAACTAAGGGGTGGCCTCTCAGTGTGTGTGTGTGCTGACACTTGTATGCATGTATGAGTTAAAATGAGCTCTACGATGGTGCATTAGCGAGATAGGGGAGCCGAGGGCCCAAATATGAAAGGAAGGAGAATAGGAAAGGAAATGAATGAGGAGAAAAGTGAAGTCTAGAAAAGCATTGACGCGGATGTCATTGCGAGATAGGACACGTGCACTGCATGCATATAGTTTCTGCTTACTGAGCTCTTTAGCTCACCCTTACGTTATGTGTTGTAGGTACGAGTGAACACGGTACGTGATCACCTAGCTGGCAAGGCAGTCTTTTGAAGCTTCCGGGCGACTTTTGGGGGTGGTGTGTACGTGGACGACGACCTGTGAGGCCGGGCGCATAGGTTACTTTTGCTGCGAACGTAGACACGACACATGTTTTTTTTTTTTGGAATAGGTCCCAGTTTTATATATATATGAGTGAATGTATACAGAATGGGTGCGAGTATAACTCAACACATGCAACCAGTAACATGCTACTGGTGAACAAACCATATGTTAAACATAACTAACTACCATGCCACTCTCCATAGCCGCCGAATAGCAGCCTGCTGTAGAGCATACTTCTCGCCTATAGTCCCAAGCCGTGCACCAAGAATACCGAGGGCCGTGGCCACGACATGGGTTGGGGTAGAACGGATGTGCTCCCTCCATCGCCTGTTCCGCTCCTGCCAAATGTGATAGACAATCGATGCAAGGACATGTCGATAGGCAATATGAACTAAATGTCGGCTTCGCCACTTCAGAGCAGCCCAGTGAATGCTCCTGTCCCATTCAATATATGGTATCCGCCACCGTATCCTGTCCCTAAGTATTCGTCGGCAACGCAACGAAAAGGGGCAAGAAAAGAAGAGGTGAGAGATCGTCTCCCGACTCCCGGTATCACAGAGGAGGCAGGCATCCGTTCCTGCGCGCTGAGCCACCCATGGTAAGCTACGAACGGATAGTCGGCCTCGTATAGCAAGCCAGAGAATGAACTCATGGCGTGGTATACGTAAACAGCCCCCGAAGAGAGAAGCCCAAATGACTCTGTCCCGCCGCGGTCGAGTGGCCTCACGAACCGCCCTCGAAGAGTAACGTCCATCGGGAGTCCCTATCCAGCGAACACGATCAGACTGCGACGGATCCACCTGTGGTAAAAGAGGGCCAAACTCCAGAAACTCGGATGACGTCATGGCTGGCCAAGACCAACCATCCGATGTAATGACCTCACTGAGGCGTGAGTCATGCGGCAGTCCCATCACCATCGGCCCCCGAGGATATCTCTCCATCATCGAGGTCATCAGCAGCCAAGGGTCCTTCCATAGCCATATGGAACGCCCGTCTCCCACCTGATAAGATATGAAGGAACGGAGGACGTGCCGAAGCTTGAGCAACTTCTTCCAACTCCAAGAGGTGTTGCTCCCCGGCGAGATCTCCCAAAGCGATCTGTTATGCAGTCTAGTGCAGTACAGCCAGTCAACCCAAATCGAGTCTGGAGCATGCGAGGCCACACTCCATAAATGTCGAAGAAGCAGTGCTCGATTTTCGGTCTCAATGGGGCGTATCCCAAGTCCTCCCTCGGCGATCGGTAGACAAATATCAGCCCATGCAACTCGCGCCGGTGAGTCAGCCCATAAGAATGTCCTCAAGCGCGCCTCAATAGCCCGAATAACCCCCTTCGGGAGAAGGAATATACCCGCCCAATAGATATGAAGTGCAGAGAGAACGGACTTAATAAGTTGCACTCTCCCAGCGTAAGAGAGCGACTTGTTCAGACACGACACATGTAGATAGAACTCAAATGTAATTAGAAAGTTTGGAAGCATCCTTTTGTCATAGATGTATTCTTTTGACGTGAACAGGAAGACGAAGTTCCTTTACGAAAAAGGAAAAAATTTCTTCCGCATTTTCGTATCTCTTCTAAGTTATCGCCTAGTTAGACACTTAGGAAACACGCTAGAAATGGTGGCGATGGCTAGGGTCGCTACAACCTGGGAGCGCTTCAAAGACCTTTTTCAAGGAAAGTATTACACCGCTCCCGTTCGAGCCCAAAGGATAAACTAGTTCATCAATCTCCACCAGGGAGCAATGACGGTGGCGGAATATATTAGGAAATTCGAGCAGCTTTCCCGATTCGCTGCTCACATGGTGAGCACCGACTCGCTGAAAATCGAGCAGTTTATGGAGGGCCTGAAGTCAGAGTTTTACCGCGACGTCAGCATGGCGGGATTCCAAGGGGCTACCTATGCCCAAGTAGCGGAGCGCGCTTTGGTGGCCGAACAAGCCGAGATCCGGATTTTGCGTGATCAGGAGACCAAGAGGAAGTTCGAACGAGGACCCAAATGGGATGGGAACAATCCAAAGAAACAACTCGTTCTTAAGAACGTGAAGCCCAGTTTCCAAAACCGACCCGGACCACCCCGACAAACCAATTCGAATCAGGGGAGGCTCCAACCAAACCTACCCATATGCCCAAAATGTGCACGACGTCATTTGTGCGTCTGCTTCTCACAAAACACTACCTGTTTCAAATGTGGCAAGACAGGTCACTACTCTATAGCCTGCCCGGAGAATGCATCCGGAAGCCAGGCAGTAAACCAGGCCAGACTACAGACGGTGCCCACTAGAGCGTACATGCTCATATCAGAAGAAGCGAAAAACAACTCATCCTGGGTGGCAGGTACCGTACTGACCTACCAAACCCCGACGTACGTTCTAGTATACTTTGGAACCCCACACTTCTTTGCATTCCCCATCTATGTGGCGAGATGTAGGATTACTCCTAGCTGACCTCGTTGACCCAGTCCGGGCATCGATATGAATCGTAATCGTAGCAGATAGGCTTCCGAAATAGGAAGCCGTATCCGAAATCCCTAGGAAGAAACTTAAGACTTAATTACCCAAAAGAAAAAATACCCACATTGAGAATCGACTAACCGAAGGAGAATTTCCGAACATTTGACCCAGCGGGTTGCAACTCAAGGGAACAAGACGGGAATTTTCCTTGCAAAGGTAATGGACGAAGGAATTTCCCCAGCCTTAGCCAAATAGGTCGCAACTATCGAAAGTCATAATGTATGTTTCTAACATGTTTCGAAATCTCTTTCCGATCAATTCACGATCAAAGACATGGTCCTTTATTTTAAACACTCTCTTCCTGAAACATAATGAGGGAGTTACATTCCATTTTTCGCGCTCTATTTTCTGAGAGGCATACCCCTTTCGGCATCAAAGAAGCGCAGCAAAAGCGTGATGGATATTAATGATCTCGACCTTTGCCTAGGAATTTAACCATTTGAATTCAAGACGACGAGAAAGATTCATAACTTCGCTTCCCTTGTTCTACTCCAAATAGAACACTTTCCTCCCTATTTGCGACATGAGCATTCTTTCACAGTTTTCCAAAATGGAAACTAGACGAATCTTTTAAAAAGGGGGAGTACGTTATGAGTTCGTCATAAGAAATATTTTTACAAACAAATAGGTGATGTCTTATCACGTAACTAAGCCAGCTCAACTCCTTACCCATCGTTAACCTGAAATGTTCCAGCTGACGGAATTTCGGGGACAAAATTCTTTTAAGGGGGGAAGGATGTAATACCCGTAAAATCTAATTACGGGATTTAGGGTATAATTAAGGGTGGAAATAATTAATTAGGGACATTGTTGAGTTAATTATGTAAAGAATCTAGGATTTTTGCGTGAATAGTTTATTTAGGACATGTAATTAATTCAAGCCTAATGTGCTATATTACGTTTCCATGGTTTTACGTCTTTAAATGACTTATGTGTCTATGAGATTATATTTTATGTTATTTTCATGTTATGTGGTTTATAACCCCATATGTGTTATGAAGTACGATTTAAGGGAAGGAATTAGAGAAATTTAGCCAACACTTATATATGTTTAGTTAGGGCTAGTTTCGACCGATTGGAGTTAAAGACCAAAAATTCAACCAATTAAAGCAAGAATCGATCAAAACTCATGCAATAGGAGTTGAAATTGTCGAGGGGGCTCGAATTGGACGATTTTAGAACAAAACACGTAGATTTGAAATAGATGATTCGGCCGATACAATTCATAGATACACATACACTTGTATCTAACTTTCGCCGAGTTGTTTGAGAGGATAAAATTATTAAGGGTATCCACTAGGTTTCGGCCGATTCCAAGACCCATGAATAACCACTTTCACCGAGCAAGAGGGTAAGAATCGGGCGATTCTGTGTATTGAGACATAATTAATCCTTAAAGAAATAGTTTCGACCGAACCTTAGGTATACATACTAACTTTCGTCGAGAAAAGAAATTCAAGAAGATGAATCGACCGATTAATCAAGGAAGAATAAGGACTTGGTCGAAACATGTGAATGAGTTAGACCAATCACAATTCATGTAGAGTCAACTTTCGATTGACTAACAATCATGTAACGATTTCTTAGCATGTGGGCTAAAGCTTAGTCACCTAGTTGTCCAATCAACTCCCATACCCCTAGATCTATGCCTAATGACTATCAAGTAAATTAATAAAACAATGAATAAAATAAAATAAAAGGGTCCAAAGCAAGAGGAAACCCTCATAAACTAAGAAAAAGGAGAAGTGAAGCCGAGAGAGAAGCTCAAACCAAAGAACACCTCAAGCCAACGTAGAATTCAAGTTGGTAAGTGAAATTTCTGCCGTAAACTACTATGATTTCCATTTCTAAGGTTAATCAGTTGAACCATATTTAGGACTAAGAAAACTTAGGGAGTTTAAGTGTACCGTAGACGGCAAAAGCCTTAATTTAGGGTACAAGTTCATCCTTTGAGGGTTTCTTTGAGAATTAGCTATGTGTTAGGTGATCTAACGTGTTTAAGGCTTGAAACCCTAGTATGGGATGATCTTAAGTTAGTACTGGACGTGTTTAGGTGGAAGAAAAACCCTAGAACTTATGAAATCTGGGAAGATTGAGTTACGATTTTAGTTTCGATTGGATGAACATTTGAAGCTTTCGATCGAAATTGGACAATTGATTTAAGTTTTCGATCGAATGTAGTTAATCAAATGGACTTTCGAGCGAATGAGATTAAGAAAGAGAGTTTCGGGCGACACTTGAACACGATACTACAAGTTTCGATCAAATTAATTATTAAGTTAGTAAATCGGACGATTGGTCAAGGAATAAATTGAATTCGGCGATTCTTGCATCGATCGAAACAGAGCTTGCAAGCATGAATCGGGCAATCCATGAGTTTCGATCGAAACTGGACTTCAAGAGGACTTTCGCCGCGTCCTTCAAGAGTCGGGCGAATTAAGGGCTTGGTATAAGTAAGCTTCGATCGAAACTAAGGGATTTCATGGACTTTCGCCGTTATATGTTATACAACCTAATTTACATGGAATCGGGCGAAACCACGTGATGTGCTCAACGAATCGGGCGATGGGTAACACGGCGAAACTCACTTCCACATATGCACAATCGGGTAAAACTTAGTTGCATGCAAGACCAATTGGATGACGAGATGATGACGTCAACACGCGGAAAAACTCGAATTTGGGCAAACCCAATACCACGCCAATCGAGCGAAAGTTGGGACGGTGAAACTAAGAGCAAATCGAGCGATTTAAAAACCCTATAATCGGGCGAAACTACTTCAAGTAACATGACTTTCGCCGAGATAGAGAATCGACCAAAAGTGGCTAATGATGGCAATTTAATTGGGCGATGCTAGGGTTTGGGCAATGCATAATCGATCGACAGTAAGTATTGAACGTAGTGTGGGCGAATCAAACTGAGGAAGGACAAACTTTCGCCGAGCTTTATATACCAATGGTGCAATTAAATACTAACATAGCATAGAGTAAAAATAGACTTAGAAAATTAGCAAATTATTATAGTCTAACCAAATTATTTCGATACAGCCATCTAAGTTAAATATGACCCTAATGCCACATTAATTTTACTTAAGGGTCAGAAGGTGAGGACATTCCAAGGCAACAAGATACGTAAGCTTGGACGACAGGTAAGTGGAAATCAACTACGACACATAACTTATGTGTGCATGATTTATATGATTTCGTGCTTATGTGAATACATGTGAACTTTATATTATTTGATCTACTGTTATGCATGATGTCATGATATGCATACAGCATAAGAATCACGAAACGATGCATATGCATGCACGAATGGTACGAAAGGCAAAAAATGTGAGCGTGCATACTATAAGGTCGCCTGCGAGCGACGGATAATTGCCGATATGGGCAGTTGTGTCGACTCAATGATGAGTCACGGCTCTTCTATGCAACCATGGCGATGCACGATGCCAAATTACCTGTTATGAAAGGTAGGGGATATACACCTTGGCGATCATGATGCCGAAAATGCCTGATTCACGAGAGGCAGGTGGAAACCCCATAGCGGAAGATGCAACCTGGAGGATGCGACATGAGGGAATCGCAACACAGAGGGAACCTCTGGTGTTGGCGACCTCGAAGTTGGCTACCAGTGATAAGCATCCGCATGACAGGCCTCACTGGGATAGGAAAATTGCCTTCGGGTAACCTCCCAGTGCGCGAGCCATCACATATGTATGAATCCCTCGAGAATTAAGAGCTCTATGAAATGGTCCACAGTAAGATTGAAAGCCGACGGCACAATTATGTTATGAAAGGTCAAGGAGTATGTGAGAGTAGAAAGCACAGACGCGGATTGTCTTTGCAAATTAGGGCATGTGTATTCATGCATATTTTCACTTACTGAGCCACGGTGGCTCACCCTTAAATTATGTGTTGTAGGTACGAGCGAACACGGTACGTGATCGCCTAGCTGGCAAGGCATTCTTTTGAAGCTTTTGAGGGTCTTTTGGGGGTGGTGTGTACGTGGATGACGACCTGTGAGTCCGGGCGCATAGGATCTTTTGCTGTGTCGATGTACACGACGTGTAGATAGAACTATACTGTATGTAGAACTTGGAAGCATTCTTTTGACGTTTAAAGAAAAGATGTTCCTTTATGAAAAAAAAAATTTATTCCAAAATTTGCATATCTTATAACTAAATACGTAGTTAGACACTTAAAAGTACGCTAGAAATGGTAGTGATAGCTAGGGTCGCTACATGGTGCGAGAAATCGACGACGTTTTCCACTCTAAAAACTGGGCATAAAGACTAACTGAAGTAAAATATGTGCCTAAGAGGAGGGTTGAATTAGGATATTAAAAACTCTTTGCTTCTTTGATAAAAAGTATCTTTAAAATGAGAACAGCAGAATTATTTGTTGGTTATTCCCTTAACTGTTGGTCGAGTGGATCCGTGCGAGTGCAGGTGAATAGAAGAGTAAATGACACCTGGATTTATAGAGGTTATATCCCCAAGTGGGGTTTAGTCATCTCATTGGGGTTTGCTCCTCAAGAGTTTGATCAATCCACTATGTTACCGTAGTTGGTTACAGAAGTGACCGATCGCCCTTACACAACCAAGACCAAGATGAACACTAGTCCGCGGCTAGGGTGCCTAACGCCGAGTTTCGTTCCACGTCGTTCCCTGAGAATCCCTATTCTCCGACTGGAAACAGCTCGCTCCCGAAGATCAGTTGGATCTCAAATCCTCCCTTCACGAAAGGCACGCTTCACTCTTGTCTCCTGGTGAGGTTCACACACGCTCAGATTGGGATTGTGGTTTTTCTAACTTAGGTGCACTCAACTATCGCAAATGAAAGCACAACACTAACAGAAATACAATAATTCGCAAATTAAGAACTCTCATGATCTCTGTTCTTGCTATTTTGTATGTATGTTCATTCGTTGTTGTGCACTCAATGTAGAAGTGTTGACTTATATAAACCTGTTAGTATCGCACACTTCATATGGAATGGCAATCACAATTTCCAGTTCAGCACATCATTTCATCACAGATATCATGCCAAATCAAGCGCAAAGTATCACAATGGTCATATTCATTAATTTGCATGAATTCTTACTCTAAATACCTTTTCCATACCATATTGGCAAATCTCATTCAAATTGGCTCGTTGGTACTTACGAGGATACCAAAAATAGTTCCAATCAGCATCTTATCAATTATGCAGCACATTAATCACGAATTTTCCATTCAAATAAATACCATATTCGCGCAGGAAAAGAATTTGTTTGACTGAAGCATTTAAGACGCAATTCTAAGTTATATGAGCATGATTTCTTCCTAAAAATAGACAGACTCCAATGGATTACGTATTTTCAATGTATATCACACATTATTTCCATGTATAGTACAAATACAAGAACTTAAACAGCTAAGCACGAATTGAGCTGTATCCTTATCATATAATTACCATATTTAACGCATTCAAGGATATAGTCATGATCACCTTCCATATAACTAGGTTCCAGCAGAAATATATTTACCATGTATATCATAACGATCCTTACTCAAATTAACGCATGATCCTTACTCTAATTAACACAACGCATTCTAAGGATTAATCACGTCATTTTACACAAATAGCTTTAAGATCATAGACAGCCATAATTCGATTTAAGCTTACTTTCCAAATATACGTTACAATGGTATCATAACGGTAGAATCAATGATCACAGTGGTATCACATAAATCACGTTGCAATGGAATCACAGTGTCAAAGTGCAATTCACACAGATATAAGTACATGATACATACACATTTCGAACTGCTAAATTTGTAGTGCCTATCTTATCTTAAGTACATGGAATCATCAAAACTCAAATACAGTGCACGACCAAAAAGGTCAACACTACCAAATAACGTGCAGTTGGATTTTGACAACACATCCTGCCCAGACCCTATAATCATCAAAATCCTACAAAACCATCACTTAAAGACTGCCTTAAATATAACCGACCGTGTCCCCGAAGTATACGTTCAACAATTTTGGTCAACTCTTCAAAACCCAACCGATAACCCAAAAACAACACGCCTCTCAGCCCAAATCGACAACACCATTGTGGGCTTGACTCCAGCCATCATTCGCTCACAACTAAATCTCCCATACTCACTATACTACGACCCACATCCCACTGAACCCGACCTTATCAGAGACTTCCTCTTCATGGGACACAAACCAAACGCCCAAAACTACATTCATCTCCATGACTTCTGCGCAAAAGACATACCCCAACCATGGAGGACACTTTTCTTCATTGTCAACAAGTGCTTATCCCTTAAGCACACTGGGTCAGACCGCTGCAACCGCCAGATTATGCTGATCTTCCACAGCATCGCCTTCAACAAAAATTACGATGTCGCCCAATTGAGAAGACGAAAGTTCGGATCGACAAAGGTCCTCCCCTACAAACGATGGCTTCCCGTCCTTGTTCAACATTTCCTAGACCTCAACCCGGAGATCGAACGCCATCCCCGGGCCGAAGGCTACGAAATCCTGAAGCTCGGGAAAATCATATCGACAGAAACCAAATTTGATCAGGAGGCCATGATTCTACCTGACTACCTTCTACAACTCCTCGATCAAAACGATCCGACGATATTCCTACGGTTCAACACATCCCAGTTGAACCTAACCCAGGGACAAGCCAACCCACCAGCCAAGTTTAGGTCTAGGACAAGCTGCATCCCCCAAACGAAAACAACAGAAAAAATCGAAAGGGGATGAATGAAGTCGCAAACAGGAGCGGTGTACCAAACACAAACACGATCGTCCTCTTACTTCCTCCAGTTCACAAATAGCCCGAACCGAGCCCACAGGTACAGGGGATGACTTTGTCTTCCCCCGAGTAAAAGTCGCGACACTGGTCCAATCGCGCAAAATACCCAACCTAGCCACTCAATCATCTCTCAATAGATAATTGTTTCACATTCACACGAGGAACCATGTCGGCCATCCCTGCCTCGCTCAGTGGTGGCCGATGTTGAAATAGGCAGTCCTCCGCCTCAGACTGCACCTTCACTATCCACGCATTGTATAGTGTCCTCACGATCTATATTTTCTCCATTTACTAGGACACAAACATCTCTTTTTGCACCGATAGATTTGGTAATATGCCCAGAACGCTCTTCAATGTCAGTGCTCTCTGCGAGTCAGGGATAGCGGAATCCCCACAGCGGTCAACACAATCACAGTTGCTGCATTGGGCCATCGATCTGAGTCCGTCTCAGCAACGATGCCAGCGATGAGCCTAAGTGGCCTCGGTTTTACAGTCCTGTGCAAACAGGCGACACATCAGCCATCATATCTGATGTTGTGATGATGGAACGTCTTCGTGACTCTGCCTCGTTATTTTCCCCGTTCGTGAATCGGAGGTCCTTCGATGGCTCGAGCTTCCATTCACCTGTTGAGGCGAGGCCCAGAGGGTGAGTGCCATCACGAGGGGGAGAAGACGCAAGACAAGGAGCCTCAACCTCGACAGCAGCAGGCAACCGTCGCCAGAACACCTACCCAAACCAAAAGTTCTACCGGAAGTACTACCAAAACAACCCAATAGGCTTCCTCATCACAAAGAGAAGCCTCCTCATCAGCCATGAGCCTCTCACTGCCTAGTCCCATAAGTCTAAGAAGTTCCTCCGATCCTCCATTCTCACCTACTCAATCCCTTCAGCCGAATGAACTTATCCTATCTCTCGAAACACTTTACAATCCTCACACAACCGTAGAAAAATATATATTCAACAATGATTGGTTAACAAAGCCGATGGATCCAGCCATGGCCAAGGGCTTAATGGAATGCCAGATACTTCCTGATGAAGACAAACGGAAGCCTGGCCTTATCGAAAATGATGTACTCGAGGAATGCGAAGACTACGAAGCTGATATTCCAGAACTTCCCGAGCTTCTCAAACACACCATCGTTGATGAGGAGTGCCCCTCATCAAAGTCGAAGATAGGAGAAGAACTGAAGCTGCCATGGGAAAATACCAAAGTGATTGCTCCATATCAGAAGAGATACGATGGAGAATCTGGAGGAAGGAAGATAGGATCAAAAGGTTGGACGAGCTGGAACAAAGAGGTCTAACTCATCTCTCGAGACCAACTGTAGTTGGGTATGTGCTCTCTCTCCGTCGAGGGCTTATGCTCAAAGGAAAAGGAGCTGATGTTGATACTCTTCGAATAGAAGAGAAGGAAAAAGCCAGAATCAGCGCAGTACTGGGAATACGAAGAGCTTGCCTTGACTTTTATGAATTTCCTATCTACGAGGTGCAGTGAGAAGATGGAACGATCGAAGAACTGTCTGAAGGCGATCTCTCCTAAATCAGAGGTGAAGACATTGATCAGATGCTGGAAAGCTACAAGTTCCTTGGAACACTTCAAAATCCTGACCTCAAGGCGGGATACGTCGCTCTTAAGCAATTCATGATGCGCCAAGTCAAATTCAATGCAACTCACGACCTCCAAATGGCGGTAGAAAGCAACATGAAGAGGGTGAATCTCACGAAGCCATCCTTCGAAGTCTCAGACCCAAGTTTTGGTGAAGACCACATAATCAATGAAGACGACGATCCATCAGTGGTCCACATCAACTACAAGGGAGAAAAGAGGCTAATGAAAACACTAGATATTACCAAATTTAGTTACGGAACTTACTAATCATTCGAAGCAAACTTAAAAGGATTCTGGAGCAACTAAGGTTCGAACCTGCAGAGTCCAGGAGAAATACGCAAATCTGATCAACACTATCTTAGACCGAATATCTTTTCGAAGAATGCTACGATCATACAAGCTCAGACTTGGACTCAGAAAATCGATCATGCACTGGTGAAACCCAAGAAAAATAATAAACAAAGGACGCCTAGGCGTAAAAGATGGTTAGGGGAGATTGTTAGGAATATTTTGTAGCATACTTTAATTATTGTAATCTTGGGTTTATATGTTGTTATTTAATGGGTTGTTGTAGTTTGGGGAGACTAATGATATTTTTTAGAAGTTTGGGACTAGGCTTTAGTATACCAATTACTTGTGGTATATAAAGCCGATATTTACCCTAATTAGGGTTTATCAAAAGTATTATCAAGTTATCCACCTCGTAAGTTTTACTCTCCAAGAACACACACTACACGCACTAGAAGGTGGAAACCGTCTTAGGATTTTAATCTACCTTTTGATCTTTGTTTGGTAGTTTAAGGACCAACAAGTGGTATCAGACCCTAACGTGGATCAATTTCTTCGATTTGAATCCAGTTTCGTTCGATTCCGACGTGATTTGAGAGAGATTTTGCTTAAAAAACTCATTCACGTCCTTTTCTCTGTTTTTGGACATTTTAGATCGTTTCAGTGATCTCTTGCTCCTTAGACATTAGAAAACTGATTATGAGTACTTTTCTGGTCTTTTACTTCGATTTCAGTCTAGTTTAAGGTGGATTTGAGCAAAAAATCGAGTCTGAAAATCTGTTTTTCTGGGTCTGTTCATCACTATCGGGTAGACTCATCGCACAGTACTTACAATTTGAAAGAATCGGCCGAAACATGTTCACTTTTCAGAGAATCACTCGATGCTTCGTTATTGACGACGAATAGCCCGATTTGCAAATTTTAGTTCTTAATTCATCGAATCGCCTGATTCGCAATTCGTAGGTCTCAAGTCATTGAATCACCCGATTTAAGGACCAACATGGTTACTGTTCACATGTGTGAAAGTCAGTCAACGAAATATTTTTCGAGCGAAATAAATTGCTCAAAATCTTTCGGTCGAGAAAAATCTTCAGATCGTGAATTTATTTCGATCGTATAGAAACAGTAGATTAAGTAAGTTTCTCGCTGAGTCAAAATAAATCTGTTGACCGAAAAAGTTTTTCGAGCGCAAATGATTTTCGCTAGGTTAAACTTAATAGGCTGACTGAAAATGTTTTTCGAGAGAAAGTTTTACGCTCGCAAAGTCAGTACGTGTTCTATATGTTCTTCGTGCGAACAGTAACTTTCAAATCTAACCAATTCTGCTGATTCGAGTTTCTGATTGCTACCGATCTAATCGCAAATGAATTCTAGCACCTAACCAAGCACACAGACATCAATATCAAATCAAGTAAGCACAGAATTGAGCCATTAGATCGAAACCGTTTCGCGCCAAAATGTTCTTCGAGCGATCGAAAAACTTTTCAGAATGAATCTCTATCTAGATCTAACAATTCAGCTTCAAAACAGATATGAATCTGCTTTAATACCAATTGTTAGGTCCCTAGATTATCAAATCTAAGATCCTAGGCAGGAATTCTAAGGTAATCGATTAGAATTATGGAAATTGAATTCGATCGAAAACCTTTCTATGATGAACACGAGAGACAATCCTTTAGTGTGAGAAAGTGTTTGCTGTTTCTCTCTCTAGAATTGAATTCGTCAGCCCTTCGAATCAAATTCTAAACCTTTCTCTATTAGGCACAATGTTTACAACTGTATTTATACCAAACAAACTTGGTATAAATAATAATCTAGTCCTAATACTAAGGACAAATATAATGAACGTCCCTAATTACAAGGACATATAATAAAATCAAAGCACAACTAAAAGCGTATTCTACACAAACACCGACCATAAGAACGCCTCGCCCATTGCTTCCACAAGAAGCAGCAGATATACTGTTGGCCCTAGCGGAAACAGTAGCACCTTAAAGCTCAACCGTTCTGGACCAGTCGGGGACATCAACGCGTGAAGTCAATCCACACCAGGTCCTCGATAAGTACGTCTTCGATGTTCAATGGTTGACTCAGCATGTACCCGACGCGATAGCAAAGAAAAGACTCGCAGACGTTCGCCATTTCCTACGCCAAGGTTCGGTCGACCTAGTACTCATTGAAGACGAAGAACTTTTTTTTGGAATAGGTCCCAGTTTTATATATATATGAGTGAATGTATACAGAATGGGTGCGAGTATAACTCAACACATGCAACCAGTAACATGCTACTGGTGAACAAACCATATGTTAAACATAACTAACTACCATGCCACTCTCCATAGCCGCCGAATAGCAGCCTGCTGTAGAGCACTTCTCGCCTATAGTCCCAAGCCGTGCACCAAGAATACCGAGGGCCGTGGCCACGACATGGGTTGGGGTAGAACGGATGTGCTCCCTCCATCGCCTGTTCCGCTCCTGCCAAATGTGATAGACAATCGATGCAAGGACATGTCGATAGGCAATATGAACTAAATGTCGGCTTCGCCACTTCAGAGCAGCCCAGTGAATGCTCCTGTCCCATTCAATATATGGTATCCGCCACCGTATCCTGTCCCTAAGTATTCGTCGGCAACGCAACGAAAAGGGGCAAGAAAAGAAGAGGTGAGAGATCGTCTCCCGACTCCCGGTATCACAGAGGAGGCAGGCATCCGTTCCTGCGCGCTGAGCCACCCATGGTAAGCTACGAACGGATAGTCGGCCTCGTATAGCAAGCCAGAGAATGAACTCATGGCGTGGTATACGTAAACAGCCCCCGAAGAGAGAAGCCCAAATGACTCTGTCCCGCCGCGGTCGAGTGGCCTCACGAACCGCCCTCGAAGAGTAACGTCCATCGGGAGTCCCTATCCAGCGAACACGATCAGACTGCGACGGATCCACCTGTGGTAAAAGAGGGCCAAACTCCAGAAACTCGGATGACGTCATGGCTGGCCAAGACCAACCATCCGATGTAATGACCTCACTGAGGCGTGAGTCATGCGGCAGTCCCATCACCATCGGCCCCCGAGGATATCTCTCCATCATCGAGGTCATCAGCAGCCAAGGGTCCTTCCATAGCCATATGGAACGCCCGTCTCCCACCTGATAAGATATGAAGGAACGGAGGACGTGCCGAAGCTTGAGCAACTTCTTCCAACTCCAAGAGGTGTTGCTCCCCGGCGAGATCTCCCAAAGCGATCTGTTATGCAGTCTAGTGCAGTACAGCCAGTCAACCCAAATCGAGTCTGGAGCATGCGAGGCCACACTCCATAAATGTCGAAGAAGCAGTGCTCGATTTTCGGTCTCAATGGGGCGTATCCCAAGTCCTCCCTCGGCGATCGGTAGACAAATATCAGCCCATGCAACTCGCGCCGGTGAGTCAGCCCATAAGAATGTCCTCAAGCGCGCCTCAATAGCCCGAATAACCCCCTTCGGGAGAAGGAATATACCCGCCCAATAGATATGAAGTGCAGAGAGAACGGACTTAATAAGTTGCACTCTCCCAGCGTAAGAGAGCGACTTGTTCAGCCATGAACCCAACCTCCTATCGACCTTCTGCACTAAAGGCGCACAATCAGAAATAGATAGTCTACCTGGAATCAATGGAACTCCCAGGTAGCGCACAGGCAGATGCCCCTGAGGAATGCCTAGAATCGTCTGAAACTGCGCCGATGAGCTCTCAGCGCGCTTGCTCACAAACATCTCGCTCTTGGCCGGGCTCGGCTCTAACCCCGAAGCCGCCGCAAAGTCATCCAGCGCTGCCTTAAGAATCCCAATCGAAACCTCATCAGCATGACAAAAGAGTAATAGATCATCCGCAAACGCAAGCATGGCCAGCTTCGACGTCTCACAACGCCAGTGATAAAGAAATCGCGGTTCATGGCAGATGCGATGTGTAACCATCCCCCGTAAAATCTCCATAACCAACGTGAAAAGGTACGGGGACAAAGGGTCTCCTTGTCGAAGACCTCTCTTCCCTTGGAAGTACCCCGCCTGCGCTCCGTGTAGGTTAATAGAAAAGGTCGTCGTAGTGACACAACAGCGAATCCAATCCACAAATGTCGGGTGGAAACCCATTGCTTCCATAGCAGCCAGCAAAAAACTCCACTCGACCTTATCGTAGGCCTTAGCCAAATCCACCTTGAGCGCAACGCGAGGGGGACGGCTCATGCTGTTATACCCCAAACATATCTCCTGGGCTAACAGAATGTTATCACTGATCTTCCGTCCCGGAATGAAAGCCCTCAGTCCTACTGGCTGAGGGGGAGGTGCTTAGGGTCATGTTGGGAGAGGTCCTGGGTTCGAATCTCATCCCTGTGACATTTCCCTAAGCCTGCCCACATGGGCCCAGACATGTGCGATTGACCTGGTCGACCTGTTTAGCAGGTAGTGGGTCGGCCCCGGGGTTTACCATCGGCTTTACCCGGTTACCAAAAAAAAAAATGAAAGCCGTCTGAGTCGGATGAACAAGCTCCCCAAGAACAAGCTTCAACCTGTTGGCAATAACCTTAGAGATTACCTTAAACAGGACGTTGCAGCACGAGATAGGTCTATAGTCAGCCGCTGTCCTCGGTGAGTCCCCCTTTGGAATGAGCGTGATGGACGTGCTATTAAGACCCTTAAGCAACCGGCCCGTCAAAAAGAAGTCCTGAACCGCGAGAATGAGATCCTCCCCAATAATACTCCACGCCGCTTTAAAGAAAGCGGCCGTAAATCCGTCCGGTCCCGGAGCTTTCTCGTCCCCCATGGAGAAGAGAGCCTCCTTGATCTCAGTCGGCTCAATGGGTCTAATCATATGAGTAGCCGTATCCCCCGAAAGAGATCGAGTGATATAAGGCGCAAGATCCGCTTGGGTAACCTGATTAGGCCTCGCCGAGACGCCCAACAGGTCTCGATAGAATCGCACCAACTCATCCCGAACGGCCCCCTCACCATGGATCAGCTCCCCGCTCTCAGAATCCAATGCAAGAATCCGATTCCTTGCGCGTCGCATAGCTACCCTTCGGAAAAAGAATGACGTACACTGATCACCCTCCTTAAGCCAGGATAGCTTGGCCCGTTGTGACAACGCAGAGTGCTCCATATCCACCGCCCTCGTGTATAAGTCCCGGCAGAATCGCTCCAAGTCATGGAAGAAAGTCTCATCCGGGTATCTGCTTGTGAAATCTTGACAAATGTCGAGGAATCGCTTGGCCTCAGCAACATTCATCGCTAGGTCCCCGTTCGACCTACGCATCTGTCGAAATATATGCTTGAGGTCCTTAAGGCGCCTTGTGAGAACATACATAGGGTAACCGGGTCGCGCAACCTCCCAAACCCGCTGAACTTGCGCCAAAAAGGATGCATCGTGTATCAAATAGTTATCGAAGCGAAACGTCGATAACCTCGGGGCACCACGGACTTCGCCGAGAAGCAACGGGCTATGATCAGAAGGCCCGGGCAAATCAGCCCTATAGGAGCAATCGGGGTACTTGGCGAACCACACCGGATTACCAATCACACGGTCGAGTCTTCGCCAGATTCCCGCCTCGGCCCTTTGCTGATTATACCACGTAAAAAATTGTCCGGTATGCGGCAACGTCATCAAATCCGCTCGAAGCAAGCAGTCGCGTAAATCACGGGTATCTCGATCAGTAATGACTCCTCCCCTTCCCTCCGCAGCTTCAACAATAGCATTAAAGTCACCTAAGACAATCCATGGGTCATTGTGGCGTAGCGCGGACGTACCAACAATATCCTCCCAAAGCTCGCACCTCTCCTCCCTTCGGTTCTTTCCATAAATGAAAGATAAGTAGGTTGTCTCATTAGCAGCAATAGAGAACACCTTACAATGGATAGATTGCGCAGTAAAGGCCTCCACCGAGACCTGAATCCAAGATGGGTCCCATCCAACCCAAATGCATGATCCGGGGCCTCCATCATAATCAAAAAACCACGTCCATGCAGAGTTAATTCTGCCCGAGATGGAAGCTGCATTAACTGTTGAAACCCTAGTCTCCAAGAGAGCAATCAAATGCAAACCGTTACGTGCCACCAACTCCTCCACTCCCCTCCCGTGGTCCCGCTTATTGAGACCACGCACATTCCACACCCCGACACTGATCATGGATCACCCCTCGAGCGGGCTGCATAATTAGGACCCGAGGATGTAGAAGGTATATCACCAGATTCGGAGAGACCCTGAAGTACCGAGAAGAAGTTCCTATCAGCTCCGGCCGTCTTCGAGAGAGCCGCCACTCCATTCAGCCGAGGAGGGCTTCTTCTTGGGGAAGTAAGTCTCGGCGAGCTATGTCTAGGCGATGGATTAGGATTAATCCGTGGCTCGTCGTGAGAAGGCCGGCTGGACGTTGCCACATTGTCGTGGTCCGTAACTTTCGCTTTTCCCTTGCGGCCCACACGTTTCCATTCACGATCGGGTTGGGCTCCAACCGGTTCGTTTGCGCGACGCCGGGGTTGGACCCGGGCTGGATTATTCCCCTTATTTCGTGGACATGCGGCCGTTGAATGCATCCATGATTCACACTCCCCGCATTTTGTTGGCTTCCATTCATACTCGACCCGTACAAGAACGCTCCCATCCCATCCACCATCGGCATTCGGTAGGCGAATCTGAAACTTGTCGATAAACGGCTCATCTAACTTCTTCATGACACAAACTCGCGCAAAGTCAATACGAGTCATGTTGGTCGTCCCACCATCCGTAAACAATGGACGCCCTACCGCACTAGCCACAACACCGAGGCCCTCCGGAGTCCAGAATTCCCCGGGCACGTGCCATAATCGAATCCAAAGAGGAATCTCAGATTGGTCCCGCTTATCAAGGGCCATGCCCGGCCGCCATGCCTCAAGAAATAGAGGCTGCCCATGCATAAGCCACGGGCCTCCTTCCAACACACGGTTCATCGCCTCCTCGGACTCAAACCGGAACTTAAAGAACCCGTTTTGTGTCGCCTTGACCTCGACAACACCCGCCCACAGATTACGGAAAAATCTCTCAACGAAAGGAAAGAACGGTTTCTTCCCAAGGAAATATCCAACAAGTGTATGTTCCCAACGCGCGAAACCCTTCTTCGCAACATCCCACGTGGGTCGTACTTCAAGCACGCCGTCAGTGAGCGTAGGTGGCGTATAGTCCAACTTGATTCGCGTCATGTTCTCCCGCCCCATCGTAGAAGAACCAATGAGTCTAGCCGCATACGAATCAGAAACCCTAGGCCCATGAACGGGAACCCTAGGTTTCGGCGATGGAACTATCGTGTCGTCGACATCACGGTTGGCTTGAATATGTTCATGTGGCAGCACGTCGTCGTTAGCACCATCAGAAATAGCAACTTTCGGCGGCGGTGGTGTACCCTTCCGATCGGCAGCCCGTTTCAAAATGGATACAACCGGACGTCGATTTGGATCCCATCTCCGATCAGACCTATCATGGACCTTCGAACCCTGCGCAGCCTCCCTAGAAGACGAAGAACTTTAGGAAGGCGAGGACTACAATTTAGACCCCCCATGGCTTCCAGAGTTGATTGCACAACGAGAGGACACCCCTCCAACATTGACTGCAGGGACCGTTCGAATCGACTTGCCAATGAAAGAACGTAAGGATAGAAGTCTCGTTCCTTGAAGAAGCTCGTCAGCGCATTTGGAGGTAACCAAACAAAATCAAGAAAGTGAACGAGTTCAACTCAGAGGCATATCTCATTGTGATCAGCAAAGGCGAATGGAACATCTATACATGCTGACCCAACTCGGTCCAGATCGGAGATTGCGAATTCCTAAAGACCAGCTGAGGAAACACTTCAACGAGTTATCACCAATCTTCCAACTGCTAGGAGTTTCTCACACACATGGTCGATTTCCAACTCCAATCTACACAATTAAGCGGATGAACAGAACTCGAGACGAGCTGAAAGAGAGCGACCTACCATACCTTCCAGCCTACGAGGTCTACACCTTTTCCAAATGTACGCGGAAAAGTACAAGGATCCTCAAGGCTACTACATCAAGAACGAAGGGCTCGAGGGAGCCAACAGGTTCATGCTGCACCAAGTCAAGTACTATGCCGCACACGACCTTTAGATGGCCCTAGAAAGCAACATTAGAAATGTCAATATTACACCTCCGCACTTAAATGGTCCTGAGATCGAAGAGCTTCCCGCGAATCACATCTTCCAAGACCGAATCCTTGCCCTCACCTACTACAACTCAGTTGCTAAAAAGATCTGGTTGATGCTAAGGACTGAGGTCTATCAATTATGCTATCGGTCGAAGGCTGAGAGAACCACCGCTTCTGAGTAAACTGGTCAAGTCATAGAGGAGCGAATAGAGCTAAGGGACACAATCAAGCACTATGAGCATACGCTGGCCTTGCGCATGTCGTTCTACGCCCGACAAAGATAGACATAGCTGAAGGGCAATCAAGCACAAAGGGGGAGATTGTAGAATAAACATTTGAATTGTGCTTAGATTTATTAGCTATCTTTGTAATGGGAATGGGGCGTGTGATTCATTAGTCGATAACCTATGATTAGATTGATTTTTATACCAGGTTTCGTTTGGTATAGTAGCATTGTAACTATCGAATTCAATAAGAGAAAGTTAGTCAATTGATCCGAAAGGCTTGCAATTCAGATTCTAGAGAGAGAAACAGAAAATACTTCTCACACTGCAAGGATTCTCTCTCGTGTTCTTCAAAGAAAGGTTTTCGATCAAGATTCCATTCTCAATGATTCTCATCGAAAACTTAGAATTCCTGCATAGGATTAATAGAGTTGATAATTAGGGACCTAACAGTAATAATAGAAAATATTAAATGACAAGAACACAAAGTTTTGAACGTGGAAAACTCATAATGGGAAAAAACACGGATGAATTCAAGCCAAGTATTTATGTGAATGATAATTCGCTCATTAATTATTTTTATAATCCGATAAATTAAATTAATATGAACATATTAAATTAGAAAAGTTAAGAGACAAATAGATGTGACAAATTTATAAAGTGAAATATAATGCAAACAATCATTGTATTTCAACGATTAATGTCGATCCATGATATAGAGTAGTTTTCTTCCATATAGCTTCATCATGCCAAGTTCTTTAGTGCATCCGACTCTTCTTTTTTTTTTTTTTTGGTTTTAATGTCCCATATATATATAAGCGAAAAGGTATGTACATAGTGAGCAGGAGATAAGCTCCGCAATCCAACCAGTAACAGGCTACTGGGTACAAGCACAAACACTACCTACACAAGTCAAACGCACTACCAAGCCACACGCCATAGTCTGCGGATGGCCACCCGATGCAGCTCGTACTTGGCTGGCGTACCACCAATACGCAAGATAACCAATGCAAGAACACTCCCTACCAACCTGTGAGGCGTCGTGATGATCCCCTCCTTCCAACGTCTGTTCCTCGCCTGCCAAATATGATAAACAAGCGAGGCAAGGACATGTCGATAAGCAGCCTGTAAAAGGTGCTTCCCTCGCCACCGGGAGGCCGCCCACTGAATACCAGTGCTCCATTCCTGATAGGGCCAGATCCACCTAATCCGCCGCCGTAAAAGTCGACGGCACTGCCGTGAGAATGGGCAGTCAAAAAAGAGATGTTGGGCCGTCTCAAAGTGCAGCTCATCACAAAGGCAACAAGCCGGAGTTCCCGCCCGCTGAGCAATCCACGGCTTGTCCCTAGTCGAGAGGCGATCCTGCAAACCCAAATAAAGAATGAACTCGTGCCTAGGAACCTTCAAAGGGCCCCCAAACAGTGCAGCCCAGCAAACAGGTGGCCTCCTATGTCTCATCGCGTCCCTAGCCATCGAAGTCATCATATTCCCGTCCGGCGATCCCTTCCACAGCACCCCATCGCGAGGCCCGCGCACAACGTTCGGGAGTAGCCGACTGATCTCTATGTACTCAACCGCCCCCTGCCCAGGCCAGTTCCATCCATGCGCAACAATAACCATACTAAGTCTTGCATCCTGTGGTAGACCCATCGCAACAGGTCCCCGAGGGAAACGCTCAATCAATGGAGTAGTAAGGAGCCAGGGATCCTTCCACAACCAAATCGTGGACCCGTCCCCAACTCGGAACGTAATCAGAGATCGGATCAATGGTCTCAATTGTAGCATCTTTCTCCAGCTCCAAGCGTCATTCGCCGACACCCGTAGGTCCCAAATCGAGCGAGACATCAGCCGCGTCCCATAAAGCCATTCAACCCAAATCGAGCCTGGTGTTCTGGTAAGAACACTCCACAAGTGCTTCAGCATTAACGCCTTGTTGTCGACCGCGATAGACCTTAGTCCCAGTCCCCCTTCTCTCACAGGAAGACATAGAACATCCCATGCCACCTTAGCCGATCCCCCTCCCCACAAGAACTTCCTAAAGCGCATTTCCAAGGAGTTGACCACGCCTTTAGGAAGTAGGAAAACTCCCGACCAATACGTATGAAGAGCCTGCAGCACCGACTTCACCAGCTGCAGGCGGCCCGCGTAGGATAAGGAGCGATTAAGCCATGACCCTAATCGCTGATCCACCTTTTGGAGTAGCGGCGCACAGTCATGAATCGTCAAGCGTGAAGTGATAAGCGGCACCCCCAAGTACCGAACTGGCAGATGGCCCACACGATATCCCATCAGGGCCTGAAACGACGCCGTCAGACCCTCAGCCCGCCGAGAAAGATACATCTCGCTCTTATCAGGGTTAGGAACTAACCCAGATAGCCTTCCAAACTCATCCAGCGCTCGTTTCAGCACCCCAATCGACCCTTCATCCGCATGGCTAAAGAGAAGGAGGTCATCCGCAAACGCTAACGAAACCAGTCCGAGTTCCTCACATCGCCAATGGTATCGGAACCGAGGTTCCTCCGACACATACCTCATGAGCAGCCCATGGAGAACCTCCATAACCAAGGTAAAAAGATAGGGCGAGATGGGATCCCCCTGTCGCAGACCCCTCTTTCCCTGAAAAAACCCCACCACCTGGCCATTCAAGTTTAGCGAGAAGGCTGTAGTCGTGAGGCACGTGCGAATCCATCCAATGTACGTAGGATGAAATCCCATGGCGCGTAACACCGACAGCAAAAAGCCCCACTCGACCTTGTCGTAGGCCTTCGCCAAGTCAATCTTGAACATCGCTCGTGGCGGACGCCCCTTGGACTTATACCCGAGGCACAGCTCCTGCGCTAGCAACACATTGTCGCTAATGCGTCGACCTGGTATGAACGCTGTCTGAGAGCCGTGCACCAACGAAGGTAAGTGTATCTTAAGTCGGTTGGCCAGGATCTTGGAGATCACCTTGTAAAGTACATTACAGCAAGAGATCGGCCTAAAGTCAGTTGCCCGCCTCGGTGCATCCCTCTTAGGGATCAATGTGATGAGTGTGCTATTGAGCCCCTTAAGTAGCCTCCCCGAAACGAAGAAGTCCTGTACCGCCTCGACCACTGCATCTCCCACAATCCCCCATGCCGCCCGAAAGAACGCAACTGTATACCCGTCAGGGCCAGGCGCTTTCTCATCCCCCATAGAGAAAAGCGCCGTCCGAACCTCCAAGTTAGTGACTACGCCAATCATGGAAGCAGCATTCGCTGGGGAGAGCGTCCGCACAACAGCACTCTGCACATCAGAATCAGCAATCGGCGCCGAGTGCATAGACTGACCCAATAAGTCCCGATAGAACCCAATCAACTCGCCTTCCACCTCATCCGGCTCCTCCAGAAGGGTTCCCGTGGCCGTCTCCAAGGACCAGATCCGATTAGCAGCCCGGCGCATGGCGACCCTACGAAAGAAGTAGGACGTGCATTGATCGCCATCCTTGAGCCACGCAAGCTTAGCCCGCTGTGATAATGCCGACTGCTCCGCCATCACCGCTTTCGCATATAACATCCGGCATATCCGTTCCAGGTCAAAAAAACCCTCTTCATTTGGATACCGTGTAGCATAGTCCTGTGCAATATCGAGAAAAAACTTGGCCTCCGTGACATTTGCCGTTAAATCCCCTTTCGACCGTCGCAGCTCTAGGAGGGAAGACTTCAACATCTTCAGCCGTCTCACCAACACGAACATGGGGTAGCCCGTAATAGGCACACTCCAGGCCTTCTGAACCAAATCGAAGAATCTCGGATCCTTCGCCAAGAAGTTGTCGAATCGAAACGTCACCTTATGCTGCCGTGCTACAGTGGCACCTAAGAGGATCGGCGAGTGATCTGAAGTCGCAGGTAAGCCACAACGACAGAATGCATCCGTAAATCTGGCAAACCACTGCGGGTTGCCCAAAATCCGATCCAAGCGCCTCCAGATCCCAGCCTCAGCACGTTGTTGATTATACCATGTGAAGACCTGGCCCATCGTCGGTAACGTCAAAAGATCCGCACTCACTAAGCATGCTCGAAAGTCCGCCATATCTTGAATAGAGGGCGATCCCCCTCTTCCCTCATCCGGATGTAAGATAGCGTTGAAGTCCCCCATGACTATCCAGGCATCCGCCACCCGCTCAGCGGACATAGCAGTCAAATCCTCCCATAAGGACAATCTCTCCTCCCTCCTTGAATGCCCATATGCGAAGGAAATAAAGAATGTCTCCTTGGTCACCAACGAATCAACCCTGCAGTGGATAGCTTGAGTCGAGAAACCAAGAACCCCCACCTTCAGGACCGATGGGTCCCAACCTACCCAGATGCGCGACGCTGGGCCGTCATCATACTCAAAGAACCAACTCCAACGAGTCCTAATGCCTGTCGATATAAAATCAGCATTAGACGCCGACACTCGCGTCTCTATTAGCCCAATCATACATAGCCCTTCACGCGAAATCAATTCCCCCACCGCCCTCCTGTGGTCTTGCTTATTAAGACCACGCACATTCCAGGATCCGACACCTAACATAAAGGCACCCCTGGGCGGGCTGCATCTGCTTTAGGGCCCGTATAGATAGTCAAGTCAGTCACTTCAGGTACTGAGCGAAGCAATTCAAATCGATTCCGATCGCCCGAAGTCGAGGGCACATCGGCATCCGGGGGCCGTGTCATGGCACCCTCTCCCTGCCCAACCATGGCAGATGATCTATCACTTCGTCCCTCCTTCGACGTACCCAAGATCGCCTTGCCCTTGACCCCCACAAGTTGCCATGCATTTTGCGGAGGTGGGGATGCTCTGCGAGGCACATCCATCCGACTAGGACGCCTTGGACCTGCTCTCTGTCGGGCCGGTCTACGATTCCGGCCCAGCTGATGTTCTTCACCAGTGGTCCCGCGAGGTTTCCCATGAGGCGCTGCCGCAACACGCCCCGGCTCGTCACTCGTCGCAAGCGCTGCCCCGGCCGGCTTGGCAGTTTGTTGTGGACAGTGTGCTGCCCCATGCGCCCATGAGTTACAGTGCGAGCACGGAGATGGTTTCCAGTCATACTCCACCTGGATCGGCACAATAGCATCATCCTCCTCACCATCCCCCTGGATCAACACCTCACAAGTCTCTCTAAACGGCTCAGAGAGCGGTTTCATGACACAGATACGTGCATAGTCCAATCGTTCCCCAGTCGCCGTGATACTATCCGCAAACAATGGACGCCCAACAGCACTCGCAACCAACCCAAGGCCTTCCTGCGTCCACAACTCGCACGGTACATTCCGTAGTCTCACCCACAATGGCACCTCCACCAACTCGCGTCGTGCAAATGACATGCGAGGCCGCCACGGTTCCAAGAATAAGGGTTGCCCTTGCATGAGCCAAGGGCCCCCCTCTAACACACCCATTTTAGCCTCATTGGATTCAAACCGAAACATAAAGAACCCATTAATAGTTGTCCGTATTTCAGCAAGGCCCTTCCAAACTGATCGAAAATGGCGTTCCACAAAAGGAAAGTACGGTTTACGCCCTAGAAAGTAGCCCACAAGCGTATGTTGCCATCGATCGCACCCTCGACGTGCCATCTCCGCCGTTGCTCGCACTCTAGCCACCCCATTCACTACAGTCGGCGGTGTGTATGATAATGCCATAGTCTTGGATGGCACATATGGTCGTGAAGGGGCAGCTCGTTGGACAGCCGCCACAAAGGAATCCGGCTCTGCATGCCCTGCCGCCGTCATCGTGCTCGGCCCCATTCGTGTAAAGACGGATCCATGAAACGGGTTAGTACCTCCCTTCCCAAGTGACTTCCCCGTCATGGCAGCCACCGCAGGTGCATCCACGTTGCCAGCCCCAAAAACCACAGCCTCAACCCCGGGCGCCCTCATCTGCTGCATGGTCGTCGATGTTCCCGGTGAGCGTCCATCACCCCTCATATGCCGCATCGGTAAACCCACGTCACCGATTAATTCCGTCCTCCCCGGCGCAACAGCAGATGACGACGAAGGGGGCAAATCGGCCGATACAATCACCCGCTCAGACCCGAAAACCCTAGCTGGTTGGGTCGTAACCAACCCCGTCCGAGCAGCCTCCGTCCTATCATCAACCACGATTTCCTCATCAACGGGTTCATCCACCATCATGGCTCCCATATCCACGAACCGCCGAGCCGTCAGACGAGTTGGCGGTGGAGTTCCAGGCCGCCACCACTGTGGTCGACGCTTAGGGTTTCGCAGAATTCCAGCCCATACGCGCAGGTGGCGATCCATTCGAGACCCTAGGCCCATTCCCAGCCTGGCCCGCCGTCTGAGGCATGCCCGAATTAACCCTAGCCGTCACCATCCCGCGATCAGCGCTGTCATCCGCCCCGTCAGATTCGCGCGAAATCACCTGATCAACCCTAGCAGGTCCACCGTCACCCATGGGCGTAGAAACAACCCGATTGGGCTGTCCTCCCTCGCCGGAAAACCCAGTCTCAATCTGCGTCCCATCAGCGGCGGCAATCTTGTTCTGCAGTGCCCGGAATCGAACCCCATCGAAGCACGCTGCAAAATCCGGGTATGCCGCGGTCAAGGCATCCAAATCCGGGAGAGCCGGGTCAGCCCCTTGCGCCGTCGGTGGTGGCTGATCACGCTCCATCACCACCGGATCAGCGATCGTCGCCATGGCCCGATCAGGTGGATCGGGTGAAATCCCCGGCGATTGCATCTCGCCAAGGAACCCTAGTCGCCACAAAACGCTAAAACCTCGCTCCAATCAGTCCCACCTCGACCAGATTGGTGAGGGAGGATACCAGGATCGCCGGCCGGCCAATAAGAGCCGGAGACGACGGCGATCGGACGTCAAAAACGCACAAAGAACGATCAAAAATTGAAAATCCCGCCTACTGTGTGAAAATCGCACACACTGACGGTGTTAGAGAGAAAGTCAACCTCTGTGTTGTTAAGTTCTTGGCTTTTCCTTCACTGCATCCGACTCTTCGGCCTTGCGATATAATATACCCAGCCAAGACATAAAACCAGCTTTTAATTTCTTGTTCCAAAAATACTTAAATGTGACAATTCCTCTTAACAATATTTGAGTTATAGTCACAATAAATTTTTTCACTTATTATCATTCAAAACTTAAAAGAAACTAATGGAATGACTGAAAACCTTGAAGAATATTAAGAAATACAATGAAAAATGTATCATGCACTACTTACCTCTTCGTCAATCAATTCGATCTTCCTTATTCATTTCCTAGCATCATTTGGAGGCACACTCGTTGCTTATCGAATTACCAATTCCTTTATGGTGATACTATGTTTTTCCTGGTCGTAGATAATGGGTTTTGTTTTATGTCGGTTGTTGTCCCTTGTGGACCTTTTTCTCCCCTCGTGGGAGTTTGATGCCCCATTTTGGGGTTGTGCTGTGCTCGTTTGTGAGCCTTTGTTCTCCCGGTTGACGATGTATCGGTGAGACCCTTTGGGCTATTTAGCCCCTATATCTTTGTTATTTATACAAGCTAGCGAAAATAAAAGATACTACATTGTCCTTGGCTTAGGGATCTTATCGGGGTGAACGCGAGTTCAAGATTCTCCATTTTGAAGCACATTGAATGTCTTAAAATATGGTATGTGGATCTTACATTGATGAAGGAATTCTATTGTTGAAACGATACAAGGAATCAAAGGAATATGAATATGAAATTTTTCTTTATTGGAATCACAGGTCAACCACTTGTTCTAAAAGAATGCTCACGTGAGTTAGTTCTATTTATTATTATATCTCCATTATATATGATCCATACAACATGTACATAGTTAGTTCTATGTATTATATCTCCATTATATAAACCCACATACCAGGTACATAAGATATAAGGCTCTTCATTCACAACCATTACCACTAAGAAACATTACCCACACCAAAGTTAGAGACGTTTGGAGCCTTAGTTTTTATTTCTTTAAATTGAAAAATTAATGAAACTAAAGACAAGACAATAAACCACCTTTCAATTCCTCTTAATTCTATCTGAATCAGAAAAGCCTGTTAGGTCCTCGATTAATCAACTCTAAGATCCTAGGCATGAATTCTAAGGCAATCGATTAGAATTATAGAAAAGCTAAGTTCGATCGAAAACCTTCTTTTAAGAACTCGAGAGAGAACGTTCTTAGTGAGAAAAAAATTTCTATGTTTCTCTATCTAGAAATTAGAATGCAAGCCTCTTGGATCAGTTCAATAATTTGCTCTACTAAGCACAATGTCTACAATGATATTTATACTAAACAAACTTGGTATAAATAACAAACTAGTCCTAAACTAAGGACAAATACAAGAAACGCCCCAATTACAAAGACAGCTAATAAAATCAAAGCACAATTCTAAAGTGTATTCTACATTCTTCCCCTTTGTGCTTGATTGCCTTCTGCACTATCTGTCCTCGTCGGGCGTAGAACGACTTGTGCATGCTCGTAGTTCCTTATTGTGTCTCTCAGCTCTAGTCGCTCCTCGATGACTTCAAGTAGTCTAGTCATAAGTGGTTGCTCTCTTATTCTTTTGTGATTGTGCAACCTGGTCACTTCATCAATCTCTTCCAATCTTCTCTTGATATCCATCCTGATTACTTTGAGCGTCCCATCACAGAATTTCTTAATCTCAGTTATTAGCATCAGCGTAGTCTTCTGAGCTACAGTGTTGATATAGGTGATAGCTATAACTTGGTTCAGGAAGATGCGATTGATGGGAAGCCCTTCGATTTCAGGACACTTCATGTGCGGAGCTGTCATGTTGACCTTCTTCTCTCCAGATCCATCTGAAGGTCGTGTGCGGCAAAGTACTTGACTTGGCGCACCATGAATCTATCGAGTCCCTCGAGCCATTCCTTCTTGATAAAGCCTTGAGGATCCTTGTACTTCTCTAAATAAATTTGGTAGAGATGATAGATCTCTTCGACAGGAAGGTATGGTAAATCGCTCTCATTTAGCTCTTCTCGAGTTCTGTCTGTCCGCTCTATGACGTATATTGGAGTATGAAGACCGCATTTCGTATGGTAGACTCCAATCAGCTTACATATTGGAGATAAATTCTTGAAGTGGCTCTTAAGCTGACTCTTAGGAATCCCCAATCTCCGATCAGGTCCGAGTTGGGTTAGCATGGTCATCCTTTTCTGCTGATCCCAGCGAGAGATACCTCTGCGCTTGAACTCGTTCAACTTCTTAAGAGGAAGCTGTAGCACCCGAGTCCTCGTAAGCACATTAGGGCCAATAAATTTGCATAAAAATGTGGAATGCAATTATGTGCTTTTCGTGTGTTACCTTCGTGCTTATGTGACTTACTTGAAACTTGTGTGGAAAATTACGTGCTTAGGTGATCTTATGAAATTTGGTACAGTTAAATTGTACCAACTGACCCTTAATCTAGTTAGGAATTTCTGAAAGATAGGCTAAAGAAATTTGAGCCATGAACAAGGTTTGGGCTAAAATTAAAATTAGGCCCAAAAGTTGCTAGGATCACTAATGGGCTAAATTGAGAGTTGAGCCCAAAATATTTAATGGCTTAGGGACAAATTTCCTTAAAATAAGGGATATTTTCGTAAATTGAGTCCCATCCCCATCCCTTAAATGAATTAAATGTAGTCTAAAATCCATTTGAAGTCCACAAACCCAGTGTAAGAAAGTAACGAGAGTTGGGACAAGAAAGAAAGAAGGAGGAGCCGAGATACCAAGCTAACAAATTGGGACTAGGTATGTTCTTTAAACCATAGCATTTACGTCTTCTTAAAGATTAGAGCTGTGATAACAAGCTAACAAATTGACTTTCGTTGACTTTCTCTCTAACACCGTCAGTAGGTGCGATTTTCACACAGTAGGCGATTTCTTCAGATTTCTTCTTTTCCGACCACTACCCACGTCATCTCCGGCCGTTTTGGACTCACCTCGGAGGTACTCGGCGACCCCCCGCCGCCGGGATCAGACGGCGGTGGTCTAGGGGTGGATTTCAATCGTTTGTAGCTGTGACTGTTCGTATCCCTCACCACAAATCTGCCCACCTTCATCTTCCATCCCCGTCCGCCCAGATCCACACGGTCGCCGGCGTTCTGCACCACCTACTACCACTCACCAAGACCCCCCCGCACCACCCTCCATCGCCGGGATCAGACGGCGGTCGGAGGGCCTCTTTTTCTTGCCGTGACTTTTCATATTCCACCACAAAACCCTTTCTTTTTTTCCCTGGCTGTTGCCGTCTGTCCCCTTGGACTGATTGGACTGAGTGGATATGGCTTCTCCTTCATCATCGGAACCTGTTCGTGCGTCTAGGAAGTTGCCGGACCTCGATGCTTTGGCCGCTAAATACCCGGAATTTGCGGCTGCTCTTAATCGTTCGGAATTTAACTCCCTCATGACTCGGTTATTGGGTGTTAATCTCGGCTCAGCATCTGGGGAAACTGCCCCTTCGACTCCCTTGGTCTCTGACGAGCATCTCGGAGGGTTGGGTGGTCGTTCTCGCTCGTATGATACGAATGCGTCGAACCCGGTGCATGGGGTTTTGTCTGGGGGTCTCGGTGCTGCAGGGGTTTCTCAGCCCCTACGTAATGCGCCTATTCGGAGTATTCTGAAGCGTACCAATAGGCCGGGTGAGCTGACTCCACCTAGGTCTTCGTCGACGGATACCTTTCCAGGTTCAGGTCGGGGTGCCCAAGTCGCTGTTGGTGCTTTGGCTCATGGGGCGATTGGGTTGAACTCGGCAGCGAGACACACCGGTGAGGGCTTCTCTTCTTCGGTGACCGGTACTGATATCTCGGCTGCGGGATCGGGGAAAGATCGTGCATCTAGTGAGAGTGAGGTTCCAACTAGGGTTTCTTCCTCGCCTGTTCATGCTGGCGGGACGACTGTTTCTGGGCGTAACTCTCAGCCCCGGTTTGTTTCTGGGCGCAAGGCTGGGCATTTATCTTCAGCGGTTGGGCCTGGGGGTACTCAAAGAATGGCCCCGAGGACTGGTTCGGATACTTCTTTACCCCCTAAGAATGGTGATGGAGGAGCTGGGGGTTCCTCTTTTGCGCAAGTCCTAACGGGGAGACGTATTCGACCACAACAGCGAACGGCGCTTAGTTTCACTCCTCCCACTGTTGTTGATGGGGTGGCAGTTGTTTGTCCTACGTGGGAGGTTGCTAAGCAAGGGCTGGATAGATGGAACCACACTTTGGTGGGTTATTTTCTTGGACGGCGGCCTTATTTCCCCTTCGTGGAGAAGTTCGTTCGATCATCTTGGGCGGGTGTGGAAGAGGTTCAGGCCACGATCAACGGCTTTTTTATTTTCAGGTTTGACTCGGATAAGTCGATGACGGCGGCTCTCGAGGGAGGTCCTTGGTTATGGCAGGGGCAGCCCCTCTTCTTGGAAGCTTGGAGGCCCGGCATGTCGTTCGAGCGAAAGGAACATACGGAGGTTCCGTTGTGGGTCAAGCTTAGGAATATCCCCAATGAATTTTGGACCCCCGCGGGCTTGGGCATCGTAGCTAGTGCCGTTGGGCAGCCGCTTTTCGCCGACGCCATTACTATGAGTGCTACTCGTATCGACTATGCTCGGGTCTGTATCATTAAGGACCTAAAGACGGAGTTTATTGAGAAGTTTAATATTAGGCTGCCCTCTGAGGATGGGAGTCCACGTGGGATGGTTCCGGTTACTGTGGAGTACGAATGGAAGCCTTCTAAGTGTACGAGGTGTGATACGTGGACCCATTCGGATGGTTCTTGCCCGATGGCCAAGAAGATTACTGCGGTTAAGGCCACTCATCCTAATGAGAAGCGGGAGAGGCAGCCCACCTTGGGTAACGCGATTCGGGTTCCTAGGCCTAGAGATGATGATTGGCGACAGGTTGGGCCGAGGGGCAAGATTTCCGTTGGTTCTCACCAGGCGGCTACGGTTCATCCGGTGGCTTCTACACAGGAGGCGACTACGAGTTCTCGTGGGACTGACCCTCTGTGCCCCTCGGCTGAGACTAGTGATGAGACTAGTGATGATGAGCTCCGGGCTGAGGCGGAGCGTAATGCATTTTTCTGGGGTAACGCAAGTAACCCCTTCCATGCTTTGTCTGATGTTGATGATGAGTGCGCTTCTGAGGGTCCTAAAGCAGCCCTTCCGGACGGTTTATCATGATCGCGCTCGCCTCGTGGAATGTGAGGGGTCTCAATAAGAGAGACCATGGGAGGGCGGTGATGGATCTTATCTCTAAGTTTGATTTAAAACTTTTCGGGCTTTTGGAAACTCGTGTCTCTTCTATTAACGCTAGTGCTGTCTCCGGAGGCATTAGGGACTCTTGGCAATGGTTTTTTGATTATGGTGATGGGCCGGGAACGAGGATTTGGGTTGGTTGGGACCCCAGTTTTGTTCATGTCACCATTGTGGGCTGCTCTATACAAGCAGTTCATTGTAGGGTTCATTCTCTTGCATCGCAGGAACTCTGCTATATTTCCTTTGTGTATGGGAAGAATCGGCGAGAGGAGAGGGCTGATCTTTGGGATGAGATTATCCGGATTTCGGAGAATAGGGCCAACGATCCGTGGCTGATCCTCGGGGATTTCAATGCCGTTACTGATATTTCCGAGGCGAAGGGTGGTAATCCGTCTGTTGGGGAGGCGACGGAGCTCAGGGATTGCTTGATCAATGCCGACCTGATTACCTTACCTTCGACGGGGAGGTTCTTCACTTGGTTCAACCAGCAGCGTGCGGAGGCTGGTATCTGGCGGCGGCTTGATCGCATGGCTGGCAATCCCTCGTGGTTTGCTACCCACCCCGATTTGGCTTACTACTGCGATTTTCCCGCTACTTCCGATCACTCTCCTCTTATCCTTGCGGCTGCCCGGGGAAGTGGGAGGCGTCCTTGCTTCAAGTTTGATAACTTTCTGGTTTCTGATCCTAGGTTCATTGACGTGGTGAGAAGAGGTTGGCTGGATCATTCGGATGGCTTCCCGATGTTCTCTTTTGTTCGCCGACTTAAGATGCTCAAGCCACACATTCGCGATCTTAGACGCATGAAGGGGGACTTGGCTAGGAATGTTCTTGAGGCCAAACACTTCCTTGAGCTGAGTCAATCTTTTGTTGAGAAATACCCCTCGGAACCCCTTTTCCTTGACTTCGAGTCTACGTGCAGGTGTTTATACTCCAAGGCTGTGGAGATTGAACAGTCTGCCCTCTCTCAGCGGGCCAAACTTGCTTGGCTTAAGGACGGGGACCAATGTACCTCTTTCTTCTTCAAGAAGGTGACTCTGAGACGTGCACGTAATCGTATTCTCTCGTTGGAGGACGATAATGGGCTGGTTATTGAGGGTGATCAGCAGGTGGCGGCTGAACTGATCCGATTCTATAAGGAGCTACTTGGGAAGTCGGGTAGGGACACTCCGGTTCGTGTGGATGATCTCCGTAACTTTGTTACTACTTCCATTCATCCGGACGTGGGGGCTGATATGATTCGTCCGGTTACGGGGGCTGAGATCAAGGCGGTGATTTTCGCGATGGGCAGCGAGAAGGCCCCGGGGCCTGATGGTTACACTGCAGCTTTCTTCAAAGCTGCTTGGGAGGTTGTTGGCGATGATCTTACCTTTGCTGTCCAGGACTTCTTCAGCACTGGCATCTTACTGAAAGGCCTTAACAGCACCCTTATTACTCTTATTCCGAAAGGTGAGGCTGCTAGGAATGCGTCGGACTTCCGCCCTATCTCTTGTTGTAATGTCATTTTCAAGGTTATCTCGAAGATCCTCGCTAACCGGCTGCGTCCCTGCCTTGCTGATCTCGTGCATCCCTCACAGACTGCCTTTGTCCCTGGAAGGCGCATCTCTGACAACATTCTGATGGCCCAGGAAATCTGCCTTGCTTATCAGAATCGGAGCAAGCCGGCGCGCGTGGCTTTCAAGGTCGATTTGGCGAAGGCCTACGACAAGGTTGAGTGGAGCTTCTTGTTGGCGGTCCTGTCGGCCATGAAGTTTCCCCCTCTATTTATCAGATGGGTGGCTGCTTGTGTGACCTCGACTTCTTTCTCCATTAATCTCAATGGAGCTCCTGTGGGTTTCTTCGAGGGGAAGAGAGGCTTGCGACAGGGAGATCCGCTGTCCCCCTACCTCTTTACTCTTGTCATGGAGGTCCTCCATGGTATTATTGACTCGAGCATCCGTGCTGATAGCAGATTTCAGTTCCACTGGCGGTGTGAGTCGATGCGATTGGCAATGCTCACGTTTGCGGACGATCTTATGCTGTTTTGCCATGCTGATACTTGCTCGGTCAAGGTGTTTAAGGATGCTCTGGATACCTTTGCTTCTTTGTCCGGTCTCTGCCCCAACCCCCGGAAGAGCGAGATGTTTGTTTCTAAGAGGGCTGAGAATATCTCGAACTCCCTCCTGACCATCATGGGATTTCAGCTGGGTAAGCTTCCGGTCCGTTATCTGGGCGTTCCTCTTCTTCACTCGAGGCTCCGGCTGGTGGATTGTGCCCCTCTTCTTCACGCGGTGGATAAGCGGGTTGGGTCTTGGTTGAACCGGTCCCTCTCCTACGCGGGAAGGGTCCAACTTATCCGGTCCGTCCTTGGGTCGATTCATTTGTACTGGTCCAGCGTGTTCCTGCTGCCTAAGGGTGTGGTCAGGGCTTTGGAGACGAGATTTAGGCGTTTTCTGTGGGCTGGGTCTTCCCCCAAAGTCGCGTGGGAGGAGGTGTGCCTGCCGGTTAATGAAGGAGGCCTTGGTATTCGATCGATCACGGCTGATAATAAGGCCATGATGCTGCGCCTTCTGTGGCTTATTGGGAATAGAGATCTCTCTTCGATTTGGGTTAAGTGGCTCCTCCATACGAGACTTCGCCAGCGATCCTTCTGGGCTGTCCTTCCGTCGTCTAACGATGCGTGGAGCTGGAAGAAGGTCCTTCAGCTTAGAGATGTCTTTCGACCTCTTGTTGACTTTACGGTGGGTAATGGTGACTCGATTTGGCTTTGGAAAGACCCGTGGCTGCTCCCTTCCCCTCTCGTGGACCACTTCCCTCGGGGTCCGGTGGCGATGGGTCTTCCTATTGACACTAGACTGTCCGCGGTCATTAATGCGGACGGGTGGAACTGGCCTGCCAGGTACTCGGTTGAATACTTGGATATTGAACCTTTGCTCCCTGTGATTTTCCCTTTGGAGAGGGACTCTTTACGATGGAAAGGCGCTGCTGATGGACGATTCTCTACGGCGAGGGCCCGCGATGCCATTAGGTACCGTCGCCCGGATGTGCCTTGGGCTGATCTGTTTGGGGGACCTGCGCGGGTCCCAAGGTTCGAGTTCATCCTTTGGCTCGCTATTCGTGAGCGGCTTTCCACGCGGGATAAACCTTGGATTGCGTTACGGGCGGGTTCTAATCTGTGTGCTTTGTGCGGCCTTTTCCCGGAGACTACTAATCATCTCTTCTTCGAATGTGAATTCTCATTGAGATGTGTTCAGTTGCTTGAAGATAGAACAAAGTGGAGCTGGCCGGTTCGTGTTTGGAGTTTGGGCGTGCGTTCGGCAGCTAGGAGATGGCGAGGTCACCATCTTCTTCACGTGATGTTCCGTCACTTGGTTGCCTCATTGGTTTATCACATCTGGAAGGAGCGGAATAGGCGTTGGAAAGAGAACATCTCCTCATCTCCTCAGCAGGTGATTTCGTTGGTTCTCGGTTTGGCGTGTTCGCGACTTGACACGGTTCACACGCGGTTTGCCTTCCAGGTGGCGGCTATCAAGCGACTGTGGCATGTTGGTTGAGGGTGGGCTGTTCTTCTTGTTTGGTGTTTGTGTGGGTTTTGGCTTGCTGTGTTGTTTGTGCTTGTTTGACCAGTAGCCTGTTACTGGTTTGTGGGTGGGTTGGCCCACCTTTTCACTGTACTTCTTTCGTTTTTTATTTTCGGAAAATTTACCAAAAAAAAAAAAAGATTAGAGCTGTGCGACTTTAAATGACGGGGTTTCGGTAAGGTTTTGAGCCTAAGGCACGAATTTAAGAACTGAGAGATGCCCTAACCTTAATCCTTGCGTTTTTAGTCCTATGACAACATGTTTTAGGGAATTTAAGCACGAAAATATAAGATAAGGTTGGCGTTATTGTTTAGCTCGATTTTAGGGTTCCTGCAGTTCCAATCGGCCTTCATAATGTTCTTGGAGAAAATGACTTTTAATCTTTTAAAGTAGTACTTTGCGAACTGAGAAGTGTTAGTGGAGTATTTTGCGAATTGAGGAGGTAGCGGGATGTTTGCGAACCCATGCAAACCCCACTTCGCGGCTTCGAGACGTTTATGAGCCGCGCTCGTTTTGCGAAGTCGGCAGTTTCGCGAGGCCAAGCACACTTTGCGAATCCATAGAGAATTGCGGGCAGGAGAATTGCGAAGCTACTTTGCGATCCTGCTAAAGTTTGCGAGTCCCACCAAGTTTGCGAATCCATGCAAGCGGAAGCTTTGCGGGTTGATGGTTTGCGAACCCCAAGCGGTTAGGAACTTTGCGACTCCATTTTGCGGGTTCATGCACTTCGCGGCCCCATCTTACGAATAGAACCCACTTTGCGAACTCGAGCTTTGTGGGTTCAAGTCACTTCGCGGGTTGAGAAGTTTGCGAACCCACTTTGCCGACCCAAACCATGTCGCGGGCCGTGCTCCTTTTGCGGCCTCCATACTTTGCGAACCCCATGAGGTTTGCGAATGGAGGTTCACGGGCCCAATTCATTTCGCGGGTCCAAGGTTTTGCGAGTCCACACAAGTCACGAACCCACATTGCGAACTCACCAACTTTGCGGGTCCTATGAGGATGGCGAATCGAGTTTTACGAATCCAATGGTTTGCGAACTCAAACACTTCGCAAATCAACTTCACGAATTGAACCCCTTGGATTAAAACACTTCGCAAATCAACTTCACGAATTGAACCCCTTGGATTAAAACGAATTGAACCCCAATGGTTAGGAAAAATATTTTCGCACCATTTAATAAGAAAAATATTCCGATTCCAATGAGCATAGGCTCTTTCAACGCCCGATCATAATTTGCCTATCGGTGTCCTCAGGGCCAATTTTCGGTATAAGTAGACGTTGCATTGGATAGGATTTTGGAACGAAAATTATATAGTTGATTTAAAATAATTTATGGACTGACTTTATAGCCATGACAGGTTTAAAGGACGAAATTTTAGGAATTTCACTAGACCGGCTAGCAAATAGTTTAAAGTCGAAAATTAGGTTCACAACTTAAAATATTTCGAGTACTTAGCTAGCTTAATTAATTAATAGCTTACTGATATGAATGTTTTGGTGCCTAAGGTCGGAACTTAGGAAATTCGCCAGGGCAGGTAGCAGCTAGTCTACGGACGCCAGGTAAGTGGAAATCCAACTACGACACACAACTTGTTTTACGTGCCTAATTTGCATGATTACGTGCTTACGTGGTTTCATGAATTAGTAAATTGATTGAAGTATTTAAATGTGGTAAGTCTACGTTGCATTTACCTGCATCTGCATATGCATACTCACGTGCACACACGGACTCGTGAGGGAGGGTCGTGGGATTGAGTGTGCGTAATGATGTGTCGCTTGTACGCGACGAGGACTTGCCGATGTGGGCAAGTGTGTCGACTCGTAGTTGAGTCAGGGGCTGTCTACTATGCTACCAGGGCGGCGTTTTAGCGTCGTCGTACTATTATTGTAGATATATATATATATATTGATATCCTATGGATAGGATTTGGGCATGACCCGTGGCGTAAGGTGCGACCTGGAGGGTGCGACCTGAGGGTATAAGCGACACAGGGTGGAACCCTGGTGTAGGCGACCTCAGCGTGGGCTACCAGCGTGAGCGACCGCCGGACAGTCGGGGACGACCGGGTTCATATGGCGACCTAGGGGAACGATGTGCATCCTAGGGTTCGGCCATCCGGCGTGGACCGCTGTCGTATTGTCCTTGAGGGACGTGAGCTCTTGTGGTGCATAGTGAGATTAGCCGAGGGCCCAGAGTACGTTGGTACGATTGTTATATGCATCGGCGCGGTTCGCCTTTGCGAGTGTTATATGCATCGGCGAGGATTGCCTTTGCGAGTGTTGTATGCATCGGCGTGGATTGCCTTTGCGAGTGTTATATGCATCGGCGCGGATTGCCGTTGCGGGGGAGTGACACGTGCACACATGCATGATTTCTGCTTACTGAGCCTCGGTGGCTCACCCCTTACGTTGTGTGTTGTAGGCACTGGCGATCACGGTATGTGAGCGCGTTTTGAAGGCAAGGCCAACCTTTTGAAGCTTCGTGCTGCTTTTGGGGGTGGACGTGTGTGTGTGGATGACGACCTGTGAGGCCGGGCGCATAGGAGCTTTTGCTGTGCCGACACACCTTCGCCATTGTAGTTAGACTATGTCTGGAACTTGATGTCCGACATGCATTCTTTTGTCTTGTATAGAACAATGTTCCATTCCATAAATGAAAAATGAAAAATTTGTACGCGTTTTCGGTGCACTTCTTTACTTACAAACTCGCTAGGCACATAGAAATGCGCTAGGTTAGGCAGTTAGGAAGTCAGTTCGCGACAGAAGCCGTGTGAGGATACGGGGATTTCTATTCTTACGTTCTCCGTATTTGCTGATGAACATCTTCTAAGAAGGGGATTTCTATTCCAATATTCTCCCATGGCATGGAGTTAGTCTTGGAGGGGTGTCCGCTCGTTGAGCAATCAACTCTGGTAGGCTTGGGGGAACCAACTCATGATCTTCGCCATCCTGAAGTTCTTCGTCTTCTATTACAAATACGTCAACCGAAGCTAGTCGTAGAAAGTGTTGAGCATCCTTAAGGCTTCTTTGTGCCATGTCGGCGGGTAGCTTGTGGGTCAACCACTGTCTATCGAAAATGTATTGGTCGGGACTTCATGTGGCTCGACTCCACGTCTTGATGTTTTTGACTGGTCTGGAGTAGCCGAGCTTGAAGGTGCTTGAGTTTCAGCTAATGCTAGGAGCATTATCGCACTTGCTTCTTCTTGTGGAAGCAACGGGCTTGTGAATGTCGTTGGTGGTGTGGGCGGAGGCGTCCGTAAGGTGGGTGGTTCGTTTTTGGGCTAAGAGTTTTGGTGCGGTGCGTGGTGGTTTGGGTTTGTCAGCGGTAGTGGGTCGTGAGGTTTAGCAGCTCCAGTACTTGTCTGTGCTGCGCCCAAGCCTTGACCTTGGCCTTGTCCTTGACAACTCGTAGATATCATCGGCCTCTTCTCCCCTCAGGACGATCCTGATCGTCAGGGTCGTCATGTCGACATTTGGAGTGGGAGCCTTGGCCGCGGCATGTTTGTGTGACTGGGTCAGGACAATCCACGAGATGCCAGAAAAATCTTCTTCTTGTGGCATTCGATTGGGAAGTCCAAATATCCGAGCGACCAAAATTGAGTGGAGCGCGCTCATTGGGACTGTGTATGGATTTATGAGGATGGGTGATTGGAAGGATGGGTCGGTGGATATGGGTTGTGTGGGTGTGAGGTTAATTTGTGACAAGGAGCCTCTGAGACGGGTGCTTTCCCGGTATCACAGCAGGACGTCTCGATAGCTGTGTGTACTCTCTCCATCAACTAGTGTTCAGAGGATTTTAATGCTTCGGAGAGAGCGGCTTTAAGTCGTGCTTCGGTCACAAACGTGTCTAACGCCTCCGCGGTAGGGCCGGGTTGGCGTTCCACCGTCACGACGTCAGCGGAGATCACTGACGTGTAGCCTATAGTTGGTCTTGATGAACCAGGACGACTGATGTCGCCTATTAACAACCCATGACTGAACACGTCTCCCTGGGCTGGCTCGTCATCGCTTGAGGTTGCGACGTTTCGAGAGTTCCATCCAATCCTCAACATAATTCTCGAGGAATCGTCTCTATGGATTGCAAGCTCAGATTGAACCTGCGAGTCAGACACTTGGAGGTCGAGGTCTGTAGAGATGAGGGTCTGAAGCCTCGACCTCGGTGGTCGCAATGACGATAGGCATCGTGTCGGACGTGGTGGTGATACATCGGTGTCGATGGGCTCAGTGGATTGGAGTTGTAATCGAGGAACCCGTCTGACTAGTTGAATATCCTCATCTGATGCCGTAGCTTCTGAAGAGGAAGCCGTGTGAGGAGATGGTATGCGTTCAGCTTCCTCACGGACTTGTGCTGACACTTGAGGCTCTTCGGGTGTGATCGTGGAGATCAAGGCCTCTGTCTCAGGCGTAGTCGCCTCTCGAAGTGGGTTGGGCCTTGTTTCACCTTCGAGCGGTGCTTCGTTGCTAGGAACTTCCTCAAGTGGTTCCTGAAGCACTTCTACAATGATTGGGCCCTCAGCGTCGAGTTATTGATGTGGATCTTCGACTTCTAACTCACATGCCACCTCATCAATCAGCGTGGCGTCCGGATCTGACATTTGAGCTTCTTGAGTTGGAGGCTGCAGTTCTTGGGCTACTTCATCGATCACCGCAGCCTCAGGACTTGGTTGTTGGGGACGGCTCACATTGAAGTCTGTCGGGGGCCATCGGATCATTGCCTCGGTGAGATGATTTTCCTGACAGTAGAATCGGTACACGTCTCCCGTGGGGTCGGTGAGACGGAGAAGGTCAAAAGAAATCGGCATCGAAGGCCGGTCAAGATCAGTCAGCTTGGGGTGATGGAAGAACTTGAGCTTGGACGGTTTGTATTTCCACCAGGAGGCAGACGTGAATGTCCGTGTGAACCTCCATGAAATCTGCTATAAGCGTTGAAAACCACCTAGCATACGTCAGATTCCTCGATTTCTTATTATGCTTATGTCTGATCTGCTCTGCTAGATCGTTCTAGATCAGCTGGGCAACATCGTAGTTCCTGGAGAAGACGATGTCGTCGAATATATGACCGCTGGTTAATTAACCGCCGGTAACGGTTACAACCGGAATCGGTCAGTAACCGTAACCGGCAACCGTCATCGGCCGGTTACGGGGCGGTTAGGGGTTTTCCCAAATCGCCAACCGACAGTTAGGCGGTTAACCGGCGGTTATAACCATTAAATAAAAAATAAAAAATATAAAAGATACAATTTTAATTTACTAATATTAATATTAATTAATTAGAAATACTATGTAACTTTACTAATATTAATAGTAATTAATTAGAAATTTTTGAAATATGTATTTTACGTTGTATTACAATTTTGTAATATATTTTATGAATCATAAAATTTAATATATTTAAAATTTTAGATCAAAATAGTAAAATACGAACGAAAATACACCGAAAATCCATTTAACTTTGCAGTAAATTGCAAAATAAAAAAAATTAAAAAAAATTAACGGCGGTTTAACCGTAACCGGCGGTTAGATTAACTGTCAACCGCCCCGGCCGGTTAGGTTACGGTTAGTCCTATGCTAACCGTCAACTGCCAGTTACGGTTAACCGGCTGTTGGGCATCTCTAACATTAGGTACTATTTCACGACGACCAAAATCAATTAACTCATCATAAAACTTTTTCGACCGCTAGGCTTCGAGTCAATATTTTGAAAGAGTTTACATTTTGAATTCAGGTCTAACAAAATTTTTCGATGTTCAAAAATTTCGATCATAAAACTTCACAAAACAGTTTGACGATTGAGTTCACTGTTTAAATAGGTTCTCATCGCAAAATTACATACAAGTCAAAATGTTTCTGCTCGAAAAATTTTTTGCGAACAGTACTTGGCGCGCAAAAGTAACACTATTCTAAATCGACGAAATTATTTTTTGTCAAACTTTAAAGATTGAATCAAAAATAATTCTTGATCATTCTCTTACAATCAAACGCTACTAACAGTTTTGCTACTTGTGAAGCACGTAACATCAGTTCAAATTATCGAAACACCAAACGAAGATCCTTCATCAACTCAACAAACGAAAATGGATGCTTACTCTCTTGGAAACAATAATCGTCCTCCAATTCTCAAAAGAGGCGAATACACAGTGTGGAGGAGTCGGTTCTTGAATTTCATCGAACTTAAAGATCAGGCTGAAGATCTACTCAAATCACTTTATGAAGGACCAAAAGAATTTTATATAAACCAAGAAGGTGATAGCTCAAATAATCCTCCAATCGAACCCACTAGGCGAGTGAAACTACCTAGAGAGTACAATGATGCTGAGAAAAGAAGAGCAAAGGCAGATCTGATAGCCAAGAACACACTAATGCAGGGCATCCCAAACGACATCTATAGACAGATAGACAGCCTTCCAACGGCTAAAGAAATGTGGGATGAACTGAAAAGGATGATGCGAAGAACCGAAGTAGGCATCAAGGCTAAGAATGCGAATATTCACGGCGTATGATTCCTTCAAAGCTAAGAATGTGGAGAGCTTACATGATCTTTATCAGCGGTACCTCACCCTTCTCAACGAAATGAGAAAAATGAGATCAAAAAGACAAATATAGAGCATAACATTCGGTTCTGTCCTCGCTGCCCACCGAATGGAAAAAGATATCCATTCAACTCTGACAGAACAAAGACCTGGATGAGATGGATATACACGCTGTTTTTTGACAACCTCGCACAACACGAAGAAGACACTTGCGAGATACAAAAAGAGAAAAAGGGCAAACAGGACAAAGCCTTCATTGCTCTAGTTTCAGAGAAGAGGAGCTCCCACTCACGCAAGGAAAAGAATGTCAAGCTTCCTAGTTCTTTAGAGGATGAGGAACCATCGGATTCAATACTTACTTCTGAAATAAGAAAATTTGGGAAACAGTTGGCTTTAGTTGCCAAACTGACGACGAAACAATACTTCAAGAATGGTTCGTTGGTTTGGGCTAATAGTTTCGGTGCGGTGCGTGGTGGTTTGGGTTTGTCAGCGGGTAGTGGGTCATGAGGTTTCAACAGCTCCAGTACTTGTCTGTGCTGCGCCCAAGCCTTGACCTTGGCCTTGTCCTTGACAACTCGTAGATATCCTCGGCCTCTTCTCCCCTCAGGACGTCCCTGATCGTCAGGGTCGTCATGTCGATATTTGGAGTGGGAGCCTTGGCCGCGGCATGTTTGTGTGACTGGGTCAGGACAATCCACGAGATGCCAGAAAAGATCTTCTTCTTGTGGCATTTGATTGGGAAGTCCAAATATCCGAGCGACCTAAATTCAGTGGAGCTCGCTCATGGGGACTGTGTATGGATTTATGAGGATGGGTGATTGGAAGGATGGGTCGTTGGATATGGGTTGTGTGGGGGTGAGGTTAATTTGAGACAAAGGAGCCTCTGAGACGGGTGCTTTCCCGGTATCACAGCAGGAAGTCTCGATAGCTGTGTGTACTCTCTCCATCAACTAGTGTTCAAAGGATTTTAATGCTTCGGAGAGAGCGGCTTTAAGTCGTGCTTCTGTCACAAACGTGTCTAACGCCTCCGGGGTAGGGCCAGGTTGGCGTTCCACCGTCACGACGTCAGCAGAGATCACTGACGTGTAGCCTATAGTTGGTCTTGATGAACCAGGACGACTGATGTCGCCTGTTAACAACCCATGAGTGAACACGTCTCCCTGGGCTGGCTCGTCATCGCTTGAGGTTGCGACGTTTCGAGACATCCATCCAATCCTCAACATAATTCCAGAGGAATCGTCTCTATGGATTGCAAGCTCAGATTGAACCTGCGAGTCAGACACTTGGAGGTCGAGGTCTGTAGAGATGAGGGTCTGAAGCCTCGGCCTCGGTGGTCGCAATGACGATAGGCATCGTGTCGGACGTGGTGGTGATACATCGGTGTCGATGGGCTCAGTGGATTGGAGTTGTAATCGGGGAACCCATCTGACTAGTTGAATATCCTCATCTGATGCCGTAGCTTCTGAAGAGGAAGCCGTGTGAGGAGATGGTATACGTTCAGCTTCCTCACGTACTTGTGCTGACACTTGAGGCTCTTCGGGTGTGATCGTGGAGATCAAGGCCTCTGTCTCAGGCGTAGTCGCCTCTCGAAGTGGGTTGGGCCTTGTTTCACCTTCGAGCGGTGCTTCGTTGCTAGGAACTTCCTCAAGTGGTTCCTGAAGCACTTCTACAATGATTGGGCCCTCAGCGTCGAGTTATTGATGTGGATCTTCGACTTCTAACTCACATGCCACCTCATCAATCAGCGTGGCGTCCGGATCTGACATTTGAGCTTCTTGAGTTGGAGGCTGCAGTTCTAGTTCTTGGGCTACTTCATCGATCACCGCAGCCTCAGGACTTGGTTGTTGGGGACGGCTCACATTGAAGTCTGTCGGGGGCCATCGGATCATCGCCTCGGTGAGATGATTTTCCTGACAGTAGAATCGATACACGTCTCCCGTGGGGTCGGTGAGACGAAGAAGGTCAAAAGAAATCGGCATCGAAGGCCGGTCAAGATCTGTCAGCTTGGGGTGATGGAAGAACTTGAGCTTGGACGGTTGGTATTTTCCACCAGGAGGCAGACGTGAATGTCCGTGTGAACCTTCATGAAATGTGCTGTAAGCGTTGAAAACCACCTAGCATACGTCAGATTCCTCGATTTCTTATTATGCTTCTGTCTGATCTGCTCTGCTAGATCGTTCCAGATCAGCTGGGCAACATCGTAGTTCCTGGAGAAGACGATGTTGTGGAATATATGACCGCCGGTTAATTAACCGCCGGTAACGGTTACAACCGGAATCGGCCAGTAACCGTAACCGGCAACCGTCATCGGCCGGTTACGGGGCGGTTAGGGGTTTTCCCAAACCGCCAACCGACAGTTAGGCGGTTAACCGGCGGTTATAACCATTAAATAAAAAAAATATATAAAAGATACTATTTTAATTTACTAATATTAATATTAATTAATTAGAAATACTATGTAACTTTACTAATAGTAATAGTAATTAATTAGAAATTTTTGAAATATGTATTTTACGTTGTATTAAAATTTTGTAAGATATTTTGTGAATCATAAAATTTATTATATTTAAAATTTTAGATCAAAATAGTAAAATACGAACGAAAATACACCGAAAATTCATTTAACTTTGCAGTAAATTGCAAAATAAAAAAAATAAAAAAAATTAACGGCGGTTTAACCGTATCCGGCGGTTAGATTAACCGTCAACCGCCCCGGCCGGTTAGGTTACGGTTAGTCCTATGGACTAACCGTCAACCGCCAGTTACGGTTAACCGGCTGTTGGGCATCTCTAACATTAGGTACTCTTTCACGACGACCAAAATCAATTAACTCATCGTAAAACTTTTTCGACCGCTAGGCTTCGAGTCAATATTTTGAAAGAGTTTACATTTTGAATTCAGGTCTAACAAAATTTTTCGATGTTCAAAATTTTCGATCATAAAACTTCACAAAACAATCCTTCCAAAAAAAAAACTTCACAAAACAATTTGACGATTGAGTTCACGGTTTAAATAGGTTCTCATCGCAAAATTACATGCAAGTCAAAATTGTTTCTGCTCGAAAAATTTTTTACGAACAGTACTTTGTGCGCAAAAGTAACACTATTCTAAATCGACGAAATTATTTTTTATCAAACTTTAAAGATTGGATCAAAAATAATTCTCGATCATTCTCTTACAATCAAACGCTACTAACAGTTTTGCTACTTGTGAAGCACGTAACATCAGTTCAAATTATCGAAACACCAAACGAAGATCCTTCATCAACTCAACAGACGAAAATGGATGCTTACTCTCTTGGAAACGATAATCGTCCTCCAATTCTCAAAAGAGGCGAATTCACAGTGTGGAGGAGTCGGTTCTTGAATTTCATCGAACTTAAAGATCAGGTTGAAGATCTGCTCGAATCACTCTATGAAGGACCAAAAGAATTTTATATAAATCAAGAAGGTGATAGCTCAAATAATCCTCCAGTCGAACCCACTAGGCGAGTGAAACTACCTAGCTAGTACGACGATGCTGAGAAAAGAAGAGCAAAGGCAGATCTGATAGCCAAGAACACACTAATGCAGGGCATCCCCAACGACATCTATAGACAGATAGACAGCCTTCCAACGGCTAAAGGAATGTGGGATGAACTGGAGAGGATGATGCAAAGAACCGAAGTAGGCATCAAGGCTAAGAATGGAATATTCACGGCGTATGATTCCTTCAAAGCTAAGAATGTGGAGAGCTTACATGATCTTTATCAGCGGTACCTCACCCTTCTCAACGAAATGAGGAAAATGAGATCAAAAAGACAAACATAGAGCATAACATTCGGTTTCTGTCCTCGCTGCCTACCGAATGGAAAAAGATATCCATTCAACTCTGACAAAACAAAGACCTGGATGAGATGGATATACACGCTATTTTTTGACAACCTCGCACAACACGAAGAAGACATTTGCGAGATACAAAAAGAGAAAAAGGGCAAACAGGACAAAGCCTTCATTGCTCTAGTTTCAGAGAAGAGGAGCTCCCACTCATGCAAGGAAAAGAATGTCAAGCTTCCTAGTTCTTTAGAGGATGAGGAACCATCGGATTCAATACTTACTTCTGAAATAAGAAAATTTGGGAAACAGTTGGCTTTAGTTGCCAAACTGACGACGAAACAATACTTCAAGAATGGTTGGTTGGTTTGGGCTAATAGTTTCGGTGCGGTGCGTGGTGGTTTAGGTTTGTCAGCGGGTAGTGGGTCGTGAGGTTTCAGCAGCTCCAGTACTTGTCTGTGCTGCGCCCAACCCTTGACCTTGGCCTTGTCCTTGACAACTCGTAGATATCCTCGGCCTCTTCTCCCCTCAGGACGATCCTGATCGTCAGGGTCGTCATTTGGAGTGGGAGCCTTGGCCGCGTATGTTTGTGTGACTGGGTCAGGACAATCCACGAGATGCCAGAAAAGATCTTCTTCTTGTGGCATTTGATTGGGAAGTCCAAATATCCGAGCGACCTAAATTCAGTGGAGCTCGCTCATGGGGACTGTGTATGGATTTATGAGGATGGGTGATTGGAAGGATGGGTCGTTGGATATGGGTTGTGTGGGGGTGAGGTTAATTTGAGACAAAGGAGCCTCTGAGACGGGTGCTTTCCCGGTATCACAGCAGGACGTCTCGATAGCTGTGTGTACTCTCTCCATCAACTAGTGTTCAAAGGATTTTAATGCTTCGGAGAGAGCGGCTTTAAGTCGTGCTTCTGTCACAAACGTGTCTAACGCCTCCGGGGTAGGGCCGGGTTGGCGTTCCACCGTCACGACGTCAGCAGAGATCACTGACGTGTAGCCTATAGTTGGTCTTGATGAACCAGGACGACTGATGTCGCCTGTTAACAACCCATGAGTGAACACGTCTCCCTGGGCTGGCTCGTCATCGCTTGAGGTTGCGACGTTTCGAGACATCCATCCAATCCTCAACATAATTCCAGAGGAATCGTCTCTATGGATTGCAAGCTCAGATTGAACCTGCGAGTCAGACACTTGGAGGTCGAGGTCTGTAGAGATGAGGGTCTGAAGCCTCGGCCTCGGTGGTCGCAATGACGATAGGCATCGTGTCGGACGTGGTGGTGATACATCGGTGTCGATGGGCTCAGTGGATTGGAGTTGTAATCGGGGAACCCATCTGACTAGTTGAATATCCTCATCTGATGCCGTAGCTTCTGAAGAGGAAGCCGTGTGAGGAGATGGAATGCGTTCAGCTTCCTCACGGACTTGTGCTGACACTTGAGGCTCTTCGGGTGTGATCGTGGAGATCAAGGCCTCTGTCTCAGGCGTAGTCGCCTCTCGAAGTGGGTTGGGCCTTGTTTCACCTTCGAGCGGTGCTTCGTTGCTAGGAACTTCCTCAAGTGGTTCCGGAAGCACTTCTACAATGATTGGGCCCTCAGCGTCGAGTTATTGATGTGGATCTTCGCCTTCTAACTCACATGCCACCTCATCAATCAGCGTGGCGTCCGGATCTGACATTTGATCTTCTTGAGTTGGAGGCTGCAGTTCTAGTTCTTGGGCTACTTCATCGATCACCGCAGCCTCAGGACTTGGTTGTTGGGGACGGCTCACATTGAAGTCTGTCGGGGGCCATCGGATCATCGCCTCGGTGAGATGATTTTCCTGACAGTAGAATCGATACACGTCTCCCGTGGGGTCGGTGAGACGAAGAAGGTCAAAAGAAATCGGCATCGAAGGCCGGTCAAGATCTGTCAGCTTGGGGTGATGGAAGAACTTGAGCTTGGACGGTTGGTATTTTCCACCAGGAGGCAGACGTGAATGTCCGTGTGAACCTTCATGAAATGTGCTGTAGGCGTTGAAAACCACCTAGCATACGTCAGATTCCTCGATTTCTTATTATGCTTCTGTCTGATCTGCTCTGCTAGATCGTTCCAGATCAGCTGGGCAACATCGTAGTTCCTGGAGAAGACGATGTCGTGGAATATATGACCGCCGGTTAATTAACCGCCGGTAACGGTTACAACCGGAATCGGCCAGTAACCGTAACCGGCAACCGTCATCGGCCGGTTACGGGGCGGTTAGGGGTTTTCCCAAACCGCCAACCGACAGTTAGGCGGTTAACCGGCGGTTATAACCATTAAATAAAAAAAAATATAAAAGATACTATTTTAATTTACTAATATTAATATTAATTAATTAGAAATACTATGTAACTTTACTAATATTAATAGTAATTAATTAGAAATTTTTGAAATATGTATTTTACGTTGTATTAAAATTTTGTAAGATATTTTGTGAATCATAAAATTTATTATATTTAAAATTTTAGATCAAAATAGTAAAATACGAACGAAAATACACCGAAAATTCATTTAACTTTGCAGTAAATTGCAAAATAAAAAAAATAAAAAAAAATTAACGGCGGTTTAACCGTATCCGGCGGTTAGATTAACCGTCAACCGCCCCGGCCGGTTAGGTTACGGTTAGTCCTATGGACTAACCGTCAACCGCCAGTTACGGTTAACCGGCTGTTGGGCATCTCTAACATTAGGTACTCTTTCACGACGACCAAAATCAATTAACTCATCGTAAAACTTTTTCGACCGCTAGGCTTCGAGTCAATATTTTGAAAGAGTTTACATTTTGAATTCTGGTCTAACAAAATTTTTCGATGTTCAAAATTTTCGATCATAAAACTTCACAAAACAATCCTTCCAAAAAAAAAACTTCACAAAACAATTTGACGATTGAGTTCACGGTTTAAATAGGTTCTCATCGCAAAATTACATGCAAGTCAAAATTGTTTCTGCTCGAAAAATTTTTTACGAACAGTACTTTGTGCGCAAAAGTAACACTATTCTAAATCGACGAAATTATTTTTTATCAAACTTTAAAGATTGGATCAAAAATAATTCTCGATCATTCTCTTACAATCAAACGCTACTAACAGTTTTGCTACTTGTGAAGCACGTAACATCAGTTCAAATTATCGAAACACCAAACGAAGATCCTTCATCAACTCAACAGACGAAAATGGATGCTTACTCTCTTGGAAACGATAATCGTCCTCCAATTCTCAAAAGAGGCGAATTCACAGTGTGGAGGAGTCGGTTCTTGAATTTCATCGAACTTAAAGATCAGGTTGAAGATCTGCTCGAATCACTCTATGAAGGACCAAAAGAATTTTATATAAATCAAGAAGGTGATAGCTCAAATAATCCTCCAGTCGAACCCACTAGGCGAGTGAAACTACCTAGCGAGTACGACGATGCTGAGAAAAGAAGAGCAAAGGCAGATCTGATAGCCAAGAACACACTAATGCAGGGCATCCCCAACGACATCTATAGACAGATAGACAGCCTTCCAACGGCTAAAGGAATGTGGGATGAACTGGAGAGGATGATGCAAAGAACCGAAGTAGGCATCAAGGCTAAGAATGGAATATTCACGGCGTATGATTCCTTCAAAGCTAAGAATGTGGAGAGCTTACATGATCTTTATCAGCGGTACCTCACCCTTCTCAACGAAATGATGAAAATGAGATCAAAAAGACAAACATAGAGCATAACATTCGGTTTCTGTCCTCGCTGCCCACCGAATGGAAAAAGATATCCATTCAACTCTGACAAAACAAAGACCTGGATGAGATGGATATACACGCTGTTTTTTGACAACCTCGCACAACACGAAGAAGACATTTGCGAGATACAAAAAGAGAAAAAGGGCAAACAGGACAAAGCCTTCATTGCTCTAGTTTCAGAGAAGAGGAGCTCCCACTCATGCAAGGAAAAGAATGTCAAGCTTCCTAGTTCTTTAGAGGATGAGGAACCATCGGATTCAATACTTACTTCTGAAATAAGAAAATTTGGGAAACAGTTGGCTTTAGTTGCCAAACTGACGACGAAACAATACTTCGAGAATGGTTGGTTGGTTTGGGCTAATAGTATCGGTGCGGTTCCCACTCAAGCAAGGAAAAGAATGTCAAGCTTCCTAGTTCTTTAGAGGATGAGGAACCATCGGATTCAATACTTACTTCTGAAATAAGAAAATCTGGGAAACAGTTGGCTTTAGTTGCCAAACTGACGACGAAACAATACTTCAAGAATGGTTGGTTGGTTTGGGCTAATAGTTTCGGTGCGGTGCGTGGTGGTTTGGGTTTGTCAGCGGGTAGTGGGTCGTGAGGTTTCAGCAGCTCCAGTACTTGTCTGTGCTGCGCCCAACCCTTGACCTTGGCCTTGTCCTTGACAACTCGTAGATATCCTCGGCCTCTTCTCCCCTCAGGACGATCCTGATCGTCAGGGTCGTCATTTGGAGTGGGAGCCTTGGCCGCGGTATGTTTGTGTGACTGGGTCAGGACAATCCACGAGATGCCAGAAAAGATCTTCTTCTTGTGGCATTTGATTGGGAAGTCCAAATATCCGAGCGACCTAAATTCAGTGGAGCTCGCTCATGGGGACTGTGTATGGATTTATGAGGATGGGTGATTGGAAGGATGGGTCGTTGGATATGGGTTGTGTGGGGGTGAGGTTAATTTGAGACAAAGGAGCCTCTGAGACGGGTGCTTTCCCGGTATCACAGCAGGACGTCTCGATAGCTGTGTGTACTCTCTCCATCAACTAGTGTTCAAAGGATTTTAATGCTTCGGAGAGAGCGGCTTTAAGTCGTGCTTCTGTCACAAACGTGTCTAACGCCTCCGGGGTAGGGCCGGGTTGGCGTTCCACCGTCACGACGTCAGCAGAGATCACTGACGTGTAGCCTATAGTTGGTCTTGATGAACCAGGACGACTGATGTCGCCTGTTAACAACCCATGAGTGAACACGTCTCCCTGGGCTGGCTCGTCATCGCTTGAGGTTGCGACGTTTCGAGACATCCATCCAATCCTCAACATAATTCCAGAGGAATCGTCTCTATGGATTGCAAGCTCAGATTGAACCTGCGAGTCAGACACTTGGAGGTCGAGGTCTGTAGAGATGAGGGTCTGAAGCCTCGGCCTCGGTGGTCGCAATGACGATAGGCATCGTGTCGGACGTGGTGGTGATACATCGGTGTCGATGGGCTCAGTGGATTGGAGTTGTAATCGGGGAACCCATCTGACTAGTTGAATATCCTCATCTGATGCCGTAGCTTCTGAAGAGGAAGCCGTGTGAGGAGATGGAATGCGTTCAGCTTCCTCACGGACTTGTGCTGACACTTGAGGCTCTTCGGGTGTGATCGTGGAGATCAAGGCCTCTGTCTCAGGCGTAGTCGCCTCTCGAAGTGGGTTGGGCCTTGTTTCACCTTCGAGCGGTGCTTCGTTGCTAGGAACTTCCTCAAGTGGTTCCGGAAGCACTTCTACAATGATTGGGCCCTCAGCGTCGAGTTATTGATGTGGATCTTCGCTTTCTAACTCACATGCCACCTCATCAATCAGCGTGGCGTCCGGATCTGACATTTGAGCTTCTTGAGTTGGAGGCTGCAGTTCTAGTTCTTGGGCTACTTCATCGATCACCGCAGCCTCAGGACTTGGTTGTTGGGGACGGCTCACATTGAAGTCTGTCGGGGGCCATCGGATCATCGCCTCGGTGAGATGATTTTCCTGACAGTAGAATCGATACACGTCTCCCGTGGGGTCGGTGAGACGAAGAAGGTCAAAAGAAATCGGCATCGAAGGCCGGTCAAGATCTGTCAGCTTGGGGTGATGGAAGAACTTGAGCTTGGACGGTTGGTATTTTCCACCAGGAGGCAGACGTGAATGTCCGTGTGAACCTTCATGAAATGTGCTGTAAGCGTTGAAAACCACCTAGCATACGTCAGATTCCTCGATTTCTTATTGCTTCTGTCTGATCTGCTCTGCTAGATCGTTCCAGATCAGCTGGGCAACATCGTAGTTCCTGGAGAAGACGATGTCGTGGAATATATGACCGCCGGTTAATTAACCGCCGGTAACGGTTACAACCGGAATCGGCCAGTAACCGTAACCGGCAACCGTCATCGGCCGGTTACGGGGCGGTTAGGGGTTTTCCCAAACCGCCAACCGACAGTTAGGCGGTTAACCGGCGGTTATAACCATTAAATAAAAAAAATATATAAAAGATACTATTTTAATTTACTAATATTAATATTAATTAATTAGAAATACTATGTAACTTTACTAATATTAATAGTAATTAATTAGAAATTTTTGAAATATGTATTTTACGTTGTATTAAAATTTTGTAAGATATTTTGTGAATCATAAAATTTATTATATTTAAAATTTTAGATCAAAATAGTAAAATACGAACGAAAATACACCGAAAATTCATTTAACTTTGCAGTAAATTGCAAAATAAAAAAAATAAAAAAAAATTAACGGCGGTTTAACCGTATCCGGCGGTTAGATTAACCGTCAACCGCCCCGGCCGGTTAGGTTACGGTTAGTCCTATGGACTAACCGTCAACCGCCAGTTACGGTTAACCGGCTGTTGGGCATCTCTAACATTAGGTACTCTTTCACGACGACCAAAATCAATTAACTCATCGTAAAACTTTTTCGACCGCTAGGCTTCGAGTCAATATTTTGAAAGAGTTTACATTTTGAATTCTGGTCTAACAAAATTTTTCGATGTTCAAAATTTTCGATCATAAAACTTCACAAAACAATCCTTCCAAAAAAAAAACTTCACAAAACAATTTGACGATTGAGTTCACGGTTTAAATAGGTTCTCATCGCAAAATTACATGCAAGTCAAAATTGTTTCTGCTCGAAAAATTTTTACGAACAGTACTTTGTGCGCAAAAGTAACACTATTCTAAATCGACGAAATTATTTTTTTATCAAACTTTAAAGATTGGATCAAAAATAATTCTCGATCATTCTCTTACAATCAAACGCTACTAACAGTTTTGCTACTTGTGAAGCACGTAACATCAGTTCAAATTATCGAAACACCAAACGAAGATCCTTCATCAACTCAACAGACGAAAATGGATGCTTACTCTCTTGGAAACGATAATCGTCCTCCAATTCTCAAAAGAGGCGAATTCACAGTGTGGAGGAGTCGGTTCTTGAATTTCATCGAACTTAAAGATCAGGTTGAAGATCTGTTCGAATCACTCTATGAAGGACCAAAAGAATTTTATATAAATCAAGAAGGTGATAGCTCAAATAATCCTCCAGTCGAACCCACTAGGCGAGTGAAACTACCTAGCGAGTACGACGATGCTGAGAAAAGAAGAGCAAAGGCAGATCTGATAGCCAAGAACACACTAATGCAGGGCATCCCCAACGACATCTATAGACAGATAGACAGCCTTCCAACGGCTAAAGGAATGTGGGATGAACTGGAGAGGATGATGCAAAGAACCGAAGTAGGCATCAAGGCTAAGAATGGAATATTCACGGCGTATGATTCCTTCAAAGCTAAGAATGTGGAGAGCTTACATGATCTTTATCAGCGGTACCTCACCCTTCTCAACGAAATGATGAAAATGAGATCAAAAAGACAAACATAGAGCATAACATTCGGTTTCTGTCCTCGCTGCCCACCGAATGGAAAAAGATATCCATTCAACTCTGACAAAACAAAGACCTGGATGAGATGGATATACACGCTGTTTTTTGACAACCTCGCACAACACGAAGAAGACATTTGCGAGATACAAAAAGAGAAAAAGGGCAAACAGGACAAAGCCTTCATTGCTCTAGTTTCAGAGAAGAGGAGCTCCCACTCATGCAAGGAAAAGAATGTCAAGCTTCCTAGTTCTTTAGAGGATGAGGAACCATCGGATTCAATACTTACTTCTGAAATAAGAAAATTTGGGAAACAGTTGGCTTTAGTTGCCAAACTGACGACGAAACAATACTTCAAGAATGGTTGGTTGGTTTGGGCTAATAGTATCGGTGCGGTTCCCACTCAAGCAAGGAAAAGAATGTCAAGCTTCCTAGTTCTTTAGAGGATGAGGAACCATCGGATTCAATACTTACTTCTGAAATAAGAAAATCTGGGAAACAGTTGGCTTTAGTTGCCAAACTGACGACGAAACAATACTTCAAGAATGGTTGGTTGGTTTGGGCTAATAGTTTTGGTGGTGGTGGTTTGGGTTTGTCAGCGGGTAGTGGGTCGTGAGGTTTCAGCAGCTCCAGTACTTGTCTGTGCTGCGCCCAACCCTTGACCTTGGCCTTGTCCTTGACAACTCGTAGATATCCTCGGCCTCTTCTCCCCTCAGGACGATCCTGATCGTCAGGGTCGTCATTTGGAGTGGGAGCCTTGGCCGCGGTATGTTTGTGTGACTGGGTCAGGACAATCCACGAGATGCCAGAAAAGATCTTCTTGTGGCATTTGATTGGGAAGTCCAAATATCCGAGCGACCTAAATTCAGTGGAGCTCGCTCATGGGGACTGTGTATGGATTTATGAGGATGGGTGATTGGAAGGATGGGTCGTTGGATATGGGTTGTGTGGGGGTGAGGTTAATTTGAGACAAAGGAGCCTCTGAGACGGGTGCTTTCCCGGTATCACAGCAGGACGTCTCGATAGCTGTGTGTACTCTCTCCATCAACTAGTGTTCAAAGGATTTTAATGCTTCGGAGAGAGCGGCTTTAAGTCGTGCTTCTGTCACAAACGTGTCTAACGCCTCCGGGGTAGGGCCGGGTTGGCGTTCCACCGTCACGACGTCAGCAGAGATCACTGACGTGTAGCCTATAGTTGGTCTTGATGAACCAGGACGACTGATGTCGCCTGTTAACAACCCATGAGTGAACACGTCTCCCTGGGCTGGCTCGTCATCGCTTGAGGTTGCGACGTTTCGAGACATCCATCCAATCCTCAACATAATTCCAGAGGAATCGTCTCTATGGATTGCAAGCTCAGATTGAACCTGCGAGTCAGACACTTGGAGGTCGAGGTCTGTAGAGATGAGGGTCTGAAGCCTCGGCCTCGGTGGTCGCAATGACGATAGGCATCGTGTCGGACGTGGTGGTGATACATCGGTGTCGATGGGCTCAGTGGATTGGAGTTGTAATCGGGGAACCCATCTGACTAGTTGAATATCCTCATCTGATGCCGTAGCTTCTGAAGAGGAAGCCGTGTGAGGAGATGGAATGCGTTCAGCTTCCTTTTTTTGGTTTTAATGTCCCATATATATATAAGCGAAAAGGTATGTACATAGTGAGCAGGAGATAAGCTCCGCAATCCAACCAGTAACAGGCTACTGGGTACAAGCACAAACACTACCTACACAAGTCAAACGCACTACCAAGCCACACGCCATAGTCTGCGGATGGCCACCCGATGCAGCTCGTACTTGGCTGGCGTACCACCAATACGCAAGATAACCAATGCAAGAACACTCCCTACCAACCTGTGAGGCGTCGTGATGATCCCCTCCTTCCAACGTCTGTTCCTCGCCTGCCAAATATGATAAACAAGCGAGGCAAGGACATGTCGATAAGCAGCCTGTAAAAGGTGCTTCCCTCGCCACCGGGAGGCCGCCCACTGAATACCAGTGCTCCATTCCTGATAGGGCCAGATCCACCTAATCCGCCGCCGTAAAAGTCGAAGGCACTGCCGTGAGAATGGGCAGTCAAAAAAGAGATGTTGGGCCGTCTCAAAGTGCAGCTCATCACAAAGGCAACAAGCCGGAGTTCCCGCCCGCTGAGCAATCCACGGCTTGTCCCTAGTCGAGAGGCGATCCTGCAAACCCAAATAAAGAATGAACTCGTGCCTAGGAACCTTCAAAGGGCCCCCAAACAGTGCAGCCCAGCAAACAGGTGGCCTCCTATGTCTCATCGCGTCCCTAGCCATCGAAGTCATCATATTCCCGTCCGGCGATCCCTTCCACAGCACCCCATCGCGAGGCCCGCGCACAACGTTCGGGAGTAGCCGACTGATCTCTATGTACTCAACCGCCCCCTGCCCAGGCCAGTTCCATCCATGCGCAACAATAACCATACTAAGTCTTGCATCCTGTGGTAGACCCATCGCAACAGGTCCCCGAGGGAAACGCTCAATCAATGGAGTAGTAAGGAGCCAGGGATCCTTCCACAACCAAATCGTGGACCCGTCCCCAACTCGGAACGTAATCAGAGATCGGATCAATGGTCTCAATTGTAGCATCTTTCTCCAGCTCCAAGCGTCATTCGCCGACACCCGTAGGTCCCAAATCGAGCGAGACATCAGCCGCGTCCCATAAAGCCATTCAACCCAAATCGAGCCTGGTGTTCTGGTAAGAACACTCCACAAGTGCTTCAGCATTAACGCCTTGTTGTCGACCGCGATAGACCTTAGTCCCAGTCCCCCTTCTCTCACAGGAAGACATAGAACATCCCATGCCACCTTAGCCGATCCCCCTCCCCACAAGAACTTCCTAAAGCGCATTTCCAAGGAGTTGACCACGCCTTTAGGAAGTAGGAAAACTCCCGACCAATACGTATGAAGAGCCTGCAGCACCGACTTCACCAGCTGCAGGCGGCCCGCGTAGGATAAGGAGCGATTAAGCCATGACCCTAATCGCTGATCCACCTTTTGGAGTAGCGGCGCACAGTCATGAATCGTCAAGCGTGAAGTGATAAGCGGCACCCCCAAGTACCGAACTGGCAGATGGCCCACACGATATCCCATCAGGGCCTGAAACGACGCCGTCAGACCCTCAGCCCGCCGAGAAAGATACATCTCGCTCTTATCAGGGTTAGGAACTAACCCAGATAGCCTTCCAAACTCATCCAGCGCTCGTTTCAGCACCCAATCGACCCTTCATCCGCATGGCTAAAGAGAAGGAGGTCATCCGCAAACGCTAACGAAACCAGTCCGAGTTCCTCACATCGCCAATGGTATCGGAACCGAGGTTCCTCCGACACATACCTCATGAGCAGCCCATGGAGAACCTCCATAACCAAGGTAAAAAGATAGGGCGAGATGGGATCCCCCTGTTGCAGACCCCTCTTTCCCTGAAAAAACCCCACCACCTGGCCATTCAAGTTTAGCGAGAAGGCTGTAGTCGTGAGGCACGTGCGAATCCATCCAATGTACGTAGGATGAAATCCCATGGCGCGTAACACCGACAGCGAAAAGCCCCACTCGACCTTGTCGTAGGCCTTCGCCAAGTCAATCTTGAACATCGCTCGTGGCGGACGCCCCTTGGACTTATACCCGAGGCACAGCTCCTGCGCTAGCAACACATTGTCGCTAATGCGTCGACCTGGTATGAACGCTGTCTGAGAGCCGTGCACCAACGAAGGTAAGTGTATCTTAAGTCGGTTGGCCAGGATCTTGGAGATCACCTTGTAAAGTACATTACAGCAAGAGATCGGCCTAAAGTCAGTTGCCCGCCTCGGTGCATCCCTCTTAGGGATCAATGTGATGAGTGTGCTATTGAGCCCCTTAAGTAGCCTCCCCGAAACGAAGAAGTCCTGTACCGCCTCGACCACTGCATCTCCCACAATCCCCCATGCCGCCCGAAAGAACGCAACTGTATACCCGTCAGGGCCAGGCGCTTTCTCATCCCCCATAGAGAAAAGCGCCGTCCGAACCTCCAAGTTAGTGACTACGCCAATCATGGAAGCAGCATTCGCTGGGGAGAGCGTCCGCACAACAGCACTCTGCACATCAGAATCAGCAATCGGCGCCGAGTGCATAGACTGACCCAATAAGTCCCGATAGAACCCAATCAACTCGCCTTCCACCTCATCCGGCTCCTCCAGAAGGGTTCCCGTGGCCGTCTCCAAGGACCAGATCCGATTAGCAGCCCGGCGCATGGCGACCCTACGAAAGAAGTAGGACGTGCATTGATCGCCATCCTTGAGCCACGCAAGCTTAGCCCGCTGTGATAATGCCGACTGCTCCGCCATCACCGCTTTCGCATATAACATCCGGCATATCCGTTCCAGGTCAAAAAAACCCTCTTCATTTGGATACCGTGTAGCATAGTCCTGTGCAATATCGAGAAAAAACTTGGCCTCCGTGACATTTGCCGTTAAATCCCTTTCGACCGTCGCAGCTCTAGGAGGGAAGACTTCAACATCTTCAGCCGTCTCACCAACACGAACATGGGGTAGCCCGTAATAGGCACACTCCAGGCCTTCTGAACCAAATCGAAGAATCTCGGATCCTTCGCCAAGAAGTTGTCGAATCGAAACGTCACCTTATGCTGCCGTGCTACAGTGGCACCTAAGAGGATCGGCGAGTGATCTGAAGTCGCAGGTAAGCCACAACGACAGAATGCATCCGTAAATCTGGCAAACCACTGCGGGTTGCCCAAAATCCGATCCAAGCGCCTCCAGATCCCAGCCTCAGCACGTTGTTGATTATACCATGTGAAGACCTGGCCCATCGTCGGTAACGTCAAAAGATCCGCACTCACTAAGCATGCTCGAAAGTCCGCCATATCTTGAATAGAGGGCGATCCCCCTCTTCCCTCATCCGGATGTAAGATAGCGTTGAAGTCCCCCATGACTATCCAGGCATCCGCCACCCGCTCAGCGGACATAGCAGTCAAATCCTCCCATAAGGACAATCTCTCCTCCCTCCTTGAATGCCCATATGCGAAGGAAATAAAGAATGTCTCCTTGGTCACCAACGAATCAACCCTGCAGTGGATAGCTTGAGTCGAGAAACCAAGAACCCCCACCTTCAGGACCGATGGGTCCCAACCTACCCAGATGCGCGACGCTGGGCCGTCATCATACTCAAAGAACCAACTCCAACGAGTCCTAATGCCTGTCGATATAAAATCAGCATTAGACGCCGACACTCGCGTCTCTATTAGCCCAATCATACATAGCCCTTCACGCGAAATCAATTCCCCCACCGCCCTCCTGTGGTCTTGCTTATTAAGACCACGCACATTCCAGGATCCGACACCTAACATAAAGGCACCCCTGGGCGGGCTGCATCTGCTTTAGGGCCCGTATAGATAGTCAAGTCAGTCACTTCAGGTACTGAGCGAAGCAATTCAAATCGATTCCGATCGCCCGAAGTCGAGGGCACATCGGCATCCGGGGGCCGTGTCATGGCACCCTCTCCCTGCCCAACCATGGCAGATGATCTATCACTTCGTCCCTCCTTCGACGTACCCAAGATCGCCTTGCCCTTGACCCCCACAAGTTGCCATGCATTTTGCGGAGGTGGGGATGCTCTGCGAGGCACATCCATCCGACTAGGACGCCTTGGACCTGCTCTCTGTCGGGCCGGTCTACGATTCCGGCCCAGCTGATGTTCTTCACCAGTGGTCCCGCGAGGTTTCCCATGAGGCGCTGCCGCAACACGCCCCGGCTCGTCACTCGTCGCAAGCGCTGCCCCGGCCGGCTTGGCAGTTTGTTGTGGACAGTGTGCTGCCCCATGCGCCCATGAGTTACAGTGCGAGCACGGAGATGGTTTCCAGTCATACTCCACCTGGATCGGCACAATAGCATCATCCTCCTCACCATCCCCCTGGATCAACACCTCACAAGTCTCTCTAAACGGCTCAGAGAGCGGTTTCATGACACAGATACGTGCATAGTCCAATCGTTCCCCAGTCGCCGTGATACTATCCGCAAACAATGGACGCCCAACAGCACTCGCAACCAACCCAAGGCCTTCCTGCGTCCACAACTCGCACGGTACATTCCGTAGTCTCACCCACAATGGCACCTCCACCAACTCGCGTCGTGCAAATGACATGCGAGGCCGCCACGGTTCCAAGAATAAGGGTTGCCCTTGCATGAGCCAAGGGCCCCCTCTAACACACCCATTTTAGCCTCATTGGATTCAAACCGAAACATAAAGAACCCATTAATAGTTGTCCGTATTTCAGCAAGGCCCTTCCAAACTGATCGAAAATGGCGTTCCACAAAAGGAAAGTACGGTTTACGCCCTAGAAAGTAGCCCACAAGCGTATGTTGCCATCGATCGCACCCTCGACGTGCCATCTCCGCCGTTGCTCGCACTCTAGCCACCCCATTCACTACAGTCGGCGGTGTGTATGATAATGCCATAGTCTTGGATGGCACATATGGTCGTGAAGGGGCAGCTCGTTGGACAGCCGCCACAAAGGAATCCGGCTCTGCATGCCCTGCCGCCGTCATCGTGCTCGGCCCCATTCGTGTAAAGACGGATCCATGAAACGGGTTAGTACCTCCCTTCCCAAGTGACTTCCCCGTCATGGCAGCCACCGCAGGTGCATCCACGTTGCCAGCCCCAAAAACCACAGCCTCAACCCCGGGCGCCCTCATCTGCTGCATGGTCGTCGATGTTCCCGGTGAGCGTCCATCACCCCTCATATGCCGCATCGGTAAACCCACGTCACCGATTAATTCCGTCCTCCCCGGCGCAACAGCAGATGACGACGAAGGGGGCAAATCGGCCGATACAATCACCCGCTCAGACCCGAAAACCCTAGCTGGTTGGGTCGTAACCAACCCCGTCCGAGCAGCCTCCGTCCTATCATCAACCACGATTTCCTCATCAACGGGTTCATCAACCATCATGGCTCCCATATCCACGAACCGCCGAGCCGTCAGACGAGTTGGCGGTGGAGTTCCAGGCCGCCACCACTGTGGTCGACGCTTAGGGTTTCGCAGAATTCCCTGTAGCGGAACCTGCAGCGGAACTGCAGCATTAGCACAGCCCATACGCGCAGGTGGCGATCCATTCGAGACCCTAGGCCCATTCCCAGCCTGGCCCGCCGTCTGAGGCATGCCCGAATTAACCCTAGCCGTCACCATCCCGCGATCAGCGCTGTCATCCGCCCCGTCAGATTCGCGCGAAATCACCTGATCAACCCTAGCAGGTCCACCGTCACCCATGGGCGTAGAAACAACCCGATTGGGCTGTCCTCCCTCGCCGGAAAACCCAGTCTCAATCTGCGTCCCATCAGCGGCGGCAATCTTGTTCTGCAGTGCCCGGAAACGAACCCCATCGAAGCACGCTGCAAAATCCGGGTATGCCGCGGTCAAGGCATCCAAATCCGGGAGAGCCGGGTCAGCCCCTTGCGCCGTCGGTGGTGGCTGATCACGCTCCATCACCACCGGATCAGCGATCGTCGCCATGGCCCGATCAGGTGGATCGGGTGAAATCCCCGGCGATTGCATCTCGCCAAGGAACCCTAGTCGCCACAAAACGCTAAAACCTCGCTCCAATCAGTCCCACCTCGACCAGATTGGTGAGGGAGGATACCAGGATCGCCGGCCGGCCAATAAGAGCCGGAGACGACGGCGATCGGACGTCAAAAACGCACAAAGAACGATCAAAAATTGAAAATCCCGCCTACTGTGTGAAAATCGCACACACTGACGGTGTTAGAGAGAAAGTCAACGAAAGTCAACGCGCGTCCTTTTTAAAAGTTTCAACTTTCCTTGCGTTTAGCTTCCTCACGGACTTGTGCTGACACTTGAGGCTCTTCGGGTGTGATCGTGGAGATCAAGGCCTCTGTCTCAGGCGTAGTCGCCTCTCGAAGTGGGTTGGGCCTTGTTTCACCTTCGAGCGGTGCTTCGTTGCTAGGAACTTCCTCAAGTGGTTCCGGAAGCACTTCTACAATGATTGGGCCCTCAGCGTCGAGTTATTGATGTGGATCTTCGCCTTCTAACTCACATGCCACCTCATCAATCAGCGTGGCGTCCGGATCTGACATTTGAGCTTCTTGAGTTGGAGGCTGCAGTTCTAGTTCTTGGGCTACTTCATCGATCACCGCAGCCTCAGGACTTGGTTGTTGGGGACGGCTCACATTGAAGTCTGTCGGGGGCCATCGGATCATCGCCTCGGTGAGATGATTTTCCTGACAGTAGAATCGATACACGTCTCCCGTGGGGTCGGTGAGACGAAGAAGGTCAAAAGAAATCGGCATCGAAGGCCGGTCAAGATCTGTCAGCTTGGGGTGATGGAAGAACTTGAGCTTGGACGGTTGGTATTTTCCACCAGGAGGCAGACGTGAATGTCCGTGTGAACCTTCATGAAATGTGCTGTAAGCGTTGAAAACCACCTAGCATACGTCAGATTCCTCGATTTCTTATTGCTTCTGTCTGATCTGCTCTGCTAGATCGTTCCAGATCAGCTGGGCAACATCGTAGTTCCTGGAGAAGACGATGTCGTGGAATATATGACCGCCGGTTAATTAACCGCCGGTAACGGTTACAACCGGAATCGGCCAGTAACCGTAACCGGCAACCGTCATCGGCCGGTTACGGGGCGGTTAGGGGTTTTCCCAAACCGCCAACCGACAGTTAGGCGGTTAACCGGCGGTTATAACCATTAAATAAAAAAAATATATAAAAGATACTATTTTAATTTACTAATATTAATATTAATTAATTAGAAATACTATGTAACTTTACTAATATTAATAGTAATTAATTAGAAATTTTTGAAATATGTATTTTACGTTGTATTAAAATTTTGTAAGATATTTTGTGAATCATAAAATTTATTATATTTAAAATTTTAGATCAAAATAGTAAAATACGAACGAAAATACACCGAAAATTCATTTAACTTTGCAGTAAATTGCAAAATAAAAAAATAAAAAAAAATTAACGGCGGTTTAACCGTATCCGGCGGTTAGATTAACCGTCAACCGCCCCGGCCGGTTAGGTTACGGTTAGTCCTATGGACTAACCGTCAACCGCCAGTTACGGTTAACCGGCTGTTGGGCATCTCTAACATTAGGTACTCTTTCACGACGACCAAAATCAATTAACTCATCGTAAAACTTTTTCGACCGCTAGGCTTCGAGTCAATATTTTGAAAGAGTTTACATTTTGAATTCTGGTCTAACAAAATTTTTCGATGTTCAAAATTTTCGATCATAAAACTTCACAAAACAATCCTTCCAAAAAAAAAACTTCACAAAACAATTTGACGATTGAGTTCACGGTTTAAATAGGTTCTCATCGCAAAATTACATGCAAGTCAAAATTGTTTCTGCTCGAAAAATTTTTTACGAACAGTACTTTGTGCGCAAAAGTAACACTATTCTAAATCGACGAAATTATTTTTTTATCAAACTTTAAAGATTGGATCAAAAATAATTCTCGATCATTCTCTTACAATCAAACGCTACTAACAGTTTTGCTACTTGTGAAGCACGTAACATCAGTTCAAATTATCGAAACACCAAACGAAGATCCTTCATCAACTCAACAGACGAAAATGGATGCTTACTCTCTTGGAAACGATAATCGTCCTCCAATTCTCAAAAGAGGCGAATTCACAGTGTGGAGGATTCGGTTCTTGAATTTCATCGAACTTAAAGATCAGGTTGAAGATCTGTTCGAATCACTCTATGAAGGACCAAAAGAATTTTATATAAATCAAGAAGGTGATAGCTCAAATAATCCTCCAGTCGAACCCACTAGGCTAGTGAAACTACCTAGCGAGTACGACGATGCTGAGAAAAGAAGAGCAAAGGCAGATCTGATAGCCAAGAACACACTAATGCAGGGCATCCCCAACGACATCTATAGACAGATAGACAGCCTTCCAACGGCTAAAGGAATGTGGGATGAACTGGAGAGGATGATGCAAAGAACCGAAGTAGGCATCAAGGCTAAGAATGGAATATTCACGGCGTATGATTCCTTCAAAGCTAAGAATGTGGAGAGCTTACATGATCTTTATCAGCGGTACCTCACCCTTCTCAACGAAATGATGAAAATGAGATCAAAAAGACAAACATAGAGCATAACATTCGGTTTCTGTCCTCGCTGCCCACCGAATGGAAAAAGATATCCATTCAACTCTGACAAAACAAAGACCTGGATGAGATGGATATACACGCTGTTTTTTGACAACCTCGCACAACACGAAGAAGACATTTGCGAGATACAAAAAGAGAAAAAGGGCAAACAGGACAAAGCCTTCATTGCTCTAGTTTCAGAGAAGAGGAGCTCCCACTCATGCAAGGAAAAGAATGTCAAGCTTCCTAGTTCTTTAGAGGATGAGGAACCATCGGATTCAATACTTACTTCTGAAATAAGAAAATTTGGGAAACAGTTGGCTTTAGTTGCCAAACTGACGACGAAACAATACTTCAAGAATGGTTGGTTGGTTTGGGCTAATAGTATCGGTGCGGTTCCCACTCAAGCAAGGAAAAGAATGTCAAGCTTCCTAGTTCTTTAGAGGATGAGGAACCATCGGATTCAATACTTACTTCTGAAATAAGAAAATTTGGGAAACAGTTGGCTTTAGTTGCCAAACTGACGACGAAACAATACTTCAAGAATGGTTGGTTGGTTTGGGCTAATAGTTTCGGTGCGGTGCGTGGTGGTTTGGGTTTGTCAGCGGGTAGTGGGTCGTGAGGTTTCAGCAGCTCCAGTACTTGTCTGTGCTGCGCCCAACCCTTGACCTTGGCCTTGTCCTTGACAACTCGTAGATATCCTCGGCCTCTTCTCCCCTCAGGACGATCCTGATCGTCAGGGTCGTCATTTGGAGTGGGAGCCTTGGCCGCGGTATGTTTGTGTGACTGGGTCAGGACAATCCACGAGATGCCAGAAAAGATCTTCTTCTTGTGGCATTTGATTGGGAAGTCCAAATATCCGAGCAACCTAAATTCAGTGGAGCTCGCTCATGGGGACTGTGTATGGATTTATGAGGATGGGTGATTGGAAGGATGGGTCGTTGGATATGGGTTGTGTGGGGGTGAGGTTAATTTGAGACAAAGGAGCCTCTGAGACGGGTGCTTTCCCGGTATCACAGCAGGACGTCTCGACAGCTGTGTGTACTCTCTCCATCAACTAGTGTTCAAAGGATTTTAATGCTTCGGAGAGAGCGGCTTTAAGTCGTGCTTCTGTCACAAACGTGTCTAACGCCTCCGGGGTAGGGCCGGGTTGGCGTTCCACCGTCACGACGTCAGCAGAGATCACTGACGTGTAGCCTATAGTTGGTCTTGATGAACCAGGACGACTGATGTCGCCTGTTAACAACCCATGAGTGAACACGTCTCCCTGGGCTGGCTCGTCATCGCTTGAGGTTGCGACGTTTCGAGACATCCATCCAATCCTCAACATAATTCCAGAGGAATCGTCTCTATGGATTGCAAGCTCAGATTGAACCTGCGAGTCAGACACTTGGAGGTCGAGGTCTGTAGAGATGAGGGTCTGAAGCCTCGGCCTCGGTGGTCGCAATGACGATAGGCATCGTGTCGGACGTGGTGGTGATACATCGGTGTCGATGGGCTCAGTGGATTGGAGTTGTAATCGGGGAACCCATCTGACTAGTTGAATATCCTCATCTGATGCCGTAGCTTCTGAAGAGGAAGCCGTGTGAGGAGATGGTATGCGTTCAGCTTCCTCACGGACTTGTGCTGACACTTGAGGCTCTTCGGGTGTGATCGTGGAGATCAAGGCCTCTGTCTCAGGCGTAGTCGCCTCTCGAAGTGGGTTGGGCCTTGTTTCACCTTCGAGCGGTGCTTCGTTGCTAGGAACTTCCTCAAGTGGTTCCGGAAGCACTTCTACAATGATTGGGCCCTCAGCGTCGAGTTATTGATGTGGATCTTCGCCTTCTAACTCACATGCCACCTCATCAATCAGCGTGGCGTCCGGATCTGACATTTGAGCTTCTTGAGTTGGAGGCTGCAGTTCTAGTTCTTGGGCTACTTCATCGATCACCGCAGCCTCAGGACTTGGTTGTTGGGGACGGCTCACATTGAAGTCTGTCGGGGGCCATCGGATCATCGCCTCGGTGAGATGATTTTCCTGACAGTAGAATCGATACACGTCTCCCGTGGGGTCGGTGAGACGAAGAAGGTCAAAAGAAATCGGCATCGAAGGCCGGTCAAGATCTGTCAGCTTGGGGTGATGGAAGAACTTGAGCTTGGACGGTTGGTATTTTCCACCAGGAGGCAGACGTGAATGTCCGTGTGAACCTTCATGAAATGTGCTGTAAGCGTTGAAAACCACCTAGCATACGTCAGATTCCTCGATTTCTTATTATGCTTCTGTCTGATCTGCTCTGCTAGATCGTTCCAGATCAGCTGGGCAACATCGTAGTTCCTGGAGAAGACGATGTCGTGGAATATATGACCGCCGGTTAATTAACCGCCGGTAACGGTTACAACCGGAATCGGCCAGTAACCGTAACCGGCAACCGTCATCGGCCGGTTACGGGGCGGTTAGGGGTTTTCCCAAACCGCCAACCGACAGTTAGGCGGTTAACCGGCGGTTATAACCATTAAATAAAAAAAATATATAAAAGATACTATTTTAATTTACTAATATTAATATTAATTAATTAGAAATACTATGTAACTTTACTAATATTAATAGTAATTAATTAGAAATTTTTGAAATATGTATTTTACGTTGTATTAAAATTTTGTAAGATATTTTGTGAATCATAAAATTTATTATATTTAAAATTTTAGATCAAAATAGTAAAATACGAACGAAAATACACCGAAAATTCATTTAACTTTGCAGTAAATTGCAAAATAAAAAAAATAAAAAAAATTAACGGCGGTTTAACCGTATCCGGCGGTTAGATTAACCGTCAACCGCCCCGGCCGGTTAGGTTACGGTTAGTCCTATGGACTAACCGTCAACCGCCAGTTACGGTTAACCGGCTGTTGGGCATCTCTAACATTAGGTACTCTTTCACGACGACCAAAATCAATTAACTCATCGTAAAACTTTTTCGACCGCTAGGCTTCGAGTCAATATTTTGAAAGAGTTTACATTTTGAATTCTGGTCTAACAAAATTTTTCGATGTTCAAAATTTTCGATCATAAAACTTCACAAAACAATCCTTCCAAAAAAAAAACTTCACAAAACAATTTGACGATTGAGTTCACTGTTTAAATAGGTTCTCATCGCAAAATTACATGCAAGTCAAAATTGTTTCTGCTCGAAAATTTTTTTACGAACAGTACTTTGCGCGCAAAAGTAACACTATTCTAAATCGACGAAATTATTTTTTTATCAAACTTTAAAGATTGGATCAAAAATAATTCTCGATCATTCTCTTACAATCAAACGCTACTAACAGTTTTACTACTTGTGAAGCACGTAACATCAGTTCAAATTATCGAAACACCAAACGAAGATCCTTCATCAACTCAACAGACGAAAATGGATGCTTACTCTCTTGGAAACGATAATCGTCCTCCAATTCTCAAAAGAGGCGAATTCACAGTGTGGAGGAGTCGGTTCTTGAATTTCATCGAACTTAAAGATCAGGTTGAAGATCTGCTCGAATCACTCTATGAAGGACCAAAAGAATTTTATATAAATCAAGAAGGTGATAGCTCAAATAATCCTCCAGTCGAACCAACTAGGCGAGTGAAACTACCTAGCGAGTACGACGATGCTGAGAAAAGAAGAGCAAAGGCAGATCTGATAGCCAAGAACACACTAATGCAGGGCATCCCCAACGACATCTATAGACAGATAGACAGCCTTCCAACGGCTAAAGGAATGTGGGATGAACTGGAGAGGATGATGCAAAGAACCGAAGTAGGCATCAAGGCTAAGAATGGAATATTCACGGCGTATGATTCCTTTAAAGCTAAGAATGTGGAGAGCTTACATGATCTTTATCAGCGGTACCTCACCCTTCTCAACGAAATGAGGAAAATGAGATCAAAAAGACAAATATGGAACATAACATTCGGTTTCTGTCCTCGCTGCCCACCGAATGGAAAAAGATATCCACTCAAATCTGACAGAACAAAGACCTGGATGAGATGGATATACACGCTGTTTTTTACAACCTCGCACAACACGAAGAAGACATCTGCGAGATACTAAAAGAGAAAAAGGGCAAAGAGGCCAAAGCCTTCATTGCTCTAGTTTCAGAGAAGAGGTGCTCCCACTCACGCAAGGAAAAGAATGTCAAGCTTCCTAGTTCTTTGGAGGATGAGGAACCATCGGATTCAATACTTCCTTCTGAAATAAGAAAATTTGGGAAACAGTTGGCTTTAGTTGCCAAACTGACGACGAAACAATACTTCAAGAAGAAGTCATCATACTCCGCTAATCGTCTTCGAACTACAAGCTCGAAGAAAAAAGGGAAGCCAACTGAGTTCTCAGAAGTCACAACTGTAAAAGAACCCCTAAAGTGTTTCAACTGTGGGAAAGCTGGTCACTATGCCAGAGAGTGCACCCTTCCGAAGAAGAAGGATGATAATTACTACTCCAGGAAGCTTTTCAACTTACTGAACAGAAGGAAGCTGGAGTAGCTCTAATGGCTGAACAGGACCACTGGCTAGAGGACAGCTCAGATTCTGACGCCGAAAACCTCGCTCTTATGGCGCGCCTCGAGGATGAAAAGGAAGATGGAACTTCCGCGAAGACGGACGACGACAACGCATCCACATCTCAGGAGGTAGTAACCTCTGACTCTATACATTCTGACCTGTTAGCTAAATTGAATTCGAAATTTGCTAACATGGTACTTGAGCAGAAACGAAGTATAAACGTAGGGAAAAAGCTTCTTAAGTCTAAGGAAACCATAGCTAGTCTAGAAGAAAACGTTAGGAGCTCTAGTCTCAAAATAGACGAATTAACTAAGAGACTCCAATCATATGAGACTAAGCATATCTCATTAGAAAAGAATAGTTCGGTAGTAAAGGAGCTAGAAGACAGGTTAGACAATAACCACAAATGTCTACTAAGGAACTTAGATGAGAAGAGCCTTGTTAAAAGTAGACTTGAAACAGCAAATAAAAAGGTCACTAGTCTAGAAGCTGAATTAGAAAAATCCAATTGTAAGATTAGTGAATTAGGGAAAAGTCTAGATACCTGTCAAGCCAAAAAGAGCACTGCTCTAATTAACTATACTACCTTAGACGCCGAATGTAAGAAGCTATATACTAAGACTAAATTAGAAGATCTTTTTGTAAAAAGGGATCAAACTGATCAGACAATATTTTTGAATCAGCCCAAGGACATAGAATTTTATAATTATAAGTTTGGATTAGGCTTCGAGAATACACGACACTTGAAGAAAGTTGACTGCAAACAACTTTATGATGTCAAGTACATGGGTCTAGGACTAGCAGACCATGGCAGAAATTCCCTTTTCCTACACTGAATTGAATCAAAGTGACAAAACTAGGGAGCTTTGAGTCAATTTATCTTCCCGAAGATCGTTCTAAATCGGAGGAAGTGCAAACTCGTCATTCTGAAAATTCTCTCTACATACCCCTATCATAAAAAAAGGTAGAAGAATTACGAGTTACATTAGAAAAAGAACGAGGGGATTTTGAAGCAAAAACGAAACCGTTCCTAAGAGAGATGGAAAATCTCAAAGCTTCCTCCCTATCCCAAACCATTTCTCACGCCTCTCCCTCACAAGATAAAGTTATTTTCAAAAGCGTGAAGAAAGAAAAATCGCCTTCCAAAGAACGAAAATCGAAGAATAATGTTCTTAAAAATCCTATCTCTAACCCGATCTTCACTACGTCTACATGGAGCGTAGTTAAGGAGCTAGAGAAACCAGAGGCGATAGTGTCTAGCTTAGAAATAAAGGAGTCTCTAGACGTTAAAATTCCAAGCTTGTCACCTCCTTCTGTAAAAAGAAAAGACACTCGTAGAAATAAAAGAGCTGTTTCTTCTCTCAAAATAATTGCTTCTACTTGCTCCTTAAAGCCTACCACATTTAGAAGCACCAACTTTGAAATAGGCTCTTCTTCTACAATACCAATTAATCATTCTATAACATATGCAACTAGGATGAGTCGTAGGAAACAAGATCCAGCCATTATGAAGGCTTATTGTGCTATTCATGCTTGTTCTCACCTAAGATATCCTGTAAAGATTGAATCCCCCAAGCACCTTTAGGAGACTATACAATGAAAAGATCTTTTCCTCGATCAAGCCTACCAAATCATTTGTCCGTGCTGAAATTAATCTTCCTTGTCAGGTTCAACCTACATGGGTTCATAAATCTCCGTCGAAGAATACGAAAGCCAAAAAGGCAAAGTCTTCTAAGAAGGGCAAACCCAAATCAACCTCTTCAAAGATGATTTGGGTTGCTAAAGTCTCTAATAGTGATAATTTAGGAATTGTATCTGAACTTAAAACTACATCTGCTAATCTGAGAGGACCCATTTATAAGTGGGTCCTAAAGCTCTCTAATCTGGTTTTGCAGATCCATCATTTGTGGTATCTCGATTCTGGTTGCTCCACACACATGACGGGAAATCAGGAGCTGCTGAACAATTACCAAGACCGTCTAAATGGAAAAGTCAGATTCGGCAACAATGATTCAGCTCCGATCCTTGGCTTTGGAGATATTATTCTGAACAATCTGACAATTAAGGATGTCTCTACGTTGAAGGCCTCCGCCATAACTTGTTTAGCATAGACCAGTTCTGCGATAAAGGATTCCAAGTGGTCTTCATACTGACCGATGCAGAATATTGGACAGTCAGGACAAAGAACTCCTCCAAGGACTTCGGAAATCAAACATTTACACGATAACCTGACGTCCGTGCGGACCTCGACAGCTGTTTGCCTCATCTCCCAGGTTACAATTCAGAGGAATAGCTTATGGCATCAACGTATGTCTCATCTCAACCTTAAGGCTCTTTAGCGGCTTTCAACAAAGAAGTTGGTTCATGGTCTACCAACTATTATGCTTCAAAAAGAGCATCAATGTTCGGCGTGTCAACTTGGAAAGATGAGCGAGCTTCTCATTCTGCCAAGCTGGTAGCCTCTACTTCACGTCCTGTGGAACTCCTTCAGATGGACCTCTGTGGACCTATGCTAGAGCCTTAATGGACGCAAGTATGTACTGGTTATCGTTGATGATTTCTCTCGCTATATATGGATGAAGTTCCTCCGAACTAAAGATGAGACAGGGGACTTGATCGTGAATTTCGTGAACTCTACTCAGAATTTACTGCAGTAGACTATCCAAGTCATCTGAACGGACAGCGGCACTGAGTTCAAGAACAAGTACCTTAGTGACTTTTATCAGCAACTGGGGATCAGTCAGCAGATTTCAATCGCAAAGACACCTCAACAGAATGGGGTCGTTGAAAGGAATAACAGAACTCTAGTGGAAGCTGCACGTACGATGCTGATTCATTTCGGCCTCCCACAGTTCCTTTGGGTTGAAGCAGTAAATACCGCCTGTTGCACTCAGAACTGGACAGTAGTTCACAAGTGCTTCGATAAGACTCCGTACAAGATCATTAACAAGCGAGTACCCAATATTTTCTTCTTCAAAGTCTTCGGCTGCAAGTGCTTTGTGGCGAACGACTGAGAGTAACGTGCGAAGTTCGACCCTAAAGCATTCGAAGCCACTTTCGTCGGGTATTCTTCAACCTCGAAAGCGTACCGAGTATACATCAAGTCCAACCGAACCATAAAAGAATGTTACAATGTCACCTTCCACGAAATGGCAGAAATGGCTTCTGGGCTCATCAGTCCAGGACCCGTTGGCTCTTGAGCACCTCAATTCAGGACCCGTGCCTACCCAGATGGCTTCTGACTACGACAGTTCAGAACCCGTTTTCAGTGGTGTGTCGGCACAAAACCAACAGAAGATGGCAACAACTCAGGACTCAACGTTAGAAGAAGCTATGAGATTCACGTTAGAAGACTTGGACTCTCTCTTTGAGTCCGTATATCAGCCAGACACCATAGATACTACATCTTTAGTGGACTCCCCACTCGACAAGGCCGATGTACCAAGCTCTTCATATGTCCCCACCTCACCCGATTCAGAATTGCCTCAGAATACTGAAGAACCTACCATGGTTGTTGAAGAGGTATTATCAGAGGCGCTCAATTCAACTGCAGAAATGGAACTACCTCAATCTAATGAACAACCTGAGATTATTGGAAATCTCGGTCCACAAATGGCTAATGCATCTACTTCAACTTTGTCTCATGAGCGCAAGTGGACTCGAGCACATCCGGTTGTTCAGATAATTGGTGATCCTTCGACTGGAGTACGGACAAGACATCAGCACAGTCTCTTCAGCTGCTTCTTAAGCCAAAATGAGCCAACAAAGGTAGCAGACTGTCACGGACTTGTAACTCGCTTACAATGCTCCGCGCGGCCTTAGCTCCTCAAGTTCGCCCTCGTGCGACTTTAGCTAAGTCAGCCTCTTCGAAGTGCCTAAGTTGGAGAGATGGCAAGTATGCGAAAGATGATAAGAACCCTAAGGGGAAACCAATGAGATTGAAAAGACCTCCTAGATTGATCTACCCAAACGTCTGCCTGAATGAATTCAACAACAACGAGTATATTAACCCGACACCTTTGAATTACATTAAAGGTTGACTTCGGATGACTCTTCCTAGCAATGAAACCCTACCCCGTTGAACCCAACAATAACGAGTATTTGAAACCCGATACCTTTGAATCACAGCGAGATACGTAACAATTGCTGAACCCCACCCCTTAGACTTTACGAACCCAACAACACTAAGTATGAACGACTTAGCACCTCTGAATTACGAAAGACAAGAATGTAAGGTTAAGGCGCCACAACTAAATGGAAGATGTTTAGCTGATAAGCCGAGCAAGTATTGCAAACAAGTGCAAGACCCGAACTAGCTTTGAAAAACTAGCAAGAAAAGGGAATCCCTTACAAGTACGTAACGTAAAATCTGTCCTTCAAAACATAAACAGTACCCTATATATAGGTACTCAGACTTATGACCTTCAAGCAACCATATTGAAACTAGGGAAATAACTTAATAAAGTAGCATAAAAACTAGGGAGCTTTGACTAGGAAAATAGCTGAACACAATACGCGTATTTGACTTTCGTTGACCAGCCTTATGACCCTCCAAGTACTTGCAATTTCGTCACCTTAGTGGCCCTTAAAATTCAGCACTCATTTTGGGCTTGATTCTGGGCCGAAGACTTTAGTTGACCCTCTCACCACTAGTTCTTGCTTGGAGGCCCAAGACTGCAATGCAATTAACACTTGTCGGCTTATCAAGGTGGAGTTTAGATGACCCTTGAGAAAAGCCCGCAAGGATTAAGCTCGTTAAGGATGCCTGACTTTTCTTGACTCTCGAACGCGTCATCGGTCCCGCCATGTCTGCTAAAGCATCCCGTTCTGCCTTGTCATTAGTTGGCTTGTTGCTATCAGTTTCCTCCCCCTTAAAAAGATTCGTCCTCGAATCGTCTCCTGCGTCAGAATCAAAGGGAGAAAGATCAGCAACATTGAAAGTAGTACTTACTCCATACTCACCAGGCAACTCCAATTTATAAGCATTATCGTTGATGCGTTCAATGACTCGAAATGGCCCATCGCCCCGAGGGTGTAATTTAGTTTGCCTCTTGCTGGGGAACCTTTCTTTTCGCAGATATACCCAAACCCAATCACCGGGTTCGAAGACAACCTTCTTTCGGCCTCGATTGACCCTTTTGGCCACCTGTTCATTCTTATGCTTCAAATGATCACGAACCGTTTCATGTAGATTCTTAACGATTTCAGCTCGTTTCGCTCCATCTAGATTCAAATGTTCCTTAACGGGCAAAGGAGAAAGGTCCAAAGGCGTTAGTGGATTAAAACCGTAAACAACTTCAAAAGGAGAGAAACCTGTAGAAGAGTGCACGGTTCTGTTGTAGGCAAACTCAGCAATCGGTAGACAATCCTCCCAGCCCTTCAGATTTCTTTTAATGATGGCCCGTAGGACTGTCCCAAGCGTTCGGTTTGTGACTTCTGTTTGACCATCGGTTTGGGGATGACTCGTGGTGGAAAACAGTAACTTTGTGCCCATCTTTCCCCAAAGGGTCTTCCAAAAGTAACTTAAGAACTTGACATCTCGGTCGGAAACAATACTCCTTGGCACCCCATGAAGACGAATGACCTCTCTAAAGAACAAATCAGCAACATGCTTGGCGTCGTCGGTCTTCCTACAGGGAATAAAATGAGCCATTTTAGAAAAACGATCAACCACAACGAAAATACTATCCCTCCCTTTTTGTGACCTCGGCAGGCCTAATATAAAATCCATGGATATATCAATCCAAGGGGATTCAGGTATAGGAAGTGGTGTGTAAAGTCCTTGAGGAAGGGACTTAGATTTTGCTTGTTTGCATTCAATGCAACTCATGCAAATCTTCTCAACATCTCGTTTCATGTTTGGCCAGTAAAAATGCTCGCTCAAGATATCCAACGTTTTGGGCACCCCAAAGTGTCCCATTAACCCGCCACTATGAGACTCTCGCACCAGCAACTCTCTTAAAGAACAACATGGAACGCATAACCTGTTTTCTCGAAACAAGAAGCCTTCATTTTTGTAAAACTTATTCAACGCCCCATTTTTGCAAGCTTCATACACATGAGAAAAATCAGAATCATTTTCATAAAGTTCCTTTAGATGCTCAAAACCCATGATCTTTGTATTTAAAGTGACAATAAGTGCGTACCTTCGAGACAGCGCATCAGCCACAATATTTTCTTTACCTTTTTTGTACTTTATGACATACGGAAATGTTTCGATGAAGGAAATCCATTTGGCATGCCTCTTATGTAAGTTTCGTTGCCCCTTTAGATACTTGAGGGACTCATGATCGCTGTGAATCACGAATTCCTTAGGCATAAGGTAGTGCTGCCAAGTCTCCAAAGCTCTCACTACGGCGTAAAGCTCCTTATCATACGTGGGGTAGTTTAAGGTGGCGCCATTCAACTTTTCACTAAAATAAGCAAGAGGTCGGCCTCCCTGAAGTAGAACTGCTCCTATGCCAATTCCTGATGCATCACATTCTATTTCGAATGTTTTAGAAAAGTCAGGCAAAGTCAAAACAGGAGAATGGGTCAAATCATGTTTCAATTGTTCAAAAGCCTTTTGTTGTGCCTCTCCCCAATCGAACTTAACATTCTTCTTTACCAGTTCATTCAGTGGGGCCGCCTTAGTTGCAAAATCTTTTACAAACCTTCGATAAAAGCTAGCAAGACCATGAAATGACCTCACCTCAGTAGCACTTGTTGGAGTCGGCCAGTCAAGAATAGCGTTGACCTTTGTTTCGTCAACTTTCAGACCTTCGGCGCTTACAACATAACCAAGAAAGATTACTTCCTTAGCACAAAATGTACACTTTTTCAGATTGGCATACAATTTATCTTCACGTAAGGCAGCAAGAACAAGCCTGATGGGCTCAACATGCTCATCAATGTTCTTACTATAGATTAAGATATCATCAAAGTAAACAACCACAAATTTTCCGATAAACCGTCTCAAAACATGATTCATTAGTCTCATGAAAGTACTAGGGGCATTAGTTAATCCGAAGGGTACGCCGATGAGCCCTTAGCTCTACTGGTTGAGGGGGAGGTGCCTGGAGTCATGTTGGGGGAGGTCCTGGGTTCGAACCTCCACCCTGTGACATTTCTCCAGGCCTGCCCACATGGGCCCAGACATGTGCGATTGAACTGGTCGGCCCGTTTAGCAGGTAGTGGGTCGGCCCCGGGGTTTCACCATCGGCTTTCCCCGGTTACCAAAAAAAAAAAAAAAAAAAAAAAAAAAAAAAAAAAAAAAAAAAAAAAAAATCCGAAGGGCATAACTAACCACTCATAAAGACCAAACTTTGTTTTGAAAGCAGTTTTCCACTCATCTCCTTCTTTGATCCTAATCTGATGATACCCGGATTTTAAATCAATTTTCGTGAAAATGCATGCACCATATAATTCATCAAGCAGGTCATCTAATCGAGGGATAGGATGACGATACTTAATGGTGATTTTATTAACAGCTCTACAGTCAACGCACATTCGCCACGTACCGTCCTTTTTTGGAACTAGGATTACCGGTACAGCACACGGGCTGAGTGACTCGCGAATGTGACCCCTTTCCAACAGATCGTCAACTTGCTTTTGGAGTTCCTTCGACTCCTCCGGATTGGCACGATACGCTGGGCGGTTTGGGATGGCTGCACCGGGTAAGAAGTCGATTTGGTGCTCAATTCCTCGGATCGGGGGCAGCTCGTTTGGAACCTCTTCGGGCAGCACATCTGAAAATTCATTCAAAACACCGACAATTTCCAAAGGCAGATTGTCGGGTAAACTGTTAGTGGCAACACGGACATCATTGAACATGATGAGAAATATCGTTTCCGACAACTCGCAGCCCGATCTACATCCCTCATGCTTGCAAAGAAAGCGCCTTTTTTCTCACTTGCTTTCGGCTCTTTTCTCTCTTTTTTTCCACTCTCATTTTCGAAGTCTTTTTCTTCTTCATTTTTTTTTTCGCACTCGCTTGGCTTTTTCGACTCACTCCCCTCTTTTAGCCTTTTTTTCCTCATTCTCAGTTGTTCTTTATGCACTTGCTGAGATGTCAGAGGCACAAGAGTATAAGACTTCTTATTGTGGACAAGCTTGTATTTGTTTGATCTGCCATGATGTTCAGCGTCACGGTCAAACTCCCATGGTCTGCCGAGAAGAATATGGCCAGCACTCATCGGTACGACATCACAAAGAACCTCGTCTTCATATTTTCCGATGGAAAATCTAACTATCGCCTGTCGGTTCACCTTGATCTCGCCACTATCATTAAGCCATTGCAGGCGATATGGGTTGGGGTGCTTCCTCGTGGGCAGCTCGAGTTTCTCCACAAGATATGAGCTTACACAATTAGTACAACTCCCACTATCGATTATAAGCATGCATACCTTGTCTTGTATCTTGCACCTCGAGTGAAAGATGTTCTGCCTCTGTGTCTCTTCCTCCTTGGCTTGCACGTTCAGAACTCTCATGGTTACGAGAACTTCATCCCCGCTTGACTCATATTGTTCACCTTCGTCCTCAGGTTCTTCCTCACCATCTTTTTCGCTTTGGCTTTCGTACGTCCCATCATCGAGCATGATCATCGTCTTGGTGTTCGGGCATTGTGAAGCTATGTGTCCTTTCCCCAAACACTTAAAACAAGTAACTCAAGAAGAGTAATTACCTTTACTTGATTCACCTTTGGAGAAGTTCTTTGGATCGATCTTCTTTTGTTCTGATTTCCTTTCAGCCCCGTTGTCCCTCCTTGGAACGCTATTGTCCTTCCATGGGGCTGGTTTACTCATCCTCCCGTCCTTCCTCTTGAGTTGACGTTCTACCTTCTCAGCCATGTGAAGCATCTCTTCCATGTCAAGGTAGTGCTGAAGTTCAACGACATCAGCAATCTCTCGTCTTAACCCTCGTAAAAATCTAGCCATCGTAGCTTCCGGATCTTCCACGATGTTTGCTCGCGTGATGGCTGTTTCTAGCTCCTGGTAATATTCCTCCACAGCTCTCGACCCTTGAACCACACTTTGTAATCTATTGTATAGCTCTCGGTAGTAATGAGGTGGAATAAAACGTTTTCTCAAAGTTGCTTTCATCTCTTCCCACGTTCTGATTGAACGTTCTCGATTTCTTCGCCTTGACACCACCAATTTATCCCACCAAGTAAGGGCGTAACCTTGGAATTCCAGAGCTGCGAGCTGAACCTTCTTTTCGTCGGAATAATTATGAAGAGAAAATATCTTCTCTACTTTGGCTTCCCATTCGATATAGGCTCCGGGGTCACTCTTTCCTTGAAAAGCAGGGATACTCATCTTGATACCTTTAAGATCATCGTCGCTCCTTCCCCTACGTCCTCCCCTCCTACTATCATTTCGCGAGATTTCAGATTGCCCATCGTCCTCGTCTTCGTCATAAGTATTCCCTCGCCGATTCCGATTGAAATTTGTCTCTAGCTGATCCATACGATCCAACATCGTCTCCATTATTCGGTTGAACTGAGCTGCTATCGTATCCGCCAATGCTCGTTGGAATAAATTTGGAACTTGATCTCGATCTTCCTCTCCGGCCATCGTATTTCGGTTGAAGGCTTTTGTAAAGGGTAGGATCACTCAGATTCTTTTTTTTTTTTTTTTTACCACTCTTTCCCTTTTTCGCAAGTCTCCAAGTCAGACCGAGCCTCGCAATGCAAACAATACTCACTTGGCAGAAACAAAAGAGAAAATGACACCTCTAAGAACTCTAGGGAGCTTCGGTACGACTACTACCAGAATAACAAGAGCTTAAGGACTTTGAGCAAATAACCAACTAAACACCCATGTACGAAACCTCGTTTTTTTTTTCTGTTCTGTTTTTTTTTTTTTTTCACAGTTTTTTTTTTTTTCTTTTTTTTTTCTCGATAAAAGATATACGACCAATTCAAGGAGGTGGCTCTGATACCAAACTGATAAGAACCCTAAGGGGAAACCAATGAGATTGAAAAGACCTCCTAGATTGATCTACCCAAACGTCTGCCTGAATGAATTCAACAACAACGAGTATATTAACCCGACACCTTTGAATTACATTAAAGGTTGACTTCGGATGACTCTTCCTAGCAATGAAACCCTACCCCGTTGAACCCAACAATAACGAGTATTTGAAACCCGATACCTTTGAATCTCAGCGAGATACGTAACAATTGCTGAACCCCACCCCTTAGACTTTACGAACCCAACAACACTAAGTATGAACGACTTAGCACCTCTGAATTACGAAAGACAAGAATGTAAGGTTAAGGCGCCACAACTAAATGGAAGATGTTTAGCTGATAAGCCGAGCAAGTATTGCAAACAAGTGCAAGACCCGAACTAGCTTTGAAAAACTAGCAAGAAAAGGGAATCCCTTACAAGTACGTAACGTAAAATCTGTCCTTCAAAACATAAACAGTACCCTATATATAGGTACTCAGACTTATGACCTTCAAGCAACCATATTGAAACTAGGGAAATAACTTAATAAAGTAGCATAAAAACTAGGGAGCTTTGACTAGGAAAATAGCTGAACACAATACGCGTATTTGACTTTCGTTGACCAGCCTTATGACCCTCCAAGTACTTGCAATTTCGTCACCTTAGTGGCCCTTAAAATTCAGCACTCATTTTGGGCTTGATTCTGGGCCGAAGACTTTAGTTGACCCTCTCACCACTAGTTCTTGCTTGGAGGCCCAAGACTGCAATGCAATTAACACTTGTCGGCTTATCAAGGTGGAGTTTAGATGACCCTTGAGAAAAGCCCGCAAGGATTAAGCTCGTTAAGGATGCTTGACTTTTCTTGACTCTCGAACGCGTCATCGGTCCCGCCATGTCTGCTAAAGCATCCCGTTCTGCCTTGTCATTAGTTGGCTTGTTGCTATCAAAAGATTTGTAGGGTGAGAAGGTAGTGAGAGAAATAGCTTTGTATTCCACTTGATGATTTACAAATGAACCAAACACCCCTATATATACAAGTGTCCCTTTGGAATGGACGGATGAGATCGTTTTAATCTAACGGTTACTGAAAGAGCTCTAGAGAATTCTAAGCATATCCAAGGAATATTCTATCTCTAGAGAATTCTATATAATTCTAGGTTTATTCCTAGAATACTCAAGTGAGATCTAGAAGCTTCAAGGGCCTTCCAGATCGAGTAGGAACCTCATGGGCCGCGTTCCTCTCGTGCATGTTTCGGACTCTTCGTGCGGCCCGTGACATTCTCCCCCACCGAATGCGGCGACGTCCCCGTCGCGTCGAAGTTGCGATGTTGCTCTTGGAATTGCCACAAGATTTCCTTCGGCTCCCATGTGGCTTCGGATGTGGGTAATCCTTTCCAAATTACCAAGTATTGAATACTTGGCGGAACGCCACGACGCCTCACTGTTCGGGAATCGATAATCGCCTCAATCTCTTTTTCGAACGATTTGGTGACAACGGGCGGTGCTCGTGATGATTCCCCTCGACTAGGGTCCTCCATGTCTTGATGAAATGGTTTGAGCATGCTCACGTGGAAAACCGGGTGAATCTTCAATGAGCTAGGAAGGTCAAGGCGATACGAAACCTTACCTACCTTAGCGATAATCGGAAATGGGCCCTCATAGCGCCTAATCAAGCCCTTGTGCATGCTCCGAAATGCCTTAAATTGTTGGGGTAAGAGCTTGACTAATACTTGATCACCGAGGCTAAATTCCATTGGTCTCCTCTTCGTATCGGCCCATTTCTTCATTCGCTTACGGGCCTTCTCTAGGTACGACCGCGCCAAGTCGACTTGCTCGTCCCACGACTTGGCTAGCTTAGACGCCACGACGCTCTTCCCTTCGTTTAGAGCCGGCATCAAGGTGTGCGGAGTAAGAGGTTGTTGCCCTGTTGCGAGCTCGAACGGACTCCGCCCCGTAGACTCGCTCCTTTGTATGTTGTACGAGAATTGTTCCACGTCAAGCAACCGCGCCCAATCTCGTTGGTTGGCTCCCACAAAGTGCCGTAAGTAGCACTCCAACAATGCGTTCACCCTCTCCGTTTGGCCATCGGTTTGAGGATGGAAGCTGGTAGAAAAACAAAGTTGCGAGCCAAAGAATTTAAACAATTCTGTCCACAACTTACCCGTAAAGCGAGGGTCTCGGTCGCTTATGATACTCTTTGGTAAGCCCCAATATTTTACGACGTTCTTAAAGAACAGCCGTGCGGCCTCCTCCGCGGTGCAATCTCGGGGGCACGGGATGAATGTCCCGTACTTGGAGAATCGGTCCACTACCACCATGATTGATCCAAATCCCTCTGATTTGGGCAAGGCGCTGATAAAATCAAGGCTTATCGACTCCCATGGTCGCTCGGCAATGGGCAGCGGTTCCAATAAGCCTGCGGGTTGTCGATTCTCCACCTTGTCTTGTTGGCACACAAGACAAGTCCGTACGTAAAGCTCCACGGCTTCGTTCATTCGCGGCCAAAAGTATGCCGCGTCAAGTAGAGCCAATGTCCTCCTCTGGCCCGGATGTCCCGCCCACTTGGTATCGTGGCACTCTTTGATTAGGTCTCGACGAAGACTATCCCACTTTGGCACATAGAGTCGCCTTCCTTTGGTGTAGAGTAGGCCGTCTTCTACCCAAAATTGTCGCGTCTTCCCATTCCGAGCTAAGTCCACAAGTGCCTTAGCTTCGGGATCGAGATCTAGCCCCTTCTTGATTTTGCCCACAAGGTCGTTCGTCACTAAGGATACGGTCGCAAGTTCCGCCTATCGGCTTAAAGCATCAGCGACAACGTTGGCCTTCCCCGGTTTGTACTCGAGCTCGTAGTCAAACTCCGCGAGGAAGTCTTGCCATCGAGCTTGCTTCGGTGAAAGCTTCTTTTGAGTTTGGAAGTAGCTAGTTGCAACGTTGTCGGTCTTCACCACAAATTTGGCTCCGAGCAAGTAATGTCGCCATACGCGTAAGCAATGAATTATGGCTGTCATCTCTTTTTCTTGCACGGTGTAGCGCCGCTCGGTCTCGTTTAACTTGCGACTTTCGTAGGCAATGGGGTGCCTTTCCTGCATCAGGACTCCTCCGATGGCAAAATCAGAGGCATCGGTATGTACCTCGAATGGCTTGTTGAAATCGGGCAAGGCTAGTACAGGTTCCTTGCTCACCGCCGACTTCAACTTCTCGAAAGCTTCTTGGCAACGATCGGACCATACCCATGGCTTATTCTTCTTGAGAAGATCCGTCAAAGGTGCTGCACTACTAGAGTAGCCACAAAGGAAACGGCGGTAATAGTTAACTAGACCAAGGAACGAGCGCAATTCGGGTACCTTGGTCGGGGCTTCCCACTCGGTGATTGCCTTGATCTTGGCTTCATCCATCTTGAGCTTCCCATGGCCAATTATGTGGCCGAGGAATTGTATCTCCTCTTGTGCAAATGAGCATTTCTCCCTCTTTACGAATAGCTCATTCTCCCGTAACACTTGGAAGACGATGCGCAAGTGGTCGGCGTGATCCTCTAAATTATCGGAGTATACCACGATGTCATCAAGGTAGACCACCATGAACCGATCCAAGTATGGATGAAAGATCTTGTTCATTAACGTGCAAAATGTGGCCGGTGCATTAGTGAGGCCGAAGGGCATTACTAGCCACTCGTATGCTCCGTATCGGGTTACGCACGTCGTCTTTGGCTCATCACCCTCGGCTATTCGGACTTGGTAGTAGCCTTTCTGCAAGTCCATCTTCGTGTACACCTTGGCTTTCCCAAGCCTATCAAACAAATCGGCAATCAAAGGTATGGGATACTTGTTCTTCACCGTTACCTTATTAAGCGCCCGATAGTCCACGCACATCCTTAAGGAGCCATCGTGCTTCTTCTGGAATAGAACTGGTGCGCCAAATGGTGCCTTGGAAGGACGAATGAACCCTGCATCCATCAGCTCGTTCAATTGCTTACGGAGTTCCTCAAGTTCCGTTGGGGCCATTCGGTATGGTGCCATTGCGGGTGGCTTGGCACCTACTTCCAGCTCGATTACGTGGTCCACCTCTCTTCTAGGTGGAAGTTTCTTGGGTAGGCTTGGAGGCATCACGTCCCCGCATTCATCCAAGACTTGTTGGATGATTGGAGGCACTTCCGCAAGGTCCTCCTTTGGCTTATCCTCCACGAGAGTGGCCAAGAATGTTGGCTCACCTTTCTTGATTCCTTTGACCACTTGCATGGCCGAGAGATGTCCCTCGTTGCTTGCGTCCGCCTCACTCGTCGTGGCCACAATGACAGGGGATCCTCGGTCCATAATACATACGTTATTGCAAGATGGCATTATCATTGCACATACCTGCCGAAAGAATTCTAGGCCGAACACCACTTTGAAGTCATCCATAGGCACCACTGAGAAATTGGCTTGGCCGGTCCATGCTCCCATAGCCACCTTTACGTCTTTTGCGACACCACCTAGGGGCTTTGCCTCGGCATTTACGGTCTTGAGCCAACCGCCACCCTTCATAACGTTTAGGCCCAACCTCTTGGCCTCCTCGTTGGCGATGAAGTTATGTGTGGCCCCGGAATCGATCAAGGCCTTGGTGGATTTCCCATTGATGATGACATCCACGTACATCAATCCCTTTTGGTTCTTCGTCGGGCTTGGCCTTACGTCGATGGCACTGAGTAATTGCAGTGATCCGATTTGGCCGGTACCTTCATTGCCATCGGTTACGTCTTGGTTCTTGGTCATGGCCACCAATTTGAAATTGGGACAGTCCATAAATCGGTGTGGTCCTCCGCAACCAAAGCATCCTCCCTTTGGTGCGCCTTGTGGCTTGCTTTTATCATGCCAAGGTTTGGGATTTCGGCTTGTAGATGCCTCGTGGGTGTTTTTCGCATGTCCCTTCCCGTAGTCCTTTTTGTGGTCACGTTTCTCTCCCCCACCTTTCCCTGAGTGGTCCTTCTCGTTCTTGGGTTTAGAGGGGTCGTGGCCACGTTGGAACTCGGTGAGCTTTTTAGCTTCGGCTATGGCGTCATCGACCGTAGTCACGTTCCTCCTTTGTAACTCTCGTTTGGCCCAATCTTGGAGGCCATCTATGAAGAAAAATAGTTTATCGGCAGATGTTAAGCAAGGGATCTGCAGAGTGAGTACCTGAAACTCATTCACATAGTCGGTGAGAGACGACTTATGCTTCAATTCCCTCAATTTCTTGCGTGCCTCATACTCCACATTTTCAGGATAAAAGTGGCGCTTAAGTTCCGTTTTGAATTCTTCCCAGGTGTCCATGGTACGCTCCCCCCGTTCGATGTCACCATGGATTCTTCGCCACCATAATAAGGCATTGTCACTTAAATAGGCGGAAGCGATACGTACCTTGTCGTTCCCCTCAACGACTCGAGCGTCCTCAAAGTACCTCTCCATCGTCCAAAGGTAGTCCTCGACTAGCTTGGCCTCTCTCTTCCCGCTGAACGACTTTGGCTTGGGTAGGTCGATCCTTGGACTTGGGGTGCCTACCATAGTAGCCCCCACGAGAGCGGCTCGACGATATGCAGTGACTTCTTCCCTTAGGTCCTGCACGGCCGTTTGCACCTTGGCTAACTCCTCCCGTAGCAAGGTATTCTCGGCCTGGAGAGTGTTATGCACGTAGCCCTCAAGGGCATAGATTCGCTTGACGTCATCCTTCACAGTTTCGAGCTCATCCTTGAAGGAGTTGAGCTCTTTCGCCGCATTGTCAAATTCTTCAGACGCATGGTCTTCAAACCCGTCCAGTTTCCCCTCAAACTCTTCGAGGCGGGTTGCCATCGCCACGATGGTTGATTCAATGTCAGCGGCCTCTCGTGCCTTGCTCTGGCTCCTTGCCTTCTTACCACCTTGGGTTGGGGCAGCATCTCGGCCCCTTTCCTCGGTCACACCCGATGCACCTTCGTTCACCATCTTCCCAAGCAATGCTCGAACTAGGCTCTGATACCACTTGTCACGGACTTGTAACTCGCTTACAATGCTCCGCGCGGCCTTAGCTCCTCAAGTTCGCCCTCGTGCGACTTTAGCTAAGTCAGCCTCTTCGAAGTGCCTAAGTTGGAGAGATGGCAAGTATGCGAAAGATTTGTAGGGTGAGAAGGTAGTGAGAGAAATAGCTTTGTATTCCACTTGATGATTTACAAATGAACCAAGCACCCCTATATATACAAGTGTCCCTTTGGAATGGACGGATGAGATCGTTTTAATCTAACGGTTACTGAAAGAGCTCTAGAGAATTCTAAGCATATCCAAGGAATATTCTATCTCTAGAGAATTCTATATAATTCTAGGTTTATTCCTAGAATACTCAAGTGAGATCTAGAAGCTTCAAGGGCCTTCCAGATCGAGTAGGAACCTCATGGGCCGCGTTCCTCTCGTGCATGTTTCGGACTCTTCGTGCGGCCCGTGACAAGACGCACTCAAAGACATGGATTGGGTGATAGCTATGCAAGATGAGATAAACCAATTCGAACATCTCCAAGTGTGGACATTAGTACCCCGTCCGTATGGGAAAACCATCATCGGGACGAAATGGGTATTTAAGAACAAAAAGAATGAAGATGGAGAAGTGATCTGGAATAAAGCACGATTGGTTGCGAAGGGTAACAGCCAACGGGAAGGCATTGACTACGACGAGACGTATGCTCCTGTTGCCCGAATCGAAGCCATCTGCCTTTTCTTGGCTTATGCGGCTCATAAAGACTTAAAGTCTACCAAATGGACGTTTAGACCGCTTTTCTCAACGGCGTGTTAAAGGAGGAAGTCTATGTCGCTTGCCAGTAGGCTTTGTTGATCTAGAACACCCCGATCACGTCTATCGATTGGACAAAGCTCTCTATGGACTAAAACAAGCCCCGCGTGCTTGGTATGATGTCTTGAGCGAATTCCTCGTGAAGTCTGGATTCGTCCAAGGAACGATCAATACGACACTCTTCATCAAGTGGCAAGCAAAGACTTGATGGTCGTCCAAGTTTCCGTAGACGACATCATATTTGGATCAACAAATCCACGGCTTTGCAAGAGGTTTGGAGATTTAATAAAGAGCAAGTTTGAAATGAGTCACATGGGAGAGACGCAGTTCTTCTTAGGACTTCAAGTCAGGCAGCTCGATGATGGGATATTCATCAGTCCGACGAAATATATCAAGCATATTCTGAAGAAATTCCATCAAGATTAGAGCAAGCCTCTCACCACTCCTATGTCAACAAGCTGCAAGTTGGATGCCGATCCCACTGGATAAGCAGTCGACATCACACTCTATCGCAGCATCATAGGGTCTCTTATCTATCTCACCTCAAGCCGGCTGGACATCATGTTTGCCACATGTCTCTGCGCCCGTTTCCAAGCCGACCCCAAAGAATCCCACATGCTCGCGGTCAAGAGGATTTCGCGCTACCTCAAGGGCACGTCCACTTTAGGACTATGGTATCCTAAAGGCACAAATTTCAAATTAATTGGCTATACTGACGCTGATTATGCAGGTTTCCGAATGGACAGGAAGAGCACATCCGGTGGCGTTCAATTTCTAAGCTGGTTTGCTGGTCATCCAAGAAGCAGAATGGCGTGCAAACATCAACGACTGAGGCAGAATACGTCGCGGCTGTCGGCTGTTGCTCTCAAATGCTGTGAATGAGGACTCAGCTTCGCGATTATGGGTACATTTTAAGTAATATACCCATTTATAGTGATAGTCAGAGTGCCATTGCTATAACGTGCAATCCTGTTCACCACTCACGCACGAAACACATAGACATTAGATATAACTTTATAAAAGATCACGTAGAGAAAAACACAATTGATATGAACTTCGTGAACACAAAGTATCAACTAGCTGACATTTCCACCAAGGCATTGGATGAAAAACGATCCTAATTTCTTGTCGAAAAATTAGGCATGCTGAATCTTTCGTAATATGTGCTTTACGTGCTCTAATGTGCTTTCATATGTTCTATTCTATGTGTTTTGCGTACTTAAAATGCAATATTTTGCGTGATACTTATAAAAATAGTACAATAAAATCTAAAAATTTTTATACATATACTTATAATATTCGGGGAATGACGATATCTTAAGGATTCTTGATCTAGTCACATATGAATTTCCCTGACACGCGACTGATTAATTGATTAATTTTGTCAGTTTAAGTCGCATTCTTGTGTCTAAGGGTCATTAGTTTGATCCACTAGACAGAAAGCCACTTCATATAAGTGAAGTTTCTAGCCTTTTATTTCTTTTGACGGATCTATTCTTGAGCGAATCACACAATAATTGCTAGTCTTAACTAGTGATTCTTGGCCTCATACTCGCCTTGCGTTAGATCGTTAGGAAAATGATTAGGGCACTTAAGAAATTCCTCACTCGGCCAAATAGATACTTCAATCCTTTCACATAGTCTTTAGTCATCCATTTTGAGCCTTATCTGAATACCTTTTCTTCATTTGAAACCCCTTTGAGCCTCCAATCGACAATCTATGTTTACGGCGGGATGGTCAAACGAGAAAAGGAGGGGGAGACAAAGATACGACAAAGAAAAAGATGACAAAAGAAGGTGGAAAATGAACACGAGGAATGCTCAACGCACAAAAAGCAGACCAAAAGAACCTGCCTCTCGACTATCACAATCTCCAATCATTAGAACGGGGCATGGATCTTGCTGTGAACTTCTCCATCGATAATCTCGTACGCTCGTCAGAACGGCTGGAACAGGAGCACCTCCAAGTGAACTTAACCAATGATAATCCAGTTTTATATCGGGAAACAAGAAGAGGAGCAAGGCCTTGGGTTCGAATTCCATAACTGTGAACTTCTTCAATTCGATAATCTCTAAAACATCTTTAGGGATTAAGAGAAAAGGAGCACGGTATCGGCCCGAGAACCAACAAGAAGAACTTCGCCTTAGATAATCTCTTAGCCTCGTAGAGAAGCGAAGCTTCAGCTTGAGCAAGTGTAGACAGATATGAATAATAAAAGGATGAAAATGAGAAAAGAAAATACGAAAAGAGAAATACCGATGAAGGAGAAAGACTAAAGAAGAGGAAGACGAAGACTCTAAGCCTATTTCCCAAATATTTTCCTTCCCTTCTAAGTGAGAGCCAAATTAAAACCCTTCAAAGTCCCTTTGATTCCAAATCGACGATCTTTCAGTTAGGTGAAATGATTAAAAGCGCCTCAATCACAGGTAAATTGATTTAATATTGCTTGTGTTGACTTGAGTTATATAAATATAAAAATCCTTAGTTAAAAATAAATGAGCGCTAGAGTGAACCTAGTGAGAGTTGTCGAAATGGATCATACTTTGAACTTAGGACTTTAGTTTGATGACGTGAGTTGATGGCATAATATCTTTCAAGAGTCTTGTAAATTTTTTGGCGTGACGTTCATCGAAGCAAAATAATCTTACCCCATACTATTAATACATATATATAAGGAAATAAAAAATATAACAATAATAATAAATAAATAAAATATATAATATAGTTTTCTTATTTTTTTCATTGCACATTTTGATATGCAATCTGATTTTGCATCTATTCTGAATTGATAAAATGCGATTATTTGTTCTTCCTCATATCCTCACGCAACATTTTGAATACATGATTAGGGGACCATGTATCTAGGATAAATTGTCAATACTGCGTGTTACTGATTTGGTACTTGAATTGATCATCTATGATTACATGTTAAATCAATTTCGGTGCATTATTTGTGTAATGCCCGTAACTTCAATACCGGATTAGGATGTAATTAATTTTGTACAAGTTTCAAATTAATGAATCTAATGTTCGACCGGACCGAAAATCGGGTGAGGAATTCGGTCCAAATAATATTTGACCTAAATATTTTTGACCCAATTTAATAGAATTCAATAAATAACATTTCCTAAATTATGTTAGAGTCCAGTACAAATAGCTAAGAAATAAATGAAGGGCCCAATTGACGAAATGAGTGCAAAACACTTTTAGGCCTAAACTTTGGTCCAAAAGAGAGAACAAGAGATATTTTCCTTATTTGAGGAGAAGACATGCATGGCTTCCATTCCCCTATGCTAACCTATGTAAACACAATCATTAGCAATCCCAAAAGAAAAAAAAAATTGTGGAAGTTTACTTAGGGCCAAGGCAATCACGTGGGTTATACATCACCCATTATAATTTCACATAAAACCCATACTTCCACAACCACCTTAAAATAACGAAAGGATTCATTAGCCACATAGAAAAAAAGAAAAAACAGAGTGAGAGCAAATGAGAAGAAAAGTAAAAGAAAGAAGGGTCGAAGGAGAAGAAACGAACGAGACGAGTAGGAACTCGGGATTTCGACAACCTTACCACCCCCAAACCATTCAAACTTAGCTAAGGAAGTGAGGTAGGTGTATTCTTCACCTACAACACATAAAATGTTGTTGAAAATTTCGAAAACCGGGTGATGGATCATCCAAGTTCGAAAATGGTTAATTTTGATCATGTGGTAGTGCCTTTTGGTTGTTACGTGATGTTATATGATATGTTTGAAACCCAAAATATGGGTTTCTATGTGGATATATATGCTTACATTTAGGGTAAATTTCTTATAGTTCGAAGTGTTAGGTTTTGAGTTAGATCTTCAACTGTGATGGAGTTTATGCGTGTAAAACCAGGAAGTCCGGACCTTAGTTCACGGGTTGGTGTAGTTCATGAATTCGAGAGAACGATTTTGGGTCGCCAAACGTTCTCGCGGGCTTGGGGTTCACGTTCGAGTGCAATTTCGGGTAGCTTATACACTTTCACGTAGTTTGGTTCAATTTCGGGTACCTTAGGTTCTAGTATGTGACTTTGTTTAACTCTCCACTATCTAAATCGGGTAGAGTGGAAACATTTGGCGAACTTATATTGTATAGCTTGGAATTTCGAGTAAGTCCAGAAATTCGTCGGACCAAGGTTAGTTTAAGTGTAGACGTTATTAATTTCCGGTAGTTCAATTTCGGGCAACTCACAATTGAAACTCGGGTAAGTCATCTTTGAGTTCTAGGCCAATTTCGCCGTGCCTCAATTTATTCTAAGTGTTTGGTCAAACTTCGAGTAGCTTAGTTCAATTTCCGACACAATATATTAAATTAGTGGGCATAGTTTATTCATCTCGAAATTTAGGCATAAGATATATTAATTATTAGGTATAGATATTGTTAGTGGCAAGATATCGAATATAGGTATTGGGAAACATTGATGGGAATTGGACCTTGACAAATTCCAAGTAAATTCGGATAGTATACTAATATTTTATGTGTTATTGAATTCCTTAGCATGAAATTTCGGATGTAGTGGGGGGGGGGATAAATTCTAAAGTGGAAGTAGTATTTTAAGTATTTTATTTGGATATGCAAGGTGTGGGGACGACTTAGTGTTTCGAGTCTAGTTCAGATTTCAAGGTAAATTAGTGGAATATTTTCTATTGGACAATAGAACTTTAGAGTACCAATGTTCGGGTACAACTTCTAAATTTTCGGACAAGGTTGGTTTTAGGAGAAACTCGGCGAGTTTCAATATGATGACATTTTAATCATTTAATTCGTGGATGGGAAATTCGGGAGATGAGAACTTCGCCGAGCTTGATATGAAAATTGGGAACTGATCTGTTATTTCAAAGTTCGGGCTTAGACTATTTTCGTCGTGCCTTATGACTTTCGGACACGATCTAATTTCGGGAGTTGGGTAATTATTTTCAAGCAAATAAATAAGCTTATGGGTATATAAGTTTATTTGCGGGCTGGGTTAGATTTATGCGGCAGAATTGTTTTTAGGAAAATTACGGAAATATCTCTTAGAGAATTTTGAGGAATTAATGTTAGCAAACTACAATGTGAGAGGAAATATTTTCGATGAAAATACTTATTCATTTATGAAATGTTGGATCCTATTTGCACTACATAGCATGTGCACGACATGTCGATGTGAGAGAGGTTGCCTGTGTTGACATGGTGACACCTTAAGGTGTCGGCGCAAGGCGCTTGTGGGTAGATGTGACCGATTTTCGTTGTCGACTCGGAGTCGAGTTGAGGTTTGTACTAGTGCACCTGACGGTTGGTGCCGTCAAGACGGGTGGTTGGTGCCGCCCGGCTTTATGGGACAGGTTGGTGTCGGTAAGATCAGTGGTTGGTGCCGCTGAAGACGGTTGGTGCCGTCGAGATGAGTGGTTGGTGCCGCTCGGACTCTACGGTTGGTGCCGTATGTTCAATTATGAGGTGCATAGTCCGACCTAGGGCCTTGATATTGAGATAGAGTAGATTGTGGGAACGAGCGTGCATTGCATCTTATCATGTGGTGAGGTGTCGGGATCGGGATTGAGTGCACGCTGCATTTGCATGAATTCACCTACTGAGCAAATTGCGACTAAGACGGGCTGGCGGCGGTGACTCCACGGGCTTTTGAGGGCGGGACGGTACATGGATGCGACCTGTGGAGCGACTTTATGATTTTGAATATTTTGTAATTTTGGGGCTACGGCCCATGTATAGTGATGATGATGTAGACGAAATTAGTTGTAATATATTTTATTTCCGAAAAGTTTTTGTAAAATGGGCTTTCTATGGCTTTCGTTGCGGAAATCCGCCAAATATCTTGATTAGAAAAGTAGGGTCGTTATAATTTGAGGGGGAGCATTTACAAAATTTGTGTCTTGAGCTCCAAATATTTTTGATTATCTTTCTCTAAGTGTTGCAGAAAATTCAGTTCTGATCTTTGTATAACGCAATTCAATGAGGAGGACTTCACGAATTTTCTCGATTTGGAGCGCACGACATTGGTTAAATTTTGGTTGGTTGATCAATAACGTGTTTTACGACTTTGAATTTAATCGATTTTCTTAAAACCTTTTCAGGGGCGCCTGATTAGAAAAATTACTTCCAAATTAACTCTAATATTCTCGACATTTTTGCTCTAAGTATTGCAGATTTTCAAAATTCGATATGGAGCCAGATGTCACCATTCATAATTACAGGGAGTTAATTGCATTTATTTTCATATATCGGGGGGCAATTATATATATTTTTAATTGAACTAAGGGTCAATCTGAATTTTTTTTTAATTGAACTAAGGGTCAATCTGAAAACTTAGGATAACCTACATTTGAGATTGTGGATAAAGTTACTTTCTGCAGTCGAAATCCGTAATTACACGCATAAAACCCCAATCGCAAAATCACTTCGTCGATAAAGTTTATCTCGCGAAAAACCCAACAGTAAAGACGAATTTCAAAATCCACCAAATCGTTTAATTCTCAACTTATTTTCGTCTTTCTAAGGTAGAATCGACGCTTATTAGGTGTTTGTGTGTGATTAAACCTCGTTCTCATCTACATTGTATAGTCTTTCGCTTGATTCTGTGAGTAGATTTTCGATTGTTCGAACTGTGAAAAACCCACATGCTAGTTCGATGAGTATATTGTTTCGATTATCTGTGTTTTTAGAGCTCGATTGAAAGTTCGACTAAAATTGGGTTTTAAACGTTTAAAGGCGTCGAAGAACGTTCTCGATCGCAAACAGTTTCAATCGAATTTCAATTTGATTGAGTTACTGGTTGCATCGTAAAAGATATTCTATCGCTAAACTTTTTAGTTAGTCAATAAAATAAATAACGTAGATCGCAAATACTTACAATCGAGAAACCTAATTTTGATGTTATGCGAGCGAAAGATTACTGAGTGGAATAAGGTAAGATGTAATTAAGTTTCGAGCGCAAAACTTACCGTCGAAAAAAGTACTTTTGATTTCAATTTCGTTCCCGGTCGTAAAATTTTAGCGGCGATATAACTAATTTTTCGACGTTAAAATTTCTCGATCGTAAAAAAAAATGTAGCGTTAATTTTGTTCGATCGAAAATTTTCTCGACAGTTGACTTAGGTTCTCGTTGACAGCTTTCTCGATCGACAAACTTCGCAGCGAAAATCGACTTTCAAATCAAAATACTTTCTCGCTCGACAACTTTCACGACGAAAAATATTATTCACGCGCGAAAAATTTCTCGATCGTAAATTTACACAGAAATCAATTTTCTCGATCGTAAATTTACACGGAAATTTTTCTCGATCGTAGAATTTCTCGGCTACAGTTCCACGCCTTAAGTCTTTTCCACTGTAGCGGACCTTAGCGTATAAAATTTTTTCGATCGCAAATTAGAACGGATACTTGAATTGAAAATTCGCACAAAGGCAATTAAATTGAGGACTTCAATTCTCGAGCGATAAAAAGAACGGAGTGAACAGTGCTTGATTTTACGATTCAAGACTTAGAATAATTTTCGAACGGAACTTTATAGACTTTATCTTCAACTTTCGAAAATTCCATTACTAAATACCAATTAATTAGTTCACTTCCGTATACCTATGTGCCGAATTACATATTCATCAATCATGCTATGAAATGATAGACTATTATGGTTGATGAAATTAAATTTCGACTCAATTTAATTTTTGAACTAATGTTTTGGTTTTCTAAATTGTCTTTCAGATGGATCACTACCCCACTTTTTTGGAGTAAGTTCCGTGTATATATATAAAGAATGGGTGAATGTACAGATGAGTGAGAGTGTAATCCCTCACATGCAAACCAGTACCATACTACTGGAGTAAACCAACAAATGACACATCAAATGAAAGAAAGACCAAGCTAATCTACCAAGCTACACGCCAAAGACGTCGTATAGCTGCCTTCTAAATGCCGTCTGCTATGGGTGAACCAGCCCTCCCAGCACTGGCTTTAACCGATTTGCCAACACCTTCGAGATGATCTTGTAAAGGACATTACAACCCGAAATGGGGCGAAAGTCTGTGGAACACCGTGGAGACGTACACTTAGGAATGAGCGTAATAAGCGTACTATTAAGCCCCTTTAGTAGGCGGCCCGTAGCAAAGAAGTCCTGCGTGGCCCGCGTCACATCAGGGCCCACAGTTCCCCAAGCCGCTTTGAAGAAAGCAGCTGTATATCCATCTGGCCCTGGCGCCTTTTCATTCCCCATAGAGAATAGCGCGAGCTTAACCTCCATATCATCGACTGGGCGAACCATATCAAGAGACGCAGCTGGGGAAAGTGTACGCGTAACGGCCTCCTGAACCTCAGCCTGTTCCACCTGAGTTGATCTCGCAGACTGGCCAAGTAAGCCCTAATAAAATCCAAGCAACTCCCCTTCCACTGCCTCTGGAGTATGTAGGATGTCGCCAGTCGAGCTTTCCAGCGCAATGATACGATTGGTAGCCCGCCGAACCGCTACCTTCCTGAAGAAAAACGACGAGCACTGATCGCCATCCTTGAGCCAAGCAAGCTTCGCCCTTTACGATAAGAACCTGTACCTCATGGTTCAGGACACCAACTTTCAACTCGACCTAACTACCTATAGGTGTCCGGACGAGATAATTGTGTCCATACTACAAGGCCATCTCCTCTGGCACGTTCTCACGGCGACGGCATCCGTGTCGATGGTCTATCTTCAGCAATTTTGAGGAAGAATATAGAGTCTCGTAGTTGATGGCACCTACCGATTCACCACGACTCGGGACGAGACACATCAGCTTCATCAAGGATGATTTTGGGCTTGTCCTAGACCTACCATTCAGCCTCAACTATGACCCTCTACCTTCGGATACAGAGATTGTGCGTGACTTTCTCCAAATGGGATACCGTCCACCGCTCATCAAGCTCGCAACAAGTCCAAAGCAACGTCATTCCGCATCCATGGAAGACACTGTTTGGAATTATCAACAAGTGTCTGTCGCCAAAGCACGCCGGTTTCGACAAAGGCAACGGCAACATTCTCCGCATTTTCCACGGCATAGCGTTCTCGCGGAATTACAATTTCGCTCAACTGATCTGGAATCATCTAGCAGAACTGAGACAGAAAGAGAACAAGAGATCGAAGATGTCGTATGTCCGGTGGTTGTCAGGACCCGCTGTCCCAATCGCCTAATTCTAACGTATCCTATGTGCCTACCGTTGCTTTAACTTAAAAGAGTTGCGGAAACGCGTATTAAATTTTTCCATTTTTTTAATGGAAGTAGTTTCTATACATGACAAAAGAATTACATGACTTCCTAACTTCATATGAATCCTAATTACACGAGATGTGTATACATGCATATCAAAAGAATCCCTATGCGCCCGGCCTCACAGGTCGTCATCCATGCACACACTCCCATCCCAAAAGCTGCTGGAAGCGCCAAAAGATTTCCTTGCCATTTAAGCGATCACGTACCGTGGTCGCTCGCACCTACAACACATAACGTAAGGGATGAGCGATATGCTCAGTAAGTAGAAATCATGCATGACGTGCACGTGATCAAACCCCACAAAGGCAATCCACGCCGATGCATCTTATGTCTTATGAATCAACTTAATCTCATATCTTTTATCTTAGGGCCCTTGGCAGGCTTTTACCCAGGCGTACACCGTAAAGAGCTCTATCCAACCACGGGCATCAGCCCAAAGTATGAGGGCATCAACCCAACCATACTAAAGCATGAGGGCATCAACCCAACCACGCTAATCAGGGATATAAGGGCATCAACCCAACCATGAGGGCATCAACCCAACCATGGTAATCCCCCGACGCATCAACGTCGTTCGTATACTGGCGACGCATCAACGTCGCCGACGGCGCATCAACGCCGTCTCGGTGCCCCGGAAGCCGCCACCTAACTTACTAGTAATATCCTCATTGCCCACTTCGGCATTCGCTTTTCGCTATTTGCGACATATATGTGCACACTCATCATCTCATTTCCCCAACGTGTCGTGCATGCTCGTGCATATGCAATTGCATCATCGTCATAATACTTACCAAAAGCATGAAACCATATCATACAAGCTCACATAAGCACGTAAACACAGCATCACATAATCACATAAATTAGGCACATACACATATGTTATGTGTCGTAGTTGGATTTCCACTTACCTGGCGTCCGTGGACTAACTGCTACCTGCCCTGGCGAATTTCCTAAGTCCCGACCTTAGGCACCAAAACACTCGTATCAGTAAGCTATTAATTAATTAGGCTAGCTAAGTACTCGAATTATTTTAAGTCATGAACCTAATTTTCGACTTTAAACTATTTGCTAGCCGGTCTAGTGAAATTTCTAAAATTTCGTCCTTTAAACCTGCCAAGGCTATAAAGTCAGTCCATAAATTATATCAGTTGACTACCTAAATTTTCGTACCAAAATTCTATCGATTGCAACGTCTACCTATACCGAAAATTGGTCCTACGGACACAGATAGGCAAATTATGATCGGGCGTTGAAAGAGCCTATGCTCATTGGAATCGGAGTATTTTTCTTATTGAATGGTGCGAAAATATTTTTCCTAAAAAGGCGATAGTTTTTTTTTTTTTTTTTTTATAACTTAAATCGTTTTAATCTAAGGGGTTCAATTCGTGAAGTTGATTTGCGAAGTGTTTGAGTTCGCAAACCATTGGATTCGTAAAACTCGATTCGCCATCCTCATAGGACCCGCAAAGTGCATGAGGCTCAGTTCGCAAAACGGGTTCGCAAAGTGCATGAGAATTCGCAGAATGCCGAGTTCGCAAACCCTCGGTCGGCCCGCAAAGTGGGTGGGTTCGCAATGTGGGTTCGCGACCTATGTGGACTCGCAAACTTCTAAGGATTCGCAAAGCTAGGGTTCGCAAAGATGGACCCGCCAACCTTGGGCCCGCAAACTGCGTGAGGATTCGCAAAGCGCCGAGTTCGCGGTGCTTATAGCATTCGCAAAATCCTTGCTTTGCGAAGTAGGGTTTGCGGCTTCGTGGACCCGCAAAGTTTTGGATTCGCCAACCGCTTCGTTGCATGGAGCTCGCAAAGTAGGTTTGCGGCTTGTGTGGACCCGCAAAACCTTGGACCCGCGAAATGAATTGGGCCCGTGAACCTCCATTCGCAAACCTCATGGGGTTCGCAAAGTAGGGAGGCCGCAAAAGGAGCACGGCCCGCGACATGGTTTGGGTCGGCAAAGTGGGTTCGCAAACTTCTCAACCCACGAAGTGACTTGAACTCGCAAAGCTCGAGTTCGCAAAGTGGGTTCTATTCGTAAGATGGGGCCGCGAAGTGCATGAACCCGCAAAACGGAGTCGCAAAGTTCCTAACCGCTTGGGGTTCGCAAACCATCAACCCGCAAAGCTTCCGCTTGCATGGATTCGCAAACTTGGTGGGACTCGCAAATTTTAGCAGGACTCGCAAAGTAGCTTCGAAATTCTCCAGCCCGCAATCCTCTATGGATTCGCAAAGTGTGCTTGGCCTCGCGAAACTGCCGAGTTCGCAAAACGAGCGCGGCTCGTGAACGTCTCGAAGCCGCGAAGTGGGGTTTGCATGGGTTCGCAAACATCCCGCTACCTCCTCAATTCGCAAAATACTCCACTAACACTTCTCAGTTCGCAAAGTACTACTTTAAAAGATTAAAAGTCATTTTCTCCAAGAACATTATGAAGGCCGATTGGAACTGCAGGAACCCTAAAATCGAGCTAAACAATAACGCCAACCTTATCTTTTATTTTCGTGCTTAAATTCCCTAAAACATGTTGTTATAGGACTAAAAACGCAAGGATTAAGGTTAGGGCATCTCTCAGTTCTTAAATTCGTGCCTTAGGCTCAAAACCTTACCGAAACCCCGTCATTTAAAGTCGCACAGCTCTAATCTTTAAGAAAACGTAAATGCTATGGTTTAAAGAACATACCTAGTCCCAATTTGTTAGCTTGGTATCTCGGCTCCTCCTTCTTTCTTTCTTGTCCCAACTCTCGTTACTTTCTTACACTGGGTTTGTGGACTTCAAATGGATTTTAGACTACATTTAATTCATTTAAGGGATGGGGATGGGACTCAATTTACGAAAATATCCCTTATTTTAAGGAAATTTGTCCCTAAGCCATTAAATATTTTGGGCTCAACTCTCAATTTAGCCCATTAGTGATCCTAGCAACTTTTGGGCCTAATTTTAATTTTAGCCCAAACCTTGTTCATGGCTCAAATTTCTTTAGCCTATCTTTCAAAAATTCCTAACTAGATTAAGGGTCAGTTGGTACAATTTAACTGTACCAAATTTCATAAGATCACCTAAGCACGTAATTTTCCACACAAGTTTCAAGTAAGTCACATAAGCATGAAGGTAACACACGAAAAGCACATAATTGCATTCCACGTTTTTATGCAAATTTATTGGCCCTAATGTGCTTACGAGGACTCGGGTGCTACAGTGGTTCAACGTCATCATCAGACAACTCATGGAGATGCACGAGAACATCCCTCGTCTACCTCCTGGAGGGAACTACCAACACCCGAGACTCATGTTCTTTCACAACCCTAGGCTCACGGATCTTGATCAACAGTCGATGCCGATCCCGTTCGAGCTGCTTCGTCTCGTCGACCCCTCGGGAGACGTTGAGCAAATGGTTTTATAGGCTATACTACCGAGAGAATCATCTCGTAGAGCAAATGATTCGAGGGCCTCGACAGACTTCAATGTGAGCCCTCCTCAACAACAGCACCAACCTAGCCCTGAGGCCGAGTTGATAGATCAAGTTGCTCAGGAGCTTGACCATGAGCCTCCAACTCAAGAAGCTCAACTACCTGATCCAGATGCCATGCTGATCGATTCAGTGGCACTAGAGTTGGAACTCGAGGCTCCACAACAAGCACTCGGTGCTGACGTCGCCATCAACGTTGCCGTGTTCCAAGGGTCTATTGTGGAGATCCTTCAACAGGAAGCACAGCCCGAAGCCAAAACGGGGCACAGTCCACCACCACAGGCTACTATGCCTGAACTAGAGGTTGTGATCCCCACAATCCCTCCTCACGAGCCTCAACTGACAGCCCAAGCCAATGAGGACGCTGAAAGGGAACTGACTCCTCATACGGCTACCTCGTCCGAAGCCACGGACTGTGACGAGGAGGTTCAATTGACCAGACGAGTTCCACGACCTCAACTCCCTATCTCCGAGCCCGTCATCACAGCTGTCGCTTCTACATTAGACACGATACCTGTTATCACTCCAGGTGCTGAGGCTGAAGCCCAGAATCCACTCATTACCGACCCAGTCCAACCGGTGTCTGATACGCACGTTCAATCTGAACCTGCCCCAAAATCCATAGATGAGAATCTTCCAGATTCGAGTCAAGCATTGGATGGAAGTCTCGGACAGCCACAACCTCAAGTGACTACGACCCAGCCTAAGGAGCCGGTGTTAGCTCAAGGGTTGACAACAGGCGACATCAGTCGACCTGGTCCATCTACGGAGGCGTCTGTCCCGTTTGTGACTGAAGCACATTGTAATACCCGGGTCCCGTGCGTAAGTTGGCCAATAAATTTGCATGCATATTATGTGTCTATATGATTTTATTTCTAGTATTTATTTAATTTCGGGACTACATGATATCTAACATTATTTGGAAATTAGATATTGAGTTTGAGGAATTTTGAAATTAGGTTGTGTGGGTAAGATAATTTCGAAAGGTGATAATAAAGAAATTTAGGGTTTCTTTATGAAATATGTCGAGAGCTTCATGGAGGTTTATTTAGAATGTCGATATGTTGTTTGAGTTTTATGAATGGTGAAAGGAAATCTCGATAGAGATGTCGAAATAAATTATTGTTAGGATGTAAGATATTGAGGTTCGTTTGTGACGTGAGTTTTATGAAGTTGAGGGTTTAGAAATATATTGTTCGAGTTTTATAGAAATAATGAATGTCGAAGTTTTTGTGTGATGAGATCTCGAGACTTTGGTTAATGATAGAATGAAAATGACGTTGAACCATGGCTAATATTAGTTAAGTGAGTAGGTAAATGTCAAAATCTATTACAAACTAATGCACAAAATCTTAAAGGATAAATACAAAGAATTAAAAACCAAAGTTAAGAAACAAACATTACTTTATGATAAATGACAAACCTTGAGATAAGTATGTCTCGTATTGAATTTTTGCAAAACATGGAATGAGTTCAAAAGAACAAATCATCGAAAGAAAAAAAAATAAGTTTGGAGAGGGGAAGGAGAACTCAAACGGTGTTACCAACTTAGTTTGGAAAGGTATAAAATTTTATTATAAGTTTATGTTTTATTACGGTTAATCATGTTCTATGTAGTAGTAGATACAAAGGTTTCATGAGGTAAAATAATTATGAGGGTTTCTTTTATTATTTAAAAAAAAACGGTTGGGTCTGTTTAATTTTAGTTCTTGAGTTCTTGATAGTTAGGATTTTGATCGAAAGATGTTGAGAGTTTAGGTAGTAAATAATGTTTATGATTTGGGAATAGGGTTTGTTTAATGTCGAAGTGTTAGATGAGATAGAGCCGAGATTTAGATAAATGTCGTGATGGTTGTGTGATGTTGGTTCGAAAATTTTTATTAATGTCGAAGGAAATATCGAGTAAGATGTCGAGTGTTGGTGTAGTTGTGAATCTTGAATAAATGTCGAAATGTTAGTATAGGTAGGATGTTGAATTAAATGAAGATGTCGATATGTTATGATAAGTGGAATAGTATAGAAGATGTCGACATTTTTGAGAAGTGGAAATCTCGAGTTATGATATAACATGGGATCTTGAGTGAAATAAGATGTCGACATGTGTGTGTAGGATTGTTTCGAGATTTTTGTGTGGGAGTTTGAGACAAGATGTCGATAAGTGTCTTTAGAATTTTTAAATGTCGACATGTTATTGTTGTTTGAGGTGGGATCTTAAGTAAATGTCGACATGTTTTGAGAAGTTATAATCTCGCCGATGAGCCCTTAGCTCTACTGGTTGAGGGGGAGGTGCCTGGAGTCATGTTGGGGGAGGTCCTGGGTTCGAACCTCCACCCTGTGACATTTCTCCAGGCCTGCCCACATGGGCCCAGACATGTGCGATTGAACTGGTCGGCCCGTTTAGCAGGTAGTGGGTCGGCCCCGGGGTTTCACCATCGGCTTTCCCGGTTACCAAAAAAAAAAAAAAAAAAAAAAAAAAAAAAAAAGAAGTTATAATCTCGATGGATATATATATATATATATATATATATAAATATCGACATGGGTCATTTGAAGTTGATAAAGTCGAATGAGAATATCGAGTAGAATTTTTAAAATGTCGATATGTGGCTTTAGAATTTTTAAATGTCGAGATCTCTTCTATTTGAGACTTTTAAGTTTTAGAACTTTGTACTTATTCCTTAGTTAATGTATAAAACATCTAGAAGATAGAGACATTTACCTAATAATTTCTCTTCAATGCATATGTTACGTTAAGTTAAAAGATGTAAGGGTTTCTAGATGACAAAGACATTCACCTTAAGCATGTATTAGTTTTTTAATTACTTTAAGGATTATCAAGAATTTCAAAACCCTAATCACACGTAACTTTTCATATTATAATTAAAAAGTCTTGGATTATTTTAATATTATTTTGAGGGGTCATTTGGGGTTTGTCGAACTCTTTAATTTAAGTTAAATTTGGAATTTTAAGGTTTCGAAATTATAAGTCGAAAATAGGGTTTTCAAATTTAACTAATTTCATGAAATTGTAACTAAATTAATGAATTATAATTTTATATATTTTTATAAATAGGATTCGAAGGTTAGCGATTTAACCGTGCAATAAGCTAAGGATACCAGGTAAGTGGGAATTTCACCTACAACACATAAATTGATTGATATGTATATTGCTACGTGACTAATTGCTTCGATGAATATGTGGTATGTGAATTATCTGTTATATGTGATTGTTTGGAATATTTACTGTCGCATTATTTATGCAGCATGATCATATGCACGCACGAATCATATTGAGTATTTTGAGGAATGAGCGTGCATGGTATTACTCGAGTTGAAAGCGAATTATATGTAGTGTAGATGAATGAGAATATAGCTACTTCTACAAAGGCACCATGACGGGGGTAAAACCGTCGAATATATTTACCTAAATTATTTAGGTAATGGGAAGGCACATAGTATAACTATAGTGCCAGGAAAGTAATTTGATAGAGGGGCGACCTGGTGAATGATAGAACTGGAGATAAACCCTAGTTTTATCTTAGCCAGCGTGGGCCGACTATCGTATTTTATCCGTGTAGGATTTGAGCTCATGATTTGATGGTGCGCTTAGTAGGTAGCTATGGGCCCTAATGAAGTTGAAAAATAGATGAGTATAAAGTAAGGATAAGAGTATTAGAAAGCATTGGCGCGGATGCCTTTGCTATTTTGGCACGTGCATACATGCATATTTCTACTTACTGAGCTTTATAGCTCATCCCATATTTTTATGTGTTGTAGACGTAGCGAATCCGGTACGTAAATGTTTAGATGACGAGGCTGGTCCCTCTGGAACTTCCGGTGACTTTTGAGGGTGGTGTGTACATGGATGCGACCTGTGCGGCGGCCATTATGTTTAATTAAGTGTGTTTTTGTAAAATAGGTTTGTATAATATGTAAAGTTTGAACAATGTTTACATTGTAAAATAATTGTGTGTGGTGTGCTTTGTAAAATCGAAAAATTCTATCGATGTTTCATATGTAATATATTTATATTCTATTTAGTCACGTAAGTTAGCGTAAGAAAATAGTAGTAGAAGGCGGGGCGTCACACACATTCCACCAGTCCTCTCTGCGGCCATCAGATCTCTTGAAGACAAAATAATGGAGAGAGTGGTGGCAGCCATCGAGACGTCCCGTCGCGACACTGAGAAAGCACCCGTTTCAAAGGGCACTTCAGCACAAGCTAACCTCCCAACCCCACAACCCTCACCCACCAACCCTCTCATAAACTCATCCATCCTCATCAACCCAACCCATACACCATACCCATCACCGAAGTCCACGATATCCTACTCGCCTGCCTCATAGGCCTTCCCACTCGGATGCCCCGAGAAGAATCCTTATACAGGCATCTCGTGGATCATCCTGAGCCACCTACTCAATCCTGCCGAGGCCAAAGTTCCAGCACACGACGTCGACATGATGATCCCAACGATCAAGATCATCATGAGGGGGAAAGAGGCCTAGGACATCTTCGAGTGGCCAAGGAGAAGGTCAGGAACAAGGTTCGGGCGCGAAGGAGACAAGCGCTGGAGCCGGTGAAACCCAACCCACTACCCAAACAACCACCACCACGCACCGCACCAGCCATACTCTAACCCAAATCGAACCTCCAACCTTTCACCTAAGGGCGCCTCCACCCACACCACCGACTTTCACAAGCCCCTTGCTTCCGGAAGAAGAAGCAAGTGCCGCCATGCTCGTAGTCTTGGCGCAGACTCAAGCAACTCAAAGCTCGATCGCTCCAGATCAATCGGGACCATCAGAAAGTGGAGTCAACCCACACGAGTACCTCGACAAGTACATTTTAGAAGAATAATGAATGGCCCACACCATGCCCGAGAATATTCGAGACAGAGACTCAAGGAAGTTCGACAATTTTTACAGCAAGCTTCGGTTGACCTACTCCTGATAGAAGACGAAAAACTTCAGGAAGGTGAATATCATGAACAAATTCCCTCTAGGCTTCCCGAGATGATTGCTCAACGAGCGAATCTCCTACGAGACTAATGCCAGGGTCCGTTCGGATCGACACGCAGTGGGAAAACATAAGAATTGAAATTCCCTTCCTTGAAGAAGTTCGTGAACACATATGGAGGTCACCGAATAAAGTTAAGCAGTTGAACGAGTTCGAGCTCAGAGGCATCTCTCACTGGGATCAGCAGAAGAGGATGACGTATCTTTGGATGCCAACCCATCTTGGACCAGATGTGAGGCTGGGGATTCCAAAAGGACAATTAAATAGTCATTTCAAGAGCCTATCCCCAATCTGTCAGCTGCTAAGTGTCTACTGTGCAAAAGGCAACCTTCCAACTCCATACTATGTCAACGGGTAGACAGAACTCAAGAAGAGCTAAGCGAGAGTGACCTACCGTACCTCCTTACCGAGGAGGTGTACCATCTCTACCAGCTATACGTAGAGAAGTACAAGGGTCCTCAAGGCTTCATCAAGAAGAAAGGGCTCGAGGGACTCTACAGGTTCATGGTGCGCCAAGTCAAATATTTTGCCGCACACGACCTTCAAATGGCTCTGGAGAGCAATATGAAGAAGGTTAACATGACCACTCCGTTCAACAATGGACCTGGGGTCGAATGGCTTCCCAACAAACATGTGCATATCAGCTCAGTCTTAGGAATCAACTACCACAATCCGATTGCCGAGAAGACTATGTTGATGCTAAAGACTGAGCTTCATAAATTCTGTGATGGGACGCTCAAGGTCATCAGGAAGAACATAGAGAAAAGATTGGAAGAGATCAACAGAGAGACCATGCTGAAGCTTCACAGGTTCGTGAGAGAACAACCACTTCTGATGGAACTACTTGAGGACATCGAGGAGCGACTGGAGCTGAGGAACAGCATACGAAACTACGAGCACGCGCTGGGCTTGCGCAGGTCGTACTTTGCCCAAGGATTACACATAGCGGAAGGGCAATCAAGCACAAAGGGGGAGAAGTAAAATATCTGTTTTAGTTGTCCTTTGATTTTATTAGTTGTCCTTGTGATTAGAGGCTTTATTTGTATTTGTCCTTAGATTAGGACATATTTGTTATTTATACCAAGTATGGTTGGTATAAATACATTTGTACACATTGAGCTTAATAGAGAATTTTAGTCAATTGATCCGAAAGGCTTGCAAATGAAATTCTAGAGAGAGAAAGTCATAAATCATTCTCTCACTAAGCGATATCTCTCTCAAAGTTCTCCACTAAACGTTTTTCGATCGAAATCTATTTCTTAAAAATTCTAATCGATTGCCTTAGATTTCAAGTCTAGGATCCTGGAGTTGATAATTGAGGACCTAACAGGCTGTTTCCACCTTGTCCACGGGTAAGCTCCCAAATCCATCTGGTCTAGTGCCCTCTTGTATATGATGTTGACAGAACTTCCATTGTAGATAAAAACTCTCCCGACATCATGACTGGCGACTTCGCCCCGAATGACTAGGACGTCCTCATGAGAATTGTCACCTCCGTGAAAGTCATAGGGGGCGAAGCTGATTATGGGTCTCGACCGTTTACTCCCTATTTTAATTTCAACGTTTTCTAATCGGCAAACTTCGGCTTTTCTTGCCCGATTAGAATCTCCTCCCGTAGATCCCCCCGAGATTTATGTTGATTTGTCGTGGTATTCTCGGGATATCTTCGTGATCCTGATTATCTGTTGCCTTGGTTTCCACGTGTATCATTTTCGCCCGGCCTCGGGCCTCTTTTTCATATCTTTCTGGCGTTCTTATTCCATCCCTCTCGTTAAGAGGTTGGCAGTCTAGTCGGGTGTTAAAGCGATTCCCCGCCCAGGATATCGGGGTCTGGTCCCAAAACCACCTTCTCTTCCTGTCAACTTGGCTCGCGCCTCAGGATTAGACGCGATCAGTTTTTCTAACTCCCAATTTAGTTGGAAGCACTCCTCGGTGGTATGTCCGTACTTGTGGTGGTAATTACAGTAAGTGTCGGATACTGGCTTCTCGGGTTACCATCGATGTAAGGGGGTCGGCGAAGGAAATCATTCTCCTCGCAGATCTCTAATGCTCTGACCTTGTTCACTCGCAATCGCGGATAGTTTGCTCGGGGCATAATAGAGATCGGAACGGGGTGATCATCTCTTAGAGGAAATGGCCCACGGTCCTGATTTTGTGGTGGGATTTTCCTTCGGTCCCGTGGAGGACTTTTGCGGTTCCTATCCTCGGGCTCCCGAGCATGGGACTCTTCCACTCGGACGTACTTCTCTACCCGTGCCACCAATTCCTCTACCATAGTCAGGTATTTCTTTACTAGCGATGTGAACTAGTCTCCATCTCTTCGTCCATGGTGCAATGCCCCGATGAGTAGTTCGGGCAGTGTTGGGCGCTTCCATCTTTACTTGGTTGAAGCGCCGAAGGTAATCCTGCAAACCTCCCTTTCGGCTTGTCTTATGTTCAGCAACTTCACAGCAGATGAGGGCGTCTTCGACTGCCCGAGAAGTACGAAATGGTTGGTGAGGTCTTGAGAATTCTTGATTTCTCCTAGAGGTAACAAAGTGAACCACTACTGAGTTCACTTCCTTAAAGTGGTTACGAACAGTCGGCACTTGACTTCATCAGTTAGTTGGTATAGCGTTGTGTTCCCTTCAAATCCGACCAAATGGTCCTCGAGAGATCCAGCTCCGTCGTACTTGCCCATTTCAAAAGAGTGGAAGTGTTCGGGCAATGGGGCCGCGAGTACCTCCTGAGAGAAAGGCGATGCTCGGGGGACGAGGGGTGCTTTTGGCGGGTTCACAAAGTTCTGGAGTTTGCGGATCTCCTCCTTCATGCTTTCGAGTTCGGCTGTTTGTTGTTTGGCGCGTCTTCTCTTGTTGACGCGTGCTCTCCTAAGTTCTGATGCCAACGTAAGGTTTTCGTCGTCGCTTTCCCTTGTTCCTGATTCATCGTCGCTTTCTCCATTCGGTCCGTGCTGCTTATCTTTCCGATTTCTTTTGGCCATTAGCACTCCCACATCCGTCCCAATCCTTCTGATCTCTTGCATGGCCAGTGTATTCAGCCCGAGGAGGTCGGCTAGATTTGGCTCATCACCATTGGGCGGCACATGATCATTTTCAACAACAACCATGTTAAATTTATAATTGAGAGAAGCTGGACTTCACACAGATGATGCCAAATTGATGCCGTCCAAAAATGACCTACCGTGCGAATTAGCCGACGAGCTTCTTCCCGCCTTTATTTCGCCGCAAAATCTCGTCTAAGAACTGGAAAGAGGGTTAGGGTGGGGGTCATTTGCCCTCTTGCGTAGGTCAATATGGTACTTTCCATGTTCCAGATGTTAAATAACATAAAAAGAGGTGTAAAAAACTGGTGTAGAAGTGATGAAAAGTGCTTAAGTGTGTAGTAAAAATGGCAGAGTAACGGTATGAATCGATGCTACCTTAGGAGTGTCTTGTGATATTTATAATCTACCTAACTCAGACGGTTTCGATGGTTTCTGCCCACGTTCAGTGTTTTTCGAACTTGGGTTCACCGCTGCTTTCCCATCTTCCCACGATCCCACGTCCCTCTGGCTCGTTCAATCCCTCGGGGGTTTCCTCCCCATGTTCTGCCAGTGGCAATGCGATGGTATCGTGGAAGTTCCGCGCTGTGAATCCGTGCCCTCAGGGAATGCATCTGTTCTAAGTGTCGGGCTATGCTGCCGAGCAGTGGCGCTCCCATTCTCTAGGGAGAATCTTTATGGGGTTCCTCGGGCATGTGTCTCCTCGGGGCAGACGAGGGTACTCCAAGCGCTGTCCTAGGCACTATGTGTAACAACCCTACTTTTCTTAACTAGGATTAATGGCGGATTTCCGCAACGTAAGCCGCGGAAGGCCCGTCTAATTAAAACTTTTTCCTAAAATAATATACATTACGACAAAATGTCGTCCACATAGTCAGTCTATACAAAGGCCGTAGTCCCAACATAACAAACTAGCAAAAACCTAACGCTGCTCCACAGGTCGCATCCATGTACCGCCCCGCCCTCAAAAGTCCGTGGAGCACCGCCACCAGCTGCCTCAGCCTTGACGCATAGCAGCGTCAGACCCAGTACCTACATCACGTAAACACTGAGCAATTTTGCCCAGTAGGTGAATAAAATGCATGTATGCAAGTGTGCGCTCAATCCCAATCCCAATCCCAATATTTCACATGCCATGCACACTCTTTCTTTTCCCACTCCTATCTCACATCACAATATGGGGCCCATGGTTAGGCTCACGCGCGCAATAAATATCATGGGTGGTCACGTGACTCCACCCGTAATCAGCGGTAAGCTACGCCGGTAGTGCACTGATCGATCACGTCAATGGCCACCTACCAAGTCGTCTCTTCCACAATAAATCATGGGCGATAAAGCCCGTATCCATATATATATATATATAATTATCTGGCATTTTGCACCTCGAACCGACCACATCCGAGTAAACAGATCGATCACGTCTGTCTCGGCCAGGTAATCTGTGAGCCTAACAAGTCGTCACAATAATCTCAACCTACCCCACTTAACAATACCTAGAATCATTACCGTCTCAACACGGTGGAAAACCATCTCTCGCCCTCACGTGATACGCTCGTGCCATGCATATATATGATGGTACATAAAAATGTGGTTTCGCCAATGAGGTGTTGGTCTGGTGGTACGGCAGCCAACACTGAGGTGCTTGGGGTTAATGAGGGAGAGGTCGTGGGTTCGAACCCTCCCATCAACATTTCCTCAAGTCTGTCCCACATGGGCCCACACATGTGCGTTTGAACCGGTCGGCCTGTTTAGCAGGTAGTGGGTCGGCCCTCGGGGTTTACCTGGCCCGCCAGGGTTCCCCGGGTCTCCAAAAAAAAAAAAAAAAAAAAAAAAAAAAAAAAAAAAAAAATGTGGTTTCACATAAAACATACATAAATCATGTAAATCACGTAAGTCACAGAAATCATCGAATCACATAAAGCACATAAATCACATATGTGTTTACGCATTGTAGATAAATGATCCACCTACCTCTCCCCCTGCTAAAATCAGTCAAGAGATCTGGTGGAATCTGTAACTGTCGAACCTCTAAATAAATAAATATTATTAGTATATATGCTAGTTCTTGAAAACCCTAAAATTTATGAAAACCTAAAATAATGAAATCCCTAAAAATAAATAAACCCTACAATTTGAATTTTAATTTAGACTGAGAAGTACCATTTCACAGATAGTTCTCGACATGGTTTCGGATATAACTCTTGATATATAATATAAGATAGATCTCGACATCATACATAGGAAAGTTCGACATTTAAATACTGTACAAGGATCTCGACATTAACATTAAATTGGATATCGAGTTTTAATTAAATATCACACAATCTCGATATGTTAAAGGTAGACCTCGAGTTTGTTTTATATCAAATGTCGAGATGTTGACGTCAACATTAATGATAGATTTCTAGTTATAACAATTGTAGGGATATAAATGTCGAGATGTTTTCAATATTAACATTGATATCGATAGTTCCTAAATATGTCTTGACATGAATGGATCTCGAATTGGTAACTCGACATGTTCTACAATAATTTCGATATCAATCAATACTTCAGAATCTCGAGGTCAATTTAAAAATAGATCTCGATATTTAAATAATAAAATCTCGATATAGTATATTATATAGATTTCGACATTGACATTATACCAAAAACAATTTCGACATCAATCTTATGCTTTAACCTGAAGTTTCAACGTAGGCTTCGAGATCTAACTAAACACTACACGAATTTCCATCATGGATCTCGATAAAATAAATCTCGATATCCATTAGATTTTTAACTTAAATAAACAAGAAGTCTCGAAATCATAACTTTAAGATTTAACAAAAATGTCGAGGTTTATAACTAGGATCACGAGATTTGTTCGACATTATAGACAACTATTTCGACATTTTACTATTTAGATTTCTAATTCAACATAACACTAGATTTCGACAGGGTCTTCAAGCTTAGTCTGGAGATCCTATTTGAAGCTGTCTACTTCTTCAAAACGAGTTCCTCACTCAATAGATCTCTATATTAGCACAATCTCGTACCAATCTAAATCCCACGTTAGTACGCTTCCTACCTAATTTCTGTTCTAAGACCGAAAAGTTCATGTACATCCAGAGTTATTCTATGTTCGAAAATTAATCATCTACCAAATAATAATTCTATTCTAAAACAGTCCTATACTTCGAGCACTAAGGTTACCATTGTTTCAAATGCCTAAACGAAATCACACGGGCACAACACATTTCACACAGTTAGGGTTTTCTAAATACAATGACCTTCGAAATTTTCTAGTGCTTATTACCTAGCCACAAGATCAACACCTGATTATCAAAACAATCCAAGTAACCAATTCTACGAAACTTTTGCATACCTTTCTTCAAGAACACGTTGCTAGGATTTGATAAGATCTCCACTAATTCTTCTTTTCTTTGTTCTTATTTCCTTTTGAGTGTTTTTCTTTTTCTACTTAATGAACATAATTGATATACACACATATTTTTACTTGGAATTTGTGTGATAAGACTAGGTATTGATCCTTATTATTCTTATGCCTTAAGTAACTAAGTAACATAACTCCTTTCTTCGAAAATTCGGGCATTAATACCCATTAACTAATTCGACTATGGCCCAAATCTAATTGGTTTTAACCTTATTATTTCGGTTAATTCCTATATTAAGTTCCAAAGAAAATAATTTAAAGTAAAATTGTCACAATTCTACATTTAATTTTCTTTATTAAACTTCCTAATTCACAAAATTATATAGTTATTTACAACAAAATCCCGTATTAAAATGTACGGGTATTACATTCTCTCCCCCTTAAAAGAATTTCTTCCCGAAATTCGCCGACGCGAATAACTCGGGTAACGATTCCTCCGATTCTCTTACCAATTTATCGATTATCTAAATTATCTATGTCTAGACTCGCCAACATATTTTCTATATTCTCTAGGCATACGTATTCCCATTCCTACCACGCTTCCGCTGCGCACTCTAGGCGATAAGAAGTTTTAGAAATAGGGGCAAACCCTGGAATCAGATCTATCCTAAATCGTATTTCTCAATTAAGGGGTAACTCCGGAAGATGATTGAGAATTACGTCAGCATACTAATTAACTATCGGTATGCTTTTCAGTTCTGGCTGAGGTAATTCTTCCGCCTTCACCGTAGTAGGAAAAGGCTCATAGCCTGATCTTAATAGTCGTTGAGCCTTCAAAACGGATATTCGTGGAACACTATTCTTACTCGCCTTACCCGAAAAATGAATACATCTTCTTCGGGCACGTGAGATTTTACGACCTCCTTGTTACAATCTATAATGGCTCTATATTTCAAAAGCCCATCCCAAAGATGACATCATAGTCATTCATTGGGATCACAATTAGGTCGACGCTCAATTTTCTATCCTCAATGTTCACGGAGTATTCTTTTAGCATTTGGTTAGTGCGTGTAGGATCTATGTACGGCAGAGAAACTATATAGTTGCACTTAAATAAGGTAGGGGAGATCCTACCCCTTCCTCTTGGCCGACACGAACGAATGTGTGGCCCCAGAGTCACTTAACACAGGAGTAGGCACGCTATAGATGGTTAACGTACGCGTCACTAAGGAGGGATCCGTTTCAGCCTCCTCGTTTGTTAATGTAAAACTCGCGCTGGCACGAGAGGAGGTCGGATCAGGGTTTGATTCGGAAATTGAGGCACATTCACGTGACACGTTCTAGCAAAATGCCCAACCTTTCCGCATCGAAAACACTGTGGAATCAGATCCGATCCTGTTCTATGACGTATGCCGTAATGGTGACGTCCGCACAGCTTACACTGCGGTACGATGTTTGGGGGGTCGGTTTGGAACGTTAACCGGTCCTTGGTTCGGCCTCGCTCGCCAGTTCTGTTGACCCTGCTGATCTCCGTGATAGTTTGGTGCCTTGCCAAAGGACTGGCATTTCTGGTTTCCTTCTCCTTGTTGTCTTTCTGCTTTCCGCTTTGCATCCTGTGCCATTGCAACCCTGCTCTCCACCTGCTCGGCTAGGATTGCTTGCTCAGCGATGCGTGCATAGGTCTTCCCCTCGGTGTCGTACATACTTACGTTTCGGAAGATCTCGGGTTTGAGACCTTCCAGAAAATGCTCGATCTTCAGCTCGTCGGTAGCTACTATATGTGGCGCAAACCTCGAGAGTTGCTCGAACTTGCGGAATCCGCTACAGACATTCCTCCTTGTTTGAGATTGATAAATTCGTTCAGCTTCCGCGTCCTATCCGGCGCCGTAAAATACTTTCCTCGGAATAGAATCTTAAACCTTTCCCAGGTCATCATAGTGGAATCCTCAAGCACCTGAATGGTATCCCACCAGTAGCCCGCATTCCCACGTAGCATGAATGTGGCACATGTCACCTTCTCAGTATCGGGCAGGTGGCTAACGCGAAACATACTTTCGATAGTTCTGAGCCAATCCTCCGCATCAGTAGGATCAGAAGCCTCCTCGAAGGCAGGGGGATTTAGTCTGCGGAACCTCTCCCCGGCCGCTTCTACACGTTCTACTCCCGGGGATGCACGACGTTCCGAGGAGTTCTGACGGTGAATGAGATCATTGATCTGATCCGACTGTCGTCGGATTAGATCGGTCAGCTGATGGACGGTAGAATTGTCATTAGGTGGGGATTCAGATCCCGCCCTACGACCAGGACTGCCTACCTCTCGACGTCCCTTCGGCATTTTTAACTAGTTCTACAGTCATTCATATAAAACACGTATATCAAATGACACGTAATCACATAATCAATCATTGAACTTACAGGCCAGGCTGGTTCTCCAGGCTTTTGAGCGGCAGTACATGGACAGTCTGCAGAATCTAAAGCCTACGCTCTGATACCACCTGTAACAACCCTACTTTTCCTAACTAGGATTAATGGCGGATTTTCGCAACGTAAGCCGCGGAAGGCCCGTCTAATTAAAACTTTTTCCTAAAATAATATACATTACGACAAAATGTCGTCCACATAGTCAGTCTATACAAAGGCCGTAGTCCCAACATAACAAACTAGCAAAAACCCTAACGCTGCTCCACAGGTCGCATCCATGTACCGCCCCGCCCTCAAAGGTCCGTGGAGCACCGCCACCAGCTGCCTCAGCCTTGACGCATAGCAGCGTCAGACCCAGTACCTACAACACGTAAACACTGAGCAATTTTGCCCAGTAGGTGAATAAAATGCATGTATGCAAGTGTGCGCTCAATCCCAATCCCAATATCTCACATGCCATGCACACTCTTTCTTTTCCCACATTCCTATCTCACATCACAATATGGGGCCCATGGTTAGGCTCACGCGCGCAATAAATATCATGGGTGGTCACGTGATTCCACCCGTAATCAGCGGTAAGCTACGCCGGTAGTGCACTGATCGATCACGTCAATGGCCACCTACCAGGTCGTCTCTTCCACAATAAATCATGGGCGATAAAGCCCGTATCCATATATATATAATCATCTGGCGTTTTGCACCTCGAACCGACCACATCCGAGTAGACAAATCGATCACGTCTGCCTCGGCCAGGTAATCTGTGAGCCTAACAAGTCGTCACAATAATCTCAACCTACCCCACTTAACAATACCTAGAATCATTACCGTCTCAACACGGTGGAAAACCATATCTCGCCCTCACGTGATATGCTCGTGCCATGCATATATATGATGGTACATAAAAACGTGGTTTCACATAAAACATACATAAATCATGTAAATCACGTACACAGAAATCATCGAATCACATAAAGCACATAAATCACATATGTGTTTACGCATTGTAGATGGATGATCCACCTACCTCTCCTCCTGCTAAAATCAGTCAAGAGATCTGGTGGAATCTGTAACTGTCGAACCTCTAAATAAATAAATATTATTAGTATATATGCTAGTTCTCGAAAACACTAAAATTTATGAAAACCTAAAATAATGAAATCCCTAAAAATAAATAAACCCTACAATTTTGAATTTTAATTTAGACTGAGAAGTACCATTTCACATATAGTTCTCGACATGGTTTCGGATATAAATCTTGATATATAATATAAGATAGATCTCGACATCATACATAGGAAAGTTCGACATTTAAATACTGTACAAGGATATCGACATTAACATTAAATTGGATTTCGAGTTTTAATTAAATATCACACAATCTCGATATGTTAAAGGTAGATCTCGAGTTTGTTTTATATCAAATGTCGAGATGTTGAAGTCAACATTAATGATAGATTTCTAGTTATAACAATTGTAGGGATATAAATGTCGAGATGTTTTCAATATTAACATTGATGTCGATAGTTCCTAAATATGTCTCGACATGAATGGATCTCGAATTGGTAACTCGGCATGTTCTACAATAATTTCGTTATCAATCAATACTTCAGAATCTCGAGGTCAATTTAAAAATAGATCTCGATATTTAAATAATAAAATCTCGATATAGTATATTATATAGATTTCGACATTGACATTATACCAAAAACAATTTCGACATCAATCTTATGCTTTAACCTGAAGTTTCAACGTAGGCTTCGAGATCTAACTAACCAATACACGAATTTCCATCATGGATCTCGATAAAATAAATCTCGATATCCATTAGATTTTTAACTTAAATAAACAAGAAGTCTCGAAATCATAACTTTAAGATTTAACAAAAATGTCGAGGTTTATAACTAGGATCACGAGATTTGTTCGACATTATAGACAACTATTTCGACATTTTACTATTTAGATTTCGAATTCAACATAACACCAGATTTCGACAGGGTCTTCAAGCTTAGTCTGGAGATCCTATTTGAAGCTGTCAACTTCTTCAAAAACGAGTTCCTCACTCAGTAGATCTCTATATTAGCACAATCTCGTACCAATCTAAATCCCACGTTAGTACGCTTCCTACGTAATTTCTGTTCTAAGACCGAAAAGTTCATGTACATCCAGAGTTTTTCTATGTTCGAAAATTAATCATCTACCAAATAATAATTCTATTCTAAAACAGTCCTATACTTCGAGCACTAAGGTTACCATTGTTTCAAATGCCTAAACGAAATCACACGGGCACAACACATTTCACACAGTTAGGGTTTTCTAAATACAATGACCTTCGAAATTTTCTAGTGCTTATTACCTAGCCACAAGATCAACACCTGATTATCAAAACAATCCAAGTACACCAATTCTACGAAACTTTTGCATACCTTTCTTCAAGAACACGTTGCTAGGATTTGATAAGATCTCCACTATTCTTCTTTTCTTTGTTCTTATTTCCTTTTGAGTGTTTTTCTTTTTCTTTCGGTGACCGGTACTGATATCTCGGCTGCGGGATCGGGGAAAGATCGTGCATCTAGTGAGAGTGAGGTTCCAACTAGGGTTTCTTCCTCGCCTGTTCATGCTGGCGGGACGGCTGTTTCTGGGCGTAACTCTCAGCCCCGGTTTGTTTCTGGGCGCAAGGCTGGGCATTTATCTTCAGCGGTTGGGCCTGGGGGTACTCAAAGAATGGCCCCGAGGACTGGTTCGGATACTTCTTTACCCCCTAAGAATGGTGATGGAGGAGCTGGGGTTCCTCTTTTGCGCAAGTCCTAACGGGGAGACGTATTCGACCACAACAGCGAACGGCGCTTAGTTTCACTCCTCCCACTGTTGTTGATGGGGTGGCAGTTGTTTGTCCTACGTGGGAGGTTGCTAAGCAAGGGCTGGATAGATGGAACCACACTTTGGTGGGTTATTTTCTTGGACGGCGGCCTTATTTCCCCTTCGTGGAGAAGTTCGTTCGATCATCTTGGGCGGGTGTGGAAGAGGTTCAGGCCACGATCAACGGCTTTTTTATTTTCAGGTTTGACTCGGATAAGTCGATGACGGCGGCTCTCGAGGGAGGTCCTTGGTTATGGCAGGGCAGCCCCTCTTCTTGGAAGCTTGGAGGCTCTCGAGCGAAAGGAACATACGGAGGTTCCGTTGTGGGTCAAGCTTAGGAATATCCCCAATGAATTTTGGACCCCCGCGGGCTTGGGCATCGTAGCTAGTGCCGTTGGGCAGCCGCTTTTCGCTGACGGCATTACTATGAGTGCTACTCGTATCGACTATGCTCGGGTCTGTATCATTAAGGACCTAAAGACGGAGTTTATTGAGAAGTTTAATATTAGGCTGCCCTCTGAGGATGGGAGTCCACGTGGGATGGTTCCGGTTACTGTGGAGTACGAATGGAAGCCTTCTAAGTGTACGAGGTGTGATACGTGGACCCATTCGGATGGTTCTTGCCCGATGGCCAAGAAGATTACTGCGGTTAAGGCCACTCATCCTAATGAGAAGCGGGAGAGGCAGCCCACCTTGGGTAACGCGATTCGGGTTCCTAGGCCTAGAGATGATGATTGGCGACAGGTTGGGCCGAGGGGCAAGATTTCCGTTGGTTCTCACCAGGCGGCTACGGTTCATCCGGTGGCTTCTACACAGGAGGCGACTACGAGTTCTCGTGGGACTGACCCTCTGTGCCCCTCGGCTGAGACTAGTGATGAGACTAGTGATGATGAGCTCCGGGCTGAGGCGGAGCGTAATGCATTTTTCTGGGGTAACGCAAGTAACCCCTTCCATGCTTTGTCTGATGTTGATGATGAGTGCGCCTTCTGAGGGTCCTAAAGCAGCCCTTCCGGACGGTTTATCATGATCGCGCTCGCCTCGTGGAATGTGAGGGGTCTCAATAAGAGAGACCATGGGAGGGCGGTGATGGATCTTATCTCTAAGTTTGATTTAAAACTTTTCGGGCTTTGGAAACTCGTGTCTCTTCTATTAACGCTAGTGCTGTCTCCGGAGGCATTAGGGACTCTTGGCAATGGTTTTTTGATTATGGTGATGGCCGGGAACGAGGATTTGGGTTGGTTGGGACCCCAGTTTTGTTCATGTCACCATTGTGGGCTGCTCTATACAAGCAGTTCATTGTAGGGTTCATTCTCTTGCATCGCAGGAACTCTGCTATATTTCCTTTGTGTATGGGAAGAATCGGCGAGAGGAGAGGGCTGATCTTTGGGATGAGATTATCCGGATTTCGGAGAATAGGGCCAACGATCCGTGGCTGATCCTCGGGGATTTCAATGCCGTTACTGATATTTCCGAGGCGAAGGGTGGTAATCCGTCTGTTGTGGAGGCGACGGAGCTCAGGGATTGCTTGATCAATGCCGACCTGACTACCTTACCTTCGACGGGGAGGTTCTTCACTTGGTTCAACCAGCAGCGTGCGGAGGCTGGTATCTGGCGGCGGCTTGATCGCATGGCTGGCAATCCCTCGTGGTTTGCTACCCACCCCGATTTGGCTTACTACTGCGATTTTCCCGCTACTTCCGATCACTCTCCTCTTATCCTTGCGGCTGCCCGGGGAAGTGGGAGGCGTCCTTGCTTCAAGTTTGATAACTTTCTGGTTTCTGATCCTAGGTTCATTGACGTGGTGAGAAGAGGTTGGCTGGATCATTCGGATGGCTTCCCGATGTTCTCTTTTGTTCGCCGACTTAAGATGCTCAAGCCACACATTCGCGATCTTAGACGCATGAAGGGGGACTTGGCTAGGAATGTTCTTGAGGCCAAACACTTCCTTGAGCTGAGTCAATCTTTTGTTGAGAAATACCCCTCGGAACCCCTTTTCCTTGACTTCGAGTCTACGTGCAGGTGTTTATACTCCAAGGCTGTGGAGATTGAACAGTCTGCCCTCTCTCAGCGGGCCAAACTTGCTTGGCTTAAGGACGGGGACCAATGTACCTCTTTCTTCTTCAAGAAGGTGACTCTGAGACGTGCACGTAATCGTATTCTCTCGTTGGAGGACGATAATGGGCTGGTTATTGAGGGTGATCAGCAGGTGGCGGCTGAACTGATCCGATTCTATAAGGAGCTACTTGGGAAGTCGGGTAGGGACACTCCGGTTCGTGTGGATGATCTCCGTAACTTTGTTACTACTTCCATTCATCCGGACGTGGGGGCTGATATGATTCGTCCGGTTACGGGGGCTGAGATCAAGGCGGTGATTTTCGCGATGGGCAGCGAGAAGGCCCCGGGGCCTGATGGTTACACTGCAGCTTTCTTCAAAGCTGCTTGGGAGGTTGTTGGCGATGATATTACCTTTGCTGTCCAGGACTTCTTCAGCACTGGCATCTTACTGAAAGGCCTTAACAGCACCCTTATTACTCTTATTCCGAAAGGTGAGGCTGCTAGGAATGCGTCGGACTTCCGCCCTATCTCTTGTTGTAATGTCATTTTCAAGGTTATCTCGAAGATCCTCGCTAACCGGCTGCGTCCCTGCCTTGCTGATCTCGTGCATCCCTCACAGACTGCCTTTGTCCCTGGAAGGCGCATCTCTGACAACATTCTGATGGCCCAGGAAATCTGCCTTGCTTATCAGAATCGGAGCAAGCCGGCGCGCGTGGCTTTCAAGGTCGATTTGGCGAAGGCCTACGACAAGGTTGAGTGGAGCTTCTTGTTGGCGGTCCTGTCGGCCATGAAGTTTCCCCCTCTATTTATCAGATGGGTGGCTGCTTGTGTGACCTCGACTTCTTTCTCCATTAATCTCAATGGAGCTCCTGTGGGTTTCTTCGAGGGGAAGAGAGGCTTGCGACAGGGAGATCCGCTGTCCCCCTACCTCTTTACTCTTGTCATGGAGGTCCTCCATGGTATTATTGACTCGAGCATCCGTGCTGATAGCAGATTTCAGTTCCACTGGCGGTGTGAGTCGATGCGATTGGCAATGCTCACGTTTGCGGACGATCTTATGCTGTTTTGCCATGCTGATACTTGCTCGGTCAAGGTGTTTAAGGATGCTCTGGATACCTTTGCTTCTTTGTCCGGTCTCTGCCCCAACCCCCGGAAGAGCGAGATGTTTGTTTCTAAGAGGGCTGAGAATATCTCGAACTCCCTCCTGACCATCATGGGATTTCAGCTGGGTAAGCTTCCGGTCCGTTATCTGGGCGTTCCTCTTCTTCACTCGAGGCTCCGGCTGGTGGATTGTGCCCCTCTTCTTCACGCGGTGGATAAGCGGGTTGGGTCTTGGTTGAACTGGTCCCTCTCCTACGCGGGAAGGGTCCAACTTATCCGGTCCGTCCTTGGGTCGATTCATTTGTACTGGTCCAGCGTGTTCCTGCTGCCTAAGGGTGTGGTCAGGGCTTTGGAGACGAGATTTAGGCGTTTTCTGTGGGCTGGGTCTTCCCCCAAAGTCGCGTGGGAGGAGGTGTGCCTGCCGGTTAATGAAGGAGGCCTTGGTATTCGATCGATCACGGCTGATAATAAGGCCATGATGCTGCGCCTTCTGTGGCTTATTGGGAATAGAGATCTCTCTTCGATTTGGGTTAAGTGGCTCCTCCATACGAGACTTCGCCAGCGATCCTTCTGGGCTGTCCTTCCGTCGTCTAACGATGCGTGGAGCTGGAAGAAGGTCCTTCAGCTTAGAGATGTCTTTCGACCTCTTGTTGACTTTACGGTGGGTAATGGTGACTCGATTTGGCTTTGGAAAGACCCGTGGCTGCTCCCTTCCCCTCTCGTGGACCACTTCCCTCGGGGTCCGGTGGCGATGGGTCTTCCTATTGACACTAGACTGTCCGCGGTCATTAATGCGGACGGGTGGAACTGGCCTGCCAGGTACTCGGTTGAATACTTGGATATTGAACCTTTGCTCCCTGTGATTTTCCCTTTGGAGAGGGACTCTTTACGATGGAAAGGCGCTGCTGATGGACGATTCTCTACGGCGAGGGCCCGCGATGCCATTAGGTACCGTCGCCCGGATGTGCCTTGGGCTGATCTGTTTGGGGGACCTGCGCGGGTCCCAAGGTTCGAGTTCATCCTTTGGCTCGCTATTCGTGAGCGGCTTTCCACGCGGGATAAACCTTGGATTGCGTTACGGGCGGGTTCTAATCTGTGTGCTTTGTGCGGCCTTTTCCCGGAGACTACTAATCATCTCTTCTTCGAATGTGAATTCTCATTGAGATGTGTTCAGTTGCTTGAAGATAGAACAAAGTGGAGCTGGCCGGTTCGTGTTTGGAGTTTGGGCGTGCGTTCGGCAGCTAGGAGATGGCGAGGTCACCATCTTCTTCACGTGATGTTCCGTCACTTGGTTGCCTCATTGGTTTATCACATCTGGAAGGAGCGGAATAGGCGTTGGAAAGAGAACATCTCCTCATCTTCTCAGCAGGTGATTTCGTTGGTTCTCGGTTTGGCGTGTTCGCGACTTGACACGGTTCACACGCGGTTTGCCTTCCAGGTGGCGGCTATCAAGCGACTGTGGCATGTTGGTTGAGGGTTGGGCTGTTCTTCTTGTTTGGTGTTTGTGTGGTTTTGGCTTGCTGTGTTGTTTGTGCTTGTTTGACCAGTAGCCTGTTACTGGTTTGTGGGTGGGTTGGTCCACCTTTTCACTGTACTTCTTTCGTTTTTTATTTTCGGAAAATTTACCAAAAAAAAAAGATATACACACATATTTTTACTTGGAGTTTGTGTGGTAAGACTAGGTATTGATCCTTATTTTTCTTATGCCTTAAGTAACTAAGTAACATAACTCCTTTCTTCGAAAATTTGGGCATTAATACCCATTAACTAATTCGACTATGGCCCAAATCTAATTGGTTTTATCCTTATTATTTCGGTTAATTCCTATATTAAGTTCCAACGAAAATAATTTAAAGTAAATTGTCACAGTTTATATTTTCATTCTACATTTAATTTTCTTTACTAATTCCTAATTCACAAAATTATATAGTTATTTACAACAAAATCCCGTATTAAAATGTACGGGTATTACACTATGTTCGAGAGGTTCTCGAGCAATTGGGGGCGTTTTGCTATGTATCGTCCTTAAATGGGCCCGAGGCGTTGTCTGTAAGGTCTTTCTAATGGGCCGAACCTATTCTGAGTATGGGGTTGCTCTTTACGCGGGGTAATTTTGTGAGTTAGGGCCGACTGGTTATTTTGCCCGTGGTGGGTATAATCCGAGGGTAACAGACATAATAAGGTCTACAAGAATTACCTCATCAGTGGTTCTGATATGGTATGGGCTGAGGACAACAAGCGAGGTCGAGCTGACGGTTCGATTGTGTGCCCCTCGTTGCTGCTCTACACATGTGGGGTCCTCATACAACCTCTGCTCCTTGCATCCATCGTGACAAAGATGATGACAACCCGATTTGCTTGGTATTTACAACATTACATGATGGTGCTGCACGAGGCCATTTCGAGGTTGTCGGAAACATGAGAAAAAGCAACTAGGCCTGGATCGTGGAGGTGCTAGCCTGGCGATAGGCTGGCAAAGTGGTTGGATAAATATGGAAGTGAAGAGCTTCGTGACCCAAAGATTCAATCCCACGTAAATATGGTCAATAATAAAGATGTAGAGGAGGAGTTTGGCAAGCTCTTTAGCTCGAGGTCTATTGACGTGCTCAGGGCTGAGTACGATCAGCCATTGGTTTTGCCGTGACACTTTTAGGTGATTTACATGGCGAGACGACCAAGACTTCGGTGAGCTGAAGGGACTGAGACAAGAAATTATTCTTAGGCATATGTTTAGCTCTTGTGCGCCACCCAATGAAAAGATTTCCTTTTTTTTTTTGGTATGTTTAGCTCTTGTGCGCCACCCAATGAAAAGATTTCCTTTTGTGCATGATAACGTGCGACTACGTTGTAGGTGAAAGTGCATTCTTTCTTTCCCTCTTTATGTGAAGGTTGTGAGATTATTGTAATAAGCATGATCATTTCGACTATTATATATATTGAATTCATTCACCAGAATATTTTTTTATAAGGTGAAGTACGTCATTGTATTGTTCCTTAGAGATCGATTATGTTACAAATACAACATAACATTTTAAAGTTTTAACTAGTCAACCTAATTAATACAATATTGAGTGGCGAGTTGCAAGCAAAGAAGTACTTTTGATGTTGTTGGTGATGAATGTCTCCACCATGTACGATGTTTTGATGAAAAACTATAATGTTAGTATTAGATAAATCACTTAAATCAGATGTATTTTCAACCTGAATTTCTATTTCATGCCCAAAATTTAGTATTTCTCTTCTAATTGAGGTATTTTAGCTCTGAAATCAAGTACCACTCTTAGTTAGGAAGTGAGTTGCGCGAAAATAAGTATTTTTTAGTGTTGGTGGTGATGAGTATCATTATCATACAAGATTGTTTATGAGAAGCTTTCATTTTAGTCTTAGATGAAGGCCGAAAATTAATATGTACTTTCTACTTAAATTTAGGTATTTCAAGCTCAAGCATGCGTACTTTTGTAACGACCCTACTTCTCAAATACATATTTAGGCGGATTTACAATGCGAAACAGCGGAAAACCCATTTAATAAAAACTTTTTAAAACATAATAATATTCATGTACTGGGCCGAAGTTCCAAGGTCTAAACCCGAAAACATAAAATGTTTAACAACACACACTTTTATTTATTGGGCCGAAACCCAAAGAGTAAAAACATGTAACATAATTTAAAACACTCCACAGGTCACGTCCCATGTACTGCGCCGCCCTAAAAAGTCCGTGGAGTCACCGCCATCAGCCGCCTAGTCGTGACGTTTATCAACGTCCGACTCGTTCGTACCTACACACGTAAACCCTGAGCTTTTGCCCAGTAGATGAAAATATGCCAGAATGCAAATGCTCTCACTCCACTCCCATTCCGAACACATCTCACAAAATGCACGAACTTACGACAAGGAAGGATGACGGTGCCAGAATACGTTCGTAAATTCGAAGAGCTATCTCGCTTCGCCCCACACATGGTAGCTACTGATGCGTTGAAAGTGGCTCGTTTCATGGTGGGCCTCAGACCCGAGATTTACCGTGACGTAAGCATGTCGGGTACCTCGGGTGTGCACTTCACACTAGTAGCTGAACGAGCCATTATCACGGAGCAAGCAGAGGCTCAGATCGTGGCGGCGTAAGAAGCAAGGAAGAGAACGGAGAACCAGCAAGGAGGTGGAGGTGACCGAAAGAGACAATTCTTTGGGAAAGGCCCTAACCAAGGAGGTCGCTCGGGACCATCCAACTGGCGACCGAGGCCGAACCAGGGACCACAAGGCGTTCCGAACCGACCTCCGTACAATGCACCCCAGTGTCAACAATGTGGGCGCAATCACGTTGGTGTCTGCTTTGGAGTTGGATACAACCCCAACGTCGTCTGCTATCTCTGCGGGAAACAGGGACATTACGCACGAGCCTGCGACCAACCCAGGAACCCAACTCAGGCACTTGTACGACCTCCACCGGTTCCAGCTCGAGTGTTTGCAATGATCGATGAAGGGGCGAAGGCGCTACCACCACCGGTTCCGGCTCGAGTGTTTGCATTGACTAGTGAAGGGGCGGAGGCGCTACCACCACCGGTTCCAGCAGGGGTGTTCACATTAACTAATGAAGAGGCAGAGGCAAATCCTGCAGTAGTGACCGGTACGTTATGAATTTACGACGTGCCTACTTCTGCGCTGTTTGATTCTGGAGCCACGCACTCGTTTGTGTCGGCCAAATATGTGACCAAGGTAGGCATCTCTCCTACCTTATCTGACTATAACTACGTAGTAACTCTACCACAGGGGGATCCAACTCGAACTAATCTAGTGTTGGAAAAATGTCCGGTGATGATCGAAGGAAGGAATTTGCGTAGATCTGATCGTGATCCCGATGAACGATTACGAAGTTATCTTCGGAATGGATTGGCTCTCGAAATACGGGGCCATAATCGATTGTCAGAAGAAGATGGTGGCCTTCCAAATTTCTGAAGACGAAATGTTCACGTTTGTGGGAACCAAGGAGAAAAGCAAAATCCACCGAATTTCTACCTTAAAAGCACAACGACTTCTGAATACGGGTTGCGAAGCTTTCTTCGTCTTCGCGGTGAAGGCCGAAGAATCTCAACCGAAGCTTGACGAGGTTCCGATAGTGAATGCGTATCCTGACGTATTTCCCGACGATCTACCGGGACTACCTCCTGATCGAGACTCCAATTTGCGATCGATCTAACACCAGGAGCAGCACCGTTCTCTAAGACTCCATATCGTTTAGCACCAAGCGAACTACATGAGTTAAAAGAACAACTTGATGAGCTACTGCAGAAAGGATTTATTCAGCCCAGCTTCTCGCCTTGGGGAGCACCGGTCCTGTTTGTACGTAAGAAGGACTGGTCAATGAGACTCTGCATCGGCTACCGGGAGCTGAATAAACTGACGATCAAAAACAAATACCCGCTGCCCAGAATTGATGATCTGTTCGATCAGCTGCAAGGAGCATCTATCTTTTCCAAAATTGATTTACGATCGGTTACCATCAGCTAAAGATTCGGGAAGCCGACATCCCGAAAACGGCATTCAACACGAGGTATGGCGACTACGAGTTTCTGGTGATGCCCTTCGGGTTGACGAACGCTCCAGCTGCATTTATGGACCTGATGCACCGGGTTTTCAAAGACTTCCTTGACCACTTCGTAATCATCTTTATAGATGATATCGTCATTTATTCTAAAACGATGGAGGAACACGAGGTTCATCTACGAACGGTTCTCAGAATCCTTCGGGAAAATCAACTCTACGCCAAATTCAAGAAATGTGAATTTTGGCTCCCGCAAGTGGCCTTTCTGGGACACATTGTCTCCAGATATGGAATTTCTGTGGACCTCAGCAAGATCGAAGCCGTAAGCAATTGGCCACGACCAACCACTCCCACGGAGGTCAGGAGCTTTCTCGGGCTTGCTGGATACTATCGAAAGTTCATTAAGGACTTTTCCAGCATTGCCTCGACGCTCACGAACCTGACGAAGAAAAGATTGACAACGACTCCTATTCTTACGATTCCCTCCGGTACCGAAGGCTTTTCGGTGTACAGTGATGCCTCCATGGCTTAGGGTGCGTGCTTATGCAGAACGGGAAGGTAATTGCGTATGCCTCCCGACACTTGAAACCTTATGAAAAGAATTACCCCACGCATGATCTAGAACTCGCAGCAGTTGTGTTCGCCCTAAAAATTTGGCGTCATTATCTCTACGGGGAACGGTGTGAGATCTACACCGACCATAAGAGCCTGAAATACTTTTTTACCCGGAAGGAGTTAAATATGAGGCAACGACGTTGGCTAGAGCTTGTTAAAGACTACGACTATGTGATCAATTATCAACCAGGCAAGGCAAACATAGTCGCTGATGCTTTGAGTCGAAAAGCAATCAACACCGAACTCCACCAGCTTAATGTGGAAGTGATCAATTTTGGCGAAATCGAGGCTAGAATGGAGGCATTAACTCTTCAACCTACGTTGCTGGAGCAGATCAAGAAAGCTCAGGAGCAAGACGAGCTTTATCTGAAATTGACAAGCGAGCAAAGGATTGGGACTTCAACAGAATTCAAGTTACGAGGAGACAGGATCTTATTCTATAACAATCGCTTGTACGTACCCGATAGTACAGGACTCCGAAATACCATAATGACGGAGGCACACACCACTACATACTTAGTACACCCAGGAGCGACAAAGATGTACCGAGATTTACAAGAGACATACTGGTGGCCGGGAATGAAGGGAGACATTGCGACGTTCGTAAGCTAGTGTCTTACTTGCCAACAAGTCAAGGCGGAACATCAGAGGCCGGCAGGGATGCTGCAATCCTTGTCTATTCCAGAGTGGAAATGGGATCATATTACCATGGATTTCATCGTCGGCTTACCGAAAACTGTAAAAGGCTAGAGCCATTTGGGTAATCGTCGATCGTTTGACCAAATCCACTCATTTTCTACCAATTTGTTCTACTTTCTCCCTAGAACGATACGCTGAATTGTACATTCAAGAAATATTCGACTCCACGGGATTCCACTATCAATCGTCTCGGATCGAGACTCGAGATTTTTGTCCAAATTCTGGATGAGCCTACAAAAAGCAATGGGGACGAAGCTTTCGTTCAGCACCGCTTATCATCCTCAAACTGATGGACAATCCGAGCGGACAGTTCAGACCCTCGAAGATATGCTCCGTGCCTGTGTCCTAGACTTCAAAGGGAACTGGAGCAAAAATCTTCCTCTTACTGAATTCTCGTATAACAATAGCTACCACGCTACCATTGGGATGGCGCCATACGAAGCTCTATACGGGCGCAAATGCCGGTCTTCGATACATTGGGACGAGATTGGCGAGCGAGCACTCTTAGGTCCCGATATGATACGAGAAATGAAGGAGTTCTATGCGTCGCTTGGAATCAACCAACAATTCGCAGCGGCAAAAACACCCCAACAAAACGGAGTAGTTGAGCGCAAGAACAAGACCTTAGTTGAAACTACTCGAACACTTCTTATTCACTCTGCATTACCTCACTTTTTATGGGCTGAAGCACTGAAAACAGCTTGCTTCACTCAAATCGTGCCTCACTTCATAAAAGGTTCAAGAGAACTCCCTACGAGTTGATCAATCGCAGGGTACCGGATGTCTCCTTCCTGCGGGTATTCGGTTGAAAGTGCTACGTGGCCAACAATCGTGAAGATAGGGGCAAACTTGACACAAAAGCATTCGAAGGGATAATGGTGGGATACTCGACATTCCAAAGCCTATCGAGTATATCTCTAAGAGAAAAGACCAGTCATGGAAATCATTAATGTAACATTTGATGAAGTATACCGAGTGGTTTCTGCACAAATTAGTCCAGAACCCGGACTTCTACGAGAGTTGACGAAAGCTCAACCAAGCACTTCTACGGTGGGCGAACCTTCACACTCCAATACACTGAGCGATATGGAACTTGATCTCTTATTCGAGGATCTCTTTTCAAGACCAACGCCACCCACTACCCCCAACATCTTCAACAGCACTTGGGAATGATAATTCTGCAGCACCTAGCAATGATGATTCTGCAGCACCCAGCAATGATAATTCTCCTCCACGTTGGAAAATCTCCACATTGATGACGTCAGTGAACTTCCAACTGATACTGAGATCATCTCTAGCTCACAAGCAGACACACCTCAGCCCAATGATTCAACAATGGAAATCTCTTCAGGAGAGTCAGTATTACCCCAACCTGCAGAACCTACGGAACATCAGTCGACAATAGAAATTTCTTCAGGAGAGTCAGTACGACCCCTATCTGCAGAACCTACGGAACATCAGGCTGCTCAAAGCGAAGAAACAATGAGGGGTACGAATGTAGCTGAATCATCACAACCTCATACAAGGAAGTGGACCCGTGCACACCCAAACTCACAGATAATAGACGATCCCTCTACTAGTGTAACAACTCGAGCTTCAGATAAATGAAAGTCTTCACTCCTGTTTTCTCAGTCAAAAGAAGCCTAGCAAGGTAGCAGAAGCTCTTGCCGACCCAGATTGGATAATTGCAATGCAGGAGGAAATCAACCAGTTTGAAAGGCTGGAAGTCTGGAACTTAGTGCCTACACCAGCTGGAAAAACCATCAAATGTACTAAATGGGTCGTTAAGAACAAAAAGGACGAAACTTATGCTCTAGTCGGAAGAATCGAAGTCATCGGGATTTTCTTAGCTTTCGCGCAGCATGATGGAATCTTCATCAACCAATCCAAGTATATACATGACATCCTCAAGAAGTACAACTTGGACAACACCAATCCTGCAAGCACTCCTATGCCACTTCATGCAAGCTTGAGGCAGATTCCTCAGGAAAATCTGTCAACCAAACAATTTATCGAGGCATGACAGGATCTCTGCTCTATCTCACGTCCAGTGACTTGACATCATGTTCGCCACGTGTCTCTGTGCTCGCTTTCAAGCTGATCCAAAGGAGTCTCACATGCTCGTCATCAAAAGAATCTTCAAATACCTTAAAGGGACTCCCAACCTTGGTCTATGGTACCCAATAGACTTCAGCTTCGAACTCGTCGGATACACGAATGCTGATTACGCAGGATGCAAGCTGGACAGGAAGAGCACCTCTGGAGCCGCTCAATTTTGAGGGGGTAAACTCGTAAGCTGGTCGTCTCGAAAACAAAGTTGTGTCTCAACTTCGACAGCAGAGGTAGAATATGTCGCTGCTGCGAGTTGTTGTTCACAAATTTTGTAGATGAGAACCCTGCTACGAGACATTTGCATTTCATTAAATCATATTCCCATCTTTAGTGACTCAAAAAGTGCAATAGCTATAACTAGCAATCCCGTACATCACTCACACACAAAACATATATACATTAGATATCACTTTATCAAGGAACATGTAGAACACGATACAACCGGAATGCATTTTGTTCACAAAGATCTTCAACTTGCTGACTTATTCATTAAGGCATTGGATGAAAAGCGATTCCAATTCTTGGTGTCTAGGATAGGCATGTTGAACCGTATGACATGATAGATAGTCCCTACATGAACCTTATATTGTATAAATAGGTCATTTAGTTTTCTCTATATTTTCTTGTGTGTGTCGGAAAACTAACAGAAAAATTACTATCATATCTAGGGGGAGTCTTGAAAAATATGCACTAATTTAGGGGGAGTCTTTAAGCAATATGCACAAATTAAGGGGGAGTTTCTGAATTTTTTCTTCAATTTTTCCTCAAATTGTTTTTTGGGTCAAAATTCTTAAAGTTAATAATTTTTATTACTTTTGGAATCAAACAACCTCTTAATCGGGGAAACTCACAATCACCCGAAACCGAGCATTTATGCACTTATAATTTTCCCTCGGCGAAACTGAACATCGCCCGAAACTGCTTTAAAACATTTGAATCGATCAAAACCGAAATTTCCAAAGCCTTTATAATTTTTCTCGGCGAAACTCAGCATCGTTCTGATTTGAAACTAATGAATCGATCGAAACTGAAATCTTCAAATCCTTTAACACTTTTCTCGGCAAAAAAGAGAATCGCTCAAAACTAATTTTGATCGAAACTCTACAGTTCCGCCTTATATATATAATGAATCGCTCAAAACTCAATCAAATAGATTCTCCCAATTTTCAGTTTAAAATCTCTCGATTTTTCAAACTAACTTCGTCGATTTTGCACTAAAATCTGACTTCTTTCTAAATTTCTGCAGATCTACACTCATGTTCTGTAAGAAAACGCACAAAATCTGCAAGTTTAACTGATTTTTTTACTTGTTTTTGCAGGATTCGCAGATTAGGGTTTGTCCATTTCGTTCGAATTTCATTCGGTTGATTGAAAGAACACGGCGAAATACATCTAATTGAACGATTTTAAATCGCACGATTTAAATCGCCCGACTTCATTTCGTTCTTAATCACCCGATTTTTTAACTCATATTTATCTGTAGTTGCACTGTGATTGAATTGCCCTATTGGTTGACCAATTTTGACCAAATTTGATTTTCTTTCATTGCCCGATTTTGGCTTTCGCTCGATTTTGGCTTTCGCTGGATTGTGCCTTTCATTAATCGACTTTGGCAATCGCCATTTTACACAAATTGAACTATACTTAGACAAATTGAACTTGTCCATTTTGTCAAATCGGGTACCGGTAAATCAACTGAAATCGTCCGATTATCACTATACTTAGACAAAAATTCCAGCTCGATTTTAAAATGCCTCACCGATACATGATTTTTTTTTCTAGGTTTTGTACTCGTTTCTTACTTAAGAAAATTTGAAAGACTTAGCAACCTTTCTATGTGATCAAATGAGATGACAACATGATCGACCTACTATTTTTTTTCCTTTTGCAGATTTTCCACTATGGTGCGACAGATCGACGAAATTTTCACCTCTAAAGACTAGGCACAGAAATTAGCAAATAACTTACAATTAGATTTCGAAAACAAACCTTGCCCAGACCCCATTATCCTTGAAATCCTAGCAAACCATCCCATAAAAACAGCCCTACCGAGTGCGTCCCCGAAGTCTACGCACAACAATTCTGGGCCACTCTTCAAACCCTAACAGATGACCCTAGACCAACCCCTGTCTCAGCCAAAATTGACAATACCATTGTGGTACTGACCCCCACCATCATTCGCTCACAACTCAATCTCCCGTACTCAGTACTCTACGATCCACATCCCGCTGAAGAAGAACTCAAAAGAGACTTCCTTTTCATGGGATGCAAACCAAATGCCCAAAACCCCTTACATCTACCTGACTTCTCCGCCAAAGATCTACCAGGCCCCTGGCGAACACTCTTCCTAATCATTAACAAGTGCCTCTCTCCTAAACACTCGGGGTCTGACCGTTGCAACCGCAACATCACCCTGATCTTCCACGGCATCGCTTTTCACAAAAACTTACGATGTCCCCAACTTGTATGGTCAGACCTCCTTGACCAGTTAAGGAGAAGGAATCTCGGATCGACAAAGACAGTGCTTCCCTACATACCGTGGCTTTCTGTCATCGTCCAACATTTCTTGGACCTTCATCCGGAAATCGAGCACCGTCCCCAGGCCGAAGGCTACCCAATCCCGAAGCTCGGTAAAATACAATCAACGAAGAAAAAGACCAAGCTTGATCAGGAGGCAATGCTTCTACCTGACCATCTTCTCCAACTCCTCGATCCAACCAATCCGACGCTTCAAACCTACCTTCGAGCAAACAACCTCGAAGAAATTCCCACGGTCCAACACATCCCAGTTGGGCCTAACCCAGGGATAAGCCAACCCTCTCGGCCAAATTTAGGTCTAGGAAGCGCCGCATCCCCCAAGCGAAAACAAAAGAGATAATCGAAAGGGAATGATGGAAGCAGCAAACAGGAACGGCGTACCAAACAAAAACACGACCGTCGTCCTTCGTCATCAAGTCCACAAATAAGCCGGACCGAGTCCATGGGTACAGGGAATGACTTTGTCTTCCCCGAGTAGAAGTCGCGACATCGGGTCCACTCGTGCAAACTACCCCACCAAGCCACTCAATCATCTCCCAACAGATGATTGTTTCACCTACACACGAGGAGCCTCAGCCATCACCGCCTCACACGGAGCCGATTGATGTCGAATCAAACAGTCCTCAGAGTTCACTTTCTTTGACCACAACGAGTCTAGTGTCCTCACCACCCATATTTTTTCCATTTTCTAGGACACATACACTTTTTTCTGCATCGACAGGTCATGGTGATCTGCCCCGAACGCTCTTCAATATCTCTGTACTAGATGCTAGTCAAGGACTGAGCGGAAGCTCCACAGGGGTCAACACAACTACAGTCGCTGCATTGGGCCATCGATCTGAGCAAGTCTCGACATCGATGTCAACGGTGCGCCTGAGTGGCCCCGGTTTCTCAAGTCCTATGCAACCAGGCTGCACATCAGCAACATCTTGTTCTGATGTTGTGTCGGCGGAAGGTCTTCGTGATACCGTCCCGTTATTTTCCTCGTTCGTGACTGAGGCGAGGCGTAATGATCGACTGTACGAGTTCGTGAAAAGTATCAAAGACTCCATCATGACCCAAGTGTACGATGCACTTGGTACTTCGACTCGCGACAAAGGCAAAGCCCCTGTCATCGAAAAAGAAACTGCTGCACATGATCCGTCCGCTGACATAGACGCCGGCCCGTGGAGTGCACCAATAGAAGAACTAATCGACATCCTACTGGCCCGACTCGCGCAGCACCAAGTCTCAGCGCACATGAACAGGAGGTTCTTAGACGGCTCGAGGTTCCGTTCACTTGTCGAGACGGGGTCCAGTGGTCCCATCAACCACGTTATGACCCAGAAGATGAGGGCCGTCCCGAGGGGGAGAATACGCAAGACAAAGAGCCTCACCCTCGACAGCAGCAGACAACAACCATCACCAAAACCACTACCCAAACTAAAACACCTACCCGAACTACTACCAAAACAACCGAACAAGCTTCCTCATTTCAAAGAGAAACCTCATCACCAGCTATGAGCCTTTCACTTCCCCATATCACTAGCCAATGAAGCCCTTCGATTTCTCCATCATCTCCCATCCTATCTCTTCAGGCAGATCCAATCCCACATGATGAAGAACTATACAATCCACACGCCATACACTAATACATCTTCAACGAACATTGGATAACCAAGCCGATGGATCCGGACATGGCCAAAGTCTGGCCCTAATTGACGATGACGAACTCGAGGAAGGTCATGACTACGAACCTGAAATTTCAGAACTTCTCGAGCTGGTCCAACACAGTCGTTGATGAGTAATGCCCACCATCAATGTCAAAGATAGGAGAAGAGCTGAAATTGCCATGGGAAATGCCAAGGTGATTGCTCCATTTTAGGAAGAGATTCGGAGAATCTGGAGGAAGGAGGATAGGATCAAGAAGATGGACGAGCTTGAGCTTAGAGGTCTAACTCATCTCCCAAGACCAAAAGCCGTTCAGTACCTGCTCTCTCTTCGCCGAATTCAGATGCTCAAAAGAAAAGGAGGTTATATGGATACTCTCAGAAGAGAAGAGGCGAAGAGACCCAGAATTAGAGAAATTCTTGGAGTACGAAAGGTGCGATTTGCAGACATAGATATCCCCATCTACATGGTACGGCGAGAAGATGAAACGTACGAAGAACTGAATGAAGCCGATCTCGCCTACAACAGAGGTGAAGACCTTGAACAGACAGTGGGAGACTTCAGAACGCTTGGAGCACTTAAGACCCCAGATCTCAGGTTGGGTTACGCCGCATTGAACAGGTTCATGCTACGCCAAATGAAATTCAATGCAACTCATGACCTCCAAATGGCGCTGGAGAGCAACCTGAAGAAGGTGAATCTTACGAAGCCCTCCTTTGAACGAAGGCCAGATCTTTGTAGGAGAAGATCCCTCAGTGGTCTACGTAAACTATAAGGGAGAGAAGAGGCTAATGAGGACTTCAAAGATTCCCAAGTTCTGCGATGGAACCCTCCTCATTATACGAGACAAGCTAAGAAGAATCACCGACGAGTTAAGGTTTGAAGAATATGTAGTCCAAGAAAAGTACCACGGCCTAATCGACACCATCTCTGCCCGAATATCTTTTTGTAGAAGGCTTCGATCATATGAATTCATCCTAAGACTCAGAAGGTCTCCTTATACGCTGGGGAAGCCCAAGAAAAAGAAGACACAAAAGACGCCAACAAGACGAAGAGGACACAAAGGGAGAGATTGTTAGGAACTAATAATAGTGTCCTCTAATTACTTAGGTCTTGGGTTTATATTTTGTTATTGGGTTATTAGTAGTTTGGGGAGACAAATGATATTTTGTATAGTTAGGTGACTGGGATTTAATATACGAATGACTTGTGGTATATAAAGCTCATACTTACCCTAATTAGGGTCTTATCAAAAGAAATTCAAAGTAAGCCACCTTGTACCTTTCCTTAGAAAGACACACACTTACGCACACTACAGGGTGTGCTTCACGTTTTACGCATACAAGTTACTCTTTGGATCCTTGTTTGGTAATATAAGGACCAACAACAACGACGAGGAGGATGCACCGAATGAGTCCCCTACTACCAGCAAACCTGCACCAACACTCCACCAACCGATTCCCTTTTATCTGACGTATCAAATGGCACCACCCGACCATGATGAATACGGTGGGGGCGGGGAGTTTTACAACAGAGATAACCCCATGTTCTGTCGAGGTATGATTTTTCAAGTAAAGAGCACCTACAAAATGCTGTCAACGATTATTCAATCAGGATCGCCTGGCGGGAGTTTCATGTGATAGAACGTAATACGACCTTGTGGAGTGTTCGATGCAATCACAGCGAAGACTTAAGTCCTCCTTCGTCAAAAAATAATAAAATAAAATAAAATCAACGATACAATTTAAGCCTAAATCAACAAAAACATTTTACGCCCAAATCAACGAAAAATTTTACGCCCAAATTAACAAATACAATTTAAGCCTAAATCAACGAAAAAAATTTACGCCTAAATCAACGAAAACATTTGATACCCAAATCAACATATACAATTTAAGCCTAAATCAACGAAAACATTTTACGCTCAAAACAACGAAACATTTTACGCCCAAATTAACAAATACAATTTAAGCATAAATCAGCGGAAACATTTTATGCCCAAATCAACATATACAATTTAAGCCTAAAACAACGAAAACAATTTAAACATAAATCAAAGAAAACAATTTATGCTAAATTGACGAAATCAACTTACAATTTACGCCTAGATCACTCTCGCCGCGCCGCCGCCGTTATTGTCGTCGTCCGTTCGCCGCCGCCGCCGTCTGTTCGCCGCCGCTGCCGTCCGTTCTCCGCCGCTGCCTTTCTCGTCGCCGCCATCCGTTCTCCGCCGCCGCCTTTCTCGTCGCCGCCGTACGTTCTCTTCTCCGCTGTCCGCTCTTCGCCGTGAGCTTGTCGCCGCCGTCGTCTGCTCCGATCTTGTGAGAATGCGTCTAAGAAGAAAGGAGGTCGCGCGGCTGCGAAATCCAGATCTAATTAGTAACTCTCCGTTACGAATTATAATTATAACTCGGAGTTACGATTTCTGGGTTACGAAATCACCTATTTTATTAATAGGAGTTACGATTTCTGGGTTACGAAATCACCTATTTTATTAATAGGTATAAATTTTTACCTATTTAATTAATATTAACTAAAAAAAGATTTATTTTATTAAAAAAGCCCGATATTCGCGACGATGAGCCATCGCTAATACTTTGCGATGTTTGTTCCGTCGATAAAGTCAGCAAAATATTGGATGGTTTGTTTGTCGCACTTGCCATCGCAATTTGGTCGGGTTATGGTCCGGCCGAAATTAGGTTTCGGTCGTATTTTTTATTTATTTTTTTAATAAATATCTAATTGCAGGCCAAGGGTGGGAAGTCCCTACTCGGAGGGAGCAGCAGATCCCCCCGTTGGAGGGATCTGGAGAGCGTCATACGAGGGTGCGCGGCGTTGATGCATCCGTTCGTAGGGAACGGGAGGAGGAGAGGCGGCAGCGAGCGGCTGATTCTCATTCCGTATATGCGGATTATGATCCGCATGAGGATGAGGAGGCGCATGCGGATGAGGAGGTGCCCTACGATGCGGCATCGTTTGAGTCATCCGACGACGATGCGATACCGGTCTCCTCAGGTAATTCCCTTCTCCATTATAAACTGACTTGCGATGTCGTGTCTTAATATACGTACAAAAAATTAAATTTATTTTTGGGGTATTCGTAAAAAATAAAATAGGGAGCAAGCGCTCCAGGGTCGTAGATGACGATTCCTGGAGGATGCAGGGGCCACAGCCAGGTGGTCCAGAAGATGACGAGGTGATCCCTAGTCACTTGGGGCACATCGCGCCCCGCATCTGGATGGGTGAGGAGGAGAGGCCCCTGCAGAAGTGCGAGCAGCGGGCGTTAGTGCTTCAGTCGCTTAAGCAGTGGTACTGCCAATTCCCGCCGGAGACACAGAGCGAGATCGATGGCACGGGGCTTAGGCACCTCACAGATGCCATGGTGGGTCACTTGGACCAGCCTCTTCTGTGCGCTTTTGTGGAGCGCTAACACCCTGACACGAACACCTTCCACATGCCGTAGGGGGAGATGACGATCATGCTCCACAACGTCGAGCAGATCCTGCGTGATCGACGGGACGACGGTATCGGGCACACCAGACGCCGGTGACTAGCATATCGCGGCGAGGGAGATTATGGGCGTCTCCGCAGACGTGCTGAGGGGTTTTTGGAGAGGCGGTGGGGTTGCGTCGAAAGACGTGATGCAGAGGATGCGGGAGGGTCGGCTGGCGGGGTTCCAGGCTATCGTTTGGCTGTGGATTCTATTGGGGTCGACGCTGTTCGTCGACAAGAGCGGGAACCGGGTGAAGCCCGACATCATGCACGAGTTCTACCGCTCGCTGTCATCTGCCAGTCATTACTCGTGGGGTTCGGCCGCTCTTGCTTACCTCTATCGCCAGCTTGGCCTCGCAAGCCGAGCGGATGCAAGGGGTTTAGCTGGGTGCCTGTCGTTACTACAGGCGTGGATCTACGAGTACTTCCCATGCTTATGCCCACACCGTCTACCCCATCATATGGAGCCTGGCCAGGCACGATCACACATGTGGTCCGTATCTCAGTGCGAGCGGACGGGCCACCGTTTGATTGAGATCCGCCGTCAGCTAGACATGATGACTGCGAGCGAGGTATATTAACAATTTATATTCTATATTCACGACAATTATATAAAAATTGCGAACTGTTATCAGGTTGCTTGGTTGCCGTACGGTCCCGATCCAGCGGCGCAGCACCTGAGGACTCTTTTCGTGGGCTGGGTTAGATATCGCGACATTGTGGAGCCCTACGCACCCTCGAGGGTGTTGCGGCAGCTGGGGTACGTGTAGCTCATACCGCCGCCGATGAGTCTGCCACATAAGGCGGTCATGCCAGCAGACCCGTCGAGGTATAGGGTGCACTATTCTGCTGATGGGGCAGAGCATGCTTGGCGACAGTTCCCGTACGCGTACATCCTCAACCTGTCGTACATCAGCCGGGCGGCCGCAGAGTACCTTGGTGAGACCGTTGCAGGGTACATGGACTGGTATGAGCGACATTCTCATCCTCGTCTGTTTTCATCGGAGTCGGGATCCTCATCGGGCGGCATACCCCCGCGCACCCATGCCGACTACGTACGTAATTTAATGTGATTTGGATTTTATATTTGTATGTTTAATCACGTTTTATATGTATCATTTCTGTGTACAGTGGTACAGCTCGATGTACATCTTGACTAGCGATATGCTAGCTACGATGGAGCTTGAGGGGACGACGCATACGGAGCATTACAGAGACAGGCTGGACGACCTGAACGACCGTTGGCGCAATGCCCCCTGACGTGCTTTTATTTTGTTTATGCTTTGTTTATGTATCGGACTCGTACTTTTTTCTTACAAAATTTATATGTCTCTACCATTTTCGTTTGGAATTTTAATATTACAAAATAATAACAACAATGTGATATTAATAACAAAAAATTTTAATATTACAAAATAATAACAACAATGTGATATTAATAACAAAAAATATTAATATTACAAAATAATTATAACAAAAAATAATAATATTACAAAATAATTATAACAAAAAATAATAATGTGACAAATTAATTATAACAAAGAATTAATATTACAAAATAATAACAATAAATAATAAAACTACAAGATAATTATAAAGTAAAATATTAATATTATAAAATAATAACAACAAAAAATATAATGACAACCGATATTAATATTACAAAATAATTACAACAAAAATATTAATAACAAATAATATTAATATTACAAAATAATAACAACAAAAACAATATTAGAAGTCAATAACACAAAAAATAATATTGCAAATTACAACAAAAAAAAAATACTAATGGAAAACGGAATTACAATAGACCATTCTTACGCATGAGGTGCACCCAGTGTTCGAATCTGTTCTGATATCTAAGTTCCCAACCAGCAAGTCGACGATCACGATACGTGAACCAATACGGATGCAAGACGGGCATAGGAAAGTCTGGACATAAATTCAGTCTAATATAATGCTGGTACTCGTCTCCAAGGTGTCGAGCTCTCATCGCTGAGAGGATATGTGCTGGTTTCGCTTGCGCAGCAGTCATTTCCTCTACGTCCTTCTTTGCCTGGCTGCTTAACCCACTCGTTTGGCGGTGTCCCTCGGGATACTGTATCAGAGGGTGATTGTGTATGGAATTCTCAGGTGCACCCGAACGAATGTACCATTCCCTAGTAGCTGGATCCTGCTGGGCTATGACTACAAACGGACACCTGCACTTGTTAGACTTCGACAGCCTCTCAAATTCATCCTCCTTACCTCTATAACGTTCTCCGCGAGAACATCTTATCAATTTTTTCGTGCCGCATTTCTTATGCGACGAAATAATCACCTCGAAACCAAGAGCAATAGCGACGCCTTTCGCCCAGTTAATGGCTTCCACGTCGGTCGGAAATCGTCATCCTTCGTGGAAATGCTTAGTTTATCCCGTCGCCCATGGAATCCTCCGGGACACTCTCCAAGTCTGAAAAAAAAAAATCAGAGCCGAAATGGATTTTTGGCGCCTATAAGAGGCGACCGAAAATAGATTTCGGCCATCTCCGAAGGAGCCGAAATCTGATCTCGGCCGCAACCGTCCCAGCCGAATAAAAATTTCGGCTCTGACAGCCACGGCCGAGCAAGAATTTCGGCCACCTCAGAGGGTGACCGAAATATTTTTTCGGCGGTCGCAAGGAGTAGCCGAAATTGTTGTTCGGTCACCCCTTGTGTGGACCGAAATTATACTTCGGCCGGATCGAATTTTTCGATCGAATCCGATCGATGTTCGAGAATTCACGTCCATACGAACGAAATTTACTAGAATTTTCTTACCATCCGTGCCAATAGACCCTTTCTTTTGACCTTTCCCTTTCCCAAATAGACGATTCATTGCGATTTGATTTTGTTTTGTTATGTTTTACTCTGATTTGGATGTGTGATTGCGATATCAAAAGGGTTGTATGGAAAAGGACTTTAAATAGAAATTTAAATTCAAAAGGGCAAAATCGTCTTTTTTCAGCCCTTTAGGGGGCGATGGCTAGGAAAAAGGGGGCGGTGAATAGCAATCCAGTTTTTTTATTTCATCATCTACGGACGACGCCGACTCGCGACTAATTCTCTTTTTCTGTTTGTGTTTTCCCATACCACAACAACACAGATAATTAAGGCGATCAAGTAGATACGAATTCATAACCTTTTTTTTAGATATAACGATTGGAGCACTTACCCACCCTCAAGAACAACCTTATGCAATAATAAGGAACCATATGATGTAATTATCAATGGTTCCATCTAGTAAAAAACGGTAGCTTTAAAATATCATTGTCGTTCAGATGAACCTACACAAAGAATCTATAGGCATGCACGCATGTAATATTCTTATCCCTCGATTAAATTATAATAATTCAATTTGTTTTATTTCAAAAAACACGTCGATCATTTTCGTTCATTGAAATAGTTAGTGCCACATAATGTTCACATCATCAGCCGCCCTCAATGTGGCTCTATTCTTTATTTCTTTCATTTACGTTATTCTTGCAAATTGACTTGAGAAAACAACGACTTGGTGACGTCAAATGAATCTACGTAATCATGAAAATTAGATTCATTATGTACTTGATAAACGGGTGTCGTCTACTTGTTTTCTTCAATAATTTAACATCATAATTTCCTCGTAATTGGTCTTTGATAGAGTAACAATTTTTGCATCTATATACATAGAATACAATATGCAACATAATATATTCCACATGTTCTATTTTTCTACAACTTGATAAATAAAGATAAGACTAGCAAGACACTTATCTGCACAAGCACCAGACAATTGACTTTAAGACGACATTTGTTGTCTAAAAAAATCCAAATAAAGTCCTTTATCTCACTAAAAATGGTAAAATGGATCCACTTCAAACTTCACAGCTGCTTCTTCTATACATGGCTGCTGCATCACCACTTGTCCCACCTCAGACTTACCAAAGTTGCTTTCTTGATGATTATTGATGGGCATAATATTGTATGGATTGTCATTCACAAACATCTGCGAAATTGGACACATATTATAATCAAATTCCCATAGATGAGTCAGCGAACAATTTCTCGGGAATTTGAATTCTTGCGCATCACTAATCGTCTCATGATCAACACTTGTTGCTTCAACTTGATGGTGAGCATATGAGTCTTTAATAACTAATCCTTTTTCATGCTGCTGTTCTTCACAGGACCTTACAACACTCTTCTTCTTGTAAATCCGACACAGGACCCAATCGTCCAACTGACAACCAATACAAACAATAATCATATCTGCAATGAAAACCCTCAAGAAACCCTAATTTAAGTAAGGTAAGATATATAACTTACTCTCATGGATCCATTTTGGTGCTTGTTATTACAAGGTAGATGGACTTGCTTAGATTGATCATTCAACCTATATTCGTGCATAATCCAATCAGTCTTAATACCCTTTGGTGGCCTACCTTCGTAGAACACAAGTGCTTTCTTTACGCCAACGTACTTTGATCCACTTTGTATGGCTTTGTCTGTGCCCGTAGCTTTCCAATAACCCGAGACAGCCGCCCGATTTGGTCTAATACCGTTTGGGTACTTTCTATCTCTTGGGCTGAAAAAGTACCATTCGTTTTCGCCATTCTGAGCTTTGTCTGAATCATTATAGCATGGGAGTTGTGTAAGGAGATAGTGCATCAGAGCGATATTATAGTATAGTTTATTATACTAATCACTCATGATAAGAGAAATTAATAACCTGGTAATTCCCAAGGATCGAATTTGTAGATATCGACTTCGGGGATAACTGAGATGGGACAAGGGCTTGATTTAACCTGATTTCGTAGGTAGAACGTTATTAGTTCCTCGTCGGTCGGATGAAATCTAAAACCAGGTGGAAGTTCGTAGCTATTCTTGCCAACCATTATTTTATTCATGGAAAATATAATTCTGGGCTACGAATATTGAGGTTATTATTTTTTTAAAGTTAATTTTAATTTCCGGAGAATAAGGTGGAAGAGGTCGATGATAACGAGATAGAGATCAAAGTGTTTGAAATTTTTTACGAGGAGATCGCTCCTCATTTTATATTGGAGGGTTTTTGTCCCGTTGTGATAACATATATTATATTTGATCATATATATCCAATTTCATGCACGAGCAAGATGACATCATAAACTAGTTATTCATAAATTAAGAGTCTCAGATGTGGTCAAAATTTATGTAGACCCCATAAGTGTGAACATTAAAAACTGGTTTACAAATAAATATACTAAAAACTTCGGCTTGCAATGACGACAAGTGTCCTGTACATAATGGGGGTTTTAGATAAGCATCAGAAAGCGATGTAGGAGGTTTTTACTTGTGGTTCTTATCTTGGCCACCTCACGAATGTTGCTCTCATTGGAAGAGATGAATTATTAATGTGATAATTTTTGCATAATGATATAATTTATTATTAGGTTAATCAGAGCCACCAGAATAACATCATCTACACCCAGCACGTGGCGTACACGAGTTGTGCTCTTGGTGATTAAACAACGAAAAATCTGACGTTGAACGTATGAAAGAATATTCTTTCTATTACCATCGTTCGACTAATATCATTTCTTTTCAAGTGTCTTTTTTACAAGGTAGAGGAATTTCAATCAGAAGTTTTGTAGAATAACATATACGCCAAACATAATGTAAACGTTAAATTGACAATGAGATGGGAGGAGCCAACTTTGATTTTGACTTGAAAGGATTAAAAAGGCTCACCGAGCTCTTCCGCTACGTGAAAAACAAAGGAGTTGGTAGAGTGAGAAAAATCGATACAATAAATACATAAAACTATAAATTGAACTGTATTCGTATTTGGGATTGATCTATGTTCCTAGGCAAATCCCTTGTACATATTTTACCAGTTATTAATCGGATTTATTAAAGAAAAATTCAAAAAAAGTTATCACGTAAAACACCAAAAAGTTAACAACAAAAAATATTATAAATAAGGATGAACTAGCGAGCCTACAACCACACAATCAAGGGTATGGACTTATCCATGGGGCTCACGATCAGTGAGGATATCACACTCACACCAAGCGGCAAAAGTTAAGGATCGTTGGGGTTTGAACGCGTGACCAGATTGGCATATCATGGGTCTTCATCATGTCCTATTAGATATCGATAGGTCCTTTCGATAACCAATTAGTGTAGGAGGAGAAGCCCTCTTAAATATATATTGGATAGAAGAGTTTGAATTATTCGATGTGGACGAAATCCACTTTTTATAATCTCAACACGACCCCTCACATATAGCATGACTGTCCTAACACGTGGACATATGAAACGGGTGGCGGCGAACGGAAGAACAGAATATTACATAAAATCACTATGCACAAGAATAAAACTGTTGGGGTTGAGCGGTAAATAATTAATTCCAGGCCAGCGGTAGTTGTATTTGGACCCGTGACAATTTATCGGGATATTAATTAAAGCAGAAATGACGAGAGAACACCGAGATTTTTACGTGGTTCGGCCAATACCGCCTACATCCACGGAGAGACAATAGTTTACTATATTTGAGAATATTACACTGTACAAAATAACGCTCGTGTTATACCCAAACTCGAGACCCCTTACCCAACCGGGTAATGTTTTTGTACCCTCTCAATTACCCAGTAAAAACTATGCCCGCTCTCTCCCTTATCCACCCGGACAAAATTTTTTTTTCTCTTTTCCCTCTCATTTTCTCTCTATCTCTCTCTCTCTCACTCCACCCCTCTCTCTCTCTCGTTTTGGGGTGTAGATTACAATGAGCTGACAAGCCTATATATAGGCAATTAAGGAGAACAAAAAACGTCATGGCATAGCTCATACGAAGACATTACCAAATTGATCACTTATTCATTTGTTTTCCATGTTGAAAAGTCAACAATTCTCCCCCTTTTCAACATGTGTGTCTTCTGAGAGTACTCCAGCGAACCCGAGAATGAGAGTAACCCGTTCGTAAATACCACGAACGTTCATTGGCCTTTCCTTGTACCAATTACACATAATCCGAATCAAGATTACCGATCCTACACCACTTGACTCACTCAGCGGCCAATCTTATGTGCAACTGTCAGTCGACTATACCCGTCGACTCCCGAAGAGGAACTTCGATGCGACCCCTTCACCAGCAGGACTTCCCTTCTCACCATCGTCTGCCTTTATATCACGTGCACGATTTTCGTGAACCCATCGAAGTCTGAGTATTATATACCATACTCACGTCCAGACGATACAAACCATTGCACTCTTCTCCCTTGGTAGGACCATTTTCCGCCATGTGTGATTTTCCCAGACTCCCCCTGCTATGAAACCCCATAGCCCTGAAATCTGACTGGCTCGAGAATATTAAAAACTACGCAACTTTGGGACAACGTCACACAACCCAAAATGTGCACCGCTCCACTAACCATTTTGATCTTCCCCGTTCCAACACACCGAACAACACAACGATATCCATCAGCCCATGGAGATCGAAACAACCGTTTGCATTTCCCTGAACGCATCAAAATATTCTCTTGGAGCAAACCAGAGTTTAATATCTTTCTTCTTGAGAACGAGCGCCATCATTAGAGACCGTGAGAACGTCTCGAAGATAAACCATGTGCTACCCGCATGTGGAATTTTCCTAGCCGCCTGTCCTTCTTCCTCCAAGATCGAACAATTTCTCCTGATGTGTCCCGTCTCACCACATTTGTAGCATCACATGCCCTTCCCGCCACCTGGATTTGGACCTGCTGCTGTCCCCAAATCCCCTGGCATATCACCTTCCTCTATGATTCACTCTGAAAAATAGCCGACACCTGGTTGTCACCAAAATTTGACCGTCTTCTCTTTTCATGTTCCAAAAAAGAGTTGACTCCACCATCCACCGTCTGCACCGTCTTGTACCGGATGTGACCAAATTATCATCCGAATCAGGAAGAGAGGTAATAAGTAAATGGGCCTTACTTCTTCCTCTTTTGACACATCTTGACCCCAAAATTTTCGTCATTTACTCCGACTTTTCCTCGTCCCATGAAAGCTTATCACCCAGCCTCGACAAACGATCACATTCTTCACTCTTCTCTGCCACAGAGTGAAACCTCCCGCACCAACACATTGTCGCACTTTGCTGCCATCTGTCGCTATTATCCTTGCACAGATTCAACAGCCCGGCCCAAATAGTACTGATCAGATATTTCCCAGGAAAGGCTAACGACCTCCTCACAGCACTATTGCCATAACTCGCCAAAACTCCACCGCCGCACAAGCTCCGCCTGACACCAAGCATACCATTAACGATAACCATCTTGTACCATCAGCACAAGGCATCACCTCATTGAACCTCGCTCTGACACTGGCTCCCCCCGATCGATGTTCCCTTCTGATATCTTTTCTGATGTGGAAGATCAGACACAGCTGCAACCACAGAGCATACTTAGAATACCAGCAGAGTTTGACTCTGATACCACTTGTTGGGGTTGAGCGGTAAATAATTAATTCCAGGCCAGCGGTAGTTGTATTTGGACCCGTGGCAATTTATCGGGATATTAATTAAAGCCGAAATGACAACGAGAGAACACCGAGATTTTTACGTGGTTCGGACAATACCGCCTACATCCACGGAGAGACAATAGTGTAGACCTTTTTGGTCCAAATGATTATGAGAGTTTTGATTATTCCAAGTAATTATGTAAATTGGGGGGTACAAATTAGAAAACTCGATATGCATGTTATGTGATGTTTAAGTATGTGATAATATTCGATTAAGCGCTTGAATATGTTTTAAATGTTAAGAAAATCGAATTTGAGTGATCTTATGCTTAACTGGAATATCAATGTGATCTCCTGGTTTTGAACGTTCTCGTTTGATATGGAAAATATGTTCTGATAAGTGGTATTTGGATTGAACGCATGATTGAGTTATATAAGGCAAGAATATCGTCTGAGATCACGCTGATATGATTAAGCTATATATAGAAGATATATTGTGTTAAGTGATATATGAGCTGTACACGAGATTGAATTATTTTAGGAAAGATTATCACTGAGATCACCCGGATATGATTAAGCTATATATGGAAAATATATTCTGATTATGTGAGTAATATGCTGATTGATTCTATATATGGAATGTGCTGACTAACGGATGAGATTACCCTGGAATGAAAGCAAATCTGTGGTATTTATGGTAAGATTTCATGTTGACCGTTGAGTTTAATTGGCTTATTCTTGGCATGATTTCTTGAGTTAATGCACGTGTTAATTGAGCTGTCTCTAGCATATTTTTCGTGCTTAACTTTCCTTGTGAAGTGTAGAAGCGAAAATTGGTTCTATATAGAAGAGAACACTTCACGCGAAGAGTACAACAACGAACACACAAGCTATCGAATTCCTTAGAGTGATTGAGCGTTAATTTGTGATTCATTCGTAGCTTGTGATTGAGCTTTCATTTGCGAATCTGTACTCTTTGAGCGATCCTTAGAAACTCCAAACCCTAAAAACCTTGTCTTCGGACGTGTTGTGTCTGCGGGCACGTTGAGCGCACAAAGGAGCACGAGTGGAGTCTTACGCACGTGGAGGGACGAATTTTGTGGATTCGGTGGCCCTTCGGTAGCAAGCTGCATCCAGTCGGGGAATAGGTTTCCTGGGTAAACGACGTGGATCGAAACTTGGCGTGCGTCAGCCTAGAACGAGGTCTAGTATCCATAGTGCTTCGGTTGTGTACGGGTCAATCATAGTGTAAACGGTAATACCTAGTGATTGATTGGAACTCTTGGGGAGATCACACCCCAAGGACAGGATTAAACCCCAGTTGGGGATATAACCTGTATAAAAATCCCGTCTCACTTTACTTTCTGCTATTTACTTTTTCTGTGAGACAAACCCGGAACGTTGGCAAATAACTAGGTGATATCGTTTAAAGGATTCCTGAGACTAACGTGATATTTTGTAAACAGGGTTAGGGAGATAACATAGACAATCGTGCTGCTCTCTAGGGAATAACGTGCTTTACAACATCTTCTTAAAGAAAAGTAGTTTTCAAAGGAGAAAAAGCCAAAACTTTTTAAAGCCTAATTCACCCCCCCTCTTAGGCATATTTTACACTTCATTTGGTATCAGAGCGGGTTACTCAACGAAAGGCCTAACACGCCTGAGTTAAGATCTAATGGCTTTTTCAAGTAATATTTTTGCAGAGGGTCAATCCCACTCCAGGCCTCCTCTCTTCGACGGTACGAACTACGCTGTATGGAAGAATCGTATGATCGAATTTTTGATCGCTGTCGACTACGAGCTTTGGGAGACAATCATCAACGGTCCGTACACAGCTGCGAAATCCGATGGAACTCCAAAGGATACTAAAGATTACACTGCTGATGACAAAAGGGGAATCACGCAAAACGCAAAGGCGAAAAACATGCTCGCATGCGCACTCACACGGGAAGAATACATTCGGGTCAGTTCCTGCTCATCAGCGAAGGCCATGTGGGATATGCTCCAAGTCACTCACGAAGGAACCCAACGAGTCGTGCAAGAAAGACTGGCTCTACTCACTCATCAGTATGAACTGTTCTCAATGGAATCTGAAGAAAATATAAGCCAGATGTACGCCAGATTCATGGGAATCATCAACCAAATGTTCTCTCTCGGCAAGAAGGTTCCCGACAGTGAACAAGTGAGGAAAATACTGAGATCACTGCCACGAGAATGGAATGCCAAGGTTACTGCCATCTACGAAGCAAAGGATCTAGAAGCACTTAGCATCTCCGAGCTGATTGGTTCTCTTATATCCTATGAGATGATTCAAACATCAATGAATGAGAAATCTCAGAATAAAAATCAGAAATCCATTGCATTCAAATCCAACCAAGAAGAATCTGATTCTGACGACGAAGAAAATGACCTGATGAACGATTTGGCCATGCTCACAAAAAGAATTGAAAGGTTCCAGCAGAAAAAGAAATTCAAAGGGAACTTCAACAAATTCCAGAATAAGAACAAGGGAATATCCACGTCTGGGAAGAAAGTTCAGAAGTGCTTCCGATGCAACAAACCAGGCCACTATGCACACGAATGCCCCACAATTAGCGATGAGAAGCTAAGGAAGCAGAAGGCTATGGTGACGGAATCAAATGACTCTGAACTGGAACAAAGTGAGGACGAGGATCACGCTTACATGGCTGACGAGGATCAGGTATCTCGCTCTTCCTCCATTGAGAAAATTCATATCCTAAACAGTTTATATGGTTATGAAAGTGACTCATCTGTTTCTGATATAGAAGAAAGTAAGGAAGATTTGTGTAGGTTACTTCAAAAAGCAGAGAGAAAGATTAAGTCACTAAATTCCTTGAATAAGGAACTGATAAGGCAGCGAGATGAACTAGCTAAGGAAAAACATGAGGCTGATCTAGAGATTTCACGTTTGAAAGGAGAGTTAGTTACTGCTAAGAACGAGGGAATTCCCTGTGACTGTGAGAAAACAGAAAACAAAAACAGTGAGCTATCCAGAGAGGTTGTAGAACTTAAGAACTCCTTAGAGAGGGAAAAACAGAAAGTTGATAGACTCCTTGAGGGTGGGCAGAACCTAGACATGCTGTTGAACATTCCTAGCAACATTGGTAGGTCAGGGATAGGTTATTCCACTGATGAAAAGCATGTTAAACCTTCTGTGCCGAAGTTTAAGTGTTTCTGCTGTGGTAGAAATGGTCATTATGCATACAACTGTCCATTAAAGAAAGTTGATAAAACTAAGTATGTTTGGAGACCTAAGAAGTCACCTATAGATGCCACTGTTATATCTGATTCTAACAGGAGATCATCATCTATGCTGAACGATATCACACATGTTAACAAAAGTTATTTTCCCGCTAACATGTTAGGACCCAACAGAAATTGGGGACCTCAGAAGAATAATTCTTTCTACAGGTACGAAGGAAGAATCCCAGTAAGAAAAGTAGGTGGTACCTCGACAGCGGGTGCTCCCGCCACATGACAGGTGATATAAGTAATTTTGTGTCGTTGAAGGCGGTAGATGGAGGATACGTTTCGTACGCCAACGACGCAAAAGCCAAAATCGTGGGAGTTGGTACTGTCGGTAACAATTTAAATATCACCATAGATAACGTATGGTTCGTTAGGAACTTAGAACATAATTTAATAAGTATTAGTCAATTATGTGATGATGGACATACCGTAGCTTTCGCCAAAGATAAATGCTTTGTTAAAAAGGATGATGAGATTGTGTTTAGTGCATCTAGGCATGGTAATATTTACTGCATCACTCTTGATGATATTGCTAACCAAAACGTCAAGTGTCTAGCAGTTACGCAGGATATCACATGGTTATGGCATAGACGTCTGGGACATGCTAACATGGAACTGATGTCTCACATATCATGCAATGAGTTGGTGAGAGGTATTCCAGATATGAAAGCCACCAAGGACAGAATCTGCAAAGCGTGCCAAATGGGGAAACAGACCAAGACGTCCTTTAAGCCTAAGAATGTGATCTCTACGTCCAGACCACTGGAACTGCTGCATCTTGACCTTTTTGGTCCGGTACAGGTTATGTCATTGAAAGGTAAACGATATGCCTTTGTGATCGTAGACGACTATACTAGGTACACATGGGTCTTGTTTCTTGCACACAAAAATGAGGCTTTAGATAATCTTGCGCCACTGATTAAGAAGCTAGAAAATGAGAAAGAAATGAAAGTTCGTAAGATTAGGGGTGATAACGGTCTAGAATTTGATAGCAAATCCTTTGCATCTTTTTGTGATGAGAATGGTTATAGTCATAATTTTTCAGCCCCTATTACGCCCCAACAGAACGGAGTGGTCGAGAGGAAAAATAGAGTATTACAAGAAATGGCTAGGACTATGTTGAGCGAATATAATACTCCAAAACATTTTTGGGCCGAAGCTGTTAGTACGGCATGCTATGTCTCGAATAGGATTTTTCTTAGACCAATCATTAAGAGAACTCCTTATGAACTTTGGAACGACAAAACCCCTAACATAGGATATTTCCATGTATTTGGTTGCAAATGCTTCATTTTAAATGATAGGGATAAAAGAGGGAAATTCGATTCCAAGGTAGATGAAGGGATATTCCTAGGTTACAGCCTTCATTCCAAAGCTTTTAGAGTGTTTAATAATAGGAAGAAGACTGTTCAAGAATCTGTGCATGTTACGTTTGATGAATTCCCTAACGCAGATACTACTGAGGAAGGTATAGTTGTGTCTCCTGCAGAAATACAGGTTACTGACAAAGAAGTGAACGCAATTCCGTTGGAACTAGATGATATGTCAGAGGAACCTGAAGCTTCAGACGAGCAACAACGCAGAAAATTCAAACATGCTTCCAGCCATCCCACTGAACAAGTCATAGGGAATATCACTTCAGGGATCAAAACGAGAGCAACTGCACGAAACGATACTACCGAGGAATCACATGACGTGCTGTTGTCAACCATGGAACCTAAGACAGTAAATGAAGCGCTTGACGATGAATCGTGGGTGATTGCCATGGAAGAAGAGCTGGCACAATTCGAAAAGAGCCAGGTGTGGACTCTTGTGGAAAGACCAAACGATAAGTCCATAATAGGCACGAAGTGGGTGTTTCGCAACAAACTGGATGAGAACGGTAATGTAACACGAAATAAGGCCAGGTTAGTCGCCAAAGGTTATTCCCAAGAAGAAGGTATAGATTTTCAAGAAACCTTTGCACCCGTAGCTAGGCTTGAGTCAATACGCATTTTACTTGCATATGCATCTTTTAAAAGATTTAAGCTTTTCCAAATGGACGTAAAAAGTGCGTTTTTAAATGGTTTTATAAATGAGGAAGTTTTTGTCGAGCAACCTCCCGGTTTTGAGAAAGATGAATTTTCAAATCACGTTTTTAAATTAAACAAAGCTTTATATGGTTTGAAACAGGCCCCTAGGGCATGGTATGAAAGATTGAGTAAGTTTTTACTAGACATGGGATTTATAACAGGAACAATAGATAACACTCTGTTTATTAAGTGCGAAGGGAATCACATATTACTTGTGCAGATATATGTTGATGATATCATATTTGGTAGCACTGACATCACTCTTTGCGAGAATTTTTCTAAGTCTATGCAACAGGAATTTGAGATGAGCCTAATGGGAGAACTCACGTACTTCCTTGGATTGCAAATCAAGCAATTGGATACGGGAACATTCATATCTCAAACGAAGTACACGAAGGAACTACTTGAAAAATTCGGAATGGCTGATTCCAAGGTACTTCCCACTCCTATGCACCAGACCGCTAAAATTGATAGTGATGAACAAGGTACGCTCTTTGACCAAACTAAGTATAGAGGTATGATCGGAAGCTTGCTATACCTTACGGCAAGCAGACCCGATATCATGTTTGCTACTGGTCTATGTTCTAGATATCAATCGAGTCCTAGGGAATCTCACTTGACGGCAGTCAAGCGAATACTTCGATATTTGAAGGGAACAATCAATCATGGTATATGGTATCCAAATTCCAAGGAATTCCCATTAATGGGATACTCGGATGCGGATTACGCCGGTTCTAGGGAAGATAGAAAGAGCACTAGTGGAACCTGCCAAATACTAGGAAATTCCCTTGTAACTTGGTCCAGTCGGAAACAAAATGCCGTAGCCCTATCCACAACCGAAGCAGAATATATGGCCTTAGGAAGTTGTTCTCAGCAAATCCTTTGGATGAAACAGACCTTAAGTGATTACGGTTTAAGGTACGACCAAATTCCCATTTTTTGTGATAGTACTAGTGCCATTAGTATCACTAAGAATCCCGTACACCACTCTCGAACTAAGCATATAGAGGTGAAACATCATTTTATTCGAGATCATGTTCAGAAAGGGAATATCAGCGTGAACTTCGTAGGAACTAATGATCAGTTGGCTGATATCTTCACGAAACCCCTTATTGAGAGTAGATTCTGTGATATCCGTGATCGACTAGGAATTATTGAGCTCAAATAGGAAAGGTAACTAGATATATTAGCCTTTAGTATCTCCTTGATCTTATCCTTTAGGATCTCTGCGATTTTATTCCTTGATTCTATTAATAATATCTTCATTATCTATTCAAATCCTTTCCATACATGAAGAGATTATCTTTAGACCTCCTTCGACATTTATGACAAAATCTATTTTCAACCAATATTTTCTTTGATCTCTGATCTTCACCTAATTCCTTCCTTAATTTTCGCGAGATATCCTTTTATCCTTAGCAAATTCCATAACGGGCAGTTTCCTTCTCCACTAAGTTTCCTTTTTGAAATTCAAATTTTGAAATCCCTTCCTTATCTGACACATGTCTAATCGAGATCACATCCTTCTAATAACTTCTTTCCATCCTTATCCAAAACAGACTCGGCTTTTATAAACAGTTCCAACCTTGTTTCTCCATTCATTCAAACCCTAAGTTCTTCACTTCATAATTTCATCCTTCAATTCTCCGATCTCAACCATGGTGAAAACAAAAGGCGCCGGTTCTTCGTCTGACAAAAAGAGAAAGAGTTCCTTACCCAAATCCCCACTCTCTCCAAAAGCAACTCGCTCCAAATCGACAAGCAGCCCTAAATCTAAGAAATCTCCGACGAAACCGAAGAAGAAAGCCAAGGTCATCAAATCTCCCACACCTTCTCCTGCCTCTTCCCCTGAGAAACCCAGTTCTCCTGAAGTTTCTGCTCCACCTGAAAAATCAGCCTCTCCAGAAAAATCTGCCTCTGCTCAGATCGAGTCTCCCCGAGACGAAACTCCCCCACTGGATCACTCTGAGAAGGTCCTGTTCAATCCTGAAAATCCAGAGGAGATCACCGACGAGATCAAATTCCTGACTGAGAATGCCAAGGAACTCTACGAGAAACTTCAGAAGCGGCGTGTTGCGCGAGGAAGAAGTGTCAACTTCGATGAGCTGGCTGAGAGCAAAGTAGCAACGTGGCTGACTGAGTACGGCTGGGAAAACTTTCTGAGGATAGACAAGTCTGTGTATATTGAGGCGGTGAAGCTGTTCTACGCCAATCTCACTTTCGTTGAAGACGGAACTGAGATCTCTGTGCAGTCTTATGTGCTCGGTACGAAACTCGAATGGAACACTGCGAAGGTGAATGAGATTCTGGGGGTAGAAAACGAAGGGCTGTGTTACTTCGACTTCGTCCACTGGTGTACTTCTGAGGTACCTCTGCGTGACTGTGTGAAAGCCCTATGGAATTCCCCTTATAAGCCTAAGTTTTCTGAGGGAGAAGCCTTGAACAAACTTCCTGTTGATCTGTTCTTCCTTTACAAAGTGCTGCACTTTACCCTCTGGAGCGCTCGCGTTGGCAGTGGAGGCCATTCCACCACCATGAACAATATGAGCATGCTGACTCTCTACCTAGTATCCCAAAATAGGCCGCTCAATCTAGGTTATTTTGTTCTAAAGTACATGGTCCATGCCATTAAGAGCTCTGACAAGGAACTTCCATATGGAATGCTGCTTACGCACATGCTTGAGTTCGAGGGAATCACTCTGCCGAAGGCTTGGAAGATAGCGCAAAGCATGCAGTTGATATGGTCACACTCAAGCGTGTTGGTATACGCTTTGATGAGCGGAAAGGATGGTTCAAGACAAAGGATCTGAAGTCCCCTGCAAAAAGTCCGACTAAGAAGAAGAAGGATGATGACAGTGATGACGAGCAGGGAACGATAGCTGATCTGAAAAGAAGCTTAAAGGGGCTTAAGGATGAGAACCGCAGAAAGTTCAGACAGATCTCACGGAACTTCAAAAAGGTTAACAAGTATCTGAAGGAGATCTCCGCGGCTCTTAATATCGCTGAATCCTCAACTGCCTCATCCGATAGCGATTCCAGCCCTTAGATCTTGTTCCATAGCAATTCCCTAGCTCTGATAGGATTAGTTCTAGTTTGCTTTTTCCGCTGGTTTTTGGGTTTGAGGGTCGAAGTGGTTTGCAGGTTTAGGTAAGTTGGTGGGTGTCGGTCCCTCCTTTTTGATGCTGAAGGGGGGAGAAGTCTAGGCAATTAATGCCTTATTTATTTTGGAATGATATAATATAATCGGCTTGCTTGCTCTTATATGCTTGTGTCTTAATCCTCTGTGCTTAAGTTGATGATTTGTTAAGGATTAAGGAATTCCGCACATAGGCAGGGGGAGCAAACTGATATGATGTGATAATTTGAGACATTCCATGATAGCTTGCGACATTCCCTGGTAACTTGAGACATTCCATGTGATATGATCTGGTAATTGCTAAACTTTTGATTCTGTGCTTTACATGAAGAATACTAGCAATTAGACAGGGGGAGCATGCTATGAAATTTGATAAATTTATTTGCTCTGATCATATGTCACATGCTTTGGTACTTAAACATGCAAAGTGCGTAAATAGCTTCATATCGAGTGTACTCACATGCTTAAGATAGGCATTAATTACTTGTCATCATCAAAAAGGGGGAGATTGTAGACCTTTTTGGTCCAAATGATTATGAGAGTTTTGATTATTCCAAGTAATTATGTAAATTGGGGGGTACAAATTAGAAAACTCGATATGCATGTTATGTGATGTTTAAGTATGTGATAATATTCGATTAAGCGCTTGAATATGTTTTAAATGTTAAGAAAATCGAATTTGAGTGATCTTATGCTTAACTGGAATATCAATGTGATCTCCTGGTTTTGAACGTTCTCGTTTGATGGAATATCACTGTGTGCTATATATGGAAAATATGTTCTGATAAGTGGTATTTGGATTGAACGCATGATTGAGTTATATAAGGCAAGAATATCGTCTGAGATCACGCTGATATGATTAAGCTATATATAGAAGATATATTGTGTTAAGTGATATATGAGCTGTACACGAGATTGAATTATTTTAGGAAAGATTATCACTGAGATCACCCGGATATGATTAAGCTATATATGGAAAATATATTCTGATTATGTGAGTAATATGCTGATTGATTCTATATATGGAATGTGCTGACTAACGGATGAGATTACCCTGGAATGAAAGCAAATCTGTGGTATTTATGGTAAGATTTCATGTTGACCGTTGAGTTTAATTGGCTTATTCTTGGCATGATTTCTTGAGTTAATGCACGTGTTAATTGAGCTGTCTCTAGCATATTTTTCGTGCTTAACTTTCCTTGTGAAGTGTAGAAGCGAAAATTGGTTCTATATAGAAGAGAACACTTCACGCGAAGAGTACAACAACGAACACACAAGCTATCGAATTCCTTAGAGTGATTGAGCGTTAATTTGTGATTCATTCGTAGCTTGTGATTGAGCTTTCATTTGCGAATCTGTACTCTTTGAGCGATCCTTAGAAACTCCAAACCCTAAAAACCTTGTCTTCGGACGTGTTGTGTCTGCGGGCACGTTGAGCGCACAAAGGAGCACGAGTGGAGTCTTACGCACGTGGAGGGACGAATTTTGTGGATTCGGTGGCCCTTCGGTAGCAAGCTGCATCCAGTCGGGGAATAGGTTTCCTGGGTAAACGACGTGGATCGAAACTTGGCGTGCGTCAGCCTAGAACGAGGTCTAGTATCCATAGTGCTTCGGTTGTGTACGGGTCAATCATAGTGTAAACGGTAATACCTAGTGATTGATTGGAACTCTTGGGGAGATCACACCCCAAGGACAGGATTAAACCCCAGTTGGGGATATAACCTGTATAAAAATCCCGTCTCACTTTACTTTCTGCTATTTACTTTTTCTGTGAGACAAACCCGGAACGTTGGCAAATAACTAGGTGATATCGTTTAAAGGATTCCTGAGACTAACGTGATATTTTGTAAACAGGGTTAGGGAGATAACATAGACAATCGTGCTGCTCTCTAGGGAATAACGTGCTTTACAACATCTTCTTAAAGAAAAGTAGTTTTCAAAGGAGAAAAAGCCAAAACTTTTTAAAGCCTAATTCACCCCCCCTCTTAGGCATATTTTACACTTCAAATAGTTTTACTATATTTGAGAATATTACATTGTACAAAATAACGCTCGTGTTATACGCAAACTCGAGACCCCTTACCCAACCGGGTATGTTTTTGTACCCTCTCAATTACCCAGTAAAAACTACGCCCGCTCTCACCCTTATCCACCCGGACAAGATTTTTTTTCTTTTCCCTCTCATTTTCTCTCTATCTCTCTCTCTCTCTCACTCCACCCCCCCTCTCTCTCGTTTTGGGGTGTAGATTACAATGAGCTAACAAGCCTATATATACGCAATTAAGGAGAACAAAAAACGTCATGGCATAGCTCATACGAAGACATTACCAAATTGATCACTTATTCATTTGTTTTCCATGTTGAAAAGTCAACAAAAACAACTCTAGTTGGCTATAAAATAAATAAATAGAGTTATAAAGCTTTTTAATTGTTGTATATCTAGTCTTGCTTGTCCATTAAGAAAATATTATATGCCATAGACCTACTTGGTTAAAATCAATTTGAAAATTTGAGAAGTAACAACCATCAACTTGAAATATCTGTTGACACTCCTTGACCGTCATCTCTAAAGAGGGAGGAGATAGAAGTCATGTTACTTAGAAACATTAGTGTTGAAATTGATTTTTGTTAAGGGTGCATTTTGTTTGTAATTTTATTCTAACACATTCTAAATTATATCTGATTGTAGGCCTCTAGGAAATTCTAGTACTTCTAACTTCATGATTGTATTACACGCTAAGCAGAACATCCTTATGCACCCATTTAACTAGTACTACATACCATCAGAATGCCATATGCAAATTAGATATATTGGGCGTGTACTTTATTATTGTTTTATTCGAAAAACTTGTTTCAATTTATGAGAAGCTTTCAAATGTGAGAAAGACATTGTTATTTATTTGTTGGTCCAAGGCTCATACTTTGGCATAAGAGTTCGTGCGGATGAAAAGGCAAGGTACAGAAATGGCAAATCCCAAATATCCAGCAATGTGCTAGGTAAATTTCATATATGTATTGGCTGAATGGATGGGAGGGTTCCGCAACAGATAGTAGAGTATTGCAAGATGCTTTGTCACGCCAAGATGGATTTCGTGATCGTAAAGGTATGGATTCCCTATGTTACGCACAATGTCGTATCACGTTTTTTAAGTTATTTGTATATAGTGTTATTATGTTTATTCTTGTAGGGACGTATTACTTGTGTGACAACGGAGATTCAAATTCCGAAGGTTTTCTAGCACCATATCGGGGTGTACGTTATCACTTGTCAGGATGGGGAACTGGGACTCGAGCACCTCAAAATGAGAAGGAGTACTTTAATATGAGGCACGCTTCTGCTATAAATGTAATTGAGCGAGCATGGGGTCTCATGAAAATAAGGTGGAATATTTTAGAGAGTGCTTGTTTCTATGCAGTTAAGACTCAAATCATATAGTTTTTGCATGTACGTTGCTCCATAACTTTCTTCGAAGAGAGATACCGGCTGACCCCTCAAAGAATTGGTTCTAGAAAATTATGTTAATGAGAATGCTGATAATGCTTATGCGGAAGATGACATCTCGTTGATTGAAAGCAATATAACTGCATGGCGTGATGAGTACGCGACAAACATGTACAACGAGTGGAGGAGATCTAGAGGATATCTTTGAGTCTGTACAATCGTTGTTGTTTGATCACATTTTTATTTTCATTAACTTAGGATATCTTAGGAGCATAAAAAAGAAATTTTTTGTGATGGATGTTATTTCAAGATTGACTTTGAATGAGAGGCTAAACTAGTTTTATTTCTTGTTAATTTGGAAATCAGGGTGCTATTTGCATTAGTCTACAAGTCTATATACAAAAATTTATTCGAATCGAATATCGATAAACAACCCTACTTGGCGGGGAAGGTGATTGGATCCCGTGCCGTTGACATTCTAACTAGGCGCAAACACATCCATTTTAGAATAACATCATTTCCGCAAACAATAACACGTTCATTCTAGAATCGCAGAAGAATTGAAAAATAACAACATAAAAATATACATCCATTGCAGAAAACAATAATACAACCAAAAATGCAAACGTACAAAGATCAAGATAATTCAGTGAAAAAAAAACTACTTAATGTAGACCAAGTTCCGAACGCAATACAACTTACCAAAACACTTGTTAACTTGCCAAAACATTGCATAATTCAGACAAATCTAACAAAAGTTTTGCCAAAACACTTTAACATTCACATGTCTTTTTCTCTAACTAGAGTCATGACAAAAGACTCTCGATCATCGTCGCCAGACCTTAGAAAGTAATTGAGTCTCACAGGATTACAGGCAATCGCTTCAGCTATTGAGAAACTCTGTGACGATGTCAAGTTAAGCGGCATGGTTCAAATAATTTCAGCAGCCATAATTTGTCTCTCCTCCCATGTGCGAGCCACACCAAGCTTCGAAGTAAGACATTCTAAACGAGCACATGTCTTTGCATTAAGCTCTGTCATGTGATTCAGTAACATCTCAATAGAAGAATCAAATTTTCTCGGCTTATTTCCTGACTTAACACCCGTAGAATCCTTTTCCGGTTTTTTTGATGGATCTATGTTACACTTTGTTAGGACTGAAGTGTGTGCCTTCGGAATTATCACCACCAAAGAAAGTAAACTCATCGTAAGACTGGTGTAACGACCCGTCCCATACCGGGTGTCACTATAGCATCGGTCCCTACCGGGACCAGTGGGGTTGGGCCCACCACACTCCGACTGATAGTCTGGCCCCACTGTACCACCATTTAACCTTTTTAGCGTGCTTCGTGCACTCGCTCACACGCACCCTGAGAAACTTCCCAGGGGATCACCCATCCATATATTGCCCCAAGTCAAGCACGCTTAACTTCGGAGTTTCTATAGATGGACTCCCGAAAAGGTAGGTCGACCTTGGTGATATGAGTAGTACTATCAATTCTTTTATACGATTCTTAGCCTGACACGCCCATACATTGTCAGTCTCAGGATCCCCTCTCATTCTGGTGTTGGATCGGTTCGTTCATGTACCCCTTCGCCTAGAAGCCTGCCAGGAGCCGCTCATTGTCCGTGCACCCTGGCACCGGCGATCACTCCCCGCCCTCTTCGGCCCCGGGCGTCACATGCCCACCAGCTTCCGCCTGGTTCGTCCCCGAACCAGCACCGTACTGCGAGAGGTTGTGCTCTGATACCACCTGTAACGACCCGTCCCATACCGGGTGTCACTATAGCATCGGTCCCTACCGGGACCAGTGGGGTTGGGCCCACCACACTCCGACTAATAGTCTGGCCCCACTGTACCACCATTTAACCTTTTTAGCGTGCTTCGTGCACTCGCTCACACGCACCCTGAGAAACTTCCCAGGGGGTCACCCATCCCTAGATTGCCCCAAGTCAAGCACGCTTAACTTCGGAGTTTCTATAGATGGACTCCCGAAAAGGTAGGTCGACCTTGGTGATATGAGTAGTACTATCAATTCTTTTATACGATTCTTAGCCTGACATGCCCATACATTGTCAGTCTCAGGATCCCCTCTCATTCTGGTGTTGGATCGGTTCGCTCATGTACCCCTTCGCCTAGAAGCCTGCCAGGAGCCGCTCATTGTCCGTGCACCCTGGCACTGGCGATCACTCCCCGCCCTCTTCGGCCCCGGGCGTCACAACTGGTTTGGGAGTGATTGATATTTTCCTTCTAAGTATAATGTTGCCTCCTCTATTAATGTGTTTTTTTAAGACCCAACCGTAGATCCTTCTGTCCCAGCAGACCCTTCATTCTCCACCAAATGATCCTCGACTTTTCTCTTTTTAGGCAATGCATCTGTGAAACTCATAGAAGCCGCCCCAGTAGCTATGTCTTTTCCAAATATTTCTTGCCAATCATAATAGAAAGGCCATACTTTGTGTCGCAAAGCATATAACCTCGGTGAACTCTGTAATTTAAAGTAGAACATAAATACTTTTTCGAATGAGAACAAATAAATAAAAAAGAAAGACCAATACTTCTGCAACTCATCCCCAACCTCATCAGATGCATATAACATATTGGTACGATTATTAAATCACGCAGCACATTAAGAAAAAAATTGACCAGTTGATAGTACTCCCTTTTCTAATGGTGGACCTTTAAGTGTAAGTGAGTTGGCTAGTATAGCAGAGTCTGGCTTCGACTTCTTGAAAATAGACTCGATAGCATTATGGTAACCTGCTCTAAACCCGTTCTCTATGAATAGGTGGAACTCGCCGATCATGATAATGCGTGACTCTTGATTTATATCGACGTCAGGAGGAGAAACTAGGTCTTATTACATCCGTGAATTCGTGGTAATCAACTTGCATTGCATTCTATTAGTGTTTTTATTATTACGTATGTGAATGATTTTCGTGATATGCTTTACGTATCAGAAAATGTTGTAGTTAGGGTGATCAATGGCTACTGATTTATTTAGATCTGCGTAGAATGTGGCGTTCAAGACGATCCCATATGGAACATCATGTCTCGCCCTATGTCATGTCGATAATAACATCCTGGATGTTGGGCTCGACATTCATTTATATTTGGCCGGTAAAACTAATAATCTTTCCATTCTTATTGGGGAAAGATGACTTAGAGCCCACAATAAAATAATTACATGAATGGTATTTTCCGATGACCTTCTTGTGTCGTCGGGAACCGGTGCTCAGGTTTTCTTCGTAGCTCCCTTTATATGCATACAGTTATTTGTTATTATTATTGTTGTTGTTGTTGTTGTTGTTGTCGTTGTTGTCATTGTTATTATTATTATTGTTACTATTACTACTACTATTATTATTATTTAGCTTGGAATTCTCTCGTAAGTTAGTTTTAGTCTTCTTCTTCTTTTAGCTTTACGTGTGGACGTTGGAAAACTGGCAGAAAAGGTGACCACGTTAATGCAATTACCTTATAATAATGACGATAATAATGCATATGAGGTAGCAACAGGCACACGACTTGGGTTCCATAAGAATCAGATACAGCCTTTGGATGTTGTTCACAAGTCGCAGTTAGCTGTGTATGATGCGACAAATGTGCAATACCTCATACATCAGGTACAACGAGAGCGAGCAAAATACAGTTATAGTGAATAATATATAACGATATATGTAATTAATTAATTCATAATGTTATACATAAAAATATTTGGTTGTTTGTCTCTACGCAGTGCAGACAGTTTGCATCTCTAGTCCCGACCTCAATTTATATCGTAGTCGGGTGAAGACAACATGTCTTATGGCATGCGTGAATTCAAGTAATCAACTTGCATTGCATTCATTGTTTTAATTGTTACGTATGGGATCGTCTTGAATGCTACATTCAATTAAAATGTTATTATCGATATGATTTAGCGTGAGACATGATACTCCATATGGGATCATCTTGAACGCTACATTATACGCATGTCAAAATAAACCAGTTGTCATGGATCACCCTACCTATAAACGTCCGTTGATACGTATAACATATAACGAAAAGCAGCAGATACGTAATAATAAAACAAATGGAATGGAATCCAAATGATTACCTCGAATTCACGCATGCAATAAGACCCGGTTTCTCCTCCCGACGTCGATATAAATCGAGGTCGGGACTGGAGATGCTGTCTCCACTGCGTAGAGACAAACAAACCTAAATATTTTTATATATAGCATCATGAATTAATTAACCACATATATCGCTATATATTATTCACTATAACCGTATTTAGCTCGCTCTCGTTGTACCTGATGTATGAGGCATTGCACATTCGTCGCATCATACACAGGCAACTGTGACTTGTGAACAACATCCAGACGCTGAATCTGATTCTTATGGAACCCAAGTCGTGTGCCTGCTGCTACCTCATCTGCATTATTATTGTCATTATTGTAAGGTAATTTGCATTAACATAGTCGCCGTTTTCTGCCAGTTTTTTAACGTCCACACGCAAAGCTAAAAGAGGAAGAAGAATAAAACCAACTTACGAGAGAATTCAAAGAAAAATAATAATAATAATAATAATAATAATAATAATAATAATAATAATAATAATAATAATAATAATAATAGTAATAGTAATAGTAATTGTAATAATAATAATAATAATAATAATAATTATAAATCACAACATATAGAGGGAGCTACGAAGGAAACCTGGGCATCTGCTCCCAACAACACAAGAAGGTCATTGGCCATTCCTGTAATTCTTTTATGGTGGGCTCTAAGTCGTCTTTCCTGAATAAGGATGGAAAGATTATTAGTTAATGAGTGGGGTAGAGTGATCGATATTGGTCGTCGGGCCACGACTCGATGAAGTGCTTGTGGTTGAGACCGAGATGGGGCCGCTTGCCACGATTTTAGGTACGGTTGAGACCAAGATGGGGCCGTACCACAATTATGATGACATTAGGTACGGTTGAGACCGAGTAGCGGCCGTACCACTATTATGCTGGCATTTTATGTTATTGCGCGCGTAGATGCCGAGTCTAGCCTAGGGTTCTGTTTATGAGTTGAGAGTTGATGTAGGAACGAGCGTATGCTCGTGAGATATCGAGCATGAGCTTGCATTTGTGAGGGAGTCGGGTTTGGGGTGTGAGAGCACGTGCATTCATGCATATTTTCATCTACTTGGCAAAAGCTCAGGGTTTAAGTAGGTAAGGCGGCTGATGGCGGTGCCTCCACGGACTTTTTGAGGGCGGCACAATACATTGGACGCGCCTGTGGAACGAGTTTATGTTTCGTTTTTTTAAATTTGGGCTTGGACTTCTTGGGCTTCTGCCCAACTAATAAAAGTGTGTTGCCTTTAGATTTTTGGGTTCAGACTTGAAACATATATGTATTATTATGTTTAAAAAGTTTTAATGGGCTTTCCACTGCGCTGCGAAAATCCGCCAAAATACGTATCTAGGAACTCGGGTCGTTACAGGTGGTATCAGAGCAGTAGGTTATAGGTTCCGTAGACTGTCCATGTACTGCCGCTCAAAAGCCTGGAGGATCAGCCTACGCCTGTAAGTTTAATACGTAATTATGTGCTTTACGATTTTCTGATATATGCTTTACTTGAATATTTGTGTGAATTTTATGTGCTCCTGGATGTGTTCGAAAGTTAGAGATTTCGTACTTTTACACTTAGATTGGTAGGAGAATCGCGGTTAAATTAAGGTAGGGAGAGAATGATCAAAAAATTCGGACCTTCGATCGAATTTGGGGTTGCTTTGAAATTCGGGTAAGAATTCGGGTCAATTTGGAAATTCGGCAAAATTTAAATTTTCGGCCTTTTTCAAAATTTGTGCTATGTCAATTTCGACTTTACCGAATTGGACCAAGCTGAAATTCGGGAAGTTAAAATAAATAAACGGCGAAATAAAAGATAGTCAAACGATATAAAATTTTTAAAATTCGAGGCTTGTATACAATTTTGAAAATGAGACGAGGACGTAGAGAACATGGGTTAATTGTAGAAATTTAGGAAGCGAGACGAGAATGTAAAGAAAACATGATAGAGTCGATCATAACGATTACATAACTGAAAATCATATTACAACCCGAATACATAAAAAAACACTTAGAAGATAAAACATCCACGACGTTCGGGAAAATCTGCCGGCGTCTTCTTCCAATATGCCCGAACAAGACGCGGCTTCCCATTTCTTAACCTTTCACAAATTAAACGCAAGTGTAGTGAGTGGCAACCCACATCACAAAAATGGCGATTGCTGCAAAAAGCAATCCCAAAAGAAGGAATAACTCAAATTTAAGCTTTCGAGATTTTCCCTCCAAAAAGGTTCTTGAGGAACATCCTCACGATCCGCATTTCCTCTAAGATTATACATTGCCAAGATTAAATGATGTGGTTGGAGATAATTGTGTTGTGGTGCAAAATAGCGTGCATCAAGTACCTATTTATAGGCATGAGTGAAGCTTCATAAATCTCGAGATCAGATTTTTCTTCGAACGCCGTAATCTCGATTTGAGAGATCACGCGCAGGAAGAAAATCACATTGGACTTTTATCACAAAAATCCAATCCAAAATCTTGAAGAAAGATGTTGATGTCCATTACGACAATGAAATTGTGCTCGCGTTTAAATCAATGCCGTTATTACATGCACAGCTTAGACTGCGATGTTGCATCAATAAAAAAATACGGCGAGCTAAAGCACAAACACGGCTGAACTTCAGCCTGTGCCCACGGATCAACCAAGCTTCATTTCTTATTGATGACAACACGAAAGTTACAGATCTCTATCCCTTCTACAACTCTTGTGTTTTCACCTCATGGTGATTTTTACTCTAAAAGGAGTTACATGCCTGGGAAATTTGATAAACCAGAAATCATGTTTTAATTGAGAGTTCGCAATCTATCTTCACCGTACATTTTATCTGATCGACACTCCACAAATCGCCACGTGGTCTTACATTTCCGCACGTTAGAGCAAGAATCGCAAGCGACTCTATAAGTGAAATAGCACCTTCACTATCATCCGGCCGATCTTTGATCCGACGCTCATAATTCACTAACCTCTTCATTCACTCCTAAGAATCTCAGTCCTTAACCTCTTCGCGTGATATCCTACGTACAGAATTAAATCTTTAGCCTTCAAATACTGGCCATTAGATCGTGCGCCATCTTAGATCCAACGACAGCTGCTCATCGTAACAATAACGGTGAAGAAAGCCAGACTTAACTTATGAAGAATGTTCCAATTAAGTGGACGGAAGATGTGAAGAAAGCTTCCAGGAGTTGAAGAAATGATTGACAACAACTCCTGTTCTTGCAATTCCATCTGATACCAAAGATTTTAGGTATACAATGATGCCTCGAAAAATGGCTTGGGGTGCGTGTTGATGCAGAACGGGAAGGTAATTGCGTATGCCTCCCGACAACTCAAACCGTACGAGAAGAATTACCCCACACACGATTTGGAACTCGCAGTCGTGGTGTTTGCCCTCAAAATCTGGCAACATTATCTATACGGGAAATGATGCGAGATTTTTCACAAATCATAAAAGCCTAAAGTACTTCTTCACGCAGAAGGAGTTAAACATGAGGCAAAGATGATGGATCGAGTTAGTAAAAGACTACGACTGTGTGATAAATTATCACCCAGGCAAAGCGAACGTAGTTGCAGATGCTTTGAGCCGTAAATCTGTGAATACGGACCTGTGCCAACCCGGAGTGGAAATAATCAATTTCGGGGAGATCGAAACGAAGCTGGCAGCGTTGACGTTAAAACCAACGCTGTAAGAACGAGTCATTGAGGCACAAAAAAGAAGATGAACTATATCTAAAGATCCATGCAAAACAAACAGGAATATTCCGTCGGAGTTCGAATTTCGAGATGACGGAAACTTACAATTCCGAGGATCTATATATATGTGCTACCCTATGAAGAGACCCGTCGAACTATAATGACGGAGACACATACGACAATCTACTCGATACATCCTGGGGCAACAAATATGTATCGGGATTTACGAATAAATTATTGGTGCCAGGAATGAAGAAAGATATAACAACCTTTATACAACGGTGCTTAACCTGCCAACAAAATTTAGGCATAACATCAAAGGCCTGCTGGAATGTTGCAACCTTTGACGACTCCAGAGTGGAAGTGGGACCATAACACTATGGACTTAGTCATCAGGTTTCCTAAAAAAGGACCATGATGCAATCTGGGTAATCGTCAACAGATTGACTAAAGCAGCCCATTTCCCAATCAATCAAATCTATTCCATGGGGAAGTACGCAGAATTGTACATATAAGAAATCGTCTCGGATTGGGATTCGAGGTTTCTGTCCCAATTCTGGGCAAGCTTACAAAAGGCAATGGGGACGAAACTGTCGTTCAGTACGGCATATCACCCCCAGACGGACATTCTGAAAGAACAATCCAGACGCATGAGGATATGTTGGAAGCGTGTATTCTGGATTTCTGAGGAAGTTGGAGCAAATACCTCCCACTGATCGAGTTTCCTATAACAATAGCTATCAAGCCACAATCGGGATGGCACTTTGCGAAGCCTTCTACGGGCGTAAATGTCGATTCCCAATTGGGATGAATACGACGAGAAAGTGTCGTTGGGTCCCGAAATGATTCGTGAAATGAGTAAAGCTGTGAAAAATAAAAATAATAATTCGGGAGAGGATGCAGACGCCCAATGTCGTCAAAAGAGTTATGCAGACAAAAGACGAAGGTCGTGGGAGTTCCATGAAGGCGATCAAAGTCCTTCCAAAAGAAAAAAAATTCGCCAATGAGAGGCGTAAAACGTTTCGGGAAGAAGGGGAATTTGACTACAAGATATATTGGACGTTTCACAATTGTGAAACGAGTTGGAGAAGTGGCATATCAACTCGAATTGCCCACATCGCTCGCACAAGTTCATGACGTTGTCCACGTCCCAGACATGAGCGATGTAGTGCATGGCGAATCATTTCATCAACAATTGAAGCCGGACTTGAGCTATAAAAAAAAGGTCGGTGGAAATTTTGATGTACGAGGTGAAAGTCTTGTGGTGGAACCAAGTATTGGAAGAAGCCACTTGGAAGCGAGAAGATGATATGAAGAATCGTTATCGCGAATTATTTCTTTCGATGTAATTTCGGGGACGAAACTTATAAGGGGGGAGGATGTAATACCCGTAAAATTTATACGGGATTATTTCAATAATATTCGGAATGTGTGGAGTCGATTTTCGAACATACACCGATTTCCTTCCGAGCCGAGCCAAAAAACTTCATAATTGGACTCAAAAGAAATTTTAAATGGATCGAAAATAATTACGTGCCAAATAAAGAAAATAATGGCCCAAGTTGTTAGGAGTTTGGTCCAATAACAATAATAAAAATAATGAATAATAATAATAACAATAAAAAATAAAAAAGGGCCGAAAATTAAAAAAAAAAGTTCATCATCATCACCTAATCAACTAATCACTTAATATAAAATAAAAACAACACACCAAAACCTAATCACGTAAAAACAAAACCTAATCACCTACTATAAAATAATAACCAACTAAATACCTAAAAACAAAACCTAATCACCTACTATACTACTTGAGGATCTATAAATAGAGAGGAAGAGAAGGAGAGATGGCGTGAGGAAGGAAAGAAAAGAAAGAAAAAGAGAGGGAGAGAGGGAAAGAAAGAAAAAAAATATAGGGAGAGAGAGGGAGCAGCCGTGAGGGAAAGGAAAGAAAAGAAGAAGAGAGAAAGGAAAGAAAAAAAAGATAGAGAAAGAAAGGAAGGAGAAAAAAAATGGAGGAGAAGAAAGCCCTCGGAAAAAATCTCGGGAGCGAATTCTAGGGTCGGGATCACACGAAAACTACGCGTAACGTAGCTCTCTACGGAAGTAAGGTAGGTGAAGATCACCTACATGCGTAAACAATTTTGATCTCGTGAATTTTACGTGTTGCATGAGTTATTTCGTTATTTGTATGATTATGTGCCGAGTTACGTTCAAGATCGAACATGACTCTCTACGTGGTTTTGTGTTTGCATGATTTTATGTTAATTCTTCATGTGTTATTTTCGGTTATTGTGATTCTAAAGAGATGAAAGAAATTAGGGTTGGAAAGTGGAATTTGGAATTTTTGTGGGCAAGTTTGGCTATATTTGGAAATTTTGGGTATTAGTGCAAATTAGGGTTTTCTATGGTTTCTTTTAATCTCGGCTGGGATCAATTTGTAATTCTGAAATTTTCGGGTCTCAAACTGAAATTTTAAAAACATCCGGGGCAGATTTGCAATTTCTGAAATTTTCGGGTCTTAAACTGAAATTTAGAAATCCGAGGAGATTTGTAATTTCTGAAAATTTTCGGATCTTAAGTTAAAAATTTTAAAATTTGAGTACTTAAAAGTAAGTTATGAGATTTTGGAGTTTTAAATGCAAAATTCGGAAAAATGTTTTTAAATTAGGAAGTTAATAAATATTTTGAAATTTGGGCATTAGGGTTTTAAAACATATTTTTAAATTAGGGACCAATGGTTAAATTCGGGTCTTAAAGCGAAAAAGATTAAATTTTGAAAACTTTTAGTGTAATCAGTAATTTAGAGGGAGTGTTCGGTGGGTAAGGTTTCGGGCCGAGTAATTCGGAACGGGGGCTTCGGGCCCGATTATTTAGAGTACGATAGTTTTCGAAATCGGGCCGAGCTGATACCTCGGGCCGATGTGTTGTTATTTTATATGTTGCATTTTATTTGCACGACATTTGCATACACATGGTACGGGGGGAGGACCGTTCGGAGTCACGGTAACACTGTATAGTGTCGATGAGTGGGGTAGAGTGATCGATATTGGTCGTCGGGCTACGACTAGATGAAGCGATTGTGGTTGAGACCGAGATGGGGCCGCTTGCCACGATTTTAGGTACGGTTGAGACCGAGATGGGGCCGTACCACACTTATGATGACATTAGGTACGATTGAGACCGAGTAGGGGCCGCACCACTAATATGCTGGCATTTTATGTTATTACACGCGTAGATGCCGAGTCTAGCCTAGGGTCATGTTTATGAGTTGTGAGTTGATGTAGGAACGAGCGTATGCTCGTGAGATATCGAGCGTGAGCGTGCATTTGTGAGGTGTTGAGCCTGCATTTGTGATGGAGTCGGGTTTGGGGTGTGAGAGCACGTTCATTCATGCATATTTTCATCTACAGGGCAAAAGTTCAGGGTTTACGTGTGTAGGTAAGGCGGCTGATGGCGGTGCCTCCACGAACTTTTGAGGGCGGCGCAGTACATGGGACGCGACCTGTGGAACGAGTTTATGTTTCGTGTTGTTAAGTTTGGGCTTGGACTTCTTGGGCTTCAGCCCAACGAATAAAAGTGTGTTGGCTTTAGATTTTTGGGTTCAGACTTGGAACATATATGTATTATGTTTAAAAAGTTTTAATGGGCTTTCAGCTGCTTACGCTGCGAAAATCCGCCAAAATACGTATCTAGGAACTCGGGTCGTTACAGCATACATCTATTTCACCCAAATTGATTTGGATCTGTAGCACCCGGGGTCCACGTAAGCTAATATGGCCAATAAATTTGCATGAATATTGGGTGCAATTATGTGTATTCCATGTATCAATTATGTGCAATTGTAAGACCCGGAAATTTAAGTACGGGATTTACGGCATAATTAAGAGCAGAGATAATTAATTTGAGAAAAAGTTGAGTTAATTACGTCAGGGAGCTAGGATTTTGAGTGAAATACTTTATTTAAGACACGTAATTAATTTATGTCTAATGTGCGATATGTGCTTCTATGTGTTTACATGATTTCAAGTGACGTGATTTATAATCCTTATACGTGTTACGAATTATGATTATGTGATCCATGTGAATTCATGAAGTATGGGTACCATATTGTATGTGTATAAGAGTTATGGAATTTAAGTCACTAGTACACGTGGCATGCACGTACGAAATCGCCGAGCTCAAATTGAGCAAGTTAGAATCGGCCGATTTCCACACACACATGGAATTAGAATTTCAGGGTAAATCGAGTAGGAATCGGGCGATTTAACGAAACCACATTTCGGGCGATTAAGATAGCAAGTACACGTGGCGTGCATACGAGAAATCGCCGATTTTGAACTAACGAAGCTAGGAATCGGGCAATTAGTTACATAGAAGACATTGGTCGAAAATGAATTAGAAGGACATATAATCGGGCAGCACTTGAATAGTATAAGTTTCGATCAAGTTAGAAATCGGGCGATTTCTTAAACCAATCCTAGAGATCGACGATTTATGTCCAGGACGAAGTGTAATCGATCGATCTGAAGATAAAATAGAAGGAATAAGGAAATGAAGAAAATTGTTATATGTGAATTGGGCCATACAATGTGGGCTAGAAATTTCCATAGTTGATCCAATTCATAAGAAATCAATTAGGAGACAACTTTCCTTAAAATAAGGAAATCCCACGTCTACTCTAGGTATTGCCCATTTCATCCAAGAAATATCTAAGCCTAACACCTCAACACTCCATAATTTACTCCAAAACCCACGAAACTAGAAAGGAGAAGGGAAAGGAGCCGAGAGGATTTCATCGAAAGGAACACCTCAAGTTAGCTTGGACTTCGAAAATTAGTAAGTAACGCCAAATCCCTAAGCCACTTTGATTTCTTTCTATTAAGATTATGTAGCTAAAAATTTCGAGCTAGGGTTGGGAAAATTCGAGGGAGTTAAAGCGTACTATAGAAGGCAAATGCTCTAACTTAGGGCATAGAATCATACTTTAGGGTTTCGATGGAAGTAGCTAAGTATGAGAGAGTTTAATGAGCTATAGGGATCATTTCGTTAAAAGGGGATGATTCTGGATTAGTGATGAACATTGTTGGTAGGATGAACGATGAACGCGATTTCGGATAGGTGATTCAAGGCTCGATCGAATCGATAGAATTAGGTAACAAATCGGGCGACTCTTGCTTGAGTAAGGAAATCGGGCGATTTAATGTAAGAATACTAAGTTCCACTAAAACCTAGAAATCGGGCAAATTGCTGCATGTGAAGGATCGATCGAAACCAAGTAGAACAAGCACCAAATCGGGCGATTTGAACAGAATCTACACGTGGCATGAAAGGAAGAAATCGCCGAGATCTAGTTGACAAACCCTAAGTCGGGCGATTTTGAGTTACTACTAACATACGGCGAAATGTGCATGTGAGGAATCGATTAAATTAAATGTATGGGGCAATGTAATCGTGCGATTTAAGCTCAAGGGGTACTCGGCGAATTTGCGGGGCATTAAAACCCTACAAAATCGGGCGAAATGTCGAGCATGCATGCATGAAATCGGGCAAGCTAAGGTGACGTCAACGCGCGGCGATTTCCATCCTTCAAGACCACAAATCGGGCGAAACAAGCCACATGCAAGAATCAAATCGGGCGATTTGTTGAGCAATGAGAGCAATCGGCGATTCCAGATTCCACACGCCACAAATCGGGCGAATCCATCCCATGTATGACAAGTCGGGCGAAAGCCATTCAAATAGGCACAAATCGGACGATTAGGACAGAAACTCCACGTGGCATTTGGAGAACAAATCGCCGAGCTTTGGTCCATGAAATCACAAATCGGGCGATTTCCTCCCATGTTCCAATTTCAGGCGAAAGTTAAATCGCCGAACTCTTTCTAGAACGATTTTAACTATATCTCTAAATCGGGCGATTTCCTCTTATTGGATGGCTTAAATCGACCGAATTGCTCAACCATTTCGTACATGGAATCGAGCGAAATGAAGAAGAAACTAAAATCGGGAGAATTGAAAATTAACAATAACCTAACTCTAGCCGAATTCGTTAGGTCACAATTCGAGACTAACTTTACTTAGGAATTTATTGGGTGGGGACTTGATTTAGTAAGAGTCGAACGACTTAGGACTCTATTAAAATTAATAAAGTCCGACAATTTAGTTCGACCTAAGTGTAATAAAGGCGTAATACTAATACGATAATATTTATGTTTAAAGGTCGTACGTTAGGAGCAAACGGGGAGAATACTAATTACGCTTGGACGACAGGTAAGTAGAAATCCAACTACGACACATAACTTGTCTGAATGCACTTGCTTTATGCGAATACGTGCTTCTGTGATTTTATGTTTACGTGATTTAATTGATATGCTTTTATATGAGCGTGTCTGAAGTTTAAATTGGATGACAAGGTGCTTCGAGGCTTACCTGAATTGTGATTACTTGATATTACGTGACTATGTGCCTCGATGATTACATGAATTACGTGGAATAATTGTATATTCTGTCTCTTGGTAATATCGTCTGGCATTTGTTGCATTTTCATACTCACGTGCATACACTATCATATGTGGGAGGGTTGTATGAGTCGAGTATGCATATATATGGTGTATCGCTTGAAAGCGATTGATACATTGCCGATATGGGCATGTGTTGTCGACTCAGTTGAGTCAAGGGCTGTCCACTATGCCACCAGGGCGACGTTTAGCGTCGTCAAACTATTATATAAAATATATGGATTATGATTAGGGCAGATGTCCCGATGGCGAAAAGGCTGTATACATATATTATTATTATTGTACACGTAATGAAATATATTACGGCGATTCACGAGGCCGACTGCCTGATTCACGAGAGGCAGGTATATATAGATATATTACGGCGATTCATGAGGCCGACTGCCTGATTCACGAGAGGCAGGTATATATATATTACGGCGATTCACGAGGCCGACTGCCTGATTTACGAGAGGCAGGTATATAAATATATTATGGCGATTCACGAGGGCCGTATATATATATATATATATATATATATTATTATTATGAACATAATGAAATATACTAGGGCGAAGGCCCGTTGGCGAAAGTGCCGTATACATATATTATTATTATTGTACTTGTAATGAAATATATTAGGGCGAAGACCCGTTGGCGAAAGGGCCGTATACATATATTACTATTATTGTACAAGTAATGAAATATAATAGGGCGGAGACCCGTTGGCGAAAGGACCGTATACATATACTACTATTATTGTAAAAATAATGAAATATATTAGGGCGATGCCCGTTGGCAATGTGGCCATATAGACACACTTATGATATGATTGGGCGATGCCCGTGGCGGTAAGGTGCGACCTGGAGGGTGCGACCTGAGGGTGTAAGCGATACAGGGTGGAACCCTGGTGTAGGCTACCTCAGCGTGGGCTACCAGCGTGAGCGACCGCTGGACAGTCGGGGACGACCGGGATTATATGGCGACCTAGGGGAACGATGTGCATCCTAGGGTTCGGCCATCCGGCGTGGACCGCTGTCGTGTTGTCCCTGAGGGACGTGAGCTCTTGTGGTGCATAGTGAGATTAGCCGAGGGCCCTGAGTGATGTTAGTACGAATATGATGAGCATCGGCGCAGATCGCCTTTGCGAAGTATAGGTGCATCGGCGCGGATCGCCTTTGCGTAGGTAGTATATGCATTGGCGTGGATTGCCTTTGCGGGGAAGGGACATGTGCATACATGCATGATTTTTGCTTACTGAGCCTCGGTGGCTCATTTCTTTATGTTATGTGTTGTAGGTACTTACGATCACGGTACGTGATCGCCTAGCTGGCAAGGCCTATCTTTTGAAACTTCCGAGCGTCTTTTGGGGTGGACGTGTGTGTATGGATGACGACCTGTGAGGCCGGGCGCATAGGAGCTTTTGCTGTGCCATCGCAACCGTTCCGAGTAATTACGACCTAGAAATAGTACATAATTAGAACTCGAAGAATTGCTTTTGTCGCCGTAGCATTTCCTTTGGTATGTATTGAACAAAGTTCCATGATGCAAATGGAAAACGAAAAATTTCATACGCCTTTCTGTAGTTCCTTCATTTAAATACGCCATTAGGCACTTAGGACGACGTTAGAAATGGTGGCGATGGCTAGGGTCGCTACAGGATCCTTTTGCAAAATAGCCTAAAAGTGCTTCCCCATTTATACCTTTTTTCTCGCCATTAATGAATGTATAGTTAGACCTCCCTAAACACACTTCTCGCCCACGCCACATTCGCATATCCCCTCGCGTCGACTTCGAAGGCATGCCATAAGAAATTCTGCAGCCCTTCTTCTCAATTTTCTTTAAGACCCCCTTAGGTAGCATAAACATGGTTGCCCAATACTTTCATAGAAGATTAAACATTTTCAATTAGTTTAACTCTTCCAGAATATGACAGAGCCCTATTTTCCACATTTCTGCAATGCTTAGGCTGTGTTTGGTATGCAGAATTCGAAGTGGAAAAGAAAAGAAAATGTGTAATGGTATGACACATGAAGCGTTACAAAGATTTAAAGGATACCACTACATTTTCCTTTCTTTTCCGCATCCAAACGCACCGTAGTTTTGAGGTAATGAGTGGCACACCAATAGACCTGTCCCGGCAGCATCCCATCAATAGGTAAACATTCAAGGATCCGAGGTAATAAATTCAACGCACAAGCTGACACATGTGCTTGGCTTTTTACCGATATTAGTCGTTAATCCCGAGAGCTCATTAAACTTTGACTAGCTCCTCATGAAAAAATCCACCAAGTTAAGATCTGCGTCGCAGAATAGTAATAGATCATCCACAAAGCAAACGTTAATGTCTTGTAGTCAGTCTCACATCGTCAATGGTATTGAAAGCTTCGATTTTGCTCAATATAACGTGTAGGTATCCCCAACGAAGAACTTCCATTACTATATTGCTCAATCCGCTTCTATTTTGCTCAATGTAACGCCATGTTGATCTTACTATATTGAGGTGTATGCCCGACAGTGTATGACCCGACCCGAACGCAAAGAGATATATGGTCAATTAGATTTATCGAACGACTCAACTTAGATCCAGTTAAAGCACCAACTAGAAACGTATTTTGTATCATCCACCATTAAATTAGATTACATCATCCATTAAACTCCGAGTTTGATTTATTAAAAATAAATGCAAATACACTAGTAGAAAATGGTAAAATAGGCCACGGCACTATGGGCGACGGTTGTACAAAATAAGTCGCCCATAATAGACGCGGTGGCATTATGTAAGTTTTTTAAGTCTCGGTGACCATAGGCGACAGTTGTCTCATACAAACCGTCGCCTCTGATGTTAATAAAGTTTGGACGACGGTTAATAAAGAAAACCCGTTGCCCAACTCTTTAATTTTTTTATATTATTTTTTACGTATGGGCGACAGTTGTTCGACGAAATAAAAAATCGTCGCTCAATATTTTACATCTTCTAAAAACAATTTTTTCTTTACTTTGGGCGACGGTTGTGTATGTAACAACCGTCGCCCACGACAATTAAAAAAATTAAAATTTATATGTCATGGGCGACAGATACGTTTAATTTTCGTAACAACCGTCACCCATGAGTTCTTTAAAAATCCATCTTCTTCCCCACTTCACACTTCGAACAGACGAAAAAAAAACAAGTGAGGCGCGGCTTTGGCGATTTTCCGGCGAATTCGAATGTTTGCCGACCTATCCGAGCTTGGAGAACACGGTAAGAAGTCCATTTAGCAATTCCCCTCTTTGCATTTAAGGTTGTTATTGATGTTGATCTTTGCGAAAATTAGTTTTGGTTAGAGTTTGGACACTTGGGATTTTCGGGTCGAAATTTGGCCGCAATCTCACATTCCTTGGCGATTTTTTTCGGCGGCAACGACTCTTTCCGGACGACTCCGGGATACGACAACACGGTAAGATCTCTCCTAACCATTTTCCTCATTGTAATTTCGCGAATAATGGCTTGAATTCTTCGAAAATTGATGTTTTTCATAAATCTCTATTTCAAAATTTTGGGTACTTTGAGCTCGAATTTTTCGAGTTTGGAGTTGGTTTGTGCGATTTCATGGCTTACTTTATGCGATTTGAGGTTTAGGCTTGTGTTACAATCGATTTGAGGTTGACTTGGAGCTTGGTTTGTGCGAAAAATTGGCGAAATTTTGGTTTTTTGGGCATATTTTGAGCTCGTTTGGAGTTGTTTTGTACGATTTCATGGCTTAATTTATGCGATTTGAGGTTTGGTTTAGGCTTAGGCTTGTGTTATATTCGATTTGAGGTTGATTTCCAGCTTGGTTTCTGCTAAAATTTATTTGTTGGGTGATTTTCGAAATCCAAATGTTGATTTGTGCGAAGTTCATGATTTTTTCAGGTACAATGTCTTCGGATCCCCCCACATCTTCTTCGCCTGGTACCAAATCAACGTAAGGAAGATAAAGATTCGTCCTCGAATAGATGCGTAAGTTTTTTTATGTACAGTAAAGTTCAAATATTAGTAACTTTATATTATAACATTAATTTATTTTACCTACTTTCGAGTTTCATGGTGTAATACCCGTAAAATTAATACGGGAGTATTTTTGTAATGTTCGAAATTAATGAATGTGAATTCCGAACGAAACCGAATTTTCGGGAGTAAGCCGAAAATATTAGTTTGGGCCGAAATTGTTTAGGAAGTACAAGTAATAAAATAGGTCAAATAATAGTAGAGCCCAAATTTAATTAAATAAAGCCCAACTTGAAGTAATTAACTTAGGAAACAAAGATGGCCCAAAGAAATAAATAGGAAGGCCCAAGAGATGATTAATTTGACCCAAAAGAATTAAATAATAGGATAAGTATGGAGATTCCTTAATTTGTGGGAAACCTCACGTTGAGACCATGCCCCATATTACCTAATCTATGAAACTTATCATTGTTGGTCAAGAAACAAACGTGAGATAAGAAACAAAAAGAAAAAGAAAACCCCCATTTGCAAAGCTTCAACTTCGACGTGAAGATCAAAAGAAGAAAAAAAAAAAGAAGAATACCAAAAGCCAAAGAAAGAAAGTATCGAAATAAGGTGGTAAGAATCCCATCCATAAGCTTGTGAACTTATTATTTCACATGGTTTAAAGGATTAATTGAGGTTAGAGCAAAAATAGGTTACGGTCGAAGCAAGGGGAGTGGAGTTCGACTAGCTCAATTCGATTTCAGCCTTGGGAGCAACTTAAATTAAGCTTGGAGGATAGGTAGGTGGTTTATACCCCTACAAACCCAATTTTAAAACGTATTACATTTCGTAAAAGTATCTAAATTCGATTGGAAGGCCATTCGAATTCATATTTCTAAGCTTTATGACTTTTGTAATATTTGGTATGTTGGTTATGTGTTATGACGTGATTTTTAGACTCAATATATGAGTTCTTGAGTTGATGATTGAACGGATGTATTTATGTGCCGATGAACTTGTTAAATTTCTGGAAAAATTTAGGGTTTTAATGAAGATGATTTCGGTAGAATAGTAAAATCGGGCGATTTGAAGTTTTCGGGCGATTTTGAAATGGCGGGCCTGTGTTTGAGTGTAAATCGGGCGATTTGTAGGTTTCGGACGATTTTAATTCGCGGGCCTGTATTTAGTTTACAAATCGGGCGAAAAGTGATTTTTTTTTTAACTGATAGGAAATCGGCCGAATTGGATTTCGGGTCGTGAAAGTGTTTCGCGGGCCCAATTGATTTTTATGTGTGAGTAAAAACGGGTCTCGCGGGCCAGAAGTCAGATTTCGCGGGCTGAAGCATTTCGCAAGCTGTGAGATAGCGCCGGGCCGATTTTGGGTTTTGCGGGCCGATTTCAAATCGCGGGGTGATTCCTGCGAGAGAAATCGGGCGATTCGCGAGATTCAAATCGAGCTTCAGCGTCAAATCGGGCGATTTGTGAAATCGCCGAAAGTCTCATGAAATCGGGTGTTGACCGTGCTGTTTCGGGTTGACCAATTTTAAATCGGACGATTCGCGTTACGCAGTGAGTGATTTCACAAAATCGGGCATTGACCCGATCGTTTCGCGCGTTGACCAAGTGTTTAAATGTGGGTTTCGGGCGAATGTTGACTTGGGCTTTGACCAACGGTTTTGATTTTGGGCTTTGCCCTATTTTAGGCCCAAATACTTTAAATAAAATCATTTTAAGCCCAAATCAATTTTAAAATAAAATATTTTCATATTATGATATATAAATAGAGTCAACCCATATTTTAAATTATAAATATTATTTTTAGATTTTAAAACCTTCGGCCTAGTATCGGATTTTAATAAAATAAAATATTTTCCGTGTTTTACTATTTACTATTTTATGAAATGTGATGTGTTCATGTGAATGATTTGTATGTGCATATCACGACATGCACGGGTGAGAGTGATGATGATGTACCGTATTCATACGGTGACGCCTTACGGTGTCGGATGAGTGGGGTAGAGTTACCAATGTTGGTAGTCAGGTTTAGACTCGATAAGGCACCTGGTGGGAGAGGGGGTTTGCGACACCCATCTACTCGGGATTGAGCCACTCGAGGTGTACACCACCGATATTTGATTGGTTCAGGGACGGCAGACAGATGTGAGATTCCTGTCTACCCGGATAGTGGTAGACTACTCGGGGAGTTACACCAAGGTGTAACACCGTCGGGTTGAGATTGTGTGCGGAAGGAGCGACCCGGCACGGCCGGCGTGGGCTACCGCATGATTATGGCGTACCTTGCCATGCGCGCGTGGGTGCCGAGTCTAGCCTAGGGCCCTGATATGTGATGAGACGTGAGATAGGTCGAGCGTGCATATTTCATGTGTGAGGACATGGGATTGGGTTGAGTGCACGCACGCATATGCATTGCATGTTTTTACTGCCACCTACTGGGCGTTTTTGCTCAGGGTTTTATTTTATAGGTGAGACCACGCCCGACACCGATGGGTGTCAGGGTTAGCTATAGGCGGGCTGGCGGCGGTGACTCCACGGGCTTTTGAGGGCGGAGCGGTACATGGGACGCGATCTGTGGAGAGGCGTAGTTTAGTTTGGTCGGGTTAGATTTTGGGGCTTCGGCCCGGTGTGTAGATATGACGCTTTTTATAAAACCCGACCTTTGATATTTATAATGTAAATTATTTTATTAAAAGTTTTTAATAAATCGGGTCCTCCGCGACTTCTGTTGCGGAAATCCGCCAACTAATTTAATTAGGAAGTAGGGTCGCGACACATGGCAATTTTCGCGGCGTCGCTCTTGGGTGCGCTTGAAAATCAGACTAAGAAATCAAATGTTACTTGGAAGAGATGCAAGGTTTGCATTTGACATATGAATTAGCAAAGTTATTTGGGTTAAATTATTATCATTCCATACAATCTTTACAAAACCTTTCGAAATTAGTGCCCACGACAACCGAGCGGGAGTGAGTTCTGTGGCTACGTTATGAGATACATGTACGATATTATCTGCAAACGTATCGGATGCGATGATATCACTTTGCCAAACGTATCGGATGCGTTAATATAGGCTTTGTTATATTATGCGATATTTGTTGGATGATGTAACTCTTAATTTAATTGATGATTATTAGTTATTTGATGTGGATTAATTGTTGGGATTGATCTTTTGGGTGATTTGGTTGTTTTGGATTTGATGGTTGGGCATATGAAAAACGAAAAAAATAATAGAACAAAAAATATAATCATAGGCGACAGTTCCTAGCATAGAAATCGTCGCCTATGATCAAATTTAAAAAAATAGATTTTGTGCGACTGTTTCTAAGCTACGAACCGTCGCCCATCATCTCATAACAGCACCTGCGGGTACTTTGGGAAATGTTTGTAGCTTAGAAACCGTCGCCTGTGATTAAACTAAAAAAACATGGGCTTTGGGCGACGGTTTCTATGATGAAAACCGTCGCCCATTCCGTCATAACAGCATCCTATGGTGAACTTTGGGCGACGGTTGTTCACACAACCGTCGCTCATAACCTGTCTTCGGCGACGGGTGCACAACGGTCGCCCATAATCCCGCTTATGAGCGACGAGGTTCTGGGCTATGCGTTGAAACCGTCGCCCATGACCTATAACAACCGTCGCCCATATCTACTTATGTACTAGTGATAGTTGATATTTTTTATATTACTGAATAATAGACTTGTATTGCTTTTCACTTTGGTATGCGTGTTTGGTACATCTCTAGGCCTTATAATAAAAAGCTCAATAGACTAAGTGATATTAGTAACCAGGGGCGGATCCAGAAATTTTAATCGGGGGGCCGTAAGATAAAAGTAAAAGGTCGGGTGTTGGCCCCTGCATCAAGGTCTATTGCAATGTGCTAGAAAATTTTTATGGTTTTTGGGGCTTCGAAACTTAATTTTTATGATCAACGTTATATTAACGTGAATTAAAAAGTACAGGAGGAAATAACACAAATCATATGTTGTGTGTAGGTAAGCTGCAATACTTGTTCGATATTTTGTTTTTTATATGACAAATAATGTTTTAATTTTAATGAGGCTAATCAAATTAAAATTTTGGAAGTCCATGACGGATTTAATTTTTAATTAGGAAGGTCGTGCATTGATTAAATTAAATAATAACACATATTCATTCTATCTTGTTAAAAATAAATTTTTTAAATATTGATATTTCTATCATTTGTAAAACTATAGTTTTTGTTTTTACGGTTCTAGAAACAATTATTTATTTATTGTTATTTTTACTATAATGATATGTTAAATAATTATAAAAACGAAAAAGGAAGTTAATCAAATATATTTAGTTTAGTCAAACCAAACAGTAATTCAAATAGATAAAAAGGTAAAAAGGGGGTGTGTGTGAGAGAGTTAAACTGAGTATTAAATAAATATTGTTATTTAATATACCATTAGGTAAAAGAAAAAAAAACTTAAAAGCAATACTCAAAGAGTGGCGGAAGGGATTCGAACCCGAGTATGGCAAGTGGAAGGCAACGAATTGACCACTGACTACATACAACACTTGGTCGAATTTAGTGTAAACGTTATATCTATATGTAATATAACATATACTAAGCATATAGTACTAAACTTTTCGGGGGGGGGGGGGAGGCACACTGTTGGCCCTTATATTACCAAACAAGGATCAAAAGAAAGGTTTGAATGTTAAAAACGTGAAGAACACCTTGAGTGTGTGTTAGTGTGTGTTTATCTAAGGAAAAGTACAAGGTGGCTTACCTTTTGAATTCTTTTGATAAAACCCTAATTAGGGTAAGTGGGGCTTTATATACCACAAGTATTTGGTATATTAAAGCTCAATACAAAACTCTTACCTATCATTAGTCACCCCAAACTACTACAACCCACTAAATAAGTACATATTAATCCAAGATTACATTAATTAAAGGATGCTACAAAATATTCCTAACAATTTCCCCCTTAGCATCATTTTCGCTTTGGCGTTCTTGGTGTCTTCTTCTTCTTGGGTTTCTCCACTGCATAGACCGATTTCCTGAGTCCAAGTCTGAACTCGTATGATCGTATCGTTCTTCGTAAGGAAATTCGATCTGAGATGATGTTTATCAGCTTCTCGTACTTCTCCTGTAGCTCTGCTTCTTCGAACATTAGCTGCTCTAGAATCCTTCCGAGTTTGCTCTGAATAATCAGCAGCGTTCCATCGCTGAATTTGGCAATCTCGGATGTTTTCATCAGTCTCTTTTCTCCTTTGTAGTTGATGTAGACCACTGATGGATCGTTGTCTTCATTGACTATGTGGCCTTCACCAAGACTTGGGTCTGGGACTTCGAAGGATGGCTTTGTGAGGTTCACCCTTTTCATGTTGCTTTCTACCGTCATTTGAAGATCGTGAGTCGAATTGAACTTGATTTGGCGCATCATGAATCGCTTAAGAGCGACGTCTCCCACTCTTAAGTCTGGATTCTGGAGTGTTCCAAGAAATCTGAAGCTTCCCAGTATCTGATCAACGTCTTCACCTCTGATGTATGAGAGATCCCCTTCAGTTAGCTCCTCGAACGTTCCATCTTCTCGCTGCACTTTCTAGATAGGATACTCGTAGAAGTCGAGACGACCTCGCCGTACTCCTAAGATTTTGCTGATTCTGGCTCTTTCCTTCTCTTCTCTTCTAAGAGTGTCAACGTTAGTATCTTCTCCCCTCCACACAAGCCCTCTACGAAGAGATAGCAGGTATTGTACAGCGGTTGGTCTCAGGAGATGAGTTAGTCCTCTTAGATCAAGCTCGTCTAACTTCTTGATCCTATCTTCCTTCCTCCAGATTCTTCTCCGTATCTCTTCTTGATATGGAGTGATCACTTTGACATTTTTGGGGACGTCTGAAGATTCGATCATTTCTCTATGATTTCTATTGCATTGCCCCTTCCAATGGGTTTCGAAGATAAAAATCCCCATAACCTTACCTAGGCAAGTAAATCCATGAAATAAATTTGATTCTTTTTTGTTACTGAGCCTATGAACCATGAATTGTCTTCTTATGACTCATCAATTAGATAGATTAATCCTTTCAAAGAACTTTTCAAGGAACAAATGAGCCCCTTTCTCACTACTAACTGATCCTTAGATTACTCCCCTCTTCTTCGATTAACTAATGTTATTCTTAGATATTGTTCGTGAGATTGAGAAAAAGAAAGATATTTCTAGATTGTTCTAATTTCTATGTATACTAAACTATTCAAAGTTTATATACATATTTTGATTAATTGCCTTTTTTTTCTTTAATTTTAATTAAGTGTCTTCTTTTTTTTATCTCCCTTTCCTTCAGATAAATCGAAAACTCCGGAGTCTATTTTCCCACGGTTCAAAGTAAAAAAGACATTTTCTATTAAGTTTTATCTCTTAGAAAGAGAGCTTCCTATTTTTTTCGTTAACAAAATAGAACACTGGAAATGAAAGTTTTTTTCTCGCATCCCTTGTTCATTCCACTGTCGTAACAAAAATATTGGATGGGTCGATATAGAAATATATGATAATGACGTCTCGATCTGACGGCTTCTGTTCTTCTCTTATCTTCGACTTTGAGGCGGGCACTCCTCATTGACGACGGTGTGTTTGAGAAGCTCGGAAAGTTCTGGAATGTCTGCTTCGTAGTCTCCTTCTTCCTCGAGTTCATCGTCGTCGATAAGGGCCAGACTAACATTTGCCTTCATCAAGAAGTAACTGGCATTGTCCAGTAAGCCCTTGGCCAAGGTTGGATGCATCGGCTTTGTTAACCAGTCGTCGTTGAAGATGTATTTCTCTACTGCTGTGTGTGGGTTGTAAAGTGTTTCGAGAGATACGATCGGTTCATTTGATTGGAGGGATAGGATGGGAGAGGATGGAGATATCAAAGGGTTGTCTTGGCTTGTGGGAAGAGGAGGTGAGAGGCTCATAGCTGGTGAGGAGGGCTGTTGGGTTGTTTTGGTGGTAGTTCGGGTAGATTTTCTTGTTTGTGTGGGTGTAGGTGGTTTTGAATGGGTGTTTGGGTGGTTCTAGGCTGTGGCGGCGGAGGTTGAGGCCCTGTGTCTCATCTCATCCCCCTCGGGACGACCCCAACCGTCAGGGTCGTCACGTGGTTGATGTGATGACTGGGCCTCGCCTGGGTTTGTCGGTGTGAGAGGTAGCTCAAGCCGTCTGAGGACCTCCGCTTCATACTCTGTTAGCTTTGGTGCAGTGCGGAGTCGGGCCGCAGGACATCGATGAGTTCCGTGATAGGAACGCTCCACGGCCCGCCGTCGGCGTCAGTAGAAGGATCGGCTTGTGAGGGTGCTTCTTCGGTGATGGGGGCTTTGCCTTTATCCCGAGAGGATGTCCCAATGGCGCTGTAGACTTGGGTCATTATTGTGTCCTCGAGATCCTTTTTGAGCGTAGCGAGTCGATCTTCCAGCCTCGCCTCCGTCACGTATGGGGAAAATAACCGGACGGAGTCACTAAGACGTTTTGTCGTCACAACATCAGTAGAGGGTACTGATGTCCCGCCCGTTTGCACATGACTTGAAAGACCGAGGCCACGTAGGCTCATCGTTGATATCAAAGCTGAGATAGACTCAGATTGATGGCGCAAGGTCGTAGCTGCAGTGATGTGCATTATGTTGGGACTTCCGCTCTGTTCCGTACTAGACTCTAGTATGGAGACATCATGGAGCATTCTGTCTAGATCACTAAGATCTAGAGGTGCAGAAACTAGACTAAGTGTCCTAGATAATGGAACAATTATGGATGGTGAGGGCACTAGACTAGTCGTGATCAAGGAAGGTGCAGTCTGAGGCTGAGGACTGCTTGATACATCAACCCCCTCCGAGCGAGGTGGTGATGGATGACGTGGCACCTCGTGAGTTTGTGAAACAATTATCTGTTGGGAGATGATTGAGTGGCTAGGGAGGGTAGTTTGCGCGATTGGACCCGATGTCGCGACTTCTAATCGGGGGAAGACAAAGTCATCCCCTGTACCTATGGGTTCGGCCCGGCTTGTTTGTGGACTAGTTGGCTGAGGAATATGGTCGTGTTTTTGTTTAGTACGCCGTTCCTGTTGACTGCCTCTGTCATCCCCTTTGGATTTTCTCTTTTGTTTTGGCTTTGGGGATGAAGAGCTTCCTAGACCTATATTTGGCTGTGGGGGTTGGCTTGTCCCTGGGTTAGGTTCAACTGGGTTGTGTTGAACCATGGGAATGTCATCAAGATTGTTGGCTCGTAGGTATTTGAGGAGCTCCGGCTCATTTGGATCGAGGAGGTGAAGGAGGTGTTCTGGTATGATCATGGCCTCCTAATCGATCTTGCTCTTTGTCGATTGTATCTTGATGAGCTTCGGAGATTGATAGCCCTCGTCTCTGGGTCGACGCTCGATTTCGGGATGAAGATCCACGAAATGTTGGACGATGACAGGTAGCCACCGTAGGTAAGGAAGCACCGGCTTCGTGGATCCGAGACCTCGCCTTCTTAGTTGATCAAGGATGTCCGTCCAAATTAGTTGGGCGACATCATAATTCCTATTGAAGACGATCCCATGGAAGATGAGCATTATGTTGCGGTTGCATTTGTCGGACCCTGCGTGCTTCGGTGAGAGGCATTTGTTCACAATCAGAAACAAGGTCCTACAAGGTCCAGGGATGTCTTTGGCCGTAAAGTCAGGGAGGTGAATGGAAATTTGGGCGTTAGGTTTGTGGCCCATGAATAGGAAGTCCCTGATTTGGTCATCGTTAGATGGATGGGGATCATATAGGAGTGAGTGTGGTAGGTGTAGTATGGAACGGAGAATGTTTGGGGTAAAGACAACTATGGTGTTGTCGATTATCGCGGAAAGACTGGTTATTTTTGGGTTATTTGTAGGTTTCTGAAGGGTGGACCAAAATTGTTGGACGTAGACCTCAGGGACAACCTCGGTGATATTTAGGGCGGTTTTTAGAGGGTGGTTTCCTAGGATTTTAACAATAATAAGATCTGGGCACGAGATATTATCAAAGTCAAGTTGGAAGTTATTTGGTGGTCTCTGTGCCCAGTCCTTTGAAGCGAAAACTTCATCGATCAGTCGCACCATTTTAATATTTCTGCAAGATAAGAGCAAGAGATTAGTAGGAACCAACCATTATGACTTAGAGATTTTGCAAATTTTGCTAACACGTTGTGAACATGTTAGGACTTAGAGAAATTTTGCAAAAATTGGTAATAAATTTCGTCGATAGGAACAATTTTGGAAATTGATTTAATCAATCGGCGAAGCAAAGCACAGTAAATTACAATGTTAGTCAGTTTCGATCAAAGTGTAAGTTTTAATTCAAATGCCAGTGTAATTTTGAGTTTCGAGCAAGATGGTGTATCGTGCGGTACAATTTATAATCAAATTAAAAGGTCGAGTTTCGGTCGAAAGTCGAATTTAATCAATCAATTCAATTTAGATTTCAGCTTCGAGCGAAAGTCAGTTTCAATTAGACAGTTTCGGCCGAAAGTCATAGTCAAACAATTGAAATCATTTTAAATTGGTAAAAATCAGTATCGGCCGAAAGTCCCAAATTGGCGATTGAATCAATAGTTTCGGCCGATTTAAACGTGAAATTGAAACTGGAAATGGGTTTCAAGCGAAGAGAACTGAATCGAAACGGATTTCAAAAGCGATTCGAGCGAAATCACGTAAACCCTAATCTGTGCAACCTGCAAGAATCGAGAAAAATATCAGTTAAAAGTTGCTGATAATGCATTTATCCTTACCAATAGTGAAACTTGTGCTGCGGAAATCGTGAAAAACTGGGTTTGAGTGAGACTGTGAAACGATTTGTATGCGATTTCTGAGAGAATTTTGAAAATGAATTTTGTGAATAGATGAAGAAGAACAGTGTTTCGGGCGAAACGCTATATATATATGAGATGAGTTTCGATCGAAACTGGTTTCGTGCGAATCTCAGTTTCGCCGAGAAAAAAAATCACAAAGGAGTTAAATTTAAGTTTCGATCAATTCAATTCAATTCAATTCAGTTTCGATCGAAACGCGTTTTGGGCGAAAGTCAGTTTCGCCGATAAAATTAGAAAAGGATTTAGGCAAATTTCAATTTCAATTGAAGCGTGTTTCGGGCGAAAGTCAGTTTTGCAGAGAAAAATATAAAAGGGTTTAAAATGCAGTTTCGATCGAAACTTGCGTCGTGCGATTGTTAAATCAATTTAAAGGAGTTTCGGGCGATACGTAGTTTCGCCGAGAAAAGTTTTGAATTAATTGAAGATTCAGTTTCGATCGAATTTGAGCTGAGTTTCGAGCGATAGTCAGTTTCGCCGAGAAAGCATTTCAAATAATTGTATGTTTCAATTTCAATCAAATTTTGAGTGTCGCCGAGAAAAATTGGCTTAAGGTTATAAAAATTATTATTTCATAAGTTTTAACCCTTTATGCGAATTTGATAAAGACTCCCCCTTAATTTGTGCGAAGTGTTCAATGACTCCCCCTAGATTAGTGCATAATTTTTAGAGACTCCCCATAGATCCATGCATAAAGTTTTATTAGACTCCCCTAGATACGATAGTAGAATTTTTCCACATTCATATGAAAACATATAGAGAAAAATTAAATGACCTATTTACACAATATCAGGTTCATGTAGGGACAATCGATCATGTCTTGTGGTTCAACATGCCTAACCTAGATACCAAGAATTGGAATCGCTTTTCATCCAATGCCTTAGTAAATAAGTCAGCAAGTTGAAGATCTGTGTGAATAAAATGCATTTCAATTGTACCTTGTTCCACATGTTCCTTGATAAAGTGGTATCTAATGTCTATATGTTTTGTGCGTGAATGATGTACTGGATTACTAGTTATAGCACTTTTAGAGTCACTAAAAATTGGAATACGATTTCCCGTTATGCCAAAATCTCGCAGCTGGGTTCTTATCCACAAAATTTGTGAGCAGCAACTCGCAGCAACGACATATTCTTCCTCTGTTGTCGAAGTTGAGACACAATTTTGCTTTCGAGACGACCAGCTTACGAGTTTACCCCCGAGAAATTGAGCGGCTCCAGAAGTGCTCTTTCTGTCCAGCTTGCATCTCGCGTAATCAGCGTCGGTGTATCCTACGAGTTCGAAGCTTGACTCCATCGGGTACCATAGACCTAGATTTGGTGTTACCTTGAGGTATTTGAAAATTATCTTGACAGCGAGCATGTGAGACTCCTTTGGATCAGCTTGAAAGCGAGCACAGAGACACGTGGCGAACATGATGTCAGGCCGACTGGACGTAAGATAGAGCAGGGATCCTATCATGCCTCGATAAATCGTCTGGTTAACAAATTTTCCTGATGAATCTGCATCCAGTTTGCATGAGGTGGACATGGGAGTGGTGGCAACGTTTGAGTTGTCCAAGTTGTACTTCTTGAGTATGTCGTGAATGTACTTGGATTGGCTGATGAAGATTCCATCGTGAAGCTGCTTAACCTGAAGGCCTAAGAAAAAACTTGGTTCGCCCATCATTTCAAATTTCTGCTTCATTAGATCCCCAAAGTTCATGCACATTCTTGAGTCCGTCAACCCGAATATGATGTCATAGACGTAAATCTGCACTAACATAATGTCTGAGCCGTCCTTCTTGATAAAGAGAGTCGTATCGAGCTTCCCTTTTGTGAAACCAGAGGAAATGAGAAAATCCGAGAGGACCTCGTACCAGGCTCTGGGAGCTTATTTAAGTCCATAGAGAGCTTTATCGAGTCTGTAGACGTGCTCTGGGAGTTGTTCGTTAGCAAAACCTTCAGGTTGAGATACAAAGACTTCTTCTTTTAGTATTCCGTTGAGGAATGCAGTTTTGACATCCATCTGGTAGACTGTGTGGTTCTTATGTGCAGCGAAAGCTAAGAAGATCCTGATGGCTTCAATTCTGGCAACTGGGGCATATGTCTCATCATACTCGATTCCTTCCTGTTGATTGTAACCTTTCGCCACCAGCCTTGCTTTATTCCTGATAACAACTCCTTGCTCGTCCTTTTTGTTCTTAAACACCCATTTTGTCCCTATGGTTGTTTCCCAGCTGGTCTAGGTACGAGGTTCCAAACTTTCAACCTCTCAAATTGATTGATTTCCTCCTGCATTGCGATTATCCAGTCTGGATCGGCGAGTGCTTCAGCTACTTTACTGGGCTCCTTTTGATTGAGAAAGCAGGAATAGAGGTTTTCATTTATCGTTGATGCTCGAGTGGTTACACTAGTGGAAGGGTCCCCAATTATTTGTGAGTTTGGGTGTGCTCGGGTCCACTTTCTTGTACCAGGTTGTGAAGATCCAGCTGCATTTGTATCGTGTATTGCTTCTTCACTCTGATCAGCCTGATGTTCCGTGTCTTCTCCAGGTTGAGGTATTACTGACTCTCCTGAAGAGATTTCTATTGTTGAATCCGATGGCTGAGCTGGAGATAATCTCGGTATTAGTTGGGGATTCACTGTCATCATCAAGATGAAGATTTTCCATCGTTGGAGGGGAATTGTCATTGCTAGTCTCTGCAGGATCATTATTTCCTGGAGGTGCAGAAGTTGTTGGAGCAGTGGGTGGCGTCGGCTCAGAAAAGAGATCCTCGAATAGGAGATCGAGTTCCAGGTCGCTCAAAGTGTTTGATTTTGAAGTTTCGCCCACTGAGGAGGTGCTCGGTTGATCCTTTGTCAACTCTCGTAGAAGTCCTGGTTCTGGACTGATTTGTACAGAAACTACTCGGTCTACTTCATCAAACGTTACATTAATGCTTTCCATAACAGATCTTTTCTCCTTGAGGTATACTCGATAGGCTTTTGATGTTGTCGAGTATCCCACCAATATCCCTTCAAATGCTTTTGGGTCAAGTTTGCCTCTATCTTCACGATCATTTGCTACGTAACACTTGCACCCAAAGACTCTCAGGAACGAGACGTCTGGCACACTGCGATTTATCAACTCGTAGGGAGTCCTATTGAATCTCTTGTGAAGGGAGCCACGATTTTGTGGAAGCAGGCTGTGTTCATTGATTCGGCCCACAAGAAGTGAGGTAGTCCAGAGTGAATGAGGAGTGTACGAGTTGCTTCAACTAAGGTTCTATTCTTGCGTTCAACTACCCCGTTTTGTTGAGGTGTTTCTGCCGCTGCGAACTGTTGGGTGATTCCAAGTGATGAATAAAAGTCACTGAGTTTTCTGTTCTTGAATTCTGTCTCATTGTCAGTTCTGATGATTTGTATACTTAGTTGGTAGAGGTTTTGAGCGGTTTTGATAAACTCAATGATTAGACCTGGAGTTTCGCCCTTGGTTCTCAGAAATTTGGTCCATGTGTAGCGTGAGAAAACATCCACAATAACCAACACATAATTTCGCCCATTGATGATCTGAGTACGCATGGGTCCACACAGATCCATATGAATGAGTTCGAGAGGTTTGGAAGTTGAGGCTATGTGTTTGGTCCGATGAGATGTCTTCCTAATCTTTCCCATTTCACATGCCGAGCAAAGATTCTCTTTGTGATATCTGAATGAGGGAAGTCCTTTGACCAAGTTTTCTGATCGCAGTTTGTTAAGGTCTTTGAAGTTGAGGTGGGAAAGCCGCTGATGCCAGAGATCGTTCTGATATAGAGAGGCTCGGGAGATGAGGCACGTCGGTCGGACAGTTTTGAGATCAATGGAGTATAGATTCGTTTTCCTATACCCAGTGAGTAGCTCTCTTCCATTGTTATATGTGACACTACATTTGCTGGTCTTGAAGTTCACCTTGTAGCCTTTGTCACAGAAACGTCCGATGCTGAATAAATTGTAGCTCAGGCCTTCGACGTAGGACACCCCTTTGGATGGTCAGCCTATCGTGGATGAGATCGCCTGTTCCTAGCATGGATGCTGATTGACCGTTTCCGAAGTAGACTTTTCCGAGAAATCCTTCAGAGAAGTTGCTAGCTCCTTGTTTCCAGTCATGTGTGAGGAGCAACCTGAACAAAGTACCACACATGACGGACCTGCAAAAAAGAATCAAGTAAGTTTAGGCACCCATTTATAAATGGCCCTTCTTTGATAGCAGGTGTATAAGCTAATTTGTTCGTTGCTAGATTTGATTCTTTGTTAGGTTGTTGGATAGCCGGTTTAAGAATCCAAGCATGACGATTTCCTACAGGATGCAGTTGGGATTTCGGAATCCAAATCTGTTTTTGACTTAATTTCTTGTTCGGCTTGGTCTTGGAGGTAGTGTGTTTCTTTATTTTAGATTTGATAGTATGATTGGATGGCGTGGGAGATATGCCCTTAGAACGAGTGCTATGTGACGTGGAAGCGCTTTTGCTGAAATAACTGTCACGAGGATGGGAAAGTACATCATTGTTGACATGACAAAATTTTGATTTTAGGGCATGAAATACCGAAACACGTTCTGCGACATTACAAGAAGTCACTTTTGGAAATGCAAAAGATTTCGAAACATGAGAAGGAAAGTTTGAGACTGGTCTCTTCTTCTTATCAGGAACTGTTGTCTTCTTTGCTGAGCCAGATCGAACCTTCTTCGCTTCCTCAGATCTCACGCCTTTGTCTGTGGGTACATGTGATACAAAGTTAGTGTGAGATAAAGGAATTTTCTTCGTAGTTTTCTTGCATTTATATGTAGAGGACTCTGGAACAGGACGGGATGTGGAGGGTCTGTAAGCGTCAGGAAAGTTTTCAAGAGTATAAATTTTGCTTAACAGAATAGTTCTCTCTTCTTCGTGGGCTTTCTTTTCTGATTCTAGGGAGGCTGTCAACTCACTGATTTTGCGAATAATCTCTGGAATGTAAATAGATGAACGAATGAGTTTAGCCGCCTCGTCAGTGCTTTCCCGAGTTTCAGGTCCAAATGGTAATATATAGTCATCAGAGAGTGGTATCTCTCTCGTTTTATCGCTATTATTGAGTTCTGTGTAGTCATACTCAATTTGGGCCCATTCTTTATTCCTCCGTTTCCGTTCTTCAGATCCAGTCACCTCACTTGATTCTATGAAGGGCCTTAGTTGTTCAAGGCTCAACCCAAAATGCTTAATGTTTTATGGAGAATGTATCTTATCTTTTCAGGGTTAGCGGTGGGTTCAAATCCCAATCCTTGGCGAGGATCATAGAATTCTACATCTTTAGGTTGGCTAAGAAAGATGGTTCGTTCATATTGACCTCTTTTGGTGATAATGTCCTCTAACTCCTTGACTTTCTTGTATAGACGAACACGTTCGTTTGTGATTAGTTCGTATTGAAACATTACATTTTCTCGTTCTTCTTCGCTGGCTTTCAAGCTTCTCCTCATCTCACTAATTTGCTTTTCCATGTTTTCTATAAGATCTTCTAAAGTCTTTGTTTTTGTTTCAGACAAGGTCGAGGATTCATTATGAATAGTTATCTCTTCCTGTTGTTTGTTGAACAAGGCATAATATTTGTTAAAATTGTTTTGGAGTTCTGAGTAATCTTTACGATGCATGGAGAGTTCGGCTATCCTATTTTCAAGTTTAACAAAATCATCTAGGGATGGAGTGTATACCTCCAGGTCGGATGAAGAGACATCCGTCCTGTCTGATCCGATGGCTGGCTCATCCTCGTCGGAGTCATCCTCAATGCTTTTCACCATGAAGGCCATTTCTTCTTCCTCCTCGTCAGATGTGTCCTCCAGCCATTCCTCTTCCTCAGCAAACAATACAATCCCCGCCTCCTTGCGCTGTGAGAGCTGAAATTTTTTCTTGTAGTATTCAATATTTTTCTTCTTAGGTCTGAAGCATTCAGAAGCAAAGTGACCCGACTTGCCACAGTTGAAGCACTTCTTGACTACTTCAGATTTCCTAGTTTCAGCCTCGTCAGGGGCAACGAACTTCTGTTTTCCACTCGAGGTTCGTTGTTTGTTGAAGGAGGAAGATGATTTCTTGGCGCTCATCTTATTGACCGTCTCTGAAATCATAGCCAGTTTCTTTCTGATTGATTCGAGTTCGTCCTCAGATTCTTGGTCAGATTCGCCGTTGTCAGAGGTGTCAGATGGTACGACCTGCTTTCCTTTAGAAATTCTCGAGCTCCTGTTGCTTGATTTAGAAGTCACGAGTGCAATTGGTTCCACGTCGACATTTGTTTTCCCTTCGTTCTTGATTTCTTTGGCATACTGTGAGTATTGTGAGAGAATATCGTGTAGAGAGTGAATATCCATAGCGTCCAGATCTTTGTTCTGTTGCTTAACCAGAACTGCAATCCGTCCCCACTCAGGTTGAAGTGTGGAAAGGAACTTGATGTTGTGTTCGAGATTGGAGCGTTGGATGTTGATTTTTCTCATCTCATTGATGATAGTCAGGAAACAAAAGTAAGCATCTCGAAGTTCCTCTCCCTCCTTAGCTTTGAAGGAGTCATAGGCAGTGAGAATGCTGGACTTCTTAGATAGGTTGCTAACTTCTGTTCCAGCCATCATTTTGCAGACTTCATCCCAAATTTCCTTTGCAGTGACCATTGCGTCGACTTGCTTTGTTGACATCATTTGGTAGAGCCTGAAGTACATAGTGTCGGGCAAGCTTGTCTACTCTGGCTCGTGCTCTCTCTGCATCGTTGTATCGACTAGGGTCCTTAAGAGTTCTCCTGTCTGGAATTGCAGGAACCGCCTCGGGTTGAGCAGGGATGATGGTCCAAAATTGAGCAGGTCCTTCAAAAATGGAGGAAAGCATGTCGTTTGCGAGGTCTGCATCCTTGATTTCTATGAAATTGATGAATCGTTGCTTCCATATGCCGTACTCTCCCCATCTTAGTAGTGGTGCACGGTTGTCAGATCCAATAGCAAGACCGTCCATGATTGTGTTTGGTAATGATCGTTAACGCGTGATATATCTGCAAAATGAAACGCTTTAGTTTTGAATGAGATATAGTCAAGTTTGAAAGATTTCGAGTGTCGAGTCTAAGTAGGTAAATTCTTTTAATGAGTTCTGTCGCAATTTTAAAATTTGGTGAATTTTGTGTACTGCTTAAGGATCAGACGATTGGAGTTAAGTGAGATTAAAATTTTGGTCTACCCAATTTGAATGCTTGATCGATTCTAACTTTATATCGATTGGTCCTAAGTGTTGAGAATCGGGCAATTGAAATTGAATTTTGTGTTCTAGAATTGGGCGAAGGTGTGAATCGTGCAGTATAGATCCCAAAGGCTAAATTCGAGCGACAATAGGTGAATCGGGCGAAACAGCTTAGAAAAGAAAAGTTCGCTCGAAAGAAGAATTTCGATTTCGATTGGAATAAATCGTTTCGATTGTCTAAGATTGAAATTGGCTAATTGGATGATTGAGTTTCGGGCGAAACAGTGAGTAAATTGGACTTTCGCCGAGATATGAATTGGGCGAAACTTATCAATTTGTTACTGTAGACTTTCGGGCGAAACAGATTAGGCTTTCGCCGAGAATTGTATCGATCGAAACTGTGAAATTGGGTACTGTAGCCTTTCGGGTGAGATGGATTGGGCTTTCGCCGAGAATTGTATCGATCGAAACGTAGCAATTTGGGTACTGTGGCGTTTCGGGCGAGATGGATTGGGCTTTCGCCGAGAGTTGTATCGATCGAAACTGTGAAGTTAGTGAAAAATTGCCCGAAACTCAAATCAATCGAAGCTTCTCATAGTGGGTTTCGGTCGAAACCTTCAAGCTCAAAGGTACTGTTCTATCGGTTACTGATGAACACTTTAGTAAAACCCAGATTTTCAGACTCATTTTTGCTCAAATCCTACTCAAACTTGACTAAAATCGACGTGAAAGTGCATAAATGTACTCAATATCAGTCTTCTAACGTCTTAGGGGTAAGAAATAACTGAAAACGATTTAAAAAACACCTAAAAACAGAAAAAAGCGAAAATGAGTTTTCAAGCAAAAACTTCTTCAAATCACGTCGGAATCGAGCAAAACTGGATTCAAATGGAAGATATTGATCCCTGTTAGGCTCTGATACCACTTGTTGGCCCTTATATTACCAAACAAGGATCAAAAGAAAGGTTTGAATGTTAAAAACGTGAAGAACACCTTGAGTGCGTGTTAGTGTGTGTTTATATAAGGAAAAGTACAAGGTGGCTTACCTTTTGAATTATTTTGATAAAACCCTAATTAGGGTAAGTGGGGCTTTATATACCACAAGTATTTGGTATATTAAAGCCCAATACAAAACTCTTACCTAATATCATTAGTCACCCCAAACTACTACAACCCACTAAATAAGTACATATTAATCCAAGATTACATTAATTAAAGGATGCTACAAAATATTTCTAACACACACCATGTAGATCCGCCATTGTAAGTAGCCATTGTTTATTATTTAATCCTTGATTTCGGCCGATGATCTTTATGCATCGAAACCTAATTCTTGCCATCTTGAGCAACTTGATTGATTCGAGTTCCTTCTTTGGATGGAGCATAATCTTCAACACTCCCCCCTCAAGTTGGGTTCGTAAATGTCGATAGAGCCTAACTTGTCTAATATCTTCTGGAAGTTCAATCGCCTTCGTAAAAATGTCTGCTAGCTGATCTTTACTTCTAATATATGGAGTCTCGATAAGTTTTGCTTGTAGTGTTCGCGAATGAAATGATAGTCCACTGCAATATGTTTGAATCTTTCATGGAACACCGGATTGGATGCAATATGTTCTTGCTGCCTGATTGTCACAAAAGAGCTGCATTGGGTGGTCTTGGTTGATGTTCATGTCTTTCAGCAGCTGCTGGATCCATAGAAGCGCACTCGTAGTGGATGCCATAGCTCGATATTCTGCTCAGCACTTGATCGACCTACCACATGATTTTTGCTTTTCCAAGTGACAAGGTTTCCTCCAACGAACGTGCAATAACCCGTGGTCCATCTCTTATTGAAACTCCCTGCCCATCAGCATCTGAGTATGTTGTTGTTATTGTCCGGGTGTTCCTTTAACCTACCTCAAGATTTGCTTCGAAGTGGTAGTCCTGGGTGCCTGCATCATTGACTAATACAACTGACAACAAAAGTGATGACAGGTCGGGTAACTATCAGATATATGAGTTTTCCAACTAATCGTTGGGTCCATTATTTTCGCAAGGTTTTCCGTCTTCGGAGTTTAGTTTTTTGTTTACCTCCACTGGAGTAGAGGGTTTTTGTTCCAAGTTTTCCAGTTTCTTTGAGTTCACCAATCTTTTATTTCAAACTTTGCTTTTGTGAGATTGTTAATGTTTTATTTCAAGATTGTTGTTTCTGATTATGATTATATCATCTACATATATTAATATTATGGTAATAGTTTCGTCTTCTTTTTATAAACATGGATGAGTCGACTGAGCTTTTGACGAATCCATTTATGAGTAGTACGTTACTTAGCTACCAATCTCTTGACGATTGTTTTAAACCCTAAATTGGTTTACTTAGTTTGCATGCAAGTTGTTTTCGTCTAGTTAGTGACCAGGTGGAATAGTAATATATATTTCCTCCTCCAAGTCTTCCTGAAGGAAGGCATTTTTTACGTCCATTTGTGATAGATCCCAACCGTGATTTACAGCAATAGATAGGAGGATCTTTCTGTATTCACTTTAGCAACATGGGAAGATGTTTCTTGATAGTCGATTCCATGTGTTGTGTTTAGCCTTTGACAACTAGTCTTTATATTTTACTTATAAACACACTTGCAACCAATAGGTTGCGCCACCTAAGTGATTTGACATCATCTTGAAAGTGTGTAGGTTCAATTTCTTTTATTAGATTTGTTAGGAATGTTCGGTGTTTTGGAGTAATTTTGTGATATGAGATATAATTTTGGATAGGTTATTATACTGGATTGAATACATAATCTCTAAAATTTTCAGGTGGTTTGATGGATCATCTGAAAGGTTTGTTGGTCCCTATTTCGATCCAACAATACTGACCTAGGACGATTGGTCCCTAGACGACGATTGCTTTCAAATGCTTTTCTTACTATTCTTAACACACGCAGTCACACATACAACACATAAAATACTCACCCTAATGAATTAGGGTTTGGGGGGTATATATACCACATGAGTATGGTATATTATACCCCTAGTAACTAAGAACTAGAATATTACAACCTAGCCCAAAGTAAATTAAACACAAACCAACTAAGATAAACACAATGAAATTGAACACTATAAAATATTCCTAACAATCTCCCCCTTAGTGTTTAATCTTCAATTCAGTGCGAGTTATCTTTGTTGGGCACATGGAGAATCTTTCGAGTCCTAACAATCTCCTCCTTGCCCCCCCTGCAAAGGCTATCTCCTCTTCTTGTGGAGGATTTAAATGCATTTTCAGCTAGAACCCTCTTGTTTTGATGCTATACGTTGTAGACCGGATGTATACTGTGATCCACGCCCCGACATTCGTTTCTTGATGATGTCGCAGATCTTTAAAATTTCGTTTGTATATTGACCTTGTCTTTTTTCGTATTTTGAAGTCATCAAGTCTTCTCCAATCTTCTTCTTCTCAGTGCCAGATTCGTCTTCGTCGAGGAAGCTTCTCTGGCTCCAGAAGAAGGTATGCGTGGGGTGTCTTTTAACTTGTGCCAAAGCTCCTTTGGAATGTGACATTGTAGGTCCCAGTGGAGTTCGGCTTCATCGTGGTGACCGCGGTGGAATTTTGATTGTTAGAGTGGGATGTTCTATAAAATGTGCGAAGGCTCCTTCATGTGAGGTTTGACTGCAAGAGAGCCCGGCTTCGTAGTGGTACGCACGGGGAAATTGTGGGTGGTCCGACCTCTTTGTTTATACGTATCCCCTTCTCCCTCATGGCGATTCGTGTTAACGAGATCAGCATGTGTGTATAGGAGGCGAAGAATGACACAAACGACAGGTCGGTGCGGGTAATAACCAGACGGAGCCACTAAGGCAATCCGTCGACACGACTTCAGAGACTAACTCCAAGATGTGGCCTGTGATGACAGGACTTGATAAACCATGTCCACTTAGGCGTCCCATTTACATCGTTCAATAGTCTAGCTCGAGACGATGGCCTAGTTCATTGTTGTTTTTATGTTGCAACAGTAGGACTTCCTTCCAATCTTGGAATCACATCTACGAAATACGTGTCTATGGAAGTTCTGATTTGGTCACGAAGTCCAAATAAGAAAAAAATGTATATGTCCTAGAAATATAAAACATTGAGGTAGTGAGGACACCTAGACTCGATGTGTTCAAGAAAGTTCAATGGTGTGGGGCTAATCACCACTTAATTCAATATCTCCCGCTTCCAAGTGAAGCGGTGATAGATTATGTGGCTCCCTGTGATTTAGTGAAACATCGGTATGTTGGGAGATCGATGAGTGGGTAAGGCTCGGTTGTGCATGCGCCATTGGACCAAATGAGGCGACTTCTACCTGGGAGCTGATAAAAATCAACTCGTGTGCCTATATGGGATGACCCGAATGTTTTGTAAGGTGAGGGATATGTGTATCGATTGCTCTTCGGTCTTGTCAAGAATTGCGAAATGGAATGTGGCTGATGGACTTGAAATCTTCACTAACACTCGGCTACGTTCCGGGGTTAGGTTCAGTTTGGCCTGACTGGACCATGCGAACTTAGAATCCATGCGTCCATCAATTGTGGCGAGTGAAGCTTGATCAGCAAGTTGGAGCAGGTCGGTTGATGTCGTCTCCTTGTTAGTGTAAGGATGCCACCTTCGCCTTTTTGAAATTCTGAGTTCTCAAGGGTTGCTTGTTTTTTGTTGGAGTCCGTCTTGGAGGTGAGAGTGCTTGAGATGACTTTTTATTGCCTTTTCATATATATACATATTATCGTAATAGTAGTAGATATGTAGTATCGTAATAGATATACGTATATGTATACGTATATGTATATGGGTAAAAGTAAGTTTCTCCCCCTAAAGTCGTGCACCTAAGATGTACTTCCCCTAAAAATGTGCTCTCCCTCGTAAATATGGGATGATACTCACCCTCAATCTATGCACGTTTAAAAATGTAAGCTTCCTCCCAGTTAAATGAGCGTGATGAAGATAACGTATTTTCTTTTCAGATCCGATGCAAATTTGAAGAAGTAAGTTTCATTAAAGATGAGTATATTAAAATGTACGTTTTTTGCTTTTTCTATGGCTCTAAGTTAAAATAGGTATTTTGCGCTTCAGCTCATATGCATACAGAAAAATCTAAGCTCGAAAATTCTTTAAGATGCATGCATAATGAAAATGTACCCTCGTGTGGTTGCTTGCATCGCTAGTCAGCCGTGTATGTGGAGCAACCTGAGATACCATATACGTTGGGATGTTTGGCTGTCGTCGTCGCATACCGGTCATGAGTGTGGAGCAGCTCTCTTAGTACCTACCCATGCTTGGATTCTGCAATTATCGGGACTTTGTTACCCATTTTTGGACGGGTCCTCCCTTGTTAGCAGAAAACAAGTTAAGCACATTTGGTTTAGATATTGATCCTAAATCATCATTTAAAGTCCTATTCAATTTGATGTAATTTAGGAATCCAGGTTTGGTGGACCTTAGATGGAAATGACAATTCAGCACCGGTGAATGTGTGCCTAGGTTTAGAAGACCTAAAGATTTTCTCCCTAGCCAGTCGCAGAAGGTGTCTTTCAGACTTAATCTGGACTGGATATTGCATGTCAGAATACGAGCATAAAGCATTATACTCATTGTTGGTCCCGATTGCACCAAACAAGGAATCAAAGAGGCTTTGATGGAATGAAAAAGGGAGAGGTTCTCACCTGCAAGTGTGTGTATTGTGTGAAAAATAGGATAAGCCTTTTGATCTTTGATTACTTTGAAAATAGTGTTGGTAAAACCTTATATACCACATTAACCCTAGGTATATTAAGGCCCAAACATTGAAGATTAAATAATTACATTCTAGTCCAAAGCCCAAGCTACAGGATAATTACAATATTAAACCCAAGACTTAAACTATTGACACAATCTATAAATATCCTAACAATCTCCCCCTTTGTGTCAATTGTTGGGAGTCTTGGAACTTGGGCGTTGTGATGGTGGATTAGCGAGTGTGTGTTTCGCGAAGTCCTAGCTTGAACTCAAAGGCGCGGAGATTCCTTCGAAGGACCATTCGATCAGCTATAGCGTCGATGAACTTCGCGAACTTGGATCGACAGTGTGGATCTTCTTCCGAAAGGATGCGGCAAATCCTCATGAGTTTGTCTTGGATGATGGTGAGCGTCCCATCTGAGAACTTTGCCATTTCGGAGCAGCGCAGCAGCCTCATCTTTCCCTTGTAGTTCGAGTAGGCGACCGTTGGATCATCTCCGTCGATCACATCACCTTCTCGGTAGTCGTCCGCGTTCTTGAAAGATGGGCGAGTTAGATTCACCTTCTTCAGGTTGTGCTCCACCGCCATCTGCAGATCGTGGGTGGCGAAGAATCTGACCTGTCGGAGCATGTGGCGCTTGAGAGCTACGTAGCCCATGGTGACCGGTTCAGCCCGTATGAGATATCCAGAACTTCTGTGGACGAGTCTGAACTGCTTCATGGATTCCAGCATGCTGTACAGGTCACCCAGGCGCAGAAACTTGAAGTCCGTCTCACTGACTTCACTGTAGCTCTCATCCTGCCTCATTACCGTGAACACTGGATAGTGAACACGTCCTTTCGACTCTTGGCGGAGGTCAGTAACTTTGCAGATGGGGGCCCGATTCATTTCCAGAGCGATGTTTTCTTCATCGGACAGCGTCCTCTTTGTGCACTTGTGGCAAAGAAGGCTCCATCGATAGAGCTTCTTCTTTTCTTCGCTCCAGTTTTGGATGTTCATCAGCTCGTATTCATCGAAGGCCGTTATGATCTGCTCCTTGCGCCGCCAGATCCTCTTCCTGATCTCTTCTTGGAATGGTGCGGTGATCTTTTTGTTTTCCCACGGTGCTTCTGGTATATTCGCCGTGGGCACATCCGGTTGAGCAGCAGAAGCCTCAGCGTGCTACGCTTGAAATTGAAGGATGTTCTCGAGTTCGGCGGGTTCAGCGTCGTATTCCTCTCCGTTCTCGTTGTCTGCAGTGTTGATCAGCATAAGTGAAGCTTCTTTTAGCAGACGTCGAGCATTTTCCACCAACTTCCTGGCTGCTACTGCATCGGCGGGTGTGTACAGCCATTCATCGTTAAAGATGTAGGCCTCGATCTCGTTCTGTGCGCAGTAGACGTCCTCGGAAGCCACGTTGGAATCGGTATTGAGAGGGGTATGGCTGTGTGGTGGCGAGGGTGTTGCGTCGGAGGAGTTTGTGGATTGTGGGGATGGTTGTGGTGGAGATTCTGGTGGCTCGGTTGTGGTGATGGTTTAGGCGAGGATGATTTGGGTGTCGGGTGGTGGAGATGTGGTGGTGGCCTCTAACGTCAATGTGACAGTTAGAGGTTCTGAGACGGTAGTAGGTGGTGAGGGTGATTTGGCTAGTGACTCAGGGTTAATAGGGTGGGCTTTTTGGCTAGTGGAGTGTGAGGTTTCTGTTGCGGGCGTCGTTTCAGGTGCAGAGGAGGAAGGCAGCGTCGATTGTACGGGTCCTTGAGTTTGTGAGGCTTGCTGCCTATTCTCCCCCTCGCGGCGATCTTGATCATCGTCTTGATCGTCGCGCCTGATCCCGCTAGACTCGCCTTGAGTGCGGCAAGTCATGGGTTTAGTCATTATTTTCTTCATTTGCTGTTCCCAAGGTTGTAAAAATCGCTAGGCGGTACCTAGGCGCCCGGGGGGGCCTAGCGCCTAGACCGCCTAGGCGGGGCCTAGGCGGTTTCTAGGCGGATATTAGGCGGTCTTTATTTTTCTATTACTTTTTTATATATCAAATTATGCAAAACCGTATCAAAGTAAATTTATATCGAATCTAACTAGAAATTCTAATAAATAATGTCACACAAACAATGCAACAAATTATTATAAAAATAATGTTTTAAAATGTTGGACGAAGTAATCCTAATTTGTTTAGTTTATATATATTTAATTTAATATTTTGACATTAATTTAGAGAATCTAATTGGACTTTTATGAAAGAAAAATAAGATTAGTAAAAATAATGTTTAGGGAGATATTGGACAAATTTATTCCATTTTTCTTTTCAGATTATGAATTTTTATATTTCGAATTAAATTTTCCTTTATATATTTTTAATTTCAGTTATATTTTCATGTTTATCCATTGTTTGCTAATATATTATGTTTAGTATTTCAGTAAATATTTATTTATTTCAATTTTATATTCTTGGGCAAAGCATTGCAACAGAACTTGCGATTTTCTTCTATCCCACATCGACCAGATTTGTGAAATACAGTTGGAAGGCTCTCTATATAAAGAGATGTCCCCCTTCATATCAGCTAACGTGGGTTTTCGTGACAGCCTTGCCTGTCTAGGGAATATCCACCAATATTTAAGTATTTTTATTTTATTGTGCAAGTATTTGGCCCAACTTCTAAAATTAGTGGGCCAACTTCTCTTTTGGGCCGAATTTTGGGATTAGTCGCCCGAGTTTCGCGTTAGGCGGCCGACTTTTCGGTAATATTTGCCGATTAATCGTTTTGCCGATTAATTGGCCGAATAGGTGGTTTTCGCCTCGGTGCTAGCCCGAATAGCGCCTAGGCGGCGCTTAGGCGGCCGCCTAGGCCGAGTTTTACAACAATGGCTGTTCCTCCTCGTCGAGTTCCGCCATTGACTCAAATCTTGCTCGTAGGATGTAGAAGAGCTCCTTTGCGGAAATGGAGGAGAGAACAGCTTCTGCGTCCACATTTTGCGTTGGTGGTGGCGTCTCCGGGGCCACACCTTTGCCTTTGTCGATGGTGGACGCATCGAGACGCGCATAGACCTTGTCCAGGATGGACGTCTCAAGAGTCTTTGCAAACTCTTGAAGACGAGTCTCTAGCGCGGTCTCGGTGACGAACTGGGGTAAATTTAACAAGTTGGAATCACGAAGAAATCCAACTGTCACCGAATCGGAGAAGATGGCCGATCGGCCGCCCGTTTGCACAGGACGGGAAAAGACGGGGTCACTAAGACTTTCCGTTGGCATCATCGATGAGACAGACTCAAACGAATGATGGCCTAGGCTCATGGTTGTTGTTATGTTGGCCGTGCTAGGTCTTCCGCTCTCAGTCACAGAGACATCACCGAGCGTTCTGACAGAATCACGAAGACTCTGTAGTGCAGTAAAAGGTTTATGTGTCCTAGATACGTATGAAATTATTGGGAGTGAGGGCACTAGACTCGATGTGATTGAAGAGGATTCTGTCTGAGGCGAAGGACTGCTTGTTTCAACATCGACTATCTCCAAGTGGGATGTCGATGGTATACGTGGCTCCTCGTGGGATGAAATATCTTCCTGTAGAGAGGAAGATAAGTGGATTGGTGGGGTCGTTTGCGTGGTTGAGCCAAATGCCACGTCTTCTACTCGGGAGGTGAACACATCACCTCCTGTACCTACGGGTTGGGCTCGGCTTGTATGTGACTGAGGAGGTCGATCGTGTTTTTGTTTCGATCGACGCTCCGTGGGGCGGCTTACGTCATCCCCACGCGACCGGTTTTTCGGTACGCGGGTGGAAGAGGATGCGGCGCGACTCGATGACATTTTAGTAGTGGGGTTTTGGCTAGTCTCGGGGTTAGGAGCAGCAGGGTTGGTCTGCTCCGTAGGGACAATGGAGTGGACGGGGACTCTCGCGGAAAGAGGCTGTGGAGGCGCGATAGTCTTGAACATGTAGGTTTGTTGGGTCGGCATATGCGAGGACTTCGTCTGGGATGATCATGGCGTGTCGATCTTTTGCCGGAGTATTTTTCTTGGCGAACTTCTCGACAACGGGAATGATGAAGTGCTCACTCGCCGGGCGGATGCGGATGCTAGTGGAGAAAATGCGGAAGTGTTTGATGATTGCTGGAAGCCACCGCATGTAAGGGACGAAGCGGTTTGTGACTGACTCGGCGATTTCCCGGTCGCGACGTTGGACCATGGAGACGAGATCCATCCAGATGATCTCGGCGTAGTTGTACTTGCAGTTGTGTGCGATGCCGGTTAGGATGGTGAGGATTTGATGGTTCCCGCGGTCTTGACCAGCATGTTTTCCTGACATGCATTTGTTCAGCAGTAGGTACAGTGTTCGCCAGGGTTGAGGTAGATTCCGTGTGGTGACTTCACTGAGGACAAGTGGGCCCTGCTTCTTCTTGGTTTCTGGTTGATAGCCCAATCTGTCGATGTCTTCAATAAGTTGTTCGTGCGTCGGTAGTGGATCGTAGGGTGAGTAGACAGGAAGTTGGAGGACTTCTTGAACAATCTTTCGGGTGAGGACTACTGTTTCTTGATCGATTTCTGCGGACATTGTTTTGGCGAGGTAGTATGGTCCAGCGATCTGCAATGTGTGCCAGAACTGTTGGAAATAGACTTGCGCTTCTGGTTCGCCATGAGTGAGGGCATGTCGGAGGGGATGCCCTTTGAGGATTTCTATGATGATGGGGGCGTCGCATCTGAAGTTGTCCAAGTCCACCATATGGTTGTTTGGTATCAAGGCAGCCCATCGACTTGTTGGGAAGACCTGCTCGATCGGTGGAACATAGGTTAGCGTATTGAGCTCGATGCGAGCAATGTCCCTTTGGAGTGTTGCAGCCTCAAGTGCTTCAAGTGTATCTTGATTTTTGCTGGTCATTTCTGTGCTCGACAGTAATTATAACATGATTAGTATGGATAATATTGCGAGAACAAGGATGAAATTAAGGCGTGGGCAAAAATAACACATAAGCAAGCCGAGAGAAATTTTCGCAAGTTAAGACATCTAGCAAGTTGTCCAAAATTTTCGCATGTAATGAGAAAATTCGCTGATTATCACGCATAGACAAGTCAAGAGGACGTTTTCATATTTAGTGTAAGATTTTCGCATGTTACAGAGATTTCGCATTTAGAGTAAAGTTTCGCATATAGTGGAAATTTTCGCATTTCAAGTTATCAAATTTATGAGTTATCCAAAAATTTTCTCGGTTAACATATATTTTTTTTTTCAAAAGTTTTTTAAATTTTCGCAAGTAGAGAAATTTTTCAAGTTGGCAAACTTTCGCAAGTTTTGAATTTTTCTCAAGTGAAATGAAAGTTTCGCGGAGTGATAAAGTTTTGAAGAAACTCTGTTCAAGTGATAAATTTCTCGGGTTGAAATTTCTTAGTTTTGACAAGTGAGAAGAAATTTCTCGGATAAAATTTTTCAGGTTGAGAAAGTTTCGTGATCCGCGAATAGATGATGCATGTAAGGGTTGAGAAATTGTTGAACCACTGTAGCTGCGAAAGAATTGATTAGCATGGGTCCGAGAAAAATTTAAGTTTGCGGATTGAGAAAATTTTGGTTACTGTAGTTGCGAAATAGTGGAGTTGCGAAAAATGTAATATGTCGTGAGGTGTATGAAAGTTTCGCGGGGCATTATTCACTGTAGCAGCGAAAATTTTGACGTATGGAAAAATTTTCTCGCATAAAACTTTCGCGGGACTTTACTCACTGAAGTAGCGAAACTTTAATGCAAGAAAATTCGGATGAATATTTTCGCGGGTCCTTAGTCAGTGTAGCAAGAAATTTCTAAAACAAAATTCGCGGGACCTCGCTCACTGTAGCAGCAAAAGTTTTAATCGTAAGAAAATTTTCGGATGAAAACTTTCGCGGGACATTACACACTGTGGCTTTAACAAAAGAAATTTCTCGGATAAAATTTTCGCAGGACCTTACTCACTGTAGCAGCGAAAATCTATTGTCAAAGTATTTTTCCAGAAAATTTTCTCGGTGAAGAACACTGTGCGAAATCGTACAAAACGACGCTGTGAATTTTTGCCTTAGACCTACTCAAATCTTAACCAAAATGCAATAAACTGGATTCAATCAACTCGAAATTGGACGGGCAATGCATATTTGGGGGTTTTAAACACCTAAAACTTAACATGCGTCCTAATTGAAGCCAAGAAATAATATTAAACCTAGAAAAAATTAACAAAACGGGGCATAGTCATGATTAAACTGAACGAAAATTGGTTTATTTAGGATGTATTCATACCGAAAAGCTGATTTGCAACAATGGAGAGCAGGAAACGGATTATCAGGGCAGATTGAAGAAGACGATGATGCAAGGGTTTGAGAAAATTTTTGAAAAAGGGGGTGCGAAATTTTTGAATTTTTCTCGGGAATTTGTAGGATTGTGAAAACGTTAAGTGTTTTGGAGGTTTTGTGACTGTTCATGCGAGATTTTGAGTAAAATGGGCCGAAATTCGCGGGCTTGTTCAAGATTGGATCCTGGGCTCAATTTCGCAGGCTTGGTCAAAATTGTGTCTAATTGGATTTCAATTGGTCCAATTTGACCCAGTTTGACCAAAAATTAAAATTTCAACCCAAAATTTAATTTGTCAAATTTTGACTTCGTTTGACCAATTTTTTTTTTTTTAAATAGGCACAATCAGAAACTCCCCCTTAATTGAGTCCCCTTAACGGAAAAAGCAGGAACTCCCCCTTAATCGAAAACTCCCCCTTAAGAGACATAATTTAGAAGACACATAGAGAATGAAGTGAAGTGAAAAGACATGTGTACACTTTATCAAAGTTCATGTAGGGTCGATTGATCACAACTGAATATTCAACATGCCCAACATAGTCACAAGGTGTTGGAATCGTTTGACATCCAACGGCTTTGTGAAAATGTCGGCTAGTTGATCTTCGTTAGTGACGAAGTGCAATTCAATCGTCCCTTGTTCAACATGTTCTTTGATGAAGTGGTGACGAATATCTATGTGTTTCGTTCTTGAGTGATATACCGGATTACTCGTCATCGCAATCGCACTCTTCGAGTCACAATAAATGGGAATTTTATCAACATGAAAATTAAAATCTCGTAGTTGAGTTCTCATCCACAAAAGCTGTGAGCAACAACTAGCGGCGGCGACATATTCTGCCTCCGTCGACGAAGTTGAGACACAGTTTTGTTTTCGAGAAGACCAACTCACGAGTTTACCGCCCAAGAAGTGCGCAGCTCCAGAGGTGCTTTTTCGATCCATCTTACATCCTGCGTAATCCGAGTCAGAGAATCCAACCAGTTTGAAGTCCGATCGAGTGGGGTACCACAAACCCAGATTGGGTGTTCCTTTGAGATAGCGGAGAATCCTTTTGACAGCAGTGAGGTGGGATTCCTTAGGTGTAGCCTGAAAACGAGCGCAGATTCCTGTCGAGAGAACGATATCCGGTCGACTAGCAGTGAGGTACAGAAGAGAGCCTATTATCCCACGATAGACGGTTTGATCAACGGGAGGACCAGATGGGTCCGCGTCGGGTCGGCCAGATGGTGACATAGGTGTAGCAGCAGTCTTAGCATCCTTCATTCCATATTTCTCGAGGATGTCATGGATGTATTTGGACTGGTTGATGAAGATTCCGTCGGGGAGTTGCTTTACTTGAAAACCAAGAAAGAAATTCAGCTCGCCCATCATACTCATTTCGAATTTCTTTTTCATCAATTCTGCGAAGTCTTCACACAGTTGTGGTTTAGTCGATCCAAAAATGATGTCATCAACATAAATCTGTACAATCATGATGTCCGGCCCACTCCGCTTGGTGAAGAGAGTTGTATCCAGAGATCCTTTCTTGAATCCAGACCGAACAAGGAAGTCTGAAAGGACGTCATACCAAGCTCGGGGAGCCTGTTTTAGTCCGTAGAGGGCCTTGTAGAGTCTATATACGTGATGAGGAAACTCTTCGCTCAAGAATCCTTCAGGTTGATCAACGTACACTTCTTTTTGAGAAATCCATTCAGAAATGCAGTCTTCACGTCCATTTGGTAGACTTTAAAGTTCTTGTGAGCAGCAAAGGCAAGAAAAATTCGAATTGCTTTGATCCTGGCAACAGGGGCGAAAGTTTCATCGTAGTCGATGCCTTCTTGTTGGTTGTACCCCTTAGCCACAAGTCTTGCTTTATTGCGAATGACAACACCGTCTTCATCCTTTTTGTTCTTGAAGATCCACTTCGTGCCGATAATGGATCTGTTGTGAGGGCGTGGTACGAGTTCCCAAACTTGTAAACGTTCAAACTGATTTATTTCCTCCTGCATTGCAATCAGCCAATCAGGATCGTTGAGAGCTTCATCTACTCGTGATGGTTCGGCTTGACTGAGATAACAAGCGAACAGACTTTCATTCATTGTAGCTGAACGCGTCGAAACACCGGATGTGGGATCCCCCAATAATCTGATCCGTAGGATGAAAGCGAGCCCAAAGTGGTACATTGGTCTGTGAGGAGCTAGCCGCATTTGTATCGATTGGAGGTTCATTAGATTTGGGGTCCGGTGTCCGAAGAAGAGATCTCAATTGTAGTAGATTGAGAAGGTTCAGCATCAGCATCAGCAATGTTCCCAGGGTTGGGTAAGATGTCGTCTTCGTTGAGATTGAGATCATCCAAGTTTGGCGGGACGACATCATCACCGACAGCTGGTGATGTAGGTGGGGTGGGTGCAGCGGTAGTTTGAGTGGTGGCGACTGGAGTCTTGGGGACTGGATAGAGGTACTCGAAGAGCAGATCGAGATCCAGCTCACCAGAATTGCCCTCAGATGAGGAAGTTCCCGTCGTTGAAAGTTGACCTTTTGTCAACGACTGTAGAAGACCTGATTCCGGACTGATATGAGCAGAAGCCATGAGGTCGCCTTCGTTTTCGTCAAAGGTGACATTTGTGCTCTCTATTACTGATCATTTCTCCCTAAGATAGACTCTGTATGCCTTTGAGTTCAGCGAATATCCAACAAAGATGCCTTCAAGTGCTTTTGGATCAAGCTTTCCAAGATGTTGGCGATCATTGGCCACGAAACATCGGCAATCGAAGACCCTTAGATAAGATATATCTGGGATACGATGGTTATTCAGCATCTCGTGTGGGGTGTAGTTGAATCTCTTGTGGATGGAAGCCCGGTTCTGCGTGTAACAAACCGTTTGAATAGCTTCGCCCCAAAGAGAGTGAGGAAGTCCGGATTGGATGAGCAGAGTTGTTAGAAAATATTTTGTAGTGTTCAATTTCATTATATAATCTTTGTTGGTTAGCTTTATTAAAACTTTGGGCTAGTTCTTAATGGGCTAGCCCGTAGCTATTTTGTAATGGGCTTACACAAGGGCCCAAGTATTATATACCAACTTGTGGTATAAATACTAAAACCCTAACACATAGTTAGGTGTGCTTGTGTGTGTAGATCAAATAAACATTTTAGAGTGAGAGAGTCTCCTCAAGAACACCACCAAGCCCCACACGCCCGAACCTAAATCTCGATCTTTAGGCGTGTTTAATCCGTCCGAAGTCGTATTGTTGGTGTAATCTCGGACCAACAAGTGGTATCAGAGCCCAACGCGACCGGATTTGCGTGTTTTAAGCAAGATTTGAGTGAAAAATTGCTTGAAAAATTATTTTCGTCACTTTCAGTTTTTGGGCGATTTCGACCTCGATTTGTTGTTTTTAGACACCCCAAAGGTTGATTATGTGTTTAGGAATGTTTTTCTGAAGTTTTGGAACAAGTTTCGTCGATTTTGAGTGAGATTTGAGCGAAAACGAGCCATTTTTCTGGTAAAAGTCGCGCTGCCCATGCTTTGTTCTTGGCCGAGAAATTTTCTTACCCGAGAAAATTCTTAGCCGAGAAAATTTCACTGGCCGAGAAACTTTCACTGGCCGAGAAATTTTCTTACCCGAGAAAATTCTTAGCCGAGAAAATTTCGCTGGCCGAGAAACTTTCACTGCCCGAGAAATTTATCAACCCGAGAAACTTTTACTGCCGAGAAAGTTTTGCAAAACTGAGAATTTTTTTTTAAATCCGAGAAATTTTGCAAAACTGAGAAATTTTTTTAATCCGAGAAATTTTCTTAAACTGATTAAATTTTCAAAACTGCGAAAATATTCAAAACTGAGAAATTTCTCAAATTCGAGAAATTTTCAACTGAGAAAATTTACACTTCGAAAATTCTCAACCTGAGAAAATTTCATCTGAACTAACTTCCACCTGAGAAAGTTTTTCAACCTGAGAAATTTCCAAACCGCGAAAGCTTCATACCTGAGAAAATTTTATACATGCGAAATTTTACTTTAAATGTGAATTTTCTCTCGACATGCGAAATTTTTATACATGCGAAAATTTCTATACATGCGAAACTTTTATACATGCGAAATTTTACTTCAAATGTGAATTTTCTCTCGACATGCGAAAATTTTCAGTACATGCGAAAATTCCCTCTGAATGCGAAATTTTCGTGCTATATGCGAAAATTCACTGTGAATGCGAAATTTCCTTATTTTCGCGACTCACTCTCACAACGAAATTTCTCGGGATAACATTTTTCGCACATTTTCACACACCATTTTTCGCACCCCCCGAGAAATTTGCACCCAACCTTTAAACTTGATCCAAACACACCTTTTAGCTTCAAATCTTGCAAAAATCACTCTTTAAAATTACACTTGAACGTTTTTGACCACCAAAATTTCTGGCCCCCCTCGGATTAAATAAGGTTTTAAGGAGCAAAAAAAAAAAAAAAAGGAAGGAAATTTTTTTCTAAGCCCAAGGAAAATTTATATCATTGGATAGAGAAAAATTTTCTAAGGCCTTTGGACTTTGTCTAGTTTACACTTTTAAAATTTTTTCTCTGCTACAGTATGTGACAACCCGCGAAAATCTCATACACTCCACTTCCAAAATTTTCGGTATAGACGACGTTTTTGTGAAATTTTTGAAGGCAAATCCAAAAACGCGGCAACGATCACCGTACCCAACGATCGACCTAGGACGGTATTGGCACATTATAGAAAAAGTTTAGGTCACCCCCAAACTTTTCGGAGCGGAATTTCCAAATGCCAATTTCACACCCCCGGCATGAATGGTACATGGGTTGCTCCACATTCATGACCGGTATGCACTGCGAGCAACCAACCCCATCATGCACGTTACACGGGTTGCTCCACGTGCAAGAAGGGATGTCAGAGAAGCGAGCAACCATCATGACTTCTGTACAAATCCGTGCAGAACCCGGACCTACAAAGAAGGGTTGACAAAAGTTCAACCAACCATCAGTGGGCGCGCCATCCAATCTTGATGCTTAGGCGATGTGGATCTCTTGTACCAGACTCCACCGTCCACCCACTGCCATCCATTCCACCATGGTGCGCTACATGGAGACGTCCTAAGCCACTGTGATCCTCTTTACGCCTTCACCACCACCACCACCTGACGAGTCTCAAAAGTGTCTGATCAACAGTTTTGGGCCACCCTCGTCGACATCACTCGTGGTCGCCTTTCAACGCGATCACGCCACGCCACCATAGCTCCCATGGATTGGTGAAACCCCCTGATCCTAACCCAGGAACGAGCCTACCCTAGCCTCTCTAGTCTAGGTCTAGGTCGCGCGACATCCTCCTCCACGCAAAGATCCAATCAACGATCTCGGGAGGATGACGTAAGTCGCTTGCAGGAGTTGCGAACCAACAACGACATGATCGCACTCCTCTATCATATCTCACCACAACCCGGACCTTGCCCATAGGTACAGGAGACGACTCGTTCGTTTCCCGAGTAGAAGTCGCGGCATCTGGTCCAACCGCGCAATTAACCCCTCCCAACCACTCAGCTATCCTTTCGCAGATAGCTGTTTCATTCGTACAAGAGGAACCACGTTAGCCATCACCGCCCCACTTGGAGACGGTTGATGTTGAACATGCAGTGCCCCGCCTCTCACTGCACCTCTTCCACCCACGTCGAGTCTAGTGTCCTCACCCACCGAAATTTTCCAATTTCTAGGACACAAACACTCTTTACGCACCGCAGGTTCTTCGTGAACTTGCCCGAACGCTTGATGACGTCCTTGTGACCGAGAGCGGAAGACCCACGACAGCCACCCTCACCACAACTGTCGATGGGCCACGGATACGAGCTTGTCTCATCGTCCGTGCGAACGGAAAGCCTTTGTGGCTCTCCGGTTCTTTCTGTCCTGTGCAAACAGGCGGCACATCGAACACGTGTTTCGATGTTGTGATGACGGAGCGTCTTTGTGACCCCCCGTCTGGTTAGTTACACCGTTCGTGATGGAGCCCCGACTCATAGCAATCAGCGAGGAACTTACACATTCCATGCCGCGCTCAACGAGGATCTATGAAGGAAAAGGTCCCATCACCGACACCACTCCACCACGCCTACGCCTACGCCAAAACATGCTGCTCCGTCTCTCCAGTGTTCAAAACTGAACCCCGGAGGAACACCAATTGCTGCTACTCCTGAGAATCCCACTTGATTGCCTCACTCAACACCACACCACACCATCATCACCACCATCAACACCAGAGGCAGACTCGTCCCACGGACGACGTGACGATCCCGAAGACGGAGATCGTCTCAAGGGGGAGTAAAGGAGAAGAAATGAGTTGAAGATCGTACAGCAGCATCAGCAGCAACCATCATCCACGCCACCTCCACCAACTACGCACCGCCGGAGGCTTCCACTACCTCCGCGCACACTCTTATGTGTCAGGCTATTATGTTCATAATGGAACACTCGAAGGAGCCATGGCACATCTCACCCACCACATTCCGCCACTACTGCGCTGACCACTCTGAAGACCGGGCTCCCTGCTCTTGAAAGTCACATTTCAATGGAGCCTTGGCACATTTTTTTTACTCCCCACGCCTACCTTCTTCTGGAGCCAGACGAGTCATCTTCGAGGCCGAACCAGACAACTTCCATTCGAAGACGACAAATCCGGCGCCAAGAAGAAGAAGATTGGAGAATCTTAACAAGTGAGTCCCAGCCGAGCCATCAATGCCTCCGCAAGAAGAGGAGATATCCCTTGTAGGGGGAGTTTTCTAGGAATCGAGATCTCCAATATGCCCAACAAAGATATCCCGCGCTGAACTGAAGATTGAACACTAATGGGGAGATTGTTAGGAAATATTTTGTAGTGTTCAATTTCATTATATAATCTTTGTTGGTTAGCTTTATTAAAACTTTTTTTTTTGGTTTTAATGTCCCATATATATATAAGCGAAAAGGTATGTACATAGTGAGCAGGAGATAAGCTCCGCAATCCAACCAGTAACAGGCTACTGGGTACAAGCACAAATACTACCTACACAAATCAAACGCACTACCAAGCCACACGCCATAGTCTGCGGATGGCCACCCGATGCAGCTCATACTTGGCTGGCGTACCACCAATACGCAAGATAACCAATGCAAGAACACTCCCTACCAACCTGTGAGGCGTCGTGATGATCCCCTCCTTCCAACGTCTGTTCCTCGCCTGCCAAATATGATAAACAAGCGAGGCAAGGACATGTCGATAAGCAGCCTGTAAAAGATGCTTCCCTCGCCACCGGGAGGCCGCCCACTGAATACCAGTGCTCCATTCCTGATAGGGCCAGATCCACCTAATCCGCCGCCGTAAAAGTCGAAGGCACTGCCGTGAGAATGGGCAGTCAAAAAAGAGATGTTGAGCCGTCTCAAAGTGCAGCTCATCACAAAGGCAACAAGCAGGAGTTCCCGCCCGCTGAGCAATCCATGGCTTGTCCCTAGTCGAGAGGCGATCCTGCAAACCCAAATAAAGAATGAACTCGTGCCTAGGAACCTTCAAAGGGCCCCCAAACAGTGCAGCCCAGCAAACAGGTGGCCTCCTATGTCTCATCGCATCCCTAGCCATCGAAGTCATCATAATCCCGTCCGGCGATCCCTTCCACAGCACCCCATCACGAGGCCCGCGCACAACGTTCGGGAGTAGCCGACTGATCTCTATGTACTCAACCGCCCCCTGCCCAGGCCAGTTCCATCCATGCGCATCAATAACCATACTAAGTCTTGCATCCTGTGGTAGACCCATCGCAACAGGTCCACGAGGGAAACGCTCAATCAATGGAGTAGTAAGGAGCCAGGGATCCTTCCACAACCAAATCGTGGACCCGTCCCCAACTCGGAACGTAATCAGAGATCGGATCAATGGTCTCAATTGTAGCATCTTTCTCCAGCTCCAAGCGTCATTCGCCGACACCCGTAGGTCCCAAATCGAGCGAGACATCAGCCGCGTCCCATAAAGCCATTCAACCCAAATCGAGCCTGGTGTTCTGGTAAGAACACTCCACAAGTGCTTCAGCATTAACGCCTTGTTGTCGACCGCGATAGACCTTAGTCCCAGTCCCCCTTCTCTCACGGGAAGACATAGAACATCCCATGCCACCTTAGCTGATCCCCTCCCCACAAGAACTTCCTAAAGCGCATTTCCAAGGAGTTGACCACGCCTTTAGGAAGTAGGAAAACTCCCGACCAATACGTATGAAGAGCCTGCAGCACCGACTTCACCAGCTGCAGGCGGCCCGCGTAGGATAAGGAGCGATTAAGCCATGACCCTAATCGCTGATCCACCTTTTGGAGTAGAGGCGCACAGTCATGAATCGTCAAGCGTGAAGTGATAAGCGGCACCCCCAAGTACCGAACTGGCAGCTGGCCCACACGATATCCCATCAGGGCCTGAAACGACGCCGTCAGACCCTCAGCCCGCCGAGAAAGATACATCTCGCTCTTATCAGGGTTAGGAACTAACCCAGACAGCCTTCCAAACTCATCCAGCGCTCGTTTCAGCACCCCAATCGACACTTCATCCGCATGGCTAAAGAGAAGGAGGTCATCCGCAAACGCTAACGAAACCAGTCTGAGTTCCTCACATCGCCAATGGTATCGGAACCGAGGTTCCTCCGACACATACCTCATGAGCAGCCCATGGAGAACCTCCATAACCAAGGTAAAAAGATAGGGCGAGATGGGATCCCCCTGTCGCAGACCCCTCTTTCCCTGAAAGAACCCCACCACCTGGCCATTCAAGTTTAGCGAGAAGGCTGTAGTCGTGAGGCACGTGCGAATCCATCCAATGTACGTAGGATGAAATCCCATGGCGCGTAACACCGACAGCAAAAAGCCCCACTCGACCTTGTCGTAGGCCTTCGCCAAGTCAATCTTGAACATCGCTCGTGGCGGACGCCCCTTGGACTTATACCCGAGGCACAGCTCCTGCGCTAGCAACACATTGTCGCTAATGCGTCGACCTGGTATGAACGCTGTCTGAGAGCCGTGCACCAACGAAGGTAAGTGTATCTTAAGTCGGTTGGCCAGGATCTTGGAGATCACCTTGTAAAGTACATTACAGCACGAGATCGGCCTAAAGTCAGTCGCCCGCCTCGGTGCATCCCTCTTAGGGATCAATGTGATGAGTGTGCTATTGAGCCCCTTAAGTAGCCTCCCCGAAACGAAGAAGTCCTGTACCGCCTCGACCACCGCATCTCCCACAATCCCCCATGCCGCCCGAAAGAACGCAACTGTATACCCGTCAGGGCCAGGCGCTTTCTCATCCCCCATAGAGAAGAGCGCCGTCCGAACCTCCAAGTTAGTGACTACGCCAATCATGGAAGCAGCATTCGCTGGGGAGAGCGTCCGCACTACAGCACTCTGCACATCAGAATCAGCAATCGGCGCCGAGTGCATAGACTGACCCAATAAGTCCCGATAGAACCCAATCAACTCGCCTTCCACCTCATCCGGCTCCTCCAGAAGGGTTCCCGTGGCCGTCTCCAAGGACCAGATCCGATTAGCAGCCCGGCGCATGGCGACCCTACGAAAGAAGTAGGACGTGCATTGATCGCCATCCTTGAGCCACGCAAGCTTAGCCCGCTGTGATAATGCCGACTGCTCCGCCATCACCGCTTTCGCATATAACATCCGGCATATCCGTTCCAGGTCAAAAAAACCCTCTTCATTTGGATACCGTGTAGCATAGTCCTGTGCAATATCGAGAAAAGATTTGGCCTCCGTGACATTTGCCGTTAAATCCCCTTTCGACCGTCGCAGCTCTAGGAGGGAAGACTTCAACATCTTCAGCCGTCTCACCAACACGAACATGGGATAGCCCGTAATAGGCACACTCCAGGCCTTCTGAACCAAATCGAAGAATCTCGGATCCTTCGCCAAGAAGTTGTCGAATCGAAACGTCACCTTATATTGCCGTGCTACAGTGGCACCTAAGAGGATCGGCGAGTGATCTGAAGTCGCAGGTAAGCCACAACGACAGAATGCATCCGTAAATCTGGCAAACCACTGCGGGTTGCCCAAAATTCGATCCAAGCGCCTCCAGATCCCAGCCTCAGCACGTTGTTGATTATACCATGTGAAGACCTGGCCCATCGTCGGTAACGTCAAAAGATCCGCACTCACTAAGCATGCTCGAAAGTCCGCCATATCTTGAATAGAGGGCGATCCCCCTCTTCCCTCATCCGGATGTAAGATAGCGTTGAAGTCCCCCATGACTATCCAGGCATCCGCCACCCGCTCAGCGGACATAGCAGTCAAATCCTCCCATAAGGACAATCTCTCCTCCCTCCTTGAATGCCCATATGCGAAGGAAATAAAGAATGTCTCCTTGGTCACCAACGAATCAACCCTGCAGTGGATAGCTTGAGTCGAGAAACCAAGAACCCCCACCGTCAGGACCGATGGGTCCCAACCTACCCAGATGCGCGACGCTGGGCCGTCATCATACTCAAAGAACCAACTCCAACGAGTCCTAATGCCTGTTGATATAAAATCAGCATTAGACGCCGACACTCGCGTCTCTATTAGCCCAATCATACATAGCCCTTCACGCGAAATCAATTCCCCCACCGCCCTCCTGTGGTCTTGCTTATTAAGACCACGCACATTCCAGGATCCGACGCCTAACATAAAGGCACCCCTGGGCGGGCTGCATCTGCTTTAGGGCCCGTATAGATAGTCAAGTCAGTCACTTCAGGTACTGAGCGAAGCAATTCAAATCGATTCCGATCGCCCGAAGTCGAGGGCACATCGGCATCCGGGGGCCGTGTCATGGCACCCTCCCCCTGCCCAACCATGGCAGATGATCTATCACTTCGTCCCTCCTTCGACGTACCCAAGATCGCCTTGCCCTTGACCCCCACAAGTTGCCATGCATCTTGCGGAGGTGGGGATGCTCTGCGAGGCACATCCATCCGACTAGGACGCCGTGGACCCGCTCTCTGTCGGGCCGGTCTACGATTCCGGCCCAGCTGATGTTCTTCACCAGTGGTCCCGCGAGGTTTCCCATGAGGTGCTGCCGCAACACGCCCCGGCTCGTCACTCGTCGCAAGCGCTGCCCCGGCCGGCTTGGCAGTTTGCTGTGGACAGTGTGCTGCCCCATGCGCCCATGAGTTACAGTGCGAGCACGGAGATGGTTTCCAGTCATACTCCACCTGGATAGGAACAATAGCATCATCCTCCTCACCATCCCCCTGGATCAACACCTCACAAGTCTCTCTAAACGGCTCAGAGAGCGGTTTCATGACACAGATACGTGCATAGTCCAATCGTTCCCCAGTCGCCGTGATACTATCCGCAAACAATGGACGCCCAACAGCACTCGCAACCAACCCAAGGCCTTCCTGCGTCCACAACTCGCACGGTACATTCCGTAGTCTCACCCACAATGGCACCTCCACCAACTCGCGTCGTGCAAATGACATGCGAGGCCGCCACGGTTCCAAGAATAAGGGTTGCCCTTGCATGAGCCAAGGGCCCCCCTCTAACACACCCATTTTAGCCTCATTGGATTCAAACCGAAACATAAAGAACCCATTAATAGTTGTCCGTATTTCAGCAAGGCCCTTCCAAACTGATCGAAAATGGCGTTCCACAAAAGGAAAGTACGGTTTACGCCCTAGAAAGTAGCCCACAAGCGTATGTTGCCATCGATCGCACCCTCGGCGTGCCATCTCCGCCGTTGCTCGCACTCTAGCCACCCCATTCACTACAGTCGGCGGTGTGTATGATAATGCCATAGTCTTGGATGGCACATATGGTCGTGAAGGGGCATCTCGTTGGACAGCCGCCACAAAGGAATCCGGCTCTGCATGCCCTGCCGCCGTCATCGTGCCCGGCCCCATTCGTGTAAAGACGGATCCATGAAACGGGTTAGTACCTCCCTTCCCAAGTGACTTCCCCGTCATGGCAGCCACCGCGGGTGCATCCACGTTGCCAGCCCCAAAAACCACAGCCTCAACCCCGGGCGTCCTCATCTGCTGCATGGTCGTCGATGTTCCCGGTGAGCGTCCATCACCCCTCATGTGCCGCATCGGTAAACCCACGTCACCGATTAATTCCGTCCTCCCCGGCGCAACAGCAGATGACGACGAAGGGGGCAAATCGGCCGATACACTCACCCGCTCAGACCCGAAAACCCTAGCTGGTTGGGTCGTAACCAACCCCGTCCGAGCAGCCTCCGTCCTATCATCAACCACGATTTCCTCATCAACGGGTTCATCAACCATCATGGCTCCCATATCCACGAACCGCCGAGCCGTCAGACGAGTTGGTGGTGGAGTTCCAGGCCGCCACCACTGTGGTCGACGCTTAGGGTTTCGCAGAATTCCCTGTAGCGGAACCTGCAGCGGAACTGCAGCATTAGCACAGCCCATACGCGCAGGTGGCGATCTATTCGAGACCCTAGGCCCATTCCCAGCCTGGCCCGCCGTCTGAGGCATTCCCGAATTAACCCTAGCCGTCACCATCCCTCGATCAGCGCTGTCATCCGCCCCGTCAGATTCGCGCGAAATCACCTGATCAACCCTAGCAGGTCCACCGTCACCCATGGGCGTAGAAACAGCCCGATTGGGCTGTCCTCCCTCGCCGGAAAACCCAGTCTCAATCTGCGTCCCATCAGCGCCGGCAATCTTGTTCTGCAGTGCCCGGAAACGAACCCCATCGAAGCACGCTGCAAAATCCGGGTATGCCGCAGTCAAGGCATCCAAATCCGGGAGAGCCGGGACAGCCCCTTGCGCCGTCGGTGGTGGCTGATCGCGCTCCATCACCACCGGATCAGCGATCGTCGCCATGGCCCGATCAGGTGGATCGGGTGAAATCCCCGGCGATTGCATCTCGCCAAGAACCCTAGTCGCCACAAAAACACTAAAACCTCGCTCCAATCAGTCCCACCTCGACCAGATTGGTGAGGGAGGATACCAGGATCGCCGGCCGGCCAAGAAGAGCCGGAGACGACGGCGATCGGACGTCAAAAACGCACAAAGAACGATTAAAAATTGAAAATCCCGCCTACTGTGTGAAAATCGCACACACTGAAGGTGTCATATATTTTTGACCTGCTGCTTTATTAAAACTTTGGGCTAGTTCTTAGTTGGGTTAGTTCTTAGTTATTTTGTAATGGGCTTACACAAGGGCCCAAGTATTATATACCAACTTGTGGTATAAATACTAAAACCCTAACACATAGTTAGGTGTGCTTGTGTGTGTAGATCAAATAAACATTTTAGAGTGAGAGAGTCTCCTCAAGAACACCACCAAGCCCCACACGCCCCGAACCTAAATCTCGATCTTTAGGCGTGTTTAATCCGTCCGAAGTCGTATTGTTGGTGTAATCTCGGACCAACAAGAGTCCTAGCTGCTTCAACTAGTGTCCTATTCTTACGCTCAACGACACCATTCTGTTCCGGTGTCTTCACAGCTGAGAACTGCTGGGTGATGCCCTGAGTGGCATAGAAATCACTGAGCTTCTTGTTCTTAAACTCAGTTCCGTAGTCAGTTCTGATAATCCGAACCTTCTGTTGATGAAGAGTTTGGGGCGTAACAACAAACTCGATGATTAAATCAGGAACTTCATCCTTTGTGCGAACGAGTTTTGTCCATGTATAGCGTGAGAAGTCATCGACAATCACAAGAATATACCGTCTTCCTCCGAGTGTAGCCGTAGGCATTGGGCCACATAGATCCATGTGTAAGAGCTCAAGGATGGGCTTAGAGGACGGTGTTTCCTTAGAGATGTGTGATGATCGCTTCATCTTCCCCAATTCACAGGCAGAGCAGAGGTGTTCCTTATGATATGACAGTTGGGGTAGACCGTTGACGAGTTTATTCTGACGCAGTTTGTCGATAGTCTTGAAATTGAGGTGTGAAAGACGCCGGTGCCATAGATCGTTCAACTTGGGTGTAGCACGAGAGAGAAGGCAAATTGGTCGAGAGGTCGTAAGATTGAGTATGTAGAGGTGAGACGTGCGTGTTCCATAAAGAAGAGGTAGTCCCGAGGCATCGATAATGCTGCAGATGTCAGATTCGAAGAGAACCTTGTATCCTTTGTCGCAGAAACGGCCAATGCTGAAAAGATTGTAGCTCAAACCCTCGACGTAAGAGATGCCCTTAATCGTCAGTTTGTCATGGACGAGATCACCAGTCCCGAGAATTGGCGCCATTTGACTGTTTCCGAAGGAGACCCTTCCGAGATAGCGCTCGGAGAAGTTGCTCAATAGCTCCTTGTTCCCCGTCATGTGTGTGGATCAACCCGAGTCTAGATACCACACATGACAGACCTGCAATCATCAGCAAACGTTGGGCCCCCGTTTACGGACGGGACCTTCTTGTGATACAAGTAAAATTTTCATGCGCTTAACAGGAAATGTGGGGTCTAAATCAGGTTGTGTTGGATCTAATTTAGCTTTTCCTTTGTGATTTGTTTGATGAGGCGGGATTACGGTTTTTCTAACCCACATTTACCTAACTTGCGCTTGCATATACGTTGTCTTATTCATGAATTGGCGTGAGGGTTTCGGTTGTTGTTGTCGTCCTTCGGTTTTAGTCGTCTTTTGCTTGCGAGCAGTAGGTGACTTTGTATTCAGCGTTGGATGGCGTTTTCGCTTAACCGTGGGCGTAGATGAACTGGGAGAATGCAAAGGCGTCGCAGAGGGGATTCGCTTGCGTGGTCGAAGTGTTGCATGTTCATGTGTTTCATATTCATGGAAGCGTGGGAGAACAAAGTCATTGCAGCAACTCATAGACATTAGTTTGCTAAAAGGAAGATACGTTCTGGTAACATAATTATCTACGTCCTTAAGATATTGAGATTCACTACATAAAGAGGAAAGACGAGTATAGGATGATCTTTTCTTCGTGTCATCGAATAGCGGGTTCTCCTCTATTTCAAATGAACTCCCTTCCAGAGACGTCGAACTCATATTCCCTGTATCCATAGGAATACGAGAGATAGTGTTTGAACAAGTTTCAGCTTCAGGAGTCATCTTCGCCGTCCTCTTACATTTACATGTTTGAGAATCGGGTACTTGACTCGATGTAGAGGGATTGTTCGTATTGTGAAATTGTTCTAGTGTAAAGATTTTGCTAAGTAGTTCATCTCGCTCCTTTGCGAAGGCCTTCCGTTCTAATCCTAGTGTTCGTTCTAGTTCTGCTATGAACAGAAGTTTCTTTGGGATGTAGGTGCGAGAGAGCGCTTCTTGGAAAGCAACTTCCTGTTCTTTGGTTGGGAGTGGAGTTTCGACATCCTCCGAGAGTGAAGGTATCTTAGTCTTATCACTATCATTCAATTCTGTGTAGTCATACGCGATTTCTGCCAATTGAATGTTCTGTACTCTTTTTTCTTCCGAGATGACAGCGGAGGATGATCTCAAAAATGGCCTAAGTTGCGAGGGAGCACCATTTCTTGTTTGCAGGAACGTAGTGTTACACATGTTATACCTTTTAACTGTTAGCGGTGTTGGTTTGCAATTGCTGGCCAGGCCGATCCCCTCCCGGGCGTTGTAGAATTCTGTTTCAACTGGTTGGTTCAATAGGCATAAGATGCGTGCGTTTTCGTTTCTAAGGTGAAGTTGCTCTTCAAGTTCTTTCACCTTTCGGTACAGCCTAACTCTTTTTCCTTTGTAAGCAGTTCGTATTGGGATGCCGTCAGAAGACGAGATGTTTCGCATGAACTGATGGCCAGTGTGGTTTCCTTAACCCTAGTCTCACTTTGTTTATTCTTGCTTTGCGGACGTTTGACTAACGCTTCAGAGGCCATTAGACGTTCGTTTGCACAGGCGAGCTCTTCTACTTTTAAACTAAGTAAGGCATAGTTGTTTTCAAATTTTAGCTTAAGTTCATCATAATCCCTAGCGTCTACGGTGGGTTTCTTAATGGTGTGACGGTGATTAAACACATCATCGAGTTGTGAAATTCGTACCTCAGCCTCGGTGTTGGTAGGAGGAGTCTTAGCTGCATTCTCACCGGTGTTGACCATCTCTTCGTCCTCGTCATGTTCGACCAGCCTTGCCATGCAACAATCTTCATCCTTAGTCTCCTCGTCTTCTGAAGTGTCGTTCACCCATTCAGCTTCTTCGGTGAGAAGAACTTTCCCACTTTCCATTTTGCGGGTCATTCTGGCCTTACGGTCGTAATAGCCAGAGTCCTTCATGCGTGGGGCGTGGCATTCCTTGGCATAGTGGCCTGACTTTCCACACTGAAAGCACTTCACAGACTTTTGAGGTGCTGAGTCCTCCTCTTTCTTTATCGGCTTAGCTTCCTCCGTGGGAGTGGTCTTTTTGGTGCCGCTAAAGATTCTTTGGCGATTGGAGGAGGATGAGGATTTTTTCCCGATCTTCTTTGAGACCATCTTAGTGAGCATTGCCAGTTGCTTGCGTAGATCACGAACATCTTCATCAAATTCTGTATCAGCTTCGGATCCTGAAGAAGTGTCAGATACAACAGCTGGTAGCTTCCCTTTGTTCTGTTTGGTCTTAGAGGTGGAAGATTGTTCGGTAGTCTTGTTCGAGAGGAGAGCCAGTGGGTCGACTCGAGTGTTGGTGGACTGAGGTTGCACGTAAGGAGCATAGGCAGATAGACTGTCGTAGAGAGCATGGATGGAGGTGTTAGAGAGGTCCTTACTCTGAATCATCATCACGGTTGCATTGCCCCAATGTGGTTTGAGGCTACCAAGGAAGCGGTTGTTGATATCGAATTTGTGTAACACCCGTAATTTTTATACGGGGTTATGATGCAATTAATTTTGAGTGAGTTGGAAATTATGAACCCAATGTTCGAGTGGACCAAAGATCGAGTGAGGAAGTCGGCCCAAACAATTTTCCACTTAAACATTTTGGGTCAAAGTTAATAGAATTTAATAAACAACATTTCTCAAATTAATATATTTGAGCCCAAATTTAAATCAACTAAATAATCATAACAAAGGCCCAAATTAATAAGAATTAATGGGGAGGAAATACTTAGACAATAAGGCCCAAACTTAGCCCCAAATAACAAATGAGATATTTTGCTTATTTCAAGGACACCCAACGCATGGCTCCCATGTCCCTAGGCTAGATCTAAATAAAATAATCATTTACCATTTCAAGAATTTGGGGGGGGGGGCTTTTACTTTGGAGCTAGGAAATCACGTGAGGGTTAAAAATAATACATACCACTTACAACCTCACACAAAAATCGTATACTCACCACCCACTAAAGCAACGAACATCACAAAGAAAGGAGAAAAGGAAGAAGCAAAGGCCGAAAGAGAAGAACACAAGGGAGACTAGCAAGCTCGGGAGAATCTCGGCAAGGCTTGGCACGCCAAATCATCTAAACAAACTTAGGAAGGAAGGTAGGTGGATTTCTTCACCTACAACACATAAATAGGTTCAAAGATTTCGAATTTGGATGTTACGGATATTCAAGTTTGAGATTTATGAACCTTGGTATATGTGCTTTCGAAATCTGTTACTCGACATTATTTGATGTTATGTGTTAAGCTTCAAACCCATTATGTGGATTTTTGGGTGAGTACGCTTGTTGATATGCTTAGGCGATAGTTTTAATTCCATTAGCAACGTTTGGTTAGATGAACTAGTCTCGAGCGAAATCTTAGTCTAAGTTTTGTGTGAAGATTATTTATTTCGTATAGAATCGGGCGATTTGGGTAATAGTTTTTTTTTGTAAGGGTATTATGTGATGAAATCGGGCGAATTCAACGGGATTCACAATCAGGCCATTAGGACACAGTAAGTTGGGAATTTAAGCAACCTACATAATCGGGCGAAACCTACAAATCAATTTACAGAAATCGGGTAAATCCGTATAAAAGAAGATCGGGCGAATTTCAGTTGCAATACGTGTCGGGCTGTTGAGAAATCGCCGAGCCTTGGAACAAATCGGGCGAATCCTCTTCAATTTCGAGCGATTTCCAGTGAGCCAGAAATCGGGCGATTTCCGTCGGACCTCAAATCGGGCGATTGCTTCGTAGATTTGACCCTCCCAGAACTCGAAACAAATCGGGCGAAATACGTCGAACAACAAAGTCGGGCGATTTCCCGCTGTAGTACGTGTCGAGCAGCCATGAAATCGCCGAGCTTTTCTTCCAAATCGGGCGATTTCCTCTACAGCACGTGTCGATCAACCATTAAATCGCCGAGCTTCTGCCAAATCGGGCGATTCCCTGTTGTAAGACGTGTCGAGCGAGGATGAAATCGCCGAATTCTTTTCTCCAAATCGCTCGCCCCTCAAATCGGGCGATTTCCCGTTAATTCGAGCGATTTCTGTGAGCCCACAAAGCGGGCGAATTCCCTTCTCAAATCGAGCGATACCCGATCGGCCATTTCCACTGAAGCCAAAACGGGCGATTTCAAATGTCTAAAAGTTGACCACTTTGATGGGTTGACTTAGGTGTAAAAATAGTTGGGCTTCAACCCAAAGCAAGGCCCATTCCCTATTTTTACTTGTAACTAATTCCAAGAGTGAGCCTTAGGCTAGGTTAGGCCCAAATCTCTGTACTTGAGAAATAGTGAGAAATAGGAACTAGAAGACGAATGAATACAGTGACGATGGAACCCCGAAACTGTGATAGTCGGCCACTAGGATGGTTTGGCTTGGGCTTAGTGCTAATTGGGCTTTGACCCAAATTTAGGCTCATTCCTTAGTTGGACTATAATAAATCACAAGAATAGGCTTAGTATTTGTTGGGCTTAGCCAAAGTTTGGCCCATTCCTAATTAATTTTAAGAACGGGATTTAGTTGGAATTAGACCCAACTCAGTACTTAAGTAATTGTGGCAATAGGTGTTAGAAGACTCTCGATATCTGGGGTAGATGCGAAAATATATATATATATATATATATATATTATTGTTACGGCGAGAAATAACATAGGCTATTTTATTTACGAAAATGGCATAACGTGCAAGTATTATTTTATGCATTTTATAACATATGCATTTCACGTCACGACATATCACGGCATTGTGAGAGATGTTGACCGCGTGGGCGGTGACACCTTAAGGTGTCGGTTGAGCGGGGTAGTGTGTGCCGATTTTGGCAGTCAGACTCGTAGAGGAGTTGAGGTTTAGACTCGCAGGGCACCTGGTGGGAGAGGGGGTTAGCGACACCCATCTACTCGGGATTGAGCCACCCGAGGTGCACACCACCGTATATATGATTTGGCTCATGGACGGCAGATAGGGTTAGCGACACCTGTCTACCCGGGTTAGTGGTACGCTACTCGGGGTGCAAAACCGTCAGTGATGTGACTGAGATTGTGATTGCGGAATCATAGCGACCTGACAGGGCAGTTGCGTGATCGTCAAAACGCTGTCAGTGTACGCTACCGCTGGATATGTGATTGAGGGATCATAGCAGCCTGACAGGGCAGTTGCGTGATCGTCAAAACGCTGTCAGGGTATGCTACCTCTTGAGATGGCTTAATGCCATTTGCGCGCGAGGTGCCGAGTCTAGCCTAGGGCCCTGATATTGAGATAGAGTAGATTGTGAGAACGAGCGTGCATTGCATTATATCATGTGGGAGGTGTCGGGATTTGGGTTTGACTGCACGCTGCATTTGCATGAATTCACCTACTGAGCGAAATCGCTCAGGCCTTTATGTGTTGTAGGTACTGTTGAGTCCGACGTCGGTGAACGTCAGGACTAGGTTAGCAGCTGGTGGCGATGACTCCACGGGCTTTTGAGGGCAAGAGCGGTACATGGATGCGACCTGTGGAGTGATTTTTACATATTTTGAGTTTTGGGGCTTCGGCCCGTGTAAAGATAACTTTTGTAAACAATATTTTTATGATATGTATAACTTTTATTTAAAAGTTTTTATCAAATGGGCTTTCCGCGGCTTTCGTTGCGGAAATCCGCCAAATAATTTAATTGGAAAAGTAGGGTCGTTACAATTTGTCCCTCGAGATCTTGGCTTTCTTGAGTTCATTGATGACCTTCAAGTATCGGAGATATGTGTCACGCAGCTCCTCTCCTTCATAGGCCTGGAAATGTTCATACTGCGAGAGACATGCTGATTTCCTCCCCTGAGCACTCTCAGTTGTGCCAGGCATAATTTCTACGAGTTCATCCCATATTTCCTTGGCAGTTGTGCAGCACTCGATGTGAGCATAGACTTCGTTGCCCATAGCCTGGAAGAGGTATCCTTTGGCAGTCTCATCGGCCTGTAGGCGAGCCTCTTCATCCTCATTAATGGGGCCTCTTGGAGTGCGACGTTCATCCATGGGAGGGTTTGCGTTTGGTTGAGCAGGAATTATTGTCCAGAACTGTGCTGGACCGTTGAAGATGGAGTCCAGTAGGTATTGAGAGAGTGGGGCACCTTTGTTCCTGATGAACGTGAGGAACCTGTTTGTCCATATGCTGTAATCGCCTTGTCGCAGCATCGGGGGTCTGGTGTCGGAGCCCACTGTTGAGATGTCATTTGTGGCAGACATGGTTGGTGCAGTCGAATCGTCCGTGGTTTTGATCTTGTATAGATAAGAGGGTTAGTAACGAACGAGATGAGAAATAGAGTTTAACGAGTAGAGTTTGAGAGGAAAAAAAATCGTTTAAAGAATTTCTTAGAACTAAGTGAACGTGTGTGATAGTCGAAAATGTATGAAGGGAAAGTATATCTTAGAGTCGGAGAAGTTCGAGAAATTTAAAAACGATTTTTGAGGAGTAAAATTTTCAAAAGTGGTCTAGGTGGATATGTCTAAAGTAGACGGGAACAAGACTTGAATGAGTTTGAGGAAAAATTTCAACACGAGAAAGAATTTATCACGAGAAAGAAACAAATTGCGGTTTGAGAAGATGTTCGTGATTGCAAGATAAATTACCCAAGAATTTTGGTTGAGAAATTTTCGTGTTTGTGTGAGTTTAATGAAAGATTCTCGGACAGAAAAAGGAAAAACAAATTCTCTGTTGAAAATGATTTTCTCGGATTTTAAAACTTGTCATGTGAGAAAGTTTCTCAGTTGAGGATTTTAAAACTTCGCAAGAAATTTCGCATCGAGAAAGTTTCTCGGATTTTAAAAGCTTGTCATGTGAGAAAGTTTCTCAGTTGAGGATTTTAAAACTTCGCAAGAAATTTCGCATCGAGAAGTTTCTCGGATTTGAAAAATCGTGGTTTTGAAAAATTTTCTCAGAGGAAATAAACTTTCTCGGCTGAAAATTTCTTGGATTTGACAAACTTTCTCAGTTTCAAAGAATTTATGCGGATTTGCAAATTTTCTCGGTTTTTTAAGAAATTTCTCGACTTAGATAAGTCTAGGACTAGTCTTTCTCGGGTATAGAATTTCTCAGATTTTAAACGTGAGCAGTTGAGAAAAAAATGAAGTGACACAGAAGTATTTTCGCGATTTAGATAAATTCTCGGAATGAAATTTCTCGGCTATAAAAGTTTCTCGGATTTTGACAAGCTAGGCAGTTGAGAAAAATGGACTTAAAGTGAAATTTTCGCGGTTTTAGAAAGATTTTTGAAATGATTTTCTCGGATATAAAAGTTTCTCGGATTTGAACAACACAGCAAGAATTTTCGCGGCCAAGAACATTAAGTTACTGTTCTATTGCTTGTCGCGAGTTTTACCAGAAAATTGTCCGTTTTCACTCAAATCTCACCCAAAATCACTCAAACTTGAACCAAAACTTCAGAAATTCTTCACTAAACACATATTCGACCGATTTGTGAGCTAAAAACAACAAAAAGCGGATCAAATCGACCAAAAACAGAGAGAGGTCGAGATGACTTTTTCTGAGGAATTTTTGCTTCGAACTTGCTCAAAACTCGTTAAAACTGATCCAAAAGTGTTCTAAAAACATTTTAGGCATAGAGTCGATCTGGGGAAAGGTTTTAACACAAAAACGAAGTATTATAACCCCAAACGAGCTCAAAATGCCCGAAAGTGATTTTTGCCCAAAACACCTTTGATTTTTCTCGGAATCGAACGAAACTGGATTCAAATCAATGCAGATCGATCCACATTTGCTCTGATACCACTTGTTGGTCCCGATTGCACCAAACAAGGAATCAAAGAGGCTTTGATGGAATGAAAAAGGGAGAGGTTCTCACCTTCAAGTGTGTGTATTGTGTGAAAAATAGGATAAGCCTTTTGATCTTTGATTACTTTGAAAATAGTGTTGGTAAAACCTTATATACCACATTAACCCTAGGTATATTAAGGCCCAAACATTGAAGATTAAATAATTACATTCTAGTCCAAAGCCCAAGCTACAGGATAATTACAATATTAAACCCAAGACTTAAACTATTGACACAATCTATAAATATCCTAACACTCATCTATAACACGAGAACTAGTATTCTTACGACAATAACGCACGTTATTGACATTATAATGATAATTGTGCGTGATTTGAGAAGTTCGCATGCTTAGGCTTGGAACTTCTTCTTTGCACCCTTCCCTTTCCCTTTTCATAGGAATATGAGTAGAAAATTCTTGAACATTTTCGACCTTAATTTTAGAATGTTATGTTGATTTTCCTTTCTCCTTCCCAATTTTCATTTGTTCCTTAGCTATCTTTAAAGCTCGACTTTTACTTAACGTTTCAGCTTTAGTCAATATTGACTTAGAATTATTAGTAAAAACTTTCTCAGTTTTAGGAACAAGGACGCTTCTTTTTGTTTTCATTTTCTTTAACTGTTTCGAGGATGTATTATTTGACAAATTATTTGAAACAGATGGAGAATTTTTGAGATATAAATCTCCTTTAAAATCTTTTCCTTTTCAGCGCCGAAACCTATCCTTCCAGAGTCCAAAGTATCCTGTAAATCTTTCAATGTACCAAGAGTCTCTAGAGTGTCACATTGGGTCGGTTTTGATCATGTAAAATATTTTCCTCGTTAGAAATTAAGTTAGAATGAGAGTTTTGATCTTTTTGACCTGTATTCGAAATATCAGTCTCTAACCGTTCAATCGTAGAGTAAAGCATATGTCGTTCCTCTAAGATAGTCTCATATTTTGATGAGACTTCATTTCGCTCATCTTCGCAAGAACGTAAACTGTTAGTTATCTCGCAGACCCTCTTTTCACTATCTTCTAACTTAGTTTCTAAGCTAATGATTTTTGACTTTGCGTTGGTCAAATCTTCATTAGCATAAGCTAGGCTTTCCTGTTGTTTAAGCAACACGGAGTAATTATTGGCACATCTTGCTTTCAATTCCTCAATCTTCCTAGCTTGAGCATCCATTTTAATTTAATTTTTTTGATTATTTTTAAATAAAAATTTGGCTTTTTGAAATTCTGTTCCGAATATTTTTGGTTACTTGAGAAGTATTGTGAAGTATCGTAGAGAATGAGTGTCGAAAATTTTTGGTTTGCACCTAAAAATTTTGAGATAATTTCGAAAACTTCGAGAAGATGACCAGGACCTTTTCTAACTTGCCAAAATGTCCTAATTAGAATATTGGATAAGTGATCGTTAACACGTTTTGGATTTGCTTTCAAAAATTTGACAGAAAAGCTGTCTACACCGAAAAATTTTTGATCGAAAGGAAAATTATAAACGGGCGTTAGAATTGACTATGCTCATTGGGAAATAGTTTTGGTTATTGAGAACATCTAAGTGTGATTTTTGAAGAGTGAGTTTGGATCGTCCGATTTAAGGTTTTGAAGGATGAAGACTTCGACCGAAAACTTCTATGTTTTGAAATCGGGTAGCTAAAATCGAGCGAATTCGCTAAGTGAAAATTCGCCGAATTTAAACTCGGGCAAAAGTCAAATGCGGGCGAATTACTGTTCAAAGAGGACCAAAATCGGGCGATGATAAACGTATTTCAAGGCGTTTATCATAGTATTTATTTGGGGTATAATAGAACTTTAGCAATGAATTTATGCATTTATTCACCATATTTACACTTATGCTTATGTTAAAGGAGTCTAGGAAGAGTTTCGGGCGAAACGGAGCAAAAACGAGGCAAAACGGTGCAAAAATGAAGAACACTGCCATGTGTCACGGTCGTGACACCCCATGCACGTGGCCGTGACACCCACTAGAGGCCGAACATGAGACACTGACCATGGTCATGGCCGTGACGGACCTTGCACCAGACCATGACGCTCGGCAGAAAATCAGGACGAAGACACTGTCGGTCGTCACGGCCGTGACGACCCTTGCACCAGACCGTGACTGTAGCACCCGGGTTCCCCCGTAAGTATTTAGGGCCAATAAATTAGTAAAATGCGACTTTGTGATTTATGTGCATTAAGGTGAATTATGTGCATAAACGTGATTTACGTGCTCAATATGATTTAAGTGAAGCTTCGTGTTTTATGAAATTGGGTGCGATTAAGTGGTGCTAAGTGGCCCCTAACTTGTTTAAACGATTTTCGAAAATAGGCTACAATTTTAATGGGCTAGATTTAAAATTTAGGCCCAATATTGATTTAGGCCCAAACCACAAATAAAACAATTAAGAGACAAACTTCCCTAAAATAGGGAATGCCCACGCCACCCCACGCCTTATCTACCATAAGCTAAGGAAAATATCCAAACTAATTATTCAAACTCCACAACCACATCTAAGAAGAACATCGAAAGACAAGAGGGAGGAAAAGGACGGAGCCGAGACGATTTTCACACCAAAAAGGCACTCCAAGTAGCTAAGACTTCGAGTGGTAAGTAAAGCATCCTTCCTAGTCTCGAAACCTTCATAATTTAAGATATCCCCGTTGTAAGAATCACATGAGGTTCACGAAACTTAGGGAATATTAGGATCGTTACTTTGGGTGAACTAGGATAGGGTGATTTAGTGAATGATTTAGAACTTATAACCTTACTTTTGGGGTAGAGACTCACACAATTTTAAGGATGAAGAGAGAATGATATTCATAAGTTCGGCTAGAATGATAATGAGAAGTTAGTTTCGGGCGATTCGTGAATGAGAGGGACATATAATCGGGCGACTTCTGAGCATGTTAGTATAAGTTTAGATCAAGTAATAAAATCGGGCGATTTACCACGGAATAACTAGATCTCGGCGATTTCTAAATCGGGTGGAAACCAAGTTTAACAAACACCAAATCGGGCGATTTGAAACTGAGAGAGAACCTCGGCGATTTGAGGGATTCAATGCTAAGCAAATCGGGCGATTTCGCCCTACGAGGATCTCGGCGATTTCAGACAGCCAACTCATGCAAATCGGGCGATTTCCATCCTTGCAAGCCCTCAAATCGACCGAAAACAATTCCTACTCTATGCATGAATTCGGGATGACGTCATGATGACGACAAGGCACGGCGATTCCATCTCTTGAAGACCTCAAATCGGGCGAATCACTTTGAGCTACCCATGCATGAGAAATCGGGCGATTTCATGTGTGCAACCAAATCGGGCGAAATGAACAGAAAATACACGTGGCATGAAGAGAATAAATCGCCGAGCTCGAGTTGACAAACTCTAAATCGGGCGATTTCCACCTTTGAAAGACCTCAAATCGACCGAATTTGCCTTAAGCACTCCAAGATGAAATCGGGCGAAAGACCATGCAAACTTGAAATCGGGTGATTTGATGCCTTAAGAAATCTCAGCGATTTGAGAGTTGCATGGTCAAGAAATCGGGCAAATTGGTTGATGTCATGATGATGAAAAAGAACGGCGACTTATAAATCGGCCGAAAGGAGAGCTCGTGCAAAACAAATCGGGCAAATCCATGCTTATTTAATCGATCGACCTAACTAAATAACATATGAATCGACCAAATGACTTGAACACTTAGATATTTCTCCGAGCCCTTAGATTAAAAGTCAGTACTAACATAACTTAGAAATTTGTTGGGGCGGGAAATTAGCCTAGACTCGAAGCTAGCGAGTTATAGTCTAGCGAAATTAATGAAGTGAGATAATTTCGTTCGACCTAATTAATTAATTAACGAGGGCATAATACTAATACGATGATATTATGTTTAAAGGTCGTACGTTAGGAGCTAACGGGGAAGATATTAACTACGCTCGGACGACAGGTAAGTAGAAGTCCAACTACGACGCACAACTTGTTTTACGTGCCTAATTTGCGTGATTACGTGCTTATGTGGTTTCATGACTTCGTAAATTGATTTAAGTATTTAAATGTGGTAAGCCTATGTTGCATTGACTTGCATCTGCATATGCATACTCACGTGCACACACGAACTCGTGAGGAAGGGTCGTGGGATTGAGTGTGCGTAATGATGTGTCGCTTGTACGCGACGAGGACTTGCCGATGTGGGCAAGTGTGTCGACTCGTAGTTGAGTCAGGGGCTGTCTCCTATGCTACCAGGGCGGCGTTTTAGCGTCGTCGTACTATTATTGTAGATATATATATTGATATCCTGTGGATAGGATTTGGGCATGGCCCGTGGCGGTAAGGTGCGACCTGAGGGTGTAAGCGACAAAGGGTGGAACCCTGGTGTAGGCGACCTCAGCGTGGGCTACCAGCGTGAGCGACCGCCGGACAGTCGGGGACGACCGGGTTCATATGGCGACCTAGGGGAACGATGTGCATCCTAGGGTTCGGCCATCCGGCGTGGACCGCTGTCGTGTTGTCCCTGAGGGACGTGAGCTCTTGTGGTGCATAGTGAGATTAGCCGAGGGCCCTGAGTGACATTAGTCTGAGTACGTTGGTACGATTGTTATATGCATCAGCGCGGTTCGCCTCTGCGAGTGTTATATGCATCGGCGCGGTTCGCCTTTGCGAGTGTTATATGCATCGGCGCGGTTCGCCTTTGCGAGTGTTATATACATCGGCGTGGACTGCCTTTGCGAGTGTTATATGCATCGGCGTGGATTGCCGTTGCGGGGGAGTGACACGTGCACACATGCATGATTTCTGCTTACTGAGCCTCGGTGGCTCATTCCTTACGTTGTGTGTTGTAGGCACTGGCGATCACGGTATGTGACCGCGTTTTGAAGGCAAGGCCAACCTTTTGGAGCTTCGTGCTGCTTTTGGGGTGGACGTGTGTGTGTGGATGACGACCTGTGAGGCCGGGCGCATAGGAGCTTTTGCTGTGCCGACACACCTTCGCCGTTGTAGTTAGACCATGACTGGAACTTGATGTTCGACATGCATTCTTTTGTCTTGTACAGAACAATGTTCCATTTCGTAAATGAAAAAATTTGTACGCGTTTTCGGTGCACTTCTTTACTTACAAACTCGTTAGGCACGTAGAAATGCGCTAGGTTAGACGGTTAGGAAGTCGGGGCGTGACAGGGTGGTATCAGAGCTTCGGTCACAGGTTCTGTAGACTGTCCACACACACACACACCCAAAAGAGCGGAAGCGGCCTTGCAAGTAAGTGTTAAGTCTATGTGAACTTCTATGTTGTATAATTTATTGGCCATAGGACAATCAGGATAGGGTGTGAAGATGGTAAGAACGAGAGGTGAGTCGAGTGGTGGCGACGACCAGAACAGGGGAAACACGGCCCCTCCCGACAATCGGGATGCAACGATTTTCCAACTGACGGAACTAGTCCGCCAGCAGTCGGCGCAGATTCAACAGCTTATTCAGCAGAATACTGCTAATGCTGGGTCAACTCAGGCGGAAAGGACTGAGGTGGTGGGAGAACGATTCCGAAGGTTGAACCCACCGACCTTCGAGGACACAGCTGACTCGACAGCGGCTGAAGACTGGTTAAGGACTCTCGAGAGCATGTTCGTCTATAGCAGGGTTCCGGAGGCGGAGAAAGCCCTCTGTGCTGCGTTCCTACTACGAGGGAGCGCAGGACACTGGTGGGACACCATCATGGTGTTGGAGAACCCCGCTACGATGAGCTGGGAAAGATTCAAGGAGTTGTTCAGGGGCAAGTATCTCACCGCCCCTATTCGAGCACAGCGCCTGAATGAATTCATCAATCTCAGGCAGGGGCCCATGACGGTGGCCGAATACATAAGGAAATTTGAGCAGCTGTCCAGGTTTGCTGCTCACATGATCAGCACGGAAGCTCTAAAGGTCGAACGCTTCCTGGAAGGATTGAAGCCTGAGCTCTACAGGGATGTGAGCATGGCGGGAATTCAGGGAGCGACTTACTCTCAAGTAGCAGAGAGAGCTATGGTCGCTGAACAGGCGGAAGCCAGGATCTTGAAGGCACAAGAGGCCAAACGCAAGTTCGCGCAAATGCAAGGAGCGCAATGGAGCGGAGGAGACCAGAAATGACAGTTCGTGCCTAAAGGGGGCAAGAAGAAATTCCAGAACAGGCCTCCTCAACAGCCTCAGGGGACGATGAACAGACCCCCAAATCCAAACCAGAACCAGGGAGCAGCGCAGGGCCCATATTGCCAGAGGTGTGGGAAAAGGCACTTTGGGAACTGCAACATGCAAATCAACACCTGCTTTAGATGTGGGAAACCGGGCCACTTTGTGAGACAGTGCCCGGAGGGTGCTTCGGGAAATCAGACCGGGAGTCAGGCAGGACCTCAAATGGTGCCAGCTCGGGTGTACACCATCACATCCGAGGAAGCAGAGAACAATCCAGAGGTGGTAGCAGGTATCCTACTGGTCCACCAAACTCCCACGTGCATTCTAGTAGATTCCGGGGCGACCCACTCGTTTGCGTCTGTGAAGTATGTGATGAAACTCGGGGTGACGCCTGAGCGAGTAGATTATGAGTATAGCGTAGCAATTCCAAGCGGGGCACCAACTAGGACTAGTCAAATGTTAAGAAATTGCCCAATTCTAGTCGGTAATAGAGAATTACCTGTAGACCTAATAGTCATCCCGATGGACGACTACGAGGTGATCCTCGGGATGGACTGGCTCTCGAAGTACGGAGCAGTGATAGACTGTAACCGTAAGATGGTTACGTTCAGTTTAGAAGGGGAGGAACCTTTAACCTTCAAGGGGACAACGAAGAGGAGAGGCCCTCCGAGAATATCAGCCTTAAAAGCTCAGCGATTAATCAACTCAGGATGCGAGGCATACCTGGTGTTCGCGCTGAAGGCAGAAGAGAATACCCCCACGAAACTTGAAGACGTACCCGTGATTAAGGAATTCTCCGACGTATTCCCGGAGGACTTGCCGGGATTACCCCTAGACAGGGAAATTGAGTTTACGATTGACCTGGTGCCGGGAGCAGCACCAGTGTCCAAGGCTCCATATCGCTTAGCGCCAACCGAATTAAAGGAGTTGAAGGAACAAATAGATGAACTCCTACAGAAAGGATTTATTAAGACCAACTTTTCTCCCTGGGGAGCGCCAGTCCTATTCGTACGAAAGAAGGATGGCTCGATGAGACTGTGCATAGATTACAGGGAGCTTAACAAGCTGACGATCAAGAATAAATATCCACTACCCCGAATAGACGACCTCTTCGACCAATTACAAGGCGCCACAGTATTTTCTAAGATCGACTTGAGGTCGGGCTACCATCAACTGAAAATCCGCAAGGAAGACATTCCCAAAACGGCGTTCAGTACCAGATACGGGCACTTTGAATTCCTAGTAATGCCCTTTGGACTGACGAACGCACCGGCGGCCTTCATGGACCTAATGAACCGGGTGTTCGAAGCTTATCTAGACAAGTTCGTGATCGTGTTCATAGATGACATCCTCGTCTACTCCAAGACGAAGGAGGAGCACTAACAACACCTACGAGTAGTACTGGGAGTATTGAGGGAAAAGCAGTTGTACGCAAAGTATAAGAAGTGTGAATTTTGGCTGGATCAAGTAGCGTTCTGGGGCACATCGTCTCGGGAGCGGGAATCTCGGTGGACCCGAGCAAGATAGAAGCAATTAGTGACTGGCCGCAGCCGACTAACGTAACGGAAGTACGGAGCTTCCTAGGCTTAGCAGGCTACTATAGGAAATTCATCAAGGATTTCTCTAGAATCGCCTCTACGCTGACAAGGTTGACCAAAAAGAACACGCCTTTTCTATGGAACGAGGAGTGTGAACGAAGCTTCCAAGAACTGAAAAAGCGGCTTACTACAGCCCCAGTGCTGACGATACCCACGGGAACAGGAGGGTTCTCTGTGTATAGCGACGCCTCGAAGAACGGGTTGGGATGCGTACTGATGCAGAACGGTACGTGGTGGCTTACGCCTCACGACAACTAAAGGAGTACGAAAAGAACTATCCTACACACGACTTGGAGCTTGCGGCGGTAGTCTTCGCTCTCAAGATTTGGAGGCACTACTTGTATGGAGAGAGATGCGAAATTTACACCGATCACAAGAGTTTAAAATATTTCTTCACCCAGAAGGAACTCAACATGAGGCAGAGAAGATGGCTGGAGTTAGTGAAAGACTACGATTGTGTGATCAACTACCACCCAGGAAAGGCGAACGTGGTAGCTGATGCTCTAAGCAGGAAATCAGTAAGCGCGGAACTTCAACGGCTCGACGTGGAAGTCGTACCATTGGGAGAAGTCGAGGTGAAGTTAGCAGCTCTGACTCTGCAACCAACGCTACTGGAGCAGATCAAAAAGGCACAGGAAAACGACGAGTTTTACCTAAAAATCAAGGGAGCGCAGACTGAGCAGTCGACGACGGACTTCGCATTTCGGAACGACGGAAGCCTATACTACAAGAGTAGATTGTACGTTCCGAACGACGCGGACCTCAGACGAGTCATAATGACGGAAGCACATACCACACCATATTCGATACATCCCGGGGCTACGAAGCTATATAGGGATCTAAGGACTAACTACTGGTGGCCGGGAATGAAAAAGGACGTAGCGACGTTCGTGAGCCAATGCCTCACTTGCCAGCAAATTAAGGCAGAACATCAGCGACCGGCAGGGACGCTGCAACCTCTGCCCATTCCGGAGTGGAAATGGGACAATGTAACGATGGATTTCGTGAGCGGATTGCCGAGGAACGCGAAAGGACACGATGCAATTTGGGTAGTTGTAGATCGACTTACGAAATCTGCCCATTTTCTGCCGATAAGTACAACGTTTACCATGGAGCGGTATGCAGAATTGTACATCCAAGAGATAGTAAGACTCCACGGGGCACCCATAACGATAGTTTCAGACCGCGATTCACGGTTTCTATCTAAATTCTGGACAAGTTTACAAAAGGCCATGGGGACAAAGTTGGCATTTAGCACAGCACATCATCCGCAAACGGACGGCCAATCCGAGCGGACGATCCAAACACTGGAAGATATGCTACGAGCCTGCGTACTTGATTTCAAAGGCAGCTGGAGCAAGTACCTTCCACTTGTAGAATTCTCGTACAACAATAGCTACCAAGCTACAATTGGAATGGCTCCGTATGAAGCCTTGTACGGACGGAAGTGCAGGTCCCCAGTGCATTGGGATGAAGTAGGTGAACGGGCGATGTTAGGCCCAGATATGATACGGGAAATGACGGAACTTATTACGATGATCCGAGAAAGAATGCGCACGGCGCAGAGTAGACAGAAGAGTTATGCGGATCGGCGACGTAGACCGCTAGAATTCGAGGTGGATGATTGGGTCTTTGTGAAGGTATCACCGATGAAGGGAGTCAAAAGGTTCGGAAAGAAGGGAAAACTAAGTCCGAGATACATCGGTCCCTTCAAGATAATAAAGAGAGTTGGTGAAGTGGCTTACCAACTAGAACTACCAGCATCGTTGTCGCAAGTACACGATGTATTCCATGTTTCCACGTTGCGGAAGTATATTACTGACCCAAGCCACGTGTTGATAAACGACTCACTGCACCAACACTTGAAACCAGACCTGGGTTATGAGGAAATTCCCGTAGAGATATTGATGCACGAGACGAAGAGACTTAGGAACAAAGAGATTCCTCTAGTAAAAGTTCTGTGGCGGAATCAGTCAGTAGAGGAAGCCACATGGGAACGCGAGGATGAGATGAAAACCCGCTATCCTGAATTGTTCCGAACGGGCTGATTTCGGGGCGAAATCCTCCTTAAGGGGGGGAGGATGTAGCACCCGGGTTCCCCCGTAAGTATTTAGGGCCAATAAATTAGTAAAATGCGACTTTGTGATTTATGTGCATTAAGGTGAATTATGTGCATAAACGTGATTTACGTGCTCAATACGATTTAAGTGAAGCTTCGTGTTTTATGAAATTGGGTGCGATTAAGTGGTGCTAAGTGGCCCCTAACTTGTTTAAACGATTTTCGAAAATAGGCTACAATTTTAATGGGCTAGATTTAAAATTTAGGCCCAATATTGATTTAGGCCCAAACCACAAATAAAACAATTAAGAGACAAACTTCCCTAAAATAGGGAATGCCCACGCCACCCCACGCCTTATCTACCATAAGCTAAGGAAAATATCCAAATTAATTATTCAAACTCCAAAACCACATCTAAGAAGAACATCGAAAGACAAGAGGGAGGAAAAGGAAGGAGCCGAGACGATTTTCACACCAAAAAGGCACTCCAAGTAGCTAAGACTTCGAGTGGTAAGTAAAGCATCCTTCCTAGTCTCGAAACCTTCATAATTTAAGATATCCCCGTTGTAAGAATCACATGAGGTTCACGAAACTTAGGGAATATTAGGGTCGTTACTTTGGGTGAACTAGGATAGGGTGATTTAGTGAATGATTTAGAACTTATAACCTTACTTTTGGGGTAGAGACTCACACAAATTTTAAGGATGAAGAGAGAATGATATTCATAAGTTCGGCTAGAATGATAATGAGAAGTTAGTTTCGGGCGATTCGTGAATGAGAGGGACATATAATCGGGCTACTTCTGAGCATGTTAGTATAAGTTTAGATCAAGTAATAAAATCGGGCGATTTACCACGGAATAACTAGATCTCGGCGATTTCTAAATCGGGTGGAAACCAAGTTTAACAAACACCAAATCGGGCGATTTGAAACTGAGAGAGAACTTCGGCGATTTGAGGGATTCAATGCTAAGCAAATCGGGCGATTTCGCCCTACGAGGATCTCGGCAATTTCAGACAGCCAACTCATGCAAATCGGGCGATTTCCATCCTTGCAAGCCCTCAAATCGACCGAAAACAATTTCTACTCTATGCATGAATTCGGGATGACGTCATGATGACGACAAGGCACGGCGATTCCATCTCTTGAAGACCTCAAATCGGGCGAATCACTTTGAGCTACCCATGCATGAGAAATCGGGCGATTTCATGTGTGCAACCAAATCGGGCGAAATGAACAGAAAATACACGTGGCATGAAGAGAATAAATCGCCGAGCTCGAGTTGACAAACTCTAAATCGGGCGATTTCCACCTTTGAAAGACCTCAAATCGACCGAATTTGCCTTAAGCACTCCAAGATGAAATCGGGCGAAAGACCATGCAAACTTGAAATCGGGTGATTTGATGCCTTAAGAAATCTCAGCGATTTGAGAGTTGCATGGTCAAGAAATCGGGCAAATTGGTTGATGTCATGATGATGAAAAAGAACGGCGACTTATAAATCGGCCGAAAGGAGAGCTCGTGCAAAACAAATCGGGCAAATCCATGCTAATTTAATCGATCGACCTAACTAAGTAACATATGAATCGACCAAATGACTTGAACACTTAGATATTTCTCCGAGCCCTTAGATTAAAAGTCAGTACTAACATAACTTAGAAATTTGTTGGGGCGGGAAATTAGCCTAGACTCGAAGCTAGCGAGTTATAGTCTAGCGAAATTAATGAAGTGAGATAATTTCGTTCGACCTAATTAATTAATTAACGAGGGCATAATACTAATACGATGATATTATGTTTAAAGGTCGTACGTTAGGAGCTAACGGGGAAGATATTAACTACGCTCGGACGACAGGTAAGTAGAAGTCCAACTACGACACACAACTTGTTTTACGTGCCTAATTTGCGTGATTACGTGCTTATGTGGTTTCATGACTTCGTAAATTGATTTAAGTATTTAAATGTGGTAAGCCTATGTTGCATTGACTTGCATCTGCATATGCATACTCACGTGCACACACGAACTCGTGAGGAAGGGTCGTGGGATTGAGTGTGCGTAATGATGTGTCGCTTGTACGCGACGAGGACTTGCCGATGTGGGCAAGTGTGTCGACTCGTAGTTGAGTCAGGGGCTGTCTCCTATGCTACCAGGGCGGCGTTTTAGCGTCGTCGTACTATTATTGTAGATATATATATTGATATCCTGTGGATAGGATTTGGGCATGGCCCGTGGCGGTAAGGTGCGACCTGGAGGGTGCGACCTGAGGGTGTAAGCGACAAAGGGTGGAACCCTGGTGTAGGCGACCTCAGCGTGGGCTACCAGCGTGAGCGACCGCCGGACAGTCGGGGACGACCGGGTTCATATGGCGACCTAGGGGAACGATGTGCATCCTAGGGTTCGGCCATCCGGCGTGGACCGCTGTCGTGTTGTCCCTGAGGGACGTGAGCTCTTGTGGTGCATAGTGAGATTAGCCGAGGGCCCTGAGTGACATTAGTCTGAGTACGTTGGTACGATTGTTATATGCATCGGCGCGGTTTGCCTCTGCGAGTGTTATATGCATCGGCGCGGTTCGCCTTTGCGAGTGTTATATGCATCGGCGCGGTTCGCCTTTGCGAGTGTTATATGCATCGGCGTGGACTGCCTTTGCGAGTGTTATATGCATCGGCGTGGATTGCCGTTGCGGGGGAGTGACACGTGCACACATGCATGATTTCTGCTTACTGAGCCTCGGTGGCTCATTCCTTACGTTGTGTGTTGTAGGCACTGGCGATCACGGTATGTGACCGCGTTTTGAAGGCAAGGCCAACCTTTTGGAGCTTCGTGCTGCTTTTGGGGTGGACGTGTGTGTGTGGATGACGACCTGTGAGGCCGGGCGCATAGGAGCTTTTGCTGTGCCGACACACCTTCGCCGTTGTAGTTAGACCATGACTGGAACTTGATGTTCGACATGCATTCTTTTGTCTTGTACAGAACAATGTTCCATTTCGTAAATGAAAAAATTTGTACGCGTTTTCGGTGCACTTCTTTACTTACAAACTCGTTAGGCACGTAGAAATGCGCTAGGTTAGGCGGTTAGGAAGTCGGGGCGTGACAGTGACACACGGCAGAGAGGTCGACTTAAGATGGTCACGGCCGTGACGGGTCTTGCACGTGGCCGTGACACTGGGCAGTGAGCATGTCAAGTTAAGTAGGCCATGGTCACGGCCGTGACGGCCCATGTCCCAGGCCGTGACCGTCACGGGAATCGCTATAAAAAGCCCAAATTCGACCCAGAAAGGGCACAACTCACCAGAGATCAATTCCCAACCATCCAGAGACGAAATTAGGGCGAAAAGAACAGGAAATCCCGTCCCGGAGCGCAAGAGACGGATCAACGAAGAATTCACACCGAATTAACGAAGAACGAAGATCTTTCCCCGAGATCACCTCAGATTCATCAGTAGGAAAGATCATGAGTTCTTCATCTTTATCTTTTAATTCTTTAGTTGTTTTTCCTTCAATTATGAGTAGCTAAATCCCCGTTGTGTTTGGGATTAGATGAACGCTAGGATATTTCGTAGTTAAGACATATATTATCGTGACTTTGTGTTTTTGACTATTTATCGTTCTATGAATATGTTTCGTTACTTTAATATGTCTATGTGTTAAAGTGATTGTGTGGAAAAACGTTTAGGGCGACAGCTAAATAACGTTTAGGCCGTTCATAGAAGATAGGATTCGAGTATAGGGCGAAAGCAAATACTCTTTTACCAAAAAAAGCAAATACTCGATCCTCGCCGTTAGTAATTATTGAATTTTAGATCCCCGCGAGCGTTTAGGGCGACAGCAAATTCGCGAGCGGGTAGGAAATTACGGCGATTTAGTCTTAAGCACTTAGGAGCAATTTTACTGTCTTAGCCGATAATACCTAGCGGGATTCGGATCCCGAGCACGTCTTTATCATCTCGCATTAGTTAGTCGCGTTCTTTGAATTTCTGGTTGATTTAGGAGCGATCTGTTAGCTTAAGTCGTCGAACAATTTGCGCACTTTATTTAGGCTAAATATCGAGTCGATAGGTCATTACTAGTACTTGATTTATTCCTTGTGTTCGACACTCGTTTACTCACTTTACTGCGCTACAAACGATAGGTCCACTGCCTATCGCACGTCGGTGATGGTAATTAGGTATACGTTTTATTTATCACTTGTCGCACTTTCCATTCACACACCACGTGTCGATCAAGTTTTTGGCGCCGTTGCCGGGGAGTAAATTGATATTAGGAACACCGTAGTTCGGTAATTTAGCCACTTTTATTTTGACGTTTTCTTTGTCTTTGCTATTTGCGTCATTAGTGTTAACTTCGTTATTTGTTTTCCTACGTGATTATTAGTATCGTATTATTTTCGACGTATTTGTTTATTTCCTTGCTAATTTTTGTTTTCACGTCTTGAAGGTACGATTCACCGGTGAATGACCCGAAGCCATCCGTCGGGCCCCATCGTTGATGCAGGCCCGGATTTCGAACGAAAGTTGCGAAGGAAAGTTAAGTACGATACCGAAGGAGCATCCACTAGCTCTCAGGACCGCTTAGTTAGCTATTCAGAGGATAGTTCGCAGGAATCCATCCAAAATTCACGTGTAGAGGCACCCGTAGATAGCCCCTACACAGAAGTAGACATGGCGGACCACCGAGTGCCCGTCCATAACATTCCCGAGGAGGAACCATCACTTCAGGACCTCCTCAAGAACGCCGCGCTAGGCGGTACGGAGTCGGCGATTGTCATACCGCCGATCGAGAACAACAATTTTGAATTGAAGCACTCATGGCTTCAGATGATTTTCCAGACGGCCCAGTTCGAGGGAAACCCCGATGACGACCCTTACTCCCATCTGAAGGCGTTTCTGACGGTGACCGACACCATCAAGATCAACGGTGTCCCGGGCGATGCAATCAAGCTGATGCTGTTCCCGTTCTCGCTCAAGTTCAGGGCGAGAGACTGGTTGGATATGTTGCCGCCCAGATCGATCACTACCTGGGAGGAGATGTGAGCCGCCTTCATCAACCACTACTTCCCACTGACAAAGGTGTTAAGATTGAAGACGGAGATTTCTCTGTTCCACCAGAAGGATTCCAAAAACTTGTATGAGGTGTGGGAGCGTTACAAGGCGCTACTGAAGAGGTGCCCACAGCACGGGATGTCGAAGGCAGCCCAGATCAACCGATTCCACGAGGGGCTCAATGATCAGACGGTCCATAGTTAGACGGAGCCGCAGGAGGAGGCTCGTGAAGCTCAACGCCACCGACGCGTGGAATTTGATTGAGGACTACTTGAGGAACAGTTTCATGAGGGGCAACGCCCGGATGAAGACACCCGGTGTGTTCGGAGTTAGCGAGGAGACGACCACTAGTGCCAAGATCGAGGCGCTCCAGCAACAAATTGCCTCGACGAACTCCCAGTTGCAGACAGTGATTGGTGCACTACTTCCCAAGTCCGGACAGACTCAGCCCGTGAACGCCGTAGCCACCACCACACTGACACAGCACACGACTTACGTGCCATTGTGCGGGATTTGCGGCGCAGCCCACGAGACCTCAGATTGCCAACTTGGGCAGCCGTTGGAGCACGTAGACTATATGGGCAATTACCAAGGTGGCCAGCGGAGTTACCAGCCCCGAGCGCATCCAAACCTGGCGTACGGGAATTAGAACCATCAGGGCCAAGGACCACCAGGATTTCAGCCCAGACCGTCCGGATTCCAAAACGGGCCACCACGACAGTACCAGAATGCGCCCGCGGGAGGATCCGACGACATGAGGGAGATGAAGGACATGATGAAGATGCTTTTCACGAATTTCAGTAGCACCACTGCAACCCACGAAAGCCGAATGACGAAGATGGAGGAGTACATGGAGGCGAATGACTTGCGTGCTCAGAACACGGACGCCTCGCTCAAGAAACTGGAGCAACAGATGGGACAGATGGCGAAGCAGTTGGCGGGGCGCACTCAGGGATCGCTCCCAAGCTACACCGAGCCGAATCCCAAGGAGTGCTGCAAGGCGGTGACGCTGAGGAATGGGCGAGAGCTGCAAGAAGTGCCCGCCAAGAAGAAGGCCAAGGAGAACGCCAGCTTCGAGAGCCACGCCGAGCCCGAAGTAGAGGAGACCAGAGGCGACGACGTCGAGAAGGCCGAAAGCTGAGAAGGAGAAGGTCGAGCCTGAGAAGGAAAAGGTGACGGAGATCCAGCGGCCACCGGTGAAACCATACCAGCCGAAGATCCCGTATCCGGCCCGACTGAAAAAGGACAAGAATGAGGCGCAGTTTGGTAAATTTTTTGGTATGTGTAAGGAGTTGCATATTAACTTACCTTTTGTTGAAGCCATTACGCAGATGCCCAGCTTCGCCAAGTTCTTGAAGGACTTGCTGACGAACAGAAGGAAGCTCGAACACGTCTCCACCGTCTGCCTGCGAGGAGAGTGCTCGGCGATTCTCCAAAGCAAGATCCCGAAGAAACTTAAGGATCCAGGGAGTTTTACTATTCCCTGTCTTATAGGAGATTTAGTGATTGAGCGTGCGTTAGCTGATCTAGGCGCTAGTATTAATCTCATGCCATATTCTATGTTTATGCGCTTAGGTCTAGGTGAACCACGACCCACTAGGATGAGCCTCCAATTAGCTGATAGGTCATTAAAGTACCCTCGAGGTGTTATCGAGGATGTCCTAGTCAAGGTCGATAAATTTGTGATCCCTGCTGATTTCGTTATTTTAGATATGGAGGAAGACGAGAATGTTCCCTTGATCTTAGGTAGACCGTTCCTAGCGACTGGGGAGACCATGATAGACGTTAGGAATGGGACTTTGACCTTGACAGTAGACGGCGAGAAAGTTACTTTCAATATGGCCGACTCGATGAAAAAGAGCGGCGAGCAAGATGTTAAATGTTACTTTCTAGACGTATTTGACCGCGACTTTCTCCTTTCCGTGCAAGGTCTGTCACAGGTCGATGATCACGACATGCACACACTTATGGCGATCGATGAGTGTGGGGAGGAAGTCGACGAGCCTGTGTTAGGAAATATTTTGTAGTGTTCAATTTCATTATATTATCTTTGTTGGTTAGTTTTATTAAACTTTGGGCTAATTCTTAATTGGGTTAGTTCTTAGTTATTCATGTAATGGGCCTTCACAAGAGGCCCACCTATTATATACCAACTTGTGGTATAAATAGGAAAACCCTAACACATAGTTAGGTGTGCTTGTGTGTGTAGATCAAATAAACATTTTAGAGTGAGAGAGTCTCCTCAAGAACACCACCAAGCCCCACACGCCCCGAACCTAAATCTCGATCATTCGGCGTGTTTAATCCGTCCTCCGTCGTATTGTTTGGTGCAATAGGGACCAACAAGTGGTATCAGAGCCCAACGCGACCGGATTTGCGTGTTTTGAGCAAGATTAGAGTGAAAAATTGCTTGAAAAATTATTTTCGTCACTTTCAGTTTTTGGGCGATTTCGACCTCGATTTGTTGTTTTTAGACATCCCAAAGGTTGATTATGTGTTTAGGAATGTTTTTCTGAAGTTTTGGAACAAGTTTCGTCGATTTTGAGTGAGATTTGAGCGAAAACGAGCCATTTTTCTGGTAAAAGTCGCGCTGCCCATGCTTTGTTCTTGGCCGAGAAATTTTCTTACCCGAGAAAATTCTTAGCCGAGAAAATTTCGCTGGCCGAGAAACTTTCACTGGCCGAGAAATTTTCTTACCCGAGAAAATTCTTAGCCGAGAAAATTTCGCTGGCCGAGAAACTTTCCCTGCCCGAGAAATTTTATCAACCCGAGAAACTTTCACCACCTGAGAAAGTTTTTCAACCTGAGAAATTTCCAAACCGCGAAAGCTTCATACCTGAGAAAATTTTTATACATGCGAAATTTTACTTTAAATGTGAATTTTCTCTCGACATAAGAAATTTTTATACATGCGAAAATTTCTATACATGCGAAACTTTTATACATGCGAAATTTTACTTCAAATGTGAATTTTCTCTCGACATGCGAAAATTTTCAGTACATGCGAAAATTTCCTCTGAATGCGAAATTTCCGTGCTATATGCGAAAATTCACTGTGAATGCGAAATTTCCTTATTTTCGCGACTCACTCTCACAACGAAATTTCTCGGGACAACATTTTTCGCACATTTTCACACACCATTTTTCGCACCCCCCGAGAAATTTGCACCCAACCTTTAAACTTGATCCAAACACACCTTTTAGCTTCAAATCTTGCAAAAATCACTCTTTAAAATTACACTTGAACGTTTTTTTTACCACCAAAATTTCTGGCCCCCCCTCGGATTAAATAAGGTTTTAAGGAGCAAAAAATAAAAATAAAAAATAAAAAATAAAAGGAAGGAAATTTTTTTTTCTAAGCCCAAGGAAAATTTATATCATTGGATAGAGAAAAATTTTCTAAGGCCTATGGACTTTGTCTATCTTACACTTCTAAAATTTTTCGAAATAAATTTTTCTGGGCCAAAATTTTCGGTATAGACGACGTTTTTGTGACATTTTTGAAGGCAAATCCAAAACGCGGCAACGATCACAGTACCCAACGATCGACCTAGGACGGTATTGGCACATTATAGAAAAAGTTTAGGTCACCCCCAAACTTTTCAGAGCGGAATTTCCAAATGCCAATTTCACACACCCAGCATGTATGGTACTCGGGTTGCTCCACATACATGACTGGTACACGACGTGAGCAACCACTCCCCGGCATGAATGGCATGGGTTGCTCCACATTCATGACAGGTATGCACTGCGAGCAACCAACCCCATCATGCACGTTACACGGATTGCTCCACGTGCATGAAGGGATGTCAGAGAAGCGAGCAACCATCATGACTTCTGTACAAATCCGTGCAGAACCCGGACCTACAAAGAAGGGTTGACAAGAGATCAACCAACCATCAGTGGGCGCGCCATCCAATCTCGATGCTTAGACGATGTGGATCTCTTGTACCAGACTCCACCGTCCACCCACTGCCATCCATTCCACCATGGTGCGCTACATAGAGACGTCCTAAGCCACCGTGATCCCCTTTACGCCCTCACCACCACCACCACCTGACGAGTCTCAGAAGTGTCTGATCAACAGTTTTGGGCCACCCTCGTCGACATCACTCGTGGTCGCCTTTCAACGCGATCACGCCACGCCACCATAGTTCCCATGGATCAGTGAAACCCCCCTGATCCTAACCCAGGAACGAGCCTACCCTAGCCTCTCTAGTCTAGGTCTAGGTCGCGCGACATCCTCCTCCACGCAAAGATCCAATCAACGATCTCGGGAGGATGACGTAAGTCGCTTGCAGGAGGTGCGAACCAACAACGACATGATCGCACTCCTCTATCATATCTCACCACAACCCAGACCTCGCCCATAGGTACAGGAGACGACTCGTTCGTTTCCCGAGTAGAAGTCGCGGCATCTGGTCCAACCGCGCAATTAACCCCTCCCAACCACTCAGCTATCCTTTCGCAGATAGCTGTTTCATTCGCACAAGAGGAACCACGTTAGCCATCACCGCCCCACTTGGAGACGGTTGATGTTGAACATGCAGTGCCCCGCCTCTCACTGCACCTCTTCCACCCACGTCGAGTCTAGTGGCATCACCCACCGAAATTTTCCAATTTCTAGGACACAAACACTCTTTACGCACCGCAGGTTATTCGTGAACTTGCCCGAACGCTTGATGACGTCCTTGTGACCGAGAGCGGAAGACCCACGACAGCCACCCTCACCACAACTGTCGATGGGCCACGGATACGAGCTTGTCTCATCGTCCGTGCGAACGGAAAGCCTTTGTGGCTCTCCAGTTCTTTCTATCCTGTGCAAACAGGCGGCACATCGGACACGTGTTTCGATGTTGTGATGACGGAGCGTCTTTGTGACCCCCGTCTGGTTAGTTACACCGTTCGTGATGGAGCCCCGACTCATAGCAATCAGCGAGGAACTTACACATTCCATGCCGCGCTCAACGAGGATCTATGAAGGAAAAGGTCCCATCACCGACACCACTCCACCACGCCTACGCCTACGCCAAAACATGCTGCTCCATCTCTCCAGTGTTCAAAACTGAACCCGGAGGAACACCAATTGCTGCTACTCCCGAGAATCCCACTTGATTGCCTCACTCAACACCACACCACACCATCATCACCACCATCAACACCAGAGGCAGACTCGTCCCACGGACGACGTGACGATCCCCAAGACGGAGATCGTCTCAAGGGGGAGTAAAGGAGAAGAAATGAGTTGAAGATCGTACAGCAGCATCAGCAGCAACCATCATCCACGCCACCTCCACCAACTACGCACCGCCGGAGGCTTCCATTACCTCCGCGCACACTCTTATGTGTCAGACTATTATGTTCATAATGGAACACTCGAAGGAGCCATGGCACATCTCACCCACCACATTCCGCCACTACTGCGCTGACCACTCTGAAGACCGGGCTCCCTGCTCTTGAAAGTCACATTTAAATGGAGCCTTGGCACATTTTTTACGCCCCACGCCTACCTTCTTCTGGAGCCAGACGAGTCATCTTCGAGGCCGAACCAGACAACTTCCATTCGAAGACGACAAATCCGGCGCCAAGAAGAAGAAGATTGGAGAATCTTAACAAGTGAGTCCCAGCCGAGCCATCAATGCCTCCGCAAGAAGAGGAGATATCCCTTGTAGGGGGAGTTTGCTAGGAATCGAGATCTCCAATATGCGCAACAAAGATATCCCGCGCTGAACTGAAGATTGAACACTAAGGGGGAGATTGTTAGGAAATATTTTGTAGTGTTCAATTTCATTATATTATCTTTGTTGGTTAGCTTTATTAAACTTTGGGATAATTCTTAGTTGGGTTAGTTCTTAGTTATTCATGTAATGGGCCTTCACAAGAGGCCCACCTATTATATACCAACTTGTGGTATAAATAGGAAAACCCTAACACATAGTTAGGTGTGCTTGTGTGTGTAGATCAAATAAACATTTTAGAGTGAGAGAGTCTCCTCAAGAACACCACCAAGCCCCACACGCCCCGAACCTAAATCTCGATCATTCGGCGTGTTTAATCCGTCCTCCGTCGTATTGTTTGGTGCAATAGGGACCAACAGCCCGTAATAGCCATCGACAAGAGCAGCGAAGAGGACAAGGAAAAGAGCTCGGTCGAGGAGCCACCGGTCCTGGAATTGAAGCCGCTGCCCGAACATCTCGAGTACGCGTTCCTTAGCAGCAATGGAGGATGCCGGTCATCATCTCGTCGAGCCTCGACGACGGACAGAAAAGCCAGCTCTTAGACGTGTTGAAGGCGCACAAGAAGGCTTTGGCGTGGAAGATATCCGACATAAGGGGTATCAATCCGAGCTACTGCACGCACAAGATCCTCATGGAGGACAACTTCAAGCCGGTCGCTCAACGTCAAAGGCACCTCAATCCCAACATGAAGGACGTTGTAAAGACAGAGGTGATCAAGTTGCTAGACGCGGGGATGATCTACCCCATTTCAGACAGCGCATGGGTCAGCCAGGTCCAAGTGGTCCCAAAGAAAGGAGGCATGACGGTCGTCACCAACGACAAGAACGAACTGATCCCGATGAGGACCGTGACCGGATGGCGCGTCTGCATTGACTACAGGAAGTTAAATGATGCGACGAGAAAGGATCACTTTTCTTTACCATTTATTGATCAGATGTTAGAAAAGTTAGCCGGTCACTCATTTTATTGTTTCCTTGATGGTTTGTCAGGTTATCTACAGATTCCCATAGCACCTGAGGACCAGGAGAAGACCACTTTTACGTGCCCGTTCGGAACGTTTGCATACCGAAGGATGCCGTTCGGCTTATGCAATGGCCCAGCCACCTTCCAGCGATGCATGATGGCCATATTCGACGAATTGGTAGGTGAGGTAATTGAGGTATTTATGGACGATTTTTCTGTTTTCGGGTTGTCGTTTGATGCATGCTTATCGAATCTGAAGCTCGTACTCGCACGATGCGAGGAGACGAACTTGGCACTTAATTGGGAAAAGTGTCACTTCATGGTTCGAGAGGATATAGTTCTCGGTCACAAGATCTCCTCTAAAGGAATCGAAGTGGACCGGGCTAAGTTAGAAACTATAGAAAAATTGCCTGGCCCCTCGAACGTGAAGTCGATTAGAAGTTTTCTAGGACATGCGGGGTTTTATCGTAGGTTTATTAAAGATTTTTCTAAGATCGCGAGACCCATGTCTAGGTTGCCCATGTGTGGCCACGGTCCTCGGCATCCTTGGTGCCCGACTTGGGACGATTGGAGAGAAGCATGCCCTACAGAAGGCGGCTATTCGGCGCCTTTGGAGAGTAGCTTGATAGTTGGTTTTCTTTGACCATTCGTTGTTTTGTTTACCAGTAGCCTGTTACTGGTTGCCTGTGTCGAGTTTTACTCGCACCCATTATGTACACTTTCCATTATATATCTAAAAACCGGGACCTGTTACAAAAAAAAAAGATGCCCCGTTTGAATTTAATAACGAGTGTCTGCATGCTTTTAATTTGCTTAAGGAGCGTTTAGTCGCAGCACCTATTATGGTAGCCCCTGATTGGGGGCTGCCCTTTGAACTAATGTGCGATGCTAGTGACTATGCAGTTGGGGCCGTGCTAGGGCAGCGTAAGGACAACCACTTCAGGCCGATATACTACGCGATTAAGACGCTAGACGCAGCCCAGGCCAATTACACGACCACCGAAAAGGAGCTGTTGGCCGTCGTCTTTGCTTTCGACAAGTTCAGGTCATATCTGATCCTATCTAAAGTTATTGTTTTTACTGACCACTCTGCTCTTAAGTAAGTTGTTAGCAAAGCCCGATGCCAAGCCACGGCTAATTAGGTGGATCCTGCTACTGCAAGAGTTCGACATAGAGATCCGCGACAAGAAGGGTGCGGAGAACCTGGCGGCTGATCATCTCTCTCGACTAGAGGAGTCCGAGATATACCATAAGGACGAAAGGGCGATACACGATCGGTTCCCAGACGAGTACCTTTACTCGATACATGTGGTAAGTGACGACACTCCCTGGTTAGCAGATTACGCTAACTATCTTGTTGCGAAGGTCCTACCAAAGGAATACACGAGTCAGCAAAAGAAGAAATTCTTTTATGATTTGAGATACTACTTTTGGGAAGACCCGTATCTTTTCAGGCGATGTGCAGACCAGGTGATACGGCGATGCGTGGCGGCCCCAGAATCGACGCAGATCCTTAGACATTGCCACAACGGACCAACCGGAGGGCACTATGCAGCAAATCGTACCGTTCAGAAGGTGTTGGAGAGCGGATTCTACTGGCCCACGATCTTCAAGGATGCCCAAAGGTACGTTGACACTTGTGATCAGTGTCAGCGCGCAGGTAGTCTTTCGAAACGCGACGAAATGCCCCAGAACTTCATCTTAGTTTGTGAAATTTTCGATGTATGGGGTATAGATTTTATGGGTCCATTTCCTAGCTCGTACAACAATAAGTACATCCTAGTCGCTGTCGATTATGTTTCGAAGTGGGCCGAGGCGTAAGCCTTACCCACGAATGATGCTAGGGTAGTCGTTAGATTTTTGCGAGCATTGTTTTCACGTTTTGGGGCACCTAGATGCATTATTAGTGATAGAGGCACTCACTTTTGCAACACCCAGTTTGCACGCACACTAGAACGTTACGGTGTTAGACACAGCCTATCCACCCCGTACCACCCCCAAGCTAGTGGCCAAGTCGAAGTAGTGAACAATGAGTTGAAACGCATCCTAGCAAAGACCATAGAAGGAAACCGTAGGGAATGGGCAAATAAGTTGAATGATGCACTTTGGGCATATATAACTGCATATAAGACTCCCATAGGGACTACACCATATAGACTAGTCTATGGAAAAGCATGTCATCTTCCCGTAGAAATAGAGCATAAGGCATATTGGGCTATCAAGTCCTTGAATCTTGATTTGGGGAACGCCGGCGGAAAGCGGCAACTCCAAATCAACGAGTTAGACGAGTGGCGTTTATCGGCTTACGATAACGCTCGCATGTACAAGGAACGTTCTAAAGCCTATCACGATAAGAAAATTAGGCAAAGGCGAGAGTTTCAGGAGGGGGACCAAGTCCTTCTTTTTAACTCTCGACTTAGGCTTTTTCCTGGCAAGCTTAGATCACGCTGGTCAGGACCGTTCACTGTTACCCGTGTTTCCCTTATGGTATGTTGAGATTTCAGGTATGGAGCAGGGGACTTTTAAGGTGAACGGCCATAGGTTGAAGCATTATCACGCAGGTGAGGAAGACGTGACCGAGAAGGAAGTGCTATACCTGGACTTCCAGACGTGAGCGAACAGAAAGACATCCGGCTAATGACGGTAAAGTAAGCGCTTCTTGGGAGGCAACCCAGGTATTTTTATTTATGTTTTAGGTACAAAAAAAAACAAAAGAGGGTCACGGCCAACTGCTTAAGCGGTCACGGTCGTGACGTGCATACATATGCACACTGCCACGAGTCACAACCAAAGGCTTAAGTCATCACGGCCGTGACCCAGAGGGAGATCTCATCGAGACTTACTGCCTATTGTCACGGCCAACTGCCTAAGCCGTCACGGCCGCGACCCAGAACAGAGGAACTTATTGCCTGCTGTCACGGTCAATGGCTTAAGCCATCACGGCCGTGACATCTTGCGCAAAAAAAAAAAAAAAAACGCGACAGCGTCACGGCCGTGACCCGGGCCAGAGGCGCACACTGCCTCTCGTCACGGCCAAGACCTTTATAGGTCACGGCCGTGACGGTCACGGATTTAAGGGGAAATCCACCCTTTTTCTTCTTTTCTTCTTTTTCTCCCTCCTTTTTCCCTCTCTCTCTCTCGCGATTGCTCTCCCCCTCTCCCTCGTCTCTCTCAAACTTCGACGACCTACGACCACCACCGCCGCCGTCACCCAACTCTGGCGACACCCACAACACCACCCTCAACCTCCATTTAATTCAATTAAGAATACAAGGTATGCTTTTTATCCTATCTCCTCCGAATTCGAAATTGTGGTCGAAATTGCTAATTTGTGGATGCTATTTGCTATTATTCGTTCACTATGTGCCGTAGATGCTAGAGAATCACTTGATTACGTTAATGTGTGGATGAATTCCGTGATTCGTTGACGAACCCTAATTTTTGAAATTGGGGATTTTTGAAATTGGGCCTCAATTGTTGTTTATCTTGCTCTCTTATAATTAGATACATGCTATGAACGCTTTGGGTGTGCTTATTTACATGAATTCGTGGTTCAATTGGGGGGATTTTACAATGAACCCTAATTTCAAAAATTGGGGATTTCTGGAATTATTTGGTGAATTCCGTTTTGTGATGATGTTAATTAGCCTCGATTCATAATATTATATATTTGGGTACATTAGCTTGTTCGATTTTGGACTTGGATGGAGTGATTTTGGTTGCACGCCACATGTTCGACAAAATGCCACTTTGCGCCTTTCATGTGTATTGCATATACAAGTTGCTACTTTGTCGCTATTTTGGTCGAGTCGAGCTGCTTTGAACTTAATTGCTACATTCTCGTTGCGCTCACACTTTTCTTTCAGGTACTATGGGTAAAAGTCGATCCTCGGCCTCACGTGACCCCGCCTCGCATTCGCGGTTCGTCAAAGGCGACGCGGGCCCCCGCCGACAATGCTAGAAGCCATGGATCAGTTCACTGACGAGGCCCAGACGGCACGATACACCAGACTGAAGGGGATGGAGTTCATAGCCATGGACCAAATCGACCATGAGATGCTGGCGAAGCACCACATCGACCAGCAGGTCGCCCAGTACTTATCACTCAGTGGGTGGAACACATTCCTAGGCATCGACGAACCGGCATACAAGGAACTCACCCTGGAGTTCCTTGCCACGTTCTCCTACGATGAATACGGCGACAGCAAGCTCAGATTCCGGGCGTTCAATGAAGAGCAGATAGTGATGGACGACAACCTGTGCCATGCACTTGGCGTACCACGCCCACACCCACACCAGCCCTACGCGACGTATTTTGATCAACCGGGCGGACGACAGGGTTGCTGGGCTGACATCGCGTGACCCGGTGAGCCGGCGTACAGCGCGAAGACGTCGAAGGCGTCTGTACTGAGAAGCCCAGGGCTGCGCTATATTCACCGCCTCCTGACGACCTCGCTGACACCGAGGGGAGACTCGCACGGAGCAGTCACCCTCCGCGATTTATTTTACCTGGCCAAGCTCCAGCGAGGCGAACGAGTCCATTTGGGGATGGCGGTGGCCCACGCCTTCAGCGCTCAGGCGGAAGCAAGACGCAATGAGAAGATCGCTGTAGGACCACTCATCACCAAGTTGATCAAGGGATTAGGCTACTGGCCAGAGAATGCGCCCGAGATGGAGATTGTAGGCGGGCGCCACCCCGTGAACAAGGAGGTATTAGTGAAGATGAAGATACTCGTGAAGGCGCCCACCTGGACTCGCGCCAACAAGGTGTACATCTGGCACGAGATGTATCGCGGCCAGACCGACCACGGAGCCGTCCCCGACGGCCAGCTTTACCTCGAGGGCCCCCACCCAGTGGAGACAGACACGACGACTACAGGGCCCTCCTACTCATCCGGCTACCACCACGGCGAGTCATCCGGCGTCGCCCGCTTCGCGTCTACAGCGGACCTAGAAGCGCTGCGCCAGGATATGATGCGAATGAACGCCGACGCGCTGCAGCGGAACGAAGATGCCCGGCGATACAGCGAAGAGACTCGGCGCCGACAGGAAGAGTACGAGCGCCAGAACGAAGAAGCCCACCGCAGGTACGACGCAGAACTTGAGCGCTATAACCAGGCCCTTCAAGCCATGGACACAGCACTCAGGTATTCACAGCAGTCGATGGCCTTCCTTCGCCCGAGGCCACCATCGCCGCAGCCACCGCAGCCACCACCTTAGGGATTTGTTTCTCCTTTTACTTTTTATTGACATTTCGTGTTTGAGTGGTCGCGTGTGTTTTCAATTTATTTCCACCTTTACCGCTTATAACTATGTTTATAGTTAATCTATGACTACTCTCTATTTATGTCTACTTATCTCTTTAGCTAGCACCAGGATACGCCTAACGGATCACAACGTATAACGGCTTACAACACGACCCTCACGCGCGAAATAAACGACTACGTCACGACCACGGCAGGGGAGTCCCGTTCTTTTTAAACTATTTTTCCTTCCCTTTTACCCTTTTTACGTTGGGGACAACGTCTGACTTAAGTGTGGGGAGGGGAATTTAGTTTGAGAACTTACGTGAAAATTTTTAAAATTTTTATGACGTGTCCGTGAGTCGTTGAGTTCATTGGAAAGGCATGAATTACTGAATCAGGCATGATTGTTTACGCCTATCTCGAGTCGGTCTGCATTCTATGAAATTCTGTGAGCAATTAGGATATGCATGACTGATTGAATCTTATCTGTGTGAATAGATATAGCACTGCTTTGAAAGATCGTACGCATAACCCTGTGTCATTGTGAGATTTTGAGTCTGAGCCTATTCGTTGCTTACCCCGTATGTTATAAAATGCCCCTGACCCGAATAAGCCTCCAGAGATTATATGAACCCCAATTAATTAGAATAGAGCAGAAGTCGAACCTGAGAGTTACTGTTTCAGTGTATGATTTGATGTTCTTCTCTGCTATTCGAGAAATGACTCGTCCCTGACTTGACCGTTTTCTGAAATGACCCGATCCCTTTCATAAGCATGCTCATAACCCTTTGGCAAGATATAGGTTTCGGTAATAAGTATCTTTAGGTACACGGCATTCGCTGTGACGATGTATTCTATGCGACAAAACCCGAACCTTGATGTTTTTAGGGAATAAGGGCAGTGCATAAAAGTAGAGAGTAACTAAGGTGAAAGGGCAGAAAATGAAAGGGAACTGAGTCGAGGGGGTCGGGCAGAAAAGTCTAGAATTTCAGAGCGAGAATATCGAGTCTTATATTGGGGCATGTGATTATCATTTTGATTATGCTATGTTCTTTGATACTATTCGCTTACATGCCCTAGCTCTAAGATTACGTGACCATTACATGCTTATCGTTTTATAACTATGTGACCCATGTCCACCCGAAAAGACCCTCAAATTTATGCTTGCCACTTTAGATAGTAGAAATGCGATTAGCTTGCGAGTTTATGGTAAGGGTTGGACTAGTGCACGAATTGAGCGACTCATCATATGCTAGCCTATACACTTGAGTGAATTGAGTGAATCCTTGTGAGGTATAGGTCTCGATTTGCAGCGCTAGGGAAGCTCATGATTGATAAGTGCAGATCATTAGTGTAATGTCCGTGATTGTTTGCTTGATTTCGTATCGTGCTTTCTATGCTTTGATGATAAATTGCGAACAATCGTGCCGTTATCCTGATTGGATGCCTCTTCTGAACTCTAATTTACTTGAGGACAAGCAAATGCTTAAGTGTGGGGAGGTTTGATAAACGTATTTCAATGCGTTTATCATAGTATTTATTTGGGGTATAATAGAAATTTAGCAATGAATTTATGCATTTATTCACCATATTTACACTTATGCTTATGTTAAAGGAGTCTAGGACGAGTTTCGGGCGAAACGGAGCAAAAACGAGGCAAAACGGTGCAAAAATGAAGAACACTGCCATGTGTCACGGTCGTGACACCCCATGCACGTGGCCGTGACACCCACCAGAGGCCGAACATGAGACACTGACCATGGTCACGGCCGTGACGGACCTTGCACCAGACCGTGACGCTCGGCAGAAAATCAGGATGAAGACAATGTCGGTCGTCACGGCCGTGACGACCCTTGCACCAGACCGTGACACACGGCAGAGAGGTCGACTTAAGATGGTCACGGCCGTGACGGGTCTTGCACGTGGCCGTGACACTGGGCAGTGAGCATGTCAAGTTAAGTCGGCCATGGCCACGGCCGTGACGGCCCATGTCCCAGGCCGTGACCGTCACGGGAATCGCTATAAAAAGCCCAAATTCGACCCAGAAAGGGCACAACTCACCAGAGATCAATTTCCAACCATCCAGAGACGAAATTAGGGCGAAAAGAACAGGAAATCCCGTCCCGGAGGGCAAGAGACGGATTAACGAAGAATTCACACCGAATTAACGAAGAACGAAGATCTTTCCCCGAGATCACCTCAGATTCATCAGTAGGAAAGATCATGAGTTCTTCATCTTTATCTTTTAATTCTTTAGTTGTTTTTCCTTCAATTATGAGTAGCTAAATCCCCGTTGTGTTTGGGATTAGATGAACGCTAGGATATTTCGTAGTTAAGACATATATTATCGTGACTTTGTATTTTTGACTATTTATCGTTCTATGAATATGTTTCGTTGCTTTAATATATCTATGTGTTAAAGTGATTGTATGGAAAAACGTTTAGGGCGGCAGCTAAATAACGTTTAGGCCGTTCATAGAAGATATGATTCGAGTATAGGGCGAAAGCAAATACTCGATCCTCGCCGTTAGTAATTATTGAATTTTAGATCCCCGCGAGCGTTTAGGGCGACAGCAAATTCGCGAGCGGGTAGGAAATTACTGCAATTTAGTCTTAAGCACTTAGGAGCAATTTTACTGTCTTAGCCGATAATACCTAGCGGGATTCGAATCCCGAGCACGTCTTTATCATCTGAAAACTTTCGCATCAGTTAGTCGCGTTCTTTGAATTTCTGGTTGATTTAGGAGCGATCTGTTAGGTTAAGTCGTCGAACAATTTGCGCACTTTATTTAGGCTAAATATCGAGTCGATAGGTCATTACTAGTACTTGATTTATTCCTTGTGTCCGACACTCGTTTACTCACTTTACTGCACTACAAACGATAGGTCCACTGCCTATCGCACGTCGGTGATAGTAATTAGGTATACGTTTTATTTATCACTTGTCGCACTTCCCATTCACACACCACGTGTCGATCAGGCGACTGTACCAATTCGGGCGACTGTAGCAATCCGGCGATTGTCTTAAAAACTGAAATTCGCCGAGAAATCATATCGGGCGATTTTGTCTACGAAAGTGAAATTCACCGAGAAGTGAAATCAGTCGATTGCAATTCGGGCGATTTGATATATTAATATAGTGGTGACTGTAGAACTTCAGGCGATTCAGATTCGGGCGATGGAAATTCACCCAGAGAACTTCTGTGAGAATTGAACAATAGGGCGAAAAGCTAAATCAGGCGAAATCAAATCGGACGAAATTTGTAATACCCGTAAATTTAATGCGGGATTAGGATGTAATTAATCTGGGAGATGTTTGAATTAATGAAGCTAAATTCGAACGGACTAAAAAATGGAGATCTTCAAACAGAAGACATTCGGCCCAGCTCAATGAAAAGCTTAAGCTCAACTAAATGAAATAAAAGGGCCCAAGTAGAAAAGGCCCAAAATAATAAATGAATGGGTTGATTAATTGAAGAGGAAAGTCACGACATCATCACCACTTTGTAACCTCATATGAAAACCCTCACCCACAACCACATCTAAGGAACGAAAAAGAGAGAAGGAGAAGTGCCAACGAAGATTGAAAGAGTGGAATCAAGAACAAGTAATTCAGCTAAGCCTTCTTGAGGTAATTAAGAAGCTCATCTTCCTCTAATTGTTCTTTTAAGGTGAAATTCTTGATAGCAATTCAGTTAGTGTGCAACCTCTGTAATTCGCATTTTTGTCCTAGCTAATGTGTTCCAATCCTCTCAAAAATAGTCTCGTTTGAAAGCATATTTCTTCAAGTTTCCATAGCCTCTTGAATTGCTTCGATCCGATATTTTATATGTATATTTTAAGTTAGTCGTGCGAACTGAAATCTGTGAATTTCTGGTTCTGGAAAAACAGTTCGCGCAACCTCTGTTCTAAACGATTTCGACTTAGCTAAAGTTCTCGGATACTTATCAAATTTAATTCTTTGGAAAGATAACTTCCCCAGCTATTCAAAGCCTTTGGAATCGGTTCAATCGGATCATGTTTCGATTTTCTGTGAATTTTTAAAGTGGACAGCGCAAAACAGGAAGTCATTCTGAAATTTCTTTTTTAGAGTCGTGTGCAGTTTCCTTTTTCATAACATTTGACTTAGCTATTGTGATCGGATTCCTTCAAAACGTATTTCTGATGAAAGCTAAGTTCCTAAGTTTTCCACAGCGCTTCGAATCGAACCAATCCGATGTATCTACTATTTGTTATGAATTTTTGAATTTGATAGTGTGAAACTGAGATTGTCTGATATCTGCTCTTTTTAAATCCGTGCCCAGTCGCAATCTTTAACGTTTTTGACCGTGCTATTGAGTTCAAATTCTTTCGAAACTTATTTCTTTTGAAAGCTAAGGTCTTAAGCTTTTCATATCTTCTTCAATCGACTCAATCCGATATTCCTACAATTTATTATGAATTTTCCAAATTGGTGCTCGAAACTGGAAACTTATTAGCTGATTTAGAGAAACTACTGGCGCAACTTCTGTATTTCTCAGTTTTGAGCTATCTAGGCTGCTCCGATTTATTCGAAACTGATTTCTATTAAAAGATAACTTCTTGGGCATTCTAGAACCGTTTGAATCATCTCGATTGGATACGTTTTCAATTTTCGGTTGATTTCTATATTCTCTGCTTCGAATCAGAAATTTATGCAATTTGTTTTCGCTGCAGCTTCGGTCTTACAGATTTTGACATAGTAAATATGCTCTGACTCATTCGAAACTAGCATTTTTTTTAAAGCTGCCTTTCTCTGATGTTCATAGACGTTTGAATCATCTCCATCCAATTTTAATACCAATTGTTATGAATTTCTGAAGTTCCTTATGCGAAACAGAATTTCCTATAATTTGCTAGATCATTTCGAAATTCCTCTTAGCTTGACTTTAAATGACCTTGAGCAGTATTCCGGCAGTCCGTAAGATCGTGGCGAAAGACTATCCATCGAGGGCACGATGATAGCTTCGGACGCGAGGTAGGTGGATTCTTCACCTACAGCACATAAAACATTGTTGAAAATATTCGAAACTTGGGTGATAAACCATTGAAGTTTGAAAACGATGAATTTTGATTATGTGTAGTGACTTTGATTGTTATGTGATGTTATACGATGTGTTTTAAACCCAAAGTATGAGTTTCTATGTGGATTTACATGCGTACATGTTAGGAAAATTGCTGTTAGTCAAACGTGTAAGATTTTGGGTTTCGATCTTCAACTGAAAATGAGTTTACGAGTGGAAATAGGAATTTTAGTTGTAGTTCAGACCTTAGTTCGCGGGTTGGGGTAGTTCACGAATTGAGATAGAGCAGATTTCGGTTCGAAAAGTAGTTTCGCGGGCCCTTATGGTTCGCGGAATGTGAGATTTCGCGGGTCAAAGTAGTTCGCAAATTCAAACTGTGAGAGGAGAGTTTCGCGAGTCCGGATGATTCGCTAAGTCGCGGGCCGAACTATAGTTCGCGAAGTCTTTGAGAAGTGAGGTTCGCAAACCTGAATGGCTCGCGAAGCGTGTGGTGTTTTGCGGGCCAGACGAGCTTTGCGGGTCCAAGTGATTCGCGAAGTGTATGTTTCGCGGGCCGAGTCAACGTTGCAAGTTGACTAAGAATTTCACAGGGGCAGATAACGCAAGGACGACAGGTAAGTGGAAATCCCAACTACAACACATAAACTATATTTTGTATTTGAATTACGTGACTATCTGTGTTGAATGATCCTACGTGATATGAATTATTTGCAATTCATGATTATGTGGTATTCCGGGTTGGTGGGCTATGTGGAGTGTTTCACTGGTGATAATCTAATCGCATGGTGAGTTGCTATTTATGATTGAGCGATGGCATGGTGAATGAGTTGTTACATCACATTATTTATATGACATATTGTATACACGCATGTTTTGTATGGAGTTATTTTGGGATATGAGCGTGCATTGTATTTACCGCATGAATGTGTGAATATGGGGATTGATACATGACATGAAATGTTTTGACATGTTTTGCATGGTAAGTATTCATGGCATCACTCACGCAGCATGAGCATGGGGATGGACGAATTATGAGGATTTCTAGTTATGAGTATGCACAGTACATGATCGATTGAGAGTGAATATTATGAGCTACTTCTACAAAGGCACCATGACGGGATGGAAGCCGTCTAACGTATTATGTGAGGTAGGAGGAGTGACCTTGGTAGGGGCGACCTAGGGAAACCTAGCATAGGCCGCCCAGTGTGGAGCAAATGTCCGACAGGAGGAGCGACCTGGGTAGGGGCGACCTAGGTAAAGCTAGTGTAGGCCACCCAGCGGGTAGCAACCGTCATTGTTATTAGCGGGAAGAAGCGACCTGACGAAACACATGGTGTAAGCCAGAGTGCCAGGGAAGGCGACCGCTACATAGAGGGGCGACCTTGTGAATGGCAACCTAGGGGAAAAGCCTAGTGTGGGCCTAGTCGATGTAGGCCAACTATCATGTTTTTATCCACTTTGGATTTGAGCTCATTATATGATGGTGCGTAGCAAGTAGCTACGGGCCCTGAGAGAAATAAAAATGATACGAGAAAACGAGTGTTAGTAAGCATTGGCGCGGATACCTTCGCGTTTTACGGCACGTGCATGTAATGCATAATTTCCACTTACTGAGATTTATAGCTCATCCCACGTTTTTATGTGTTGTAGGTACGATAGAGTCGGACGTTGATATACGTCACAACTGAGGCGGGCTGGTGGCGGTGACTCCACATACTTTTGAGGGCTGGGCGTACATGGATGCGACCTGTGGAGAGTGTTTAGACTGCTTTACATATCTGTTATTTTTGGATACGGCTTGTAGAACATAACGTTTGCAGGAATATTGTGTGTGTTAATTTAATATTAAATACTTAATAAAAAGTTTTTGAAAATCGAGTCTTCCGCAGCTTACGTTGCGAAAAATCCGCCAACCTAGTTATAGGAAAAGTGGGATGTTACAAAATTATTCCTACAGTGCACAATCGCCCCATCGGGTGTTCTATACGAAAAGTTTCTGGGCAGAATGACGAACTTCAGACTCGGCTTCTACCTAAAACTCACTCAAATCAACTGAAAGAATGTTGGGTAATCACTCCAAATCACTCGAAATCAACCTATGTAGCTCTAGAGTTTGCAAATCAACTCAAAAACTCAAGAACAAGCTGAAATTCGAACTAAATAAAAATACCCAAAATTTCAGAAATCCCACTCAAATCCGAATGTGTTTGCTCTGATACCACTTGTTAGTCCCTATTTCGATCCAACAATACTGACCTAGGACGATTTACCATGCAAATGATATGTATTTGAAGGCTTAGGCGTGGGCTGTGATAGTGTAGACGACGAATGCTTTCAAAATGCTTTTCTTACTGTTCTTAACACACGCAGTGACACATACAACACATAAAACACACCCTAATGAATTAGGGTTTGGGGGTATATATACCACATGTGTTGGTATATTATACCCCAAAGTAAATTAAGCACAAACCAACTATGATAAACACAATGAAGTTGAACACTTTAAAATATTCCTAACAAGGTTGATGGTTTGTAGTTTGCATTTTAATATCTCCACCTCTTGTTGATTCCACTGTCTCATGAGTTTCTTTTTCTATTGATGGGATTTTTTCTATAAATGGTCGAGGGAGCGTTAGGTATATATTCTCATAGTTTTTAGGTCTTTTATTATAGTAAAGGGCCTATTTTCCATGAATATTATATTTCTCGAAATAGAGTCTTTTGTATTCGGGATTAGGCCAAAATTTATCCAACCTAGATCGAATTACAAAGAATCAGATAGTAAATCTGACAATTTCGAGCACTTACGCTTGAGATTTACCTAAGTTGAGGTTTGAGAGAGTAATGATGTTGAAGAACACAAAGGCGCTAAAATCTTCTCTCTAAAATTTCCAATTCTAATTTTTTCGATCTGAAAACCATACAAAGCGCACTTCTAATGTCCTTAGGAGTTCACTTATATATACCACCTATTGTGGTATATTTACACAAGTAGTCCTATAATATGCCTAATTATAATTCAGTCCAAGACTACTAATTTGCATAGCAAGACATGATAACTATATTAATTGAATACAATAAAATAGTTCCAACAATCTCCCCCTTTGTATTCAATTTCCAATATAGCACGGGTTATCTTCGTCTTGCAAAGGAAAGATTCCTCGAGTCTTTGAAATCTCCTCTTTAGAAAATCTTCAAGCTCACTGGGTCTTCTGGGCATCGGCTTTTTCTTCGAATCTTCTTTTGAAGTTCTTCTCCTAAATGCCGTAAGATGTACGAAGTTTTTGCCGGATATTGGAAAGTCCGCGTTCCATCTCTCCCAGTGAAAGCGCACGAAACTCGAAACTCCCCCTATTTGGGTCAACCTTCGGTCGTTGATGCAGTGGACACGGTTGGCAACTTCGGTCCTTGATGTAGTGGACACGGTTGGCTCTTGAATCACGTGTTGTTCGGTTGAGGAGAGGGCTCGGGTTTCGCCATCTTCTCCATTTCGCCAGATTCCTCTTCTCCGGATGGAAGTTGTCTGGTTCGGCCTCGAAGAAGCGTCTCTGGTTCCGGAAGAAGGTAGCCCGTCTCTTTTTTCAATTCAATTTCAATTTTTTTAAGTTTTACCGAACCTCCTTTGAATGTGGCATTGTGAGAGAGCCCGACTTTAGAGTGGTACGCGCGGCGAAATTGGTGTGTGGATCGACCGATAGTGTATGCATAACCCCTTCTCCCCCGAATCGTGTTAACGATGTCGGCATGTTTAATTTGGAGGTAGGTAAGGACATACCAAAAGGTCGGTAAGGGTAATAACTGGACGGAGCCACAAAGGCAAGCCATCAAAATGAATATTGGGGCCACATAGGCATCCCGTTGACATCAACTAGGAGCAAAGCTCGTAGAAGATGGCCAAAACCTTTGTTGCATTGTTGTTGCAACGGCCGGACTTCCTTCCGATCCTAGAAGCATGTCTTTAAAAAGAAATGTCTACGAAAGTTCTAATGTAATCACAAAGACTAGGTGTGTTAAAAAGTGTATGTGTCCTAAAAAATTTGAAAATTTTGGGGAGTGAGGACACACTAGACACGAGTGACCAATAAAAGCGTGGTACGGGGCGGAATACCACTTAGTACAATATCTCCCGTTTCCTAGTGTAACGGTGATAGCATGCGTGGTTCCCCATGATTTATGCCTATTTTTTGAGAGATATACGAGTGGGTAGGCTCGGTTGTGCATGCATCGTTGGACCTAATGCGATGACTTCTACCCGGAAGCTAGTTAAAATTAGCACCTGTACCAATAGGGGCTGGGTCCGAAAATTATGTGAGATAAAGGAGTGATGTACCTTCAAAGATTTCCGAGGCATCATCGAAATAGTCTTGCTTAGTGTGTTCGAATGATGAGAAAGCGGTGGAAATTTGAATCGTCTCAAATGCTCAAACGCGTTCCGGGTTAGGATCAACTCGGATTAGACTGAACCATAGGAACATGAAATCCGTTCTTCCGGGATATGTGGGAAATGTTGCTATAGTTGAATTAGCAAGCCGGAGCCGGTCGATGAAAATACTGAGCATTTGATCATCGCTTAGATCTTCACCGTCGTCTTTGGAAAATTTTATTCGTTTGAAAGCTCGAGATTCTTCGTGGTACGTCCATATTTGGATGTGGGAGAATAAATCCGGGAAGCATATAAAAAATTTGATTTTTTTCCTCTTTTTTTTTGTATATATTTTTTTGTTGTTTGTTTTGTTTTTTTTCTTTTCCTTGTTTTCGTTTTTTTTTCGATCCTCACCAACAATTGGAAAAAAAAAGATTGGGCTCACAAATTGAACTTTATAGCTACACAATCTTGAGAAAACAACAATGTGAAAGCATATAAATAATATGAGGCAAAAATGTACTTTCTTCTCTTTTTTTCTTCCTCTTTGTTTTTTCTCCTTTTTTATTTATTTTTTTTTCATATCCCATTTTTTTTATATCTCCCTTTTTTTAATATCTCTCTTTTTTGTATCTCCCTCCTCTTTTTTATAGATATATATATATATATATATATGTATATGTATATTATTAATATAGTAGTATTATATTTATATTTCAAAAAGAATGCTTCGAAAATAAATTTTCTCCCCCTAGTAATGTGCGTAATTAGCTTGATGAATTGTAAGTTTTCTCCCGCTCAAGAATTAAAATTTGTGCTTCCTTAAAAATATAAAGGTTGCTCCTCTTTAAAATAACGAGTAGCTCCCCTCAAATAAAGCTAATGTAAAAGTATTAAGCGAAGAATGGTATTAATCGTTTCCGTTCGTAAATATGCATTTGAAAATTTTAAAACCATTTAAAGCGATGAAATGCATATCGAAAATGTACCATTTGAAAAGTTTGAAAGAAAATAGGTATATTTTTTCGATGAAGCTCATATGTGTATGTAAAGTTGAAATTTAAAAGATAGTACGCATAATTAAAATATACCTCGTTGAAGCTTATTGTAGTAGCTCACGCCTCATCCCTTTATCATGTGTGGAGCCACTATGTCGAATTCCATACATGAGGGAAAATCTACAAAATTAGCGGGACTTTGGTACCCATTGTAATGTGGGTCCTCCCTTATTAGTAGATAAGGATTTAAGCATAAAAGGTGTCAAATTTAAATTTTGTCCTAAATCATTCATTAATGACCCTTTAGGTACCCAAACTTGTTTGGGATTACCTAAATTTCGTGGAGAAATAGGACCCATGTGGGAGCGACCATGTTTAAAAATTTTCTCCAAGGCCAAGCGCATAAGATGTTTCTTTGAATGAACCTTGACCGGATATTGCATATAGGAATACGACCATATAGAATTATAAGTATCGATAGCACATAAGTCGTATTGCCTATGGTTAGAATTCACATTTTTCACATTAGAATGAGAATATGAATTTTGAAAATTATATTCAAGTCTAGGCTTGTTAAATGAAAAATTAGTAGAATCATTTGAAGCACACGATGAAGATTGTGCACTAGAACTTGATATACTTTAGTTAAAAATTTCCTTTTTGGGAACGTGAGAGGAAGACTTTTGGTCTTTATTATTCCATTTTGGAGCTTTTTCCGTTCTCCCATTTCTGTGGGACTTGTTCCTTAACTATAGAAAGTGCGGGACTTTTACTTTGAATTTCAACTTTGGTCAAAATTGACGTAGGATTTGTAGAAGTCATTTCGATGGTAGGAACTAAATCATCCTTTTGCGTCCTTTGATCATGTTTTGAAGACGAGGAAACTTTGAGATTAGATATCTCCGTTAGAAGTTGTTAGGTCCTCAATTATCAACTCCTAGATCCTAGACTTGAAATCTTAAGGAAATCGATTAGAATTATAGAAAGTAAGATTTCGATCAAAAACCTTCTTCGAGAGCTTCAAGAGAGAATCGTGTAGTGAGAGAATGATTTATGACTTTCTCTCTCTAGAATTAGATTTGCAAGCCTTTGGGATCAATTGACTAAAATTATCTCCTTAAGCATATGTTTGTACCAAGGTTTTGAAACCGGGTTTTCGAACCGGACCGGAAATTTTAGTGGTTTAAGGTTTAATGGTTTAACCGGTAGAAAACCGGTAGAAAACCGGTGCCTTTAGAATACAAATATATATTAATTATTAAAATATAAGAGCCAATCAATAGCAACAAATTGAGATAAACTAACAAAAATTCTTGAATTTAAGGATTAGTTTAGTAAGAACTCGAACCTAGCTTGGACTAATTGATGGTGAAAGTATCTTCCTTAAATGTTTTTTCCTAAAAGCAAATATTCATAAATAAATGCATTGGGCTAACTAAAAAGCAAGAGAAAATATGTGGGCTGAGTAGCCCAAATAGTAACTTTTAAGAAATACTTATAATTAAAAAAATGTTATGGCCCATATTCGAACCCGTGTCATGGACATGCAATGACACGGCACAAACCATTTGCGCTAAGAAGCATTTCTGCTCCGAAGAAAGTCCGCTTTCTTTATATATTTTATTAGGTATTAATTTTTTAACTAAAGTTGAGACCGGACCGGAATCGGACCGAATTTTCGGCCGGTTCACAGGTTTCCGGCCGGAACCGGCCGGTCCGGTCCGGTCTTAAAAACCCTGGTTTGTACATCTATTTATACCAAACATACTTAGTATAAATAACAAACTAAGTCCTAATCTAAGGACAAATACAATAAAAGCCCCTAATTACAAGAACAGCTAATTAAATCAAAGCACAACTAAAATCGTATTCTACATTCTCCCCCTTTGTACTTGATTTCTCTTCCGCACTGTCTGTCCTCGTCGGGCATAGTACGACCTGTGCAAGCCCAGCGCATGCTCATAGTTCCTGAGCGTATTCCTCAGCTCCAGGCGCTCTTCGATGTCATCTAGTAATTCCATCGGAGCGGTTGTTCTCTCACGAACCTATGAAGCTTCAACATCGTCTCTCTATTGATCTCTTCCAACCTCTGCTCTATGTTCTTCCTGATGACCTTGAGCGTCCCATCACAGAACTTATGAATCTCAGTCTTCAGCATCATCCTAGTTTTCTTTGCGATAGGATTGTGGTAGATGACGCCTAAGACTGAGCTGATGTGCACGTGATTGTTGGGAAGTCCTTCGATCTCAGGTCCTTTGTTGAGCGGAGCGGTCATGATGACCTTCTTCATGTTGCTCTCCAGAGCCATCTAAAGGTCGTGTGCGGCGAAGTACTTGACTTGGCGCACCATGAACCGGTAGAGTCCCTCGAGTCCTTCTTTCTTGATGAAGCCTTGAGGACCCTTGTACTTCTATACATACAGCTTGTAGAGATTGTACACCTCCTCTGCAGGGAGGTACGGTAGGTCGCTCTCACTTAATTCTTCTCGAGTTTTGTCTACTCGCTCGATGGCATAGTACGGTGTTGGAAGACCTCCTTTAGCACAGAAGACGCTGAGTAGATGACATATTGGGGAGAGACTCTTATAATGACTCTTCGCTTGTCCTTTAATCATCCCCAATCTCACATCCGGTCCAAGGTGGGTCAACATCCATAGATAGGTCATTCTCTTCTGCTGATCCCAGTGAGAGATCCCTCTGAGCTCGAACTCATTCGGCTTCTTGACTTTGTCCAGTGACCTCCAGACGTGCTCTGGAACCTCTTCAAGGAAGGGAGTTTCGACTCTGATGTTTTTCCATGGCGTGTCGATTCGAACGAATCCTGGCATTTATCTCGTCGGAGAATTCGCTTGTTGCGCAATCAACTTTGGAAGCCTTGGGAGATCTTGTTCATGATCTTCACCTTTCTGAAGTTCTTCGTCTTCTATCAGCACGAGGTCCACCGAAGCTTGCTGTATAAAGTGTCGAACGTCCTTAAGCCGTTGTCTCTAATGCTCGTCGGGCATGGAATGGGTCATCCACTGTCCTTCGAAGATGTATTTGTCGAGGAACTCGTGTGGGTTGACACCGTGTCCTGACGGTCCCGGTTGGTCTGGAGCGATTGAGGGAGTGGCTTGGGTCTGTGCCGGAGCCACGAGCATGGCGACACTTGCTTCTTCTTTCGGAAGCAAGGGGCTTGTAAAGGTCGTTGGTGTGGCGGAGGCGTCCTTATATAGAAGGTTGGTGGGTCGATTTTGGTTAGAGTGGTGCGGTGCGTGGTGGTGGTTGTTTGGATAGTGGATTGTGAGGTTTCAACGCTCAACGCTTGTCTGTGTCGCGCCAGAGCTGCTTCCTTGACTTCTAGTCATGATCCTAGGCCTCCTCTCCCCCTCATGACGACCTTGATCATCTGGGTCATCATGTCAACGTTTGGAGCGGGGGTCTTGGCCTCGACATGTTTTGGTCGGGTCAGGACGGTCGACGAGACAGCGGTAGAGATCTTCTTTTTCCGGCATTCGTGTGGCCAGCTCTAGTAGGCGGGCAACTAAGATTTAGTGGAGGTCGCTGATAGGTACTGTTGCCGGGTTGATTAGGTTGTGAGTGAGGATGGGTGTGGTGGTTGGGAAGGGTTGTGTGGGTTGAGAGGGTGTGAGGATAAGTTGTGAGGAAGACGGCTCCGAGACGGGTGCTTTCCCACGATCTTAATGCCCGGAGAGAGCGGCCTGAAGTCGATCTTCAGTCACGAACTCGACGGGCGCCTCCGTCATTGAAGAACCAGGTCAACAGATGTCGCTTGTTAACAACCCTTGAGCAGACACCGGCTCCTCAGGCTGGCTCGTAGTCACTTGAGGTTGTGGCTGTCCGTGACTTCCATCCAATTCTCGATTCGAATCTTGAAGATTCTCATCTATCGATGTTGTGGCAGGCTCTGATTGAACCTGCGCACCAGACACATGAAGGATGTGCTGCGGCTCGAGATTGAGCGATGAAAGGTCCTCAGCACTTGGAGGGTTGAGCGACATAGTGTCTGATGTGGCAGTGACAAGTGTGAAGATGGACTCGAATGGGATGCTCAATCGTCTTGGAGTCCTTCTTATCAGTCGGATTTACTCGTCGGACTCAGTGTCGGATGGGGTAGCAGTGTGAGGAGATAATCCGCGTGCTACATCCTCACGTGCTTGTTCTGTCACCAGAGGCTCGTTGGTCTGAATCGTTGAGATCAGAGCCTCGGTTTCTGGCGTTGTAGCAAGTGGAGGTGAGCTGTGCCCTGTTTATGCTTCGGGCTGTGCTTCTTGTTGCAAGATCTCCTCAATAGATCCTTGAAGGGGAGATTGTAATACCCGTAGAAATTTAATACGCTATTCGGTGTAGTTAGCAGAATTTACACAATTTAGAAATATTGATAAAGAAATATTAGTTTTCATGGCCTTTATATTTATTGCAAAAAAGTTTTCGTGATCTATAGAATTACACACATATATCTATAATAATAATATATTGAAGTTTTGGTGGGGAGTCTAAGTTCTTGGATTTATATGCTTGGATTATATATGATTCATATATGTATATATATAATATTATTAACTCATCCAAATCATGACTTGGGATATATCTTGGAAATTATTATTAGGTATGACTATTAAAACTAAGAAAGAGGGAGGTGGTTTTCGTACTAGACTATATACATTAACATGAATATTTTATTTTCAATCATAGGTATGGGATAAAGGAGTAAGTAGTGATTAATAAAATATTAGGTGAAAGGGACGATTTTTGTTACTTTGTGTCACTAGTGAATTGGCAAAATCATGTTCCATTCAACTTTATTTTACGTATTTTATATGATAACTTAACAACTACCATTAAAGTTGTGATGATGGCCCAAGTATTATTATATTGTTTAGGAAAAAAAATAAGGGATAAAGATAAGATGACAACTAATTTTGGTGTAAGTGACGAATTCCATTCTTAATCAAATAAGAAAAAAAAAAGACATGTCCACCTATTCTACTTGGCATTTTATGATTAATATTTTTGGTAAATACCTTAAGCACTTAACTTCAAGGGTAGGATACGTATGCCACTTGTCATATTATCACATCTTTAAAGACTTTAATACATATCACTTAGTTAACAAAACCCTAAAAACTAGAGAGAGAACGTGGAGTTGAAGGTGTTGTAAGTGAAAATAAGAGAACTTCAACGTTGGAAGCTTTGCGATTTGGGAGGTAATTTTCGTACTGACGTATGTGGAAACAAATCTCTCATATTTGATCTACTTAACTTGTTTTCTTTTAGTTATTTTAAGTGATTAAGTGACTACTATAGAAGTTGTTTGAAAATCTTTATGTTTTAGGGTTTTCGAAATGGAACTCATATTCATGAGCTAACGATTCTCAAAATATATATGATGTTCTTAAGGTTTTGATGTTTTAGGGTTTACTAATTTCCGAGTTTAGGAATTATTTTGATTAGGAATTTCAAACGTTTTTTTATACGATGTTAATGTGCTTAAATGACAAGTGATTATGTGTTATTTTCGTAAGGTGTTTAGAAGTGTTTATGAGATTTATTTTAGATGTTTTAATATTTGTTAAGCTTGGAAATTTTCAGCAAACGTCTTTAGCATTAAGGAGCTCTTGGGGTTTTGAAATTAAAATATGTATTACTTTGGTTGTTGAATATAGGGGTTTCGTGACTTCATTATCCAAGAACTATTTTTGGTGTTATTATTAATTAATGTGGTTCATATGTTTCGGCATCTTGTTATTTGGTTTGCAAGCTTTTGTCATATGATTAATATTAGACATTAAAATATTCGATAATGGCATGCTTAGATTAGTGTGAGGAGTTTTGGCATGTGAATACTATGAGAAAGAGTTCGATATTTATATGGTTAGATTAAGTGTGAATGTGTTGTCCAAACATTTACTTGGAATATGTGCTCGTAGGTTTCATAATTGGATGTGTTTAGTATTTCATCTGTGTTAGTATCTCATGAGTTTTCGATATGAGCAACGTGAATTGATCTTGAAAAGTTTTCGGTATGAAAGTGTTTTAGGCACTTGAAAGAATTTAGAAACATGTATGACCTTCGAAATGCAATCATTCCATGTTCGTGGTCTAAAAACTCATGCATGTACTGATATTTATGATTATCTTGTATACAGACGTCTAAAACAGTAGGGATCTGTCAAGTGTGAAATTAAGGACGACAGGTAGGTGAAACTCACCTACGGCACGTAAACGTTATGTGATTAATTACATGATATTTATGTGAATCGGTGAATTATGTGATTTGATGAATTACGTGATTTATCTATTTTAAATATTTTGCACGTTATATATATCTGATTGTTTTCACTGCACTTGCATATCATGAGCACGACAGGTTGATGTGAGGGTTTATGGGTAGAGCAGAGCGGAAACTCGGGTGTGTGCTAACTCTAACGTGACCTGAGCTGGCCGCCCGAGAGTACGAGAGGTTGAGTGACGGGACGTGTTGAGACATTATAGAACATTTCGAGTATAGGGCGACTCTAACGAGACCTGAGTAGCTTACCCGCTCTAACGAGACCCGAGCGGGATATGCGACTCTAACGAGACCTGAGTAGCCACCCACTCTAACGAGACCTGAATAGGATATTCCATTCTAACGTGACCTGAGTGGGAACCTATTCTAACGAGATCTGAGTGGGATATTTGACATGTACTTAGTGTCGAGTAGTGTGGGGTGTTGAGACGTGTTAGTGTTGAGATGAGTAGAGACGAGTTGAGCGTGCATTTGTGAGGTGTTTTTGGAAGGAGGTTGAGCGCTCGTTGCATACATGCATGTTTCATCTACTGGGCAAGGAGCTCAGTTTACGTGTTGTAGGTACCGAGCCCGATGCTGATGCGCGTCGTGGCTGAGGCGGGCTGATGGCGGTGACTCCACGGACTTTTGAGGGCAGGGCGGTACATGGATGCGACCTGTGGAGTGATGTTAGGATTTTTAATATTTTGATATTTTAGTGATATGGCTTGTATAAATATACGGCTTTGTAGACGATTTTTAATTTAATATATTTTATTTAGAAAAAAAAATTTAGACGGGTCTTCCGCGACTTATGTTGCGAAAATCCGCCATAGTTATTGTTAGAAAATGAGGGTCGTTACAGGTGGTATCAGAGCTTAGGTTAGAGGTTCTGCAGACTGTCCATGTACTGCCGCTCAAAAGCCTGGAGGACAGTCTTGCCTGTAAGTTTTTAAGTTTTTGCTTGATTATATAAATATACTTGTTTGCATGAATGTTGTAGATAGTACGCTAAAATGACGAGAGGACGTAGAGAAAACAATGGAGAGTCGAGTCGTAGGGTTGCATCTGAGTCACCTACAACTGAACGAGACTCCACGATCTTGCGCCTTACAGAATTGATCCAACGTCAGTCGGATCAGATCAATGAGTTGATCAATCACCGTAACTTATCTGCGCAACATCCTACCCCGCCACCCGAACGTGTAGAAATAATAGGGGAACGGTTTCGGAAATTGAACCTTCCGACCTTGGAGGATGCCATCGATCCTACTCTGGCTGATGACTGGTTGCGCACCATAGAGGATATGTTCCTATATGGTCGGATCCCGGAGAATGAACAGGTGTTATGTGCTATCTCTATGCTTCGAGGTAATGCAAGGTTTTGTTGGGACACCATCAAAATCTTGGAGGACCCAATGACTATGCCGTGGGAGAGATTTCGAGAATTGTTCTATGAGAAATACTTCACCACCCATGACCGAACCCGAAAAATGAACGAGTTCATAAACCTGAAGCAAGGCGAGCAAACTATCGCGGAATATATCCGTAAGTTCGAGGAGTTATCGCGTTTTGCCCCGCACATGGTGGCGACGAACGCATTAAAGGTGGAGCGATTCCAAGTAGGTCTCAAACCTGAGATCTATCGTGACGTAAGCATGACGGGAACAAGGGAACTAGCATTCGCCCAAGTGGCTGAACGAGCGCTCATCGCGGAGCAGGCAGAGGAACGGATTTCCAAAGCCCACGAGGAAAAGAGAAAGGCGGAGAGCCAGCTAGAACGGGAGGCTAATAAGAAGCGTCAGAATTTTGATAAGGGTCCCTACAATAATCAGAACGACCGCCAGGGACAACAAAACTGGAGACCGAGGCCAAACCAGGAAGCGACTAATTTCCCAATTCGACCTCCAAATGTCAATCCCCAGTGCCAGAAATGCTGACGATACCATGCAGGTGTTTGTTTCGGAGCAAGACCTAATTTTAACCCTCAATGTTTTAAATGTGGAAAACTAGGACATCTTGCCAGAAACTGTCAGGAGAATCGTTCGGGAAACCAAACCCAAGTGCCAGTACAGCCTCGACTTGTACCGGCTCATGTGTTTACTTTAACAAATGAAGAGGAAGAATTGAACCCATCAGGGATGACGGGTATGTTAAATATTTGAAGTATACTCATTTCTGTGCCAAATTTTGGGTCGCACATACGGATGTGCTGACCAAATGTCTGATGAAGGTAGGAATAAATCCTATCTTACTAGAGATTTGAAAAGCTCAAGGATAGGAAAAATAATAATAAAAATAAAATAAAACATATAAACTGTCAGAGTAGCGCAACGGAAGTGTGGTAGGAATAGGATTAGTATGCTTAGAGAACATAAAAAAAATAAATGGGCGAGTCTAGGCGTAACGAAATTGTTGATTCTGCAAAGCTGGACCACACATTTAAATGTGTCGCTCAAATTAGATGATGAAGGGAGGAATTAATTCTACCTTAATAGAATGCAGGTATATACGGGAATAGAAGAAATAGTTAACCCGAGAAACACCAGCCGGCGAATTTCGAGGACGAAATTCCTTTTAAGGGGGGAGATTGTAATACCCGTAGAAATTTAATATGCTATTCGGTGTAGTTAGCAGAATTTACACAATTTAGAAATATTGATAAAGAAATATTAGTTTTCATGGCCTTTATATTTATTGCAAAAAAGTTTTCGTGATCTATAGAATTACACACATATATCTATAATAATAATATATTGAAGTTTTGGTGGGGAGTCTAAGTTCTTGGATTTATATGCTTGGATTATATATGATTCATATATGTATATATATAATATTATTAACTCATCCAAATCATGACTTGGGATATATCTTGGAAATTATTATTAGGTATGACTAATAAAACTAAGAAAGAGGGAGGTGGTTTTCGTACTAGACTATATACATTAACATGAATATTTTATTTTCAATCATAGGTATGGGATAAAGGAGTAAGTAGTGATTAATAAAATATTAGGTGAAAGGGACGATTTTTGTTACTTTGTGTCACTAGTGAATTGGCAAAATCATGTTCCATTCAACTTTATTTTACGTATTTTATATGATAACTTGACAACTACCATTAAAGTTGTGATGATGGCCCAAGTATTATTATATTGTTTAGGAAAAAAAATAAGGGATAAAGATAAGATGACAACTAATTTTGGTGTAAGTGACGAATTCCATTCTTAATCAAATAAGAAAAAAAAAGACATGTCCACCTATTCTACTTGGCATTTTATGATTAATATTTTTGGTAAATACCTTAAGCACTTAACTTCAAGGGTAGGATACGTATGCCACTTGTCATATTATCACATCTTTAAAGACTTTAATACATATCACTTAGTTAACAAAACCCTAAAAACTAGAGAGAGAACGTGGAGTTGAAGGTGTTGTAAGTGAAAATAAGAGAACTTCAACGTTGGAAGCTTTGCGATTTGGGAGGTAATTTTCGTACTGACGTATGTGGAAACAAATCTCTCATATTTGATCTACTAAACTTGTTTTCTTTTAGTTATTTTAAGTGATTAAGTGACTACTATAGAAGTTGTTTGAAAATCTTTATGTTTTAGGGTTTTCGAAATGGAACTCTTATTCATGAGCTAACGATTCTCAAAATATATATGATGTTCTTAAGGTTTTGATGTTTTAGGGTTTACTAATTTCCGAGTTTAGGAATTATTTTGATTAGGAATTTCAAACGTTTTTTTATACGATGTTAATGTGCTTAAATGACAAGTGATTATGTGTTATTTTCGTAAGGTGTTTAGAAGTGTTTATGAGATTTATTTTAGATGTTTTAATATTTGTTAAGCTTGGAAATTTTCAGCAAACGTCTTTAGCATTAAGGAGCTCTTGGGGTTTTGAAATTAAAATATGTATTACTTTGGTTGTTGAATATAGGGGTTTCGTGACTTCATTATCCAAGAACTATTTTTGGTGTTATTATTAATTAATGTGGTTCATATGTTTCGGCATCTTGTTATTTGGTTTGCAAGCTTTTGTCATATGATTAATATTAGACATTAAAATATTCGATAATGGCATGCTTAGATTAGTGTGAGGAGTTTTGGCATGTGAATACTATGAGAAAGAGTTCGATATTTATATGGTTAGATTAAGTGTGAATGTGTTGTCCAAACATTTACTTGGAATATGTGCTCGTAGGTTTCATAATTGGATGTGTTTAGTATTTCATCTGTGTTAGTATCTCATGAGTTTTCGATATGAGCAACGTGAATTGATCTTGAAAAGTTTTCGGTATGAAAGTGTTTTAGGCACTTGAAAGAATTTAGAAACATGTATGACCTTCGAAATGCAATCATTCCATGTTCGTGGTCTAAAAACTCATGCATGTACTGATATTTATGATTATCTTGTATACAGACGTCTAAAACAGTAGGGATCTGTCAAGTGTGAAATTAAGGACGACAGGTAGGTGAAACTCACCTACGGCACGTAAACGTTATGTGATTAATTACATGATATTTATGTGAATCGGTGAATTATGTGATTTGATGAATTACGTGATTTATCTATTTTAAATATTTTGCACGTTATATATATCTGATTGTTTTCACTGCACTTGCATATCATGAGCACGACAGGTTGATGTGAGGGTTTATGGGTAGAGCAGAGCGGAAACTCGGGTGTGTGCTAACTCTAACGTGACCTGAGCTGGCCGCCCGAGAGTACGAGAGGTTGAGTGACGGGACGTGTTGAGACATTATAGAACATTTCGAGTATAGGGCGACTCTAACGAGACCTGAGTAGCTTACCCGCTCTAACGAGACCCGAGCGGGATATGCGACTCTAACGAGACCTGAGTAGCCACCCACTCTAACGAGACCTGAATAGGATATTCCATTCTAACGTGACCTGAGTGGGAACCTATTCTAACGAGATCTGAGTGGGATATTTGACATGTACTTAGTGTCGAGTAGTGTGGGGTGTTGAGACGTGTTAGTGTTGAGATGAGTAGAGACGAGTTGAGCGTGCATTTGTGAGGTGTTTTTGGAAGGAGGTTGAGCGCTCGTTGCATACATGCATGTTTCATCTACTGGGCAAGGAGCTCAGTTTACGTGTTGTAGGTACCGAGCCCGATGCTGATGCGCGTCGTGGCTGAGGCGGGCTGATGGCGGTGACTCCACGGACTTTTGAGGGCAGGGCGGTACATGGATGCGACCTGTGGAGTGATGTTAGGATTTTTAATATTTTGATATTTTAGTGATATGGCTTGTATAAATATACGGCTTTGTAGACGATTTTTAATTTAATATATTTTATTTAGAAAAAAAAATTTAGACGGGTCTTCCGCGACTTATGTTGCGAAAATCCGCCATAGTTATTGTTAGAAAATGAGGGTCGTTACAGGTGGTATCAGAGCTTAGGTTAGAGGTTCTGCAGACTGTCCATGTACTGCCGCTCAAAAGCCTGGAGGACAGTCTTGCCTGTAAGTTTTTAAGTTTTTGCTTGATTATATAAATATACTTGTTTGCATGAATGTTGTAGATAGTACGCTAAAATGACGAGAGGACGTAGAGAAAACAATGGAGAGTCGAGTCGTAGGGTTGCATCTGAGTCACCTACAACTGAACGAGACTCCACGATCTTGCGCCTTACAGAATTGATCCAACGTCAGTCGGATCAGATCAATGAGTTGATCAATCACCGTAACTTATCTGCGCAACATCCTACCCCGCCACCCGAACGTGTAGAAATAATAGGGGAACGGTTTCGGAAATTGAACCTTCCGACCTTGGAGGATGCCATCGATCCTACTCTGGCTGATGACTGGTTGCGCACCATAGAGGATATGTTCCTATATGGTCGGATCCCGGAGAATGAACAGGTGTTATGTGCTATCTCTATGCTTCGAGGTAATGCAAGGTTTTGTTGGGACACCATCAAAATCTTGGAGGACCCAATGACTATGCCGTGGGAGAGATTTCGAGAATTGTTCTATGAGAAATACTTCACCACCCATGACCGAACCCGAAAAATGAACGAGTTCATAAACCTGAAGCAAGGCGAGCAAACTATCGCGGAATATATCCGTAAGTTCGAGGAGTTATCGCGTTTTGCCCCGCACATGGTGGCGACGAACGCATTAAAGGTGGAGCGATTCCAAGTAGGTCTCAAACCTGAGATCTATCGTGACGTAAGCATGACGGGAACAAGGGAACTAGCATTCGCCCAAGTGGCTGAACGAGCGCTCATCGCGGAGCAGGCAGAGGAACGGATTTCCAAAGCCCACGAGGAAAAGAGAAAGGCGGAGAGCCAGCTAGAACGGGAGGCTAATAAGAAGCGTCAGAATTTTGATAAGGGTCCCTACAATAATCAGAACGACCGCCAGGGACAACAAAACTGGAGACCGAGGCCAAACCAGGAAGCGACTAATTTCCCAATTCGACCTCCAAATGTCAATCCCCAGTGCCAGAAATGCTGACGATACCATGCAGGTGTTTGTTTCGGAGCAAGACCTAATTTTAACCCTCAATGTTTTAAATGTGGAAAACTAGGACATCTTGCCAGAAACTGTCAGGAGAATCGTTCGGGAAACCAAACCCAAGTGCCAGTACAGCCTCGACTTGTACCGGCTCATGTGTTTACTTTAACAAATGAAGAGGAAGAATTGAACCCATCAGGGATGACGGGTATGTTAAATATTTGAAGTATACTCATTTCTGTGCCAAATTTTGGGTCGCACATACGGATGTGCTGACCAAATGTCTGATGAAGGTAGGAATAAATCCTATCTTACTAGAGATTTGAAAAGCTCAAGGATAGGAAAAATAATAATAAAAATAAAATAAAACATATAAACTGTCAGAGTAGCGCAACGGAAGTGTGGTAGGAATAGGATTAGTATGCTTAGAGAACATAAAAAAAATAAATGGGCGAGTCTAGGCGTAACGAAATTGTTGATTCTGCAAAGCTGGACCACACATTTAAATGTGTCGCTCAAATTAGATGATGAAGGGAGGAATTAATTCTACCTTAATAGAATGCAGGTATATACGGGAATAGAAGAAATAGTTAACCCGAGAAACACCAGCCGGCGAATTTCGAGGACGAAATTCCTTTTAAGGGGGAGATTGTAATACCCGTAGAAATTTAATATGCTATTCGGTGTAGTTAGCAGAATTTACACAATTTAGAAATATTGATAAAGAAATATTAGTTTTCATGGCCTTTATATTTATTGCAAAAAAGTTTTCGTGATCTATAGAATTACACACATATATCTATAATAATAATATATTGAAGTTTTGGTGGGGAGTCTAAGTTCTTGGATTTATATGCTTGGATTATATATGATTCATATATGTATATATATAATATTATTAACTCATCCAAATCATGACTTGGGATATATCTTGGAAATTATTATTAGGTATGACTAATAAAACTAAGAAAGAGGGAGGTGGTTTTCGTACTAGACTATATACATTAACATGAATATTTTATTTTCAATCATAGGTATGGGATAAAGGAGTAAGTAGTGATTAATAAAATATTAGGTGAAAGGGACGATTTTTGTTACTTTGTGTCACTAGTGAATTGGCAAAATCATGTTCCATTCAACTTTATTTTACGTATTTTATATGATAACTTGACAACTACCATTAAAGTTGTGATGATGGCCCAAGTATTATTATATTGTTTAGGAAAAAAAATAAGGGATAAAGATAAGATGACAACTAATTTTGGTGTAAGTGACGAATTCCATTCTTAATCAAATAAGAAAAAAAAAGACATGTCCACCTATTCTACTTGGCATTTTATGATTAATATTTTTGGTAAATACCTTAAGCACTTAACTTCAAGGGTAGGATACGTATGCCACTTGTCATATTATCACATCTTTAAAGACTTTAATACATATCACTTAGTTAACAAAACCCTAAAAACTAGAGAGAGAACGTGGAGTTGAAGGTGTTGTAAGTGAAAATAAGAGAACTTCAACGTTGGAAGCTTTGCGATTTGGGAGGTAATTTTCGTACTGACGTATGTGGAAACAAATCTCTCATATTTGATCTACTAAACTTGTTTTCTTTTAGTTATTTTAAGTGATTAAGTGACTACTATAGAAGTTGTTTGAAAATCTTTATGTTTTAGGGTTTTCGAAATGGAACTCTTATTCATGAGCTAACGATTTTCAAAATATATATGATGTTCTTAAGGTTTTGATGTTTTAGGGTTTACTAATTTCCGAGTTTAGGAATTATTTTGATTAGGAATTTCAAACGTTTTTTTATACGATGTTAATGTGCTTAAATGACAAGTGATTATGTGTTATTTTCGTAAGGTGTTTAGAAGTGTTTATGAGATTTTTTTTAGATGTTTTAATATTTGTTAAGCTTGGAAATTTTCAGCAAACGTCTTTAGCATTAATGAGCTCTTGGGGTTTTGAAATTAAAATATGTATTACTTTGGTTGTTGAATATAGGGGTTTCGTGACTTCATTATCCAAGAATTATTTTTGGTGTTATTATTAATTAATGTGGTTCATATGTTTCGGCATCTTGTTATTTGGTTTTGCAAGCTTTTGTCATATGATTAATATTAGACATTAAAATATTCGATAATGGCATGCTTAGATTAGTGTGAGGAGTTTTGGCATGTGAATACTATGAGAAAGAGTTCGATATTTATATGGTTAGATTAAGTGTGAATGTGTTGTCCAAACATTTACTTGGAATATGTGCTCGTAGGTTTCATAATTGGATGTGTTTAGTATTTCATCTGTGTTAGTATCTCATGAGTTTTCGATATGAGCAACGTGAATTGATCTTGAAAAGTTTTCGGTATGAATGTGTTTTAGGCACTTGAAAGAATTTAGAAACATGTATGACCTTCGAAATGCAATCATTCCATGTTCGTGGTCTAAAAACTCATGCATGTACTGATATTTATGATATCTTGTATACAGACGTCTAAAACAGTAGGGATCTGTCAAGTGTGAAATTAAGGACGACAGGTAGGTGAAACTCACCTACGGCACGTAAACGTTATGTGATTAATTACATGATATTTATGTGAATCGGTGAATTATGTGATTTGATGAATTACGTGATTTATCTATTTTAAATATTTTGCACGTTATATATATCTGATTGTTTTCACTGCACTTGCATATCATGAGCGCGACAGGTTGATGTGAGGGTTTATGGGTAGAGCAGAGCGGAAACTCGGGTGTGTGCTAACTCTAACGTGACCTGAGCTGGCCGCCCGAGAGTACGAGAGGTTGAGTGACGGGACGTGTTGAGACATTATAGAACATTTCGAGTATAGGGCGACTCTAACGAGACCTGAGTAGCTTACCCGCTCTAACGAGACCCGAGCGGGATATGTGACTCTAACGAGACCTGAGTAGCCACCCACTCTAACGAGACCTGAATAGGATATTCCATTCTAACGTGACCTGAGTGGGAACCTATTCTAACGAGACCTGAGTGGGATATTTGACATGTACTTAGTGTCGAGTAGTGTGGGGTGTTGAGACGTGTTAGTGTTGAGATGAGTAGAGACGAGTTGAGCGTGCATTTGTGAGGTGTTTTGGGAAGGAGGTTGAGCGCACGTTGCATACATGCATGTTTCATCTACTGGGCAAGGAGCTCAGTTTACGTGTTGTAGGTACCGAGCCCGATGCTGATGCGCGTCGTGGCTGAGGCGGGCTGATGGCGGTGACTCCACGGACTTTTGAGGGCAGGGCGGTACATGGATGCGACCTGTGGAGTGATGTTAGGATTTTTAATATTTTGATATTTTAGTGATATGGCTTGTATAAATATACGGCTTTGTAGACGATTTTTAATTTAATATATTTTATTTAGAAAAAAAATTTAGACGGGTCTTCCGCGACTTATGTTGCGAAAATCCGCCATAGTTATTGTTAGAAAATGAGCGAGCGAAAAAGTTCTTCGACGCCTTCAAGCGTTTAAAATGCAGTTTATTCTAACTCTCAATCGAACTTTAAGAACGCATGTAGACGAAGAAATATAACCCTAGAATGATTAAAAACACCGAAACTATTTTAAATTCAGATTATAGCTTAGATTTTACACATAAAATGATCGTAAACTCTACAAATTGGAAGCGAAAATTACCATTTGGTCCCAAATCAATTTTCGCTCGAGAATCTGCGACCGAAAACTACAAGATTCGCCCAATTTTTTCGATAGTAAGTTTTTCAATGTTTTCAGATTGACCCAAAAGTTTAAGTAAAAAACCACAGAATTGCTCCCCCTGTGTTTAACAATATATATAATTAACTCCCTGTAATTCAGAATGGTACATCTGGCTCCATAGTCAAATTTTGTAAATCTGCAAAACTTTAGCAAAAATGTCGAGAATATTAGAGTTAATTTTGGACGCAATTTTTCTATTTAGGCGCCCCCTGAAATTTAAGAGAAATTGGTTAAATTTGAATTTATAAAACGCATCAACGTTCAAAATATTTAACCAACCAAAATTTAACCTCATGCCAAGCACTCCAAGTCTTGAATAATTCATGAAGTCCTCCTCACTGTTTAACAAAAATATTTGGAGTTCAAAGCATAAATATTGTAAATGCTCCCCTCAAATATTGCACCTTAATTGATTTATTAAGCAAGTACATAAATCAATCTAAGTAACACTTATTAAAAACACGCGATTTATCAAAATTAGCACAGATACATAGTCCCCTATACATGTAACTATAATCTCGCGCGAGCGTATGAGCAGAAACAAATATTCGCAATTTTAACAATTCAGCTCAAATGCAAAATAAAATTGCATATCAGAATGTGCGAAATACAACAAGATATCGCTTTTAATCAATTCCGCATAGATGCAAATTAAAATTGCATATTAAAATGTGCAAAGAAATATATATATATATATATTTATTAATAGTATGAGGTCAGATTATTTTGCTTCGATCATTGTCACGCCTAAAAATTAACAAGACACTTGAAAGATTTTATGCCGTCAAGTCACGTCAGCAAACTAAAGTCCTAAGTTCAAAGTATGATCCATTTCGACAATTCTCATTAGGTTCGCTCTAGCGCTCATTTATTTTTGACTAGGGATTTTTATATTTATATCACTCAAGTCAACACAAGTCATATTAAGTCATTTTACCTGTGATCGAGGCGCTTCTAATCATTTCACCTATACGAGAGAGCATCGTTGGAATAAAATGGGACTTTGAATGCTTCAGTTTGGTTATGACTAAGAAGGGAAGGGAACTTTTTGGAAAAGTGAGAGTTATGTCGTCTTCCATTCCTTCGTCGTTCTCCTTTCTTTTTTTCTCTTTGTCATTTTCATCCTATCTTTTGTAAATTTTCTGCACTTGCTCAAGCTGAAGCTCCGCTTCTCTACGAGGCTGAGAGATTATCGAAGGCGAAGTTCTTCTTGTTGGTTCTCGGGCCGATACCGTGCTCCTTTTCTCTTAATCCCTAGAGAGGTTTCAGAGATTATCGATTTGAAGAAGTTCACAGTTATGGAATTCGAACCCAAGGCCGTGCTCCTCTTCTCGTTGTCTTGATATAAGACCGGATTATCGTTGCAGAAGTTCACTTCGTGGTTCTCCTCTTTCCAGCCGTTCTGACGAGTGTACGAGATTATCGATGGAGAAGTTCACAGCAAGATCCATGCCCCCTTCTTAAAGATTTTGAGATTGAGGTAATCGAGAGGCATGTTCTTTTGGTCTATTTTTGTGCGTTGAGCATTCCTCGTGTGCGTTTTCAACCTTCATTTGTCATCTTTTTTTTGTCTCGTTTTTCTCCCCCTCCTTTTCTCGATTGAAAATCTCGCCGATAGTTTAGATAGTTGGTTGAAGGCTCAAAGGGTTTTCAAATGAAGAAAAGGAATTTGGAGAAGGCTAAAAAATGGATGACTGAAGGCTATGTTAAAGGATTGAAAAGTATATATTTTTGGCCAAGTGAGGAATTTCCTAAGTGCCCTAATCATTTTCCTAACATTCTAACGCAGGGCGAGTATGAGTCCAAGAGTCACTAGTTAAGACAAGCAATAATTGTGTGACTCGCTCAAGAATAGATCCGTCGAAAGAAATAAAAGGCTAGAAATCTCACTCATATAAAGTGGCTTTGTATCTAGTAGAGTCTACGAAAGAACTTTAGACACAAGAATGCGACTTTGACAAAATTAAGCAATTAATCAGTCGCATGTCAGGGAGATTCAACGGACTTAGATCGAGCATCCTAAAGATATCGCCATTCCCCTAATATTATACTTATATGTATAATATTTTTGAATTTTAGTTTTTATTATATTATTGTATTTTTATTAATATAAAATATTTCACGCAAGATATAGCATTAAAGTATAGAAAACACATAACATTGAACATGTAAAAGCACATAGGAGGACGTAAAGCACAGGTTACGGAAGATTCAACATGCCTAATTTTCCGACAAGGAATTGGAACCTTTTTCATCCAAAGCCTTGGTGAAAATGTCAGCTAGTTGATATTCCGTGTTCACAAAACACATGTCAATCGTTCCTTTTCTATGTGATCTTTTATAAAATGATATCTCATATCTATGTGTTTTGTGCGTGAGTGGTGAACGGAATTACACGTAATCGCATTGGCACTTTGGCTATCGCTATAAATGGGTATGTTATTTAAATTGTACCCATAGTCGCGAAGTTGAGTCCGCATCCAAAGCATTTGCGAGCAACAGCTGGCAGCCACGACGTATTCCGCCTCAGTCGTCGATGTTGAGACGCATTTCTGCTTCTTGGATGACCAGCAGACTAGCTTTTCGCCTATAAATTGAGTGCCACCAGATGTGCTTTTCCTATTCATTCGGCAACCTGCGTAATCAGCATCGGTGTAACCAACTAATTTGAGATTTGTGCCCTTAGGATACCATAAACCTAAGGTTGAGGTGCCCTTGAGGTAGCGCAGAATCCGCTTGACTGCAAGCATGTGAGATTATTTTGGGTCGGCTTGGAAATGGGCACAGAGACAGGTGGCAAACATAATATCTGGCAGGCTTGAGGTGAGATAGAGAAGAAAGCCGATTATGCTGCGATAAAGTGTGATGTCGACCGCTTTTCCAATGGGATCGGCATCCAACCTGCAGCTTGTTGACATGGGAGTGCTGAGTGGTTTGCTCTGATCTTGATGGAACTTCTTCAGAATGTCCTTGATGTATTTAGTCTGACTTATGAAGATGCCATCTTCGAGTTGCCTGACTTGGAGTGCCAAGAAGAATTGCATCTCTCCTATGTGACTCATTTCAAATTTGCTTTTCATCAAATCTCCAAATCTCTTGCATAGCTGTGAATTTGTTGATCCGAAGATGATGTCGTCTACATAAACTTGGACGACCATCACGTCTTTGTCTTGCCATTTTATGAAGAGGGTCGTATCGATCGTTCCTCGGATGAACCCAGACTTAACGAGGAAATCACTCAGGACATCATACCAAGCACGTGGTGCTTGTTTCAGTCCGTAGAGAGCTTTGTCCAATCGATAGACGTGATCTGGATTATCTTGATCAACAAAGCCTTCTGGCTGAGCGAGTAGACTTTCTCCTTTAACACGCCGTTGAGGAATGCGGTCTTAACATCCATTTTATAGACTTTGAAGTCTTTGTGAGCCGCAGCCAAGAAAATGCGGATGGCTTCGATTCGGGCAACAGGAGCATATGTCTCGTCGTAGTCAATGCCTTCCTGTTGATTGTATCCCTTCGCAACCAGCTTTGCTTTGTTCCGAATTACTTCCCCATCTTCATTCTTTTTGTTCTTAAATACCCATTTCATCCCCATGATTGTTTTCCCACGCGGACGGGGTACTGAAGTCCACACTTGAAGACGTTCGAATTGGTTGATTTCATCTTGCATAGCTATTACCCAATCCGGGTCTTTGAGTGCGTCTGCTACGTTGGTTGGCTCATTTTGGCTTAAGAAGCAGCTGAAAAGACTGTGTTGATGACGTGTCCGTATTCCACTTGAAAGATCACCAATAATCTGATCAACTGGATGTGCTCGAGTCCTTTTTCGCTCATGTGGCAGGGCTGAAGGAGATGCATTAGCCATTTGTGGACCGAGATTTCCAGTAATCTCCGGTTGTTCATTAGGTTGAGGTAAGTCTGATTCTTCACTTGAATTGAGCGATTCTGATGAGACTTCCTCATTGACTATCGTAGGTTCTTCAGTGATCGGTGGAAATTCTGAGTCGGGTGAGGTGGGGACATTTGAAGAGCTTGGTACATCGGCCTCGTCGAGTGGGGGATCCACCAAAGGTAGAGGAGGAATAGTGCCTGGCCGATATACGGGCTCAAAGTGAGAGTCCAAGTCCTCCAATACAAGTCTCAGAGCTTCTTCTGACGTTGAATCCTGAGTTGTTGCCATTTTCTGTTTTTGTGCCAACACACCAGTGAATACGGGTTCTGAACTGTTGTGGTCAGAAGCCAAATGGTTAGGTACGGGTCCTGGACTGATGCGACTAGAAGCCATCGAGTTTGGCACGGGTCCTGAACTGAGGTGTGCAGGAGCCATCTCTGCCACTTCATGGAAAGTGACATTGTAGCTTTCTTTGATTGAACGGTTGGACTTGATGTATACTCGGTACGCCTTTGAAGTTGATGAATACCCGACGAATGTGGCTTCGAATGCTTTAGGATCGAACTTAGCACATTGCTCTCTATCGTTCGCTACAAAGCACTTGCACCCGAAGACCAGAAATATTGGGTACTTGCTTGTTTATTATTTCGTACGGAGTCTTATCGAAGCGCTTGTGAACCACCGTCATGTTCTGAGTGAAACAGGCAGTATTTACTACTTCAGCCCAAAGGAAGTGTGGGAGGCCAGAATGAATCAGCATCGTACGTGTGGCTTCCACTAGAGTTGGGTTCTTCCTTTTAACGACACCGTTCTGTTGAGGTGTCTTGGCGGCTGAGAATTGCTGACTTATCCCAAGTTTTTGATAAAATTCTCTGAGGTACTTGTTCTTGAACTCAGTGTCGTTATCCGTTCTGATGACTTGGATGGTTTGTTGCAGCAAATTCTGAGTAGCGTTCACAAAACTGATTATCAAGTCCCCTGTCTCATCCTTAGTTCGGAGGAACTTCGTCCATGTGTAGCGAGAGTAATCGTCAACGATAACTAGCACGTACTTGCGCCCATTAATGCTATGTGTCTGCATAGGTCACAGAGGTCCATATGTAGCAATTCCAAAGGACGTGAAGTAGAGGCAACTAGCTTGACGTGATGAGACGCTCGCTTCATTTTTCCTAGTTGACATGCCGAACACTGATTCTCTTTTTGTAGAATTATGGTTGGTAGACCGTGAACCAACTTTTTCGTTGAAAATAGTTGAAGAGCTTTGATGTTTAGGTGAGACACACGTTGATGCCATAAGCTGTTCCTCTGAATTGTAATCTGGGAGATGAGGCAAACAGCTGTCGCGGTCCGCACGGACGTCAGATTAATCATGTAAAGATTTGATTTTTGAAGTCCTTGGAGGAGTTTTTTGTTCTGACTGTCCAATATTCTGCACCGGTCAGCATGAAAGACCATCCTTTGTCACAGAACTGGCCTATGCTGAACAAGTTATGGCGGAGACCTTCGACGTAGAAGACATCCTTGATAGTCAGATTTTCCAGGATTATGTCTCCGAGGCCAAGAATCGGAGCCGAATCGTTGTTCCCAAATCTGATTTTACCATTCTATCGGTTTTTGTAGTTGCTCAACATCTCTTGTATTCCCGTCATGTGTGTGGAGCAACTAGAGTCGAGGTACCACACATGATGGATCTGCAAAAACAAATTAGAGAGCTTTAGGTACCCACTTGTAAATGGGTCCTCTCAAATTAGCAGATTTAGAGGTGGGTTCGGATATGGTTCCTAAGTTATAGGGAGTTTTAACTACCCAAGCCATCTTCAAAGAAGTTGATTTGGGTTTGCCCTTTGTAGAAGACTTGGCCTTTACGGCTTTTGTCCTTTTAGGCGGGGATTTAGGGACCCATTTAGGTTGAACCTTGCAGGGAAGATTAATTTTCACCGCGGACAAATGCTTTAGTTGGCTTGAGTGTGGAAAAGATCTTTTCATTGAATAGTCTCTTAACGGGATACCTTAGGTGAGAACAAGCATGAATAGCGATATAAGCTTTCTTAATGGCTGGATCTTGTTTCCTACGCGTCTTCCTAGAGGCATTTGTCTTAGAATGATTAATTTTCATTGCTGAAGTAGAGCCTATTTCGAAATTAGTGCTTCTAAAAGTGGTTGGCTGAAGAGAACATGTAGAAGCAATTATTTGAAGAGAAGAAATGGCTCTTTTATTTTTACGAGTGTCTTTTATTTATTTTTAGAAGCATCAAGACTACGGCCTTCTCTATTTTTAAACTAGACACTCCCACCTTCGAATCTGATGCTGGCCCTACGCTCCCTGTAGACATAAGCGAAACATGATTAGAGTTACAATTTTTTAGAGTATTAATTCTACGTTTTTGATCTTTTGAAGGCGATTTTTCTTTCTTCACGCTTTTAGATTGATTTTGTCTTTTGAAGGGTATGCGTGAGATATGGCTTTAGTGATAGAGGAAGCTTTGAGATTTTCCATCTCCTTTAGGAATCTTTTATTTTCAGCTTCAAAATCCCCTCTCTCTCTCTCTCTCTCTCTCTCTCTCTCTCTCTCTCTCTCTCTCTCTCTCTCTCCCTCTCTCTCTCTCTTTCCAAAGAGGATCTTAATCTCTCTATTTTCTTAACTATAGGGGTATGTAGAGAGAATTTTCAGAATGATGATAGTTTACTTCCTCTAATTTAGAACGATCTTCGGGAAGATAAATTGATTCAAAGCTCCAGCCCTTGGGGAGTTCCCTAGTTTTGTCACTTTGATTCAATCCGTTGTAAGAAAAGGGAAATTCAGCCCTAGTCTTGGCTTTTGTCTTGGCTTCTTCTTCCGCATCTATTTCGTTTGCATTAGTAAAAGCCATGAGATTTGTTAGTCCTAAACCCATGTACTTAATATCGTAAAGTTGTTTGCAATCAACTTTCGTCAAGCAGCGTGGATTCTCAAAGCCTAAGCCAAACTTATAATCATAAAATTCTATGTCCTTGGGCTGGTACAAAAATATAGTAATGATCAGTGTTTTCCCTTTTTTACAAGAAGATCTTCTAATTTCTTAACTTTAGCGTATAGTTTCTTACGCTCTTCTCCTAATAGAGCAAAATTATTTTCCACCGTTAATTTGGCGGCTTGACAGGTATCTAACTTACTCTCATGGATCGATCTTTCATAGGTTCACGAACCTTAGTATTAGATTTATCTAATTCGGCTTCTAGGTTTGTGATCATAGTGGTCGCTTATATTAAACTACAATTGAGGTTAGCTTTCTCATTGAGATTTCTAACCAAACAATTATAGTTATTTTCTAGCATGTCTTCTAATTCCTTAACTTTTAAATCATGCTGCTCTATCCCAGGCTTTGTAGTCTCCCTAGAATGTAAGCTCTTAATAAGTTCTTCTATTTTTGAACTAGAGCTCCTAAGATCTGATTCGAGGCTAGTGATTTTCTCCTGAGATTTAGCTAGTTTCTTCTCTACTTCCTTTACGCTTTTCTGCTCACGTTCCATGTTAGTGTATGCTAGTTGATAAGATTCAAACATGGTCAATAATGTGGAAGGAGAAACTACCTCCTGAGACGGTTCTGATGCTTGGTCGTTGTCCGTTTGTTTTGTGATTTCGGCGGCTGAGTCTCTGTCAAGGCGGGCCATGAGGGCTAGACTATCCTCTCAGATCTTGACGTGTCTTCGAGCCAGTGGTCTTGTTCTGCCATTAGAGCTACTCCAGCTTCCTTCTGCTTTGGCAGTTAAAGCTTCTTGGAGTAGTAGTTTGCATCTCTCTTCTTTGGGAGAGTGCATTCTCTGGCATGGTGGCCTGGTTTGCCATAGTTAAAGCACTTGGTCGGCTATTTGGTGTTCTTGACCTCGAAAGTGTCAGGTGCGCGTTCCTTGTTTTTTGAGCTTGAGGTCCGAAGTCGGTTGGCTGATGATGAGGACTTCTTCTTGAAGTATTGCTTGCTCATCATTTTTCCAATTAGTGCCAACTATATTCCTAGTGCTTTGATATTTGGCTCAATATCAGAGTCTGATCCGTCTTCCGACTCTGAAGGGGTCCGAGGCCTAATGATCTTCTCTTTTCGTGATTTTGAGCTTCTATTCTCTGAGACTAGGGCAACCGTGTCATCAATAAGTTTGCCCTTCTGCTTCTTCTGAATCTCGCCTATATCTTTCTCGTGCTGTACGAGATTGTCGAATATGGCGTGGATATCCAACTCCTCAAGGTCTTTATTTTGTCAGATTTGAGTGGATATCTTCTTCCATTCTGAGGGCTGAGAGGAAAGAAATCGTATGTTGGTTTGTCTTAGTGATTTCTATTTTCATCATCTCATTCAAGAGTGTGAGATATCTTTGATAGGGATCATGTAGGCACTCCTCGGGTTTAGCTCTGAAAGAGTCGTAAGCTGTGAGAATATTTGCCTTCTTGGCCTTGATACCACTTCTGTTCTTTGCATCATCTTGTGCAGCTCATCCCACATTCCCTTAGCTGTTGGAATGCTATCGATCTGTCGATAGATGTCGTTTGGGATCCCTTGAGTGTTCTTGGCTATCAGGTTAGCGTTTGCTCTCAGTCTTTCCTCCTCAGTGTATTCCCTAGGCTCTTTGAGTCGCCAGAGGCGGGAATTGGAGGATTAGCGGTGTTATCGCCGGGTACATTTACCCAGAACTGAGCTGGACCTTGCTCAAGTAATGAGAGAAGGTTGTCAGACTGTTCCTTCAGCTCAATGAAGTTCAGAAAGTGGCTTCGTGATACTGTGTATTCGCCTCTCTTAAGTATCGGTGGACGGTTGTCGTTACCAAGCGAGTAAGCATCCATATTGTTTTCTTGAGTTGATGTAGGATCTTCATTTGTTGTTTTGAGAGTTTGGATTGATGTTATGTGCTTCACAAGTAGCAAATTAGTTAGTAGCGTTTGATTCTAAAGTGGTCGAGAATTATTTTGGATTCAATCTTTAGAGTTTGATCGAAAATAATTTTGTCGAGATAAAATGTATTCGTTACTGTTCTCGTGCGAGAAAAGTTTGTCAGCGAAAAATTTTACGAGCGAAGAAAATTGCTCAAAATCTTCCGATCGAAAAAAATTTGAATCGTGAAACGAGCGCAAGAAACATTACGTCAAGTAAGTTTCTCGCTTGGTCAAAATAAATCAGTTGACTGGAAAAGTTTTTCGACCGTAAACGACTTTCGCTAGGTCAAGCTTTAATAGTCTGACCGAAAATGTTTTTCGACGGTAAGTTTTGCGAGCGCAAAGGTCAATATTGGTCTTCGTCGAAAACATTTTCGTTAAGTAATGCTCGAGAAACTTTTCTACTAAAGTCGTTCTTGGTAAAGACGACTTTAGGCCTGACTTAGTATTCTGATCGAGAAAAATTATCGCGCAGAGTTTTTCGACCGAGAAATTAACCTGATCGAAAAACTTAACGAGAAAATTGAAATTATCGCGAAAAATCACAGAATACAATTAATACTGATTCAAAACTTGAAATTATTGCAAAAAATCATAGAATACAATTTTCACATTTTTTTTATATCTCCCTTTTTTTATATCTCTCTTTTTTTTTTATCTCCCTCCTCTTTTTTTATAGATATATATATGTATATGTATATTATTAATATAGTAGTATTATATTTATATATCTGAAAGAATGCTTCGAAAATAAATTTTCACCCCTTAGAAATGTGCGTAATTAGCTTGACGAATATTACGAATCTCTTTCCCTTCACTGTAAGTTTTTCTCCCCCTCAAAGAATTAAAATTTGTGCTTCCTTAAAAATATAAAGGTTGCTCCTCTTTAAAATAAGGAGGAGCTCCCCCTCAAATAAAGCTAATGTAAAAGTATTAAGCGAAGAATGGTATTAATCGTTTCCGTTCGTAATATGCATTTGAAAATTTAAAACATTTAAAGCGATGAAATGCATATAAAAAATGTACCATTTGAAAAGTTTTGAAAGAAAATAGGTATATTTTTTTTCGATGAAGCTCATATGCGTATGTAAAGTTGAAATTTAAAAGATAGTACGCATAATTAAAATATACCTCGTTGAAGCTTAGTTGTAGTAGCCCACGCCTCATCCCTTTATCATGTATGTGGAGCCACTACGTCGAATTCCATACATGAGGGAAATCTAGAAAATTAGCAGGACTTTGGTACCCATTGTAATGTGGGTCCTCCCTTATTAGTAGATAACGATTTAATAATAAAAGGTGTCAAATTTAAATTTTGTCCTAAATCATTCATTAATGACCCTTTAGGTACCCAAACTTGTTTGGGATTACCTAAAGTGGAGAAATAGGACCCATGTGGGAGAAGGTTTAAATATTATCTCCGAGGCCAAGCGCATAAGATGTTTCTTTGAATGAACCTTGCCGGATATTGCATGTAGGAATACAAGCATATAGAATTGTAAGCATCGATAGCACATAAGTCGTATTGCCTATGGTTAGAATTCACATTTTTCACATTAGATTGAGAATAGGAATTTTGAAAATTATATTCAAGTCTAGGCTTGTTAAATGAAAATTAGTAGAATCATTTGAAGCATACGATGAAGTTTGTGCACTAGAACTTGAAATATTTTCGTTAAAATTTTCTTTTCGGGAACGGGAGAGGAAGACGTTTGGTCTTTATTATTCAATTTTGGAGCTTTTCGTTCCCCCATTTTCGTGGGACTTGTTCCTTAACTATAGAAAGTGGGGGACTTTTACTTTGAATTTCAACTTTGGTCAAAATTGACATAGGATTTGTAGAAGTCGTTTCGATGGTAGGAACTAAATCATCCATTTGCGTCCTTTGATCATGTTTTGAAGACGAGCAAGCTTTGAGATTAGATATCTCCGTTAGAAGTTGTTAGGTCCTCAATTATCAACTCCTAGATCCTAGACTTGAAATCTTAAGGAAATCGATTAGAATTATAGAAAGTAAGATTTCGATCGAAAACCTTCTTCGAGAGCTTCGAGAGAGAATTCGTGTAGTGAGAGAATGATTTCTGACTTTCTCTCTCTAGAATTAGATTTGCATGCCTTGCGGATCAATTGACTAAAATTCTCTCCTTAAGCATAATGTTTGTACATCTATTTATACCAAACATACTTGGTATAAATAACAAACTAAGTCCTAATCTAAGAAAAAATATAATAAAGGCCCCTAATTACAAGGATAGCTAATTAAATCAAAGTACAACTAAAATCGTATTCTACAGAAGTGCATTCTTTTCTGCTTCAAAATTCTTTCTTTCCGTTTCCAAGGTAGAATTTAAATCCGCTATTTTCTTAATAGGAAGTATATCGATGGAAGAAGAATTTTCAGAATGACGAGATTTTGCTTCCTCGGTCTTAGAAGTCGCAAGAAGATTTTAGAAGTATAGCTTCGTACGTTCTTCACCTAAGAAAGCATAGTTATTTTGAGCCGTATTCTTTTCGGCTTGACAAGTACTTAAGCACTTTGTTAGTTCACTAATCCTAGAATTAGATCCTTTTAATTTTGCTTCTAGATTAGCAACTTTCTCATTTTCATTCGAAAATCTACAATTAAGGCTACCTCTCTCTTCGAGACTCTTAACCAAACAATTGTAGTTGTTGCCTAGTCTGTCCTCTAATTCTTTCACTATTGAACTATGCTTCTCTAAGGGAGTATTCTTAGTCTCGCTAATATTGAGGCTCTTGGATAATTCTTCTATTTTCGCACTAGAGCTCCTAAGCTTAGATTCGAGATTAGCTATTTTCTCCTTAGACTTAGTTAATTTGTCCTCTAACTCTCTTGAACTTTTCCGCTCATTTTTCATGTTAGCATACCCAGTTTGTAAGGATTCTAACATGTTGAACAATTTAGAGTTAGGAATCACCGCCTCCTTAGAGGATGTGTTAGTTTCATCTTCGTGGTGTGCCATCAAAGCCAAGTGCGTCGTTTGTTCGGAGTTTGTAGTCTCTTGCTTCTTTGAGCGTGATTTGGTCTTTGTGGTCTGCTTGTTTAACTCCTTCTTGATTAATCGTAGTTAACGCCCAAGCTTCTTCAGTGCTTCATCAGTGTCGGAGCTAGAGTCGTCGGATCGAGTAATCGAGGAGGTGTCCATTTTGGTTTTTATTTAATTTTAATTAATTTTTTTTATTATTTAATTTTGATTGGATATTTTGATCGTTAACGTGTTTTATGGATTTGAATTTTTTTTAATATTGATTAAGAATTTTTGGCTTTAAAAAAAAATTTCAGATTCGAAAGATTTGGTATTATAGACTTTGATTTAAGAATTTAATAGTATATACCAAAAGCTTTTTCTATAATGTTCCAGGAGATAAAGAGATTTTCATGTGATATAACTTTCGGTTGGGTTACTGTTTTCAATTAAGTTCTAAGATTGGTTACTGTTTTCGATTGCTATTTGAGTACTGTATTCAGGGTTAGCGCGCTCACAAATTTTTATTTTTTTAATTTTTCGATCGTGCTTTTTTATTATTGATGAGATAAGTAATGAAAAGGAAGGGAAAGTTTTCAATCCTAAAAATTGGAAGGAAGTTTTGCGGTAAGAGCAACCAAAATATGATTTTTATAGTGATGGAATGATGAATAGTGATTAGGTGCTGATAAAAAGGACAAGTGTGGTAGTGATGCACGTGTACATGATTAGTGGAGGGAGTGAGCAAAAATGATTTCGATGGGCTGTCCCCTTTTTTTCATGGGAAGATTTCTGTTCAGGCCCCCCTAAAGTTTTCATTTACCTGTGAGACCCTATCAGAAAATGAATAAGTTTAAGAGACCCACTTTTTGTAAAAATCTGAGTAAAGGACCCAAAAATAGAATTTGACGAAAATACCCTTTGCTCTTTTTTTTCCAGCGAAAGTCACGACGTGCTTTTGGTCTTATATGAAGCGTCACTTTTACTTCATTTTATGTTATATAGTTACAGCATAGTGTTACTATACAAAACAGATACGTTATTTTTCAACAACATTGTGTTATTTTGCTACTGCAAAACGTTATCAACAGAATTTTTTTCAAACTAATTTTTCTTACACTGAATCGAGCACAAAAAAATCCGATTGACCAACGATTCGAAATTTAATGTTGGATTCATTATGATATTGACGATGCACGAGGTAGAATTTGCTTGTCTAATTAGGGTGCAAATTCGAAAATATAATGGTAAATCGAATCTAGATGTCGACATAAATTGCAAGTAATCGGTATAAAATCGAGGTACCCATGAGAAATCGAGGTCTATTTTACCTTATTGAGTCAATAACGCCGAGATTTATGTAGTTTTCATCCGTTTTTAGTGTCGTTGCGACTTCGTTATATTTCCCCCGATCCATTGGTTGACTACAGAATGTGTTATTTACGACACACATAGCGTTATTACCTTTCAGCGACGTGTTACTTCTAAGTCAACATTTGTTATTAACCATAAGATATTTGTTATTTTTTGCTATGTTATAAGTATTTCTTTTTTACACGATTTAGGAAAAACATAATATCCATTTCTTGCAACTAATCGATATAAATTCGAGGTAAACATGAGAAATTGAGGTCTAATTGACCTTATTGAGTCAATGACGACGTGATTTATGCAGTTTTCATCGTGCTTTTAGTGTCGCTTGTGATTTTCGTTTTATTCCATTCGATCCATTACTTGTATACAGACTGTGTTATTTACAACGAACAATTTGTTATTACCTTTCAGCGACGTGTTACTTCTAAGTCAAAATTTGTTATTAACCATAAGACATTTGTTATTTTTTGCTATGTTATAAGTATTTCTTTTTTACACGATTTAGGGAAAATATAATATCCGTTTCTTGCAACTAATCGGTATACATTCGAGGTACCCATGAGAAATTGAGGTCTATTTTACCTTATTGAGTCAATAACGACGTGATTTATGCAGTTTTCATCTGTTTTTTAGTGTCGTTTGTGATTTTCGTTCTTTTTATCCCGATCCATTATTTGTATACAGAATGTGTTATTTACGACAAACAAGACGTTATTAACTTTCAGCGTTTTATTATTTTTGAGTCAACATTTGTTATTACCCTGAAGACATTTGTTATTTTTGTGAAACTTATCAACATTCATATGAAATTGACGATAGTTTTTGGGGTTTAGGACTTACGGGTTCGAGGTTAAGATTAAGGGTTTACGACATGAAATTTTGGGAGAATGATCCACGACTTGTGCAGGTATTTCTACAACCTTAAAAAAATTTTGGGGTTCGGGGTTTAGGGTTTAGGGTTTAGGGTTTTGGGCCTCGAATTTAGGGTTTTGAGCTTAGTATTTTGTATTTGTGGTCTATAAATGTTATTAGTACTTAATGTTGACGTTTGAACATGTTTGTGGTGCAATTTGTAATGTTATGTTCCATTGAAAGATGTGATAGTCTATGTTTTGCAATGGAGGACTACATGTTTATATATCTATTGAGATCAACATTCTTCTATTGATATCAAATTTCGCCTAATGTGTATTTTAAAGGAATGTGGTGATTAAACTTCATCAAATTATATATTTACATGAACATCCATATTAAACATCCAAAATAAAAAGTGTATTATTGTACGAATTAATCGAATTATTGACGTGGTACTAAATAACATTTATGAGGTATCAATATTGATGAGTGTGTTATTAATTGAGTTCGAGTTGTTTTTTTTAACCTAACGTGTGTTATTATTTCCAATTAATGTGGTACAATTTTGAGAAAGTCCTGTAAATATGCTCTGACAATTCTGTTAAATTCTCTGACGGTAGAACCTTCTAGAATATTCACAATGAATTGTTTTTTTACATGTATATGTGTTATATATGTTGTGTAAACTGTTACTCACTTAAAAAACGTTTTAGTCTTAGAGAAAGCTAAAATTTCTCAATTTCATGGTTACCGACTTATTTTTTCTTTTAATATTAAGACTCGTTTGATTCGATTTTATCTTATTCAGTCGATTTTACCTTGTTCGGCCGTTAAAGTTGATATTGAATCGATTTCTGGACGAAATTTTTGATTTGGGGGTGGAAGCACGAATTCATTCGATACATAAAAAATTCGTCTTTATTAGTAAGACCCAATTGAGGACGGAAAAACTTTATTTAGTCACAAACAATGAGATTTATGCAGTTTTCCATCTGTTTTTAGTGTCGTTTGTGATTTTCGTTTTATTCCTTTCGATCCATTACTTGTATACAGACTGTGTTATTTACGACAAACAATGCGTTATTATCTTCCACTGACGTGTTACTTCTAAGTCAAAATTTGATATTAACCATAAGACATTTGTTATTTTTTGCTATGTTATAAGTATTTCTTTTTTACACGATTTAGGGAAAATATAATATACGTTTCTTGCAACTAATCGGTATAAATTCGAGGTACCCATGAGAAATTGAGGTCTATTTTACCTTATTGAGTCAATGACGACGGGATTAATGCACTTTTCATCTTGTTTTTTAGTGTCGTTTGTGATTTTAGTTTTATTCCTTTCGATCCATTACTTGTATACAGACTGTGTTATTTACGACAAACAATGTGTTGTTACCTTTCAGCGACGTGTTACTTCTAAGTCAAAATTTGTTATTACCCGTAAGACATTTGTTATTTTTTGCTATGTTATAAGTATTTATTATTTACACGATTTAGGGAAAATATAATATTCGTTTCTTGCAACTAATCGGTATAAATTCGAGGTACCCATGAGAAATTGAGGTCTATTTTATCTTATTAAGTCAATAACGACGTGATTTATGCAGTTTTCATCTGTTTATTAGTGTCGTTTGTGATTTTCGTTCTTTTTCTCCCGATCCATTGGTTGTATACAGAATGTGTTATTTACGACAGACAATGCGTTATTACCTTTCAGCGACGTGTTACTTCTAAGTCAATATCAGTTATTAACCATAAGATATTTGTTATCTTTTTTTATGTTATAAGTATTTCTTTTTTACACGATTTAGGGAAAATATAATATCCATTTCTTGCAACTAATCTGTATAAATTCGAGGTACCCATGAGAAATTGAGGTCTATTTTACCTTATTGAGTCAATAACGATGTGTGATTTATGCAGTTTTCATCTATTTTTAGTGTCGTTTTGTGATTTCGTTCTTTTTCTCCCGATCTATGGGTTGTATACAGACTGTGTATTAACAATTTATGGATCGTTATTTCTAATGTAAGATGTGGTATTTTTGTGTGACGATTTGTTATTTACTAGAAGAGATGTGTCATACGTCACCAAGTGAATTTGGAAAAACAAAAAAATTAAGTTAAGCTCCGGCAGCCTGTCGCCTCGCCTGTGGCCTCCTTCGAGCTCTACTACGACGACGGGTCAGGGTCGGACCTCGTCTGCTCACGAATGTCGAGATTATAGGTGGAAATCGAGCTTGAAGATTAGCTCGCTCGTTGGAGAAGATGATGGCAAAAGTTTGTAATTTTTGCATCTGTTAGGGGTAAATATGTCATATCGCGTAGTTTGGGTATTTTTCTCTAAGAATTTTGAAAAGTAGGTCCTTTATACTAAATGGAATTTGATTGGGGCCTGAACACTAGCTGAGAATATTATTAGGGCCTGACTCGTAATTAACCCTTTTCATTGTTTACTTAGAGTGAAATGATTTTTGATGACTTAGTTTGACTTTCAAAGCTTTAGAATGGAATTTTGACCAAGTGCTAGCTATTGAGCAATTTTAGAGAGAAATGTTTTTCGATCGTTAGCCTGGATTATTTTTTTTGGATCATGTCTTATCATTAGCACTTTTTCGATCATATCTTATCATTAGCAGTACTTTTTCGTCCGTTTATTATTCTAAAGCAGATAGGACAGCTACAATTTGAGATGGACAGCTACGGCCTATGGATAATTATTTGTGCAAATTACATGTCTGGCCCATTTAATAAGTTTGCTTTATAGTTCAGGCCCTGTTTATGTTTCAAATAGATAGAAGTCCCTAAATTGTTTCATTTAGAAATAAGAACCTAATCCATGAAAAAAGACATATTGGCCCATAATAAACAAAAAAAATTACGAACCATGCCATCGTCTTATTCAAACGTGCAAACAAACCATGAAGAAATTGTATAGACTGTACATGAAGTGGTACTGGTGAACAGTGAAGTGGGACGATAGATCCATGAAGTGGTACTGATGAACAGAGAAGTAACAACATTTGTAGACCCATTAAATGGTATGTTGACCAGAGAAGAACTGGTACGGGAGACCCATGAAGTGGTACTGTTGAACAGAGAAGTTATAACATTTTTGTAGACCCATGAAGTGGTAATGTTGAACGGAGAAGTGGTCAACAGTACCATTTCAGGGGTCTACAAATGTTGTACCACTTCTCTGTTCCTCAGTACCACTTCATGGATCTACCGTACCACTTCACTGTTCACCAGTACCAATTCATGGGTCTACAGTACCACTTTACTGTTCACCCGTATCACTTTATGGGTCTACAGTACCACTTCATGGATCTACAGCACCACTTCATGTTATGTTGCGCTGGATACCACTTCATGCGCGCTGGATACCACTTCATAACTCTTCCTTTATGAGGATATTTTCGTCCAACAACCTTAATTCTAACTAAAATTCTGAAATGGATCCTTCAAATTAAATTTTTTCTGACATGGTCGTTGATTCTATTTAAAAATTTAAATATGGCCTGAACCCAAATCGTCCCTAATTATTTAGGACTGCAAAAATGATTTAATCAATTTCTCGATGGAGAACTATTTTCAAACAAGTAGTATCGAAAAACTTTTACAGAAGCTTACGAACACATAGCAGAAAACTCATAATTCAACCCAAAACAATTAATAATGCATATTAAGCATGGGTTATTGATCGAAAATCATAGAATAACAGCTCCAGCACATAATTAAACCAGAAAACAGCAAAATATGTCAAAAATTTCAGAAATCGGATGAGTTTTGCGAAGAACACGACGAACACAATTTATCACAAATCCGACCGAAAACAGCAAATTAGTATACCAAAGTCCGGGTAATCGATCGAAATCATGCATTTGACAAGAACAAACACTCAATTTAACATAATCAAAGCAAAATCAGTTCAATTTTTTAAAATTCAGATTAAGGCGCCAAGAACAATTTCTGATCAAATCTTCAAAATTCGCTAAAATTTTGGTTCGATCGAATGAAAACAAGCTCAGATCAATTAGAAACATATAATCGCACCTCAATAACAGCAAAACAAGACGAATTATGAAAAATCAGATCAAAATTTAGCGGATGAACAGTGCTCACGTGAATAGTAAAACAGATTCGAAAATAAAAAAATTCAGTAAATTTTAATCCAGATCCTAGCACGCTCAGCTCTGATACCAATTGTTAGGTCCAAATTTATCCAACCAATATTGAATTGTAAAGAATCGGATAGTAATTCTGAGAATTTCGAGCACTTACGTTGAGATTTATCTAAGTTGAGGTTTGAGAGAGAAATGATGTTGAAGAACACAAATGCGCTAAAATCTTCTCTCTAAATTTTTCAATTCTAATTTTTTCGATCTGCAAACCATACAAAGCGCCTCATAATTTTCTTAGGAGTTCACTTATATATACCACCTATTGTGGTATATTTACACAAGTAGTCCTATAATATGACTAATTATAATTCAGTCCAAGACTACTAATTTGCATAGCAAGACCCGATAATTATATTAATTGATTACAATAAAATAGTTCCAACAGGGATAATAGCAAGTATAACTGTTTTTGAGAAGAGTACCCAATGAATATAGTTTTAATTGAGATTGGTTCTAGTTTATCTTGTCTTTTTACGTGTACGAAGCATGTATGTCCAAATACTCATAGATGTACTAAGTTGAGTTTTCTTTTTAATAATATCTCGCGTGGACTTTTGTTTCTCAGTTGTACACTTGGAAATCTAAAAATCAAATATGTAGCAGTGAGTATAGAGTCTGGCCAATATTTCTTAGGTACATTATTTTGTAACAGTAGAGCTGGAGTGACTTCTCGAAAATATCTATTTTTTCTTTCAGCCACTTGGTTTTTTCCTGGAGTGTTAATGCATGTGGTTTGTGTATAATTCCTTTTTCTTTAAATAGTTCTAAACAAATTTAGTTGAGGTAGTCTGTGCCATTATCTGATCTGAATATTTTAATTTTTTCGTTATATTGATTGTTAATTAGGTTTGAAAAATCTTGAAATTTTGCAAAAACTTCTGATTTGTTCCTTAACAATTAAACCCATATAATGGGGGAAAATCTTCTAAAAAGGTCACGAAGTATCGAAATTTTTCACACGAAACAACTGGGGCGGGCTCCCAAGCTTTAGAATGAAGCAAATAAAAAATATTTTAGCATTGTTTGTAGAAAGCGTAAAGGAAGTCTTGTTTGCTTTGAAAGCTTGGAAACATGACAATTTTTTTTTTGGAATAGGTCCCGGTTTTATATATATATCGGTGAATGTATACAGAATGGGTGCGAGTATGACTCGACACATGCAACCAGTAACAGGCTACTGGTGAACAACTCATATGTTAGAACATCAATATCTACCATGCCACTCTCCAAAGCCGCCGAATAGCAGCCTTCTGTAGGGCATGCTTCTCACCTAGAGTCCCAAGTCGAGCACCCAGTATACCGAGTACCGTGGCCACGACATGGGCAGGGGAAGAGCGGATGTTCTCCCTCCATCGCCTGTTCCGCTCCTGCCAAATGTGATAAACAATCGATGCAAGGACATGTCGATAAGCAATATGAAATAAGTGCCGGCTTCTCCACTTCAGAGCAGCCCAATGAATGCTCCTGTCCCAATCAATATATGGTATCCGCCACCGTATCCTGTATCTCAATATCACGCGGCATCGCAACGAAAAGGGGCAAGAAAAGAAAAGATGAGAGATCGTCTCCCGACTCCCAGTATCACAAAGGAGGCAGGCTTCCGTTCCTGCGCGCTGAGCCACCCATGGTAAGCTACGAACAGATAGACGTCCTCGTATAGCAAGCCAGAGGATGAACTCATGACGTGGTATACGTAAACAACCCCCGAAGAGAGAGGCCCAAATGACTCTGTCACGCCGCGGTCGGGTGGCCTCGCGAACCGCCCTCGAAGAGAAACGTCCATCAGGAGTCCCTATCCAGCGAACACGATCAGCTTGCGACGGCTCCACCTGTGGTAAGAGAGGGCCAAACTCAATATACTCGGATGTCGTCGTGGCTGGCCAAGACCAACCATCCGGCGTGATGACCTCACTGAGGCGTGTGTCGTGCGGCAGTCCCATCACCATCGGCCCCCTAGGATATCTCTCCATCAGTGAGGTCATCAGCAGCCAAGGGTCCTTCCATAGCCATATGGATCGCCCGTCTCCTACCTGATAAGATATGAAGGGGCGAAGGACATCCCGAAGCTTGAGCAGCTTCTTCCAACTCCAAGATGTGTTGCTCCCTGGCAAAATCTCCCAAAGCGATCTGTTATGCAGTCTAGTGCAATACAGCCAGTCCACCCAAATCGAGTCAGGAGCATGCGAGGCCACACTCCACAAATGTCGAAGGAGCAGTGCTCGATTATCGGTCACTATGGGCCGTATCCCAAGTCCTCCCTCGGCGATCGGTATACACAGATCAGCCCATGCAACTCGCGCCGGCGAGCCAGCCCACAAGAATTTCCTCAAGCGTGCCTCAATAGCTCGAATAACCCCCTTTGGGAGAAGGAATATACCCGCCCAATAGATATGAAGTGCAGAGAGAACGGACTTGATAAGTTGCACTCTCCCAGCATAAGAGAGCGACTTGTTCAGCCAGGAACCCAACCTCCTATCAACCTTCTGCACTAAAGGCGCACAATCAGAAATAGATAGTCTACCTGGAATCAATGGAACTCCCAGGTAGCGCACAGGCAGATGACCCTGAGGAATACCAAGAATCGTCTGAAAACGCGGCGCTAAGCTCTCAGCGCGCTTACTCACAAACATCTCGCTCTTGGCAGGGCTCGGCGCCAACCCCGAAGCACCCGCAAAGTCATCCAGCGCAGCCTTAAGAACCCCAATCGAAACCTCATCAGCATGACAAAAGAGTAATAGGTCATCTGCAAACGCAAGCATGGCCAGCTTCGACGTCTCACAACGCCAGTGATAAAGAAAGCGCGGTTCAAGGCAGATGCGATGTGTAACCATCCCCCGTAAGACCTCCATCACCAACGTGAAAAGGTACGGGGACAAAGGGTCTCCTTGTCGAAGACCTCTCTTCCCCTGAAAATACCCCGCCTGCGCCCCATGTAGGTTAATAGAAAAGGTCGTCGAAGTGACACAACAGCGAATCCAAGCCACAAATGTCGGGTGGAACCCCATTGCTTCCATAGCAGCCAACAAGAAGCTCCACTCAACCTTATCGTAGGCCTTAGCCAAATCCACCTTTAGTGCAACACGAGGGGGGCGACCCATGCTGTTATACCCCAAACAGATCTCCTGGGCTAAAAGAATGTTATCACTGATCTTCCGTCCCGGAATAAAAGCCGTCTGAGTCGGATGGACGAGCTCCCCAAGAACAAGCTTCAGCCTGTTAGCAATAACCTTAGAGATTACCTTAAACAGGACGTTGCAGCACGAGATAGGTCTATAGTCAGCCGCTGTCCTCGGTGCGTCCCCCTTCGGAATGAGCGTGATGGACGTGCTATTAAGACCCTTAAGCAACCGGCCTGTTAGAAAGAAATCCTGAACCGCGAGAATGAGATCCGCCCCAATAATGCTCCATGCCGCTTTAAAGAAAGCGGCCGTAAATCCATCCTTATTTGAAGATCTACGAGATAGTTTAGATAATGTCCTGTCAGAAGGATGTACGAATCTTTGATGAAGAATATTCATTGAATATAGAGAACTTTGTGCCCTAAAGAGATTTATTGGAAATTTCGACTAGCTATAACCCATTTTCTAGCCTCCCTTCACCAATTATCATCGATGTGTACCAATCTTGAAAAGATACATTGTTTTGTGAAAAATAACGTTGCAATTTAAATGTCTAGTTATTTTCGCTATAGATAACACATTTGATTTAAGATTTGGGAGATATTATAGATTTGAGATTTTTCTTGAAAATACTATGGAAGTTCCAATTTTTTTTTATTTGAAATTTATCTCCGTTTGATATGTTGACTATTGGAAAATTTTTGGATTGAACTAATTAAATATATTGTTTGGATTAGAAGTCATGATGTGTTGCGTCCGAATCTACTGTCCAAAAATTTTTAAACTATTATCACATCACTACAACCCGTGCTCGTATAATTTTAGAAATAGGATTCATACATGAGTTGTGTTTACTTGTTAGGCCTAATAGACTTAAACGTTCATTTATGGATGCCTAGTTTGAGAAGGTTCAGCTCCAGCACAATTAGCATTCGGCCCATCAGGTTCCACCTCTGCCCAGGTCCAGGCTCACTGCATATGTTGGCCCACGTCAATGGCCCATAGCTTTTTGTTTGCACTGTGCCATCGTGCCTTGGCTGAATTGTGGGCAGTGAGTTGTGAACGCCATTGTTAGGGCTTATTTTGATAGGGCTATTCGGCGATGCGCTGACGTGAACTGTCGGATAGGATTGAGAGCTCATCGGGCGTTAACTTCGTGGGCTCGTAGGGGTAAATAGAGAACTCCTCTTGCGATGGGGTTTGAGGTTTCTTTTTCTTGGTAAATGGCCGACAACGACGGGAAATCCTCCGCTTCGACGATGTTAAAGTGGTTATTGGAATCGTTGTCGTCCAATTTGCGTTGTGGGAGAAATACGTCTTTATTCTCATCAGCGTCCAGAGCCCTCGCGCCATTGTTAGCACAAGTGCCCAAAAATACAATTGTCATAGAAACTTTAATTCTAACCTTAAGTGGAGACATTTAGAAATTAGAAGAGAGAGCAAGTGCGCATGTTTGTCATGAACAAAGTTGTGGCATGACAGTTTGAATGGTGATAGTTGTGATCTGATATGATATTATGTGCTGAACATCGAAAATATATTGATCTGATACTGAGTGCAAACTATGGAATTGATCTAGTGCTATCTCATACGCTATATATGGAAAGTAATATGGATTGACTTATTCTACAAACTGATAGCAGGGAATCACTGGAAAGTTATGATATGGTAAATATATGCGAAATGATTGAATATGATTGAGAACGAATCTGAGTCTTTATATGGAATATATTCATGCTTAAATGAGCTTTTATATGCAATATGATCATGCATTAATGAGCTAATGACCGTTGTGAACGTTGTTATGAGCATGATCTACATGGCATGTTGACTACTCGAAAATTGCATGGACTATGTGCTTGATTTGGTGATTAATACTTGATCTGATTTTCCATGTAAAGTGAGTGAAAAGGTTTATATATGAGCAACACTTCATTATTTCGAGTGACTAAGAACTTGCGAACATACGCCTACAACAGATTTTTGAGCAGAAACACATTGAGAGATTCCTGACCCCTCATTTGCGATAGCTTTCTGACATCCTGAGCTTTAACTTGCGATTCCATCACTGAACGAGTGATTCATCTTGATATTCCAACCTCCACCATATATTCTGTCTTCGAACATGAGCAATACCAAGGAGGCATGGTCGACGTTTACGCACACGTGAAGGGAATGACGAGTTTCGGGGGCCCTTCGGTAGCGTGCTGTGTCTGTCGGGATCAGGAGATTCCGAGTAACGAAACTCGGCGTGTGGTAACCTAGTGTGGCTAGTGTTCGACTTGTTTCGGTTGTGTATTGAGCTAATCAATCAGTTTTGTATCCAGCTACGGTGCATTATAGTGATAAAACTCTTGGGGAGCAAACCCCAAGGGGAGGAGTAAAACCCAGTTGGGGATATATATAACCTCTATAAAAATCCTGTCTTGCATTTACTTTTCAGTTATTTCTTTATCGCTGTGAGACATACCCGACACACATCCGACGTAACTAGGATATCAGACATACTCATCACAAGCATCAGTAGGCATCTCTAAGTCACTACATACTAGAATTGTGAAGAAAAGAAGCACAAAATTTTATAAGCCTAATTCACCCCCCTCTTAGGCACGTTTTTATCTTCATTTGGGTTACTCAAACGACGGGCCTAACAAGCCTGAGTCAAATATCTAATGGCTTCTTTTGTTTTGATGGTTTTTGCAGAGGGACAATCCCATTCTAGGCCACCACTCTTCGATGGAACCAACTACGCCATATGGAAAAACCAGATGAAGGAATTCCTGCTTGCTACTGACTATGATCTGTGGGAGATATCATCACGACTGGACCTTACACTCCTAAGAAGGCGGATGGAACTCCAAAGAATGGTTCTGACTACGATGCAACAAACAAGCGAGAGATCTCCTTGAATTAAAAACCAAAGCGAAGAACATGATCGCCTGCGCGCTTACAAGAGAAGAATACAATCGTGTGAGTTCATGCGAATCTGCAAAGATATGTGGGACAGCTTCAAGTCACACATGAGGGAACCACTCGAGTTGTACAAGAAAGAATAGCCCTCTTAACTCACCAATACGAGCTGTTCAAAATGGAGGACAACGAGACTATAAGCCACATGTACGCGAGATTCATGAACATCATCAATCAAATGTTCTCTTTGGAAAAGAAAATACCGGACGGTGAGAAGGTGCGAAAAATACTGAGATCTCTTCCAAGAGAATGGAATCCCAAAGTAATTGCAATCTACGAAGCGACGGACTTGGACGAACTTTCCGTCTCAGAACTTATCGGATCTCTGACCACCTACGAGATGACTCAGATCTCCATCAAAGAGAAACCACCAGTTCGAAAGCAACCAAATATTGCCTTCAATACCGAACAAGAGAACGATTCTGAGGGCGAAGAAGAAACTGAGGAAGACATACTGGAGCAGATTGCCATGTTGACCAGGAAATTTGAAAAGTCTCGGCTGAGAAGAAAGTTCAAAGGAAACACCAAGTTCCAACCTAGGAACAAGGGAATATCGTCATCCGAGAACAATGTGCATAAATGCTTCAAGTGCAACAAGCCAGGCCACTTCGCCTCAAACTGCCCAATGGAAAATGGTGACAAAAAGATAAAGAAGCAGAAAGCCATGGTCACCAACTGGGAAGAGGCTGGAAGTGAAGAGGAGGAAGATCTTGCCTACATGGCCAATGATGATGATCAGGTATCTTCTTCATCCACTATTAAGAAAATACTCTTTTTAAATGAATTATATGCTAGGCAAGATGAAACTCATGATAATGCTTCCTGAGTCCCTGAAGTTGATGAAAAGGAAGAGGTGTTTGAAATAATTCAAAACGCTGAAAAGAGGATTAAGTCGCTCAACTCACAAGTAAAGAGTCTGGTTAGGCAACGAGATCACGTAGCTAGAGAGGAGCACCAAACGTATCTAGAAAATGAACGCTTGAGAGCCGAGCTAGAAACCCTTAAGGAAGAAAAAGCATTGTGTAATTGTGAAGAACTTAGGAAGCAAAATAATGATATCTAGAGACATGTCTGTTCTTAAGGAATCCTTAGAAGAAAAAGAACGTACTGTTGATAGACTTCTTGAAGGAAAACAAAACCTTGATATGTTACTTAGTATTCCTAGAAATGTTTGGAAATCAGGGATAGGATATTCTACGACACATGAACATGCTGCACCTCCACAAAATGCTAGGAAACCTAAATGTTTTTCATGCGGCCGTCATGGTCATTATGCTAACCACTGTTTTTTGAAGAGAGCTGATAAATCTAGATATGTCGCCAAAGAAGGTTCATGAAGTCTCTAACACTGGCCAACCTGTGTGTGAGAGATCACAGTTTGTGACGCATGACATATCACGTGTTAATAGGAGTTACTTTGCTTGCTAACCTTTTAGGACCCAATCAAAGTTGGGCACCTCAGAGAAGAATTGGTTCATGCAGGTACAAGAAGAAAATCCAGCAAGAAAAACAAGTGGTACCTCGATAGTGGGTGTTCCCACCATATGACAGTTGATATCAGTAAGTTTGTGTTGGTGTAAGTGTATGACGGAGGAGATGTCTCTTACGCCGACAACACAAAAGCTAAGTGTTGGAGTTGAAACTGTCGGTAACACTTTACATACTACTATAGATGACGTATGGTTAGTTAAGAATCTAGAGCATAACCTAATTAGCATTAGTCAGTTATGTGATAAAAGTCATACGGTAACTTTCGAAAATGATAAGTGTGTTGTTAGAAATGATAATAAAGTTGTGCATTTAGGGATAGAAATATCTACTGCATTACTCTTGATGATATCACTGACCACAAGTGCTTAGCAGTTACACAGGACAACACCTGGTTATGGCACAGACGCTTAGGACATGCTAACCTGGAACTACTGTCTCTTATTACAAGCAATGCACTCGAGGTATTCCTGACATAAAGTTTGTCAAGGACAAAACAGGCAAGGCGTGCCAAATGGGTATGCAGACCAAGACATCGTTCAAAGCAAATGATGTGATATCCACATCCAGACCTTTGAAACTGCTTCATCTCGACCTTTTTGGTCCTGTTCAGATGATGTCTCTGCGAGGTAAAAGATATACCTTTGTCATTGTTGATGATTATTCCAGGTATACATGGGTGATATTCCTTACACATAAGAATGAGGCACTAGTAACTTTGCATCACTACTGCAGGAGACTAGAAAATGAAAAAGAAATGAATCTGTGTAGGATACGTAGTGATAACGGATAATTTAATAGTAAATCATTGCATCATTCTGTGATCAATATGGATATAGTCATAACTTCTCTGCCCATATAACTCCCCAACAGAACGGCGTAGTTGAACGGAAAAACAGAGTGTTACAGGAAATGGCTAGATCTATGTTACATGAGTATGATATTCCTAAACAGTTCTTGGCGGAAGCTGTTAGTACAGCCTGTTATGTGTCAAATCGCGTGTTCCTTAGGCCGATATTAAAAAAAACATCTTATGAAATCTGGCATAGTAAAACTCCAAATATAGGTCACTTTCGTGTATTTGGATGTAAATGTTTTATCTTGAGTGATAGAGATAAGAGAGGAAAATTTGACTCTAAGGTAGATGAGGGGATATTCCTTGGTTACAGTCTTCACTCTAACGCCTATCGTGTTTATAATAAAAGAAAGCTGACTGTTCAGGAATCCATACATGTTACCTTTGATGAGGTACCTAACGCAGATGCTACTGATGAGGAATGTAAAGATTTGCCTTGTGCAGAATGGCAGGATACTAAAGACAGTGATGAAGATATTCCAAAAGACGAAAATGTTGAGACACTGGAACCAGAAGCTGATGAACAGCAACGCAGAAAATGGAAACATGCTTCCAGTCATCCAACAGACCAAGTGATATGGAATATCACATCTGGAACGCGATTCGGGTTCCTAGGCCTAGAGATGATGATTGGCGACAGGTTGGGCCGAGGGGCAAGATTTCCGTTGGTTCTCACCAGGCGGCTACGGTTCATCCGGTGGCTTCTACACAGGAGGCGACTACGAGTTCTCGTGGGACTGACCCTCTGTGCCCCTCGGCTGAGACTAGTGATGAGACTAGTGATGATGAGCTCCGGGCTGAGGCGGAGCGTAATGCATTTTTCTGGGGTAACGCAAGTAACCCCTTCCATGCTTTGTCTGATGTTGATGATGAGTGCGCTTCTGAGGGTCCTAAAGCAGCCCTTCCGGACGGTTTATCATGATCGCGCTCGCCTCGTGGAATGTGAGGGGTCTCAATAAGAGAGACCATGGGAGGGCGGTGATGGATCTTATCTCTAAGTTTGATTTAAAACTTTTCGGGCTTTTGGAAACTCGTGTCTCTTCTATTAACGCTAGTGCTGTCTCCGGAGGCATTAGGGACTCTTGGCAATGGTTTTTTGATTATGGTGATGGGCCGGGAACGAGGATTTGGGTTGGTTGGGACCCCAGTTTTGTTCATGTCACCATTGTGGGCTGCTCTATACAAGCAGTTCATTGTAGGGTTCATTCTCTTGCATCGCAGGAACTCTGCTATATTTCCTTTGTGTATGGGAAGAATCGGCGAGAGGAGAGGGCTGATCTTTGGGATGAGATTATCCGGATTTCGGAGAATAGGGCCAACGATCCGTGGCTGATCCTCGGGGATTTCAATGCCGTTACTGATATTTCCGAGGCGAAGGGTGGTAATCCGTCTGTTGTGGAGGCGACGGAGCTCAGGGATTGCTTGATCAATGCCGACCTGACTACCTTACCTTTGACGGGGAGGTTCTTCACTTGGTTCAACCAGCAGCGTGCGGAGGCTGGTATCTGGCGGCGGCTTGATCGCATGGCTGGCAATCCCTCGTGGTTTGCTACCCACCCCGATTTGGCTTACTACTGCGATTTTTCCGCTACTTCCGATCACTCTCCTCTTATCCTTGCGGCTGCCCGGGGAAGTGGGAGGCGTCCTTGCTTCAAGTTTGATAACTTTCTGGTTTCTGATCCTAGGTTCATTGACGTGGTGAGAAGAGGTTGGCTGGATCATTCGGATGGCTTCCCGATGTTCTCTTTTGTTCGCCGACTTAAGATGCTCAAGCCACACATTCGCGATCTTAGACGCATGAAGGGGGACTTGGCTAGGAATGTTCTTGAGGCCAAACACTTCCTTGAGCTGAGTCAATCTTTTGTTGAGAAATACCCCTCGGAACCCCTTTTCCTTGACTTCGAGTCTACGTGCAGGTGTTTATACTCCAAGGCTGTGGAGATTGAACAGTCTGCCCTCTCTCAGCGGGCCAAACTTGCTTGGCTTAAGGACGGGGACCAATGTACCTCTTTCTTCTTCAAGAAGGTGACTCTGAGACGTGCACGTAATCGTATTCTCTCGTTGGAGGACGATAATGGGCTGGTTATTGAGGGTGATCAGCAGGTGGCGGCTGAACTGATCCGATTCTATAAGGAGCTACTTGGGAAGTCGGGTAGGGACACTCCGGTTCGTGTGGATGATCTCCGTAACTTTGTTACTACTTCCATTCATCCGGACGTGGGGGCTGATATGATTCGTCCGGTTACGGGGGCTGAGATCAAGGCGGTGATTTTCGCGATGGGCAGCGAGAAGGCCCCGGGGCCTGATGGTTACACTGCAGCTTTCTTCAAAGCTGCTTGGGAGGTTGTTGGCGATGATCTTACCTTTGCTGTCCAGGACTTCTTCAGCACTGGCATCTTACTGAAAGGCCTTAACAGCACCCTTATTACTCTTATTCCGAAAGGTGAGGCTGCTAGGAATGCGTCGGACTTCCGCCCTATCTCTTGTTGTAATGTCATTTTCAAGGTTATCTCGAAGATCCTCGCTAACCGGCTGCGTCCCTGCCTTGCTGATCTCGTGCATCCCTCACAGACTGCCTTTGTCCCTGGAAGGCGCATCTCTGACAACATTCTGATGGCCCAGGAAATCTGCCTTGCTTATCAGAATCGGAGCAAGCCGGCGCGCGTGGCTTTCAAGGTCGATTTGGCGAAGGCCTACGACAAGGTTGAGTGGAGCTTCTTGTTGGCGGTCCTGTCGGCCATGAAGTTTCCCCCTCTATTTATCAGATGGGTGGCTGCTTGTGTGACCTCGACTTCTTTCTCCATTAATCTCAATGGAGCTCCTGTGGGTTTCTTCGAGGGGAAGAGAGGCTTGCGACAGGGAGATCCGCTGTCCCCCTACCTCTTTACTCTTGTCATGGAGGTCCTCCATGGTATTATTGACTCGAGCATCCGTGCTGATAGCAGATTTCAGTTCCACTGGCGGTGTGAGTCGATGCGATTGGCAATGCTCACGTTTGCGGACGATCTTATGCTGTTTTGCCATGCTGATACTTGCTCGGTCAAGGTGTTTAAGGATGCTCTGGATACCTTTGCTTCTTTGTCCGGTCTCTGCCCCAACCCCCGGAAGAGCGAGATGTTTGTTTCTAAGAGGGCTGAGAATATCTCGAACTCCCTCCTGACCATCATGGGATTTCAGCTGGGTAAGCTTCCGGTCCGTTATCTGGGCGTTCCTCTTCTTCACTCGAGGCTCCGGCTGGTGGATTGTGCCCCTCTTCTTCACGCGGTGGATAAGCGGGTTGGGTCTTGGTTGAACCGGTCCCTCTCCTACGCGGGAAGGGTCCAACTTATCCGGTCCGTCCTTGGGTCGATTCATTTGTACTGGTCCAGCGTGTTCCTGCTGCCTAAGGGTGTGGTCAGGGCTTTGGAGACGAGATTTAGGCGTTTTCTGTGGGCTGGGTCTTCCCCCAAAGTCGCGTGGGAGGAGGTGTGCCTGCCGGTTAATGAAGGAGGCCTTGGTATTCGATCGATCACGGCTGATAATAAGGCCATGATGCTGCGCCTTCTGTGGCTTATTGGGAATAGAGATCTCTCTTCGATTTGGGTTAAGTGGCTCCTCCATACGAGACTTCGCCAGCGATCCTTCTGGGCTGTCCTTCCGTCGTCTAACGATGCGTGGAGCTGGAAGAAGGTCCTTCAGCTTAGAGATGTCTTTCGACCTCTTGTTGACTTTACGGTGGGTAATGGTGACTCGATTTGGCTTTGGAAAGACCCGTGGCTGCTCCCTTCCCCTCTCGTGGACCACTTCCCTCGGGGTCCGGTGGCGATGGGTCTTCCTATTGACACTAGACTGTCCGCGGTCATTAATGCGGACGGGTGGAACTGGCCTGCCAGGTACTCGGTTGAATACTTGGATATTGAACCTTTGCTCCCTGTGATTTTCCCTTTGGAGAGGGACTCTTTACGATGGAAAGGCGCTGCTGATGGACGATTCTCTACGGCGAGGGCCCGCGATGCCATTAGGTACCGTCGCCCGGATGTGCCTTGGGCTGATCTGTTTGGGGGAGCTGCGCGGGTCCCAAGGTTCGAGTTCATCCTTTGGCTCGCTATTCGTGAGCGGCTTTCCACGCGGGATAAACCTTGGATTGCGTTACGGGCGGGTTCTAATCTGTGTGCTTTGTGCGGCCTTTTCCCGGAGACTACTAATCATCTCTTCTTCGAATGTGAATTCTCATTGAGATGTGTTCAGTTGCTTGAAGATAGAACAAAGTGGAGCTGGCCGGTTCGTGTTTGGAGTTTGGGCGTGCGTTCGGCAGCTAGGAGATGGCGAGGTCACCATCTTCTTCACGTGATGTTCCGTCACTTGGTTGCCTCATTGGTTTATCACATCTGGAAGGAGCGGAATAGGCGTTGGAAAGAGAACATCTCCTCATCTCCTCAGCAGGTGATTTCGTTGGTTCTCGGTTTGGCGTGTTCGCGACTTGACACGGTTCACACGCGGTTTGCCTTCCAGGTGGCGGCTATCAAGCGACTGTGGCATGTTGGTTGAGGGTTGGGCTGTTCTTCTTGTTTGTGTGGGTTTTGGCTTGCTGTGTTGTTTGTGCTTGTTTGACCAGTAGCCTGTTACTGGTTTGTGGGTGGGTTGGTCCACCTTTTCACTGTACTTCTTTCGTTTTTTATTTTCGGAAAATTTACCAAAAAAAAAAGATTAAGTAAGTTTTTATGTGACATAGGATTTTCGACTGGAACTATTGGTAACACACTGTTTATTAAGTATGAAGGTGATCACATGATACTGGTCCAAATCTACGTCGATGATATCGTATTTGGAAGTACTAATATCCTTCTTTGCGAGGAATTCTCTAAGTCTATGCAGAAGGAATTTGAGATGAGCTTGATGGGTGAGCTGAACTACTTTTTCGGGTGGCAAATAAAGCAACTTGACAATGGAACCTTTGTATCCCAGACGAAGTACAGCAAGGAATTACTGACTAAATTCGGGATGAGCGATTCCAAAGCAATTTCCACCCCTATGCATCAGACCACCAAAATAGACTGTGACGAATCAGGTACACCAGTTGATCAAACAGAATATCGAGGTATGATAGGAAGCCTTCTTTACTTAACTGCTAGTCGCCCTGATATCCTGTTTGCTGTTGGTATGTGTTCGAGATATCAGTCAGACCCTAGGGAATCTCACTTGACAACAGTCAAGCGTATACTTAGATATATCAAGGGTACTGTTAATTTTGTTCTGTGATACTCTTATACGGATGACTTCCCATTAATGGAATATTTCGATGCCGACTATGCTGGTTGTAGGGAAGATAGGAAAAGTACTAGCGAAACTTGCCAATTACTTGGAAATTCCCTGGTAACTTGGTCTAGTAGAAAGCAAAATGCTGTCGCCCTCTCCACAATCGAAGCTGAATATATGGCCTTAGGAAATTGTTGTCAACAAGTTCTTCGAATGAAACAGCAAACCCTTAGTGATTTTGGTTTAGGTTATGACAAAATTCCTATTCTGTGTGATAGCACTAGTGCCATTAGTATTACTAAGAATCCCGTGCATCATTACTAGGAAATTGTTGTCAACAAGTTCTTCGAATGAAACAGCAAACCCTTAGTGATTTTGGTTTAGGTTATGACAAAATTCCTATTCTGTGTGATAGCACTAGTGCCATTAGTATTACTAAGAATCCCGTGCATCATTCTCGTACTAAGCATATAGAGGTTTAACATAATTTTATACGAGACCATGTTCTGAAGGGGAATATCCGTATGGAATTCGTAGGAACAAATGATCAGCGTGCTGATATCTTCACGAAGCCCCTAATTGAGGCAAGATTTGCCGACATCCGTGATCGATTGGGAATCATAGAGCTAAATAAGGTTAGTAAATCTGTCTAATTCTAACATTTACTCTAGGATATGCTATATTAGGTAAAAATTCGTAGTTATCTTAATCTAGGACATTCTTTCAGCCCTCGATTATTTTCGGATCTTATAAACCTTATCCTTAAGTGCGATCTTATTTTAGGAAAAGATTCATAGTTATCCGATTTTAAGATCTTTCTTAGCCAGATATTATTTTCGAAATTTCAGATCTCCAAATCTTTCCTTAGAACTGTGATTATGTTATTTTGGGAAGAAATTCCCAATAATCCTATTCTGAGATACTCCTTTCAGCCCCTAGATTGTTTTAGGAATTTCGGATCCTTTAGATCTTATCTTAGAGTGTGATTATATTAGGAAGAAATTCGTAATTATCCTCTCTTGAAATCTTTTTTATTTAGGAAATTCGGATATCCAAAATATCTCTTATTCAGTTTTTGATATTTTCCTTATTTAAAATGAGATCACTTCAGATCAGTCTGCAATCTCTGACCGGCGGTTCACTTTGTATTGAATTTCAAATTCGGTTTGGAAACCAAATCTTCTTAACTATTTAAGCCGAGTTTATCCTATCTCATTTTTGGAAAACTATATCTCTTGGATAAATGCCCATTTTTGAGATCACTCGATACTTCTTCCCTCCTTACCTCAGAATTCGAACTTCACAGTTTTTCTTCTTGAAAATCATCTAAGTTATACTCCAACTTTTAAGAGTTTTGATCAGATCACAGGGAGCTGAACAAATCTGCGATATCTGCTAGATCTAATAATGATTCCAGCCTTGAGAACGTTTTCTAATAAGTTATTCCTCCACTCATTCTCAATATTTTTAGTTATTTTGCGCTAAGTTTTCAGCCTTAAAGCCTTAGTATATCCCTTTTTGATGCTGAAGGGGAAGAAGTCTGAGTAATTAATGATATAAGGGGTCTAAGAACTGTCTTACATATTCGAATTATGTGTTTGCGATATTCCATTATGTGCCTATGATATATCTTAGTGCTTATGTTGCTTATGTGTGCTGACTGAATTTGCATGAAAAATAGTTTCACTTTAGATATGTCCGTATGCAAGGGAGCATAATGGTATGTGAATTCTGACTTTTGCCTATATGATTTCTATCTATGCTCTAAGTGGAACTTTGAATTTATGCATCCGGAAGTCAAGCACCAGGTCAGGCTAGACCACCTATGGTACCCGCTCGGGTATATACACTGACATATGAGGAAGCAGAGAACAACACATCCGTAGTGGCAGGTACCCTTATTATCCATTCGACATGCATACTAGTTGACTCAGGAGCCACGCATTCATTTGGATCTACTTACTATGTGGCGAGACTCGGGTTACACCTATCCAAACCAATGTTACCATTCCTCATGGAGCTTCTACAAGAACCAACCAGATCTTACGAGATAGCCCAGTAATAGTGAACGATAGAACCCCGTTGACCTTACAATCATTCCAATGAACCATTATGAAGTAATCCTTGGAATGGACTGGCTATCAAAGTATGGAACAGTTATTGACTGTAACCGTAAGAAAGTCACTTTCAACTTAGAGAACACTGAACCCTTCATATTCACGGGATCTAGTAAGAGTAGCAAAATTCCCAAAATTTCGGCGATAAAAGCACAACGATTAATCAAGGCAGGATGTGAAGCGTACCTTGTATTTGCAATGACCTCAGAAGAACGTTCACCCGAAAAATTGAAAGAAGTCTCGGTAGTACGAGAATTTCCAAATGTGTTCGCTGAAGATTTGCCAGGACTTCCGCTGGATCGGGAGATACAATTCACGATCAGTACCTGGAGCTGCACCAAATTCTAAGGCACCATATCGATTAGCTCCAGCAGAACTGAAGGAATTAAAGGATCAATTGGATGAATTACTACAGAAGGGATTCATCCAACCAAGCTTTTCACCCTGGGGAGCACCCGTGCTATTTGTTAAGAATAAAGATCAATGCGGCTCTGCATCGATTACAGAGAACTAAACAAGATCACGATCAAGAACAAGTATTTGTTGAGGTATATGCCCTAGATGCCGTACGAGGACTAGGAGTACGAGGGCAATTTGCTAGTTTTGTAGTGTTTAGTGATGTAATTTGATTACTTCTATTAATCGAATGACTTTATTCATCATTAATTAATTATTGGATGAATAAATTAAAGGCAAATTATTAATTAGTCTAAAGATTTCACCTTGCAATCTGGGTGGATAAGACAAATTCATAAAACCCAAATATTGGCAGTTCAATTACTGATTCTGTGGGGACAGAGAGGGGCACCAGTAAGCTGAGATACTGAAATATTAAAATAGTCCATCTAAGTCTCCAGTAGGGTAACTGGAATGACACGTACGACTTGTTTGTCGATGGGTCCAATATGGTTGTGCCAACCGTTCACTTGGGAAGTGGGAGCCCATGACAATGATACAATATGAATCAGGGGATTATCTGTATTTGGACACTGACTCGAAATCGAACGATCACACGCTTGGATTGTCCTTGATCGATCGATTGATTGTAGTAGTATGCGTGAACCTTAGACCGAAAGGGTTAACTTGGGGTTGATCTTGAGGTCTTGACTTGTCACTAGTTTGCTAGGCCCGTCTTGTCGGTGGCATGGGTCAGCGGCGAAATGCGGTCTTGACTTTTTGATGTGATTGCCGGTTGAACCGCGGAGCGGGATTTACGGTCTCGATTAAATTCGAGGTTAACGTCCTATGGCAAGTTTAGTGTGCGGGAAGTTATTCAAGTCTCTGGCCAGAGCATATAACTGACTCACGATAGTCGTGGAGTGCAGTTTCAGAACTTTCACCGACATAAACGACATATAGTCGAGTTCTGTAAGTTTGACTATACGTGACTTTCACTCGATCGGGACAAACGTATAGGGTTTATACGTATGACGAAAGTCTACAATCGGTTCATGGATTATGATTAGATAAAATTCGTACTCAACTTGGGATCTGTTCGGTACCACGGGGCTGGCTAGGTGAATACCGAACTCCTAGATACCTACTGGGCCGGTTGAGACGAACCAAGAGAGTCGGGCTTAAAAAGGGCAACCGATACAATGTCGTCATCAGAGAGAGAGACAAGGCTAGGTCTTAGATTGTGACATTAGGGTTTGGGGCTTGGCCAAAACCTTGATCGGCCGAAAATACTAAGTTTGACTAGTGAGGGGTAAAATGGTCTTTCCACCTCACGATATATTTTTGAACTAAAATATTTGATATTGAATATTTAGTATATAATTTAAATTAGATTTAGATCTTTATTATTTTCTTAGAGAAATAATTTGAAATTAAATAATGTATATCGGATATATATAAGTTTCGAATTTTTATTAGATAAAATTTCGAAAATTATTAAATATATTTATATTGGATATTATATCTTTAAAATATACTAAATATGATATTTTAATTAATTAAGGTATTGGATATTTAATTAATTAAATATAAAGTTTAAATTTTGAATTCATTTATTGGTAAAACGAAGACTTGGTAAAATGGGAGGTTTGAGGATTTTTCTCCACCCACCTTAACCTATTTTTGGCTAATCCTAAGAGGTATAAAGAAGGATTTTCGAGATCCTAAAGTGGGTGGGAGCTAAATTTTCGAAATACAAGCCAAAGAAGAAAAAAACTAAGAGTTTTCTCCTCTCACCACTTTCTCTCTCAGGGGCAGCAAGCAGTTCGTTCTTTTTTTTTGGTGTAAGGTCCCTTATATATATATAAAAGTGTACAAAGTGAGTGGGAGATCAACTCCACACAGCCAACCAGTAACAGGCTACTGGGCAAACACAAACGACAACCGTATATTATGTAGGATACAAGTCTACCAAGCTACTCGCCACAATCTGCGAATAGCATTCCGCTGAAGCTCATACTTAGGGGGCGTACCACTAATCCTCATAGTAACCAACGCAAGCACGCATCCGACGATTCGATGAGGGGGGGTGATAAGCCCCTCCCGCCATCTTCTGTTCCGTGCCTGCCAGATGTGATAGACGAGCGAAGCTAAAATATGGCGTGACGCAGCATGGAGAAGGTGCTTCCCCCGCCAGCGAGCCGACGCCCATCTAATGCCCGCATGCCAATCGGGTATCGGCCACGGCCATCTAATCCTCCTCCTAAGCAGGCGAATGCACTGACGCGAGAATGCACATTCGAAGAACAGGTGCTGTGCCGTCTCATAATGCAGCTCATCACATAATACACATGCTGGTGTGCCTGCCCTCTGAGCCACCCATGGCTTGTCCCTCGTTGCCAAGCGCTCCTGTATGCCAAGCCAGAGGATAAACTCATGTCTTGGAACCTTCAATGGCCCCCCAAAAAGGACCGCCCACGGCACAGGTGATCGTCTGTACCTAATCGCCTCTCTGGCCAAACAAGACGTCATGTTACCATCAGCCGCCCCAGTCCAAATTATAGTATCCTGACTCCCCACATCCACCGGTGGAAGCAGACGACTAATCTCCATGTACTCCAATGTTCCTTGCCCTGGCCAGTTCCATCCCTGCGAATTGATAACTACACTCAACCTTGAGTCAGATGGCAGCCCCATCGCAAGGGGGCCACGAGGAAAACGCTCCAGTAATGGTGTAGGCAGCAGCCAAGGATCCTTCCACAACCATAGCGTAGACCCGTCTCCAATCCTGAATGTGACCAGAGGCCGAATCAGTGGTCTAAGTTGCTAAAGCTTCCTCCAGCTCCAAGAGTGGTTCGCTGAAACAGGGAGATCCCATATTGAACGTGAATATAGTCGCGTCCTATATAACCAAGCCACCCAAATCGAGTCAGGCATTTTACGCAGCACACTCCATAGCATCTTCATCAGGAGCGCTTTATTATCAGCGGTAATAGATCTCAGCCCGATTCCCCCCTCAGCCACGGGTAAGCACAACACCTCCCATGTCACCTTCGCAGATGAGCCCCCCATAACAATGTCCTAAAGCGAGTTTCCAAAGCCCTGACAACACCCTTAGGCAGTAAGAACACTCCAGACCAATACACATGCAAGGCCTGGAGTACCGACTTAATCAGTTGTAGACGACCGGCGTACGAAAGAGAGCGATTAAGCCAAGATCCAAGGCGCTGGTCCACCCGTTGCAATAATGGTGCACAGTCTCCAATTGAGAGGCGAGAGGCAATGAGAGGTACCCCAAGTACCGAACGGGTAGACGTCCCACTCGAAAGCCCATAAGCGACTGCAGCTGCGATGTCAATCCTTCAGCCCGGCGCGAAAGGTACATCTCACTTTTGTCTGGGTTTGGTTGTAACCCTGACAATGTCGCAAACCGCCCCAATGCATCCTTTAGTACTCCAATCGACTCCACATCCGCATTACTAAAAAGCAGCAAATCATCAGCAAACGCTAACGAAGCCAGACCCAGCGCCTCACACCTCCAGTGATACCGAAATCGTGGTGCCTCAGATATGCAGATGGATATCAGCCCATGCAGCACCTCCATGACCAAGGTGAAGAGATACGGCGAGATGGGATCGCCCTGTCTGATTCCCCTCCTCCCCTCAAAAAACCCGACCACCTGTCCATTCAGATACAGCGAGAAAGTGGTCGTTGTCAAGCCCGAACGGATCCATCCAATGTATGTTGGATGAAATCCCATGGCTTCAAGAACCGCCAACAAGAAGGTCCATTCCACCTTATCGTAAGCCTTTGCTAGGTCCACCTTAAACATCGCCCTCGGCGGGCGACCCTTGGAGTTGTATCCAAGGCAGAGCTCCTGTGCCAGAAGAATGTTATCGCTAATGCGACGGCCAGGAATGAAGGCCGTCTGTGTCTCATGGACTAAACCTGGCAAAGAAGGCTTTAAACGGTTGGCCAAAATCTTAGATATCACCTTGTACAGGACATTACAGCACGAGATGGGCCGAAAACCCGTCGCTCGCCATGGAGACTCTGTCTTAGGGATCAAAGTGATGAGGGTACTATTGAGTCCCTTGAGAAGCTTGCCTGTACGAAAGAAATCGAGGACAGCAGTAACGATATCATCACCAATAACTCCCCAGGCCGCCTTGAAGAAAGCAACCGTGTACCCATCAGGTCCAGGCGCTTTCTCATCCCCCATAGAGAAAAGCGCCTCACGTACCTCCATAGTATCGACTGGCCGAATCATAAAATCCGCATCCGCTGGGGAAAGCGTACGCGTAATTGCCCCCCGAATCGCTGTAGCCGAGATTGGCGATGCATGGGCCGATTGACCAAGAAGCTGCTTGTAGAATCTAATGAGTTCACCCTCTACCAAGTCAGGAGTCTCCAAAAGGTCCCCATCCACACTTTCCAAAGAAAGGATGCGGTTAATAGCTCGTCGCATGGCCACTCTTCTGAAGAAGTAGGATGAACACTGATCACCATCCTTCAACCAAGCCAATTTGGCGCGCTGTGAAAGAGCTGTATGCTCCACCTCCACCGCCTTCGTATACAACGCTCGACATATCCTCTCCAAATCGAAGAAGAGGCCCTCATGTGGGTAGCGTGAGGAGAAGTCCTGAGCAATGTCCAAGAACCTTCTCGCCTCAGCAACATTATCCGCCAGTTTTCCTTTGACCCTCCTCATCTGCCGGAAAATTGGCTTCAACAACTTCAACCGCTGCACGACAACAAACATAGGGTACCCATGCATTGGTAGGTGCCATATGCGTTGGACCTGTTCGAGAAAGGCATCTTCCTTCGTCAAAAAATTCTCGAACCGAAACATCACCTTATGCTGACGCCACGTAGCAGCACCCAAAAGAATGGGCGAACGATCTGATGATGCAGGCAAGGTACAGCGACAAAATGAATCCGGATAGCGTGCAAACCACTGGGGGTTGCCCAACATGCGGTCAAGCCGACGCCAAATCCCTGCGGTCCCCCTTTGCTGATTGTACCATGTGAAAACCTGACCAATCGTAGGTATTTGCAAAAGATCCGCCCCCACTAGGCATGACTGGAAGTCCTCCATATCTTGCCTAGGAGGTGCTCCCCCTCTACCCTCCCCCGTGTGCAAAATGGCATTGAAGTCCCCCAGAACCATCCATGCCTCTGCCACACGGGTTTGGGACATAGTAATCAACTCCTCCCATAAAGGAAGCCTATCCTCTCTCCGTGACTTCCCATAAACAAAGGAGACATATATCATCTCCCTATCCACCTCTGACATGACGCGACAATGCACCGCTTGATCCGAGACGTCAAGCACCTCCACTTTTAGGGTAGCAGGGTCCCATCCAACCCAAATCCTCGTACCCGGCCCCTCATCATAGTCAAAGAACCAACTCCATCGTCCTCTAATCCCACTCGAAATGAAACCCGCATTAGCTTCCGCAACTCGAGTCTCCAATAGCCCAATCATACTCAATCCCTCCTGTTCGATCAAATGCCCCACCGCCCTCTTGTGGTCTTGTTTGTTAAGACCACGCACATTCCACGAACCCAAATGTATCATAAATGCACTCCGTCGTGGGCTGCATTTGCTTTAGGGCTCAAATGAGAGAAAGATGTGTCTATCGCTTCCGTCAGATCACGCAATGCATCAAATCGGTTACGCCCCTCCACGAAGGACGATGTAACAGCCGCATGTTCAGTCGGCCGCTGAACCTCTGGGCTACCCCTGGACGAACTCGCCTCCCCCCGGTACCTTTTCCCAAACACAGGGGCAGACTTAGTACCCGGCCCAGTCATCTTAGTGGCCTTCCCTTTGGCCCCCACCTGCCGCCACTCCTCCTGGATTGGCCCCCCTATTCGTACGTCCATGTCCCAATTCAGGCCTACGATCCTGAGGACCCGTTGAGTTCAAGCGCTTTCGTTGTCCATTCGACCTTGCTCGCCCATCCCCGGGGCGATGATTGTCATCTACCCTATGGTGCTGTCGACTCTGGTGTACACTTGATCCCTCTGGCGTCCCCACTCGTTTGGGGCAATGCGCCTCCCGGTGGCCCCAAGCCGCACACGAAGAGCATTGTGAAGGCCTCCAGTCATACTCCACACGAATAGGGATAAGTTCATCAGTCCCACCCTCATCTGGTGGAAGGCGTACGTTGAACGCCTCCACAAATGGTTCAGCTAGCTTTTTCATTATAGAGATGCGTGCGTAATCGATTCTATCCCCTCTCGTGGTAACAGCATCCGCATACAACGGGCATCCTACGACGCTCGCTACCACCCCAAGGCCTTGCTGCGTCCAAAGCTCGCATGGGACGTTCCAGAGTTTCACCCAAAGTGGAATCTCAACCACCTCCTTTCTTGCGAAGGACATCCTAGGCTTCCACATCTCCAAAAATAAGGGTTGCCCGTGCATCATCCAAGGGCCCCCCTCTACAACCTCCACCAAGGCCGCCTCACACTCAAATCTAAACAAAAAGAACCCGTTAATCGTTGAGCGTACTTCTATCAAGCCCTTCCATATCGATCGGAGATATCGTTCGACGAAGGGAAAATATGGCTTTTTCCCCATAAAATAACCCACCAACGTGTTCTTCCACTGATCAGCTCCGGTTTTCGCCACCTCACGCGAAGGCCTGGCCTCACCAACCCCGTCGACGATAGTAGGTGGCGTGTATCCTAGCTTCATGCCCGTTCTATCAGGCACAGTCCCAGGCTGCCGCTCAAGGCCCGTGGCAGCGACCAAATACGATGGGCCTGTGGTGCCCCCATTCACTGTCAGTCCCATAGGGCCCAGTCGTGAAAAAACCGGCTTACGTCCCGTCCCATCCCGTGTTGGTGAGGGTACTTGAGTATCCGTGGTTAGACCCAATTCAGCCACCGTCGACATGTCGGATCCTTTAAGCCCCACCGTTGATGTCAATGACGCCGTCAGCATCCTAGGTGCCGTTAGTTGCTCAGCCACCAGAGACTGTTGCGACAGCGGCGCTGAAGAAACCCTAGACACCAGCCCGCCTTTCTCATGCGCTGAAGAAACCCTAGTCACCAGCCCACCCTTCTCAGGCGCTGCATTTCGATCGTCAACGAGAATTTCTTCATCCACCGGCTCGTCAGATGTGCTCAGGTCGATACACCGCCTAGCCATCAGCCCCCGCGGTGGCGGAGTAGCTGGTCGCCCCCACTGGGCTCGACGCGGGTTATTCTTCAATATTCCTTTGATCGGCATCAACCCTCCCCCACGTCGTGCAGGTGGTTCATTGGTATTCGCGGCAATAGACCCTCCACTCACTAACAGATCAGATCGCAGCACCCCATCGGAGCTGCCTCCACCTCCGCCCGCATCCGCTGAAGGTCCATTAACCCTATCAACGAGCTTGCGAAATCGCACCCCATCAAAGCACTGTGCAAATTCCGGGTATGCCGCACACAATGCCTCAAGATCTGGCAAGGTCAGTCGCGCTGAAATTCCGGCTGGGAGCTGCACTCGTGTGGCTGCCCCATGATCAGAATCCCGGCCAATTTCCTCCACCCGCGCTGGTTCTGGACCAACCCCCGCCACAGATTGTCGCTGCCCTAGTAGTATGGGATCAGATATGTGACGGATTGGATCAGGCGGATCCGGGACAGGAGGTTGTGAATCAGACTCCATCGCACAAACCCTAGCTTCTCACGATCGAATTGAAAAAACCCCACACTCCCGATACTCCTCCGCCGGAACGACGGAAATCGGAATCCCAATCACCGGCCGGCCACCACCAAGGGGTGCTGACCGGAAACAGCGGCGGATCTTGGTGAAAAACGCGGTAGAAATTTGAAAATTCGACTTTCTCTCTCTAGACGCACTTTCTCTCTCTAGACCCCTGTGTCAAGCAGTTCGTTCTTGGCCTAGCCGCACATGCAAGAACAGCTGCGACATTGGTAAGGTGCCGGCGTGATGATCTTTCACAAAGAAGGCTTCTCGTTCGTGTGCTTTTGGCGTAGGAGAGGGGCACTACGCCTCGGGGATTCGAAGGATTCGAAGCTAGCCATCGTTAAGAGATTTCAACAAGGTATCATGGCTGATCCTTTATCTCGTTATGTGAATACTTTCTCGTGTTTGTAGCCGAGCGATCTTGGATAGGCGGGAAACCCCGTACAATTTTAAAATTCCGCCGTTCTAGGAACGTGGGTCCAGGGACCCTCGGGGATTCTCAACAGTGGTATCAGAGACATAGGTTCGGTTAAAGTCACAGGACTATGACAAAAGGCCACGAAAAACCCGAAAGACTTAGCCGTGTGCATGCGAAGTGCGACTTAGGGCGGGGCTGCACGCGCATGAGGCCTGCTCCTAGCCGTGCGCATGGTGCACACGACACATGGGCAGCCGGCGTGCAAGGCTTGCGGGGTACGCGACTCAAGACGAGATGGCCACGTGCGTACCGCGGCGCATAGGGCTGACCACACGCGGGGCATGCGGCACAAGAGGCACGAGCTGTACACATGGGTGCACGCAGCGCTCGGGAAAGCCGCGCGTGGATGCGCGGAAAGTAGGTATGACCATGCGCTTGTGTGCGAGCTGTGCTAGGCTAAGGGCGCACGCGGATCGAGGCTTGCCGCATGGTGCGCGCGGCACAAGGCTGGCAGCTCGCATGACACGAGCATCCTCGACACAGGCCCGATAGGCCTGGTCTAGCCCATCCTACGACCCGATATACATTGGGCTAGGCCCGGACCATTTAAAAGCCAAAATTCGATTTCGGCTCGGAAAATGTGTTAAATTTGTCGTGATGCATGTTATTTGAATAAACGTGGTGATTGATTGGGGATTAGGTTCTGGTTTTTCCCGGGTGATATGTTAAGGGTGACAAGATCCCCCCCGGGTTGTACTTTACAATTTTTTTATTAGATACGGTTTTATTAGGGATAGATTCCCCGTATAGGCTATTGTAGTTATGTTATGACGGCCATACGAGTGTCGATCGATAGGAACCCGAACGAACGAGCTGGTAGCCGAGGCGTCCGTTCGAGCAAAGCCCGAAGACGTAGAGTCTTATTGTTTTGTACAATTAGGATAGAACTAGAAATATCCCCGATCTTTCACATTTACTTTAATAGGTTGAAACTAGGTTTACTATTAAAGTCCATTATGTGCGTCTTGGTTTCGAACGTGATAATGTGCATAATGTGCTCATGTTAAAATTGTGAGGATTCTCCCGAGGTTAGACCTTTAATATCAAGTGAGTAAAGGGGCTAGGCTCCTGTCTTCTATAAAGTCCAAAAATGTTGCGACTTAGGTGTACGGTTGCGGTTGACCGAGTTACTGCGCCAAAACCCTCGCCTTTGCGTGAACGGGTTTGGATGCAATTATGAATTGCCGCTCACCGACCACTCTTCACCCTCTAATAAAGAGTTATCCTATGGGGGATGAAGCTCACGGAAAAGTGGAAGGTGAGCAGGACGTTGATAGGTTGCACTTGGACAGTCATTCCCAATATGATCCGAGTTACGGCTGAGGGACCCTGGCTGAGACGAAGACGTTGAATCTTCTGTGTGACAGAAACGTGCGGGGCACGACCTCGGCTAACCAAACGAGCCAATAAGCTGTTAAGTTGAGGCTAGTTTGTAGTAGCGCGGGGAACTCACCGCCACTATAAAACCACTCAACAAGGTTTCCGAAATGCCTAGCGGGAGAAAGGGTTTCGAGAAAAATAGTGGGAGTCAGACAAAAAAATTTGAAGTCCTAATTTAGTCTGATTAAACACTATAAATCCTGTCTATATGTTTATTTTCTGCGTTTATTTTCTTCTCTATTAATTACGATGACAAGGGATCGAAGAAGAAGTCGAACAAGATAGACGTGACCAAGGGTAGAGTCGACAAGAAGACGAAGACCACCAAGGTTGAAAGGTCGGGCGCAAAGCCCACGGATAAGTGCCTCCTTTGCCAGCAGCTGGGCCATTGGAAGCGTGAATGTCCGAAGCTGGAGGCGTCTGACGCCTTAGGAAAACAATTAGTTTTTGAAGCTAATTGTTCTGTGTATTCTACTTCATGGATACTTGACTCAGGGGCTAGTTCCCATATTTGTGTTTTGAACCAAGGTCTAGAACGAAGTAGGAATCTCCGAGCTGGCGAGGTCTTGATCAACGTAGGTAGTGGACATAGTGTACCAGCTACACACATGGGATCGAAGACCTTAATCTTATCGTCATTACATTGTTTAGAACTTTCTGACGTTTTGGTTTTGCCCAAGGGGCTTAAAAACATTATTTCGATTCCTGTTTTGAGCAGACTGGGTTATGAATTTCATTGATAATGTTTGCAATATTTATTTTACAAATGAAAATTTGGAAGTGCGACGTTAATAAATGGTTTATATTACGTCAACTTAAAAGACAATGTTAAAACTGTAAATGCAATCACCAAATCATCGACTGGGTCGAATGATCGATACATGTGGCACTTACGACTAGGTCACGGATCAGAACCGAAGATTGAACAGATAGAAAAGGACGGTCTGATCAGCATAGTGCGAACAGGCCCGATTTATACCTGTCAGACTTCCATCTTACGAAAAATGACCAAGTCGCCCTTCACAGGGACTTTCACTAGGGCCACGGAAGTGTTGGGTTTGATCCACATTGACGTATGCGGACCATTTAAAGTAACGGCCCGAGGTAATTGCCGCTACTTCATAACGTTCACGAACGACTTCTCCCGCTTTGAAAATGTCTATTTGATGACATAAAAGTCCGAAGCTCTTGATGTGTTCATAGAGTATAAAGCATTAGTGGAGAAGCAAACTGGCAAGTTCATTAAAGTCGTTCGGTCAGATCGAGGCGGTGAATACATGAGCCTTGAGTTTGATGCATTTCTTAGAGAAAAGTGATTTGATCAAAATTATGATTTTACAGATTCGAAATGAGAAACTGTCATCCCAGTCAATCCAATTGGGATGCCCTGGATCTGACATGTCACTTTGGCATCCTCATACAGTTTTCCCCGCTAGGCACGCCGCAATTGAATGACGTGGCCGAACGGAGAAACCGAACGCGTCGATGATGAGTTACACAGATCTCCCCATTTCTTTGTGTGGATATGCCTTAGAAACAGCGGCCTATATCCTTAACAGGATACCTACCCGCTCTGCCGACAAGATTCCTTACGAGGCTTGGCATAATCGTAAGGCGAGTCTGAATCACAATAGGGTCTGGGGTTGCCCCGCCTTTGTGAAAAAGTTAATGGCAGATAAGCTTGAATCAAGATCATTAATGGCAAGATTCGTCGGATATCCCGAGGACTCAATGGGGTATTGCTTCTTCGTCCCAAACGAACACAGGGTGCTCGTCGCTTTACGCGCTACTTTCTTAGAGCAAGAATTCGTAGGCGAAGGCGGTAAAGGACGAGAAATAACTCTAAGAGAGTTGGAGGACGAATCGACTCCTATTCCAGAGTCGTTGGACGACGTTCCAGAAAACCCGACTCAGCCGCAATTGCGTAGGTCCAGTTGGATATCTTATATGCCTGAGAGATATGGTATGGTACACGTCGAGCATGGAGATGCTGCGACTGAGGGATGCTGTTAGGTCCTATGATTAACAACTCTACGATCTTAGGCTAGAATTCATAGTAATTCGATCGTTTAGATAAGCAATTGAATTCGATCGAAAAACTCTAATGAAGAACAAGAGAGAGAATTCGAATAGAGTGAGAAAGTTACTGTTGTTTCTCTCTCTAGAAATCAAATTGCAAGCCCTTCGGATCAATTCTCAAAACTTTCTCTATTAAGCTCAATTGATTTACAAGTATTTATACCAAACAAACTTGGTTTAAATATCAAACTAGTCCTAATCTAAGGACTACTATACAAAACGCCCCTAATTACAAGGAGAACTAATGAAATCAAGCACAATTACAAATAGTATTCTACAATCTCCCCCTTTGTGCTTGATTGCGTCTCCGCGCCGTTTGTCCTCGTCGGGCGTAATATGATCTGCGCAAGCCCAGCGCATGCTCGTAGTTCCTCAGAGTGATCCTAAGCTCCAGTCGCTCCTCGATATCTTCAAGCAATTCCATTAGGAGCGGCTGTTCTCTCACGAACCTGTGGATCCTCAGCATAGTGTCTCTGTTGATTTCTTCCAACCTCTACTTGATGCTTTTCCTGACGACCTTGAGCGCCCATCGCAAAACTTATGAATCTCAGTCTTCAGCATCAACCTATTCTTCTTTGCTATTGGATTGTGGTAGGTGATGCCTAGGACTGAGCTGATGTGCACGTGATTGTTGGGAAGCCCTTCGATCTCAGGTCCTTTGTTGAGTGGAGCGGTCATGTTGACCTTCTTCATATTGCTCTCCAGAGCCATCCGAAGGTCGTGTGCGGCATAGTACTTGACTTGGCGCATCATGAACCGGTAGAGCCCTTCGAGGCCTTCTTTCTTGATGAAGCCCGGAGGACCTTTGTACTTCTCCACATATAGCTGAAAAAGACGGTACACTTCATCGACAGGGAGGTACGGCAGGTCGCTCTCGCTCAGTTCCTCTCGGGTCCTGTCCACTCGATCGATTATGTAGTGGGGTGTTGGAAGTCCTCCTTTGTCACAGTAGACGCTGAGTAGTTGGCTTATTGGGGAGAGACTCTTATAATGGCTCTTGGCTTGTGTCTTAGTCATCCCCAGCCTAACATCAGGTCCTAGTTTGGTCAGCATCAGAGGTAGGTCATCCTCTTCTGCTGATCCCAATGAGAGATCCCTCTCAGCTCGAACTCGTTCGGCTTCTTCACTCTGTCCGGAGACCTCCAAATATTCTCACGAACTTCTTCGAGGAAGGGAATTTCAATTTGAATGGTTTCCCATTGCGTGTCGATCCGGACGGTCCCTGGCGTTAGCCTTGGAGAGGGAACCGCCTGTTGAGCTATTAACTCTGGTAGCCTTGGGATAACTCGTTCGTAGTCTTCACCTTCCTGAAGCTCGTCGTCTTCTATGATTACGAGATCTATGGACGCTTGTTGTAGAAAGCACCGAACGTCGTGAAGCCGTTGTATTTGATGCTCCTCGGGCATGGAGTGGGTCATCCACTGTCCTTCGAAGATGTACTTGTCTAGGGCTTCGTGTGGATTGACACCATGTCCAGAGGGTCCCGGTTGGTCTGGAGCGGCTGAGGGAGTAGCTTGGGTAGCTGCCAGAGCTACAAGCATTGCAGCACTTGCTTCTTCTTCCGGAAGCAAGGGGCTTGAGTAGATCGGTGGTGTGGATGGAGGCGTCCTGAGGTGAAAGAGTGGTGGTTCGATGTGGGTGGTGCGGTGCGTGGTGTGGGTAGTTTGGGCTTGGTGGGTGGTTTGTGTTTGGGTTCGGTGGGTTTGTGTTTGGGTATGGTGGGTTTGTGTTTGGGTTTCACCAGCTCCAGTGCTTGTCTGCGTGGCGCCCGAGCCTTGTCCTTGGCACTTGATGATGTCCTAGGCCTCTTCTCCCCCTCATGAGGGTCCTGATTGTCAGGATCGTCATGTCTGCGTCGGGAGTGGGAGCTTTGGCCTCGGCAGGTGTCAGTCGGTGGCTCAGGGTGGTCCACCAGTGTAACACCCGTAATTTTTTTTTTTATGGTAAATTTTCCAAAAATAAAAAACGAAAGAAGTACAGTGAAAAGGTGGACCAACCCACCCACAAACCAGTAACAGGCTACTGGTCAAACAAGCACAAACAACACAGCAAGCCAAAACCCACACAAACACCAAACAAGAAGAACAGCCCAACCCTCAACCAACATGCCACAGTCGCTTGATAGCCGCCACCTGGAAGGCAAACCGCGTGTGAACCGTGTCAAGTCGCGAACACGCCAAACCGAGAACCAACGAAATCACCTGCTGAGGAGATGAGGAGATGTTCTCTTTCCAACGCCTATTCCGCTCCTTCCAGATGTGATAAACCAATGAGGCAACCAAGTGACGGAACATCACGTGAAGAAGATGGTGACCTCGCCATCTCCTAGCTGCCGAACGCACGCCCAAACTCCAAACACGAACCGGCCAGCTCCACTTTGTCCTATCTTCAAGCAACTGAACACATCTCAATGAGAATTCACATTCGAAGAAGAGATGATTAGTAGTCTCCGGGAAAAGGCCGCACAAAGCACACAGATTAGAACCCGCCCGTAACGCAATCCAAGGTTTATCCCGCGTGGAAAGCCGCTCACGAATAGCGAGCCAAAGGATGAACTCGAACCTTGGGACCCGCGCAGGTCCCCCAAACAGATCAGCCCAAGGCACATCCGGGCGACGGTACCTAATGGCATCGCGGGCCCTCGCCGTAGAGAATCGTCCATCAGCATCGCCTTTCCATCGTAAAGAGTCCCTCTCCAAAGGGAAAATCACAGGGAGCAAAGGTTCAATATCCAAGTATTCAACCGAGTACCTAGCAGGCCAGTTCCACCCGTCCGCATTAATGACCGCGGACAGTCTAGTGTCAATAGGAAGACCCATCGCCACCGGACCCCGAGAGAAGTGGTCCACGAGAGGGGAAGGGAGCAGCCACGGGTCTTTCCAAAGCCAAATCGAGTCACCATTACCCACCGTAAAGTCAACAAGAGGTCGAAAGACATCTCTAAGCTGAAGGACCTTCTTCCAGCTCCACGCATCGTTAGACGACGGAAGGACAGCCCAGAAGGATCGCTGGCGAAGTCTCGTATGGAGGAGCCACTTAACCCAAATCGAAGAGAGATCTCTATTCCCAATAAGCCACAGAAGGCGCAGCATCATGGCCTTATTATCAGCCGTGATCGATCGAATACCAAGGCCTCCTTCATTAACCGGCAGGCACACCTCCTCCCACGCGACTTTGGGGGAAGACCCAGCCCACAGAAAATGCCTAAATCTCGTCTCCAAAGCCCTAACCACACCCTTAGGCAGCAGGAACACGCTGGACCAGTACAAATGAATCGACCCAAGGACGGACCGGATAAGTTGGACCCTTCCCGCGTAGGAGAGGGACCGGTTCAACCAAGACCCAACCCGCTTATCCACCGCGTGAAGAAGAGGGGCACAATCCACCAGCCGGAGCCTCGAGTGAAGAAGAGGAACGCCTAGATAATGGACCGGAAGCTTACCCAGCTGAAATCCCATGATGGTCAGGAGGGAGTTCGAGATATTCTCAGCCCTCTTAGAAACAAACATCTCGCTCTTCCGGGGGTTGGGGCAGAGACCGGACAAAGAAGCAAAGGTATCCAGAGCATCCTTAAACACCTTGACCGAGCAAGGATCAGCATGGCAAAACAGCATAAGATCGTCCGCAAACGTGAGCATTGCCAATCGCATCGACTCACACCGCCAGTGGAACTGAAATCTGCTATCAGCACGGATGCTCGAGTCAATAATACCATGGAGGACCTCCATGACACGAGTAAAGAGGTAGGGGGACAGCGGATCTCCCTGTCGCAAGCCTCTCTTCCCCTCGAAGAAACCCACAGGAGCTCCATTGAGATTAATGGAGAAAGAAGTCGAGGTCACACAAGCAGCCACCCATCTGATAAAGAGAGGGGGAAACTTCATGGCCGACAGGACCGCCAACAAGAAGCTCCACTCAACCTTGTCGTAGGCCTTCGCCAAATCGACCTTGAAAGCCACGCGCGCCGGCTTGCTCCGATTCTGATAAGCAAGGCAGATTTCCTGGGCCATCAGAATGTTGTCAGAGATGCGCCTTCCAGGGACAAAGGCAGTCTGTGAGGGATGCACGAGATCAGCAAGGCAGGGACGCAGCCGTTAGCGAGGATCTTCGAGATAACCTTGAAAATGACATTACAACAAGAGATAGGGCGGAAGTCCGACGCATTCCTAGCAGCCTCACCTTTCGGAATAAGAGTAATAAGGGTGCTGTTAAGGCCTTTCAGTAAGATGCCAGTGCTGAAGAAGTCCTGGACAGCAAAGGTAAGATCATCGCCAACAACCTCCCAAGCAGCTTTGAAGAAAGCTGCAGTGTAACCATCAGGCCCCGGGGCCTTCTCGCTGCCCATCGCAAAAATCACCGCCTTGATCTCAGCCCCCGTAACCGGACGAATCATATCAGCCCCCACGTCCGGATGAATGGAAGTAGTAACAAAGTTACGGAGATCATCCACACGAACCGGAGTGTCCCTACCCGACTTCCCAAGTAGCTCCTTATAGAATCGGATCAGTTCAGCCGCCACCTGCTGATCACCCTCAATAACCAGCCCATTATCGTCCTCCAACGAGAGAATACGATTACGTGCACGTCTCAGAGTCACCTTCTTGAAGAAGAAAGAGGTACATTGGTCCCCGTCCTTAAGCCAAGCAAGTTTGGCCCGCTGAGAGAGGGCAGACTGTTCAATCTCCACAGCCTTGGAGTATAAACACCTGCACGTAGACTCGAAGTCAAGGAAAAGGGGTTCCGAGGGGTATTTCTCAACGAAAGATTGACTCAGCTCAAGGAAGTGTTTGGCCTCAAGAACATTCCTAGCCAAGTCCCCCTTCACGCGTCTAAGATCGCGAATGTGTGGCTTGAGCATCTTAAGTCGGCGAACAAAAGAGAACATCGGGAAGCCATCCGAATGATCCAGCCAACCTCTTCTCATCACTTGTCTACCATCTTTGGTCGGAGCGCAATAGAAGATGGCACGATGGGATTCGTCGATCACCGGAACGGATAGTTGCTGAAATGGAGGCCCTCTTTAGTATTCGAATCTCGACTCTTCCGCCCAAGTACAATCTGCAATTGAACGCCATGCGCCGGACCTGGTGTTTGGACTGGACTACCTAGGGTGCTTGGGACTGGTCTTGCTTCGGTTCAGGGTTTGGTGGGCTGATGGATGAGTTGGAAGGAGCCCATAAGAGACACCACCTCCCCCCTTCTCCCCCTTTCCCCACATCTTGCCCTCTTCCCTCCCCCCATCCCCTTCGTTTTGTTTTCTCTTTTCGTTCTTGTACTGTGCTCCGCTTTGCTTGTCTGCAGGTTGGCCTGGCTGCTGCTTCATCTGGGGTGTCCTACCGGCTCGCCCGTGCCGCATGCAGGCCTCACTTGCTGGTTGCGCTCCCTGGCGGAAAGAAACAGGAGTTGGCATCTAAGCCTTTCCCCGACCAGACCTGCGGAAGCACTCGCTGCACTTCACCCCCTCCGTTAGGAATTTCCGCATGGAAGTTTCCTCCGCTGTGCTCTGGCACTTTGTTCGCACAACAACCGACTGCCCTGCTGGCACTACAACTGGTGCCAGACTCCTGTAGATTGATTTTGGGGTGTGACACCTCCTTTGCCTTTGTTACCATGTGCTGGTAGTCTCTGTATTTGGCTTGGTCTTGTAGGGACCTGGTTGGTGTCTGGGCTGTTTTGGTCTTGTTGTGTTGTCTGGTCGGTAGATGTTACCGCTTGTTGCGTCGTGAGCGTTATCATGTACGCTGTCCATGTACTCCTGTTTCTTTCGTTTAGTGAACACTTCCCAACCTCTTCTCACCACGTCAATGAACCTAGGATCAGAAACCAGAAAGTTATCAAACTTGAAGCAAGGAAGCCTCCCACTTCCCCGGGCAGCCGCAAGGATAAGAGGAGAGTGATCGGAAGTAGCGGGAAAATCGCAGTAGTAAGCCAAATCGGGGTGGGTAGCAAACCACGAGGGATTGCCAGCCATGCGATCAAGCCGCCGCCAGATACCAGCCTCCGCACGCTGCTGGTTGAACCAAGTGAAGAACCTCCCCGTCGAAGGTAAGGTAGTCAGGTCGGCATTGATCAAGCAATCCCTGAGCTTCGTCGCCTCCACAACAGACGGATTACCACCCTTCGCCTCGGAAATATCAGTAACGGCATTGAAATCCCCGAGGATCAGCCACGGATCGTTGGCCCTATTCTCCGAAATCCGGATAATCTCATCCCAAAGATCAGCCCTCTCCTCTCGCCGATTCTTCCCATACACAAAGGAAATATAGCAGAGTTCCTGCGATGCAAGAGAATGAACCCTACAATGAACTGCTTGTATAGAGCAGCCCACAATGGTGACATGAACAAAACTGGGGTCCCAACCAACCCAAATCCTCGTTCCCGGCCCATCACCATAATCAAAAAACCATTGCCAAGAGTCCCTAATGCCTCCGGAGACGGCACTAGCGTTAATAGAAGAGACACGAGTTTCCAAAAGCCCGAAAAGTTTTAAATCAAACTTAGAGATAAGATCCATCACCGCCCTCCCATGGTCTCTCTTGTTGAGACCCCTCACATTCCACGAGGCGAGCGCGATCATGATAAACCGTCCGGAAGGGCTGCTTTAGGACCCTCAGAAGCGCACTCATCATCAACATCAGACAAAGCATGGAAGGGGTTACTTGCGTTACCCCAGAAAAGTGCATTACGCTCCGCCTCAGCCCGGAGCTCATCATCACTAGTCTCATCACTAGTCTCAGCCGAGGGGCACAGAGGGTCAGTCCCACGAGAACTCGTAGTCGCCTCCTGTGTAGAAGCCACCGGATGAACCGTAGCCGCCTGGTGAGAACCAACGGAAATCTTGCCCCTCGGCCCAACCTGTCGCCAATCATCATCTCTAGGCCTAGGAACTCGAATCGCGTTACCCAAGGTGGGCTGCCTCTCCCGCTTCTCATTAGGATGAGTGGCCTTAACCGCAGTAGTCTTCTTGGCCATCGGGCAAGAACCATCCGAATGGGTCCACGTATCACACCTCGTACACTTAGAAGGCTTCCATTCGTACTCCACAGTAACCGGAACCATCCCACGTGGACTCCCATCCTCAGAGGGCAACCTAATATTAAACTTCTCAATAAACTCCGTCTTTAGGTCCTTAATGATACAGACCCGAGCATAGTCGATACGAGTAGCACTCATAGTAATGCCGTCGGCGAAAAGCGGCTGCCCAACGGCACTAGCTACGATGCCCAAGCCCGGGGGGGCCACATGGGAGAGAGATGACGATGTAGAGGATCGTTACCCCGCCCGACTACCTAAATTTCGGGGACGAAATTTCTATAAGGGGGGAGGATGTAACACCCGTAATTTTTATACGGGGTTATGATGCAATTAATTTTGAGTGAGTTGGAAATTATGAACCCAATGTTCGAGTGGACCAAAGATCGAGTGAGGAAGTCGGCCCAAACAATTTTCCACTTAAACATTTTGGGTCAAAGTTAATAGAATTTAATAAACAACATTTCTCAAATTAATATATTTGAGCCCAAATTTAAATCAACTAAATAATCATAACAAAGGCCCAAATTAATAAGAATTAATGGGGAGGAAATACTTAGACAATAAGGCCCAAACTTAGCCCCAAATAACAAATGAGATATTTTGCTTATTTCAAGGACACCCAACGCATGGCTCCCATGTCCCTAGGCTAGATCTAAATAAAATAATCATTTACCATTTCAAGAATTTGAGGGGGGGGGGGCTTTTACTTTGGAGCTAGGAAATCACGTGAGGGTTAAAAATAATACATACCACTTACAACCTCACACAAAAATCGTATACTCACCACCCACTAAAGCAACGAACATCACAAAGAAAGGAGAAAAGGAAGAAGCAAAGGCCGAAAGAGAAGAACACAAGGGAGACTAGCAAGCTCGGGAGAATCTCGGCAAGGCTTGGCACGCCAAATCATCTAAACAAACTTAGGAAGGAAGGTAGGTGGATTTCTTCACCTACAACACATAAATAGGTTCAAAGATTTCGAATTTGGATGTTACGGATATTCAAGTTTGAGATTTATGAACCTTGGTATATGTGCTTTCGAAATCTGTTACTCGACATTATTTGATGTTATGTGTTAAGCTTCAAACCCATTATGTGGATTTTTGGGTGAGTACGCTTGTTGATATGCTTAGGCGATAGTTTTAATTCCATTAGCAACGTTTGGTTAGATGAACTAGTCTCGAGCGAAATCTTAGTCTAAGTTTTGTGTGAAGATTATTTATTTCGTATAGAATCGGGCGATTTGGGTAATAGTTTTTTTTTTGTAAGGGTATTATGTGATGAAATCGGGCGAATTCAATGGGATTCACAATCAGGCCATTAGGACACAGTAAGTTGGGAATTTAAGCAACCTACATAATCGGGCGAAACCTACAAATCAATTTACAGAAATCGGGTAAATCCGTATAAAAGAAGATCGGGCGAATTTCAGTTGCAATACGTGTCGGGCTGTTGAGAAATCGCCGAGCCTTGGAACAAATCGGGCGAATCCTCTTCAATTTCGAGCGATTTCCAGTGAGCCAGAAATCGGGCGATTGCTTCGTAGATTTGACCCTCCCAGAACTCGAAACAAATCGGGCGAAATACGTCGAACAACAAAGTCGGGCGATTTCCCGCTGTAGTACGTGTCGAGCAGCCATGAAATCGCCGAGCTTTTCTTCCAAATCGGGCGATTTCCTCTACAGCACGTGTCGATCAACCATTAAATCGCCGAGCTTCTGCCAAATCGGGCGATTCCCTGTTGTAAGACGTGTCGAGCGAGGATGAAATCGCCGAATTCTTTTCTCCAAATCGCTCGCCCCTCAAATCGGGCGATTTCCCGTTAATTCAAGCGATTTCTGTGAGCCCACAAAGCGGGCGAATTCCCTTCTCAAATCGAGCGATACCCAATCAGCCATTTCCACTGAAGCCAAAACGGGCGATTTTCAAATGTCTAAAAGTTGACCACTTTGATGGGTTGACTTAGGTGTAAAAATAGTTGGGCTTCAACCCAAAGCAAGGCCCATTCCCTATTTTTACTTGTAACTAATTCCAAGAGTGAGCCTTAGGCTAGGTTAGGCCCAAATCTCTGTACTTGAGAAATAGTGAGAAATAGGAACTAGAAGACGAATGAATACAGTGACGATGGAACCCCGAAACTGTGATAGTCGGCCACTAGGATGGTTTGGCTTGGGCTTAGTGCTAATTGGGCTTTGACCCAAATTTAGGCTCATTCCTTAGTTGGACTATAATAAATCACAAGAATAGGCTTAGTATTTGTTGGGCTTAGCCAAAGTTTGGCCCATTCCTAATTAATTTTAAGAACGGGATTTAGTTGGAATTAGACCCAACTCAGTACTTAAGTAATTGTGGCAATAGGTGTTAGAAGACTCTCGTATCTGGGGTAGATGCGAAATATATATATATATATTATTGTTACGGCGAGAAATAACATAGGCTATTTTATTTACGAAAATGGCATAACGTGCAAGTATTATTTTATGCATTTTATAACATATGCATTTCACGTCACGACATATCACGGCATTGTGAGAGATGTTGACCGCGTGGGCGGTGACACCTTAAGGTGTCGGTTGAGCGGGGTAGTGTGTGCCGATTTTGGCAGTCAGACTCGTAGAGGAGTTGAGGTTTAGACTCGCAGGGCACCTGGTTGGAGAGGGGGTTAGCGACACCCATCTACTCGGGATTAAGCCACCCGAGGTGCACACCACCGTATATATGATTTGGCTCATGGACGGTAGATAGGGTTAGCGACACCTGTCTACCCGGGTTAGTGGTACGCTACTCGGGGTGCAAAACCGTCAGTGATGTGACTGAGATTGTGATTGCGGAATCATAGCGACCTGACAGGGCAGTTGCGTGATCGTCAAAATGCTGTCAGTGTACGCTACCGCTGGATATGTGATTGAGGGATCATAGCAGCCTGACAGGGCAGTTGCGTGATCGTCAAAACGCTGTCAGGGTATGCTACCTCTTGAGATGGCTTAATGCCATTTGCGCGCGAGGTGCCGAGTCTAGCCTAGGGCCCTGATATTGAGATAGAGTAGATTGTGAGAACGAGCGTGCATTGCATTATATCATGTGGGAGGTGTCGGGATTCGGGTTTGAGTGCACGCTGCATTTGCATGAATTCACCTACTGAGCGAAATCGCTCAGGCCTTTATGTGTTGTAGGTACTGTTGAGTCCGACGTCGGTGAACGTCAGGACTAGGTTAGCGGCTGGTGGCGGTGACTCCACGGGCTTTTGAGGGCAAGAGCGGTACATGGATGCGACCTGTGGAGTGATTTTTACATATTTTGAGTTTTGGGGCTTCGGCCCGTGTAAAGATAACTTTTGTAAACAATATTTTTATGATATGTATAACTTATTTAAAAGTTTTTATCAAATGGGCTTTCCGCGGCTTTCGTTGCGGAAATCCGCCAAATAATTTAATTGGAAAAGTAGGGTCGTTACAGGTGGTATCAGAGCTTCGGCTCTAGATTCTGAAGACTGTCCATGTACCGCCGCTCAAAAGCCGGGAGGACCAGCCTCGCCTGTATTTTTCTAGTACTTGGTAAGAAATAAGTAGTGACTAACATTTGCCTGCGGTATTATCTAGTTGAGAATGCCGAGACCACGTAGAGAATATGGGGGTGAATCTAGTCGCGGGGCGGGATCTGATTCCCCACCGGATGATGACCGCTCCACCATTCGACAACTGACTGACCTTATCCGACGGCAATCGGATCAAATAAATGCTTTAATCCATCATCGAAGCTCTTCGGAGCGTCGTTCCTCCCCGCAACCTGAACGAGTCGAAATAATCGGGGAACGATTCCGAAAACTAAACCCCCCAACGTTTAGTGAAGCCACCAACCCTGCGGTGGCTGAAGATTGGATCGGCACCATCGAAGACATGTTCATCTACAGTCGGGTGCCAGATAACGAGAAAGTCCTCTGTGCTGTTTCCCTCTTTCGGGACAACGCGCGCTACTGGTGGAGCACAGTGAAAGTGCTGGAGAACCCGATAACCATGACATGGGATAGGTTCAAAGAACTGTTCTTTAATAAGTACTTTACTGCTCATGACCAGGATCAGAGGATGTACGAGTTCCTGAACCTCAAGCAAGGCAACATGCCTGTCGCGGAGTACACACGCAAATTTGAAGAATTGTCCCGATTTGCTCCACATTTGATTTCAACCAACACCTTGAAGGTGACACGATTCATTCAGGGACTCAAACCCGAAATTTATCGGGATCTGAGCATAGCAGGAGCACGGCAAATGGAGTTTATGCAAGTGACCGAACGCGCTTTAATAGCAGAACAAGCTGAGCGAGTAGTCGCAGAAGCTCAAGAAGCAAGGAAGAAGAGAGAGAATCAGCAAAGTGGAACAGGAGGAGACAGAAAACGTCAGTTCTTCGGCAAAGGCCCCAACAATCGAGGGGATCAACAAGGCCAGCAAAATTGGCGACCGATGATGAACCAAGGGCTGGAAAATATTCCAAACCGACCCCCGAACATTGCGCCCCAATGTGAGCAATGCGGACGTTACCATCATGGAGTGTGCTTCGGAATGAGACCAAATTTCACGCCGCAATGCTTTCAGTGCGGGAAGATGGGGCATTTAGCTAGGAACTGCCAGCAGGGCGTGCCCCAAGCTCCGAATCAACCACTCGTCCGACCTCCGCCGGTCCCAGCTCGGGTGTTTACCCTAACAAACGAGGAGGTGGAAGCCAACCCGGGTGCGGTGGCAGGTACGTTGAAATCCTTTACGTGCCTACTTCTAACACGATCGATAGCCCTAAGGAACTAGTGAGGTTCCTAATTCCCGAGGGAGACGAATCGCACTCTCGGAAAAAGCAAACAAAAATAAAGTTGCTCAAATCTCATACTCTTAAGACTCAGCAACTCCTAGATTCGGGTTGCGAATCTTTCTCATCGATTGGACGAGGGAAGTTTCCTCAGCCTCAACCGAAAAATGTGCCAATAAATAATCGAAGCGCTGGTACCCAATAATATTCCAAAAATTACCCCAAATTTCGATAGAAGGCATGTTTCCTTCTTCATTAAGAATCTATCCCTCCCGAAATATGATAATGGAGCTACCCTTCATTTCTTCCAACACAACAAGTCCAAAACCTACAGCACCGGAGTATAACCCTACGCCTTGTTCTTCATTGTGCATCTGTGGTAGCAGCATACTCCGCATCAGAGTGGCGCAGCGGAAGCGTGGTGAATGCTCATGTTCTAGCTATTCCTCTTAGCTCAACGTCAAGGCGATACAGGTTCCATCAACTGAGGTGACCGTCACACTATTAGGAATCCATCGTTTAAACTCGCGACAACAGGAAAGAGCTTCCCTTGGCCTCAATGATCTTGTTTCCTTCCCTTTCACTCTCATACGATGTCCGCTTCTTGAACTCCAGTTATCGTACGGATGTGCCCCCTAATCGTTAGGGATAAAGATTCGACGAGCCATAGATTTCCTTCCTCGCGTTGAGATTTACCTAAGCAAGATAAACTATAACTCGGTCGATGGTAGACTTAGCCTTTTTGATAATCGTTAGACCCAAGCGTACTATAAAGGGGGGAGAGGACGAGAAGTAATGTTCACATGCTCTTCTAGTAAGTCGTCGTCCTTCTAGTAAGCTGCCGTTGGCAACCAATTGGTCGAGGAGGCCACATGGGAGAGAGAAGACGATGTAGAGGATCGTTACCCCGTCCGACTACCTAAATTTCGGGGACGAAATTTCTATAAGGGGGGAGGATGTAACACCCGTAATTTTTATACGGGGTTATGATGCAATTAATTTTGAGTGAGTTGGAAATTATGAACCCAATGTTCGAGTGGACCAAAGATCGAGTGAGGAAGTCGGCCCAAACAATTTTCCACTTAAACATTTTGGGTCAAAGTTAATAGAATTTAATAAACAACATTTCTCAAATTAATATATTTGAGCCCAAATTTAAATCAACTAAATAATCATAACAAAGGCCCAAATTAATAAGAATTAATGGGGAGGAAATACTTAGACAATAAGGCCCAAACTTAGCCCCAAATAACAAATGAGATATTTTGCTTATTTCAAGGACACCCAACGCATGGCTCCCATGTCCCTAGGCTAGATCTAAATAAAATAATCATTTACCATTTCAAGAATTTGAGGGGGGGGGGGGCTTTTACTTTGGAGCTAGGAAATCACGTGAGGGTTAAAAATAATACATACCACTTACAACCTCACACAAAAATCGTATACTCACCACCCACTAAAGCAACGAACATCACAAAGAAAGGAGAAAAGGAAGAAGCAAAGGCCGAAAGAGAAGAACACAAGGGAGACTAGCAAGCTCGGGAGAATCTCGGCAAGGCTTGGCACGCCAAATCATCTAAACAAACTTAGGAAGGAAGGTAGGTGGATTTCTTCACCTACAACACATAAATAGGTTCAAAGATTTCGAATTTGGATGTTACGGATATTCAAGTTTGAGATTTATGAACCTTGGTATATGTGCTTTCGAAATCTGTTACTCGACATTATTTGATGTTATGTGTTAAGCTTCAAACCCATTATGTGGATTTTTGGGTGAGTACGCTTGTTGATATGCTTAGGCGATAGTTTTAATTCCATTAGCAACGTTTGGTTAGATGAACTAGTCTCGAGCGAAATCTTAGTCTAAGTTTTGTGTGAAGATTATTTATTTCGTATAGAATCGGGCGATTTGGTTAATAGTTTTTTTTTGTAAGGGTATTATGTGATGAAATCGGGCGAATTCAACGGGATTCACAATCAGGCCATTAGGACACAGTAAGTTGGGAATTTAAGCAACCTACATAATCGGGCGAAACCTACAAATCAATTTACAGAAATCGGGTAAATCCGTATAAAAGAAGATCGGGCGAATTTCAGTTGCAATACGTGTCGGGCTGTTGAGAAATCGCCGAGCCTTGGAACAAATCAGGCGAATCCTCTTCAATTTCGAGCGATTTCCAGTGAGCCAGAAATCGGGCGATTTCCGTCGGACCTCAAATCGGGCGATTGCTTCGTAGATTTGACCCTCCCAGAACTCGAAACAAATCGGGCGAAATACGTCGAACAACAAAGTCGGGCGATTTCCCGCTGTAGTACATGTCGAGCAGCCATGAAATCGCCGAGCTTTTCTTCCAAATCGGGCGATTTCCTCTACAGCACGTGTCGATCAACCATAAAATCGCCGAGCTTCTGCCAAATCGGGCGATTCCCTGTTGTAAGACGTGTCGAGCGAGGATGAAATCGCCGAATTCTTTTCTCCAAATCGCTCGCCCCTCAAATCGGGCGATTTCCCGTTAATTCGAGCGATTTCTGTGAGCCCACAAAGCGGGCGAATTCCCTTCTCAAATCGAGCGATACCCAATCGGCCATTTCCACTGAAGCCAAAACGGGCGATTTCAAATGTCTAAAAGTTGACCACTTTGATGGGTTGACTTAGGTGTAAAAATAGTTGGGCTTCAACCCAAAGCAAGGCCCATTCCCTATTTTTACTTGTAACTAATTCCAAGAGTGAGCCTTAGGCTAGGTTAGGCCCAAATCTCTGTACTTGAGAAATAGTGAGAAATAGGAACTAGAAGACGAATGAATACAGTGACGATGGAACCCCGAAACTGTGATAGTCGGCCACTAGGATGGTTTGGCTTGGGCTTAGTGCTAATTGGGCTTTGACCCAAATTTAGGCTCATTCCTTAGTTGGACTATAATAAATCACAAGAATAGGCTTAGTATTTGTTGGGCTTAGCCAAAGTTTGGCCCATTCCTAATTAATTTTAAGAACGGGATTTAGTTGGAATTAGACCCAACTCAGTACTTAAGTAATTGTGGCAATAGGTGTTAGAAGACTCTCGATATCTGGGGTAGATGCGAAATATATATATATATATATTATTGCTACGGCGAGAAATAACATAGGCTATTTTATTTACGAAAATGGCATAACGTGCAAGTATTATTTTATGCATTTTATAACATATGCATTTCACGTCACGACATATCACGGCATTGTGAGAGATGTTGACCGCGTGGGCGGTGACACCTTAAGGTGTCGGTTGAGCGGGGTAGTGTGTGCCGATTTTGGCAGTCAGACTCGTAGAGGAGTTGAGGTTTAGACTCGCAGGGCACCTGGTGGGAGAGGGGGTTAGCGACACCCATCTACTCGGGATTGAGCCACCCGAGGTGCACACCACCGTATATATGATTTGGCTCATCGACGGCAGATAGGGTTAGCGACACCTGTCTACCCGGGTTAGTGGTACGCTACTCGGGGTGCAAAACCGTCAGTGATGTGACTGAGATTGTGATTGCGGAATCATAGCGACCTGACAGGGCAGTTGCGTGATCGTCAAAACGCTGTCAGTGTACGCTACCGCTGGATATGTGATTGAGGGATCATAGCAGCCTGACAGGGCAGTTGCGTGATCGTCAAAACGCTGTCAGGGTATGCTACCTCTTGAGATGGCTTAATGCCATTTGCGCGCGAGGTGCCGAGTCTAGCCTAGGGCCCTGATATTGAGATAGAGTAGATTGTGAGAACGAGCGTGCATTGCATTATATCATGTGGGAGGTGTCGGGATTTGGGTTTGAGTGCACGCTGCATTTGCATGAATTCACCTACTGAGCGAAATCGCTCAGGCCTTTATGTGTTGTAGGTACTGTTGAGTCCGACGTCGGTGAACGTCAGGACTAGGTTAGCGGCTGGTGGCGGTGACTCCACGGGCTTTTGAGGGCAAGAGCGGTACATGGATGCGACCTGTGGAGTGATTTTTACATATTTTGAGTTTTGGGGCTTCGGCCCGTGTAAAGATAACTTTTGTAAACAATATTTTTATGATATGTATAACTTTTATTTAAAAGTTTTTATCAAATGGGCTTTCCGCGGCTTTCGTTGCGGAAATCCGCCAAATAATTTAATTGGAAAAGTAGGGTCGTTACAACCAGTCGCCTATAGAGGGATTCTTCTTGCTGCGATCGGATGGAAAGGCCTATCAGACGGGCGAGGAGAATGTCATGGAGCTCGGTGATGGGGATTGTGTATGTGTTGATGAGGATGGAGGAAGTGGCTAGAGGGTCGGTGGGTGTGGGTTGTGGAGGTGTGGGGTGGGTTCGTGACGAAGGGCCTTCAGAGGTAGGTGCTTTCCCGGTATCTCTTCGGGATGCCTCGAGTGCTTGGAGTACTCTCTCTGTGATCTTTTCTTCCTTTGACTGTACAGCGGCAGAGAGAGCGGCCTGGAACTGTTCTGTCGTCACGAAGGGTGCGGACGCCTCCTTAGATGGACCAGGACGACTGACATCGCCTGTTATCAATCCTTGAGTAGACACCGACTCTGTGGGTTGGCTCACAGTCACTTGAGGTTGTGACTGTATGAGACTTCCATCCAATCCTCGAGTCGAATCCTGAGGATTCGTCTCTATTGGTGTTGTTGCAGGCTCGGGTTGCGCCTGCGAACCAGATACCACGTGAGTTGGTTGCGGCTCAAGATTGAGCGAAGAAGTGCCGTCAACCCTTGTCGTTGTGGTCAGTGGAATATCTGGTGCGTTGATGATGGCCAGGAAGAGGGACTCTATTTGTATACTAAGTCGTCTGGGAGTCCGTCTTATCAGGCTAATCTCCTCATCTGACTCCGTGTCAGATGGTGTAGCTACGTGAGGAGTGGGATCACGTTCAACATCCCCTAGAGCCTGATCCGTCACCAGTGGAAGCGAGCTTTGCCCAATTTTTGTCTCGGGCTGTGCTACTTGTAGAAGAACCTCCTCAATGGTTTCTTCGAGCACGCCTACATGTACGGGCACTTCCACTTGAAGCATTTCTGTTGGAGCCTCTTGTTCCAACTCAGCGGCCACAACATCTATCAAGGTGGCATCGTCCTGAGTTGGAGGCTTCTGCTCGAGCTCCAGAGCCACTTCATCAATCAACATGGCCTCTGGGCTTTGGTGTTGTTGCGGTTGTGGAGGGCTCATATGTACATCTGCCGGGGGCCCTCTAATCATTTCCTCGGTGAGGTGATGTTCCCGGCAGTATCTCTTCAGCTCCTGCGGGGTCAGCGAGCCGAAGAAGGTTGAGAGATATGGCCATTGAAGGCTGTGTAAGGTCCACCAGTCTTAGGTTGTGGAAGAACTTGAGCCGGGGCGGCTGATAGTTTCCTCCCGATGGCAGGCGAGGAATGTTCTGTGCGTACATCTCCATGTGTTGGCGGATGATGACGGAGAACCATCTCGCGTACGGCACGTTCTTGGACCGCTTGTTCTCCTTTTGTCTGATCTGTTCTGCAAGGTCGTTCCAGATCAGTTGGGCGAAATCGTAATTTCGCGAGAACACGACTCCGTGAAAAATCCGGAGGATGTGGCCGTTTCCCTTGTCGAAGCCGGCGTGCTTCGGGGATAGACACTTGTTCACGATCCCGAACAGTGTCTTCCATGGGTGAGGGATACCGTTGCTTTGAACCTGAGCGAGCTTGGTGAGCGGCGGACGGTAACCCATTTGAAGGAAATCAGCCACCAGTTCTTCATCTGATGGGAGGGGGTCGTAGTTTTGGCTGTGAGGGAGGTCAAGTAGAGCTCTGAACTCGTTCTTGCCCATGCAGATGTGCCTCGTCCCTACAACCGTCGTGAAATGGTATGCCCCGTCCAAAATGAGGCTCTTGATCATCCCCCAAAACTGCTGGAGGTAGACCATCGGCACTGATGCTGTAGCACCCGGGTTTCCCGTAAGTGTTTAGGGCCAATAAATTAGCGAAGTATGACCTTGAACTATGTGTGCATCTATATGACCTATACGCATTAACGTGATTCATGTGCATTATTTGACTTATGTGCCATTAATTTCGGGTCTATAGGATTTCATGCTACTTTGTGATTTATGTGCATGAACGTGATTTTACGTGCTCAATATGACATAAGTGAAGCCTAATGTTTTACGAAATTGGTGTGATTAAATGGTGCTAAGTGACCCTTAATTTGTTTAACAATTTTCGAAAATAAGCTACAATTTTTAGTGGGCTAGATTTAAAAATTGGGCCCAATATTGATTTAGTCCCAAACCACAAATAAAACAATTAAGAGACAAACTTCCCTAAAATAGGGAATGCCCACGCCACCCCATGCCTTATCTACCATAAGCTAAGGAAAAATATCTAAATTAATTATTCAAACTCCACACCCACACTTAAGGAGAACATCGATAGACAAGAGGGAGGAAAGGGAAGGAGCCGAGACGATTGTCACCACAAATAGGCACTCCAAGTAGCTAAGAATTCGAGTTGGTAAGTGAAGCATCCTTTCTAGTCTCGAAACTTTCATAATCTAAGACATTTCAGTTGTAATAATCACATGAGGTTCACGAGATTTAGGAAGTATTAGAGCCGTTACTTTGAGTGAACTAGGATAGGGTGATTCAATGAACGATTTAGAGCTTATAACCTTACTTTTGGGGTAGAGCCACACGATTTTAAGAATGAATAGAGAATGAGATTCATAAGATCGATTGGATGCTGTGCGAGTTAGGATAGTTTAGTTTTCTTTAGAATTGTTTAATACATTTGGGCGATTCAGTGAGCGATTGAAGGTGGTGGGTGTAACTTGGAGAAATCGGGCAAAAAGGAGTAGGACTGAAATCGGGTAAATGATAAATATCAAAGTAAAATCACTGAGCAAATTCTGTAGAATTACAAGACAGCGTCTCTGTTCCAAACGGATAAAATCGATCAAGCACTGTCTACAAGAAAATCGGGTAGATTTCGCCAGGCCTCAAATCGGGCGATTCCAGCCAAAGCCCAAATCGGGCGATTCCAGCCGAGGACCCAAGTCGGGCGATTCCATTCGAAGACCTAAATCGGGCGATTTCATCCAAACGAAGAATCGGACGTCTTCATTTCGAACGCTGCTCAAATCGGGCGAAATAAGTTGAGGAGGAAATCGGGCGAAATTCCTACCCCAACACGTGTCGATCTGCCACGAAATCGCCGAGTTTCTTGATCCAAATCGGGCAGAACTGAGCCTCGTGAGAAATCGGGCGAAATCGTCGAGCTCGTCAGGCTTCTTCCAAATCGGGCGATTTCCTCTACAGCACGTGTCGACTTGCCGAGAAATCGCCGAGTCCTACCCCAAATCGGGCGATTTGCCCTCGACATGCCCTTTCCAGAAATCCGAAACAAATCGGGTAAATTAACAGTTGAACCCAAACCATGCGTTTCTAGCCGGGCTTCAAATCGAGCGTCTCCACAACAAGTCGAGTTCAACCTACTTTCACAAATCGGGCGACTTCCATCGAAGTCTCTCAAGTCGGGCGACTTTAACTGCGACCCAAATCGGGTGAACTCTCGATGACGGATGATTTCAGCGACGATGAAACTCCCAAAGTTGAATAGCTGACCACTATGATGGTTTGACCTGGGCTTAGGATTAATTTGGGCTTTGACCCAACTTTAGGCTCATTCCTTAGTGGACTATAGTAAATCATAAGAATAGGCTTAGTAGTTGTTGGGCTTAGCCAAAGTTTGGCCCATTCCCTTGGTTATCTTATAATTAGTTTAAGAATGGGCTTAGTAATTGTGTAATAGGTGTTAGAAGACTTTCGATATTTGGGGTAGATGCGAAATATGTATATATATTATTGTTACGGTGGGAAATAACATAAGTGATTTTATTTACGAAAATGACATAATGTGCAAGTATTTTATGCGTTTTATAACTTAGACATTTCGCCGAGCCCCTTAGATTAAAAATTAGTACTAACATAAGTTAGAAATTTGTTGGGGCGGGAAATTAGCCTAGACTCGAAGCTAGCAATTTATAGCCTAGCGGAATTAATGAAGTTCGATAATGTCGTTCGACCTACTTAATTAATTAATAAAGGCGAAATACTGATACAATAATATGTATGTTTAGGTCGTACGTTAGGAGCTAACGGGGAGGATATTAATTACGCTCGGACGACAGGTAAGTGGAAACTACACTTCAACTACAACACATGACTTTTATGTGCATAATTATGTGCCTACGTGCTTTCTTGACAGAATGTGAAATTTATGCGACATGTTTTACTTGCTATCTATGGCATGACATGCATATGTACATGATTTCACGACATGATCACGTGCATACACGCTTAGTATGGCAGTTAGGACACGAGAGCGTGTGTGAGTCAGGATCGCCTGCGAGCGATGAATAGTTGCCAACATGGGCATCTATTATCGATTCCACTGTCGAGTCACGACTCTCCTATGTCACCATGGAGACAGAAAGGCGTTGCCGAGTCACAATTATGATGGGTTAAGACCCTTATGACTAGAAGCGTGACCTGGAGGGTGCGACCCGAGGGAAGACGCGACACCGAGGGTATCTCGAGTGTTGGCAACCTCGGAGTGGGCTACCAGCGTAAAGCGCACGTGTGCCAGGCCGCGCTGGGCTGAAAAGGACACCTTCGGGAACGCATTGGGCTAAAAAGGCGTTATCGGCCTCCCAATGTGGACAGCAATTTGCGTACTGGGGTTGCCTCCCAATGTCCACCGTTGGGCCAAAAAGGCGCTACTAGCCTCCCAACGTGGATCGCATTGGGCTAAAAAGGTACCACAGAGATGAATAGGGGTTGCCTCCCAATGACGATCGCATTGGGCCAAAAAGGCGTCGTTAGCCTCCCAATGGGGATCGCATTGGGCTAAAAAGGTGCCACGGAGATGAATAAGGGCTGCCTCTCAATGACGATCGCATTGGGCTAAAAAGGCGTCGTTGGCCTCCCAATGTGGATCGCGTTGGGCTAAAAAGGTGCCATGGAGTCGAATGCAAATTGCGAACTAAGGGGTGGCCTCTCAGTGTGTGTGTGTACTGACACTCGTATACACGTATGAAGTTAAAATGAGCTCTACAATGGTGCATTAGCGAGATAGAAGAGCCGAGCGCCCAAATATGAAAGGAAGGAGAATAGGAAAGGAAAAGAATGAGAGGAAAAGTCAAGTCTAGAACCGCATTGACTCGGATGTCATTGCGAGATAGGACACGTGCACTGCATGCATATAGTTTCTACTTACTGAGCTCTTTAGCTCACCCTTACGTTATGTGTTGTAGGTACGAGCGAACACGGTACGTGATCACCTAGCTGGCAAGGCACTCTTTTGAAGCTTCCGAGCGACTTTTGGGGGTGGTGTGTACGTGGACGACGACCTGTGAGGCCGGACGCATAAGAGATTCTTTTGCTGCACAAATATACACGCACATGTAGATATAACTCGAATGTAATTAGAAAGTTTGGAAGCATTCTCTTTTTTCATGGAGATGTATTCTTTTGACGTGAGCAGGAAGACGATGTTCCTTTACGAAAAAGGAAAAATTTCTTCCGCATTTTTGTATCTCTTTTAAGTTATCGCCTCGTTAGACACTTAGGAAACACGCTAGAAATGGTGGCGATGGCTAGGGTCGCTACAGTTGGTATCAGAGCTTCGGTCACAGGTCCTGCAGACTATCCATGTACACACACCCAAAAGCGCGGAAGCAGCCTTGCTTGTAAGTGTTACAATTACGTGAATTTTTGTATGATGTAATTGACTTACCTTAGGGATTGTCAGGAAGAACAAAATACGATGGTTAGAATTAGAGGCGAGGGGAGTAGGGATGCCGAACCAAATAGGGAAACGGCAGCCCCTACAGATAGTAGGGATGCGATCATCCTGCAGCTGACGGAGCTAGTCCGTCAGCAATCAGCTCAAATCCAGCAGCTAATCCAGCGGCAAAACGCTGGAGGACAGTCAAGTACCGGACCGCCTCAGGCCGAAAGGATTGAAATGATCGGGGAAAGGTTTCGTAAACTTAAACCCCCGACATTTGAGGATGCCGTTGACCCAAGTTCGGCCGAGGACTGGCTCCGAACCATAGAAAGCATGTTCCAGCATAGTCGTACCCCCAACACTGAAAAGGCCTTGTGCGCGGGATACCTGTTAAGGGGAAGCGCCGGCCACTGGTGGGACACGATTCTAACCCTGGAAGATCCGGTAACAATGACCTGGGAACACTTCAAAGAACTCTTCCGTGGAAAGTATTACACCGCTTCCGTTCAAGCCCAAAGGATGAACGAGTTCATCAACCTCCGCCAGGGAGCTATGACGGTAGCGGAATACATTAGGAAATTCGAACAACTTTCAAGGTTCGCTACCCACATGGTAAGCACGGATGACCTGAAGATCGAGCGATTCCTCGAGGGCCTAAAGCCAGAGCTATATCGAGACGTAAGCATGGCTGGGCTGCAAGGGGCCACGTACGCACAAGTGGCAGAAAGGGCATTAGTGGCAGAGCAGGCTGAAGCCAAAATCACTCGAGCCCAAGAAATGAAGCGAAAACTCGCGCAAGCATCGCAATGGAGTGGAGGTGATCAGAAGCGTCAGTTCATGGTCAATGGCGCGAAACAGAGTGGACAGAACAGGCTCGGACCACCTCAGCAACGCAATCTGAACAAAGGAATGCCCCAACCGAACGTACCGGTGTGCCCGAGATGTACACGGCGACATCTGGGTGTCTGCTTCTACCAAAATGCAACGTGTAACAAATGTGGCAAGATAGGCCACTCCTCCAGGGCATGCCAGGAGAACCCCCCAGGAAATCAAGACGGGAGCCAGACCAGACTCCCGACCGCATCAGCACAAGTATACGCAATCACATCGACGGAAGCAAATGAGAACCCGCCTGAGGAGACAGGTACCACAGCTATACATCAAATCCGAACATGCATACCAGTAGATCCAGGAGCCACGAATGCATTTGCATTCATTAAGCATACCACGAGACTAGAGGTCACACCTAGACAGTCCGAGGGCGAGTATGATGTAACTATCCCAAACGGACCCCCGCCTAGGACCCATCAAAGTTTGCTAGATTGTTCAGTAAAGATTGCAACAAAAGCGACAAGATGCCAAAATTAAGTCAAGATTTGGGAGCGAGAGATGGCAGAGGTCATGGCGACAACACACAAAAGAAAGCGTGTGGCCCACAATAGACTTAAAAGCTAAGCAGACCAGATATACGAACCCTCGAAGCTCTTAGTAGACGATCGGATGTTCACGAGGAGTAATGAGAACACGATTGTAATAGCATATCGGCTGGAGATATCCGCATCGTTGCCACAAGTTCCCAATAACCTTCACACTCCAACCCTAGGAATAAATACCCCCGACCCGAGCCACGAATTTTGAAATGAGTTCCCCATCAATAGCTAGGACCCAGATCTAGGATATGAGGAAGTTCTAATAGGGATGTCTGGCGTATGAACCGCAGCGGCTTAGGAAATTAAGAAATTCCCTTAGTGAAACTGTTAGGGCCGAACTCATTGATAGAGGAAGTGAGTTAGATGCGTGAGGATAAGATAAGAGGTCGTTACCCTGAATTTGTTCCGAACGGGCTGATTTCGGGGGCGAAATCCTCCTTAAGGGGGGGATGATGTAGCACCCGGGTTTCCCGTAAGTGTTTAGGGCCAATAAATTAGCGAAGTATGACCTTGAACTATGTGTGCATCTATATGACCTATACGCATTAACGTGATTCATGTGCATTATTTGACTTATGTGCCATTAATTTCGGGTCTATAGGATTTCATGCTACTTTGTGATTTATGTGCATGAACGTGATTTTACGTGCTCAATATGACATAAGTGAAGCCTAATGTTTTACGAAATTGGTGTGATTAAATGGTGCTAAGTGACCCTTAATTTGTTTAACAATTTTCGAAAATAAGCTACAATTTTTAGTGGGCTAGATTTAAAAATTGGGCCCAATATTGATTTAGTCCCAAACCACAAATAAAACAATTAAGAGACAAACTTCCCTAAAATAGGGAATGCCCACGCCACCCCATGCCTTATCTACCATAAGCTAAGGAAAAATATCTAAATTAATTATTTTTTTTTTTTTTTTTTTGGGAAGTGTTCACTAAACGAAAGAAACAGGAGTACATGGACAGCGTACATGATAACGCTCACGACGCAACAAGCGGTAACATCTACCGACCAGACAACACAACAAGACCAAAACAGCCCAGACACCAACCAGGTCCCTACAAGACCAAGCCAAATACAGAGACTACCAGCACATGGTAACAAAGGCAAAGGAGGTGTCACACCCCAAAATCAATCAACAGGAGTCTGGCACCAGTTGTAGTGCCAGCAGGGCAGTCGGTTGTTGTGCGAACAAAGTGCCAGAGCACAGCGGAGGAAACTTCCATGCGGAAATTCCTAACGGAGGGGGTGAAGTGCAGCGAGTGCTTCCGCAGGTCTGGTCGGGGAAAGGCTTAGATGCCAACTCCTGTTTCTTTCCGCCAGGGAGCGCAACCAGCAAGTGAGGCCTGCATGCGGCACGGGCGAGCCGGTAGGACACCCCAGATGAAGCAGCAGCCAGGCCAACCTGCAGACAAGCAAAGCGGAGCACAGTACAAGAACGAAAAGAGAAAACAAAACGAAGGGGATGGGGGGAGGGAAGAGGGCAAGATGTGGGGAAAGGGGGAGAAGGGGGGAGGTGGTGTCTCTTATGGGCTCCTTCCTACTCATCCATCAGCCCACCAAACCCTGAACCGAAGCAAGACCAGTCCCAAGCACCCTAGGTAGTCCAGTCCAAACACCAGGTCCGGCGCATGGCGTTCAATTGCAGATTGTACTTGGGCGGAAGAGTCGAGATTCGAATACTAAAGAGGGCCTCCATTTCAGCAACTATCCGTTCCGGTGATCGACGAATCCCATCGTGCCATCTTCTATTGCGCTCCGACCAAAGATGGTAGACAAGTGAAGCAAGGGCATGCCGAGGCCCCAACACGGCAAGGTGCTTGCCCCGCCACCTTCTGGCCGCCCAAAGCATGCTCTCCGGCCAATCCCTGTAAGGCCATCCAAAGTGCAGATGATTACGTATTAGGTTAAGGCAGCGAATAGAGAAGGTACACTCAAAGAATAAATGTCGCGTAGTCTCCATAATATCTGCGTCGCAGAGAAGGCAAACTGAGGTTCCCGCCGCAGAAGCGATCCAAGGCTTGTCTCTAGTCGCTAGCTTATCCCTAATCGCAAGCCAGAGCATGAAGTCATGTCGAGGGATGGCTAATGGGCCGCCGAAGAGGGTATGCCAGGGTACAATCGGTTGCCTTTGGCGGATGCTCTCCCTTGCGGAAGCGGTAGTGAAGCGACCATTTGCGTTGGCAGCCCATCTAATCGTGTCACGTTCGGTCGGGTGGGTGAGTGGTAAAAGAGGGCCGAAGTCGAGGTATTCCACTGAAGTTTGAGCTGGCCAGCACCATCCTCCCTCGTTGATTACCTCGCTGAGTTTCGAGTCCCTGGGTAAGCCCATTATCATAGGTCCTCGAGGGTAGCGTTCCACTAGGGGTTCTTCGAGCAGCCAAGGGTCGGTCCAGAGGAGTGTGTTGGCCCCATTGCCAATGCGGAATTGAATGAGAGTCCTAAATTCGGCTCGCAGCTTCAATATCTTTCTCCAGCTCCATGAAGTCCTAGTCCCCGGTCGGATGGACCATAAGGAACTATTGTGCAGCCTCGTTCGTCTAATCCAGGTGGCCCAAATCGAGGTGTCGTCGTCCGTCAGAATGTTCCAAAGCAGACGCATGAGTAGAGCCTTATTATCAGTCTCAATCGAGCGAAGGCCAAGTCCACCTTCAGCTTTAGGCAAGCAAATATCGGTCCAAGCCACCTTGGCACTCGTACCTTTCCATAGAAAGGCTCTAAGCCTCGCTTCAATGCTCCGGATAACGCCCTTCGGAAGGAGGAACACACCAGCCCAGTAGGTATGCAGTCCAAGGAGGACCGATTTGATCAATTGGGTGCGACCGGCGTACGATAGAGAGAGATTGGTCCATGAGCCTAGCCGCTTGTCCACGCTGGTCAGAAGAGGGGTACAGTCAGCAATCGTAAGTCTTGATGTAATAAGGGGAACACCGAGATAGCGTACGGGAAGTGATCCCAGCGAGAAACCCATAATATCTTGGAGGGCGTTCTTCAATCGGTCGGCGCGCTTAGATACAAACATTGCACTCTTATTGATGTTTGCTTTTAGGCCTGATAAGTTAGCAAAGAGATCGAGGCTGCGTTTGAAGACCCCTACAGAATCGACATCCGCATGAGAGAAGAGGAGGAGATCATCTGCAAACGTAAGCATGAAAATCGCAGTTGCCTCACAGTTCCAGTGGTATCTGAAATTCGGGCTTTGCCTGATCTCGTCTTCAATGATGCCGTGAAGTACTTCCATAACCAGTGTGAAAAGGTAGGGTGAGATCGGGTCGCCTTGCCGAAGGCCCCTCCTCCCTTTAAAGTATCCCGTCGGAGTACCGTTGATGTTAATCGAGAAAGAGGGCGTGGTCAGGCAGGCCCGGATCCATCCAACGAAAACCCGATGAAACCCAATAGCCTCGAGCGCGGCCAAGAGAAAGTCCCATTCCACCGTGTCATACGCTTTCGCGATGTCCACCTTGAAGGCCACACGGTCAGGCAGCCCCATATTATTATATCCCTGACAAATTTCCTGTGCTAGTAAGATGTTATCCGTGATCCGGCGGCCAGGAATGAAGGCCGTTTGGGTTTGATGGACGAGTTGCCCAAGGCTGCCCCGTAGTCGATTGGCAATAATCTTGGAGATGATCTTGTAGAGTACGTTGCAGCAGGATATTGGCCTGAAGTCCTTAGCCATCCGGGGGCTAGTGTTCTTTGGAATAAGTGTTATGAGCGTAGAGTTCAGTTCCCCCAAGAGATGTCCCGTCCGAAAGAATTCCTTGATGGCGTGGGTTATGTCCCGTCCAATGGTGTCCCACGCGTCTTTAAAGAATGCCGCAGAGAAACCATCCGGCCCAGGAGATTTGTTGTCGCCAATGGAGAACAAAGCTTGCTTGATCTCCAGATCCGTGATCGGAAGAATCATGGCCTCGGCCTCCGTGGGTCCCAGTTTTCGGGCCATGTAAGGTGAGAGAGTGGCAGCATCTAAATTAATTATTCAAACTCCACACCCACACTTAAGGAGAACATCGATAGACAAGAGGGAGGAAAGGGAAGGAGCCGAGACGATTGTCACCACAAATAGGCACTCCAAGTAGCTAAGAATTCGAGTTGGTAAGTGAAGCATCCTTTCTAGTCTCGAAACTTTCATAATCTAAGACATTTCAGTTGTAATAATCACATGAGGTTCACGAGATTTAGGAAGTATTAGAGCCGTTACTTTGAGTGAACTAGGATAGGGTGATTCAATGAACGATTTAGAGCTTATAACCTTACTTTTGGGGTAGAGCCACACGATTTTAAGAATGAATAGAGAATGAGATTCATAAGATCGATTGGATGCTGTGCGAGTTAGGATAGTTTAGTTTTCTTTAGAATTGTTTAATACATTTGGGCGATTCAGTGAGCGATTGAAGGTGGTGGGTGTAACTTGGAGAAATCGGGCAAAAAGGAGTAGGACTGAAATCGGGTAAATGATAAATATCAAAGTAAAATCACTGAGCAAATTCTGTAGAATTACAAGACAGCGTCTCTGTTCCAAACGGATAAAATCGATCAAGCACTGTCTACAAGAAAATCGGGTAGATTTCGCCAGGCCTCAAATCGGGCGATTCCAGCCAAAGCCCAAATCGGGCGATTCCAGCCGAGGACCCAAGTCGGGTGATTCCATTCGAAGACCTAAATCGGGCGATTTCATCCAAACGAAGAATCGGACGTCTTCATTTCGAACGCTGCTCAAATCGGGCGAAATAAGTTGAGGAGGAAATCGGGCGAAATTCCTACCCCAACACGTGTCGATCTGCCACGAAATCGCCGAGTTTCTTGATCCAAATCGGGCAGAACTGAGCCTCGTGAGAAATCGGGCGAAATCGTCGAGCTCGTCAGGCTTCTTCCAAATCGGGCGATTTCCTCTACAGCACGTGTCGACTTGCCGAGAAATCGCCGAGTCCTACCCCAAATCGGGCGATTTGCCCTCGACATGCCCTTTCCAGAAATCCGAAACAAATCGGGTAAATTAACAGTTGAACCCAAACCATGCGTTTCTAGCCGGGCTTCAAATCGAGCGTCTCCACAACAAGTCGAGTTCAACCTACTTTCACAAATCGGGCGACTTCCATCGAAGTCTCTCAAGTCGGGCGACTTTAACTGCGACCCAAATCGGGTGAACTCTCGATGACGGATGATTTCAGCGACGATGAAACTCCCAAAGTTGAATAGCTGACCACTATGATGGTTTGACCTGGGCTTAGGATTAATTTGGGCTTTGACCCAACTTTAGGCTCATTCCTTAGTGGACTATAGTAAATCATAAGAATAGGCTTAGTAGTTGTTGGGCTTAGCCAAAGTTTGGCCCATTCCCTTGGTTATCTTATAATTAGTTTAAGAATGGGCTTAGTAATTGTGTAATAGGTGTTAGAAGACTTTCGATATTTGGGGTAGATGCGAAATATGTATATATATTATTGTTACGGTGGGAAATAACATAAGTGATTTTATTTACGAAAATGACATAATGTGCAAGTATTTTATGCGTTTTATAACTTAGACATTTCGCCGAGCCCCTTTGATAGCAACAAGCCAACTAATGACAAGGCAGAACGGGATGCTTTAGCAGACATGGCGGGACCGATGACGCGTTCGAGAGTCAAGAAAAGTCAAGCATCCTTAACGAGCTTAATCCTTGCGGGCTTTTCTCAAGGGTTATCTAAACTCCACCTTGATAAGCCGACAAGTGTTAATTGCATTGCAGTCTTGGGCCTCCAAGCAAGAACTAGTGGTGAGAGGGTCAACTAAAGTCTTCGGCCCAGAATCAAGCCCAAAATGAGTGCTGAATTTTAAGGGCCACTAAGGTGACGAAATTGCAAGTACTTGGAGGGTCATAAGGCTGGTCAACGAAAGTCAAACACGCGTATTGTGTTCAGCTATTTTCCTAGTCAAAGCTCCCTACTTTTTATGCTACTTTATTAAGTTATTTCCCTAGTTTCAATATGGTTGCTTGAAGGTCATAAGTCTGAGTACCTATATATAGGGTACTGTTTATGTTTTGAAGGACAGATTTTACGTTACGTACTTGTAAGGGATTCCCTTTTCTTGCTAGTTTTTCAAAGCTAGTTCGGGTCTTGCACTTGTTTGCAATACTTGCTCGGCTTATCAGCTAAACATCTTCCATTTAGTTGTGGCGCCTTAACCTTACATTCTTGTCTTTCGTAATTCAGAGGTGCTAAGTCGTTCATACTTAGTGTTGTTGGGTTCGTAAAGTCTAAGGGGTGGGGTTCAGCAATTGTTACGTATCTCGCTGTGATTCAAAGGTATCGGGTTTCAAATACTCGTTATTGTTGGGTTCAACGGGGTAGGGTTTCATTGCTAGGAAGAGTCATCCGAAGTCAACCTTTAATGTAATTCAAAGGTGTCGGGTTAATATACTCGTTGTTGTTGAATTCATTCAGGCAGACGTTTGGGTAGATCAATCTAGGAGGTCTTTTCAATCTCATTGGTTTCCCCTTAGGGTTCTTATCAGTTTGGTATCAGAGCCACCTCCTTGAATTGGTCGTATATCTTTTATCGAAAAAAAAAAACTGTGAAAAAAAAAAAAAAAAACAGAACAGAAAAAAAAAGGAGGTTTCGTACATGGGTGTTTAGTTGGTTATTTGCTCAAAGTCCTTAAGCTCTTGTTATTCTGGTAGTAGTCGTACCGAAGCTCCCTAGAGTTCTTAGAGGTGTCATTTTCTCTTTTGTTTCTGCCAAGTGAGTATTGTTTGCATTGCGAGGCTCGGTCTGACTTGGAGACTTGCGAAAAAGGGAAAGAGTGGTAAAAAAAAAAAAAAAGAATCTGAGTGATCCTACCCTTTACAAAAGCCTTCAACCGAAATACGATGGCCGGAGAGGAAGATCGAGATCAAGTTCCAAATTTATTCCAACGAGCATTGGCGGATACGATAGCAGCTCAGTTCAACCGAATAATGGAGACGATGTTGGATCGTATGGATCAGCTAGAGACAAATTTCAATCGGAATCGGCGAGGGAATACTTATGACGAAGACGAGGACGATGGGCAATCTGAAATCTCGCGAAATGATAGTAGGAGGGGAGGACGTAGGGGAAGGAGCGACGATGATCTTAAAGGTATCAAGATGAGTATCCCTGCTTTTCAAGGAAAGAGTGACCCCGGAGCCTATATCGAATGGGAAGCCAAAGTAAAGAAGATATTTTCTCTTCATAATTATTCCGACGAAAAGAAGGTTCAGCTCGCAGCTCTGGAATTCCAAGGTTACGCCCTTACTTGGTGGGATAAATTGGTGGTGTCAAGGCGAAGAAATCGAGAACGTTCAATCAGAACGTGGGAAGAGATGAAAGCAACTTTGAGAAAACGTTTTATTCCACCTCATTACTACCGAGAGCTATACAATAGATTACAAAGTGTGGTTCAAGGGTCGAGAGCTGTGGAGGAATATTACCAGGAGCTAGAAACAGCCATCACGCGAGCAAACATCGTGGAAGATCCGGAAGCTACGATGGCTAGATTTTTACGAGGGTTAAGACGAGAGATTGCTGATGTCGTTGAACTTCAGCACTACCTTGACATGGAAGAGATGCTTCACATGGCTGAGAAGGTAGAACGTCAACTCAAGAGGAAGGACGGGAGGATGAGTAAACCAGCCCCATGGAAGGACAGTAGCGTTCCAAAGAGGGACAACGGGGCTGAAAGGAAATCAGAACAAAAGAAGATCGATCCAAAGAACTTCTCCAAAGGTGAATCAAGTAAAGGTAATTACTCTTCTCGAGTTACTTGTTTTAAGTGTTTGGGGAAAGGACACATAGCTTCACAATGCCCGAACACCAAGACGATGATCATGCTCGATGATGGGACATACGAAAGCCAAAGCGAAAAAGATGGTGAGGAAGAACCTGAGGACGAAGGTGAACAATATGAGTCAAGCGGGGATGAAGTTCTCGTAACCATGAGAGTTCTGAACGTGCAAGCCAAGGAGGAAGAGACACAGAGGCAGAACATCTTTCACTCGAGGTGCAAGATACAAGACAAGGTATGCATGCTTATAATCGATAGTGGGAGTTGTACTAATTGTGTAAGCTCATATCTTGTGGAGAAACTCGAGCTGCCCACGAGGAAGCACCCCAACCCATATCGCCTGCAATGGCTTAATGATAGTGGCGAGATCAAGGTGAACCGGCAGGCGACAGTTAGATTTTCCATCGAAAAATATGAAGACGAGGTTCTTTGTGATGTCGTACCGATGAGTGCTGGCCATATTCTTCTCGGCAGACCATGGGAGTTTGACCGTGACGCTGAACATCATGGCAGATCAAACAAATACAAGCTTGTCCACAATAAGAAGTCTTATACTCTTGTGCCTCTGACATCTCAGCAAGTGCATAAAGAACAACTGAGAATGAGGGAAAAAAGGCTAAAAGAGGGGAGTGAGTCGAAAAAGCCAAGCGAGTGCGAAAAAAAGAATGAAAAAGAAAAAGACATCGAAAATGAGAGTGGAAAAAAAGAGAGAAAAGAGCCGAAAGCAAGTGAGAAAAAAGGCGCTTTCTTTGCAAGCATGAGGGATGTAGATCGGGCTGCGAGTTGTCGGAAAACGATATTTCTCATCATGTTCAATGATGTCCGTGTTGCCCCTAACAGTTTACCCGACAATCTGCCTTTGGAAATTGTCGGTGTTTTGAATGAATTTTCAGATGTGCTGCCCGAAGAGGTTCCAAACGAGCTGCCCCCGATCCGAGGAATTGAGCACCAAATCGACTTCTTACCCGGTGCAGCCATCCCAAACCGCCCAGCGTATCGTGCCAATCCGGAGGAGTCGAAGGAACTCCAAAAGCAAGTTGACGATCTGTTGGAAAGGGGTCACATTCGCGAGTCACTCAGCCCGTGTGCTGTACCGGTAATCCTAGTTCCAAAAAAGGACGGTACGTGGCGAATGTGCGTTGACTGTAGAGCTGTTAATAAAATCACCATTAAGTATCGTCATCCTATCCCTCGATTAGATGACCTGCTTGATGAATTATATGGTGCATGCATTTTCACGAAAATTGATTTAAAATCCGGGTATCATCAGATTAGGATCAAAGAAGGAGATGAGTGGAAAACTGCTTTCAAAACAAAGTTTGGTCTTTATGAGTGGTTAGTTATGCCCTTCGGATTAACTAATGCCCCTAGTACTTTCATGAGACTAATGAATCATGTTTTGAGACGGTTTATCGGAAAATTTGTGGTTGTTTACTTTGATGATATCTTAATCTATAGTAAGAACATTGATGAGCATGTTGAGCACATCAGGCTTGTTCTTGTTCTTACGTGAAGATAAATTGTATGCCAATCTGAAAAAGTGTACATTTTGTGCTAAGGAAGTAATCTTTCTTGGTTATGTTGTAAGCGCCGAAGGTCTGAAAGTTGACGAAACAAAGGTCAACGCTATTCTTGACTGGCCGACTCCAACAAGTGCTACTGAGGTGAGGTCATTTCATGGTCTTGCTAGCTTTTATCAAAGGTTTGTAAAAGATTTTGCAACTAAGGCGGCCCCACTGAATGAACTGGTAAAGAAGAATGTTAAGTTCGATTGGGGAGAGGCACAACAAAAGGCTTTTGAACAATTGAAACATGATTTGACCCATTCTCCTGTTTTGACTTTGCCTGACTTTTCTAAAACATTCGAAATAGAATGTGATGCATCAGGAATTGGCATAGGAGCAGTTCTACTTCAGGGAGGCCGACCTCTTGCTTATTTTAGTGAAAAGTTGAATGGCGCCACCTTAAACTACCCCACGTATGATAAGGAGCTTTACGCCGTAGTGAGAGCTTTGGAGACTTGGCAGCACTACCTTATGCCTAAGGAATTCGTGATTCACAGCGATCATGAGTCCCTCAAGTATCTAAAGGGGCAACGAAACTTACATAAGAGGCATGCCAAATGGATTTCCTTCATCGAAACATTTCCGTATGTCATAAAGTACAAAAAAGGTAAAGAAAATATTGTGGCTGATGCGCTGTCTCGAAGGTACGCACTTATTGTCACTTTAAATACAAAGATCATGGGTTTTGAGCATCTAAAGGAACTTTATGAAAATGATTCTGATTTTTCTCATGTGTATGAAGCTTGCAAAAGTGGGGCGTTGAATAAGTTCTACAAAAATGAAGGCTTCTTGTTTCGAGAAAACAGGTTATGCGTTCCATGTTGTTCTTTAAGAGAGTTGCTGGTGCGAGTGTCTCATAGTGGCGGGTTAATGGGACACTTTGGGGTGCCCAAAACGTTGGATATCTTGAGCGAGCATTTTTACTGGCCAAACATGAAACGAGATGTTGAGAAGATTTGCATGAGTTGCATTGAATGCAAACAAGCAAAATCTAAGTCCCTTCCTCAAGGACTTTACACACCACTTCCTATACCTGAATCCCCTTGGATTGATATATCCATGGATTTTATATTAGGCCTGCCGAGGTCACAAAAAGGGAGGGATAGTATTTTCGTTGTGGTTGATCGTTTTTCTAAAATGGCTCATTTTATTCCTTGTAGGAAGACCGACGACGCCAAGCATGTTGCTGATTTGTTCTTTAGAGAGGTCATTCGTCTTCATGGGGTGCCAAGGAGTATTGTTTCCGACCGAGATGTCAAGTTCTTAAGTTACTTTTGGAAGACCCTTTGGGGAAAGATGGGCACAAAGTTACTGTTTTCCACCACGAGTCATCCCCAAACCGATGGTCAAACAGAAGTCACAAACCGAACGCTTGGGACAGTCCTACGGGCCATCATTAAAAGAAATCTGAAGGGCTGGGAGGATTGTCTACCGATTGCTGAGTTTGCCTACAACAGAACCGTGCACTCTTCTACAGGTTTCTCTCCTTTTGAAGTTGTTTACGGTTTTAATCCACTAACGCCTTTGGACCTTTCTCCTTTGCCCGTTAAGGAACATTTGAATCTAGATGGAACGAAACGAGCTGAAATCGTTAAGAATCTACATGAAACGGTTCGTGATCATTTGAAGCATAAGAATGAACAGGTGGCCAAAAGGGTCAATCGAGGCCGAAAGAAGGTTGTCTTCGAACCCGGTGATTGGGTTTGGGTATATCTGCGAAAAGAAAGGTTCCCCAGCAAGAGGCAAACTAAATTACACCCTCGGGGCGATGGGCCATTTCGAGTCATTGAACGCATCAACGATAATGCTTATAAATTGGAGTTGCCTGGTGAGTATGGAGTAAGTACTACTTTCAATGTTGCTGATCTTTCTCCCTTTGATTCTGACGCAGGAGACGATTCGAGGACGAATCTTTTTAAGGGGGAGGAAACTGATAGCAACAAGCCAACTAATGACAAGGCAGAACGGGATGCTTTAGCAGACATGGCGGGACCGATGACGCGTTCGAGAGTCAAGAAAAGTCAAGCATCCTTAACGAGCTTAATCCTTGCGGGCTTTTCTCAAGGGTCATCTAAACTCCACCTTGATAAGCCGACAAGTGTTAATTGCATTGCAGTCTTGGGCCTCCAAGCAAGAACTAGTGGTGAGAGGGTCAACTAAAGTCTTCGGCCCAGAATCAAGCCCAAAATGAGTGCTGAATTTTAAGGGCCACTAAGGTGACGAAATTGCAAGTACTTGGAGGGTCATAAGGCTGGTCAACGAAAGTCAAATACGCGTATTGTGTTCAGCTATTTTCCTAGTCAAAGCTCCCTAGTTTTTATGCTACTTTATTAAGTTATTTCCCTAGTTTCAATATGGTTGCTTGAAGGTCATAAGTCTGAGTACCTATATATAGGGTACTGTTTATGTTTTGAAGGACAGATTTTACGTTACGTACTTGTAAGGGATTCCCTTTTCTTGCTAGTTTTTCAAAGCTAGTTCGGGTCTTGCACTTGTTTGCAATACTTGCTCGGCTTATCAGCTAAACATCTTCCATTTAGTTGTGGCGCCTTAACCTTACATTCTTGTCTTTCGTAATTCAGAGGTGCTAAGTCGTTCATACTTAGTGTTGTTGGGTTCGTAAAGTCTAAGGGGTGGGGTTCAGCAATTGTTACGTATCTCGCTGTGATTCAAAGGTATCGGGTTTCAAATACTCGTTATTGTTGGGTTCAACGGGGTAGGGTTTCATTGCTAGGAAGAGTCATCCGAAGTCAACCTTTAATGTAATTCAAAGGTGTCGGGTTAATATACTCGTTGTTGTTGAATTCATTCAGGCAGACGTTTGGGTAGATCAATCTAGGAGGTCTTTTCAATCTCATTGGGTTCCCCTTAGGGTTCTTATCACCCTTAGATTAAAAATTAGTACTAACATAAGTTAGAAATTTGTTGGGGCGGGAAATTAGCCTAGACTCGAAGCTAGCAATTTATAGCCTAGCGGAATTAATGAAGTTCGATAATGTCGTTCGACCTACTTAATTAATTAATAAAGGCGAAATACTGATACAATAATATGTATGTTTAAAGGTCGTACGTTAGGAGCTAACGGGGAGGATATTAATTACGCTCGGACGACAGGTAAGTGGAAACTACACTTCAACTACAACACATGACTTTTATGTGCATAATTATGTGCCTACGTGCTTTCTTGACAGAATGTGAAATTTATGCGACATGTTTTACTTGCTATCTATGGCATGACATGCATATGTACATGATTTCACGACATGATCACGTGCATACACGCTTAGTATGGCAGTTAGGACACGAGAGCGTGTGTGAGTCAGGATCGCCTGCGAGCGATGAATAGTTGCCAACATGGGCATCTATTATCGATTCCACTGTCGAGTCACGACTCTCCTATGTCACCATGGAGACAGAAAGGCGTTGCCGAGTCACAATTATGATGGGTTAAGACCCTTATGACTAGAACCGTGACCTGGAGGGTACGACCCGAGGGAAGACGCGACACCGAGGGTATCTCGAGTGTTGGCAACCTCGGAGTGGGCTACCAGCGTAAAGCGCACGTGTGCCAGGCCGCGCTGGGCTGAAAAGGACACCTTCGGGAACGCATTGGGCTAAAAAGGCGTTATCGGCCTCCCAATGTGGACAGCAATTTGCGTACTGGGGTTGCCTCCCAATGTCCACCGTTGGGCCAAAAAGGCGCTACTAGCCTCCCAACGTGGATCGCATTGGGCTAAAAAGGTACCACAGAGATGAATAGGGGTTGCCTCCCAATGACGATCGCATTGGGTCAAAAAGGCGTCGTTAGCCTCCCAATGGGGATCGCATTGGGCTAAAAAGGTGCCACGGAGATGAATAAGGGTTGCCTCTCAATGACGATCGCATTGGGCTAAAAAGGCGTCGTTGGCCTCCCAATGTGGATCGCGTTGGGCTAAAAAGGTGCCATGGAGTCGAATGCAAATTGCGAACTAAGGGGTGGCCTCTCAGTGTGTGTGTGTACTGACACTCGTATACACGTATGAAGTTAAAATGAGCTCTACAATGGTGCATTAGCGAGATAGAAGAGCCGAGCGCCCAAATATGAAAGGAAGGAGAATAGGAAAGGAAAAGAATGAGAGGAAAAGTGAAGTCTATAACCGCATTGACGTGGATGTCATTGCGAGATAGGACACGTGCACTGCATGCATATAGTTTCTACTTACTGAGCTCTTTAGCTCACCCTTACGTTATGTGTTGTAGGTACGAGCGAACACGGTACGTGATCACCTAGCTGGCAAGGCACTCTTTTGAAGCTTCCGAGCGACTTTTGGGGGTGGTGTGTACGTGGACGACGACCTGTGAGGCCGGGCGCATAAGAGATTCTTTTGCTGCACAAATATACACGCACATGTAGATATAACTCGAATGTAATTAGAAAGTTTGGAAGCATTCTCTTTTTTCATGGAGATGTATTCTTTTGACGTGAGCAGGAAGACGATGTTCCTTTACAAAAAAGGAAAAATTTCTTCCGCATTTTTGTATCTCTTTTAAGTTATCGCCTCGTTAGACACTTAGGAAACACGCTAGAAATGGTGGCGATGGCTAGGGTCGCTACAGATGCCGTCACTGTAAGTGCATGCCATAGTGGATGGCCTTGCAGTATGGACACGATTATGTCGTCTGGACACCGGAAGGTGGTCATGTCCAATTGTTCGTGTCGTGGACGTTGAGACATAATGTCTTCTCGTATATGTGGTTATATGTAGGATAGCGATCCATCTGAAAAATAAGAGATATAAAAGTTCATTAGTTCATAATTTTGATTTCATTCGAAAATTGATTTAATTTCATCAAACTATAATATTGTAACAAGTGCTAACATGTTTGATGAATTTTGAATTGAAATCGTATGATATGCATATAGAATTCTTGTTTTTAAAAAAACGTAATGGCATGATTGTAATTTCGAATTAAACATGTAATGCGTGAAAAAGAGTTCGAAATTTTTCTAAGTGTTGAATCGTGAAAAAGGACACTGTTCATGCCGAGAAAATTTTCGCTCGATAAAATTGATTTTGAAAATGATTTCCTATGCATTGATTTCAATTGTAATGACTCAGTTCGATTTTTCGATCGAGAAAATTTTATACGCAAAGGTCCGCTACAGAGCAAAAGACTTAGTAAAATTTTCTAAGTATTGAAGTTGAAATCGAGACTGTAGTCGACCTATTTTACGATCGAGAAAAATTCCGTGTAAATTTACGATCGAGAAATTATTTCTCAGGTAAATTTACTATCGAGAAATTTTCCTCGATTGAATAAAATTTTCGATTTGAAATTTGTCGAGCGGAATGTGATTTTCGATTGTAAGTAAAATAATTTTCGCTGCGATATAATTTTATCGAGAAATTAGTCAACGAAAGACTAAGTCAATCGTCGAGAAATTTTCAATCAATTAGATCTCAAGTGGCGAATTTTGCGATCGAAAAATTAAGTGTTGAAAAATTAATTTCTCGCTGCTAAATTTTTGCGATCAAATTGAAATTGAATCGAAAATTTCTATTTTGCGATAGTAAGTTTTATGCTCGATAAAATTTGCATCTAAATTGTCTAATCAGTGCGTAAGTTTTTCGCTCATAAAAATCCTAATTAGACTTCTCGATGGTAAGTAATTTTATTTTCTTTTTTTTTTCGGTCAAAATCTTCTATCGTGGCGACTAAATCAGAATTTTACCGATCGAACAACTAATTCGACACAAACAGTATCTCATTTAAATCGGAATTCAATTAAGACTGTTTGCGATCGACAAAGTTCTTCGATGGCTTTAAAAATTCAAATATCCAGTTTCATCAAAACTCAGATTACAGTCGAAGATGCAGATTTTCCGATGATCCATTCTACCAGATTCATAGAGAATATCGAAACTATCTTAAGTGCAGGCATTAAACTCAAATAAACTTCAAAATCAAGCCTAAAACACTATGAAATAGTATACGATTTTCTCAGTTTTGAAGAACAGTCGAGAAACTAATATAAATCATGCGAAAAAACAACAAAATGCAGATGCTAACGAAGTTAAATCACACGCAAATGGCAACAGATTCTCATTTCTACCTTAAACAGACAATTTCGTGTTGAAAATCGAAAGATTTTTGAGCAATTTTGAACTGTCTGTGAAAGTTTTTCGCGAGAGAAATTTTTGCGATTTAGGGTTGCGTGAGAAAAAATTTTTCGACTGACATAATAGTGAACTTTTATTTACTCACTGTAAGTCGATGATGGGTTTACGATTTGACATTTTGCGATTCAATGGAACAGGCCCATTACTATTTGCGCTCGAGAAATTTTCGATTCGAAAATTGCTCTTTAATTCAATTTTCTCGATCGCAAATTATCGCGGCTAATCAAAATCGTTCCCAACACTGTTTACGATCGAGAAACTTATGATCGTGAATTAAGTCTGCTATCTAGTTTCTCGATAGTAAGTACTTGTAAAATTTTTCATATTGACCCCTATTTAAAAAAAAAACCCTTTGTAAGACTCCCCTTAGTATTTAAAATAAATGCAATTAACTCCCTGTATTTTCCGTGTAGTAACGTCTAGCTCCCCTGGCAGAAATTTAAAAATCTGTACCACTTAGAGATAAGTTCTAGAAATAATGGAGTTAATCAACAATTATTTCTTGGCAGTTTTATCTTTGAAATATTTGGTCTTGTGTCTAGCTCCTCTCTTTGTAGTGTCGACGTCTCGCTCTTTAATTTTGAAAGATCTGAAATACTCAGAGAAACGTCAAAAATATTTGGAGCTAATCTACAAGTCTTATACTTGCTCCCCTTCAAATGATGCACAGGAATTGACTAATTATGCAAGCATATGAAATCAATTCAAGTCACGAGCACACAAATTTACCAAGTAAGCATGTATACATGGTCCCCGAAAACATGTACTTTAAAGTTTTGTGTGAGGGTAGGAGCAATGAGAAATGTGTCGCATTTAAACAATTCAGTACCAATGCAATCTAACATTGCATTTAGAATGTGCGATACACTAAAGAAATTCGCATTTACTCAATTCAACGCATATGAAACATAATATTTCATGTCAAAATGTGCGAATTTTATTATTTATTATTTATTTATTATTATATATATGTATATTTATATATTTTTTTTCATATTTATTTTTTTTCATTTATGGGGTCAGATTATTTTGCTTCGATCAATCGTCACGCCTAAAATTTTACGAGACATTTGAAAGAAGAAAATGCCGTCAAGTCATGTCGTCAACTAAAGTCCTAAGTCCATAGACTGGTCCATTTCGACAACTCTCACCAGGTTCGCTCTTGCTCTCAATTAGCTATCTTGGGATTTTTATATTTTATTACTCAAGTCAACACAACAATTTGAAGTCAATTTACCTGTGATCGAGGCATTTTTAATCATTTCACCTAAGCGAGAGACCGTCTATGTGGAATCAAAGGGTTGTAAGGGTTATAATTTGGCTAGGACTTAGAACGGAAGGAATTTAAAGGAAAATGAGCTTATCTCTTCATCGTCTTCCAATCCTACGTCCGTCTCTTTTTTTTTCGGCGTCTTTCTTCCTTTCAATCTTTTCTCCCTCTTTTTCTTTTAAGAACTATCCCTTTTTATGTTATGCTTAAGCTGAAGCTCCGCTTCTCCATGAGGCTATAGGAGATTATCGTAGGCGAAGTTCTTCTTGTTGGTTCTCGGGCCAATACTGAGCTCCTCTTCTCTTAATCCCTATTGAGGTTTCAGAGATTATCAATTTGGAGAAGTTCTCGGTTATGGAATTCGTACCCGAGGTTGCACTCCTCTTCTCGTTTCCCGATATAAGACCGGATTATCGTTGGAGAAGGTCACTTCGTGGTGCTCCTCTTCCAGCCGTTCTGACGAGCATACGAGATTATCGTTGGAGAAGTTCACAGCAGGATCCACGCCACTTTCTACAAGGTAGTCGGAAGGCCGGTTCCTTTGGTCTGATTTTTGCGCGTTGAGCAATGCCTTCTTTTGTCATCATTTTACTTTTTCTTTTGTTATCTCCCCATCCTTTTCTCGTTTGAACAACCATTCGAAGAGTATAAAGTTCGGTTGAAGGCTGGGAATGGGTTTTTAATGAAGAAAAGGACGTCGGAGAAGGCTCAAAGTGGATGACTAAGGGCTAACGTGGGGAAATTTATTTAAGGCCGAATGAGGAATAACCTAAACTCCCTTATCATTTTCCTAACGATCTAACGCAAGATGAGTATGAAGCCAAGTATCACTAGTTAAGACAAGCAATTGATGTGTGACTCACTTGAGAAATAGATCCAAAAAAAGAAAAAATAACAAGGCTTGAATCCTCACATTTATAGTGACTTTGTGTCTAGTGGAGCAACCTAATGACCTTTAGACACAAGAATGCGACTTAAACTGACAAAATTAAGCAATTAAATCGATCGCACGTCGGGGTAAAATTCTAAGTGACTTTAGATCAAAGCATCCTAAAGGATTTCGTCATACCCCTTTATATTATATATAGAAATATATATGTTATTATTATTATTTTTTATATTTATTTTTATCACGCAATATAAGAACCAATAAGCATAGAAAACACATAGAATAGAGCATGTGATAGCACAGAAGGTCAGGTAATGCACATATTACGGAAGATTCAACATGCCTAATTTTCCGACAAGGAATTGAAATCGTTTCTCATCCAATGCCTTGGTGAAAATGTCGGCTAGTTGAAACTCCGTGTTCACAAAGTACATCTCTATCGTGCCTTTTTCTACGTGATCTTTGATAAAATGATATCTAATGTCTATGTGTTTTGTGCGTGAATGATGAACAGGATTGCAAGTAATGAAGATTGCACTCTGACTATCACTATATATGGGTATATTATTCAGATTGTACCCATAGTCGCGAAGCTTGTTCGCATCCACAGCATCTGTGAGCAACAGCTGGCAGCAGCCACGTATTTTGCTTCGGCCGTCGAAGTTGACACACAGTTCTGCTTTTTGGATGACCAGCAACCAGCTTTTCGCCTAAAAATTGAGCGCCACCCGACGTGCTTTTCCTGTCCATTCGGCAACCTGCATAGTCAGCGTCAGTGTAGCCGATAAGTTTAAAATTCGTACCCTTTGGATACCATAGGCCAAGGGTAGAGGTGCCCTTAAGGTAGCGTAAAATTCTTTTGACCGCGAGCATATGGGATTCTTTGGGATCGGCTTGAAAACGGGCACACAAGCACGTGGCAAACATGATGTTCGGCCGGCTCGAAGTAAGGTAGAGAAGAGATCCAATTATACTGTGATACAGTGTGATGTCGACCGACTTGCCAGAGGGATCGGCATCCAACTTGCAGCTTGGTGACATAGGAGTGTTGAGAGTCTTGCTCTGGTCTTGATGAAATTTCTTCAGAATATCCTTGATGTATTTTGTCTGACTGATGAAAATTCCATCGTTGAGCTGCCTGACTTGGAGTCCTAAGAAAAATTGCATCTCTCCCATGTGACTCACTCGAATTTGCTCTTCCTGAGATCTCCAAACTTCTTACAGAGCCGAGGATTTGTTGATCCGAAGATGATGTCGTCGACGTATACTTGGACGACCATCAGATCTTTGTCATGCCATTTAATGAAGAGGGTTGTGTCTATCGTTCCTCGTATGAATCCAGACTTCACGAGGAAATCACTCAGGACATCGTACCAAGCACGTGGGGCTTATTTTAGTCCATAGAGAGCTTTGTCCAAGCGATAGACATGATCGGGATATTCTTGATCAATGAAACCTTCCGGCTGAGCGACGTAGACTTCTTCTTTTAACACGCCGTTGAGAAAGGCGGTTTTAACATCCATCTGATAGACTTTGAAGTCTTTGCGAGCCGCATAAGCCAGCAGGAGGCGGATAGCTTCGATACGGGCAACAGGAGCATAAGTCTCGTCGTAGTCGATGCCTTCCCGTTGATTGTATCCCTTAGCAACTAGCCTTGCTTTGTTCCGGATCACTTCACCATCTTCATTTTTCTTATTCTTGAAAACCCATTTAGTTCCGACCACTGTTTTCCCATGTGGACGGAGTACCAAGGTCCACACTTGAAGACGTTCGAATTGATTGATTTCCTCTTGCATTGCAATTGTCCAATCCGGGTCTCGAAGTGCGTCTGCTACTTTGGTAGGCTCGTTTTGGCTCAGGAAGCAACTGAAAAGACTATGTTGATGACGTGTCCTCACACCAACCGAGGGATCGCCAATTATCTGATCAACCGAGTGGCCTCTCGTCCACTTGCGCTCATGAGGCAAGGCTGAAGTCGATGCGTCAGCCATCTGTGGATCTAGATTGCCTATAGTCTCAGACTGATCATTTGTCTGAGGAAGTTCCAATACTGCACTTGGATTGATCGTCTCAGATGATACTTCCTCGATGACCACTGTAGGTTCTTCGGTGTTCTGTGGTAATTCTGAATCGGGTGGGGTAGAGGTGTGAGATGAACTTGGTACGTCGGTCTCGTTCGGTAGATAATCCATTGTTGGTGTAGGCGTGTATGACTGATATACCGGTTCGAGGAGAGAATTCAGGTCGTCTATTGCAAGTCTCGTTGCTTCGTCTGACACTGATCCTGAAGTTGTTGCCATCTTCTGTTGGTTTTGTGCCAACACACCAGTGATTACGGGTTCTGAAATGTTGTCTTCAGAAGCCAACGGGTTAGGCACGGGTCCTGGACTGAATTGACCAGAAGCCATCGCTGCCACTTCATGGAAAGTGACATTATAGCTTTCCTTAATAGTTCGGTTGGACTTGATGTATACTCGGTACGCTTTTGATGTTGAAGAATACCCGACAAATGTAGCTTCGAATGCTTTAGGGTCGAACTTTGCACGTTGCTCTCGATCGTTCGCCACAAAGCACTTGCACCCGAAGACTTTAAGGAAAGAGATGTTGGGCACTCTATTATTCACAATCTCATACGGAGTCTTGTTGAACCGTTTGTGAACCACCGTCCTGTTTTGAGTAAAACAAGCGGTATTGACTGCTTCAGCCCATAGAAAGTGTGGAAGTTCCGATTGGATCAGCATTGTACGAGCGGCTTTCACTAGTGTTCGATTTTTCCTTTTAACGACCCCATTTTGTTGAGGTGTTTTGGCGGCTGAAAATTGTTGACTTATTCCAAGTTTCTGATAAAACTCACTGAGGTGATTGTTCTTGAACTCAGTGCCGTTGTCTGTTCGAACAACTTGAATAGTCTGTTTCAGCAGATTTTGAGTTGTGTTCACAAAATTGATGATCAAGTCACCAGTCTCATCTTTCGTTCGGAGGAACTTAGTCCACGTGTAGCGAGAATAGTCATCCACAATCACTAGGACATACTTTCTTCCATTGATACTCTGAGTCTGCATCGAACCACAGAGATCCATGTGAATTAGTTCCAATGGTCGAGAAGTAGATGCAATTTGCTTGACGTGATGAGATGCTCGCTTCATTTTTCCTAATTGACATGCCGAACAGTGATGCTCCCTTTGTAGTTGTATAGTTGGAAGACCGTGAACCAACTTTTTCGTAGAAAGACGTTGGAGAGCTTTCATATTCTGATGAGACAGTCGTTGATGCCATAAGCTGTTCCTCTGTAAATCCGTCTGAGAAATGAGGCATACAGCTGTCGAGGGCCGCACAGACGTCAGGTTGATCGTGTAAAGATTGGATCTCCGAAGTCCTTGAAGGATTTCTGTGTCCTGACTATCCACAATTCTGCACCGGTCAGCATGGAAGACCACCTGGAAGCCTTTGTCACAGAATTGGCCTATGCTGAACAAGTTATGGCGGAGGCCTTCGACGTACGAGACATCCCCAAGTCCTAAAATCGGGGCTGAATCGTTGTTCTCTCCCAAATCTGACTTTGCCGTTTGATCAGTCTTTGTAGTTGCTCAGCAGCTCTTGACTACCAGTCATGTGTGTGGAGCAACCATGTCCTAAAATCGGGGCTGAATCGTTGTTCTCTCCCAAATCTGACTTTGCCGTTTGGTCAGTCTTTGTAGTTGCTCAGCAGCTCTTGACTACCAGTCATGTGTGTGGAGCAACCAGAGTCGAGGTACCACACATGATGGATCTGCAAAAACAATTTAGAGAGCTTTAGGTACCCACTTAAACATGGGTCCTCTCGGATTAGCAGATTTAGTTTTGGGTTCAGATATGACTCCTAAATCTATTTTTGGAAGAGTCTTAATAACCCATTGCACTTTTGAAAAAGTGGGTTTGGGTTTTGCCTCTATAGGAGACTTGGCCCTTTTGGCTTTTGTCGTCCTAGGCGGAGATTTAGGAACCCATTTGGGTTGAACCTTACAGGGAAGGTTAATTTCAGCACGTACAAATGCTTTGGAGGGTTTGACTGAGGAAAAGATCTTTTCTTGTGATAGTCTCCTAAGGTGCTTGGGGGATTTAATTTCTACGGGATACCTTAGGTGAGTACATTCATGTATGGCGCCACAAGCTTTCTCTATGGCTGGATCTTGTTTCCTACGTGTCTTTCTTGTGGCATTTGTTTCAGAATGATTAATTTTTGACGTAGAGCCTATTTCGAAGTTGGTGCTTCTAAAGGTGATCGGCTGAAGTGAATAAGTAGAAACAATTATCTTAAAAGTGGAAATAGCTCTTTTATTTCTACGAGTGTCTTTTATTGTAACAGAAGGAGTAGCATGCTCAGAAACATTTAAGTCTAATGGCTCCTTCTTTATCTTAGTGCTAGACACTCTCGCCTTTGTTTTTAGTGCTGACGCTACGCTCCCTGTAGAGGTAGATAAACTGAAATTAGTCAGAGCACTCTTAACAGAATTATTTTTACAATATTTATCTTTCAAAGGCGATTTTTCATTTTTCACGCTTTTTGTAATAGCGTGAGAGGTAGTTTGGGGGGACGAGGAAGCCTTGAGATTTTCCATCTCCTTAAAGAATTTTTTCTTTTCAGCTTCGAAATTCTCTCGTTCTTTTTCTAACTTTGCCTGTGACTCCTCTATCTGTTTTATGATAGGGGGTTTGTAGAGAGAATTTTTATAATTAATGGTCTTAACTTCCTCGTGGTATGTTCGAGAATCAGGAGGTAGAATTTGAACTAAATTGCAGACAGGTGTTAGAGTTTCTTTCCTATTTTTGTCCCTTTCATTTAGTTCTTTGTAGTCAAAGGGGATTTCTGGACCATGTGGACCTTGTCTAATGGATGAATCGAAAGTATTTTCATAAGACGATTCAGTAAAATCTCTAAGAGAGGTTATTCCTAAGCGCATGTGTTTAACATCATATATTTCTTTCTTTTGTAAAACACACGTGTTAGTGAAACCTATGCCTTCTATAGGATTATAGAACTCTATATCCTTGGGCTTGTTCAAAAATATCGTCTGTTCGGACTGTCCCCTACGCGCAACTATATCGTCTAATTTCTTTACTTTGGCATATAGTTTCTTGCGTTCCTCACCTAGGAGAGCGTAATTATTTTCTACGGTTAGTTGCGGCTTGACAGACATCGAAATCCTTACTAAGCTCACTAATCTTAGCATTCGATGTTTCTAATCGAGCTTCTAAGTTAGTGATCTTAGAGGTAGCTTCGGTTATCCTACAATTTAAAATGGCTTTCTCGTTGAGATTTCTAACCAAGCAATTGTAGTTATTTGCTAGCCTATCTTCTAATTCCTTAATCTTTTCGCTCTGTTGTCCTAGTTGAGGTTGACTAGTCTCTCTAGAATGGAGGCTCCTGGTAAGTTCATCTATTTTTGCACTAGAGCTCCTAAGTTCTTGTTCGAGACTATCTATCTTCTCCTGAGCTCTCTCAAGTTCGTTCTCTACTTCTTTTATACTTTTCTGCTCACGTTTCATGTTAGCATATTGCTTTTGATATGATTCTAACATGGTGAATAATGTGGAAGGAGTGACTACCTCATTTGAAGACGTGGATGCGTTGTCGTCGTCCGTACGAGTGGATGTTTCGGCGTCCAATTCGTTGTCGAGACGGGCCATGAGGGCTAAGTTCTCTTCTTCGGAGCTCGACGTGTCCTCGAGCCATTGATCCTGTTCGGCCATGAGAGCTACTCCAGCTTCTTTCTGTTTTGTCAATTGAAGCTTCCTGGAGTAGTAGTTTGCATCTCTTTTCTTCGGGAGAGTGCACTCCCTGGCGAAGTGACCTGCTTTGCCACAGTTAAAACATTTGTTAGTCTCTTTGGGATTCTTGACTTCGAAACTCTCCGGAGCACGTTCTTTGTTCTTGGAGCTTGTAGTCCGAAGTCTATTGGCTGAGGTTGAAGACTTCTTCTTGAAGTACTTCTTGCTCATCATTTGTCAAATGAGAGCTAACTGTTTTCCAAGGGCTTTCATGTTCGGCTCAATGTCGGAGTCCGATTCCTCTTCCGACTCTGATGATGAAGGTGGCCTAACGATCTTATCCTTTCTTGATCTTGTGCTCCTCTTCTCCGAGACTAAGGCAACCGTGTCATCGGTTTGTTTGCCTTTCTGCTCTTTGGTGATCTCGCGGATATCCTCCTCATGCTGAGCGAGATTGTCGAACACGGCATGGACATCCAACTCCTCTAGATCTTTGTTTTGTCGTATTTGAGTGGATATTTTCTTCCATTCCGTGGGCAGAGAGGATAGAAATCTTATGTTTGTCTCCATGTTTGTCTTCGTTATTTCTATCTTCCTAATTTCATTGAGAAGAGTGAGGTATCGTTGGTAGATTTCGTTTAGACTCTCCTCCGGCTTTGCTTTGAATGAGTCGTAAGCAGTGAGAATGTTAGCCTTCTTGGCCTTTATGCCAACTTCCGTCCTTTGCATCATCCTATGCAGCTCATCCCACATCCCTTTGGCCGGTGTAAGGCTGTCGATTTGTCTGTATATATCGTTGGGGATGCCCTGCATAAGGGTATTCATGGCTACTAGATCAGCCTTAGCTCGAGCTCTTTCCTCCAGAGAGTATTCTCTAGGCTCCTTTAGTCGCCTAGAAGCTGGAATTGCTGGAGTAGCTGTTTCGTCCCCGGGTACATGAACCCAGAACTGTGCCGGTCCCTCTTCAAGGGACTTCAGTAGATTTTCGGCTTGATCCTTTAGAGCAATGAAATTCAGAAAGCGGCTTCTCCACACTGTGTATTCGCCTCTTTGCAAGATCGGCGGACGGTTGTCATTTCCGAGTGAGTATGCATCCATGTTTGTATTGTAGTCGAGTTGTTGAAGGATCTTCGTTAATTGTTTTGAAGGTTGAAGATGATGTAATGTGCTTCACAAGTGACAAAATTCGTTAGTAGCGTTTGATTCGAAAATTAGATCGAGAATTATTTTCGATTCAATCTTAAAGTTTGATCGAAATTAATTCCGTCGAGATAGTGTACTGTGTACTGTTCTCGTGCGAGAAATTTTGTCAGCGAGATATTTTACTAGCGAGATAAATTGCTCAAAATCATTCGGTCGAGAAAATTTCTTGATCGTGAATTTATTTCGATCGTAAAGAAACAGTACGTTAGTAAGTTTCTCGACAAGTCAAAATAAATCTGTTTACTAGAAGAATTTCTCGCGTGTAAATGATTTTCGCCTGGTCAAACGTTAAAAGGTTTGACTGAAAAAGTTTTTCGAGTGAAAGTTTTTACGCATGCAAAGTCAAAAATAAGTCTCTCTCGAAAAAGTTTTTCGCTGTATAATGCTCGAGAAATATTTTTTAACTAAAATCGTTTCTACTGATGACGATTCTAGCGCTGACTTCGTATTCTGACCGAGAAAAATTCTCGCGCTAGGTTTATCGATCGAGAAACTAATCCAATCGCAAAACTTAGCGAGAAAAATTTGAGCAATCGAGAAAAATTCACAGAATACGATTAACACTAATTCGAGCAAAAACAAAGAATCAGATAGTGAAATTTGAGGCAATTGCTCGCAATTAAGTATTAATCACGCACGAACAAGCAATTAAACACGTTATGAAGCAAAATATATCGAATTTGATCAAAATCAGAACGTGTTCTTCATGTTCTTCGCAAACAGTAACACGCAGAAGCAATTCAATCCTAAAAATCGAAGTTCAAACTGCTACAGAACTGATCGCAATGATGATCGATCACTTAAACAAGCACAGAAACACCAAATTCAAGTCAATTAAGCACAAAATTAAGCTATTGGATCAAAAAAGGTTTTCGCACCAAACTGTTCTTCGATGAATAGTATCCAGAAAATGATTTTCGATCCAATTCTAACAATTTTCGATTCAAAACAGAACGAATCTGCTCTGATACCAATTGTTAGGTCCTATGATTAACAACTCTACGATCCTAGGCTAGAATTCATAGTAATTCGATCGTTTAGATAAGCAATTGAATTCGATCGAAAAACTCTAATGAAGAACAAGAGAGAGAATTCGAGTAGAGTGAGAAAGTTACTATTGTTTCTCTCTCTAGAAATCAAATTGCAAGTCCTTCGGATCAATTCTCAAAACTTTCTCTATTAAGCTCAATTGATTTACAAGTATTTATACCAAACAAACTTGGTATAAATATCAAACTAGTCCTAATCTAAGGACTACTATACAAAACGCCCCTAATTACAAGGACAACTAATGAAATCAAGCACAATTACAAATAGTATTCTACAGATGCGTCGGGGACGATCCCGTCACCTACGACCAGGCAATTGCTAGTACAGACTCCCTCAATTGGCTTGAGGCTATGCAGGCGGAAATGGACTCGATGTACACAAACGAGGTTTGGACTCTTGTAGACCTGCCTAATGGTTTTAGACCAATTGGAAATAAATGGATCTACAAGAAAAAGATTGGATCTGATGGACAGGTGGAGACGTACAAAGCTAGGCTTGTAGCGAAAGGGTATAGTCAGAAAGAGGGAATTGACTATGAGGAAACCTTCTCACCTGTCGCAATGATAAAGTCCATCGAATCATGCTTGCGATAGCAGCACACTACGACTATGAGATCTGCCAGATGGACGTAAAGACCGCTTTCCTGAATGGATTCCTCTAGGAGGAAATCTATATGGAGCAGCCCAAGGGGTTTTACGTCAGAAGCAGATGCTCGAAAAGTGTTCAAACTGAATAGGTCCATTTATGGGCTGAAACAGGCTTCAAGGAGTTGGAATCTTTGGTTCGAAGTAGTTAAGAACTACGGATTCATAAAAAATGAAGATGAGCCCTGTGTTTACAGAAAAGGCCAGTGGGAGCAAAGTGTCGTTTCTATATTGTACGTAGATGATATCCTTTTGATAGGAAACGACATTGGGATGCTCTCAGAGATTAAAGCTTGGCTTTCAAACGAATTCTCTATGAAAGACCTCGGAGAGTGACCTATATTTTAGGAATTCGCCTATTTAGAGATAGGGCGAAAAGGTCAATAGGCTTGTCCCAGGCCTTTTACTTAGATAAAGTCCTTAAAAGGTTTAAAATGGACGAGTCTAAGAAAGGGTTCCTACCTATGAGGCATGGGATTCATCTCTCAAAGGCTATGTCTCCTCAGAATGAGGTACAAAGACAAGAGATGAGTGGAGTCCCCTATGCTTCAGATGTGGGTAGCCTGATGTACGCGATGCTTTGCACACGACCAGACATAGCGTACGCTATGGGCGTATTGAGAAGGTTTCAAGCTAACCCTGGTAAGGAACATTGGGCGGCAGTAAAGACAGTTCTAAAGTACCATAGACGGACTAAGGCCTTGATACTGATTTATGTCCCAGGAGAATTGGAAGTAGATGTATATACAGATTCGGACTTCCAATCAGATGTGGATGACCGAAAGTCTACTTCGGGTTTTGTCTTTACGCTCAATGGTGGGGCAGTGTCTTGGAAAAGTTCCAAGCAAAGCACGACTGCAGATTCCACCACTGAGGCAGAGTATATCGCAGCTTCAGAAGCTGCCAAAGAGGGTGTTTGATACGCAAGTTTTTGGAGGAACTACAGGTCCTAGCATCGTGGATCGCCCGCTGCCATTGTGGTGCGACAACAGCGGGGCTATTGCAAAAGCTAAGGAACCACGTGCTCACAGTAAATCCAAACACATAGAAAGAAAATACCACGTGCTGCGTGGGTTTGTTGAAAATGGCTCAATAGCCATGCAGAAAATCGCCTCTGTAGAGAATGCACCGGACCCGTTCACGAAGCCACTACCACAGGCAGTGCTCGATCGATACCTCTATAAAATGGGGTTAAGATATGATAACACGTGACATTAGTGCAAGTGGGAGATTGTTGAGGTATATGCCCTAGATGCCGTACGAGGACTAAGAGTACGAGGGCAATTTTCTAATTTTGTAGTGTTTAGTTATGTAATTTGATTACTTTTATTAATGGAATGACTTTATTCATCATTAGTTAATTACTGGATGAATAAATTAAAAGGCAAATTATTAATTAGTCTAAAGATTTCACCTTGCAATCTGGGTGGATAAGACAAATTAATAAAACCCAAATATTGGCAGTTCAGTTACTGATTCTGTGGGGACAGAGAGGGGCACCAGTAATGAGATACTGCAATATTAAAATAGTCCACAAGTCTAAGTCTCCAGTAGGGTGACTGGAATGACACGTACGACTTGTTTGTCGATGGGTCCAATATGGTTGTGCCAACCATTCACTTGGGAAGTGGGAGCCCATGACAATGATACAAGATGAATCAGGGGATTATCTGTATTTGGACAGTGACTCGTAATCGAATGATCACACGCTTGGATTGTCCTTGATCATTGATTGTAGTAGTATGCGTGAACCTTAGATCGAAAGGGTTAACTTGGGGTTGATCTTGAGGTCTTGACTTGTCACTAGTTTGCTAGGCTCGTCTTGCCGGTGGCATGGGTCAGCGGCGAAATGCGGTCTTGACTTTTTGATGTGATTGCCGGTTGAACCTCGGAGCGGGATATACGGTCTCGATTAAATTCGAGGTTAACGTCCTATGGCAAGTTTAATGTGCGGGAAGTTATCCAAGTCTCTGGCCAGAGCATATAACTGACTCACGATAGTCGTGGAGTTCAGTTTCAGAACTTTCACCGACATAAACGACATAGAGTCGAGTTATGTAAGTTTGACTATGCGTGACTTTCACTCGATCGGGACAAACATAAAGGGTTTATACATATGACAAAAATCTACAGTCGGTTCATGGATTATGATTAGATCAAATTCGTACTCAACTTGGGATCTGTTCGGTACCACGGGACTGGCTAGGTGAATACCGAACTCCTAGATACCTCCTGGGCCGGTTGAGACGAACCAAGAGAGTCGGGCTTAAAAAGGGCAACTGATATAACGTCGTCATCAGAGAGAGAGACAAGGCTAGGTCCTAGATTGTGATTAGGGTTTGGGGCTTGGCCAAAACCTTGATCGGCTGAAAATACTAAGTTTGACTAGTGAGGGGTAAAATGGTCTTTCCACATCACGATATATTTTTGAAATAAAATATTTGATATTGAATATTTAGTATATAATTTAAATTAGACTTAGATCTTTATTATTTTCTTAGAGAAATAGTATTGTTTTATGTGGAATTAAATAATGTATACCGGATATATATATATAAGTTTTGAATTTTTATTAGATAAAATTTCGAAAATTATTAAATATATTTATATTGGATATTATATATTTAAAATATACTAAATATGATATTTTAAATAATTAAGGTATTGGATATTTAATTAATTAAATATAAAGTTTAAATTTTGAATTCATTACTTGGTAAAACGAAGACGTGGTAAAAGGGGAGTGATAAACGTAATTTATTACGTTTTATATTTGTTACTTTTAAGCCGTTTGCGTTCCTTAATGAAGCCGTTTTGAATATCCTAGCACTTAAATGTGAGTTAATGGCAATACTAGCGTTCTACAGCAGATTTGCGGCAGTTTGGTATTTCTTGCAGATCACGTGGTAAACGATTTCCGATGTAGCTGAAACTTTAGCCGAAGATAGAAGACTCGTAGTTATCAATTTTGACCGAAGGAATTTCTATTCCGAGTCCCAGAATGGAAGATGCGGATTTTGTAACACACCACTTAGCTGCGCAAAAACAACCCGTGGGCTAAAGCCCAATACTAATCAGCCCATTTAAAACCCAACTAACTTAAATCATTTCTTTTTATGATGGGGCAGAGAATGAACGATGGAGGAGGCTTGGGATTTTTCTTTCCTTAAAACATGGAGCAGACCAATCAAGCATGAAGTCAAAAGAGCAAAACATGGACGATTTTATTTCGCATGAAAAGAGGAAAGTTGTTTACCCTTTACTACCTCTTAGTTTCGTGAAGTACTATAAAAATATAGCTTAGTTAAGAGCACAGGGCGGAGGACTTCACGTAAGGGCCAAAGAATACACAAAAGGAAGTTCTGCTCCTCCACAAACTCATCCCACAACACTTCACGCCACACAACCTCAAGCAACCACCTGCCACCTCACGCATACATATCACAAGGCTCACTCATCACCCAACCATCTCCCAAAGCCACACCAACCCACTTCCACCAAGCAGGCAGCTCACGGCGGAGGAGAGAGCGAGGAAGGCAGCCGTGTGCGTAGGAGCAGCAACGACGCAACCACGACGGGCTGCGACAGACTGCGGCGGAGGAGAGGATCGGAGGGCAGCGGTGTGTGTACGAGCAGTGAACGAGAACGTGCAGTGCAAGGAAGGGCAAGGAAAGTGCAAGCTGAGACGCCCGCCACCCGTTCGACAAAAATACTCACCGAAGGACTAAGCCCGAGCCAAATATTCAGGGAAGATACTATGTTTTCCTATATGTTATTTTTATCCTTCGTCGTGTTAATTTCCGTCATGAGTAGCTAAATATTGTGTATTTGAGATGAGATGAGCCCTAGCGCGATCGATCGTATGTTTAAGCGTATTTGATGTGTTGTTATTGTTATGACTCGTTTACGAAGCATATGAGTTTGGTTATGTCTATGTGATCGAAATTGTCATCGTTAGCTTGATCATGTCTATGTGTTTAAGTTAACGTAGTCCGGGAAATTGTACGCTACGCTCGAGAGAGGGGCGAACGATCAGACCAGTCGTAAATGAGCAGAGTAAACTCATCACTAGAGATAGGTTGAACTACCCCGCCGGATAAGAGTCAAATCTAATAGCGGTTTCGTCGTGTTTTAATGCGATCTTCGGTTAAGTAGTTAGGGAAGTTTGCCCAGCTACTTAATTCGTTGATTAGTTGTTTACGATCATTATATGGTAAGGCGCAGTTTCGTCAGCTATATAACTCGTACGCATGTAGTAGGAATCTCCACGGTCTAATGATAGCTTTATTTACGTACACTTGATATTTGTTTTGGTCGAGCTAGGGGGATTCGAAGTCTCAAATACATTCGCTTTTATAAATCGTCCCAACTCCGTTATCGCTATTTTATCAAAATTTCTATTTTTCGTGTTTATCGTTATTTATATTTTTATCAAACCAAAAAGTATTTAGTAGATTATTTAAATAACGGTTTTCTAAAATATATAGTTCCTTTGGGTTCGATACTCGAATACTTGCTCCTTCTATACTATTTTCGATAGGTACACTTGCCTGTTGAGCGTAGGATAGTTTGCGATATTCGTTTTAGTTTATTACTCGATTCGCTCGATCAAGTTTTTGGCGCCATTGCCGGGGAACTATTGATATTTGGAAAACTTTAGTTTATTATTCTAGCTCTATTATATTATTATTATTATTATTATTATTTCTATTGTATTAGTACTATTATTATTATTGTTATTTTACTGTTATTTTTACTTATTATTTCTCCACTATTTTCGTTATTTTAATTAGTATTATTGCTGCTATTTTTTTTAGTTAAATATTATTATTTTTATTTTATTTTATTTTATATATATTTTTCTTAATCGGATTTCTTTTTGTCTAGGTATCTTAATTAATAGTTTTATTATTACTATTATTATTATTATTATTTCTTAAACTATTATTATTATTATTATTTCTTAAACTATCTATTTTATTTTTATCACATCATTATTAAAAAAATATTTTATAGTGATTATTATTTTCTTTATTATTTTTGTCTTTATTATTATTAGTATCGCTGTTTTTTTTATTTTTATTATTTCTTTTTAGTAATAATATTTTATTTTATTGGTTTTTATCTCTAAATATACTATTGTTGTTATTTTGTTTGTCTAGGTACGTGAAGTTTCGTGCATGACCCGGAGAAACCATTCGCTACCATTAGTTGAAGGAGACCCGGAGATCGAAAGAACGTTCCGACACAACCTACGAAAAAACGCAAGGCGAGTCGAAATGACGGAGCAGAATCGTGAAGAGATGCCATTAGCAACGAGAGAACCTCCAATGAGAGAGCTGTGGAGAAACAACGCCGTAGGGACGGTTGGTTCAGCGATAGTCCTTCCTCAAGTCCCGAACAACTTTGAGCTGAAACATCATTGGCTTCAGATGCTTCAGACGACAGCTCAATACGATGGACTGTCCGAGGAAGACGCTTATCGCAACATGCGAGACTTCCTATCCATCACCGACGCAATACGAGTACAAGGCGTAAGCACCGAAGCTATTCGACTCTACTTATTTCCATTCTCTCTACGAGGCAACGCGAGGGAGTGGTTTAACTTACTTCCCGAGAGATCTATTACCACTTGGGACCAGATGCGTGCCACCTTCATCAACTATTTCTTTCCACCTTCCAAGGCACTCAAGTTAAAAATGGACCTCACTGCATTCAAGCAAAAGGAGGGCGAAAATCTATACGATGTTTGGACCATATTCAAGGCGCTCTTGAACCGCTTTCCTCAACACGGGATAACGAAGAGCGAGCAAATTCAGCGGTTCCATGAGTCCTTGAACGATCATACTGTACAATTACTAGACGGAGCATGCAATGGAGGGCTATGTAATCTTAGCGCAACGGAAGGTTGGAACTTAATTGAAGATTATAGCGCGAACAGTTTCCGATGAGGGAGCTCGAGCAATAGAGGCAAACCACCGAGAATGTACGACGTCGCTGAAACTACCGCAATCAACGCCAAGTTCGACGCCCTCCAACAACAAATGCAGACTTTGATGAATGCACTCTTGCCTATGAAACCGGCCGTTAATGCTGTCCAATTACAACCCACACCGAGGACTCCCACAACTATTGCGCCTTCTCATTCATATCCGGTGTATATTCCACCATGCACTATATGCGGAGGGAGCCACGGCGCAAATCACTGCCCAGCCACTATTGCAACAGAGCAAGTCGATTACATGGGAAACTACCAAGGTCAGCGAAATTTCATCCCGAATCGTGTTCATCCTAACCTCGCCTGTGGGAATCAACAACAAGCTCCACCGGGATTTCAAAATCAAAGGTCGCATGGATACCACGGTGGAAATTCCGAAGTTGCCCCTCAAGGTCGCGGTGATAAGTTGGAGGGAATGCTCAAGAAGCTAATAGGAAAGCTCGACTCTCGCTGTGACACAAGAGGCGCGGTTGCAAAACACCGAATCTTCTCTACGAGCCTTGGAGAAACAAGTTGGACAGATTGCCGAATCAATCCAACAACGTCCTCCCGGTTCATTGCCGAGCTACACCGAGACCAACCCAAAGGACCACCATGTGAAGGCGGTGTCACTTCGCAACGGACGACAGCTCGAGGAAATACCAAGGACCAAGGCGAACGTCGAGAACAAGAAGGTGAATGTCGAGGACGAAAAGGCCAACAAGGAGGACGAAGTCGTAGCCAAACCTTTTATTAAGGTGTACCAACCAAAGGTCCCATACCCAGCAAGACTCAAGAAGGAGATAGTAGACGATCAGTTCGGTAAATTTCTCTCTATTTTAACATTACATATTAACTTACCGCTTGTCGAGGCTCTTGCACAGATGCCACGTTGGGCAAAATTCGTCAAGGACTTGGTAACGAACAAGCGCAAACTCGAAGATATCTCCACCGTTTGCCTTCGAGGGGAATGCTCGGCAATTCTCCAATGCAAGATTCCGAAGAAGCTTAAGGATCCATGAGTTTTACTATACCTTGTCTTATAGGAGATTTAGTTGTTCATAAGGCATTGGCCGATTTAGGTGCTAGTATAAATCTAATGCCTTATTCTATGTTCAAAAGACTAGGTTTAGGTGAGCCCAAACCCACTAGAATGAGTATTCAGTTAGCCGATATATCTATCAAGTATCCTAGAGGTATCATTGAGGATCTACTTGTAAAGTTGATAAATTTATAATCCCCGCTGATTTTGTTATTCTTGACATGGAGGAGGATGAGAATATTCCCCTTATTTTAGTAGAACATTTCTCGCTACCGGGGGAACGATGGTCGACGTTCGTAATGGAACATTGTCGTTTATTATAGATAGCGAGAAAGTGACCTTCGATATGACAGAGTCAATGAGTAACACCGAAGAACTCGATGATAAATGCTATTACATGGATATTATTAATTGGGATAGCTTCCTGACTTTGCAGGGACTCTCACAAGCCGACTCACTCTCTTTAATGCAAGAATTTGAAGAGCCCGAGGTTGCCTTGATGATGGATGTTCACATAAATGAAGACAACAACATCGAAGACGAGCAAACCCGTCACGGTAAAGACGAGCAACAGAGAAGAAAGGGAGAAATGCTCAATCGAGGAACCACCGACGCTCGAACTCAAGCAACTACCCGATCACTTGGAGTATGCATTCTTAGTAAAAAATTCGAAGTTACCCATCATCGTGGCCGCGGATCTAGAAGAGGAGCAGAAAAGCATGCTCTTGGAAGTACTAAAAGAACACAAAAAGGCGCTTGCATGGAAGATCTCAGACATTCGAGGAATTAGCCCAAGCTTTTGCATGCATAAGATCCTCATGGAGACCGGTGGTGCAGCCCCCAAAGGCGATTGAATCCAAACATGAAAGAACTCGTGAAGGCCGAGGTAATTAAGTTGCTCGATGCGGGTGTTATATATCCGATCTCGGATAGCAAGTGGGTGAGCCCAGTTCAAGTGGTACCGAAGAAGGGAGGAATAACCGTAGTGGCCAATGAGAAGAATGAGTTAATTCCGACGAGGACCGTCACGGGGTGGCGCGTTTGCATCGACTATCGAAAGTTAAACGATGCGACGCGAAACAATCATTTCCCTTTACCCTTTATTGATCAAATGCTTGAACGTTTATTCGGTCATGATTTTTATTGCTTTCTTGATGGCCTTTCAGGATATTTGCAGATTCCCATTGTGCCCGAGGATCAAGAAAAGACTACCTTTACATGCCCGTTCGGGACATTCGCATACCGAAGGATGCCTTTTGGACTATGCAACGCTCCAGCCACTTTTCAGCGGTGTATGATGGCCATCTTCGACAAGCTAGTAGGAGACATAATGGAGGTATTTATGGATGATTTCTCGGTTTTCGGTAACACGTTTGAGGTATGTCTCTCTAACCTTAAAGTTGTTCTTAAGCGATGCGAAGACACAAATCTTGTGTTGAATTGGGAGAAATGTCATTTTATGGTGAGAGAGGGCATCATGTTAGGTCATAAGATTTCGTCTAGGGGGATTGAGGTGGATATGGCTAAAATTGAGACTATTGAGCATTTACCCCCACCCTCGTCAGTAAAAGCGACTAGAAGTTTCCGAGGACATGCGGGTTTTTATCGTAGATTTATCAAGGATTTCTCTAAAATTGCTAGACCTTTGACTCGATTACTTGAAAAAGACGTGCCATATGAGTTTACCTACGAGTGCATGCATGCATTTTCGATACTTAAGGATAAGCTTATTAATGCTCCTATCATGATAGCCCCCGATTGGGGTCTACCATTTGAATTAATGTGCGATGCTAGTGACTTTGCAGTAGGGGCAGTTTTGGGGCAGCGTCGGAACAAGCACTTTCGGCCAATATACTACGCGAGCAAGACTTTGAACGAGGCACAAGCGAATTACACTACCATTGAAAAAGAATTGCTTGCGGTCGTGTTCGCGCTCGACAAGTTTTGCACCTACCTCATCCTTTCCAAGGTCATTGTCTACACGGATCACTCGGCCCTCAAGCACCTCCTCGTCAAACCTGATGATAAGAACCCTAAGGGGAAACCAATGAGATTGAAAAGACCTCCTAGATTGATCTACCCAAACGTCTGCCTGAATGAATTCAACAACAACGAGTATATTAACCCGACACCTTTGAATTACATTAAAGGTTGACTTCGGATGACTCTTCCTATCAATGAAACCCTACCCCGTTGAACCCAACAATAACGAGTATTTGAAACCCGATACCTTTGAATCACAGCGAGATACGTAACAATTGCTGAACCCCACCCCTTAGACTTTACGAACCCAACAACACTAAGTATGAACGACTTAGCACCTCTGAATTACGAAAGACAAGAATGTAAGGTTAAGGCGCCACAACTAAATGGAAGATGTTTAGCTGATAAGCCGAGCAAGTATTGCAAACAAGTGCAAGACCCGAACTAGCTTTGAAAAACTAGCAAGAAAAGGGAATCCCTTACAAGTACGTAACGTAAAATCTGTCCTTCAAAACATAAACAGTACCCTATATATAGGTACTCAGACTTATGACCTTCAAGCAACCATATTGAAACTAGGGAAATAACTTAATAAAGTAGCATAAAAACTAGGGAGCTTTGACTAGGAAAATAGCTGAACACAATACGCGTATTTGACTTTCGTTGACCAGCCTTATGACCCTCCAAGTACTTGCAATTTCGTCACCTTAGTGGCCCTTAAAATTCAGCACTCATTTTGGGCTTGATTCTGGGCCGAAGACTTTAGTTGACTTATCAAGGTGGAGTTTAGATGACCCTTGAGAAAAGCCCGCAAGGATTAAGCTCGTTAAGGATGCTTGACTTTTCTTGACTCTCGAACGCGTCATCGGTCCCGCCATGTCTGCTAAAGCATCCCGTTCTGCCTTGTCATTAGTTGGCTTGTTGCTATCAGTTTCCTCCCCCTTAAAAAGATTCGTCCTCGAATCGTCTCCTGCGTCAGAATCAAAGGGAGAAAGATCAGCAACATTGAAAGTAGTACTTACTCCATACTCACCAGGCAACTCCAATTTATAAGCATTATCGTTGATGCGTTCAATGACTCGAAATGGCCCATCGCCCCGAGGGTGTAATTTAGTTTGCCTCTTGCTGGGGAACCTTTCTTTTCGCAGATATACCCAAACCCAATCACCGGGTTCGAAGACAACCTTCTTTCGGCCTCGATTGACCCTTTTGGCCACCTGTTCATTCTTATGCTTCAAATGATCACGAACCGTTTCATGTAGATTCTTAACGATTTCAGCTCGTTTCGCTCCATCTAGATTCAAATGTTCCTTAACGGGCAAAGGAGAAAGGTCCAAAGGCGTTAGTGGATTAAAACCGTAAACAACTTCAAAAGGAGAGAAACCTGTAGAAGAGTGCACGGTTCTGTTGTAGGCAAACTCAGCAATCGGTAGACAATCCTCCCAGCCCTTCAGATTTCTTTTAATGATGGCCCGTAGGACTGTCCCAAGCGTTCGGTTTGTGACTTCTGTTTGACCATCGGTTTGGGGATGACTCGTGGTGGAAAACAGTAACTTTGTGCCCATCCTTCCCCAAAGGGTCTTCCAAAAGTAACTTAAGAACTTGACATCTCGGTCGGAAACAATACTCCTTGGCACCCCATGAAGACGAATGACCTCTCTAAAGAACAAATCAGCAACATGCTTGGCGTCGTCGGTCTTCCTACAAGGAATAAAATGAGCCATTTTAGAAAAACGATCAACCACAACGAAAATACTATCCCTCCCTTTTTGTGACCTCGGCAGGCCTAATATAAAATCCATGGATATATCAATCCAAGGGGATTCAGGTATAGGAAGTGGTGTGTAAAGTCCTTGAGGAAGGGACTTAGATTTTGCTTGTTTGCATTCAATGCAACTCATGCAAATCTTCTCAACATCTCGTTTCATGTTTGGCCAGTAAAAATGCTCGCTCAAGATATCCAACGTTTTGGGCACCCCAAAGTGTCCCATTAACCCGCCACTATGAGACTCTCGCACCAGCAACTCTCTTAAAGAACAACATGGAACGCATAACCTGTTTTCTCGAAACAAGAAGCCTTCATTTTTGTAAAACTTATTCAACGCCCCATTTTTGCAAGCTTCATACACATGAGAAAAATCAGAATCATTTTCATAAAGTTCCTTTAGATGCTCAAAACCCATGATCTTTGTATTTAAAGTGACAATAAGTGCGTACCTTCGAGACAGCGCATCAGCCACAATATTTTCTTTACCTTTTTTGTACTTTATGACATACGGAAATGTTTCGATGAAGGAAATCCATTTGGCATGCCTCTTATGTAAGTTTCGTTGCCCCTTTAGATACTTGAGGGACTCATGATCGCTGTGAATCACGAATTCCTTAGGCATAAGGTAGTGCTGCCAAGTCTCCAAAGCTCTCACTACGGCGTAAAGCTCCTTATCATACGTGGGGTAGTTTAAGGTGGCGCCATTCAACTTTTCACTAAAATAAGCAAGAGGTCGGCCTCCCTGAAGTAGAACTGCTCCTATGCCAATTCCTGATGCATCACATTCTATTTCGAATGTTTTAGAAAAGTCAGGCAAAGTCAAAACAGGAGAATGGGTCAAATCATGTTTCAATTGTTCAAAAGCCTTTTGTTGTGCCTCTCCCCAATCGAACTTAACATTCTTCTTTACCAGTTCATTCAGTGGGGCCGCCTTAGTTGCAAAATCTTTTACAAACCTTCGATAAAAGCTAGCAAGACCATGAAATGACCTCACCTCAGTAGCACTTGTTGGAGTCGGCCAGTCAAGAATAGCGTTGACCTTTGTTTCGTCAACTTTCAGACCTTCGGCGCTTACAACATAACCAAGAAAGATTACTTCCTTAGCACAAAATGTACACTTTTTCAGATTGGCATACAATTTATCTTCACGTAAGGCAGCAAGAACAAGCCTGATGTGCTCAACATGCTCATCAATGTTCTTACTATAGATTAAGATATCATCAAAGTAAACAACCACAAATTTTCCGATAAACCGTCTCAAAACATGATTCATTAGTCTCATGAAAGTACTAGGGGCATTAGTTAATCCGAAGGGCATAACTAACCACTCATAAAGACCAAACTTTGTTTTGAAAGCAGTTTTCCACTCATCTCCTTCTTTGATCCTAATCTGATGATACCCGGATTTTAAATCAATTTTCGTGAAAATGCATGCACCATATAATTCATCAAGCAGGTCATCTAATCGAGGGATAGGATGACGATACTTAATGGTGATTTTATTAACAGCTCTACAGTCAACGCACATTCGCCACGTACCGTCCTTTTTTGGAACTAGGATTACCGGTACAGCACACGGGCTGAGTGACTCGCGAATGTGACCCCTTTCCAACAGATCGTCAACTTGCTTTTGGAGTTCCTTCGACACCTCCGGATTGGCACGATACGCTGGGCGGTTTGGGATGGCTGCACCGGGTAAGAAGTCGATTTGGTGCTCAATTCCTCGGATCGGGGGCAGCTCGTTTGGAACCTCTTCGGGCAGCACATCTGAAAATTCATTCAAAACACCGACAATTTCCAAAGGCAGATTGTCGGGTAAACTGTTAGGGGCAACACGGACATCATTGAACATGATGAGAAATATCGTTTTCCGACAACTCGCAGCCCGATCTACATCCCTCATGCTTGCAAAGAAAGCGCCTTTTTTCTCACTTGCTTTCGGCTCTTTTCTCTCTTTTTTTCCACTCTCATTTTCGATGTCTTTTTCTTTTTCATTCTTTTTTTCGCACTCGCTTGGCTTTTTCGACTCACTCCCCTCTTTTAGCCTTTTTTTCCTCATTCTCAGTTGTTCTTTATGCACTTGCTGAGATGTCAGAGGCACAAGAGTATAAGACTTCTTATTGTGGACAAGCTTGTATTTGTTTGATCTGCCATGATGTTCAGCGTCACGGTCAAACTCCCATGGTCTGCCGAGAAGAATATGGCCAACACTCATCGGTACGACATCACAAAGAACCTCGTCTTCATATTTTCCGATGGAAAATCTAACTATCGCCTGCCGGTTCACCTTGATCTCGCCACTATCATTAAGCCATTGCAGGCGATATGGGTTGGGGTGCTTCCTCGTGGGCAGCTCGAGTTTCTCCACAAGATATGAGCTTACACAATTAGTACAACTCCCACTATCGATTATAAGCATGCATACCTTGTCTTGTATCTTGCACCTCGAGTGAAAGATGTTCTGCCTCTGTGTCTCTTCCTCCTTGGCTTGCACGTTCAGAACTCTCATGGTTACGAGAACTTCATCCCCGCTTGACTCATATTGTTCACCTTCGTCCTCAGGTTCTTCCTCACCATCTTTTTCGCTTTGGCTTTCGTACGTCCCATCATCGAGCATGATCATCGTCTTGGTGTTCGAGCATTGTGAAGCTATGTGTCCTTTCCCCAAACACTTAAAACAAGTAACTCGAGAAGAGTAATTACCTTTACTTGATTCACCTTTGGAGAAGTTCTTTGGATCGATCTTCTTTTGTTCTGATTTCCTTTCAGCCCCGTTGTCCCTCCTTGGAACGCTACTGTCCTTCCATGGGGCTGGTTTACTCATCCTCCCGTCCTTCCTCTTGAGTTGACGTTCTACCTTCTCAGCCATGTGAAGCATCTCTTCCATGTCAAGGTAGTGCTGAAGTTCAACGACATCAGCAATCTCTCGTCTTAACCCTCGTAAAAATCTAGCCATCGTAGCTTCCGGATCTTCCACGATGTTTGCTCGCGTGATGGCTGTTTCTAGCTCCTGGTAATATTCCTCCACAGCTCTCGACCCTTGAACCACACTTTGTAATCTATTGTATAGCTCTCGGTAGTAATGAGGTGGAATAAAACGTTTTCTCAAAGTTGCTTTCATCTCTTCCCACGTTCTGATTGAACGTTCTCGATTTCTTCGCCTTGACACCACCAATTTATCCCACCAAGTAAGGGCGTAACCTTGGAATTCCAGAGCTGCGAGCTGAACCTTCTTTTCGTCGGAATAATTATGAAGAGAAAATATCTTCTCTACTTTGGCTTCCCATTCGATATAGGCTCCGGGGTCACTCTTTCCTTGAAAAGCAGGGATACTCATCTTGATACCTTTAAGATCATCGTCGCTCCTTCCCCTACGTCCTCCCCTCCTACTATCATTTCGCGAGATTTCAGATTGCCCATCGTCCTCGTCTTCGTCATAAGTATTCCCTCGCCGATTCCGATTGAAATTTGTCTCTAGCTGATCCATACGATCCAACATCGTCTCCATTATTCGGTTGAACTGAGCTGCTATCGTATCCGCCAATGCTCGTTGGAATAAATTTGGAACTTGATCTCGATCTTCCTCTCCGGCCATCGTATTTCGGTTGAAGGCTTTTGTAAAGGGTAGGATCACTCAGATTCTTTTTTTTTTTTTTTACCACTCTTTCCCTTTTTCGCAAGTATCCAAGTCAGACCGAGCCTCGCAATGCAAACAATACTCACTTGGCAGAAACAAAAGAGAAAATGACACCTCTAAGAACTCTAGGGAGCTTCGGTACGACTACTACCAGAATAACAAGAGCTTAAGGACTTTGAGCAAATAACCAACTAAACACCCATGTACGAAACCTCCTTTTTTTTCTGTTCTGTTTTTTTTTTTTTTTTTCACAGTTTTTTTTTTTTCTTTTTTTTTTCGATAAAAGATATACGACCAATTCAAGGAGGTGGCTCTGATACCAAACTGATAAGAACCCTAAGGGGAAACCAATGAGATTGAAAAGACCTCCTAGATTGATCTACCCAAACGTCTGCCTGAATGAATTCAACAACAACGAGTATATTAACCCGACACCTTTGAATTACATTAAAGGTTGACTTCGGATGACTCTTCCTAGCAATGAAACCCTACCCCGTTGAACCCAACAATAACGAGTATTTGAAACCCGATACCTTTGAATCACAGCGAGATATGTAACAATTGCTGAACCCCACCCCTTAGACTTTACGAACCCCTTACAAGTACGTAACGTAAAATCTGTCCTTCAAAACATAAACAGTACCCTATATATAGGTACTCAGACTTATGACCTTCAAGCAACCATATTGAAACTAGGGAAATAACTTAATAAAGTAGCATAAAAACTAGGGAGCTTTGACTAGGAAAATAGCTGAACACAATACGCGTATTTGACTTTCGTTGACCAGCCTTATGACCCTCCAAGTACTTGCAATTTCGTCACCTTAGTGGCCCTTAAAATTCAGCACTCATTTTGGGCTTGATTCTGGGCCGAAGACTTTAGTTGACCCTCTCACCACTAGTTCTTGCTTGGAGGCCCAAGACTGCCATGCAATTAACACTTGTCGGCTTATCAAGGTGGAGTTTAGATGACCCTTGAGAAAAGCCCGCAAGGATTAAGCTCGTTAAGGATGCTTGACTTTTCTTGACTCTCGAACGCGTCATCGGTCCCGCCATGTCTGCTAAAGCATCCCGTTCTGCCTTGTCATTAGTTGGCTTGTTGCTATCACCTGATGCAAAGCCAAGACTAATCCGATGGATATTACTACTCCAAGAATTTGACGTGGAAATTCGAGACCACAAGGGGGCTAAAATTTTTGCAGCCGATCACTTATCGAGATTGGAGGACTCACATTACGAAAAGAAGGACGAGGATAGCATCAAGTACCACTTTCCGTACGAGCATCTTTATGCTTTACGTGAGGTAAATGATGATATTCCTTGGTATGCTGATATTGCTAACTATGTCGTGGCAAGGATCATACCAAAGGAATACTCAAGCCAACAGAAGAAGAAATTCTTCTCGGACTTGAAGTATTACTTTTGGGATGATCCATACTTGTTTAGGACTTGTGCTGATAAGATGGTCAGGCGATGCATGTCATATCCCGAGACGATCAAGATCTTAGACCATTGCCATACCGGACCGACCGGAGGCAACTATGGGGGGGAATCGAACAGCCCATAAGGTACTCGAATGTGGTTTCTATTAGCCTTCAATCTTCAAGGACACTCAAAGGTATGTAGACATGTGTGATAGGTGCCAACGGACAGGTAATATCTCTAAGCACAATGAAATGCCGCAGAATTTTATTCTAGTGTGCGAGGTATTTGATGTGTGGGGCATTGATTTCATGGGGCCTTTCCCTACTTCGTTTACTAATCGATATATCCTAGTTGCGGTTGATTACGTATCTAAATGGGTAGAGGCGCAAGCGCTGCCCACTAATGATGCTAGGGTTGTTGTTAAATTCTTAAAAGCTTTATTTTCGCGATTTGGTTCGCCTCGTTGCATTATTAGCGATAAAGGTACTCACTTTTGTAACACTCAGTTTTCTAGAACACTCGAGAAATACGGCGTTAAGCATAGTGTCACCACTCCGTACCACCCTCAAGCAAGCGGCCAAGTGGAAGTCGTGAATCGGGAACTGAAGCGAATTTTAGAGAAAACCGTTGAGCACCACCGAAGGGATTGGTCGAACAAGCTGAACGACGCACTGTGGGCCTATAGGACAGCCTATAAGACGCCTATAGGATCCACACCTTTTCGCCTCGTTTATGGAAAATCTTGTCATTTACCCGTCGAGCTCGAACATAAGGCATATTGGGCTCTAAAGAAATTAAATTTTGATTTGAATCTCGCATGAGAAAAGAGGAACTTGCAGATCAACGAACTTGACGAGTGGCGCCAAATGACTTACGAGAATGCCCGCCTCTACAAGGAGCGTACAAAACAATATAACGATCGAAAATCATAAAGCGGGAATTCCAAGAAGGCGACTTAGTCTTGCTATACAATTCTCTACTACGCCTATTTCCAGGCAAGTTGAAGTCACGATGGTCTGGTCCCTTCAAGGTAACTCGAGTATTTCCATACGGCACAGTTGAGATCACACATCCAGAACGAGGGACTTTCAAGGTGAACGGGCAGCGTCTCAAGCATTACTATGGCAGTGACATCGAAGCGCTTGGAAAGGAAACGATCCACCTCACCACCACCTAGAGCTAAAAATCACCGAACAATGTCTAGCTAAAAGACATTAAAGAAAGCGCTACTTGGTAGGCACCCCAAACCTATCCTATGTTTTTCCTTTATTTCTATGCGTATTTTTAAGTTTTGTGATTCTATTTTTCGATGATCGCAGGGAATTCAAAATCTCAAGTTTGGAGAGGAGCCGTACAAACATGCACATCGGACTGTTCAGGGAAGTTCGCTTATCTATTTTCTTTCCCTTCCGTATGTTACATTATGTTGAGGGCAACAATCTTAAGTGTGGGGAGGGGAATTTCTGTGAAATTAATGCGAACATGTTATATGTGTGCATGTCTTGATTTTTGGTATAATTTTTTCGAATTTGGCATTAAATATTTTTCGAAAATCATGTTTTGTATCATGAAAGGATGATTTTGTGTTAGAGATTTTGTGAGTATTTAGGATACATATGCGTGTCGACTTCTTTCTTACATGATGAACTTGGCGCTACTTGAGAGATTCGTGCACATAATCCTTTTCCTGTGAGAGTTTTGAGCCTACGAGCTTTTTGCTCATTTCTTTGGTTGTGTGAATCATGCTTAATTTATTTCTCTTCAGAACTTGCTTGTGTATTACGTTTTGAAACTACTTATCGTGAGATTGCGTGAAAACGGGGAAGTCTTTATTAATCAAAGTTTCCAACCACGACTGGCCACTGTAGTCCACTTTGAGCCTGAGCCTTTTATTCGTGAAATCCGGAATTATAAGCGGCTGACCTAAATAAGCCTCCAGAGATCATCTTACCTGAATTAATGTGGAAATGAAGGTTGAATGCCAAAGTCGAAAGGCGCATCCCGAACGAAGCCTTTAGTTAAAAAAAAAGTTAAGAACTCCTCCACTGATAGTCTCTCACTCGCAAAGAGGCCGAGAGAAGGGGAGCTTGACGCCGTCGAAAAAAAAAAGAGAGCGCTAAGAACCCTTCCTCTGATAATCTCTCACTCTCAACGCACACTACATATTTTCTATATCGAGAGTTGAGAGAAGAAGGGCTTAGTCAAGAACGGCGGAGACGCAAAAAAAAAACAGAGAGAGAGAGAAAAGAAAAGAAAAAAAAGGGCGGACTTTTGGCGCGTTCACGACAATGGCATGATCCCGACGTGACTGCAACTCATATCTTTTGACGCTTATTCCTTACATATTTTGATATATTTGAGCTATGCTATAACCCGGTAAAGTCATTTTGATTCACGCTTGATCACCGAGAGTAGTAGATTTACGATTCGCTTGCAAGCTTTTGGTGGAGTTTAGATTAGTGCATGAACCGAGAGAATTCACCGACATTTTGACCTATACACAGAGTGATTTGAGTGAATCCTTGTGAGGTACAGATCTCGATTAGTGTTGCTAAGGAAGTCGTGTAGTTAGTTGTTGACCTCAAATGTGTTTTTCGACTTCACTTGCATTATCTCTTTACATGACTTCATTCTTTATTGATAGGTTTCATGATGAATGCTTATATACCTTAATTATTTCTTTGCTTGAGGGCAAGCAAACGCTTAAGTGTGGGGAGATTTGATAAACGTAATTTATTACGTTTATATTTGTTACTTTTAAGCCGTTTGCGTTCCTTAATGAAGCCGTTTTGAATAATCTAGCACTTAAATGTGAGTTAATGGCAATACTAGCGTTTCTACGGCAGATTTGCGGTAGTTTGGTATTTCTTGCAGATCACGGGGTAAATGATTTCAGATGGAGCTGAAAATTTAGCCGAAGATAGAAGACTCGTAGTTATCAATTTTGACCGAAGGAATTTCTATTCCGAGTCCCAGAATGGAAGATACGGATTTTGTAACACACCACTTTGCTGCGCAAAAACAACCCGTGGGCCAAAGCCCAATACTAATCAGCCCATTTAAAACCCAACTAACTTAAATCATTTCTTTTTATGATGGGGCAGAGAATGAACGATGGAGGAGGCTTGGGATTTTTCTTTCCTTGAAACATGGAGCAGACCAATCAAGCATGAAGTCAAAAGAGCAAAACATGGACGATTTTATTTCGCATGTAAAGAGGAAAGTTGTTTACCCTTTACTACCTCTTAGTTTCGTGAAGTACTATAAAAATATAGCTTACTTAAGAGCAGAGGGCGGAGGACTTCACGTAAGGGCCAAAGAATACACAAATGGAAGTTCTGTTCCTCCACAAACTCATCCCACAACACCTCACGTCACACAACCTCAAGCAACCACCTGCCACCTCATGCATACATATCACAAGGCTCACTCATCACCCAACCATCTCCCAAAGCCACGCCAACCCACCTTCCACCAAGCAGGCAGCTCACGGCGGAGGAGAGAGCGAGGAAGGCAGCCGTGTGCATAGGAGCAGCAACGAAGCAACCACGTCGGGCTGCGACGGACTGTCGGCGGAGGAGAGGAGCGAAGGGCAGCGATGTGTGTAGGAGCAGCGAACGAGAACGTGCAGTGCGAGGAAGGGCAAGGAAAGTGCAAGCTGAGACGCCCGCCATCCGTTCGACGAAAATACTCAACGAAGGACTAAGCCCGAGCCAAATATTCAGGGAAGATACTACGATTTCCTATATGTTATTTTTATCCTTCGTCGTGTTAATTTCCGTCATGAATAGCTAAATATTGTGTATTTGAGTGAGATGAACCCTAGCGCGATCGATCGTATGTTTAAGCGTATTTGATGTGTTGTTATTGTTATGACTCGTTTACGAAGCATATGAGTTTGGTTATGTCTATGTGATCGAAATTGTCATCGTTAGCTTGATCATGTCTATGTGTTTAAGTTAACGTAGTCGGGGTAATCGTACGCTACGCTCGAGAGAGGGGCGAACAATTAGACCACTCGTAAACGAGCGGAATAAACTCATCGTTAGAGATAGGTTGAACTACCCCGCCGGATTAGAGTCAAATCTAATAGCGGACTCATCGTGTTTTAATGCGATCTTCGGTTAAGAAGTTAGGGAAGTTTGCCCATCTACTAATTCGTTGATTAGTTGTTTACGATCATTATATGGTAAGGCGCAATTTCGTCAGCTATATAACTCGTACGCATGTAGTAGGAATCTCCACGGTCTAATGATAGCTTTATTTACGTACACTTGATATTTGTTTTGGTCGAGCTAGGGGGATTCGAAGTCTCAAATACATTCGCTTTTATAAATCGTCCCAACTCCGTTATCGCTATTTTATCAAAATTTCTATTTTTCGTGTTTATCGTTATTTATATTTTTATCAAACCAAAAAGTATTTACTAGAATATTTAAACAACGGTTTTCTAAAATATATAGTTCATTTGGGTTCGACACTCGAATACTTGCTACTTCTATACTATTTCGATAGGTACACTTGCCTGTTGAGCGTAGGATAGTTTGCGATATTCGTTTTAATTTATTACTCGATTCGCTCGATCAGGGAGGTTTGAGGATTTTTCTCCACCCACCTTAACCTATTTTGGCTAATCCTAAGAGGTATAAAGAAGGATTTTCGAGATCCTAAAGTGGGTGGAAGCTAAATTTTCGAAATACAAGCCAAAGAAGAAAAAAACTAAGAGTTTTCTCCTCTCACCACTTTCTCTCTCGCACTCTCTCTCTCGGGGGCAGCATGCAGTTCATTCTTGGTCTAGCCGCACATGCAAGAACAGCTGCGATGTTAGTAAGGTGCCGGCATGATGATCTTTCACAAAGAAGGCTTCCCGTTCGTGTGCTTTTGGCGTATGAGAGGGGCACTACGCCTCGGGGATTCGAAGGATTCGAAGCTAGCCATCGTAAGAGATTTCAACAAGGTATCATAGCTGATCCTTTATCTCGTTATCTCAATACGTTCTCGTGTTTGTATCCGAGCGATGTTGGATGTGCGGGAAACCCCGTACAATTTTAAAATTCCGCCGTTCTAGGAACGTGGGTCCAGGGACCCTCGGGGATTCTCAACAGTGGTATCAGAGACATAGGCTCGGTTAAAGTCACGGGACTATGACAAAAGGCCACGAAAAACCCGAAAAACCTATTGAGAAATTTGACTAATTTTCCAGGAAAAAAACACGAGAGCCCTGTGCTTCCAGAAACCGTTCCTGCAATCAGAAATCAAAAACTGTAAGTAGAGTAAGAAAAGTATTTCCTTACCACAATTGAGTTCGTGCGTTTGTAAGGATGATTTTGAGAGAGGAAAACACAGTATATCGACGAGAAAAAAAATCTGGGAAGATTGACGTGTTCGATCTGTTTTGCAATGGAGAGAGTTTGAAGATTTGAGAGTTCGTGAAATGTGAAGTGGGAAGTTCGCGATTTGGAGTTAGGTTAAATGAACTTCGCGGGCTTGAAGATTGGGCCGAGAAATGATACGAAGGCCCACCAAGCCGATTCGTAAAGTGAATGAAAGCTGATTTATGAAGTGACCGCGAATCAGAGAAATTGAAAACTTGAAGTTGTGGTTCGCGAAGTGAAAGTTGACGATTTTGGACGAGTCAACCTTGATGAGTTTCGCGAACTTAGAAAACAGTGAATTCGTGAGTTAGGATTCACGAAGCATAAAATTTGAGAAATTTAAGAATTTGCTTCACGAATTGACATAGGTAATACCAAGTATTTCATGTGTCTGTAAAAGATTACTATTAAGCTTGGGCCGCGAAATTTGAAAAGGAAGGCCCATAACATCAATTTGACTTGATCAACCAGCAAAATAAATATCAAATCGACGAGTTTTTCAAAATCGATTTGTGACGAAAATTTTGAAACTCGACGAAGGAAGCATCGCTTTCTTTCGCGGCGATGAACCCTGAAGTCAAATATTCGTCTGTATCATTGATTAAGTTTTTCGGAGCAATAACGATGTTGTTTATTCATTTCATATCTATAAAAAGACATGACTCGAACAACACCACAGTACCATTAATCTGTAACTTACTCATCCCGTATCCTCTCACTTTTAGCATTTTCGCTCACACAGATGAATTGGTTGCAGCAGCAAGCCCAAGGGAATGAGACCGAGGAACATTTGGAGTTAAGGCGTAAATTTGAACGCAATTTGGATAGGTTGCGTTCGAGCTTTCGTTTCTTATGTGCTTATTCATCGCTTTATTAGTTATTCTGTATTGTGTTCGTATTTTGGAAGTGTTTTATGTATTTTGAGAGTGTTTTATGTATTTTGAGAGTGTTTTTCGCATTTGAAAAGTTTTATGAAGCGCTGAAAAATCAATTCGCAAAAAACAATTACTCCCCCTCAATATTTGGATTTAATTAAACTCCCCCTAAATAAAATGCCTTTCGAAAATCTAAAAAATTTAACAAATCACTTACTCCCCCTCGATGCATGGATGTAGCATTTATCCCCTCGATGTAGTGCCACCAGCATTGGCTCTACATCGACTTATTTGAAACGAAGAAGAGAAAATTTATTTGTAAAATAAGCAAGGATATGAAAAATAAACTAACTAACGTGAACGCACAGACTTGAAAATTTTAAAATGCAGAGCTGATACACAGTAACTAACTGTAGGGAGGCATAATCGAATTTAAATATTGAGATTTAACATCCCCAACTTTGCAACTAAGAATTGGAATCGTTTCTCATCCAACGCTTGTAAACAAGTCAGCTAGTTGAATTTTTGTATTAACGAAGTACATTTCAATTATGCATCTTTCTACTTGGTCCATGATGAAATGATATCTTAGGTCTATGTGCTTAGCGCGTGAATGGTGAACAGGATTTCACGTAATTGCTATGACACTTTTGAAATCACAATAAATAGGAATTCTATTAAAATACCCGTAATCTCATAGTTGGGTTCTTATCCACAAAATTTGTGAGAAACAACTTGCATCAGCTACATATTCTGCTTCTGCTGTAGAAGTTGACACACAATTTTGTTTCTTATACGCCCAACATACGAGTTTGTCTCCAAGGAATTGGATGTTGCCTGAGGTGCTTTTCCTGTCCAGTATGCAGCCTACGAAATCTGTATCAGAATAGCTGATTAGTTTCATACCTGAGTTCTTAGGATACCAAAGTCCGAGATCGGGGGTGCCTTTCCAATACTTCGAAATTCTCTTGACGGCGTGAAGATGTGATTCCTTGGGATTCGCCTCGAATATTGCGCATAGACAGGTGGAGAACAGAATATCTGGTCGGCTGGCCATGAGATAGAGCAGAGACCCAATAATTCGTCTGTAGTGGGTAACGTCTACAGGTTTGCCCAAGTAATCAGCATCGAGTTGGCATGTGGTGGACATTGGCGTACTGGACGATTTGTTCTTATCTATGCCGTACTTCTTGAGAATATCGTGAATGTACTTGGACTGATTGATAAAGATTCCATCTTGAAGTTGTTTGATTTGCATTCCGAGGAAGAATGACATTTCGCCCATTATGCTCATTTCAAACTGTGCCTTCACAAAATACACAGAGTTCCGGATCTGTTGAGCCGAATATGATGTGGTCTACGTATATCTGTACGAGCATTGTATCTAGTACTGTCAAAATGGGCCGGCCCGTAGCCCGCCAAGGCCCGCCACAGGCGGGGCGGAGGCGGGCAAGCCCGCCTACTGGCGAGCCTGCAAAATGAAGGCCCGCCTCGCCTGCAAGCGGGCTTAGCACGCCAGATTTAGAAAATAAAAAAAGAAAAGAAAAAGAAAAAAATAAAAAATAGGAAATAATAATATAAAAATAGGAAAAAAATATAAAAAAAATGAAGAATTCAAGTTGAAAAATATATCCAACTTAATAAACTTTTTAATATTAACCTCTTTATGTTATTAAGTATCATTATTATTGTATATTTGTAATATTAGTATTATAAACAATATAACTTGTTTTTAATTATTCTGGCGGGCTACCCGCGGGTAAGCCCGCCCCGCCAAAGCCCGCATGCGTCGCGGGCTTACCCGCCCAGGCCCGCCCCCAAGCGGGCCTAAAATTTCAGAGCCCGCGGGCCCAGGCCCTTTTTGATAGTTCTAATTGTATCGAAACCATTTTTCAAGACAAAGAGTGTGGTGTCGATTTTCCCTGTTAGTAAAGCCTGAGTTGAGAAGAAAGTTAGACAAGACCTCGTACCAGGCTCTTGGAGCTTGTTTAAGTCCGTAAAGTGCCTAGTCGTGTTTATATATGAAGTCCGGATGTTCTTCACTTATAAATCCGTCTGGCTGCAGACATACACTTCTTCCTTCAGAATCCCATTTAGGAAGGTAGTTTTTACGTCCGTTTGATAGATAGTAAAATCTTTGTGAGTTGTGTATGCTAGAAACAGTTTTATCGCTTCGATTCTTGCTACAGGGGCAAAGTCCCGTCGTAGTCGATTCCTTCCTGCTGATTGTACCCCTTAGCCACAAGCCTAGCTTTATTACAGATTACCACACCATCTTCGTCTTTCTTGTTGAATACCCACTTAGTTCCGATTACTGTCTTCCCTTTTGGACGGGAACCACGTTCCAGACCTTGAGACGCTCGAAGTAATTTATTTCTTCTCGCGTAGCAATTATTCAGTCCGGGTCACGGAGTGCGTCAATAAATCTGGTAGGTTCAGTTTGGCTCAAGAAACAGGTAAAGTTACACTCATTTAAAGTTGAACCCCTAGTCTTTACTCCTGCAGTGGGGTCTCCTATGATTTGATCTATAGGATGACTTCTAGTCCATTTATTTATGTGAGACAGTGTAGATTCATCCACTTCTGATTCCTCGTCGAGCGGATACTCGATCTCAGGGGCAGCACTTTGGTCAGCGGAAGCTTGGGAGTTCTCGGTCTATGCTGTAGAGGGTGAATCATCTGCGTCTGAAGGTGGAATGGTTTGTTCAGGAATGGGTGCGGACAGTGTAGGTGTAGGACTAGGACTATGAAAGAAGCCAGTGTGATTACTATATCGGGTAGCACAAATATAATTGAAGGCTCCGGAAGAGCTAATTTATTATTGCCCAGAGGAACAAGGCTGATTATTGAAAATGCTTTTATTCCCCTAAGTCTCAAAGAAATTTATTAAGCTTTAAAGCAATTCGAAATAACGGATATCATGTTGAGACTGCACAAAAGGGAGATATTGAATATCTGCACATTACAAAAGTGACTTCGAATGAAAAGAGAATCATAGAAATATTACCGTCTTTTGACTCTGGACTATACTACACATATCTTAGAACGATTGAATCATATGCTATCCAAAAGTTTAGCAATAACAGTACATTTAATATCACGCGGACATTTGTTGAGGAACCCGAAGATTCTCCAGTCTAAAGAATTAGCATGTATTGCTTGCTTGCTCTCGACCTGTTTAGCAGGTAGTGGGTCGGCCCCGAGGTTTACCATCGGCTTTACCCGGTTACCAAAAAAAAAGGAAACCCAAATAAAGTAAAATCTAGAAATGGGCCAATGGCCCAAACGAGTTGTAATAAGAATCAAATCATTATATTAAGTAAAATTTAGAAAAATAAAAAATTCCCTAATTGTGTAGTAAGGCAAAATTAGTGGTTTGTCACTTTAAGTAAAATAATGAGAAAGAAAGCAAATATTAGGATTTGTTTAGTAAAGTCATGTTGGTGCGTTGTCACCTATTTGACACCATCTAAATACAACCATTGATAAAACAAATACTTTTCCAAAACTCGCGTAATCAGCTGCTTTTTTCAAGCACGCTTGGGCCACGGTAGGGACTGAAATCACCCATGCCATCAAGGAGTTCTTCAGAACTGGATTTCTCCTCAGAGAACTTAATTCGACGCTTATTACACTTATCCCCAAGTGTGACAACCCACGCTTCGCCAAGGACTTCAGGCCTATATCGTGTTGCAATGTGCTCTATAAAATTATCTCCAAGATTATTGCTAACCGCTTAAAGGGCTACCTGGGCCGGCTGATCCATCCCACGCAAACGGCGTTTATCCCCGGCCGACGGATATCGGATAATATCCTCCTAGCACAAGAGATCTGTCACGGGTATAATAGCAGGAGTTTACCTGAACGGGTGGCCTTCAAGGTGGACATTGCTAAGGCATACGACCGTGTTGAATGGGATTTCATTCTTGGTACATTGGAGGCCTTCAACTTCCACCCCACCTTTGTGGGATGGATTCGTGCCTGTCTCACGACTCCTTATTACTCGGTCAACATCAATGGCAGATCCGAAGGATTCTTCCAGGGGCGGCGTGGCCTTCGGCAGGGCGATCCTATATCACCGTACCTGTTCACGCTTGTGATGGAGGTCTTACATGGCATGATCTCTGAAGGGATTCAGCAAAACGTCAACTTCCGCTACCACTGGAATTGCGAGACTACGAAGTTATTTATGCTCTCCTTCGCGGACGACCTCCTTCTATTCTCCCATGCGGATACTGAATCTGTGGCTACCTTCAAAGGCTGTCTTGACCACTTCGCTATGCTGTCAGGCCTGCAGGCCAACCCTCACAAAAGCGAAATGTTCATTTCTAGGCGTGCCGATCGCCTTAAGGACCAAATCCACACGGTTATGGGGATCCCTCCTGGCTCCCTTCCGGTTCGCTATCTTGGGGTACCCCTCATCACCTCTAGGCTCAGTATCGCTGACTGCGCCCCCCTCCTCAGCAGCATTGATCGACGCCTGGGGTCTTGGACTAATCTCTCTTTATCTTACGCGGGACGGGTGCAACTTATAAAGTCTGTTCTCCTTGGGTTTCACACATACTGGGCGAGTGTTTTCCTCCTTCCCAAAGGTGTCGTCAAGAGTATTGAGGCTAAACTGAGAGACTTCCTCTGGAACGGCTCATCTGCGAAAGTGGCATGGGCCGATGTCTGCCTTCCAAAGGAAGAAGGCGGCCTGGGGATTAGATCCATCGAAACGGATAACAAGGCCCTTCTACTACGCCTACTTTGGAACATTCTGAGCAGCGAGGATACTTCACTTTGGGCCTCTTGGATCCGGCAGACTCGTCTCTATAACACTTCACTGTGGACTATTAGACCTTCGACTCGCACTTCTTGGAGTTGGCAGAAGATTTTGAAGCTACGCGATCAGATCCGACCACTCATCACCTTCAGTATAGGGAATGGTGCTTCTATCAGATTGTGGACCGACCCCTGGCTCCCATCGGGCCCCTTGATTGACCGCTACCCTCGTGGCCCTATGATAATGGGGCTGCCTCTCGACTCCATGCTTAGTGAAGTGATTCAAGAGGATAGCTGGTGTTGGCCCAACAGTACATCGACGGAATATCTTGAGTTCGAACCTATGCTACCACAGGTTAGACCTAATGAGGAGGACAAGATTATATGGACGGCGTCGCACAACGGTCTCTTCTCTACTCGCTCCGCCCGGGAGAATATTCGTATGAGGCGGCCAAAGGTGCCCTGGCACAATCTCTTTGGCGGTCCGCTTGTCATTCCTAGGCATGAAATTATCATGTGGCTGGCCATTAGAGATAGGTTGGCCACTAGGGACAAGCCTTGGATTGCGGCTAAGGCGGGCTGCTCTACGTGCCTTCTCTGTGACACTCAGGAGGTGGAGACGACTAAACACTTATTTTTTGAATGTCCATTTTCCAGGCGCTGCCTACGACATCTTTGTCGTAAACTTCGCATGGGATGGCCGATCGGGGATTGGAGTTCTGGCGTCAGGTGGGCTGCTCGTAGATGGAGGGGCAAACACCTCGCTCAGCTGGGCCCGCGACATGTACTAATCTCGTTGGTTTATCACCTGTGGCTGGAGCGGAACAGAAGATGGCACGATGGTAGGCAACGTCAGCCAGGTCATATCATTACTGATGTTGAATCATTACTTTGCCTACGCCTTTCTACCCTCCCTTCTAAATTTGCTTTACAAAAATGTGCCCTTAAGAGGGTGTGGCGGATAGATTGGTAGGTAGGTTGGTTTGGTTGCCCGGACTGCATGGTTGCTTTGTTTGGCTGCTTTGCTTCTTATGTCACAGGTGTTGATGCTCTTTGCTTCCATTCGGCTTTCTTGGTGGTGTTGCTGGGCCTTACGGTTGTAATCGCTGAAACTTTGGGAAGTCTTCTTTCCCATCTTCTTCACCCTTACTTCCCGCTCCCCCTCTGTTTTGGTCTTTCGCTATTCTGTTTGTCTGTTCTCTCTTCCTTGTGCAGGCTAGGATTGGCTGGTGTGGGGAGCGGCTGGGGAGTCTCCTGCCCTGGTGGTGGTGCCTCCTGGTGCCTCGTGTAGCGGTCTTGTGCTCGGCTCTGGTAAAGAAACAGGAGTTGGCGCTTGTCGCTGCCCTCGCCCGACCTGACCTGCGGAAACTCTACGCTCACTTGCATGGCTGTATATCCACTTCGTTTCCTTGGCTGTGCGCTTGCGCCTCGCCTGCACGTCCCCCGCGCGCCCTGCTGGTACCACATCTGGTGCCAGGATCCTGTTGCTGTTGTTGGATTTGTACACCTACGTTTGCCTCTGCTCGTGTCGCAACTGTTTGTGTTGCGATTGCTTGCTTTTTCACTAGTGTTCGTAGTCTATTTTACTTGGGTCTTGTAGGGACCTGGTAGGTGTCTGGGCTGCGTCGGTCCTGTCGACGTGCTGTTGGGTCGGTTCCTTTACCGCTTGTTGCGTCATGAGCGTCATCATGTACGCTACCACTGTACTCCTGTTTCTTTATTTTAGTGAACGTTCCCCAAAAAAAAAAACAAAGAGGAAAGGGATGTGTCTTCTACTTTTTCCACTTGTGATTGAGATAACCTTTAATGATTGGACGTGAGGTAGGTGGAAATTTCACCTACGATACGTAAACTTTTATTTGAAATTCGGATTGGTGGATAATTACACGCTGATACGTTAGTTTGTTGTGAGTACTTGGTGTGCTCTTGAAAGTGGTAGATATCATAGTTAATACAAAAATTAATTTGTATGTTACATGTACTAAATGCTTGAAGAATATCGATGCATACCTTTGAAAATGGTGATATAATCTTCAATACTGTAGTTAAATTCGTTGTTACATGTATTAAGTGTTGGAATGTTCTATATGATGGCCATGAGTTATATGCAAATTATATGAAGTTCCCAAAGTGCTTTTGTGTTTAGATGTTGTATTTGTTTTATGCTAATTACGCGAGTTTTGGAAAAGTATTTGCATTGATGTGAGTTTTGAATATGGGTTAGAAAAGTTAATTTTCAGCATATGTTTTTTTTGGCCTTTTGATATTATCATGTGTTGTAAGGTTTCGAACATGTGTTAGGAGGGTGAAGTTGGCTTTAGGTATTAGAGTGTTTTGGTAACGTGAGGCTTTTCGATGTGTGTAAATATTTCCGGTGTTTAAAGTTTACAATTTTAAAAAAAATGGTAAGCGGGTGAACATTGACTTTGCGGGTGAACAGTGATTTTCATGGGTCAACAGTGAATTCGCGGAATGAACTTTAACTTCCGCGACAGTAACATTCGGAAAAAAATAATAATAAATAAAAAAATAATGAAAAAAATACAATTTGAGGAAAAATTATTTCGGGTTTCGACTAAATTCTGGGGTCACGATTATTTTATTTTCAGTCTCAAATATTATTTTAGATACCCTTTTCTTCAACGCTTGGCCCAAAATAAATTTGTAGTATTTTAGAAGATTTCCAAATTTAGGAATTTTACGGGTAATGGTAGTGATTTTGTGTGATCGGATGAATACGGGAAATCTTCGGGAAAATATTTTTGTAGTAAAATAATGATGCATATTATTTGCCTAGTATAGCATGTGCACGACATGTCCGTGTGAGAGTGGATGATCGGGTTGACACGGTGACGCCTTAAGGTGTCGCTGCGTGGGGTAGGTTGTGCCGATATGGGCAGTCGACTCGTACTGGAGTTTGAGGGTATTACTAGTGCACATGACAGTTGTACTGTCGAGACCTCTCCTAAGAGGGTCTGTCTGGCGGAAGGGGCGACCTGGTAGAGTTAGCTCAAGGAGAACGCTACCAGCGTGGGCATCGCTGGGGCAGGTAGATGTCTCGGGAAGGAGCGACCTGTGAGAGAGTGTAGGCTACCTGAGAACTGATCTCCTGACCCCTTCCTTAAGGGTGTGTTTGGTCCGCGAAATTCGATGCGGAAAAGAAAAGAAAAGTGTGGTCATACACATTTAATCATTTTACATTACGCTTTACGTGTCGTACCATTCCACTTTACCTTTTTTTTTTCCACGTCAAAATCCGTAACCAAACGGAGTCCAAGTGGGTTGCGCGAGGTGCATAGTCTAGCCTAGGGCCCTGTTGTGTTGGATTATGATAGGATTGGAAAAAGTGGAAAAGTCAAGCATGCATTTATTGTGAGGTATTTGGGGTTGGGAATAAGGTGTCACGCCCCGACTTCCTAACCGCCTAACCTAGCGCATTTCTACGTGCCTAACGAGTTTGTAAGTAAAGAAGTGCACCGAAAACGCGTACAAATTTTTTTTCATTTACGAAATGGAACATTGTTCTGTACAAGACAAAAGAATGCATGTCGAACATCAAGTTCCAGTCATGGTCTAACTACAACGGCGAAGGTGTGTCGGCACAGCAAAAGCTCCTATGCGCCCGGCCTCACAGGTCGTCATCCACACACACACGTCCACCCCAAAAGCAGCACGAAGCTCCAAAAGGTTGGCCTTGCCTTCAAAACGCGGTCACATACCGTGATCGCCAGTGCCTACAACACACAACGTAAGGAATGAGCCACCGAGGCTCAGTAAGCAGAAATCATGCATGTGTGCACGTGTCACTCCCCCACAACAGCAATCCACGCCGATGCATATAACACTCGCAAAGGCAGTCCACGCCGATGCATATAGCACTCGCAAAGGCGAACCGCGCCGATGCATATAACACTCGCAAAGGCGAACCGCGCCGATGCATATAACACTCGCAGAGGCGAACCGCGCCGATGCATATAACAATCGTACCAACGTACTCAGACTAATGTCACTCAGGGCCCTCGGCTAATCTCACTATGCACCACAAGAGCTCACGTCCCTCAGGGACAACACGACAGCGGTCCACGCCGGATGGCCGAACCCTAGGATGCACATCGTTCCCCTAGGTCGCCATATGAACCCGGTCGTCCCCGACTGTCCGGCGGTCGCTCACGCTGGTAGCCCACGCTGAGGTCGCCTACACCAGGGTTCCACCCTTTGTCGCTTACACCCTCAGGTCGCACCCTCCAGGTCGCACCTTACCGCCACGGGCCATGCCCAAATCCTATCCACAGGATATCAATATATATATCTACAATAATAGTACGACGACGCTAAAACGCCGCCCTGGTAGCATAGGAGACAGCCCCTGACTCAACTACGAGTCGACACACTTGCCCACATCGGCAAGTCCTCGTCGCGTACAAGCGACACATCATTACGCACACTCAATCCCACGACCCTTCCTCACGAGTTCGTGTGTGCACGTGAGTATGCATATGCAGATGCAAGTCAATGCAACATAGGCTTACCACATTTAAATACTTAAATCAATTTACGAAGTCATGAAACCACATAAGCACGTAATCACGCAAATTAGGCACGTAAAACAAGTTGTGTGTCGTAGTTGGACTTCTACTTACCTGTCGTCCGAGCGTAGTTAATATCTTCCCCGTTAGCTCCTAACGTACGACCTTTAAACATAATATCATCGTATTAGTATTATGCCCTCGTTAATTAATTAATTAGGTCGAACGAAATTATCTCACTTCATTAATTTCGCTAGACTATAACTCGCTAGCTTCGAGTCTAGGCTAATTTCCCGCCCCAACAAATTTCTAAGTTATGTTAGTACTGACTTTTAATCTAAGGGCTCGGAGAAATATCTAAGTGTTCAAGTCATTTGGTCGATTCATATGTTATTTAGTTAGGTCGATCGATTAAATAAGCATGGATTTGCCCGATTTGTTTTGCACGAGCTCTCCTTTCGGCCGATTTATAAGTCGCCGTTCTTTTTCATCATCATGACATCAACCAATTTGCCCGATTTCTTGACCATGCAACTCTCAAATCGCTGAGATTTCTTAAGGCATCAAATCACCCGATTTCAAGTTTGCATGGTCTTTCGCCCGATTTCATCTTGGAGTGCTTAAGGCAAATTCGGTCGATTTGAGGTCTTTCAAAGGTGGAAATCGCCCGATTTAGAGTTTGTCAACTCGAGCTCGGCGATTTATTCTCTTCATGCCACGTGTATTTTCTGTTCATTCGCCCGATTTGGTTGCACACATGAAATCGCCCGATATCTCATGCATGGGTAGCTCAAAGTAATTCGCCCGATTTGAGGTCTTCAAGAGATGGAATCGCCGTGCCTTGTCGTCATCATGACGTCATCCCGAATTCATGCATAGAGTAGGAATTGTTTTCGGTCGATTTGAGGGCTTGCAAGGATGGAAATCGCCCGATTTGCATGAGTTGGCTGTCTGAAATCGCCGAGATCCTCGTAGGGCGAAATCGCCCGATTTGCTTAGCATTGAATCCCTCAAATCGCCGAGGTTCTCTCTCAGTTTCAAATCGCCCGATTTGGTGTTTGTTAAACTTGGTTTCCACCCGATTTAGAAATCGCCGAGATTTAGTTATTCCGTGGTAAATCGCCCGATTTTATTACTTGATCTAAACTTATACTAACATGCTCAGAAGTCGCCCGATTATATGTCCCTCTCATTCACGAATCGCCCGAAACTAACTTCTCATTATCATTCTAGCCGAACTTATGAATATCATTCTCTCTTCATCCTTAAAATTGTGTGAGTCTCTACCCCAAAAGTAAGGTTATAAGTTCTAAATCATTCACTAAATCACCCTATCCTAGTTCACCCAAAGTAACGACCCTAATATTCCCTAAGTTTCGTGAACCTCATGTGATTCTTACAACGGGGATATCTTAAATTATGAAGGTTTCGAGACTAGGAAGGATGCTTTACTTACCACTCGAAGTCTTAGCTACTTGGAGTGCCTTTTTTTTTTTTTTTTTTTTTGGTGTGAAAATCGTCTCGGCTGCCGATGAGCCCTTAGCTCTACTGGTTGAGGGGGAGGTGCCTGGAGTCATGTTGGGAGAGGTCCTGGGTTCGAACCTCCACCCTGTGACATTTCTCCAGGCCTGCCCACATGGGCCCAGACATGTGCGATTGAACTGGTCGGCCCGTTTAGCAGGTAGTGGGTCGGTTCCGGGGTTTCACCATCGGCTTTCCCCGGTTATCAAAAAAAAAAAAAAAAATCGTCTCGGCTCCTTCCTTTTCCTCCCTCTTGTCTTTCGATGTTCTTCTTAGATGTGGTTGTGGAGTTTGAATAATTAATTTGGATATTTTCCTTAGCTTATGGTAGATAAGACGTGGGGTGGCGTGGGCATTCCCTATTTTAGGGAAGTTTGTCTCTTAATTGTTTTATTTGTGGTTTGTGCCTAAATCAATATTGGGCCTAAATTTTAAATCTAGCCCATTAAAATTGTAGCCTATTTTCGAAAATCGTTTAAACAAGTTAGGGGCCACTTAGCACCACTTAATCGCACCCAATTTCATAAAACACGAAGCTTCACTTAAATCATATTGAGCACGTAAATCACGTTTATGCACATAATTCACCTTAATGCACATAAATCACAAAGTCGCATTTTACTAATTTATTGGCCCTAAATACTTACGGGGGAACCCGGGTGCTACATCCTCCCCCCCTTAAGGAGGATTTCGCCCCCGAAATCAGCCCGTTCGGAACAATTCAGGATAGCGGGTTTTCATCTCATCCTCGCGTTCCCATGTGGCTTCCTCTACTGACTGATTCCGCCACAGAACTTTTACTAGAGGAATCTCTTTGTTCCTAAGTCTCTTCGTCTCGTGCATCAATATCTCTACGGGAATTTCCTCATAACCCAGGTCTGGTTTCAAGTGTTGGTGCAGTGAGTCGTTTATCAACACGTGGCTTGGGTCAGTAATATACTTCCGCAACGTGGAAACATGAATACATCGTGTACTTGCGACAACGATGCTGGTAGTTCTAGTTGGTAAGCCACTTCACCAACTCTCTTTATTATCTTGAAGGGACCGATGTATCTCGGACTTAGTTTTCCCTTCTTTCCGAACCTTTTGACTCCCTTCATCGGTGATACCTTCACAAAGACCCAATCATCCACCTCGAATTCTAGCGGTCTACGTCGCCGATCCGCATAACTCTTCTGTCTACTCTGCGCCGTGCGCATTCTTTCTCGGATCATCGTAATAAGTTCCGTCATTTCCCGTATCATATCTGGGCCTAACATCGCCCGTTCACCTACTTCATCCCAATGCACTGGGGACCTGCACTTCCGTCCGTACAAGGCTTCATACGGAGCCATTCCAATTGTAGCTTGGTAGCTATTGTTGTACGAGAATTCTACAAGTGGAAGGTACTTGCTCCAGCTGCCTTTGAAATCAAGTACGCAGGCTCGTAGCATATCTTCCAGTGTTTGGATCGTCCGCTCGGATTGGCCGTCCGTTTGCGGATGATATGCTGTGCTAAATGCCAACTTTGTCCCCATGGCCTTTTGTAAACTTGTCCAGAATTTAGATAGAAACCGTGAATCGCGGTCTGAAACTATCGTTATGGGTGCCCCGTGGAGTCTTACTATCTCTTGGATGTACAATTCTGCATACCGCTCCATGGTAAACGTTGTACTTATCGGCAGAAAATGGGCAGATTTCGTAAGTCGATCTACAACTACCGAAATTGCATCGTGTCCTTTCGCGTTCCTCGGCAATCCGCTCACGAAATCCATCGTTACATTGTCCCATTTCCACTCCGGAATGGGCAGAGGTTGCAGCGTCCCTGCCGGTCGCTGATGTTCTGCCTTAATTTGCTGGCAAGTGAGGCATTGGCTCACGAACGTCGCTACGTCCTTTTTCATTCCCGGCCACCAGTAGTTAGTCCTTAGATCCCTATATAGCTTCGTAGCCCCGGGATGTATCGAATATGGTGTGGTATGTGCTTCCGTCATTATGACTCGTCTGAGGTCCGCGTCGTTCGGAACGTACAATCTACTCTTGTAGTATAGGCTTCCGTCGTTCCAAAATGCGAAGTCCGTCGTCGACTGCTCAGTCTGCGCTCCCTTGATTTTTAGGTAAAACTCGTCGTTTTCCTGTGCCTTTTTGATCTGCTCCAGTAGCGTTGGTTGCAGAGTCAGAGCTGCTAACTTCACCTCGACTTCTCCCAATGGTACGACTTCCACGTCGAGCCGTTGAAGTTCCGCGCTTACTGATTTCCTGCTTAGAGCATCAGCTACCACGTTCGCCTTTCATGGGTGGTAGTTGATCACACAATCGTAGTCTTTCACTAACTCCAGCCATCTTCTCTGCCTCATGTTGAGTTCCTTCTGGGTGAAGAAATATTTTAAACCCTTGTGATCGGTGTAAATTTCGCATCTCTCTCCATACAAGTAGTGCCTCCAAATCTTGAGAGCGAAGACTACCGCCGCAAGCTCCAAGTCGTGTGTAGGATAGTTCTTTTCGTACTCCTTTAGTTGTCGTGAGGCGTAAGCCACCACGTTACCGTTCTGCATCAGTACGCATCCCAACCCGTTCTTCGAGGCGTCGCTATACACAGAGAACCCTCCTGTTCCCGTGGGTATCGTCAGCACTGGGGCTGTAGTAAGCCGCTTTTTCAGTTCTTGGAAGCTTCGTTCACACTCCTCGTTCCATAGAAAAGGCGTGTTCTTTTTGGTCAACCTTGTCAGCGTAGAGGCGATTCTAGAGAAATCCTTGATGAATTTCCTATAGTAGCCTGCTAAGCCTAGGAAGCTCCGTACTTCCTTACGTTAGTCGGCTGCGGCCAGTCACTAATTGCTTCTATCTTGCTCGGGTCCACCGAGATTCCCGCTCCCGAGACGATGTGCCCCAAGAACGCTACTTGATCCAGCCAAAATTCACACTTCTTATACTTTGCGTACAACTGCTTTCCCCTCAATACTCCTAGTACTACTCGTAGGTGTTGTTCGTGCTCCTCCTTCGTCTTGGAGTAGACGAGGATGTCATCTATGAACATGATCACGAACTTGTCTAGATAGGCTTCGAACACCCGGTTCATTAGGTCCATGAAGGCCGCCGGTGCGTTCGTCAGTCCAAAGGGCATTACTAGGAATTCAAAGTGCCCGTATCTGGTACTGAACGCCGTTTTGGGAATGTCTTCCTTGCGGATTTTCAGTTGATGGTAGCCCGACCTCAAGTCGATCTTAGAAAATACTGTGGCGCCTTGTAATTGGTCGAAGAGGTCGTCTATTCGGGGTAGTGGATATTTATTCTTGATCGTCAGCTTGTTAAGCTCCCTGTAATCTATGCACAGTCTCATCGAGCCATCCTTCTTTCGTACGAACAGGACTGGCGCTCCCCAGGGAGAAAAGCTGGTCTTAATAAATCCTTTCTGTAGGAGTTCATCTATTTGTTCCTTCAACTCCTTTAATTCGGTTGGCGCTAAGCGATATGGAGCCTTGGACACTGGTGCTGCTCCCGGCACCAGGTCAATCGTAAACTCAATTTCCCTGTCTGGGGGTAATCCCGGCAAGTCCTCCGGGAATACGTCGGAGAATTCCTTAATCACGGGTACGTCTTCAAGTTTCGTGGGGGTATTCTCTTCTGCCTTCAGCGCGAACACCAGGTATGCCTCGCATCCTGAGTTGATTAATCGCTGAGCTTTTAAGGCTGATATTCTCGGAGGGCCTCTCCTCTTCGTTGTCCCCTTGAAGGTTAAAGGTTCCTCCCCTTCTAAACTGAACGTAACCATCTTACGGTTACAGTCTATCACTGCTCCGTACTTTGAGAGCCAGTCCATCCCGAGGATCACCTCGTAGTCGTCCATCGGGATGACTATTAGGTCTACAGGTAATTCTCTATTACCGACTAGAATTGGGCAATTTCTTAACATTTGACTAGTCCTAGTTGGTGCCCCGCTTGGAATTGCTACGCTATACTCATAATCTACTCGCTCAGGCGTCACCCCGAGTTTCATCACATACTTCACAGACGCAAACGAGTGGGTCGCCCCGGAATCTACTAGAATGCACGTGGGAGTTTGGTGGACCAGTAGGATACCTGCTACCACCTCTGGATTGTTCTCTGCTTCCTCGGATGTGATGGTGTACACCCGAGCTGGCACCATTTGAGGTCCTGCCTGACTCCCGGTCTGATTTCCCGAAGCACCCTCCGGGCACTGTCTCACAAAGTGGCCCGGCTTCCCGCATCTAAAGCAGGTGTTGATTTGCATGTTGCAGTTCCCAAAGTGCCTTTTCCCACACCTCTGGCAATATGGGCCCTGCGCTGCTCCCTGGTTCTGGTTTGGATTTGGGGGTCTGTTCATCGTCCCCTGAGGCTGTTGAGGAGGCCTGTTCTGGAATTTCTTCTTGCCCCCTTTAGGCACGAACTGTCGTTTCTGGTCTCCTCCGCTCCATTGCGCTCCTTGCATTTGCGCGAACTTGCGTTTGGCCTCTTGTGCCTTCAAGATCCTAGCTTCCGCCTGTTCAGCGACCATAGCTCTCTCTGCTACTTGAGAGTAAGTCGCTCCCTAAATTCCCGCCATGCTCACATCCCTGTAGAGCTCAGACTTCAATCCTTCCAGGAAGCGTTCGACCTTTAGAGCTTTCGTGCTGATCATGTGAGCAGCAAACCTGGACAGCTGCTCAAATTTCCTTATGTATTCGGCCACCGTCATGGGCCCCTGCCTGAGATTGATGAATTCATTCAGGCGCTGTGCTCGAATAGGGGCGGTGAGATACTTGCCCCTGAACAACTCCTTGAATCTTTCCCAGCTCATCGTAGCGGGGTTCTCCAACACCATGATGGTGTCCCACCAGTGTCCTGCGCTCCCTCGTAGTAGGAACGCAGCACAGAGGGCTTTCTCCGCCTCCGGAACCCTGCTATAGACGAACATGCTCTCGAGAGTCCTTAACCAGTCTTCAGCCGCTGTCGAGTCAGCTGTGTCCTCGAAGGTCGGTGGGTTCAACCTTCGGAATCGTTCTCCCACCACCTCAGTCCTTTCCGCCTGAGTTGACCCAGCATTAGCAGTATTCTGCTGAATAAGCTGTTGAATCTGCGCCGACTGCTGGCGGACTAGTTCCGTCAGTTGGAAAATCGTTGCATCCCGATTGTCGGGAGGGGCCGTGTTTCCCCTGTTCTGGTCGTCGCCACCACTCGACTCACCTCTCGTTCTTACCATCTTCACACCCTATCCTGATTGTCCTATGGCCAATAAATTATACAACATAGAAGTTCACATAGACTTAACACTTACTTGCAAGGCCGCTTCCGCTCTTTTGGGTGTGTGTGTGTGTGGACAGTCTACAGAACCTGTGACCGAAGCTCTGATACCACCCTGTCACGCCCCGACTTCCTAACCGCCTAACCTAGCGCATTTCTACGTGCCTAACGAGTTTGTAAGTAAAGAAGTGCACCGAAAACGCGTACAAATTTTTTTTCATTTACGAAATGGAACATTGTTCTGTACAAGACAAAAGAATGCATGTCGAACATCAAGTTCCAGTCATGGTCTAACTACAACGGCGAAGGTGTGTCGGCACAGCAAAAGCTCCTATGCGCCCGGCCTCACAGGTCGTCATCCACACACACACGTCCACCCAAAAGCAGCACGAAGCTCCAAAAGGCTGGCCTTGCCTTCAAAACGCGGTCACATACCGTGATCGCCAGTGCCTACAACACACAACGTAAGGAATGAGCCACCGAGGCTCAGTAAGCAGAAATCATGCATGTGTGCACGTGTCACTCCCCCGCAACGGCAATCCACGCCGATGCATATAACACTCGCAAAGGCAGTCCACGCCGATGCATATAGCACTCGCAAAGGCGAACCGCGCCGATGCATATAACACTCGCAAAGGCGAACCGCGCCGATGCATATAACACTCGCAGAGGCGAACCGCGCCGATGCATATAACAATCGTACCAACGTACTCAGACTAATGTCACTCAGGGCCCTCGGCTAATCTCACTATGCACCACAAGAGCTCACGTCCCTCAGGGACAACACGACAGCGGTCCACGCCGGATGGCCGAACCCTAGGATGCACATCGTTCCCCTAGGTCGCCATATGAACCTGGTCGTCCCCGACTGTCCGGCGGTCGCTCACACTGGTAGCCCACGCTGAGGTCGCCTACACCAGGGTTCCACCCTTGGTCGCTTACACCCTCAGGTCGCACCCTCCAGGTCGCACCTTACCGCTACGGGCCATGCCCAAATCCTATCCACAGGATATCAATATATATATCTACAATAATAGTACGACGACGCTAAAACGCCGCCCTGGTAGCATAGGAGACAACCCCTGACTCAACTACGAGTCGACACACTTGCCCACATCGGCAAGTCCTCGTCGCGTACAAGCGACACATCATTACGCACACTCAATCCCACGACCCTTCCTCACGAGTTCGTGTGTGCACGTGAGTATGCATATGCAGATGCAAGTCAATGCAACATAGGCTTACCACATTTAAATACTTAAATCAATTTACGAAGTCATGAAACCACATAAGCACGTAATCACGCAAATTAGGCACGTAAAACAAGTTGTGTGTCGTAGTTGGACTTCTACTTACCTGTCGTCCGAGCGTAGTTAATATCTTCCCCGTTAGCTCCTAACGTACGACCTTTAAACATAATATCATCGTATTAGTATCATGCCCTCGTTAATTAATTAATTAGGTCGAACGAAATTATCTCACTTCATTAATTTCGCTAGACTATAACTCGCTAGCTTCGAGTCTAGGCTAATTTCCCGCCCCAACAAATTTCTAAGTTATGTTAGTACTGACTTTTAATCTAAGGGCTCGGAGAAATATCTAAGTGTTCAAGTCATTTGGTCGATTCATATGTTATTTAGTTAGGTCGATCGATTAAATAAGCATGGATTTGCCCGATTTGTTTTGCACGAGCTCTCCTTTCGGCCGATTTATAAGTCGCCGTTCTTTTTCATCATCATGACATCAACCAATTTGCCCGATTTCTTGACCATGCAACTCTCAAATCGCTGAGATTTCTTAAGGCATCAAATCACCCGATTTCAAGTTTGCATGGTCTTTCGCCCGATTTCATCTTGGAGTGCTTAAGGCAAATTCGGTCGATTTGAGGTCTTTCAAAGGTGGAAATCGCCCGATTTAGAGTTTGTCAACTCGAGCTCGGCGATTTATTCTCTTCATGCCACGTGTATTTTCTGTTCATTTCGCCCGATTTGGTTGCACACATGAAATCGCCCGATTTCTCATGCATGGGTAGCTCAAAGTAATTCGCCCGATTTGAGGTCTTCAAGAGATGGAATCGCCGTGCCTTGTCGTCATCATGACGTCATCCCGAATTCATGCATAGAGTAGGAATTGTTTTCGGTCGATTTGAGGGCTTGCAAGGATGGAAATCGCCCGATTTGCATGAGTTGGCTGTCTGAAATCGCCGAGATCCTCGTAGGGCGAAATCGCCCGATTTGCTTAGCATTGAATCCCTCAAATCGCCGAGGTTCTCTCTCAGTTTCAAATCGCCCGATTTGGTGTTTGTTAAACTTGGTTTCCACCCGATTTAGAAATCGCCGAGATCTAGTTATTCCGTGGTAAATCGCCCGATTTTATTACTTGATCTAAACTTATACTAACATGCTCAGAAGTCGCCCGATTATATGTCCCTCTCATTCACGAATCGCCCGAAACTAACTTCTCATTATCATTCTAGCCGAACTTATGAATATCATTCTCTCTTCATCCTTAAAATTGTGTGAGTCTCTACCCCAAAAGTAAGGTTATAAGTTCTAAATCATTCACTAAATCACCCTATCCTAGTTCACCCAAAGTAACGACCCTAATATTCCCTAAGTTTCGTGAACCTCATGTGATTCTTACAACGGGGATATCTTAAATTATGAAGGTTTCGAGACTAGGAAGGATGCTTTACTTACCACTCGAAGTCTTAGCTACTTGGATTGCCTTTTTGGTGTGAAAATCGTCTCGGCTCCTTCCTTTTCCTCCCTCTTGTCTTTCGATGTTCTTCTTAGATGTGGTTGTGGAGTTTGAATAATTAATTTGGATATTTTCCTTAGCTTATGGTAGATAAGGCGTGGGGTGGCGTGGGCATTCCCTATTTTAGGGAAGTTTGTCTCTTAATTGTTTTATTTGTGGTTTGGGCCTAAATCAATATTGGGCCTAAATTTTAAATCTAGCCCATTAAAATTGTAGCCTATTTTCGAAAATCGTTTAAACAAGTTAGGGGCCACTTAGCACCACTTAATCGCACCCAATTTCATAAAACACGAAGCTTCACTTAAATCATATTGAGCACGTAAATCACGTTTATGCACATAATTCACCTTAATGCACATAAATCACAAAGTCGCATTTTACTAATTTATTGGCCCTAAATAGTTACGGGGGAACCCGGGTGCTACATAAGGGCACGCTGCATTCATGCATATTTTCATATATTGGGCACTCGCTCAGTTTTTTGTGTTGTAGGTATGACTGAGTCCGACGACATCGTCGCAACTGAGGCGGGCTGTGGCGGTGACTCCAGGGACTTTTGAGGGCGGGTGGTACATGGATGAAGACCTGTGGAGTGTCATGGATTGTGTTGAAAAAATTCGACTGTTGTTTGTTTAATTATTCGAGACCTTAATTTGTTGTGTTGGATTCTATAATCGACTTTGAAATGTTTAATGTTTTTAATTTGAATAAAATTTTTTGTTAGACGTGTCTTCCGCGGCTTACGTTGCGAAAACTCCGCCATTACTATTATGGAAAAATGAGGGTCGTTACAATCCAAAAATATATTTTAATATTATTTATATTATTTTAATTATCGGGGACGGGGCAGGAAACGAGGCGGCGATATCTGCGGGGAAAAATATTCCCCCATCCCTGCCCCGCGGGGGTATAATAGCGGGGATTCTCCGTCCAATTCGGGGTGGATCCCCGCGGGGACGGGGAATCCCCACCTCATTGATAACCATAATCACAGTGATGGGGTGATCTACCTAAATGGACAAAATACCCCTTATATTTTTACATACCTTATATGTCATATAAATATTTTAATTACATAATTATATCTTTAAAATGTTTCAGTTTTTAAAAATGGTTACTACATATATAAATTTTTTTTTATAGAATTATAAATATTTCCTATAAATTTAAATGTGGATATTAAAATATTAGTCATTGTCATGTAAAATATCACCTTAATTATTCAAATAATATGTCTAGGGTTAAATATGATGTTGGAACTATTTTATTGTATTCAATTAATATAGTTAACGTGTCTTGCTATGCAAATTAGTAGTAGTCTTGGACTGAATTGTAATTAGTCATATTATAGGACAATTGTGTAAATATACCACAATAAGTGGTATATATAAGTGAACTTCTAAGAAGATTAGGAGTGCGCTTGTATGGTTTTGAGATTGAAAAATTAGAGAAAAGATTTTAGCTCCGTTGTGTTCTTCAACGTCATTTCTCTCTCAAACCTCAAAGGTAAATCTCAAGCGTAAGTTCTCGAATTTCTCAGATTTACTATCCGATTCTTAGTAGATCGATCTAGGTTGGATATCTGGGGTCCTAACAATTGGTATCAGAGCTGAGCGTGTTAGGATTTGGATTAAATTTGGACTGATTTCTGAATTTTCGACACTGATTTTTCCTAATTTTGGCAACACTGTTCTTCGATGAAATCCAATCTGATTTCTCAAATTTTGATTTAATCTGCTGTTTTAGGCTTCGATCGATTCGTTTATACTGTCTGAGTTGAATTTTTTTTTTTGGGAAACGTTCACTAAAATAAAAAGAACAGGAGTACAGTGGTAGCGTACGTGATAACGCTCACGACGCAACAAGCGGTACTGACAAACCGACCTGACAGCACATCTACAGAATCCGATGCAGCCCAGACACCTACAAGGTCCCAAAAAGACCCAAGCCAAGACAACACAAAGACCAAAGACTCTCAAAACAACAAGAGCAAAGGTAGCGTAGGTGTCTGAATCCAAAAGCAAGCAACAGGATCCTGGCACCAGATGCAGTACCAGCAGGGCGCCCGGGAGATGTGCAGGCGAGGCGCAAGCGCACAGCAGAAGAAAATCTCACTCCGGAGATATAACAAGCGGAAAAGGAGGGCGGGACCGCAACAGGTCCATCCGCAGGACAGGTATGCTAACTCTTGTTTCTTTTCACCGAGGGACACAGCACCACCACAGGAGGCCAACAGCAACACGACCAAGAGAAGCATCCCTCCAAAACCAGAAGGCAGCCGCCACCGAGGACCAGTCCAGCCCGGGAACCCGTCCCCAACCCGAAGCTAAGTAACCTGCGAGCAACACACGGGGGTAGAAAATCACGTAGGGGCGGGAAAGAAACGAAAGTAAAATCGGAGATGTAAGAAGAAAGAAAGAGAGTTAGGGAGGCTCCCTAGTTGGTCCAGGCAATTTGCCAGAGTCTGCGCATAGCGCAAGCTTGTAGCTGGTATTTTTGGGGAAGAGTGGATAAGCGGATACTTAAGAGAGCCTCGATCTCAGTAACAATTCGCTCAGGTTGCCTGCGGGTCCCCTCGTGCCATCGTTTGTTCCGTTCCGCCCAGATGTGGTAGACAATAGAGGCGAGGGCATGGCGAGGCCACATTGAGGCAAGATGCTTCCCGCGCCAACTGCTAGCCGCCCAATGTATTCCTTCAACCCAGTCCCTATAGGGCCAACCAAAGTGCAAGTGGTTACGAAGTAAGTGAAGACAACGCCTAGAAAAGGTACATTCAAAGAATAAATGTCGTGTCGTTTCCACAATATCAGAGTCGCAAAGGATGCAACTAGAAGTCCCCGCCGCAGACGCAATCCACGGCTTGTCTCTAGTCGCAAGTTTGTCCCTAATCGCAAGCCAAAGCATGAATTCGTGTCGAGGGATGACTAATGGGCCGCCGAACAGATTCGACCAGGTGACGGTGGGTTGCTTTCGGCGAAGGCTCTCCCTAGCAGAGTAACTAGAAAAACGACCATTCGTAGAGGCAATCCATCTATAAGAGTCCCACTCTCCCAGTTGGATGGTGGGAAGAAGTGGTGCGATCTCAAGGTATTCCGTCGCAGTTTGGGTTGGCCAGCACCATCCCCCCTCGTTGATCACCTCGCTGAGCTTTGAGTCAATAGGAAGGCCCATGATCATGGGTCCTCGGGGGTATCGTTCCACTAGGGGTCCATCAAGTAGCCATGGGTCGGTCCAGAGTAGCATGTTGGCCCCATCACCAATGCGGAATTCAATAAGGCCTTGAAATTCGGTGCGAAGTTTCAGAATCTTCCTCCAGCTCCACGAGGTCCGCGCCCCGGGACGGATGGACCACAAGGTTTTGTTGTGCAGTCTCGTTTGCCGGACCCAGGTGGCCCAGATCGAAGTGGTATCATCCGTAAGAATCGTCCACAGTAGTCGCATGAGGAGCGCCTTGTTGTCGGTCTCAAGAGAGCGTATCCCGAGCCCACCTTCATCTTTGGGTAGGCAAACGTCAACCCAAGCAACCTTACACTTGTACCCCTCCACAGAAAGGTTCTCAGCCGTGTTTCTATGCTCCGTATGACGCCCTTGGGAAGGAGAAATACACCAGACCAGTAGGTATGCAAACCAAGAAGGACAGACTTGATAAGTCGTACTCGCCCGGCGTAAGACAGAGATAAATTAGTCCATGATCCCAGTCGTTTGTCCACACTTGTAAGGAGGGGAGTGCAATCGGCGATAGTTAGTCTTGATGTAATAAGGGGGACGCCAAGGTAGCGTATGGGAAGAGAGCCCTGTGGGAATCCCATGATATTTTGGATTGCTCCCGTCAATCGGTCCGCTCTCTTGGAAATGAATATTTCACTCTTGTTATTATTTGCCTTGAGGCCCGAAAGAGATGCGAAGAGATCCAGGCTGCTTTTGAAGACACCAACGGACTCGACATCCGCATGCGAGAAAAGTAGGAGGTCATCCGCAAACGTGAGCATGAATAGCGATGTCGTCTCACAATTCCAATTGTATCGGAAATTAGCATTGCGGTTGATCCTGTCCTCAATGATGCCATGTAAGACCTCCATAACCAATGTGAAAATGTAAGGCGAGACCGGATCGCCTTGCCGCAGACCCCTACGTCCTTTGAAATATCCCTCCGGTGTGCCATTGATGTTGAGCGAAAAGCACGGGGTGGTCAAACAGGCACGTATCCATCCCACGAAAGTTCTATGGAAGTTGAGTGCATTAAGTGTAGCCAAGATGAAGTCCCATTCCACCATGTCGTAGGCTTTCGCGAGGTCGACCTTTATAGTTACCCGTTTGGGCAGCCCCATACTATTATACCCATGGCATATTTCTTGCGCTAATAAGATGTTATCCGTGATACGGCGGCCTGGGATTAAAGCTGTTTGGGTATGGTGCACAAGATTCCCTTGGCTGCCCCGTAGGCGGTTGGCAATGATCTTTGAGATGATTTTGTAGAGTATATTGCAACAAGATATAGGCCTGTAGTCCTTCGCCGTCCGTGGATTAGCATTTTTGGGAATAAGAGTGATAAGTGTAGAATTCAGCTCACCCAGGAGAAAGCCCGTATGGAAAAATTCCTTGATCGCATGGGTAATATCCGGCCCAGTGGTGTCCCACGTGTCCTTAAAGAATGCTGCTGAGAAGCCATCAGGCCCGGGTGATTTGTTATCACCAATAGAGAACAACGCCTTTTTGATCTCCTCATCCGTGATAGGAATAATCATTGCCTCGGCCTCCGTATCTCCTAGCTTCCGTGCCATGTAAGGAGAGATAGTATCGGCATGCAAGGAGGATGTCCGATTCGATTGTCCAAGGATCTCGGTGTAGTACCGAATGAGTTCAGCTTTAACTTGATCGTCTCCCTCTAAGGTGTCCCCCGCTTCATTTTCAAGGGTATATATCCGGTTGCTCGCTCTTCGAGTGGCTACCTTCTTGAAGAAAAAGGAGGTGCATTGGTCTCCATCCTTAAGCCAAGCCACTTTCGCGCGCTGTGCTAGCGCCGAGTGTTCCATCTCAACCGCTTTTGCATAGGCGAAGCGGCATCGCTTCTCGAGGGCCCATAATTGCGGTTCCATAGGGTAATGAGTGGTAAGTTCCTGGACGATCTCCAGAAACCCACGAGCTTCGACAACATTGCGGTTGAGATCGCCCTTGTCACGTCGGAGGTGCTTCAGCTGTTGTTTAATGTTTTTAAGCCTCTTTGTGACAGAAAACATCGCATAGCCACTGACATTTTTGTAACGACCCTACTTTTCTAATTGAATATTTGGCGGATTTCCGCAACGGAGGCTACGGAAAGCCCATTTATTAAAAACTTTTTAAATGAAAACATATACATATCAAAAATATTGTTTACAAGAGTTATCTTTACACGGGCCGAAGCCCCAAAAATCAAAATAACTAATGCCGCTCCACAGGTCGCATCCATGTACCGCTCTCGCCCTCAAAAGCCCATGGAGTCACCGCCACCAGCCACTAACCTAGTCCTGACGTTCGTCGACGTCGGACTCATCATTTCCTACAACACATAAAGGCCTGAGCGATACGCTCAGTAGGTGAATTCATGCAAATGCTGCGTGCACTCAATCCCAATCCCGACACCTCGCCACATGATATAATGCAATGCACGCTCGTTCCCACACTCGACTCTATCTCAATCTCAGGGCCCTAGGCTGGACTCGCACCTCGCGCGCAAAACACAAAATCTCTGGCCTAGCGGTGCCCACGCTACGGTCCACTGATCGCTCACGTCAGCTTCCTCCCGTAGGTCGCCCCTTCCGCTACCCGTAACAAAGGTCTGGTCGCTCACGCCAGACTAGCGGTGCCCACGCTACGGTCCACTGATCGCTCACGTCAGCTTCCTCCCGTAGGTCGCCCCTTCCGCTACAGAGCTCAAACGACGGTTTGCACCTTGGGTTGCTCAAGCCCAAGTAGACAGATCGCTCACGTCTGTCTCCCGTCCGGTGCCTCATGAGTCCAACCTCAACTCCTCTAAGAGTACGACTGCCGAAATCGGCACACTCTACCCCGCTCAAACGACACTATAAAGTGTCCCCGCCCACGCGGTCATCATCTCTCACATGTCATGATATGTCGTGACGTGAAATGCAAAATATGCAAGTCTCGACAAAAATACACATCTCACCAAATATTACTCGCACGTCATGCCATCTCATAAAAATCACATAATGCACCACAAACAAAATCCAAATTCTCTTATTTTTTTTTTTTTTTTTTTTTTTTTTTTTTTTTTTTTTTTTTGGTAACCGGGGAAAGCCGATGGTGAAACCCCGGGGCCGACCCACTACCTGCTAAACGGGCCGACCAGTTCAATCGCACATGTCTGGGCCCATGTGGGCAGGCCTGGAGAAATGTCACAGGGTGGAGGTTCGAACCCAGGACCTCCCCCAACATGACTCCAGGCACCTCCCCCTCAACCAGTAGAGCTAAGGGCTCATCGGCAATTCTCTTATTTCTTTAAAATTAGGGAAATCTATTCTCACATCAAGAATAGGCTAAATGAGCCTAGATTTGGGCTAAAGCCAAATTAATGTTAAGTCTAGGTCAGCCACGCCAAAAATTAGCATCACGTACTATATTGCTAAAATTTCGGAAGTCTTCTAGTTCCTTTCGCTCAAATGGACTGTACGAGAACGGCCCGAAATGGAAACCAAAGCCCTAACTAACCCAATTGGTCAACGTGTAAGGGTAGTCAACGCTCGAAGTTGGTTGATCGATTTGTGTTTAAAGGATAAATCGATTTAATTTTGATATCGCACGATTTAGAGGTCAGCTCGGCGATTTTGAGTAAACGCCCGATTTCGGAATAAGCCCGGCGATTTGAGGAATCGCCCGATTTCTTGTTTTGGCTAGAGTCGCCCGATTTGGAAATAGGAACGGAAATCGCCCTATTTTGCTTCGACGTACTTCACCCGATTTACGAAGCGCTCAATTGACATCGCCCGATTGGAGTGCTCATTGGCGTTGCCCGATTTGATGAACGTTCGGCGATTTCTTCGAACAAACGAAATCGCCCGATTTCTTCGAACAAACGAAATCGCCCGGTTTCCTCGCGAAGCAAGGTTCTGCCCGATTTGAATAAAAGCTCGGCGATTTCACGGCTAACCAACACGTGTTGCAGCAAGGAATTCACCCGACTCTAATTCAGCATAAGTTGCCCGATTTCGTGCAGGGCTCGATCGATTTCGCCGATTTGTAAATGTTGGGTTTCGCCCGATTTGTGTAGGTTGCTTAAATTCCCAACTGAATTCGTCCGATTTCTTACTGTGTCCTAAGGGCCCGATTGTGAATCCCATTGAATTCGCCCGATTTCATCACATAACACCCTCACTTAAAAACTATTATCCAAATCGCCCGATTTTTGATTCCACTAAAATCACCCAAAACCTATTTATCTAAGTTCGCCCGATTTCTTTATTCCACTAAAGTCGCCCGAAACCTATTTAACTAAGTCGCCCGATTTCTACACAACAATTAAATTCCCAAGGTTGAGAACTCGATCAAGCTTGCCAAGAAAATTTCCATTTTCTTCTTTCTTCTTCACGTTGGTTTGAAGATATGAAAATGAGGTTTTTATTTTCCCTTTGCCTCTATCTCACGATTTTTCCTTTGACCATAATGATTATTTTAAGCTAAATATCTACTTGGGGTATGGCTCCCATCGTTGCTTTCCCATAAATCAAGGAGCTTTGTTCTTATCTCATATTTTAATTCATTTGGGCCAAGCTTAACACTTATTTGGGCTTTATTTAATTTTATTTAGGCTCTACTATTATTTTGCCTATTTCATCTCTTGGGCTTCCTAGCCTTCTCGGCCCATTTAATTCCCTCGGCCCAAATTAATATTTTCGATTCGCTCGAACATCTAATTCATTACTTTCGAGCTTATATAATATTTATTACGTCCTAATCCCGTATTAAAATTTACGCGTGTTACAATTTTGATTCCATGCAGCCTTTACTAATGGTAGAAACCGGGGATCCCTGATCAAGAAGTTGTCGAACCGAAAGGCTTTGTTTTTACTCCGCGGCTGAGAAGTGTCCTCCAGGATCAGGGGAGAGTGGTCCGAGGTAGAGGGTAATCCACACCTATAGGCTAAGTCCCCGAAACGAGCGAACCACGACGGGTTACCGATCATTCTGTCAAGGCATCTCCAAATGCCCGCCGTCCCACTTTGTTGGTTATACCACGTGAAAATAGGGCCAAGGCGAGGAAGGGCGGTCAGATCAGAAGCTGTGAAGCAACCAGCCATCTCACTACATCCTCCCCCTGGTGTGCCGCCTCTTGCCTCCGAGTTATCAAGAATCGCGTTGAAGTCCCCCATCACCACCCAAGGGCTGTTTTCCCGCGTGCATGAGATAGCCGAAATATTAGACCAGAGGTCACGCCTTTCGTTACGTTGGTTATGTCCGTAAACGAAAGTGACAAAGATGTCCAGTCTTTCCTCAATGATGTGAGCCCTACAGTGGATGGCCTGCGACGTGGCTTCCTCAATAGTGACTGTCACGAAGCTAGCATCCCAACCAACCCAGATGCGGGCCGCCGGTCCATTCTCGTAGTCATAAAACCATTCCCATGATCTAATAGAGTTAGCAGTGGTAGTTGCGTTTTGTTCGGACACCCTAGTCTCAACCAACCCAATCATTTTCAACCTATATTTCGTAATTAACTCCCCCACCGCCCATCTGTGGTCTAACCTGTTTAGACCACGTGTATTCCATACGGCGATAGGTATCATGGAGCAACGTGAGTCAGGGCTGCTGTAGGGCCCTCCGAGTCGATGTCTTCCCATTCCAATTCAGCAAGCACCGTAAAAGGGTTGTGATTCTCCTGTGTTGGCAGTCCAGCGGGTGCCGTGCTTGTCGAGCAACCATCAGTAGTTCTCCGTGTTGTCCTTACATGATTTTCGGTGGTTTGGCTGCCCCAAGTATTGTTCACCCCGTCCTTAGGCATATTGGTTACCTCCTCGAGGACAGATTTGCCCTTTTCCATGTTCGTCGCACAACGCCATTCATGTCGTGCCTGCCTGCCATTAGTAGGTGGTTTTGGCTTTGTAGAATTCTGTGTATTGATATTCAAGACTTGTGGCATAGGCTGCCCATGCGACCTTGTATCCCGTGGGACAACATGCGAGGTTGTCGGCCTAGATGGTTTGGGTTGGGGCTGGTTCTTGGGGCACGCCCGATCTCCATGATTCCAAGAATTGCATGTCGAGCATTTCTTGGGTCGCCATTCATATTCGACCTGAATAGGCACAATAATAGGTTCTCCTCCATCCTTGTTGGGGATTCTGACCTTAAACTGCTCGGCAAACGGTTCCTCTAGGGATTTTTCAACGCAAACCCTTGCGTATTCAAGGCGTTCGGCAGTAGCTATCATGGCATCCGCAAATAGTGGCTTGCCTAGTACACTAGCTACTATTCCTAGGCCCTCTTGGGTCCACAGTTCCGTAGGAACATTACGAAGTCTGATCCATAGCGGGACAGTCAACTGTTGTTTTTTAACGAAGGACATACCACTCCGCCATGTTTCGAGGGATAGGGGCTGCCCCTGCAGGAGCCATGGGCCACCTTCCAAGACCGCGGCCGCAGCTTCGGCCGTGGCGAATCTAAACTTGAAGAAGCCATTTATCGCAGCTCGAACTTCGACAAGGTCATTCCAAGTGGATCGAGCGAAGCGCTCGACGTGGGGAAAGTATGGCCTTTTCCCCAAAAAGTATCCAACAAGGGTGTGATTCCATCGGGCCATCCCTTTCTGAATCACTTCCAAAGGCGGGCAAGCCGCAGCCTCACCGTTGATCACCGTGGGTGCCGTGTAGGATAAGTCAAGGCGCTTCTGGGGGCTTTGTCGTGGTTGGTTACGGGAGATGCTGCCACCCCGTGTGACAGCAGCAAAGGTTGGATTCTCCGCAGCCACCATGGATGGTCGTGGTCCTTGTGTAGTTATCCTATGCCCGAAAGCAGCAGCGCCGTGCGTAAAACCCCTAGAAACCCTAGATTGGCTATCCATGGTCGATGGCATCACAGCCACAACCATAGTTGGTTGCTCTCCGCTGATGGCGTTTTCCATGATCGGCCCCGAGCCTAAGGCCGGCAATGGTACGGCCTGGCTTGTGGGGAAACGGCGATCCAAGACATGATCCAGTGGCTGTTCATCTTCCAAGGCATCAGCTCTCCCCATGATATGCGTCTGTCCATTGCCTGGAGTGGTTTCCATGATCGGCCCTGAGCCCGAGGCCGGTGGTACTGTGGCACGACGCTCAGGGAAACAACGATCAAAAGATGGCATCGTTTGCTGTTCCTCATCAGAAGCATCCTCAACGATCGGGGCCAGCTCGCACAGGGGAGTTGGCACAGCCACACCGGCCGTATGTAGAGGCCCCGTAGGGGGGACCATAGGCCCATTCACGTTAGTGGCTGTCGGTGAAACCCTATTTCTGTTAGCATTAACCAGGGAAGTAGAAAAGTCATGAGGGGCCGGAGAATCCTCATCAGGATCAAACTCGTTGCTTAGAGAGAGGCCACTAGGTGGCGGTGGCGTGCCCTTGCGTATCAGACCACGCGCGTTGTGACGTGGGTCGCGAAGGGGAGCAATGGTGGAGGTGTTACGTCGTTTGCGTCTCTGTGGGAACCACGGCGTCTGAGATGCATCGCGCCTTGGTGTAGACCGGGAACCCATTGGGGCCGTCAATCTTGGGGATTCAGATCGGGCCACGGGAGTGATGGCGTTCGCCGGCGGTGGTTGGGGTGCAAACGGCAGATGGGGCCTGGTTTGACCACCATTGACTCGACTCAAACACGCTTCAAAGGCAGCCACGTCAAACCTACATTCAAGCTCGGGGATGGTGCGCCGAAGGAGTTCATAGTCCGGCATCGGACCAAGGCATTCCAGATTAACCTCAGAAGCATCCATGGGAGTGTGCGAAATGAGGAGAAAGGAGAAGAAGCTGAAAAGTCACAAGAGAGGAGGAGGTTGGAGATGGGTTGTGTAGGGGGGGGGGGGGGCTTAAACCCCTCCCATCGCCGTCTGAACCCGGCGATGGAGGGTGGCGAGGGTGGTGCCGACGATCCTCAAGGTGGTGGGTGACTCAGGTGGCGGCTAGTGGTTGATGGTGGTGATGGAAGGTGAAGGAAGGTGAAGAGTCCAAGGGTTTTGGCTGAACTATGTGTAAATCGCACCTACTGGAGGTTTTTTCGCGAAGTCAACGAAAGTCGTCTGAGTTGAACTTTGATTGATCGAAACATAATTTGGAGTCAATTTTGAAGATTTGAGCCAATATGTTCGTCGAACTCTTCTGAAATTTTCGAACTGATTTCTCAAAATTTTGAGTTGTTTTGCTGCTTTTGTTGTTCGATCGCATGTTTCTAACGTCTCTGAGCTTATTTCCGATTGATCGAACCAGTTTTTTCTGCGAATTTTGGAAATCGACCTAAATTCTGTTCTTCGACTGTTCGTAACTTTTTTTTTTGGAAAATCTGACAGATTTAGCATTGATTGGGCTGAATCGAATGTTCGTTCTTGTTCAGTGCTTGATTTCGATCAATTACCCGGGTTGAATTCGAACAATTTTGTGTTTGGATCGAGATTTCGTTCGGCGTCTGATTTTACTTTTACACCTGTGTTCGTCATCACCGAAGAAAAAATCTGTTCTAATGCTCGAGAAATCTTTACAATGCGAGAAACATCGTGACGCTGGAATCTGATCGAGAATCTGTTCGCTGTTCCTCGCCGATCGAAATCCGAATCTGGATTTTTTTTCTCTGTTCTTCGCAATCATACGAGAATTTCAATCGAAAAACTTGAACGAAAGAAAACTTGATCGAGAAACTTGGTCAACACGCATAAGTTCGGGTCAACGCGAAAACTCAGTTTACGATCGAAAATCTGCTCGAGAAAGTTTTTCGATTGAAAAATCGTTCTGTTTTTTTTTATCGAGAAACTTGAAGCTTCATCTTCTTCGCCGCGCATATAGACACACATATACATACACAGGCAAATCGCATTTCAGTTCCCAAACATATTATTTTAGTCCCTGCTATTACAGGCCTGTCCCAAATAGTTTTCAATTAAGTCCAGAAAGTTCTGATTTGTCCAAATTTTTCAAACTAACCCCAGAACTTCCAATTTTATTGAATTCTCACTCATTTATGTGATTTTTCGTTCGCAAATTACTGTTTAGTTGTTTTAACAGGTTCCTCGTCGCAAAACCAGTTTTTTCGCTCGCAAAACTTTTGGCGAACGAAAATTTGATTTTAAAGGTCTTGATATTAAAGTCTCAAACGACGACGTTTTATCAAATTACACTTAAAGTCAAACTTTTCGAGTAAAAGTCTGCAAAACTATTCAAACACCCAATGTTTTCGATACTCACTATTTTCGACTAAATCAAAACTTTTCGAAACTGAAATTTCAAAAGCCAAATATTTTAATCAATAAAAAAAAATCAAATCCATAAAAGACGTTAACGATCAAAATATCCAACCAAAAATTTAATTAAAAAAACAAATGGACACCTACTCGATTACTCGATCCGACGAGACTGGCTCCGACTTTGATGAACAACTGAAGGAGTGGGGGGCATCAACTACGATTAATTGAGAAGGAGTTAAAGAGGTCCACAAAGACCAAGTCACCCTCAAAGAAGCAAGAGACTACAAACTCCGAACAACAAACGCACTTGGCTTTGATGGCACACCACGAAGATGAAACTAACCCATCTTACAAGGAAGTATCAATTCCTAACTCTACATTGTTTAACATGTTAGAATGCTTACAAACTAGGTATGCTAACATGAAAAATGAGTAGAAAAGTACAAGAGAGTTAGAGGACTAATTAATTAAGTCTAAGGAGGAAATAACTAGTCTCGAATATAAGTTTAGGAGCTCTAGTGCGAAAATAGAAGAATTATCTAAGAGCCCCAATATTAGCGAGACTAAGTATATTCCCTTAAAGAAGCATAGTTCGATAGTAAAAGTATTAGAGGATAGGCTAGCCAACAACTACAATTGTTTGGTTAGGAACCTCGACGAAAAAGCTAGCCTCAACTGTAGATTGTCAAATGCAAATTAAGAAATTGCTAATCTAGAAGCAAAATTAGTAGGATCTAATTCTAAGACTAGTGAACTAACCAAGAGCATAAATGCCTGTGAAATCGAAAAGCATACGGCTCTAAATAACTATGCTTTCTTAGGTGAAGAACGCACGAAGCTATACTCTAAGATTAAACAATTAGAAGATCTTCTTGCGACTTCTAAGACCGAGGAAGTAAAATCTCGTCATTCTGAAAATTCTTCTTTCATCGATATACCTTCAATTCTTAAGAAAATAGAGTATTTAAATTCTATATAAGAAACGGAAAGAAATTAAATTCTATATAAGAAACGGAAAGAAAGAATTTTGAAGCAGAAAAGAATGCGCTTTTATTAGAAATATCTAATCTCAAAGCTTCCTCACAAGAAAAGTTAATCTTAAAGCAGGTTAAGAAAGAAAAAGAGCATTTGAGCGCCATATAATACCCGTAAATTTCAAATACGGGATTTCGAATAGTGTTGTAAATGTTTGAATTAACGAAATTATTATCCGAACGGGTCCAATAGGAGCAAGATATTCGGCCCAATAAAAGACATTTAATAAAGGAATTAAATAATACTTAGGCCCAACTAAATAAATCTAAAAAGGCCCAAGTTGATTTATAGGTGGGCCCAAATAATGTATTATTTAAGTAAGGTAGTCAAGTTAATGGGATTCAATAGTTAGTAAATCTGAATAGGATAGACCACAGATGGGCTGTAAAGGAATTGTTGGCAAAAAATAATCTGAAAATCATGGGTCTTCGCAAGGATAAAGGAAATCTGAATCACAACACTCTCGAGGCTAAAAGGTTCCTTGACATCGTCCAGGATATGGCCATTGAATACCCCCTGGACCCTAATCTACTTCTCCTTGAGAAACGGTGCCGCTATGCTTATGCGAAGGCCGTGGAGATGGAGCATCAAGCACTTACTCAACGCGCTAAAGTGGCGTGGCTTAAGGATGGGGACCAGTGTACCGCCTTCTTTTTCAAGAAAGTGACCACGCGACGTGCCATAAATCGGATTTTCTACTTGGAAAATGAGACGGGGGAAACCTTCGAGGGCGATGCGGGGGTTAGGACTGAACTATTACGCTACTACAAGGACCTCCTCGGTCACTCTTCTCGCAATTCCCCTATTTCATCCGCCTTGATTGCGCCTTTTCTAGAGAGAAAGCTGAATATCGGCGAGGCTTCAGGGATGATCCAACCCGTCAGCGACGATGAGGTCAAACGTGCGCTTTTCTCCATGGGGGACAACAAATCCCCCGGTCCGGACGGATTCTCAGCTGCTTTTTTCAAGCACGCTTGGGCCACGGTAGGGACTGAAATCACCCATGCCATCAAGGAGTTCTTCAGAACTGGATTTCTCCTCAGAGAACTTAATTCGACGCTTATTACACTTATCCCCAAGTGTGACAACCCACGCTTCGCCAAGGACTTCAGGCCTATATCGTGTTGCAATGTGCTCTATAAAATTATCTCCAAGATTATTGCTAACTGCTTAAAGGGCTACCTGGGCCGGCTGATCCATCCCACGCAAACGGCGTTTATCCCCAGCCGACGGATATCGGATAATATCCTCCTAGCACAAGAGATCTGTCACGGGTATAATAGCAGGAGTTTACCTGAACGGGTGGCCTTCAAGGTGGACATTGCTAAGGCTCGTATTCTTACCGACATTCCACATTTTTTATTAAAGATGCAATTGATTTGTCATAAATGCTTTATATTATTCGTGGCGAGCGGTTCCTTCCATTATACTATTTGGGGGCTAAAAATCGTAGTCAAAGTTCGTTTGACTGAACGAGTCCTCAGAAGTTACACAGGTTCCACAAAAATGATTCATCTCGAAGTACCCTTTCTATACATGAGTACCCAATAATAACCCTTTTAGAGTAACATATGTATTTTAAAGACATAATTATTACGCAAATCATTCACGAGTGAGTTAAAGGTCACTTTAGGAAACAGTCAGTGTAGCACCCGGGGTCCACGTAAGCTAATATGGCCAATAAATTTGCATGAATATTGGGTGCAATTATGTGTATTCCATGTATCAATTATGTGCAATTGTAAGACCCGGAAATTTAAGTACGGGATTTACGGCATAATTAAGAGCAGAGATAATTAATTTGAGAAAAAGTTGAGTTAATTACGTCAGGGAGCTAGGATTTTGAGTGAAATACTTTATTTAAGACACGTAATTAATTTATGTCTAATGTGCGATATGTGCTTCTATGTGTTTACATGATTTCAAGTGACGTGATTTATAATCCTTATACGTGTTACGAATTATGATTATGTGATCCATGTGAATTCATGAAGTATGGGTACCATATTGTATGTGTATAAGAGTTATGAGGACTTAAGGAATTTAAGTCACTAGTACACGTGGCATGCACGTACGAAATCGCCGAGCTCAAATTGAGCAAGTTAGAATCGGCCGATTTCCACACACACATGGAATTAGAATTTCAGGGTAAATCGAGTAGGAATCGGGCGATTTAACGAAACCACATTTCGGGCGATTAAGATAGCAAGTACACGTGGCGTGCATACGAGAAATCGCCGATTTTGAACTAACGAAGCTAGGAATCGGGCAATTAGTTACATAGAAGACATTGGTCGAAAATGAATTAGAAGGACATATAATCGGGCAGCACTTGAATAGTATAAGTTTCGATCAAGTTAGAAATCGGGCGATTTCTTAAACCAATCCTAGAGATCGACGATTTATGCCCAGGACGAAGTGTAATCGATCGATCTGAAGATAAAATAGAAGGAATAAGGAAATGAAGAAAATTGTTATATGTGAATTGGGCCATACAATGTGGGCTAGAAATTTCCATAGTTGATCCAATTCATAAGAAATCAATTAGGAGACAACTTTCCTTAAAATAAGGAAATCCCACGTCTACTCTAGGTATTGCCCATTTCATCCAAGAAATATCTAAGCCTAACACCTCAACACTCCATAATTTACTCCAAAACCCACGAAACTAGAAAGGAGAAGGGAAAGGAGCCGAGAGGATTTCATCGAAAGGAACACCTCAAGTTAGCTTGGACTTCGAAAATTAGTAAGTAATGCCAAATCCCTAAGCCACTTTGATTTCTTTCTATTAAGATTATGTAGCTAAAAATTTCGAGCTAGGGTTGGGAAAATTCGAGGGAGTTAAAGCGTACTATAGAAGGCAAATGCTCTAACTTAGGGCATAGAATCATACTTTAGGGTTTCGATGGAAGTAGCTAAGTATGAGAGAGTTTAATGAGCTATAGGGATCATTTCGTTAAAAGGGGATGATTCTGGATTAGTGATGAACATTGTTGGTAGGATGAACGATGAACGCGATTTCGGATAGGTGATTCAAGGCTCGATCGAATCGATAGAATTAGGTAACAAATCGGGCGACTCTTGCTTGAGTAAGGAAATCGGGCGATTTAATGTAAGAATACTAAGTTCCACTAAAACCTAGAAATCGGGCAAATTGCTGCATGTGAAGGATCGATCGAAACCAAGTAGAACAAGCACCAAATCGGGCGATTTGAACAGAATCTACACGTGGCATGAAAGGAAGAAATCGCCGAGATCTAGTTGACAAACCCTAAGTCGGGCGATTTTGAGTTACTACTAACATACGGCGAAATGTGCATGTGAGGAATCGATTAAATTAAATGTATGGGGCAATGTAATCGTGCGATTTAAGCTCAAGGGGTACTCGGCGAATTTGCGGGGCATTAAAACCCTACAAATCGGGTGAAATGTCGAGCATGCATGCATGAAATCGGGCAAGCTAAGGTGACGTCAACGCGCGGCGATTTCCATCCTTTAAGACCACAAATCGGGCGAAACAAGCCACATGCAAGAATCAAATCGGGCGATTTGTTGAGCAATGAGAGCAATCGGCGATTCCAGATTCCACACGCCACAAATCGGGCGAATCCATCCCATGTATGACAAGTCGGGCGAAAGCCATTCAAATAGGCACAAATCGGACGATTAGGACAGAAACTCCACGTGGCATTTGGAGAACAAATCGCCGAGCTTTGGTCCATGAAATCACAAATCGGGCGATTTCCTCCCATGTTCCAATTTCAGGCGAAAGTTAAATCGCCGAACTCTTTCTCGAACGATTTTAACCATATCTCTAAATCGGGCGATTTCCTCTTATTGGATGGCTTAAATCGACCGAATTGCTCAACCATTTCGTACATGGAATCGAGCGAAATGAAGAAGAAACTAAAATCGGGAGAATTGAAAATTAACAATAACCTAACTCTAGCCGAATTCGTTAGGTCACAATTCGAGACTAACTTTACTTAGGAATTTATTGGGTGGGGACTTGATTTAGTAAGAGTCGAACGACTTAGGACTCTATTAAAATTAATAAAGTCCGACAATTTAGTTCGACCTAAGTGTAATAAAGGCGTAATACTAATACGATAATATTTATGTTTAAAGGTCGTACGTTAGGAGCAAACGGGGAGAATACTAATTACGCTTGGACGACAGGTAAGTAGAAATCCAACTACGACACATAACTTGTCTGAATGCACTTGCTTTATGCGAATACGTGCTTCTGTGATTTTATGTTTACGTGATTTAATTGATATGCTTTTATATGAGCGTGTCTGAAGTTTAAATTGGATGACAAGGTGCTTCGAGGCTTACCTGAATTGTGATTACTTGATATTACGTGACTATGTGCCTCGATGATTACATGAATTACGTGGAATAATTGTATATTCTGTCTCTTGGTAATATCGTCTGGCATTTGTTGCATTTTCATACTCACGTGCATACACTATCATATGTGGGAGGGTTGTATGAGTCGAGTATGCATATATATGGTGTATCGCTTGAAAGCGATTGATACATTGCCGATATGGGCATGTGTTGTCGACTCAGTTGAGTCAAGGGCTGTCCACTATGCCACCAGGGCGACGTTTAGCGTCGTCAAACTATTATAGAAAATATATGGATTATGATTAGGGCAGATGTCCCGATGGCGAAAAGACCGTATACATATATTATTATTATTGTACACGTAATGAAATATATTACAGCGATTCACGAGGCCGACTGCCTGATTCACGAGAGGCAGGTATATATAGATATATTACGGCGATTCACGAGGCCGACTACCTGATTCACGAGAGGCAGGTATATATATATTACGGCGATTCACGAGGCCGACTGCCTGATTTACGAGAGGCAGGTATATAAATATATTATGGCGATTCACGAGGGCCGTATATATATATTATTATTATGAACATAATGAAATATACTAGGGCGAAGGCCCGTTGGCGAAAGTGCCGTATACATATATTATTATTATTGTACTTGTAATGAAATATATTAGGGCGAAGACCCGTTGGCGAAAGGGCCGTATACATATATTACTATTATTGTACAAGTAATGAAATATAATAGGGCGGAGACCCGTTGGCGAAAGGGTCGTATACATATACTACTATTATTGTAAAAATAATGAAATATATTAGGGCGATGCCCATTGGCAATGTGGCCATATAGACACACTTATGATATGATTGGGCGATGCCCGTGGCGGTAAGGTGCGACCTGGAGGGTGCGACCTGAGGGTGTAAGCGATACAGGGTGGAACCCTGGTGTAGGCTACCTCAGCGTGGGCTACCAGCGTGAGCGACCGCTAGACAGTCGGGGACGACCGGGATTATATGGCGACCTAGGGGAACGATGTGCATCCTAGGGTTCGGCCATCCGGCGTGGACCGCTGTCGTGTTGTCCCTGAGGGACGTGAGCTCTTGTGGTGCATAGTGAGATTAGCCGAGGGCCCTGAGTGATGTTAGTACGAATATGATGAGCATCGGCGCAGATCGCCTTTGCGAAGTATAGGTGCATCGGCGCGGATCGCCTTTGCGTAGGTAGTATATGCATTGGCGTGGATTGCCTTTGCGGGGAAGGGACATGTGCATACATGCATGATTTTTGCTTAGAGCCTCGGTGGCTCATTTCTTTATGTTATGTGTTGTAGGTACTTACGATCACGGTACGTGATCGCCTAGCTGGCAAGGCCTATCTTTTGAAACTTCCGAGCGTCTTTTGGGGTGGACGTGTGTGTATGGATGACGACCTGTGAGGCCGGGCGCATAGGAGCTTTTGCTGTGCCATCGCAACCGTTCCGAGTAATTACGACCTAGAAATACTACATAATTAGAACTCGAAGAATTGCTTTTGTCGCCGTAGCATTTCCTTTGGTATGTATTGAACAAAGTTCCATGATGCAAATGGAAAACGAAAAATTTCATACGCCTTTCTGTAGTTCCTTCATTTAAATACGCCATTAGGCACTTAGGACGACGTTAGAAATGGTGGCGATGGCTAGGGTCGCTACAGTTGGTATCAGAGCCTCGGTCACAGGTTCTGTAGACTGTCCATACACACACACCCAAAAGCGCGGAAGCAGCCTTGCCTGTAAGTGTTATGAATATTATGCTTAGGTGCTTTTAATAATGTGCCTCCTTGTTTCACTAATTGAAGAATGACTAGCGAGTCTAGAGAATTGATTGGCGAGTCGAGTCGCGGGGTGACAACTGGATCACCTACGAATGAACAGAGCTCAATGCTCCTACACCTCACCGAATTGGTCCAACAACAGTCGGATCAAATCGGCGAACTGAAAGACCAAGTTAGTGAACTCAAGGGTCTGATCTACGATCTTATCGACAAACAGAGTTCCTTCGACCCCCGTAGATCCTCGTACCCGGGGATAGTAGGAAGGGAATTCCCAGAACGGAACCCTCCAGCTCCTAGGGATATTACCAACCCTATTAGATTGGAAATCCAGGTTTCCCAAGCTCAGAAGGGAAAGCGAAAAATGGGTGATAGGACCGGGCCAGCTCAACAGTCCGACCCCAATAAGGGAAGGCCTCAACCTTTTCCACCCACCATACCAATGTGCCGAAGATGTGCACGGCGACACCAGGGAGTCTGCAACTCACAGAATGCGAACTGCTTCAAGTGTGGCAAGGCGGATCACTATTCTAGGGCGTGCCCGGGAAAGAGACCGGGAAGCCAAACCGATGGTCAAGCAGAACCATCAACAGGGCCAGCTAGAGCATATGCAACCATATCGGAGGAAACAGAGGGGAACCCGCCAGTGGAGACAGGTAACCTACCCGCCCATCAAACCATCATCATGCATCTTGGTAACTTAGAAGCCACACACCCTTGTGTACTCTTTACTTACGTAGCGAGACTCGAACTTTCTTCTGGTTAATTTGAGTACAAGCATGAAAGTCACCATTTCTCCGGAGACTTCGACCCGAACAGATCAAGACCATGATCTCCCTTCTTGAATATTCTTTCCTTCTGGAGTGTAATTACGAGGCTACATTTTGCTCTCTTCCGCACGACAGATCTAAACCCCGTAATGTCGGAATGCGACCCTGATTCAATCTTTCCGACCTCCTATAAATCATGCATGTTCAGTAGCCGAGTGGCGCAACGGAAGCGTGATAGCACTCGTAAATTTCAATTTCTGCCTAAAATCTGAATTATAGCCATTTCGGATAGCTCGTCGAAGCGGATGTAGGTTTGACTAGATTGGGCGACACACACATCTGCTTGATCCAGAGTTCGCTGATAGGATTCGAGACGACAAGCGAGACCCTATGATCTTGTTTCCTCTCCTTCTATTCCAAATAGAATACCCTTCTCTTCTGTCGTAACACGAACATTCTCTCTCGAACCTCTAGAAATAAAGAATAAGTAGATTGTTTTAATGGAAGAGTAGGTTAAAACTAGTCGCAGGACTTCGCGTCCCATATTAGAAATAAGGGCGACTGCTAAGACTCCGAATATGCCCTACAATTAGCACGTTAGGAGCCTACATAAATCATAGATAAAACCTGGATTTCGGGAATGCGACGAAAATAGGATGAGTCAAGACAAGGGCGCCATTGTGCCCAATTGACTCAGACTACGATGGACCTGTCACTTACGACCCTCGATCGTTGCCTCCGGTTCTTATCTAAGATGTCAACGAGGTTGCGAAGGCCATAAACAGGAATCCTAGAGCAACTCTGCCGTGATTTATCCCTACGCTAAGTGGCCAGTGCAAGAATCCTAGTTACTTCTCGGAAATCTTCAGGATTTTCAATTCCCGAACGACCTTCGCAAGACATGTGTTCCAAATTTTTCGCGCATGACTCAGCATTCTCCGTTTCCCTATGTATCATTTTCAGGAATCTTCTGAACTTGTCATTGCCCTTCTATCGTCTAGAGAGAGTTCGGTATCCTGAGTAGTTCCAAACGGGCTGATTTCGGGGGCGAAATCCTCTTTAAGGGGGGGAGGATGTAGCACCCGGGGTCCACGTAAGCTAATATGGCCAATAAATTTGCATGAATATTGGGTGCAATTATGTGTATTCCATGTATCAATTATGTGCAATTGTAAGACCCGGAAATTTAAGTACGGGATTTACGGCATAATTAAGAGCAGAGATAATTAATTTGAGAAAAAGTTGAGTTAATTACGTCAGGGAGCTAGGATTTTGAGTGAAATACTTTATTTAAGACACGTAATTAATTTATGTCTAATGTGCGATATGTGCTTCTATGTGTTTACATGATTTCAAGTGACGTGATTTATAATCCTTATACGTGTTACGAATTATGATTATGTGATCCATGTGAATTCATGAAGTATGGGTACCATATTGTATGTGTATAAGAGTTATGAGGACTTAAGGAATTTAAGTCACTAGTACACGTGGCATGCACGTACGAAATCGCCGAGCTCAAATTGAGCAAGTTAGAATCGGCCGATTTCCACACACACATGGAATTAGAATTTCAGGGTAAATCGAGTAGGAATCGGGCGATTTAACGAAACCACATTTCGGGCGATTAAGATAGCAAGTACACGTGGCGTGCATACGAGAAATCGCCGATTTTGAACTAACGAAGCTAGGAATCGGGCAATTAGTTACATAGAAGACATTGGTCGAAAATGAATTAGAAGGACATATAATCGGGCAGCACTTGAATAGTATAAGTTTCGATCAAGTTAGAAATCGGGCGATTTCTTAAACCAATCCTAGAGATCGACGATTTATGCCCAGGACGAAGTGTAATCGATCGATCTGAAGATAAAATAGAAGGAATAAGGAAATGAAGAAAATTGTTATATGTGAATTGGGCCATACAATGTGGGCTAGAAATTTCCATAGTTGATCCAATTCATAAGAAATCAATTAGGAGACAACTTTCCTTAAAATAAGGAAATCCCACGTCTACTCTAGGTATTGCCCATTTCATCCAAGAAATATCTAAGCCTAACACCTCAACACTCCATAATTTACTCCAAAACCCACGAAACTAGAAAGGAGAAGGGAAAGGAGCCGAGAGGATTTCATCGAAAGGAACACCTCAAGTTAGCTTGGACTTCGAAAATTAGTAAGTAACGCCAAATCCCTAAGCCACTTTGATTTCTTTCTATTAAGATTATGTAGCTAAAAATTTCGAGCTAGGGTTGGGAAAATTCGAGGGAGTTAAAGCGTACTATAGAAGGCAAATGCTCTAACTTAGGGCATAGAATCATACTTTAGGGTTTCGATGGAAGTAGCTAAGTATGAGAGAGTTTAATGAGCTATAGGGATCATTTCGTTAAAAGGGGATGATTCTGGATTAGTGATGAACATTGTTGGTAGGATGAACGTTGAACGCGATTTCGGATAGGTGATTCAAGGCTCGATCGAATCGATAGAATTAGGTAACAAATCGGGCGACTCTTGCTTGAGTAAGGAAATCGGGCGATTTAATGTAAGAATACTAAGTTCCACTAAAACCTAGAAATCGGGCAAATTGCTGCATGTGAAGGATCGATCGAAACCAAGTAGAACAAGCACCAAATCGGGCGATTTGAACAGAATCTACACGTGGCATGAAAGGAAGAAATCGCCGAGATCTAGTTGACAAACCCTAAGTCGGGCGATTTTGAGTTACTACTAACATACGGCGAAATGTGCATGTGAGGAATCGATTAAATTAAATGTATGGGGCAATGTAATCGTGCGATTTAAGCTCAAGGGGTACTCGGCGAATTTGCGGGGCATTAAAACCCTACAAATCGGGTGAAATGTCGAGCATGCATGCATGAAATCGGGCAAGCTAAGGTGACGTCAACGCGCGGCGATTTCCATCCTTTAAGACCACAAATCGGGCGAAACAAGCCACATGCAAGAATCAAATCGGGCGATTTGTTGAGCAATGAGAGCAATCGGCGATTCCAGATTCCACACGCCACAAATCGGGCGAATCCATCCCATGTATGACAAGTCGGGCGAAAGCCATTCAAATAGGCACAAATCGGACGATTAGGACAGAAACTCCACGTGGCATTTGGAGAACAAATCGCCGAGCTTTGGTCCATGAAATCACAAATCGGGCGATTTCCTCCCATGTTCCAATTTCAGGCGAAAGTTAAATCGCCGAACTCTTTCTCGAACGATTTTAACCATATCTCTAAATCGGGCGATTTCCTCTTATTGGATGGCTTAAATCGACCGAATTGCTCAACCATTTCGTACATGGAATCGAGCGAAATGAAGAAGAAACTAAAATCGGGAGAATTGAAAATTAACAATAACCTAACTCTAGCCGAATTCGTTAGGTCACAATTCGAGACTAACTTTACTTAGGAATTTATTGGGTGGGGACTTGATTTAGTAAGAGTCGAACGACTTAGGACTCTATTAAAATTAATAAAGTCCGACAATTTAGTTCGACCTAAGTGTAATAAAGGCGTAATACTAATACGATAATATTTATGTTTAAAGGTCGTACGTTAGGAGCAAACGGGGAGAATACTAATTACGCTTGGACGACAGGTAAGTAGAAATCCAACTACGACACATAACTTGTCTGAATGCACTTGCTTTATGCGAATACGTGCTTCTGTGATTTTATGTTTACGTGATTTAATTGATATGCTTTTATATGAGCGTGTCTGAAGTTTAAATTGGATGACAAGGTGCTTCGAGGCTTACCTGAATTGTGATTACTTGATATTACGTGACTATGTGCCTCGATGATTACATGAATTACGTGGAATAATTGTATATTCTGTCTCTTGGTAATATCGTCTGGCATTTGTTGCATTTTCATACTCACGTGCATACACTATCATATGTGGGAGGGTTGTATGAGTCGAGTATGCATATATATGGTGTATCGCTTGAAAGCGATTGATACATTGCCGATATGGGCATGTGTTGTCGACTCAGTTGAGTCAAGGGCTGTCCACTATGCCACCAGGGCGACGTTTAGCGTCGTCAAACTATTATATAAAATATATGGATTATGATTAGGGCAGATGTCCCGATGGCGAAAAGGCCGTATACATATATTATTATTATTGTACACGTAATGAAATATATTACGGCGATTCACGAGGCCGACTGCCTGATTCACGAGAGGCAGGTATATATAGATATATTACGGCGATTCACGAGGCCGACTGCCTGATTCACGAGAGGCAGGTATATATATATTACGGCGATTCACGAGGCCGACTGCCTGATTTACGAGAGGCAGGTATATAAATATATTATGGCGATTCACGAGGGCCGTATATATATATATATTATTATTATGAACATAATGAAATATACTAGGGCGAAGGCCCGTTGGCAAAAGTGCCGTATACATATATTATTATTATTGTACTTGTAATGAAATATATTAGGGCGAAGACCCGTTGGCGAAAGGGCCGTATACATATATTACTATTATTGTACAAGTAATGAAATATAATAGGGCGGAGACCCGTTGGCGAAAGGGCCGTATACATATACTACTATTATTGTAAAAATAATGAAATATATTAGGGCGATGCCCGTTGGCAATGTGGCCATATAGACACACTTATGATATGATTGGGCGATGCCCGTGGCGGTAAGGTGCGACCTGGAGGGTGCGACCTGAGGGTGTAAGCGATACAGGGTGGAACCCTGGTGTAGGCTACCTCAGCGTGGGCTACCAGCGTGAGCGACCGCTGGACAGTCGGGGACGACCGGGATTATATGGCGACCTAGGGGAACGATGTGCATCCTAGGGTTCGGCCATCCGGCGTGGACCGCTGTCGTGTTGTCCCTGAGGGACGTGAGCTCTTGTGGTGCATAGTGAGATTAGCCGAGGGCCCTGAGTGATGTTAGTACGAATATGATGAGCATCGGCGCAGATCGCCTTTGCGAGGTATAGGTGCATCGGCGCGGATCGCCTTTGCGTAGGTAGTATATGCATTGGCGTGGATTGCCTTTGCGGGGAAGGGACATGTGCATACATGCATGATTTTTGCTTACTGAGCCTCGGTGGCTCATTTCTTTATGTTATGTGTTGTAGGTACTTACGATCACGGTACGTGATCGCCTAGCTGGCAAGGCCTATCTTTTGAAACTTCCGAGCGTCTTTTGGGGTGGACGTGTGTGTATGGATGACGACCTGTGAGGCCGGGCGCATAGGAGCTTTTGCTGTGCCATCGCAACCGTTCCGAGTAATTACGACCTAGAAATAGTACATAATTAGAACTCGAAGAATTGCTTTTGTCGCCGTAGCATTTCCTTTGGTATGTATTGAACAAAGTTCCATGATGCAAATGGAAAACGAAAAATTTCATACGCCTTTCTGTAGTTCCTTCATTTAAATACGCCATTAGGCACTTAGGACGACGTTAGAAATGGTGGCGATGGCTAGGGTCGCTACAGTCAGGCATGTCATAATCGTCGTTGTCACTGTCAGGAATCGTTCATGAGTGGATTAACTATTGACTAGCGGGGTTCTCAGAGTCTATATGGGTTCTCTGATACAAAATAAACACTAAGGACCCTGTTGATTACCTGAGGACCCTAGACAAATCAAGGTTGATTTTGTACGATTTGGCGTGTCTAGAGAAGATTTTAGTGTTCAATATTCGGCGGTTTAGTGGTTTGTATTGGGGAGGTAGTATGTGTCATGAAATCTCAGCTTATTTAAAATTTTGAGTTAACATATTGTATTGAGTGATAGTGAGGTATGATTGTATGAATAATGTGCAACAACTTTCGTATTATTATCGATGTTCCTCATTTTTTTTATTAACGACGCAATTGACTTATCATTAATGGTGGAATGTTATTCATGACGAGTAGTATCTTCCATTAAACTGTTTTGGGGTTCAAAATCGTAGTCAAAGTTCATTTGACTGAAAGGGTCCTTACAAGTTGCACAGGTTCTCACAACATAATTTCAAAGATGAGTACCTTTTCTTTTCCTGAGTACCTATAATAACCCTTTATCATAAATATTTTAAAAATGTCAGAACTCACGCTTCCTCTGTCAGAGAATTAAAGGTCGCTTTCAAACACAGTCAGACATGTCATATCACTGTCAGGGATCACTCACGAGTGAGTTAAAGGTCCCTAGCGGGTACTCAGAGTCTTTACGGGTTCTCTGATATGAAACAAATACAAAGGACCATGTTGATTACCTGAGGACCCTAAGCATATCACGTTTGACTTTCTTACGATTTGGCGGGTCTGAACACGGTTTGTGTTCAATCTTCGGTGGTTTAGTAGCTTTGCATCGGGGCGTTTCCGGGTTCAAAATCGTAGTCAAAGCTCGCTTGACTGAAAGGGACCTCACAAGTTGCACAGGTTCTCACAACATAATTTCAAAGCTGAATACCTTTTCTTTTCCTGAGTACATTTCATCGAAAATACGGCGCGGGACACCATTTCGAAGTATTATCATCGCTAATTATCCATTGCCCACATAATTGAAACACAATGTTTGTTAATGTCATAAATTCTTTATATTATCCGTGACGAGCGGTTCCTTCCATTATACTCTTTGGGGGGCATAAAATCGTAGTCAAAGTTCGTTTGACTAAACGGGTCCTTAGACATTACACAGATTCTCCCAAAATGATTCAACTCTGAGTACCCTTTCTTTTCCTGAGTACCACAAAATCCTGGAAATTATACAGCTGAGAACGTAGAGGTTCTCAGATATATAACGGGTACTCAGAAATCATTTCATAGCTGGGTATTCGTTATAAAACTGAGAACCCGTATTGCAGAAGACAGTATGGTATCCCTACCACGAGATATAACTACGATTTTGGTTCACCACTTCATATCAAACGGTGAAAAAAGGTTTCTCTACTCTTAACACCCGCGAAAGAGGGCCCAACACTCTGGTTCTCAGTGAATGTAACAGCAAAGAACCCAAAACTAACCGGAATTTGATTGTGAAATTCATCAAGACGGCAGTGGCTTCGTTTAAATTAACTCAACAAATAGCAAACCCACTCAAAGTTATAGTTGGCGGACGAAAACCAAGAAAAGATGACTTACTTTCAAGAAAAATGTGTTCTTGGTTGAACCACTCGACTTCAACAAACCGTAAGCTTTTCTGAATTTTGTTTCTCCAATCGATGGTTGTTGGGGTCATAAATGATCGTTTGCATCATTAGTACTGATTAGTGCCGATGGTGGTTTAGCGTCGTGAATGTCGTTGAGTTTTCTTTTTTTTCAATTTTTTATTTTTTTACCCTGAATGTCGTTGGGTTTTCTTTTTTATTTTTTTGTTTATATATTTAATTGATGATTACTGTTCAGCTAATTAAGGTATTTAAATGGAGGTCACTTGACCAAAAACTTATAGTCAACGAGGTCATTTTGCAAAAAGTCAAAGGTCATTTACCTAAAATACCCTACTTGGGATCTATTTGAAGATTTGGGGGTTTGAATGTTAAGGGTTTTGAGTGTTACGAGTGGAAATAGCGAATTTTGAATGTAGCGTAGACCTCGGGTTAGCGGGCTGGGGTGTTTCGCGAATCACGGGGCTTATTAGGTCAAGGAAATTAGCTCGCGGGTTAGGAAGTTTGCAATGAGAAAGGGAACTAGTATTCGCACGCCAAATATTACTTTTCACGGGTTGGGGTAGTTCGTGAATTGCGGAGCGATTTCGGGTCGAAAGGTAGTTTCGCGGGTTAGAGACGTTCGTGAAGTGTGAGTTAGGGCGGGCTGAAATTAGTTCACGAGCCGAGGGCTTCCTGAAATGAGAGGCGTGTTTGGATCGCTAGGTAGTTCGTGGGCTAGGGGTCGCGTATTGTGAGAGAGCAATGTTATTTCGCAGGTCGATACGGATTTAGTACGTAAGTTATTTTCGAATGTTTTAGTATTTAAGAAACACAGATTTTTCAATAATACATCTTTACTCATGGTTGTTGTTAAGTTAGGAATGTGAGTTTATGATTTTCGAAAGGATATGAAGTTTATAGGGGATTGATAAATGTTTGGGCGTACGGTTTTCTAGGTTTAGGATATTCTTTGTTACTATATGAAGTTTTGAAGGTTTTGACTGATCTTAGGTTTCGGTAGATTTGGAGTTTCGATCGATTTTAGTTCGCGGGCCGTTTTATTTTGTCAGCTATGAGTTGATAATCTGGTTATATGATTTGGTGATTTAGGAAGAGGTTAGACGAGATTTCCGAAACTGTTAGGGTTTTGCATGAGAAATCTGTTTTTCGTAAGTTACTGTAACGTTTATGAAGGGTTGAGGGTAGGGGGTGTTCGTTGTTCGGTATACCGACCAAACAAACCGAAATACCGAAGTTTCGGTACAAAACCGAACCGAATTCGGTTCGGTATTCGGTTCTTCAAAAAAAAATTCGGTAATTCGATAAATTCGGTTCGGTACAGATTTTGAATTTCGGTAAATTCGGTATACCGAATTACCAAAATTTTAAAAACTAAAATATATTTTATTATATTAATATCGAAAATAAAATTATAATTATATTAATATACGTATTAATTTAATTATTACCGAACTTTTTATTATTATTATTTAAATTTCGATACCGAATTTACCGAAAAATTTCGGTAAAAATCGAATACCGAACCGAGAAATTCGGTACAGTTCGGTGCGGTATGTACAGAACGAACACCCCTAGTTGAGGGGGTTTTCGAGCGATTTTGAGTACCAGACGATTTTGAGTTTCGCGGGCCGTGTCTAATTCGCAAATTACGGGTGAAATAGATTTTGGAACTAATAGGGAAATCGGCCGAATGGGTTTGGGGTCGCGAAACTTTCTCGCGGGCCCAAGGGTTGTTTCGATGTGTGTGTAAAACGTGTTTCGCGGGCCAAAATTCAAATACCCGCGGGCAGTAATCTTTCGCGGGCCGACTTGAAGGGTGATTCCTATGAGAGGCGTTGCGGGCCGATTTCAGGTTTCGCGAACCGATTGACTTTCGTGGGGTGATTCCTGTGAGAGGCGTCGCGGGCCGACTTTAGGTTTCGCTGACCGATTGACTTTCGCGGGGTGATTCCTGTGAGAGAAATCGGGCTTTTCGCGGACTTAAATCGGGCTTCGCGCGTCCAATCGGGCGATTCGCGGACTTAAATCGGGCTTCGTGCATCCAAGCGGCGATTCTGCGAATGCGGCGAAAGCCCTGTGAATTCAAACGTTGACCCGCAAGTGTTTCGGGTTGACCAGCTTTTGAAAGTGGGATTGGGTGATTTAAGATTTGGGCTTTGACCGAGTTTGTGTGAGTTTGACCGACTATTTAATTTTCGGGCTTTAGCCCTATTTTAGGCCCAATCAATTTAAACAAAATTATTTTTGGCCCAAATCAGTTTTAAAATAAAATATTTTCGTATGTTGACTAATATTTCCGGGTCAACTATATTTTGAAATTTAAAAGGTTATTTTGAGATATAAAACTTTCGGCTTAGCTTGATATTTTAAGGGTTAACTTGACTTAGCGAACTCTTTTCAAACAACTATCTTTCAAATAGCGTATTAAATATAATATATTAGGAATTCGAAATCGTAGCTAGTCAAGTAATTCCGATAGTATACTGACATGATAATTCTGTGCCTAAGGTCGGGTGAAGGAATTTCGCTGGTCAGGTAGCAAGTAATCTACGGACGACAGGTACGTGGAAACTCGACTACGACACATAACTCTGTTCTACGTGCCTAAATATGTGACTCACGTGCATATTCATGAGCATGCATGACGCACTCGGTGTAGTGCGAGTTGAGCTTACATAGAATATAACACGGAAGGCGATAGATAACTGCTGATATGGGTAGTTGATGTCGACACACAGTTGAGTCACAAGCGACTTCTATGGCACCATGACGGCGTACAACGTCGTCTGTTATTACGTCTATGATGAGGCAGGAGGAGCGACCCAGGAAGGAGCGACCTAGCTATGCTAGCGTAGGCTAACTGGCGTAGGCAACTGCCCTGTTTGCGGAAGGAGTGACCTGGAAGGAGCGACCTAGGTGGAATCCTAACGTGGGCTACCAGCGTAGGCTACCGTATGGCATAGGGGACGACCTGGGAGGGTGCGACCTAGGGAAACCTAGCGTAGGCTACCCAGCGTAGGTAACTGTCGCATTCATGTTTATGGATATTGAACTCTTTATGGTGCATAGTAAGTTAGCCGAGGGTATTGAGGGATATGAGGTTTAGTCCGAACTTGAGAGGTAAAACGCATTGGCGTGGATTGCCGTTGCGGGATTGACACGTGCATTCATGCATAGTTTTCACGTACTGAGCCTGGTGGCTCACCCCTTACGTTATGTGTTGTAGGTATGATAGAGTCGGACGTTGAGAAACATCTCGACTAAGGCAAGCTGACGGCGGTACTCAACGATCTTTTGAGGGCATGGTTGTAAATGGATGACGACCTGTGGAGTGAAGCTATGCTGTTTTGATTATTGTAAATATTTTGGGGCTTCGGCCTTTGTATGATTAAGATGTTGTACGTTACGTTTGGTTGCAATATATTACATTTTAGGAAAAAGTTTTTAAAATATGGGCTTTCCGCGGCGTACGCAGCGGAAATCCGCCGCTAATTATTATTAGAAAGTGAGGGTCGCCACACGCCAATAGATCAATACTCCAATTCTTAAAGCCGTTACTTCTACATGTGCGTTAAAGCATATCAATTTTTTAAGTACAAACTTTGAAAGTGGCTCTTCCTCCAAAAAGAAAATCTTTCACGAAAATATTTCAAGTTCTAGTGCACAAACTTCATCGTGTTCTTCAAATGATTCTACTAATTTTTATTTAAAAAGACTAGACTTGAAAATAATTTTCGAAATTCTTATTCTCATTCTAATGTGAAAAAATGTGCATTCTCAACGTAGGAAATACGAATTTACATGCTTATCATTCTGTTTGTTCGTATTCTTACATGAAGTATCCAGTCAATGTTCGCTCCGAAAAGCATTTATTACGACTAGGTGCCGAGAAGACCTTTACAAGTACATATTCTAGGAGCCCATATCCACATGATAGAATTACTTATCCGTGTAAAATCAAGCAAAAATGGATTACTAAGTCGGATATCAAGTCACAAAGTCCTAGTCAAATATGGATTCCTAAGACTACATCATCGACCAACTTAGGCTCACACTCTAATTTTACACGATTTACGACTAACTCGTTTTCTGCTAATAAGGGAGGACCCATACGACAATGGGTACCAAAGTCCCAATAGTTTTGCAGATTTCCCTCATGTATGGAATTCGACGTAGTGGCTCCACGTACATGATAAAGGGATGAGGCGTGAGCTACTACAACTAAGCTTCAACGAGGTATATTTTAATTATGCGTACTTTTAAATTTCAACTCTGCATACGCATATGAGCTTCATCGAAAAAATGTACCAATTTTCTTTCAAAACTTTTCAAATGGTACATTTTCGATATGCATTTCATCGTTCTAAATGATTTTAAAATTTTCAAATGCATATTAGGAAAGGAAATGATTACTACTATTCTTCGCTTAATACTTTTACATGAGCTTTATTTGAGGGGGAGCTACTCTTTATTTTAAAGTGGAGCAACCTTATTTCTGAAAAAAAATTTCGAAGCATTTTCTTTTGTGATATAAATATAATACTACTATATTAATAATATACATACATATATATATAATATATAATATATATATTTAAATGTAGTTTTCATCCCAAGCTACCACGTGTCCTTGAATTTTAAAAATTAATTATTATTAAAAATAATGTCACACGAAATTCAAAACCACGATGCCACGACTAAAAGAAACTGCATAAATGGACTAGCACTCTGGCAGTTGCATTTTCAGTATGTCTCTTTCTATTTGTTTTTCACTTTCATTAAACATCACAAACGCCGGTGAGAAAACAACAATGACGACAACTGCCCATGGGCGAAGTAGATACCCACAGCAACCGAGTACAAGCCAAGCAGAATTGAACGATAACAATGACATTTTGGAATCCTCTCACGGTGACAATGAGCACAACAATTCTAAATCTAATTCCCAGTTGGGGTTCCAACACTAGACACCAAGCAATTATCTCCACTCACCTTAAGCGCGGGACATTGAGCCACACGCTCACAAATTGGGTTCGTTGATGATAACTGTTGAGCCGGGTATGCATTAGATATCTATCTAAATTCTATCCCTGGTTGTGTTTTTTTATGCAGCGGTTTTTTTAGGTTATGGCTTTCTATGCTCGGAATTAAACAGCGTTCCATTCATGGTCGGTATGTAATCAAATCTTAAGCTTGATCTGTTTGTATGATATTTTTTATTCCGAGATTTATTGTTTTGTGATCTCTTTGCTTTCGTTTGGTTGGTGTTGAAGGAAAGTGAAAAGACTTTTATGGTAAAAGGTACGAAGTTGAATCATTCATTCAATACCCATGATTCTATATGCTTGCACTCATAGTTATTATTGTCTCGGCCAGCCTATTATCCGCTGAGGAACATTGTGACTTGGCATTACTTTGGATCGATTTAATTGATGAAGTTTAAAGTTGGTCAGTTGCTTTGAGTTTCGTACTAATTCAACATGCATAATCGGTCTCCCAACTTCATGATATATTCCCATTGGTGTTCAAAGGATACAGGTTGCTAAGACAGGCATGGAGCACTAATGATGTCTCAAGCAGTGCCGCGCGGTACTTTCAATAATCGTGCCCAAACCTTCTAATGGTAGTATGGACATATACGCTACTAGAAAGCTTAACCTTATCGATTTAAGATGTTCGTACTTTAGGTTTGTTCGATGTTAGCAGATATCTTAATATGTTTGTTAGAAATGAGTTTAATGAAGTATTTAAGACAATATATTAATAGACTTGCCTAATGGATTCGCCTTCAAGATAGTGCCAAGATACCCCAATCCCCGTTTGCACTTTCAACATGGTTATGCCCTCGACAATGGAAATCCCATAACACCTAGGCAGAGAGAGAGAGAGAGAGAGAGAGAGAGAGAGAGAGAGGCGACCTGACATGGTTTATAATATAAATTATTAATATTAAAAAATTCATCCATGTTACTGATTTTCTTAAAAACGAAAAAAAAAAACCAAACTTAATTCAGCAAGGCCAGGTATGTTTTATTTGGTTATGCATTTATAAGGTTGCATACATGGAAGTATGTATTTTATATTTGTGTCTGCATTCCCTTCAACCACTCTTAATGCTGCAGCCCCTTGACGAAAGTTCATTTGCCAACGTAAGTACGGCAATCATAGTTGTGAATAATAGTTTTTCAAGCCCTCAACTGGCCAGGAGTTCCTAGGGAGTGCTACTGGTCTTGGCCTTCGTATTTGATCATTTGCTGCATTGCATATGAGTTTGGTTCGTTAACAATTCTCTTATTTATTCCGTACTTTTCCAAGTTATAATATGATGTCTCCTGATATTAAAGCTAGACTTTTTGACAAAAGACCTTTTTTCTGGAAGAATGTATAGTATTCCAATATTAAGATATAGTACATTTAATATTATAGTGTTGCATATAAATTTACTTAAAAAATTCAAATGTTGTAGTTTTGTATTCATAATTATTGAATATTATTCTCTACGGACACGCAATTAATTTACCTTATTAACAAATTAAGTTTATATAATTAAGACCCGTGCATTGCACGGGCAATAGACTAGTATATAATAATAAAAAGAAAAAAGGAAAAAGAAAAGGAATAAAAAAAAAGGGAGATACAAAAAAAAGGAAGAAAAAAAGGGAGATATAAAAAAAGGAAGAAAAAAGGAGATATAAAAAGGGGAGATAAATAAAAAGAAAGAACGGCAAAAAAAATAATAATAAAAAATAAAAATAATAAAAAAATTCTTGCCTCGGATTATTTATATACTTCCATATTGTTGTTTTCACTTGATTGTGTAGCTACAAACTTCAATTTTGTGAGACCAATCTTTGATTTTTACTATTTGTTGATGATGATTAAAAAAACAAAAAAGAAAAGAAAAAAAACAAAAAAAAAAGAAAAAAGGAACAAAAAGATAAAAAAAAAAAAAATCGTTCTTTTTCGATATGCTTCCCGGATTTATTCTCCCACATCCAAAGATGGACGTACCACGAAGAATCTCGAGCTTCCAAATGGACAAAAATTTCCAAAGACGACGGTGAAGATCGAAATGAAGATCAAATGCTCCGGATATCTATCGACCGGCTCCAGCTTGCTAATTCAAGAAGAGCAACACTTCTACGTATCCCGGAGGCACGGATTTCATGTTCCTATGGTTAAGTCTAATCCGACATGATCCTAACCCCGGAACGCGTTCGAGCATTTGAGACGATTCAACTTTCCACCTATGTCTCATCATCCGAAGACACCAAGCAAGACAAATTCGATGATGCCTCGGAAATCTTTCAAGTTACATCACTACCTTATTTCACATAATTTTCGGATTGTAAGGTCCTAATTTATCCAACACGGATCAAATCACGTAGCGAATTCGTATAAACGAAGATTAAGATCGAGAATTACCTTTGGATTTTTAGAGAGAAACTTTAGAAGGTAATTCTAACTTGGAGAGCAAGCGTCGTTCCACAACAAGCTCAATTTTTAGAAAATGAATTTGCTACAAATGAAGTGGTCACCCTAAAACATGCTTTAGGGTCACTATATATACCAGCCACTGTGGTATATTTACTTAAGTAGCCCTATGCTAGTGCTAATTACAATTAAGCCCTAGACTACTTTATTACATAGCAAGACTAAGATAACTACATTAATTGAGTACAATAAAATAGTTCCAACAATCCCCCATTTGTATCCAATTTCCAATATACCGCGGGATTATCTTCGTCTTGCAAGTGGAAAGTGTCCTCGAGTCCTCGAAATCTCCTCTTTAGAATGTCTTCAAAGCTCACATGGTCTTCTAGGCATCGGCTTTTTCTTCGAATCTTCCTTTGAAGTTCTTCTCCTAAATGCCGTAAGATGTACGAAGTATTCTTGCCGTATTTTTGAACAGTCTGCGTTCCATCTCTCCCGTTGAAAGCACACGAAACACGAAACTCCCCCTATTTGGGTCAACCTTGTGTTGAGAACGGGGAGTCCGATGTGAGGTTTGGAGAGGTGGACACGGTTGGCAACTTCGGTCCTTGATGATGCTTGAGTCACGTGTCATTCGGTCGAGGAGAGGGCTCGGGTTTAGCCATCTTCATCGTTTCGCCAGATTCGTCTTCTCCGAATGGAAGTTGTCTGGTTCGGCCTCGAAGAAGCGTCTCTAGTTCCGGAAGAAGGTAGGCCGTCTCTTTCTTCAATTTAATTTCAATCTTTTTCTTAAGGTGTACCAAGCCTCCTTTGAATATGGCATTGTGAGAGAGCCCGGCTTCAGAGTGGTACGCGCAGCGCAACTGTTGGGTGGATCGACCGGTTGTGTATGCATAACCCCTTCTCCCCCTCATGGCGAATCGTGTTAACGATGTCGGCATGTTAATTTGGAGGTAAGTAAGGACATACCAAAAGGTCGGTAAGGGTAATAACCGGACGGAGCCACAATGGCAAGCCGTCGAAATGAGTACCGGGGCCACATAGGCATCTCGTTGACATCAACTAGGAGCAAAGCTCGTAGAAGATGGCCGAAACTGTTGTTGCATTGTTGTTGCAACGGCCAGACTTCCTTCCGATCCTAGAAGCATGTCTTTAAAAAGAAATGTCTACGGAAGTTCTAACGTAATCACAAAGACTAGGTGTATTAAAAATTGTATGTGTCCTAAAAAATTTGAAAATTTTGGGGAGTGAGGACACACTAGACACAAGTGATCAATTAAAGCATGGTACGGGACGGAATACCACTTAGTTCAATATCTCCCATTTCCGAGTGAAACGGTGATAGCATACGTGGTTCCCCATGATTTATGAATCACCTATCTTTTGAGAGATATACGAGTGAGTAAGGCTCGGTTGTGCATGCGTCGTTGGACCTAATGCGATGACTTCTACCCGGGAGCTAGTTAAAATTAGCACCTGTACCTATAGGGGTTGGGTCCGAAAATTATGTGAGATAAGGGAGTGATGTACCTTCAAAGATTTCCGAGGCATCATCGAAATAGTCTTGCTTAGTGCGTTCGGATGATGAGAAAGCGGTGGAAATTTGAATCGTCTCAAATGCTCGAACGCGTTCCGGGGTTAGGATCAAGTCGGATTAGACTGAACCATAGGAACATGAAATCCGTGCTTCCGGGATACGTGAGAAATGTTGCTCTAATTGAATTAGCAAGTCGGAGCCGGTCGATGAAAATACGGAGCATTTGATCTTCACTTAGATCGTCACCATCGACTTTGGAAAATTTTGTCCGTTTGAAAGCTCGAGATTCTTCGCGTAATCCATCTTCGGATGTGATAGAATAAATTCGGGAAGCATATCGAAAAAGAAAGATTTTTTTTTCGTTCATTTTCCTTTTTTTTTTCTTCTTTTTTATATATATATATTTTTTTCATTTTTAATTCATTTCTTTTCTTTTTTGAATCATCAACAACAAATAGTAAAAATCAAAGATTGGTCTCAAAAAATTGAACTTTGTAACTACACAATGTAGAGAAAACAACAATATGAAAGCATATAAATAGTCCGAGACAAGAATTTTTTTTTTCTTTTTTTGTTTTTTTTTCACCTTTTATTATATCTCCATTTTTTTATCTCCTATTTTTTATTTCCCTTTGTTTTATATATATCTCCCTTTTTTTCATATATATATATATGTGTATATTATTAGTATAGTAGTATTATATTTATATCTCCCAAAAATTTGCTTCGAAAATAAATTTTCTCCCCCTAGAAATTTGCATAGTTAGCTTGACGAATATTAAGAATCTCGTTCCCTTAAATCGCTCGTTATAGGTTTTCCCCTTCATGATAAAATTTGTGCTTCCAAAAAAAATATAAAGGTTGCTCCTCATTGAAATAACGAGTAGCTCCCCCGCAATTAAAGCTCATTTGAAAGTATTAATCGAAAAATGATATTTATCGTTTCCGTTCGTAATATGCATTTAAAAATTTTAAAACCATTTAAAGCGATGAAATGCATATCGAAAATGTATCATTTGAAAAGTTTGAAAGAAAATAGGAATTTTTTTTTCGATGAAGCTCATATGCGTATGTAAATGTGAAATATACCTCGTTGAAGCTTAGTTGTAGTAGCTCACGCCTCATCCCTTTATCATGTACGTGGAGCCACTACGTCGAATTCCATACATGAGGGAAAATGTACAAAATTAGCGGGACTACGGTACCCCTTGTAATGTGGGTCCTCCCTTATTAGTAGATAACGATTTAAGCATAAAAGGTGTCAAATTTAAATGTTGTCCTTAATCATCCATTAATGAACCTTTCGCTACCTAAATTTGTTTGGGACTACCTAAATTTCGTGAAGAAATAGGAACCCATGTGGGAGCAATTTGACACGGATAAGAAGATTCAGCTCGGGTGAAAGTGTTGGGAGAAGGTTTAAAAATTTTCTCCGAGGCTAAGCGCATAAGATGTTTCTTTGAATGAACCTTGACCGGATATTGTATGCAGGAATACTATAATTATAAGCATCGATAGCACATAAGTGAAAAGTTATTTTCAACTCTAAGCTTTTTAAATGAAAAATTTGTAGGATCGCTTGAAGCAGCACACTATGAAATTTGTGCACTAGAACATGAAATATTTCGTGAAAATTTTTCTTTTTGGGAGGAGAGGAAGGCTTTTGATCTTTATTATTCAGTTTTGGAGCTTTTCTGTTCTCTCGTTTCAGTGGGACTTGTTCCTTGACTATAGAAAGTGCGGGACTTTTACTTTGAATTTCAGTTTTGGTCAAAATTGACGTAGATTAGAATTAGTAGAAGTCGTTTCGGTGGTAGGAATGAGATCATCCGTTTGCGCCCCTTCATCATCCGCATCGGTGGTAGAACGAGATCATCCGTTTCCGTATGAAGACGAGGAAGCTTTGAGGCTAGATATCTCCATTAGAAGTGTATTCTTTTCTGCTTCAAAATTCTTTCTTTCCGTTTCTATTGTAGAATTTAAATCCGCTATTTTCTTCATAGAAAGTATATCAACGGAATATTTAGAATGACGAGATTGTGCTTCCTTTGTCTTAGAAATCGCAAGAGATTTTCTAATTGATTATCTTAGAATGGAGCTTCTTACGTTCGATGTCTAGAGTAGCATAGTTAACAAGAGCGGTGCTTTTCTCGGCTTGACAGGTATCTAGACTCTTACTTAATTCACTAATCTTAGAATTAGATTTTTCTAGTTGAGCTTCAAGAATAGTGACCTCTTCGTTCACAAATTCCAGTCTACATTTAAGATGACTTTTCTCAGCTAAGTTCCTAAGTAGACATTTGTGGTTGTTGTCTAGCCTGTCTTCTAATTCCTTAACTACCGAATTATGCTTATCTAACAAAATATGCTTAGTGTCGCTAGAATTCAAGCTCGTAGTTAATTCATCTATTTTCGCTCTATAGCTCCTAAAGTTAGATTCGAGACTAGCTATTTGTTCCTGAGACTTAGATAATTTCTCTTCTAACTCTTTTGTACTTGTCCGCTCATTTTTCATGTTAGCATAACCAATTTGTAAGGATTCTAACAAGTTAAACAATTTAGAGTTAGGAATCACTGCCCCTTGAGAGGATGCATTTGTTTCAACTAGCTTCGCAATAATTTTCTCAAAAGAGATAGCTCTAGTGTACCATTTATTACGATATATTAGGATAATCTCATACTGTTCAGTGGCTTCATTCCATATAGTTGATTTTAGTTCAAGACGATTTAGCTCAGTTACTTCGTTTTGTAGTATTTTTACTTCGTCTTGTAATTTCTTTATAGTTGGATTCATAATATTTTTATTGTGGTTTAAATTTCTGATAGGTTGGATATTTTTTATCGTTGACGTGTTTTATGGATTTGAATTTTTAATATTGATTGAAAATATTTGGCTTTTAAAATTTCAGCTTGGAAAGGTTTTTGGTTTATAAGGTTTGATTTAAAAAATCTTAGAATATATACCAAAAGCTTTTACTATAATGTGCCAAGTGAAAGTTATTGTTTTCGATCGAAAACAAAATTTATTAAGTTTTTTTATGTCATTGCAAATGTAGAATACCATTTGTAATTGTGCTTTGATTTCATTAGATGTCTTTGTAGTTAGGGGTTTTATTTGTATTTGTCCTTAGTTTTAGCACTTAGCTCGTTATTTATACCAAGTATGTTTGGTATAAATACCTTGTACAATTTGAGCTTAATAGAGAATTTTAGTCAATCGATTCGAAAGGCTTCACAATTCAATTCTAGAGAGAGCAAGTCAGAAAACATTCTCTTACACGAATTCTCTCTCGAAGTCATTCAACGAAGGTTTTCGATCGAAATTCTTATAAGTCTAATCGATTTCCTTAGGATTGACGTCTAGGATCGTAGAGTTGATAAATTAGGACCTAACAATTGGTATCAGAGCAGATTCGTTCTGTTTTTGAATCAAAAATAATTTGAATCGGATCGAAATTTAATTCTGGAATTGTTCAATCGAAGAACAGTTTTGGCGCGAAATTCAATTTCGATCTGATAGCTCAATTCTGTGCTTATTTGATTTGATGTCTATGTGCTCGTTTTAGTGCTAAAAAATCGTTTGCGATTAGATTGGTTGTGGTTAGAGCATCAATTTAGCAGATTCGATGGATTTGAGAAGTTACTGTTCGCGCGTAGAACTCTTAGAACACGTCCTGGTTTTGCTCAAATTTGATATATTCTGCTTCATGACGTGTTTAATTGTTTATTCGTGCGTATTCATCAGCTGATTACGAGCAGATACTTGTAATTTAACGGTCTAATTCATCGTTTTTTGCCGAAATCAGTGTTAATTAGGGTTCTAAGACTGTTTGCGCGATTTCATTTTTTCTCGCTAGAGTCTTCGATCGAATTAATTTCTCGATCGAAAACTTTGCGATAATTGTTCTCGGTCCGAACTCTAAGTCCGCGCTAAAGTCGTCGTAATCAGAAGCGATTTAGTTGAAAAATTTCTCGAGCGTTATCAAGCGGAAATTTTTTTCGACGAGACCAATTTTGACCTTTACGCTCGCAAAACTTTCAATCGAAAAACATTTTCGGTCAGACTATTAAAGTTTGACCTAGTGAAAATCATTTACGGTCGAAAAACTATTCCAGTCAACGAATCTATTTTGACACAACGAGAAACTTACGAAACGTACTGTTTCTTGCGATCGAAATAATTTCACGATTCTGAAATTTTTCTCGATCGAAAGATTGTGAGCAATTTTCTTCGCTCGTAAAATTTTTCGCTGACAGACTTTCTCGCACGAGAATAGTAACGACTACATTTTTCTTCGACAAAATTATTTTCGATCAAACTATAAAGATTGAATCGAAAATAATTCTCGACTGCTTTAGAATCAAACGCTACTAACTAATTTGCTACTTGTGAAGCATATAACATCAGTCCACATCATTTAAACAACAAACAAAGATCCTTCATGAACTCAACAGACGAAAATGGATGCTTACTCTCTTCGAAACGACAATCCAATTCTTAAAAGAAGCGAATACACAGTGTGGAGGAGTCGGTTCTTGAATTTCATTGAGCTTAAAGATCAGGCTGAAGACTTGCGTAAATCACTATTTGAGGGACCAGAAGTATTTATATAAATCAAGAAGGTGATAGCTCGAATAATCCTCCAGTCCAACCCACTAGGCGAGCGAAACTACCTAGCGAGTACGACGATGATGAGAAAAGGAGAGAACGAAGGCGATCTGATAGCCAAGAACACACTAATGCAGGGCATCACCAATGATATCTATAGACAGATAGATAGCCTCCCAACGGCTAAAGGAATGTGGGATGAACTGGAAAGGATGATGCAAAGAACCGAAGTAGGTGATAAGAACCCTAAGGGGAAACCAATGAGATTGAAAAGACCTCCTAGATTGATCTACCCAAACGTCTGCCTGAATGAATTCAACAACAACGAGTGTATTAACCCGACACCTTTGAATTACATTAAAGGTTGACTTCGGATGACTCTTCCTAGCAATGAAACCCTACCCCGTTGAACCCAACAATAACGAGTATTTGAAACCCGATACCTTTGAATCACAGCGAGATACGTAACAATTGCTGAACCCCACCCCTTAGACTTTACGAACCCAACAACACTAAGTATGAACGACTTAGCACCTCTGAATTACGAAAGACAAGAATGTAAGGTTAAGGCGCCACAACTAAATGGAAGATGTTTAGCTGATAAGCCGAGCAAGTATTGCAAACAAGTGCAAGACCCGAACTAGCTTTGAAAAACTAGCAAGAAAAGGGAATCCCTTACAAGTACGTAACGTAAAATCTGTCCTTCAAAACATAAACAGTACCCTATATATAGGTACTCAGACTTATGACCTTCAAGCAACCATATTGAAACTAGGGAAATAACTTAATAAAGTAGCATAAAAACTAGGGAACTTTGACTAGGAAAATAGCTGAACACAATACGCGTATTTGACTTTCGTTGACCAGCCTTATGACCCTCCAAGTACTTGCAATTTCGTCACCTTAGTGGCCCTTAAAATTCAGCACTCGTTTTGGGCTTGATTCTGGGCCGAAGACTTTAGTTGACCCTCTCACCACTAGTTCTTGCTTGGAGGCCCAAGACTGCAATGCAATTAACACTTGTCGGCTTATCAAGGTGGAGTTTAGATGACCCTTGAGAAAAGCCCGCAAGGATTAAGCTCGTTAAGGATGCTTGACTTTTCTTGACTCTCGAACGCGTCATCGGTCCCGCCATGTCTGCTAAAGCATCCCGTTCTGCCTTGTCATTAGTTGGCTTGTTGCTATCAGTTTCCTCCCCCTTAAAAAGATTCGTCCTCGAATCGTCTCCTGCGTCAGAATCAAAGGGAGAAAGATCAGCAACATTGAAAGTAGTACTTACTCCATACTCACCAGGCAACTCCAATTTATAAGCATTATCGTTGATGCGTTCAATGACTCGAAATGGCCCATCGCCCCGAGGGTGTAATTTAGTTTGCCTCTTGCTGGGGAACCTTTCTTTTCGCAGATATACCCAAACCCAATCACCGGGTTCGAAGACAACCTTCTTTCGGCCTCGATTGACCCTTTTGGCCACCTGTTCATTCTTATGCTTCAAATGATCACGAACCGTTTCATGTAGATTCTTAACGATTTCAGCTCGTTTCGCTCCATCTAGATTCAAATGTTCCTTAACGGGCAAAGGAGAAAGGTCCAAAGGCGTTAGTGGATTAAAACCGTAAACAACTTCAAAAGGAGAGAAACCTGTAGAAGAGTGCACGGTTCTGTTGTAGGCAAACTCAGCAATCGGTAGACAATCCTCCCAGCCCTTCAGATTTCTTTTAATGATGGCCCGTAGGACTGTCCCAAGCGTTCGGTTTGTGACTTCTGTTTGACCATCGGTTTGGGGATGACTCGTGGTGGAAAACAGTAACTTTGTGCCCATCTTTCCCCAAAGGGTCTTCCAAAAGTAACTTAAGAACTTGACATCTCGGTCGGAAACAATACTCCTTGGCACCCCATGAAGACGAATGACCTCTCTAAAGAACAAATCAGCAACATGCTTGGCGTCGTCGGTCTTCCTACAGGGAATAAAATGAGCCATTTAGAAAAACGATCAACCACAACGAAAATACTATCCCTCCCTTTTTGTGACCTCGGCAGGCCTAATATAAAATCCATGGATATATCAATCCAAGGGGATTCAGGTATAGGAAGTGGTGTGTAAAGTCCTTGAGGAAGGGACTTAGATTTTGCTTGTTTGCATTCAATGCAACTCATGCAAATCTTCTCAACATCTCGTTTCATGTTTGGCCAGTAAAAATGCTCGCTCAAGATATCCAACGTTTTTGGGCACCCCAAAGTGTCCCATTAACCCGCCACTATGAGACTCTCGCACCAGCAACTCTCTTAAAGAACAACATGGAACGCATAACCTGTTTTCTCGAAACAAGAAGCCTTCATTTTTGTAAAACTTATTCAACGCCCCATTTTTGCAAGCTTCATACACATGAGAAAAATCAGAATCATTTTCATAAAGTTCCTTTAGATGCTCAAAACCCATGATCTTTGTATTTAAAGTGACAATAAGTGCGTACCTTCGAGACAGCGCATCAGCCACAATATTTTCTTTACCTTTTTTGTACTTTATGACATACGGAAATGTTTCGATGAAGGAAATCCATTTGGCATGCCTCTTATGTAAGTTTCGTTGCCCCTTTAGATACTTGAGGGACTCATGATCGCTGTGAATCACGAATTCCTTAGGCATAAGGTAGTGCTGCCAAGTCTCCAAAGCTCTCACTACGGCGTAAAGCTCCTTATCATACGTGGGGTAGTTTAAGGTGGCGCCATTCAACTTTTCACTAAAATAAGCAAGAGGTCGGCCTCCCTGAAGTAGAACTGCTCCTACGCCAATTCCTGATGCATCACATTCTATTTCCAAGTAAAAATGCTCGCTCAAGATATCCAACGTTTTGGGCACCCCAAAGTGTCCCATTAACCCGCCACTATGAGACTCTCGCACCAGCAACTCTCTTAAAGAACAACATGGAACGCATAACCTGTTTTCTCGAAACAAGAAGCCTTCATTTTTGTAAAACTTATTCAACGCCCCATTTTTGCAAGCTTCATACACATGAGAAAAATCAGAATCATTTTCATAAAGTTCCTTTAGATGCTCAAAACCCATGATCTTTGTATTTAAAGTGACAATAAGTGCGTACCTTCGAGACAGCGCATCAGCCACAATATTTTCTTTACCTTTTTTGTACTTTATGACATACGGAAATGTTTCGATGAAGGAAATCCATTTGGCATGCCTCTTATGTAAGTTTCGTTGCCCCTTTAGATACTTGAGGGACTCATGATCGCTGTGAATCACGAATTCCTTAGGCATAAGGTAGTGCTGCCAAGTCTCCAAAGCTCTCACTACGGCGTAAAGCTCCTTATCATACGTGGGGTAGTTTAAGGTGGCGCCATTCAACTTTTCACTAAAATAAGCAAGAGGTCGGCCTCCCTGAAGTAGAACTGCTCCTACGCCAATTCCTGATGCATCACATTCTATTTCGAATGTTTTAGAAAAGTCAGGCAAAGTCAAAACAGGAGAATGGGTCAAATCATGTTTCAATTGTTCAAAAGCCTTTTGTTGTGCCTCTCCCCAATCGAACTTAACATTCTTCTTTACCAGTTCATTCAGTGGGGCCGCCTTAGTTGCAAAATCTTTTACAAACCTTCGATAAAAGCTAGCAAGACCATGAAATGACCTCACCTCAGTAGCACTTGTTGGAGTCGGCCAGTCAAGAATAGCGTTGACCTTTGTTTCGTCAACTTTCAGACCTTCGGCGCTTACAACATAACCAAGAAAGATTACTTCCTTAGCACAAAATGTACACTTTTTCAGATTGGCATACAATTTATCTTCACGTAAGGCAGCAAGAACAAGCCTGATGTGCTCAACATGCTCATCAATGTTCTTACTATAGATTAAGATATCATCAAAGTAAACAACCACAAATTTTCCGATAAACCGTCTCAAAACATGATTCATTAGTCTCATGAAAGTACTAGGGGCATTAGTTAATCCGAAGGGCATAACTAACCACTCATAAAGACCAAACTTTGTTTTGAAAGCAGTTTTCCACTCATCTCCTTCTTTGATCCTAATCTGATGATACCCGGATTTTAAATCAATTTTCGTGAAAATGCATGCACCATATAATTCATCAAGCAGGTCATCTAATCGAGGGATAGGATGACGATACTTAATGGTGATTTTATTAACAGCTCTACAGTCAACGCACATTCGCCACGTACCGTCCTTTTTTGGAACTAGGATTACCGGTACAGCACACGGGCTGAGTGACTCGCGAATGTGACCCCTTTCCAACAGATCGTCAACTTGCTTTTGGAGTTCCTTCGACTCCTCCGGATTGGCACGATACGCTGGGCGGTTTGGGATGGCTGCACCGGGTAAGAAGTCGATTTGGTGCTCAATTCCTCGGATCGGGGGCAGCTCGTTTGGAACCTCTTCGGGCAGCACATCTGAAAATTCATTCAAAACACCGACAATTTCCAAAGGCAGATTGTCGGGTAAACTGTTAGGGGCAACACGGACATCATTGAACATGATGAGAACTATCGTTTTCCGACAACTCGCAGCCCGATCTACATCCCTCATGCTTGCAAAGAAAGCGCCTTTTTTCTCACTTGCTTTCGGCTCTTTTCTCTCTTTTTTTCCACTCTCATTTTCGATGTCTTTTTCTTCTTCATTTTTTTTTTCGCACTCGCTTGGCTTTTTCGACTCACTCCCCTCTTTTAGCCTTTTTTTCCTCATTCTCAGTTGTTCTTTATGCACTTGCTGAGATGTCAGAGGCACAAGAGTATAAGACTTCTTATTGTGGACAAGCTTGTATTTGTTTGATCTGCCATGATGTTCAGCGTCACGGTCAAACTCCCATGGTCTGCCGAGAAGAATATGGCCAGCACTCATCGGTACGACATCACAAAGAACCTCGTCTTCATATTTTCCGATGGAAAATCTAACTATCGCCTGCCGGTTCACCTTGATCTCGCCACTATCATTAAGCCATTGCAGGCGATATGGGTTGGGGTGCTTCCTCGTGGGCAGCTCGAGTTTCTCCACAAGATATGAGCTTACACAATTAGTACAACTCCCACTATCGATTATAAGCATGCATACCTTGTCTTGTATCTTGCACCTCGAGTGAAAGATGTTCTGCCTCTGTGTCTCTTCCTCCTTGGCTTGCACGTTCAGAACTCTCATGGTTACGAGAACTTCATCCCCGCTTGACTCATATTGTTCACCTTCGTCCTCAGGTTCTTCCTCACCATCTTTTTCGCTTTGGCTTTCGTACGTCCCATCATCGAGCATGATCATCGTCTTGGTGTTCGGGCATTGTGAAGCTATGTGTCCTTTCCCCAAACACTTAAAACAAGTAACTCGAGAAGAGTAATTACCTTTACTTGATTCACCTTTGGAGAAGTTCTTTGGATCGATCTTCTTTTGTTCTGATTTCCTTTCAGCCCCGTTGTCCCTCCTTGGAACGCTATTGTCCTTCCATGGGGCTGGTTTACTCATCCTCCCGTCCTTCCTCTTGAGTTGACGTTCTACCTTCTCAGCCATGTGAAGCATCTCTTCCATGTCAAGGTAGTGCTGAAGTTCAACGACATCAGCAATCTCTCGTCTTAACCCTCGTAAAAATCTAGCCATCGTAGCTTCCGGATCTTCCACGATGTTTGCTCGCGTGATGGCTGTTTCTAGCTCCTGGTAATATTCCTCCACAGCTCTCGACCCTTGAACCACACTTTGTAATCTATTGTATAGCTCTCGGTAGTAATGAGGTGGAATAAAACGTTTTCTCAAAGTTGCTTTCATCTCTTCCCACGTTCTGATTGAACGTTCTCGATTTCTTCGCCTTGACACCACCAATTTATCCCACCAAGTAAGGGCGTAACCTTGGAATTCCAGAGCTGCGAGCTGAACCTTCTTTTCGTCGGAATAATTATGAAGAGAAAATATCTTCTCTACTTTGGCTTCCCATTCGATATAGGCTCCGGGGTCACTCTTTCCTTGAAAAGCAGGGATACTCATCTTGATACCTTTAAGATCATCGTCGCTCCTTCCCCTACGTCCTCCCCTCCTACTATCATTTCGCGAGATTTCAGATTGCCCATCGTCCTCGTCTTCGTCATAAGTATTCCCTCGCCGATTCCGATTGAAATTTGTCTCTAACTGATCCATACGATCCAACATCGTCTCCATTATTCGGTTGAACTGAGCTGCTATCGTATCCGCCAATGCTCGTTGGAATAAATTTGGAACTTGATCTCGATCTTCCTCTCCGGCCATCGTATTTCGGTTGAAGGCTTTTGTAAAGGGTAGGATCACTCAGATTCTTTTTTTTTTTTTTTTTACCACTCTTTCCCTTTTTCGCAAGTCTCCAAGTCAGACCGAGCCTCGCAATGCAAACAATACTCACTTGGCAGAAACAAAAGAGAAAATGACACCTCTAAGAACTCTAGGGAGCTTCGGTACGACTACTACCAGAATAACAAGAGCTTAAGGACTTTGAGCAAATAACCAACTAAACACCCATGTACGAAACCTCCTTTTTTTTTTCTGTTCTGTTTTTTTTTTTCACATTTTTTTTTTCTTTTTTTTTTCGATAAAAGATATACGACCAATTCAAGGAGGTGACTCTGATACCAAACTGATAAGAACCCTAAGGGGAAACCAATGAGATTGAAAAGACCTCCTAGATTGATCTACCCAAACGTCTGCCTGAATGAATTCAACAACAACGAGTATATTAACCCGACACCTTTGAATTACATTAAAGGTTGACTTCGGATGACTCTTCCTAGCAATGAAACCCTACCCCGTTGAACCCAACAATAACGAGTATTTGAAACCCGATACCTTTGAATCACAGCGAGATACGTAACAATTGCTGAACCCCACCCCTTAGACTTTACGAACCCAACAACACTAAGTATGAACGACTTAGCACCTCTGAATTACGAAAGACAAGAATGTAAGGTTAAGGCGCCACAACTAAATGGAAGATGTTTAGCTGATAAGCCGAGCAAGTATTGCAAACAAGTGCAAGACCCGAACTAGCTTTGAAAAACTAGCAAGAAAAGGGAATCCCTTACAAGTACGTAACGTAAAATCTGTCCTTCAAAACATAAACAGTACCCTATATATAGGTACTCAGACTTATGACCTTCAAGCAACCATATTGAAACTAGGGAAATAACTTAATAAAGTAGCATAAAAACTAGGGAACTTTGACTAGGAAAATAGCTGAACACAATACGCGTATTTGACTTTCGTTGACCAGCCTTATGACCCTCCAAGTACTTGCAATTTCGTCACCTTAGTGGCCCTTAAAATTCAGCACTCATTTTGGGCTTGATTCTGGGCCGAAGACTTTAGTTGACCCTCTCACCACTAGTTCTTGCTTGGAGGCCCAAGACTGCAATGCAATTAACACTTGTCGGCTTATCAAGGTGGAGTTTAGATGACCCTTGAGAAAAGCCCGCAAGGATTAAGCTCGTTAAGGATGCTTGACTTTTCTTGACTCTCGAACGCGTCATCGGTCCCGCCATGTCTGCTAAAGCATCCCGTTCTGCCTTGTCATTAGTTGGCTTGTTGCTATCAGTAGGCGTCAAGGCTAAGAAGGCGAATATACTCACGGCGTATGATTCCTTCCAAGCTAAGAATGAGGAGAGTTTACATGATCTTTATCAGCGGTACCTCACCCTTCTCAACGAAATGAGGAAAATTGATATAAAGAAGGTCACTAGTCTAGAGGTTGAATTAGAAAATCCAATTCTAGGATTAGTAAATTAGGGAAGAGTCTAGATACCTGTCATGCCAGACCACTGCTCTAATTAACTATACTACCTTAGATGCCGAACGTAAGAAGTTATATACTAAGATTAAGAAATTAGAAGATCTTATTGTAAAAAGAGATCAAACTAAAAATTTTTTGAGGGACTTTTAAAATCGGGTTGTCATGAGAGCAAAGAAGAATAGGTTACTTTTAAAAAATTTCTCTCTCTAACAAAAAAAAACCTAAAAATCCGTCTCCCTTCATCTTCGCCTCCCCTCCCCACCGTCGGTGACCACCATCCGCCGCCACTGATCGGCACCGGTCGCTCCCCCACCCTCCATCGCCGGGCTCAAACGGCGATGGGAGGGTTTTAGACACATCTTTTTCATCCCCTCTTCTTCGTGACCCTCCGACTTCTTACTTTTCGTCTCCTATGGCTACCTCTGAGCTGTCGGACATGGATTCTCTCAGTTTGGTCCGGATTACGGCTTGCTTCGGAAGTCCATCCCCGAGTTTGACAGCCTCTTCGATGCTCCTTCGTTTGAGGGACTTTTTCGCCGTGTCACTAGCGAGCTTCCCGATTCCCTGGCCTCGCCGACGTGCTCTCCAAACCGGCCGAACCCTCCCACTATGGGAACTGCGCTCACCCCTGAGCTTGTCTCGTCCCCCCTGCCAACACCAAGAATTAACCCGTCTCGACCTCTGTGGTTTCCGCATCGACGCCGACGGCTCACCTCCCACACAACCCCCCTTCGCGATACTACTCAAGACGCGCGTACACCAATGCGAAGGGGCACTCCACCGCCACGAGCTCGTTGTGACCTGCACTTGGAAGATCAAGATGGTGAAGATGCGCCGCCTCTACTTAGCGGCGCGGCTACAATGGAGCCTGACGACGCAATTAGGGTTCCGATGGCTGCTCAACCTAATCCTATTGGGCCTATTGCTAACATTGGGCCTGGAATGGAGGTGGAAGCTAACCCTAATAATGCTGGACCTAATACTCCTGTTGGGCCTGCGCATGTGGTGGAGGATGAGCCCACCATTCCTGTTGGGCCTGGTACCCCTTTTGGGTCTGGACTTGTGGAAAAAACTACCCTTAATGGGCCTACAAATGAAGAGGATGAGCCCACCATCCCTAGGCCTAACGCTTGCAAGGGTTCCACCACGATAGCAGCCCTTCTCTCCTACGCCGGTTATACCGAACATGAACCGCATACTATGCTGCCTAAGGAGGTTCCACCGCCCGGAGATCTTAGTCCGGGACCTTCATTCTCTAACATTGTTTCTGGCGTCAACAGCAACCGAGGAAGGGGTAGCTCGTCTCGCCTCCCTCTAGCTTACACGACCCCTACTGTCATTGATGGAGTCGCCGTAGCTCGGCCTTCGTGGGAGGTTGCTCAACAAGGTGCCGCACGGTGGGATCATACGCTCGTCGGGTACTTCCTTGGGAAGCGCCCGTATTTCCCACATGTTGAAAGCTTTGCCCGATCTATTTGGAAGAATCTTGTTGAAGTAAGATCGACGATCAATGGTTTTTTCAAGTTCCGTTTTACCTCGGAGGAGGCGGCAGCTGCGGCCTTGGAAGGTGGACCGTGGCTCTTGCAGGGGAAGCCGCTCTTCCTCAAGGCTTGGCATCTGGGCTTTTCTTTTGAAAAGAAACAGCATCTGTCTATTCCGCTTTGGGTTAGACTCCGAAACGTCCCAACGGAATACTGGACACAAGCGGGATTAGGAATCGTTGCTAGTGTGCTTGGGAAGCCCCTATTTGCAGACGCAGTGACGGCTCGCGCGGAACGCCTTGAGTATGCTAGGGTCTGTATTGAAATAACATTGACGGAACCTTTAGTCGAGCGATTCAATATCCACATTCCAACCAAGGATGGCAGCTCCTCGGGGGTCGTACCCGTTAGTGTCGAATACGAGTGGCGACCAAAAAAATGCTCGTCATGTGATTCCTGGGCCCATTGTATCGCGACTTGCCCCAAAACCCGTCCGCAACAACCGCCTAAAAGATCGGCCAAGACCCCCTCGCTTTCTATCAGTTCGGCTAGGACTCCCAAGGCCGCCGCGGCCATGCAGCCTAGCACACTGCCGCCACGGCTGGCTACGGTGACGACACAAGAGCGTGAATGGAGTCATATGGAATCCAAGGGTAAAGACATAGGTCATAAGGAGGCCAACGTGGCTGGCTTCGATAGGGAAGGCAAGCAAAGCCGCCCTACCCATTCCTTCGATCGCAATACTCGGACATCTCATTCTAGCACGGCGAAAACCTCCACTAACAGAGGTGTTGGGACGCCTTACCACCACGCGGATTGTAACATGTTTGAGCCTCTCGCTGACCTCGAGGCTGCCCATGAGGCGACAAACAAGTGCACCCAAGATCCTATAGTTGTCCACGACACTGGTGATCCCTGATCCCGTTCACCACTTGGATTGTGGGTTTTGCTTGGTAGGACATGGATTTCTGCTTGTTTTTGGCTTTCTTTGTCTTGTTGTTGTGTGCTGTTTCTGTGGCTTTGGTTGTGTCCATGTGAGCTGGTAGCTTGTTACCAGTTGGTATGTGCTCCCTGAGCGAACCACATGTATTTCTTCCTTTTTTATTTTAGTGACCATTTCCCAAAAAAAAAAAGAGATCAAACTGATTGGACTATATTTTTGAATCATCCCAAGGACATAGAATTTTATGATTATAAGTTTGGATTAGGCTTCAAGAATCCACGACACTTGAAGAAAGTTGACTGCAAACAACTTTATGATGTCAAGTACATGGGTCTCGGACTAGCATCTCTTATGGTTTTTACTAATGCAAAAGAAATTAACGCGTTAGAAGAAGCTAAGAGAAAATCCAAGAGTAAGGCTGATTCCTACACTGAATTGAATCAAAGTGACAAAACAAGGGAACTTTCCAAGGGTTGGAGCTTTGAGTCAATTTATCTTCCCGATTCGGAGGAAGTGTATACTCATCATTCTGAAAATTCTCTCTATATATCCCCAATTGTTAGGAATATAGAAGAGTTAAGGGCTTCTTTAGAAAAAGAAAGAGAGAATTTTGAAGCTGAAAAGAAAATGTTCGTAAAGGAGGTGGAAACTCTCAAAGCTTCCTCCATCTCACAAGCTATTTCTCATGCAACTCCCTCAACTAATAAAATCATTCTAAAAAGAGTGAAGAAAGAGAAAGAGCCTTCAAAAGGCGAGAGGGCCAGCATTAGAGTCGAAGGCGAGAGTGTCTAGTTTAAAAATAGAGAAGGAGTCCGTAGAGTTGAATGCTTCTAAGAATATATCTCCTTCTGTCCAAATAAAAGTCACTCGTAAAAATAAAAGAGCCGTTTCTTCTCTTCAAATAAGTGCTTCCACATGTTCTCTTCAGCCTACCACTTTTAGAAGCACTAATTTCGAAATAGGCTCTACATCAGCAATAAAATATAATCATTCTAAAGCAAATGCCTCTAGGAAGACTCGTAGGAAACAAGATCCAGCCATTAAGAAAGCATATGGCGCTATTCATGCTTGTCCTCACCTAAGGTATCCCGTAAAGATTGAATCTCCCAAGCACCTTAGGAGACTATCCAAAGAAAAGATCTTTTCCTCGATCAAGCTTAACAAAGCTTTTGTACGTGCTGAAATTAATCTTCCCCGTCGGGTTCAACCTAAATTGGTTCCTAAATCCCCACCTAAAAAGACGAAAGCCAAAAAGGCCAAGTCTTCTACAAAGGGCAAACTCAATTCAACTTCTTCGAGATTGACTTGGGTTATTAAAGCTCCTACTAGCACTAATTTAGGAATCATATTTGAACCAACATCTAAACCTGCTAATCTGAGAGGACCCATTTACAAGTGGGTACCTAAATCTCTCTAATGTGATTTTGCAGATCAATCATGTGTGGTACCTCGACTCTGGTTGCTCCACACACATAACGGGAAATCAAGAGGTGCTGAGCAACTACCAAAACCGACCAAATGACAAAGTCAGATTTGGGAACAATGACTCGGCTCCGATTCTCGGCTTCAGAGATATAATTCTAGCAAATCTGACAATAAATAATGTCTCCTACGTCGAAGGTCTCCACCATACTTGTTCAGCATAGGCCAATTCTGCGACAAAGGATTCCAGGTGGTCTTCCATGCTCACCGGTGCAGAATATTGGACAGTCAGGACAAAGAACTCCTCCAACGACTTCGGAAATCAAATCTTTACACGATAAACCTGACGTCCGTGCGGATCTCGACTGCTGTTTGCCTCATCTCTCAGATCGTAATTCAGAGGAACAGCCTATGGCATCAACGTTTGCCTCATCTCAATATCAAATCTTTTCAACGTCTCACAATGAAGAAGTTGGTTCACGGTCTTCCAACCATAACACTACAAAAAGAGCATCAATGTTCGGCATGTCAACTAGGAAAAATGAAGCGAGCGTCTCATCATGTTAAACTAGTTGCCTCTACTTCACGTCCTCTACAATTACTACATCTGGACCTCTGTGGACCGATGCAGACACAGAGTATTAATGGACGCAAGTACGTGCTGGTTATCGTTGATGATTACTCTAGCTACACATGGACAAAGTTCCTCCGAACTAATGATGTCACAGGGGACTTGATCATCAATTTCGTGAACACTACTCAAAATTTACAGCAGCAGACTATCCAAGTCATCCGAACGGACAACGGCACTGAACTTAAGTACAAATACCTCAGTGAATTTTACCAAAAACATGGGATTAGTCAGCAATTCTCAGCCGCCAAAACACCTCAACAGAATGGGATCGTTGAAAGGAAGAATAGAATTCTAGTGGAAGCCGCACGTACGATGCTGATTCATTCCGGCCTTCCACACTTCCTTTGGGCTGAAGCAGTAAATACCGCATGTTTCTCTCAGAACAGAACGGTGGTTCACAAGCGCTTCGATAAGACTCCGTAAGAGATCATTAATAAGCGAGTACCCAACATCTCCTTCTTCAAGGTCTTCGGGTGCAAGTGCTTTGTGGCGAATGACAGAGAGCAACGTGCTAAGTTCGACCCTAAAGCATTCGAAGCCACCTTTATCGGGTATTCTTCCACTTCGAAGGCGTACCGAGTATACATCAAGTCCAACCGAACTATCAAAGAAAGCAACAATGTCACTTTCCACGAAGTGGCAGAGATGGCTTCTGGACACATCAGTTCAGAACCCGTGCCTAACCAGATGGCTTCTGAATAGGACAGTTCAGAACCCGTATTAACTGGTGTGTTGGCACAAAACCAACAGAAGATGGCAACAACTCAGGATTCAACGTCAGAAGAAGCTATGAGACTTGAGTTAGAGGACTTGGACTCTCTCTTTGAGCCCGTATATCGGCCAGACACCATCACTGCTACACCTTTAGTTGATTCTCCACTCGATGAGGCCGATGTACCAAGCTCTTCAAATGTCCCCACCTCAGCCGATTCAGAATTACTACAGAACAGTGAAGAACCTACCATGGTTATTGAGGAAGTATTATCAGAATCGCTCAATCCAAGTGCAGAAATGGAACTACCTCAATCTAACGAACAACCATTTTCAGAAATCTTGACCCACAAATGGCTGATGCATCTACTTCAGCTTTGTCTCACGAGCACAAGTGAACTCGAGCACATCCGGTTGATTAAATAATTGGTGATCCTTCGGGTAGAGTACGGACAAGACATCAACACAGTCTCTTCAGCTGCTTCTTAAGTCAAAATAAGCCAACCAAGGTAGCAGACGCATTTAAAGACCCGGATTGGTAATAGCAATGTAAGACGAAATCAACCAATTCGAGCGTCTCAAAGTGTGGACATTAGTACCCCGTCCGCATGGGAAAACAATTATCGGGACGAAATGGATGTTTAAGAACAAAAAGAATGAAGATGGAGAAGTGATCCGGAATAACAAGACTGGTTGCGAAGGGCTACAACCAACAGGAAGGCATTCACTACGACGAGACATATGCTCCTGTTGCCCGAATCGAAGTCATCCGCCTCTTCTTCGCTTATGCGGCTCATAAAGACTTCAAAGTCTACAAATGGACGTTAAGACCGCCTTTCTCAACGGCGTGTTAAAGAAGGAAGTCTACATCGCTCAACTAGAAGGTTTTATTGATGAAGAACATCCCAATCACGTCTATCGATTGGATAAAGCTCTCTACGGATTGAAACAAGCTCCACTTGCTTGGTATGATGTCTTGAGTGATTTCCTCGTGAAGTCGGGATTCATCCGAGAAACGTTCGATACGACCCTCTTTATCAAATAGCAAGACAAAGATCTGATGGTCGTCCAAGTTTACGTAGACGACATCATCTTCGGATCAACTAATCCACGGCTCTGCAAGAGGTTCGGAGATTTAATGAAGAGCAAGTTTGAAATGAGTCACATGGGAGAGCGCAATTTTTCTTGGGACTCCAAGTCAGGCAGCTCGAATATGGCATCTTCATAAGTTAGACAAAATACATCAAGGACATTCTGAAGAAGTTCCATCAAGATCAGATCAAGCACTCCTATGTCAACAAGCTGCAAGTTGGATGCCGAACCCACTGGAAAAGCGGTCGACATCACTCTTTATCGCAGCATCATCGGCTCTCTTCTCTATCTCACCTCAAGCCGGCCGGATATTATGTTTGTCACCTGCCTCTGTGCCCGTTACCAAGCCGACCCAAAGACTCTTACATGCTCGCGGTCAAACAGATTCTTCGCTACCTCAAGGGAACCTCAACCCTAGGTTTATGGTATCCTAAGGGCACAGATTTCAAATTAATAGGCTATACTGACGCTAATTATGCAGGTTGCCGAATGGACAAGAAACGCACCTCCGGTGGCGCTCAATTTCTTAGCGAAAAGCTAGTCTGCTTGTCATCCAAGAAGCAGAACTACGTCTCAACGTCGACGGCTGAGGCTGAATACGTTGCGACTGCCAGCTGTTGCTCGCAAATGCTATGGATGCGGACTCAGCTTCACGATTTAAATAATATACCCATTTACAGTGATAGCCAAATTGCCATTGCGATTACGTGTAATCCTGTTCACCACTCACACACAAAACACATAGATATTCGATATCATTTATAAAAGATCACGTAGAAAAAGGCACGATTGACATGTATTTCATGAACACGGAGTATCAACTAGCTGACATTTTCACCAAGGCAATGGATGAAACACGATTCCAATTTCTTGTTCGAAAATTAGGCATGTTGAATCTTCCGTAATATGTGCTTTACGTGCATCTATGTGCTTTCATATGCCCTATTCTATGTGTTTTCACTCTTAAATGCTATATCCTGAAAAATAAAGAATTATATAATAAGAAAGTAAATAAAAAATAAAATATATATCCTAATAAAATAAAATCCAAAAATATTATCCATATACTTATAATATTAGGGGAATGACAAAATGTTTAGGATGCTCGATCTAGTCACGTATAGATTTCCCTGACATGTGACTGATTAATTGCTTAATTTTCTTAGTCTAAGTCGCATTCTTGTGTCTAAAGTTCTTTAGTTAATTCCACTAGACACAAAGCCACATTATCTTAGTGAGGTTTCTAGCCTTTTATTTCTTTCGACGGATCTATTCTTGAGCGATTCACACAATAATTGCTTGTCTTAACTAGTGATTCTTGGCCTCATACTCGCCTTGCATTAGGTCGTTAGGAAAATGATTAGGGCAATTAGGAAATTCCTCACTCGACCAAATATATATATTTTTTCAATCCTTTTAACATAGCCTTTAGTCATCCATTTTTGAGCCTTCTCCAAATTTCTTTTCTTCATTTGAAAACCCTCTAAGCCTTACAACCGACTATCTAAGCTCTCGGTGGGATGTTCAATCGAGAGAAGGAGGGGGAGAAAAATATACGACAAAGATAAAGATGACAAAAGAAGGTGGAAAACGCACGCGAAGATGACAAAAAAGGTGGAAAACGATAATCCGGTCCTATATCGAGAAACAAGATAGGGAGCACGGCCTTGGGTACGAATTCCATAACCGTGAACTTCTTCAGATCGATAATCTCTGAAACATGTCTAGGGATTAAGTGAAAAGGAGCACATATCGGCCCGAGAACCAACAAGAAGAACTTCGCATTAGATAATCTCTCAGCCTTGTGGAGAAGCCTAGCTTCAGCTTGAGCATGTGTAGACTTATACAAAAAAATAAATAAATAAAAAGCTATGTTAAAAGGATGAGAATGACAAAAGATGTGAGAAAATGCCGAAAGAAGGAGAATGAGGAAGAAATGGAAGACGACAAAAAGCTCACTTTTCCCAAAATTTTCCTTCCCTTGTAAGTCAGAGCAAAACTAAAATCCTTCAAAGTCCCTTTGATTCCAAATCGACGGTCATTCGCACAGGTGAAATGATTAAAAGCGCCTCGATCATAGGTAAATTGACATAAAATGTTTGTGTTGACTTGAGTGATATAAATATAAAAATCCCAAAGTTAAAAATAATTGAGCGCTAGAGTGAACCTAGTGAAAGTTGTCGAATGGACCATTCTATAAACTTAGGACATTAGTTTGTCGACATGACTTGACGGCATATGATCTTTTCAAGTGTCTTGAGAAATGCTAGGCGTGACAATGATCGAAGCAAAATAATCTGACCCCATACTATAAATAATATTAATATTCGTACAAATAAAAACTATAGAGATAAATAATAATTTTTTCTTGAAATTTTTCTTACTATTTTTCTTATTATTATATGTTATGAAAAATCAAATATATATATATATATATAAGATAAATCGCACATTCTGATATGCAATTTTATTTGCATTTACACTTAATTATTAAATGCAATAGATTGTTCTTGCTCATACCCTCGCGCATAAGTTTGACTACATGATTAGGGGACCATGATTCTTAGCTACATTGATCAAAATTGCGTGTTTTGAATGTTTGCTACTTAGATTGATTTCCTCGCTTATATGATTAAAAATCAATTAAGGTGCATTATTTGAGGGGGAGCATTTTCAAAATAATATGCCTTGAACTCCAAATATTTTTGATGACTTTTCTCCAAGTGTTGCAGATAATTGTCAATAATGATTCCTTGTTACAAAACACTTCGACGAAGAGGACTTCACGAATTTTCACGAATAGGAGCTTACGGCATTGATACAAAAAATTCAGGGGAGCTTTATTAAAATTGCTTGTTGATTAACTCTAACATTCTGGACATTTTGTTCCAAGTAATGCAGATTTTTTGAAAATCAGATTTGCAGCCAGATGTCACTGCTCGGAATTTCAGGGAGTGAATTGAATTTTAATTTTACTGCATGAGGAGTAAATATGTGATTTTAAATCAAATAGGGGTCAATATGAAAATATAAGTGTAATTTCTGAAGAACGAGTTGATCTCTGATTTTCTTGATAAATTTATCCAGTACGAGTACTTCTTCGGTATCTGTGCCTTCAAGCTGTGCATCGTCAGGGATCGTCTCTTGTCTTGGCACGAGTTGGTTAAGGATAATCTTCAGAGTCCCATCAGAGAACTTGGCGGCCTCTGATAATAGCATTGCCTGCATCTGACTTCTCTGTCGTTGTAGATAAGTGACTGCAGGCTGTGGTTCTAAGAAGAGATATCCCTCACTGAATTTCTCCAGATCTTTGTATCTGTTATCAGGTGAAGTCAGGTTGACTTTGCTCATGTTACTTTCCAAGGCCATTTGAAAGTCGTGCGATGCAAAATACTTGATCTGTCTCAACATACACTCCTTGATAGCTCTATATCCATCCTGTTTCTCGCGAGTTTCGAGGGAGAACTTGTTGCGATATGTGCTGTAGACCTTGTTCAGTTCGCCCAGTGGAAAGTAAGGAAGATCAGCCTCTGTATATTTTTCGATTCTCCTATCGTATATTTCTATAACAAATACAGGACCTACGTATCTTCCCATCCCCCACTCAACTCCATGGATATCGTATATGGTCGTTTGAGTTTTGAGATGTCTTCGCCATTGTTCTTTAGTCATCTGCCTTCATTAGATTCTTCCTTGAGCATGATACGATGACGAAGACCCCTGGACGTTCCTTTTAGGTGCTCAAGACCTCGAAGATTCAGCTCGTTCTTTATTTCTTCCTTCTTTCTCCAGATCTTTGGATAACAATCTTCAAGGAAGGGTGCCTCTTCACGTTCCTCCAACGAGTTTCTATGAACTCGTAACCCGGCATCAGTCTCTCGGGAATTTGATGTTGAAGAAGCTCTGGGAGTTCTGGTAGATCTGCTTGAGTGTTTTCTCCTTGCTCCTCTTCCGCTCGCTCGATAAAACAGAAGTCTGATGCCGCCGCTTTTAAGAAATTTCTGACGTTTTCAATCCTCAGACGGGACTCTTCTTCTGTCTCTGTTCTCATCAACCATTCCTCTTCTAGAACGTATTTGTCGATATAGTCTTGAGGATCTCTGGGACGAGGCTGAAGGGTTGTGGTTGTTTGGACTGATTGGGTGGAGGTCCTCGAGGGAACAGACTCTACTTCGCCAAGGGAAGTTGTCTGGTGGGCCCTGGCGTAGCTTGTCTGCCTCTTGAGGACCTTGGTGGTAGTGGTGGATTGGATGATCGGGAAGACCTGCCTCCACGAGTTTGAACTCCGCGTCCTCGTCCACCGCGAACGGCCGGAGACATTGTTCTCGGCCTCTTCTCCCCCTCAGGACGATCCTGGTCGTCAGGATCGTCATGACGACGGTTCTGACTTGAGCCTTCTTGAAGACATGAAGTCGGTTAAGGTATGATTCCACCCGCAATCAGCTTTTGGTAGAATTCTTCTTCTGCTGGAGTCCGCTGATTGTCGAGTTCAAGAAGGCGAGAAATTCCGACGTCGAAGAGTTCAAGTAGAGGCATATGATATGGATGGGTTCTTGGGTTGCTCGTGGTGGTAGTGAGATGATGCGAGGCTGTGACGGTGGTTGTTCTACCATAGGGCCCTTTCCTTTGTCAGTGGAAGCTGATTGCATGGCATCCCTAATGAGTCCTCGAACCCGTGGTAAAGTGACGGATTCTAGGAACTCAAATAGGCGAATCTCCAGGTAGGTTGTCGTCACAGCTTGAGGAGTTGGTGAGGGTGCTCCGGCGTCACTAAGGTTAGCCGTTATCACACGTGCAGAACTAGGTTCTGCACGGCGGCCCTCGTCAACCAAAGTCGTGTGGACTTCAGTATCATTGGGTCTTCCGACCTCTCCTTGCGATGTTGGGGTGGGCCCGATTAATCGACGCCGGCCCCCGAACAGCGCAACGTGGCTATAGCGGAAATGCGATTTGTACCTAGCGGCGTAGGGTGGCAAATTTTTGATTTTTAATATCTAAATTCAACCTTACGCCATTCGGCTTCTCCCGAGGGTCTGAGATACTACCCTAAGCCTCGGGAGATCGCGGTTAATTCGATTATAAAAATTCGAATTTATTTCAAATTTATTCGAATTAATAATTTAGATCCAAACTATTCGAGTAAAGCGGCAACCAGTTGTTTTTCGATTATTTGGAGACCGAAATGATTTTTGATCAATACCAAATTTTCCAAAATAATTCTACACTTCCCAACGTTCGCAACGATAGGTCTTTTGAATTATTCCGATGTCATTTGGTATTTTTCACAAAATCAAATCTGTGGTTCGAAATTATTAATTCAAGTAAAGCGGCAATCTGCCTTCCTTCGACTATTTGACGACCGAAACAATTTCCGATCGATACCAAATTTCCCAGAATAATTTCACACTTCCCAACGTTCGTATCGAGGGGTCTTGCGAATTATTCCGATATATTTTGGTATTTTTCGTAAATCAAATCTTTAGGGTTCGAGGTATACCTTCGGTAAACGAGATTTCTTCTGTCGTCGCCTCGGATGGACGTGGCTACACCTCGTCTGGATCCCGGGGCCTCCGGGATAGATTGTCACGCCGGTATGACCTTGAGCGAACCTCCAAAACTGCTCCCGATGGCTAGCGCAGTTCGGTTCGGGCGTCGGGACTCGTCAAACGAACCCTTCGGTTTAGCGTGGCTTGAGAAAATGTTTAGAACTTTTCTACCTTTTCTCTCTTTTGTTATACTTAGAAAAAAAATAAAAACAAGTCACTCCTTCATCTTTTAGCAACTCACGTTGCTTTATGCATGGTTAAATTTTTTTTCTTTATTAGATAATGAAACAAGTGTCAAACACTTGTTAGACTCAAACCATGAGTCACACTTTCTACACATCCTAACGTAGATGTGTAGATATTTCTATAATTATTATTATTATTTTTTATTTTATGATAATTTCCTTTTGGCCCTTGAGGTTTCTAAAGTCTCAATTTAGTCCCTCATTTTAAATAATAAAATAATCAAATTCAATCTAATTATTTTAATTATAATTGAGCCTCACTTAGTTAATTAATTAATCACTTAAGACAATCATAAGTCCTAATTATTTCTGTGACCGTCACTGGAATTTAACTAAGTCGTCGGCACCTCGTATCAACTATGTCACAACCTCAACGAATCACATTCGTTAGATTTCAGAGAAAAAACCACCGCCGTCTTCGTTCAAGTTCGTTACCATTTTTAAGCGCAACTCTCTAGGTCCGTCTCAACTGGCATGGGAGGAATCCACGAGTTTCGGTATTCGCCTAGCCAATCCCGCGGCATTATTCGCGCTCCGAACGAATCCGACCTTGTCGAATGTCTCAACTATCTTTGTCTCAGTCAGGGACCCCCGCCGGCAAACTCGGAACAATGCGGTGTGACTGTCTAAGTGCGACCTATGAACTTTGCTCAAAAAGCGCACACTTGAACCGTACGTTTTACCGCACAGTGTGGTCTTTGCGAGCGGCACAAATGCACCCGAGCAAGCCGAAACAAAAGCAAATGCAAGGCGCCGGCATACCCGAAACCAAACCTTGCATTTAGGTTTTGTAACAACTAGACCCGAGCTTGATAGAAGACAGGGCATCCAATCCCTTTACTCACTTAGTATTCGTACGAGAGATTTTTGTTAGCATATTGAAATTAAGCACGAGCACGTAAATGCATTAAATAAATTCCTAACCCTAGGAAAACAATTTAAATGGACAAATATGCGGGCTATATCTAGGCTGGTCCTATTACATGGGTCGTAAAATGACCGGGGTCTTCGATCTCCTAAACGTCGAGTCATCGACACGATGGTCGTGGAACCCTCCAACCTCGCCTTGCATCGAACGGCTGTCATTTATCTACTTATCTAATAAATCGATAAAATACAACAGGGGGGAATTATTTCCCAAACAACCTGTAATCCATGTACATACCGGGGGTAGAGATGTCAAACGGGCCGGACCGCCCCGCTCCGCCACGACCCGCATCAACCCGCAATTAAACGGGGCGGGGCGGGCCAGCCCGCCAACATAACGGGCTACTAAACTAGTAGCCCGCCCCGACTCGCCGCGGGTTGGCGGGCCGGCCCGCTATATATATTTTTTATTATTTTTTAAATTTGTGTGTTTTTTTTTCAAATAATACTTAAATTAATAATATTTTTTGGAATAATTAACGAATATATCATTTATAAATTAAGTTTTTAACTAAATTAATGATAATTAATCACTAATAAATATTATTTATTAATATTTAGCATTAAAAATGTTTATAATATATATACATAATAATTAAGAAAAAATTTAAAAATATTGGCGGGCCAGCCCGCCCCGACCCGCCTCAACCCGCAACCCAAACGGGCTGGCCCGTTTCGGCCCGCCTTTAAACGGGTCGGGAATTGGTTGGCCCAACCCACCTATTTTTCATGGCGGGGCGGGCCAACCCGACGGGCCCGGCCCATTTTGACACCTCTAACCGGGGGACAGCAAATGGCCCTTAAACAAATAACCTGGTTAGAACCTAAGCCCGCGTAAATGTCCCACATAAACATGCAACACAGAATTTTGACGTCGGGTGCCCAACCGACGTCACGAGCGACGATAGTCTCCAAACTACGTCGACCGTTCGTTTGCCACATCGGCTTTCGAGGCCTTCGGTCGAACCATTCATGAGCCTTGGCTCTGATACCACTGTTGGGGTGGGCCCGATTAATCGACGCCGGCCCCCGAACAGCGCAACGTGGCTAAAGCGGAAGTGCGGTTTGAACCGAGCGGCGTAGGGTGGCAAATTTTCAATTTTTAATATCTAAATTCAACCTTACGCCATTCGGCTTCTCCCGAGGGTCTGAGATACTACCCTAAGCCTTGGGAGATCGCGGTTAGTTCGAATTATCAAATTCGAATTTATTTCAAATTTATTCGAATTAATAATTTAGATCCAAACTAATCGAATAAAGCGGCAACCAGTCGTTTTTCGATTATTTGGAGATCGAAATGATTTTTGATCAATACCAAATTTTCCAGAATAATTCTACACTTCCCAACATTCGCAACGATAGGTCTTTCGAATTATTCCCGATGTCGTTTGGTATTTTTCACAAAATCAAATCTGTGGTTCGAAATTATTAATTCAAGTAAAGCGGCAGTCTGCTTCTTTCGACTATTTGACGACCCGGAACAATTTCTGATCGATACCAAATTTTCCAGAATAATTCTACACTTCCTAACATTCGTATCGAGGGGTCTTGCGAATTATTCCAATATCTTTTGGTATTTTTCGTAAATCAAAACTTTAGGGTCGAGGTATACCTTCGGTAAACGAAATTTCTTCTGTCGTCGCCTCGGATGGACGTGGCTACACCTCGTCTGGATCCCGGGCCTCTGGGCTAGATCTTCACGCCGGTATGACCTTGAGCGAACCTCCAAAACTGCTCCCGATGGCTAGCGCAGTTCGGTTCGGGCGTCGGGACTCGTCAAACGAACCCTTCGGTTTAGCGTGGCTTGAGAAAATGTTTAGAACTTTTCTACCTTTTCTCTCTTTTGTTATACTTAGAAAAAAAATAAAAACAAGTCACTCCTTCATCTTTTAGCAACTCACGTTGCTTTATGCATGGTTAAATTTTTTTTCTTTATTAGATAATGAAACAAGTGTCAAACACTTGTTAGACTCAAACCATGAGTCACGCTTTCTACACATCCTAACGTAGATGTGTAGATATTTCTATTATTATTATTATTATTTTTTATTTTATGATAATTTCCTTTTGGCCCTTGAGGTTTCTAAAGTCTCAATTTAGTCCCTCATTTTAAATAATAAAATAATCAAATTCAATCTAATTATTTAATTATAATTGAGCCTCACTTAGTTAATTAATTAATCACTTAAGACAATCATAAGTCCTAATTATTTCTGTGACCGTCACTGGAATAACTAAGTCGTCGGCACCTCGTATCAACTATGCCACAACCTCAACGAATCACATTTGTTAGATTTCAGAGAAAAACCCGCCGTCTTCGTTCAAGTTCATTACCATTTTTAAGCGCAACTCTATAGGTACGTCTCAACTGGCATGGGAGGAATCCACGAGTTCCGGTATTCGCCTAGCCAATCCCGCGGTACCGGACAGATCCCAGTTGAGAACGAATTTTGATCTAATCGAAATTCGGGCGAACCGACTATAGTGTATACATTTAAATACTTCTTACGCCTTTCACTTGCGTCCCGGTTAGGTGAGAGCCATGCAAATGTCAAACTCACTAACCTAACACTATGTTATAATCGAGACCGAACCGATTATTCAAACTCCGCTCCGTATCTAATACAAGCAAGTTTTCCAAGCTTCGGCCGAAGGATTTATAATCGTCGTTCTCCGATTACCTCATAGGACATTAACCTATACGAATATAGGCAGTGAATCCTGATAGTAGTCAAAGCCCGGCAATCACCTCCGTAAAGTCGGTTGCGTTTCGTTGCTGACCCGTGTCCCATTTATGAACACTTGCGGTCTGAGGCTGCTATAGTCATTCGTTCAATCATTGACAACATCCTAGCCATGTGATTGAGACGAATACGAGCCGAATGTTCGAATACGCGATCTCTCCGATCACCAATATCTCCATCACGACCCACAACCTCTCAGGTAATCGGTGACACTACCGATACTATGTGGTCGTCAATGGATAAGTCATATTCGGATATCTAGTCACCCACCTAGAATCCTTAGACTTACGGACTTTTTATTTAATGTTGAGATTAAGGATCGTCCGGTGTCTCCTCTCTCGTCCCCCCGAGAATCAGACGTCCAACTCAAACATTTGGGTGTTATTTATTTATCGCACTGCCGGATGCCATGTAGACTTTAAATTCGATAAATAAATAATAATGCCTTTATTATAATAAAAATAATATTCATTAATTTATTTGACGGTATATACAATAAACCTGTCTTACAACCTATACATCATCGTGCGCCCTATACCATTCCTTGTCCTCGTATGGCATTCCGAGGGCACACTCCCTAACATGCGACACATCTTGTAAAGATGGTGCTCGGGTCGTTACGGCCACATCAGTGGGATGGGCTTGTGTGGAGCTTGCACCGGGGCCACTTCCCGTTAGCACGCGCCCAGAACTAGGTTCTGTACGGTGGCTCTTGGATGGTGAGCTGCTGAAGTCATCATCATCATCTTTGAGTCTTACGTCCAATCCTCGAAGGACCTCTATCGTGGGCTCTTCTATGAACGTTGAGGCCTGTTCAACAGGCTGTGACTCGGGCCGTGTCGTAGGAATAGTTATCATCTCTTGTGGAGTAGACACGGGAGCCGAGGTACCTGTAGGTTGTGGGGGTTCTGGGAATTTTGAGACACTTGCCTGTTGGGAAGCAAGTGAATGGTCCGGTTCCGGGATTGTTTGCGCCGTTGGGTCGGGTTCGGCGTCTTCTATCCTAGGGGTTGACCCGGCCTGTTCTGACTGAGGGACTTCAGACGTTGTTTCTTCTGGAACGACTATTGGCTGTTGTTCAATCTGTTCAGGCTATGGTGGGTACTCTAATAATTGTTCATGGATTGGCTCTTGAGGGGTAGGCTGAGATTCCTGAGGGGCGGTTTCAATAGATGTTGTTGCTCTCTGTTCGATGGTTGCTCTCTCACTCTCACTAACCCCTGGGTTAGACTCAGGTTGGTTGTCCTGAGTCGTGGGGTGGGCGACGTTGCAGTCTTGGCAGTAGGATTCTATATGGTCTAGGTTTGCTAGGATAAGTAACTCGCGAGGTATTGGCATGGCTGTGCGCGAGTACTTCTCATATGTCTTCCCCTTCTGAAGATATCGCAGTTTGGGTGGGGTGTAATTTTTGTCTACTAGTCTTGATGGTATCCCCGGTGTTATAGTCATAAATGGTGGATAAGGAGCGAGAACCACCGGGGATAGGGCAGATTATGTGGTTTTGGGACTTCGTTCGCTGGTGCAGTTGATCATCCAGGTCTGTTGTGACAAGCTTGGCGAAGTCGTAATTTTTCCGGAACACAATCCCATGGAAGATTCGAAGAATTGTGAGGTTGCATCTGTCCCATGCCGAGTGCTTTGGTGAGAAGCACTTATTGACGAATGCAAAAAGCATTCGCCAGGGATGCGGGATCATGGAATTCTGAAAATGAGAGAAAAAATTGATTGAAGTGTAGTATCCCATCCTCATCATGTCCTCAAGGAGCTCATCTCCGGATGCCTCAGGTTCGTATTGCGGTTGACTTGGCAGCCTGAGGATGCTTCGAATGAGTTTCTTGGTGATGCTGACAGTCTCAGTTGCAATTTGGGCCTCGTAGTAGATGCTATTATCCTGAGCAACTTTGGTCTTCATTGTCCCCCAGAATTGTTGAAGGTAGACTGTAGGACTTGGACAGAGGCCGAGAAGGCATACCCAAGGTGGTGGTTCCTCAGAATGGATAGGATGATTTAGTCCTTGCACTTGAATGTGTTCAAGTCAAGTTGGAAATTATTTTCTTTAGTCGCTATCCACTTTGAGGTTGGGTAGACTAGATCCGTAGGTGTCGTCATTGTAACATTGTAATATTAAAGGATTTGTTTTTGTTATGGTGAAAATGGTGTGGGATATAAAGATAATTAATCAATTAATAGAAATTTGGCCCATTACTGTTTGACCCATCAAGATTTCAAAAACAATTCTGCCGAAAATTTCTAAGTGTGGTTTGCGGGTTCGTCTTAAAGACCTTTGCTTCACTTTGCGAATTCTATATAGCGAACTCGAAAGTTTGCGGGTTTTGTTTAAAATTTTAAAAAAAAGAACTTTGCGAATTGTAAATGTCACGTGCTCTGAAGTTTGCGGGTTGGTTGGAAAGAACTTTGCGAATTCGGTAACGCGAACTCGAGATTCGCAAATTGACCAGGTCAACCATGAATCACAAAGCATCAATTCGCGAAATGCAATTTGCGAATCCCAAGATTCGCGAACTCCAAATTCGTGAAGTCGATAGTCAGACAGTCAAACTTGCCTAGTGAAGGATTCGCAAAATGAGTGATCCGCGAGTTTAAAAAAATCAAAAACACTTTTGGACCCGCAAAGTTCTGTTTTGAAGAATCAGAAGTACTTTTCTTAAAAGATTTCGAACCCTAATTCCCTTTGAAAAACAGAACTCATTGATTTTACATCCAGATTTGATAAGAGAGACTCCTTTTCACTACACTACTCAAACCAGAATCCAATTTTAGACACCAAACACAACTAATTTCTACAGGGAATCAAATGCAGTACACCTGTTCTTCGAAAAAACAAGGTCCTGCAATCAAAGAGAAAAAGACATTAAAAAGTAAAGCAACTGATTCCGTACCACAGAGAGGTTCGTGTGTGCGTGAGAAGAACAATTTGAGCGAAGAAACAACAGAAAGACTAGAGAGTAGTGAGATCGAAGAATTTTTTGATTAACGGGATTCGCGAAAGAGAGTGTGGCGATTTGGGTACTTGATTCTGCGAGTTCAGTTCGCGAATTGGTTTCCCCCTTTTTCTTTTTAGATAAAATTGGTGGGCCGAAAGTTTGAACCCTAGGTTGAAACTGGGCTGCAAACTTTTGAATGAAGGCCCACAGAAGATTCGCAAAGTCAGGGAAGTTTGTGAATCAGTCAGTTCACGAGTTGGAAGCTGTTAGTTCGCGAAAAAAAATCTTTGACTAGTCAAAGATTGAGAGTGTTCGCGAATTAACACTTTGCGAATTGAGTTTTAGTTCGCGAATTTAAGCTGAAGAAGAGAACTTTGTGGGCTTGTGGTTTTCAACCGCAAAGTGAATTGACCATTTGAAGAGTTCGCGAACTTGGCTAAGAAGTAGAATTTGTAAAGTAAAAATTTTGCGAAGATAAAACAAAACTTTGAAGGATTTGCAAATTGATTGTGGAGAAGATGAACTAGGGTTCATGAATTTCTCTTAAACCGAAAAATGCACAATTTTAATCAACTTGAAATATGTAGAATTTAAAAACTTAGCCTTAAAACGTTAATTCGACTCCATAAAATCATAAAAATATCGACACGAGTTTTTCAAAATTGATTTATCTGAATAAAACTCCGAAAATCGACAAAGCAAACATTGCTTTCTTTCGCGGCAATGAACCCTCAAGTCAAAAATTCGTCTGTACTGTTGATTATGTTGGTTGGAGCATAAATGATGTTATTGTTCATATTGTGCCTATAAATAGATAGAACTCGAACCAAATTCACAATTTCATAAGTTGCCACAAACTAACTCTACATTTTCATCATTCTCGCAAGGATAAATGGACTGGATGCAGCAGCAAATTTATGAAACTGAGGAGCATGTGGAGTTAAGGCGTAATTTTGAGCGCAATATAGATAAACTGGCGTTTCTTATTTTTCTTATATTGTGCTTAATCGTCGTCTTACTAGCTATTCTTTTCAGGGCTCTCACAGGACGTGCTAGCTTTTGAGATTGTTTTGAGTATTTTGAGAGATCATGAAAGCTCGTTGAGAATGTTTTGAGAGCTTATCCTATTTGAATTATGTATTTTGAGATTGGTTTTCGCATTTCTGAGAGACTCGTAACTTTGAAATATCAATTAAGCGAAAAATAATTACTCCCCTCATTGTTTTGTAATTTGGAATAATTACCCTAAACTCCCCCTAACTACTATGCCTATTCGAGAATCTTAAAGCATTTGATAAATTACTTACTCCCCCTTGATGCATGGATATGACATTTCCCCCCCTCGATGTAATGCCATCAGCATTGGCTTTACATCGACTTATTTAAAAGCAAGAAATAAAATTTATTAGTGAAAATAAACTAAAAATAGAGAAATAAAATAATTAACATAGAGACACGCACTGAATTGAAGAACTTAAAGCAGAGCAGATGGACATGTAATGACCCGTAGGGAAGCATAATCGAAATTAGAGATTGAGATTCAACATTCCCAGTTTTGCCACTAAGAATTGGAATCGTTTCTCATCCAATGCTTTAGTAAACAAATCGGCTAGTTGAATCTCTGTATCGACAAAATACATTTCTATTATTCCTCTTTCTACTTGGTCCTTGATGAAATGATAGCGTAGGTCTATGTCCTTAGTGCGTGAATGGTGAACAGGATTGCAAGTAATTGCTATGCACTTTTAGAATAACAATAAATAGGAATTTTATTGAAATCAAACCCGTGGTCTCGTAGTTGGGTTCTAATCCACAAAATTTGTGAGCAGCAACTGGCGGCAGCCACATATTCTGCTTCTGCCGTGGAAGTTGACACACAATTTTGTTTTTTTGGAAGCCCAACAGACAAGCTTATCTCCAACAAATTGGATGTTGCCTGATGTGCTTTTCCTGTCCAGTCTGCAGCCTGCGAAATCTGCATCAGAATATCCTATTAGTTTCATACCTGAGTTTTTAGGTACCAAAGTCCTAGGTCAGGAGTTGCTTTCAGGTACTTTAGTATTCTCTTGACGGCATGTAGATGCGACTCCATAGGATTAGCTTGAAATCGAGCGCATAGACATGTAGAAAATAAAACATCTGGTCGGCTGACAGTGAGATAGAGCAGAGAGCCTATAATTCCTCTGTAATAAGTAGGATCTACAGGTTCACCCAAGTGATCAGCGTCGAGTGTGCACGAGGTCGACATTGGCTTGCTGAAAGATTTGCTCTTGTCGATCCCATATTTTCTGAGAATGTCGTGGATGTACTTTGACTGATTGATAAATATTCCATCCTGAAGTTGCTTGATTTGCAGTCCAAGGAAAAATGACATTTCCCCCATCATACTCATCTCAAACTGTGATTTCATCAACCTGCTGAATTCGACACAGAGTTCCGGATGTGTAGAGCCGAAGATGATGTCATCCACATAAATCTGCACAAGCATGATATCAGGACCAGTCTTTTTGACGAACAGTGTGGTGTCAATTATTTTTTTGTGAAGCCTGAGTTGAGAAGGAAGTCGGATAAGACCTCGTACCAAGCTCTTGGTGCTTGCTTTAGCCCATAAAGTGCCTTGTTGAGTTTGTAGACGAAATCCAGATGTTCTTGATTGAGAAATCCGTCTGGCTGTGATACATATACTTCTTCCTTCAAAATCCCATTCAAGAAGGCAGTCTTTACATACATTTGATAGACAGTAAAGTCTTTTGTGCCGCATATGCTAGAGACAGTCTGATGGCTTCAATTCTTGCTACAGGGGCAAAAGTCTCATCATAGTCACCTTCTTGCTGATTTGTACCCCTTTAGCTACAAGTCGAGCCATGTTACGAATTACCACACCATCCTCATCTTTCTTGTTTTTAAATACCCATCTTGTTCCGATTATTGTCTTGCCTTTTGGACGAGGAACTAAGTTCCAGACCTTGAGACGCTCGAACTGATTGATTTCCTCCTGCATAGCTACTATCCAGTTCGGATCACGTATTGCGTCTATCACTCTGGTAGGTTCTGTTTGGCTCAAGAAACAGGTAAGGTGGCACTCGTTTGAGATCGAACCTCTAGTCTTTACTCCTGCAGTGGGATCACAAATTATTTGATCTTCAGGATGACTTCTAATCCATTTCTTCTCATGAGGTAGTGTTGTATCATCTGTTTTCGATCCCTCGTTTAGTGGATACTCGATCACAGAATTAGGAGTGTTGCAAGCGGAAATCGGTGAGTCCTCTGTCTGTGTTGTTAGGATCGAGGTTTCTGCGTATGAGGGTGGAGACGTTTGTTCAGGAATAGGTTCGGATTTAGGAGGTGATGGACTAGCACTGGGTTCTGTATTTGGAAAGGAATCAGTGGTTGGCCTGTTTTGATTTAGAGAGATGTACATGTGTTCAAATATTTGATCCAGATCCATCTCTTCTTGAGCTTGTTGACTGAAACATGTTGGATTGCTGTGTCGAGATTCATCAGCTGCATGTTGTTGATCTTGCCTTGCTTTGTTCGAATCTGGTTCTAAAGGTTGTGTTCAGAAATGCCTCTCGAAGATTCTCCTACACCCATACGAGATTGAGTAGAATCTAGTATTGTTGAATAAAGTCCCGAGCTGCTGTGTCCAGACTTAATTTCCAGACCCACATCGAATGTGACATTCACACTTTCAATGATCATTCTTCTTTCCCTCAGATAGACCCTGTACGCCCTAGTTTAGATTTGTCCTCTCGGTCGTTGGCTACAAAGCATTTGCATCCAAAAATCCTTAAGTGGGAAATGTTGGGTAATCTTGCGTTTATTAGTTCATAAGGCGTCTTTCCAAATCTTAGACGAATATTCGTAGGGTTTTGCGTATAGCATGCAGTGTTCATAGCTTCCACCCAGAGAAAGTGTGGTAGGGAAGACTGTATTAGCATGTTCCGGGCAGCTTCCACAAGCGTTCAGTTTCGCCTTTCTACAACTCCATTCTGTTGTGGAGTGTGGACAGCGTAGAACTGATGAGAAATTCCTAGGGATTCATAGAAGTCGCTGAGCTGTTGATTCTTGAATTCCGTTCCATTGTCAGACCGAACTATTTTAACACTGCGTTGTAGCAAGTTCTGCGTTGCCTGATGAGATTTGGAATATGTTCGATTGTCTCTAATTTAGTTCGTAAGAAGCGGACCCAAGTATAGCGGGAATAGTCGTCGACAATAACCAGCATGTATCGCTTTCCACTGATGCTATCAGTTTGCATTGGGCCGCACAGATCCATATGTTATAGCTCTAGTGGATGTTGAGTGGATGCTATGTGTTTTGTAGGATGTGAGGCCTTTTTCATTTTTCCTCTCTCACAAGCAGAGCACATATGCTCCTTCTGGTACTTCAGTGGTGAAAGTCCAATAGCCAATTTGTTGGTTGACAACTTGTTGAGTATCTTGAAGTTAAGGTGTGAAAGCGGTTGATGCCATAAGTTATTTTGAGTTGATGTTGCTTTGGAGATTAGGCAGATATTTGTCTTTAGTCTGACGGTTCCAATATCAATGGTGTAAAGATTTGTCTTGCGAGTTCCAGTGAGAACTTCTTCACCATTGGCATTGAGAATTTTACATGTTTTCTTTTGAAACACAACTTGGGGTCCGATGTCACTGAACTGTCCTATTGATAAGAGGTTGTGTGTCAGCCTTCAACATACGAAACTTCCTCGATTGTGAGTCGATTGCATATAAGATAGCCATAGCTAAGAATTCTGGCTCCATTGCTATTACCAAAGCGTACCAGCCCCCCTGGCCTATCAACGTAGTTGCTCAACAGTTCCTTCTTCCCAGTCATGTGTGTGGAGCAACCAGAATCTGAGTACCATACATGAGGGGCCTGCAAAATAAAACTAAAGGGTTTTAGGTACCCATTTAAATATGGGTCCACCTCTATTGTGCTTGTTAGTTCATTTAGACTCCCTAGATTTTTCTTTGTTCGTGGATGACACAGTCACTAATTGTTTTTAGGGCTGGGATTTGGGTTTCCTCAGTCTTAAGCTTTGGAACCCATTTTTGCTTTGTCTTAGGCTTGGAATTGTTTTGTAAGTTTGTTTGTAGAACTGATCATGCATGGAAAACTTTGGATTTGATTGAAGAGATAAGTTTTGCGATACATGCCGAAATAAAGATGGTACAAAAGTTTTTGAAGGAAAATAATCAATAACAAAAGGTGTATTATGATCCTTTCAATTGGTCTTTTGTGGTCCTGAAAATTTCAAGGCATTAGTGCAAAAAATTTTGTCATGCGAAACTAAGGTATAAAAAAGTGTATGTAATCTTAATTTTTCTTTCAGTGGGGAGATTTCCTCTAGAAGTTTCTGCCTTTCTTCATCAAAGGACTTTCTCTCTCTTTCGAGAGTGGAGTGTAGATCACTGATTTCAAGGCATATACCCTGTTGCATACGTAGTTATCGGTGCCTCACTTGCTGAATCTCCTGAGGTATCTCCTTCACTTGGACGTGGGATATCGGACTCAAATTCTGTTATTGCTGGACAATTCCTTTCTTTATAACTATCATTTAACTCTGTATAATCAAATGATGTTTGAGATTTACTGTGTGTTGGTGTCTCATTTTCACTGACAAAAAACATGAGATTTACCAGGCAACCTGTCTGCATGAACTTGAGATCATATAGATAAGGTGCACTTGATATGCCTTTTTTTAACTTCCATGAGTTTTCAAAACCTAGTCCCTTATAAGGATTGTAGAAATCTATGTTGACTGCTTTGTTCAAGAAGATTGTTTGGTCTGACTGATCTCGTCGGGTTAAGATGTCCTCCAATTTTTTGATTTTGGAGTACAGTATTTCTCGTTCTTTACAGAGTAAGTCATATTTAGTGGTAGCGTCCAATTCCTGATCTCTATGAGATTTTATTTCCTTTTCTAAATCCTTGGCTTTAGCTTCGGATTTTTGCACTTGTACTTCTAGCTTAGCAACCTTTTCATTTGCTACAATGACACGATTTTTTCACATGCATAATCATATCTAAATTTATCTAATACTACTAAATTCTTTTCTAAGTTAGCTTCCAGTTCTTTGATTTTATTTTTCCTTGTTTGTTAGATTTATATAAAGATAAAAATTCATTTTTCATCTTAAGTAAATAATCATAATCTGCTTCGCTTACCTCCACCATGTCTGAGTTGTTGGAAGTTTCCATGTCTGATTCGCTTCCTTCAGCTCCAGCCCCATCTCTTCGTCATCCAGTTTGGCCATCAGTGCCACGTTCTCTTCCTCGCTGTCTGAGGTATCTTCAAGCCAATGATCCTCTTCTGCCATTAGACCAATCCTTTTTCCTTCTGTTTAGCCAATTGAACTTTCCGGCGATACTAGTTGACATCCTTTTTCTTGGGCATTCTGCATTCTCTAGCAAAGTGTACAGTCTTACCACAGTTGAAGCATTTGCCGCCTTGATGAGGAGTTTCAGAGTTGTTTTCCTCATCTTGAGTTTTTCCTTTTGAGTTGGAGGAAGTTCTTTGACGATTGGAGGAGGATCCAGTCTTCTTATAATATTTCTTCTGCAAAAGGTTCGAGACCAGTGCGAGTTGCTTAGCAAGATCTTTGAGTGTGATTTCCTTGTCTCCATGTTTCGTAAGATCCTTGAATTCACCATCGGAATCAGAGTCTCCTCCCTCCTTAACTTGTGACGTCAGGATAATCTCTTTATCTTTGGATTTTTTCTTGATGATCGTTCAGTCATAAGAGCGAGTGAGTCGTTTCCTATTGATTTGATTTCCTCCCTTCATTTCTCTACGTGATTGGAATGTTGAGTGAGATAGTCGAATAATGTATGGATGCTAACTTTGGTTAGGTCGTTCATTTGTCTTATCATTATTTCGGTGGCTTCCCATTCTGGATGGAGTGATCCTTAGAATTTGATGTTGATCTCCATGACATTTTGTGACTCCATTTATCTTTAGCTCGTTTAGAAGGACAAGGAATCGATGGAAGGTTTCTTGGACAGTTTTCCCTTGGTCAGTATGAAAACGATCGTAAGAGATGAGAGTATTCGCCATTCTTGCCATTGTGCTGACTTCTGTCCCCTGCATCATGATTCGAAGGGCATCCCACATTTATTTTGCGCTTTCACCACATTCGAGTTGCATTAAAATGTCATTGGGAATGGCTTGCATCATGTATGATTTCGCCATTTTATCCGCCTTTAGTCGTAGTTTTTCTTCATCATTGCATTGGTCGGCTGTTCGCAAAATTCTCTGTTCTTCTTTGCAGGAGTAGTTGTTAGGTCCCCGTTTGTCAACTCAATCAATCCTAGGCATGAATTCTAAGGAAATCGATTAGAATTATTGAACATTGAAATTCGATCGAAAACCGTCAATGAAGAACACGAGAGAGAATTCCTTTAGTGAGAGCATGATTTCTGAGTTTCTCTCTCTAGAATTGAATTCGACAGCCTTTCGGATTGATTCTCTAATTTTCTGTGTTAAGCTCAATGTTTGTACAACTATTTATACCAAACAAACTTGGTATAAATATCAAGACAGCCTTTCGGGAACGAGGATTTGGGTTGGTTGGGACCCCAGTTTTGTTCATGTCACCATTGTGGGCTGCTCTATACAAGCAGTTCATTGTAGGGTTCATTCTCTTGCATCGCAGGAACTCTGCTATATTTCCTTTGTGTATGGGAAGAATCGGCGAGAGGAGAGGGCTGATCTTTGGGATGAGATTATCCGGATTTCGGAGAATAGGGCCAACGATCCGTGGCTGATCCTCGGGGATTTCAATGCCGTTACTGATATTTCCGAGGCGAAGGGTGGTAATCCGTCTGTTGTGGAGGCGACGGAGCTCAGGGATTGCTTGATCAATGACGACCTGACTACCTTACCTTCGACGGGGAGGTTCTTCACTTGGTTCAACCAGCAGCGTGCGGAGGCTGGTATCTGGCGGCGGCTTGATCGCATGGCTGGCAATCCCTCGTGGTTTGCTACCCACCCCAATTTGGCTTACTACTGCGATTTTCCCGCTACTTCCGATCACTCTCCTCTTATCCTTGCGGCTGCCCGGGGAAGTGGGAGGCGTCCTTGATTCAAGTTTGATAACTTTCTGGTTTCTGATCCTAGGTTCATTGACGTGGTGAGAAGAGGTTGGCTGGATCATTCGGATGTCTTCCCGATGTTCTCTTTTGTTCGCCGACTTAAGATGCTCAAGCCACACATTCGCGATCTTAGACGCATGAAGGGGGACTTGGCTAGGAATGTTCTTGAGGCCAAACACTTCCTTGAGCTGAGTCAATCTTTCGTTGAGAAATACCCCTCGGAACCCCTTTTCCTTGACTTCGAGTCTACGTGCAGGTGTTTATACTCCAAGGCTGTGGAGATTGAACAGTCTGCCCTCTCTCAGCGGGCCAAACTTGCTTGGCTTAAGGACGGGGACCAATGTACCTCTTTCTTCTTCAAGAAGGTGACTCTGAGACGTGCACGTAATCGTATTCTCTCGTTGGAGGACGATAATGGGCTGGTTATTGAGGGTGATCAGCAGGTGGCGGCTGAACTGATCCGATTCTATAAGGAGCTACTTGGGAAGTCGGGTAGGGACACTCCGGTTCGTGTGGATGATCTCCGTAACTTTGTTACTACTTCCATTCATCCGGACGTGGGGGCTGATATGATTCGTCCGGTTACGGGGGCTGAGATCAAGGCGGTGATTTTCGCGATGGGCATCGAGAAGGCCCCGGGGCCTGATGGTTACACTGCAGCTTTCTTCAAAGCTGCTTGGGAGGTTGTTGGCGATGATCTTACCTTTGCTGTCCAGGACTTCTTCAGCACTGGCATCTTACTGAAAGGCCTTAACAGCACCCTTATTACTCTTATTCCGAAAGGTGAGGCTGCTAGGAATGCGTCGGACTTCCGCCCTATCTCTTGTTGTAATGTCATTTTCAAGGTTATCTCGAAGATCCTCGCTAACCGGCTGCGTCCCTGCCTTGCTGATCTCGTGCATCCCTCACAGACTGCCTTTGTCCCTGGAAGGCGCATCTCTGACAACATTCTGATGGCCCAGGAAATCTGCCTTGCTTATCAGAATCGGAGCAAGCCGGCGCGCGTGGCTTTCAAGGTCGATTTGGCGAAGGCCTACGACAAGGTTGAGTGGAGCTTCTTGTTGGCGGTCCTGTCGGCCATGAAGTTTCCCCCTCTCTTTATCAGATGGGTGGCTGCTTGTGTGACCTCGACTTCTTTCTCCATTAATCTCAATGGAGCTCCTGTGGGTTTCTTCGAGGGGAAGAGAGGCTTGCGACAGGGAGATCCGCTGTCCCCCTACCTCTTTACTCTTGTCATGGAGGTCCTCCATGGTATTATTGACTCGAGCATCCGTGCTGATAGCAGATTTCAGTTCCACTGGCGGTGTGAGTCGATGCGATTGGCAATGCTCACGTTTGCGGACGATCTTATGCTGTTTTGCCATGCTGATCCTTGCTCGGTCAAGGTGTTTAAGGATGCTCTGGATACCTTTGCTTCTTTGTCCGGTCTCTGCCCCAACCCCCGGAAGAGCGAGATGTTTGTTTCTAAGAGGGCTGAGAATATCTCGAACTCCCTCCTGACCATCATGGGATTTCAGCTGGGTAAGCTTCCGGTCCGTTATCTGGGCGTTCCTCTTCTTCACTCGAGGCTCCGGCTGGTGGATTGTGCCCCTCTTCTTCACGCGGTGGATAAGCGGGTTGGGTCTTGGTTGAACCAGTCCCTCTCCTACGCGGGAAGGGTCCAACTTATCCGGTCCGTCCTTGGGTCGATTCATTTGTACTGGTCCAGCGTGTTCCTGCTGCCTAAGGGTGTGGTCAGGGCTTTGGAGACGAGATTTAGGCGTTTTCTGTGGGCTGGGTCTTCCCCCAAAGTCGCGTGGGAGGAGGTGTGCCTGCCGGTTAATGAAGGAGGCCTTGGTATTCGATCGATCACGGCTGATAATAAGGCCATGATGCTGCGCCTTCTGTGGCTTATTGGGAATAGAGATCTCTCTTCGATTTGGGTTAAGTGGCTCCTCCATACGAGACTTCGCCAGCGATCCTTCTGGGCTGTCCTTCCGTCGTCTAACGATGCGTGGAGCTGGAAGAAGGTCCTTCAGCTTAGAGATGTCTTTCGACCTCTTGTTGACTTTACGGTGGGTAATGGTGACTCGATTTGGCTTTGGAAAGACCCGTGGCTGCTCCCTTCCCCTCTCGTGGACCACTTCCCTCGGGGTCCGGTGGCGATGGGTCTTCCTATTGACACTAGACTGTCCGCGGTCATTAATGCGGACGGGTGGAACTGGCCTGCCAGGTACTCGGTTGAATACTTGGATATTGAACCTTTGCTCCCTGTGATTTTCCCTTTGGAGAGGGACTCTTACGATGGAAAGGTGCTGCTGATGGACGATTCTCTACGGCGAGGGCCCGCGATGCCATTAGGTACCGTCGCCCGGATGTGCCTTGGGCTGATCTGTTTGGGGGACCTGTGCGGGTCCCAAGGTTCGAGTTCATCCTTTGGCTCGCTATTCGTGAGCGGATTTCCACGCGGGATAAACCTTGGATTGCGTTACGGGCGGGTTCTAATCTGTGTGCTTTGTGCGGCCTTTTCCCGGAGACTACTAATCATCTCTTCTTCGAATGTGAATTCTCATTGAGATGTGTTCAGTTGCTTGAAGATAGGACAAAGTGGAGCTGGCCGGTTCGTGTTTGGAGTTTGGGCGTGCGTTCGGCAGCTAGGAGATGGCGAGGTCACCATCTTCTTCACGTGATGTTCCGTCACTTGGTTGCCTCATTGGTTTATCACATCTGGAAGGAGCGGAATAGGCGTTGGAAAGAGAACATCTCCTCATCTCCTCAGCAGGTGATTTCGTTGGTTCTCGGTTTGGCGTGTTCGCGACTTGACACGGTTCACACACGGTTTGCCTTCCAGGTGGCGGCTATCAAGCGACTGTGGCATGTTGGTTGAGGGTTGGGCTGTTCTTCTTGTTTGGTGTTTGTGTGGGTTTTGGCTTGCTGTGTTGTTTGTGCTTGTTTGACCAGTAGCCTGTTACTGGTTTGTGGGTGGGTTGGTCCACCTTTTCACTGTACTTCTTTCGTTTTTTATTTTCGGAAAATTTACCAAAAAAAAAAATATCAAACTAGTCCTAATCTAAGGACTACTATACATCAAGCCCCTAATTACAAGAACAGGTAATTAAATCAATGCACAATTAAAATCGTATTCTACAATCTCGCCCTTTATGCTTGAATTCTTTTCCGCGCCGTCTATCCTCGTCGGGCGTAGTACGACCTGCGCAAGCCCAGCGCATGCTCCAAGTTTCTGAGCGTGTTCCTTAGCTCTAGACACTCCTCGATATCTTCTAATAGTTCCATTAGGAGCGGCTGTTCTCTCACGAACCGATAGATCCTCAGCATTGTATCTCTATTAATTTCTTCCAACCTCTGCTATATGTTCTTCCTGATGACATTGAGTGTCCCATCATAGAACTTGTTGATTTCAGTCTTCAGCATCAACCTATTCTTCTTAGCGATTTGATTGTGGTAGGTGATGCCTAGGACTGAGATGATGTGCACGTGATTGTTGGGAAGCCCTTCGATCTCAGGTCCTTTGTTGAGTGGAGCGGTCATGTTGACCTTCTTCATGTTGCTCTCCAGAGCCATCTGAAGGTCGTGTGCGGCGAAGTACTTGACTTGGCACATCATGAATCGGTAGAGCCCCTCGAGACCTTCTGTCTTGATGAAGCCTTGAGGACCTTTGTACTTTTCCACCAGCTGACAGAGATTGTATACCTCATCAGCAATGATGTACGGTAGGTCGCTCTCGTTTAGATCCTCTCGGGTCCTATCCACTCACTCGATAGCGTAGCTTGGGGTTGGAAGACCTCCTTTAGCACAGTAGACTCTGAGAAGCTGGTAAATCGGGGAGAGACTCTTATAGTGGCTCTTGACTTGTTCTTTAGTCATCCCCAGCCTTACATCAGGTCCAAGTTTGGTCATCATCCAGAGGTAGGTCATCCTCTTCTGCTGATCCCAGTGAAAGATCCCTCTCAGCTCAAACTCGTTCGGCTTCTTGACTTTGTCCGGTGACCTCCAAATATTTTCACGAACTTCTTCAAGGAAAGGTATCTCTATACGATTATTCTCCCACGGCGTGTCGATCCGAACGGTCCCTGGAGTTAGTCTTGTGGAGGAAGCCGCTCGTTGCGCGATCAACTCTGGTAGCCTTGGGATGTCTTGCTCGTAGTCTCCACATTCCAGAAGTTCTTCGTCTTCTATGAGCCGAGGTGTACCGAGGCTTGTTGTAAGAAGTGTCGAACGTCCTGAAGCCGTTGTCTTTGATGCTCCTCGGGCATGGAATGGGTCATCCACTGTCCTTCGAATATGTATTTGGCTAGGACCTCGTGTGGGTTGACGCCATGTCCGGATGGTCCCGGTTGGTCTGGAGCAATTGAGGGAGTCGCCTGAGCTGCGCTAGGGCGACGAGCATGACAGCGCTTTCTTTTTCTTCCGGAAGCAAGTGGCTTGTGAAGGTCGGTGGTGTGGGTGGAGGCGTCCTTATTTTGAATGGTTGGTGGGTCAATTTGGGTTAGAGTAGTGCGACGCGTGGTAGTGGTTGTTTGGGTAGTGGGTTGTGAGGTTCCAGCGACTCCTTTACTTGTCTGAGTCGCGCCAGGGTTCTGTCTCTGACCCCTTGTGATTATCCTTGGCCTCTTCTCCCCCCTCAGGACGTCCCTGATCGTCTGGGACGTCATGTCGGCGTTTGGAGTGGGAGCCTTGGCCGCGGCACATTTCTGGTGGGTCGGGATGATCCACGAGACGGCGGAAGAGATCTTTTTCTTCCGACATTCGTGTGGTCAATTCCAACAGCTTGGCGACCAGAATTGAGCGGATTTCGCTGATGGGTACGGTGGCAGGATTTATTAGGTTGTGGGTGAGGATGGGTGTTGGTGTTTGTGTGGATATTATGGGTTGAGTAGGTGTGAGGATGGGTGGTGAAGAAGACGGCTCCGAGACGGGTGCTTTCCCACGATCTTGGCGGGACGTCTCGATGGCATTGCGCACGCTCTCCATAAGTTTGTCTTCAAAATCCTTCAGTGCGTTAGCGAGAGCGGCCTGAAGTCGATCTTCTGTCACATACGGAGCGGACGCCTCCGTTGTGGATGGTCCAGGACGACTGTTGTCGCTTGTTATCAATCCTTGAGCTAACACCGGCTCCTCAGGTTGGCTCAGAGTCACTTGAGGTTGTGACTCTTCGAGACTTCCACCCAATCCTTGAGTCGAATCTTGGAGATTCTCCTCTATGGGCGTTAGGGCAGGTTCTGATTGTTCCTGCGTATCAGAGTCACTGGTCCCGCCGTGACGTGCTGCGGCTCAAGATTGAGCGAAGAAGGGTCCGCAACACTTGGAGTGATGGTCGACGCTGTGTCTGGTGGTTCGGTGACGATTTCGAAGAGGTACTCGAATGATACGCTCAATCGTCTCGGAGTCCTTCTAATCAACCGAATCTCCTCATCTGACTCGGTGTCTGATGGGGTAGCCATGTGAGGCGAGAGTCCTCGTGCTACATCCTCACTGGCTGTTTCCATCACCGGAGGCTCGATAGGTTGTATTGTTGATATTAGAGCCTCTGTTTCTGGCATAGTAGCCAGCGGTGGTGAGATATGCCCCGTTCCTGCCTCGGGCTGTGCTATTTGAAGACCTTCCTCAATAGGTTCTTCGAGCACGTCGACAATGATGGGCACTTCCACTAGGAGTGTTTCTGCTGGAGCCTCTTGTTCCAACTCTGCCGCCACAGCATCGATTAGGATGCGCCAACATCTGGTACTGTTTCCTCGTGAGTTGGAGGCTCCAGCTCTAGTTCCTGAGCCACTTCATCAATCATTGTGTCTTCAGGACTAGGCTGTTGTTGTGGATGGAGAGGGCTGATATTGAAGTCTGTCGGGGGCCCTCTAATCATCTGCTCAGTCAAATGATGTTCCTGACAGTATCTCTGATATTCGTCTCCTGCGTGGTCGGCGAGACGTAGTAGCTCGAGAGGAATGGCCATCGATGGCTGAGCTAGGTCCGCGAGCTTGGGGTTGTGGAAGAACTTGAGCCTGGGTGGCTGGTAGTTTCCTCCCGGAGGCAAGCGAGGATTATTCTGCTCAACATCTACATTGGATGATGACGGAGAACCATCTCGCATATGGCACATTTTTGGACCGTTTGTTCTCTTTCTGTCTGATCTGTTCTACGAGGTCGTTCCAGATCAGTTGAGCGAAATCGTAATTTCGCGAGAACATGACTCCGTGAAATATCCGGAGGATGTGGCCGTTGCGTGCTTCGGGGACAAACACTTGTTGATGATTCCAAAAAGTGTCTTCCACGGATGGGGAATCCCGTTGCTCTGCATCTAAGCTAGCTTGGTGGAAATCATGCACCAGTTCTGCATCTGATGGGAGGGGGTCGTAATTTTGGCTGTGAGGGAGGTCGAGGAGAAGTCTGAAGTCATTCTCGCTCATGCAGACGTGCCTCGTCCCTACAACTGTAGTAAAGTGATACGTCCCGTCCCGTCCGCGATGAGGCTCTTGATCATTCCCCAAAACTGCTGGAGGTAGACCATCGGCACTGAAGCCGTCACTGTAAGAGCATGCCAAAGTGGATGGCCTTGCAGTATGGACACGATGATGTCGGACACCGGAAGGTGGTCAGGTCTAGTTGGAAGTTCGTGTCGTGTACGTTAAGGTTCATAGCCTTCTCGTAGATGTGGTTGTAATAAGTAGGGAAGTGATCCATCTGAAATACAGACTTAAGTCATTAGCTAGATTAAAATTTAGTCGAAATTTGAATTTATAAAACCATAATGATGAAGCTATTTATAACATGTTTGATAACATTGTAGTGGAAATATAAATGCATATATAGGTCATATAGAGTGAATTTTTCAAGAAATAATTTTATTTCGACATATGCATGTAAGTTCAAAGATAATTTGGTCGAAAATTTTACTAAGCGTTAAAGTAATATTCACTCCGTGCTTTTTGTCGCGCGAGAATTGAAATTCTCAATTTAATTCCTAAATGTGATTTCGAACTGAATATTTGCGATCGAAAATTTTATTCGCTAATGAAAGCTACAGTGGAAAGGACTTAGAAAATTTTCTAAGTTTTTGAGCTCAAGATACGATACTGTAGCCGAGAAATTTTACGATCGAGAAAAATTTCCGTGTAAATTTATGATCGAGAAATTAGATTTCCAAGTAAATTTACGATCGAAAAATTTTTCGCGCGTGAATAAAGTTTTTCGTTATGAAAATTAACGAGCGAGAAAGTATTTCGATTTGAAAGAGGTTTTTCGCTGCAAAATTTTACGATCGAGAAAATTTTATCGTCGAAAAATTAATTTTATCGCCGCTAACACTTCAAAATTGAAATCGAAATTTTCGACTATAAGTTTTGCGCTCAAAAATTTAAAGGGATTGCATCTATTTTATCTATTCCTCTCATTAATATTTCGCTCGCATAAAATCAAAAATTGTGTTTCTCGATTGTAAGTAGTTTTCGATCTACGTTATTAATCTTTATGACTAAATCAAAAGCTTAGCGTTCGAAAATCTTTTATGATCCAAACAGTGACTTAATCATATTGAGATTCAATTTACACTGTTTGCGAGCGAGAAAGTTCTTCGTCGCGTTTAAAAGTTTAAACCCCAGTTTAGTCTTATCTTTAAATCGAACGCTAATAATGCAGAAAATCGAAGTTATATTCACTTAAAATGATCGAGAAACATCAAAACTAGCCTATTATGCAGTTTTTAACCCAAATTATACTTAGAGATGGTCTAAAATACTGCAAACAAGTGTTCGAGTTCTCAGAATATGAAGAGTCATGAAATAGTCACAGATTCATGCGAAATATTACAAAATACGAATTCAAATGTAATTTTAATACACGATAATCCCTAAAATAAGTCAAATCTACCTTCTAAAGACGAAAATCAGATGAAAAATCGAACTATTTTGAAGATTTTGATGTTCGTCTTTTGAGAGAAGAAGGTTTCCGCACGAGAATTTTAACTGTTGATTTTTGCGATCGAGGGTTTTAGCGTGTATTTAGGGATTTTCGACTGCAAGTAATGATTTCGTTTAATTTGGGCTGATCAGACGTTTTTGTGAGACTCTATGAGTTTAAGCCCATTACTATTTATGATCGGGAAACTTACGATCGAGAAACCTTCTTCGTTTACAGCTTAAATTTTCGCTCGACAACATCCGATCGAAGATTTACCTTTGGTTCCTGTTTACTTTTCGCTCGTCAATTTTGAGAACGTAAATTACCACTTGGTCCCAAATCAATTTTCGCTCGAGAAACTGTGAATGAAAATTGCAAAATTCGCCAGAATTTCTCGATAGTAAGTTTTCCTTAATATTTCAGATTGATCCTAAATTTTAAGAATAAACCACAAAATTACTCCTTCTAAGTGTAAACGAAAGTGCAATTAACTCCCTGTATTTTCGAAGAAATAACGTCTTGCTCCAAAATTGATCTTCGAAAATCTGCAATACTTAGAGCAAAATGTCGAGAATATTAGAGTTAATTAAGAAGTAATTGTTCTGTTAAGGCTCCCCCTGAATTGTTTTACCATTGTCTTGAGTTCACACTCATGAAATTTTGTGAAGTCCTCCTTATTTAAGAATTGTCCAAAGCGAATCAAAACGAGAATTTCTGCAACACTTAAAGAAAAAACATCAAAAGTATTTGGAGCTCAAAACATGGAATCATTGTTGATGCTCCCCTCGAATAGTGTACCTCTATCGATTTATCACGTAATCATGCAAATCAATACAAGTAACAACCATTATATCACGCAATTAATCACTTTAGACTAGATACATGTTTCCCTAAACATGTAATAAAGATTTGCGCGAGGGTATGAGCAAAATCAAATATTCGCATTTTGATCAATTCAATACCAATGCATGTTAAATTTGCATTCAAAATGTGCAATTTTTTTTCATATATATAATTTTCATATACATATTAATATTATTAATAGTATGGGGTCAGATTAATTTGCTACGATCATTGTCACGTCTAAAATTTCACAAGACACTTGAAAAGATCACATACTGTCAAGTCATGTCGTCAAACTAAAGAGTCCTAAATTCATTGAATGATCTATTTCGACAACTCTCACTGGGTTCACTCTAGCACTCGATTATTTTTTCCTTGGGATGATTATATTTATATCACTCAAGTCAACACAAGCAATCTTAAGTCAATTTACCTGTGATTGAGGCGTTTTTAATCATTTCACTTTTGCGAGAGATCTTCGACGTGGAATCATAGAGACTGTGAAAGGTTTTAATTTGGTTCTGACTAAGAAGGGAATGATAGTTTTGGAATTGTGGACTAGGGATCTTCTTCATTTTCTTCGTCATTCTCCTCTTTTTTTTTGTTTCTCATTCTCATCCTTTAATGATTTTTCTTTGACTCAGTCTACACTTGCTCAAGCTGAAGCTCCGCTTCTCTACGAGGCTGAGAGATTATTTAAGGCGAAGATTTTCTTGTTCGTTCTCGGGCCGATACCGCGCTCCTTTTCTCTTAATCCCTAGTGAGATTTCAGAGATTATTGATTTGAAGAAGTTCGCAGTTGTGGAATCGAACCCAAGGCCGCGCTCCTCTTCTCGTTGTCTCGATATAAGACCAGATTATCGTTGGAGAAGTTCACTTTGTGGTGCTCCTCTTTCCAGCCATTCTGACGAGTGTACGAGATTATCGTTGGAGAAGTTCACAGCAAGATCCATACCCCCTTCTAATGAAATGAGATTGTGATAGTCGAGGGACAGGTTCTTTTGGACTGCTTTTTGTGCGTTGAGCATTCCTCGTGTGCGTTTTCCACCTTCGTTTGTCATCTTTTTCTTTGCCGTCTCCCTCTCCTTTTCTTGATTATATATCCCATCGAAGACTTAGGTGTTCGGTTGAAGTCTCAAAGGATTTTCAAGTGAAGAAAAGGATATCGGAAAAAGCTCAAAATGGATGACTAAAGGCTGTATTAAAGGATTGAAATTTTATCTATATAAGGCCAAGTGAGGAATTTCCTAAGTGCTCTAATAATTTTCCTAAGGATCTAACGAAAGGCGAGTATGAAGCCAAGAATCACTAGTTAAGACAAGCAATTGATGTGTGACTCGCTCAAGAATAAATCACTAGAAAGGAAAAATAACAGGCCAGAATCCTCACTTATGTAAAGTGACTTTGTGTCTAGTGGAGCAAACTAAATGAGCTTTAGGCACAAGAAAGAGACTTATACTGACAAAATTAAGTAAGCAATCAGTCGCATGCCAGGGAAATCTAATTGTGACGTAGATCGAGCATCCTAAAAATGCCTTCATTCCCCTATATTATAGGTATATTGTATAGTTTATTATTATTATTATTATATATATATTATTTTTTTATTTTTTGGTAATTTTATTATCACGCAAGATAAGACAAATGAGCATGGAAAACACATAGAATAGAGCACGTGACAGCACAGAAGATCAGGTCATGCACACACCACGGGAGATTCAACATGCCTAATTTTCCGACAAGGAATTGGAATCATTTTTCATCCAATAGGATGTCAGCTAGTTGATATTCCGTGTTCACAAAGTACATGTCAATTGTGCCTTTTTCTACGTGATCTTTGATAAAGTGATATCTAAATGTCTATGTGTTTCGTGCATGAATGGTGACCAGGATTGTACGTAATCGCAATGGCACTTTGGCTATCACTATATATGGGTATATTAGTTAAATTGTACCCATAATCGCAAAGCTGAGTCCGGATCCATAGCATCTGGGAGCAACAGCTGGCGGCTACGACGTATTCAGCTTCAGCCGTCGAAGTTGAGACGCAATTTTGCTTTTTGGATGACCGGCAGACTAGCTTTTCGCCTAGAAATTGAGCGCCACCGGAGATGCTTTTCCTGTCCATTCGGCAACCTGCATAATAGCGTCAGTATAGCCGATAAGTTTGAATTTCGTACCTTTAGGATACCATAGTCCTAAAGTAGTTGTGCCCTTAAGGTAGCGAAGAATACGCTTCCCCGCGAGCATGTGGGATTCTTTGGGATCGGCTTGGAAACGGGCACAAAGACAAGTGGCAAACATGATATCCGGCCGACTAAAAGTGAGGCAGAAAAGATCCAATCATGCTGCGAAGAGAATGATGTCGACCGATTTTCCTGTGGGATCGGCATCCAACTTGCAGCTTGTTGACATGGGAGTGCTGAGAGGCTTGCTCTGATCTTGATGGAACTTTTTCAGGATGTCCTTAATGTATTTTGTTTGACTGATAAATATCCCATCATCGAGCTGCCTGACTTGAAGTCCTAGGAAGAATTGTATCTCTCCCATGTGGCTCATTTCGAATTTACTCTTCATGAGATCTCCAAACTTCTTTCACAATCGTGGATTTGTTGAACCAAAAATGATGTCGTCGTCGTAAACTTGGACGACCATCAGATCCTTGTCTTGCCATTTGAGGAAGAGGGTCGTATCGATTGTTCCTTGAATAAATCCAGACATTACGAGGAAGTCACTCAAGACATCATACCAAGCACGTGGGGCTTGTTTTAGTCCTTAGAGAGCTTTATCCAATCGATAGACATGATCGGGATGTTCTTGATCAACGAAGCTGTCTGGCTGAGCGACATAGACTTATTCTTTGAGTATGACATTGAGAAAGGCGGTTTTAACGTCCATTTGATAGACCATGAAGTCTTTATGAGCCGCGTAAGCCAATAAGAGACGAATGGCTTCGATTCGGGCAACAGGAGCATACGTTTCGTCATAGTCAATGCCTTCCTGTTGGTTGTATCCCTTTGCAACTAATCGTGCCTTGTTCCGGATCACTTCACGATCTTCACTTTTTTTTTCTTAAATACCCATTTTGTCCCGATGATAGTTTTTTTTTTTTGTAACAGGTCCCGGTTTTTATATATATAATGGAAAGTGTACATAATGGGTGCGAGTAAAACTCGACACAGGCAACCAGTAACAGGCTATTGGTAAACAAAAAAAACGAATGGTAAAAGAAAACCAACTACCAAGCTACTCTCCAAAGGCGCCGAATAGCCGCCTTCTGTAGGGCATGCTTCTCTCCAATCGTCCCAAGTCGGGCACCAAGGATGCCGAGGACCGTGGCCACAACATGGGCAGGGGTAGAACGTATGTTCTCCCTCCATCGCCTGTTCCGCTCCTGCCAAATGTGATAAACAATCGACGCAAGGACATGTCGATAGGCGGTATGAAATAAGTGTTGGCTCCGCCACTTCAGAGCAGCCCACTGAAAGCTCCTATCCCAGTCAATATATGGTATCCGCCACCTAATCCTGTCCCTGAGCATCTGTCGGCATCTCAAAGAAAAGGGACAAAAAAAGAAAAGATGGGAGATCGTCTCCCGATCCCCCGTATCACAGAGGAGGCAGGCATCCGTTCCCGCGCGCTGAGCCAGAGAATGAACTCATGGCGAGGTATGCGCAAGCAGCCTCCGAAGAGAGAAGCCCAAATGACTCTGTCCCGCCGAGGACGAGTGGCCTCACGAACCGCCCTCACAGAGAAACGTCTATCAGGCGTCCCAATCCAGCAAACTCGATCAGACCGCGACGGCTCCGCCAGAGGCAGCAGAGGACCGATCTCCAGAAACTCGGAGGACGTCCTGGCTGGCCAAGACCAACCATCTGACGTAATGACCGCACTTAGGCGTGAATCATGAGGCAGACCCATCACCAACGGCCCCCTAGGGTGTCTCTCCAGCAGCGAGGTCATCAACAGCCAGGGGTCCTTCCATAGCCATATGGAACTCCCATCACCCACCTGATAAGAAATGAAGGGGCGGATGACATTCCGAAGCTTGAGCAGCTTCTTCCAACTCCAAGAAGCATTACTCCCCGGCGATAGCTCCCAAAGAGACCTGTTATGCAATCTAGTGCTGTACAACCAGTCAACCCAAATCGTATCCGGAGCGTGCAAAACCACACTCCATAAATGACGAAGGAGCAGCGCACGATTATCAGTCTAATGGACCGAATCCCAAGTCCTCCTTCGGCGATCGGAAGACAAACATCAGCCCAAGCAACCCGCGCAGGCGAGCCACCCTATAAGAATGTCCTCATGCGCGTCTCAATAGCCCGAATAACACCCTTCGGGAGGAGGAAAACACCCGCCCAATAGATATGAAGAGAAGAAAGGACCGTTTGATAAGTTGCACTCTCCCGGCGTAAGAGAGCGACTTATTCAGCCAAGATCCCGACCTCCTATCGACCTTCTGAAGTAAAGGCGCACAATCACCTCAAACGTGAGTAATCGTAGGGGAGTGATCAGACGTGAGACAGAATTTTCACACCGCGACTGTGTGCGATTTTCACACACTAGGGTTTCTTTTTGAATTTTCAAACTTTCAATCAAAAAGTTCTTGACGATCAGCCGCTGTTTCCGATCATCAACCCACGGGTTTGGTCGGCCGGCGATTAGGGCACCACCTGGCCGTCACTTAGGCCGGGGTGGTTTGACGGGTTTGGGGGTTTCTCCAACGTTCGTGTGTAAGGGCTAGGGTTTACGTGATGGAAACTGATCCACCACCTGATACGGCGATGGCTGCGGACACTCCTCCTCCGGCAATACCAGACATGGCGGCTTTGAAGGCAGCCTACCCAGATTTCGCCGCCTGTTTTGACGAGGGGCGTTATCGTGAATTGACAGCCCGTCTTCAGGGTTCGTCTGTTATGGGCCGTGATGCAAACGGGCCCACTGAATCGGATGTTATGCGTGCGGCGACGACGGCACAGACGGCTGCGACGATCGCGGATGATGGGGCGACTGGAGCTAGGGCTGATGCGTCTGATGTTATGCGTGCGGCGACGACGGCACAGACGGCTGCGATGATCGCTGCTGTCCCGGATATGGAACCAACGTCAGCGACGACTGGGACGATCAGGTCTAAGACCGCGGATGATGGGGCGACTCGGGCTAGGGCTGATGCGTCGATGGCGGCTAGGGCTGGATCTCCGCCGAGACGCGTCGGGGTGCCTGTTCCCCTTAAAGGTATTCTGCGTCAACCTAAGCGATGGGGCCGCCCTGCCACGCCACCACCCACGCGATTTACAGTGCGCCGGCTCGTTGACATGGGATCCACGATGGTGGATGATCGGATTGACGGAGAAGGGGCGCTGCCGGGAAATAGGGTTTCTGAAGCACCGTCTCAGCCGACGGCGATTAATGCGGATTCGGCACAAACTCTGAACAAGTTGGGGCTGACGTCGAGGGCTACCCCGGTGTTAGGGCAGCAGCAGTGCACAGATTCCACGGCTAACCATGCTGATGTGTCGGGCACTAGCCATTCAATCACACAACGCAAGGCCTCTTTTGCTGCGGTTGTGGCTAGTTCGATGGTACGTGGGGACTTGCAGCCACGCACGAGCCACGGGTCTGGCCCTTGGGTTAATAAGGTGAGGGAGGAGCATCGCCTCGCTCTTGAGTATGTCGCGCCAAAGTCGATTGGGGATAGCATTGCGGTGGTCTCGCCGCCTGGGAGGTAGCCCGACAAGGTTTGGCTAGGTGGGAGCATTCCTTAGTGGGTATTTCGTTGGACGTCGGCCCTACTTTCCATTTGTCGAACAATTTGCCCGCGCAAGATGGCATGGCTTGGTGGAGGTACGGGCTGCTACAAATGGTTTCTTCCGGTTTAGATTTGACTCTACCTCGGCCATGAACACGGTGTTGGAGGGGGGCCCATGGCTCTACCAAGGCCAGCCCCTCTTTCTGGAGATTTGGCGACCGGGTATGTCTTTCGAGCGGAAGGAACTTACTGAGGTTCCTCTGTGGGTGAAGCTATGGAATGTTCCAAGTGAGTACTGGACTAAAGCAGGGCTTACTATTGTTGCTAGCGGTGTGGGGCGCCCGCTGTATGCCGATGGGATCACAGCTACAGGTGACCGGATCGATTATGCGCGTGTCTGTCTTATGAAGAACCTCACTACGCCCTTCATCGAGACGGTGCATATTGAGGTACCGACGGAGGATGGCCGCGTGTCGGGGACTATACCTGTTAGGGTGGAGTATGAATGGCGCCCTAAACGATGTAGCAAGTGTGAAACGTGGGCTCATGGCGACCCTCAGTGTCCTAAGCGTGGGCCAATGCCGAAGCCGAGTGCTGCCATGGGGGGGAGTCGGCAAAGTGCCCGGCCGGCTAAGGTGGTGACCCAAGATAGCAATAAGACGCGACAACAGCTGAATCGGGGTCGAGCGAGGAGTGAGGGCAAGGTGAACGCTTGGCACCAAGTTGGCGCTAAGGGCAAGGCAGTGCGGATTGATCCGAGCCTGACATTGCCATGCATGGCGACGTTACCACGTATGGAATCCACTGAGGCGAGCTCCTCGCATTCGCAGCCCCATCTACCGCAACGCACGGCGGATTTGGGTCAATCTGACCACAACTCATTTGCTATATTGCGTGGTTTGGAGGATGATGCTATCGTGACTACGCTTAACATGGGCCCTAAAGCAGATGCAGCCCAACAGCCGCCCCATTCATAATACAGATGGGGTCATGGAACGTCCGTGGTCTTAACAGGCAAGACCACAGAAGGGCGGTGGGGGAGTGGGTAAGACAAGCTGGATTGAGACTTGTGGGCCTTCTAGAGACGCGTGTCGCTGTAGTCAATGCGGCCCGAATTTCGGAGGGTCTAAGGCCAAGTTGGAAGTGGTTCTTCGACTATGATGAAGGACCAGGCAATCGTCTTTGGGTAGGGTGGGATCCGGCGTGGCTTCGGGTAACTGTTGTTGCGAAGTCAACGCAGGCGATTCACTGTCAGGTAGACTTGCTTAGCTCGGGAGAGATTCTGTTTATTTCCTTTGTGTATGGAAACTCCAGACGCGAGGACCGCCGGTCTCTTTGGGATGATCTTATACATTTTTCTGCATTACGGGTAAATGATGCGTGGCTGGTGGCGGGTGATTTCAATGCCATGTTGCATGCGGGCGAGGGGCGAGGAGGGGCGCCACATGCCCTTGATATGGCGGAGTTTCGCAATTGTTTAGTCCAGGCGGATCTACTATCCCTTCCGGCCACGGGTCAGGAGTACACATGGTATAATCAGCAGCGGGCAATGGCGGGGATCTGGCGTAGATTGGATCGTATGGTTGGAAATCCCCAATGGTTCGTCAGGTGTCCAGATGTGTTCTACCGATGTCATTTGCCAGCCACGTCTGATCACTCACCTCTTACGTTAGGTGTTCAGGACACTCAGTTACGTGGGAGTAGTTTTCGGTTCGAGAATTTACTAATTAAGGACCCGGGTTTCTTGGGGCAGGTCCGGCGGGTCTGGGAGGCGTCCGTGGACGGGTTCCCAATGTATGTGATGATGTCTAGGCTGAAGCAGCTTAAGCCTATATTCAGGCGCATGCGGCGGGCTAAGGGGGATCTTGCTGCGAATGTCGCGGAGGCCATGCACTTCTTGGGGATTGTGCAAGACTTTCTCACGCGATATCCAATGGAGTCCTCATTCCTTGACCTGGAGCACCATTGTAGGTTCTTATATGCACGCGCTGTGGAAGCTGAGCATACGGCCTTGTCCCAACGGGCTAAGTTGGCTTGGCTTAAGGATGGGGATCAATGCTCGGCCTACTTCTTCAGAAAGGTTGCTTTACGCCGAGCAACCAACCGGATTTTATCTTTGGAAACAGAGACTGGAATCCTACTTGATACATCGGAAGCGGTCGACGAGGAGCTTCTGGGATTCTACCAAGGCCTCCTAGGCCAGTCGGCTAGGGCTACTCCTGTAATGAGGGCGGAGGTACAGGGCTTCATTAAGCGCCCGCTTTCTCAACAGGCGGCTATGGATATGATCCGGCCCGTTGAACCATATGAGGTTCGTCAGGCACTTTTTTCTATGGGGGATGAAAAGGCCCCTGGTCCAGATGGCTACACGGCTGCATTCTTCAAGGCGGCTTGGGAGGTGGTAGGGACTAATCTGATTACCGCGGTTCAGGATTTCTTCATCACGGGGCGTCTACTGAAGGGGCTGAATAGTACTCTTATTACGTTGATTCCGAAGGTTCAGCAACCGAGGCGGTCAACGGATTTTCGGCCAATATCCTGTTGTAATGTCCTCTACAAAGTGATTTCGAAGATCTTGGCGAATAGGATAAAGGCCTCGTTGGGAGATCTGGTCCATGTTGCCCAAACGGCATTCATTCCTGGGAGGAGGATCGCCGATAACATTCTTATGGCACAGGAATTATGCTTGGGCTATACGAGCAAGGGGAGGCCGCCTAGAGCTATGCTAAAGGTGGACCTCGCCAAGGCCTATGATAAGGTTGAATGGAGCTTCCTACTTGCCACGCTTCAAGCCATGGGTTTTCATCCGACTTATATCGAGTGGATTCGGTGTTGCTTGACTACGCCGACCTTTTCCATTAACATCAATGGACGATCGGTGGGCTTCTTCGAGGGAAAGAGGGGATTACGACAGGGAGACCCCATTTCGCCGTATCTCTTTACGCTGGTAATGGAGGTGCTTCATGGCATAGTTGAAGAGCGGATTATGATGGAGCCGAGATTCCGTTACCATTGGAGATGTGAGTCCAACATGCTGTCGATGCTGGTTTTTGCGGATGATCTTCTTCTTTTTAGTCACGCTGATACGATCTCTGTGGGCGTCTTGAAGAATGCGTTGACTTCATTCTCGACTCTATCTGGCTTGCACCCAAATCCTGCAAAGAGCGAGATGTTTCTGTCGAGAAGTGCGGAGGGTCTAAAGGTCCAATTACAGGGCCTTTTGGGTTTTAGTATGGGCCAATTACCCGTACGATATTTGGGGGTGCCATTGATAGCATCTCGACTTACGATTGGGGATTGCGCCCCGCTCTTGCAGCGGGTTGACGTGCGCCTTGGGTCGTGGCTGAATCAGTCCTTATCATATGCGGGGCGGGTCCAACTGATTAAGTCTGTTCTTCAAGCTTTGCATGTATATTGGTCTGGCGTGTTCCTACTACCTAAGGGTGTTGTACGTGCATTGGAGTCCCGGTTTAGGCAGTTCCTGTGGGGAGGTTCCTCGGCTAAGGTTGCGTGGGAGGATATTTGTCTCCCACCTTGTGAGGGGGGTCTGGGAATTCGCTCAATAGCTACAGATAACAGGTCCTTACTTCTGCAGCTTTTATGGAGGGTAATTAGGCGAACGCCAGGCTCTGTTTGGGTGGATTGGATCTACAGTACTCGCCTGCAGGCTAGAACGATTTGGGCCATCCCTGTTTCAGCAAGCACGTCATGGAGTTGGAGGAAGCTTATGCAGCTGAGGTCGATCATACTCCCACTTATCTCCTTTCGGATAGGCGATGGTTCGACTATTTCGCTGTGGGAGGACCCATGGCTACAGGAGGCGCCTCTACTCGACCGCTACCCCAGAGGGCCGATAGTTATGGGGCTGCCGGTGGGGACCCGACTGAGCTCCGTCATTGATGCCCGTGGCTGGAACTGGCCAGGACTTACCACGACAGAATACATTGACTTCAGTCGACACCTTCCGCCTGTTGACCCGAACATGCGTGATAGGATTCTATGGAAGGGGGCGATCGATGGCTGTGCTACCACCCGCCTGATTAGGGAGGCAATCCGCGTTCGACGGCATCCTGTACCTTGGGCGGCCCTCTTCGGGGGACCCCTAAAGGTGCCTAGGCATGAGTTCATACTTTGGCTGAGTATCCGCGACCGCTTGTCTACGCGAGACAAGCCGTGGGTGGCCCAGCGAGCGGGTACCCCTGCATGTGTCCTCTGTGACGTGCTCCGCTACGAGACGGCCCAGCACCTGTTTTTCGACTGTCGATTCTCGCGTCAGTGCCTTCGACTGCTGCGGCTACGTATTCGGTGGTCATGGCCGTATAGGGAGTGGCCTCAGGGTGTTATGTGGGCTTCGCTACGGTGGCGCGGACATCATCTTCTTTCTGCGGCATACCGTCATGTTTTGGCTTCATTAGTTTACCATATTTGGCAGGCACGAAATAAGCGCTGGAAGGAAGGGATCATCACGACTCCTGACAGGCTGGTGGCTGCGGTGCTTGATATGGTGTGTCTGCGACTTAGCGGGACATCTGCTAAGTTCGAACTTCAGCGGGCGGCCATTCGGCGCCTTTGGCGTGTAGCGTGGTAGTCTTTGCTGTGATGTGCTTGCTTTGCCAGTAGTCTGTTACTGGTTTCTTGTGAGGGGTTAAACCTCACCCACCATGTACATTGACCCATATTTCTTTATATATATACACGGAATTAATCCAAAAAAAAAAAAAAAAAGGCGCACAATCAGAAATAGAGAGTCTACCTGGAATCAAAGGAACCCCCAGGTAGCGCACAGGCAGCTGCCCCTGTGGAATGCCAAGAATCGTCTGAAAGTGCGGCGAAAGGCTCTCAGCACGCTTGCTCACAAACATCTCGCTCTTGGCGAGGCTCGGCTGTAACCCCAAAGCCCCCGCAAAGTCATCCAGCGCATCCTTAAGAACCCCAATCGAAACCACATCCGCATGGCAAAAAAGTAAAAGGTCGTCCGCGAACGCAAGCATGGCCAACTTCGACGCCTCACAACGCCAATGATAAAGAAAACGCGGTTCCTGGCCAATGCGATAGGTAACCATCCCCCGTAATGTCTCCATCACCAACGTAAACAGGTATGGGGACAGCGGGTCCCCCTGTCGAAGGCCTCTCTTCCCATGGAAGTACCCTGCCTGCGTTCCATGTAAGTTAATGGAAAAGGTCGTAGTGGTGACACAACAGCGAATCCACTCAACAAATGTCGGATGGAAACCCATTGCTCCCATGCAAGCAAGAAGCTCCACTCGACCTTATCGTAAGCCTTAGCCAAGTCCACCTTAAGCGCTACCCGAGGGGGACGGCTCATACTGTTATACCCCAAACAGATCTCCTGGGCTAACAGAATGTTATCGCTGATCTTCCGTCCCGGAATAAAGGCCATCTGAGTCGGATGAACGAGCTCCCCAAGAACAGGCTCCAACCTGTTAGCAATAACCTTAGAGATTACCTTAAACAGGACGTTACAGCACGAGATAGGACGATAGTCGGCCGCTCTCCTCGGTGAGTCTCCCTTCGGAATTAGCGTGATGGACGTGCTGTTGAGGCCCTTAAGCAGTCGGCCCGTCAAAAAGAAGTCCTGAACCGATAGTATGAGATCCTCCCCAATGATGCTCCACTCCGCTTTAAAGAAAGCGGCCGTAAATCCGTCCGGTCCCGGAGCCTTCTCGTCCCCCATAGAGAAGAGGGCCTCCTTGATCTCAGTCGGCTCAATAGGTCTGATCATATGAGAAGCCGCTTCCCCCGAAAGAGATCGAGTGATATAAGGCGCGAGATCCGATTGGGTAACCGGATTAGGTCTTGCCGAAACTCCCAACAGCTCACGATAGAAACGTACCAACTCATCACGAACAGCCTCCTCACCATGGATCAGCTCCCCGCTCTCAGAATCCAAGGCAAGAATCCGATTCCGTGCACGTCTCATGGCAACACGTCGGAAGAAGAAAGACGTGCACTGATCGCCCGCCTTTAGCCAAGAGAGCTTGGCCCGTTGCGACAATGCGGAGTGCTCCATATCCACAGCCCTCGTGTATAAGACTCGGCACATCCGCTCCAAGTCGTGGAAGAACGCCTCATCCGGGAATCTACTCGCAAAATCCTGACAGATGTCAAGGAAGCGCTTGGCTTCAGCAACATTCGCCGCAAGATCCCCTTTCGCCTTCGCATCTGTCGGAATAAAGACTTGAGGTCCTTAAGGCGTCGCGTGAATACATACATAGGATAACCCGATCGCTCAACATCCCAAACCCGCTGAACCTGCGCTAAAAAGGATGCATCATGGATCAAAAAGTTACCGAAACGAAACGTCGATAACCTCGGGGTACCCCGAACTTCTCCGAGAAGCAACGGGCTATGGTTAGAAATCCCGGGAAAGTCAGCCCTATAAGAGAAGTCGGGGTACTTGGCGAACCACACCGGATTGCCAAGCACGCGGTCAAGTCTTCGCCAAATTCCCGCCTCGGCCCGCTGCTGATTATACCACGTGTAAAATTGTCCGGTATGTGGTAAAGTCATCAAGTCAGCTCGTAAAAGGCAGTCCCGTAAATCACGAGTATCACGATCAGTAATAACTCCTCCCCGTCCTTCCGCAGCATCAACAATAGCATTAAAGTCACCTAAGACAATCCACGGGTCATTATGGCGTTGAGCAGACATACTAACAATATCCTCCCAAAGCTCGCACCTCTCCTCCCGACGATTCCTCCCATAAATGAAGGATAAATAGATGGTCTCATTAGCAGCTATAGAGAACACCTTGCAGTGGATAGACTGCGCAGTAAAGGCCTCAATAGAGACCTGAATCCAAGATGGATCCCATCCAACCCAAATGCGTGATCCCGGACCACTATCATAGTCAAAGAACCACGTCCACGTAGAGTTAATACGGCCCGAGATGGAAGCCGCATTAACTGTCGAAACTCTAGTCTCCAAAAGCGCAAGCAAATGCAACCCGTTTCGCGACACCAAATCCTCCACTCCTCTCCCGTGGGCTCGTTGGTTGAGACCACGCACATTCCATACCCCACCACTGATCATTTAACACCACTCGAACGGGCTGCTTCATTAGGACCCGAGGAAGTAGAAGTAGAGGGTAACTCACCAGATTCGGAAAGACCCTGAAGGACCGAGAAGGAGTTGACATCAGCCCCGGCCTTCGTCGAATAAGCCGCAAACCCTTTCAGCATTGGCGGGCTGTTTCTGTGAGATATAGTTCTCGGCACGCTTTGTCTCGGCTCGGCGCGAGAAGGCTGGGTGGACTGTACGACTACCGCGTTATCGTGGCATGTAGCTTTCGGCATTCCCTTGAGACCCACTCGGTTCCAACCATGATCGGGCTGAGATTCATCCGAGCCATAAGAGCGACGGGGCTGCCTAGGACGTTGGTAATTCCGGGCTGGATTCTTCGCAGCATCCTTCCCCTTGTGATGCGGACAAGCAACGGATGAGTGCATCCATGAATCACATTCCCCACATTTCGATGGCTTCCATTCATACTCTACCCGAACAGCCACGCTACCGTCCCATCCGCCATCGGCATTCGGTAGACGAATCTGAAACTTGTCGATAAACGGCTCGTCTAACTTCTTCAAGACACAAACACGCGCGAAGTCAATGCGCCATATTGGTCGTTCCACCATCCGTAAACAGTGGTCGACCCACCGCGCTAGCCACCACACCGAGACCCTCTGGAGTACAAAATTCCCCGGGCACGTGCCACAAACGAATCCAAAGCGGAATCTCCGTGTGGCCCCGCTTATCAAGGGACATACCCGAGCGCCATGTCTCGAGGAAAAGTGGCTGCCCATGCATCAGCCACGGACCTCCTTCCAACACCCGATTCATCATCTCATCGGATCCAAACCGAAACTTGAAAAATCCGTTTTGCGTTGCTTTCACTTCGACAACCCCCGCCCACAGATTACGGAAAAATCTCTCCATAAAGGGGAAGAAAGGTTTCTTCCAAGGAAGTATCCAACAAGAGTATGATCCCAACGCGCGAATCCCTTCTTTGCAACTTCCCACGTGGGGCGTACCTCAAGCTGCCCGTCAATAAATGTAGGTGGCGTATAGTCCAGCGTGATGCGCGCCATCTTCTCCAGCCCCGTCGAGGAAGAACCTTTAAGCCTAGCCGCGTACGAGTCATGTCCCGAATCAATCCCGATTGGATCAACCGGACCAAGTCGGCCAAAAACCGTCTTGGCCGCACCAGGCGTGGCATCAATCTTGGGCAGCTGCCGATTACTTTCAGACCTTGTGACATTAGGACCGGTTAAAGAAACCCTAGGCTCGTTATCACGGAGAAGCTCTCGGCGAATACATGACCGCACGTCGGCGTTGACAAGATCGGACGAAACTGAAGTTTTCGGCGGAGGTGGTGTACCCTTCCGAGTTGCAGCCCGTTTCAAAATAGAAATGGCTGGCCGCCTATTTGGATCCCATCGATGCTTGTTCCGATCATCCCCACCAAGAGTTCTCGGTCCATGGGAAGAATTCTTCTCAACATACTCAGCCGCCACCGGACATAACGGGCCTGCCTTTGAAATATCAGTCGTATGAGATGAAAACCCTAGAGAGTTAGGGTTCTCCAACTCCGTTTCCATATCCGACGGTGCCTCAGAAATCGCGTCACACCATCGGCCGATCGATGAATACGTGACAGTCGGATTGCTTCCCAATATCTCAGCCGTCGTCGACGACGTTCCCGATCCCGATCCTGAAGAACACGCGGCCGGAAAACCTAAATTCACCGCATCCTTTCCCCCCAAAACTCGATGCGCCAGAGCCGCACAAGATTCGAATTCAAACGAGGCTGCAAAATCCGGATATTTCATTCTGATCATCTCCAAATCCTGCGATAAATCCTGCGTAAAACCAGCCGTAGATCGCTCCAAACTCCGTGGTTGCGATCCCGTAGAATTCGTTTCATATATCGGCACGGGTACGATACGTCGATCGGATCCATTCACAATACCGTCCGACTGATCCAAAACCGTTAGTTGACGGTCGCACGCATCCGGAGACCGATCGCCGCCGTCGCCACGTCTCTTAGTCACCATAATATCAAAGGAGACCCCATCGTTGCGTAGCCCAGATCCCGGAAAACCCTCTAATTCCGGCGTCAGCAGCTTTATTCCCCGATCAGGCGTCGGCGCGGAAGACATCATCGATCCAATCGTCGTCGAAGAAGACGCCATGATTGCCGTAGACGATGAACAACGTAGAAACCCTAATCGATAATACGATAAAACGATAAAAGGACGGCAAGCCCGTCCACCACCGTCTGACTCCGGCGGCGGAAGGCCAACAAGGGTCGCGGCAGTCCGTCAAACCGGCGAGAATTCTGATCGATCGGCCGGAAGCCGGCAAAATTTGAATAGATGATAGGCGCGTATTAGGGTTTCAATCAAGAGAGAGAAGAGAGCGTTTCATAGGCGCGTGTGAAAAGAGTTGGTGAATCCGCAGTCTTTTCGATGATAGTTTTCCCATGAGGATGTGGTACTAATTTCCATACTTGAAGACGTTCGAATTGGTTGATTTCCTCTTGCACTGCAATTATCCGATCCGGGTCTTGTAATGCGTATGCTACCTTAGTAGGCTCGTTTTTGGCTTAAGAAGCAGCTGAAAAGACTATGTTGATGTCGTGTCCTTACTCCGCTCGAAGGATCGCCAATTATCTGATCAACCGAGTGAGCTCTAGTCCACCGGCGCTCATGCGGCAAAGCTGAAGATGAAGCATCAGCCATTTGTGGGTCTAGATTTCCAATGATTTCCGATTGTTCATTCGTGTAAGGAAGTTCCAAATCTGTACTGAGTGGGAGCGACTCTGATGATTCTTTCTCAACACCCACGGTAGGTTCTTCATTGTTCTGTGGCAAATCTGAATCGGGTGAGGTAGGGACTATTGAAGAACTTGGTACATCAGCCACGTTGGCTGTAGGATTGACGGTGACTGGCGGATGTAGAGGCTCAAAGAGGGAATCCAAGTCTTCTAACACAAGTCTTAGAGCTTCGTCTGTCGTTGATTGCTGAGTTGTTGCCATCTCCTGTTGGTTTTGTGCCAACACACCAGTGAATACGGGTTCTGAGATTTTGTTTTCAGAAGCCATCGGGTTGAGCACGGGTCCGGAACTATTTTGTTCAAAACCCAACGGGTTGAGCACGGGTCCTGAACTGTTTGTTCAGAAGCCATCGGGTTGAGCACGGGTCCTGAACTGTTTTGTTCAGTAGCCATCGGGTTGAGGTGTTTTTGCGGCTGAGAATTGTTGACTAATTCCAAGTTTCTGATAAAACTCCCTGAGATATTTATTCTTGAACTCAGTGCCGTTGTCTGTTCGAATAACTTGAATAGTCTGTTGCAGCAGATTTTGAGTTGTGTTCACAAAGTGATAATCAAGTCCCCCGTCTCATCTTTGGTTCGGAGGAACTTTGTCCAAGTGTAGCGAGAGAAGTCATCGACGATCACTAGCACGTACTTGCATCCATGGATACTCTGTGTCTGCATCGGCCCACAGAGGTCCATGTGGATTAGTTCCAATGGACGAGAGGTAGACGCAATTTGCTTGACATGATGAGATGCTCGCTTCATTTTTTTTTTGGAATAAGTTCCGTGTATATATAAAAGATGGGTGAATGTACAGATGAGTGAGAGTGGAGCCCCTCACGTTCCAACCAGTAACATACTACTGGTGACAACCAACAGAAGACAAAAGGGATGAACAACTAATGTGAACTACCAAGCTACTCGCCAAAGTCGTCGGATAGCTGCCCTCTGGAGGTCAAACTTGGCCGAGGTCCCCAGTAGTCGCATGCAGACCATGTCAAGCACCGCAGCAATCACTCTGTCTGGAGTCGTGATGGTCCCCTCCTTCCAGCGTTTGTTGCGTGCTTGCCAGATATGGTACACCAAAGAAGCGAGGACATGGCGATAAGCCATTCGGAGAAGATGCCGGCCGCGCCAACGTGATGAAGCCCACTGTATACCCTGTCCCCAATCTCGATATGGCCAAGCCCACCTGATCTTCCGTCTCGAAGCCCGAGCGCAGTCGCGAGAAAACCCACAGTCAAAAAAGAGATGCTGGATCGTCTCCAGGTGCAATGCATCACAAAGAACACACATAGAGGTGCCAGCACGCTGTGCCACCCATGGCTTATCTCTTGTCGATAAGCGATCGCGAATAGCCAACCATAGGATGATCTCATGACGAGGAATCTTCAATGGTCCCCCAAACAAGGTTGCCCAGGGGACAATAGGACCCCGCATGCGCAACGCCTCACGAATCAATCGCGCAGTGGGTCGGCCATCTGTTGCAGTCCTCCAGGAGATGGCATCGCTCCTACTAGGGTGAACCGGTGGAAGATACCGGCTAAACTCAATATACTCCACTGCCGATCTTCCCGGCCAGTTCCAGCCGTGATCACCAATGACGGCACTAAGGCGCGTCCCCGTCGGGAGCCCCATCGCAAGAGGGCCTCTAGGGTAACGCTCCAAGATAGGTGCAGCGCGCAGCCATGGGTCCTCCCAAAGGAGTAGTGATGACCCATTCCCAATCGAGAAAACAAGGAAAGGTAAAATCACCTGCCGTAACTTCATCAGTTTCCGCCAACTCCAAGCCGTGTTTGATGATATGGTGAGGGTCCAAAGCGATCGGCCATGCAGCCTTGTGCTGTACAGCCACTCCACCCAGATCGAGTCAGCAGGCCGAGTGATCACCCTCCACAATTGCTGGATCATAAGAACGCAATTATCTGTGGCAATTGAGCGAAGACCTAAGCCGCCCTCAACAACCGGTAAACAGACGTCAGGCCATGCGACCTTGGCCGAGCCACCACCCCACAAGAAGCGGCGAAGTCGCGATTCAAGGGCTCGGATGACTCCCTTGGGCAACAAGAAAACACCGGACCAGTAGACGTGCAACGCCTGAAGCACCGATTTGATCAGCTGGATCCTGCCCGCGTAAGATAACGACTGATTCAGCCACGAGCCGAGGCGAGCATCCACACGCTGTATGAGAGGCGCACAATCGCTGATCGTAAGCCGTGAAGCAATCAGCGGGACCCCCAGGTAGCGTACAGGTAATCGACCTTCACGGAATCCCATCAGAGACTGTAGCTGTACCCTGAGACTCGTCGCCTTATGCGAAAGATATAGCTCACTCTTGTCGGGGTTAGGAGATAACCCAGACAGCTGGGAGAAAGCCATCAGCGCGCCCTTCAGGACCCCTACAGAAATAGGGTCCGCATGATAGAATAGAAGTAGATCATCTGCAAAAACCAACATAGGAAGCGATGTAGCCTCGCAACGCCAGTGATAGCGGAACCGAGGTTCCGCCTGAATATGCCTCTCGACAAGGCCGTGAAGCACCTCCATGACAAGGGTGAAAAGATAAGGAGAGATCGGGTCCCCTTGGCGAAGTCCACGCTTGCCTGCAAAGAATCCCGTCGGTCGCCCATTGAGGTTGAGAGAGAACGTGGGTGTCGTCAGGCAACTCCGGATCCACTCAATATAGCGGGTATGAAAGCCCATCGCCTGAAGCGTTGCCAATAAGAAGCTCCATTCAACCCTGTCGTAAGCCTTGGCCAGATCAACCTTAAGCATAGCTCGTGGTGGTCGTCCATTGCTCGCATAACCAAGGCAAAGCTCCTGTGCCAGAAGAATATTGTCAGTGATGCGTCGGCCAGGTATAAACGCCGTCTGGGACGGGTGGACCAGCCCGCCCAGCACAGGCTTTAACCGGTTCGCCAACACCTTCGAGATGATCTTATATAGTACATTACAACACGAGATGGGCCGAAAGTCGGTAGGCCGACGTGGGGAGGCACACTTAGGAATGAGCGTAATCAGCGTACTATTCAGGCCCTTCAGTAGGCGGCCAGTATTAAAGAAGTCCTGCTCGCTTCATTTTTCCTAATTGACATGCCGAACATTGATGCTCCTTTTGTAATAGTATAGTTGGAAGACCGTGAACCAACATTTTCGTAGAAAGGCGTTAGAGAGCTTTCATATTCAGATGAGACATTCGTTGATGCCATAAGCTGTTCCTCTGAATCACAGTCTGAGAGATGAGGCATACTGCTGTCGAGGGACGCACGGACGTCAGGTTTATCGTGTAAAGATTTGATTTCCGTAGTGCGTCGAGGAGTTATGTGTCCTGACTGTCCAAAATTCTGCACCGGTCAGCGTGAAAGACCACTTGAAATCCTTTATCGCAGAATTGGCCTATGCTGAACAAGTTATGGTGGAGTTCTTCGACGTAAGAGACATCTTTTATCGTCAGATTTTCCAAAATGATATCCCCACATCCAAGAATGGGAGCTGAGTCATTGTTTCCGAATCTGACTTTGCCGTTTGGTCGGTCTTTGTAGTTGCTCAGCAGCTCTTGTTTTCCAGTCATGTGTGTGGAACAACCAGAGTCGAGGTACCACACATGATGGTTCTGCAAAAACAAGTTAGAGAGCTTTCGTTACCCACTTAAACGTGGGTCCTCTCAGATTAGCAGATTTAGTTTTAGGTTCAGATATGATTCCTAAATTATTACTTGAGGGAGTTTTAATAACCCATGTCACTTTCGGAGAAGCGAGTTTGGGTGTTGCCTCTTTAGGTGACTTGGCCTTTTCGGCTTTTGTCGTCCTAGGCGGAGATTTAGGAACCCATTTGGGTTGAACCCTGCAGGGAAGGTTAATTTCAGCACGTACAAATGCTTTGGTAGACTTGACTGAGGAAAAGATCTTTTCTTTTGATAATCTCCTAAGGTGCTTGGGGGACTCAATCTTTACGGGATACTGTAACGAATGGACGGGTTCGATAGGAATAATTAATGTTTTTGGTGCATTTTCTATACTAAGATTAGGAAGATGAGATTTAGATGAAAAAGATAGAAGAAGATTAGAATAGGTTTGAGGAAGAAGACGATACAAGATAGGAGTTTAGGTTTAATTCTTGCTTGGATTCATAAAACACGGTACATCGTTTTTATAGTAAAAACATAGGTTGGGCTTTCTACTATAATGACGCAATATAAAATTGTAAGGAATATTGTTTTCTTGGCCCAAATAATTCCATCTTCAGCCTATTCCATTAGGAACGAGCCCGGCCCAATAAACACAAACCCAAGCCCAATTCCAACTCGGCCCATATGTGACAATACTCCCCCGTTGAGTACATTCTCGTCCTCGAGGATGTAATGATGGAATCGTAACCGAGGAGAACAATGAATTGTTGTGACCTTTGAGTCCATTGTTGTCTCGCACCCCACCAGTAGTATGCAAAGATGTCGTTCCACCAGCATAGGTTTGTAAAGCAGTATTCCCCATTTCTCTAACTCTAAAAGGATCAACACCAAGCTCCATTAGATTCTTGGTTGTGGAAGTTTGCTCTTGCCTGGCAGCAGCATGTACGAGAGCATTTTCACAATCCTCATCTTTAATATTCTCATTGATTCCCAACTCCTCCGGTGAGTATCCGCAAACCTCAGTTCGACCCCCTTTTGCAGCAAAGTGAAGTACCTCTCTCTTGTGAGCCTCCTCACATATTTCATAGGTTGCTTCAACCCCTTTCCTTTGTCAAGTTGATGCACCAAAAGGTCTAACTTTCCCTTGTTTGCAGACTTGAGGAAACTATCAACTTTACTTCTCGTTGCAAAAGCTTTAGCCGCATTAGTAAGCACCGATAGAGCCTGCTTTATTGAGGTTACAAAGCTCAATATATTTTGCAGGTCAACCAATTCTCCACACCTTGCATTGAGCTCCTGAACTTTTCCAGCCAAACTGGCCACATCAGAATAAGAAACAACCGTTAGTGCTTCAAGAGATTCTATTGTGATCGCTCCATGCTCCATTAACTTGCCACACAACAGTTCAACTTCACACCCAAAAACCAGCAACTCCATAGGCAAACCATTGTCATTGCATAGGTATTGTCCCTGGCAAGCCTCTCTATTGTCACAAAGACCAGCTCGTCGAATTCTGGTGTTACAACGACGACACATTTTCCTCGATCGAAGGGTAGGTTCACCTTCGTTCCTTTGGCGACACGCCAATGTCCTCGATCAAGCGTCTCACCCTGGTGCTCCTTCTCGATCTTGTTCAGGTGCAGCGTCGCCGTTATGAACTCCCTGTAGTTGAGCAACCCGCTGTTTTCCACGTCAGTAGCCTTCATAAGGTCGTGGATCTGAGATTTGTCGAGGTTGTTCCTTAATCTGCCGAGGCCCATCTTGAGCTCCTCAAAGGTGATGTAATATGTATCCCACCCAAATCATCAGCCACATCAAAACCATCCATCTAACCAAAATCATACCCACCCACTACAGATTCATTACCCATAACAAAATCATCAGCCACACTAAAATCATCGCCAACTACTACAGATTCATTACCAATAACCTCAATCCCCTTAATCACATAAGAATGCGTTATCAACTTATCAACCAACACCGGTTTGTTTTTTATCGGAAGAGTTTCTACCTCATCAACCACCGAGTCACTAGTCTCACACCCAGGTTGCTTGCCCACGTTTAATAAGCAGGTTTGGAGATTGTTTATGGCGGCTGTGAGCTCCTCCATTTTAGACATGACTTCAGCCCTTTGCTCCTTTAATAGACCTTGGATTTTCAACTCGGTACTTTTTATTTGCTCTCTAAGCTGTTTCTCATTGTTTTCTCGATCGAGCAGGTCTTGCTGCCTCAAGACCTCGGCCTGCGCCAATGCCTGCTCCATCTTTCTTTGTCTTTCAAGTAGTTCCTCGTATCTAGTATTCTCAGCCATGGATTAGGATCGAAGGGGCTCTGATACCAAATGTAACGAATGGACGGGTTCGATAGGAATAATTAATGTTTTTGGTGCATTTTCTATATTAAGATTAGGAAGATGAGATTTAGATGAAAAATAGAAGAAGATTATAATAGGTTTGAGGAAGAAGACGATACAAGATAGGAGCTTAGGTTTAATTCTTGCTTGGCTTCATAAAACACAGTACATCGTTTTTATAGTAAAAACATAGGTTGGGCTTTCTACTATAATGACGTAATATAAAATTGTAAGGAATATTGTTTTCCTGGCCCAAATAATTCCATCTTCAGCCTATTCCATTAGGAACGAGCCCGGCCCAATAAACACAAACCCAAGCCCAACTAGATACCTTAGGTGATAGATACCTTAGGTGAGTACATGAATGTACAGTGCCATAAGCTTTCTTTATGGCTGGATATTGTTTCCTTCGGGCTTTCCCAGTGGCATTTGTTTCAGAATGATTATTTTTAATTTGTTAGGTGGAGCCTATTTCGTAGTTGTTGCTTCTAAAGGTGATGGGCTGAAGAGTACATGTAGAAGCAATTATTCGAAGAGAAGAAATGACTCTTTTATGTCTTCGAGTGTCATTTATTTGTACAGAAGGAGTAACATTCTTAGTCATACTCAAATCTACTAGCTCCTTCTTAAAACTAGACACTCTCGCCTTCGGTTCTAGTGCTTGCCCTACGCTTCCTGTAGACGGAGGTAAACTAGATTTAGTCTTAGCACTCTTAACAAAATTATCAATGCACTTTTGATCTTTCGAAGGTGATTGATTTTCACGCTTTGGGAGGATGAGGAAGCTTTGACATTTTCCATCTCTTTTAAGAACTTCTTCTTTTCAGCTTCGAAATTCTCTCTTTCTTTATCTAATTTTGCTTGAGATTCCTCTATCTGTTTTATTATAGGAGGTTTATAGAGAGAATTTTTATAATGTACGTCCTTGACTGTAACGACCCTAGCCATCGCTACCATTTCTAACGTAATTCTAAGTGTCTAGTGATATGATAACTTAGAAGATACGAAAATACGGTAGAAATTTTTTTTCCTTTTTGTGAAGGAACATTGTTACTTTACATGTCAAAAGAATGTCAAAAGAACGCTTCCAAATTTTTCCTAATTTCATTCTAGTCTATCTACATGTGTCGTGTCTACATTCGCAGCAAAAGTACTCCTATGCGCCCGGCCTCACAGGTCGTCGTCCACGTACACACCACCCCCAAAAGATGCTCGGAAGCTTCAAAAGATGCCTTGCCGGCTAGGCAGTCACGCACCGTGATCAGATGAACCTACAACACACAAAACGTGGGATGAGCTTATATAGCCCAGTAAGTGAAACTTATGCATGCAGTGCCCGTGTCATGACTTGCATAGGCATATACGCCAATACTCATTTATCCCCATGTCATGTCTTGTCTTGTCATGTCTTGTCATGTCTTATAGGATCCCTAATACACGTCTCTTGTCTTGCACGTGTCTTATATTGTAGGGTCCTCGGCAATTTCTGCCACGAGGGCATTCGCCCGATTTACACGTCTCATGTCTTGCACGTGTCTTGTCATGATATCGGTGACGTAGAAGTCACCTCGTAGCATAAAAAGGCCGTACCACACGTCTCTTGTCTTGCACGTGTGTTATCATAGTAATATTAGTAACCACACGTCTCTTGTCTTGCACGTGTGTTGTTTAGTAGTGAGTAGTAAATTATCGTTAGCAACTATTTGTCGCGCCCTGGCGATCATGCATATCTCTTGTCATGTCATGTCATGTTATGTCATAAAACCCTCGTGAGACTCGTGTACGCTCGTGAAATGCATGTATGAAATGCCAAATGACTTGTCATGCCATGTCATGTATCGTGTATTTCATGCCATGTCATAATTCACATAGATTTATAGAAGCACGTAGCCACGTAAGAAATGCACACATACTTTTATGTGTTGTAGTTGAAAAGTCCCACTTACCTGTCGTCCGAGCGTAATTAATATCCTCCCCGTTAGCTCCTAACGTACGACCTTTTAGAATAAAAGGGTTATGACGTTAGTACTATTGCTTTCCTTGGCTAGTTCGTCGAAATAATAATTTTCATCATACTTAGTTATCTAAGCTTGTATTAATTCCCTAGACTCCACACCACTCGATTTGCCTTATTAAATTTTCCCAAGTCAATCGATTCCTATTCCGTATTATATTTAAATAGAGTTCTCGGCCTTTTGATAAATTTCTAAGTTAGAGAATTTAAATTTCTTTTGTGAAAGGCTCGGCGAAAGTCGTTTGATTTTTATTTGGTTTCGCCCGACTTTACATGTGTGGGATTTTAACTTGATTTTGGCAGAGATCTCGATATGCTCTTCCAAGATAGATTTCGATTTGTGTTATTAGGTAGACCTCGACATTATATATCTAAAGATGTCGAGTTTTCATGATTTCGACACTTATATGGTTATCGCTTAAAAGTATCGAGGTGGATGAAACATTACATCTCGACATCATACTGAAAGGATTCGACATTGTCTTAGATATCGACATGGGTTGAAAATCTCGACATTTACTAAAGAGCCTCGAGCTATGTTTTAGATGGATATCGACATTGTTGGGAAAATCTCGATGTTGTGTTTCGACATTTGGGCTAAAGGGTTTCGACATCTTTCCATAACATCTCGACTTTTTACTCAGCATTATATCTTTTTTTTGGGAAGAGCATTATATCTATCCTTTTCGACATTTCAGTTTAAACATCTCAATATAGGCCTTAAGTTCAGTCTCGACATTTATGGTTTGTGTAAGAATTCGACATTTCGCTATTTAAGGATCTCGACTTTTTTAGGGAAAAATTGCGAGCTATTACTTTCAACATAAATCTCGAATCCCAAACTGAATCTCGACATGTTCAGTCTCGACATTTATGGTTTGTGTAAGAATTCGACATTTCGCTATTTAAGGATCTCGACTTTTTTAGGGAAAAATTGCGAGCTATTACTTTCAACATAAATCTCGAATCCCAAACTGAATCTCGACATGGGTTTTTGAATAAATGTCGGGTTCTCTCTTAAATGTCGAGATAATATAATAGGGTTTCGATAACTTTCTTGAAGACCAATCTCGACATTTTTAACTATCTAGCTTCGACATTGCCTTTCGACATTTGCAGAAAATGTCGACATGAATCAACCTAAATCTCGACATTTTCATTGGTTCTCGATATTTCCTCTAGCTCGACATTTTTCATAGCTTCGACATTTTTCCTCGATCTATCAACGTTATATCTCGACATTTTGGTCTAAAATGTCGACATGAACTCCTCGTAAATCTCGACTTCTTACTCGACATTATCTCGACATTTCAACAAAAATGTCGATATGAATTTTAATGTATATCTCGACATTTCATAAATCTCGATACATATGTATTAAGTCGACATCTTATCTATCACTCGACATTATATTTCGACATTTGAATTAGAAAATGTCGACATGCATTTCATATGAACCTCGTCATTTCGTTTCGACATTTTTAGCTTTAACGTCTCGACATTTATACTTAATTCTACTCGATATTGAGCTCGACTTTAATGTCGACATTTAGCTCGACATTTCATCTATTTCATTCGACATTTATCATCATCTTCATTCTTCCGAAACACGATTCTAAACTTATACTACCCAACATTTATCTAGATTCGAGGAAATCTTTGGCTATGGAATTTCGTCCAAGTTTAGGGCTTTAGCCATCCATAATACATGTAAATTCCTACCTAAATCACGAATTTAGCTAAAATCTCTAATACAAGAAATCGAAATGGTTTAGGAAATTTCCATCACTTACTTCTTTCGAAGTTCCAAGCTTGGCTTGAAGTGTCCCTTGCGTTTTTCTTCTCTCGGCTCTTACTTCTTTCCCCTCTTCTTTTCGTGAGTTCTTAGCTAGGGTTATGGAGTTTTGAAAGGTTTATTTTCTAAGATGTTTTCATAGGTTGAGGGGTGATATTTAGAGTTGTCGTGGGTCTTCCCTAAATTAGGGAATATTGCCTCCCCACTTGTTTTGTTCATTTTGGGCTCAATTACATGTTTAGCCCACCTAGATATTCCTTATAAATAAATGCATGATCCAAAGTAATTTCCTAGCCCAATTCCTTTATAGCTTTTATTATTTCCTAAATTCCCTTATTCCTTATACAACAACCATTTCTAAGTTCCTACTCAATTTACACCAAGTTAATATTTTATACCATGAACTTAACATAACATATAATTAATGCACCGAGTGTCATACTACCACATGATTGCGCATAATTCATAAGTCACATATGCACCTAATTTCGTATCATTACACGTAATTCATATAATCGACTGGGCACGACATTCAACTGATTACTTAAGCACATAATCATGTACACAAAATTCATGACATCGTGCGGTCACTTAATCGACCCATGAAATGTACGTAAGTCACATGCAACATGTAATATGTGCATGTAAAGCACCTATATCATGTAGCACATGATCATACATATTCAATGTGCACAAAATTCATATAAAACCTCGTACACCCATAATTAATCATTTTCACTCTTAATTATACCGTAGATCCCGTAATTAAATTTTATGGGTCTTACATCCTCCCCCCTTAAAAGAATTTCGTCCCCGAAATTCCGTTAGCTGGGATAAGTCGGGCGACGATGGTAGGGAGTTGTGCTAGTTCATTAGTTAGATGATAGAACATCACCTAATTGCTCGCAAAGGTATTTCCTTTCTAGGAAAAATAAAAGGAGTGAATTCTCGCAAAAGCGGATGAGTTTCCCGAACTTTGCACTTCTAAGAAGGAAAGTTGACCTTAGCCCGTCGGTCGTCTCGATCTAACATTAGAAATTAGATAAGGCGTGAAAACAAAAAGGGAATAGGATTCCGTCTTTGGCATCCTCGTGCCTACAACTTATCGTGGCCTTCCTCCCTGATCTACCGATCATAATGATGACTACGATCTCGTGGTAGGAGACGTAAGTATTTTCTCTAAGCGGTTAGGTTACAGCGTGAGAAGGAAGACTATGATGAACTTGCAATGTATCCCTCTCTTTCTAGGAAACACGCCCAATTCTCATTCTTTAGGGTGAAAAGTAATCTTCGTGTAGCGACGAGGAATAAAATGTTCGATCTGGAGTAGAAGAAGAGAAGCGAACTCTATAAAGGTTAAATAAGATCTCTCCAATCGTCTTGGATTTAATGGCTGATTTCCTAACACGTAGGTAGGAAGAGTACTCAAGGTGGTCGAATCCTATATCGTTTCGAGGAGCTAAGGAAAATAACTAGAACTCTAACTCCAACCGATGTCAGAATCACTAGCATCCATCACACTTCCATTGCACCTCTCTGATATTGGACCTATGGAGTCTTTGTTCCTTTACTAGGGAATTTAAATACGGTTTCCTATTTTGAAAGCTTATTTGTTAGGCTTCTGTTCGCATTGAATATCGAGCTGGCTCGATTAGATCGGCTAGAATTAATCCTGAGCCTCGCCACATAAGGGGTGAATGCAAAGGATGCATGGTCCTAGGTTCACTAGAATACAAGTTGAGGTTCACTAAATGGATAGGGTACCTGCCGCCATAGGCGGGTTCTCTCCTGCTTCTTCCGCCGTGAGCATGTATACCCGAGCGGGTGCCGTCAACGGCTTGGCCTGATTTGCTCCCGGACTTCCCGATGCATTCTCTGGACAGGCTGCGGAGTAGTGGCCTGGCTTGCCACATTTAAAGCAGGTGGCATTTTGGGAGTAGCAGATGCCCGAATGTCGTCTTCCGCATCTCGGGCATGCTGGTATGGCGGGCTGAAAAGGTTGAGGCCTCCCCCGATTTGGGTTGGGCTGATGGGGTGGTTCGGGCCTATTCTGAAAATTGGGTTTCGGGTCCTTGGGAATAAACGGCTTCTTCGGGGTGTTCCCGTCCCCTCTAAGTCCTTGTACTAACTTCCTTTTTGCCTCATGAGCTTGTGCAATTCTCATTTCAGCTTGTTCAGCCACCATAGCACGTTCCGCGACTTGAGCGTAAGTAGCCCCTTGGAGTCCGGCCATGCTTACATCACGGTATAGCTCCGGCTTCAGTCCTTCCAAGAATCGTTCGATTTTCAGTGAGTCCGTGCTCACCATATGGGCCGCAAACCGGGACAGTTGTTCGAACTTCCGGATATACTCTGCCACCGTCATCGTTCCTTGGCGGAGGTTGATAAACTCGTTCATTCTCTGGGCACGCACTGGAGCAGTATAGTACTTGCTCCGGAAAAGCTCCTTGAAACGATCCCAAGTCATTGTAGCTGGGTCTTCAATGGTTAGGATGGTATCCCACCAATGTCCTGCGCTCCCCCTAAGTAGGTAGGTAGCGCACAAGACTTTTTCGGCTTCTGGGGTGCGGCTATGTTGGAACATGCTTTCCAACGTTCGAAGCCAATCCTCGGCAGAAGTTGGATCGACAGCGTCCTCAAATGTTGGGGGGTTTAACTTGCGAAACCTCTTTCCAACCATTTCAATCCTTTCAGTTTGAGGGGGTGTATTACTTGGTTGCCCTCCAGCACTTTGTTGCTGGAGTAGCTGCTGAATTTGGGCTGATTGCTGGCGGACTAACTCCGTCAGCTGCAGGATGATAGCATCCCGATTGTCAGTAGGGTTCGGGGTCTCCCTATCTCGATCGGCGTCCCTACTGCCTTCACCTCTAATTCTAACCATTTCTTTCGTTCTACCCCTGTCGTCCCTACGGCCAATAAATTACTCAACACGAGAAGATCACATAGACATAACACTTACAGGCAAGGCTGCTTCCGCGCTTTTGGGTGTGTGTACATGGATAGTCTGCAGGACCTGTGACCGAAGCTCTGATACCAACTGTAACGACCCTAGCCATCGCTACCATTTCTAACGTAATTCTAAGTGTCTAGTGATATGATAACTTAGAAGATACGAAAATACGGTAGAAATTTTTTTTCCTTTTTGTGAAGGAACATTGTTACTTTACATGTCAAAAGAATGTCAAAAGAACGCTTCCAAATTTTTCCTAATTTCATTCTAGTCTATCTACATGTGTCGTGTCTACATTCGCAGCAAAAGTACTCCTATGCGCCCGGCCTCACAGGTCGTCGTCCACGTACACACCACCCCAAAAGACGCTCGGAAGCTTCAAAAGATGCCTTGCCGGCTAGGCAGTCACGCACCGTGATCAGATGAACCTACAACACACAAAACGTGGGATGAGCTTATATAGCCCAGTAAGTGAAACTTATGCATGCAGTGCCCGTGTCATGACTTGCATAGGCATATACGCCAATACTCATTTATCCCCATGTCATGTCTTGTCTTGTCATGTCTTGTCATGTCTTATAGGATCCCTAATACACGTCTCTTGTCTTGCACGTGTCTTATATTGTAGGGTCCTCGGCAATTTCTGCCACGAGGGCATTCGCCCGATTTACACGTCTCATGTCTTGCACGTGTCTTGTCATGATATCGGTGACGTAGAAGTCACCTCGTAGCATAAAAAGGCCGTACCACACGTCTCTTGTCTTGCACGTGTGTTATCATAGTAATATTAGTAACCACACGTCTCTTGTCTTGCACGTGTGTTGTTTAGTAGTGAGTAGTAAATTATCGTTAGCAACTATTTGTCGCGCCCCGGCGATCATGCATATCTCTTGTCATGTCATGTCATGTTATGTCATAAAACCCTCGTGAGACTCGTGTACGCTCGTGAAATGCATGTATGAAATGCCAAATGACTTGTCATGCCATGTCATGTATCGTGTATTTCATGCCATGTCATAATTCACATAGATTTATAGAAGCACGTAGCCACGTAAGAAATGCACACATACTTTTATGTGTTGTAGTTGAAAAGTCCCACTTACCTGTCGTCCGAGCGTAATTAATATCCTCCCCGTTAGCTCCTAACGTACGACCTTTTAGAATAAAAGGGTTATGACGTTAGTACTATTGCTTTCCTTGGCTAGTTCGTCGAAATAATAATTTTCATCATACTTAGTTATCTAAGCTTGTATTAATTCCCTAGACTCCACACCACTCGATTTGCCTTATTAAATTTTCCCAAGTCAATCGATTCCTATTCCGTATTATATTTAAATAGAGTTCTCGGCCTTTTGATAAATTTCTAAGTTAGAGAATTTAAATTTCTTTTGTGAAAGGCTCGGCGAAAGTCGTTTGATTTTTATTTGGTTTCGCCCGACTTTACATGTGTGGGATTTTAACTTGATTTTGGCAGAGATCTCGATATGCTCTTCCAAGATAGATTTCGATTTGTGTTATTAGGTAGACCTCGACATTATATATCTAAAGATGTCGAGTTTTCATGATTTCGACACTTATATGGTTATCGCTTAAAAGTATCGAGGTGGATGAAACATTACATCTCGACATCATACTGAAAGGATTCGACATTGTCTTAGATATCGACATGGGTTGAAAATCTCGACATTTACTAAAGAGCCTCGAGCTATGTTTTAGATGGATATCGACATTGTTGGGAAAATCTCGATGTTGTGTTTCGACATTTGGGCTAAAGGGTTTCGACATCTTTCCATAACATCTCGACTTTTTACTCAGCATTATATCTATCCTTTTCGACATTTCAGTTTAAACATCTCAATATAGGCCTTAAGTTCAGTCTCGACATTTATGGTTTGTGTAAGAATTCGACATTTTGCTATTTAAGGATCTCGACTTTTTTAGGGAAAAATTGCGAGCTATTACTTTCAACATAAATCTCGAATCCCAAACTGAATCTCGACATGGGTTTTTGAATAAATGTCGGGTTCTCTCTTAAATGTCGAGACAATATAATAGGGTTTCGATAACTTTCTTGAAGACCAATCTCGACATTTTTAACTATCTAGCTTCGACATTGCCTTTCGACATTTGCAGAAAATGTCGACATGAATCAACCTAAATCTCGACATTTTCATTGGTTCTCGATATTTCCTCTAGCTCGACATTTTTCATAGCTTCGACATTTTTCCTCGATCTATCAACGTTATATCTCGACATTTTGGTCTAAAATGTCGACATGAACTCCTCGTAAATCTCGACTTCTTACTCGACATTATCTCGACATTTCAACAAAAATGTCGATATGAATTTAATGTATATCTCGACATTTCATAAATCTCGATACATATGTATTAAGTCGACATCTTATCTATCACTCGACATTATATTTCGACATTTGAATTAGAAAATGTCGACATGCATTTCATATGAACCTCGTCATTTTGTTTCGACATTTTTAGCTTTAACGTCTCGACATTTATACTTAATTCTACTCGATATTGAGCTCGACTTTAATGTCGACATTTAGCTCGACATTTCATCTATTTCATTCGACATTTATCATCATCTTCATTCTTCCGAAACACGATTCTAAACTTATACTACCCAACATTTATCTAGATTCGAGGAAATCTTTGGCTATGGAATTTCGTCCAAGTTTAGGGCTTTAGCCATCCATAATACATGTAAATTCCTACCTAAATCACGAATTTAGCTAAAATCTCTAATACAAGAAATCGAAATGGTTTAGGAAATTTCCATCACTTACTTCTTTCGAAGTTCCAAGCTTGGCTTGAAGTGTCCCTTGCGTTTTTCTTCTCTCGGCTCTTACTTCTTTCCCCTCTTCTTTTCGTGAGTTCTTAGCTAGGGTTATGGAGTTTTGAAAGGTTTATTTTCTAAGATGTTTTCATAGGTTGAGGGGTGATATTTAGAGTTGTCGTGGGTCTTCCCTAAATTAGGGAATATTGCCTCCCCACTTGTTTTGTTCATTTTGGGCTCAATTACATGTTTAGCCCACCTAGATATTCCTTATAAATAAATGCATGATCCAAAGTAATTTCCTAGCCCAATTCCTTTATAGCTTTTATTATTTCCTAAATTCCCTTATTCCTTATACAACAACCATTTCTAAGTTCCTACTCAATTTACACCAAGTTAATATTTTATACCATGAACTTAACATAACATATAATTAATGCACCGAGTGTCATACTACCACATGATTGCGCATAATTCATAAGTCACATATGCACCTAATTTCGTATCATTACACGTAATTCATATAATCGACTGGGCACGACATTCAACTGATTACTTAAGCACATAATCATGTACACAAAATTCATGACATCGTGCGGTCACTTAATCGACCCATGAAATGTACGTAAGTCACATGCAACATGTAATATGTGCATGTAAAGCACCTATATCATGTAGCACATGATCATACATATTCAATGTGCACAAAATTCATATAAAACCTCGTACACCCATAATTAATCATTTTCACTCTTAATTATACCGTAGATCCCGTAATTAAATTTTATGGGTCTTACATCAGGGCCGAAGAGGGCGGGGAGTGATCGCCGGTGCCAGGGTACACGGACAATGAGCGGCTCCTGGCAGGCTTCTAGGCGAAGGGGTACATGAACGAACCGATCCAACACCAGAATGAGAGGGGATCCTGAGACTGACAATGTATGGGCGTGTCAGGCTAAGAATCGTATAAAAGGATTGATAGTACTACTCATATCACCAAGGTCGACCTACCTTTTCGGGAGTCCATCTATAGAAACTCCGAAGTTAAGCGTGCTTGACTTGGGGCAATCTAGGGATGGGTGACCCCCTGGGAAGTTTCTCAGGGTGCGTGTGAGCGAGTGCACGAAGCACGCTAAAAGGTTAAATGGTGGTATAGTGGGGCTAGACTATCAGTCGGAGTGTGGTGGGCCCAACCCCACTGGTCCTGGTAGGGACCGATGCTATAGTGACACCCGGTATGGGACGGGTCGTTACATTGACTTCCTCGTAGTGTGTTTGAGATTCACGAGGTAGAACTTGACCTAAATCATAGACAGGTGTTAAAGATGGTTTCATATTTCTGTCTCTTTCAGGCCCATGTGAGGCTCTTCTCTTGGATGAATCTAAAGTACTTTGTTCTGTCGCTATAGTAAAATCCCTAAGAGAGGTTACTCCTAAACCCATGTTCTTAATATCATATATTTCTTTCTTCCGTAGAACACGTGGGTTAGTGAAACATATGCCTTCTATAGGATATAGAACTCTATATCCTTGGGCTGGTTTAAAAATATCGTCTGTTCAGATTGTCCCCTACGCGTAAGAAGATCATCTAGTTTCTTAATTTTTCGCATATAACTTCTTACGTTCCTCGCCTAGGAGAGCATAATTATTTTCTACCGTCAGTTTAGCGGCTTGACAGGCATCTAGATCTTTACTAAGCTCACTAACCTTAGTATTAGATATTTCTAATTGAGCTTCTAAGTTGGTGATCTTAGTGGAAGCTTCGGTTATCCTACAATTTTGGGTGGCTTTCTCATTGAGATTCCTAACCAAGCAAGTGTAATTATTTGCTAGCCTGTCTTCTAACTCCTTAATCTTTTTCGCTATGCTGTCCTATTTGAGGTTGACTAGGCTCTCTAGAATGTAGGCTCTTAGTAAGTTCTTCTATTTTAGCACTAGAGCTTCTAAGTTCTGACTCGAGACAATTTATCTTTTCCTGAGACCTAGATTCCTCTACTTCCTTAATACTTTTCTGCTCACGTTTCATGTTAGCATATTGTTTTTATATGATTCTAACATGGTCAATAATGTGGAAGAAGAGTCTACCTTTGGTGATGAGGTGGATGCGCCATCTTCGTCCATCTGATTGGATGTTTCGCCGTCACTGTCGTTGTCAAAGCGTGCCATGAGGGCAAGATTCTCGTGTCCAGAACTAGACGTGTCTTCAAGCCAGTGGTCCTACTCTGCCATGGGGGCTACACCTGCTTCCTTCTACTTCGTGAGTTGAAGCTTCTTGGAGTAGTAATTAGCATCTCTTTTCTTGGGAAGGGTGCATTCTCTGGCAAAATGACCAGGCTTGCCACAGTTGAAGCACTTGTTGGGCTCTTTAGTGTTCTTGACTTCGGATCTCTCTGGTGCATGTTCCTTGTTCCTAGAGCTTGAGGTCCGAAGTCTGTTGGCCGAGGATGAGGACTTCTTCTTGAAGTATTTCTTGCTCATCATCTTTCCGATTAACGCCAACTGTTTCCCCAGTGCCTTCATGCTTGGCTCGACGTCTGATTCTGAATCTTCTTCTGACTCGGATGATGAGGGAGGCCTAACGATCTTCTCTTTGCGAGGCTTGGTTCCACGCTTTTCTGAGAGTAGAGCAACGGTGTTGTCAACCTGCTTGCCCTTCTACTCTCTCTGAGTCTCGCAAACATCTTCCTCGTGTTGGGCGAGATTATAAAATACTGCATGAATATCCAACTCCTCCAGATCTTTGTTTTGTCAAAGGTCAGTGGATATCTTTTCCCAGTCCGAGGGCAGAGAGGATAGAAATCTGATATTTGTTTCCATGTTTGTTTTCGAGATTTCTATCTTCCTCATCTCGTTGAGAAGAGTGAGGTATCTTTGGTATGCATCATAGAGGCTCTCCTCCGGCTTAGCTTTGAAGGAGTCATAAGCAGTGAGAATAATCGCCTTTTTGGCCTTGATGCCTACTTCCGTCCTTTGCATCATCCTATGCAACTCATCCCACATTCCCTTAGCCGTTGTGAGGCTGTCTATCTGTCTATAGGTGTCGTTGGGGATGCCTTGCATGAGTGTGTTCATGGCTATCAGATCTGCCTTAGCACGGGCCCTTTCCTCGATGGTGTATTCCCTAGGTTCCTTTAGTCGCCTAGTAGCGGGAATTTGAGGAGTAACCGTGTCATCACCGGCTACGTTGACCCAGAACTGTGCGGGTCCCTCTTCGAGTGACTTTAACAGGTTTTCGGCTTGATCTTTCAAGGCTATGAAATTTAGGAAGCGGCTTCTCCATACTGTATATTCGCCGCGTTGCAAGATTGGCGGACGGTTATCGTTTCCTAGTGAGTATGCATCCACCCTTGAATGTTTGAATGTTTCTCTTTTTTTTTTGTAGAGTTGATGAAGAGATGGTACTGTTTTCGCGCGTCAGGTACTTGTTCAAAAATTTCGAGCGTAAATTATTTCGACTTGAACTTAATTTACGCTTAAAAGTTATGTAAACAGCGAAATCATCGTAAAATTATTGAGTGAAGTTTTGCGATCGAAAATTTTAAGCGTCGAAAAATTTTGTTGACCAGTATCCACAATGTAGATTTTGTCAAAGGTTGACTCGAAAGATTGACAAGTGTTTTGGAGCGTAAAATTTCTTTAATTAATTTTGGTCGTTGAAGAACAGTACCCTAAGGAGCTTCTCGCTGAGTCAAATCTAATTGATTGACCGAAAGATTTTACGAACGAGAATCAAATACGTTTGACCGACTAATTTTTCGAGAGAAAATTTTGTGCGGGGGTCAAAATAGTCAATTCTCGTCAAAATTTTAACGCTCGTAATTTTTTTTTAAAACACGTTCTTGACAGCAGCGACTTCAGTAACTAACCAATATTCTAATTGAGCAAAATTTCTCGTACAGATGTTTTCGATCGAGAAATTAATTTCGATCGAAGACTTAGCGAGAAAAATTGAAATTCACAGTTTAACCACAGAATATGATTTTAACACAGATTCAAGCAAATACTGGAAATTAATCGATGAAACTACAGGTATATGCTCAAAATAAGTTACTGAGTACTCACGAACAGAAGATTGAACATGTTTTGAAGCAAATGATAATCAATTTGACGAAAATCAAAACACGTTCATACTGTTTTCGCGCGAACAGTAAACTCACAAAATCAAAAATTCGACTCAAATCATGATTCTGATTGCTACCGATCTAATCCTGATCGATTAATACTACCTATGCAAGCACAGAAACATCAAAATCAGATCAAATAAGCACAGAATTAAGACTGTTTGATCGAAATTCAACTTCGCGCCAGAACTGTTCTTCGATGGAGGAGTGACAGAATAAAATTTCGATCAAATTCTAACAATTTTCGTTTCAAAACTGAACGAATCTGCTCTGATACCAATTGTTAGGTCCCTGCTTGTCAACTCAATCAATCCTAGGCATGAATTCTAAGGAAATCGATTAGAATTATTGAACATTGAAATTCGATCGAAAACCTTCAATGAAGAACACGAGAGAGAATTCCTTTAGTGAGAGGATGATTTCTGAGTTTCTCTCTCTAGAATTGAATTCGACAGCCTTTCTGATTGATTCTCTAATTTTCTGTATCAAGCTCAATGTTTGTATAACTATTTATACCAAACAAACTTGGTATAAATATCAAATTAGTCCTAACCTAAGGACTACTATACATCAAGCCCCTAATTACAAGAACAGATAATTAATGCACAATTAAAATCGTATTCTACAGTAGTGTCGGTAGTAGCTGGAATTACGGTCCAATATTGTTTGGGTCCATTATATATGGATTCCAGCAAGTTATCTGAGTTGTCCTTGCTTTCAATAAAATTGATGAACATTCTTTTCCAGACTGCATATTCTCCGTGTCGGATGATAGGAGGTCTAATATCATTTCCCATGCTGAAAGAGTCCGTTTCTTGTGTTTTGGATATGATCGTTAACGTGTAATGTGGGGAAAGTTAAATTTGAATCGAAATTTGATCAAAATCAAATTTGAGAATTGACTTTGTGACACGGGTGTACTTCGCGAAGTTAGGATGGGAGTGAGAATCCGCAAACTGAAAAAAAAGATCTCGTTTGCGAATTGAAATAGTGACGTGTTACTTCGTGAATTGATCTGGGAGTTCGCGAACTACTCTACAAATTTTACGGTTCCGTGAAACTGATTTGAGTTCGTGAAGTTTTCTGGTCTTGCGAAGTGATCATGTCGCGGGTTGATATGAGGATTAGTGAACTGTCTTGATTCGCAAAGTGAGCTAAGTTCGCGAAGTGGATTGTAATTCGTGAAGACAATTCGCAACTTGGTCTGAATTTGCAACGGGAACTGACTTCGCGAAGTGGTCTATAGTTCGCAAAGCAGTCCGAGTACGCAAAGTGGTCAAGAGTTCACAAAGATCTAAATTCGCGAATTGAGAACTGGATTCGAGAAGTGAAGTTGAATCTTAGGAGTTGATATTAAAAAAACTGATGGCTTGTGAACTTCGAACCCGCAAAAATGATACTTTGCGAAGTGTGACGATGCGCGAACTTTGGATTTAGCACACACGGAGTACGGACTTTATTCGCGAAGTAGCCTTGTGAGATGAACAATCCGCGAAACAGATAGAAATTCTTGAGTTCGCAAACCTAAAACCGAAAAACAGTGCCGTCGCGAGCTCAAGAACATGCTGAATAACATAGCTGTTCTTCAATTCTTTCAGACAGAAATCCAACAAATCTGGCATAAGCTCGACAGAAACCGATTTGATAATTCTCAGAGCTGATAGCAATACTTAACTGCCTTACCAAATCAGAACAGTCTCCGAAAATGGCTAAAACCCACGGGTTTGAGCTTTGTGAGAAGATGAAAAATCGCAAGAACTTACACTGCTCGATCCTTTAAAGCTTTGAAATGAAGTTTCCTCACCTACACGCTTGCTCTGATACCACTTGTAATTCCAGATTATCCAAGAACACTTCAATAGATTAAACCTTCGATTGATGTGAGTAGTAGGTTTGGAGGCTTAAGTGTATTGAATACGTGAGATTTTTGAATGGAAAACTTAATTAAACTGTTGTTAGGATTTAGGCTTAAATACCTTGAAAGGTATTAAGCCTGTTGGGCCCCTAACAAGCCCATTACATCTACAACCCATCTAAGAAATGTAAAACATATAAAATACATCATAAAGAAATAACAAGACTTAGAATAAATATTTTGGACACTTCTAAAATATTCCTAAAAAATCTCGAAATAGTAAAAATCTGTTTTTTGAAATTACACCCCCAGTGTGTGCGAATTACACACAGTAGACGTCTCTTCAACTTCCAATCGATTTCCACCACCGTCCAAAACCTTCGGCCGCCGTCGACAACCACACCGCCACCTTGACTGTCGCCGGAAATCGCCCAACCACCCTCCCTCGCCGAGTTCAGACGGCGATGGAAGGGTTTTAGGTTTTCACGTTGTTCTCTCGTCCACCAACCCTTCGCGTCCCTTCGTCTTCATCTCCCTCCATGGATGATTCTTTATGTGATTTGGATTCTTTGGGGCCTACACCTGATTATGAGGCTCTGAGACGCAATATAACTTCTTTCGATGATCGATTCGACGTGGCTTCCTTCGAAGCTTTCTTGGCGCACATTACTGATGGAAAGTCCGGCCACCAACATCCTCCGACGCAGGCGTCCTTGGCCCAACCCCGGGCTGACCACCCTATTGGCTCTCCCCCCAATGGTTCTCGGCCTGCTAATAGGGACAATCCGGCTCAGTCTCTTTGGATCCCGCAAAGAAGAAACTGACGGTATACCACCACCGTGGTCCCTGTCCGCGACCCACCAAAAGAAGGCCGTGGCCTGACCCGAAGGGGCACACCGCCGCCACATATTAGCTCCCCTCGCCGACGGGAACTTGGACTAAATGAGAAAGAGCTGGCTCCTACCGTCGGATCTGCCCCTATGGGAAACGACGGCGCGCTTAGGGTCTCACCGCCCGAAACCTCGGTTATTGTTGGCCCTGGGAACTTATCTAACGGGCCTCGGCTTGATGGGGATATGGCTGCGTCCTTGACGGAGTCTGCTCCGGTCCTTGATGATGTTTCGGATAATGTTCAACCTCCGCCCCAAAATCTCGATCGCCGTCTCCCTAGCCGGATTGTTACATCGGGCTCAGGGCCGATCGGGGTGGGCGGGGTTGCTAATGAAAGGCCGATGTTAGTGGGAGGATTGACGCCAACTATGTCCAACAACACTAGGGTGTTTACCATGGATGGTCGTGAAGTTGCGGCTGAAATCTTAATCGTGGCCACCCCGGCTATGACACATCCTCATCAGCTGAATGGAGAGCGTCCTAACCCATCGTTTGCGGCCATCACTCAAGGAGCTGCTTTCAACCGCAATCAGCCACGAGAGCCGAGCCCGACACGGCTTAACCTCTCCTATACGCCACCTACGATAAATGAGGGTGTTGCTGAAGCTTGCCCACCTTGGGAGGTGACACAACAAGGAACGGCTAGATGGGATTACACCCTTGTTGGGTATTTTCTGGGAAAGAGACCATACTTCCCACATGTTGAACGTTTCGCCCGTGCCCTCTGGAAGGACCTCGTAGAAGTGCGCACGACGATAAATGGCTTTTTCAAATTCAGATTTGCGAATGCCGTGCGTATACGACGGTGTTGTAAGGAGGTCCTTGGATCATGCAAGGGCAACCTCTCTTCTTGGAGCCTTGGAGGATAGGCATGTCTTTTGAAAAGAAGCAGCATGTGGTTGTCCCACTTTGGGTCAAATTACGTAATGTCCCATCGGAGCTGTGGACCCAAGAGGGACTTGGAATCGTGGCTAGCGTACTCGGCAAACCTTTATTTGCTGACGCCATGAAGACCAAAGCTGAGCGGCTTGAGTACGCCCGCATATGTGTTGAGAAGCCCCTAGAGACACCTTTTGTGGAACAATTCAATGTTAGAATCCCGACAAAGGAAGGGACTGCATCCCACGTGGTGCCCATCCAGGTTGAGTATGAATGGCGACCCAAGAAATGCGAGATATGCGCCTCGTGGATGCATGGAGCCGGGACGTGCCCCAAAAATGAAGCCCGGCCTCCTCAACCCACTCGACCACAACCTAGTAAAACAGCCCAGCAACGTGCTACACGGCCCAAGGAGCAACCTAGCCTACACGACCGCCACAGGGCTGCCCGCAACGCCCGGCCGCATGAAACATGGATGGTAAGGACTAGTAAGGACAAAGGAAAGGCTGCGTTGGAGGAGGCAAACATGTCCACGGAGGAAAGGCGCGACGGATTCGCTAGTATCCGGGCAGCTACACCTAGCAGAGGAAGGGAACGGCAGCCCAATGAGGAACGCTCGCCAAGCAAAGTCTCTACTATGGGGCACGCACCTGAAGACCATAACCCGTTCGCAGTCCTTGCGGAATTGGAATGGCATACCAACGAGAATGAGGGTCCTACAGTAGCCCTTCACGAAGGGTCTAAATGATCCCAGTCGCCGTTTGGAATACACGTGGTCTAAACAGGTTAGACCACAGATGGGCGGTGGGGGAAATGATCACAAGATACAATCTGAAATTGTTAGGGCTAGTTGAGACAAGGGTTTCTGAGCAAAATGCAACAACCATTACTACTTCTATCAAGGCTAATTGGAACTGGTTCTATGACTACGAGGAAGGGCCGGCCGCACGCATATGGTTGGGATGGGATCCACATACTATTGGAGTTACGATTGAAGCGTCTACCACTCAGACCGTCCATTGCAAAATTTGTATTCTTGATGGGGGATTGGAATTCTATACTACCTTTGTTTATTGCCATAATCTTCGGACGGAACGACGAGCGCTTTGGGAGGACCTTACGGCCACTTCTAGTATCCGTGCACCACACCCATGGGTGGTCATGGGTGATTTCAATGCCGTCATTGACCAAACGGAGGCGAGAGGGGGAGCTACTACTCGAGGCTGCCAAGATATGAATGAGTGCTTGATTTCCTCGAACCTTGTTAATCTACCACGACTTGGCTCTTTCTTCACCTGGTATAATCAGCAGAGCGGGACATCAGGGGTTTGGAGGCGACTGGATAGGATGCTCGGGAACCCTTCTTGGTTCGCTCGCTAGCTTTGGAGAGCTAGCTTACAGGTGTGCTGCGCCTGCCACCTCTGACCACTCCCCCTTATTTTGGAAGCGGAATCTCCACCAAGGGCGCGGGGAACTACATTCCGTTACGATAACTTCCTCACTCAGGACCCGCAGTTCATCCCGCTAGTGGAGGAGATCTGGATGCACGAGGAGGCACGGTACCCTATGTATGGGGTTGTTAAGAAATTAAAGAAACTTCGGCGTGACAAGGGAGACCTTAATCGTAATGTCACTACTGCTAGGCAATTTCTTGAGGTGGCCCAAGAACTCCTATCGTCACACCCTATGGAGCCACAGCTACTACTCCTTGAAAAAAGATGCAGATTTGCTTATGCTAAGGCTGTGGTTATGGAACATTCCGCTTTGATTCAACGTGCGAAGGTATCTTGGTTGAAATACGGCGACCAGTGTACCGCTTTCTTCTTTAAGAAGGTGGCGGTCCGTAGAGCACTCAATCGCATACTATCCATTGAAAATGACGCTGGTGCTACCATTGAAGGGGAAGAGCTTGTAAGGGCTGAAATATTGCGCTACTACACTGACATTCTCGGCCACTCTAGCCGCGTTGCCTTTCTCGCCCCCACTGAGGTGACTCCCTACATCACCAGGACGCTTATCTCAACTGAAGCTGATTCGTTGGTCGGGCCGATTACCGATACGGAGATTAGGAAGGCCCTGTTCTCCATTGGCGACAACAAGTCCCCTGGGCCGGATGGCTACTCGGCTAAGTTCTACAAACATTCTTGGGATATTGTTGGAACGGATGTCACACATGCAATTAAGGAATTCTTCAGGACCGGTCATCTACTTGGTGAGCTGAATTCGACCCTAATCACCATCATCCCAAAGTGCGAGAATCCTAGAAATGCGAGGGATTTCAGGCCAATATCATGTTGCAATGTCCTCTACAAGATCATCTCGAAGGTGATTGCTAATCGGCTTCGTGGCTGCTTGGGGAAGCTCGTAAACCCTACACAGACGGCTTTTATCCCTGGCCGACGTATCACAGACAATATCCTTTTGGCCCAGGAAGTTTGCCATGGGTATAACAGCGTGGGGCTACCCGAAAGAGTGGCGTTCAAAGTGGATCTTGCCAAGGCTTACGACATGGTCGAGTGGGACTTCCTACTGATCACTCTTGAAGCGTTCCACTTCCACCCAATATTCATAGGATGGATTCGAGCCTGTCTTACGACTACATACTTCTATATTAATATCAACGGGCGACCCGAAGGATAGTTCAAAGGATGCCGTGGACTCCGCCAAGGTGACCCTATATCTCCTTATCTCTTCACCTTGGTTATGGAAGTTTTGCATTGTATTATACAGGAACGGATTAGGCAAAGTGGATGCTTTAGATACCATTGGCGATGTGAACCCACAAATATGTTCATGCTCTCCTTCGCCAACGACCTTCTTCTATTCTCTCATGCGGACGAGTGCTCCGTGTGTGTTTTCAAGGAGAGTCTCGATCACTTTGCGACTATATCGGGCCTACGCACTAATCCCAGCAAGAGCGAGATGTACATCTCCAAGCGAGGCGAGGGCATTAGGGGAACGCTACAAGCCATCATGGGTTTCTCGACTGGCTCGCTCCCTGTTCGCTACCTTGGTGTACCGCTGATCACGTCGCGGGTGACAATTGCTGACTGTGCGCCTCTTATCACTGCGGTTGACCGTCGGTTAGGCTCCTGGACTCACCATTCACTATCCTATGCTGGGCGAGTACAACTGATTAAATCCGTGCTCCTGGGGCTCCATACTTATTGGGCTAGGGTTTTCATGCTTCCCAAAGGAGTCATCAAGGCTATCGAATCACGATTAAGGGCGTTTCTTTGGAGGGGATCCACTGCTAAAGTGGCCTGGGCAGACATTTGTTTACCAATGGAGGAAGGTGGCCTTGGTATCAGATCTATCGAGACGGACAACAAAGCTTTAATGATGCGTCTCCTTTGGAGCCTGCTTAGTGGAGAAGAAGCGTCCATCTGGGCTACCTGGATCCGTAGCACAAGATTGCATAACACCTCCTTATGGTCTATAAGACCCAATGCTCGGACTTCTTGGAGTTGGAGGAAGCTGCTTAAACTACGACACCTCATCCGGCCTCTTCTTGACTTTCACATAGGGAATGGGGAGAACACGTTTCTTTGGACTGACCCGTGGCTCCTTACGACCCCGTTGGTCGACAGATTCCCCCGTGGGCCCATGGTAATGGGGTTGCCAATCGACTCGAGGCTCAGTGCTGTCATCAACGAAGAAGGTTGGAATTGGCCTGGTCTAACTACTGTTGAATATATTGAACTTGCTCCTTTACTTCCACAGGTGAACCCGGCGGCAAGGGATGAAGTTCGCTGGATGGCCACGGGAGATGGACAGTTCACGACTAAATCAGCGAGGGATAGCTTGAGACTACGAAGACCTATTGTCCATTGGCGCAATCTGTTTGGCGGTCCACTGGCCATTCCGAAGCATGAATTTATACTCTGGATGGCGATTCGAGATAAACTGGCTACTCGCGATAAGGCTTGGGTGGCGGCGGATGCGGGGACACCGCTATGTCTATTATGTGACGACCAACTGGAGGAAACGACTAGACACTTACTTTTTGAGTGTAGATTCACTAGACGTTGTCTTTCTATCATGCGTGGCAGGGTTAGGTTTAGCTGGCCGAGAAGGGATTGGTTCGAGGGGATTCACTGGGCTGCACATCGTTGGAAGGGACAACACCTCGCTTGGTTGGGACCTCGACATGTCGTCGCCTCGCTTTTCTACCACCTTTGGACGGAGCGAAATAGGAGATGGCATGATGGACGACGACGCACTCCGGAGCAAATTACTGCTGAGATTGAAACCCTCCTATGCCTGTGATTATCTACTATTAAGCCCAAGTATCAGCTCCAAGCTAGGGCCCTTCGACGCGTGTGGCGTATCTCCTGGTAGTCATTAGCGGGTTGGATGACACCGGTTGTCTCGGCTGGGATGGATCGTCGCCTTCGACTTTGATTGGGAGACTAACTTCTATCTCTCCTCTTTTTATCTGTCCTTATCTCCTGACTCCCCGGGGCTTACCCCCCTTTTTTCTGTTTTGGTGATGTAGGGCTGGCTGTCTTGGGTTGTTTTTTCTCGGGGTTGTAGCTGTCACAGCTGCGGCCGTGGTGCGGTGGCGCGGGCCCTTCGGCTTCTCCCCCCCTCCCGTTGGATCACAGATGTCGGCGCATATGCGCCCCCTCTCCGACCTTCTTGGCGTGTGCAATGCTTTGCAATATTCTTGCAAAGTTTTGCCCCTCCTTTTCCGCCGTACCAACCCCGTGCGTGTTGGCTTTTTGAGTGCTTCGGCGCTGTTCGTGGCACCCGCTTGGCCTCCCTGCTGACACTGCATCTGGTGTCAGGAACCGGTTGATGGATATGGTTTTTAGGACACCTACTTTGCCTTTGTTCGGATTGTATTTTGCTTGTTTGGCTTTGGTCTCTTATGGTGGGACCTGTAGGTTGTCTGGGTTGCCTAGTCTAGGTGCTTTCTGGTCGGTTGTTTCATTACCGTTTGGTGCGTCATGAGCGATATCATGAACGCTGTTGTGTACCCCTGTTTCTTTTATTTTAGTGACATTTTCCCAAAAAAAAAATATTCCTAACAATAAGAATACTTACCATCGAGAAACTAGATAGAAAATGTAATAATCGATCATAAGTTTCTCGATTGTAACCAGTAATGGGCTTATAAATTGATAAGTGTCGATAACGTCTAACAAGCCCACTCAAACGAAATTAATGTTTGCAGTTGAAAAACTATATCTCGCGCAAAACCCTCATAACAGTGTCAATTGAAATTTCTCGAGCGAAAAACTCAAAAACGAAAGACGAACTCAAAATGTCACTCAAAATCTTTAAATCTTACACAGTTTTCGTCTTTCAAAGGTAGATTCGACATCCATTAGGTGTTTGCCTCGGATTGATTTCAGTTTGTATCTACATTTTCTGTAATTATTCGCCGGATTTTATGTTAGATTTCCTCTGGCTTTAACTGTGAAGCCTCGAAGGCTATTTTCTAAATGATTTAGACCTATTTATGTTCTTAAGATGGTTAGATTTACGAGTTAAGATAGTCTTTGTGTTTACGGTCACTCGGATGGTGTAGATCTTCGACTTTCTACGTTTTAGAGCTAAAATTTAAGTTTCGACTAAAAACTGGGTTTTTGAATGTTTGAAGTAGTCGAAAAACTTTCTCAATCACAAGCAGTTTTCAATCGAATTTCAATTTGATTGAGATACTGTTTGCAGCGTAAAAGATTTTCGATCACTAAAATTTGACTTAGTCGTTAAGATAGATGACGTAAGTCGCAAAATCACTTACCATCGAGAAATCTAATTTTGATTTTAAGCGAGCGAAAAATTATTAAGTGAAATAGATACAATTCTTTTACGAGCAAAAAACTTTTTTTTTTGGGAAGTGTTCACTAAACGAAAGAAACAGGAGTACAAGGACAGCGTACATGATAACGCTCACGACGCAACAAGCGGTAACATCTACCGACCAGACAACACAACAAGACCAAAACAGCCCAGACACCAACCAGGTCCCTACAAGACCAAGCCAAATACAGAGACTACCAGCACATGGTAACAAAGGCAAAGGAGGTGTCACACCCCAAAATCAATCTACAGGAGTCTGGCACCAGTTGTAGTGCCAGCAGGGCAGTCGGTTGTTGTGCGAACAAAGTGCCAGAGCACAGCGGAGGAAACTTCCATGCGGAAATTCCTAACGGAGGGGGTGAAGTGCAGCGAGTGCTTCCGCAGGTCTGGTCGGGGAAAGGCTTAGATGCCAACTCCTGTTTCTTTCCGCCAGGGAGCGCAACCAGCAAGTGAGGCCTGCATGCGGCACGGGCGAGCCGGTAGGACACCCCAGATGAAGCAGCAGCCAGGCCAACCTGCAGACGAGCAAAAAACTTACCATCGCAAATAGTATCTTCGATTTCAATTTTATCTCGGTCGCAATTTTTCGCGGTGATAAAATCAATTTTTGGACGCTAAAATTTCTCGACCGTAAAAACGCAGAGATAATTTTGTCCGATTGTAAATTTGCTCGGCGATTAACTTAGTTTCTCGTTGACTACTTTCTCGATCGTGAAACTTCGCAGTGAAAACCATTTTTTTAAATCGAAAGACTTTAACGCTCGACAAAATCACGATGAAAAATTTTATTCAAGCAAGAAAAAATTGTCGATCGTAAATTTACACAGAAATCAATTTTCTCGATCGTAAATTTACACGCTGCTACAGTATGACTAAGTTCAAACACTTAGAAAATTTCCTCTAAGTATTTTCCACTGTAGCGAACCCCAGCGAATAAAATTTTCGATCGTAAAATTGAACGGAGACTTGAGATTAAAAATCAGCATTTAGGAAATTAAATTGAAAATTCAATTTTCGATCGCAAACTTTAGCGGAGTGGTCTTCAACACTAAGAATATTTTCGACAGAAATGTTATTTGCCTTATATGTGAATGTCGAAATTTCATCATGACTTTAATCTTCACTTCTTATAACATATGTGCAACATACATATCTCCAATTTTAAAATATTATCAAGCTTGTTATGAATTGATAGACAATTATAGTTTGATATTATAATTCATTTCGACTCAATTATTTTTGAACTAATGATTTGTTGTTCTAAATTGTCTTTCAAATGGATCACTACCCCGCTTACAACCACATATACGACAAGAACATGTACCGCAAGGTTCCGGACGAGATTGTGTCGATACTCCAAGGACATCCTCTTTGGCACGCACTTACGATGACAGCTTCGGTGCCGATGGTCTGTCTCCAACAGTTTTGGGGGATGATCAAGAGTCACGTAATTGAAGGAGCATACAGCTTCACTTTTGTGATCGGTACGAGACACAGCAACATGAACAAGAACGACTTTGGGCTCGTCCTCGACATTCCATTCAGCCACAACTACGACCCCTTGCCAACAGATGCTGAGTTGGTGCAAGATTTCCTCCAAATGGGATACCGTCGACCGCTCACCAACTCGGAAGCACGCGGGCTTCGACAAAGGCAACGACAACATTCTACGGATATTTCACGGAATTGTGTTCTTGCAGAATTACGATTTCGCTCAACTGATCTGGAACAATCTAGCAGAGCAGATCAGAGAAAAAGAGAATAAGCGTTCCAAGAACGTTCCGTATGCGAGGTGGTTCTCGCTCATGGAGATACACGAGAACATTCCTCGCTTGCCTCCTGGAGGAAACTACCAGCCACCACGCCTCAAATTCTTCAACAACCCAAAGCTAGCGAATTTAGATCAACCATCGACGGCCATTTCGTTTGAGCTGCTTTGTCTTGCCGACCCCTCGGGAGACGTTTATAAGCTGTACTGCCGGGAGAATCATGTCATAGATCAGATGATTAGAGGGCCCCCGACAGACTTCAATGTGAGCCCTCCCAACAACAACACCCAAGCCCTGAGGCTGCGATGATAGATGCAGTGGCCCAGGAGCTTGAGCAGGAGTCTCCAATCCAAGAAGCTCAACTACCAGATCTTGAAGCCACGATGATCGACGAAGTGGCCCACGAGCTAGAAGTTGAAGCTCAAGTTCAGGAGCTCCAAGCAGAAGTGCCCATTATAGTAGGCGTGTTACAAGGATCTGTTTAGGAGATCTTGCAATCGGAAGCACAGCCCGAAGCAGAAACGGGTCACAACTCACCTCCACTGGCTACAACGCCAGAAACCGAGGCTCTGATCTCAACGATTCAGCCCAAGGAGCCTCTGGTGACAGAAAAAGCACGTGAGGATGTTGCACGCAGATTATCACCCTACACCGAGTCAGACGAGGAAATTCGTTTGATAAGACGGACTCCAAGGCGATTGAGCATCCCATTCGAGTCCATCTTCACACCTGTCACCACCACATCAGACACGACGCCAGCTATCACTCAAGGGCTGCAGACCCTACTTCGCTCAATCTTGAGCCGCAGCCTAATCTATCAGCGTCTGTCGAGGCCGAGATTCAGATTCCCTCCACTACCGGCCTTGACCCTCGAGTGTCTGCTTCGCAGGTTCAATCAGAGCCTATCCCAACATCCATAGATGAGAATCTACAGCATTCGAGTCAAGGATTGGATGGAGGTCTCGGACAGTCACAACCTCAAGTGACTACGAGCCAGCCTGAGGAGCCGGTGTTAGCTCAAGGGTTGACAACAGGCGACATCAGTCGACCTGGTCCATCAACGGAGGCATCAATCCAGCGCACTTCCAAGTAGCTCTCTCTGCAGCCATCACATTCCTAGAAGACAAAATGATGGAGAGAGTGCTGGCAGCCATCGAGACGTCCCGATGCAATACTGGGAAAGCACCCGTCTCAGAGGGCACTTCAGCGCAAGCAAACCTCCCAACCCCACAACCCCCTCCCACCGACCCTTCATAAACACATCCATCCTCATTAACCCATACACCATACCCATAACCCAACTCCACGAAATTCTACGCGCCCGCCTTATAAGCCTTCCCACCCGAACGCCTCAGGAAGAATCACTCTACAGGCATTTCGTGGATCACCCTGAGCCACCTACTCAATCTTGCCGAGACCAAAGCTCCTGCACACAACGTCGACATGATGATCTGGACGATCAAGACCGTCATGAGGGGGAGAAAAGACCTAGGACATCTTCGAGTGGCCAAGGAGAATGTCAAGAACAAGGTTTAGGCGCGACGCACACAGGCGCTGGAGCAGGTGAAACCCAACCCACTACCCAAACAACCACCACCACTTACCGCACCACCCAAACTCTAACTCAAATCGACCCACCAACCTTCAATATAAGGACGCCTCCGCCCACACCACTACAGAACCTCACAAACCCCTGCTTCCGGAAAAATAAGCAAGTGCTGCTATGCTCGTAGCTCTGGCGCAGACTCAAGCAACTCCAACCTCGTCTAGACCAATCGGGACCATCTGGACATGGTGTCAACCCACACGTGTTTCTCGACAAATATATATTCGAAGGACAGTGGATGACACATTCTATGCCCGACGAGCATAAAAAAAGGACTCAAGGACATTCGACACTTCTTGCAACAAGCTTCGGTCGACTTAGTTCTGTTAGAAGACGAAGAACTTTAGGAAGGAGAAGAGCATGAATAGATTCCCCAAGGGCTTCCAGAGCTGATTGCTCAACGAGCGGATCTCCTACGAGACTAATGCCAGGATCCGTTTGAATTGACATGCCGTGGGAAAATATCAGAACTGAAATTCCCTTCGAAGAAGTTCGTGAACATATATGGAGGTCATCAGACAAAGTCAAGAAGTTGAAAGAGTTCGAGTTGAGGGATCTCTCACTGGGATCAGCAAAAGAGAATGACCTATCTCGAGATGCTAACATATCTTGGACCAGATATGAGGCTGGGGATGTCTAAAGGACAAGCAAAGAGCCATTACAAGAGTCTATCCCCATATGTCAGCTGCTAAGCGTCTATTGTGCTAAAGGAGGTCTTCCAACACCATACTACGCCATAGAGCGAGTAGACAGAACTCGAAAGGAGCTAAGCGAGAGCGACTTACCTTACCTTCCTATCAAAGAGGTGTACAATCTCTACAAACTGTACGTAGAGAAGTACAAGAGTCCTCAAGGCTTCATAAAGAAGGAAGGACTCGAGGGACTTATTGGTTCATGACGCGCTAGGTCAAGTACCATGCCCCGCACGACCTTCAGATGACTCTGAGAGCAATATGAAGAAGGTCAACATGGCCACTCCGCTCAACAAAGGACCTGAGGTCGAAGGGCTTCCCAACAATCACGTGCATATCAGCGCAGTCTTAGGAATCACCTACCACAATCCTATTGCCAAGAAGACTAGGATGATGCTGAAGACTGAGATTCATAAGTTTTGTGATGGGACGCTCAAGGACATCAGGAAGAACATAGAGCAGAGGTTGGGAAGAGATCAATAGAGTGACCATGCTGACGCTTCACAGGTTCATGAGAGAACAACCGCTTCTGATGGAACTTCTTGAGGACATCGAGGAGCGGCTGGAGCTGAGGAACAGCATTAGAAACTTCGAGCACGTGTTGGGCTTGCACAGGTTTTACTTTGCCCGACGCGGACAGATGGCTCTGAAAGGCAATCAAGCACGATGGGGGAGAATGTAGCTTGGGATGATGTTTGTCTGCCAGTTAATGAGGGCGGGTTGGGGATTCGCTCGATCGCTAATGACAATAGGGCTCTTCTGGTACAGCTTCTATGGAGGGTGATCAGCCGGCCTGCTGACTCGATCTGGGTGGAGTGGTTGTACAGCACACGACTGCATACGCGATCGCTTTGGACCATCACCATCTCGGCTAACACTGCATGGAGCTGGAGGAAGCTGATGCAGTTAAGGCAGGTGATTCTACCCTTCATTGATTTTTCTATTGGGAATGGTTCGTCGTTGTTATTATGGGAAGACCCATGGCTATGGGCTGTCCCATTATTGGAGAGCTATCCTAGAGGCCCACTGGCGATGGGGCTGCCAGCAGGGACCCGCCTAAGCTCTGTCATCGACCACCAAGGCTGGAATTGGCAAGGACAGTCGGCGTTGGAGTATTTGGATTTTAGTCCGCACCTTCCACGGGTTCAGCCTAATCGGACCGATGCTATTTGTTGGAAGGGAGCGCCAGATGGCCGACCGACGACACGACTGATTAGGGAGTCCTTACGAGTACGAAGGCCTATTGTACCTTGGGCGTCCTTGTTTGGGGGGCCTTTGAAGATCCCTCGACATGAGGTCATACTGTGGTTTGCCATCCGTGATCGTTTATCGACTAGAGATAAGGCCTGGGTGGCACAGCGCGCTGGAACTCCTGCTTGCGTTCTCTGTGACGCGCTGCATGCTGAGACTGTGCAACATTTATTTTTTGATTGTCGATTCTCACGCGACTGTGTTCGGATGCTGAGGCAGAAGATCAGGTGGGGATGGCCGTATCGAGACTGGGGGCAGGGTATACGGTGGGCTGCATTGCGATGGCGTGGCCATCATCTCCTACAGTTCGCCTACCGTCACGTCCTTGCTTCGTTGGTATATCACATTTGGCAGGCATGCAACAAGCGCTGGAAGGAGGGGGCTATCACGACTCCAGATAGGCTGGTTGCTGTTGTCCTCGATATGGTTTGTATGCGACTTACTGGGACATCGGCCCAAGTTCAATCTACAGAGAGCAGCCATTCGACGTCTCTGGCGAGTAGCTTGGTAGTGAGTTGGATGTTTTAGCTTTCGTTTTGTTGGTCTATGCCAGTAGTCTGTTACTGGTTTGCACGTGAGGAGTCACACCCTCACTCATCTGTACATTTACCCCCTTTATATATACACGGAACTTACTCCAAAAAAAAAAAGAACTTAGAATACCATTTGTAATTGTGCTTTGATTTCATTAGTTGTCCTTGTAATTAGGGGTTTTATTTGTATTTGTCCTTAGTTTAGGACTTAGCTCGTTATTTATACCAAGTATGTTTGGTATAAATACCTTGTACACATTTGAGCTTAATAGAGAATTTTAGTCAATCGACCGAAAGGCTTCACAATCCAATTCTAGATAGAGAAAGTCAAAAAATATTTTCTCACTATACGAATTCTCTCTCGAAGTCATTCAACGAAAGTTTTCGATCGAAATTCAGTTTCTATAATTCTAATCGATTTCCTTAGGATTGAAGTCTAGGATCGTAGAGTTGATAAATTAGGACCTAACAGTAAGGCACTAGATTATTTTCGGTTAAGTTTTTCGATGAGGTACTATTTTTATTTCAAACAGTTATGTATTGATTTATGATCGTAAAAGTTTTGCAAGTTTTTCGATCGCAAAATGTTTTGCTGGCGAAAAATGAGTTTTGCGACGAGGTACCGGTAAAAGCACTAAACGGTAATTTGCGATCGTAAATGTGTGAGAATTTGATGAAATTGAAAGTCTCAGGGTTAAATTGAAAATTTTGGACTAGATCAGAACTTTCAGGAATTAATTGAAAACTATTTAGGACCAAAATATATCTGCAGGGACTAAAATAATATGTTTCGTGTTTGAATTGTAATTCTTCCTGCAATGTACATATATGTATTCGTGTATCTATATTTCTATGCGAGGAAGATGAGTTGAAGCTGATTTTCGATCGCAAAAAAAATTCCATTATGATTTATCGATCGTAAATCTTTCTCGATCAGACTTTACGAGCGTTGACCGGAGTTTTACGCGTTGACCAGATTTCTCGAGAACAGATTTTGCGTTGAACAGACTTCGCGTTGAACAGACGAAGCTTAGGCACATTTCGCGTTGAACATATTTCTCGAGCGGGTTTGCGGTCGAAGCAGTATTTCGATCGAAGAGAAATGGCGAACATGTCAATTATCAAATGACGAACAGAATCGCGTGAAGAGCAAAGTGTAATCGGGAAAACAAACGCAAGGCAAAAATCAAACTAAATCTCGATCCAAACACAAAATTGTTCGAATTCACTCCGGGTTATGAATCGAGACGTGTAGATTAACGATTATGAACACTCAATTTATCCTGAAAACAGCAAAATCGGTCGAATTTCTCAAAATTTCACGAAGAACAGTCAAAGGACTTTTGATCGATCTTCAAAATTCGAACAGAATACGATTTTGATCGATCAGACTATAGCATAGAAATGTTTTAAACACTCGATCGAACAACAAAAATAGCATAACAGATCGAATTTTGGAAAAATCCGATTGAGCTTTTGAAGAACTGTGATGAACGAAAATTCCATCAATCTTCAAAATTCGCAGAAAAGTTGGTTCGATCGATTGGAAATGAGCTCAGATCAACGAGAAACACACAATTGATCAACAACAGAGCAAAACAGATCGAATTTTTGAAGAATCTGGTCGAAAAAGAATGAAGAACATTTCGATTGATGAGGAACAGTGAATATTAGATCTAAAAATTCGATCGAAAATTCTAAAATTTTAAACCAATCCTAACACGCTCTGCTCTGATACCAATTGTTAGGTCCTAATTTATCCAACACGGATCAAATAACGTAGCGAATTCGTATAAACGAAGATTAAGATCGAGAGTTACCTTTGGATTTTTAGAGAGAAACTTTAGAAGGTAATTCTAACTTGGAGAGCAAGCTTCGTTCCACAATAAGCTCAATTTTTAGAAAATGAATTTGATACAAATGAAGTGATCACCCTAAACATGCTTTAGGATCACTATATATACCATCCACCGTGGTATATTTACTTAAGTAGCCCTATACTAGTACTAATTACAATTAAGCCCTAGACTACTTATTGACATAGCAACTCTAAGATAACTACATTAATTGAAGAGAATAAAATAGTTCCAACAATATCCCCCTTTGAATCAATTTCCAATATAGCGCGGGTTATCTTCGTCTTGCAAGTGGAAAGAGTCCTCGAGTCCTCGAATCTCCTCTTTAGAATGTCTTCAAGCTCACCTGGTCTTCTAGGCATCGGCTTTTTCTTCGAATCTTCTTTTGAAGTTTTTCTCCTAAATGCCGTAAGATGTACGAAGTATTCTTGCCGTATTTTGAAAGTCTGCGTTCCATCTCTCCCGTTGAAAGCACACGAAACACGAAACTCCCCCTATTTGGGTCAATCTTGTGTTGAGATTGGGGAGTCCGATGTGAGGTTCGGAGAGGTGGACACGGTTGGCAACTTCGATCGTTGATGCAGTGGACACGGTTGGCAACTTCGATCCTTGATGCAGTGGACACGGTTGGCAACTTCGGTCCTTGATGATGCTTGAGTCACGTGTCGTTCGGTCGATGAGAGGGCTCGGGTTTAGCCATCTTCTTCCTTTCGCCAGATTCGTCTTCTCCAAATGGAAGTTGTCTGGTTCTGTAACGCCCTATTTCCTTTTTCCTTATCTGCGCAGCTATTCCATTTTTCACATAAATTTTTTTTCCGCTTTTCTTTTCCTTTCATCAGCATTCCTTTGAGCATAAACAGGGGCGTACATCCGTCTATTCACTTTCACGTATAATGTACATATATGTACACAACATTATTTCTTTATTATCATATAAAACTTTGCTAATGTTCCTTAAACTATACGCCAACTATAAACTATGGGGAGTAGGATGGGAACGTAGCCTGCCAACCTTGAATCCATGCTTTTGTATGCAGATGCGTTCTAAGTCGCCTGTTAGATATCTACATCACTGTGAAACAACTATTTAGAGTATGATAGTAACATGTTAATCATTAACAAATAATACAATAACAAGTACTCATTACATTTCTATACGTATCATTAACATTTCAATCATATACCCCGTCACATAACCATTTCATATAACGTGAAATGAGTCCATATAAGTACCGTAAACCTTTCAATCATACGTTTTATCACGTAACCATTTCAATCACGTAGTCATCTTCACATAACCATCGTCATGATCCTTAGATCAATACATTTCTATATGATCATTATCTTTTGATACTCCTGTTATAGACTGGCTAGACTCGTATCGTAGGCCCGTCGGCGCCCATGCATAGGACTCTGTCATCCCCCCATTTAGAGGGAAGTAACTGTCATCCCCAGATTTGAAGGGAAGTATGCCGTAGCATCCGTATCATCCGATGTCATAACGGTTTCTCCGTTCATTATTATGTGTATACAAATGCTATGACCATATCCTTCTTTCACATATCTCACAAATTTATAAAATCACCTTTGTCACATAAGAGCATGTTACGGCACATAAGCCCAATCAATCCATATAGCACGTATATCATAAAATCAATCCAGTCACATTTAGCAGATAAGAGCATATTGCGGCATATAAATCCAATTAATTCATATATCATAAAATTATCAAGCAATTAATTCATAGAAAGCACATAGGACATATAAATACATGTTGCATTCATACTCACAGGTTTCGTTTAGACTCCCGTTCGCTATCAACCATATCCTTGACTTTATCGGGGACCTATAGAAATATTATTTTCAGTAAATATGAGATCCCTAATATGATGCATATATCGTGATATGCATGCTTTCTTATGCATGATCATGTTTCTTTTTAATCCTTACCTTTTTCAATTTATTTAATCATTTTGATATACTGTACGAAAAGAATACGGCCGAGTACAACGACAAAGATCTTTTTATGCCATCTTCTCCTCGGTGGACGTCTTCATGTTCAAAATCATTCAGAATGGTTCGACGGCAAAGAACGCTCGGGATCTACTTCAGAGGTACTGCGAAGGCGATGCGAGCGTGAGTGAAACCAAACTGCGATATTTCCTCAATCAGTTTGAAAACCTCAGAATGAAGGAAGACGAGGATATCACCACATATTTTGGGAAGATTCTGACGATTTCAAGCGAGTGTGCTAGCCTCGGAGATCCGATTGCAAATAAGGTACTTGTTTCTAAAGCTTTACGTACTTTAACTGAAAAGTTTAATGTGAAGGTAGCGGCGATCGAGGAAGCACACACCTGTCCACTATGGAGTTCAACATGTTGATGAATATCATGAAGAATTACGAGACCAACCTTGACGTTCAAAAGAGGGCATCACGCGGCAAAAGCCTTGCGTTAGTCAGACAACCATCCAAGGTTCAAACCGAGGATGACTCTGACAATGATGATGATACTGCCATGCTGGTGAAGAACATTGCGAAGTTTCTCAGTAAGAACAAGATTGTTGAGAATGTTGGCCAGAATGCTGGACCAACATTCAGGAAGGGGCAGAATGTCAAAGCTGAACCCTCGTCGGCTCCTCCCTTCTTCAAACGCAAACCAGATGGAAAGAAGAAGAACATCAACTACGAATCTGTAAGATGCTATGAATGCCAAGGATGGGGCCATTTTGCCAACGAGTGTGCAAATACCCTCCGCAAGCACGGAAAAGCTATGTGGATCGATCTTTCTGATGATGAAGATGAAGAACCATGTCCCAAGGAGACCAAGCAATCATCAGTTACTATTCAGCCCTTCTCGAATGAAGATGACGATGAAGATCATCAAATCGGCTTCACTGAGGTAACTGATGTTGAGCCAACATTGGACTCAACATCTGATAAACAGATTATTTTTTATTACGATGACTCAAACTGTTTTGATGGGTTTTCAAGTTCTGATGATGCAGATTAAACAGATGTTTGTGCATATATGAAGCTATTGTCCGCACAATTGGAAATAGAGAAGGCGAAAAATGCGCAACTCAAAGCAGCCGTGAAAGTGTTGTCCGAGGAGAATGAAAAGAACGAAAAAGTGATCGAAGGCCTGCTTGAAGGGATGAACAAAATGGAAGCTGTGCTGACACGAAAGGACAAGGAGATCGATTAGCTACAGAAGCGAGTCAATGAGGCTGACGAAACCTTTACGAAGTTAAACATGGGTAGATTCTCCCTTGAAGAGGTATTGTCTCTTGGTATGGTTGATAAACAGGGACATGGATTCAATTCTCAGCCTGTTAGTGAAGTTTCTAAACCCGTGAATCATGCTCAGCCTAAGATAGTTTTTGTTTAAGAAAAGTCGCATGCTTTGAGTGATACGATTAAAACTACGAGTGTTAAGAAGAGTCCTAAGCATACCGCTGTTAAGTCTAAAGGTAGATCATTTAAATGTCATCATTGCATGCAATCTGGTCATATCAAACCGTTTTGCTGGAAGTTGAAAGGGGAGATTTCTGCGAAGAAAATGACGTCGGTTGAATTGTCGTCCAACATTCGCTCAACATTGAGAAATCAGTGTTGAAAGGAATGTATGGAGAGATTACGGCTGGCTCACGTTCAAATTCTGATAGTCCAAATGCTGTGTTATCATTTAAGAAAGTTTGGGTAGAGAAATCCATTCATAAATGCAATGTTGTGTATACCTCCTTGAGAGCTAACGTGACAGGTTCTTGGTGCTTCGATAGCGGGTGTTTCCGACATATGACGGGTACCAAGGAGTTTCTAAGTGACTACACACCTTTGAGCAGCAAATCTGTGACGTTTGGAGGAGGTGCAAAGGGACGGATTCTTGGCCGCGGAAGACTGAATGTGGCTGACTAAGCAATGTTCTACATGTCGAAGGTAAAAGGTCAAGTGATAATTGCTATCTAGTCGGCAACAAATCGAGCACGAAGGACATATGCCAACTGTCGAAAGCCGAAGATGAAGTGATCATTTGGCATTACAAGCTAGGCCACGTCAATTACCGGACCCTGGAGCAGCTTATCAAACACGAAGCAATCAGAGGCATTCCAAAGCTGAAGGAGTTTGGTAAGGTTGTATGTGACTCATGCTTGAAGGGTAAGCAAGTGCATGCTATGTAGCACCCGGGTTCCCCCGTAAGTATTTAGGGCCAATAAACTAGTAAAATGCGACTTTGTGATTTATGTGCATTAAGGTGAATTATGTGCATAAACGTGATTTACGTGCTCAATATGATTTAAGTGAAGCTTCGTGTTTTATGAAATTGGGTGCGATTAAGTGGTGCTAAGTGGCCCTAACTTGTTTAAACGATTTTCGAAAATAGGCTACAATTTTAATGGGCTAGATTTAAAATTTAGGCCCAATATTGATTTAGGCCCAAACCACAAATGAAACAATTAAGAGACAAACTTCCCTAAAATAGGGAATGCCCACGCCACCCCACGCCTTATCTACCATAAGCTAAGGAAAATATCCAAATTAATTATTCAAACTCCACAACCACATCTAAGAAGAACATCGAAAGACAAGAGGGAGGAAAAGGAAGGAGCCGAGACGATTTTCACACCGAAAAGGCACTCCAAGTAGCTAAGACTTCGAGTGGTAAGTAAAGCATCCTTCCTAGTCTCGAAACCTTCATAATTTAAGATATCCCCGTTGTAAGAATCACATGAGGTTCACGAAACTTAGGGAATATTAGGGTCGTTACTTTGGGTGAACTAGGATAGGGTGATTTAGTGAATGATTTAGAACTTATAACCTTACTTTTGGGGTAGAGACTCACACAATTTTAAGGATGAAGAGAGAATGATATTCATAAGTTCGGCTAGAATGATAATGAGAAGTTAGTTTCGGGCGATTTCCACCTTTGAAAGACCTCAAATCGACCGAATTTGCCTTAAGCACTCCAAGATGAAATCGGGCGAAAGACCATGCAAATTTGAAATCGGGTGATTTGATGCCTTAAGAAATCTCAGCGATTTGAGAGTTGCATGGTCAAGAAATCGGGCAAATTGGTTGATGTCATGATGATGAAAAAGAACGGCGACTTATAAATCGGCCGAAAGGAGAGCTCGTGCAAAACAAATCGGGCAAATCCATGCTTATTTAATCGATCGACCTAACTAAATAACATATGAATCGACCAAATGACTTGAACACTTAGATATTTCTCCGAGCCCTTAGATTAAAAGTCAGTACTAACATAACTTAGAAATTTGTTGGGGCGGGAAATTAGCCTAGACTCGAAGCTAGCGAGTTATAGTCTAGCGAAATTAATGAAGTGAGATAATTTCGTTCGACCTAATTAATTAATTAACGAGGGCATAATACTAATACGATGATATTATGTTTAAAGGTCGTACGTTAGGAGCTAACGGGGAAGATATTAACTACGCTCGGACGACAGGTAAGTAGAAGTCCAACTACGACACACAACTTGTTTTACGTGCCTAATTTGCGTGATTACGTGCTTATGTGGTTTCATGACTTCGTAAATTGATTTAAGTATTTAAATGTGGTAAGCCTATGTTGCATTGACTTGCATCTGCATATGCATACTCACGTGCACACACGAACTCGTGAGGAAGGGTCGTGGGATTGAGTGTGCGTAATGATGTGTCGCTTGTACGCGACGAGGACTTGCCGATGTGGGCAAGTGTGTCGACTCGTAGTTGAGTCAGGGGCTGTCTCCTATGCTACCAGGGCGGCGTTTTAGCGTAGTCGTACTATTATTGTAGATATATATATTGATATCCTGTGGATAGGGTTTGGGCATGGCCCGTGGCGGTAAGGTGCGACCTGGAGGGTGCGACCTGAGGGTGTAAGCGACAAAGGGTGGAACCCTGGTGTAGGCGACCTCAGCGTGGGCTACCAGCGTGAGCGACCGCCGGACAGTCGGGGACGACCGGGTTCATATGGCGACCTAGGGGAACGATGTGCATCCTAGGGTTCGGCCATCCGGTGTGGACCGCTGTCGTGTTGTCCCTGAGGGACGTGAGCTCTTGTGGTGCATAGTGAGATTAGCCGAGGGCCCTGAGTGACATTAGTCTGAGTACATTGGTACGATTGTTATATGCATCGGCGCGGTTCGCCTCTGCGAGTGTTATATGCATCGGCGCGGTTCGCCTTTGCGAGTGTTATATGCATCGGCGCGGTTCGCCTTTGCGAGTGCTATATGCATCGGCGTGCACTGCCTTTGCGAGTGATATATGCATCGGCGTGGATTGCCGTTGCGGGGGAGTGACACGTGCACACATGCATGATTTCTGCTTACTGAGCCTCGGTGGCTCATTCCTTACGTTGTGTGTTGTAGGCACTGGCGATCACGGTATGTGACCGCGTTTTGAAGGCAAGGCCAACCTTTTGGAGCTTCGTGCTGCTTTGGGGTGGACGTGTGTGTGTGGATGACGACCTGTGAGGCCGGGCGCATAGGAGCTTTTGCTGTGCCGACACACCTTCGCCGTTGTAGTTAGACCATGACTGGAACTTGATGTTCGACATGCATTCTTTTGTCTTGTACAGAACAATGTTCCATTTCGTAAATGAAAAAAAATTTGTACGCGTTTTCGGTGCACTTCTTTACTTACAAACTCGTTAGGCACGTAGAAATGCGCTAGGTTAGGCGGTTAGGAAGTCGGGGCGTGACAGGGTGGTATCAGAGCTTCGGTCACAGTTTCTGTAGACTGTCCACACACACACACACCCAAAAGAGCGGAAGCGGCCTTGCAAGTAAGTGTTAAGTCTATGTGAACTTCTATGTTGTATAATTTATTGGCCATAGGACAATCAGGATAGGGTGTGAAGATGGTAAGAACGAGAGGTGAGTCGAGTGGTGGCGACGACCAGAACAGGGGAAACACGGCCCCTCCCGACAATCGGGATGCAACGATTTTCCAACTGACGGAACTAGTCCGCCAGCAGTCGGCGCAGATTCAACAGCTTATTCAGCAGAATACTGCTAATGCTGGGTCAACTCAGGCGGAAAGGACTGAGGTGGTGGGAGAACGATTCCGAAGGTTGAACCCACCGACCTTCGAGGACACAGCTGACTCGACAGCGGCTGAAGACTAGTTAAGGACTCTCGAGAGCATGTTCGTCTATAGCAGGGTTCCGGAGGCGGAGAAAGCCCTCTGTGCTGCGTTCCTACTACGAGGGAGCGCAGGACACTGGTGGGACACCATCATGGTGTTGGAGAACCCCGCTACGATGAGCTGGGAAAGATTCAAGGAGTTGTTCAGGGGCAAGTATCTCACCGCCCCTATTCGAGCACAGCGCCTGAATGAATTCATCAATCTCAGGCAGGGGCCCATGACGGTGGCCGAATACATAAGGAAATTTGAGCAGCTGTCCAGGTTTGCTGCTCACATGATCAGCACGGAAGCTCTAAAGGTCGAACGCTTCCTGGAAGGATTGAAGCCTGAGCTCTACAGGGATGTGAGCGTGGCGGGAATTCAGGGAGCGACTTACTCTCAAGTAGCAGAGAGCGCTATGGTCGCTGAACAGGCGGGAAGCCAGGATCTTGAAGGCACAAGAGGCCAAACGCAAGTTCGCGCAAATGCAAGGAGCGCAATGGAGCGGAGGAGACCAGAAACGACAGTTCGTGCCTAAAGGGGGCAAGAAGAAATTCCAGAACAGGCCTCCTCAACAGCCTCAGGGGACGATGAACAGACCCCCAAATCCAAACCAGAACCAGGGAGCAGCGCAGGGCCCATATTGCCAGAGGTGTGGGAAAAGGCACTTTGGGAACTGCAACATGCAAATCAACACCTGCTTTAGATGCGGGAAGCCGGGAGTCAGGCAGGACCTCAAATGGTGCCAGCTCGGGTGTACACCATCACATCCGAGGAAGCAGAGAACAATCCAGAGGTGGTAGCAGGTATCCTACTGGTCCACCAAACTCCCACGTGCATTCTAGTAGATTCCGGGGCGACCCACTCGTTTGCGTCTGTGAAGTATGTGATGAAACTCGGGGTGACGCCTGAGCGAGTAGATTATGAGTATAGCGTAGCAATTCCAAGCGGGGCACCAACTAGGACTAGTCAAATGTTAAGAAATTGCCCAATTCTAGTCGGTAATAGAGAATTACCTGTAGACCTAATAGTCATCCCGATGGACGACTACGAGGTGATCCTCGGGATGGACTGGCTCTCGAAGTACGGAGCAGTGATAGACTGTAACCGTAAGATGGTTACGTTCAGTTTAGAAGGGGAGGAACCTTTAACCTTCAAGGGGACAACGAAGAGGAGAGGCCCTCCGAGAATATCAGCCTTAAAAGCTCAGCGATTAATCAACTCAGGATGCGAGGCATACCTGGTGTTCGCGCTGAAGGCAGAAGAGAATACCCCCACGAAACTTGAAGACGTACCCGTGATTAAGGAATTCTCCGACGTATTCCCGGAGGAATTGCCGGGATTACCCCCAGACAGGGAAATTGAGTTTACGATTGACCTGGTGCCGGGAGCAGCACCAGTGTCCAAGGCTCCATATCGCTTAGCGCCAACCGAATTAAAGGAGTTGAAGGAACAAATAGATGAACTCCTACAGAAAGGATTTATTAAGACCAGCTTTTCTCCCTGGAGAGCGCCAGTCCTGTTCGTACGAAAGAAGGATGGCTCGATGAGACTGTGCATAGATTACAGGGAGCTTAACAAGCTGACGATCAAGAATAAATATCCACTACCCCGAATAGACGACCTCTTCGACCAATTACAAGGCGCCACAGTATTTTCTAAGATCGACTTGAGGTCGGGCTACCATCAACTGAAAATCCGCAAGGAAGACATTCCCAAAACGGCGTTCAGTACCAGATACGGGCACTTTGAATTCCTAGTAATGCCCTTTGGACTGACGAACGCACCGGCGGCCTTCATGGACCTAATGAACCGGGTGTTCGAAGCCTATCTAGACAAGTTCGTGATCGTGTTCATAGATGACATCCTCGTCTACTCCAAGACGAAGGAGGAGCACGAACAACACCTACGAGTAGTACTGGGAGTATTGAGGGAAAAGCAGTTGTACGCAAAGTATAAGAAGTGTGAATTTTGGCTGGATCAAGTAGCGTTCTTGGGGCACATCGTCTCGGGAGCGGGAATCTCGGTGGACCCGAGCAAGATAGAAGCAATTAGTGACTGGCCGCAGCCGACTAACGTAACGGAAGTACGGAGCTTCCTAGGCTTAGCAGGCTACTATAGGAAATTCATCAAGGATTTCTCTAGAATCGCCTCTACGCTGACAAGGTTGACCAAAAAGAACACGCCTTTTCTATGGAACGAGGAGTGTGAACGAAGCTTCCAAGAACTGAAAAAGCGGCTTACTACAGCCCCAGTGCTGACGATACCCACGGGAACAGGAGGGTTCTCTGTGTATAGCGACGCCTCGAAGAACGGGTTGGGATGCGTACTGATGCAGAACGGTAACGTGGTGGCTTACGCCTCACGACAACTAAAGGAGTACGAAAAGAACTATCCTACACACGACTTGGAGCTTGCGGCGGTAGTCTTCGCTCTCAAGATTTGGAGGCACTACTTGTATGGAGAGAGATGCGAAATTTACACCGATCACAAGAGTTTAAAATATTTCTTCACCCAGAAGGAACTCAACATGAGGCAGAGAAGATGGCTGGAGTTAGTGAAAGACTACGATTGTGTGATCAACTACCACCCAGGAAAGGCGAACGTGGTAGCTGATGCTCTAAGCAGGAAATCAGTAAGCGCGGAACTTCAACGGCTCGACGTGGAAGTCGTACCATTGGGAGAAGTCGAGGTGAAGTTAGCAGCTCTGACTCTGCAACCAACGCTACTGGAGCAGATCAAAAAGGCACAGGAAAACGACGAGTTTTACCTAAAAATCAAGGGAGCGCAGACTGAGCAGTCGACGACGGACTTCGCATTTCGGAACGACGGAAGCCTATACTACAAGAGTAGATTGTACGTTCCGAACGACGCGGACCTCAGACGAGTCATAATGACGGAAGCACATACCACACCATATTCGATACATCCCGGGGCTACGAAGCTATATAGGGATCTAAGGACTAACTACTGGTGGCCGGGAATGAAAAAGGACGTAGCGACGTTCGTGAGCCAATGCCTCACTTGCCAGCAAATTAAGGCAGAACATCAGCGACCGGCAGGGACGCTGCAACCTCTGCCCATTCCGGAGTGGAAATGGGACAATGTAACGATGGATTTCGTGAGCGGATTGCCGAGGAACGCGAAAGGACACGATGCAATTTGGGTAGTTGTAGATCGACTTACGAAATCTGCCCATTTTCTGCCGATAAGTACAACGTTTACCATGGAGCGGTATGCAGAATTGTACATCCAAGAGATAGTAAGACTCCACGGGGCACCCATAACGATAGTTTCAGACCGCGATTCACGGTTTCTATCTAAATTCTGGACAAGTTTACAAAAGGCCATGGGGACAAAGTTGGCATTTAGCACAGCATATCATCCGCAAACGGACGGCCAATCCGAGCGGACGATCCAAACACTGGAAGATATGCTACGAGCCTGCGTACTTGATTTCAAAGGCAGCTGGAGCAAGTACCTTCCACTTGTAGAATTCTCGTACAACAATAGCTACCAAGCTACAATTGGAATGGCTCCGTATGAAGCCTTGTACGGACGGAAGTGCAGGTCCCCAGTGCATTGGGATAAAGTAGGTGAACGGGCGATGTTAGGCCCAGATATGATACGGGAAATGACGGAACTTATTACGATGATCCGAGAAAGAATGCGCACGGCGCAGAGTAGACAGAAGAGTTATGCGGATCGGCAACGTAGACCGCTAGAATTCGAGGTGGATGATTGGGTCTTTGTGAAGGTATCACCGATGAAGGGAGTCAAAAGGTTCGGAAAGAAGGGAAAACTAAGTCCGAGATACATCGGTCCCTTCAAGATAATAAAGAGAGTTGGTGAAGTGGCTTACCAACTAGAACTACCAGCATCGTTGTCGCAAGTACACGATGTATTCCATGTTTCCACGTTGCGGAAGTATATTACTGACCCAAGCCACGTGTTGATAAACGACTCACTGCACCAACACTTGAAACCAGACCTGGGTTATGAGGAAATTCCCGTAGAGATATTGATGCACGAGACGAAGAGACTTAGGAACAAAGAGATTCCTCTAGTAAAAGTTCTGTGGCGGAATCAGTCAGTAGAGGAAGCCACATGGGAACGCGAGGATGAGATGAAAACCCGCTATCCTGAATTGTTCCGAACGGGCTGATTTCGGGGGCGAAATCCTCCTTAAGGGGGGGAGGATGTAGCACCCGGGTTCCCCCGTAAGTATTTAGGGCCAATAAATTAGTAAAATGCGACTTTGTGATTTATGTGCATTAAGGTGAATTATGTGCATAAACGTGATTTACGTGCTCAATATGATTTAAGTGAAGCTTCGTGTTTTATGAAATTGGGTGCGATTAAGTGGTGCTAAGTGGCCCCTAACTTGTTTAAACGATTTTCGAAAATAGGCTACAATTTTAATGGGCTAGATTTAAAATTTAGGCCAAATATTGATTTAGGCCCAAACCACAAATAAAACAATTAAGAGACAAACTTCCCTAAAATAGGGAATGCCCACGCCACCCCACGCCTTATCTACCATAAGCTAAGGAAAATATCCAAATTAATTATTCAAACTCCACAACCACATCTAAGAAGAACATCGAAAGACAAGAGGGAGGAAAAGGAAGGAGCCGAGACGATTTTCACACCAAAAAGGCACTCCAAGTAGCTAAGACTTCGAGTGGTAAGTAAAGCATCCTTCCTAGTCTCGAAACCTTCATAATTTAAGATATCCCCGTTGTAAGAATCACATGAGGTTCACGAAACTTAGGGAATATTAGGGTCGTTACTTTGGGTGAACTAGGATAGGGTGATTTAGTGAATGATTTAGAACTTATAACCTTACTTTTGGGGTAGAGACTCACACAATTTTAAGGATGAAGAGAGAATGATATTCTTAAGTTCGGCTAGAATGATAATGAGAAGTTAGTTTCGGGCGATTTCCACCTTTGAAAGACCTCAAATCGACCGAATTTGCCTTAAGCACTCCAAGATGAAATCGGGCGAAAGACCATGCAAATTTGAAATCGGGTGATTTGATGCCTTAAGAAATCTCAGCGATTTGAGAGTTGCATGGTCAAGAAATCGGGCAAATTGGTTGATGTCATGATGATGAAAAAGAACGGCGACTTATAAATCGGCCGAAAGGAGAGCTCGTGCAAAACAAATCGGGCAAATCCATGCTTATTTAATCGATCGACCTAACTAAATAACATATGAATCGACCAAATGACTTGAACACTTAGATATTTCTCCGAGCCCTTAGATTAAAAGTCAGTACTAACATAACTTAGAAATTTGTTGGGGCGGGAAATTAGCCTAGACTCGAAGCTAGCGAGTTATAGTCTAGCGAAATTAATGAAGTGAGATAATTTCGTTCGACCTAATTAATTAATTAACGAGGGCATAATACTAATACGATGATATTATGTTTAAAGGTCGTACGTTAGGAGCTAACGGGGAAGATATTAACTACGCTCGGACGACAGGTAAGTAGAAGTCCAACTACGACACACAACTTGTTTTACGTGCCTAATTTGCGTGATTACGTGCTTATGTGGTTTCATGACTTCGTAAATTGATTTAAGTATTTAAATGTGGTAAGCCTATGTTGCATTGACTTGCATCTGCATATGCATACTCACGTGCACACACGAACTCGTGAGGAAGGGTCGTGGGATTGAGTGTGCGTAATGATGTGTCGCTTGTACGCGACGAGGACTTGCCGATGTGGGCAAGTGTGTCGACTCGTAGTTGAGTCAGGGGCTGTCTCCTATGCTACCAGGGCGGCGTTTTAGCGTCGTCGTACTATTATTGTAGATATATATATTGATATCCTGTGGATAGGATTTGGGCATGGCCCGTGGCGGTAAGGTGCGACCTGGAGGGTGCGACCTGAGGGTGTAAGCGACAAAGGGTGGAACCCTGGTGTAGGCGACCTCAGCGTGGGCTACCAGCGTGAGCGACCGCCGGACAGTCGGGGACGACCGGGTTCATATGGCGACCTAGGGGAACGATGTGCATCCTAGGGTTCGGCCATCCGGCGTGGACCGCTGTCGTGTTGTCCCTGAGGGACGTGAGCTCTTGTGGTGCATAGTGAGATTAGCCGAGGGCCCTGAGTGACATTAGTCTGAGTACGTTGGTACGATTGTTATATGCATCGGCGCGGTTCGCCTCTGCGAGTGTTATATGCATCGGCGCGGTTCGCCTTTGCGAGTGTTATATGCATCGGCGCGGTTCGCCTTTGCGAGTGCTATATGCATCGGCGTGGACTGCCTTTGCGAGTGTTATATGCATCGGCGTGGATTGCCGTTGCGGGGGAGTGACACGTGCACACATGCATGATTTCTGCTTACTGAGCCTCGGTGGCTCATTCCTTACGTTGTGTGTTGTAGGCACTGGCGATCACGGTATGTGACCGCGTTTTGAAGGCAAGGCCAACCTTTTGGAGCTTCGTGCTGCTTTTGGGGTGGACGTGTGTGTGTGGATGACGACCTGTGAGGGGCGCATAGGAGCTTTTGCTGTGCCGACACACCTTCGCCGTTGTAGTTAGACCATGACTGGAACTTGATGTTCGACATGCATTCTTTTGTCTTGTACAGAACAATGTTCCATTTCGTAAATGAAAAAAAATTTGTACGCGTTTTCGGTGCACTTCTTTACTTACAAACTCGTTAGGCACGTAGAAATGCGCTAGGTTAGGCGGTTAGGAAGTCGGGGCGTGACAGGGTGGTATCAGAGCTTCGGTCACAGTTTCTGTAGACTGTCCACACACACACACACCAAAAGAGCGGAAGCGGCCTTGCAAGTAAGTGTTAAGTCTATGTGAACTTCTATGTTGTATAATTTATTGGCCATAGGACAATCAGGATAGGGTGTGAAGATGGTAAGAACGAGAGGTGAGTCGAGTGGTGGCGACGACCAGAACAGGGGAAACACGGCCCCTCCCGACAATCGGGATGCAACGATTTTCCAACTGACGGAACTAGTCCGCCAGCAGTCGGCGCAGATTCAACAGCTTATTCAGCAGAATACTGCTAATGCTGGGTCAACTCAGGCGGAAAGGACTGAGGTGGTGGGAGAACGATTCCGAAGGTTGAACCCACCGACCTTCGAGGACACAGCTGACTCGACAGCGGCTGAAGACTAGTTAAGGACTCTCGAGAGCATGTTCGTCTATAGCAGGGTTCCGGAGGCGGAGAAAGCCCTCTGTGCTGCGTTCCTACTACGGCATGTGTTGGGCTGAATAGTCTTTCTAAGAGGTTTTGGGCTGAAGTGTTGCATACGGCATGTCATATAGCTAATCGTGTGTTCTTTGGTCATGGTACTAAAATGACTTCGTATGAATTGTTGAATGGGAAACAGCCTACTGTCAAGTACTTTCATGTTTTTGGATGCTACTGTTATATGCGTAACAATCGTGAGTATTTGACCAAATTTGATTCGAAGAATGATAAATGTATCTTCCTAGGTTATTCCTCGAATAGTCGTGCTTATCGAGTGTACAATTTGCGATTGAAATCTGTTCAGGAATCTATTAATATAGTTTTTGATGTCTACTGACCTAAGCAGAAATGCTCCACAAGTTGATATTTCAGATGTTATTCAAGTTGCCAGTGAGACAGAGGTTAATGTGGAGGAAAATGTTGAGCCAACATCTGACTCAACATCTGCACCTGAACAGACTGATGAGGCTGGACCTAGTGAAGTTCGAAGGGATCCCCCACCAAAGATACAGAAGGACCATCCCACTGACCTAATCATCGGAGATCTGAACGAAGGAAGAAAAACCAGAGGCAAGCCACGAAAGGACTACAAGTCAATGGTAAGAATGTATGCATGAACTCCGTATACAACGAGGTACGCTTTAACTGTTTTGTATCTGAAACTGAGCCAAAAAACGTTCTTGAAGCTCTCAAGGACACATTTTGGATCAATGCCATGCAAGAAGAATTGTTGCAATTCGAGAAAAATCAAGTATGGATCTTAGTTCCACGGCCGAAAGACATTAATGTCATATGCACTAAGTGGATTTTTAAGAATACGTCTGATGAGCATGGTAGAGTAGTTAGGAATAAAGCGCGTCTAGTTGCCCAAGGCTATACACAAGTCGAGGGAATTGATTTCGATGAGACATTTGCCCCCGTTGCTAGACTTGAATTGATTAGGTTATTGCTCGCTATTGCATGTTGGCTCAACATTGCCTTACATCAAATGGATGTTAAGGGTGCATTCTTGAATGGTTATATTGATAAAGAAATTTATGTTGAGCAGCCTAAAGGATTTGAAGATCCACATTTGCCTAATCATATTTGTAAGTTGCAGAAAGCGCTTTATGGACTTAAGCAGGCGCCTAGAGCTTGGTATGGTAGGTTGACAACGTTCCTACTTGAGTTTGGGTTCGTGCGAGGTGAAGTTGATCGCACACTTTTTGAAAAAAGAGTTGATGCAGATATTTTGATAGCCCAGATTTATGTAGATGATATTGTTTTTGGCTCTACTTCTCAAATCATGTTAGACCAATTCGTACATGCTATGACTTCTACTTTCGAAATGAGTATGATTGGTGAGCTAACATTTTTCTTAGGCCTGCAGATTAAGTAAAGCAACGACGGTATTTTTATGTCCCAGGAGAAGTATGCGAAGAACACAGTGAAGAAATTCGGGTTAGATACTGCCAAGGTAATGAAAACACCGATGGGATCAACACAAAGGGTAAGTAAAGATAATGTTGGAAAGAATGTTGACCCCACATTGTATCGTTCCATGATAGGCAGTCCTTTATATCTTTCAGCGAGTAGACCTGATATTATGTTTAGTGTTTGTGTTTGCGCTAGATATCAGGCTGAGCCAAAAATTTCCCATTTAAATGCTGTGAAGAGAATATTAAGATATGTGAATGGTTCATGTAGTTTAGGGTTATGGTTCTCGAAACACGAATTTGTAGGATATAGTGATGCAGATTGGGCAGGTGACGAAGATGACCGCAAGAGCATAAGTGGCGACTGTTTCTTCTTAGGTAATAATCTTGTGTCTTGGTATAGTAAGAAACAAAATTGGGTGTCACTTTCTACGGCTGAGTCTGAATATGTAGCTGCAGGTAGTTGCTATACTCAGCTTATTTGGTTGAATAGCATGTTAAGTGATTATGGCTTAGAGAGTCAATCCGTGCTCATGTATTGTGATAATCTAAGTGCCATTAATATTTCTAAGAATCCTATTCAGCATTCACGTACCAAGCATATAGATATTAGGCATCATTTTCTGAGAGATATGGTAGAGAAAGAATTAGTGCGCATTGAGCATATAGACGCGAAACATCAGTTAGTTGACATTTTCACGAAAGCATTGGATTTTGAAAGGTTTTCGGACCTGAAAAAGTCCATAGGTTTGCATCAGTCCGTCTGAATGTTGGTCCAACATTTGGATCAACATAGCATATATCGAATTTGATGGTCACTGTTTTGATGTTTGATTCAATGCTCTTTCTGTTATTCTGTGAAATGATTTGACTCATCTAGACCGTTCCCTGAAATGACCCTCTTCCTAAAAAAAACATATATATTGCTCTGATTCTTTTTCAAGATACAGGTTCAGGTAATAAGTTTCCCTAGGTACACGGCATTCGCAGTGATGATGTACTCTTTGCGACAAAAATCCTAACCTTGATGATAAGGATCTTATAGGGGCTGCGCATAATACTACTAGTCTATTACTAAGGTAAGTAGGGCAGAAAATGAATGGGAATTGACTTTAGAGTGTTGAACAGAAAAGTCTAGAATTTCAGAGTAGAATGTTGAGTCTGATGATCAACATATGTGACTTCAGTTTGATCATGCTATAATTTTGTGCTTTCATTTATTTGCATTAGCTTTTAGGTCAGCATTTATTAGTTGCGTGTGTCTAGTGTCAATATCTCTCAGAATTGCATTAGTTTCTCTTGAAGAACAGCCTGCTACGCTTGTCTCATGTGCTCATCAACGTTGCTAAATCGGCTAGTATCGCTCGCTCCTATTTTGATTTTTGACTTGGTATGTTTCGCTGAAGCATGACTTACTCCTGATTGTTTCGTATGCGTGTATTCTCTTGGACTGTTAAGAATTTTTTTGGCTTGGCTCGATAACTTCCACTTTCGCAAATCCTATTTCATAATATAGGCAACCTCTGCATATTCGATAAGTTACTTTTATAGACTTCAAGACTTATACTGCTCTGCTTTGATACTCTAATCTTGAATGTCTATTGTGCACTCACCCAATTTCGAGTCTGAGAATGTTGAACTAGATGTTGAATCCACATCTTCCTCAACGTTTCACCTGGAGAGATTCTTTGAGGTTTACCTTTTCCAATAAGGGAGAGTAGATGGTGCTAATCAAGGTGGTACAACTTTTGCTGGTAGTGATAAGGGAACTTCGACAGGGGGAGCTAGAACCGAAACAGTAAGAAGCTAAAGACACCATTGAGAGTTTGAACTTTTTATCCTTATCAACTTTTTACGTGCCTGTTAGGTCCTCTTTTATCAACTCAATCAATCCTAGGCATGAATTCTAAGGAAATCGATTAGAATGATTTAAACTGAAATTCGATCGAAAACCTTCGATGAAGAACACGAGAGAGAATTCCTTTAGTGAGATGATGTTTTCTGGGTTTCTCTCTCTAGAAGTCGACAGCCTTTCGGATCAATTCTCTAATTTTTTGTATTAAGCATAATGTTTGTACAAGTATTTATACCAAACAAACTTTGTATAAATATCTAACTAGTCCTAATATATGGACTAATACAAATAAAGCCCCTAATTACAAGGACAACTAATTAATCAAGCACAATCTAAAATGTATACTCTACAGTGCCTGATTAAGTTTTATACTTTTGTGCATGCTGATTTAGTTCTCTAATATCATTGCCTGTCTAATTATACTTGATTGCGTCTCCGCGCTGTTTGTCCTCGTCGGGCATAGTATGATCTGTGCAAGCCCAGTGCATGCTCAAAGTTCCTGAGCGTGTTCCTCAGCTCCAGTCACTCCTCGAAATCTTCAAGTAGTTCCATTAGGAGCGGCTGTTCTCTCACGAACCTGTGGATCCTCAGCATCGTATCTCGATTGATTTCTTCCAACCTCTGCTCGATGTTTTTCCTGACGACCTTGAGCGTCCCATCGCAAAACCTGTGAATCTCAGTCTTCAGCATCAACCTGTTCTTCTTGGCTATTGGATTGTGGTAGGTGATGCCTAGGACTGAGCTGATGTGCACGTGATTGTTGGGAAGCCCTTCAATCTCAGGTCCTTTGTTGAGCGGAGCGGTCATGTTAACCTTCTTCATGTTGCTCTCCAGAGCCATCTGAAGGTCATGTGCGGCGAAGTACTTGACTTGGCGCATCATGAACCGGTAGAGTCCCTCGAGTCCTTCTTTCTTGATGAAGCCTTGAGGACCTTTGTACTTCTCCACGTACAGCTGATAGAGATGGTATACCTCATCAGCAGGGATGTACGGTAGGTCGTTCTCGCTTAGATCTTCTCGAGTTCTATCTACTCGCTCGATGGTGTAGTGAGGTGTTGGAAGTCCTCCTTTTGCACAGTATACGCTGAGTAGTTGGCATATTGGGGAGAGACTCTTATAGTGGCTCTTGACTTGTTCTTTAGTCATCCTCAGCGTTACATCAGGTCCAAGTTTGGTCAGCATCCAGAGGTAGGTCATCCTCTTCTGGTGATCCCAGTGAGAGATCCCTCTCAGCTCGAACTCGTTCGGCTACTTAACTCTCTCCGGTGACCTCCAAATGTTTTCGCAAACTTCTTCAAGGAAAGGGATTTCTATTTGGATGTTCTCCCACGGCGTGTCGATCCGAACGGTCCCTGGCGTTAGTCTTGTGGGGGAAGCCGCTCGTTGCGCAATCAACTCTGGTAGCCTTGGGATATCTTGTTGGTAGTCTTCACCTTCCTGAAGCTCATCGTCTTCTACGATCACGAGGTCTATGGAGGCTTGTTGTAGGAAATGCCGAACGTTCTGAAGCCGTTGTCTTTGATGCTCCTCGGGCATGGAATGGGTCATCCACTGTCCTTCGAAGATGTATTTGTCCAGAACCTCGTGTGGATTGACGCCATATCCTGAGGGGCCCGGTTGGTCTGGAGCAACCGAGGGAGTAGCTTGAGTAGCTGCTAGGGCTACGAGCATCGCGACACTTGCTTCTTCTTCCAGAAACAAGGGGCTTGTCAGAATCAGTGGTGTGGGCGGAGGCGTCCGTAGGTGAAAGGTTGGTGGGTCGATATGGGTTAGAGTGGTGGTGCGGTGCGTGCTGTGGGTGGTTTGTGTTTGGGTTTCACCTGCTCCAGCACTTGTTTGCGTTGCGCCCGAACCTTGTCCCTGGCCACTTGTCGTTTCAATTCTTGGCTTCTTCTCCCCCTCATGAGGATCATGATCGTCAGGATCGTCATGTCGTCGTCTGGATTGGGAGCTTTGGCCTCGGCATGTTTGGTTGGTGGCTCAGGATGGTCCACCAGTCGCCTGTAGAGAGACTCCTCCTGAGGTGACCGGATGGTGAGACCAATGAGGTGAGCTAGCAGAATGTCGTGGAGCTGGGTGATTGGGATGGTGTATGGGTTGATGAGGATGGAAGAGTTTTGTAGAGGGTCGGTGGGAGTGGGTTGTGAGGTCGGCTTGTGCTGAAGCTGGCTCCGAGACGGGTGCTTTCCCTCGATCTTGACGGGACGTCTCGATAGTCGTACACACGCTCTCCATAATCTTATCTTCAAAAGATTTAAGAGCTGAGGAGAGGGAGTTGTTGAGGTGGTCTTCAGTCACAAATAAAGCGGACGCCTCCTGGGATGTTCCAGGACGACTGATGTCGCCTGTTATCAACCCTTGAGACTTCCACCCAATCCTCGAGTCGAATCTTGAAGATTCTCCTCTATGGGTGTTTCGGCAGGCTCGTTTTGGGCCTGCAAACCAGACACCGGTAGGTTGTGTTGCGGCTCAAGATTGAGCGATGAATTGTCCGCAACACTGGAAGAGGTGATCGGCGCGGTATCTGGTGCGGTGGTGACGACGGGGAAGAGGGACTCCATCTGTATGCTTCATCGTCTGGGAGTCCGTCTAATTAATCTGAGCTCCTCATCGGACTCCGTGTTGGATGAGGAGGCTGTGTGAGGAGTGGGGTCACGTTCAACGTCCTCAAGGGCCTGATCCGTCACCAGTGGAAGCGAGCTTTGCCCCATTTCTGCCTCGGGCTGTGCTGCTTGTTAAAGAACCTCCTCAATGGTTTCTTCGAGCATGGGCACTTCCACTTGAAGCATTTCTGCTGGAGCCTATTGTTCCAACTCTGCAGCCACAGCATCGATCAGCGTGGCATCTAAGTCCGGCATTGGCTCCTCGTGAGTTGGAGGCTCCAGCTCTAGTTCCTGAGCGACTTCATCAATCATCATGTCCTCAGGACTAGGCTGTTGTTGCTGATGTGGAGGGCTCACTTGGAAATCTGTCGGGGGCCCTCGAATCATCTGCTCGGTCAGATGATGTACCCGACAGTATCTCTGGTACTCGTCTCCCGCGGGGTCGGCGAGACGTAGTAGGTTGAGTGGAATGGCCATCGAAGGCTGATCTAGGTCCACAAGCTTCGGGTTGTGGAAGAACTTGAGCCTGGGTGGTTGATATTTTCCTCTTGGAGGCAAGCGAGGAATGTTCTGCTCGTGCATCTCCATTTGTTGGCGGATGATGACGGAGAACCATCTCGCATACGACACGTTCTTGGACCTTTTGTTCTCTTTTTGTCTGATCTGTTCTGCGAGGTCATTCCAGATCAGTTTGAGCGAAATCGTAATTCTGCGAGAACACGACTCCGTGAAATATCCGGAAGATGTGGCCATTGCCTTTGTCGAAGCCGGCGTGCTTCGGGGATAGACACTTGTTGATAATCCCGAATAGTGTCTTCCATTGATGGGGAATCCCGTTGCTCTGCATCTGAGCTAGCTTGGTGAGCGGCAGACGGTACCCGATCTGGAGGAAATCATGCACTAGTTCTGCATCTGATGGGAGGGGGTCGTAGTTTTGGCTGTGAGGGAGGTCAAGCAGAACACTGAACTCGTTCTTGCCCATGCAGATGTGCCTCGTCCCTACAACCGTGGTAAAGTGGTATGCCCCGTCCACGATAAGGCTCTTGATCATCCCCCAAAACTGCTGGAGGTAGACCATCGGCACTGATGCCGTCACGGTAAGTGCATGCCATAGTGGATGGCCTTGCAGGATGGACACGATTATGTCATCTGGACACCGGAAGGTGGTCAGATCTAATTGGAAGTTCGTGTCGTGGACATTAAGATACATAACCTTCTCGTAGATGTGGTTGTAGGCAGGGTAGTGATCCATCTGAAATACAAAGTTAAGTCATTAGCTAGATTTTTAAATGTAGTCGAAATCTATTTTTATCAAACCATAATGATGAAGCTAGTAATAACATGTTTGATAAAATTTGTAGTGGAAATATGAATGCACATATAGGCCATATAAAGTGAAGTTTTGAAGTTGTAATTTTATTTCGACATATGTACGTCAGTTCAAAGAAGATTTGTTCGAAATTTTACTAAGTGTGAAAAGCACTATTCACTCCGTGCTTTTTATCGCGCGAGAATTGAAATTCTCGATTGATTTGCCTAGATGTGATTTTGAACTGGATATTTGCGATCGAAAATTTTATTCGCAAGAAAAATTTCCGTGTAAATTTACGATCGAGAAATTAGATTTCCAAGTAAATTTACGATCGAGAAATTTTTCCGTGCGTGAATAAAATTTTCGCTATGAAATTAACGAGCGAGAAAATATTTCGATTTAAAGAGGTTTTTCGCTGCGAAGTTTTACGATCGAGAAAATTTTCAATTAGAGACTAAGTCAACCATTGAGATAATTTTCAATCGATCAAAATTTTATCGGCGTGTTTTTTTACGATCGAGAAATTTTATTCAAAAAGGAAAAATAATTTTTTGCCGCTTAAAATTTTCGATCGAGAACAAGATTGAAATCGAAATTTTCGACTGTAAGTTTTGCGCTCGAAATTTTTGAAACGAATTGCATCTATTTTATCTATTCCTCTCGGTAATATTTCGCTCGCATAAAATCCAAATTCGATTTTCGACTGTAATTATTTTTCAATCAGTAATATTTATCGTAGTGACTAACTTAAAAATTTGCAATCGAAGACCTCTTACGATTCAAATAGTGAGTTAATCAAATCGAATTTCAATTTTCACTGTTTGCGAGCGAGAAAGTTCTTCGATGCATTTAAACCTTTAAACTCCAGTTCAGTCCTAACTTTCAATCGAACCAAAATAACGTAGAAAATCAAAGATATATTTACTCAAAATGATCAAGAAACATCGAAACTAGCCTATTATGCAGTTTTTAACCCAGATTATACTTAGAATAAGGTCTAATATACTGCTAACGATGGTTTCGAGTTCTCAGAGTATGAACAATCAAGAAATAATCAAGAAATCATGCAAAATATTCCAGAATACAGACGCAAATCTAGTTTAAATGCACGAAAAACCCTAAAGAAAGTCAAATCTACCTTCAAAAAACGAAAATTAGTTGAAAAATCGAAGAATTTTGAGGATTTTGCTTTCGTCTTTTGAGAGAAAAGTTTTTCGCGAGAAAATATGACTGTTGAATTTTGCGATCGAGGGTTTTGCGTATAATTTAAGGATTTTCGACTGCAAACTAATGACTTTGTTTAATTTGGGCTGATTAGACGTTTACGATACTTAGAGAATTAAGCCCGTTACTGTTTATGATCGAGAAACTTACGATCGAGAATTTTGATTTGGTTACTGTTCAATTTTCGCTCGACAATTCCGATCGAAAATCGTTTTGGTTCATATTTAATTTTCGCTCGATAATATGAAGGCAAAAATTACAATTTGGTCCCAAATTAATTTGCGCTCGAGAAACTGCGATTGAAAATTGCAAATTCACCCGTATTTCAGTAAGTTTACCTTAATATTTCAGATTGATCCTACATTTTAAGAATAAACCACAGAATTCATTTTCTAATCATATTTAATGGCGGATTTTCGCAACGAAAGCCGCGGAAATCCAATAAAAAAACTTTTAATTTAAAAACAAACTATATTACAAGCGCACACAATCCACGACGTCATATATTACATGCAAGTATGGTTCACACACACACACACACATCTTTTTTTTTCAAATTCGATCCAAATACCAAAATATTTAAAACACACTAAAACCTCTCCACAGGTCGTCATCCATGTACAGCCCCAATTTTTACCTCAATTCAACAACCACATATTTGGTCACCACCTACCCCTTTCACTCTTAAAGTAAAATGTCACCGTTTTATACGGTACTAAATTCTCGTACAGTATGGTATGCAATGCAGTGCAAATAAACGCAATATTGTAAATAAATAAAAATTCTAGTTCTCTAAAAACAATTCCAGCTCTACCCCACAATGCACATGAAAATATTTTTCCAAAAATTCTCAAAATAATAATTCCTTAGAATACACTAAAAATGATGCTCCGAAAAATTCTAAATACCAAAATACAAACTACGTCATATTGAAAATATACTAAGGCCGAAAAGTTTTCATAATAAACATATCGAAACTTCAAAGCAATAATATAGAAAACTTTCGTACTGATCATGCCAAATCCTTTCAATAATATAATCCTCAATCACACAGATAAGTACAAGCATATTCATAATTCCCACACCTATTCTTCGACTTCTATATATAATCACGAGTTCTACATAATTCAAACACGTAACTATTTTATTCAGCACTCTACTAACATAACGACATTTTTTTTTTTTTTTTGGTATAATGTCCCGTATATAAAAGTAAAATAGAATGTACAGATGAGCAGGAGATATACTCCGCCAAACCAGTAACAGACTACTGGGCACGCATCTAAAGGAAACCAATCAACCAATGACCCCACTCACAAGAACAACCCAAACACAAACATCGAGGACTCCCAGAAGAGGCCTGCCCTACCAAGCCACCCGCCATAGTCGGCGTATAGCCGCCCTATGAAGGTCGTACTTGGCGGATTTGCCACTAATCCGCAATGTAGCCAAGGCAAGGACACACCCCACGAGTCTCTGTGGAGTAGTGACGCTCCCCTCCTTCCAGCGTCTATTCCTGGCTTGCCAAATATGATAGGCAAGGGAGGCCAGAACATGTCGGTATGCAGCATGAAGAAGGTGCTTCCCACGCCAACGAGCCGACGCCCACAGAATGCCCGAATGCCACTCCCGATACGGCCATATCCATCGAATCCGGCGCCTCAGCAAGCGGAGACACTGGCGGGAGAAGGGACAATCAAAAAAGAGATGCTGAATCGTCTCAACATGGAGCTCCTCGCAAAGAACACAAGCAGGAGTCCCTGCTCTCTGGGCAACCCACGGCTTGTCCCTAGTCGAGAGGCAACCTAACTCCAACAACTATACTACACCAACGACTTGGCTTGTAATTATTCCACAATTGTTCCAGCCTCTACAACTTTTCAATTCACGTACTACACTTAATCTAACACGTCACTACCCCTCCAATACCTAATGATAACACAAGTGTAGGAAAACTTAATATTCCTAAATACGTATTGAAAACTTGGGTTATCACCTAGGAATTTCTGAAGGCCCTTCATAACGAAATATTACCATTGCCCTATACTCTTGCGATTCACCAACCCTTATCCTAATAAACTATTTTGAGGTCTAACACATTATTCATGCCAAAAATATACTTAATTTAATCACTATTGTCATCTCGAAGCTCACAGCAACTAGCAACACATTAAAATGTTTAACAAACTCAAATACATATTTCAAACAAAAATTCATCTACGGAAAATAAGACCCCGTAGCTATATGAAGACATACCGAGGTCATCAAATAAAGTCCTAACCCAATTTAAATCTCAAAATTTAGTCTTAATCCACACAACACTCACACCGAAATTTTACATAATTAACATAAATCATAACAGATTAACATAAACATATAGAACATCAAAATCGAAAAGACTTAAACACTTGAGATTATCATAAATATAAAGATATGCAAATAGAAGCAAATACGGAAGACACTCTTGTAACAAAAAAAACTTGGAAAGGATCAAAACCCTATTTCACATAAATTCTCCCTATACCATAGATGTTCTATTGCCGAAGACTACCCAATTAAACATTAGATTACTAAAAAAATAACTTTTTCGAGAATCCAGAATTCTAACCACACATCATCGCCACAAAGACCTCACATATTTCACCTTAAACCCATATTGAAATCACGTAACACGTAACACTGATATATTACACTAGTAATCATGATCACGTAAACGGTATAAATTCTATACATCATATAAATCATACATCATATATAAGACATATAAATCACAAATATATTTACGTGTTGTAGATGAAAATTCACCTACCTGTCGTCCTTATCTTAGCAACACGCAACCTCATAAATTCCTAATATTGTGAACCTTCCTTCCTAAGCTTACTTCGATATTTCCTCAAGCTTTTCTGCTCACGTCCTATCCCTTACTAATTCCTTTACGTGTGTTAAAGGAGATAAAGAAACATCTTTATAAACGTATCCTATACTTACGTGAGTGGTTGAACAAATGACAAGTACTTTAACGGTTTAGCTTAATCTTTATCTTTCTCTTATGAAATTCATTACTATCTTAAAATACATATCCAACGTTAAGTTAAAAGATTAATTATTATTTTAATGTTGAAGTTGTTTTCTTCCCCTTGACCAAGCTTTCAAAAGTTCAACAACTAAGCCATGTATAATGCGTGAGATTGATCAATTGACAAAGACCTTAACCTAATCTTAACTTTAAATAAAATATTAACCACTAGTCTAAATATTACTTTAGTGTTTAACCCCTCATTTGTGACTTTCGAAACCCTACCTTTTCAAAAATCTCATTTTCTACTCTTGTCGCCTTCCAAGATTCTCCCTACCCAAAAATCATAATAATTATGAAAGTCTCATAAAATTATCATACATGTCACGTAAGACACCAAAGAAAATATTAACATGTAAAACACAAAATAATTTACGTGTTGTAAATAATTCACTTACAATCCTAACCCCTTTATTTAATTCATATAGCAAAATCTCTAATTAAAACATTATACTATTATATTGTAAATCTCGCAATTAGATTTTACAGGTATTACATTCTCCCCCCCTTAAAAGAATTTCGCCCCGAAATTCGTCGACCGGTGCAACTCGGGGTTACGATTTCTTCTATTCCCTGATTTATATATATTCTATAAAGGTAGGTTTTACTCCCACCTTTATATTACGCCATCTAGGCGACACATTTAAATGTGTGGCCCAGTTTCTAGGTTCATCAACTATGGTTATTAGTACATCACATATCATTAACGTACCCGTCACTATTGTTGGGTTTGATTCCTCCTCCTCATTAGTTAGAGTGAATACATGGTTCGGGGACGAACCAGGCGGAAGCTGGTGGGCATGTGACGCCCGGGGCCGAAGAGGGCGGGGAGTGATCGCCGGTGCCAGGGTGCACGGACAAGGAGCGGCTCTTGGCAAGGCTTCTAGGCGAAGGGGTACATGAACGAACCGATCCGACACCCGAATGAGAGGGGATCCTGAGACTGACAATGTATGGGCGTGTCAGGCTAAGAATCGTATAATAGAATTGATAGTACTACTCATATCACCAAGGTCGACCTACCTTTTCGGGAGTCCATCAGAAAGAACTTCGAAGTTAAGCGTGCTTGACTTGAAGCAATCTTAGGATGGGTGACCCCCTGGGAAGTTTGCCCAGGGTGCGTGTGAGCGAGGACGAAGCACGCTGAAAGGTTAAATGGTGGTACAGTGGGGCCAGACTATCAGTCGGAGTGTGGTGGGCCCAACCCCACAGGTCCCGGTAGGGCGGATGCTACAGTGACACCCGGTATGGGACGGGTCGTTACAAGTGGTATTAGAGCACAACCTCTCGCAGTACGGTGCTGGTTCGGGGACGAACCAGGCGGAAGCTGGTGGGCATGTGACGCCCGGGGCCGAAGAGGGCGGGGAGTGATCGCCGGTGCCAGGGTGCACGGACAATGAGCGGCTCCTGGCAGGCTTCTAGGCGAAGGGATACATGAACGAACCAATCCAACACCAGAATGAGAGGGGATCCTGAGACTGACAATGTATGGGCGTGTCAGGCTAAGAATCGTATAAAAGAATTGATAGTACTACTCATATCACCAAGGTCGACCTACCTTTTCGGGAGTCCATCTATCCGAAGTTAAGCGTGCTTGACTTGGGGCAATCTAGGGATGGGTGACCCCCTGGGAAGTTTCTCAGGGTGCGTGTGAGCGAGTGCACGAAGCACGCTAAAAGGTTATCAATTTGAAGAAATTCGCAGTTATGGAATTCGAACCCAAGGCCGCGCTCCTCTTCTCGTTGTCTCGATATAAGACCAGATTATCGTTGGAGAAGTTCACTTTGTGGTGCTCCTCTTTCCAGCCGTTCTGACGAGTGTACGAGATCGATGGAGAAGTTCACATCAAGATCCATGCCCCCTTCTAATGATATGAGATTATGATAGTCGAGCGGCAGGTTCTTTTGAACTGGTTTTCGTGCGTTGAGCATTCCTCGTGTGCGTTTTCCACCTTCTTTTGTCATCGTTTTCTTTGTCGTTTCGTTTTCTCCCCCTCCTTTTCTCGATTGAATATCTCATTGAAGACTTAGGTGTCGGTTGAAGGCTCAAAGGATTTTCAAGTGAAGAAAAGGATATTAGAGAAGGCTCAAAATGGATGACTAAAGGCTGTATTTAAAGGATTGAGATTTTCTATATTTAAGGCCAAGTGAGGAATTTCCTAAGTGCTCTAATCATTTTCCTAAGGATCTAACGAAAGCGAGTATGAAGCCAAGAATCACTAATTAAGACAAGCAATTGATGTGTGACTCGCTCAAGATAAATCAATAGAAAGGAAAAATAACAGGCCAGAATCCTCACTTATGTAAAGTGGCTTTGTGTCTAGTGGAGCAAACTAAATGAGCTTTACACACAAGAAAGCGACTTAGACTGACAAAATTAAGTAAGCAATCAGTCGCATGCCAGGGAAATCTAATTGTGACGTAGATCGAGCATCCTAAGGATTTCGTCATTCTCCTATATTATAGGTATATGTATAGTATTTTTATATAAATTTTTTTATTATATTCACGCAAGATAAAACATGTAAGCATAGAAAACACATAGAATAGAGCATCTAATAGCACAAAAGATCAGGTAATACATATCATGGAAGATTCAACATGCCTAATTTTCCGACAAGGAATTGGAATCGTTTTTCATCCAATGCCTTGGTGAAAATGTCGGCTAGTTGATATTCCGTGTTCACAAAGTACATGTCTATGGTGCCTTTTTCTACGTGATCTTTAATAAAGTGATATCTAATGTCTATGTGTTTCGTGCGTGAATGGTGAACGGGATTGCACGTAATAATCGCAATGGCACTTTGACTATCACTATATATGGGTATATTATTTAAATTGTACCCATAATCGCGGCTGAGTCCGCATCCATAGCATCTGAGAGCAACAGCTGGCGGCTGCGACGCATTCAGCCTCAGCCGTTGAAGTTGAGACGCAGTTTTGCTTTTTGGATGACCAACAGACTAGCTTTTCGCCTAGAAATTGAGCGCCACCGGAGGTGCTTTTTCCTGTCCATTCGGCAACCTGCATAATCAGTGTAAGTATAGCCGATATGTTTGAAATTTGTACCTTTAGGATACCATAGTCCTCAGGTAGTTGTGCCCTTAAGGTAGCGAAGGATACGCTTCACCGCGAGCATGTGGGATTCTTTGGGATCGGCTTGGAATCGGGCACAGAGACAAGTGGCAAACACAATATCCGGCCGACTAGAAGTGAGGTAGAGAAGAGATCTAATAATACTCGATAGAGTGTGATGTCGACCAATTTTCCTGTGGGATCGGCATCCAACTTGCAGCTTGTTGACATGGGAGTGCTGAGAGACTTGCTCTGATCTTGATGGAACTTTTTTAGGATATCCTTAATGTATTTTGTTTGACTGATAAATATCCCATCATCGAGCTGCCTGACTTGAAGTCCTAGGAAGAATTGCATCTCTCCCATGTGGCTCATTTCGAGCTTACTCTTCATGAGATCTCCAAACTTCTTGCAAAGCCGTGGATTTGTTGAACCGAAGATGATGTCGTCGACGTAGACTTGAACGACCATCAAATCCTTGTCTTGCCATTTGATGAATCGTATCGATTGTTCCTCGAATAAATCCTGATTTTACGAGGAAGTCACTCAAGACATCGTACCAAGCACGTGGGGCTTGTTTTAGTCCGTAAAGAGCTTTATCCAATCGATAGACGTGATCGGGATGTTCTCGATCAACGAAACCGTCTGGCTTAGCGACATAGACTTCTTCTTTAAGTACGTCGTTGAGGAAGGCGGTTTTAACGTCCATTTGATAGACCTTAAAGTACTTGTGAGCCGCATAAGCCAATAAGAGACGAATGGCTTCAATCCGGGCAACATGAGCATATGTTTCGTCGTAGTCAATACATTCATGTTGGTTGTATCCCTTTGCAACTAATCGTGCCTTGTTCCTAATCACTTCGCCATCTTCATTTTTTTTGTTCTTGAATACCCATTTTGTTTCGATGATAGTTTTCCCATGCGGGCAGGGTACTAATGTCCACAATTGAAGACGTTCGAATTGGTTGATTTCCTCTTGCATCGCAATTATCCAATCCGGGTCTTGAAGTGCGTCTGCTACCTTAGTAGGCTCGTTTTGGCTTAAGAAGCAGCTGAAAAGACTGTGTTGATGCCTAGTCCTTACTCCGGTCGAAAGATCGCCAATTATCAACCGGGTGGGCTCTAGTCCACTTGCGCTCATGTGGCAAGGCTGAAGAAGATGCATCAGCCATTTGTGGGTCTATATTTCCAATGATCTCCGATGGGTCATTTGTGTGAGAAAGTTCCAAATCAGCATTTGGAGGGAGCGACTCTGATGATTCTTCCTCAACACTCACAATAGGTTCTTCATTATTCTGTGGCAAATCTGAATCGGGTGAGGTAGAGACAGTTGAAGAACTTGGCACATCGGTGTGCGACCCTAGCCATCGCTACCATTTCTAGCCTTGTCCTAGGTTCCTAACTACGTATTTAGTTGGAAAGATACGAAAATGCGGAATAAATTTTTCATTTTCGTGAATGTGCATTGTTTCTTTACATGTCAAAAGGGTGCTTCCGTATTCCTAACTACATTCATGTCCTAAATACATGGGATGTGTATATATTTGCGGCAGAAGAATCTCCTATGCGCCCGGCTTCACAGGTCGTCGTCCACGTACACACCACCCCCAAAAGACGCTCGGAAGCTTCAAAAGTATGCCTTGCTGGCTAGGCGATCACGTACCGTGTTCGCTCGTACCTACAACACATAACGTAAGGGTGAGCCGCCGTGGCTTAGTAAGTGAAAATTATGCATGTATGCACGTGTCCTAACGATCGACAATCCACGCCGTCGTTCTCTAACGCTCATACTCTTTTTCTTATACGCGTACTCTTTTCCTGACTCATACTCTTTTCTTGACTCGTACATCATATCGGCCCTCGTGAATCGCCGTATATATATATATATATACATATATATATACACCTGCCTCTCGTGAATCAGGCAGTCGGCCTCGTGAATCGCCGTAATATATTTATATACCTGCCTCTCGTGAATCAGGCAGTCAGCTTCGTGAATCGCCGTAATATATTTATATACCTGCCTCTCATGAATCAGGCAGCCGGCCTCGTGAATCGCCTTAATATATATATACATATATACACATATATATATATATATATATATATATATACACCTGCCTCTCGTGAATCAGGCAGTCGGCCTCGTGAATCGCCGTATATATATTTATATAGCATAGAAAGGCCGTGACTCTTCATTGAGTCGACACAAACGCCAATATCGGCGAATATCTTTCGCTCACAGGCGATCTTATGCACACTAGTACTTCATGCCTTTTGTACTACTTATGCGTGCAAATGCTCATGTCGTGCTCATATGCGTATGCATTTCATGTTTCCATGCAAAATAACAAATCACATGATATAATTTTCACATAAGTCATGTAGTCACATAAGCACGAAATCACATAAATCATGCGCATATAAGTTATGTGTCGTAGTTGATTTCCACTTACCTGTCGTCCGGCTATGCTAATTCACTGCTCCGAGAATTTCCTACCGTTCGACCTTTAGACATAAATATCATCGTATCAGTATTATGCCTTTATTTAATACTTGGGTCGAACTAAATTATTTTGACTATATTATTGTGCTAGAATCATTAAGTTCACCAGCTTCGAGTCTAGGCCAAGTCCATGCCCAACTAATTTCTAAGTCATGTTAGTATTAAATTCTGACATAGGGGACACGACAGAAGTTAGTAGATTTTCGTGTTAAATTCGTTCGATTCCATCATGCCATGAGGGTTTCGCCGCTCTTGAAATCGCACGATTCGTTTAGCTTGAAATCGCCCGATTTTGTTAACTCTCAAATCGCCGATTTTATTAACCTCAAGTCGCCCGATTTAGCTTGCATGGCAGCAGGTTTCGCCCGACTTCTTGGACATCTTGAATCGCCCGATTTAACGTGTTTGGTTTCGATCGAAACTCATATGGTCTATAAGCATTCCATTTCTACTCTAAGTTATAACAGTATTTAAATCATACTATGTAAAGTTCGGCGAAAGTTAGTGTGTATTTATGTGATTCGGCCGAAACTAATTGATACATCTTAATAAATTAATATTTTTCTTCAGCTCGGCGATTCTATCAGGTATTAGTCTTGCTATCGGGCGAAACATGGTCTTCTCAAAATTTGTGAAATCGCCCGATTCTCTAGCCTTGTTAAATATTTGATCGGCGAAAGTGAATATTTATTGGTCTTGGTAGCAGCCGATTCTGCCTTGATACATGTCATTGCTATCTTGTCTCTAATGATTAATAAATTCATAATACATTCGCCCGATTGAGCCTTGTTTGCTCAGCGAATCAGCACTTGTGGGCATTCTAATCGATCGATTGCTATTTAAATTGGTTAACTCAACTTCACACTACAATAAGCATAATCGCCCGCTTGGTCCTATTTGATAATTAAATGCATGTGTCGGCCGATTCCTAGATTAATTCATATAACAGCGAAATTCCCATACCCAAGTATAATCGCCCGAAACTTCACATATTAAATTGATGCAATCGAAAGCATTCAAGAATTCGTTTAATCGGAACTAAATTCGTAGCTCATTCTACCCAAAGTTTATAAGTTCTAAATTTCTCTATCCTCCTAAAATCGTTAGCTCTTACTAAGAATTTACGTTTTGAACCCTAAATGCCTGCTATACTAACTAAAATTTGTCCCTTTCTAACAACACTCTATCTTAAGCATGCTTTAATCCACGAGGATATGAATCTCCCCTTTAAATTAGAGTTTCTGCCGTTCATCTTAGGCCCCGATTCTTAAGAGTTCCATTAGTTTATGAAATATAATAACTAAGAATCAAAATTACGAAATTCACAAGACTTCAAGTATTTATTTTTGCTTACCAAAATTCGAAGTCTTAAGCTGCTATGAATTTCTTAGTCACTCGCTTCTTTCGGCTTCTCCCCTTCTTTATTTTGCTTCAACTTATGTTTACGAGGGTTTTTTTCTCTTATTCTCCTTCCTTATGTTGGTTCTTACTAACGTTTCCTTGATTTTCATTGATAAGTATTACACCTAGATTTAGGGGTATGGGGGTTGTCGTGACAACTAGGTCACTAGGCTATTGTTCTTTACCTACTATATTAAGAAATCTTTAGTTGGTCGTGTTCTCTCTCCACCTAAGTTATGATTTGTTAAATTCAATAGTTATCTAGTCCCAGTCAAAAATCGATCTCATTTGTTAGTCAACATCTTGTTACCTTATTAGCAAATTAGCTTCGTTTCTATCGCCCGACTGTTGCTTTACTCGGCAAAAGTAATCACTCACATTTGTTAAAATCGGCCGAGTTTAGTCTTGCTAATTAATTAATAATAAATTATACTACAATCGCCCGACTTCCATCTTATTCTCTCTGCGATTTCTACCCCTAAGTGCATGGGAATCGATCAAATCCTATTCTTCACAGTTCACATAATTGGTCGATTCTAATTTGGGACGCACTATCGCCCGATTCCCCTTATTTTGTTCGGCGATTTCAACAATTATTATGATTATTATATAAATATATTTTATTATTATAATCGGTCGAAAATGACTCATACCATGTAAAATTGCTATCTAAGATTTCCTAAGTCCTCACCGCTCCACATAAGGCGTGATTCATAACACACATAAAAATTGTAGATCACATAACATGTAATCATATAGACACGTAAGTCATTCAAAGTCATAAGAGCATGAAAATATTGTATCACATACCAAGCCTAAAATAATTATGTAGTATAAACAGACTTTCACCCGTAATCCTAGCTTCTTTACGTAATTAACTCAACGATGTCCTTAATTAATTACTTCCACCACTAATTACATCGTAAATCCCGTAATTAGATTTTACGGGTCTTACATCCTCCCCCCCCCCCCTTAAAAGAATTTCACCCCCGAAATTCCGTTAGCTGGGATAAGTCGGAGTGGCGATGGGTAGGGAGTTGAGCTAGCTTGGTTAGGTGATAAAGATTCACCGTATTGCTCGTAAAGATGTTTTCCTTACTAGAAAGAACGGAACTAGTGAATTCTCGTGAAAGTTGAATAAATTTCCAAACTTTGCACTTTTGAGAGAGGAATTTAATCTTAGCCCGTAGGTCATCTCGATCTAAACACTAGGAGGTAGATAGGGAATGAAGACAAGGGAATAAGATTCCGTCTTTGGTCTACCGATCATGAGGATGACTACGATCTTATAGCAGGAAACATAAGTATTTCATCTAAGCGATTAGGTTCCAACGCGGCCGGGGGAAACTACGATAAACTTATAACGTATCCCTCTCTTGGAAAACTCGCCTAATTCTCATATCTTAGGGTGAAAAGTAATCTTCGTGTAGCGACGAGAAATAAAATATTCGATCTGGAGTAAAAGGAAGAAAAGCGAATTCTTATAAAGATTAAAATGAGGTCTTTCCGATTGCCTTGGATTTAACGGGTTGATTTCCTAATACGAGGGTAGGAGGATGACTCGAGGTAGTCGAGTCCTATATCATCTCGAGGAACGAAGGAGAATGTTTAAATTTCTAACTTATGCAGAAATCAGAATCACTAGCATCCATCACGCTTTCGTTGCGCCGTCCCGATATTGGACCTATTGAGTCTTAGGTCCCTTCCTAGGAAATTTAGATACGGGTTCCTATTTCGGAAACTTATCTGTTTCGGCTACTATTCGCATTGAATATCGAGCTGGTGCCGATTAGGTTGGCTAGGAATAATCCTAAGCCTCGCCACATAAAGAGTGAATGCAAGGATGAATGTTTCCTATATTCACTAGAGGGCAAGTCGAAGTTCGCTAAATGGATAGGGTACCTGCCGCCGTATGCGGGTTCTCTTCTGCTTCTTCTGCCGTGAGCATGTATACCCGAGCGGGTGCCGTCGGCGGCTTGGCCTGGTTTTCTCCCTGACCTCTAGTTGCGTTCTCTGGGCAGTCTACGGAGTAATGGCCTGGCTTGCCACATTTAAAGCAGGTGGCGTGTTCGGAGAAACAAACGCCCAAATGGCGACGTGCACATTTTGGGCATACTGGTATGTTCGGTTGGGGTCTACCCTGATTCTGGTTAGGTTGCTGGGGTGGACCAGGGCGATTTTGGAAGTTGGGTATTCCGTTCTTAAGGACGAGCTGTCTCTTTGGATTGTTTCCGTCCCCTTTAGGTCCTTGCTCAAACTTTCTCTTGCTCTCCTGAGCTCGCAAAATTCTAATCTCGGCTTGTTCGGCCACCAGAGCGCGCTCCGCTACTTGGGCATAGGTAGCCCCTTGGAATCCCGACATGCTAACGTCGCGGTAAAGCTCTGGTTTTAGGCCCTCCATGAAGCGCTCGATTTTCAACGGGTCGGTGCTCACCATGTGAGCAGCGAATCGAGAAAGCTGCTCGAATTTCCTAATGTACTCCGCCACCGTTATTGCTCCCTGGCGGAGATTGATGAACTCGTTCATCCTTTGAGCTCGAATGGAAGCGGTGTAGTATTTTCCTCTAAATAGTTCCTTGAAGCATTCCAGGTCATTGCTACCGGATCCTCGAGAGTCAGGATCGTATCCCACCAGTGGCCAGCGCTTCCCCTTAACAAGTATCCAACGCACAAGGCCTTTTCGGTGTCGGGGGTACGACTATGCTGGAACATGCTTTCGAGGGTTCGGAGCCAGTCCTCGGCCGAACTTGGGTCAAGGGCATCCTCAAATGTCGGGGGCTTAAGTTTACGAAACCTTTCCCCGATCATTTCAATCCTTTCGGCTTGAGGTGGTCCGGTACTCGACTGTCCTCCAGCGTCTTGCTGCTGGATTAACTGCTGAATTTGAGCTGATTGCTGACGGACTAACTCCGTCAGCTGGAGGATGGTCGCATCCCTACTATCTGTAGGGGCTGCCATTTCCCTATTTGGTTCAGCATCCCTACTTCCCTCGCCTCTAATTCTAACCATCGTATTTCGTTCTATCCTGTCGTCCCTAAGGTAAATCAATCATATCATTCAAATATTCACGTAAACGTAATACTTACAAGCAACGCCGCTTCCGCGCTTTTGGGTGTGTGTACATGGATAGTCTGCAGGACCTGTGATCGAAGCTCTGATACCAACTGTAGCGACCCTAGCCATCGCTACCATTTCTAGCCTTGTCCTAGGTTCCTAACTACGTATTTAGTTGGAAAGATACGAAAATGCGGAATAAATTTTTCATTTTCGTGAATGTGCATTGTTTCTTTACATGTCAAAAGGGTGCTTCCGTATTCCTAACTACATTCATGTCCTAAATACATGGGATGTGTATATATTTACGGCAGAAGAATCTCCTATGCGCCCGGCTTCACAGGTCGTCGTCCACGTACACACCACCCCCGAAAGACGCTCGGAAGCTTCAAAAGTATGCCTTGCTGGCTAGGCGATCACGTACCGTGTTCGCTCGTACCTACAACACATAATGTAAGGGTGAGCCACCGTGGCTTAGTAAGTGAAAATTATGCATGTATGCACGTGTCCTAACGATCGACAATCCACGCCGTCGTTCTCTAACGCTCATACTCTTTTTCTTATACTCGTACTCTTTTCCTGACTCATACTCTTTTCTTGACTCGTACATCATATCGGCCCTCATGAATCGCCGTAATATATATATATATATACATATATATATATACACCTGCCTCTCGTGAATCAGGCCGTCGGCCTCGTGAATCGCCGTAATATATTTATATACCTGCCTCTTGTGAATCAGACAGTCGGCCTCGTGAATCGCCGTAATATATTTTTATACCTGCCTCTCATGAATCAGGCAGTCGGCCTCGTGAATCGCCGTAATATATATATACATATATATATGCACCTGCCTCTCGTGAATCAGACAATCGGCCTCGTGAATCGTCGTAATATATTTATATGGCATAGAAAGGCCGTGACTCTTCATTGAGTCGACACAAACGCCAATATCGGCGAATATCTATCGCTCACAGGCGATCTGATGCACACTAGTACTTCATGCCTTTTGTACTACTTATGCGTGCGTGCAAATGCTCATGTCGTGCTCATATGCGTATGCATTTCATGTTTCCATGCAAAATAACAAATCACATGATATAATTTTCACATAAGTCATGTAGTCACATAAGCACGAAATCACATAAATCATGCGCATATAAGTTATGTGTCGTAGTTGATTTTCACTTACCTGTCGTCCGGCTATGCTAATTCACTGCTCCGAGAATTTTCTACCGTTCGACCTTTAGACATAAATATCATCGTATCAGTTTTATGCCTTTATTTAATACTTGGGTCGAACTAAATTATTTTGACTATATTATTGTGCTAGAATCATTAAGTTCACTAGCTTCGAGTCTAGGCCAAGTCCATGCCCAACTAATTTCTAAGTTATGTTAGTATTAAATTCTGACATAGGGGACACGACAGAAGTTAGTAGATTTTCGTGTTAAATTCGTTCGATACCATCATGCCATGAGGGTTTCGCCGCTCTTGAAATCGCACGATTCGTTTAGCTTGAAATCGCCCGATTTTGTTAACTCTCAAATCGCCGATTTTATTAACCTCAAGTCGCCCGATTTAGCTTGCATGGCAGCAGGTTTCGCCCGACTTCTTGGACATATTGAATCGCCCGATTTAACGTGTTTGGTTTCGATCGAAACTCATATGGTCTATAAGCATTCCATTTCTACTCTAAGTTATAACAGTATTTAAATCATACTATGTAAAGTTCGGTGAAAGTTAGTGTGTATTTATGTGATTTGGCTGAAACTAATTGATACATCTTAATAAATTAATATTTTTCTTCAGCTCGGCGATTCTATCAGGTATTAGTCTTGCTATCGGGCGAAACATGGTCTTCTCAAAATTTGTGAAATCGCCCGATCTCTAGCCTTGTTAAATATTTGACGGCGAATGTGAATATTTATTGGTCTTGGTATCGGCCGATTCTGCCTTGATACATGTCATTGCTATCTTGTCTCTAATGATTAATAAATTCATAATACATTCGCCCGATTGAGCCTTGTTTGCTCAGCGAATCAGCACTTGTGGGCATTCTAATCGATCGATTGCTATTTAAATTGGTTAACTCAACTTCACACTACAATAAGCATAATCGCCCGCTTGGTCCTATTTGATAATTAAATGCATGTGTCGGCCGATTCCTAGATTAATTCATATAACAGCGAAATTCCCATACCCAAGTGTAATCGCCCGAAACTTCACATATTAAATTCATGCGATCGAAAGCATTCAAGAATTCGTTTAATCGGAACTAAATTCGTAGCTCATTCTACCCAAAGTTTATAAGTTCTAAATTTCTCTATCCTCCTAAAATCGTTAGCTCTTACTAAGAATTTACGTTTTGAACCCTAAATGCCTGCTATACTAACTAAAATTTGTCCCTTTCTAACAACACTCTATCTTAAGCATGCTTTAATCCACGAGGATATGAATCTCCCCTTTAAATTAGAGTTTCTGCCGTTCATCTTAGGCCCCGATTCTTAAGAGTTCCATTAGTTTATGAAATATAATAACTAAGAATCAAAATTACGAAATTCACAAGACTTCAAGTATTTATTTTTGCTTACCAAAATTCGAAGTCTTAAGCTGCTATGAATTTCTTAGTCACTCGCTTCTTTCGGCTTCTCCCCTTCTTATTTTGCTTCAACTTATGTTTACGAGGGTTTTTTTCTCTTATTCTCCTTCCTTATGTTGGTTCTTACTAACGTTTCCTTGATTTTCATTGATAAGTATTACACCTAGATTTAGGGGTATGGGGGTTGTCGTGACAACTAGGTCACTAGGCTATTGTTCTTTACCTACTATATTAAGAAATCTTTAGTTGGTCGTGTTCTCTCTCCACCTAAGTTATGATTTGTTAAATTCAATAGTTATCTAGTCCCAGTCAAAAATCGATCTCATTTGTTAGTCAACATCTTGTTACCTTATTAGCAAATTAGCTTCGTTTCTATCGCCCGATTGTTGCTTTACTCGGCGAAAGTAATCACTCACATTTGTTAAAATCGGCCGATTTTAGTCTTGCTAATTAATTAATAATAAATTATACTACAATCGCCCGACTTCGATCTTATTCTCTCTGCGATTTCTACCCCTAAGTGCATGGGAATCGATCAAATCCTATTCTTCACAGTTCACATAATTGGTCGATTCTAATTTGGGACGCACTATCGCCCGATTCCCCTTATTTTGTTCGGCGATTTCAACAATTATTATGATTATTATATATATATATTTTATTATTATAATCGGTCGAAAATGACTCATACCATGTAAAATTGCTATCTAAGATTTCCTAAGTCCTCACCGCTCCACATAAGGCGTGATTCATAACACACATAAAAATTGTAGATCACATAACATGTAATCATATAGACACGTAAGTCTTTCAAAGTCATAAGAGCATGAAAATATTGTATCACATACCAAGCCTAAAATAATTATGTAGTATAAACAGACTTTCACCCGTAATCCTAGCTTCTTTACGTAATTAACTCAACGATGTCCTTAATTAATTACTTCCACCACTAATTACATCGTAAATCCTGTAATTAGATTTTACGGGTCTTACAATCGGCCTCGTCGGGTGTAGGATTGACGGTGACTGGCGGATGTAGAGGCTCAAAGAGGGAATCCAAGTCTTCTAACACAAGCCTTAGAGCTTCGTCTGGCGTTGATTGCTGAGTTGTTGCCATCTCTTGTTGGTTTTGTGCCAACACACCAGTAAATACGGGTTCTGAGGTGTTATCTTCAGAAGCCAACGGTTTAGCACGGGTCCTGAACTGTTTTGTTCAGAAGCCATCTGGTTTGGCACGGGTCCTGAACTGAGGTGTGTAGGAGCCATATCTGCCACTTCGTGGAAAGTGACATTATAGCTTCCTTAATTGTTCGGTTGGTCTTGATGTATACTCGGTACGCTTTTGATGTTGAAGAATACCCGACGAACGTTGCCTCGAATTCTTTAGGGGTCGAACTTTGGACGTTGCTCCCTGTCGTTTGCCACAAAGCACTTGCACCCGAAGACTTTAAAGAATGAGATGTTGGGCACTCTGTTATTCACAATCTCGTACGGAGTCTTGTTGAACCGTTTGTGAACCACCGTTCTGTTTTGGGTAAAACAGGCGGTATTAATTGCTTCAGCCCAAAGAAAGTGTGGGAGGCCGGAATGGATCAGCATTGTACGAGCGGCTTCCACTCTGGTTCTGTTTTCCTTTCAACGACCACATTTTGTTGAGGCGTTTTTGCGGCTGAGAATTGTTGACAAATTCCAAGCTTCTGATAAAACTCACTGAGATATTTATTCTTGAACTCAGTGCCGTTGTCTGTCCGAATAACTTGAATAGTCTGTTGCAGCAGATTTTGGGTAGTGTTCACAAGTCCCCTGTCTCATCTTTGGTTTGGAGGAACATTGTCCAAGTGTAGCGAGAGAAATCATCGACGATCACTAGCACGTACTTGCGTCCATTGATACTCTGTGTTTGCATTGGCCCACAGAGGTCCATGTGGATTAATTTTTTTTTTTTTGGTTTTAATGTCCCATATATATATAAGCGAAAAGGTATGTACATAGTGAGCAGGAGATAAGCTCCGCAATCCAACCAGTAACAGGCTACTGGGTACAAGCACAAACACTACCTACACAAGTCAAACGCACTACCAAGCCACACGCCATAGTCTGCGGATGGCCACCCGATGCAGCTCGTACTTGGCTGGCGTACCACCAATACGCAAGATAACCAATGCAAGAACACTCCCTACCAACCTGTGAGGCGTCGTGATGATCCCCTCCTTCCAACGTCTGTTCCTCGCCTGCCAAATATGATAAACAAGCGAGGCAAGGACATGTCGATAAGCAGCCTGTAAAAGGTGCTTCCCTCGCCACCGGGAGGCCGCCCACTGAATACCAGTGCTCCATTCCTGATAGGGCCAGATCCACCTAATCCGCCGCCGTAAAAGTCGAAGGCACTGCCGTGAGAATGGGCAGTCAAAAAAGAGATGTTGGGCCGTCTCAAAGTGCAGCTCATCACAAAGGCAACAAGCCGGAGTTCCCGCCCGCTGAGCAATCCACGGCTTGTCCCTAGTCGAGAGGCGATCCTGCAAACCCAAATAAAGAATGAACTCGTGCCTAGGAACCTTCAAAGGGCCCCCAAACAGTGCAGCCCAACAAACAGGTGGCCTCCTATGTCTCATCGCGTCCCTAGCCATCGAAGTCATCATATTCCCGTCCGCGATCCCTTCCACAGCACCCCATGTGGATTAATTCCAATGGTCGAGAAGTAGACGCAATTATCTTGACATGATGAGACGCCCGCTTCATCTTTCCTAATTGACATGCCCAACATTGATGCTCCTTTAGTAGTAGTATAGCTGGAAGACCGTGAACCAACTTTTTCGTATAAAGGCGTTGGAGAGCTTTCATATTCAGATGAGACAGTCGTTGATGCCATAAGCTATTTCTCTGTAAATCAATCTGAGCGATGAGGCATACAGCTGTCGAGGGCCGCACGGACGTCAGGTTGATCGTGTAATGGTTGGATTTCCGAAGTCCATAGAGGAGTTCTGTGTCTTGACAGTCCAAAATTCTGCACCGGTCAGCGTGAAAGACCACTTGAAATCCCTTATCACAGAATTGGCCTATGCTTAACAAGTTATGGCGGAGGCCTTCAACATATCAGACTTCTTTTATTGTCAGTTTCTCCAGAATGATATCTCCATATCCAAGAATTGGAGCTGAGTCATTGTTTCTGAATCTGACTTGCCGTTTGGCCGGTCTTTGTAGTTGCTCAGCAGCTCTTGTTTCCAGTCATGTGTGTGGAGCAACCAGAGTCGAGGTACCACACATGATGATCTGCAAAAACAAGTTAGAGAGCTTTAGGTACACATTTAAGCATGGGTCCTCTCAGAATAGCATATTTAATTTTGGGTTCAGATATGATTCCTAAATTATTACTTGAGGGAGTTCTAATAACCCATATCACTTTCGTAGGAGTGGTTTTGGGTGATGCCTCTTTAGGTGACTTGGCCTTTTTGACTTTTGTCATCCTAGGCGGAGATTTAGGAACCCATTTGGGTTGAACCTGGCAGGGAAGGTTAATTTCAACACGTACAAATGCTTTGGTAGGCTTGACTGAGGAAAAGATCTTTTCTTTTGATAATCTCCTAAGGTACTTGGGGGACTCAATCTTTACGGGATACCTTAGGTGACTACAGGCATGTACGGAGCCATAAGCTTTCTTTATGGCTGGATCTTATTTCCTAAGAGTCTTCCTAGTGGCATTTGTTTCAGAATGATTAATTTTAGCTTGTTAGTAGAGCCTATTTCGTAGTTGGTGCTTCTAAAGGTGATGGGCTGAAGAGTACATGTAGAAGCAATTATTCTAAGTGAAGAAATGGCTCTTTTATTTCTACGAGTGTCATTTATTCGTATAGAAGGAGTAACATTCTTAAGCATACTCAATTCTACTTGCTCCTTCTTAAGACTAGACACTCTCGCCTTCGATTCTAGTGCTTGCCCTACGCTCCCTGTAGACGTAGGTAAAGTAACTTTAGTCCTAGCACTTTTAACAGAATTATTAATACATTTTTGATCTTTCGAAGGTGATTTTTCGATTTTCACGCTTGCAGTATAGCGTGAGAGGTAGTTTGGGAGGATGAGGAAGTTTTGAGATTTTTCATCTCTTTTAAGAACTTTTTTTTTCAGCTTCGAAATTCTCTCTTTCTTTGTCTAATTTAGCTTGAGATTCCTCTATCTGTTTTATTATAAGAGGTATGTAGAGAGAATTCTTATAATGAACGTCTTTGGCTTCCTCGAGGACTGTTTGAGGGTCAGGAAGTTGAAATAGGTTAGAGACAGATGTTAATGACGGTTTCATATTTCTGTCTCTTTCATTTAGCGCAGTGTAGTCAAAGGGGATCTCAGGCCCATGTGAGGCTTTTCTCATAGATGAATCAAAATTATTTTGGTATGTCGATTCAGTAAATTCTCTAAGAGAGGTTACTCCTAAACCCATGTGCTTAATATCATATATTTTCTTTTTCCGTAGAACTCGTGGGTTAGTGAAACCTATGCCTTCTATAGGATTATAGAACTCTATATCCTTGGGCTTGTTCAAAAATATCGTCTGTTTGGATTGTCCACTACGCGTAACTATATCATCTAATTTCTTAATTTTAGCATATAGTTTCTTGCGTTCCTCACCTAGGAGAGCATAATTATTTTCTACCGTCAGTTTGGCGGCTTGACAGGCATCTAGTTCTTTACTAAGCTCACTAACCTTAGCATCTGATATTCTAATTGAGCTTCTAAGTTGGTGATCTTAGTGGTAGCTTCGGTTATCCTACAATTTAGGGTGGCTTTCTCATTGAGATTCCTAACCAAGCTATTGTAGTTATTTGCTAGCCTATCTTCTAACTCCTTAATCTTTTTGCCATGCTGTCCTAATTGAGGTTGACTAGTCTCTCTAGAATGTAGGCTCTTAGTAAGTTCTTCTATTTTGGCACTAGAGCTCCTAAGTTCAGATTCGAGACTATTTATCCTTTCCTGAGACCTAGAAAGTTTATCCTCTACTTCCTTAATACTTTCTGCTCACGTTTCATGTTAGCATATTGTTTTTGATATGAATCTAACTTGGTCAATAATGTGGATGAAGTGTCTACCTCTTGTGATGAGGTGGATGTGCCATCTTCGTCCATCTGATTGGATGTTTCGGCGTCAATCTTTATCAAGGCATGCCATGAGAGCAAGATTCTCTTCTCCAGAACTAGATGTGTCTTCGAGCCAGTGGTCCTGCTCTGCCATGAGGGCTACTCCTGCTTCCTCCTGCTTCGTGAGTTGAATCTTCTTGGAGTAGTAATTCGCATCTCTTTTCTTGGGAAGAGTGCATTCTCGGGCAAAATGACCAGGTTTGCCACAGTTGAAGCACTTGTTGGGCTCTTTAGTGTTCTTGACTTCGGAGCTCTCTGGTGCATGTTCCTTGTTTTTAGAGCTTGAGGTCCGAAGTCGGTTGGCAGAGGATGAGGACTTTTTTTTGAAGTATTTCTTGCTCATCATCTTTCCGATTAAAGCCAACTGCTTCCCAGTGCTTTCATGTTTGGCTCGGCATCTGATTCTGAATCTTCTTCTGACTCAGATGAGGAGGGAGGCTTCACGATCTTCTCTTTGCGAGGCTTTGTTCCACGCTTCTCTGAGACTAGAGCAACAGTGTTGTCAACGTGCTTGCCCTTCTGCTCTCTCTGAGTCTCGCAAACATCTTCCTCGTGTTAGGCGAGATTACCAAATACTGCATGGATATCCAACTCCTCCAGATCTTTGTTTTGTCTAAGTTGAGTAGATATCTTTTTCCAGTCCGAGGGCAGAGAGGATAGAAATCTGATATTTGTTTTCATGTTTGTCTTTGAGATTTCTATCTTTTTTTTTTTTTTGGAAAGGGTCACTAAACGAAAGAAAAAGTACACTGGATCCGCTCAGAGAGCGCAAAACCCACCGGTAACAGGCTACCAGCTCACATCCAAGGAAAAATGGAACATGTCCCAAGGGCGGAGCAAACACAAATCTAAAACGCAACAACTAATCAAGACAACTAAACATATCAATGCCGTATCATCCAACGTCAACGTGAGGACCATCAGCATCATTGTCCGTCGTCTCGAATGTAGAAAGAACCTCAAACATGTTGTGATAGTGAGTCTCAACAACCTTGCTAACGGAGGCTTCGTCATTGCTAGGCCTACTCGAACGCTTATCATGTTCGAGATAAGGGGAGGTACGATTCTTGCCGTCCCCAACAAGGCCATCCACGTTGGCCGCCCTAGTAACAATGGCTTTACCTTTGTCAACCAAGCGACTACCTTCCCGACTAGGTGTTCCCGCCTTAGTAACAATGGCTTTACCTTTGTCGACCAAGCGACTACCTTCCCGACTAGGTGGTGCCACCGTAGTCGGCCTAGTCGGCCGAGGCGCCTGGATGTGAGCGTGTTTCTTGGCCGAGCTCTGAAGTGGTGGTTTCGGCCGGTTGGTAGGGCAAGTCGCGGCGCTATGGGTCCATGAGTCACATGACGAGCACTTACGAGGCCGCCACTCATATTCAACACTAACGGGCACGACGCCCGAGGAGCCACCATCCTTAGTTGGGATATGGACATTGAACTGCTCAATCAAAGGGTCCGTCAGACAAATTTCAATGCACACCCTAGCATACTCAAGGCGTTCCTCTCGAGCCGTCACATCGTCCGCAAAAAGAGGTTTTCCAAGCACACTTGCAACGATTCCCAAACCGGCCTGTGTCCAAAATTCCGTTGGGACATTCCGGAGTCTAACCCAAAGCGGAACAGCTGAGTGCGATTTCTTTTCAAAGGAGAATCCCGTACGCCACTTCTCCAGAAATAATGGCTGTCCCTGTAAGAGCCACGGACCGCCTTCCAAAGCCACTACAGTCGCCTCCTCCGTGCTAAAACGGAACATGAAAAAGCCATTGATCGTCGATCTAACCTCAACAAGGTTCTTCCAAATGGATCTGACAAAGCGTTCCACATGGGGAAGTACGGTCGCTTCCCAAGGAAATACCCGACAAGCGTGTGCTCCCATCGAGTGATGCCTTGTTGGGCAACTTCCCACGAGGGCCGAGCCGCCGGAATACCATCAACAACAGTAGGTGCCGTGTAGGAAAGAGGAAGCCTAGCCGAGCTAGGTGACCCTCCACGCCTAGTGAGTAGTCGGTCGCTGTTAGTGCCAAGAACAACGTCGGAGAATGACTGGCCGGGGTATGGGAGTCGAGGTTGGTGCACCGCCCCGAATGGGCTGTGGTGCTGTTCCGGTGTGCCGTCAGTCGCCGGCTGAGGTCTGGGGGTGGGTGTAGGCCCGGGCGCTATGACGGAGCCATGGCCGACAGACGCATTTTCCGCGGGCGGACCGGGGGAAGACGAGTGAATAGCCCCCAGCCCAGATTTCTATCTTCCTCATCTCATTGAGAAGAGTGAGGCATCTTTGGTATGCATCGTAGAGACTCTCATCCGGTTTTGCTTTGAAGGGTCATAAGCAGTGAGAATATTCGCCTTTTTGGCCTTGATGCCTACTTCAGTCCTTTGCATCATCCTATGCAGTTTTTTTTTTTTTTTTTTTTTTTTTTTTTTTTTTTTGGAGACCCGGGAACCCTGGCGGGCCAGGTAAACCCCGAGGGCCGACCCACTACCTGCTAAACAGGCCGACCGGTTCAAACGCACATGTGTGGGCCCATGTGGGACAGGCTTGAGGAAATGTTGATGGGAGGGTTCGAACCCACGACCTCTCCCTCATTACCCCCAAGCACCTCAGGTCATCCTATGCAGTTCATCCCACATCCCCTTAGCCGTTGGGAGGCTGTCTATCTGTCTATAGATGTCGCTGCGAATGCCCTGCATAAGTGTGTTCATAGCCATTAGATCTGCCTTTGCACGGGCCCTTTCCTCGATGGTGTATTCCCTAGGTTCCTTTAGTCGCCTAGTAGCGGGAATTTGAGGAGTAACCGTGTCATCACCGGCTACGTTAACCCAGAACTGTACGGGTCCCTCTTCGAGTGACTTTAACAGATTTTCAGCTTGATCTTTCAAGGCTATAAAATTTAGGAAGCGGCTTCTCCAAACTGTATATTCGTCGCGTTGCAAGATTGGTGGACGGTTGTCATTTCCTAGCGAGTAAGCATCCATCCTTCTTCTCGATTTTTTTTTTTTTTTTGTGGAGTTGATGTAGGATCTTCGTTAGTTTTGATGATTGAACTTTGATGTAGTAAGCTTCACAAGTAGCAAATTTGTTAGTAGCGTTTGATTCAAAATGATCGAGAATTAATTTCGATTCAATCTTTAAAGTTTGATCGAAAATAATTTCTTCGATTTGAAAAGATGGTACTGTTTTCGCGCGTCAGGCACTGTTCAAAAATTATCGAGCGGAAAATATTTCGACTTGAATGTAATTTTACGCTGAGAAATTGTGCAAACAGTGAGATCAATCGTAAAATTATTGAGTGAAGTTTTGCGATCGAAAATTTTTAAGCGTCGAAAAATTTTGTTGACCAGAATCCACAATGTAAAGACTCGAAAGATTGACCAGAATTTTCGAGCGTAAAATTTCTTTTAATTGATTTTGGTCGTTGAGGAACAGTGCCCTAAGGAGTTTCTCGCTGAGTCAAATCTAAATGGTTGACCGAAAAAAATTTTACGGGCGAGAATCAAATATGTGTGAACGACTAATTTTTCGAGAGAAAAAGTTTTGCGCGGGGGTCAAAATAGTCAATTCTCGTCGAAATTTTATCGCTCGTAAATTTTTCTAAACACGTTCTTGACAACAGCGACTTCAGTAGCTAATCCGTATTCTAATTGAGCAAAATTTCTCGCACAGAGGTTTTCGATCGAGAAATTAATTTCGATCGAAGACTTAGCGAGAAAAATTAAAATTCACAGTTTAATCAATGAAACTACAGGTATATGCTCGGAATCAGCTACTGAGTATTCATGAACAGAAAATTAAACGTGTTTTGAAGCAAATAATGTACAATTTAACGAAAATCAAAACACGTTCATACTGTTTTCGCACGAACAGTAATATCACAGAATCAAAAATTCGACTCAAATCATGATTCTGATTGCTACCGATCTAATCCTGATTGATTAATACTACTTATGCGAGCACATAAACATCAAAATCAGATCAAATAAGCACAGAATTAGGCACTTCAGATCGAAAAACTTTTTCGCGCCAAAACTGTTCTTCGCATGAACAATTCCAGAAAATGAAATTCGATCTGAATTCTAACAATTTCGATTCAAAACAGAACGAATCTGCTCTGATACCAATTGTTAGGTCCTCTTTTATCAACTCAATCAATTGAAATTCGATCGAAACCTTCGATGAAGAACACGAGAGAGAATTCCTTTAGTGAGATGATGTTTTCTAAGTTTCTCTCTCTAGAAATGAATTCGACAACCTTTCGGATCAATTCTTTAATTCTCTTTATTAAGCATAATGTTTGTACAAGTATTTATACCAAACAAACTTGGTATAAATATCTAACTAGTCCTAATCTATGGACTAATACAAATAAAGCCCCTAATTACAATGACAACTAATGAAATCAAGCACAATCTAAAGTGTATACTCTACAGTGCCTGATTAAGTTTTATACTTTTGTGCATGCTGATTTAGTTCTCTAATATATGATTGCCTGTCGAAAGTTTGTATTTGCAGATTTCCCTAAAGAACCTTGGACGGCTTTGTACTAATTTCTAGTACTTTGTTATCTTTACTCTAACCATATTTGCTTGGTTTTTGGTTGAGTATATTTCGCCTTCAGGGGGAGTACTGGAACGTCAAATTAAGGGGGAGATTTCTTCCTTCCCAAAAAGGGGGAGATGGTGCAGAAAAAGAAGCCGGCGGACTAAGCTAAGTGGATGTGCACGGTTTTTGGGAAGAAAGACAAAAAGGGGGAGATTGTTAATGTCGAAGATTTCGAGAAGATTTTGTCTTCCTTCCCCTAAATAAGTGGAGCACCTACATGCCAAAAATAGAAGATTGCAACTACCAAATATGGAAGATATGAGATCAACCAATAAGGAGAGAAGACCGAATCAAATGTTTACTATATTTGGAGAGACCTTCAAGGAGATATTTTAGAAGATATTCAAGGGATCTTTTACCAATTCAAGGAGGAGCCAAGGCCTATAAAAGAAGGATTTTCGAGCTGCCATATGTGTGCTTTCGTACGAGAAATGTGAGAGTTTTCATGGAGTCTCTTTGGAGCGACATATTGAGCGAAAATCATGAGCGAAGCACATATCGAGTTAGATTCTATTTTGCCTAGTATTCTTAGGACTTTCTAATTTGGTGGATCGTTAGCCTAGTATTCTATTTTGCAAGTCACGAGAGCGTCTTTTTAGCCTAGTATTCTATTTGCAAGTCTTCTTAGGACTTTCTAATTTGGTGGATCGTTAGATTCCATTCTTTTCTAGGCTTGAATTTTACTATCGCTTGATAGTTGTTTTTATAATCCATCGTAATAGTGGAATTTTGCCATGAGGCACGCAGCAAGTTTCTAACTTGCTGCACAAAATTTATATCTCGTGTCTTTACGTTTTCATCGCTGAGTATTCTATTTATTCCGCTGTGCGTTCATTGTTTAGAGTAGTGTTGAGTCAACATTAGGTTCAACATATCAGTCACCAGTTTACTACTTAGCGTTTACATCCATATCGTACCGGGACCACTTCAGAGTCCAAGATTTCTTTGCTGGAAGATTCAAGGGACCTGTCAACCATATCCCTTACAGAGTTAGTGAATACCTTACAAGCTCTTGAGCAAAGAAGAGCTATCAGGCAAGAGGAGAACTCAGAGGGAGCTTTTCATGCGAAACTCAAACAAGCACAAGCTAGCATCAATGGAGGAAAAAGGCAAGCTGGTGAAAAGAAAGGCAAAGAAAAGAAGGAGAATTATGGGCATAAGGCTGGTGGAAGAAAAGGGAAGTATCCACCTTGTCCTAACTGCAAGAAGACAAGTCACTCTCAAAATTTTTGTTGGTACAGACCAGATGTGAGGTGCAGAGCCTGCAACGAGCTAGGTCATGTTGAAAAGGTATGCAAGAACAAAAACAGTGACCAAATTCAACGAGCTCAGGTGGTGGAACATGAAAACGAACTCGCAGAGAAGCTGTTTGCTATTACTAATTTCGCAGTTAACAATAGCAAGGAAGCTTGGCTTGTTGATAGTGGCTGCACCAGTCACATGACGACCAATGCTGAGAATTTCAGAAATCTTGACAGGTCATATGTTTCAAAGTGTGAGTTGGAAATGGTGCTTGGTTGGAAGTGCAAGGAAAAGGTGTTGTTGCTATAAACACTAATTCAGGTACTAAATTTGTTGATGTTCTGTATGTTCCTGAAATCACTCAAAGTTTGCTTAGTGTGGGGCAAATGCTTGACAAACAATATGCTCTGCACTTTAAGCGAAAAACTTGCACCATCGTTGATCCATGTGGAACTCATTTGATGACCGTCAACATGAAGGACAGGTTGTTTCCATTAAATTGGAAACATTCTGAAATGCATGCTTACCCCAGCTTGGTTGATGAATCGGTTTTATGGCACAAGAGGCTTGGTCATTTTAGTTTCTCTACTTTGCAACACATGCAAACTAGTTCATGATCTTCCTTTTATAAATGAAGAAATTAGCTTGTGTGTGCTTGTCAATTCAGAAAGCAAACCCGACTGCCCTTGGGTGCAAGCACTTGGAAAGCTACTGAAAAACTTCAACTGATACACTCTGATGTTTGTGGTCCAATGAGCATATCATCTTTAAATGGAAGTAGATACTTCCTTCTATATATTGATGACTTTTCAAGGTTTTGTTTGGTGTATTTTCTGAAGCAAAAATCGGAAGTTCTGGGAGAATTCAAGAAGTTCAAAGCCATGGTTGAGAAGCAAGCTGGTTGTTCCATTAAAATTTTGAGAACCGACAATGGCACTGAATATGTTTCGAAAGACTTCAAAGCATTCTGTGATCAAGAAGGGATAAGGCACCAACTGACTGTTCCTTACACTCCTCAACAAAATGGAGTGAGTGAAAGAAAAAATAGATCAGTTATGGAGATGGCTAGGTGTTTAATGTTCGAAAAAATATTCCAAAGAACTTATGGGCTGAAGCGGTGAACACTTCAATTTAGTTGCTGAATATGCTGCCTACAAAAGCCTTAAAATGAGAAAACTGCCCATGAAATACGGTTTGGGCATAAACCTTCAGTAGAGCATCCCAGGGTGTTTGGTTGCATATGTTACTCTCATGTACCTGATGCAAAGAGAGACAAACTAGATAAGAAGGCTGAAATGGGTGTTTTCTTGGGCTTTAGCACTACAAGTAAGGGCTATAGAATTTTCAGTTTGAAGACTGAAAAAATCATTATTAGCAAGAATGTCAGGTTTGATGAATTTGCTACATGGGATTGGAACAAAGAGCATATTGTGCGGGCTGAACAAACTGGAGAAACCTTGTTCCAAGAACAAGATACAATCGATGAAGATGATGAGAGCGATATCGAATTTCCCGTTAGGGGGACAAGGTCATTGGAAGATATTTATGAAAGATGCAGCTTTGCCACATTAGAACCTGCCACCTACAATGCAGCTGCAAAAGAAGCAGCATGGATGACAGCTATGAATTAAGAAATCAATGCCATCGAGAAGAATGGAACGTGGAGCTTGGTTGATCGGCCGAATGATCACAAAGTTATTGGCGTTAAGTGGGTTTACAGGACCAAATTAAATCCAGATGGTTCTGTCAACAAACTTAAAGCAAGGCTAGTGGTAAAGGGATATTCTCAAGAAGCAGGTGTGGATTATACCGATACCTTTGCTCCAGTAGCAAGACAAGATACTATACGACTCCTTGTAGCACTTGCAGCGAAGTTGGGGTGGAGGGTCTTTCATTTGGATGTCAAGTCAGCATTTTTAAATGGTTTGCTCAAAGAAAATGTTTTCATTGAGCAACCTGAAGGACTTTAAGTTCTAGGCAACGAAGAGAAGGTGTACAAGCTTCACAAAGCACTCTATGGCCTAAAACAAGTGCCAAGAGCGTGGTATAGCAGAATTGATACTTATATGCTACAGCAGGGGTTTGTGAGAAGTGAAAGTGAAGCAACACTATATGTTTTAAAGTCTGAAAAAGAAGCATCTCTCATTGTATCACTTTATGTGGATGACCTTTTAGTCACACGAGGAGATCTGAATTCTGTCCGGCGCTTCATGTCGGAGATGAAGAATGAATTTGAAATGTCTGACTTGGGGGAGATGAGCTACTTTCTGGGCAAGGAAATCAGCCAAGGTGCACTGGAATTTTCATCTCACAAAAGAAGTATGCTTGGGAGGTTCTGAAAAGATTTAATTTAGAGAAAGCAAAACCAGAGCAAAACCAGTAGCTACGCCACTAGTTGCAATTGATAAGCTCTCAAAATTTGATGAAGAAAGCAAGGCAGATGCATTTGTTTACAGAAGTATTGTTGGTTGTTTGTTGTATTATCTGCAACAAGGCCTGATTTAATGTATCATGCTAGTTTGTTGTCCAGGTTTATGCAATCACCAAGCAAAACTCATCTTGGAGTTGCCACAAGAGAGTACTTAGGTATGTAAGAGGCACATTCGTTTTTGGACCGCGCTTCTTAAAAGCTGAAAGTGGAAGTCTGCAAGGTTTTGCGGACAGTGACTGGACAGGAAGTTTTAATGATTCAGAAAGTACTTCGGGCTATGTGTTTTCATTTGGAAGTGGTGTTTTGTCATGGAATTCTAGAAAACAAGAAGTTGTTGCGCAATCATCGGCTGAAGCCGAATATATTTCAACAGCAGGGGCAGCAAATCAAGCCATTTGACTTAGGAAGGTGCTGACATATTTGGGACTAAAAGATGCGGAAGCAACTGCAATTTGGATACAGGTGCTGTAGCTAACCGAGTAGCTCTAGAAGCATGTGTACAAGCTCGTAATGAAGGACGTAATCTTGCTGCTGAGGGTAATGTAATTATCCGTGAGGCTAGCAAATGGAGTCCTGAACTAGCTGCCGCTTGTGAAGTATGGAAAGAGATCAAATTTGAATTTAAACCGGTGGATACTTTGGATGAGGAAAAGGATGAGGAAAAGAAAGACTCGACAACAAATCAGCCATTGCAATAGCAAAAAAGCTATCCAACATGGCAGAACTAAACATATCAATGTTAAGTTCCATGCCATCTGAGAGGCTGAAAAATCTGGTGAAGTCAAGCTTATTCATTGTAGCACAGATGAACAAGCTGCTGATATTATGACTAAGGCTCTTCCTAGAGCTAAATTTGAGTTCCTTAGGAAAAAGCTTGGGCTCTCAAAGAAAATATCAAGGAGGAGTGTTAGACTTTGATATTTTTCTAGTTTATATTTTGTCTGCACTATTTGTATTTTACTCTTTTGTGTATCATCAGTACAAATAGTCAAGGTTTGGTCTTTTTGAAAACTATAACCAAAGTTGTTGTAGTTTGAACTGTATATGTATTACTCTTTCTTTTGCTGTAAGTAGTGAAATACATGTATGCTCTTGCAATTCTTCTCTGAAAATCTCCTTTGCATTTTTCTCTGTAAAAACTCTATAAGAGATATTCGTCGTAGAGATAGGAATGTTCCAAACCATCTACAACCGAAGATTCACCATCTCAGAAACCTCGCCGGGCATATTCAGCCTTTTCACAACGTACGTGAACCTCTACATCTTCTACGTCAATCCTTACGGAACTATTAACATAGACATATGGTACGGCGGCGGTCAGAACCATAGTTGGACTTCAGGGAAGGCAATGCCCGGCCATGATTGCGACGTCTATGGAGTTTGCGGCCCTTTTGGAGTATGCAATGACCTTCAGAGTAACTCGCTGGCCGCCGTCAAAGTGACTTGTTCATCCATGAGAGGGTTTGAGCCCCTTCGTAAGGAGGAGTGGGATGGTGGGAATTGGACTGGGGGCTATGTGAGAAAGAAGCCACTGAGGTGTAATGAGAAAGGAAATGACGGGTTTTTAGGTTGCCCTACTTGAAAGTGCCTGATTTTGCTGAGCAGTTGAACTCCAAGGATGAAGAAGAATGTAGGGTAAGTTGCCTGAGAAACTATTCTTGTGTGGCTTACGCTTATTGATACGCAGCAGTTCCCTGGCGTTGGCGTAGATCTTAACGTTCGTGTCGCAGTATTCAGTAACAGGTAATAAATAGATTTAACTCATTCAAAAATGCATGTTGAAGTACTACATTGAACAGATAAAAAAAGGTATCGACAAAAGTTGCCTGAGAAACTATTCTTGTGTGGCTTACCTTTTTTATTTCTTGCAATGACAATAATGGCAGAACGAAGTTTGATGATCGTGTTTCCGCTGATTGGGGGTATCGTTTGCATATTTGTTTCGATCTTCGTTGTGGGCCGTTGGATTGTTAAGAAAAAAGGTGAATGATTTTCCTTTTATCGTACCAAGATTAGGGCTGGGGAAATATACCGAAATACCGATATACCGTCCTTATCGTATCGTAACGTATCGAAAATATCGAAAAGTTTGGTATACCGAAGTTTTTGGTAAGGTATGATACCGTACCGAAAATTTTCGGTACGGTAATGGTATGAAAATTTTAAAATTAGGTATACCGATTATACCGAAATACCGAAATACAAAATTTTTAACATTATATATATATATATACACACATACATATATTATATTATTTCTAAAAAATATCAAATGGGTAAAAATATTATAAAGATCTTCATAAATTTATGTATCCCATAAATTATTAACTATACCCAACCATTTAAGATTATTGACGCCCACCACATTTTACTTATTATACCTAAGTCAAGTTACGTTTAATTTTGGCCTTTTTAATGTTTTTTTCTTCAGGATTTTGAAAGCGTGAAGATGCAATCCAATTACTTTTTCACTAATTTTTTAAATAACAATTTCATTTTAATTAATCTATTTATAAATTTGTCTTTCGTAGTTATGTAAAGTTCTTTGTCTTACTAATGAGACTGACTAAAACATGTAAATTATTTAATGTTATTCTATGAGTTAAAAATCTTTTTTATTTTGAAAAATTTGGTATTAATAATCCATCTTATTGGGCCTAATGAGTTTGAATTGACTAAAAATTCGGAAACAAACGAATTAACGAGTTATGAGACACGTATGGTTAAAAACCCTCCGTGTTAATGGTATAGAAGGTATGATACCGATACCGTATCGAAATTTCGGTATGATACCGTATCGAAATTTAAGGTATACCGAAATTTTGGTATGGTATTGGTATGATTTTTTTCAATACCGAAATTTCGGTACGATAAACGGTATCACGGTTTTGGTACGGTATACCGTACCGAACCACCCCTAACCAAGATTATGGGCTAATCGAATAATAACCTTGCTTTCTTTGTTTAACAGCCAGGAGCCAAGAACGAAAGTGGCTGTCTCATGCAAAGGGGATATTCCTCCAAGACATATCAGAAAGATTGGTAGAGTTGCCGATGTTTTCTTACAGAACTCTCGCGATCGCTATGAACAATTTCCATGGCGATAACTTGGTTGGAAAGGGTGGATTCGGTCATGTTTATAGGGTAAAGACTCGACATACATCGTTATTTCTTCTCCGCGCAAGAAAATATTGTAAGGGTATGGTTTTGAATTTGAAGGGGCGATTAAGAAACGAAAAAGATATAGCAGTGAAGAGGCTCTCAGAAGCTTCAAGCCAAGGAGCGAAGGAATTCACGAACGAAATGCTCGTGATTTCGAAACTTCAACGAATCTCGTTAGGCTTATAGGATGTTGCGTCGAGAAAGAAGAGAAAATGCTGGTGTACGAATTCATGGCAAATAAAAGCTTGGACGTTGTCCTTTTCGGTCAGTTGATCAATCTCTTCTTCTATTGCGACCAGTGTTTCTGTTTTTTTTTTACTCATGGAAACAGTTTGTACAGTGTCGTAGATCCCTCGCATCCATCGAGGAAGATTCTCGACTGGAGAAAGCGTCTTAACATCATAAAGGGTATCGGAAGAGGGCTCGTATATATTCATAGAGATTCGAGGTTGAGAATCATCCATCGCGATCTCAAGGCGAGCAATGTTTTGCTAGATCAAGAGTGGGACCTGAAAATATCGGACTTTGGCATGGCGAGGATATTCGAAGGAAACCAAGACAGAGCCAACACCGTTAGAGTCGTAGGAACCTAGTAAGTGACATATATATATATATATATTATGTATATAGTAGAGAAAAATGTTTGGAAAAATAGTACAATATGGTATGTTCTCTCAAGCGGATATATGGCACCAAAGTATGCGGCGGATGGAATATTCTCGGAGAAGTCCGACGTCTACAACTTCGATGTTCTAATGCTGGAGATTATAAGTGAAAAGCAGAACGCAAACTATTACAACGATGAATTATCTTTGAGTCTCTTAGGATGCGTAAGATCTTTAATGCCCAACTTCTTTTTTTTTTGCGCCTTTATTAATAAAGTAAATGCTGAACCATGTCGTCGCTTTATAGGCGTGGAAATTGTTAGCGGAGGATAACATCGTGGCATTTCTTGATAAAGACATCCTCCTAACTTGGTCGTCCGATTCAGTAGAAGAAATGGCGAAATGCATTCACATAGCATTGTTATGCATTCAAGAGTTTGCTGTAGATAGGCCTACGGTACAAGATGTTCTGTCGATGCTCGAGGGAGAAACCTCGGCAGATATTCTCAATGCCTGAACAACCATTGTTTGCTGAGAAATGGAATTGTTCGAATCAAACGACCGGTCAAAGCAGCATCGTCTTAGGGCTTCAAGGGAGGTGATGAATCAAGTGACCGAGTTTAAAGCTTGGTAGATGTGATAAGATAACAACAGATAAATTATAAACCAAGATAATAACAATAACAATCGTACGTGAGCTAAAATATTTGTTTACATAGCCACTTTTTATATGAAATAATCTTGTTGTCTTTCTAATTATATAAAGATGGTTAATTGTGCTTACACTTGCAACATTACCACTTTACCCCGGCTAACACTCGTAATATTATAAGTTTAACCCTGCTAGAAATCAAAGAGTGAACACTGTAGTCATACGACGACCAAACGTTCGGGTCTTTTAGAAAAATAGCGCTTGACCAAGTCAGTTTTAAAAAAGTAGCATTTTAACTTTTTGTTTTGGTCAATAGCACTCTTTTTAGTTAACAATTAATCATCTTCTTCGAATCCCTTAGTATTATAAAAAAAGAAATGCATGAATTTAAGCTGCACGACTATTTTCCAACAGAAAGCATTCACTCAACCAAGCAAGCTCACCTAATTTTCTTCTTCTTCTTCTTCTTCTTCTTCTTCGTCCTTATGAAAAAACACCTACATTTTCTCCTTCTGCTGCAAGTCAGTCGATCCGACCTCATATCAGCTTCTTCACAATCGAAAGAACACTCGAAATTCCACACTGAAACATTTTCGCACCTCAAACTCTTCACTGTAAGTATTTTCCTGGTAAGATTTTGAATATAACCCTTGAAATTTGTTATTTTCAGTCCTAAACCCTGTTCCAAACTAAATGGAGTCTCAAAGCTTCGAAATTCCAATTGGAAGGACGAACATGTTCTGCGTCTTTTAAACCGTCCAGCTGATCAGGGTACCCTGCTTGAAAGCAGGCACCGCGCGTGTTAGATCATGGGACTCGCACATAAAAGCAGGGTCCCCGCACGTAAATTCACGGGACCCGTGCATCAATGCAGGGTCCTGGCGTGCCCCGCGCATAAACGCTCGGTCTGAAGCCAAACGATAACATCAGGGTACCCGCTCATTAGATCATGGTCCCCGCGAGTAAATAAAGGGTTCCCGCGTGTAAAAATAGGGACCGGCGCAGAATTGCTTCTTATTGATATGTCCCATGCCCATACGCACGCTGGTCCTAAATCCTTATTTCATTTTTTCAAATGTCATATTGAACTTTGCTTCTTTTATAGGTGATTCGTGACGATCACGAGCCTTGTTTTTTCAAGTCGATGGTCAGTGGATAATTTGCGAGGACAATACGTCGAAGTGGGTTCCCGATCCAAGTTGCCGGTGGCAATCAATATTGGTCGACGACGGTTCATGCACATTAGAGGAACTCACTGACGAGATTCTGAAGGCATTGTCGTTACGCAACGACAATACCAAACTTACGATAAGCTACATGCCTTCCACACTACAATTTTGTGCGACCTATCTACACCGAGAACGATTACGGCGTACGTGTGTACCTTGGTTTTGGTTGTCCACAATCAAGACCACCTCTTTACGTGCAACTTGAGTTATCTGTCAACGCTGCACCACCACATCAACCTCATGAAAATGATTTATCAAGTTTCGACGTCGGCCTTATAGCGCAGTGCGATGCAAACGCAGAAATCCAACCATTTGAGGGTTTGTGCAGCACATCTTACAACGTTCTTACCAACGTAGTGAAACCACTGGCTTTGAAGGCGATTGCTCCGGAATGGGCGGCGACGAAGATGATAATGAAAACGAGCAAGTCGGTGGAGAAGATGATAATGAAGACGAGCAAGTTGGACAACCGAGGACAAGGTGCTTCAGATGATGATGATGGTGATGACGATGTTGATGTCGAGGAGCATGACGCTCCAGATGTGCCCGAAGATGGTACCTATTCATTTACGGATGGTTCAAGCCTATATGTTGGACAAGAATATCGTAGCAAGAAAGAATTCAAGGACGAAATCACTAAAATCGCAGTCGCTGCATGTTTCGAATTCCAACTGGATTGATCAAACAAAACCATGGTGAAATGTGCCAATGAGAACTGCACATGGCGAGTACGAGCTACGCAGGACAAGAACTTCCCCTTTTCTTAATCCAAAAGTACTGCAACGCGCACACATGCGGTGTGTCTCATCGACGCCGTAGACATCAGCATAGAAGTTTTTTGCTCGTAGCGAGCACGTTGTTGGAAAATTTCAGGGCTCCTAAAGACTTTCCCGCTTCCAGTTCAATACAGGCAATGATGCAGAACATGGGAGTACAAGTTTCATACTACAAGGCTTGGAAAAGGAAGCAAATTGCGACCAATGAACTAGTTGGTAACATGGACGATTGCTACGGTTTATTGCCAGTGTACTTAGATGCGGTGAGGCAAGCCAACGAGGGCAGTATCATCGATTGGGAGATGGACGAAGACAATTGGTTCAAGTATATGTTCTTGGCATACGGCGCATGCTTCAGAGGTTTTGCATACATGAGGAATGTTGTTTCTATCGCGTAACGTTTTTGAAGGGGAAGTATAAAGGGGGTCATGATGATTGTCACGGTGCAACACGATGATTACCATCAATATCTGGTTGCATGGGGTCTTGCCGACACGGAGGGAACCGAGTCATGGACGTGATTTCTCACGAGATTGCGACGTTTTGTTGCGTACAATGATCTCGTAATAATTTCTGATTGAAACAGTGGTATAAAAAATGCCGTTTCGGCCGTTTTCCCGTACGCGTTTCACGATTTTTGTGCGTGGCAAATTCGACAAAACGTGAGACGAAATGAAGAGGAAAGGTGCTTGCCCGATTTATTTGCGTGTAGCGACTGCCTACACAAAGAGCGAGTTCGACCGTTATTTTGTGCTGCTTGAAGCCAAATATAAGGAAATGGGATCTATCTTAACGAATTTCCAAAGGCGACGTGGAAGAGAGCATATTGCCTTAGATCAAGATGCAACATAATGACGATCAATGGATCCGAGTCTATAAATGCGGCTCTACATAAGGATAGAGAACTTTCAATTATTGGATTGTTGGACTCGGTTCATCGACTAACATCATCATGGTTCAGTAAGCATCGGCGAACTGCAGAAGCTTCGATCACCGTGAATGTGACTAGGTTTACACTGACAGTGGAGTCGATCATACGAGAGAATTTTGCTGAGTCGCAAAATTTCATGTGTCGGAAGTCGGGCATCTAAGATATAACGTGCTCGGGCAACATGTGAACGAGGTGGTCGATCTAGAAACGCGCAAATGCACTTGCATGATGCTTAAAACGAACGCATCCCATGTCCAAATGCGATTGCAGCTTGTGGTTACGCCCAAGTGCCGGTGTATTCATCAGTGCACGATTATTACACCTTGTAGTATTCAGATGTTGCCACCTCTTGTTGGTTCACAACGTGAAAGAGCACGGAAAAACATGTTGCCTTCAGGGGGAATTTGGTAGGAGGTAACGTTCTTGTGTTTGCACATATTAGTGTTACGTTATGTTACCATTTGTGTTGTGTTATGTTAGGTTGTGTTCTGCGCGTGTAATTTTGTGTTGTGTTGCGTGTAATACTTTATTTATTAACATGGGACCCGTACGCTATGAGCATGGGACCGCACGTGAGCAGGGTTCCCGCACATAAAAACAAGGGACCTGCGCACATACGCACCGAAATAAGTTAGTAATTCATAAAAAATTGATTACTCGATTAGAAAACAATATCCGCAACATTAACAATACCTAAGGCTTCGATGTAACAAAAAAATTAATCCAACATGTATTTCAGGAAGATAGAAAAAGAGCACTCTAAAAACATACTTGTGTTGGTGAATTTTGTAGGATGTAACAATCTTATAAATCGATTGTAATCTTGTGATTTGATCCAATTTTTTGGTTTTGTGCTTTTTTTACGATGACTTTATATTGTAGAAGAGGATAAACAATGTACACAAAAGCACAATTAATGGCTTAATTCCATAAATTAACATTGCAAAAATTGCACATGAACACAAGGAGTCAGGAACCGAAACCTCATATCATAGTTCATGCATTTACACGAATTTATACAGTTGCATCATTAAATTTTATGATACATATATGGATGAAAATAATATTTAATTAGGGTGTTATAAGTTTTAGTAGAAAATAAATAGTTGAAGTAAACTATTATTAGTAAAGATGTTTCGATGTGATGCTTAACGTAAAAGAAAAGTTTTCGACTTGCAAGTAATTTTCGAATAAGGTTAAAAAGGACATTAAGTAGAAAACTAAGTTTAGGAGAATAAAGTTTTCGGCATATTGTGTAGACAAAGAAAGTTTTCGTGGGGACTAATTAACTAGAAACTTTTCGTTAAGCTAGGAAGTTTTCGCATTGTATTACACTAAGGATTGAAGTTTTCGATAGTGACTTTCACATCAAGTTTTCGTGAAGACCATATTGTTGAATCATATACATATATATATATATATATATATATTATATATATATATATATCAATATAATTATAACCCTAGGAGGTCCTAGAATAACACGTGGAGGCCTGTTATATTATTTTAGGTATGACTAAGATAATTTTCCTTAACCTTAAAGTAATACGCATCACCATCTAGGGAGCCTTACTCATAGACCTGAGTTTTGGGCCGGGCCGACCCGGAACCGGCCCAAAACCGGCCCACAAAATCGGTCCAGCACCGGAACCGGTAACCGGACCAGTTAAAATGAACTGGGCCGGTTCGGGGAACCTGGAACCGCGGATTACCGGTTCCGGTACCCCGGTTCCGGTACCCCGGTTCCGGTTCCGGTTCGAATCGGAACCGGAACCGGCTAGCCGTTGGGCCAAACGGCTCTTCAATTTTTTTTATTCTATAAACCCTGAAAATTACCATTTTGCCCCCGAACGAAAAATCTATAAATACCACATCATTTTAACCATTTTAACTCACAATTACATCAAAATCTCTCCCTCTCTCAGAAATTCTCTAAAAATCACCATCATATTAATATTTAATATTATTAGAAATAATAATTATTTTATTTACACTACTACACACACTCACTTATTATTACAATTAAATATCATTATTATTTTTTATACTAGAAAAACTAATGGCTTCGTCGTCGAGAAATCCTAACACGAGAGACGAAGATGCTTTTATGATTTTAGGTCATGCCGATACGTTTAGGGGGAAGACACGACGAGGAGACCGGTGAACCGGCACCGACGAGGGACCGAGCCAAGCTTCTACGGCGACGACAAGAAGGAAACAACAACCGCGTGGTCGGCGGTCTAAGGTATGGAATTTTTTCGACTTAGAAATGGATAAAAATAATCCCTCTGTAGGTACCGTTTATTGCAAAATGTGCCGCCATCCCTACACGATTAAGACCGGACCAAATCAAGGTGGGACGGACTCGATGAAAAAATACCTACAGAGGGCGCATAATTTCGGGGACGATCTAGAGCCGATAGGAACCGAACCCCGGCAACAACAAATAAACGTAAGTACGGGTAAGAATTTTGTTATTACTAGGGAAATTTCTAAAAAAAACCTTAGTTAAATTCGTAGTAATGTGTGAAGAACCCTTTTGTATTGCGGAATGTGAAGGGTTTATCGAATTTACGAGTACGATACAACTCGAATTCCATAACGTGACCCGTAAAACCCTTAGGAAATATGTCTTAGAATGTTTTAAGGAATATCAGTCTAGCTTAATTCGTCATTTAGCCAACATTTCGTGTAGGATTAGTTTGACTACCGATATTTGAACTAACATTACGTCGCAATCTTATTTAGTTGTCGCCGCCCATTGGATATATGAAACATGGACTATGGCAAAAACATATTCTTTCCCTAGATCCCCTAGATTCGCAACATAATGTCACTACGATATCGAACTATGTGTTGAATGTCGTTAATAAATATTGTATTGAAGATAAAATTATGTTTATCACCTTAGATAATGCTAGCGCGAACAACGTAGCGATAGGGATCCTTTGTAGACATCTTAAGTTACCCTTAGACGGCCGATTACTACATGCTAGGTGCGCTTGTCATATTATTTACTTGTGTGTGCAATGTGCTTTTGACGAAATTTTGGGAGATGTTGTAGAAAAATTTAAGGTGATAGGTAAGTTACTTCGGGAACGTCGCTACGGAACGTCGTGGAAGCAAACCGTCCTTGCCGCCGGCCTCACATACAAGAAGTTTCCGTTGCCAGTCCCGACTAGGTGGAACTCGTTGTACCTCTTCCTCAGCACCTTCATGCGCTACAAGGACTTGTTGACGCCTTTTTGGAACGAGGTCGCAGTCGGCAACACCTCCAGGTATGAATTACGACAAACTGATTGTGATATTGTAGGTTTGGTCGTGTCCATACTTGAAGTGTTCAGCGAGGCTACGGAGAAATTTTCCGGAGTTCACTACCCGACGTCCCCATTGTTCATCCAGAACATCTTCGCGATGTGCTACAAGTTCGTGGAGTATCGCAGTAGTCCATACTTGGGTGCTGTAATACCCGTAAAATTTTAATATGGGATTCCACTGTAAATAATTATGTAGCTCTATGAATTAGGAAGTTCGGTAACGATATATGAGTTATGTAATAAATCTATTTGGGCCGTAATCGATTGGGCTGAAATTTGATTAATAAAAGCCCAAAAACGAGTTTCCTTTAGGTTTAGGAAAAAATAGGATAATTAAGTTGGGCTTCACTTAATACCTAAAGCCTAGGCCCAAAGTTATTAAAAGATAACAATGAAAGAATTTGCTTAAGATAAAGGAAAACACTTGTCATCATGCACCTAAGTCAAATCGATCACCAATTTCAAAGTTCATATATATCTAACAATAACTTAAGAAGTAAGGATAGATACTGTGTTAACGGAGGAAAACTGAATAGAAGGAGGGAGAAGGCCATTAAGAACAAAGAAATAATTCCACAACTCAACCCTTTGTAAACGTGAGGTGGGTGAAGTATCGTGTCTCTCTTTCGAAAATTTTATGTATTTAATATGTTGAAAATTGTTATTAAGTCTTATATAATTACATGCTAGTTCTGATAGGTTTCGAAATGCTTGGGTGACTCGAGGGGTGTTATTATGTTTGCGTGAACTTAAATGATAGGTGGGAATTTTAGAAATTGTCATGTTAAGTGCAAGCTAAGAAGCCTAATGGTTATACCTGATCGATGCTTCATGTTTTAGGGTGAAAGATATTCTGGATTAGAAATCATTTTGAGAGCTAATCTGGATAATGTAAGAATTTCGTTTTAGGGTTTTCTGGGAGAATTACAGTTTTTAGGTAAGATCTCGAGGTGTATTTAGGGAAAATGTCGACATAGATTTCGGTATGTTATGTTACGTCCCGACATTTTATAAGGGTTTCGACATCTATGTCTCGATATTTAATAAGCATGGTCACGACATTTTGACATCAAGGATCTCGAGATGTATCTTGTGAGAAATTCGACATTTCCTTTCAATTTAAGGATCTCGATATTTTAGGTTAACAAAGACTTCGACATTATATGTTTCGATATTTCTAAAGTCTCGACATTAGTAAGATGTCGAGATATACTGATTCTCAACATTTAATAAAATTGCTGACCATGCTCATTGTGAATAAATTTCGACCGTTACCCTATAGACCTCGATATTTTCTCTAGTAGTATGGTCCTTGAATTTCGACATTAGAGAAGAGATTTAGTAAGGTTTTGACAAGCTATATAGGTCTCGATATTTATTTGTTTTACAAAGGAACTCGACATTTTCCATATACTCGACATTTCCATTTCAACAAAAATATCTCGAAAGTAAGGATCTCGATATCTCTATCTCGACATTATCATAAATCTCGAGATATATATATATATATATATATTGGAAGATTTCGACACTTATAATAATTCAAGCATTTTAAAAAAGTTCTCTACACTTAATAAAATTTTCGATATTTTAGGGTTTTGATAATTTTAGCATTTTCGAAATTTATATGACTTAGTAAATTTATTGGTGTGAAAATATTTTCAACATTCAGAGGATCGAAGCATAGGAATTACCGACTTCGTAACTAATTTTATCAGGAGGACAGGTAGGTGGATCATCCATCTACAATACGTAAACACAATTATATGTTTTCATGTGATTATGTGAATTACGTGACTTATGTGATTTACATGTTTTATTTATATAAATCATGTTTTATGATATTTTTATATGCATGGCACGTGCATATCACGTTAGAGCGAAAAATGGTTATACCATGATGTGACGATAGGACATGAGATATGGACGTACGGGGTAGAATGAGATGTTTGTGATTGGCGACTCTTAGAGGAGTCGAGGTTGGGCTCACTGGGCACCTGGCAGAGACACACGTGATCGATCTGTCTACTCGGACGGGATCGATTCGAGGTGCATACCGCCGGATGGGATTTTTGATTGGTGCAGGAGATATACGACCTGGTAGGAGGACATTGACGTGATCGATCAGTGCACTACCGGCGTAGCTCGCCGCGAGACTTGGGGGTGGCCTCCCAGTAGTCTATTGCGCGCGGAGGTGTCGAGCCTATCCTAGGGCCCTGTGTTGTGTAAAATAGGAATGTGGAAAAGAAAGAGTGTGCATTATATCATGTGAGATATTGGGGTTGGGATTGAGTGCACACTTGGATACATGCACGTTTATTCACCTACTGGGCAAATCGCTCAGTGTTTACGTATTGTAGGTACTGAGTCCGACGCTGATATGCGTCGTGAGTGAGGCGGCTGGTGGCGGTGCTCCACGGACTTTTGAGGGCAGGGCGGTACATGAATGCGACCTGTGGAGCGGCTTTAGGGTTTTTGTTCTTTTGATATTTTTGGGGCTTCGGCCCATGTACAGAGATGACAATGTAGACGTATATTTATAATAATGTATATTATTTTAGGAAAACGTTTTAAGTAGACGGGCCTTCCGCGACTTACGTTGCGGAAATCCGCCACTAATCTTAATTAGAAAAGTAGGGTCGCCACAGGTGCTTTCATCCAAAACATGCAGATAAAGTTCAGGAAGTATTGGGAAACCATCCCAGTAGTCCACGGTTTGTCTGTCTTACTCGACCCTAGATGCGGTGTTGATACTTTTGATATTTTTTCGCTTATTATGCTCAGTTTCGTGGAAAGAAAGTGGACGACCAAAAGGCGTCAATTCACGATTCTCTCCAAGAACTTTTTTCTGTTTATGCATCTGAGCAGGGACATAGTGTGGAACAATGGGACTACTACGAAGATTGAAGGCACAAAAGACGAAGACCAAAATGCATGCGTCGGGGTCGAACACGAATGAGATCTAGCTCTACCTGAGCCACAACTTCCAGACTCCTGAAGACTTCGACGTTTTGGCCTGGTGGAAGTCGAACCCGACTCTCTATTCGACCCTATCCGCCGTCGCTCGAGACGTTTTAGCCGTGCAAGCGTCTAGTGTTGTAATACCCGAGTCCCGTAAGTAAGCCGGCCAATAAATGTGCATACATATTATATGACTTACGTGACTGCATAAGACGTGTTTTACGATTTTATATGTCAACATGATTTCAAAATTAGGTGCTATTAGGGTTACTAACCAAGTAGAGAATTAACTGAAATTAGGTCGACTATTGATGTTAGGGTTTTTAGTTCATAACATGCTAACTTAGAATATTTGATTTAGTGTATTAATTATTAATACCACGTTTTTGGGAGTATAAATTGTAGAAATGAGTTCGGAACTTAATAATATGAAAATCAAAGTTAGAAACAAAGAAGATATCGAGCAATCAAATGTCGAGTTGTTAATTACCAACAATCTCGAAATTCTTAGGTCTGAAATATCTAAAGCTCGAAATCTTAAGGAGCTTGAGATTGTTAAAGCTCGAAATTATGAAAGCCACGAAATAAATAGAGCCTTGAAATCCTTAGAGTTGCTCACGTAATTAGTGTAAGTCGAGATCAAGAGATACTAGGAAATTTCGAACAATAAGATAATTATCAATTGCTTAACTGGAAAGAAATATACTAGGCATCGATGTCATTTATTTACTTGTACACGTTAACTTAGAATTAAAGCAAAGTCTCATGCTTAGAGTCTTATCAAGTAACGATTGGATAACCTTAGAACTTATCAAAAACTATTCTATAAACCAAACTCTAGTGAACTAAAGGACCTTTAACAGTATAAACTCGCTAAATACAAAACCCTAAAAGAGGAAAATAGCTCGATCAAAGGCAGAGAAAGGAAACAAAGACCACTAGCAAGAACGTCATAAATAAAAAAGGTATAATTCTCTTTATCGAATAGAAGATCAGTTCAATGCTTATTTAGAGAATTTAAGGGTAATAGAGAATTGAAGTATCGAATTAAGGTAGGTTCTTGAAAGTGTTATATTTCTTGGAAGATGTTGAGTCTAGGTAGATTACTGATTTAGGTTTTTGATCGAAATATGCTGTAGAGATGATGTGATTTCTAGTTTAATAGATATTGAAACCATGTTAACTTGTAGGAATGATTACGGGATTAAAATGAGGATAGAGTAAATGTCGAAATGTTGTTTGAAATGTCGAAACATGCATCTCGATATCTATTTTGTTGTAATGTCGACATTTTGCTTAATAACTTCTCGATATCTTAATTATAATATTAATATATATATAGCTCGACATTTAGTTGTAAAGAGCTCGACATTTATGCTTAATATGTATTGAAATTCATGTTGAAGTTATCATGAAAATGTCGAGAGCTATCGATATACCACATCTCGACATTTCATATCTTATAATTATTGTAACTCGACATATATATCTCGAAAGGTTACTGTGATAATGATTTCAAATAGTTCGAGATTTGTATTTAACATATCGAGTTTTATACTAAAGCAAATGTCGAGATGTACAAATAATAAATATCGAGATCGTACTTCACCAACAAGCTCGAGATCTTTGTGTAGTTTAAATGTCGAAGCTTGGTATAAGGAATGTCGAGACCTATTTCTGAAATTGTATTTCTTAGTTTAGGTTAAGTTCTAAATTTTAGGGTTTCGAAATTATAAAAGTTGAAACTAGGGTTTTCAAATTAAGCCAATTTCATGAAATTAAAATTAGACTAACGAACCCTAAACTTTATATGTTCCTATATCTAGGGTTCGAAGATTAGCGGCTTACTGATAAGTTAATAGCCATGTTTCGTAAGGATACCAGGTAAGTGGGAATTTCAACTACAACACATAATTTATTTGTATGTGCTTACGTGACTATGTGCTTGGGTGTTTATATTATTACGTGAATTAATTGACATGCTTCTGCGTGGTAAGTGCTTACGATATTAATTCACGTTGCATATCCATGTGCATGCACGAGACAATCGGGGTTATGTGAGATGAGCGTGCACAGATTTATCGCCCGAGGGCGAATGATATTTGCCGATATAGGCATTTGATGTCGACTCGCAGTTGAGTCAGGGCTACTTCTATGGCACCATGACGGCGTGGTGCGTCGTCGATTATATTATATATTTATTTGGGCTTCTGCCCTGTTTATTTTATTTGGGCTGATGCCCTGATAGCGGAGGGATGCGACCTGGGAAGGAGCGACCTAGGGGGGAACCCTAGCGTAGGCTAACCAGCGTAGGCTACCAGCATGGGCTACCGCACGGCAGAGGGGACGACCTGGGAGGGTGAGACCTAGGGAAACCTAGCGTAGGATACCCAGCGTAGGTCGCTGCCACGTTTATCCATGTTGGATTAGAGCTCTTTATGGTGCATAGTAAGTTAGCCTAGGGCCCTGAGAGATATGAGATTGAGTTTGATTTACGAGGTGTGGGATGCTTTGGTGCGGATGCCTTTGCGGGGTTTGCACGTTCACGACATTGCATATTCCTACTTACTGAGCTTTATAGCTCACCCCTTACTTTATGTGTTGTAGGCGCACGCGACCACGGTACGTGATCGCTTTTGATGGCAAGGCTTACCTTTTGAAGCTTCCAGCGACTTTTGGGAGTGGTGTGTACATGGATGCGACCTGTGTGGCCGGGCGTTAGGATTTCTTTTGCTTCGCACTAATACACCTCCCTTGTATATAGGGTTGGAGTGATATTTTGAGCATGTACATAATGAATTCCTTTATATAAAAGGAAAAAATTTAATACGCATTTTCGCGTATTGTTTACTTTATATTGTATTTAGTCACGTAAGATAACGCTAGAAAGGTTAGTAGATGATGGGGCGCCACAGGGTGGTATCAGAGCTTCGGTTGAAGTTTCTGTAGACTGTTCATGTACACACACTCAAAAGCGCGGAAGCGGCCTTGCTAGTAAGTTTCTATTACTATGAATTCTTGTTTGTGTTGCATAATTTATTGGCCGTAGGGACTATCAGGGTAAATTAAAATGGGTAGAACAAGAGGTGATAGCAGTGGCAGTTCCAATCGGGGCAAGGAACCCGAGATACCAGCTGATAATCGCGACACGGCGATTATCCAACTTACTGAATTAGTACGTCAGCAGTCCGCCCAAATCCAAGAATTAATCCAACAACGAAACACTGAGGGGCAGCAAACCAGCGGACCTTCCCAGGCAGAAAGAATCGAGATCGTTGGGGAAAGGTTTCGCAAACTCAATCCGCCTACATTTGAAGACGCCATCGATCCCACGTCTGCTGAGGATTGGCTAAGGACCCTTGAAAGCATGTTTCAGTACAGCCGCATCCCCGAGGAAGAGAAAGTGTTATGTGCTGCGTTTCTACTGCGGGGAAGCGCAGGCCATTGGTGAGACACCATCCTGGCAATCGAGGACCCGATCACGATGAGCTGGGATCGTTTCAAATAACTCTTCAGGAGCAAGTACTTTACCGCTCCAGTTCGAGCCCAGAGAATGAATCGAGTTCATTAACCTGCGACAAGGGACAATGACTGTGGCTGAGTATATCAGAAAATTTGAACAGTTGTCAAGGTTTGCCAACCACATGGTAAGCACTGATGCTCTGAAGATCGAACGCTTTTTGGAGGGTCTGAAGCCAGAATTGTATCGCGACGTAAATATGGCCGGGCTTCAGGGAACCACATACGCTCAAGTTGCGGAGAGGGCATTAATTGCTGAACAGACCGAGACCAGAATCATTCGTGTTCAAGGAACACAGTGGAGTGGAGGAAACCAGAAGAAGCGGTTTTTCGTGAAGGGCGCAAAGCCCAATTTCCAGAATAGACCTGGACCACCTCAACAACCAAATCAGATGCCATCGAGGTTTCCCGCACCAGTACCAAATTGTCCAAGGTGTGGGAGACGACATTTTGGTAATTGTCCTCCACAGACTAATAACTGCTTCAGATGTGGAAGGCCAGGGCACTATGCGAAGCAATGCCCAGAGAACACTTCTGGAAGTCAAGCTGCAAGCCAGGTGCAGGCGAGGCCACCAACTGTACCAGCTCGTGTATATACCATGACGTCCGAAGAAGCAGAGACCGACCCGGCAGTGGTAGCAGGTACCTTATCTATACACCATATCCCGACATGCATATTAATAGATTCAGGAGCCTCGCATTCATTTGCATCATCTAAATACGTGGCGAGACTCGGGGTTACACCTCAGCAATCTGATTGTGAGTATAACGTAACTATTCCACATGGGGCTTCGACCCGAACTAGCCTAATCTTACGAGATTGCCCAGTATTAGTTAGTGATAGAGAACTACCTGTAGACCTCATAATCATTCCGATGAACGATTATGAAGTAATCTTAGGAATGGACTGGCTGTCTAAATATGGGGCTGTGATCGATTGTAACCACAAGACAGTCACGTTCAGCTTAGAGAAAAGTGAACCATTCGTCTTTACTGGAATAGTTAAGGGCAAAAGTATTCCGAAGATTTCGGCATTGAAGGCCCAACGTTTGATCAAAGCGGGATGTGAAGCATACCTCATTTTTGCAATAACATCAGAGGAACGCTTGTCCCCGAACTTAGAAGAAATTCTAGTAGTACGAGAATTTCTCGATGTTTTTCCAGAAGATTTACCCGGACTCCCTCCTGATCGTGAGATCCAATTCACGATCGATCTAATACCCGGAGCTTCACCAATTTCGAAGGCTCCTTACCGGTTAGCTCCAACCGAGTTGAAGGAACTGAAGGGGCAGCTAGATGAATTATTACAGAAGGGATTCATTCAGCCTAGCTTCTCACCATGGGGAGCACCGGTCCTGTTTGTTAAAAAGAAAGATGGATCGATGCGACTCTGCATCGATTACAGGGAGTTGAACAAGATCACAATCAAGAACAAGTACCCGCTACCCAGAATTGATGATCTATTTGATCAATTACAAGGCGCGACGGTATTTTTGAAAATAGATCTAAGATCGGGATACCACCGGTTGAAGATTCGGGAGGAAGATATCCCGAAGACGGCTTTCAGTACCCGATACGGGCACTATGAATTCTTAGTCATGCCTTTCGGGCTGACTAATGCACCAGCAGCATTTATGGACCTGATGAATCGTGTATTCAAGCCATTCCTGGATAAATTTGTCATCGTATTCATTGATGACATCCTCATCTATTCGAAGACGCACGAGGACCATGAGCAACACTTGAAGATCGTCCTTGAGATATTACAAGAAAAAGAGTTATACGCTAAATTCAAGAAATGCGAGTTTTGGCTGAATCAAGTCGCATTTTTGGGACACGTTATCTCGGGAGCAGGAATTTCCGTAGACCCAAGCAAGATCGAAGCTATAAATAACTGACCCCAACCAACCAATGTCACTGAAATACGTAGTTTTCTTGGCCTAGCGGGGTATTATAGAAAATTTATTAAAGACTTCTCGAAGATCGCCTCAACATTAACGAAGTTGACGAAAAAGAACGCCCCATTTCACTGGAGCAACGCGTGCGAACAGAGTTTTCAGGAATTAAAAAGATCTTCCCAAAAAAAGAATTAAAAAGACGACTCACCTCGGCCCCAGTCCTGACGATACCCACAGGAACAGGAGGATTTTCCGTATATAGTGATGCATCGAAAAATGGGCTGGGATGCGTTCTAATGCAAAACGGAAAGGTGGTGGCATACGCTTCGCGACAGCTAAAGGATTACGAGAAAAATTACCCAACACACGATCTGGAACTCGCAGCAGTTGTTTTTGCTCTGAAGATCTGGAGACATTATCTATACGGTGAACACTGCGAAATATTCACGGATAACAAGAGTTTAAAGTACTTCTTTACTCAGAAGGAGTTAAATATGAGACAACGACGGTGGCTGGAACTCGTCAAAGACTATGACTGTGTAATCAGTTACCACCCAGGAAAAGCAAATGTAGTGGCGGATGCTTTAAGTCGAAAAGCCGTGAGTGTGGAGTTGCAACGACTCGAAGTGGAAATAGTACCAATGGGCGAAGTTGAAACACGGTTATCAGCGTTGACTCTTCAACCTACACTATTAGAACGAATTCGAAAGGCGCAAGGAGAAGACGAATTTTACTTGAAAACCAAAGGCGCATAAACGGAGCAAACGGCGTCCGATTTTAGAGTGAGAGAAGATGGAAGTTTATATTATAGAGGTCGTATATACGTTCCCAACGACGCGGAGCTTCAAAGGATTATCATGACAGAAGCACATGCTACAGCTTATTCAATCCATCCGGGAGCGACAAAAATGTACAGAGACTTACGAACCAATTATTGGGTGGCCAGGGATGAAAAGAGAAATAGCGAGCTTCGTTAGTCAATGTCTAACATGTCAGCAGATAAAGGCAGAACACCAACGACCGGCAGGAACTCTGCAATCCCTGCCAGTACCTGAATGGAAGTGGGATTACATTACAATGGACTTCGTTGTTGGCTTACCTAAAACTGTGAAAGGCCACGACGCTATATGGGTCATCGTTGATCGACTGACCAAATCTGCCCACTTTCTGCCTATCAGTTCAACGTTCTCAATGGAACGATACGCGGAACTGTATATCCAAGAAATAGTACGACTTCATGGAGTCCCAATTTCGATCGTTTCCAATCGTGATTCAAGATTCTTATCCAAGTTTTGGATGAGTTTGCAGAAGGCCATGGGAACCAAGTTATCTTTTAGTACTGCCTACCATCCTCAGACAGACGGGCAGTCTGAACGAACGATCCAGACATTGGAAGATACGCTCAGAGCCTGCGTGCTCGACTTCAAAGGGAATTGGAGCCGGTATCTTCCACTGATTGAGTTCTCATATAATAACAGCTATCATGCGACTATCGGAATGGCTCCGTATGAAGCTCTGTATGGACGCAAATGTAGATCTCCAATACATTGGGATGAAGTTGGAGAACGAGCGATATTAGGTCCCGACCTAGTACAAGAAATGACGGAAGCTATTGCAAAGGTACGAGAAAGGATGAAAACAGCCCAGAGTAGACAGAGAAGCTACGCAGATCAAAAGCGTAGGCCATTAGCTCAGCATACCTCACCATCTTCTATTCTTAGCCTCGTAGTTTCCTTGGACTTGCTGAGCTACCAACTGGGAATCCGAGTATATAATTACTGCTGCAGCTCCCAGGTTGTTAAGGATCTCCATCCCTTTCACCAGGGCCTCGTACTCGGCCTCATTATTAGACGCTGGAAAGTCAAACGTCACAGCGAACTGTAGTTCGTCCCCCTCTGGCGTAATGATGAGGACTCCTGCCCCGGCCCCAGTCGCTGTGGATGAGCCATCACATAAGCTTTCCACGTTGGTGACACCTCTCCTCGGGTAGATTCTAGCAGAAAGTCCGACAAGGCCTGTCCCTTAATGGCGGGTCGCCTTTCGAACTCAACGTCGTATTCGCCCAACTCCACTGCCCACTTGACCATCATTCCAGAAAGGTCTGGCCTACTCAGAGTCTGCTTCAATAGTAAATTGGTACGTACCCGTACTTTGTGAGATAGGAAATAGGGGCGTGGCCTCCGAACCGACACCATCACCGCTAAGGCTGCCTTCTCAATTTCGGAGTACCTGCTTTCGGCCCCCTGCATTGTTTTACTCACAAAGTATACCGGCTTCTGGGTGTCACCCTCCTCTTTCAGGAGAACCGAACTCACGGCCTGCTCTCCTGTAGAAAAATACAAGATTAGTTCGTCCCCGGGTAAGGGCTTGGTCAATAACGGCATATTGTGCAAGTAATTTCTTAGCCCTTCGAATGCCGATTGGCATTCTTCTGTCCATTCGAATCGGCATCCTTTCCGGAGTATTCTGAAGAAGGGTAGGCTTTTATCTGCGGACTTGGCGATGAATCTGCTAAGTGCCGCCAACCTTCCCGTTAAGCGTTGAACCTCCTTGATGTTCCACGGCGGCTGCATTTCCAGTATAGCCTTCACCTTATTGGGGTTCACCTCGATCCCCCTCTTGGTCACCATATACCCCAGGAACTTCCCCGACTGCACCCCAAAGGTGCACTTCGCAGGGTTCAGTTTCATCCCACAGGTTCGGATGGTCCGGAAGGCTTCTTCTAGGTCCGCAACATGATCCTTGGCCCAAGTCGATTTAACCAACATATCATCCACATACACCTCCATGTTACGCCCCAACTGGCTCTTAAACACAGTATCAACCATTCGTTGATAGGTAGCTCCTGCGTTCTTGAGTCCAAAGGGCATCCGGACATAACCATATGTGCCACCTGCTGTGACAAAGCAAACTTTATCCACATCCTCCTGGTTCAGCCTAATCTGGTGGTACCCCTGATAAGCGTCCATCATACTTAACATCTCACACCCAGAGGTGGAGTCTACCAGCTGATCTATCCTTGGTAAAGGATAGTGATCCTTAGGACAGGCTTTGTTGAGGTCTCGGAAGTCTACACACATCCTCCAGGACCCATTTCCTTTTTTGACCATAACAACATTGGCCAACCAAGTGGGAAACTGTACCTCTCTAACGTGTCCGGCTTTGAGCAACTTCTCCACTTCCGTCCTGATATCTTGGTCCCTTTCGGCTCCAAACTGTCGGAGTCTCTGTTTCACTGGGTGGCTACCTGGAATTATGTTCAGGTGGTGCATGGCTATCCTCGGATCCACCCCAGTCATGTCTGCTGGCGAAAAGGCAAAGAGGTCAGCGTTCCGCCTGAGGCATTCGACCAGCTGCGATGCAATCCCCTCATCCATCTTTGTCCCCACCTGGGTTGTGAAACCCTCTCTTCCTGGGTAAAGTTCCACTGTCATCAGTTCTTCGTCAGGTTGGGGCTGCAACTTCGTAGGCTCCCCGTCTTCCTGCTCTAACTTCGTTCGTTTTGCTTGTTTGGCTTCAACTCCATCTTTTTCCTTTCCCCATGTCACAATCTTAACCTCATTGGCGTAACAACGGCGAGAGCTAACCTGGTCCCCTGAGACCTCCCCCACCTGGTCTCCTACTGGAAATTTGATCTTCAAGTCGTACATCGAAGGTACTGCCCTGAATCCGTTTATGGCTGGGCGCCCCAATATGATATTGTATGAAGAAGTCGCGTCAACGACCAGGAAGTTAACCATTCGTACCACCCGCCGAGGGGCTTCTCCTAGTCCCACGGGGAGTGTGACCTGGCCTAAAGGCTGTATGCCTGTTCCGCCGAATCCGTATAAGGAGGTGGCCACCGGTTTCAGCTCCGTTCCCAACTTCATTTGCTTGAAACAGTCTAAGAACAGGATATCTGCTGAACTACCCCCGTCTATAAACACTCGTGACACGTTATATCCTGCCACGTCCGTGGTGATCACGAGAGCGTCGTTGTGGGGCCGAACGACATCGACCTCATCCTGCGCTCCGAACTGTATGTTCCCTGTGGTCTCCATCTGACCCACTAGGCTGCCTTCTGTCCGGGGCTTTCCTCTCTCTCTCATTCAAGCATACGACTTCCGCGCTCTGTGTGAATCTCCACCATCTGGGCCTCCCACTATGATGAGGATATGAGCTCTTGGCTGGCTAGGCCCCGGCCTGTTAGGTTCCAGCATAGGCTGCTTTCCCTTGTCTGGTAACGGACCTTCCCTCTCTCGGGGTTGTGCTGGTGGGACTGGCCCTCAATCCCGGTATATAAACTCCTTAAGATGTCCTGCCTTTATCAACCTCTCTATTTCATTCTTCAGATGCGTGCAGTTGTCAGTATGATGTCCATATTCGTTATGGTACCGGCAGTAGGGCCCTGACGTAGGCTTTGGGTGTCTCCGCGGACTAGCTCGAGGGTACCGCATGTCTGGATGTCTTGATGCCACAGCCAGGACTTCCTCCAGACTCGTCCGTAGAGGAGTGTATTTCTGATACCTAGGAGGGAATCTGTTCGCGCCACCTGCCATAGGCCTTCTAATCGCTGGGGGGTGAGTAACCCGGACGTTTGCCTTGCTTCGATTATGGTTCTGTGTTTCTTTTTTAGGTATCACTCTGGACGTTCCTTCTCGGATCTTTGCCAGCCTGCTTTCCTCCAGATTTATGTACTTATCCGCTCTGCCCAACAGTTCCTCGAACGTTTGCGGGGGCTTTTTAGAGAGCGACGCGAAGAAGTCACCAACCTGCAAACCATGAACCAAAGCGTTAATTTTAACGAAAGTGGTGGCGAAGGGTACCTCCAAGGCTGCCACATTAAATCTTCTGATGTAAGATCGAAGGCTCTCATCTGATCGCTGCTTGACTTGAAATAATGACATGTCCGATTTAGGAGGCTTCCTAGCGCTAGCAAACTGGTTGATGAACATCTCCTGGAACTCCTCAAATGAGTGGATAACCTCTGGTTCGAGTTGGCTGAACCACTGCTGAGCGGCTCTCACCAGAGTTGTCAGGAAGACTCTGCATTTCACTCCCTCCGAGAAGTTGTGCAGTAGGATGGTGTTCTTGAAACGTAGCACGTGTTCCTCCGGGTCAGTGGTACCATCATACTCATACGACAACTGCTTAAAGTTGAGCGCCACTTCCCCTTCCAACAACCCTTTGGCAAAAGGCGTACCGGCCTGATGCAGCCCTCGCAGATGGGGCCTGGTTGTGTTGTTTCGGATCTCGTCTATTACTTTCCTGAGGTCTGACACTTGCCTCCTAAGCTCCTGTCCCTGGGAACTGACGGCTCCTTCTCGACTGCGCGTGCCGTAGCTCCTCACTTCCGCCTGGTGTTCCCCAGCCTTCTCCTCTCCTTCCACCATGTATCCGCTGGCTATAGTCGTCAGAGGTACGGCATTCCTTGGGTTCACTGGTCCTTCCTGAACTCCTCTAGCAGGTCCTTCTCGCCTAAGTGTTGGGGCCCGCGCCCCACATTTCTTTCTTCCTGGGCAACCTCTCTTCTTGGCAAGTCCCTGTCTGGCAGCTGACGCAAGGCTTCTTCCCCGGCCACCATGTTTTCTCCTACGGTTTCTGCCCACTCTGAGACATGGCCCTCTGAGGTTCTGCCCTGAACAGAAAAGAACTACTTCCGTTTGCCCTTGCTCCTCGCCTTCTTGGCGGTTATGGCCGCGTCCACTGCATTCTTCACCAACAAATCTAGCTGCTCCACCGTCATGGTCACGGGAGTTTGAGGCGGTACGGCTCCGGACGGCCCTGCAAAGGTGGGCGTTGGTGTAACCACTGGGGCCTCGATCGGTGAAGCCAGCGTCGGAGCCGGCGTAGGACTTTCCCCAGTTTTCCCCGCAACTTTCTCAAACCGTCCTTGCAGGTTTTGTGCCAATGACGGCTGTTCTTCCATCGCGACCAACGTCTATTCGTCCCTGAGATCTACTGCTCCTTTAACGACGGCAATCTTCCACTATCTCTCTCACGTTTCACCTTCAGACAACACAAGCTCGGCTTACCTTCTTCAACCTATCTTCAAACAGACCCAGAAACAGCCTGCCTTCCTCGCTATTGCTACCCAGCGCACTCACGTCTCAAGCCATCGTTCCCACAGACGGCGCCATTTGATGCGGGTATGACCCCGATCAACGATATTTGGTTCGGGAAAGACGGTGATGGGTGAAACGGACCGGGCCTTGATTTCTTGATGTGTTTTAGGGTTTGATTTTAGTGCTAAAGAAGAAGGAAAACGCAAGAGACAAGGATTTTACGTGGTTCGGACAGATGTCCTACGTCCACGGGCCGCCGAAAATAGTATCCACTAGTCACAGTCAGGAAATACACACTCAACATCGCCTCACTCGTTACCGTGTGTTAATGGCGAAAACCAACGTGAAGAAGATGAATACAGGATATTTTCTAAGTGTTTTTGTGTATTGTGTTCAGTCTCCCTTGAATCTCGTCTCGGCCTGTTCCCATATACCCGTTTTCTATCTATTTTCCTAGCTGGCACTTCTCTGAGACCACTTGATAGCGACGTTTGGTACAACCTAGGAGAGACAGCACCTGCGGTCGTACTATTGTCAGACTGGCGCGCCTCCTTTCTGTTCATAATGTCCACCACTCCTAGGCTGCCACGTGTTTCCTGGTCGACCCTATCCAATGTTTCCCGCTCAAATTGCTCTGTTGTCAGGGCCCACCTTACTTGTTCCGTACAAGGTCACAGGTCCCCAGATATCCTACCCACCTGGACATATGTCTTAAAAGTCGCTGTCTTCAGGTGTTCGAGTGAAGAGGAATGCTGAGCTGGAGGTGACCCCTATCAATAATATTGTGTGGTCATTGATTTTGCTTAACGGCCGCAAAAACAGCTGTCTAGCTTTCCACGACGAAATTTTCCCAAGTCCATGGCCGTGAAAGACAGCCAGAGACCGCAGGAGTTATCAACGACCTCGTTATCATCAACCCACTTAGGTGTCTTCTTGTCATTTTGTTCGTGTCCTTTATCTTCTATCATAGCATAAAATCAAAGTGAATTGGTAATCTTAATTTGAACGAGTCCTTCCACCAACATAATCTTACAGCAAAAAAGCGTTAATACATCATAATAAACTTCATAATGTAACAGTTTTCAGCTTAAAGTAACCAGCAAAAACCAACATGACCTAGCTAAATAGTAACAATCATCACATAATCCGAGTAAGACTGTTAATAACGTAGCGATACTTCATATCATTTGGTAGGCTATCGAATAACCTCAGCTTGTCTGAATGATTCACCTAGAATTTCAAAATGAGTAGCTTTCGGTCCGGGGTAAGACCGTCAAATGCATTGATTTGTTCGAAGACATGGTACTTCTTCGGGATGCATCGTTCTCGACTTCGGCCATCGATATGAAGCGTTGAAGGGCAACATTGTTTTCAGAGCAATATTCGCCAGAAGACTAAAACACTGACAGGCAAATACATAGATATGAGGGACCAACAGGATTGATAGCGCGCGTTGACTTTCGTTGACTTTCTCTCTAACACCGTCAGTAGGTGCGATTTTCACACAGTAGGCGATTTCTTCAGATTTCTTCTTTTCCGACCACTACCCACGTCATCTCCGGCCGTTTTGGACTCACCTCGGAGGTACTCGGCGACCCCCCGCCGCCGGGATCAGACGGCGGTGGTCTAGGGGTGGATTTCAATCGTGTGTAGCTGTGACTGTTCGTATCCCTCACCACAAATCTGCCCACCTTCATCTTCCATCCCCGTCCGCCCAGATCCACACGGTCGCCGGCGTTCTGCACCACCTACTACCACTCACCAAGACCCCCCCGCACCACCCTCCATCGCCGGGATCAGACGGCGGTCGGAGGGCCTCTTTTTCTTGCCGTGACTTTTCATATTCCACCACAAAACCCTTTCTTTTTTTCCCTGGCTGTTGCCGTCTGTCCCCTTGGACTGATTGGACTGAGTGGATATGGCTTCTCCTTCATCATCGGAACCTGTTCGTGCGTCTAGGAAGTTGCCGGACCTCGATGCTTTGGCCGCTAAATACCCGGAATTTGCGGCTGCTCTTAATCGTTCGGAATTTAACTCCCTCATGACTCGGTTATTGGGTGTTAATCTCGGCTCAGCATCTGGGGAAACTGCCCCTTCGACTCCCTTGGTCTCTGACGAGCATCTCGGAGGGTTGGGTGGTCGTTCTCGCTCGTATGATACGAATGCGTCGAACCCGGTGCATGGGGTTTTGTCTGGGGGTCTCGGTGCTGCAGGGGTTTCTCAGCCCCTACGTAATGCGCCTATTCGGAGTATTCTGAAGCGTACCAATAGGCCGGGTGAGCTGACTACACCTAGGTCTTCGTCGACGGATAGCTTTCCAGGTTCAGGTCGGGGTGCCCAAGTCGCTGTTGGTGCTTTGGCTCATGGGGCGATTGGGTTGAACTCGGCAGCGAGACACACCGGTGAGGGCTTCTCTTCTTCGGTGACCGGTACTGATATCTCGGCTGCGGGATCGGGGAAAGATCGTGCATCTAGTGAGAGTGAGGTTCCAACTAGGGTTTCTTCCTCGCCTGTTCATGCTGGCGGGACGGCTGTTTCTGGGCGTAACTCTCAGCCCCGGTTTGTTTCTGGGCGCAAGGCTGGGCATTTATCTTCAGCGGTTGGGCCTGGGGGTACTCAAAGAATGGCCCCGAGGACTGGTTCGGATACTTCTTTACCCCCTAAGAATGGTGATGGAGGAGCTGGGGGTTCCTCTTTTGCGCAAGTCCTAACGGGGAGACGTATTCGACCACAACAGCGAACGGCGCTTAGTTTCACTCCTCCCACTGTTGTTGATGGGGTGGCAGTTGTTTGTCCTACGTGGGAGGTTGCTAAGCAAGGGCTGGATAGATGGAACCACACTTTGGTGGGTTATTTTCTTGGACGGCGGCCTTATTTCCCCTTCGTGGAGAAGTTCGTTCGATCATCTTGGGCGGGTGTGGAAGAGGTTCAGGCCACGATCAACGGCTTTTTTATTTTCAGGTTTGACTCGGATAAGTCGATGACGGCGGCTCTCGAGGGAGGTCCTTGGTTATGGCAGGGGCAGCCCTCTTCTTGGAAGCTTGGAGGCCCGGCATGTCGTTCGAGCGAAAGGAACATACGGAGGTTCCGTTGTGGGTCAAGCTTAGGAATATCCCCAATGAATTTTGGACCTCCGCGGGCTTGGGCATCGTAGCTAGTGCCATTGGGCAGCCGCTTTTCGCCGACGGCATTACTATGAGTGCTACTCGTATCGACTATGCTCGGGTCTGTATCATTAAGGACCTAAAGACGGAGTTTATTGAGAAGTTTAATATTAGGCTGCCCTCTGAGGATGGGAGTCCACGTGGGATGGTTCCGGTTACTGTGGAGTACGAATGGAAGCCTTCTAAGTGTACGAGGTGTGATACGTGGACCCATTCGGATGGTTCTTGCCCGATGGCCAAGAAGACTACTGCGGTTAAGGCCACTCATCCTAATGAGAAGCGGGAGAGGCAGCCCACCTTGGGTAACGCGATTCGGGTTCCTAGGCCTAGAGATGATGATTGGCGACAGATTGGGCCGAGGGGCAAGATTTCCGTTGGTTCTCACCAGGCGGCTACGGTTCATCCGGTGGCTTCTACACAGGAGGCGACTACGAGTTCTCGTGGGACTAGTGATGAGACTAGTGATGATGAGCTCCGGGCTGAGGCGGAGCGTAATGCATTTTTCTGGGGTAACCCAAGTAACCCCTTCCATGCTTTGTCTGATGTTGATGATGAGTGCGCTTCTGAGGGTCCTAAAGCAGCCCTTCCGGACGGTTTATCATGATCGCGCTCGCCTCGTGGAATGTGAGGGGTCTCAATAAGAGAGACCATGGGAGGGCGGTGATGGATCTTATCTCTAAGTTTGATTTAAAACTTTTCGGGCTTTGGAAACTCGTGTCTCTTCTATTAACGCTAGTGCTGTCTCCGGAGGCATTAGGGACTCTTGGCAATGGTTTTTTGATTATGGTGATGGGCGGGAACGAGGATTTGGGTTGGTTGGGACCCCAGTTTTGTTCATGTCACCATTGTGGGCTGCTCTATACAAGCAGTTCATTGTAGGGTTCATTCTCTTGCATCGCAGGAACTCTGCTATATTTCCTTTGTGTATGGGAAGAATCGGCGAGAGGAGAGGGCTGATCTTTGGGATGAGATTATCCGGATTTCGGAGAATAGGGCCAACGATCCGTGGCTGATCCTCGGGGATTTCAATGCCGTTACTGATATTTCCGAGGCGAAGGGTGGTAATCCGTCTGTTGTGGAGGCGACGGAGCTCAGGGATTGCTTGATCAATGCCGACCTGACTACCTTACCTTCGACGGGGAGGTTCTTCACTTGGTTCAACCAGCAGCGTGCGGAGGCTGGTATCTGGCGGCGGCTTGATCGCATGGCTGGCAATCCCTCGTGGTTTGCTACCCACCCCGATTTGGCTTACTACTGCGATTTTCCCGCTACTTCCGATCACTCTCCTCTTATCCTTGCGGCTGCCCGGGGAAGTGGGAGGCGTCCTTGCTTCAAGTTTGATAACTTTCTGGTTTCTGATCCTAGGTTCATTGACGTGGTGAGAAGAGGTTGGCTGGATCATTCGGATGGCTTCCCGATGTTCTCTTTTGTTCGCCGACTTAAGATGCTCAAGCCACACATTCGCGATCTTAGACGCATGAAGGGGGACTTGGCTAGGAATGTTCTTGAGGCCAAACACTTCCTTGAGCTGAGTCAATCTTTCGTTGAGAAATACCCCTCGGAACCCCTTTTCCTTGACTTCGAGTCTACGTGCAGGTGTTTATACTCCAAGGCTGTGGAGATTGAACAGTCTGCCCTCTCTCAGCGGGCCAAACTTGCTTGGCTTAAGGACGGGGACCAATGTACCTCTTTCTTCTTCAAGAAGGTGACTCTGAGACGTGCACGTAATCGTATTCTCTCGTTGGAGGACGATAATGGGCTGGTTATTGAGGGTGATCAGCAGGTGGCGACTGAACTGATCCGATTCTATAAGGAGCTACTTGGGAAGTCGGGTAGGGACACTCCGGTTCGTGTGGATGATCTCCGTAACTTTGTTACTACTTCCATTCATCCGGACGTGGGGGCTGATATGATTCGTCCGGTTACGGGGGCTGAGATCAAGGCGGTGATTTTCGCGATGGGCAGCGAGAAGGCCCCGGGGCCTGATGGTTACACTGCAGCTTTCTTCAAAGCTGCTTGGGAGGTTGTTGGCGATGATCTTACCTTTGCTGTCCAGGACTTCTTCAGCACTGGCATCTTACTGAAAGGCCTTAACAGCACCCTTATTACTCTTATTCCGAAAGGTGAGGCTGCTAGGAATGCGTCGGACTTCCGCCCTATCTCTTGTTGTAATGTCATTTTCAAGGTTATCTCGAAGATCCTCGCTAACCGGCTGCGTCCCTGCCTTGCTGATCTCGTGCATCCCTCACAGACTGCCTTTGTCCCTGGAAGGCGCATCTCTGACAACATTCTGATGGCCCAGGAAATCTGCCTTGCTTATCAGAATCGGAGCAAGCCGGCGCGCGTGGCTTTCAAGGTCGATTTGGCGAAGGCCTACGACAAGGTTGAGTGGAGCTTCTTGTTGGCGGTCCTGTCGGCCATGAAGTTTCCCCCTCTCTTTATCAGATGGGTGGCTGCTTGTGTGACCTCGACTTCTTTCTCCATTAATCTCAATGGAGCTCCTGTGGGTTTCTTCGAGGGAAGAGAGGCTTGCGACAGGGAGATCCGCTGTCCCCCTACCTCTTTACTCTTGTCATGGAGGTCCTCCATGGTATTATTGACTCGAGCATCCGTGCTGATAGCAGATTTCAGTTCCACTGGCGGTGTGAGTCGATGCGATTGGCAATGCTCACGTTTGCGGACGATCTTATGCTGTTTTGCCATGCTGATCCTTGCTCGGTCAAGGTGTTTAAGGATGCTCTGGATACCTTTGCTTCTTTGTCTGGTCTCTGCCCCAACCCCCGGAAGAGCGAGATGTTTGTTTCTAAGAGGGCTGAGAATATCTCGAACTCCCTCCTGACCATCATGGGATTTCAGCTGGGTAAGCTTCCGGTCCGTTATCTGGGCGTTCCTCTTCTTCACTCGAGGCTCCGGCTGGTGGATTGTGCCCCTCTTCTTCACGCGGTGGATAAGCGGGTTGGGTCTTGGTTGAACCGGTCCCTCTCCTACGCGGGAAGGGTCCAACTTATCCGGTCCGTCCTTGGGTCGATTCATTTGTACTGGTCCAGCGTGTTCCTGCTGCCTAAGGGTGTGGTCAGGGCTTTGGAGACGAGATTTAGGCGTTTTCTGTGGGCTGGGTCTTCCCCCAAAGTCGCGTGGGAGGAGGTGTGCCTGCCGGTTAATGAAGGAGGCCTTGGTATTCGATCGATCACGGCTGATAATAAGGCCATGATGCTGCGCCTTCTGTGGCTTATTGGGAATAGAGATCTCTCTTCGATTTGGGTTAAGTGGCTCCTCCATACGAGACTTCGCCAGCGATCCTTCTGGGCTGTCCTTCCGTCGTCTAACGATGCGTGGAGCTGGAAGAAGGTCCTTCAGCTTAGAGATGTCTTTCGACCTCTTGTTGACTTTACGGTGGGTAATGGTGACTCGATTTGGCTTTGGAAAGACCCGTGGCTGCTCCCTTCCCCTCTCGTGGACCACTTCCCTCGGGGTCCGGTGGCGATGGGTCTTCCTATTGACACTAGACTGTCCGCGGTCATTAATGCGGACGGGTGGAACTGGCCTGCCAGGTACTCGGTTGAATACTTGGATATTGAACCTTTGCTCCCTGTGATTTTCCCTTTGGAGAGGGACTCTTTACGATGGAAAGGCGCTGCTGATGGACGATTCTCTACGGCGAGGGCCCGCGATGCCATTAGGTACCGTCGTCCGGATGTGCCTTGGGCTGATCTGTTTGGGGGACCTGTGCGGGTCCCAAGGTTCGAGTTCATCCTTTGGCTCGCTATTCGTGAGCGGCTTTCCACGCGGGATAAACCTTGGATTGCGTTACGGGCGGGTTCTAATCTGTGTGCTTTGTGCGGCCTTTTCCCGGAGACTACTAATCATCTCTTCTTCGAATGTGAATTCTCATTGAGATGTGTTCAGTTGCTTGAAGATAGGACAAAGTGGAGCTGGCCGGTTCGTGTTTGGAGTTTGGGCGTGCGTTCAGCAGCTAGGAGATGGCGAGGTCACCATCTTCTTCACGTGATGTTCCGTCACTTGGTTGCCTCATTGGTTTATCACATCTGGAAGGAGCGGAATAGGCGTTGGAAAGAGAACATCTCCTCATCTCCTCAGCAGGTGATTTCGTTGGTTCTCGGTTTGGCGTGTTCGCGACTTGACACGGTTCACACGCGGTTTGCCTTCCAGGTGGCGGCTATCAAGCGACTGTGGCATGTTGGTTGAGGTTTGGGCTGTTCTTGTTTGGTGTTTGTGTGGGTTTTGGCTTGCTGTGTTGTTTGTGCTTGTTTGACCAGTAGCCTGTTACTGGTTTGTGGGTGGGTTGGTCCACCTTTTCACTGTACTTCTTTCGTTTTTTATTTTCGGAAAATTTACCAAAAAAATACATAGATATGACAAACAGGTAGCTCGGGGTACAACACTATTTCTCCACTCATTAAAAATAGAATTAGCTACACATCTCACCAACTTTTCCATTCTACAATGCATTGACGGTGCTTGTGTTATCCCCGCCATCCATCTCTTCATTGATAATTTCAAACTTTTCTCCTATAGTGATTCCAGCTTCTTCAAAAGTGTCTCCCGTTACGAATAAAATTCTGAAGTACGCAGCATGCCACTACAATCCGATTTTAGTTTACAACTAGGAAGTAAGAAGGTGGCCATAGTATCGTCCAACGTTTTTTAAACAATCGAAACATCGTTCGACGTATTTCTAGCTCTACTGAGTCATACTCCTTCGGGTTTTGTGGTGTCTTTCTTCCTTGCCCATAATCATCTAAGTGATATCGCGCTCCCCTGTATGGTGCCAAAACAGCTCTGCATTGGTAAACCCTGCTAGCGCACAAGCAATAATTCCATGTAAAGAGAGAAATATGTTAATGTCGAAATATGAAAAAAAAAGATTTTGTCTTCCTTCCCCCAAAAATAAGTGATGCACTCACCAAATGAAGATCATATCAATTGGAGATTGCACCTACCATAAATAGAAGATATGAGTGAGATCACCCAAGAGCTTAAGAAGATTCGAACTCAAATATTTACTATGTTCGGGGAGATCTTCAAGGAGATATTTTAGGAGATTCTCAAGAGATCTTTTACCAATTCAAGAGAGAGCCAATGCCTATAAATATAAGGAGGATTTCGAGCTGCCAACTAGAGCTTTAGATGAGAAACTTTGAAGAGCTTTTACGGAACAAACACACGAGATATACGAGCGAACGAGAGATAATTCATAACGAGAGAGCGTTCTTTGTTTTGCCTAGTTTTATTCTTTCCCTTTAAGTCTAGAGTCTAGACGTAAGCTTTTAGGAAAGGTTTCAAATCTTTAGATTCGTTTTAAGCATGATTTTACTATCTTCGATAGTTGTTCTTTTTGTAATCCATTTTTAATAGTGGAACAACAAGTTGAAGAACTTGCTGCACAAATTTACTTCTCCTGTTGTCGTCTTTTACTACTAAGTTTTATTTTTCGCTGTGCTAAACATTATGATCGTGAGTGTTGGCCTGTGTGTTGGATCAACATTTTAGTCAACATCTCTTTGTCTGGTTTTAAACTTAGTTAGGTTGCATCCATATCGTATAGGGACCACTTCAAAATAAATGGTATGATTAAAACTTAGATTATTGATTCATGAATTTTTAATGGCCATAAGAAATGTAGCCTTCGGGATCTTAAGACCAAATCTCCTAGAAATTTCATCTTGTAGAACTCTAGCGTCTGCTGTAGATTCCCAAGTACATAAAACATAAGTAAACATCATGTTCCGGTCACATGCATTTAGTACCTTGATCGTAACATTGCCCTTCATATTGAGATATTTAAGTTTCTCTGATTCGGGCATGGTGAGCTTAACATGGGTACCATCTAAAGCTCCAAGACAATCTTATATGAAGGTTTACTATGAATGGAAAATGTCAATTTACCTAATCAATTACGCAAATAAGTACCTTAAAAGCTTCCATCTATAGCCGGTGTTATCTTCAGCTATTGGTTCAGGTAGCTCGGTTAACATACGATGCAATTTCAGTACGACATCGTGAAAATATTTAGAAATAGCTGCCCCTGATTTTCTAAAGCTTTTTTCACTACCTGATTTTTGGTATTGTGGGATATAAGAATAAAAAACGTGGCGATTTTGTCCCTCACAGTGGTATATTTTGTATGCTCTTAAGAAAGACCACTTACAAAAAAGCTGCTGTGTACCGACTACAGACACTAGTCGCTAAAACACGAAAGGTAGTCGCACGTATAGCGACTGAAATGCCGACTATAAAATTAGTCGTTATAACGGCTGTGCTAAACAAGGCCTAGTCGCTAATCAGTCGCCGCTTCCGACTACATGCTACTACGCAGTGTAGTCGGTAAAATACCAACTACGGCGACTGAAATTGTAGTCACCATTTTGCGACTAAAGGGCGACTAACATTTAGTCGCCAGATTCCGACTACATGCCGACTAACGTTAGTCGCTATTTAGCGACTACTTTGGCGATACAAATTGTAGTCGGAGACGTTGCGACTAGAAGCTTAGTCGGAATTTTCCGAGACTCGCCGACTACATAATTTCTTTGGCGACTAGTTTATAGACCCCTATTGTAGTCGCTATTTAGGATTTTTCTTTTTTTTTTTATTTCGCTATTTAATTATTTAAATTATATATTTAAAAAAACATATTAGAAAATCAAAGTAGCGCAGAATCCACAAGAAATAAATACGTCGAATGTCGAATACATAAAATAATAAAAGGTCGAATACATAAAATAATAAAAAGTCATCTCAACTTAATAAACCGAACGTGACTAAACTACGCCATGCCGTGGCCGGAGTTATCGCCGTCTGGGAAGTCATCGTGGCGACGAACATTTGTTCAGGGACGCCGCAACGGAACATGTCTGCGTATCATCCACTGCGTCCGAACCACGTGACTCCCTACGAAAACCCAACTGCTCAAGGAACTGACTGACCTCAGTGTAGTTCTTCTTCAACGCTTCAAGCTCTGCTCAAGTTTCCTTCAACTCCTCCTGCACCTGAACACTCTGAGAAGGCATGTAGTTATTGGCACTCGATAGGGATGGCTCCGTAGGTGTCTCAAAGAAGAGGTTCGACGCGTTACCCATGCCGGGTACGTTTTGGAACCTCGTATAACCTCCAGAAACCTCATAGAAAGCTTGTGCGTCGGACATGGATGGATTAGATGCCTTCTACGCCTTAAAATCCGCCTGTTAGCAATCAAGAACACAAGTCATTTGAAAGAATAAGAAAATTTCGATAGAACCTCCCCTATGAAATGACCAACCTATATTTTTTCAAATCATTCTTTGCAACACCATAACCCGACACACAAATCAATTATCTTATTCCACAACACTTAGTAATAACAATACTCCCATTTCAACATATTCAATCCAAAAACCATAAACAAATGACATCTACTTACCATCCTCTTCTCAGCTTTTTCATCGATATATGACTTGTCCTTCTTCTTCGTGTGGTTCTGCAATAAATCTGATGAGGCAGAGGAAGAGCTCCCTGATTCTCTGCAGCCTGTCCAATAGCATTTGAAAAACAATAACATTGAAGATTGAATGGACTTTACAAAATTAATTGAAAGAAATCAAGACTTACCATCTTCTTCGCAAGGTAGCTTGTAGAGCACGACCCTTGCGTCGACTTCACGGCTCTATCATCCCTACCAAAACGGTTAGCTTCCGCATAGTGGATTTCTCTTTAAATGCAGGAGATAACAGTTTCTCTCTAAGTTCTTGAGCGACGGCATTGCTCAAGAACTTAGACTTATATGACGGGTCTTTAAATTTTGTTTATGAAAACTATCGTAGGTCGACTCACCAACATCCCATAACTGATTGAGCTCGTCAATCAGCGGACGCAAATATATATCCATATTTCCCTTAGGGCTGCGAGGTCCTGGAACTAACATATTAAGAAACATGAACTGTCTTTTCATACACATCCATGGAGGAAGATTATACGGGGTTATTATGACTGGCCAATAGGAGTATGTACTGCCGCTCTTACTGTGGGGTGCAAATCCATTCGTGCAAATGCCTAATCGCACATTACGTGGCTCACTTGCAAAATCGGGATACACGCCATTGAAATCAAGCCATTCCGATCCATGACAATGATGACTCATTACTCCATCATATCTAGGATTCTCATGATGCCACAACATGTTCTTTGAGATGTTTTTGTGGCATACGACTGCTGCAACCTTGGAGTTAATGGAAAATATATAAGCCTTTTCTTACTAACTCTACATCGGCGGCGGGTATTACGATATCTTGTCTCAAGGCATCGCCAACAAGAATCGTCATTCTCGTGATCTTTCCAATAGAGCATGCACCCATTAATGCATACATCGATGTACTGACAGGGCATTCAAAGACCTTTCAACAATTTTTTTGTTCTATAGAATGTGTCAACCATAATATTATCATTCAGTAACACATCCTTCAACAATGACGTCCAAGCATCAACGGCTCTAAGTGGCAAATTATACTCACAGAGAACTCTAGAAGCAACAGCAAGAAGAGTCAACAGCCACCGTAAATGGGACGTTCAACAGATTTCAACAATTCAAAAAAGTCTCTCGTCATCGCTCGTGGTTCTTCTTCGTATGTCTATTTTCGAAATCTGAATTATCCATAATTCGATTACTACCCTGTGAGTGCCCGTAAAAATAATTCTCATTATTTCCACCGAACCCATCAACTATCATATGTGAAAAATGACATTGAGCTTGTCTCGATGAACTACCCACGTCATAATTTTCACCATGTAACTCCCAAGTATAGTAATTTGGACGAAATCCATACTTATAAAGATGTAAGTAGACATCATCTGGGGATTTATATTGATTATTCCAGCAAATATTACGGGGACACTGTATTCTTCCAGAGGATATGAAACGAGGTTGATTAAGAGTCCACTCAACGAATTCTTTCACTCCCTCTACATATTCAGGTTTTGACCAATTTCCGTCCCATTGATCGTACATCCATTGTCTGTACGAATTCATTGGGACAACTGCACAACAAAACCAATAAATAGAGATATTTAATATTAACATCTTATTTATCGCGACGACTAATACATATGGCTGCGATTAATTGACAACATATCTAGCAAATAACCTACATCGATCGGGAGACCAATCGTAAATACGGACAAAATCAATTAATCAAATTGAGTCAAACCCAAGTTAAAGAAGACAAATAGCATACCCTAATGAATGGGCACGGCACGCAGGGGCGGAGCACGGAGCAGCGGGGCTGGGTGGTGCGGATCTCGGCTAGTGGTGGCTCGGCTAGGGCTGTCGGCATGGCTGGGCGGTGCGGGTCAGAGGGCAGCACGGAGAGGCGGGTATGGGCGGCACGGCTGGGCGGAACGGCGGCGGCTGTCAAGACTGGTGGCGCGGCAAGGCTGTCGCAAGGGCTGGGCGGCGCTGAGAGCGGGGCTGGGTGACGGCTGCGTGGCGCGACGAGGAGGGGGCGGCGCAGATCTGAGGGCGGCGAGGACGTGGCGCTGCGTATGAGGTGGGATAGGAAGGGGCGGTGCGGATCTGACGTGGCGCGGCTAGAGCTATCGCGAGGTGGTGGCGCGGCGAGGAGGGGGCGCGGCAGGTTGCAGTGGCAACGGAGGTGCGTGAGGGAGAAAGAAGAGAGATGAGCTGAGATTTGGAAATGAGGAAGCGACTAGCGGCGCGAGTTTTAGGTTAAAAAAATTAGCGACTACAATTCTTGTCGAAAGTATTAGTCGGTAAATGTAAACTAGCGACTAACATTATATCCTTAGCGACAAAGGCTTGTAGTCGACAATTCCGACTACACGTAGTAGTCGGAAATGTAACCCGAAAGAGATCCAGCGACTGCACTTGTGTATGTCTGCGACCACTTTTCCAGTAGGTTTGGTGACTACGAATCCCAGTCGAAATTTTCAAATTGTAGTGTGTATATTTTTATGATACCGATTACGACTTTTGTGGTCGGTAAAGGTAGTCGCTAAACGAGTTTTTTTTAGAGCTAACATTCTATAAAAGAACTACGAGTGTTTCATAGGTTTTTCGATTCATTCTCAAGTATGACGAGTGACGTCGAACATCGGGACTAATTCTTGGAGGTTCTCTATCTTCCAATTATTATATTTTGTAGGCGATCTTTCCCTCTTCTGAACATTTATATTGTTTAAGCATTTGAAATAGATGGAAAGTAACAGCAACAACATAATTTTATTGCATAAATGTTTCTAAAATGATAAACATTTTCACTTTGCTTCCGAAGTTAATATTCATGTTGCCTCTGAAACGAAATAGAACTTCTTTCACCCGACAATATACATGCCCATTGTTAACAACAACAAATACGGAGCTCTATTTATTGTTGCATCTGAAGAACCAATACATAGGCGGCGACCACAAGACGCAGGTGACAGACAAGATAATTTGTAAGGTAGACAAATACAACAAATGCCCAAAAAACGCAACTTATAGAGCAATCGGGAATATGAAAGTCGGGAAATTGATGAAAATCAACTCATTAACCTGGCAAGTACGAAATGAGTAATTCATAAAACATGGGTGGCATAGAAGAAAATATTTTGAATTACACAAATAACAAGATATGACATTTATAAAATGCACATTCGGGAAGCTAATCAAATTCAAAAACCAAATATCCACATATTTATGAGAACCCGTGACCCTAAGCTTTAGAGGAATCGGACATGAACTGCCACGATTGCGCTACGCCAGGTCGGAAATTGGAGGACGTGACCTTACACAAATTTAAACATAGTCAGGTATATAAATCCAAGACGAACTGTACCTAGGAGAAAACATGCTGCTTCGTTCAAACCTAGCTTTCATCAACTCGCACGATGATGAAATTGGTTTTTTCTTTCAGTCATAACTTGGGTATTTTTTAGTCACTTAACTTGTATCGTGAGTTGGTTTAATTATCTTGGGTTCCCATTGATTATCTTGAATTCATCAGTTATTAAAATCGGGTTATTGCTTATTGCCAACTTTCACTAAATGTTCTTTTAGCAAGTGAAGAAGTTCAGATCACATAGCATGGCATTTCTCTTGTTATCAGGCATAGTAAATGTGGCCTCCATCTCCAATCGAAAAACTCAATCTCAAACTCAAACGCATTCTCAAACTCAAAATGCAGTTTCTCGAACCGGTAGACCAATTTTCAAACTCAAAAGACCATTATTGTAATATTCTCTTCTACATCATTTTTTAATATTACACATTTAATTACAACTTTACCAATTAAACCACATTTTTATTTTAATTCGATTAGAAAAATTAATGTCACAAAATTAAACTAAACTTAATATTTTTTGATATAGAGAACATACAAAAAATTAATTGATAATAACATGAGTACTTTTATATACATTTATTTATTTTTTATATGAGTATTTTAATCACTAAAATAAAATTAGGATATATATTGTAATTTTTAAACTATCAAACGCATCTTTTGGGATATCTCATTCTCAAACGCATATATCCGTTTAAAGCAGGAGAGAGAAGACGGAAACGCATTTTGAGTTTGCGTTTGATGTATGGTTGAAGAACTTCTAGTATAAATTTTGGGTTTTTTGGGTATCGATTGAAGATGCTCTAAGCGCTGCTACTAATACTGTTTTGTGTCCTATTCACACAACAAACTTAATCATCAAACTGAGCGTTGAACGGGAGTACGGAAAAAGAATGTTTGAAGCGTGGAATAATAATAAAACTATCTAAATCTCTGTTTGAATATTCTAAAGGTTAAAGAATATTTTCATACTTCGCCCTCTTTGATTCTATTGCAAGTAGGCATACTAAAAGAAAATTTCCGGTAAAAGAGCACATGTAACGATATTACATAGGGTCATCACAAGTTCGTTCAACAGCGGTAGTAAACTCAAAACTGGAGTCATATATCTCAATGAATCCAAATGTAGAGAAAACAAGAAAAGGACAAGCAAGTTTTGAATTGAAACCTCACATTTAGATAACAAGTTCACGCAAAACTGGTCCGTCATGAATAAAATAGCTTTTAGCTTTTGGCAGCAAGCTTTTCCTTTGCCTTCTGTATCTTCAACACCTTCTTGACAATCTTCTGCTCTTCAACCAAGAAAGCTCTGATGATCCTATATAACAACAGAAAGAACAACTTATCTTATAGTAGATGACAAAAATTATGTAATATCCGTTAACATTTTATCCTGAACAATAAACAAGGGAAATTAAACACCAACCTTTCCCTCACAGCACCACCAGACAACACCCCACCATACGCACGGTTGACTGTTCTTCGGTTCCTTGAAAGCCTAGACCTCTTATACTCAGCAGGCCTCAAATGGGGAATCTGATAAAGATGTCACGGTAGCATGTGAGCGCTTGTAACTAATGAAAAATCAGGATAGGCAAGTTAAATAGTTGTAGAGATCATGGAGGAATTAATGGCCATGGCAGTGAAGAAAAAAAACCAATTGATAAGTTAAAATAAGCAACAGAAATGAAGTATCAACATAATATACCATCACTCTTTAGAAGTATGGAAACCGTTCCTTCACCCAATTGCTAACGATTCATAACAGTATTATCTATATACCCTCAATGGCTAATAAGACGATGTAATGTAACTATCGTTTAAAACAAATCATTTTAAGATTTTATCCCATTGAATGCAGATCATTATAAGACTAAAGCAACAAAAGCTAGGGGAAAAAGACGAAAGAAACATAGTAAGGTCTCAAAGCAAAACGCAGTCAACTGATGAATAATAGGAACGTTGCCCAGTGATCTACACCGTACATAAAACATATTCACTTCTCGACCAATCCCAAGAGCTAATTTATCAGTAAAATATAACATAAACTAAAATCACATGGATTCATATCACCAGAACATTAACTGAAAAAAGAAAAGTAAAAAGAGATCATACTCCTTGAATTCTCTTGCCAGTAACAGGGCATTTTGGTCCACTTGCCCTCTTCTTTGTAGTCTGGTACACGATCTTCCCTCCTATTGTTTAATTTCCCAACACCAATCAACGTAATTTCAATTTTCGATAATAAGATCCAAACTAATGACAGAAATTTAAATTTTCAAAATGATATATGAAAAGCCCTTAAGCAAAAACGAAAACCTGGTGTTTTGACGATCCTATGTTGATTAGACTTGGTGGCGTAGCTGTGCCTTGATCTGTATGTGAGCCGTTGCACCATTTTTGCGAAGTCGAGATAGACTTTGCAAAATATCTCTTCGGTGGCGGAGAAAGAGGAAAAAGAGGTCTTGCGATATTTATATATGATTTCATGTTAAAGAAGCCCTAGGTTTTAAGTCCATTTATTATTGGGCCTTCTTGAGTGATTTTTAATTGCGCTCATCTTAACCAAAAAAATGCCCCAATAATGTTTTTCATATAAAATCTCTGTGAAGAAATGTATTAGAAAGAACCATTGTAATTACATCGATTCTATCCCTAATATACAGCCTAATTCTTTATATTTCAACTTACTCCCCAGACTTCTAATAACTGTGAAATACACCACTATATAATATTACATAAAAAGAACTGTTATTAACTCTATTATTCTCAACATTCCCCTCAAGTTTGGTGTTCAAACAAATTAAAAACACCAAACTTCGATAATAAATAATCAAATTGATTCTTCCCCAAGGCTTTGGTTAAAAGATCTGCAGGTTGTTCTTCTGCAGGAATGTATTGGGTCTTGATAACTTTCTCTTGTATCTTATTATCCCTTACGAAATGAACATCGACCTCGATGTGTTTCGTTCTTTCATGAAAAATCGGGTTTTTCGCTATCTGAATTGCCGACTTGCTATCCGAATAAACTGCGACTGGTTCAAGCTCATTAACTCCAATGTCTTTTAGTACATTGATCATCGACACAAGTTCTGTTGTGACAGTGGCTAAAGCTCTATACTCCGCTTCACCAGAACTTCTTGAAACTGTACTTTGCTTTTTTGCCTTTAAATACAATTTACTATTAGCATCATAAATTAATCCAAGAACAGGTTTACCCTTTAAATATCTCAGAATTCTATACATGGCATCGAAATGGTATTTCTGCATGTATTGTGACAAACATTTGAACCCCATATGAAATATCTGGTCTAGTCAAGCATAAATAGATCAATTTACCAACTATTTTTCGGAACTGCATTATACTGACCAGGTTTGGTAAAGCTTTCAGCTGCTGCAGGATTTAAGCTACACTCTGCATCTTCTGAGCTTTCTGAAAGTCCATTTCCTGTTCCTGCAAGCTTGGCATTTTGATCAACAGGAATACCTAGAGGTTTAGATCCTAGCATTCCGGTCTCACTTAATAAATGTAACACATATTTCCTTTGACAAAGTATTATTCCTTTTACTTGATCTAGATACTTCAATACCTAAAAAATAGTTCAATTCCCCTAAATCTTTCATATAAAATGCTTTATTCAAATATCTTTTTGTCTCCTCTATCATACGATTATCGTTTCCCGTTATTACTATATCATATACATAAGCTAACAATATTACCAAGTTTCTCCCCCTTGATTTGACAAACAAAGAATAATACTAACGGTCAATTCCGTTAGTTTTGACAGTCAACCCGGTCAAACTTGACGGAAAGGACTGAAGTTGATTAACGGTTAAAAACTGAGGGACATATATTCATGCCGTGTGTTTTCCAGGGACTGAAACTGAAGTAGGCCTATAACTGAGGGACCAAATTTGCAATTATCCTAATATCACATACTTCTAACTTATTTCATGAGGAACACCCAAGTTGCCCTTGAATAATCATCCACTATAGTCATGAAACATTTTCCATTATTATAGGTTGGTTCCCTATATGGTCCCCAAACATCTATATGAATTAACTCCATTATAGATGTTGTCATGCTTACTCTTTTCGGAAACATAGGCCTAGTATGTTTGGCTAGTAAACATGTCGAACAATATTTGTGGTCATCAGCCACTTTCAAATGCAAATCAGGTATAAATTCTAATCTTTTAAAAGACATATGCCCAAAACTTTGATGCCACAAAGAGATCTTATGATTTTCTGGTTTACTAACCACATTATGATATGCATTTGTATCATTACTACAAGACATTAACACTAGATCTTATTCTATCATGATCATCACCAGCCCTATACAAGTAATATAGTCCATCCGATATTCTACCAATCCCCTTTATCTTGCCAAGTCCAAATCTCCTGAATCAGGCAAAAATGGGGATAAAATATAACACACAAGTTAGCATCATTAGATAATTTTGAAACGGATAACAAATTATGCTTGAAGTGGCAAATATAACACATCGGTTAATTTCAGATTATTAGATATTGTTACAGTCCCTGAACAAGAAGCATGAACTGTACTACCATTCGACAACTCACAAGAGTTTCAGAACAATTATTCATAGTCCCTTTATCATACAAACTCATATTAGATAAATGTTTACATTGTATAGACAGATCAATACGTCATGTAAACAGTTCCTTGTATCATAGTCCCTCTGGCTCCGTTCACTTTGTCGAATTTTTCTTTTAGGCCCTTCGAAATCGATGTGCAGCAAATGACCCCTTGAACCAGTTATCGGGACAAAGATATGTGAATCCATGGCCTAACCAAGGCGTTACATTACTTCCACTACTGGCTCATCATATCGTCATCTTTGGCTTGCAACAGAATCCTAACTTATTCTTCGCCTCGAGTGCTACTATCAATTCTCTACTCCACACCTTATAGTTCTTTGTCCCTTTCAATACTTCGGTTACTAGGTCGAGATTAGGCGTATTTGAAAGATGTAGGTATAGTGGATCATTGAAATCGATCGATTGAATCCTCTTCGGATCTTGATCTTTTAGTCTAGAATCTCGCTCTCTGTCATTTTCCTTGTTTTTCTCAACATCAGTCATCTTCAAGAAGTATTCTTTATTCCTCTTCGATTAATTTCTTTGTTGTGATCGGATTTGCATTCGATACGGCTCTGATACCAGGTAGGGATGGCATTATTTTTTTACCCTGCCCATACCCACAAGACCCTACCCATTAATTATGGGTATGGGTCTTTAAAAATTAAATCTAATGGGTATGGGCAAGATCCAGACCCAATTAAATAAATATGGGTCGTAAATGGGTATTACCCATTTACCCATTTATTAAAACAATTTAAAGAAAAAAAGACAATTTGGGAAGTTCGTAGATTGGGTATGGGAAAACTGACGAACACCACTCGCTCGTCTACGATTGGGTCTGGGAAAACTCGAATCGCCATGACTATTCTTCACCTCCGACGAGTGCAGCAGACATCACAGGTCGAATCCCCATGATTCCATCGACTTCATTTTCCATCGCCGAAATCGGAAGAAAGGAAGCTTTGACATTGGGGTATAGGTGCGTCTACGTCTATATCAGATTTAGGGCTTTTCGTATCATGTAATTTCTTGGTATGTGGTTGAAATTGTTGTCCATTTCACATGAGCTTGTTTTTCTTTGGTGATTGATCAATTCAATTTATGAGCTTGTTCGTTTTTCATAGCTTAGCTCGTCTACTTATTGCTTGATTAAATTGTATGGTTAAGGCACATGCACTTTGCAATTGGTGAGCGTTTTCAGTTTGAATGTTGGCATTTGATTGAAACAAGGGGAGAAAATCAATGTAGAAAAACAAAGGGGAACTCATTATTATTGAAGTGGATTTATTTGACACCAACTAATGGATATACGTGATGATATAGCTCTTGAGATTTTCGTTGGATGATATATCTGATGAAGGTTGCCGAACTGTTTGTTTTTCTAGTAGATCAAAGGCTGAAATTAAGTTTTTACTTAGCTTTGTTTCATGATATGATCTTTAATTTTAGCATTCTTTAAATGGTTTTGTTTAATTTAAGGATCTTGATGATGTGCAATCATTTCACTTCGAAGATGAGATTTGAAGATTCGACTTGGACTCAGAGCATGAATTTTCGACTTAGATTTTGTTTCTTTCTACATTTTCTTATGAGAGATTGATTTAACAAGAATGTTGCTGGATCTATTTCAATGTCTGATTTTCTATTGACAGTTTGATCGGATTATGAAATGAAGTAATGTAATTCCTAGTATATCCAACAAAATAAAGATTAGAGAATATTTACCACGATTTTGAGATGGAAGAAATGAATCCGTGGGTGTTGTGCGTGCGTTTGTTCTTGATAGGGTTGAGAGCATTCTTCTTAATATTTTCTCTTTCTATAATAATTTCACACACAAAACACCCTCAATGTGTGTTAGGGTTTTAGTACATATACCACATGTTGGTATATTGTACTTGGGCTTCATGAAAGCCTATTACAAATAACTCACTGGGCTTTACAAATAAAAGCCCAGTTCACTTAAATAAAATTACAAGGCTTAGATAAAATAATTAATTGAAAACAATAAATAATTCCTAACAATCTCCCCCTTTGTGTTCAATTTGCAATTTAGCACTGGTTATCTTCGTCTTGTAATCGTCCTGAGCCCTCAAAGAACACGTATCAGAGTTGCATTCGCAAAAGCGTTTGCATGCGTGTTCTTCTTCAATCACATCCTCATTTGTCTTGTCTACTGACCTCTTCTTTCAAAGATCTTCAAGCTCACCGTCTCGTGAACTTCTTTTCTTTTAAGTGTTCAAAGCTGCTTGTTGGGTCGTATCTTTTTGTGTTCAATCTCTCCCTTGGATGGTCACCACTCCCCCTACATTTGATCAACCTTGCGTTGGAATTAGGGATTTCTCTTTGGAGAGATATACACGCTGCGGTTTTTCTCTTTTTGTGTTCGATCTCTGCCTTGGATAGTCACCACTCCCCCTACGCTTATTCAACCTTTAGTTGGGATTGAGGATTTCTCTTTAAATTTAGAGAGACGTACACGAGTCGAATCTTCTCTTTAGGTATTCCAGCTCTACCTTCACTTGTCACAACTCCCCCTACATTTGCTCCACCTTGTGTTGGGATTGGGAGTTTTCATTAAACTCGAAGAGCTGTACACGAGTCGGCAGCTTTGATGCTTGAAGTCCATGCTGAAGTTGTTGGTTGTATCCTAGATTTTCGTGTCTGATCTCTCCCTACAACACTGGTACAACTCCCCTTCATTTGTTCAACCTTTCTACGTTGTGATTGGGGTGTTTCCTTAAAATCGGAGAGTCGTACTTGAGGTGACAACTTCAATCGTTGGACTATGTGGTCTCGACTTGATTCTTTGACAACGCTTGCAATTTGGCTTTTTCTGATCTATATTGCACTTTCGTCGTGATGTTGCCCCCCTTTTGCTTTAGTATTCCTTTCCCCTAAGAACATCGAGCTGGGGAAATCGTCATGGGAAAAAAAGAAACATCATCCTTGGCAAGAAGATCGCATTGTCGGGACAATATAATGGAGTTGATTGGTAGTCACGTTTACTCTACTTCTCAGTGTCAGATTCGTCGTCTTCGAAGGATGTTGTCTGGTTCCGAAAGAAGGTAGGTGTGAGGTGTACTTTCCGCAAATGTGTTTGGCTCCTTATGATTATTCATTCAATTGCATGAGAGCCTCTCTTTAGAGTGGTTGGCGCGACAGAAATGGTGGATACTCAGGTTAATCTTCTCCTTCAATGGAGTTGAAACATGGTGAATCTTCTTCTTCGTGGCGCCAGATTCTTCATCGCCGAAGGAAGTTGTCTGGTTCGGCCTCGGCGAAGCTTATCTGGTTTTCGAAGAAGGTGTACGTGGGGTGTGTTCTAAGTTGTGCCGAGGCTCCTTTGGAATATATATATTTTAAGTGTTGTAGAGCCTGGCTTCAGAGTGGTACGCTCGGCGGAAATTGGTGGGTGGTCCGACCTGTTTGTTTATACGTATTCCCTTCCCCCTCATGGCGATTCGTGTTAACGAAATCGGCATGCCTGTATTGGAGACCAAGAAGGACACAAACGATAGGTCGGTAAAGGTAATAACCAGACGGAAACACTAAGGCAATCCGTCAACACTGCTTCAGAGACAAACTCTGAGACGTGGCCTATAATGACAGGGCTTGAGAAACCGAAGCCACATAGGCATTTCGTTTGCATCGCTATTGAGACTAGCTCGAAGAACGATGGCCTAAAACCATTGTTGTTTTGACCTTGCAACGGTAGGACTTCCTTTCGATCATCGAAGCTTGTCGTAGTAGGACATGTCTACGAAAGTTCTAATCTGGTCACGAAGTCCAGATAAGGAAAAGTGTATGTGTCCTAGAAAAATATAAAACATTTAGATAGTGAGGACACCTAGACTCGATGTGTTCAAGAACGTTCAGTGGTGTGGGGCTAAGTACCACTTAATTCAATATCTCCCGCTTCCAAGTGAAGCAGTGATAGCATACGTGGCTCCCCGTGATTTAATGAAACATCGGTCTGTTGGGAGATCGATGAGTGGGTAAGGCTCGGTTGTGCAAGCGCCGTTGGACCTAATACGGCGACTTCTATCCGGGAGCTAATAAAATTAGCACCTGTACCTATGGGGCTTGGTCCTACAATTTTTGAGGTAAGAAAATTTTGTATCTACCGTTTTTCGGTCTTGTCAAGATTTTTCAAATATGGGTAGCTATATGAGTTTGAGATCGTCGCTAACACTCGGCTGTGTTCCGGGGTTAGGTTCAGTTTGGTCTGACTGAACAATGGGAACTAGAAATCCATACATCCGGTACAAAGTGATGTGTGCTGCTTGATTTTGGTCAGCAGTTCGGGGCAGGTCGGTTGAGGTTATTCTCGAGTTAGCACTAGAAGCCAGCGTCGCCTTTTGGATTTCTTGAACTCTCGAGAGTTGCTTGTTTTTTGTTGGAGTCCGTCTTGGAGATCGAAGTGCTTGAGGGGGCTGTTTCTTTCTTTGTTCTTCTTCGTCTTCTTTTTTTTTTGCATTTATTTCCCTCTTTTTTTTCTTTTCTTTTCCTCATATATATATATATAAATATATGTATTATCGTATTAATAATGTAATAGTATATTATATATTATACTACGTATATATATGTATATATTTTTTTACTTTTACCATGCGTTTTAAAACTGAATACCTCCCCCTCAATAGATGCAACAAAAGACGGATCAAATTTATCTTTCGAATCTCTTTACTCAAGTTCAAGTATTTAAGTTCGCTCCCCCTCAAAAATTTAATAATTGCTCCCTTTAACACAAATATGGGAGTGCTTCCCTTTTTTTAAAAAATTGCTCCCCCTCAAATTTAGCTCAATTTAAATAAAATGGTATCTACCAGTTTACCATGGAATATGCCTAATCAATTTCAAAATCTTGCAAGAATTCAAAATGTACAATTTAAAAGATACAGGCATTTATCAATTCAGCTCAGATGCATACGTAAAAGTTTAAGCTAAAAAAAAATTCTTTAAGATGTATGCATAAAGAAAATATACCTTGGGTATTTATGCATTTCAGCTCATGTATGCATGTGAAAATTTGGACTTTAAAGTCTTTTTGAAGCATGCATAACTAATGTACCCTATTGTTTTTCAAAGTAGGTAAATTGAATTTTCAACTTAATATGCATGCAAAAGTTACAAAATGATGAATATAGAATTTACCTACGTTTGGTTGCTCGCATAGCTAGCCAGTCGTGTCTGTGGAGCAACTCGAGATACCATACAGGCTAGGAGCTGCTCACGGTGCAAGCCAGTCAGGGTTGTGGAGCAACTCGAGAGATACCAACCATGTTGGGAGACGTAGTTGTTTCACTAGGTGGTTTTCGAAAAATTTTTAGAGTAGAATGTACCGAGTTTATAAAATGGGTGCTTGGGTTCGCGAAAAAATTTTGATTCGTAAAATAGAACTGGATTTGAGAAGTTGGATCGTGAACTGGACTGGAATTTGGATTCGCAAAATGGATGGGTTCGCGAACTGGATGATTCACAAATTCAAACTGGTTCGCGAAGCTGGAGAAGGTTCGCAAAACGTGAGTTTCAATGAAAAGTGAGCTGAATTCGCGAAACTCTCAGTTCTTAATCTGACTCGCTAAACTTGATGACATCATGAGACTGATTCACGAAACTGAATGTGTCAACTTGATTATACAAAAGAAATTCTCCTAGTTGAAAAAAGTAAATGCAGGTTTCGCGAATCAGGACAAATATGATGTGCAAAATTTTCCAACTGATCAAACGCACAAAATTTAAAAAATAACCGACAACATCAATTTGACCAGATCAACCAACCTAATAAATACCAAATCGACGAGTTTCTCAAGGTCGATCTTTGCGTAAATCAAGATCAGAAAACTGACGAAGAAAGCATCGCTTTCTTTCGCGGCGCTGAACCCTTAGGTCAAGAATTCGTCTGAATCATTGACGATATTTGTCGGGACCGTAATGACATTTTTGTTCAATTCGTGTTTATAAATAGACATAGCTCAACCCTCACCATAACTCCATAGATTAACAAAATACTCATCTTGAATTTTCTTGTTTTCGCAATTGTTACCCGATGAATTAGAGAAAGCAGGAAGAAGGAAAAGGGCCAAAGAGCAGGCAGAACGAAGGCGTAATTTTGAACACAATTTGGATATGCTGGCCTTTGAATTTTTTGTTTTTTTGTGCTTATTCGTTGCTTTATTAGCTGTTCTGTTTTGGGCCCTTACAGGTTGTACTGTGTTTTGAGAGTGTTTTACTTGATTTGAGAGTGTTTTCCGTATTATGAGAGTTGTTTTATTTTACTTATTTTGAAAAAGTAATGTTCGTAATGAGTGTTTTACTTATTTTACTTGTTAATGCTCCTGTATAGTTTCGGATGATTGGACATCATCATATGATATGTTTTACCGATTGTACGACCATGGTTTCTGTTGACAGTCGCGATTATAGTATAAATGAGGAGACATTCAGTTACTTTCATATGCGGCTTTTTTGGATCTTGCAAACAAGAATCAAGAATTACCGGGTGTGTATCGGCCAGGGTCGGTTGACTTTTATGCCAGCCCGTTCCAGTAGATTATTTATTATAATTTGCAGTTATTCCCGTTAGTAAGCATGTATTTCGCCAAATCTTTCTATTAAATATTTTATTCGTCTACGTTCTAGATGTTATTGGGCTACTAATGACACGCTCAAATACTAGCAAGCGTACTAGGTCGTGCAAGTAGTAAAACGGACGAAGTCCGAGTATCGATCCACGAAGACAGCTCGATTAATTCTGAAAAAATATTCCTAATTCTAATTTAGACTAACGGAATTTTTATAGTTTTGATGATTTGATAAAAGAGATAAAAGATACAAATAATAAAATAAACTCAAATAAAATAGATGGGGATAGAGCGGTTGACGACGACGTGATTAAGACACATGCTCGGCACGAACTATTCATAAGTCTTCATGCAATCTTACTTATCTAATCAATATGAATCAAGTCAAGGTGGAATTTCCTAATATATGTGCTAACCGTTATTCACGTAACTAGCAACCCTACATGAATAGTGAACCAATCAACTATATTCCTATATGACTGTAGTTCCTACACGTGCATTTAATCTTCGTGAAATTCCCTGAGTTTAGGCGCTTTCGACGCCTAAGGTCTCAGAAACCACACATACGAAATCGAATTCCATCTCTGGTTGGTTTTACGTAGTGGTGCTCGCTATTTTGGTCTAACCTTTCTAATCACCTTTTCGATCTCATGTACTAAGTCAATAATCGTGTGTGCGGTGGCCGCTCACACACACGTCATTAAACTCAAATAGCGAACACATAACTTAAATCATACGATTAAATAAAATAATAATAGCATTAATACGTAGTCATAATCCGGCCTCACACGGCCTCAATCACAAAAAAAAATTAATCTAGCATATTATACGAAAACGACAACGAATCGAAAGAAAAAACATTGTAGAAATCAAAATAATAAAAGGTAAGAAATTCGCCCTTTTTTCGGTGCTCGACTTGTCTCGCTGTTGGCCGTCGTTCGTCTCTTATTTTCAGCCGTCGCCGAAGCTTTATTTCGCTGCCAAAGCTCCCTTTCTTGTTCCCCCCCTTTTTTTATTCGCTGCCAAGCTCTTTTATATAGAAAATAATCTACCGACTTGAAAGCAGCGAAGTCCGATAATTCCTCATAATCGAATCTTGTCTTTGAATGATTCTCCCCTCGTTTGAATACGTGATCATCTAGATAGATGTGATATGATTTTTTCCTTGTAGAGTGCACACATGTAACAGCATATTAGGCCATCCTCTGACTTCTCCATTAAGCATAATTGGGATGTCTCATGTGGGCTTAGTTCCTTAATAGACTGAAATTACACGAAAAGCCCACCACTTATTCTTGTGATGATTGTAGCCAAATAGTAATCATGCTTAGTACGCATAGTAGCTCCACTTTGTTCCATTTTGCTCCTTTATCTGTTAAACAAGAAATGTAAACATAAATGTACGAAATTTAAGAACATTCAAATTAATAACAATCGAAAACACGCTTTTAGGGGGTATAAAAATAGTGTAAAATCCTAACTTATCAACTAACGTCCTTCGTCGAACAAGATTTGAGCAGCCATGTCGGTACCAAGGAGTTGTGCGGAAGATTATCTTGGACAGGTTTCTCACCGCATGTTGCTTTTCGAGAATTGGTATTCTTTTAATACTTTCTTGTGACATGTTAAGATATGGTGTTGGGGATAGTGTTGTTGTCGTTGTAACGAGTGTTAATCCAGAGATATATGGAGGTTGTCCTCATGTATCTATTTCGTGTGAATTGGTTCGATATTTCTAATACATGTTTTCAAAATGTGATCCATTGTGGTCCTTCTTCACATGTGGTTTATATCTAAATACAACCTCATATACGAAACTCTATGTGAATTATCGTTGTGCTATGGTTTCAAATTTCGGAAAAGGTATTTAAATGGTGCATAATGTCTCTTATCGATGTATTATTTATGAAATTCTTTCTACATTGGTGCAAATAAAATGATGTTGGAGGGTCGAGTCGGTTTCTTTAGTTTCATACAATGTTGAACTACCATTCAACAATATTTCTGATGTGTATGAATTTCTGCGCAATGAAACTGACCAGGTTTTCAATGAACTATTTTTTTTTTTGGTAAAGAGTTATCATTACCACAGGTCACCAATTGTTCGACATATTACATTATTTGCTCAAAGAAAACTATCAACACAAACTACAGGAGTAGTTGTTGCGAATATTCCTGTTCTCCCCGCCTTGTTACAATCTTCAAGCTGATGATATGGTCAATTGCAGCTCTCTTAATCACTCTCAATACACCTTCCCCAGATCATGCATCCTCCCCATGGAGCCTCCTATTTCATTCATTCCAAATCATGCATTGCGGTGATCACCATTATTCACCTTGCATGCCTTGTGTTTACGCTTCCCCAATTGTTTCAATAATCGCTTCACTCTCTCCAGATCATCTGGGATACGTGCTTTGATCCAAAGCTGAATCCCTCTTTGATAGCTTTGCTAAACTCACATAACATGAACAGATGGTTGATGGTTTCCTCTTCATTCCTGCATAAGAGACTTCGTATCAGGAATGATCATACCCCAACGCTGTAGACGATCTCAAGTCAGAATTTTCCCATGAGCAACCAGCCAAAGCACAATAGAATGTTTAGGTACAGACCAGCTGCTCCAGACAGCATCAGCAAACTCAAACTTCACTTCTCTATGTTGACACAACCAGTTGTAAGCCGAAGTAATTGTGTAATTCTCATGTTCAGTAGCCAGCCATCTCTCCTGATCATTTTCCTGTCTGAACATCTCATTAATCTTGTTCAGTTTCCTCCATGTCCAGCTGCAATCATTAGGTACATTATGAGACCAGAAATCCCCAGTCCGCAGATATACTCCATTCAATCATCTAATCCAAAGCCAGTCATTCTTCCCAGCTATATCCCACATTAACCTCCCAATGCATGCATAGTTCCAATCTCCACAGTTCTTGATGGTAAGTCCCCCGCAGCTCTTCCTCCTACACACCAAATCCCAAGCAGTCAAGGCTTGCATTTTACCCCTCTCATTCCTTCCCCACAGAAATTCTCTACATTTTTTATCAACAAGCTTGACCACACTTCTAGGTAATACAAAGATTGATCCCCAGTAACTATGGAGAGATAACATCACAGAATTGATGAGGCAACACCTTCCTGCATACGAAAGGTTCCTAGTAGTCCAACAGTTGATTCTCTTCACAATCCTATCCACCAGCTCCTGACAGTCTGTCCTGCTCCATTTGGCAGGTGAGATGCGCACACCAAGGTTACTTTATTCGGAATTTCCCTTCAGCAAATCCGTTCAGATTAATAAGATCCTGCCTAGTAGCCTCAGAGACATCAGCCATATAGATATGCGACTTGCTGTTATTTGGCTCCAGCCCAGTATTAAGGTGATACTGGTGCAAACTCCTCATTATCAGTTCTATAATCCCCTCTGAGCTTTGAGAATTATCATATCATCTGCAAAGCATAAGTTCACAATCTTCAATTGTTTACATAGAGGATGATATCTGAATTCTGCTCCAGGACCTACAAGTTTGAGCTTCCTAGTTAAATACTCCATGACCAAGACAAACAGACATTGGATCTCCTTGACTTATACCCCTAGCCCTTTTATATTTCCTTCCAAGACCCCATTTGTAGAATCTGATAGGATACCTTTGTAATGCATTCCTCAATCCATGCCACTAAGTCTGACAGACAAATTCAATTTTCATCAGACATCTGGATGACACAGCTCCTCTCCTATACAGCTCAGTAAATGTTGGGTGAGAAGAATGTTGTGTGCTATGGATCTCCCTGGTACAAAGGCTCCCTGGCTATCCTGTACTAACTTAGGCAGAACTATTTTGATTCTTGAGCAGATCAATTTTCAATGAACTTTATTCTCCTATGATTTTCAATGAATTTCTGCAAAAGTCTTTTATTTTGTTATTGCTTATGATTTGTATTTGTGCAGGAACGGATTTCGTCTGCATGGAAGGATTACTTAAATCTTATCGGGAATGGGTGTTGGAGTTACATTTCTTGCGCTTAATGTGTAAGCAAGTTAGGGAAATCTGATGTGTCCCATATGCAATAAATGTTTAACTTGAATGCAAATGAAAATTTGCGGTAATAGTTGGAATCTCTTTTGGTATGTTGTTGTTGAGGAGTTATCTTACGGTTTAGTTTCCCTTATTAGCTTTTGACTCGAGATGGCTGTTGATGATGGATGCAAGTCTGCGAACTTTATCATATTTGATGGACCCGCCAGAAAGCACACAAATACAACTGCAGAGGAATTGATTTCCCCATTGGTTGGTGGCTTTTCATTTATTTGTTTTACATATTGATCTGTATTTGCATCTCATGTCTACTTGCACCTATGTAGTTGCAAAGATCTTGGTCCCCCTAATCTTCAGCTGAGGAACAAATCCCGTGCTGCATTTTATCTTTGGTTGGAAAAACTTTAGTTCCAGATAAAGATAAAGCCTTTTGATTTCAAGAGCACATAACGTAGCTTTGCAGTGTTGCACATGTCGATAGCCATGGCTTTGACTGCTCCATCTAATTCACCAAATGATGCGGTAGTATTTTGGATTTCCTTATTCTCTAAAGTTTTAGTATTCTGTTAATTGGGTTGGCTCTATTTAGGAGAACCTGTAGAATACGATTTTAGTTGTGTTTTGATTTAATTAGCTGTCCTTGTAATTAGGGGCTTTCATTGTATTTGTCCTTAATTTTAGGACTTGGTATGTTATTTATACCAAGTATGTTTGGTATAAATAGATGTACAAACATTGTGCTTAAAGAGAGATTTTTAGAATTTGATCCGAAGGACTGCCAATCCAATTTCTAGAGAGAAAGTCAGAAATCTACATCTCACTAAGCGAATTCTCTCTCAAGGTTTGAAATGAGTTTCTAGATCGAACTTTGAATTCTAAACAATTCTAATCGATTAACTAAGGATTGAAGTCTAGGATCTTAGAGTTAATCACTCAGGACCTAACAATTGGTATCAGAGCAGATTCGTATCTGTTTTGAAGCTGAATTGTTAGAATTGGATCGAATTCGTATTCTGGTACTATTCCATCGAATAACAATTTGGCGCGAAAAACAATTTTCGATCTGATTTGCTTAATTCTGTGCTTAATTGATCTGAATTTGATGTTTCTGTGCTATTCAAAGTAGTATAAATCAATCAGGATTAGATCGGTAGCAATCAGAATCATGATTTAAGCTGAATTCTCGATTCTGTGATTTTATTATTCGCGCGAAAACAGTACGAACATGTTCTGATTTTTGTTGAATTCAACATAATTTGCTTTAAAACATGTTTAATCTTCTGTTTGTGAGTACTCAGTAGCTTACTTCGAGCATATACCTGCAGTTTCATCGATTAATTTCCAGTATTTGCTTGAATTGTGTTAAAATCGTATTCTATGTTTAAAATGTGAATTTCAATTTTTCTCACCGAGTCTTCGATCGAAATTAATTTCTCGAGAATTTCGACGGGAATTGACTATTTTGACCACCGCAAAATTTTTCTTTCTCTCGAAAACTTTATCGGGCAGACATATTTGAGTTTCACTCGTAAAATTTTTCGGTCAACCAGTTAGATTTGACTCAGCAAGAAACTCCTTCGGGTACTATTCTTCAACAAAATTTCTCGACGTTTAAAATTTTCGATCGCAAAAAAACTTCACTAAGTAATTTTACGTGATTTCACTGTTTACACAGCTTTTCGTCGCAAAATAACACTCAAGTCGAAATAATTTACGCTCGAAAATTTTTGAACAGTACTTGACGCGCGGAAACAGTACTACCCCTTTAAATTGAAGAAATTATTTTTGATCAAACTTTAAAGATTGAAACAAAAATAGTTCTCGATCATTTTTTAATCAAACTCTACTAACAAATTTGCTACTTGTCAAGCACATTACGCCGAAATTCGAACCAACAAAACAACAAACGAAGATCCTACATCAACTCGAAGACGAAAATGGATGCATATGCTCTAGGAAACGATAATCGTCCTCCAATTCTCAAAAGACGCGAATACACTGTGTGGAGAAGTTGGTTCTTAAACTTCATCGAACTAAAAAATCAGGCTGAAGATCTACTCAAATGACTTCATGAGGGACCAGAAATATTCTACATAAATCAAGAAGGTGATAGGTCGAATAATCCTCCAATCGAACCCACTAGGCGAGTAAAATTACCTAGCGAGTACGACGAAGCTGAGAAAAAAAAAAGCAAGGGCAGGTCTGATAGCTAAGAACACGCTGATGTAGGGCATCCCCAATGATATCTATAGACAAACCGATAGCATTCCAACGGCCAAAGGAATGTGGGATGAACTGGAGCGGATGATGCAAAGAACCGAAGTCGGCGCTAAAGCTAAGAAGGCTAACATACTCCAGCATATGACTCCTTCAAAGCCAAAAATGAGGATAGCTTACACGATCTTTATCAGCGGTACCTCACTCTTCTCAACGAAATGAGAAAGATTGACATCAAAAAGACAAATATAGAGATGAACATTCGGTTTCTGTCAGCACTGCCACCAATTGGAAGAAGATCTCTACACAACTCCGACAAAATAAGGACTTGGATGAGATGGATATTCACGCTGTTTTTGATAACCTCGCACAACATGAAGGAGACATATGCGAGTTGCAAAAAGAGCAAAAGGGCAAACAGGCCGAGGACTCCATAGCTCTCGTTTCAGAGAAGAAGAGCTCCCGCTCACGTAAGGAAAAGCATGTCAAGCTCCCTAGCTCCTCAGAGGATCAAGACACAACTGATTCAGAACTCCCCTCTGAGATCAAAGAATTTGGGAAACAGCAGGCTTTAGTCGCTAAAATGATGACGAATGAATACTTTAAGAAGAAGTCGTCATCCTCTGCTAACAGACATCGAACTACTAGCTCGAAGAATAAGGAAAAGCCAACTGAAACCTCAGAAGCCACAACACCTAAAGAGACACTAAAATGGTTTATTTGTGGAAAAACATGTCACTTTTCCAGGTAATGCACCCTTCCAAAGAAGAAGGATGCTAACTACTACTCCAGAAAGCTTCAACTAATCAAACAAAAAGGAAGCTGGAGTAGCCCTAATGGCGGAACAGGACCACTGGCTAGAGACAGCTCAGATTCTGACGCCGAAAATCTTGCTCTATGGCGAGCCTCGAGGATGAAGAGGAAGATGGAACTCACGTAGATACTGACGAAGACAATGCATCCACAACATCTCAGGAGGTAAAACTTTCTGACTTTACAAATTCTGACCAGTTAGCTGAATTAAATTCGAAATTTGCTAACTTGGTACTTGAGCAGAAACGATATATAAATGTAGAGAAAAAGCTTCTTAAGTCTAAGGAAACAGTAGTCAGTCCCGAAGAAAACATAAGGAGTTCTAATCTCAAAATTGATGAATTAACTCACAGACTCCAATCTTATGAGACTAAGCATTTCACATTAGAAAAGCATAGTTCGATAGTAAAGGATCTAGAAGACAGGTTGGACAATTTTCCACCTGTCCATCAGATCCAATCTTTTTCTTGTAGATCCATTTATAGCCAATTGGTGTAAAACAACCTTTAGGCAGGTCTACAAGAGTCCAAACCTGATTTGTGTGCATCGAGTCCATCTAAGCCTGCATAGCCTCAAACCACTTGAGGGAGTCTGTACCAGCAATTGCCTGGTCGTAGGTGGCGGGATCCTCCCCGCAGCATCCACATGCTCGACATGTCATATACCATATCTCTCATGCATATGAGATATCCTATCTGGAACGTCGTCTAACGACTCTGGAATAGGAGTCGATTCGTCCTCTAACTCTCTTAGAGTTATTTCTCGTCCTTTACCACCTTGCGGTCATCTTCGTCATATGCCCAATCAGCATTGCTATATCCTACAAGATTCGTGTTAGTATCTTTCGAGAACCATAATCCTAAACTACACGAATCACTCACATATCTTAATATTCTCTTCACATCATTTAAATGGGAAATTTTTGGCTCACCTGACATCTAGGCTAACACAAACACTGAACATAATATCAGGTCTACTCGCTGAAAGATATAAAAGACTGCCTATCATGGAACGATACAATGTGGGGTCAACATTCTGTCCAACATTATCTTTACTTACCTTCTGTGTTGAACCCATCGTTGTTTTCATTTCCTTGGCAGTATCTAGCCCGAATTTCTTCACTGTGTTCTTCGCATACTTCTCCTGGAACATGAAAATACCGTCGTTTCTTTGCTTAATCTGCAGGCCTAGGAAAAATGTTAGCTCACCAATCATACGCATTTCGAAAGTAAAATTCATAGCATGTACGAATTGGTCTAACATGGATTGAGAACTAAGCCAAAAACAATATAATCTACATAAATCTGGGCTATCAAAATGTCAGAACCAACTCTTTTTACAAAGCGTGTTCGATCCGCTTCACCTCGCAGGAACCCAAATTCGAGTAGGAGCGTTGTCAACCTTCCATACCAAGCTCGAGGTGCCTGCTTCAGGCCATAGAGCGCTTTCTGTAGCTTAAAAACATGATTAGGAAAAAGGGATCTTCAAATCCTTTAGGCTGCTCAACATAAATTTCTTTATCAATATAACCATTAAAGAATGCACCCTTAATATCCATTTGATGTAAAGTAATGTTGAGCCAACATGCAATAGCAATCAATAACCTAATCGATTCAAGTCTAGCAACGGGTGCAAATGTCATCAAAATCAATTCCCTCGACTTGTGCATAGCCTTGGGCAACTAGACACGCTATATTCCTAACTACTCTACCATGCTCATCGGACTTATTCTTAAAATTCACTTAGTCTTTCGGCCATGGAACCAAGATCCATACTTGATTTTTCTCGAATTGCAACAATTCTCTTGCATGGCATTGATCCAGAAACTGTCCTTGAGAGCTTCGAGATGTTTTTCGGCTCAGTTTCAGATACAAAACAGTTAAAGCGTCCTCGGCGTATACCGTTCATGCATACGTCTCTTACCATAGATTTATAGTCCTTGCACGGCTTGTCTCTAGTTTTCCTTCCTTCGTTCAGATGTTCGATGATTAGGTCAATGGGATGGTCCTTCTATATCTTAGGTGGGGGATCTCTTCGAACTTACTGGGTCCAGCCTCATCAGTCTGTTCAGGTGCAGATGTTGAGTCAGATGTTGGCTCAACATTTTCCTCCACATTAACCTCTGTTTCACTGGAAGCTTGGATAACATCTGAAATATCAACTTGTCGAGCATTTCTGCTTAGGTCAGTAGCATCATAAAAAACAATATTAATAGATTCCTGAACAGATTCAATCGCAAGTTGTATACTCGATAAGCACGACTATTCGTAGAGTAACCTAGAAAGATGCATTTATCACTTTTACAATCGAACTTAGTCAAGTATTCACGATCATTCAACATGTAGCAATAACACCCAAAAACATGGAAATACTTGACAGTCGGCTTTTTTCCATTCAACAGTTCATACAAAGTCATTTAGTACCATGGCGAAAGAAAACACGATTAGATATATGACATGCAGTATGCAAAGCTTCAGCCCAAAAATGCTTAGAAATACTCTTTAAATGCAGCATAACACATGCCATTTCTTCAATGTCCTATTCTTCCTTTCGGCCACCCCATTTTGTTGGGGCGTTTTAGGAGATGAATACTCATGAATAATACCTTTCCTATCACAGAATTCATCGAACAATTGATTCTCAAATTCCCTATCATCATCAGTCCTAATACGAAATATAGGAGCACTGAAATTATTCTTAACCATAGCACATAATTTTTTGAAAAAATCGAATGACTCAGATTTTTCCTTAAGAAAGTAAATCCATGCATACCTAGAGTAATCATCAACGAGCACATAAGCCTATTTTCTACCACCAATGCTATCTACTTCCATCGGACCCATCAAATCCATGTGAATAAGCTGAAAACAATGAGCAGTTTTAATGTTAGGCAGCATGTTGGTCAACATTATGGCTAGCATGCACTTGCTTACCCTTCAAACATGACTCACAAACAACCTTACCAAACTCTTTAAGCTTTGGAATGCCTCTGATCGCGTCGTGTTTGATAAATTGCTCCAACGTTAGTTGACATGGCCCAGTTTGTAATGCCAAAAGATGACATCGTCCTCCGCTTTAGATAATTGGCACACATCCTTTGTTCCAGATTTGTCTCCGACTAAGTAGCAATTGTCGCTTGATCTTTTACCTGCCATAACTCGAACACCAGTGCTGTTAAAAACCTCACAACATCCCTTATTAAATCTTACCTCCAGGTCGTCGTCGCAAAGTTGGCTTATGCTAATCAAGTTAGCAACAAGCCCGTCGACGTGTAGAACGTTGTTCAGCTTTGGGAAATCGGGCACGTTCAGTATGCCTCGACTAAGAATCTGCCCTTTAGCACCTCCTCCGAACGTCACAGATCCGCTACTTAACGGAAAATAATCGATTAGAAACTCTCTGGTACCCGTCATATGTCGGGAACACCCGCTATCGAAGTACCAAGAACCTGTCACGTTAGCTCCAAAGAGGTATACACAACATTGCATTTATGTACAGATTTCTCTACCTAAACTCTCTTAGATGACAGCACAGCATTTGGTTTACCAGATCTTAAAGGAGCGGCAACTGAAATTTCTCCAGACACACCTTTCGACACTAATTTCTCAATGTTGAGTGGAATGTTGGATGACATTTTAGCCAACATGGATTTCTTCGAAGAAATACCCCCTTCAATTTCCAACAAACGGCTTGATATGACCAGGTTGCATGCAATGATGACATTTATATGCTATATTCTTAGACTAGTGGCAGCATGCTGAGTACTTTTCTTAACGATCATAATATCACTTCTATCATTCGTGACATGCTCGACATTTTCCATAACAAATACTATCTTTGGTCTAAATGAATGACTGAATTAGTAGTAGGCTGAGAATTAAATCCTAAACATTGCGTTTCAAAAATACCTAATGATAATACCTCATCAAGGGCCGATTTACCCTTGTTCATCTTCGTGAATGTTTCATCGGCCTCATCGACTCGCTTTTGAAGCTTATCGATCTCCTTGTCCTTTCTTGTCAGCACGGCCTCTAATTTGTTCATCCCTTCAAGTAGGCTTTCAATCATCTTTTTGCTCTTCTCACTCTCCTCGGACAGAGTTTTCAGGATCTTTCTTAGTTCCGAAATTTTTTCCTTTTCCTTCTCATATTGCGAGGACAACATCTTGACAGCTTCATTAATCTGGACTTCCGCGCAAACGTCAGTTTCTAACTCTGCATCATCAAAACTTAAATACTCATTCAAACAGTTTGAGTCATCATAATAAAAAATAATTTGTTTCCCAGATGTTGAGTCAAATGTTGGCTCAACATCAGTTACAGCCGTAAAGCCGATTTGATGATCTTCTTCTTCGGTGTCTGAGAAGAACTGTATGGTTACTGATGATTGCCTGGACTTCTTAGGGCACTGTTCTTCATCTTCATCATTGGAAAGATCGATCCACATAGCTTTTCCGTGCTTGCGAAGGGTGTTTGCAATTCGTTGGCAAAATGGCCCCAACCCTGACATGCATGGCATCTCACTGATTCCAAGATGAAGTTCTTCTTCTTTCCATCTGGTTTGCATTTGAAGAACGAAGGAGCAGACATCGATTCTTTTGAATTGACCTTTCTTGAATGTTGGACCAACATTCGACTTCACATTCTCCTTCTTCAAGAACCTCATGAACTTTTTCACAAGCATAGCCATATTCTCATCTTCGTCAGAGTCATCCTCGGTTTGAACCTTAGAGGACTGACTGACTAGAGCGAGGCTTTTGCCGCGAGAATCCCTCTTTTGAACTTCGAGATTGGTCTCGTAGTTCTTCATAATATTCATCAACGTGTTGAAATCCATATTGCCCAAGTTGTGTGCTTCGTCAACAGCCGCTACCTTCACATTAAATTTTTCAGTTAGAGTACGAACAGCTTTAGAATTTAATACCTTATTCGAGATCGGATCTCCGAGGCTAGCACACTCGCTCGAAATCGTCGGAATCTTGCCAAAGTACGTGGTAATGTCCTCATCTTCCTTCATTATGAGGTTTTCGAACTGGTTAAGGAGAAGCCGTACTCTGGTTTCCCTCACACTCTCATCGCCTTCACAATACCTCTGAAGTAGATCCCACGCATTCTTCGCAGTAGTGCAGTTTGGGATGATTTTGAACATGAAGATGTCAACTGAAGAAAAGATGGCATTAAGGGCTTTCTCGTTGAACTCGACAGCGTTTCGTTCAGGAACCGTCCATTCATCGATCGGTTTGTCAACAACGTCGCCATCAGCGTCTGGGGCAGTTCGAGGTGGAGCGTATCCATTGAGTACAGCTTCCCACGCACGCGTATCTATAGATTTGATGCACTGGCGTACGTGGACCTTCAATAAGCATAGTTGGTGCCGTCTAACACACGGACTTTGCCGAGATGGTTTGAGATTGTAACATCCATTGTAGGGGATTCTTAGCGGTTAGTAACCTCAAGCGTTGGCTCTGATACCACTTTGAAGTGGTCCCGTTCGATATGGATGTAAAACACTTAGTATAAACTGGATGTTGGGTAAAATGTTGGGGTAACACTCGACCTAACACTCGAGCGCACAACGGAATATTTTGAATACTTAGTGACGAAAACTGATAAACACGAGATGTAAATTTGTGCAGCAAGTTCTTCAACTTGCTGCGTGCCTCAAGGCGCAAATTCTACTACGAAGATGGATTACAAAAACAACTATCCAAGGATAGTACAAATCAAGCCTAGACAAAACTACGAATCAAACGATTCTACAAACCTACAAAGTCATAAGACTTTTGCAAAAGAAACACTAGGCTAAAAAGACACTCTGGCTCGCTCAAATTCTCTCAACGAATCTCGATAATTTTCGTACCATAAACTCTCAAAAGTTTCTCGTCAAGGTGTAAGTATGTAGCTCGACTTCTCCTCTTATTTATAGGCATTGGCTCCCTCTTGATTTGATAAAAGATCTCTTGATAATCTCCTAAAATATCTCCTTGAAAATCTCCCCAAGTATAGTAAATATTTGAGTCGAATCTTGACTCCTTCTCTTGATCTTCATATCTTCCATTTATGGTAAGTTTAATCTCCTATATCTGGCATGCAGGTGCACCACTTATTTTGGGGAAGGAAGACAAAATCTTTTTGAAATCTTCGACGTTAACAGAATTCACGTAACACGTGGTATTTTTTTTTATATATGTTTGGACCTGCTGTGAGAACTCGATTCTTTCGCCTGACCAATAGCGCCAGTATTGTCACATCACAATGGCAATGGCCTATTTGCTACAGGGATGACACCAAGTTCCTCCAAGAACTTTCTCATCCAAACACCTTCCTTAGCTGCCTCTGAGGCCGCTATATACTCCGCTTCGCAGGTGGAATCTGCAGTAGTACTCTGTTAGGAACTTTTCCAAGTCGCTGCTCCAGCGTTGAGCGTAAAGACGAACCCTGAAGTGGATTTTCGATCTTCCACATCAGACTGGAAATCCGAATCCGTATACCCTCCCACTTCCAATTCTCCATTACCATAGAACATCATCATATCCTTAGTCTGTCTAAGGTACATGAGGATAGTGTTGACTGCTGTCCAATGTTCCTTTCCAGGGTCAGCCTAAAACCGACTGACTACGCTCACATCAAGCTACCCACTGCGGATGCATAGGGGATTCCATTCATCTCTTTCCGTTCCAACTCACTTTGAGGGCTCATAGCCTTGGAAAGGTGAATCCCATGTCGCATAGGCAGGAACCCTTTCTTAGAGTTGTCCATATTATATCGCTTTAGGACCTTCTCTAAGTAAAGGGTCTGGGAGAGTCCTAACATACGATCCGCTCGATCTCTATAAGGCAAATACCCAAGATGTAGGTAGATTCTCCAAGTCTTTAGTGGAGCATTTGGTCGAAAGCCACACTATCACCATCGAGAGCATTCCAATATCATTTCCTATCAAAAGGATGTCGTCCACATAAAATACGAGGAAAGATATTTTGCTCCCGCTGCTTTTCTTATAGACGCAAGGTTCGTCTTCGTTCTTTAAGAATCCGTACTCCTTGCGATGTAAAACCCTTGGGCTGCTCCATATATATTTCCTCATTGAGGTATCCATTTAGAAACGCAGTTTTCACATCCATATGCCAGATCTCATAGTCATAGTGCGCGGCTATTGCAGGCAATGTTCGAATGAACTTCATCATAGTGACAGGCAAAAAGGTCACCTCATAGTCAACGCCCTCTTTTTGACTGTACTCTTTCGCCACAAGCCTAGCTTTGTATGTGTCAACCAATCCGTCAGATCCAATCTTTCTCTTGTAGATCCATTTACACCCAATGGGTCTAAAACAATCTGGAAGGTCTACAAGAGTCCAGACTTGGTTTTCGTGCATAGAATCCATTTCGGCTTGCATAGCTATAAGCCGTTTCTCCGAATCTTTATCTCTGATTGCCTGGTCATAGGTAGTGGGATCGTCTCCGACGTTCCCTTCCATCGCAGCAACCTCGTGCTCGATGTGGACCATCCCGTGTCTCTCAGGCTGGCGAGAACTCTACCCGACCTGCGCAACTCAGGTTGCATCCCGGACTGCTCTACGTTGTCATCCAACACTAGAGTCTGTGATAGCGCTTTTGACGACTCTTCAAGAGTTACTTCACGACCCGATCCACTTTTTCGAACGAACTCTTGTTCGAGAAAGTGAGCCTGGAGGGCTACAATGATTCTCTTATCATCGTGGAAGTAAAACTGGTATCCCGTGGAATCCTCAGGATACCCGACAGAACGTCCTTTCACAGCCTTCGATTCCAGTTTATCTGTCTTGAGCTTTTTCAAGAATGCAAGGCAACCCCAAACTCTAATGTGATTCAAGCTCGGTTTTCGTCATGTCCATATCTGATACGGAATACGATCTACAGACTTTGTAGGACATCTATTCAGAATGCGTGACGCTGTCAACAGGGCATGACCCCATAACGATATGGGCAGGTCTGTATAACTCGGCATAGATCGAACCTTATCCAACAGAGTTCAATTTCCGCGTTCGGACACACCGTTCAACAACGGTGTTCTGGGCGGTGTCATCTGTGAAATGATCTCGTTCTCGTTCAAGAACTCGTCAAACTCGAGGCTCATGTACTCGCCTCCTTGATCTGGTCGAACGGTTTTGATGCTCTTTTCAGTCTGATTTCCACCAAAGCCTTGAACTCTTTGAATCATTCAAAAGTATCAAACTTGTCATTCATGAATATACCTTGCCGAAGCGAGAGTGATCATCAGTGAAGGTAACGAAATAATGGAAGTTACCGCGAGCCGCTACCACGTACGGTCCGCAAACATCCGTGTGGATAAAACCGAGAAGATCCGCGGCTCTCGTAAAAGTCCATGTGAAGGGTGTAGACCTTTTTGGTCCAAATGATTATGAGAGTTTTGATTATTTCAAGTAATTATGTATTATGGGGGGTACAATTTAGAAAACTCGATATTTATTATTTATGATGTTTGAGTATGTGAAAATAATCGATTAAGTGCTTCAATATGATTTAAATGTTAAGAAAATCGAATTTGTGTGATCTTGTGCTTAACTGGAATATTTATGTGATCACCTGGTTATGAACGTTTTCGTATGAATGGAATCTCATTGCGTGCTATATATGGAACATATATCATGTTGAGCGATATGTGAACTGAAAACTTGATTGAGTTACTTTAGGAAAGAATATCGCTGTGATCACCCTGATATGAATGACTGTAAGTTATATATGAAAAGATATTCTGATTGAGCTCTAAACGTGACTGAGTTATTTTAGGAAAGAATATCGATGTGATCACCCGGATATGAATGACTATGCTGTATATATGGAAAAGATATTCTGATTAAGTGCTTACATGTGATTGATCTATTTTAGGAAAGAATATCAATGATATATCCATTGAGTGCGATATTATTTGACTCTAAAATCAGTAAATCAATGATTTATCTTTCTTTATGTGAATTGGGATTTATATTTTGGAAAGTGATTAATTGATTGGGATTATATGTGGTAATATGCTGATTGAGTCTATATATGGAATGTGCTGACAAACGGATGAGATTACCTTGGAAAGAAAGTAAGACAGTAGTATTTATGGTAAGAATTCATGTTGACCGTTGAGCTTAATTGGTTTATTCTTGGCATGATTCCTTGAGTTAATGCACGTGATTATTGAGCTTTCTCGTGCATAGTTTCGTGCTTGACTTTCCTTGTGAAGTGTAGAAGCGATTATTGGGTCTATATAGAAGAAAACACTTCACGTTGAAGGTACACAACGAACACACAAGCGAATGAATCCCTTAGAGTTATTGAGCGTTAATTTGCGATTTATTCATAGTTTGTGTTGAGCTTTCTTTTGCGAATTCTTTACCCCTTGAGCGATCATTAGCAACACCCTATCCCAAAACCTTTGCCTTCGGACGTGTTGAGCGCACAAAGGAGCACGAGTGGAGTCTTTTGCACGTGGAGGGACGAATTTGGTGGATTCGGTGGCCCTTTGGTAGCAAGCTGCATCCAGTCGGGCAATAGGTTTCCTGGGTAAACGACGTGGATCAAAACTTGGCGTGCGACAGCCTAGAACAAGGTCTAGTATCCATAGTGTTTCGGTTGTGTACGGGTCAATCATTTTGTAACCAAACCGGTAATACCTAGTGATTGATTGGAACTCTTGGGGAGATCACACCCCAAGGACAGGATTAAACCCTAGTTGTGGATATAACCTGTATAAAAATCCCGTCTCACTTTACTTTCTGCTATTTACTTTTCTGTGAGACAAACCCGGAACCTCTGCAAATAACTTGGTGATATCGTTGAAAAGATTTCTGAAAATAACGTGACACTTTGAAACAGGGTTAGGGAGATAATGTTGATACTCGTACTGCTTTTCGAGAAATAACATACTCTACGTATATCTTCTTAAAGAAAAGTGTTTTTCAAAGGAGAACAAGCCAAAACGTTTTATAGCCTAATTCAACCCCCCTTCTTAGGCATATTTTACACTTCATTTGGTATCAGAGCTAGTTACTCAACGAAAGGCCTAACACGCCTGAGTTAAGATCTAATGGCTTTTTCGAGTGTTGATGTATTTGCAGAGGGTCAATTGCACTCTAGGCCGCCTCTCTTTGATGGAACGAACTACGCAGTGTGGAAGAATCGTATCGAGTTTCTGATCGCTGTCGACTACTATCTTTGGAAGAACGATCATCAATGGACCATATACGGCTAACAAAACCGATGGAACCCCAAAAGACGCTAAAGATTACAATGTTGATGACAAAAAGGGAATCACGCGAAACGCAAAGGCGAAAAACATGCTCGCATGCGCACTCACACGGGAAGAATACATTCGGGTTAGTTCCTGCTCATCGGCAAAGGCCATGTGGGATATGCTCCAAGTTACTCATGAAGGAACTCAACGAGTTGTGCAAGAAAGACTGGCTCTGCTCACTCATCAGTACGAACTGTTCTCGATGGAATCTGACGAGAATATAAGCCAGATGTACGCCAGATTCATGGAAATCATCACCAAATGTTCTCTCTCGGCAAGAAGGTTCCCGACAGTGAACAAGTGAGAAAGATACTGAGATCACTGCCACGAGAATGGAATGCCAAAGTTACTGCCATCTACGAAGCAAAGGATCTAGAAGCACTTAGCATCTCCGAACTAATTGGATCTCTTATATCTTACGAGATGATTCAAACATCAATGAATGAGAAGTCGCAGAACAAAAATCAGAAGTCCATTGCATTCAAATCCAACCAAGAAGAATCTGATTCTGACGAGAAGAAGAAGGCTTGATGAGACTTGGCCATGCTTACCAAAAAATTCGAAAGATTCCAGCAGAAGAAGAAATTCAAAGGGAACTTCAACAAATTCCAGAACAAAAAGATGGGAATCTCCACGTCTGGGAAGAAAGCTCAGAAATGTTTCCGATGCAACAAATCAGGCCATTATGCACATGAATGCCCTGCAACCAACAATGAGAAACCAATGAAGCAGAAGGCTATGGTGACGGAATCAAATGACTCTGAACTGGAACAAAGTGAGGACGAGGATCACGCTTACATGGCTGACGAGGATCAGGTATCTCGCTCTTCCTCCATTGAGAAAATTCATATCCTAAACAGTTTATATAACAATGATTTTGAAAGTGACTCATCTAATTTGACTTAGAGGAAAGTAAGGAACAACTGTGTGAATTACTTAAAAATCCAGAAGATTAAGTCGCTAAATTCCTTGAATAGGAAACTGATAAAACAGCGAGATGATTTAGCTAAGGAAAAACATGAGGCTGGCCTAGATATCTCACGTTTGAAAGTTGTTGCCTAGTTTAACGAACAGACATAAGTACTAGATATACGAGTAACACAACTCTTCGAGGGAAGCGCCTCACCTTCTTGACCAAGAGCTCCAAGGAGGAGAGTTAGTTACTGCTGAGAAAGATGGAATTCCATGTGACTATGGGAACTTGGAAAAGAAAAACAATGTCTTATTTAGAGATATCATAGAACTTAGGAATTCCTTAGATAGAGAAAAACAGAAAGTTGATAGACTCCTTGAGGGTAAGCAGAACCTAGATATGCTGTTAAGCACTCCTTGGAATATTGGTAGGTCAGGTATAGGTTATTCCACTGAAGTAAAACATGCTAAACATTCTGTGCCTAATGTCACGAACCTAGACTTTGGCTTGCTAGCTCCCGTGCGGCACCTAGTCCTTTAAGCAGCCCCTCGCGTGCTTCACTAGGTCAGCCTCCCAAAACGCTCACGAAAGAAAGCAAAGTGTCGGACAACCCTCGGCTTGAACGTGCCTAAGTGCAAGAAGAAAACCCACACAAGTATTTTAGAGAGAGAACTCGACTCTTTCTCACACTAAAGGAATACAAGTGTTTACAATGAAGGCATTTACCACTTGATGCAAATGAACTACTCTAAGCCCCTATATATACAAGTTGCGATGGACGGCTAAGATCTACTCGATCTAATGGCTATAATTTACAATCTAGACTATTCTAGGAATATCCTTTGGGATATTCCTCTGTAGAGAGTTCCATAGCATTCTCCACACTTGGACTCTTGACTCTGTAGAATGTCCCGTATTGTTCCGCATGGTTCCACGATCTTTCGGAAGGTTCCACGCGAATCCGGATGGGCCAACAATCATGGATAACCTCCATAGCCTCGTCTCCCCGGTCTCGCCTATTGCCTCATCGGATATTACGAGCACCAAGCACTTCCCGTCCTGCCCAAACAAATACAACGAGCTATGCATAGGCATGAGAATGGCATTGGCCTTACCCATAAAGTCCAAGCCCAACACAAGTGTGTGGTCGTCCATTGGCACCACCGTGAAGTCCGCCTGGCCCTCCCAAGCACCAATTTGTAGCTTCACCGCTCGAGCTACTCCACGCACGGTCGTGTCTTTGGACACCATCTTGACCCTCCCCTTGAAGGCCCCAATATTAAGCCCCAATTTCTTGGCCTCGGCCTCCGTCACGAAATTGTGGCTTGCCCCAGTATCAAGTAATGCCTTGGTCTCCTTGCCATTCACCTTTGCCTCGACGAACATGCGCCCCTAGCATGGTCTCATTGGTGGTGGCTTGACCTCCATGGCTTTCAGTTCTTGAATAGCCTCCACGCCACTCAAGATTCGAGCAGCCCTAAGCCTCTGCTCGGGTGCTTCCTCCGTTTCTTGCGCTTCTTGCGCAATCATGATCGTGAGCATCCCCCTCTTGGGGCATTCCGACACCTTATGAGGCCCCCTGCACAGAAAGCAACCCCCGTTGGGCACGAACGCTTTATTCTTGTCCTCATAGTCCCGTCGGCCTTGCGTGGATCCCCGATCTTGACTAGGTGATCGCCCCGCGTCCCGCTCACGAGCATGGGTCTCTCCCCCACCTTTGGCTGAGCCCTCTTGCTCGTGCCTTGCAGCCTCCCTCTGGTACTCCGCGAGTGACTCGGCAACCATTGTGGCCTCGTCCACCGACTTGACGTCCCGACGTTGGACTTCCTGCATAGCCCAACTTTGTAGCCCATCTATGAAGTAGAACAACCTATCATCGTCCGTGATGGTAGGAATCTGAAGGTTAGCATCGTGAACTCGTCCACGTATGCCTGACTTGAGCCTGCTGCTTGAATTCCCGCAACTTCTTCCTAGCTTCATAGACCACATTCTCGGGATAAAAGTGGCGCTTGAGTTCCCTCTTGAACTCCTCCCATGTGTCCAAGCCGCACGCGCCCCTCTCTATGTCGGCATGCACACGTCTCCACCATAATGCCGCAGTCTCGGTGAGGTAGTTGCTGGCGGTACGGATCTTGTACGCCTCTTCTACGATGCCTACATCCTCGAAATACCGCTCCATCCGCCAAAGATAGTCCTCCACTAGCTTGGCGTCCCGTTTGCCGTTGAACCCACACGGCTTTGGCACGTCGATTGGCCTCTGGCTAGTCGATCCTCCTGTCGAGCTAGCTCTGTTGCCTCCTCCGCTTAGTGCCAATCTTCGGCATAATGCCACTTGTTCTTGCAGCGAATCCATGGCCTCCCTCATTTTGGCCACCTCGCCTCGCAAGACCTCGTTCTCGGCCTTTAGGACCTAGTTGGCTTCCCTCAATGCCTTCGAATCCTCCTTGGTGGCCTCGAACTCCTTAAGAACTTGCTCCTGCAAGGTCTTAACAACATCACTTACCGTCACAACCTGTTCGACATCGGCCTTGACGCGGTCGAGCTCCCCAAGAACGTGCTCCTCCAGAGTTGTCACACTCCCCTCGACGTCCTCAAGCCGCCCACTTATGGTTGCAACAGTTTGGCCCATCTCCGCGATGGTGCCTTCCCACGGACAAGGGTCTCTTGCCTTCGATTGATCCCGCTTTTTCCTCCCACCTTTGCTAGGAGCCGGCTCACGACCCCTCTCCTCGTTCACTTGCGCATTTGTCTCGGCCATCTTCGCTAACTTTGGGTACCTCAGAAGAGTACTTATTTCTACAGGTACGAATGAGGGATTCCAGCAAGAAAAAGCAGGTGGTATCTCGACAGCGGGTGCTCCCGCCACATGACAGGTGATATAGGCAATTTTGTGTCATTAAAGGCGGTTGATGGATGATACGTTTCGTACGCTAACGAAGCAAAAGCCAAAATCGTGGGAGTTGGTACTGTTGGTAACAATTTAAATATCACTATAGATAACGTATGGTTTGTTAGGAACTTAGAACATAATTTAATAAGCATTAGCAATTATGTGTTGATGGACATACTGTAGCTTTCGCCAAAGACAAGTGCTTTGTCAAAAAGGATTATGAGATTGTGTTTTTGGTGCGTCTAGGCATGGTAACATTTACTGCATCACTCTTGATGATATTGCTAACCAGAACGTCAAGTGTCTAGCAGTTACGTAGGATATCACATGGTTATGGCATAGACATTTGGGACATGCCAACATGGAACTGATGTATCATGCAATGAATTGGTGAGAGGTATTCAGATATGAAAGCCACCAAGGACAGAATTTTGCAAAGCGTGCCAAATGTGGAAACAGACCAAGACGTCTTTCAAACCTAAGAATGTGATATCTACGTCCAGACCACTGGAACTGCTGCATCTTGACCTTTTTGGCCCAGTACAGGTTATGTCATTGAGAGGTAAAGGATATGCCTTTGTTATCGTAGACGACTATACTAGGTACACATGGGTCGTATTTCTTGCGCACAAAAGTGAGGCTTTAGATAATCTTGCGCCACTGATTAAGAAGCTAGAAAATGAGAAAGAGATGAAGGTCAGTAAGATTAAGAGTGATAACGGTCTAGAATTTGATAGTAAATCCTTTGCATCTTTTTGTGATGAAAATGGTTATAGTCATAATTTTTCAGCTCCTATTACGCCGCAACAGAACGGAGTGGTCGAGAGGCAAAATAGAGTATTACAAGAAATGGCTAGGACTATGTTGAGCAATATAATACTCCAAAACAGTTTTGGACCGAAGCTGTTAGTACGGCATGTTATGTCTCGAATAGGATTTTCCTTTGACCGATTATTAAGAGAACTCCCTATGAACTTTGGAACGATAAAACCCCTAACATAGGATATTTCCATGTATTTGGCTGCAAATGTTTCATTTTGAATGATAGGGATAAGAGAGGAAAATTTGATTCCAAGTAGATGAAGGGATATTCCTAGGTTACGACCTTCGTTCCAAAGCTTTTAGACTGTTTAATAATAGGAAGAAGACTGTTCAAGAATATGTGCATGTTACATTTGATGAATTTCCTGATGCAGGTGCTACTGAGGAAGGTATAGTTGTGTCTCCTGCAGATATACAGGTTACTGACAAAGAAGTGAATGCAATTCCATTGGAACTAGATCAGAGGAACCTGAAGCTTCAGACGAACAACAGCGCAGAAAATTCTAACATGCTTCCAGCCATCCCACTAAACAAGTCATAGGAAATATCACTTCAGGGATCAAAACGAGAGCAACTGCACGAAACGATATTGCTGAGGAATCACATGACATGCTGTTGTCAACCATGGAACCTAAGACAGTGAATGAAGCTCTTGACGATGAATCGTGGGTGATTGCCATGGAAGAAGAGCTGGCACAATTCGAAAAGAACCAGGTGTGGACTCTTGTGGAAAGACCTAACGATAAGTCCATAATATGCACGAAGTGGGTGTTTCGCAACAAACTCGACGAAAACGGTAATGTGACACGAAACAAGGCCAGGTTAGTTGCCAAAGGTTATTCCCAAGAAGAACGTATAGATTTTCAAGAAACTTTTGCACCCGTAGCTAGGCTCGAGTCTATACGCATTTTACTTGCATATGCATCTTTTAAAAGATTTAAGCTTTTTTCAAATGGACGTGAAAAGTGCATTTTTAAATGGTTTTATAAATGAGGAAGTCTTTGTAGGACAACCTCCCGGATTTGAAAAAGAAGAATTTTCAAATCACGTCTTCAAATTAAACAAAGCTTTATATGGTTTAAAACAGACCCCTAAGGCATGGTATGAAAGATTGAGTAGGTTTTTACTAGATATGGGCTTTACAACAGGAACAATAGATAACACTCTGTTTAGAAAGTGCGAAGGGAATCACGTACTACTTCTGCAGATATACGTTGATGATATCATATTTGGTAGCACTGACATCACTCTTTGCGAGAATTTTTCTAAGTCTATGCAACATGAATTTGAGATGAGCCTAATTGAATACGGGAACATTCATATCTCAAACGAAATACACGAAGGAACTACTTGAAAAATTCGGAATGGCTGATTCCAAGGTACTTCCCACTCCTATGCATCAGACCGCCAAAATTGATAGTGATGAACAAGGTACGCCCTTTGACAAAACTAAGTATAGAGGTATGATCGGAAGTTTGCTCTACCTTACGGCAAGCAGACCCGATATTATGTTTGCTACTGGTCTATGTTCTAGATATCAATCGAGTCCTAGGGAATCTCACTTGACAACAGTCAAGCGGATACTTAGATATTTGAAAGGAACAATCAATTTTGGTATATGGTATCCAAATTCCAAGGAATTCCCATTAATGGGATACTCGGACGCGGATTATGCCGGTTCTAGGGAAGATAGGAGAAGCACTAGTGGTACTTGCCAAATACTAGGGAATTCCCTTGAAACTTGGTCCAGTCGGAAACAAAATGCCGAGGCCCTATCCACAACCGAAGCAGAATATATGGCCTTAGGAAGTTGTTCTCAGCAAATCCGTTGGATGAACAGACCTTGAGTGATTACAGTTTAAGGTACGATGAAATTCCTATTTTCTGTGATAGTACTAGTGCCATTAGTATCACTAAGAACCTCGTACACCACTCTCGAACTAAGCACATAGAGGTGAAACATCATTTTATTCGAGATCATGTTCAGAAAGGGAATCAGCGTGAACTTCGTAAGAATTAATGACCAGTTGGCTGATATCTTACCGAACCCCTGAGAGTAGATTTTGTGATACTCGCGATCGATTAGGAATTATTGATCTCAAATAGGAAAGGTGACTAGATAAGTTAGCCCCTTAATATTTCTTCGATCTTATCCTTTAGGATCTCTTTGACTTTATCACTTGATTTTATTGATATTTTTCTTGATTCTACCTTTCTTATCCATCCTATTTCTTTCACGGAAGATTATTTTTTTCTCTAAATAGATTTCCTTCGAGATTTATGTCAAAATCTATTTTCAGCCAAAATTTCCTTACTATTTTTGAACTCTGATAACTAGTCCTTATTTTCTTCCTTAATCTCCGCAAGATATCATCTGATCTTCATTTAATTCCATCTAATCGGCAGTTTCCTTATCCAGCTGTGATCTTTCAAATTCAAATTTTGAAATCTTTTCCTTATCTGCCTCACGTCTAATCGATATCACATCTCTCCAAAATCCTTTTCATTCTTATCCAAGAATTTTTCGGCCTCTCTAACCATCCAATCTCTTCTTTATCAATAATTCAACCCCAAGTCATTCACTTCATTATTTCGCTCCTCAATCCTTCAATCTCAATCGTGACGAAAACCAAAGGCGCCGGATCTGTCTCTGACAAGAAGCAAAAGGCTGCTCTGATCAAATCCCAATTTCAATGAAAGCCACTTGTTCGAAACCAGAAAGAAAAGGGATGATGAAAGCACCGACGAGCAGGGAACGATAGCTGATCTAAAAAGAAGTATCAAGGGCCTTAGGGATGAGAACCGGAAGAAGTTCAAAGAGATCTCACGGAACTCCAAAAGGGTTAACAAGTATCTGAAGGAGATCTCTGGGGCTCTGAATATCGTTAAATCCTTATCTGCCTCATCTGATAATGATTCTAGCTCTTAGGACTTCGCATCCTAGTGATCTCCTAGCTCTAATATGCCTAGTCCTAGTCCGCGCATAGTACTAAGTTCTTTTATGTTGCTGGTGTAACGACCCTAATTTCCTAATTGTTACTTTTGGTGGACTTCCGCAGCAAAAGCCACAGAGAGCCCATTTAATAAAAACTTTTAAATAAGAGTATATATATAAATATCATGAAAATATTGTTTTACAAAAGGCGTCCTTTACATGGGCCGAAGCCCCAAAAATCAAAATATCTAAAGCCGCTACACAGGCGCATCCATGCACCGCTCTTGCCCTCAAAGCCCGTGGAGTCACCACCACCAGCCGCTACGCCGACGTCGGACTCATCATTACCTACAACACATAAAGGCCTGAGCAATACGCTCAGTAGGTGAATTCATGCAGATGCAGCGTGCACTCACCCCAATCCCGACACCTCACCGCATGATGTAATGCAATGCACGCTCGTTTTCCGCATCCTACTCTATCTCAATATCAGGGCCCTAGGTTAGACTCGGCACCCCCGCGCGCAAAAGACTAATGAGTAGCTACTCCCAAGTCTCGCGGTAGCCTACACTGGTAGTGCACTGAACGATCATGCCAGTGTCCTCCTACCAAGTCGCTCCGTACACAAAAAAAAAAGAAACCGAAATCCCACTCGACGGTTTTGCACCCCTGGTTGCGCTACCACGCTCTCCCCGGGTAGACAGATCGATCACGCCTGTCTGTCTTCCCTGAGCAAAATATAAGGTGCTTACACCTCAGGCTGCTCACACCTGAGTAGACAGATCTATCACGCTTGTCTCCCACCAGGTGCCCTGCGAGTCTAACCTCATCCTCTCAATTATCTCGTTCTACCCCGCTCACACGACCCCCGTAGGGTGCGTGTCACCACCAACGTGGTCATCATCTCCCTCTAAAATGTCGTGGCGTGCCGTGATATGCAATGCATAACATATAAAGTCACGTAACAATCATGGTCGCTGTTTAAATCGTCCTAAATTCCGAAAGTCCTCTAGCTCTATTGCCCTGATAGACTTCCTTCAGAAATGGGCCTAATTGAGCTAAAGTCCCACTAAGTCTAGATTCTGAGTCAATGCGTCTAATTAGTCAAGGAAAAGAATTTGTCCGATTTGGATTCGATTATTACAATCGCTCGATTTGTGGAAAAAAGGGCAATTCACCCGATTGGAATTAAACTAGGATCGCCCGATTGACCTAAGAGTTCGGCGATTTAACTTTCGCTCGATTTCTCAGTTTAATTTTAGTCGCCCGATTTTGGGATTCGATTGGAATCGCCCGATTCCTTAAATTGGCTAGATTCGGTCGATTCCTTGGATTGGCTGGAATCGCCCGATTCTTGGAAGGATAGTTCGGCGATTTTGCTTTCACTCGATTTCGAGGAATCGCCCGATTTCACTTTCGATCGACACTTAGATCGATTTAAATCGCTGGATTTGATTTTGGATAGAATCGCCCGATTGGAGAAAGCTCGGCGATTTCACTTCCGCTCGACACGTGTCATGGCAAGGAATCGCCTGACTTTGCTTCTACTTATTTCGCCCGATTTGTGAAGTGTTAAATCAGATTCGCCCAATTTCCAGTTTCTCCCGATTCTTTAGAATCAATTAGTTTAACACCAAAATTTAACTAAGACCCGCCCGATTCCACATTTCGCCCGATCGAAGTTCATCTACCCGAAATGATTCATGCATCCAACATTATCCCCTAAGCATTTAAACATGAGCATTCATCCAAAACCCATATATTGGGCTCGAAGCTCTACACGTACATCAAACAATTATCGAACATAAAAATCACGTAGACCAAAGTTCATAAACTTCGAGTTTGGATAGCCAACCACCCAATTTCAAAATCTTTAAACTTATTTATGTGTTGTAGGAGAAGAAATCCACCTACCTCACTTCCTAAGCTTGTTTTGGTGATTTGAGGTGATGAGCTTGCCGAAAGTCCCGTGCTCTTGCTCGTCTTCTCGTCTCTTCTTCTTTAGTTCTCATTTTCTCCTTTCCTTTCTTCTTTTCTTCTTCTCACGTTTTTCTTCTTATTGTCCCTAAGGATTGTTTTAATCCGTTTAATATAGGTTAAGGGAGCCCATGCCTCACTTGCCTTAAAATAAGGAAAATATCTATTTTGGGCAAAGTTTTGGGCTTCAAAGTACCTTCCATCCATTTAAATCAATTGGGCCCTTATTTCATTACTTAGCTAATGGAACTTGGACTCTAATATGATTTGAGAAATGTTATTTATTGAATCTTTTATTGAATTGGGCTCGAAGTATTTAAGTCGAGTATTATTTGGGCTGATATTCTCCGTCCGATTTTCAGTCCGCTCGAACATTGGGTTCATTAATTCTGAACTTGTAAGCTTAAAGTCTTAGCTTTCTAAAAATCAAGTTCCATAAGAATCGGAGCACTATAGATAGGTCTAACTACCTAAACACAAAGCTGCCACTAATCTGGAAACAGCAGATTCCAGCTTCGTGCTGTCCACTTCAAAAATTCATAGAATATAGAAACTGATCCGATCGGATCGATTCAAACTGAACTGGAAAGAACAAGAAGTTATCTTTCAATAGAACTTAGTTTCGACAAAATCCGAATACAATTGCTAGGTCAAAATCACCAAAAACGAAAGCTGCGCGAACTGTTTTTTCAGAACAGCAAATCTCAGATTTCAGTTCGAAAGTCTAACTTCAAAAATTCATATAAAATCGTAGGGACATCGGATCGAATCGATTCGAGAGGTTATGGAAAGATGAAGAAGTCAGCTTTCAAAAGAAGTAATTTTGAAACAATCTGAGCACAATAGCTAGGTCAAACATTCCGAAAACAGCAGTTGCGCTCTGATCTAAAACAGAAAAATTCCTGTTTTGTGCTGTCAACTTTAAAAATTCATAGAAAATCGAAGGATGGTCGGATTAAACCGATTCCAAAGCCTGTGAATAGCTGAATAACCTAGCTTTTAAACGAGACCATTTGCGAAAGGATTGGATCACATTAGCTAAATCTAAAACATGAATTACAGAGGCCGCACGAACTGCTACTACTTAGAACAGATGAAACATGTGCAGCAGAACCCAAAAACCGCTATGAACTTAGATTAAAACTCATAATCTTAACTCTTAATCACATCATGTCTGAACTTCACCTAATTCACGTAATCACGTAGGGTATCCCTATTAATATAAGAAAGATGCGTATTATAGTTGGGATGTTTACCTTCCTTGCTTTCGAAAATCTGATTTGCTAAGAATTTTCTTAAGCTGATCGAATTAGGTTCTTGTCAAGCTCTCGTTTTTGCTCTGGTTCGAAGTGTTCCTCTTGTTGTTTTCTTATTTTTTATTTTGTGAGAACTTTATAAATCATAGTGTGGATATATACAAGTTTATTATACTAAATATTGGGAAGTGAAATTCAAGGCAAAGTGACGTGGTTTTCCCTGCTGAAGTAACCAATTTTCTTTCTCCCTTAAAATCGGCTACTAATACTTATTGGGCCATAGTGTTTATTCCAACCATATTTCTGGGCTATTAATTTGGGCTTTGAGTATTAAATTGATAATTGTCTTTTGGGCCGAATTTCTTATTTGGACATTTCCTTCAATCGGACTTCATATGTATTCCGGATATTAACCTTCTAGTTCGGATGTTTAATGATAATTATATCTAAATCCCGTATTAAAATTTACGGGTATTACACGCATGGTTTAACTTCCCTCGTACCACGTGTATGCAAATGACATGCAAGTAAAATGCAACATATCACAACGCAACATATAAAATGCAACGTATCGGCCCGAGGTATTAGCTCGGCCCGATCTCGAAAATCCTCATAGACCACATAATTCGGGCCTGAAGCCTGCATTCCGATTTGATCCGCCCGAAACCTTAACCACCGAAACTCTCCCCGAAATTTCACAAGAGTTCCCAAAATTTAATCATTTTCACTTTAAGACCCTAATTTCACAATTGGTCCCTATTTTAATATATTTTAAAATTCTAACGTCCAATCTCAAAATATCACTTAAGTTCCTAATTTAAAAATATATTTCTGAATTTTACATTTAAAAACCTCAAAATCTCATAATTTACTTTTTAGGACCCGAAAATTTTCCTAAGCTTAAGACCTACTCCGAATCTTTAAAAATTTCAGATCTGCCCCAAAAGCTTTATATTTCCTTAAAAATCTCCCCTGTTCGTATTTTACACTCTCAGCCCCCAAATTTTTCAAACTTTCCAATTTAGTCCCCGTATTTTTGGAAATTAAACAAAGGACCCCAATTATTTATCCCGAATTTCAAATAAGCCCAAATCTTTATATTTCTTTAAAAATCTACCTTGTTCGGATTTTACATTCTCAGCCCCCAGGTGTTTTAAAAATTTTCAATCTAGTCCCTAAATTTTTGAAGAATTATTTCATAAGGTGGTTTTGCGACAGCTTAGTATTTCTCAATGATCAAGGGGTAAACGTTGTCCGATGGACCTGAAATTTTAACCATAGATAAAGAACTTGCATATCATGATTCTGCCCAAAGGGGTTTCTAATCCGAGATTGACATTGTGAGATACGATTTTTTAACCTCTTGGCCTTAATGGATAAAGAAAACCCTAGAAAACACTAATCCTCCCCAAGTTTTGTTCTATCCTCTTAATCACAACTCCTCTAACTCTATTCTTATGTTTCATGGACATAAACTTCATAAAGATGAAGGTATTAAGCTGGCCGAATTTTAGCACGTAAGCATTATCACGAAAATCATGCAAGAACTTCACGTTTATCACATAAACACATATAAATTCGAAAGAGAACTTGCAATACGTAAGATCTCGACCCTAATGTGGTTTACGCATGTAGATGATCTTCACCTACCTTACTTCCAAGCTATATTAACTAGTTGTTAATGGTGTTGAAGTAGCCGAACTCTACTACTCATTAGTTTCGTGCACCCCTCACTGTGCTCTACTTCAGCTATACCAATAAACCTTGTAATATGTTAGATACATAAGTTAATAGGAAAATTCCACGTCAAATGAAGTTCTTACCACCTTAGCTTAGTTCGAACAACTTCCTAAATTGAGAGATCGAATAGAGTTTGCCCAAATCCTTCTTTGCTCCTTTCGTTGTTTTCTTAAAGTTCAAAAATGAGTTTTGTTTTCCTTTGCATCTATATATCGTTTTTCCTCTTTGACCAACAAAGATATTATTTTAGGCTAATCATTATGTAGATGTATGGCTTCCAACCTCACTTTCCATACCATAAAGTAAAATATTTATTTTCTTTGTTGCCTTCTCACATGTTACTTTCATCCCATCCACCAATGAGGGTTTTAATTTGTCAGGTGGTTAGTTGATGAGATTCCAACGTGTATTACCATCTCCACAACCTCATTTTAAACTTTTGTTCATTCAATTATTGATGTTGATTCCATTAAAATTAAATATGAGTATTTTTACTTAATAAGGACAAGGTGTGATGTGTCTTTCCTTTGTCTTTAATCAATCTCATCCTTATATTTTATTTGGCATTTTTTTTAATAATTATCTTGGACCCTTTTATATTTCTCATCTATTTATAAATTTTGGGTTCTTAATTCCCTATTTAGCCCATAATATTTTTAGTCCCTATTACCTACTCTTCTAATATTTTCGACCCATATTATTTTATTAACTCTCGGCCTAAATATTATTTTCGGCTCAATTTCGAAGAATTCATTTTATCCGAAAATTAACTTCATAAATTTCTAACATTATAAAAATAATCCCGTACTAATTTCACGGGTAATAATTCAGGATAATGATTCTTCATATCATCTTCTGTCTCCCACGTGGCTTCTTCAACTGCTTGGTTTTGCCACAGTACTTTGACTAACGGAATATTTTTATTCCGAAGTCGCTTCACTTCGCGCATTAAAATTTCAACTGGCTCCTCTTCGTAGCTCAGGTCCGGCTTAAGTTGCTGGTGAAGTGTTTCGCTTCCCAGCACATGATTCGGGTTCGCAACGTATTTTCGTAAGGTTGATACGTGAAATACGTCGTTGACTTGGGCGAACGAGGCTGGTAACTCCAGCTGATACGCAACTTCTCCTACTCTCTTGAGTATTCTGAAAGGGCCAATATACCTCGAACTCAATTTGCTCTTCGTCCCGAATCGCTTCACGCCTCTCATCGGGGAGATCTTCAAGAATACTCAATCTTCTTCCGTGAATTTTAACGGCGTTCTTCGTTGATCAGCGTAGCTTTTTTTTTGGAAATGGTCACTAAAATAAAAAAGGAAAGCAGTACATGTGGTTCACTCAGGGAGCACATACCAACTGGTAACAAGCTACCAGCTCACATGGACACAACCAAAGCCACAGAAACAGCACCCAAACAACAAGCCAAAGGCGGCAAAGAAAGCCAAACAAATGCAGAAATCCAAGTCCGACCAAGTAAAAATCACAATTCAAGCGGCAGGGGTCTCCAGTGTCGTGGCTAGCTATAGGATCTTGGGTGCTCTTGTTCGTCGCCTCAGGGCAGCCTCGAGGTCAGCAAGAGCCTCAAACATGTTTTTTTGGGAATGTTCACTAAACAGAAAAACGCAGTACATGGTGTTCGCTCAAGGAGCACAAACCAACTGGTAACAGGCTACCAGCTTACACACAAACACAAGCACAAGCAAAGCCACAGAAATCAACCAACACAAAAAGCCAAAAGGGAGCAACGAAAGCCAAAACAAACAATCCAAAGAAGCCCCCAAACCTCCAAGTGGCAGTCCAAGGGGCGAGCAGGATCAAGGGACATCCACGTGGAAGCCAGCGATAGGATCCTGGTATCGAGTGTCCATCGTTTCTAGGTCATTTTCGGGTTGAGCGAGAACCTCAAACATGTTACGATCAACGTGGTGGTTCAGCGTCCCAGCATCCTTGCTAGTGGATGTATCTGTCGTTCTGGGTCTCGATGGTCGATTACCCCGTCCCGAAGACTGGTAAGGGCTGCGTTCCTTGACTTCCCCATCAAGGGCAGCCGTGTTGGCCTCCTTGTGAGCAATTTCTTTTCCATTATCTTCCACATGACTCCATGCATGCCTTTGTGTCGTCACCTTAGCCGGTCGTGACGGTGGTAAGTTAGGCTGCGACGGAATCCGAGTCGAGCTATTAGGTAGCGGGGGTGTCTTGGCCGAACTCTTTTGCGGTTGCTTCGTCCGGGTGGTGTGGCAAGCCACGGTACTATGGGCCCATGAGTCACATGACGAGCATTTCTTCGGTCGCCACTCATACTCAACACTGACGGGTACGACCGCCGAGGAACCACCATCCTTAGTTGGGATGTGGATATCGAAACGCTCAACAAAAGGTTCCGCCAAGGTCACTTCAATACACACCCTAGCATACTCAAGACGTTCCGCATGAGCCGTCATTGCGTCCGCAAATAGGGGCCTTCCAATCACACTAGCAACAATTCCTAGTCCGGCTTGGGTCCAGTATTCCGTAGGGACGTTTCGGAGTCTAACCCAAAGCGGAACAGTCGAGTGTTTCTTCTTTTCAAAGGAGAAGCCCGTATGCCAAGCCTCAAGGAACAGCCGCTGTCCTTGAAGGAGACATGGTCCGCCGTCCAACGCCGCCGCAGCCGCCACCTCCGAGTTAAACCGGAACTTGAAAAATCCGTTAATCGTCGATCTAACTTCCACAAGATTCTGCCAAATAGATCGGACATAGCGTTCCACATGTGGGAAGTACGGTCGCTTCCCAAGGAAATACCCGACAAGCGTATGTTCCCACCATGCGACGCCTTGTTGAGCCACTTCCCAAGAAGGTCGAGCCGCAGCGATTCCATTAACAACAGTGGGCGTCGAGTAAGATAAAGGAAGTCGAGCCGAGCAAGTGGACCCTCCACGGCTGGTTAGATTCCGGTTGCTGATGACGCCACGAACCATGTCAGAGAAGGACGGTCCAAGAGCGAGAGATCCGGCCTGGGCAGCCATCACAGGCGGCCTATTATGCGAGTCTGGTTCGGCAGCACCGGCGGTCGTGAGCGATTGTTTGGCAGCCCCAGATGGATCCTCATTCGACCCGTTTTCAACGATCGGGGCCAGCTCGCTATGCTTAGCTCCGGCCAAGGAAACAACGTTAGGCATCGTGCGACAGCCAGACCTTGACCATTAGGTCCGGGAGTGGCCACCGCAGCCACATCCATCTTAGGTCGAGGCCCATAAGGGGAGGAAAGAGGTTCGACATTTTGAGGGTTAGCATCCACCACGTTAGGAGTAGCTTTCGGCCCAATCTTGTTAAGGTATGCATCCTCCATGTTGCCGGGCCCATTAGAGGCTGAAAAAAACCCAACAGTATTAGGGTTGTCATTCACTTCATGTGGAGGCCTGCTATGGCAGGCCTTAGGCCCATTAGCAGCAGTAGAGGCCTCAAGTCCCAGCCCATTAGGGCACACGTTGGGCCCAATTCCATCAGGGGTGTGTGGCGCAGCCACTGTAGCAGCCCTAGGAGCATCCATGGAGGAAGGATCGGCACTGAGCGGCTCTTCGTCAGGCACGGCCTCCAAGACGCGGCTGGCGGTAGGAGGACGCAGCGGAGTGCCTCTGCGTGTCAGCCGGGGAGGTTCAGGCCGCGTGTCCCGAAGCGGCACTATGGCAGACGTGGTTCGTTTCTTGCGGTGGTGCGGCTTCCATGGTGGTTGGGTGTCACTTGTCGGCGGAAGCCCTTTAGGAGGTGGTTCCGGCCAGGTAGCAGCCGGTGCTTGGGTCTCCGGTGAAGGCTGAGGGCGACGAGAACCATTGGTGACGAGGGCAAAGAGGTCCTCAAATTTTGCCATTCCAAACTTAGTATCGAAGTCCGGGATTTTGGCCTTAAGCAAGTCATAATCCGGCAACGAACCAGGACAATCTAGTTCTTCCATGGGATTTCAGAGAAGAAAAGAAGAGGAGAAGGTGATAGGTCACGAGATGGTTGTGGTGGGAGAAAGCGTGAAGATGGAGAGTCACGGCCCTCCCATCGCCGTCTGATCCCGGCGATGGAGGGAGGGGAGATGGTCGCCGCCGATCAGTAATAGGTGGTGGTCGCCGACGCTGATCTAGGTGGATGTAGAAGATGGTGGGGCGATGGGAATGTGAAGAGTCACGAAAGGTTTGTGGAGAGAAACGTAGAGAGAGAAACTAGCGCGTAGGTCTCATAGCCTCAAACATGTTTCGATCCGCGTGGTGGTACGACGTCCCAACGCCTCTGGTGGTGGGGGCATCCGCCGAGCTAGGATGAGTTGGCCGAGTCTTGCGTTCGGAGGAATGGTTGGGCCGGCGTTGCTTGCCTTCCCCATCGAGGCCAACCATGTTGGCCTCCTTATGAACGACGCCTTTACCCTTGGATTCCATACGACTCCATGCACGCACTTGTCTTGCCACCGTAGCCGGACGTGGCGGCGGTTTGTTAGGCTGCATGGGCGCGGCAACCGTGAGGGCCCTAGCCGAGCTGTTAGGAAGCGGGTGGGTCTTGGCCGAGCTTTTAGGCGGTTGTTGCGGCCGGGTTTTGGGGCAAGTCGCGATACTATGGGCCCAGGAGTCACATGACGAGCATTTTTCTGGTCGCCACTCATATTCGACACTAACGGGTACGACCCCCGAGGAGCTACCATCCTGAGTTGGAATGTGGATATTGAATCGCTCGACTAAAGGTTCCGTCAATGTTATTTCAATACAGACCCTAGCATACTCAAGACGTTCCGCACGAGCCATCACTGCGTCCGCAAACAAGGGCTTCCCGAGCACACTAGCAATGATTCCTAAGCCGGCTTGTGTCCAGTATTCCGTTGGGACGTTTCGGAGTCTAACCCAAAGCGGAATAGTCGGATGCTGTTTCTTTTCAAAAGAAAAACCCATATGTCAAGCCTCAAGGAAGATCGGCTGCCCCTGTAAGAGCCAAGGTCCACCTTCCAAGGCCGCAGCTGCCGCCTCCTCCGAGGTAAAACGGAACTTGAAAAATCCATTGATCGTCGATCTTACTTCGACAAGGTTCTTCCAAATAGATCGGACAAAGCGTTCAACATGTGGGAAATACGGGCGCTTCCCAAGAAATACCCGACGAGCGTATGATCCCACCGTGCGGCACCTTGCTGAGCAACTTCCCACGAAGGCCGAGCAGCAGCGACTCCATCAATGACACTAAGCTTCGTGTAAGTTAGAGGGATGCGTGGCGAGCTAGCCCTTCCTTGGTTGTTGTTGACGCCAGAAACAATATCAGAGAAAGAAGGTCCCGAACTAAGAACTCCCGGTGGTGGAACCCCCTCACGTAGCCTAGTGTGCGATTCTGTATGCCGGCGCATGAGAGAATTATGGGGGAATCCTTGGAAGAAATGTTAGGCCCAGGAATAGTGGATATAACCTCATCCTCTTCATGTGTAGGCCCATTAATGTTGTTAGTGGCTTTCTCCACATGTCCAGGCCCAAAAGGGGTATCAGGCCCAACAGTGTTAGGGTAAGTATCCATCACATATTCAGGGCCCTTTTGAGGAGAATCCTCCACCTCAAGCGCAGGCCCAACAGGAGTAGTATTAGGCCCAGCAGAATTAGGGTTAGCTTCCACCTCAAGTCCAGGCCCAATATTAGGCTCAATAGGGTTGGGTTGAGCTGCCGTCGGAACCCTAATTCCGTCTTCAGGCTCCATGGTGGCCGAAACGCTAAGGAGAGGCGGCGCATCTTCACTATCTTGATCTTCCAAGCCCGGGTTAACGCGAGCTGGCGGCGGTGGGGTGCCCCTCCGCAAAGGTCTACGCGCTTCATGAGGTGTATCGGGAGAGGGGTTATGTGGGAGGTGATCCTTCGGCGTCGCTGCGGAATCCACAATGGTCGGGGCAGAGGGGTCGAGACAAACTCATGGGTGAGCTCAGATGCCATTGTGGGAGGGTTCGGCCGGTTTGGAGAACACACCGGCGAGGTAGGAGAGTCGGGACGCACGCTAGTGACGCGGCCAAAAAGTCCCTGAAACGAAGGAACATCGAAGAGTCTGTCAAACTCGAGGATGGACTGCCGAAGCAAGCCATAATCCGATACCAAACTGAGAGGATCCATGTTCGGCAGCCAGAGGTAGCCATAGGAGACGAAACAGTGAGAAGTCGAGGGGTCATAAAGAAACGGGGATAGAAGAAATGGGGTTAAAACCCTCCCATCGCCGTTTGAGCCCGGCGATGGAGGGTGGGGGAGCGACCGGTGCCTATCAGTGGCGAGGGATGGTGGCCGCCGGCGGTGGGGAGGGAGGGGAGACGATGGTGAAGGGTGGCAGCTTGTTAGGGTTTCTTAGAGAGCGTTTTTTTTTTAGTTTTCGTCGGGTTTTTTTTCTGACGACTTTGGGCAATTTGCATTCGTTCTCGGATCTTAGTTATCGCGTCCGTCATCTCTCGTATCATATTGGGGCTCAAAAGCGCTCGTTCTCCGATTTCGTCCCAGTGTACCGGGGATCGAGCCCGTATAAGGCTTCGTATGGCCCCATCCCGATAGTAGCGTGATAGTTGTTGTTGTACGAGAATTCGATCAACGGATATATTTACTCCAATTCCCTTTGAAGTCGAGAGTGCATGCTCGCAACATGTCTTCAAGGGTTTGAATCGTTCTTTCGGATTGCCAATCGATTTGGGGATGATAGGCCGTGCTGAACGAAAGTTTTGTCCTCATCGCCTTTCGCAGACTCATTCAGAATTTAGATATAAATCTCGTATCACGATCCGAGACAATCGAGGATGGGATCCCGTGAAGTCGGACGATTTCTCGAATATACAATTCGGCATACCGTTCTAGTGAAAAGGTCGAACTGATCGGTAGAAATGAGTAGATTTGATTAAACGATCCACAATTACCCAGATGGCGTCGTGGCCTTTCACAGTTTTCGGCAAACCAACAACAAAGTCCATCGTAATGTGATCCCATTCTCACTCCGGAATCGGCAAGGGTTGTAACATTCCTGCCGGCCTTTGATGTTCTGCCTTTACTTGTTGACACGTCAGACATTGGCTCACAAACTTCGTAATGTCGCTTTTGATTCCCGGCCACCAATATGTTTCTCGTAAATCCCGGTACCTCTTCATCGCGCCCGGGTGCACCGAGTACGTAGTGGCATGTGCCTCCATCATTATTGATTGCCGGAGTGCTTGATTATCGGGAACGTATAGACGATTCCGATATTGCAAACTCCCGTCGTCCCGAAACGTAAATCAGACGGAGTTTCAGTTGCTTGCTCGCTCGTCGTTTTTAGATAAAGCTCATCTTGCTCCTGGGCTTTCCTGATATGCTCTAACAACGTCGGCTGAAGAGTCAGCGCTACCATTCTGGCCTCGATCTCGCCAAAATTTATTACTTCAACTTCAAGGTTGTAGAGTTCCGTGTTCACCGCCTTTCTGCCTCATGTTCAGCTCCTTCTGGGTGAAGAAGTATTTCAGGCTCTTGTGATCTGTATAGATCTCGCACCGTTCACCATATAAATAGTGACGCCATATTTTTAAGGCGAACACAACTGCTGCAAGTTCCAGATCATGCGTAGGGTAATTCTTCTCGTACGGTTTTAACTGTCGGGAAGCATATGCAACTACCTTCCCATTCTGCATCAACCGCACCCCAAGCCATTCTTCGAGGTATCACTGTACACCGAAAATCCTTCGGTACTGGAGGGAATCGTAAGAACAGGAGCTGTTGTCAATCGTTTCTTCAACTCCCTGGAAGCTTTGTTCACACGCTTTCGTCCACTTGAATGGGACGTTCTTCTTCGTCAGGTTTGTGAGCGTCGTGACAATGCTAGAAAAGTCTTTAATAAACTTTCGACAGTATCCAGCAAGCCCGAGAAAGCTCCTGATCTCCGTGGGAGTGGTTGGTCGTGGCCAATTATTCACGGCTTCTATCTTGCTGGGGTCCACCGAAAGTCCGTTTCCAGAAATGATGTGCCCCAAGAAGACCACTTGCCCCAACCAAAATTCGCACTTTTTGAACTTGGCGAATAACTGCTTTTCTCGAAGAATTTGAAGGACCATCCTTAGATGTTCTTCGTGTTCCTCTCTCGTCTTCGAGTAGATGAGGATATCGTCAATAGAAACGATTACGAATCGGTCCAGAAACTCTTTGAAGACCCGGTTAATTAGATCCATGAAAGCTGCTGGAGCATTCGTTAGCCCGAAAGAACTTGCATATCATGGTTCTGTCCAAAGGGGTTTCTAATCCGAGATCTAGATTGTGAGATATGATTTTTTAACATCTTGGTCTCAGTGGATAAAGAAAACCCTAGAAACACTAATCCTCCCCAAGTTTTGTTCTATCCTCTTAATAACAACTCCTCTAACTCTATTCTTATGTTTTATGGACCTAAACTTCATAAAGAAGGTATTAAGCTGGCCGAATTTTAGCATGTAAGCATTATCACGAAAATCATGCAAGACAGAGGATACGTAGGGAGGATGTAAGCATGTAAGCATTATCACGATTATCACTAAGACGGCTGCATGGGGAGGATCAGAAGACAGAGGAAGACATGGTGCGACTAATACAGAGGGTGGCACTGGACCTCATCAGTTTGAAGATATTACATACAAAGCCGGACGAACAGTTCTTTTTGCAACAATTACTTAGCTAGCTAGTGTTGGTAGGCATTGAAGCAATTATGTAATGTTTTGAACATTGGATGATGTGGTAATGATAACTTTCTTACCAAAAAAAGAAAATCATGCAAGAACTTCACGTTTAGCACATAAACACGTATAAATTCGAAAGAGAACATGCAATACGTAAGATCTCGACTCTAATGTGGTTTACGCATGTAGATGATCTTCACATACCTTACTTCCAAGCTATATTAACAAGTTGTTAATGGTGTTGAAGAAGCCGAACTCTACTACTCCTTAGTTTCGTGCACCCCTCACTGTGCTCTACTTCGGCTATACCAATAAGCCATGTAATATGTTAGATACATAAGTTAATAGGAAAATTACACCTCAAATGAAGTTCTTTCCACCTTAGCTTAGTTCGAACAACTTCCTAAATTGAGAGATCGAATAGAGTTTGCCCAAATCCTTCTTTGCTCCTTTCGTTGTTTTCTTCAAGTTCGAAAATGAGTTTTGTTTTCCTTTGCATCTATATATCGTTTTTCCTCTTTGACCAACAAAGAAAATTTTTAGGCTAATCATTATGTAGATATATGGCTTCCAACGTCACTTTCCATACCATAAAGTAAAATATTTATTTTCTTTGTTGCCTTCTCACATGTTACTTTCATCCCATCCACCAATGAGGGTTTTAATTTGTCAAGTGGTTAGTTGATGACAACATTCCAACGTGTATTACCATCTCCACAACCTCATTTTAAACTTTTGTTCATTCAATTATTGATGTTGATTCCATTAAAATTAAATATGAGTATTTTTACTTAATAAGGACAAGGTGTGATGTGTCTTTCCTTTGTCCTTAATCAATCTCATCCTTATATTTTATTTGGCATTTTTTTTAATAATTATCTTGGACCCTCTTATACTTCTCATCTATTTATAAATTTTGGGCCTTAATTCCCTTTTTAGCCCATAATATTTTTAGTCCCTACTACCTATTGGGCTCTTCTAATATTTTCGACCCATATTATTTTAGTTAACTCTCGGCCTAAATATTATTTTCGGCTCACTTTCGAAGAATTCATTTTATCCGAAAATTAACTTCATAAATTTCGAACATTATAAAAATAATTCCGTACTAATTTCACGGGTATTACATCAACTTACAGTACGATAAGCCAAGTAGCTAATGATACCAGGTAAGTGGAAGTCCCAACTACAACACATAAATGTGTGTGCATGAAATTATATGTTATGTGTTTCTGTGAATTTATGACTTCCTACGTGACGTTACATGACATGCGTAATTTATTTACATTATACGATGGCATGACACGCATATTCAGGACATGAGCATATGCACGCACGTTTAGTACAAAAGGCATGATATGAGAGCGTGCATAATATACGATCGCCCTAGAGCGATAAAGATTCGCCGATATGGGCGTCTGATGTCGACTCACAGTTGAGTCACGGTTCTTCTGTGCTACCATGGTGACGTCGTATGGCGCTACCATCAAGACATGACATGTTCAAAGCAAGACATGATTTTAGGGCTAATGCCCTCATGGCGGATCGTGAAACCTGGAGGGTGCGAGCTGAGGGAGTAAGCGACACCGAGGGTACCTCTTGTGTTGACTACCTCAGATTAGGCTACCAGTGTGAAGCATCCGTGTGGCGTATGAAACCACCTTGCGACAGAATAGGCGCCCTAGGGTTGGCCTCCCTTGAGTGGGTATTGCCACTTATGTGATTATTTATCCCTTGTGGATTCGAGCTCCATGATGGTGCATAGCAAGATAACCGAGGGCCCTACATGACAAGACAAGACAAGGAAAATATGAGGTCTAGGGAGCATTGGCGCGGATGCCGTTGCGAATCTAGGACACGTGCATGGCATGTGCTTTAACTTACTGAGCTTTATAAGCTCATTCCACGTATTATGTGTTGTAGGTTCACGGGATCACGGTACGTTATCTTTACGAGTGGAGGCCAATTTTTTAAGCTTCCGGATGACTTTTGAGGTGGCAATGTACATGGATGCGACCTGAGTGGCGGGCCGATAGATTATTTTGAACATGCATGCGCACTCAACTTGTATTTATGTCCTAGGAATATTTTGTATTGTACAGAAGAGTTTCCTCTATATAAAGGAAAAATTTTGTACGCATTTTCATACATAGATTTCATTTATATCACATGCAGTCACATAAAATAGTAATAAGAATGGGCGGTAGAAGTCAGGGGCGCGCAGGAGGTGAGCTTTCGGTTACAAGTTCTGTAGACTGTCCATGTACACACCCTCAAAAGCACGGAAGCGGCCTTGCTAGTAAGTTTTATGTTTCTATGAATGTTGTATGTGCATAATTTATTGGCCTTAGGGACTATTAGGGTATAGGAAAAAGAATGGGTAGAACACGGGGTGAAGGTAGTGGGAGTGCGGACAAACTCAAGCAACCCGCAACTCCTGTTGATAATCGTGATACAGCGATCCTTCAACTCACGGAGCTTGTTTGCCAGCAGTCCACTCAAATTGAAGAAATGATGCAACAACGAAATACGAGCGGACAATTTAGTAGTGGACTCTCTCAGGTGGAAAGAGTCGAGATTGTTGGAGAGCGATTTCGTAAACTCAATCCCCCAACGTTTGAAGATGCCACTGATCCGACCGCAGCTGAAGATTGGCTGAGAATGCTGGAAAGCATGTTCCAATATAGTAGGATTCCAGAGGATGAGAAAGTCTTATGTGCTGCCTTCCTACTGAGGGAAACTGCAGGCCATTGGTGGGATACCATTCTCGCCTTTGAAGATCCGATGACGATGACATGGAACCGGTTCAAAGAGCTCTTTAGGAACAAATATTTCACCGACCCAATACGGGCTCAACGAATGAATGAATTTATCAATTTACGCCAGGGCTCGATGACCGTGGCAGAGTATATCCAAAAATTCGAGCAATTATCCCGATTCGCAGCTCACATGGTGAGCACAGATACGTTAAAGGTGGACCGTTTCCTGGAAGGCCTGAAACCTGAACTATACAAGGATGTGAACATGGCCGGATCCCAAGGAGCTACCTACGCTCAAGTAGCTGAACGCGCTCTAATGGCAGAGTAAGCTGAAATCCGAATTTTGCGAGCCCATGAAGCGAAGAGAAAATTTGTCCAAGGACCAAAGTGGAGCGGAGGTAACCCGAAGAAGCCATTTAACCCCAAGAATGCCAGGCCTAATTTCCAGAACCGACCTGGACCCCCACAACAATTTAGTCTTAGTCAAGGAAGACCTTCGATGACCATACCTCCATGTCCCAGGTGCACACGGCGACATCTGGGCGTGTGCTACTCCCAGAATGCAACCTGCTATAAGTGTGGCAAGACAGGCCACTTCTCCAAGGCATGCACGGAAGTTACATCTGGAAGTCAAGCACCTGTTCAGCTAGGCCACCTGCAGTACCTGCTGGAGTATACACGCTAACTTCTGAAGAGGCGGAGAACAATCCATCTGTGGTGGCAGGTACTCTCCTTATCCATTCAACCCCGACATGCATATTAGTTGATTCAGGAGACACGCACTCATTTGCATCTACTAACTATGTGGCGAGACTCGGGGTTACGCCTAACCTAGTTAGGTACGAATGTTACCATCCCCCATGGAACCTCTACGAGAACCAAGCAAATCTTACGAGATAGCCCAATAATAGTGAACGATAGGACCTTACCCGTTGACCTGATAGTCATTCCAATGAACGATTATGAAGTAATCCTAGGAATGGACTGGCTATCGAAGTACGGAGCAGCTATTGACTGTAACCGTAAGCAAGTGACCTTTAACCTAGAAGACACCGAACTGTTCACATTCACGGGAACTAGCAAGAGTAACAAGATTCCCAAGGTTTCAGTAATGAAGGCATATGGTTGATCAAGACAAGATGCGAAGCTTACCTGATATACGCAATATCATCCGAGGAACGTTCACCCCCGAAGTTAGAAGAGTTCCAGTAGTACAAGACTATCCCGACATGTTTCCTGAAGACTTACACGGGCTTCAGTCGGATCGTGAGATTCAATTTACAATTGACCTAGCACCAGGAGCTACACCAATCTCTAAGGCACCATACCGACTCGCTCCAGCTGAGCTGAAGGAATTGAGGGAGCAACTGGATGAACTGTTGCAAAAAGGGTGCATTCAGTCGAGCTTCTCACCATGGGGAGCACCAGTTTTGTTCGTTAAGAAGAAAGATGGATCGATGCGGCTCTGCATCGGTTATATGGAGCTGAAGATTACGATCAAGAACAAATACCCTCTCCCTCGAATTGACGACTTATTCGACCAACTACAAGGCGCAACCGTCTTTTCGAAGATAGACTTGAGGTCAGGATATCACCAGTTGAAGATTCGAGAAGAGGATGTCCCGAAGACAGCTTTTACACTACCCGCTATGGGCACTACGAATTTCTAGTCATGCCTTTCGGGCTGACTAATGCGCCAGCAGCATTCATGGACCTGATGAACTGGGTATTCAAACCCTTTCTAGACAAATGTATCATCGTATTCATCGATGACATTCTCATCTATTCGAAGACCAAGGAAGAGCATGAACAACACTTGAGGATTGTCTTGGAAATATTACGAGAAAAGCAGTTGTATGCAAAATTCAAGAAATGCGAGTTGTGGCTCAATCAAGTTGCGTTTCTTGCACGTTATCTCGGGAGATGGAATTTCTGAGTAACGTTTTTGACCGTTACTGTGTGCGATTTTCACACACTAAACTCACGAACAACGACCCTTCATATTCCAACCGACCTCCACCGTCTCCGATCAACCCTCCTACCGCCGGCGACCCTCTCAGCCGCCTACTGACCGGAACCGCCCTCGCCGCCGCCCTCCATCGCCGGGATCAGACGGCGATGGGAGGGTTTTGAATCGCGCCCCATTCCCCTTCAACCCCAACCACACGACCGTTCATATTCCATGGCATCCTCTTCACCTTCCTTGACAGAACAACCACCGATGGAGGCTATGGATTCCCCTGCCTTCTTGCCGGACTACGAGATACTAAGGAACAACATTCCTACATTTGATGATCGATTCGATGTTGCCGCATTTGAAGACTTTGTGGTGCGCCTTAAGGGCGCGAAGCCTGGCCCGCAACCTCCGCCGGAACAAACCACCTGCCACCGCGAGTAGGACGGAGCCACCTCCTAACGATTCTGCTCCCCTTCATCATCGGACGGCTAGGACCCAACCCCCCATGACAACGATGGAATGCCCCAGACTAAGGGGCCAGCCGGTACCCACCACCACGCCGCGTCAAGGCCTAACCCTACCCAGCCCATGATTCCGCCTCGCCGTAAACGCAGAGAGACCACCACCGTAGTGCCGCTGCGTGACCCGCGAATTAACCCCCGTGGTCCGATGCGCAAAGGCACACCACCACCACCTAATACACCGCGGCTGAATAAGGAAGGAAGCCCTGATGAGGAGGCGCCCCCTATCATTGAACGTGCCCTATTGGGGGAGAGCAACGGCCCTAGGAGCTTGAGTTTGGAATCTCAACAAGTCCCTAATGTTGATAGGCCGAGGGTATCTCCGACGGGGCCCCAGCCTAATGCTAGCCATGCTTGTCAACAACCTATGTTGGAATTAGGGTTTTCCTTGGAAGATGCTTCGGATGATGAAATGACAAGGGATCACCTCCTTGATCGCCGTTTACCGATCCACGCCCCCACGGGCCGTAAGGTTAGGGCCGATCAATATAAATAACTCTTGCAATGAAGAAACATACTATGGAAAGACACATGCTAAGGAAAAATCGCCTAGGGCAATGCCAAATGGTAATGGTGAGTCTCACAATGGGTATGGAGATCCCACTGACGAACCTCGCCCCCCTTCGGAGGCTGCTGGGAACACCGCTAAGATATCGTTTGCTGCCGTCGTCCAAGGAGCCATAACAAACCGAGACCAATCACGACGCCCCTCCATGAAGCGCCTCGCATTATCCTACACGGCTCCATCTATCGTTGATGGCAAAGCCGAGGCTTGCTTGCCCTGGGAAGTGGTCCAAAAAGGGACGGCTAGATGGGACAACACTCTTGTTGGATATTTCCTGGGCAAAAGACCGTACTTTCCTCATGTTGAACGCTTTGCTCGTTCTATGTGGCCTGAGCTTATTGAGGTCCGAGCATCGATTAACGGGTTTTTCAAGTTCAGGTTCGCCTCGGCCGAGGCTATGGGTGTGGTCCTGGAGGAAGGCCCGTGGATCATGCAGGGGCAGCCCCTATTCCTTGAGGAGTGGCGAATTGGCATGTCCTTTGCGAAAAGAGAACACTCGAGTGTCCCACTCTGGGTAAAGCTACGTAATATTCCATCGGAATTATGGACCCAAGAGGGATTGGGTATTGTTGCGAGCGTGATAGGGAAGCCACTATTTGCGGATGCCATGACAACTAAGGCGGAGCGGCTCGAATACGCTAGGGTATGCGTGGAGATACCACTCGGGGAACCATTCGTTGCACAATTCAATATTAGGATACCAACTAAGGAGGGAGGACGAGTTAGTATAGTGCCTATCCAGGTTGAGTACGAGTGGAGGCCCAAGAAATGCGCAACATGCAACTCTTGGAATCATGGTGAAAGGAGCTGCCCGAAAAATCAGCCCATACCGACCCGGCCACAGCTCTCCACATCGGTCATACAAAAGTCATCACGGAACAGTGAGCAGCCCAAAATGCAAGGACAAGCCGAGCCAAACCCTACACGACCAAGTCATCAGCTCACCGAGAGTATGCATGCTAGACCTAAAGCTAATTGGCGCCGATTGACCAATAAGGATAAAGGCAAATCGGTGATCGGGGAGAAAGCCACAACCAACAACAAGGATATTGGAAGCTCTACATCGCAAGAGCATTACCGGGCCACTCACCAGACCACACTCTTGGATAATTCGGCCATGGATAGCATCCATGTTAAGGAGGGGCATAACAGGCAGACGGAAAAACAAAACGGAGGCAGCTCGACTAGCACAACAAATACCACCTTACCTATAGTTGAATACCGCAACCCGTTTGCCATGTTAGCTGACTTAGAATGGGAAAACGTCGAATTACAGGGTCCTCAAGCAGCCCTGGAATCGAGTGTTCCATGATCCCTGTCGCCTCTTGGAATGTACGTGGTCTAAATAGGTTAGACCACAGATGGGCGATCGGGGAGATGATTACGAAATATGGGTTGAAGCTGATTGGCCTGGTTGAGACTAGGGTTTCCGAACAAAATGCTTCTTCGCTTGCTAACTCTATCAGAGCTTGGGATTGGTTCTACGAGTACGAGGATGGACCGGCATCACGTATTTGGGTTGGATGGGATGCTCGCTTCGTGACTGTGACGATTGAGGCCGCCACACCACAGGCTGTCCACTGCAAGGTACGAATCTTAGAAGAGCGGACAGAAATCTATATCACATTTGTTTACGGCCATAACCAGCGGGGTGAAAGACGTGCTCTCTGGAATGATATTCTGGCCACTTCTAACGCGCGGGTTAACAGCCCTTGGATTGTTATGGGAGATTTTAATGCTATTCTGGATAATTCTGAGGCGAGGGGAGGAACACCTGGAGGAGGCTGTACTGACATGGCAGAATGCCTTACCGCCTCAGATCTTATTGGTCTACCCCGACTTGGCCCTATCTTCACGTGGTATAACCAACAGAGTGGCACGGCAGGAGTTTGGCGCTGCCTCGACAGAATTGTTGGCAACCCCTCGTGGTTCGCTCAATTTGGGGACCTAGCTTACCGCTGTGGGCTCCCCTCCACCTCTGACCACTCACCTCTGATTTTGGAAAACACGGCTCAGCCAAGGAACATAAATAAAGCATTCCGGTTTGACAACTTCCTGATTAAAGACCCCCGATTTCTACCGATAGTCAAAGCCGCTTGGAGGCGAGAGGTTGCTGGCTACCCCATGTACGTCGTCACGAAGAAACTCAAGGACATCAAAATACAGCTGAAGCGTATCCGGCGTGACAAAGGTGATCTCAACCGCAATGTTCTCGAGGCTCGGGGGTTTCTGGATATCGCACAGGAGCTTGCTATTCAGCACCCTATGGAGCCGCAGTTGTTGGTCCTTGAGAGGCGATGTCGCTTAGCATATGCTAAAGCGGTTGATATGGAGCATTCGGCGCTAGTACAACGCGCCAAAGTGGCTTGGCTTAAGGATGGGGACCAATGTACCTCCTTCTTTTTCAAGAAGGTTGCCATGCGTCGCGCCAATAACCGGATATACACCCTTGAAGGTGAAGAAGGGACTACTTTCGAGGGACATACACAAGTTTGCGCTGAACTCATTCGGTACTATACTGAGCTGCTTGGACTATCTAGTCGGACGGTGGCCTTGCACGCTGCCACTCTCTCACCTTACATGGCCTGAAAACTGGGACCCACGGAGGCCGAGGCCATGATTCTACCGATCACGGATCTGGAAATCAAGCAAGCTTTGTTCTCCATTGGCGACAACAAATCTCCCGGGCCGGATGGCTACTCTGCGGCTTTCTTTAAAGACGCGTGGGACACTATTGGACGGGACGTAACCCACGCCATCAAGGAATTCTTTCGGACGGGACATCTCTTGGGGGAACTGAACTCTACATTCATAACACTTATTCCAAAGAACACTAACCCCCGGATGGCTAAGGACTTCAGGCCGATATCCTGCTGCAATGTAATCTACAAGATCATCTCCAAGATTATTGCCAATCGACTACGGGGTAGCCTTGGGCAACTCGTCCACCAAGCCCAAACTGCCTTCATTCCTGGCCGCCGAATCACGGATAACATCTTACATGCACAGGAAATTTGTCATGGATATAATAGTATGGGGCTGCCTGACCGTGTGGCCTTCAAGGTGGACATCGCGAAAGCGTATGACATGGTGGAATGGGATTTTCTCTTGGTCGTGCTCGAGGCAATTGGTTTCCATCGGGTATTCATTGGATGGATCCGGGCCTGCTTGACCACTCCCTCTTTCTCGATTAACATCAACGGTACTCCGACGGGATACTTCAAAGGGCGGAGGGGCCTTCGGAAGGCGACCCGATCTCACCCTACCTTTTCACGCTGGTAATGGAAGTACTTCACGGCATCATTGAAGACGAGATCAGGCAAAGCCCGAACTTCAGATACCACTGGAACTGTGAGGCAACCGCGCTTTTCATGCTTACGTTTGCAGATGACCTCCTCCTCTTCTCTCACGCGGATGTCGATTCTGTAGGGGTCTTCAAACGCAGCCTCGATCTCTTTGCTAACTTATCAGGCGTAAAGGCAAACATCCATAAGAGTGCAATGTTCGTATCTAAGCGCGCCGACCGATTGAAGAACGCCCTTCAAGATATTATGGGTTTCTCGCTGGGATCACTTCCAGTACGCTATCTCGGTGTTCCCCTTATTACATCAAGACTTACGATCGCTGACTGTACCCCTCTTCTGACCAGCGTGGACAAGCGGCTAGGCTCATGGACCAATCTCTCTCTATCGTACGCCGGTCGCACCCAATTGATCAAATCGGTCCTCCTTGGACTGCATACCTACTGGGCTGGTGTTTTCCTCCTCCCGAAGGGCGTTATCCGGAGCATTGAAGCGAGGCTTAGAGCCTTTCTTTGGAAAGGTACGAGTGCTAAGGTTGCTTGGACTGATATTTGCTTGCCTAAAGCTGAAGGTGGACTCGGCCTTCGCTCGATTGAGACTGATAATAAGGCTCTACTCATGTGTCTGCTTTGGAACATTCTGATGGACGACGATACCTCGATTTGGGCCACCTGGATTAGACGAACGAGGCTGCACAACAGTTCCTTATGGTCCATCCGACCGGGGACAAGGACTTCATGGAGCTGGAGATATTGAAGCTGCGAACCGAATTTAGGACTCTCATTCAATTCTGCATTGGCAATGGGGCCAACACACTCCTCTGGACTGACCCTTGGCTGCTCGAAGAACCCCTAGTGGAACGCTACCCTCGAGGACCTATGATAATGGGCTTACCCAGGGACTCGAAACTCAGCGAGGTAATCAACGAGGGAGGATGGTGCTGGCCAGCTCAAACTTTAGTAGAATACCTCGACTTCGGCCCTCTTTTACCACCCATCCACCCGACTGAACGGGACACGATTAGATAGGCTGCCAACGCAAATGGTCGCTTCACTACCGCCTCCGCAAGGGAGAGCATCCGCCAAAGGCAACCGATTGTACCCTGGCATACCCTCTTCGGCGGCCCCTTAGCCATCCCTCGACATGACTTCATCCTCTGGCTTGCGATTAGGGACAAACTAGCGAGTAGAGACAAGCCTTGGATCGCTTCTGCGGCGGGAACCTCAGTTTGCCTTCTCTGCGACGCAAATATTATGGAGACAATGCGACATTTATTCTTTGAGTGTACCTTCTCTATTCGCTGCCTTAACCTAATGCGTAATCATCTGCACTTTGGTTGGCCTTACAGGGATTGGCATGAGAGCTTGCTTTGGGCGGCCAGAAGGTGGCGGGGCAAGCACCTTGCCGTGTTGGGGCCTCGGCATGCCCTTGCTTCTCTTGTCTACCATCTTTGGTCGGAGCGAAATAGAAGATGGCACGATGGGATTCGTCGATCGCCGGAACTGATAGTTGCTGAAATGGAGGCCCTCTTAAGTATCCGAATCTCGACTCTTCCGCACAAGTACAATCTTCAATTGAACGCCATGCGCCGGACCTGGTGTCTGGACTGGACTACCTAGGATGCTTGGGACTGGTCTTGCTTCGGTTCAGGGTTTGGTGGGCTGATGGATGAGTTGGATGGAGCCCAAGAGAGACACTACCTCCCCCCATCTCCCCCTTTCCCCACATCTTGCCCTCTTCCCCCCCCCTATCCCCTTCGTTTCGCTTTCTCTTTTCGTTCTCGTACTGTGCTCCGCTTTGCTTGTCTGCAGGTTGGCCTGGCTGCTGCTTCATATGGGGTGTTCTACCTGCTTGCCCGTGCCACCGGCAGGCCTCACTTGCTGGTTGCCCCCCCTGGCGAAAAGAAACAGGAGTTGACATCTATGCCTTTCCCCGACCAGACCTGCGGACGCACTCGCTGCACTTCACCCCCTCCGTTGGAAATTTCCGCATGGAAGTTTTCCTCCGCTGTGCTCTGGCACTTTGTTCGCACATCAACCGACTGCCCTGCTGGCACTTCAACTGGTGCCAGACTCCTGTTGATTGTTTTTGGGGTGTGACACCTCCTTTGCCTTTGTTACCCTGTGCTGGTAGTCTCTGTTTTGGCTTGGTCTTGTAGGGACCTTGTTGGTGTCTGGGCTGTTTTGGTCTTGTTGTGCTGTCTGGTCGGTAGATTGTTACCGCTTGTTGCGTCCTGAGCGTTATCATGTACGCTGTCCATATACTCCTGTTTCTTTTGTTTAGTGAACACTTCCCAAAAAAGATGGAATTTCTGTTGACCCCAGCAAGATCGAGGCTATTAACAACTGGCCTCGACCGACGAATGTGACAGAAATACGAAGTTTTCTCGGACTAGCCGGATATTATCGGAAGTTCATCAAGGATTTCTCTAAAATTGCATCAACCTTGACAAAGCTAACCAAGAAGAATACTCCATTTCGATGGGATGATGCTTACGAGCAGAACTTTCAAGAACTTAAGCGACGACTCACTACGGCCCCAGTGCTAACGATTCCCACAGGATCGGGAGGATTTTCTGTCTACAATGATGCGTCTAAGAATGGCCTAGGATGCGTTCTAATGCATAACGGGAACGTAGTTGCATATGCTTCCCGACAGCTAAAAGACTATGAGAAGAATTATCCAACGCACGACTTAGAACTTGCCGCCGTCGTTTTCGCTCTCAAGATCTGGAGACATTACTTATACGGCGAACGATGCGAGATTTTCACTAACCACAAGAGTCTCAAATACTTCTTCACCCAGAAGGGTTGAATATGAGGCAAAGGCGATGGCTAGAATTAGTTAAAGATTATGACTGTGTAATCAGCTATCACCCGGGAAAGGCGAACGTAGTGGCTGATGCACTAAGCCGCAAGACTGTGAACACAGAGCTACAAAGACTCGAAGTGGAGTTAATACCAATGGGTGAGATTGAAACAAAACTAGCGGCGTTAACAATTCGACCTACCTTGATGGAGCAGATTTCAAAGGCCCAAGGGAACGATGAATTATATATGAAAATCAAAGAAGCGCCAATAGAGCAAAGATCTTTAGACTTTACAATACATGACGACGGGAGCTTATATTACAGAAGACGTCTATATGTTCCTAACAACGCCGAACTTCGAAAGACTGTCATGACAGAAGCCCAACCACTGTCTACTCCATCCACCCCGGAGCAACGAAGATGTATAGGGATCTACGAACCAACTATTGGTGGCCAGGGATGAAAAGAGAAACACCAACGTTTGTAAGTCAATGCCTGACGTATCAGCAAATTAAGGCAGAACATCAACGACCGGCAGGAACTTTGCAATCCCTGTCAGTACCTGAATGGAAGTGGGATCACATTACGATGGACTTCGTTGTTGGCTTACCTAAGACTTTGAAGGGCCACGACGCTATATGGGTCATCGTTGATCGACTGACCAAATCTGCACACTTCCTGCCTATCAGTCCAACATTCTCAATGGAATGATACGCATAACTATATATTCAAGAAATAGTACGACTTCACGGAGTTCCAATCTCGATCATTTCCGATAGAGACTCAAGGTTTCTATCCAAATTCTGGATGAGTTTACAGAAGGCCATGGGAACCAAGTTGTCCTTCAGTACTGCCTACCATCTCAGACAGACGGGCAGTCTGAACGAACTATCCAGACGTTGGAAGACATGCTAAGAGCCTGCGTGCTCGACTTTAAAGGAAATTGGAGCCAATACCTTCCTCTGATTGAATTTTCATACAACAACAGTTTTCATGCAACGACCGGAATGGCTCCATATAAAGCTCTATACGGACGCAAATGCAGATCTCCACTCCATTGGGATGAAGTGGGAGAACGAGCAATATTAGGCCCGGATCTAGTGCAAGAAATGACAGAAGTAATATCAAAGGTACGGAAACGAGTGAAAACGGCCCAAAGCAGACAGAAAAGTTACGCAGACCAAAAGAGTAGACCACTGGAGTTCCAGGTAGATGACTTCGTATTTTTTAAGGTGTCCCCAATGAAAGGCGTGAAGCGGCTTGGGAAAAAGGGCAAGCTAAGCCCGAGATATACAGGACCGTTTCAATTCTTAAGAAGGTTGGCGAAGTTGCTTACCAACTTGAATTACCAAATTCGCTAGCTCATGTCCAGCCATAAGCATGGCCCGGCCACCTTGGCCTCACCGTCAGCGACCAGCGCACCACCCGAGTACCACCAACGAGGCCAAGCCACCGTCCAAATCAAGGATGCTCGTAGCTCAAACCCGATGCTCGAGTCGTTCGCCATTCATACCCAGTCGTCTCTGGAGCTGAAGCTGCCACGACTTTCATACTCACTTCATCGCTGAGAACTAATATTCAACCATCGAACTGCCCTCCTGCAAAATGCGCTGAAGCCCATCGAAGAGACATCCTCCAATTCTTCTTCGCAACTGGGAAATTCTACCGATTCAAGAAAGTCGTTAGGAATCACTAAAATCGGGTTTACCCTACCTCGAAGATTCAGACATGGGTACAACGCCGAAGCCGGACGACAAGCTTGCGTTTCTCCGCTTCGTTGTTCACGGCTTTGCCGCTGACGATTACCGCACCCTCGTCCCATTGTCGCGCCGTCGTGGCTTCGAGAAAAAGTCCCAAATCGTTCAACAATCAAGCCCCAATTTCGGGTCCCTCGAGGCCGAACTGCCATGGCCATGGCTGTCGTCGCGCCTAGAGGATGACCGCCGTGGCCGACGCTCCAGTAGCCGGCGACATTCCGCCGGAAATGATGGGACCCGGTTGTAAGTTTCCTAACTTTTGGGGTGTTAAGTTGAATTATAGAAATGATGGGTTCAATTCTATTATTTCTTTTGGGACTAAATGCTGTGAAATCTGAATCTCGGGGGCAAATGGGAATTTTGATAATATTTGGGGTACCCCAGCTATTTCACTTAGGGTTTCTGATGAGCTTGGACCTTTAAATAGTATTTGGGCTTTTAGGTCTGTTATACTTTAGGATATTTGAGTCGCTAGTATTATTTTATTGGGCTCGCTGGTATTAATTTTTTAGGTTACTAAAATAAGTTAAATGTGGGACTTTTAGAGTCTGGGGACTTAAAGGAATTGGGCTCGATCTATTTTATTAGTCTCCTAAATAAATAATCTTGGACTGGAATAGTTGGGTTGCTTGATTTATTGTCATTGGGCCGCTGGCCCAATAGGTCTCCATCAGGACTACCAAAAGGTACAGCCTATGACAGACAATCATAGGTGTACTATTGTCAGACTGACATACCCTCTTTTTGGGTGTAATGTCCCCCGACCAGCACCCTCTGTGTGTCCCCCGGTCGGCTATAAACAGTCCCGTCCTTTTAACACCTCGATGTTAGAACTAGCTGGGATTATGTACCCTCTTTATGTACTATTGTCAGACTAACATACCCTCTTAGCTACTGACCTCCAGCTTTCCCACTCAGCTACCTTTGACCTCCATCTCTCCTACATAGCTACCCCATATCTCGAAACCTGACCTTTCTAGATCACCAGATTAGGAAGAAAAATGGGTTATGTGCTACAATTTATTTGTATAGGCTTATTTTTGACCTGCCATAACTCACTGTTTCCAGTTCCACTATGCAGTCATGATATCTTATCATTATTTTTATCACACGATGCTTATTGCTCTTGCGTTGGAGTTGCCTGTGGTTGTGGCTTTGCAGATTTGGCAGGTGTGATGGTCCACTCTCAGCTGGCAACCAAGGTCCACTAGCATTGGCCTAGCTCCAGGCAAGAACCAAAGTCTCCTAGCTCTAGACGAAGTTGAAAACCATAAGCGCCGGACTAGTTCCGGCGAAAAAAGAAGCACAGGCCCCAGATTACTCTGGGTCGAACACCTGGTGGTTCCCAGATTGGGATACGCCCAAGCCAATGCTTGAGGGCTGCGCAAAGTGCGCCTGCACAGATGGCACTCGCACGGATGTGCCCAGGCTACAGGTTGCCCAGGATGAACGCCTAATAATCTCCCATGAGCAAACATTCATAGTACTACAGCCTACGAAGAAGGTCTGACGCATACTACCAAAGTACAATTATGGGAAAAATTGAGGTTGGCGAATGAGGAGATACACTCTTGTCATACTTCGAATGCGCTGATAAACATCAGCACAATTCGAAGTAGGGGGAGTGGAGAGTGGTAGCAGTACATGTCCCCACATAGACAGAAAGGCGGGCCACAAATAATTAAGGGAAAACGTCCCCCTAGGATGGAAATGGCTCCAGGTAGAAAGCGTACCCGGTATCCTACATACCTGGCGATGACAAGCTCCCAACCTACAAAAATGAAAGCAAGGGGCGCTGGGTTCAGCCTATACAGACATCTCCCAGGTACATGTTTAAATACGCCAATAACTTTTCAGATGAAAGTGTTGAATGCGAAAATAGTATGATGATGGGAGGAAAGTGTAAGAGGCAGAAATATCGCCCATAAGTAAACATCCAGGGTACTGCAATCTGCCGAGAAGGACCAGCGTGGGTACTCAAAGCGCAACGTGTAAGGAAAGGATTGAGGTCGACAAATAAGGAGGCATACTCCTCACTTACTTCGAATGCACTGACAAGCAACAACACAATTCGAAGTAGGGGGAGTGGAGAGTTGTAGTAGTACAGGTCCGAACATTAACAGTGAAGCTCGCCCAAAATACTTAAGAAGAAAAATTCCTCCGAAAGGAGATAAGGGCATGAACAAAATGCAAAGAAAACATGCCACGAAGCCTCCAAGACTTGACTCAGCTCCCAGGCTGGAAACAAAGCTCGAAGGCCCTAGCCTATCTCCAAGTCTCCACTCAATATGTGACTTTGTGATGACGGGCTGACCCACGGAAACAAAAACGATGGCTGTCGAGTCCGACTTAGGCGGATATCATTCAGGTACATGTTTAAATCCGCCACTAACTCTTCAAATGTATGTTCGGATGTGAGTGCAGCAGGAGGTTAGGAGGAAAGTGTGTAGGAAGGGAATGTTGCCTATAAGTAAGCGTCTAGAACATGCCATGGAACCTTACGCATCAAGGAACATGAATAGTCCAAAAGGGGAAACGATACGAATACTCCGAAAAGAAAAGCAACAAAAAGGGTCCAAGAAGGAAAGAAACATAAGTGGTCCGAAAAGAAAAACGGTTAACAGTCCAAGGAGGTGGAACGTGGGGACCTTCCACCGAAGCTGGAACCTCAGAAGCGGCAGACAGCTCTTGTTATTCTAACTCGGAAAGCTGCTCCGTTAGAATCTCGGACGAGATCTCCAGCAAAGTAGAAGAGCAGCAGGGCACTTCGATGAGCCAGAAGCTAGGATTAGGAGCCGCCTCAGGATCCACTTTAAGGGCTAGACGAACACTCATAGCTGCAATAGCCCCTTCCAGAGCAGAAGTGGGCCCCCGCCTGGCAGCGAAACCTCCTAGGGCACTTTGAGGTCGATGAGTTGTTGTTGCCCCTCTACGAGCCGGTTCAAAGTAACTGCGAGCTCATTCCCCTGGGCAGCAGGAACGGCTGCATTCTGCTCCTCCAGCTGGTGCAACTTTTACGGGGCTAGGTCCTCAAGATAGGTTGCCAGAAGCCAGCAGAACTCCCAGCTCCAGATGGGAAGCGTATTAAATAACTTACGGACCTGGTGAAGATAAGTCCCCAACTCGTGGAAACGAAAGCGATAAGCGCCAAGTCTAGCCCTGGCGGATATTTTCCAGGTACACGTTTAAATATGCAATGACCTTTCAAATGAATGTTTGGACGTGATTGCATCAGGACGTCGGAAGGAAAGTGCGTTAGGAGGGGATGTCGCCCAGGCTGAAAACGAATATCATAAGCCCTGGCCTAGCCCAGAGGGAAACTTTTCGGCGTTTATTATACATCTCCGGATCTGCCGATAACTAGTCTCAAGACTATAAACAGAAGGCAATAAGCCCTAGCCTGTCTAGGTAACGCTAACTTCATAGCATTGATACTTCGACTAGCTTTCTGGTGCAGGTTCCGGATCAGCTTTCTGGCATGGACCTCCAGACGACCAATGGCAGGTCGCCAGAAGCCGGCGTAGAACTCCCAGCTCCGCGGTGACACCAGAAGACCCAACCTAACTGTTGGGATATCTAAGTCCGACTCCACGCTGACACACGAAGACCCAACCTAGCTGTTGGGATATCTAAGTCCAGCTTTGCACTGGCACCCGAAAACCTGATATGTCTGTTCGGGATATCTACGTCCAGCTTTGTGCTGGCACTCGGAAACCCGAAATGTCTGTTCGGGTATCTAAGTCCAGCTCTGTGCTGGCACACGGAGGCCGGACTTATCTGTTTGGGTATCTATGTCCAATTCTGCTCCGGTGTTTAGGACCCGACCTACTTCATCAGGATATCTGGGCTCAGCTCTCCGTTGGCACGCCGAGGCTGGCCTACTTCACTGGGGATATCTAAGTTCAACCACGAGCTGGCGAGTGGAGGTCCGAATTACGTGTTCAGGATATCTGAGTACAGCTCTCCACGGGGTTTCTGAATCGAGCTTCGAGCTGTAGCCTGGCATGTAAAAGGAGCAGAAGGAGATGCCATCTAATTTGGGGTACTCTGGATGTGCTACTACGTGAAGCACAGTTCAGTGTAGGGGAGTAGTTAAGAGGGAAGGCTCAGCCATATGTTTAGGAGAGACTATTTGCTCCGATAGAAAGATAGCAAGATCACAAGTGCAGAACTACACGAGCGACTAAGACAAAATTCTCTGCAGCAAAGTCCCTACGCCTCTACCTCTCAGTTCGAATGCTCCAGCCTGGCTTTTTGCTCATTTGCCAACAGATTTGCAGTCTTGCGCTTGATGCTGCTCCTGTTCTGCTGCAAGCTTGCTAACTCATCATTCAACTGCCTGATCGTGGCATCTCTATGCTTCAGCAGCACGGCTAGCTCCATGGAGATGAGCCACGACCAAGGAATTGGCCAGTAGAGCGTACATCCAATTACCAACGACCACAATATAGTAACCCGGCTCCCACGCTAACATATGATGACCCTTGAGCAGGAGTTCTACATCATCTCTCCGTCGACAAAGAGATGACCTATACGACCAGGAGTCCAGCCTGACGAACGAAGATCTGATCTGTCTTATCATGACCCAGGGATTCCATGTTAGGTATCCAAATTCTAGGTCAGTCATCGCCCACAAGTGGTGCAACGATCAGCATCATGGCTTCACCCTAGCAGGGGAAAACCTGACACGTTCAACCCTGATGGACAAGGTCCAGCTCTCTGCTGGCCTGAGAAAGACCCCATCCATTTATTTGGCATTTCTAAGCTGGCTCCGTGCTTCCATGGAGCCTATTCATCTATTCGAGGTCCCTAAGTCCAGTTACGGGCTTGCAAGCAAGGATCCGACGCACCCCGTCCGAACGTTTTAAGTCCAGATCTAACTGAGAGATGGAGACTTGATTTATCTAGTCCGATTGTCTGAAGCCAGCTCTCGCCGACTCATAGAGACCTGATCCATATGATCAGGATTTTCAAGTCCAGCTTTCTGCTAGAGAGAGGGACCTGATCTACTAGGATTTCAAAGATCAGCTTTCCATTAACATGTGAAGTCCTAAGCTGTTTGGAACTTCTTGGGCAACAGGGGAAAATGGTAGTTTATGAGTGTGGTACGTTGGGATCAAGAGCGGTCAAAATCCGGACCTAATTGGGAACTGAAGCAAGGAGGGGAAGACAGGGTGCTCTAAAAGTACTCTGAAATGTGTTACTACGTTGAACACAATTTAGAGTGGGGGACTGGTTGCCAGAAAGGAGTAATGCTTTCTTAATAATACTCCGAGCTGCAATACTTAGCATATTGCACCTCCAAGTAGGGGGACTGGATGATAGGGATGACCTTCGATCCAACCTTCCTCCTGAGCTGACAAATCACAAAGAGCAGAGTAGGAGGTTGGGTCTAAAGGAGCAAGGACCAGGTACGAGGTTCGACCAGAGGCGATGTTCGAAGGTGATGTTTGGAGGAGTTAGGGAGCTATCCTGGGAGCTACGGAACTATCCTGAAGGGTTAAGGAAAGCAATCGGGAGAGCTAAGTAAGCGTTCGGAAGACCTGACGGGGGAGAGCAGTACATAACCCTAGACGCGCCTACAGTATAAATAGAGGCTCTTATCCATTCTACAACATCTTCCACATGCCCCACACACACTAACACACCAAGAACACACATAGATACTCTCTCTCCTTCTCTTTATCTTCTCTTCACCATTTAGTGATTGGAATCACTTGTAAATATGAGAGAACGCGAGATTGAGTGTGTAATCCTCCTTGATTAATAGTGAATATTCTTCGACGGCCCGTGGACGTAGGATTCACCCGAATCCGAACCACGTAAATCTCTGTCCCTTTATATTTTCCGTCATTCTTTATATTCCATCCACGATTTCATCCATTTCATCCCTTAACCTTTATTTCCCGGACCTAAGTCTTATTGATCGGGGTCGTACCCGCATCAGTATTCATACGAAAACCGCTTAATTCTCCTTCCAACAACTCCTTAGCAAAAGGTGTGCCAGCTTGATGCATTCCTCGAAGATGCGGCTGGTTGCTTTATTTTGCATCTCCTTCCGTAGGTCAGACATCTTCCTTCTAAGCTCCTGTCCCCTCTCGCTCATAGCTCCTCTCGGACCACGCGTGCTATAACTCCTCACTTCCACTTCTTGTTCTCTGGCTTCCCAGTTTCCTTCCGCCTTGCATCCGCTGGCTATGGTCGCTGGAGGTGCTACATCCCTCGGATTCATTGGCCCTGGCCCTTCCTGAAATCCTTTGAGATGTTCATCACTTCGTCTGGGAGGTGGGGTTAGCGGCCCCTCGTTCCTTCCTTCTTGGGTGACCTCCCTCCCTGACGGGTCCATCTCTAGCTGGGGATGTAAGGTCTCTTCCGCAGCCATCGCATCCTACAGTCTCCGTCCATTCTGAGACATGCTCATCTGAGGTTCTACCCAGAACAGATAAGAGCTGCTTCCGCTTGCCTTTGTTCCTCGCCTTCTTAGCGATCATAGCAGCGACCACCGCATTTTTCACCAGCAAATCCAGCTGTTCCACCGCCATGGTTATGGGAGTTTGAGGCGGAACTACTCCAGACGGTACTGCAAAGGTGGGTGCTGGCGTCGGAAGATAGAGTCTCGCCCGACGATTCCAATGTTAAAGCCGGCGCATGACTCTTCCTAGCCTCTCCCGCGGCTTCCGCGAATCGTTCTTGCAGATTTTGTGCCAATGATGGTTTTTCTTCCATCTCGCTTGCTTCTATTCGCTCTCAGAATCTACTGCTCTCCTAACAATGGCACTCTCCTACTGTCTCTTTAATGTCTCACCTTCAAACAGACATAAGCTTGGTTTGCCTTCTTTGCCTTGCCTTCGAACGGACACAAAATGTCAGGATCCGCTGTCCTCGCTACCTATTCTAACGTTATCCTAGGTGCCTAATTATGTATTAACCTAAAAAAAGTGCAGAAATGCGTGTGAAATATTTCCATTTATATAATGGAGAACGTTGCTTTACATGTCAAAAGAATATTCATTCTAATTGCATGGAGCGTATACATGCTTTACAAAAGAATCCTATGCGCCCGGCCTCACAGGTCATCATCCATGCACACACCACCTCCTAAAAGCCGCTGGAAGCGTCAAAAGATTGCCTTGCCGCCTAAGCAATCACGTATCGTGGTTGCGTGCACCTACAACACATAACGTAAGGGATGAGCGATATGCTCAGTAAGTAGAAATCATGCATGACAGTGCACGTGATAAAACCCCGCAAACGCAATCCACGCCAATGCATCTTAAGTCTCGTAGATTAAACCCAATCTCATATCTTTTATCTTCTAGGGCCCTTGGCAGACTTTTACCCAGGCGTACACCGTAAAGAGCTCTATCCAACCACGGGCATCAGCCCAACGTATGAGGGCATCAACCCAACCATACTAAAGCATGAGGGCATCAACCCAACCACGCTAATCAGGGATATAAAGGCATCAACCCAACCATGGTAATCCCCAGACGCATCAATGTCGTTCGTGTATTGGCGACGCATCAACATCGCCGACGGCGCATCAACGCCGTCCCGATGTCCCGGAAGCCGCCCCTTAACTTTTCTATTACTCAATGTCATTTGCCACCTCGGCACTTACCATTCGCGTTTTGCAATATTCTTTATGCACGCTCAACTCACATAATTCCGCAGAGTGATTCGTGCATGCTCGTGAAATGCATCGTGCCTCAATGCAATAAAACTTATCATAATCATAAAATCACGTCACATAATTCACGTAAGCACGTAATAACATCGAAGCACATAAGCACGTAGTCATGTAATGTTAGGCACACGCAAGTATGTAATGTCGTGAGGCTACTAAAGGAGGGACTTGAGCAATTCGCTAACCTTTCTGGTCTCCACGCTAACCCACAGAAAGTGAGATCTTCATCTCCGAATGAGCAGAATACCTAACAAGCACGATTCAAGCCACTATGGGATTCTCTGTTGGGCACCTACCGGTGCGATATCTAGGTGTACCACTAATTACTTCACGGCTGACTGCGCAGGACTGCTCACCGCTGCTTCATAACGTTGATCGTCGCATTGGTTCTTGGATGAATCGTTCCTTACCCTATGTCGGACGACTACAATTGATCAAATCCGTCCTTCTCGCACTTAACGTCTATTGCTCTGGAGTATTACTACTCCCAAAAGGGATTATTCGGGAAATTGAAAAGAGGATTCGCAAATTTCTCTGGGCCGGCAACTCGGCGAAAGTCGCATGGGCGAACGCATGCCTACCCGTTGCGGAAGGAGGCCTCGGTCTACGCTCAATCGATGTGGACAACTGAGCATTGCTGCTAAAACACCTATGGCGACTGGCAACCCGGGATGAGAGCTCCATTTGGGTGACTTGGGTCCTACGAACTCGCCTAGTGAAAAATCCATATGGAATATACAACCCTCAGCTCGGGCTACGTGGAGTTGGAATAAACTTCTAAAGTAACGATTTGATCAAATTTCCACTCGATTCAAAGCTGAGCGCGGTGATCGACAGTACCGGATGGCGTTGGCCGGCGACAAGAACAATGGAGTGCAGGGAGATCACTGCTGCCCTACCTATCGCCCGACCCGAAAGGAATGATAGGATTGTTTGGGTTGGGTCGACAGATGGTAGGTTCAGTACGCATGCGGCCAGGGAGGCAATACGCGATAGGAAACCACATGTTGAGTGCGCAACACTGTTTGGAGGAGCTCTTCGGGTCCCTCGGCACGAATTCATTTTGTGGTTGGCCATACGTGAACGGTGGGCAACGAGGGATAAGACCTGGGTTTCGACAGCTGCGGGAGCGAGTACGTGCCTACTATGCGACGGCATGGACACTGAGACTACTAAACACCTTCTGTATGAATGCCCTTTTTCCTACACCTGCTTGTGGCTGCTACGAAGGAAAGTACGTCTATCTTGGCCGTATAGGGAGTGGCACATGGGACTAAAGTGGGCTGCTCGGCGCTGGCGGGGAAGACACCTGCACAACCTCGCCAACCGCCACATCCTTGCCTCGCTAGTATACCACATCTGGAAGGAACGCAACCAACGATGGCGTGAGGGACGCTCGAGAACGGCAGAACTCATTGTTGAGGACGTTATCCATGTTCTGAGTATGCGTTTATGCACCTTATCAGATTCTTATAGGTTGCAGGCATGTGCCTTACGAAGAGATTGGCGAATAGCTTGGTAGGCTACGTAGTGTTCATGGCATTCTCAGTTGTTACCAGCTGTGCCGTGCGTTTTAGCACAACTTTTGTACCTCCTTTTTATTTATTTAGTGACCTTCTTCCAAAAAAAGTATGTAATGTGTTGTAGTTGAATTTCCACTTACCTGGCGTCCGTAGACTAACCGCTAACCGATCTGATGAATTTCCTAATATTTTGTCCTTTAAACATAAAAAGGGTATAAAGTTAGTGTATAGATTATATTAATTGACAGCGTAAATTTTCGTTCAAAAATTCTATCAAACAGTGTTTGCTTATACCGAAAATTGACCCTGAAAAATACTGATAGGCTATTTATGATCGGGCATTGAAAGAGCCTATGCTCATTGGAATCAGAATATTTTTCTCATTAAATGGTGTAAACATATTTTTCCTCAAGTTTGGAATCGTGATGTTGACAATTCGTGAAAGACTCCATCGCACATACAATTCGCGATCCCTCATGTTCAAGTCCTTTTTGAAATTCACAACTTTAGGTCCATTTCACGAATTCTAGTTAAGTTCGCGAATCGCATCTTCTAGCTTATAGTTCGCGAAGTTATCATACTGTCTACCTATTTCGTGAGTCCTATTTAACTTAACAATTCGTAGTTCGTGAACTAGTTAAGACAACCCCCTCAATTCGCGAAATGTGGCTTACATCTTCAATTCACAAAAGTGGTCTTATGTTGGTTCGTGACTTACTTAAATCGTGAAACCCTACTTCGTGAAATCTAGTTCGCCAACTAGCTCAATTTGTGAAAGATTTAGCACCTAAAACTTTCGCGAACTCTACCTACCTTTCATCTTGATTCGCAAAATGCTCTACTCTACATACACACAATTCGCCAAATTCATTGTTCACTCGTCTAGTTTCGCGAAGTCACGCATTGGACCATTAGGGTTCGCGAACTCCCATTCATCACGGATTTGCAAACCTCCTAAAGTTCGTGATCTTTATTGCATGGTTCGCGAACTCTCCTCAGTTCGTGACCTATTAGCTTCGTGCCACTTCACGGTTTCAATTCGCAAACTATAATTTGGCTCACGATTCGCAATATATTTAACCCGTCCCTTGTTTCGCGAATCTATGCAAGTGGAACATGTTGAATTCGCGAACCTCATGCAACCTATGGTTCGTGATTCAGAGTTCTTGAGGTTCATACTTCACGACCTTATTCATACAAAAACGTTTCCCAATTCGCGAAACTCCATGTCTAAAGATCAAAGAGTTACTTTTTCTCAAGAACACATTAAAGGCCGTATGAACTTAAAACCCTCAATTTAAAACAAGAGTTCTTGGCAGACTATTATGTGCTAACCTCCTAAGCATGCTAAGCCCAAAATATAGAACTTAAAATTGTCACAAAATTATACCTACTCCTACAGCTAAGGCTCGATCTTCTCCTCCCTCTCTTTAATTTCACGATTTTGTTAGTGTGAGAAGTGACCTTTTGTTCTTGATATTTTTCTAACACTTTAAATTTTATTATTAGGCATGGTGGATGGGACTTGTTTGACGTGAATATCCCCCATTTTAAGGAAATTTGTTCCCAAAGTTTATCTATCATGATTTGGACCTATATTCAAATCAAAACCTGATTTTAGCTTATAACCCAATTTTATTCTTGCCCCAAATTCCCCTTAGTCATTTCAAAAAAAGCCCTATGAGTTAGATGTCATGAAAACACATATTTAAATGCACAAAGTTTCACATAATCACATATTGACACAGAATTCTCCTAAGCACTAAACCCAATGATCACATAAGCATAAAACGTGCACGCAAATTTATTGGCCAAACTAACTTACGGGGACTCGGGTACTACACAAAAATAGTCTGCCTTCTTCGTTACCACTACCCAGCGAACTCAAGTCTCAATCCATCTTTCCCACAGACGGCGCCATTTGATGCGGGTATGACCCTGATCAAGAAGATTTGGTCCGGGAAGTAGAAGGTGATGAGTGAAACGGACTGGGTCGGATACTTTAGTGTGTGTTAAGATCTGTGTTTAATACCAAAGATGAAAGAGACGAAGATTTACGTGGTTCGGACAGCTTTCCTACGTCCACGGGCCGCCGGAAACAGTATTCACTATTCATAATGTGAAGGTGTGTTATATGAATCTGTCGTTGCCCTTCCTTTTCCTAGGCAATTATATCCGTTTTCGCCCTTTCTTTCCAGCTGGCTGCCCTTTGGGACCACTTGGCTACAGTCCCTGGTACAACCTAGGAGAGACAGCTGTTGCAGGTGTACTATTGTTAGACTGGCACGCCTCATTCCTGATTATAATGTCAGCCACTCGTTGCCTTCCACGTGTCTCTTGGTCGGCTATACCCTATGTTTCCCGCCCAAACTGTTTCACTACTCGCGCCTCTTGTACTTCTTCCGTACGAGACCTCTGGTCTCTAGCTCTCCCCCTTACCTGCTTCTTTCTCCAAAAGGTTACTCTCTGTAGGTAGTCAAGTTAGGAGGAATGCTGGATCGAAAGTCACCCTATCAGACGTTTTGCTCTAAGTAATGTAGATTTCTCAAAATCAACTGAGGAACCAGACGTCACTATTCGAAATTACAGGGAGTTAATCGTATTTATTTTAATACATAGGGGGAGTAAATGTGTGGTTATTGTTTTAAATAGGGTTAATCTGAAAACATAAGAAAAATTACAATCGATAAATTGGATAAGAAATGAAATTTTCGATCATAAGTTTCTCAAACGTAAACAGTATTGGGTCTAATCCAACTTAGTCTCGAAAAACGTCCCATCAGCCCAATTGAAAAGATTACTTTTTGCAGTCGAAAACCCCTAAATACACGCAAAACTCTTAATCGAAAAATTCAACAGTAAAAAATTTTCTCTCGCAAAAAACTTATCAGAAAGACAAACAAACCCCAAAATAAAACTATTTCTTTGATTTTCCACTGATTATTGTCTTTCTGAGGTAGATTTGACTTCTGTTAGGTGTTTGCGTGTCTTTAATCTCCGTTAGCATCTGCATTTTGTGATTTTTTTCGCCTGATTTGAAAACCGTACGCTACTTCCAGAAATCTAAGACCTTAGACATGTTTATATGGTTTGATTTTTGTGTTTCATCATCGTTTAAGTGTTTTCGATCGTTCTGAGAGTATGTATTTTCGATTATCTACGTTCTAGTGTTCGATTGAAGGTTCGCCTAAAACTAGGTTTTTAAACGTTTAAAGCCGTCGAAGAACTTTCTCGATCGCAAACAGTATCAATTAAATTTTAATTTGATTGAGTTATTGTTTGCATCGTAAAAGATTTTTCGATCGATAAATTTTGACTTAGTCTTTAAGATAGATAGATAACGTAGATCGAAAATGTACCTACCATCGAGAAATCTAATTAGCACTTTATGCGAGCGAAAAATTAATGAATGGAAAGATAAAATAGGTGTAATTAAATTTCGAGCGCAAAACTTACCATCGAAAACAATAGTCTCGATTTCAATTGTTTTTTTTTTGGAGTAAGTCCCGTTTTTATATATATAAATGAATGAATGTACAGATGAGTGAGAGTATAAGTCCTCACGTGCGACCCAGTAACATACTACTGGAGAAAAACCAAGAAATGACAAATCAAATCAAATGACAGACTAACCAAATGATCTACCACGCTACACGCCAAAGTCGTCGTATAGCTGCCCTCTGAAGGTCAAACTTGGGTGAGGTCCCAAGTAGTCGCATGCACACCATGTCAAGAACAACAGCAACCAGCCTATCCGGAGTCGTGATGATCCCCTCCTTCCATCGCTTGTTCCGTGCTTGCCAGATATGATACACCAAAGACGCGAACGTGGCAATAAGCAACCCGTAAGAGATGATGGCCACGCCAGCATGAGGCAGCCCACTGTATACCATTTCCCCAATCTCGATATGGCCATGCCCACCTGATCTTCCTCCGCAAAGCCCGGGCACAGTCGCGTGAGAACCCACAGTAAAAAAAAAAGATGCTGAACCGTCTCCACGTGCAACGCGTCACAGAGAACACAAGCAGAGGTACCAGCACGTTGGGCCACCCAAGGCTTATCTCTAGTCGATAGACGATCACAGATTGTCAACCACAAGATGACCTCATGACGAGGAATCTTCAAGGGTCCCCCAAACAAGGTTGCCCAGGGGACAATAGACCCGCGTATGCGCACCGCTTCCCTAATCAATCGTGCTGTGGGCTGGCCATCCGGTGCAGCCCTCCAAGAAATGGTGTCGCGCCTACTAGGGTGGACCGGTGGAAGATGTGGGCTAAAATCAATGTACTCCACCGTCGAGCGTCCCGGCCAGTTCCAGCCATGCGCATCAATGACCGTGCTAAGGCGTGTCCCTACCGGCAGTCCCATCGCAAGCGGGTCTAGGGTAGCGATCCAAAAGAGGGGCAGACCGCAGCCATGGGTCCTCCCAAAGAAGAAATGATGCTCCATTCCCAATCGAAAAGGTAAGGAAAGGTAAAATCACCTGCCGTAACTTCATCAGTTTCCTCCAGCTCCATGCAGTGTTAGCCGAAATGGTGATGGTCCACAGGGATCGGTTATGTAGTCGTGTACGGTGCAACCACTCCACCCAGATCGAGTCTCCTGTCCGATTGATCACCCTCCAAAGTTGTTGAACAAGAAGAACGCAGTTATCCGTGGCTATCGAGCGAAGACCCAGGCCTCCTCCAAAGTTGTCCTGATTTCAATTGTTTTTGTCGGCCGTAAAATTTTTAGCGGCGATAAAATTAATTTTTCGACGTTAAATTTCTCCATCGTAAAAGCGATAATTTTGTTCAATCGAAAATTTTCTCAACAATTGACTTAGTTTCTCGTTGACTATTTTGTCGATCGACAAACTTGGCAGCGAAAACCAATTTTAAAACCGAAAAACTTTCTCGCTCGATAATTATCGGGACGAAAATTTTATTCACTCATGGTATGCGAGCTTTCAACCCTTAGAAATTAACACATAGGAAATAAAAATTGAAAATTCAATTTTCGGGCGTAAAATAGAACGCAATGAACAGTGGTATGCGAGCTTTCAACCCTTAGAAAAATTTTAGTTAGAACTATTATATGTCTTATATGTGACCCTCGAAAATTCATTAGATACCATTGACATTTTTCACATCTGTATACCCTATGTGCAAAATTCAATATTACACTTACATCAAACATGATAAAATTGCTCAAATACTATAGTTTGATATAACAATTTTCGACTTAAAAGCAAAATTGTGTTGGGTTACCCGTGACTCCCGGAGACGCCACGTCACGGGTACGTTGCGGAACAAAAATTTTCCGAGTTTCCCGATTGCCCTCGTAGCTCGGATCAGAATAGTAACACTTAGACACGTAATAGAGCGGGTTAGACCCGTAGAGAATTACAAGTTGAAGCGAGTGGCAGCTCCTTGTCCTTTTCTTCAAGACTTCGTCGATGGTGGTGGATGGCACTAGATCGTCACGCCGACCTCGCAGTGTACCACGAAATCAGTTCTCTAAAGATGGCTAGAGAGAACCGAGCCGTCGCGTGGGCGAAGATTGTGTGTGTTCGGTGTGTTTTTTTGTGCCTTGTGCTGGACGAAATTTATCTTATGGAGCACGAAAATTCTCTTATGGAATATGAAGTAGGGCCGCCCTATTTACACTTAGAGCTGTCAAACGGGCCGGCCCGTTACCCGCCAAAGCCCGCCAACTGGCGGGGCGGGCGCAGGTAAGCCCGCCTTCTGGCGGGCCTGAGAAAGGGAGGCCCGCCCCGCCCCTTGGGCGGGCCGCGGGCTTGACGGGCTTATCCCGCCAAAAATAAAAAAAAATAAAAAAGAGAAAAAATTAAAAGAAGAGGAAAAAAATTTAAAAAAGAAGATTTTTATTTGGAAAGTATTTGTTATTTAATCCTAACTATATAATAATAATAATTTATTTATTTTATTAAAATAAATTAAACTTAATACCAATTAAAATTATAATTACAAAATATAAAAAATCTATATAAGTTATTTATAGATATATTAAATAATGTAAAAAATTAAATTTTTTTATTTGGGCGGGCCTAAATTTCGCAGCCCACCTCGCCACTTTGGCGGGGCGGGGCAGCCCGCGGGCTTTGTGTCGCGCCCCGACTTCCTAACTGCCTAACCTAGCGCATTTCTACGTGCCTAACGAGTTTGTAAGTAAAGAAGTGCACCGAAAACGCGTACAAATTTTTTTTTTTTTCATTTACGAAATGGAACATTGTTCTGTACAAGACAAAAGAATGCATGTCGAACATCAAGTTCCAGTCATGGTCTAACTACAACGGAGAAGGTGTGTCGGCACAGCAAAAGCTCCTATGCGCCCGGCCTCACAGGTCGTCATCCACACACACACGTCCACCCCAAAAGCAGCACGAAGCTCCAAAAGGTTGGCCTTGCCTTCAAAACGCGGTCACATACCGTGATCGCCAGTGCCTACAACACACAACGTAAGGAATGAGCCACCGAGGCTCAGTAAGCAGAAATCATGCATGTGTGCACGTGTCACTCCCCCGCAACGGCAATCCACGCCGATGCATATTACACTCGCAAAGGCGAACCGCGCCGATGCATATAACACTCGCAAAGGCGAACCGCGCCGATGCATATAACAATCGTACCAACGTACTCAGACTAATGTCACTCAGGGCCCTCGGCTAATCTTACTATGCACCACAAGAGCTCACGTCTCTCAGGGACAACACGACAGCGGTCCACGCCGGATGGCCGAACCCTAGGATGCACATCGTTCCCCTAGGTCGCCATATAATCCGGTCGTCCCCGACTGTCCAGCGGTCGCTCACGCTGGTAGCCCACGCTGAGGTAGCCTACACCAGGGTTCCACCCTGTGTCGCTTACACCCTCAGGTCGCACCCTCCAGGTCGCACCTTACCGCCACGGGCCATGCCCAAATCCTATCCACAGGATATCAATATATATATCTACAATAATAGTACGACGACGCTAAAACGCCGCCCTGATAGCATAGGAGACAGCCCCTGACTCAACTACGAGTCGACACACTTGCCCACATCGGCAAGTCCTCGTCGCGTACAAGCGACACATCATTACGCACACTCAATCCCACGACCCTTCCTCATGAGTTCGTGTGTGCACGTGAGTATGCATATGCAGATGCAGGTAAATGCAACGTAGACTTACCACATTTAAATACTTAAATCAATTTACGAAGTCATGAAACCATATAAGCACGTAATCACGCAAATTAGGCACGTAAAACAAGTTGTGTGTCGTAGATGGACTTCTACTTACCTGTCGTCCGAGCGTAGTTAATATCTTCCCCGTTAGCTCCTAACGTACGACCTTTAAACATAATATCATCGTATTAGTATTATGCCCTCGTTAATTAACTAATTAGGTCGAACGGAATTATCGGACTACATTAATTTCGCTAGATTATAAATTGCTAACTTCGAGTCTAGGCTACTTTCCCGCCCCAACAATTTCTAAGTTATGTTAGTACTAACTTTTAATCTAAGGGGCTCGGCGAAATATCTAAGTGCTGTTCGATTTATTCGAGTCGCCCGATACATGGTATGAAAGTCTATTAATCGCTCAATTTGATCTCTTATGGGCTGATTTCGATCGATTGGTATTAACACGAAATCGCCCGATTAAATCTTGCATGCAATCTCGTTTATTCGCCCGATTTGTACTTAGCATGGATGTGTCCGATTTCACCTTCATGCAATTTGCTCGATTTCTCCTTATACACATCGCCCGATTTGTGCTTTAATTAACTTAGTTTCGGCAAATTCCTAATCATGCAAGATAGCCCGATTTCTTCAAGGATGGCAGATCGTCCGATTTGCAAATCGCCGTGCTATTTCATCATCACGACGTCATCCCGAAATCGTGCCTGGAATGGAAATTGCTTTCGGTCGATTTGAGGTTTTCATTGGATGGAAATCGCCCGATTCTTGAGTGTTGAGCTTCTCTTCGGCGATTTGTTCTCCAAATGCCACGTGGAGTGTTTATTTATTTCGCCCGATTCCAACATGGAATGCTAGCAGCGAATTGGTCGATTTCGCATTATGCATGAAATCGCCCGATTTCACACATGCATGCTCAACATTTCGCCCGATTTCACGCGTGAAACTCTTAAGGCATTTCGCCCGATTTGTGATCTTTAAAGGATGGAAATCGCCGTGCCTTTTCATCAGCATGACGTCATCCCGATTCCATGCATGTAGTAGAAACTATTTTCGGTCGATTTGAGGGTTTGCAAGGGTGGAAATCGTCCGATTTCTATCTTGCATGAAATCGCCCGATTTAGGGTTTTAATATCCCGCAAATCGCCGAGTTCTTCTTGAACTTAATTCGCCCGATTTCTAGGGTTTCTTAAGCTAGGTCTCGGCGATTTATTCTCCTAGTGCCACGTGGTGTTTTTGTTCATTTCGCCCGATTTTAGGTTTTGAGACATTCCAAATCGCCGAGATCATCTAGGGTTTAAATCGCCCGATTTGTCATGCAATTACAATCGCCCGATTTATTACTTTATTTCCCCGATTCCATCAAACCCTAATAATTTTCTTCCAAGTTCTCAGGTTGTCTTCTGCCTTAAAATCGTTCGTGTATCCCAAGGATGGTCTCATACTAAGGTTAAGCCCTCCAAGTTATGTTAATCTACCAAAATCTTCAAGAAACCCTAATTCTTACTTCCTAACTAAGGTTTCTCCACGAATTATCGAAGCTAAGCACTTAAGTAATTTAAATTACGAAATTGTAAGAGTTTTAAGGGGTATTTCACTTACTAATTTCGAAGTTCCAAGCTAGATTGATGTGTCCTTTTTGCGTTTTTCTTCTCTCGGCTCTTTCTTCTTTCCTCTTTTCTTTTCGTGAGTTTTTAGGTGGGGTTTTTGGCTAAGGGTTTGTGGACTTGAAATTGTTTTCTAAGTGGGATTTAATTGGTTCAAGCCTAAGTAACAAAATATCCCTTGATTTAGGGGTATTTGTCCCAACCTTTCCCTTTTAGTCCTTGTTGGGCCTAATTTTTCAATTCTAGACCATTTGAGACTCAACTTTACCACTTTACACATAGCCTAGCCTTTTCTTGGCTTATTTTCGAAATTCTAATAAATTCGGGTATCAGGTGACCCGAATAAATTTCCACGAGACGTCTAGGTCTCACAAGCACTTAAGGCACATAAGTCGCATTAATGCACGTAAATCATACAATGCACGTAAATTGCATAAATGCACGTAGAGCACAAAATCATATTTTCGCTAATTTATTGGCCCTAAAGACTTACGAGGAACCCGGGTGCTACATCCTCCCCCCTTAAGGAGGATTTCGCCCCCGAAATCAGCCCGTTCGGAACAATTCAGGATAGCGGGTTTTCATCTCATCCTCGCGTTCCCATGTGGCTTCCTCTACTGACTGATTCCGCCACAGAACTTTTACTAGAGGAATCTCTTTGTTCCTAAGCCTGTTTGTCTCATGCATCAGTATTTCCACGGGAATTTCTTCATAACTCAGGTCTGGCTTCAAGTGTTGGTGCAGTGAGTCGTTTATCAACACGTGGCTTGGGTCAGCGATATATTTTCGCAACGTGGAAACATGGAATACATCGTGTACTTGCGACAACGATGCCGGTAGTTCTAGTTGGTATGCTACTTGTAGCGACCCTAGCCATCGCTACCATTTCTAGCTTAACTCTAAGCGTCTAATGGCACGATAACTTAGAAGATACGAAAATACGGTAGAAATTTTTTCCTTTTTCATAAGGAGTTCATGTCCTGTACACGTCAAAAGAATATAACTACGCGACAGAATAATTTCTTCGAGTCCTAATTACACCCTAATCCTAGTTCATAATTACTCGGGACGGTTACGATGTCACAGCAAAAGCTCCTATGCGCCCGGCCTCACAGGTCGTCATCCATACACACACGTCCACCCCCAAAAGATGCTCGGAAGCTTCAAAAGATAGGCCTTGCCGGCTAGGCGATCACGTACCGTGATCATAAGTACCTACAACACATAACATAACAGAATGAGCCACCGAGGCTCAGTAAGCAGAAATCATGCATGTATGCACGTGTCCCTTCCCCGCAAAGGCAATCCGCGCCAATGCATATACTACTACGCAAAGGCGATCCGCGCCGATGCACCTATACTTCGCAAAGGCGATCTGCGCCAATACTCATCATATTCGTACTAACATCACTCAGGGCCCTCGGCTAATCTCACTATGCACCACAAGAGCTCACGTCCCTCAGGGACAACACGACAGCGGTCCACGCCGGATGGCCGAACCCTAGGATGCACATCGTTCCCCTAGGTCGCCATATAATCCCGGTCGTCCCCGACTGTCCAGCGGTCGCTCACGCTGGTAGCCCACGCTGAGGTAGCCTACACCAGGGTTCCACCCTGTATCGCTTACACCCTCAGGTCGCACCCTCCAGGTCGCACCTTACCGCCACGGGCATCGCCCAATCATATCATAAGTGTGTCTATATGGCCACATTGCCAACGGGCATCGCCCTAATATATTTCATTATTTTTACAATAATAGTAGTATATGTATACGGCCCTTTCGCCAACGGGTCTCCGCCCTATTATATTTCATTACTTGTACAATAATAGTAATATATGTATACGGCCCTTTCGCCAACGGGTCTTCGCCCTAATATATTTCATTACAAGTACAATAATAATATATGTATACGGCACTTTCGCCAACGGGCCTTCGCCCTAGTATATTTCATTATGTTCATAATAATAATATATATATACGGCCCTCGTGAATCGCCATAATATATTTATATACCTGCCTCTCGTAAATCAGGCAGTCGGCCTCGTGAATCGCCGTAATATATATATACCTGCCTCTCGTGAATCAGGCAGTCGGCCTCGTGAATCGCCGTAATATATCTATATATACCTGCCTCTCGTGAATCAGGCAGTCGGCCTCGTGAATCGCCGTAATATATTTCATTACGTGTACAATAATAATAATATATGTATACGGCCTTTTCGCCATCGGGACATCTGCCCTAATCATAATCCATATATTTTATATAATAGTTTGACGACGCTAAACGTCGCCCTGGTGGCATAGTGGACAGCCCTTGACTCAACTGAGTCGACAACACATGCCCATATCGGCAATGTATCAATCGCTTTCAAGCGATACACCATATATATGCATACTCGACTCATACAACCCTCCCACATATGATAGTGTATGCACGTGAGTATGACAATGCAACAAATGCCAGACGATATTACCAAGAGACAGAATATACAATTATTCCACGTAATTCATGTAATCATCGAGGCACATAGTCACGTAATATCAAGTAATCACAATTCAGGTAAGCCTCGAAGCACCTTGTCATCCAATTTAAACTTCAGACACGCTCATATAAAAGCATATCAATTAAATCACGTAAACATAAAATCACGGAAGCACGTATTCGCATAAAGCAAGTGCATTCAGACAAGTTATGTGTCGTAGTTGGATTTCTACTTACCTGTCGTCCAAGCGTAATTAGTATTCTCCCCGTTCGCTCCTAACGTACGACCTTTAAACATAAATATTATCGTATCAGTATTATGCCTTTATTTAATACTTGGGTCGAACTAAATTATTTTGACTATATTATTGTGCTAGAATCGTTAAGTTTGCTAGCTTCGAGTCTAGGCCAAGTCCATGCCCGACTACTTTCTAAGTTATGTTAGTATTAAATTCTGACATATGGGACACGACAGAAGTTAGTAGATTTTCGTGTTAAATTCGTTCGATTCCATCATGCCATGAGGGTTTCGCCGCTCTTGAAATCGCACGATTCGTTTAGCTTGAAATCGCCCGATTTTGCTAGCTCTCAAATCGCCGATTTTATTTACCTCAAATCGCCCGATTTAGCTTGCATGGCAGCAGGTTTCGCCCGATTAATTTTGTAGGTGAGTGAGTTTCGTCGTACATGGGATTGCCCGATTTGAAGCTTGTATGTGTGGAATCGCCCGACTTCTTGGAAACCAAAGTCACCGGATTTGCATGGTGTAAAGCTTCTTCAAATCGCCGCGTTCTTACGTCATCATGCAATCGCCCGATTCGTTTGAGTTCATCACATGGTTTCGCCGATTTGTGTGTGCATGGAGTTGCCCGATTTAAGAATCGCCGCGTTAACTTAACATCACGGATCGCCCGATTTGAAGCGTTGGTTAGCTGAAATCGCCGAGATTTCCATAAGGCGGAATCGCCCGATTTAAGTGGCTTTGAAATATTGTTTCGCCGATTTGAGAATCACTAACTCAACAATCGCCCGATTTGTTTGAGGTTGAGTAATGTTTCGCCGGGTGTTTGTAGGAGCTCTAAATCGCCCGATTTGTTAGCCTTCAAATCGATCAACTGTATGTTCCAATTCGTCCGATTTACTTATGTACCATTCATGAAATCGCCGAGATTGTTGTCATCATAGATCGCCCGATTTCTTAGAGTTTTCATTCGCACGATTCGGCATTCGAACTAAAATCGCCCGAAACCATATTCATAGTCTAATCTACCCGAAATTAGGTTCTTAGTTCCATTCGACCCTAAATTCTTAAATGCTAAGGATTTCTGCTACCCAAAGCATCCCCTGCCATCTTAAAATCGTTAAGCACTAACCAAAACTTGGGGCTGCGAATTTTTTAAAACTTGGCCCGTGGACGTAGGATTCACCCGTGGACGTAGGATTCACCCGAATCCGAACCACGTAAATCTCTGTCCCTTTATATTTTCCGTCATTCTTTATATTCCATCCACGATTTCATCCATTTCATCCCTTAACCTTTATTTCCCGGACCTAAGTCTTATTGATCGGGGTCGTACCCGCATCAGTATTCATACGAAAACCGCTTAATTCTCCTTCCAACAACTCCTTAGCAAAAGGTGTGCCAGCTTGATGCATTCCTCGAAGATGCGGCTGGTTGCTTTATTTTGCATCTCCTTCCGTAGGTCAGACATCTTCCTTCTAAGCTCCTGTCCCCTCTCGCTCATAGCTCCTCTCGGACCACGCGTGCTATAACTCCTCACTTCCACTTCTTGTTCTCTGGCTTCCCAGTTTCCTTCCGCCTTGCATCCGCTGGCTATGGTCGCTGGAGGTGCTACATCCCTCGGATTCATTGGCCCTGGCCCTTCCTGAAATCCTTTGAGATGTTCATCACTTCGTCTGGGAGGTGGGGTTAGCGGCCCCTCGTTCCTTCCTTCTTGGGTGACCTCCCTCCCTGACGGGTCCATCTCTAGCTGGGGATGTAAGGTCTCTTCCGCAGCCATCGCATCCTACAGTCTCCGTCCATTCTGAGACATGCTCATCTGAGGTTCTACCCAGAACAGATAAGAGCTGCTTCCGCTTGCCTTTGTTCCTCGCCTTCTTAGCGATCATAGCAGCGACCACCGCATTTTTCACCAGCAAATCCAGCTGTTCCACCGCCATGGTTATGGGAGTTTGAGGCGGAACTACTCCAGACGGTACTGCAAAGGTGGGTGCTGGCGTCGGAAGATAGAGTCTCGCCCGACGATTCCAATGTTAAAGCCGGCGCATGACTCTTCCTAGCCTCTCCCGCGGCTTCCGCGAATCGTTCTTGCAGATTTTGTGCCAATGATGGTTTTTCTTCCATCTCGCTTGCTTCTATTCGCTCTCAGAATCTACTGCTCTCCTAACAATGGCACTCTCCTACTGTCTCTTTAATGTCTCACCTTCAAACAGACATAAGCTTGGTTTGCCTTCTTTGCCTTGCCTTCGAACGGACACAAAATGTCAGGATCCGCTGTCCTCGCTACCTATTCTAACGTTATCCTAGGTGCCTAATTATGTATTAACCTAAAAAAAGTGCAGAAATGCGTGTGAAATATTTCCATTTATATAATGGAGAACGTTGCTTTACATGTCAAAAGAATATTCATTCTAATTGCATGGAGCGTATACATGCTTTACAAAAGAATCCTATGCGCCCGGCCTCACAGGTCATCATCCATGCACACACCACCTCCTAAAAGCCGCTGGAAGCGTCAAAAGATTGCCTTGCCGCCTAAGCAATCACGTATCGTGGTTGCGTGCACCTACAACACATAACGTAAGGGATGAGCGATATGCTCAGTAAGTAGAAATCATGCATGACAGTGCACGTGATAAAACCCCGCAAACGCAATCCACGCCAATGCATCTTAAGTCTCGTAGATTAAACCCAATCTCATATCTTTTATCTTCTAGGGCCCTTGGCAGACTTTTACCCAGGCGTACACCGTAAAGAGCTCTATCCAACCACGGGCATCAGCCCAACGTATGAGGGCATCAACCCAACCATACTAAAGCATGAGGGCATCAACCCAACCACGCTAATCAGGGATATAAAGGCATCAACCCAACCATGGTAATCCCCAGACGCATCAATGTCGTTCGTGTATTGGCGACGCATCAACATCGCCGACGGCGCATCAACGCCGTCCCGATGTCCCGGAAGCCGCCCCTTAACTTTTCTATTACTCAATGTCATTTGCCACCTCGGCACTTACCATTCGCGTTTTGCAATATTCTTTATGCACGCTCAACTCACATAATTCCGCAGAGTGATTCGTGCATGCTCGTGAAATGCATCGTGCCTCAATGCAATAAAACTTATCATAATCATAAAATCACGTCACATAATTCACGTAAGCACGTAATAACATCGAAGCACATAAGCACGTAGTCATGTAATGTTAGGCACACGCAAGTATGTAATGTCGTGAGGCTACTAAAGGAGGGACTTGAGCAATTCGCTAACCTTTCTGGTCTCCACGCTAACCCACAGAAAGTGAGATCTTCATCTCCGAATGAGCAGAATACCTAACAAGCACGATTCAAGCCACTATGGGATTCTCTGTTGGGCACCTACCGGTGCGATATCTAGGTGTACCACTAATTACTTCACGGCTGACTGCGCAGGACTGCTCACCGCTGCTTCATAACGTTGATCGTCGCATTGGTTCTTGGATGAATCGTTCCTTACCCTATGTCGGACGACTACAATTGATCAAATCCGTCCTTCTCGCACTTAACGTCTATTGCTCTGGAGTATTACTACTCCCAAAAGGGATTATTCGGGAAATTGAAAAGAGGATTCGCAAATTTCTCTGGGCCGGCAACTCGGCGAAAGTCGCATGGGCGAACGCATGCCTACCCGTTGCGGAAGGAGGCCTCGGTCTACGCTCAATCGATGTGGACAACTGAGCATTGCTGCTAAAACACCTATGGCGACTGGCAACCCGGGATGAGAGCTCCATTTGGGTGACTTGGGTCCTACGAACTCGCCTAGTGAAAAATCCATATGGAATATACAACCCTCAGCTCGGGCTACGTGGAGTTGGAATAAACTTCTAAAGTAACGATTTGATCAAATTTCCACTCGATTCAAAGCTGAGCGCGGTGATCGACAGTACCGGATGGCGTTGGCCGGCGACAAGAACAATGGAGTGCAGGGAGATCACTGCTGCCCTACCTATCGCCCGACCCGAAAGGAATGATAGGATTGTTTGGGTTGGGTCGACAGATGGTAGGTTCAGTACGCATGCGGCCAGGGAGGCAATACGCGATAGGAAACCACATGTTGAGTGCGCAACACTGTTTGGAGGAGCTCTTCGGGTCCCTCGGCACGAATTCATTTTGTGGTTGGCCATACGTGAACGGTGGGCAACGAGGGATAAGACCTGGGTTTCGACAGCTGCGGGAGCGAGTACGTGCCTACTATGCGACGGCATGGACACTGAGACTACTAAACACCTTCTGTATGAATGCCCTTTTTCCTACACCTGCTTGTGGCTGCTACGAAGGAAAGTACGTCTATCTTGGCCGTATAGGGAGTGGCACATGGGACTAAAGTGGGCTGCTCGGCGCTGGCGGGGAAGACACCTGCACAACCTCGCCAACCGCCACATCCTTGCCTCGCTAGTATACCACATCTGGAAGGAACGCAACCAACGATGGCGTGAGGGACGCTCGAGAACGGCAGAACTCATTGTTGAGGACGTTATCCATGTTCTGAGTATGCGTTTATGCACCTTATCAGATTCTTATAGGTTGCAGGCATGTGCCTTACGAAGAGATTGGCGAATAGCTTGGTAGGCTACGTAGTGTTCATGGCATTCTCAGTTGTTACCAGCTGTGCCGTGCGTTTTAGCACAACTTTTGTACCTCCTTTTTATTTATTTAGTGACCTTCTTCCAAAAAAAAGTATGTAATGTGTTGTAGTTGAATTTCCACTTACCTGGCGTCCGTAGACTAACCGCTAACCGATCTGATGAATTTCCTAATATTTTGTCCTTTAAACATAAAAAGGGTATAAAGTTAGTGTATAGATTATATTAATTGACAGCGTAAATTTTCGTTCAAAAATTCTATCAAACAGTGTTTGCTTATACCGAAAATTGACCCTGAAAAATACTGATAGGCTATTTATGATCGGGCATTGAAAGAGCCTATGCTCATTGGAATCAGAATATTTTTCTCATTAAATGGTGTAAACATATTTTTCCTCAAGTTTGGAATCGTGATGTTGACAATTCGTGAAAGACTCCATCGCACATACAATTCGCGATCCCTCATGTTCAAGTCCTTTTGAAATTCACAACTTTAGGTCCATTTCACGAATTCTAGTTAAGTTCGCGAATCGCATCTTCTAGCTTATAGTTCGCGAAGTTATCATACTGTCTACCTATTTCGTGAGTCCTATTTAACTTAACAATTCGTAGTTCGTGAACTAGTTAAGACAACCCCCTCAATTCGCGAAATGTGGCTTACATCTTCAATTCACAAAAGTGGTCTTATGTTGGTTCGTGACTTACTTAAATCGTGAAACCCTACTTCGTGAAATCTAGTTCGCCAACTAGCTCAATTTGTGAAAGATTTAGCACCTAAAACTTTCGCGAACTCTACCTACCTTTCATCTTGATTCGCAAAATGCTCTACTCTACATACACACAATTCGCCAAATTCATTGTTCACTCGTCTAGTTTCGCGAAGTCACGCATTGGACCATTAGGGTTCGCGAACTCCCATTCATCACGGATTTGCAAACCTCCTAAAGTTCGTGATCTTTATTGCATGGTTCGCGAACTCTCCTCAGTTCGTGACCTATTAGCTTCGTGCCACTTCACGGTTTCAATTCGCAAACTATAATTTGGCTCACGATTCGCAATATATTTAACCCGTCCCTTGTTTCGCGAATCTATGCAAGTGGAACATGTTGAATTCGCGAACCTCATGCAACCTATGGTTCGTGATTCAGAGTTCTTGAGGTTCATACTTCACGACCTTATTCATACAAAAACGTTTCCCAATTCGCGAAACTCCATGTCTAAAGATCAAAGAGTTACTTTTTCTCAAGAACACATTAAAGGCCGTATGAACTTAAAACCCTCAATTTAAAACAAGAGTTCTTGGCAGACTATTATGTGCTAACCTCCTAAGCATGCTAAGCCCAAAATATAGAACTTAAAATTGTCACAAAATTATACCTACTCCTACAGCTAAGGCTCGATCTTCTCCTCCCTCTCTTTAATTTCACGATTTTGTTAGTGTGAGAAGTGACCTTTTGTTCTTGATATTTTTCTAACACTTTAAATTTTATTATTAGGCATGGTGGATGGGACTTGTTTGACGTGAATATCCCCCATTTTAAGGAAATTTGTTCCCAAAGTTTATCTATCATGATTTGGACCTATATTCAAATCAAAACCTGATTTTAGCTTATAACCCAATTTTATTCTTGCCCCAAATTCCCCTTAGTCATTTCAAAAAAAGCCCTATGAGTTAGATGTCATGAAAACACATATTTAAATGCACAAAGTTTCACATAATCACATATTGACACAGAATTCTCCTAAGCACTAAACCCAATGATCACATAAGCATAAAACGTGCACGCAAATTTATTGGCCAAACTAACTTACGGGGACTCGGGTACTACACAAAAATAGTCTGCCTTCTTCGTTACCACTACCCAGCGAACTCAAGTCTCAATCCATCTTTCCCACAGACGGCGCCATTTGATGCGGGTATGACCCTGATCAAGAAGATTTGGTCCGGGAAGTAGAAGGTGATGAGTGAAACGGACTGGGTCGGATACTTTAGTGTGTGTTAAGATCTGTGTTTAATACCAAAGATGAAAGAGACGAAGATTTACGTGGTTCGGACAGCTTTCCTACGTCCACGGGCCGCCGGAAACAGTATTCACTATTCATAATGTGAAGGTGTGTTATATGAATCTGTCGTTGCCCTTCCTTTTCCTAGGCAATTATATCCGTTTTCGCCCTTTCTTTCCAGCTGGCTGCCCTTTGGGACCACTTGGCTACAGTCCCTGGTACAACCTAGGAGAGACAGCTGTTGCAGGTGTACTATTGTTAGACTGGCACGCCTCATTCCTGATTATAATGTCAGCCACTCGTTGCCTTCCACGTGTCTCTTGGTCGGCTATACCCTATGTTTCCCGCCCAAACTGTTTCACTACTCGCGCCTCTTGTACTTCTTCCGTACGAGACCTCTGGTCTCTAGCTCTCCCCCTTACCTGCTTCTTTCTCCAAAAGGTTACTCTCTGTAGGTAGTCAAGTTAGGAGGAATGCTGGATCGAAAGTCACCCTATCAGACGTTTTGCTCTAAGTAATGTAGATTTCTCAAAAATCAACTGAGGAACCAGACGTCACTATTCGAAATTACAGGGAGTTAATCGTATTTATTTTAATACATAGGGGGAGTAAATGTGTGGTTATTGTTTTAAATAGGGTTAATCTGAAAACATAAGAAAAATTACAATCGATAAATTGGATAAGAAATGAAATTTTCGATCATAAGTTTCTCAAACGTAAACAGTATTGGGTCTAATCCAACTTAGTCTCGAAAAACGTCCCATCAGCCCAATTGAAAAGATTACTTTTTGCAGTCGAAAACCCCTAAATACACGCAAAACTCTTAATCGAAAAATTCAACAGTAAAAAATTTTCTCTCGCAAAAAACTTATCAGAAAGACAAACAAACCCCAAAATAAAACTATTTCTTTGATTTTCCACTGATTATTGTCTTTCTGAGGTAGATTTGACTTCTGTTAGGTGTTTGCGTGTCTTTAATCTCCGTTAGCATCTGCATTTTGTGATTTTTTTCGCCTGATTTGAAAACCGTACGCTACTTCCAGAAATCTAAGACCTTAGACATGTTTATATGGTTTGATTTTTGTGTTTCATCATCGTTTAAGTGTTTTCGATCGTTCTGAGAGTATGTATTTTCGATTATCTACGTTCTAGTGTTCGATTGAAGGTTCGCCTAAAACTAGGTTTTTAAACGTTTAAAGCCGTCGAAGAACTTTCTCGATCGCAAACAGTATCAATTAAATTTTAATTTGATTGAGTTATTGTTTGCATCGTAAAAGATTTTTCGATCGATAAATTTTGACTTAGTCTTTAAGATAGATAGATAACGTAGATCGAAAATGTACCTACCATCGAGAAATCTAATTAGCACTTTATGCGAGCGAAAAATTAATGAATGGAAAGATAAAATAGGTGTAATTAAATTTCGAGCGCAAAACTTACCATCGAAAACAATAGTCTCGATTTCAATTGTTTTTTTTTTGGAGTAAGTCCCGTTTTTATATATATAAATGAATGAATGTACAGATGAGTGAGAGTATAAGTCCTCACGTGCGACCCAGTAACATACTACTGGAGAAAAACCAAGAAATGACAAATCAAATCAAATGACAGACTAACCAAATGATCTACCACGCTACACGCCAAAGTCGTCGTATAGCTGCCCTCTGAAGGTCAAACTTGGGTGAGGTCCCAAGTAGTCGCATGCACACCATGTCAAGAACAACAGCAACCAGCCTATCCGGAGTCGTGATGATCCCCTCCTTCCATCGCTTGTTCCGTGCTTGCCAGATATGATACACCAAAGACGCGAACGTGGCAATAAGCAACCCGTAAGAGATGATGGCCACGCCAGCATGAGGCAGCCCACTGTATACCATTTCCCCAATCTCGATATGGCCATGCCCACCTGATCTTCCTCCGCAAAGCCCGGGCACAGTCGCGTGAGAACCCACAGTAAAAAAAAAAGATGCTGAACCGTCTCCACGTGCAACGCGTCACAGAGAACACAAGCAGAGGTACCAGCACGTTGGGCCACCCAAGGCTTATCTCTAGTCGATAGACGATCACAGATTGTCAACCACAAGATGACCTCATGACGAGGAATCTTCAAGGGTCCCCCAAACAAGGTTGCCCAGGGGACAATAGACCCGCGTATGCGCACCGCTTCCCTAATCAATCGTGCTGTGGGCTGGCCATCCGGTGCAGCCCTCCAAGAAATGGTGTCGCGCCTACTAGGGTGGACCGGTGGAAGATGTGGGCTAAAATCAATGTACTCCACCGTCGAGCGTCCCGGCCAGTTCCAGCCATGCGCATCAATGACCGTGCTAAGGCGTGTCCCTACCGGCAGTCCCATCGCAAGCGGGTCTAGGGTAGCGATCCAAAAGAGGGGCAGACCGCAGCCATGGGTCCTCCCAAAGAAGAAATGATGCTCCATTCCCAATCGAAAAGGTAAGGAAAGGTAAAATCACCTGCCGTAACTTCATCAGTTTCCTCCAGCTCCATGCAGTGTTAGCCGAAATGGTGATGGTCCACAGGGATCGGTTATGTAGTCGTGTACGGTGCAACCACTCCACCCAGATCGAGTCTCCTGTCCGATTGATCACCCTCCAAAGTTGTTGAACAAGAAGAACGCAGTTATCCGTGGCTATCGAGCGAAGACCCAGGCCTCCTCCAAAGTTGTCCTGATTTCAATTGTTTTTGTCGGCCGTAAAATTTTTAGCGGCGATAAAATTAATTTTTCGACGTTAAATTTCTCCATCGTAAAAGCGATAATTTTGTTCAATCGAAAATTTTCTCAACAATTGACTTAGTTTCTCGTTGACTATTTTGTCGATCGACAAACTTGGCAGCGAAAACCAATTTTAAAACCGAAAAACTTTCTCGCTCGATAATTATCGGGACGAAAATTTTATTCACTCATGGTATGCGAGCTTTCAACCCTTAGAAATTAACACATAGGAAATAAAAATTGAAAATTCAATTTTCGGGCGTAAAATAGAACGCAATGAACAGTGGTATGCGAGCTTTCAACCCTTAGAAAAATTTTAGTTAGAACTATTATATGTCTTATATGTGACCCTCGAAAATTCATTAGATACCATTGACATTTTTCACATCTGTATACCCTATGTGCAAAATTCAATATTACACTTACATCAAACATGATAAAATTGCTCAAATACTATAGTTTGATATAACAATTTTCGACTTAAAAGCAAAATTGTGTTGGGTTACCCGGTGACTCCCGGAGACGCCACGTCACGGGTACGTTGCGGAACAAAAATTTTCCGAGTTTCCCGATTGCCCTCGTAGCTCGGATCAGAATAGTAACACTTAGACACGTAATAGAGCGGGTTAGACCCGTAGAGAATTACAAGTTGAAGCGAGTGGCAGCTCCTTGTCCTTTTCTTCAAGACTTCGTCGATGGTGGTGGATGGCACTAGATCGTCACGCCGACCTCGCAGTGTACCACGAAATCAGTTCTCTAAAGATGGCTAGAGAGAACCGAGCCGTCGCGTGGGCGAAGATTGTGTGTGTTCGGTGTGTTTTTTTGTGCCTTGTGCTGGACGAAATTTATCTTATGGAGCACGAAAATTCTCTTATGGAATATGAAGTAGGGCCGCCCTATTTACACTTAGAGCTGTCAAACGGGCCGGCCCGTTACCCGCCAAAGCCCGCCAACTGGCGGGGCGGGCGCAGGTAAGCCCGCCTTCTGGCGGGCCTGAGAAAGGGAGGCCCGCCCCGCCCCTTGGGCGGGCCGCGGGCTTGACGGGCTTATCCCGCCAAAAATAAAAAAAAATAAAAAAGAGAAAAAATTAAAAGAAGAGGAAAAAAATTTAAAAAAGAAGATTTTTATTTGGAAAGTATTTGTTATTTAATCCTAACTATATAATAATAATAATTTATTTATTTTATTAAAATAAATTAAACTTAATACCAATTAAATTATAATTACAAAATATAAAAAATCTATATAAGTTATTTATAGATATATTAAATAATGTAAAAAATTAAATTTTTTTATTTGGGCGGGCCTAAATTTCGCAGCCCACCTCGCCACTTTGGCGGGGCGGGGCAGCCCGCGGGCTTTGTGTCGCGCCCCGACTTCCTAACTGCCTAACCTAGCGCATTTCTACGTGCCTAACGAGTTTGTAAGTAAAGAAGTGCACCGAAAACGCGTACAAATTTTTTTTTTTTTCATTTACGAAATGGAACATTGTTCTGTACAAGACAAAAGAATGCATGTCGAACATCAAGTTCCAGTCATGGTCTAACTACAACGGAGAAGGTGTGTCGGCACAGCAAAAGCTCCTATGCGCCCGGCCTCACAGGTCGTCATCCACACACACACGTCCACCCCAAAAGCAGCACGAAGCTCCAAAAGGTTGGCCTTGCCTTCAAAACGCGGTCACATACCGTGATCGCCAGTGCCTACAACACACAACGTAAGGAATGAGCCACCGAGGCTCAGTAAGCAGAAATCATGCATGTGTGCACGTGTCACTCCCCCGCAACGGCAATCCACGCCGATGCATATTACACTCGCAAAGGCGAACCGCGCCGATGCATATAACACTCGCAAAGGCGAACCGCGCCGATGCATATAACAATCGTACCAACGTACTCAGACTAATGTCACTCAGGGCCCTCGGCTAATCTTACTATGCACCACAAGAGCTCACGTCTCTCAGGGACAACACGACAGCGGTCCACGCCGGATGGCCGAACCCTAGGATGCACATCGTTCCCCTAGGTCGCCATATAATCCGGTCGTCCCCGACTGTCCAGCGGTCGCTCACGCTGGTAGCCCACGCTGAGGTAGCCTACACCAGGGTTCCACCCTGTGTCGCTTACACCCTCAGGTCGCACCCTCCAGGTCGCACCTTACCGCCACGGGCCATGCCCAAATCCTATCCACAGGATATCAATATATATATCTACAATAATAGTACGACGACGCTAAAACGCCGCCCTGATAGCATAGGAGACAGCCCCTGACTCAACTACGAGTCGACACACTTGCCCACATCGGCAAGTCCTCGTCGCGTACAAGCGACACATCATTACGCACACTCAATCCCACGACCCTTCCTCATGAGTTCGTGTGTGCACGTGAGTATGCATATGCAGATGCAGGTAAATGCAACGTAGACTTACCACATTTAAATACTTAAATCAATTTACGAAGTCATGAAACCATATAAGCACGTAATCACGCAAATTAGGCACGTAAAACAAGTTGTGTGTCGTAGATGGACTTCTACTTACCTGTCGTCCGAGCGTAGTTAATATCTTCCCCGTTAGCTCCTAACGTACGACCTTTAAACATAATATCATCGTATTAGTATTATGCCCTCGTTAATTAACTAATTAGGTCGAACGGAATTATCGGACTACATTAATTTCGCTAGATTATAAATTGCTAACTTCGAGTCTAGGCTACTTTCCCGCCCCAACAATTTCTAAGTTATGTTAGTACTAACTTTTAATCTAAGGGGCTCGGCGAAATATCTAAGTGCTGTTCGATTTATTCGAGTCGCCCGATACATGGTATGAAAGTCTATTAATCGCTCAATTTGATCTCTTATGGGCTGATTTCGATCGATTGGTATTAACACGAAATCGCCCGATTAAATCTTGCATGCAATCTCGTTTATTCGCCCGATTTGTACTTAGCATGGATGTGTCCGATTTCACCTTCATGCAATTTGCTCGATTTCTCCTTATACACATCGCCCGATTTGTGCTTTAATTAACTTAGTTTCGGCAAATTCCTAATCATGCAAGATAGCCCGATTTCTTCAAGGATGGCAGATCGTCCGATTTGCAAATCGCCGTGCTATTTCATCATCACGACGTCATCCCGAAATCGTGCCTGGAATGGAAATTGCTTTCGGTCGATTTGAGGTTTTCATTGGATGGAAATCGCCCGATTCTTGAGTGTTGAGCTTCTCTTCGGCGATTTGTTCTCCAAATGCCACGTGGAGTGTTTATTTATTTCGCCCGATTCCAACATGGAATGCTAGCAGCGAATTGGTCGATTTCGCATTATGCATGAAATCGCCCGATTTCACACATGCATGCTCAACATTTCGCCCGATTTCACGCGTGAAACTCTTAAGGCATTTCGCCCGATTTGTGATCTTTAAAGGATGGAAATCGCCGTGCCTTTTCATCAGCATGACGTCATCCCGATTCCATGCATGTAGTAGAAACTATTTTCGGTCGATTTGAGGGTTTGCAAGGGTGGAAATCGTCCGATTTCTATCTTGCATGAAATCGCCCGATTTAGGGTTTTAATATCCCGCAAATCGCCGAGTTCTTCTTGAACTTAATTCGCCCGATTTCTAGGGTTTCTTAAGCTAGGTCTCGGCGATTTATTCTCCTAGTGCCACGTGGTGTTTTTGTTCATTTCGCCCGATTTTAGGTTTTGAGACATTCCAAATCGCCGAGATCATCTAGGGTTTAAATCGCCCGATTTGTCATGCAATTACAATCGCCCGATTTATTACTTTATTTCCCCGATTCCATCAAACCCTAATAATTTTCTTCCAAGTTCTCAGGTTGTCTTCTGCCTTAAAATCGTTCGTGTATCCCAAGGATGGTCTCATACTAAGGTTAAGCCCTCCAAGTTATGTTAATCTACCAAAATCTTCAAGAAACCCTAATTCTTACTTCCTAACTAAGGTTTCTCCACGAATTATCGAAGCTAAGCACTTAAGTAATTTAAATTACGAAATTGTAAGAGTTTTAAGGGGTATTTCACTTACTAATTTCGAAGTTCCAAGCTAGATTGATGTGTCCTTTTTGCGTTTTTCTTCTCTCGGCTCTTTCTTCTTTCCTCTTTTCTTTTCGTGAGTTTTTAGGTGGGGTTTTTGGCTAAGGGTTTGTGGACTTGAAATTGTTTTCTAAGTGGGATTTAATTGGTTCAAGCCTAAGTAACAAAATATCCCTTGATTTAGGGGTATTTGTCCCAACCTTTCCCTTTTAGTCCTTGTTGGGCCTAATTTTTCAATTCTAGACCATTTGAGACTCAACTTTACCACTTTACACATAGCCTAGCCTTTTCTTGGCTTATTTTCGAAATTCTAATAAATTCGGGTATCAGGTGACCCGAATAAATTTCCACGAGACGTCTAGGTCTCACAAGCACTTAAGGCACATAAGTCGCATTAATGCACGTAAATCATACAATGCACGTAAATTGCATAAATGCACGTAGAGCACAAAATCATATTTTCGCTAATTTATTGGCCCTAAAGACTTACGAGGAACCCGGGTGCTACATCCTCCCCCCTTAAGGAGGATTTCGCCCCCGAAATCAGCCCGTTCGGAACAATTCAGGATAGCGGGTTTTCATCTCATCCTCGCGTTCCCATGTGGCTTCCTCTACTGACTGATTCCGCCACAGAACTTTTACTAGAGGAATCTCTTTGTTCCTAAGCCTGTTTGTCTCATGCATCAGTATTTCCACGGGAATTTCTTCATAACTCAGGTCTGGCTTCAAGTGTTGGTGCAGTGAGTCGTTTATCAACACGTGGCTTGGGTCAGCGATATATTTTCGCAACGTGGAAACATGGAATACATCGTGTACTTGCGACAACGATGCCGGTAGTTCTAGTTGGTATGCTACTTGTAGCGACCCTAGCCATCGCTACCATTTCTAGCTTAACTCTAAGCGTCTAATGGCACGATAACTTAGAAGATACGAAAATACGGTAGAAATTTTTTCCTTTTTCATAAGGAGTTCATGTCCTGTACACGTCAAAAGAATATAACTACGCGACAGAATAATTTCTTCGAGTCCTAATTACACCCTAATCCTAGTTCATAATTACTCGGGACGGTTACGATGTCACAGCAAAAGCTCCTATGCGCCCGGCCTCACAGGTCGTCATCCATACACACACGTCCACCCCCAAAAGATGCTCGGAAGCTTCAAAAGATAGGCCTTGCCGGCTAGGCGATCACGTACCGTGATCATAAGTACCTACAACACATAACATAACAGAATGAGCCACCGAGGCTCAGTAAGCAGAAATCATGCATGTATGCACGTGTCCCTTCCCCGCAAAGGCAATCCGCGCCAATGCATATACTACTACGCAAAGGCGATCCGCGCCGATGCACCTATACTTCGCAAAGGCGATCTGCGCCAATACTCATCATATTCGTACTAACATCACTCAGGGCCCTCGGCTAATCTCACTATGCACCACAAGAGCTCACGTCCCTCAGGGACAACACGACAGCGGTCCACGCCGGATGGCCGAACCCTAGGATGCACATCGTTCCCCTAGGTCGCCATATAATCCCGGTCGTCCCCGACTGTCCAGCGGTCGCTCACGCTGGTAGCCCACGCTGAGGTAGCCTACACCAGGGTTCCACCCTGTATCGCTTACACCCTCAGGTCGCACCCTCCAGGTCGCACCTTACCGCCACGGGCATCGCCCAATCATATCATAAGTGTGTCTATATGGCCACATTGCCAACGGGCATCGCCCTAATATATTTCATTATTTTTACAATAATAGTAGTATATGTATACGGCCCTTTCGCCAACGGGTCTCCGCCCTATTATATTTCATTACTTGTACAATAATAGTAATATATGTATACGGCCCTTTCGCCAACGGGTCTTCGCCCTAATATATTTCATTACAAGTACAATAATAATATATGTATACGGCACTTTCGCCAACGGGCCTTCGCCCTAGTATATTTCATTATGTTCATAATAATAATATATATATACGGCCCTCGTGAATCGCCATAATATATTTATATACCTGCCTCTCGTAAATCAGGCAGTCGGCCTCGTGAATCGCCGTAATATATATATACCTGCCTCTCGTGAATCAGGCAGTCGGCCTCGTGAATCGCCGTAATATATCTATATATACCTGCCTCTCGTGAATCAGGCAGTCGGCCTCGTGAATCGCCGTAATATATTTCATTACGTGTACAATAATAATAATATATGTATACGGCCTTTTCGCCATCGGGACATCTGCCCTAATCATAATCCATATATTTTATATAATAGTTTGACGACGCTAAACGTCGCCCTGGTGGCATAGTGGACAGCCCTTGACTCAACTGAGTCGACAACACATGCCCATATCGGCAATGTATCAATCGCTTTCAAGCGATACACCATATATATGCATACTCGACTCATACAACCCTCCCACATATGATAGTGTATGCACGTGAGTATGACAATGCAACAAATGCCAGACGATATTACCAAGAGACAGAATATACAATTATTCCACGTAATTCATGTAATCATCGAGGCACATAGTCACGTAATATCAAGTAATCACAATTCAGGTAAGCCTCGAAGCACCTTGTCATCCAATTTAAACTTCAGACACGCTCATATAAAAGCATATCAATTAAATCACGTAAACATAAAATCACGGAAGCACGTATTCGCATAAAGCAAGTGCATTCAGACAAGTTATGTGTCGTAGTTGGATTTCTACTTACCTGTCGTCCAAGCGTAATTAGTATTCTCCCCGTTCGCTCCTAACGTACGACCTTTAAACATAAATATTATCGTATCAGTATTATGCCTTTATTTAATACTTGGGTCGAACTAAATTATTTTGACTATATTATTGTGCTAGAATCGTTAAGTTTGCTAGCTTCGAGTCTAGGCCAAGTCCATGCCCGACTACTTTCTAAGTTATGTTAGTATTAAATTCTGACATATGGGACACGACAGAAGTTAGTAGATTTTCGTGTTAAATTCGTTCGATTCCATCATGCCATGAGGGTTTCGCCGCTCTTGAAATCGCACGATTCGTTTAGCTTGAAATCGCCCGATTTTGCTAGCTCTCAAATCGCCGATTTTATTTACCTCAAATCGCCCGATTTAGCTTGCATGGCAGCAGGTTTCGCCCGATTAATTTTGTAGGTGAGTGAGTTTCGTCGTACATGGGATTGCCCGATTTGAAGCTTGTATGTGTGGAATCGCCCGACTTCTTGGAAACCAAAGTCACCGGATTTGCATGGTGTAAAGCTTCTTCAAATCGCCGCGTTCTTACGTCATCATGCAATCGCCCGATTCGTTTGAGTTCATCACATGGTTTCGCCCGATTTGTGTGTGCATGGAGTTGCCCGATTTAAGAATCGCCGCGTTAACTTAACATCACGGATCGCCCGATTTGAAGCGTTGGTTAGCTGAAATCGCCGAGATTTCCATAAGGCGGAATCGCCCGATTTAAGTGGCTTTGAAATATTGTTTCGCCGATTTGAGAATCACTAACTCAACAATCGCCCGATTTGTTTGAGGTTGAGTAATGTTTCGCCGGGTGTTTGTAGGAGCTCTAAATCGCCCGATTTGTTAGCCTTCAAATCGATCAACTGTATGTTCCAATTCGTCCGATTTACTTATGTACCATTCATGAAATCGCCGAGATTGTTGTCATCATAGATCGCCCGATTTCTTAGAGTTTTCATTCGCACGATTCGGCATTCGAACTAAAATCGCCCGAAACCATATTCATAGTCTAATCTACCCGAAATTAGGTTCTTAGTTCCATTCGACCCTAAATTCTTAAATGCTAAGGATTTCTGCTACCCAAAGCATCCCCTGCCATCTTAAAATCGTTAAGCACTAACCAAAACTTGGGGCTGCGAATTTTTTAAAACATGTTATACTACTTAAGAAAATTCCTTGTTACCCGAAATCCTAACTTAACGTCCTCTAATCCACATGGTTATGATTTTACATCATGCCTTAGGGTTTCTATCCCCTTTTCACGCCTAAACTTCTTAAATTCCACTAATTATATACAGTTATAGCATCTAGATATCCTTAGCTACGAAATTATGGAGTTTAAAGGTAATATTTTACTTACCAACTTCAAGGCTTTAGACTCGTTGGGAATTTCTTCAATTGGAGCTTCGCTCGTTCCTTCCCTTCCTTCTTACTTAGATTTTGAGGTTTTGTTGTTTTTTTTTTTATTATTTTTCTTATATGAACTCTCCTTGTCGTTCTTTTATTTAAAGGGATAAGTATTGGTACAAACTTAGAGGCATGGGATTGGGGAGACAACTAGGTAACTAGACTAATGATTTATTCCCTTACGTTAAGAAATCCTTACTTACCCCTTTGACTATTCAACTTAATATACATTGTGATTGGTCTAATCAAATAACAGGTGTTGACCAATTTTCTCCACACTATGCTCGTAAATCGATTGATTCTATTTAGAAATCGCTCGATTCCATGTTTAAATTTCTATCCCTCGGCAAAAGTTGATACATACACATGCTTCGATCGAAACTACTTCTTTGAGCCTTGAGAATCGATCGATTTAATTTGAACATATTCAATTAATGCATATATAACAGTTGGTCGATTTACTTTGGTTTGTACGTGAATCGGTCGATTTCATACCCTCACCTCAATTAGCTCGGCGAAAGTGAACAATTCTTTGGGACATGAATCGATAGACCTTAAGGTTTATTTAATATTTTATATTACTCTTACTATCGCCCGAACCTAAGTTTTCTTAGGGCTTGTGAAATCGCCCGATTCTACTTCTATCTAAAATTTCCTAAGTCATCACTTCATCACATAAGTCATAGTTTGTAACACACATAAGTATTATAAATCACACAGCATGAAATCATATAGGCACAGAAGTCATTTAAAGACGTAAAAACATGGAAACATAATTTCGCACATTAGGCTTGAATCAATTACGTGTCTTAATAAAGTATTTCACTCAAAATCCTAGCTCCTTAACGTAATTAACTCAACTATGTCTCTAATGAATTATCTCTGCTCTTAATTATGCCGTAAATCCCGTAATTACATTTCCGGGTCTTACACTACTTCACCAACTCTCTTTATTATTTTGAAGGGACCGATGTATCTCGGGCTTAGTTTTCCCTTCTTTCCGAACCTTTTGACTCCCTTCATCGGTGACACCTTCACAAAGACCCAATCATCAACTTCGAATTCTAGCGGTCTACGTCTCCGATCCGCATAACTCTTCTGTCTACTCTGCGCCGTGCGCATTCTTTCTCGGATCATCGTGATAATTTCCGTCATTTCCCGTATCATATCGGGGCCTAACATCGCCCGTTCACCTACTTCATCCCAATGCACTGGGGATCTGCACTTCCGTCCGTACAAAGCTTCATAAGGAGCCATTCCAATTGTAGCTTGGTAACTGTTGTTGTACGAGAATTCTACAAGTGGAAGGTACTTGCTCCAGTTGCCTTTGAAGTCAAGTACACAGGCTCGTAACATATCTTCCAGCGTTTGGATTGTCCGCTCGGATTGGCCGTCCGTTTGCGGGTGATATGCTGTGCTAAATGCCAATTTCGTCCCCATGGCCTTTTGTAAACTTGTCCAGAATTTAGATAGAAACCGTGAATCGCGGTCTGAAACTATCGTTAAGGGTGTCCCATGGAGTCTTACTATCTCTTGGATATACAATTCTGCATACCGCTCCATGGTAAACGTTGTACTTATCGGCAGAAAATGGGCAGATTTCGTAAGTCGATCTACAACTACCCAAATTGCATCGTGTCCTTTCGCGTTCCCCGGCAATCCGCTCACGAAATCCATCGTTACATTGTCCCATTTCCACTCCGGAATAGGCAGAGGTTGCAGCGTCCCTGCCGGTCGCTGATGTTCTGCCTTAATTTGCTGGCAAGTGAGGCATTGGCTCACGAAGGTCGCTACGTCCTTTTTCATTCCCGGCCACCAGTAGTTAGTCCTTAGATCCCTATATAGCTTCGTAGCTCCTGGGTGTACCGAATATGGCGTGGTATGTGCTTCCGTCATTATGACTCGTCTAAGATCCGCGTCGTTCGGAACGTACAATCTACTCTTGTAGTATAAGCTTCCGTCGTCCCGAAACACGAAGTCCGTCGTTGGTTGCTCGGTTTGCGCTTCCTTAGTCTTCAGGTAAAATACGTCGTTTTCCTCCAGTAGCGTTGGTTGCAGAGTCAGAGCTGCTAACTTCACCTCGACTTCTCCCAATGGTACGACTTCCACGTCGAGCCGTTGAAGTTCCGCGCTTACTGATTTCCTGCTTAGAGCATCAGCTACCACGTTCGCCTTTCCTGGGTGGTAGTTGATTACGCAATCGTAGTCTTTCACTAACTCCAGCCATCTTCTCTGCCTCATGTTGAGTTCCTTCTGGGTGAAGAAATACTTTAAACTCTTGTGATCGGTGTAAATTTCGCATCTCTCTCCATACAAGTAGTGCCTCCAAATCTTGAGAGCGAACACTACCGCCGCAAGCTCCAAGTCGTGTGTAGGATAGTTCTTTTCGTACTCCTTTAGTTGCCGTGAGTCGTAAGCCACCACGTTACCATTCTGCATCAGTACGCACCCTAATCCGCTCTTCGAGGCATCGCTATACACTGAGAACCCTCCTGTTCCCGTGGGTATCGTTAGTACTGGGGCTGTAGTAAGCCGCTTTTTCAGTTCTTGAAAGCTTCGTTCACACTCCTCGTTCCATAGAAAGGCGTGTTCTTTTTGGTCAACCTTGTCAGCGTAGAGGCGATTCTAGAGAAATCCTTGATGAATTTCCTATAGTAGCCTGCTAAGCCTAGAAGCTCCGTACTTCCGTTACGTTAGTCGGCTGCGGCCAGTCACTAATTGCTTCTATCTTGCTCGGGTCCACCGAGATTCCCGCTCCCGAGACGATGTGCCCCAAGAACGCTACTTGATCCAGCCAAAATTCACACTTCTTATACTTTGCGTACAACTGCTTTTCCCTCAATACTCCGAGTACTACTCGTAGATGTTGTTCGTGCTCCTCCTTCGTCTTGGAGTAGACGAGGATGTCATCTATGAACACGATCACGAACTTGTCTAGATAGGCTTCGAACACCCGGTTCATTAGGTCCATGAAGGCCGCCGGTGCGTTCGTCAGTCCAAAGGGCATTACTAGGAATTCAATGTGCCCGTATCTGGTACTGAACGCCGTTTTGGGAATGTCTCCCTTGCAGATTTTCAGTTGATGGTAGCCCGACCTCAAGTCGATCTTAGAAAATACTGTGGCGCCTTGTAATTGGTCGAAGAGGTCGTCTATTCGGGGTAGTGGATACTTGTTCTTGATCGTCAGCTTGTTCAACTCCCTATAGTCTATACACAATCTCATCGAGCCATCCTTCTTTCGTACGAATAGGACTGGCGCTCCCCAGGGAGAAAAGCTGGTCTTAATAAATCCTTTCTGTAGGAGTTCATCTATTTGTTCCTTCAACTCCTTCAGTTCGGTTGGCGCTAATCGATATGGTGCTTTAGACACTGGTGCTGCTCCCGGCACCAGGTCAATCGTAAACTCAATATCTCTGTCTGGGGGTAGTCCCGGCAGATCTTCTGGAAATACGTCCGAGAACTCCTTAATCACGGGTACGTCTTCGAGTTTCGTGGGGGTATTCTCGTCCGCCTTCAGTGCGAATACCAGGTATGCCTCGCATCCGGAATTGACTAATCGCTGAGCTTTTAAGGCTGATATCCTCGGAGTGCCTCTCCCTTTCATTATTCCCCTGAAGGTGAAAGGTTCTTCCCCTACTAAACTAAACGTAACTACTTTACGGTTACAGTCTATCACTGCTCCGTACTTTGAGAGCCAGTCCATCCCGAGGATCACCTCATAGTCGTCCATCGGGATGACTATCAGATCTACAGATAATTCCCTATTACCGACTAGGACCGGGCAATTTCTTAGCATTTGGCTAGTCCTAGTTGGTGCCCCGCTTGGAATTGCTACGCTATACTCATAGTCTACTCGCTCAGGCGTTACCCCGAGTTTCATCACATACTTCACGGACGCAAATGAGTGGGTCGCCCCGGAATCTACTAGAATGCACGTGGGAGTTTGGTGGACTAGTAGGGTACCTGCTACCACCTCCGGATTGTTCTCTGCTTCCTCGGATGTGATGGTGTACACCCGAGCTGGCACCATTTGAGGTCCTGCCTGACTCCCGGTCTGATTTCCCGAAGCACCCTCCGGGCACTGTCTCACAAAGTGGCCCGGCTTCCCGCATCTAAAGCAGGTGTTGATTTGCATGTTGCAGTTCCCAAAGTGCCTTTTCCCACACCTCTGGCAATATGGGCCCTGCGCTGCTCCCTGGTTCTGGTTTGGATTTGGGGTTCTGTTCATCGTCCCCTGAGGCTGTTGAGGAGGCCTGTTCTGGAATTTCTTCTTGCCCCCTTTAGGCACGAACTGCCGTTTCTGGTCTCCTCCGCTCCATTGCGCTCCTTGCATTTGCGCGAACTTGCGTTTGGCCTCTTGTGCCTTCAAGATCCGGGCTTCCGCCTGTTCAGCGACCATAGCTCTCTCTGCTACTTGAGAGTAAGTCGCTCCCTGAATTCCCGCCATGCTCACATCTCTGTAGAGCTCAGGCTTCAATCCTTCCAGGAAGCGTTCGACCTTTAGAGCTTCCGTGCTGATCATGTGAGCAGCGAACCTGGACAGCTGTTCAAACTTCCTTATGTATTCGGCCACCGTCATGGGCCCCTGCCTGAGATTGATGAATTCATTCAGGCGCTGTGCTCGAATAGGGGCGGTGAGATACTTGCCCCTGAACAACTCCTTGAATCTTTCCCAGCTCATTGTAGTGGGGTTTTCTAACACCATGATGGTGTCCCACCAGTGTCCTGCGCTCCCTCGTAGTAGGAACGCAGCACAGAGGGCCTTTTCTGCCTCCGGGACCCTGCTATAAACGAACATGCTCTCAAGAGTCCTCAACCAGTCTTCAGCCGCTGTCGAATCAGCTGTGTCCTCGAAGGTCGGTGGGTTCAACCTTCGGAATCGTTCTCCCACCACCTCAGTCCTTTCCGTCTGAGTTGGCCCAGCATTAGCAGTATTCTGCTGAATAAGCTGTTGAATCTGCGCCGACTGCTGGCGGACTAGTTCCGTCAGTTGGAAAATCGTTGCATCCCGATTGTCGGGAGGGGCCGTGTTTCCCCTGTTCTGGTCGTCGCCACCACTCGACTCACCTCTCGTTCTTACCATCTTCACACCCTATCCTGATTGTCCTATGGCCAATAAATTATACAACATAGAAGTTCACATAGACTTAACACTTACTTGCAAGGCCGCTTCCGCTCTTTTGGGTGTGTGTGTGTGTGGACAGTCTACAGAACCTGTGACCGAAGCTCTGATACCACCCTGTCGCGCCCCGACTTCCTAACCGCCTAACCTAGCGCATTTCTACGTGCCTAACGAGTTTGTAAGTAAAGAAGTGCACCGAAAACGCGTACAATTTTTTTTTTTTTCATTTACGAAATGGAACATTGTTCTGTACAAGACAAAAGAATGCATGTCGAACATCAAGTTCCAGTCATGGTCTAACTACAACGGCGAAGGTGTGTCGGCACAGCAAAAGCTCCTATGCGCCCGGCCTCACAGGTCGTCATCCACACACACACGTCCACCCCAAAAGCAGCACGAAGCTCCAAAAGGTTGGCCTTGCCTTCAAAACGCGGTCACATACCGTGATCGCCAGTGCCTACAACACACAACGTAAGGAATGAGCCACCGAGGCTCAGTAAGCAGAAATCATGCATGTGTGCACGTGTCACTCCTGATAAGAACCCTAAGGGGAAACCAATGAGATTGAAAAGACCTCCTAGATTGATCTACCCAAACGTCTGCCTGAATGAATTCAACAACAACGAGTATATTAACCCGACACCTTTGAATTACATTAAAGGTTGACTTCGGATGACTCTTCCTAGCAATGAAACCCTACCCCGTTGAACCCAACAATAACGAGTATTTGAAACCCGATACCTTTGAATCACAGCGAGATACGTAACAATTGCTGAACCCCACCCCTTAGACTTTACGAACCCAACAACACTAAGTATGAACGACTTAGCACCTCTGAATTACGAAAGACAAGAATGTAAGGTTAAGGCGCCACAACTAAATGGAAGATGTTTAGCTGATAAGCCGAGCAAGTATTGCAAACAAGTGCAAGACCCGAACTAGCTTTGAAAAACTAGCAAGAAAAGGGAATCCCTTACAAGTACGTAACGTAAAATCTGTCCTTCAAAACATAAACAGTACCCTATATATAGGTACTCAGACTTATGACCTTCAAGCAACCATATTGAAACTAGGGAAATAACTTAATAAAGTAGCATAAAAACTAGGGAACTTTGACTAGGAAAATAGCTGAACACAATACGCGTATTTGACTTTCGTTCACCAGCCTTATGACCCTCCAAGTACTTGCAATTTCGTCACCTTAGTGGCCCTTAAAATTCAGCACTCATTTTGGGCTTGATTCTGGGCCGAAGACTTTAGTTGACCCTCTCACCACTAGTTCTTGCTTGGAGGCCCAAGACTGCAATGCAATTAACACTTGTCGGCTTATCAAGGTGGAGTTTAGATGACCCTTGAGAAAAGCCCGCAAGGATTAAGCTCGTTAAGGATGCTTGACTTTTCTTGACTCTCGAACGCGTCATCGGTCCCGCCATGTCTGCTAAAGCATCCCGTTCTGCCTTGTCATTAGTTGGCTTGTTGCTATCAGTTTCCTCCCCCTTAAAAAGATTCGTCCTCGAATCGTCTCCTGCGTCAGAATCAAAGGGAGAAAGATCAGCAACATTGAAAGTAGTACTTACTCCATACTCACCAGGCAACTCCAATTTATAAGCATTATCGTTGATGCGTTCAATGACTCGAAATGGCCCATCGCCCCGAGGGTGTAATTTAGTTTGCCTCTTGCTGGGGAACCTTTCTTTTCGCAGATATACCCAAACCCAATCACCGGGTTCGAAGACAACCTTCTTTCGGCCTCGATTGACCCTTTTGGCCACCTGTTCATTCTTATGCTTCAAATGATCACGAACCGTTTCATGTAGATTCTTAACGATTTCAGCTCGTTTCGCTCCATCTAGATTCAAATGTTCCTTAACGGGCAAAGGAGAAAGGTCCAAAGGCGTTAGTGGATTAAAACCGTAAACAACTTCAAAAGGAGAGAAACATGTAGAAGAGTGCACGGTTCTGTTGTAGGCAAACTCAGCAATCGGTAGACAATCCTCCCAGCCCTTCAGATTTCTTTTAATGATGGCCCGTAGGACTGTCCCAAGCGTTCGGTTTGTGACTTCTGTTTGACCATCGGTTTGGGGATGACTCGTGGTGGAAAACAGTAACTTTGTGCCCATCTTTCCCCAAAGGGTCTTCCAAAAGTAACTTAAGAACTTGACATCTCGGTCGGAAACAATACTCCTTGGCACCCCATGAAGACGAATGACCTCTCTAAAGAACAAATCAGCAACATGCTTGGCGTCCTCGGTCTTCCTACAAGGAATAAAATGAGCCATTTTAGAAAAACGATCAACCACAACGAAAATACTATCCCTCCCTTTTTGTGACCTCGGCAGGCCTAATATAAAATCCATGGATATATCAATCCAAGGGGATTCAGGTATAGGAAGTGGTGTGTAAAGTCCTTGAGGAAGGGACTTAGATTTTGCTTGTTTGCATTCAATGCAACTCATGCAAATCTTCTCAACATCTCGTTTCATGTTTGGCCAGTAAAAATGCTCGCTCAAGATATCCAACGTTTTGGGCACCCCAAAGTGTCCCATTAACCCGCCACTATGAGACTCTCGCACCAGCAACTCTCTTAAAGAACAACATGGAACGCATAACCTGTTTTCTCGAAACAAGAAGCCTTCATTTTTGTAAAACTTATTCAACGCCCCACTTTTGCAAGCTTCATACACATGAGAAAAATCAGAATCATTTTCATAAAGTTCCTTTAGATGCTCAAAACCCATGATCTTTGTATTTAAAGTGACAATAAGTGCGTACCTTCGAGACAGCGCATCAGCCACAATATTTTCTTTACCTTTTTTGTACTTTATGACATACGGAAATGTTTCGATGAAGGAAATCCATTTGGCATGCCTCTTATGTAAGTTTCGTTGCCCCTTTAGATACTTGAGGGACTCATGATCGCTGTGAATCACGAATTCCTTAGGCATAAGGTAGTGCTGCCAAGTCTCCAAAGCTCTCACTACGGCGTAAAGCTCCTTATCATACGTGGGGTAGTTTAAGGTGGCGCCATTCAACTTTTCACTAAAATAAGCAAGAGGTCGGCCTCCCTGAAGTAGAACTGCTCCTATGCCAATTCCTGATGCATCACATTCTATTTCGAATGTTTTAGAAAAGTCAGGCAAAGTCAAAACAGGAGAATGGGTCAAATCATGTTTCAATTGTTCAAAAGCCTTTGTTGTGCCTCTCCCCAATCGAACTTAACATTCTTCTTTACCAGTTCATTCAGTGGGGCCGCCTTAGTTGCAAAATCTTTTACAAACCTTCGATAAAAGCTAGCAAGACCATGAAATGACCTCACCTCAGTAGCACTTGTTGGAGTCGGCCAGTCAAGAATAGCGTTGACCTTTGTTTCGTCAACTTTCAGACCTTCGGCGCTTACAACATAACCAAGAAAGATTACTTCCTTAGCACAAAATGTACACTTTTTCAGATTGGCATACAATTTATCTTCACGTAAGGCAGCAAGAACAAGCCTGATGTGCTCAACATGCTCATCAATGTTCTTACTATAGATTAAGATATCATCAAAGTAAACAACCACAAATTTTCCGATAAACCGTCTCAAAACATGATTCATTAGTCTCATGAAAGTACTAGGGGCATTAGTTAATCCGAAGGGCATAACTAACCACTCATAAAGACCAAACTTTGTTTTGAAAGCAGTTTTCCACTCATCTCCTTCTTTGATCCTAATCTGATGATACCCGGATTTTAAATCAATTTTCGTGAAAATGCATGCACCATATAATTCATCAAGCAGGTCATCTAATCGAGGGATAGGATGACGATACTTAATGGTGATTTTATTAACAGCTCTACAGTCAACGCACATTCGCCACGTACCGTCCTTTTTTGGAACTAGGATTACCGGTACAGCACACGGGCTGAGTGACTCGCGAATGTGACCCCTTTCCAACAGATCGTCAACTTGCTTTTGGAGTTCCTTCGACTCCTCCGGATTGGCACGATACGCTGGGCGGTTTGGGATGGCTGCACCGGGTAAGAAGTCGATTTGGTGCTCAATTCCTCGGATCGGGGGCAGCTCGTTTGGAACCTCTTCGGGCAGCACATCTGAAAATTCATTCAAAACACCGACAATTTCCAAAGGCAGATTGTCGGGTAAACTGTTAGGGGCAACACGGACATCATTGAACATGATGAGAAATATCGTTTTCCGACAACTCGCAGCCCGATCTACATCCCTCATGCTTGCAAAGAAAGCGCCTTTTTTCTCACTTGCTTTCGGCTCTTTTCTCTCTTTTTTTCCACTCTCATTTTCGATGTCTTTTTTTTTTCATTCTTTTTTTCGCACTCGCTTGGCTTTTTCGACTCACTCCCCTCTTTTAGCCTTTTTTCCCTCATTCTCAGTTGTTCTTTATGCACTTGCTGAGATGTCAGAGGCACAAGAGTAAAGACTTCTTATTGTGGACAAGCTTGTATTTGTTTGATCTGCCATGATGTTCAGCGTCACGGTCAAACTCCCATGGTCTGCCGAGAAGAATATGGCCAGCACTCATCGGTACGACATCACAAAGAACCTCGTCTTCATATTTTCCGATGGAAAATCTAACTGTCGCCTGCCGGTTCACCTTGATCTCGCCACTATCATTAAGCCATTGCAGGCGATATGGGTTGGGGTGCTTCCTCGTGGGCAGCTCGAGTTTCTCCACAAGATATGAGCTTACACAATTAGTACAACTCCCACTATCGATTATAAGCATGCATACCTTGTCTTGTATCTTGCACCTCGAGTGAAAGATGTTCTGCCTCTGTGTCTCTTCCTCCTTGGCTTGCACGTTCAGAACTCTCATGGTTACGAGAACTTCATCCCCGCTTGACTCATATTGTTCACCTTCGTCCTCAGGTTCTTCCTCACCATCTTTTTCGCTTTGGCTTTCGTATGTCCCATCATCGAGCATGATCATCGTCTTGGTGTTCGGGCATTGTGAAGCTATGTGTCCTTTCCCCAAACACTTAAAACAAGTAACTCGAGAAGAGTAATTACCTTTACTTGATTCACCTTTGGAGAAGTTCTTTGGATCGATCTTCTTTTGTTCTGATTTCCTTTCAGCCCCGTTGTCCCTCCTTGGAACGCTACTGTCCTTCCATGGGGCTGGTTTACTCATCCTCCCGTCCTTCCTCTTGAGTTGACGTTCTACCTTCTCAGCCATGTGAAGCATCTCTTCCATGTCAAGGTAGTGCTGAAGTTCAACGACATCAGCAATCTCTCGTCTTAACCCTCGTAAAAATCTAGCCATCGTAGCTTCCGGATCTTCCACGATGTTTGCTCGCGTGATGGCTGTTTCTAGCTCCTGGTAATATTCCTCCACAGCTCTCGACCCTTGAACCACACTTTGTAATCTATTGTATAGCTCTCGGTAGTAATGAGGTGGAATAAAACGTTTTCTCAAAGTTGCTTTCATCTCTTCCCACGTTCTGATTGAACGTTCTCGATTTCTTCGCCTTGACACCACCAATTTATCCCACCAAGTAAGGGCGTAACCTTGGAATTCCAGAGCTGCGAGCTGAACCTTCTTTTCGTCGGAATAATTATGAAGAGAAAATATCTTCTCTACTTTGGCTTCCCATTCGATATAGGCTCCGGGGTCACTCTTTCCTTGAAAAGCAGGGATACTCATCTTGATACCTTTAAGATCATCGTCGCTCCTTCCCCTACGTCCTCCCCTCCTACTATCATTTCGCGAGATTTCAGATTGCCCATCGTCCTCGTCTTCGTCATAAGTATTCCCTCGCCGATTCCGATTGAAATTTGTCTCTAGCTGATCCATACGATCCAACATCGTCTCCATTATTCGGTTGAACTGAGCTGCTATCGTATCCGCCAATGCTCGTTGGAATAAATTTGGAACTTGATCTCGATCTTCCTCTCCGGCCATCGTATTTCGGTTGAAGGCTTTTGTAAAGGGTAGGATCACTCAGATTCTTTTTTTTTTTTTTTTTTTACCACTCTTTCCCTTTTTCGCAAGTCTCCAAGTCAGACCGAGCCTCGCAATGCAAACAATACTCACTTGGCAGAAACAAAAGAGAAAATGACACCTCTAAGAACTCTAGGGAGCTTCGGTACGACTACTACCAGAATAACAAGAGCTTAAGGACTTTGAGCAAATAACCAACTAAACACCCATGTACGAAACCTCCTTTTTTTTCTGTTCTGTTTTTTTTTTTTTTTTTTCACAGTTTTTTTTTTTTTCGATAAAAGATATACGACCAATTCAAGGAGGTGGCTCTGATACCAAACTGATAAGAACCCTAAGGGGAAACCAATGAGATTGAAAAGACCTCCTAGATTGATCTACCCAAACGTCTGCCTGAATGAATTCAACAACAACGAGTATATTAACCCGACACCTTTGAATTACATTAAAGGTTGACTTCGGATGACTCTTCCTAGCAATGAAACCCTACCCCGTTGAACCCAACAATAACGAGTATTTGAAACCCGATACCTTTGAATCACAGCGAGATACGTAACAATTGCTGAACCCCACCCCTTAGACTTTACGAACCCAACAACACTAAGTATGAACGACTTAGCACCTCTGAATTACGAAAGACAAGAATGTAAGGTTAAGGCGCCACAACTAAATGGAAGATGTTTAGCTGATAAGCCGAGCAAGTATTGCAAACAAGTGCAAGACCCGAACTAGCTTTGAAAAACTAGCAAGAAAAGGGAATCCCTTACAAGTACGTAACGTAAAATCTGTCCTTCAAAACATAAACAGTACCCTATATATAGGTACTCAGACTTATGACCTTCAAGCAACCATATTGAAACTAGGGAAATAACTTAATAAAGTAGCATAAAAACTAGGGAACTTTGACTAGGAAAATAGCTGAACACAATACGCGTATTTGACTTTCGTTCACCAGCCTTATGACCCTCCAAGTACTTGCAATTTCGTCACCTTAGTGGCCCTTAAAATTCAGCACTCATTTTGGGCTTGATTCTGGGCCGAAGACTTTAGTTGACCCTCTCACCACTAGTTCTTGCTTGGAGGCCCAAGACTGCAATGCAATTAACACTTGTCGGCTTATCAAGGTGGAGTTTAGATGACCCTTGAGAAAAGCCCGCAAGGATTAAGCTCGTTAAGGATGCTTGACTTTTCTTGACTCTCGAACGCGTCATCGGTCCCGCCATGTCTGCTAAAGCATCCCGTTCTGCCTTGTCATTAGTTGGCTTGTTGCTATCAACTCCCCCGCAACGGCAATCCACGCCGATGCATATAACACTCGCAAAGGCGAACCGCGCCGATGCATATAACACTCGCAAAGGCGAACCGCGCCGATGCATATAACAATTGTACCAACGTACTCAGACTAATGTCACTCAGGGCCCTCGGCTAATCTCACTATACAACACAAGAGCTCACGTCCCTCAGGGACAACACGACAGCGGTCCACGCCGGATGGCCGAACCCTAGGATGCACATCGTTCCCCTAGGTCGCCATATAATCCCGGTCGTCCCCGACTGTCCAGCGGTCGCTCACGCTGGTAGCCCACGCTGAGGTAGCCTACACCAGGGTTCCACCCTGTGTCGCTTACACCCTCAGGTCGCACCCTCCAGGTCGCACCTTACCGCCACGGGCCATGACCAAATCCTATCCACAGGATATCAATATATATATCTACAATAATAGTACGACGACGCTAAAACACCGCCCTGATAGCATAGGAGACAGCCCCTGACTCAACTACGAGTCGACACACTTGCCCACATCGGCAAGTCCTCGTCGCGTACAAGCGACACATCATTATGCACACTCAATCCCACGACCCTTCCTCACGAGTTCGTGTGTGCACGTGAGTATGCATATGCAGATGCAGGTAAATGCAACGTAGACTTACCACATTTAAATACTTAAATCAATTTACGAAGTCATGAAACCATATAAGCACGTAATCACGCAAATTAGGCACGTAAAACAAGTTGTGTGTCGTAGTTGGACTTCTACTTACCTGTCGTCCGAGCGTAGTTAATATCTTCCCCGTTAGCTCCTAACGTACGACCTTTAAACATAATATCATCGTATTAGTATTATGCCCTCGTTAATTAACTAATTAGGTCGAACGGAATTATCGGACTACATTAATTTCGCTAGATTATAAATTGCTAACTTCGAGTCTAGGCTAATTTCCCGCCCCAACAATTTCTAAGTTATGTTAGTACTAACTTTTAATCTAAGGGGCTCGGCGAAATATCTAAGTGCTGTTCGATTTATTCGAGTCGCCCGATACATGGTATGAAAGTCTATTAATCGCTCAATTGATCTCTTATGGGCTGATTTCGATCGATTGGTATTAACACGAAATCGCCCGATTAAATCTTGCATGCAATCTCGTTTATTCGCCCGATTTGTACTTAGCATGGATGTGTCCGATTTCACCTTCATGCAATTTGCTCGATTTCTCCTTATACACATCGCCCGATTTGTGCTTTAATTAACTTAGTTTCGGCAAATTCCTAATCATGCAAGATAGCCCGATTTCTTCAAGGATGGCAGATCGTCCGATTTGCAAATCGCCGTGCTATTTCATCATCACGACGTCATCCCGAAATCGTGCCTGGAATGGAAATTGCTTTCGGTCGATTTGAGGTTTTCATTGGATGGAAATCGCCCGATTCTTGAGTGTTGAGCTTCTCTTCGGCGATTTGTTCTCCAAGTGCCACGTGGAGTGTTTATTTATTTCGCCCGATTCCAACATGGAATGCTAGCAGCGAATTGGTCGATTTCGCATTATGCATGAAATCGCCCGATTTCACACATGCATGCTCAACATTTCGCCCGATTTCACGCGTGAAACTCTTAAGGCATTTCGCCCGATTTGTGATCTTTAAAGGATGGAAATCGCCGTGCCTTTTCATCAGCATGACGTCATCCCGATTCCATGCATGTAGTAGAAACTATTTTCGGTCGATTTGAGGGTTTGCAAGGGTGGAAATCGTCCGATTTCTATCTTGCATGAAATCGCCCGATTTAGGGTTTTAATATCCCGCAAATTGCCGAGTTCTTCTTGAACTTAATTCGCCCGATTTCTAGGGTTTCTTAAGCTAGGTCTCGGCGATTTATTCTCCTAGTGCCACGTGGTGTTTTTGTTCATTTCGCCCGATTTTAGGTTTTGAGACATTCCAAATCGCCGAGATCATCTAGGGTTTAATCGCCCGATTTGTCATGCAATTACAATCGCCCGATTTATTACTTTATTTCCCCGATTCCATCAAACCCTAATAATTTTCTTCCAAGTTCTCAGGTTGTCTTCTGCCTTAAAATCGTTCGTGTATCCCAAGGATGGTCTCATACTAAGGTTAAGCCCTCCAAGTTATGTTAATCTACCAAAATCTTCAAGAAACCCTAATTCTTACTTCCTAACTAAGGTTTCTCCACGAATTATCGAAGCTAAGCACTTAAGTAATTTAAATTACGAAATTGTAAGAGTTTTAAGGGGTATTTCACTTACTAATTTCGAAGTTCCAAGCTAGATTGATGTGTCCTTTTTGCGTTTTTCTTCTCTCGGCTCTTTCTTCTTTCCTCTTTTCTTTTCGTGAGTTTTTAGGTGGGGTTTTTGGCTAAGGGTTTGTGGACTTGAAATTGTTTTCTAAGTGGGATTTAGGTTCAAGCCTAAGTAACGAAATATCCCTTGATTTAGGGGTATTTGTCCCAACCTTTCCCTTTTAGTCCTTGTTGATCCTAATTTTTCAATTCTAGACCATTTGAGACTCAACTTTACCACTTTACATAGCCTAGCCTTTTCTTGGCTTATTTTCGAAATTCTAATAAATTCGGGTATCAGGTGACCCGAATAAATTTCCACGAGACGTCTAGGTCTCACAAGCACTTAAGGCACATAAGTCGCATTAATGCACGTAAATCATACAATGCACGTAAATTGCATAAATGCACGTAGAGCACAAAATCATATTTTCGGTAATTTATTGGCCCTAAAGACTTACGAGGAACCCGGGTGCTACACTTTTGGGCTTTTTTGACAGGTCTATTTATACTAAGTTAGAATCGAAAATCCCAAGATCTCAAAGATATGATTTTCGAATTTTACTCCTTAAGTGAAGAGATTCTTTTGCCATATTATACTCTCCTTTGAATTCCAAATCCATACTTAAGGAAACTTGCTATTATTCGAAAATCAACTTAAATACCAAGTCAAACTAAGTATCCTTAAATATGATATAAAATTCGAAACTTAATCCTAGATTAATTTCCAAAATTTCAACTGAAAATAAATAATATTCCAAATATATTATTTCCATATTCATATTTAATTTTTGAAATTACTTTCCAAAGTATAAAGCGAAAAAAAAAAAGAAAATCAGCTTAGCGTTAAATTCCAATTTGACCCTCAAGCCATTTAAGCACTTGGCCAAGCCCAAGTCTTACAGTTAGTTTCATACGAAGTCCGACTTCGGTCCATTAAGCGGCCCAAGGCCCACTAACGCGTGGCCCAACTGCCCAAGGCCCGTTAAGGCTCAAAACACTTTCTCTCCTTATCAGTACACGTTGATGATCCTTTTTAAGCCCGACTCTCTAGGTTCGACTCAATCGGCAAGGGAGGAATCCAAGTAATTACCTAGCCAATCTCGCAGTACCGGACCGTAACCTGATTCGAGTGCGAATTTCGACCCAGTCTGTATTCCAGAACCGCACTATAGATTATAGTACTACATATAAACCCTTCAACTGTGTCCCAATCGAGTCAGAGCCATGGTCCATGTCAAGCTCACTAAACTCGATTCTATGATACGAAGACGAGGCAAATTACCAAACTACCCTCCAGTCTCACATGAGTTAGTTAAATACCTTGGCCAAGGATTTTGTAATTTCCTATCGCCGTCCACATAGGACGCTTGTCTCGATTACTGAGACTGCGAATCCGTACTCGGCGGTCTGAGACAGGCAATCACAGATCGTTATCAACACCGCATCAGGCCCGCTGACCCATGCAATTGCAAATCAGATCGAGGAGAACTGGTGACAGTCGAGACTTCGAAGTCAACTCCGCCAAAGCCCCTTTTGGTCTGTTGTCGTCGGTCATTGCTCTCCTTGAGTAATAAGCCATGTTCGACTGTACGACCCGTGAGTCAATGTCCATGAAACGATTCAATCCATTGATTCGAGTCGTATCACAAGTCACGACATCCGCTTCCTAAAGCTTCAGCTCCGTCCTCCCGGCATCTAGTGGGCATCAGCGCCATGTTCTCTTCATCGCTGTTAGAGGTGTCCTCAAGCCAATGATCCTGTTCAGCCATCAAGACCATTCCTTTCTCCTTCTGCTCGGCCAATTGAACTTTTCTCCTATAATAATTGGCATCCTTTTTCTTGGGCATTCTGCATTCTCTGACGAAATGTCCAAGCTTCCCACAGTTGAAGCATTTTCAGCTTGAGAGGCTATCGCAGGATTAGTTTGTTCGTCTTGAGCATTTCCATTTGCATTAGAAGAAGTTCTATGTCGGTTGGATGAGGATCCAGACTTCCTATAGTATTTCTTCTGCACAAAGTTTGAGATCAATGCGAGTTGTTTGTGAGTTCCTAGAGTTCCCCATTTTAGTGAGGTCCTTGGGTTCTCCATCAGAGTCTGAGTCCTCTCCTTCCCAAATTTTGTATGACTGTATGATCTCCTTGTCCTTTGATGACTTTCTGGATTGTCGTTCAGACACTAGTGCGAGTGCCTCGCATCCAACTGGTCTAGCTTTATCCCTCCTTTTCTCCACGTAGTTGGAGTGTTGGTTGAGACAATCGAATAATGTGTGGATGCTGATCTTCGTCAATCGTTCATTGGTCTCATCATGATTGCCGTTGCTTCCCTCGGTGAAGCCAGCCGAGGAACTTGATGTTGATCTCCATTACATTTTTCGTGACTCCATTCATCTTCAGCTCATTTAGTAGGATGAGGAATCGACGGAACGTTTCTTGAAGACTTTCTCCCTTGTTTGCCTGAAAGCGATCGTAAGAAATGAGAGTATTCGCCATTCTTGCCATTGTGTTCACCTCTGTTCCCTGCATCATGATCCTAAAAGCATCCCACATTTCTTTGGCACTTTCACCACGTTCGAGCTGCATCAGGATGTCGTTTGGAATGGCTTGCATTAGGTATGACTTTGCGATTTGATCAGCTTTATGTCGCAGTTTCTCTTCGTCATTGTATTGGTCAAGAGTCTTCAGGATTGTTTGTTGTTCTCTTGCAGGAGTGGTGGTAGTTGTGGCTTGGATTATGGTCCAGAATTGTGTAGGTCCTTTATAAATTGATTGCAGGAAGTTTTCATAATTGTCCTTGCTTTCAATGAAGTTGATGAACCTTTTCTTCCAGACGACATACTCGTTATATCTGATGACTGGAGGTCTCATATCATTTCCCATGCTTAGGGCGTCCATTTGTTGTGTTTTATATGTGATCGTCGACATGTAATATGAGGAAAATAGAATTTTGAATCGTTGAGTCGAAATTGAGCTTTGAGTTTTGACTTTGAGACTTAAGGGTTTGATTTGCAAATTTGACAAAGACGTGAATTCGCGAATTGAGGTTTGACTTGTATCGCGAGTTAAGTTGTGGTTCGTGAAGTCGTTCAGTTCTTGAATTAGTATAAGTCTTGATTCGGGATTTAAGTGCTTGATTTGCGAAAGGTCTGAATCGCGAACTGGTCTGAGATACGATTCGCGAAGTGGACTGGTTCGTGTAGTTCGCGAATTCGTGAAGTTGATTTGATTCGCGAAAGGTGACTGGATTCGTGAAGTGTGCCTGAATCCACGAAATGGCTGGATTCGCGAACTGATTGGATCTCGAATTGGTCTCGGGACTCGCAAAGTAGCGTGACGTGGTCTCGAATTGGTCTCGGGATTCGCAAAATAGCTGAAAGGCAATGCACAGTACACCAGGAAATCAGGCCATGCAGCAAACCATTGGATTCAGGGGTTGGCCGCATCCTATCCTCTTTTCGCTGCCGAGTTTGATGCTGCTCGTTTCACGGGTCTTGCCAATCGTATCCTTGGCCGACCGTCTACTGGTTCTCCGGCAGTTGCATCTGCCAACGCGGCGCCTTTGCTGCCTCCTGCTATCTCCCCCCAGGCTGCCCATCGTCCTGCTGTCCCGACTGGTAGGGTGGCGCGCCGTGTCATCTCCTCGCCTTACGTCCTTCGGCCTCGCCGGGCTGTTATGCTTTCACCTGCGGCGCCGTTTGCCACTGCTGAGAATGGGGACGAAGCTAGGCCCGTTGTGCGCCCGGTTGCTCATGGATCCCCCGACGTCCTCGCCAAGCACCTCATGGACGAAGATGAACAGTCACATCCATTGACTAAGGATCAGCCTTTGCAAGCTTTCAACGTTGGTGCCCCCTCGGATGGTGCTGGTCCCGCTGCCTCGCTGCCGATGGATACCTGTGCTGCTGGCCTTGCGTCGCCGGTGGCTCCTGTTTTGGCTGGTTCGGCCTTGGGGGCTGTGGAAGATGAACAGTCACGGTCGCCTATCGTGGATCAAGTCATGGCCGAGCCTGACGTGACTGCTGCTGCTGCCATGCCTGACGCGGCAGCTATTGCTGCGCCACAGCTGGCTCCTCGCCCTATGCGGGCTGATCGGGCTGCCACCACCTTTGCTAACGTCGTGGTGGGAGTTCGCCCTACCCAGCCCAAACCAGGCGGTCTTAAAACTGTTGCGTCTCGCCGTGTTCCTCTTGCCTATACGCCACCTGTTACACAGGCTGATGGGATAACTGAAGTGGCCCCGTCTTGGGAGGTTACTAAGCAAGGCTTTGCCCGGTGGGCCCACACTTTGGTGGGATTTTTTCTTGGCCGGAAGCCTTACTTTCCAACCGTCGAACGCTACTGGAGGGCTCGCTGGCAGGGACTAGTTGAAGTTCGGGCGACGATCAATGGTTTTTTCAAGTTCCGTTTTGCTACTGATTCTGATTTACGTGAGGTCCTTGAGGGGGGACCGTGGATTCTTAATGGGCAGCCACTGTTCTTGGAAGAATGGCGGCCTGGAATGTCTTTTGAACGCAAGGAAATCACAGAGGTTCCCTTGTGGGTGAAACTTTGGAATGTGCCGGGAGAGTTTTGGACGACCGCGGGTCTTGGTGTCGTGGCTAGTGCAGTGGGGACGCCTTTGTTCACTGATGGTATTACGGCGGATGGTGATCGAATTGACTTTGCCCGAGTTTGTGTGCTCAAGCGTCTCGCTGACCCGTTCCTGGAGGTTTTCCATCTTCGTATGCCCACGGAGGAGGGTGGTGTATCGGGTATCATCCCTGTCCGGGTCGAGTACGAGTGGAAGCCGGCCCGGTGTGAGGTGTGTAGTACGTGGTCTCATGGCCCTTCTCATTGCCCCAAGCGGTTGTTGTCTAAGCCATCGAAGGTCAGGTCTACAGCTGCCACATCAGCCCCCCTCTATCCGGCGGGCAGCGATCACCCCTTCTGCACGCCCTGCAGCCCAGGCTACCCGTGGCAGGTCTAAGGCAGCGCCTGCTGCAAAGAAGGCTCCTGCTATTCAGGCGTCTCCGCAGCTCGAGGCCGCGGGTAGGGTTTCTTACTGGCGCCAAGTAGGTGCGAAAGGCAAGGCCATACGTGTGCCTCCCCCAGCTGATGGGGATCGCCCCATGTTGAGTACAGCTTCGAATCCCTCCAAATCTAATGCGTGGACCAGGACCTCCCACTTGTTTCGTCCTTTAATTCGTGAGGATGTCACTACAGCAGACCAGAATGCTTTCGCCATACTTCAGTCCATTGATCCGGATACTATGGACACTTCTGTTTCCACGGGCCCTAATGTTGATGCAGCCCGCCCCCCCGGGTTTCCCATGATCAGGTTCGGTTCTTGGAACGTCCGTGGTCTAAACAGAGTAGACCACAGGAAAGCGGTGGGGGATTGGGTTACTGGTCAGGGTGTTCATCTGGTTGGGTTGCTTGAGACACGTGTTCTGGAGAGTAATGCCCCTCGTATTTCGAGTGGCCTCCGGGCATGCTGGTCCTGGTACTACGATTATGCTAATGGTCCCGGTTCTCGATTTTGGGCTTTTATGAGGACCTGTTGGGACAGTCTTCTCGTGCCACGCCGGTGCTTTTTCATGATGTCCAGCCCTTCATTTCCCGTCGCCTTTCTCAGTCGGAGGCGGCTACTTTGGTGGCGGACTTGGAGGATTCTGAGGTTCGCCGTGCGGTATTTTCCATGGGTGCTGAGAGAGCTCCGGGCCCTGACGGTTTTACGGCCGCTTTCTTCAAAGCGGCCTGGGAGGTGGTGGGTGCTGACATTATTGCCGCGATCCGGGTCTTCTTTGTGACGGGTCGCCTCCTTCACGGACTGAATAGCACGCTTGTCACGCTTATTCCGAAGACGGAGTGTCCCCGGAGGCCTACCGACTTTCGCCCTATCTCGTGCTGCAATGTCTTGTACAAGATCATCTCGAAGATCCTTGCTAACCGGCTTAAGGCTCACCTTCCGAAGCTTGTTCATGGCTGCCAGACGGCGTTCATCCCGGGCCGACATATTACTGATAATATTATGCTTGCCCAGGAGTTGTGCCATGGCTACAATACCTGGCCATCCGCCTCGAGCGATGTTTAAGGTGGATTTGGCTAAGGCTTACGATCGGGTTGAGTGGAGTTTTATTTTGGCTACGCTGCAGGGCATGGGGTTCCACCCACTTTTTGTTGAGTGGATCCGGACTTGTATCACGACGCCCTCTTTTTCCCTCAATGTTAATGGTCGACCTACGGGATACTTTGAGGGTAGGCGGGGTCTACGACAGGGTGATCCGATCTCGCCGTATCTCTTCACCCTTGCTATGGAGGTTCTCCGTGGTGTGGTGTGCTTGGGCATTCAGGAGGAGCCTCGCTTCCAGTATCACTGGCGTTGTGAGGGTATTTCTCTTCCTATGTTGAGCTTTGTTGATGATTTATTATTGTTCTGTCATGCTGACGCGATATCGATTGGGGTGCTTAAGTCATCTCTTGATCATTTCTCGGCTCTTTCTGGATTATGCCCTAATCCTGAGAAAAGTGAGCTTTTTCTCTCTCGTCGGCCTTCACCATTATCGCCGCTTCTCCAACCGATTATGGGGTTCCCTTTGGGATCACTTCCTGTTCGATACCTGGGCGTCCCCTTGATCACGTCTCGTTTATCACTGGCTGATTGTGCCCCTCTCCTGCAGCGGGTTGATCGTCGCTTGGGCTCCTGGCTCAATCGGCCCCTTTCTTATGCGGGGTGCGTCCAGCTGATACAGTCGGTACTTCAGGCCATGCACATCTACTGGTCTGGGGTTTTCCTTCTGCCCAAGGGCATCGTCCGAGCGCTAGAGGCTCGGTTTAGACAGTTTCTTTGGGCTGGATCTACGGCTAAGGTTGCGTGGGATGACATTTGTATGCCGGTTGCTGAAGGCGGCCTGGGTCTCCGTTCGGTCTCCTTGGATAATAAGGTACTCCTTTTCCGGCTTCTTTGGCGTGTCATTAGGAAGTCTCCAGACTCGATTTGGATTTCTTGGTTGTATGGTACACGGCTTCGGACGCAGTCAATATGGACGGTTCGGCTTTCCACTACTGCTTCTTGGAGCTGGCGCAAACTCCTCCGTTTCCGGTCCGAGATACGCTGTTTTCTTGAGTTTCGTATTGGTGATGGTGCTACTATCAGTCTGTGGGAGGACCCTTGGCTCCCGGGTGGCCCTCTTCTGGCTCGTTTTCCTCGTGGGCCGGTTGTGATGGGGCTTCCTGTGGGCTCTCATCTGAGCGATGTTGTCTCGGCCACTGGTTGGAACTGGCCAGGCCGCACCACTGTTGAGTACATTGAGCTCAGCCGCGAGCTTCCCATCGTACGGCCGGCTTCGCGTGATTCTATCCTTTGGGTTGGTGCCCCGCATGGAACTCCATCCACTCGTATTATCAGGGACGCCTTGTGGCCCCGTGGGGTTGTGGTGCCTTGGGCTTCTCTTTTTGGGGGTCCTCTTAGGGTTCCACGTCATGAATTCATCCTCTGGTTGGGTATTCGAGACCGCTTATCGACGAGGGATAAGCCTTGGGTGGCTTTGCGTGCGGGTACTCAGGCCTGTCCGCTTTGTGATTCGCTTACTGTGGAGACGACCACCCACCTTTTCTTTGAGTGTGTTTTCTCCCGCACTTGCCTGCGGCTTCTGCGACGCAGGATCAGATGGGATTGGCCTTTTCGGGACTGGAATCAGGGGCTTGCCTGGGCTGCTAGACGGTGGAGGGGTACGCATCTACTGCTTCTAGCTTCTCGACACCTGCTTGCTTCGCTGGTTTACCACATTTGGCTTGCTCACAATAAGCGCTGGCGGGAGGGCATTACGACTACGCCTGAGCATCTTGTTGCTTGTGTTATTGATTTGTGTTGTCTGCGTTTGAATGGCACGTCTACTAGGTATGCCTTACAGATGGCGGCCATTCGACGTTTGTGGCGTGTTGCGTGGTAGCTGTGTGTGTTTTCATTCACGCATGTACATTCTTTTGTTCTTCTTTTATATATATACGGGCTCCTTCCAAAAAAATAAAGTTGAAGAATCTGTGTTACTTTTGAAAGATCTGCAAAATGCTCAAAAACTCGATTCAATCTTGTTTGAAATGAAGTTTCCTCACCCACACGCTTGCTCTGATACCACTTGTAAATCCAGATTATCCGAGAACAAAACCTTCGATAGATGCTTAGAGGCTTCGAAACGTTGAATACGTGAAGTTGTGAAAATGAAAACTTAGATTAACAAAATAGGGTTTAGGGTGGTATTAAACCCATTGGGCCCTAACAAATCCTTACAACCAACGACCCAACAAAAATAAAATACAACATATTAAATAAAATACAAAGAAATAAAAAGACTTAGAATAAATATTTTGGACACTTCTAAAATATTCATAGCACCAGCTTTACTATATTGAGAATATTACACTGTACAAATTTAACACTCGTGTTAAACTCAAACTCGAGACCCCTTACCCACCCGGGTAATGTATTTATACTTACTCCCAACTACCCATTAAACTAAGCCGCTCCCACACTTTCCACTCGGATAAGTTTTCTTTCTACTCTCGCACTAGGACTATATCTATATATATATATATAATATATATATGCCTTGCTCTTGGGATGCTCAAATGAACTAACGACGCAAGCCTTTTATAGGCATTTTTGAGCTCTTAATTCGTCATGGCTTGCATCACTTTTGCATTATCCATGGAAGTTGGGAAATACGAAAATTAAATTCTCAAGTTCGTGGCTTTTTCTTGCGGTGCTTAGCTGGAGTGGTCCCAACAATAATATAATATTATAACTTAAAAAGAAAAAAATTGAATGATAATTAAATTAAAGGTAAAATAATTAACTAAACCTAGTTTGTGAATAATTAACTAAAATAGTAAGTAAAGGTAATTGGTGGCTTTATAATTGAACGTTTTGGATTTTTTTCGTAATTACTAATTTAGATAAAAAAAATAGAGTGAAGATAAATGGCAGTTTTCTTATCTACAGCGTGGATTAGTAATTCTTTTTTTAATCAATTTTTATGAACATGATTGGGAAAATGAAATTGATAGACCAAATTAAAATGAGAAATTGACATTTTTTATTTGGGCTAGGCTCTTTATAAAATAGAATAGATATGTATTTCATTGTAAAACAATATTTCGTTAAAATTTAACATCGTTAGAAAGGCCAAAAAAAGTGAAAGAAAAGAAAGCTAATTATGGTACAAACCTAAGATGCTTTTCTTTAGAGGTTTACTTTTTATGTTTTCTTTTACAAATAGAAAATTTGTAGAAACAAATTATGAAAAATAGTAAGTTTACATTGGAGAGGAATGTGATCCAAATTGACGTAAAAAGGATTACACAAATGAACAAAAAAATGAAATGTTGAACTTGCCAGAAGTGAGACCGAACAGTTTGGCTTTATAGTTCCCAATGGATTTTTAGCAGAGAATTATTATAGGTTAACATCAAAACGCCCCTCAAGTTGGCAAATTTATCATAGAAAAGTAAACAATAGTAAACAAAAGCCACCTGCAAATCCTATATCAAAATCCCTCCTCGAAACTTTTAGGTTTCGAAAATGATGACCTAATGAATACATAACAACTAATTTATATTTGATTGTTAAAATACTATACTCGAATAAAACTTAAAATCCCCACTAGGTTTGAAGGAAAAAACTTTTAATTTGTATATTTAAACGAACGGAATTCCATATTCAAAAGTCGAAACCCATTGTCGGGTGGAGAATGAGCCATTCAAACCTCACCTTGATGAGTAGTCTCATCACAAAAGTATGCAACCAATTAAGCTAGTATGAGATACCTCGGTACAGAAAAGAAAAGTCTAGACTCGTTCTTTTACATGGTTTATTTTTTCATAATGGACAGTAGAAACTCTGTAATTTAATACTGTTCGGACCATGAAAATTTATCAAGTCAAAGGAATAATTTATCAATTTACAAACATCTTTTCATCCCTAACCCTTTTAGGCGGAAGATGAGTAGAGTTGGATCCACTTGAGCTCGATTATGAATAGCTCTCAAACTTTCTGTTATTAATTTTTATTTTTTAATTTGTACTTCATTTATTTATTTTCTTTTGAAAAAATTTGCGTCCGACTTCGATATATTGCCACAAGTCGGGCTCGAAGCTCAAATATAAGGGCTCGGGCTCGAAGCTCAAATATAAGGGTTCGAGTCCAGAACCAATATCGGCACATTTACACACCCCAGCTTCCACTCCATTATTGTACCATGCAGCATTTCAAATGGAAAAAACTAATTTAAAGATTCTTTTATCTCACGTTTTATTAAGATTCATATGTTCAACATATCACCTTTTGAACATTAACATCATACGTTATATACAAGCACAATTAAAATATGATATACAAACAAATTACATATAACATACTTCTCATTACATACGAGAATCTTCATAAATAGGTTTATATAATTATAATAAATTATTAAATCATCTTTTAAATGGATACAGTAGAAGTTATAAAACAAATATATTATAGGATGATTTTAACGAATTATTAATTTAACGCATTGTCCCCGATCGATCAAATTTATTATATTTTCTGTAGATTTACCATTTATTGAAAATCCCCTTAATTTATTAAGGCTCTATGTAGCTAATAAAATTTCGAAGATTTACAGCCAATCAGTCACAACCACATGTCCTGCAATTTCCTGTGCCACCTTCATTTATAAAGTGTACTAGTAATTTAGGCACATTCGATGCATGTGGTACTGTCATAAAAATAGTACATAAATTTTGAATATTTGATTTTTAAAAAATAATTATTACTTTGTAAGTGAAATACAATTGGTAAGATCAAATTAGTTGAATAGTTACATAAAGTCCTTGCCATTAATAAAATAGAATAGATTCTAACCAAAGCAAACTCAGTGCACTCCTGGTCCTTTGCCACCACAGATTAGCAATTGGGTCTTGGTGATTGTTTGTCATATGCTCACGCTATGGAACTGATGAAGTCCTTATGCCCTTATTCGCCATATGTATGGGAATCATTTTGTCTTGTCTGCGCCTCTTTTATGCTTCTTTCTTGTTCCAGAGGTTCAAGCGCATCGGAATTGGGATTTTATTCCGCTCTTAATTACTCTATGAGATACAAATAATGGTGTGAGACGTATACACTTCTATAATATCGTTTTCTTTCCGATCCTCTTATTACGGGTTTCAAGGGTATTTCTTGTTTGCCGCAAGTTCTCTCCATGCTCGATACTATAGCTTTTACCTTTGAGTTCAGAGTGAGAAGTTTTGCTTCGTGGTTATTCTTTTCAACGACGATGTGTTCAATGTCTGTCCTTAGTCGCGATTAAGTTTTCACATTATTACTCGTAAAGAAGTAACAAATTATACTGCTTTTCTCGGGGTGATTGATGGCATCGCGTCTCTTGTTTTTACGGACGTTTTAATTCTTTTTTTTCTCTGGGCAAAATAGGTATGGAATCAATGGCATTTCAGAGTGCTTTGACGACTTATATCATTTAACTTCCATTCAGTTCATTGTGGGTTGATCGATCAACAAGAATTATGGTTTCTCGTACTTTTGATTTCTCTTAATAATGCCACAGTGCTAGGTTTTGGAGTCAACGTAGTAGCTCTGATAATGGTTATTGTGCTCGGTGTTGTTAGCAAGCCTCGCAAACAACGTACAGTGGTATGTAACCTTATCTTTAACGGACATATATTTTTCCAAAGTTCTCCTTTTTAACTACCTACTTGTGTAGCTCTCGGTCCTTTTTCGATACAAGGTCATCTTGGTTTTCTGAGGGGCGTGATCTTCCCTGAGATATTGCTGCTTGTTTGTTTTCATTCGATTCAGAAAATTGAGCTAGGTTGATTATCAAAATATCAAAAAAATCAACTTGTTATTGTGTTTCTTGTGTATACTGTATATCAGAAATTCGACTAATGCATCTGATAATGAATGAATTTCTAGGCAAATCACTCAACGAAGGTTGTATGCTTATGTTGGGGTATGCAAAGCGTCCTTTGATGTCATTATGCTTTTGCGGAGTGGACTAAATACGCAATCCAGACCATCTCACGAGTGGCTGTTTGCTTGCTCCAAGTTCTTACTTTGGGTAAATCTTCTTCTCTGTTCGGCGAACTTAATGATTTCTGTTCTAGTCTAACGACCTCTTAAGTTTGAATGTTCGGCGGGATTCTTATTGCATCGAGATGTAAGAACTGGTTGGATGCCTTGAAGAGTGACATGTTCCTATTGTTTTGATGGATAATCAAAGTCCTATTGTTGGTACCACGATTACATATACTCTTCTCCTCATCCGAGGTGATATTCAGTCCCTTTTCGGAATCACATATTGTTTTAACTTATTGATTGGAGGAGTATTGCACCCTTGATCTTATTACAGTTCGTTGAACTTTATGGCTAGGAAATATATGAAGTATTTTAGTTGCATGACATAACCTCGCCTTCATCAGTTTACTATAAAAGCAAGAAGATGATTACAATGCTTTCCATCCATAACAATTCATGATAATTATGTGTCGTAATACTACCGTACGGTGCCTGCTTATTGCGGATGAGTAGATTATCTTAAATGAGTTTTTGATTATTGTAGTCCATCATGATAAACATTTGGAGATATAAACTTTTAGGTGTGTACAGGTTTTAAGATGGATTTAAGATATTTTTGAGGCTCTTTCAACCATCGTGTTTGGAACATCAATTGCTATAATCAGAAAAACGACATCATCTGCTGAAATCAGGTAGTGGAAACTCATTCAGTCCAATTGAAGTACAATGCTGTAATAATGGACTACTTTTTCCTTAGCTATAACATAAGATAGAATGTTTAAAGCCCACACAGGTAAGAGATATTGATAATTGACTTTCAAATCTTAAGTCAAGAACAAATACCAAAGGTTTATTGTCATCTCCTATATGTCAAATGAACGTTAATTTAGGAAACTGTCATCTTGTTGATAATATGACCAATTTACAATGTTGTTTTGGTAATAAGTTGCAGTTCGGTTGATGAACCGCTTCTCCCCTGGTGTAGGGAAGTTGAAGAAACTTCATTTACTAATAGCGTAAGTATTATGAAGCACCATTACCATGTGTGTTGATGTATTTCTTGCAATTGAATTGTACAACTTTAAATGCTAATCTTTGGTATTAGACCATGAATTTCAGCTTAAGAGATAATTCCAAGCATAGAAGGGTATATTGTGCAAAATTTGATATCTGGAGGACTTTCGTGCATGCTTAGTGAGTGCGGACTTATTGACGTTACCGACGATGGGCCAGGTCTTCACTTGGTATTATCAGCAACGTGCTGATGCCGGGATCTGGCGGCGCTTGGATCGAATATTGGGTAACCCGCAGTGGTTTGCCAGATTTACGGACGCCTTCTGTCGTTGTGGTTTGCCTGCGACTTCTGATCACTCGCCTGTCCTATTAGGGGCCAATGTAGCGCGGCAGTATAAGGTGACGTTTCGGTTCGACAACTTCTTGGCGAAGGATCCGAGGTTCTTCGATTTGGTCCAGGGGGTGTGGAGTGTTCCTCTTACGGGGTATCCCATGTTCGTGTTGGTAAGACGGCTGAAGATGTTGAAGTCTTCTCTCCGGGGGCTGCGACGGTCGAAAGGGGATTTGACGGCAAATGTCACGGAGGCAAAATATTTTCTAGATATTGCACAGGACTATGCTACACGGTATCCAAATGAGGAGGCCTTCTATGACCTTGAACGGATATGCCGGACGTTATATGCGAAAGCGGTGATGGTAGAGCAGTCGGCATTATCACAGCGGGCTAAGCTTGCGTGGCTCAAGGACGGCGACCAATGCTCGTCCTATTTCTTTCGTAGGGTCGCTATGCGCCGGGTTGCTAATCGGATTTGGTCTTTGGAGACTGCCACGGGAACCCTGCTGGAGGAGCCGGATGAGGTGGAAGGCGAGTTGATTGGATTCTATCAGGACTTGTTGGGTCAGTCTATGCACTCCGCGCCAGTTGCAGATTCTGATGTGCAGTGCGCTGTGGTACGGACGCTTTCCCCAGCGAACGCTGCTTCCATGATTGGCGTAGTCACTAGTATGGAGGTTCGGACGGCGCTCTTTTCTATGGGGGATGAGAAAGCGCCTGGCCCTAACGGGTATACAGTTGCGTTCTTTCGTGCGGCTTGGGGGATTGTGGGAGACGCGGTGGTCGAGGCGGTACAGGACTTCTTCGTTACGGGAAGGCTTCTTAAGGGGCTCAATAGCACACTCATCACGTTGATACCTAAGGGGGATGCACCTAGGCGGGCGACGGACTTCAGACCCATCTCATGCTGCAATGTACTTTACAAGGTGATCTCCAAGATCCTGGCCAATCGACTGAAGATACACCTACCTTCGTTGGTGCACGGCTCTCAGACAGCGTTTATACCAGGGCGTCGCATAAGCGATAATGTGTTGCTGGCGCAGGAGTTGTGCCTAGGGTATAAGTCCAAGGGTCGCCCGCCACGAGCGATGTTCAAGATTGACTTGGCGAAGGCATACGACAAGGTCGAGTGGGGTTTTTTGCTGTCGGTGTTATGCGCCATGGGCTTTCCATCCTACGTACATTGGTTGGATTCGTGCGTGCCTCACGACTACAGCCTTCTCGCTCAACTTGAATGGCCGGGTGGTGGGGTTTTTTCAGGGAAAGAGGGGTCTGCGACAGGGGGATCCCATTTCGCCCTATCTTTTTACCTTGGTTATGGAGATTCTTCATGGGCTGCTCACGAGGTATGTTTCGGAGGAACCTCGGTTTCGATACCATTGGCGATGTGAGGAACTTAGACTGGTTTCGTTAGCATTTGCGGATGACCTACTTCTCTTCAGCCATGCGGACGAGGTGTCGGTTGGGGTGCTGAAGCGAGCGTTGGATGAGTTTGGAAGGTTATCAGGGTTACATCCTAACCCTGACAAGAGCGAGATGTATCTTTCTCGGCGAGCTGAGGGTCTGACGGCGTCGTTTCAGGCCCTGATGGGATCGTGTGGGCCATCTGCCGGTTCGTTACTTGGGGGTGCCACTTATCACTTCACGCTTGACGATTGATGAATGTGCCCCGCTCCTCCAGAAGGTGGATCAGCGATTGGGGTCATGGCTCAACTGCTCCTTATCCTATGCGGGCCGCCTGCAATTGGTGACGGTGCTGCAGGCTCTTCATGCGTATTGGTCGGGAGTGTTCCTGCTTCCTAAAGGCGTGGTCAGCTCCTTGGAAACGTGTTTTAGGAAGTTCTTGTGGGGAGGGGGTTCAGCTAAGGTGGCATGGGATGTTCTGTGTCTTCCCGTGAGAGAAGGGGGACTAGGACTAAGGTCTATCGCGGTCGACAACAAGGCTTTAATGCTGAAGCACTTGTGGAGCGTTCTTACCAGAACACCGGGGTCGATTTGGGTGGAATGGCTTTATGGGACGCGGCTGATGTCTCGCTCGATTTGGGACCTCCGGGTGTCTGCGAATGATGCTTGGAGCTGGAGGAGGATTCTACAATTAAGACCATTGATCAGATCTATGATTACATTTCGTGTTGGGGACGGGTCCACGATTTGGCTGTGGAAGGATCCCTGGCTACTTCCTACTCCATTGATTGAGTGCTTCCCTCGGGGTCCTGTTGCGATGGGTCTACCACAGGATGTAAGACTTAGTATGGTTATTGAGGCACATGGGTGGAAGTGTCCTGGGCAGGGGGCGGTTGAGTACATCGAGATCAGCCGTCTACTCCCGAACGTTGTGCGAGGGTCTCGTGATGGGGTACTGTGGAAGGGATCGCCGGATGGGACTATGACGACTTGGTTGGCTAGGGACGCGATGCGGCATATAGGAGGTCACCCGTCTGCTGGGCTGCACTGTTTGGGGGCCCTTTGAAGGTTCCTAGGCACGAGTTCATTCTTTATTTGGGTTTGCAGGATCGCCTCTCGACTAGGGACAAGCCGTGGATTGCTCAGCGGGAGGGAACTCCAGCTTGTTGCCTTTGTGATGAGCTGCACTTTGAGACGGCCCAACATCTCTTTTTTGACGGCCCATTCTCACTGCAATGCCTGCGGCTTTTGCGGCGGAGGATTAGGTGGATCTAGCCCTATCAGGAATGGAACACTGGTATTCAGTGGGCGGCCTCCCGGTGGCGAGGGAAGCATCTTTTACAGGCTGCCTATCGACATGTTCTTGCCTCTCTTGTTTATCATATTTGGCAGGCAAGAAACAGACGCTGGAAGGAAGGGATAATCACTACGCCTCACAGGCTGGTGGGGAGTGTTCTTGCATTGGTTATCATGCGTATTGGTGGTACGTCCGCCAAATACGAGCTGCATCGAGTGGCCATACGCAGACTTTGGCGTGTGGCTTGGTAGGTGCTTTTTTGACTTACGTTGTTAGAGTTTGTGCTTGTGCCCAGTAGCCTGTTACTGGTTGATTGCGGAGCTCGTCTCCTGCTCACTATGTACATACCTTTTCGCTTACATATATATGGGACATTACACCAAAAAAAAAACCATTACTCCATTGATGCAACGTGGTTTCAACGAGCAACTTGACTTTGAAGATTTGATCAAGGTTCCAATGGATATGGATCCTGGTTCTTGCTTTAGTCTTCTATTGGAAGCATGGAATCACAGCAAAAAGAATCTCTTGGCCAACGGTCTTACTATGTTTAACATATGGATGGCCATATTTTAGAATAGGTCTCTTAAAGGTAATGATTTTTGTTTCCGTCTCATATTGTTATTGTAAAGGGTGAAAATCTAAAGCTTTGTGTTATGGACATATCCAGTGGTGATGGGCCAAATCATGTTTAATCGACTCGTGGGGTAGGTTTTTCCCCAAAAGATAATAACCAATGGATGTCCATGGTTCTTAGTCTTTGCTTAAGTGAATGATACTATGGTGTAAGTTGTCAAACACAACTTCTATCATAAGTTTATTAACTTTAATTTGCTCGTTTTTCTGCAGGTGGTTAACGATCTTTTGGGTTTTGGAGGACCTCTACTTTTTAATAAGCTAATACGTTTTCTTCAGAAAGGTTGTTCCTCCTCCTTATTAATCGATTTTTTATGTTTGATCTCGTTCTGACATATATATACGGTGGAACCTTCAAGCCGTTCCATATCGGTTTGCACCTGTATAGTTAAATGCTTGATATTAGTATTTTCTGCCACTTTCTGGAGTAATGTCGGTCGAATACTTTTCAAGTGTTGTTATACAGCTGATAAATTATTAGTTGATAAACTACTAATGCTCAGCCAATTGCTGATTATTAGAGAGTGAAGAAAAATTGTAACATTTGAATTCACGACAGGTTCTGGACATGTTGATGGGTATGTTCTTGCTGTGTCCCTGGGTTTGTGCAGTTATCTAATCATGTTTATTTTACAATTTCATCAGCTTGCCTCTGCAGATAGGACTCGCTCTCTATCTACTATACAGACAAGTCAAGTTTGCCTTTGTGTCTGGGATAGCTGTAGCTATTTTGCTAATACCAGGTATGTGAACTAAAGTTATAGTTTACACGGTACAGGAATGTTGCTTAATACGTCATGAGACGATTGTTTTATTTTGCCTGTAAAAAATTCTAGTTACTTTATTCAGTTAACAAATGGATCGCAAATCTTATCGCTAATGCAACCAACAAAATGATGGAGCAGAAGGATAAAAGGTATGCTCTCGTTTGATTGTGTTGCAATCACTATGTAGGCAGCATTCATGTAAGCATAGATATATGTTATAAAGAGATATAGTACATGTAGTTAGAAAATGAAATAATTCCTATGAGCTTTTTGTGTTTAGTGATGCAATTACTATATGCATGCATACATGAAAATTCATATACATATGCATACAGACATATATATACATGTTTACATATGTCCACACTAGTCAGCAAGACATGGTATTTATCTACAGCTGTAGATGAATTTTGAAATGATATCGGCATTTTTTCGGTTAATTAATAGTCATTTGAAATGATATCGGCATTTCTGCATTTGAATACTACTAGTCATTTGATGATGAGGGCAGACTCCCCATAAGCTAAAAGACTATCGGAATGCCTAAACGATATTAGCACTCCCCTATGATTTACTTTTTACGTGGGAATCTTTAGATTTTATCTACATTCGAGTTTTGATGAATGGAATTATCTAACAATTGCGCGGATAACTGCAGAATTAGAAAGACATCCGAATTGTTGACATATATCCGAACGTTAAAAATGTATGGATGGGAAATTCTTTTCTCGAGTTGGATAATACAAACAAGGTCCGCTGAAGTCCAATATTTATCTGAAAGGACAATGTAATATTCGCGCTCTTTCCCTGAGCAATGCTTTATTCTTTAGCTTATATGTGTTATCTGCATTTTTGGTAGACAAGAAAATATCTGGATGCATGGTGTGTGTTCTTTTGGGTAGCTACCCCTACACTATTCTCTATGCTCACATTTGGTTTCTACTCTTTGATGGGCCACGATCTTGATGCTGCAACGGTATGATTGCCGATATACTGTTGGGTGTGAACAAAATTAACAGCGACGATCACTTATGTGCTATGAACAAAAGTAACAGTGCCGATGTGCTATGTTTTAGGTTTTCACATGCCTAGCCCTGTTCAATAATTTGATCTCTCCTCTGAACTCATTTCCGTGGGTCATTAATGGTTTGGTTGATGTAAGACTTTGTCCATGTAAGCTTCCGTTAAATGATGCAATATATCAGTTCTTTATTAATTCCTTTTTCTAGGCAGCCATATCTTCCAAAAGATTGAGCAAGTACCTGTCGTGTAGTGAAATCGAAGAGCTTGCTCATTCACCGCAACTTCACTATGATGATGATTTTCACGTTGAAGAAGCTGCGATTGCAGTTAATGATGCTTCATGTACGTGGTCCAGCTATGATGAGAAGTAGTTTAATTTGGTCTTGCAGCATGTTATATTATCTGTTTCAAAAGGGTCAATGGTTGCGGTGATTGGAGAGGTATGTGTCCCATAACATTATATAGTATCAAAAGTTTTATGCTATTCTTCTTACATAAAATCCTCACCTATGGCTCTTTGGCAAGACTATATTTCTGATAAGAACTTAAATCCCAAATCAACGGAAAACCCGTTGCTCAAAGCCTTTAGGCTAATTACCTTCTTTATTATCAGATAAGATGATTATTACAGAAGGGTTATGCCTATTTATAGACTTTACTACGATACTAATTAAGGACGTAATTCTTAGAGAATTAATAATAATAAATGCTAGGAAATCCTAATAATTAATTAGAAGATCTCCGTTTATTTGTAGAAATATAATCCTAATAATTAATGCTAAGATACCCCTTCCTTCCGCTCACGAAAAGTGGGCTCAAGCCCGTCCCCGTCTTCGGTAAACCAATATGGGCCTCGGCCCTTGTTCTTGCTCTCTATCAACTCCATCCTCCTTCGAAACAACCTTGTCCTCAAGGTTGAAATCCGGAAATTGGCTCTGGAAACTAGTTTTACTTATCCAAGTAGCATCATCACTCGGCTGCCCCATCCATTTGACCAACAATTGCTCTTCCTCCACGCCATTTTCTCGTCCCTTTCGCCATGCGAGCACCTCCTCAGGTTCCCACAGCGGCTCAACTGGTAACTCCAAACTTGCCGGTAATTTTGCCTCCACGGATGGTCTCCCACCACCCGCCGCAGCTGGAATTCCACCTCTCGACGATGTTTATTAGCCTGATTGGTCATGCTTTGTTGTGCCTTCTCCAAGTTACTCTTCAGGCGCACCATCATGGCATCCCGACTCCCTAGGGCATCAGCAACGGCAGCCACCTTGCTTTCGCCGGGCAAAATTCTGCGGATGGTGGGCGGTGGTCTCCCGTACACAATCTCGAATGGGGTAACTCGTGCAGCTGTTTGGAACGCAGTATTATACCAGTATTCGGCCCACGACAGCCATCTTAACCACTGCTGTAATACCCGTAAAATTAATACGGGATTACTTTTGTAATGTTCGAAATTAATGGAATTAATTTTCGGACTAAACGAATTTTTCAGAAGTAAGCCGGGAAAAATATTAATTGGGCCGAGAATTGTTGTAAGCCCAAGAAAGATAATAAGAACTAAAATAAGTAGAAAAACCCAAGGAAATAAAATGGGTTCAATATAAATACATGGCCAAAAAGGTGTTTTGTGGCCCATGTAGGAATTCCCTTCACATGAAGTAAAACACGTTAAAGTGACAAACTTGCTTTGAAGTAAGAAATGCACCACCTTAAGCAACCAATCATGAGTGAGCATGGATGATACTTAGTGGCAAAGAAAGCCACGTGGAAATATAACAATAACTAGCCACTCATTAAGTGAGAAAACCCTCATTTGTAAACTAAGAATAACAATCGAGCTACACAAGCTAAAGAAAGAAGAATCGAACGAAAGGAAATCGATTCCAACAGGCTCAAGCGAATTTTCAACTTAGGAAATAAATTCAAAGAAGCGAAGGAGGTGAGAATTTCATTTATAAAACCAACGTGTTTAATGCTTTACACTAGTTGATAGAATTGCTGAAGTTAGAATGATAAAAGGTGACGAACCAAGCTGAAGAGAAACTGTTGGGGAGCTTGAGCGAATTTCAGCTTAGAAGACTTAACACAAATTTAGCTTGGAAGAAAGGTAGGTGGTTTTAAAACCCTACTACCCGTATGATTTTCCTCAAAATGATTAGAAGTCGATTGGAAGGCCGATCGAATTCAAAGTTTTAAGTTTCATGATTTTCATAAATGTCGTGATGTGTTGCTATGTTATATTACGTGATTATGAACTCAATATATGAGTTCTGGAATTTGATGCTGTGTGGTGTGATTTAAATTGATGATCAAGCGATGAGATCCAGTAAGAATTAGGGTTTTGTTATGAAGATTTAAAGAAATCGGCCGATTTGTAGGTTTCGGTCGATTTATAAATCGCGAGCCTGTGTTTGTAAATCGGGCGAAAATAGATTTTAAAAGTGATAGGAAATCGGCCGGCCGAATTGAGATTTCGGGTCGCGAATTTTGTCGCGGGCCAAAGGACTTTACGGTGTGTGTGTGAAATAGATTTCGCGGGCTAGAAGTCAGGTTTCACGGGCCGAAGCCGTTTCGCGAGTTGTGAGATAGACCGCGGGCCGATTTTGGGTCTAGCGGGCCGATTTCAAATCACGGGGTGATTCCTGTGAGAGAGTCGGGTTTTTCGCGGGCTCAAACCAGGTTTCGCGGGCCTAAATCGAACGATTAGCGAAATCGGCGATGGTCTTGCCGAATTGGACTTTAACTCGATGATTTGAGGGTTGACCAATTTTAATCGGGCGACTCGTGTTACGCAGTGAGTGATTTCACAAAAATTGGGCGTTGACCCGATCGTTTCGCGCATTGACCAGTGTTTTGAAAGTGGGTTTCGGGCGATTATTGACTTGGGCTTTGACAAACGGTTTTGATTTTGGGCCTTGCCCTATTTTAGGCCCCAAATACTTTAATTAAAATCATTTTAAGCCCAAATCAATTTTAAAATAAAATACTCTCATATCATGATATACAAATAGGGTCAACCCATATTTTGAAATTATAAATAGTATTTTGGGATTTTAAAACCTTCGGCCTAGTATCGGATTTTAATAACATATATTTTCGGGTCAGCCCATATTTTAAATTATAAATATTATTTTTGGATTTTTAAACCATCGGCCTAGTTTAAATACTATACGATTACGTGATTTCGGTGTACGTATTTTATGTGATTTATTATATGTGTGCATTTCACGACATGCACGGGAGAGATGATGGTACCGTATTTGTACGGTGACGCCTTACGGTGTCGGTTGAGTGGGGTAGAGTGACCTTTATTGGTCGTCGAGGTTAGACTCGTGTAGCACCTGGTGGGAGAAGGGGTTTGCGACACCCATCTACTCGGGATTGAGCCACCCGAGGTGCACACCACCGGATATTATTTGGCTCAGGGACGACCGACAGATGTGAGATTCCTGTCTACCCGGGTTGGTGGTAGGCCACTCGGGGAAAAAGTCGTCGGGTTGAGATTGTGTGCGGAAGGAGCGACCCGGCGCGGCCGGCGTGGGCTACCGCATGGTTATGGCGTACTCTGCCATTGCGCGCGTGGGTGCTGAGTCTAGCCGAGGGCCCTGTTATGTGATGAGATGTGATAGGTTGAGCGTGCATATTTTATGTGTGAGGACATGGGATTGGGTTGAGTGGACGCACGCATATATTGCATGTTTTTACTGCCACCTACTGGGCATTTTGCTCAGGGTTATATTTTTCAGGTGGGACTGAGCCCGACACCGATGGGTGTCAGGGTTGAGATATAGGCTGGCTGGCGGCGGTGACTCCACGGACTTTTGAGGGCGGAGCGGTACATGGGACGCGACCTGTGGAGAGGCGTAGGATAGTCGGGTTTAGATTTTTGGGGCTCCGGCCCGTTGTATTATACAGACGCATTTAACCCGACTTAGTTTATATATGTACATTATTTTCATTAAAAAGTTTTTAATAAATCGGGTCCTCCGCGACTTTCGTTGCGGAAATCCGCCAATTATTCTAATTAGGAAGTAGGGTCGCCATAACAGCTTCGGTTGCTCACAAGTAAAACAACGCAAATAAGTCTCCACCACACGGTTTATCACCTCCGTTTGGCCGTCCGTTTCCTGGTGATAAGCCGTACTAAACTTCAGCTGTGTTCCTGATAATGAGAACAGCTCCTTCCAAAACGCACTAACAAAAAGAGAGTCACGATCGCTGACAATCGAGCGCGGAATGCACTACTTCCTTAGCAAACACTTCTGCCACAGAACGCACTGTAATGGGCGGTTTGAGCGCTAAAAAATGGCTGTACTTAGACAAGCGATCCACAACCACCAAAACGGACATATACCCTCTTGATTTGGGTAAGCAGGTGATAAAATCTATCGAAATATCCTCCCAAATCAATTCCGGTATGGGCAGCGGCTGTAGCAATCCCGCTGGTGACACTGCTTCATATTTGGCTTTTTGGAAAACCAAGCATTGGGCGACATAAGTATTCGACGAAACATCCCCTTTTTTTTTGGAAAGGGTCACTAAACGAAAGAAAAAGTACACTGGATCCGCTCAGAGAGCGCAAAACCCACCGGTAACAGGCTACCAGCTCACATCCAAGGAAAAATGGAACATGTCCCAAGGGCAGAGCAAACACAAATCTAACAGTCGAGGAATCCACTTGGAGTTGGATGCTAGCACCAGCCTTCCAATACACGTTTAGCGCCAGCCTTCTATAGGTTCGATAGGCCCCTGCATGTCCCCCTTCTGGCGTATCGTGAAACTCCTCTAACAGTCGAGGGATCCACTTGGAGTTGGATGCTAGCACCAACACCCTTAAAGAATAATCGATCCCCCAATAGCTCGAAGCCTGCCTTACAAGTGGGTGCAACCTCCAATGCCCGCATAATGGATCTCACAAAGTCGTCCTTACGCTGCTCTTCCGCCACATCAACGAATCCCAACCACTCAGGGCAACTGACGACCGCCGACGAGGCCTCCTCCCCCCTTCGTGAAAGGGCATCCGCCACGGCGTTTGAAATACGTCTTATACTCGACCACAAAATCATACCCGAGTAATTTCGCTACCCAAACCTGCTGCGATGGCGTTGCTATACGCTGAGTGAGGAGGTGTTTGAGGCTTCGATGATCCATGCGCACCACAAACCGCCGCTCAATCAAATATAGCCGCCAATGTTGAACGGCCAAGGCCAATCCCATCATTTCTCGCTCGTAGGCTGATTTGGAGAGGGTGCGATCCGCTAAGGATTTGCTGAAATATGCTATAGGTCGCCGTTCTTGCATGAGCACCGCCCCTATGCCCGTGCCCGAAGCATCACACTCCACCACGAACTCGCGATCAAACTGAGGAATAGCTAACACGGGTGCCTCGGTCAATGCCTTCTTAAGGCGCTGAAATGCTTCCTCGGCATCTGTGGCCATACGAAGCGAACAGAAGCCTCTTTCTTCGAAAGGGCTGTGAGAGGGCGGGAGATAAGACCATATTTGCTGACAAACCTCCTATAGTATCCCGTTAACCCCAAGAATCCCCGAACCTCACGAACCGGACGAGGCCGCTGCCACTCCACCACCGCGCTAACTTTAGCCGGGTCCATTGCCACCCCGGCGTGAGATATAACATGCCCCAAGTACTCCACCTTGAGACATCCGAATGCACGCTTCTTCCAATTAGCTTTGAAATGGTTTTCCGCTAAGATGCTCAGTACTATATTCAACTCTTCTCGATGGTTCGCCCAAGACCGGCTATAAATCAATATGTCGTCAAAGAAAACCAATACAAACTTCCGCAGGTATGGGTGAATCAAGTCATTCATTGTGGATTGGAATGTCGTCGGGGCATTCGTCAAGGCAAAGGGCATTACCAGAACGGACACACCTTCTGCAAATGGCCATACCTGTAAGGCTGAACGGACACGGGTTTTGCCGCCGGGGTTAACTCGATGCGGTGGTCCGTCGCGCGGCGTGGGGGCAACCTCTGTGGCTCCGCAAACACATCAGCATGCTGCTTGAGAACATCATCCAATGCCCCTGCCACGGCATCAGATAGCTGTGTTGGTTAACGGTCAAGAACAGCGGCCCAAAATTCGATCTCGTTGGTCTTGATCAGGGTGCGAAGGCTCACCAAGTTTCGACACATTGTCGGATCTCCTCGTAACTCCACTCGATCTCCTCCCCACTCAAAACTCATGGTTAGAGTCTCCCAATTCGTGCGGACTTTCCCCAGCGTGGCAAGCCATGCAACTCCTAGGATTATGTCGACCCCGCCTAAAGCGAATACATAACAGTCCGCTCTGATATCGCACCCCGGCAACGAGATAGATAGCTGCCTACACACCCCTTCAGACTCCTGTCTATGCCCGTCTCCCAACTGTACCCCGAACCTGCCCGTCTTGTCCGGGTTCAGTCGTAGTAAAGAAACCAATGATGAAGAAATGAAATTATGGCTTGCGCCTCGAAGCCTCATAGTGTGGGGGCTGAAGATTCCGGCCATGGAGTAAACCGAAAGATCACCACTTTCTTCGTCTGAGCTCACATGTTCGTCATGCATTTCTTCTTGCCCCGTCACCTCACAATATTCGTACTGTTGGAGATCCAACTCTTCGTCCTCCTCAGCCAAGATCACTCTCAGCTGTTTGAACGGACAATCATGCCCTGGCATAAAAGGCTTCTTACACTTAAAGCATAGCCCCTTTGCCCTCAGGTCCTCCAGTACTCTCGGCGAAAGTCGAGTGAATCGAGAACGTGTCGTCGACTGTCCGGACGACCCCGAATTAGCTCCCAAGGATTGTCCGATGGGCTTAGAGAAACTGACGGTTGAGCCTCGCGCATGGATGCCCCCTGTCGCCGTATTACCTCCCCCAGTCGGTCTCGAAAAATTTCCCGATCGTATTCCCAACCCACTGAAGGTCTGACTCCCTCGACCTCCGGTCTGAAAGTAGATTATCCTCAATATCCCTGGCTAGTTCCATTGCCGTCTCCAAATCATTTGGGCGAAGTAGACACAATGATCCCCGGATCGGACCCTTCAACCCATTCATGAAATAGCCCAAATAATATGCATCAGATAGTCCTGGAACTTGACCTGCCAATTGGACGAATACAGAGATGTACTCTTCTACTGTGCCTGTTTGTCGGACTCCAGGCAGCCGCTCAAACTTGCTACCCTTAAATCGCGTATTGAAACGTGCCACCAACGCCTGCGTGAACTCGTCCCACGAAATTCCAGGCTTTCGCGCTTTCATCCATGTCAACCAGTGCAAAGCAGATCCGTCCATGGCATCTCCAGCTGCCGCCACCTTCCTTCCCGGCAGTGTGTTATTCAATTCGAACTGTTGTTCGGCCCGTGCTATCCACCCAATCGGATCTATCCCCTCAAACGATGGCAAAAGCGTCAGGGTAGCACCCCCACTCACTTGATCGTCCGCGGGCGGCGTCACCTTGCCCGTGACGGACGCCTCCATCTCCTCCTTCGATGACTTCAGAATCACCTTTGACAACGCAGCCAAGGACGCCGTGATTTCGGCCAATTGCGCACCTTGTGTGTCCAGCTTTGCACCTTGTGCGTCCAGCTTTGCACCTTGGGCGTCCAACTTCTCTCTTATGTCGGCTTGATATGTCTCCAATTTATCCAAACGATCGCTGTTTGATCTCGTCATTCCGGCGGGAACGGGATCCGACAGGTCGGACCACTTGATAAGAACTTAAATCCCAATCAACGGAAAACCCTTGCCCAAAGCCTTTAGGCTAATTACCTTCTTTATTATCAGATAAGATGACAATTACAGAAGGGTTATGCCTATTTATAGACTTTACTACGATACTAATTAAGGACGTAATTCTTAGAGAATTCTTCCAAAAAAAATTCTTAGAGAATTAATAATAATAAATGCTAGGAAAATCTAATAATTAATTAGAAGATCTCCGTTTATTTATCGAAATATAATCCTAATAATTAATGCTAAGATACCGCTTCCTTCCGCTCACGAAAAATGGGCTCAAGCCCGTCCCCGTCTTCGGTAAACCAATATGGGCCTCGGCCCTTGCTCTTGCTCTCTATCAATTTCCTCATCATATTTTTTTCAATTTCAATATAGGTAAGCGGAACCTTTACCATGGTCAATTACATGCATACAATATAGTTGAGTAATCAAGGAATTGTATGTCTGAGCATTCTACTTTGCATAGGAATATTAACTTGATGTGGACTAGCCATGAAAATTTGTTTGCTTGATATCTAAGTTATGTACTTGATAAGTAACAAAAACAGGTTGGCTCTGGGAAATCATCCCTTCTAAACATGCTATTACAAGAAACAAGGCTCACCAACGGATCTGTTTATCTGAATGAATCTAGAGCATATAACCTCACGTTTACTGTCTTTGGACATTAGTTCTGTGTGTTCTTTCATAATATTCACAAGAATCGCTAAATAATTTCAGATACCATGCATTATATCTGGGACTATCCGCGATAACATTTTGCTTGGAAAAGACTACGACGAGAGAAGGTAATTCTTAAAGCGCCACCTACATATATAGATTCATCAAGAACAATCTTAGATGCATCTTTTCGATGGCATCTTGACAATCCTTTGTAATATGAGCATGTATTCAGAGATATTGCAAGTTTGTGCGCTTAATCTTGATATTTCTTTGATGATGGGAGGTGACATGGCCCACATAGGCGCGAAGAGAATAAATTTATCTGGAGGACAACGTGCACGTGTTGCATTAGCCAGGTAATTCTTGATTGGGGAATCATATAAGTTGTGTTCATTTATACAATGACATCGAACTCAAATTTTTTTCTCACACATTTGGAATGAGCAGGGCAATTTTTTCTCACACATTTTTTCGCTGCATTGGATCCCTTCTGTCTTCGCCTGTCCGGTCGTCCCCTTGTATGGTCCGACCCTCCTCTTCGTGTTGGTCCTCATTCTCCAGATCCGTCCTTTCTCCCATTTATTTGATAGGTTGTACATGAGTTTATGTAACCTCTCAAACTTGTCTTCAAACATTTTTGTCGCCTTCTCTAACCCGTTTGCCGTTTTTGCTAAGTTTTGTTTCACCTCCTCGAGACTGCCCTCCATGACAACTATTCGATTCTCCATCTATAACCTCGTCAATGGCATGAAAAATGCTTTTCTCTTACCTTCGCTTCGATCCGGCAGGTCGGACCAATTTATTAGAGTATAAAGGCAATGATTTTCGATATATAGAAGTGACTGGTTTTATGGTAGACAATTATCTAATAGGTGAATACTAATAGCAGTTCCGTCCCGAGAAATATCCTAGAAAAACTGACTACTCGATCCCTTAACCCAGAGTCTATTTATAATCCTCAAAAGGATCTCTACGGCCTAATATAGTCAAAGATATTATACTAAAGCAAATCTAATCTATATTGCCTAATATATCTTAAAGATATTATACTAAAGGAAATCTAATCTATATTGCCTAATATCTCTCAACTATAAGATATCTTTCTACGAATAGAATCTACTCTTGGGCTAAATCTCGGCCCATTTCTTGTATGTCTACTTTGCTCGGTCTGCCTTGGCCCATTTTTGCCCTTCTTTGATAGACTCTAACGGGCTCGATAACACAATCTCCTTTGCTTTCCACCCTCTCGTGACACTAAGATAATTAAGGATCAATTAACATAAAGAATGTCCAATCACTTGTTGCTGAATCGATATTGAAAATTGGCTGTGTGGGGATTAAAAGCTGGTTGGAATCAACTATCCTTTTTTGTTGTCTCTGTAACCTTGAAAACTCAGGATTCTGGTCCATTTATATTAGAATTATTATTTTCACTTAAAGGTATGAATTTGGTTATGTGCAACTGTTCGAAAACTGTATTGAGTTTTTTTTCCGCATTATGTTTTGTCAATATTTTGCTTTTCAAAACTTAATCAATAGTCGTTTGAGTTGATGGATGCATGGTCTGTTCTTCAGGTCGTACTCGCCGTGTTTTGTCTAGTTAACATGTTCTTGACCTTGATAAGGTCTTTCTCATTCACATTTGGTGCTCTGAGGGCTGCCATAACACTACATGACAAATTATTACAGAACCTTATCAATGCACCAGTTAGTTTCTTTGATCTGACACCAAGTGGACGAATATTAAACAGGTAGGTATCATAATATATATTTGGTTAATAGCATATAATATTTCCTCAGATCTCTACCCGATCGACGATTCCCTTCCATTTATTCTTAACATTCACCTTGCCAATATGGTTGGCCTTATGGGAATTGCCATGATTTTATCATTTGTACAGGTCACTGTCTGCCACTAGACTATTCATTCAATTTGGAAATTAGTGGTAGACATATTTAAAGATCTTATTTTCTTACTTCTAATTTTTTTCATCACCGTGCCTCAGGTTATGGTTTTGCTGCTGATAGTACCGTTCATATATATTTACAGCAAGTTGCAGGTTCGTGAAAACCTTTGTTTTGGGATGAAACATAGAAAGAGAATTTGAGATAGGGAGGAATTGGCATGAAAAATAATTTTTAGAGTTATTTATAAGATTTTTTTCCGAATGTCATCATCTAATCTTTTACATCATCTAGTCTTGTGCATAATGAGCCAGAAATACCACTAGCTTATTTTTATTTGTATTTCTCTTGTAATTGCTGTGTGAATTTCAATCTGCAATGAATTTTTCGAGCAGTAGTTACTAAGATTGGAAGATGCAGTTTTACTACAGATCAACGTCTAGGGAACTGCGAAGGCTGGATAGTGTTTCTCGCTCACCAATATACACATCATTTACCGAGACATTGGATAGATCTTCAACGATTAGAGCACTTAAGTCCGAGGTAGAGTAATGTTTTTCCTTTAGTTGAAATGGAGTTGTGACGCGATGCTAATGCTGTAATGGCAAGACCTACTAGCCTAGTGCTTTATCCATGCTTAATAAAGGTACCGTGTATTTTGGTTCTTGTACAGGACTTTTCTTATCAGAATTCATGCAGCGTGTTCGAACATATCAGCGAACTTCTATCACAGAAATCATTGCTAGCTTATGGCTTTCCCTTCGTCTTCAGGTCCTCACACCTTGGTATATCTAGGTTCTAACACGGCACTTTTGTCTTAGATAAGAACTATGAACTGATGTAGTTAATGATGGTTCTAGTTGTTTTCAGCATTTATTGTGTCGTTTGTTGCTGTAATGGCTATTATTGGAACTCAAGGCCATCTTCCCTTCAGTTTGGGTACACCAGGGCTGGCAGTATTTTTTGTTTCTTTCTCGAGATCACATGTTCATCGTCCATCATTGTGATGATTCGAAATAATTTTGATTGTAATGATTTGTAACAATTTGTAATAGGTTGGTCTTGCTCTTTCCTATGCTACCCCTATTGTCTCGCTATTGGGGAGCTTCTTGACGAGCTTCACCGAGACGGAGAAAAGAGATGGTTTTAGTGGAAAGGGTTCTCCAGGCAAGTTATTTTCTTTTTGACTTGATTTTCTTTTAGTAATAAATAATGTATATATATATAATATGGTTACTCCAATTGTCCCTCCAGTACATGGATATTCCACAAGAAGAAGATATGGCTGGAGCTGCTGTTATATCCAATTGGCCTTCAGAAGGCCAGATAGTGTTTCACAATGTGACTCTTGATTATATGTCGTCACTGCCACATGCGTTGTCTAATGTTTCATTCACTATACCCGGCCGAACACGGGTGGGCTACTTTTATCTAACTTGTAACATTATTAATTTATTACTTGTATTATTTTAAAAGAAGAAAGAAGAAAGTTAACTCGTAGATTGAAATGGAGCATATTGAACGTTCTTTTCCGGCTAAACCCTATTTCCAGAGGCTGTGTACTTGCTGATGGTATTGACATAGCGGGAGTCCCTCTTCGGGATTTTCGGTCTAAGATGGCTGTTGTTCCTCAGAGCCATTCTTGTTCCAAGGATCTTTGAGGTGAGATAACTGATTTACTTTGATATATAGTAAGTAACGAGTGTATAATATATATATATATATATATATAATATCCTTTATTTATTTGAAAACGGAACAAATAGGGCCAATTTAGATCCGTTTCATATTCATGGCGACGAAAGATATGGAGCACACTTGAAAAATGCTGCCTCAGGGAGGAAATACAAGCATTAGGAGGAGGTGGCTTAGACTTTCATGTGAAGGAGTCCGGGTCAACTTTTTCAGTAGGGCAAAGGCAGCTACTTTGCCTAGCACGCGCACTTCTTAAATCTTCCTCAGTATTTCGTTTTAATTTCATTATGAAAAATCATCGAACTAGTTTGTAAGCTAGCTAGCCTCCACTATTATGTTAGGGATGAAAGAGAGTCATCAATGGTACACTTGTTACATTAGGTGCTTTGTTTGGACGAGTGCATAGCTAATGTGGATACTCGAACTTGTTCCAAGCTTGAGAAAGCAATTTCTGGAGAATGCCATGGCAGAACTACTATCACTACTGCTCATAGCATTTCGACTGTTATGGACATGGACTATATCTTCATTTTGGATAGGGGATGTTGGTATGTTTTTCTTGATATTTTACTTATGAGAAGACATTTTCGCAAACCGATATCGATCATCTTGTACAGGTCGAAAGGGGAAACCCACAAGTGCTTCTACGTGACGAGTCTTCCCGATTCTCGAGTTTTGCTAGAGCTTCACAAATGTAATTCACGGATCGATCATGTTGATAATTGTTGTGTTTTTCTCCTCATCAAATGGAATCATCCATGCTTTACCTCTATGGCATGGTTGTATTTCAAATATCGATATAAGAGAAACGTACATTTCTCCAAGACGTCATTTCCTACCGAGGTTGCCAGAATTGACTGTGTGCTTATATTTTTGTCGATCGAAAACTTTACCATGTTGGACGGAATTGGTTGGTTACGCGATGTACGGTACACATGCTTGATTCTGTTACCAGCCTAAATGAAGACGTCAATACCAAAGGCGTTTTCTACTATCTTTCCTATATAATACATTTTCTGCTATTAGAACGAATTCATTAGACTTTGGGGGTGATGTGCGATTGTCAGCGTATGTGATGTCTTCTTCTTCTATCTTCTCTTCTCTGTAACGATCGAGTCCATTGAATCGATTATCAGAACTGTTTCTCATTCTAAGTTCTCATATTCGATTTCTATTTTCCTTTTCCCATTTGAGTGGCATCAATTGGTATCAGAGCATCGATCCCATTGTGAAACCGCTCGATGATGGCAGAAGGGAACGGTGTTGTTGATTTATGCAAGGAGATGGAACGCTCCGAGATGAGGTGAATGAGAGGAACGCTTCCATCAACAAGCAGCTAGCAAATCTGCGACAAATGATTGAATACATCTGTGGTGAGTACGTTTACGGTAGAAAATGAGTTTGGAGTTAAAGGCAGCGGTAAGGAGAGTGATGATTATTCTAAATCAGTTTATCAGCTGATGAACCTTAAACAAAGTAGATCTATTAAGGAATATTTGGGTAAATTCGAGGAATTAGTGAACGGTTTGGAGCTCAATGAGCAGTTCCTAGTGAGCTGTTTTTTGGAGGGTTTAAGACCCGAGATAGGGGGCATCTCAGGATGTTTCGGCCAAGTTCCTTAGTCGAGGCTGTAAATTTTGGCAAAACTACAAGAGCAAGCAATCAAGATAACCGCCAAGAGGGCTCCACTGTCAGGTACTATCGGAGGAAGCTTAGAAGTGGAGGATGATGACGGGAAGACGGATAAGCATGCTGCTGGTTCGGAGGAGGGTGATGAAGAAGAGATGAAGGATCCGAAGGATGAGGGAAAAATGGACGAGCATGCTGCTGATTCTAATGAGGCTGGTAAAGTGGAAGAGATGAAGGATTTTGCTGAACATTCCTTGATCAATTATCAGGGAATGATGGTGCGAAAGGATGATCAGGTCTTCATGATTGACACGAGTGAAATCAATGACGAAGGGTTAGTGTGTAAGCGAACTAATGGAGGAGTGTCAAGAGACCTTTGCCAAGCCTCCCAAACTTCCACCCATGTGCATATTCCTTATCTGGAGGGGGTGCGTATGTTGATTTGGTGGACGGGAGACTGACGCACAGGGAAGCTACCCTCAGATTGATCAAGCAATATCAAGCTAAGGCTCATAACGGGGTGAAAATGCAAGGGCTGAAAGAGGGAGGAAGAGGTCTTTTGAGCTTCCTGAGATAAATCTACAGACGTTTCGCAGCTTAGGAAAAGAGTGTGATCCACTCAAGTTTATGCTCAGCTTACCCTTCGACCGAGGATTTGAAGGAACATACCAAGTTTTCAACGTCGTGATGACGAGCAACTACACGGTAGAAAGGACCCTAACCCACCGTGTGGTAGAGGTCGATGTGGTGTTGTCGAAAGCCTGCTGCAAGACACGGCGTTAGCTCTGAAATACATGCCCTTCGATCGAGGAAGGTGGATCGAGTTGCGAAGTGGAAAGGACCTCTCACATTGCAACGGTGTCAGCTCAAACATCAATTCCGAATGTGGAAGTAACATTTCTCATGCAGAAATGAATTCATATATTCACCAACTCTTGAGGTCAAGAGTTGTTTTAAGGATGGGGATTGCTACCAGCCTAAATGAAGATGTCAATACCAAAGGCGTTTTCTACTATCTTTCCTATATAATACATTTTATGCTATTAGAAACGAATTCATTATTAGACTTTGGGGTGATGCGATTGTGAGTAGTGTATGTGCTGTCTTCTTCTATCTTCTCTTCTCTATAACGATCGAGTCCATTGAATCGATTATCAGAACTGTTTCTCATTCCAAGTTCTCATATTCGATTTCTATTTTCCTTTTCCCATTTGAGTGGCATCAATTGGTGTCAGAGCATCGATCCCAATTGTGAAACCGCTCGATGATGGCAGAAGGGAACGGTGTTGTTGATTTATGCAAGGAGATGGAAACGCTCCGAGATGAGGTGAATGAGAGGAACGCTTCCATCAACAAGCAGCTAGCAAATCTGCGACAAATGATTGAATACATCTGTGGTGAGTACGTTTACGGTAGAAAATGAGTTTGGAGTTAAAGGCAACAGTAAGGTGAGTGATGATTATTCTAAATCAGTTTATCAGCTGATGAACCTTAAACAAAGTAGATCAATTAAGGAATATTTGGGTAAATTCGAGGAATTAGTGAACGGTTTGGAGCTCAATGAGCAGTTCCTAGTGAGCTGTTTTTTGGAGGGTTTAAGACCCGAGATAGGGGGCATCTCAGGATGTTTCGGCCAAGTTCCTTAGTCGAGGCTGTAAATTTTGGCAAAACTACAAGAGCAAGCAATCAAGATAACCGCCAAGAGGGCTCCACTATCAGGTACTATCGGAGGAAGCTTAGAAGTGGAGGATGATGACGGGAAGACGGATAAGCATGCTGCTGGTTCGGAGGAGGGTGATGAAGAAGAGATGAAGGATCCGAAGGATGAGGAAAAAATGGACGAGCATGCTGCTGATTCTAATGAGGCTGGTAAAGTGGAAGAGATGAAGGATTTTGCTGAATATTGCTTGATCAATTATAAGGGAATGATGGTGCGAAAGGATGATCAGGTCTTCATGATTGACACGAGTGGAATCAATGACGAAGGGTTAGTGTGTAAGCGAACTAATGGAGGAGTGTCAAGAGACTTTTGCCAAGCCTCCCAAACTTCCACCCATGTGCATATTCCTTATCTGGAGGGGGTGCGTATGTTGATTTGGTGGACGGGAGACTGACGCACAGGGAAGCTACCCTCAGATTGATCAAGCAATATCAAGCTAAGGCTCATAACGGGGTGAAAATGCAAGCGGCTGAAAGAGGGAGGAAGAGGTCTTTTGAGCTTCCTGAGATAAATCTACAGACGTTTCGCAGCTTAGGAAAAGAGTGTGATCCACTCAAGTTTATGCTCAGCTTACCCTTCGACCGAGGATTTGAAGGAACATACCAAGTTTTCAATTGAGGATGCCGTGATGACGAGCAACTACACGGTAGAAAGGACCCTAACCCACCGTGTGGTAGAGGTCGATGTGGTGTTGTCGAAAGCCTGCTGCAAGACACGGCGTTAGCTCTGAAATACATGCCCTTCGATCGAGGAAGGTGGATCGAGTTGCGAAGTGGAAAGGACCTCTCACATTGCAACGGTGTCAGCTCAAACATCAATTCCGAATGTGGAAGTAACATTTCTCATGCAGAAATGAATTCATATATTCACCAACTCTTGAGGTCAAGAGTTGTTTTAAGGATGGGGATTGCTACCAGCCTAAATGAAGATGTCAATACCAAAGGAGTTTTCTACTATCTTTCCTATATAATACATTTTATGCTATTAGAAACGAATTCATTATTAGACTTTGGGGTGATGCGATTGTGAGTAGTGTATGTGCTGTCTTCTTCTATCTTCTCTTCTCTGTAACGATCGAGTCCATTGAATCGATTATCAGAACTGTTTCTCATTCCAAGTTCTCATATTCGATTTCTATTTTCCTTTTTCCCATTTGAGTTGGCATCAGATTCCTCGTATTTAAATATGTTTCATGTTTTATGTTTGCTTATTTGCAATGTTCGGAATCGAAATCAGAAAATTATGTAAGTGTGGATGAAGCTATGAGTTGGGTAACGTTCACTTCGTTAACGACTATAACAACAAGCGTTTCTTTGTATGTCCTCCTTTAGATAGTGTCAAGATGAGTTTTGATGGTGCTTCACTAGAACTACAAAGGGAGCTTCAATCGGCACTATTGCTCAAGACGAGTCAGACATCTCTGTTTAAGCTTGGTGAACGAGTTTTGAAAGTGGGGCATCAAATCTAGGAACAGTCAAAACGATTAAGGGAAGTCTGCATTTGAAGATAAACAGAGATTCATGAATATAAATGGTGTATTCCATTAAAACAGAAGGCGAGTAAAAAAAAGGGTGGAAAGTAACAGGAAAAATAAAGCACTTTGAACGACGACATACCTGGATTGTTCAACCTTTTGAACCACTTGGAAATCTCAAATCATCAGCTCTAGCTAACAGATCTACATATTATTAACCTTGCTACCATAGAAGAATCAATAAAACTAAGGAAAAAAATATCTAATCAAAGCTTAACAAAGAACATAAATATAGTAACGTGAAAGAAGTTTATTGTAAGGATATCCAGCCCCAGTCTTCATTCTTCAACGAACCTTCATCATAAACCCAAGGCCACACCACATAAATATAAAGACATGGGCTTATGAGGTTTGCATATTTAGCCAAACCAGCTGTCGTAGAGAACCATTCCAAAACTTGATCAGAAAGAAAATCACAACCTTTTCTGTCGATCAATATACTAAGCAACTGCAACCTATTATATCATAATGACACAACTGAAACTGTTGTGAAAAATGTTAATGATACAAGCCTCTTTAGCTGCCCTGCTAAAAATATAAATATATAAAAATGATTTTTAGTTGTGTTTTCTCTGTCTCTTGCTCGACGCGACGAAGTAAAAACAAAAAATCAAAACGGCATGTGACAGAGGATAAAATCAAATATGAAAAGAAAAGGAGAAAAGGAAAAGATAAGTTTGGAATGCAAATGATAAGCTTATGAGGACGTACGGGTCTTTTAAAAAGGGAAGATTTCTGTTCAGGCCCCCTAATGTTTTTATTTACTCGTCAGACCATGTCAGAAAAGAATAAGTTTAAGGGACCTACTTTATGTAAAATTTGAGTAAACCCAAAAATATAATTTGACGAAAATACCCTTTGCTCTTTTTCTTTTCCAGCGAAAGTCACGACGTATTTTTTTTGTCTTATATAAAGCGGTACTTTTACTTCATTATATGTTACACAGTTACAACATATTGTTACTTTAAAAAACATATGCGTTTTTTTCAATAATACTGTTACTTTGCTGTTGCAAAATGTTATCAACAGAATTATCTTTTATTTAATGATTGAACTCATTTTTCTTACACTGTACCGAGCACAAAAAATCCGACTGCCCCATCCAACTGATTTGACATGTCATGTTGGATTCACTATGATATTGACGACGCACGAGGTAGAATTTGCTTGTCTAATTAGGGTGCAAATTCGAGAACATAACGGTAAATCGAATCTAGATTTCGACATAAATTGCAAGTAATCGGTGTAAATTTGAGGTACCCATGATAAATCGAGGTCTATTTTACCTTATTGAGTCAATAACGCCGAGATTTATGCAGTTTTCTTCTGTTTTTTAGTGTCGTTTGTAATTTTTGTTAAATTCCTCTCGATCCATTGCTTGTATACGGAATGTGTTATTGACGACAAACAAAGCGTTATTACCTTTCAGTGACGTGTTACTTCTAAGTCAACATTAGTTATTAACCATAAGACATTTGTTATTTTATTCTATGTTATAAGTATTTCTTTTTTACACAATTAGGGAAAATATAATATTCGCTTCTTGCAAGTAATCGGTATAAATTCGAAATACCCATGAGAAATCGAGGTCTATTTTACCTTATTGAGTCAATAACGCCGAGATTTATGCAGTTTTCATCTGTTTTTTAGTGTTGTTTGTGAATTTCGTTCTATTTCTCTCGATCCATTGCTTGTATACAGAATGTATTATTGACGACAAACAAAGCGTTATTACCTTTCAGTGATTTGTTACTTCCGAGTCAACATTTGTTATTAACCATAAGACATTTATTAGTTTTTTCTATGTTACAAGTATTTCTTTTTTACACAATTTAGGTAAAATATAATATCCGTTTCTCGCGATTAACATCTCTAATGTTCGTAACGTATCAACACTGATCCAATTGACAATAATTTCAAACTTACACGGTCATGAACATCGATCAAACAATGGCAAATTCGTGGAGTAACCAGCGATGGAAAGGTTATCTTTACGAGAAGGAAAGGTTATCTTCACGAACAGATATGTTATATTTTTTGTACGAAAGGTTATATTCACGAACAGATATGTTATATTTGTTGAAGGGAAGGTTATCTTCACGATTAGATATGTTATATTTGTTGAAAGAAATGGTACGTTTTATGAAAGAGGTGTTACGCAACTGTAATTGAAATTTAAATTAATACCAAATATTCGTACTATCCCATTACAAAAGGTACAAAACAACTTCCCATCGACAAAATCTTAGCTGTGCAAAATGTAGACGACAAAAGGACCAAAAACATTGCAGCAAACATTAGATTGGTTCTTTGCATGTCCGACGGTTATGCCCGTTCTTCGTACATCTTCCGCACTTTAGTGGACGAACATCTCGAATTTGTGAAGGGATTCTTTTTTATCGTGGACGGCCTGGGGATCTTTGAACATCTGGTTCAAGAACATCTTCGGGTATAGAATCGCCACTTGCAAAACTTCAAGAAGACATGTAGGCCTCTTTGTATTTTGCTAAACTGTAATAGGAGTCGCAGAAGTCGTATGGAGAAATCTGCAACGAGAGAATGCACGAGCATGCATGGTTACATGGAATCCTTTCTAACTCGAAGTGTCTACAAGAGCATGTCTTGTTGTTAAAGTCGACGGAAAATTTTTTCCCGTGTTCTGAGACTTCAAACTGCCACCCAGAAGAAGTATCAACCTGCAATGTAGAGCCGAATGGCTGATGCCTGCAATGAGAATTCATAGTAAAAATGCAACTTATGAAATCATTATATTGAACATAAAATGGACATACACAACGTCTTGCTACGCTGTCGGCTATAGCACTGTGTTTGGTATTATAATGGATGAACGAAGCACTCGGGACGTCGAGTATGAGCAAATGCCAATGATAGCCACGGAACAATGGGAAGACAATGAACTTAGACTGCTGCAGCACAGCCCCGTGCAACTTCAACAGTTCTTTATTCGTCGAGTCGGTTAAGTTTTGAGAAACTCCACATCGTCTTTCTTCGTCCCTAACTTTGGAGCCTTGTCCGATTATAGGACTTTGTCGATATTTTGCTGAGGACAAATCACGTAAACAACTTAACAAATCCCATAACTTAAATTGGAAAATAAAAGGTACTGACCGCTACGTGCGTATAAACGAAGTGAGTCTTTGCAGCATGCCGATAACGTACTATGTAAAGATCTGATGCTAGCTACTTACACCAAGCGTCGACTACATCGGATATGATAAAGTGGCCTTTGATCATTTCTGTCAAATGAACACCCTTCAGGCACACCATATCGTCCTCCCAAATCGGCGTGCTGCATTAAGACCAACAGTTAGTAACCAAACAATGTTCAACCATTCGTAACACAATATTTTTAAATAACTTACTTCTAGTCGCCTTTCTCTACGAACTGGTCAACAACGTCTCTTTCAGAAACGGATAGAGGCATCTTACTAACAAACTCATTATCAATAAACCTTGTTTGCATGCTTGCTTCTTCCACCGCAACCTTCTTCGTAGCTGTTTGTTTGTTCGTTTGCTTCTTTGTCGGAGGAGTAGATCCTGGAGGTGTGACAAAATCTTCGTCCCGTTTACGGTTCCTGTCGACCCTTGTCCTCACAGTCCGAGCGATCGACGAATCGTTCACCTCCGCACTTGCATTGCGCTGCGCTACGAACTTCTTGTACTCAACATCCACTGTTGTAACATGTCCACGTAACGATTTAAAGATAGCGTCAATGTCCGCATACTCAACCTTCTTGGCCACCTTCTCGGGCTCATCCTCAACATTCTCGGCCTCATCCTCAACATTCTCGGCCACCTTCTCGGCTTCATCCTCAAACTTCTCGGCCACCTTCTCGGGCTCATCCTCAAACTTCTCGGCCACCTTCTCGGGCTCATCCTCTAACTTCTCGGCCACCTTCTCAACCACCTTCTTGCCCACCTTCATGGGTTCATCCTCAACCATCTCGGACTCATCAACTTCCTTCTCGGACTCATCAGCTTCCTTCTCGACCACGTTCTCTGACTCATAGCCAACATTCTCATCCACCATGTCAGCGTTCCCAATGTTGGGGTGGGCCCGATTAATCGACGCCGGCCCCCGAACAGCGCAAGGTGGCTATAGCGGAAGCGCGATTTGTACCGAGCGGCGTAGGGTGGCAAATTTTCGATTTTTATATCTAAATTCAACCTTACGCCATTCGGCTTCTCCCGAGAGTCTGAGATGCTTCCCTAAGCCTCGGGAGATCGCGGTTAATTCGAATTATCAAAATTCGAATTTATTTCCAATTTATTCGAATTAATAATTTAGATCCAAATTAATCGAACAAAGCGGCAACCAGACATTTTTCGATTATTTGGAGACCGAAATGATTTTTGATCAATACCAAACTTTCCAGAATAATTCTACACTTCCTAACGTTCGCAACGATAGGTCTTTCGAATTATTCTGACATCGTTTGATATTTTTCTCAAAATCAAATCTGTGGTTCGAAATCATTAATTCGAGTAAGACGGCAGTCTGCAGTCTTTTAACTATTTGACGACCGAAACGATTTCCGATCGATACCAAATTTTCCAGAATAATTCTACACTTCCCGACGTTTCCAACGAGGGGTCTTTCGAATTATTCCGATACCGTTTGGTATTTTTCGTAAATCAAATCTTTAATGTTCGAGGTATACCTTCGGTGAACGATATTTCTTCTGTCGATGCCTCGGATGGACGTGGCTGCACCTCGTCTGGATCCCGGGGCTTCTGGGCTAGATTATCACGCCGGTATGACCTTGAACGAACCTCTGAGAATGCTCCCGATAGCTAGACGCAACTCAGTTCGGGTGTCGGGATTCGTCGAACGATCCGTCGGTTTTATGTGGCTCGAGAAGTTCAAAACTTCATCTTATTCTTTTCTTTAGTTCTATGGTTTTTCAAGGAATATCAAGTTCTTAAAAAAAAAACCCCTCCTATGCATCTCACGTTAATGCTCTTTTATGGAATTTATTATTTTTTTTATTTTTATTTTTTAATTGTGACAAACAAGTGTCAAATTAGACACTTGTTAATCACTTGTTAATGACTCACACCATGAGTCATTTATTCTACACATCCCACGTTGGGATGTGTAGAGTTTTCTATTTTTTTTTTATTTATTTTATGACAATTTCATTTTGACCCTTGAGGTTTCTAAATTCTCAATTTAGTCCCTCAATTTTCAATAATAAAATAATTAAATCCAATCTAATTATTTTAATTATAATTGAGTCCACTTAGTTAATTAATTAAGCACTTAAGACAATCTCAAGTCCTAATTATTTCCGTGACTGTCACTGGAATTTAACTAAGTCGTCGACACCTCATATCAACTATGCCACTACCTCAACGAATCTCATTCGTTAGGTTCGAGAGAAAAACCCGCCGTTTTCGTTCAAGTTCATTACCATTTTTAAGCGCGACTCTCTAGGTCCGTCTCAACTGGCATGGGAGGAATCCACGAGTCCCGGTATTCGCCTAGCCAATCCCACGGTACCGGACAGATCCCAGTTGAGAACGAATTTTGATCTAATCGAAATTCGGGCGAACCGACTATAGTGTATACATTTAAATACTTCTTACGCCTTTCACTTGTGTCCCGGTTAGGTGAGAGCCATGCAAATGTCAAACTCACTAACCTAACACTATGTTATAATCGAGACCGAACCAATTATTTAAACTCCGCTCTGTATCTAATACGAGCAAGTTTTCCAAGCTTCGGCCGAAGGCTTTATAATCGTCGCTCTCCGATTACCTCATAGGACATTAACCTATACGAATATAGGCAGTGAATCCCGATAGCAGTTAAAGCCCGGCAATCACCTCCGTAAAGTCGGTTGCGTTTCGTCGCTGACCCGTGTCTCAATTTATGAACACTTGCGAGCCTAGCCAACTAGCGACAAACCGAAATTGCGAAAGCAAATCCGTCAATGACCCTATCGGTCTTAGGCTGCTATAGTCATCCGTTCAATCATTGACAACATCCTAGCCATGTGATTGAGACGAATACGAGCCGAATGTCCGAATACGCAATCTCTCCGATCACCAATATCTTCATCACGACCCACAACCTCTCAGGTAATCGGTGACACTACCGATACTATGTGGTCGTCAATGGATAAGTCATATTCGGATATCTAGTCACCCACCTAGAATCCTTAGACTTACGGACTTTTTATTTAATGTTGAGATGAAGGACCGTCCGGTGTCTCCTCTCTCGTCCCACGAGAATCAGACGTCCAACTCAAACATTTGGGTGTTATTTATTTATCGCACTACCGGATGCCAAGTAGACTTTAAATTCGATAAATAAATAATAATGCCTTTATTATAATGAAAATATATATTCATTAATTTATTTGACGGTATATACAATAAACCTGTCTTACAACCTATACATCATCGTGCGCCCTATACTATTCCTAGTCCCCGTATGGCATTCCGAGGGCACACTCCCTAACAGCCTCCCACTTGCACTCGAATGCCATGCAAGGCACCTAATGCCAGTCGCAATGGTATCGTAGCCCCATCTTGTCCAGATGCTGTTCCATAACTGCTTGGGACAAGGTCTTCGTGAGCGGGTCCGCCACGTTTTCTGCGGTGGCGATTTTCTGCACGGCGACCATCCCGTTTTCAACGAACTCACGTAATACGTGATATTTTCTCTCAATATGTTTGGACTTGCTATGAGATCATGGTTCCTTTGCTTGTGCGACTGCACCGCTATTATCGCACCAAAGTGTAAGCGGTCTGTCAGCAACTGGTACCACAGTAAGTTCCTCCAAGAACTTTTTCATCCAAACAGCTTCTTTAGCTGCCTCTGAGGCTGCTATGTATTCTGCCTCGCACGTGGAATCAGCAGTTGTGCTTTGCTTGGAGCTTCTCCAAGACACTGCCCCACCATTGAGCACGAATACAAAACCTGAAGTAGATTTTCGGTCATCCACGTCCGACTGGAAGTCCGAATCGGTATAACCAACTACTTCTAATCCCGCTCCTCCATAAATCAGCGTTAAGTCTTTAGTCCGTCTAAGGTATTTAAAGATATTCTTAACAGCTGTCCAATGTTCTTCCCCTGGGTTTGCCTGAAACCGACTAACCACGCTCACAGCGTAGGCAATGTCCGGTCGTGTACACAACATTGCGTACATCAGACTACCCACTGCAGACGCATACGGTATCCCACTCATCCGTTGTCTGTCTTCCTCACTTTGAGGTGACATTGACTTCGATAAATGGATCCCATGTCGCATTGGTAAGAACCCTCTCTTAGAGTCATCCATTCTGAATTTCTTCAGGATTTTCTCTAAGTAAAGGGCCTGAGATAAGCCGATCGTATGGTTCGCTCGATCCCTGAACAAGCGAATACCTAGTATATACGTCGCTTCTCCCAGGTCTTTCATGGAGAATTCGGTTGAAAGCCATGCTTTCACCGATGAGAGCATCCCAATGTCGTTTCCTATCAAAAGGATATCATCCACGTACAATACAAGGAACGACACCATACTCCCACTGCTCTTTCTGTAGACACATGGCTCATCTACGTTTTTTACGAATCCAAAGTTCCGAACTGCTTCATCAAAACGTAGATTCCAGCTACGAGAGGCCTGTTTCGGTCCGTAAATCGACCGATTCAGTTTGCACACTTTGTGAGCATCTGCATGTGACTCAAAACCTTTGGGCTGCTCCATATAGATCTCCTCCTTGAGGAATCCATTAAGAAACGCCGTTTTAACGTCCATTTGCCAAATCTCATAATCATAGTGCGCAGCTATCGCGAGCATTATCCGGATGGACTTAATCATGGCTACAGGTGAGAAAGTCTCCTCATAGTCAACTCCCTCTTTTTGGTTATAGCCCTTGGCAACCAACCTGGCCTTGTATGTCTCAACTTGTCCGTCAGATCCAATCTTTCTCTTGTAAATCCATTTACAGCCGATTGGTCTAAAACCACTCGGTAGGTCTACAAGAGTCCAGACTTTGTTGGAGTACATTGAGTCCATCTCAGCTCGCATAGCCTCAATCCATCTCGCTGAGTCAACATCGGATATAGCTTGATCGAAAGTAGCAGGATCTTCTCTTAGAAGTCCCCTAGTCGCAACATAACCTTGTTCGACATGTGACATGCCATACCGCTGTGGTTGGCGAGGCACCCTTTCAGATCGTCGCATGACTGGTTCGCTCGGATCATCCGAATCCTGTGTGGGCGTTTCGGTCATCTGCTCCTCAAGAGTGACCTCACGGCCAATGCCAAAATCTCGAATGAACTCTTCCTCGAGAAAATGTGCATGTAGGCCAACAACGATCCTTTGATCATCGTGAAAATAGAATAGGTACCCCATAGAGTCTTCGGGGTAACCTATGAAACGTCCTTTTACTGACCTAGACTCCAATTTATCTGTTTTCAGCTTTTTCACATAGGCAGGGCAACCCCAAATCCTAATATGTGATAAGATGGGTAAACGACCAGTCCATATCTCATACGGAATGCCGTTAACAGACTTTGAGGGACACCGGTTAATGGTATACGCCGCTGTCAAAAGCGCGTATCCGCACAATGACATCGGTAAATCTGTATAGCTCAACATAGAACGAACCATATCTAATAAAGTTCGATTTCTACGTTCGGCCACGCCATTCAACTGTGGCGTGCCGGGCGGAGTCATCTGTGATAAAATACCGTTCTCTTTTAAGAACTGGTCAAACTCGAAACTCATGTACTCGCCACCTCGATCCGATCGAATGGATTTAATGAGCTTCGAAGTTTGGTTTTCCACCAACGCCTTATACTCCTTGAACCTTTCAAGAGCATCAGCTTTATACCTCATCAGATACACTAGTCCGTAACGACTGTGATCATCCGTAAAGGTAATAAAATAGTGGAAGTCACCTCGAGCTTTCACATTGAATGGCCCACAAACGTCCGTGTGAATTAAACCGAGAATTTCCGTGGCTCTATTAAAAGTCCCGGTGAAGGGTGATCGGGTCATTTTACCTTTGAGGCATGACTCACAAGTCGGATAAGGATCTGATCCCAACGGTGTTAATATCCCGTTTTTCTCCAACTCGTGGATCTTGCGTTCTCCAGTATGACCTAATCGAAGATGCCATAAGTATCTCGCATTTATTCCCGACTTTCGTTTATTTGTGACAGTATTCACAGATATATCTTCCTGAGTATTTAAATAGTACAAACCATTTATTAGTGTTGCGCTGCCAATATTTTTATTTCGATACATAATGTGGCATGTATTATTATTAAAACTAAATACATAACCATTCCTGCTCAAAACAGGAACGGAGACGATGTTCTTAAATCCCCTCGGGAGTACAAGACAATCGTACAAACGCAACACATGCCCAGAAGATAATACAAGAGATCTTGATCCGACGTGGCTTGCCGAGATACTATCCCCGCTTCCCACTCTGACCTCGATCTCACGCTCCCCAAGCTCTCTACTTGGTCCCAGACCCTGCGTGGAAACACAAATGTGAGTACCAGCCCCCGAATCCAATATCCAGGAAGTAGAGTATACAGATGAAGAACAAACTGTTTCTAAAACATTAAGTTCCATACCTGACGCAGCCTGCTCACCCTTGAGCTTCGGACAGTCCCGCTTCCAGTGGCCCAGCGCACCGCAATGCAGACACCTATCCGTCGGCTTTACACCGGTTTGCTTCGATTTCCCAGAAGATAGTTTCTTCTTGGAAACCTTCCCTGTCGGCTTGAGCTTGTTGCCCTTCTTCTTTTTGCCTTTCTGGGGCTTCGAAGAAGTGGCGACAAGTGCAGTCTGCTTTGCCCTCTTCATCTGACCTTGCGCCGTTGCTAACTGATTCATCAGATCAGGAAGCAATAGCGTCATGCCGTTCAGATGGTAGTTCACAATGAACGCGTTGAAGGACGGAGGCAGAGACTGCAAGATGAGATCATTTTGTAATTCACGATCAAATCGAAAATTGAGAGTCTCCAACCTCTCGATCATGGTGATCATGTTCATAACATGCTCACCAACATTCTCACCCTCAGACATCCTCGATCGGAAGAGCTGCGACGAAGTCGCATAACGAGTCGTCCTAGACGTCTCACCGTAAAGCTCTTTTAAATGTTGAACCATCACTCGAGCATCAGCCATACTTTCGTGGCTACGCTGCAGTGCGTTACTCATCGATCCGAGGACATGAGCCTTTACGAGCTTCTCGTCACGCAGTCGCTTGTCATAAGCGGCACGAGCCTGCTCGAATGCCCGCGCCCCTGGGGCCGGTGGCATTTCGGAGTCAAGGATATAAACTAGGTTCTCAATCTCAAGGAAAATCCTCAAGTTGCGAAGCTAGTCTGAATAGTTTGGCCCAGTCAACCTATTCTCCTTTAGCAGTACATTTAAAGCGGTCGACATAATTTCACAAAGAGAGAAAATGCTGCAGAAAAATAAAAGGCATATTAAGTCGATTGTATAGGTTATCAAACGCGAACAAGGACTTTTTATTCCGTTTGACTCCCACTATCTTTTCATAAACTCCATTCTCCCTACAGATGTTTTGGAAGTTTCGTTGATAACTTCGATAGTGGAGTTGATGTCCCCGTGGACGGGTGCAAACCTCAACCTCTGTCGTTTTATTGGTTTGCAGCGGCCCACGAAGTCGTGCTCCGCACGAATCCGACCTTGTCGAATGTCTCAACTATCTTTGTCTCAGTAAGGGACCCCCGCCGGCAAACCCGGAACAAGGCGGTATGACTGTCTAAGTGCGACCTATCAACGTTGCTCAAAACCGCACACTTAAACCGTACGTTTTACTGCACAGTGTGGTCTTGGGAGCGGCACAAATGCACCTGAGCAAGCCGAAACAAAAGCAAATGCAAGGCGCCGGCATACCCGAAACCAAACCTTGCATTTAGGTTTTGTAACAACTAAACCCGAGCTTGATAGAAGACAGGGCATCCAATCCCTTTACTCACTTAGTATTCGTACGGGAGATTTTTGTAACTCATAGAATATTAAAATTAAGCACGAGCACGTAAATGCATTAAATAAATTCCTAACCCTAGGAAAGCAATTTAAATGGACAAATATGCGGGCTATTTCTAGACTGGTCCTATTACATGGGTCGTCAAATGATCGGGGTCTTCGATCTTCCAACGTCGAGTCATCAACACGGTGGTCGTCGAATCCTCCAACCTCACTTTATATCGAACGGCCGTCATTTATCTAACTTATCTAATAAAGCGATAAAATACAATACGGGGGGAATTATTTCCCAAACAACCCGTAATCCATGTACATACCGGGGGGCGGCAAACGGCCCTTAAACAAATAACCCGGTTAGAACCTAAGCCCGCGTAAATGTCCCACATAAACATGCAACACAGAATTTTAACGTCGGGTGTCCAACCGACGTCACGAGCGACGATAGTCTCCAAACTACATCGACCGTTTGTTTGCCACATCGGCTTTCGAGGCCTTTGGTCGAACCATTCATGAGCCTTGGCTCTGATACCACTGTTGGGGTGGGCCCGATTAATCGACGCCGGCCCCCGAACAGCGCAAGGTGGCTATAGCGGAAGCGCGATTTGTACCGAGCGGCGTAGGGTGGCAAATTTTCGATTTTTTATATCTAAATTCAACCTTACGCCATTCGGCTTCTCCCGAGAGTCTGAGATGCTTCCCTAAGCCTCGGGAGATCTCGGTTAATTCGAATTATCAAAATTCGAATTTATTTCCAATTTATTCGAATTAATAATTTAGAACCAAATTAATCGAACAAAGCGGCAACCAGACATTTTTCGATTATTTGGAGACCGAAATGATTTTTGATCAATACCAAACTTTCCAGAATAATTCTACACTTCCTAACGTTCGCAACGATAGGTCTTTCGAATTATTCTGACATCGTTTGATATTTTTCTCAAAATCAAATCTGTGGTTCGAAATCATTAATTCGAGTAAGACGGCAGTCTGCCGTCTTTTAACTATTTGACGACCGAAACGATTTCCGATCGATACCAAATTTTCCAGAATAATTCTACACTTCCCGACGTTTCCAACGAGGGGTCTTTCGAATTATTCCGATACCGTTTGGTATTTTTCGTAAATCAAATCTTTAATGTTCGAGGTATACCTTCGGTGAACGATATTTCTTCTGTCGATGCCTCGGATGGACGTGGCTGCACCTCGTCTGGATCCCGGGGCTTCCGGGCTAGATTATCACGCCGGTATGACCTTGAACGAACCTCTGAGAATGCTCCCGATAGCTAGACGCAACTCAGTTCGGGTGTCGGGATTCGTCGAACGATCCGTCGGTTTTATGTGGCTCGAGAAGTTCAAAACTTCATCTTATTCTTTTCTTTAGTTCTATGGTTTTTCAAGGAATATCAAGTTCTTAAAAAAAAAAACCCTCCTATGCATCTCACGTTAATGCTCTTTTATGGAATTTATTATTTTTTTTTATTTTTATTTTTTAATTGTGACAAACAAGTGTCAAATTAGACACATGTTAATCACTTGTTAATGACTCACACCATGAGTCATTTATTCTACACATCCCACGTTGGGATGTGTAGAGTTTTCTATTTTTTTTTATTTATTTTATGACAATTTCATTTTGACCCTTGAGGTTTCTAAATTCTCAATTTAGTCCCTCAATTTTCAATAATAAAATAATTAAATCCAATCTAATTATTTTAATTATAATTTAGTCCACTTAGTTAATTAATTAAGCACTTAAGACAATCTCAAGTCCTAATTATTTCCGTGACTGTCACTGGAATTTAACTAAGTCGTCGACACCTCGTATCAACTATGCCACTACCTCAACGAATCTCATTCGTTAGGTTCGAGAGAAAAACCCGCCGTTTTCGTTCAAGTTCATTACCATTTTTAAGCGCGACTCTCTAGGTCCGTCTCAACTGGCATGGGAGGAATCCACGAGTCCCGGTATTCGCCTAGCCAATCCCACGGTACCGGACAGATTCCAGTTGAGAACGAATTTTGATCTAATCGAAATTCGGGCGAACCGACTATAGTGTATACATTTAAATACTTCTTACGCCTTTCACTTGTGTCCCGGTTAGGTGAGAGCCATGCAAATGTCAAACTCACTAACCTAACACTATGTTATAATCGAGACCGAACCGATTATTTAAACTCCGCTCTGTATCTAATACGAGCAAGTTTTCCAAGCTTCGGCCGAAGGCTTTATAATCGTCGCTCTCCGATTACCTCATAGGACATTAACCTATACGAATATAGGCAGTGAATCCCGATAGCAGTTAAAGCCCGGCAATCACCTCCGTAAAGTCGGTTGCGTTTCGTCGCTGACCCGTGTCTCAATTTATGAACACTTGCGAGCCTAGCCAACTAGCGACAAACCGAAATTGCGAAAGCAAATCCGTCAATGACCCTATCAGTCTTAGGCTGCTATAGTCATCCGTTCAATCATTGACAACATCCTAGCCATGTGATTGAGACGAATACGAGCCGAATGTCCGAATACGCAATCTCTCCGATCACCAATATCTTCATCACGACCCACAACCTCTCAGGTAATCGGTGACACTACCGATACTATGTGGTCGTCAATGGATAAGTCATATTCGGATATCTAGTCACCCACCTAGAATCCTTAGACTTACGGACTTTTTATTTAATGTTGAGATTAAGGACCGTCCGGTGTCTCCTCTCTCGTCCCACGAGAATCAGACGTCCAACTCAAACATTTGGGTGTTATTTATTTATCGCACTACCGGATGCCAAGTAGACTTTAAATTCGATAAATAAATAATAATGCCTTTATTATAATGAAAATATATATTCATTAATTTATTTGACGGTATATACAATAAACCTGTCTTACAACCTATACATCATCGTGCGCCCTATACTATTCCTAGTCCCCGTATGGCATTCCGAGGGCACACTCCCTAACACCCAATAGCTTTGATTGTTGTTTGACCAGCAGGCAGAGAAATGTACCATCGAACCTCTTTCTCGCGTATATGAACACGATGGACAAATTGGGACGGGTTCAATTTCTCGATCAATTCATCTATGTCCTCTTCAGTGGGTAGCGTATTTGGATCTACCCACCTGGTGAATCGAGGAAAAGTGCCAACCTGTCCTTGTTTTCCCAACAACGGAATGTGCTCATACGCCCACACCTAAAAAAAGTCGTATAAGATACATAAACGAATAATAATGCATAACAAAAATCATTGATGACAAGCACTCATAGACTTACCAACAGGTTGATGGTGCACCCTTCAATGTACCTCAGCTTCTCAAGAATAGATCTCACTAAAAACGAATGCACAGCAGGACCCCAAGCATAATTATCAAATTCGTCAACCCGCTCAACGTATGGAAAAACGAACTCGGGGATGTGGTAATTTGACATCGGAAACAAAATGCACATACACACAAGAAGTAAGTACATGCGGGTAAAATCTTCAACACTAATTCTGTCTTTTTTCACAGCTAACTCTTCCAATTTTCCAATAACATCACTCCTAGATAATCCACTCTTCTCTCTGCCCGAAAAACATCTCTCAAGGTAAGGGATTTTATCCCCTTTCTTACATTTAAGATTTAAATTCAAATACTCCCCTTTGGCTCGAAGCCCCATGAAAACAGAAAATTCGGAAACACAAAATGGTACCAAAATCTTTTCGCCAACTCGGAAACTCGTTGCGTCCGAAGTAAGCCTCTTCAGCACCCCCATCAACCTCCCACCCGGCATCCGACATGGGTTTAAGCGGAGGAAGGCAGCAAATGGAGTCTTACCCACCTCGATCTTATGGGAACCCTTCGCTTCGTCTAGAATCGGTTTCATCGTGTTTACTGTTTTAACTGGTATAAATTAGCGTTCGCAAAGGTTTGAAATTGTACAAGATTATAACATGCAAGCACTTAATAATGCACGTAACGTCAACAAACATGCACGAAATCGCGGTAAACCTAGTTTGCCTACAAGACGACCAGCGGACTTTTTCTACTCTACTACATTTATTTTACAAAAATAACATCTTTTCATCTTTGGGGTAACGCCATGTCTTCGAGCGACCTCCATGTCCTTGAACGACTTTCCTTTGTATTTTCGCTTCGTACTCGTACGGCCACGATACTTAAACTAATTTTTCTAAAAATTAGTAAAGTACAAAACGCAAACCTTATTTGGCGAATTAAGTGTGAGTTCGCGAATCATAGGAACTTCACGCATTAAACTAACTTGGCAAATTTAGAAGTTTACATGTGATAAACGTATTTCATTGCATTTATCGTAGTATTTAATTGGGTTATAATAGAGCTCAAGCCGTCAATTTATGCAATTGTTTGCCCTATTTACACTTCTTTTGATGTTAAAGGACCTTAGGATGGCTCTGGAGCGAAAATGGAGCGAAAACGAGGCAAAACGGAGCAAGTATGAAAAAATCAGTACAAGGTCACGGCCGTGACACTCCTTGTACCAGGTCGTGACACTAGGCAGAGGCGAAACATAACACACTGGTAAAGGTCACGGCCGTGACACATAGTGCACCAGGCCGTGATAAGGGACTGAATACTACACTGGAGAACGTCACGGCCGTGACCCAAATTGCATTAGGCCGTGACGCCGGGCAGTAAGCTTCGAAGGGTATACTGGAGGATGTCACGGCCGTGACACCCAGTGCACTTGGCCGTGACATTTGGCAGAGAGTTGAAGCCGTCAATTTATGCAATTGTTTGCCCTATTTACACTTCTTTTGATGTTAAAGGACCTTAGGATGGCTCTGGAGCGAAAATGGAGCGAAAACGAGGCAAAACGGAGCAAGTATGAAAAAATCAGTACAAGGTCACGGCCGTGACACTCCTTGTACCAGGTCGTGACACTAGGCAGAGGCGAAACATAACACACTGGTAAAGGTCACGGCCGTGACACATAGTGCACCAGGCCGTGATAAGGGACTGAATACTACACTGGAGAACGTCACGGCCGTGACCCAAATTGCATTAGGCCGTGACGCCGGGCAGTAAGCTTCGAAGGGTATACTGGAGGATGTCACGGCCGTGACACCCAGTGCACTTGGCCGTGACATTTGGCAGAGAGTTGAAGCCGTCAATTTATGCAATTGTTTGCCCTATTTACACTTCTTTTGATGTTAAAGGACCTTAGGATGGCTCTGGAGCGAAAATGGAGCGAAAACGAGGCAAAACGGAGCAAGTATGAAAAAATCAGTACAAGGTCACGGCCGTGACACTCCTTGTACCAGGTCGTGACACTAGGCAGAGGCGAAACATAACACACTGGTAAAGGTCACGGCCGTGACACATAGTGCACCAGGCCGTGATAAGGGACTGAATACTACACTGGAGAACGTCACGGCCGTGACCCAAATTGCATTAGGCCGTGACGCCGGGCAGTAAGCTTCGAAGGGTATACTGGAGGATGTCACGGCCGTGACACCCAGTGCACTTGGCCGTGACATTTGGCAGAGAGTTGAAGCGAAGGCAGTCACGGCTGTGACATGTCATGCACTTGGCCATGACGCATGGTAGAAAAGTAACGAGACGCGAGGCGATGATGGTCACGGCCGTGACGGCCCATGTCCCAAGCCGTGACCGTTAAGAAAGTCAGTATTAAAGCCCAAATTCGTCTCAGAAAGAGGGAACGCTTACCAGACATCAACCCTAATCTATCAAGAGGCGAAAAAGAGCCTGGAAGAACAAAAATTTCATCCCGGAGCGCGAGAGACAGAGCAACGAAGAATCCGTACCGAATTGAACGAGGAACGAAGATTCATCCACAATTCCCACCAGTATTCAAGATCATGAGTCTTCCTTCCCTATTTTTTATTTCTTTCATTGTTCTCGTCAATTATGAGTAGCTAAACTCCCTATGTGTTTGGTATATTTTCTATTTCTTTCATTGTTCTCGTCAATTATGAGTAGCTAAACTCCCTATGTGTTTGTTTTTTTTTTTGGGAAGTGTTCACTAAACGAAAGAAACAGGAGTACATGGACAGCGTACATGATAACGCTCACGACGCAACAAGCGGTAACAGACTACCGACCAGACAGCACAACAAAACCAAAACCAGCCCAGACACCAACCAGGTCCCTACAAGACCAAGCCAACGAGAGAAAACACCAACATATGGTAACAAAGGCAAGGAGGTGTCACAATCCAAAACAATCAACAGGAGTCTGGCACCAGTTGTAGTGCCAGCAGGGCAGTCGGTTGAAGTGCGAAAAAGTGCCTGTGCACAGCGGAAGACAACTTCAGTGCGGAAGTTATCAAAAGGATGGGATGAAGCGCAGCAATTGCGTCCGCAAGTCTGGTCGGGGGGAGGCGTAGACGCCTACTCCTGTTTCTTTCCGCCAGGGAGGCCAACCAGCAAGTGAAGCCCATCAGCGACGCGAGCAAGCGGGTAGGACATCCAAGAAGAAGAATCATCAAGGCCAACCTGCAGACAAGAAGAGCAGAGCGAGTTACGAGAGTAAGATGCGAAAGCGAAGTGAAGGGGGAGGGGGGGATAGTGGAGAGAGCCATATATGGTGGAGGGAGAGATGGTGGGGTGGGGTATCGCTCTTGATCTCCTTCCGACACATCCCATCAGCATCACCAAACCATGACGCGCCGTGAGACCAGTCCCAGGCACCTAGGTAGTCCAGTCCAAACACCAGATCCGGCGCATGGCGATCAATTGCAGATTATATTTGTGAGGGAGCGTGGAGATTCGGATACTAAGGAGGGCCTCGATTTCAGCAACGATCCGTTCCGGCGATCGACGAATCCCATCGTGCCATCTTCTATTGCGCTCCGATGTGTTTGGGATTAGATGAACGCTAGGTTTATTCGAATTTAAGACGTATGTTTATCGTGACTCGTGTTTATGACTATTTATCTATCTATGAATCGTCGCTTTAATATGTCTGTGTTAAAGTGATTGTGTGGAAAATCGTCTAGGGCGACAGCTAAACAACGATTAGGCCGTTCGTAGAAGATAGGATTCGAGTATAGGGCGAAAGCAAATATTCGATCCTCGCTGTTTGTAATTACTGAATTTAGATCCCCGCGAGCGTTTAGGGCGACAGCAAACTCGTGAGTGGGTAGGAAATTACTGCGATCTAGTCAGAATCACGTAGGAACGATAATGTACTGTCTTAGGCAATAATACCTAGCGGGATTCGAATTCCGAGCACATCTTTATCATTCGAAGTCAGTTTCGGTGTATTTTTTTAGTCTTTCTTTGATTTATGAGCGGTCTGTTAGGCTAGTTCGTGAACCAGTCTGCGTACTTTATTTAGGCTAGATATCGAGTCGATAGGTTATTACTAGTAATTAATTTATTCCTCGTGTTCGATACTCACTTACTCACTTTACCGCACTACAAACGACGATCCACTGCCTATCGCACGTCGGTGATAGTAATTAGGTATTCGTTTTATTTTATCACTTGTCGCACTTGCAATTCACATTAGCACACCACGTGTCGATCAAGTTTTTGGTGATAGTGAAATTCGACACTGTCACGGCCTGGGACATGATATAAGCTATGCACATTGTGGGTTCGTTGAATTTGTTAATTTTATCCATGAATTTTGACGACGAACCCTAATTTCAAATTGGGGCTTTCAACATTGGGGCTAGTTGGGTGTTGGTCTTGCTCTTCTATGGCTAGATACATGCTAATAACACGTTGCGTGTGCTTAATTTGTTGATTTCACTCATTATTTTCGATTTTTGGAAGGAGGCACCCTAGTTTCGAAAATTGGGGATTTTTGCAAATTGATTATGAAATTGTCGCTTTCTATGGTTTATCGAGCTTTGATTCTTCATTTGACGTCTAGGAATGCGTAGCATGGGTTCTTTATCTAGCTTCGAGTGTTCGACAAAATGCCTCTTTGAGTCTTTCATGTGTTATTGAATATGCAACTATCTACTTTGACGCTATTTGGTCGAGTCGGACTGCGTCGTATTATTTGCTATACTCTTTGAGCTCACATACATTTTATAGGTACTATGGGTCGAAGCCGCACGACTGCTCAGCGTGACCCCGCCTCGCGTTCGCCCGTTCGTCAGAGGCGACGCGGGCCCCCGCCGACACTGCTCGAAGCCATGGGTCAGTTTACAGATGACACCCAGACGGCACGCTACAACAGGTTGAAGGGAATGGAGTTCTTCCTCATGGACCAAATCGACCACGAGACGTTGGCAAAGCACCACATCGACCAGCAAGTCGCTCAGTACCTCTCACTCAGTGGATGGACCACTTTCTTTAGCATTGACGAACCGACGTACAAGGAGCTAACCCTGGAATTCTTGTCCACGTTCTCCCACGAGGAATAAGGCGGCAGCACAGTCAACTTTCGGGCATTCAACGAAGAACATATAGTGAGAGTCGACGAGTTTTGCCATGCACTTGGAGTACCAATACCATTTTCCGGCCACGACGGCCCATTCCCGGACCTCCACTATATGGCCTACCTTCAGCTATCGGGAGGTCGACAGGGTTGTTGGGCTGACATCGCTCGACCAGGCGAGCCAGAATTCAGCCCGAAGACTTCGAAGGCGTCTGCGCTACATCCACCGCCTCCTCACGACCTCGCTCACACCAAGGGGCGAGTCGCTCGGAGCAATCACCCTCTGTGATCTCTTTACCTAACTAAGCTGCAGCGAGGCAAACGGGTCCATTTGGGAATGGCGGTTGCCTATGCCTTCGGTGCTTAGGCAGAAGCAAGAAGCCATGGCATGATCGTCGTGGGAGCACTCATCACGAAAGTTCGTCCCGCGACTACGATTGTGGCCATCGAACCCACCCGAGATGGAGGTAGTCGGCGGGCGCAACCCCTTGAACGAGGAGATGCTCGTGAAGATGAAGATGCTCGTGAAGGAACCCACATGGACTCGCACGAACAAGGTGTACATCTGGCACGAGATGTATCGTGGGCAGACGGACCACGTTGACGTCCCCGCCGACCAGCACTGCATTGAAGGCCCTTACCCAGTGGAGACTGACACGACCGCCGAGCCTTCCTATTCCTCCGGCTACCACCATGGCGAGTCCTCCGGCGTCGCCCCTACGCGTCGACAGCGGACCTCGAAGCACTGCGGCAGGACATGATGCGCATGAACGCCGACTTGATGCGCTATAACGAAGAGACCCGGCGCCAACAAGAAGAGTACGAGCGACGGAATGAGAAAGCCCACCGTCGATACCGTGAAGAGCTAGACCGCTATAACCAGGCCCTACAAGCCATGGACACCGCGCTCAAATTCTCCCAACCGTCGATGTCGCTCCTTCGATCGAGGCCACCCTCACCACCACCCCCTTAGTGACGTTGTTCTTTCTTTGCTCTTTTTTTTTCCTTCCTTTAGACTTTGTTGGCTTTAGTAGTCGTGCGTGTCGATTTTTATTTTGTTTATAACTTTGATGTGTATAACAATGTCGATCAGTAATCTATGACTACTCTTTTCGTGTCTATCTCTCTCTTTAGCTAGGCCAGGATACGCATAACGAGTTACGACATGACCTTCACGCGTTCAGTCACGACTACTTCACGACCACGTCATTTATTCGTCAGGGGAGTCTCGTTCTTTTTAACTTTTTTTCCCTTCCTTTTATCCTTTTTACGTTGAGGACAACGTCAGCCTTAAGTGTGGGGAGGGGAAAGTGGGTTAAGAATTTACATGAAATTGTTTTTATGAAGTGTCCGTGAGCTATCAATTTCGTTATAAAGGCATGGATTATTGAACTCATGCATGATTATTTGCACTTATCTCGAGTTGGTTTGCATGACATGAAATTTTGTGAGCAATTAGGATATGCATGATTTATTGAATCGTGTCTGCCTAAATCGATATAGCACTGTTTTGAGAGAGTCGTACACATAACCCATTTACGTTGTGAGAGTTCGAGCCTGACGAGCTTATGCTCATTTTTTTTGGTTGTGTGACGTGCCTAGTCTGTATCTCTCTAGAACTTGCTTGTCTGATACGTATTGAACTTATTTCTGGTGCGTTAGTATGAAAATGATGAGAGCATTAGGAATTAAGTCTATGGCCAAATTTTCCTACATGACTAATCCCCTTAGTTAGCCAGTTTGAGCCTGAACCTGTTCGTTTGCGTACCTCGTAAAACTATTACAGTCGCTGACTCGAATAAGCCTCCAGAGATTATCTGAACTTGAGTTGATTAGAATAGAGCAGAAGTCGAACGTGAGGATTACTGTTTCAATATCTGATTTAATGTTCTTCTCTACTATTCGTGAAATGACTCGACCCTACTTGACCGTTTTCTGAAATGACCCGATCCCTTACATTAGCCTGCCCATAAACCTTTTGCAAGATATAGGTTTTTTTTTAAAAGGAAGATATAGGTTTTGGTAATAAGTATCCGTAGGTACACGGCATCCGCTGTGACGATGTATTCTTTGCGACAAAAGCCAAACCTTGATGTTTAGGGAATAGGGGCAGTGCACAAATTAGAGCATGACTAAGGTGAAAGGGCAGAAAATGAAAGGGAACTGAGTTGAGTGGGTTGGGCAGAAAAGTCTAGGATTTCAAAGCGAGAATGTTGAGTCGTTGTTGGGGCATGTGACTGTCAATTTGATTATGCTTTATTCTTTGAATTTCCGCCTATGTGCCCTAATTTTAAGATAACTTGTTCAGTATATACGTTTTTCACTTTGTTATCATTTAACCCGTTTCGACCCGAAAAGACCCTCAGATTTGTGCTTGCCACTTTAAGTAGTAGATATGCTATTAGCTTGCAAGCTTATGCTAGTGGTCGGACTAGTGCACGATTTGAGTGATTCACGATATATTAGCCTACACTGAGTGACTTGAGCGAATCCTTGTGAGGTACGATTCTTGATTTAGTAGTGCTAAGAAAGCTCGTGTCGATAGGTGCCGATCATTAGTGCATTATTCATGATTGTTTGCTTGATTCTATTTTGTGCTTTCTTGCTAGCTAAGTTGCGAACAATTGTGCCGTTATCTTGGTTTGATGCCTTCTCTAACTTCCAATTACTTGAGAACAAGCAAATGTTAAGTGTGGGGAGGTTTGATAAACGTATTTCAATGAGTTTATCGTAGTATTTAATTGGGTTATAATAGAGCTCTAGCCATCAATTTATGCAATTGTTTGCCCTATTTACACTTCTTTTGATGTTAAAGGACCTTAGGATGGCTCTCGAGCGAAAATGGAGCGAAAACGAGGCAAAACGGAGCAACTATGAAGAAATCAGAACAAGGTCACGGCCGGGACACTCCTTGCACTAGGCCGTGGCACTAGGCAGAGGCGAAACATAATGCACTGGTCAAGGTCACGGCCGTGACACATAGTGCACCAGGCCGTAACAAGGGACAGAATACTACACTGGAGAACGTCACGGCCGTGACCCAAATTGCATTAGGTCGTGACGCCGGGCAGTAAGCTTTGAAGGGTATACTAGAGGATGTCACGGCCGTGACACCCAGTGCACTTGGTCGTGACATTGGGCAGAGAGTTGAAGCGAAGGCAGTCACGGCTGTGACATGTCATGCACTTGGCCGTGACGCATGGCAAAAAGTAACGAGACGCGAGGCGATGATGGTCACGGCCATGACGGCCCATGTCCCAGGCCGTGATCGTTTCAAAATTCAGTATTAAAGCCCAAATTCGACTTAGAAAGAGGGAACGCTTACCAGACATCAACCCTAATTTATCAAGAGACAAAAAAGAGCCTTGAAGAACAAGGAATTTCATCCCGGAGCGCGAGAGACGGAGCAACGAAGAATCCGTACCGAATGGAACGAGGAACGAAGATTCATCCACACTTCCCACCAGTATTCAAGATCATGAGTCTTCCTTCCCTATTTTCTATTTCTTTCATTGTTTTCTCGTCAATTATGAGTATCTAAATTCCCTATGTGTTTGGGATTAGATGAACGCTAGGTTTATTCGAATTTAAGACGTATGTTCATCGTGACTCGTGTTTATGTAAGACCCGGAAATGTAATTACGGGATTTACGGCATAATTAAGAGCAGAGATAATTCATTAGAGACATAGTTGAGTTAATTACGTTAAGGAGCTAGGATTTTGAGTGAAATACTTTATTAAGACACGTAATTGATTCAAGCCTAATGTGCGAAATTATGTTTCCATGTTTTTACGTCTTTAAATGACTTCTGTGCCTATATGATTTCATGCTGTGTGATTTATAATACTTATGTGTGTTACAAACTATGACTTATGTGATGAAGTGATGACTTAGGAAATTTTAGATAGAAGTAGAATCGGGCGATTTCACAAGCCCTAAGAAAACTTAGGTTCGGGCGATAGTAAGAGTAATATAAAATATTAAATAAACCTTAAGGTCTATCGATTCATGTCCCAAAGAATTGTTCACTTTCGCCGAGCTAATTGAGGTGAGGGTATGAAATCGACCGATTCACGTACAAACCAAAGTAAATCGACCAACTGTTATATATGCATTAATTGAATATGTTCAAATTAAATCGAACGATTCTCAAGGCTCAAAAAAGTAGTTTCGATCGAAGCATGTGTATGTATCAACTTTTGTCGAGGGATAGAAATTTAAACATGGAATCGAGCGATTTCTAAATAGAATCAATCGATTTACGAGCATAGTGTGGAGAAAATTGGTCAACACCTGTTATTTGATTAGACCAATCACAATGTATATTAAGTTGAATAGTCAAAGGGGTAAGTAAGGATTTCTTAACGTAAGGGAATAAATCATTAGTCTAGTTACCTAGTTGTCTCCCCAATCCCATGCCTCTAAGTTTGTACCAATACTTATCCCTTTAAATCAAAGAACGACAAGGAGAGTTCATATAAGAAAAATAAAAAAAAAACAACAAAACCTCAAAATCAAAGTAAGAAGGAAGGGAAGGAACGAGCGAAGCTCCAATTGAAGAAATTCCCAACGAGTCTAAAGCCTTGAAGTTGGTAAGTAAAATATTACCTTTAAACTCCATAATTTCGTAGCTAAGGATATCTAGATGCTATAACTGTATATAATTAGTGGAATTTAAGAAGTTTAGGCGTGAAAAGGGGATAGAAACCCTAAGGCATGATGTAAAATCATAACCATGTGGATTAGAGGACGTTAAGTTAGGATTTCGGGTAACAAGGAATTTTCTTAAGTAGTATAACATGTTTTAAAAAATTCGCAGCCCCAAGTTTTGGTTAGTGCTTAACGATTTTAAGATGGCAGGGGATGCTTTGGGTAGCAGAAATCCTTAGCATTTAAGAATTTAGGGTCGAATGGAACTAAGAACCTAATTTCGGGTAGATTAGACTATGAATATGGTTTCGGGCGATTTTAGTTCGAATGCCGAATCGTGCGAATGAAAACTCTAAGAAATCGGGCGATCTATGATGACAACAATCTCGGCGATTTCATGAATGGTACATAAGTAAATCGGACGAATTGGAACATACAGTTGATCGATTTGAAGGCTAACAAATCGGGCGATTTAGAGCTCCTACAAACACCCGGCGAAACATTACTCAACCTCAAACAAATCGGGCGATTGTTGAGTTAGTGATTCTCAAATCGGCGAAACAATATTTCAAAGCCACTTAAATCGGGCGATTCCGTCTTATGGAAATCTCGGCGATTTCAGCTAACCAACGCTTCAAATCGGGCGATCCGTGATGTTAAGTTAACGCGGCGATTCTTAAATCGGGCAACTCCATGCACACACAAATCGGGCGAAACCATGTGATGAACTCAAACGAATCGGGCGATTGCATGATGACGTAAGAACGCGGCGATTTGAAGAAGCTTTACACCATGCAAATCCGGTGACTTTGGTTTCCAAGAAGTCGGGCGATTCCACACATACAAGCTTCAAATCGGGCAATCCCATGTACGACGAAACTCACTCACCTACAAAATTAATCGGGCGAAACCTGCTGCCATGCAAGCTAAATCGGGCGATTTGAGGTTAATAAATTCGGCGATTTGAGAGCTAGCAAAATCGGGCGATTTCAAGCTAAACGAATCGTGCGATTTCAAGAGCGGCGAAACCCTCATGGCATGATGGAATCGAACGAATTTAACACGAAAATCTACTAACTTCTGTCGTGTCCCATATGTCAGAATTTAATACTAACATAACTTAGAAAGTAGTTGGGCATGGACTTGGCCTAGACTCGAAGCTAGCAAACTTAACGATTCTAGCACAATAATATAGTCAAAATAATTTAGTTCGACCCAAGTATTAAATAAAGGCATAATACTGATACGATAATATTTATGTTTAAAGGTCGTACGTTAGGAGCGAACGGGGAGAATACTAATTACGCTTGGACGACAGGTAAGTAGAAATCCAACTACGACACATAACTTGTCTGAATGCACTTGCTTTATGCGAATACGTGCTTCCGTGATTTTATGTTTACGTGATTTAATTGATATGCTTTTATATGAGCGTGTCTGAAGTTTAAATTGGATGACAAGGTGCTTCGAGGCTTACCTGAATTGTGATTACTTGATATTACGTGACTATGTGCCTCGATGATTACATGAATTACGTGGAATAATTGTATATTCTGTCTCTTGGTAATATCGTCTGGCATTTGTTGCATTGTCATACTCACGTGCATACACTATCATATGTGGGAGGGTTGTATGAGTCGAGTATGCATATATATGGTGTATCGCTTGAAAGCGATTGATACATTGCCGATATGGGCATGTGTTGTCGACTCAGTTGAGTCAAGGGCTGTCCACTATGCCACCAGGGCGACGTTTAGCGTCGTCAAACTATTATATAAAATATATGGATTATGATTAGGGCAGATGTCCCGATGGCGAAAAGGCCGTATACATATATTATTATTATTGTACACGTAATGAAATATATTACGGCGATTCACGAGGCCGACTGCCTGATTCACGAGAGGCAGGTATATATAGATATATTACGGCGATTCACGAGGCCGACTGCCTGATTCACGAGAGGCAGGTATATATATATTACGGCGATTCACGAGGCCGACTGCCTGATTTACGAGAGGCAGGTATATAAATATATTATGGCGATTCACGAGGGCCGTATATATATATTATTATTATGAACATAATGAAATATACTAGGGCGAAGGCCCGTTGCCGAAAGTGCCGTATACATATATTATTATTATTGTACTTGTAATGAAATATATTAGGGCGAAGACCCGTTGGCGAAAGGGCCGTATACATATATTACTATTATTGTACAAGTAATGAAATATAATAGGGCGGAGACCCGTTGGCGAAAGGGCCGTATACATATACTACTATTATTGTAAAAATAATGAAATATATTAGGGCGATGCCCGTTGGCAATGTGGCCATATAGACACACTTATGATATGATTGGGCGATGCCCGTGGCGGTAAGGTGCGACCTGGAGGGTGCGACCTGAGGGTGTAAGCGATATAGGGTGGAACCCTGGTGTAGGCTACCTCAGCGTGGGCTACCAGCGTGAGCGACCGCTGGACAGTCGGGGACGACCGGGATTATATGGCGACCTAGGGGAACGATGTGCATCCTAGGGTTCGGCCATCCGGCGTGGACCGCTGTCGTGTTGTCCCTGAGGGACGTGAGCTCTTGTGGTGCATAGTGAGATTAGCCGAGGGCCCTGAGTGATGTTAGTACGAATATGATGAGTATTGGCGCAGATCGCCTTTGCGAAGTATAGGTGCATCGGCGCGGATCGCCTTTGCGTAGTAGTATATGCATTGGCGCGGATTGCCTTTGCGGGGAAGGGACACGTGCATACATGCATGATTTCTGCTTACTGAGCCTCGGTGGCTCATTCTGTTATGTTATGTGTTGTAGGTACTTATGATCACGGTACATGATCGCCTAGCCGGCAAGGCCTATCTTTTGAATCTTCCGAGCATCTTTTGGGGGTGGACGTGTGTGTATGGATGAAGACCTGTGAGGCCGGGCGCATAGGAGCTTTTGCTGTGACATCGTAACCGTCCCGAGTAATTATGAACTAGGATTAGGGTGTAATTAGGACTCGAAGAAATTATTCTGTCGCGTAGTTATATTCTTTTGACGTGTACAGGACATGAACTCCTTATGAAAAAGGAAAAAATTTCTACCGTATTTTCGTATCTTCTAAGTTATCGTGCCATTAGACGCTTAGAGTTAAGCTAGAAATGGTAGCGATGGCTAGGGTCGCTACAGTTGGTATCAGAGCTTCGGTCACAGGTTCTGTAGACTGTCCATACACACACACCCAAAAGCGCGGAAGCAGCCTTGCCTGTAAGTAATACGATAAATATGCTTATGTGCTTTTAATACGTACTTTGTTTCACTAATTGAAGAATGACTAGCGAGTCTAGAGAATTGATTGGCGAATCAAGCCGCGGGGTGAGATCTGGATCACCTACGAATGAACAGAGCTCAATGCTCCTACACCTCACCGAATTGGTCCAACAACAGTCGGATCAAATCGGCGAGCTAAAAGACCAAGTTACTGAACTCAAGGGTATGCTCTGTGATCTTATCAACAAGCAGAATTCCTTTGACCCCCGTAAATCCTCGTACACGGGGATAGTAGGAAGGGAATTCCCAGAACGGAACCCTCCAGCTCCTAGGGATATTACCAACCCTATTAGATTGGAAATCCAAGTTTCCCAAGCTCAGAAGGGAAAGCGGAAAATGGGTGATAGGACCGGACCAGCCCAACAGCCCCCGAATAAGGGAAGGCCCCAACCTTTTCAACCCACCATACCAATGTGCCGAAGATGTACACGGCGACACCAGGGAGTCTGCCACTCACAGAATGCGAACTGCTTCAAGTGTGGCAAGGCGGGTCACTATTCTAGGGCGTGCCCGGGAAAGGGACCGGGAAGCCAAACCGATGATCAAGCAGAACCATCAACAGGGCCAGCTAGAGCATATGCAACCATATCGGAGGAAGCAGGGGAGAACCCGCCAGTGGAGACAGGTATCCTACATACACATCATACCTCACCATGAGTTCTAGTAACCTTGGGAGCCGCACACCCTTGTGTATCTTTACTTACGTGGCGAGACTCGAGATTTCTCCTGGTTAATTTAAGTACAAGCATGAAAGTCACCATTTCTCCCGAAACTTCGACCCGAATTGATCAAGACCATGATCTCCCTTCTTGAATATTCTTTTTTTTTTGGAATAGGTCCCAGTTTTATATATATATGAGTGAATGTATACAGAATGGGTGCGAGTATAACTCAACACATGCAACCAGTAACATGCTACTGGTGAACAAACCATATGTTAAACATAACTAACTACCATGCCACTCTCCATAGCCGCCGAATAGCAGCCTGCTGTAGAGCATACTTCTCGCCTATAGTCCCAAGCCGTGCACCAAGAATACCGAGGGCCGTGGCCACGACATGGGTTGGGGTAGAACGGATGTGCTCCCTCCATCGCCTGTTCCGCTCCTGCCAAATGTGATAGACAATCGATGCAAGGACATGTCGATAGGCAATATGAACTAAATGTCGGCTTCGCCACTTCAGAGCAGCCCAGTGAATGCTCCTGTCCCATTCAATATATGGTATCCGCCACCGTATCCTGTCCCTAAGTATTCGTCGGCAACGCAACGAAAAGGGGCAAGAAAAGAAGAGGTGAGAGATCGTCTCCCGACTCCCGGTATCACAGAGGAGGCAGGCATCCGTTCCTGCGCGCTGAGCCACCCATGGTAAGCTACGAACGGATAGTCGGCCTCGTATAGCAAGCCAGAGAATGAACTCATGGCGTGGTATACGTAAACAGCCCCCGAAGAGAGAAGCCCAAATGACTCTGTCCCGCCGCGGTCGAGTGGCCTCACGAACCGCCCTCGAAGAGTAACGTCCATCGGGAGTCCCTATCCAGCGAACACGATCAGACTGCGACGGATCCACCTGTGGTAAAAGAGGGCCAAACTCCAGAAACTCGGATGACGTCATGGCTGGCCAAGACCAACCATCCGATGTAATGACCTCACTGAGGCGTGAGTCATGCGGCAGTCCCATCACCATCGGCCCCCGAGGATATCTCTCCATCATCGAGGTCATCAGCAGCCAAGGGTCCTTCCATAGCCATATGGAACGCCCGTCTCCCACCTGATAAGATATGAAGGAACGGAGGACGTGCCGAAGCTTGAGCAACTTCTTCCAACTCCAAGAGGTGTTGCTCCCCGGCGAGATCTCCCAAAGCGATCTGTTATGCAGTCTAGTGCAGTACAGCCAGTCAACCCAAATCGAGTCTGGAGCATGCGAGGCCACACTCCATAAATGTCGAAGAAGCAGTGCTCGATTTTCGGTCTCAATGGGGCGTATCCCAAGTCCTCCCTCGGCGATCGGTAGACAAATATCAGCCCATGCAACTCGCGCCGGTGAGTCAGCCCATAAGAATGTCCTCAAGCGCGCCTCAATAGCCCGAATAACCCCCTTCGGGAGAAGGAATATACCCGCCCAATAGATATGAAGTGCAGAGAGAACGGACTTAATAAGTTGCACTCTCCCAGCGTAAGAGAGCGACTTGTTCAGCCATGAACCCAACCTCCTATCGACCTTCTGCACTAAAGGCGCACAATCAGAAATAGATAGTCTACCTGGAATCAATGGAACTCCCAGGTAGCGCACAGGCAGATGCCCCTGAGGAATGCCTAGAATCGTCTGAAACTGCGCCGATGAGCTCTCAGCGCGCTTGCTCACAAACATCTCGCTCTTGGCCGGGCTCGGCTCTAACCCCGAAGCCGCCGCAAAGTCATCCAGCGCTGCCTTAAGAATCCCAATCGAAACCTCATCAGCATGACAAAAGAGTAATAGATCATCCGCAAACGCAAGCATGGCCAGCTTCGACGTCTCACAACGCCAGTGATAAAGAAATCGCGGTTCATGGCAGATGCGATGTGTAACCATCCCCCGTAAAATCTCCATAACCAACGTGAAAAGGTACGGGGACAAAGGGTCTCCTTGTCGAAGACCTCTCTTCCCTTGGAAGTACCCCGCCTGCGCTCCGTGTAGGTTAATAGAAAAGGTCGTCGTAGTGACACAACAGCGAATCCAATCCACAAATGTCGGGTGGAAACCCATTGCTTCCATAGCAGCCAGCAAAAAACTCCACTCGACCTTATCGTAGGCCTTAGCCAAATCCACCTTGAGCGCAACGCGAGGGGGACGGCTCATGCTGTTATACCCCAAACATATCTCCTGGGCTAACAGAATGTTATCACTGATCTTCCGTCCCGGAATGAAAGCCGTCTGAGTCGGATGAACAAGCTCCCCAAGAACAAGCTTCAACCTGTTGGCAATAACCTTAGAGATTACCTTAAACAGGACGTTGCAGCACGAGATAGGTCTATAGTCAGCCGCTGTCCTCGGTGAGTCCCCCTTTGGAATGAGCGTGATGGACGTGCTATTAAGACCCTTAAGCAACCGGCCCGTCAAAAAGAAGTCCTGAACCGCGAGAATGAGATCCTCCCCAATAATACTCCACGCCGCTTTAAAGAAAGCGGCCGTAAATCCGTCCGGTCCCGGAGCTTTCTCGTCCCCCATGGAGAAGAGAGCCTCCTTGATCTCAGTCGGCTCAATGGGTCTAATCATATGAGTAGCCGTATCCCCCGAAAGAGATCGAGTGATATAAGGCGCAAGATCCGCTTGGGTAACCTGATTAGGCCTCGCCGAGACGCCCAACAGGTCTCGATAGAATCGCACCAACTCATCCCGAACGGCCCCCTCACCATGGATCAGCTCCCCGCTCTCAGAATCCAATGCAAGAATCCGATTCCTTGCGCGTCGCATAGCTACCCTTCGGAAAAAGAATGACGTACACTGATCACCCTCCTTAAGCCAGGATAGCTTGGCCCGTTGTGACAACGCAGAGTGCTCCATATCCACCGCCCTCGTGTATAAGTCCCGGCAGAATCGCTCCAAGTCATGGAAGAAAGTCTCATCCGGGTATCTGCTTGTGAAATCTTGACAAATGTCGAGGAATCGCTTGGCCTCAGCAACATTCATCGCTAGGTCCCCCTTCGACCTACGCATCTGTCGAAATATATGCTTGAGGTCCTTAAGGCGCCTTGTGAGAACATACATAGGGTAACCGGGTCGCGCAACCTCCCAAACCCGCTGAACTTGCGCCAAAAAGGATGCATCGTGTATCAAATAGTTATCGAAGCGAAACGTCGATAACCTCGGGGCACCACGGACTTCGCCGAGAAGCAACGGGCTATGATCAGAAGGCCCGGGCAAATCAGCCCTATAGGAGCAATCGGGGTACTTGGCGAACCACACCGGATTACCAATCACACGGTCGAGTCTTCGCCAGATTCCCGCCTCGGCCCTTTGCTGATTATACCACGTAAAAAATTGTCCGGTATGCGGCAACGTCATCAAATCCGCTCGAAGCAAGCAGTCGCGTAAATCACGGGTATCTCGATCAGTAATGACTCCTCCCCTTCCCTCCGCAGCTTCAACAATAGCATTAAAGTCACCTAAGACAATCCATGGGTCATTGTGGCGTAGCGCGGACGTACCAACAATATCCTCCCAAAGCTCGCACCTCTCCTCCCTTCGGTTCTTTCCATAAATGAAAGATAAGTAGGTTGTCTCATTAGCAGCAATAGAGAACACCTTACAATGGATAGATTGCGCAGTAAAGGCCTCCACCGAGACCTGAATCCAAGATGGGTCCCATCCAACCCAAATGCGTGATCCGGGGCCTCCATCATAATCAAAAAACCACGTCCATGCAGAGTTAATTCTGCCCGAGATGGAAGCTGCATTAACTGTTGAAACCCTAGTCTCCAAGAGAGCAATCAAATGCAAACCGTTACGTGCCACCAACTCCTCCACTCCCCTCCCGTGGTCCCGCTTATTGAGACCACGCACATTCCACACCCCGACACTGATCATGGATCACCCCTCGAGCGGGCTGCATAATTAGGACCCGAGGATGTAGAAGGTATATCACCAGATTCGGAGAGACCCTGAAGTACCGAGAAGAAGTTCCTATCAGCTCCGGCCGTCTTCGAGAGAGCCGCCACTCCATTCAGCCGAGGAGGGCTTCTTCTTGGGGAAGTAAGTCTCGGCGAGCTATGTCTAGGCGATGGATTAGGATTAATCCGTGGCTCGTCGTGAGAAGGCCGGCTGGACGTTGCCACATTGTCGTGGTCCGTAACTTTCGCTTTTCCCTTGCGGCCCACACGTTTCCATTCACGATCGGGTTGGGCTCCAACCGGTTCGTTTGCGCGACGCCGGGGTTGGACCCGGGCTGGATTATTCCCCTTATTTCGTGGACATGCGGCCGTTGAATGCATCCATGATTCACACTCCCCGCATTTTGTTGGCTTCCATTCATACTCGACCCGTACAAGAACGCTCCCATCCCATCCACCATCGGCATTCGGTAGGCGAATCTGAAACTTGTCGATAAACGGCTCATCTAACTTCTTCATGACACAAACTCGCGCAAAGTCAATACGAGTCATGTTGGTCGTCCCACCATCCGTAAACAATGGACGCCCTACCGCACTAGCCACAACACCGAGGCCCTCCGGAGTCCAGAATTCCCCGGGCACGTGCCATAATCGAATCCAAAGAGGAATCTCAGATTGGTCCCGCTTATCAAGGGCCATGCCCGGCCGCCATGCCTCAAGAAATAGAGGCTGCCCATGCATAAGCCACGGGCCTCCTTCCAACACACGGTTCATCGCCTCCTCGGACTCAAACCGGAACTTAAAGAACCCGTTTTGTGTCGCCTTGACCTCGACAACACCCGCCCACAGATTACGGAAAAATCTCTCAACGAAAGGAAAGAACGGTTTCTTCCCAAGGAAATATCCAACAAGTGTATGTTCCCAACGCGCGAAACCCTTCTTCGCAACATCCCACGTGGGTCGTACTTCAAGCACGCCGTCAGTGAGCGTAGGTGGCGTATAGTCCAACTTGATTCGCGTCATGTTCTCCCGCCCCATCGTAGAAGAACCAATGAGTCTAGCCGCATACGAATCAGAAACCCTAGGCCCACGAACGGGAACCCTAGGTTTCGGCGATGGAACTATCGTGTCGTCGACATCACGGTTGGCTTGAATATGTTCATGTGGCAGCACGTCGTCGTTAGCACCATCAGAAATAGCAACTTTCGGCGGCGGTGGTGTACCCTTCCGATCGGCAGCCCGTTTCAAAATGGATACAACCGGACGTCGATTTGGATCCCATCTCCGATCAGACCTATCATGGACCTTCGAACCCTGCGCAGCCTCCCTAGAGACGGTCACAGCCGACGCGGAACTCGCCGGGATAGGATCGGCAATTTTAGGTGTAGCAGTAGAAAACCCTAGAAATTTAGGGTTTCGCTGAGATTCCGTTGCCAAATCCGTTGACGGCTCAGAACGATGGCCGATCGATGAATTCTGGCCTGTCGTGGTCGCAGCCATATCCACGGTCACCTTCCTCCCCATAACACGATCAGCTAATGCTTTACACGCTTCAAAATCAAAGGAAGCTGCGAACTCGGGATATTTCAACCGTATAAATTCTAGATCTTGAGCTAAATCCCGCGTTGAACGATCTAAACCGGTATTCGATTCCGTAATATCAAGCGATCCAAATGAAATCCTCTCAGATCGATTCAGACCATTGTCGCAATCTGCCAAAGAAGAAGAGCCGCCACGTTTCTTGGTCACCAAGAGATCGAACGCAGCCCCATTATCACGTAAACCAGATCCCGGGAAATTCTCCAATTCCGGCGTTAGTATCCTAATCACCCGATCAGACGAAGGCACGGATGACATCCGAGAACCAATCATGGTCGAAGAGGACGCCATGAAATCAGATTCAAGGGCGATCGTAACAGCCCTTGACGAGTTTGAACGAGAAATTCAAACACAATAAGACAAGAAGGATAAAAATCCTTCCACCGCCGTGAGAATCCGGCGATGGAGGGGCAGGAAGGATCGACGACGATCTGCAAGGTGTTGAAGATCGGCGCCGGTGAGGTGATGGAAGTAGGCGGGAATCAAATTTTGAAAAGATGGCTAGGGTTTTTCGTGTGTGTGAAAATCGCACACAGTAATGGTGTTTTTTTAGACTTCAAAATTGAATGGGAAACGGCTCTTTTATTTCTACGAGTGCCTTTCTTTTTACAGAAGGAGGAGATACACTTGAAACTTTGACATCTAAAGGCTCCTTCTTAATTTTTACGCTAGACACTATCGCCTTCGATTTCTTTCGCTCAGGTACTACGCTCCCTTTAGACGTAGTAGAAACAAGGTTAGAGTTAATATTTTCTGATCTATACAAGGCGATTTTTCTTTCTTCATGCGTTTGATAATGATCTTATCCGTTGAGGGAGATGCGTGAGAGAAGGTTGATCTTTGGAGGAAGCTTTGAAATTTTTCATTTCCTTTAGAAACCTTTTCTGCTTCGAAATTCTTCTTTTCGATGTCGAAGGATGAACGCATTTCCTCAATTTTCCTAATCATAGAAGATTCTCAGAATAGTAAGTGGTTGCTTCCTTGGACTGACTCGTATGTTGTAAAGAAAAAATTGAATCACTGTTACACTCCTGCGGTATCTCTCGAGATTGTAACTGTCATTCAATTCTGTGTAGTCAAAGGGGATCTCGACCCTAGTTTTGGCTTTAAGCTTTTTTTTCTTCTAACGCATTTGTCTCAGATGTGCCAGTAAAATTCATTAGGGAGGTTAGACCCAATCCCATGTATCTTATGTCCTAAGCCTTCCTTAGTGTTATAAAAGTGAGTTTCTAAGGGCTGGTTCGAATGCACCTACTCTATACGGTTGGACTTGACGTATACTCTATACGCTTTTGAAGTTGAAGAATATCCCACAAAAGTAGCTTCGAATGCTTCGGGGACGAACTTGGCTCGTTGCTCTCTGTTGTTCGCCACAAAGCACTTGCACCCGAGGACCTTGGAGAAGGAAATATTGGGTACTCGCTTGTTGATGATCTCGTACGGAGTCTTATCAAAGCGCTTGTGAACTACTGTCCTGTTTGAGTGAAACAGGCAGTGTTTACTGCTTCAGCACAAAGAAAGTGTGGGAGGCCGGAGTGAATCAGCATCGGACACGCGGCTTTCAATAGAGTTCGGTTCTTCCTTCAACTACCCCGTTCTTTTGAGGCGTCTTTACGGCTAAAAATTGCTGACTAATTCCAAGTTTGTGATAAAAGTCGCTGAGAAATTTGTTTTTGAACTCGGTTCCATTGTTCGTTCAAATGACTTGGATAGTCTGTTGAAGCAGGTTCTGAGTTGTGTTCACAAAATTTACTATCAAGTCCAATGTCTCGTCCACTTTGTGTCCTCTTAGATTATCAGATAAACGAAGTGGTTCAGATTTGGTTCCTAAATTGTTAGTCAGAGGAGTTCTAGGTACCCAAGCCATCTTTGAAGAAGTTACTTTGGGTTCTGCCTTTTTAGGAGACTTGGCCTTTTTGGCTTTTGTCCTCTTAGGCGGAGATTTAGGAACCCATGAGGGTTGAACCTGGCAGAGAAGTTGGATTTCTGCGCGGGCAAATGCTTTGTGAGGCTTGATCGAGGAAAGATCTTCTCATTTGATAATCTCTTAAGGTGTTTGGGGGATTGGATCTTTACGGGATACCTAGATGAGAACATTCATGAATAGCACTATAAGACTTCTTAATGGCTGGATCTTGTTTCCTACGGGTCTTCTTATCGGCATTTGACTTAGAATGATTCAGTGTTATATTTGAGGAAGAGCCTATTTCGTAGTTGGTACTCCTAAAGGTGATGGGCGTTAGAGAGCGGCAATTTTTCTTTCTTCATGCGTTTCATAATGATCTTATCCGTTGATGGAGATGCGTGAGAGAAGGTTTGATCTTTGGAGGAAGCTTTGAAATTTTTCATTTCCTTCAGAAACCTTTTCTGCTTCGAAATTCTTCTTTTCGATGTCGAAGGATGAACGCATTTCCTCAATTTTCCTAATCATAGAAGAATTCTCAGAATAGTAAGTGGTTGCTTCCTTGGACTGACTCGTATGTTGTAAAGAAAAAATTGAATCACTGTTACACTCCTGCGGTATCTCTCGAGATTGTAACTGTCATTCAATTCTGTGTAGTCAAAGGGGATCTCGACCCTAGTTTTGGCTTTAAGCTTTTTTTTTCTTCTAACGCATTTGTCTCAGATGTGCCAGTAAAATTCATTAGGGAGGTTAGACCCAATCCCATGTATCTTATGTCCTAAGCCTTCCTTAGTGTTATAAAAGTGAGTTTCTAAGGGCTGGTTCGAATGCACCTACTCTATACGGTTGGACTTGACGTATACTCTATACGCTTTTGAAGTTGAAGAATATCCCACAAAAGTAGCTTCGAATGCTTCGGGGACGAACTTGGCTCGTTGCTCTCTGTTGTTCGCCACAAAGCACTTGCACCCGAGGACCTTGAAGAAGGAAATATTGGGTACTCGCTTGTTGATGATCTCGTACGGAGTCTTATCAAAGCGCTTGTGAACTACTGTCCTGTTTGAGTGAAACAGGCGGTGTTTACTGCTTCAGCACAAAGAGAGTGTGGGAGCCCGGAGTGAATCAGCATCGGACACGCGGCTTCCAATAGAGTTCGGTTCTTCCTTCAACTACCCCGTTCTTTGAGGCGTCTTTACGGCTAAAAATTGCTGACTAATTCCAAGTTTGTGATAAAAGTCGCTGAGAAATTTGTTTTTGAACTCGGTTCCATTGTCCGTTCAAATGACTTGGGTAGTCTGTTGAAGCAGGTTCTGAGTTATGTTCACAAAATTTACTATCAAGTCCCCTGTCTCGTCCACTTTGTGTCCTCTTAGATTAGCAGATAAACGAAGTGGTTCAGATTTGGTTCCTAAATTGTTAGTCAGAGGAGTTCTAGGTACCCAAGCCATCTTTGAAGAAGTTACTTTGGGTTCTGCCTTTTTAGGAGACTTGGCCTTTTTGGCTTTTGTCCTCTTAGGCGGAGATTTAGGAACCCATGAGGGTTGAACCTGGCAGAGAAGTTGGATTTCTGCGCGGGCAAATGCTTTGTGAGGCTTGATCGAGGAAAGATCTTCTCATTTGATAATCTCTTAAGGTGTTTGGGGGATTGGATCTTTACGGGATACCTAGATGAGAACATTCATGAATAGCACTATAAGACTTCTTAATGGCTGGATCTTGTTTCCTACGGGTCTTCTTATCGGCATTTGACTTAGAATGATTCAGTGTTATATTTGAGGAAGAGCCTATTTCGTAGTTGGTACTTCTAAAGGTGATGGGCGTTAGAGAGCAAGTAGAAGCAATGATTTTGATATGAGAAACGGCTCTTTTATTTCTACGAGTGCCTTTCTTTTTACAGAAGGAGGAGATGCACTTGAAACTTTGACATCTAAAGGCTCCTTCTTAATTTCTACGCTAGACACTATCGCCTTCGATTTCTTTCGCTCAGGTACTACGCTCCCTTTAGACGTAGTAGAAACAAGGTTAGTGTTAATATTTTCTGATCTATACAAGGCGATTTTTCTTTCTTCATGCGTTTCATAATGATCTTATCCGTTGAGGGAGATGCGTGAGAGAAGGTTTGATCTTTGGAGGAAGCTTTGAAATTTTTCATTTCCTTTAGAAACCTTTTCTGCTTCGAAATTCTTCTTTTCGATGTCGAAGGATGAACGCATTTCCTCAATTTTCCTAATCATAGAAGAATTCTCAGAATAGTAAGTGGTTGCTTCCTTGGACTGACTCGTATGTTGTAAAGAAAAAATTGAATCACTGTTACACTCCTGCGGTATCTCTCGAGATTGTAACTGTCATTCAATTCTGTGTAGTCAAAGGGGATCTCGACCCTAATTTTGGCTTTAAGCTTTTTTTTTTCTTCTAACGCATTTGTCTCAGATGTGCCAGTAAAATTCATTAGGGAGGTTAGACCCAATCCCATGTATCTTATGTCCTAAGCCTTCCTTAGTGTTATAAAAGTGAGTTTCTAAGGGCTGGTTCGAATGCACCTACTCTATACGGTTGGACTTGACGTATACTCTATACGCTTTTGAAGTTGAAGAATATCCCACAAAAGTAGCTTCGAATGCTTCGGGGTCGAACTTGGCACGTTGCTCTCTGTTGTTCGCCACAAAGCACTTGCACCCGAGGACCTTGAAGAAGGAAATATTGGGTACTCGCTTGTTGATGATCTCGTACGGAGTCTTATCAAAGCGCTTGTGAACTACTGTCCTGTTTGAGTGAAACAGGCGGTGTTTACTGCTTCAGCACAAAGAGAGTGTGGGAGCCCGGAGTGAATCAGCATCGGACACGCGGCTTCCAATAGAGTTCGGTTCTTCCTTCAACTACCCCGTTCTTTTGAGGCGTCTTTACGGCTAAAAATTGCTGACTAATTCCAAGTTTGTGATAAAAGTCGCTGAGAAATTTGTTTTTGAACTCGGTTCCATTGTCCGTTCAAATGACTTGGGTAGTCTGTTGAAGCAGGTTCTGAGTTATGTTCACAAAATTTACTATCAAGTCCCCTGTCTCGTCCACTTTGTGTCCTCTTAGATTAGCAGATAAACGAAGTGGTTCAGATTTGGTTCCTAAATTGTTAGTCAGAGGAGTTCTAGGTACCCAAGCCATCTTTGAAGAAGTTACTTTGGGTTCTGCCTTTTTAGGAGACTTGGCCTTTTTGGCTTTTGTCCTCTTAGGCGGAGATTTAGGAACCCATGAGGGTTGAACCTGGCAGAGAAGTTGGATTTCTGCGCGGGCAAATGCTTTGTGAGGCTTGATCGAGGAAAGATCTTCTCATTTGATAATCTCTTAAGGTGTTTGGGGGATTGGATCTTTACGGGATACCTAGATGAGAACATTCATGAATAGCACTATAAGACTTCTTAATGGCTGGATCTTGTTTCCTACGGGTCTTCTTATCGGCATTTGACTTAGAATGATTCAGTTTTATATTTGAGGAAGAGCCTATTTCGTAGTTGGTACTTCTAAAGGTGATGGGCGTTAGAGAGCGGCAATTTTTCTTTCTTCATGCGTTTCATAATGATCTTATCCGTTGAGGGAGATGCGTGAGAGAAGGTTTGATCTTTGGAGGAAGCTTTGAAATTTTTCATTTCCTTTAGAAACCTTTTCTGTTCGAAATTCTTCTTTTCGATGTCGAAGGATGAACGCATTTCCTCAATTTTCCTAATCATAGAAGAATTCTCAGAATAGTAAGTGGTTGCTTCCTTGGACTGACTCGTATGTTGTAAAGAAAAAATTGAATCACTGTTACACTCCTGCGGTATCTCTCGAGATTGTAACTGTCATTCAATTCTGTGTAGTCAAAGGGGATCTCGACCCTAATTTTGGCTTTAAGCTTTTTTTCTTCTAACGCATTTGTCTCAGATGTGCCAGTAAAATTCATTAGGGAGGTTAGACCCAATCCCATGTATCTTATGTCCTAAGCCTTCCTTAGTGTTATAAAAGTGAGTTTCTAAGGGCTGGTTTGAATGCACCTACTCTATACGGTTGGACTTGACGTATACTCTATACGCTTTTGAAGTTGAAGAATATCCCACAAAAGTAGCTTCGAATGCTTCGGGGTCGAACTTGGCACGTTGCTCTCTGTTGTTCGCCACAAAGCACTTGCACCCGAGGACCTTGAAGAAGGAAATATTGGGTACTCGCTTGTTGATGATCTCGTACGGAGTCTTATCAAAGCGCTTGTGAACTACTGTCCTGTTTGAGTGAAACAGGCGGTGTTTACTGCTTCAGCACAAAGAAAGTGTGGGAGGCCGGAGTGAATCAGCATCGGACACGCGGCTTCCAATAGAGTTCGGTTCTTCCTTCAACTACCCCGTTCTTTTGAGGCGTCTTTACGGCTAAAAATTGCTGACTAATTCCAAGTTTGTGATAAAAGTCGCTGAGAAATTTGTTTTTGAACTCGGTTCCATTGTCCGTTCAAATGACTTGGGTAGTCTGTTGAAGCAGGTTCTGAGTTATGTTCACAAAATTTACTATCAAGTCCCCTGTCTCGTCCACTTTGTGTCCTCTTAGATTAGCAGATAAACGAAGTGGTTCAGATTTGGTTCCTAAATTGTTAGTCAGAGGAGTTCTAGGTACCCAAGCCATCTTTGAAGAAGTTACTTTGGGTTCTGCCTTTTTAGGAGACTTGGCCTTTTTGGCTTTTGTCCTCTTAGGCGGAGATTTAGGAACCCATGAGGGTTGAACCTGGCAGAGAAGTTGGATTTCTGCGCGGGCAAATGCTTTGTGAGGCTTGATCGAGGAAAGATCTTCTCATTTGATAATCTCTTAAGGTGTTTGGGGGATTGGATCTTTACGGGATACCTAGATGAGAACATTCGTGAATAGCACTATAAGACTGCTTAATGGCTGGATCTTGTTTCCTACGGGTCTTCTTATCGGTATTTGACTTAGAATGATTCAGTGTTATATTTGAGGAAGAGCCTATTTCGTAGTTGGTACTTCTAAAGGTGATGGGCGTTAGAGAGCAAGTAGAAGCAATGATTTTGATATGAGAAACGGCTCTTTTATTTCTACGAGTGCCTTTCTTTTTACAGAAGGAGGAGATGCACTTGAAACTTTGACATCTAAAGGCTCCTTCTTAATTTCTACGCTAGACACTATCGCCTTCGATTTCTTTCGCTCAGGTACTACGCTCCCTTTAGACGTAGTAGAAACAAGGTTAGTGTTAATATTTTCTGATCTATACAAGGCGATTTTTCTTTCTTCATGCGTTTCATAATGATCTTATCCGTTGAGGGAGATGCGTGAGAGAAGGTTTGATCTTTGGAGGAAGCTTTGAAATTTTTCATTTCCTTTAGAAACCTTTTCTGCTTCGAAATTCTTCTTTTCGATGTCGAAGGATGAACGCATTTCCTCAATTTTCCTAATCATAGAAGAATTCTCAGAATAGTAAGTGGTTGCTTCCTTGGACTGACTCGTATGTTGTAAAGAAAAAATTGAATCACTGTTACACTCCTGCGGTATCTCTCGAGATTGTAACTGTCATTCAATTCTGTGTAGTCAAAGGGGATCTCGACCCTAATTTTGGCTTTAAGCTTTTTTTTTCTTCTAACGCATTTGTCTCAGATGTGCCAGTAAAATTCATTAGGGAGGTTAGACCCAATCCCATGTATCTTATGTCCTAAGCCTTCCTTAGTGTTATAAAAGTGAGTTTCTAAGGGCTGGTTCGAATGCACCTACTCTATACGGTTGGACTTGACGTATACTCTATACGCTTTTGAAGTTGAAGAATATCCCACAAAAGTAGCTTCGAATGCTTCGGGGTCGAACTTGGCACGTTGCTCTCTGTTGTTCGCCACAAAGCACTTGCACCCGAGGACCTTGAAGAAGGAAATATTGGGTACTCGCTTGTTGATGATCTCGTACGGAGTCTTATCAAAGCGCTTGTGAACTACTGTCCTGTTTGAGTGAAACAGGCGGTGTTTACTGCTTCAGCACAAAGAGAGTGTGGGAGCCCGGAGTGAATCAGCATCGGACACGCGGCTTCCAATAGAGTTCGGTTCTTCCTTCAACTACCCCGTTCTTTTGAGGCGTCTTTACGGCTAAAAATTGCTGACTAATTCCAAGTTTGTGATAAAAGTCGCTGAGAAATTTGTTTTTGAACTCGGTTCCATTGTCCGTTCAAATGACTTGGGTAGTCTGTTGAAGCAGGTTCTGAGTTATGTTCACAAAATTTACTATCAAGTCCCCTGTCTCGTCCACTTTGTGTCCTCTTAGATTAGCAGATAAACGAAGTGGTTCAGATTTGGTTCCTAAATTGTTAGTCAGAGGAGTTCTAGGTACCCAAGCCATCTTTGAAGAAGTTACTTTGGGTTCTGCCTTTTTAGGAGACTTGGCCTTTTTGGCTTTTGTCCTCTTAGGCGGAGATTTAGGAACCCATGAGGGTTGAACCTGGCAGAGAAGTTGGATTTCTGCGCGGGCAAATGCTTTGTGAGGCTTGATCGAGGAAAGATCTTCTCATTTGATAATCTCTTAAGGTGTTTGGGGGATTGGATCTTTACGGGATACCTAGATGAGAACATTCATGAATAGCACTATAAGACTTCTTAATGGCTGGATCTTGTTTCCTACGGGTCTTCTTATCGGCATTTGACTTAGAATGATTCAGTTTTATATTTGAGGAAGAGCCTATTTCGTAGTTGGTACTTCTAAAGGTGATGGGCGTTAGAGAGCGGCAATTTTTCTTTCTTCATGCGTTTCATAATGATCTTATCCGTTGAGGGAGATGCGTGAGAGAAGGTTTGATCTTTGGAGGAAGCTTTGAAATTTTTCATTTCCTTTAGAAACCTTTTCTGCTTCGAAATTCTTCTTTTCGATGTCGAAGGATGAACGCATTTCCTCAATTTTCCTAATCATAGAAGAATTCTCAGAATAGTAAGTGGTTGCTTCCTTGGACTGACTCGTATGTTGTAAAGAAAAAATTGAATCACTGTTACACTCCTGCGGTATCTCTCGAGATTGTAACTGTCATTCAATTCTGTGTAGTCAAAGGGGATCTCGACCCTAGTTTTGGCTTTAAGCTTTTTTTCTTCTAACGCATTTGTCTCAGATGTGCCAGTAAAATTCATTAGGGAGGTTAGACCCAATCCCATGTATCTTATGTCCTAAGCCTTCCTTAGTGTTATAAAAGTGAGTTTCTAAGGGCTGGTTCGAATGCACCTACTCTATACGGTTGGACTTGACGTATACTCTATACGCTTTTGAAGTTGAAGAATATCCCACAAAAGTAGCTTCGAATGCTTCGGGGTCGAACTTGGCACGTTGCTCTCTGTTGTTCGCCACAAAGCACTTGCACCCGAGGACCTTGAAGAAGGAAATATTGGGTACTCGCTTGTTGATGATCTCGTACGGAGTCTTATCAAAGCGCTTGTGAACTACTGTCCTGTTTGAGTGAAACAGGCGGTGTTTACTGCTTCAGCACAAAGAAAGTGTGGGAGGCCGGAGTGAATCAGCATCGGACACGCGGCTTCCAATAGAGTTCGGTTCTTCCTTCAACTACCCCGTTCTTTTGAGGCGTCTTTACGGCTAAAAATTGCTGACTAATTCCAAGTTTGTGATAAACTTCGCTGAGAAATTTGTTTTTGAACTCGGTTCCATTGTCCGTTCAAATGACTTGGGTAGTCTGTTGAAGCAGGTTCTGAGTTATGTTCACAAAATTTACTATCAAGTCCCCTGTCTCGTCCACTTTGTGTCCTCTTAGATTAGCAGATAAACGAAGTGGTTCAGATTTGGTTCCTAAATTGTTAGTCAGAGGAGTTCTAGGTACCCAAGCCATCTTTGAAGAAGTTACTTTGGGTTCTGCCTTTTTAGGAGACTTGGCCTTTTTGGCTTTTGTCCTCTTAGGCGGAGATTTAGGAACCCATGAGGGTTGAACCTGGCAGAGAAGTTGGATTTCTGCGCGGGCAAATGCTTTGTGAGGCTTGATCGAGGAAAGATCTTCTCATTTGATAATCTCTTAAGGTGTTTGGGGGATTGGATCTTTACGGGATACCTAGATGAGAACATTCATGAATAGCACTATAAGACTTCTTAATGGCTGGATCTTGTTTCCTACGGGTCTTCTTATCGGCATTTGACTTAGAATGATTCAGTGTTATATTTGAGGAAGAGCCTATCTCGTAGTTGGTACTTCTAAAGGTGATGGGCGTTAGAGAGCGGCAATTTTTCTTTCTTCATGCGTTTCATAATGATCTTATCCGTTGAGGGAGATGCGTGAGAGAAGGTTTGATCTTTGGAGGAAGCTTTGAAATTTTTCATTTCCTTTAGAAACCTTTTCTGCTTCGAAATTCTTCTTTTCGATGTCGAAGGATGAACGCATTTCCTCAATTTTCCTAATCATAGAAGAATTCTCAGAATAGTAAGTGGTTGCTTCCTTGGACTGACTCGTATGTTGTAAAGAAAAAATTGAATCACTGTTACACTCCTGCGGTATCTCTCGAGATTGTAACTGTCATTCAATTCTGTGTAGTCAAAGGGGATCTCGACCCTAGTTTTGGCTTTAAGCTTTTTTTCTTCTAACGCATTTGTCTCAGATGTGCCAGTAAAATTCATTAGGGAGGTTAGACCCAATCCCATGTATCTTATGTCCTAAGCCTTCCTTAGTGTTATAAAAGTGAGTTTCTAAGGGCTGGTTCGAATGCACCTACTCTATACGGTTGGACTTGACGTATACTCTATACGCTTTTGAAGTTGAAGAATATCCCACAAAAGTAGCTTCGAATGCTTCGGGGTCGAACTTGGCACGTTGCTCTCTGTTGTTCGCCACAAAGCACTTGCACCCGAGGACCTTGAAGAAGGAAATATTGGGTACTCGCTTGTTGATGATCTCGTACGGAGTCTTATCAAAGCGCTTGTGAACTACTGTCCTGTTTGAGTGAAACAGGCGGTGTTTACTGCTTCAGCACAAAGAAAGTGTGGGAGGCCGGAGTGAATCAGCATCGGACACGCGGCTTCCAATAGAGTTCGGTTCTTCCTTCAACTACCCCGTTCTTTTGAGGCGTCTTTACGGCTAAAAATTGCTGACTAATTCCAAGTTTGTGATAAAAGTCGCTGAGAAATTTGTTTTTGAACTCGGTTCCATTGTCCGTTCAAATGACTTGGGTAGTCTGTTGAAGCAGGTTCTGAGTTATGTTCACAAAATTTACTATCAAGTCCCCTGTCTCGTCCACTTTGTGTCCTCTTAGATTAGCAGATAAACGAAGTGGTTCAGATTTGGTTCCTAAATTGTTAGTCAGAGGAGTTCTAGGTACCCAAGCCATCTTTGAAGAAGTTACTTTGGGTTCTGCCTTTTTAGGAGACTTGGCCTTTTTGGCTTTTGTCCTCTTAGGCGGAGATTTAGGAACCCATGAGGGTTGAACCTGGCAGAGAAGTTGGATTTCTGCGCGGGCAAATGCTTTGTGAGGCTTGATCGAGGAAAGATCTTCTCATTTGATAATCTCTTAAGGTGTTTGGGGGATTGGATCTTTACGGGATACCTAGATGAGAACATTCATGAATAGCACTATAAGACTTCTTAATGGCTGGATCTTGTTTCCTACGGGTCTTCTTATCGGCATTTGACTTAGAATGATTCAGTGTTATATTTGAGGAAGAGCCTATTTCGTAGTTGGTACTTCTAAAGGTGATGGGCGTTAGAGAGCGGCAATTTTTCTTTCTTCATGCGTTTCATAATGATCTTATCCGTTGAGGGAGATGCGTGAGAGAAGGTTTGATCTTTGGAGGAAGCTTTGAAATTTTTCATTTCCTTTAGAAACCTTTTCTGCTTCGAAATTCTTCTTTTCGATGTCGAAGGATGAACGCATTTCCTCAATTTTCCTAATCATAGAAGAATTCTCAGAATAGTAAGTGGTTGCTTCCTTGGACTGACTCGTATGTTGTAAAGAAAAAATTGAATCACTGTTACACTCCTGCGGTATCTCTCGAGATTGTAACTGTCATTCAATTCTGTGTAGTCAAAGGGGATCTCGACCCTAGTTTTGGCTTTAAGCTTTTTTTCTTCTAACGCATTTGTCTCAGATGTGCCAGTAAAATTCATTAGGGAGGTTAGACCCAATCCCATGTATCTTATGTCCTAAGCCTTCCTTAGTGTTATAAAAGTGAGTTTCTAAGGGCTGGTTCGAATGCACCTACTCTATACGGTTGGACTTGACGTATACTCTATACGCTTTTGAAGTTGAAGAATATCCCACAAAAGTAGCTTCGAATGCTTCGGGGTCGAACTTGGCACGTTGCTCTCTGTTGTTCGCCACAAAGCACTTGCACCCGAGGACCTTGAAGAAGGAAATATTGGGTACTCGCTTGTTGATGATCTCGTACGGAGTCTTATCAAAGCGCTTGTGAACTACTGTCCTGTTTGAGTGAAACAGGCGGTGTTTACTGCTTCAGCACAAAGAAAGTGTGGGAGGCCGGAGTGAATCAGCATCGGACACGCGGCTTCCAATAGAGTTCGGTTCTTCCTTCAACTACCCCGTTCTTTTGAGGCGTCTTTACGGCTAAAAATTGCTGACTAATTCCAAGTTTGTGATAAAAGTCGCTGAGAAATTTGTTTTTGAACTCGGTTCCATTGTCCGTTCAAATGACTTGGGTAGTCTGTTGAAGCAGGTTCTGAGTTATGTTCACAAAATTTACTATCAAGTCCCCTGTCTCGTCCACTTTGTGTCCTCTTAGATTAGCAGATAAACGAAGTGGTTCAGATTTGGTTCCTAAATTGTTAGTCAGAGGAGTTCTAGGTACCCAAGCCATCTTTGAAGAAGTTACTTTGGGTTCTGCCTTTTTAGGAGACTTGGCCTTTTTGGCTTTTGTCCTCTTAGGCGGAGATTTAGGAACCCATGAGGGTTGAACCTGGCAGAGAAGTTGGATTTCTGCGCGGGCAAATGCTTTGTGAGGCTTGATCGAGGAAAGATCTTCTCATTTGATAATCTCTTAAGGTGTTTGGGGGATTGGATCTTTACGGGATACCTAGATGAGAACATTCATGAATAGCACTATAAGACTTCTTAATGGCTGGATCTTGTTTCCTACGGGTCTTCTTATCGGCATTTGACTTAGAATGATTCAGTGTTATATTTGAGGAAGAGCCTATTTCGTAGTTGGTACTTCTAAAGGTGATGGGCGTTAGAGAGCGGCAATTTTTCTTTCTTCATGCGTTTCATAATGATCTTATCCGTTGAGGGAGATGCGTGAGAGAAGGTTTGATCTTTGGAGGAAGCTTTGAAATTTTTCATTTCCTTTAGAAACCTTTTCTGCTTCGAAATTCTTCTTTTCGATGTCGAAGGATGAACGCATTTCCTCAATTTTCCTAATCATAGAAGAATTCTCAGAATAGTAAGTGGTTGCTTCCTTGGACTGACTCGTATGTTGTAAAGAAAAAATTGAATCACTGTTACACTCCTGCGGTATCTCTCGAGATTGTAACTGTCATTCAATTCTGTGTAGTCAAAGGGGATCTCGACCCTAGTTTTGGCTTTAAGCTTTTTTTCTTCTAACGCATTTGTCTCAGATGTGCCAGTAAAATTCATTAGGGAGGTTAGACCCAATCCCATGTATCTTATGTCCTAAGCCTTCCTTAGTGTTATAAAAGTGAGTTTCTAAGGGCTGGTTCGAATGCACCTACTCTATACGGTTGGACTTGACGTATACTCTATACGCTTTTGAAGTTGAAGAATATCCCACAAAAGTAGCTTCGAATGCTTCGGGGTCGAACTTGGCACGTTGCTCTCTGTTGTTCGCCACAAAGCACTTGCACCCGAGGACCTTGAAGAAGGAAATATTGGGTACTCGCTTGTTGATGATCTCGTACGGAGTCTTATCAAAGCGCTTGTGAACTACTGTCCTGTTTGAGTGAAACAGGCGGTGTTTACTGCTTCAGCACAAAGAAAGTGTGGGAGGCCGGAGTGAATCAGCATCGGACACGCGGCTTCCAATAGAGTTCGGTTCTTCCTTCAACTACCCCGTTCTTTTGAGGCGTCTTTACGGCTAAAAATTGCTGACTAATTCCAAGTTTGTGATAAAAGTCGCTGAGAAATTTGTTTTTGAACTCGGTTCCATTGTCCGTTCAAATGACTTGGGTAGTCTGTTGAAGCAGGTTCTGAGTTATGTTCACAAAATTTACTATCAAGTCCCCTGTCTCGTCCACTTTGTGTCCTCTTAGATTAGCAGATAAACGAAGTGGTTCAGATTTGGTTCCTAAATTGTTAGTCAGAGGAGTTCTAGGTACCCAAGCCATCTTTGAAGAAGTTACTTTGGGTTCTGCCTTTTTAGGAGACTTGGCCTTTTTGGCTTTTGTCCTCTTAGGCGGAGATTTAGGAACCCATGAGGGTTGAACCTGGCAGAGAAGTTGGATTTCTGCGCGGGCAAATGCTTTGTGAGGCTTGATCGAGGAAAGATCTTCTCATTTGATAATCTCTTAAGGTGTTTGGGGGATTGGATCTTTACGGGATACCTAGATGAGAACATTCATGAATAGCACTATAAGACTTCTTAATGGCTGGATCTTGTTTCCTACGGGTCTTCTTATCGGCATTTGACTTAGAATGATTCAGTGTTATATTTGAGGAAGAGCCTATTTCGTAGTTGGTACTTCTAAAGGTGATGGGCGTTAGAGAGCGGCAATTTTTCTTTCTTCATGCGTTTCATAATGATCTTATCCGTTGAGGGAGATGCGTGAGAGAAGGTTTGATCTTTGGAGGAAGCTTTGAAATTTTTCATTTCCTTTAGAAACCTTTTCTGCTTCGAAATTCTTCTTTTCGATGTCGAAGGATGAACGCATTTCCTCAATTTTCCTAATCATAGAAGAATTCTCAGAATAGTAAGTGGTTGCTTCCTTGGACTGACTCGTATGTTGTAAAGAAAAAATTGAATCACTGTTACACTCCTGCGGTATCTCTCGAGATTGTAACTGTCATTCAATTCTGTGTAGTCAAAGGGGATCTCGACCCTAGTTTTGGCTTTAAGCTTTTTTTCTTCTAACGCATTTGTCTCAGATGTGCCAGTAAAATTCATTAGGGAGGTTAGACCCAATCCCATGTATCTTATGTCCTAAGCCTTCCTTAGTGTTATAAAAGTGAGTTTCTAAGGGCTGGTTCGAATGCACCTACTCTATACGGTTGGACTTGACGTATACTCTATACGCTTTTGAAGTTGAAGAATATCCCACAAAAGTAGCTTCGAATGCTTCGGGGTCGAACTTGGCACGTTGCTCTCTGTTGTTCGCCACAAAGCACTTGCACCCGAGGACCTTGAAGAAGGAAATATTGGGTACTCGCTTGTTGATGATCTCGTACGGAGTCTTATCAAAGCGCTTGTGAACTACTGTCCTGTTTGAGTGAAACAGGCGGTGTTTACTGCTTCAGCACAAAGAAAGTGTGGGAGGCCGGAGTGAATCAGCATCGGACACGCGGCTTCCAATAGAGTTCGGTTCTTCCTTCAACTACCCCGTTCTTTTGAGGCGTCTTTACGGCTAAAAATTGCTGACTAATTCCAAGTTTGTGATAAAAGTCGCTGAGAAATTTGTTTTTGAACTCGGTTCCATTGTCCGTTCAAATGACTTGGGTAGTCTGTTGAAGCAGGTTCTGAGTTATGTTCACAAAATTTACTATCAAGTCCCCTGTCTCGTCCACTTTGTGTCCTCTTAGATTAGCAGATAAACGAAGTGGTTCAGATTTGGTTCCTAAATTGTTAGTCAGAGGAGTTCTAGGTACCCAAGCCATCTTTGAAGAAGTTACTTTGGGTTCTGCCTTTTTAGGAGACTTGGCCTTTTTGGCTTTTGTCCTCTTAGGCGGAGATTTAGGAACCCATGAGGGTTGAACCTGGCAGAGAAGTTGGATTTCTGCGCGGGCAAATGCTTTGTGAGGCTTGATCGAGGAAAGATCTTCTCATTTGATAATCTCTTAAGGTGTTTGGGGGATTGGATCTTTACGGGATACCTAGATGAGAACATTCATGAATAGCACTATAAGACTTCTTAATGGCTGGATCTTGTTTCCTACGGGTCTTCTTATCGGCATTTGACTTAGAATGATTCAGTGTTATATTTGAGGAAGAGCCTATTTCGTAGTTGGTACTTCTAAAGGTGATGGGCGTTAGAGAGCGGCAATTTTTCTTTCTTCATGCGTTTCATAATGATCTTATCCGTTGAGGGAGATGCGTGAGAGAAGGTTTGATCTTTGGAGGAAGCTTTGAAATTTTTCATTTCCTTTAGAAACCTTTTCTGCTTCGAAATTCTTCTTTTCGATGTCGAAGGATGAACGCATTTCCTCAATTTTCCTAATCATAGAAGAATTCTCAGAATAGTAAGTGGTTGCTTCCTTGGACTGACTCGTATGTTGTAAAGAAAAAATTGAATCACTGTTACACTCCTGCGGTATCTCTCGAGATTGTAACTGTCATTCAATTCTGTGTAGTCAAAGGGGATCTCGACCCTAGTTTTGGCTTTAAGCTTTTTTTCTTCTAACGCATTTGTCTCAGATGTGCCAGTAAAATTCATTAGGGAGGTTAGACCCAATCCCATGTATCTTATGTCCTAAGCCTTCCTTAGTGTTATAAAAGTGAGTTTCTAAGGGCTGGTTCGAATGCACCTACTCTATACGGTTGGACTTGACGTATACTCTATACGCTTTTGAAGTTGAAGAATATCCCACAAAAGTAGCTTCGAATGCTTCGGGGTCGAACTTGGCACGTTGCTCTCTGTTGTTCGCCGCAAAGCACTTGCACCCGAGGACCTTGAAGAAGGAAATATTGGGTACTCGCTTGTTGATGATCTCGTACGGAGTCTTATCAAAGCGCTTGTGAACTACTGTCCTGTTTGAGTGAAACAGGCGGTGTTTACTGCTTCAGCACAAAGAAAGTGTGGGAGGCCGGAGTGAATCAGCATCGGACACGCGGCTTCCAATAGAGTTCGGTTCTTCCTTCAACTACCCCGTTCTTTTGAGGCGTCTTTACGGCTAAAATTGCTGACTAATTCCAAGTTTGTGATAAAAGTCGCTGAGAAATTTGTTTTTGAACTCGGTTCCATTGTCCGTTCAAATGACTTGGGTAGTCTGTTGAAGCAGGTTCTGAGTTATGTTCACAAAATTTACTATCAAGTCCCCTGTCTCGTCCACTTTGTGTCCTCTTAGATTAGCAGATAAACGAAGTGGTTCCGATTTGGTTCCTAAATTGTTAGTCAGAGGAGTTCTAGGTACCCAAGCCATCTTTGAAGAAGTTACTTTGGGTTCTGCCTTTTTAGGAGACTTGGCCTTTTTGGCTTTTGTCCTCTTAGGCGGAGATTTAGGAACCCATGAGGGTTGAACCTGGCAGAGAAGTTGGATTTCTGCGCGGGCAAATGCTTTGTGAGGCTTGATCGAGGAAAGATCTTCTCATTTGATAATCTCTTAAGGTGTTTGGGGGATTGGATCTTTACGGGATACCTAGATGAGAACATTCATGAATAGCACTATAAGACTTCTTAATGGCTGGATCTTGTTTCCTACGGGTCTTCTTATCGGCATTTGACTTAGAATGATTCAGTGTTATATTTGAGGAAGAGCCTATTTCGTAGTTGGTACTCCTAAAGGTGATGGGCGTTAGAGAGCGGCAATTTTTCTTTCTTCATGCGTTTCATAATGATCTTATCCGTTGAGGGAGATGCGTGAGAGAAGGTTTGATCTTTGGAGGAAGCTTTGAAATTTTTCATTTCCTTTAGAAACCTTTTCTGCTTCGAAATTCTTCTTTTCGATGTCGAAGGATGAACGCATTTCCTCAATTTTCCTAATCATAGAAGAATTCTCAGAATAGTAAGTGGTTGCTTCCTTGGACTGACTCGTATGTTGTAAAGAAAAAATTGAATCACTGTTACACTCCTGCGGTATCTCTCGAGATTGTAACTGTCATTCAATTCTGTGTAGTCAAAGGGGATCTCGACCCTAGTTTTGGCTTTAAGCTTTTTTTCTTCTAACGCATTTGTCTCAGATGTGCCAGTAAAATTCATTAGGGAGGTTAGACCCAATCCCATGTATCTTATGTCCTAAGCCTTCCTTAGTGTTATAAAAGTGAGTTTCTAAGGGCTGGTTCGAATGCACCTACTCTATACGGTTGGACTTGACGTATACTCTATACGCTTTTGAAGTTGAAGAATATCCCACAAAAGTAGCTTCGAATGCTTCGGGGTCGAACTTGGCACGTTGCTCTCTGTTGTTCGCCGCAAAGCACTTGCACCCGAGGACCTTGAAGAAGGAAATATTGGGTACTCGCTTGTTGATGATCTCGTACGGAGTCTTATCAAAGCGCTTGTGAACTACTGTCCTGTTTGAGTGAAACAGGCGGTGTTTACTGCTTCAGCACAAAGAAAGTGTGGGAGGCCGGAGTGAATCAGCATCGGACACGCGGCTTCCACTAGAGTTCGGTTCTTCCTTCAACTACCCCGTTCTTTTGAGGCGTCTTTACGGCTGAAATTGCTGACTAATTCCAAGTTTGTGATAAAAGTCGCTGAGAAATTTGTTTTTGAACTCGGTTCCATTGTACGTTCAAATGACTTGGATAGTCTGTTGAAGCAGGTTCTGAGTTGTGTTCACAAAATTTACTATCAAGTCCCCTGCCTCGTCCACTTTGTGTCCTCTTAGATTAGCAGATAAACGAAGTGGTTCCGATTTGGTTCCTAAATTGTTAGTCAGAGGAGTTCTAGGTACCCAAGCCATCTTTGAAGAAGTTACTTTGGGTTCTGCCTTTTTAGGAGACTTGGCCTTTTTGGCTTTTGTCCTCTTAGGCGGAGATTTAGGAACCCATGAGGGTTGAACCTGGCAGAGAAGTTGGATTTCTGCGCGGGCAAATGCTTTGTGAGGCTTGATCGAGGAAAGATCTTCTCATTTGATAATCTCTTAAGGTGTTTGGGGGATTGGATCTTTACGGGATACCTAGATGAGAACATTCATGAATAGCACTATAAGACTTCTTAATGGCTGGATCTTGTTTCCTACGGGTCTTCTTATCGGCATTTGACTTAGAATGATTCAGTGTTATATTTGAGGAAGAGCCTATTTCGTAGTTGGTACTCCTAAAGGTGATGGGCGTTAGAGAGCGGCAATTTTTCTTTCTTCATGCGTTTCATAATGATCTTATCCGTTGAGGGAGATGCGTGAGAGAAGGTTTGATCTTTGGAGGAAGCTTTGAAATTTTTCATTTCCTTTAGAAACCTTTTCTGCTTCGAAATTCTTCTTTTCGATGTCGAAGGATGAACGCATTTCCTCAATTTTCCTAATCATAGAAGAATTCTCAGAATAGTAAGTGGTTGCTTCCTTGGACTGACTCGTATGTTGTAAAGAAAAAATTGAATCACTGTTACACTCCTGCGGTATCTCTCGAGATTGTAACTGTCATTCAATTCTGTGTAGTCAAAGGGGATCTCGACCCTAGTTTTGGCTTTAAGCTTTTTTTCTTCTAACGCATTTGTCTCAGATGTGCCAGTAAAATTCATTAGGGAGGTTAGACCCAATCCCATGTATCTTATGTCCTAAGCCTTCCTTAGTGTTATAAAAGTGAGTTTCTGAGGGCTGGTTCGAATGCACCTACTCTATACGGTTGGACTTGACGTATACTCTATACGCTTTTGAAGTTGAAGAATATCCCACAAAAGTAGCTTCGAATGCTTCGGGGTCGAACTTGGCACGTTGCTCTCTGTTGTTCGCCGCAAAGCACTTGCACCCGAGGACCTTGAAGAAGGAAATATTGGGTACTCGCTTGTTGATGATCTCGTACGGAGTCTTATCAAAGCGCTTGTGAACTACTGTCCTGTTTGAGTGAAACAGGCGGTGTTTACTGCTTCAGCACAAAGAAAGTGTGGGAGGCCGGAGTGAATCAGCATCGGACACGCGGCTTCCACTAGAGTTCGGTTCTTCCTTCAACTACCCCGTTCTTTTGAGGCATCTTTACGGCTGAAATTGCTGACTAATTCCAAGTTTGTGATAAAAGTCGCTGAGAAATTTGTTTTTGAACTCGGTTCCATTGTACGTTCAAATGACTTGGATAGTCTGTTGAAGCAGGTTCTGAGTTGTGTTCACAAAATTTACTATCAAGTCCCCTGCCTCGTCCACTTTGTGTCCTCTTAGATTAGCAGATAAACGAAGTGGTTCCGATTTGGTTCCTAAATTGTTAGTCAGAGGAGTTCTAGGTACCCAAGCCATCTTTGAAGAAGTTACTTTGGGTTCTGCCTTTTTAGGAGACTTGGCCTTTTTGGCTTTTGTCCTCTTAGGCGGAGATTTAGGAACCCATGAGGGTTGAACCTGGCAGAGAAGTTGGATTTCTGCGCGGGCAAATGCTTTGTGAGGCTTGATCGAGGAAAGATCTTCTCATTTGATAATCTCTTAAGGTGTTTGGGGGATTGGATCTTTACGGGATACCTAGATGAGAACATTCATGAATAGCACTATAAGACTTCTTAATGGCTGGATCTTGTTTCCTACGGGTCTTCTTATCGGCATTTGACTTAGAATGATTCAGTGTTATATTTGAGGAAGAGCCTATTTCGTAGTTGGTACTCCTAAAGGTGATGGGCGTTAGAGAGCGGCAATTTTTCTTTCTTCATGCGTTTCATAATGATCTTATCCGTTGAGGGAGATGCGTGAGAGAAGGTTTGATCTTTGGAGGAAGCTTTGAAATTTTTCATTTCCTTTAGAAACCTTTTCTGCTTCGAAATTCTTCTTTTCGATGTCGAAGGATGAACGCATTTCCTCAATTTTCCTAATCATAGAAGAATTCTCAGAATAGTAAGTGGTTGCTTCCTTGGACTGACTCGTATGTTGTAAAGAAAAAATTGAATCACTGTTACACTCCTGCGGTATCTCTCGAGATTGTAACTGTCATTCAATTCTGTGTAGTCAAAGGGGATCTCGACCCTAGTTTTGGCTTTAAGCTTTTTTTCTTCTAACGCATTTGTCTCAGATGTGCCAGTAAAATTCATTAGGGAGGTTAGACCCAATCCCATGTATCTTATGTCCTAAGCCTTCCTTAGTGTTATAAAGTGAGTTTCTAAGGGCTGGTTCGAATGCACCTACTCTATACGGTTGGACTTGACGTATACTCTATACGCTTTTGAAGTTGAAGAATATCCCACAAAAGTAGCTTCGAATGCTTCGGGGTCGAACTTGGCACGTTGCTCTCTGTTGTTCGCCACAAAGCACTTGCACCCGAGGACCTTGAAGAAGGAAATATTGGGTACTCGCTTGTTGATGATCTCGTACGGAGTCTTATCAAAGCGCTTGTGAACTACTGTCCTGTTTGAGTGAAACAGGCGGTGTTTACTGCTTCAGCACAAAGAAAGTGTGGGAGGCCGGAGTGAATCAGCATCGGACACGCGGCTTCCACTAGAGTTCGGTTCTTCCTTCAACTACCCCGTTCTTTTGAGGCATCTTTACGGCTGAAATTGCTGACTAATTCCAAGTTTGTGATAAAAGTCGCTGAGAAATTTGTTTTTGAACTCGGTTCCATTGTACGTTCAAATGACTTGGATAGTCTGTTGAAGCAGGTTCTGAGTTGTGTTCACAAAATTTACTATCAAGTCCCCTGCCTCGTCCACTTTGTGTCCTCTTAGATTAGCAGATAAACGAAGTGGTTCCGATTTGGTTCCTAAATTGTTAGTCAGAGGAGTTCTAGGTACCCAAGCCATCTTTGAAGAAGTTACTTTGGGTTCTGCCATTTTAGGAGACTTGGCCTTTTTGGCTTTTGTCCTCTTAGGCGGAGATTTAGGAACCCATGAGGGTTGAACCTGGCAGAGAAGTTGGATTTCTGCGCGGGCAAATGCTTTGTGAGGCTTGATCGAGGAAAGATCTTCTCATTTGATAATCTCTTAAGGTGTTTGGGGGATTGGATCTTTACGGGATACCTAGATGAGAACATTCATGAATAGCACTATAAGACTTCTTAATGGCTGGATCTTGTTTCCTACGGGTCCTCTTATCGGCATTTGACTTAGAATGATTCAGTGTTATATTTGAGGAAGAGCCTATTTCGTAGTTGGTACTCCTAAAGGTGATGGGCGTTAGAGAGCGGCAATTTTTCTTTCTTCATGCGTTTCATAATGATCTTATCCGTTGAGGGAGATGCGTGAGAGAAGGTTTGATCTTTGGAGGAAGCTTTGAAATTTTTCATTTCCTTTAGAAACCTTTTCTGCTTCGAAATTCTTCTTTTCGATGTCGAAGGATGAACGCATTTCCTCAATTTTCCTAATCATAGAAGAATTCTCAGAATAGTAAGTGGTTGCTTCCTTGGACTGACTCGTATGTTGTAAAGAAAAAATTGAATCACTGTTACACTCCTGCGGTATCTCTCGAGATTGTAACTGTCATTCAATTCTGTGTAGTCAAAGGGGATCTCGACCCTAGTTTTGGCTTTAAGCTTTTTTTCTTCTAACGCATTTGTCTCAGATGTGCCAGTAAAATTCATTAGGGAGGTTAGACCCAATCCCATGTATCTTATGTCCTAAGCCTTCCTTAGTGTTATAAAGGTGAGTTTCTAAGGGCTGGTTCGAATGCACCTACTCTATACGGTTGGACTTGACGTATACTCTATACGCTTTTGAAGTTGAAGAATATCCCACAAAAGTAGCTTCGAATGCTTCGGGGTCGAACTTGGCACGTTGCTCTCTGTTGTTCGCCACAAAGCACTTGCACCCGAGGACCTTGAAGAAGGAAATATTGGGTACTCGCTTGTTGATGATCTCGTACGGAGTCTTATCAAAGCGCTTGTGAACTACTGCCCTGTTTGAGTGAAACAGACGGTGTTTACTGCTTCAGCACAAAGAAAGTGTGGGAGGCCGGAGTGAATCAGCATCGGACACGCGGCTTCCACTAGAGTTCGGTTCTTCCTTCAACTACCCCGTTCTTTTGAGGCATCTTTACGGCTGAAATTGCTGACTAATTCCAAGTTTGTGATAAAAGTCGCTGAGAAATTTGTTTTTGAACTCGGTTCCATTGTACGTTCAAATGACTTGGATAGTCTGTTGAAGCAGGTTCTGAGTTGTGTTCACAAAATTTACTATCAAGTCCCCTGCCTCGTCCACTTTGTGTCCTCTTAGATTAGCAGATAAACGAAGTGGTTCCGATTTGGTTCCTAAATTGTTAGTCAGAGGAGTTCTAGGTACCCAAGCCATCTTTGAAGAAGTTACTTTGGGTTCTGCCTTTTTAGGAGACTTGGCCTTTTTGGCTTTTGTCCTCTTAGGCGGAGATTTAGGAACCCATGAGGGTTGAACCTGGCAGAGAAGTTGGATTTCAGCGCGGGCAAATGCTTTGGCTTGATCGAGGAAAGATCTTCTCATTTGATAATCTCTTAAGGTGTTTGGGGGATTGGATCTTTACGGGATACCTAGATGAGAACATTCATGAATAGCACTATAAGACTGCTTAATGGCGGGATCTTGTTTCCTACGGGTCTTCTTATCGGCATTTGACTTAGAATGATTCAGTGTTATATTTGAGGAAGAGCCTATTTCGTAGTTGGTACTTCTAAAGGTGATGGGCGTTAGAGAGCAAGTAGAAGCAATGATTTTGAGATGAGAAACGGCTCTTTTATTTCTACGAGTGCCTTTCTTTTTACAGAAGAAGGAGATACACTTGAAACTTTGACATCTAAAGGCTCCTTCTTAATTTCTACGCTAGACACTATCGCCTTCGATTTCTTTCGCTCAGGTACTACGCTCCCTTTAGACGTAGTAGAAACAAGGTTAGAGTTAATATTTTCTGATCTATACAAGGCGATTTTTTTTTCTTCATGCATTTCATAATGATCTTATCCGTTGAGGGAGATGCGTGAGAGAAGGTTGATCTTTGGAGGAAGCTTTGAAATTTTTCATTTCCTTTAGAAACCTTTTCTGCTTCGAAATTCTTCTTTTCGATGTCGAAGGATGAACGCATTTCCTCAATTTTCCTAATCATAGAAGAATTCTCAGAATAGTAATTGGTTGCTTCCTTGGACTGACTCGTATGTTGTAAAGAAAAAATTGAATCACTGTTACACTCCTGCGGTATCTCTCGAGATTGTAACTGTCATTCAATTCTGTGTAGTCAAAGGGGATCTCGACCCTAGTTTTGGCTTTAAGCTTTTTTTCTTCTAACGCATTTGTCTCAGATGTGCCAGTAAAATTCATTAGGGAGGTTAGACCCAATCCCATGTATCTTATGTCCTAAGCCTTCCTTAGTGTTATAAAAGTGAGTTTCTAAGGGCTGGTTCGAATGCACCTACTCTATAGGGTTGGACTTGACGTATACTCTATACGCTTTTGAAGTTGAAGAATATCCCACAAAAGTAGCTTCGAATGCTTCGGGGTCGAACTTGGCACGTTGCTCTCTGTTGTTCGCCACAAAGCACTTGCACCCGAGGACCTTGAAGAAGGAAATATTGGGTACTCGCTTGTTGATGATCTCGTACGGAGTCTTATCAAAGCGCTTGTGAACTACTGTCCTGTTTGAGTGAAACAGGCGGTGTTTACTGCTTCAGCACAAAGAAAGTGTGAGAGGCCGGAGTGAATCAGCATCGGACACGTGGCTTCCAATAGAGTTCGGTTCTTCCTTCAACTACCCCGTTCTTTTGAGGCGTCTTTACGGCTAAAAATTGCTGACTAATTCCAAGTTTGTGATAAAAGTCGCTGAGAAATTTGTTTTTGAACTCGGTTCCATTGTCCGTTCAAATGACTTGGGTAGTCTGTTGAAGCAGGTTCTGAGTTATGTTCACAAAATTTACTATCAAGTCCCCTGTCTCGTCCACTTTGTGTCCTCTTAGATTAGCAGATAAACGAAGTGGTTCAGAATTGGTTCCTAAATTGTTAGTCAGAGGAGTTCTAGGTACCCAAGCCATCTTTGAAGAAGTTACTTTGGGTTCTGCCTTTTTAGGAGAATTGGCCTTTTTGGCTTTTGTCCTCTTAGGCGGAGATTTAGGAACCCATGAGGGTTGAACCTGGCAGAGAAGTTGGATTTCTGCGCGGGCAAATGCTTTGTGAGGCTTGATCGAGAAAAGATCTTCTCATTTGATAATCTCTTAAGGTGTTTGGGGCATTGGATCTTTACGGAATACCTAGATGAGGACATTCATGAATAGCACTATAAGACTTCTTAATGGCTGGATCTTGTTTCCTACGGGTCTTCTTATCGGCATTTGACTTAGAATGATTCAGTGTTATATTTGAGGAAGAGCCTATTTCGTAGTTGGTACTTCTAAAGGTGATGGGCGTTAGAGAGCGGCAATTTTTCTTTCTTCATGCGTTTCATAATGATCTTATCCGTTGAGGGAGATGCGTGAGAGAAGGTTTGATCTTTGGAGGAAGCTTTGAAATTTTTCATTTCCTTTAGAAACCTTTTCTGCTTCGAAATTCTTCTTTTCGATGTCGAAGGATGAACACATTTCCTCAATTTTCCTAATCATAGAAGAATTCTCAGAATAGTAAGTGGTTTCTTCCTTGGACTGACTCGTATGTTGTAAAGAAAAAATTGAATCACTGTTACACTCCTGCGGTATCTCTCGAGATTGTAACTGTCATTCAATTCTGTGTAGTCAAAGGGGATATCGACCCTAGTTTTGGCTTTAAGCTTTTTTTCTTCTAACGCATTTGTCTCAGATGTGCCAGTAAAATTCATTAGGGAGGTTAGACCCAATCCCATGTATCTTATGTCCTAAGCCTTCCTTAGTGTTATAAAAGTGAGTTTCTAAGGGCTGGTTCGAATGCACCTACTCTATACGGTTGGACTTGACGTATACTCTATACGCTTTTGAAGTTGAAGAATATCCCACAAAAGTAGCTTCGAATGCTTCGGGGTCGAACTTGGCACGTCGCTCTCTGTTGTTCGCGACAAAGTACTTGCACCCGAGGACGAGTTGACTTTCGTTGACTTTCTCTCTAACACCGTCAGTGTGTGCGATTTTCACACAGTAGGCGGGATTTTCAATTTTGGATCGTTCTTTGTGCGTTTTTGACGTCCGATCGCCGTCGTCTCCGGCTCTTCTTGGCCGGCCGGTGATCCTGGTATCCTCCCTCACCAATCTGGTCGAGGTGGGACTGATTGGAGCGAGGTTTTAGCGTTTTTGTGGCGCTAGGGTTTCTTGGCGAGATGCAATCGCCGGGGATTTCACCCGATCCACCTGATCGGGCCATGGCGACGATCGCTGATCCGGTGGTGATGGAGCGTGATCAGCCACCACCGACGGCGCAACGGGCTGACCCGGCTCTCCCGGATTTGGATGCCTTGACCGCGGCTTACCCGGATTTTGCAGCGTGCTTCGATGGGGTTCGTTTCCGGGCACTGCAGAACAAGATTGCCGGCGCTGATGGGACGCAGATTGAGACTGGGTTTTCCGGCGAGGGAGGACAGCCCAATCGGGCTGTTTCTACGCCCATGGGTGACGGCGGACCTGCTAGGGTTGATCAGGTGATTTCGCGCGAATCTGACGAGGCGGATGATGGCGCTGATCAAGGGATGGTGACGGCTAGGGCTAATTCGGGCATGCCTCAGACGGCGGGCCAGGCTGGGAATGGGCCTAGGGTCTCGAATGGATCGCCACCTGCGCGTATGGGCTGTGCTAATGTTGCAGTTCCGCTGCAGGTTCCGCTACAGGGAATTCTGCGAAACCCTAAGCGTCGACCACAGTGGTGGCGGCCTGGAACTCCACCGCCAACGCGTCTGACGGCTCGGCGGTTCGTGGATATGGGAGCCATGATGGTTGATGAACCCGTTGATGAGGAAATCGCGGTTGATGATAGGACGGAGGCTGCTAGGACGGGGTTGGTTACGACCCAACCAGCTAGGGTTTTCGGGTCTGAGCGGGTGATTGTATCGGCCGAGTTGCCCCCTTCGTCGTCATCTGCTGTTGCGCCGGGGAGGACGGAATTAATCGGCGACGTGGGTTTACCGATGCGGCACATGAGGGGTGATGGACGCTCACCGGGAACATCGACGACCGTGCAGCAGATGAGTGCGCCCGGGGTTAAGGCTGTGGTTTTTGGGGCTGGCAACGTGGATGCACCCGCGGTGGCTGCCATGACGGGGAAGTCGCTTGGGAAGGGAGGTACTAACCCGTTTCATGGATCCGTCTTTACACGACTGGGGCCGGGCACGATGACGTCGGCAGGGCATGCAAAGCCGAATTCCTTTGTGGCGGCTGTCCAACGAGATGCCCCTTCACGACCATACGTGCCATCCAAGACTATGGCATTATCATACACACCGCCGACTGTAGTGAATGGGGTGGCTAGAGTGCGAGCAACGGCGGAGATGGCACGCCGAGGGTGCGATCGATGGCAACATACGCTTGTGGGCTACTTTCTAGGGCGTAAACCGTACTTTCCTTTTGTGGAACGCCATTTTCGATCAGTTTGGAAGGGCCTTGCTGAAATACGGACAACTATTAATGGGTTCTTTATGTTTCGGTTTGAATCCAATGAGGCTAAAATGGGTGTGTTAGAGGGGGGCCCTTGGCTCATGCAAGGGCAACCCTTATTCTTGGAACCGTGGCGGCCTCGCATGTCATTTGCACGACGCGAGTTGGTGGAGGTGCCATTGTGGGTGAGACTACGGAATGTACCGTGCGAGTTGTGGACGCAGGAAGGCCTTGGGTTGGTTGCGAGTGCTGTTGGGCGTCCATTGTTTGCGGATAGTATCACGGCGACTGGGGAACGATTGGACTATGCACGTATCTGTGTCATGAAACCGCTCTCTGAGCCGTTTAGAGAGACTTGTGAGGTGTTGATCCAGGGGGATGGTGAGGAGGATGATGCTATTGTTCCGATCCAGGTGGAGTATGACTGGAAACCATCTCCGTGCTCGCACTGTAACTCATGGGCGCATGGGGCAGCACACTGTCCACAACAAACTGCCAAGCCGGCCGGGGCAGCGCTTGCGACGAGTGACGAGCCGGGGCGTGTTGCGGCAGCGCCTCATGGGAAACCTCGCGGGACCACTGGTGAAGAACATCAGCTGGGCCGGAATCGTAGACCGGCCCGACAGAGAGCGGGTCCACGGCGTCCTAGTCGGATGGATGTGCCTCGCAGAGCATCCCCACCTCCGCAAGATGCATGGCAACTTGTGGGGGTCAAGGGCAAGGCGATCTTGGGTACGTCGAAGGAGGGACGAAGTGATAGATCATCTGCCATGGTTGGGCAGGGGGAGGGGGCCATGACACGGCCCCCGGATGCCGATGTGCCCTCGACTTCGGGCGATCGGAATCGATTTGAATTGCTTCGCTCAGTACCTGAAGTGACTGACTTGACTATCTATACGGGCCCTAAAGCAGATGCAGCCCGCCCAGGGGTGCCTTTATGTTAGGCGTCGGATCCTGGAATGTGCGTGGTCTTAATAAGCAAGACCACAGGAGGGCGGTGGGGGAATTGATTTCGCGTGAAGGGCTATGTATGATTGGGCTAATAGAGACGCGAGTGTCGGCGTCTAATGCTGATTTTATATCGACAGGCATTAGGACTCGTTGGAGTTGGTTCTTTGAGTATGATGACGGCCCAGCGTCGCGCATCTGGGTAGGTTGGGACCCATCGGTCCTGACGGTGGGGGTTCTTGGTTTCTCGACTCAAGCTATCCACTGCAGGGTTCATTCGTTGGTGACCAAGGAGACATTCTTTATTTCCTTCGCATATGGGCATTCAAGGAGGGAGGAGAGATTGTCCTTATGGGAGGATTTGACTGCTATGTCCGCTGTGCGGGTGGCGGATGCCTGGATAGTCATGGGGGACTTCAACGCTATCTTACATCCGGATGAGGGAAGAGGGGGATCGCCCTCTATTCAAGATATGGCGGACTTTCGAGCATGCTTAGTGAGTGCGGATCTTTTGACGTTACCGACGATGGGCCAGGTCTTCACATGGTATAATCAACAACGTGCTGAGGCTGGGATCTGGAGGCGATTGGATCGGATTTTGGGCAACCCGCAGTGGTTTGCCAGATTTACGGATGCATTCTGTCGTTGTGGCTTACCTGCGACTTCAGATCACTCGCCGATCCTCTTAGGTGCCACTGTAGCACGGCAGCATAAGGTGACGTTTCGATTCGACAACTTCTTGGCGAAGGATCCGAGATTCTTCGATTTGGTTCAGAAGGCCTGGAGTGTGCCTATTACGGGCTATCCCATGTTCGTGTTGGTGAGACGGCTGAAGATGTTGAAGTCTTCCCTCCTAGAGCTGCGACGGTCGAAAGGGGATTTAACGGCAAATGTCACGGAGGCCAAATTTTTTCTCGATATTGCACAGGACTATGCTACACGGTATCCAAATGAAGAGGGTTTTTTTGACCTGGAACGGATATGCCGGATGTTATATGCGAAAGCGGTGATGGCGGAGCAGTCGGCATTATCACAGCGGGCTAAGCTTGCGTGGCTCAAGGATGGCGATCAATGCACGTCCTACTTCTTTCGTAGGGTCGCCATGCGCCGGGCTGCTAATCGGATCTGGTCCTTGGAGACGGCCACGGGAACCCTTCTGGAGGAGCCGGATGAGGTGGAAGGCGAGTTGATTGTGTTCTATCGGGACTTATTGGGTCAGTCTATGCACTCGGCGCCGATTGCTGATTCTGATGTGCAGAGTGCTGTAGTGCGGACGCTCTCCCCAGCGAATGCTGCTTCCATGATTGGCGTAGTCACTAACTTGGAGGTTCGGACGGCGCTCTTCTCTATGGGGGATGAGAAAGCGCCTGGCCCTGACGGGTATACAGTTGCGTTCTTTCGGGCGGCATGGGGGATTGTGGGAGATGCGGTGGTCGAGGCGGTACAGGACTTCTTCGTTTCGGGGAGGCTACTTAAGGGGCTCAATAGCACACTCATCACATTGATCCCTAAGAGGGATGCACCGAGGCGGGCGACTGACTTTAGGCCGATCTCATGCTGTAATGTACTTTACAAGGTGATCTCCAAGATCCTGGCCAACCGACTTAAGATACACTTACCTTCGTTGGTGCACGGCTCTCAGACAGCGTTCATACCAGGTCGACGCATTAGCGACAATGTGTTGCTAGCGCAGGAGCTGTGCCTCGGGTATAAGTCCAAGGGGCGTCCGCCACGAGCGATGTTCAAGATTGACTTGGCGAAGGCCTACGACAAGGTCGAGTGGGGCTTTTTGCTGTCGGTGTTACGCGCCATGGGATTTCATCCTACGTACATTGGATGGATTCGCACGTGCCTCACGACTACAGCCTTCTCGCTAAACTTGAATGGCCAGGTGGTGGGGTTTTTTCAGGGAAAGAGGGGTCTGCGACAGGGGGATCCCATCTCGCCCTATCTTTTTACCTTGGTTATGGAGGTTCTCCATGGGCTGCTCATGAGGTATGTGTCGGAGGAACCTCGGTTCCGATACCATTGGCGATGTGAGGAACTCAGACTGGTTTCGTTAGCGTTTGCGGATGACCTCCTTCTCTTTAGCCATGCGGATGAAGTGTCGATTGGGGTGCTGAAACGAGCGCTGGATGAGTTTGGAAGGCTGTCTGGGTTAGTTCCTAACCCTGATAAGAGCGAGATGTATCTTTCTCGGCGGGCTGAGGGTCTGACGGCGTCGTTTCAGGCCCTGATGGGATATCGTGTGGGCCATCTGCCAGTTCGGTACTTGGGGGTGCCGCTTATCACTTCACGCTTGACGATTCATGACTGTGCGCCGCTACTCCAAAAGGTGGATCAGCGATTAGGGTCATGGCTTAATCGCTCCTTATCCTACGCGGGCCGCCTGCAGCTGGTGAAGTCGGTGCTGCAGGCTATTCATACGTATTGGTCGGGAGTTTTCCTACTTCCTAAAGGCGTGGTCAACTCCTTGGAAATGCGCTTTAGGAAGTTCTTGTGGGGAGGGGGATCAGCTAAGGTGGCATGGGACGTTCTATGTCTTCCCGTGAGAGAAGGGGGACTGGGACTAAGGTCTATCGCGGTCGACAACAAGGCGTTAATGCTGAAGCACTTGTGGAGTGTTCTTACCAGAACACCAGGCTCGATTTGGGTTGAATGGCTTTATGGGACGCGGCTGATGTCTCGCTCGATTTGGGACCTACGGGTGTCGGCGAATGACGCTTGGAGCTGGAGAAAGATGCTACAATTGAGACCATTGATCCGATCTCTGATTACGTTCCGAGTTGGGGACGGGTCCACGATTTGGTTGTGGAAGGATCCCTGGCTCCTTACTACTCCATTGATTGAGCGTTTCCCTCGGGGTCCTGTTGCGATGGGTCTACCACAGGATGCAAGACTTAGTATGGTTATTGATGCGCATGGATGGAACTGGCCTGGGCAGGGGGCGGTTGAGTACATAGAGATCAGTGGGCTACTCCCGAACGTTGTGCGCGGGCCTCGTGATGGGGTGCTGTGGAAGGGATCGCCGGACGGGATTATGATGACTTCGATGGCTAGGGACGCGATGAGACATAGGAGGCCACCTGTTCTTTTACAGGCTGCTTATCGACATGTCCTTGCCTCGCTTGTTTATCATATTTGGCAGGCGAGAAACAGACGTTGGAAGGAGGGGATCATCACGACGCCTCACAGGTTGGTAGGGAGTGTTCTTGCATTGGTTATCTTGCGTATTGGTGGTACGCCAGCCAAGTACGAGCTGCATCGATTGGCCATCCGCAGACTATGGCGTGTGGCTTGGTAGCGCGTTTGACTTGTGTAGGTAGTGTTTGTGCTTGTACCCAGTAGCCTGTTACTGGTTGGATTGCGGAGCTTATCTCCTGCTCACTATGTACATACCTTTTCGCTTATATATATATGGGACATTAAAACCAAAAAAAAAAAGTACTTGCACCCGAGGACCTTGAAGAAGGAAATATTGGGTACTCGCTTGTTGATGATCTCGTACGGAGTCTTATCAAAGCGCTTGTGAACTACTGTCCTGTTTGAGTGAAACAGGCGGTGTTTACTGCTTCAGCACAAAGAAAGTGTGGGAGGCCGGAGTGAATCAGCATCGGACACGCGGCTTCCACTAGAGTTCGGTTCTTCCTTCAACTACCCCGTTCTTTTGAGGCGTCTTTACGGCTGAAAATTGCTGACTAATTCCAAGTTTGTGATAAAAGTCGCTGAGAAATTTGTTTTTGAACTCGGTTCCATTGTCCGTTCAAATGACTTGGATAGTCTGTTGAAGCAGGTTCTGAGTTGTGTTCTCAAAATTTACTATCAAGTCCCCTGCCTCGTCCACTTTGTGTCCTCTTAGATTAGCAGATAAACGAAGTGGTTCCGATTTGGTTCCTAAATTGTTAGTCAGAGGAGTTCTAGGTACCCAAGCCATCTTTGAAGAAGTTACTTTGGGTTCTGCCTTTTTAGGAGACTTGGCCTTTTTGGCTTTTGTCCTCTTAGGCGGAGATTTAGGAACCCATGAGGGTTGAACCTGGCAGAGAAGTTGGATTTCAGCGCGGGCAAATGCTTTGTGAGGCTTGATCGAGGAAAGATCTTCTCATTTGATAATCTCTTAAGGTGTTTGGGGGATTGGATCTTTACGGGATACCTAGATGAGAACATTCATGAATAGCACTATAAGACTGCTTAATGGCTGGATCTTGTTTCCTACGGGTCTTCTTATCGGCATTTGACTTAGAATGATTCAGTGTTATATTTGAGGAAGAGCCTATTTCGTAGTTGGTACTTCTAAAGGTGATGGGCGTTAGAGAGCAAGTAGAAGCAATGATTTTGAGATGAGAAACGGCTCTTTTATTTCTACGAGTGCCTTTCTTTTTACAGAAGGAGGAGATACACTTGAAACTTTGACATCTAAATGCTCCTTCTTAATTTCTACGCTAGACACTATCGCCTTCGATTTCTTTCGCTCAGGTACTACGCTCCCTTTAGACGTAGTAGAAACAAGGTTAGAGTTAATATTTTCTGATCTATACAAGGCGATTTTTCTTTCTTCATGCGTTTAATAATGATCTTATCCGTTGAGGGAGATGCGTGAGAGAAGGTTTGATCTTTGGAGGAAGCTTTGAAATTTTTCATTTCCTTTAGAAACCTTTTCTGCTTCGAAATTCTTTTTTTCGATGTCGAAGGATGAGCGCATTTCCTCAGTTTTCCTAATCATAGAAGAATTCTCAGAATAGTAAGTGGTTGCTTCCTTGGACTGACTCGTAGGTTGTAAAGAAAAAATTGAATCACTGTTACACTCCTGCGGTATCTCTCGAGATTGTAACTGTCATTCAATTCTCTGTAGTCAAAGGGGATCTTCTCATTTGATAATCTCTTAAGGTGTTTGGGGGATTGGATCTTTACGGGATACCTAGATGAGAACATTCATGAATAGCACTATAAGACTTCTTAATGGCTGGATCTTGTTTCCTACGGGTCTTATTATCGGCATTTGACTTAGAATGATTCAGTGTTATATTTGAGGAAGAGCCTATTTCGTAGTTGGTACTTCTAAAGGTGATGGGCGTTAGAGAGCGGCAATTTTTCTTTCTTCATGCGTTTCATAATGATCTTATCCGTTGAGGGAGATGCGTGGGAGAAGGTTTGATCTTTGGAGGAAGCTTTGAAATTTTTCATTTCCTTTAGTGCTTCGAAATTCTTCTTTTCGATGTCGAAGGATGAACGCATTTCCTCAATTTTCCTAATCATAGAAGAATTCTCAGAATAGTAAGTGGTTGCTTCCTTGGACTGACTCGTATGTTGTAAAGAAAAAATTGAATCACTGTTACACGCCTACGGTATCTCTCGAGATTGTAACTGTCATTCAATTCTGTGTAGTCAAAGGGGATCTCGACCCTAGTTTTGGCTTTAAGTTTTTTTTTTTTCTTCTAACGCATTTGTCTCAGATGTGCCAGTAAAATTCATTAGGGAGGTTAGACCCAATCCCATGTATCTTATGTCCTAAGCCTTCCTTAGTGTTATAAAAGTGAGTTTCTAAGGGCTGGTTCGAATGCACCTACTCTATACGGTTGGACTTGACGTATACTCTATACGCTTTTGAAGTTGAAGAATATCCCACAAAAGTAGCTTCGAATGCTTCGGGGTCGAACTTGGCAAGTTGCTCTCTGTTGTTCGCCACAAAGCACTTGCACCCGAGGACCTTGAAGAAGGAAATATTGGGTACTCGCTTGTTGATGATCTCGTACGGAGTCTTATCAAAGCGCTTGTGAACTACTGTCCTGTTTGAGTGAAACAGGCGGTGTTTACTGCTTCAGCACAAAGAAAGTGTGGGAGGCCGGAGTGAATCAGCATCGGACATGCGGCTTCAACAAGAGTTCGGTTCTTCCTTCAACTACCCCGTTCTTTTGAGGCGTCTTTACGGCTAAAAATTGCTGACCAATTCCAAGTTTGTGATAAAAGTCGCTGAGAAATTTGTTTTTGAACTCGGTTCCATTGTCCGTTCAAATGACTTGGATAGTCTGTTGAAGCAGGTTCTGAGTTGTGTTCACAAAATTTACTATCAAGTCCAATGTCTCGTCCACTTTGTGTCCTCTTAGATTATCAGATAAACGAAGTGGTTCAGATTTGGTTCCTAAATTGTTAGTTAGAGGAGTTCTAGGTACCCAAGCCATCTTTGAAGAAGTTACTTTGGGTTCTGCCGTTTTAGGAGACTTGGCCTTTTTGGCTTTTGTCCTCTTAGGCGGAGATTTAGGAACCCATGAGGGTTGAACCTGGCAGAGAAGTTGGATTTCAGCGCGGGCAAATGCTTTGTGAGGCCTTATCGAGGAAAGATCTTCTCATTTGATAATCTCTTAAGGTGTTTGGGGGATTGGATCTTTACGGGATACCTAGATGAGAACATTCATGAATAGCACTATAAGACTGCTTAATGGCTGGATCATGTTTCCTACGGGTGTTCTTATCGACATTTGACTTAGAATGATTCAGTGTTATATTTGAGGAAGAGCCTATTTCGTAGTTGGTACTTCTAAAGGTGATGGGCGTTAGAGAGCAAGTAGAAGCAATGATTTTGAGATGAGAAACGGCTCTTTTATTTCTTTTTTTTTTTTTTGGTAAATTTTCCGAAAATAAAAAACGAAAGAAGTACAGTGAAAAGGTGGACCAACCCACCCACAAACCAGTAACAGGCTACTGGTCAAACAAGCACAAACAACACAGCAAGCCAAAACCCACACAAACACCAAACAAGAAGAACAGCCCAACCCTCAACCAACATGCCACAGTCGCTTGATAGCCGCCACCTGGAAGGCAAACCGCGTGTGAACCGTGTCAAGTCGCGAACACGCCAAACCGAGAACCAACGAAATCACCTGCTGAGGAGATGAGGAGATGTTCTCTTTCCAACGCCTATTCCGCTCCTTCCAGATGTGATAAACCAATGAGGCAACCAAGTGACGGAACATCACGTGAAGAAGATGGTGACCTCGCCATCTCCTAGCTGCCGAACGCACGCCCAAACTCCAAACACGAACCGGCCAGCTCCACTTTGTTCTATCTTCAAGCAACTGAACACATCTCAATGAGAATTCACATTCGAAGAAGAGATGATTAGTAGTCTCCGGGAAAAGGCCGCACAAAGCACACAGATTAGAACCCGCCCGTAACGCAATCCAAGGTTTATCCCGCGTGGAAAGCCGCTCACGAATAGCGAGCCAAAGGATGAACTCGAACCTTGGGACCCGCGCAGCTCCCCCAAACAGATCAGCCCAAGGCACATCCGGGCGACGGTACCTAATGGCATCGCGGGCCCTCGCCGTAGAGAATCGTCCATCAGCAGCGCCTTTCCATCGTAAAGAGTCCCTCTCCAAAGGGAAAATCACAGGGAGCAAAGGTTCAATATCCAAGTATTCAACCGAGTACCTGGCAGGCCAGTTCCACCCGTCCGAATTAATGACCGCGGACAGTCTAGTGTCAATAGGAAGACCCATCGCCACCGGACCCCGAGGGAAGTGGTCCACGAGAGGGGAAGGGAGCAGCCACGGGTCTTTCCAAAGCCAAATCGAGTCACCATTACCCACCGTAAAGTCAACAAGAGGTCGAAAGACATCTCTAAGCTGAAGGACCTTCTTCCAGCTCCACGCATCGTTAGACGACGGAAGGACAGCCCAGAAGGATCGCTGGCGAAGTCTCGTATGGAGGAGCCACTTAACCCAAATCGAAGAGAGATCTCTATTCCCAATAAGCCACAGAAGGCGCAGCATCATGGCCTTATTATCAGCCGTGATCGATCGAATACCAAGGCCTCCTTCATTAACCGGCAGGCACACCTCCTCCCACGCGACTTTGGGGGAAGACCCAGCCCACAGAAAACGCCTAAATCTCGTCTCCAAAGCCCTGACCACACCCTTAGGCAGCAGGAACACGCTGGACCAGTACAAATGAATCGACCCAAGGACGGACCGGATAAGTTGGACCCTTCCCGCGTAGGAGAGGGACCGGTTCAACCAAGACCCAACCCGCTTATCCACCGCGTGAAGAAGAGGGGCACAATCCACCAGCCGGAGCCTCGAGTGAAGAAGAGGAACGCCCAGATAACGGACCGGAAGCTTACCCAGCTGAAATCCCATGATGGTCAGGAGGGAGTTCGAGATATTCTCAGCCCTCTTAGAAACAAACATCTCGCTCTTCCGGGGGTTGGGGCAGAGACCGGACAAAGAAGCAAAGGTATCCAGAGCATCCTTAAACACCTTGACCGAGCAAGTATCAGCATGGCAAAACAGCATAAGATCGTCCGCAAACGTGAGCATTGCCAATCGCATCGACTCACACCGCCAGTGGAACTGAAATCTGCTATCAGCACGGATGCTCGAGTCAATAATACCATGGAGGACCTCCATGACAAGAGTAAAGAGGTAGGGGGACAGCGGATCTCCCTGTCGCAAGCCTCTCTTCCCCTCGAAGAAACCCACAGGAGCTCCATTGAGATTAATGGAGAAAGAAGTCGAGGTCACACAAGCAGCCACCCATCTGATAAATAGAGGGGGAAACTTCATGGCCGACAGGACCGCCAACAAGAAGCTCCACTCAACCTTGTCGTAGGCCTTCGCCAAATCGACCTTGAAAGCCACGCGCGCCGGCTTGCTCCGATTCTGATAAGCAAGGCAGATTTCCTGGGCCATCAGAATGTTGTCAGAGATGCGCCTTCCAGGGACAAAGGCAGTCTGTGAGGGATGCACGAGATCAGCAAGGCAGGGACGCAGCCGGTTAGCGAGGATCTTCGAGATAACCTTGAAAATGACATTACAACAAGAGATAGGGCGGAAGTCCGACGCATTCCTAGCAGCCTCACCTTTCGGAATAAGAGTAATAAGGGTGCTGTTAAGGCCTTTCAGTAAGATGCCAGTGCTGAAGAAGTCCTGGACAGCAAAGGTAAGATCATCGCCAACAACCTCCCAAGCAGCTTTGAAGAAAGCTGCAGTGTAACCATCAGGCCCCGGGGCCTTCTCGCTGCCCATCGCGAAAATCACCGCCTTGATCTCAGCCCTCGTAACCGGACGAATCATATCAGCCCCCACGTCCGGATGAATGGAAGTAGTAACAAAGTTACGGAGATCATCCACACGAACCGGAGTGTCCCTACCCGACTTCCCAAGTAGCTCCTTATAGAATCGGATCAGTTCAGCCGCCACCTGCTGATCACCCTCAATAACCAGCCCATTATCGTCCTCCAACGAGAGAATACGATTACGTGCACGTCTCAGAGTCACCTTCTTGAAGAAGAAAGAGGTACATTGGTCCCCGTCCTTAAGCCAAGCAAGTTTGGCCCGCTGAGAGAGGGCAGACTGTTCAATCTCCACAGCCTTGGAGTATAAACACCTGCACGTAGACTCGAAGTCAAGGAAAAGGGGTTCCGAGGGGTATTTCTCAACAAAAGATTGACTCAGCTCAAGGAAGTGTTTGGCCTCAAGAACATTCCTAGCCAAGTCCCCCTTCATGCGTCTAAGATCGCGAATGTGTGGCTTGAGCATCTTAAGTCGGCGAACAAAAGAGAACATCGGGAAGCCATCCGAATGATCCAGCCAACCTCTTCTCACCACGTCAATGAACCTAGGATCAGAAACCAGAAAGTTATCAAACTTGAAGCAAGGACGCCTCCCACTTCCCCGGGCAGCCGCAAGGATAAGAGGAGAGTGATCGGAAGTAGCGGGAAAATCGCAGTAGTAAGCCAAATCGGGGTGGGTAGCAAACCACGAGGGATTGCCAGCCATGCGATCAAGCCGCCGCCAGATACCAGCCTCCGCACGCTGCTGGTTGAACCAAGTGAAGAACCTCCCCGTCGAAGGTAAGGTAGTCAGGTCGGCATTGATCAAGCAATCCCTGAGCTCCGTCGCCTCCACAACAGACGGATTACCACCCTTCGCCTCGGAAATATCAGTAACGGCATTGAAATCCCCGAGGATCAGCCACGGATCGTTGGCCCTATTCTCCGAAATCCGGATAATCTCATCCCAAAGATCAGCCCTCTCCTCTCGCCGATTCTTCCCATACACAAAGGAAATATAGCAGAGTTCCTGCGATGCAAGAGAATGAACCCTACAATGAACTGCTTGTATAGAGCAGCCCACAATGGTGACATGAACAAAACTGGGGTCCCAACCAACCCAAATCCTCGTTCCCGGCCCATCACCATAATCAAAAAACCATTGCCAAGAGTCCCTAATGCCTCCGGAGACAGCACTAGCGTTAATAGAAGAGACACGAGTTTCCAAAAGCCCGAAAAGTTTTAAATCAAACTTAGAGATAAGATCCATCACCGCCCTCCCATGGTCTCTCTTATTGAGACCCCTCACATTCCACGAGGCGAGCGCGATCATGATAAACCGTCCGGAAGGGCTGCTTTAGGACCCTCAGAAGCGCACTCATCATCAACATCAGACAAAGCATGGAAGGGGTTACTTGCGTTACCCCAGAAAAATGCATTACGCTCCGCCTCAGCCCGGAGCTCATCATCACTAGTCTCATCACTAGTCTCAGCCGAGGGGCACAGAGGGTCAGTCCCACGAGAACTCGTAGTCGCCTCCTGTGTAGAAGCCACCGGATGAACCGTAGCCGCCTGGTGAGAACCAACGGAAATCTTGCCCCTCGGCCCAACCTGTCGCCAATCATCATCTCTAGGCCTAGGAACCCGAATCGCGTTACCCAAGGTGGGCTGCCTCTCCCGCTTCTCATTAGGATGAGTGGCCTTAACCGCAGTAATCTTCTTGGCCATCGGGCAAGAACCATCCGAATGGGTCCACGTATCACACCTCGTACACTTAGAAGGCTTCCATTCGTACTCCACAGTAACCGGAACCATCCCACGTGGACTCCCATCCTCAGAGGGCAGCCTAATATTAAACTTCTCAATAAACTCCGTCTTTAGGTCCTTAATGATACAGACCCGAGCATAGTCGATACGAGTAGCACTCATAGTAATGCCGTCGGCGAAAAGCGGCTGCCCAACGGCACTAGCTACGATGCCCAAGCCCGCGGGGGTCCAAAATTCATTGGGGATATTCCTAAGCTTGACCCACAACGGAACCTCCGTATGTTCCTTTCGCTCGAACGACATGCCGGGCCTCCAAGCTTCCAAGAAGAGGGGCTGCCCCTGCCATAACCAAGGACCTCCCTCGAGAGCCGCCGTCATCGACTTATCCGAGTCAAACCTGAAAATAAAAAAGCCGTTGATCGTGGCCTGAACCTCTTCCACACCCGCCCAAGATGATCGAACGAACTTCTCCACGAAGGGGAAATAAGGCCGCCGTCCAAGAAAATAACCCACCAAAGTGTGGTTCCATCTATCCAGCCCTTGCTTAGCAACCTCCCACGTAGGACAAACAACTGCCACCCCATCAACAACAGTGGGAGGAGTGAAACTAAGCGCCGTTCGCTGTTGTGGTCGAATACGGCTCTTTTATTTCTACGAGTGCCTTTCTTTTTACAGAAGGAGGAGATACACTTGAAACTTTGACATCTAAAGGCTCCTTAATTTCTATGCTAGAGACACTATCGCCTTTGATTTCGTTCGCTCAGGTACTACGCTCCCTTTAGACGTAGTAGAAACAAGGTTAGAGTTATTATTTTCTGATCTATCCAAGGCGATTTTTCTTTCTTCATGCGTTTCATAATGATCTTATCCGTTGAGGGAGATGCGTGAGAGAAGGTTTGATCTTTGGAGGAAGCTTTGAAATTTTTCATTTCCTTTAGAAACCTTTTCTGCTTCGAAATTCTTCTTTTCGATGTCGAAGGATGAACGCATTTCCTCAATTTTCCTAATCATAGAAGAATTCTCAGAATAGTAAGTGGTTGCTTCCTTGGACTGACTCGTAGGTTGTAAAGAAAAAATTGAATCACTGTTACACTCCTGCGGTATCTCTCGAGATTGTAACTGTCATTCAATTCTCTGTAGTCAAAGGGGATCTCGACCCTAGTTTTGGCTTTAAGCTTTTTTTCTTCTAACGCATTTGTCTCAGATGTGCCAGTAAAATTCATTAGGGAGGTTAGACCCAATCCCATGTATCTTATGTCCTAAGCCTTCCTTAGTGCTATAAAAGTGAGTTTCTAAGGGCTGGTTCGAATGCACCTACTCTATACGGTTGGACTTGACGTATACTCTATACGCTTTTGAAGTTGAAGAATATCCTACAAAAGTAGCTTCGAATGCTTCGGGGTCGAACTTGGCACGTTGCTCTCTGTTGTTCGCCACAAAGCACTTGCACCCGAGGACCTTGAAGGAGGAAATATTGGGTACTCGCTTGTTGATGATCTCGTACGGAGTCTTATCAAATCGCTTGTGAACTACTGTCCTGTTTGAGTGAAACATGCGGTGTTTACTGCTTCAGCACAAAGAAAGTGTGGGAGGCCGGAGTGAATCAGCATCGGACACGCGGCTTCCAATAGAGTTCGGTTCTTACTTCAACTACCCCGTTCTTTTGAGGCGTCTTTACGGCTAAAAATTGCTGACTAATTCCAAGTTTGTGATAAAAGTCGCTGAGAAATTTGTTTTTGAACACGGTTCCATTGTCCGTTCAAATGACTTGGATAGTCTGTTGAAGCAGGTTCTGAGTTGTGTTCACAAAATTTACTATCAAGTCCCCTATCTCGTCCACTTTGTGTCCTCTTAGATTAGCAGATAAACGAATTGGTTCAGATTGTGTTCCTATATTGTTAGTCAGAGGAGTTCTAGGTACCCAAGCCATCTTTGAAGAAGTTACTTTGGGTTCTGCCTTTTTAGGAGACTTGGCCTTTTTGGCTTTTGTCCTCTTAGGCGGAGATTTAAGAACCTATGAGGGTTGAACCTGGCAGAGAAGTTGGATTTCAGCGCGGGCAAATGCTTTGTGAGGCTTGATCGAGGAAAGATCTTCTCATTTGATAATCTCTTAAAGTGTTTGGGGGATTGGATCTTTACGGGATACCTAGATGAGAACATTCATGAATAGCACTATAAGACTGCTTAATGGCTGGATCTTGTTTCCTACGGGTCTTCTTATCGGCATTTGACTTAGAATGATTCAGTGTTATATTTGAGGAAGAGCCTATTTCGTAGTTGGTACTTCTAAAGGTGATGGGCGTTAGAGAGCAAGTAGAAGCAATGATTTTGAGATGAGAAACGGCTCTTTTATTTCTACGAGTGCCTCTCTTTTTACAGAAGGACGAGATACACTTGAAACTTTGACATCTAAAGTCTCCTTCTTAATTTATACGCTAGACACTATCGCCTTCGATTTCTTTCGCTTAGGTACTACGCTCCCTTTAGACGTAGTAGAAACAAGGTTAGAGTTAATATTATCTGATCTATACAAGGCGATTTTTCTTTCTTCATGCGTTTTATAATGATCTTACCGTTGAGGGAGATGCGTGAGAGAAGGTTTGATCTTTGGAGGAAGCTTTGAAATTTTTCATTTCCTTTAGAAACCTTTTCTGCTTCGAAATTCTTCTTTTCGATGTCGAAGGACAAACGCATTTCCTCAATTTTCCTAATCATAGAAGAATTCTCAGAATAATAAGTGGTTGCTTCCTTGGACTGACTCGTATGTTGTAAAGAAAAAATTGAATAACTGTTACACTCCTGCGGTATCTCTCGAGATTGTAACTGTCATTCAATTCTGTGTAGTCAAAGGGGATCTCGACCCTAGTTTTGGCTTTAAGCTTTTTTTACGCATTTGTCTCAGATGTGCCAGTAAAATTCATTGGGGAGGTTAGACCCATTCCCATGTATCTTATGTCCTAAGCCTTCCTTAGCGTTATAAAAGTGAGTTTCTAAGGGCTGGTTCAAATGAACTGTTCGATCGGTTTGTCCCCTAGAAGTCAGTCTCTCGTCTAAAAGTTTTCTTTTTTTTGGAAATTGGTAACTAAAATAAATGAAAAACAGGGGTACTGAGCAGCGGGCATGATATCGCTCATGCCGCACCAAACTGTAATGTACGACAGACCAGACACCATAGACCAGGTAACCCAGACAACCTACAAGGTCCAAACAAGACCCAAGCCCCAAGAGAAAAACAAAACAGAGGTCCAAAGCAAAGGCTAAAAAGGTGTCAAAACCACAACAGTCAACCGGTTCCTGGCACCAGGTGTAGTGCCAGCAGGGCTACCCAGTAAAGTGCCAACAAGTGCAAGACGCACAAACTAACTCATGTCGAGGGATGGAAATCGGACCCCCGAAGAGCGTGTGCCATTGTACAATAGGACGACGTAGGCGAATTCTATCCCTGGCCGAGTGAGTAGAGAAAAGGCCATTCCCAGAAGCAATCCATCTCACGGTGTCCTCCTCCCCAGGGTGAAGTGGAGGAAGGAGCAGGCCAAACTCCAAATACTCAGTCGTGGTTTGCGCAGGCCAGTGCCAAGTATCATCGGCAATGACGGAACTCAACCTCGAGTCAAGGGGCAGCCCCATGACCTGCGGTCCGCGAGGAAATCTCTCAACCACAGGGCAAGGGAGGAGCCATGGGTCCGTCCAGAGTCGGGTATTAATGCCATTGCCGATGCGAAACTCAATAAGGGGTCGTATGGTTTGGCGAATGAGTAGAGAAAAGGCTGGGGATGACTAAGGCACAAGCCAAGAGCCATTATAAGAGTCTCTCTCCAATAAGCCAACTACTCAGCGTCTACTGTGACAAAGGAGGACTTCCAACACCTCACTACATCATCGAACGAGTGGACAGGACCCGAGAGGAACTGAGCGAGAGCGACCTGCCGTACCTCCCCGCCGATGAAGTGTACCATCTTTATCAGCTATACGTGGAGAAGTACAAAGGTCCTCAGGGCTTCATCAAGAAAGAAGGCCTCGAAGGGCTCTACCGGTTCATGATGCGACAAGTCAAGTACTTCGCCGCTCACGACCTTCAAATGGCGCTTGAGAGCAATATGAAGAAGTTCAACATGACCGCTCCGTTCAACAAAGGACCTGAGATCGAAGGGCTTCCCAACAATCACGTGCACATCAGCTCAGTCCTAGGCATCACCTACAACAATCCAATAGCAAAGAAGAATAGGTTGATGATGAAGAGTGAAATCAACAAGTTTTGTGATGGGACGCTCAAGGTCATCAGGAGGAATATCGAGCAGAGGTTGGAAGAAATAAATAGAGACACTATGCTGAGGATCCACAGGTTCGTGAGAGAACAGCCGCTCCTAATGGAATTGCTTGAAGATATCGAGGAGCGACTGGAGCTGAGGATCACGCTGAGGAACTACGAGCATGAGTTGGGCTTGCGCAGATCGTATTACGCTCGACGAGGACAAACAGCGCGGAGACGCAATCAAGCACAAAGGGGGAGATTGTAGAATACCATTTGCAATTGTGCTTGATTTCATTAGTTGTCCTTGTAATTAAGGGCGTTTTGTATAGTAGTCCTTAGATTAACAACTCTACCATCCTAGGCTATAATTCTTTTTTTTTTTTTGGAATAGGTCCCAGTTTTATATATATATGAGTGAATGTATACAGAATGGGTGCGAGTATAACTCAACACATGCAACCAGTAACAGGCTACTGGTGAACAAACCATATGTTAAACATAACTAACTACCATGCCACTCTCCATAGCCGCCGAATAGCAGCCTGCTGTAGAGCATACTTCTCGCCTATAGTCCCAAGCCGTGCACCAAGAATACCGAGGGCCGTGGCCACGACATGGGCTGGGGTAGAACGGATGTGCTCCCTCCATCGCCTGTTCCGCTCCTGCCAAATGTGATAGACAATCGATGCAAGGACATGTCGATAGGCAATATGAACTAAATGTCGGCTTCGCCACTTCAGAGCAGCCCAGTGAATGCTCCTGTCCCATTCAATATATGGTATCCGCCACCGTATCCTGTCCTTAAGTATTCGTCGGCAACGCAACGAAAAGGGGCAAGAAAAGAAGAGGTGAGAGATCGTCTCCCGACTCCCGGTATCACAGAGGAGGCAGGCATCCGTTCCTGCGCGCTGAGCCACCCATGGTAAGCTACGAACGGATAGACGGCCTCGTATAGCAAGCCAGAGAATGAACTCATGGCGTGGTATACGTAAACAGCCCCCGAAGAGAGAAGCCCAAATGACTCTGTCCCGCCGCGGTCGAGTGGCCTCACGAACCGCCCTCGAAGAGTAACGTCCATCGGGAGTCCCTATCCAGCGAACACGATCAGACTGCGACGGATCCACCTGTGGTAAAAGAGGGCCAAACTCCAGAAACTCGGATGACGTCATGGCTGGCCAAGACCAACCATCCGACGTAATGACCTCACTGAGGCGTGAGTCATGCGGCAGTCCCATCACCATCGGCCCCCGAGGATATCTCTCCATCATCGAGGTCATCAGCAGCCAAGGGTCCTTCCATAGCCATATGGAACGCCCGTCTCCCACCTGATAAGATATGAAGGAACGGAGGACGTGCCGAAGCTTGAGCATCTTCTTCCAACTCCAAGAGGTGTTGCTCCCCGGCGAAATCTCCCAAAGCGATCTGTTATGCAATCTAGTGCAGTACAGCCAGTCAACCCAAATCGAGTCTGGAGCATGCGAGGCCACAGTCCATAAATGTCGAAGAAGCAGTGCTCGATTTTCGGTCTCAATGGGGCGTATCCCAAGTCCTCCCTCGGCGATCGGTAGACAAATATCAGCCCATGCAACTCGCGCCGGTGAGCCAGCCCATAAGAATGTCCTCAAGCGCGCCTCAATAGCCCGAATAACCCCCTTCGGGAGAAGGAATATACCCGCCCAATAGATATGAAGTGCAGAGAGAACGGACTTAATAAGTTGCACTCTCCCAGCGTAAGAGAGCGACTTGTTCAGCCATGAACCCAACCTCCTATCGACCTTCTGCACTAAAGGCGCACAATCAGAAATAGATAGTCTACCTGGAATCAATGGAACTCCCAGGTAGCGCACAGGCAGATGCCCCTGAGGAATGCCTAGAATCGTCTGAAACTGCGCCGATGAGCTCTCAGCGCGCTTGCTCACAAACATCTCGCTCTTGGCCGGGCTCGGCTCTAACCCCGAAGCCGCCGCAAAGTCATCCAGCGCTGCCTTAAGAACCCCAATCGAAACCTCATCAGCATGACAAAAGAGTAATAGATCATCCGCAAACGCAAGCATGGCCAGCTTCGACGTCTCACAACGCCAGTGATAAAGAAATCGCGGTTCATGGCAGATGCGGTGTGTAACCATCCCCCGTAAAATCTCCATAACCAACGTGAAAAGGTACGGGGACAAAGGGTCTCCTTGTCGAAGACCTCTCTTCCCCTGGAAGTACCCCGCCTGCGCTCCGTGTAGGTTAATAGAAAAGGTCGTCGTAGTGACACAACAGCGAATCCAATCCACAAATGTCGGGTGGAAACCCATTGCTTCCATAGCAGCCAGCAAGAAACTCCACTCGACCTTATCGTAGGCCTTAGCCAAATCCACCTTGAGCGCAACGCGAGGGGGACGGCTCATGCTGTTATACCCCAAACATATCTCCTGGGCTAACAGAATGTTATCACTGATCTTCCGTCCCGGAATGAAAGCCGTCTGAGTCGGATGAACAAGCTCCCCAAGAACAAGCTTCAACCTGTTGGCAATAACCTTAGAGATTACCTTAAACAGGACGTTGCAGCACGAGATAGGTCTATAGTCAGCCGCTGTCCTCGGTGAGTTCCCCTTTGGAATGAGCGTGATGGACGTGCTATTAAGACCCTTAAGCAACCGGCCCGTCAAAAAGAAGTCCTGAACCGCGAGAATGAGATCCTCCCCAATAATACTCCACGCCGCTTTAAAGAAAGCGGCCGTAAATCCGTCCGGTCCCGGAGCTTTCTCGTCCCCCATGGAGAAGAGAGCCTCCTTGATCTCAGTCGGCTCAATGGGTCTAATCATATGAGTAGCCGTATCCCCCAAAAGAGATCGAGTGATATAAGGCGCAAGATCCGCTTGGGTAACCTGATTAGGCCTCGCCGAGACGCCCAACAGGTCTCGATAGAATCGCACCAACTCATCCCGAACGGCCCCCTCACCATGGATCAGCTCCCCGCTCTCAGACTCCAATGCAAGAATCCGATTCCTTGCGCGTCGCATAGCTACCCTTCGGAAAAAGAATGACGTACACTGATCACCCTCCTTAAGCCAGGATAGCTTGGCCCGATGTGACAACGCAGAGTGCTCCATATCAACCGCCCTCGTGTATAAGTCCCGGCAGAATCGCTCCAAGTCATGGAAGAAAGTCTCATCCGGGTATCTGCTTGTGAAATCTTGACAAATGTCGAGGAATCGCTTGGCCTCAACAACATTCATCGCTAGGTCCCCCTTCGACCTACGCATCTGTCGAAATATATGCTTGAGGTCCTTAAGGCGCCTTGTGAGAACATACATAGGGTAACCGGATCGCGCAACCTCCCAAACCCGCTGAACTTGCGCCAAAAAGGATGCATCGTGTATCAAAAAGTTATCGAAGCGAAACGTCGATAACCTCGGGGCACCACGGACTTCGCCGAGAAGCAACGGGCTATGATCAGAAGGCCCGGGCAAATCAGCCCTATAGGAGCAATCGGGGTACTTGGCGAACCACACCGGATTACCAATCACACGGTCGAGTCTTCGCCAGATTCCCGCCTCGGCCCTTTGCTGATTATACCACGTAAAAAATTGTCCGGTATGCGGCAACGTCATCAAATCCGCTCGAAGCAAGCAGTCGCGTAAATCACGGGTATCTCGATCAGTAATGACTCCTCCCCTTCTCTCCGCAGCTTCACCAATAGCATTAAAGTCACCTAGGACAATCCATGGGTCATTGTGGCGTAGCGCGGACGTACCAACAATATCCTCCCAAAGCTCGCACCTCTCCTCCCTTCGGTTCTTTCCATAAATGAAAGATAAGTAGGTTGTCTCATTAGCAGCAATAGAGAACACCTTATAATGGATAGATTGCGCAGTAAAGGCCTCCACCGATACCTGAATCCAAGATGGGTCCCATCCAACCCAAATGCGTGATCCGGGGCCTCCATCATAATCAAAAAACCACGTCCATGCAGAGTTAATTCTGCCCGAGATGGAAGCTGCATTAACTGTTGAAACCCTAGTCTCCAAGAGAGCAATCAAATGCAAACCGTTACGTGCCACCAACTCCTCCACTCCCCTCCCGTGGTCCCGCTTATTGAGACCACGCACATTCCACACCCCGACACTGATCATGGATCACCCCTCGAGCGGGCTGCATAATTAGGACCCGAGGATGTAGAAGGTATATCACCAGATTCGGAGAGACCCTGAAGTACCGAGAAGGAGTTCCTATCAGCTCCGGCCGTCTTCGAGAGAGCCGCCACTCCATTCAGCCGAGGCGGGCTGCTTCTTGGGGAAGTAAGTCTCGGCGAGCTATGTCTAGGCGATGGATTAGGATTAATCCGTGGCTCGTCGTGAGAAGGTGGGCTAGCCGTTGCCACATTGTCATGGTCCGTAACTTTCGCTTTTCCCTTGCGGCCCGCACGTTTCCATTCACGATCGGGTTGGGCTCCAGCCGGTTCGTTTGCGCGACGCCGGGGTTGGACCCGGGCTGGATTATTCCCCTTATTTCGTGGACATGCGGCCGTTGAATGCATCCATGTTTCACACTCCCCGCATTTTGTTGGCTTCCATTCATACTCGACCCGTACAAGAACGCTCCCATCCCATCCACCTTCGGCATTCGGTAGGCGAATCTGAAACTTGTCGATAAACGGCTCATCTAACTTCTTCATGACACAAACTCGCGCAAAGTCAATACGAGTCATGTTGGTCGTCCCACCATCCGTAAACAATGGACGCCCTACCGCACTAGCCACAACACCGAGGCCCTCCGGAGTCCAGAATTCCCCGGGCACGTGCCATAATCGAATCCAAAGAGGAATCTCAGATTGGTCCCGCTTATCAAGGGCCATGCCCGGCCGCCATGCCTCAAGAAATAGAGGCTGCCCATGCATAAGCCACGGACCTCCTTCCAACACACGGTTCATCGCCTCCTCGGACTCAAAACGGAACTTAAAGAACCCGTTTTGTGTCGCCTTGACCTCGACAACACCCGCCCACAGATTACGGAAAAATCTCTCAACGAAAGGAAAGAACGGTTTCTTCCCAAGGAAATAGCCAACAAGTGTATGTTCCCAATGCGCGAAACCCTTCTTCGCAACATCCCACGTGGGTCGTACTTCAAGCAAGCCGTCAATGAGCGTAGGTGGCGTATAGTCCAACTTGATTCGCGTCATGTTCTCCCGCCCCGTCGTAGAAGAACCAATGAGTCTAGCCGCATACGAATCAGAGACCCTAGGCCCATGAACGGAAACCCTAGGTTTCGGCGATGGAACTATCGTGTCGTCGACATCACGGTTGGCTTGAATATGTTCATGTGACAGCACGTCGTCGTTAGCACCATCAGAAATAGCAATTTTCGGCGGCGGTGGTGTACCCTTCCGATCGGCAGCCCGTTTCAAAATGGATACAACCGGACGTCGATTTGGATCCCATCTCCGATCAGACCTATCATGGACCTTCGAACCCTGCGCAGCCTCCCTAGAGACGGTCGCAGCCGAAGCGGAACTCGCCGGGATAGGATCGGCAGTTTTAGGTGTAGCAGTAGAAAACCCTAGAAATTTAGGGTTTCGCTGAGATTCCGTTGCCAAATCCGTTGACGGCTCAGAACGATGGCCGATCGATGAATTCTGGCCTGTCGTGGTCGCAGCCATATCCACGGTCACCTTCCTCCCCATAACACGATCATCTAATGCTTTACACGCTTCAAAATCAAAGGAAGCTGCGAACTCGGGATATTTCAACCGTATAAATTCTAGATCTTGAGCTAAATCCCGCGTTGAACGATCTAAACCGGTATTCGATTCCGTAATATCAAGTGATCCAAATGAAATCCTCTCAGATCGATTCAGACCATTGTCGCAATCTGCCAAAGAAGAAGCGCCGCCACGTTTCTTGGTCACCAAGAGATCGAACGCGGCCCCATTATCACGTAAACCAGATCCCGGGAAATTCTCCAATTCCGGCGTTAGTATCCTAATCACCCGATCAGACGAAGGCACGGATGACATCAGAGAACCAATCATGGTCGAAGAGGACGCCATGAAATCAGATTCAAGGGCGATCGTAACAGCCCTTGACGAGTTTGAACGAGAAATTCAAACACAAAAAGACGAGAAGGATAAAAATCCTTCCACCGCCGTGAGAATCCGGCGATGGAGGGGCAAGAAGGATCGACGACGATCTGCAAGGTGGTGAAGATCGGCGCCGGTGAGGTGATGGAAGTAGGCGGGAATCAAATTTTGAAAAGATGGCTAGGGTTTTTTCGTAATGTGTGAAAATCGCACACAGTAATGGTGTAGGGTTTCTCTCCTCACATCAATTAGGGTCCGACCTAGGCTATAATTCATAGTAATTCGATCGTTTAGATAATCAATTGAATCCGATCGAAAAACTCAAGTTAAGAACACTAGAGAGAATTCAATTAGAGTGAGAAAGTTACTATTGTTTCTCTCTCTAGAAATCGAATTGCAAGCCCTTCGGATCAATTTTTAGGATTTGAGATTGAATTTTCAAAACTGCTTTACAATTTCCGTGCACTGTTCATCGATGGATTAGGTGTGATTCTTCAATACTTGATATAATATGATGTTTTTAGGCTTTGATCGATTAGTTGATACATGTCTGAGCAGAATTTTGATTGATCGAAACGTGATTTTGAGTGAATTTTGAAGATTTAAGCCACATTATTCTTCGAACTGTTCTTAAGAAATTTCGGTCTGTTTCTTCAAGAATTCGATCTATTTTGCTGTTTTTGTTGTTCGATCGAGTGTTTCTAACATCTCTGAGCTTATTTCTGATTGATCGAACTAACCTTTCTGCGAATTTTTCTGATCGATCGAACTGCTCTTCGCATTGCTCTTAGCACTGTTCTTCAAAATTCTGGAAAAATTCGACTGATTCTGCTCTGTTTGCACTAAATCGAGTGTTCGTTCTTGTTAATTGCGTGGTTTCGATCCATAATCCGAGTGAATTTGAACGATTTTGTGTTTGTATCGAGTTTTTTTTGGTTTCTCCATTTGCGACTGGTTTCGCGTTTCAACTCTGTTCTTCGTTCATCATCATAAAAAAAAATTTCGCTCGAGAAATCTGTTCCACGCAAGAAACTTCGGTCAACGCTCGCAAAATCAACTCGAGAAAGGTTTTTGATCGGAAAATTCGTCCTTTTTTTCAACTGAGAAATCTAAAGCTTCATCTTCGCGTTAGCTTGTGTGTCTGTTCAAGTTCGGTCTTCGTTCTTCCTTAGTCAATCTGTTCTTCGCCGAGCTGGACAGATTCTTCGATCCAAAAACTCTTCGTCGCAATTGTTTTTCGATCGAAATACTTCTTCGACCACAACCTTGTTCTTCGCTCAAGAAATTGTTCTTTGTTCGTCGCTGACCATCGCAAGGAAGTTCTATTTTAAGCTCGAGAAATAGGTCAACGCGTAAAACTTCGGTCAACGCTCGAATATATGATCGAGAAAGGTTTAACGATATCAAAGGACTTTCTCTCTCTGAATTTGATTTCTCTCTCTAGCGAAATCTCTCTCTACCAAAACCCTAATCAACGTATATCATCGTCCACCACCTACGTCCACCACCACACGGCCGCCGGCTTCCCACCAAGCCTACTGCCACTCGCCGGAAACCTCTCGCCACCCTCCATCGCCGGGATCAGACGGCGATGGAAGGTTTCTAAGCCTTCACGCATTTATCTATTTTTTTTTGGATTAATTCCGTGTATATATATAAAGAAATATGGGTCAATGTACATGGTGGGTGAGGTTTAACCCCTCACAAGAAACCAGTAACAGACTACTGGCAAAGCAAGCACATCACAGCAAAGACTACCACGCTACACGCCAAAGGCGCCGAATGGCCGCCCGCTGAAGTTCGAACTTAGCAGATGTCCCGCTAAGTCGCAGACACACCATATCAAGCACCGCAGCCACCAGCCTGTCAGGAGTCGTGATGATCCCTTCCTTCCAGCGCTTATTTCGTGCCTGCCAAATATGGTAAACTAATGAAGCCAAAACATGACGGTATGCCGCAGAAAGAAGATGATGTCCGCGCCACCGTAGCGAAGCCCACATAACACCCTGAGGCCACTCCCTATACGGCCATGACCACCGAATACGTAGCCGCAGCAGTCGAAGGCACTGACGCGAGAATCGACAGTCGAAAAACAGGTGCTGGGCCGTCTCGTAGCGGAGCACGTCACAGAGGACACATGCAGGGGTACCCGCTCGCTGGGCCACCCACGGCTTATCTCGCGTAGACAAGCGGTCGCGGATACTCAGCCAAAGTATGAACTCATGCCTAGGCACCTTTAGGGGTCCCCCGAAGAGGGCCGCCCAAGGTACAGGATGCCGTCGAACGCGGATTGCCTCCCTAATCAGGCGGGTGGTAGCACAGCCATCGATCGCCCCCTTCCATAGAATCCTATCACGCATGTTCGGGTCAACAGGCGGAAGGTGTCGACTGAAGTCAATGTATTCTGTCGTGGTAAGTCCTGGCCAGTTCCAGCCACGGGCATCAATGACGGAGCTCAGTCGGGTCCCCACCGGCAGCCCCATAACTATCGGCCCTCTGGGGTAGCGGTCGAGTAGAGGCGCCTCCTGTAGCCATGGGTCCTCCCACAGCGAAATAGTCGAACCATCGCCTATCCGAAAGGAGATAAGTGGGAGTATGATCGACCTCAGCTGCATAAGCTTCCTCCAACTCCATGACGTGCTTGCTGAAACAGGGATGGCCCAAATCGTTCTAGCCTGCAGGCGAGTACTGTAGATCCAATCCACCCAAACAGAGCCTGGCGTTCGCCTAATTACCCTCCATAAAAGCTGCAGAAGTAAGGACCTGTTATCTGTAGCTATTGAGCGAATTCCCAGACCCCCCTCACAAGGTGGGAGACAAATATCCTCCCACGCAACCTTAGCCGAGGAACCTCCCCACAGGAACTGCCTAAACCGGGACTCCAATGCACGTACAACACCCTTAGGTAGTAGGAACACGCCAGACCAATATACATGCAAAGCTTGAAGAACAGACTTAATCAGTTGGACCCGCCCCGCATATGATAAGGACTGATTCAGCCACGACCCAAGGCGCACGTCAACCCGCTGCAAGAGCGGGGCGCAATCCCCAATCGTAAGTCGAGATGCTATCAATGGCACCCCCAAATATCGTACGGGTAATTGGCCCATACTAAAACCCAAAAGGCCCTGTAATTGGACCTTTAGACCCTCCGCACTTCTCGACAGAAACATCTCGCTCTTTGCAGGATTTGGGTGCAAGCCATATAGAGTCGAGAATGAAGTCAACGCATTCTTCAAGACGCCCACAGAGATCGTATCAGCGTGACTAAAAAGAAGAAGATCATCCGCAAAAACCAGCATCGACAGCATGTTGGACTCACATCTCCAATGGTAACGGAATCTCGGCTCCATCATAATCCGCTCTTCAACTATGCCATGAAGCACCTCCATTACCAGCGTAAAGAGATACGGCGAAATGGGGTCTCCCTGTCGTAATCCCCTCTTTCCCTCGAAGAAGCCCACCGATCGTCCATTGATGTTAATGGAAAAGGTCGGCGTAGTCAAGCAACACCGGATCCACTCGATATAAGTCGGATGAAAACCCATGGCTTGAAGCGTGGCAAGTAGGAAGCTCCATTCAACCTTATCATAGGCCTTGGCGAGGTCCACCTTTAGCATAGCTCTAGGCGGCCTCCCCTTGCTCGTATAGCCCAAGCATAATTCCTGTGCCATAAGAATGTTATCGGCGATCCTCCTCCCAGGAATGAATGCCGTTTGGGCAACATGGACCAGATCTCCCAACGAGGCCTTTATCCTATTCGCCAAGATCTTCGAAATCACTTTGTAGAGGACATTACAGCAGGATATTGGCCGAAAATCCGTTGACCGCCTCGGTTGCTGAACCTTCGGAATCAACGTAATAAGAGTACTATTCAGCCCCTTCAGTAGACGCCCCGTGATGAAGAAATCCTGAACCGCGGTAATCAGATTAGTCCCTACCACCTCCCAAGCCGCCTTGAAGAATGCAGCCGTGTAGCCATCTGGACCAGGGGCCTTTTCATCCCCCATAGAAAAAAGTGCCTGACGAACCTCATATGGTTCAACGGGCCGGATCATATCCATAGCCGCCTGTTGAGAAAGCGGGCGCTTAATGAAGCCCTGTACCTCCGCCCTCATTACAGGAGTAGCCCTAGCCGACTGGCCTAGGAGGCCTTGGTAGAATCCCAGAAGCTCCTCGTCGACCGCTTCCGATGTATCAAGTAGGATTCCAGTCTCTGTTTCCAAAGATAAAATCCGGTTGGTTGCTCGGCGTAAAGCAACCTTTCTGAAGAAGTAGGCCGAGCATTGATCCCCATCCTTAAGCCAAGCCAACTTAGCCCGTTGGGACAAGGCCGTATGCTCAGCTTCCACAGCGCGTGCATATAAGAACCTACAATGGTGCTCCAGGTCAAGGAATGAGGACTCCATTGGATATCGCGTGAGAAAGTCTTGCACAATCCCCAAGAAGTGCATGGCCTCCGCGACATTCGCAGCAAGATCCCCCTTAGCCCGCCGCATGCGCCTGAATATAGGCTTAAGCTGCTTCAGCCTAGACATCATCACATACATTGGGAACCCGTCCACGGACGCCTCCCAGACCCGCCGGACCTGCCCCAAGAAACCCGGGTCCTTAATTAGTAAATTCTCGAACCGAAAACTACTCCCACGTAACTGAGTGTCCTGAACACCTAACGTAAGAGGTGAGTGATCAGACGTGGCTGGCAAATGACATCGGTAGAACACATCTGGACACCTGACGAACCATTGGGGATTTCCAACCATACGATCCAATCTACGCCAGATCCCCGCCATTGCCCGCTGCTGATTATACCATGTGTACTCCTGACCCGTGGCCGGAAGGGATAGTAGATCCGCCTGGACTAAACAATTGCGAAACTCCGCCATATCAAGGGCATGTGGCGCCCCTCCTCGCCCCTCGCCCGCATGCAACATGGCATTGAAATCACCCGCCACCAGCCACGCATCATTTACCCGTAATGCAGAAAAATGTATAAGATCATCCCAAAGAGACCGGCGGTCCTCGCGTCTGGAGTTTCCATACACAAAGGAAATAAACAGAATCTCTCCCGAGCTAAGCAAGTCTACCTGACAGTGAATCGCCTGCGTTGACTTCGCAACAACAGTTACCCGAAGCCACGCCGGATCCCACCCTACCCAAAGACGAGTGCCTGGTCCTTCATCATAGTCGAAGAACCACTTCCAACTTGGCCTTAGACCCTCCGAAATTCGGGCCGCATTGACTACAGCGACACGCGTCTCTAGAAGGCCCACAAGTCTCAATCCAGCTTGTCTTACCCACTCCCCCACCGCCCTTCTGTGGTCTTGCCTGTTAAGGCCACGGACGTTCCATGACCCCATCTGTATTATGAATGGGGCGGCTGTTGGGCTGCATCTGCTTTAGGGCCCATGTTAAGCGTAGTCACGATAGCATCATCCTCCAAACCACGCAATATAGCAAATGAGTTGTGGTCAGATTGACCCAAATCCGCCGTGCGTTGCGGTAGATGGGGCTGCGAATGCGAGGAGCTCGCCTCAGTGGATTCCATACGTGGTAACGTCGCCATGCATGGCAATGTCAGGCTCGGATCAATCCGCACTGCCTTGCCCTTAGCGCCAACTTGGTGCCAAGCGTTCACCTTGCCCTCACTCCTCGCTCGACCCCGATTCAGCTGTTGTCGCGTCTTATTGCTATCTTGGGTCACCACCTTAGCCGGCCGGGCACTTTGCCGACTCCCCCCATGGCAGCACTCGGCTTCGGCATTGGCCCACGCTTAGGACACTGAGGGTCGCCATGAGCCCACGTTTCACACTTGCTACATCGTTTAGGGCGCCATTCATACTCCACCCTAACAGGTATAGTCCCCGACACGCGGCCATCCTCCGTCGGTACCTCAATATGCACCGTCTCGATGAAGGGCGTAGTGAGGTTCTTCATACATTTATCTTCTTGTGACCTTTCGCCTCCCCCACGCCTCCCCCACTAGAACTCGCCATCCATGGCCTTTGATGCTTCTGATATTGATGTTATTGGAGCCATACCAGATTATGAAGCTCTAAGAAACAACATCTCGAACTTTGATGATCGATTCGACGTCGTTTCTTTTGAAGCGCTCCTAAGCCGCGTCCGTGCGGGCACAACCGACCACAAATCACCACCGGTGCAGACCTTCTCCGCTCAGACCCGACCGGAACACCCTAATAGGCCAGCCCCAACCCGGCCTGGACCAAGGCGTGACGCTCCCCATCCGGCGTGGCTGGCGCGCAACCGCAAACGGCGTAGCACCTCGGCTATTGTACCTGTCCGAGACCCAAGACATGATACCCGTGGTATTGTTCGTAGGGGCACACCACCACCTGCTGCTCACTTCCCACGCGTTGTGGATGCTGCCGAGCAAGTCATGCCGCCACCACATACCAGGCCTAATACAAATGGAAATGATAGCGGGCCTAGGGTTTCGCCGGCTGTGGGACTAGAGATCACATGAATGGATATCCAACCCCGTCGAACACGCTAGCGCAGTCATTATCATCAGCCCCGACAGTCGAGGATGCTTCTGATGATGATCAGACACACAACGACCCACTTAATAGCTGTTTCTCTGTTCGCCGGGTTATAAAGCCATCATCCCCGGGTTCAAAGCCGATCATGAGGGAGGACCGCACTGCCGAACAGCTGCTAGGAGGACCCACGGTGGGCTCACAATTAAAACCCACCCTATGTCAGACAAATGGGCCCAAGTCAAGGCAGGAGGCCGCAGCCGAGGTCATTTCCCCACCCATACCATTGGCTCTGAGTTCGGCCCGAACTACTACGACTCCCTCCTTTGCTGCTGTTACACAAGGAACCAACATCAATCGTGACCAAACTCGACGGCCTAGCCCTACGCGCCTTAAGCTGTCCTACACGGCGCCTACAATAATAGACGGCGTGGCCGAAGCCTGCCCTCCGCGGGAAGTGATCCAAAAAGGGACTGCTCGATGGGACAATACCCTTGTTGGGTACTTCTTGGGGAAGAGACCCTACTTCCCTCATTTGGAGTGCTTCGCTCACTCCAATTGGAGAGATCTTGTTGAAGTCCGTACGACGATAAACGGTTTCTTCAAATTCAGATTTGCCTCCGCTGAGTCTCTTACGGCGGTTCTGGAAGGCGGCCCCTGGCTGATGCAAGGGCAGCCTCTCTTTCTGGAGCCTTGGAGGGTTGGTATGTCCTTTGAGAAGAAGCAACATGTGGATGTACCCCTTTGGGTCAAATTACGAAATGTACCGTCGGAACTGTGGACCCAGGAGGGACTTGGAATTGTGGCAAGCGTGCTTGGCAAACCACTATTCGCCGATGCCATGACGGCCACTGCTGACCGGCTTGAGTACGCTCGTATCTGTATCGAGAAACCCCTAAAAGCACCTTTTGTGGAACAGTTCAACGTTAGAATTCCGAGCATGGATGGAACCGAACCGCACGTGGTACCTATCCGCGTTGAGTATGAATGGAAGCCCACGAAATGCGAGACATGCGCCTCCTGGACCCATGGAGCTGGGACCTGCCCCAATAACCATTCCGAGGCTAATATACCAACCCGTCCTAACTCTAAGGCGATGGCCCAACGAAATGCGACACGGCTTGAGAAGCAACCTACCCTACACAACCCCCCCAAGGCAGCCCCTGACGCTCGGCCACAGAACGACCCAGCACAAGCAAGGCGTGGATGGCATCGGATGACTAACAAAGACAAAGGAAAGGCCGTGCTGGAGGAGGTACATGCGCCCGTGGAAAATTGGCAGACTAGGGCTCCTAGTAGTCAAACAGCTATCGTCAACGTTGGTAGTGATCGGCACGCCAGTGAGGAGTGCTCAACTAGCCAAGCCCCCGCGAATAGGCATACGAGGGGAGACCATAATCCGTTCGCTGTCCTTGCTGACCTGGAATGGGATGTTACACGTACTGAGGGTCCTACAGCAGCCCTTTGTGACGGATTTAAATGATCACTGTCGCCTCATGGAATACACGTGGTCTAAACAGGTTAGACCACAGATGGGCGGTGGGGGAAATGATTACAAGGTACAATCTGAAACTGCTGGGGCTGGTGGAAACCAGGGTGTCTGAGCGGAACACAACAACTATTACTACTTCGATCAGGCCTAACTGGAATTGGTTCTACGATTATCAGGACGGACCGGCTGCCCGCATATGTGTGGGATGGGACCCACAGTTTGTTGGAGTCACTATTGACGCTTACACCGACCAAACTGTCCATTGCAAAGTATGTGTCCTTGATGAGGGACTGGAGTTCTTCGCTACCTTTGTCTATGGCCGTAACCTCCGTACTGAACGACGCGAGCTTTGGAATGACTTGACTGCTATCTCTTGTACCCGAGCACCGGTTCCGTGGGTCGTCATGGGCGATTTCAACGCTATTACGGACCGAACTGAGGCAAGAGGTGGAGCTCCAACTCGGGGCTGCCCGGATATGAATGCATGCCTTACCTCCTCGGACCTTGTGAACCTTCCACGGGTGGGCTCCTTCTTCACCTGGTATAACCAGCAAAGTGGCAGTTCCGGGATTTGGAGGCGCTTGGATAGGATGCTTGGTAACCCTGCTTGGTTTGCTAGATTTGGAGACTTGGCCTATAGGTGCATCACACCTGGCACATCCGATCACTCCCCTCTTGTCTTGGAAGCGGAACCACCAGCGAGGAGTTGGGGTACAAATTTTTGCTTTGATAACTTTCTTACCCAGGACCCCCGGTTCATTCCGTTATTGGAGAATGTTTGGAAACGCACAGAGGCTGGTTACCCCATTTTTGTGGTAATCAGGAAACTTAAAGCTCTCAAGCATGAATTTAAGAAAATGCGTCGTGACAAGGGAGACCTTAATCGCAACGTCGTCGAGGCTCGGCACTACCTTGAGGCTGCCCAAGAGTTGTTGTACGCACATCCGATGGAGCCGCAGCTCCTTATCCTTGAGAAGAGGTGCAGATTTGATGTGAACCTCGATTGGGAGCACGAGTTTCACTTAGAAAAGACCGTGCCTTGAATGGCGAAAGACGCAAATAAATGTTTCTAACTGATCCCTCAAGCGAACCCAACAACAATAGGTATATTAAACCTATCACCTTTGGATCACACACGAAGAAGTGTCCCGGATACCCAACCCCCTATGACCTAACGAACCCAACAATAATAGGTATATGAAACCTATCACCTTTGAATCACGAAGGCTATATGAAGATGGTTTTGGCGCCCAACTAAATGGAACGAGTTTAGTTGATAAGCCGGGAAGTATTTGCACGTAAATTTTTTTTTTTTTTGCAAGGTAATATGTATTCTGTTGAACAAAAAAGACTAATAAACAGAGTTATCAGAGCGAAAATAAGCGTACAAATATGGTTTGAATCTAACCGAAGATAAACGTGAATGAAGACTTGAGTTTCACGGCACTGAAGTCGAAGGCAGAGTGAAGAATGTAACCTACCTGAGATATCTCATACTAAACAAGGACTCTGCCACATAGATATATCAGCTATAAGGCTACGAAGCTGATGCATCAAAAGCTTCACATGCTCGTTCTTCTCTGCTATTTCCTTTCTCAAGATTGTGACACGCTCTTCAAGCTTCTCCACTTCTGCTTGATCAGCTTGAGTCATTGTACTCCTTGTTGGAACCGCTTCAGCTGCTTTAGCCTTCTCTTCATTTGAAATTGCGATGATGACGGATCTGAGGGATGCAATAGACTCCTTGTACCTCAATCTAGCTTCGTCCAAAGCTCCACCGCCGACCTCAAAGCTACCACCGTGAGCGTTATGTCCGTTGCTACTATAGCCGAGTCGCAGTTGCTGGTGAGAAGCCTCAATGAACGACGACGCATCGGACAAAACATCACCGTTGGACGAGTGCTGAACGTTGGAGGAAATTGTGGACCATAAATTAGGGTTGCAGAGCTCGTTGTCCATGGCGGATAGGATCGCGAATGCCGATTGGATCGTGTTGTGGAGGTTCCTTTGGGCTTCCACCGCCAGATCCTCAACAGCGGCGGTGATGGTGCTACCATCACTATTAACGGCGACGATACTGCCGGCGGCCGAGGGATTTGAACTATCGTCTTCTTCCAAGATTTTCTCCTTGCCTTCGTGAATTAAAAGAAAGAAAAATCTACGAAGCACGAAAGGCACCCTTCGCGCGCCCACAGAGTGGTGCTCGTCTGCCTGGCGATGGTGGTTGACGGCTGAGCTGAGCTATTTGCACGTAAATTGCAAAGACTCGAACTAGCACTCGGAGAGCTAGAGAAAAGGAAAAACCTTACAAGTTCAAAATGATAATTCTTGCTTAAAATTCGTCCATACCTAGCTTATTAATAGAAGGAACTAGGCTAAAAGCATTAAATAAACTACTTTGACTAAAAATGAAGACTTAATGCAATGTATGACTTCAAGGTGACTTTTGATGACTTTTGATGACTTCAAGATGAACTTTTGAATGACTCTTTGGCTCCTTTCATGCATGCCACGAATTTGCCATCCCAACTAGCATTAAATAAACTACTTTGACTAAAAATGAAGACTTAATGCAATGTATGACTTCAAGGTGACTTTTGATGACTTTTGATGACTTCAAGATGAACTTTTGAATGACTCTTTGGCTCCTTTCATGCATGCCACGAATTTGCCATCCCAACTTGACTTGGACCACTTTTCATTGAACTTGAGATGGGACTTGAAAGGTCATGGACGAGTTTGACTTTTCTTGACTTTTGAATGACTCTTTGGCTCCTTTCATGCATGCCACGAATTTGCCATCCCAACTTGACTTGGATCACTTTCATTGAACTTGAGATGGGACTTGAAAGGTCATGGACGAGTTTGACTTTTCTTGACTTTCATTGGACCTTCTTTTCAGCTCCTTCTTGGGTCAATTGGTTGGGCCTTGTTACTTCCAAAAGGTTGATAGATTTGGGCCTGTATTTATGAGAATTAGCCTCATTATCTTGGGCTTCCATAAAGAGTTTGCTCAAGGCCTCATTCATCTTCTTCTTCCTTAATCTAGTCAACGGGCCGGCCATTCCTTCGAGCGCGTTCGGTGGACTAATGTTTCGGAGGGTTTCTCTTTGTCTCATGTTGTCTTTCGAGCTTGCGCCCTGGATTGTATCATCTCCCCCTTCTTGAAAATGATTCGTCCTCGAATCAGCTTGACCTACATCAAATTCAAATGGAGTCAGGTCAGTCACATTAAAGGAAGCACTTACCCCATAGTCTCCGGGAAGATCTAGCTTGTAGGCGTTATCGTTAATTCGTGCTATGATTTGAAAAGGCCCATCGCCGCGAGGATGTAGCTTGGTTCGTCGAGATGCGGGAAACCTCTCCTTGCGCATATGCACCCAAACCCAATCACCGGGTTCAAATACCATCTTCTTTCGGCCTTTGTTCGCCTGCTTTGCATATTGCATAGTGCGCCTCTCAATGTTGGCTCGTGCTTGTTCGTGAAGTTTCTTTATCGTTTCTGCCCTCTTTTCTCCATCTAAACTGAACTTTTCGTTAGTAGGCAAAGGGGAAAGATCTAAGGGAGCCAAGGGATTAAAGCCATATACGAGCTCAAAAGGAGAAAACTTCGTCGATGTATGTACTGTACGATTATAAGCAAATTCAGCAATAGGTAAACACTCCTCCCAACCTTTCAAGTTTTTATTGATAATTGCCCGAAGTACAGCTCCCAAAGTGCGGTTTGTTACCTCGGTTTGTCTGTCCGTTTGCGGGTGACTTGTAGTGGAGAACAATAGTTTCGTTCCCAACTTACCCCAAAGTGTTTTCCAGAAGTAGCTTAGAAACTTAACGTCCCTGTCCGATACGATTGACTTTGGAACACCATGAAGGCGCACAATTTCCTTGAAAAACAAGTCTAAAATCTGTTTGGCATCGTTAGTCTTTTTACAAGCAATAAAATGTGCCATTTTTGAAATCCGATCAACAACTACAAGAACAGAATCCATTCCTCGTGGCGAACGGGGTAATCCAAGGATGAAATCCATAGAAATATCGGTCCACGGAGAAAAAGGAATAGGAAGTGGAGTATACAAACCGTGGGGACGGGATGTAGACTTAGCACGCTTGCAATCGATAGACCGGTCACATATCCTTTCAACATCTTTTTTCATGTTAGGCCAAAAAAAATGCTCACGCAATATATCAATAGTTTTCAAGATACCAAAATGACCCAACCTCCGCGATGAGCCGCACGAATTATAAGTTCTCTTAGCGAGCATGAAGGAATGCACATTTTATTTTCTTTAAACAAAAAACCTTCATGTCGATAAAACTTGTTGAAAGCTCCCTTCTCACATGCTTTAAAAACATTGGCAAAATCAAAATCAGATTCATACAAGTCTTTAATAAATCCAAAGCCCATGATTTCCGCACTTAAAGTAGTAATCAAAGAGTACCTTCGTGAGAGTGCGTCGGCAACAACATTTTCTTTACCTTTCTTGTATTGAACGACGTATGGGAATGCCTCAATAAATGAAATCCACTTGGCGTGCCTCTTGTGGAGATTTTTCTGCCCCTTTAGATACTTTATCGATTCATGATCGGTATGAATCACGAACTCCTTCGGCAAGAGATAATGCTGCCACGTCTCCAACGCCCTCACAACAGCATACAACTCTTTATCGTACGTTGGGTAATTCGAAGTAGCGCCGTTTAAGCTTCTCACTAAAGTAGGCGATTGGTCTGCCTCCTTGAAGTAACACTGCACCAATACCTACACCTGAAGCATCACATTCAATCTCAAAGGTTTTAGAAAAATCAGGCAAGGCTAAGATAGGGGCATGAGTTAAGTCATGCTTAAGTTCCTCGAAGGCTTTTTGCTGAGAGTCGCCCCATTCAAATTTAACGTTCTTCTTTACCAACTCGTTAAGCGGGGCTGCCTTCGTAGAAAAATTCTTAACAAATCGGCGGTAGAAACTTGCAAGCCCATGGAAAGATCTTATCTCGGATACATTGGTAGGTGTCGGCCACTCGTGAATAGCCTTTACCTTTGTCTCGTCAACACGCAAACCCTTAGCACTTACAACATAGCCAAGAAAAATAATTTCTTCCATGCAAAACATGCACTTTTTAGCATTAGCATATAGTTTTTCTTTTCTAAGGGTGGTAAGCACGAGTTTAATATGCTCAATATGATCTACCATGCTTTTACTATAAACCATAATGTCATCAAAGTAAACAACAACAAATTTACCAATAAAATGTCGTAGCACATGGTTCATAAGTCGCATAAACGTGCTAGGGGCGTTCGTTAGACCAAATGGCATAACTAACCACTCATAGAGGCCAAATTTTGTTTTAAAAGCCGTTTTCCACTCGTCGCCTTCTTTCATTCTAATTTGATGATAACCAGATTTCAAGTCAATTTTTGAAAACACGCGAGCACCATAAAGCTCATCAAGCATATCATCTAGCCTAGGAATCGGGTGACGATACTTAATTGTAATTTTATTAACAGCTCGAGAATCTATGCACATACGCCACGTACCATCTTTCTTTGGGACGAGAATTACCGGGACAGCGCATGGACTAAGGGACTCGCGGATTAACCCCTTCGAAGGCAACTCGTCAACTTGTTTTTGTAATTCTTTTGTCTCCTCCGGATTTGCACGATAGGCGGGTCGGTTCGGTATGGCTGATCCGGGCAGGAATTCAATCTCGTGATCGATCCCCCTAATCGGCGGTAGCTCGCATGGCATTTCATCGGGCAAAACATCTGCAAAATCTTTCAAAACATCCACGATTTCAAAGGTATGGAATTCGGAAGATCGTTAGAGATAGTATCGCTCAGTAAGAGAAGGTAAATTGGCTTGCGAGAAGCCATGGCCCGATCAACATCTCTCACGCTAGCGAAGAAAGCACCTTTTTTCTCACTTGCTTTCGGCTCTTTTCTCATATTTTTTTCTTTTTCTTTTCCCTCATTTTTTCCTCCCTCACTCGCTTTTTCCTCCTCTCTACTCTCATGTTTTCTTTTTTCGCTCATCTTGACCTGCTCTTTGTAAACTTGTTGCGGTGTCAATGGAACAAGCGTGTATGTCTTATTCTGGTGGACGATCTTGTATTTATTCGTCTTCCCCTTGTGTTCAGCGTCACGATCAAACTCCCAAGGACGTCCAAGAAATATATGACCAGCACTCATCGGCACAACATCGCACAAAACCTCATCTTCGTACTTGCCGATCGAGAACTTCACTAGAGCTTGTCGATTGACCCTTATCTCACCACTATCGTTCAACCACCGTAACCGATATGGAGACGGATGTTTGATCTAGTGTAACCCAAGCTTCTCTACAAGGTATGAACTAACACAATTAGTGCAACTTCCGCCATCAATTATCATCATGCATACCTTTCTTGGACCTTGCATCGGGTGTGGAAGATGTTATGTCTTTGTGCGTCTTCTTTTACTTGTACGTTCAACGCCCTCATGGTAACAAGAAGCTCGTCACAACTTGATTCGTGTTGTTCGCCTTCATCTTCATGTTCTTGTTCCGCATCGCTCACACTCACTTACGTACGTACCATCATCGAGCATGACCATGGTTTTCGTGTTCGGACATTGTGATGCGATGTGGCCCTTTCCTAAACACTTAAAACATGTCACACGAGCCAATGAGCCCTCAGTCCTACTGGCTGAAGGGGAGGTGCTTAGGGTCATGTTGGGAGAGGTCCTGGGTTCGAATCTCATCCCTGTGACATTTCCCTAAGCATGCCCACATGGGCCCAGACATGTGCGATTGACCTGGTCGACCTGTTTAGCAGGTAGTGGGTCGGCCTCGGGGTTTACCATCGGCTTTACCCGGTTACCAAAAAAAAAAAAAAAAAAAAAAAACATGTCACACGAGAAGAAGTACCCTTACTTGATTCACCTTTCGAGAAGTTCTTCGGATCGTTCTTCTTTGGTTCTGATTTCTTCTCGACTTCACCATCTCGCTTCGGGTGACTAGGGTTTTTCCACGGGGTTGGCTTAGAAGCTCGGTTGTCTTTCCTCTTTAGTTGGCGCTCTACCTTCTCAGCCATGTGTAGCATCTCCTCCATGTCAAGATAGTGCTGCAACTTAACGATGTCGGCAATCTCTCGCCTCAACCCTCGTAAGAATCGAGCCATGGTAGCTTCCGGATCTTCCTCGACATTAGCTCTTGTCATCGCCGTATCTAACTCTTGGTAATATTCCTCGACACTCCTCGATCCTTGCACCATGCTTTGAAGCTTGTTGTACAGCTCACGATAGTAATGAGGGGGAACAAATCGCTTCCCCAAAATCGCTTTCATCTCGGCCCACGTTCTGATTGGTCGTTCGCGATTTCTTCGCCTTGTCGCCACTAGTTTGTCCCACCATGCTAATGCGTAGTTCTGGAATTCAAGTGATGCGAGCTGAACCTTCTTCTCTTCGGAGTAATTGTGGAGTGAGAATACTTTCTCGACCTTGGCCTCCCACTCAATATAGGCTTCGGGATCGCTTTTCCCTTGAAAACTTGGAATACTCATTTTGATACCTCTTAGATCATCGTCGTTTCCTCCTCTTCGTTCTCTCCGCCTGTTATCTCGTGAGACGTCGGACCGCTCCCCATCCTCATCTTCATCAGAAGTATTATGTCGTCGATTGCGGTTGAAATTCGTTTCTAGCTGGTCCATCCGGTCCAACATGGTTTCCATTATGCGGTTAAATTGAGCCGCTAAAGTATCCGCCAATGCTCGTTGAAATAAATTCGGGACTTCTTGGCGATTTTCGTCGTCGGCCATGGTATTTCTCCGTTGGTTGAAGGCTTATGTGAAAGGTAGGATCACTCACACTCTTTTTTTTTTCTTCCTTATCCGTGAACCCCCCGAGACTCGTTCTAATCTCGCAAAGACGTAGACAAAGTACCCACTCAACTTGACAACTAAATATTACGAAGGACACCAACCGAGGCGTAAGAATACACAAGAATAAAACCTTCTCTCCCTTTTTTTTTTTTCGAGCTTCCCTTTTTTTTTTTTGCACCTTTTTTTTCTGGTTTTTTTTTCGTTTTTTTTTTTGGATAAACAACCCTCAAGGCAACTAGCTCTGATACCAAACTGATGTGAACCTCGATTGGGAGCACGAGTTTCACTTAGAAAAGACCGTGCCTTGACTGGCGAAAGACGCAAATAAATGTTTCTAACTGATCCCTCAAGCGAACCCAACAACAATAGGTATATTAAACCTATCACCTTTGGATCACACACGAAGAAGTGTCCCGGATACCCAACCCCCTATGACCTAACGAACCCAACAATAATAGGTATATGAAACCTATCACCTTTGAATCACGAAGGCTATATGAAGATGGTTTTGGCGCCCAACTAAATGGAACGAGTTTAGTTGATAAGCCGGGAAGTATTTGCACGTAAATTGCAAAGACTCGAACTAGCACTCGGAGAGCTAGAGAAAAGGAAAAACCTTACAAGTTCAAAATGATAATTCTTGCTTAAAATTCGTCCATACGTAGCTTATTAATAGAAGGAACTAGGCTAAAAGCATTAAATAAACTACTTTGACTAAAAATGAAGACTTAATGCAATGTATGACTTAAAGGTGACTTTTGATGACTTTTGATGACTTCAAGATGAACTTTGAATGACTCTTTGGCTCCTTTCATGCATGCCACGAATTTGCCATCCCAACTTGACTTGGACCACTTTCATTGAACTTGAGATGGGACTTGAAAGGTCATGGACGAGTTTGACTTTTCTTGACTTTCATTGGACCTTCTTTTCAGCTCCTTCTTGGGTCAATTGGTTGGGCCTTGTTACTTCCAAAAGGTTGATAGATTTGGGCCTGTATTTATGAGAATTAGCCTCATTATCTTGGGCTTCCATAAAGAGTTTGCTCAAGGTCTCATTCATCTTCTTCTTCCTTAATCTAGTCAACGGGCCGGCCATTCCTTCGAGCGCGTTCGGTGGACTAATGTTTCGGAGGGTTTCTCTTTGTCTCATGTTGTCTTTCGAGCTTGCGCCCTGGATTGTATCAAGATTTGCTTATACTAAAGCCGTGGATATGGAATACACCGCCTTAGCCCAAAGGGCGAAGGTTGCCTGGTTGAAAGACGGAGATCGTTGTACGGCTTTCTTCTTTAAGAAGGTGGCTATCCGTAGGGCTATCAATTGTATCCTTTCGATTGAGGACGAGGCTGGTAATACCTTAGATGGTGAAGCCCAAGTAAGAGCTGAACTGCTTCGCTACTACACTTAATCTCCTTGGACGATCTAACCGTGTAACTTCCCTTGCCCTTGCCGAGATATCCCCTTTCATCACCAGGACTCTTGACTTGGCTGATGCGATCGGGATGGTTGCTCCTGTTACTGATACGGAGGTTACGAATGCGCTCTTCTCTATTGGGGATAACAAATCCCCCGGGCCGGACGGCTACTCGGCCAAGTTTTACAAGCACGCATGGGAGGTGTTTGGAAGTGATGTCACACATGCTGTTCAGGAATTTTTCAGGACTGGCTATCTTCTTGGGGAGCTGAACTCCACACTTATCACTCTGATACCCAAAGGTGAGAACCCGAGGACTGTAAGGGACTATAGGCCCATTTCCTGTTGCAACGTACTATATAAGATCATCTCGAAGATTATTGCAAACCGGCTTCGGGGCAGCTTGGAGGCACTTGTCCACCCATCCCAGACGGCCTTTATCCCTGGACGGCGTATTACTGACAACATCCTCCTAGCACAGAAGGTGTGCCATGGCTATAACAGTGTGGGGCTACCCGAAAGAGTGGCGTTTAAAGTGGACCTTGCTAAGGCCTACGACATGGTCGAGTGGGACTTCCTACTGCTGACGCTCGAAGCACTCGGATTCCACCCTACATTCATTGGATGGGTCCGTGCTTGCCTTACGACAGCCTCATTCTCGCTTAACATCAATGGCCGTCCCGAGGGCTTCTTCAAAGGACGTCCTGGACTCCGCCAAGGTGATCCTTTATCACCTTATCTCTTTACCTTGGTCATGGAAGTATTACGTGATATTATTGAGGAACGGATACGGCAAAGTGGCAACTTTCAATATCATTGGCGATGTGAGACAACAAAAATGTTCATGCTCTCGTTCGCGGATGACCTTCTTCTGTTCTCTCATGCGGATATGGGCTCGGTCCGAGTCTTCAGGGAAAGCCTCGACATCTTCGCATCTCTATTCGGCCTATGCGCTAACCCCAATAAGAGCGAGATGTACATTGCTAAGAGAGGTGACTGGCTTACGGGGTCAATCCAGATGATAATGGGATTCTCGACGGGGTCTCTACCGGTGCGATACCTGGGGATACCGCTAATTACTTCGCGGTTGACCATTGCTGACTGCCAACCTCTGATCACGGCCATCGACAAGCGCTTGGGCTCCTGGACACACAAATCTCTATCATACGCTGGGAGACTCCAATTGATTAAATCCGTCCTCCTTGGGCTACATACATACTGGGCGGGAGTTTTTATGCTCCCTAAAAAGGTTATCCATACTATTGAGTCTCGATTAAGGGGCTTTCTGTGGCAAGGCTCTAGTGCAAAAGTTGCCTGGGCTGACATTTGTTTGCCGACTGATGAAGGTGGATTGGGGATCAGATCGATTGAGACGGATAATAAGGCCTTAATGATGCGCATTCTTTGGAGTTTGCTGAAGGGAGATGACGCCTCTATCTGGGCCACCTGGGTCCGCTCCACTAGGTTGAGCAACACGTCAGTTTGGTCCATCCGTCCTAACGCGCGGACTTCTTGGAGTTGGAGGAAGATATTGCAACTTCGCCAGCACATCCGACCTCTTCTTCAATTTCACATAGGCAATGGGGCTAACACTTTTCTTTGTACTGACCCTTGGCTATTTACAGGCCCTATGGTGGACAGATTCCCGCGTGGACCGATGGTCATGGGGCTCCCTATCGACTCGAGGCTTAGTGCTGTCATTACGGCTGAGGGTTGGAATTGGCCGGGCCAGACTACTACTGAATATATTGAATTTGCTCCCCTTCTCCCACCTGTCCATCCAGCGGAGGTAGATGGAGTGCGCCGGATTGCTACTGCTAATGGCCAGTTTACTACCAGATCGGCTAGGGACAACTTAAGGGTGCGCCGGCCTAATGTTCACTGGAGTACACTATTCGGGGGCCCTCTGGCAGTCCCTAAGCATCAGTTCATCCTTTGGCTGGCCATTAGAGACAGACTTGCGACCCGTGATAAAGTTTGGGTGGCGGCAGCGGCAGGATCCTCCTTGTGCCTTCTATGTGACACCCAAACGGATGAAACGATAAGACATCTATTTTTTGAGTGTGCTTTTTCTAGACGTTGTCTTCGTTTGGTGCGTGACAGGTTGCGGTTCATTGGCCGAGAAGGGACTGGTTTGACGGCATACGCTGGGCCGCTTATCCATGGAGAGGCCATCACCTTGCTTGGATGGGGCCACGAAATGCTATTGCCTCGTTGGTGTACCACATTTGGATGGAGAGGAACAAACGATGGCGTGAAGGACGACGACGCACCCCCGAACAAGTCACGGCCGAGATTGAAGTCCTCCTGTGCTTACGACTCTCCACCATCCCGAACAAGTACCATATCCAGGCTAGCGCTCTAAACGAGCCTGGCACTTGACTTGGTAGAATCGCTCCACCTGACGAGCCACGCTTATTCCCCGGAGCTGGCCACTGTGGCGGATTTCACTTCTCTATAAGCTATTTATGTTTACTCGTGCTTTGTCCCCTGCTCGCATTTGTCTTTGTCTTTGTTCGTGGGTGCAGATGGCTCTCTCGGGCTTGGTGTGGATTGGCCGTGCTGCTGTTGGGCTGGGTGCGAGGTCTCCCTGGCGGATTTGCTTTGTGTGCGGGTCTCGAGGACCACCTGGTGGGTTCACACCGGTTGGATAACAGGAGCCGGCGCACTTGCGCCCCTCACCGACCTTTTCTTTGCGGATGTTCCACATTCCCGCTTGGAGCGTACACTTTGTATTAACGCATCCGGTCTCTGTGCCCTTGGCGCTGCTCTTGGCAATGTGCTTTACTCCCCTGCTGATACTACAACTGGTATCAGGTACCCGATGATGGAAGTGGTTTGTGACGCCTACGTAGCCTTATCCTAGGTGATTTCTATGTAATTTGGCTTTGGTTCTTTGGGACCTTGTAGGTCGTCTGGGTTGTTTGGTAGTGTTGCCTCTTGGTCGGTTGTTCACTACCGTTTGGTGCGTCGTGAGCGGTATCACGCACGCTGTCTTGTAAACTCCTGTTTTTCCATTTATTTAGTGACCCCTTTCCAAAAAAAAAAAGTTTCAAGAGTTTCCTCCAAGTCCAAGAAGTCCTCGATGAAGGTCTGATGGTCCATAGAGAACTATTATGCAGCCTTGTTCGTCGTATCCAGGTTTGGCGAAGGTCTGATGCGAAACCCTAAACCCTAAACCCTGTCGTCTAAAAGTTTAATCCTAGAATAAGTCTTTTTCTTTCCTCAGAGAGTGCTATATAGTCATTTCTATATGTGGCCAACTCTCTGTTGCTTTCGCTCAGAGCTTTATCTAGGTCGCTATTTTTAGTCACTAAGGAGGCTATTCTAGACTCTAGACTACCTATTTTTTCATTTGCATTTGGTAATAGAATTTCTATATGAAATTTTTCGTCAAATAGCAATTTATAGTTACGCTCACTTATAGCTAGTCTCTCTTCTAATTCCTTTACGCTTTTCTGTTCACGTTTTATGTTAGCTTAGTCTATTTCGTACGATTCTAACATGGTCAATAATGTGGAATTTAAGGAATTTACCTCCTGAAATGACGTGGATGCTATGTCATCATGCGTTCGGATAGAGGGTTCACCGTCGGAATCTTCGTCTAGGCGGGTCATGAGGGCTAGGTTCTTGTTGGAACTATTTTATTGTATTCAATTAATATAGTTATCCTGTCTTGATATGCAAATTAGTAGTCTTGGACTGAATTGTAATTAGCCATATTATAGGACTACTTGTGTAAATATACCACAATAGGTGGTATATATAAGTGAACTCCTAAGAAAATTAGGAGTGCGCTTTGTTCGGTTTTGAGATCGAATTAGAATTGATAAATTAGAGAGAAGATTTTAGCGCGTTTGTGTTCTTCAACGTCATTTCTCTCTCAAACCTCAACTTAGGTAAATATCAAGCGTAAGTACTCGAAAGTCTCAGATTTACTATCCCATTCTTTGTAATTTGATCTAGCGTGTTAGGATTTGGATTAAATTTCGACTGAATTTTGAATTTCTGGATTTTCGCACTCTGTTCTTCGATGTAATACGGACTGATTCTTCAAATTTTGGTATAGTCTTTTGTTTTTAGGCTTCGATCGATTCATTTATACTGTCTGAGATGAATTTTGATTGATCGAAACATGATTTTGAGTGAGTTTTGAAGATTTGAGCCATTTTTTTCTTCGAATGTTCTTAAAAGATTTCGCTCTAATTCTTCAAAATTTGGATCTATTTTGCTGTTTTTGTTGTTCGGTCAAGTGTTTCTAATGTCTGTGAGCTTGTTTTTGTTCGATCAAACTAACTTATCTGCGAATTCTTGAAGATTGAGTGAAAATCCTCTTTGCACTGTTCTTCGTTAAATTGATTGTTTGTTCTTGCTAAGTGCTTGATTTAGATCGATAACCTGATAAACGTATTTTCTTACGTTATATTTGTTTTATTTAAGTCGTTTGCATGATAAGTGAAGTCGTTTTGATTATTTCTGCACGATAATATGGTTTCACAAAAAAATCAAACATTTTACGGCAATTTTGCGACAATGATCACAGGGTAAACGACATCCGATGGACCTGAACCTTTAACAATATATAGAAGACTTGCTAATCTTGATTCTGTCAAAAGGGATTTTCATCGTCACGGCCGTGAAGTATTTGTACGAGGCTGTGAAGCTCGCCAGAAGCCATTTTCTTGCCCAATTATGTCACGGCCGTGAAGTGAACCAACCAAGCCGTGAAGGACCATTCATGGCCGTGAGACGGGATGCAATAGGCCATGAATGATGGCAGAAAGTCGATTTTTAAGCCCAAACTCGTCACGGCCGTGAACATGAAGACTCCAAGCTGTGAACAAGTGCAGAGACGTATTTTTCTTCACGTTATATGTTGTCACGGCCGTGAAGATGCGTAAGCAAGGCCGTGAACGTCCGTGAACAGGTTAAAAGTCAAGAGAACGACTTCAAAATACTTTATCTTCTTTAGAACGAAATTAGGACCAACTTAGAAGAAACAAATCACACTTATTCTGCATAGGACAAGAGCATTTAGCGAGAAGGTTGCTCATAGGGATGGCAATGGGGCGGGTCCCGCCCCGGACCCGCCCCGCACCCGCCCCTAATGGGCCGGGTATCTTAAAAATAATCGGGTATGGGGCGGGTAATGGTTTAAAATTTTTCTACCCGACCGGGTCTGGGGCGGGTCCCGGGTCCGGCCAAACCCGCCCCGAGACCCGGCCCGAAACCCGCCCCGATAATATATTTATATTATAATTCATTTTGTAATTAAAGTTATATAGTATTATTTTTAATATTATGAGTAAAAGAGTTGTTGGTCCCGGGTTTGGCATTACCAATGTGAGGTTGTGGGTTCGAATCTCAATCAACACATTTATACATTTTATCTTTTAAAACATAAAAAAAATAAAAAAAAGAAAATATTATATTCGGGCCTGGCGGGTCAGACCCGGTTCGCTCGGGTCTAGCCCGGGGCGGGGCGGGTCCCGGGTTTGCTAAAAAATAATCGGGTCGGGTACCGGGTCCGGCCAAACCCGACCCATACCCGGCCCGTTGCCATCCCTAGTTGCTCAAGAGGGATTTTGGGTAAAGTGTGGTAATAAAATAATAATAAAATTTCGTTTTACACCTTCAGTGTGTGCAATTTTCACATAGTAGCGGGATTTTCAAATTTCGGGGCTTTTTCATCGTGTTTGACGTCCGATCGCCGTCGTCTCTGGCCAATCTTGGCCGGCCGGTGATTGGGGGGCAATTCCTTCGTCCTTCACGGGGGGGGGGGGGGGGGGGGGGAGCTCGGTGTTTGGGGGTTTTGGTGATCTATTGGTGCGAAGGCTTGCAAGGGTTTCGCGATGGAGGATGATCAACCCACAGCAATCCGAGCGGCGCCTCCCAATCGGGACCTGATATTGATCGGTGATTCTATGGCTAGGCAAGCTCCACCTTTGCCGGATCTGGAAGCATTAATGGCCACATATCCTGAGTTTGCAACATGCTTTGATGCGCCGCGATTTCTTGAGCTGACTGGACGTATTCAACACTCTGATGCGATGGGGCGGGGCCACGAGGCGGGATGAATGGTGCATCGATTGCTGGTGGCTCTCTTGGCACGTTTGATGGATTGACACGAGTACCTAGGGTTTCTGTCAACCCGTCTGCTATGGCTGAAGAAGCACCATCTGCTGATGGTGGTCGATCTGATGGAGTCACGAGGGAGATCACAGGGGACGTGGGATCTGCTCGTTCCCTGCGGATTCACCGGACTGACATGGTGGCCGCCGCCGCCGATCGCCCAATGAGGTCGGGCCCGATTAGGGCTGAGAAGCATATTGGGCCTAGGGCTTTGCAGGGATCACCACCTGCACGATCCACCATCACGGCCCCCCCTCAAAGGAATTCTGCGACATCCCAGCCGCAAGCAACGGTGGGGACAGCCTGATACTCCGCCACCTATGCGGATGATGGCCCGATGGGCAGTCCAGATGGGATCGCCGGCGGCTGAGGAGCAGGTTGATGAGGAAATCGAAGTTGATGATAGGCATGTGCCTGCTTCGTCGGAGACTGACGTAAATCAAGTTAGGGTTCTTCGATCTCAACCAAATGTGGAGTCCCGTCCAATGCGTACGACTCCTACTGCTGACGAACGGAATACAGGTCCAATTGTTATGACGACTCAAGTGGCGGCTCCGATGGCGTTTTATGCGGATGTAGTGGTGGGAAAGTCTGCGACTGAGACCACATCTCGTATCGTCACTGACAAGGTAGCGGGTGTCGGGGACCACAGAGGGCACGTGGACCGGCGTGCTTAGCTCTGGAATATGTCGCTCCGAAGTCGACTAGTGACACGGTATCAGTGGTGGCCCGACATGGGGTGTGGCTTCACAAGGCTTTGCAAGGTGGGCGAATACGTTGGTTGGCTACTTCCTGGGGCCTAAACCTTACCTTCCCTTTGTGGAACGTTTTGTGCGGGCGCGATGGACTGGTGTGGTGGAGGTCTGCGCAACGACAAGGATTCTTTCGCTTCCGCTTTGAATCTCCCACGGCCATGAATGAGGCATTGGAGGGTGGCCCGTGGCTTCTACAGGGCCAGCATTGTTTCTGGAGGTGTGGCGGCCGGACATGTCGATGGAAAGGAAGGAACTTGTCGAGGTTCCACTCTGGGTAAAGCTGTGGAATGTGCCCAGTGAATTTTGGACCAAAGCGGGATTGGGTGTGGTCGCTAGTGGCGTTGGGAAGCCCCTGTTTGCCGATGGGATCACGGCTAAAGGGGAACGTATAGATTATGCACGTGTTTGCGTCATGAAAACGCTGGCCACTCCCTTTGTAGAGAATGTGGATATTGAGCTCCCGAATGCAGATGGGAGTACTTATGCAAAGGTCTCAGTTACGGTGGAGTATGAATGGAAGCCGAGGAGGTGCGGTCTGTGCGATACATGGGCTCATGGGGACACACAGTGTCCCAATCAAACGCAGAAGCCGGCTCCAGTGCGGCCGGCCAATACATCGGGCCCTAGGTCGAGCAAGCAGCCGCAATTGCAAACACGCCCATTGCATCCGGGGACTAGGGTGGCAGTCCATGAACGTCCACAAAAGGAACACCAAAAGCGTGATCACTCACGTCAGGGGCCCCTTCACCACTCGGAGTGGCGACAGATAGGTGCCCATGGTAAGGCGGTATGGGTTGATCCGATGGTGGAAGTGCCAAGAACAGCCTCGCCTTCTATGGCGCCTCTAGCTAGCTCATCCAGCCCATGCATTCCAGGTCGTGACAAGGAGGATGACCACTCTCACCAATCTGATCGAGTTTTTTTACGGTGCTGCGCGGTTTGAGTGAGGATGAGGATGTTGCTACTGATCCCACTGATACACTGACTACGGGCCCTAAAGCACATGCAGCCCGAAACGGGGCTCATTCATAATACCGGTAGGTTCGTGGAACGTCCGTGGTCTTAATAGGCAAGACCACAGGAGGGCGGTGGGGGATTGGATTGCGCAGGGGGGATTGCGCATGGTTGGACTTCTTGAGACGAGGGTGGCCTTGGCCAATGCGGCTCGCATTTCGGACGGTCTTCGGCCGCGTTGGGCCTGGTTTTTCGACTATGATGATGGCCCTGGGAACCGCATTTGGGTGGGATGGGATCCCACTTGGCTTCGGGTGACTATTATGGCGAAGTCCAGTCAGGCTCTCCATTGCCATGTGGATCGGCTTGGCACGTCGGAACACTTGTTCATCGTTTGTATATGGGAAGTCTCGTAGGGAGGATCGTACCACCTTGTGGGAGGAGTTGACCCAATTCTCTGCTCTACGTGTTGAGGAGGCATGGTTGGTAACGGGGGACTTCAATACTATCTTGCATGCGGGGGAGGAAGAGGGGGTGCTCCTCAGGCGCGTGATATGTCGGAATTTCAGGCGTGCCTTCTAAGTGCTTACCTTACTTCACTTCCGTCCACGGGGCAAGAGTTCACTTGGTATAATCAGCAGTGGGGCCTCGCGGGCATATGGAGGAAGTTAGATCGCATGCTTGGCAACCCACAGTGGTTTGCACGATATCAGGATGCCTGCTTTCGCTGTGCCGTGCCGGCTAAATCAGATCACTCACCGTTATCTCTGGGGGAGGTGCCGCCTGGGTTACGGGGTACGGCGTTTCGTTTTGAGAACTTCCTTACCAAGGAGGAGGATTTCTTGGGCCACGTTAGGCGGGTATGGAACACTCCTCTGACGGGTTTTCCTATGTACGTGTTGTTCAGCGGTTGAAATTACTCAAGCCGATTTTCAAGCACATGCGGCGCGCCAAAGGGGACCTTGGCACGAATGTTGCGGATGTCTTACGATTCTTGGGAATTGCACAGAAGTTCGCCGCTCTGTTTCCGCTTGGGGTATTATTCCATGATCTCGAAAGGCATTGCCGGTTTCTCTACGCTAGGGCTGTCGAGGTTGAACACACAGCGCTTTCCCAACGAGCGAAGTTTGCGTGGCTCAAGGATGGTGATCAATGCTCTTCGTACTTCTTCAGGAAAGTTGCGATACGGCGCGCGACGAACCGCATTATTTCGCTGGAAAGCCCGAGTGGCGTAGCTTTAGAGTCTCCTGATGCATTGGAAGGGGAGTTGTTGGGGTTTTATCAGGATCTACTAGGCCAATTAGCGCGTACCGTTCCTGTTTCACGGGCTGAGATACAAAGGACCATCTCACGCAAGCTTTCCCCAGCTGCGTCGAATGACATGGTCCGGCCAGTGGATGGCGAGGAGGTCAGGCATGCGTTATTCTCTATGGGGGATGAGAAGGCCCCTGGGCCTGATGGGTTTACGGCTGCTTTCTTCAAAGTGGCGTGGGAGATCGTTGGCCCCGATGTGATATGTGCAACGCAAGACTTCTTCAAGACAGGATGCCTCAAGGGGCTAAACAGCACATTGATTACGCTCATACCTAAATGCGATTCACCATGCCGAGCGACAGACTTTTGGCCCATCTCTTGTTGTAACGTCTTATACAAGATCATCTCCAAGGTGTTGGCGAATCGGTTGAAGCCAGTGCTGCGAGGGCTGGTCGACGCTTCACAGACGGCTTTTATCCCAGGCAGGCGCATCAGTGATAATATACTGCTGGCACAGGAGCTTTGCCTTGGGTATACGAGTAAGGGACGGCCTCCGCGAGCTATGCTAAAGGTGGATCTTGCCAAGGCCTATGACAAGGTGGAATGGAGCTTCTTATTGGCGACGCTTCAGGTGATGGGGTTCCACCCAAGGTATATTGAGTGGATACGGAGTTGCTTGACGATGCCCACCTTCTCTATCAACCTCAACGGGCGACCGGCGGGGTACTTTGCTGGCAAGAAAGGCATTTGCCAAGGGGATTCTATTTCACCTTACCTTTTTACTCTCGTCATGGAGGTGCTCCACGGCCTTGTTGTGACATCTATAGAGTCGGAACCACGGTTTCGCTACCACTGGCGTTGCGAGTCCATCGTGCTTCCTATGTTGGTCTTTGCGGACGATCTGCTTCTTTTCTGTCAGGCTGATCCTATCTCAGTACAGGTCCTAAAGGAGGCATTATTATCGTTCTCTCAGCTGTCTGGTTACATCCTAATCCTGACAAGAGTGAGATGTACATCTCACGGAGGGCAGATAGCCTCAAGGTACAGCTACTGACTTTGATGGGATTTTCGAAGGTCGCTTACCTGTGCGCTATCTGGGGGTCCCGCTGATTGCCTCCCGCCTTACGATCACTGACAGTGCGCCACTGGTGCAGCGAGTGGATGCACGCCTCGGCTCATGGCTGAACCAATCATTGTCGTATGCGGGCAGGGTGCAGCTGATTAAGTCGGTCCTTCAGGCATTACATGTCTACTGGTCGGGGGTCTTCTTGCTACCCAAGGGTATGTATCATACATGCCTTGGAAACGAGATTTCGCCGGTTCTTGTGGGGTGGCGCCTCGGCCAAGGTTGCTTGGGATGATGTATGTCTGCCTGTTTTTTTTTGGGAAATGGTCACTAAATAAAAAAAGAAAACACAGGATCCGCTCAGAGAGCACAAAACCCACCGGTAACAGGCTACCAGCTCACATCCAAGGAAAAATGAAACATGTCCCTAGGACAGAGCAAACACAAGTCCAAACGCAACAACAAACCAAGATAACTGTACATAACCATGCCGTATCATCCAACGTCAACGTGAGGACCAGCATCAGCATCATTGTTCGTCGCCTCGAAAGTAGCAAGAACCTCAAACATGTTGTGATAGTGTGTCTCAACAACCTTGCTAATGGGGCTTCGGCAATGCTAGGTCTATTCGAACGCTTATCATGTTCGAGATTATGAGTAGAGGTGCGTTTCTTGTCGTCCCCATCAAGGCCATCCACGTTGGCCGCCTTAGTAACAATAGCTTTTCCCTTGTCAACCAAGCGACTACCTTCGCGGCTCGGTGGCTTATCATGTTCTTTGCCGAGCTCTTAGGAGGTAGTTTCGGCTGGTTGATAGGGCAGGTCGTGGTACTATGGGCCCATGAGTCACATGACGAGCACTTACGAGGCCGCCACTCATATTCAACACTAACGGGCACGACACCCGATGAGCCACCATCCTTAGTTGGAATGTGGACATTGTACAGCTCAACCAAAGGGTCCGCCAGACCAATTTCAATGCACACCCTAGCATACTCAAGGCGTTCCTCACGAGCCGTCACAGCGTCCGCAAATAGGGGTTTTCCGAGCACACTTGCAACGATTCCTAAACCGGCTTGTGTCCAAAATGCCGTTGGGACATTCCGGAGTCTAACCCAAAGCGGAACAGCCGAGTGCATTTTCTTTTCAAAGGAGAATCCCGTACGCCACTTCTCGAGAAAGAGTGACTGTCCCTGTAAGAGCCACGGACTGCCTTCCAAAGCCACAGCAGCCGCCTCCTCCGTGCTAAAAGCGGAACATGAAAAAGCCATTAATCGTCGATCTAACCTCGACAAGGTTTTTTCCAAATAGACCTAACATAGCGTTCCACATGAGGGAAGTACGGTCGCTTCCCAAGGAAATACCCTACAAGCGTGTGCTCCCACCAGTGACCCTTGTTGAGCAACTTCCCAAGAGGGCCGAGCCGCCGCAATACCATCAACGACAGTGGGCTGTAAGATAGGGGGAGTCGAGCCGAGCTCGGTGACCCTCCATGGCCAGTGAGTAGCCGATAGCTGTTAGTGCCAAGAACAACATCGGAGAATGACGGGCCAGGGTATGGTAGTCCAGGTTGGTGCGCCGCCCGGAATGGGCTGTGGTGCTGTTTTGGTGTGCCGTCAGTCGCCGGTGAAGATCTAGGCGTGGACGTGGGCCCAGATGCGGTAACAGTAGAAAGGGATGGGGCTGAATCGTCATGGAGGGGCTTTTCAATCGCCACCATCGCAGCATCAGCATCCGCTTTCGAAGTCGGCCTTGTGGTCAATGCTTTCATCGCCAAGCCCATGTCAGCACTTGAGGTCCTTGCAGGGCTAGTGTTCTTGGCCGGCCCAATTATTGTAGGCCCAATTGGAGAGTGGGCCTCCCCAATAAAAGAAATCAAATCAGGGCTAGCTAGCTTAGTCATGGCAGCACAGGGCCCAAAAGAGCTAGCAGGTATAACCTGGGCCGGCCCAGTAAAATTGGCCCCAGTGAAGATCGGGCCTCAGAAACCCTAGGCCCATTAGCTGATAGGTTGCGAGTGGAAACCCTAGGGGCGCCGGGGCTGTGATGCGCCGCCTCATCAGACGACGACTGGTCGGAATCGCACTGGTTGGGGTCGCCGGAGTGAGTATCCCCGTGAGGACCTTTGGCAAAAGGCGACGGCGTCCCCCGGCAAAGGGGCGGACGGTGATCCACATGAGAGTTGCGCAACGGCTCGATTTTGGTCGTGCAGTGTTTGCGGCGGTGCGTCTTCGTAGGTGGTACCGGCGCGGGCGGTGGGGAAGGCCAAGCGACCATATCGGATGACCCATGCAGCGGCGGCGTAGTGGAGGTCTTTTGCGCCGGCGATGGTTGGTGGCCGGTCTTTCCTCCATTGATGCGCGCCAAAAACGATTCAAACGAAGCAACGTCGAAACGTTTGTCAAGGTCCGGGATATTGCGTCTCAGCGCATTATAATCCGGTAGGGGACCAATACAATCTAGGTCTGAAGATGAAACCTCCATTGTTGAGGTCGAAGTTCAATGGAAGACGAAAAGACAGATTTTTGAAAACCGACGTGAATGCTTAAAACCCCCTTCCATCGTCGTCTGAGCCCGGCGAGGGAGGGTGTTGGGGGTACTCCGGCGACTACCAAGGTGGCAAAGAGATGGGCTGCGGCGGCGGTGTGATGTCTTGGACGGTGGAGGAAGGTGATAGGTCACTTAGGGTTTGTTAGAGAGCATTAGTTTAGAGAGAGAAATTATTCACCAATTTATTGTATGTCTGCCTGTTCAAGAGGGAGGTTTGGGGCTTTGGTCGATCTCTACGGATAACAGGGCCCTTCTGGTCCAGCTTTTATGGAGGGTGATTACTCGGCCTGATCACTCGATTTGGGTGGAATGGTTGTACAGCACACGATTGCATGCGAGATCCATTTGGACCATCACCATTTCAGCTAACACTGCATGGAGCTGGAGGAAGCTGATGCAGTTGAGGCAGGTAATTCTACCTTTTCTTGATTTTACGATTGGGGATGGCGTGTCAATTTTATTATGGGAAGATCCATGGCTACGGGGTGCCCCCTTGTTGGACCGCTACCCTAGAGGCCCGCTAGCAATGGGGCTGCCGGTGGGAACACGCCTGAGCTCCGTCATTGATGGCCACGGATGGAATTAGCCCGGGAGTCGACGGTTGAGTATCTTGAGTTTAGTCCCCACCTTCCGCCGGCTCATCCCACTAGGCGTGATGTGATTTCTTGGAAGGGGGCGCCAGATGGTAGACCCACAGCACGATTAATTAGGGAGGCGCTGCGTATACGATGGCCTATTGTCGCTTGGGCGAGCTTGTTCGGGGGACCCCTGAGGATACCTCGTCATGAGGTCATCTTGTGGTTGGCCATTCGAGACCGTCTATCGACCAGAGATAAGCCGTGGGTAGCACAGCGCGCTGGGACCCCCGCCTGTGTCCTCGGTGATGCACTACATTTTGAGACAGCTCAATATCTATTTTTCGATTGTGGTTTTTCGTGCGACTGTGCTAGGCTGTTGAGGAGGAAGATTAGATGGGCATGGCCGTATCGGGATAGGAGACAAGGTAGGCTGCATCGCGATGGCGTGGGTAGCATCTCATACAGGTCGCCTACCGGCACGTACTTGCATCATTGGTGTATCATATCTGGCAAGCACGCAACAAGCTCTGGAAGGAAGCGGCTATCGCGACTCCGGACAGGCTGGTTGCTGCGGTGCTAGATATGGTGTGCATGCGACTTATTGGGACTTCACCAAAGTTTGACCTCCAAAGGGCGGCTATACGACGACTTTGGCGTGTAGCTTGGTAATTGCTTGTTGATACGTTGTTTTTTCCCTTTTGGTTTTGTTGGATGACGCTGGTAGTATGTTACTGGTTTGCATGTGTGGTTTACACCCTCACTCATCTGTACATTCACACATTTTTCTTATATATATACACGGAACTTACTCCAGAAAAAAAGAGGGATTTTCGCTGCGCAAATCTCTGAAGTTGAGATTTCTCATATTTTGCACTGCACAAGAAAGATACGAAGGAAAGAAATGAGACGGCTATATAAGGAGCTAATGCAAGGAAGAAAAAAGGGAGGTGGGAGAAAAGAGCTACGTGAAGGAAACACAAATTAAGCTCATATATATTTACCAAAAAAAAAAATTAAGCTCATATATAAACATACACGTTGCCTTTCAAAATTCAAGAATACCTACTCAGTCGCTCACCACGTGTTCGATAAAAGTCCTGAGCGAAGAACGGGATTAACTTCGAAGTCGAACTCGGGGAAGTATTTATGATGTATTTGATGTTAATTACGTGTTTTGTTGTGAGGATAATGAGTAGCTAAATCTATTGTATTTGAGATGAGATGAACCCTAGCGCGATCAATCGTATGTTTACGTGTAATTGATGTTTTTTTTTGGAATAGGTCCCAGTTTTATATATATATGAGTGAATGTATACAGAATGGGTGCGAGTATAACTCAACACATGCAACCAGTAACATGCTACTGGTGAACAAACCATATGTCAAACATAACTAACTACCATGCCACTCTCCATAGCCGCCGAATAGCAGCCTGCTGTAGAGCATACTTCTCGCCTATAGTCCCAAGCCGTGCATCAAGAATACCGAGGGCCGTGGCCACGACATGGGCTGGGGTAGAACGGATGTGCTCCCTCCATCGCCTGTTCCGCTCCTGCCAAATGTGATAGACAATCGATGCAAGGACATGTCGATAGGCAATATGAACTAAATGTCGGCTTCGCCACTTCAGAGCAGCCCAGTGAATGCTCCTGTCCCATTCAATATATGGTATCCGCCACCGTATCCTGTCCCTAAGTATTCGTCGGCAACGCCACGAAAAGGGGCAAGAAAAGAAGAGGTGAGAGATCGTCTCCCGACTCCCGGTATCACAGAGGCGGCATGCATCCGTTCCTGTGCGCTGAGCCACCCATGGTAAGCTACGAACGGATAGACGGCCTCGTATAGCAAGCCAGAGAATGAACTCATGGCGTGGTATACGTAAACAGCCCCCGAAGAGAGAAGCCCAAATGACTCTGTCCCGCCGCGGTCGAGTGGCCTCCCTAACCGCCCTCGAAGAGTAACGTCCATCGGGAGTCCCTATCCAGCGAACACGATCAGACTGCGACGGATCCACCTGTGGTAATAGAGGGCCAAACTCCAGAAACTCGGATGACGTCATGGCTGGCCAAGACCAACCATCCGACGTAATGACCTCACTGAGGCGTGAGTCATGCGGCAGTCCCATCACCATCGGCCCCCGAGGATATCTCTCCATCATCGAGGTCATCAGCAGCCAAGGGTCCTTCCATAGCCATATGGAACGCCCGTCTCCCACCTGATAAGATATGAAGGAACGGAGGACGTGCCGAAGCTTGAGCACCTTCTTCCAACTCCAAGAGGTGTTGCTCCCCGGCGAAATCTCCCAAAGCGATCTGTTATGCAGTCTAGTGCAGTACAGCCAGTCAACCCAAATCGAGTCTGGAGCATGCGAGGCCACACTCCATAAATGTCGAAGAAGCAGTGCTCGATTTTCGGTCTCAATGGGGCGTATCCCAAGGCCTCCCTCGGCGATCGGTAGACAAATATCAGCCCATGCAACTCGCGCCGGTGAGTCAGCCCATAAGAATGTCCTCAAGCGCGCCTCAATAGCCCGAATAACCCCCTTCGGGAGAAGGAATATACCCGCCCAATAGATATGAAGTGCAGAGAGAACGGACTTAATAAGTTGCACTCTCCCAGCGTAAGAGAGCGACTTGTTCAGCCATGAACCCAACCTCCTATCGACCTTCTGCACTAAAGGCGCACAATCAGAAATAGATAGTCTACCTGGAATCAATGGAACTCCCAGGTAGCGCACAGGCAGATGCCCCTGAGGAATGCCTAGAATCGTCTGAAACTGCGCCGATGAACTCTCAGCGCGCTTGCTCACAAACATCTCGCTCTTGGCCGGGCTCGGCTCTAACCCCGAAGCCGCCGCAAAGTCATCCAGCGCTGCCTTAAGAACCCCAATAGAAACCTCATCAGCATGACAAAAGAGTAATAGATCATCCGCAAACGCAAGCATGGCCAGCTTCGACGTCTCACAACGCCAGTGATAAAGAAATCGCGGTTCATGGCAGATGCGGTGTGTAACCATCCCCCGTAAAATCTCCATAACCAACGTGAAAAGGTACGGGGACAAAGGGTCTCCTTGTCGAAGACCTCTCTTCCCTTGGAAGTACCCCGCCTGCGCTCCGTGTAGGTTAATAGAAAAGGTCGTCGTAGTGACACAACAGCGAATCCAATCCACAAATGTCGGGTGGAAACCCATTGCTTCCATAGCAGCCAGCAAGAAACTCCACTCGACCTTATCGTAGGCCTTAGCCAAATCCACCTTGAGCGCAACGCGAGGGGGACGGCTCATGCTGTTATACCCCAAACATATCTCCTGGGCTAACAGAATGTTATCACTGATCTTCCGTCCCGGAATGAAAGCCGTCTGAGTCGGATGAACAAGCTCCCCAAGAACAAGCTTCAACCTGTTGGCAATAACCTTAGAGATTACCTTAAACAGGACGTTGCAGCACGAGATAGGTCTATAGTCAGCCGCTGTCCTCGGTGAGTCCCCCTTTGGAATGAGCGTGATGGACGTGCTATTAAGACCCTTAAGCAACCGGCCCGTCAAAAAGAAGTCCTGAACCGCGAGAATGAGATCCTCCCCAATAATACTCCACGTCGCTTTAAAGAAAGCGGCCGTAAATCCGTCCGGTCCCGGAGCTTTCTCGTCCCCCATGGAGAAGAGAGCCTCCTTGATCTCAGTCGGCTCAATGGGTCTAATCATATGAGTAGCCGTATCCCCCGAAAGAGATCGAGTGATATAAGGCGCAAGATCCGCTTGGGTAACCTGATTAGGCCTCGCCGAGACGCCCAACAGGTCTCGATAGAATCGCACCAACTCATCCCGAACGGCCCCCTCACCATGGATTAGCTCCCCGCTCTCAGAATCCAATGCAAGAATCCGATTCCTTGCGCGTCGCATAGCTACCCTTCGGAAAAAGAATGACGTACACTGATCACCCTCCTTAAGCCAGGATAGCTTGGCCCGTTGTGACAACGCAGAGTGCTCCATATCAACCGCCCTCGTGTATAAGTCCCGGCAGAATAGCTCCAAGTCATGGAAGAAAGTCTCATCCGGGTATCTGCTTGTGAAATCTTGACAAATGTCGAGGAATCGCTTGGCCTCAACAACATTCATCGCTAGGTCCCCCTTCGACCTACGCATCTGTCGAAATATATGCTTGAGGTCCTTAAGGCGCCTTGTGAGAACATACATAGGGTAACCGGGTCGCGCAACCTCCCAAATCCGCTGAACTTGCGCCAAAAAGGATGCATCGTGTATCAAATAGTTATCGAAGCGAAACGTCGATAACCTCGGGGCACCACGGACTTCGCCGAGAAGCAACGGGCTATGATCAGAAGGCCCGGGCAAATCAGCCCTATAGGAGCAATCGGGGTACTTGGCGAACCACACCGGATTACCAATCACACGGTCGAGTCTTCGCCAGATTCCCGCCTCGGCCCTTTGCTGATTATACCACGTAAAAAATTGTCCGGTATGCGGCAACGTCATCAAATCCGCTCGAAGCAAGCAGTCGCGTAAATCACGGGTATCTCGATCAGTAATGACTCCTCCCCTTCCCTCCGCAGCTTCAACAATAGCATTAAAGTCACCTAAGAGACAATCCATGGGTCATTGTGGCGTAGCGCGGACATACCAACAATATCCTCCCAAAGCTCGCACCTCTCCTCCCTTCGGTTCTTTCCATAAATGAAAGATAAGTAGGTTGTCTCATTAGCAGCAATAGAGAACACCTTACAATGGATAGATTGCGCAGTAAAGGCCTCCACCGAGACCTTAATCCAAGATGGGTCCCATCCAACCCAAATGCGTGATCCGGGGCCTCCATCATAATCAAAAAACCACGTCCATGCAGAGTTAATTCTGCCCGAGATGGAATGCATTAACTGTTGAAACCCTAGTCTCCAAGAGAGCAATCAAATGCAAACCGTTACGTGCCACCAACTCCTCCACTCCCCTCCCGTGGTCCCGCTTATTGAGACCACGCACATTCCACACCCCGACACTGATCATGGATCACCCCTCGAGCGGGCTGCATAATTAGGACCCGAGGATGTAGAAGGTATATCACCAGATTCGGAGAGACCCTGAAGTACCGAGAAGAAGTTCCTATCATCTCCGGCCGTCTTCGAGAGAGCCGCCACTCCATTCAGCCGAGGCGGGCTGCTTCTTGGGGAAGTAAGTCTCGGCGAGCTATGTCTAGGCGATGGATTAGGATTAATCCGTGGCTCGTCGTGAGAAGGCCGGCTGGCCGTTGCCACATTGTCGTGGTCCGTAACTCTCGCTTTTCCCTTGCGGCCCACACGTTTCCATTCACGATCGGGTTGGGCTCCAACCGGTTCGTTTGCGCGACGCCGGGGTTGGACCCGGGCTGGATTATTCCCCTTATTTCGTGGACATGCGGCCGTTGAATGCATCCATGATTCACACTCCCCGCATTTTGTTGGCTTCCATTCATACTCGACCCGTACAAGAACGCTCCCATCCCATCCACCATCGGCATTCGGTAGGCGAATCTGAAACTTGTCGATAAACGGCTCATCTAACTTCTTCATGACACAAACTCGCGCAAAGTCAATACGAGTCATGTTGGTCGTCCCACCATCCGTAAACAATGGACGCCCTACCGCACTAGCCACAACACCGAGGCCCTCCGGAGTCCAGAATTCCCCGGGCACGTGCCATAATCGAATCCAAAGAGGAATCTCAGATTGGTCCCGCTTATCAAGGGCCATGCCCGGCCGCCATGCCTCAAGAAATAGAGGCTGCCCATGCATAAGCCACGGGCCTCCTTCCAACACACGGTTCATCGCCTCCTCGGACTCAAAACGGAACTTAAAGAACCCGTTTTGTGTCGCCTTGACCTCGACAACACCCGCCCACAGATTAAGGAAAAATCTCTCAACGAAAGGAAAGAACGGTTTCTTCCCAAGGAAATATCCAACAAGTGTATGTTCCCAACGCGCGAAACCCTTCTTGGCAACATCCCATGTGGGTCGTACTTCAAGCAAGCCGTCAATGAGCGTAGGTGGCGTATAGTCCAACTTGATTCGCGTCATGTTCTCCCGCCCCGTCGTAGAAGAACCAATGAGTCTAGCCGCATACGAATCAGAAACCCTAGGCCCATGAACGGAAACCCTAGGTTTCAGCGATGGAACTATCGTGTCGTCGACATCACGGTTGGCTTGAATATGTTCATGTGGCAGCACGTCGTCGTTAGCACCATCAGAAATAGCAATTTTTCGGCGGCGGTGGTGTACCCTTCCGATCGGCAGCCCGTTTCAAAATGGATACAACCGGACGTCGATTTGGATCCCATCTCCGATCAGACCTATCATGGACCTTCGAACCCTGCGCAGCCTCCCTAGAGACGGTCGCAGCCGACGCGGAACTCGCCGGGATAGGATCGGCAGTTTTAGGTGTAGCAGTAGAAAACCCTAGAAATTTAGGGTTTCGCTGAGATTCCGTTGCCAAATCCGTTGACGACTCAGAACGATGGCCGATCGATGAATTCTGGCCTGTCGTGGTCGCAGCCATATCCACGGTCACCTTCCTCCCCATAACACGATCAGCTAATGCTTTACACGCTTCAAAATCAAAGGAAGCTGCGAATTCGGGATATTTCAACCGTATAAATTCTAGATCTTGAGCTAAATCCCGCGTTGAACGATCTAAACCGGTATTCGATTCCGTAATATCAAGCGATCCAAATGAAATCCTCTCAGATTAAGAAAAAAAAAAATCCTCTCAGATCGATTCAGACCATTGTCGCAATCTGCCAAAGAAGAAGCGCCGCCACGTTTCTTGGTCACCAAGAGATCGAACGCGGCCCCATTATCACGTAAACCAGATCCCGGGAAATTCTCCAATTCCGGCGTTAGTATCCTAATCACCCGATCAGACGAAGGCACGGATGACATCAGAGAGCCAATCATGGTCGAAGAGGACGCCATGAAATCAGAATCAAGGGCGATCGTAACAGGCCTTGACGAGTTTGAACGAGAAATTCAAACACAATAAGACGGGAAGGATAAAAATCCTTCCACCGCCGTGAGAATCCGGCGATGGAGGGGCAGGAAGGATCGACGACGATCTGCAAGGTGGTGAAGATCGGCGCCGGTGAGGTGATGGAAGTAGGCGGGAATCAAATTTTGAAAAGATGGCTAGGGTTTTTCGTAGTGTGTGAAAATCGCACACAGTAAAGGTGTGTAAATTTCATATTCACACACCTTTCTGATTCCAACACTTCTAAACCCTTATAAAATATTCTCTCTCTACAAATAACGTCCTTAAGTGTTTTAGTAGGTGTTCTTGATATAAACAAGAGAGATTGAGCTGTCTGAGTGTGTACTCTTCAAAGTATAGTGAATATAAAGTTCAGAGCGCCCGTGGACGTAGGCTTCAAAGATCCGAACCACGTAAATCCCATGTTATTTCATTTACGTCCCAAGCAGATCCTCAACGTCCCAAACAGGTCCCCAGTACGTCCCCAAACACGTCCTGCGTCCCCAACACGTCCTACAAGTTCCTAACAGATCCCCAACGTCCCCAACACGTCCTAACAAGTTCCTAACAGATCCCCAATGTCCCGAGCACGTCCCCAAACACGTCTCAACTTCCCCAACACGTCCCAATATTCCAAATACGTCCCCAGCACGTCCCAAACACGTCCCTTTCAGTTCCCTTATAAATAAGCACCTTACGCACGTCCTCAAACTTTGAGATAATCGATTCTCCGGCTATATAAATTTCCCCACATATATAAATCTCGTTGATTGGGATAGCCCCATATCAAATAGAGTAGAGTGTATTACCCTCGTAGCGAAGATCCCTAGCTCCCGTTTGTAGTAAACCGTTCCACGCTTCCACGAGCCGCGCCGAAGAGAGTCACGCCAACCACGAGACGTATCACAAACCAAATCCCTCCCAAGGATGGCTAGAGAGGGAATGGAGTTGTTTTAGGAGATATCTTTTCCACAAAATTTCCTTTCTTTTCCACAAAATTTCCTTTAAGGATGGTAGTTAATTTTTCTCTCTCAAAAGTGAAAAATACACATGAAGACTTAAGTTTTCATTATGGGAAACTTAGGTATTTTATAGGCCTCGAAAATTGCAATGAAAATACCATATTTTCAAGCTTTGAAAATGATTTGTACCATACAAAAATAATTGTCTCCGTAATATACCCCATCTCTTTTTCATCAAACCCCAGGTTCTCTCTATAACATTTCTAGCTTTTGCATGCCTCATATTAAAATATTCTCTTTCATTTTGAGGAGTTTGAGTACCTGTTCCCCAATCCTTCAAATGATAGCGAACACCTCTATAAGGAGTTAAAAATCCGTCGCTATTGGTGTATCCATCATCGGCTAAATAGTAGCACCCTGTATTTTAAAACAAAATTCTGAAGAATCCATAGTGCACTATCTCTATTTCATCTACATGTAACTTAACAAATTACCTTTACGAACACGAAACTCATTTGGTCGTGAAAGAGCATCTCGAAGCACGCGTCCATCTGCAACTGAACCTTCCCAGCCTGCCAATAAATAGATAAATTTCATATCTTCATCAAACACTCCCAAAACATTGGTCGTAATTTGTCCCTTGCGATTTCTATATCATGGAATATCCGTTGACTTCACAGTAACATCAATGTAGGATCCATCTAAGGCTCCCAAGCAATTCTTACATAAGAAATAAAGACAAAGTTAGTGCTTGCCATGAATTCAATAAATTTTTTAATTAATTGTAAAATAGAATTCATTACCTGAAAATATTTAAATTTAGATGAAGGATTTTCATCATTAATGGCCTGAAGTTTGGCCAATAATTTCTCATGAAGTCTAAGAACCGCATCAAGTACAGAGTTGAAATGCTTACTAACTGTCCAAGTAGATCTAGTGAACTGAAATTTTTGTTCTCTTGTTTTCTTTTATGATGCGCTAATATGCATAATCGTCCAAATACATTCCTACTAATCCTCAAATTTTCGTGTGAAGTACTACGAAAATCTGATATTAAATTTTTCAAGTAATCAACTTGCTTTGGCATCCTTTCATACATAGAATAAGTACACGGCTCTTTTCGCTTTTTGCAATTCATTCTCCTCCGATAAACATATATAGCAAATTGCAGCATAAATAAATGATTCGCTAACAATCCAAGAATCATTATTGCAGCAACATCATCATCGTTGGAGCCCATTTGGAATAAAAAACCTACATGTTTGGCAATTCGACGCAAAGAAAGTGAATAACATATAGTCATGCATAGCCAATTTGGGATAAAATCAAACATGAAATGCATCAGTGTATGAAAGTCATCAAATAGGTTTCATTCCACAACTAAACTACTGATGACCTTTGATAAAGATTTCAGACAACGTAATTAAGCAGAATATTTCAAACAAGATGATGCATCGCCTATCATTTACAAAATCAAACACAAGATTGCCTTTAACACATAACCAAGCAAACTTATCATTCGCCAATTGATAATTAAACACAAGATTGCCTATCAGTGACTTATCATTCGCCAATTGATAATTAACTGCTCAGTTATTTTTCAAGCAATTCAATCCACCCAATACTGAGAATCAAAATGGAAACACACAATAAAAACGTATCTTGGTATGATAAGAATTTGGTTTAAGAAAAAAGCAAACCTTTCAAGCTTAATCAATGGTTAAATAATGTAATTGGGGATGTGGGCGATCTTCGCTAGGACGGTCGCCGGTAGCTGATGTTGATGGAGACGCCTCGCCGACGATGTTAAACTTGGCGGATCATGATCTCTGGGGGCATGTATGTTTTGGGGGCGACTGATTATTGTGTCGCTGAAGATGAAAAGGAAATAAGAATTAGGTTGAAGACACGATTCATAGAGAGGGTAATGTTGGAAATAAATATTAAAATAGAGGATAAAATTGTCCAGCAACGGGATTAAGTAAAGGTAGGGGGTTGGGCTGATTTATTTAATACCTTATGTGAGGTATTAAGAGGGTATAATTTAAATGTTCCCTTTAAATAAAGATCCCAACCAAACACATCATTAACTAATGTTATCCCCTCTAGTCCCCCTTAATAATCCCAACCAAACACACTCTAAGGGTTAGTATTGCTTAAAAATATTTTTGGCATTTAATACAAAAATTAAAAGAATAGAAAACAACACTTTGGCATTTTGCATTCCACATGAATCATGCCATAAATATTTTTTTATTTATAAATTTTGAAAATTAAAAAATAAAATACCATTTTTACCCTTGTGTTAAATGTTGGGCCAAATAAATAAATTAGGCCCAATATCTAATAAAGGCTTAATATTATTATTAATAAATTAAGCCCAATATCTAATAAAGGCTTAATATTATTTTGGTATAATAATAAATTAAGCTCAATATCTAATAAATGTTTAATATTATTTTTCAGCCCAAAGCCCACACTTAAATATTTTTTCAAATACTCATGTACCATTATTATGAACGACTCGAAGCCCGTTATATCTCTCTTTGATAGATTATCTCGTTGATCCTTTTTAAGCCCGACTGTCTTGGTTCGTCTCAATCCGGCAAGGGAGGAATTCAAGAATTCGGTAATCACCTAGTCAATCCCGCGGCACCGACTAGATCCCATGTTGAGTACGATCTTCATCGTTTTCACGAACCGACTATAGATTATCGTAGTACATATAGACCCTTCACTTATGTCCCGGTGGAGTGAGAATCACGGTTACGTCAAACTTACTAACTCGACTCTATGATTAATTCGTGAAGGCAAAATTACTAAACTACACTCAACATCCCACGTGAGTTAGTTTATTGCTTTGGCCAAAGACTTTGTAATTTCCTGTCACCGAATATACATAGAACATATATCTCGATTATTAACGAGACCGTGAATCCCCCACTACTGTCTTGATCGGCAGTCACCCTCCGTTGTCAAGACCGCATGTCGCCGCCGATCCATGTTCTACCTCGAACAATGCGGGTCTATCAAACTAGTGACAAGTCAAGACCCCGAAGTCAACTCCGTCAAAGACCCTTTGGTCTAAGGTCCACGTACACTACTATAGTCAATATAAAAATCATTGACGCTTCCCAGAGTAATAGGCCATGTGATCATCGATTACGAGTCGTTTCCAAATATAAGTTAATTCCCGATTCAACTTATATCAATGTTACTACCTCCCACTTCCCAAGAGAATGGTTGGCAAATCCACTTAGGGGTTGTTAACAAATAAGTCATAATCGACATTCAGTCACCCTACTGAAGTCTAAGACTTATGGACTAATTTAATATCCCAGAATAATAGCTCACGAGTACCTCCTCTCTCATCCCATGAGAATTGGTAACTAAATGTAGGGATTTTTTAGGCCCAATTCCAGCCCAAGCCCAGGCCCGTATAAGCTTGTGGGGTTCCTCTCTAAAACCAATTGGCAATAGAGGGAGTGAGCCCACAAGCTTAAAAGCCACTCAATTTTCTTTATCTTAACCGATGTGGGACTCTTGAGATTGCACCCAACAATCGTTCCCTCAAACTCAAGACCACCCAACGGGCCTACCTTCGGCGATTATCTGCGCCAAGCGCTTCCCCGCAATCACTGCACCAAGCACTTTCTTTCACTGCAGATTCTCCAATCGTCTAACAAGGGCCGGGGACACACCGCCCACACCGTATCCGGGCTAGAATTTCTCCATCTGAAGGTCTCCCTCACGTGTTCGCTCCATGCTCACCGCACCATGTAGGGATTTTTTTAGGCCCAATTCCAGCCCAAATTCAGGCCCATATAAGCTTGTGGGGTTCCTCTCTAAAACCAATTGGCAATAGAGGGAGTGAACCCACAAGCTTATAAACCACTCAATTTTATTTTGCTTAATCGGTGTGGGATGGGTTTGCTTTTACCCAACAATCCTCCCCTCAAATTCAAGACCACACAACAGGCATCCCTTTCAATGATAATCATCTTGTGGGGGCCGAAATTATGTTTCGGCTGAGCCGAATTTTCCAAGCTAATCCGATCGATGTTCGATAATTCATCTACGTACGAATGAATTCACGAGAATTTGCTTATCAGTCGTGCCAATAGACCATTTCCTTTGCCCTGTCCCTTTACCCTGTCGTCGATCCATTGCGATTTGAGTTTTGTTATGTTTGAGTCTGATTTGAATGTATGATTGCGATATGGAAACTGTTGTATGGAAAAGGACTTCAAATAGAAATTTATATTCAAAAGGGCAAAATGGTCTTTTTTCAGCCCTTTAGGGGGCGGTGACTAGGAAAAAGGGGGCGGTGAATAGTTATCCAGTTCATAAAAGTGGGACTAAAAAAACTTATAATAAATACTGATATTGTATTAATTATACCAATGTTGCCCTCGTGCTGTAAGAGCGGGGCCAAATAGATTTAAAAAATGGCCCTAATCTCAAATTGCACGTCCCGCTCCCACGTCCCACCCACGAGAAGATTTATCAAGAAATGGGCATATGATATGTTATATATATATATATATATATATATATATATTTCTACATAGATATCCGAGAGAATCGCAGAAATAGTGATGTTTTTAAATTAGAATTGCAATAATTAACTTTCTAACAATGTTACAAAACTAAACAAAAAAATTTCAATATTAATTACTTTTTTTTATTTTGATCATAAAACTATTAAAAGATACAATTCTCCACTCTCATTACTATAAATAAGTAATATTGGTAAACCCCAATTAAATTTAACGTTTTTTTAATTAAATTTTTTCTTAACCTCGATTAATTTAGCTTGATTATACTATTTTCTTGGTGCATATCATTCGAAGAATTGTAGGAATCCTTTTATCTTTAATGAACTGATATTGTACGATCATTTATAAACTTTTATAGTTGTTGTTGTTATTGCTATTATTAGTTATTGTTGTTGTTGATGATGATGATATTTTTTTCTATTCTAATATATCATTTAAACAAATGTCCGAGGACAATAGATCGGCCATAGCCTAACATGCGGGGAGCGTCCCTCTCCCATGACTCCTACAGTTTTAGCAAGATAATGGGCAACACTATTACCGTTACGTCTAACCAAGCTAAATGACAAATGATCAAATTCGAGAGCAAGTTTTGAGCAGTCTGTGAGGATGCTTCCCGTCATTGTGGAATCCGTGTTTCGGTGTTAGTCGCGAAATAATTGCTAAGCAGTCGCCTTCAAGTTAGACTGTTTCCCACTTGTTTATGCTCGCCACTAATAACGCCCAATGTGCGCCCATTCCTTCGATGACCTCCATATCGAATTGCCCCGTGAAGAACTTTGTCCACCATCCAACACATGCTCCAACGCATTTTCGAGCAATCACACCGATAGAGGATCCATTTAGTGATTTATGAAGTGCTCCATCGAAGTTGAGCGTTATCACATCATCACAACGATGATGATGTTGTTGTTATTATTATATTTATTATTGAATACTTGTTATATTTTCTTTCATGTGTCTCAAGTACTGTAAGGTTGACCAATGTGAATATGTTATAGATGTTTTTTTGGTAAGTAGTTACCATTACCACGAAACAAATGTTCAACACATTACAAACTAACACTTCAAGCCACCCACACACACACCCTAATTAGATATCTGTTGCATAAACTCCAGACCACCCAAGCGTTTGGGTGTGATCTTCAAAGATTTAATATGGTCTGCTACTGGCCCTTTGATCAACTTCAGCACATCATCCGCAGATCGATCAGCTTCCCCATGCACCCTCCTATTTCGTTCAGTCCAGACCATATACATCATGGCAGTGGGCACCATAAGTTTCAGCTTACACTCTAAGTTTTTCCTCTTCCCCATGTGCTTTAAGGTATTTTTAACTCCTGCAAAACCAGTAGGAATTCGGAACTTTCTCCAATCCTGAATACCCAGCCTAACAGCACTACTAAATTCACATAACAAAAAAATGTGATGGATATTCTCCTCTTCTTTCCTGCACAGCACACAGGTAGTTTCAGGTATGCTCATTCCCCAACTAAGCAATCGATCACGTGTCAGTATCCTCCCATGACATATCAGCCATAGTATCATCATATGCTTTGGCACAGACCATCTGTTCCATATTGCACTTGCCAACTCAAACTTTTCTTCCATGTTTTTCCCCAACCAGTTATAAGCCGAGGTGATGGTGTAGTCTCTATTGTTGGTTGCTCCCCATCTGCCTTGAATTACGCCTGGTCTGAAGAAGTCTTTAACTTTGATCAACTTCCTCCATGCCCAACTACAGTCTACAGGGATAGGTCATAAAATCCCTTCCATGTAAGTAAACACCATCTATCCAGCGAATCCATAAGCAATCTTTCTTCCCCGCTATAGCCAACATTAGTCTTCCTATGCATGCATAGTTCCAGTCACCATAGTTTTTAATGCTTAATCCTCCACAGCTCTTCCTTCTGCAGACCAGGACCCATGCTACAAGAGCTACCTTTTTTGCCGTCTCACCCCTCCCCCATAGGAAATCTCTACATTTTATATCAACCAACTTGACCATTTCGGCAGAAGGAAAATGGATCCCCAATAACTGTGCAATGATAGCAAGACAGAGTTAATAAGGGCACATCTTCCAGCGTAGCATAAGTTCCTCGTTGTCCAGCAGTTGATTCTTCTCACAATCCTATCCATCAATTCCTGACAGTCCCCTCTACTCCATTTGGTAGGTGATATGGGAACACCTAGGTATTTCATTTGAAAGGTCCCCTCAGCAAAACCAGTAAGATCAATCAAGTCCTGCCTAGCAGTCCCAGAGATCTCAGCAAGATAGATCTGTGATTTGCTCCTATTTGCTTCTAGTCCAGTTGTAAGATAGAATTGATGTAGTCCCTCAGTAATCAATCTCACTGATTGCTTCTGAGCCTTGCAGAGCACAATGAGGTCATCTGCGAAGCATAAATTCGCAATTCTCAACTGCTTACATAGGGGATGGTACCTGAAATCTCTCCCAGTAAGTATAAGCTTGAGCTGCCTTTTGAAAGTACTCCATGACCAAGACAAAAAGCAATGGAGACATGGTATATCCTTGCCTGATCCCCCTAGCCCCTGTAATCTGACCTTCTAGAGCCCCATTAAGTGATATCTGATATGATACTGTAGTGATACATTCCTCAATCCAAGCCACCATCTTAATCAGTAACTTCAGTTTCTACAGCAAGGTGATGAATACCTCCATTCAATCATATCATAGGCCTTCTTAAGGTCAATTTTCATCAGACATCTAGGGGAGGCAGCACCTCTCCTATACAACCTCATCAACTCCTGGGTTCCTATTTTGGCTTCCACACCTTCAGCTCGACGTCTTACTTGTTTGCTAAAGGTTTTCTTTTGTTAACTTATAAGGGTTTAAGGAAATGGATATATACCAACACCTAGAATAGCGTGTGAATTGACAATCATGTATGGAAAAGTTTTACCCTTTTGTCTAAGTAACGTATTTCTCACATTGATCTTATCCATGCCTTGGTAATTTATTGGGCTTTGTTTAGGTATTAAGTATAGCCCATTAATTCTTTACACCATATTTGAATATTAAATATTATTCAATAAATCCCCATAACATATGGCTTTTGAATGTTCTTAAGCTAATTTTTAATAATTTCGAAATTGTTAAAATGGTTGCTTTTGTTCCAAGAGCTAGAATTGTTTTACCAAAAATCGTAACTCACAAATTTACATCGTAACTTATATAAAAATCCCGTATTAAATATACGGGTATTACAAAGTACTTGACTTGGCGCATCATGAACCGATAGAGCCCCTCGAGACCTTCTGTCTTTATGAAGCCTTGAGGACCTTTGTACTTCTCCACATAAAGCTGGTAGAGGTTGTACACCTCCTCGACAGGGAGATACGGCAGGTCACTCTGGCTTAGTTCTTCTCGAGATCTGTCTACTCGCTCAATGTGATAGTATGGTGTTGGAGTTCCTCCTTTGGCATAGGAGACGCTTAGAAGCTGGCATATTGGTGAGAGACTCTTATAGTGGCTCTTTGCTTGTCCTTTAGCCATCCCCATTCTCACATCCGGTCCAAGGTGGGTCAGCATCAAGAGGTACGTCATTTTCTTCTGCTGATCCCAGTGAGCTTGTTCGGCTTCTTGACTTTATTCGGTGACCTCCAAATGTGCTCACGAACTTCTTCAAGGAAGGGAATCTCAACTGATATTCTCCCACGGTGTGCCGATCCGAACGGTCCGTGGGGTTAGTCTTTTGGGGGAAACCACTCGTTGCGCAGTCAACTCTGGAAGCCCTGTGGGATCTTGTTCATAGTCTTCACATTCCTTAAGCTCTTCGTCTTCTATCAGGACTAGATCCACCGAAGCTGTTTGTAGAAAATGCCGAACGTCCTTGAGCCGCTGCTTCTGGTGCTCTTGGGGCATGGAATGGGTCATCCACTGTCCCTTGAAGATGTACTTATCGAGGAACTCGTGGGGACTGACACCATGTCCAGATGATCCCAGTTGGTCTGGAGCGACTGAGGGAGTTCCTTGAGTTTGAGCCAGGGCCACGAGCATGGCAGCACTTGCTTCTTCTTCTGGAAGCAAGGGGCTTGTGAGGTTCGTTGGTGTGGCGGAGGCGTCCTTAAGTAGAAGGATGGTGGGTCGATTTGGGCTAGAGTGGTGGTGCGGTGCGTGGTGTGGGTTGTTTGGGTATTTGGGTGGTGGTTTGGGTTTGGCCTGCTCCAGCGCCTGTCTGCGTTGCGCCTGAGCCTTGTTCTTGGCCTTCACCTTGGACACTCATTGATGTCCTAGGCCTTTTCTCCCCCTCATTGACGATCCTGATTGTCCGGATTGTCATGTCGACGTCGTGTGCTGGAGCTTTGGCCTCGGCAAGACTGAGTAGGTGGCTCAGGGTGATCCATGAGACGCATGTAGAGTGATTCTTCTGGAGGCATTCGGGTGGGAAGACCGATAAGGCGGACGAGAAGGATGTCGTGGAGCTGGGTAATGGGAATTGTGTATGGGTTGATGAGGATTGAGGAATCTGCTAGTGGGTAGGTGGTAAAGGGTTGTGGGGTTGGGTGTGTTTGTGCTGAAGGGCCCTCAGAGACGGATGCTTTCCCAGTGTCGCGCTGGGACGTCTCGATGGCAGCGAGCACTCTCTCCATTATTTTGTCTTCTAGGGATTTGATGGCTGCAGAGAGCGCGGTCTGGAACTGGGCTTCAGTCACGAACTGGTCGGACACCTCCGTCTAAGATGGACCAGGTCGACTAATGTCGCCTGTTAGCAACCCCTTGAGCAGACACCGGCTCCTCAGGTTGGCTCGCAGTCACTTGAGGGACTGTCGGAGACTTTTTCTTTTGGAAACGTTCACTAAGTAATGAAAGAAACAGGAGTACATGTTTAGCGTACGTGATGACGCTCAAGACGCAACAAGCGGTAACGAAACATCCGACCAGCAAGCACATCAACAAACCGGAAAACAACCCAGACACCAACAAGGTCCCAAACAGGACCATGCCAACCAAAAGTAAAGTCAACGAGGCAGCGAAGGTGTCATAATCCTTCTCCAATCAACAGGAACCTGGCACAGATGTAGTGCCAGCAGGGCAGCCCGGTGATGTGTGGGAAAGGTGCAGGCGCACCAGAAAGAAAGTTTCCGAGGGGAAATATCAAGCGGAGTGAGGTAACGCAGAACATGCGTCCGCAGGGCAGGTCGGGAAAAGGCATGGTGACGCCAACTCCTGTTTCTTTCCGCCGAAGACACATCACAGCACCCCAAGTGAGGTCCGCCAGCAGCGCACGCCATGGAAGTCTGCCGCTCGTTTCAGCCCCCAAGGCAGCCCAAAACCTGCAAAGAACCAAAGGGAAGAAAGAGCAGAGAAGAAGCATCGACGAAGGAGAAAAGAGAGAAAAAAGAGGCGAGATCCTCCCTAAAACCACGAGCCGTGTCTCCCAGCGTAGCCCATCATTACCAATAAGGAAGAGAGAGCGAGGCGGGAGCAGCTCAAAAGGCACTTGAAAAACAAAACCACCCAACAAAGGGCCTACACACCTACCAAGCAATACGCCACACCCGCCGAAGAGCAGAAGTTTGTAGCGTATACTTAGAGGGGAGGGTAGACAGACACAGACAAAGTAAGTTTTCAATGTCAGCGATAATGTGACCTGGTTGGCGTTGTCTCCCATCATGCCATCTTTTATTTCACTCCATCGACAGGTGGTAAACCAATGAGGCCAAAACATGTCGAGGGCCAAGATTAGCTAAGTGTTTACCCTTCCGACGCCTAGCCGCCCACCTGATGCCCGCGGGCCAATCCCCAACCGACCAGCCAAAGCGCAACTTCCCACTAAGAATGCATAAGCATCGTCTGGAGAAAGGGCAGTCAAAGAAAAGATGCCTACTGGTTTCCGCCTCCTGGGTGTCACAAAGGAGACAGGTAGAGGAACCCGCCTTAGCCGCGACCCAAGGTTTGTCCCTCGTCGCCTATCTGTCTCTGATAGCAAGCCGCAGGATGATCTCATGTCTAGGAATAGCAAGTGGGCCCCCGAAGAGCGTGTGCCAGTGGACCTTAGGACGCCGCATACGGATGCTCTCCCTGGCCGAGCGAGTAGAGAAGATACCATTCGTAGACGCCTTCCAACTAATCGTATCGCCCTCATTAGGTTTAATCTGTGGGAGTAGGGGCTCGATATCCAAGTATTCCGTCGACGTACGAGCTGGCCAGTACCAGCCGTCATCATGAATCACTTTGCTGAGCTTGGAGTCAAGAGGGAGGCCCATGATCATAGGGCCACGGGGGAAGCGGTCTATCATGGGGCCCGTGAGGAGCCAGGGGTCAGTCCATAGTCTAATAGAAGCACCGTTTCCAATGCTGAAGTTGATAAGAGGCCGGAAAAGGTCGCGAAGCTTTAGGAGTTTCCTCCAACTCCACGAAGTGCGCGGTGAATGTCGGATAGTCCAGAGTGAAGTGTTGTGGAGTCGCGTCTGCCGGATCCAGGGCCCAAATCGAAGTATCATCCCTACTAAGGAGGATCCAAAGGAGCCGCAGGAGGAGAGCCTTATTATCCGTCTCAATTGATCGAATCCCTAGTCCCCCTTCCTCCTTGGGGAGGCAGATATCAGTCCAAGCGACTTTTGCAGAAGAACCGTTCCACAAGAACTTACGTATAAAAGCCTCAATGTTCGTAATAATGCCTTTAGGGAGAAGGAAGACACTCGCCCAAAATGTGTGAAAGCCGAGGAGGACGGATTTAATAAGCTGGACCCGACCCGCATAGGAGAGTGAAAGGTTCGTCCAGGACCCTAACCGACGGTCAATGCTTCTGTGGAGGGGGCGCAGTCCGCAATCGTGAGTCTTGACGTGATGAGGGGGACTCCAAGGTATCTAACAGTTAGTGATCCATACGGGACTCCCATCGCAGCCTGAATAGCATGCTTCATTCGTTCGGCGCATTTCGAGATAAACATCTCGCTTTTTTGAAGGTTTGCCCGTAGACCAGAGAGTAGCGAAATGTTCCAGGCAGCTTTTGAATACCCCCACCGAAGCCTCGTCTGCATGTGAGAAGAGGAGAAGGTCGTCCGCGAAGGTGAGCATGAACATCGAAGTAGCGTCGCATTTCCAATGGTAACGGAAGGTAGAGCTGCGGCTAATGCCATCCACGATGATACAGTATAAGACTTCCATTACAATGGTGAAGAGATACGGCGAGATAAGGTCTCCTTGACGGAGGCCGCGGCGTTCGTGGAAAAACCCTTTCGGCCTGCCGTTGATGTTAATAGAGTAATAGGGTGTCGTAAGGCAAGCACGAACCCAGCCAATGAAAGTACGATGAAAGTTGAGTGCTTCGAGCATGGTAAGAATGAAGGCCGTTTGTGTCGTTTGTATCCATGGCAGATTTCCTGGGCCAGGAGGATGTTGTCCGAGATACGGCGGCCCGAAATAAAGGCCGTTTGTGTCGGGTGGATAAGGCGGCTGAGGCAGCCCTCGAGACGATTTGCCATGACCTTTGAGATGACTTTGTAAAGGACGTTGCAGCAGGAGATAGGTCGGAAGTCCTTTGCCATCCGAGGGTTGTCGCCTTTGGGAATAAGCGTGATGAGTGTCGAATTTAGTTCCCCCAAGAGGAAGCCCGTTCTGAAAAATTCCTTTATCGCATGTGTGATCTCCGTCCCAATCGTGGGCCAAGCATGTTTGAAGAACGCTGAGGTGAGCCCGTCCGGTCCTGGAGATTTGTTGTCCTCGATAGAGAAGAGTGCTCTCTTGATCTCGTCATCCGTGATCGGTTTGACCATAGCTTCAGCCTCATCCATGCCAAGCTTTCATTCCATATAGGCGCAACCATGTCTTGGGAGATGGGGGCCGTGCGGGTGGAATGTCCTAGCAACTCCGTGTAGTAACGAATCAGTTCAGCCCTAACGTGATCGTCGCCCTCGAAGGTAGCCCCAGCTTCATTTTCAAGGAAGAAGATCCAGTTGCAGACCCGGCGTGTGGCCACCTTTTTGAAAAAATAAGGAGGTGCATTGATCTCCATCCTTAAGCCAAGCTACTTTGGCACGTTGTGTAAGGACCGCATGTTCCATTTAGACAGATCTGGCATATGCAAAACGGCATCGTTTTTCCAGGAGGAGGAGGTCGGGTTCCAAAGGGTGATCGATAGCTAGGTCTTGGGCAATATCAAGGAACCGCCTTGCCTCAAGAGTATTATGATTCAGATTACCTTTATCACGGCGAAGATGCTTCATGGCATGCTTAATCCGCTTTAGCCTCTGTACCACGGAATACATAGGGTAACCAGCCACTCAACGTTGCCATGATTCCTCCACCAGTGGAGTGAAGCGCGGGTCGTTGACTAAAAAATTATCAAATCTGAAAGTAGGGCCCTTTGCACGCGCATAGGGGTATTAGCCTCCAGAATCAGCGGGGAGTGGTCAGAGGTCGAAGGGAGGGCACATCGATAAGTCAGGTCGCCAAATCATATGAACCAAGCCGGGTTGCCCACCATTCTATCAAGCCGTCTCCAGACACCCGCGGGGCCAGATTGTTGGTTATACCAAGTGAAGAAAGGTCCCACCCTAGGAAGGCGATGAGGTCAGCCGAAGTAAGGCAAGCAGCCAAGTCGGGGCAGCCACCGCCAGGGGAGCCACCGCGAGCGTCCGTGTTATCCAGGATAGCATTAAAGTCGCCCGTCACCACCCAAGGGAGGTTTACACGTGCCCGAGAGGTGTTGATGATGTTGGCCCAAAGTTCCCGTCGATCTAAGCGAAGGTTCAGCCCATATAGAAAGGTAACGTAGAATACCAGCCGTTCCTCCAATGCAAGTACTTTGCAATGAACCACTTGATTGGTGTGTGCTTCAACTGTAACGGTTACCAAACGAGGGTCCCATCCAACCCAGATCCGAGAAGCCGGCCCGTCGTCATACGCATAAAACCAGTTCCAAGTCCTGATTGATTGGGAGACATCAGAGGCATTCTGTTCCGAGACTCTTGTTTCCATAAGTCCAATAATTCTAAGATCGTATTTACTAATCAACTCCTTTACCGCCCAGCTGTGGTCTAATCTATTTAGACCATGCACATTCCAAGAGGCGAAAGGGATCATGGATTAACCTCAGGAAGGGCTTCTATAGGACCCTGATTTGTAGTGAGCACACATTCCAAATCGGCTAGAGCTGCGAAAGGATTCTGGTCCACAATAGTGGGAATGTCTGTCGAGGCCGTGCTTGTCGAGCTATCATCATTTGTCTGCCGTGCTAGCGTCTTCTGGTTTCCCTGTGGCTGACGTCCGTGAGCTACATTTGGCACCATTGGGACCCCCTTCTGAATGCCCTTCCCTTTATCTTTGTTTGATACTTGGTGCCATTCTCGGTGTGTCTGGCGATCGGGCCTGGGCTGATTAGTAACCCTTGGGGGTTGGGTGGATCTCGGCCAAGGCTTTCGGCTGAACCTGCCCTTGTGTTCGACGCGGTCGTTGGGTGTTGGGCGTCCGTGTAGGTGCCCCTGTCTGTTCGGCCTGTTTTTTTGGGCAGCTCCCTGGGCCATGGGTCCGGTCCAATCATTGCATGTAGGGCAATTCTTAGGTTTCCATTCGTATTCGACTTGAATTGGTACCTCGCCCGAGTATCCTCCATCTTCATTCGGAATTCTCACCTTGAAGCGGTCGATGAAAGGTTCGTCAAGGGTTTTTTCGATGCACACCCGTGCGTATTCAAGCCTTTCGGCACTAGCCGTTAGGGCATCAGCGAATAGAGGTTTGTCAATGACGCTAGCAATGATTCCTAAGCCCTCCTGTGTCCACATTTTGCTAGGGACATTGCGCATCTTCACCCATAGTGGGACAACCGCGTGCGGCTTCTTCCCGAAAGACATGCCTATTCGCCAGGTTTTGAGGAATAGGGGCTGCCCTTGCAGTAGCCAAGGACCACCAACCAGGCAGCGGTTGAGGCCTCTGCCGTCGCAAAACGAAATTTAAAAAACCCGTTGATCGTAGTTCGCACTTCGACAAGATTGGGCCAGATGGATTGAGCGAAACGCTCGACGTGAGGGAAGTACGGTCTTTTCCCCAAGAAGTATCCCACGAGGGTGTGCTCCCACCTTGCCGTGCCTTTCTTAACCACAGCCCAAGATGGGCAGGCCTTAGCCTCTCCGTCAATGATAGTAGGGGCCGTGTAGGTGAGAGCAAGCCGTATCCGGGGGCACTATGATGCTGCCCATGGTTGGCTTTGGGACCTTGGACCACGGCAGCGAGGTACGGGTTTGCACTTTTGTCTCTCATTTGGTGGTGGGTAGCCGTCGTGACTCGGCGGTCGTTAGTCCCTATCTCGGGCCTAGGGTTCCGAGATTGTGGGACGGAGCCGTAGGCTGATTGTAGGTAGGCCGAGGAGTGGGTGAAGCCGGGTGCTGATGGCTCGGTGTTTCAGGTATCATGGCGGCGGGCGGGGAATGATGGCTAGTTAGAGAGAGCGTCTCCACTTCCGGCGTGTTGCGGGGTGTGTCCGTAACAGTTTCAGATCCGGGAGGTGAAGGGTCACACGATAGAACCATAGCCTGATTGGTTGTGCCCGTGCGTGTGGATGAGGCCGGCGTAGGTTGTCGATCAGGCGAAGTCGCCGGCAGGGTAAGAGGCCCATTAGCCGCGCTGCTAGGCCCAAGAGAAAGGCATCCATGGGGCGAAACCCTAGCAGGGTTCCGGACGGGACCGGCCGCCATATGCAGCTCGTCCTCTTCCGAGGTATCCTCGATGATTGGCCCTGAGCTCAAGGGAGGTGGCGACGTGCCCTGGCGCTCGGGGAGACGGCGATCAACGTGGTGGCTGCGAACCGGCTGAAGGCTGTGTGTCGGGCGTCGCGGGCGATGGTGGTGCAGCGGCAGCATCGGCATGTTTCGGGGGTTGTGTCCATCCGCACCTGCCGGTCGTCCATTGGGGTCTCCTGAGCGGGCCGCCAGCGGTCTTTCAGGTCCGGTTTTGCCGCCCTTGAGACGAGTCATGAGAGATTCAAAGTCTCGACGTCGAAACGAGTGCCAAAAGCAGCTATGTTGCGTCGGAGGAGTTCATAGTCCGGCAAGGGCCCCTCCAAATCCAGATTTTTAGAAGAATCCATGGTGGGTTGAAAGGAATACGAAAGGTCACGAAGGGGGTGGGGAGAGGGAGAGAGACGATGGGACGCTAAAAAAAATTCAAAAACCTTCCATCGCCGTCTGATCCCGGCGATTGAGGGTGGCGAGGTATGCTCCGGCGAGGGGCAGTAGGTCGCCGGCGGCCTTACGGTGGTGGAGAAGGTGGTGGGAGGTGGAAATCGCCTATTGTGTGAAAATTGCACCTACTGACGGTGTTTTGAGAGAAAGTCAACGGAAGTCAACGCGCGTCAACGGTGGAAGTTCAAAAATCTTGACTGTCGGAGACTTCCACCCAATCCTTGAGTCGAATATTGAAGATTCTCCTCTACGGCTGTTATGGCAGGTCCTGAATGAACCTGCAAATCAGACACCGGTAGACTGTGCGGCGGCTCAAGATTGAGCGAAGAAATGTCCGCAACACTTGAAGGTAAGATTGGCGCGATGCCTGATGTGGTGGAACGATGGTGAAGAGAGACTCCCGTTGAATACTTAGGATTCTTAGAGTTCGTCTGATTAGTTGGATCTCCTCATCGGACTCCGTGCCGGATGAGGTGACTGTGTGAGGAGTGTTTTTTTTTTTTGGAATGTGTCACTAGTATAAAGGAAAAACAGGAGTTACAATGTCGCGTGCATGATATCGCTCATGACGTATCAAGCGGTAATGAAAAAAACCGACCTGCCAGCACTAAAAACAAGGCAACCCAAACGACCTACTAGGTCCCAACAAGACCTAAGCCAAAAAACATCGAGAACAAGCAAGACACGGCTACGTAGGCGTCGAAAACCACTTCAATCAACTGGTATCTGGCACCAAATGTAGTACCAGCAGGGGAGCCCGGCGAAGTGCCAAAACAGCGCCAACAAGCACAGAACCCGAAGACAGTATCACGTAGGACAAGCTTCAGGCGGGAATGGGGTCATCCGCGGGCAGGTCGGTGCGAAGCGATGAAACGCCACTCCTGTCTTCCAAGGATAAAGGAGACCATGAGTAGTACGCCCGCCATGGCCGGCCTCCTGTTCCGCAAGCATCCATCCCCACGAAGGCCACCAAACCACAAGTCGCAGCAACCTGCACCCAAGCAAAGGGACAAGGAGAGAGCAGAAGAAATAAACAAGGGGGGAGGGTTAAGAAGATAGCGGGATCCCAAGGGGGGGTGACCCATCCCAGGCGAATCAGCCACGGTAGCCAAACTGAAGGGCAGGACCGACGCCATCCCGGTACGTCCCTACCAGGCAATTCGCCAAACCCGTCGGAGAGCACTCGCCTGGAGAAGGTACTTGCTTGTGATAGTGGCCAACCGCAAGCAAAGAAGCACCTCAATGTCGGTAGCAATCTGTTCCGGAGTGCGCCGTTTTCCTTCACGCCATCTTTTGTTCCGCTCCTTCCAAATATGGTAGACTAACGAGGCAATGGCGTGCCGTGGCCCTAACCAAGCAAGGTGCTGCCCTCTCCACCGATGAGCGGCCCACCGAATGCCATCGAACCAGTCCCTTCTAGGCCAATCAAACCGTAACCTGTTACGCATCAAATGAAGACAACGTCTAGAAAAGATGCATTCAAAAAATAAATGTCTAATCGTTTCCTCCGTATGGCTGTCACGTAAGAGACAATAGGCTGTTCCCGCCGCGGCCGCCACCCATGGTTTGTCACGTGTCGCCAGTTTATCTCTGATTGCCAGCCATAGGATGAATTGATGCCTAGGGATGGAAAGAGGGCCTCCAAAAAGCGTACTCCAATGGACATTGGGCCGCCGAATCCTCAAGCTATCCCTAGCAGATCTGGTGGTGAATTGGCCATTCGTCGTAGCAATCCATCGCACACCATCTGGTTCAGTAGAGTGGACCTGTGGAAGAAGAGGGGCAAACTCAATATATTCTACCGTGGTTTGGCCCGGCCAATTCCATCCCTCATCGTTGATAACCGCACTAAGCCGCGAGTCGATTGGTAATCCATCACCATCGGTCCACGAGGAAATCTATCCACCATCGGGCCCGTGAGAAGCCAAGGGTCGGTCCAAAGAAGCGTGTTCTCCCCATTTCCAACATGGAATTGAAGTAGAGGCCGGATGTATTGACGGAGTTGCAAAATTTTCCTCCAACTCCAAGCGGTACGAGAGTTAGGTCTTATGGTCCATATAGACGTATTGTGTAACCTCGTTCGTCGGATCCAGAGTGCCCAAATAGAGGTCTCATCCCCACTCAGTAAGGTCCAAAGGAGCCGCATCATTAGTGCTTTGTTGTCCATCTCAATCGATCTGATTCCCAACCCACCCTCCTCAATAGGAAGACAAATGTCCGCCCAAGCAACCTTGGCACTGGTACCTCCCCAAAGAAAGGATCACATTCATGATTCGATGGCATGTATAACACCTTTAGGGAGCATGAAAACTCCGGCCCAGTACGTATGAAGACCAAGGAGAACCGATCTGATTAGTTGGACCCTTCCAGCATAGGACAGCGTTTGGTTAGTCCAGGAGCCCAATCGCCGGTCGATAGCGGTGAGGAGAGGAGCGCAGTCAGCAATAGTAACCTCGAGGTGAGAAGCGGCACCCCAAGATACCGCACCGGGAGGGACCCCATCGAGAACCCCATGGTAGTTTGAAGTGTTCCACTAAGTCGGGCAGCTCTCTTAGAGATGTACATTTCGCTCTTTCTTGTATTGGCATGTAGACCGGAAATAGTAGCGAAAATCTCAAGGCTTTCCTTGAAGACACCGACCGAACCCGTATCCGCATGGGAGAACAGCAGTAAATCATCCGCAAACGAGAGCATGAACATTTTAGTAGGTTCGCAGCGCCAATGATAGATAAAGCAGCTGCTTTGCCTAATTCGATCCTCAATAATACCATGCAGAACGTCCATCACCAAAGTAAAGAGATAGGGTGATAGAGGGTCACCTTGCCGAAGACCACATCGGCCTTTGAAGAATCCTTCAGGTCTTCCATTGATATTTAACGAGAATGAAGTAGTTGTGAGGCAAGCTCTTATCCAACCAATGAATGTCCGATGGAAGTGGAGTGCCTCAAGAGTCCTCAAAAGGAAATCCCATTCGACCATATCATATGCCTTGGCGAGATCCACCTTGAACGCCACTCGCTCAGGTAGAGACACGCTATTGTACCCATGGCATATATCCTGTGCTAAGAGGATATTATCCGTGATTCGGCGACCCGGAATGAAAGCCGTTTGGGAGGGATGGACGAGGGTCTTCAAGCAGCCTCTAAGGCGGGTAGCAATAATCTTCGAGATGACTTTGTAAAGAACGTTGCAGCACGAAATGGGCCTGTAATCGCTCGCAGTCCTAGGGTTCTCGCATTTCGGAATGAGGGTAATCAGTGTTGAGTTCAGCTCGCCAAGAAGATATCCAGTCCTGAAAAATTCTCGAATAGCATGTGTAACGTCCGTACCAATGATTTCCCAAGCTTGTTTATAGAACTTAGCTGAATAGCCGTCCGGCCCCGGGGATTTGTTATCACCAATAGAGAAGAGTGCTCTCCTAATTTCCAGAGCAGTGACTGGAACAACCATCGCCTCGGCGTCAGCTACGCTGAGGGTCCTAGTGATGAAGGGTGCAACTTCGGTCGGGCTGAGTGGGTTCGCGTGGCAAGACCGTCCAAGGATGTCAGTATAGTATCGTAGGAGTTCAGCCCGAACATGGTCTTCGCCTTCTAGAATCCGACCAGCCTCGTTTTAGAAAGAATGCGATTGATAGCTCTCCGGATGGCCACCTTTTTGAAGAAGAAGGCCGTACATTGGTCGCCATCCTTCAACCAAGCGATCTTAGCCCGTTGGGCCAAGGCGGTATGTTCCATGTCCACAGCTTTGGCATAAGCAAAACGACATCTCTTCTCAAGGATCAGAAGCTGAGGCTCCATCGGGTAATCAATTAGTAATTCTTGGGCAGCCTCAAGGAATTGCCCAGCATCCAACACGTTGCGCTTAAGGTCGCCCTTGTCGCGCTGAAGCTTCTTTAACTCACACTTAAGTGCTTTTAGCCTCTTGACGACTCCAAACATGGGGTATCCTGGAACCGTCCGCTTCCAAACCTCTTCCACAACTGGAATGAACCGAGGGTCATGAGCAATAAAGTTTTCGAAGCGGAAGTTAGTACCCCTAGCCCCACCTTGGTGATCGGCTTCCAAGATGAGAGGGGAGTGATCAGACGTGGCCGGCGTGGCGCATCTGTAGGTCAATTCCCCAAATCTGGCGAGCCAGGTGGGGTTCCCGAGCATCCTATCCAAGCGTCTCCAAACTCCAGCTGTACCACTCTGCTGGTTATATCAGGTGAAGAAAGATCCCAGACGAGGTAGATGAGTAAGGTCCGAAGCGATTAAGCACGCAATCATTTCCTGGCAGCCCCCGGGAGTAGTTCCTCCTCTTGCCTCCATGCTATCAATAATTGCATTGAAGTCCCCCATGACGGCCCACGGAAACGACTCGCGTGCCTGAGAGGTGGTCATGATATCAGCCCAAAGCCCACGACGTTCAGCCCGGAGGTTATGCCCGTAAACAAAGTGATGAAGAAGTCACCTCATTTTCAAGTAGCGCAGCCCGAGGTAGAAGCGGGGTAAAGCTCACTTCCACCGGTGGCGGAACAGGCTCGTGAGGACGTTGAACGTGAACCCACTCCTCACACAGTCACCTCATTTTTGTGTTGAAGAACCTCCTCAATGGGCTCTTCGAGCACACCTACATGGATGGGTACTTCCACTTGGAGCTCCTGATTTTGTGTTTCAGATTCCATTTCTAGGGCCACTTCATCGATCATCGTCTACTTCGACTACTTCAGAATTTTTGCTTAGTTCCTTAACCTTAGTTTCTAAGGTTTCCAACGTAGTCTCGAGTTTTCTAACATTTTCAAGTTCATTATTATATTTTTCATGTAGTTCCAATGCACACTTAAAATTGCTTGTTGCTTGATATTGTAATGATGTTATTTCATCTCGTAATTGTTTTATGCTCTTTTCGGATTCAAAATTTTTTTATTGTAGTTATTTTTTGGTTGGATGTTTTGATCGTAAACGTGTTTTATGGATTTTATTTTTTAATATTGATTAAAATATTTTCGCTTTTCAAATTTCAGTTTCGAAAAGTTTTTGGTTTATAAAGTTTGATCGAAAATTTAATAGTATATACCAAAAGCTTTTTCTATAATGTGCCAATTGAAAGTTACTATTTTTGATCGAAAAAAAATTTATTAAGTCTTTTTTAATGTCAATGTAAGGCACCATTTTCGATCGAATATAATTTTCGAGTAAAAGTTTTTCGAATGAAGTGTAGAGCACTGTTTTCGATTCTTATGTTTTTCGATGAGGTATTGTTTTTAGAAAATAGTTTTGAATTTCAAACAGTTAAGTATAGATTTACTATCGTAAAAGTTTTGCAATTTGATAAAACGTCGTCGTTTGAGACTTTAATATCTAAACCTTTAAAATCAAATTTTTCGATCGCAAAAGGTTTGCGAGAGAAAAATAAGTTTTGCGACGACGAACCTGTAAAAATGACTAAACAATAATTTGTGAACGAAAAATCACTTAATGAGTGAGAATTGAATAAAATTGAAAGTTCTGGGGTTAAATTGAAAATTTTGGACTAGATCAGAACTTTCTTGACTGAATTGAAAATTTTGCGTGCGTTGACCAAAGTTTCTCGCGTGGAACAGATTTATCGAGCGAAACAGAAAATTTTCGATGATGATGAACGAAAAACAGAGTTGAAACGAGAAACTAGTCGCAAATGGAAAAACCAAAAAATCTCGATCCAAACACAACATCGTTCAAATTCACTCCGGGTTATGATCGAACGGATCGAGTAATAAAATAAAACGAATACTAACAAACTATACTACGCTCAAAAGACAAGTGTACCTATCGAAATAGCATAGACGTAGCAAATATTCGAGTATCGAATCCCAAGAGAACTGTGTACCTTAGAAAAACTTTTGCTTAAATATCCTAGTATGAAAGTTTGATTGTTGAAACGGTAAATAATAGTACTTAGAAAATACAACTTAATAAAGTGGTGCGGAGAGGAAACCCTTATGAAACAAACGTATTTGAGACTTCGAATCCCCCTAGCTCGACCAAAACAAATATCAAGTGTACGTAAATAAAGCTATCGTTAGACCGTGGAGATTCCCACTACATGCATACGATAGCTGACGAAACTGCGCCTTACCATATAATGATCGCAAACAACTAATCAATGAATTAAATAGCCGGGCAAGCTTCCCTAACTACTTAACCGAAGATTGCATTAAAAACACAGTGAATCCCGCTGTTAGATTTGACTCTAATCGGTAGGATAGTCCAACCTATCTCTAGTAAAGGGTTTATTCCGCTAGTTCCGAGTGGTTTAATCGTTCGCTCCTCTCTCGAGCGTAGCGTACGGTTTCTCGAACTATGTTAACTTCAAACGTAGACATCCAAGCTAACTAGATAATTTTCAATCACTTAGACATAATTGATAATGGTTGATAAATGCATTTGTATGATGTTTTTACACCTCATTAACGCGTGTTTTCGGTCGAAATTTTCTCGGATATAAGTATATTTTTATATTTTATATTTGATAGGATATTGGAGTAAAATAAACCAAAGAAGATCCGAACGTGGGAAGAATTCGAAGAAATTAAGAACACGACGTCGCAAGCTCTTCACTCATGCAATCATTCATTCCCACCACTGCCAATGAATTTTTCCATGATTAATCATAAGTGGGCCTTGAAGAATTGTTGCTTGACAAGTATTGGTAACTTAATTACGCGATGGACTTAGGGCCCAATGGCAACTTAACAATTTAATATTGTTACATACATGAGATAAGAAGAGATGAGAAGGATACCACTTGAACGGCTGAAAATACAAGACACTTCACATCAAGAAAATCGCTCAAGATCGAACTCACACACGGCTGCGTAGGGAAAAGAAAGAGATGGGCAATAAAACATCTCACATCATCAATCGGCTGAAGATCGATGCACACAGCTCAAGGCAGGAAAATGTAATCGACAATATCACCGAAGGATTGCTGAAATATTTAGTTCGCTGTTGAAGACAGATTTGGACGATTATGCGTGCTAAAGACGGCTCCATGTCTCTACCTTGAGAAGAGATCAAATCAGGGCTATCATCTATAAATAGAGAGAGCCACGAAGAACAAACGAACTACTCACACTTTCTATTTTGCTTCAATGGTGTTACTTTGAATCAGTGTTCTCTATCTTTATATTTTTATTTTTATGAAGAGTGTAGTAGAGAGTTTGAGAGAGAGGAGAGAGCTGTACCTGAAAGTTTTAAGTGAGATTACGTCTGTTTTCTTCCACCATCTTCATGATATTGCTTACCAACTGTTTGTTTTATTCCGTCAAGGAAAGTTTGTCTTTTTGTCATAATATTGTCACGGTTGTTCCTTATGTTGAGTGACTTTCGCTGATTAATAAGGTTTCTCATCTTTGATGTGAACTTTAATCGACGTTGCACCTAGTTTTCTTGTTACAAATATGTTTTGACCAAAGTGGTGTAGTTTCCTTAAGATTGCACATCATTATAGTTATGCGTTTCATGTTTTATGTTAGAACTATCATTCTATGTAGCTTAGTTCCTTCACATTAAAGAGGCTCGGGTCATTAGGAATAACTAGTTTGTTTTTCTATTATTATCACTCGTCATTACTTGAGCAAATTATTCGGGCGTTTCAGTTGTTGTTCGATGTTGTCGAAGACTAGCAAAAACTGAGTTTTCACTCCCATGGTCGTAAGTTTATCCCCATTTTGTCTCGTTGTTTTATTAGCATTTATCAATTTTAGTGATGCTTTGCTTAAAATGTTTAGCGACTATTATTTTATCGTTATTAGTTTCGATATTTTCTCATTCGCTATTGCGCTCAAAACCAACAAAAATAACCCCATTAATATTATTATTATTATCAATATTATTATTATTATTAATATTATATTATAATTATTACTATTCTAAGTATTATTATTACTATTATTATCGATCGAGTTGAAATTAGAATAAATCAACCATTTTCCCTGTGGAGACGATCCTTACTGTCACTATACTCGTGTTTAGTGAATAAGGTGATTAATTTATTTTTGGCCGTTTACGACGCGACCAATAATCAAAATCATATGCGTCATAAACGAGTCGTAACAATAGCAAAACATCAATTACACGTAAACATACGATTGATCGTGATAGGGTTCATCTCATCTCAAATACAATAGATTTAGCTACTCATTATCCTCACAACAAAACACATCATTAACATCGAATACATCATAAATACTTCCCTGAATTCGACTTCGAAGTTAATCCCGTTCTTCGTTGAGGACTTTGATCGCACAAGTGGTGAGCGACTGAGTAGGTGTTCTTGAGTTTTGAAAGGCAACGTGTATGTTTATATATGAGCTTAATTTGTGTTTCCTTCACGTACCTCTTTTATATATTAGCTCCCTATATAGCCGTCTCATTTCTTTCCTTCGTATCTTTCTTGAGCAGTGCAAAATATGAGAAAATCTCATCTTCAAAGATTTGCGCAGCCAAAATCCCTCTTGAGCAACCTTCTCGTTAAATGCTCTTGTCCTATGCAGAATAAGTGTAATTTGTTTCTTCTAAGTTGGTCTTAATTTCGTTCTCAAGAAGATGAAGTATTTTGAAGTCGTTCTCTTGACTTTTAACCCGTTCACGGACGTTCATGGCCTTGCTTATGCATCTTCACGGCCGTGACAACATATAACCTGAAGAAAAACACGTCTCTGCCCGTGTTCACGGCTTGGAGTCTTATATGTTCACGACCGTGACGTGTTTGGGCTTAAAAATCGACTTCCTGCCCTCATTCACGGCCTATTGCACCCCCTCTCACGGCCATGAATGGTCCTTCACGGCCGTGACATAGTCGGGCAAGAAAACGCCTTCTGGTGAGCTTCACGGCCTCGTACAAATCCTTCACGGCCGTGACGATTTTCCTGCAAAATAGCAGCACGTTCAAAAATTGATATCTCCCAATCTAGACCTCAGATTGAAAATCCCTTTGGACAGAGTCAATAATAACAAGTCCTCTATATGTGGTTAAAATTTCAGGTCCATCGGATGTCGTTTACCCCGTGGTCATTGAGAAATACGAAACTGTCGCAAAACTTCCGTAAAACGTTTGATTTTGTTGTGAAACCATATTATCGTGCAGAAATGCGACTTCACTTATTTTCAACAGCGCTGGTTGGCCTAATTGGGGGCTGTTTACGAGTCCCCAGACATGATTTTATTCTTTGGTTGGCGTTTCGTGATAGGTGGGCGACGCGCGATAAGCCGTGGATAGCAGCGGCGGCGGGATCGTTGATGTGCGAGCTGTGCGGCGTGGCTGAGGAACTACGCAACATCTTCTGTTCGGCTGCTAATTCTCCCGGGACTGCTTAACGATCCTACAGCACAAGATACGGTTTTGTTGGCCGAATAGGGCATGGCCATTGGCCCTGGACTGGGCTGCTCGCAGATGGAGGGGCCGGCACCTCCATATGGCTGGGTACCGCCATCTATTGGCCATCTATCATTAGCATCCATCTCGCTTCCGCTGCGCCATTCTAATACTTGAACGAACATGTTTTCTCAGGATGATCAAAAGATTTGGGCATAGGATTATACCCCAGATATTATTGGATCTTTGGTTTCAGGAATTCAGGTACGGATTCCTATTCCGAACGCCTATCGACTACGATCACAATTTCAGGTCGATACTCAAACTGGTATCAATCAAGTCGGCTAAAAAAAAATCATGAGTTTCACCACATAAGTGGTGGATAAAAGAGGGTGGCTCCCAAGTCCACTAACATGCATGTTGAGGTTTAATCGGTTATGAGGGTACCTTCCGTCTCGGATGGGTTGTTTTCAGCTTCTTCCGCCGTAAGCATATATACCCGAGCGGGTACCTTCTGTGGTCTAGTCGGATTGGCTGCCTGATTTCCCGATGTATTCTCCGGGCAGGCTACAGAGTAGTGGCCTGTTTTGCCACATTTATAGCAAGTAGCATTTTCTGAGAAGCAGACGCCCAGATGTCGTCGTGCACATTTTGGGCACATGGGTACGTTTCGTTGGGGTCTACCCTGATTCGGATTAGGCTGCTGGGGTGGTTCAGGGCGGTTTTGGAAATTGGGCTTAGCATTCTTAGGAACGATTTGTTTCTTCGAGTTATTTCCGTCCCATTTGGATCCTTGTTCGAACTTCCTCTTAACCTCTTGGGCTCGTACAATTCGGGTTTCGTCTTGTTCAGCCATCAGGGCTCGTTCTGCCATTTGGGCATAAGTAACCCCTTGGAATCCAGCCATACCAACGTCGCGATAGAGTTCTGGTTTCAAGCCTTGCATAAATCGCTCAATTTTCAGCAAGTCGGTGCTCACCATGTGGGTTGCGAATCGAGACAACTGTTCGAACTTCCGGATATACTCCGCCACCGTCATTGCTCCTTGGCGGAGATTGATGAACTCGTTCATCCTCTGGGCACGGAGGAGGAGTGAAATACTTATTTCGGAAAAGCTCTTTGAAACGCTCCCAGGTCATTGTCACGGGGTCTTCGAGAGTTAATATGGTATCCCACCAGTGACCTGCGCTTCCCCTTAGTAGGTAACCAGCTGACCTTTTCTGTTTCAGGAGTACGGCTATGTTGGAACATAGTTTCTAGGGTTCGGAGCCAATCCTCAGCCGAGGTTGGGTCAAGAGCATCTTCAAAGGTTTGGGGGTTGAGTTTGCGAAATCTTTCCCCGACCATTTCGATTCTGTCGGCCTGAGGGGGTCCGTTGCTCGATTGCCCGCCAGCATTTTGTTGCTGGATCAGTTGCTGAATTTTTTTTTTTGAAGGCAATGGGTCAGTAATATTAAAAAACAAAAACGAGAGAGTACATCACAAGAGAGCGCTACCAAGCTATTCGCCAAATCCTACGTAATGCATATAACTGTAGCTGATATGTAGACTCAAGTGTACATAGACGTAACCGAATAATATGAAGCACAGAATCCATCAAGTGCTCGGCTGATCTCGCGTGGCCTTTCTTCCATCGCCGGTTTCGCTCCATCCAAATATGATATACGAGAGACGCCAAGAGATGCCGATAGGCAGCCCGGTGAAGATGCTTGCCCCTCCATCGGCTGGCTGCCCATGCCAGGCCAAGGGGCCAAGACCTGTGCGGCCAACGGAGCTGGACCAGGCGCTGAAGAATCTTTTTTTTTTTTTTTTTTTTTGGAATAGGTCCCAGTTTTATATATATGAGTGAATGTATACAGAATGGGTGCGAGTATAACTCAACACATGCAACCAGTAACAGGCTACTGGTGAACAAACCATATGTTAAACATAACTAACTACCATGCCACTCTCCATAGCCGCCGAATAGCAGCCTGCTGTAGAGCATACTTCTCGCCTATAGTCCCAAGCCGTGCACCAAGAATACCGAGGGCCGTGGCCACGACATGGGCTGGGGTAGAACGGATGTGCTCCCTCCATCGCCTGTTCCGCTCCTGCCAAATGTGATAGACAATCGATGCAAGGACATGTCGATAGGCAATATGAACTAAATGTCGGCTTCGCCACTTCAGAGCAGCCCAGTGAATGCTCCTGTCCCATTCAATATATGGTATCCGCCACCGTATCCTGTCCTTAAGTATTCGTCGGCAACGCAACGAAAAGGGGCAAGAAAAGAAGAGGTGAGAGATCGTCTCCCGACTCCCGGTATCACAGAGGAGGCAGGCATCCGTTCCTGCGCGCTGAGCCACCCATGGTAAGCTACGAACGGATAGACGGCCTCGTATAGCAAGCCAGAGAATGAACTCATGGCGTGGTATACGTAAACAGCCCCCGAAGAGAGAAGCCCAAATGACTCTGTCCCGCCGCGGTCGAGTGGCCTCACGAACCGCCCTCGAAGAGTAACGTCCATCGGGAGTCCCTATCCAGCGAACACGATCAGACTGCGACGGATCCACCTGTGGTAAAAGAGGGCCAAACTCCAGAAACTCGGATGACGTCATGGCTGGCCAAGACCAACCATCCGACGTAATGACCTCACTGAGGCGTGAGTCATGCGGCAGTCCCATCACCATCGGCCCCCGAGGATATCTCTCCATCATCGAGGTCATCAGCAGCCAAGGGTCCTTCCATAGCCATATGGAACGCCCGTCTCCCACCTGATAAGATATGAAGGAACGGAGGACGTGCCGAAGCTTGAGCATCTTCTTCCAACTCCAAGAGGTGTTGCTCCCCGGCGAAATCCCCCAAAGCGATCTGTTATGCAATCTAGTGCAGTACAGCCAGTCAACCCAAATCGAGTCTGGAGCATGCGAGGCCACACTCCATAAATGTCGAAGAAGCAGTGCTCGATTTTCGGTCTCAATGGGGCGTATCCCAAGTCTTCCCTCGGCGATCGGTAGACAAATATCAGCCCATGCAACTCGCGCCGGTGAGCCAGCCCATAAGAATGTCCTCAAGCGCGCCTCAATAGCCCGAATAACCCCTTCGGGAGAAGGAATATACCCGCCCAATAGATATGAAGTGCAGAGAGAACGGACTTAATAAGTTGCACTCTCCCAGCGTAAGAGAGCGACTTGTTCAGCCATGAACCCAACCTCCTATCGACCTTCTGCACTAAAGGCGCACAATTAGAAATAGATAGTCTACCTGGAATCAATGGAACTCCCAGGTAGCGCACAGGCAGATGCCCCTGATGAATGCCTAGAATCGTCTGAAACTGCGCCGATGAGCTCTCAGCACGCTTGCTCACAAACATCTCGCTCTTGGCCGGGCTCGGCTCTAACCCCGAAGCCGCCGCAAAGTCATCCAGCGCTGCCTTAAGAACCCCAATCGAAACCTCATCAGCATGACAAAAGAGTAATAGATCATCCGCAAACGCAAGCATGGCCAGCTTCGACGTCTCACAACGCCAGTGATAAAGAAATCGCGGTTCATGGCAGATGCGGTGTGTAACCATCCCCGTAAAATCTCCATAACCAACGTGAAAAGGTACGGGGACAAAGGGTCTCCTTGTCGAAGACCTCTCTTCCCTGGAAGTACCCCGCCTGCGCTCCGTGTAGGTTAATAGAAAAGGTCGTCGTAGTGACACAACAGCGAATCCAATCCACAAATGTCGGGTGGAAACCCATTGCTTCCATAGCAGCCAGCAAGAAACTCCACTCGACCTTATCGTAGGCCTTAGCCAAATCCACCTTGAGCGCAACGCGAGGGGGACGGCTCATGCTGTTATACCCCAAACATATCTCCTGGGCTAACAGAATGTTATCACTGATCTTCCGTCCCGGAATGAAAGCCGTCTGAGTCGGATGAACAAGCTCCCCAAGAACAAGCTTCAACCTGTTGGCAATAACCTTAGAGATTACCTTAAACAGGACGTTGCAGCACGAGATAGGTCTATAGTCAGCCGCTGTCCTCGGTGAGTTCCCCTTTGGAATGAGCGTGATGGACGTGCTATTAAGACCCTTAAGCAACCGGCCCGTCAAAAAGAAGTCCTGAACCGCGAGAATGAGATCCTCCCCAATAATACTCCACGCCGCTTTAAAGAAAGCGGCCGTAAATCCGTCCGGTCCCGGAGCTTTCTCGTCCCCCATGGAGAAGAGAGCCTCCTTGATCTCAGTCGGCTCAATGGGTCTAATCATATGAGTAGCCGTATCCCCCGAAAGAGATCGAGTGATATAAGGCGCAAGATCCGCTTGGGTAACCTGATTAGGCCTCGCCGAGACGCCCAACAGGTCTCGATAGAATCGCACCAACTCATCCCGAACGGCCCCCTCACCATGGATCAGCTCCCCGCTCTCAGACTCCAATGCAAGAATCCGATTCCTTGCGCGTCGCATAGCTACCCTTCGGAAAAAGAATGACGTACACTGATCACCCTCCTTAAGCCAGGATAGCTTGGCCCGTTGTGACAACGCAGAGTGATCCATATCAACCGCCCTCGTGTATAAGTCCCGGCAGAATCGCTCCAAGTCATGGAAGAAAGTCTCATCCGGGTATCTGCTTGTGAAATCTTGACAAATGTCGAGGAATCGCTTGGCCTCAACAACATTCATCGCTAGGTCCCCCTTCGACCTACGCATCTGTCGAAATATATGCTTGAGGTCCTTAAGGCGCCTTGTGAGAACATACATAGGGTAACCGGATCGCGCAACCTCCCAAACCCGCTGAACTTGCGCCAAAAAGGATGCATCGTGTATCAAAAAGTTATCGAAGCGAAACGTCGATAACCTCGGGGCACCACGGACTTCGCCGAGAAGCAACGGGCTATGATCAGAAGGCCCGGGCAAATCAGCCCTATAGGAGCAATCGGGGTACTTGGCGAACCACACCGGATTACCAATCACACGGTCGAGTCTTCGCCAGATTCCTGCCTCGGCCCTTTGCTGATTATACCACGTAAAAAATTGTCCGGTATGCGGCAACGTCATCAAATCCGCTCGAAGCAAGCAGTCGCGTAAATCACGGGTATCTCGATCAGTAATGACTCCTCCCCTTCCCTCCGCAGCTTCACCAATAGCATTAAAGTCACCTAAGACAATCCATGGGTCATTGTGGCGTAGCGCGGACGTACCAACAATATCCTCCCAAAGCTCGCACCTCTCCTCCCTTCGGTTCTTTCCATAAATGAAAGATAAGTAGGTTGTCTCATTAGCAGCAATAGAGAACACCTTACAATGGATAGATTGCGCAGTAAAGGCCTCCACCGATACCTGAATCCAAGATGGGTCCCATCCAACCCAAATGCGTGATCCGGGGCCTCCATCATAATCAAAAAACCACGTCCATGCAGAGTTAATTCTGCCCGAGATGGAAGCTGCATTAACTGTTGAAACCCTAGTCTCCAAGAGAGCAATCAAATGCAAACCGTTACGTGCCACCAACTCCTCCACTCCCCTCCCTTGGTCCCTCTTATTGAGACCACGCACATTCCACACCCCGACACTGATCATGGATCACCCCTCGAGCGGGCTGCATAATTAGGACCCGAGGATGTAGAAGGTATATCACCAGATTCGGAGAGACCCTGAAGTACCGAGAAGGAGTTCCTATCAGCTCCGGCCGTCTTCGAGAGAGCCGCCACTCCATTCAGCCGAGGCGGGCTGCTTCTTGGGGAAGTAAGTCTCGGCGAGCTATGTCTAGGCGATGGATTAGGATTAATCCGTGGCTCGTCGTGAGAAGGCGGGCTAGCCGTTGCCACATTGTCGTGGTCCGTAACTTTCGCTTTTCCCTTGCGGCCCGCACGTTTCCATTCACGATCGGGTTGGGCTCCAGCCGGTTCGTTTGCGCGACGCCGGGGTTGGACCCGGGCTGGATTATTCCCCTTATTTCGTGGACATGCGGCCGTTGAATGCATCCATGTTTCACATTCCCCGCATTTTGTTGGCTTCCATTCATACTCGACCCGTACAAGAACGCTCCCATCCCATCCACCTTCGGCATTCGGTAGGCGAATCTGAAACTTGTCGATAAACGGCTCATCTAACTTCTTCATGACACAAACTCGCGCAAAGTCAATACGAGTCATGTTGGTCGTCCCACCATCCGTAAACAATGGACGCCCTACCGCACTAGCCACAACACCGAGGCCCTCCGGAGTCCAGAATTCCCCGGGCACGTGCCATAATCGAATCCAAAGAGGAATCTCAGATTGGTCCCCCTTATCAAGGGCCATGCCCGGCCGCCATGCCTCAAGAAATAGAGGCTGCCCATGCATAAGCCACGGGCCTCCTTCCAACACACGGTTCATCGCCTCCTCGGACTCAAAACGGAACTTAAAGAACCCGTTTTGTGTCGCCTTGACCTCGACAACACCCGCCCACAGATTACGGAAAAATCTCTCAACGAAAGGAAAGAACGGTTTCTTCCCAAGGAAATAGCCAACAAGTGTATGTTCCCAACGCGCGAAACCCTTCTTCGCAACATCCCACGTGTGTCGTACTTCAAGCAAGCCGTCAATGAGCGTAGGTGGCGTATAGTCCAACTTGATTCGCGTCATCTCCCGCCCCGTCGTAGAAGAACTAATGAGTCTAGCCGCATACGAATCAGAGACCCTAGGCCCATGAACGGAAACCCTAGGTTTCGGCGATGGAACTATCGTGTCGTCGACATCACGGTTGGCTTGAATATGTTCATGTGACAGCACGTCGTCGTTAGCACCATCAGAAATAGCAATTTTCGGCGGCGGTGGTGTACCCTTCCGATCGGCAGCCCGTTTCAAAATGGATACAACCGGACGTCGATTTGGATCCCATCTCCGATCAGACCTATCATGGACCTTCGAACCCTGCGCAGCCTCCCTAGAGACGGTCGCAGCCGACGCGGAACTCGCCGGGATAGGATCGGCAGTTTTAGGTGTAGCAGTAGAAAACCCTAGAAATTTAGGGTTTCGCTGAGATTCCGTTGCCAAATCCGTTGACGGCTCAGAACGATGGCCGATCGATGAATTCTGGCCTGTCGTGGTCGCAGCCATATCCACGGTCACCTTCCTCCCCATAACACGATCAGCTAATGCTTTACACGCTTCAAAATCAAAGGAAGCTGCGAACTCGGGATATTTCAACCGTATAAATTCTAGATCTTGAGCTAAATCCCGCGTTGAACGATCTAAACCGGTATTCGATTCCGTAATATCAAGCGATCCAAATGAAATCCTCTCAGATCGATTCAGACCATTGTCGCAATCTGCCAAAGAAGAAGCGCCGCCACGTTTCTTGGTCACCAAGAGATCGAACGCGGCCCCATTATCACGTAAACCAGATCCCGGGAAATTCTCCAATTCCGGCATTAGTATCCTAATCACCCGATCAGACGAAGGCACGGATGACATCAGAGAATTGGGCCGGATCTGTGGGAGCAGCGTTGCCAGCTCCAAATACTCCGTCGTAGTCTGGGCGGGCCAATGCCAGCCGTCCCGGTTGATGACTGCGCTGAGTCGAGAGTCAGCAGGCAGCCCCATCACCATCGGCCCACGCGGGAACCTCTCAATAAGCGGAGTTGGGAGCAGCCAAGGGTCGCGCCATAGGAGGATCATCTCCCCATTGCCCACGCAGAATTGTATCTGGCTGCGAAAACTAGCCCGTAGCTTGAGCAATTTGTTCCAAATCCAAGAATAGTGGGAAGATTGTTGGTGGACTAGTTCCGCGAGTTGAAGGATAGTTGCATCCCAACTATCGGTAGGGGCTGCGGGTTCTTTACCTTTATCTGCACCCCCATTATTCTCACCTCTTGTTCTACCCATTGTTCTTTTATCCTAATGTTCCTAAGATCAATCAATCATGTAATACAAGAAATTCATAGAAACATAAAACTTACGAGCAAGGCCGCTTCCGTGCTTTTGAGTGTGTGTACATGGACAGTATGCAGAACCTATATCCTAAGCTCTGATACCACCTGTGGCGCCCGCCTTCCACCACTACTTTCTTAACTAGTCTACGCGACTAATATCCTGATAATGACATGGATCGTATGAAATTTCGGATAAAATTTTTCCAATCATAAAAAGGAATCGTAATGGTTTCTACAATTATCGTGGGTCCTATCTACATAGGAAAGCGCGCATGCGGGTCCTAATAAATCTATCTACTGGGCCTCTACGTGGTCGCATCCGTGCACACACTTCCATCTCAAAAGCCCTCGGAAGCTTCAAAAGTTGGTCTCGCCGTGAAAATGATCACTTACCGTGCGGGGTCCTACAACACATAAAAACGTGGAATGAGCTCATAAAGCTCAGTAAGTGAAAACCATGCATGCAATGCACGTGACCTAAATAGCGAAGGCATTCGCGCCAATGCTATTGACTTCTCTCATCCTTCTCGTTCATTGACTTCATATTCGGGCCCCTTCGGCTTTCAATCTTACTATGCACCATATAGAACCCAAACCCCTAAGGGTATAATTAAGTGACAGTACACACACTGGGAGGCTAAACCCGAATATTCCATCTGTGTTTATCCCTATGGTGCCTTTCAATCCCAATACGGTCCACACTGAGAGGCTAATAGTGCCTTTCAATCCCAATGCATTCCCATTGAGAGGCTAACCCGGGCACACACATTTCGTTTAACCCTAAGGCGCCTTTCCATCCCAATGCGGTCTGACACGCGGGCGCTTCTCACTGGTAGCTTACTACGAGGTCGCCAACACTCGAGGTTCCCTCGGTGCCGCTCATTCCCTCGAGTCGCATCCTCCAGGTTGCATCTCCCGCTACGGAGTATTTACCTGCCTCTCGTGAATCAGGCACTCGGCCTCGTGAATCGCCGTAACACATATATACCTGCCTTTCGTGAATCAGGCAGTCGGCCTCATGAATCGCCGTCATATATTTATTTACCTGCCTCTCGTGAATCAGGCAGTCGGCCTCGTGAATCGCCGTAATACATATATACCTGCCTTTCGTGAATCAGGCAGTCGGCATCGTGAATCGCCGTAATACATATATACATGCCTCTCGTGAATCAGGCAGTCGGCCTCGTGAATCGCCGTAATATATTTAGGTAGCATAGAAGAGCCGTGACTCATCATTGAGTCGACACAAATGCCTATATCGGCAATTATACATATCGCTTTTAAGCGATCTTATACCCATGCACGCTCTCTTTCCCTGACTCTTATACTAGTCGTGCGTGCATATGCTCATGCCATGAATATGCGTGTCATGTCATCATATAATGTAATTAAATCACGTAGAAACTCACATAAAATCATATAAGCATATAACACATAATTTCATGCACATAAAAATTATGTGTTGTAGTTGCGATTTCCACTTACCTGGTATCCTTAGCTTATCTTACGATAAATCGTTAACCTTCAAATCCTAAGTATAGAAACATATAAAATTAGGGTTTGTTAGTCTAATTATAGTTTCACTAAAATGGCTTAATTTTGAAAACCCTAGTTTCGACTTTTATGAATTTCGAAACCTTAACCTTACAAAAACAATTCGCCCTAGTGATGTTTAAAGACTCTTTCTCTCTCTAGTTTCTCTCTCTAGCGACATCTATCTCTACCAAAAACCCTAATCACCGCATCTCACCTCCCTCCACCTCTTTCCACCACCACACGGCCGCCGGCTTCCCACCCAGCCTACTGCCACTCGCCGGAAACCATCTCGCCACCCTCCATCGCCGAGATCAGACGGCGATGGAAGGTTTCTAAGTCTCCACCCACTTCTCCTTCTCGTGTCCTTTCGTCTTCCACATATGAACTCGCCATCCATGGAAGCTGAAACATCAGACTTCGATGTTATTGGAGCCATGCCGGATTACGGCTTACTTCGGCAGTCCATCCCTGAGTTCGACAAGCTCTTCGATGCTCCTTCGTTTGAGGGACTATTTGGCCGCGTCACTAGCATGTGCCCTGCTTCTCCTACCTCGCCGGTGAGTCCTTCAAACCGGCCGAAACCCCCCACAACGGGATTTGCACTCAACCATGAGTTTGTCTCCACCCCTCTGCCCCGACCACTGTGGATTCCGCAGCGACGCCGCAGATTCACCTCCCACACAGCCCCTCTCCGTGACACTACCCATGACGCGCGTAGACCATTGCGGAGGGGCACCCCACCGCCGCCAACTCACGATAACCTGGGCTTGGATGATCATGACGATGAGGATGCGCCGCTTGCCAACGGTTCTCAGCCCGGCGACTCCCCCTGCTCGACTCCGAACAGCCGTCGTCAGGAGAGGCGGCGCTTCACTACCACAGCTCCTCTAGGGCTTCAAACTCAACAACTGGGCCTAGGGCTCTCATGGCTAAGGCCCAATCTGGGCCCAACTTCACTAGGCCGGGCCCAACCTGTGGGATTTCTTTCTTTGGGGCGAACCATTCTCCACCTGGGCCCACTTCTAATGGGCTGGATATGAACACTAGCCCATCAAGGGCCTCATCCATTGCGCCTCCTAGGGTTTCCTCTACTCGTGAAACGGACTTGACGACGACGGCTTTGGGCACAGGGCTGACGTTGAAAACGGGGGCCGATGCTGCGGTGGAGGCGAATGCTACTGGGCCAGGGGCCATTCACTCGTCTTCCCCCGGTCCGCGCGCGGAGAATGCGTCTGTCGGCCATGGCTCCGTCATAGCGCCCGGGCCTACATCCACCCCTATCCTTCTCCGGCGACTGACGTCACACCGGAACAGAACCACAGCCCATTCAGGGCGGTGGACCAACCTCGACTCCCATACCACGGCCAGTCATTCTCCGATGTTGTTCTTGGCACTAACAGCGACCGGCTACTCACTAGGCGAGGAGGGTCACCTAACTCGGCTCGACTCCCTCTTTCCTACACGGCGCCTACTGTTATTGATGGTATTCCGGCGGCTCGTCCCTCGTGGGAAGTTGCCCAACAAGGTGTCACTCGGTGGGAGCACACGCTTGTCGGATATTTTCTTGGGAAGCGACCGTACTTCCCTCATGTGGAACGCTATGTCAGGTCTATTTGGAAGAACCTTGTCGAGGTTAGATCGACGATCAATGGCTTTTTCATGTTCCGTCTTAGCACGGAGGAGGCGACTGCTGTGGCCTTGGAAGGCGGTCCGTGGCTCTTACAGGGACAGCCACTCTTTCTGGAGAAGTGGCGTACGGGATTCTCCTTTGAAAAGAAACCGCGCTCAGCTGTTCCGCTTTGGGTTAGACTCCGGAATGTCCCAACGGAATTTTGGACACAGGACGGTTTGGGAATCGTTGCAAGTGTGCTTGGAAAACCTCTTTTTGCGGACGGTGTGACGGCTCGTGAGGAACGCCTTGAGTATGCTAGGGTGTGCATTGAAATTTGTCTGGCGGACCCTTTGATTGAGCAGTTTAATGTCCATATCCCAACTAAGGATGGTGGCTCCTCGGGCATCGTGCCCGTTAGTGTTAAATATGAGTGGCGGCCTCGTAAGTGCTCGTCATGTGACTCATGGACCCATAGTACCGCGACTTGCCCTACCAACCGGCCGAAACCACCACCTAAGAGCTCGGCCAAGAAACACGCTCACATCCAGGCGCCTCGGCCGACAAGGCCGACTACGGTGGCTCCACCTAGTCGGGAAGGTAGTCGCTTGGTTGATAAAGGTAAAGCCATTGTCACTAAGGCGGCCAACGTGGATGGCCTTGTTGGGGACGGCAAGAATCGTACCTCCCCTACTCTCGAACACGATAAGCGTTCGAGTAGGCCTAGAAATGACGAAGCCTCCGTTAGCAAGGTTGTCGAGACTCATTATCGCAACATGTTTGAGGTTCTTGCGACACTCGAGACGACGGACAATGATGTTGATGGTCCTCACGTTGACGTTGGATGATACAGCATTGAAATGTTTAGTTGTCTTGATTAGTTGTTGCGTTTTAGTTTGCGTTTTAGATCTGTGTTTGCTCTGCCCTTGGGACATGTTCCATTTTTCCTTGGATGTGAGCTGGTAGCCTGTTACCGGTGGGTTTTGTGCTCTCTGAGCGGATCCCGTGTACTTTTTCTTTTTTTAGTGACCAATTTCCAAAAAAAAAAAAAAACCTTAACCTTATAATTCTGAATATTTTAATTTGAATTGAAAAGTACCATTTCGAATCCTATTAGTCATAGTTCCAAATTAATTAAATAGTACATAACATTTCAAAGCCCAACTTGAAGTGGATCTCGATATAGTATATACTGAATTCGGTATTAATTAAATAATGCTTAAGGATTTCGAGCTTGGGTTAGATACATCTTCATATAGTATGCACAAGATTTTGATATGTTCATGAGGTAAATCTCGATATGAACCTCGATATAGAATAAATCTCAAAGCCAACCTTAAAGCTAAATCTCGACATTTGATATGATTTCGATATTAGATCATAAAATACTTGAAGGTGGATATTGATATTATAAGTAATTTTTCAGAGATGTGTATTTCGATGTCATGGATCTCGACATTATATTTAAGAGCTCGACATTGTTATTCAAGATAGATCTCGATATAAGATTTCGATATGTTTCCAAAATAAATCTCGACATCAACTCGTGATCTCATACACATTTCGAGGCATGTTCCGACATTACACACAATATTACTAATATTGGATCTCGAGTTTAATTTGTAAAATGAAATTCTATTCAACATAAATCTCGAGTTGATCTCGAGATCTTACAAAATTTTGAGGTTAATATTAATGTTAGATTTCGACATGAGTCTTGAGTCTTATTTCGAGATTTATAATCTGGAAAGTCCTATCACTATCTAAGTTTCGATCAAACCCCTATTTCTTCAAGAACAGTATAAACACCGTTAAACCCTAAATATTATAAACTGTCGAAATATTATTTTTAGTTGACCTTAAATCCTAAGAACATGATCTTTAACTTTGAAAGTCACTAAACCTTCGACGAACATCACATTTTTCTCGAAAACATTTCTTGAATTTATCATACTAGCTTCAACTTAATTTAACCCTAAAATCGAAACTTGTATCTAGTCTGGGAAACTACTAATTTCGTGCTTAGCAACTATTAAAGCATACTGTTTTAATTAAATGGACAAACACTATGGTAAAGAAGTTATACCTATTTCCAGCTTAACGATGTGCTCGAGCTGTTCCTTGAATTCTTTCTCTTTTCCTTTTGCTTAGATCTTCGAGAACTTAGTTAAACGAGGGGTTCTTTCGTTCTCCTTTATCTTTTGATTGGCATGTTCAACTAAATAATTGACGTCAACTTATTATCATGTTTATCCTAACTTATGTATTATAATAATATTAGCTAAAGTTTCCTTTTGCGGTAAGGTATAGATATAACTAGGCTCCCCAAGTGATAATTCTATTAATATTATAATCATTCCTTCCAGTTAAGAAATCGGACCCTATCTCTTCACTCGAAATTCTCTAGTGTTCTTTGATCTCGAGTTTAGGGTTTTGGACTTCAAAATTTCGAGATCTAAAGATCTCGAGGTTCTAACATATCAAAATTATTCCTTAGCTTAGCCCTCTCGAGATTCTACACATACAAAGTTCCTTATTTCGACATTATTCTTAACAATTCATAATTTCTAAAACGGGGTATCAACACTTAATATACTAATTTAAATCTACTAGGTTAGTATGTCATTTATTGGAAACTCTAAAATCAATAACTAACCTAAATTAAATTAATTCTTCTAATTTCTATTTCATATATGTCATGTTAGCATATAACATGTCATTTAAGCACATAATTTAATTCATCATTTGAAATTTTCTGAATCCTACGTTCATTACTTAAGTCATAATTCGTAACATGCATAGAAGTTATAACTCACACAGCATGAAATCATATAGACATATAAGTCACTTAAAGGTATGAGAATATGAAGGCATTGTACCATCGAAAATACTAATTAATCCAATCAAGTTCTTAATTAAATATTTTCATCGCTATTTAAATTGTAAATCCCGTAATTAGATTTTACGGGTATTACACAATATTTATTTTGGAAATAATTGCGTCGGAAGTGCAAGTTTTACTGAATGGATTGTATTATCTAAATGTCGAAGATGAAACAAAAACTGTGAATACAATCACCCAAAAGAAAATTGGAGTCGAACTCGAGACTGCTATGGTATCTTCGACTCGGTCACGCTGGAGAACAAAAGATACTCGAGTTGGAGAATCTTGTATCCTTGGAAATATGACCAAGTCGCCCTTCACAGGGACTTTCACAAGAGCCCCAAAACTTCTCGGTTTGATCCACACGAATGCTTGCGGACCGTTCAGGTAGCGGCTCGCGGTAACTTCCATTATTTCGTTACCTTCACTGATGATCACTCTCGCTTCGGCAAGGTGTATCTCATGAAGCACAAGTCTAATACTTTTGAATGGTTCAAAGTGTACAAGGCTTTGGTGGAAAATCAGACTAGAAAGAGCATTAAAGCCATTCGATCAGATCGAAGCGGCTAGTACATGAGCCTCGAGTTTGACGAGTTCTTGAAAGAGAACGGGATCATTTCATAGATGACACCGCCCGGGACACCGCAGTTGAACGATGTGTCCGAACGCAGAAATCAAACTCTGTGGATAATGTTCTATCTATGTTGAGCTATACAGACCTGCCCATATCGTTGTTGGGTCATGCCTTGTTTACAGCGACTCACATTCTGAATAGATGTCCTACAAAGTCTGTCGATCGTATTCCGTATCAGATGTGGACAGGACGAAAACCGAGCTCGAATCACATTAGAATTTGGGGTTGCCCCACATTCGTGAAAAAGCTCTAGATAGATAAACTGGAATCGAAGGCTGTGAAAGGACATTTTGTCGGGTATTTTGAGGATTCCATGGGATACCAGTTTCACTTCCCTGACGATCGAAGAATCAGTGCAGCCCTTCAGGCTCACTTTCTCGAAGAAGAGTTCATTCGAGAAGGTGGAGGGGGTCACGAAGTAACTCTTGGAGGGTCGTCAAAAGCGCTTTCACAGACTCCAGTGTCGGATGACACCGTAGAGCAGTCCGAGACGCAACCAGAGTTGTGCAGGTCGGGTAGAGTTTCTTTCCAACCTGAGAGATACGGGATGGTCCACATCGAGCACGAGGTTGCTGCAATGGAAGGGGACGTCCTAGGCAATCCCACTACCTATGACCATAGATTCGGGGATAAAGATTCGGAGAAATGGCTTATAGCTATGCAAGCCGAAATGGATTCTATGACTGAAAACAAAGTATGGACTCTAGTAGACATCTAGATGGTTTTAGACCTATTGGGTGTAAATGGATCTACAAGAGGAGACCTTTTCGCCTGTCGCTATGATGAAGTCCATTCGAACATTTCTTGCGATAGCTGCGGACTGACTATGAGATTTGGCAGATGGATGTGAAAACTGCATTCTTAAATGGATACCACATGGGGGAAATATATGGAGTAGCCCAAGGGTTTTACATCGCAAAGAGATGCTCATAAGGTGTGCAAACTGAACAAGTCCATTTATGGACTTAAACAAGCCTCCAGAAGCTTGAATCTACGGTTCGATGAAGTGGTCAAGGGCCACGGATTCTTAAAGAACGAAGACAAACCTTACGTCTACAAGAAAAGTAGTGGGAGCAAAATATCTTTCCTCGTATTGTACGTGGACGACAACCTTTTGATAGGAAATGATATTGGAATGCTCTCGATGGTGAAAGCGTGGCTTTCAATCGAATTCTCCATGAAAGACTTGGGAGAAGCTACCTACATCTTGGGTATTCTCCTTTACAGAGATCGAGCGAATCGTATATTAGGACTCTCCCAGGCCCTTTACTTAGAGAAGGCCCGAAAGCTATATAATATGGACAACTCTAAGAAAGGGTTCCTGCCTATGCGATATGGGATTCACCTTCGCAAGCTATGAGTTGGATTGGAAAGAAATGAATGGAATCCCATATTCATCCGCAGTGGGTAGCTTGATGTACGGGAAGCTTAAGCATGCGACCTGACTTGGCGTACGCTGTGAGCGTGGTCAGTCGGTTTGAGGCTAACCCTGGTAAGGAACATGGACAGCAGTCAAGACTATCCTCAAGTACTATGACGGACTAAGGATATGATGCTGGTCTATGGTAATGGAGACTTGGAAGTGGAAGGGTATACCGATTCGGATTTCCAGTCTCACGTGGATGACCAAAAATCTACTTCAAGATTCGTCTTTACTCTCAAAAGGTAGAGCTGTGTCTTCGAAAAGTTCCAAACATAGTACTACTGCATATTCCACCTGCAAAGCAAAGTATATAGCGGCCTTAGAGGCAGCTAAGGAAGGTGTTTGGATGAGAAAGTTCTTGGAAGAACTTGGTGTCGTTTCTGTAGTGGATAGGTCGTTGCCATTGTGGTGTGATTATACTGGCGCTAATGCTCAGGCGAAAGAACTGAGATATAACAACAGGTCCTAACATATAGAAAGAAAGTACCACGTGTTATGTGGATTCGTTGAGAATGGCTACGTAGCCGTGCAGAAGATTGCGACCGCGGAAAACGTGACCGACCCGTTCACCAAGCCTCTTTCACAAGCAGTGCTGGCTAGATAACTCGAAAAGATGGGTATTAGATACTGCAACGCATGGCATTGAGTGCAAATGGGAGATTGTTAGGAATATGCCCTCGAATGCTGTACGAGTACTAGATTGTATAGGGCGTTAGCTTATTTATCATTCGACCTTTTGTATAATAAGATATTTTCGTGTTTTTATTGAAAGGCATTGTTCGTTTATTGGATATAAGAGTTCTTTACTTAGCATCCAGTAAAGCAATAAATGAACAAATCCAAATGTGTCGAGTTGAGTCATTGTTCTCGATGGGAACGAGAGAGGGAGGCACCGGTGGACTCTTAACCTTGAACATTAAAAGTTCGTAAGCCTGAGGCTCCAGTTTGGTGCTGGATAACCGATCACGCTTGGAAGCGGAGGTCATGACTTGTGATACGAATCGAATCAAGGGAGATTGAGTCGTTTCATGGACACTAACTCACGGGTCGTACGGTCGAACATGAGTTATTACTCAAGGAGTGTCAATGACCGACGACAACACTATAGTAGTCTATGTGAACCTTAAATCGAACAGGGCTTTGACGGAGTTGACTTCGAAGTCTCGGCTGTCACTGGTTCCCCTCGACCCGATTTGCTGTTGCATGGGTCAGCGGGCCAGATGCGATCTTGATGACGATTTGTAATTGCCGGGCTTAGACCTTCGAGTACGGATTCACAGTCTCGCAAGTAATCGAGATAAGTGTCCTATGAGGACGGCGACGGTCAATTACGAAATCCTTGGTCAAGGTATTGAACTAACTCATGTGAGACATGGAGGGTAGTTTGGTAATTTGTCTCATCCCCGTTTTATCATAGAATCGAGTTATTGAGTTTGACATAGACCATGGCTCTCACTTGATAAGGACATAACTGAAGGGTTTATACGTAGTACTGTTATCTATAGTGAGGTTTTGGAAAAAGACTGGGTCGAAATTCGCACTCGAATCGGGTCACGGTCCGGAGAGAAACCACCTGACTAGGTAACCACCGGACTCTTGGATTCCTCCCTTGCCGATAAAAAGGATCATCAACGTGTACTGATAAGGAGAGAAAGTGTTTTGGGCCGTAACGGGCCTTGGACCGTTGGGCCGTGCCTTAGTGGGCCTCGGGCCGTTTAATGGACCGAAGCTGGACTTCGTATGAAACTAACTCTAAGGCTTGAGGGTTGGAATTAACCCTGAACTGAGTTTCGAATTATGCCTTGGGAAGTGATTTCGAAAATTAAATATAAATATGGAAATAATATATTTCGAATATCATTTACTTTAAGTTGGAAATTTCGAATTTAATCTAGGATTAAATTTTGAATTTTATTACCATATTTAAAGATATTTAGTTTGACTTGGTATTTAAATTAGTTGTCTAATTATGGTAAGTTTTCTTGTATGAATTTTGAATTCAAAAGGGGAGAGATATATATGGCAAAAATCTCTTAAAACCTTTAGGAGTAAAAATTGAAAATCTCAAACCTTTGAATAGGTGAAGATTTCTATCCTACCCATTATAAATAGGGCAGCCCTATTTCATAATTTAGGAGTGATTTTCGAAATTACTAAGGCACAAAAAACACACACCGAACGCACACACTTTTCTCCCACGCGACGGCTCAGTTCTGTCTAACCATCTTTAGAGAACTGATTCCGTGATACACTGCAAGGTCGGCATGACGATCTAGTGCCATCCACCACCATCGACGAAGTCTTGAAGAAAAGGACGAGGAGCTGCCACTCGCTTCAACTGGTAATTCTCTACGGGTTTGACCCGCCCTATTACGTGTCTAAGTGTTAATATTCTGATCCGAGCTACGAGGGCAATCGAGGAACCCAGAAATTTTTTTTCCGCACCGTACCCGGGGACGTGGTTAGGGGTGGGATCGGGTCGGGTTTTTCGGGTTTCGGGTTTTCCGGGTCGGGTAACCCCATAATATCGGGTAGTGAATGTGATACCTGATCCGGACCCGATCAAATACGGGTACCCGATTTTTGGATACCCGAAACCCGTCGGGTACCCGCGGGTCGGGTTCGGGTATTTTTTATTTTTTTATTTTTTTTAATTAGTTAAAAATAAACAAATGTGGCCCGTGGGAATCGAACCCACAACATCATGTGGGGGAAGCACTTATCACCCGTGCTTGAACCATTGAGCCAAACGAAATTGTGATTAAAGTTTTACATAAGTTGTACTAGTACTATGTGCGGGTCAGTTTCTTAAGGGAAATCAGTTGTCCCACATCGAATTTTCACCCAAATTGTGGGTGAATCAGTTCCCTATATAAAAGGCATACCTCAGCAAAGATTCTCACCATTTAATTTCAGTGGCGATGCCATCTTTGATTTTATTAGTTAAAGTATATAAATAAATAATTTAGCTAATTGGCCGGCTAATTTATTAAATGGCTGATTAGGCGAATTAATTTTTTATGGCAGGTACCCGATCGTGTAAATCGGGTAGCATATTGCGACCCGATACACGACCCGATGTACATAGTCGAGTATCGGGTTTAAACCTGATACCCGACATCTAACCCAATTTTTCTTCAGATCAGATTAAAACCCGATCGGGTCGTGTCGAATACCCGAAACCCGAATCCGAATTTCCACCCCTAGACGTGATGTCTCCAGAAGACACCGGGTAACCCAATAATTCTCCGAACAGTAGAGTCTATATACATCTCCGTGGGGTCGGCGAGACGTAGCAGCACAAATGGGATCGACATGGATGGCTGATCCAGATCAGTGAGCTTGGGGTAGTGAAAGAATTTGAGCCGGGATGGTTGGTAGTTTCCTCCTGGAGGCAGGCAAGGACTATTCTCGTGGAGCTCCATAAGTTGAGCAATGATTACAGAAAACCACCTTGCATACGGCAGATTCTTCGATCTCTTATTCTCCTTTTGTCTGATCTGTTCTGCACGATCGTTCCAGATCAGCTATACGAAATCGTAATTTTGTGAGAACGCGTTGCCGTGGAAGATGCGAAGGATGTTGTCGTTGCCTTTGTCAAATCCGGCATGTTTCGGCGAGAGGCACTTGTTGACATTCCCAAATAAAATCTTCCATAGGTGAGGGATGCCGTTGCTCTGAACTTGTGCGAGTTTAGTGAGCGGCGGTCGGTAACCCATTTGGAGGAAGTCTTGTACCATCTCAGCATCTGTTGGCAGAGGGTCGTAATTGTTGCTGAATGGTAGGTCCAAGACTAGGCCAAAATCATTTCTGCTAAGCAGACATGTCTTGTCCCGAGTACTGTGGTGAATTGTAAGCGCCCTTAATTACGAGACTTTATACGTCCCCAAAACTGTTGGAGGTAGACCATTGGCACCGAGGCCCTCACTGTAAGTGCATGCCAGAAGGGATGTCTCCGTTTTAATTTTCAATCGAGAAATTTTATTCGCTAAGTTCTCTACAGTGATAAGGACTTAGAGAAATTTTCTAAGTGTTGAACGTGAGACATAGTACTGTAGCCGAGAAATTTTACGATCGAGAAAAATTACCGTGTAAATTTACGATCGAGAAAATTTTTCGTGCGTGAATAAAATTTTTTTTTTTTGGGAAACGTTCACTAAAATAAAAAGAAACAGGAGTACAAGGGTAGCGTACATGATATCGCTCAGGACGCAACAAGCGGTAGCAATCTACCAACCAGACAGCACGTCAACAAAAACCGAAACAGCCCAAACACCTACAAGGTCCCAACAAGACCCAAGCCAAACGAAAGAAACAGACATTAGAGGCTAAGGTAGGTGTTAAATCCATCACCAATCCACAGGATCCTGGCACCAAACGAAGTGCCAGCAGGGCTCCCGGGCGACGTGCAAGCAAGCCGCAAGCGCAGCAGGGGATAAAATCACAGAGGAGATTATCAAGCGGAAGGGGGTACACGCAGCGTGTGCGTCCGCAAGTCTGGCCGGGGAAGGGCGTAATAATGCCCAACTCCTGTTTCTTTCCGCGCAAAGGAATCAACCTCCAAGAGACGGCCGACAGCAGCACATGCACCCCGAGGTCCTAGAAAAAAGCCGAAACAGGAGCGTCGATGAGGACACATGAACTCAGTCCAGCCACCAAGGAGGGCCAGCCCAGCCCGCGAACCCAACATCCACCCAAGTCAGAGCAACCTGAAAACCACAAATGAAGGCGGGAAAGCAAGAAGGTGGAGCGAGAGAAAGAGGGGAGAAGAGAGAGAAAGCAAGAGCAAGAGGGAGAGAGAGCGAGGGAGACTCCCTAGTCAGTCCATGCGATATGCCAAAGTCGGCGCATGGCACAAGCTTGGAGATGGTATTTTTGGGCAAGATTGGATAAGCGAGTACTTAATAGAGCCTCTATCTCAGTAACAATCCGTTCAGGTGGCCTGCGAGTCCCCTCGCGCCATCTTCTGTTCCGTTCAGCCCATAGGTGGTAGACGATCGAGCCTCTGTCGTGAATAAAATTTTTCGTCGTGACTATTGTCGAGCGAGAAAGTTTCGATTTTAAAGTCGGTTCTTCCTGCGAAGTTTGTCAATCGAAAGTATAGTCAACAGAAACTAAGTCAATCGCCGTGAAAATTTTCGATCGAACAAAATTTCCTCCGCGTATTTTATGATCGAGAAATTTAACATCTAAAAATTAATTTTATCGCCGTTAAAATTTACGACATAAAATGAAATCAAAAGTACTGTATTCGATGGTAAGTTTTGCGCTTGTAATAAATTGTATCTATTTTAACTAATTCGCTCTTAATTTTCTCTCGCATAAAATCCTGATTAGATTTCTCGATGGTAAGTAGTTTTCGACGTTATTTAGCATAGCGACTAAGTCAAAATTTTAGCGATCGAAAATCTTATTCGATGCAAACAGTATTTCCATCAAATTTAAATTCAATTGAAACTGTTTGCGATCGAGAAAGTTCTTCGACTGCTTCAAATGTTTTAAAAAAAACCCACTTTAGTTGAAACTCATATTTTTAACTCTAAGACGCAGACAATCGAAAATATTTACTACCAGATTGATTGAAAACACCAACACTATCATAAGATGCAGATATCGCACCAAGTATTCACAGAAAATCGTCTAAGATACTGCAAAATAGCATTCGGGTTTTCACACAGTACGAGCCATCGAAAAACTAAACATAGAATCAAGCGAAAAACTGGGTAACAGACCCAAACGAAGTTTAATCATATGAAAACAGCAAATAAGTGACTACCTTAAAAAGACAATTTTGGGTTAGAAATCGAAGGATTCGAGTGAAAAATTAAATCGTCTTTTTAAGTTTTGCGAGAGAGAAAATGGGAAGACACTGTTGATTTTTCGATAGGTTTGCGTGAGAAATACCTTTTCGACTTCAAAAGTTACTTTTTCTTAATGGGCTGATAGGACGTTTTCGCTGCTAAGTGGGATCAGGACCATTACTATTTACGCTCGAGAAACTTGGGATCGAAAAATTGCATTTTCTATCCAGTTTCTCGATTGTATGCTTCCTTACGTTTTCATATTAACCCCTATTTCAACTAAAACCACAAATTTGCTCTCCCTAAGAATTAAAATAAATGCAATTAACTCCCTGTATGTCAGGACCCGTGCCTCGCTACCTATTCTAATGTCATCCTATGTGCCTAACGATGTGTTAAGTTTAAAGATGTGCTGAAATGCGTATGAAATTTTTCCAGTTATGTAATGGAGAACATTTCTTTACATGTCAAAAGAATATTCCTGATTCTAATTACATGGAAGTGTATACATGGACAACAAAAGAATCCTATGCGCCCGGCCTCACAGATCGTCATCCATGCACACACCACCTCTCAGAAGTCCCTCGGAAGCTTCAAACGATTGCCTTGCCAGTTAAGCGATCACGTACCATGTTCGCGAGAACCTACAACACTATAACGTAAGGGATGCGCGATATGCTCAGTAAGTAGAAATTATGCATCATATGCACGTGATAAATCCCCGCAAAGGCATCCTCGCCAGTGCACTTATGCAAAGGCGTACACCGTATAGAGCTCTAATCCAACCACGGGCATCAGCCCAAAGCATGAGGGCATCAACCCAACCACGCTAATAAGGATATAAGGGCATCAACCCAACCATGAGGGCATCAACCAACCATAGCAATCCTCCGACGCATCAGCGTCGTTCATATACTGGCGACGCATCAACGTCGCCGATGGGGCATCAACACCGTCCCGGTGCCCTAGAAGTCGCCCCTCACTTAACTTATAACTCGATAGTCATTGCCCACCTCGGCAATCGTTATTCGCTTTTTGCGACATAAATCATGCACACTCAACTCGCCTAATCCCCGAGTATTTCGTGCATGCTCATGAAATGCATGATGCATCAATACTTTAATACTTACCATAATCATAAAACGCGTCATATAAATTCACGTAAGCACATAGGCACTAAGTCACATAATCACGTAAGTTAGGCACGTACAAACATGTTATGTGTTGTAGTTGAATTTCCACTTACCTGTCGTCCGTAGATTATTTGCCACTGACCCGGCAAATTCCTAAGTCTCGACCTCGAGCACAAAATATTAGGGTCAATATACTACTTAAATTAATTAACCATCTAAGTGCTCGAAACTCCTATGTACCTTTAGTTCGCGGCATGCATGAAGTTCGCGCTCACCTGGCCCGCGAACTACTTTTGGACTTCCCAAGTCGCGAATTGCACTTCTCGCCTCATAGTTCGCGACGTTCCTTCGATTCGCCAACCTACATGGAATTCGTAACTCGTCGAACCCGCGGAAATCCCACTCCGTGAAGTCCATTGTTTCGTTCTTAGTTCGCGAACTGGCCGACTTCACGACATGCATGGGTTCGCGAACTTCGCAGGTTTCATGAAGTGCCTCACATGGCTCATGGTTCGCGACTTTTGCTACCTCATACTTTGCGAACTCGGACACGTCCTCACTTCGCGAATGCAAATGTTTGAAGCTTTTAGGGTTCGCAACCCTCCCCTTCGACAAGAGTTCGTGAAATCCCACGAAGGGCTCGCAGACTTAGGGTTTGCGAAACTTACGTGTCACGAATCCATTTGTACAAGAACACCTTTTTGATTGGCGAACTATAAAACTCTCGATCTAACTACCACTTTTCTCAAGAACTCTATGAAGGCCGTGTGAACATTCAAAACCCTAAAATCGAAGTTAGTAAAAATACGAGTTTGGGCAGATTTCGAGTGTGCTCACATCCTAAACATGTCGGTAAAGAACTAATGACACGAAATTAAGGTGAGCAAATATACTTTTCATAATTAAGATTTGTATAAACCTAGCAAGTGATGTTCTCGTTCTTAAAATCCCTAAAGTACTCTATTGCTCGAATAAAATACAAAATCATGGTGGGGACTCATACTTGTTCCAAGCTTCTTCACTTCGTTCTTTTCCTCTGCCTTGCTTAAGCTTTCGATAGTTTCTTACTTATGGGGTATGGAACTGAAAGGTTTTTGGATAGATATTTATCAAGGTATGGTGATGGGACACGTGATGGCGTGGGTGTCCCACAATTTAAGGCACATTGTTGCTGAATTCATCTCTAAAGATTTTGGGCTTATATTTAGATTGAAGCCCAATCCTAGCTAAAGTCCCATTTCTTATTCTTAATAGTTTTATTACCTCAATTTCCTTTATTCCAAACTTTCGAAAATTCCTACCAAGTTAGATGACCGAAGGGCACATAATTAATGCACAATATTCCTATAATCACTTAAGCACGTAATTCATAAACCACATAGACATAAATCCTGCACGTGAATTTATTGGCCAAACTAGCTTACAGGGACTCGGGTTCTACATCCTCCCCCCTTAAAGATGATTTTTCCCCTGAAATCAATCCGTCTGGAACAGTTCGGGGTAACGACCTCTCATCTCGTCCTCACGTTCCCACGTAGCTTCCTCTATTGACTGGTTCCACCATAACACTTTCACTAAAGGGATCTCATTATTCCTAAGCCGTTTCGTCTCATGCATCAAAATTTCCACTGGCACTTCCTCGTAACTTAGATCTGGCTTCAGTTGTTGGTGGAGAACCTCATTCCTCAGCACATGGTTTGGGTCAGCGATGTACTTTCGTAGAGATGAGATGTGAAAGACATCGTGAACTTGTGACAATGATTCTGGTAATTCCAGCTGCTATGCTACCTCGCCAACTCGTTTAATTATCCTGAATGGGCCTATGTATCTTGGGCTTCGCTTGCCCTACTTTCCAAACCGTTTGACGCCCTTCATCAGCGACACTTTCACAAACACCCAATCATTTGCTTCAAACTCTCATGGCCCGCACCTTCGGTCCGCATAACTCTTCTGTCTGCTTTGAACCGTTCGCATTCTTTCTCGTATTGTCGCGATAACTTCTGTCATCTTTCTTACCAAATCTGGGCCTAGTATTGCTCTTTCACCTATCCCATCCCAATGTACCGGAGTTCTGCATTTTTTCGCCCGTATAGCGCTTCGTATGGAGCCATTCCAATTGTAGCTTCGTAGCTATTATTGTACGAGAACTCGACGAGTGAAAGATATTTCCTCTAATTGCCCTTGAAATCCATCACACAGGCTCGTAACATATCTTCTAAGGTCTGGATTGTCCGTTCTAATTGACCGTATGTCTGGGGATGATAGGCCGTGCTAAAGGATAATTTCCTCCCCATCGCCTTTTGCAAGCTCGTCTAGAATTTCGACTGGAATCTGGAGTCTCGATCCGAGACTATTGACGTTGGGATTCCATGGAGTCGCACTATCTCCTGGATATAGAGCTCCGCGTATCGCTCCATGGAAAATGTCGAGCTTATTGGCAGGAAATGGGCAGACTTGGTAAGTCGGTCAACGATTACCCAAATCGCGTCGTGCCCTTCCAGATTCTTCGACAAATCGACAACAAAGTCCATCATTATATTGTCCCACTTCCATTCCAGTATTGGTAACGTTGTAAGGTCCCTACCGGTCGTTGATGTTCTGCTTTGATTTGCTGACAAGTCAAACACTGGCTCACAAAAGTCACTATATCCTTCTTTATTCCTGGCCATTAGTAGTTTAGCCGTAAGTCTCTGTATGTTTTCGTGGCACCTGTATGTTCTTCCAACGTTTATCTCTAATGACATGGACCAAATTACGGGTTTGACCCACCCTATGATAAAAATATCTATGTAAAAACCATTTCAAAGTTATAAACCCAACTAGAAAGAACAATCATCGAAAGTTTAAGGAAAGAAGAAAAGAAGAACTTGGAGCCGAGATATTCAAAGCAAGAACTTGAAGGATTCGAAGACTTAAGTGAGGTATATCTTGAATACTCTTGATAGTTAGATAAGGATTCATAGTAATGAGTATAAGAAATTTTTAAAACTTATTATGCTTAGCAAACCCAAAGCTCTTCGATCTCGGTCTATGCCCATAAATACATATATATATTATATATATACGTTTATACACAACACGCGAGCTTTAATGATTTTGGGGTATGCGATGCTCATGAGTATTTCACAATAATATAGGAATCTTAGTGGTTCTTGAGGCACTCGATTTTCTTGAGGGGTTAGATTTGGAGAGTACTACTTCTGTAAGATTAGAGTTTTCGACCGTAGAACCTTTGTAGCAAACTTTTGGGATAAGTGATTTTATACAAGTCCAAGTTTCGAGGGTTTCGGAAATATTTAAAGTTCAAGTAATGTTCATATGGTTCTTGAAAAAGGTACTTTTAGATCAAAATTCCCAACAATTAAGTGATAAGAATGAGGCCGCAAAGTGTAAGGTTCATGAACAGTAGAGGTTCGCGAATTTGTAGTAAAATGAGGGTTTTGCGAGTTGACCTAGTTTGGCGAATCCTAAGTGTGAGGAGTCAACTTTGCGAATCAGTATAGCATTTGGCGAATTTAATAAGAATTCGTAAAGTGTATGAGAGGTTAACGAATCCTATTTCGCGAACCATGGTTCGCAAATACTTGGTGAAAGGAGGTTCGCGACCCTAAAGGTCCATATGCGTGAATTCGCGAAACCTAAGAGACATAAGGTTCACGAATTAGGCCAAGCCACTGATTACGAATCATGAGCTTGGAGAATCATCGAGATTCACGAACTCGATAGGAAGTGTGCTAGGCATTTCACAAATTGTAGTAGAACTTGGCGAACTCCATAAGTCACGAACCGAGCGTTTTCGCAAATCCACCAGAGCTCGAGTTCGCGAATTGGGAGACAAGAAAAGTTGGTGAACGGAGTTCGCGAAGTATGTGAAATGTAGGGTTCGCAAAACTGAGAAGTTGACGAATTATAGAAAGTTAGTAAACTAACCAAGACACAATTCACGAACTATGAGAGGGCCGCGAAGAGTAACTTCGGGAATTGGTGTAACACCAAGCACTTCGCGAACCTAGGAAGCTTGGCGAATTGAGAAGTTTGCGAACAAAGTTCACGAACTCGGTAGTGATGAGAGACTTCGCAATATAAGGTAATTCACGGGCCATGCATGGTTCGCGAATCATATGGCTTCGTGAAGTATTGAATTCGCGAATCACGAGAGGACAAGTCAACTTTGCGAACTCCAAGAGGTTCACGAACTCGTGGAACTTCGCGAAGCTAGGCGAGCTTTGCAAATCATGGCCATGCCATGAGCTTCAGTTGGCGAACCTAAAATAAACCATAGGAGTTCGCAAGGTGGGGCGATTCGTGAAGAAAATAAGTAGCGAACTAGGTTAATTTGGTGATTTATGTACCAAAGGAATTCGTGAATCTTGTGTGGTACACGAATTATTGGAGCTTAAAGAACTAACCAAAAGTAAGGTGCACTTCGCGAATCATGAGACCTAAGTAGTTTGCGAGCAACGCAAGGTCGCGATGTGGAGTACAAATCGCGACTTAAGATTTAGTTCGCGAATCGTGTGAGTAGAGTACTTAGCTAAATGAAAGTGTGAGCTGTCTTGAATTTGAGAAGGTGCAAACTCGGGTATTTCACGAGCGTAAATTGGCCACGAACTGAACAAGCTTGGCGAATATAGGTTTGGGGTGGCTTCGCAAACTATAGAACTTGAGCAAGTTCGCGGACCCTAATAAAGTACAATGGGTTCGCAAAGTTATAGTTCACGAACCTAAGGAACTTCGCGAGTGAAGCAAGCTTGCCCAATAGAGGGCATTTTGCGAATGAAGTAGCTTGGCGAATCACGTCACGAGTTGGATATAGGTACTTTGCGAACTATATAAGTTCGCAAAGTAGACTTGGCGAATCAAGAGGCTCGTGAACTCGGTGACAATGAGAGACTTCACGAACTAAGGTAGTTCGCAAAGTGCTCGGGAATTCGTCGAGCTGATCCTCACACTTCGTGAATTGGACTTCACGAACCAAATGAACCTGGCTAAGTGTATTTGAAGATATTTCACAAATTGCACAAGCTTCGCAAACTATATAAGTTCGTGAACCTATATCGGTGTAAAATCGCTACGCAAAGAGCCTAGTTAGTTCGTGAGTCGTTCAAATTTCACGAACCCTAAGTCTAAAATTAGTTCACAAATTAAGTATGTTTCACAAATCACGATCTAGGAAAGAATATGTCAATACTTAAGAAATTTGAGATTTTAACTAGTCAAGTAATTTCGATAGGGTACTAACATGATAATGTTTGTGCTAAAGAACGGGAACTAGAAACTTCACCGAAATAGTAGCGGGTAATCGACGGACGACAGGTAAGTGGAAATTCACCTACGACACATAACATGCTTGTTTGTGCCTAACTTATGTGACTATGTGATTCAGTGCTTACGTGTTTATGTGTTCTATGACATGATTACTACGGTAAGTATTATGGCATGCACGAGCATGCACGAAACACTTGGGGGTTATATGATGATGAGCGTGCATGATTTATGTCGCAAAAAGCGAATGATGGTTGCCTAGGTGGGCAATAAGTTATAAGTAAAGTAAGGGCGGCTTCTGCGGCACCGTGACGGTGTTGATGCACCGTCAGCGACGTTGATGCGTCGCCAGTATGTGAACGACGTTGATGCGTCGGGGGGATTGCCATGGTTGGGTTGATGCCCGTATATCCCTAATAGCGTGGTTGGGTTGATGTCCTCATGCTTTGGGTTGATGCTCGTGCTTGGACTAGAGCTCTATACGGTGTACGCCTGGGTAAAAGTCTGCTGGGACCCTGAGTGAACGTAGTATGAGTTGTAAGTGCATTGGCGAGGATGCCTTTGCGGGGGAATTTCATGTGTTGTAGGTGCGAGCGACTACGGTACGTGATCGCTTAGGTGGAAAGGCATCCTTTTGACGCTTCCAGCAGCTTTTGGGAGGTGGTGTGTGCATGGATAACGACCTGTGAGGCCGGGCGCATAGATTTCCTTTTGTAGAACATGTATACGCTTCCACGTAATTAGAACTAGAAATATTCTTTTGACACGTATAAGACGACTTCCATATATAAATGGAAAAATTTATTCCGCATTTTCACATCTCTTTTAACATAACACATCGTTAGGCACATAGGTTAGCGTTAGAATAGGCAGTCGAGGTCGGGTACTGACACTTACAAGTGAGGTTTTTCTTTTCCTTTGGTTCTAATTTCTCTTCTCTTTCTCACGACTTTCTTCTTTCTTCGTTGCTTCGTTCTCCCTTTCATTTAACGTTAGTTTTATGAAATTACCGTTGAGGGCTCTCATTTAGTTGGTGCTCAATTCCAACGTGGCTTTCCCCTTGCCACTATGTAATCACTCATGATTGGTTGTTTAAGGTTGTGGATTTTCTAATTTCAAAGTAGGTGATCACACCTTACGTGACCTTCCTTGCTTGGTTAGTAAATGGCTAAGAGTTATTCCCTACTTGGGCTTTAATATCTAACTTGGGCCTTTTGTCTCTTTACCATTCTTAACCTCCATACCTTTCATGGGCTTTCAATTCTTTCTCGGCCCATTTTATGTTATTTACTCTCGGGCCCAATTATTATTTTCGGCTTGATTCCGAAATATCCGTTTTGTCCGAGACTTACTTCATTAATTTTCGAATATTACAAATAATTCCAACGCTAATATATGCTAATTCCGTATTAATTTTACGGGTATTATATCCTCCCCTTAAAAGGAATTTCGTCCTCAAAATTTAAGTCGTCGAAAACAACTCAGTGTACTTCTCGCACATTTCGTTTTCTCGTTCCCAAGTGGCTTCTTCAATTGTCTGGTTCCACAACAAAACTTTTACTAGGGGATATTCTTATTTGAAGTCGCGTCAGCTCGTACATCAAAATTTCTACCGGCTTTTCTTCGTAACTCAAGTCCGTTTTCAACTCCTAATGAAGCGCCTCACTTTGTAGCACATGGCTTGGGTTCGGCATGTACTTTCGTAACGTGGACACGTGGAAGACGTCATGGACTTGTGCTCGGCAGTTCTAACTGATACGCCACTTCAAAGACTCTTTTCAAAATATTGAAAGGTCCTATATACCTCGGACTCAGTTTTCCTTTCTGTCTGAAACGTTAACACCTTTCATAGGTGATATCTTCAAAAAGACTTGATCACCTTCCTCAAGTTCCAACGGCCTTCGTCTTTTGTCTGCTCTTCTGACGACTTTGGGCCATTTGCATTTTCTCCCGAATTTACCAACAGCTTCGGTCATTTCACGAACCATCTCGGGACCTAACAACGCCTTCTCGCCGATTTCATCCCAATGGACTGTGGATCGACATTTACGCCCATACAAAGCTTCGTAAGGCGCCATTACAATTGTCACTTAATAGCTGTTGTTGTACGAAACTTCGATCAGCGGGAGATACTTACTCCAGCTTCCGCGGAAATCCAGAACACACGCCCTCAACATGTCTTCGAGTGTTTGGATTCTTGTTTCCGACTGTCCGTCAGTATAGAGATGATAAGTTGAGCTAAAAGACAACTTAGTCCTCACAGCTTTCTGTAAGCTCACCCAGAATTGAGATAAGAACCTTGAGTCTCGATCTGACACAATCGACATCGGAATCCCATGGAGTCTCACCATTTCTTGGATGTACAACTTTGCGTACTTCTCCATGGAATAGGTTTGATTGATTGGTAAGAATGCACGGACTTAGTCAATCTGTCGACAACCACCCAAATTTCGTCATGACCTCTTACAGTCTTTGGTAACCCGACGACAAAATCTATCGTTATGTGGTCCCACTTCCACTCGAGTGTCGTCAAGGGTTGCAACATCCCTGCCGGTCATTGATGTTCTGCCTTGATCTGTTGACATGTCAGATATCGGTTTACAAAAGTAGCCACATCCTTCTTCATCTCTGGCCACCAATAATTCGTTCGGAAATCTCGATACATCTTTGCACCGAGTAGATCGACGTATGCGCCTCCGTCAATAAAGTTCGGCGGATTTCTTCATCTTTAAGCACATATAAGCGGTTTCTAAATCGTAGGCTCCCGTCTTCTTGGAATTCGAATTCTGACGGAACATCTCTATCTCGTTCTCCAAGAATCTTCAGATACAACTCATCTTCTATTTGCACCTCGAGGATTCGATCTAACAGTGCCAGCTTGAGTGTTAACGCTGCTAATTTTGCTTCAATATCTCTGAAGTTGATTACATCAACTCTGAGCTGGCACAATTTAGCGTTCACTTCTTTTTGGCTCAAAGCATCTGTGACTACGTTAGCTTTCCGGCGATGAAAGTTTATCACGCAGTCTAATCTTTCACTAATTCTAGCCATCGTCGTTGTCTCATATTCAACTGCTTCTGTGTGAAGAAATATTTCAAGCTCTTATGATCTGTAAAGATCTCGGACCTCTCTCCGTACGGATAGTGTTGCCATAGTTTTAGAGCAAACACCACTACGGCGAGTTCAAGATCATGGGTGGGGTAGTTCTTCTCGTACGGTTTCAATTGTCGGGAGGCATAAGTAACTACCTTCCCGCTCTGCATTAGCACGCACCCCAAACCATTCTTCGAGGCATCACTATATATCGAAAATCCTCCGGTATCCGAAGGTATTGCTAATACCAGAGCGGTAGTTAGCCGTTTCTTCAGTTCTTGAAAACTTTGCTCACATGACTCCGTCCACTTGAATGAAACATTCTTCTTCGTCAGATTAGTGAGCGTAGAGGCAATACTTGAAAATTCTTTAATAAACTTTCTTTAATATCCAGCAAGCCCGAGAAAACTTCTTACTTCAGTGGGAGTGGTTAGTCGTGGCCAATTATCTATCGCTTCACTCTTTCTAGGGTCTACTGAAATTCCGCTTCCCGAAATGATGTTGTTAGGTCCCTAGATTATCAACTCTATGATCCTAGACTTCGTTCATTAGTTAATCGATTAGAATTGTATGAAATTCAAAGTTCGGTCGAAAAACTCTTTTGTGTTAGGTCCTATTAAATCAACTCTATGATCCTAGACATGAATTCTAAGGCAATCGATTAGAATTAATAAGAAATGAATTTCGATCGAAAACCTTCGTTGAAAGCTCGAGAGAGAATTTCGCTTAGAGTGAGAAGATTTCTTGTGTTTCTCTCTCTTGAAATTAAATTGCAAGCCTCTCGGATCAATTTTCAAACTTCTCATTAAGCTCAATGTTTGTACATCTATTTATACGAAACATACTTGGTATAAATAACAAACTAAGTCCCAAACTAAGGACAAATACAAGAAAAGCCCCAATCTACTAAAACAGCTAGTAAATCAAAGCACAATTAGAAATGATATTCTACATTCTCCCCCTTTGTGCTTGATTTCTTTTCCACGCTATCTGTCCTCGTCGGGCATAGTACGACCTGCGCAAGCCTAGCGCATACTTGTAGTTCCTGAGCGTATTCCTCAGCTCCAGTTGCTCTTGGATTTTATCGAGAAATTCCACCAGGAGCGACTGTTCTCTCACGAACCGGTGAATGTCTCTCGGTTGATTTCTTCCAACCTCTGCTCTATATTCTTACTGATGACCTTGAGCGTCCCATCGCAGAACTTGTGGATTTCAGTCTTCAGCATCAACCTATTCTTCTTAGCGATTGGATTGTGGTAGGTGATGCCTAGGACTGAGCTGATGTGCACGTGATTGTTGGGAAGCCCTTCGATCTCAGGTCATTTGTTGAGCGGCGCGGTCATGTTGACCTTCTTCATGTTGCTCTCCAGAGCCATCTGAAGGTCGTGTGCGGCGTAGTACTTAGCTTGGCGCATCATGAACCGGTAGATTCCCTCGAGACCTTCTTTCTTGATGAAGCCTTGAGGACCTTTTTCGCGAATCATGTTAGACTTCGTGAGCTATAGAGGAATCGCCTTTTGAGGAAAAATATTTTTACACCATTTAATAAGAAAAATATTCTGATTCCAATGAGCATTGGCTGTTTCAACGCCCGATCATAATTTGCCTATCGGTGTTTTCAGGGTCAATTTTCGGTGTAGGCAGACGTTTTTGATAGAATTTTGGAACGAAAATTTACGTAGTCAAGTATATACACTAACTTTATACCCTTTTTATGTTTAAAGGACAAACATTAGGAAACTTACCAGACCGGTTAGCGGTTAATCTACGGACGCGAGGTAAGTGGAAATCCAACTACAACACATAACATGTGTGTATGTGCCTAATTTATGTGATTACGTGATGAGGTGCTTACGTGCTTATGTAAACTTGTATGATATGGTTTTCATGATTTTGGTAAGCTTTATGGCATTAATGCATTATGCATATGCATGAGCATGCACGAAACACTTGGGGTAATAAGATGATGAGCGTGCAGGATTATGTCGCAAATAGCGAAATAAAAATAAATGCCGAGGTGGGAAATGATGTTATAAGTTAAGTTAAGGGGCGGCTTATGGGGCACCGAGACGGCATTGATGTGCTGTCGGAGTATACGAACGGCGTTGATGCGTCGGGGGATTACCATGGTTGGGTTGATGCCCTTATATCCCTGATTAGCGTGGTTGGGTTGATGCCCTCATGCTTCAGTATGGCTGGGTCTCATACTTTGGGCTGATGCCCGTGGTTGGATTAGAGCTCTTTACGGTGTATGCCTGGGTAAGAGCCTGCCAAGGGCCCTGAAAGATAAAAGATATGAGATTGGGTTTAATCTACGAGACTTAAGATGTATTGGCGTGGATTGCCTTTGCGGGATTGTATCACGTGCACGTCAATGCATGATTCTACTCACTGAGCATATCGCTCATCTCTTACGTTATGTGTTGTATACCACGGTACGTGCTCGCTTAGGTGGCAAGGCAAATCTTTTGAAGCTTCCATCCGCTTTTGGGGTGGAAGTGTGTGCCTGGATGCTGACTGTGAGGCTGGGCGCATAGGATTTTTTTTTTTTTTGAAAAGGTGCGCATAGGATTTCTTTTGCTGCACATGTAGACACTTCTCGTATAATTAAGTTTTGCATGTAATTAGGAAATTGGAAGTATTCTTTGACATGTAAAGAACGATGTTCTGTTACATAAATGGAAAAAGAAAAATTTCATACGCATTTCTGCATGTCTTTTAAACAAATCATCGCTAGGCACATAGGATCACGTTAGAATAGGTAGGATCGAGATCGGGTCTTGACAGAGTGGTATCAGAGCTTCGGTCACAGGTTCTGTAGACTATGTACACACATCCAAAAGCGCGGAAGCAGCATTGCGTGTAAGTTTTACGATAACGTGAATCCTCTGTGTTGCATAAATTTATTGGCCATACGACTATCAGGATAGATCATGAACGATAGTACGAACTAGAGGTGAGACCAGTGGTGGTAATGACCAGAACAGGGGAAATGCAGCCCCTACAGATAATCGAGAAGCGACGATCTTCCAGCTTACAGAATTAGTCCCTCAGCAGTCCACTCAGATCCAACAATTGATACAGCAGAACAGCACACATACTGGACCGACCCAGGCTGAAAGGGCTGAGATAGTTGGAGAACGGTTCCGAAGGCTTAACCCGCCAACTTTGGAGGATACAGCCGACCCGACGGCGGCTGAGGATTGGTTGAGAACCTTGGAAAGCATGTTCGTATCAAGTCGAGTCCCAGAAGTAGAAAAAGCCCTCTGTGCTGCATTTCTGTTGAGGGGGAGCGCGGGACACTGTTGGGAAACCATTATGGTGATAGAGAATCCCGCAACCATGAGCTGGGACAGATTTAAGGAGCTGTTCAGGGGAAAATACCTCACTGCCCCAGTGCGCGCCCAACGGATGAACGAATTCATAAATCTCAGGCAGGGAACGATGACGGTTGCCGAATACATCAGGAAGTTCGAGCAGCTGTCGAGGTTCGCAGCCCACATAGTAAGCATGGACGCTCTCAAAATTGAGCGATTCCTTGAAGGCCTGAAGCTTGAACTGTATAGGGACATGATGGCTGGGCTTCAGGGAGCCACCTATGCTCAAGTGGCGGAAAGGGCCATGGTAGCGGAGCAGGCCAAGGCCAGGATAGTTCGTGCTCAGGAGGCAAAACGAAAGTTTGCACAAGTACAAGGAGCACAGTGGAGTGGGGGAAACCAGAAGAGCCAGTTCGTGCCGAAAGGCGAGAAGCCGAACTTTCAGAATAAGCCACCACAACGCCCCCAAGGAATTCCAAATAGACCGCCGAACCCAAATCAAGGGGGATTTCCAGCACCTACTATCCCGAACTGCCCGAAGTGTGGGAAGAGACACTTTGGCAACTGTTATGCCCAGACCAACAACTGCTTTAAATGCGGGAAGCCGGGGCACTTCTCGAGGTAATGCCCGGAATGGGCGACAGGAAGTCAAGCCGAAAGCCAGACAAAACCACAAATGGTACCTGCACGGGTGTACACAATTAAGTCCGAGGAGGCAGAAAACGATCCGACGGTGGTGACAGGTACCCTCCTTATCCACCAAACTCCCACATGCATCTTAGTAGACTCGGGGGCCACGCACTCGTTTGCATCCATCAAGTTTGTGACGAAACTCGGGGTTATGCCTCGTCAATCTGAATGTGAATATAGAGTAGTTATGCCACATGGGGATCTGACTAGAACCAATCAGATACTGAAAGAATGCCCAGTACTAGTCGGTGATATGGAGTTGGCCATAGATTTGATTGTCATTCCAATGAATGATTTCGAGGTCATTCTTGGAATGGACTGGTTGTCGAAGTACGGAGCCGTGATTGATTGCAACCGCAAGGTGGTCACATTCGACATAGAAGGGAACGAGCCGTTAGTTTTCAATGGGATGGTGAAAAGAGAAACCTTTCTAGAATATCGGCGCTAAAGGCCCAACGGCTAATCAAAGTCGGTTGTGAAGCATACTTGGTGTTTGCGATGAAATCGGAAGAAAGTTCCTCCCCAAGGCTTGAAGAAGTACCGGTAGTTAAAAATTTTCCCGATGTATTTCCGGAAGAATTGCCTGGATTACCGCCCGATAGAGAAATCGAGTTAACGATCGACCTGGTGGCTGGAGCAGTACCGGTATCTAAGACTTCGTATCGGTTAGCACCGACCGAACTGAAGGAGTTAAAGGAACAAATAGACGAGCTCTTACAGAAGGGTTTCATACAAAGTGTTCCCCCTGGGTGCGCCAATTTTATTTGTACGGAAGAAAGACGGCTCGATGCGGCTTTGCATAGACTACAGGGAGCTGAATAAGCTAACGATAAAAAACAAGTATCCTCTACCAAGAATTGACGATCTGCTTGACCAACTACACGGCGCCACGATGTTTTCGAAGATCGATTTGTGGTCGGGGTATCATCAGTTGAAGATTTGTAAGGACGATATTCCTAAGACGACGTTCAGCACAAGATACGGGTATTTTGAATTTCTAGTCATTCCTTTCGGGCTGACCAATGCACCAGCGGCATTTATGGATCTGATGAATCGGGTATTCCAGCCGTTCCTAGACAAGTTCGTCATAGTGTTCATAGACGACATACTCATCTAGTCGAAGACGAAAGAGGAACACGAGCAGTACCTGCAAACAATCCTCGGAGTATTGCGGGAGAAGCAGTTGTATGCTAAGTTCAAGAAATGCGAGTTTTGGCTGGAGCAAGTCGCCTTCTTGGGACATATTATCTCCGACGATGACCAGTTGTATGCTAACCGGTCATCGTCGCCTCAGCCCCTTCGTGCCGGAGCCTCGCCGGGAGAGATCATTGCCGAAGCATTCCGGCCGGGCCGTAGCCGCTGCGGCTGTCTTGCGCAGCGCGCACCATGCGCGCAATCGCAGTCCGCGGCCAAAGCTGCGGACGATCTCTGTCGTGCCACCGCCCCTTGCGGCGGCGCTGCCCGGGGCCGGTGCCTAAGCCACCATGGCTGGCAGCGGTCCCGGAGTACGAGGCGGATAGGGCCTGCTCGAAGCAGTCCGATCCCGCGGCTGCAGCATCGCTGCACCGCTCGTAGCCCACGCGCAACGTGCGGCTACCCGGATCCCGTCACCATGCGGGTCCCGTTGTGGTACATGGTTCCTCGTCGGTCCGTACCGCACCAGTTGATGGTCGTGGGTTGGCAAACGACGCATCGGGCAGCCCAACAACAGTCGAACCGCGTCGGCGTTTCAATCGTCTCCCACACGCCTCGTTTCAACTTAAACACGTTATGATTCCGATCACGAGCGCCCGCTCTGATACCACTGTTGGGTTACCCGGTGTCTCCCGGAGATGCCACGTCCCCGGGTACGGTGCGGAACAAAAATTTTCCGGGTTCCTCGATTGCCCTCGTAGCTCGAATCAGAATAGTTACACATAGACACGTAATAGGGCGGGTCAAACCCGTAGAGATTTACCAGTTAACGCGAGTGGCAGCTCCTCGTCATTTTCTTCAAGACTTCGTCAACGGTGGTGGATGGCACTAGATCGTCACGCTGACCTCGCAGTGTACCACGGAATCAGTTCTCTAAAGATGGCTAGAGAGAACCGAGCCGTCGCGTGGGAGAAAAGTGTGTGCGTTCGGTGTGTGTTTTGTACCTTTAGTTGATTTCGAAAGTCACTTATTTTCTCTTGCTATGGAGAACGAAATTTTGTCTATTTAAAGACTTGGATTTCGATTTCTAACCAGTGACAGTCGAGACTTCGAAGTCAACTCCGTCAAATCCCCTTTTAATCTAAGGTTCACATAGGCTACTTTAGTGTTGTCGTCGATCATTGACACTCCTTGTGTCGATGTTCGACCGTACGACCCGTGAGTCAGTGTCCATGAAACGATTCAATCCCTTGATTCGATTCGTATCACAAGTCATGACCTGAGCTTCCAAGCGGGATATCGACACACGATAGGTCATCGACAAATAAGCCGTGATCAGTTATCCAACATCCAATTGGAGCCTCAAGCTTACGGACTTTTAATGTTCGAGGTTAAGAGTCCGCTGGTGCCTTCCTATCTCGTACCCATCAAGAACAGTGACTCAACTCGACACATTTGGATTTGTTCATATATTGTTTTACCGGATGCTAAGTGTAATACCCGCAAAATTTAAAGTGGGATTACGATAGGAAATTTCAAGACAATTAGGGGAGAAAATATTAGGAATAAAATTCCTAAGAAATATTTTTGTAATGTTCGAAATTAATGGAATTAATTTTCGATCTAAACGAATTTTTCGGGAGAGCCGAAAAATATTAATTGGTACAAGAGCAAATAAATTATTATAGGCCGAAAATTCCTAGAAAGCCCAAGAAATAAAATAGGCCAAGTTAATAGTAGAGCCCAATTAAAATTTTGTAAAGGCCCAATTTGGAGTAAATGACCAATAGTAGATAAAATACCCAAAAAGAAAATTATCTTGGCCCAAATAAAATAATCTCAGTCCAAAAATCTTAGAGATAAGAATAAGAGTTGCTTAACTTTGAGGGAAAGCCACGTGGAGGCTTATCATCCCTTATTACTTAACAACAACAAACCCTCATTTGTAAACTGAGAGTGAACAATCAAGTTACACAAACTAAAGAAAGAAGAATCGAACGAAAGGAACCAATCTCAACAGGCTCAAACGAATTTTCAACCTAGGAAGTTATTTCCAAACTAAACTAACGAGGTAAGGATTTCATCTAAACGTATAAATTTTCTACTAGCCAATACATTTAAGATGATACATGATTAATGAATTTTCATTGAACCGAAGCAAGAGAAAACAAGGAAGGAGTAGATTTCGGGCAAATTCAAGCTGATTTCAACATAGGAATTTATCTAATACAGCTAAGGACGTGAGGTAGGTGGTTTTTAACCCCTACAACCCGTATTATTTTCCTAAAAATATTAGAAATCCGGATGAAAGGTCATCCGAGTTTTTAAATATTTATTTCAAGATTTTCGGATTTAAGTGTTGTTCTTGATGTGTTATTACGTGCCTTTTGAGCTCAAAATATGAGCTCTATATTTTTATGATGTTCCTATGTGATTTAGGGTGATGATCGTGTTAATTGTTTCTGGAAAAGTTTAGGGTTTGAATGAAGATGATTTCGATAGAATAGTAAAATCGGGCGTTGACCTGTATTTTCGCGGGTTGACCAAGTGGGTTTCGGGCGATTTTAATTGGGCTTTGACCGATGTTGGTGTGAGTTGACCAGCGACACTTATTTTGGGCTTTTGCCCCATTTCAGGCCCAAATATTTTAAATAAAATGGTTTTAAGCCCAATCACTTTTAAATAAAATATTTTCGTATTATAACATATATTTTCGGGTCAACCCATATTTTAAATTATAAATATTATTTTTGGATTTTTAAACCATCGGCCTAGTTTAAATACTATACGATTACGTGATTTCAATGTACGTATTTTATGTGATTTATTATATGTGCATTTCACGACATGCACGGGAGAGATGATGATACCGTATTTGTACGGTGACGCCTTACGGTGTCGGTTGAGTGGGGTAGAGTGACCTTTATTGGTCGTCGAGGTTAGACTCGTGTAGCACCTGGTGGGAGAGGGGGTTTGCGACAACCATCTACTCGGGATTGAGCCACCCGAGGTGCACACCACCGGATATTATTTGGCTCAGGGACGACCGACAGATGTGAGATTCCTGTCTACCGGGGTTGGTGGTAGGCCACTCGGGGAAAAGTCGTCGGGTTGAGATTGTGTGCGGAAGGAGCGACCCGGCGCGGCCGGCGTGGGCTACCGCATGGTTATGGCGTACTTTGCCATTGCGCGCGTGGGTGCTGAGTCTAGCCGAGGGCCCTGTTATGTGATGAGATGTGATAGGTTGAGCGTGCATATTTTGTGTGTGAGGACATGGGATTGGGTTGAGTGCACGCACGCATATATTGCATGTTTTTACTGCCACCTACTGGGCATTTTGCTCAGGGTTATATTTTTCAGGTGGGACTGAGCCCGACACCGATGGGTGTCAGGGTTGAGATATAGGCTGGCTGGCGGCGGTGACTCCACGGGCTTTTGAGGGCGGAGCGGTACATGGGACGCGACCTGTGGAGAGGCGTAGGATAGTCGGGTTTAGATTTTTGGGGCTCCGGCCCGTTGTATTATACAGACGCATTTTGTAAACCCGACTTAGTTTATATATGTACATTACTTTCATTAAAAAGTTTTTAATAAATCGGGTCCTCCGCGACTTTCGTTGCGGAAATCCGCCAATTATTCTAGTTAGGAAATAGGGTCGCCACACTAAGTAAAGAACTCTTATATCCAATAAACGAACGATGCCTTTCATTTAACATACGAAATATCTTATTACACAAAAGGTCGAATGATAAATAATCTAATGCCCTATACAATCTAATCCTCGTATAGCATTCGAGGGCATATTCCTAACAGCCGCTCCTTGCAACGGCACTGCCCTGGGTCGCTGCCGCATCGCTCGCAGCCCACGCGCAAAGCGCGGCTGCCCGCCGCCGCGTGGGCCCGGTCCGTGGTTCCTCGTCGGTCCACCGCACGAGTTGGTCGTCGTGGGTTGGCTAACAACGCATCGGGCAGCCCAACAACGGCCAAAACGCGTTGTTGTTTCGATCGTCTCCCACGCGTCCTGTTTCAATTCAAACACGTTATGATTCCGATCACGAGCGCCCGCTCTGATACCACTGTTGGGTCAGTGTCTCCGAGACGCCACGTCCCTGGGTAGATACGGAACAAAAATTTTTCGAGTTCGCTGATTGCCCTCGTAGCTCGGATCAGAGTAGTATCTCTGCCTCAGGTTCAACTCTTTCTGCGTGAAGAAATACTTCAGGCTTTTGTGGTCCGTGTAGATTTGACATATTTTCCGATAAAGATAGTGCCTCAAAATCTTGAGAGTGAAGACCACTGCTGCAAGTTCGAGGCATGTGTCGGGTAATTCTTCTCGGACTCTTTCAATTGACGAGAGGCATAAGCTACTACGTTCCCGTTTTGCATTAGCACGCATCCTAACCCATTCTTCGAGGCATCGCTGTAAACTGAGAATCCTCCAGTTCCTGACGGTATCGTAAGAACTAGAGCTGTAGTTAGTTGCCTTTTCAACTCTTGAAAGCTCTGCTCACAATCCTCGCTCCAATGAAGTGGCGTGTTCTTCCTTGTTAACTTCATCAGCGTTGAGGTGATCTTTGAGAAGTCCTTAATAAACTTCCTATAATAGCCTGCCAAGCCGAGGAAACTCCGTACCTCGATCACATTTGTTGGCTGTGGCCAGTTACTGATGGCTTCGATCTTGTTGGGGTCTACTGAGATTCCCGCTCCGGAGAAAATATGTCCCAAGAAGGTGACTTGGTCCAGCCAAAACTCGCACTTCTTGAATTTAGCGTACAACTGCTTCTCCCGTAATACTCCAAGGACTACTTGTAGATGCTGCTCGTGTTCCTCCTTCGTCTTCGAATAGATGAGTATGTCGTCTATGAACACGATCACGAACTTATCCAAAAACGGCTTGAACACGCGGTTCATCAAGTCCATAAAGGCTGCCGGCGCGTTAGCCAGCCTGAAAGGCATGACTAAGAACTCATAATGTCCGTAGTGCGTACTGAAGGCAGTCTCAGGATATCTTCCTCCGATTTTTCAGTTGGTGATATCCTGATTGATCGAGCGGATCGAGTAATAAAATAAAACGAATATCGACGAACTAACTACGCTCAACAGGCAAGTGTACTTATCGAAAATAGTATAGAAATGGCAAATATCGAGTATCGAACCCAAAGGAACTATATACTTTAGAAAACCGTCGTTTAAATATCCTAGTAAATATTTGCGGTTTGGTACAAATATAAATAACGATAAACTAAATAAATGATAAACACAAAAATAAAAATTTGATAAAATAGCGATAACGGAGTTGGGACGACTTTATCAAAGCAAACGTATTTAAGACTTCGAATCCCCCTAGCTCGATCGAACGACTAACAAGCTATAAATTTTAGCTAATTATTAGACCGTGAGAATTCCTAATGCATACGTACGAATTTATACGACTGACGAAACTGCGCCTAAGAGTCGTAAACAACTAATCTATGAATTAAATAGCTGGGCAAGCTTCCCTAACTAGTCAACCACAGATCGCATTAAAACACGACGAATCCCACTATTAGATTTGACTTTAATCCGGCGGGATAGTGCAGCCTATCTCTAGCGATGAGTTTATTCCGCTCGTTTACGAGTGGTCTAATCGCTCGCCCCTCTCTCGAGCGTAGCGTACGTTTTTCCGACAATTACTTTGACCACATAGACATAATCAAAACAACAACATAAATCGTAACCGAGTCATAATAAAAAGCATATCAATAATGCGTTCAACATACGTACGATCTCGCTAGGGTTCATCTAATCTCAAATACTACGAATTTAGCCACTCATATGAAATATTAACACAAAGAGGAGCGTAAATAACAAAGAAAAACACATGTTTCTTCCCTGAATTTAGGCTCAGCGGTTCGACCTTCGTTGAGGACTTTTGTCGAGCAGGTGGAGGGCGTCTCAGCTTTTCCATTTCTTACGAGTCCTTTGCACTGCCCGCTCGGCTTCTCCTACGCTGGCAGCCCGTCACAGCCGCAACAGCTTGCTTCGTAGAGGTCCTTGCTTGGATGGTTTTCCCTTCGACGCCTCTGTTGTGAGCTACATGCTTTATCTTGAGCCTTTGTAATAACCTCTGCCTGCTCAGCTAGGATTGCACGTTCAGCGATACGGGCATAAGTCTTCCCTTCCGTATCGTACATACTTACGCTTCGGAAGATCTCGGGTTTGAGACCCTCCAAGAAACGTTCTATCTTTAGCTCGTCAGTGGCCACGATATGTGGCGCAAACCTAGACAATTGTTCAAATTTGCGGATGTAGTGTGCTACAGACATCCCTCCTTGTTTCAGATTGATAAACTCGTTCAGCTTCTGCGCTCGATCTGGCGCAGTAAAGTACTTGCCCCGAAAGAGCGTTTTGAATCTATCCCAAGTCATAGTATTGGGATCCTCGAGCACCTGAATGGTGTCCCACCAGTAGCCCGCGTTCCCACGTAACATGAAGGTGGCACATGTCACCTTCTCAGTATCAGGAAGATGACTGTCGCGGAACATATTTTCACTAGTTCTGAACCAATCCTCCGCGTAGGTAGGATCGACAGCCTCCTCGAACGAAGGGGGTTTAACCTTCGGAACCTCTCCCCGGCAGCTTCTACACGTTCTATCCCCGGGGATGCATGACGTTCCGAGGAACCTTGACGGTGAATGAGGTCGTTAATCTGATCGGACTGTCGTCGGATCAGATCAGTTAATTGATGGATCATAGAGCGGTCCTCATTCGGTGGGGATTCGGAACCCACCCTACGACTAGTTTCGCCAACTTCTCTACGTGTCCTTGGCATTTTTAACTAGTTCTACAATCATCAATAGAAAGCATATGTATAAAATAACACGTAATCACATAATCAATCATTAAACTTACAGGCCGGGCTGGTTCTCCAGGCTTTTGAGTGGCAGTACATGGACAATCTTCAGAATCTAAAGCCTACGCTCTGATACCACCTGTGGCGACCCTACTTTTCTAATTAGGATTAGTGACAGATTTTCGCAACGTAAGCCGCGGAAGACCCGTCTAATTAAACCTTTTCCTGAAATAATATACATTAATATAAAAATCTTGCTACAATGTCATCACTACACATGGGCCGAAGCCCCAAAATATCAAAAGAACAAAAGCCCTAAATCCGCTCCACAGGTCTTCATCCATGTACCGCACCGCCCTCAAAAGTCCGTGGAGCACCGCCACCAGCCGCCTCAGTCATGACGCGTATCAGCGTCAGACTCAGTACCTACAACACGTAAACACTGAGCAATTTGCCCAGTAGGTGAATAAAATGCGTGCGCGTATGCAAGTGTGCACTCAACCCCAAACCCAATATCTCACAACATGATATAATGCACACTCTTCTTTTCTCGCATTCCTATTTCACACAATACAGGGCCCTAGGTTAGGCTCGACACCTTCGCGCACAATAGACTACTGGGAGGCCACCCCCAGGTCTCGCGACAGCCTACCCTGGTAGTGCACTGGACGATCACGCCAACGGCCTCCTACCGGGTCGCTCCGTACCAAAAGCATACACTGATAGTGCACTGGACGATCACGCCAATGGCCTCCTATCAGGTCGCACCAAAATCTCATCCGGCAGTATGCACATCGGGACGGTCACTCCGAGTAGACAGATCAATCACGCCTTTCTCCGCCAGGTGCCCAGTGGCCCAACACAACATCTCATTCTACCCCGTGCGTCAATATCACATATCACTACCGTCTCACTACGGTACAACCATTTCTATCCCTAACGTAATATGCACGTGCCATGCATATACAAGAAATCTCATATAAACATGATTTATATTAAAAATATGTAGAACAGGTAAAGCACATAAATCATTTAAGTCACGTAAATCATCGAATCACATAAAAACACATAAATCACATATGTGTTTACGCATTATAGATGGATGATCCACCTACCTGTCCTCCCGCTAAAGTCAGTTAAGAGCTCTGGTGGAATCCCTAAATGTCGAACCTCTGAATAAATAAATATTATCACATCACTATTTTGCTAAGTTACGTAAGTCTCGAATTTCCAAATCTTAAGTATCGAAAACCCTAGAAACTTTCAAAATCCTAAAAATTGTGAAAACTCTAAATAATGAAAACCCTTAAATGCCAAAAAGTTACTTATACCGAAACTTATGTAAATATAGGTAAAGCCGAATTTAGTAATTGCCGAAACTTTCTCAAATATGAAGATTTATATGCTTTATAGAAAATTATTATTTAACAGAATTTAGGCATGGGATGTCGAGATTGATGATGTCGAGACCTTACTAATATAAGCTTGTCGAAATCTAGCTATTATACACATTTCGAAATCTATTTATCATAAGGTTATTAGATCTCGACATCTTCCTATGAAAAGAACTATCATATCTCGAACTCACTTCGCAATCTTTCTACCATGTATCTCGAGATCTTTTCTATAGTTATTATATTATTATATCTCGAGACCTTACGATACATCTCGAGATCTTACTAATATCGATACATCTTGAAATCTTTCTTTAACAATATCAAAACCTCAGAAATATCATATATTAATTAGATGTCGAAATCTTAGCTAACATGGTAATGCCTAGATTCTTAAAACAATGTCGACATCTTACTAATGTTGAAACTTTTCTGAAATATAGAAAACCTTTGCTAATGTCGAAACATTTAAATCTTCTCAAGGTAAACTCTCACCTTAAAACACGCTAAATTCCTTAAGATCTGACTAAGCTATAAAGATCACCTTTTCAAAATCATGCTAAAACCAGAAGATGGTACGGTCTAGGAAACATTAAATTTAAATCCTTAGGAAATGTATCTTACTTTCGAAAATAATCACAGCTTACCTCTCGTCACTTAACACCTATGATTATAAGTTGAAATTCAAAGACCCTAAATCAAACACTCATGACTTATTCCTATTCAAACTCACTGAAGTGCATGAATCTTCACCTGAACACTCGTGTGTATTGCTATAGTTCGACATCACTATCACCCTTGTTTCTTTCATAATCATATTGACGTTAAACAACCAGGGTTTTCTTCATATAGTTTAATTCAAATCCCCTCTCATCGGCATAAGATTATGTGTACACACACCTATATATATATCGAAAGCATAGTACACTAAGATTGTTAACTACGAAAGCTTTTGCATACCTCCTTGTGTGTAGTTTGACTTTGATGATACTCGAGTTCTTTTTTTGGGAAATGGTCACTAAAAAGAAAAAAACGTACACGAAATCCGCTCAGAGAGCAAACAACGCACCGGTAACAGGCTACCAGCTCACATCCAAGGAAAAATGAAAGAAGCATGCTCCAAAGGCAGAGCAAACACAACCCCATAAGGCAACAAAAACCAATACAACCGTACATTCCAAGCTGTATCATCCGACGTCAACATGAAGGTCAGCAAGATTTGCAGCATCGTTCGTCATCTCAAGATTAGCTAGAACCTCAAACATGTTGCGATCGTCGTAAGAGGAGGGAGTCCCAACACCCTTGCTAACGGAGGCTTCGACTATGCTAGATCCATTCGAACGCTTAACATGTTCGAGGTTACAGGTAAAGGCGCATTTCTTGCCATCCCCTTCAAGGCCCTCATCAAGGCCATCCATGTTTGCCTTATGTTCGAGATTACAGGTAAAGGCGCGTTTCTTGCCATCCCCCTCAAGGCCCCCATCAAGGCCATCCACGTTTGCCTTATACTTAACAATGGCCTTACCCTTGTCAACCAAGCGATTGCCTTCACGACTAGGTGGCGCCACCTTATTCGGCCATGGCGGCCGTGGCGGGGGTATGTGATTGTGTTTCTTGGTCGAGCTCTTAGATGGTGGTTTCGGCCGGTTGATAGGGCAAGCCGCGGTAGTATGAGCCCAAGAGTCACATGACGAGCATTTATGCGGTCGCCACTCATATTCTACGCTAACGGACACGACACCCGAGGAGCCACCATCCTTAGTAGGGATGTGGATATTGAAACGCTCAACAAAGGGGTCCGCCAGACCAATTTCAATGCACACCCTAGCATACTCAAGGCGTTCCTTTCGAGCCGTCACAACGTCAGCAAATAGGGGCTTTCCCAGCACACTTGCAACGATTCCTAAGCCAGCTTGTGTCCAAAATTCCGTCGGGATGTTACGGAGTCTAACCCAAAGCGGAACAGCCGAGTGCAGTTTCTTTTCAAAAGAGAGTCCTGTATGCCACTTCTCGAGAAATAGTGGCTGTCCCTGTAAAAGCCACGGACCGCCTTCCAAAGCCACGGCGGCCGCCTCCTCCGAGTTAAATCGGAACAAGAAGAATCCGTTGATCGTCGATCTAACCTCGATAAGATCCTTCCAAATAGACCTGACATAACGTTCTACATGGGGGAAGTACGGTCGCTTCCCAAGGAAATATCCGACAAGCGTGTGTTCCCACCGAGCGGCGCCTTGTTGGGCGACTTCCCAAGAGGGCCTAGCTGCCGCAAAACCATCAACGATAGTGGGGGCTGTGTAAGATAGAGGAAGCCGAGCTGAGCTAGGTGGTTCTCCACCACTAGGGAAATTCCGGTTGCTGTTGGTGCCAAGAACAACATCGGAGAAGGACCTACCATGGCTTAGTGGTCCAGGCTGGTGCACCGCCCCGACCGGGCTGTGAAGCTGTTCAAGAGGGCCGTCAGTCCCCGTCGACGAGCTAGGCGTGGACGTGGCCCCAGGCGCTGTAGTAGTAGACGGGGTTCAGGCGTCATGGCGGGGCATTCCAATAGCAACCAAAGTCTTCGTCGCCAGGCTCATGTCGTCATTAGAGGAGGCCCTAGATGGCCCAATGGAGGAGGCTCTAGGTGGGCTAGTGTTCTTGGCCGGCCCAGTACTAGTAGGCCCAGTTGGAGATTGGGCTTCCCAATAGAAGAATGGCCAGGCCCAGTAATAAAGGCCCTAGGTGAATATTGGGCCTCAGAAACCCTAGGCCCGTTAGCTGAGGTGGAAACCCTAGGGGAGTCGGGGCAAGGAAGCGCCACCTCATCAGACGATGGCTGGTCGGAGTTGTGGTGGTCGGAGTCGCGCCGGTCGGGATCGCCGGAGTTAACATCCCTGGTAGAACCTTTGGCAAAAGGCGGCGGCGTCCCCCGGTGGAGGGGCGGACGGTTATCATCATGGCAGTTGCGCAGCGGCGCTAGTGTGGTGGTGTAGCGTTTGCGTCGGAGTGTCTTTGTAGGTGGCAACGGCGCGTTTGGCAGGGAAGGCCAGGCGGCCGTGTCGGCGGACCCAGGCTGTGACTGAGGGTCTGTGGCGTCACCCCGAACACGCGAGACGAGGGCCTCAAAAGCTGCCATGTCAAACCTATCCGAGAAGTCCGGTATAGTCCTCCTCAGCGCAGCATAATCCGGCTCAGGTCCCAACGAGGTAGAAGACGCCATGGGAGGAGACATCAAAGAAGATGCAAGATGAAGAAGACGAAAGGTTTTTTTTTTTTTTGGAATAGGTCCCAGTTTTATATATATATGAGTGAATGTATACAGAATGGGTGCGAGTATAACTCAACACATGCAACCAGTAACATGCTACTGGTGAACAAACCATATGTCAAACATAACTAACTACCATGCCACTCTCCATAGCCGTCGAATAGCAGCCTGCTGTAGAGCATACTTCTCGCCTATAGTCCCAAGCCGTGCACCAAGAATACCGAGGGCCGTGGCCACGACATGGGCTGGGGTAGAACGGATGTGCTCCCTCCATCGCCTGTTCCGCTCCTGCCAAATGTGATAGACAATCGATGCAAGGACATGTCGATAGGCAATATGAACTAAATGTCGGCTTCGCCACTTCAGAGCAGCCCAGTGAATGCTCCTGTCCCATTCAATATATGGTATCCGCCACCGTATCCTGTCCCTAAGTATTCGTCGGCAACGCCACGAAAAGGGGCAAGAAAAGAAGAGGTGAGAGATCGTCTCCCGACTCCCGGTATCACAGAGGAGGCATGCATCCGTTCCTGCGCGCTGAGCCACCCATGGTAAGCTACGAACGGATAGACGGCCTCGTATAGCAAGCCAGAGAATGAACTCATGGCGTGGTATACGTAAACAGCCCCCGAAGAGAGAAGCCCAAATGACTCTGTCCCGCCGCGGTCGAGTGGCCTCCCTAACCGCCCTCGAAGAGTAACGTCCATCGGGAGTCCCTATCCAGCGAACACGATCAGACTGCGACGGATCCACCTGTGGTAATAGAGGGCCAAACTCCAGAAACTCGGATGACGTCATGGCTGGCCAAGACCAACCATCCGACGTAATGACCTCACTGAGGCGTGAGTCATGCGGCAGTCCCATCACCATCGGCCCCCGAGGATATCTCTCCATCATCGAGGTCATCAGCAGCCAAGGGTCCTTCCATAGCCATATGGAACGCCCGTCTCCCACCTGATAAGATATGAAGGAACGGAGGACGTGCCGAAGCTTGAGCACCTTCTTCCAACTCCAAGAGGTGTTGCTCCCCGGCGAAATCTCCCAAAGCGATCTGTTATGCAGTCTAGTGCAGTACAACCAGTCAACCCAAATCGAGTCTGGAGCATGCGAGGCCACACTCCATAAATGTCGAAGAAGCAGTGCTCGATTTTCGGTCTCAATGGGGCGTATCCCAAGGCCTCCCTCGGCAATCGGTAGACAAATATCAGCCCATGCAACTCGCGCCGGTGAGTCAGCCCATAAGAATGTCCTCAAGTGCGCCTCAATAGCCCGAATAACCCCCTTCGGGAGAAGGAATATACCCGCCCAATAGATATGAAGTGCAGAGAGAACGGACTTAATAAGTTGCACTCTCCCAGCGTAAGAGAGCGACTTGTTCAGCCATGAACCCAACCTCCTATCGACCTTCTGCACTAAAGGCGCACAATCAGAAATAGATAGTCTACCTGGAATCAATTATGTAAAGTTGTTAATTAGAAGGTATATCACCAGATTCGGAGAGACCCTAAAGTACCCTGAAGACGAAAGGTTGTGGGGTGTAACGAGACGCGAAAGCTTAAAACCCTTCCATCGCCGTCTGAGCCCGGCGAGGGAGGGTGGTCGGCGATTCTCCGGCGACAGTCAAGGTGGCGGTGAAGTGGGCGACGGCTGGTTGAAGTGTTGGACGGTGGTGGAAGGTGTTTGATTAGGGTTTTGGTAGAGAGAGATTTCGCTAGAGAGAGAAACTAGAGAGATGACTGCTCTTTTCGCTCGAGTTCTTGGTTTAGTCTTTTGGTACTTCAGCTTTAAGGTTCTTTCGTTAGTGAAGTTCTTCCGTTCTTAATATTCATTATATAATAGATATACACGAGCACATCGATTTTTGCGAGCTGGTTAGACATTAGTTTTTCCTTAGGTCTAAGTAACGTGTTATTATCTTATCTTGCATTTTCTAAGTCTTTGGGCCTTTTTAAAATAGACTGGCCCAATCTTTATCATAAAAATGTGGGTATTCATAATCAACTAACTAATTCAAATATGGCTCAGCATTATGAGTTCCCATATTTATTATTTTTGGATATTTGTGTAAATTCATAAGTATTTTCGGGCTGATTAAAAATGCCCATTTTGGCTTTGCAACCAAAATCTTATTATCTAACCTCCTAATTCACAACTTTACATAATTGATTTATATCAAAATCCCGTATTAAAATTTTACGGGTATTACAGTTCGTCCGATTGCTCTCATTAATTCTAGGTTCGATCAAAAGCTAGGAATCACCGTGTGTCTTCATTTCGCCCGATTGCTCGTGTAACTCATTATATTCAATCGAAACTCCTTGAAGCTGCTTCCCTCTTAAAAAAAATCTGCTCCCTATCTTAATACTCTTTCCAAACATAATATACACCAATCTAATAGCCAAGTTAGTATATTATTATAAATGAAAACCCTAAATTCAGTAGTTAACATTATAACCGTGATTCTTTCTGGAAAATAACCTAAACCCTGAAAATAACACCTTTCTTTCTTCTACCCTTAGGTTCACGTGAAGTACTAAGTATAAAAGTATAAAACTGATTTATAAATCATAGATAGCCCTGTACCTTCTCAAATGGAAGTGCTTGTCCTTAGTATATAGTTTTTTTTTTTTTTTTTTTTTGTAACCGGGGAAAGCCGATGGTGAAACCCCGGGGCCGACCCACTACCTGCTAAACGGGTCGACCAGGTCAATCGCACATGTCTGGGCCCATGTGGGCAGGCCTGGAGAAATGTCACAGGGTGGAGGTTCGAACCCAGGACCTCTCCCAACATGACTCCAGGCACCTCCCCCTCAACCAGTAGAGCTAAGGGCTCATCGGTTAGTATATAGTTTTTATTTTTCAAAGTTTGCACTCAATTCGTGAATTAGCTCTCCTCTGCTCCTAATTTTCGTTTGAACTGTTTTTGCTCATTTAGGGTTTTCCTTACTTGATCACCTTATATTGCTGATGGTTTTGATAAGTACTAAACATATTTGAAATGACATAAAGTAACGTGAGCTTTCCTTAGGTCTAAGTAACTAATATTTATCATAATAATTGGGCCTATTTTAACCTTGATTAGCTCTAGATAAAGCCCACACTTAAAACAACTTTATACATGTTTATCCCTAAAATAGGGGCCTAAGTAAGGATTTAATATGGCCCATTCATAATTAGACTTTTATTCTTGTTATTACTTAAACTCGCATAGTGCTAATTCTTTAATTTCTAACATCTAAAAATTCGTCCTACCAAACTTGTATACCTTATATGAAATTATTCCTAAGTCCCAACTTTATTTCTTATCCAGTCAGTCGTCCTAGTGGCACATAAACATATATACACGATATCACACGTAGTATGAAATATATAAGTACATAATATGCAGTCACATGATCTTATAATGTGCATGCCTATTTATTGGCCGGCTTACTCACGGGACTCGGGTATTATACCAACATCGCTCGATTGCCATGTATTGAATTCCAATTTGCCGAGCTCTTCGTCGTTCGATTGTGCACCCTCTAAGTCGCCGATTAATAATGCATTGGAATTTACTTTCGCCCGATTTGATATGCGTTGAAGCTTACGTTCGCCGAGTGCTCTCCTCTCATGAAATCGCCCGATTCTTGGTTGGTTAAGCCTTACACACAACACGACGAAAGGTTTGATCCTCTAAGGTTGATTTACAGATTCGGCTGATTGCTATACTTAACATTTAGTTTCGCCGAGTGAATCCCACGTCGCTCGATTCACTTAGCTCCCAAATCGTCCGATCACATAGTTATTAGAACCATACATATAACATTCGGCCGATTCCAGATTCACCGAGAGTTCCTTAAGGGTTTGATCAATGTTAAATTAAGTTAGGAAAACCCTAGTTTCGGTCGTACTCATACAAATTCGAATCGCCCGATTTCTTCCAAAAGGGTAAATTATCTAAATCACCCGATGCTCCTTCCAAACCCAGAAATTCATATATGACCAAGGTCAGCTTCAAAACCTATTCTAACTCCAAAAAATCTGGGGGGACCTTCGACTTTGATGAGGAGATTGAGTTTTCCCGCATGTTCTCTTCTATTCCTTCTTTGCCTCCTGTACCCTCGGCTGCTCTTCTCTTCTTTCTGTCTTCTTGCAGGTTTTGAAGTTTGTTGTGCTCGTCTATTGTGCTCGAGTGGACTCCCCTGGGCCGGAGCTCTTTCCCCTCCTTTGCTGCGTTGGCTTGTTTGGGGTGGCCGTGCTAACATGTGCTTGCGGAATGGACCACCTTGGCGTGGCGTTCGGTACCTGTTCTCCCCTCTCCTTGGAAAAGCAGGAGGTGGCATGATTACGCCTCACACCGGCCAGCCTTGCGGACGCTCACCTTTCCCGCCCGAAGCTTATCTTTCTTGATACTTCCTTCGGTCCTTGTGCCCTCGGCGCTGTTCTTGGCATTATGCCTGGCTTCCCTCCGGTACTTCATCTGGTGCCAGGAACCTGTTGATTGAAGTGGTTTTTTTAGACGCCTGCGTAGCCTGATATTATTCAATTTTGTCTTGTATTGTCTTTGGCTTTGGTCTTGTTGGGACCTTGTGGGTTGTCTGGTCGGTAAGAACATTACCGTTTGGTGCGTCATGAGCAAGCTGCTCTGTAACTCCTGTCTTTTCCTTTCTTTTAGTGACACTTTCCAAAAAACCCTCTGCCTTTTTGATGTGAACCTCGATTGGGAGCACGAGTTTCACCTAGAAAAAGACCGTGCCTTGAATGGCGAAGGATGCAACTATATGTTTCTAACTAATCCTCAAGCGAACCCAACAACAATAGGTATATTAAACCTATCACCTTTGGATCACACACGAAGAAGTGTCCCGGATACCCCACCCTGTATGACCTAACGAACCCAACAACAATAGGTATATTAAACCTATCACCTTTGAATCACGAAGGCTATATGAAAATGGTTTTGGCGCCACAACTAAGTGGAACGAGTTTAGTTGATAAGCCGGAAAGTATTTGCACGTAAATTGCAAAGACTCGAACTAGCACTTGGAGAGCTAGGGAAAAGGAAAACCTTACAAGTTCAAAATGATAATTCTTACTTAAAATTCGTCCATACATAGCTTATTAATAGAAGGAACTAGGCTAAAAGCATTAAATAAACTACTTTGACTAAAAATGAAGACTTAATGCAATGTATGACTTCAAGGTGACTTTTGATGACTTTTGATGACTTCAAGATGAACTTTTGAATGACTCTTTGGCTTCTTTCATGCATGCCACGAATTTGCCATCCCAACTTGACTTGGACCACTTCCATTGAACTTGAGATGGGACTTGAAAGGTCATGGACGAGTTTGACTTTTCTTGATTTTCATTGGACCTTCTTTTCAGCTCCTTCTTGGGTCGATTGGTTGGGCCTTGTTACTTCCAAAAGGTTGATAGATTTGGGCCTGTATTTATGAGAATTAGCCTCATTATCTTGGGCTTCCATAAAGAGTTTGCTCAAGGCCTCATTCATCATCTTCTTCCTTAATCTAGTCAACGGGCCGGCCATTCCTTCGAGCGCGTTCGGTGGACTAATGTTTCGGAGGGTTTCTCTTTGTCTCATGTTGTCTTTCGAGCTTGCGCCCTGGATTGTATCATCTCCCCCTTCTTGAAAATGATTCGTCCTCGAATCAGCTTGACCTACATCAAATTCAAAAGGAGTCAGGTCAGTCACATTAAAGGAAGCACTTACCCTATAGTCTCCGGGAAGATCTAGCTTGTAGGCGTTATCGTTAATTCGTGCTATGATTTGAAAAGGCCCATCGCCGCGAGGATGTAGCTTGGTTCGTCGAGATGCGGGAAACCTCTCCTTGCGCATATGCACCCAAACCCAATCACCGGGTTCAAATACCATCTTCTTTCGGCCCTTGTTCGCCTGCTTTGCATATTGCATAGTGCGCCTCTCGATGTTGGCTCGTGCTTGTTCGTGAAGTTTCTTTACCGTTTCTGCCCGCTTTTTTTTTTTTTTGGGGAACGTTCACTAAAATAAAAAGAAACAGGAGTACAGTGGTAGCGTACGTGATAACGCTCACGACGCAACAAGCGGTAGTGACAAACCGACCTGACAGCACATCTACAGAATCCGATGCAGCCCAGACACCTACAAGGTCCCAAAAAGACCCAAGCCAAGACAACACAAAGACCAAAGACTCTCAAAACAACAAGAGCAAAGGTAGCGTAGGTGTCTGAATCCAAAAGCAAGCAACAGGATCCTGGCACCAGATGCAGTACCAGCAGGGCGCCCGGGAGATGTGCAGGCGAGGCGCAAGCGCACAGCAGATGAAAATCTCACTCCGGAGATATAACAAGCGGAAAAGGAGGGCGGGACCACAACAGGTCCATCCGCAGGACAGGTCGGCGAGGGTAGCGATGAGATGCTAACTCCTGTTTCTTTTCACCGAGGGACACAGCACCACCACAGGAGGCCAACAGCAACACGAGCAAGAGAAGCATCCCTCCAAAACCAGAAGGCAGCCGCCACCGAGGACCAGTCCAGCCCGGGAATCCGTCCCCAACCCGAAGCTAAGTAACCTGCGAGCAACACACGGGGCAGAAAAGCACGTAGGGGCGGGAAAGAAACGAAAGTAAAATCAGAGATGTAAGAAGAAAGAAAGAGAGAGAGTTAGGAAGGCTCCCTAGTTGGTCCAGGCAATTTGCCAGAGTCTGCCCGCTGTTCTCCATCTAAATTGAACTTTTCGTTAGTAGGCAAAGGGGAAAGATCTAAGGGAGATGGACAGTTCACGACTAAATCGGCGAGGGATAGCTTGAGACTACGAAGACCTATTGTCCATTGGCGCAATCTATTTGGCGGACCACTGGCCATTCCGAAGCATGAGTTTATTCTCTGGATGGCGATTCGAGATAAACTGGCTACTCGCGATAAGGCTTGGGTGGCAGCGGCCGCGGGGACAACATTATGCCTATTATGTGATGACCAACAGGAGGAAACGATTAGACACTTATTTTTTGAGTGTAGATTTACTAGGCGATGCCTTTCTATCATGCGTGGCAGGGTTAGGTTTAGCTGGCCAAGAAGGGACTGGTTTGAGGGGATTCACTGGGCTGCACATCGTTGGAAAGGGCGACATCTTGCGTGGTTGGGACCACGACATGTCATCGCCTCGCTTGTCTACCACCTCTGGACGGAGCGAAATAGGAGATGGCATGATGGACGACGACGCACCCCGGAGCAAATTACGGCTGAGATTGAAACCCTCCTCTGCCTGCGATTATCTACTATTAAGCCCAAATATCAGCTCCAAGCTAGGGCTCTTCGACGCGTGTGGCGAATATCCTGGTAGTCATTAGCAGGATGGATGACACCGGATGGCTCAAGCTGGGTTGGACCGTCACTTCCGCTTTGAAAGGGAGAATAACTTCTAACTCTCCTCTTTTCGTTGTCCTTCTCGCATGCTTCCCTTGGGTTTACTCTCATGTTTGGTGTTGTAGGGCTGGCTGCCTCGGATTACTCTTCTTTGAGCTGTCGCTGGGACTGCTGTGGCCGTGGTGTGGTGGCCCGGGCCCTTCGGCTTGTCCCCCCTCCCGCTGGAAAACAGGGGTCGGCGCATGTGCGCCCCTTACCGACCAGCCTGGCGTGTGCTTTCCTTTGCAATATTCTTACAAAGTTCGGCCCCTCCTCATCCGCCGTGCCAACCCCGTGCGTGTTGGCTTCTTTAGTGCTACGGCGCTGTTCGTGGCACCTGACTTGGCTTCTCTGCTGGCACTGCGTCTGGTGTCAGGAACCGGTTGATGGATATGGTTTTTTGACACCTACTTTGCCTTTGGTTCGATTGTACTATGCTTGTTTGGCTTTGGTCTCTTATGGTGGGACCTGTAGGTTGTCTGGGTTGCCTAGTCTAGGTGCTCTTTGGTCGGTTGTATCATTACCGTTTGGTGCGTCATGAGCGATATCATGTACGCTGTTTTGTACCCCTGTTTTCCTTTATTTTAGTGACAATTTCCAAAAAAAAAAAAGATCTAAGGGAGTCAAGGGATTAAAGCCATATACGAGCTCAAAAGGAGAAAACTTCGTCGATGTATGTACTGTACGATTATAAGCAAATTCAGCAATAGGTAAACACTCCTCCCAACCTTTCAAGTTTTTATTGATAATTGCCCGAAGTACAGCTCCCGCGGTTTGTTACCTCGGTTTGTCCGTCCGTTTGCGGGTGACTTGTAGTGGAGAACAATAGTTTCGTTCCCAACTTACCCCAAAGTGTTTTCCAGAAGTAGCTTAGAAACTTAACGTCCCTGTCCGATACGATTGACTTTGGAACACCATGAAGGCGCACAATTTCCTTGAAAAACAAGTCTGAAATCTGTTTGGCATCGTTAGTCTTTTTACAAGCAATAAAATGTGCCATTTTTGAAAACCGATCAACAACTACAAGAACAGAATCCATTCCTCGTGGCGAACGGGGTAATCCAAGGATAAAATCCATAGAAATATCGGTCCACGGAGAAAAAGGAATAGGAAGTGGAGTATACAAACCGTGGGGACGGGATGTAGACTTAGCACGCTTGCAATCGATACACCGGTCACATATCCTTTCAACATCTTTTTTCATGTTAGGCCAAAAAAATGCTCACGCAATATATCAATAGTTTTCAAGATACCAAAATGACCTATTAAACCTCCGCCATGAGCCTCACGAATTAAAAGTTCTCTTAGCGAGCATGAAGGAATGCACATTTTATTTTCTTTAAACAAAAAACCTTCATGTCGATAAAACTTGTTGAAAGCTCCCTTCTCACATGCTTTAAAAACATTGGCAAAATCAAGATCAGATTCATACAAGTCTTTAATAAATTCAAAGCCCATGATTTCCGCACTTAAAGTAGTAATCAAAGAGTACCTTCGTGAGAGCGCGTCGGCAACAACATTTTCTTTACCTTTCTTGTATTGAACGACGTATGGGAATGCCTCAATAAATGAAATCCACTTGGCGTGCCTCTTATGGAGATTCTTCTGCCCCTTTAGATACTTTATCGATTCATGATCGGTATGAATCACGAACTCCTTCGGCAAGAGATAATGCTGCCACGTCTCCAACGCCCTCACAACAGCATACAACTCTTTATCGTACGTTGGGTAATTCGAAGTAGCGCCGTTAAGCTTCTCACTAAAGTAGGCGATTGGTCTGCCTCCTTGAAGTAACACTGCACCAATACCTATACCTGAAGCATCACATTCAATCTCAAAGGTTTTAGAAAAATCAGGCAAGGCTAAGATAGGGGCATGAGTTAAGTCATGCTTAAGTTCCTCGAAGGCTTTTTGCTGAGAGTCGCCCCATTCAAATTTAACGTTCTTCTTTACCAACTCGTTAAGCGGGGCTGCCTTCGTAGAAAAATTCTTAACAAATCGGCGGTAGAAACTTGCAAGCCCATGGAAAGATCTTATCTCGGATACATTGGTAGGTGTCGGCCACTCGTGAATAGCCTTTACCTTTGTCTCGTCAACACGCAAACCCTTAGCACTTACAACATAGCCAAGAAAAATAATTTCTTCCATGCAAAACATGCACTTTTTAGCATTAGCATATAGTTTTTTCTTTTCTAAGGGTGGTAAGCACGAGTTTAATATGCTCAATATGATCTACCATGCTTTTACTATAAACCATAATGTCATCAAAGTAAACAACAACAAATTTACCAATAAAATGTCGTAGCACATGGTTCATAAGTCGCATAAAAGTACTAGGGGCGTTCGTTAGACCAAATGGCATAACTAACCACTCATAGAGGCCAAATTTTGTTTTAAAAGCCGTTTTCCACTCGTCGCCTTCTTTCATTCTAATTTGATGATAACCAGATTTCAAGTTAATTTTTGAAAACACGCGAGCACCATAAAGCTCATCAAGCATATCATCTAGCCTAGGAATCGGGTGACGATACTTAATTGTAATTTTATTAACAGCTCGAGAATCTATGCACATACGCCACGTACCATCTTTCTTTGGGACGAGAATTACCGGGACAGCGCATGGACTAAGGGACTCGCGGATTAACCCCTTCGAAAGCAACTCGTCAACTTGTTTTTGTAATTCTTTTGTCTCCTCCGGATTTGCACGATAGGCGGGTCGGTTCGGTATGGCTGATCCGGGCAGGAATTCAATCTCGTGCTCGATCCCCCTAATCGGCGGTAGCTCGCATGGCATTTCATCGGGCAAAACATCTGCAAAATCTTTCAAAACATCCACGATTTCCAAAGGTATGGAATTCGGAAGATCGTTAGAGATAGTATCGCTCAGTAAGAGAAGGTAAATTGGCTTGCGAGAAGCCATGGCCCGATCAACATCTCTCACGCTAGCGAAGAAAGCGCCTCTTTTCTCACTTGCTTTCGGCTCTTTTCTCATATTTTTTTCTTTTTCTTTTTCCTCATTTTTTCCTCCCTCACTCGCTTTTTCCTCCTCTCTACTCTCATGTTTTCTTTTTTCGCTCATCTTGACCTGCTCTCTGTAAACTTGTTGCGGTGTCAATGGAACAAGCGTGTATGTCTTATTCTGGTGGACGATCTTGTATTTATTCGTCTTCCCCTTGTGTTCAGCGTCACGATCAAACTCCCAAGGACGTCCAAGCAATATATGACCAGCACTCATCGGCACAACATCGCACAAAACCTCATCTTCGTACTTGCCGATCGAGAACTTCACTAGAGCTTGTCGATTGACCCTTATCTCACCACTATCATTCAACCACCGTAACCGATATGGAGACGGATGTTTGATCAAGGGTAACCCAAGCTTCTCTACAAGGTATGAACTAACACAATTAGTGCAACTTCCGCCATCAATTATCATCATGCATACCTTTTCTTGGACCTTGCATCGGGTGTGGAAGATGTTATGTCTTTGTGAGTCGTCTTCTTTTACTTGTACGTTCAACGCCCTCATGGTAACAAGAAGCTCGTCACAACTTGATTCGTGTTGTTCGCCTTCATCTTCATGTTCTTGTTCCGCATCGCTATCACACTCACTTACGTACGTACCATCATCGAGCATGACCATGGTTTTCGTGTTCGGACATTGTGATGCGATGTGGCCCTTTCCTAAACACTTAAAATATGTCACACGAGAAGAAGTACCCTTACTTGATTCACCTTTCGAGGAGTTCTTCGGATCGTTCTTCTTTGGTTCTGATTTCTTCTCGACTTCACCATCTCGCTTCGGGTGACTAGGGTTTTTCCACGGGGTCGGCTTAGAAGCTCGATTGTCTTTCCTCTTTAGTTGGCGCTCTACCTTCTCAGCCATGTGTAGCATCTCCTCCATGTCAAGATAGTGCTGCAACTCAACGATGTCGGCAATCTCTCGCCTCAACCCTCATAAGAACCGAGCCATGGTAGCTTCCGGATCTTCCTCGACATTAGCTCTTGTCATCGCCGTATCTAACTCTTGGTAATATTCCTCGACACTCCTCGATCCTTGCACCATGCTTTGAAGCTTGTTGTACAGCTCACGATAGTAATGAGGGGGAACAAATCGCTTCCTCAAAATCGCTTTCATCTCGGCCCACGTTCTGATTGGTCGTTCGCGATTTCTTCGCCTTGTCGCCACTAGTTTGTCCCACCATGCTAATGCGTAGTTCTGGAATTCAAGTGATGCGAGCCGAACCTTCTTCTCTTCGGAGTAATTGTGGAGTGAGAATACTTTCTCGACCTTGGCCTCCCACTCAATATAGGCTTCGGGATCGCTTTTCCCTTGAAAACTTGGAATACTCATTTTGATACCTCTTAGATCATCGTCGTTTCCTCCTCTCCGTTCTCTCCGCCTGTTATCTCGTGAGACGTCGGACCGCTCCCCATCCTCATCTTCGTCAAAAGTATTATGTCGTCGATTGCGGTTGAAATTCGTTTCTAGCTGGTCCATCCAGTCCAACATGGTTTCCATTATGCGGTTAAATTGAGCCGCTATAGTATCCGCCAATGCTCGTTGAAATAAATTCGGGACTTCTTGGCGATTTTCGTCGTCGGCCATGGTATTTCTCCGTTGGTTGAAGGCTTATGTGAAAGGTAGGATCACTCACACTCTTTTTTTTTTTCTTCCTTATCCGTGAACCCCCCGAGACTCGTTCTAACCTCGCAAAAACGTAGACAAAATACCCACTCAACTTGACAACTAATATTACGAAGGACACCAACCGAGGCGTAAGAAGACTCAAGAATAAAAACCCTCTCTCCTTCTTTTTTTTCGAGCTTTCCTTTTTTTCTTGCACACTTTTTTTTTCGATTTTTTTTTTCTGTTTTTTTTTCGTTTTTTAATTTTTTGGATAAACAACCCTCATGGCAACTAGCTCTGATACCAAACTGATGTGAACCTCGATTGGGAGCACGAGTTTCACCTAGAAAAAGACCGTGCCTTGAATGGCGAAGGATGCAACTATATGTTTCTAACTAATCCTCAAGCGAACCCAACAACAATAGGTATATTAAACCTATCACCTTTGGATCACACACGAAGAAGTGTCCCGGATAACCCACCCCGTATGACCTAACGAACCCAACAACAATAGGTATATTAAACCTATCACCTTTGAATCACGAAGGCTATATGAAAATGGTTTTGGCGCCACAACTAAGTGGAACGAGTTTAGTTGATAAGCCGGAAAGTATTTGCACGGAAATTGCAAAGACTCGAACTAGCACTCGGAGAGCTAGGGAAAAGGAAAACCTTACAAGTTCAAAATGATAATTCTTACTTAAAATTCGTCCATACACATAGCTTATTAATAGAAGGAACTAGGCTAAAAGCATTAAATAAACTACTTTGACTAAAAATGAAGACTTAATGCAATGTATGACTTCAAGGTGACTTTTGATGACTTCAAGATGAACTTTTGAAGCCAATGAGCCCTCAGTCCTACTGGCTGAGGGGGAGGTGCTTAGGGTCATGTTGGGAGAGGTCCTGGGTTCGAATCTCATCCCTGTGACATTTCCCTAAGCCTGCCCACATGGGCCCAGACATGTGCGATTGACCTGGTCGACCTGTTTAGCAGGTAGTGGGTCGGCCCCGGGTTTACCATCGGCTTTACCCGGTTACCAAAAAAAAAAAAAAAAAGATGAACTTTTGAATGACTCTTTGGCTTCTTTCATGCATGCCACGAATTTGCCATCCCAACTTGACTTGGACCACTTCCATTGAACTTGAGATGGGACTTGAAAGGTCATGGACGAGTTTGACTTTTCTTGACTTTCATTGGACCTTCTTTTCAGCTCCTTCTTGGTCGATTGGTTGGGCCTTGTTACTTCCAAAAGGTTGATAGATTTGGGCCTGTATTTATGAGAATTAGCCTCATTATCTTGGGCTTCCATAAAGAGTTTGCTCAAGGCCTCATTCATCTTCTTCTTCCTTAATCTAGTCAACGGGCCGGCCATTCCTTCGAGCGCGTTCGGTGGACTAATGTTTCGGAGGGTTTCTCTTTGTCTCATGTTGTCTTTCGAGCTTGCGCCCTGGATTGTATCACTTTTCCATTACAAACGCGACGGAGCTTCAAAGACGATCGATTTTCGGCGACAAGTAGCTTCATTTCCGGCGATTTCGAGCTAAGAGAACACGGTAAAACACCTCAACCCATTTCTTTTCACTAAAAGCTTTCATTTTATTGCTTTAATTGTCAAAAATTTTGAGCTTTCGAAGATATGGTTTTCGATTTTGAGCTGGTTCGGGGCTAATATATGCGATTTGAGCTTAGGCTTAGGCTTAGGCTTGTGTTATATTCGATTTGAGATTGATTTGGAGCTTTATTAATGCAAGGCGAAATTTTGGTTTTTTGGGCTTAAGTTGAGTTCGAATTTTTCAACTTTGTAGTTGTTTTGTGCGATATCATGGCTTAATTTATGCTATTTGAGGCTTAGGCTTGTGTTATATTCGATTTGAAGCTCTGTTAATGCGAAAAAGTGGCGAAATTTTGGTTTTTTGGGCTTACGTTGAGTTCGAATTTTTCAACTTTGTAGTTGTTCTATGCAATTTCATGGCTTAATTTCTGCTACTTTAGGCTTAGGCTTATGTTATATTCGATTTGGGGTTGATTTGGAGCTTGGTTTGTGCGAAAAAAGTGGCGAATTTTTGGTGTTTTGGACTTATTTTTTGAGCTCGATTTTTCCGAGTTTGGAGTTGTTTTGTGCGATTTCATGGCTAATTTTATTCGACCTTAGACTTGTGTTATATTTGATTTGAGGCTTAGGCTTAGGCTTGTGCGGAAATTTGTGGCTAAAATTTTTTCTTATGATCTTGTTTCGGTGATTTTTCGTGAAGATTAGGTTTTTTGGTCAATTTTTTGCTATTGCTTTAGGATGTAAATTTACTTGTTATCTAACTTAGGTAGTTGGAATGGATCGGGGTTGGATGTCTAGTAAGCGAACAACGACCGAGTATTTGAATGGTGTAGAAGAGTTTAAGAATTGTGCGGAGCAAAATCGTAGAAAAATAGGCAATCTAAGCAGCAGCGGGAAAGTGGAGAGAAACCCTACACCATTACTGTGTGCGATTTTCACACACTACGAAAAAACCCTAGCCATCTTTTCAAAATTTGATTCCCGCCTACTTCCATCACCTCACCGGCGCCGATCTTCACCACCTTGCAGATCGTCGTCGATCCTTCCTGCCCCTCCATCGCCGGATTCTCACGGCGGTGGAAGGATTTTTATCCTTCTCGTCTTTTTGTGTTTGAATTTCTCGTTCAAACTCGTCAAGGGCTGTTACGATCGCCCTTGAATCTGATTTCATGGCGTCCTCTTCGACCATGATTGGTTCTCTGATGTCATCCGTGCCTTCGTCTGATCGGGTGATTAGGATACTAACGCCGGAATTGGAGAATTTCCCGGGATCTGGTTTACGTGATAATGGGGCCGCGTTCGATCTCTTGGTGACCAAGAAACGTGGCGGCGCTTCTTCTTTGGCAGATTGCGACAATGGTCTGAATCGATCTGAGAGGATTTCATTTGGATCGCTTGATATTACGGAATCGAATACCGGTTTAGATCGTTCAACGCGGGATTTAGCTCAAGATCTAGAATTTATACGGTTGAAATATCCCGAGTTCGCAGCTTCCTTTGATTTTGAAGCGTGTAAAGCATTAGCTGATCGTGTTATGGGGAGGAAGGTGACCGTGGATATGGCTGCGACCACGACAGGCCAGAATTCATCGATCGGCCATCGTTCTGAGCCGTCAACGGATTTGGCAACGGAATCTCAGCGAAACCCTAAATTTCTAGGGTTTTCTACTGCTACACCTAAAACTGCCGATCCTATCCCGGCGAGTTCCGCGTCGGCTGCGACCGTCTCTAGGGAGGCTGCGCAGGGTTCGAAGGTCCATGATAGGTCTGATCGGAGATGGGATCCAAATCGACGTCCGGTTGTATCCATTTTGAAACGGGCTGCCGATCGGAAGGGTACACCACCGCCGCCGAAAATTGCTATTTCTGATGGTGCTAACGACGACGTGCTGTCACATGAACATATTCAAGCCAACCGTGATGTCGACGACACGATAGTTCCATCGCCGAAACCTAGGGTTTCCGTTCATGGGCCTAGGGTCTCTGATTCGTATGCGGCTAGACTCATTGGTTCTTCTACGACGGGGCGGGAGAACATGACGCGAATCAAGTTGGACTATACGCCACCTACGCTCATTGACGGCTTGCTTGAAGTACGACCCACGTGGGATGTTGCGAAGAAGGGTTTCGCGCGTTGGGAACATACACTTGTTGGCTATTTCCTTGGGAAGAAACCGTTCTTTCCTTTCGTTGAGAGATTTTTCCGTAATCTGTGGGCGGGTGTTGTCGAGGTCAAGGCGACACAAAACGGGTTCTTTAAGTTCCGTTTTGAGTCCGAGGAGGCGATGAACCGTGTGTTGGAAGGAGGCCCGTGGCTTATGCATGGGCAGCCTCTATTTCTTGAGGCATGGCGGCCGGGCATGGCCCTTGATAAGCCGGACCAATCTGAGATTCCTCTTTGGATTCGATTATGGCACGTGCCCGGGGAATTCTGGACTCCGGAGGGCCTCGGTGTTGTGGCTAGTGCGGTAGGGCGTCCATTGTTTACGGATGGTGGGACGACCAACATGACTCGTATTGACTTTGCGCGAGTTTGTGTCATGAAGAAGTTAGATGAGCCGTTTATCGACAAGTTTCAGATTCGCCTACCGAATGCCGAAGGTGGATGGGATGGGAGCGTTCTTGTACGGGTCGAGTATGAATGGAAGCCAACAAAATGCGGGGAGTGTGAAACATGGATGCATTCAACGGCCGCATGTCCACGAAATAAGGGGAATAATCCAGCCCGGGTCCAACCCCGGCGTCGCGCAAACGAACCGGCTGGAGCCCAACCCGATCGTGAATGGAAACGTGCGGGCCGCAAGGGAAAAGCGAAAGTTACGGACCACGACGATGTGGCAACGGCTAGCCCGCCTTCTCACGACGAGCCACGGATTAATCCTAATCCATCGCCTAGACATAGCTCGCCGAGACTTACTTCCCCAAGAAGCAGCCCGCCTCGGCTGAATGGAGTGGCGGCTCTCTCGAAGACGGCCGGAGCTGATAGGAACTCCTTCTCGGTACTTCAGGGTCTTTCCGAATCTGGTGATATACCTTCTACATCCTCGGGTCCTAATTATGCAGCCCGCTCGAGGGGTGATCCATGATCAGTGTCGGGGTGTGGAATGTGCGTGGTCTCAATAAGCGGGACCACGGGAGGGGAGTGGAGGAGTTGGTGGCACGTAACGGTTTGCATTTGATTGCTCTCTTGGAGACTAGGGTTTCAACAGTTAATGCAGCTTCCATCTCGGGCAGAATTAACTCTGCATGGACGTGGTTTTTTGATTATGATGGAGGCCCCGGATCACGCATTTGGGTTGGATGGGACCCATCTTGGATTCAGGTATCGGTGGAGGCCTTTACTGCGCAATCTATCCATTGTAAGGTGTTCTCTATTGCTGCTAATGAGACAACCTACTTATCTTTCATTTATGGAAAGAACCGAAGGGAGGAGAGGTGCGAGCTTTGGGAGGATATTGTTGGTACGTCCGCGCTACGCCACAATGACCCATGGATTGTCTTAGGTGACTTTAATGCTATTGGTGAAGCTGCGGAGGGAAGGGGAGGAGTCATTACTGATCGAGATACCCGTGATTTACGCGACTGCTTGCTTCGAGCGGATTTGATGACGTTGCCGCATACCGGACAATTTTTTACGTGGTATAATCAGCAAAGGGCCGAGGCGGGAATCTGGCGAAGACTCGACCGTGTGATTGGTAATCCGGTGTGGTTCGCCAAGTACCCCGATTGCTCCTATAGGGCTGATTTGCCCGGGCCTTCTGATCATAGCCCGTTGCTTCTCGGCGAAGTCCGTGGTGCCCCGAGGTTATCGACGTTCGCTTCGATAACTTTTTGATACACGATGCATCTTTTTGGCGCAAGTTCAGCGGGTTTGGGAGGTTGCGCGATCCGGTTACCCTATGTATGTTCTCACAAGGCGCCTTAAGGACCTCAAGCATATATTTCGACAGATGCGTAGGTCGAAGGGGGACCTAGCGATGAATGTTGTTGAGGCCAAGCGATTCCTCGACATTTGTCAAGATTTCACAAGCAGATACCCGGATGAGACTTTCTTCCATGACTTGGAGCGATTCTGCCGGGACTTATACACGAGGGCGGTTGATATGGAGCACTCTGCGTTGTCACAACGGGCCAAGCTATCCTGGCTTAAGGAGGGTGATCAGTGTACGTCATTATTTTTCCGAAGGGTAGCTATGCGACGCGCAAGGAATCGGATTCTTGCATTGGAGTCTGAGAGCGGGGAGCTGATCCATGGTGAGGGGGCCGTTCGGGATGAGTTGGTGCGATTCTATCGAGACCTGTTGGGCGTCTCGGCGAGGCCTAATCAGGTTACCCAAGCGGATCTTGCGCCTTATATCACTCGATCTCTTTCGGGGGATACGGCTACTCATATGATTAGACCCATTGAGCCGACTGAGATCAAGGAGGCTCTCTTCTCCATGGGGGACGAGAAAGCTCCGGGACCGGACGGATTTACGGCCGCTTTCTTTAAAGCGGCGTGGAGTATTATTGGGGAGGATCTCATTCTCGCGGTTCAGGACTTCTTTTTGACGGGCCGGTTGCTTAAGGGTCTTAATAGCACGTCCATCACGCTCATTCCAAAGGGGAACTCACCGAGGACAGCGGCTGACTATAGACCTATCTCGTGCTGCAACGTCCTGTTTAAGGTAATCTCTAAGGTTATTGCCAACATGTTGAAGCTTGTTCTTGGGGAGCTTGTTCATCCGACTCAGACGGCTTTCATTCCGGGACGGAAGATCAGTGATAACATTCTGTTAGCCCAGGAGATTTGTTTGGGGTATAACAGCATGAGCCGTCCCCCTCGCGTTGCGCTCAAGGTGGATTTGGCTAAGGCCTACGATAAGGTCGAGTGGAGTTTCTTGCTGGCTGCTATGGAAGCAATGGGTTTCCACCCGACATTTGTGGATTGGATTCGCTGTTGTGTCACTACGACGACCTTTTCTATTAACCTACACGGAGCGCAGGCGGGGTACTTCCAGGGGAAGAGAGGTCTTCGACAAGGAGACCCTTTGTCCCCGTACCTTTTCACGTTGGTTATGGAGATTTTACGGGGGATGGTTACACACCGCATCTGCCATGAACCGCGATTTCTTTATCACTGGCGTTGTGAGACGTCGAAGCTGGCCATGCTTGCGTTTGCGGATGATCTATTACTCTTTTGTCATGCTGATGAGGTTTCGATTGGGGTTCTTAAGGCAGCGCTGGATGACTTTGCGGCGGCTTCGGGGTTAGAGCCGAGCCCGGCCAAGAGCGAGATGTTTGTGAGCAAGCGCGCTGAGAGCTCATCGGCGCAGTTTCAGACGATTCTAGGCATTCCTCAGGGGCATCTGCCTGTGCGCTACCTGGGAGTTCCATTGATTCCAGGTAGACTATCTATTTCTGATTGTGCGCCTTTAGTGCAGAAGGTCGATAGGAGGTTGGGTTCATGGCTGAACAAGTCGCTCTCTTACGCTGGGAGAGTGCAACTTATTAAGTCCGTTCTCTCTGCAATTCATATCTATTGGGCGGGTATATTCCTTCTCCCGAAGGGGGTTATTCGGGCTATTGAGGCGCGCTTGAGGACATTCTTATGGGCTGGCTCACCGGCGCGAGTTGCATGGGCTGATATTTGTCTACCGATCGCCGAGGGAGGACTTGGGATACGCCCCATTGAGACCGAAAATCGAGCACTGCTTCTTCGACATTTATGGAGTGTGGCCTCGCATGCTCCAGACTCGATTTGGGTTGACTGGCTGTACTGCACTAGATTGCATAACAGATCGCTTTGGGAGATTTCGCGGGGAGCAACACCTCTTGGAGTTGGAAGAAGATGCTCAAGCTTCGGCACGTCCTCCGTTCCTTCATATCTTATCAGGTGGGAGACGGGCGTTCCATATGGCTATGGAAGGACCCTTGGCTGCTGATGACCTCGATGATGGAGAGATATCCTCGGGGGCCGATGGTGATGGGACTGCCGCATGACTCACGCCTCAGTGAGGTCATTACGTCGGATGGTTGGTCTTGGCCAGCCATGACGTCATCCGAGTTTCTGGAGTTTGGCCCTCTTTTACCACAGGTGGATCCGTCGCAGTCTGATCGTGTTCGCTGGATAGGGACTCCCGATGGACGTTACTCTTCGAGGGCGGTTCGTGAGGCCACTCGACCGCGGCGGGACAGAGTCATTTGGGCTTCTCTCTTCGGGGGCTGTTTACGTATACCACGCCATGAGTTCATTCTCTGGCTTGCTATACGAGGCCGTCTATCCGTTCATAGCTTACCATGGGTGGCTCAGCGCGCAGGAACGGATGCCTGCCTCCTCTGTGATACCGGGAGTCGGGAGACGATCTCTCACCTCTTATTTTCTTGCCCCTTTTCGTTGCGTTGCCGACGAATACTTAAGGACAGGATACGGTGGCGGATACCATATATTGAATGGGACAGGAGCATTCACTGGGCTGCTCTGAAGTGGCGAAGCCGACATTTAGTTCATATTGCCTATCGACATGTCCTTGCATCGATTGTCTATCACATTTGGCAGGAGCGGAACAGGCGATGGAGGGAGCACATCCGTTCTACCCCAGCCCATGTCGTGGCCACGGCCCTCGGTATTCTTGGTGCACGGCTTGGGACTATAGGCGAGAAGTATGCTCTACAGCAGGCTGCTATTCGGCGGCTATGGAGAGTGGCATGGTAGTTAGTTATGTTTAACATATGGTTTGTTCACCAGTAGCCTGTTACTGGTTGCATGTGTTGAGTTATACTCGCACCCATTCTGTATACATTCACTCATATATATATAAAACTGGGACCTATTCCAAAAAAAAAAAAAAAAAATAGGCAATCCAAGATTTCTTGTCCTTGTCGTAATTGTATTAACATAAAGTGGTTGAATAGTGAGACTGTTAGGGATCATCTGATAGTTTCGGGTTTAAACCTGCTTATACAAATTGGATATGGCACGGTGAGTCTGTAGCTAGTTGTGTGGGTGAAGGTTCTAGTACAAGAGTGCAAGCCGAGGCAGGCGAGATGTTTTAGCTGACGGTTATTCATCTGATAATGATCGTTTGAGGACATGCTCCGTGATGTTAAAAGGATTTCGATGAACGTCCTCCCATATTTGATAGTCTAGTTAGGGACAACCGTATCCCTTTGTACAATGGATGTTCTAAATACACAAAATTGTCTGCTGTGTTCAAATTGTTGAACATTAAGGCTAAATTTGAGATTTGGGATAAGTGTTTCTCAACACTCTTAGAAACACTCGCCGATATGTTTCTCGATGGGAATGAGCTTCCGGTGTCGACTTAAGAGGCAAAGAAGTTATGGTCTTTGAACTTGCAGTACGAAAGAATACATACATGTTCCAACGACTGCGTGCTTTATAGAGGCGAGTATGAATCGGCTAATAAGTGTCCGACGTGTGACACTTGGCGTTACAAGTGAAAGGATTAAGTCGGTGGGGCTTCTGCTAGGGTTCTATGGTATCTGCCAATAATTCCTAGATTTAAGCGAATGTTCTCCAACGCCGATGATGCTAAAATGCTTAGATTGCATGATGAGGAAAGGAAAAAGGACGGAAATTGAGACATCCGGCAGATTCTCCTCAATGGAGGAACATTGATTCATTGTTTCCGGCATTAGGAAATGAAGCAGGAAATCTAAGGCTTGGGCTTTGTACCGATGGGATAAACCCGTTCGGGAGTTTGAGCAGTCGTCACAGTACTTGGCCGGTGCTGCTTTGTATATACAACCTCCCTCTGGCTTTCGATGAAAAGAAAGCATATCATGCTTTCGTGTCTAATATCTGGTCCAAATCAACCAAGTAATGACATTGACGTATACTTGACTCCGTTGATTGAGGATGTAAAAATACTATGGTCCGAAGGCGTCGAGGTGTACGATGCATATGCAAAATCAAGATTCACGCTTCGCGCAATGATATTTTGTACCATCAATGATTTTCCAGCTTACGGGAATCTGTCTGGCTATAGTGTGAAGGGCAAGAGAGCATGTCCGGTTGTTGGGATAATACAGATAGCCAGTGGTTGAACAACTGCAGGAAACACATTACATGGGCCATCGGAAATTACTGTCGCGTACCCACGAATATCGAACGGAGAAAAAGCTGCTACCGCTGTTTAACGGAAAGAGCAAGCTTTCAAGGGCTACATTACCATTGAAAGGCACAGAAGTGAGTGACATCGTCGCAAATATTAATGTTCAGTTTGGTAAGAAGTGCAAATCATCAAAAGACGGTAGTGTCTGGAAAAAACGTTCAATATTTTGGGAGCTCTCTTACTGGGAAAACATCGACGTGAGACATTGCATCGATATAATGCATGTGGAGAAAAATGTTTGTGATAGTATCGTGGAAACTCTTTTGAATATGCCAGGTAAGACGAAAGACGGACTTAAAGCCAGACAAGATATGGTCGAACTTCGAATGAGGCGTGCACTAGCACCGATGGAATAAGGAAAGAGGACTTTTCTTCCACCGGCTTGCTTTACGCTGAGCAAGGCTGAGAAGTTGAGTTTCTGCGAATGTCTTAAAGGTATTAAAGTTCCCACTGGATATGCTACCAACATACGGAGATATGTCTCATTGAAGGATTTGAAGTTAGTCGGATACAAGTCTCATGACTGTCATGCACTGATGCAACATTTGTTGCTGATCGCAATTCGTGGTATAATGCCGAAGCACGTTCGTCAATGCATATCAAAATTGTGTTTCTTTTATAATGCTATATACAACAAAGTTCTTTATCACAATGAAGGAATGTATTGTTGATAAACCTATGTGAAATTTTTTTCATCGTGTCCTTTTTTGTATGAATTTTTTCATTGTGTCCTATTTTGTATGAATTTTGAGTAAATTTTGGTGAAATTAACTAAATCATTGTGATTGTTGTTTTTTCAGGGTACATCTACATTACGACGAGATGTCTTCAGAGCCCCCTACATCTTCCTGGACTGGTAACGAGTCAAAGCGTACGAGAGGTCCTTAAAACAACAAGGGCTTAAGAAGACGATTGAATCCGGAGTCCGAGGAGTGCATCCTCCAGTTCGATGTGAAGGGTAATGTCATTGGCCCAGACCAAGATGCGAGGGCGAAGTTTGGCAACTACGTCGGTCGGGTGGCGAGGGCACAGGTGGAGGACTTCATCACGGTTTGGCGCCAGATCAACCCCGGGCTCAAGGAGGCACTTTGGCAAAGGTGATTTAATTGGTATAATTAATGTACTAGAATTATTTTGATTTCATATATAATTAATTCTTTATTTTTTATTCGACAGACTACGTGGAAGTTGCCAGACAGTCCGGCTATCAAGGCAAAGGTCCTTAAGAAAGCCGGATCATTTCAAAAAATTGGAGGCACAAGTACAGTGCGAAGGAAAAGAAGAAGGGCCCGAGTGTGGCGAGCGAATACCAACACACCTCCCAAGAAGGATTGGCCGCGTGGAGGAACATGAGGGAGACCTCTGAATTTCAGGTAAAAATTTTGATTTTATTCTGTTTTTACTAATATCGATGTAAATTTGTGTCTATTCATATTGCAGGAAATTAGTGAGAAGGCTAGACAAAATCAATCTCACAACATATATCATCACCATCTCGGCACATGGGGGTATAGAGGCTGTAACGACCCTATCCATCGCTACCTATTCTAGCGTAATCTTAAGTGCCTAACGATGCGTTAACTTAAAAGAACTGTGGAAATGCGTATGAAATATTTTCATTTCCTTTTATACAAAGGAGATCATTTGTACATGACAGAATTACATTTCCAAAATCCTAATTACATGGGAAGTGTATTCTTGCGCAGCAAAAGAACTCATATGCGCCCGGCTCCACAGGTCGTCATCCATGCACACACCACCGCAAAAGACGCTTGGAAGCTTCAAAAGGATGCCTTGCCGGCTAGGCGATCACGTACCGTGTTCACTCGCACCTACAACACATAACGTAAGGGATGAGCCGCCGTGGCTCAGTAAGCAGAAATCATGCATGAATGCACGTGTCAATCCCCACAAAGGCAATCCGCGCCTGTGCACTTAATACTCGTACTAACTTCACTCAGGGCCCTCAGCCAATCTTACTATGAATGAACTCACGTCCATCAAGGACAATATGGCAGCGGTCCATGCCGAATGGCCATACCCTAGGATGCACATTGTTCCCCTAGGTCACCACATGTACCCGGACGCCCCGACTGCTCGGTGGTCGCCAGGGTTCCACCCTGTGTCGCTTATACCCTCAGGTCGCACCCTCTAGGTCACTCCCTACCGGCACGGGCATTGCCCAAATATAACATAAATATTATATATATTATATATATATATATATATATAACGCACGCTTTGCGGAATTTAGACACTTAGAATTTACGGGAGAATCTCCCAACCCAATCGTTTTATTAATCAGGAGTACACGATGTGGCTTTACACTTTCGTATACAAGCAAAGGATGAGCTACAAGCTACAAGTGCCTAAGCTAAGTGTGTGTGTTTGGAGAGTGAAGACTAAGCTCAACTTGTGGCCAAGGAGCTCCTTTTATAGGCGCCAAGGAGGGGCAGCCCAAGGGTCTTCAAAAGGTTGGCCGGCCGATATATATATATATATATAATATATATATATTTATATGACGCTCAACGCCGCCTTGGTGTCATAGTAGTTAGCCCTGACTCAACTGTGAGTCGACAACAAATGCCCATATCGGCAAGTATCAATCGCTTTCAAGCGACATACAATATGCATACCCATCTCGCACCCCCCCACATATGATCGTGAATGCTCGTGAATATGCAACTTAACTAATACCAGATACACTTACCATGCGAAAGCATATCAATTAATTTCACGTAAGTCATGTAATCATCGAGGGACATAGTCATGTAAGGTTAGGCACACGCAAGTAAGTTATGTGTCGTAGTTGAATTTCCACTTACATGTCCGTAGATTACCTTGTTACTAGTTCGACGAAACTTCTAATTTTCGACCTTAACACAAAGATTGTTATGTGAGTACCTTATCTAAATTATCCGACCAGTTACATTATTGAGCCTCCTAAGTATTAGGATATTATATTTATTTGATCTTTTATGAGGTAGTTATTTGGGAAGAGTTCATTAACTTTAATGCGATTGCGACGCGATGCATGTGGAGACGGTCCAGCATCTTCTTTTCAACTGTAGGTTCTCACGCGACTGTGCCCAAGCTTTGCGGCGGAAGATCAAGTGGACTTGGCCATATCAAGATTGGCGTCATGGTATACAGTGGGCTGCATCACGCTGGCGTGGGCATCATCTTCTACGGGTTGCTTATCGCCACGTCCTTGCTTCTTTGGTGTATCATATCTGGCAAGCACGCAATAAGCGCTGGAAAGAGGGAATCATCACGACTCCGGATAGGCTGGTTGCTGTTGTTCTTGACATGGTGTGCATGCGACTACTTGGGACCTCACCCAAGTTTGCCCTTCAGAAGGCAGCTATACGACGTCTTTGGCTTGTAGCTTGGTAGATTAGCTTGGTCTTTCTGTCTTAGCACAGCCGCAGCCTCGCCCAGCTCGCCCATGGTTCGTCGCTGCGCGCGCCGCTGCTCAGCCCGTGCGCCTCTGCCGTGCACCGGCTTGGTCCGCCTCCGCATGCACCAAGTCTGGCCTTGCCCTCCGAGCTCGGCCGTCGTCACCTCAGCGCCGTCGCCGCCACTTACTGCCGTCATGCGCCTCCGTGCACCGCCGCTGTGACCCATCGTTGGACCAACATCCTCGTCGATGCCCTGAACCTCAACGTTCAGGTGGCTCGCATGCGCGCGCCCACCTCGCGCCCGATGTGATTGCACGGCCCGGCCAGGCCACCCGCCTGGCCGGCCACCGTGCCGACCTCGCCGGCCTGGCCGAGTCCACCGTTACTCGCCGGATTCTGATCATGCTTCCTGGGTCGAATGTCCAAGTGTTGGACCCGGCCAACTAGGGCACCTTGGACCCGCACATCATCGCTACTTCTATAGCTCAGCCATGAACGAGCTGATGACGTGACACTTAAGGGTGTAACAATTCTCCCCCTCGTAGAAAGTCGGCGTCCTCGTCGACACCGGCGGCCCATAGCCAGTCTCTCGTCGCGTATGCCAATACTGACATACCACGTCCTCGTTGACCCCGTCAACTCGCCCACATCCGTCTCCAATAAGGACTTGATGGCTCGAAGGGTCGATCGTCACATTCGCTGCCCTCAAGAAGTCTAGCCCCTAGATCAAGTCGAAATCGTCCATTTCGGTCACCATAAGATCGACCCATCCTTGCCAACTGCCAAGGCTAAGCACCGCCCGTGCCAAGCCCTTCACCTCGGTTGCGTGGGAGTTAAAGGCCTTGATCATCGCCTTGTGGAAGTGCACGCTAAGTCTGAGATCCTCGATCAGCCGACTTGTCACGAACGTGTGAGTTGCGCCCGTGTCGACAAGCCCGAACACCTCAATCTCGTTGACCCTGCACTTCAGAAACAAAAGGTCCTTAGTAGAAGGCGCACATCGAAGGGTAGTGATCCGAAGTGGGGCCATCCTCTTGATTTCCCCTTCTGTCGAAGTGTCCTCGACTGTTATGGCCGCCGCTTGCGTCCTCTTCGGACATTGTCTTACCTGATGCCCCATCACACGGAGACGTAGCACCCGCCGCCTTTGGGGTTGCCCTTCACTTCTGCCGTGGCGCTACCTCCATTCCCTTCTTGTCCACTCCCTTTTTCCTCTTTGTCTCCTTCCCCTTATTGGTCTTCATGGATGTAGTAGTCACGACCTCGCTCGCCATGACTTGCTCCTCGATCGGCCTAAACGCCACGAGCCGATCGGCTGCCGCATAGGCCGCCGTAAGGTCTTGCACACCTTTAATGTTAAGTTTCATTTATTATCGTTCGTCATAGGTATCTTCATATGGAACTGGCGTCGGAGATTGTGTGCTTCAACCCTAATCGGTTAAGCCTGAGTGAAAAAGGACCCCACAGAAGTTGAATATATTACCACGCGGTTTTCAAAAATTCGTACAACGCATGTACATACTTCTTCGCGCCTTACTGTGAAGGGTATGTATAAGATTTGTTTTATTTTTTATATTAGAAGTTTTTCTTTTACATGGTTTTTTTGTTGTACTTATAGTGATCATTGGATACTTCTGGTCATCGATTATAGCGCCAACACTGTATATGTTTTCGACTCGTTGGCACCTAAGGTGGGGATCAGAAAGATTGGAATTCGTGATCACATGAACAAGTAAGTGCAATGTAAAAAAACAAGTAAGCGATTTACACACAGTTGAATTTCAAAATTTCTTTGGGAAATGGTCACTAAAGAAAAAAGAAAGTACAAGGAATCAGCTCAGAGAGCACACAGCCGACTGGTAACAGGCTACCAGCTCACATCCAAGAAAAAGAAATCCCAAGGACAAAGCAAACACCAACCCAAAAGGCAACAACAAACCAAACCAAAGCCCGAGCAATCCAAGCCGTTTCAACCAACTTCGATATGGAGGCCAGCAATTGGAATAGTTGCAGTATCGTTCGTCGTCTCGAGATTAGCAAGAACCTCAAACATGTTGCGATCGGCGTAAGAGGAGGGTGTCCCAACACCCTTGCTAACGGAGGCATCATCTATTCTGGGCCTGCTAGGACGTTTACCATGTTCGAGATTACGGGTCGAAGCGCTTTTCTTGCCGTCCGTATCAAGGCCATCCAAGTTGGCCGCGTTCGTAGTAATGGCCTTACCTTTGTCAACCGAGTGGTTGCATCCATGGCTAGCTGGAGCCACCATAGTCGGTCCTGGCGGTCGCGGCTTAGTCGGGCCTAGCGGCCGCGGCGGTGGCGTGCTGGTGTGTTTCTTGGTCGGGCTCTTAGGTGGAGGTTTCGGCCGATTGGTAGGGCAAGCCGCGGTGCTAATAGCCCAAGAGTCACAAGACGAGCACTTACGTGGTCGCCACTCATATTCAACGCTAACGGGCACAACACCCGAGGAGCCGCCATCCATAGTTGGAATGTGGACATTGAATTGCTCAACAAAGGGTTCCGCCAGGCCAATTTCAATGCACACTCTAGCATACTCAAGGCGTTCCCCCCTAGCCGTCACCCCGTCCGCAAAAAGAGGTTTCCCAAGCACGCTCGCAACGATTCCTAAGCCTGCTTGTGTCCAAAATTCCGAAGGGACGTTCCGGAGTCTAACCCAAAGTGGAACAGCTGAGAGCGGTTTCTTTTCAAAGGAGAAGCCGGTGCGCCACTTCTCGAGAAAGAGCGGCTGTCCCTGTAAGAGCCACGGACCGCCTTCCAAAGCCACAGCAACCGCCTCCTCCGAGTTAAATCGAAACAAGAAGAAACCGTTTATCGTTGATCTAACCTCGACAAGATTCTTCCAAGTAGTCTGGACATAACGCTCCACATGTGGGAAGTAGGGTCGCTTCCCAATGAAGTACCCGACAAGCGTGTGTTCCCACCGAACGGCGCCTTGTTGAGCAACTTCCCAAGAGGGCCGGACTGCCGCAGATCCATCAACGATAATGGGCGCCGTGTAAGACAGAGGAAGCCGAGCCGAGTTTGGAGCCCCTCCACTGCAAGTCGACGTCCGTTTGTTGTTGGTGCCCATAACAACGTCGGAGAAGGACGGGCCAAGGCATAGAGGCCCAGGTTTGCGCGTCGCCCCGACCAGGCTGTGATCTGTTGTGTCTTCAGTCGCCAGCGAAGGTCTATGCGGTGGAGTGGGTCCGTCAGTGGTACCTGCCGGGGCTGAACCATAGTGGCAGGGTTTTCCGATCGCTACATTCACGGTATCGGTAAGCGCATTTTGGTTTGGCCCTGTGCCAAGGACCTTCGTCGCCAAGTCCATGTCAGCATGTAATGATGCCCTATAGGGCCCAATAATAGAGGCACTAGCTGGGCTCGTTTCCTTGGTAGGCCCAGTAATGTTGGGCCCAGGTGGTGAGTGGACCGCCCCAATAGGAGTAGTAGATGGGCTAGCTACCTTACCCATGACAGCCCAGGGCCCAAAGAGGCTAGCAGTATTAGTCTGGGCCGGCCCAGTAATATTGGCCTCAGGTGAGGAATGGGCCTCAGAAACCCTAGGCCCGTTAGTAGAGCAGCTACGGGCAGAAACCCTGGGAGGCGCCGCCTCATCAGATGACGGCTGGTCGGGGTCGCACCGGTCGGAATCTCCAGGTTTCCCATCCCCGTGAGAGCCTGTGGCAAAAGGCGGCGGCGTCCCCCGGCGGAGAGGCGGACGGTGATTCTCGTGAGAGTTGCGCAGCGGCTCGATTTTAGTCGTGTAGCGTTTGCGACGGTACCTTTTCGTAGGCAGCAATGGGCCGTAGGGCGGAGATGACCAGGCGACCATTTCGGCAGACCCATTCAACGACAGCGTAGTGGCCGGTTTCAAAGGCTGTGGTTCAACAGCTTCGCCCCAATCGCGCGCGACGTTGGCCTCAAAAGCCGCCATGTCAAACCTATCCGAAATTTCCGGTATAGTCCTCTTAAGCGCGGCATACTCCGGCTCAGTTCCCAACGATGAAACAGAAGCCATGGGAGGCGACATGAAGAGAGAAGAGAAGATGAAGAAGATGAGAGGTTGTGGGACGAAGGAAACGCCGAAGCTCAGAATCCTTCCATCGCCGTCTGAGCCCGGCGATGGAGGGAACTTGGATGGTCGTCGCCGATCAGACGTTCGGTGGGGGGTGGTTCGCCGGCGAGGGATAGGGTGGAGGCGGGATGACGTGATGATTTAGGGTTTTTCAAAATACTGTGTGAAAATCGCACACAGTCGAGGTGTAGGCCGTGGAGCACTCAAAGAACAAAATCACCTTATTAAAATTTCAAAATTTCAAAATTTCGCTCGCACTTTCACACCAATCAGCCGTTGTCTCCGGCTATCAGTCATCGGTGGTGGTCGGTCGGCGCTTGTATCAGTCCTTTCTCGTCACTCAGGCGGGGGAGGATCGAGATTTCATATCGTAACGGACGTGGGATTTTTGCGTTAGGGTTTCTGCGATGGATCCCGATCAGCCTCCTACCCCGGCGGCTCCCTCTGATCCTGATCCGCCGGAAACAGGCATGCAACCTCCTCCGCTACCAGACCTGGAGGCTTTGAGTGCGGCGTATCCGGATTTCGCCGCCTGTTTCGATGGGGTGCGCTTCCGCAATCTGATCGGCCGAGTTCAGGGCTCTACTGGGACGGTCGTTGATCCAGCCCCTGGGCCTAATGTTACGTCGGCGGGGCCAAACACGGATTTGAATGTGACGATCGGGGCTGTTACGGGGATTGCGCCTAGGGTTTCAGCGACGTCGACGATCGGGGCTGCGGCTGTAGCTCCAATGGCGGCTAGGGCTATGGTTGGTTCCCCGCCTAGGAACGTCGGGGTTTCTGCCCCGCTAAAGGGTATCCTGCGTCAATCTAAACGACGGCAGCAATGGGGGCGTCCGGCCACGCCACCACCTTCGCGGTTAATAGCGCGCCGGCTGGTGGGATCTGCCCTAGATGAAGCGCGGTCTGAAGAGGAGAAAGCTGTCGACGGAGGCGGTATGACGTCATCTCGTGAAGGAGACACGACGCCTAGGGGTTCTGTGTCGGTATCGCAGCCGCCTGTGATGGATACGGATACGGCCCCACCCCTCGCTGATATGGTGGTCGCGTCGATGGTTGAACAGGTGAGCCAAAACGGCATGGTCACGACGAAATCTGGTGCGATTGCAGCAACTTGCCCGAGGTTTGTCGATATTGTGAAGTGGTCGACAGGGCGCGGGGAAGAGACACTAGTACCAAAAGGACCTGGTCTGGAGGGTCGTAACGTGCTGATGGACCGCCATCGCCTTGCCCTCGAATATAGCGAGCCGAAGTCGATTGGGGATACCATCGCGGTGGTCTCCCCACCATGGGAGGTAGCCCGACAAGGTATGGCGAGATGGGAGAATTCTTTGGTCGGGTATTTCCTTGGGCGTCGGCCGTACTTCCCGTTTGTCGAACAATTTGCCCGGGCGCGATGGCAGGGCTTGGTGGAGGTACGAGCAACCACACATGGATTCTTTCGCTTTCGGTTTGACTCTGGATCGGCCATGAACACGGTTTTGGAGGGGGGCCATGGCTCTATCAAGGCCAACCTCTTTTTCTGGAGATATGGCGGCCGGGAATGTCTTTGGAGCGAAAGGAACTTACTGAGGTTCCTCTTTGGGTGAAGTTATGGAATGTTCCAAGTGAGTACTGGACTAAATCAGGGCTTACTATTGTTGCTAGTGGTGTGGGCCGTCCGCTATTTGCTGATGGGATCACAGCTACTGGTAATCAGATTGATTATGCACGCGTATGTCTCATGAAAACGCTTGCTACACCGTTCATCGAGACGGTGCACATTGGGGTCCCGACTGAAGACGGGGGAGTGTCCGGGACAATACCAGTTAGGGTGGAGTATGAATGGCGTCCTAAAAGGTGTAGCATGTGTGACACGTGGGCTCATGGTGACACCCAATGCCCAAAGCGTGGGACGATGTCGAAGCCGGTTCCATCTAAGGTGGGCCATGACCGGCGGGGTGACCGACCGATAGCACCAGCTAATGTGGTGGTGCAAGATAAGACGCGACAGCGGCCGCTTCGTGATCGATCGACGGGTGCTGGCAAGGTGACAGAGTGGCGCCAAGTTGGCGCTAAAGGCCGGGCTGTGAGGGTTACGCCGAACCAGATAGAGCCATGCATGTTTACGAGTGCACGTGTGGGACCTTCCGGGGCGAGCCCCTCGCATTCTCAGCCCCATTTACCAAAATGCACGGCGGACTTGGGGCAATCTGACCATAATGCGTTTGCCATACTGCAAGAACTAGAGGATGATAATACCGTGACGACACTTTCTATGGGCCCTAAAGCAGATGCAGCCCATTCGCCCCCACATTCGTAATACAGATGGGGTCGTGGAACGTCCGTGGTCTTAACAGGCAAGACCACAGAAGGGCGGTGGGGGAGTGGGTACGGCAGGCTGGGTTGCGACTTGTTGGCCTTCTAGAGACGCGTGTCGCTGTAGCGAATGCGGCACGAATTTCGGAGGGTCTTAGGCCAAACTGGACATGGTTTTTCGACTATGACGACGGCCCAGGCACCCGTATATGGGTGGGTTGGGAACCCTTCGTGGCTTCGGGTAACTATTGTTGCGAAGTCTATGCAGGCGGTTCACTGTCAGGTTGAGCTACTTAGTTCGGGAGAGCCTTTCTTTATTTCCTTTGTGTATGGGAACTCTAGACGTGAGGAGCGCCGCGCTCTTTGGGATGACCTCATCCTTTTCTCAGCATTGCGAGTGGATGATGCATGGCTGGTGGCGGGTGATTTTAACGCTATTTTGCATGCGGGAGAGGGTCGTGGAGGGGCGCCCAACGCCCTTGACATGGCAGAGTTTCACAATTGTTTAATCCAGTCGGATCTTTTATCTCTTCCAGTTACGGGCCAGGAGTATACATGGTATAATCAACAACGGGCACTGGCGGGTATCTGGCGTCGATTGGACCGCATGGTTGGAAATCCTCAATGGTTCGTCAGGTGCCCAGATGTGTACTATCGATGTCATTCGCCAGCCACATCTGACCATTCGCCGCTTACTCTAGGAACGGTGGAAACTCAATTGCGAGGACGAACTTTCCGTTTCGAGAACTTTCTCATCAAGGACCCGGGTTTCTTGGGGCAGGTCCGCCGGGTCTGGGAGGCGTCCGTGGAGGGGTTCCCTATGTATGTGATGATGAGCAAGCTGAAGCAACTTAAGCCTATTTTCAAGCAAATGCGTCGAGTTAAGGGGGATCTCGGGGCTAATGTTGCAGAGGCCATGCGCTTCTTGGGGATTGCGCAAGACTTTCTCATGAGATATCCAATGGAGGGCGTATTCCATGACCTTGAGCGCCATTGTCGATTCATTTATGCACACGCTGTGGAAGTCGAACACACGGCCTTGTCTCAACGGGCAAAATTGGCATGGCTCAAGGAGGGGGATCAGTGCTCGGCCTACTTCTTCAGGAAGGTTGCTATACGTCGAGCAACCAACCGCATTTTATCACTAGAAACGGAGAGTGGGACTTTACTTGATACATCGGAAGCGGTGGAGGGGGAGCTACTTGGATTCTACCAAGGCCTATTAGGCCAATCGGCTAGGGCTATTCCGGTGACAAGGGCCGAGGTGCAGGGATTCATTAAGCGGCCGCTTTCCCAAACGGCGGCTGTGGATATGATTCGGCCCGTGGATCCTCATGAGGTACGTCGAGCCCTATTTTCTATGGGTGATGAAAAGGCCCCGGGTCCAGATGGCTACACAGCGGCATTCTTCAAGGCGGCTTGGGAGGTGGTGGGGAGTGACTTGATTATTGCGGTTCAGGATTTTTTCGTCACTGGACGATTATTGAAGGGGCTGAATAACACTCTAATCACGCTAATTCCCAAATGTCAGTCTCCGAGGCGACCAACAGAATTTCAGCCGATCTCTTGTTGCAATGTCCTCTACAAGGTTATATCTAAGATATTGGCGAATAGACTGAAGGCTTCATTGGGCGCTCTGGTCCATAGCTCACAAACTGCTTTCATTCCCGGGAGGAGGATCACCGATAATATTCTAATGGCGCAGGAACTATGCCTGGGCTATAAGAGCAAGGGGCGGCCGCCTAGAGTTATGCTGAAGGTGGACCTCGCCAAGGCCTATGATAAGGTCGAATGGAGCTTCCTACTTGCCACGCTTCAGGCCATGGGTTTCCACCCCACTTATATTGAATGGATCCGATGCTGCTTGACTACGCCGACGTTTTCTATTAACATTAATGGGCGATCGGTGGGTTTCTTTGAGGGCAGGCGGGGATTACGACAAGGTGACCCCATTTCGCCGTATCTTTTTACGCTAGTTATGGAGGTCCTTCATGGTATTGTGGAGGATAGGATTCTCATGGAGCCACGATTCCGCCACCACTGGAGATGTGAATCCACCTTGTTGTCGATGCTGGTCTTCGCGGATGATCTCCTCCTTTTTTGCCATGCGGATGAGACTTCGGTGGGTGTCTTGAAGAATGCACTGACGGCGTTCTCTAATCTGTCAGGCTTGTACCCAAACCCTGACAAGAGCGAGATTTTTCTGTCACGGCGTGCGGAGGGTCTAAAGGTTGAGCTGCAAGGCATTCTGGGATTTCGGGTGGGTCAGTTACCAGTTCGATATTTGGGGGTGCCCCTGATAGCTTCACGCCTCACGATTGGTGATTGTGCGCCGCTTCTGCAGCGTGTTGATGTACGGCTGGGATCATGGCTGAACCAGCCTTGTCATACGCGGGGAGGGTACAACTGATTAAGTCTGTTCTGCAAGCTCTGCATGTTTACTGGTCGGGGGTGTTTCTATTGCCTAAGGGTGTTGTTCGTGCATTGGAGTCGCGCTTTAGGCAATTCCTATGGGGAGGTTCATCGGCTAAGGTTGCGTGGGAGGATATCTGCCTACCGCCATGCGAGGGGGGTTTGGGCATTCGATCCATAGCAACGGATAACAGGTCGCTACTTATGCAGCTTCTATGGAGGGTAATAAGTCGTACGCCACAATCTGTTTGGGTGGATTGGCTATACCGAACCCGCCTGCAGGCTAAATCGATTTGGGATGTACCTGTTTCAACCAACACATCATGGAGTTGGAGGAAGCTCATGCAGCTGAGATCGCTTATTCTCCCACTTATCTCTTTCAGGATTGGTAATGGTTCGACTATTTGGTTATGGGAGGATCCATGGATACAGAAAGCGCCGCTACTAGACCGATATCCGCGAGGCCCGATAGCAATGGGGCTTCCAGTTGGAACTCGGTTGAGTAATGTCATTGATGCCCATGGTTGGAATTGGCCGGGAAGGACTACGACAGAATACATCGATTTCAGTCGTCATCTTCCCTCTGTTGATCCGAATATGCGTGATAGGATAATATGGAAGGGGGCGATCAATGGGTGTGCAACCACGCGTCTGATTAGGGAGGCACTCCGACTTCGCTGGCAGCCTGTACCTTGGGCGGCCCTCTTTGGGGGACCTCTTAAGGTGCCTCGGCATGAGTTTATTCTGTGGCTGAGTATACGTGACCGCTTGTCTACGAGGGATAAGCCGTGGGTGGCCCAGCCAGTGTCCTTTGCGATGTGCTACGATACGAGACGGCTCAGCACCTATTCTTTGATTGTCGATTTTCTCGTCAGTGTCTTCGATTGCTGAGGCGGTGTATTCGGTGGACATGGCCGTATAGGGAGTGGCACCAGGGCATTATGTGGGCCTCGAGGAAATGGCGTGGACATCATCTCATTGCGGCAGCTTACCGTCATGTCTTGGCATCATTGGTTTACCATATTTGGCAGGCTCGCAACAAGCGCTGGATGGAAGGGACCATCACGACCCCCGACAGACTGGTGGCCTTGGTCCTTGATATGGTGTGTATGCGACTTAGCGGGACATCTGCTCGGTTCGATCTCCAACGGGCAGCAATTCGGCGCCTTTGGCGCGTAGCTTGGTAGTTTATGATGTGTTTTTTCGATTTAGTTTGCCAGTAGTCTATTACTGGTTGCTTGTGAGGGGTTGACCCTCACTCATCTTGTACATCCATCCATTTATATATATACACATGGAAATTACTCCAAAAAAAAATAATAAAAAAAAATGTAAAAAAACTGTATGCATACTTTTATTTTATGTGAGATGCTTCTAATTATGTACTCTTGAATTTCAGTGCAATGAAGATCACGTCAATGTTTGGAGCGTCTCAAGTTAAGAAGAAGTCTTCCTCTACTACTTGGAAAGCTTGCAAGATTCCATTTCTTTTGAGCGATTTCTATTGAAATTAAAGGATAATAGGTAAATATATAATATGATCTTTTTTTAAACTTAGTGCCCATGCCAACCGCTTGATAGTCAACTATGTGGAAACTTCTTCATGCGCTACATGTACGACATTGCGTGAGATGTCGGCTACCAGCGGCAAAATATGACAAAGGTATGATAAATAAAGTATCGATCATCAAATATCTTCAGTTATAACTTTACGAATTTAATGCTTTAGGCATTGGAACACGCCGTCTACGTCAAAGAAACGCATGAAGAAGTTCGAATTTAATGCTTTAGGCATTGGAACACGGTACTAGTGATTGTTGTTATTTTATTTAACTAATCAGATGATTCTTATTTAATCCAAGAAGTCCAACAATTGTCAATTCACTCAACCCAGATAAATATCATTTCTTTCGAACAGTAATAAAATTTGCAATATTTGCACATAAACAAGACCAATAGTTCTAATTTTTGGAATGTATACATATGTCCATTTTGAATTGTTATTAAATTCCAGAATTCGACTTAAGTCCCTTAAAAAATTGAAAGGCAACTCATGGAAATTTTATTATCCTTTTTATGGAAATCACATTTTCTCATTTGGAAACATTTATAGAAAGATAATAATATTCAGATTAGTGGATGCAAAACATAGGAAATGAAATCCAGAATCCAAATCCGTCACTACAATAAGATTATGATAGACTAAATCAAGTATATAGTTTTAACCCGACAACCAACGGTAGAGACCTAATTAAATAGATTATTTATGCTGGCACCTCCTATTTGGTGCACCATCACGTCAATATCATCACATTCTTCCAAACAAACTGCATCAATTGACAAAATGATATTCAGAATCCGACACACATAACAGAACAAAACATAATTTGAAACTGAAAACGGGAAAACTAATGAAATCGAAGACAAGGACTGAAAGACTAGATGGGTCGATACCATAACTAAACTAAAAAAAAGCCTAGACTTTAATCTGATGCACTTTATGTCGGTCTTTACACATACCAAAATCGATCAGAGTTTAGTTAAGACAATATCAAGGACATAAGCTAAATCAGAAAATTAAGATTCGAATGCAAGTCAAGACTGCATGAAGGAGACTGAAGACAATTAGAATTATTGGTGGAGGTTAAAGAGCCATGCAGCTTGAAGTTTATTTGAATGCAAAAATAAACACGAAGAGTACACTTTTTTTTGGAATAATTCCCGTGTGTATATAAATAAAAAGGATGAATGTACATGATGGATGAGAGTAAAACCTCTCACAAGCAACCAGTAACAGACTACTGGATCAACAAAGAATAAATTCCAAAAACCCAAACCCCAATCACCAATCCCCAATCACAGTAAAGACTACCACGCTACTCGCCAAAGGCGGCGAATGCCTGCCCTTTGAAGAGCATACTTCGCCGAAGTCCCAATGAGCCGCAAGCAAACCATATCAAGGACCGCCGCAGCCAGCCTGTCAGGAGTCGTGATGATCCCTTCCTTCCAGCGCTTGTTGCGTGCCTGGCAAATATGGTAAACCAAGGAAGCCAAGACATGACGATTAGCCGCTGAAAGAAGATGGTTGCCTCGCCATTTCTTCACAGCCCACACAATGCACCGGCCCAGTCCCTATAAGGCCATGCCCAGCGGATGCGTCGCCTAAGCAGCCGAAGACACTGACGTGGGAACCGACAGTCAAAGTACAGGTGCTGAATCGTCTCAAAGTGGAGCTCTTCACATAGGCCACACGCCGGTGTACCCGCCCTCTGCGCGACCTACGGTTTGTCCCTAGTCGCCAACCGATCCTGAATCCCGAGCCAGAGGATGACTTCATGACGAGGTTGCCTCAACGGACCGCCAAAAAGGGTACCCCAACAAACTGGGTCCCGTCGGAATCGAATCGCTTCCCTCGCCGACTTGGCCGTCATAATCCCCGTCGAAGAACCTGTCCATATCACCCCATCCCGATCACCTCTCACCACGTTAGGAAGAAGGCGACTAATCTCGATATACTCGACAGACCCTTGCCCCGGCGAATTCCAGCCCTGGGCATCAATCACCTCACTCAAGCGTGAGTCAGCAGGTAGACCCATCGCAAGAGGCCCTCGTGGAAACCTTTCGAGTAATGGGGTATGTAGTAGCCATGGGTCCTTCCACAACCATATGGCAGAGCCATAGGCTACCCTAAAGGTAATAAGGGTACGTACCAGAGGTCGCAACTGCAGTATCTTCCTCCAGCTCCAGGCATCATTCGGCGAGATTGGCAGATCCCACACCGATCGAGAGTGAAGTCGTGTCCTATAGAGCCACTCGACCCAAATCGAATCAGGGGCACGTGTGAGGACACTCCATAGATGCTTCATGAGAAGTGCCTTGTTGTCCGTCTCGATGGATCTAAGGCCCATTCCTCCCTCAGACGTTGGCAGACATAGGACTTCCCAGGCCACCTTAGCCGTCGAACCCCCCATATGAATTTCCTAAACCGCGTCTCCAGCGCTCGGACGACGCCTTTAGGGAGCAAGAAGACCCCCGACCAATACGCATGCATGGCCTGAAGAACTGACTTGACCAGCTGGAGTCGCCCGGCGTACGACAGCGACTGATTAAGCCATGACCCGATGCGCTGATCCACTCGCTGTAACAACAGTGCGCAATCTGCAATCGAAAGGCGCGTAGTAAGAAGTGGGACTCCTAGGTAGCGAACCGGCAGATGTCCTATCCGATACCCCATAAGTGACTGAAACTGCATGGTCAGACCTTCCGCTCGTCTTAACAGGTACATCTCGCTCTTGTCCGGGTTGGGGTGTAGCCCTGACAACGCCACAAAACGCTCAAGGGCACTCTTCAGTACACTAATCGATACTGCATCTGCGTGACTGAAGAGAAGCAGATCGTCAGCGAATGCTAAAGATGCCATTCAATGATTCGCACGCCAGTGGTATGTAAACCTCGGCTCCTCAGATATGCACAGTGATACCATCCCATGAAGGACCTCCATAACCAATGTAAATAGATATGGCGATATGGGATCTCCCTATCTAAGTCCTCTCTTCCCCGCAAAGAACCCTACCACTTGACCATTCAGATTAAGTGAGAAAGACGTCGTCGTCACGCATGCCTAAAGCCACCCAATGAACGTCGGATGAAAGCTCATAGCCTCAAGAATGGCAAAAAGGAAACTCCACTCCACCTTATCATATGCCTTTGCCAGATCGATCTTAAACATTGCTCGTGGCGGCCTCCCCTTCGACTTATACCCAAGACAAAGTTCCTGGGCCAGCAGTATATTATCGCTGATGCGACGTCCTGGTATAAACGCCGTCTGCGTCCCATGCACCAACCCAGGGAGAAACGGCTTAAGTCTGTTCGCTAAAATTTTTGAGATGATCTTGTATAACACATTACAGCATGAAATAGGCCTAAACTCCGTCGCTCGACGTGGCGTCTCGACCTTCGGGATCAGCGTAATGAGAGTACTGTTGAGTCCCTTGAGAAGCCTACCCATCACAGAGAAGTCTTGGACAGCCCTCACAACGTCTTCGCCTACTATATTCCATGCCGCCTTAAAAAAGCGACTGTATACCCATCAGGGCCCGGTGCCTTCTCATCCCCCATAGAGAACAGCGCCGCACGGACCTCCCTACCATCCACAAGATCGATCATGGACTGCGCATCCGCTGGGGAAAGCGTGCGCATCACAGCCCTCCGTAATCCGGTACTATAATCGGTGCCGAGCATTCCAATTTGCCCAACACATCCCGGTAAAAACCTATCAGTTCGGCCTCAACCTGATGAGGTTCTTCCAATAATGCCCCCGTTGCATCTTCAAGAGAGACAATACGGTTGTATGCCCGCCGCATGGCCACCTTACGAAAGAAGTAAGACGAACATTGATCTCCATCCTTCAGCCAAGCAAGCTTAGCACGTTGCGACAACGCCATATGTTCAATCTCTACTGCCTTAGAATATAGCTGTCGGCACAGTCGTTCAAGGTCAAAGAAAAGCCCCTCATGTGGATATCGTGACGAGAAGTCCTGGACTAGCTCAAGGAATCGCTTCGCCTCAATAACATTAGCCGCTAGATCCCCTTTTGCTCTCTTCATCTGGAGAAAAATTGGCTTCAACAGCTTCAGTCGTTGTACCACGACAAACATGGGAAACCCCCTAGAGGTAGGCCCCACATGCGCTGCACCTGCTCCAAGAAAGCGTCATCCTTCGTCAAGAAATTTTCAAATCGAAACGTACCCCTCCTCAGTTGAGGCGTGCCTACAGCCAATAAGATCGGTGAGTGGTCTGACGAAGATGGAAGTGCACATCTACAGACCGCCTCCGGGAATTGGGCGAACCATTGAGGATTACCCACCATACGATCGAGCCTCCTCCAAACTCCCGCATCAGCCCTCTGTTGGTTGTACCACGTAAACACCTGACCCGTCGTAGGTATAGTCATAAGATCCGCCCCCACCAGGCAAGCTCGAAACTTCTCCATATCCTGCCTAACGGGAGCTCCCCCTCGGCCCTCGCCCGTGTGCAAAATAGCATTGAAGTCCCCCAGGACCATCCATGCATCTGCAACTCGTGCATAGTCATCAGTTCTTCCCACAAAGGAAGCCTCTCCTCCCTCCTGGACTTCCCATACACAAAAGAGACAAACATCAACTCTCTCTTCTCCAACGCTTTCACTCAACAATGGACCGCCTGATCCGAGAATTCAAGAACATCCACTGTGACGCTCATGGGATCCCACCCAATCCAAATCCTCGTAGATGGGCCCTCATCATAGTCAAAGAACCAGTGCCATCGTGGTCTAATGCTATTAGAAATAAACCCCGCATTAGACATAGCTACCCGTGTTTCCAAAAGCCCTATCATGCTCAACTTCTCTGCCGCTATCAGATCCCCCAACGCCCGCCTGTGGTCTTGTTTATTAAGACTACGTACGTTCCATGCACCCAACGCTATGAATGGAGCCCATACTGGGTTGCGTTGCCTTTAGGGCCCAGTTGAGATAGTTGATTGTCCGTCAGTTGAGTCTCATCGCACAAAACCGCAAAACGATTATGCCCATCCGCCGAAGCCGGACGTTCCGTCGTAGGCACTCCATCATGGGATGCTTTTGCTAAGTGGCCCTCCTGACGCCTTGGCTCGGGGCTGCTCCGACGTAAACTCGTCTCCCCATGGGCACATTCCCCTCGCGTAGGCACTATATGAAGCCTCTTGTCCGATGACGTAACCACCTTAATGGCCTTCTCTTTCGCACCCACTTGACTCCACTCCTCATGGATCCGCCGTCCTGCAAGATCACTCCCACGCCCTTCCCCATGCCGTTGCAACCCTCGACTATTCGAAGGCTGGCTGCCCTTTTGTGGTGCGCGATATCATTGTCTGTTCGACCGTGTATGATAAGTTGGCCGTTGTGCCACGAGCAACCCCTGTTGCGCTTTGCTCTGATGTGCATCCGGCCCATTATGCCTACCCACCCGCTCCGGACATTGCGCCTCTCTATGTTCCCATGACGCACATGTAGGGCATTTGGAAGGCCTCCAATCATACTCGACGCGAATAGTGATAAGTTCGTCAGCCTCACCATCGTCCGCCGGCAAACGAACATTGAACTCTTCAACAAAGGGGTCGGCCACCTTTTTTCATTATACAAATGCGGCATAATCAATTCGCTCCCCCCTCGTCGTAACGCCATCCGCATGCAACGGTCGCCCTACCACACTCGCTACAACCCCAAGGCCATCTTGTGTCCAAATCTCCCCTGGGACATTCCATAGTTTCACCCATAATGGGATCTCAACCACCTCCTTTCGTTCAAAAGACATCCTTGGCTTCCACGGCTCCAAGAATAAAGGCTTCCCTTGCATCAACCAAGGGCCCCCTTCCAACACCTCAACGAAGGCCTCCTCCGAATCAAATCGGAACTTAAAGAAGCCATTGATGGTTGATCGAACCTCTACCAGCCCCCTCCATATTGAACGGAGATAACGCTCAACAAAGGGAAAGTACGGCTTCTTTCACAGAAAATAACCCACCAGCGTATGCTTCCAGCGATCGACTCCACTTATCGCCACCTCGCGTGATGGTCTAGCCTCTCTAACCCCATCTACAATAGCAGAAGCTGTGTATGCAAGCTTCATTCCCCGACTTGCAGTAGACAAGGGCACGTGCAGCCGCTTCGATCCTCTAACCGCTGCTACATACGACGTATTATTGTTCGTTGGTTGCATCGGCCCTAGGTGAGAGAAAACCGGCCTGCGCTGATCCGCATTGCAGCCCACACCATCTCCACTCGGCCCTACAGGGCCCAAAGCCCCCCTTCTCCGACGTCATCAGTGCCTTTGGTGACGCCAATGGTGGTGGAATCGGCGACGTCTCAGCTGTTGGGGATGGCAGCCGCAATTGGTCTGAGTCCCTCTTCGACGCATCAGCGATCCTAGGTAAGGCCCCCTCCGGTGGCCTCACTTTAGAGCCGCCCGGGTCATCTACGACAATCTCCTCATCGACGCTGTCATCAGTAGCAGCCAAGTCCATGTCGACGCACCTTCTCGCTGTCAAGCCCCTCATCGGCGGTGGCGTATCAGGTCTCCCCCATTGTCGCGGCCTTGGGTTATGGCGGACAATGCCATTGATCGGCACTATACCTCTATCCTAATGTGTGGGTGAACCTCGCGAAACCCTAGGTGCATCCCATCCCCCGACACGAGCAGAACGTCCCCAATTTTGATCTGCACTCGGCAGCCCATCCCGTCGAACCGCCAGCCGTTCTCATCCCGTCAGAGCCACTCGGCAACCCAGCCCAACGAATCGACCCATCCTTACGTATCGCATCCGATCGTTAAATTCGCTCCATCAACTCACGGAAGCGGTCCCTGTCAAAGCACTCTGCAAACGCCGGGTACGTCTCGCAGATCGCCTCCAAATCTGGTACAGCAGTATGCCCACTCGTCATACCAGATGCCGCCGCATCTAACCCTTGGCGATGGTTGGCCTCCTGGGCCCGTAATTCTGATCCGTTCTGCCCAGCGGTGGTCGTCCCTGACATAGCCTCACTCATTGCAATCAACGCCGTCGTCAACCCATTTGATGAAAATTCCATCAGATCGCGTCAGCGAGCCCTAGTCCCTAATCAGGTCTCCCCAAATTCAGAACCTCCTCCACCAGAAAACGGCGAGATGGAGACCACAATCGCCGGCCAGCCAAGATTGCCAGAGACGACGGTGATCGGACGTCAGCCGCGTGAGAAAACCAAGAATTTGAAGAAACGCGCTAACTGTGTGAAATTCGCACCTAGTGATGGTGTTACAAATAAACTTCTAGTTACCTCATCAAACTTTTGAACCAAGAAGAGTACACTTTGACACTTCAAGTTACCACAATGGGAGTTTGGAAGCATGCCTGAAGATTATTTTTGTCATCATCCAAGCAACAATCATCTTCGGATCCTTACTATAAATTGGACAGTGAGTACAATAATTTATTTCTTTTTGGTAAATTTTCCGAAAATAAAAAACGAAAGAAGTACAGTGAAAAGGTGGACCAACCCACCCACAAACCAGTAACAGGCTACTGGTCAAACAAGCACAAACAACACAGCAAGCCAAAACCCACACAAACACCAAACAAGAAGAACAGCCCAACCCTCAACCAACATGCCACAGTCGCTTGATAGCCGCCACCTGGAAGGCAAACCGCGTGTGAACCGTGTCAAGTCGCGAACACGCCAAACCGAGAACCAACGAAATCACCTGCTGAGGAGATGAGGAGATGTTCTCTTTCCAACGCCTATTCCGCTCCTTCCAGATGTGATAAACCAATGAGGCAACCAAGTGACGGAACATCACGTGAAGAAGATGGTGACCTCGCCATCTCCTAGCTGCCGAACGCACGCCCAAACTCCAAACACGAACCGGCCAGCTCCACTTTGTCCTATCTTCAAGCAACTGAACACATCTCAATGAGAATTCACATTCGAAGAAGAGATGATTAGTAGTCTCCGGGAAAAGGCCGCACAAAGCACACAGATTAGAACCCGCCCGTAACGCAATCCAAGGTTTATCCCGCGTGGAAAGCCGCTCACGAATAGCGAGCCAAAGGATGAACTCGAACCTTGGGACCCGCGCAGGTCCCCCAAACAGATCAGCCCAAGGCACATCCGGGCGACGGTACCTAATGGCATCGCGGGCCCTCGCCGTAGAGAATCGTCCATCAGCAGCGCCTTTCCATCGTAAAGAGTCCCTCTCCAAAGGGAAAATCACAGGGAGCAAAGGTTCAATATCCAAGTATTCAACCGAGTACCTAGCAGGCCAGTTCCACCCGTCCGCATTAATGACCGCGGACAGTCTAGTGTCAATAGGAAGACCCATCGCCACCGGACCCCGAGGGAAGTGGTCCACGAGAGGGGAAGGGAGCAGCCACGGGTCTTTCCAAAGCCAAATCGAGTCACCATTACCCACCGTAAAGTCAACAAGAGGTCGAAAGACATCTCTAAGCTGAAGGACCTTCTTCCAGCTCCACGCATCGTTAGACGACGGAAGGACAGCCCAGAAGGATCGCTGGCGAAGTCTCGTATGGAGGAGCCACTTAACCCAAATCGAAGAGAGATCTCTATTCCCAATAAGCCACAGAAGGCGCAGCATCATGGCCTTATTATCAGCCGTGATCGATCGAATACCAAGGCCTCCTTCATTAACCGGCAGGCACACCTCCTCCCACGCGACTTTGGGGGAAGACCCAGCCCACAGAAAACGCCTAAATCTCGTCTCCAAAGCCCTGACCACACCCTTAGGCAGCAGGAACACGCTGGACCAGTACAAATGAATCGACCCAAGGACGGACCGGATAAGTTGGACCCTTCCCGCGTAGGAGAGGGACCGGTTCAACCAAGACCCAACCCGCTTATCCACCGCGTGAAGAAGAGGGGCACAATCCACCAGCCGGAGCCTCGAGTGAAGAAGAGGAACGCCCAGATAACGGACCGGAAGCTTACCCAGCTGAAATCCCATGATGGTCAGGAGGGAGTTCGAGATATTCTCAGCCCTCTTAGAAACAAACATCTCGCTCTTCCGGGGGTTGGGGCAGAGACCGGACAAAGAAGCAAAGGTATCCAGAGCATCCTTAAACACCTTGACCGAGCAAGGATCAGCATGGCAAAACAGCATAAGATCGTCCGCAAATGTGAGCATTGCCAATCGCATCGACTCACACCGCCAGTGGAACTGAAATCTGCTATCAGCACGGATGCTCGAGTCAATAATACCATGGAGGACCTCCATGACAAGAGTAAAGAGGTAGGGGGACAGCGGATCTCCCTGTCGCAAGCCTCTCTTCCCCTCGAAGAAACCCACAGGAGCTCCATTGAGATTAATGGAGAAAGAAGTCGAGGCCACACAAGCAGCCACCCATCTGATAAAGAGAGGGGGAAACTTCATGGCCGACAGGACCGCCAACAAGAAGCTCCACTCAACCTTGTCGTAGGCCTTCGCCAAATCGACCTTGAAAGCCACGCGCGCCGGCTTGCTCCGATTCTGATAAGCAAGGCAGATTTCCTGGGCCATCAGAATGTTGTCAGAGATGCGCCTTCCAGGGACAAAGGCAGTCTGTGAGGGATGCACGAGATCAGCAAGGCAGGGACGCAGCCGGTTAGCGAGGATCTTCGAGATAACCTTGAAAATGACATTACAACAAGAGATAGGGCGGAAGTCCGACGCATTCCTAGCAGCCTCACCTTTCGGAATAAGAGTAATAAGGGTGCTGTTAAGGCCTTTCAGTAAGATGCCAGTGCTGAAGAAGTCCTGGACAGCAAAGGTAAGATCATCGCCAACAACCTCCCAAGCAGCTTTGAAGAAAGCTGCAGTGTAACCATCAGGCCCCGGGGCCTTCTCGCTGCCCATCGCGAAAATCACCGCCTTGATCTCAGCCCCCGTAACCGGACGAATCATATCAGCCCCCACGTCCGGATGAATGGAAGTAGTAACAAAGTTACGGAGATCATCCACACGAACCGGAGTGTCCCTACCCGACTTCCCAAGTAGCTCCTTATAGAATCGGATCAGTTCAGCCGCCACCTGCTGATCACCCTCAATAACCAGCCCATTATCGTCCTCCAACGAGAGAATACGATTACGTGCACGTCTCAGAGTCACCTTCTTGAAGAAGAAAGAGGTACATTGGTCCCCGTCCTTAAGCCAAGCAAGTTTGGCCCGCTGAGAGAGGGCAGACTGTTCAATCTCCACAGCCTTGGAGTATAAACACCTGCACGTAGACTCGAAGTCAAGGAAAAGGGGTTCCGAGGGGTATTTCTCAACGAAAGATTGACTCAGCTCAAGGAAGTGTTTGGCCTCAAGAACATTCCTAGCCAAGTCCCCCTTCATGCGTCTAAGATCGCGAATGTGTGGCTTGAGCATCTTAAGTCGGCGAACAAAAGAGAACATCGGGAAGCCATCCGAATGATCCAGCCAACCTCTTCTCACCACGTCAATGAACCTAGGATCAGAAACCAGAAAGTTATCAAACTTGAAGCAAGGACGCCTCCCACTTCCCCGGGCAGCCGCAAGGATAAGAGGAGAGTGATCGGAAGTAGCGGGAAAATCGCAGTAGTAAGCCAAATCGGGGTGGGTAGCAAACCACGAGGGATTGCCAGCCATGCGATCAAGCCGCCGCCAGATACCAGCCTCCGCCCGCTGCTGGTTGAACCAAGTGAAGAACCTCCCCGTCGAAGGTAAGGTAGTCAGGTCGGCATTGATCAAGCAATCCCTGAGCTCCGTCGCCTCCACAACAGACGGATTACCACCCTTCGCCTCCTCGGAAATATCAGTAACGGCATTGAAATCCCCGAGGATCAGCCACGGATCGTTGGCCCTATTCTCCGAAATCCGGATAATCTCATCCCAAAGATCAGCCCTCTCCTCTCGCCGATTCTTCCCATACACAAAGGAAATATAGCAGAGTTCCTGCGATGCAAGAGAATGAACCCTACAATGAACTGCTTGTATAGAGCAGCCCACAATGGTGACATGAACAAAACTGGGGTCCCAACCAACCCAAATCCTCGTTCCCGGCCCATCACCATAATCAAAAAACCATTGCCAAGAGTCCCTAATGCCTCCGGAGACAGCACTAGCGTTAATAGAAGAGACACGAGTTTCCAAAAGCCCGAAAAGTTTTAAATCAAACTTAGAGATAAGATCCATCACCGCCCTCCCATGATCTCTCTTATTGAGACCCCTCACATTCCACGAGGCGAGCGCGATCATGATAAACCGTCCGGAAGGGCTGCTTTAGGACCCTCAGAAGCGCACTCATCATCAACATCAGACAAAGCATGGAAGGGGTTACTTGCGTTACCCCAGAAAAGTGCATTACGCTCCGCCTCAGCCCGGAATAACCTACGTCCACGGGCCGTCGGGTAGAACTTCTTTACTATGTTGAGATGATTTCATACAATTGTGCTACATAAGGATTTTCACTCGCTAATTAGGAATACGAGTTCTGTTATGATAAATTGATTAAACAATAACCTGCCTAAGAGTTGATTCAGCGCCTGCAATAGCTATAACAAAAAATTGAGAAAATGTCCCGTTTTAATTGACAATTGTAAAAAATATCCGAAATGTTAGAAAAAATTCATATTAACGGACACTACACAAAAACGAATCTACTGACTACAATATGTAGTCGGGTAAATGTTAGGAATATTTTAGAAGTGTCCAAAATATTTATTCTTGTAATTTCTTTACAATGTATTTTATAGATGTTTTATTTTATGTAATTGGGTTGTATTTGTAATGGGCTTGTTAGGGGCCCAATGGGCTTAAATACCTCACAAGGTATTTAAGCTTAAACCCTAACACTCATTAATCTAAGTTTCCATTTTTGCAAAACTACTTCACATATCGCAGACTCTCTAAACCCTTAAAACACTGTTCAAGTTTATAACAAAGAATCAATCTTCTCAGTGTTATTGGATAATCTGGATTTACAAGTGGTATCAGAGCAAGCGTGTAGGTGAGGAAACTTCATTCCAAGTTCTTAAGCATCGTCAATATAAGTTATTGGATTTTTTTTCAGCTTTCAGTTCAAAGCTCTGTTTCGTGGGTTTAAGTTTTTTTCTCTGAGATTATTCTGCAACTTGGACGGCTGGCTGGTTTCTCTATGTTCTGAGAACTACTGAATCTGTTTCTGTCAATTTGCGTTAAACTTCTGGATTTCTGCTGGAGAAATTGAAGAACAGCTTCGTTGTTTGGTCTGCTTTTGAGATTGCGAACGGCACTTAAGTTGGATTTGAATTCGCAAATTCTAAATTTGCGATTCAGTTTCACGAATTCAAGTTGAGGACCGACCGTGAATTGAAGGAATCAAGTCAACCCGCAAAATATTTCTTCAATTGTTTGCAAAACCAAAGTTTCCGAATCAGGAAATATTCACGGCCACATTTCGCGAATTGCATCTCAGAGAGAAATTTCACGAACTCCTTGATAGCCCTTTTTGCGAATTCTTGAAAGTTCGCTAACCAGAAAAGATAAGAATTTTGCGAATCCAGTCGAAGAATTTTGTGAACTTCGTTGGCCGCAGATTTTCGCGAATCCAGTCAAAGAATTTTTGCGAACTTCAATCTCCGCAAAATTTGCGAACTTGTTCGAAGAATTTTTGCGAACCTCAACTTCCGGTAGAAATTCGCGGACTCTTTCACACTTTTGCGAATTCACACTTTTGCGAATTCATCTCATTCTGCGAATTGGGACAATTGTACATGTCACTGGACATTTCGCGAATCCTTCATTAGTTTGCGAATCAGTACAATCTTGCGATTTGCGAACCTTTGCCGTTTTGCGAACTTGTTAAATTCTAGTTAAAGTATGCTCGTCAACACACATCGCAATCCTCACATAGCGAAATCCACGACTCTGAACAAAATTCCACGAACTAATTTTTCGAGTCAAAGTCAAATTCTAAAGTTTTAGACTTTGAACCAATTTCATTTCAAATCAACTTTTCCTCACATTACACGTTAACGATCATATCCAAAACACAAGCAATGGACTCTTTCAGTATGGGAAATGACGTTAGACCTCCCATCGTCCGACATGGAGAATATGCAGTCTGGAAGAGAAGGTTCATCAACTTCATAGAAAGCAAGGACAATTCAGAGAACCTTCTGGAATCTATTTACAATGGACCTACACAGTATTAGACCATAATTCCCGCCACTACTGACACCACTCCTGCAAGAGAGGAACAGAGGATCTTGAAAACTGCTGACCAATTGCAGTGATGAAGAAAAACTGCGACTAAAGGCAGACAAAGTGGCGAAATCATACATGATGCAAGCCATTCCCAATGACATTTTGATGCAACTCGAATGTGGTGATAGCGCAAAAGAAATGTGGGATGCTCTTCGAATTATGATGCAGGGGACAGAAGTCAATACAATGGCAAGAATGGCGAACACACTCATCTCTTATGACCGCTTTCATGCTAACAAAGGGGAAACTCTCCAAGAAACCTTCCATCGATGTCTTGTTCTTCTAAACGAGCTAAAGATGAATGGAGTCACAAAAAGTGTAATGGAGATCAATATCAAAGAACGGGAATGGCGAACACACTCATCAGGCAATGGACGCTACAACTAAATATGACTTACTATGTAAAGAACGGGAAAGACTGTACTCCAAAATAAAAAAATTGGAAGACATTTTAACCCGACGAGATCAATCAGAACAAACGATCTTCTTGAACAAACCAGCTAACGTTGATTTCTATAATCCCCATAAAGGATTAAAACAAGGCATATCAAGTTCACCTTATCTATATGATCTCAAATTCATGCAGACAGGTTGCCTGGCAAATCTCATGCCTTTTGTCAGTGAAAATGAGACATCAACACACAGTAAAACTCAAACATCATTTAACTACAAAGAATTAAATGATAGTTATAAAGAAAGAAGTTGTCCAGCAATAACTGAATTTGAGTCAGATATTCCACGCCAAATGAAGGAGATACCTCAGGTGTTTCGGAAAGTAAGGCACCGATGGCTACATATGCAACAGGATATATGCCTGATTGCATAAAGAAAATTAGTGATCTACACTCCACTCTCGAAAGAGAACGGAAGTCCTTTGATGAAGAAAGACAAAATTTTCTTGAAGAAATTTCTAAGCTTAAAGAAAAATTAAAAATACAATCACTCACGTACACGTTGAGTTCTAATAATAAACTTTCCTGTACTAATACTTTGAAATTTTCAGGACACACAAAAGAACCGTTGAAAAGACAAGTCTGGGTTAGAAAAGAAGATCTCTTGAAGGAGACTCAAGTTTTTAATGAATCTTTTGTTGTTGATTTCGTCCTTCCGAAAGTTTTGTATCCTCTTCAATTAGTAGTGTACCGCATAACTCCAATCATATTTCAAACAATCCCTTCACAAGTTTCGTACGTTGAAGGACTGACACACAACCTCTTATCAATAGGACAGTTCAGTGATATTGGACTCCGAGTTGTGTTTCTAAAGAAAACTTGCAAAATTCTCAATGCCAATGGTGAAGAACTTCTCACTGGAACTCGCAAGACAAATCTTTACACCATTGATATTAGAACTGTCAAACCAAAGACTGATATCTGCCTAATCTCCAAAGCAACTTCAACTCAAAATGACTTATGGCACCAGCGGTTATCTCATCTTAACTTCAAGACCCTCAACAAGCTGTCAACCAACAAATTGGCTATTGGACTACCACCACTGAAGTACCAAAAAGAGCATATGTGTTCTGCTTGTGAGAAAGGAAAAATGAAGAAAGCTTCACATCCTACAAAACACACAGCATCCACTCAACATCCTCTAGAGCTTTTACACATGGATCTGTGTGGCCCGATGCGAACTGAAAGCATAAGTGGAAAGCGGTATATACTGGTTATCGTCGACGACTATTCCCGATATACTTGGGTACGCTTCTTACGAACTAAATCAGAGACAGTCGAACATATTCCAAACCTAATCAGAACAACACAGAACCTACTCCAGAGCAGTGTTTAGATCAGACAATGGAACAGAATTCAAGAATCAACAGCTCAGTGACTTCTACGAATCCATAGGGATTACTCAACAGTTTTCTGCTATCTACACACCTCAACAAAATGGGGTTGTCGAAAGGCGAAATCGAAGACCGCGAAGACAAGTCCAAGCTTGATCCAAAAGCAACTGAAGGAATCTTCGTAGGCTACTCTGCACAATCTAAGGCGTACAGGATATTTCTCAGAGACAGAAGGATGATCATTGGAAGTATAAATGTCACCTTTGATGAGGGACTCGAACTTTCTACTGGACATAGCAGTTTGGGACAAGTATCTAGAACACCACACCTTATTCACTCTCATACAGAAGAAGGAGAGTGTTCGAGAGATGCCTCTGAACGGAACTCTTCAGAACCGGGATCGAACAAAGGAAGTTTGAAGCCAGATCAACAAGCAACTGACAATTCTAGACAAAGCAACCCCACATGCTTCACTCAACGAGCTCAAGAGGAACTGGATCTGGATCTACTTTTTGAACATATATATATCTCTCAAAATCAGACAAGACCATCCACCGATCCCTTTCCAATTACTGAATCCAGTCCTAGTCGTCAACTCATGATTCAGAACCTATTCCTAACCAGACAATTCCTCCCTCAGATGCAGAAGCCTCGATCCCAGCAACTTTGACAACAACGCAGACAGAGGCCTCCTCTTCAACTTCAGCCGGCAACTCTACCGCGTCTGCAATCGACTATCCACTAAGTGAGGAATTGCAAATAGACGAAACGACATTACCCCACGAAAAGAAATGGGTCCGACATCATCCTACAGATCAAATAATAGGAGATCCCAATACAGGAGTAACGACTAGAACCTAAACGAGTAGTTGACGCACTACGGGATCCTAACTGGATAGTGGCTATGCAAGAGAAGATTAATCAATTCGAACGTCTCAAAGTCTGGAACTTAGTTCCTCGTCTAAAAGGGAAGACTGTGATCGGAACAAAGTGGGTATTTAAAAACAAAAAGGATGAAGATGGTGTTGTAGTTCGAAACAAAGCCAGGCTCGTTGCTAAGGGATATAATCAACAGGAAGGAATTGATTACGATGAAACGTTTGCCCCTGTAGCCAGAATCGAAGCTATTAGGTTATTCCTTGCATACACAGCACACAAAGACTTTACTGTCTATCAAATGGACGTAAAAACAGCCTTCTTGAACGGAATTCAGAAAGAAGAAGTGTATGTGTCACAGCCAGACGGATTTCTCAATGCTGATCATCCCGACTTTGTTTACAAACTCGACAAATCACTGTACGGACTTAAACAAGCTCCAAGGGCCTGGTATGAGGTGCTATCCGACTTTTTATCTCCTCAGGTTTCACTAAAGGGAAAATTGACACTACTTTGTTCGTAAAGAAAGATGGTTCTGATATCATGCTTGTGCAAACATGGATGATATCCTACTGGCTGAGGGGGAGGTGCTTAGGGTCATGTTGGGAGAGGTCCTGGGTTCGAATCTCATCCCTGTGACATTTCCCTAAGCCTGCCCACATGGGCCCAGACATGTGCGATTGACCTGGTCGACCTGTTTAGCAGGTAGTGGGTCGGCCCCGGGGTTTACCATCGGCTTTACCCGGTTACCAAAAAAAAAAAAAAAAAAAACATGGATGATATCATTTTTGGCTCTACTAACCCTAAACTTTGTGAAGAATTTAGCATTCTGATGCAATCACAATTTGAAATGAGTATGATGGGAGAAATGTCATTCTTCCTCGGATTACAAATCAAACAACTTCAGGATGAGATTTTTATCAATCAATCAAAGTACATCCACGATATCCTCAGAAAATATGGGATCGACAAGAGCAAATCATCGAGCACACATATGTCCACCTCATGCTCACTCGATGCAGATCACTTAGGTGAACCTGTAGATATTACTCATTACAGAGGGATCATTGGATCACTGCTCTACCTCACTGCCAGTCGACCAGACATCTTATTCTCTACATGCCTCTGTGCTCGATTTCAAGCTAACCCCAAGGACTCGCATCTTCATGCTGTCAAAAGAATCTTAAAGTATCTGAAAGGAACACCAGACCTTGGACTGTGGTATCCTAAGAACTCAAATATGAAACTAATAGGGTATTCTGATGCAGACTTTGCAGGGTGCAGACTGGACAGAAAAAGCACTTCTGGACACATCCAATTCCTAGGCGACAAGCTTGTATGTTGGGCCTCGAAGAAACAAAATTGTGTGTCAACTTCCACGGCGGAAGCAGAATACGTCACTGCAGCAAGTTGCTGCTCACAAATTTTGTGAATCAGAACTCAACTACGGGACTACGGGTTTGATCTAAATAGAATTCCTATTTACTGTGATTCCAAGAGTGCTATCGCAATTACATGTAACCCTGTTCATCACTCACGCACTAAGCACATGGATCTTCGATATCACTTCATAAAGGACCACGTAGAAAGAGGCATAATAGAAATGTACTTTGTCAATACAGAGATTCAACTAGCCGATTTGCTTACAAAAGCATTGGATGAAAAACGCTTCCAATTCTTGTTGCAAAGTTGGGAATGTTGAACCTCAATTTTTAATTTCGATTATGCCTTCCTACAGTTCACTATTTATCTACTTGCTATGTTTCACTTCTCTCTTATTCTGTGCGTATTTATTATGTTAATTAGTTACTTAGGAAATCTTTTTCTTACTATCCGTTTTTCAATAAATTTTCCTATTTTCAATAAGTCGATGTAGCGCCAATGCTGATGGCAATACATCGAGGGGGAGAAATGCTATATCCATGCATCGAGGGGGAGTAAGTGAATTCATTCAATCATTTTTTAAGATACCTCGATAGGCATTGTATCTAGGGGGAGTTTTTCAACAAATACTTATTCAAGAAATTCAAACATTCAGGGGGAGTTTTCGTACAACAACTCTCCCAAACACATAAAACATTCATAATACGACGATAACTCTCAAAAACTCGTATGCCCTATTAAAACCCATAGCAGAATAGCAAGTAAAACAACGAATAAGCTCAAAAGAAGGAAAATCTCAAAAACCAGCATATTCAAATTATGCTCAAAGTCGCGTCTTAACTCTGCCTGTTCCTTGAGCTTCTTCTCGTCTTCCTGCTTCTGCCAATTCATCTGTAAACGAGAAAATAAGAAATAAGTTAGTTCTTAGATGTAAGGTACTTCAATGAGACTTGAGACATATCTATTTATAAACATGAAAGAAACATACGTCATTTATTGTCCCGACATTAAGACGAATTTTTGACTAAGGCGACGATTTTTTCTTCTCCAATAAGGATATCTATCATTAAAATCGATCTTGAAAAACCCATAGATTTGATGTTATCCTTGTGATTGATCGCGTCAAATTGGTAGTATTTGGGTCATTACTAGATTACTTGATATCGTTGGTAAGTTGAAAATCTCGTACATTCATTTTTTCTTCCTAGGACAATTTCTAAATTCCATTGCAAATCAATTATTAGAATTAAGATTCGCGAACTTCACATTACAATCTTTTTTGCGATCCAAATCTACTGGCCTGTAAAGGTTCGCAAACTATACTCGTTTGCGAATCAAAAGCTCAATTCACGAAATCATAATTCGCTAAACTCTTAGTGAACAATTCGTGAAATCATAATCCGCGAACTTCGTGATAACTCATGGACATTTTGCGAATTCATTTTATTTCCAAATCTGCGAACCGTAAATTTTTAAATCTCCTTTCTTCTAGTTCCTCAAAGTTTTAAATCTCTGATTTGCGAACTGATTTTTCAAAACTTCACCAAGGGATAATTCGCGAACTCTCAGTGGGCCTCTTTAACTAAAAAATTTCGCGGCCCAGTTTTAAACTAAATCTTTATCTTTCGGCCCGCGAAATTTCCTTTATCTGATTCGCGATTTTCCCCAAATCAGATTTTACGAACCCTAAAATCTCAAAATCTCTCAAAACGCGTCGAACTCAACTTTGGATTTTCGTTGCTGTGCTTTCCGTCCACACACACACACTTCGTCCCCAACTAAGGAAGAAACAGTCTTTAAATCTTAATTATTCATGTATTCTCTTCGTCTTTTTTGCAGGTCCGAAATCGGAAAGAACAGGGAGTTCGTCTTTGTGTTTTCTTTTTTATGTTTGATCTTGTGTGTTCTATAATCATTTTAACTCATACGTTGTTTAGATGATTATCGTGAAAAAGAGTACGAACTGTGTTGACAGGATTCTTCAATTTCGTTTTTGAAATCAATGTTCTGCGAATAGGGTTTTTCTGGGTTTTATTCAAAAATTTACTTTCTGATCTTTCTGTTCGTGATTCGCGAATTGAATATGTGTTATTGCGAATTCATTCGTAGAATAAGTTCGCAAAATGAATTCGTAAAATGTGTTAGTAAAATGCTTTCGCACTTTTAAGTTGACTGATTGACCAACTAAAAATTTTACGAATCTAAAATCGCGAACTGCCTTCCCAGATGCAATTCGCGAACTAATGTTTCGCGGGTCGTGTTTAATCTTGTCAATTCGGGAATTGCCGAATTCGCAAATCTTTATTCGCAAATCTTTTCTAATTCGCACTTCGCGAACTGTCAATTCACACTTCGCCAAATTCTTTTCAAAGTTCAAAATAGATTCGCGAAATTCCTTTGACAGACTCGCAAATTTCCAAATTCGCAAAATTTGTACCTCGCAAAATTTCCAACTTGCGAACTAGTCTTTCGAACTATACTTTACAAATATTTTTAAAAAAATTCAGTTCGCAAACCCCGAATTTCCCAATCTAAACTTGACTTAGTCAATTCGCAAATTGAATCTTCTCAATTTCAAACAAATTCGCAAAACGGACTTAGCGAAATTTTTTTTGAAAAACTTCAGTCTTCACGGACCCGCACATCATCAAGTTCACAATTCAAATTACAATTCGCGAAAAATTTCAATTTCAAAACTAACTCGCAAAACAAATTCTGAAACCTTTTGAAAAATCTGTTTCAGTTCGCGAAACATACTTTATCAAAATTTCAACACTTTGCATTCGTGATAAACACTTTTTTTTTTTGGAATAGGTCCCAGTTTTATATATATATGAGTGAATGTATACAGAATGGGTGCGAGTATAACTCAACACATGCAACCAGTAACATGCTACTGGTGAACAAACCATATGTCAAACATAACTAACTACCATGCCACTCTCCATAGCCGCCGAATAGCAGCCTGCTGTAGAGCATACTTCTCGCCTATAGTCCCAAGCCGTGCACCAAGAATACCGAGGGCCGTGGCCACGACATGGGCTGGGGTAGAACGGATGTGCTCCCTCCATCGCCTGTTCCGCTCCTGCCAAATGTGATAGACAATCGATGCAAGGACATGTCGATAGGCAATATGAACTAAATGTCGGCTTCGCCACTTCAGAGCAGCCCAGTGAATGCTCCTGTCCCATTCAATATATGGTATCCGCCACCGTATCCTGTCCCTAAGTATTCGTCGGCAACGCCACGAAAAGGGGCAAGAAAATTATTTTTTTTAACGTGATAAACACTTTGCACATTTTGAACCAAACAGTTCGTTGCTTTAACAAAATTCTTCAAAATAATTCCACATATCTTCATATAATACTTTATTCACAATTCGTTTTCTCTCATTTTGCAGTTTCGACAGAATGACTACTCCAGCAGATCTTGTCTACCCTACCTCCAAATGGATTATGATCAAAGACAACAACTATCAACTCGACTTGAACACTTTCAAGTGTCAAGAAGAGATCATCCCATCCATTCTGAGAAACCACCACCTGGGATACGCCTTCTCTGCATCAGTTCCTGCACCTACCGTGTACCTTCAACAGTTCTGGGGAACGATGACTACCAAAATCTCTCAAGACAACACCACCTACTATGAAGCCCTAATAGCAAACGAGACCGTCCGAATCACAAGAGATTTCCTACGACAAATTCTTCGGCTGCCAAGTCAACCAGAATATGAAGAAGAGGCATCCGAGAACGAGACAACCCTTTTTGCAATTGTCAACAAGTGCTTCTCACCAAAGCACTCAGGATGGGACAGATGCAACTTCACGATTCTCCGAATCTTTCACCGGATCGTCTTCAGGAAAGGATACGACTATGCGAAGCTAATAGCAATGGACCTGGACGACCAGCTTCATCAGAGATCAAAAGCCAAATCCAAGAAGGGACAGAATCTACCCTATCCTCGGTGGTTCTCACTGATGATCCACAAATAAGTGTTAGCTTTGCCAAGTTTCTAGCTTTTTTTCCATCCATCTTCGACATCGCTCCCATGACCTAATTGTTAGGTGAGCTTGATGTGGGCGCCGCAGCCGCAGTCAAAGGTAGAAGGCAAAATCATTTTGATGATCTATTTGTTCACGTGGGTGGCTGCTAAAGAGATTGTCAAAGAAATAAGCCGCACAGATTTTCTTTTGTTCACATGGTTCGTCGATGCAATCTTTCACCTATAAATACCTCACTTTGCTGAAGGAGAAATACCACTACAGCCATACAGATCTTCGTTCTTCTCCTTTGGTTATTTTGTAGCCTACTCCTAATATTGTTGTAGCTGCTTTTGTATCACGTCAGTATACGTGTTTGTAATTTCTCCATATAATAAAGAGTTCTACCCTCCGACCAGTGGACGTAGGTCATTCTGACCGAACCACGTAAATCTCGTGTCACTGTCCAAATTTATTTTTCGTCTCTTTTATTTATTATCGTCATTTTTCAGGCAAATAATTATCGGGGATTTCCACATATCCTAACAAATTGGTACCAGAGCCAAACCCGATTTATTTTAGCCACCATGACGATGACAAAAATGTCAATTGAAAAGTTCGACAGAATGTCAACTTTGCAATGTGGAGTCTCAAGATGGAGGCCATACTCATTCAAGACGGTTGTGAGGTGGCTGTGAAGGTGCAAAGAAGAAACCAACCGAAATGGAGGACGATAAATTCAATGAATTAGACAAGAAAGTCAGATCGGCTATTATATTAAATCTCTCTTACGAGGTTTTACAAGAGGGTTGCCACGGAGACGACGGCCATGGGTATGTGGGATGCGTTAAAAGCTATCTACATGAAGAAGACTAAGGAGAATCGGCTTTATTTAAAGCAGAAGCTATACAATATGAAAATGACGTAAGGTACTTCTATTCTTTCGCATCTCGATAAATTTGATTGTATCATTATTGATTTGGCGAACGTAGAAGTCAAAGTAACGGACGAAGATCAGGCCATAATATTGTTGTGTTCCCTTCCCTCGTCTTTAAAACATTTTCGTGACACGATTATATACGGAAAAGACACAAGATCATATTCTAGTGTCAAATCCGCATTATAATCGAAAGAACAGATAGACAGGGATACTACAAGAGAAACAAGTGGTAGCCATGCAGAAGGCTTGTTTGCACGGGGAAGACCAGAACGTAGAGACGCTAAAAGTAGCAGATCTAAAGAAAGGTCGAAATTCAGGTACAGAAATAAAGTCTGTAATTTTTGCAAGAAAAAGAGTCACATTAAAGCTGATTGTTTTAAAATAAAAGATTAGGAGAAAAATAATCAGCAATTTAATAAACCCGCCGAAGCTAGTTTAGCTGCTGATGAGAGCGATGAAACTATTTTGTAGCAACTGCAAATATTGTTAGGTCTGATAATGAGTGGATCTTAGATTCGGGTTGTTCTTACCATATAAGTCGGAGTCAAGACTGTTTTCCACATATGAAAATTCGATGGTGATATTTTCACGTGTTAGGTAGGATAGGATAGAATAAATAAAAAAAAAAAAATCCGTCTCCCTTCATCTTCGCCTCCCCTCCCCACCGTCGGTGACCACCATCCGCCGCCACTGATCGGCACCGGTCGCTCCCCCACCCTCCATCGCCGGGCTCAAACGGCGATGGGAGGGTTTTAGACACATCTCTTTCATCCCCTCTTCTTCGTGACCCTCCGACTTCTTTTACTTTTCGTCTCCTATGGCTACCTCTGAGCTGTCGGACATGGATTCTCTCAGTTTGGTGCCGGATTACGGCTTGCTTCGGAAGTCCATCCCCGAGTTTGACAGCCTCTTCGATGCTCCTTCGTTTGAGGGACTTTTTCGCCGTGTCACTAGCGAGCATCCCGATTCCCTGGCCTCGCCGACGTGCTCTCCAAACCGGCCGAACCCTCCCACTATGGGAACTGCGCTCACCCCTGAGCTTGTCTCGTCCCCCCTGCCAACACCAAGAATTAACCCGTCTCGACCTCTGTGGTTTCCGCATCGACGCCGACGGCTCACCTCCCACACAGCCCCCCTTCGCGATACTACTCAAGACGCGCGTACACCAATGCGAAGGGGCACTCCACCGCCACGAGCTCGTTGTGACCTGCACTTGGAAGATCAAGATGGTGAAGATGCGCCGCCTCTACTTAGCGGCGCGGCTACCATGGAGTCTGACGATGCAATTAGGGTTCCGATGGCTGCTCAACCTAATCCTATTGGGCCTATTGCTAACATTGGGCCTGGAATGGAGGTGGAAGCTAACCCTAATAATGCTGGACCTAATACTCCTGCTGGGCCTGCGCATGTGGTGGAGGATGAGCCCACCATTCCTGTTGGGCCTGGTACCCCTTTTGGGTCTGGACTTGTGGAAAAAACTACCCTTAATGGGCCTACAAATGAAGAGGATGAGCCCACCATCCCTAGGCCTAACGCTTGCAAGGGTTCCACCACGATAGCAGCCCTTTTCTCCTGCGCCGGTTATACCGAACATGAACTGCATACTATGCTGCCTAAGGAGGTTCCACCGCCCGGAGATCTTAGTCCGGGACCTTCATTCTCTAACATTGTTTCTGGCGTCAACAGCAACCGAGGAAGGGGTAGCTCGTCACGCCTCCCTCTAGCTTACACGACCCCTACTGTCATTGATGGAGTCGCCGTAGCTCGGCCTTCGTGGGAGGTTGCTCAACAAGGTGCCGCACGGTGGGATCATACGCTCGTCGGGTATTTCCTTGGGAAGCGCCCGTATTTCCCACATGTTGAAAGCTTTGCCCGATCTATTTGGAAGAATCTTGTTGAAGTAAGATCGACGATCAATGGTTTTTTCAAGTTCCGTTTTACCTCGGAGGAGGCGGCAGCTGCGGCCTTGGAAGGTGGACCGTGGCTCTTGCAGGGGCAGCCGCTCTTCCTCAAGGCTTGGCATCTGGGCTTTTCTTTTGAAAAGAAACAGCATCTGTCTATTCCGCTTTGGGTTAGACTCCGAAATGTCCCAACGGAATACTGGACACAAGCGGGATTAGGAATCGTTGCTAGTGTGCTTGGGAAGCCCCTATTTGCAGACGCAGTGACGGCTCGCGCGGAACGCCTTGAGTATGCTAGGGTCTGTATTGAAATAACATTGACGGAACCTTTAGTCGAGCGATTCAATATCCACATTCCAACCAAGGATGGCAGCTCCTCGGGGGTCGTACCCGTTAGTGTCGAATACGAGTGGCGACCAAAAAAATGCTCGTCATGTGATTCCTGGGCCCATTGTATCGCGACTTGCCCCAAAACCCGTCCGCAACAACCGCCTAAAAGATCGGCCAAGACCCCCTCGCTTTCTATCAGTTCGGCTAGGACTCCCAAGGCCGCCGCGGCCATGCAGCCTAGCACACTGCCGCCACGGCTGGCTACGGTGACGACACAAGAGCGTGCATGGAGTCATATGGAATCCAAGGGTAAAGACATAGGTCATAAGGAGGCCAACGTGGCTGGCTTCGATAGGGAAGGCAAGCAAAGCCGCCCTACCCATTCCTTCGATCGCAATACTCGGACATCTCATTCTAGCACGGCGAAAACCTTCACCAACAGAGGTGTTGGGACGCCTTACCACCACGCGGATCGTAACATGTTTGAGCCTCTCGCTGACCTCGAGGCTGCCCATGAGGCGACAAACAAGTGCACCCAAGATCCTATAGTTGTCCACGACATTGGTGATCCCTGATCCCGTTCACCGCTTGGATTGTGGGTTTTGCTTGGTAGGACATGGATTTCTGCTTGTTTTTGGCTTTCTTTGTCTTGTTGTTGGGTGCTGTTTCTGTGGCTTTGGTTGTGTCCATGTGAGCTGGTAGCTTGTTACCAGTTGGTATGTGCTCCCTGAGCGAACCACATGTATTTCTTCCTTTTTTATTTTAGTGACCCTTTCCCAAAAAAAAAAAAAATTCGATGGTGGATACGTCTTAATGGGAAATGATGCTCCGTGTAAAGTTGTTGGTAAAGGCACAGCTAGGATCAAGATCTTCGACGGAATCATCCGAACGCTCACAGAAGTCAGACATGTTCCAGATATGAAGAGAAATCTTATCTCTTTAGGCACACTTGAATCTCAAGGGTGCAGGTTCTCAGGTGAAGGTGGAGTTTTAAAAATTACCAGAGGTGCCCTTTTCGTGATAAAAGCTTGCAGGTCTGGAAATTTATATATTTTGCTGGGAACTACGGTTACAGGTTCCGCTGCAGTTTCGACATCCCCGGAGGTTGATACCACGAGATTATGGCATATGCGACTTGGACACATGGTAGAAAAAGGTTTGACGATTTTAAGCAAGCGGGGCCTACTTTGCGGTGAAAGTACTGGTAAGATGGACTTTTGCAAACGCTATATTTTTGGGAAGCAGAAACGAGTCAGCTTCAATTTGCCAGCTGTCCACAGGACGAAAGGTACTTTGGACTATATTCATTCTGATGTATGGGGTCCCTCTGTGTTCCGTCCAAAGGTGGTGCAAGTTACATGTTGACTTTCATTGATGATTTTTCAAGGAAATTATGGGTCAATTTTCTTAAGCAGAAAAGTGATGTTTTCTGTAATACCCGAGTCCCTTAAGTAAGCCGGCCAATAAATATGCATACATTTTATATGCCTTATGTGACTGCATATATGTGTTTATGTGATTTCATGCTAACCGCGATATGATATATGCTCTGTGGGAACTAAGACAATGGACTGGATAAGGAAATTAAGTCGGGACTTAGGACTAATTTCATGAAGTGTATAATTGTGGTAAAAGAAATTTTGATACAAATAAGGGATAAAAGAATTTAAGGATTCACATTTTATAGTACTAATAAAAATTGAATTAGGGTTACACTTTAATTAGGCTATATTAGACTTCAACCTAGGCCCCAAACTTAAATAACCTAAAGCCCAAATAATAGGAAAACAATTGTTATGTGATAAGTTTAAAGGTTACTTAAACTGAAGGAAAAAGAACGTCATCTAATAAGTGTCAAATCATCCGTTAGAATCAATGCATTCATATATATCATATAAGGTGAACAATAAGAGAACACACCATCAAACTGAAGAAACTCGGCAAAGAGGAGAATTCGAGCTACAACAACGAATTAAGTAGCATAGAAATCCAATCGAGACATCAGGTCCAATCGCGCAAACTACCCTCCCCAGCCACTCAATCTTCTCCCAACAGATGGTTGTTTCAGATACTCACGAGGTGCCACGTCAACCATCGCCACCTCGCTCGGAGGGGGTAGATGTATTAAGCAGTCCTCAGCCTCAGACTGCACCTTCTTCGATCACGACGAGTCTAGTGCCCTCACCATCCATAATTTTCCCATTTTCTAGGACACTTACTCTAGTTTTTGCACCTCTAGATCTTAGTGATCTAAACATAATGCTCCACAATGTCTCTGTACTAGAGTCTAGTACGGAACAGAGCGGAAGACCCAACGTAGTCAACACCACAGCAGCTACGGAGTTGGGCCATCGATCTGAGCCGGTCTCAGCATTGATGTCAACGGTGAGCCTGAGTGGCCCTGGTTCTTCAAGTCCTGTGCAAACAGGCGGCACATCAGTCCCTTCTACTGATGTTGTGACGGCGGGACGTCTTCGTGACTCCGTCAGGTTATTTTTTTTTTGGAGTAAGTTCCGTTTTTTTATATATATAAATGAATGAATGTACAGATGAGTGAGAGTGTAAGTCCTCACGTGCGACCCAGTAACATACTACTGGAGAAAAACCAAGAAATGACAAATCAAATCAAATGACAGACTAACCAAATGATCTACCACGCTACACGCCAAAGTCATCGGATAGCTGCCCTCTGAAGGTCAAACTTGGGTGAGGTCCCAAGTAGTCGCATGCACACCATGTCAAGAACAACAGCAACCAGCCTATCCGGAGTCGTGATGATCCCCTCCTTCCATCGCTTGTTCCGTGCTTGCCAGATATGATACACCAAAGACGCGAGAACGTGGCGATAAGCAACCCGTAAGAGATGATGGCCACGCCAGCGTGAGGCAGCCCACTGTATACCATTTCGCCAATCTCGATATGGCCATGCCCACCTGATCTTTCGTTGCAAAGCCCGGGCACAGTCGCGTGAGAACCCACAGTCAAAAAAAAGATGCTGAACCGTCTCCACGTGCAAGGCGTCACAGAGAACACAAGCAGAGGTACCAGCACGTTGGGCCACCCAAGGATTATCTCTAGTCGATAGACGATCACGGATTGCCAACCACAAGATGACCTCATGACGAGGAATCTTCAAGGGTCCCCCAAACAAGGTTGCCCAGGGGACAATAGACCCGCGTATGTGCACCGCTTCCTTAATCAATCGTGCTGTGGGCTGGCCATCCGGTGCAGCCCTCCAAGAAATGGTGTCGCGCCTACTAGGGTGGACCGATGGAAGATGTGGGCTAAAATCAATGTACTCCACCGTCGAGCGTCCCGGCCAGTTCCATCCATGCGCATCAATGACCGTGCTAAGGCGTGTCCCTACCGGCAGTCCCATCGCAAGCGGGCCTCTAGGGTAGCGATCCAAAAGAGGGGCAGACCGCAGCCATGGGTCCTCCCAAAGAAGAAATGATGCTCCATTCCCAATCGAAAAGGTAAGGAAAGGTAAAATCACCTGCCGTAACTTCATCAGTTTCCTCCAGCTCCATGCAGTGTTAGCCGAAATGGTGATGGTCCACAGGGATCGGTTATGTAGTCGTGTACGGTGCAACCACTCCACCCAGATCGAGTCTGCTGTCCGATTGATCACCCTCCAAAGTTGTTGAACAAGAAGAACGCAGTTATCCGTGGCTATCGAGCGAAGACCCAGGCCTCCTTCAGCAACCGGTAGACAGACGTCACCCCATGCGACCTTTGCCGAAGACCCACCCCACAAGAATCTCCGGAATCTCGCTTCTAGGGCTCGGATAATACCCTTGGGCAGCAAGAAAACACCTGACCAGTAGACGTGCAATGCCTGAAGTACCGATTTGATCAGCTGTACCCTGCCCGCGTAAGACAGTGACTGATTCAGCCACGATCCCAGCCGAGAATCCACATGCTGCAGTAGAGGCGCACAATCACTGATCTTCAGACGTGAGGCAATCAGTGGGACCCCCAGATAGCGTACAGGTAGACGACCCTCACGAAATCCCATAATAGACTGTAGCTGTACCTTGAGACCCTCCACCCGGTGAGAGATACAGCTCGCTCTTATCAGGGTTAGGGTATAACCCAGACAGCTGAGAGAAACTCATCACAGCTCCCTTCAGTACCCCAACAGAAATAGGATCGGCGTGACAGAAAAGAAGAAGGTCATCCGCGAAGACCAACATAGGAAGAGACGTAGTCTCGCAACGCCAGTGATAGCGAAATCGAGGTTTCGCCTGAATATGCCTTTCCACAAGGCTGTGAAGCACCTCCATGACAAGAGTGAATAGATAAGGGGAGATAGGATCCCCCTGTCGAAGACCTCGCTTGCCAGCAAAGGATCCCGTCGGTCGCCCATTCAGGTTAAGGGAGAAGGTAGGCGTCGTCAAGCAGCACCGAATCCACTCAATATATCTGGGGTGGAATCCCATCGCCTGAAGAGTTGCAAATAGGAAACTCCATTCCACCTTGTCGTAGGCCTTTGCCAGATCGACCTTCAGCATAGCGCGCGGTGGTCGACCTTTGCTCGCATACCCAAGGCAAAGCTCCTGCGCTAGAAGTTTGTTATCCGTAATGCGTCTCCCAGGTATAAAAGCCGTCTGCGAAGGGTGAACCAGCCCTCCCAGCACTAGCTTTAACCGGTTGGCCAACACCTTCGAGATGATCTTGTACAGGACATTACAGCACGATATCGGTCGAAAATCTGTAGAGCACCGTGGTGAGGCGCACTTAGGAATAAGCGTAATAAGCGTACTATTTAGCCCCTTGAGTAGACGACCCGTAGCAAAGAAATCCTGAGTGGCACGTGTCACATCAGGGCCCACAATCCCCCAAGCTGCTTTGAAGAAAGCAGCCGTATACCCATCCGGCCCCGGCGCTTTTTCATCCCCCATAGGGAATAGCGCGAGCTTGACCTCCATATCGTCAACTGGTCGGACCATGTCTAGAGACACAGTTGGGGAGAGCGTGCGTGTAACAACCTCCTGCACCTCAGCCCGTTCCACCTGAGTCGCTCTCGCAGACTGACCAAGTAAGCCCTCATAAAATCCAAGCAATTCCCCTTCCACAGCCTCAGGAGAATGGAGGAGGTCGCCAGCCGAGCTTTCCAGCGCAATAATACGATTGGTCGCCCGCCGAACCGCCACCTTTCTGAAGAAAAACGATGAGCACTGATCGCCATCCTTAAGCCAAGCAAGCTTCGCCCGCTGGGATAGGGCAGTATGTTCCACCTCAATAGCCCTGGCATAGAGGTGACGACAGTGCCGCTCGAGATCATGAAACATCACCTCAAGGGGGTATCTCGCTGCAAAATCCTGTGCAATCCCCAAAAACCGTAAGGCGTCCGCGACATTTGCTGCAAGATCCCCTTTGGCGCGTCGCATTCGCCTGAAGATAGGCTTCAGCAGCTTCAGCCTCTGGATCAGCATAAACATAGGAAAACCGACAAGCGAATATTCCAAACCCCTTTAACATGATCTAAGAAACCCTCCTCCTTAGTAAGAAAGTTTTCGAAACGAAAACTCGCGGCACCCAATCTAGACGGCGACACCCCTAATGACAACGGGGAATGGTCCGATGTGGCGGGGAGGTCACATCGAACACATGCATCCGGCCACTGAGCGAACCACTGTGGGTTACCAAGCATGCGGTCCAATTTCCTCCAAATGCCCGCAAGACCCCGCTGTTGGTTGTACCATGTGAATTCTTGGCCAGTTGATGGTAGCGTTAGGAGGTCGGCTTGTAGGAGACATGCCTGAAATTCAGACATATCCCGCTCTTGTGGTGCGCCCCCACGCCCCTCCCCCGCATGCAATATAGTGTTGAAGTCCCCCGCCACCAGCCATGCGTCCTCGACACGTAAAGCTGAAAACTGAGTCAGCTCAGCCCATAGGTCCACTCTATCCTCCCGTCGAGAGTTCCCATACACAAACGAGATAAATGTCGTTTCCCGCGTATCAAGCTGTTCCACATGGCAATGCAGGGCTTGACAAGATTTCGCGACGACACTAACACGTAGTACAGAAGGATCCCAGCCACCCATATACGATTACCTGGCCCATCCTCATAGTCAAAGAACCACGTCCACCGAGGTCTAATACCCTCCGAAATGCGTGCCGTGTTGGACTCAGCCACCCGAGTCTCAAGAAGTCCAATAAGCTTTAACCCACTCCGAACTATCCAATCCCCCACCGCCTTCTTGTGGTCTTGCTTATTAAGACCACGAACGTTCCACGAACCCATCGGAGCTAGGAATGTGCCTGAGATAGGGCTGCATGCACTTTAGGGCCCGTAAGAGTTGGATCAGTATCGACATGATCATCATCATCATCAGTCAACTCCCTTAGTAAGGCAAAGGATTATGATCAGACTGGCAAGGGTCGCCAGCTCGCCGCGGGATGTGCGGCCCCTTCGAAGAACTCACACCTTGCGAAGCCACATGGGCAATTTTCGTTGATGAGGGAGGGGCCATAACCGCCAAAGCCTTACCATGGGCACCAACTTGCAGCCATTCCGTTTGCATAGCCCTACCGCGGGGATCATCCCTCCTACTCCGCCGCGGCAGATCCCGAGCATAAGCCTTTACCCCTGTAGCGGCGGGCTTAGGAGCGGAGGGCTTAGGAGCGGGCCGTTTTGGCAACCCCGGCACATCCCTTTGCCGCTTAGGGCATTGGGTATCCCCATGAGCCCATCTATCACACACCTCGCACCGCTTTGGGCGCCATTCATATTCTACCCGAACATGCACGATCCCAGACGTGCCACCCTCTTCCTTTGGCACCTCGATGTGAACCTCGTCAATGAATGGAGTGGCAAGCGTCTTCATGACACACACTCGTGCGTAGTCGATCCTTTCCCCTTGCGCCGTGATCCCGTCGGCAAAGAGCGGATGCCCCACCCCACTTGCTACGATGCCCAAACCCTTTTGGGTCCAGAACTCGCTAGGGACGTTCCAGAGTTTCACCCACAGTGGCACCTCGACGAGCTCCTTTCTTTCCATCAACATGCCCAGGCGCCACACCTCCAGAAAAAGAGGTCGGCCTTGCATGAGCCACGGTCCGCCCTCCAACACCATATTCATGGCTGTGGCTGTTGCAAACCGGAAACGGAAAAACCCATTATGGGTGGCCCGAACCTCCACCACCGCATTTCAGCGTGCCCGCACAAACTGCTCAACGAATGGAAAATAGGGTTTCCTCCCCAGAAAATAACCAACCAAGGTGTGTTCCCACCTCGCAACACCTTGGCGAGCCACCTCCCACGCCGGTGATACCACCGCGATGTTAGCAACAGTCGACGTGGGTGAAATGTAATCAAGGGCAAGGCGTTTCTCCCCTTTCGCCTTATGCTCCCCATTCCGCACCGGATGTCGTGAGCCAGGAGCAACCGTGACTGGATCCATAACCACCTCAGCAAAGGACTTCATGGATGGAGCTTGCTTATCCGGGTTCTTCGTGGCATGTGTCATCCCCCCCACCATCGTCACCATCGGAGGAAACCCTATTCCTATTGGGCCTACTGAGACTGATAATGGGCCTGGCCTTGATGTGGAAGCTAACCCTAATACTGATGGGCCTGATACACCTAATGGGCCTGAGCATGAGGAGGAGCCTGATCTGGGGGTGGCTACTTGGCCCAATACTGTTGGGCCTAATTCCCCTATTGGGCCTGGACATGTGGAGGTGGCAAACCCTAACACCTTTGGGCCCTTTACCATCATTCATGAGCCTACACAAGACGAGGATGGGCTGTCCGGAGGTCCTAGGATGGGACCTTCGTTCTCCGACGTCGTTCTTGGCGTCAACGGCAACCAGGAAAGGGCTGGTCCGGCACGCCTCCCTTTATCCTACACGGCGCCTAGTGTCATCGATGGTGTTGCGGCCGCACGGCCTTCATGGGAAGTTGCTCAACAAGGCGCTGCTCGGTGGGAAATACGCTCGTCGGGTATTTTCTTGGTAAGCGTCCGTATTTCCCACATGTTGAACGCTTTGTCCGATCGATTTGGAAGAACCTTATCGAAGTTAGATCGACGATAAACGGATTCTTCAAGTTCCGTTTTAACTCGAAAGAGGCGGCTGATGCGGCCTTGGAAGGTGGACCGTGGCTCTTGCAAGGACAGTCGCTCTTCCTCGAAGCTTGGCATACGGGATTTTCTTTTGAAAAGAAACATCATCCGACTATTCCGCTTTGGGTTAAGCTCCGAAACGTCCCAACGGAATACTGGGATGGGAGTTCTTCGGGTGTCGTACCCGTTAGTGTCGAATATGAGTGGCGACCGAAAAAATGCTCGTCGTGCGACTCTTGGGCCTATAGTATCGCGACTTGTCCCAAAACCCGGACGAGACAACCGCCTAAGGACATGGCAAAGACCCCGCCCAACAGCGTGACTAGGAGCCCCACGGCCGTCCCGACCATGCACAAAATGCCGCCACGGCCTCCTATGCAAAAGCGTGCTTGGACTCTTGTGGAAACCAAGGGTAAAGGTCGAGTTCATAAGGAGGCCGATAGGACTGGCTTTCATAGGGAACGCCAGCCACGGAGCCCTGCCCGCATTACTCGGCCGACTCATTCTGGAATGGCGGAAACATCCACTTCTAGAGGCGTTGGGACGCCTTACCACCACGAGGACCGTAACATGTTTGAGGCACTTACTGACCTTGAGGCTAACCATGAGGTGACGAATAATTGCAGCCAAGGAGTTGGCCACGACGTGGGTGACCCCTGATCCTACTCGCCACTTGGATGAAGGTGCCATGGGGCGTGCTCGGGTGGCTTGCTTGGAAGAGCTTTGGTTTGCTTTTATTGGCTTTCTTTGCTGCCTTTCGCTCGCTGTTTGATTGGTGCTTTCTTGGCCTTGATTGTGTCGTAGGGTGTCTACTGGTAGCTTGTTACCCGTTGGTTTTCGCTCTTTGAGCGAGTCTCATGTACTGCTTTCCTTGTTTTTATTTAGTGACCATTTCCCAAAAAAAAAAGAAAAAGCCTAGGCTGCGTTTCAGCCGGGCCAACCAAACGCGCTGAGCTATTTCCATCTTGACCCTTCTCAGCATCAACTGTCGAGCCCATATCCACACACCGCCTAGCTGTGAGACGTGGCGCCGGTGTATCCGGGCATCCCCACTGTTGCTGCCGGGTGGAATTTCGCAGAATACCCTTTAGTGGGCCGGGCCCACCCCCAATCGGAACCCTAACGCCAATAGCCGTTGATTGCGTGGAAACTGTCGCCTCAATAGCCACGGCAGATGCAGTACCAATCTGCCTGCCTTCCACAGCCGCCACCAATTGTCGTGAAACCCTAGTTGTCGCGCCTTCAATCGCTGCAGTTGCGGTCTCCGCCGATCCACCAGCCGCACAACCCGACCCGCGCCCAAAACCAGATCCCGTGGCCGTAGTCACAGCAGCCTTCCCAAAATCAGACCCACGCCCCATACCATCAACCCCATGAACGCGTGAGATCAGCCCACGAAATTTGGGCTCGTCAAAACATGCCGCAAACTCCGGGTATGCAGCACATAAACCCGCCAGATCTGGTAGAGCCGGCAGGATCGTCGATTCGACGTCGCCGATTGGTGTAACATCCCGATCAGAAGCCGCCACACTCGCCAATGGATCATCCGCCATCATAGCTGAAACCCTAGCCGAAGATATTCGTGAAAATTTATCTGAACCACCCCTCCACCACCCAACCGATGGAGAAGGGCAGCAACCACACCGGCCGGCCACCAACAATGGAGGATGGCCGGAAACGACGGTAAAGAACGTGAAGAACCGATCAAAAATTTAAAATTTCCGCTACTATGTGAAAAACGCACACACTGAAGGTGTAGTCTCTCTCTCTTTGCCCCTCTTTGCTTTGTTCTTCATTCCGTCAGGTTATTTTCCCCGTTTGTGACGGAGGCCAGGCTGAACGATCGCCTCCCTGAGTTCGCAAAAGATCTCGACGAGTCCATCATGACCCAAGTGTACAGCGCAATTGGTACATCCTCTCGAGACAAAGGCAAGGCCCCCGTTGCTGAAGAAGAACCTACACATACCGATCCATCTCCTGACTCTAACGGCGGCCCGTGGAACGTTCCAATAACGGAACTCATCGAAGTCCTGCTGGCCAGACTCCCACTGCACCGAAGCTCACAGATTATGAAGCGGAGGTCCTCAGACGTCTCGAGCTTCCGTTCAAATCACCTAACCAAGGTGAGGCCCAATCATCCCATCAACCACGTGACGACCCTGACGGCGAGGATCGTCCCGAGGGGGAGAAGACACGAGACACTGGGCCTCAACCTCAACAGCCGCAGCCTAGAGTCACCGAAACACCTACTAGAACAAAACCACCTACACCCACAAAAACAAAAAAATCTACTCGAACTACTACCAAAACAACCCAACCGACCTCCTCACCAGCCATGAGTCTCTCACCACCTAGCCTCACAAACCCAAGAACCTCCCTCGATCCTCCATCCTCACCTACTCTATCCCTTCAGTCAAATAAACCGATCATATCTCTCGAAACACTTTACAACCCACACACAGTGGTAGAAAAATACATCTTCAACGACGACTGGTTAACAAAGCCGATGCATCCAGCCTTGGCCAAGGGCTTACTGGACAATGCCAAATACTTCTTGATGAAGGCAAACGTTAGCCTGCCCCTTATCGACGATGATGAACGCGAGGAAGGTGAAGACTATGAAGCAGACATTCCAGAACTTCCCGAGCTTCTCAAACACGTCGTCGTCAATGAGGAGTGCCCCCCTCGAAGTCGAAGATAGGAGAAGAACAGAAGCCACCGTGGGAAAATGTCAAACATATCAAGAAGAGATACGGAGAAGAATCTGGAGGAAGGAAGATAGGATCAAGAAGTTAGATGAGCTTGATCTAAGAGGCCTAACTCATCTCCCGAGACCAACCGCTGTACGATACCTGCTCTCTATTCGTAGAGGGCTTGTGTGGAGAGGAAAAGATACTAACGTTGACACTCTTAGAAGAGAAGAGAAGGAAAAAGCCAGAATCAACAAAATCTTGGGAGTACGGCGAGGTCATCTCGACTTCTATGAATATCCTATCTACAAAGCGCAGCGAGAAGATGAAACGGTCGAGGAACTGACTGAAGGCGATCTCTCCTACATCATACGAGTTCAGACTTGGACTCAGAAAATCGGTCTATGCTGTGGAGAAACCCAAGAAGAAGAAGACACCAAGGACACCAAAGCGAAAAGGATGCTAAGGGGGAGATTGTTAGGAATATTTTGTAGCATCCTTTAATTTATGTAATCTTGGGTTTATATGTTTTTATTTAATGGGTTGTTGTAGTTTGGGGTGATTTAGAATATTAGTATTTGGGACCGGACTTTAATATACCAAATACTTGTGGAATATAAAGCCCCAACTTACCCTAGTTAGGGTTTTAGCAAAAGAAATCAAAAGGTAAGCCACCCTGTACTTTTCCTTAGAAAAACACACACTAACACGCACTCAAGGTGTTCTTCACGTTTTACACATTCAATCCTTTCTTTTGATCATTGTTTGGTAATAAAAGGGCCAACAGACATCATGTGCTTGAGCTAGCGAATTTGGTAATTCCAACTGGTACGCGATTCGCCGATTTTTCTGAGGATTCGGAATGGTCCTATATAGCGTGGGCTTAACTTGCCTTTTCCCAAACCGCTTCACGCCTTTCATTGGGGACACTTTTAGAAATACATAGTCTTCTGGTTCAAATTCCAGCGGTCTACGTCTTTGGTCTGCATAGCTTTTCTGCTTTGAGCCGTTTTCATCCGCTCTCGTATTTGAGCAATGGCTTCTGTCATTTCTTGTACTAGATCAGGGCCTAGTATCGTTTGTTCTCCAACTTCATCCCAGTGGATTGGAGATCTGTACTTGCGTCTGTATAAAGCTTCATATGGAGCCATTCCGATTGTTGCATGGAAACTTTTGTTGTATGAGAATTCAATCAAAGGAAGGTATCGGCTCCAATTCCCTTTAAAGTCGAGCACGCAGGCTCTTAGCATGTCTTCCAATGTCTGGATAGTTCGTTCAGACTGCCCGTCTGTTTGAGGATGGTAGGCAGTACTGAATGATAACTTGGTTCCGATGGCCTTCTGCAAACTCATCCAGAACTTAGATAGGAACCTCGAATCACAATCGGAAATAATCGAGATTGGAACTCCGTGAAGTACTATTTCTTGAATATATAATTCTGCGTATCTTTCCATCGAAAATATTGAGCTGATAGGCAGGAAGTGAGCGGAACTTATCAATCGATCAACGATGACCCATATAGCGTCGTGGCCTTTCACGGTCTTAGGCAAGCCAACAACGAAGTCCATCGTAATATGATCCACTTCCATTCGGGTACCGGCAGGGATTGCAGCGTTCCTGCCGGTCGTTGATGTTCTGCCTTAATTTGCTGACATGTCAGGCATTGACTTACGAATGTTGCTATTTCTCTTTCCATTCCTGACCACCAATAGTTGGCTCGTACATCCCTGTACATCTTCGTTGCTCCTGGGTGGATTGAGTAAATGGTGGTATGGGCTTCCGTCATGACAGTCTTTCGGAGTTCGGCATTGTTAGGAACATATAGACGTCTTCTATAGTATAAGGTTCCGTCATCTCGTATGGTAAAGTCTGCTGATCTTTGTTCCATTGACGCTTCTTTGATTTTCAGATATAATTCATCATTCTCCTGGGCCTTCGTAATCTGCTCCATCAATGTTGGTCGAAGTGTTAACGCTGCTAGTCTTGTTTCAGTCTTGCCCATTTGTAGCACTTCTACTTCAAGCCTTTGTAATTCCGTGTTTACAGTCTTACGGCTCAACGCATCCGGGACTACATTTGCTTTTCCCGAATGGTAGCTAATCACGCAGTCATAGTCCTTGACCAACTCGAGCCATCGTCATTGTCTCATATTTAACTCCTTCTGAGTGAAGAAGTATTTGAGACTCTTGTGGTCAGTGAAAATCTCGCATCGTTTGCCGTATACGTAGTGTCTCCAGATCTTGAGAGCGAAGACTACTGCGGTAAGCTCTAGGTCGTGAGTCGGGTAGTTCTTCTCATAATCTTTGAGTTGTCGTGAGGCATATGCTACAACATTTCCATTCTGCATTAGGACACACCCTAGGCCATTCTTAGACGCATCACTGTAAACAGAAAATCCTCCAGTTCCTGTTGGAATAGTTAGCACTGGGGCCGTAGTGAGTCGTCGCTTAAGTTCTTGAAAGCTCTGCTCGCAAGCGTCGTCCCATTGAAATGGAGTATTCTTCTTCGTTAGCTTCTCAGGGTTGATGCAATTTTGGAGAAATCTTTGATGAACTTCCGATAATACCCACCTAGTCCGAGAAAACTTCGTATTTCTGTGACATTCGTCGGTTGAGGCCAGTTGTTAATAGCCTCGATCTTGCTGGGGTCGACATAAATTCCAACTCCTGAAATAACGTGTCCAAGAAATGCGACTTGACTGAGCCAGAACTCGCATTTCTTGAATTTCGCATACAACTGCTTTTGTCGTAATATTCCCAGTACGATCTTCAGGGTGCTGTTCATGCTCCTCCTTGGTTTTCGAGTAGATGAGAATGTCATCGATGAATACGATGACGCATTTGTCCAAGAATGGCTTGAATACCCGGTTCATCAGGTCCATGAATGCTGCTGGCGCATTTGTCAGCCCAAAAGGCATGACTAAGAACTCGTAGTGCCCGTAGCGGGTACTAAACGCTATCTTCGGGACATCCTCTTCTCTAATCTTCAATTGATGATATCCTGACCTCAAGTCTATCTTCAAAAAGACAGTTGCGCCTTGCAGTTGGTCAAATAAGTCGTCAATTCGGGGGAGGGGGTATTTGTTCTTGATTGTAATCTTGTTCAGCTCGCTATAATCGATGCAAAGCCGCATCGATCCATCTTTCTTCTTAACAAACAAAACTGGTGCTCCCCATGGTGAGAACTCGGCTGAATGAACCCCTTTTGCAACAGTTCCTCCAGTTTCTCCCTCAATTCCTTCAGCTCAGCTGGAGCGAGTCGGTACGGTGCCTTAGAAATCGGTGCAGCTCCTGGCACTAGGTCGATTGTGAATTGAATTTCCCGATCTGGCGGAAGTCCGGGTAAGTCTTCAGGAAATATATCGGGAAAGTCTCGTACTACTGGAACTTCTTCTAACTTCGTGGATGAATGTTCTTTAGATGATATTGCAAATATCGGGTAAGTTTCGCATCCTGTCTTGATCAAACGATGTGCCTTCATTGCTGAAATCTTGGGAATATTACTACGCTTGCTACTTCCCGTGAATGTGAATGGTTCGGTGTCTCCTATGTTAAAGGTCACTTGCTTATGGTTGCAGTCGATAACTTCTCCGTACTTCGATAGCCAGTCCATTCCAAGGATTACTTCATAATCGTTCATTGGAATGACTATCAGGTCAACGGGTAAGGTCCTATCGTTCACTATTACTGGGCTATCTCGTATGATTTGATTGCTTCTCGTAAAGGTTCCATGGGGATGGTAACCTTGTATTCGTAGCTAACTAGGTTAGGCATAACCCCGAGTCTCGCCACGTAGTTAGTGCAAATGAATGCGTGGCTCCTGAATCAACTAATATGCATGTCGGGGTTGAATGGATTAGGAGAGTACCTGCCACCACAGACGGGTTGTTCTCGCTTCTTCAGAAGTCAACATATAATCTCTAGCAGGTACCGTAGGTGGCCTAGTTTGAACAGGTGCTTGACTTCCAGACGCAGTCTCCATGCATGCCTTGGAAAAGTGGCCTGTCTTGCCACACTTAGAGCAAACTGCATTCTGAAAATAGCACACGCCCAGATGTCGTCGTGTGCACCCGGGACATGGGGGTATAGTCATTGGAGGTCTTCCCTGATTAGGACTAAATTGCTGTGGAGGTCCAGGTCGGTTCTGGAAATTAGGTCGGGCATTCTTGGGGTTAAAGGTCTTCTTGGAGTTTCCTCCACTCTATTTCGGCTGAACAAACTTCCTCTTCGCTTCATGGGCTCGCATGATTCGGAGTTCGGCTTGTTCTGCCATCAATACGTGTTCAGCTACTTGAGCATAGGTAGCTCCTTGAGATCTGGCCATGTTTACGTCTCCATATAATTTGGGCTTTAAGCCCTCCAGGAAACGCTCCACCTTCAACGCATCTGTGCTCACCATGTGAGCTGCGAATCGGGACAATTACTCAAACTTCCTGATATACTCTGCCACGGTCATCGGGCCCTGGCGTAAATTGATAAATTCGTTCATCCTCTGGGCTCGTACTGGGGCGGTGAAATATTTGCTCTTGAAAAGTTCCTTGAACCGGTCCCACGTCATCGTAACAGGGTCTTCGAAGGGGAGAATAGTATCCCACCAGTGGCCTGCACTTCCTCTCAGCAGGAAGGCAGCACATAAGACCTTCCATCCTCTGGAATTCTACTATACTGGAACATGCTTTCCAGAGTTCGGAGTCAGTCTTCAGCCGCAGTAGGGTCAACTGCATCTTCAAATGTTGGGGGATTGAGCTTACGAAACCTTTCCCCTACTATCTCAACCCTTTCTGCTTGGGAAAGTCCATTACTAGATTGTCCGCCCGTACTTCTTTGTTGCACCATTTCTTGAATTCGATCGGATTGCCGATCTCAATTATCAATAGGAGTTTCGGGTTGCTTGCCTTTATCCGCACTCCCGCTGCGTCACCCCGTGTCCTACCCATTCTTTTTCCTATACCCTAATAGTTACGGCCAATAAATTACGCACATACAACATTTATAAAAACACAAAACTTACTAGCAAGGCCGCTTCCGTGCTTTTGAGTGTGTGTACATGGACAGTCTACAGAACTTATAACCGAAAGCTCTGATACCACCCATTCTTATTACTAATCCATGTGACTGCATATGATATAAATGAAGTTTATAGACGAAAATGCCTACAATATTTTTCCTTTTATATAAAGGAAATTATTCTGTGTAGTACAAAATATTCCTAGGACATAAATACAAGGTAGAGTGCGCATGCGTGTTCAAAATAATCTATTGGCCCGCCACTCAGGTCGCATCCATGTACACACTGCCACCTCAAAAGTCCTCCAGAAGCTTCAAAAGTTGGCCTCGCCTTTGTAAAGATCACGTACCGTGATCCCGTGAACCACAACACATAAATTCGTGGAATGAGCTTATAAAGCTCAGTAAGTGAAAGCCATGCATGCCATGCACGTGTCCTAAATTCGCAGAGGCATCCGCGCCAATGCACCCTAGACCTCATATTTTTCCTTGTCTTGTCTTGTCATATAGGGCCCTCGGCAGTCTTGCTATACACCATCATGGAGCTCGAATCCATTAGGGATAAATAAATATAAGTGGCAATACCCACTCAAGGGAGGCTAACCCTAGTGCGCCTTTTCTGTCCCAAGGTAGTTTCATGCGCCACGCGGACGCTTCACACTGGTAGCCTAATCTGAGGTAGTCGACACCAGAGGTACCCTCGGTGTCGTTTACTCCCTCAGCTCGCACCATCCAGGTTTCACGACCCGCCATGAGGACATTAGCCCTAAAATCATGTCTTGTCTTGTACATGTCATGTCTTGACGGTAGCGCCATATGACGTCACCATGGTAGTATAGAAGAGCCGTGACTCAACTGTGAGTCGACATCAGACGCCCATATCGGCGAATCTTTATCGCTCTCCGGCGATCGTATATTATGCACGCTCTCATATCATGCCTTTTGTTATAAACGTGCGTGCATATGCTCATGTCAAGAATATGCGTGTCATGCCATCATATCATGTAATTAAATCATGCATGTCATGTAACGCAAATAATTCACGTAGGAAGTCACGTAATATCATAGAAACACATAACACATAATTTCCTGCACATACAGTTATGTGTTGTAGTTGGGACTTCCACTTACCTGGTATCCTTAGCTTACCGTACTGTAAATTGCTAACCTTCGAACCCTAAGTATAGAAACATATAAGGTTAGGGTTTGTTAGTCTGATTATAGTTATACGAAAGTGGCTTAATTTAAAAACCCTAGTTTCTATTTTTTTAACGGTTTCGAAATTCTAAAACTTTAGAATTTAAAACAGTATATAACATTTTGAATTTAATCTTGAAATGGAATTTTGACATGAACTTTGAATTTTTATTATGGAACTTCGACATGACTTGTTTCTCGAGATTACTTGTACAATGGATCTCGACATGTTGGAAGTAAATCTCGAGATGGAAATGAAATTCATGAATCTCGAGCTTGGTCTATAGAATGGATTTCGATATGGCTCATGAGGTAAATCTCGATATGAGATAGATTTCGATATGTTTCTTCGAGATTACATATAAGGATTTCGATATGTTTCTAACGTGAATCTCGATATGATACTTGAGCCTAGTTGTGGAATTAGATCTCGACATGTTCAAGATAAATCTCGGGTTAAATGGATCTCGAGTCTGATTTCGAGATTCCATACAGTACTTCGAAATCAATATTAAAAGTAGATTCTGAGTTTTAAGCTAAACAATGTACACTTTCGATATGGATCTCGAGTTAGTTCTCGAGATTTTATGCCAAGCTTCAAAATTAATACCAACAAGGATTTCGATATGTTCTCGAGTTTTATTTCGAGATTTATAACCTGAATGTCGAGATGTTTTACAAGGATTTCGGGATAAAACCTAAAATGGTCCCCGATGTTTACCCTATGAACCAATTTAGTCCCCGATGTTTCGCGTGAACCAATTTAGTCCCCGATGTTATCGAAAATGAACCAAATTGGTCCCTCCGTCAATTCGTCCGTCAATTTAGACGGAGATTGCATTTGCGACGGCTTTAGCGACGGATTCCGTCGCTAACTGAAAATTTAAAAAAATAATAAATTAAATATTAAAAATTAGGAAAAATGCAAAAAAAAGGAAAAAATTCAAAAAAATACATTAAAAATTCAAAAAAAAAAAGAGTCAATATTACCAAAAATTAAATAAAAAATAAATAATAATAAAAAATAAAAAATAATAAAAGTAAAATAAAAACTAAATTTAAAATAAAAAATGATAAATTAAACATTAAAAATGAGGAAAAAATTACAAAAAGGAATAAAAATTCAAAAAATAGAGTAACAAATTCAAAAAAGAAGAGAAACATGGTTTCGATATTAATATTGAAGACATGTCTTCAATTTATCATTTTTATCCCAAGGATTTCGATATTAATATTGAAGACATGTCTCGACATTATTCCTACCGAATTACATGGTTTCGAAATTTCTAACAAGAAACATAGTTTCTCGAGATTCATCCTCAAGAACATCTGAACTAATAAGTTTGCTAATTTGAACGCCCGAAATTTATCTTAACACTGAAAAGAATCCTAAAGCACTTAAGCACCTAAACTTCCTATAAAACCCTAGAAATTGACGTGTTCAAGCTTATTATCTTTAAATCTGCTTGGTAAAACATCAAACATGTTAGTAAGAACTCTTATCCTACCCTCGTTCATACATTGAATTTCGCAAATTAGCATATTTAGCAATACAAGAATTAAATATTGAATCATGCGTTTAAGAGAAACATATGTACTAATAACAAGGTCTAACCTTTCTTAGTCGACTTCTACTCGGGGGGAGACAAAGTCGTCCCCTGCACCTATTGGTTCGGCCCGGCTTGTTTGTGGACTAGTGGACTGAGGAAGACGATCGTGTTTTTGTTTTGTACGCCGTTCCCGTTGACTGCCTCTGTCATCCCCTTTGGATTTTCTCTTTTGTTTTAGCTTTGGGGATGAAGAGCTTCCTAGACCTACATTTGGCTGTGAGGATTGGCTTGTCCCTGGGTTAGGTTCAACTGGGATGGGCTGAACCATGGGAACATCGTCAAGGTTATTTGTACGTAGATAGGTAGTCTGGTATTATCATGGCCTTCTGATCGAACTTGGTCTTTGTCGACTGGATCTTGGTGAGTTTTGGAGCTTGATACCCCTCGGTTCGTGGTCGGCGCTCTATTTCGGGATGAAGATCCACGAAATGTTAGAACGTTTCTCTCTCTAGTTTCTCTCTCTAGCGACCTCTCTCTCTACCAAAACCCTAACCACCGTACCTCACCCCATACCACCCCCTTCCACCACCACACGGCCGCCGGCTTCCCACCCAGCTTACTGCCACTCGCCGGAAACCTCCTCGCCACCCTCCATCGTCGGGATCAGACGGCGATGGAAGGTTTCTAAGCCTTCACATATTTTTCGTCTCATGACCTTTCGTCTTCTTCACAAGAACTCGCCATCCATGGAATCTGAAGCAACAGATTTCGATGTTATTGGAGCTATACCAGATTATGATGCCCTAAGAAACAACATCTCGGACTTTGACGATCGATTCGACGTCGCATCCTTTGAAGCATTCCTAAGCCGCATTCGTGATGGTAAAACCGACAACGTTCCACCACCGGTGCAAAGCTTCTCTGCCCAGACCCGATCGGAACAGCCTAATGGGCCAGCCCAGCCCGGGCTGATTCTAGATGTGACGTCCCTATTGCGCCGTGGCTGCCACGCAATCGCAAACGGCGTACCACCTCGGCTGTCGTTCCTATCCGCGACCCAAGACATGACGCGCGTGGTCTGGTTCGTAAAGGCACACCTCCACCTGCTGGCCACTCTCCGAGGGCTGAGGATGACGCCGAGCAACTTACACCACCACCACAACTCAGCCCTAATACCAATGGACATGTTAATGGGCCTAGGGTTACACCAGCTGCGGCTACTACCACCATTGCGGCTAGAGGTCACGGGAATGGGCACGAAACTCAGTTGAATATGGAAACGCCAACACAGACATTGGACTCGGCCCCGACCATCGAAGATGCCTCTGATGAAGATCAGCCACGTGATCGTTGTTTCTCTTTTCGCCGGGTCACGCCACCAATAAACCCGGGTTCTGGGCCGATCATTAGGGAGACCCGCACTGCCGAACAGTTGCTGAGGGGATCCACGGTGGGTTCACAACTTGAAACCCCTTGTCCAACAAATGGGCCTCCTAAGACAACCCCCCATTGCCTCTGAGATCGAGTCGAGACGCTACGCCTCCCTCCTTTGCGGCTGTTGCACAAGGCCACAACATCATTCGTAACCAAACACGGCAGCCTAGAACTACGCGGCTTAACTTGTCGTATACGGCACCTACAGTGATTGACGGCGTGGCCGAGGCTTGTCCCCCTCGGGACGTGATTCAAAAAGGGACTGCCCGATGGGACAATACTCTCGTCGGGTACCTTCTGGGGAAGAGACCATACTTCCCTCACTTGGAGAGTTTCGCCCACTCGAGTTGGAGGGACCTTGTTGAAGTCCGTGCGACGATTAATGGCTTCTTCAAATTCAGATTTGCATCCGCCGAGGCACTTACGGCTGTTCTGGAAGGCGGCCCTTGGCTCATGCAAGGGCAGCCCCTCTTTCTGGAGCCTTGGAGGGTAGGTATGTCCTTTGAGAAGAAGCAACACGTGGATGTCCCTCTTTGGGTCAAACTACGAAATGTTCCATCTGAACTGTGGACCCAGGAGGGACTTGGTATTGTGGCGAGCGTGCTTGGCAAACCACTATTCGATGCAATTACGGCCACTGCTGAGCGGCTTGAGTATGCTCGTATTTGTATCGAGAAACCCCTAGAAGCACCCTTTGTTGATCAGTTTAACGTTACAATCCCGAGCACGGATGAAACTGCCTCGCACGTAGTGCCTATCCGTGTTGAGTATGAATGGAAGCCCAAGAAATGCGGGACATGCGCCTCTTGGACCCATGGAGCTGGGACCTGCCCCAAAAAGTCTAATATACCAGCCCGTCCACAACCAAAGGCGGCAGCCCAACGAAGTGAGACACGGCTCGAGAAGCAATCTAGCCTACAGAACCACCCCAAATCCGCCCCTAACACCCGGCCGCAGAATGGTCCACGGCAAACAAGGCGTGCATGGCAGCAGAGGACTAACAAGGACAAAGGAAAGGCCGTGCTTGAGGAGGTACACACATCCGTGGAAGAGTGGCAGAATAGGGCCGCTAGCAACCAAACAGCTATAGCCAACGTTGGTAGGGAGCGGCGCACCAGTGAGGTATGCTCAACTAGCCATGCCGCGGCCGCCAATAGACATACGACTGGAGACCATAATCCGTTCGATGTCCTCGCTGAATTGGAATGGAATGTTAATTGCACTGAGGGTCCTACAGCAGCCCTTTGTGACGGGTTTAAATGATCCCAGTCGCCGTATGGAATACTCGTGGTCTAAACAGGTTAGACCACAGATGGGCGGTGGGGGAATTGATTACAAGGTACAATCTGAAATTGTTGGGGCTGCTTGAAACCAGGGTTTCTGAGCAAAACACGACATCTATTACTAATTCGATCAGGCCTAATTGGAATTGGTTCTACGACTATCAGGATGGGCCGGCTGCACGCATATGGGTGGGCTGGGACCCTCAGTTTGTTGGAGTCACTATTGTTGCTCACACCCACCAGACTATCCATTGCAAAATATGCGTCCTTGATGAAGGACTGGAATTCTTCGCTACCTTTGCCTACGGCCGTAGCCTCCGTACTGACCGACGCGGGCTTTGGAATGACTTGATCTATACCTCTTGTGCCCGGGTGTCGGCCCCGTGGGTTGTCATGGGCGACTTCAACGCAGTTACGAACCGCACTGAGGCAAGAGGTGGAGCTCCTACTAGGGGTTGCCAAGAGATGAATGCTTGCCTTACCTCCTCGGACCTTGTGAACCTTCCACGGTTGGGCTCTTTCTTCACCTGGTATAATCAGCAGAGCGGCAGTTCCGGGATTTGGAGGCGCTTGGATAGAATGATTGGTAATCCCGCTTGGTTTGCCAAATTTGGTGACCTGGCCTATAGGTGCACCACGCCTGGCACCTTCGATCATTCTCCTCTTGTCTTGGAAGCGGAGCCACCAGCGAGGACTAGGGGCACTAACTTCCGCTTCGATAACTTTCTGACTCAGGACCCCCGGTTCATTCAGGTATTGGAGGATGTGTGGAAACGCCCGGAGGCTGGTTACCCCATGTATGTGGTGGTCAGGAAACTTAAAGGGCTCAAGCATGAACTTAAGAAGCTGCGTCGTGACAAGGGAGACCTTAATCGCAACGTCGTGGAGGCTCGACACTACCTTGAGGCTGCCCAAGAGTTGTTGTACGCTCATCCTATGGAGCCGCAGCTCCTTATCCTTGAGAAGAGGTGCAGATTTGCTTATGCTAAAGCCGTGGACATGGAATACTCCGCCTTGGCCCAACGGGCGAAGATTGCCTGGTTGAAAGATGGAGATCGTTGTACGGCCTTCTTCTTTAAGAAGGTGGCTATCCGTCGGGCTGTCAATCGCATCCTTTCGATTGAGGATGACGCTGGTAATACCCTTGAAGGTGAAGCCCATGTTAAGGCTGAACTGCTCCACTACTACGCAAGTATCCTTGGGCGGTCTACTCGAGTGACCCCTCTCGTCCTTGCCGAGGTCTCCCCCTTCATCACCAGGACCCTTGACTCGGCTGATGCTGACGGGATGGTTGCTCCTGTTACTGATACGGAGGTTAGGAGTTCGCTTTTCTCTATTGGGGATAACAAATCCCCCGGGCCGGACGGCTACTCGGCCAAATTTTACAAGGAAGCGTGGGATGTGATTGGAAGTGATGTAACACATGCTATTCAGGAATTCTTTCGGACTGGCTATCTTCTTGGGGAGCTGAACTCCACACTTATCACGCTAATTCCTAAGAGCGAGAACCCGAGGACTGCAAGGGACTATAGGCCCATTTCCTGCTGCAACGTACTGTATAAGATCATCTCGAAGATTATTGCTAATCGGCTTCGGGGCAGCTTGGATGCCCTGGTCCACCCTTCCCAGACGGCCTTCATCCCTGGACGGCGTATTACTGATAACATCCTCCTAGCACAGGAGGTGTGCCATGGCTATAACAGTGGGGGGCTGCCTGAAAGAGTGGCGTTGAAGGTGGACCTTGCTAAAGCCTACGACACGGTCGAGTGGGACTTCATACTGCTGACGCTCGAGGCACTCAGATTCCACCCTACATTCATTGGATGGGTCCGTGCTTGCCTCTCGACAGCTTCTTTCTCGCTTAACATCAATGGCCAGCCCGAGGGCTTTTTCAGAGGACGTCGAGGCCTCCGCCAAGGTGACCCTTTATCACCCTATCTCTTTACCTTGGTCATGGAAGTCTTACATGGTACTATTAAGGAACGGATACGGCAAAGTGGCGACTTTCAATATCATTGGAGATGTGAAACAACAAAAATGTTCATGCTTTCGTTCGCGGATGATCTACTCTTGTTCTCTCATGCGGATGTGGACTCTGTCCGAGTTTTCAGGGAAAGCCTCGACATCTTCGCTTCTCTATCCGGCCTACGCGCTAATCCCAATAAGAGCGAGATGTTTATTGCTAAGCGTGGCGACCGGCTTACAGGAACGCTCCAGACAATTATGGGATTCTCTACGGGGTCCTTACCGGTGCGATACCTGGGGGTACCGCTTATCACCTCGCGGTTGACTATTGCGGACTGCCAGCCTCTGATCACGGCCATCGACAAGCGCTTGGGCTCTTGGACAAACAAATCTCTATCATACGCTGGGAGAGTCCAATTGATTAAATCTGTCCTCCTTGGGCTTCATACTTATTGGGCGGGAGTATTTATGCTCCCTAAAAGTGTTATCCGTACTATCGAGTCTCGATTGAGGGGCTTTCTTTGGCAGGGCTCCAGTGCAAAAGTTGCCTGGGCTGATATTTGCTTACGTACTGACGAAGGTGGATTGGGGATCAGATCGATTGAGACGGATAATAAGGCCTTAATGATGCGCCTTCTTTGGAGCTTGCTAAAGGGGGACGACACCTCTATATGGGCCAACTGGGTCCACTCTACTAGGTTGCATAGTACGTCAATCTGGTCCATCCGACCTAACGCGCGGACTTCTTGGAGTTGGAGGAAGATTTTGCAACTTCGTCCCTACATTCGGCCGCTGCTTCAGTTTCACATTGGCAATGGGGCGAACACTGTTCTTTGGACTGACCCGTGGTTACTCACTGGCCCTATGGTGGACAGATTCCCGCGTGGACCGATGGTTATGGGACTCCCTCTTGACTCGAGGCTTAGCGCTGTCATTACTGCTGAGGGTTGGAATTGGCCGGGCCAAACCACTACTGAATATATTGAATTCGGTCCCCTTCTCCCACCTGTCCATCCAGCTGAGGTAGATGGAGTGCGCTGGATCGCTACAGCGAATGGCCGCTTCACTACCAAATCTGCTAGAGACAACCTTAGGGTGCGCCGGCCCATTGTTCATTGGAGTACTCTTTTTGGGGGGCCATTGTCTGTCCCTAAACATCAGTTCATCCTCTGGCTGGCCATTAGAGACAGACTGGCGACCCGAGATAAAGCTTGGGTGGCGACTGCAGCGGGATCCTCCTTATGCCTTCTTTGTGACGCCCAAACGGATGGAACGATAAGACATCTTTATTTTGAGTGTGCTTTTTCTAGACGTTGCCTTCATTTGATGCGTGACAGGTTGCGGTTCAGTTGGCCTAGAAGGGACTGGTTTGACGGCATACGCTGGGCAGCTTATCGATGGAGAGGCCATTACCTTGCTTGGTTGGGACCACGACACGCTATTGCCTCGCTGGTCTATCACATTTGGATGGAGAGGAACAAGAGATGGCGTGAAGGACAACGACAATCCCCTGAACAAATCACGGCCGAGATTGAAGTTCTGCTGTGCTTACGACTCTCTACCATCTCGATCAAGTACCATCTCCAGGCTAGTGCGCTTAAACGTGTCTGGCGTTTGACGTGGTAAAACTGGTCCACTTGGCGGGCCACAAATTTGACCTGATCGCTGAGCTTGACTCGTGGTGGATTGACTTTTACTTCTCCTTGGTTGTTTGTGTGTTTCATGTGCTTCCCTCTCTGCCCCCCCCCTCTGTCTTGTGTTTTTGTTCTTTGGGTGCAGATGGCTTGCTGGACTTGGCGGGTATTGGCTGTGCTCTGGTGTGTGGAGGGCGTGACCTTTCTGGTGGGAGTGCTGTGTGTTGCAGGGTCCGCCTGCCGGGCGGTTGGAACTCAGGAGCTGGCGCACCTGCGCCCCTCACCGACCGTTTTGCGGATGTCCCGTTTCCCCACCTGGAGCGTACACTTAGTGTTACTGCCTCTGGTTTTGTGCCTTGGCGCTTTGCGGGGCTTTGTGCCTTTCTCCCCTGCTGATACTACATCTGGTATCAGGAACCCGGTGATGGAAGTGGTTTTCAACACCTACGTAGCCTTCCCTTTGTTATTTTGGCTTTGGTTCTGTTTGCCTTGGTGTTGGCTTTGGTTCCGTTGGAACCTGTAGGTTGTTTGGGTTGTCTGGCAACTTTGCCCTTGGTCGGTTGTTCATTACCGTTTGGTGCGTCGTGAGCGGTATCACGCACGCTGTACTGTTACTCCTGTTTTCCATCTATTTAGTGACCCTTTCCAAAAAAAAAAGATCCACGAAATGTTGGACGATGACAGGGAGCCACCGTAAATATGGAAGTATCTGGGAGCCGAGGCCTCGTCTTCTCAGTTGGTCAATAATGTCCGTCCAGAGTAGTTGAGCGATGTCATAATTCTTGTTGAAGACGATCCCGTGAAAAATGATCATGATGTTGTAGTTGCACTTGTCGGACCCTGAGTACTTGGAGATAGGCACTTGTTGATTATCAGAAACAGGGTCTGCCATGGTCCAGGGATGTCTTTTGCGTTGAAATCAGGAAGGTGAATGGTGTTTTGGCCGTTAGGTTTGTGGCCCATGAATAGGAAGTCCCTGATCAGGTCATCGTTAGAGGGATGGGGATCATAGAGTAGGGAGTATGGTAAGTTTAGTAGGGAGCGAAGAATGGTTGGGGTAAAGGCAACTATGGTGTTGTCGATTTTGGCAGAAAGACTAGTGGTTTTCGGGTTGTTTGTTGGGTTTTGAAGAGTGGCCCAAATTGTTGTACGTAAACTTCTGGAACACATTCGGTGATATTTAGGGCTGTTTTTAGGGAGTGGTTTGCTAGGATTTTGACGATGATAGGATCTGGGCACGAGATGTTGGTAAAGTCTAGGAGTAGATTGTTGTGTGTTCTCTGTGCCCAGTCCGTTGAAGCTAAAATCTCGTCAATTTGTCGCACCATTTTAATAGATCTGTAAGATAAGATCAAAATATTAGTAGAAACCAACTCTGAGAAGATAATTGTAGGATGTGTCGCAACGTTAAGTTTTGTGTAACTTTAGGACTTAGAAAAATTTGATGAAATTGAGTAAAGATCGTCCGAGAGTAAAGGAGTAAGAAATTGATATTGAATCAATTGATCGGCGATAGTGTAAATCAGTTTCGGCCAAGATTCAATTTGTAATTCAAATCACAGTTTCGATCGAAAATCATGAATCGCTCGAATTTAAAATCATGTTCAAAATAAAGGACAGTTTCGATCGACTGTAATGCAATTGAATAAGTGGTGAGTTTCGAGCGAATGTAATCAATCGTGCAATTCAAATTAAAGTTCTTTTATACTTTGGTTTCGATGGAAACTGCTGAATAGTATGATTTAAATCATTTAATAATTAAAAGGCAGTTTCGGGCGAAAGTAACCAATCGGGCGATTCAAATTATAGTTCCTTTATACTTTGGTTTCGATCGAAACTGCATAATAGTACGATTTAAGTCATTTAATAATTAAAAAGGCAGTTTCGGGCGAAAGTGCTGGAATCGCGCGATTCAAAATCACTCAAACCCTAATCTGCGAATCCTGCAAAATCGAGAATAATATCAGTTAAAAACTGCAGATTGTATGTTTTTCCTTACCACTAGTGATTGGAGCTGTAAAAATCGTGAAAAACAGTGTTTGTTTGTGACGGTGACGAGAGTTGTGTGCGATTTGCAGAGAGGTTTTGAAAGTGAATTTGGGAGAATCAATGAAGAAAGATTGACTTTCGGGCGAAACGCTATATATATTTATATAAGAAGAGTTTCGATCGAAACTGGTTTCGGGCGAGTCTCAGTTTCGCCGTGTAAAATCATAAAAGGATTTAAGAAAATTTTCAGTTTCGATCGAAAAGTGTTTCGGGCGATAGTCAGTTTCGCCGAGAAAATATTTGAAATATTTGAATATTTTAGTTCGATCGAAGTTAAAGGAGTTTCGGGCGATACTTAGTTTCGCCGAGAAAAGATTTGAAATACTTGAATATTCTGTTTCGATCGAATTTAGGCGAGTTTCGGGCGATAGTCAGTTTCGCCGAGAAAAGATTTTAAATATTTGTATATTCCAGTTTCGATCAAATTTTTGAGTTTCGCCGAGAAAATTTTTGTCTTAAGGTTATAGAAATGTTTATCTCATAAGTTTACCCCATAATGCGATTTGAAAGTCAATTTGATGAAAGATCATAAAAACTCCCCCTTAATTTGTGCAAAGTGTTCAATGACTCCCCCTAGACTAGTACATAATTTTCCAAGACTCCCCCTAGATCCGTGCATAAATTTTTATTTTTTTTTATGAGACTCCAGTAGGAGTTTCAACATGCATATGAAGACATATAGAGAAAAAATTAAGTGACCTTTTTACACAATATCAGGTTCATGTAGGAGCAATCGATCATGTCTTATGGTTCAACATGCCTAACCTAGATACCAAGAATTGGAATCGCTTTTCATCCAATGCCTTAGTGAATAAGTCGGCAAGTTGAAGATCTGTGTGAACAAAATGTATTTCGATTGTACCTTGTTCCACATGTTCCTTGATAAAGTGATATCTAATGTCTATATGTTTTGTGTGTGAGTGATGTACTGGATTACTTGTTATAGCTATAGCACTTTTAGAGTCACTAAAAATTGGAATATGATTTACGTTATGCCAAAATCTCGCAGCTGGGTTCTCATCCACAAAATTTGTGAACAGCAACTCGCAGCAGCGACATATTCTGCCTCTGCTGTCGAGGTTGAGACACAATTTTGTTTTCGAGACGACCAACTTAGGAGTTTACCCCCGAGAAATTGAAAGGCTCCAGAAGTGCTCTTTGTGTCCAGCTTGCATCCCGCGTAATCGGCATCGGTGTATCCTAGGAGTTCGAAACTTGACTCCATCGGGTACCATAGACCTAGATTCGTAGTTCCCATGATATATGCCATAGTCTCCCTCTAGCTTTCTCTCACTGAAACGCTCTCAAAGAAAACCCTAAAAAAAGCCGTCACCTACAACCACCACCCTTCCCCCTACCACCGCCGACGACCATCCCACCCTACCCTTGACGGTCCGGGCACACTCCCTCCCTCCATCGCCGGGATCAGACGGCGATGGGATGGTCCTAGAACCCATACCGCCCCTTCATTTTCTCCTTTCCCCACCCTTTGTGACCTTTCATATTCCCATCATCCCCTTTGTTGTTCTTCGTCTCCACCATGGATCCTTCTGAAAATCTGGATTTGGAGGGGCCCTTGCCGGACTGTGAACTCCTTCGACGCAACATAGCTGCTTTTGGAACTCGTTTCGACGTCGACACGTTTGAAGTTCTTATGGCCCGTCTTAAGGGTGGCAAAAATGGACCCGAAAGACCGCCGGCGGCCCGCCCCGGAGACCCCAATGGACGACCGACCGGTGTGGATAGAGTCAATCCCCGAACCATGCCGATGATGCCGCTGCACAATCGTCGCCCACAACGCCCAACACATAATCTTCAGCCGGTTCGCAACCACAACGTTGATCGCCGTCTCCCTGAGCGCCAGGGCACCCCGCAGCCTCCCTTGGGCTCAGGGCCGATCATTGAGGATACCTCGGAAGAAGACGAGCTGCATATGGCGGCTGTTCCTGTCCAGCACCCTGCTAGGGTTTCGCACCATCGATGCCCCTCTCTTGGGCCTAACAGTGCGGCTAATGGGCCTCTTACCCCACCGGCGACTTCGCCTGATCGACAACCTATGCCGGCCGCCTCTACACGGACGGGCACAACCAATCAGGCTATGGCTCTATCGTGTGACTCTCCACTTCCCGGGGATGAAATTTCTACAGGCACAGCCCTCACAACGCCGGAAATGGTGACGCTCCCCTTGACCAGCCACCACACCCCGCCGGCCGCCATGCTACCTGAAACACCGAACCATCAGCACCCGGCCTCATCCAACCCTCAACCCACCTACAGTCAACCTACAACTCCATCCCACAACCTCGTAAACCCTAGGCCTGAGATTGGGACTAAAGACTGCCGAATCACGACGGCTACCAACCACCAAGTGCGAGCCAAAAATGCGAATCCTTACCTCGCTGTCGTTGTCCAAGGTCCCAGAGCCAACCATGGACAGCACCACCGTGCCCCCCCGATACGGCTTGCTCTCACTTACACGACCCCTACTATCATTGACGAAGAGGCTAAGGCCTGCCCATCTTGGGCTGTGGTTAAGAAAGGCACGGCAAGGTGGGAGCACACCCTCGTGGGATACTTCTTGGGGAAAAGACCGTACTTCCCTCACGTCGAGCACTTCGTTCGATCCATCTGGCCCGATCTTGTCGAAGTGCGAGCTACGACCAACGGGTTTTTCAAGTTTCGTTTTGGGACGGCAGAGGCTTCAACTGCTGCCCTGGTTGGTGGCCCTTGGCTCCTGCAAGGGCAGCCCCTATTCCTCGAGACCTGGCGAATAGGCATGTCTTTCGAGAAGAAGCCGCACGGGGCTGTCCCACTATGGGTGAAGATGCGCAATGTCCCTAGTGAAATGTGGATACAGGAGGGCTTAGGAATCATCGCTAGCGTCATTGGCAAACCTCTCTTCGCTGACGCCCTAATGGCTACTGCCGAAAGGCTTGAATACGTGCGGGTGTGCATCGAGAAAACCTTTGACGAACCTTTTATCGACCGCTTCAAGGTGAGAATCCCAACCGAAGATGGAGGATACTCGAGCGAGGTACCAATCTTTGTCGACTACGAATGGAAACCTAAGAATTGCCCCACATGCAAGGATTGGACTCATGGCCCAGGAAGCTACCCAAAAAATCAGGCCAAGCAGACCGGGGTACCTACACGTACGAGCAACAACCAATGCCCTCGTTCGTTTGTGATTAGTTCGTATTGAGACAATACATTTGCTCGTTCTTCTTCTTTGTCTTTCAAGCTTCTACTCATATCGCTAATTTGTTTTTCCTTTCTTTCTATATAATCTTCTAAAGTCTTTACTTTAGTTTCAGACAAGGTCAAGGATTCATTAAAAATGGCTATCTCTTCCTGTTGTTTGTTTACTATGGCATAATTTTTGTCAAAATTGCTTTGGAGTTCTGAGTAATCTTTACGATGCATGGAGAGTTCGGCTATCCTACGTTCAAGTTTAACGAAATCATTCAGGGTGGAGTGTATACCTCAAGGTCAGATGAAGAGACATCAGTCATGTCTGACCCGATGGCTGGCTCATCCTCGCCGGAGTCATCATCAATGCTTTTCACCATGAAGGCCATTTCTTCTTCCTCCTCGTCAGACGCGTCCTCCAGCCATTCCTTCTTCCTCAGCAACCAAGATAATTCCCGCCTCCTTGCGCTGTGAGAGCTGAAATGTTTTCTTGTAGTATTCAGTGGTTTTCTTCTTAGGTCTGAAGCATTCAGAAGCAAAGTGACCCGGCTTGCCACAGTTGAAGCACTTCTTTAATATTTCAGATTTATTAGTTTCAGCCTCTTCAGGGGCAACGAACTTCTGTTTCCCGCCCGTGGTTCGTTGTTTGTTGAAGGAAGATGATGATTTCATGGCACTCATCTTATTGACTGTCTCTGAGATCATAGCCAGTTTCTTTCTGATTGATATTCTCAGATTCTTGGTCGGATTCGGCGTTGTCAGAAGTGTCAGATTGTACGACCTGATTTCCTTTAGAAGTTCTCGAGCTCCTGTTACTTCTCTTAGAGGTCACAAGTGCAATTGGTTCCATGTCAAGTTTTTCCTTCGTTCTTGAGAGGTTATCGTGTAGGGAGTGAATATCCATAGCATCCAGATCTTTGTTCTGTTGCTAACCAGAACTACAATCCGTCCCCATTCAGGTTGAAGTGTGGAAAGGAACTTGATGTTGTGTTCGAGATTGGAGCGTTGGATGTTGATCTTTCTCATCTCGTTGATGATGGTCAGGAAGCGAAGGTAAACATCTCGAAGTTCTTCCCCCTCATTAGCTTTGAAGGAGTCATAGGCAGTGAGGATGCTGGACTTCTTAGACAGATTGCTAACTTCTGTCCCAACCATCATTTTACATACTTCATCCCAAATTTCCTTTGCAGTGACCATTGCGTCGACTTGCTTGTAGACATCATTTGGTAGGGCCTGAAGTACGTAGTGTCGGGCAAGCTTGTCCGCTCTGGCTCGTGCTCTCTCAGCATTATTGTATCGACTAGGGTGCTTAGGAGTCTCCTCTCTGGAATTGCAGGAACAGCATCGGGTTGAGCAGGGACAATGGTCAAAAATTGAGCAGGTCCCTCAAAAATGGAGGAAAGCATGTCGTTTGCGAGGTCTACATCCTTGATTTCGATGAAGAGATGAATCATTGCTTCCATATGCCGTATTCTCCCCATCTTAGTAGTGGTGCACGGTTGTCAGATTCAATGGCAAGACTGTCCATGTTTTGTTTGGTAATGATCGTTAACGCGAAATATATCTGCGAGATTGAATATTTTAGTTTCGAATAAGAAAAAAAAAGGTCAAGTTTGAAGAACTTTGAGTGGAGTATAAATGAGCAAGTTCACTTAATGCATTCTGTCCGTATTTTGAATTTGGATGATTTTGTGCAAGACTTGAGAATCGGACGATTTGAGCTCTATAAAATTGAGATTTGGTCGACTTAATTATTTGTGATCGATCGATTCTACTCCTATAGAAGTAAGCTCGGCAATTTTCATCTAAGTGCTGATAATCGGGCGATTGAGATTCTAAGATTATAAAATCGGGCGATGGAGATTCAATTTGAAGTCTAGAATGACTTTCGACCGATTGGTCCAATTAGAATGACTTTCGATCGACTGAAATCGAACAAGGCTGATTGGACAAAAGAATTTGAATTAGGCTGGTTTCGGGTGATTTTGGTCCAATTAGAATGACTTTCGATAGATTGAAATTGAACAAGGCTGATTGGATGAATGAGTATCGGGCGATACAGTTAAATTGACTCAATATATAGAAATGATTGAGTTTCAGTCAATTTTGATCCAAGAAGATTGAGTTTCGATCGATAGAAATTGGGCGTGGCGAATTGGGATTGAGTATCGGGCGAAACTCTAAAATGAACTACAATCGCCGAGTAATTAATCGATCGAAACAAGGAATTTGGTTCTGTAGCCTTTCGGGCGAGACACGTGTCGGTCAATTGAGTGAAATTTATTGAGAATCGTCGAGATTTCAACCGGGCGAAACTCCTCACAGTGATTTGGTTTCGATCGAAACCTTCAAATTCGACAGTGATTCGCCGATATTCAAATCGATCGAAACTCCACTCAGTGAGTTTCGGTCGAAACCTTCAAATTCGATGGTACTGTTCTATAGGCTGCCCGAAAGTGATGAACAGTTCAGCAAAACTCAAATTTTCAGACTCGTTTTTGCTCAAATCCTACTTAAACTTGACGGAAATCGACGTGAAAGACCATAAATGTACTCATTTTCAGTTTTCTAATGTCTTAGAGAGAAGAAATCACTGAGAACGATTAGAAAAGACCCAAAAACAGTGAGAAAAAATCGAAAATGAGTTTTCAAGAAAAATCTTTCTCAAATCACGTCGGAATCGAGCGAAACTGGATTCAAATTGAAGATATTGATCCGCGTTAGGCTCTGATACAACTTGTTGGCCCTTTTATTACCAAAGGATCAAAAGAAAGGATTGAATGTTTAAAACGTGAAGAACACATTGAGTGCATGTTAGTGTGTGTTTTTCTAAGGAAAAGTACAAGATGGCTTACCTTTTGATTTCTTTTGATAAAACCCTAATTAGGGTAAGTTGGGGCTTTATATACCACAAGTATTTGGTATATTAAAGCCCGGTCCCAAACTCTTACTAACATTCCCCCAAACTACAACAACCCATTAAATAAACACATATAAACCCAAGATTACATAAATTAAAGGATGCTACAAAATAGTCCTAACAAGGTCTTTCACGTATCGACGCTACGAAAATACATCGCAGATCCAAACCATGTACTGAACACTGAAAATTTTCATCAACAGCTCAAGCCAGATTTGAGTTACGAGGAAAATCCAGTGGAGATCCTAATGTATGATATGAAACGACTACAGAATAAAGAAATTCCGTTAGTTAATGTTTTATGGCAAAATCAGTCCATGGAAGAAGCTACGTGGGAACGGGAAGATGACATGAGAAATCGCTACCTTGAGTTGTTTCTCCCCACCTGATATCGGGGGCGAAATCTCTTTTAAGGTGGGATGATGTAATACCCGAGTCCCTTAAGTAAGCCGGCCAATAAATATGCATACAGTTTATATGCCTTATGTGACTGCATATATGTGTTTATGTGATTTCATGCTAACCGCCATATGATATATGTTCTGTGGGAACTAAGACAATGGACTGGATAAGGAAATTAAGTCGGGACTTAGGACTAATTTCATAAAGTGTATAATTTTGGTAAAAGAAATTTTGATACAAATAAGGGATAAAAGAATTTAAGGATTCGAATTTTATAGTACTAATAAAAATTGAATTAGGGTTACACTTTAATTCGGCTATATTTGACTTCAACCTAGGTCCCAAACTTAAATAACCTAAAGCCCAAATAATAGGAAAACAATTGTTATGTGATAAGCTTAAAGGTTACTTAAACTAAAGGAAAAAGAACGTCATCTAATAAGTGTCAAATCATCCGTTAGAATCAATGCATTCATATATATCATATAAGGTGAACAGTAAGAGAAAACACACCATCAAACTGAAGAAACTCGGCAACAGAGGAGGATTCGAGCTACCACAACGAATTAAGTAGCATAGAAATTTAATCGAACCAAACATCAGATTTTCAACTAAGAAAAGGTAAGACATTGTTATTAGTACATATGTTTCTCTTAAACGTATGATTCATTATTTAGTTCTTGTATTGCTAAATATGCTAATTTGCAAAATTCAATGTATGAAAGAGGGTGAAACCCTAGGATAGGATAAGAGTTCTTACTAACATGTTTGATGTTTTACCAAGCAGTAACACGCTTTAAAGATAATAAGCTCAAACACGTCAATTTCTAGGGTTTTATAAGAAGTTTACGTGCTTAACTGCTTTAGGATTCTTCACTGTTAAGATAATTTCGGGCGTTCAAATTAGCAAACTTATTAGTTCAGATGTTCTTGAGGATGAATCTCGAGAAACTATGTTTCTAGTTAGAAATTTTGAAACCATGTAATTCGGTAGGAATAATGTCGAGACCTATCTTCAATATTAATATCGAAATCCTTGTAAAACATCTCGACATTCAGGTTATAAATCTCGAAATAAAACTCGAGAACATATCGAAATCCTTGTTGGTATTAATTTCGAAGCTTGGCATAAAATCTCGAGAACTAACTCGAGATCCATATCGAAAGTGTACATTGTTTAGTTTAAAACTCGGAATCTACTTTTAATATTGATCTCGAAGTACTGTATGGAATCTCGAAATCAGACTCGAGATCCATTTAACCCGAGATTTATCTTGAACATGTCGAGATCTAATTCCACAACTAGGCTCAATTATCATGTCGAGATTCACGTTAGAAACATATCGAAATCCTTATATGTAATCTCGAAGAAACATATCGAAATCCATTCTATAGACCAAGCTCGACATTCATGAATTCATTTCCATCTCGAGATTTACTTCCAACATGTCGAGATCCATTGTACAAGTAATCTCGAGAAACAAGTCATGTCGAAGTTCCATAATAAAAATTCAAAGTTCATGTCGAATTCCATTTCAAGATTAAATTAGTTATATACTGCTTTAAATTCTAAAGTTTTAGAATTTCGAAACCCTTCAAAAAATTGAAACTAGGGTTTTTAAATTAAGCCACTTTCGTATAACTATAATCAGACTAACAAAACCTAACCTTATATGTTTCTATACTTAGGGTTCGAAGGTTAGCAATTTACAGTACGATAAGCTAAGGATACCAGGTAGGTGGAAGTCCCAACTACAACACATAACTGTATGTGCATGAAATTATGTGTTATGTACGTGACTTTCTACGTGAATTATTTGCGTTACATGACATGCATGATTTAATTACATGATATGATGGCATGACACGCATATTCTCGACATGAGCATATGCACGCACGTTTAGTACAAAAGGCATGATATGAGAGCGTGCATAATATACGATCGCCGGAGAGCGATAAAGATTCGCTGATATGGGCGTCTGATGTCGACTCACAGTTGAGTCACGGCTCTTCTATGCTGCCATGGTGACGTCTTATGGCGCTACCGTCAAGACAGGAGATGTACAAGGCAAGACATGATTTTAGGGCTAATGTCCTCATGGCGGGTCGTGAAACCTGGAGGGTGCGAGCTGAGGGAGTAAACGACACCGAGGTTACCTCTGGTGTCGACTACCTCAAATTAGGCTACCAGTGTGAAGCGTCCGCGTGGCACATGAAACCACCTTGGGACAGAAAAGACGTCCTAGGGTTAGCCTCCCTTGAGTGGGTATTGCCACTTATATTTATTTATCCCTAGTGGATTCGAGCTCCATGATGGTGCATAGCAAGATTGCCGAAGGCCCTATATGACAAGACAAGATAAAACAAGGAAAAATATGAGGTCTAGGGTGCATTGGCGCGGATGCCTCTGCGAATTTAGGACACGTGCATGCCAAGCATGGCTTTCACTTACTGAGCTTTATAAGCTCATTCCACGAATTTTTGTGTTGTAGGTTCACGGAGGCGAGGCCAACTTTTGAAGCTTCCGGAGGACTTTTGAGGTGGCAGTGTGTACATGGATGCGACCTGAGTGGCGGGCCAATAGATTATTTTGAACACGCATGCGCACTCTACCTTGTATTTATGTCCTAGGAATATTTTGTACTGTACAGAAGAATTTCCTTTATATAAAAGGAAAAATTTTGTACGCATTTTCGTATATAGATTTCATTTATATCATATGCAGTCACATGAATTAGTAATAGGAATGGGTGGTGGAAGTCAGAGCCTAGAGAAGAAAGGATATAGACTATATAATCCTGATCCCAAGTCACCCAAATTCATAATTAGCAGAGATGTTACATTTGATGAGTCTTCTATGTTACATCCTTCAAAAGAATCTATTAATCCCTCTAATCAAGAAAAGAAGGATAGTATACACAGCGAGGTAGAGCTTGAGATCAACAAAGATGCTTCAGATGACCCTGCTATGAGTTCAACAGATCAAGAGGATGAGCCAGAGCCTGATTCAGATCCTGTTAAAGATGAAAGCACGGAGCAGGAATATTCTATAGTCAGAGATAGGGAGAGACGGGAGACTCGACTACCACAACGGTACGTAAATTTAGTTTCGTACGCTTTATCAGTGGCGCAAGAAACAGGTGGAGGTGACGAACCTTCTACCTATTCGGAGGCAATAAGCGATGATAATTCTGATAAGTGGCTGGTAGTGATGAATGAAGAAATGGAGTCTCTGACAAGAATGCAACTTGGATTCTTGTGCTGCCGTCGAAGAAAAAGAAAATAGTCGGATGTAAGTGGGTCTTCAAGAAGAAAGAAGGTTTATCTGGTTCTGACGATGCAAGGTATAAGGCACGATTAGTCGCGAAAGGCTATAGTCAGGTACAAGGTGTAGATTTTAATGACGTATTCTCACCTATCGTTAGACATAGCTCTATTCGTTGCTTGCATGGCGATTTAGATTTGGAGTTAGAACAGCTTGACGTCAAGGCGGCGTTCTTACGTGGCGATTTAGATGAACAGATTTATATGAAGTAACCTGAAGGCTTCATTGTTGAAGGCAAGGAAGACCAAGTTTGTTTACTGAAGAAATCCTTATACGAATTAAAGCAGTCTCCAAGACAGTGGTATAAACGTTTTGATTCTTTCATCTTGGGTCATGGTTTCTCCAGGAGCAAGTATGATAGTTGGGTTTACTTCCGGAAGTTAAATGACAGTTCGTTCATTTATCTATTGTTATATGTTGATGACATGCTCATTGTGGCTAAGAATCTTGCAGAAATTCACCAGTTGAAGGCCTTATTGAATGGTGAATTTGAGATGAAAGATTTAGGAGCAGCTAAGAAGATTCTTGGTATGAAGATTAGACGTGATAGAGGAGCTGGTAAGTTATGCCTGACCCAGGAAAGTTACCTCAAGAAGGTTTTGGAGAGATTTGGCATGAGCGATGCCAAACCAGTCAGCACTCCTCCTCTTGCTAGCCATTTTAGGCTATGCGCTGCTCAGTCACCATCATCAGATGAAGAAGAAGAGTACATGGCACGAGTTCCTTACTCGAGTGCAGTCGGCAGTATTATGTATGCATTTCTATGTATACGTCCTGATATTTCACAGGCTGTTAGTGTTGTTAGCAGGTATATGGCTAATCCAGGGAAAGAACACTGGCAAGCAGTGAAGTGGATTCTCAGATACTTGAAGGGTACTCTAAGCTTTTTGTTTGGAGTTTGGCAGAAATAGTGATACTCTCGTTGGCTTCGTCGATTCAGACTATGCAGGTGATCTCGATAAACGGTGATCTCTTACTGGTTATGTATTATCTATTGGAGGTTGTGCAGTCGAGTTAAGTTTCTCTCTCTAGTTTTCTCTCTCTAGAAAAACTCTCTCCAAACCTTCGACTCTTCAACTTCCCATCGTCCCACCACCACCTCGGCCCACCTTCAGCACCGCCAGCAACCTTGACCTGCTACTGACCGGCGGCACACACCTCGCCTCCCTCCATCTGTAATACCCGAGTCCCGTAAGTAAGTCGGCCAGTAAATTTGCATACATATTATATGACTTACGTGACTGCATGAGACATGTTTTGTGACTTTTATGTGCTTAACTGATTTCATGCTATACGTTAACATGGCATGTATGAATGGGAAGGTAGTGTTGGGACTTAGAAAATAGCTAGTAAAAGAAATTAAGGTATAAGATTTTAATTTCCAAATATTACTGAAAATATGATTAGAATTCAATTTGGGCCTATTAATTCATAGTTTAAAGCCCAATTATTTAAGATAAATATTAATGACTTAGAAGAGAAGTAAAGTCACGTTACTTTATGTCATTTCAACATGTTTAATACTTATCAAACCATCGACACTATAAGGTAAGCAAATGAGAAAACCCTAAGCAAGAATAAATACTTCAGACGAAATTTTAGAGGAAAAGAGAACTCACATAAGCAACGATCGAATCAGAGTTTTGGAAAGGTATATCTCCTACCCTAAAGTATATGTTTTATACATGTGAAACTTATATATATTTAGCATTTTAATGTTTGAAAAACTTGAAACGATAGAAGAAAATTTCAGGGGTACCATTTTCCTAGGTTTAGCTAATTTTCTAGTACATGGCATGTTAGTCTAAGATATATCAAGTGTAGAGATCACATTCTCGAAGCATAAATTGGTAAGAATAACTTCGAGATTAAAACTGAGAATGAGAAGGAATTCAGAATTAGAACTCGAGATCTTTGCCAAGATTTAAATCTGGTACTGATTTCGAAATGTATATGGAATGTCGAGCTCAAGTTTTAAAAATCAAGACTTCGAATCCCCCTAGCTCGACCAAAACAAATATCAAGTGTACGTAAATAAAGCTATCGTTAGACCGTGGAGATTCCCACTAAATGCATACGATAGCTGACGAAACTGCGTCTTACCATATAATGATCGCAAACAACTAATCAATGAATTAAATAGCCGGGCAAGCTTCCCTACTACTTAAACGAAGATTGCATTAAAAACACAGTGAATCCCGCTATTAGATTTGACTCTAATCGGCAGGATAGTCCAACCTATCTCTAGTAAAGGGTTTATTCCGCTAGTTCCGAGTGGTTTAATCGTTTGCTCCTCTCTCGAGCGTAGCGTACGATTTCTCGAACTATGTTAACTTAAAACGTAGACATCCAAGCTAACTAGATAATTTCAATCACTTAGACATAATCAAAATCATATGCGTCATAAACGAGTCGTAACAATAGCAAGACATCAATTACACGTAAACATACGATTGATCGTGATAGGGTTCATCTCATCTCAAATACAATAGATTTAGCTACTCATTATCCTCACAACAAAACACATCATTAACATCGAATACATCATAAATACTTCCCTGAATTCGACTTCGAAATTAATCCCGTTCTTCGTTGAGGACTTCGATCGCACAAGTGGTGAGCGACTGAGTAGGTGTTCTTGAGTTTTGAAAGGCAACGTGTATGTTTATATATGAGCTTAATTTGTGTTTCCTTCACGTACCTCTTTTCTCCCGTCCTCCCTTTTTCTTCCTTGCATATTAGCTCCTTATATAGCCGTCTCATTTCTTTCCTTCGTATCTTTCTTGAGCAGTGCAAAATATGAGAAAATCTCATCTTCAAAGATTTGCGCAGCCAAAATCCCTCTTGAGCAACCTTCTCATTAAATTTGCAGAAATTCCCCTCCCCACACTTAAGATTGATTTTGTCCTCAACATAAAAATAATGTAACACACAGAAGAGGAAAAAGATAGATAAGCGAACCAGAATAGTCCGATGTGCATGTTTTGTACGGCTCCTCCCCACACTTGAGATTTTGAATTCCCTGCGATCATCGATAAACAGAATTATAAAGACTAAAAATGCGAATAGAAATAAAGGAAAAACATAAGATAGGCTCGGGGTGCCTCCCAAGTAGCGCTTTCTTTAATGTCTTTTAGCTAGACATTGTTCAGTTGTTCAGCTCTAGGTGGTATTGAGGAGGTGAATCATTTCCTTCCCGAGTGCCTCGATGTCACCGCCATAGTAATGCTTGAGACGCTGCCCGTTCACCTTGAAGGTCCCTTTTTCTGGGTGTGTGATCTCGATCGTCTCGTAGGGAAACACTCGGATCACCGTGAATGGACCTGACCACCTCGACTGTAGCTTTCCTGGGAATAATCACAGCCGCGAATTGTACAGCAAGACCTGGTCGCCTTCTTGGAATTTCCGCTTTATTATTTTACGATCATGGTGCTTCGTGCGCTCCTTGTAGAGGCGGGTATTTTCATAAGCCCTCCACTCGTCGAGCTCATTGATCTGCAAGTTTCACTTTTCACCTGCAAGATTCAAATCAAAATTTAGCTTTTTTAGAGCCCAATATGCTTTGTGTTCTAGCTCGATGGGTAAATGACAAGATTTTCTGTAAACAAGTCTGTAGGGCGTGAATTCGATAGGCGTCTGGTAAGCTGTTCGCTACGCCCATAAAGCATCGTTCAGCTTGTTCGGCCAATCCCGCCCATGGTTTTCCACAGTCTTTTCGAGTATGCGCTTCAGTTCCTTGTTTACGACTTCTCTTGGCCGCTCGCTTGAGGATGGTACGCAGTAGTAACACTATGTTTCACGCCGTATTTCTCGAGCAACCTTGCAAATTGAGTATTACAGAAATGCGTACCTTTATCGCTAATAATGCAATGGGGTGAACCAAATCGTGAAAACAAAGATTTCAAAAATTTAAAGACTACCCTAGCATCATTAGTAGGTAGCGCTTGTGCTTCTACCCATTTTGAAACATAATCAACCGCAACTAGGATATATCGATTCTTGAAAGAGGTAGGAAAAGGACCACAATGCCCCAGACGTCAAATATTTCACACACAAGAAGAAAATTCTGAGGCATTTCATTTCGCTTGGAAATATTACCTGTCCGTTGGCACCTATCACATTCCTCTACATAATTTTGAGCGTCTTTGAGAATTGTAGGCCAATAAAAACCACATTCGAGTACCTTTTGTGCAGTTCGATTACCTCCTTAATGTCCTCAACATGGCCCCGAACGACAATGGCTCAAGATTTTAACCGTCTCGGGAAAGGACACGCATCGTCAGATTATCTTGTCCGCGCAAACCCTAAACAAATATGGATCATCCCAAAAATAATACTTCAAGTCCGAGAAGAATTTCTTCATCTGGTGACTTGTGTATCCCTTTGGCATGATCATCGCGACAAGATAGTTAGCAAAGTCGGCATATCACGGGGTTTCATCGAGTACCTCACGTATAACATATAAATGCTCGTCGGGAAAATGGTCTTGGATTATTTCCTCGTTGGTAGCCTCGTGGGCTGCGTCAAGTCTTGACAAGTGAGCGGCTGCGCAATTTCTGGTACCTTTTTGGTCATGAAATTCCACGTCGAACTCTTGGAGTAACAGAATCCATCGGATAAGCCTTGGTTTTGCATCCGGTTTTGCGAAGAGGTGTTTGAGGGCCGAATGATCCGTGTAGATGATGACCTTTGAAAGAACTAGATATGGACGGAATTTGTCGACGGCGAACACGACTGCGAGCAACTCCTTCTCGGTGGTGGTGTAGTTCGCCTGGGCCTCATTTAGATTTTTGCTCGCATAGTGTATCGGCTGAAAATGCTTTTCCTGTCGCTGCCCTAAAACTGCACCTATGCAAAATCGCTTGCATCGCACATTTGTTCAAATGGTAGGCTCCAATCGGGGGCTACCATAACAGGGGCATTAATTAGCTTATCTTTAAGTATCGTAAAAGCATCCATGCACTCAGGTGTAAATTCGTAAGGCAAGTCTTTCTCAAGAAAACGAGTTAAAGGCCTAGCAATTTTAGAAAAACCCTTGATAAATCTACGATAAAACCCGCATGTCCTATGAAACTTCTAATTGCTTTTACCGAGGAAGGTGGATGTAGTCGTTCTATGGTTTCTATTTTAGCTCTATCTACATCGATACCTCTCGACGATATTTTATGACCTAAAACAATACCCTCTCTTACCATAAAATGACATTTCTCCCAATTTAGCACAAGGTTTGTTTCTTCACATCGCCGAAGTACTTTCTTTAAAAAGCATACCTCGAACGAGTCACCAAAATTTGAGAAATATCCATGAAATACCTCCATTCCGTCACCGATTAGTTTATAGAAGATAGCCATCATGCAACTTTGGAAGGTGGCCGGAGCATTGCAGGCGAATGTCCTGAACGGGCACGTGAACGTCGTCTCTTGATCCTCGGGTGCAACGGGAATCTACAAATAACCTGAAAGTCCGTCGAGAAAACAATAAAATTCATGACCAGACAAACGTTCAAGCATTTGATCAATAAAAGGAAGAGGAAAGTGATATTTTCGCGTCGTGACATTTAATTAGCGGTAGTCAATGCAAACGCGCCATCCCGTGACAGTCCTCATCGGAATGAGTTCGTTCTTTTCGTTGGGGACGACTGCCCTTCCTCCTTTTTTCGGCACTGCCTGAACTGGGCTCACCCATAACTATCCGAGATTATATACCGGTTTGAAGTCGTCCTCCATTAGAATTTTATGCATGCAGATGGTCGGGCTAATTCCACGGATATCCGATATCTTCCATGCAAGCGCCTTCTTGTGCTTCTGTAGTGTGTCTAAAAGCATGAGTTTTTGTTCCTTCTCCAGATTCGACGCGATGATTACGGAAAGCTTTGCACTTTCCTCGAGGAAAGCGTATTCCAACTGATCGGGCAATTGCTTGAGTTCGAGCGTTGGTGGATCCTCGATTGAGCTCTTCTCACGATTTTCTTCGCTGGTCTTGTGCACCTTGATCATTGGTTCCTCATTGACATCATCATCTATATCTACTTGGCCGAGGGTAGATCATCGTTCAGCTCTTCCTTCTCAATTTCTTCGTTTTCCTCCATTTCTTGCTTCGAGACGAAGGAATCGGGTTGCGAAAGTCCCTGCAACGATAAGAATTCATTCCATGCATCGATATAAAAATACTTATCGTCTAACTTCTCAGCATTGATCGTGGACTCGGCCATATCAAATGTCACTTTCTCACCATCTATGGTTAATGTCAATGTTCCGGTACGAACCTTGACCATGGTTCCTCCTGTAACGAGGAATGACCTTCCTAACAGTAGAGGAATATTTTCATCTTCCTCCATGTCGAGAATTACGAAATCTGCAGGAATGATAAATTTATCGACTTTAACAAGAACGTCTTCGATAAGGCATTAAATTTATATACTCATCCTAGTAGGTTTGGGTTCTCCTAAGCCGAGTTTCTTGAACATCGAATAAGGCATTAAATTTATACTAGCACCTAAGTCAGCTAATGACTTATGTACTGCAGATCCCCTATCAAACAAGGTATAGTGAAACTCCCTGTGTCTTTTAACTTCTTCGGGATTGTGCTAGTAGAATCGCCGAGCACTCCCCTCGTAGTTCGACTGTCGGCACGTCTTCGAGCTTGCGTTTGTGATAAGATCCTTTAAAAACTTTGCCCAGCGGGGCATCCTTCGACAAGAGATAAATTAATATCTAATTATTTAAAAATTGCAAGAAATTTACCAAACTGATCGTCCACGATGTTCCTTTTAAGCCTCGATGGGTATGGTATCTTTGGTTGATACGTCTTGACGGGTGGCGTAGATACGGTCTCCTCTTCTTTGTCGGCCTCGATGTCTACTTTCTCGGGCTCAACATTCTTCTTCTTCAATTTCTGCACTTCCTCGAGTTCTCTCCCGTTACGAAGCGTTACCGCCTTTACATGGTAATCTTTTGGGTTGGTCTCGGTGTAGCTTGGTAATGAACCCGAAGGACGTTGTTGGATCGATTCGGCAATCTGTCCAACTTGTTTCTCCAAAGCCCATATGGAAGTCTCGGTGTTTTGCAACCGTGCCTCTTGATTGTCCAAGCGAGAGTCAAGCTTTCCCATTAGCTTCTCGAGCATTCCCTCCAGCTTATCCATGCGACCTTTGATTTTGAAATCCCGATGGAGCTTGTTGTTGATTACCATAGGTCAGGTTCGGATGAACTCGATTTGGAACGAAGTTTCGCTGACCTTGGTAGTTTCCCATGTAATCGACTTGCTCATTTGTAATAGCAGCAGGACAATGAATTGCGTCGTGGTCCCTCTGCATGTAGCGCATGGTGGACGAAGCGGTGAAAATGAAATACAAGGCGCACCAGCTACGGGGGTCATTGGGACATGTTGTCATTGGACAGCGTTAACGGCCGGCTTCACTGCTAGTGTAGGCAAGAGCGCATTCATCAAGGTCTGCATTTGAAGGTTAGTTGCTGACATTTGTTGTTGTAGGGCGTCGAACTTGGCGTTCATCACAGTGTTGTTGTCGACGTCGTACATCCCTAGAGGTTTACCTCGATTACTTGAACTCCCTCTTCGAAACTATTTGCACTATAGTCCTCGACAAGATTCCATCCTTCCATCGCGCTAAGATTACATAGGCCTCCAATGCATGCTCCATCTAATAGTTGTACGGTGTGGTCGTTTAGTGACTCGTGGAACCGCTGAATTTGTTCGCTTTTAGTCATCCCGTGTTGAGGGAATCGGTTCAAGAGTGCCTTGAATCTGGTCCATACGTCATATAGATTTTCGCCCTCCTTTTGTTTGAACGCGGTGTGGTCCATCTTTAGTTTGAGAGCCTTGGAAGGTGGAAAGAAGTGATTGATGAAGGTGGCATGCATTTGGTCCCAAGTGGTAGAGAGAAGTAAACTAAACCACTCATTCGCATTGCCTCGTAGAGAGAATGCAAACAAGTAGAGTCGAATAGCTTTTGAGCTTACGCCTTGTACCCGTATTGCATAGGCAACAGATAAGAAGTCTCGGATGTGGCGATAAGCGTCTTCCTCGGAGAGCCCATCGTATTGAGCTGTAGTTTGAAGCATTTGGAGCCAATGATGTTTGAGCACAAAAGTGTTCGGCACCTGAGGAAGTACTATCGCCGAGCTAATCGTTCCTACGGCATTGTTTCTCCAGAGTTCTCTCATTGGAGGCTCTTGCACTGCTAATGGAATTTCATCGTTATTTTGAGTCGCCATTTCGGCTTGCCTTGCGTTTTCTCGCACGTTGCGTCGAAAAGTTCTTTCGATCTCCGGGTCTCCTTCCACTATTGGTAGTGTAAGGTTCCTTCGGGTCATGCACCAACGTACACGAACCTAGACCAAAAGAAATATGATTAAGCGAAGATTTTGATACTCAGTAATAAATAGCTAGAATACTAAACTACAGCTTTTCTAATATCGATAGTTCCCCGGCAACGGCGCCAAAAACTTGATCGAACGGATCGAGTAATAAAATAAAACGAATACTAACAAACTATCCTACGCTCAAAAGGCAAGTGTACCTTCGAAATAGCATAGACATAGCAAATATTCAGTATCGAATCCCAAGAGAACTATGTACCTTAGAAAAACATTCGCTTAAATATCCTATTATGACGTTTGATTGTTGAAACGGTAAATAATAATACTTATTTCTTGGAGTAAGTTCCGTGTATATATATAAAGAATGGGGTAAATGTACAAATGAGTGAAGGTGTAACCCCTCACATGCAAACCAGTAACAGGCTACTGGCGGAGAACCAACAGATCAGAAATCAAATAAAAAACCAAAAACACATCCAACAAGCTACCAAGCTACACGCCATAGCCGTCGTATAGCTGCCCTCTGCAGGTCGTACTTGGGAGAGGTCCCAAGTAGACGCATACAAACCATGTCGATAACACCAGCCACCACCCTGTCTGGGGTCGTGATAGCGCCCTCCTTCCAGCGCTTGTTGCGTGCCTGCCAAATATGATATACCAATGAAGTGAGGACGTGACGGTAAGCGACCTGAAGGAGGTGTTGGCCACGCCATCTCAGTGCGGCCCACTGAATACCCTGTATCCAGCCCCTATACGGCCAAGCCCATCTGATCTTCTGTATCAACATCTGAACACAGGCACGTGAAAAACCACAGTCAAAAAATAGATGTTGAACAGTCTCAAGGTGCAGCGTATCACAGAGAACACAAGCTGGAGTCCCAGCTCGCTGTTCCACCCACGCCTTACCTCTAGTTGATAAGCGATCCCGAATGGCTAACCACAATATAACCTCATGTCGAGGGATCTTCAGAGGCCCCCCAAACAAATACGCCCAATTGACACTAGGCCGCCGTACACGTAGAGACTCCCTAATCAATCGTGTTGTGGGTTGGTCGTCTGGTGATGCCTTCCAAATAATCAGATCACTCTGACTCGGATGGACCCGTGGAAGGTGAGGGCTAAAATCGAGAAACTCCACCGACGACCGTCCTGGCCAATTCCAGCCATGCTGGTCAATGACCGAGTAAGACGGGTCCCTACTGGCAGCCCCATCACAAGAGGGCCCTTAGGGTAACGTTCCAACAATGGGACAGCCCGCAGCCATGGGTCTTCCCATACTAACAATGACGAACCATCTCCAATAGAAAACTCAATAAAGGGTAGAATCACCTGCCTTAACTGCATCAGCTTCGTCCAACTCCATGCAGTGTTAGCCGAAATGGTGATGGTCCAAAGAGAGCGCGCATTCAGTCGTGTGATGTATAGCCACTCCACCCATATCGAGTCAGCAGGGCGACTGATCACTCTCCATAGAAGCTGGACCTGTAGAGCCCTATTGTCATTAGCGATCGACCGAATCCCCAGCCCACCCTCATCAACTGGCATACAGACGTCATCCTAAGCAACCTTAGCCGATGCCCCTCCCCACAAAAAGCTGCGAAACCTGGTTCCAGAGCGCGAATGATGCCCTTGGGCAGCAAGAAAACCCCTGACCAATAGACGTGCAATGCCTGAAGAACCGACTTAATCAGCTGCACCCTACCCGCATAAGAGAGTGACTGATTCAGCCATGATCCCAGACGCGCATCAATGCGCTGCAACAGTGGTGCACAGTCACCAAGCGTCAGACGTGAAGCAACCAACGGGACCCCCAAGTATCGCATAGGTAGGCGACCTTCGCGAAATCCCAACATCGACAGTAGATGGCCCTTGATGCTCTCCGCCCTCCGTGAGAAGTAAACCTCACTCTTGTCTGGATTAGGATGCAACCCAGACGTGGCTGCGTTTGAGGCCCTTGTATGCCACGTTACTGGTGGAACGACAATCCCAGCACCACGACCTTCTAAGCCGGATCAGAATGGACCACCGCCTCACATCACCCCACCCCCATGGATACCACAACGCCGTGCGAGACGCTGCCCGGATGCCATTGTGCCTTTACGTGACCCGCGGCATGATGGCCGCCCCCCTATGCGACGTGGGACACCACCACCGCCATCTCGCAATGATCCGATCATTGAAGACGCATCTGATGACGGCCCTTCACCCATGATGCCGGCTCTCATGCTGCCCGGACCCATGGACGTGATTAACTGGCCTAGGGTTTCCCCAGGTGGGCCGAGGATAAATCCGACCAGCCCCATTACTATGTTGCCCCCGATCGGACCTAGGGTCTTATGTCTCGGGATGACGCTATCTGATGAGGCGATAGGGCCACCCAAAGATACCAGTCCGACCTTTGCGACTGTGGTTCAAGAACCTACCGCTGATGTAAGACCCGTAAAATTTAATTACGGGATTTACGAAATAATTAAGGTGTAAATAATTAATTAGGGACATCGTTGGGATAATTACGTTAAGAAGCTAGGATTTTAGGTGAAATATTTTATTTAGGACGAGTGATTAACTCAAGCCTAATGGGCGATATTATGTTTCCATGCTTCTATGTCTATAAAACTATATTTTCGTGATTTCATGTTATGTGTGTTATGAAGTACAATTTAAGGCATGAATTTAGGAATTTGAGAAATATAGCCAACAATTTTATAGGTATAGTTAGGAACTAGTTTCGACCGATTAAAGCAAGAATCGGTCGGAACTCATGCAACAGAATTTAAATTGTAGAAAGCGTCCAAATTGGACGATTTAATAATAAAATATTTAGATTTGAAATCGAGGACTCGGCCGATGCAAGACATAGATACATGTGTATTTGTATCTCACTTTCGCCGAACAAGAGAGAAGTTTCGGGCGATTGTTTGGTATGCAATGATTGACTACATATAAATTAAATTGATTGATTCCCAAGGCTTAGAAGTAGTTTCGACCGATTTGTGAGCATAGTGTAGAGAACTTGACCAATCACAATCCATTTAGAGTCAACTTTTGAGTTATTAAAATTGGGCTAGGAATATTAAATACTAATGGGCTAGAACTCAATAATGGGCCCAAAATGCAAAATGTCAACTTGGGAGACAAGCCCTCCTTAATATAAGGAGATTCCACGCATTGAAGTCCCCATCACCATGTCTCCCTTTTAATTAAAAATATCTACCCAACTATCTAATTTCTCTAACCTCACTAAGAACCCAACGAAAACCAAGTGAAGGGGCAAGGAGAAGAGGCCGAAGGAAACTCAAGCAACGCCATTGAACAAGCTAGGACTTCGAGTAAGTAAACAAAATTACCACCTCAAACTATTATGTTTTCCGTTTGTAGGACTATTTAGTTAAGTTACGATAGGAATTAAGCAATTCAAGGAGTTTAAGTGTACCATAGAAGGCAAAACCCCTAACCTAGGGAGTAAACTCACATTCGAGGGTTTCCTTAGGATATTGCTAGATTTTAGCTAACCAAACATATCTTAGGGCTTACAACCTTAACGCAAGAGGAGCTTACCCTAAAATTGGATGTTGTTGTGTAGAAGAAGAACCTTAGAACTTAGAATTTCGGGAAGGTGATTGAAAGCCTAGTAGAATCGGGGAATTTGGCAACAAATCGGGCGACTCTTGTTTGAGTAAGGAAATCGAGCGATTTAATTTAAGAATACTAAGTTCCACTAAAACCTAGTAAATCGGGCGATTTCGAGTTACTACAAACACACGGCGAATTGTTGCACGAAAGGAATCGGTTGAATTAAATGTGAGGGACAATTTAATCGTGCGATCTAAGCCTTAGGAGAATTCGGCGATTTGTGGTGTCTCAAACCCTGAAATCGGGCGACTTCATGCGAAACCTAAATCGGACGAATTAAACGAAAAATCCACGTGGCGAAAGGAGAACAAATCGCCGAGATAGAGCTCAACAAACCCTGAAATCGGGCGACTCCATGCAAGGTTGAAATCGGGCGATTTCACCCATGGAATGCCCTAAATCGGCCGAAAACAATCCCATTCCATGCATAGGTTTCGGGCTGACGTCATGATGACGAGGAAACGCGGCGATTTCCACCTCTTTAAGATCTCAAATCGGGCGAATTACCGTGAGCTACCCATGCATGCAAAATCGGGCGAAACCCTAGTTTAAGCACGCGAAGATCGGGCGATTTGATACCTTTAGAAACCTCAACGATTTGAGGGTTACAATGTCATGAAGTCGGGCAAATTGCATGAAGGTGAAATCGGACAAATCCATGCTAGTACAAATCGGGCGAATAAACGAGATTGCATGCAAGATCTAATCGGGCGATTTCGTGCTAATACCAATCGATCGAAATCAGCCCATAAGAGATCAAATCGAACAGCACTTAGATGTTTCGCCGAGCCCCTTAGATTAAAAGTTAGTACTAACATAACTTAGAAATTGTTGGGGCGGGACATTAGCCTAGAATCGAAGCTAGCGAATTATAGTCTAGCGAAATTAATGAAGGGGGATAATTTCGTGCGACCTAATTAATTAATTAACGAAGACATAATACTAATACGATGATATTATGTTTAAAGGTCGTACGTTAGGAGCTAACGGGGAGGATACTAATTACGCTCGGACGACAGGTAAGTAGAAATCCAACTACGACACATAACTTGTTTGAATGTGCTTGTTTTATGCGACTACGTGCTTCGGTGATTTCATGATTACGTGATTTAATTGATATGTCTTCACGTGAACGTGTCTGAAGTTTCTAATTGGATGACTAGGTGCTTCGAGGCTTATCTGAATTGTGATTACTTGATACTACGTGACTATATGCCTCAATGATTACATGAATTTCGTAGACCAGTTGTACATGCTGTCTCTTGGTAATTTCGTCTGGCATTTGCTGCATTTTCATACTCACGTGCATACACGATCATATATGGGAGGGTCGTAGGAGTCAAGTATACATATATATGGTGTATCGCTTGAAAGCGATTGATACATTGCCGATGTGGGCATGTGTTGTCGACTCAGTTGAGTCAAGGGCTGTCTACTATGCTACCAGGGCGGCGTTTAGCGTCGTCGTACTATTATGTACATATGTTTGGGACCGCATTGGGCTAAAAAGGCGTTATCGGCCTCCCAATGTGGACAGCAATTTGCATACCGGGGTTGCCTCTCAATGACGATCGCGTTGGGCCAAAAAGGCATCGTTAGCCTCCCAACGAGGGTCGCATTGGGCTAAAAAGGTGCCACGGAGATGAGTAAGGGTTGCCTCTCAATGATGATCGCGTTGGGCCAAAAAGGCATCGTTAGCCTCCCAACGAGGGTCGCATTGGGCTAAAAAAGTGCCACGGAGATGAGTAAGGGTTGCCTCTCAATGACGATCACGTTGGGCCAAAAAGGCATCGTTAGCCTCCCAACGAGGGTCGCATTGGGCTAAAAAGGTGCCACGGAGATGAATAAGGTTGCCTCTCAACGGTGAGTTCCATTGGGCCGTAAAGGCAATATGGGCCTCCTGAATGTGAACCGCGTTGGGCTGAAAAGGAGCCGTATACATATAGTACTATTATGTATATAATGAAATATATTAGGGCAATGCCCGTTGGCGAAGAGGCCGCATAAATATATATTACTATTATGTATATAATGAAATATACTAGGGCGGAGACCCGTTGGCGAAAAGGGCCACATATACATATATTATTATTATGTACGTAATGAAATATACTAGGGCGGAGACCCGTTGGCGAAAAGGGCCACATATACATATATTATTATTATGTACGTAATGAAATATACTAGGGCGGAGACCCGTTGGCGAAAAGGGCCACATATACATATATTATTATTATGTACGTAATGAAATATACTAGGGCGGAGACCCGTTGGCGAAAAGGGCCACATATACATATATTATTATTATGTACCTAATGAAATATATTAGGGCGATGCCCGTTGGCGAGAGGGCCATATATATGTATGTTTATGTTATAATTGGGCAATGCCCGGGGCGGTAAGGTGCGACCTGGATGGTGCGACCTGAGGGTATAAGCGACACAGGGTGGAACCCTGGTGTAGGCAACCTCAGCGTGGGCTACCAGCGTGAGCGACCGCCGACAGTCGGGGACGACCGGGTACATATGGCGACCTAGGGGAACGATGTGCATCCTAGGGCATGGCCATCCGGCGTGGACCGCTGTCTATTTGTCCCTAGAGGACCTGAGCTCTTGGTGGTGCATAGTGAGATTAGCCGAGGGCCCTGAGTGATGTTAGTATGAGTATTAGGAGCATCGGCGCGGATTGCCTTTGCGAAATGTTATGAGCATCGGCGCGGATTGCCTTTGCGAAATGTTATGAGCATCGGCGCGGACCGCCCTTGCAAAGTGTTATAGGTTTCGGCGTGAATTGCCGTTGCGGGGAAAGGGACACGTGCATACATGCATGATTTTTGCTTACTGAGCCTCGGTGGCTCATTCTTTTATGTTATGTGTTGTAGGTACTTACGATCACGGTACGTGATCGCCTAGCTGGCAAGGCCTATCTTTTGAAGCTTCCGAGCGTCTTTTGGGGGTGGACGTGTGTGTATGGATGACGACCTGTGAGGCCGGGTGCACAGGAGCTTTTGCTGTGCCATCGCAACCGTCCCGAGTAATTATGAACTAGGATTAGGGTGTAATTAGGACTCGAAGAAATTATTTTGTCGAGTAGTTATGTTCTTTTGACGTGTACAGGACAGGAATCCTTGGGAAAAAAGGAAAAATTTCTACCGTATTTTCGTATCTTCTAAATTATCGTACCATTATACACTTAGAGTTCAGCTGGAAATGGTAGCGATGGCTAGGGTCGCTACAGCTGAAAACATACACAGCCACGAATGACGAGATTGGCTTTGACCTACACGCCGCCGACGCTGGTTGACGGAGTGGCCGAGGCACGGCCACCTATTGAAGTTGCGCGTTGGCGAGGTGGGAGCATACACTAGTTGGTTATTTCTTAGGGAAGAGGCCTTACTTCCCTCACGTGGAACGTTTTGCCCGGAATTCTTGGCCTAACCTCACTGAAGTGCGATCAACTATTAATGGGTTCTTTATGTTTCGGTTCGCGACAGCTGCAGGCACCATTGCTGCCCTGGAGGGGGGGCCGTGGCTACTCCAAGGGCAGCCAATTTTTCTTGAGAATTGGAGAATGGGAATGTCCTTTGAAAAGAAGGAACAATTGGCGGTGCCGCTATGGATAAGGCTGCGTAACGTCCCAGCGGACCTTTGGACACAGGAAGGGCTTGGAATCGTAGCTAGTGTACTTGGTAAGCCACTTTTTACGGATGGGATGACAGCTAAGATGGACAGGCTTGAGTTCGCCAGAATCTGTATTGAGATCTCGCTGGAAGCCCCTCTTATCGACCAATTCAATATTAGAACCCCTGATGGCGAGGGCGGTTTCTCCGCCTTGATCCCCGTCCAAGTCGAATATGAATGGAGACCTAAGAAATGCTCAACATGCGACTCATGGCTGCATGGAGCTGGCGCCTGCCCCAAAACTAAACCCATTCAGCCACACAGGCAACCGCCAGCTACGCGGCCAGCCACACAACACACAGCGCCACGGCTCAACACACAACCACGGCTAGCCCTTGCTAGTGCGCCAGGGCCGGATATCGGGCCTAAATGTACACGGTACGCCTGGAGGCGAGTGGACAACAAGGGTAAAGGGAAGGTGATAAGCGAGTCCCATAAGCCCCAAACTGAAGGGGCTGATCAACCCGCACCCTCTTTGCGGGATATCCCATCTATGAGTAATGGTGGTATGCTGGGAGTTAATCCATTTGATGCCCTCGCTGATCTTGAGGAGAATGGAGACGTTACAAAGGGTCAAGCAGCCCTCTCAGGTGGTGATTTATGATCCCTCTCGTTGTATGGAATGTACGTGGTCTAAACAGGGTAGACAACAAGTGGGCGGTACGGGAGTTGATTTCGAAATTCGACCTTAAATTAATTGGACTGTTAGAAACACGGGTTGCGGAGCAAAATGCGTCATCGGTTGCGGATTCTATTCGGTCGTGGAGCTGGTTCTATGACTATGATATTGGCCCGCCGCCCGTATTTGGATTGGTTGGGACTCTCGCTACGTTGGGGTAACCGTTGAGGCTTTTATGAAGCAAGTCATCCATTGCAAGGTTACTATTCTAGCGGAGCGGCTTGATTTTTTTGTCTCTTTTGTGTATGGTGCCAATCCTCGCTTGGAGAGACGCGATTTATGGGTTGACCTCGGGGCTATATCTATTTCGCGGGTCGATGTTCCTTGGCTGGCTTTGGGGGATTTTAACGCCATCATTGACGATTCTGAGGCTCGTGGTGGCGCACCATCTGGTTGTGCGGATATGGCTACTGCCCTTCTCGCGTCGGATCTCTCCCATTTGCCTCGGGTGGGTTCTTTCTATACTTGGTATAATCAGCAAGCCGGCCTGTCGGGGATCTGGCGCAGGCTGGATCGTATGGTGGGGAACCCGTCTTGGTTTGCTTCGTTTAGCGATCTGCATTACCGTTGCGAACTTCCGGCCACTTCGGACCATGCTCCACTTATCTTGGTGAATCCCGAGCAGCCGCGGCCGAGAGGTAATTTCTTTCGGTTCGATAATTTCTTGGTGCAGGATAATCTCTTTAAACCGCTGGTGGCCCATGCTTGGAACCAAACCGTATCCGTATCCTATGTTTGGGGTGGTAAAGAAACTTAAGGCGATTAAATTTTCTCTTAAGCTACTCCAACGGGACAAAGGAGACCTGAACCGTAATGTCCTTCGTGCGCGCCACTTTCTTGATATGGTTCAAGGGCTGGAGTGTTTTTTCAGTTTGTTTGAGTTTCTCATTTGTGGTTTTCGTTTGGTGCGGTTTATTTAGCCGCGATTGTACCCTCTGACCTTCTTTATTAATGACCCTTTCTCCAAAAAAAAAAAGGGCTGGCCCTTGAGTACCCCGCGGAGGCACAACTCCTTGTTCTCGAAAAGCGCTGCCGGCTGGTCTATGCTAAAGCCGTGGAGATGGAGCATGCGGCATTAGCACAACGTGCTAAGATTTCATGGCTTCGGGATGGTGATCAATGCACATCCTTCTTCTTCAAGAAGGTGGCTTTGAGACGGGCCGGGAACCGCATCCTCTCTCTTGAGGATGAGTCTGGTGGTATTCACGAAGGAGGGGAAAGTGTGCGCGGGGAGCTGATTCGATTTTATTCGGACCTTCTCGGACAGTCCATTCGGACTGTGCCTCTTTCTACGACGGCCACGACACCTTTCATATCTCGATTTCTTACAGAACACGAGGCGCTTTCTATGATTCTCCCGGTTTCTGCCAAGGAAATCAAGAGTGCCCTTTTTTCTATTGAGATAATAAGGCTCCCGGGCCGGACGGTTTCTCGGCTGCCTTCTACAAGAGCTCGTGGGATATTATTGGACCGGACGTGACGCGTGCTATTCAGGATTTCTTTAGCACTGGACACCTACTGGGGAGCTCAACTTGACTCTGATCTCACTGATTCCCAAGTGTGATAACCCTCGGATGGCTAAAAACTTCCGTCCCATCTCTTGTTGTAATGTCCTCTACAAAATCATTTCCAAGGTGATTGCGAATCGACTACAGGGCTGTTTGTCTAGCCTCGTCCACCCTTCCCAAACGGCGTTTATCCCTGGGCGTCGTATTTCGGATAACATACTCCTTGCCCAGGAGATATGTCACGGCTATTCGAGTTCGGGGCTGCCACCGCGCGTCGCTTTCAAGGTTGACCTTGCCAAGGCTTACGACAAGGTGGAATGGGACTTTATCTTGGCGACACTCCATGCGCTTAAATTCCACCCGTTGTTCATTGGCTGGATCCGCGCTTGTCTCACTCGTCGTGCTATTCGATCAATATCAATGGGCAGCCGGAGGGATTCTTTCGGGGTAGGAGAGGGCTGCGGCAAGGCGATCCCATTTCGCCGTATCTCTTTACTCTGGTGATGGAAGTGCTCCATGGAATTCTTGAGGAACACATTCGGCACAGCGACTTTTTTCTCTTTCATTGGCGGTGTGAAACTACTTCCCTTTTCATGCTTACGTTTGGTGATGACCTACTCCTCTTTTCGCATGCGGACGTGGCCACAGTTTGTGTCTTTCGTGATAGCCTGGACCTCTTCGCTACTCTTTCAGGTCTTAGCGCGAACCTGAGTAAGAGTGAGATGTTTATCTCCAAGCGCGCTGAGCATCTTCGGGTTGATATCGAGAGCATCATGGGCTTCCCTCGGGGTTCTATCCCTGTTCGCTATCTTGGTGTTCCTCTGATTAGCTCCAGACTTTCGCTTGCGGACTGTGCGCCTCTCCTCCACTCCATCGATCACCGCCTTGGTTCTTGGATGCATCACTCGCTCTCTTATGCGGGTCGGACGCAACTGATCAGGTCAGTTTTATTAAGCTTTCACACTTATTGGGCAGGTGTTTTTCTCCTTCCTAAGGGTATCATCCGGGCTATTGAGACCAAGATCAGAGCTTTCCTTTGGGGGGGAACCAGTGCCAAGGTTGCTTGGGCTGATCTATGCCTTCCTAATGATGTGGTGGGCCTGGGATTTCGATCTATTGAGATAGTAATAAGGCCCTATTGATGCGCCTTCTCTGGAGTTTACTTGCTGGTGAGGGTGATTCCATTTGGGCTGATTGGATCCGCCGTACTCGCTTATATCACAAATCGTTATGGTCGATTGCTCCAACATCAAGGGCTTCTTGGAGTTGGAAGAAGCTCCTCAAGCTGCGTCCCCTTGTTAGGCCTCTGATCCAGTTTCGCATTGGGAATGGAGCTTCCACTTTTCTTTGGACGGATCCTTGGCTTTTACCGGGCCCTCTTGTGGAGATGCATCCGCGGGACCACAGGTGATGGGTTTACCGATTGACTTCCGGCTCAGTTCGGTGATTGATGCGGATGGTTGGAGATGGCCTGGCCTTACCACGACGGAGTATCTTGACATTGCACCTCTTCTTCCACCGGTTCATCCTGGTGAGGCTGACGTGGTCCGATGGATTGCCTCGGACAATGGTCGGTTTTCTACCTCTTCGGCTAGAGACTATTTGCGGGTGAGGCGGCCTGTTGTCCCTTGGATTACGCTTTTTTGGGGCCCGCTATCCATCCCTCGTCATGAGTTCATCCTTTGGCTGGCGATTAGGGACAGATTGGCGACTAGAGACAAGACCTGGATTGCTAGCGCGGCAGGATCCTCTGCCTGCCTCCTGTGTGACACCCAGACTGTTGAGACCGTCGGCACTTGTTCTTTGACTGCTCTTTTTCTGCTAGGTGCATTGGTTTGATGGAGGATAGCCGGATCTTTGAGTGGAAGCACCATGACTGGTTTGGTGGTATCTCTTCGGTGGCGCACCACAGGCGACGCCATCACCTGCCTTGGATGATCTATCGACATACCCTTTCTTCGTTGGTCTACCACCTATGGATAGAGCGTAATTCGCGATGGCGGGAGGGACGACGACGACCCCCGGAGCAGCTCGCTGCTGATATCGAGACACTAGCCTGTCTGCGCTTAGTCACACTTCCGGCGAAGTACCAACTGCAGACCACTGCCATGCGTCGTGTTTGGCGTATTGCTTGGTAGTTTTTTCCGTTCTGTTGTGCTCCGGTAGCCTGTTACCGGATTGGTGCGGTTCGCCGCTGTTTTTGTACCCTCGTTTATTTATATTAGTGACCATTTCCCCAAAAAGAAAAAAAAAACCAGACAGCTGAGAGAACATCATCAAAGCCTCCTTCAGTACCCCCACAGAGATAGGATCGGCATGACAAAAAAGGAGGAGATCGTCCGCGAAGACTAACATAGAGAGCGAGGTTGTCTCACAACGCGAGTGATAGCGAAATCTCGGCTCCGCCTGGATATGCCTCTCAACAAGGCCGTGGAGCACCTCCATGACGAGAGTGAAAAGATATGGTGAGATAGGGTCCCCTTGGCGAATTCCCTTCTTGCCCGCGAAGAACCCCGCCGGTCGCCCGTTAAGGTTGAGGGAAAAGGTGGGCGTCGTCAAGCAGCTCCGTATCCACTCTATATACCGTGGGTGAAAACCCATCGCCTGAAGCGTTGCCAGTAAAAAACTCCATTCCACCTTGTCGTAGGCCTTGGCTAGATCGACCTTCAGCATAGCTCGTGGTGGCCGGCCTTTGTTCGCATACCCCAGGCAAAGCTCCTGTGCCAGAAGGATATTATCACTAATGCGTCGTCCTGGTATAAAAGCCGTCTGTGAAGCGTGGACCAACCCTCCAAGAACCGTCTTCAACCTGTTAGCCAACACCTTCGAGATTATCTTGTATAGGACATTGCAACACGAGATGGGTCTGAAGTCTGTCGAGCGGCGTGGCGACTCACACTTGGGTATGAGCGAAAATACAACTTAGTAAAATGGTGCGGAAAGGAAACCCTTATGGAAACAAACGTATTTGAGACTTCGAATCCCCCTAGCTCGACCAAAATAAATATCAAGTGTACGTAAATAAAGCTATCGTTAGACCGTGGAGCTTCCTACCACATGGATACGAGTTATATAGCTGACAAAACTGCGCCTTACCATATAATGATCGCAAATAACTAATCAACGAATTAAATAGCCGGGCAAGCTTCCCTAACTACTTAACCGAAGATTGCATTAAAACACAGTGAATCTCACTATTAGATTTGACTCTAATCTGGCAGGATAGTCCAACCAATCTCTAATAATGGGTTTATTCCGCTCGTTTACGAGTGGTTTAATCGTTCGCTCCTCTCGATCGTAGCGTATGATTTCCCGGACTATGTTAACTTAAACACGTAGACATAAGCTAACTAGATAATTTCAATCACTTAGACATAATCAAAATCATATGCGTCATAAATGAGTCGTAACAATAGCAAAACATCAATTACATCGATTGTTTTGAAGCCTATCGATGGCTGGGCTGCTCTGCAGTGGCGAAGCCGACATTTAGTTCATATTGCCTATCGACATGTCCTTGCATCGATTGTCTATCACATTTGGCAGGAGCGGAACAGGCGATGGAGGGAGCACATCCGTTCTACCCCAGCCCATGTCGTGGCCACGGCCCTCGGTATTCTTGGTGCACGGCTTGGGACTATAGGCGAGAAGTATGCTCTACAGCAGGCTGCTATTCGGCGGCTATGGAGAGTGGCATGGTAGTTAGTTATGTTTGACATATGGTTTGTTCACCAGTAGCATGTTACTGGTTGCATGTGTTGAGTTATACTCGCACCCATTCTGTATACATTCACTCATATATATATAAAACTGGGACCTATTCCAAAAAAAAAAATGATGTAGTCCTCCTTTTATAGGAGGCTCTTGGATATTGCCTGAAGGTACGTCCCTAGCTCTTGGATATTGCCTGAAGGTTTAACCCGAGCTCCCTGGTGATATGATCTCCTAGGACAACGTGTAGCTTTTGCAGTCTGTCAGAAGTCTTTTTTGCAGCAGTCATATCCATCAGTCGCATCCTGCAGCTTCATAAAGTCCCCTTGTAGCGTATTGAAGAACCTTCTTCTTCTTGGGATCGTCACCTACCTGTTGGAGGTCCCTATCTCTATCATTATTTACTAAGTATAAATATTTTCCAATGGGCCTAACGGGCCCTTCCTGATTTTTTCAGGCCCATCTTGTTTTTAGTCCATATCAACCACTCTCCTACGCTAATTTGTTTTTTGGGACAAAAAGTAAATTAGAGTAAAATTGGGCCTTACCGCCCTACCGCAATTACCTATTGAAGGGACACGTTCTGTTGGCTGATGTGGAGGAAGGAGCCACTTCGCTGGTTCCCAGGTCGGATCGCCTGTCGCAACTCCCATGCTTCCGGAGATTCCTGAAGCCAGATACATTCGGGAAGAGACATCTCAGCCTTCCCCCAAGGATGAGGGGATCTCAGCGGCTCAGGACGTTATTCCTTATTTCGGGAGCAAAGAGAAAGGCTGGCGTGCCACCAAAACCGAGCAGGGGAGCTAAGCGGAAGTTGCCAATGTCAGGAAGCGACAACGGGGGGATCTCAGTGAACGTTTCGCAAGGGAAATCCTCAGAAGAGGACCTCCCCTCTTTCATAGATCAGCTCGAGAAGGGAAAAGGGATGGAAGTGATGGGTCGTCTGGTTTTTCCTTCCTTGGTGGTATTTTCCCTACTGGAACTTCTTTTGTTGTGTTCTTAGGTGATAAATCAGGTGGTTGTGCGGTTATCTGCGGGCCGTCGGCCTGTGAGTCAGAAGAAAGTGGTCACGCCCTTCAAGGGCATTTGGAGTAAGTTCAGGCTAGTTTGGCCACCAAAGGAAAGGCAGCTGAGGAAGCTGCAGTGAAATTCGAAGCTAAAAAAGAAGAAATAGCGAAGGAGAGGTCCGCGTTGGTGGAGCAGCACAGGGAGGAGCTGCGGAGCTTGGAGGAGCAGGTAGTACTCCAGCAACGTCGTGAACTTCCTTTGCTAAAGAGAAAGCTGAGTGGGACGAGGACTTCGCACATGGTGGAGGTGCAAACGACAACCGCTCTGGCAAACGCGAAGGCCGAAGGTGCCAGGGCTTGTTAGCAGCATCTCCTTTCCACAGCTGCTGGGAAGAAGTTCTTGGAGGATCTGACCGACGGTTGGCGCCAAGCTTATCTGAGGGACTCCCTGTCTTTGAAAGGTTTTGTCCCCCTTATGCAGCATTACTTCATGGGGGGCTATGGCGCTGTGCCTTCGGGACCTTCGTTTTTCTGCGTGCTCAAGGGAGACCTAAAGGCTACTGAGAATCCTCTCTTTTGGCTCCCTACGGCAGAGAAGTTCGTTGGAGTTCTAGCTGGCGCCAACATCTCGGACCTCCCAACCGTTACTTTCGTTCCTTCAGAGGGCCCCGTCTCCCGATGTTTCTTTTTAAACATTCTGTAACGGACCTCTTTATCTCTCTATTTTTCTTGTTATGGATATTCTTAGGGCCTGCAATGTTTTAGGGGGGCTTGACTCCCCTATGTTTACGTGTCTCTATTGGGGGCTTTTTCCCTGCGCAATGTATGCTTCGTACGTTGTATCCGTCGTCTTTGGGGATCTGGGAGGGACCTAGCAGGGATCTGATGGCGGAGCTCTTCTTCGATCTCTTCTCTTTGAGCGGGATTCTCAGGTCCTACTGCACATTGCTTCTAGCTCTCTGGGGCATCCTCTTTTTTGCCTTTTTCAGGGTGGTGATGGCCTGTAAGAAATACTATGTCATTTTTTCTGTTGGAGTTATAATGGTAAAGACTCGGGGAGCTTAACTCCCCATGTTCGCATGTTTCGTTGGAGTTCCCTTTCTCCTAAATTATACGTCCCGCACTTTGTGCTTAGCTTTTTTTCTTTCGCTCTTAGTAATTCATAAGCCAAGTACGAATTCACGCCCTCGGTTGCAATGGCCGTCGTCATTGTCCTTAGGTGTCGCTTTGCGCTAGGCTCTCTTTGTCCTTAGCGAGTTCAGTATCTGGGTAGACACTTAGGTCCACAAAATTTGAAACCCGGGGATCCCCTAATCGATTTACCCTAGTTATAGTGCCAGCTTCGCTTTGGTACCATTCACGTCGCAGGCTACTAAGAGCCTTTGACGTCCTGTACGCCACAGCCCGTCAGCGGCGGTATCTTCTACACCCTTATGGGCATCATCACATTGCGGATGTATTATCTTTGATGTCGGGTATGCCGTGGGCCCGTCGGCCATTGGTATCATTACACGTCGCAGACTATCAGTCTTTGATGTCGGGTACACCTTAGGTCCGTCGACCTTTGGCATCAATTGTATTTTTAGGTGCACCGTTTATTATATAAAATAGTTATATTCCGACAAGGCGGTATTTCCTTAGGGACATCATTAGTTTACCCTGGTTATAGCGTCAGCTTTGCTTCGTAACTCATAAACCAAGTACGAATTAAGCACGGTTATAGCACCAGCTCACTTAATGCGTGGTTATAGCGCCCGCTCGCTTACATGCGTAGTTATAGCACCAGCTCGCTTAGTGTACGAGCTCTTCGTTGGAGGCCTGGAATTTATAGTAATGGGGAAATGGAGCTCCTTTCTTCTTGGTTAATGATGAGGTCCCTAGATCCATATCTCAGGAGGTCCAGACCTTCGACTGTTCAGGTGTACAATTTTTGGGCTCTGTTGGAGACTGGAATTCCCCTGGCCTGGAGCCCATATTATGATAGGGATGTGAGCCTCAAATGGAGCTGGCCCCTATCTAGAGGAGGCGGGGGTTGTCTGCCGTTAGTCGCATAGATTCCCCGTTCTCCTTCTCGACTGCCTCAGACCTCGAGGCTATGGTAAACGAACTTCGTCAGATGTTCCTAGGACGGGCCCTTCGATTCATACTTCAAATGGTAACAATTGTTAGTATGATGCATGTATCTAACATGTTATCGATAATGTAAATAAAAAAAGAGAGGGCCCTGAAATCCTGACTAAGAGCCTTTTTCATCACGGCATGTCTCCCGAGTAGTTAGGATTTCCTCCATGTTGTTTGCGTAATGGTGGGAGTTCCGCAGGACCCTAAGGATAGACTTCGACAACTCCCCTTTGTGAGTTTAGGGTGGTAATGGTTTTCCATGGCCATGTTTCTTGTTCGTTGCTTTTTATTTCATTGCAGTGGCTTGCTTCCAAGTCCCATGGACCTTCGCATGCCACCGAGGAACTAGGTTTGGAGATCACGAACATATAGATTGTGCCTTCATTGATACCAGCGCGGAGCTGAGCTTTTATATCCCGAGGACCTTCGCATGCCAGCGAGGAGCTGGGCTGCGATCTCACGCAGATCTTTATATGCAAGGAGCTGGGCTTTGAGGTCCCACAGATCTTTGTATGCCAGCGTGGCACTGGCCTTTAAATCCTTCATGGAACTTCTTTCTGATCACCTCCGGATCATGTTCACTACTGCGGCTAATAGATATTTCGGGTGTCCCGTCCGGATAAACCCCTCTATCACATCCTTCGTATGTCAGTGCGCAGCTTGGCTTGCATCTCCCCCAGATCTTTTGGGTCCCACGGACCTTAGCGTGCCAGCTAGAGCTTGACTTGTATCTCCCGCGGATCTATGGATGCTAGTGTGGACATGTCTTCTAGGTCCCCCGGACCTTCGCTTGCCAATACGGAGCTTGGCTTGTATCTCCTATGGATCTTCGAACGCTAGCATGGAGCTGGGCTTCTTTGCCTTCATTCTAGCATGGAGCTGGGTTTCAGCCGGTTTGGATCCCCCATAGCGGACTTCGCATGCTAGCGATGAGTTTTGACATGGAGATCTCAAACATATATCTTCACTTTCAGCACCGAGTTGGTCTTCGTAAATACCCCGAGGCTCTCCTCAGTTGAGATTTATGAATCAGCGTGGAGCTTATCTCTTAGATCTCGAAGATAGAAGCTCGAGTCTTTGTGCCAGCACGAAGTCGGGGAGATCCATAATGCGGAGCTTCGTGTCTTCGTGCCAGCGCGGAGCTGGGAGGTCCCGGATGCGGAGCTTCGGGTGTTCTTGCCAGCGCGGAGCTGGGAGGTCCTGAAGGCGGAACTCCGGGTCTTCTTGCCAGCACGGAGCTGGGCTTTTAGGTCCCGAATGTGAAGCTCCGAATCTTCTTGCCAGTGGGAGCTGGGATGTCCCGAAGGCGGAGCTCCGGGTCTTCTTGCCAGCGTGGAGCTGGGCTTTTAGGTCCTGCGGACCTTCACGTGCCAGCGCGAACCTGGGAGTTCCCGAAGGCGGAGCTCCGGATCTTCTTGCCAGCACGGATCTGGGCTTTTAGGTCCTGCGGACCTTCACGTGCCAGCACGGAGCTGGGCTTTGAGGTCCCTCTGACCTTTGTACACCATTGCGAGGCTGGGCCTCTAAGTCCTTCAAATGCTCAGGTGCATGATTCGGCATCTGTTGGACATTGGAGTCCCCTGTGCCTCACGTTCCTACTATGACAAGGACATGAGTCCTGACTGGAACTGGCCCCTATCTTGAGGAGGCGGACGTCGTCTGCCTTTGTCCTCTTATCTTGTGGTTTAATAGTACGCGAACTCGGGGAGCTTTTTTTTTTTTGGTAACCGGGGAAAGCCGATGGTGAAACCCCGGTGCCGACCCACTACCTGCTAAACGGGCCGACCAGTTCAATCGCACATGTCTGGGCCCATGTGGGCAGGCCTGGAGAAATGTCACAGGGTGGAGGTTCGAACCCAGGACCTCCCCCAACATGACTCCAGGCACCTCCCCCTCAACCAGTAGAGCTAAGGGCTCATCGGCAACTCGGGGAGCTTTAACTCCCTGTGTTTGCACGTTTCATCGGTGCTCCAGACACAACCTATTTGAGGTCCGTGAGTCCCTTCTCCTTTTCGGCCCTTTACCTTTTCCCCAAGCGTGGCTAGGCTCTTTACCTTCTTCTGGAGATTCCAGCTCCCTTCGCTTTTCGCGGGCTCACTAGCGGGACTCGTGGAGGTCCCGCCTGGGTGTTCTGAGATCCCTTTATGACTTAGTTGTACTGTCTTGTATATCTTCATCATCTCGGGCCTGTGTTTCAGGTCCTAGCCATTCCTCAGCACGTTTAACAGTTTCTGCAGGTCCTCTTTCGCGAATTGTGGGTCTAGGTTCTTTGATATGGACAAATCTTCCTCCATTGACGTCTCGCGTGTTTCGTTTTGTCCCAACAGCACAGAAAAAGGGGGAAAACAGTAATTCCTCAGCACAACTTCGCACAGTAGCAGTAAAAATTACTCACGCCTTAAACTCGGAATTTCCCACAGACGGTCCCATTTGATATGGGGCTATCCCAATCGACGAGATTTATATATGTGTGGAAATTTATAGAGCCGTAGAATGATTATCTCAAAGTTTGAGGACGTGCATAAGGTGCTTATTTATAAAGGAACTGAAAGGGGCATTTTTGGGACGTTCTGGGGACGTATTTGGAATATTGGGACGTGTTGGGGAAGTTTAAACGTGTTTAGGGACGTGCTCGGGATGTTGGGGATCTGTTAGGAACGTTTTAGGACGTGTTGGGAACGCAGGACGTGTTTGGGGACGTACTGGGACCTGTTTGGGACGTTGAGGATCTGCTTGGGACGTAAATGAAATAACATGGGATATACGTGGTTCGGATCTTTGTAGATCCTACGTCCACGAGCGCTCTGAACTCTATTTTCACTATACTTTGAAGATTACACACTCAGACAACTCAATCTCTCTTGTTTATATCAAGAACACCTACTAAAATACTTAAGGACGTTATTTGTAGAGAGAGGATATTTTATAAGCGTTTAGAAGTGTTGGAATCAGAATGGTGTGTGAAAATGATGAAGTCATCCTTTTATAGGAGGCTCTTGGATATTGCCTGAAGGTACGTCCCTAGCTCTTGGATATTGCCTGAAGGTTTAACCCGAGCTCCCTGGTGATATGATCTTCTGGGACAACGTGTAGCTTTTGCAGTCTGTCAGAGGTCATTTTTGCAGCAGTCATAGCCATCAGTCGCGTCTTGCAGCTTCATAAAGTCCCCTTGTAGCGTATCGAAGAAGTCTTCTTCTTCTTGGGATCGCCACCTACCTATCGGAGGTCCCCGGAGGTCCCTATCTCTATTTACTAAGTATAATATTTTCCAATGGGCCTAACGGGCCCTTTCTGACTTTTTCAGGCCCATCTAGTTTTAGTCCATATTACTATTATGTGTCATACATTCACGTTTTCTTTATTATACCGAGCACGATCTTAGTAACGGCGGTGAGAAAATTTTTGAAATTCACTCGCCCCAACACGCCTGATTCAAGTTTTTAGGATCTCCGTCGCCCGATTCAATTCGTCGCCTGATTCGATCACTTGGAAGTTGAATCTTTACCCCCCGATTTTGACACCCTAGGACTTAAATCGCCCGTTTCTCAGCACTTAGGACTAAAACCACTCGAACTTGCATCTATAGGACTAGAATCGATCGATTGTCAGCACTGAAAAATTAAGTCGACCGAATTTCATTTCTTGGAACTCAAATCGCTCGATCCTAAAGCCTTAGGCAAAAATCATCCGATTTTAACACACGATAGATTACATTAAATGAACTTGTGTATTTTGACTCAAAAGTCAAAATTCGTCAAACTTGACTATTATTGTTCGAAACTAAAACATTTCATTTTGCAGATCTATTTCGCGTTAACGATCATTACCAAACAAACACATGGACGATCTTGCTATTGGATCTGACAACCGTGCACCACTGCAAGATGGGGAGAGTACGGCATTTGGAAGCAACGCTTCATCAACTTCATAGAAATCAAGGATGCAGACCTCGCCAATGACATGCTTTCCTCCATTTTTGAGGGCCCCACTCAATTTTGGACCATCATTCCTACTCAACTCGATGCAGTTCGTCCTATTCCAGAGAGAAGAACTCCTAAGGATCCCAATCGATACAATGACGCCAAGAGAGCACGAGCCAGAGCGGACAATCTTACTCGACACTGCGTATGATGTCTACAAGCAAGTGGATGCAATGGTCACTGCAAAGGAAATCTCTGATGAAGTGTCCAAAATGATGGTTGGGACAGAAGCTAGCAACCTATCTTAGAAATCGAGAATCATGACTGCCTATGATTCCTTCAAAGCTAAGGAGGGGAAGAACTTCGAGACAGTTATCTTTGTTTCCTGATCATCATCAATGAGATGAGAAAGATCAACATCCAACGTTCAAACCTTGAGCACAACATCGAATTCCTCTCCACACTTCAACCTGAGCGGAGACGGATTGTATTGCTGGAAGCAACAGAACAAATATCTAGATGCTATGGACATTCATTCCCTACATGATAACCTCTCTCAATACCCCCAGTATGCCAAAGAGATCAAGAACGAAGGAAAAACAAATGTCGACATGGAACCCATTGCACTCGTGACCTCTAAATCAAGCCACAAAAGCTCGAACACTTCTAAAGGAAAACATGTCATACAAACTGACACATCAGACAATGCTGAATCTGACCAAGAATCTGAGGACGAACTTGAATCAATCAGAAAGAAACTAGCCATGATCTTAGAGACAGTCAATAAGATGAGCGCCAAGAAATCATCATCTTCCTTCAACAAACAACGAACGTCTGGCGGGAAACAAAAGTTCGTTGCTCTCGAAGAACCTGAAACGAAGAAAATTGAAACTTCACAAAAGTGCTTCAACTATGGAAAACCGGGTCACTTTGCCTCTGAATGCTTCAGACCAAAGAAGAAAAACACCGAATCAAGAAGAAGTTTCAGCTTTCGCAATGCAAAGAGGCGGGAATTGTCCTTGTTGCTAAGGAAAATGAATGGCTAGAGTACACGTCAGACGAGGAGGAGGATGAAATGGCCTTCATGGTGAAGAGCAATGAGTATGACTCCGATGGGGAGGAAACAGGCATCGGCTCAGACAGAACGGATGTTTCTTCATTCGACTTGGAGGTATACACCCGATCTCTAAATGATATTATTAAACTTGAACGTAGGATAACCGAACTCTCCATGCATCGTAGGGATTACTGAGAACTCCAAAGAAACTTTGACAAAAATTATGCCTTACTAAGCAGACAGTAGGAAGAGATAGCTATTCTTCAAGAATCTTTAAACTTGTCAGAAACTAAAGTGAAGACTTTACGAGAAAAGGTAGAAAATAAGGAAAAACAAATTAGTGATGTATGTAGGAACTTAAAAGACAACGAAGAAGAACGAGTAAATGTGTTGTCTCAATATGAACTAATCACTAACGAACGTGTTTGCCTATATAAGATTGTCAAATAATTAGAGGATCTTCTCACCAAAAGAGGTCAAATTGATCAAACCATCTTTCTCAACCAACCTAGAGACGTGGACTTCTATAATCCCCGCGAAAGATTGGGTTTTCAACTCACGACTAACCCAAAGAAAGATGAAGTACTTCCTCTGTACAACGATTGGGCCCAAATTTCGTGTGATTATACAGAACTTAATAATAGCTACAAAATTAAAAAGACAAAGCTCTCTGATGATTACATGTTACCAATTTGGTCCCTAAATTCAGGAAAGCTCCGACGAGCAGGCTAAACCCATTTATTCATCTATTTACATTCCATAAATTATTCGCAAAATAGGCAACTTAACAGCCCCTCTGGAATCAGAAAAGAAAAAGCTCATGCAGAAGAGAAGACTATTTTGTTAAGCAAAATTTATACTCTTGAATAGTTTCCTGATGCTAACCTTCCACCTCCCGTCCTGTTCCCGAACCCTGTACATGTAAATGCAAGCAAAGTACAAGGAAAACTCATTTATCTCACACTAACTTTGTATCGTATGTACCCACAGACAAAGGAGCGAGTTCTGGGGAAACGAAGAAGGTACGATCTAGCTCAGCGAAGAAGGCAACATTCCCCAATAAGAAGAAGAAACCAGCCTCAAACCTTACTTCTCATGTTTTCAACTCCTTTGCATTTGCAAAAGTGACTTCTTGTAATGTCGCAGATCGTGTTACCTTATTCTATGCTCAAAATCTTAAATATCGTTATGTAAGCTCTGATGTACTTCCACATCCTCATGACGATCTATTCAGCAAAAATGCTTCCACGTTGCATAACTCTTGTTCTAACGGCTTATCTCCCAAGCTCAACAATCATACTCTCAAAACTAAGAGGAAGAAATACACCACTTCCAAAATCAAGCACAATAAGAGGTTAAATCAATGACAAATTTTGATTCCAAAATCCCAACTGCATCATATAGGCAATTGTCGTGTCTGGGTTCTTAAGTCAGCTCTCCAACAATCTGGCAAAGAATTCAAAATAACAACAAATATGTTGGATTCCTCACCTGCGATTAAAGAAGGACCCATTCTTAAATAGGTCCCCAAGCTTACTTGATTTATTTTGCAGGTCCTGTGGTACTTAGATTCTGGTTGCTCCTTACATATGACTGGAAGTAAAGAGCTGTTGAGCAACTTTATCGAGGGATTTCTCGGGAAAAGGTCTACTTCGGAACGGTCAATCTACACCCATGCTAGGAACGGGCGATCTCATCAAGGACAGACTAACCATCAAAGGAGTCGCAGGACTAACACTAGTACATAATATGTAATAGGCGACGGCACTTTAGGTGACAGTCTCCGAAAAACCGTCGCCTATAACACGCGCGGTGGCTTTTTCGTAATATTTTTAAAGTTTCAACAACTATAGGCGACGGTTGTTCTTTGAAACCGTCACCTGTAGTATTAGTAGAACTAGAGGCGACGACGGTTGCTATGAAGACCGCCTATACTTAAGTTTTAAAATTTGTTAATATTATTAACTATAGGCGACGGTTGTTACTAAGAACCATCGCCTATACTCATGATATCTTTTAAAAATTTTTAATGTTTTTGTCTATATGCGACGGTTGTCGCTAAAAACTGTCGCCTATACTTTTTCTTTACGTTCGTCGCTTATTTTTACTAACCCTAACTTAATCACATATCCTCATCAGCCTTCAATACCAGCATCTCCCTCCGCTCCACTCTACACCACACGTCTACCCCTCTCTCTCTCTCGTCTCATCTCGCCTCGTCTCCTCTCCTCTGACGTGAATTAATAGGCGAGAACAAACGTGGCTGGCTCGGGAGGTGGCTGGTGGCGAGAAAGTCCCGCTAATGAGAGACCTACGGTTGTTGAACCATGCCAACCCGTTCGTGAGGTGGATGGTGGTGTTGGTGGCTCGGGGAGATCTCTACTGGTGGTGCTAAGTCGCCATAGCTGACTCCGATTGGATCTGGCGGCTGCTCTGGTGCCGACAAATGGCTTCGAGCGGCGGATCGATCTACTGAATCTAGCAGAGCGAGGCTGCATATGCTGGATGCGTGCGAGATCTGCGGACCTGGCGGAGGCGGATCTGGTGGCCGGAGAGCTAGATCTAATGGCTGAGGCTAGTGGCTTCTGTGGTGGCGGGCGGCTCGAAGGTTGTGGGGCAGATCTGGTAGCTATGGTGCGTATCTGGTGGATGCAAAGCTGCTGGTTGAAGATAGATAGAAGATGATTTACAATTTTGTTCCTTATCGACGGATCTTAAGGATGCAAGCTGCAAGTCGACGGATCTGGTGGCCGGAGGTTCTGCGACGCTGCGAGAGGAAAGGCGTGAGGGTAGGTGGTGCAAGTTCAAATTTTATTTTATTTTTAGTTTCTCTTTTCATATGCGACGGTTGTTAAAAAACAACCATCGCCTATTGTCAAGTGTAGGCGACGATTTACAACCGTCGCTTATTCGCAGGAGAATCAGCGATATGTGGCTATTAGCGACGCAGTGAAACCGTCGCCTATAGCCCAAAACAACGGTCGCCAAAAGCCTCTTTTGTACTAATGTAAGCTACAATCTATTCAGCATTGGACGCTTTTGACAAAGGCTGCAAAGTGAATTTTGAGACTAACAAATGTAGCGTCACTGATGACAATGGAAGAGAACTACTCACTGGCCACAGAAAGATGAATCTCTACTCCATTGACCTCAAGACTGTCCGACCGACGTGTATCATCTTCCGTGCCTCCCTACATCAGAACGATCTATGGCATCAGCGACTATCTCATCTCAATTTCAAAGACCTGAACAAACTGCGATTAGAAAATTTGGTCAAAGGACTTCCCTCGTTTAGATATCACAAAGAGCATCTCTGCTCGGCGTGTGAAAAGGAAAAGATAAGGAAAGCATCCCACCGCACTAAACACATAGCTTCAACCTCCAAACCTCTCGAACTAATTCACATGGATCTATGTGGACATATGTGCACTCAGACCATCAATGGGGGGAAATATGAGTTGGTTATTGTGGATGATTTCTCGCGCTACACATGGACCAAATTTCTCAGAACCAAGGATGAAACCCCGGGTCTAATCATTGAGTTTGTCAAAACCGCACAAAACATCTACCAACTAAGTGTCCAAATTATCAGAACTGACAATGAGACCGAATTCAAGAACTAAAAGCTCAGCGACTTCTATGCGTCGCTTGAAATCAACCAACATTTCGCAGCGGCAAAAACACCCCAACAAAACGGAGTAGTTGAGCGCAAGAACAAGACCTTAGTTGAAACAACTCGAACACTTCTCATTCACTCTGGATTACCTTACTTTTTATGGGCTGAAGCACTGAAAACAGCTTGCTTCACTCAAATCGTGCCTCACTTCATAAAAGGTTCAACAGAACTAACGTTGCAAGTGCTACGTGGCCGACAATCGTGAAGATAGTGGCAAACTTGACCCAAAAGCATTCAAATGGATAATGGTGGGATACTCGACATTCCAAAGCCAATCGAGTATATCTCTAAGAGAAAAGACCAGTCATGGAAATCATTAATGTAACATGTGATGAAGTAGACCGAGTGGCTTCTGCACAAATTAGTCCAGAACCCGGACTTCTACGAGAGTTGACGAAAGATCAACCAAGGACACGGTGGGCGAACCTTCACACTCCAATACACTGAGCGATATGGAACTTGATCTCTTATTCGAGGATCTCTTTTCAAGACCAATGCCACCCACTATCCCCAACATCTTCAACAGCACTTGGGAATGATAATTCTGCAGCATCTAGCAATGATGATTCTGCAGCACCCAGCAATGATAATTCTCCTCCACGTTGGAAAATCTCCACATTGATGACGTCAGTGAACTTCCAACTGATACTGAGATCATCTCTAGCTCACAAGCAGACACACCTCAGCCCAATGATTCAACAATGGAAATCTCTTCAGTAGAGTCAGTATTACCCCAACCTGCAGAACCTACGGAACATCAGTCGAAAATAGAATTTCTTCAGGAGAGTCAGTACGACCCCTATCTGCAGAACCTACAGAACATCAGGCTGCTCAAAGCGAAGAAACAATGAGGGGTACGAATGTAGCTGAATCATCACAACCTCATACAAGGAAGTGGACCCGTGCACACCCAAACTCACAGATAATAGACGATCCCTCTACTGGTGTAACAACTCGAGCTTCAACGATAAATGAAAGTCTTAACTCCTGTTTTCTCAGTCAAAAGAAGCCTAGCAAGGTAGCTGAAGCTCTTGCCGACCCAGATTGGATAATTGCAATGCAGGAGAAAATCAACCAGTTTGAAAGGCTGGAAGTCTGGAACTTAGTGCCTACACCAGCTGGAAAAACCATCATATGTACTAAATGGGTCGTTAAGAACAAAAAGGACGAGACTTATGCTCCAGTCGGAAGAATCGAAGCCATCGGGATTTTCTTAGCTTTCGCGCACAAGAACTTCACTGTCTACCAGATGGACGTCAAAACTGCATTCCTTAATGGAATCTTGAAGGAAGAAGTTTTTGTATCTCAGCCTGAAGGCTTTGCGAGCGAACAATTTCCCGACCATGTATACCGGCTTGACAAACCTCTCTATGGACTCAAACAAGCTCCCAGAGCCTGGTACGAGGTCCTCTCGGATTTTGTCATTTCCTCCGAATTCACAAAAGGGAAGATCGATACGACTCTTTTCATCAAGAAGGACGGCTCAGACATTATGTTAGTACAGATTTACGTCGACGAAATCATCTTTGGCTCGAAGGACGCAAGACTGTGCAGGATCTTTGGAGATCTAATGAAGCATAAATTCGAAATGAGTATGATGGGAGAACTAAGCTTCTTCTTAGGTCTCCAAGTTAAGCAGCATGATGGAATCTTCATCAACCAATCCAAGTATATTCACGACATCCTCAAGAAGTACAACTTCGACAACACCTGCAAGCACTCCTATGCCACTTCATGCAAGCTTGAGGCAGATTCCTCAGGAAAATCTGTCTACCAAACAATTTATCGAGGAATGATAGGATCTCTGCTCTATCTCACGTCCAGTGACCTGACATCATGTTCGCCACGTGTCTCTGTGCTCGCTTTCAAGCTGATCCAAAGGAGTCTCACATGCTCGTCGTCAAAAGAATCTTCAAATACCTTAAAGGGACTCCCAACCTTGGTCTATGGTACCCAATAGACTCCGGCTTCGAACTCGTCGGATACACGAATGCTGATTATGCGGGATGCAAGCTGGACAGGAAGAGCACCTCTGGAGCCGCTCAATTTTGAGGGGGTAAACTCGTAAGCTGGTCGTCTCGAAAACAAAGTTGTGTCTCAACTTCGACAGTAGAGGTAGAATATGTCGCTGCTGCGAGTTGTTGTTCACAAATTTTGTAGATGAGAACCCTGCTACGAGACATTGGCATTTCATTAAATCATATTCTCATCTTTAGTGACTCAAAAAGTGCAATAGCTATAACTAGCAATCCCGTACATCACTTACATACAAAACATATATACATTAGATATCACTTTATCAAGGAACATGTAGAACACGATACAACCGAAATGCATTTTGTTCACAAAGATCTTCAACTTGCTGACTTATTCACTAAGGCATTGGATGAAAAGCGATTCCAATTCTTGGTGTCTAGGATAGGCATGTTGAACCGTATGACATGATAGATAGTCCCTACATGAACCTTATATTGTGTAAATAGGTCATTTAGTTTTCTCTATATTTTCTTGTGTGTGTCGGAAAACTAACAGAAAAATTACTATCATATCTAGGTGGAGTCTTGAAAAATATGCACTAATTCAGGGGGAGTCTTTAAGCAATATGCACAAATTAAGGGGGAGTTTCTGAATTTTTTCTTCAATTTTTCCTCAAATCGTTTTTTGGGTCAAAATTCTTAAAGTAATAATTTTTATTACTTTTGGAATCAAACAACCTCTTAATCAGGGAAACTCACAATCACCCGAAACCGAGCATTTATGCACTTATAATTTTCCCTCGGCGAAACTGAGCATCGCCCGAAACTGCTTTAAAAGATTTGAATCGATCGAAACTGAAATTTCCAAAGCCTTTATAATTTTTCTCGGCGAAACTCGACATCGTTCTGATTTGAAACTAATGAATCGATCGAAACTGAAATCCTCAAAGCCTTTAACACTTTTCTCGGCAAAAAAAGAATCGCTCAAAACTAATTTTGATCGAAACTCTACAGTTCCGCCTTATATATATAATGAATCGCTCAAAACTCAATCAAATAGATTCTCCCAATTTTCAGTTTAAAAGCTCTCAATTTTTCAAACTAACTTCGTCGATTTTGCACTAAAATCTGACTTCTTTCTAAATGTCTGCAGATCTACACTCATGTTCTGTAAGAAAACGCACAAAATCTGCAAGTTTAACTGATTTTTTTACTTGTTTTTGCAGGATTCGCAGATTAGGGTTTGTCCATTTCGTTCGAATTTCATTCGGTTGATTGAAAGAACACGGCGAAGTACATCTAATTGAACGATTTTAAATCGCACGATTTAAATCGCCCGACTTCGTTTCGTTCTTAATCACCCGATTTTTTAACTCATATTTATCTGTAGTTGCACTGTGATTGAATCGCCCTATTGGTTGACCAATTTTGACCAAATTTGATTTTCTTTCATTGCCCGATTTTGGCTTTCGCTCGATTTTGGCTTTCGCTGGATTGTGCCTTTCATTTATCGACTTTGGCAATCACCCCATTTTAAACAAATTGAACTATACTTAGACAAATTGAACTTGTCCATTTTGTCAAATCGAGTACCGGTAAATCCACTGAAATCGTCCGATTATCACTATACTTAGACAAAATTCCAGCTCGATTTTAAAATGCCTCCGATACATGAATTTTTTTCTAGGTTTTGTACTTGTTTCTTACTTAAGCAAATTTGAAAGACTTAGCAACCTTTCTATGTGATCGAATGAGATGACAACATGATCGACCTACTATTTCTTTTCTTTTGCAGATTTTCCACTATGGTGCGACAGATCGACGAAATTTTCGCCTCTAAAGACTAGGCACAGAAATTAGCAAACAACTTACAATTAGATTTCGAAAACAAACCGTGCCCGGACCCCATTATCCTTGAAATCCTAGCAAACCATCCCTTAAAAACAGCCCTACCGAGTGCGTCCCCGAAGTCTACGCACAACAATTTTGGGCCACTCTTCAAACCCCAGCAGATGACCCTAGACCAACCCCTCTCTCAGCCAAAATTGACAATACCATTGTGGTACTGACCCCACCATCATTTGCTCACAACTAAATCTCCCGTACTCAGTACTCTACGATCCACATCCCACTGAAGAAGAACTCAAAAGAGACTTCCTTTTCATGGGATGCAAACCAAATGCCCAAAACTCCTTATATCTACCTGACTTCTCCGCCAAAGATCTACCAGGCCCCTGGCGAACACTCTTCCTAATCATTAACAAGTGCCTCTCTCCTAAACACTCGGAGTCTGACCGTTGCAACCGCAACATCACCCTGATCTTCCACGGCATCGCTTTCAACAAAAAATACGATGTCCCCAACTTGTATGGTCAGACCTCCTTGACTAGTTAAGGAGAAGGAATCTCGGATCGACAAAGACAGTGCTTCCTTACATACCGTGGCTTTCTGTCATCGTCCAACATTTCTTGGACCTTCATCCGGAAATCGAGCACCGTCCCCAGGCCGACGGCTACCCAATCCCGAAGCTCGGTAAAATACAATCAATGAAGAAAAAGACCAAGCTTGATCAGGAGGCAATGCTTCTACCTGACCATCTTCTCCAACTCCTCGATCCAACCAATCCGACGCTTCAAACCTACCTTCGAGCAAACAACCTCGAAGAGATTCCCACGGTCCAACACATCCCAGTTGGGCCTAACCCAAGGATAAGCCAACCCTCTCAGCCAAATTATGGTCTAGGAAGCGCTGCATCCCCCAAACGAAAACAAAAGAGATAATCGAAAGGGAATGATGGAAGCAGCAAACAGGAACGACGTACCAAACAAAAACGCGACCATCGTCCTTCGTCATCAAGTCCACAAATAAGTCGGACCGAGTCCATAGGTACAGGGAATGACTTTGTCTTCCCCCGAGTAGAAGTCGCGATATCGGGTCCACTTGTGCAAACTACCCCACCTAGCCACTCAATCATGTCCCAACAGACGATTGTTTCACATACACACGAGGAGCCTCAGCCATCACCGCCTCACTCGGAGCCGATTGATGTCGAATCAAACAGTCCTCAGACTGCACTTTCTTTGACCACGACGAGTCTAGTGTCCTCACCACCCATATTTTTTCCATTTCTAGGACACATACACTTTTTTCTGCACCGACAGGTCTTGGTGATCTGCCCCGAACGTTCTTCAATATCTCTTTACTAGATGCTAGTCAAGGACTGAGCGGAAGCTCCACAGGGGTCAACACAACTACAGTCGCTGCATTGGGCCATCGATCTGAGCAAGTCTCGACATCGATGTCAATGGTGCGCCTGAGTGGCCCCGGTTTCTCAAGTCCTATGAAACCAGGCTGCTCATCAGCAACATCCTGTTCTGATGTTGTGACGGCGGAAGGTCTTCGTGATACCGTCCCGTTATTTTCCGCGTTCGTGACTGAGGCGAGGATTAATGCTCGACTGGACGAGTTCGTGAAAAGTATCCCAGACTCCATCATGATCCAAGTGTACGATGCACTTGGTACTTCGACTCGCGACAAAGGCAAAGACCCTGCCATCGAAAAAGAAACTGCTGCACCTGATCCGTCCGCTGACTGTGTTGGCCCTTATATTACCAAACAAGGATCAAAAGAAAGGTTTGAATGTGTAAAACGTGAAGAACACCTTGAGTGCGTGTTAGTGTGTGTTTTTCTAAGTAAAAGTACAAGGTGGCTTACCTTTCTAATTCTTTTGATAAAACCGTAATTAGGGTAAGTGGGCTTTATATACCACAACTATTTGGTATATTAAAGCCCAATCCAATACTATCAACAAATATCATAAGTCTCTCCAAACTACTACAACCCACTAAATAAACCCAAGATTACATAAATCAAAGGATGCTACAAAATATTCCTAACAATCTCCCCCTTAGCATCCTTTGTGCTTTGCCGTCCTTGAAGTTGTCTTCTTCTTGGGTTTCTGCACATGGTATGGAGATTTCATGAGCCCTAAGAAGTACTCAAACGAACGTAACCTTCTTCGAAAGGAAATCTTCGCAGAGATGGTCTCGATCAGCTTTTCGTATTTCTCTTGAACTTCGTACTCTTCTTCTTTTAGCTGCTCGAGTATCCTTCTGAGCTTCTTCCTGATAATCAATAGGGTTCTGTCGCTGAACTTGTGAATCTCTGATGTCTTCGTAAGTCTCTTCTCTCCTTTGAAGTTGATGTAGACGATTGATGGATCGTCGTCTTCATTTATGATGTGCCCTTCACCATAACTTGGATCTGGGACCTCAAAGGATGGCTTCGTCAGATTCACCTTCTTCATGTTTCTCTCGACCGCCATTTGTATATCATGTGTTGCGTTGAACTTGACTTGGCGTAGAATGAACCTCTTCAGTGCGTAGTAGCCAAGTCTGAATTCTGGCGTCTTGAGTGCTCCAAGCATTCTATATTCCCTCGCTATTTGTTCGACATCTTCTCCTCTGATGTAGGCGAGGTCGGCTTCATTCAGTTCTGCACATTCTCCATTTTCTCGCCGTACCTTGTAGATAGGCATTTCCATGTCAGCGAACCTCACTTTGCGAACCCCCATAATTTCTCTGATTCGGGTTTCTTCGTCTCTTCCTTTCTCAGAGTGTCTACGTTGCCCGCTTGTCCTCTGAACATCAGAATTCGTCGAAGCGACAGCAGGTACTGAACTGCTTTCGGTCTGGGGAGATGGCTCAGTCCTCTAAGCTCAAGTTCGTCGAGCTTCTTGATTCTATCCTCTTTTCTCCAGATTCTCCTTCGAATTTCTTCTTGATAGGGGCAGTTACTTTGACATTCTCCCATGGCAATTCCACCACCTCCTTTGTCCTCGTCTTCATTGGTGGACCTTCCTCATCGATGATGGTGTGTTGGAGTAACTCCGGAAGTTCTAGGATGTCTGCTTCGTAGTCTTCACCTTCCTCGAGTTCATCGTCATCGATAAGGGCCAGGCTGATGTTTGCCTTCATTAGGAAATATCTGGCATTCTCCATTAGTCCTCTGGCCATGGCTGGGTCCATCGGTTTGGTTATCCAATCCTCGTTGAAGATGTAGTTTTCCACGGCGCCATGTGGATTGTACAGTTCTTCGGTTTGTTGGATTGGTTCGTTGGTCTGAAGGGAAAGGATGGGAGATGATGGATATATCAAGGGACTGTCTTGGTTTGTGGGAAGAGGAGGTGAGAGGCTCATAGTTGGTGAGGAGGGCTGTTGGATTGTTTTGGTGGTAGTTCGGTTAGTTTTCTTTGTTTGTTTGGGTGTGGGTGGTTTTGTTCTGGTGGGTGTTTGGGTGGCTCTAGGCTGTGGCGGCGTAGGTTGAGGCCCTATCCCTCGTCTCGTCTCCCCATTGGGACGACCCCCACCGTCAGGGTCGTCAGGGTCGTCGGGGTCGTCAGGGTCGTCGGGGTCGTCACGTGAATGTGAGGATTGGGCCTCGCCTGGGTTCGTTGGGTTGAATGGAAGTTCCAGACGTCTGAGTACCTCCGCTTCATATGCGGTCAGCTTCGGCGCAGTGCGGAGTTTGGCCAGTAGAACGTCAATGAGTTCGGAGATTGGGACGTTCCACGGCCCGCCGTCAGCGTCAGGAGAGGGTGTGGCGTGGGGGGTAGCTTCTTCGGCGACGGGGTTTTCCCTTTGTCTCGAGAGGACTTCCCAATGGCGCTGTAGACTTGGGTCATGATCGTGTCCTCGAGATCCTTTCTGAGCTCAGCCAGGCGATCTTCCAGCCTTGCCTCCGTCACGAATGGGGAAAATAACCTGACGGAGTCACTAAGACGTTCCGTCGTAACAACATCAGTGGAGGGTACTGATGTGCCGCCTGTTTGCACAGGGCTTGAAAGACCGAGGCCACTTAGGCTCATCGTTGACATCAAAGCTGAGACAGGCTCAGATTGATGGCCCAAGGTCGTAGCTGCAATGATGTCCACTACGTTGGGTCTTCCGCTCTGTTCCGTACTAGACTCTGGTACGGAGACATCATGGAGCGTTCTGTCTAGATCACTAAGATCTAGAGGTGCAGAAAGTAATGGTAGTGAACCAGATGGTGTGCGATGGATTGCTACGACGAATGGCCAATTCACCACCAGATCTGCTAGGGATAGCTTGAGGATTCGGCGGCCCAATGTCCATTGGAGTACGCTTTTTGGAGGCCCTCTTTCCATCCCTAGGCATCAATTCATCCTATGGCTGGCAATCAGAGATAAACTGGCGACACGTGACAAACCATGGGTGGCGGCCGCGGCGGGAACAGCCTATTGTCTCTTATGTGACAGCCATACGGAGGAAACCGATTAGACATTTATTCTTTGAATGCATCTTTTCTAGACGTTGTCTTCGTTTGATGCGTAACAGGTTATGGTTTGATTGGCCTAGAAGGGACTGGTTCGATGGCATTCGGTGGGCCGCTCATCGGTGAAGAGGGCAGCACCTTGCTTGGTTAGGGCCACGGCACGCCATTGCCTCGTTAGTCTACCATATTTGGAAGGAGCGGAACAAAAGATGGCGTGAAGGAAAACAGCGCACTCCGGAACAGATTGCTACCGACATTGAGGTGCTTCTTTGCTTGCGGTTGGCCACTATCACAAGCAAGTACCTTCTCCAGGCGAGTGCTCTCCGACGGGTTTGGCGAATTGCCTGGTAGGGACGTACCGGGATGGCGTCGGTCCTGCCCTTCAGTTTGGCTACCGTGGCTGATTCGCCTATGTTGGGTTGCTGCGACTTGTGGTTTGGTGGCCTTCATGGGGATGGATGCTTGCGGGACATGAGGCCGGCCATGGCGGGCGTACTACTCATGGTCTTCTTTATCCTTGGAAAACAGGAGTGGCGTTTCATCGCTTCGCACCGACCTGCCCGCGGATGACCCCATTCCCGCCTGAAGCTTGTCCTACGTGATACTGTCTTCGGGTTCTGTGCTTGTTGGCGCTGTTTTGGCACTTAGCCGGGCTCCCCTGCTGGTACTACATTTGGTGCCAGATACCAGTTGATTGAAGTGGTTTTCGACGCCTACGTAGCCGTGTCTTGCTTGTTCTCGATGTTTTTTGGCTTAGGTCTTGTTGGGACCTAGTAGGTCGTTTGGGTTGCCTTGTTTTTAGTGCTGGCAGGTCGGTTTTTTCATTACCGCTTGATACGTCATGAGCGATATCATGCACGCGACATTGTAACTCCTGTTTTTCCTTTATACTAGTGACACATTCCAAAAAAAAAAAAGTAATGGTAGTGTCCTAGAAAGTGGAAAAATTATGGATGGTGAGGGCACTAGACTAGACGTGATCAAATAAGGTGCAGTCTGAGGCTGATGACTGCTTGTTACATCAACCTCCTCCGAGCGAGGTGGTGATGAGTGACGTGGCACCTCGTGAGTATATGAAACAATCATCTGTTGTGAGATGATTGAGTGGCCGGGGAGGGTAGTTTTCGCGATTGGACCAGATGTCGCGACTGCTACTCGGGGGAAGACAAAGTCATCCCCTGTACCTACGGGCTCGGTCCGGCTTGTTTGTGGACTGGTGGACTGAGGATTACGGTCGTGTTTTTGCTTTGTACGCCGTTCCTGTTGGACGCCTCTATCACCCCCTTTTGATTTTCACTTTTGTTTTGGAGTAGGGGATGAAGAGCTTCCTAGACCTACATTTGGCTGTGGAGATTGGCTTGTCCCTGGGTTAGGTTCAACTGGGATGTGTTGAACCACAAGAATGTCATCAAGGTTGTTGGCTCGTATGTATTTGATGAGCTCCAGCTCATTTGGATCGAGGAGTTGAGTTAGATAGTCTGGGATGATCATGGCCTCCTGATCGAGTTTGCTTTTTGTAGATTGTATCTTGATGAGCTTCGGAGATAGGTAACCTTCATCTCTGGGTCGGCGCTCGATTTCGGGATGAAGATCCACGAAATGTTGGACGATGACAGGTAGCCACCGTAGGTATGGGAGCACCGGCTTCGTGGAACCAAGACCTCGTCGTCGAAGTTGGTCAAGGAGGTCCGTCCAGATTAGTTGGGCGACATCGTAGTTCTTGTTGAAGACTATCCCATGGAAGATGATCATTATGTTCCGGTTGCAATTGTCGGACCCTGAGTGCTTTGGTGAGAGGCACTTGTTCACTATTAGGAATAGGGTCCTCCAAGGTGCAGGGATGTCTTGGCATTGAAGTCAGGGAGGTGAATAGAATTTTGGGCGTTAGGTTTGTGGCCCATGAGTAGGTGATCAACGTATTTCAATGCGTTTATCATAGTATTTATTTGGGGTGTAATAGAACTTTAGCAATGAATTTATGTATTTATTCGCCATATTTACACTTATGCTTATGTTAAAGGAGCCTAGGACGAGTTTCGGGCGAAACGGAGCAAAAACGAGGCAAAACAGTGCAAAAAATGAAGAACACTGCCACGCGTCACGGCCGTGACACCTTATGCACTTGGCCGTGACACCACCCAGAGGCGTAATGTGAGACACTGCCCCAGGTCACGGCCGTGACAGCCCTTGCACCAGACCGTGACGCACGGCAGAAAGTCAGGACGAAGACTCTGTCCTTGGTCACGGCCGTGACGACCCTTGCACCAGACCGTGACATACGGCAGAGAGGTCGACTTAAGATGGTCACGGCCGTGACACCTCTTGCACGTGGCCGTGACACTGGGCAGTGAGCATATCAAGTTAAGTCGGCCATGGTCACGGCCGTGACGGCCCATGTCCCAGGCTGTGACCGTCACGGGAATCGCTATAAAAAGCCCAAATTCGACCCAGAAAGGACACAACTCACCAGAGATCAATTCCCAACCATCCAGAGACGAAATTAGGGCGAAAAGAACAGGAAATCCCGTCCCGGAGCACAAGAAATGGATCAACGAAGAATTCATGCCGAATTAACGAACGAAGATCTTTCCACGAGATCACCCCAGATTCATCAGTAGGAAAGATCATGAGTTCTTCATCTTTATCTTTTAATTCTTTAGTTGTTTCTCCTTCAATTATGAGTAGCTAAATCCCCGTTGTGTTTGGGATTAGATGAATGCTAGGATATTTCGTAGTTAAGACATATATTATCGTGACTTTGTGTTTTTGACTATTTATCATTCTATGAATACGTTTCTTGCTTTAATATGTCTATGTGTTAAAGTGATTGTGTGGAAAAACGTTTAGGGCGACAGCTAAACAACGTTTAGGCCGTTCATAGAAGATAGGATTTGAGTATAGGGTGAAAGCAAATACTCGATCCTCGCCGTTAGTAATTATTGAATTTTAGATCCCCGCGAGCGTTTAGGGCGACAGCAAATTCGCGAGCGGGTAGGAAATTACTGCGATTTAGTCTTAAGCACTTAGGAGCAATTTTACTGTCTTAGCCGATAATACCTAGCGGGATTCGAATCCCGAGCACGTCTTTATCATCTGAAAACTTTCGCATCAGTTAGTCGCGTTCTTTGAATTTCTGGTTGATTTAGGAGCGATCTGTTAGGTTAAGTCGTCAAACAATTTGCGCACTTTATTTAGGCTAAATATCGAGTCGATAGGTCATTACTAGTACTTGATTTATTCCTTGTGTTCGATACTCGTTTACTCACTTTACTGCACTACAAACGATAGGTCCACTGCCTATCGCACGTCGGTGATAGTAATTAGGTATACGTTTTATTTATCACTTGTCGCACTTTCCATTCACACACCACGTGTCGATCAAGTTTTTGGCGCCGTTGCCGGGGAATAAGTTGATATTAGGAACACCGTAGTTCGGTAATTTAGCCACTTTTATTTTGACGTTTTCTTTGTCTTTGCTATTTGCGTCATTAGTGTTAACTTCGTTATTTGTTTTCCTACGTGGTTATTAGTATCGTATTATTTTTGACGTATTTGTTTATTTCCTTGCTAATTTTTGTTTTCACGTCTTGAAGGTACGATTCAGCGGTGAATGACCCGAAGCCATCCATCGGGTCCCATCGTGACGCAGATCCGGATTTCGAACGAAAGTTGCGAAGGAAGCTTAAGTACGATATCGAAGGAGCATCCACTAGCTCTCAGGATCGCTTAGTTAGCTATTCAGAGGATAGTTCGCAGGAATCCATCCAAAATTCACGTGTAGAGGCAGCCGTAGATAGCCCCTACACAGAAGTAGACATGGCGGACCACCGAGTGCCCGTCCATAACATTCCCGAGGAGGAACCATCACTTCAGGACCTCCTCAAGAACGCCGCGCTAGGCGGTACGGAGTCGGCGATTGTCATACCACCGATCGAGAACAACAATTTTGAATTGAAGCACTCATGGCTTCAGATGATTTTCCAGACGGCCCAGTTCGAGGGAAACCCCGATGACGACCCTTACTCCCATCTGAAGGCGTTTCTGACGGTGACCGACACCATCAAGATCAACGGTGTCCCGGGCAATGCAATCAAGCTGATGCTGTTCCCGTTCTCGCTCAAGTTCAGGGCGAGAGACTGGTTGGATATGTTGCCACCCAGATCGATCACTACCTGGGAGGAGATGCGAGCCACCTTCATCAACCACTACTTCCCACTCACAAAGGTGTTAAGATTGAAGACGGAGATTTCTCTGTTCCATCAGAAGGATTCCGAAAACTTGTATGAAGTGTGGGAGCGTTACAAGGCGCTACTGAAGAGGTGCCCGCAGCACGGGATGTCGAAGACAGCCCAGATCAACCGATTCCACGAGGGGCTCAATGATCAGACGGTCCATATGTTAGACGGAGCCGCAGGAGGAGGGCTCGTGAAGCTCAACGCCACCGACGCGTGGAATTTGATTGAGGACTACTCGAGGAACAGTTTCATGAGGGGCAATGCCCAGATGAAGACACCCGGTGTGTTCGGAGTTAGCGAGAAGACGGCCACTAGTGCCAAGATCGAGGCGCTCCAGCAACAAATTGCCTCGACGAACTCCCAGTTGCAGACAGTGATTAGTGCACTACTTCCCAAGTCCGGGCAGACTCAGCCCGTGAACGCCGTAGCCACCACCACACCGACACAGCACACGACTTACGTGCCATTGTGCGGGATTTGCGGCGCAGCCCACGAGACCTCAGATTGCCAACTTGGGCAACCGCTGGAGCACATAGACTATATGGGCAATTACCAAGGTGGCCAGCGGAGTTACCAGCCCCGAGCGCTTCCAAACCTGGCGTACGAGAATCAGAACCATCAGGGCCAAGGACCACCAGGATTTCAGCCCAGACCGTCCGGATTCCAAAACGGGCCACCACGACAATACCAGAATGCGCCCGCGGGAGGATCCGACGACATGAGGGAGATGAAGGACATGATGAAGACGCTTCTAACGAATTTCAGTAGCACCACTGCAGCCCACGAAAGCCGAATGACGAAGATGGAGGAGTACATGGAGGCGAACGACTTGCGTGCTCAGAACACGGACGCCTCGCTCAAGAAGCTGGAGCAACAGATGGGACAGATGGCGAAGCAGTTGGCGGGGCGCACTCAGGGATCGCTCCTAAGCTACACCGAGCCGAATCCCAAGGAGTACTGCAAGGCGGTGACGCTGAGGAATGAGCGAGAGTTGCAAGAAGTGCCCGCCAAGAAGAAGGCCAAGGATAACGCCAGCTTCGAGAGCCACGACGAGCCCGAAGTAGAGGAGACCAGAGGCGACGACGTCGAGAAGGCCGAAGCTGAGAAGGAGAAGGTCGAACCCGAGAAGGAAAAGGTGACGGAGATCCAGCGGCCACCGGTGAAGCCATACCAGCCGAAGATCCTGTATCCGGCCCGCCTGAAAAAGGACAAGAATGAGGCTCAGTTTGGTAATTTTATGGGTATGTGTAAGGAGTTGCATATTAACTTACCTTTTGTTGAAGCTATTACGCAGATGCCCAGCTTGGCCAAGTTCTTGAAGGACTTGCTGACGAACAGAAGGAAGCTCGAACACGTCTCCACCGTCTGCCTACGAGGAGAGTGCTCGGCGATTCTCCAAAGCAAGATCCCGAAGAAGCTTAAGGATCCAAGGAGTTTTACTATTCCCTGTCTTATAGGAGATTTAGTGATTGAGCGTGCGTTAGCTGATCTAGGCGCTACTATTAATCTCATGCCATATTCTATGTTTAAGCGCTTAGGTCTAGGTGAACCACGACCCACTAGGATGAGCCTCCAATTAGCTGATAGGTCATTAAAGTACCCTCGAGGTGTTATCGAGGATGTCCTAGTCAAGGTCGATAAATTTGTGATCCCTGCTGATTTCGTTATTTTAGATATGGAGGAAGACGAGAATGTTCCCTTGATCTTAGGTAGACCGTTCCTAGCGACGGGGGAGACCATGATAGACGTTAGCAATGGGACTTTGACCTTGACAGTAGACGGCGAGAAAGTTACTTTCAATATGGCCGACTCGATGAAAAAGAGCGGCGAGCAAGATGATAAATGTTACTTTCTAGACGTATTTGACCGCGACTATCTCCTTTCCGTGCAAGGTCTGTCACAGGTCAATGATCACGACATGCACACACTTATGGCGATCGATGAGTGTGGGGAGGAAGTCGACGAGCCCGTAATAGCCATCGACAAGAGCAGCGAAGAGGACAAGGAAAAGAGCTCGGTCGAGGAGTCACCGGTCCTGGAATTGAAGCCGCTGCCCGAACATCTCGAGTACGCGTTCCTTAGCAGCAATGGAGGGCTGCCGGTCATCATCTCATCAAGCCTCGACGACGGACTGAAGGACCAGCTCTTAGACGTGTTGAAGGCGCACAAGAAGGCTTTGGCGTGGAAGATATCCGACATAAGGGGTATCAATCCGAGCTACTGCACGCACAAGATCCTCATGGAGGACAACTTCAAGCCGGTCGCTCAACGTCAAAGGCGTCTCAATCCCAACATGAAGGACGTTGTCAAGAAGGAGGTGATCAAATTGCTAGACGCGGGGATGATCTATCCCATCTCAGACAGCGCGTGGGTCAGCCCGGTCCAAGTGGTCCCGAAGAAGGGAGGCATGACGGTCGTCACCAACGACAAGAACGAACTGATCCCGACGAGGACCGTGACCGGATGGCGCGTCTGCATCGACTTCAGGAAGTTGAATGATGCCACGCGAAAGGATCATTTCCCTTTACTATTTATCGATCAAATGTTAGAAAAGTTAGCCGGTCACTCATTTTATTGTTTCCCTGATGGTTTGTCAGGTTATCTACAGATTCCCATAGCACCCGAGGACCAGGAGAAGACCACTTTTACGTGCCCGTTCGGAACGTTTGCATACCGAAGGATGCCGTTCGGCTTATGCAATGCCCCAGCCACCTTCCAGCGATGCATGATGGCCATATTCGACGAATTGGTAGGTGAGGTAATGGAGGTATTTATGGACGATTTTTCTGTTTTCGGGTCTTCGTTTGATCCATGCTTATCGAATCTGAAGCTCGTACTCGCACGATGCGAGGAGACGAACTTGGCAACTTAATTGGGAAAAGTGCCACTTCATGGTTCGAGAGGGTATAGTTCTCGGTCACAAGATCTCCTCTAAAGGAATCGAAGTGGACCGGGCTAAGTTAGAAACTATAGAAAAATTGCCTGTCCCCTCGAACGTGAAGTCGATTAGAAGTTTTCTAGGACATGCGGGGTTTTTATCGTAGGTTTATTAAAGATTTTTCTAAGATCGCGAGACCCATGTCTAGGTTGCTAGAAAAAGATGCCCCGTTTGAATTTAATAACGAGTGTCTGCATGCTTTTAATTTGCTTAAGGAGCGTTTAGTCGCAGCACCTATTATGGTAGCCCCTGATTGGGGGCTGCCCTTTGAACTAATGTGCGATGCTAGTGACTATGCAGTTGGGGCCGTGCTAGGGCAGCGTAAGGACAACCACTTCAGGCCAATATACTACGCGAGTAAGACGCTAGACGCAGCCCAGGCCAATTACACGACCACCGAAAAGGAGCTGTTGGCCGTCGTCTTTGCTTTCGACAAGTTCAGGTCATATCTAATCCTATCTAAAGTTATTGTTTTTACTGACCACTCTGCTCTTAAGTACTTGTTAGCGAAGCCCGATGCCAAGCCACGGCTAATTAGGTGGATCCTGCTACTGCAAGAGTTCGACATAGAGATCCGCGACAAGAAGGGTGCGGAGAACCTGGCGGCTGATCATCTCTCTCGACTGGAGGAGTCCGAGATATACCATAAGGACGAAAGGGCGATACACGATCGGTTCCCAGACGAGCACCTTTACTCGATACTTGTGGTAAGTGACGACACTCCCTGGTTTGCAGATTACGCTAACTATCTTGTTGCGAAGGTCCAACCAAAGGAGTACACGAGTCAGCAAAAGAAGATATTCTTTTCTGATTTGAGATACTACTTTTGGGAAGACCCGTATTTTCAGGCGATGTGCAGACCAGGTGATACGGCGATGCATGGCGGCCCCAGAATCGACACAGATCCTTAGACATTGCCACAACGGACCGACCGGAGGGCACTATGCAGCAAATCGTACCGCTCAGAAGATGTTGGAGAGCGGATTCTACTGGCCCACGATGTTCAAGGACGTCCAAAGGTACGTTGACACTTGTGATAAGTGTCAGCGCGCAGGCAATCTTTCGAAACGCGACGAAATGCCCCAGAACTTCATCTTAGTTTGTGAAATTTATGTATGGAGTATAGATTTTATGGGTCCATTTCCTAGCTCGTACAACAATAAGTACATCCTAGTCGCTGTCGATTATGTTTCTAAGTGGGCCGAGGCGCAAGCCTTACCCACGAATGATGCTAGGGTAGTCGTTATATTTTGCGAGCATTGTTTTCATGTTTCGGGGCACCTAGATGCATTATTAGTGATAGAGGCGCTCACTTTTGCAACACCCAGTTTGCACGCACACTAGAACGTTACGGTGTTAGACACAGCCTATCTACCCCGTACCACCCCCAAGCTAGTGGCCAAGTCGAAGTAGTGAACCGTGAGTTGAAACGCATCCTAGAAAAGACCATAGAAGGAAACCGTAGGGAGTGGGTAAATAAGTTGAATGATGCACTTTGGGCATATAGAACTGCATATAAGACTCCCATAGGGACTACACCATATAGATTAGTCTATGGAAAAGCATGTCATCTTCCCGTAGAAATAGAGCATAAGGCATATAAGAAAATTAGGCAAAGGCGAGAGTTTCAGGAGGGGGACCAAGTCCTTCTTTTTAACTCTCGACTTAGGCTTTTTCCTGGCAAGCTTAGATCACGCTGGTCAGGACCGTTCACTGTTACCCGTGTTTTCCCTTATGGTACTGTTGAGATTTCAGGTATGGAGCAGGGGACTTTTAAGGTGAATGGCCATAGGTTGAAGCATTATCACGCAGGTGAGGAAGACGTGACCGAGAAGGAAGTGCTATACCTGGACTTCCAGACGTGAGCGAACAGAAAGACGTCCGGCTAATGACGGTAAAGTAAGCGCTTCTTGGGAGGCAACCTAGGTATTTTTATTTATGTTTTAGGTAAAAAAAAAAAAAAGTCGGTCACGGCCCACTGCTTAAGCGGTCACGGCCGTGACGTGCATACATATGCACACTGCCACGAGTCACGGCCAAAGGCTTAAGCCATCACGGCCGTGACCTAGAGGGAGCTTTCATCGAGACTTACTGCCTATTGTCACGGCCAACTGCCTAAGCAGTCACGGCCGTGACCCAGAACGGAGGAACTTGCTGCCAGCTGTCACGGTCAATGGCTTAAGCCATCACGGCCGTGACATCTTACGAAAAAAAAACGAAAAAAAAAACGCGACAGCGTCACGGCCTATGACGTAGACGTCACGGCCGTGACCCGGGCCAGAGGCGCCCACTGCCTCTCGTCACGGCCAAGACCTTTATAGGTCACGGCCGTAACGGTCACGGATTTAAGGGGAAATTCGCCCTTTTTTTCTTTTCTTCTTTTTCTCCCTCCTTTTTCCCTCTCTCTCTCGCGATTCCCTTCCTCTCCCTCTCATCTCTCTCATACCACCACCTTCGACCACCTTCGACCACCGCCGCCGTCACCCCCAACTCCGGCGACACCCACAACACCACCATCAACCTCCATTTAATTCGATTAAGAATACAAGGTATGCTTTTTATCCTATCTCCTCCGAATTCGAAATTGTGGTCGAAATTACTAATTTGTGGATGCTATTTGCTATTATTCGTTCACTATGTGCCGTAGATGCTAGAGAATCGCTTGATTACGTTAATATGTGGATGAATTTCGTGATTCGTTGACGAACCCTAATTTTCGAAATTGGGGATTCTTGAAATTGGGCCTCAATTGTTGTTTATCTTGCTCTCTTATAATTAGATACATGCTATGAACACTTTGGGTGTGCTTATTTACATGAATTCGTGGTTTAATTGGGGGGATTTTACGATGAACCCTAATTTAAAAAATTGGGGATTTCTGGGATTATTTGGTGAATTCCGTTGTGTGATGATGTTAATTAGCCTCGATTCATAATATTATATATTTGGGTACATTAGCTTGTTCAATTTTGGACTTGGATGGAGTGATTTTGGTTGCACGCCACATGTTCGACAAAATGCCACTTTGCGCCTTTCATGTGTATTGCATATACAAGTTGCTACTTTGTCGCTATTTTGGTCGAGTCGAGCTGCTTTGAATTTAATTGCTACATTCTCGTTGCGCTAACACTTTTCTTTCAGGTACTATGGGTAAAAGTCGCTCCTCTGCCTCACGTGACCCCGCCTCGCGTTCGCCGGTTCGTCAAAGGCGACGCGGGCCCCCGCCGACAATGCTAGAAGCCATGGGTCAGTTCACTGACGAGACCCAGACGGCACGATACACCAGGCTGAAGGGGATGGAGTTCATAGCCATGGACCAAATCGACCATGAGACGCTGGCGAAGCACCACATCGACCAGCAGGTTGCCCAGTACTTATCACTCAGTGGGTGGAACACATTCCTGGGCATCGACGAACCGGCGTACAAGGAACTCACCCTGGAGTTCCTTGCCACGTTCTCCTACGACGAATACGGCGACAGCAAGCTCAGATTACGGGCGTTCAATGAAGAGCAGATAGTGATGGACGACAACCTGTGCCATGCACTTGGCGTACCACGTCCACACCCACACCAACCCTACGCGACTTATTTTGACCAACCGGGCGGACGTACAGCGCGAAGACGTCGAAGGTGTCTGCACTGAGGAGCCCAGGACTGCGCTACATTCACCGCCTCCTGACGACCTCGCTTACACCGAGGGGTGACTCACACGGAGCAGTCACCCTCCACGATTTATTTTACCTGGCCAAGCTACAGCGAGGCGAACGGGTCCATTTGGGGATGGCAGTGGCCCACGCCTTCAGCGCTCAGGCGGAAGCAAGACGCAATGGGAAGATTGCTGTAGGACCACTCATCACCAAGGTGATCAAGGGATTAGGCTACTGTCCAGAGAATGCACCCGAGATGGAGATTGTAGGCGGGCGCCACCCCGTGAACGAGGAGGTATTAGTGAAGATGAAGATGCTCGTGAAGGCGCCCACCTGGACTCGTGCCAACAAGGTGTACATCTGGCACGAGATGTATCGCGCCCAGACCGACCACGGAGCCGTCCCCGACGACCAGCTTTACCTCGAGGGTCCCCACCCAGTGGAGACAGACACGACGACTACAGGGCCCTCCTACTCATCCGGCTACCACCACGGCGAGTCATCCGGCGTCGCCCGCTTCGCGTCTACAGCGGACCTAGAAGCGCTGCGCCAGGATATGATGCGAATGAACGCCGACGTGCTGCAGCGGGACGAAGATGCCCGGCGATACAGCGAAGAGACTCGGCGCCGACAGGAAGAGTACGAGCGCCAGAACGAAGAAGCCCACCGCAGGTACGACGCAGAACTTGAGCGCTATAACCAGGCCCTTCAAGCCATGGACACAGCACTCAGGTATTCACAGCAGTCGATGGCCTTCCTTCGCCCGAGGCCACCATCGCCGCAGCCACCGCAGCCACCACCTTAGGGATTTGTTTCTCCTTTTACTTTTTATTGACATTTCGTGTTTGAGTGGTCGCATGTGTTTTCAATTTATTTCCACCTTTACCGCTTATAACTATGTTTATAGTTAATCTATGACTACTCTCTATTTATGTCTACTTATCTCTTAAGCTATCACCAGGATACGCCTAACGGATCACAACGTATAACGGCTTACAACACGACCCTCACACGCGAAATAAACTACTACGTCATGACCACGGCACGGGAGTCCCGTTCTTTTTAAACTCTTTTTCCTTTCCTTTTATCCTTTTTACGTTGGGGACAACGTCTGACTTAAGTGTGGGGAGGGGAATTTAGTTTGAGAACTTACGTGGAATTCTTTTAAAATTTTTATGACGTGTCCGTGAATCAGGCATGATTGTTTGCGCCTATCTCGAGTTGGTCTGCATTCTATGAAATTCTGTGAGCAATTAGGATATGCATGACTGATTGAATCTTATCTGCGTGAATAGATATAGCACTGCTTTGAAAGATCGTACACATAACCCTGTGTCATTGTGAGATTTTGAGCCTGAGCCTATTCGTTGCTTACCCCGTATGTTATAAAATGCCCCTGACCCGAATAAGCCTCCAGAGATTATATGAACCCCAATTAATTAGAATAGAGCAGAAGTCGAACTTGAGAGTTACTGTTTCAGTGTATATTTGATGTTCTTCTCTGCTATTCGAGAAATGACTCGTCCCTGACTTGACCGTTTTCTGAAATGACCCGATCCCTTTCATAAGCATGCTCATAACCCTTTGGCAAGATATAGGTTTCGGTAATAAGTATCTTTAGGTACACGGCATTCGCTGTGACGATGTATTCTATGCGACAAAGCCGAACCTTGATATTTTTAGGGAATAAGGGCAGTGCATAAAAGTAGAGAGTAACTAAGGTGAAAGGGCAGAAAATGAAAGGGAACTGAGTCGAGGGGGTCGGGCAGAAAAGTCTAGAATTTCAGAGCGAGAATATCGAGTCTTATATTGGGGCATGTGATTATCATTTTGATTATGCTATGTTCTTTGATACTATTCGCTTACATGCCCTAGCTCTAAGATTACGTGACCATTACATGCTTATCGTTTTATAACTATGTGACCCATGTCCACCCGAAAAGACCCTCAAATCTATGCTTGCCACTTTAGATAGTAGAAATGCGATTAGCTTGCGAGCTTATGGTAGGGGTTGGACTAGTGCACGAATTGAGCGACTCATCATATGCTAGCCTATACACTTGAGTGAATTGAGTGAATCCTTGTGAGGTATAGATCTCGATTTGCAGCGCTATGGAAGCTCATGATTGATAAGTGCAGGTCATTAGTGTAATGTCCGTGATTGTTTACTTGATTTCGTATCGTGCTTTCTATGCTTTGATGATAAATTGCGAACAATCATGCCGTTATCCTGATTAGATGCATCTTTTGAACTCTAATTTACTTGAGGACAAGCAAATGCTTAAGTGTGGGGAGGTTTGATAAACGTATTTCAATGCGTTTATCGTAGTATTTATTTGGGGTGTAATAGAACTTTAGCAATGAATTTATGCATTTATTCGCCATATTTACACTTATGCTTATGTTAAAGGAGCCTAGGACGAGTTTCGGGCGAAACGGAGCAAAACGAGGCAAAACGGTGCAAAAAATGAAGAACACTGCCACGCGTCACGGCCGTGACACCTTATGCACTTGGCCGTGACACCACCCAGAGGCGTAATGTGAGACACTGCCCCAGGTCACGGCCGTGACAGCCCTTGCACCAGACCGTGACGCACGGCAGAAAGTCAGGACGAAGACTCTGTCCTTGGTCACGGCCGTGACGACCGTTGCACCAGACCGTGACATACGGCAGAGAGGTCGACTTAAGATGGTCACGGCCGTGACACCTCTTGCACGTGGCCGTGACACTGGGCAGTGAGCATATCAAGTTAAGTCGGCCATGGTCACGGCTGTGACGGCCCATGTCCCAGGCCGTGACCGTCACGGGAATCGCTATAAAAAGCCCAAATTCGACCCAGAAAGGACACAACTCACCAGAGATCAATTCCCAACCATCCAGAGACGAAATTAGGAAGAAAAGAATAGGAAATCCAGTCCCGGAGCGCAAGAGACGGATCAACGAAGAATTAACGCCGAATTAACGAAGAACGAAGATCTTTCCACGAGATCACCTCAGATTCATCAGTAGGAAAGATCATGAGTTCTTCATCTTTATCTTTTAATTCTTTAGCTGTTTTTCCTTCAATTATGAGTAGCTAAATCCCCGTTGTGTTTGGGATTAGATGAACGCTAGGATATTTCGTAGTTAAGACATATATTATCGTGACTTTGTGTTTTTGACTATTTATCGTTCTATGAATACGTTTCGTTGCTTTAATATGTCTATGTGTTAAAGTGATTGTGTGGAAAAACGTTAGGGCGACAGCTAAACAACGTTTAGGCCGTTCATAGAAGATAGGATTCGAGTATAGGGCGAAAGCAAATACTCGATCCTCGCCGTTAGTAATTATTGAATTTTAGATCCCCGCGAGCGTTTAGGGCGACAGCAAATTCGCGAGCGGGTAGGAAATTACTGCGATTTAGTCTTAAGCACTTAGGAGCAATTTTACTGTCTTAGCCGATAATAGCTAGCGGGATTCGAATCCCGAGCACGTCTTTATCATCTGAAAACTTTCGCATCAGTTAGTCGCGTTCTTTGAATTTCTGGTTGATTTAGGAGCGATCTGTTAGGTTAAGTCATCAAACAATTTGCGCACTTTATTTAGGCTAAATATCGAGTCGATAGGTCATTACTAGTACTTGATTTATTCCTTGTGTTCAATACTCGTTTACTCACTTTACTGCACTACAAACGATAGGTCCACTGCCTATCACACGTCGGTGATAGTAATTAGGTATACATTTTATTTATCACTTGTCGCACTTTCCATTCACACACCACGTGTCGATCAGTAGGAAGTCCCTGATTAGGTCGTCGTTGGAGGGATGGGGATCATATAGGAGTGATTGTGGTAGGTTTAATATGGAACGAAGAATGGACGGGGTAAAGACAACTATGGTGTTGTCAATTATGGCTGAAAGACTGGTTATTCTTGGGTTATTGGTTGGTTTTTGAAGAGTGGACCAGAATTGTTGCACATATACTTCAGGGACTACCTCGGTGATGTTTAGGGCGGTTTTTAGAGGGTGGTTTTCTTGGATTTTTATAATGATAGGATCTGGGCACGAGGTGGTGTCAAAATCAAGTTGGAAGTTGTTGGGTGTCCTCTGTGCCCAGTCCTTAGTAGGGAAGATCTCATCTATCAGTCGCACCATTGTAGTATATCTGTAAGATGAGAGCAAGGGATTAGTGAGAACCAATCATGTTAACTTAGAAATTTTGGAAATTTTGATGACACAATGTTCACATGATAGGACTTAGAAAAATTTCGGCATATATAATGTTCACATGATAGGACTTAGAGAAATTTCGTCGATAGGAACAAAAATTGAAAATTGATTGAAGCACTCGGCGAAACTTGGTATAGGAAAATCAATTTAGGGAGTTTCAACCGAAAGTCTAAGTTCAATAAGTGAAATCAGTTTAAAATTTGTAATGTCCAAGTGTCGACCGAATCTACGGAATTGTGCGATAGAATCAAAGTATAATTTAATTCGGAAATTGGTTTTGGGCGACAGTGGAATGCAATTAATCAATTTTAGTTTGGAGTCAGTTTCGGCCTAAAGTCAGATTCAATTCAATTTTGATCTAAAATCAGATTTAATTTAGAAAGGTTCGGCGAAAGTGAAATTCAAGTCAGTTTCTTGTTCGTTGCTAGGTTTAATTCTTTGCTAGATTGTTGGATAGCTGGTTTAAGAATCCAAGCGTGATGATTTCCTAGAGGATGCAGTTGAGATTTCGGAATCCAAATCTGTTTTTGACTTAATTTCTTGTTCGGCTTGGTCTTGGAAGTGGTGTGTTGCTTTACTTTAGATTTAATAGTATGATTGGACGGCGTGGGAGATATGTCCTTAGAACGAGTGCTATGCAACGTGGAAGCGCTTTTGCTAAAATGACTGTCATGAGGATGGGAAAGTAAATCATTGTTTACATGGCAGAATTTTGATTTTAGGGAATGAAATAACGAAACGCGTTCTGCGACATTACACGAAGTCACTTTTGGAAATGTAAAAGATTTTGAAACATGCGAAGAAATGTTGGAGACTTGTCTCTTCTTCTTATCAGGGATAGTTGTCTTCTTTGCTGAGCCAGCTCGAACCTTCTTCGCTTCCTTAGATCTCACGCCTTTGTCTGTGGATACATGTGATACAAAGTTAGTGTGAAATGAAGGAATTTCCTTTGTGGTTTGCTTGCATTTATATGTAGAGGATTCAGGGACAGGTCTGGAGGTGGAAGGTTTGAAAGCGTCAGGAAAGTTCTCGAGAGTATAAATTTTGCTCAACAAAACAGTTCTTTCTTCTTCATGAGCTTTCTTTTCTGACTCTAGAGAGGCTGTCAATGCACCTATTTTGCGTATAATCTCTGGAATATAGATAAAAGAATAAATCGGTTTAGCCTGTTCGTCAGCGTCTTCGGGTCCAAATGGTGGCATGCAATCATCAGAGAGTGTTATCTCTCTAGTTTTGTAGCTAATATTGAATTCGTTGTAGTCACACATGATTTGAGCCCATTCTTTGTTCCTCCGTTTCTGTTCGTCAGTTTCAGTCACCTCTCTTGAGCTTACGAAGGGCCTCAATTGTTCAATGCTTAACCCAAAGCGTTTATGTTGTACAGTGAGAGTACTTTCTCTGTTTCAGGGTTAGTAGTGGGTTCAAATCCTAAACCTTCGCGGGGATCATAAAATTCTACATCTTTAGGTTGACTAAGAAAGACGGTTCGTTCAGATTGTCCTCTTTTGGTGTTAATGTCCTCTAGCTCTTTGACTTTCTTGTATAGACGAACACGTTCGTTTGTGATTAGTTCGTATTGAGACAATACCTTTGCTCGTTCTTCTTCGCTGTCTTTCAATCTTCTACTCATATCGCAAATTTGTATTTCCTTGTTTTCTATAAGATCTTCTAAAGTCTTTACTTTAGTTTTAGACAAGATCAAGGATTCATTAAGAATAGATATCTTTTCCTGTTGTTTGTTTAACAAGGCATAATTTTTGTTGAAATTGCTTTGGAGCTCTGAGTAATCTTTACGATGAATGGAGAGTTCGGTTATCCTACGTTCAAGTTTAACGAAATCATTTAGGGATGGAGTGTTGTAGCACCTGGGTTCTCCGTAAGTCTTTAGGGCCAATGAATTAGCGAAATATGATTTTGTGCTCTCTGTGCATTTATGCGATTTATGTGCGTTTGTGTGAAGTAGGTGCATTAATGCCATGACTATGCGATTCACTTAATTTTGTGCTCATATTACCTACGTGGAATTTCGTGTGGAAAAAAATTACGTACTTACGTGGCTTAGGAAATCTCCCAAAAATTAGTCGGGCTACGAGGTTCCAATTCAATTAGAACTTCAAAATAGGCCCAAGATGGAAACTAGGCAATGAATAAAAATGTGACTTAAGGGCCTCAAGTGGGCTAGGAATTTAGAAATTGGCCCAATACCCTTAGAAATGGCTTTACTTTAGCAAACAAACCCCTTGATTTAAGGGATATTTCGTGACTTAAGGCCTTAGCCACTTAAATCTCACTTAGAAAGCCATTTCAAGTCCGCTCAACCCCTAGCCAAGGAACTAACGAAAGCTCAAGCCAAGAAAGGAGAGAGACGAAATCGACTTTGTGCTTTGGAGGAGGTAAGAAAATCTCTAAACCTACACTTTACGTTTGAAGCTTAATAAATATGGGTGTATTGTAGACGGCAAAGCTATAAGTGTGGAGGACGAAATCATAAGGTTGGGGAAACCCTTGAATTTCTTAGAATTTGGTTAACTTAAATTATTTTGAGCTAGCTCTAGGTGTTTTTGGGTTGAATAAAATACCATGGAGCTTATGAAATCTGAAAAGAGGGGTTACGATTTAATTTTGAGAAGATGAGCAGTCGAAAGTTTCGACCAAAAGTGAAGAACATTCGAAGATCGAAATGTATGAAAATGTCGAATTGTAATGACGAGCTAAGATAGTAAAAATGTCGAGTTGTAATATCGAGTCATGCTATTAGTATAAAAGTCGAGATGTTTAATGATGAATATCGAAACCTTAAAATGTCGAAGTGTTAAGGAAGAAAATGTCGATATAAAGTCGAGGTGGAATTTCATGACGACATCTTAAGTTCCAAAATGTCGAGGTCTTCTATCCGGAATAAATGTCGAATGATAGTACGCCGAGTAAAATGTCGAGATCTCAAGGTAGAAATGTCGAGATGTTAGGAAATACCGAAATATTAGAGAAGATGTCGAGCCTCATGTAAATGTCGAACTCGTACATGAAATGTCGAGACCCAAGACTAAATGTCGAAATGTTAGAAATAATATCGAGATCTTTAAATCAGTTAAATGTCGAGTCCATACACAAAGATGTCGAGACCTAATTTCCCATGCAACCCGAGATTTATCAAATGTCGAATGTAAAAGTCGAACCCTTATATTATGTCGAAACCTTTTAATATGATGTCGAGATTTAGCATGAAATGTCGAGATCTTTCAATACCTTAAATGTCAAATTCATGTCGACATTTTTCAGTTTCAAAATATCGAGATAAAAGGAATAAAAATGTCGAGTTAGATACCGAGATTTACTAAATGTCGAGTTTACTATCGAGATTTCTTTACAAGCTATGCCGAGATTTTTACATATCATATATCGACATTTAGAGATGTCGAGACTTTATCCGGGTATAAATGTCGAACTGGAAGATAATGTCGAGAGGTCAAAATGTCGAGCCCTTATGAAATATCGAGATCCATGTTGAGACATGTCGACATTTTCTGTTTTGAATGTCGATAACAATGTCGAGGCCTATTATATATATAAATTCACCTAAAAATCTCGAGGTCAAGCTCGAGATCTATCAGACCCGAGATTTATTTCGAAAACAATAGCTCGAGATTTTCTTATAATGTCGAGATTTAATTTAACCAACAACTCGAAATCTATTTTAACCTATGATATACATTTAGGGCTCGAAGATTAGCATACCTAAATCATTAAATAAAATAGCGCACTGACACCAATATTTCATGCCTAAGGTCGGGACTTAGAAACACTTACGGGTCAAGTGACTGCTAATCTACGGACTCCAGGTAAGTAGAAATCCAACTACGACACACGACTTATCTTACGTGCCTAAATTGCTTGATTTCGTGTCTATGTGGTTTCATGAATTTGTAAATTGATTTAAGTATTTTAAATGTGGTAAGACTATGTTGCATTTACCTGCATCTGCATATGCATACTCACGTGCACACACGAACTCGTGAGGGAGGGTCGTGGGGTTGAGTGTGAGTACTATTATGTCGCTTGTATGCGACTAAGACCCGCCGATATAGGCCGGTGTGTCGACTCGTAGTTGAGTCACAGACGACTGCTATGGCACACTATATGGCGTATGACGCCGATTATTATGATGAGGCAGGAGGAGCGACCCAGGAAGGAGCGACCTAGCTATGCTAGCGTAGGCTAACTGGCGTAGGCAACTGCCCTATTTGCGGAAGGAGCGACCTGGAAGGAGCGACCTAGGGGGAATCCTAGCGTAGGCTACCAGCGTGGGCTACCGTGTGACAGAGGGGACGACCTGGGAGGGTGCGACCTAGGGAAACCTAGCGTAGGCTACCCAGCGTGGGTCGCTGTCACGATCCTATTGAGGACTTTGAGCTCATAGTGGTGCATAGTAAGTGCGTCGCGGGCCCTGAGTGGTACTAGTATGAGTACTAGGAACATTGGCGCGGATCGCCTTTGCGGAGTGTTATGTGCATCGGCGTGGATTGCCTTTGCGTAGTGATGTTATGTGCATCGGCGTGGATTGCCTTTGCGGGAGAGTGACACGCGCATACATGCATGATTTCTGCTTACTGAGCCTCGGTGGCTCATTCCTTACGTTGTGTGTTGTAGGCACCGACGATCACGGTATGTGATCGTGTTGTAAGACAAGGCTGATCTTTTGGGAGCTTCGCGCTGCTTTTGGGGTGGACGTGTGTGTGTGGATGACGACCTGTGAGGCCGGGCGCATAGGAGCTTTTGCTGTGCCGACACACCTTCGCCGTTGTAGTGAGACCATGTCTGGAACCTGATGTTCGACATGCATTCTTTTGTCTTGTATAGAACAATGTTCCATTTCGTAAATGAAAAATGAAAAATTTGTACGCGTTATCGGTGCACTTCTTTACTTACAAACTCGCTAGGCACGTAGAAATACGCTAGGTTAGGCGGTTAGGAAGTCGGGGCGCGACAGGGTGGTATCAGAGCTTCGGTCACAGGTTCTGTAGACTGTCCACACACACACACCCAAAAGAGCGGAGGCGGCCTTGCAAGTAAGTGTTAAGTCTATGTGAATTTCTATGTCGTATAATTTATTGGCCATAGGACAATCAGGATAGGGTATAAAGATGGTAAGAACGAGAGGAGAGTCGAGTGGTGGCGACGACCAGAACAGGGGAAACACGGCCCCTCCCGACAATCGGGATGCAACGATTCTCCAGCTAACTGAATTAGTCCGTCAGCAGTCGGCGCAGATCCAACAACTGATCCAACAGAATACTGCTAATGCTGGGCCAACTCAGGCGGAAAGGACTGAGGTGGTGGGAGAACGATTCCGAAGGTTGAACCCACCGACCTTCGAAGACACAGCTGACTCGACAGCAGCTGAGGATTGGTTGAGGACTCTCGAGAGTATGTTCGTCTATAGTAGGGTTCCGGAGGCGGAGAAGGCCCTTTGTGCTGCGTTCCTACTACGAGGGAACGCAGGACACTGGTGGGACACCATCATGGTGTTGGAGAACCCCGCTACAATGAGCTGGGAAAGATTCAAGGAATTGTTCAGGGGCAAGTACCTCACCGCCCCGATTCGAGCACAGCGCCTGAACGAATTCATCAATCTCAGGCAGGGGCCCATGACAGTGGCCGAGTACATAAGGAAGTTTGAGCAGCTGTCCAGGTTCGCTGCTCACATGATCAGCACGGAAGCTCTAAAAGTCGAACGCTTCCTGGAGGGATTGAAGCCTGAGCTCTACAGGGACGTGAGCATGGCAGGGACTCAGGGAGCTACATACTCTCAGGTAGCAGAAAGAGCTATGGTAGCCGAACAGGCGGAGGCCAGGATCGTGAAGGCACAAGAGGCTAAACGCAAATTCGCTCAGATACAAGGAACTCAATGGAGTGGAGGAGACCCGAAACGGCAGTTTATGCCTAGAGGGGGCAAGAAGAGATTCCAGAACCGGCCTCCTCAACAGCCTCAGGGAATGATGAACAGACCACCGAACCCAAACCAGAATCAAGGGGCAGTTCAATTCCCTAACTGTCAGAGGTGTGGAAGGAAGCACTTTGGGAACTGCAACACACCCGCCAATGCGTGCTTCAGATGCGGGAAGATTGGTCACTTCGCGAAGCAGTGCCCTGAAAACATTCCAGGGAATCAGGCAGGAAACCCAGTAAGACCCCCGATGGTGCCAGCACGGGTGTATACCATCACGTCCGAGGAAGCAGAGAACAACCCGGAGGTGGTAACAGGTACCCTACCGGTCCATCAAACTCCCACGTGCATTCTAGTAGATTCCGGGGCGACCCACTCGTTTGCGTCTGTGAAGTATGTGACGAAACTAGGGGTAACGCCTGAGCGAATAGATTACGAGTATAGTGTAGCAATTCCAAGCGGGGCACCAACTAGGACTAGTCAAATGTTAAGAAATTGCCCAATCTTAGTCGGTAATAAAGAATTGCCGGTAGACCTGATAGTCATCCCGATGGACGACTACGAAGTGATCCTCGGGATGGACTGGCTCTCAAAGTACGGAGCAGTGATAGACTGTAACCGTAAAGTAGTTACGTTTAGCCTAGAAGGAGAAGAACCTTTCACCTTCAAGGGAACAATGAAGGGGAGAGGCACTCCGAGGATATCAGCATTAAAAGCTCAGCGACTAATCAATTGCGGATGCGAGGCATACCTGATGTTCGCGCTGAAGGCAGAAGAGAGTACCCCCACGAAACTCGAAGACGTACCCGTGATTAAGGAGTTCCCGGACGTATTTCCAGAAGACCTGCCGGGACTACCCCCAGACAGAGACATTGAGTTTACGATTGACCTGGTGCCGGGAGCAGCACCAGTATCCAAGGCTCCATACCGATTAGCGCCAACCGAACTGAAGGAGCTGAAGGAGCAAATAGATGAACTCCTACAAAAAGGATTCATTCAGACCAGTTTTTCTCCCTGGGGTGCGCCAGTCCTGTTCGTACGAAAGAAGGATGGCTCGATGAGACTGTGTATAGATTACAGAGAGCTTAATAAGCTGACGATCAAGAATAAGTATCCACTACCCAGAATAGACGACCTCTTCGACCAATTACAAGGCGCCACAGTATTTTCTAAGATCGACTTGAGGTCGGGCTACCATCAACTGAAAATCCGCAAGGAAGATGTTCCCAAAACGGCGTTCAGTACCAGATACGGGCATTTTGAATTTTTAGTCATGCCCTTCGGACTGACGAACGCACCGGCGGCCTTCATGGACCTAATGAACCGGGTGTTCGAAGCCTATTTAGACAAGTTTGTAATTGTATTCATAGATGACATCCTCATCTACTCCAAGACGAAGGAGGAGCACGAGCAACACCTACGAGTAGTACTCGGAGTATTAAGGGAAAAGCAGTTGTACGCCAAATATAAGAAGTGTGAATTCTGGCTGGACCAAGTAGCATTCCTGGGGCACATCGTCACGGGAGTAGGAATCTCGGTGGACCCGAGCAAAATCGAAGCGATTAATGATTGGCCGCAGCCGACCAACGTAACGGAAGTACGGAGCTTCTTGGGCTTAGCAGGCTACTATAGGAAATTCATCAAGGATTTCTCTAGAATCGCCTCTACGCTGACAAGGTTGACCAAGAAGAACACGCCTTTTCTATGGAACGAGGAGTGTGAACGAAGCTTCCAAGAACTGAAAAAGCGGCTTACTACAGCCCCAGTACTAACGATACCCACGGGAACAGGAGGGTTCTCAGTGTATAGCGACGCCTCGAAGAACGGGTTAGGATGCGTACTGATGCAGAACGGTAACGTGGTGGCTTACGCCTCATGGCAACTGAAGGAGTACGAAAAGAACTACCCTACACACGACTTGGAGCTTGCTGCTGTAGTCTTTGCTCTCAAGATTTGGAGACACTACTTGTATGGGGAAAGATGCGAAATCTACACCGATCACAAGAGTTTAAAGTATTTCTTCACCCAGAAAGAACTCAATATGAGACAGAGAAGATGGCTAGAATTGGTGAAAGACTACGATTGTGTGATCAACTACCACCCAGGAAAGGCGAACGTGGTAGCTGATGCCCTAAGCCGGAAATCAGTAAGTGCAGAACTTCAACAACTCGATGTGGAGATCGTACCATTGGGAGAAGTCGAGGTGAAGTTAGCAACCCTCACTCTGCAACCAACGCTACTGGAGCAGATCAAAAAGGCACAGGAAAACGACGAGTTTTACCTGAAGACGAAGAAAGCGCAAACCGAGCAACCAATGACGGACTTCGTGTTTCGGGACGATGGAAGTTTATACTACAAGAGTAGATTGTACGTTCCGAACGACGCGGATCTTAGACGAGTCATAATGACGGAAGCACATACCACGCCATATTCGGTACACCCAGGAGCTACGAAGCTATATAGGGATCTAAGGACTAACTACTGGTGGCCGGGAATGAAAAAGGACGTAGCGACGTTCGTGAGCCAATGCCTCACCTGCCAGCAAATTAAGGCAGAACATCAGCGACCGGCAGGGACGCTGCAACCTCTGCCCATTCCGGAGTGGAAGTGGGACAATGTAACGATGGATTTCGTGAGCGGATTGCCGAGGAACGCGAAAGGACACGATGCAATTTGGGTAATTGTAGATCGACTTACGAAATCTGCCCATTTTCTGCCGATAAGTACAACGTTCACCATGGAGCGGTATGCAGAATTGTACATCCAAGAGATAGTAAGACTCCATGGGGCACCCATAACGATAGTTTCAGACCGCGATTCACGGTTTCTATCTAAATTCTGGACAAGTTTACAAAAGGCCATGGGGACGAAATTGGCATTTAGCACAGCATATCACCCGCAAACGGACGGCCAATCCGAGCGGACAATCCAAACGCTGGAAGATATGTTACGAGCCTGTGTACTTGATTTCAAAGGCAACTGGAGCAAGTACCTTCCGCTTGTAGAATTCTCGTACAACAATAGCTACCAAGCTACAATTGGGATGGCTCCTTATGAAGCCTTATACGGGCGGAAGTGCAGATCCCCAGTGCATTGGGATGAAGTAGGTGAACGGGCGATGTTAGGCCCAGATATGATACGGGAAATGACGGAAATTATTACGATGATCCGAGAGAGAATGCGCACGGCGCAGAGTAGACAGAAGAGTTATGCGGATCGAAGACGCAGACCGCTAGAATTCGAGATGAATGATTGGGTCTTTGTGAAAGTATCACCAATGAAAGGAGTCAAAAGGTTCGGAAAGAAGGGAAAACTAAGCCCGAGATACATTGGTCCCTTCAAGATAATGAAAAGAGTAGGTGAAGTGGCTTACCAACTAGAACTATCAGCATCGTTGTCGCAAATACACGATGTATTCCATGTTTCCACGTTGCGGAAGTATATCGCTGACCCAAGCCACGTGTTGATAAACGACTCACTGCATCAACACTTGAAACCAGACTTGAGTTATGAGGAAATTCCCGTAGAGATATTGATGAATGAGACGAAGAGGCTTAGGAACAAAGAGATTCCTCTAGTGAAAGTTCTGTGGCGGAATCAGTCAGTAGAGGAAGCCACATGGGAACGCGAGGATGAGATGAAAACCCGCTATCCTGAATTGTTCCGAACGGGCTGATTTCGGGGGCGAAATCCTCCTTAAGGGGGGGAGGATGTAGCACCTGGGTTCTCCGTAAGTCTTTAGGGCCAATGAATTAGCGAAATATGATTTTGTGCTCTCTGTGCATTTATGCGATTTATGTGCGTTTGTGTGAAGTAGGTGCATTAATGCCATGACTATGCGATTCACTTAATTTTGTGCTCATATTACCTACGTGGAATTTCGTGTGGAAAAAAATTACGTACTTACGTGGCTTAGGAAATCTCCCAAAAATTAGTCGGGCTACGAGGTTCCAATTCAATTAGAACTTCAAAATAGGCCCAAGATGGAAACTAGGCAATGAATAAAAATGTGACTTAAGGGCCTCAAGTGGGCTAGGAATTTAGAAATTGGCCCAATACCCTTAGAAATGGCTTTACTTTAGCAAACAAACCCCTTGATTTAAGGGATATTTCGTGACTTAAGGCCTTAGCCACTTAAATCTCACTTAGAAAGCCATTTCAAGTCCGCTCAACCCCTAGCCAAGGAACTAACGAAAGCTCAAGCCAAGAAAGGAGAGAGACGAAATCGACTTTGTGCTTTGGAGGAGGTAAGAAAATCTCTAAACCTACACTTTACGTTTGAAGCTTAATAAATATGGGTGTATTGTAGACGGCAAAGCTATAAGTGTGGAGGACGAAATCATAAGGTTGGGGAAACCCTTGAATTTCTTAGAATTTGGTTAACTTAAATTATTTTGAGCTAGCTCTAGGTGTTTTTGGGTTGAATAAAATACCATGGAGCTTATGAAATCTGAAAAGAGGGGTTACGATTTAATTTTGAGAAGATGAGCAGTCGAAAGTTTCGACCAAAAGTGAAGAACATTCGAAGATCGAAATGTATGAAAATGTCGAATTGTAATGACGAGCTAAGATAGTAAAAATGTCGAGTTGTAATATCGAGTCATGCTATTAGTATAAATGTCGAGATGTTTAATGATGAATATCGAAACCTTAAAATGTCGAAGTGTTAAGGAAGAAAATGTCGATATAAAGTCGAGGTGGAATTTCATGACGACATCTTAAGTTCCAAAATGTCGAGGTCTTCTATCCGGAATAAATGTCGAATGATAGTACGCCGAGTAAAATGTCGAGATCTCAAGGTAGAAATGTCGAGATGTTAGGAAATACCGAAATATTAGAGAAGATGTCGAGCCTCATGTAAATGTCGAACTCGTACATGAAATGTCGAGACCCAAGACTAAATGTCGAAATGTTAGAAATAATATCGAGATCTTTAAATCAGTTAAATGTCGAGTCCATACACAAAGATGTCGAGACCTAATTTCCCATGCAACCCGAGATTTATCAAATGTCGAATGTAAAAGTCGAACCCTTATATTATGTCGAAACCTTTTAATATGATGTCGAGATTTAGCATGAAATGTCGAGATCTTTCAATACCTTAAATGTCAAATTCATGTCGACATTTTTCAGTTTCAAAATATCGAGATAAAAGGAATAAAAATGTCGAGTTAGATACCGAGATTTACTAAATGTCGAGTTTACTATCGAGATTTCTTTACAAGCTATGCCGAGATTTTTACATATCATATATCGACATTTAGAGATGTCGAGACTTTATCCGGGTATAAATGTCGAACTGGAAGATAATGTCGAGAGGTCAAAATGTCGAGCCCTTATGAAATATCGAGATCCATGTTGAGACATGTCGACATTTTCTGTTTTGAATGTCGATAACAATGTCGAGGCCTATTATATATATAAATTCACCTAAAAATCTCGAGGTCAAGCTCGAGATCTATCAGACCCGAGATTTATTTCGAAAACAATAGCTCGAGATTTTCTTATAATGTCGAGATTTAATTTAACCAACAACTCGAAATCTATTTTAACCTATGATATACATTTAGGGCTCGAAGATTAGCATACCTAAATCATTAAATAAAATAGCGCACTGACACCAATATTTCATGCCTAAGGTCGGGACTTAGAAACACTTACGGGTCAAGTGACTGCTAATCTACGGACTCCAGGTAAGTAGAAATCCAACTACGACACACGACTTATCTTACGTGCCTAAATTGCTTGATTTCGTGTCTATGTGGTTTCATGAATTTGTAAATTGATTTAAGTATTTTAAATGTGGTAAGACTATGTTGCATTTACCTGCATCTGCATATGCATACTCACGTGCACACACGAACTCGTGAGGGAGGGTCGTGGGGTTGAGTGTGAGTACTATTATGTCGCTTGTATGCGACTAAGACCCGCCGATATAGGCCGGTGTGTCGACTCGTAGTTGAGTCACAGACGACTGCTATGGCACACTATATGGCGTATGACGCCGATTATTATGATGAGGCAGGAGGAGCGACCCAGGAAGGAGCGACCTAGCTATGCTAGCGTAGGCTAACTGGCGTAGGCAACTGCCCTATTTGCGGAAGGAGCGACCTGGAAGGAGCGACCTAGGGGGAATCCTAGCGTAGGCTACCAGCGTGGGCTACCGTGTGACAGAGGGGACGACCTGGGAGGGTGCGACCTAGGGAAACCTAGCGTAGGCTACCCAGCGTGGGTCGCTGTCACGATCCTATTGAGGACTTTGAGCTCATAGTGGTGCATAGTAAGTGCGTCGCGGGCCCTGAGTGGTACTAGTATGAGTACTAGGAACATTGGCGCGGATCGCCTTTGCGGAGTGTTATGTGCATCGGCGTGGATTGCCTTTGCGTAGTGATGTTATGTGCATCGGCGTGGATTGCCTTTGCGGGAGAGTGACACGCGCATACATGCATGATTTCTGCTTACTGAGCCTCGGTGGCTCATTCCTTACGTTGTGTGTTGTAGGCACCGACGATCACGGTATGTGATCGTGTTGTAAGACAAGGCTGATCTTTTGGGAGCTTCGCGCTGCTTTTGGGGTGGACGTGTGTGTGTGGATGACGACCTGTGAGGCCGGGCGCATAGGAGCTTTTGCTGTGCCGACACACCTTCGCCGTTGTAGTGAGACCATGTCTGGAACCTGATGTTCGACATGCATTCTTTTGTCTTGTATAGAACAATGTTCCATTTCGTAAATGAAAAATGAAAAATTTGTACGCGTTATCGGTGCACTTCTTTACTTACAAACTCGCTAGGCACGTAGAAATACGCTAGGTTAGGCGGTTAGGAAGTCGGGGCGCGACAAGTGTATACCTCCAGGTCGGATGAAGAGACATCCGTCCTATCTGATCCCATGGCTGGCTCATCCTCGTCGGAGTCATCCTCGATGCTTTTCACCATGAAGGCCATTTCTTCTTCCTCCTCGTCTGATGTGTCCTCCAGCCATTCCTCTTCCTCAGCCACCAAGACAATTCCCGCTTCCTTGCGCTGTGAGAGCTGAATTTTTTTCTTGTAGTATTCAGTGTTTTTCTTCTTGGGTCTGAAGCATTCAGAAGCAAAGTGACCGGCTTGCCACAGTTGAAGCACTTCTTTATTACTTCAGATTTCTTAGTTTCAGCCTCTTCAGGGGCAATGTACTTCTGTTTCACGCCCGAGGTTCGTTGTTTGTTGAAGGAAGAAGATGATTTCTTGGCGCTCATCTTATTGACCGTTTCTGAGATCATTGCCAGTTTCTTTCTGATGGATTCGAGTTCGTCCTCAGATTCTTGGTCAGATTCGGCGTTGTCAGAGGTGTCAGATTGTACGACCTGCTTTCCTTTAGAAGTCCTCGAGCTCCTGTTGCTGGACTTAGAAGTCACAAGTGCAATTGGTTCCATGTCGACGCTTGGTTTTCCTTCGTTCTTGATTTCTTTGGCATACTGCGAGTATTGTGAGAGATTATCGTGTATGGAGTGAATATCCATAGCATCCAGATCTTTGTTTTGTTGCTTAACCAGAACTGCAATCCGTCCCCACTCAGGTTGAAGTGTGGAAAGGAACTTGATGTTGTGTTCGAGATTGGAGCGCTGGATGTTGATCTTTCTCATCTCATTGATGATGGTCAAGAAGCGAAGGTAAACATCTCGAAGTTCTTCCCCCTCCTTAGCATTGAAGGAGTCGTAGGCAGTAAGGATGCTGGACTTCTTAGACAAATTACTAATTTCTGTTCCAACCATCATCTTGCAGACTTCATCCTAAATTTCCTTTGCAGTGACCATTGCGTCGACTTGCTTGTAGACATCATTGGTAGAGCCTGAAGCACATAGTGTCGGGCAAGCTTGTCTGCTCTGGCTCGTGCTCTCTCAGCATCGTTGTATCGACTAGGGTCCTTAGGAGTTCTCCTCTCTGGAATTGCAGGAACTGCATCGGGTTGAGCAGGGATGATGGTCCAAAATTGAGCAGGTCCTTCAAAAATTGAGGAAAGCATGTCGTTTGCGAGGTCTGCATCCTTGATTTCTATGAAATTGATAAATCATTGCTTCCATATGCCGTACTCTCCCCATCTTAGTAATGGTGCACGGTTGTCAGATCCGATAGCAAGACCGTCCATTATTGTGTTTGGTAATGATCGTTAACGCGTGATATATCTGCGAAATGAAACGCTTTAGTTTTGAATGAGATATAGTCAAGTTTGAGTGATTTCTATGTTGAGTCTAAGTGGGTAAATTCACTTAATGAATTCGAAGATGGAACGATTGGCGTTATGTGAGATCGAGAAATTTGTTCTACTTAATTTGAATGCTTGATCGATTCTAGTAAGATTTGGACACAAACTCGGCAAATGGTCCTAAGTGTTGAGAATTGGGCAATTCAAATTGAGTTAAGATTTGAAAATGTGAGTTTCGATCGAAAGAGGGGTTAAAATTTAGATAAGGTTGGTTTCGATCGAAATAGGGATTTAAATTTTGATTCGAAAAGAAATAGTTTCGATCGATAGGAATGAGAATGTTTCGGGCGATCTTGGTCCAAATTGGATTTGTTTCGATTGACTAAGATTGAATTTGACTAATTTGGACGAAGCAGTACATAATTGGACTTTCGCCGAGATATGAATCGGGCGAAACTGAACAAATCAATCGAAATTGGTATTGTAGACTTTCGGGCGAAATAGATTGGACTCTCGCCGAGAATTGTATCGATCGAAACTGCGAAATTGGGTACTGTAGCGTTTCGGGCGATATCGATTGGCTTCCGCCGAGAATTGTATTGATCGAAGCTTGAAATTGGATACTGTAGCGTTTCGGGCGTGATGGATTTGACTTTCGCCGAGAGTTGTGTCGATCGAAACAGTGAAATTAGCGGATAATTGCCTCAAGACTCTAATCGATTGACTTTCGCCGAGAAATGTATCGGCGAAACTGTGAAATTGAAGAGAAATTGCCCGAAACTCAAATCAATTGAAGCTTTTCTAAGTGAGTTTCGGTCGATACCTTCAAACTAAAAAGTACTGTTCTATCGATACTGATGAACAGTTCAGTAAAAACCCAGATTTTTGGATTCGTTTTTGCTCAAATCCTACTCAAACTTGACTGAAATCGACGTGAAAGAACATAAATACACTCAATAGTAGTTTTCTAACGTTTTAGGGGTCAAAAATCATTGAAAACGAATTAAACACACCCAAAAAACAGAGAAAATATTGAAAATGAGTTTTCAAGCCAAGAACTTCTTCAAATCACGTCGGAATCAAGCAAAACTGGATTCAAATGGAAGATATTGATCCGCGTTAGGCTCTGATACCACTTGTTGGCCCTTATATTACCAAACAAGGATCAAAAGAAAGGTTTGAATGTGTAAAACGTGAAGAACATCTTGAGTGCGTGTTAGTGTGTGTTTTTCTAAGGAAAAGTACAAGGTGGCTTACCTTTCTAATTCTTTTGATAAAACCCTAATTAGGGTAAGTGGGGCTTTATATATCACAACTATTTGGTATATTAATGCCCAATCCAAAACTATCAACAAATATCATAAGTCTCCCCAAACTACTACAACCCACTAAATAAACCCAAGATTACATAAATCAAAGGATGCTAAAAATATTCCTAACAGACTGAGACGCCGGCCGGTGGGGTGTACCAATAGAAGAACTAATCGACATCCTACTGGCCCGACTCGCGCAGCACCAAGTCTCAGCGCACGGGAACAGGAGGTTCTTAGACGGCTCGAGGTTCCGTTTACTTATCGAGGTGGGGTCCAGTGGTCCCATCAACCACGTGACGACCCAGAAGATGAGGGCCGTCCTGAGGGGGAGAAGACGTAAGACAAAGAGCCTCACCCTCGACAGCAGCAGACAACAACCATCACCAAAACCACTACCCAAACTAAAACACCTACCCGAACTACTACCAAAACAACCGAACAAGCTTCCTCATTTCAAAGAGAAGCCTCATCACCAGCTATGAGCCTTTCACTTCCCCATACCACTAGCCAAAGAAGCCCTTCGATTTCTCCATCATCTCCCATCCTATCCCTTCAGACAGATCCAATCCCACATGATGAAGAATATATAATCAACATGCCGTACAATAATACATCTTCAACGAACATTGGATAACCAAGCCGATGGATCCGGACATGGCCAAAGTCTGGCCCTAATCGACGACGACGAACTCGAGGAAGGTCAAGACTACGAACCTGAAAATCCAGAACTTCCCGAGCTGCTCCAACACAGTCGATGATGAGTAATGCCCACCATCAAAGTCAAAGATAGGAGAAGAGCTGAAATTGCCATGGGAAATGCCAAGGTGATTGCTCCATTTTAGGAAGAGATTCGGAGAATCTGGAAGAAGGAGGATAGGATCAAGAAGATGGACGAGCTTGAGCTTAGAGGTCTAACTCATCTCCCAAGACCAAAAGCCGTTCAGTACCTGCTCTCTCTTCGCCGAATTCAGATGCTCAAAAGAAAAGGAGGTTATATGGATACGCTCAGAAGAGAAGAGGCGAAGAGACCCAGAATTAGAGAAATTCTGGGAGTACGAAAGGTGCGATTTGCAGACATAGATATCCCCATCTACATGGTACGGCGAGAAGATGAAAGGTACGAAGAACTGAATGAAGCCGATCTCGCCTACATCAGAGGTGAAGACCTTGAACAGACATTGGGAGACTTCAGAACGCTTGGAGCACTTAAGACCCCAGATCTCAGGTTGGGTTACGGCGCATTGAACAGGTTCATGCTACGCCAAAGGTCAATCTTACGAAGCCCTCCTTTGAACGAAGGCCAGATCTTTGTAGGAGAAGATCCCTCAGTGGTCTACGTAAACTATAAGGGAGAGAAGAGGCTAATGAGGGAGATTCCCAAGTTCTGCGATGGAACCCTCCTCATTATACGAGACAAGCTAAGAAGAATCACCGAGGAGTTAAGGTTCGAAGAATATGAAGTCCAAGAAAAGTACCACGGCCTAATCGACACCATCTCTGCCCGAATATCTTTTTGTAGAAGGCTTCGATCATTTGAATTCATCCTAAGACTCAGAAGGTCTCCTTATACGCTGGTAAAGCCCAAGAAAAAGATGACACAAAAGACGCCAACAAGACGAAGAGGACACTAAGGGGGAGATTGTTAGGAACTAATTATAGTGTCCTCTAATTACTTAGGTCTTGGGTTTATATTTTGTTATTTTAGTGGGTTATTAGTAGTTTGGGGAGACAATGATATTTTGTATAGTTAGGTGACTGGGCTTTAATATACCAATGACTTGTGGTATATAAAGCCCATACTTACCCTAATTAGGGTCTTATCAAAAGAAATTCAAAGTAAGCCACATTGTACCTTTCCTTAGAAAGACACACACTTACGCACACTACAGGGTGTGCTTCACATTTTACGCATACAAGTTACTCTTTTGATCCTTGTTTGGTAATATAAGGACCAACAACAACGACGAGGAGGATGCACCGAATGAGGCCCCTACTGCCAGCCAACCTGCACCAACACTCCACCAACCGATTCCCTTTTATCAGACGTATCAAATGGCACCACCCGACCATGATGAATACGGTGGGGGCGGGGAGTTTTACGATAGAGATAACCCCATGTTCTGTCGAGGTATGATTTTTCAAAGTAAAGAGCACCTACAAAATGCTGTCAACGACTATTCAATCAGGATCGCCTGGCGGGAGTTTCATGTTATAGAAAGTAATACGACCTTGTGGAGTGTTCGATGCAATCACAGCGAAGACATAAGTCCTCCATTCTTCAAAAAATAATAAAGTAAAATAAAATCAACGATACAATTTAAGCCTAAATCAACAAAAACATTTTACGCCCAAATCAACGAAACATTTTACGCCCAAATTAACAAATACAATTTAAGCCTAAATCAACGAAAAAAATTTACGCCTAAATCAACGAAAACATTTGATACCCAAATCAACACATACAATTTAAGCCTAAATCAACGAAAACATTTTTACCCCCAAATCAACGAGACATTTTACGCCCAAATTAACAAATACAATTTAAGCATAAATCAGCGAAAACATTTTATGCCCAAATCAACATATACAATTTAAGCCTAAAACAATGAAAACAATTTAAACCTAAATCAAAGAAAACAATTTATGCTAAATTGGCGAAATCAACTTACAATTTACGCCTATTGGGACGTGGTGGGGACGTATTTGGAATATTGGGACGTGTTGGGGAAGTTGAGACATGTTTGGGGACGTGCTCGGGATGTTGGCGATCTGTTAGGAACTTGTTAGGACGTGTCGCGGACGTTGGGGATCTGTTAGGAACTTTTTAGGACGTGTTGGGAACGCAGGACGTGTTCGGGGACGTACTGGGGACCTGTTTGGGACATTGAGGATCTGCTTGGGACGTAAATGAAATAACATGGTATGTACGTGGTTCGGATCTTTGTAGATCCTACGTCCACGGGCGCTCTGAACTCTATTTTCACTATACTTTGAAGATTACACACTCAGACAACTCAATCTCTTTTGTTTATATCAAGAACACCTACTAAAACACTTAAGGACGTTATTTGCAGAGAGAGGATATTTTATAAGCGTTTAGAAGTGTTGGAATCAGAATGGTGTGTGAAAATGATGAAGTCATCCTTTTATAGGAGGCTCTTGGATATTGCCTGAAGGTACGTCCCTAGCTCTTGGATATTGCCTGAAGGTTTAACCCGAGCTCCCTGGTGATATGATCTTCTGGGACAACGTGTAGCTTTTGCAGTCTGTCAGAGGTCTCGCGTCCTGCAGCTTCATAAAGTCCCCTTGTAGCGTATTGAAGAAGCCTTCTTCTTCTTGGGATCGTCACCTACCTATCGGAGGTCCCCGGAGGTCCCTATCTCTGTCATTATTTACTAAGTATAAATATTTTCCAATGGGCCTAACGGGCCCTTTCTGATTTTTTCAGGCCCATCTAGTTTTAGTTCGTATCACTATTATGTGTCATACATGCACGTTTTCTTTATTATACCGAGAACGATCTTAGTAACGGCGGTGAGAAAATTTTTGAAATTCACTCGCCCCAACACGTCTGATTCAAGTTTTTAGGATCTCCGTCGCCCGATTCAATTCGTCGCCCGATTCTATCACTTGGAAATTGAATCTTTACCCCCCGATTTTGACACCCTAGGACCTAAATCGCCCGTTTCTCAGCACTTAGGACTAAAATCGCTCGAATTTGCATCTTATAGGACTAGAATCGATCGATTGTCAGCACTGAAAAATTAAGTCGACCGAATTTCATTTCTTGGAACTCAAATCGCTCGATCCTCAAGCCTTAGTCAAAAATCATCCGACACGATAGATTACATTAAGTGAGCTTCTGTATTTTGTCTCAAAAGTCAAAATTCTTCAAACTTGACTATTATTGTTCGAAACTAAAACATTTCATTTCGCAGATCTATTTCGCGTTAACGATCATTACCAAACAAAACATGGACGGTCTTGCTATTGGATCTGACAACCGTGCACCACTGCAAGATGGGGAGAGTACGGCATTTGGAAGCAACGCTTCATCAACTTCATAGAAATCAAGGATGCAGACCTCGCCAATGACATGTTTCCTCCATTTTTGAGGGCCCCACTCAATTTTGGACCATCATTCCTGCTCAACTCGATGCAGTTCGTCCTATTCCAGAGAGAAGAACTCCTAAGGATCCCAATCGATACAATGACGCCAAGAGAGAACGAGCCAGAGCGGACAATCTTACTCGACACTGCGTACTTCAAGCTCTACCAAATGATGTCTATAAGCAAGTGGACGCAATGGTCACTGCAAAGGAAATCTGGGATGAAGTGTCCAAAATGATGGTTGGGACAGAAGCTAGCAACCTATCTTAGAAATCGAGCATCCTGACTGCCTACGATTCCTTCAAAGCTAAGGAGGGGAAGAACTTCGAGACAGTTATCTTCGTTTCCTGATCATCATCAATGAGATGAGAAAGATCAACATCCAACGTTCAAACCTTGAGCACAACATCAAATTCCTCTCCACACTTCAACCTGAGCGGAGATGGATTGTAGTGCTGGAAGCAACAGAACAAATATCTAGATGCTATGGACATTCATTCCCTACATGATAACCTCTCTCAATACTCCCAGTATGCCAAAGAAATTAAGAACGAAGGAAAAACAAATGTCGACATGGAACCCATTGCACTCGTGACCTCTAAATCAAGCCACAAAAGCTCGAACACTTCTAAAGGAAAACATGTCATACAAACTGACACATCAGACAATGCTGAATCAGACCAAGAATCTGAGGACGAACTTGAATCAATCAGAAAGAAACTAGCCATGATCTTAGAGACAGTCAATAAGATGAGCGCCAAGAAATCATCATCTTCCTTCAACAAACAACGAACGTCTGGCGGGAAACAAAAGTTAGTTGCTCTCGAAGAATCTGAAACAAAGAAAATTGAAACTTCACAAAAGCGCTTCAACTATGGAAAACCGGGTCACTTTGCCTCTGAATGCTTCAGACCAAAGAAGAAAAACACCGAATCGAGAAGAGGTTTCAGCTTTCGCAACGCAAAGAGGCGGGAATTGTCCTTGTTGCTAAGGAAAACGAATGGCTAGAGGACACGTCAGACGAGGAAGAGGATGAAATGGCCTTCATGGTGAAGAGCAATGAGTATTACTCCGATGAGGAGGAAACAGGCATCAGCTCAGATAGAACGGATGTTTCTTCATCCGAATTGGAGGTATACACCCGATCTCTAAATGATATTATTAAACTTGAACGTAGGATAACCGAACTCTCCACGTATCGTAGGGATTACTCAGAACTCCAAAGAAACTTTGACAAAAATTACGCCTTACTAAGCAAACAGAAGGAAGAGATAGCTATTCTTCAAGAATCTTTAAACTTGTCAGAAACTAAAGTGAAGACTTTAGGAGAAAAGGACGAAAATAAGGAAAAACAAATTGGTGATGGATGTAGGAACTTAAAAGACAACGAAGAAGAACGAGTAAATGTGTTGTCTCAATATGAACTAATCACTAACGAACGTGTTTGCCTATATAAGATTGTCAAATAATTAGAGGATCTTCTCACCAAAACAGGTCAAATTGATCAAACCATCTTTCTCAACCAACCTAGAGATGTGGACTTCTATAATCCCCGTGAAGGATTGGGTTTTCAACTCACGACTAACCCAAAGAAAGATGAAGTACTTCCTCTGTACAACGATTGGGCACAAATTTCGTGTGATTATACAGAACTTAATAATAGCTACAAAATTAAAAAGACAAAGCTCTCTGATGATTACATGTCACCATTTGGTCCCTAAATTCAGGAAAGCTCCGACAAACAGGCTAAACCCATTTATTCATCTATTTACATTCCAGAAAATATTCGCAAAATAGGCAACTCAACAGCCCCTCTGGAATCAGAAAAGAAAAAGCTCATGCAGAAGAGAAGACTATTTTGTTAAGCAAAATTTATACTCTTGAATAGTTTCCTGATGCTAACTAACCTTCCACCTCCCGTCCTGTTCCCGAACCCTGTACATGTAAATGCAAGCAAAGTACAAGGAAAACTCATTTATCTCACACTAACTTCGCATGTACCCACAGACAAAGGCGCGAGTTCTGGGGAAACGAAGAAGGTATGATCTAGCTCAGCGAAGAAGGCAACATTCCCCAATAAGAAGAAGAAACCAGCCTCAAACCTTACTTCTCATGTTTTCAACTCCTTGCATTTCCAAAAGTGACTTCTTGTAATGTCGCAGATCGTGTTACCTTATTCTATGCTCAAAATCTTAAATATCGTTATGTAAGCTCTGATGTACTTCAACATCCTCATGACGATCTATTCAGCAAAAATGATTCCACGTTGCATAACTCTTGTTCTAACGGCGTATCTCCCAAGCTCAATGATCATACTCACAAAACTAAGAGGAAGAAATACACCACATCCAAAATCAAGCACAATAAGAGGTTAAATTAATGACAAATTTTGATTCCAAAATCCCAACTGCATCATATAGGCAATTGTCGTGTCTGGGTTCTTAAGTCAGCTCTCCAACAATCTGACAAAGAATTCAAAATAACAACAAATACGTTGGATTCCTCACCTGCGATTAAAGAAGGACCCATTCTTAAATAGGTCCCCAAGCTTACTTGATTTATTTTGCAGGTCCGTCATGTGTGGTACTTAGATTCAGGTTGCTCCTTACATATGACTGGAAGTAAAGAGCTGTTGAGCAACTTTACCGAGGGATTTCTCGGGAAAAGGTCTACTTCGGAACGGTCAATCTACACCCATGCTAGGAACGAGCGATCTCATCAATGACAGACTAACCATCAAAGGAGTCACAGGACTAACACTAGTACATAATATGTAATAGGCGACGGCACTTTAGGTGACGGTCTCTGAAAAACCGTCGCCTATAACACACGCAGTGGCTTTTTCGTAATATTTTTAAAGTTTCAACAACTATAGGCGACGGTTGTTCTTTGAAACCGTTGCCTGTAGTATTAGTAGAACTAGAGGCGACGGTTGCTATGAAGAACGCCTATACTTAAGTTTTAAAATTTGTTAATATTATTAACTATAGGCGACGGTTGTTACTAAGAACCATCGCCTATACTCATGATATCTTTTAAAATTTTTTAATGTTTTTGTCTATATGCGACGGTTGTCGCTAAAAATCGTCGCCTATACTTTTTCTTTACGTTCGTCGCTTATTTTTACTAACCCTAACTTAATCACATATCCTCATCAGCCTTCAATACCAGCATCTCCCTCTGCTCCACTCTACACCACACGTCTACCCCTCTCTCTCTCTCTCGTCTCATCTCGCCTCGTCTCCTCTCCCCTGATGTTTAATAGGCGAGAACAAACGTGGCTGGCTCGGGAGGTGGCTGGTGGCGAGAAAGTCGCGCTAATGAGAGACCTGCGGTTGTTGAACCATGCCAACCCGTTCGTGAGGTGGCTGGTGGCGTTGGTGGCTCGGGGAGATCTCTACTGGTGGTGCGAAGTCGCCATAGCTGACTCCGAGTGGATCTGGCGGCTGCTCTGGTGCCGACAAATGGCTTCGAGCGGCGGATCGATCTACTGAATCTAGCAGAGCAAGGCTGCATATGGTGGATGCGTGCGAGATCTGCGGACCTGGCAGAGGCGGATCTGGTGGCCGGAGAGCTAGATCTAATGGCTGGGGCTAGTGGCTTCTGTGGTGGCGGGCGGCTCGAAGGTTGTGGGGCAGATCTGGTAGCTATGGTGCGTATCTGGTGGATGCAAAGCTGCTGGTTGAAGATAGATAGAAGATGATTTACAATTTTGTTCCTTATCGACGGATCTTAAGGATGCAAGCTGCAAGTCGACGGATCTTGTGGCCGGAGGTTCTGCGACGCTGCGAGAGGAAAGGCGTGAGGGTAGGTGGTGCAAGTTCAAATTTTATTTTATTTTTAATTTCTTTTTTCATATGCGACGGTTGTTAAAAAACAACCATCGCCTATTGTCAAGTGTAGGCGATGATTTACAACCGTCGCTTATTCCCAGGAGAATCAGCGATGTGGCTATTAGCGACGCAGTGAAACCGTCGCCTATAGCCCAAAACAACGGTCGCCAAAAGCCTCTTTTGTACTAGTGTAAGCTACAATCTATTCAGCATTGGACGCTTCTGACAAAGGCTGCAAAGTGAATTTTGAGACTAACAAATGTAGCGTCACTGATGACAATGGAAGAGAACTACTCACTGGCCACAGAAATATGAATCTCTACTCCATTGACCTCAAGACTGTCCGACCGACGTGTATCATCTTCCGTGCCTCCCTACATCAGAACGATCTCTGGCATCAGCGACTATCTCATCTCAATTTCAAAGACCTGAACAAACTGCAATCAGAAAATTTTGTCAAAGGACTTCCCTCGTTTAGATATCACAAAGAGCATCTCTGCTCGGCGTGTGAAAAGGAAAAGATAAGGAAAGCATCCCACCGCACTAAACACATAGCTTCAACCTCCAAACCTCTCGAACTAATTCACATGGATCTGTGTGGACATATGTGCACTCAGACCATCAATGGGAGGAAATATGTGTTGGTTATTGTGGATGATTTCTCGCGCTACACATGGACCAAATTTCTCAGAACCAAGGATGAAACCCCAGGTCTAATCATTGAGTTTGTCAAAATCGCAAAAAACATCTACCAACTAAGTGTCCAAGTTATCAGAACTGACAATGACAATTAACCCCAACCGAAATAACTAATATTTATTTAGCCCCTCCGAAGTTCAGAAAATTGCACAAAGGCCCCTAGCCGAGTTTTGAATATTTTTTTAACTCTCCGAAAATTCTGAAATTTGCGTAAAAGCCCCTAGCCGAGTTTTGAATATTTATTTAACTCTCCGAAAATTCTGTAATTTGAGTAAAAGCCCCTAGCCGACTTTTGAATATTTATTTAACTCTCCGAAAATTCTGTAATTTGCGTAAAAGCCCCTAGCCGAATTTTGAATATTTATTTGGCACCCTAAAATAGATTCAAAGTTCGAGAATAACTTGAACAACAAAAATCTTTCGACCAAAAATTTTCTTAAGTTCGTAAATTTAATATTCAAAAAGACATCTAAGCGTCCGAAGAATAATCGAACCAAAATTTGATTAAAAACATTCAAAATTACTGTCCGGTAATTTTTATGACAATCGGAAATACTTATTTACACCAACATCCAAAATATTATTTTAGTCAAAATTAAGTTGTTTTAAAAATTTCTTAAAGATTCAATAATTCTCTTCTAAGAACAATTTTCGAGAGGTTGACCAAAATTCGAAAATGGTTCCTATTGTTTTATATATATATATATATATACCAACATCAATACCATGAGTACAACTTCTAAGTCTCACGTAAACTCACACAGAATATAAATATAAAGACTTGGTTTCTACACGTAGCATATAGCTCACGAGAAGACTCCATCAAAGATATATATATATATACACACATATATATCTAAGCATGATACCTACACGAACACATAAACACATGTAGAATACATATCTAAAACATTAACGAATTATAGGTGATTTTTCACCTACAATCCGAACATCAAATAATTATTTACGTGTCGTAGTTGAAATTTTCACCTACCTCGCGTCCGAAATTTGCTTGTTTAGGCTTTCCTAGCTCGATTGAAATTATTGTTCTTCCTTTCTTTCTTATTAGAACATGGTCTCCCTCCGTTCATTCTTAGTGAAGCATAATTATAGTTGAAACTTGGTATCATGATGACAAAAGATGAGGATATTTTCTCATGGGTTAGGTATTACTCACTCTCATGCATAATTTGTTAGTTTGTATTAAGCATTTGTCTCTTTTATTGTTTTGTTTCTTTTTCTTTATTTTTATGGGATATGGCTATGCTTTGGATGCTAGGTATCGACATTTCCTCAAGATTAGGTAAAGTTCACTTTCATATTATATTTTAGTTATTGATTATTGTCATTTACTCATTATAATAAATTTTTAAAAACACCTTCTATAACTTTTATTATTATTATTATTATATTTAAAAACTTCGAATTCTTCATCAAAACATACTCTCGACATAACCAAGACATTGTTAATTGCCTCGTAAGTCCCGTATTAAATTTTTACGGGTATTACATCATCCCCCCTTAAAAACATTTCGTCCCCGAAATTATGTCGATTGGAATAACTCGGGGTAACGACTTCTCGTATCATCCTCTCGCTCCCAAGTGGCCTCTTCAACTGCCTGGTTTCGCCATAGCACCTTGACCAACGGAATATTTTTGTTCCGAAGTCGCTTTACTTCGTGCATCAAGATCTCTACCGGTTCTTCTTCGTAGCTCAGATCCGGTTTGAGTTGTTGATAGAGGGACTCATTCTCTATCACATGGTTCGGGTTTGCAACGTATTTACGTAAGTTTGATACGTGAAATACATCATGGACTTGGGTTAGTGAAGCCGGCAACTCCAGTTGATATGCAACTTCCCCGACTCTTTTAAGGATTTGGAAAGGGCCAATATACCTCGGACTTAGCTTGCCCTTCTTTCCGAATCGTTTCACGCCTCTCATTGGAGATATTTTCAAGAACACCCGATCGCCTTCCGAGAACTCTAGCGTCCTTCGTCGCTGATCAGCGTAGCTTTTCTGGCGTCTTTGGGCTGTTTGCATTCTTTCTCGAATTTTGGTGAATTCGTTCATTCGTTGTGCTTGCACGTGGGCTGAGAAGTAATTTTCGTAGAACAGCTCTTTGAACCTATCCCATGGCATCGTAGCGGGGTCGCTAAGGATTTTGATGGTATCCCACCAACATCGCGCACTTCCTCGTAACATTGAAACGGCACAGAGAACTTGTTCGTTCCCTGGCACCCGACCGTATACGAACATATCTTCAATGGTTCGGATCCAGTCTTCTGCCATCGAAGGATCAGTAGCTTGCTCGAAAGTTGGAGGATTCAGTTTACGGAATCGCTTCCCGAGGATTTCCACATGTTCGGGCTGTGGAAATCGGTTGCTTTGAAGGAGTTCGCCGATCTGCTCTGACTGGCGCCGGATTAGTTCAGTAAGTTACCGAATGGTCGCGTCTCGTTCATTCGTGGAGGACTCCGATCCGTCCCTACGACTGTTTTCTCCCTGATGGTTGTTTCCTCTAACCATTTTCTTAATTATCTATATTCACGTAACATAGAAAAGCACAAAAAAATACACATAAGAATTTACATATATTCACATAATAGTATAAAACTTACAAGCGTAGGCTGATCCTCCCGGCTTTTGAGCGGCAGTACATGGACGGTCTACAGAACCTAAAACCTAGCGCTCTGATACCACCTGTAACGACCCTACTTCTCAAATACATATTTAGGCGGATTTACAAAGCGAAACAACGGAAATCCCATTTAATAAAAACTTTTTAAAACATAATAATATTCATGTACTGGGGAGAAGTTCCAAGGTCTAAACCCGAAAAAATAAAAAGTTTAACAACACACACTTTTATTTATTGGGCCGAAACCCGAAGAGTAAAATCATGTAACATAATTTAAAACACTCCACAGGTCACGTCCCATGTACTGCGCCGCCCTCAAAAGTCCGTGGAGTCACCGCCATCAGCCGCTTAGTCGTGACGTTTATCAACGTCCGACTCGTTCGTACCTACACACGTAAACCCTGAGCTTTTGCCCAGTAGATGAAAATATGCAAGAATGCAAATGCTCTCACTCCACTCCCATCCCGACACATCTCACAAAATGCACGCTCGACTCTATTCTCATATCTCATCTCATCTCAACTCATCTCATCACATCAGGGCCCGAGGCTTAGGACTAACAGCAACACGCGTGCAGGGGTCAGTAGCTCGGGGGCCCCACTTCCCACAAGGGTCAGTAGCTCGGGAGGCCCACTCCCCACATCTCAATCATATAGTGCGCCTTAGTCCTAACCTCACTACTCATACAATTCGACAATTATCACTCGGTCATAAACTACCCCACTCAACATCACTGTACAATATTACCGTCACTCCGCACGATCCTCTCCCCTCGTAACACGTGTATGCAAATGTCGTGCAAGTAAAATGCAACACATAACAATGCAAATTTCTATATCACATATCGGCCCAAGGTATCAGCTCGGCCCGATCCGAAAACTATCGTACTCTAAATAATCGGCTCGTTCCGAATTAATACTTAAATTCCTAATTTTAAAAATAATTTTCCAAATTTTTCCCTTAAAACCTCACAATCTCATAATTTTACTTTTAAGGACGCGAATTTGAAAATTTTAACTTAACATCCAAAAATCTTTGAAAATTATAAAATGACCCGAAAATTATCCACAAAATTTATTTAAGACCCGGGGATTTTCTCAAATTTACAATTCTGCCCCGGATTTTTAAAATTTCAGTTTGTCCCGAAAATTTTCAGAAATTAGAAATATGCCCGGATTTTTAAAATTTCAGTTCAAGTCCCGAAAACTTCTGAAAATTCTCAATTTGACCCTAGACGAGAAATTTATTATTTATTTAGTACCCAAAAACTTCTGGAAATTTACAATTAAGCCCAACCGAAATAATTAATATTTATTTAGCCCCTCCGAAGTTCAGAAAATTGCACAAAGGCCCCTAGTCGAGTTTTGAATATTTATTTAACTCTCCGAAAATTCTGAAATTTGCGTAAAAGCCCCTAGCCGAGTTTTGAATATTTATTTAACTCTCCGAAAATTTTGTAATTTGCGTAAAAGCCCCTAGCCGAGTTTTGAATATTTATTTAACTCTCCGAAAATTCTGTAATTTGCGTAAAATCCCCTAGCCGAGTTTTGAATATTTATTTAACTCTCCGAAAATTCTGTAACGTAAAAGCCCCTAGTCGAATTTTGAATATTTATTTGGCACCCTAAAATAGATTCAAAGTTCGAGAATAACTTGAACAACAAAAATCTTTCGACCAAAAATTTTCTTAAGTTCGTAAATTTAATATTCAAAAAGACATCTAAGCGGAAGAATAATTGAACCAAAAATTTGATTAAAAACATTCAAAATTACTGTCCGGTAATTTTTATGACAATCTGAAATACTTATTAACACCAACATCAAAAATATTATTTTAGTCAAAATTAAATTGTTTTAAAAATTTCTTAAAAATTCAATAATTCTCTTCTAAGAACAATTTTTGAGAGGTTGACCAAAATTCGAAAATGATTCCTATTATTTTATATATATATATATATTTATATATACCAACATCAATACCATGAGTACAACTTCTAAGTCTCACGTAAACTCACACAGAATATAAATATAAAGACTTGGTTTCCACACGTAGCATATAGCTCACGAGAAGACTCCATCAAAGATATATATATATACACACATATATATCTAAGCATGATACCTACACGAACACATAAACACATGTAGAATACATATCTAAAACATTAACGAATTATAGGTGATTTTTCACCTACAATCCGAACATCAAATAATTATTTACGTGTCGTAGTTGAAATTTTCACCTACCTCGCGTCCGAAATTTGCTTGTTTAGGCTTTCCTAGCTCGATTGAAATTATTGTTCTTCCTTTCTTTCTTATTAGAACATGGTCTCCCTCCGTTCATTCTTAGTGAAGCATAATTATAGTTGAAACTTGGTATCATGATGACAAAAGATGAGGATATTTTCTCATGGGTTAGGTATTACTCACTCTCATGCATAATTTGTTAGTTTGTATTAAGCATTTGTCTCTTTTATTGTTTTGTTTCTTTTTCTTTATTTTTATGGGATATGGCTATGCTTTGGATGCTAGGTATCGACATTTCCTCAAGATTAGGTAAAGTTCACTTTCATATTATATTTTAGTTATTGATTATTGTCATTTACTCATTATAATAAATTTTTAAAAACACCTTCTATAACTTTTATTATTATTATTATTATATTTAAAAACTTCGAATTCTTCATCAAAACATACTCTCGACATAACCAAGACATTGTTAATTGCCTCGTAAGTCCCGTATTAAATTTTTACGGGTATTACATCATCCCCCCTTAAAAACATTTCGTCCCCGAAATTATGTCGATTGGAATAACTCGGGGTAACGACTTCTCGTATCATCCTCTCGCTCCCAAGTGGCCTCTTCAACTGCCTGGTTTCGCCATAGCACCTTGACCAACGGAATATTTTTGTTCCGAAGTCGCTTTACTTCGTGCATCAAGATCTCTACCGGTTCTTCTTCGTAGCTCAGATCCGGTTTGAGTTGTTGATAGAGGGACTCATTCTCTATCACATGGTTCGGGTTTGCAACGTATTTACGTAAGTTTGATACGTGAAATACATCATGGACTTGGGTTAGTGAAGCCGGCAACTCCAGTTGATATGCAACTTCCCCGACTCTTTTAAGGATTTGGAAAGGGCCAATATACCTCGGACTTAGCTTGCCCTTCTTTCCGAATCGTTTCACGCCTCTCATTGGAGATATTTTCAAGAACACCCGATCGCCTTCCGAGAACTCTAGCGTCCTTCGTCGCTGATCAGCGTAGCTTTTCTGGCGTCTTTGGGCTGTTTGCATTCTTTCTCGAATTTTGGTGAATTCGTTCATTCGTTGTGCTTGCACGTGGGCTGAGAAGTAATTTTCGTAGAACAGCTCTTTGAACCTATCCCATGGCATCGTAGCGGGGTCGCTAAGGATTTTGATGGTATCCCACCAACATCGCGCACTTCCTCGTAACATTGAAACGGCACAGAGAACTTGTTCGTTCCCTGGCACCCGACCGTATACGAACATATCTTCAATGGTTCGGATCCAGTCTTCTGCCATCGAAGGATCAGTAGCTTGCTCGAAAGTTGGAGGATTCAGTTTACGGAATCGCTTCCCGAGGATTTCCACATGTTCGGGCTGTGGAAATCGGTTGCTTTGAAGGAGTTCGCCGATCTGCTCTGACTGGCGCCGGATTAGTTCAGTAAGTTACCGAATGGTCGCGTCTCGTTCATTCGTGGAGGACTCCGATCCGTCCCTACGACTGTTTTCTCCCTGATGGTTGTTTCCTCTAACCATTTTCTTAATTATCTATATTCACGTAACATAGAAAAGCACAAAAAAATACACATAAGAATTTACATATATTCACATAATAGTATAAAACTTACAAGCGTAGGCTGATCCTCCCGGCTTTTGAGCGGCAGTACATGGACGGTCTACAGAACCTAAAACCTAGCGCTCTGATACCACCTGTAACGACCCTACTTCTCAAATACATATTTAGGCGGATTTACAAAGCGAAACAACGGAAATCCCATTTAATAAAAACTTTTTAAAACATAATAATATTCATGTACTGGGGAGAAGTTCCAAGGTCTAAACCCGAAAAAATAAAAAGTTTAACAACACACACTTTTATTTATTGGGCCGAAACCCAAAGAGTAAAAACATGTAACATAATTTAAAACACTCCACAGGTCACGTCCCATGTACTGCGCCGCCCTCAAAAGTCCGTGGAGTCACCGCCATCAGCCGCTTAGTCGTGACGTTTATCAACGTCCGACTCGTTCGTACCTACACACGTAAACCCTGAGCTTTTGCCCAGTAGATGAAAATATGCAAGAATGCAAATGCTCTCACTCCACTCCCATCCCGACACATCTCACAAAATGCACGCTCGACTCTATTCTCATATCTCATCTCATCTCAACTCATCTCATCACATCAGGGCCCGAGGCTTAGGACTAACAGCAACACGCGTGCAGGGGTCAGTAGCTCGGGGGCCCCACTCCCCACAAGGGTCAGTAGCTCGGGAGGCCCACTCCCCACATCTCAATCATATAGTGCGCCTTAGTCCTAACCTCACTACTCATACAATTCGACAATTATCACTCGGTCATAAACTACCCCACTCAACATCACTGTACAATATTACCGTCACTCCGCACGATCCTCTCCCCTCGTAACACGTGTATGCAAATGTCGTGCAAGTAAAATGCAACACATAACAATGCAAATTTCTATATCACATATCGGCCCAAGGTATCAGCTCGGCCCGATCCGAAAACTATCGTACTCTAAATAATCGGCTCGTTCCGAATTAATACTTAAATTCCTAATTTTAAAAATAATTTTCCAAATTTTTCCCTTAAAACCTCACAATCTCATAATTTTACTTTTAAGGACGCGAATTTGAAAATTTTAACTTAACATCCAAAAATCTTTGAAAATTATAAAATGACCCGAAAATTATCCACAAAATTTATTTAAGACCCGGAAATTTTCTCAAATTTACAATTCTGCCCCGGATTTTTAAAATTTCAGTTTGTCCCGAAAATTTTCAGAAATTAGAAATATGCCCGGATTTTTAAAATTTCAGTTCAAGTCCCGAAAACTTCTGAAAATTCTCAATTTGACCCTAGACGAGAAATTTATTATTTATTTAGTACCCGAAAACTTCTGGAAATTTACAATTAAGCCCAACCGAAATAATTAATATTTATTTAGCCCCTCCGAAGTTCAGAAAATTGCACAAAGGCCCCTAGTCGAGTTTTGAATATTTATTTAACTCTCCGAAAATTCTGAAATTTGCGTAAAAGCCCCTAGCCGAGTTTTGAATATTTATTTAACTCTCCGAAAATTTTGTAATTTGCGTAAAAGCCCCTAGCCGAGTTTTGAATATTTATTTAACTCTCCGAAAATTCTGTAATTTGCGTAAAATCCCCTAGCCGAGTTTTGAATATTTATTTAACTCTCCGAAAATTCTGTAACGTAAAAGCCCCTAGTCGAATTTTGAATATTTATTTGGCACCCTAAAATAGATTCAAAGTTCGAGAATAACTTGAACAACAAAAATCTTTCGACCAAAAATTTTCTTAAGTTCGTAAATTTAATATTCAAAAAGACATCTAAGCGGAAGAATAATTGAACCAAAAATTTGATTAAAAACATTCAAAATTACTGTCCGGTAATTTTTATGACAATCTGAAATACTTATTAACACCAACATCAAAAATATTATTTTAGTCAAAATTAAATTGTTTTAAAAATTTCTTAAAAATTCAATAATTCTCTTCTAAGAACATTTTTTGAGAGGTTGACCAAAATTCGAAAATGATTCCTATTATTTTATATATATATATATATATATTTATATATACCAACATCAATACCATGAGTACAACTTCTAAGTCTCACGTAAACTCACACAGAATATAAATATAAAGACTTGGTTTCCACACGTAGCATATAGCTCACGAGAAGACTCCATCAAAGATATATATATACACACATATATATCTAAGCATGATACCTACACGAACACATAAACACATGTAGAATACATATCTAAAACATTAACGAATTATAGGTGATTTTTCACCTACAATCCGAACATCAAATAATTATTTACGTGTCGTAGTTGAAATTTCACATACCTCGCGTCCGAAATTTGCTTGTTTAGGCTTTCCTAGCTCGATTGAAATTATTGTTCTTCCTTTCTTTCTTATTAGAACATGGTCTCCTTCCGTTCATTCTTAGTGAAGCATAATTATAGTTGAAACTTGGTCTCATGATGACAAATAGATGAGGAGATTTTCTCATGGGTTAGGTATTACTCACTCTCATGCATAATTTGTTAGTTTGTATTAAGCATTTGTCTCTTTTATTGTTTTGTTTCTTTTTCTTTATTTTTATGGGATATGGCTATGCTTTGGATGCTACGTATCGACATTTCCTCAAGATTAGGTAAAGTTCACTTTCATATAATATTTTAGTTATTGATTATTGTCATTTACTCATTATAATAAATTTTTAAAAACACCTTCTATAACTTTTATTACTATTATATTTAAAAACTTCGAATTCTTCATCAAAACATACTCTCGACATAACCAAGACATTGTTAACTGCCTCATAAGTCCCGTATTAAATTTTTACGGGTATTACAACTTTATTTCGAATTAAGGTAATTTAACCGCAAATTTGAATAGCACACTGAGTGAGAAAGAGAGTTGCGAGCAAAGAATTATTTCTAATATTGGTTTTGATGAAAATCATTACCAACATGATTTTTTTTCTAGAACCTTTCATTTTTGTCTTACATGAACCCCGTAAATTTACAAGTATTTTCTTCTTGAATTTAGGTATTTCAAGCTCAAACATGAGTATTTTAGTTCGAATTAAGGTATTTTAACCCCAAATTCAAGTATCACACTGAGTGAGAAAGAGAGTTGCTAGCAAAGAAGAATTTCTAATTTTGGTGTTGACGAATATCATTACCAACAAGATCTTTGATGAGAAGCTCTCAATTTTGTCTTAGATGAATCCCACAACTTCACAAGTATTTTCTACTTAAATTTTGGTGTTTCGGGCTCAAACATGATTTTTTTTTTCAAACTAAGGTATTTCAACCCTAAATTTAAGTATCACACTGACTGAGAAAGAGAGTTGCGAGCAAAGAAGTATTTCTAATATCGGTGGTGATGAATATCATTACCAACATGATTTTTGATGAGAAGCTTTCATTTTTGTCTTAGATGAATCCCGGAAGTTACAAGTATTTTCTTCTTGAGTATTTTAGTTCGAATTAAGGTATTCTAACCCCAAATTCAAGTATCACACTGAGTGGGAAAGAGAGTTGCGAGCAAAGAAGTATTTCTAATTTTGGTGGTCATGAACATCATTACCAACAAGATCTTTGATGACAAGCTTTCATTGTTCTTGAGAAGCCTTCACAAGTATTTTCTGTCTGGATTTAGGTATTTCGGGCTCGAACTTGAGTATCTTTTTTCAAACTAAGGTATTTTAACCACAAATTTAAGTATCACACTCGGTGAGAAAGAGAGTTACGAGCAAAGAGGTATTTCTAATGTTGGTGGTGATGAATATCATTACGAACAAGATCTTCGTTGAGAAGCTTTAATTTTTGTCTCAGATGAATCCCACAAATTCACAAGTACTTTCTGCTTGAATTTATGTATGACTCAAACATAAGTGTATTGTTTTCAAATTAGGTACTTTAGTCCTTGATTTAGGTATTTCAGACTTTACATGAATATAAGTATTTTTTCCTGAAATTAGGTACTTTAGTCCTTTATTTGGGTATTTATTATTGATTTCAAGTACTTGACCTTATACGAAAGTGGAGTGGTTAGAAACCTACTTGTAGTCTTAATGAGGATCAATGTTCTTATTATGTAAAATGCTTGATAAAACCCACCACTTTAGTCTTAGATGTCCCCTCCCCCCACCCCCACCCCCCAACTCGCAAGTACTTTCTACATGAATATCGGTATTTGTTTCCTGAAATTAGGTACTTTAGTCCTTTTAGGTATTTTATTATTGAATTCAAGTACTTGACCGTATACGAAAGTAGTGGCTACATAACTAATTTGTGGTGTTAATGAGGATCACACTAGTACAGGAATATGAATTGGCGTCGGCACTATGGGCGTCCGTTGTACAGAAACGGATGCCTATACTACCCGCGAGACATTTTATTTTTTTTACTTTTTGGATTCTGAGACTGTTGTTAGCTTAGAACAGTCACCGATATTTTACGTGCACAATTAGCATCTGCTGTGGACAAGTAACGGACGCCAAAAGTTTTCCAGTTTTTTTATTTTATTTAATTTTACGACATTTGGCGACTGTTACTGAGCAAAACAGTCACCGATGAGTTTTCGGTGTTTATTAGTTTTTTTATTTTTTGACCTTGGACGACTGTTGCTCCCCACAACAGTCGCCGATGAATTTTCGGTTTTTATGTTTTATTTCTGTTTTCTGACCTTTGGCGACTGTTACGACCAACAATAGTCGCCGATTATTTATCTTTTTTTATTTTTTGACCTTTGGCGAATGTTACTTCGAACAACAGTCGCCGACGAATTTTCATTTTTTATTTTTATTTTTTGTTTTTGACTTTTGGCGACTGTTGCCTGTCACAACAGTCGCCAATGAATTATGAATTTTTAATTTTTTTTATTATAGGCGACCGTTACGCGTTACAGTGGTCGCCAATGTGTTTAAATGAAACCTAGAAACCCTCTGCTTTTTCATTACAGACGCGACGCGAGCTTCAAAGCGACTCAAGGGCGACCGATTTCCGGCGACAAGTAGCTTCATTTCCGGCGATTTCGAGCTAATAGAACACGGTAAAACACCTCAACCCATTTCCTGTCACTAAGCTTTCATTTTATTGCCTTAATTATCGAAATATCGAGATTTTCATAGATGTGGTTTTCGATCTTGAGCCGATTTGGGGCTAAATTTATGCACTTTGAGGTTAGGTTTAGGCTTAGGCTTGTGTTATATTCGATTTGAGGTTGATTTGGAGCGTTATTAATGCGAAAAAGTGGCGAAATTTTGGTTTTTGGGCTTAGGTTGAGTTCGAATTTTTTCGACTTTGAGTTGTTTTGTGCGATTTCATGGCTTAATTTATGCTTTTTTGAGGGTTATGCTTGTGTTATATTCTATTTGAGGTTGATTTGAAGCTCTATTAATGCGAAAAAAGTGGCGAAATTTTTGTTTTTTGGGCTTACATTGAGTTCGAATTTTTCGACTTTGTAGTTGTTCTATGCGATTTTATTAGGACCCCAGACACCCAACCTAGATTGAATCTACGAAGAGCAAATTGTAAATCTAATGAATTCGAAAGCTAAAGATCGAGATTTACCGATTAAGCTTTGTTGAGAAATGACTTGGAGCTGAAGCAAGGGTTGGCGCTGAATCTCTAAAAATTCTAATTCTATTATTTTGATTATGATTCCTTGCTACAGCACACTCCTTATTTCCTTCACTTATATATACCATCTCGTGGTACATTTACACAAGTAGTCCTATACAATGACTAATTACTATTTAGCCCTGGACTACTTATTTACATAGCAAGACTAAGACAACTATATTATTTGAATAAAATAAAATAGTTCCAACAATCTCCCCCTTTGTATTCAATTTTCAACATAGCACGGGTTATCTTCGTCTTGCATTGGGAAAAGTCCTCGAGTCCTCAAACTCTCCTCTGTACAAAACCTTCAAGCTCACCCGGTCTTCTAAACATCGGCTTCTTTGAATCTTCCTTTGACGTTCTTCTCCTAAATGCCGTAAGATGTACGAAGTATTCCTGCCGGATTTTGCAAAGTCCGCGTTCCATCTCTCCCGTTGAAAGTGCACGAAACACGTAACTCCCTTTGTTTGGGTCAACCTTATGTTGAGATCGGGGAGTCTAATGTGAGGTTTGGAGAGGTGGACACGGTTGGCAACTTTGATCGTTGTTGTAATGGAAACGGTTGGCAACTTCGGTCCTCGATGCAGTGGACACGGTTGGCAACTTCGATCGTTGATGATGCTTGAATCATGTGTCGTTCGGTCGAGGAGAGGGCCCGGGTTTAGCCATCTTCTCCGTTTTGCCAGATTCGTCTTCTCCGAATGGAAGTTGTCTGGTTCGGCCTCGAAGAAGCGTCTCTAGTTCCAGAAGAAGGTAGGCCGTCTCTTTCTTTGATTTGTTTTAAGTTGTACCGAGCCTCCTTTGAAAGTGGCGTTGTGAGACAGCCCAGCTTCAGAGTGGTACGCAGATCGATTGTCTATGTATAACCCCTTCTCCCCCTCATGGCGAATCGTGTTAACGATGTCGGCATGTTAATTTGGAGGTAGATAAGGACATACAAAAAGGTCGGTGAGGGTAATAACCGGATGGAGCCACAAAGGCAATCCGTCGAAATGAGACCGGGGCCACATAGGCATCCCGTTGACATCAATAGGAGCGAAGCTCGTAAAAGATGGCCGAAACTGTTGTTGCTTTGATGTTGCAACGGCCAGACTTCCTTCAGATCCTCGAAGCATGTCTTTAAAAAGAACATGTTTGCGAAAGTTCTAACGTAATTACAAAGATTACGTTTATTAAAAAGTGTATGTGTCCTAAAAAATTTGAAAATTTTGGGGAGTGAGGACACACTAGACACGAGTGCTCAATAAAAGCGTGGTATGGGGCGGAATACCACTTAGATCAATATCTGCCGTTTCCGAGTGAAACGGTGATAGCATACGTGGTTCCCCGTGATTTGTGAAACACCTATATTTTGAGAGATAGACGAGTGGGTAAGGCTCGGTTGTGCATGCGTTGTTGGACCTGATGCGATGACTTCTACCCGGGAGCTAATTAAATTAGCACCTGGACCTGTGAGGGTTGGGTCAAAAAATTATGTGAGATAAAGGAGTGATGTACCTTCAAAGATTTCCGAGGCATCATCGAAGTAGTCTTGCTTAGTGTTCGGATGATGAGAAAGCGGTGAAAAGTTGAACCGTCTCAAATGCTCGAACGCATTCCGGGGTTAGGATCAAGTCGGACTAGACTGAACCATATAAACATGAAATCCGTGCCTCCGGGATACATGATTTTTTTTATATATCTCATTTTTTCTTTTTTATCTCTTTTCTAAAAATAAAAATATACATATATGAATGTATATTAGTAATATAGTAGTATTAAGTTATATAAAAAAAAACTTGTCGAGAAACTCCCCCCACCCCCGGGAATAGGTGTCGTTTGCTTGACGAATATTATAAATCTCGTCCCTTAAATCGCTTGTTGTGAGTTTTTCTCCCCCTCAGGAATTAAAATTGCTGCTCCCTCGTTGAAGCTTAGTTCTAGTAGCTCACGCCTCATCCCTTTATCATGTATGCGAAGCCACTACGTCGAATGACATACGTGAGGGAAATCTGCAAAACTATCGGGACTTTGGTACCCATCGTAATGTGGGTCCACCCATAACGATTTAAGCATAAAGGTGTCAAATTTAAATATTGTCCTAAATCAGCCATTAATGAGCCTTTAGGTACCCATATTTGTTTGGGATTACCTAAATTTTGTGGAGAAATAGGAACCCATGTTGGAGCGATTTGACACGGATAAGACGTTTCCGCTCGGGTGAAAGTGTGTTTGGGAGAAAGTTTAAAAGTTTTCTCCGAGGCCAAGCGCATAAGATGTTTCTTTGAATGAACATTGACCGGTTATTGCATGTAGGAACATGAGCATACAGAATTATAAGCATTATAGCACATAAGTCATATTTCCTACAATTAGAATTCACACCTTTCACATGAGAATGAGATTAAGAATTTCGAAAATTATTTTCAAGTCTAGGCTTTTTAAATGAAAAATTAGTAGAATCATTTGAAGCACACGATGAAGTTTGTGCACTAGAACTTGAAATATTTTCGTGAAAAAATTTCTTTCGGGAACGGGAGAGGAAGAATTTTGGTCTTTATTATTCCGTTTTGGAGCTTTTCCGTTCTCCAATGTTGGACTAGTTCCTTAACTATAGAAAGTGCGGGACTTTACTTTGAATTTCAACTGTGGTCAAAATTGACGTAGAATTAGTAAAAGTTGTTTCGATGGTAGGAACGGGATCATCAGTTTGCGTCCCTTTATCGTGTTTTGACATGGAGGTAGGTTTAAGGTTGTCCATTTCTAAGAAGAATGCTTTCTTTTCAGCTTCAAAATTCTTTCTTTCGAGATTAAGAGATGCATGTAACTCCTCGATTTTCTTCACTATCGGAGGTATGTAAAGAGAAGAATTTATCAGAATGTACAGTATTGGCATCCTCGGATTTAGAAGGATCTTCTAATGAGTTAATTTAATCATTGTCACAACTCTTGGGAACTTCCCGCGTTTTGTAACTATTATTCAATTCGATGTAAGAAAAAGGAATTTCAGCCATAGTTTTGGATTTTCTCTTATTTTCTTCTAGCACATTTATTTCTTTTGCGTTAAAAGGTCATAAGAGCGGCTAGTCCTAAATTCATGTACTTGACATCGTTGTATACAATCGACCCTTCTTCAAGTATCTTGGATAAGTAAAACCATACTTTCTCTCTCTAGCTTTCTCTCACTAGAAACCTCTCTAACGAAACCCTAAAAACTATCACGCCACACCTCACGCCACCCTCCTCCTCCCATCGCCGGCGAACACCAGAACCACTGCTGACCGCCGCCGATCACGTCCCCACCCTCCATCGCCGGGACCAAACGGCGATGGGAGGGCTTTAGATACCCCCAACTCTTCGACTCCCTCTACGTGACCTTTCACCTTCTATTTTCATCTTCGCTCTCATGGGACCTGCTACGATGGATTGGGATTCCATTGGACCACTCCCGGACTATAGCTACCTGAGGAACAATATCGCTGATTTTACCGAGCGTTTTGACGTGGCTGCTTTTGAAGCTTTTGTCGTTCGCGTGCGTGGTGAGCCGGAGACTCAACGCTCATCGCCGCTGCCCCAAGCTAATCTCAATGGATCTGCTGTTGATTATAATCAGCCTGCGCCAAGGAACAACCGTGTGCCGACGTGGATACCGCACCGTCGACAGCGCCGGTACATTACTGCCCTCATCCCTGTTCGCGACACTTGCCTGGGCCCTCCACTACATCGTGGGACGCCACCGCCGCCGCCTGAGGCTGATCGGATGGTGGAAGATGAATCTGCTGATAACCAACAGCCGTTACAAGCCACAGCTGAGCCGATTACTGCCACAGCCGACATTAACGGGCCGACGATTACTGATACCGGGCCTAGGGTTTCTCAGATCATTGTGAATCAGCCCTCCATTAGTCCTGGGACTGATGTTGTGGAGCAAATTCCTCATGCCGACCATCACCACCACAAGACGGGGGCTGAAACTGCTAATCTACCCATTCAAAGTGATGCGGCCACTCTCAAAGGTGGCGTGCGTGGTCATGACATTCCCCGCCGCCTAAGCCCGAGGCGATATGAATTAAACTACATAGCGCCGACCATTACTAATGGTGTGGCTGAAGCTTGTCCCCCGTGGGACGTCGCACAACGGGGATCCGGGAGATGGGATCACACGCTTGTGGGATATTTTTTGGGAAAGAGGCCATACTTCCCATTTGTCAAGCGGTTCTTTAGATCCCTTTGGGCGGATTTAGTCGAAGTACGCGCGACGATTAGTGGCTTTTTTAAATTCAGATTTGCTACGGATGAAGCCTCCAATGCGGTTCTTGAAGGTGGACCTTGGCTCATGCAAGGTCAACCTATCTTCCTTGAGGCATGGCGCACCGGAATGTCATTTGAGAAAATTCAGCACTCCGAAGTCCCATTGTGGGTCAAGTTACGAAACGTACCAGACGAATTTTGGACGCAAGAAGGGTTGAGCATTGTCTCAAGTGTGCTTGGGAAGCCGCTTTTTGCTGACGCCATGACGATTAATGCAGAACGAAATGATTACGCTCGTGTCTGTATATCGAAGAAACTTGAGGATTGTCACAGCGCTGGAACCCCTGCTTGTGTTCTCTGTGACGCGCTGCATGCTGAGACTGTGCAACACTTATTTTTTGATTGTCGATTCTCACGCGACTGTGTTCGGATGCTGAGGCAGAAGATCAGGTGGGGATGGCCGTATCGGGACTAGGGCCAGGGTATACCGTGGGCTGCATTGCGATGGCGTGGCCATCATCTCCTACAGTTCGCCTACCGTCACGTCCTTGCTTCGTTGGTATATCACATTTGGCAGGCACGCAACAAGCGCTGGAAGGAGGGGGCTATCACGACTCCAGGTAGGCTGGTTGCTGTTGTCCTCGATATGGTTTGTATGCGGCTTACTGGGACATCGCCCAAGTTCGATCTACAGAGAGCAGCCATTCGACGTCTCTGGCGAGTAGCTTGGTAGTGAGTTGGATGTTTTAGCTTTCGTTTGTTGGTCTATGCCAGTAGTCTGTTACTGGTTTGCACGTGAGGAGTCACACCCTCACTCATCTGTACATTTACCCCCTTTATATATATACACGGAACTTACTCCAAAAAAAGAAGAAACTTGAGGAACCTTTCTTGGACCAATTCAACATCCGCTTGCCGAGTGGGGATGGAGGATGCGCAGGAGTGGTGGTGGTTCGAGTTGAATACGAGTGGCGCCCGAAGAAATGTGGCTCATGTGATTCTTGGAACCATAACACGGAAACCTGCCCCAGAAACAAACCAAAACCACCGCAGCCAGCAGCACAAAACCAACGCCGGCCACCCTCCTCACACAATGCCATGAACGCCAGAAGCAGACCACCAACGCTGAGTCATAGGCGACGAGCTGAAACAAAAAACAAAGGCAAAGCTGTTCAGGCCGAGGCTCCCAAGTCTGGCCCGGTGCCGGCGAACAGCAACCCACGCACATTGCTACCACGGCAGCCAAATGACGGCAGCTCGACTAGTGGGACCCATGCCAACCAACCCGAGACTGAGAAGCACAACCCTTTTGCAGTCCTTGCGGATTTGGAGTTGGATAATACTGACTCTCAGGGTCCTATAGCAGCCCTGCTACACGGTGTTCCATGATCCCGGTCGCCGTCTGGAATGTACGTGGTCTAAACAGGTTAGACCACAGATGGGTGGTGGGGGATTTAATAACTAAGTATAATGTGCGGATTATCGGATTACTTGAGACGAGGGTTTCGGAACAAAACGCCTCTACTGTTGCTAACTCGATCAGATCATGGAGTTGGTTCTACGATTACGATGACGGCCCGGCGTCACGTATATGGGTAGGTTGGGATACAAGGTTATTAGGAGTCACAATCGAGGCCTATACGTCACAGGCTGTGCATTGTAAGATTTGCATCCTGGAAGAGAGGCTGGAATGCTATACCTCCTTCGTCTATGGCCATAATCTCCGAGCAGAAAGACGCGAGCTTTGGGCTGACCTGACATCGCTTTCACAACAGAGGGAGCTTCATCCGTGGAGCGTTATGGGGGATTTCAATGCGATAATCAACAGCACGGAAGCCCGGGGCGGATCATCCACCGGGGGCTGCCCGGATATGGCGGAGTGCCTCATATCATCAGACCTAATTAATCTACCTCGAATTGGCCCTTTCTACACGTGGTACAACCAACAGACCGGAACTTCGGGTGTTTGGAGGCGATTGGACAGGATGCTTGGAAATCCCTCTTGGATTTCCAGATTTGGAAGCTTAGCCTATAGATGCGCCACACCTGCCACATCGGATCATTCACCTCTTATCTTGGAGGTGGAGGCGCAACAACGGGCTAGAGGTGCTACCTTTCGGTTTGATAATTTCCTAACACAAGATCCCAGGTTCCTCCCATTGGTGGGAGAGGTGTGGGGCCGCCTGGAGAGTGGCTATCCCATGTTTGCCATAGTGAAGCGACTTAAGGCGATCAAGCATGTCATTAAACGTCTACGGCGAGATAAGGGTGTTCTCAACCGCAACGTCCTTGAGGCACGGAGCTTTCTTGAAGCTTCCCAAGAACTGCTTATCTCGTACCCTATGGAACGTCAACTTCACCTCCTTGAGAAGAGATGCAGATTCGCCTATGCTAGGGCGGTGGAAATTGAGCACTCGGCGCTTGCCCAACGCGCTAAAGTGGCTTGGTTAAAAGACGGCGACCAATGCACGACCTTCTTTTTCAAGAAGGTTGCCATACGTCGGGCTGCCAACCGTATCCTTTCACTCGAAGCTGATGATGGATCTATTTTGGAAGGCGACAACCAGATCAAGGCTGAACTCCTTCGCGTCTACACAGATCTTCTTGGGCGCTCTAACCATGCTACACCAATCACTCCTGCCGAGGGGGCGCCTTACATTAGCACGACACTTAGCGCGGCTGATGCGGACAGAATGGTCCGATCGGTCACTGATGCAGAGATAAAAAGGGCACTTTTTCGATTAGGGACAACAAATCCCCTGGGCCGGATGGTTTCTCGGCGGCGTTTTACAAGAGGGCATGGGACATCGTTGGAACTGACATTACCCATGCTATCAAAGAATTCTTTCGGACGGGATTTCTTCTTCGTGAACTGAACTCTACCCTCATTACACTCATTCCGAAGGGCGATAACCCGCGGACTGCTAGAGACTTCAGGCCCATCTCTTGCTGCAATGTCCTCTTTAAGGTCATCTCGAAGGTTATCGCTAATCGGCTTCGGGACAGCCTCGACAAGCTGGTCCACCCTACCCAGACAGCTTTTATTCCGGGTCGTCGCATCGCAGACAACATCCTTTTAGCGCAGGAACTTTGTCATGGATATAAAAGCATGGGACTGCCGGAACGTGTGTCGTTCAAAGTTGATCTTGCAAAGGCTTACGACATGGTCGAATGGGACTTCCTCCTGAGTACACTTGCGGCGCGCAATTTTCATCCTACCTTTGTGGGCTGGATTCGGGCTTGTCTCACAACGACTTCCTTCTCTATTAACATTAATGGGCAGCCTGAGGGATTCTTCAGAGGCCGGCGGGGACTTCGACAAGGCGACCTTATATCACCGTACCTCTTTACGTTGGTCATGGACGTTCTACATGGCATTATTGATACCCTTATCCGCCAAAGTGGGAACTTTAGATACCATTGGAGATGCGAACCAATGGAGCTGTTCATGCTTACCTTTGCAGATGATCTATTGCTGTTCTCTCATGCGGACTTGGCCTCAGTACGTGTTCAAAGAGGGCCTCGACATATTTGCTACTCTATCTGGCTTGCCGGCCAACCCGAACAAAAGCGAGATGTTTGTGTCGAAGAGAGCTGAGCAGCTTGTGGGGCAATTCCATAACATTATGGGCTTCGTGCCGGGGTCACTCCCTGTGCGCTACCTCGGGGTTCCGTTGATCATGTCACGACTTACCATAGCGGACTGTACACCGCTTCTCACCGCCATTGATCGCCGCTTGGGCTCTTGGACCAACCTATCGATCTCTTATGCCGGAAGGGTCCAATTGATCCAATCGGTACTTCTAGGATTCCACATCTATTGGGCGGGAGTTTTCGTGCTACCTAAGGGAGTTATTCGGATGATTGAGGTCCGCTTACGAACTTTTCTTTGGAAGGGATCTACGTCTAAGGTGGCTTGGGCAGATATCTGTTTGCCTAAGGAAGAGGGTGGGCTGGGGATTCGATCGATTGAAATGGACAACAAGGCCTCGATGTTGCGTCTCCTGTGGAGTGTGCTGAGAAGTGATGAAACGTCTATCTGGGCCACTTGGATCCGCCGCACAAGATTACGCAACACCTCACTATGGACTATTAGCTCCTCGCCGAGAACCTCTTGGACCTGGAGGAAGCTTCTTCGACTCCGGCAACATATTCGACCGCTCATTCAGTTTTCCATTGGGAACGAATCCAACACCCTTCTTTGGACTGATCTGTGGCTCCTCACTACTCCGTTGGCGGACCGCTTCCCTCGGGGGCCTATGGTCATGGGGCTGCCGATCACCTCGAGACTCAGCGAAGTTATTTCTGAGACTGGCTGGAACTGGCCGGCGCAAACTACTGTGGAATATTTGGAATTCGGCCCTCTACTCCCTCAAATTAATCCAGCTGAAGACACACTCGGCTAGGGAGAGCCTTAGAATAAGACACCCTATTGCTCCTTGGTGTACCTTATTTGGCGGACCATTATCCATCCCACGACATGAATTCATTCTTTGGATGGCAATTAAGGGACGGCTTGCAACACGCGACAAACCTTGGGTGGCGGCGGCGGCTAGACCATCTTTATGCCTCCTTTGCGACGCGCAGATTGAGGAAACGATACAACACCTATTCTTCGATTGTGCCTTCTCCAGACGATGCCTTCGGATTCTAAGGGAGCGGATGCGGTTTGGCTGGCCATGCAGGGACTGGATCGATGGCATTCAACGGGCGGCACATCGATGGAGGGGTAAGCATCTTGCGAGGCTTGGGCCACGGCATGTCGTAGCATCGTTGATCTACCATCTCTGGTTCGAGCGGAACAAGCGCTGGTATGAGGGACGCCAACACACTCCAGAACAGGTGACGGCTGATATCGAGACTTTGCTCTGCTTACGATTGTCTACACTACCAAGCAAATACTCGTTACAGATTTGTGCCCTCCGGCGTGTGTGGCGTATCGCGTGGTAGTTGTTTTGTTTTGTTTTGTTTAGTTGTTGGACTCTTGAGCTAGTTGGTTGGACCGTGTGTTCTTGCTCGGTTGTGCACTGGTAGTTTGTTACCAGTTTGTGCGGGGTACCCTCGCACGGACTCCTCTTTGTCTCTGTTTTTCGTATTTATATTAGTGACCCTCTTGCCAAAAAAAAAAGAGTATCTTGGATAAGTAAAGCCTAAGCCTAACTTAGCATTATCAAATTCGGTATCTATGGGCTGATTTAAGAATATTGTCTGATCTGTTTGTCCCCTTTCTGCAATAAGATCTTCTATACGTTCTTGATTATGGAACTATACTTAGTCTCATTATGGTTCAAGCTTTTAGTTGAATCATCTATCTTCATACTAGAGCTCCTAAGCTTAGATTCAAGACTAGTTATTTCCTCCTTAGACTTAGTTAATTTGTCCTCTAAAACTCTTGAACTATTCCGCTCATTTTCCATGTTAGTCTACTAGTTTGAAGGATTCTAACATGTTCAACAATTTAGAGTTATGAATCACTGCCTCCTTATAGGATGTGTTAGTTTCATCTTCATGGTGTGCCAAAGCCAAGTGCGTCGTTTGTTCGGAGTTTGTAGTCTCTTGCTTCTTTGAGCGTGACTCGGTCTTTGTGAACTTCTTCTTTATCTCCTTCTCAATTAGTCATAGTTTACGCCCAAGCTTCTTTAGCACTTCATTAGTGTCGGAGCTAGAGTCCTAGGATCAGGTTATCGAGTAGGTGTCCATTTTGGTTTTATTGTAGTAGGTTGGATATTTTGATCGTTAACGTGTTTTTTGGATTTGAATTTTTATTTAAGTTTTCCTAATCTCAATATAAGGCAGTTTTCGATTGTTAAGTTTTTCGATGAGGTACTGTTTTTAGAAAATAGTTTGAATTTCAAACAATTACGTATGTATTTACGATCGTAAAAGTTTTGCAATTTGATAAAATGTCATCGTTTTGCGATTTTAATATCTAAACCTTTAAAATCAAGTTTTTCGTTCGCCAAAGGTTTTGCGAGCGAAAAACTAGTTTTGCGACAAGGAACCTGTGAAAACAATCAAACAGTAATTTGCGAATGAAAAATCGCGTAAATGAGTGAGGATTCAATGAAATTGAAAGTTCTTGGGTGAAATTGAAAATTTTGCGCTCGCTCAGAACTTTCTGGACTGAATTAAAAAATATTTTGGAGCGAAATATTACTGCAGGGACTGAAATAATATTTTTGGAGTTCAAATTGTAAATATCCCTGCAATGTACGTCTATGTAACTGTGTATATGTCTCCGTGAAGAAGATGAACTCTGTAACTTTCTCGATCGAAATATTTCAGACGGATCGTAAACAATTCTCGACTTAGGTTTTTTATCGTAAACGAGATTCTCTAATGGATTTTGCGAGCGAACACAAGTTTCTCGCGTTGACTCGATTTATCGAGCGTGAACCAGATGACGAACAGAGAACAAAGTTTCTCGAGCGAAGATCGTTCGTCGACGCAGCAGCGACGAAGGATTGATCGCATCGGCGAGTTTCTCGATGGAAGAATCTTTCCAGCTCGGCAAAGAACAATGTCGAACTGGGAAGATCAAAGACTGAACAGCGAAGAACAGAGACGATGCCGTGAATGGAAAAAAACAAAGAAAGCTTGATCCAAACACAAAATCGTTCGAATTTACTCCGGGTTATTGATCGAAATCAAGCACTGAACTAACAAAATATTTAACACGTCCAAAGCTAAACCAGTCGAATTTTCTGAAAATTTTGAAGAACAGTTCAAATAACGAATTTCACTCAATCTTCAAAATTCGCAGAAAAGTTGGTTCGATCGATCGGAAATGAGCTCAGATCAACGAGAAACACACAATCGATCAACAACAGAGCAAAACAAACTGAATTTTGGAAGAATCTGGTCAAAAATATGAAGAACAATTCGATCGAAGAACAGTGAATATCAGTGAAAAAATTCTATCTAAAAGTTCTAAAATTTTAATCCAAATCCTAACACGCTCAGCTCTGATACCAATTGTTAGGACCCTAGATATCCAACCTAGATCGAATCTATGAAGAACAGATTGTAAACCTAACGAATTCGAAAGCTAAAGATCAAGATTTACCAATTAAGCTCTGGAGAGAAATGACTTGAAGCTCAAGCAAGGGTTTGGCGCTAGTTTCTCCCTAAAAATTCTAATTCTCGTATTTCAATTCTTATTCCTCCCTACAACGCACGCCTTATTTCCTAAGGTGTTCACTTATATATACCATCTCGTGGTATATTTACACAAGTAGTCCTATACAATCTATTCACTATTTAGCCCTAGACTACTTATTTACATAGCAAGACTAAGACAACTCTATTTTTTGAATACAATAAAATAGTTCCAACAGATTTCATGGCTTAATTTTTGCTATTTTAGACTTAGGCTTGTGTTATATTCGATTTGAGATTGATTTGGAGCTTGGTTTGTGCGAAAATGTAGCGATCCTCCAATCATATTTAGTGGCGGATTTTCGCAACGTAAGTCGCGGGTGTAACATCCCAACCTAAATTAATATAATAATTTTTATTAATCTTTTAAGGTGGAAATGAAAATATAGAAAATTAGGGGTAATGGAAGAAATAAAATATAAGGACTAAATTGTCTAAATTAAGCAAGTAGGGTGGAAATATAAATGGAAAAGGGAAAGAGGACTTGAAACATTTTATTTTATCATCCCTCAACTCTCATTCGATTCCTCCTGTCATTTTGGCTATTGAAAAGAGGGAGATGAGGTGAAAGCTATGGAGTGAAGGGTTGAAGAAGAATTGAGATCAAGAGCTTGAGAATACCCCTTGCATGTCTCTATTCTTTATGGTTTAGCTTTTGTGGAAGGAAGTAAGATGTGGCAAATTAGGGTTGCAAAGTTGTTGGGCTTCATATGTTTGTGCGTTAATATGATTATTGAGGTGTTTCTAAGTATACTTGAGCATGTTAATGAGTGTTTATGCTAGGGTAATGGGTGGATTTGAAATTTGGGAAGAGACGCACCAAAGCGATCATAGAAGGCTTAAGAGTAATATTTATGCCCGCCAACCGTTCGTATAAATGCCTACGAGAGTTGCATGTAATTTTAATGCAATTGTGTGGTGGTTTATCTAGGATATTTTGAGTTGGAACGAGGTGGAAACTCTTCCAAAAGAGGAAGCAAATAAAGAATTGGAGCCATCCGTAGTAGTTCGAGAACTAAAGATTTAAGTCTTCGCCAGGGTAAGTGCATAGGGAGCAAGAGCTTGTACGTATGCATATTTATGTTTAAAGGTGATTATGACTCGATTGAGCCCGGTTGAACGGCGCTTCTAATGAGGTCATTATAGAAATTTATTTATAAAGCTATATGGTTTTGTTTACTCTTCCTTATTAACTTTTTGATTGTTTAACTTGTGCATAATCCCTCTAATGACACTTAAAAGGCATTATGGTTGTGCACGGGTGATGTGTTATGTGAATGGATTGAGGCTACTTTGTGGCGTATCGTTGTGATGAAAAGTTATGTACTAAGTGATGGGGCTAAGATGCGTGAATGTGTGATAATGGTAGCATTGACATACGGGCCAATGTGGGCCGAATAGCTATTGAAACAACAGCTCTGGGTCGAAGTGTGTGAGTGGCTAATACGTCGGTGCGCGTGTGTGGCCGGTAAGAGGGTTGTGTTTGATTGAGTTGATAATTGATGTTTGAAGAATTTGGGAATAGGTAGGTTGAAGGACGAATGACTTACGGTCATTTTTCCTGTTTGCATATGTGTTTGATTGTGTTACATTGTAATACCCGTAAAAATTAAAGCGGGATTACGGTAGGAAATTTCAAGATAATTAGCGAAGAAAATATTAGGAATAAAATTTCTAATAAATGTTTTTAAACGAAAATTCGGTTGAAACTAAATAATAAAATAGTCTCGTGAATATTTCGGAATTTAATCAAAGAATTAAGCAACTAATAATATTGGGCTAATATTTTATATTTGAATAAGGCCCAATAAATTGATTGTATTTAATACATAAGTAATAAACAAGGCCCAAAGTTATAAGGATTATTACAATACTTGAGGCCAAGGTGATTTAACGTCATTTAGTTTGTTTAATTATCACAATTATTGAATGCTTCCATATAGATATCAACAACCTGTCACGACCCTACTTCCGAAATACGAACTTTGGGGGATTTTCGCAACGTAAGCAGCGGAAAGCCCATTCAATAAAAACTTTTTAAACATAAGAAATACAAATTCGTCCAATGTCTAAACCCAAAAGTCTTAAACCCAAACACACTTTTATTTATTGGGCCGAAGCCCCAGAAGTACACACTCGAAACACACACTTCGCCACTTCACAGGCCGCGTCCCATGTACTGCACCGCCCTCAAACGTCCGCGGAGTCACCGCCATCAGCCGTCTTACCTACACACGTAAACTCTGAGCTTTTGCCCAATAGATGAAAATATGCATGAATGCGCGTGCTCTCACACCCCAATCCCGACACCTCACAAATGCACACTCAATATCTCACGAGCATACGCTCGTTCCTAAATCATCTCTCAACTCATAACTCAGGGTCCTAGGCTAGACTCGGCACCTACGCGCGCAGTGACATACAATGCCATCATAATTGTGGTACGACCCCTACTCGGTCTCAACCGTACCTACAATAGTGACAACTCGGTCTCAACCGCAAGTCTCGAACGATCACGTCTGTCTCCCACCAAGTGCTTCATCGAGTCGTAGCCTGATAAAATAACAACTTATCGGCCCCAGATATTATCTCGGCCTGATCTCGAAAATATCACACCCTAAATAATCGGGCCCAAAGCCCGCGTTCCGATGTACTCGGCCCGAAACCTTACCCGCCGAACTCTCCCCCTAAATTGCACTAACAGTCCCGAAATTTAATCCTTTTCCTTTTAAGGCCCAAATTGTTGGCAATTGGTCCCTAATTTTTAAAAAAATATATATTTTAAAACTCTAGCGCCCGAATTCTAAAATATCACTTAAATTCCTAATTACAAAATATTTTTCCAAAATTTGCATTTAAAACCCCAAAATCTCATAATTTATTTTTTTTAGGGATCCGAAAGTTTGAAATTTTATTCTCCTTGCCCGAATTAAACATCAAAGTCCACAAATATTTACAAGATAAAATCTCAGTTTGGTCCCCGAAGTTTTGAAAAATTCTAATTTATATTGAAGAGACTAAATTTTGAATTAAATTCATTTCAGCTCCCGAATTTTAAAAATACTTCAGATTGGTCCCGAAAGTTTGAAAATTACACAAAGGACCCCAGCCGAATTTTTAATTATTCATTTAACACCCGAAGCTTTTGAAATTGCATAAAGAACCTGAATATTTAAATGACCTCCCAAATTTCACTCTTGTCCCGAGTTCTGTCAAATTCCACCCCGCACCTATTATTTTTAAACATTCATTTTCGACTCCCAAATTTAAAAGAAACCCTAGAAAACCCTAATTTGCACTAATATCTAAATTTTCCAAGTCTAACCATACTTGCCCCAAAATCTCCTAATTCTACTATCTACCCTTACTTCTTAAATCCCTCGAGAATCCGAATTTTAGTTCAACATGACCGAGTTTGGGAGCTTGAAGATTTATGTCCGAAAGTCCTAACCCTACCCAAATTTTGCTCTATCCTCTTAATTAAAAGTTCTCTAACCCTAATTCCAAGTGTTCATGGATCTAAAAATTCACAAAGCTCATGTTCCTTAAGCTAGCCGAAACATATTCATAACCAATTAACATAAATTCACGCAAGAAAAATCATGTTTGGCGCATAAATACGTAAGGATCGAAAGAAAACATGCATCACGTAAAATTCACGGCATGCAACATGTAAAATCTCAACCCCTAATCTTGTGTACGCATGTAGATGATCTTCACCTACCTTAATTCCGTAGAGAGTTACGTTACGATAGACCCTAGAACTCAATCCCGAGCTCCACCACGTGTCCGCGGGTTTTTCTTTCTCTCTCGGTTCTCTCCCGCAGTCTCTCCCTCTCTCCCGCAACCTCTCCCTCTCTACTCCTCCTCTTCTTCCTCTCTTTTTCTCTTCTTTTCTCTTTCTTTCCTTCTCTCTCTCGACCTCTCCTCTCTTCTCTTTCACTTGTTGGTTAATTTGTCCTCATGAGATTAATGATGTGGCTTAATGGTTGTTAGTTTTTCTTCATGCTCACATGGAGATGACATTAGGTGTTATAGATCTTGTCATCATGCTTGAGGAGATAGCATTAGGTGTGATATTGTCCTTATTTTTCTCTTTTCTCCCCTCCTTCCCTCTCTCCCAACGTGACTTCCTCCTTTCTTCTTCTCTATTCTCTTTAATTTATTTTTTTTTTGGAATAGGTCCCAGTTTTATATATATATGAGTGAATGTATACAGAATGGGTGCGAGTATAACTCAACACATGCAACCAGTAACAGGCTACTGGTGAACAAACCATATGTTAAACATAACTAACTACCATGCCACTCTCCATAGCTGCCGAATAGCAGCCTGCTGTAGAGCATACTTCTCGCCTATAGTCCCAAGCCGTGCACCAAGAATACCGAGGGCCGTGGCCACGACATGGGCTGGGGTAGAACGGATGTGCTCCCTCCATCGCCTGTTCCGCTCCTGTCAAATGTGATAGACAATCGATGCAAGGACATGTCGATAGGCAATATGAACTAAATGTCGGCTTTGCCACTTCAGAGCAGCCCAGTGAATGCTCCTGTCCCATTCAATATATGGTATCCGCCACCGTATCCTGTCCTTAAGTATTCGTCGGCAACGCAACGAAAAGGGGCAAGAAAAGAAGAGGTGAGAGATCGTCTCCCGACTCCCGGTATCACAGAGGAGGCAGGCATCCGTTCCTGCGCGCTGAGCCACCCATGGTAAGCTACGAACGGATAGACGGCCTCGTATAGCAAGCCAGAGAATGAACTCATGGCGTGGTATACGTAAACAGCCCCCGAAGAGAGAAGCCCAAATGACTCTGTCCCGCCGCGGTCGAGTGGCCTCACGAACCGCCCTCGAAGAGTAACGTCCATCGGGAGTCCCTATCCAGCGAACACGATCAGACTGCGACGGATCCACCTGTGGTAAAAGAGGGCCAAACTCCAGAAACTCGGATGACGTCATGGCTGGCCAAGACCAACCATCCGACGTAATGACCTCACTGAGGCGTGAGTCATGCGGCAGTCCCATCACCATCGGCCCCCGAGGATATCTCTCCATCATCGAGGTCATCAGCAGCCAAGGGTCCTTCCATAGCCATATGGAACGCCCGTCTCCCACCTGATAAGATATGAAGGAACGGAGGACGTGCCGAAGCTTGAGCATCTTCTTCCAACTCCGAGAGGTGTTGCTCCCCGGCGAAATCTCCCAAAGCGATCTGTTATGCAATCTAGTGCAGTACAGCCAGTCAACCCAAATCGAGTTTGGAGCATGCGAGGCCACACTCCATAAATGTCGAAGAAGCAGTGCTCGATTTTCGGTCTCAATGGGGCGTATCCCAAGTCCTCCCTCGGCGATCAGTAGACAAATATCATCCCATGCAACTCGCGCCGGTGAGCCAGCCCATAAGAATGTCCTCAAGCGCGCCTCAATAGCCCGAATAACCCCCTTCGGGAGAAGGAATATACCCGCCCAATAGATATGAAGTGCAGAGAGAACGGACTTAATAAGTTGCACTCTCCCAGCGTAAGAGAGCGACTTGTTCAGCCATGAACCCAACCTCCTATCGACCTTCTGCACTAAAGGCGCACAATCAGAAATAGATAGTCTACCTGGAATCAATGGAACTCCCAGGTAGCGCACAGGCAGATGCCCCTGAGGAATGCCTAGAATCGTCTGAAACTACGCCGATGAGCTCTCAGCGCGCTTGCTCACAAACATCTCGCTCTTGGCCGGGCTCGGCTCTAACCCCGAAGCCGCCGCAAAGTCATCCAGCACTGCCTTAAGAACCCCAATCGAAACCTCATCAGCATGACAAAAGAGTAATAGATCATCCGCAAATGCAAGCATGGCCAGCTTCGACGTCTCACAACGCCAGTGATAAAGAAATCGCGGTTCATGGCAGATGCGGTGTGTAACCATCCCCCGTAAAATCTCCATAACCAACGTGAAAAGGTACGGGGACAAAGGGTCTCCTTGTCGAAGACCTCTCTTCCCCTGGAAGTACCCCGCCTGCGCTCCGTGTAGGTTAATAGAAAAGGTCGTCGTAGTGACACAACAGCGAATCCAATCCACAAATGTCGGGTGGAAACCCATTGCTTCCATAGCAGCCAGCAAGAAACTCCACTCGACCTTATCGTAGGCCTTAGCCAAATCCACCTTGAGCGCAACGCGAGGGGGACGGCTCATGCTGTTATACCCCAAACATATCTCCTGGGCTAACAGAATGTTATCACTGATCTTCCGTCCCGGAATGAAAGCCGTCTGAGTCGGATGAACAAGCTCCCCAAGAACAAGCTTCAACCTGTTGGCAATAACCTTAGAGATTACCTTAAACAGGACGTTGCAGCACGAGATAGGTCTATAGTCAGCCGCTGTCCTCGGTGAGTTCCCCTTTGGAATGAGCGTGATGGACGTGCTATTAAGACCCTTAAGCAACCGGCCCGTCAAAAAGAAGTCCTGAACCGCGAGAATGAGATCCTCCCCAATAATACTCCACGCCGCTTTAAAGAAAGCGGCCGTAAATCCGTCCGGTCCCGGAGCTTTCTCGTCCCCCATGGAGAAGAGAGCCTCCTTGATCTCAGTCGGCTCAATGGGTCTAATCATATGAGTAGCCGTATCCCCCGAAAGAGATCGAGTGATATAAGGCGCAAGATCCGCTTGGGTAACCTGATTAGGCCTCGCCGAGACGCCCAACAGGTCTCGATAGAATCGCACCAACTCATCCCGAACGGCCCCCTCACCATGGATCAGCTCCCCGCTCTCAGACTCCAATGCAAGAATCCGATTCCTTGCGCGTCGCATAGCTACCCTTCGGAAAAAGAATGACGTACACTGATCACCCTCCTTAAGCCAGGATAGCTTGGCCCGTTGTGACAACGCAGAGTGCTCCATATCAACCGCCCTCGTGTATAAGTCCCGGCAGAATCGCTCCAAGTCATGGAAGAAAGTCTCATCCGGGTATCTGCTTGTGAAATCTTGACAAATGTCGAGGAATCGCTTGGCCTCAACAACATTCATCGCTAGGTCCCCCTTCAACCTACGCATCTGTCGAAATATATGCTTGAGGTCCTTAAGGCGCCTTGTGAGAACATACATAGGGTAACCGGATCGCGCAACCTCCCAAACCCGCTGAACTTGCGCCAAAAAGGATGCATCGTGTATCAAAAAGTTATCGAAGTGAAACGTCGATAACCTCGGGGCACCACGGACTTCGCCGAGAAGCAACGGGCTATGATCAGAAGGCCCGGGCAAATCAGCCCTATAGGAGCAATCGGGGTACTTGGCGAACCACACCGGATTACCAATCACACGGTCGAGTCTTCGCCAGATTCCCGCCTCGGCCCTTTGCTGATTATACCACGTAAAAAATTGTCCGGTATGCGGCAACGTCATCAAATCCGCTCGAAGCAAGCAGTCGCGTAAATCACGGGTATCTCGATCAGTAATGACTCCTCCCCTTCCCTCCGCAGCTTCACCAATAGCATTAAAGTCACCTAAGACAATCCATGGGTCATTGTGGCGTAGCGCGGACGTACCAACAATATCCTCCCAAAGCTCGCACCTCTCCTCCCTTCGGTTCTTTCCATAAATGAAAGATAAGTAGGTTGTCTCATTAGCAGCAATAGAGAACACCTTACAATGGATAGATTGCGCAGTAAAGGCCTCCACCGATACCTGAATCCAAGATGGGTCCCATCCAACCCAAATGCGTGATCCGGGGCCTCCATCATAATCAAAAAACCACGTCCATGCAGAGTTAATTCTGCCCGAGATGGAAGCTGCATTAACTGTTGAAACCCTAGTCTCCAAGAGAGCAATCAAATGCAAACCGTTACGTGCCACCAACTCCTCCACTCCCCTCCCGTGGTCCCGCTTATTGAGACCACGCACATTCCACACCCCGACACTGATCATGGATCACCCCTCGAGCGGGCTGCATAATTAGGACCCGAGGATGTAGAAGGTATATCACCAGATTCGGAGAGACCCTGAAGTACCGAGAAGGAGTTCCTATCAGCTCCGGCCGTCTTCGAGAGAGCCGCCACTCCATTCAGCCGAGGCGGGCTGCTTCTTGGGGAAGTAAGTCTCGGCGAGCTATGTCTAGGCGATGGATTAGGATTAATCCGTGGCTCGTCGTGAGAAGGCGGGCTAGCCGTTGCCACATTGTCGTGGTCCGTAACTTTCGCTTTTCCCTTGCGGCCCGCACGTTTCCATTCACGATCGGGTTGGGCTCCAGCCGGTTCGTTTGCGCGACGCCGGGGTTGGACCCGGGCTGGATTATTCCCCTTATTTCGTGGACATGCGGCCGTTGAATGCATCCATGTTTCACACTCCCCGCATTTTGTTGGCTTCCATTCATACTCGACCCGTACAAGAACGCTCCCATCCCATCCACCTTCGGCATTCGGTAGGCGAATCTGAAACTTGTCGATAAACGGCTCATCTAACTTCTTCATGACACAAACTCGCGCAAAGTCAATACGAGTCATGTTGGTCGTCCCACCATCCGTAAACAATGGACGCCCTACCGCACTAGCCACAACACCGAGGCCCTCCGGAGTCCAGAATTCCCCGGGCACGTGCCATAATCGAATCCAAAGAGGAATCTCAGATTGGTCCCGCTTATCAAGGGCCATGCCCGGCCGCCATGCCTCAAGAAATAGAGGCTGCCCATGCATAAGCCACGGGCCTCCTTCCAACACACGGTTCATCGCCTCCTCGGACTCAAAACGGAACTTAAAGAACCCGTTTTGTGTCGCCTTGACCTCGACAACACCCGCCCACAGATTACGGAAAAATCTCTCAACGAAAGGAAAGAACGGTTTCTTCCCAAGGAAATAGCCAACAAGTGTATGTTCCCAACGTGCGAAACCCTTCTTCGCAACATCCCACGTGGGTCGTACTTAGTTCAAGATGATGAGTCCTTGGAAGTGTGCTGTGGTCATGAAATCATGTTGTATCTAAACTTTGGATGTATTTTGTGACCATTTGGGAGTTGCAGTGCTTTGAATGTTTGAACAAATATCCTTGAAATTCTATGATGTCCAATTGTGCAAAGTAATATTGAAAATAATCCTTGAAACCTCGATCAGAAAGCGGTGATTACTGATTAGGTTTCATGAATTTGTGGAGCCCTTTTTTTCTTAATTAATATGGGCTTGCCAAAATTTTAATTTAAGTAGGCTTCCGTGAGATACCTCTATACCTTAGATAATAGATACTATATGGCTTCCCAATTTAATCTTGCAACGAACCTCAATAAATTATTTATGTGATTTGATGAATTTGTCTCCATCCCTGGTTCAAATGGCTTATAATATAAAATAAAGCAAGCCGTCAATGAGCGTAGGTGGCGTATAGTCCAACTTGATTCGCGTCATGTTCTCCCGCCCCGTCGTAGAAGAACCAATGAGTCTAGCCGCATACGAATCAGAGACCCTAGGCCCATGAACGGAAACCATAGGTTTCGGCGATGGAACTATCGTGTCGTCGACATCACGGTTGGCTTGAATATGTTCATGTGACAGCACGTCGTCGTTAGCACCATCAGAAATAGCAATTTTCGGCGGCGGTGGTGTACCCTTCCGATCGGCAGCCCGTTTCAAAATGGATACAACCGGACGTCGATTTGGATCCCATCTCCGATCAGACCTATCATGGACCTTCGAACCCTGCGCAGCCTCCCTAGAGACGGTCGCAGCCGACGCGGAACTCGCCGGGATAGGATCGGCAGTTTTAGGTGTAGCAGTAGAAAACCCTAGAAATTTAGGGTTTCGCTGAGATTCCGTTGCCAAATCCGTTGACGGCTCAGAACGATGGCCGATCGATGAATTCTGGCCTGTCGTGGTCGCAGCCATATCCACGGTCACCTTCCTCCCCATAACACGATCAGCTAATGCTTTACACGCTTCAAAATCAAAGGAAGCTGCGAACTCGGGATATTTCAACCGTATAAATTCTAGATCTTGAGCTAAATCCCGCGTTGAACGATCTAAACCGGTATTCGATCCCGTAATATCAAGCGATCCAAATGAAATCCTCTCAGATCGATTCAGACCATTGTCGCAATCTGCCAAAGAAGAAGCGCCGCCACGTTTCTTGGTCACCAAGAGATCGAACGCGGCCCCATTATCACGTAAACCAGATCCCGGGAAATTCTCCAATTCCGGCGTTAGTATCCTAATCACCCGATCAGACGAAGGCACGGATGACATCAGAGAACCAATCATGGTCGAAGAGGACGCCATGAAATCAAATTCAAGGGCGATCGTAACAGCCCTTGACGAGTTTGAACGAGAAATTCAAACACAAAAAGACGAGAAGGATAAAAATCCTTCCACCGCCGTGAGAATCCGGCGATGGAGGGGCAGGAAGGATCGACGACGATCTGCAAGGTGGTGAAGATCGGCGCCGGTGAGGTGATGGAAGTAGGCGGGAATCAAATTTTGAAAAGATGGCTAGGGTTTTTTCGTAGTGTGTGAAAATCGCACACAGTAATGGTGTAGGGTTTCTCTCCTCACATCAATTAGGGTCCAATTGACAAGTACATCTTCGATTTAATTTATTTATCTTGTCCTTATGAGGTGTATTAGGTGTATTATTTGTCCTTTTGTGGTGTATTAGATATATTTGATTTAATTACTAATTAGGTGATGTTTTGTTTTATTTGTTTTGTTTTTTATTCCATCAATAATATATCATTATTGGACAAAATATGATTAAATATATTTAATATGATGACATGTGATGAGGATTTTAATTTTTATTTTAGGCCCTATATTATTATTATTATTATTATTATTATTGGACCAAACTCCTAATAACTTGGGCCATTATTTCCTTATTTGGCCCATAATTATTTTCGGTCCATTTAAATTTTTCGGGTCCAATTTTATGTTTTTGGCCAGGCTCGGAAAGAAATCGGTGTATGTTCGAAAATCGACTCCACACATTCCGAATATTATTGAAATAATCATGTATAAATTTTGCGGGTTTTACATCCTCCCCCCTTACAAGAATTTTGTCCCCGAAATTACAGTACAGAACATAACTCGGGATACTTCTCTCTCATCTCGTCTTCGCGTTCCCAAGTGGCTTCTTCCAATACTTGGTTATGCCACAAGACCTTCACGAGGGCTATATTCTTATTCCGAAGGTGTTTCACCTCGTACATCAAAATTTACCGGTCTTTCCTCGTAGCTCAAGTCCGGCTTCAATTGTTGATGAAGTGATTCGCCCTACGCTACATGGCTCGGGTGACGTATTTACGTAATGTAGACACATGGAAGACGTCATGAACTTGCGCGAGCGATGTTGGCAATTTGAGTTGGTACGCCACTTCTCCAACTCGTTTCGTAAAGGTCCGATATATCTCGGACTCAACTTCCCCTTCTTTCGTAAACGTTTTACTCCCTTGATTGGCGAGATCTTCAGAAAGACTTGATCGCCTTCATCGAACTCCAAGGGCCTTCGTCTTTTGTCTGCATAACTCTTCTGACGACTTTGGGCCGTTTGCATCCTCTCCCGGATTTTTCCAACAGCTTCAGTCATTTCACGAACCATTTCGGGACCCAACAACGCCTTCTCGCCGATTTCATCCCAATGAACTGGGGATCGACATTTACGCCCGTACAAGGCTTCGTAAGGCGCCATCCCGATCATGGCTTGATAGCTGTTGTTATAGGAAAACTCGATCAGTGGCAGGTATTTGCTCCAACTTCCTCGTAATCCAGAATGCATGCGCTAAACATATTTTCGAGCGTCTGGATTGTTCTTTCAGATTGTCCGTCCGTCTGGGGGTGATATGCCGTACTGAAGGACAGTTTCGTCCCCATGGCCTTTTGTAAGCTCACCTAGAATTGGGACAGAAACCTCGAATTCCAATCTGAAACGATAGAAATGGGATCCCATGGAGTCTCACAATTTCTTGTATGTACAACTCGGCGTATTACTTCATGGAATAGATTTGATTGCTTGGCAGGAAATGAGCTGATTTAGTTAACCGGTCTACGATCACCCAGATTGCATCATAGCCCTTTACCGTCTTCTGTAACCCAACGACGAAGTCCATCGTGATGAAGTCCCACTTGCACTCGGGAGTCGTCAAAGGTTGCAACGAGCCGGTCTTTGATTGATGTTTTGCTTTGATTTGCTGGCACGTCAAGCATCGTTGCACGAAAGCAGCCACATCTTTCTTCACTCCCGGCCACCAATAATTTATTCGTAAGTCCCGATACATATTTGTTGCACCGAGATGCATCGAGTAGGTTGTTGTATGCGCCTCTGTCATTATAATTAGACGGATCTCTTCATCGGGTGGCACATATAAATGACCTCGGAATTGTAAGCTTCCGTTATCTCGAAATTCGAACTCCGATTGAACACCTTCATCTTGTTCCGCTCAGATCTTCAGATTTAACTCGTCCTCTTTTTGTGCCTCGAGAATTCGGTCTAACAACGTCGGCTTTAAGGTCAACGCTGCCAGTCTCGTTTCGATCTCCCCGAAGTTGATCACTTCGACTCCGAGTTGGCACAATTCCACATTCACCGATTTACGGCTCAGAGCATCTGCAACTACGTTCGCCTTCCATGGGTGATAATTAATCACGCAGTCGTAGTCCTTCACAAACTCGAGCCATCGTCTTTGCCTCATGTTTAACTCCCTCTGCGTGAAGAAATACTTTAGGCTTTTATGATCTGTAAATATCTAGCACGTTCCCCGTATAAATAGTGTCGCCAGATTTTTAGGGCAAACACCACGGCTGCGAGTTCCAAATCATGTGTGGGGTAACTCTTCTCGTATGGTTTCAACTGTCGGGAGGCACGATTACCTTCCCATTCTGCATTAACACGCACCCCAAGCCATTCTTCGAGGCATTTTTTTTTCTTCGAGGCATTACTGTATACCAAAAATCCTTCGGTACCAGAGGGAATCATAAGAAGAGGAGCCGTTGTCAATAGTTTCTTCAACTCGTGGAAGCTTTGTTCACAAGCTTCCGTCCACTTGAATGGGACGTACTTCTTCGTCAGGTTTGTGAGCGTCGAGGCAATGCTAGAAAAGTCCTTAATGAACTTTCGATAGTATCCAGCAAGCCTGAGAAAGCCATGGGAGTGGTTGGTCATGGCCAATCATTTACTGCTTCTATCTTGCTGGGATCCACCGAAAGTCCGTTTCCGGAAATGATGTGCCCCAAGAAAACCACTTGTTCCAACCACAATTCGCACTTTTTGAACTTGGTGAATAGCTGCTTTTCTCGAAGAGTTCGAAGAACCGTTCTCAGATGTTTCTCGTATTCTTCTCTCGTCTTCGAGTAGATGAGGATATCGACAATAAAGACGATTACGAATTGGTCCAGGAATTCTTTGAAGACCCGGTTCATCAGATCCATGAAGGCTGCCGGAGCATTCGTTAGCCCAAAAGGCATGACCAAGAATTCGTAATGGCCGTACCTCGTGCTGAACTCCGTTTTACGAATATCAGCCTCACGAATCTTTAATTGATGATAGCCAAAATGCAAATCAATCTTCGAGAATACTATAGCCCCTTGTAGCAGATCGAATAGATCATCGATCCTTGGTAACGGGTATTTGTTCTTTATTGTGATTTTGTTAAGTTCACGATAATCGATACAAAGTCGCATCGACCCGTCTTTCTTCCCCATGGTGAGAAGCTAGGTTGAACGAAGCCTTCTGTAATAGTTCGCCAAGTTGCTCCTTAAGCTCTCGTAATTCGTTCGGTGCTTGTCGATACGGAGCTTTAGAGATCGGGGCAGCTCCAGGCATGAGATTGATAGAGAATTCTATTTCCCGATCCGGGGGTAGTCCCGAAAGATCATCGGGGAATACGTCGGATATTCGTTTACTAGCGGAATCTCTTCAAGCTTTGGTTGAGATTCTTTGGCTTTCACCGCGAAGACGAAGAAAGCTTCGCAACCCGAATTTACGAGTCGCTGAGCCTTAAGAGCAGATATCCGAGGAATTGGAATACCGTTTGCCTTTCTCAAAAATTCGAACTCCTATCCCTCAGACAAGCAGAATTTGACTACTTTCATCCGAATATGATATCGTAATCATTCATCGGGATTACTATTACATTTAAATCTCTTACCTCGATTTTAACAGGACAATCTTCTACAACTAGATTCATCCGTGTCGGATCTCCGTGAGGTAGAGACACCACGAAATTGCACATAGAACGAGTGGGATGAATTCCCGTTCTAGCCCCGAAATTAGTCGACACAAACGAGTGTGTAGCCCCGGAGTCAAACAAGATTGTCGAAGGTACGTCAAAGATATTGAACATACCCGTAACCATGTTTGGAATGGCCTCCGCCTCCCCGTTCGTCAGTGTGAAGACACGAGCTGGCACCGGCGCAAGGGTGGCCTCCGCCTCCTCGTTCGTTAGTGTGAAGACACGAGCTGGCACCAGCGGTAGTCGTACTGGGTTCTGTGGCTGGTTCTGAAGGAGCTGCTGGTTTCCTGGACAATCTCAAGCAAAGTGTCTGGACTGCTCGCACTGGAAGCATTGTATCAGTCATGGTCCGAAACAGACTCCAGAATGATTCTCCCATACTGTGGGCATCGAGGTGCTGGATTTGGTGGCCTCACATTCGCCCCTTGGTTGAACATCGGACGCCAGTTCTATTGGTTGGGTCGGTTGCCTCTGTTGTTTGAACCCCTTCCAAAGAATGGGCGTTTAGCACTCCCTCTTCCTTGTGAAGCCCTCTTCCGACTGGACTCATGGGCCTCCCTCAGAACTCCCTCCGCCTGCTCCGCAATCAGTGCCCGTTCCGCCGCCTGATGGAACTCTAACTGGCGCACACCCGCCACACTTAGATCCCGATAGAATTCAGGTTTCAGTCCCTGAAGAAAACGTATCACCTTCAAGGTATTGGTGGCTACGAGGTGAGGAGCAAAGCGAGATAACTCCTCGAACTTACGGATGTACTCGGGCACCAACATCCTCCCTTACTTCAGGTTTATGAATTCATACATTCTCTGCTCCTGGTCGTGAGCAGTGAAGTACTTATCGTAGAAGAGCTCCCTGAAGCGTTAGTCATAGTTGAAGATATAAATGTGCCTAAGAGGGGGGTGAATTAGGCTTATAAAAATTTAATGTTTCTTTTTACAATGCTAAGTGTAGTGACTTAGATATGCCTATTGATGCTTGTGACGAGTATGCCTGATAGATACTAGTAACGCGGATGTGCGGCTGGTCTGTCTCACAGCGACAAAAAAATTACTGAAAAGTAAATGCGAGACAGGATTTTTATAGAGGTTATATCCCCAACTGGGGTTTACTTCTCTCCTAGAGATTTGCTTCCCAAGAGTTTAACCAATCAATATAATGCACCATAGCTGGATACAAAACTGATTGGTTAGCCCAATACACAACCGAAACAAGTCGAACACTAGCCACTACTAGGTTACCACACGCCGAGTTTCGTTCCTCGGAATATCCTGATCCCGACAAACACAGCTCGCTACCGAAGGGCCCCCAGAACTCGTCCTTCCCTTCACGTGTGCGTAAACATCGACCTTGCCTCCTTGGTATTGCTCACGTCCGAAGACAACACGTCCGAAGGCAGAATATATGGAGGGATGTAGGAATAACGGGATGAATCACTCGTGCAGTGATGGAATCGCAAGTTAAAGCTCGGTGTGGCAGAAAGCTATCACAAATGAAGGCTCAGGAATCTCTCAATATGTTTCTGCTTAATAATCTCTCGTAGGCGTATGTTCTCAAGTTCTAAGTACCTAGAAAATCTGAAGTGCAGCTCATATATAATCTTTTTCAATTAGCACCTCACATGGAAAATCATATCATATAATAATCACCAAATCAAGCATAATTTCCATGCAATTTTGAAGAGTCAACTGCCATGTAAATCATGCTCCTAGAAAGTCATCACAACAGTTATAAGCACATTAAAGCATGATTATATTCCATATAAAGGCTCATTTAAGCATGAATATATTCCATATAAAGACTCAAATTCGTCCTCAAGCATATTCAATCATTTCGACATATATTTACCATATCCGCACTTTCTATATGTGATTCCCTGCTATCTGTTTCTAGAATAAATCAATCCGGATTTACTTTCCAAGTATAGCACACGAGATAGCAACACATCAATGCATTTTCCATGTTTAGCACATAATATCCAATCAACATATTTATCATGTTTAGCGCGCAATTCATATCACAACATTTATATCACGAATTAATATGCCATAGCAGAACTTTCCATATATCCGAGATTCCAACCTATTTCAGCACATACCATATATTATTGCATCTTATCCAAAAAGTTAATTAATCAATTCTTTCCTAAATATAATATCCTAATAAGTATAAGAAAGATATCAACTTAATATTGCACATTAAATTCAGTGGAAAGCATACAAAAATCGTATAAGTGATTTTCGTCCAGAAATAAACAAGTATCAACGGATATATCACTTTCCATATATAAACAGCATATTTTCCATATATAGCTCAGTAGGATATCTCATGCGTAATTTCCATATATAGCACAGAATGATATATCCTATCATATGGGCTGTCTATACATGCGATCACATAGTCTCATCAACAAATCACAAAATCATATGCGAATCAAATATTCAACAATTTAATCAACTATAGCTCATATGTAATGCATGGTTGAATGAACTTAGATACTTTATTGATCACAAATCGAATTGCTTATTTTATAGACCAAACGTCATTACAATTACATTGTTCATCAAAACTCTGTAACACTCATGGACCAAAAAGGTCAACATTCTCCCCCTTTTTGATGATGACATGTAATTGATGCAGCACGAAAGCATGTAAGCATATTCGATTACGCAAGTCCTAGCGCATATGTCTAAGTGTTCCACAATCACAAAGCAGGACATATGATATTTCCTAATCACATATGATACATATTCGCTCCCCCTGCCTAAGTGCAGTTATCTATATGACATGCTCAGATATATCATGAATGATTTCGCTTCCCCTGTCCAAATGCGGATATATCATGTCATTTTCAATGTTGTATCGTGAGTACAAAATTTCAAAATTACCCGTGATTGTGCTCCCCCTACCTAAGTGCACATTCTCCAAGCATGATTCAAGCAATCAGACAATCATCACAGCAGCAGCAGGACTTAGCACTTGTCAAAAAACTTACACATATCAATTAGCACTGTTAAGCATCAGAGTATCACGAGATATTAAGAACGCATAGAAACACCAGAGATATATCATAAAGCAAATATTATATAGATTAGGGTTCAACGAGCTTCCCTAGACACCACCCTACCTTCAAAATACCAAAACACTTGGACGCTTAATCGCCTAATCTTACTTTCTAACTCCCCCTTCATTATCAAAAAGGCGGGAGGGACACCTAAGAACTTGCAGAAATGAAACAGAGGGGAATATCCTAAGAGCTAAGAGCAGAGCGGAACAGAGGGGCAGCCTACTTGCTTGAAGAGGTTTCAGAATCGGCGGGTTTAGGAAGGGACTTCATGACCAACTTGGAGAGCTTGGACAGTTTCAGCGACAACTCGGTATACTGTTCTTTGGGCTTGCGGAAGCGCTTCTGATTATCAGCCTCGATAGCTGAAGATATCGCGGCGTAACACCGAGATTCCTGCCTTCCCGACGCTGAGTCGTCGTCGTCGCTGTTGACCTTTGCTTTTCACTTCGCGGTAGAGCGTTTCTGGGCGCTATGATCTATTCACCTTGGCCTTGAACCAACCTTGGCCTTTCGTGTAATGAATTCTCATGTGCTTTAGAGTCACCAAATCCACTATGTGGATGTCCTTGTCTTCCCAAGCCGGCGGCATCATGATTTATTCGCACTCAAGGAGGTGAGTGAGCAACATCTCGTAGGCCAATGCTTCATGTCTGCTTTCGAAGGCCTAGATCATGTGTTTCAGGATCACATATCCGAGGTTGAATTTGCAGTTCTGGGATATCATGTAGACAGCATACATGCTCATGAAATTCTTTTTTTGGTATAAGTTCCATGTATATATAAAAGTAGGGGAAGTACATATGAGTGAGATGACTCACGAGTCGACCAGTAACAAGCTACTGGCTAACACCATCAACGAGAAACCAACAAAAACAAAAGCAAAACTGACTCCAATCCTACCAAGCTACACGCCAGAGGCGCCGAATAGCCGCCCTCTGTAAGTGAAACTTAGGTGACGTCCCTAATAATCGCATGCACACCAAGCTAAGAACGCTTGCGACAAGGCTGGCCGGTGTCGTGATAGTCCCTTCCTTCCAGCGCTTGTTACGGGCCTGCCAGATATGATACACCAGAGATGCTAAGACATGCCGATAAGCATCCGCTATAAGGTGTTGGCGACGCCATCGCATCGAAGCCCATAAGATGCCCTTTCGCCAATCCGTGTATGGCCAGACCCACCTGATTCGCCGCCGTAGTAATCGAACACATTGGCGTGAAAATCCACAATCAAAGAATAGGTGCTGGGCTGACTCGAAATGGAGCGCATCGCATAGAACACAGGCAGGGGTCCCAGCACGCTGCGCCACCCAAGGCTTATCCCTCGTCGATAACCGATCTCGAATGCCCAACCACAAGATGAACTCATGCCGAGGAACTCGCAGTGGTCCCCCAAATAAGACCGCCCAAGGGACCAGAGGTCGACGAAAACGCAGCATCTCCCTGACCAACCTTGCAGTCGGCCGGCCGTCAGGCGCGCCATTCCATCGGATCCCATCATGCATAGCCGGATAAACCGGTGGAAGGTGGCGACTAAACTCAATATACTCAGCTGTTGAGCGTCCTGGCCAATTCCATCCGTGATCATTAATAACTGAGCTCAAGCGAGTCCCCAACGGCAACCCATCGCAAGTGGCCCCCTTGGATAGCGCTCAATTAGACGCATCCACGGGTCCTCCCATAGCAATAATGACGATCCGTCACCAACCGTAAAGGAAATGAGAGGAAGTATTACCGGGCGTAACGACATCAACTTCCTCCAGCTCCATGCCGTGTTCGCCGAGACGGGGACGGTCCAAATTGAACGCGCATGCAAGCGCGTACTGTACAACCATGTCACCCATATCGAATCTGGTGTTCTATCGATGACCCTCCATAAGAGCTGCACAAGGAGTGCCCTGTTGTCAGTAGCAATCGAACGAAGCCCCAAGCCCCCCTCAGACACTGGCAGACAGACGTCCTCCCATGCTACCTTGGCCGATTCCCCCCCCCCCCATAAGAATTGTCGAAATCTCGACTCCAAAGTGCAGACAACACCCTTTGGCAGCAAGAACACCCCTGACCAATAGACATGTAGCGCTTGCAGTACGGACTTTATCAGTTGTACCCTACCCGCATACGAGAGGGACCGATTCAGCCAAGATCCCAAGCGCGCATCAACACGTTGTAGCAGCGGATCACAATCCCGAATCGAGAGTCGAGAAGCAATCAGTGGCACCCCCAAATAACGTACAGGTAGTCTACCCTCCCGAAAGCCCATCAACACCAGTAGTTGTTCCTTGATGCCCTCCGCCCTCCGCGACAGGTAGATCTCGCTCTTATCCGGATTAGGGTGTAATCCAGACAGCTCTGAAAATGTCAGTAAGGCGTCCCTCAGCACGCCAACAGACACATCATCGGCATGGCAAAACAGAAGAAGGTCATCTGCGAAAACCAACATGGGAAGCAACAAAGACTCACAACGCCAATGATAGCGAAATCGGGGTTCAGCCTGGATGCGGGCGTCAATAAGTCCTTGAAGCACTTCCATGACAAGCGTGAATAGATAGGGCGAGATAGGATCACCCTGCCTTATGCCCCTCTTGCCAGCGAAAAAGCCCTTCGAACAACCATTTAGGTTAATAGAGAAGGTGGGGGTCGTCAAACAACTCCGTACCCATCCGATAAAAGTCGGGTGGAAACCCATAGCGTGAAGCGTTGCCAACAAGAAAGTCCATTCCACCCTGTCATACGCCTTAGCCAAATCGACCTTCAGCATCACTCGAGGTGGGCGTCCCTTACTCGTATAGCCAAGGCAGAGCTCCTGGGCCAAAAGAATGTTATCGCTGATGCGCCGTCCAGGGATAAAGGCCGTTTGCGATGCATGGACTAGACCTCCCAGTGCAGGCTTGAGCCGGTTTGCCAAAATCTTAGAAACGACCTTATGAAGGACATTGCAGCAGGAGATTGGCCGAAAATCTGATGGCCGCCTTGGCGTCTCGCACTTAGGTATAAGCGTGATAAGAGTGCTATTCAGACCCTTTAGGAGTCGGCCCGTAGCAAAGAAATCCTGTATCGCCCGTGTCAAGTCAGGCCCCACTATCGCCCACGACGCTTTGAAAAAGGTAGCCGTATAACCATCCGGGCCTGGCGCCTTCTCATCTCCCATCGAGAACAGCGCATGCTTCACCTCCATATCCTCAACTGGCCGGATCATCTCCAGCGCCACATCTGGTGAAAGCTTGCGCGGCTTAACTGCTCCCTGCACCTCTGCTAGCTCAACAGGCGTAGCCCGCGCTGACTGGCCAAGTAAGCCCTGATAGAATCCCAGCAGCTCTCCTTCCACCGCTTCTGGCGTTTCGAGGAGTTCACCACTTGGGCCTTCCAAGGAGACGATACGATTAGTCGCTCGGCGCATTGCAACTCTCTTGAAGAAGTAAGATGAGCACTGATCACCATCCTTGAGCCACGCAAGCTTGGCCCTCTGAGATAATGAGGTGTGCTCAATCTCAACGGCCCTAGCAAAAATGAGTCGGCAGTGCCGCTCAAGGTCGTGAAATAGGCCCTCAAGAGGGTATCTCGCAGCAAAGATCTGAGCGGTCTCCAAGAAGCGTTGTGCGTCCGCAACATTAGCAGCCAGGTCCCCTTTGTTGCGTCTCATCTGCGAAAAGATAGGCTTCAATAACTTCAGCCTCTGAACTAGCACGAACATAGCCCCCGCCATAGGCATGCCCCATATGCGTTGTACATGCTCCAAGAAATCCCTCTCCTTAGTAAGAAAGTTCTCAAACCGGAAATTGGCGCCCCTGTGCCTATGTACCGCCTCCCCTAATGACAGAGGTGAGTGATCAGATGTGGCAGGAAGATCACAACGGAAGCACGTATTCTGGTACCTCGCAAACCATTGCGGATTGCCAAGCATACGATCCAATCTACGCCAAATACCAGCACCACCCCTCTGCTGATTGTACCAAGTGAACTCCTGTCCCGTTGAAGGAAGAGACAGAAGATCAGCTTGTATGAGACAGGTCCGAAAATCCGTCATATCACGCACTTGCGGTGTACCCCCCCGGCCCTCACCTACATGGCAGATGGTGTTGAAATCCCCCGTCACCAACCATGCATCATCTAGGCGTAGCGCCGAGTAGTGGACCAACTCATCCCACAGGGAAGAGCGCTCTTCCCGTCTAGACTTCCCATAGACGAAAGAAACAAAAATCTGATCCCTCGTATCAAGCTGGTCCACACGACAATGCACAACCTGACTAGATTTACCAACAACAGTTACACAAAGCACCGATGGGTCCCAGCCAACCCAAATCCTAGTCCCTGGGCCATCCTCATAGTCAAAAAACCAAGTCCAACGTGTCTGAAGCCCCTCTGAAATTCGTGCTGCATTAGGCTCAGCCACACGCGTCTCCAGAAGTCCAACAAGTCCCAAACCAACCCGTCTAATCCATTCGCCCACTGCCCTCTTGTGGTCTTGACGATTAAGACCACGCACATTCCATGAACCAATAGGGATCATGAATTACCCCCCGACAGGGCTGCACTCGCTTTAGGGCCCATAGGAAATGAATTTGTCAGAGAGGTGTCCGCTTCTTGCAATTCCCCAAGTATAGCAAAGGAGTTATGGTCTGTCTGGCCTTCGTCCCCCGTATGCCGTGGAATATGTGGGCCACGAGATGAGCTCGCAATATCTGATCCCCCTTGGCTACTATACTCGTTCCTCGATGTAGGTGATCCCGACACCCGCACCGCCTTCCCTTGCGCACCAACTTGTCGCCAAACAGAGAGTGTGTCCTTTCCGCGGTCATGCCATGACCGATCCCTACGTGACTGCGGGCGACGCAATGCATCCCGAGTCCCACAGTTAGAGCCCTGCTCACGCGATGGCGGCTTCGTCGCCCCTGCAGTATCCCGCACTACGGGCAGCCGCGCGACACGCATGGGGCAGTGCGTGTCCCCATGCGCCCATGTTTCGCATGAGCCACACCTCGTCGGGCGCCATTCATACTCCACCCTAACTGGGATGACCTCAGACATGCTCCCATCTTCTCTCGGTTGCTCAACATGCACCGACTCGATAAATGGCATATTAAGCGATTTCATGATACACACGCGGGCATAATCAATCCTTTCGCCCTTGGCAGTGATCCCATCTGCGAACAACGGCCGACCCACACCACTAGCCACCACACTCAACCCTGCTTTCGTCCAGAATTCCCCAGGAACGTTCCAAAGCTTAACCCACAGAGGAATCTCAACCATTTCCTTCCGTTTCAGTGACATACCCGGACGCCACACTTCCAAAAATAAGGGCTGGCCTTGGAAAAGCCATGGTCCCCCCTCCAGTGCCATTGTCATGGCTGCCGCCGAATCAAATCTGAATCTGAAAAAGCCATTAGTGGTGGCTCGAACTTCCACCAACCCTTTCCATACACCCCTTACAAACCGTTCAACGAATGGAAAGTATGGCTTACGCCCCATGAAATACCCGACCAAGGTATGCTCCCACCTACCAAAACCTTGTCGGGCCACCTCCCACGACGGGGCAACGACGGAGTGTCCCTCACCAATCATCTTGGGCTCGACGTACTCGAGGGCGACGCGGCGCCGCTCACCCCCTGCCGTAGACCGATGTTGCGCCTGCTTGGGGGACGATGTTTGGTGGCCCTGAACGACCTCAGCGAATGTCGAGGTCGCCGGCGGCTGGGTGGTCGCCGGAACTGACGCCGAATTCGCCACTGAGATGGCGGGCGATGTCGCCCGAGCACCAGAAACCCTAATTTCCCTTCCAACAAGATTCGCCGTCTGTGAGATCGCAGCCGCCGTCAGTGTACCATTAGTGGGCCCAGATGGGCTTTGGGCCTTGCCCGTCGCGCCGTCGTTAGCGCCCTCGTTCACGTCAACCGCGACGTCCGGCGTCTGCGTACCAACCGTGCCAATCCGGGCGCCGTCTGCACCATCATCCTCTACGACCAGCCCCTTCTCTACCGTCGGATCGTCGTCCTCCGATAGCAATTCAACCCGACGAACCGCCTTTGATCGCAGAATACCCCTGGGTGGTGGTGTTCCCGGCCGACGCGGGCGATTAGGCCGTGGCCTATGCCTCAAGAAACCTTGGACGTCAATGCTCCCAAAGCTGTGATTCTGGATCGACGGTAATCCAGCCAGTGTCGTCCCCTCAGGCGGAGGGGCCGCCATAACAGATCCTAGGCGAAGACGATCCTCGCCACCCGCCGTTCTCCCCTGAACACTCCCCATCAACCCACGAAATCGTTCAATATCAAAGCAGGCCCGGAATTCAGGATACTTAGCGGCCAACTGCTCAAGATCAGGCAGAGCCGGAGCCACCACGTCCATCGATTCTGGTCCGGGCTGTCGCTCTCCATCAGATTCAGCCGACATGCCGAAAACCCTACCCCACGTATGAGAAACCCGAGCACCCCAACACCACAAAACGTCCGCCCCTCAATAGATTCGACGTCAGAACCACCGGCCGACCTGAATCCTTGGGTGGAGGCCGGAGACAGCGGTGATCGGACGTCAGAATCCCGATCAAGAAGACGAAATTTGAAAACCGTGCCTAGTGTGTGAAAATCGCACCTAGTGATGGTGTTTTTTCAAAACTTAAGCGATGACTCTGCTCATGAAATTCATCGTCGTCGAGTGGCCTCCACTTCCGATTTTGGCGCTCCACAGAGTCATGTTCAGTAGTTTATGAAGGAAGAAGAAATCTATGGGGAGTTGATTGAGGGCTTCGCCGTCTGAAAACCGGGGCTTACTGCGGGTATTCCAGAGTTTCTGAAGAACATCACTGGGGTCGAAGTCATCAACATGACACCAGTCATTCAAGTCGTAATGGCAGGGTTCATCAGAAACTCCTAGCATCTCGTTGATTTTCTTCGTGGTCCAGTGGATTCTTCCTCCCAACACATAGGAGCGGACATTGATGTGTCCCTCATACTCATCGTAGTCGAAGTTTGCGTAGAAAAGCTTGACAGCTTCTAGGTAGTAGGGTTTGTTGATACTCAGGAATTCCTCCCATCCGTAGTCTTTCAACCAGGTGATAACATTTCCAATAGGTAACTTGTCGAAGGCAACACCGTGACCGCGAGCGATATCTTTGTTGCTGAAGCTTTTGTAGGTGGTCCGGTTACTTTACTCCATAAATAGGGCTTCAACAGGGATATCATTTGGTTTTGACAGATCAATAACAGTGGTGTCAGAAGATTTCGGGGTTGGTTTTAGAGATGGCTGAGCTTGTTCAAGTGGTGAGGGTTGTTTCTCAGGAGTTGGGGTTCTAGAAGGTGGTTTCTGGGTTTCCTCAGGAACTTCTTCAGGGATCTCTTGACTGGAGGCAGATTTTCCAGACTCCGCAGATTTTACAGGGGTTTGAATAGGAGTGAGGCTGGATTTGGGGTTCTAGAAGGTTGTTTCACAGGAGTTGGGGTTGCTTTCTACTAGACCAAGTTACCAGGGAATTTCCAAGTAATTGGCAAGTTCCACTAGCTTTTCCTATCTTCCCTACAGCCGGCATAGTCGGCATCGGAATATCCCATTAATGGGAAATCATCCGTATGAGAGTACCACAGACCAAAATTGACATTACCCTTGATATATTTAAGTATACGCTTGACTGCGGTCAAGTGCGATTCCCTAGGATCAGACTGATATCTCGAACACATACTGACAACAAATATGGTAGCAGGATGACTAGCAGTTAAGTAAAGAAGGCTTCCGACCATACCTCGATATTCTGTTTGATCAACTGGTGTACCTGATTTATCACTGTCTATTTTGGTGGTCTGATGCATGGGAGTGGAAATAGCTTTGGAATCGTTCATCCCGAATTTTATCCGTAATTCCGTGCTTTACTTGGTCTGGGTTACAAAGGTTCCATTGTCAAGTTGCTTTATTTGCAACCCGAGAAAGTGGTTCAGCTCACCCATCAAGCTCATCTCAAATTCCTTCTGCATAGACTTAGAGAATGCCTCGCAAAGAAGGATATTAGTACTTCCAAATATGATATTATCAACGTAGATTTGTACTAGTATCATGTGATCACCTTCATACTTAATAAACAGCGTGCTATCAATAGTTCCAGTCGAAAATCCTCTGCCAATCAAGAACTTACTCAGCCTTTCATACCATGCCCTAGGAGCCTGCTTTAAACCATATAATGCTTTATTTAATTTAAAAACATGATTTGAAAAATCTTCCCTAGCAAACCCTGGTGGTTGTTCTACATAGACTTCCTCATTTATAAAACCATTTAAAAATGCACTTTTTACGTCCATTTGAAAAAGTTTAAAGCGTTTAAAGCATGCATATGCAAGTAAGACTCGTATATATTCTAATCTAGCTATTGGAGCAAAAGTTTCATCGAAATCAATACCTTCCTCCTGTGAATAACCTTTTGCAACCAACCTCGCTTTGTTTCTTGTGACATTACCGTGTTCGTCGAGTTTTTTGCGGAAGACCCATTTGGTTCCTATGATGGATTTTTCGTCCGGTCTCCCCATGAGTGTCCACACTTGGCTCTTTTCGAACTGAAGTAGCTCATCTTCCATGGCCGAGACCCAAGATATATCGTCTAGAGCTTCATGGACCGTTGATAAGTCAGATTTTGGAACCAAGGAATATCCCTTCATACCTTAGAGTCATATTTTCCTCTCTTATCTTTATCATTCAAGATAAAACATTTACATCCAAACACACGAAAGTAACCTATGTAAGGAGTTTTACCATGCCAGATTTCATAGGATGTTTTCTTTAATATCGGCCTAAGGAATACGCGATTTGACACATAACAGGCTGTACTAATGGCTTCCGCCCAGAACTGTTTAGGAATATCATACTCATGTAACATAGATCTAGCCATTTCCTGTAACACTTCATTTTTCCGTTCAACTACACCGTTCTGTTGGGGAGTTATAGGAGCAGAGAAGTTATGACTATATCCATATTGATCAAAGAATGATGCAAATGACTTACTATCAAATTCCAGTCCGTTATCCCTGCGTATCCTACATAAGTTCATTTCTTTTTCATTTTCAAGTCTCTTTACTAGCGATGCAAAGTTATCTAATGCCTCATTCTTATGTGCAAGGAATAACACCCATGTATACCTGGAATAATCATCAACGATGACAAAGGCATATCTTTTACCTCGCAGAGACATCGTCTGAACATGACCAAAAAGGTCGAGATGTAGCAGTTCCAGAGGTCTGGATGTGGATATTACATTCTTTGCTTTGAACGATGTCTTAGTCTGCTTGCCCATTTGGCATTCCTTGCATATTTTGTACTTGACGAACTTTATATCAGGAACACCTCGTACCAGTGCATTGCTTGTAATGTGAGACAGTTATTCCATGTTGGCATGTCCTAAGCGTCTATGCCATAACCACGTGTTATCCTGTGTAACTACTAAGCACTTGACATTCTGGTCAGTGATATCATCAAGAGTTATTCAATAGATATTTCTATCCCTAGATGCACTAAATAATACCTCATTATCATTTCTAACTACACACTTATCATTTTTAAAAGTGACCGTATGACCTTTATCACATGATTGACTAATGCTAATGTGGTTATGTTCTAGATTTCTAACCAACCATACGTCATCTATAGTAGTATGTAAGGTGTTACCGACAGTTCCAACTCCAATAATCTTAGCTTTTGTGTTGTCGGCGTAAGTGACATATCCTCTGTCATACGCTTTCACCGACACAAACTTACTGATATCACTTGTCATATGGTGGGAACACCCACTGTCGAGGTACCACTTATTTTTCTTGCTGGATTTTCTTCTTTGTACCTGCATGAATCAGTTCTTTTCTGAGGTGCCCAACTTTGATTGAGTCCTAAATGGTTAGCATCAAAAAAACTTCTGTTCACACGTGATATATCATGTGTCAAAGACTGCGATATCTTGAACACTGATTGGTCGGTGTTAGAGACTTCAGGAACCTTGTTTGGCCTCCAGACATATCTAGCTTTATCAGCTTTCTTCAGAAAACAATGATTAGCATAATGACCGTGACGGCCGCATGAGAAACACTTAGGTTTTCTAACAGTAGGTGGTGCAACATGCTTATGTGTCATGGAATATCTTATCCCTGAATTTCCAATATTTATAGGAATACTGAGTAACATTTCAAGATTTTGTTGTCCTTCAAGAAGTTTATTATCAGTACGAGAATTTTCTTCTAGGAATTCCTTAAGAACAGACATGTCTCTAGATATATTGTTCTGCTTCTTAAGCTCTTCACATTTACATAGGGCTTTTTCTTCCTTAAGGGTTTCTAACTCGGCTTTCAATCGTTCATTGTCTAGATCCGTTTGATGCTTCTCTCTAGCTATGTCATCTCGTTGCCTATCCAGACTCTTTACTTGTGAATTGAGCGATTTAATCCTTCTTTCTGCATTTTGAATTATTTCAAACATCTCTTCCTTTTCATCTACTTCAGGGACCGAGGAAGCGTTATCATGAGATTCATCTTGCCTAGCATATAATTCATTCAGAAATAGTATTTTCTTAATAGTGGATAAAGTAGATACCAGATCATCATCATCGGCCATGTAGGCGAGATCTTCCTTTTAGTGACCATGGCTTTCTGCTTCTTTATCCTTTTGTCACCATTTTCCATCGGGCAGTTTGAGGCGAAGTGGCCTGGCTTGTTACACTTGAAGCATTTCTGCACATTGTTCCCGGATGATGATATTCCCTTGTTCCTAGGTTGGAACTTGGAGTTTCCTTTGAACTTTCTTCTCAGCCAGGACTTTTCAAATTTCCTGGTCAGCATGGTAATCTGCTCCAGTATGTCTTCCTCAGTTTCTTCTTCGCCCTCAAAATCATTCTCTTGTTCCGTGTTGAAGGCAATATTTGGTTGATTTCGAACTGGTGGTTTCCCTTTGATGGAGATCTGAGTCAAGGTGGTCAGAGATCCAATTAGTTCTGACACGGAAAGTTCGTCCAAGTCATTTGCATCGTAGATGACAGTTACTTTGGGATTCCATTCTCTTGGTAGAATCTCAGTATTTTCCGCACCTTCTCACCGTCCGGTATTGTCTTTCCCAACGAGAACATTTGATTGATGATGTTCATGAATCTTGCATACATGTGGCTTATGGTCTCGTTGTCCTCAAATTTGAACAGCTCGTATTGGTTAGTTAAGAGGGCTATTCTTTCTTGTACAACTCGAGTGGTTCCCTCATGTGTGACTTGAAGCATGTCCCACACATCTTTGGCAGATTCGTATGAACTCACACGATTGTATTCTTCTCTTTTAAGCGTGCAGGCGATCATGTTCTTAGCTTTGGCATTCAAGGAGATTCCTCGCTTGTCTGTTTTTTTTTTTTTTTTTTGCATGTGTATATATATAAATGGATGGATGTACAAGATGAGTGAGGGTCAACCCCTCACAAGCAACCAGTAACAGACTACTGGCAAACTAAATCGAAAAAACACATCATAAACTACCAAGCTACGCGCCAAAGGCGCCGAATTGCTGCCCGTTGGAGATCGAACCGAGCAGATGTCCCGCTAAGTCGCATACACACCATATCAAGGACCAAGGCCACCAGTCTGTCGGGGGTCGTGATGGTCCCTTCCATCCAGCGCTTGTTACGAGCCTGCCAAATATGGTAAACCAATGATGCCAAGACATGACGGTAAGCCGCCGCAATGAGATGATGTCCACGCCATTTCCTCGAGGTCCACATAATGCCCTGGTGCCACTCCCTATACGGCCATGTCCACCGAATACGCCGCCTCAGCAATCGAAGACACTGACGAGGAAACCGACAATCAAAGAATAGGTGCTGAGCCGTCTCGTATCGTAGCACATCGCAAAGGACACAGGCAGGGGTGCCCGCTCGCTGGGCCACCCACGGCTTATTCCTCGTAGACAAGCGGTCACGTATACTCAGCCACAGAATAAACTCATGCCGAGGCACCTTAAGAGGTCCCCCAAAGAGGGCCGCCCAAGGTACAGGCTGCCGGCGAAGTCGGAGTGCCTCCCTAATCAGACGCGTGGTTGCACACCCATCGATCGCCCCCTTCCATATTATCCTATCACGCATATTCGGATCAACAGAGGGAAGATGACGACTGAAATCGATGTATTCTGTCGTAGTCCTTCCCGGCCAATTCCAACCATGGGCATCAATGACATTACTCAACCGAGTTCCAACTAGAAGCCCCATTGCTATCGGGCCTCGCGGATATCGGTCTAGTAGCGGCGCTTCCTGTATCCATGGATCCTCCCATAACCAAATAGTCGAACCATTACCAATCCTGAAAGAGATAAGTGGGAGAATAAGCGATCTCAGCTGCATGAGCTTCCTCCAACTCCATGATGTGTTGGTTGAAACAGGTACATCCCAAATCGATTTAGCCTGCAGGCGGGTTCGGTATAGCCAATCCACCCAAACAGATTGTGGCGTACGACTTATTACCCTCCATAGAAGCTGCATAAGTAGCGACCTGTTATCCGTTGCTATGGATCGAATGCCCAAACCCCCCTCGCATGCCGGTAGGCAGATATCCTCCCACGTAACCTTAGCCGATGAACCTCCCCATAGGAATTGCCTAAAGCGCGACTCCAATGCACGAACAACACCCTTAGGCAATAGAAACACCCCGACCAGTAAACATGCAGAGCTTGCAGAACAGACTTAATCAGTTGTACCCTCCCCGCGTATGACAAGGACTGGTTCAGCCATGATCCCAGTCGTACATCAACACGCTGCAGAAGCGGCGCACAATCACCAATCGTGAGGCGTGAAGCTATCAGGGGCACCCCCAAATATCGAACTGGTAACTGACCGACCCGAAATCCCAGAATGCCTTGCAGCTCAACCTTTAGACCCTCCGCACGCCGTGACAGAAAAATCTCGCTCTTGTCAGGGTTTGGGTACAAGCCTGACATATTAGAGAATGCCGTCAGTGCATTCTTCAAGACACCCACCGAAGTCTCATCCGCATGGCAAAAAAGGAGGAGATCATCCGCGAAGACCAGCATCGACAACAAGGTGGATTCACATCTCCAGTGGTGGCGGAATCGTGGCTCCATGAGAATCCTATCCTCCACAATACCATGAAGGACCTCCATAACTAGCGTAAAAAGATACGGCGAAATGGGGTCACCTTGTCGTAATCCCCGCCTGCCCTCAAAGAAACCCACCGATCGCCCATTAATGTTAATAGAAAACGTCGGCGTAGTCAAGCAGCATCGGATCCATTCAATATAAGTGTGGTGGAAACCCATGGCCTGAAGCGTGGCAAGTAGGAAGCTCCATTCGACCTTATCATAGGCCTTGGCGAGGTCCACCTTCAGCATAACTCTAGGCGGCCGCCCCTTGCTCTTATAGCCCAGGCATAGTTCCTGCGCCATTAGAATATTATCGGTGATCCTCCTCCCGGGAATGAAAGCAGTTTGTGAGCTATGGACCAGAGCGCCCAATGAAGCCTTCAGTCTATTCGCCAATATCTTAGATATAACCTTGTAGAGGACATTGCAACAAGAGATCGGCCGAAATTCCGTTGGTCGCCTCGGAGACTGACATTTGGGAATTAGCGTGATTAGAGTGTTATTCAGCCCCTTCAATAATCGTCCAGTGACGAAAAAATCCTGAACAGCAATAATCAAGTCACTCCCCACCACCTCCCAAGCCGCCTTGAAGAATGCCGCTGTGTAGCCATCTGGACCCGGGGCCTTTTCATCACCCATAGAAAATAGGGCTCGATGTACCTCATGAGGATCCACGGGCCGAATCATATCCACAGCCGCCGTTTGGGAAAGCGGCCGCTTAATGAATCCCTGCACCTCGGCCCTTGTCACCGGAATAGCCCTAGCCGATTGGCCTAATAGGCCTTGGTAGAATCCAAGTAGCTCCCCCTCCACCGCTTCCGATGTATCAAGTAAAGTCCCACTCTCCGTTTCTAGTGATAAAATGCGGTTGGTTGCTCGACGTATAGCAACCTTCCTGAAGAAGTAGGCCGAGCACTGATCCCCCTCCTTGAGCCATGCCAATTTTGCCCGTTGAGACAAGGCCGTGTGTTCGACTTCCACAGCGCGTGCATAAATGAATCGACAATGGCGCTCAAGGTCATGGAATACGCCCTCCATTGGATATCTCATGAGAAAGTCTTGCGCAATCCCCAAGAAGCGCATGGCCTCTGCAACATTAGCCCCGAGATCCCCCTTAACTCGACGCATTTGCTTGAAAATAGGCTTAAGTTGCTTCAGCTTGCTCATCATCACATACATAGGGAACCCCTCCACGGACGCCTCCCAGACCCGGCGGACCTGCCCCAAGAAACCCGGGTCCTTGATGAGAAAGTTCTCGAAACGGAAAGTTCGTCCTCGCAATTGAGTTTCCACCGTTCCTAGAGTAAGCGGCGAATGGTCAGATGTGGCTGGCGAATGACATCGATAGTACACATCTGGGCACCTGACGAACCATTGAGGATTTCCAACCATGCGGTCCAATCGACGCCAGATACCCGCCAGTGCCCGTTGTTGATTATACCATGTATACTCCTGGCCCGTAACTGGAAGAGATAAAAGATTCGACTGGATTAAACAATTGTGAAACTCTGCCATGTCAAGGGCGTTGGGCGCCCCTCCACGACCCTCTCCCGCATGCAAAATAGCGTTAAAATCACCCGCCACCAGCCATGCATCATCCACTCGCAATGCTGAGAAAAGGATGAGGTCATCCCAAAGAGCGCGGCGCTCCTCACGTCTAGAGTTCCCATACACAAAGGAAATAAAGAAAGGCTCTCCCGAACTAAGTAGCTCAACCTGACAGTGAACCGCCTGCATAGACTTCGCAACAATAGTTACCCGAAGCCACGAAGGGTCCCAACCCACCCATATACGGGTGCCTGGGCCGTCGTAATAGTCGAAAAACCATGTCCAGTTTGGCCTAAGACCCTCCGAAATTCGTGCCGCATTCACTACAGCGACACGCGTCTCTAGAAGGCCAACAAGTCGCAACCCAGCCTGCCGTACCCACTCCCCCACCGCCCTTCTGTGGTCTTGCCTGTTAAGACCACGGACGTTCCAAGACCCCATCTGTATTACGAATGTGGGGGCGAATGGGCTGCATCTGCTTTAGGGCCCATAGAAAGTGTCGTCACGGTATTATCATCCTCTAGTTCTTGCAGTATGGCAAACGCATTATGGTCAGATTGCCCCAAGTCCGCCGTGCATTTTGGTAAATGGGGCTGAGAATGCGAGGGGCTCGCCCCGGAAGGTCCCACACGTGCACTCGTAAACATGCATGGCTCTATCTGGTTCGGCATAACCCTCATAGCCCGGCCTTTAGCGCCAACTTGGCGCCACTCTGTCACCTTGCCAGCACCCGTCGATCGATCCCGAAGCGGCCGCTGTCGCGTCTTATCTTGCACCACCACATTAGCTGGTGCTATCGGTCGGTCACCCCGCCGGTTATGGCCCACCTTAGATGGAACCGGCTTCGACATCGTCCCACGCTTTGGGCATTGGGTGTCACCATGAGCCCACGTGTCACACATGCTACACCTTTTAGGACGCCATTCATACCCACCCTAACTGGTAGTAGCTGTGATCCCATCAGCAAATAGCGGACGGCCCACACCACTAGCAACAATAGTAAGCCCTGATTTAGTCCAGTACTCACTTGGAACATTCCATAACTTCACCCAAAGAGGAACCTCAGTAAGTTCCTTTCGCTCCAAAGACATTCCCGGCCGCCATATCTCCAGAAAAAGAGGTTGGCCTTGATAGAGCCATGGCCCCCCCTCCAAAACCGTGTTCATGGCCGATCCAGAGTCAAACCGAAAGCGAAAGAATCCATGTGTGGTTGCTCGTACCTCCACCAAGCCCTGCCATCGCGCCCGGGCAAATTGTTCGACAAACGGGAAGTACGGCCGACGCCCAAGGAAATACCCGACCAAAGAATTCTCCCATCTCGCCATACCTTGTCGGGCTACCTCCCATGGTGGGGAGACCACCGCGATGGTATCCCCAATCGACTTCGGCTCGCTATATTCGAGGGCATGGCGATGGCGGTCCGTCAGCACGTTACGACCCTCCAGACCAGGTCCTTTTGGTACTAGTGTCTCTTCCTCGCTTGTCTATTGCATCGTAGTCCGAACCTTTCTCTGGAGTTCCATCCGCCTTCTTGGGATTGTAAGGTCCAGTCGGATGATATCCCACAGGTCATAGTCAGTAGCAAGCAGGAATTCCGAAGCAAGCCAGAATTCCTTCATACGGTTTTTCCATATGGCATAGTTTGTTCCATCGAAGAGTGGTAGCCTAGAATGGGATTGTCCCTCTGCAAAAACATCAAAACTCGAAGAAGCCATTAGATATTTAACTCAGGCTTGTTAGGCCCGTCGTTTGAGTAACCTGGATCTGATACCAAATGAAGATATAAATGTGCCTAGGGGGTGAATTAGGCTTATAAAAATTTAATGCTTCTTTTCACAAATGCTAAGTGTAGTGACTTAGATATGACTACTGATGCTTGTAACGAGTATGCCTGATATATCCTAGTAACGTCGGATGTGCGCCGGGTCTGTCTCACAGCGATAATGAAATAACTGAAAAGTAAATGCGAGACAGGATTTTTGTAGAGGTTATATCCCCAACTGGGGTTTACTCCTCTCCTTGGGATTTGCTTCCCATGAGTTTAACCAATCACTATAATGCATCGTAGCTGGATACAAAAGTGATGGTTAGCCCAATTCACAACCGAAACAAGTCGAACACTAGCCACTACTAGGTTACCACACGCCGAGTTTTGTTCCTCGGAATCTCCTGATCCCGACAGACACAGATCGCTATTGAAGGGCCCCCGGAACTCGACCTTCCCTTCACGTGTGCGTAAACGTCGACCTTGCCTCCTTGGTATTGCTCACGTCCGAAGACAACACGTCCGAAGACAGAATATATGGAGGGAAGGAATAACGGGATGAATCACTCGTGCAGTGATGGAATCGCAAGTTAAAGCTCAGAATGGCAGAAAGCTATAGCAAATGAAGGCTCAGGAATCTCTCAATATGTTTCTGCTTAATAATCTCTGGTAGGCGTATGTTCTCAAGTTCTAAGTACCTAGAAAATCTGAAGTGCAGCTCATATATAATCTTTTTCAATTAGCACCTCACATGGAAAATCATAGCATATAATAATCACCAAATCAAGCATAATTTCCATGCAATTTTGAAGAGTCAACATGCCATGTAAATCATGCTTCTAGAAAGTCATCACAACAGTTATAAGCACATTAAAGCATGATTATATTCCATATAAAGGCTCATTTAAGCATGAATATATTCCATATAAAGACTCAAATTCGTCCTCAAGCATATTCAATAATTTCGACATATATTTGCCATATCAGCACTTTCTATATGTGATTCCCTGCTATCTTTTTCTAGAATAAATCAATCCGGATTTACTTTCCAAGTATAGCACACGAGATAGCAACACATCAATGCATTTTCACAATGTGCCTGAAGTGTTAGTCCTAGTTGAAGAGCTCCCTGAAGCTTTAGTCATAGTTGAAGATATAAATGTGCCTAAGAGGGGGGGTGAATTAGGCTTATAAATCTGGATTTGCTTAATGTTTTTAAACGAAAATTCGGTTGAAACTAAATGATAAAATAGTCTCTTGAATATTTCGGAATTTAATCAAAGAATTAAGCAACTAATAATATTGGGCTAATATTTTATATTTGAATAAGGCCCAATAAATTGTTTGTATTTAATACATACGTAATAAACAACGCCCAAAGTTATAAGGATTATTACATACTTGGGGCCAAGGTGATTTAACGTCATTTAGTTTGTTTAATTATCACAATAATTGAATGCTTCCATATAGATATCAACAACTCATCATACCAAAAAGGGAAAAAGAGTTGCTCAACTACTACAACAACACCACTTGCTTGTCTTTATCATATGACCCAACGTATTTGAGAGTCTCTCTCATATTATTAACATGAAAACCCTCATTTGAATAATATGGAAGCACGAAAGGAAAAAAACTAGGAGAGGAAGGGAGTTTCAACGAGCTTAGGATCATAACAAGGCCTTAAACTTAAACATAAGGTAGACTTGCGTAATATATAAATATATATATAGATACCATGTTTATTAGAGTAAAATATTTTCGGTACTTAGGTGAAATTTCATTTTTATCTACAACACAGTAAACTCATCGGGCGCTTTATATGGTTTCAAAATGTTGGATTAATTACACGAGATCTGTGAGTTATGTGATATTAAGTAATTTATGTGATTTTTAATATGCGATTTGAATAGCTTATGTGAAGTTGTTCATGAGTTATCAGTTGAATGATAAGAATATTGATTTGATTAATTACGTGTATATGTCTCATGGTAGTTGAGCATGTTTAGACTTTAAATGGTATGATTTTGAGGGTCTTTGTAAGTGTGCGTATAAGAATAACATAATATGTTTTCGGTGATATGTGGTTTATGCGACTTGAATAAGTGCAGATGTGAGTAGGAAGATGTTTTCATGGTTTGCATATGTTAGATTTAAATTTCAGATTTTGAACTTGCCAATAATGATAATTGTCGAAATGATTTTTGCCAGTGCATGCTTTAGATAATTGTCGAAATGATTTTATGGTGCTCAAAGTATTTATAACTCTCAATGGTTTCGGCAATTTTAGGTGTTACACTTAAAGTTTTGAGCAAATATAATACCTTTAATACATTAGGGTTTCATATACTATACTCAAGTTTTTTTCTTTATTTAGGTATTTGAAGTTCAGTATATCTCAAATAGAAGCGTATAGCTACTTTTCATTATTAGTAAGTCTTGGACGCATGAGAAATCTTTTCGGTACTAAAGAGTGTTTATTGAAGAGTTTTCGCTACTTAGTAATCTTGTCAGGATTTTTAGGGTTTTCAATAATTAGGATTTGGGAATTTCGAAACTTATGGGGCTTAGCTATTACTGATAAAATAATATTTGCATGCTCAGAGGATCGAATCATTAGGAGTTCACCGGGTTTCTTGACTAATTTACATCACGAAGACAGGTAGGTGAAACTCACCTACGACGCGTAAACATCATGTGAATTTTATGTGATATATGATTTTGTAAATTTTTAGGTGATATGGTGAATTACGTACTTTTCATGTATTAAATATCTTGCATGTCTTATATACATGTCATGTGCACCACACTTGCATATCATGTCAGTGCGAGGGGGTTGAGCCTCCCGAGCGTACGAGTGGTCGAGTGACGGACGTGTTGCGCATTATAGGACATTTCGAGTATAGGGAAACTCTAACGAGCCCTGAGTAGCTTACCCGTTCTAACGAGACCTGAGTGGGATATGCGACTCTAACGAGACCTGAGTAGCCACTCACTCTAACGAGACTTGAATGGGATATTCTACTCTAACGTGACCTGAGTGGGAACCATTCTAACGAGACCTGAGTGGGATATTTGAAATGTACTTGGTGTCGAGTAGTTTGGGATGTCGAGATGTGTTAGTGTTGAGATGAGTAGAGTCGAGTTGAGCGTGCATTTTGTGAGGTGTTTGGGATGTGGGTTGAGTGTACACTTGCATCATGCATATTTTCACCTACTGGGCAAGGAGCTCAGTTTACGTGCTGTTGGTACGTTTGAGTCTGGCGCTGATGAGAGTCGTGATTGAGGCGGGCTGAAGGTGGTGCTCCACGGACTTTTGAGGGCAGGGCGGTACATGGATGCGACCTGTGGAGCGACATTTAAGGTTTGTCGTGTGTCGGGCATTATAGTCTTTGTAAAATAAAAATAATGGACTATGGCTTTGTATTTTATGACGTGTGCGAATCATGTGTGTGCTTGTAACATATTATGTTTTTTTTAAATAAAACGTTTTTGTCAGACAGGTCTTCCGCGACTCACGTTGCGAAAATTCGCCAAAATATTTGTTTGGAAGTGAGGGTCGTTACACACATACACGTTCTTGATGCACTTACTGAGTCTTGTCGATTCACTCCCAATATTTATATTATTTTGCATATCCTCCTTCGGGAGGTAAGACTTAGAGGAGGTGATGATGGCTGGCCTGTGGTGGAGCATGTGAGGGACGACAGGCTATGATAATATAGGACTTTATCTTTTGAAATATATCATCAGGCATATAGTTATCGATGGCATTTTGGCTAGTATTTTGTGATGCGTTTATGCTAATTAGCTTTAGCAAAGCTTATCTTTTGACTTGTACATAATCATATTTATATTATATGGTTAGAAGTTTAAATCTCGTGGTAGAGGAATGGGTGTTGTTACATTAGTTGGTATTAGAGCAAGGTCGTTTCTGTAGACTCCTCACATGCGTCCCGATCATGGTCAGACAGACATCATCCTCAAGTAATGCACATATTTGTAAGTGTTATATTATATGTAGTGTATAATCACTGACTTGTTGGGAATTTGAATTTCTGGTTAATAGTTGTGCATTGATCGTGACTATGGCCCCACAAACAAGGGGTAGGGGTCGACGGGGAGTTGCACCAAGGGGAAAGGGTGTGAACGCTTCGAACAATGATAATTCCCCAAGAGTGGGAGTCCCAGGAAGTCCCACAATCAATAGGACTAGTGAGGATATAAGAGGAGAAGAAGCTATTCCTCATGATAGCATAACGGGACCATATGTTAGCGCTCCGAGGACTGTTCGAACTCCACGTACTATTCCGCCGCTGGCACATGATACTCAGGCTGAGGAGCAACAGTTCATTATGAGACTGGCTGAACTTGTGAGGAATGTTATTCCCAATACTATACCTCCGCCCATAACCTCTATTTCTCGCACCGCAGGGGAGAGGTTCCGACATATGGACCCTCCAACTTTTGAGGGAGGTACGGATCCACTAATTGCTGAAGAATGGATCAGGGCAATTGAAGCGATCTTCAGGTATACTGGTATTGGAGATCTTGATCGAGTAATTTGTGCCACTTCTTACTTGAGACGTGATGCTGCATATTGGGGGCAATCAGTTGAGGCCATGATGGAGATCGAAGGCATGTCTTGGGCAGAATTTCGAGGAAAATTCTTCTATAAGTATTTCCCCTCAACAGTGAGAGCTGCCAAGGCTGCAGAATTGGATCAACTTAGGCAGGAAGGGAGTTCAGTGGCTGAGTATACCCGTCGCTTGAAGAGCTGCTCGATTTGCACCATACTTAGTGGCAACGGAAGACTTGAGGGTGGACAGATATGTGCAGGTCTATGAAAAGGGATTTCTTGTATTGTCAGTGCTTTCCCTGTCACTACTTTTAGCGCCATTTTTCAACAGGCCCAACAAGTCGAGATAGCCGCACAACGCTCGGATGAGAGAGTATCATCGCAACAACAAAGATCACAACCTCAGCAGCATTAGACACCACAGTCCTCACACTGGCAAAGTCTCGCTCCTCGTCTAACTCAATGGAAAAGGCTCGGGGGAATCTAGTGGTCGATGCAAGGGAAAGACTGAATCTACCAACCAAGGGACTATTACACAAGGAGGAACTATGCCAGCCACATCAATTGGGAGTCCAAACTGGCGTCCTTGCCATCGATGTGGAAAGATGGGGCATTTGGTTAGGGACTGCCCATTACCTAGAGAATCTGGCCCACTGTCTTGTTATACTTGTGGTCAGCCGGGCCACATGAGTAGGAGCTGCCCTCAGAGACAGTACCCGCCGCCGCAACAACAGCAAACATCGACGAGTGGAGGAGCGGCTAGGGTGTTCACTATGATACATGGAGCCATAGAGACAGACCCTACAGTTGTATCAGGTTATCTTCTAGTTGCCTCCTTACATGCTCGTGCCATATTTGACTCTGGTGCTACACATTCCCTTGCATCTCTTGTATTCACGCGTCGATTATGATTGCAACCTCATGCCTATGATGTTGAGTATAATGTAGCTCTACCATCGGGTGATATCTTAAGTTCAAGAGTTGTATTGCGGGATAGTGGGGTGTCTATTGCCGGCCATGTCTTGTTGGCGGACTTAATCGTAATTGATATACATGGATTTGATACGATTTTGGGAATGGATTTGGTTATCGAGACATTTCGCTACTATTGATTGTGCGAAGAAAATTATTACTTTCCACCCGCCCAATCTCGAAAAATTCACCTTTCATGGGGATGATATGTATAGAGAAATACATGTTACCTCGGGATTAGAGGCTGAACATTTACTCCATCACATTCATGTAGGACTATTAACTCACATATGTGAAACTACCCGTAAGTCCTTAACGAGCCCTGAACAAGTGCCAATTGTTTGTGAGTTTAAGGATGTTTTCCCAAGTGATATTACGAACTTACCCCCAACCCGTGAGGTTGAGTTTAGTATTGACGTTCTGCCGGGTACTGCACCGATTTCAATGGCACCGTATCACATGGCTCCGGTTGAGATGAAAGAGTTGCGAGAACAATTACAAGAACTTCTAGCTAACGGTTTCATTAGGCCGAGCTTCTCACCTTGGGGAGCCTTAGTCCTTTTTGTGAAGAAAAATGATGGCACTATGCGACTGTGTATTGACTATCGAGCTCTAAATAACGTGACCATCAAGAGCAGGTACCCATTACCAAGAATCGACGAGCTTTTTGATCAACTAAAGGGAGCTTTGTTCTTTTCTAAGATTGATTTACGAACAGTTACCACCAGCTGAGAATTAGGGAATGTTACATATCGAAGACATCATTCAGGACTCGATATGGGCATTATGAATTCCTAGTCATGCCATTCGGTTTGACTAATGCCCCGCGGCTTTTATGGATTTAATGAACAGGGTATTTAGGGATTTCTCAGATCGATTCGTGATTGTATTCATCGACGATATCTTATATATTCACGAACTTAGGAGGAGCATATTGGTCACTTGAGGACAATATTAGCTACTTTGAGGGCGCACCAACTTTATGCCAAATTCTCCAAGTGTGAGTTCTGGCTTGAGAGAGTAGCATTCTTGGGACATGTGTCTCAAGATGGGATCGCGGTAGACCCCTCCAAGATTGAAGCATTGAAGGACTGGCAGAGGCCTAAGACGTTGACTCAAGTTCGTAGTTTCTTAGGCTTGGCTAGATATTATCGGATTTGTCTAAGGTTTCTCCTCTATTGCCGTGCCCTTGACCAATCTAACAAGGAAAGGTGTTAAGTTCGAGTGGGATGACAAATGTGAGCGGAGTTTCAAAGAGTTTAAAGAAAGACTGACTTTAGCACCTGTTCTAGCACTTCCGGACGATAAAGGGAACTTCGTGATCTATAGTGATGCTTCCAAAGTTGGAGTTGGATGTGTGTTGATGCAGCACGGCAAGGTCATTGCCTATGCTTCCCGCCAGTTGAAAGACTACGAAAGAAATTATTCGACTCATGACTTAGAATTGGCAGCGGTAATCTTTGCATTGAAGATCTGAAGGCACTACTTGTACCGAGAAAAGTGCGATATATATACCGATCACAAAAGTTTGAGGTATATTTTTACGCAGAAAGAATTAAATATGAGGCAAAGGTGATGGCTTGAGTTAATGAAAGATTACGATATTACTATTCACTGCCACTCGAGAAAAGCGAATAGGGTGGCGGATGCATTGAGCAGAAAGGTAGTAGGTGAGGCAAACAATATAATGGTGATTCAGACGCCTCTCTTGCGAGACATTCAAAAGTTAGAGTTGAGTATTGTCCCTCGACATTCTATGGCTAATCTAAATGCTTTTAGTACTACAGCCTACACTACTACAACAAATAAAGGATGGGCAACTGCTCGATCCGACACTAATGGAGCTTAGGAAAAAGGTTGAAGAAGGGGTAGCTCAAGGCTTCCATATTAGACCTGATGGAATTCTAAGATTCCAAGATCGGCTTGACATTGGAGATTTGAGGAAGTCAATCCTTACTGAAGCTCACAGTAGCCCGTGCTCAGTACATCCAGGTACCACTAAGATGTACCATGACTTGAAAGCACATTATTGGTGGCATGGAATGAAAAATGATATTGTGCAACATATTAGACGATGCCTTATTTGTCAGCAAGTGAAAGCTAAACACCAACACGTGGCAGGAAAGTTACATCCCCTACATATTACAGAATGGAAATTGGATGCTGTGTCTATGGATTTCGTCGTCGGATTGCCAAGATTAAAGAACGGGCAAGATGCTATTTGGGTCATTATGGATAGGCTAACGAAATCGGATCATTTCCTACCTATCCATATAACTTATAGTATGGAGAGATTAACGGATTTATATATAAAATAGATAGTGAGACTCCATGGTATACCTCTAACTATCGTATCAGACCGCGATCCAAGGTTTACATCTCAATATTGGAGGAAAGTATAAGAGGCGTTGGGTACTAGATTGGCTTTTAGTACAGCTTATCACCCTCAGACTGATGGACAAACGGAGCGTACTATTCTGACCTTGGAAGATATGCTACGCGCATGTGCTTTCGATTTCAAGGGTGCATGGAATTCCTATCTACCACTGATTGAATTTTCATATAATAACAGCTATCATTCAAGCATTCGGATGGCACCATATGAGGCACTGTACGGGCACACGTGTCGTTCTCCAGTTCATCGGGATGAAATGGGAGAACACAGTGGAAAAAGTGGTAACTGGCTCTGCATTAGTGCATGAAACCAATCAAGCGATTGAGTTAATTAGGCAGAAGATGAAAGCTGCCCAAGATCGACAAAGAATCTATGCTGATACTCGATGTTGTGGTTTACAATTTAACGTTGGGGATATGGTATTCCTTCGGGCGATTCCTACGAAAGGCGTTGTAAGATTTGGTAATTGGATTACTATTCACCGCCTCCTTTTCCTAGTCACCGCCCCCTAAAGGGCTGAAAAAAGACAATTTTGCTATGGATCGACGACGCCCTTTCACCGACTTAATCCCAATGCACTGGGGATCTGCACTTACGCCCATATAAGGCTTCGTAAGGGGCCATTCCAATCGTGGCTTGGTAACTATTGTTGTACGAGAATTCCACGAGTGGAAGGTACTTGCTCCAGTTGCCTTTGAAATCGAGCACACAGGCTCGTAGCATATCCTCCAAAGTCTGGATGGTCCTCTCGGATTCACCGTCAGTTTGCGGATGATAGGCCGTGCTGAATGACAGTTTTGTCCCCATCGCCTTTTGTAAGCTTGTCCAGAAATTTGGATAAGAATCTTGAATCACGGTCTGATACTATGGACAACGGTACTCCATGGAGTTGTACTATCTCGTGGATGTACAGCTCCGCGTATCGCTCCATGGTGGATGTCGTACTTATTGGCAGAAAATGGGCAGATTTCGTAAGTCGGTCTACAATTACCCAAACTGCGTCGTGCCCTTTCACGTTCTTCGGTAATCCACTTACAGAGTCCATCGTTACGTTGTCCCATTTCCACTCCGGGATTGGTAAAGGTTGTAGCGTTCCTGCCGGCCGTTGGTGTTCCGCCTTGGCAAATAAGGCACTGACTCACGAATTTGGCTACGTCCTTCTTCATTCCTAGCCACCAATAGTTCGTCCGTAAGTCTCTGTACAGCTTAGTGGCTCCAGGATGTACTGAGTACGGTGTGGTATGTGCTTCCGCCATTATGGTCTGTCGAAGCTCTGCACCATCATGTACATACAACCTGTTCTTGTGGTACAGAATTTTGTTGTCTCGGAACGCAAAGTCTGTTGTCGACTGTCCTGTCTGCGCTCCTTTTATCTTCGTGTAGTACTCGTCATTACCTTGCGCCTTTTTGATCTGCTCCAATAGCGTCGGTTGCAAGGTCAAGGCTACTAATTTTACCTCGACCTCGCCTAATGGCACGATTTTCTACCTCAAGTAGTTGTAGCTCCATGCTTACGGCTTTTCTACTCAGGGCATCGGCTACCACGTTTGCTTTGCCTGGGTGGTAGTTGATCGTACAATCGTAGTCTTTCACTAACTCCAACCATCGCCTCTGTCTCATATTTAGCTCCTTCTGGGTGAAGAATTACTTCAAACTCTTGTGGTCGGTGTAAATTTCGCACCCTTCTCCGTATAAATAGTGCCTCCAGATTTTGAGGGCAAAGACCACCGCAGCGAGCTCTAGGTCGTGCGTAGGGTAGTTCTTCTCGTACTCCTTCAATTGACGTGAGGCGTAGGCCACTACGTTCCCATGCTGCATTAGCACGCATCCTAATCCGTTCTTCGAAGCATCGCTGTATACTGAGAATCCCCCGGTTCCTGATGGTATCGTGAGAACTGGGGCCGTAGTCAGTCGCCTTTTCAGTTCTTCGAAGCTCTACTCACATTCCTCGTTCCATTGAAACGGTGTGTTCTTCCTTGTTAACTTTGTCAGCGTTGAGGCAATTTTCGAGAAATCCTTAATAAATTTCCTATAATAGCCTGCCAGGCCGAGGAAACTCCGTACCTCGGTCACATTTATCGGTTGTGGCCAGCTACTGATGGCTTCAATCTTACTCGTATCCACAGATATCCCTGCTCCAGAAACGATATGTCCTAAGAAAGCGACTTGGTCCAGCCAAAGCTCACACTTCTTGAACTTGGCATACAACTGTTTCTCTCGTAATGCACCAAGGATTATTCGCAGATGTTGTTCATGTTCCTCCTTCGTCTTCGAATAGATGAGAATATCATCTATGAACACGATAACGAACTTGTCTAGAAACGGTTGGAATACCCGATTCATCAGGTCCATAAACGCCGCTGGTGCGTTAGTCAGCCCGAAAGGCATGACTAGGAACTCGTAGTGCCCATAGCATGTACTGAAGGCAGTCTTAGGGATATCTTCCTCCCGAATCTTTAGCTGGTGATATCCTGATCGTAGGTCGATCTTTGAGAACACCGTAGCGCCTTGTAGTTGATCAAATAGATCGTCGATCCTTGGAAGGGGATACTTGTTCTTGATCGTTATTTTGTTCAACTCCCTGTGTCAATACACAGTCGCATGGTTCCGTCTTTCTTTCGCATGAACAGTACCGGCGCTCCCCAGTGAGAAAAACTTGGCTGGATGAATCCTTTCTGTAGAAGTTCGTCTAGCTGTTCCTTCAGTTCTTTCAGCTCAGTTGGTGCTAATCGGTAGGGAGTCTTCGATATTGGCGCTGCTCCCGGTACCAAATCTATTGTGAACTCAATTTCCCTATCGGGTGGCAATCCCGGTAGGTCTTCAGGAAATACGTTCGGAAAGTCCCGAATCACGGGCACTCCTTCCAATTTCGGGAATGGACTCTCTTCTGACTTCATTGCATAAACAAAATATGCTTCCATCCGGTTTTGATCAATCGTTGGGCCTTCGATGATGATATCCTCGAAATGCTCCTTCCTTTCATCTTTCCAGCGAAACCAAAAGGCTCGCTTCCTTCTATGTGGAATGTGACTTCCTTACGATTACAATCGATCACAGCTCCATATTTCGACAACCAGTCCATCCCAAGAATGACCTCATAGTCGTTCATTGGGATCTATCAAATCTATGGGTAATTCCCTATCGCCAACTAATACTGGGCAATCCCTCAGTATTTGATTCTTTTTAGTCGTACTCCCGTGTGGCCTGGCTACACTATATTCGCACTCAAACTGACGAGGTGTGACCCCGAGTCTCGTCACATACTTGATAGATGCAAATGAGTGCGTGGCCCCTGAGTCTACTAGTATGCACGTGGGAGCTTGGTGGATAGATAGGATACCTGTCACCACGGACGGGTTTTCCTCTGCTTCCTCCGAGGTGATGGTGTATACTCTGGCTGGCACGGCCGGTGGCCTTGTCTGACTCCCGGCTTGGCTTCCCGTCGCACCTTCCGGACACTCTCGAAAAGTGCCCTGGCTTCCCGCACTTGAAGCAATTGTTGGTGTGGGCATAGCAATCGCCGAAGTGTCGCTTCCCGCACCTCGGACAATTTGGGACAGGCGCTGGAAATCCTCCTTGATTTAGGTTTTGCGGTCGGGCTGGTATCCCCTGTGGGCGTTGTGGGGGCCTGTTCTGGAAGTTTTGCTTTCCTCCTTTGGGCACGAACTGCCGCTTCTGACTTACCCCACTCCACTGCGACCCTTGTACCTGTGCAAATTTCCTCTTAGCCTCCTGGGCACGAACGATCCTGGCCTCCGCCTGTTCCGCAACCATCGCCCTTTCTGCCACCTGAGCATACGTGGCTCCTTGCAGTCCAGCCATACTTACATCACGATACAATTCTAGCTTTAATCCCTCCAGAAAGCGTTCAATCTTCAGAGCATCCGTGCTCACCATATGAGCTGCGAATCTCGACAGCTGTTCGAACTTTCGGATGTACTCGGCAACCGTCATCGTTCCCTGCCTGAGATTAATGAACTCGTTCATCCGTTGCGCTCGGACTGGGGCTGTGAGGTATTTGCCCCTGAACAGCTCCTTGAATCTGTCCCAGCTCATGGTTGCAGGGTTCTCGATCACCATGATCGTATCCCACCAATGCCCTGCGCTTCCCCTTAACAAGAACGCAGCGCAGAGGGCCTTCTCTGTTTCTGGGACCCTGCTATACACAAACATGCTTTCGAGCGTTCTTATCCAATTTTCCGCGGCTGTTGGATCGGCTGTATCCTCAAATGTCGGCGGGTTCAGCCTACGGAACCGCTCCCCCACTACCTCTGCTCTTTCGGCCTGTGTAGGCCCAGTGTTCTGGTTGCTCTGCTGGATTAACTGTTGGATTTGAGTTGACTGCTGGCGTACCAACTCCGTGAGCTGGAGTATGGTTGCATCTCAATTGTCTGTAGGGGCTGTGTTTCCCCGGTTCTAGTTATCACCTCCATTAGTTTCACCCCTAGATCTTACCATCGTTCCTGATCTACACTGAAAGTCCTATGGCCAATAAATTATGCAACACAAATGTTCACATAAACACAACACTTACAGGCAAGGTTGTTTCCACGCTTTTGGGTGTGTGTACATGGACATTCTACAGAACCTGTGACCGAAGCTCTGATACCACTCTGTCAGGACCCGCTGTCCTCGTTACTTAATTCTAACGTATCCTACGTGCCTAACGATGCTTTAACTTAAAAGGAATGCGGAAATGCATATGATTTTTCCATTTATATAATGGAAGTCGTTTCTATACATGGCAAAAGAATTACATGAATTCCTAACATCATATGGATCCTAGTTACACGAGATGTGTATACATGCACAGCAAAAGAATCTCTATGCGCCCGGCCCCACAAGTCATCATCCATGCACACACTCCCATCCCAAAAGTTGCTGGAAGCGCCAAAAATTTCCTTGCCATCTAAGCGATCACGTACCGTGGTCGCTCGCACCTACAACACATAACGTAAGGGGTGAGCGATATGCTCCGTAAGTAGAAATCATACATAACGTGCACGTGATAAAATCCCGCAAAGGCAATCCACGCCAATGCATCCTAAGTCTCGCAGATTAAACCCAATCTCATATATTTTATCTTAGGGCCCTTGGCAGGCTTTTACCCAGGCGTACACCGAAAGAGCTCTATCCAACCACGGGCATCAGCCCAAAGTATGAGGGCATCAACCCAACCATACTAAAACGTGAAGGCATCAACCCAACCACGCTAACAGGGATATAAGGGCATCAACCCAACCGTGAGGGCATCAACCCAACCATGGTAATCCCCCGACGCATCAACGTCGTTCGTATACTGGCGACGCATCAACGTCGCCGACGGCGCATCAACGCCGTCTCGGTGCCCCGGAAGTCGCCCCTTAACTTAACTTATGACCTCATTGCCCACCTCGGTATTCACTCTTCGCTATTTGCGACATAATCATGCATTCTCATCATCTTATTTGCGACATAATAATGCCATAATGCTTACCGAAATCATAAAAATCATGTCATACGTAATTCACATAAGCACGTACGCACTAAATCATATAGTCACATAGTTCGGTACAAACAAACATGTTATGTGTCGTAGTTGGATTTCCACTTACCAGGTGTCCGTAGAATTCTAGCTACCTGCCTCGTGAATTTTCCTAATTCCCGACCTTAGGCACCAATACATTCATATCAGTAAGCTCTTAATAAATTAAGCTAGCTAAGTACTCGAAATATTCTAAGTCGTGAACCTAATTTGGATATATGACTTGTGAAGTACATTTAATTCGTGAACTAACTTTGGTCCTTATTTAATTTCGTTAAATAATTTTCATGAGTTCGTATACTTTACTAAGTTCGCCCCAATTCGTAATCCCCTTTGAGTTCGCTAACCTAGCCTAATTGAGTTTCGCGAATCATACTCATTTTTATTTCGTGACTCGTGGGACTAGCGAATTGCTTCGCCACTTATCCTAAGTTCGCACTTCTAGCTATTTCGTTAATAACCTAATCCGCAATTGGGTAGCGTTCACGAATTTTAAGTTCGTCAAATTCCTTAGGTGCGTGAAGTGTGTTAGATTCGCAGACCTCCATTCGCCGTCTTGCTTGGTTCGCGAATTGCATGTGGATTCGCCAACTAGGACCCGCAGAATACATGAGGCTCGTGAATCTCGGCTCGGTTCGCAAAACGGGTTCGCAAGGTGCATGAGGATTCGCAAAACGCCGAGTTCGCGGATTAGGGTTTGCCAAACTTTCCGGATTGTCAAAGTGGAGCCCGCGAAATGCATGGATTCGCGAAACGCCGGGTGATTCGCAAATCGTAAGGGTTCGCCATTTTTCTCAGCCCGCGAAGTGACCCGCGTTTCGTCCTAGAGTTGGCAAGGTGCTCAATTCGCGAAGTGGCCGAGTTCGCCAACTTCGCCGGACCCGCAAAGTCTTCAATTCGTCAAAGGTTTGTCGCATGGGGTTCGCGATCCTCAAGGAGTTCGCCAATTGTAGGGATTCGCGAATCGGTTCTTGCTTAGCTTGAGTTCGCGGAAATATTAGGGTTCGTGAAACTCATGTTTTGCGAATCCGGTCTCACCCACAACATCTTTCAGTTCGCGAGGTTCGGCACTTAAAGATCAAAAGTCATTTTCTCTAAGAACACCATGAAGACCGTTTGGATTCGCAAAACCCTAGATCCTTGCTTAACAATAGTGCACGCTTAGGCTTATTTTTCGTGCCTAAAAATCACTAAAAGTGTTTAACATGATCTTAAAATACCTCTACTAAATTTCAATATGCTCTCGAGCCCTAAAATCGCACAACCCTTGATATGAAATTCTTATTTTCGTGCTTAAACCCCTAAGGTACCATATTACTTAAACGAAGGCACGAAGTTTGGGTGATGTCTCATACCTAGTTCGAGCTGGGCGATTTCCTGAATCGGCTTCTCCTCCTTCCTCGCTTTGAGCTTCCGTTGTTCTTCTTGCTATGGGTTTCGTGGACTTCAAATGGATTTTAGGTGGGTGTTAATTTGTTAAATGGGGTGATGGGACTTATTGGCGTAAATATCCCTCATTTTAAGGGAAGTGTCCTAAGATTTTTCTTAAGAAATTTGGGCCTAAGTCAAATTCCTAGCCCAATGAATCATTTTAATTGTCTTTGGGTCTCATCTTCTAACTTAGCTTATTAATGCCCTTGGCCCAATTCTTAGCTTTGGCCCAAATTTTACCTCTGCCTATTTCTCGAGAATTCCCAACTAAATTAGGGGTCCCTTGGCACAAATTAAATTCGCGACTTCCATGAGCAAATTAAGTATGCATCTCAGTACATAATTTACACGAGCACACAATTAATGCACAAAATGCACGAAATTGCATTCCATATTTTATGCAAATTTATTGGCCCTACTATTTCCAAGGACCCGGGTGCTACAAAGGTTACTGTTTTCGATCGAAAAAAATTATTAAGTTTTTTTTTAATGTCAATATAAGCCACTGTTTTCGATCGAAAATTGTAATACCCGTAAATTTTAATACGGGATTTGATGTAAATTAATAATATAATTTTGCTAAGTAGGAAATTGATAGTGAATTTGAATATTTCTACAAATAATTCGAATTATCACCAAAGAAATTAATAAAATAATAACCTTAATTAAAATATATGTTGGACGGTGATTGTAATGCTTAAGCTTAGAAATTGGGCTGTACCTTGCTTAGCTAAAATCATTTGAATTAGGGCCCAAGTTATTATAATAATTAAAGAAATAGGATTGCTTAAAACTTAGGAAACATAAGGATCGACACTTAGTCTTATCACACGAAGTCCAAGATCTATTCTTATACATATCCCATAATGTATTCAAGGAATTTATTAAAGGTGAAACTTCATCATACCAAAAAAGAAGATCTCGAGAAAGCTTGAACCCCTAACAAACCCAAACATTTAGAAGGTAAGGCGGATATAAATATACTGTGTATTATGTTTATTAAACTTACATGTTTTCGATGATTATATAGTGTATGTGAATCTTGGATTGAAAACAAATTAGATGATGATTTCGTGACCTTATATGCTGAGTTGAGTTTAAGGTTTTCGAGTTTTGTCGGCTAGGTGCAAGTTGATAAAAGTCTGAATTATTCTCGGCATTAGAGTAATCATGGAAACCCTAGAAAATTATACCATGTGACGTTCAGCGAGTTAAACGGTGTATCATTTCAAGAGATTGAATATTATTGGGGAATATGAGTTTTAGGAATTTCGATATATATGGTGTTCTAAAGAATCTATTTAGTTCTCCAGAATTTAAGAATTTGTAGGCTGTATCACGTTCTGGGTTTGAAATGATTCTTAAAAACCGATGTTAATAGTATATATTTTAGGGTTTTCTGTGGAGATCATGATTTTAGAAAGAATTCGTAATGTGTAATGTATGAATGTCGAGATGTGTATAGAAATGTCGATAGATACTTATATAGAAAGATGTCGAGCTATGTAATAAGAGAGAACTCGACATTTGCAACAGATTCAATATTTCCTTTCTAATAAAAGGTTTCGACATTTACCAAGAAGTCTCGACATTTATATTTGTTTTAGAAGGTCGACATTTTTAAGACTTAATAGACCTCGACATTTAGTAAAAATATATGATAGTGATAGGAAGATGTCGAGCTGCAAAGTTGATAAAAGTCGAGACATATATGATAGTAATAGGAAGATGTCGAGCTGATATGTAACAAGAAGACCTCGACATTTTATTAGATGCCTCGACATTTTACAAGGAGTTTCGATTTTTTTAGAAATGATGGTCTCGACATTTTCATAACCTATAATAAGGTCTCGATATTATTTGTTTTACAAAGGAGCTCGACATTTTCAATATACTCAACATTTCTATCGACATTTATAGAATGTCGATATGGTTGATGTTTTCGACATTAGTTATATATATATAGATCTCGACATTTATATTAAAGACCTCGATAATTGTATAAATATTTCGACATTGTGTTTTAATTAATAAATTTTCGGTATTTTAGAATTTTGCTATTTCGAAGGTTTTCAATATTTTAGGGTTTATTTATTTTTATTTTTATTTTTAATAATAATTTCATTATTTTTAGGTTTTATAAATTTTAGGGTTTTCGAGAACTAGCACATATACTAATAATATTTATTTATTTAGAGGTTCGACATTTACGGATTCCACCAGATCCCTTGATTGACGCTAGCAGGAGGACAGGTAGGTGGATCATCCATCTACAATGCGTAAACACATATGTGATTTATGTGCTTTTATGTGATTCGATGATTTTCGTGATTTACGTGATTTACGTGTTTTACCCCTTTCATGCGAACCATGTTTTTTCGTGTTATTACGATTATATACATGGCACGTGCATATCACGTCAGATTGAGAGATAGTTTCCACCGTATTGAGACGGTGATGATTGAGGTATTGTTAAGTGGGGTAGATTGAGATTATTGTGACGACTTGTTAGGCTCACAGATTACCTGGTCGAGACAGACGTGATCGATCTGTCTACTCGGATGTGGTCGGTTCGAGGTGCAAAACCCCAGATGATTATATATATATATATATATATATATATGGATACGGGCTATATCGCCCATGATTTATTGTGGAAGAGACGACCTGGTAGGTGGCCATTGACGTGATCGATCAGTGCACTACCGGCGTAGCTTACCGCTGATTACGGGTGGAATCACGTGACCACCCATGATATTTATTGCGCGCGTGAGCCTAACCATGGGCCCCATATTGTGATGTGAGATAGGAATGTGCGAAAAGAAAAGAGTGTGCATGGCATGTGAGATATTGGGATTGGGATTGAGCGCACACTTGCATACATGCATTTTATTCACCTACTGGGCGAATTGCTCAGTGTTTACGTGTTGTAGGTACTGAGTCTGACGCTGATACGCGTCGAGACTGAGGCGGCTGGTGGCGGTGCTCCACGGACTTTTGAGGGCGGTGCGGTACATGGATGCGACCTATGGAGCGGCGTTAGGGTTTTTGCTATTTTGTTATTTTGGGGCTACGGCTTTTGTATTAACTGACTAGGTGGACGACATTTTGTCGTAATGTATATTATTTTAGGAAAAAGTTTTTAATTAGACGGGCCTTCCGCGGCTTACGTTGCGGAAATCCGCCACTATTCCTAATTAGAAAAGTTGGGTCGCCACAAAAATAATTCTCGATTAAAAGTTTTTCGAGTGAAAATGGAGAGCACTGTTTGCGGTCGAAAATAATTTTCGATTAAAAGTTTTCACGAATGAAGATATGGAACTCTGTTGTCGATTGGTATATTTTTCGATGAGGTACAGCTTTTAGAGACTAGTTTTGAATTTCAAATAGTTACGTATTGATTTACGATCGAAAAAGTTTTGCAATTTTAAAACGTCGTCGTTTTGAGATTTTAATATCTAAACCTTTAAAATCAAAAAAAAATTTCGATCGCAAAAAGTTTTGCGAGCGAAAAGAAATTTTGCGACTACGACCTGTAAAAACAACTAGACAATAATTTGCTATCGTAAAATCACGTAAATGAGTGAGAATTCAATAAAATTGAAAGCTCTGGGGTTAAATTGAAAAATTAGGACTAGATCAGAACTTTCAGGACTTAATTGACAACTATTTGGGACCAAAATATAACTGCAGGACTGAAATATAATTTTTGGGACTTAGAATGCAATTTGCTCTCTGTGTGTATATTTGTATCTAAATGTCACGCGAAGAAGATGAAGTCAGATTCTCGATCGAAAGAAAAATCGATCGAAAAAATTTCTCGAACGAGTTTTTCGATCGTTGACTCAAGTTTCTCCTTGGAACAGACTTCTCGAGCTTAAAATAGAATTTTCTTCGATGTTGAGCGTCGAACAGAGATGATGCGGTGCCTCAGAGGAGCTGGGTTTTGAAAAACAATCCAGACAAAAAATTTCGATCGGACACCTTTGTAGAACGGATTTTGCTATCGAAAACCCTTATCGAACGGGTTTGCGATCGAGGACAGGTTTCTCGCGTTGACGGATTACTCGCGTTGACCATTTTAGAGCGTGAAATAGAAATTTTTCTCGATGGTGAACGAAGAATAGAAGCTGGATGTTCAATCAACGATGAAGAAAAACGAGATGATTTCGATTGAACTCGTCGATTTACGAGGAATCGCGAAGAACACAAAAAAAAATTCCAGATAGGATTTCGATCGGCGAAGAATAATGAAGAACAGAGAAAGGCAGCTACGAACAAAGCAGAAACGATGCGCGAATGAGAAACAACAAATTCTCGATTCAAAACACAAAATTGTTCGAATTCAGCCTGGGTAATTGATCGAAGTGAAGCACTTAGCAAGCACAAACAGTCAATTTAGCATAATCGAAGCAAATCAGTCGAATTGTTAGAAAACCAAACTAGGAACACGACGAACAGTGCAAAGAAGAAAAATTCGATAAACCTTCAAAATTCACAGAATGTTGGTTAACTCGATCAGAAATAAGCTCATATCAACAAGAAACACACAATCGATCAACAAAATCAGCAATACAAATCCAAATTCTGAATAATCAGACCGAATTTTTTCTCTTTTTTTTAAGAACAGTTGATCGAACCCTAAAAACAGCAAAACATATCCAATTTTGAAGAATCAGTCGCAATTCTAGCGAAGAACAGTGTTGAGTTTTTAAAAAAACAGTATCGAAAAAATTCAGAAATCAATCCAAATTTTATCCAAATCCTAACACGTTTGGCTCTGATACCAATTGTTAGGACCCCTAATATCCAATCTAGATCGAATCTACGAAGAACAGATTGTAAATCTAACGAATTAGAAAGCTAAAGATCGAGATTTACCAATTAAGCTTTGGAGACAAATGACTTGGAGCTCAAGCAAGGGTTTGGTGCTAATTTCTCTCTAAAAATTCTGATTCTTGTATTTCAATTTTGATTCCTTGCTACAACACACTCCTTACTTCCTAAGGAGTTCACTTATATATACCACCTCGTGGTATATTTACACAAGCAGTCATACAAAATGACTAATTACAATTTAGCACAAGACTACTACTAATTTGCATAGCAAGACTAAGACAACAATATTAACTGAATACAATTAAATAGTTCCAAAATCTCCCCTTAAGGGGTTATGCATACACAATCGGTCGGTCCACCCACCAAATTTCGCCGCGCGTACAACTCTGAAGCCACACTCTCTCACAACGCCACATTCTAAGGAAGCTCGATGCAACTTAAAAAAAAATCAAAGAAAGAGACGGCCTACCTTCTTCTGGAATTAGAGACGCTTCTTCGAGGCCGAACCAGACAATTTCCATTCGGAGAAGACGAATGTGGCGAAACGGAGAAGATGGCTAAACCCCGAGCCCTCTCCTCGACTCTCTCATGCCCCTGCTTCTGGAAGAAGAAGCAAGGACTAAGGACCGAATGGCACGTGACTCAAGCATCATCAAGGACTGAAGTTGCCAACTATGTCCACTGCATCAATGATCAAAGTTGCCAACCGTGTTCACCTCTCCAAACCTCACATCGGACGCCCCAATCTTAACACAAAGTTGAGCCAAATAGGGGGAGTTTCGTGTTTCGTGTGCTTTCAACGGGAGAAATGGAACACTGACTTTCTAAATCCGGCAAGAATACTTCGTACATCTTACGGCATTTAGGAGAAGGACTTCAAAGGAAGATTCGAAGAAAAAGCTGATGCCTAGAAGACCAAGTGAGCTTGAAGACATTATAAAGAGGATATTTCGAGGACTCGAGGACTCTTTCCACTTGCAAGACGAAGATAACCCGCGCTATATTGGAAATTGAATACAAAGGGGAGATTGTTGGAACTATTTAATTGTATTCAATTGATATAGTTGTCTTAGTCTTGCTATGCAAATTAGTAGTCTTGTGCTAAATTGTAATTAGTCATTTTGTAGGACTACTTGTGTAAATATACCACGAGGTGGTATATATAAGTGAACTCCTTAGGAAGTAAGGAGTGTGTTGTAGCAAGGAATCAGAATCGAAATACAAGAATCAGAATTTTTAGAGAGAAATTAGCACCAAAACCTTGCTTGAGCTCCAAGTCATTTCTCTCCAAAGCTTAAATTGTAAATCTCGATCTTTAGCTTTCTAATTCATTAGATTTACAATCTGTTCTTCGTAGATTCGATCTAGGTTGGATATTAGGAGTCCTAACACCCCATATGGAAAGAAATAAGATAGATAAGGAATGTAGAATTAAGAAAAATATCAATAGAATCAAGGGATAAAATCGAAAAGATCCTAAATGATAAGTCGAAGAGATACTAAAGGTTAACTTATCTAGTCACCTTTCCTATTTGAGCTCAATAATTCCTAATCGATCACGAAGATCACAGAATCTAGTCTCAATAAGAGGTTTCGTGAAGATATCAGCCAGATGATCATTAGTTCCTACGAAGTTCACGCTGATATTCCCTTTCTGAACATGATCTAGAATAAAATGATGTTTCACCTCTATATGCTTAGTTCGAGAGTGGTGTACGGGATTCTTAGTGATACTAATGGCACTAGTACTATCACAGAAAATAGGAATTTGGTCGTACCTTAAACTGTAATCACTCAAGGTCTGTTTCATCCAAAGGATTTGTTGAGAACAACTCCCTAAGGCCATATATTCTGCTTCGGTTGTGGACAGGGCGGCGGCATTTTGTTTCCGACTGGACCATCAAGAGAATTCCCTAGTAATTGGCATGTACCACTAGTGCTTGTCCTATCTCCTCTAGAACCGGCATAATCAGCGTCGGAGTATCCCATTAATGGGAATTCCTTGGAATTTGGATCATTCCAAAATTGATTGTTCCTTTCAAATATCTAAGTATTCGCTTGACTGCTGTCAAGTGAGATTCCGTAGGACTCGATTGGTATTTAGAACATAGAGTAGTAGCAAACATAATATCGGGTCTGCGCCGTAAGGTAGAGCAAACTCCCGATCATACCTCTATACTTAGTTTGGTCAAAGGTTGTACCTTGTTCATCACTGTCAATTTTGGCGGTCTGATGCATAGGAGTGGGTTGTACCTTGGAATCAGCCATTCCGAATTTTTCAAGTAGCTCATTCGTGTACTTCGTTTGAGATATGAATGTTCCCGTGTCCAATGATTGATTTGCAATCCAAGGAAGTATGCGAGTTCTCCCGTTAGGCTCATCTAGAATTCCCGTTGCATAGACATAGAAAAATTATCGCAAAGAGTGATGTCAGTGCTGCCAAATATGATATCATTAACGTATATCTGCACAAGCAGTATGTGATTCCCTTCGCATTTTATAAACAGAGTGTTATCTATTGTTCCTGTTGTAAAGCCCATGTCTAGTAAGAATCTACTCAATCTTTCATACCATGCCCTAGAGGCCTGTTTTAAACCATATAAAGCTTTGTTTAATTTGAAAACGTGATTCGAAAATTTTTCTTTTTCAAAACCGGGAGGTTGTTCGACAAAAACTTCCTCATTTATAAAACCATTTAAAAATGCACTTTTCACGTCCATTTGAAAAAGCTTGAATCTTTTAAAAGATGCATATGCAAGTCGTATTGACTCGAGCCTAGCTACGGGTGCAAAGGTTTCTTGAAAATCTATACCTTCTTCTTGGGAATACCCTTTGACAACTAACCTGGCCTTGTTCCGTGTTACATTGCCGTTTTCGTCCAGTTTGTTGCGAAACACCCACTTCGTGTCTGTTATGGACTTGTTGCTAGGTCTTTCCACAAGAGTCCACACTTGGCTCTTTTCGAATTGTGCTAGCTCTTCTTCCATGGCAATCACCCACGATTCATCTTCAAGAGCTTCATTCACGGTCTTAGGTTCCATGGTTGATAACAGAACGTCATGTGATTCTTCAGCACTATCATTTCGTGCAGTTGCTCTCGTTTTGATCCCTGAAGTGATATTCCCTATAACTTGTTCAGTGGGATGACTGGAGGCATGTTTGAATTTTCTGTGCTGTTGTTCGTCTGAAGCCTCAGGTTCCTCTGACATATCATCTAGTTCCTGTGGAATTGCATCTACTTCTTTGTCAGTGACCTGTATACCTGTAGGAGACATAACTATACCTTCCTCAGTAGCATCTGCGTTAGGAAATTGATCAAATGTAACATGCACAGATTCTGGAACAGTCCTCATCCTATTATTAAACACTTTAAAAGCTTTGGAATGAAGGATGTAACCTAGGAATATCCCTTTATCTACCTTGGAATCGAATTTTCCTCTCGTATCCCTATCATTTAAAATGAAACATTTGCAGCCAAATACATGGAAGTATCATATGTTAGGGGTTTTATCGTTCCAAAGTTCATAGGGAGTTCTCTTAATAATCGGTCTAAGGAAAATCCTATTCGAGGCATAACAAGTCGTACTAACAGCTTCGGCCCAAAAATGTTTTGGAGTATTATATTCGCTCAGCATAGTCCTAACCATTTCTTGTAATACTCTATTTTTCCTCTCGACCACTCCGTTCTGTTGAGGCGTAATAGGGGCTGAACGATTATGACTATAACCATTTTCATCACAAAAAGATGCAAAAGATTTACTATCAAATTCTAGACCGTTATCACTCCTAATCTTAGGGACCTTCATCTCTTTCTCATTTTCTAGATTCTTCATCAGTGGCGCAAGGTTAAAAAGCCTCACTTTTGTGCCAAGAAATATGATCCATGTGTACCTAGTATATTCGTTTACGATAACAAAGACATATCGTTTACCTTTCAATGACATAACCTGTACCGTACCAAAAAGGTCAAGATGCAGCAGTTCCAGTAGTCTGGACGTAGAGATCACGTCCTTAGGTTTAAAGGACGTCTTGGTCTGTTTCCCCATTTGGCACGCTTTGCAAATTCTGTCCTTGGTGGCTTTCATATCTGGAATACCTCTCACCAAATCATTGCATGATATGTGAGACATCAATTCCATTTTGGCATGTCCCAACCGTCTGTGCCATAACCATGTGATATCCTGCGTAACTGCTAGACACTTGACGTTCTGGTTAGCAATATCATCAAGAGTGATGCAGTAAATGTTACCATGCCTAGACGCACTAAACACAATCTCATCATCATTTTTGCCAAAGCACTACTTGTCTTTGGCTAATGCTAATTAAATTATGTTTTAAGTTTCTAACAAACCATACGTTATATATAGTGATATTTAAATTGTTACCAACAGTACCAACTCCCACGATTTTGGCTTTTGCGTCGTTAGCGTACGAAACGTATCCTCCATCAACCGCCTTTAGCGACACAAAATTACCTATATCACCTCTCATGTAGCGGGAGCACCCGCTGTCGAGATACCACTTGCTTTTCTTGCTGGAGTTCTTCCTTCGTACCTGTAGAAAGAAGTACTCTTCTGAGGTACCCAATTTCTGTTGGGTCTTAACATGTTAGCGGGGAAATAACTTCTGTTAACATGTGAGATATCATTCTGCATAGACGGTGATCTCCTGTTAGAATCAGATACAGCAGTGGCATTTACAAGGGACTTCTTAGGTCTCCAAACATAGTTAGCTTCATCAACTTTCTTTAAAGGACAGTTGTATGCATAATGACCATTTCTACCACAACAGAAACACTTAAGCTTAGGCACAGAATGTTTAGCATGCTTTCCTTCGGTGGAATAACCTATTCCTGAACTACCAATGTTCCTAGGAGTACTTAACAGCATATCTAGTTCTGCTTACTCTCAAGGAGTCTATCAACTTTCTGTTTTTCTCTATCTAAGGAGTTCTTGAGTTCTACGATATCTCTGGATAAGTCACTATTTTTCTTTTCTGTTTTCTCACAGAGACATGGAATTCCCTCTTTCTTAGCAGTAACTAACTCTCCTTTCAGACGTGAGATCTCTAGATCAGCCTCATGTTTCTATAGCTACGTGATCTCGCTGTTTTATCAGTTCCTTATTCAAGGAATTTAGTGACTTAATCTTTCTCTCTGCTTTTTGAAGTAAACCACACAATTCTTCCTTACTTTCTTCTATATCAGAAATAGATAAGTCACTTTCATAATCATTGTTATATAAACTGTTTAGGATATGAATTTCTCAATGGAGGAAGAATGAGATACAATCTTCGTCAGCCATATAAGCGTGATCGTCGTCCTTGCTTTGTTTCATTTCAGAATCGTTAGATTCTGTCACCATGGCCTTCTGCTTCCTTGGTTTCTCATCGTTGATTGTAGGGCATTCATGTGCATAGTGGCCTGGTTTGTTTCATCGGAAGCATTTCTGAACGTTCTTCCCGGGTGCGGAGATTCCCTTATTTTTGCTCTGGAATTTGCTGGAGTTCCCTTTGAATCTCTTTTTCTGTTCGAATATTTCGAATCTCTTTGGTAAGCATGGCTAGGTTGTTCATCAAGCTTTCTTTTTCGTCGTCAGAATCAGATTCTTCTTCGTTGGATTTGAATGCAATGGACTTCTAATTTTTGCTCTGCGACTTTTCATTGACGTTTGAATCATTTCGTAGGAGATAATAGATCCAATCAGTTCGGAGATGCTAAGTGCTTCCAGATCCTTTGCTTCATAGATGGCAGTAACCTTGGCATTACATTCTCGTGGCAGTGATCTCAGTATCTTTCTGACTTGTTCACTGTCGAAAACCTTCTTTCCAAGAGAGAACATTTCGTTGATGATTCCCAGGAATCTGGCATATTCTAGTCAGATTCAATTGAGAACAGTTCGTACTGATGGGTGAGCAGAGCCAGTCTTTCTTGTACAACTCGTTGGGTTCCTTCATGCGTAACTTGGAGCATATCCCACATAGCCTACAGGAACTAACCCGAATGTATTCTTCTCGTGTGAGTGCTCATGCGAGCATGTTTTTCGCCTTTGCGTTTTGCGTGATTCTCTTTTTGTCATCAGCAGTGTAATCTTTAGCGTCCTTTGGGGTTCCATCCGTTTTGTTAGTCGTATATGGTCCATTGATGATTGTCTCACAAAGATCGTAGTCGACAACGATCAGAAACTCGATCATACGATTCTTCCACACTGTGTAGTTCGTTCCATCAAAGAGAGGCGGCCTAGAGTGGGATTGACCCTCTGCAAATACATCAACACTCGAAAAAGCCATTAGATCTTAACTCAAGCGTGTTAGGCCTTTCGTTGAGTAACCCGCTCTGATACCAAATGAAATGTAAAATATGCCTAAGAGGGGGGTGAATTAGGATAAAAAATATTGGCGTGTTCTTCTTTGAAAAATACTTTTCTTTTTAAGAAGATATTTACAGAGTACGTTATTCCCTATAAATCAGTACGAGTATCAATGTTATCTCCCTAACCCTGTTTCACAAAATATCACGTTATTTTTAGGAAGCGTTTCAACGATATTACCAAGTTATTTGCAGGCGTTCCGAGTTATCTCATAGAAAAGTAAACAGCAGAAAGTAAAGTGAGACGGGATTTTTATACAGGTTATATTACCGGTTATGGTTACAAAATGATCGACCCTTACACAACCGAAGCACTTTGGAAACTAGACCTCCACCTAGGCAGCCGCATGCCAAGTTTTGATCCACGTCGTTTACCCAGGAAACCGATTCCCCGACTGGATGCAGCTTGCTACCGAAGGGCCACCGAACCCACCAAATTCGTCCCTCCACGTGCGGAAGACTCCAACCGTGCTCCTTTGTGCGTTCTACACGTCCGAAGACAAGGGTTTTAGAGTATGGTGTTGCTAAAGGATGCTCACGGGTACAGATTCGCAAATTTAGGCTCAACACAAACTACGAATAAATCATAAATTAAAGCCAATCACTCTAAGGGATTCGTTTGCTTGTGTGTTCGTTTCGTACCCTTCCACGTGAAGTGTTTATATTGTATATAGACCCACGAATAGCTTCTACACTTCACAAGGAAAGTTAAGCACAGAATATGCAAGAGTAAGCTCAATAATCACGTGCATTAACTAAAGGAATCATGCCAAGAATAACCAATTAAGTTCAACGTTCATGCATGATCACTTACCATAAATATCACAGATTTACTTTCATTCCACGGTAATCTCATTCGTTTGTCAGCACATTCCATATATAGTTCCACTCAGCATGTTATCAATAGTAAGCTCAATCAACTGATTTCTATCCTAAAATATGATACCCAATTCGCACAAGGAAAGATTTGATCTATTGTGTATAAGACAGACTTTTCGTGCATGGTGATCTCATCCGATGTTAGCACATTCCATAAATAAACTCAATCAGCATATTACCACTTATAAGTCCAATCAATTAATCACTTTCCAAAATATAAATCCTAAGTCGCATAAGGAAAGGTAGATCATTGATTCACTGATTTAAAAGTCAAATAATATTGCACTCAACGGATATCTCATAATATTCTTTCCTAAAATAGATCAATCACATGTAAGCGCTTAATCAGAATATCATTTCCATATATATAGCATAGTCATTCATATCCGGGTGATCACAATGATATTCTTCCCTAAAACAACTCAATCACGTTTTCAGCTCAATCAGAATATCTTTTCCAATATATAACATTCACATTCATATCCGGGTGATCACAGCGATATTCTTTCCTAAAATAACTCAATCACGTGTACAGCTCACATATCACTTAGCAGAGTATATTTTCCATATATAGCACATAATGATATTCCAGTCAAGATAACCAGGTGATCACATCAATATTCCAGTTAAGCATAAGGTCACATATATTCGATTTTCTTAACAATTTAAATCATATTGAAACACTTAATCGAATATTTTCACATACTTAAACATCATAAATCATACTTATCGAGTTTTCTAAATTGTACCCCCATAATACATAATTAATTGGAATAATCAAAACTCTCATAATCATTTGGACCAAAAAGGTCTACAATCTCCCCCTTTTTGATGATGACAAGTAATTAATGCCTAACTTAAGCAAATGAGTACACTCGATATGAAACCATTTTAGCACATAGCATGTTTAAGTATCAAAGCATGTGACATATGATCAGAGCAAATTAATTTATCCAATTCTAAAGCATGCTCCCCCTGTCTAATTGCCAATATTCTTACGTAAAGCACGACAACAAAAATATATATTAATAACCAGGTCATATCATATGAAATGTCATAAGTCACCATGGAATGTTGCAAATTTTCAAATCGTATCAGTTTGCTCCCCCTGCATATGTGCGGAATTCCTTAATCCTTAACAAATCACAAACTCAAGCACAGACAGATTAAGACATAAGCATATAAAAGCAAGTCGATAGTATTAATCGCATTCCAAGATAACTAAGGGCTAAAACAGTGAACGACCCGACACCAAACCAAAACACTCAAAACACGGCATTAATTGCCCAAAATTATCCCCCTTCAGCATAAAAAAGGAGGCATCCTAAACATCACTAACTTACCAAAAAGTACCAAATACATCCATCAAGTTATACTGATATTTGAATAAGAAGTACTTGTAATGGTGCGTGTATTCCAATATAAAAAGGGTGCTTAAATTGAATCAAATACATTTAATAGTTATAATACCTTAATCGAGACAACAGTACCACCGAAATCAATTTTTGTGAAATGTACCTCGCACCCTTTCAAAAGTATTTTTTGTATGACAATCGGTTATTTCTATAATATATCAAGTATTTCCGCTCATAATTTAAGTATTATTTGTTCGAATTCAGGTATCCGACAGAATACGTAGAGCAAGTAGAAAAAAACTTTTTTCATGTTTTTGGTGATTCATGTCATTAAACACTTGATATGGTTGATTAAAGCAACAATTTTTGTGGAATGTATCTCGCCACCTTTCAAAAGTATTTTTGTGTCAGAATCGGTATTCTATATGGTAAATCAAGTATTTCTAATCATAATTCAAGTATTTTTGGTTCGAATTCAGGTATTCGACAGATTATGTAGGGCAAGTAATGTTTTTGGTGATTCATGTCATTAACACTTTTTGTGGAATGTATCTCGCCCCATTTCAAAAGTATTTTTTGTATGAGATTCGGTATTTTATACGGTAAATCAAGTTTATCTGCTCATAATTTAAGTATGTTTTGTTCGAATTCAAGTATTCGACATAATATGTAGTGCAAGTAGAAAAAAACTAGTTTTTTTTCATGTTTTTGGTGATTCATGACACTTGTTATGGTTGATTAAAGCAACAATTTTTTTGGAATGTATCTCGCCCCCTTCAAAAGTATTTTTTGTATGAGAATCCGTATTTTGTATGGTAAATCAAGTATTTATGCTCATAATTTAAGTATTTTTTGTTCGAATTCAGGTATTCGACAGATTATGTAGGGCAAGCAGAAAAAAAACTAGTTTTTTTCATGTTTTTGGTGATTCATGTCATTAACACTTGATATGGTCGATTAAACCAACATTTTTTGTGGAATGTATCTCGCCCCCTTTTAAAAGTATTTTTTGTATGGCAATAGGTATTTTATATGTTAAATCAAGTATTTCTTCTCATAATTTCAGTATTTTTTGTTCGGTTCAGGTATTCGACAGATAATGTAGGGCAAGTAGAAAAAAATTAATTTTTTCATGTTTTTTGTGATTCATATCACTAACACTTGATATGGTACATTAAAACAACAATTTTTGTGGAACGTATCTCGACCCATTGCAAAAGGATTTTTTGTATGAGAATCGGTATTTTATATGACAAATCAAGTATGTGTGCTCATATTTAAGTATTTTTTGTTCGAATTCAAGTATTCGACAGATTATGTAGGGAAAGTAGAAAAAACTAGTTTTTTCATGTTTTTGGTGATTCATGTCATTAACACTTGATAAGGTTCATTAAAACAACAATTACTGGAATGTATCTCGCCCCCTTTGAAAAGTATTTTTTGTATGAGAATCGGTATTTTATATCTTAAATCAAGTATGCTTATTCATAATTTAAGTATGTTTTGTTTGAATTCAGGTATTCAACAGGTTATGTAGGGCAAGTAGAAAAAAAACTAGTATTTTTCTGGTTTTTGGTGATTCATGTCATTAACACTTGATATGGTCGATTAAACCAACATCTTTTGTGGAATGTATCTCGCCCCCTTTCAAAAGTATTTTTTGTATGACAGTAGGTATTTTATATGTTAAATCAAGTATTTCTGCTAATAATTTCAGTATTTTTTGTTCGGTTCAGGTATTCGACGGATTATGTAGGGCAAGTAGAAAAAAACTAGTTTTTTCATGTTTTTTGTGATTCATATCATTAACACTTGATATGGTTGATTAAAGCAACAAGTTTTGTGGAATGTATCTCGCCCCCTTTCAAAAGTACTTTTTGTATGAGAATCAGTATTTTTTATGAAAAGTCAAGTATTTCTTCTCATAATTTAAGTATTTGTTGTCGAATTCAGGTATTCGATAGATTATGTAGGACAATTAGAACAAAACTTGTTTTTTCATGTTTTTGGTGATTCATGTCATTAACACTTGATATGGTTCATTAAAACAACAATTTTTGTGGAATGTATCTCGACCCCTTGCAAAATTATTTTTTGTATGAGAATCGGTATTTTATATGACAAATCAAGTATGTGTGCTCATATTTAAGTATTTTTTGTTCGAGTTCAAGTATTCGACAGATTATGTAGGGCAAGTAGAAAAAACTAGTTTTTTTCATGTTTTGGTGATTCATGTCATTAACACTTGATAAGGTTCTTTAAAACAACAATTAGTGGAATGTTTCTCGCCCCCATCGAAAAGTATTTTTTGTATGAGAATCGGTATTTTAAATGTTAACTCAAGTATTATTGCTCATAATTTAAGTATGTTTTGTTCGAATTCAGGTATTCGACAGGTTATGTAGGGCAAGTAGAAAAAAAACTAGTTTTTTTTCATGTTTTTGGTGATTCATGTCATTAACACTTGATATGGTCGATTAAACCAACATTTTTGTGGAATGCATCTCGCCCCCTTTTAAAAGTATTTTTTGTATGACAATAGGTATTTTATATGTTAAATCAAGTATTTCTGTTCATTATTTCAGTATTTTTTGTTCGGTTCAGGTATTCGACAGATTATGTAGGGCAAGTAGAAAAAAACAAGTTTTTTCATGTTTTTTGTGATTCATATCATTAACACTTGATATGGTTGATTAAAGCAACAATTTTTGTGGAATGTATCTCGCCCCCTTTCAAAAGTATTTTTTTGTATGAGAATCAGTATTCTTTATGAAAAATCAAGTATTTCTGCTCATAATTTAAGTATTTATTTTTCGAATTCAGAAATTCGATAGATTATGTAGGACAATTAGAAAAAAACTAGTTTTTCATGTTTTTGGTGATTCATGTCATTAACACTTGATATGGTTCATTAAAACAACAATTTTTGTGGAATGTATCTCGACCCCTTGCAAAAGTATTTTTTGTATGAGAATCGGTATTTTATATGACAAATCAAGTATGTGTGCTCATATTTAAGTATTTTTTGTTCGAATTCAAGTATTCGACAGATTATGTAGGGCAAGTAGAAAAAACTAGTTTTTTCATGTTTTTGGTGATTCATGTCAATAACACTTGATAAGGTTCATTAAAACAACAATTAGTGGAATGTATCTCGCCCCATTTGAAAAGTATTTTATGTATGAGAATCGGTTTTTTATATGTTAAGTCAAGTATTCTTGCTCATAATTTAAGTATGTTTTGTTCGAATTCAGGTATTCGACAGATTATGTAGGGAAGTAGAAAAAAACTAGTTTTCATGTTTTTGGTGATTCATGTCATTAACACTTGATATGGTTCATTAAAACAACAATTTTTGTGGAATGTATCTCGACCCCTTGCAAAATTATTTTTTGTATGAGAATCGGTATTTTATATGACAAATCAAGTATGTGTGCTTATATTTAAGTATTTTTTGTTCGAATTCAAGTATTCGACAGATTAGGTAGGGTAAGTAGAAAAAACTAGTTTTTTCATGTTTTGGTGATTCATGTCATTAACACTTGATAAGGTTCATTAAAACAACAATTTTTGTGGAATGTATCTCGACCCCTAGCAAAATTATTTTTTGTATGAGAATCGGTATTTTATATGACAAATCGGTGATTCATGTCATTAACACTTGATATGGTTCATTAAAACAACAATTTTTGTGGAATGTATCTCGACCCCTTTGAAAAATATTTTTTGTATGAGAATCGGTATTTTATATGTTAAATCAAGTATTCTTGCTCATAATTTAAGTATGTTTTGTTCGAATTCAGGTATTCGACAGGTTATGTAGGGCAAGTAGAAAGTTTTTTTTTCATGTTTTTGGTGATTCATGTCATTAACACTTGATATGGTCGATTAAACCAACATTTTTGTGGAATGTATATCGCCCCCTTTTAAAAGTATTTTTTGTATGACAATAGGTATTTTATATGTTAAATCAAGTATTTCTGCTCATAATTTCAGTATTTTTTGTTCGGTTCAGGTATTCGACAGATTATGTAGGGCAAGTAGAAAAAAACAAGTTTTTTCATGTTTTTTGTGATTCATATCATTAACACTTGATATGGTTTATTAAAGCAACAATTTTTGTGGAATGTATCTCGCCCCCTTTCAAAAGTATTTTTTTGTATGAGAATCAGTATTCTTTATGAAAATCAAGTATTTCTGCTCATAATTTAAGTATTATTTTTCGAATTCAGATATTCGATAGATTATGTAGGACAATTAGAAAAAAACTAGTTTTTCATGTTTTTGGTGATTCATGTCATTTACACTTGATATGGTTCATTAAAACAACAGTTTTTGTGGAATGTATCTCGACCCCTTGCAAAAGTATTTTTTGTATGAGAATCGGTATTTTATATGACAAATCAAGTAGGTGTGCTCATATTTAAGTATTTTTTGTTCGAATTCAAGTATTCGACAGATTATGTAGGGCAAGTAGAAAAAACTAGTTTTTTCATGTTTTTGGTGATTCATGTCAATAACACTTGATAAGGTTCATTAAAACAACAATTAGTGGAGTGTATCTCGCCCCCTTTGAAAAGTATTTTATGTATGAGAATCGGTTTTTTATATGTTAAATCAAGTATTCTTGCTCGTAATTTAAGTATGTTTTGTTCGAATTCAGGTATTCGACAGATTATGTAGGGCAAGTAGAAAAAAACTAGTTTTTTTTCATGTTTTTGGTGATTCATGTCATTAACACTTGATATGTTTCATTAAAACAACAATTTTTGTGGAATGTATCTCGACCCCTTGCAAAATTATTTTTTGTATGAGAATCGGTATTATATATGACAAATCAAGTATGTGTGCTCATATTTAAGTATTTTTTGTTCGAATTCAAGTAATCGACAGATTATGTAGGGCAAGTAGAAAAAACTAGTTTTTTCATGTTTTGGTGATTCATGTCATTAACACTTGATAAGGTTCTTTAAAACAACAATTAGTGGAATGTTTCTCGCCCCCTTTGAAAAGTATTTTTTGTACGAGAATCGGTATTTTATATGTTAACTCAAGTATTCTTGCTCATAATTTAAGTATGTTTTGTTCGAATTCAGGTATTCGACAGGTTATGTAGGGCAAGTAGAAAAAAACTAGTTTTTTTCATATTTTTGGTGATTCATGTCATTAACACTTGATATGGTCGATTAAACCAACATTTTTGTGGAATGTATCTCGCCCCCTTTTAAAAGTATTTTTTGTATGACAATAGGTATTTTATATGTTAAATCAAATATTTCTGCTCATAATTTCAGTATTTTTTGTTCGGTTCAGGTATTCGACAGATTATGTAGGGCAAGTAGAAAAAAACAAGTTTTTTCTTGTTTTTTGTGATTCATATCATTAACACTTGATATGGTTGATTAAAGCAACAATTTTTGTGGAATGTATCTCGCCCCCTTTCAAAAGTATTTTTTTGTATGAGAATCAGTATTCTTTATGAAAAATCAAGTATTTCTGCTCATAATTTAAGTATTTATTTTTCGAATTCAGATATTCGATAGACTATGTAGGACAATTAGAAAAAAACTAGTTTTTCATGTTTTTGGTGATTCATGTCATTAACACTTGATATGGTTCATTAAAACAACAATTTTTGTGGAATGTATCTCGACCCCTTGCAAAAGTATTTTTTGTATGAGAATCGGTATTTTATATGACAAATCAAGTATGTGTGCTCATATTTAAGTATTTTTTGTTCGAATTCAAGTATTCGACAGATTATGTAGGGCAAGTAGAAAAAACTTGTTTTTTCATGTTTTGGTGATTCATGTCAATAACACTTGATAAGGTTCATTAAAACAACAATTAGTGGAATGTATCTCGCCCCATTTGAAAAGTATTTTATGTATGAGAATCGGTTTTTTATATGTTAAATCAAGTATTCTTGCTCATAATTTAAGTATGTTTTGTTCGAATTCAGGTATTCGACAGATTATGTAGGGCAAGTAGAAAAAAACTAGTTTTCATGTTTTTGGTGATTCATGTCATTAACACTTGATATGGTTCATTAAAACAACAATTTTTGTGGAATGTATCTCGACCCCATGCAAAATTATTTTTTGTATGAGAATCGGTATTTTATATGACAAATCAAGTATGTGTGCTTATATTTAAGTATTTGTTGTTCGAATTCAAGTATTCGACAGATTAGGTAGGGTAAGTAGAAAAAACTAGTTTTTTCATGTTTTGGTGATTCATGTCATTAACACTTGATAAGGTTCATTAAAACAACAATTTTTGTGGAATGTATCTCGACCCCTTGCAAAATTATTTTTTGTATGAGAATCGGTATTTTATATGACAAATCGGTGATTCATGTCATTAACACTTGATATGGTTCATTAAAACAACAATTTTTGTGGAATGTATCTCGACCCCTTTGAAAAGTATTTTTTGTATGAGAATCGGTATTTTATATGTTAAATCAAGTATTCTTGCTCATAATTTAAGTATGTTTTGTTCGAATTCAGGTATTCGACAGGTTATGTAGGGCAAGTAGAAAGTTTTTTTTTCATGTTTTTGGTGATTCATGTCATTAACACTTGATATGGTCGATTAAACCAACATTTTTGTGGAATGTATATCGCCCCCTTTTAAAAGTATTTTTTGTATGACAATAGGTATTTTATATGTTAAATCAAGTATTTCTGCTCATAATTTCAGTATTTTTTGTTCGGTTCAGGTATTCGACAGATTATGTAGGGCAAGTAGAAAAAAACAAGTTTTTTCATGTTTTTTGTGATTCATATCATTAACACTTGATATGGTTTATTAAAGCAACAATTTTTGTGGAATGTATCTCGCCCCCTTTCAAAAGTATTTTTTGTATGAGAATCAGTATTCTTTATGAAAATCAAGTATTTCTGCTCATAATTTAAGTATTTATTTTTCGAATTCAGATATTCGATAGATTATGTAGGACAATTAGAAAAAAACTAGTTTTTCATGTTTTTGGTGATTCATGTCATTTACACTTGATATGGTTCATTAAAACAACAGTTTTTGTGGAATGTATCTCGACCCCTTGCAAAAGTATTTTTTGTATGAGAATCGGTATTTTATATGACAAATCAAGTATGTGTGCTCATATTTAAGTATTTTTTGTTCGAATTCAAGTATTCGACAGATTATGTAGGGCAAGTAGAAAAAACTAGTTTTTTCATGTTTTTGGTGATTCATGTCAATAACACTTGATAAGGTTCATTAAAACAACAATTAGTGGAGTGTATCTCGCCCCCTTTGAAAAGTATTTTATGTATGAGAATCGGTTTTTTATATGTTAAATCAAGTATTCTTGCTCGTAATTTAAGTATGTTTTGTTCGAATTCAGGTATTCGACAGATTATGTAGGGCAAGTAGAAAAAAACTAGTTTTTTTTCATGTTTTTGGTGATTCATGTCATTAACACTTGATATGTTTCATTAAAACAACAATTTTTGTGGAATGTATCTCGACCCCTTGCAAAATTATTTTTTGTATGAGAATCGGTATTATATATGACAAATCAAGTATGTGTGCTCATATTTAAGTATTTTTTGTTCGAATTCAAGTAATCGACAGATTATGTAGGGCAAGTAGAAAAAACTAGTTTTTTCATGTTTTGGTGATTCATGTCATTAACACTTGATAAGGTTCTTTAAAACAACAATTAGTGGAATGTTTCTCGCCCCCTTTGAAAAGTATTTTTTGTACGAGAATCGGTATTTTATATGTTAACTCAAGTATTCTTGCTCATAATTTAAGTATGTTTTGTTCGAATTCAGGTATTCGACAGGTTATGTAGGGCAAGTAGAAAAAAAACTAGTTTTTTTCATGTTTTTGGTGATTCATGTCATTAACACTTGATATGGTCGATTAAACCAACATTTTTGTGGAATGTATCTCGCCCCCTTTTAAAAGTATTTTTTGTATGACAATAGGTATTTTATATGTTAAATCAAATATTTCTGCTCATAATTTCAGTATTTTTTGTTCGGTTCAGGTATTCGACAGATTATGTAGGGCAAGTAGAAAAAAACAAGTTTTTTCTTGTTTTTTGTGATTCATATCATTAACACTTGATATGGTTGATTAAAGCAACAATTTTTGTGGAATGTATCTCGCCCCCTTTCAAAGTATTTTTTTGTATGAGAATCAGTATTCTTTATGAAAAATCAAGTATTTCTGCTCATAATTTAAGTATTTATTTTTCGAATTCAGATATTCGATAGACTATGTAGGACAATTAGAAAAAAACTAGTTTTTCATGTTTTTGGTGATTCATGTCATTAACACTTGATATGGTTCATTAAAACAACAATTTTGTGGAATGTATCTCGACCCCTTGCAAAAGTATTTTTTGTATGAGAATCGGTATTTTATATGACAAATCAAGTATGTGTGCTCATATTTAAGTATTTTTTGTTCGAATTCAAGTATTCGACAGATTATGTAGGGCAAGTAGAAAAAACTTGTTTTTTCATGTTTTTGGTGATTCATGTCAATAACACTTGATAAGGTTCATTAAAACAACAATTAGTGGAATGTATCTCGCCCCATTTGAAAAGTATTTTATGTATGAGAATCGGTTTTTTATATGTTAAATCAAGTATTCTTGCTCATAATTTAAGTATGTTTTGTTCGAATTCAGGTATTCGACAGGTTATGTAGGGCAAGTAGAAAGTTTTTTTTTCATGTTTTTGGTGATTCATGTCATTAACACTTGATATGGTCGATTAAACCAACATTTTTGTGGAATGTATATCGCCCCCTTTTAAAAGTATTTTTTGTATGACAATAGGTATTTTATATGTTAAATCAAGTATTTCTGCTCATAATTTCAGTATTTTTTGTTCGGTTCAGGTATTCGACAGATTATGTAGGGCAAGTAGAAAAAAACAAGTTTTTTCATGTTTTTTGTGATTCATATCATTAACACTTGATATGGTTTATTAAAGCAACAATTTTTGTGGAATGTATCTCGCCCCCTTTCAAAAATATTTTTTTGTATGAGAATCAGTATTCTTTATGAAAATCAAGTATTTCTGCTCATAATTTAAGTATTTATTTTTCGAATTCAGATATTCGATAGATTATGTAGGACAATTAGAAAAAAACTAGTTTTTCATGTTTTTGGTGATTCATGTCATTTACACTTGATATGGTTCATTAAAACAACAGTTTTTGTGGAATGTATCTCGACCCCTTGCAAAAGTATTTTTTGTATGAGAATCGGTATTTTATATGACAAATCAAGTATGTGTGCTCATATTTAAGTATTTTTTGTTCGAATTCAAGTATTCGACAGATTATGTAGGGCAAGTAGAAAAAACTAGTTTTTTCATGTTTTTGGTGATTCATGTCAATAACACTTGATAAGGTTCATTAAAACAACAATTAGTGGAGTGTATCTCGCCCCCTTTGAAAAGTATTTTATGTATGAGAATCGGTTTTTTATATGTTAAATCAAGTATTCTTGCTCGTAATTTAAGTATGTTTTGTTCGAATTCAGGTATTCGACAGATTATGTAGGGCAAGTAGAAAAAAACTAGTTTTTTTTCATGTTTTTGGTGATTCATGTCATTAACACTTGATATGTTTCATTAAAACAACAATTTTTGTGGAATGTATCTCGACCCCTTGCAAAATTATTTTTTGTATGAGAATCGGTATTATATATGACAAATCAAGTATGTGTGCTCATATTTAAGTATTTTTTGTTCGAATTCAAGTAATCGACAGATTATGTAGGGCAAGTAGAAAAAACTAGTTTTTTCATGTTTTGGTGATTCATGTCATTAACACTTGATAAGGTTCTTTAAAACAACAATTAGTGGAATGTTTCTCGCCCCCTTTGAAAAGTATTTTTTGTACGAGAATCGGTATTTTATATGTTAACTCAAGTATTCTTGCTCATAATTTAAGTATGTTTTGTTCGAATTCAGGTATTCGACAGGTTATGTAGGGCAAGTAGAAAAAAAACTAGTTTTTTTCATGTTTTTGGTGATTCATGTCATTAACACTTGATATGGTCGATTAAACCAACATTTTTGTGGAATGTATCTCGCCCCCTTTTAAAAGTATTTTTTGTATGACAATAGGTATTTTATATGTTAAATCAAATATTTCTGCTCATAATTTCAGTATTTTTTGTTCGGTTCAGGTATTCGACAGATTATGTAGGGCAAGTAGAAAAAACAAGTTTTTTCTTGTTTTTTGTGATTCATATCATTAACACTTGATATGGTTGATTAAAGCAACAATTTTTGTGGAATGTATCTCGCCCCCTTTCAAAAGTATTTTTTTGTATGAGAATCAGTATTCTTTATGAAAAATCAAGTATTTCTGCTCATAATTTAAGTATTTATTTTTCGAATTCAGATATTCGATAGACTATGTAGGACAATTAGAAAAAAACTAGTTTTTCATGTTTTTGGTGATTCATGTCATTAACACTTGATATGGTTCATTAAAACAACAATTTTTGTGGAATGTATCTCGACCCCTTGCAAAAGTATTTTTTGTATGAGAATCGGTATTTTATATGACAAATCAAGTATGTGTGCTCATATTTAAGTATTTTTTGTTCGAATTCAAGTATTCGACAGATTATGTAGGGCAAGTAGAAAAAACTTGTTTTTTCATGTTTTTGGTGATTCATGTCAATAACACTTGATAAGGTTCATTAAAACAACAATTAGTGGAATGTATCTCGCCCCATTTGAAAAGTATTTTATGTATGAGAATCGGTTTTTTATATGTTAAATCAAGTATTCTTGCTCATAATTTAAGTATGTTTTGTTCGAATTCAGGTATTAGACAGATTATGTAGGGCAAGTAGAAAAAAACTAGTTTTCATGTTTTTGGTGATTCATGTCATTAACACTTGATATGGTTCATTAAAACAACAATTTTTGTGGAATGTATCTCGACCCCTTGCAAAATTATTTTTTGTATGAGAATCGGTATTTTATATGACAAATCAAGTATGTGTGCTTATATTTAAGTATTTGTTGTTCGAATTCAAGTATTCGACAGATTAGGTAGGGTAAGTAGAAAAAACTAGTTTTTTCATGTTTTGGTGATTCATGTCATTAACACTTGATAAGGTTCATTAAAACAACAATTTTTGTGGAATGTATCTCGACCCCTTGCAAAATTATTTTTTGTATGAGAATCGGTATTTTATATGACAAATCGGTGATTCATGTCATTAACACTTGATATGGTTCATTAAAACAACAATTTTTGTGGAATGTATCTCGACCCCTTTGAAAAGTATTTTTTGTATGAGAATCGGTATTTTATATGTTAAATCAAGTATTCTTGCTCATAATTTAAGTATGTTTTGTTCGAATTCAGGTATTCGACAGGTTATGTAGGGCAAGTAGAAAGTTTTTTTTTCATGTTTTTGGTGATTCATGTCATTAACACTTGATATGGTCGATTAAACCAACATTTTTGTGGAATGTATATCGCCCCCTTTTAAAAGTATTTTTTGTATGACAATAGGTATTTTATATGTTAAATCAAGTATTTCTGCTCATAATTTCAGTATTTTTTGTTCGGTTCAGGTATTCGACAGATTATGTAGGGCAAGTAGAAAAAAACAAGTTTTTTCATGTTTTTTGTGATTCATATCATTAACACTTGATATGGTTTATTAAAGCAACAATTTTTGTGGAATGTATCTCGCCCCCTTTCAAAAGTATTTTTTTGTATGAGAATCAGTATTCTTTATGAAAATCAAGTATTTCTGCTCATAATTTAAGTATTTATTTTTCGAATTCAGATATTTCGATAGATTATGTAGGACAATTAGAAAAAAACTAGTTTTTCATGTTTTTGGTGATTCATGTCATTTACACTTGATATGGTTCATTAAAACAACAGTTTTTGTGGAATGTATCTCGACCCCTTGCAAAAGTATTTTTTGTATGAGAATCGGTATTTTATATGACAAATCAAGTATGTGTGCTCATATTTAAGTATTTTTTGTTCGAATTCAAGTAATCGACATATTATGTAGGGCAAGTAGAAAAAACTAGTTTTTTCATGTTTTGGTGATTCATGTCATTAACACTTGATAAGGTTCTTTAAAACAACAATTAGTGGAATGTTTCTCGCCCCCTTTGAAACGTATTTTTTGTACGAGAATCGGTATTTTATATGTTAACTCAAGTATTCTTGCTCATAATTTAAGTATGTTTTGTTCGAATTCAGGTATTCGACAGGTTATGTAGGGCAAGTAGAAAAAAAACTAGTTTTTTTCATGTTTTTGGTGATTCATGTCATTAACACTTGATATGGTCGATTAAACCAACATTTTTGTGGAATGTATCTCGCCCCCTTTTAAAAGTATTTTTTGTATGACAATAGGTATTTTATATGTTAAATCAAATATTTCTGCTCATAATTTCAGTATTTTTTGTTCGGTTCAGGTATTCGACAGATTATGTAGGGCAAGTAGAAAAAAACAAGTTTTTTCTTGTTTTTTGTGATTCATATCATTAACACTTGATATGGTTGATTAAAGCAACAATTTTTGTGGAATGTATCTCGCCCCCTTTCAAAAGTATTTTTTTGTATGAGAATCAGTATTCTTTATGAAAAATCAAGTATTTCTGCTCATAATTTAAGTATTTATTTTTCGAATTCAGATATTCGATAGACTATGTAGGACAATTAGAAAAAAACTAGTTTTTCATGTTTTTGGTGATTCATGTCATTAACACTTGATATGGTTCATTAAAACAACAATTTTTGTGGAATGTATCTCGACCCCTTGCAAAAGTATTTTTGTATGAGAATCGGTATTTTATATGACAAATCAAGTATGTGTGCTCATATTTAACTATTTTTTGTTCGAATTCAAGTATTCGACAGATTATGTAGGGCAAGTAGAAAAAACTTGTTTTTTCATGTTTTTGGTGATTCATGTCAATAACACTTGATAAGGTTCATTAAAACAACAATTAGTGGAATGTATCTCGCCCCATTTGAAAAGTATTTTATGTATGAGAATCGGTTTTTTATATGTTAAATCAAGTATTCTTGCTCATAATTTAAGTATGTTTTGTTCGAATTCAGGTATTCGACAGATTATGTAGGGCAAGTAGAAAAAAACTAGTTTTCATGTTTTTGGTGATTCATGTCATTAACACTTGAAAAGTATTTTTTGTATGAGAATCGGTATTTTATATGTTAAATCAAGTATTCTTGTTCATAATTTAAGTATGTTTTGTTCGAATTCAGGTTCGACAGGTTATGTAGGGCAAGTAGAAAAAAAACAAGTTTTTTTTTTCATGTTTTTGGTGATTCATGTCATTAACACTTGATATGGTCGATTAAACCAACATTTTTGTGGAATGTATCTCGCCCCCTTTTAAAAGTATTTTTTGTATGACAATAGGTATTTTATATGTTAAATCAAGTATTTCTGCTCATAATTTCTGTATTTTTTTGTTCGGTTCATGTATTCAATAAAATAATATTTTTGTGGAATGTATCTCGCCCCTTTCAAAAGTATTTTTTTTATGAGAATCGGTATTTTATATAGTAAATCAAGTATTTCTCCTCATAATTTAAGTATTTTTTGTTCGAATTCAGGTATTTTTTATGAGAATCCTTTTTATATTGGAATACACACACCATTACAGGTACTTTTTATGCAAATATCAGTATTACTCTATGACTGTTTGGTACTTTTTATCTCAATTTGAGTATTTAAACCCAGATTCAAGTATTTGATGTCCAATATTGCGAAATTTTCAAATATTAGATAATAATTCTTATGCATATCGAAAAATATTACATATGCGTATCATATTGACCGTCATGAAATAATTAATAAATTGGATGTGCTTATTTATTTATAGCATATAACCCATATAAAATAAGGACGAATTTATTGTCAAACTTAGAATTTCAGTCAAAAACTGTCCCCTCTTTGTCGAGAGTCCTCCCATTTATAATACAAGTACAAGCTGATTTTCAGCCCTACAATCCAGCCTATTGATGATCTGTAACCTACGAAAATATTTACTCTATCCTAAAATATTGGCAGCTAATAATACACATTCAATGGTAAGATAATTCTGCCATTTACAGCAAATAATACTCATTAAATGACAGCATATCCTTGATTAAATGCCAGCATATCCTTGACATCCCCCCTCAAATTGATGCCGGTAGATTGACGAGCATCAATTTGCCAACAAGAAAGTTGTGACCCTGACGTGGCATTGATTTAGTTAGGATATCAGCAATCTGGAGAGTGGTAGAGACGTGCGGGAGAGTGATGACCTGGTGATCATAAGCTTCTCGAATAGAGTGACAATCAACCTCTATGTGCTTCGTGCGCTCGTGGTACACTGGATTGGCTGTAATTTGGATGGCGCTTGTGTTGTCAGCATGTAATGGAGTTGGGCTGTCTTGTGGAAAACCAAGTTCTGTAAGGATACCACGTAGCCATATAATCTCTGAACAAGCAGCGAACATAGCACGGTATTCTGCCTCAGTGGATGACTTAGAGACGAAATTCTGTTTTTTACATTTCCAAGAGATGAGTGCACCACCAAGAAACATACACCATCCAGTAGTCGATTTTCTCGTGTCTGGACATCCAGCCCAATCGGCATCACTATAAGCTCGCAGCTGAGAAGAGGCGTTAGCAGGAAAGAACAAACCAAGACTTGAAGTACCAATGAGATACCGAATGATGCGATGGACAGCAGATAGATGAAGATGTCGAGGAGATTGCATGAATTTACTCACGGTATGAACAGCGTAGGAAATATCTGGCCGAGTAATGGTCAAATAGATGAGACTACCAACCAGCTGTCGATATAAAGTAGAATCCTCTAGAAGCTCCCCTTCATCTCGTCGATACTTTACGTTAACCTCCATTGGGGTGTCAACTGAGCTAGCGCCTGTGAGTCCAGCTAATTGAACCAGCTCCTCTATGTACTTGTGCTGGTTCAAGAAGATTCCTGTAGGTTGTCGATGTACCTCTAACCCCAAGAAGTAAGTAAGATTGCCAAGGTCTTTCATGTGGAAAGCAGAATTCAGCAGTTGCTGAATTTCAGCGATAGCTTGCACATCAGATCCAGTGACAACGATATCATCAACGTAAACGAGAACAACTACCATGCCATTAGACGTCCTTCGAAGAAAAAGTGAGGGATCATACCGACTCTGCGCATATGAGAAATCTAGCAAGGTAGATCGAAATTTCTCGAACCAAACTCGGGGTGCCTGCTTCAGACCGTATAAAGAACGCTTTAAGTTTGCAAACATCATTAGTCGAAGAGGAAGGCATACCGGATGGAAGTTTCATATAAACGTCTCCTTGAGTTCCCCATGTAAGAATGCATTCTTTACGTCCATTTGAAGTAAAGGCCATGATTGAGAGGCAGCAAGGGCTAACATCATTCTAACAGTGGTCATTTTGGCTACCGGCGCAAATGTCTCTTCGTAATCAAGACCATACTCTTGTTTGTTTCCGAGCACCACTAGGCGTGCTTTGTACCGTTCAAGAGAACCATCAGAACGTAGCTTGACAGTGAATACAAACTTGCTGCCGAGAGGTTTCACCGATGGAGGACAAGCTACAACATCCCAAGTTTGGTTTTCTTCAAGCGCAAGAAGTTCTGCTTCAATAGCTTTCCGCCAACACTCATGCTCCATGGCACGTTTGTAAGATGATGGAATCGAAATAGAGGATAAAGAAGCTTTTAAAGATATAGGATTTGAGAAACCATACCTTTCTGGGGGTCGAGTAACGCGAGAACTATGTCGGATAGGGGCAGATTCCGGTGCAGGTTCTTGAACAGGATCAGCAGCGAGAGATTCGACCCGAGGGGGCTCTAACGTTGCAATTTCTGGTACTGAAATGTTGATGTTGGATTACGACGTTGGTATACATAAAGAATTTTAGGGGCAGGGGATGTAGGAGCTGTTGAGGTTGATTGAGGTGATGACTCCGTAGAAGAAATTGAAAGTGGTACAAGTGAAGGTGAGGTAGTACGATCTTTATAAGTTGTAAAAAAAGACTGATTTTCAAAGAATACCACATTTCTAGAAACTCGAATACGCCTCAAATCAGGGTCATAACAAAGAAAGCCTTTTTGATTCATAGAATATCCTAAAAAAGCACATTTCACAGATTGGGCTGTAAGTTTTGTACGCTCGTGTTTAGGAAGATGAACATAACATACACATCCAAAGGTTCGTAAGTTAGAATAATCTGGAGTACGACCAAACAATCTAGCGAAAGGAGAGACGTTACCTAATGTTGCAGAGGGTAATCTGTTTATAAGATAAACGGCTGAAGAAAGTGCTTCACACCAAAACCTAGATGGTACAGACGATTCCAATAACAAGGTGCGAACAATATCAATGAGGTGACGATTCTTTCTTTCAGCCACCCCATTTTGTTGAGGTGTTGAAGGACAAGATCGTTGAGAGATTATTCCATTAGCTTGCAAAAATTCTTGAAATTGACTCGACACATATTCACCTCCATTATCCGAGCGAAGAATTTTAATTTTCTTTGAAAATTGAATCTGAACATAGGCCTGAAAAATCTTAAAAACAGAAAATACTTCGTCTTTCGAGTGCAAGAAATAAATCCATGTGAAGCGGCTATAGTCATCAATAAAAGTAACAAAGTATTTAAACTTGGCGTAAGAAGTAATTGGTGCCATTCCCCACACATCGGTATGAATCAAATCAAAAGCGTTTTCAACATTTGTCGTATGGGTTGGAAAAGGTAAAATTTTGCTTTTTCCAAGTTTGCAAGAATTGCAATCAAATTGAACAGAACTAAGAGATCTATCACCAAGAAAACCAGACTTCAATAACTGATGAAAAGTTTTATTATTTGGGTGACCGAGTCGTTTATGCCATGTTTGAGAATCGACATGAGCATAATTACGAGATAGGAATGGTAAAGACGTATGGGCAAGAGGTAGTCTGATAGGAAAAATTCGTCCAACCTTAGGACCCCTCGCGATCATCCTCCCTGACTGTTGATCCTGCACAACACAACCGGATTTAGAAAATGAAACATTGCAATCGTTATCAACTAGTTGACCGACGGATATCAAATTGGTGGTAAGGCCGGGAGAGACAAAAACACTAGTTAGAGAGGAAGAAATATCACCGATGGATGTGATAGGTAAATTATTTCCACCAGCAGTTTGTATCTCAAGATTTCCAGAATACTTCTTTACGTTGGACAAATAATGAGCATTACTTGTCATAAGATTGGAAGCTCCTGAATAGACGTACCAAGTGGGTTCTATAGAAAAGGATTTACCTGAGATTCCTAAGGTAGAGAAAGCAGAAAGAATCATTTGTTGGATCATTTCGGGGGTGATGGATTGTACAGAAGTGGAAGCATTTTGTGTGGCATTGGCTGTATCGACAAAGCTGCTTGCACTTTTAGAGCCAACCGAGGTTGTATACGCTGTCTCTGATTTCTTTGGTGGTCGAGTGGGGCACTATTTGATTATATGCCCTTCCTTCTTGCAGTAATTACAGAATTTTTTTGAACAGTTTGAAGCATAATGTCCAAACTCCTTGCAGGAGAAACATTGAATTGTGCGCAGTTCTCTTCCCTTTTGTTTGTCTTTTGCTATGTAAGCCACTTCGACGGACGAAGATCCTTGTTCTTTTAGATTGTTCTGTGTGAGTAGGCGCTGCTCATCTCGTAGTAGTTCGTTGAGACATGTATCCAGTGACGGAACATGATCTCGATTCATGATGCTGGATCTAGTTGCTTCAAATTCATTCATCAGAAACTGATCTCTTTTAGTCGTTTCATGAACTGCTTGAACAGAACTAAGGCCTTCAGTAGGTATGCTAAGATAAACAATATCAGTGTATTCAGCCCACAAGTTCATGAAGCATGAATAAAATTCAGAAATAGAGAGACTATCCTGATGAAGTTTTCCTATGTCGTATTCCAATTGAAAATGACGAGCAGTGTTTTGCTGGCTATAGATCTTCTTCAGATGATCCCACATCTGTTTTGCAGTGATAAAAGATCGCAGATTCAAGATGATGTCTGGCTCAATAGATCCTAGAATCCAGCCCATAATTTGGGCATCTTGGGTCTGCCACTTGGCATGTCCCGTCTTGTCTTTGTCGTTGTCAGGAGCAGGCGTAGTTCCATCAACATGATTCCATAGATTTTTCCCTTTCACGAAAATCTGGAAATGGAAAGCCCAGGCCGAGTAGTTTTTGCCGTTAAGGCGAACAATGAGACTCTCATACTTTTCGAAAGACATGATTCAAGATTAACAAGAGAAACAAGATCTGGTTCAGAATTGGGGCTCTGATACCATGTCAAACTTAGAATTTCAGTCAAAAACCTGTCCCCTCTTTGTCGAGAGTCCTCCCATTTGTAATACAAGTACAAGCTGATTTTCAGCCCTACAATCCAGCCTATTGATGATCTGTAACCTACGAAAATATTTACTCTATCCTAAAATATTGGCAGCTAATAATACACATTCAATGGTAAGATAATTCTGCCATTTACAGCAAATAATACTCATTAAATGACAGCATATCCTTGATTAAATGCCAGCATATCCTTGACATTTATAATGTGATGTATTATATGATTGGAAGGGCATTATAGTGAATTGATCATTTAGGGAGTTAAAACTAATTTTGAGGTATTAATTTCCAAAATTAAACCGTGGAGGGACTGAATCATATTACCAAACTTCCATTAGGTATTTATATCTAAATTCCCATAAAATCAAACAATAGACATTTATGAGAAGTAAGCTGGATTAATTTTCCTTTATTTCTATTGTACTAGGTTCGGCTCGTACGATGCATGGGGCTGGTGAAACAGACAGACGTGGAGTTCATATTATAACATAGACATGAACTGTTTTTAATCCGTTCAGAATGAATAGTAAATGAATTAAACATGACCGATATATAATTGAACAATTAATGAATTTGTTCTACAGTCCGTTGATGAAATCCGAAGGCATTATTAAGGAACATTATTGTGTAGACCGTCTTGCATGGAACTAACGCATTAATTTAAAGTTTCATAGTGAATGAACTCGGAAAAATTAAAAACCGAACAACGGAAATACGTAGTTAAGTATCAATAAAGCCTCTCAAATACCAAATATGTAACTGTTGAGAAATCATTTGCAATCGACTCGCCTTCGATCAGTGATTACGCGCATACTAATCGATCAACTCAATTCGAGCAATCGCAGCTCGAATCGACGGGAAACAGAACCGGAAAAACACAGAAAATGCAACAGAGTTTTAACGTGGTTCGGCGATCTTCGCTTACGTCCGCGGACCAACAGAGCCTCGTCTACTACAAATCTCTAGTTAACAACTTTCGCTAATACTAACCCTAGCAAAAGTTATGAGCTCTCAAAGTCAGCTCGTCGAACATAGAAAATTTGTATTTGTATGATTCCTTCAGGCTTTATTCTGTCGCGCCCATTTGCAGCCATTAGATTAGATCTTCATCGCATCCAATGGTCCACGGTTGATCAGAGCGTCCACATAAATCTCACTTTCACTTAAAGAGTTGCTAAAGCAATTTTTTATGCACTTAATCTCATCCGTCCATCATCTAAGCGCGCTCAATCCAACGGATGTTATTTAGACTGACAGCTTCAAATTCTGACCCTCAGATCACGCGCGCATAGATCCAATGGCTCATATTCAATCGCGATTTAACACATCAGAACTTAACTATTCTTCAGTTCTTCAGATCTTCTTCAACAGTGATCGTTCGACCTTCTTCCCGGCGGTTTCCCGGCCACCTCCGGCGAGTTCTTGGCACAAACTTCCCAACAGTAACTTGATAAAAGAGCATCTGTCGTATTAGACGACAATCCAAATGTTATTGTGCATCAACAGTCAAATATTTCCTAAACTCTAGTATTTGTAACAACACAATTTCTTTGAGTCATCCGTAAACATCAAAGAAAAATGCAGAGTGTAGCATCTATACTCCACATTCACCGCTCTGCGTCAAAAAATCCCAAATTAGTTTCCTAATGAGTATTGTAATAAAACGTTAAATGTAGGCATTACTTGACTGTCTGAGCGGGAATTCTCGGTCTCGTTGGATGGTAAAGATTGTTATTGAGCCTGTCATTCCCAAATCACGAAAAATATATACGGGATAATTAGCAGCATTTTTGCGAATGCTTGTTCAAAAAATCTCATGTATATGCCGCATGAGGGATTAGAATCGTGTACCACAATTGATTCATTCTTCCAGTCGACTACACAAAGGATCCAATGAGATTCAATTATGTTCACAGGAATAGCGATAAGATATGATTGTTGCCATGGAGTAGATGACCAATTATTGTAATACCCGTAAATTTAATACGGGATTTTGGATGCAATTAAAAATGTAATATTGTGGATTAAGAATAGAGTAAATTAATCTAAAGTCTTGAAACGAAAAATATAAAATTTTATAGTTTTAAATGAATAGCAAAACCTATTTAAAGAATATATGAAAATAACAATATAAAGGTTTATAATATTGGGTAATGTTTGGTAGGATAATAATATAGGAACTTATAAAGTTGGGCTATACACGTTATTATGGCCCCAAAGTCTTTTAGATAAACTTCAATAATTCCATTACTTAAGCTTGAGGGAAAGTAATACTCACCACCTTGTCATGTCGATTATGAGTATTCCTAGAAAATAACTTATGTATATCTTATCCAATTCAAATACTCCTCAAACGAAAAGCTGGAGCACTTAATACGAAACTAAGTAGAACGAAGCCAAGGGAGAGAAGAAGGAAGTTCTTAGCAAGCTCAAACCCTTAAACTAACTCTTAAAGAAGTCGAAAACAAAGGAGGTGAGAATTATACTATTTTTACGTGACTTTCTCATAGTTAATATATATGTTTATACGCTCTTATCTTGCATAATCATGGTGGGCAGTAGGAGGTGTCGATTATACTAGGGGGAGTTGAGAGCATAAATTTTTGGGTTTCGTTCATGCTTAGTAAATCTTAGTATGCATAACATATTTCCAAAATATATATGTTTATATATGATTCTATGCTAACAAAAGAGGTTCGATAATTGTCATTTTTAGGAAACCCTAAGATTTTGGGAATCGGCCTAGATTAATGAGAATTAAGGTTATATGAATTTTAAATGATCTCGACAAAGTCCAAAAATTTCAGGTAATAGAAAGATGTCGATATATATAGATATAATAACTACAAAAAAATATCGAAATGATAGGTCTCGACATTTATAAATCTCGAGATGTATAGCAAATAGATGTCGAGATACATAATGAAAGATTTCGAGAGCTTCACATAGAAAATTCGGGATATGATAACCGTAGAGAATGTCGAGATCTAACACCCTTAGGATAAATAGATTTCGAAATGTGTGCAGTAGAAGGGTTTCGGGATTTTAGTTTGCAAAGCATGATCTCGACATTTATAGGATGTCGATATCAATTGATAACCTCGACATTCATTTCCTGACCAAAGATCTCGAGCAAGCCTATAAAAATAATTCCGAGATTTTATGATGACATCGATATTTATTTCAACAATAAAGAACTCGACGTTGGTAAGATATCGACATTCTATAGGTTTCGACATTTATCACAGAATGGATCTCGACATTTATATTAGAAGGTCTCGACATTATGATAGGATCTCGACATTTTTAAGGATTTCGACATTTCAATTCTCGATATCTATTTAATATATAATATATAATGATAATATTCCTAAGTTTCGATATTATTATAGAAAGATTTCGAGATGTGATAATTGTATCATACAAAGATTTCGAAATATAATAACTTTCGATAATTCGTAAATTTAGCATTTTAGGAATTTTAGGGTTTTGCTATTTCTAGGGTTTTAGATATTTAAGATTTGGAAATTTGAGACTTACGTAACTTAGCAAAAATAGTGAGATGATAAAATTTATTTATTCAGGGGATCAATATATAGGGACTACACCGGACTTCGTATTTGACTGTAGCAGGAGGACAGGAAGGTGGATCATCCATCTACAATACGTAAACACAATTATGTGTTTTCATGTGATTATGTGATTTACGTGAATTATGTGATTTATATGTTTTACGTACGTTTCATGTGAATCATGTTTTTATGTGTTATTGCGATTATATGCATGGCACGTGCATATCACGTAAGGCTAAAAGATGATTTCCACCGTATTGAGACGGTGATGATTCGAGATGTTGGTACGTGGGGTAGATTGAGAATATTTGTGACCGATTGGGCTCACAGGATTCCTGGCGGAGACAGACGTGATCGATCTGTCTACTCGGACGTGGTCGGTTCGAGGTGCACACCGCCAGAAGGGATACGGGTGTTATCACCCATGAGATATATATATATATATATATATGGATACGGGCGTTATCGCCCAAGACTTATGGATACGGGTTTAACCACCCATGACATTGGATTCGGGTGTGATCACGTGACCACCCATGATATTTATTGCGCGCGTGAGCCTAACCTAGGGCCCTGTGTGGTGTGAAATAGGATTGTGGGAAAAGAATGAGTGTGCATTAAATCATGTTGCGAGATATTGGGATTGGGGTTGAGTGCACACTTGCATACATGCATTGTATTCACCTACTGGGCAAATCGCTCAGTGTTTTTGGGGCTTTTGAGGGCGGGGCGGTACATGGATGCGACCTGTGGAGCGGCTTTAGGACTTTCGGTTCTTTTGATATTTTTGGGGCTTCGGCCCGTGTACAGAGATAACGATGTAGACGAATTTCTGTATTAGTATATATTATTTTAGGAAAAAGTTTTAATTAGACGGGCCTTCCGCGGCTTACGTTGCGGAAATCCGCCACTAATCTTAATTAGAAAAGTAGGGTCGCCAGAGGTGGTATCAGAGCTTCGGTTTAGATTCTACAGACTGTCCATGTACTGCCGCTCAAAAGCCTGGAGAACCAGCTTGGCCTGTAAGTTTAAATGATTGATTATATGATTATGTGTTATTTGATATATGTGCTTTCTATAAATGATTGTAGAACTAGTTTAACATGCCAAAGGGACGTCGGGAGTATGTGGGTAGTTCTAGTCGTAGGGCGGGTTCCGAATCCCCAACAAATGAGGATCGCTCTACTATTCATCAACTGACCGATCTGATCCGACGACAGTCAGATCAAATTAACGACCTCATTCACCGTCAAAACTCCTCGGAGCGTCACTCATCCCCTGGCCCAGAACGTGCTGAAGCGGCCGGGGAGAGGTTCCGAAGATTAAATCCCCCTGCCTTCGAGGAAGCCGCTGATCCTACCTATGCGGAGGATTGACTTAGAACCATTGAGAATATGTTTCGCGTTAGCCACCTACCCGATACTGAGAAGGTGACTTGTGCCACCTTCATGTTACGTGGGAACGCGGGCTACTGGTGGGATACCATTCAGGTGCTCGAGGATCCCACTATGATGACCTGGGAGAGGTTCAAAATACTCTTCCGAGGAAAGTATTTCACGGCGCCAGATCGGACGCAGAAGCTGAACGAATTCATCAATCTCAAGCAAGGAGGAATGTCAGTGGCGGATTACATCCGCAAGTTCGAGCAACTTTCGAGATTTGCGCCACATATAGTGGCTACTGATGAGCTGAAGATCGAACGTTCTTAGAAGGTCTCAAACCCGAGATCTTTCGAAGCGTAAGCATGTACGACACGGAGGGAAAGACGTATGCGCGTATCGCTGAACGAGCCATCTTAGCTGAACAGGCGGAGACTAGAGTTGCTAAGGCACAAGATACAAAGAGGAGAATAGAAGGACAGCAAGGAGGAGGAACTCAGAAACGTCAGTTCTTTGGAAAGGCCCCAAACTATCGCGGGAATCAATAGGGTCAACAGAATTGGCGACCAAGGCCAAATCAGGGATCAGTTAATATTCCAAACCGACCTCCGAATACCACACCACAGTGTCAACAATGCGGACGCTATCACTTTGGCGTATGTCGTACTCCACAGTGTTTTCGATGCGGAAAGGTTGGACACTACGCCAGGACGTGCCATGTGAATGTGCCTCAAGTCCCGAATCAACCATTGATTCGACCCCCTCCAGTGCCAGCACGAGTTTTTACTCTGACTAATGAGGAGGCCGAAGCAAATCCTTCTGTAGTAACGGGTACGTTGACTATCTATAACGTGCCCACTTCTGTGTTAATTGACTCTGGGGCTACACATTCTTTCGTGTCGGCCAAGTATGTGGAAAAGGTGGGAATCTCTCCTACTTTATCTGAATGCAATTACATAGTTACTTTACCACACGGTGATCCAACGCGCACTAATCAAGTGCTGGAAGGATGCTCCGTTAACATTGAGGGTAGAGATCTGAGCGTCGACCTGATTGTAATCCCAATGAACGACTATGATGTTATTTTTGGGATGGATTGGCTTTCGAGATACGGAGCCATCATAGATTGCAACAAGAAGGTCGTAAAATTTCAACTGCCCGAAGAAGTGTTCACTTTTTCGGGAAAAACTACTGTGAATCGTATTCCGCGAATCTCTACTTTGAAGGCTCAACGACCGTTGAGGTCCAGTCTTATCTAGTATATGCGGTGAAGGCAGAGGAGTTACCTCAGCCAGAACTGAAGGATGTACCGATAGTTAATGAGTATATTGATGTATTTCCCGATGATCTCCCGGGGTTACCCCCTGGTCGAGAAATACAGTTCACGATAGATCTAATACCGGGGTCCGCCCCAATTTCTAAAGCTCCTTATCGCCTAGCGCCGAATGAACTGAAGGAGTTGAAGGAACAGCTAGAGGACTTGTTGCAGAAAGGGTTTATTCAACCCAGTTTTTCACCATGGGGAGCGCCAGTGTTATTCGTACGGAAGAAAGATGGGTCGATGCGACTATGTATCGACTATCGGGAGTTAAACAAGATCACGATCAAGAATAAATACCCATTGCCGAGGATCGATGATCTGTTCGACCAATTACAGGGTGCTACGGTATTCTCGAAAATCGATCTCCGCGGGATACCATCAGTTAAAGATCAGGGAGACAGATGTTCCTAAAACGGCTTTCAGTACGAGGTACGGCCATTACGAGTTTCTGGTCATGCCTTTTGGACTGACAAATGCTCCAGCTGCTTTTATGGACTTGATGAATCGGGTCTTTAAAGACTATCTCGATCGTTTCGTAATCGTCTTTATTGACGATATCCTGATCTATTCTAAGACGAAGGAGGAACACGAGAACCATTTACGAATCGTCTTAGGAATCCTGCGTGAGAAACGACTCTACGCCAAATTCAAGAAATGCGAATTTTGGCTTGAGCAAGTAGCCTTCTTGGGACACGTGATTTCTGGGAATGGAATCTCTGTGGACCCGAGTAAGATTGAGGCCGTGAACAATTGGCCACAACTCCGACCGAGGTCCGAAGTTTTCTAGGACTTGCGGGATATTACCGTAAGTTCATTGCTGACTTCTCCACCATTGCCTCAACATTGACAAACCTTACGAGGAAGAACGTGCCTTTCAAATGGACTGAAGCGTGCGAAGAAAGTTTTCAGGAGCTGAAAAAGCGACTCACATCTGCTCCTATTCTGACTATACCCTCGGGAACTGGAGGATTCTCGGTCTATAGCGACGCCTCGAAGAATGGACTAGGATGCGTATTGATGCAGAATGGTGAAGTAATCGCGTATGCCTCCAGACAACTAAAGGAGTACGAGAAGAATTATCCGACCCATGATCTAGAACTAGCAGCAGTGGTCTTTGCCTCAAAGATCTGGAGACACTACCTTTACAGAGAAAGGTGCGAAATCTTTACAGACCATAAGAGTCTGAAATATTTCTTCACCCAGAAAGAGTTGAATATGAGACAACGACGATGGCTGGAACTTGTAAAAGACTACGACTGCGTTATCAATTATCATCCGGGCAAAGCGAACGTAGTCGCAGATGCGCTCAGTCGAAAGGCGATGAGTACGGAATTGCACAGGCTTGGAGTGGAAATAGTCAATTTGGGCGAAGTCGAAACGAAACTAGCAGCGCTGACTCTTCAGCCGACGTTGCTAGAACGAATTCAAAGAGCACAAGAAGAGGATGAATTCTACCTAAAGGCGAAGGATACACTACCCGAAGACTCCGAAATCCGGGCAGACGGAACCCTGTTATACAAGAATTGGCTATACGTGCCCAACGACGAGGAGTTACGACGAACGATAATGACAGAGGCGCACGCAACAACGTACACAGTACACCCGGGCGCGACAAAGATGTACCAAGATTTGCGAATCATATATTGGTGGCCGGGAACGAAAAAGGATATCGCTACGTTCGTAAGTAGATGTATGACGTGCCAGCTGATCAAAGCGGAACACCAGCGACCAGCTGGAACTCTGCAGCCTTTACAGATTCCTGAATGGAAATGGGATCATATCACGATGGACTTCGTCGTTGGTTTACCTAAGACGACGAAAGGCCACGATGCCATTTGGGTGATTGTTGATCGCCTAACCAAATCAGCCCATTTCATTCCTATCAGTTCTACTTCTTCTATGGAACGATATGCCGAATTGTACATTCAGGAAATTGTTCGACTCCATGGAATCCCAATCTCTATCGTCTCAGATCGAGATTCGAGATTTCTATCTAATTTCTGGCAGAGCCTACAGAAAGCGATGGGTACGAAACTCTCGTTCAGTACTGCGTACCATCCTCAAATCGACGGACAGTCTGAACGGGCGATCCAAACCCTTGAGGACATGTTACGAGCATGCGTGCTAGACTTCAAGGGAAACTTGAGTAAGTACTTGCCGCTGATCGAATTTTCTTACAACAATAGCTTCCATGCTACAATCGGGATGGCACCGTACGAAGCACTGTACGGGCACAAGTGTAGATCCCTGTGCATTGGGATGAAATCGGCGAACGAGTTTTATTAGGACCCGATATGATCCGAGAAACAACAGAAGCGGTGACCAAAATCCGAGAACGAATGCGAACGGCTCAAAGTCGACAGAAGAGTTAAGCAGATCATCGACGACGACCTCTGGAGTTCGCAGAAGACGATCAAGTGTTTCTAAAGATCTCTTCAATGAAAGGCGTAAAGCGAGTGGGAGAAGTCACATATCAATTAGAGTTACCAGCTTCCTTATCGCAAGTTCACGACGTATTTCACGTATCGACATTACGAAAATACGTCGCGGATCCGAGTCATGTAATTCAGAACGAGCTTCTTTATCAACAGCTCAAGCCTGACTTGAGTTACGAAGAGAAGCCCGTAGAAATTCTGATGTACGAATCGAAACGACTACGGAATAAGACCATTCCGTTAATTAAGGTTCTGTTGCGGAATCAATCAGTTGAGGAAGCCACTTGGGAGCGTGAGGATGATATGAGAGTTCGTTATCCCGAATTATTCCAGTCGGCGTAATTTCGGGGACGAAATTCTTTTAAGGGAGGAGGATGTAATACCCGTAAATTAATACGGGATTTTGGATGCAGTTAAAAATGTTATATTGTGGATTAAGAATAGAGTAAATTAATCTAAAGTCTTGAAACGAAAAATATAAAACTTTATAGTTTTAAATTAATAGCAAAACCTATTTAAAGAATATATGAAAATAACAATATAAAGGTTTATAATATTGGGTAATGTTTGGTAGGATAATAATATAGGAACTTATAAAGTTGGGCTATACACGTGATTATGGCCCCAAAGTCTTTTAGATAAACTTCAATAATTCCATTACTTAAGCTTGAGGGAAAGTAATACTCACCACCTTGTCATGTCGATTATGAGTATTCCTAGAAAATAACTTATGTATATCTTATCCAATTCAAATACTCCTCAAACGAAAAGCTCGAGCACTTAATACGAAACTAAGTAGAACGAAGCCAAGGGAGAGAAGAAGGAAGCTCTTAGCAAGCTCAAACCCTTAAACTAACTCTTAAAGAAGTCGAAAACAAAGGAGGTGAGAATTATACTATTTTTACGTGACTTTCTCATTGTTAATATATATGTTTATTCGCTCTTATCTTGCATAATCATGGTGGGCAGTAGGAGGTGTCGATTATACTAGGGGGAGTTGAGAGCATAAATTTTTGGGTTTCGTTCATGCTTAGTAAATCTTAGTATGCATAACATATTTCCAAAATATATATGTTTATATATGATTCTATGCTAATCAAAAGAGGTTAGATAATTGTCAGTTTTACGAAACCCTAAGATTTTGGGAATCGGCCTAGATTAATGAGAATTACGGTTATATGAATTTTAAATGATCTCGACAAAGTCCAAAAATTTCAGGTAATAGAAAGATGTCGATATATATAGATATAATAACTAGAAAAAAATATCGAAATGATAGGTCTCGACATTTATAAATCTCGAGATGTATAGCAAATAGATGTCGAGATACATAATGAAAGATTTCGAGAGCTTCACATAGAAAATTCGGAATATGATAACCGTAGAGAATGTCGAGATCTAACACCCTTAGGATAAATAGATTTCGAAATGTGTGCAGTAGAAGGGTTTCGGGATTTTAGTTTGCAAAGCATGATCTCGACATTTATAGGATGTCGATATCAATTGATAACCTCGACATTCATTTCCTGACCAAAGATCTCGAGCAAGCCTATAAAAATAATTCCGAGATTTTATGATGACATCGATATTTACTTTCAACAATAAAGAACTCGACGTTGGTAAGATATCGACATTATATAGGTTTCGACATTTATCACAGAATGGATCTCGACATTTATATTAGAAGGTCTCGACATTATGATAGGGTCTCGACATTTTTAAGGATTTCGACATTTCAATTCTCGATATCTATTTAATATATAATATATAATGATAATATTCCTAAGTTTCGATATTATTATAGAAAGATTTCGAGATGTGATAATTATATCATACAAAGATTTCGAAATAAAATAATTTTCGATAATTCGTAATTTTAGCATTTTAGGAATTTTAGGGTTTTGCTATTTCTAGTGTTTTAGATATTTAAGATTTGGAAATTTGAGACTTACGTAACTTAGCAAAAATAGTGAGGTGATAAAATTTATTTATTCAGGGGATCAATATAGGGACTACACCGGACTTCGTATTTGACTGTAGCAGGAGGACAGGTAGGTGGATCATCCATCTACAATACGTAAACACAATTAAGTGTTTTCATGTGATTATGTGATTTACGTGAATTATGTGATTTATATGTTTTACGTACGTTTCATGTGAATCATGTTTTTATGTGTTATTGCGATTATATGCATGGCACGTGCATATCACGTCAGGCTAAAAGATGGTTTCCACCGTATTGAGTCGGTGATGATTCGAGATGTTGGTACGTGGGGTGGGTAGATTGAGAATATTTGTGACCGGTTGGGCTCACAGGATTCCTGGCGGAGACAGACGTGATCGATCTGTCTACTCGGACGTGGTCGGTTCGAGGTGCACACCGCCAGAAGGGATACGGGTGTTATCACCCATGATATATATATATATATATATATATATATATATATATGGATACGGGCGTTATCACCCAAGACTTATGGATACGGGTTTAACCACCCATGACATTGGATTCGGGTGTGATCACGTGACCACCCATGATATTTATTGCGCGCGTGAGCCTAACCTAGGGCCCTGTGTGGTGTGAAATAGGATTGTGGAAAAAGAATGAGTGTGCATTAAATCATTTTGCGAGATATTGGGATTGGGGTTGAGTGCACACTTGCATACATGCATTGTATTCACGTACTGGGCAAATCGCTCAGTGTTTACGTGTTGTAGGTACTGAGTCTGACGTCGATACGCGTAAAGACTGAGGCGGTTGGTGGCGGTGCTCCACGGACTTTTCAGGGCGGGGCGGTACATGGATGCGACCTGTGGAGCGGCTTTAGGACTTTCGGTTCTTTTGATATTTTTGGGGCTTCGGCCCGTGTACCGAACTAACGATGTAGACGAATTTCTATATTAGTATATATTATTTTAGGAAAACGTTTTAATTAGACGGGCCTTCCGCGGCTTACGTTGCGGAAATCTGCCACTAATCTTAATTAGAAAAGTAGGGTCGCCACAATTATCCACCACGCGGCGCATAAGGTCGAAGTGTAGATAGATCAATTATCCACAATTCGTTGTTTTTGCTTCTCAATAAATCATCGGAGGCACTCATCTAAATGCTATATGTTAGGAATCATGAATTTAAAGAATTCAGATAAACAGTTTTGGTGATTGGACTAACTTAATTAAGTATGCCGGTACCGGATACCACTCAGCAGTTCGACAAGCGCAACTAGCAACCGGATCAAGACTGCTACCAAAAAGGTCATGGAGACCGAGATGCAGATACTGGATGTGCCACGTTGGACTAAGATTCAAATATATTTGACGAGCGACAAGTTGAAGTCTTCTGACAAGCAATTAATTCAAGGCTGACAGCAAGAGCCAAGTTGAAGTCAAACTAAGCCAAATAAGGAATGAAGCAAAGTGCACAGGGCGACTGTTGCAAAGACCGGCAGACCCATTTTTGGTAAAGACATTAAAAGCTCTGTCCGGTACAAAGATCTATCTCACAACGACCTTCTACATCAAACTCAACTATAAAATGGAGAGAGGCAAGATGAAGAACGTACTTCACCATTTTTTTAAATCAAGAAACGAGAGAAAAAGCTCAAGCTCACAAGCGATTAAGCAAGAAGTGTTTAGGTGTCGTCCTCTGATAAGAATATAAAAATACATGATATTGGAGCACGTATTATTTCGATTTATAACAGATATCGTGCTAATTCTATCTTATTTGATGTTTGACCTCAAAACAGCAGTAAAGAGAAAGATGATGGCTTTGGATGTGCTTATGTGGATAAAAAATCGTCTAAGGAGCAACTAAGCGATAAGAAAGAAATAAAAGAAAATGAAAAGAACTAAGGGGCTTGTGACAAGATATCGTACACGCACAAATTGTTTGGGTGGAGCCTACAACATGGCAATCATTGATATAACAAGAACGAAGAAGCACATAATAAATAAAAGATTGAGCACAAAATCACACACGCACGCGGCTCAATGAAGAAATAATTACACAGAGAATCATCTTATGGCTGCTTGGGTTGAGTTTTTTTTTTGGTATAAGGTCCCTTATATATATATGGCGGAAAATTACATGATGGGTGGGAGTCTAACTCCGCACAATCAACCAGTAACATGCTACCGGTAACGCATGCTACCAGTAACATGCTACCGGTACATGCTTGGGTTGAGTTTGTCGTTGAAAAAATATTGCTGGATGAAAATTAAAGAAAGAAGATGGATCAGTGAAGAAAGTCTGTATATAAAGGGGCAATAAGTACTCAACGAGACATCGAATAGAATAGGGCTGTTGTATAATATTATTGCTACCTTTTCCTTTTGAGTGTGGCATATAGTTTGAGTGAGAGAGCAGGAGGATCGAGCGTGAGAAAGAGAGTCATAGCAAGGGAAAATCATGTCTGTGTTTAAACACCATGGTCAAAGGATTATTCGAAGCCTAGGTTTGTATAAACTTGAGGTTCTACGTGCTCAACCGCGAAAGCGTGGGTATTCATTTAGCCTTGAATTAATTTTATCGATGAGCTTTGGTCGATTAAATAGTGGCCAATGTTTAATTAATCTAGGCGAATCCGTACCTAATTAGAACAGCAAATCCGTAATTGTTTGTGTGTCCTAATAAGTAGCAAACAATATTAAACTTCTCCACCTACGGTAAGTGTAAGTTATACTGCGAGTTTAAATGATTTGATTTTAATAAACCAGCGTTCGAGTTTATTAATCAATAATCGGGTCTTTCGTATTTAAAGCTGTCGGAAGTTTAAATCTTGCAGGGCGTCCCGGAGATTATTTTTCGAATAGGGAAGTAATTATACAGCATCACTTAATTACCGAGAAAGTAAGAAAAGATTGGTTATTAGGCATTCGTCGATAACTATAACCGATTATGCTTGCGTTGACATAATATTTCTATAAATCGATGACCAGTTAAATAAATCTAGCTGGACAATAATTCCTTCCACTATTATATTATCATTGTTAGTTTCGATATCTTTTTCTCGTTCAATATTGTGCTAAAAACTTTATTATAAAAAAACCCCTGAATATTATTATTGATATTATTATTATTATTATTATTATTATTATTATCGATCGAGTTTGAAATTAGAAATAAATCAACCATTTTCGCTGTGGAGACGATCCCTATTGTCGCTATACTCGTGTTTAGTGAATAAAGGTGATTACTTTAGTTTTGACCGTTTTCGACGCGACCATCCTCACTGAATTTAGACCGGTTCGGTTAGTGAGTGAGTTGTTCCCAAGGGACTGTAAAAAGCTCTTGAAAGTAGATGGATTGTAAAACGATGTCTAAGTGGTGTTTAGGAGTTTAGTTAGCTGAGTAGCCGTGTGGCTTGTACTGTATTAGTCTAGCTAAGGAGGTTGTGCAACAGGGGTTGTAAAACCGAGTCTTCTAGTGGTGCCTTCCTTGTGGGAAGAAGGGGAGACGTTAGAGATTTTTCGCTCCGACGTTCCATAAACAAATTTTTTTCTTAACACACACACACACACACACACAAATCACATCTCCCATCCGGTCTGGGTTCAAAACCGACCAGTTTGCTTCCGCATAAGTCACATACACAAAAATCAAGCACTGGTATCTAACACTAACCGGTTAAGAACCGAAAAGAGCTAGTGTTTATTCACCCCGCCTCTAAACACGCAACGATCCTAACAAGTGATATCAGAGCGGGTTGCTTGATATTTTCTTTTACTTTGCTAACCATGACTTCATCAAACAAGCTTCCTATGTTTAGCAGGGAAAACTTCCTTGAATGGAACATAAGAACAATGACTCATATCTGTGCGCAAGACGACGAGATGATAGATGTGATAAACACAGGACCGTTCGTGTTTACAAAGGTAAACGTGCGGCATGCGGCACATCCTGATGAGCCGCAAGAAGTTCCAAGAAAAGGAACGAATTAACAACAGCAGAAAGAGCAAGGCCAACCTTGACAACATCGCCAAGGACACTCTGTTCAAAACACTGGACATGGGGATATTTAGACAGGTCATGACATGTAAAAACGCAAAGGAGGTGTGGGCAAAGCTATGCCAAAGCAGCGAAGGCAATGACCAAACGAGGGAGAATAAGCTCGTCGTTGCCATTCAAAAATACGACACCATCAGAATGAAGCCAGGAGAGACCGTGGCTGACTTTGAGGAGCGTTTTCGCTCCATTATCAACGATCTCTCAGCACTTGGGAGACAAATGGAAAACAGGGATATGTCAATTAAGGCCATGAAAGCACCACGAGAATGGGATGTAAAAACAATGGCTATGCGAAAATCGAAAGACTTAAGCAAACTAATGCTGCATGACCTTTTTGCAGATCTAAAAGCTTACGAGTTCGAGCTCCAGACAAGACTGGAGGAGGTGATACCGATTCAACCAGTCAAGGCACATGCAGTAGTAGAATATTCCACGAAGACTGCCGACGAAATGAGTGAAGAAGCTATGACTCTCTTCATCAGGAAGTTGAGAAAGTTCATCAAAAGATCTCCGAACAAAACACCACGAGGTAAGCATGCTGGGAAAGACGAATGCTCTAACACATGCTTCAATTGTGGCAGGACCGTACACTACATTGCTGATTGCCCCAAAAAAAAAGGAAATATCAAAGGAGGCAAACAAAATGAAAAGTAAGAGAAAGTCACGCGTCCTTGTAGCTGGAAAAATATCCGCATATGGGACGATACAGACTCAGAGGAATTCTCAGAAGAAGAGCTGAGCGAATGTGAAAGTGAGAAAGAACTCGCTTGCCTGATGGCAGATCAACCGAACCAGGAGGCTGAGTTCAGTTAGGAAGAGGTGTTGGATGCTCTCCAGGATATGACTGATGAATATCGGAAGCTCTACGAGAGGCTCATGGCAGCTGAGCAGGGCAAGAAGCCGGTAGAAGACGATATCGAACCCCTAGTTGAGAAAATTAATCAACTAGAGGAATAAAGCAATAGGTTGAGGGAGGCCACTGAACTAAAGGAATCGGAAAACCAAAAACTGTCCACTATAATCTAGTCATGTACTGAGTCGTCAAGGACTCTAACTGCCTTCAAGGAATAATGAAGACGCTAATGACCGGACAGGCCTTGGGTTCAAAGAACAGACAAACACTGAGGAGGCGTCAACATCATCTCAACCGCCTACTTCAGCTAAAGGACACATGCAGGGACTCAACCTGTCAAGCTGGTTTCTAGACAGCGGTAGTTGTCGGCACAACGGAGAACAGAGACTTCTCACTGACATCAAACCACGTGCCAAAATGACCATCACCTTTGGAGATAATGGCAAAGGTGAGACCATAGGTAAGGGTAAGATTACCTTTGTTAACCTGACACTTAGAAATGTCTATCTAGTTAAGAATATGCATTATAACTTAATTACTGTCAGTCAACTTAGCGATATCGGGTGTGAAGTAGGTTTTAAAAATAACAAATGCTTTGTTAAAAACAAAGGAGGAAAAACCATACTGACTGGACAAAGAACCGATGGCACCTACACAATTAAATGGAGTGAACAGACTGCTCACATTCCAACGTGTTTGGTTGCCGATGAGTCACGGGGATGGCTATGGCACAAAAGACTAAATCATTTAACTTTAAAACTATTTCAAATCTAAGTAAAAATAACTTAGTTAAAGGTTTCCCGAAACTAACATATGTCAAAGATAAAATCTGTTCAGCATGTCAGCTCGGTGAACAGATTAGATCAACCTTTAAGAGTAATGAAAACTTATTGTTAGACCAATGTCTGGTCTATTACATATGGATCTGTTTGGTCCATTTCGGTGACCAATTTAGGAGGAACTAGATATACTCTAGTAGTTGTAGATGATTACTCCAGGTACACTTGGGTAATTTTTTCTTAAGACCAAATACCAAACCCCCAATTGAACTAATAAAACTCTTTAAAAGAGTAGAAAATAAAAAGAATGCTAAAATTAAAACAATTAGGAGTGATTGAGTAACCTCATATCTTGAGGACCATGGCATACGCCATGAGTTATCTGCTGCTAGGACACCTCAGCAAAATGGAGTAGCTGAGAGAAGAAACTGGACGCTCAAGGAAGCAGCTAGGACTATGCTAGAAGATGCAGATATTTCTCAGAAGTTCTGGGCAGAAGCTATCAATACTGCCTGCTATACGCAGAATCGGTCAATGATATGCATAAGTCAAGGAAAGACTCCCTTTGAGATCTGGACTGGTAACATTCTTTCCATTGGTTACTTCAAAACCTTTGGAAGCAGGTGTTACATCCATGACAATGGAAATAATCATCTAGCCACCTTCGACAACCAGGCTGAAAGGGATTTTTCTTCGGATATTTATCAGTCAGCAGGGCATACCGGGTTTTCAACTGTAAGAACCTGAGCATAGAAGAATCTCCACATGTGGTGTTTGAAGAATCTCAACATGAGAACAACACCCCACAGAACATCAATCGGCTAAGCAACCAACTAGAAATTCAGAATCTAGATGATTCCAGTGGAGATGATGAACTAGAATGCGAACAAAAAAAGTCAAACCAACTAGAAGCTGAAGAGACCGGTGTCCACAATGAGCAAATACCAGAAGAAGTCTCAGTTCAGCATGATCAGCTGTTGATTGAAGAAGAGATACAGACTGGATAGGCACCAGAAGAATCAGCCGAACAAGTCAACCATGAGGAGGAAGATCAATCCGAGGGAGAATTCATCAAATGGAACCGGACTAAGCTAAATCCATGAAGGTTGATTATAGGTGATCCAAATGAGCACAAGAAGTCCAGGCGACAGTCCAACCCTAACATGTTCGTCCATGCTTTATCTCTCAAATACAACCATCTAAAGCTGAAGAGGCACTTAAGGACAGTGACTGGATTGCACTATGTAGGAAGAGCTGAACCAGTTCGAAAGAAGCTATGTATGGATGCTAGTGCCAAGACCCACTCAGACGGTGATTGGAACCAAGTGGGTTGTTTAATAACAAATTAAACGAAGATGGACTGGTAGTAAGGAACAAGGCAAGGCTGGTTGCACAGGGATACCTGCAGGAAGAAAGGATAGACTACGATGAAACATCCGCACCGGTAGCAAGACTGGGGGCAATCAGAATCTTTCTAGCCTATGATGTTTTTAAAGACTTCAAAGTATACCAGATGGATGTCAAAACTGCATTCCTAATGGGAAGATCTCAGAAGAAGTCTACGTAGCTCAACCTCCCAGTTTCATCAACGACGAGTTCCTAGATCACGTGTACCGGTTGAAGAAAGCTCTATATGGGCTCAAGCAGGCACCACGAACTTAGTACGAGACGCTATCTAAATTCCTAGCAGATAATGTTCTCCAATGGCAGTGTGGACAAGACATTGTTCCGATACACTAAGGGGGAAGATCTACTCATCGTACAAATCTATGTCAATGATATTATATTCGGTTCAACTAACCCAAGCTGTGCAAAAAAGATTCTCCAAACTGATGCAAGACAAGTTCGAGTTGAGCATGATGGGCGAACTGACATTCTTCCTAGGGCTTCAAGTAAAATAACTGCAGACCGGGACCTTCATCAACAAGGCAAAATATACTCGGGAAGATTTAGAGAGAAAAAGTGCGTCTAGAGAGAGAAACTGCGATTTTGAATTCTCCAGCTCTTTTCGATCGATCTTCACGTCGTTCACCGTCGTTTTCGGCCATCATCCATCGCTCGTGGCTGGCCTGTGAGTTTGCTGCCCTTCTCCATCACCTAGGTGGCGGAGGAGCGGATCTATTTCGGGATTATACTACTGCGTGCGGCTAGGGTTTTGGGTGCTATGGAGGATGATCCATCGACACAGAGCCGACTTCTGATCCTGACCAGGTGCCGATAGGCGACATCCCACCGTAGCCACAACCTGTTCTACCGGACCTGGCAGCTTTATGCGCCACCTACCCGGAGTTTGCGGCCTGCTTTGATGAACCACGATTGCGCGGGCTTATCACCCGTGTTCATGGGCCTGATGGAAAGGAGTGCGGGGTTGGATCTGTGGCTGATGGCGTGTGTAATGCATCGAAACTGATTGGCGATCGGCAACTAGTGATTGTTGGGGATGGGTCGACGGCTAGTGCTAGGGTTTCTGATAAATCTATTGCAGCTGTGGTAACGGGTCCGATTGGTGGGGGAACCGTCTCGTCTATGGGGGCGCATGGATCTGATATGGTTGGAGCGGTCGTGGATCGTGGGACGATAACGGCTAAGGTACAATCTGGGCCGAGTTTGGTGGGGGGACAGATTGGGCTTAGTGCTTCGCTGGGATCTCCACCTATGCATACCGGCGTTGCTGTTACGCTAAAGGGATCCTTCGTAATCATAATCGGCGACAACTGTGGGGCCGACCACGTACTCCACCACCTCGGCGTATGACGGTGCGGTGTTTTGTGGATATGGGATCCGCAACATCTTATGAGCCGGTAGACGAGGAGATTGTCGTCGAAGATGGTGAATTCAGATCCACCGGTGAATTCATCGAATCTGGCCTTATCGAGATTGGAATACGGGCATTCGGTGGGCGGCTGCCCGTTGGCAAGGGAAGCACCGTCTTCATGCAGCTTACTGTCATATTCTGGCATCCCTTGTATACCATATTTGGCAGGAACGAAATAGGCATTGGAAGGAGGGGATCATCACGTCTCCACAGAGGCTCGTGGGGTATGTTCTTGTCTTGGCTACCATGCGTATTAGTGGTACATCCACGAAGTACGACCTTCATCGCGCGGCCATACGCCGACTATAGCATGTGGCTTGGTAGGATTGGTCTTTCATTGGTTGATTGGTTGATTGGCTCTTTTGTTGATTGGTTGATTGGTTTATTCCTTTCTTGATTGTGCCCAGTAGCCTGTTACTGGTTGGTTGCGGAGTATATCTCCTGCTCATTTGTACATACTTTTTCCACTATATATATACACGGAACATTATACCAAAAAATATATATATATATACTCGGGAACTGCTAAAAATGTTCGGTATGGACAACTGCTTAGAAGCATCTACCCCAATGAGTGCATCAATCAAGCTCGAGAAGGACGAAGGGGGAATAGCAGTGGATGTTACAAAATACCGGGGGCTTATAGGTTCGTTACTATACCTAACAGCAAGCAGATCGGACATCATGTATAGTGTTGGTCTCTACACCCGGTTTCAATGAGATCCCAATGAGAGCCACTACACTACAACCGAGAGAATACTGAAGTACCCGAAGGTAACAGTCAAAGTCAGACTATGGGTTCCAGTCTATCTCTACATGGCTTTACTGATGCAGACTATGGAGGTTGCAAGATAGACCGGAGAAGAGAAGCACAACCGGAACATGCCAATTCCTTGGTGACCGGCTCATCTCTTGGTTTAGCAAGAAGCAAGCCTCCATTGCGACCTCGACACCTGAAGCAGAATACCTTGTGGCTGGAAGTTGCTGTTCACAGATTCTATGGATCCAACATCAACTGGTAGATTATGGAATAAAAGAATCAGATACGCCAATATTCTGCGACAACACAAGTGCAATTGCCATCATGCAGAACGGTGTTCCATTCTAGGACAAAGCACATAGATTTATCTTAAAAGATCAATGCACATATTTGAAAGGAGATCAGACTGGAGCATATCTCAACAAAACGGCAACTAGCGGATATCTTCACCAAGCCACTCCCCGAAGCTAAGTTCACATACTTTCGAAATGTTTTGCGACTATTAGATTTATTTTAAAAGAACAAAGCATGAAGTCAGGGGAACATTGTTATATCAAACCGATTGATATGACTAACTTCCATAGGCTTTACAAAAATGTTGCAATTTTAGTGCTCTCTTTTTCAAATCGGTCATTTCTTCTATACCGGTCTATACACTTACTTCTTCAGTTTTCAGTCGAAACTGGTTTTAGCTATCATACAGAAAATCTATACATAATTTGCTAGATACGAGATTCCCTCTAAAACTGGACACTCCTTCTTTTAACCAATATAAATATATATACCCCAAACAGATTTGTCAAGACTGAAAATCGTTTCTCTGCACTTTATTAATGCAAACATTGCACGTTATCTATAACATGTCTTCAAGCTAGCTAATGTCGGGACTGCAGGGTTATCTAAATGCTGAACTGTCATGTCACCAAAGAATCTCTGACACTGGACAAGACATAAGGTTCCGAGGGATTGACTGCAGGGATAAGGATAGTCCGGGTTACTGTAAACCCGTGACAGATAGAGACAAAATCTCCAAAGGATTTAAGGACCTCGCCTATTCACCTAAATCTCATCAGCTCAAAATCGCCTAAGTCGCCAACAATTCTCAAACCCTTAGTCAGAAATAGCCTCACAACCCGAAAAAGCCTCACAGTCACTAGCCAAACTCCGGTCCCTTCCTTTTGAAAGCATTCAAAAACCTACACCAATGGTTCGACATAAGGAAGAAGCCGACCCAGGAGGGTACGCTAAGACCTTTTGGCTATCACATAAAGACATGAAGAAGTTCTTTCAGACCAGCAAGAACTTAGGCTATCTCAGGGATGACGGTCATGGACGGCACCGAGATGAAAGTGACATACCGGCCTCCAGACCCCGGAAAGAGGCCCTAGCCGAAAAGAAGAGGCCGTGGCTCTTGAAAGACCCCTGCCAAAATGGAGCAATTCGAACACCGAACTCGTTAAGTGCTTCGTCGAGGCTGAACGATCTTCTGTTAGAGATCGACGACGCAGGAGTGTCTGAGCCACCAAGGCGGTGCAAGGCCATAGGACTCTTCAGTCCTTGAAGAGTTTCTGCATAGGAATCCCTACCGTGCAGAAACAGGGCCTTCTGGTGGAGTGTTTGTACTCCCAAGAACCGTGCCGGTAGTAGAAGAGCGGCTGCCAAGGAATGAACTGCCATGCACACAGTATATTTTCGTTCCTATCGGATTCGTTGCGCTTGACGAGGAGAAAACAAATGTATGATGACTCTCCTGCGCAATGACAAAGCCGAGGGCTACCTTCCCAAAACTGGACACATGATTGTCAAAAAGGGGGAAGGATAGTACTTCCAGATGAAGAGAATGAGCAGTACTGATGAAGTAGATGACCAGATCAGAGCGGATAGACCGAAAGAGGCCGACAACCGAATATTGAAGAACAACTGGCCAAGTCGAAGTACTAGATAGTCTAAAACGGTTGTAATAGACTGGTAGCTTATGTATCAAAATTCTTTTGATATAAGAAAAACCTTCCTGCTTCATTAGGTTTTGTCAATCACCAAAAAGGGAGAAATTGTTAGGAATCGTTAATGTAAAGAATTCAGATTAACAGTTTTTGTGATTGGACTCAACCTAATTAAGTATACCGATTGGACAATGGTGAAACCGGAAACCAGTCAGCAGTTCGACAAGCGCCACCAGCAATCGGATCAAGACTGCTACCAGAATGTCATGGAGATCGGGATGCAGATACCAGATGTGCCACGTTGGACTAATATAATATATTTGAAGAGCAACAAGTTGAAGACTTCTGACAAGCAATTAATTCAAGGCTGACAGCAATAGCCAAGCTGAAGTCAAACTAAGCCAAATAAGGAATAAAGCAAAGTGCACAGAGCGACTGCTGCAAAGACCGGACAGACCCGTTTTTGGGTAAAGACATTAAAAGCTCTGTCCGGTACAAAGAGCTATCTCACAACGGCTTTCTACATCAAACCCAACTCTAAAAAGGAGAGAGCCAAGATGAAGAACGTACTTCACCATTTTTGAAATCAAGAAACGAGAGAAAAAGCTCAAGCTCACAAGCAATTAAGCAATAGGTGTTGTCCTCACCAGATTTAGACCGGTTCGGTTAGTGAGTGGGTTGTTCTCAAGGGACTGTAAAAACCTCTTGAAAGTAGACGGACAGTAAAAAGCTGTCTAAGTGGTGTCTAGGAGTTTAGTTAGCTGTGTATAGCCGTGTGGGTTGTACTGTGTTAGTCTAGCTAAGGAGGTTGTGCAACAGGGGTTGTAAAACAGAGTTTTCTAGTGGTGTCTTCCTTGCAGGGAAGAAGGGGAGATGTAGGAGATTTTTGGCTCCGAACTTCCAGAAACAAATTCCTGTATTTCGCAAACACACACACACATATCACATCTCCCATCCGGTCTTGGTTCAAAACCGACCAGTTTGATTCGGCATGAGTCACATACACAAATATCAAGCACCGGTATCTAACCTTAACCGGTTAAGAACCGAAAAGAGCTAGTGTTTTTTCACCTCCCTCCCCTCTAAACACGCAACCGATCCTAACACTATAAATTGTAGAAATGTTATGCTTATTGTCAATGAAAATTTGAAAGATCGTCCCATTTTCATACCTGATCAAGTAACCAAGTAAGTTCTGTCTTGAGTGCATTAAGTAAATCAAAACCATAAGACTCGGTAGCGGTTGTTCTTTCATAGATAGTGGAGAACATTTGGATTAAATTTCCAAATTCTGGAGGCTTAGTAATGGCTAATTCTGAACGTGGTCTGCATTGGTATGGTGTCCGATGTTTTCATCTCGTTAATCCGATGATATCGCGAGATGAGTCAAGTTATAGCGCAGTTAGTCGGACGCTCGTTCCTTGAATTTGAATTAACTGACTTCATGCCCAAGTCTAATGCCCGCCTAAATATATACAGGATCCTTCACATTTTCGTAACTTATCACTTTTTCACCTTTTCTATTTGTAGTGTTTCATTTTCCAGCCCTTAGCACACTTATGGCCTCATCCTATTCCTCCAAAGGCAAATGACTTGCCAATGATTTTCCTAAGGTTGAGAATGTTCCCTTCGACCTTGATGATACCTCCAACTTTTTCTCCGGCTCGGGCTTCCGGCCGTTGATGTGAAAACGCCGGTTCCACAAGGTGATGGTGATGATTAAGGGCTACCGCAGAAATCTGGTCACTGAGGCGGAAGAGGCTCGAACTCTCCATTGGTATCGTGCCAAAGTATCGACCCTCAGTCCTCTGTCGCTTCGGGAATATCTCGAGAAAGCTAGGATTCCTTCTGGCTATGAGTTTTGGCTTCCCGGTCCTTTACAAGTGGCTTCCTCACCTCCCTTCGACTTTCTTACCGTCTACACAGACCAGATAGATATGGGCCTTAGATTTCCCATCCCTTTTTTCCTCTTAGATCTCTGTAAAGCTTTAGATATCTCCCCCGGCCAGATTTTTCCCAACTCTTGTGGGTTGCTACTAGCCTTGGCTACGGTTACCCATAGAGTTAGCTTCCCATTGACTACTGAGTTGATTGTTAGCTTCTTTCGCGTGTGTGAGAGGGATGCAGGCAAATTCATCAGTTTGCCTTCAACAGATGTCTTTCATGACAATTTTGCTGCTACCAAATGGTGGATGAACAAATTCTTCTACTTGCGCCCTTACCCCAGCATCGAGATCGCCGGTTCTCTTTACTGCATTGGAGAGATCACTGTCAGGTTGCGATCGAGTCTTTCGACCTTTTGCTGCCGTTCTTGGCTAGGATCTGGGTGAAAGCTTTTCGATGCGAGAGCTGGTATCTGGTGTTCCTCCCGAAGCTGTTATTCCTCCTCGGGTTTTGTGTACGCTTTCTCCCCTATATTTTAGTGTCAGTTTTCACTTCTCTAATCGTCTTTCTTTTCCAGTAGGGGAAGGCATACCAGTCATGACAAATGATACCCGAGGTGCCTCTGGACGTTCCCAAACGATCTTCTCGGGCATGCCCCCGAGGGTGATCGTCGACTCAGCGCCAACAAGTGGGGTGACCTAAGTGGGTGAAGCCATCATCTACCAACCTCTGTGGCGACCCTACTTCTTAATTTAAATAATTTGGCGGATTTTCGCAACGTAAGTCACGGAAGACCCCTCTAACAAAAACTTTCTACGCAAATAATATACATATATAACAAAAATAGGGTTTACAAAAAAAAGCGTTACGTTTATACATCGGGCCGACGCCCCAAAAATCTAAACCCGAACATACTATACTACGCGCTCCACAGTTCGTGTCCCATGTACTCCGCCGCCCTCAAAAAGTACGTGGAGTCACCGCCGCAAGCCAGCCTACAGCTCACCCTGACGCTCGTCAGTGTCGGGCTCGGTCTTACCAACAAAAATAAAACCCGGAGCAATTGCCCAGTAGGTGGTAGTAAAAACATGCAATGCGGGCGTGCAGTCAACCCAGTCCCAAGTCCTCACAACATGGTAAAATGCACGCTCAAACCTATGTCATATCTCAACACATAACAGGGACCTCGGCTAGACTCGGCACCCACGCGCGCAATGGCATAGTACGCCATAAACCATGCGGTAGCTCACGCTGTCCGTGCCAGGTCGCTCCTTCCGCAATCACAATCTCATCCCGACGGTTTTGCACCCCGAGTCGCGTACCACTATACTCGGGTAGATAGGTCACTCCACGCCTGTCTGCCGCCACTGGGTCAAATCATATATCCGGTGGTGTACACATCGTGTGGCTCATTCCCGACTAAACAGGTCTCGCTATGCCTATCTCCCACTAGGTGCCCAATTGAGTCTAAACCTGACTACCAATATCGGCCACTCTACCCCACTCACCCGACACCGTAAGGCGTCACCGTATAAATACGGTACAACAATCTCTCCCATGGCATGTCATGAAATGCACGCAATATCAATCACATATAGCACATCGAACGTAACTCGTATAACTATCAAACTAGGCCGAACGTTTTAAATCCCAAAATAATCTCTAAGTTTTAAAATATGAGTTGACCCGAAAATCCTAGTCAAAGTGTAAAATATTCAAATTGAAAATCATTTGGGCTGAAAAAGTTCGAGTAAACGCTCTAGTTACGAAACTTTCGCCGAGAACTTAAAGTCGGCCCGCGCTATCTCACAACTCGCAAAACGTTCCAGTCCCCGAGAACCCAACCCTGGCCCGCGAAACATCTGTTAACTCACACACCGAAAACCTTTTCGGCCCGCAAAATACTTTCGCGAACCGAAATCAAAGTTCGGCCGATTTTCCTATTCATTTAAAATCCTATTTCACCCAATTCGCTAAGTAAGAAACGACTCACAAAATAAATCAGCCCGCGAAGCTTAAACCATCCTGAAGATATTTATGTTTATACGAAACATCTCACGAACCATGAACAAACCCTAAATTTCCAGAAATTCTAGCATGATCATCACCACGAAACACATCAATGTCACATAAATATCAGGAACTCATATATTGAGATCGAAAAACACATAGTAACACAGGAATATCATCAAAACCTAGATCATAAAATAACTATTTTGGAACTCCGATGACCTTTCATCCAAATTCTGAAATATTTATGAATATAGTACGGGTTTAGTAGGGGTTAAAAAACCACCTACCTCACTTCCAAGCTTTATTTTAATAACTCCCTAGGTTGAAGATTTGATCGAGCTTGTCTCCTTTGTTTCCTTCTCACTTCGCTCGGCACCTTCTTTCCTTTGTTTCTTCCTTTTTACGTTGGTTCTCTCCTTCCTCAATTTTCACGTTCTTATCTCTTGACCTCTAATGTTCATTTGAGCTCAAATAATAAGGAAATAACTAAGTAAATTCCCTTGGGATGAAGTAAGGTTCTCATTTATCCTTATCCACCTATGATTGGTTGTTTAGGGTGGCGAAACCCTTGATCCAAAGCATATACATCATCCCATTGTTGCTTTCCCTACTCATTAAGAAATGGTCTCATTCTTATCTTAATGACTTGGGTTGGGCCTATTCATTTCCTTGGGCCATTTTTCATATCCTCATCTCCTACTTATTTCTTCTTGGGCTTTCAACCCAAACGGTGATGGGAGGACGTTAGATACCCCCAACTCTTCGACTCCCTCTACGTGACCTTTCACCTTCTATTTTCATCTTCGCTCTCATGGGACCTGCTACGATGGATTGGGATTCCATTGGACCACTCCCGGATTATAGCTACCTGAGGAACAATATCGCTGATTTTACCGAGCATTTTGACGTGGCTGCTTTTGAAGCTTTTGTCATCCGCGTGCGTGGTGAGCCGGAGACTCAACGCTCATCGCCGCTGCCCCAAGCTAATCTCAATGGATCTGCTGTTGACTATAATCGGCCTGCGTCAAGGAACAACCGCGTGCCGACGTGGATACCGCACCGTCGACAGCGCCGGTACACTACTGCCCTCATCCCTGTTCGCGACACTTGCCTGGGCCCTCCACTACGTCGTGGGACGCCACCGCCACCGCCTGAGGCTGATCGGATGGTGGAAGACGAATCTGCTGATAACCAACAGCCGTTAAAAGCCACGGCTGAGCAGATTACTGCCACAGCTGACATTAACGGGCCGACGATTACTGATACCGGGCCTAGGGTTTCTCAGATCATTGTGAATCAGCCCTCCATTAGTCCTGGGACTGATGTTGTGGAGCAAATTCCTCATGCCGACCATCACCACCACAAGACGGGGGCTGAAACTGCTAATCTGCCCATTCAAACTTATGCGGCCACTCGTATATATGGTTGAATCTTTGGTAGCGATCCTTCTGAAAATAAGAAATATAGAAGTTTATTAGATCAGTTTTATTTTTAGTCGAAAAATGAATAAATTTCATCAAACTATAGTAACATTGGAAATAATAGCATGTTCGATGAATTTCGAATTGAAATCGTATCAAATGCATAGTGTATGCTCAATTTTGAAAAATCGTAATGGCATGAATGTAATTTCGAATGAAGTATAAATCGCGTGAAAAATAGTTCGAAATTTCGCTAAGTATTAAATCAGTAAGTCACTGTTCATGCCGAGAAAATTTTCTTCGGTCGAGAAAATTGAATTGCAATTTGATTAAGTTTTGCGCTCGAAGAATTTTATCCGCTATTGTTAGCTACAGTGTAAAAGACATAGAAAAATTTCCTAAATGTTGAAGTTGAAAGCATGACTGTAGTCGATCAATTTTACGATCGAGAAAAATTCCGTGTAAATTTACGATCGAGAAATTACGTCTCAGGTAAAATTTTCTTCGATTGAATAAAATTCTCGATTTGAAATTTGTCGAGCGGTATGTGATTTTCGATTGAAAGTAGATTTTTTTTTGCTGCAATATAATTTTATCGAGAATTAGTCAACGAAAGACTAAGTCAAACGTCGAGAAATTTTCCGATCAATTAGGTCCTAAGCGGCGAATTTTACGATCGAAAAATTAATTTTTCGCTGCTAAATTTTTGCGACCAAATTGAAATTATATCGAAAATTCTATTTTGCGATAATAAGTTTTACGCTCGATAAAATTTGCATCTAAATTGTCTAATAAGTGCAAAAGTTTTTCGCTCACAAAAATCCTAATTAGATTTCTCGGTGGTAAGTAAATTTTTTTTTTCGGTCAAAATCTTCTATCTTAGCGACTAAATCAGAATTTTACCGATCAAAAAACTAATTCGACACAAACAGTATCTCAATTAAGTCGGAATTCAATTAAGACTGTTTGCGATCGACAAAGTTCTTCGATGGCTTTAAACATTCAATTACCCAGTTTCATCAAAACTCAAATTACAGTCGAAGATGCAGATTTTCCGATGATTCATTCTACCAGATTCATAGAGAATATCGAAACTATCTTAGGTGCAGGTATTAAACTCAGATAAAGTTCAAAATCATGCCGCACACTATAAAATAGTTACGGTTTTTCTCAGTTTTTGTTTTTGAAGAACAGTCAAAAAATCTTAATTAAACATGCGAAAAACTACAGAATGTGAATGCTAATGACTGGGAATCATACGCAAATGTCAAAAGAATCTCATTTCTACCTTAAACAGACAGTTTGGTGTTGAAAATCGAAAGATTTTTGAGAATTTTAAGCTGTCTGTGAAAGTTTTTCGCTAGAGAGATTTTTTGCGATTAGGGTTGCGTGAGAAAAAGTTTTTCGACTGACAAAAGTTAAACTTTTATTAACTAGCATTAAGTCAATGTTGGGTTTGCGATTGGACGTTTTGCGATTAAATGGATCAGGCCCATTACTATTTGCGCTCGAGAAATTTTTGATTTGAAAATTTCCTCTCAATTCAAATTTTTCGATCGCAAATTATCGCGGCCAATCAAAATTGTTTCCAACACTGTTTACGATCGAGAAACTTATGATTGTGAATTAAGTCTTCTATCTAGTTTGTCGATAGTAAGTACTTCTAAAATTTTCAGATTGACCCCTATTTCAAAATAAAACCCATTGTAGGGCTCCCCCTTAGTAATTGAAATAAATGCAATTAACTCCCTGTATTTTCTGTGTAGTAACGTCTAGCTCCCCTGGTAGAAATTTAAAAATCTGTACCACTTAGAGATAAGCGTTAGTAATAATGGTGTTAATCAACGATTATTTTTGGCAATTTTATCTTTGAAATATTTGGTCTTGTGTCTAGCTCCTCTCTTTATAGTGTCGACGTCTCGCTCCTTAATTTTGAAAGATCTGAAATACTCAGAGAAAAAACGTCAAAAATATTTGGAGCTAATCTACACGTTTTTATACTTGCTCCCCCTCAAATGATGCACAAAAATTGACTAATTATGCGAGATATGAAATCAATTCAAGTCACGAGCACACACATTTACCAAGTAAGCATGTGTACATGGTCCCCGAAAACATGTACTTTAAAATATTGTGTGAGGGTAGAAGCAATGAAAAATTTATTGCATTTAAACAATTTAGTACCAATACAATCTAAAATTGCATTTAGAATGTGCGATACACTAAAGAAATTCGCATTTATTCAATTCAACGCATATGAAACATAATATTTCCTGTCAAAATGTGCGAATTTTATTATTTATTTATTATTATATATATGTATATATATTTATTATATATATATATTTTTTTATATGGGGTCAGATTATTTTGCTTCGATCAATCGTCATGCCTAAAATTTTACGAGACATTTGAAAGAAGAAAGTGCCGTCAAGTCATGTCGTCAAACTAAAGTCCTAAGTTCATAGACTGGTCCATTTCGACAACTCTCACTAGGTTCGCTCTTGCTCTCAATTATTGTTATCTTGGGATTTTTATATTTTTATCACTCAAGTCAACACAAGCAATTTTAAGTCAATTTACCTGTGATCGAGGCATTTTTAATCATTTCACCTAAGCGAGAGACCGTCTATGTGGAATCAAAGGGTCGTATGGGTTATAATTTGGCTAGGACTTAGAACGGAAGGAATTTAAAGGAAAGTGAGCTTATCTCTTCATCGTCTTCCAATTCTACGTCCGTCTCCCTTTTTTTTTCGGCGTCTTTCTGCTTTTCAATCTTTTCTCCCTCTTTTTCTTTTAAGAACTATCCCTTTTTATGTTATGCTCAAGCTGAAGCTCCGCTTCTCCATGAGGCTCTAGGAGATTATCGTAGGCGAAGTTCTTTTTGTTAGTTCTCGGGCCGATACCGAGCTCCTCTTCTCTTAATCCCTATAGAGGTTTCAGAGATTATCAATTTGGAGAAGTTCTCGGTCATGGAATTCGTACCCGAGGCTGCACTCCTCTTCTCGTTTCCCGATATAAGACCGGATTATCGTTGGAGAAGTTCACTTCGTGGTGCTCCTCTTCCAGCCGTTCTGACGAGCGTACGAGATTATCGTTGGAGAAGTTCACAGCAGGAACCATGCCACTTTCTACAAGGTAGTCGGAAGGCCGGTTCCTTTGGTCTGATTTTTGCGCGTTGAGCAATGCCTTCTTTTGTCATCATCTTACTTTTTCTTTTGTTATCTCCCCCTCATTTTCTCGTTTGAACAACCATTCGAAGAGAATAGAGTTCAGTTGAAGGCTGGGAATGGGTTTCAAATGAAGAAAAGGACATCGGAGTAGGCTCAAAGTGGATGACTAAGGGCTAACGTGGGGGAATTTATATAAGGCCGTATGAGGAATATCCTAAACTCCCTTATCATTTTTCTGACGATCTAACACAAGATGAGTATGACACCAAGAATCACTAGGTAAGACAAGTAATTTATGTGTGACTCACTCGAGAAGTAGATCCAAAGAAAGGAAAAGGAACAAGGCTTGAATCCTCACGCATGTAGAGTGACTTTGTGTCTAGTGGAACAATCAAATGACCTTTTAGACACGAATGCGACTTAGACTGACAAATTTTAAGCAATTAAATCGATCGCATGTCGGGGTAAAATTCTAAGTGACTTTAGATCAAAGCATCCTAAAGGATTTCGTCATACCCCTTTCATTATATATAGAAATATATATTATATATATTTTTTTTCTTGTTTTTTTCTTATTATTATTGTATTTTATTTTTATATTATTTTTATCACGCAAGATAAGGACAAATAAGCATAGAAAACACATAGCATAGAACATGTGATAGCACAGAAGATCAGGTAATGCACATATTACGGAAGATCCAACATGCCTAATTTTCCGACAAGGAATTGAAATCGTTTCTCATCCAAGGCCTTGGTGAAAATGTCGGCTAGTTGAAACTCCGTGTTCACAAAGTACATCTCCGTGCCTTTTTCTACGTGATCTTTGATAAAATGATATCTAATGTCTATGTGTTTTGTGCGTGAATGATGAACAGGATTGCAAGTAATGGCGATTGCACTCTGACTATCACTATATATGGGTATATTATTTAGATTGTACCCATAGTCGCGAAGCTGTGTCCGCATCCACAGCATCTGTGAGCAACAGGTGGCGGCAGCTACGTATTCTGCTTCGGCCGTCGAAGTGGACACACAGTTCTGCTTTTTGGATGACCAGCAAACCAGCTTTTCGCCTAGAAATTGAGCGCCACCGGACGTGCTTTTCCTGTCCATTCGGCAACCTGCATAGACAGCGTCAGTGTTCCTGTCCAAGGGTAGAGGTGCCCTTAAGGTAGCGTAAAATTCTTTTGACCGCGAGCATATGGGATTCTTTGGGACCGGCTTGAAAACGGGCACACAAGCAGGTGGCAAACATGATATCCGGCCGACTCGAAGTGAGCTAGAGAAGAGATCCAATAATACTGCGATACAGTGTGATGTCGACCAATTTACCAGAGGGATCGGCATCCAACTTGCAGCTTGGTGACATAGGAGTGCTGAGAGGCTTGCTCTGGTCTTGATGAAACTTCTTCAGAATATCCTTGATGTATTTTGTCTGACTGATGAAAATTCCATCATTGAGCTGCCTGACTTGAAGGCCTAAGAAAAATTGCATCTCTCCCATGTGACTCATCTCGAATTTGCTCTTCATGAGATCTCAAAACTTCTTGCAGAGCCGAGGATTTGTTGATCCGAAGATGATGTCGTCGACGTATACTTGGACGACCATCAGATCTTTGTCATGCCGTTTAATGAAGAGAGTTGTGTATATCGTTCCTCGTATGAATCCAGACTTCACGAGGAAATCACTAAGGACATCGTACCAAGCACGTGGGGCTTGTTGTAGTCCATAGAGAGCTTTGTCCAAGCGATAGACATGATCGGGATGTTCTTGATCAACGAAACTCCCAGCTGAGCGACGTAGACTTCTCTTTTAACATGCCGTTGAGAAAGGCGGTTTTAACATCCATCTGATAGACTTTGAAGTCTTTATGAGCCGCATAAGCCAGCAGGAGGCGGATAGCTTCGATACGGGCAACAGGAGCATAAGTCTCGTCATAGTCGATGCCTTCCTGTCGATTGTATCCCTTAGCAAGCCTTGCTTTGTTCCGGATCACTTCACCATCTTCATTTTTCTTATTCTTGAAAACCCATTTAGTTCCGACCACTGTTTTCCCATGTGGACGGGGGAGGTCCACACTTGAAGACGTTTGAATTGATGATTTCCTCTTGCATTGCAATTGTCCAATCCGGGTCTCGAAGTGCGTCTGCTACTTTGGTAGGCTCGTTTTGGCTCAAGAAGCAACTGAAAAGACTGTGTTGACGACGTGTTCTCACACCAACCGCAGGATCGCCAATTATCTGATCAAACGAGTGGCCTCTCGTCCACTTGCGCTCATGAGGCAAGGCTGAAGTCGATGCGTCAGCCATCTATGGATCTAGATTGCCTATAGTCTCCGATTGATCATTTGTCTGAGGAAGTTCCAATACTGCACTTGGATTGATCGTCTCTGAATATACTTCCTCGATGACCACTGTAGGTTCTTCGGTGTTCTGTGGCAATTCTGAATCGGGTGGGGTAGAGGTGTGAGATGAACTTGGTATGTCGATCTCGTTCGGTAGAGAATCCATTGTCGGTGTAGTCGTGTATGACCGATATACCGGTTCGAAGAGAGAATCCAAGTCGTCTATTGCAAGTTTCGTTGCTTCGTCTGACACTGATCCTGAAGTTGTTGCCATCTTCTGTTGGTTTTGTGCCAACACACCAGTGATTACGGGTTCTGAATTGTTGTCTTCAGAAGCCAACGGGTTGAGAACGGGTCCTGAACTGAGTTGAGCAGGAACCAACGTGTTAGGCACGGGTCCTGAACTGAATTGACCAGAAGCCATCTCTGCCACTTCGTGGAAAGTGACATTATAGCTTTCCTTAATAGTTCGGTTGGACTTGATGTATACTCGATACGCTTTTGATGTTGAAGAATGCCCGACAAATGTAGCTTCGAATGCTTTAGGGTCGAACTTTGCACGTTGCTCTCGGTCGTTCGCCACAAAGCACTTGCACCCGAAGACTTTAAGGAAAGAGATGTTGGGCACTCTATTATTCACAATCTCGTACGGAGTCTTGTTGAACCATTTGTGAACCACCGTCCTGTTTTGAGTAAAACAAGCGGTATTGACTGCTTCAGCCCATAGAAAGTGTGGAAGTCCCGATTGGATCAGCATTGTACGAGCGGCTTCCACTAGTGTTCGGTTTTTCCTTTCAACGACCCCATTTTGTTGAGGTGTTTTGGCGGCTGAAAATTGTTGACTTATTCCAAGTTTCTGATAAAACTCACTGAGGTGATTGCCTGTTCGAACAACTTGAATAGTCTGTTGCAGCAGATTTCGAGTTGTGTTCACAAAATTGATAATCAAGTCACCAGTCTCATCTTTCGTTCGGAGGAACTTAGTCCACGTGTAGCGAGAATAGTCATCTACAATCACTAGGACATACTTTCTTCCATTGATACTCTGAGTCTGCATCGGACCACAGAGATCCATGTGAATTAGTTCCAATGGTCGAGAAGTAGACGCAATTTGCTTGATGTGATGAGACGCTCGCTTCATTTTTCCTAATTGACATGGCGAACATTGATGCTCCTTTTGTAGTAGTATGGTTGGAAGACCGTGAACCAACTTTTTCGTAGAAAGGCGTTGGAGAGCTTTTATATTCAGATGAGACAGTCGTTGATGCCATAAGCTGTTCCTCTGTAAATCAATCTGAGAAATGAGGCATACAACTGTCGAGGGCCGCACAGATGTCAGGTTGATCGTGTAAAGATTGGATCTCCGAAGTCCTTGAAGGAGTTCTGTGTCCTGACTATCCAAAATTCTGCACCGGTCAGCATGGAAGACCACCTGGAAGCCTTTGACACAGAATTGGCCTATGCTGAACAAGTTATGGCGGAGGCCTTCGACGTATGAGACATCTTTGATGGTCAGATTCTTCAGAATGATATCCCCAAGTCCTAGAATCGGGGCTGAATCGTTGTTCCCAAATCTGACTTTGCCGTTTGGTCGGTCTTTGTAGTTGCTCAGCAGCTCTTGATTATCGGTCATGTGTGTGGAGCAACCACAGTCGAGGTACCACACATGATGGATCTCATTTGAAGACGTGGATGCGTTGTCGTCGTCCGTACAAGTGGATGTTTCGGCGTCCAATTCGTTGTCGGGACGGGCCATGAGGGCTAAGTTCTCTTCTTCGGAGCTCGACGTGTCCTCGAGCCATTGGTCCTGTTCGGCCATGAGAGCTACTCCAGCTTCTTTCTGTTTTGTCAATTGAAGCTTCCTGGAGTAGTAGTTTGCATCTCTTTTCTTCGGGAGAGTGCACTCTCTGGCGAAGTGTCCTGCTTTGCCACAGTTAAAGCATTTGTTAGTCTCTTTGGGATTCTTGACCTCGGAACTCTCCGGAGCACGTTCTTTGTTCTTGGAGCTTGTAGTCCGAAGTCTATTGGCTGAGGTTGAAGACTTCTTCTTGAAGTACATCTTGCTCATCATTTGTCCAATGAGAGTTAACACGTTTATATGTATAGTATATGCATATCATCTCACATGGGTGAGAGGTATTTACACCGTACTGAGACCGTGATGATTTTGGCGTACCGTTGAGCGGGGTAGTTTGAGTTTATTGTGATTGATTGACTCGTTGAGGAGTCGAGGTTGGTACTCATATGACACCTGACGGCAGGCAGGCGTGATCGATCTGTCTACTCGGGCGTGAAAACGTCCCGAGGTGCAAACCGTCGTGATTGTTATTTGTCAGCGGAAGAAGCGACCTGACAGGGCAGTTGCGTGATCGTCAAAACACTGTCAACGTAGCTACCGCCTACGGAAGAGCAACCTAGCAGGACAGTTGCATGATCGTCAAAATGCTGCTAGTGTAAGCTTCCATAGATTGTTGTTATATTATGGGGGCGCGAGGTGTCTAGTCTGACCTAGGGCCCTGTGTTGTATGATTCCAAATAGGATTGTGGGAAAAGAATGAGTGTATATTGCATGCAGGTTGATAGGAATATAAAAATACATGGTATTTGAGCGCGTACTATTTCGATTTATAACATATATCGTGCTAATTATATCTTATTTGATGTTTGATCTCAAAACAACAGTAAAAAGAAGATGATGGCTTGGATGTGCTTATGTGGAAAAAAATCAGTCTAAGGAGCAAATAAGAGATAAGAAGAAAATAAAAGAACGAAGAAGCACATTATAAATAAAAGATTTTTTTTTTTTGGGAAGTGTTCACTAAACGAAAGAAACAGGAGTACATGGACAGCGTACATGATAACGCTCACGACGCAACAAGCGGTAATATCTACCGACCAGACAACACATCAAGACCAAAACAGCCCAGACACCAACCAGGTCCCTACAAGACCAAGCCAAATACAGAGACTACCAGCACATGGTAACAAAGGCAAAGGAGGTGTCACACCCCAAAATCAATCTACAGGAGTCTGGCACCAGTTGTAGTGCCAGCAGGGCAGTCGGTTGTTGTGCGAACAAAGTGCCAGAGCACAGCGGAGGAAACTTCCATGCGGAAATTCCAAACGGAGGGGGTGAAGTGCAGCGAGTGCTTCCGCAGGTCTGGTCGGGGAAAGGCTTAGATGCCAACTCCTGTTTCTTTCCGCCAGGGAGCGCAACCAGCAAGTGAGGCCTGCATGCGGCACGGGCGAGCCGGTAGGACACCCCAGATGAAGCAGCAGCCAGGCCAACCTGCAGACAAGCAAAGCGGAGCACAGTACAAGAACGAAAAGAGAAAACAAAACGAAGGGGATGGGGGAGGGAAGAGGGCAAGATGTGGGGAAAGGGGGAGAAGGGGGGAGGTGGTGTCTCTTATGGGCTCCTTCCAACTCATCCATCAGCCCACCAAACCCTGAACCGAAGCAAGACCAGTCCCAAGCACCCTAGGTAGTCCAGTCCAAACACCAGGTCCGGCGCATGGCGTTCAATTGCAGATAAAAATAATATCACTTTCAAGAAGGAGTCATCAAACTCTCCAGCAGAAAATCACTCACGCGCGCGGCTCAATGAAGAAAAAAATTACACAGAGAATCATCTTATGGCTGCTTGGTTTGAGTTTGTCTTTGAAAAATATTGTTGGATGAAAATGAAAGAAAGAAGATAGACCAGTGGAGAAAGTTCTCTATATAAAAGGGGCAATTATTACTCAATGAGGCATCGAATAGAATAGGGCTGTAGTGTTTTGGTACTGCTGTTTTCATTTCCAGCTTTCATGTCCTGCTTTCATTTTTATCTTTATTTTATTGAGAGTGACACAGAGGTGCAACCGATTGAGGGGGAGATTAGTACTGTGATCTTTATAATTTTATTAGAGAGCATAGTATATAGCAGTGTATAAGAGAGATCATGTTCTGTCATTTTTCATCATGGTTGTTCTGGTTTTAGTAGTTGTCAAACACTTTCGATTTCCATATATATTATATTAAGTTTGTTGTTGATCTTGAGTTAATAGAGGTTTTCGTACCTTGAGGAGATTCAAAGAGATTGAGTGCTAGATGATGTGAGCGTAGCAAGAGAGTTTGAGCACGAGAGGAAGTTTGAGAGATCGAGTCCTAGAAGCAAATTTTGAGTTCGTTCTACAGTAGCAAGGCGTAGCCACACAAAAATATTTTTTTTATTGCTTGTCTGTTCGTTATTTACACTTAGTGCTGGTCTTGTCATCATAAACTTTTCAATGAGTTTATTCAGAGTTTTGGTACCCTATATTATGATTATTAAATTATCAGTTTGAGTTCGAAACCTTCATTTCCTTTTACATCTGGTGTTCGCGCATACTTTGGTGGTGCGACTACGTGCTTTATCAAGAAGAGAAGTATACAAAGCTGAAATTAACACGGTTGTAAGTTTAAGTTTATCTATTTCGATATGTCATTAGCATTCATTAATTTTAATTGCGTTTTTAGCGACTATTATTTTATCGTTATTAGTTTCGATATTTTTCTAGTTCACTATTGTGATAAAAACTTTATCACCAAAACTCCCCTTTATATAATTATTATTATTACTATTATATTACTACTACTGCTACTGCTACTGCTGCTGCTGCTGCTCCTGCTCTTGGTTCTGCTGTTACTGCTACTGCTGCTACTAGGGGTGAGCAAAAAAATCCGAAAACCGGATTCCGATCCGTTATCCGCTTTTAAAAATCCGAATAATCGGATATCCTGTTTAAAAAACCGGATGGGAAACAATAAACCGGATCGGAACCGGATAGTCGTTTGACGAAAATCCGGTATCCGATTTAAGGTTTCGAAAAAAAATTAAAAAATGGCCCAATGCAATAAAAGGGGTCAAAAGGGCCCATACGAGAAAGAGAATTAGTCACATGGGATAAACAAAAGCAGCCCAAAACCAAAAAATGAGGAGAAAGCCCAAAGAATTTTTTTTATTATGCTTATGCTGCATAAACTAACGTGAACACTTCGAATATGGAAGAAATAAAAGAAAACAAAACGATTTTTTATTTGGCATATTATTTTGGATACTTTAATCTACAGAAGTCAGTTTGAAATCTGTTTAGAACTCCCAAGCGTGGAATACGATACAATTTTTGGAGAAACATTGTTGCAATCAATTAAAAAAAATTAATTTCAGTTTATTAAAACCGGAAGCGGATATCCGATTTTAATATCCGAATAAACCGGATATTCGATTTTCGGATATCCGATTAAAACCGGGCCGGATACGGATATCATTTTTAGATATCCGAAAATCCGGATATCCGATTTTGTTCACCCCTAGCTGCTACTGCTACTGCTGCTACCGCTACTGCTGCTACTGTTACTGCTACTACTGCTACCGCTACTGCTACTGCTACTACTCCTACTGCTACTGCTACTGCTACTGCTACTACTCCTACCGCCACTACTGCTACTGCTCCTACTGCTACTACTCTTACTGCTACTACTGCTACTGCTCCTACTGCTACTACTCTTACTGCTACTACTGCTACTACTACTACTACTCCTACTACTGCTACTACTACTACGGCTCTACTACTACTGATTTACTTCTATTTTTAATTCGATATTTTGTTCAAGTTTATGCCCCAATCTTCTCGAACAGGTATACTAATATTCGATCCAGAAATCGAGAGGACCGCGAGGGCGAATCGAAAGGAGGTGAGGATCCGCACAAGCACTTGAAGGAGTTTCACATGGTTTGCTCAACCATGAAGCCAAACGGGGTCACTGAAGATTAGATAAGTCTTCGTGCATTTCCGTTCTCGCTGGCGGATCATGCAAGACTGGTTATACTACTTACCATCGGGTTCAATTACTACGGTGCCGAACTTAAAAAACAATTTCTTGCAAAATTTTTCCCTGCATCTCGTGCCGGGAACATTCGTAAGGAAATCTACGGGATTCGACAATGGACGAGAGAGACTCTGCACGAATACTGGGGAAATTCAACCGGTTGTGCGCAAGCTGTCTATATCAAATTTCCGAGTTAGCGCTTATTCATATTTCTACGAAGGATTGCTACCCATGGAGAGAAACATGATTGACGCAGCAAGTGGAGGAGCGTTGGTCGATAAAACGGCAGACGAAGCACATCCGCTGATCTCAAGCATGGCTACAAATGCGCAACAATTTGGAACACGTCAAGATGTAGGTCAACAAAGAATGAACGAGGTAAGTAATACTTCATTTGAGCAAAAATTAGATTCTCTAACGTCTCTTGTGGAAAAACTTGTGATTGGGAAAACGAGTCAGGTAAAGGCTTGTGGTATATGTACACTTGTTGGACATTGAACAAAGAATTGTCCATCACATCAGTTTGAGCTTAGCGAGCAAGCCAATGTAATTGGAGGATACATAGGACAATCTCAGAGACGCTATGATCCATACTCAAGTCAATACAATCCCGGATGGCGTGACCACCCAAATCTGAGTTAGGAAATCGACCGCCAGGTTTCATGCACCAAGCACCAAGGACACCAAATCTTCCACAACAAGCTGCACCATCTAAATCAGGAATGTTTTTGGAGGATATTGTTAAGAATTTAGCAACTAGTACTGCCACTTTTCAACATATTAACGAAACACGCTCAAGCATGCACAATTTAGAAAGGCAAGTGTCTCAACTCGCAACACAAATGAGTCAAATACAGAACGAGAAAGGAAAACTACCGGCCCAAGTTGAGATCAACCCAAGAGAGAATGTGAGCATTATGACTCTTCGAAACGGGAAAGAGATCGGTCAGCCTAATCATGACGAAATTTCCATAAAATCCCAAAGAGAACATAAGACTAAAGACCATGCAAAGAAAGTAAGTAATGATTCTGTTTTGGATAAACCTAATATTGTTATTCCTCCACCTTTTTCCTGGAAGGTTTTCTAGGGTGAAACAAGAAGAAGAGGAAAAGAGTATAATGGAGACCTTCAGCAAAGTCGAGATCAACATTCCACTTTTGGATGCTATCAGAGGTATTGGGACTGGGATTGAGTGTACACGAGCATTCATGCATTTTTATTCACCTACTGCGCAAATCGGTCAGTGTTTACATGTTGTAGGTACTGAATCTGACGCTGATGCGCGTCAAGACTGAGGCGGCTGGTGGCGGTGCTCCACGGACTTTTGAGGGTAGGGCGGTACATGGATGAAGACCTATGGAGCGGCGTTAGGGCTTTTGTTCTTCTGACATTTTGGGGCTACAACCTTTGTATAGACTTGACTATGTAGATAATCTTTTGTTATAATATATTAGAATTTAGGAAAAAGTTTTTGTTAGACGGACCTTCCGCGGCTTACGTTGCGGAAATCCGCCACTAATCCTACTTAGAAAATGAGGGTCGCTACAATAACTGCCTATTTTACCAAACTTAAGACCTTGTGGGACGAATTGGGCAGCTATAAACCAGATTGTGTGTGTACCTGTTGAGGAATTAAACAAGTGAAGAGCTTCTTGGAAGAAGAATATGTCCTCACCTTCTTGATGGGTCACAATGACTCGTACTCTCAGACCATAGGGCAAATCTTGCTAATGGACCCAACTCTCGCAATCAACTAAGTCTTTCCACTGCTTATATACAAGAGGAAAAGCATAGACTGGTAGGAAGTGGTCAGATTAGAGGAGAAGAACAGACAAACAACATGGCTATGATGGCAGCCAGGAATGTGGTGGAACATGTCAAGAAAGGTTTCTACGGACAGAAAAAGGACCTATGGAATCATGTCTGCACGCATTGCAATAAGAGAGGCCACACCATCGAAACATGCTACCAAATCCATGGCTACCCTTCACGCTTCAAGTAGAGCCAAAGGAACAAAGGAGCAAGAATGAACCAGGTCATGATGGACTCAACTAGTAGAGAGACTCACCAAAACAGTCAAACTACCTAGGGTTTAGGAACTCAATGAGATGGACTGGTTCAGTTGTAGGTCACCCCTCTCTAGTTGGAACGCCTGAGAGCCCTGATTAACCAATCAGCCTTCGGCATGCCTTAGGACAATGGGGACACCCTTCTCCCATAAGAAAAATCCTCAGGTATTCTCGTATCTTGCAACCTTCCAAAGCTCACAAGTGACAGACTTTGGTTAATAGACTCTGGTGCCACAAAGCATGACTGTGGCAACAGAGATCTACTGTTTGGTCTGCATCAAATCAAGAGAGTAATTTTTGAGATAATACAAATCATAAAGGTTAACAAAGAAGGATCAGCATATATCAATAACTCTATCACACTAACTGATGTGCTTCTTTCCCCTAGTTCAACTTTAATTTGATTTCTCTGAGCAGCTTGACTGACAATATTGGTTGTGGATTTACTTTTGAAGCTCAAGTTCATGATACAGGGTCATTCCCAGGTTTTAGTTGGCAAGCGTAAGCAGATGGCACGACTGCATTGCCTCGAAGCTGAACCTGTCAGTTTGAATTCTGTCACTGGGTCCATTTACTTGAATAAAATGTCTTTAGATCTATGACTTCATAGGTTAGGACATCCCTCTAGTAAGGTGTTATGCTCTAGAGTAACTTGAGACATGATGTAGGGTCTGTGAGTTCCTATTGCAAAATTTTTCCCTTGTCAAAACAGAAAAGGAACTCATTCCTAGTTGGAAATAAACTAGCTTGTTCCCCTTTTGATCTTATACACTGTGACGTCTGGGGGCCATTTCATGTCCCCTCCCATGTAGGTCATCAATATTTTGTCACTATAGTGGATGATCATACAAGGTTTACTTGGGTTTTTATGATAAAATGAAAATCTGACGTATAAACTGTAATGACTTTTTTCTAAGCTTATGTTGAAACTCAGTTTAAAAGTAAGGTTAAGACAGTGAGATCAGATAATACGAGGGAGTTTAACTTGGTTGATCTGTTTGGAAAGAACGGAATAATGCTCCATTTGTAATGTGTTCAAACCCCTCAACAAAATTAAGTTGTTGAGAGGAAACACCAACACCTTCTAAACGTGGCTCGATCACTTCTCTTTCAATCATGCATACCTATTGAGTATTGGTAAGAATGTGTCCTTACAGCCACCTTCATCATAAATAGAACTCCATCAAAGATGTAAGGCAACAAGAGCACATATGAATTGCTGTTTCATAAACCTGTAAGAATACCATCTCCTACGTGTGTTTGGTTGCCTCTGCTTTTGTTCATCTCTCACAGCTGGTGGGAAGAAGTTCGAGGCATGGTCTCGAGAATGTGTTTTCATTGGCTACACAAGTGGAGTAAAAGGATACAAGGTCTTACACATGCAGACCAGAGATGTTATTGTCTCGAGAGATGTTAAGTTTAAAGAGGATGAATTCCTCTTCAAACAACAGAATTCTCTTGTGCCAGAAGATCCTTTTAGCAACCAGGTTCTCCCATTGCCCTGCACATCAGCCCCAGACACTGAGGAAGAAGTGAATCCTCCATTGCAAGAAGTGGAGCACTTGACAACAACTAATGAGGGAACTGCTACATCAGCCCACACAGAGGAGCATCAACCAGCCCAAGAACTTGGCAGAAAGTCAGGAAGACAGGCTAGAAGGCCACCATATTTAGAGGACTACCTCTGCAACAAGATGGCAGATAAGAGAGAGTTGTATCCCATCTCTGAGTCATTATCCTACCAGCAGTTCTCTTAGCAATACCAGGATTTCATCTGCACTATTTCGATGGCACAAGAACCTCGGAATTATGCACAAGCCTCAGGATCGAAGGTGTGGTTAGATGCCATGAATGAGGAATTTAGAGCCTTAGAGGAAAATGGAATATGGAGTAGTGCCCCTATCAGAAGGGAAAAAGGCAATAGGTAGTAGATGGGTATATAAGGCCCGATTGGTTGCAGAGGGATATGACCAATGCGAAGGAGTAGATTATGTAGACACTTTTGCACCCATTGCCAATCCAAACACGATCAAGATCATTCTTGACCTCGTAGCCAAGCTTAGGTGTAACTTGACTCATCATTCCTCAATGGGGACTTGAATGAAGAAGTTTACATCGAACTGCCGCAAGGCTTCTACAAGAACAACAATTGGTCTTAGTTGTCTTATTAGTTTATGTGGATGACATAATTCTATGGTCTGAAGCAATCCTCAAGATAATGGAACAAGAAGTTCTCAGATGCAGTCAAAGCTTTCGGCTTCAAACAGACTCAGTCAGACCATATTCTATTCATTAGGGGGCTGAGGTAATGGCTTAGTTGTCTTATTAGTTTAGATGACATAATTCTTGCAGGTCCATCCATAGAAACAATAGCTGAGGTCAAGGACTTTCTACAAGCACAATTTCGGATCAAGGATCTGGGAGAGCTCAAGTTCTTCCTTGGCATTGAGGTGGCTCGAAATGAAGGAGGTATTTACATATCTCAAAGTCAATACACTCTGTAATTGCTCAATGACGCAGGGTACCTGGCTTCCAAGCCATTGTCAACCCCCCATGAACCCAAGCAATAGAATAGCAGAAGGTGATTGGGAGCTCTTGGCAGATCCTTTTCATCATAGAAGACTGATAGGAAGCTGCTTTACCTCACTTTCACCAGGTCTGATATTTCTTTCTCGGTCCACAAGCTCAACCAATATATATCAGTACCAAGGACACGCCATATGATGGTTGCACATCATCTACTTCGGTACCTGAAGGCCTCTCCAGGACAGGGCATCTTTCTGAACTCAGCCCCAAACTTTGAGCTGACAGGATTTTCAGATGAAGATTGGGGGACTTGCACTGATACTAAGAGGTCAATCATTGGTTACTACACGCTCTTGGGAGGTTCCTTAGTGACATTGTAGCCAAAGAAGCAAGCCACGGTGTCCAGTTCCTCCATAGAAGCAGAATACAGAGCATTAGGATCACTTGTAGACGAGATTCTTTTGGATTAAAAATATGCTGGGAGAGTTGAATATCTGCCTACCTCAAGCACCAGTGCTCTTCTAAGACAACCATTCAGGTATGAAGCTGGCTTTGAATCCCAAGTTTCATGAGAAGTCGAAACACATAAATATAGATTGCCATTTTGTTCGGCATCATTTGGCAATAGGTGTTAGGAATATGCCCTCGAATGCTATACGAGGATTAGATTGTATAGGGCATTAGCTTATTTATCATTCGAATTTTTTGTGTAATAAAATATTTTTGTGTGTTTATCGAAAGCCACTGTTCGTTTATTGGATATAAGAGTTCTTTACTTAGCATCTGGTAAAGCAATAAATGAACAAATCAAAATGTGTCGAGTTGAATCACCGTTCTCAATGGACACGAGAGAGGAAGGCACCCATGGACTCTTAACCTCGAACATTAGAAGTCCGTAAGCCTTAGGCTCCAGTTGGGTACTGGATAACCGATTATGGCTTATTTGTCGATGACCTATCGTGTGCCGATATCCCGCTTGGAAGCGGAGGTCATGACTTGTGATACGAATCGAATCAAGGGATTGAATCGTTTCATGGACTCTGACTCTCGTAGGTCGAACATGCCTTATTACTCAAGGAGTGTCAATGATCGACAACAACACTATAGTTGTCTACGTGAACCTTAGACTAAAAGTGGCTTTGACGGAGTTGACTTCGATGTCTCGACTGTCACTGGTAACCCTCGACCCGATTTGCCTTTGCATGGGTCAGGAGGCCAGATGCTGTCTTGATAACGATTTGTGAATGCCGGGTTCAGACCGCCAAGTACGAATTTGCAGTCTCGTAAGTAATCGAGACAAGTGTCCTATGTGGACGGCAATGGGAAATTACGAAATCATTGGCCAATGTATTGAACTAACTCATATGAGACGTGGAAGGTAGTCTGGTAATTTGCCTCGTCTCCGTTTTATCATAGAATCGAGTTTAGTGAGTTTGACATAAACCATGGCTCTCACTCCATTGGGACACAACTGAAGGGTTTATACGTAGCACTATTATCTATAGTGAGGTTCTGGAATAAAGACTGGGTCGAAATTCACAATCGAATTGGGTTACAGTCCGGTCTGCAGGATTGGCTAGGTAACTATCGGACTCTTGGAGGTCACCGGACAAAGTCAAGAAGTTGAACGAGTCCGAGCTCAGAGGGATCTGTCACTGGGATCAGCAAAAGAGAATGACCTATCTCTGGATGCTACCCCATCTTGGACCCGATGTGAGACTGGGATGTCTTAAGGACAAGCAAAGAGCCATTACAAGAGTCTATCCCCCATATGTCAGCTGCTAAGCGTCTATTGTGCTAAACGAGTTCTTCCACCACCATACTACGCCATAGAGCGAGTAGACAGAACTCGATAGGAGCTAAGCGAGAGCGACCTACCTTACCTTCCTGCCGAAGAGGTGTACAATCTCTACAAACTGTACGTAGAGAAGTAGAAGGGTCCTCAAGGCTTCATAAAGAAGAAAGGACTCGAGGGACTCTAATGATGCGCCAGGTCAAGTACCATGCCGCACACGACCTTCAGATGGCTCTGGAGAGCCATATGAAGAAGGTCAACATGGCCGCTCCGCTCAACAAAGGACCTGATGTCGAAGGGCTTCCCAACAATCACGTGCATATTAGCTCAGTCTTAGGAATCACTATTATAGTCCTATTGCCAAGAAGACCAGGATGATGCTAAAAGACTGAGATTCATAAGTTTTGTGATGGGACGCTCAAGATCATCTGGAAGAACATAGAGCAGAGGTTGGAAGAGATCAATAGAGAGACCATCCTGAAGCTTCACAGGTTCGTGAGAGAACAACAGCTTCTGATGGAACTTCTTGAGGACATCAAGGAGCGGCTGGAGCTGAAGAGCAGAATTAAAAACTTCGAGCATGTGCTGGGTTTGCGCAGGTCTTACTTTGCCTAACGAGGACAGAAGGCTGGAAAAAGCAATCAAGCACAAAGGGGAGAATGTAGAATACCATTTGTAATTTTGCTTTGATTTCATTAGATTTCCTTGTAATTAGGGCTTTATTTGTATTTGTCCTTAGTTTAGGACTTAGCTTGTTATTTATACCAAGTATGTTTGGTATAAATACCTTGTATACATTTGAGCTTAATAGAGTATTTTAGTCAATTGATCTGAAAGGCTTGCAAATCTAATTCTATAGAGAGAAAGTCAGAATTCATTCTCTCACTACACGAATTATCTCTCAAGTTCTTCAAAGAAGGTTTTCGATCGAATCTTATTTTCTATAATTCTATTTGATTTCCTTAGGATTTCAAGTCTAGGATCGTAGAGTCGATAAATTAGGACCTAACAACTGGTATCAGAGCAGACTCGTTCTGTTTTAAATCGAAAATTGTTAGAATCGGATTGGAATTTAATTCTGGAATTTTTCCATCGAAGAACAGTTTTGGTGCAAATTTCAATTTCGATCTGGTAGCTTAATTCTGTGCTTATTTGATTTGAATTTGATGTCTGTGTGTTCGTTTTAGTGCTAAAAATCATTTGCGATTAGATTGGTTGTGTCTAGAACATCTATTTAGCAGATTCGATTGGATTTGACAAGTTACTGTTAGCACGTAGGAATCTTAGAACACGTTCTGATGTTGCTCAAATTTGATGTATTTTGCTTCATGACGTGTTTAATTGGTTGTTCGTGTATATTCATCAGCTGATTACGAGCAGATACCTGTAATTTCAAGGTCTAATTCATCGTTTTTTGCCGAAATCAGTGTTAATTAGAGTTCTAAGACTGTTTGCGCGATTTCAATTTTCTCGCTAGAGTCTTCAATCGAATTAATTTCTCGATCGGAAACTTTGCGCGATAATTTTTCTCAGTCAAAACTCTAAGTCAGCGCTAAAATTTCCGTAATCAGAAGCGATTTTAGTTGAAAAATTTCTCGAGCACTATCAAGCGAAAATCTTTTTCGACGAGACCAATTTTGTCCTTTGCGCTCGCAAAAAGTAGAAAAACATTTTCGAGAAAATCATTTACGGTCGAAAATCATTCCAAATCATCAAAGTTTGACATAGCGAAAATCATTTACGATCGAAAAACTTTTCCAGTCAACGAATCTATTTTGACACAGCGAGAAACTTACGAGACGTACTGTTTCTTGCGATCGAAATAAATTCACGATTCTAAAATTTTTCTCGATCGAAAGATTTTGAGCACTTCTCTTCGCTCGTAAAATTTTTCGCTGACTGACATTCTTGCACGAGAACAGTAACGACTACATTTTACTTCGACAAAATTTTTTTCGATCAAACTCTAAAGATTGAATCGAATATAATTCTCGATTACTTTAGAATCAACGCTACTAACTAATTTGCTACTTGTGAAGCACATAACATCAGTCCAAATCATGAAAACAACAAATGAAGATCCTTCATCAACTCAACAAACGAAAATGGATGCTTACTCTCTTGGAAACGACAATCGTCCTCCAATTCTCAAAAGAGGCGAATACACAGTGTGGATGAGTCGGTTCTTGAATTTCATTGAGCTTAAAGATCAGGCTGAAGACTTGCTTAAATCACTCGAGGGACCATAAGTATTTTATATAAATCAAGAAGGTGATAGCTCGAATAATCCTCCAGTCGAACCCACTAAGCGAGTGAACTACCTATCGAGTACGACGATGTTGAGAAAAGAAGAGCGAAGGCAGATCTGATAGCCAAGAACACATTAATGCAGGGCATCCCCAACGATATGTATAGACATATAGATAGGCTCCCGCGGCTGAAGGAATGTGGGATGAACGGGAGAGGATGATGCAAAGAACGGAAGTAGTCATCAAGGATAAGAAGGCGAATATACTCACGGCGTATGATTCCTTCAAAGCTAAGAATGAGGAGAGTTTACATGATCTTTATCAGTGGTACCTCACCCTTCTCAATGAAATGAGGAAAATTAATATCAAGATGACAAACATGGAGATGAATGTTTGGTTTATGTCCTCGCTGCCCACCGAATGGAAAAAGATATCCACTCAACTCCGACATAACAAAGACTTGGATGAGTTGGATATTCATGCTGTTTTTTACAACCTCGGTCAACATGAAGAATACATCTGCGAGATACAAAAAGAGCAAAAGGGCAAACATGCCGAAGACTCCATAGCCTTAGTTTCAGAATAGAGGAGCTCCCTCTCACGCAAGGAAAAACAGAGCTTCCTCATGAACAGAGATTTGGGAAACCGTTGGCCTTAATTGTCAAGATGATGACGAAGCAATAGTTTAAGAAGAAGTCATCATCTTCTGCTAATCGTCTTCGAACTAGAAGCTCGAAAAACAAAGAGAAACCAATTGAGTCCTCAGAAGCCACAACCTCTAAAGACCCACTTAAATGCTTCAACTGTGGGAAAACTGGTCACTTTGCCAGAGAGTGTACCCTTCCAAAGAAAAAGGATGCTAACTACTACTCCAAGAAGCTTCACTTACAAAACAGAAGGAAACTGGAGTAGCTCTAATGGCGGAACAGGACCACTGGCTAGAGAACAGCTCAGATTCTGACGCTGAAAATCTCGCTCTAGTGGCGCGCCTCGACGATGATGAGGAAGATGGGACTCCCACGAGGGTGGACAACGATAATGCATCCACTACATCCGAGGAGGTAGAAACCTCTGACATTACACATTCTGACCTGTTAGCTGAATTAAATTCGAAACACTTCCCGCAAATGCATTATGTAGTCATCTGTCTTACTTAAGAATATCATCAAAGTAGACTGCCACAAATTTACCAATGTGTGAACGTAAAAATGATTCATTAAGCGCATAAACGTACTAGGTGCCTTTGATAAACCAAAAGGCATAACTAGCCATTCATATAATCCTAGTTTCGTTTCGAATGTCGTCGTCCATTCGTCTCCCTCTTTCATGCGAATTTGGTGATACCCACTCTTAAGATCTATCTTTGAAAATATACATGCACCATGATACTCATCGAGCATATCATCTAATCTAGGAATGGGAAAGCGATACTTAACCGTAATGTTGTTGATAGCTTGACAATCGACGCACATCATTTGCGAGCTGTCTTTCTTTGGCACGAGGAGGACCGGCACAGCGCATGGACTCATACTTTCTTGATGTACCCCTTGACATTAATTCTGAAATTTGTCTCTGCAACTCCTTTGTCTCCTCAGGTTTGGTTCGGTAGGCTGGACGATTCGGTAGTGCTGCTCCAGGCATAAAGTCAATCTGATGCTATATTTCCCTAATATGGGGGTAATCCAATTGGCATGTTTTGAACGAGCACATCCTTGAATTCCTGCAATAAAGAATAAACGGTCAAGGGTAGCCCCTTGCCTGACTGGTTAGCTAATAAAACAGCCTCTTTGTATACGAGTAAAATCATCGGCTGTGAAGAATAGTAAGCTTTCCTCACATCGCTCATCCTCGCCAATATAATACGCTTGTCCTTAACTTATTTTTTCCACTTCCATCGACATTTCCCTCGTTATTTTCCCGCTCTGATTTTACCCCATTTGATCTCTCAACATCTCTCGTTTCTTTTTCTTGCTTTAATTGCTCAACTCTCTCCTTTCCTTTTTGCAATTTAATTTGATCTTCATATAGTTGGCTTGGTGTAAGAGGTCTGAGAGTGTAGGTGCGGTTGTTGTGCCGCAGGGTGTACTTGTTTGCGTGACCGTCGTGTATTACCCTCCGATCTAACTGCCACGGTCGTCCCAATAGCATATGTCCAGCGCCCATTGGACAACATCACAAAGCACTGAATCCTCATAGTTGCCAATGCGGAATGAAATTGGAACCTGCTTGTAGACTCGCACATCCCCGCCGTCGTTAAACCATTGGAGTCGATATGGATGTGGGTGTTTCGTCGTTGGAATCGCCAATCTGTTCACCAATGCCACGCTCGATGTCGTGCAACTCCCTCCATCAATTATCACACTACATACCTTATCTCCAACATAGCATCGTGTGTGGAAGATGTTCTTACGCTGCTCCTGATCATCTTGAACTACTCGCGCGTTCAAGGCACGACGAGATACCAACACAAGTTCAGTGGGTATTTCAATTTCTTCCCCCAAATCGTCCTTCGTTTCTTCAAATTCGACGTCTTCTTCATCATCTGTCACTACCTCCCCAAAGGCAAGCATCGTCATAGTTCTCTTGTTCGGACATTGGCTTGCGATATGCCCAAGGCCCTGACACCTAAAACACTTGATGTTGCGGTTTCTTGTCACTGGAGCGTGAAACTTTCGTGGTGCTTGCAGTTGCAATTTGCGTCGTTGCGCTCGTCGAACTACTTGGCTTCGACGTTTCTCCACGTGGTCTGAATTGATTCCACTCTCCCGCATCTTTGCTCCTCTTCCACGTGGACTGTTAAGAAAGTCGTGAATTCCTTGAGTTGCCCCTCGTCTTGAGCTGCCTCTCTATTTTTACCGCTAAGTGTATTCGCTCTTCTAGTTCCACATAGTGTTGCAGCTCAACTAAATCTGCAATATCTGAATTCAGCCCCGAGAAAAATCGGGCCATCGTTGATTCACGATCCTCAACAATGTTGGCACGGATCATTGCGATCTCCATATCGCGGTAGTATTCTTCAACCGTGCGCTGCCTTGTCGGCACATACCTTTTACGCATTATAGCCTTCATACCCATGTCTCGACCGCACGCTCACCAGCTTGCCTCCGCGTTGTCGACAATTGGTCCCACCAAACAACCGCATAGTCAGTAAATTCAGCCACGACTAAGGCTACCTTTCTGCACTCCGTATAGTTGTGGCAGTTGAAGATGAATTGGGTCTTGGTCTCCCATTCGAAATACGCCTCTGGATCACTCTTGCCCTGGAACGTTGGGATCTTCTGTTTTATGCCTCCACTGTCATCACGATCACGCTCGGGCTTCCTCCTTTGTCGTTGATCTTCTTCGTCAAATTCATCGTTAGCATATAAGTGAGTTATTCATCATTAGCGAATAAGTGAGTTTCCTCTCTGTAGTCACGTGCTCGACGAGATCCATTGCGATTATGTTGTGCGGCTGCCTCGACTTGATCTATCCGCTCGTTTATCTCCTCAAGTTGTTGTTGCACCAATCGCTGCATCTGGGCGGTGATTGCTTCCACCAATAATCGATTACTTGGATTGGCGATGTCGTTATTGGAACCGTCTGACATAGTGTCTGAATTTTTTTCTCTCCCTTTTTCTTTTCTTTTTTTTTTCTTTTTTTTTCTTTTTTTTTTCTTTTTTTTTTCTTTTCTTTTTTTTCATCTTTTTTTCTTCTTTTTTTTTTTGCTCTTCTTTTTCTCTCTCTCTCTCTCTCTCTTTTTTTTCACTCGACAAATATGCTCACTCGGTAGACCCTAAAATCTCTTCTTGTCTTCTTGATCGAATTCTTCCACTCGTGCTTGGCAACACATTGAAGAAAATAGACCTTGACAGTCGAAACGACTTCTAAGATGCGTTGTAGCCCCTAAGAAATCCAAATAAGAATAATACGATATATATAAAATTTGTTTGTCTCCTTTTCTTTTGCAGATTTTTTTTTATTTTCGCAGATTTTATTTTGCTGAGATTTTTTTTTTGCGCAGATTTTTTTTGGAAGAACGAGAAGAAAAAATAAAATATAAAGAACGAAGAAACCTCTGTTTTTGTTACGCAAAAGGTTGATGTTGCGCCTTCTGATTTCTTCGAACGAACTTAGATAACGAACCAAACGTGGATTAGCTCTGATACCACTTGATAAGGAACTCCGATCTATTTCACCCGAGACCCCGAATCCCAAAGTCGCACAGCGTCGATCGCCACGTGGAGAACACTTGACGGATTGAAAGACGCCACGAACGGATGTGTAAAGCCGTACGATAAGTCTCATATCTATTCTCACAACGCACTGCTTTTGCAAGAGATAGACGATGTTCAAATGTCGAACGAAAGAGTAACAAAGACTCGAAGAGATTCGATAAAGAAACTCAAAATTATATATATCGAAGTTGGTTCTCTCTAATGAGAAACAAGACCTATTTACACTAGTAGGCTTGGCTAAATATAGAAATAAAATAATAACAAACTAATAGATATTTAAGCAAAAATCTAGGAAAATCTTACTAAGTAAATATCCAATTAGTTTGAATATACAAATCTTGCAAATCTCGTTCAGATCTGGTCCAAGGATGAAAATTGCATCTTTTTTTTTTGGTATGAATAAATTTCATTACCACAGAACCAGTGTTTACAACCTTACCATCGCACCCAACTAATCACAGCTCACTTACAAGTTACTATGAACTAGATTATGGAAAAATTCCAATCCCTTACTAGACGGCTTTACAAACTTCATCCCTCCAACTTGGATTTTGAAGCTGCGTTTAAATATTTGGACCAGCTCCATATCATTCCTTTCTTTCCACTATATATAAGTAAGAGCCACTACTCCCGCAATTTGTATCTTCGGTATCATGGACTTCTGCCTACTCATGCGCACTAAATGACTTATCCATCCTGCCAAGCTCCATGGGAGTATAACCTGTAACCAACCACTCGCCTCCTGAAAGCATTCTCTGTTGTATTCACACTCAAAAAATAGGTGCGCTAGGCATTCTTCTTTCTGATGGCACAGTTCTCATCTCATATCAGGCACATTCATGCCCGAATGAGCAAGTCTGTCCCTGGTTAGCAGCCTCCTATGCAAAATAAGCCAAAATATAAATGCATGTTTAGGCATATTCCATCGGTTCCAAACAACTGCTGCTGAGGCCATAGGTTCACTGCCCCCTTTCATCAATGTATACTCGGATGATATGGTATAACATCCATCCCTTGTTGCAGTCCACAGCCCTTCCTGATATCCTTCACGAAGTTTACTGCCAGCTGTGTTTCCTTACTCTCTTATAGTCCCAGAAGCTGACATTCTTCAGATAGTAGAAGGGATCCATTTGATCCACAAATTGTCATTTTTCTTCGAAATTTCCCATCTCTTCTTCCCTATGCTTGCATAATTTCAGGTCCCACAATCTTGGCTATCTAATCCTCCACAACTCTTCTTCAAGCAAACTGTTTCCCATGCCACCAGTGCCTTTACCTTACCTCCTATTTCTCTGCCCCACAAAAACTCTCGGCAAACTTGATCAATCCTCTTTACTACCCAACTGGGAAGGAGAATCATAGACCCCAGTAGCTATGTAGTGCCATTAGGACAAAGTTGATGAGGCAACACCTGCCCGCATAGGATAGGTTCTTGGATGTCCAACAATTGATCCTTTTGACTATCCTATCTACCAGGGATTCGCAATCAAGTCTGCTCCATTTTGTTGGTGAGATTGGAACTCCCAGGTATCTCATAGGTAAGGATCCCTCAGTAAAACCAGTCAGTTCAAGGATCCTCTGCCTCATGGTCTGAGATATACCTGCCATAAAGATGCTAGATTTGATGGGATTAGCTGCCAAACCAGAAGCTTTCTGAAAGTGCTGCAAGCTGTCCGTTATCATGCACACTGATGGGATGTGAGCCTTGCACATAATCAGTAGATCATCTGCAAAACACATGCTGACTATATTGAGCTGCTTGCACATGGGGTGGTACTTGAACCTCTCTGTTTTTGCAGCCAGCATGAGCCTCCTAGTCAAATACTCCATAATCAGCACAAACAGCAAGGGTGAGATTGGGTCACCCTGCCTTAAACCCCTTGCCCCTGGGATATGGTCCTCAAGTCTCCCATTAATAGCTAGTTTATATGTAGCAGTAGATATGCATTCCCTCACCCATGCCACAAACTTCACAGGGAATCTGAAATGTTTTAGGAGATTAGTAGAAACTCCCACTCAACTGTATCGTAGGCTTTCCTCAGATCAATCTTCATCACACTCTAGTTGATGCCTGCCCCCTTTTGTACAATCTGAGCAGCTTTTGGCATAGCATGATATTGTGACCTATTGATCTACCAGGTACAAAGGCCCCTTGGTTGGGATGCACAAGTCCAGGCAGAACTCCCCTCAACCGAGTGCACAGTGGCTTTGAGATGCATTTATATACTGTATTACAGCAAGCAATAGGGCTAAAGTCCTTAATGGTTCTGGGTTGAGCAACTTTAGGCACCAGGGTTATGGTTGTGGAATTAAAGGACTTCAGCAGTCTTCCAGTTTTGAAGAACTCCAGCACTGCATCTGTGAGATCTCCCCCAACCACAGACCATGCTGCTTTGTAGAATTCACTGTTATAACCATCAGGGCCTGAGGCTTTGACACTATGAATGGATAATAGAGCAGCTCTGACCTCTGCCAGAGTGAATGGAGCAGTTAGGCCAAACTGTTCCTCAACTGTTAAGGTATGACCCTGTTGGATAGCCAGGGCATATATCCCTTCCGTATTGTCTCCAGCTCTGCCCAGTATATTTGTATACTCTTCTACAAAGTGCGAGACAATAGAACTGGGCTCCTCCAATACCACCCCATCATCTTTCTCAGCTGATATGATCCTATTTCTGTACTCCCGCTGTTTGATGAGTGCACGGAAGAACTTTGTGTTCTTGTCCCCCTCCTTCAACCAATTAGCTTTGGCCTTTTGAGCCAAGAATTTGCCACAGGCCTTACTCATAAAATGGAACTCCACATCAGCCCTTCTCTCTAGCTCTATGGATATTGGATTCAATGGATCAGTGTTGAGTATGCATTGAGCTGCTTCCAACTTCCCTCTAGCTTCCTCCGTTTTGTGGACTATGTTTGCATAAACAGTGTGGTTGAGAAGCTTCAGCTGGCCTTTGAGCTGACACAGCTGGTTCACAAGATGTCTTCTCTTAGCTGTCTCTCCTAACCCCTGAGTCCAATTACCCCCCACCACTGTCATGAACGTAGGAGAATCCACCCACATATTAAAGAACTTAAATTCTCTTCTCACTGGGGTTGGTGCCCTGCCATTCTTAAGCAGAATGGGGGAGTGATCAGAGACCCCTTCAGTCAGAAAATGAGCCTCAACATCTAAGTAATGCTGTAGCCAGTGGATATTGCCAAATGCCCAATCTATTTTGCTATATATTCTGGTGGCTGCCCCTTGTTTGTTGGTCCAAGTATATTTCTGGCCTTTCCTTCTGATCTCTTCCAGCCCACAGTCCCTCAGACAATTCCAGAAGTTCTCATATTCAGTAGCATGCACACTGGTACCCCCCATCCTATCATCACTATGCAATACATTATTGAAGTCACCCCATGCAAGCCAAGGGGTCCCTACATGATTTAAGGATCTGAGGTCATCCCATAGCTGTTCCCTCAAGGCACTGTTGTTATGGCCTTACACATATGTTATGTGGATTATCCTCCCCTGCTTCTCGACTTGCATGTGCATTAGTTGGTCTGTCTGAAGTAATGTACTGATTCTCCCTTCTGTATTCCATACTACTACGATCCTCCCATTGGGATGGTTATTGAGGTTATGTACATAACTCCACCATGGAAAGATTCTGTTTATTGCTAGCTTCATATTTTCCTTCTTCAGTTTTGTTTGTACCAGGCACACAAGAGTAGTATGAAGCCTCCCACACCTCAGCCTGATCTCTGCCTGTTTATTTGGGGTATTCATACCCCGCACATTCCATAGGAGTGTTTTATCCATTGGGGAGAGATAAGCTCCCTGGTTGCATCACTCCTGTTCCTATATCTGGATCAGTTAGTCTTTGAAGACTTGGATCTCCTATCTCCTGTCTCAGACTGCCACTTGTTTGTTCAGATTGACTACCTGTTGTCTGCCTGCCATTTTGTGGATCAGTGCCCGGCATCTTTAGTTTCCTTCTGCCTTGAGTTATCCACCCTCCCCCTCACCATTTCCCTTTTGTTCTATGTCCTCTTCCCCTGGACCCACCAGATCAGGTTCTTTGCTGGGTACTGGCTGCCATCCCTGCTTAAAACCTTTCCTACATACTACAGTAGTGTGTCCAAACTTCCCACAAGTACTACATTTGTCAGGCCGCCATTCGTAGGTGACCTCTTCTTCCACGAGTTGATCATGTTCATTTAGAAAAGCAACTTTTATCCCTCAGCTCCTTCTTGAGGTCTACTTCAATCAGCACGCGAGCATATTGAATTCTATCATTCTTCATGGTTATCTCATCAGCCATAATAGGGGTGCCTACAAGGCTAGCAATCTTGCTCAGCCCCTTCGTTCCCCAATACTTCAGTTCCAAATGAGGAAACTGGACCCATATAGGGACCTTATCAATGTCCCCCTTCTTGAATGTGTATTATCAGTCCAAGGAGCGAGTATTACTGGTTTTTTTTTTATCAAATTGGAGCACCTCAGTCTTCAATACCCTGTCCCTTACCTCCTCAGAGTCAAATTTCGCAAGAAACAATCCCGCTCGGACCTGCATCACCTTCTTCAACCCATGCTTTTTCCAGAACCGGCTCAAAAATCCATTCATGACCGCCTGAGGAGGATTCGACCCAAGCACATAACAAATGATCGCAGAGTTCCAGTACTTCACCTGATCAGTTATATCTTTCAGGTCAATCCGCCCAACCTCATGCTCCCCAGTCTTCGCTGGTTCAATGTAATCAAGCTTCGCCCCCGCATTGCGTAGCTTTGATATGTCAAAGTTAGCCCATACTGATTGCTTCCTTTCCATTATCTGTTCCACCTTTTCCTCACTCGAGCTCCAATATGTGCCATCTCCTTCACTGCCCTAGACAGTATGCAGCTTCTTTGGATCCTTGCGCCTTTGCCGAACTACCTATATAGTTCTCGATGAGTTTGGTAATTTCATCCAAAGCAGGGGGTTGGGGGGTATGGGGGTGTTCGGCTTCAGGGTATTTCCAATCTCCCCAGAAGGTGTCTTCACTGCCTCACAAGGCGGAGAGTCAGCCAAACGTGCCGTCCGCTTCTTCTTAGCCATAGCACGGCGTCGCCGTCGAGAGAGAAAGGGGGTCCGATCAATGTAACAGTACCGAAAACCCAGTGTGTGAAAATCGCACGTAGTGAATATGAAAATCTCACTCGTTCAAAAATTGCATCTTGGTCCTTCAACTCTTCGATAATTGAACTTTAGTCCCTGAACTTTCCAAAATTGTCATTTCTGCCCCGATCAAGTTCTTGAAAATTATATTCTGACCCTCTTTATTCTGAGTTGCTGTGAACATGATCTTCTCTTCTTCAAGAACATTTATTATGAGCGTGCTAAGTTTTTCTTTGAAGTTCTTTGCTCGAAATCTTGTTACGGGCCCGGTCGGTATTTGAATCTTCAACTTAGCTTGCTTCTGATTGGACTCGTTCACATCAAAGTATCATCAGAATCGCTCAATCCAAGTGCAGAAATGGAACTACCTCAATCTAATGAACAACCTGAGATTTTCAGAAATCTTAATCCACAAATGGCCGATGCATCTACTTCAGCTTTGCCTCCCGAGCGCAAATGGACTCGAGCACATCCGGTTGATCAAATAATTGGCGATCCTTCGGGTAGTGTACGAACAAGACATCAACACAGTCTCTTCAGCTGCTTCTTAAGCCAAAATGAGCCAACAAATGTAGCAGACGCACTTAAAGACTCGGATTGGGTAATAGCAATGCAAGACGAAATCAACCAATTCGAGCATCTCCAAGTGTGGACATTAGTACCTCGTCCGCATGGGAAAACAATTATCGGGACGAAATAGGTGATTAAGAACAAAAGAAATGAAGATGGAGAAGTGATCTGGAAGAAAGAAAGACTGGTTGCAAAGGGCTACGGAAGGCATTGACTACGACGAGACATATGCTCCTGTTGCCCGAATCGAAGCCATCCGCCTCTTCTTGGCTTATGCGGCTCATAAAGACTTCAAAGTCTACCAAATGGATGTTAAGACCGCCTTTCTCAACGGCGTGTTAAAAGAGGAAGTCTATGTCGCTCAGCCAGAAGGTTTCATTTATCAAGAACATCCCGATCACGTCTATCGATTGGATAAAGCTCTCCACGGACTGAGACAAGCTTCACGTGCGTGGTATGATGTCTTGAGTGATTTCCTCGTGAAGTCTTGATTCATCCGAGGAACGATCGACACGACCCTCTTCATCAAATGGCAAGACAAAGATCTGATGGTCGTACAGGTTTACGTAGACGACATCATCTTCGGATCAACTAATCCATGGCTCTGCAAGAGGTTCGGAGATTTAATGAGGAGCAAGTTTGAAATGAGTCACATGGGAGAGATGCAATTTTTCTCGGGACTCCAAGTCAGGCAGCTCGAAGATGGCATCTTCATAAGTCAGACAAAATACATCAAGGACATTCTGAAGAAGTTCCATCAAGATCAGAGCTCTCAGCACTCCTATGTCAACAAGCTGCAAGTTGGATGTCGATCCCACTAGAAAAGCGGTCGTCATCACACTTTATCGCAGCATTATCGGCTCTCTTCTCTATCTCACCTCGAGCCGGCCGGATATTATGTTTGCCACCTGCCTCTGTGCCCGTTTCCAAGCCGACCCAAATACTCTCACATGCTCGCAGTCAAACTTCGCTACCTCAAGGGAACCTCAACCGTAGGTTAATGGTATCCTCAGGGCACAACTTTCAAATTAATAGGCTATACTGATGCTGATTATGTAGGTTGTCAAATGGACAGGAAAAGCACCTCTGCTGGTGCTCAATTTTTCGACGAAAAGCTAGTCTGCTGGTCATCCAAGAAGCAGAACTGCGTCTCAACGTCGACGGCTGAGGCTGAATACGTCGCGGCTGCCAGCTGTTGCTCGCAAATGCTATGGATGCGGACTCAGCTTCGCGATTATGGGTATGATTTAAATAACCCATTTACGGTGATAGCCAAAGTGTCATTGCGATTATGTGTAATCCTGTTCACCACTCACGGAAAAAACACTTAGATATTCGATATCATTCAATAAAAGATCACGTAGAAAAAGGCACGATTGACATGTAATTCGTGAACACGGAGTATCAACTAGCCGACATTTAACCAAGGCATTGGATGAAAAACGATTCTAATTTCTTGTCGGAAAATTAGGCATGTTGAATCTTCCGTAATATGTGCTTTACGTGCACCTATGTGCTTTCATATGCCCTATTCTATGTGTTTTCACTCTTAATGTTATATCCTACGTGAAAAATAAAGAATTATATAATAAATAAATAAACAAAAATATATATCCTAATAAAATAAAATCCAAAAATATTATACATATACTTATAATATTAGGGGAATGGTGATATCTTTAGTATGCTCGATCAAGTCACGTATAGATTTCCCTGACATGCGACTGATTAATTGCTTAATTTGGTCAGTCTAAGTCGCATTCTTGTGTCTAAAGTTCTTTAGTTAATTCCACTAGACACAAAGCCACTTTATCTTAGTGAGGTTTCTAGCCTTTTATTTCTTTCGACGGATCTATCTTGAGCGAGTCACACAATAATTACTTGTCTTAACTAGTGATTCTGGCCTCATACTCGCCTTGCGTTATATCGTTAGGAAAATGATTAGGGCAATTAGGAAATTCCTCACTCGGCCAAATATATACTTTTTCAATCCTTTAACATAACCTTTAGTCATCAATTTTGAGCCTTCTCCGAATTCATTATCTTCATTTGAAAACCCTTTAAGCCTTACAACCGACTATCTAAGCTCTTGGCGGGATGTTCAATAGAGAAAAGGAGTGGAAAAAACGAGACGACAAAGAAAAAAAGATGACAAAAGAAGGTGGAAAACGCACACGATGAATGCTCAACACACAAAAAGCAGACTAAAAGAACCCGCCCTCCTAATTATTGGGATCGTTTAGAAATCATAAGATGAGGGGCATGGATCTTGCTGTGAACTTCTCCCTTTATAATCTTGTATGCTCTTCAGAACGGCTGGAAAGAGGAGCACCGAAGTGAACTTCTCCAACGATAATCCGGTTTTATATTGGGAAACGAGAAGAGGAGCACGGCCTTGGGTTTCAAATTCCATAACTGTGAACTTCTTCAAATCGATCATCTCTGAAACCTCTCTAGGGATTAAGAAAAAAGGAGCACGGTATCGGCCCGAGAACTAACAAGTAGAACTTTGCCTTACATAATCGCAGCCTCGTAGAGAAGCGGAGCTTCAGTTTGAGCAAGTGCAGAAAAATTCGAGATATAAAAAGGATGAAAAAGACAAAATATGAACAAAAAGGAGAAATGCCGACAAAAAGGAGTGACTAAGAAAAGGAAGATGATGATGATATTCAGTTCACAATCAATTCCTTCTCTTCTAAGTCAAAGCCAAATTAAAATCCCTCAAAGTCCTTTTGGTTCCAAATCGACGATCTTTCGCTCAGGTGAAATGATTAAAAGCGCCTCCATCACAGGTAAATTGACATAAAATTGCTTGCGTTGACTTGAGTGATATAAATATAAAAATCTAAAGTTAAAAATAATTGAGCGCTAGAGTGAACCTAGTGAGAGTTGTCGAAATGGACTATTCTATGAACTTAGGACTTTAGTTTGTCGACATGAGTTGATCGCATATGATGTTTTAAGTGTCTTCTGAAATGTCGGGCGTGACAATGATCGAAGCAAAATAATCTGACCCCATACTAATAATAATATTCATACGAAATAAATAATATTAATATTCATTCAAAATCGGATTTGGAGCCAGATGTCACTGATCGGAATTTCAGGGAGTTAATCACATTTTAAGTTTACTGTATGCGGAGTAAATATGTGATTTTAAATCAAATAAGGGTCAATATGAAAATGTAAGAATACTTACCATCGAGAAACTGGATAGAAAATGTAAGTTTCGATCATAAGTTTCTTGATCGTAAACAATAATGGGCTTAGAAATTGATAAGTGTTGATAACGTCTAATCAGCCCACTCAAACGAAATAAATGTTTGCAGTCAAAAAACTATATCTCACGCAAAACCTCATAACAGTGTCGATTTAAATTTCTCGAGCGAAAACTCAAAGACGAAAGACGAACTCAAAATCTCACTCAGAATCTTCAAATCTTACACAGTTTTCATCTTTCAAATGTAGATTCGACATCCATTAGGTGTTTGCCTCTGATTGATTTCAGTTTGTATCTACATTCTATAATTTTTCGCCGAATTTTATGTTAGATTTCCTCTGGCTTTAACTATGAAGCCTCGAAGGCTATTTTCTAAATGATTTCGACCTATTTCTGTAATTAAGATGGGTTTAGATTTACGAGTTAAGATAGTCTTTGTGCTTACAGTCATTCTGATGGTGTAGATCTTCGACATTCTACATTTTAGAGCTAAAATTTAAGTTTTGACTAAAAATTTGGTTTTTGAATGTTTGAAGCAGTCGAAGAACTTTCTCGATCGTAAACAGTTTTCAATCGAATTTCAATTTGATTGAGATACTGTTTGCAGCATAAAAGATTTTCGATCGCTAAAATTTGACTTAATCGTTAAGATAGAAGTTTGTCGGAAAATCACTTGCCATCGAGAAATCTAGTTTTGATTTAAGCGATCGCAAAATTATTAAGTGAAATAGGTAAAATAGATACAATTTTTTGACAAGCGAAGAACTTAACATCGAAAACGGTAATTTTGATTTCATTTTATTTCGGTCGTAAATTTTAGCGGCGATAAAAGTTAATTTTTCGACGATAAAGTTTCTCGATCGTAAAAGTATGTAGCGATGATTTTGATCGACCGAAAATTTTCTCAGCGAGTCACATAGTTTCTCGTTGTCAATATTCTCGATCGTATCGCAGCGAAAATCTATTTTAAAATCGAAATACTTTCTCCCTCGATAACTTTCAGAAGAAAAATTTTATTTACGCGCGAAAAATTTTCTCGATCGTAAAATTTCTCGGCTACAGTACCACGACTTAAGTTCAAACACTTCGAAAATTTTCTTTAAGTCGTTTCCACTGTAGCAGACCTTAGCGAATAAAATTTTCGATTGCAAAATTGAACGGAGATTGAATTATAAGCAATTAGGAAATTAAAATTGGACTCTCTATTCTCGAGCGTAAACTCTAGAATACCATTTGCAATTGTGCTTGATTTCATTAGTTGTCCTTGTAATTAGGGGCGTTTTGTATAGTAGTCCTTAGATTATTACTAGTTTGATATTTATACCAAGTTTGTTTGGTATAAATACATGTAAATCAATTGAGCTTAATAGAGGAAGTTTAGAGAATTGATCCGAAGGGCTTGCAATTCGATTTCTAGAGAGAGAAACAACAGTAACTTTCTCACTCTAATTGAATTCTCTCTAGTGTTCTTAACTTGAGTTTTTCGATCGAATTCAATTGATTATCTAAACGATCGAATTACTATGAATTCTAGCCTAGGATCGTAGAGTTGTTAATCTGAGGACCTAACAATTGGTATCAGAGCAGATTCGTTCTGTTTTGAATCGTAAATTGTTAGAATTGGATCGAAATTTTATTTCGAACAATGTTCCATCGAAGAACAGATTTGGCGCGAAAAGTTTTTCGATCTAATAGCTTAATTCTGTGCTTAATTGACTTGAATCTGATGTTTCAGTGCTTGATTAAGTGATAAATGATCATTGCGACTAAATCAGTAGCAGTTTGAACGTCGAATTTTGATTAATTTGATTCTGAAATTTTACTGTTGACGAAGAACATGAAGAACACGTTCTGATTTTGATCAAATTCGATATATTTTGCTTCATAACGTGTTTAATTGCTTGTTCGTGCGTGATTAGTACTTGATTGCGAGCAATTACCTCAAACTACACTATCTGATTCTTTGTTTTTGCTCGAATTTGTGTTAATCGTATTCTGTGAATTTTTCTCGATTGCTCAAATTTTTCTCGCTAAGTTTTGCGATCGGATTAGTTTCTCGATCGATAAACTTAGCGCGAGAATTTTTCTCGGTAAGAATACGAAGTCAGCGCTAGAATCGTCATCAGCAGAAACATTTTTAGTTAGAAATATTTCTCGAGCATTATCCAGCGAAAAACTTTTTCGAGTGAGACCAATTTTGACCTTGCATGCGTAATAACTTTCACTCGAAAAACTTTTTCAGTCAAACCTTTTAACGTTTGACCAGGCGAAAATCATTTATACGCGAGAAACTTTTCTAGTCAACGGATTTATTTTGACTTGTCGAGAAACTTACTAACGTACTGTTTCTTTACGATCGAAATAAATTCACGATCAGGTAATTTTCTCGACTGTACGATTTTGGGCAATTTATTTCGCTCGTAAAATTTTCCGCTGACAAAATTTCTCGCACGAAAACAGTAAATACATTCTATATCGACGAAATTAATTTCGATCATACTCTAAAGATTGAATCGAAAATAATTGTCGATTTAATCTTCGAATCAAACGCTACTAACAAATTTCGTCACTTGTGAAGCACTTTACATCGTCTTCAACCCTCAAAACAATCAACGAAGATCCTTCAACAACTCGACTACTATAATACAAACATGGATGCATACTCACTCGGAAATGACAATCGTCCGCCGATCTTGCAAAGAGGCAAATACACAGTGTGGAGAAGCCGCTTCCTGAATTTAATCGCTCTAAAGGATCAAGCCGAAAATCTACTGCAGTCCCTTGAAGAGGGACCGGCACAGTTCTGGGTTCATGTACCTGGGGATGAAACAGGTACTTCATGTACACGGAAGTTGGCATAAAGGCCAAGAAGGCAAACATTCTCACTGCTTACGACTCATTCAAAGCAAAGCCGGAGGAGAGTCTATACGAAATCTACCAACGATACCTCACTCTTCTCAACGAGATGAGGAAGATAGAAATAACGAAGACAAACATGGAGACAAACATAAGATTTTATCTTCTCTGCCCACGGAATGGAAGAAAATATCCACTCAAATACGACAAAATAAAGATCTAGAGGAGTTGGATGTGCATGCCGTGTTCGATAATCTCGCTCAGCATGAGGATGATATCCGCGAGATTACCAAAGAGCAGAAAGGCAAACAAACCAATGACACGGTTGCCTTAGTCTCGGAGAAGAGGAGCACAAGATCAAGAAACGAAAAGATCGTTAGGCCACCTTCATCATCAGAGTCGGAAGATGAATCAGACTCCGACATCGAGCCGAACATGAAAGCCCTTGGAAAACAGTTAGCTCTCATTGGACAAATGATGAGCAAGAAGTACTTCAAGAAGAAGTCTTCAACCTCAGCCAATAGACTTCGGACTACAATCTCCAAGAACAAAGAACGTGCTCTGGAGAGTTCCGAGGTCAAGAATCCCAAAGAGACTAACAAATGCTTTAACTGTGGCAAAGCAGGTCACTTCGCCAGAGAGTGCACTCTCCCGAAGAAAAGAGATGCAAACTACTACTCCAGGAAGCTTCAATTGACAAAACAGAAAGAAGCTGGAGTAGCTCTCATGGCCGAACAGGACCAATGGCTCGAGGACACGTCGAGCTCCGAAGAAGAGAACTTAGCCCTCATGGCCCGTCTCGACAACGAATTGGACGCCGAAACATCCACTCGTACGGACGACGACAACGCATCCACGTCTTCAAATGAGGTAGTCACTCCTTCCACATTATTGACCATGTTAGAATCATATCAAAAGCAATATGCTAACATGAAACGTGAGCAGAAAAGTATAAAGGAAGTAGAGAACGAACTTGAGAGAGCTCAGGAGAAGATAGATAGTCTCGAACAAGAACTTAGGAGCTCTAGTGCAAAAATAGATGAACTTACTAAGAGCCTCCATTCTAGAGAGACTAGTCAACCTCAACTAGGACAACAGAGCGAAAAGATTAAGGAATTAGAAGATAGACTAGCAAATAACTACAATTGCTTGGTTAGAAATCTCAACGAGAAAGCCATTTTAAATTGTAGGATAACCGAAGCTACCTCTAAGATCACTAACTTAGAAGCTCAATTAGAAACATCGAATGCTAAGATTAGTGAGCTTAGTAAGGATTTCGATGCCTGTCAAGCCGCTAAACTAACCGTGGAAAATAATTATGCTCTCCTAGGTGAGGAACGCAAGAAACTATATGCCAAAGTAAAGAAATTAGACGATATAGTTACGCGTAGGGGACAATCCGAACAGACGATATTTTTGAACAAGCCCAAGGATATAGAGTTCTATAATCCTATAGAAGGCATAGGTTTCACTAACCCGTGTGTTTTACAAAAGAAAGAATATACGATGTTAAACACATGGGCTTAGGAATAACCTCTCTTAGAAATTTACTGAATCGTCTTATGAAAATACTTTCGATTCATCCATTAGACAAGGTCCACATGGTCCAGAAATCCCCTTTGACTACAAAGAACTAAATGAAAGGGACAAAAATTGGGCTCTGGTTGCTCCACACACATGACTGGTAATCAAGAGCTGCTGAGCAACTACAAAGACCGACCAAACGGCAAAGTCGGATTTGCTACTTCCTTCTCCCCTAAGTCTTACCATTCTCAACCTTCTGACAATTCCAAAGGCCAATAAATCAAATCATACAAAGAGTTCACATAACATGGTACTTACAAGCAAGACCGCTTCCGCGCTTTTGAGTGTGTGTGTGTGTATGGACAGTCTGCAGGACCTGTGACCGAAGCTCTGATACCACTCTGTCAGGACCCGCCGTCCTTCCTCGTAATTCGTTCTAATCCTAAGTGCCTAATGCTTCGTTATCGTGCAAAAGTGTAAAAATGCGAATAAAATTTTTCTTTTTAAATACGTGCGGAAGTCATACATACAAGTCAAAAGAATGTTCACATGTCATTCTATAATTCATCGTAGTCGTATCTACACAGAAGACAAGTGTGTGTGTGTGTGCAGCAAAAGCTTCCTATGCGTCCGGCCTTCACAGGTCGTCATGCATACACACACTCCCACTTCAAAAGCAGCCGGATAGCTTCAAAAGATTGGCCTCGCATAAAATCGGATCACGTACCGTGATCGCTAGTACCTACAACACGTAACGTAAAGAATGAGCCACCGAGGCTTAGTAAGCGGAAATTATGCATGTATGCACGTGTCCTATCGATCGGCAATCCACGCCGTCGCTTACTAACGCTCATACTCTTTTTCCTGGCTCATACTCTTTTTCTTATACTCTTACTTCACATGGGCCCTTGGCTTTCTATCCCACTATGCGCCATCTCTTAGAGATCTCAATCCACGAGGGATTCATACCTGTGTGGAGGTTCACACACTAGAAGGTCACCCGAAGGAATCTTCCCTTACTCAGTGTGGCCTCCACGCGGACGCTTCTCACTGGTAGCCAACACCGAGGCCATTAACCTCGGAGGTCACCCGAAGGAATCTTCCCATTCGGGTAGTGTTTACACACTAGAAGGTCACCCGAAGGAATCTTCCCTTACTCAGTGTGTGCCTCGGGTCGCATCCTCCAGGTTGCATCTCCCGCATACGGGGTATTCCCCCAGCCTCTTATACAGGCCTTATGACTTCATTCGCCATGGCTGCATAGGGGAGCCGTGACTCTTCATTGAGTCGACACAAACGCCAGTATCGGCGAGTATACATCGCACACAGGCGATCTTATGCACGCTCTTACCTCGCGTCTTACGTACTACGTATGCATGCAAGTGCTCATGCCATGCTCATGTACGTATGCAGATCATGCTATCATGCATATAAAATAATCATAGCATAACGTACACGATTCACATAAAGTCACGTAAGCATGTAATCACACAATCAGACGCAGGCAAGTTACGTGTCGTAGTTGAATTTCTACTTACCTGTCGTCCAAGCTAATCTAGCGTACTGCCCCGTGAAACTCCTAAGGTACGACCTTTTAGAATAAAAGGGTTAGGATGTTAGTACTTTGGTTTTCCTCAGCTAATTCGTCGAAGTAATAATTTTCGTCATGCTTAGTTATTTAGGCTTGTATAAATTCCCTAGACCTCACATCTCTCGATTTGCCTTATTAAATTTCCCAAGTCAATTGATTTCTATACCACATTATATTAGAGTTAAGTTTCGACCCTCGATAAATTTCTAAGTTAGGGAATTTAAATTCCTTTCATGAAAGGCTCGGCGAAATTCGTTTATTTTACTAGGTTTCGCCCGACGTTGCATGTGTGGGATTTCAACATGATTTCGATATGCTTCTAAGGTGGATCTCGACATCATTAGAGATAAATCTCGAGTTAGGTGATAATTAGATCTCGACATCATTAGACATGAATCTCGAGTTGGGTTACTCGATATGTTTTACAAGAATTCGTAATTAGCATTAAAGTGGATCTCGACATCGCAACCAAGATATCGGGATATATGTTAAACGTTTTATACAAATGTCGAGATTTATATGAGGATTTCGATGTAAGCTCGACATTATATATATATATATATATATATATATATATATATATGAGAACTCGATAGGGAATAGATCTCGGCATTGTTTGTAATCTCGAGCTTGGGTTTGGTTGGATCTCGACATGTCTTATAAATAAATCTCGAGACCTTATGACCAATCTCGATAATAATACCCATGATAGGACATTGATCTCGACACTTAGTAAATCTCGACGTGGGTTGAAAATCTCGACATAGATATTAAGGTAAATCTCGATATGTAAGCTCGACATCCTATCCTAACATTTCGGCATTTTACCTTGAGATCTCGACATTGTACTTCGACATTTGAAACAGAAAATTTCGACATAAAAATTCAACATAAATCTCGACATGTATCATCTGCTTCGATCTTCAAACGTTCATCATCCCTCAAAACTAGATTCTTAGCTTATTCTACCCAACACTTAGCTAGGCTCAAGGAAAACTTCAACTGAATTATCGTCCAAGGTTAGGGCTTTTGCCGTAAATGATACATGTAGATTCCTAGTCTTGGCCGCAAGTTTAACTACATAATCTTGGTAAAAGAAATTGAATTAGTTTAGGGGATTAGCTTTACTTACTAATTCTGAAATTCCAAGCTATCTTGGGGGTGAAATCTTGAGCTTCCTTCGATGTCTTCCTTGCTTCTTTTCTTTCTTTCTCTCGAGGTTTCACTCCAAGTTGGGTTACGGGGGTGGAGCTTAGAGTTAACATGAGTTTTCCTTGAAATGGGGAAGCTTGTCTGCCATTTTGTGTTCTTATGGGCTATCTTAAGTCATTTTGGCCAAAGTAAAAATTTTGGCCAACTTTCATTTGGCTATCTTAAGTCATTTTCTTCACTTATTATTTCGAACGTCCCTCATATAATTTAGAATTGTCATAAACGCATACTTTGTACGTAATTTGCATAATTTCACGAGCACAAAAGTGCGTACAATCACACAAACATGTAACATATGCGAAATTAAACACGTATCACTTAGGTCATAAACGAAATATATTGGTCGACCTAATTTACGGGGACTGGGGTCCTACATCCTCCCCCCCCTTAAGGAGGATTTCTCCCTCGAAATCAGCCTGTATGGAACAGCTCGGGGTAACGAGTTCTCATCTCGTCCTCCCGTTCTCATGTGGCTTCTTCTGTGGATTGGTTCCGCCACAGTACTTTCACTAAGGGAGTATCCTTATTCCTAAGTCTCTTGGTCTCGTACATCAATATCTCCACCGGAATCTCTTCGTAACTCAGATCCGGCTTCAATTGTTGATGTAGGGACTCGTTTCCTAGAACGTGATTCGGGTCGGCTATGTACTTGCGTAGTGTCGAGACGTGGAACACGTCATGCACTTGCGATAATGACGCTGGTAGCTCTAATTGGTATGCTACCTCACCAATTACTGGGGATGGTAGCTCTAATTGGTATGCTACGTCATTATCACAAGTGCATGACGTGTTCCACGTCTCGTATGGTAGTAATGGCTTCCGTCATTTCTCGTACTACGTCGGGGCCTAGCATTGCCCGTTCTCCGACCTCGTCCCAATGTACTGGGGACCTGCACCTACGCCCGTATAGCGCTTCGTATGGTGCCATCCCGATTGTAACGTGGTAGTTATTATTGTATGAGAACTCGATCAGTGGGAGGTACCTACTCCAATTTCCTTTGAAATCGAGTACACACGCTCGGAGCATGTCCTCCAGCGTCTGAATCATTCGCTCGGATTGTCCGTCCGTCTGCGGATGATAGGCGGTGCTAAAAGATAACTTCGTTCCCATGGCCTTTTGCAAGCTCGTCCAGAATTTCGACAGAAATCTGGAGTCGCGATCTGAGACTATTGATGATGGTATGCCGTGCAGTCGTACTATCTCTTGAATGTAGAGCTCCGCGTACCGTTCCATGGAGAACGTCGTGCTGATTGGTAGGAAATGGGCAGACTTGGTTAGTCTGTCGATGATTACCCAAATTGCGTCGTGCCCTTTCGCATTCCTCGGCAGTCCTACTACGAAGTCCATGGTAATGTTATCCCATTTCCATTCCGGAATGGGTAACGGTTGTAGGGTTCCCGCCGGCCTTTGATGCTCGGCTTTTATCTGCTGGCACGTCAGGCATTGACTTACGAAAGTCGCAATGTCCTTTTTCATGCCTGGCCACCAGTAATTTTCCTTTAAGCCTCTGTACATCTTCGTTGCTCCGGGATGTACTGAGTATGGAGTGGCATGTGCTTCCACCATTATCGTTCTTTGTAGTTCAGCATCTTCTGGCATGTATAGTCGAACCTTGAAGTACAGCCTTCCATCTTCCCGTATTATGAAATCTCCTGTCGGTTGTTCCGGTTGCGCTTCTTTGATCTTCGTGTAAAGCTCGTCTGCTTCCTGCGCCGTCTTAATTTGCTCTAGCAGCGTTGGTTGCAGAGTTAAAGCTGCAAGCTGCGCTTCAACTTCGCCTACTTGTACAACTTCTACTTCCAGTAATTGCAACTCTGCAATTACTGCTTTTTGACTTAAGGCATCGGCCACTATGTTCGCCTTGCCTGGGTGGTAGTTGATTACGCAATCGTAATCCTTAACTAATTCTAACCACCTCCTTTGCCTCATGTTCAGCTCCTTTTGCGTGAAGAAATACTTGAGGCTCTTGTGGTCGGTGTATATCTCACACCGCTCTCCATAGAGGTAATGCCTCCAGATCTTGAGAGCAAATAAATCTCGAGACCTTATGACCAATATCGATAATAATACCCATGACAGGACATTGATCTCGACACTTAGTAAATCTCGACGTGGGTTGGAAATCTCGACATAGATATTGAGGTAAATCTCGATATGTAAGTTCGACATCCTATCCTAACATATCGGCATTTTACCTTGAGATTCGACATTGTACTTCGACATTTGAAACAGAAAATTTCAACATAAAATTCAACGTAAATCTCGACATGTATCATCTGCTTCGATCTTCAAACGTTCATCGTCCCTCAAAACTAGATTCTTAGCTTATTCTACCCAACACTTAGCTAGGCTCAAGGAAAACTTCAACTATGAATTATCGTCCAAGGTTAGGGCTTTTGCCGTAAATGATACACGTAGATTCATAGTCTTGGCCGCAAGTTTAACTACATAATCTTGGTAAGAGAAATCTAATTAGTTTAGGGGATTAGCTTTACTTACTAATTCCGAAATTCCAAGCTATCTTGGGGGTGAAATCTTGAGCTTCCTGCGATGTCTTCCTTGCTTCTTTTCTTCCTTTCTCTCGAGGTTTTTCTCCAAGTTGGGTTATGGGGGTGGAGCTTAGAGTTAACGTGAGTTTTCCTTGAAATGGGGAAGCTTGTCTCCCATTTTGTGTTCTTATGGGCTTGGGCCTAAATTAAGTTCTAGCCCTACAACAATAATTAAATTTCTAGCCCAAAGTAAAAATTTTGGCCAACTTTCATGTGGCTATGTTAAGTCATTTTCTTCACTTATTATTTCGAACGTCCCTCATATAATTTAGAAATTGTCATAAACGCATAATTTGTACGTAATTCGCATAATTTCACGAGTACAAAAGTGCGTACAATCACACAAACATGTAACATATGCGAAATTAAACACGTATCACTTAGGTCATAAACGAAATTTATTGGTCGACCTAATTTACGGGGACAGGGGTCCTACAGCCCCCAAACTCCTTCAGTTGTTCATTAATGTCGGAGCTACAGTCGTCGGAGTTAGTGTCATCAAATCGAGTCATTGAGTAGGTGTCCATTTCGGTTTTTAAAATTTTTATTTTTATTTTTTTAAATTTTGTTGGACATTTGTGTTTTGTGATTTGGATTATTATATTTTTTTATACTGATTAAAATATTTGGCTTTTAAAGTTTCAATTTCGAAAGGATTTTGGTTTTTAAAACTTGATTTAAAAATTTTGTAGTATATACCAAAAGCTTTTTCTATAATGTGCCGGTAAAAGGTTGTTGTTTTCGATCGAAAAATTTTTATTAAAAATTTTTCGAGTGAATATATGGAGCACTGTTTTCGATTGTTAAGTTTTTCGACGAGGTACTGTTTTTAGAAAATAGTTTTGAATTTCAAACAGTTACGTATCGATCGTAAAAGTTTTGTGATTTGAGAAAACGTTGTCGTTTTGAGACTTTAATATCTAAACCTTTAAAATCAAGTTTTTCGATCGCAAAAGATTTTGCGGGCGAAAAAAATTTTGCGACGACGACCTGTAAAAACAACTTAACAAAAATTTGCAAACGTAAGTCACGTAAATGGGTGAGAATTCAATAAAATTGGAAGTTCTGGGGTAGATTGAAAATTTTGGACTAGATCAGAACTTTCAGGACTTTAATTGAAACTATTTGGGACCGAAATATAACTACAGGGACTAAAATAATCTTTCTGGGACTTGGAATGCAATTTGCCCTGTGTGTATATGTGTAATATCACGCGAAGAAGATGAAGTCTGGTTTCTTGATGGAAAAAAATTCCGAACGATTTTTCGATCGTAAAAATTTCTCGAACGAGTTTTTCGATCGTTGACCCAAGTTTTTCGCGTTGACCAGATTCGTCGACCGCGAAACAGAATTTTTCGATGACGAACGTGAAGAATAGAGACAAGCGGGAAACCTTACGCAAGTGACAAACCAAAGAAAAACTATCACTGAAGCTTACGAACACAAGTGACAAATCTTACGCAAGTGACAAATCTTGTAGTGACAGTAGTGTATAAAAACCAAAGAAACCTTACGCAAGTGACAAATCTTGTAGTGTTGGTTTTTGTCATTAGCTAAGTTTTCGCTCGCATTAGTATCTCGATCGCTCAAGTACTTTGTCGCTCTTCAGCTTTCTCAAACAGTAGTGTATCGAAAAACTATCACTGAAGCTTACGAACACAGAGCAGAAAATTCAAAATTCAACCCAAAACAATGAATAATGCAGATTAAGCATGGGTTATTTATAGAAAATCATGGAATAACATTTCTAACACAGAATCAAATCAGAAAACAGCAAAACATATCAAATTTTTCAGATATTCGGATGAATTTTACGAAGAACACGAAGAACACAATTAATCGCAAATCCGAACGATAACTGCAGATCAGTCTACCAAAGTTCGGGTAATCGATCGAAATCATGAACTTGATAAGAAGAAACACTCAATTCAGCACAATCAAAGCAAAATCAGTCCAATTTTGGAAAAATCAGAATGAACTAGCGAAGAACAATTTCGATCCAATCTTCAAAATTCGCTAAAATTTGTGGTTCGATCATCCAAAGTTTAACTCAGACAGATTAGAAACACACAATCGAACCTCAATAACAGAAAAACAAGTCGAATTATGAAAAATCAGTTCCAAATTCAGCGATGAACAGTGCCGCGTGAATAGTAAAAACATATTCGAAAAATCAAAATTCAGTCCAAATCCTAACACGCTCAGCTCTGATACCAATTGTTAGGTCCTTTTTATCCAACCTAGATCGAATCTACGAAGAACAGATTGTAAATCTAACGAATTAGAAAGCTAAAGATCGAGATTTACCAATTAAGGTTTGGAGAGAAATGACTTGGAGCTCAAGCAAGGGTTTGGTGCTAATTTCCCTCTAAAAATTCTAATTCTCGTATTTCAATTCTGATTCCTTGCTACAACACACTCGTAATTTTCTTAGGAGTTCACTTATATATACCACCTCGTGGTATATTTACACAAGTAGTCCTATAAAATGACTAATTATAATTTAGCCCGATACTACTAATTGCATAGCAAGACTAAGACAACTCTATAAATTGAATGCAATAAAATAGTTCCAACAGGCTGCAAGCTCAGCTGTGTTACCTCGCTTATTTGAGTTGACTTCTTCATCACGAGGGATGTTCTCGAAGGCAAGGGTGGTTGAATTGAGGTGAAGCATGCTACCGTTGGTGAGCTCGTGTCTTTTCGTCTCGATAGCTTGGAAATCGCGGCCTCGTTCGTCATTGTTTTTCTCCCATTATGGATGAAACGAATTGAAGTATTTGTCTTCGATGAGGCCGTATCACGTTGGGTTCATCGGCACCGAGCGGGATCTTGATCTTCAACGGTGGTCGCCCAGCTCGGGGAAAAAAGCTAGCTGAAAGGAGGTGGATCAGTCGGGCCGCCTCGGGACTCGCAATGAGCAGGTCATTTTTTGACTTTGATTTGCGAAGGAAGGTAAAGATTTTGAAATATCGAAATAAAATAAGGAGTACCACCCATTATGGGTGAAACGAGTCGAAGTATTTGTTTTCGATGAGGCCGTATCACGTTGGCTTCCTTGGCACCGAGCGGGATCTTGATCTTCAACGGTGGTCGCCTAGCTCGGGGAAAAAAGCTAGCTGAAGGTAGGTGGATCAGTTGGGCAGCCTCAGGATTCTCAACGAGCAGGTCATTTTCAGCTTTTGATCTGCGAAGAAATGTAAAGATTCCGAAATATCGTTAATAAAATAAGAAGTACCTCCCATTATGGGTGAAACGAGTCGAATTATTTGTCTTCGACGAGGCCGTATCACGTTGGGTTCCTCGTCACCGAGCGGGATCTTGATCTTCAACGGTGGTCGCCCCAGCTCGGGGAAAAGTGCTAGCTGAAGGGAGGTGGATCAGTCGTGCCGCCTCGGGACTTGATTAGAAGATGCCGATGGAGATGTGGACCAAAAAGACAATGGATTATTCCAAACTCCACGTATTTGGAAGTCCTATGTATGTGATGTACAACGTCTAAGCAACTACGAAGTTGAATCCAAAATCAAGGAAGTGTTTGTTCTTGGGGTATACTGATGGTGTAAAGTAAGGGGTATCGCCTGTGGGATCCCATTGCCCACAAGGTTGTCATCTGCAGGGAAGTTATCTTCTTAAAAGATAAACGGAATGGAGGAAATGATAGCACTATAGAAGAAAGCTCGGAGACTACGAATTTAGGTGAAAGGAAAGACTATAGAAGAAGATTCTTCTGACCCAACACCGGAGCACGAGGAAGTGCCAATCGAATCTGAACAGCCAGCACTGTGAAGGGGCCAATGCGAAAGACTCGCACCAACCTGGCATGAAGATTATGGTATGGACAGTGTTGTATACTGTCTTCTAACTGATGACAAAGAGCCATCTACTCTTCAAGAAGCATTAGGGTTTATACTGTTCAGATGCAGATCAATGGTTGGTAGCAATGCAAGAAGAAATGGAAGCTCTACAAAAAAGTAAGACTTGGGAGCTAGTACCACTACCGCAAGGAAGAACGGCAATCGGCAATAAATGGGTCTTCAAGATCTAGCAGAACAACAATGATCAAGTAGGGTTTCGTGCAGGGCTGGTGGTTAAAAGGCTACGCTCAGAAAAAAGGAATTGACTTCAATGAAATATTTCCCTTGTGGTCCGACTGACGACTGTTCGGGTACTCCTGGCGATGTGTGTTACATTCGACCTACATGTAGAGCAACAATGTGAAGACGGCTTTCCTTCATGGAGATCTTGAAGAAGAGATTTATATGCTCCAACCGAAAGATTTTTAAGATAAAGAAAATGGAACTTGCTTTGTTGGTTAAATAAATCTCTATATGGTCTCAAACAGCCACCAAGGTGTTGGTATAAGAGATTTGATTCCTTCATCATGAGCCGTGGATACAACAGATTGAATGCAGCTGCTTGCGCATATTTCAAGAGGCTTAGTGAAAGTGATTTTATCATATCATTGTTGTATGTTGACGACATGTTGGTAGCATGCCCCAACAAAGAGCGTGTTGAAGAGCTCAAGGTACAATTGGCTAGGGCATTTGAAATGAAGGACTTAGGACCGACAAACAAGATTCTAGGGATGTAAATTTATCGAGACAGAAATAGCAAGAAGATTTGATTGTCTTTTGCAGAAGATTATCTGAAGAAGGTCTTGCGACGCTTCAATATGCAAGATTGTAAGTCCGCATTTCTTGTTATTTTCAAATTATCGTCGAGTATGAGTCCTAGCAGTGAAGAGGGGAGGATGGAGATGTCTCGGGCACGGTCTGCATCAGTGGTGGGTAGTCTTATGTTCGTGTTGATTTGCACACGGCTAGACATTGCACAAGCAGTTGGAGTAATGAGTCGGTACATGGCGAATCTGGGCAAAGAACATTGGAATGCATTGGAGAGGACCTACGATACATTCGAGGAACCCCAGATGTTGCATTATGTTAAGGAGGAGGAGATTTTACTGTCAGAGGTATGTTGACTCTGATTATGTAGGTGATCTTGATAAAAGCAACACTACAGGATATGTGTTCACTCTTACTGGTGGAGCCATAGGATGGGTATCGAAACTTCAGTCCGTTGTAACGACGTCAACAATTGAAGAAGAATATATTACAGCTACGCAGGCAAGTAAAGAAGCAGTATGGTTGAAAATAATGATGGAGCAACTTGGGCACGAACAAGAGAATATTCCTCTGTTCTGCGATAGTCATAGTGCCTTGCATCTCGCAAGGAATCCAATCTTTCATTCCACGTGAATGCACATATGAGTCGAGTATCACTTCGTTCCTCAAAAGTGGAAGAGGGCACATTAGATATGCAGAAAATTCATACAAAAAATAACCTAGCAGATTTCTTAACAAAAGCGGTTAACACTGATAAGTTTATTTAGTGTCGTTCCTCAGGTGGCCTAGCGTAGACGTAAGCAACATGAAAGGCAAGGAAGAAAGTCTGGTGTGAAGATCTGATTGAGGATATATATAAAAGTACATCGCTTTGAAAGGTCAAATGATGGCTGCATTTAACGTGAAGAAGGGAAATGATTTCCATTCGGCGCCGCATACATTTGTCAAATGGTGTGCTGAAGATTTTTTATTTTGTTCACATGAATTATTAAGGCAATCATTTTTGGGCCTTCGTATATTATAACAACGGGGCCAAATAAATTAAAAAACGGCCTTGCATCACAAACCAAGAGCAAGGAGCAATATATACGAAGTCAACAATAGCTTGCAACAAGTAGTAACGAGAGTGAGCGAAAACAAAATAATTACTTGTTCCCCTGTTCACGGCCTAGTACTCGTAAATAGCATAAATTGCATATAACTCATTGGTGGTTTAAGCATCAAAACCACTATGTTTGTAAAGTGCGTAAAACACCCTCATTGTTTATTTAATCGTTAACTCCTTCTACTTACAACCCCTAATTGAGAGTCTATAGCATTAAGTTTTAGACAGCACTGAGGGTACCATGCTAAATTTAGACAAGCACTCAATAAAAAAGCATGAATTAGTAGCGTGCATTTTAGTATATTTATGTGGAGTACTAACATAATTTACCCTCTCCTTTTGCATAACACAAATCCTGAAACCGAGTAAATCTTTGTTTTAGTGCATTAGTCTCATAAATTAGGTAATTAGAACGCTAAGATATTGGGGATGAGAGGAGCTAATCGGTCATGACCTTTCCAAGACCATAAAGCTTTCACTCAACCTAGACCACTAAGCCAAAACCTCCTTGACAAAATAATCTCGAATTTTATCGAAGAAATTGCAAATGCACATAAATTAAACAAAACAAAACTAAATATTCCAATAAATTTTACGACGGCAACGGAAGGGTATTTTTAATTAAATAAACCAAAAAAAAATTATCATTAACAAAATAAACGTAAAAGGAAAAGCATTAATAAAATAGCAACATTCGTACTCCCAGAATACGAGTTAGTAACTCGTATTCTGGGAGTACGAATTACTCTGGTCCGCTGACCAGTTGACCTGACGTGGCGAAGGTAACTCGTATCCTGGAGATACGAGTTAGTAAGTCGTATTCTCGGGGTACGAGTTACTATGAACTGGTCAACTGTTGACATGGCGGCTGACATGGCGCCGTAAATCGTATCCTGGGAACACGAGTTAGTAACTCGTATCTCTAGGATACGAGATACGGCGGGGCCGACCACCCTGCATGGCCATGCAGCGTGTCGGCAATAATACGAGTAACTCGTAATCTGGGAGTACGATATACGTGAATTATTGTAATAATTCACGTAACTCGTACTCCCAGGTTACGAGTTACTGTAACTCGTACTTCCATTTTACGAGTTACGTTAAATCGTAACTCCAGCATAAGATTTAAGTTTCTATATAAACTACCCCTCGAGTTATATCAAATCGTACCACAATAATGTAACATCAACACAACAGAGTTACAGAAGACTAACCTTAGAACAGAAAAATGCATCTCTAACTAAGAGAAAGTTCTGTAACGAAAAAAACATTTCATCTGCTCCATTCATAGTCGGCAGTTCTAGGATTGGTAGTGTTGTTCATGCGGTTCGAATCCTCAGGCTTCACGGAGTTTGCAAACGCATGCCAGCCCAATAGGTATGGTACGATGTACTGAATGAACAATAAACATAGGAAAAACAGTAAGTAGCTTAATTAAACACATATCCTAAAGCATATACAGACAAAGGAATCAATTGATACTTTATATAAAGGCTCTTACATTGAACGATGATACAAGGACAGCAAACTCAGCCTTGGAGACGGGGATATAGATGTTCTCATCCATATTAAGGAGCTTGTTTTGAACACCTTATGTTTAATCGTTTGAAAAATACACAAAAAAAATGAAATAAATGGCGATGTCGGCGTCGGGCGATATGTGGTCAAATTAGTGTTTCGTGTATGAGTGGCTTACACAGATTGAAGAAGTGACCAGAACCATCAGGCAGCGGTTCAACCTTCAACACTTTCCTAACTTTACCTTCATCACTGCACAAGTTCTTTTTTCCAAAAATGAGTACAGACAAAAAAAAAAAAACTAAGTGGGAATGATGAGGTTAGAGAAAAACTTGTCTCAAGCTATAACTACAGAAGAAAATAAGAAACTCGAATGTTTGTGGATTATTATCAGCATGAATTGACAAGTCTAAAGATTACCCTTTTCCCTTGAATGGGTCATGAAAGAATTCACAAGATTCTCTTGCTCCCAGGCTCATAATGTTCCCAATTTCTGTCACCGACAATGAGAATACCTGGAAGATGGTAGGGATCATTATCGTTGTTTTGTTAAGACCATACCATAAAATGAGCATTTTAATGAGATTTTGAGAATCTAACAAGAAAAAAGTCAAATATCTACTACACACACTAACATTCCTATGAAAAACTCAGATTCGAAAATAGGAAACGAAAGACTTGAGTGGCTCCACAGTCTACCTGTTTTCTACTCCAATCATATTGACGAACGCCAGAGGCAGGTGCAAATTGGAGTAAAACAATACCCTCCTTTGACATCTTGAGTGCCCCAGACTGCAAAGTACATTCATTGCTCACTGCTCATCATAATGAATATCCAATATCTCCATCAAAGATTTAATGGAAAAGAGACATACTTCCAAAGGAGAGAACTCTGGTGCTCGTGGTTCCACCGTAAGAGCAGCTTTACCCTTATATATTGAGTAGCCCACATAAACCCTCGTCGTCGATTGCCCTATCAAAAAGTAGTCGATGAAATCAAACCCTTCGTTGTTCGAAACACAAAATCCAGCAACATAACAAAAAGCAGACAATTTCCATTTTCACCAACATACCATACCATAAGATACGGCTTCGAAAAACACAAGGACTAACCAGTCTGTGAGGAAAAATTAGACTCGTCGGAAGAGAACTTCTGCTGCTGCCGATTCTGTTCTTGGGGAGTCATGTACTGAGCTTTCACACTAAATTCAACACTTTTACAGATGCTTCTACTTGAGGTGGCGGTAAAACGAGCCTCTTTCCTTGTAGAAAGAAACGTAGATGAAAGTTTCGTGGGGTTTTTGATCGAAAAGCATCCACTTGCTGGGGAAGCGCATACGCTGAAATTCGCCATTGTTGGCCTACGAAATAAGAACTCAGCGAGGGGGGTTTGGTTTGGGTTTTATCGCAGGGTTTGTGACGAGCCAATTTCCATTTTGATTTATCTTTTCTATAAATATTTAATCTAATAAGATTTTCACTTCCATTTAGTTCAACACCTTTGGGTCACTCCTCGTTTGTCCTAAAACGTATAAAAAAAGGACTTAACAATATTTTCCGGCGCGACACGAGTGAGTTTGCCTGCGTAAGAGCCGGGCTTGAACTTAATGGAACTCTTCTTAAGCAATGGATTATTCCTTGTCGGGAATGGCGATCATGCAACTTGCCGGAACCGCCGGGAACGGCCGGAGAAAGTGGCCAGTCGAAGCTGAGGTCTGAAAACTAAAGAATGAGCTGTTGAAGATCGCGACTACAGTCACTGTTACATCTGATTGGCGCGCTATCGGATGGCCTGAATTCAAAGCTTGAAGATTAAACGGTGATCGTAGGATGGCACGGGAATTGCATCGACGGCCCTGATTGAACGAGGAGTGTTGATGCGGATGATGAAAGATGACCGTTGGATTAAAATCGGATGGCTGGCGTTGAAAGTGGCATTTCACTTAAAGAAGTGTCATGCGACTTTCGTTGTATCACGCGCAACAACAAGTACACGTGGCGCGCCGTGGAGCGCTCGATCGAATGAAACGAACGGTGAAGATAGATTGCGAATCTCACTTATTTCATGTCTCAGTGTTATAAATATCAAACTTTAGAGTTCGACTAGCTATCTTTGAGCGTCTGTAGTTTCGTAGAGTGAGAATCACGGTGTGAGTTAAACACAAAAGCTGTAGAGGGCACGACGGTGTACAATCTTCGTGTTGTGATTAATACGAAAGGGAGCTCGGTTGACCCGTGGACGTAGGCCAAAGTTAGGGCCGAACCACGTAAATCTATTTTTCGTGTAAGTGAGTTTGAGTGCATATTCGATTGTGTAGCACCCGAGTCCCCGTAAGCATCTAAGGCCAATAACTTTACTTATATGTTAGAAATGATTATGTGAATTTCGTGGAGTAATTATGTGTCAATGTGACTCTATAAACTAGGTGCTTAAGTGATTTCGTGAACATTGTGCATGTAATTAATTATCTTTAGGACATCTAACTTACTGTGAATTTCGAAAGTATAGGGCAAGGGAAATTGAAGTAAATAATACTAATAGTAACGTTAGTTGGGCTATTAAGTTATAATGGGCTAGGATTAAACATTAGGCCCAAAATAAAAAAAAAACCCAACTTGGGAGGGGACAAAGCTTCCTCAAAATGAGGAGACCTCACGCCACCTAAGTCCCATCACCATGCCCCTTGTTAAAATATCTAATCTAACCTTTTTAACTCCATAACCCCATTTAGATAGAAACCAACGAAAGCTTAACGGGAGAAGAAAGAAAGGAATCGAAGGAAGCTCGAAATTTCGCCCTCAAGCTAGCGTGGAATTTGAAATTAGTAAGTGAAATTATTACTCTAAGCTATTATAATTTCCTTTACTAGGATTATTTAGTTAAATTTTAATTAGGATTAAGAAGACTTGAGAGTTCAAGTATACCATAGACGGCAAAAGCACTAATGTAGGGTGTGAACTTACATTTGAGGGTTTACTCGAGATTAGCTAAGTATGGGATAGTGTTAGGATATTTATAGATTGTGTCAATAGTTTAAGTCTTGGGTTTAATATTGTAATTATCCTTGTAGCTTGGGCTTTGGACTAGAATGTAATTATTAAATTTTCAGTGTTTGGGCCTTAATATACCTAGGGTCAATGTGGTATATAAGGTTTTACCAACACAAATTTCAAACTAATCAAAGATCAAAAGGCTTATCCTATTTTTCACACAATACACACACTTGAAGGTGAGAACCTCTCCCTTTTTCATTCCATCAAAGCCTCTTTGATTCCTTGTTGGTGCAATCGGGACCAACAAGTGGTATCAGAGCAAACGTGGATCGATCTGCATTGATTTGAATCCAGTTTCATTCGATCCCGAGAAAAATCAAAGGTATTTTGGGCAAAAATCACTTTCGGGCATTTTGAGCTCGTTTTGGGGTTATAATACTTCGTTTTTGTGTTTAAAACCTTTCCCCAGATCGACTCTATGCCTAAAATGTTTTTAGAACACTTTTGGATCAGTTTTAACGAGTTTTGAGCAAGTTCGAAGCAAAAATTCCTCAGAAAAAGTCATCTCGGCCTCTCTCTGTTTTTGGTCGATTTGATCCGCTTTTTGTTGTTTTTAGCTCACAAATCGGTCGAATATGTGTTTAGGGAAGAATTTCTGAAGTTTTGGTTCAAGTTTGAGTGATTTTGGGTGAGATTTGAGTGAAAACGGACGATTTTCTGGTAAAACTCGCGACAAGCAATGGAACAGTAACTTAGTGTTCTTGGCCGCGAAAATTCTTGCTGTGTTGTTCAAATCCGAGAAACTTTTATATCCGAGAAAATCATTTCAAAAATCTTTCTAAAACCGCGAAAATTTCACTTTAAGTCCATTTTTCTCAACTGCCTAGCTTGTCAAAATCCGAGAAACTTTTATATCCGAGAAATTTCATTCCGAGAATTTATCTAAATCGCGAAAATACTTCTGTGTCACTTCATTTTTTTCTCAACTGCTCACGTTTAAAATCTGAGAAATTCTATACCCGAGAAAGACTAGTCCTAGAACTTATCTAAGTCGAGAAATTTCTTAAAAAATCGAGAAATTTGCAATTCCGCATAAATTCTTTGAAACTGAGAAAGTTTGTCAAATCCAAGAAATTTTCAGCCGAGAAAGTTTATTTCCTCTGAGAAAATTTTTCAAAACCACGATTTTTCAAATCAGAGAAACTTCTCGATGCGAAATTTCTTGCGAAGTTTTAAAATCCTCAACTGAGAAACTTTCTCACATGACAAGCTTTTAAAATCCGAGAAACTTTCTCGATGCGAAATTTCTTGCGAAGTTTTAAAATCCTCAACTGAGAAACTTTCTCACATGACAAGTTTTAAAATCCGAGAAAATCATTTTCAACAGAGAATTTGTTTTTCCTTTTTCTGTCCGAGAATCTTTCATTAAACTCACACAAACACGAAAATTTCTCAACCAAAATTTCTTGGGTAATTTATCTTGTAATCACGAACATCTTCTCAAACCGCAATTTGTTTCTTTCTCGTGATAAATTCTTTCTCGTGTTGAAATTTTTCCTCAAACTCATTCAAGTCTTGTTCCCTTCCACTTTAGACATATCCACCTAGACTACTTTTGAAAATTTTACTCCTCAAAAATCGTTTTTAAATTTCTCGAACTTCTCCGAACTCTAAGATATACTTTCCCTTCATACATTTTCGACTATCACACACGTTCACTTAGTTCTATGAAATTCTTTAAACGATTTTTTCTCAAACTCTACTCGTTAAACTCATATTTCTCATCTCGTTCGTTACTAACCCTCTTATCTATACAATATCAAAACCACGGACGATTCGACTGCACCAACCATGTCTGCCACAAATGACATCTCAACAGTGGGCTCCGACACCAGACCCCCGATGCTGCGACAAGGCGATTACAGCATATGGACAAACAGGTTCCTCACGTTCATCAGGAACAAAGGCGCCCCACTCTCTCAATACCTACTGGACTCCATCTTCAACGGTCCAGCACAGTTCTGGACAATCATTCCTGCTCAACCAAACGCAAACCCTCCCATGGATGAACGTCGCACTCCAAGAGGCCCCATTAATGAGGATGAAGAGGCTCGCCTACAGGCCGGTGAGACTGCCAAAGGATACCTCTTCCAGGCTATGGGCAACGAAGTCTATGCTCACATCGAGTGCTGCACAACTGCCAAGGAAATATGGGATGAACTCGTAGAAATTATGGCAGGCACAACTGAGAGTGCTCAGGGGGAGGAAATCAGCATGTCTCTCGCAGTATGAACATTTCCAGGCCTATGAAGGAGAGGAGCTGCGTGACACATATCTCCGATACTTGAAGGTCATCAATGAACTCAAGAAAGCCAAGATCTCGAGGGACAAATTCGATATCAACAACCGCTTCCTTGGTAGCCTCAAGCCACATTGGGGCAATGCAACCGTGATGATGATTCAGAGTAAGGACCTCTCTAACACCTCCATCCATGCTCTCTACGACAGTCTATCTGCCTATGCTCCTTACGTGCAACCTCAGTCCACCAACACTCGAGTCGACCCACTGGCTCTCCTCTCGAACAAGACTACCGAACGATCTTCCGCCTCTAAGACCAAACAGAACAAAGGGAAGCTACCAGCTGTTGTATCTGACACTTCTTCAGGATCCGAAGCTGATACAAAATCTGATGAAGATGTTCGTGATCTACGCAAGCAACTGGCAATGCTCACTAAGATGGTCTCAAAGAAGATCGGGAAAAAATCCTCATCCTCCTCCAATCGCCAAAGAATCTTTAGCGGCACCAAAAAGACCACTCCCACGGAGGAAGCTAAGCCGATAAAGAAAGAGGAGGACTCAGCACCTCAAAAGTCTGTGAAGTGCTTTCGGTGTGGAAAGTCAGGCCACTTTGCCAAGGAATGCCACGCCCCACGCGTGAAGGACTCTGGCTATTACGACCGTAAGGCCAGAATGACCCGCAAAATGGAAAGTGGGAAAGTTCTTCTCACCGAAGAAGCTGAATGGGTGAACGACACTTCAGAAGACGAGGGAGCCTAAGGATGAAGATTGTTGCATGGCACGAAGAGATGGTCAACACCGGTGAGAATGCAGCTAAGACTCCTACCAACGCCGAGGCTGAGGTACGAATTTCACAACTCGTGATGTGTTTAATCACCGGCACACCATTAAGAAACCCACCGTAGACGCTAGGGATTATGATGAACTTAAGCTAAAATTTGAAAACAACTATGCCTTACTTAGTTTAAAAGTAGAAGAGCTCGCCTGTGCAAACGAACGTCTAATGGCCTCTGAAGCGTTAGTCAAACGTCTGCAAAGCAAGAATAAACAAAGTGAGACTAGGGTTAAGGAAACCACACTGGCCATCAGTTCATGCGAAACATCTCGTCTTCTGACGGCATCCCAATACGAACTGCTTACAAAGAAAGAGTTAGGCTGTACCGAAAGGTGAAAGAACTTGAAGAGCAACTTCACCTTAGAAACAAAAACGCACGCATCTTATGCCTATTGAACCAACCAGTTGAAACAGAATTCTACAACGCCCGGGGGGGAATCGGCCTGGCCAGCAATTGCAAACCAACACCGCTAACAGTTAAAAGGTATAACATGTGTAACACTACGTTCCTGCAAACAAGAAATGGTGCTCCCTCGCAACTTAGGCCATTTGTGAGATCATCCTCCGCTGTCATCTCGGAAGAAAAAAGAGTACAGAACATTCATTGGGCAGAAATCGCGTATGACTACACAGAATTGAATGATAGTGATAAGACTAAGATACCTTCACTCTCGGAGGATGTCGAAACTCCACTCCCAACCAAAGAACAGGAAGTTGCTTTCCAAGAAGCGCTCTCTCGCACCTACATCCCAAAGAAACTTCTGCTCATAGCAGAACTAGAACGAACACTAGGATTAGAACGGAAGGCCTTCGCAAAGGAGCGAGATGAACTACTTAGCAAAATCTTTACACTAGAACAATTTCACAATACGAACAATCCCTCTAGATCGAGTCAAGTACCCGATTCTCAAACATGTAAATGTAAGAGGATGGCGAAGATGACTCCTGAAGCTGAAACTTGTTCAAACACTAACTCTCGTATTCCTATGGATACAGGGAATGTGAGTTCGACGTCTCTGGAAGGGAGTTCATTTGAAATAGAGGAGAACCCGCTCTTCGATGACAAGAAGAAAAGACCATCCTATACTCGTTTTTTTCTTTATGTAGTGAATCTCAATATCTTAAGGACGTAGATAATTATGTTACCAGAACGTATCTTCCTTTTAGCAAAGTAATGTCTATGTGTTGCTGCAATGACTTTGTTCTCCCACGCTTCCATGAATATGAAACACATGGACATGCAACACTTCGACCACGCAAGCGAATCCCCTCTGCGACGCCTTTGTATTCTCCCAGTTCATCTACGCCCACGGTTAAGCGAAAACGCCATCCAACACTGAATACAAAGTCACCTACTGCTCGCAAGCAAAAGACGACTAAAACCGAAGGACGACAACAACAACCAAAACCCTCACGCCAATTCATGAATAAGACAACGTATATGCAAGCGCAAGTTAGGCAAATGTGGGTTAGAAAAACCGTAATCCCGCCTCATCAAACAAATCACAAAGGGAAAGCTAAATTAGATCCAACACAACCTGATTTAGACCCCACATTTCCCGTTAAGCGCATGAAAATTTTACTTGTATCACAAGAAGGTCCCGTCCGTAAACCCAACGTTTGCTGATGATTGCAGGTCTGTCATGTGTGGTATCTAGACTCGGGTTGCTCCACACACATGACGGGGAACAAGGAGCTATTGAGCAACTTCTCCGAGCGCTATCTCGGAAGGGTCTCCTTCGGAAACAGTCAAATGGCGCCAATTCTCGGGACTGGTGATCTCGTCCATGACAAACTGACGATTAAGGGCATCTCATACGTCGAGGGTTTGAGCTACAATCTTTTCAGCATTGGCCGTTTCTGCGACAAAGGATACAAGGTTCTCTTCGAATCTGACATCTGCAGCATTATCGATGCCTCGGGACTACCTCTTCTTTCTGGAACACGCACGTCTCACCTCTACATACTCAATCTTACGACCTCTCGACCAATTTGCCTTCTCTCTCGTGCTACACCCAAGTTGAACGATCTATGGCACCGGCGTCTTTCACACCTCAATTTCAAGACTATCAACAAACTGCGTCAGAATAAACTCGTCAACGGTCTACCCCAACTATCATATCATAAGGAACACCTCTGCTCTGCCTGTGAATTGGGGAAGATGAAGCGATCATCACACATCTCTAAGGAAACACCGTCCTCTAAGCTCATCCTTGAGCTCTTACACATGGATCTATGTGGCCCAATGCCTACGGCTACACTCGGAGGAAGACGGTATATTCTTGTGATTGTCGACGACTTCTCACGCTATACATGGACGAAACTCGTTCGCACAAAGGATGAAGTTCCTGATTTAATCATCGAGTTTGTTGTTACGTCCCAAACTCTTCATCAACAGAAGGTTCGGATTATCAGAACTGACAACGGAACTGAGTTTAAGAACAAGAAGCTCAGTGATTTCTATGCCACTCAGGGCATCACCCAGCAGTTCTCAGCTGTGAAGACACCGGAACAGAATGGTGTCGTTGAGCGTAAGAATAGGACACTAGTTGAAGCAGCTAGGACTCTCCTCATCCAATCCGGACTTCCTCACTCTCTTTGGGGCGAAGCTATTCAAACGGCTTGTTACACGCAGAACCGGGCTTCCATCCACAAGAGATTCAACCGCACCCCATACGAGATGCTGCATAACCGTCGTATCCCATGTATATCTTATCTAAGGGTCTTCGGTTGCCGATGTTTCGTGGCCAATGATCGCCAACATCTTGGAAAGCTTGATCCAAAAGCACTTGAAGGCATCTTTGTTGGATATTCGCTGAACTCAAAGGCATACAGAGTCTATCTTAGGGAGAAACGATCAGTAATAGAGAGCACAAATGTCACCTTTGACGAAAACGAAGGCGACCTCATGGCTACTGCTCATATCAGTTCGGAACCAGGTCTTCTACAGTCGTTAACAAAAGGTCAACTTTTAACGACGGGAACTTCCTCATCTGAGGGCAATTCTGGTGACCTGGATCTCGATCTGCTCTTCGAGTACTTCTATCCAGTCCCCAAGACTCCCGTCGCCACCACTCAAACTACCGCTGCACCCACCCCACCTACATCACCAGCTGTCGGCGATGATGTCGTCCCGCCAAACTTGGATGATCTCAATCTCAACGAAGACGACATCTTACCCAACCCTGGGAACATTGCTGATGCTGATGCTGAACCTTCTCAATCTACTACAATTGAGATCTCTTCTTCGGACACCGGACCCCAATTAATGAACCTCCAATCGATACAAATGCGGCTAGCTCCTTACAGACCAATGTACCACTTTGGGCTCGCTCTCATCCTACGGATCAGATTATTGGGGATCCCACATCCGGTGTTTCGACGCGTTCAGCTACAATGAATGGAAGTCTGTTCGCTTGCTATCTCAGTCAAGCCGAACCATCACGAGTAGCTGAAGCTCTCAACGATCCTGATTGGCTGATTGCAATGCAGGAGAAAATAAATCAGTTTGAACGTTTACAAGTTTGGGAACTCGTACCACGCCCTCACAACAGATCCATTATCGGCACGAATTGGATCTTCAAGAACAAAAAGGATGAAGACGGTGTTGTCATTCGCAATAAAGCAAGACTTGTGGCTAAGGGGTACAACCAACAAGAAGGCATCGACTACGATGAAACTTTCGCCCCTGTTGCCAGGATCGAAGCAATTCGAATTTTTCTTGCCTTTGCTGCTCACAAGAACTTTAAAGTCTACCAAATGGACGTGAAGACTGCATTTCTGAATGGATTTCTCAAAGAAGAAGTGTACGTTGATCAACCTGAAGGATTCTTGAGCGAAGAGTTTCCTCATCATGTATATCGACTCTACAAGGCCCTCTACGGACTAAAACAGGCTCCCCGAGCTTGGTATGACGTCCTTTCAGACTTCCTTGTTCAGTCTGGATTCAAGAAAGGATCTCTGGATACAACTCTCTTCACCAAGCGGAGTGGGCCGGACATCATGATTGCACAGATTTATGTTGATGACATCATTTTTGGATCGACTAAACCACAACTGTGTGAAGATTTCGCAGAATTGATGAAAAAGAAATTCGAAATGAGTATGATGGGCGAGCTGAATTTCTTTTTTGGTCTTCAAGTAAAGCAACTCCCCGACGGAATCTTCATCAACCAGTCCAAATACATCCATGACATCCTCGAGAAATATGGAATGAAGGATGCTAAGACTGCTGCTACACCTATGTCACCCTCTGGCCGACCCGAGGCGGACCCATCTGGTGCTCCCGTTGACCAAACCGTCTATCGTGGGATAATAGGCTCTCTTCTGTACCTCACTGCTAGTCGACCGGATATCGTTCTCTCGACAGGAATCTGCGCTCGTTTTCAGGCAACACCTAAGGAATCCCACCTCACTGCTGTCAAAAGGATTCTCCGCTATCTCAAAGGAACACCCAATCTGGATTTGTGGTACCCCACTCGATCGAACTTCAAACTGGTTGGATTCTCTGACTCGGATTACGCAGGATGCAAGATGGATCGAAAAAGCACCTCTGGAGCTGCACACTTCTTGGGCGGAAACTCGTGAGTTGGTCTTCTCGAAAACAAAACTGTGTCTCAACTTCGTCGACGGAGGCAGAATATGTCGCGGCCGCTAGTTGTTGCTCACAGCTTTTGTGGATGAGAACTCAACTACGAGATTTTAATTTTCATGTTAATAAAATTCCCATTTATTGTGACTCGAAGAGTGCGATTGCGATGACGAGTAATCCGGTGTATCACTCAAGAACGAACACATAGATATTCGTCACCACTTCATCAAAGATCATGTTGAACAAGGGACGATTGAATTGCACTTCGTCACTACCGAAGATCAACTAGCCGACATTTTCACAAAGCCGTTGGATGTCAAACGATTCCAACATCTTGTGACTATGTTGGGCATGCTGAATATTCAGTTGTGATCAATCGACCCTACATGAACTTTGATAAAGTGTACACATGTCTTTTCACTTCACTTCATTCTCTATGTGTCTTCTAAATTATGTCTCTTAAGGGGGAGTTTTCGATTAAGGGGGAGTTCCTGCTTTTTCCGTTAAGGGGAATTCTCAATTAAGGGGGAGTTTCTGATTGTGCCTATTTTAAAAAAAAAAATTATCTGGTCAAACGAAGTCAAAATTGGACAAATTAAATTTTGGGTTGAAATTTAAATTTTTGGTCAAACTGGGTCAAAATTGGACCAACTGAAATCCAGTTAGACACAATTTTGACCAAGCCTGCGAAATTCAGCCCAGGATCCAATCTTGAACAAGCCCGCGAATTTCGGCCCATTTTACTCAAAATCTCGCATGAACAGTCACAAAACCCCCAAAACACTTAACGTTTTCACAATCCTACAAATTCCCGAGAAAAATTCAAAAATTTCGCACCCCCTTTTTCAAAAATTTTCTCAAACCCTCGCATCATCGTCTTCTTCAATCTGCCCTGATAATCCGTTTCCTGCTAACTCCATTGTTGCAAATCAACTTTTCGGTATGAATACATCCTAAATAAACCAATTTCCGTTCGGTTTAATCATGACTATGCCCCGTTTTGTTAATTTTTTCTAGGTTTAATATTATTTGTTGGCTTCAATTAGGACGCATGTTAAGTTTTAGGTGTTTAAAACCCCCAAATATGCATTGCCCGTCCAATTTCGAGTTGATTGAATCCAGTTTATTGCATTTTGGTTAAGATTTGAGTAGGTATAAGGCAAAAATTCACAGCGTCGTTTTGTACGATTTCGCACAGTGTTCTTCACCGAGAAATTTTCTGGAAAAATACTTTGACAATAGATTTTCGCTGCTACAGTGAGTAAGGTTCCGCGAAAATTTTATCCGAGAAATTTCTTATGTTAAAGCTACAGTGTGTAATGTCCCGCGAAAGTTGTCATCCGAGAATTTCTTACGATTAAAACTGTTGCTGCTACAGTGAGCGAGGTCCCGCGAATTTTGTTTTAGAAATTTCTTGCTACACTGACTAAGGACCCGCGAAAATATTCATCCGAGAATTTTCTTGCATTAAAGTTTCGCTACTTCAGTGAGTAAAGTCCCGCGAAAGTTTTATGCGAGAAAATTTTTCCATACGTCAAAATTTTCGCTGCTACAGTAAATAATGCCCCGCGAAACTTTCATACACCTCACGACATATTACATTTTTCGTAACTCCACTATTTCGCAACTACAGTAACCAAAATTTTCTCAATCCGCAAACTTAAATTTTTCTCGGACCCATGCTACTCAATTCTTTCGCAGCTACAGTGGTTCAACAATTTCTCAACCCTTACATGCATCATCTATTCGCGGATCACGAAACTTTCTCAATCTGAAAAATTTTATCCGAGAAATTTCTTCTCACTTGTCAAAACTAAGAAATGTCAACCCGAGAAAGTTATCACTTGAACAGATGTTTCTTCAAAACTTTATCACTCCGCGAAACTTTCATTTCACTTGAGAAAAATTCAAAACTTGCGAAAGTTTGCCACTTGAAAAATTTCTCTACTTGCGAAAATTTAAAAACTTTTGAAAAAAAAAAATATGTTAGCCGAGAAAATTTTTGGATAACTCATAAATTTGATAACTTGAAATGCGAAAAATTTCCACTATATGCGAAACTTTACTCTAAATGCGAAATCTCTGTAACATGCGAAAATCTTACACTAAATATGAAAACGTCCTCTTGACTTGTCTATGTGTGATAATCAGCGAATTTTCTCATTACATGCGAAAATTTTGGACAACTTGCTAGATGTCTTAACTTGCGAAAATTTCTCTCGGCTTGCCTATGTGTTATATTCAGCTAAATTTCCCATTACATGCGAAAATTTTCTCTACGCCACAAAATTTTACTCATATACCGAAATTTTCTCATGTCACATGAATGGCTTCAATCCTGAAAATTTTCTTAGTGTTGGAAAAATTTCGGCTAATTTCCGAAATTTGTAGAAACTCGCAGTCTCATTACCATCATTCAATCTTAACTTCCTTACATCAAATGGACTCTAAGTTTCCTTAGTCTCAATTTTCATTTTATCTTTACGATTTGAGACTCCTTTTATTTTTGCCCACGCCTTAATTTCATCCTTGTTCTCGCAATATTATCCATACTAATCATGTTATAATTACTGTCGAGCACAGAAATGACCAGCAAAAATCAAGATACACTTGAAGCACTTGAGGCTGCAGCACTCCAAAGGGACATTGCTCGCATCGAGCTCAATACGCTAACCTATGTTCCACCGATCGAGCAGGTCTTCCTAACAAGTCGATGGGCTGCCTTGATACCAAACAACCATATGGTGGAGTTGGACAACTTCAGATGCGACGCCCCCATCATCATAGGAATCCTCAAAGGGCATCCCCTCCGACATGCCCTCACTCATGGCGTACCAGAAGCGCAAGTCTATCTCCAATAGTTCTGGCACACATTGCAGATCGCTGGACCACACTACCTCGCCAAAACAATGTCCGCAGAAATCGATCAAGAAACAGTAGTCCTCACCCGAAAGATTGTTCAAGAAGTCCTCCAACTTCCTGTCTACTCACCCTACGATCCACTACCGACGCACGAACAACTTATTGAAGACATCGACAGATTGGGCTATCAACCAGAAACCAAGAAGAAGCAGGGCCCACTTGTCCTCAGTGAAGTCACCACACGGAATCTACCTCAACTCTGGCGAACACTGTACCTACTGCTGAACAAATGCATGTCAGGAAAGCATGCTGGTCAAGACCGCGGGAACCACCAAATCCTCACCATCCTAACCGGCATCGCACACAACCGCAAGTACAACTACGCCGAGATCATCTGGATGGATCTCGTCTCCATGGTCCAACGTCGCGACCGGGAAATTGCCAAGGGAGTCACAAACCGCATCGTCCCTTACATGCGGTGGCTCCCAGCAATCATCAAACACTTTCGCATTTTCTCCACTAGCATCCGCATCCGCCCGGCGAGTGAGCACTTCATCATTCCCGTTGTCGAGAAGTTCGCCAAGAAAAATACTCCGGCAAAAGATCGACACGCCATGATCATCCCAGACGAAGTCCTCGCATATGCCGACCCAACAAACCCACATGTTCAAGACTATCGCGCCTCCACAGCCTCTTTCCGCGAGAGTCCCCGTCCACTATCCATTGTCCCTACGGAGCAGACCAACCCTGCTGCTCCTAACCCCGAGACTAGCCAAAACCCCACTACTAAAATGTCATCGAGTCGCGCCGCATCCTCTTCCACCCGCGTACTAAAAAAACGGTCGCGTGGGGATGACGTAAGCCGCCCCACGGAGCGTCGATCGAAACAAAAACACGATCGACCTCCTCAGTCACATACAAGCCGAGCCCAACCCGTAGGTACAGGAGGTGATATGTTCACCTCCCGAGTAGAAGACGTGACATTTGGCTCAACCACGCAAACGACCCCATCAATCCACTTATCTTCCTCTCTACAGGAAGATATTTCATCCCACGAGGAGCCACGTATACCATCGACATCCCACTTGGAGATAGTCGATGTTGAAACAAGCAGTCCTTCGCCTCAGACTGCATCCTCTTCAATCACATCGAGTCTAGTGCCCTCACTCCCAATAATTTCATACGTATCTAGGACACATACACCTTTTACTGCACTACAGAGTCTTCGTGATTCTGTCAGAACGCTCGGTGATGTCTCTGTGACTGAGAGCGGAAGACCTAGCACGGCCAACATAACAACAACCGTGAGCCTAGGCCATCATTCGTTTGAGTCTGTCTCATCGATGATGCCAACGGAAAGTCTTAGTGACCCCGTCTTTTCCCGTCTTGTGCAAACGGGCGGCCGATCGGACATCTTCTCCGATTCGGTGACAGTTGGATTTCTTCGTGATTCCAACTTGTTAAACTTACCCCAGTTCTCACCGAGACCGCGCTAGAGACTCGTCTTCAAGAGTTTGCAAAGACTCTTGAGACGTCCATCCTCGACAAAGTCTATGCGCGTCTCGATGCGTCCACCATCGACAAAGGCAAAGGTGTGGCCCCGGAGACGCCACCACCAACGCAAAATGTGGATGCAGAAGCTGTTCTCTCCTCCATTTCTGCAAAGGAGCTCTTCTACATCCTACGAGCAAGATTCGAGTCAATGGCGGAACTCTACGAGGAGGAACAACAAATGAAGAAAATAATGACTCAACCCATGACTTGCCGCACTCAAGGCGAGTCTAGCGGGATCAGGCGCGACGATCAAGACGATGATCAAGATCGCCGCGAGGGGGAGAATAGGCAGCAAGCCTCACAAACTCAAGGACCCGTACAATCGACGCCGCCTTCCTCCTCTGCACCTGAAACGACGCCCGCAACAGAAACCTCACACCCCACTAGCCAAAAAGCCCACCCTATTAACCCCGAGTCACTAGCCAAATCACCCTCACCACCACCTACTACCGTCTCCGAACCTCTAACTGTCACATCGACGTTAGAGGCCACCACCACATCTCCACCACCCGACACCCAAATCATCCTCGCCAAAACCATCACCACAACCGAGCCACCAGAATCTCCACCACAACCATCCCCACAATCCACAAACTCCTCCAACGCAACACCCTCGCCCCCACACAGCCATACCCCTCTCAATACCGATTCCAACGTGGCTTCCGAGGACGTCTACTGCGCACAGAACGAGATCGAGGCCTACATCTTTAACGATAAATGGCTGTACACACCCGTCGATGCAGTAGCAGCCAGTAAAAGAAGCTTCACTTACGCTGATCAACACTGCAGACAACGAGAACGGAGAGGAATACGACGCTGAACCCGCCGAACTCGAGAACATCCTTCAATTTCAAGCGCAGCACGCTGAGGCTTCTGCTACTCAACCGGATCTGCCCACAGCGAATATACCAGAAGCACCGTGAGAAAACAAAAAGATCACCGCACCATTCCAAGAAGAGATCAGGAAGAGGATCTGGCGGCGCAAGGAGCAGATCGTAACGGCCTTCGATGAATACGAGCTGATGAACATCCAAAACTGGAGCGAAGAAAAGAAGAAGCTCTATCGATGGAGCCTTCTTTGCCACAAGTGCACAAAGAGGACGTTGTCCGATGAAGAAAACATCGCTCTGGAAATGAATCGGGCCCCCATCTGCAAAGTCACTGACCTCCGCCAAGAGTCGAAAGGACGTGTTCACTATCCAGTGTTCACGGTAATGAGGCAGGATGAGAGCTACAGTGAAGTCAGTGAGGCGGACTTCAAGTTTCTGCGCCTGGGTGACCTGTACAGCATGCTGGAATCCATGAAGCAGTTCAGACTCGTCCTCAGAAGTTCTGGACATCTCGTACGGGCTGAACCGGTCACCATGGGCTACATAGCTCTCAAGCGCCACATGCTCCGACAGGTCAGATTCTTCGCCACCACGATCTGCCGATGGCGGTGGAGCACAACCTGAAGAAGGTGAACCTAACTCGCCCATCTTTCAAGAACTTGGACGACTACCGAGAAGGTGATGTGATCGAGGGAGATGATTCGGCGGTCGCCTACTCGAACTACAAGGGAAAGATGAGGCTGCTGCGCTGCTCCGAAGTGGCAAAGTTCTCAGATGGGACGCTCACCATCATCCAAGACAAACTCATGAGGATTTGCCGCATCCTTTCGGAAGAAGATCCACACTGTCGATCCAAGTTCGCGAAGTTCATCGATGCTATAGCTGATCGAATGGTCCTTCGAAGGAATCTCCGCGCCTTCGAGTTCAAGCTAGGACTTCGCGAAACACACTCGCTATCACAACGCCCAAGTTCCAAGACTCCCAACAATTGACACAAAGGGGGAGATTGTTAGGATATTTATAGATTGTATCAATAGTTTAAGTCTTGGGTTTAATATTGTAATTATCCTTGTAGCTTGGGCTTTGGACTAGAATGTAATTATTAAATTTTCAGTGTTTGGGCCTTAGTATAACTAGGGTTAATGTGGTATATAAGGTTTTACCAACACAAATTTCAAAGTAATCAAAGATCAAAAGGCTTATCCTATTTTTCACACAATACACACACTTGAAGGTGAGAACCTCTCCCTTTTTTATTCCATCAAAGCCTCTTTGATTCCTTGTTTGGTGCAATCGGGACCAACAGATAGCCTAACGTGTTTTAGGGTTCATCACTTTAGCATGAGATGATCTTAAGTTAGTGCTGGACATTTTTGGGTGGAAGAAAACCTTATAACTTATTGAATTCTGGATAGATTAAGCTAAGAATGTGGTTTCGGGTAGATGATCTGAAGGTTCGATCGAATCGGGATAATTAGGTGGCAAATCGGGCGATTTTAGTTTGAGTGATCAAATCGGGAGATTTGTTGCATATGAGGAATCGATCGAAAATAGGGTTTAAAAATAAAAAAATCGGGCAATTTGCCTTTCGAGGAGAAACTCGGCGATTTGAAGTCTTAAAACGTCATACAATCGGGTGATTTAAGAATCGACCGAAAGCGAATTTACATGCATAAAGAATCGATCGAACGAAGTTTCTAAGCATGATGGAATCGGGCGAAACGAAGATGAAGACATGATGACGAAAGCAAGCGGCGATTCTCAAATCTGGCGATTCCAAGTGCAACATGAATCGGGCGAGACCAAGTAATGCACACACAAATCGGGCGAAGGCAAAGCATGATTGAATCGGGGCGATTCCATGCATGCCAAATCGTTCGAAAGTGGGTTCCATGCATACCAATCGGGCGATTCCAAGACCAATAAATTACTCACTTTCGCCGATCAAATAATTAAAAAGCTTGAATCGGGCGATCGTGACATAGTCATTAATTAATTGACTCGGACCAAAATCGGCCGATTCCAATGTAAGAAATTCGAGGAACATGGGAATAAATTAAGACCAATGATTTAACAAACTTTCGGTCGAAATAAAATTTGGAACCAAGTCTAGTGTTGACTTAATTTAGACCATCAATTGAACGACTTATAGTTTGAAAATACAATGTTGACAGAAGGTACTTTCGAACAAATTAGCATAGCCGAACTAGTTTATTTCATCATAGTCATCTAAGTCAGATACTATACTGATACTATAATATCTTTGTTTAAGGGTCGAACAGTAGATAATCCCCGAAGCAGTAAGAACGCGTAGCACGGACGACAGGTAAGTAGAAATCCAACTACAACACGTAATTTGCTTGTGCATGACTTACGTGATATTGTGCTTACATGACACGACGTTAGTCTTGTATGATGTGACTTACTTAATATGCATGAAGTTATGAAATGCACATACGCATGAACCACGACATGAGCATATGCTCGCATGAATAGGATGAAAGCAGGTATGTGAGCATGCATGTTATAAGATCGCCTGTGTGCGATAGATATTCGCCGATATAGACGTCTGTTGTCGACTCAATGTAGAGTCACGGCTCTTCTATGCGGCCATGGCGATTCACGATGCCGAAATACCTGACATGGTAGGTAGGGGGAATACCCCGTAGCGGAAGATGCAATCTAGAGGATGCGACCCGAGGAAGCACGACACAGAGGGAACATCTGGTGTCGACGACCTCGGTGTTGGCTACCAGCGAGAAGCGTCCGCGTGATAGGCCACACTGGGACAGGAAATGTGACTTTGGGTAACCTCTCAGTGCGTGAGCCTTCACATATGTATGTATCCCTTGAGGATTAGAGCTTTATGAAATGGCGCATAGTAAGATAGAAAGCGCCCATATGAAATGAGAGTACAAAAAAGGGGTATGAGAGTTAGAGAGCATCGACGTGGATTGTCCTGCGAGTTAGGACACGTGCATTCATGCATAATTTCTGCTTACTGAGCCAAGGCGACTCACTGCTTACGTTACGTGTTGTAGGTGCCAGCGACCATGGTACGTGATCGTTCTAGATGCAAGGCCTATCTTTTGGAGCTTCCATCTGCATTTGGGGTGGGAATGTGTGCATGGATGACGACCTGTGAGGCTAGGCGCATAGGATTACTTTGCTGTGCTTGTACACACACCTTGTGTGAATAGGACTAGTATGTGTTTAGGAACCTTATGTAATTCTTTTGTCATGAAAGAACGACTTCCATTACGAAAATAGAAAAATTTCATGCGTATTTCGTGTCTTCTTCAAATTAACGCACCAATAGACACTTAAGATAACTATAAAAAGGCTTTCTTGTATGTATTATGTTATTTAAATTCTCTGTGCTATATAACTTATTGGCCATAGGACTATCAAGATAGAACGGAACAATGATAAGAACTAGGGGTGAATCCAGTGGGGGAGGTGACCCGGATAGGGACGCAGCCCCTACCGATAATCGGGATGCGACTATTCTCCAGCTCAAGGAGTTAGTCCGCCAACAATCAGGCCAGATCCAACAGCGGATCCAGCAGAATACTGAGATGGTAGGGGAAAGATTTTGAAGACTGAACCCGCCAACGTTCGAGGACTCTACTGACCCAGCGTCAGCAGAGGATTGGCCAAGGACACTCGAGACTATGTTCCAGTATAGCCGAGTGCCGGAGGCGGAGAAAGTGCTATGTGCCGCATTCCTACTGAGGGGAAGCGCTGGGCACTGGTGGGACACCATTCTGGTGATTGAGAACCCCGCCACCATGACTTGAGACCGTTTTAAGGAGCTATGTAGAGGAAAGTATTATACGGCCCCAGTGAGAGCCCAACGCATGAATGAGTTCATCAACCTCAGACAGGGGGCAATGACGGTGGCCGAATATATTCCGAAGTTCGAACAGCTATCAAGGTTCGCCACTCACATGGTGAGCACAGACGCGCTCAAGATTGAACGATTTCTCGAGGGCTTAAAGCCGGAGTTGTATAGAGATGTGAGCATGTCCGGGACTCAAGGAGCCACGTATGCACAAGTGGCGGAAAGGGCGTCCGGAATAGGCTAAGGCTAGAATCATTCGCTCCCAAGAAGCGAAACGAAAATTTGTACAAGGGCCACAATGGAACGGAGGCAACCATAAGCGACAATTCGTCGCTAAGGGTGGGAAGCAGAACTTCCAAAACCGACCAGGACCACCCCAGCAGCCCAACCCAAATCAAGGAAGACCCCAACCAAACCTCCCAGTATGCCCGAAGTGTACGCGGCGACACACAGGGGTCTGTTTCTCCCAGAATGCGACCTGGTATAAATGAGGCAAGACAGGTCACTATCTCAAGGCATGCTCGAAAAATGCATCCGGGAGTCAAGCGGGAAATCAGGCAAAACCACCAATGGTACCGGCTCGGGTGTACACGATCACATCCGAGGAAGTAGAAAATAACCCTGCAGTAGTGACATATACCATCCTCATCCATCAAACTCCCACGTGCATCCTAGTCGATTCAGGAGCTACGCACTCATTTGCATTCGCTAATTATGTGATGAAAGTAGGAGTTGCGCCTCACCAGTCTGAGTGCGAATATAGTGTAACTGTTCCAAATGGGGATCCCACTAGAACTAACCAAGTGCTAGGGGATTGCCTGGTGTTAGTCGGGGATAAAGAGCTGCCTATAGATTTAATAATAATCCCAATGAATGATTACGAAGTGATCCTCGGGATGGACTGGCTATCAAAGTACGGGACCGTTATAGACTGCCACCGTAAGATAGTCACTTTCAATATGGAAGGGAATGAACCCTTACATTCGTGGGAACGAGCAAAGGGGCAAATATCTCTAGAATATCGGTGTTGAAAGCTCGACGGCTGATCAGAGAAGGATGTGAAGCTTATTTCGTGTTTGCGATAAAATCAAAAGAGAGCCCCACCTTGAAATCTGAGGAAGTGCCAGTAATTAAAAGACTTCCCCGACGTGTTTCTGGAGGAATTACCAGGGTTACTGCCCGATAGGGAGATCAAATTCACCATAGATCTAGTGCCTGGAGCGGCACCGGTATCTAAGACTCCCTACCCATTAGCGCCGACCGAACTGAGGGAATTAAAAGAGCAACTAGACGAACTCTTGCAAAAAGGATATATCCAACCGAGCTTCTCTCCCTGGGAGTGCCGGTGTTGTTCGTATGAAAGAAAGACGGATCCATGCGGTTGTGCGTCGACTACTTAACAAGCTAACAATCAAGAACAAGTACCCCCTCCCCAGAATTGACGATCTATTTGACCAGTTACAAGGCGCGACCGTCTTCTCTAAGATCGATTTACGCTCGGGATATCATCAGTTTAAAATTCGGAAGGAAGATATTCCGAAGACGACCTTTAGTACCCGTCAATGCCATTTGGGCTGACTAACGCGCCGACGGCTTTCATGGATTTAATGAACCGAGTATTCAAGCCATTTTAGATAGGTTTGTCATCGTCTTTATTGATGACATCCTAATCTACTCAAAGACGAGAGAGGAGCATGAACAGCATCTGAGGGTTGTTCTTGAAGTATTGCGTGAAAAGCAATTATATGCAAAAATTAAGAAGTGTGAGTTCTGGCTACATCAAGTTATGTTCCTCGGACATGTCATTTCCGGAGCAGGGATATCCGTTGATCCAAGCAAGATCGAAGCCATCAGCAACTGGCCACAACCGACTAATGTAACCGAAGTGCGAAGTTCCCTTGGCTTGGCAGGATATTATAGGAAATCATTAAGGATTTTTCGAAGATCGTTTCAACACTGACGAAGTTGACCAGAAAGAATACTCCCTTTCATTGGAGTGAGGAATGCGAACAGAGCTTCCAAGAACTGAAGAAGCGGCTTATGACAGCCCTAGTTCTCACGATACCCTCAGGAACAGGGGGATTTTTCGTTTATAGCGACGCATCGAAGAACATATTTTGGATGCGTGCTGATACAGAATGGGAAAGCAGTGGCTTATGCCTCTCGTCAACTAAAGGAGTACGAGAAGAATTACCCGACGCACGACCTCGAGCTCGCGGCAGTGGTCTTTGCTCTCAAGATTTGGAGACACTATCTCTACGGAGAACGATATGAAATCTACACGGACCACAAGAGCCTAAAGTACTTCTTCACTCAGAAAGAGCTGAATATGCGACAGCGACGGTGGCTTGAATTGGTCAAGGAATACGATTGCGTGATTAATTACCACTGTAGAATACCATTTGTAATTGTGCTTGATTTCATTAGTTGTCCTTGTAATTATGGGCGTTTTGTATAGTAGTCCTTAGATTAGGACTAGTTTGATATTTATACCAAGTTTGTTTGGTATAAATACATGTAAATCAATTGAGCTTAATAGAGAAAGTTTAGAGAATTGATCCGAAGGGCTTGCAATTCGATTTCTAGAGAGAGAAACAACAGTAACTTTCTCACTCTAATTGAATTCTCACTAGTGTTCTTAACTTGAGTTTTCGATCGAATTCAATTGATTATCTGAACGATCGAATTACTATGAATTCTAGCCTAGGATCGTAGAGTTGTTAATCGTAGGACCTAACAATTGGTATCAGAGCAGATTCGTTCTGTTTTGAATCGTAAATTGTTAGATTGGATCGAAATTTTATTTCGAACACTGTTCCATCGAAGAACAGATTTGGCGCGAAAAGTTTTTCGATCTAATAGCTTAATTCTGTGCTTAATTGACTTGAATCTGATGTTTCAGTGCTAGATTAAGTGATAAATGATCATTGCGACTAAATCAGTAGCAGTTTGAACGTTGAATTTTGATTAATTTGATTCTGAAATTTTACTGTTGATGAAGAACATGAAGAACACGTTCTGATTTTGATCAAATTCAATAGATTTTGCTTCATAACGTGTTTAATTGCTTGTTCGTGCGTGATTAGTACTTGATTGCGAGCAATTACCTCAAACTTCACTATCTGATTCTTTGTTTTTGCTCAAATTTGTGTTAATCGTATTCTGTGAATTTTTCTCGATTGCTCAAATTTCTCTCGCTAAGTTTTGCGATCAGATTAGTTTCTCGATCGATAAACTTAGCGCGAGATTTTTCTCGGTCAGAATACGAAGTCAGCGCTAGAATCATCATCAGCAGAAACGTTTTTAGTTAGAAATATTTCTCGAGCATTATCCAGCGAAAAACTTTTTCGAGTGAGACCAATTTTGACCTTGCATGCGTAATAACTTTCACTCGAAAAACTTTTTCAGTCAAACCTTTTAACGTTTGACCAGGCGAAAATCATTTATACGCGAGAAACTTTTCTAGTCAACGGATTTATTCTGACTTGTCGAGAACTTACTAACGTACTGTTTCTTTACGATCGAAATAAATTCACGATCAGGAAATTTTTCTCGACTGAACGATTTTGGGCAATTTATTTCGCTCGTAAAATTTTCCGCTGACAAAATTTCTCGCACGAAAACAGTAAATACATTCTATATCGACGAAATTAATTTCGATCATACTTTAAAGATTGAATCGAAAATAATTGTCGATCTAATCTTCGAATCAAACGCTACTAACAAATTTCGTCACTTGTGAAGCACTTTACATCGTCTTCAACCTGTTGGCCCTTATATTACCAAACAAGGATCAAAAGAAAGGTTTGAATGTGTAAAACGTGAAGAACACCTTGAGTGCGTGTTAGTGTGTGTTTTTCTAAGGAAAAGTACAAGGTGGCGTACCTTTCTAATTCTTTTGATAAAACCCTAATTAGGGTAAATGGGGCTTTATATACCACAACTATTTGGTATATTAAAGCCCAATACAAAACTATTTACTAATATCATAAGTCTCCCCAAACTACTACAATCCACTAAATAAACCCATATTACATAAATCAAAGGATGCTACAAAATATTCGTAGGAATCTCCCCCTTAGCATCCTTTTTGCTTTGGTGTCCTTGAAGTTGTCTTCTTCTTGGGTTTCTGCACATGGTATGGAGATTTCCTGAGCCCTAAGAAGTACTCAAACGAACGTAACCTTCTTCGTAGGAAATCTCGCAGAGATGGTCTCGATCAGCTTTTCGTATTTCTCTTGAACTTCGTATTCTTCTTCTTTTAGCTGCTCGGGTATCCTTCTGAGCTTCTTCCTGATAATCAGTAGGGTTCCGTCGCTGAACTTGTGAATCTCTGATGTCTTCATAAGTCTCTTCTCTCCTTTGAAGTTGATGTAGACGATTGATGGATCGTCGTCTTCATTTATGATGTGCCCTTCACCATAACTTGGATCTGGGACCTCAAAAGATGGCTTCGTCAGATTCACCTTCTTCATGTTGCTCTCGACCGTCATTTGTATATCATGTGTTGCGTTGAACTTGACTTGGCGTAGAATGAACCTCTTCAGTGCGTAGTAGCCAAGCCTGAGTTCTGGCGTCTTGAGTGCTCCAAGCATTCTATATTCCCTCGCTATTTGTTCGACATCTTCTCCTCTGATGGAGGCTGTGGCGACCCTACTTCCTAACTAGAATAATTGGCGGATTTCCGCAACGAAAGTCGCGGAGGACCCGATTTATTAAAAACAAACTTTTATAAGAAATAACATATATAAACTAAGTCGGGTTTACAAAATGCGTCTGTATATACAACGGGCGGAGTCCCAAAAATCTAAACCCGACTATCCTACGCCTCTCCACAGGTCGCGTCCCATGTACCGCTCCGCCCTCAAAAGCCCGTGGAGTCACCGCCGCCAGCCAGCCTATATCTCAACCCTGACACCCGTCGGTGTCGGGCTCAGTCCCACCTGAAAAATATACCTTTTGCAAAATGCCCAGTAGGTGGCAGTAAAAACATGCAATATATGCGTGCATGCACTCAATCCAATCCCATGTCCTCACACACAAAAATATGCACGCTCAACCTATCACATCTCATCACATAACAGGGCCCTCGGCTAGACTCAGCACCCACGCGCGCAATGGAAAAGTACGCAATAATCATGCGGTAGCCCACGCCGGCCACGCCGGGTCGCTCCTTCCGCACACAATCTCAACCCGACGACTTTTCCCCGAGTGGCCTACCACCAACCCGGGTAGACAGGAATCTCACATCTGTCGGTCGCCCCTGAGCCAAATAATATCCGGTGGTGTGCACCTCGGGTGGCTCAATCCCGAGTAGATGGGTGTCGCAAACCCCCTCTCCCACCAGGTGCTACACGAGTCTAACCTCGACGACCAATAAAGGTCACTCTACCCCACTCAACCGACACCGTAAGGCGTCACCGTACAAATACGGTACCATCATCTCTCCCATGCATGTCGTGAAATGCACATATAATAAATCACATAAAATATGTACATCGAAATCACGTAACCGTATAGTATTTAAACTAGGCCGATGGTTTAAAAATCCAAAAATAATGTTTATAATTTAAAATATGGGTTGACCCGAAAATACACGTTATAGTACGAAAATATTTTATTTTAAAAGTGATTGGGCTTAAAACCATTTATTTAAAATATTTGGGCCTGAATGGGGCAAAAGCCCACAATAAATGTCGCTGGTCAACTCACACCAAAATCGGTCAAAGCCCAATTAAAATCGCCCGAAACCCACTTAGTCAACCCGCGAAAGTAAGGTCAACGCCCGATTTCATGAGACTTTCGGCGATTTCGCAAATCGTCCGATTTAACGCTCGAAGCCCGATTTAAATCTCGCGAATCGCCCGATTTCTTTCACAGGAATCACCCGCGATTTGAAATCGGCCCGCGAAACCCAAAATCGGCCCGACGCTCTCTCACAACTCGCGAAATGCTTCAGCCCGCGAAACACTAGCTCTGGCCCGCGAAACCCAAAATCGGCCAATCCTATCTCTTGAAAATCATTTTTCGCCCGATTTACACTCAAACACAGGCCCGCGATTTCAAAATCACCCGAAAACTTCAAATCGCCCGATTTTACTATTCTATCGAAATCATCTTCATTCAAACCCTAAATTTTTCCAGAATTTCTAACATATTCATCACAACGAACCATATAAGAACATAAATAAAATACAGAACTCATATATTGAGTTCTAAATTCACGTAATAACACATTCCAAAAATTTATAAAATCATGAAACTTGAAGATTCAAATTCGAATGGCCTTCCATTCGATTTTTAACACTTTTCGGGAAAATATTACGGGTTGTAGGGGTTAGAACCACCTACCTCACTTCCAAGCTAAATTTGCTTAATTTCCTAAGTTGAAGCTTGCTCAAAATTGCCAAAGTTTGCTTCTCCTTCGTGATTCGACTTCCTTTTATACTCTCACCTCCTCCTTACTCGACCTTTCTTACTTTGGTTTTTGGCTTTCTTCCTTTGCTCCTTTCGTTGGTTCCTTAAGTCACAATTGAGGGTTTTTATTTTCTTCTTGTAGTTACACGTTTTTAGCCTTGTCCAACAATGATGATTTTGAAGATAATCTACTTTAGGTTTCACGTGGCTTTTCCATGCCATGAAGAAATCTTCATCCTTATCTCAAGCTATTTGGGCCAAGCCAAACTTTTCTTTGGGCCTTCTATTATTTGACTTGGATCTTTATTAATTTATATGGGTTATTTGTCATTTAGTTTTATTTGGATCCTACTATTATTTTGGTCTACTTATATTTCGGCCCATAATGTTTTATTCAACTCTCGGGCCCAATTATTATTTTCGGGCCTAATTCCGAAAAATCCTTTTTGTCCGAAAATTAACTTCATTAATTCCGAACATCACAAAAATATTTCTTAGGAATTTTATTCCTAATATTTTCTCCCCTAATTATCTTGAAATTTCCTATCGTAATCCCACTTTAAATTTTGCGGGTATTACAGAGGCGAGGTCGGCTTCATTCAGTTCTACACATTCTCCATTTTCTCGCCCTACCTTGTAGATAGGCATTTCCATGTCAGCGAACCTCACTTTGCGAACCCCCATAATTTCTCTGATTCTGTGCTTCTTCCTCTCTTCCTTTCTCAGAGTGTCTACGTTGCCCCCTTGTCCTCTGAACATCAGAATTCGTCGAAGCGACAGCAGGTACTGAACTGTTTTGGTCTGGAGAGATGGCTCAGTCCTCTAAGCTCAAGTTCGTCGAGCTTCTTGATTCTGTCCTCTTTTCAGATTCTCCTTCGAATTTCTTCTTGATAGGGGGCAGTTACTTTGACATTCTCCAATGGCAATTCCACCACCTCCTTTGTCTTCGTCTTCATTGTGGACCTTCCTCATCAATGACGGTGTGTTGGAGTATCTCCGGAAGTTCTGGGATGTCTGCTTCGTAGTCTTCACCTTCCTCGAGTTCATCGTCATCGATAAGGGCCAGGATGATGTTTGCCTTCATTAGAAAATATCTGGCATTCTCCATTAGTCCTCTGGCATGGCTGGGTCCATCGGTTTGGTTATCCAATCCTCGTTGAAGATGTAGTTTTCCACGGCGCCATGTGGATTGTACAGTTCTTCGGTTTGTTGGATTGGTTCGTTGGTCTGAAGGGAAAGCATGGGAGATGATGGATATAATAGGGACTGTCTTTGTTTGTGGGAAGAGGAGGTGAGAGGCTCATAGTTGGTGAGGAGGGCTGTTGGATTGTTTTGGTGGTAGTTCGGGTAGTTTTCTTTGTTTGTTTGGGTGTGGGTGGTTTTGTTCTGGTGGGTGTTTTGGGTGGCTCTAGGCTGTGGCGGCGTAGGTCGAAGCCTATCCCTCGTCTCGTCTCCCCCTCGGGACGACCCCCACCGTCAGGGTCGTCAGGATCGTCGGGGTCGTCACGTGAATGTGAGGATTGGCCTCGCCTGGGTTCGTTGGGTTGAATGGAAGTTCCAGACGTCTGAGTACCGCTTCATATATGGTCAGCTTCGGCGCAGTGCGGAGTCTGGCCAGTAGAACGTCAATGAGTTCGGAGATTGGGACGTTCCACGGCCCACCGTCAGCATCAGGAGAGGGTGTGGAGTGGGGGGCAGCTTCTTTGGTGACGGGGGCTTTCCCTTTGTCTCGAGAGGACGTCCCAATAGCGCTGTAGACTTGGGCCATGATCGTGTCCTCGAGATCCTTTCTGAGCTCAGCCAGACGATCTTCCAGCCTTGCCTCCGTCACGAATGGGGAAAATAACCTGACGGAGTCACTAAGACGTTCCGTCGTCACAACATCAGTGGAGGGTACTTATGTGCCGCCTGTTTGCACAGGGCTTGAAAGACCGAGGCCACTTAGGCTCATCGTTGACATCAAAGCTGAGACAGGCTCAGATTGATGGCCAAGGTCGTAGCTGCAGTGATGTCCACTACGTTGGGTCTTTCGCTCTGTTCTGTACTAGACTCTAGTACGGAGACATCATGGAGCGTTCTGTCTAGATCACTAAGATCTAGAGGTGCAGGAAAGTAATGGTAGTGCCTAGAAAGTGGAAAAATTATGGATGGTGAGGGCACTAGACTAGACGTGATCAAAGAATTGCAGTCTGAGGCGGACGACTGCTAGATACATCAACCCCCTGAGCGAGGTGGTGATGAGTGACGTGGCACCTCATGAGTATGTGAAACAATCATCTGTTGGGAGATGATTGAGTGGCTGGGGAGGCCAGTTTGCGCGATTGGGCCCGATGTCGCGACTTCTACTCGGGGGAGACGAAGTTATCCCCTGTACCTATGGCTTCGGCCGGCTTGTTTGTCGGCTAGTTGGCTGAGGAATACGGTCGTTTTTGTTTTGTACGCCGTTCCTGTTGTCCGCCTCTGTCATCCCCTTTGTTTTGCGCTTTTGTTTGGCTGGGGGGATGAAGAGCTTCCTAGACCTACATTTGATTGTGGGGGTTGGCTTGTCCCTGGGTTAGGTTCAACTGGGTTGTGTTGAACCACGGGGACGTCTTCGAGGTTGTTGGCTCGTAGGTATTTGCGTAGCTCCGGCTCATTTGGATTGAGGAGGCGAATTAAGTGGTCTGGTATGATCATGGCCTCCTGATCGATTGTTCTCTTTGTCGATTGAATTTTGACGAGCTTCGGAGATTGATAACCCTTGTCTCTTGGTCGGCGTTCGATTTCGGGATGGAGATCCACGAAATGTTGGACGATGACAGGCAGCCACCGTAAGTAAGGGAGGACCGGCTTCGTGGATCCAAGACCGCGCCTTCTCAGTTGATCAAGAATGTCTATCCATATTAGTGGGCGACATCATAGTTTCTGTTGAAGATGATCCCGTGGAAGATAAGCATAATTATGCGGTTGCATTTGTCGGACCCTGAGTGCTTCGGCGAGAGGCACTTGTTTATGATGAGAAACAGGGTCCTCCAAGGTCCAGGGATATCTTTGGCATTGAAGTCAGGTAGGTGAATGGTGTTTTGGGCGTTAGGTTTGTGGCCCATGAATAGGAAGTCAGTGATTAGGTCGTCATTGGAGGGGTGGGGATCATATAGGAGTGAATGAGGTAGGTTTAGTATGGAACGGAGAATGGATGGAGTAAAAACAACTATGGTGTTGTCGATTTTGGCGGAAAGGGTGGTTATTATTGGGTTATTGATTGGTTTTGAAGGGTAGACCAGAATTGTTGCACATATACTTGAGGGACGACCTTTGGTGATGTTTAGGGCGGTTTTTAGAGGGTGGTTTGCAAGGATTTTAATAATGATAGGATCTGGGCACGAGGTATTGACAAAGTCGAGTAGGAGGTTATTTGGTTGCCTCTGTGCCCAGTCCTTGGAGGCGAAAATCTCATCAATTAATCGCACCATTTGGTATATCTGCAAGATAAGAGCAAAGGACGGGTCAAGGTCAAACTTAGTCAACTCATTAAGACTTAGAGAAATTGTGCAAAACGTTTGAGTAAATTCGTCGATAGGAATAAATGTTGAAATTTTGGTAATCAATCGGCGAAGCAATTCATAGTCAATGACTTGTTAATCAGTGTCGAGCAAAAATTCAATTTCAATTTAAAGTGTATCAGTTGTTAACAAGTTTCGAGCAAGATTGTAAAGTGTGCAATTCAAATCATATTGTTAACGAGTTTCGATCGAAAGTCTTAAGTCGAGCCATTGAAATCCAAATACAAATTGAAATAACTAGTTTCGGTCGAAAGTCCAATGTGGTACAATTTAAATCACGAATCGATCGATTCAATTGATCCTTCAGTTTCGATCGAAACTGTGGAATAGAGCAAAACTGTGAGATAGTGTCGATCGATTAAAATTAATTTTGTCGTCAGTTTCGATCGAAACTGTGAAATAGTTTCGGCCGAAAGGTTAAGTCAAAACGATTAAAATTATGTTGAATATTGAAATGCCCTGTTTCGATCGAAAGTAGTAAAACCCTCGAATCCGTCGATTTGAAAACACAGGAAAAGTAAGATTTTCAGTATCAATCGATCGATTGTGATGTGAAATTGAAAACTAGAGTTTAGTTTCGAGCGAATCTAGACGAGATGAAAACACGTTTTTAACAGTGATTCGCTCGAACTCACGCAACCCTAATCTGCGTAACCTGCAAGAATGAGAAAATTATCAGTTAAAAGCTGTAGATTAAACGTTTTTCCTTACCAATGAGGGGTTTGGAGTTGCAATAATCGGTAAAACAGAGTGAGACCGTGATAAGTTTGTGTGCGATTGCATAGAGGGTTTAAGAGTGAATTTGAAAATTGATGAAGAAGAACAATGTTTCTGGCGAAACTCTATTTAAATAAGCAGAGTCTCAGTTTCGCCGAGAATAATTTCAAAGAGTTAATTTGATTTTCGATCGATTGAATTGAGTTTCGGGCGAAAGTCAGTTTCGCCGATAGCATTATAAAAGTATTTAATCAAATTGCAATTTCAATCGAAACGTGTTTCGGGCGAAAGTCAGTTTTGCCGAGAAAATAATAACAAGAGTTTAAATTCAGTTTCGATCGAAACTTGTTTAGTGCGATTGGCAAATCAATTTGAAAGGATTTCGGGCGATATGTTGTTTCGCCGAGACATGTTTTGAAGTAATTGAAAATTCATTGTCAATTAAATTGGAGATGAGTTTCGGGCGATAGCCAATTCAATTGAAATGACTTTCGAGCGATATGTAGTTTCGCCGAGTAAATTTTAAAAGAATTTCAAGAGAATTTTCAGTTTCGCCGAGAAATATTTGTGATATTTGAAATATTTGAATAATTTAATTTCGATAGAAATTTAAGGAGTTCACCATACTATATTATTTAAAATTGATGAGAAATCATAAAACTCCTTGTGTGAACTGTTTAGTGCATAATTTGAGAGACTACCCCTAGATTTGTGCGAACCGTTCAATGACTCCCCCTAAATTAGTGCATAATAATGAAAGACTCCCCCTAGATCCATGCATAAATTAGTTCAATAGTAGGATTTTTTAACATCGTAACATATAGAGAAAAATTAAATGATCTATTTACACAATATCAGGTTCATGTAGGGACAATCGATCATGTCTTATGGTTCAACATGCCAACCTAGATACCAAGAATTGGAATCGCTTTTCATCCAATGCCTTAGTAAATAAGTCAGCAAGTTGAAGATCTGTGTGAACAAAATGCATTTCGATTGTACTTGTTCCACATGTTCTTGATAAAGTGATATCTAATGTCTATATGTTTTGTGCGTGAATGATGTAGTGGATTACTTGTTATAGCTATAGCACTTTTAGAGTCACTAAAAATTGGGATATGATTTAACGTTATGCAAAATCTCGCAGCTGGGTTCTCATCCACAAAATTTGTGAGCAGCAACTCGCAGCAGCGACATATTCTGCCTCTGCTGTCGATGTTGAGACACAATTTTGCTTTCGAGACGACCAGCTACGAGTTTACCCCCGAGAAATTGAGCGGCTCCAGAAGTGCTCTTTCTGTCCAGCTTGCATCCTGCGTAATCAGCATAGGTGTATCCTACGAGTTCAAAGCTTGATTCCATCGGGTACCATAGACCTAGATTCGGAGTTCCCTTGAGATATTTGAAAATTCGCTTGACGGCGAGCATGTGAGATTCCTTTGGATCAGCTTGAAAGCGTGCACAGAGACACGTGGCGAACATGATATCAGGCCTATTGGATGTAAGATAGAGCAAGGATCCTATCATGCCTCGATAAGTTGTCTGGTTAACAGATTTTCCTGAGGAATCTGCGTCAAGTTTGCATGAGGTAGACATGGGAGTCATGGCAGTGGCAGTATTTCAGTTGTCCAAGTTGTACTTCTTGAGTATGTCGTGAATGTACTTGGATTGACTGATGAAGATTCCATCGTGAAGCTGTTTAACCTGAAGTCCTAAGAAGAAAACTTAGTTCGCCCATCATGCTCATTTCGAATTTCTGCTTCATCAGATCCCCAAAGTTCCTGCACATTCGTGAGTCTGTTGATCCGAATATGATGTCGTCAACGTAGATCTGCACTAGCATAATGTCTGAGCCGTCCTTCTTGATAAAAAGAGTCGTATCAATCTTCCCTTTTGTGAAACCAGATGAGATGAGAAAATCCGAGAGGACCTCGTACCAGGAGGCTCTAGGAGCTTGTTTAAGTCCATAGAGAGCTTATCGAGTCTGTAGACGTGGTCTGGGAGTTGTTCAGGCGGGGATACAAAAACTTCTTCTTTTAGTATTCGTTGAAATGCAATTTTGACATCCATCTGGTAGACTGTGAAGTTCTTGTGTGCAGCGAAAGCTAAAAAATATCCTGATGGCTTCTATTCTTGCGACTGGGGCATATGTCTCATCATAGTCGATTCCTTCTTGTTGATTGTAACCTTTTGCCACCGCCTGCTTTATTTCGGATAACAACTCCTTGCTCGTCCCTTTTTGTTCTTAAACACCCATTTAGTCCCTATAATGGTTTCCCCAGCTGGTCTAGATACTAGGTTCCAAACTTTCAACCTCTCAAACTTGATTTCCTCCTGCATTGCTATTATCCAGTCTGGATCGGCGATTGTTTCAGCTACTCTACTGGGTTCCTTTTGACTGAGAAAGCAGGAGTAGAGGCTTTCGTTTATCGTTGATGCCCGAGTGGTTACTCCAGTGGAGGGATCTCCAATTATTTGTGAGTTTGGGTGGGCTCGAGTCCACTTTCTGGTACTAGGTTGTGATGATCCAGCTGTGTTTGTATCGTGTATTGTTTCTCCACCTTGATCAGTCTGATGTTCTATTTCTTCTCCAAGTTGTGGCATTACTGACTCTCCTGAAGAAATTTCTATTGTTGTATCATAAGGCTGAGGAGTTTCAGCGCCTGAGCTGGATATGATCTCTGTATCTGTTGGGGGTTCACTATCGTCATCAAGGTGAAGATTTCCATTGTAGGAGGGGTATTGTCATTGCTAGTCTCCGCATGATCAATATTTTCTGGTGCTGCAGAAGTTGTTGGAGCAGTGGGTGGTGGCGGCTTTGGGAAGAGATCTTCAAATAAGAGATCGAGTTCCATGTCACTTAACGCATTTGTTTTTGAAGTTTCGCCCACAGAGGAAGTGCTAGGTTGATCCTTTGTCAGTTCTCATAGAAGTCCTTGTTCTGGACTGATTTGTGTAGAAACGACTCGGTCTACTTCATCAAACGTTACGTTAATGCTCTCCATAACAGATCTTTTCTCCTTGAGATATATGCGATAGGCTTTTGATGTTGTTGAGTATCCCACCAGTATGCCTTCGAAGCTTTTGGGTCAAGTTTGCCTCTATCTTCCCGATCATTTGCCACATAGCACTTGCACCCAAAGACTTTCAGGAAGGAGACGTCTGGCACTCTACGAATTATCAACTCATAGGGAGTCCTATTGAACCTCTTGAAGTGAGCCACGATTTTGAGTGAAACAGCTGTTCATTGCTTCGGCCCACAAGAAGTGAGGTAATCCAGAGTGAATGAGGAGTGTACGAGTTGTTTCAACTAGGGTTCTGTTCTTGCGCTCAACTACCCCATTTTGTTGAGGTGTTTTAGCTGCTGTGAACTGTTGGGTGATTCCAAGTGATGCATAGAAGTCACTGAGTTTTCTGTTCTTGAATTCTGTCCCATTATCGTTCTCATGATTTGTACACTTAGTTGGTAGAGGTTTTGAGCGGTTTTGATAAACTCAATGATTAGACCTGGAGTTTCATCCTTGGTTCTCAGAAATTTAGTCCATGTGTAGCGTGAGAAATCATCACAATGACTGACACATATTTTCGCCCATTAATGGTCTGAGTGCGCATGGGTCCACACAGATCCATATGAATGAGTTCGAGAGGTTTTGAAGTTGAGGCTATGTGTTTGGTCCGGTGGGAGGCCTTCTTTATCTTTCCCATTTCACACGCCGAGCAAAGATGCTCTTTGTGATATCTGAACGAGGGAAGCCCTTTACCAAGTTTTCTGATCGCAGTTTGTTCAGGTATTTGAAGTGGAGATGGGAAAGTCGCTGATGCCAGAGATCGTTCTGATGTAGAGGTCGAGAAATAAGGCAGGGTCGGTCGGACAGTCTTGAGGTCAATGGAGTAGAGATTCGTCTTCCGTCTCCAGTGAGTAGCTATCTTCCATTGATATCTGTGACACTACATTTGTTGGTCTCGAAGTTCACCTTGTAGCCTTTGTCGCAGAAACGACCTATGCTGAATAAATTGTAGCTCAGCCCTTCGACGTAGGACACTCCTTTGATGGTTAGCTGTCATGGATGAGATCACCCGTTCCTAGCATGGATGCAGATTGAACGTTTCCGAAGTAGACCTTCCCGAGGAATCCTTCAGAGAAGTTGCTCAATAGCTCTTCGTTTCCAGTCATGTGTGAGGAGCAACCTGAATCTAAGTACCACACTTGACGGACCTGCAAAGAATTAAGTAAGTTTTGGCACCCATTTATAGATGGGTTCCCTTTTGATAACAAGTTTAGTAACTTTCTTGTTCGTTGCTAGATTAATTCTTTGCTAGATTGTTGGATAGCTGGTTTAAGAATCCAAGCGTGATGATTTCCTATAGGATGCAGTTGAGATTTCGGAATCCAAATCTGTTTTTGACTTAATTTCTTGTTCGGCTTGGTCTTGGAAGTGGTGTGTTGCTTTACTTTAGATTTAATAGTAGTGAGAACGTTACAGTTGTTTATCTCTCTAGAAATAGAATTGCAAGCCTATATTCGCAAAACGCGCGTTGACTTTCGTTGACTTTCTCTCTAACACCGTCAGTAGGTGCAATTTTCACACAGTAGGCGATTTCTTTCTTCAGATTTTCTTTTCCGACCACTGCCCACGTCATCTCCGGCCGTTTTGGACTCACCTCGGAGGTACTCGGCGACCCCCGCCGCCGGGATCAGACGGCGGTGGTCTAGGGGTGGATTTCAATCGTTTGTAGCTGTGACTGTTCGTATCCCTCACCACAAATCTGCCCACCTTCACCTTCCATCCCCGTCCGCCCAGATCCACACGGCTGCCGACGTTCTGCACCACCTACTGCCACTCACCAAGACCCCCGCACCACCCTCCATCGCAAGGAAGAGAAAAAGACGCGCGTTGACTTTTGTTGACTTCTCTCTCTAGCGAATTCCCTCTCCAAACCCTAAGACTTTTCAGCTTCCTTCACCTTCCCCACCACCATCCACCACCAGCCGCCACCAGAGTCACCCCACCACCTTGAGGACCGTCGGCACCACCCTCTCCACCCTCCATCGCCGGGCCCAGACGGCGATGGGAGGGTTCTAACCCCAAACTCGTCTCATCACCCCCTTCTACCTTGTGACCTTTCAAACTTCCTTCCTTCTTCTTCAATCCCCCTTGCTGTTCTCATGGAGATCTCTGAAAATATGGATTATCTTGGGCCCTCGCCGGACTATGGGCTGCTAAAAAGCACTATTCCGTTGGAACAACCATTGATGGAGGCTATGGATTCCCCTACCTCCTTGCCGGATTACGAGATGCTAAGGAAAAACATTCCCACATTTGATGACCGATTTGATGTTGCTGCGTTTGAAGCTTTCGTGGTGCGCCTTAACGGCGCTGAGTCTGGCCCGCGACCACCGCCGAAACAACCACTTGCCACAACGAGTCGGACGGAGCCACCTCCTAACGGTTCGGCCCTCCTTCGTCACCGGACTGCTATGACCCACTCGCCCCATGACAACGATGGAACACCCAACTTGCAACCACAGCCGGTTCAACCGGTCCCCCCCACTAATGGGCCTGCCTTTACTCGCCACCACACCGCTGCGAGGCCTAACCCTACCCAGCCATGATTCCGCCTCGCCGTAAACGAAGGGAAACCACCACCATTGTGCCGCTGCGTGACCCACGAATTACCCCCGTGGTCCGATGCGCAAAGGCACACCACCACCACCTAATACACCGCGGCTGAATAAGGAAGGGAGTCCCGACAAGGAGGCGCCCCTATCATCGAACGTTCCCTATTGGGGGAGAGCAACGACCCCACGAGCTCGAGGTTGGAATCTCAACAGGTCCCTCATGTTGATAGGCCGAGGGTATCTCCGAGGGGGCCCCAGCCTAACGCTAGCCATGCTTGTCAACAACCTATGATGGAATTAGGGTTTTCTTTGGAAGATGCTTCGGATGATGATATGACAAGGGATCACCTCTTTGATCGCCGTTTCTCTAACCACCGATCCGCATCCCCACGGGCCATAAGGGCTATGCCAAGTGGTAATGGTGAGTCTCACAATGGATATGGAGACCCCACTGACGAACCTCGCCCCCCTTCGGAGGCTGCTGAGAACACCACTAAGAGATCGTTTGCTGCCGTCGTCCAAGGAGCCATAACAAACCGAGACCAATCACGACGCCCCACCATGAAGCGCCTCGCATTATCCTACACGGCTCCATCTATCGTTGATGGCAAAGCCGAGGCTTGCTTGCCCTGGGAAGTGGTCCAGAAAGGGACGGCTAGATGGGACAACACTCTTGTTGGATATTTCCTGGGCAAAAGACCGTACTTTCCTCATGTTGAACGCTTTGCTCGTTCTATGTGGCCTGAGCTTATTGAGGTCCGAGCATCGATTAACGGGTTTTTCAAGTTCAGGTTCGCCTCGGCCGAGGCCATGGGTGTGGTCCTGGAGGAAGGCCCGTGGATCATGCAGGGGCAGCCCCTATTCCTTGAGGAGTGGCGAATTGGCATGTCCTTTGCGAAAAGAGAACACTCGAATGTCCCGCTCTGGGTAAAGCTGCGTAATATTCCATCAGAATTATGGACCCAAGAGGATTGGGTATTGTCGCGAGCGTGATAGGGAAGCCACTATTTGCGGATGCCATGACAGCTAAGGCGGAGCGGCTCGAATACGCTAGGGTATGCGTGGAGATACCACTCGGGGAACCATTCGTTGAACAATTCAATATTAGAATACCAACTAAGGAGGGAGGACGAGTTAGTATAGTACCTATCCAGGTTGAGTACGAGTGGAGGCCCAAGAAATGCGCAACATGCAACTCTTGGAATCATGGTGAAAGGAGCTGCCCGAAAAATCAGCCCAAACCGACCCGGCCACAACTCTCCACATCGGTCATACAAAGTCAACACGGAACATTGAGCAGCCCAAAATGCAAGGACAAGACGAGCCAAACCCGACACGGCCAAGTCATCAGCTCACCGAGGGTATGCCTGCTAGACCTAGAGCTAATTGGCGCCGATTGACCAATAAGGATAAAGGCAAATCGGTGATCGTGGAGGAAGCCACAACCAACAACAAGGATATTGGAAGCTCTACATCGCAAGAGCATTACCGGGCCACTCACCAGACCACACCATTGGATAATTCGGCCATGGATAGCACCCATGTAAGGGAGGGGCATAACAGGCAGCCGGGGCAACAAAATGGAGGCAGCCCGACTAGCACAACTAATACCACCTTACCTATAGTTGAATACCGCAACCCGTTTGCCGTGTTAGCTGACTTAGAAGGGGAAAACGTCGCATTACAGGGTCCTCAAGCAGCCCTGGAATCGAGTGTTCCATGATCCCGGTCGCCTCTTGGAATGTACGTGGTCTAAATAGGTTAGATCACAGATGGGCGGTCGGGGAGATGATTACGAAATATGGGTTGAAGCTGATTGGCCTGGTTGAGACTAGGGTTTCCGAACAAAATGCTTCTTCACTCGCTAACTCTATCAGATCGTGGGATTGGTTCTACGAGTACGAGGACGGACCGGCATCACGTATTTGGGTTGGATGGGATGCTCGCTTCGTGACTGTGACGATTGAGGCCGCCACATCACAGGCTGTTCACTGCAAGGTTCATATCTTAGAAGAGCGGAAAGAAATCTATATCACCTTTGTTTATGGTCGTAACCAGCGGGGGGAAAGACGTGCCCTCTGGAATGATATTCTGGCCACTTCTAACGCGCGGGTTAACAGCCCTTGGATTGTTATGGGAGATTTAATGCCATTCTGGATAATTATGAGGCGAGGGGAGGATCACCTGGAGGAGGCTGTACTGACATGGCAGAATGCTTTACCGCCTCTGATCTTATTGGTCTACCCCGACTTGGCCCTTTGTTCACGTGGTATAACCAACAGAGTGGCACGGCAGGAGTTTGGCGCTGCCTTGACAGAATTGTTGGCAACCCCTCGTGGTTCGCTCATTTTGGGGACCTAGCTTACCGATGTGGGCTCCCCTCCACCTTGACCACTCACCTCTGATTTTGGAAGACACGGCTCAGCCAAGGAACATAAATAAAGCATTCCGGTTTGACAACTTCCTGATTAAAGACCCCCGATTTCTACCGATAGTCAAAGCCGCTTGGAGGCGAGAGGTTGCTGGCTACCCCATGTACGCCGTCACGAAGAAACTCAAGGACATCAAAATACAGCTGAAGCGTCTCCGGCGTGACAAAGGTGATCTCAACCGCAATGTTCTCGAGGCTCGGGGGTTTCTGGATATCGCACAGGAGCTTGCTATTCAGCACCCTATGGAGCCGCAGTTGTTGGTCCTTGAGAGGCGATGTCGCTTAGCATATGCTAAAGCGGTTGATATGGAGCATTCGGCGTTAGTACAACGCGCCAAAGTGGCTTGGCTTAAGGATGGGGACCAATGTACATCCTTCTTTTTTAAGAAGGTTGCATGCGTCGCGCCAATAACCGGATATACACCTTGAAGATGAAGTAGGGACTACCTTCGAAGGACATAATCAAGTGTGCGCTGAACTCATTCGATACTATACTGAGCTGCTTGGACTATCTAGCCGGACGGTGGCCTTGCATGCTGCCACTCTCTCACCTTACATGGCCCGAAAACTGGGACCCACGGAGGCCGAGGCCATGATTCTTCCGATCACGGATCTGGAGATCAAGCAAGCTTTGTTCTCCATTGGCGACAACAAATCTCCTGGGCCGGATGGTTTCTCTGCGGCATTCTTTAAAGACGCGTGGGACACCATTGGACGGGACATAACCCACGCCATCAAGGAATTCTTTCGGACGGGACATCTCTTGGGGGAACTGAACTCTACGCTCATAACACTTATTCCAAAGAACACTAGCCCCCGGATGGCTAAGGACTTCAGGCCAATATCCTGCTGCAACGTACTCTACAAGATCGATCTTCAAGATTATTACCAATCGACTACGGGGCAGCCTTGGGCAACTCGTCCATCAAACCCAAACGGCCTTCATTCCTGGCCGCCGGATCACGGATAACATCTTACTAGCACAGGAAATTTGTCAGGGATATAATAATATGGGGCTGCCTGACCGTGTGGCCTTCAAGGTGGACATCGCGAAAGCGTATGACACGGTGGAATGGGACTTTCTCTTGGCCGCGCTCGAGGCTATTGGTTTCATCGGGTTTTCGTTGGATGGATCCGGGCCTGCCTGACCACGCCCTCTTTCTCGATTAACATCAACGGTACTCCGACGGGATACTTTAAAGGGAGGAGGGGCCTTCGGCAAGGCGACCCGATCTCACCCTACCTTTTCACACTGGTTATGGAAGTACTTCACGGCATCATTGAAGACGAGATCAGGCAAAGCCCGAATTCAGATACCACTGGAACTGTGAGGCAACTGCGATTTCATGCTTACGTTTGCAGATGATCTCCTCCTCTTCTCTCATGCGGATGTCGATTCTGTAGGGGTCTTCAAACGCAGCCTCGATCTCTTTGCTAACTTATCAGGCCTAAAAGCAAACATCAATAAGAGTGCAATGTTTGTATCTAAGCGCGCCGACCGATTGAAGAACGCCCTCCAAGATATTATGGGTTTCTCGCTGGGATCATTTCCGTACGCTATCTCGGTGTTCCCCTTATTACATCAAGACTTACGATTGCTGACTGTACCCCTCTTCTGACCAGCGTGGACAAGCGGCTAGGCTCATGGACCAATCTCTCTCTATCGTACGCCGGTCGCACCCAATTGATCAAATCGGTCCTCCTTGGACTGCATACCTACTGGGCTGGTGTGTTCCTCCTTCCGAAGGGCGTATCCGGAGCATTGAAGCGAGGCTTAGAGCCTTTCTATGGAAAGGTACGAGTGCCAAGGTGGCTTGGACTGATATTTGCTTGCCTAAAGCTGAAGGTGGACTTGGCCTTCGCTCGATTGAGACTGATAATAAGGCTCTACTCATGCGTCTGCTTTGGAACATTCTGACGGACGACGACACCTCGATTTGGGCCACCTGGATTAGACGAACGAGGCTGCACAATAGTTCCTTATGGTCCATCCGACCGGGGACTAGGACTTCATGGAGCTGGAGAAAGATATTGAAGCTGCGAGCCGAATTTAGGACTCTCATTCAATTCCGCATTGGCAATGGGGCCAACACACTCCTCTGGACCGACCCTTGGCTGCTCGAAGAACCCCTAGTGGAACGCTACCCTCGAGGACCTATGATAATGGGCTTACCCAGGGACTCGAAACTCAGCGAGGTAATCAACGAGGGAGGATGGTGCTGGCCAGCTCAAACTTCAGTGGAATACCTCGACTTCGGCCCTCTTTACCACTCACCCACCCGACCGAACGTGACACGATTAGATGGGCTGCCAACGCAAATGGTCGCTTCACTACCGCTTCCGCAAGGAGAGCATCCGCCAAAGGCAACCGATTGTACCCTGGCATACCCTCTTCGGCGGCCCATTAGCCATCCCTCGACATGACTTCATGCTCTGGCTTGCGATTAGGGATAAGCTAGCGACTAGAGACAAGCCTTGGATCGCTTCTGCGGCGGGAACCTCAGTTTGCCTTCTCTGCGACGCAGATATTATGGAGACTACGCGACATTTATTCTTTGAGTGTACCTTCTCTATTCGCTGCCTTAACCTAATACGTAATCATCTGCACTTTGGATGGCCTTACAGGGATTGGCGGAGAGAGTGCTTTGGGCGGCCAGAAGGTTGGCGGGGCAAGCACCTTGCCGTGTTGGGCCTCGGCATGCCCTTGCTTCACTTGTCTACCATCTTGGTCGGAGCGCAATAGAAGATGGCACGATGGGATTCGTCGATCACCGGAACGGATAGTTGCTGAAATGGAGGCCGTCTTTAGTATTCGAATCTCGACTCTTCCGCCCAAGTACAATCTGCAATTGAACGCCATGCGCCGGACCTGGTGTTTGGACTGGACTACCTAGGGTGCTTGGGACTGGTCTTGCTTCGGTTCAGGTTTGGTGGGCTGATGGATGAGTTGGAAGGAGCCCATAAGAGACACCACCTCCCCCCTTCTCCCCTTTCCCCACATCTTGCCCTCTTCCCTCCCCCCATCCCCTTCGTTTTGTTTTCTCTTTTCGTTCTTGTACTGTGCTCCGCTTTGCTTGTCTGCAGGTTGGCCTGGCTGCTGCTTCATCTGGGTGTCCTACCGGCTCGCCCGTGCCGCATGCAGGCCTCACTTGCTGGTTGCGCTCCCTGGCGGAAAGAAACTGGAGTTGGCATCTAAGCCTTTCCCCGACCAGACCTGCGGAAGCACTCGCTGCACTTCACCCCCTCCGTTAGGAATTTCCGCATGGAAGTTTCCTCCGCTGTGCTCTGGCACTTTGTTCGCACAACAACCGACTGCCCTGCTGGCACTACAACTGGTGCCAGACTCCTGTAGATTGATTTTGGGGTGTGACACCTCCTTTGCCTTTGTTACCATGTGCTGGTAGTCTCTGTATTTGGCTTGGTCTTGTAGGGACCTGGTTGGTGTCTGGGCTGTTTTTGGTCTTGTTGTGTTGTCTGGTCGGTAGATGTTACCGCTTGTTGCGTCGTGAGCGTTATCATGTACGCTGTCCATGTACTCCTGTTTCTTTCGTTTAGTGAACACTTCCCAAAAAAAAAGAATTGCAAGCCTATCGGGGATCAATTCTCAAAACTTTCTCTATTCAGCTCAATTGATTTACAAGTATTTATACCAAACAGACTTGGTATAAATATCAAACTAGTCCTAATCTAAGGACACTATACAAAACGCCCCTAAAATTGACTAATTATGCGAGCATATGAAAATCAATTCAGTCACGAGCACACACATTTACCAAGTAAGCATGTGTAAATGGTCCCCGAAAACATGTACTTTAAAATATTGTGTGAGGGTAGAAGCAATGAAAAATTTATCGCATTTAAACAATTTAGTACCAATGCAATCTAAAATTGCATTTAGAATGTGCGATACACTAAAGAAATTCGCATTTATTCAATTCAACGCATATGAAACATAACATTTCATTCAAATGTGCGAATTTTATTATTTATTATTATTTATTATTTATGTATGTATATATATATATTTATTATATATATATGTTTTATATATGGGGTCAGATTATTTTGCTTCGATCAATCGTCACGCCTAAAATTTTACGAGACATTGAAAGAAGAAAGTGCCGTCAAGTCATGTCGTCAAACTAAAGTCCTAAGTTCATAGACTGGTCCATTTCTACAACTCTCACTAGGTTCGCTCTTGCTCTCAATTATTGTTATCTGGGATTTTATATTTTCATCACTCAAGTCAACACAAGCAACTTTAAGTCAATTTACCTGTGATCGAGGCATTTTTAATCATTTCACCTAAGCGAGAGACCGTCTATGTGGAATCAAAGGTTGTAAGGGTTATAATTTTGGCTAGGACTTAGAACGGAAGGAATTTAAAGGAAAGTGAGCTTATCTCTTCATCGTCTTCCAATTCTACGTCGTCTCCCCTTTTTTTTTCGGCGTCTTTCTGCTTTCAATCTTTTCTCCCTCTTTTTCTTTTAAGAACTATCATTTTTATGTTATGCTCAAGATGAAGCTCCGCTTCTCCATGAGGCTCTAGGAGATTATCGTAGGCGAAGTTCTTTTTGTTGGTTCTCGGGCCGAAGAGGTTTCAGAGATTATCAATTTGGAGAAGTTCTCGGTTATGGAATTCGTACCCGAGGCTGCACTCCTCTTCTCGTTTCCCGATATATAAGACCGGATTATCGTTGGAGAAGTTCACTTCGTGGTGCTCCTCTTCCAGCCGTTCTGACGAGCGTACGAGATTATCGTTGGAGAAGTTCACAGCAGGAACCATGCCACTTCTACAAGGTAGTCGGAAGGCCGGTTCCTTTGGTCTGATTTTCGCGCGTTGAGCAATGCCTTATTTTGTCATCATCTTACTTTTTCTTTGTTATCTCCCCCTCCTTTTCTCGTTTGAACAACCATTCGAAGAGAATAAAGTTCGGTTGAAGGCTGGGAATGGGTTTCAAATGAAGAAAAGGACATCGGAGAATGCTCAAAGTGGATGACTAAGGGCTAACGTGGGGGAATTTATATAAGGCCGTATGAGGAATATCTTAATCTCCCTTATCATTTTCCTGACGATCTAACACAAGATGAGTATGACACCAAGAATCACTAGGTAAGACAAGTAATTTATGTGTGACTCACTCGAGAAGTAGATCAAAAGAAAGGAAAAGGAACAAGGCTTGAATCCTCACGCATGTAGAGTGACTTTGTGTCTAGTGAAACAATCAACTGACCTTTTAGACACAAGAATGCGACTTAGACTGACAAATTTTAAGCAATTAAATCGATCGCATGTCGGGGTAAATTCTAAGTGACTTTAGATCAAAGCATCCTAAAGGATTCGTCATACCCCTTCTATTATATATAGAAATATATATTATAATTTTTTTCTTATTTTTTCTTATTATTATTATATTTTATTTTTATATTATTTTTATCACGCAAGATAAGGACAAATAAGCATAGAAAACACATAGCATAGAGCATATGATAGCACAGAAGATCAGGTAATGCACATATTACGGAAGATTCAACATGCCTAATTTTCCGACAAGGAATTGAAATCGTTTCTCATCCAAGGCCTTGGTGAAAATGTCGGCTAGTTGAAACTCCGTGTTCACAAAGTACATCTCTATCGTGCCTTTTTTCTACGTGATCTTTGATAAAATGATATCTAATGTCTATGTGTTTGTGCGTGAATGATGAACAGGATTGCAAGTAATGGCGATTGCACTCCGACTATGACTATATATGGGTATATTATTTAGATTGTACCCCTAGTCGCGAAGCTGTGTCCGCATCCACAGCATCTGTGAGCAACAGGTGGCGGTAGCTACGTATTCTGCTTCGGCCGTCGAAGTGGACACACAGTTCTACTTTTTGGATGACCAGCAAACTAGCTTTTCGCCTAGAAATTGAGCGCCACCGGACGTGCTTTTCCTGTCCCATTCGGCAACCTGCATAGTCAGCGTCAGTGTAGCCTATAAGTTTAAAATTAGTACCCTTTGGATACCATAGGCCAAGGGTAGAGGTGCCTTTAAGGTAGCGTAAAATTCTTTTGACCGCGAGCATATGGGATTCTTTGGGATCGGCTTGAAAACGGGCACACAAGCAGGTGGCAAACATGATATCCGGCCGACTCGAAGTGAGGTAGAGAAGAGATCCAATAATGCTGCGATACAGTGTGATGTCGACCGATTTACCAGAGGGATCGGCATCCAACTTGCAGCTTGGTGACATAGAAGTGCTGAGAGGCTTGCTCTGGTCTTGATGAAACTTCTTCAGAATATCCTTGATGTATTTTGTCTGACTGATGAAAATTCCATCATTGAGCTGTCCTGACTTGAAGGCCTATGAAAAATTGCATCTCTCCCATGTGACTCATCTCGAATTGCTCTACATGAGATCTCCAAACTTCTTGCAGAGCCGATGATTTGTTGATCTGAAGATAATGTCGTCGACGTATACTTGGACGACCATCAGATCTTTGTCATGCCATTTAATGAAGAGAGTTGTGTCTATCGTTCCTCGTATGAATCCAGACTTCACGAGGAAATCACTCAGGACATCGTACCAAGCACGTGGGGCTTGTTTTAGTCCATAGATAGCTTTGTCCAAGCGATAGAATGATCGGGATGTTCTTGATCAACGAAACCTTCCGGCTGAGCGACGTAGAATTCTTCTTTTAACACGCAGTTGAGAAAGGCAGTTTTAACATCAAATGATAGACTTTGAAGTCTTTATGAGCCGCATAAGCCAGCAGGAGGTGGATAGCTTCGATACGGGCAACATGAGCATAAGTCTCGTCATAGTCGATGCCTTCCTGTGAGTATCCCTTAGCAACTAGCCTTGCTTTGTCCGGATCACTTCACCATCTTCATTTTCTTATTCTTGAAAATCCATTTAGTTCCGACCACTGTTTTCCCATGTGGACGGGGTACCAAGGTCCACACTTGAAGACGTTCGAATTGATTGTTTCCTCTTGCATTGCAATTGTCCAATCCGGTTCTTGAAGTGCGTCTGCTACTTTGGTAGGCTCGTTTTGGCTCAGGAAGCAACTGAAAAGACTGTGTTGACGACGTGTTGATAAATGGGATTATATCGTATTTTATACCCCGTAAACGCGTGATATCGGTTGTTATTTATTTGAATTTCCCTCGAATATCATACGTACCACGTTTATATTTTATTTTGACAGATATTGGGAGAAAGAATTACAATCGGGAATATTCGGGCTTGAATTAATTTGAGGATCGTCAGGCTAATTATCAGCCCAAAAACAAATTGGGCCCAAGATAAATTCAACCCAAAACATCAACCCATTAAGCCATAATTGAAATGGTGGGACACCCTCCAAAGAAGATAAGAATTTCAACGCCACATATTCATCATTTGAAGACACAATTACGAATAAGCTGCTCCAGGCACCAAGGTCAAGAACAAAGACCAATTATTCGGGCGGCTCTCGTGCGTGAAAGACTGCTCTATGTCTGCCAGTTGGGTTTTTATTGCTATTAAAGGAGTCTCACCTAGGAGAGTGAAGGGGGACGACGCATAAAAAGCCACTCCAAAGAACCTCTAATAATCGACATCCTCCAGGCCATTAGATAAAATCATATACGGCTGAGGAGAGTTTGAGCACATTGTTCGCAGGGCTGACCCGTGGACTGTGAAGCGAAGGCGAGGAGCTGCGACAGTTTAAGCTGTGAGCGGGTGCACGGGACTGACCAAGGGCAAATCTGAGCCCGAGTACGGGCCGGGACTGCAGCTGAGACCGACAGACGGACGTAGCGGGCTGACTCGTGGGCTGCTGCGGCTGTGACGGGCTGCGGGCGTAGGAGGAGTAGCAACCGAGGGCAAGGAAAAGGTTGAAGTTGTTCGCCCACCATCTGTTCGGTAAAACTCCTCAACGAAGGATTAACCGCGGAGCCGAATTCAGGGAAGAAACATGTTTTTCTCTTTATTATTTATGCTCCTCGTTGTGTTAATGTTTCATATGAGTGGCTAAATTCGTAGTATTTGAGATTAGATGAACCCTAGCGAGATCGTACGTATGTTGAACTTATTATTAATATGCTTTTTATTATGACTCGGTTACGACCTATGCTATTATTTTGATTATGTCTATGTGGTTGAAATAATTGTTGGGAAATCGATCGCTACGCTCGAGAGAGGGGCGACGATTAGACCACTCGTAAACGAGCTGAATAAACTCATCTCTAGAGATAGGTTGAACTACCCCGCCGGATTAGAGTCAAATCTAATAGCGGGATTCATCGTTAATTATTGCGATCTGCGATTAAGTAGTTAGGGAAGCTTGCCCATCTATTTAAAACGTAGATTAGTTGTTGCGAGTCAAAGCGAGTAAGCGCAGTTTCGCCCAATCGTAGAAATTCGTATACATATCATAGGAATCCTCACGGTCTAATAATTAGCTAAATATATTATTTATTTGTCTTTCGGTCGAGCTAGGGGGATTCGAAGTCTCAAATACGTTTTCGTTCATAAGGTCGCCGTTTTTATATTTTTATTAAACTGTTTATTTTAAGTGTTTATCGTTATTAAATTTACGAACATCACAAAAATAATCACAAAAATATTTACTAGAATATTTGAACGACGGTTTTCCTAAAGTACATAGTTCCTTTGGGTTCGATACTCGAATACTTGCCACTTCTATACTATTTTCGATAGGTATACTTGCCTGTTGAGCGTAGGATAATTTGCGATATTCGTTTATATTTATTACTCGATCCGCTCGATCAAGTTTTTGAACAGTCTGCCCTCTCTCAGCGGGCCAAACTTGCTTGGCTTAAGGACGGGGACCAATGTACCTCTTTCTTCTTCAAGAAGGTGACTCTGAGACGTGCACGTAATCGTATTCTCTCGTTGGAGGACGATAATGGGCTGGTTATTGAGGGTGATCAGCAGGTGGCGGCTGAACTGATCCGATTCTATAAGGAGCTACTTGGGAAGTCGGGTAGGGACACTCCGGTTCGTGTGGATGATCTCCGTAACTTTGTTACTACTTCCATTCATCCGGACGTGGGGGCTGATATGATTCGTCCGGTTACGGGGGCTGAGATCAAGGCGGTGATTTTCGCGATGGGCAGCGAGAAGGCCCCGGGGCCTGATGGTTACACTGCAGCTTTCTTCAAAGCTGCTTGGGAGGTTGTTGGCGATGATCTTACCTTTGCTGTCCAGGACTTCTTCAGCACTGGCATCTTACTGAAAGGCCTTAACAGCACCCTTATTACTCTTATTCCGAAAGGTGAGGCTGCTAGGAATGCGTCGGACTTCCGCCCTATCTCTTGTTGTAATGTCATTTTCAAGGTTATCTCGAAGATCCTCGCTAACCGGCTGCGTCCCTGCCTTGCTGATCTCGTGCATCCCTCACAGACTGCCTTTGTCCCTGGAAGGCGCATCTCTGACAACATTCTGATGGCCCAGGAAATCTGCCTTGCTTATCAGAATCGGAGCAGCCGGCGCGCGTGGCTTTCAAGGTCGAATTGGCGAAGCCTACGACAAGGTTGAGTGGAGCTTCTTGTTGGCGGTCCTGTCGGCCATGAAGTTTCCCCCTCTCTTTATCAGATGGGTGGCTGCTTGTGTGACCTCGACTTCTTTCTCCATTAATCTCAATGGAGCTCCTGTGGGTTTCTTCGAGGGGAAGAGAGGCTTGCGACAGGGAGATCCGCTGTCCCCCTACCTCTTTACTCTTGTCATGGAGGTCCTCCATGGTATTATTGACTCGAGCATCCGTGCTGATAGCAGATTTCAGTTCCACTGGCGGTGTGAGTCGATGCGATTGGCAATGCTCACGTTTGCGGACGATCTTATGCTGTTTTGCCATGCTGATCCTTGCTCGGTCAAGGTGTTTAAGGATGCTCTGGATACCTTTGCTTCTTTGTCCGGTCTGCCCCAACCCCCGAAGAGCGAGATGTTTGTTTTCTAAGAGGGCTGAGAATATCTCGAACTCCCTCCTGACCATCATGGGATTTCAGCTGGGTAAGCTTCCGGTCCGTTATCTGGGCGTTCCTCTTCTTCACTCGAGGCTCCGGCTGGTGGATTGTGCCCCTCTTCTTCACGCGGTGGATAAGCGGGTTGGGTCTTGGTTGAAACCGGTCCCTCTCCTACGCGGGAAGGGTCCAACTTATCCGGTCCGTCCTTGGGTCGATTCATTTGTACTGGTCCAGCGTGTTCCTGCTGCCTAAGGGTGTGGTCAGGGCTTTGGAGATGAGATTTAGGCGTTTTCTGTGGGCTGGGTCTTCCCCCAAAGTCGCGTGGGAGGAGGTGTGCCTGCCGGTTAATGAAGGAGGCCTTGGTATTCGATCGATCACGGCTGATAATAAGGCCATGATGCTGCGCCTTCTGTGGCTTATTGGGAATAGAGATCTCTCTTCGATTTGGGTTAAGTGGCTCCTCCATACGAGACTTCGCCAGCGATCCTTCTGGGCTGTCCTTCCGTCGTCTAACGATGCGTGGAGCTGGAAGAAGGTCCTTCAGCTTAGAGATGTCTTTCGACCTCTTGTTGACTTTACGGTGGGTAATGGTGACTCGATTTGGCTTTGGAAAGACCCGTGGCTGCTCCCTTCCCCTCTCGTGGACCACTTCCCTCGGGGTCCGGTGGCGATGGGTCTTCCTATTGACACTAGACTGTCCGCGGTCATTAATGCGGACGGGTGGAACTGGCCTGCCAGGTACTCGGTGAATACTTGGATATTGAACCTTTGCTCCCTGTGATTTTCCCTTGGAGAGGGACTCTTTACGATGGAAAGGCGCTGCTGATGGACGATTCTCTACGGCGAGGGCCCGCGATGCCATTAGGTACCGTCGCCCGGATGTGCCTTGGGCTGATCTGTTTGGGGGACCTGCGCGGGTCCCAAGGTCCGAGTTCATCCTTTGGCTCGCTATTCGTGAGCGGCTTTCCACGCGGGATAAACCTTGGATTGCGTTACGGGCGGGTTCTAATCTGTGTGCTTTGTGCGGCCTTTTCCCGGAGACTACTAATCATCTCTTCTTCGAATGTGAATTCTCATTGAGATGTGTTCAGTTGCTTGAAGATAGGACAAAGTGGAGCTGGCCGGTTCGTGTTTGGAGTTTGGGCGTGCGTTCGGCAGCTAGGAGATGGCGAGGTCACCATCTTCTTCACGTGATGTTCCGTCACTTGGTTGCCTCATTGGTTTATCACATCTGGAAGGAGCGGAATAGGCGTTGGAAAGAGAACATCTCCTCATCTCCTCAGCAGGTGATTTCGTTGGTTCTCGGTTTGGCGTGTTCGCGACTTGACACGGTTCACACGCGGTTTGCCTTCCAGGTGGCGGCTATCAAGCGACTGTGGCATGTTGGTTGAGGGTTGGGCTGTTCTTCTTGTTTGGTGTTTGTGTGGGTTTTGGCTTGCTGTGTTGTTTGTGCTTGTTTGACCAGTAGCCTGTTACTGTTTGTGGGTGGGTTGGTCCACCTTTTCACTGTACTTCTTTCGTTTTTTATTTTCGGAAAATTTACCAAAAAAAAAATCAAGCATTAAATCGATCGCATGTCGGGGCAAAATCAAGCATCCTAAAGGATTTCGTCATACCCCTTTATATTATATATAGAAATATATATATATATATATATTTTTATCATGCAAGATAAAGACAAATAAGCATAGAAAGCACATAGAATAGAGCATGTGATAGCACAGAAGATCAGGTAATGCACATATTACGGGATTCAGCATGCCTAATTTTCCGACAAGGAATTGAAATCGTTTCTCATCAATGCCTTGGTGAAAATATCGGCTAGTTGAAATTCCGTGTTCACAAAGTACATCTCTATCGTGCCTTTTTCTACGTGATCTTTGATAAATGATATCTAATATCTATGTGTTTTGTGCGTGAATGATGAACAGGATTGCAAGTAATGGCGATTGCACTCTGACTATCACTATATATGGGTATATTATTCAGATTGTACCCATAGTCGCGAAGCTGTGTCCGCATCCACAGCATCTGTGAGCAACAGCTGGCGGCAGCTACGTATTCTGCTTCGGCCGTCGAAGTGGACACACAGTTCTGCTTTTTGTATGACCAGCAGACCAGCTTCTCGCCTAAAAATTGAGCGCCACCGGACGTGCTTTTCCTGTCCCTTCGGCAACCTGCATAGTCAGCATATGGGATACCATAGGCCAAGGGTAGAGGTGCCCTTAAGGTAGCGTAGAATTCTTTTTGACCGCGAGCATATGGGATTCTTTGGGATCGGCTTGAAAATGGGCACACAAGCACGTGGCAAACATGATGTCCGGCCGGCTCGAAGTAAGGTAGAGAAGAGATCCAATGATACTGCGATACAGTGTGATGTCGACCGACTTGCCAGAGGGATCGGCATCCAACTTGCAGCTTGGTGACATAGGAGTGCTGAGAGCCTTGCTCTGGTCTTGATGAAATTTCTTCAGAATATCCTTGATGTATTTTGTCTGGCTGATGAAAATTCCATCGTTACGGGCGGGTTCTAATCTGTGTGCTTTGTGCGGCCTTTTCCCGGAGACTACTAATCATCTCTTCTTCGAATGTGAATTCTCATTGAGATGTGTTCAGTTGCTTGAAGATAGGACAAAGTGGAGCTGGCCGGTTCGTGTTTGGAGTTTGGCGTGCGTTCGGCAGCTAGGAGATGGCGAGGTCACCATCTTCTTCACGTGATGTTCCGTCACTTGGTTGCCTCATTGGTTTATCAAATCTGGAAGGAGCGGAATAGGCGTTGGAAAGAGAACATCTCCTCATCTCCTCAGCAGGTGATTTCGTTGGTTCTCGGTTTGGCGTGTTCGCGACTTGACACGGTTCACACGCGGTTTGCCTTCCATGTGGCGGCTATCAAGCGACTGTGGCATGTTGGTTGAGGGTTGGGCTGTTCTTCTTGTTTGGTGTTTGTGTGGGTTTTGGCTTGCTGTGTTGTTTGTGCTTGTTTTGACCAGTAGCCTGTTACTGGTTTGTGGGTGGGTTGGTCCACCTTTTCACTGTACTTCTTTCGTTTTTATTTTCGGAAAATTTACCAAAAAAAAAATCAAGCAATTAAATCGATCGCATGTCGGGGCAAAATCAAGCATCCTAAAGGATTTCGTCATACCCCTTTATATTATATATAGAAATATATATATATATATATTTTTATCATGCAAGATAAAGACAAATAAGCATAGAAAGCACATAGAATAGAGCATGTGATAGCACAGAAGATCAGGTAATGCACATATTACGGATTCAGCATGCCTAATTTTCCGACAAGGAATTGAAATCGTTTCTCATCCAATGCCTTGGTGAAAATATCGGCTAGTTGAAATTCCGTGTTCACAAAGTACATCTCTATCGTGCCTTTTTCTACGTGATCTTTGATAAAATGATATCTAATATTCTATGTGTTTTGTGCGTGAATGATGAACAGGATTGCAAGTAATGGCGATTGCACTCTGACTATCACTATATATGGGTATATTATTCAGATTGTACCCATAGTCGCGAAGCTGTGTCCGCATCCACAGCATCTGTGAGCAACAGCTGGCAGCAGCTACGTATTCTGCTTCGGCCGTCGAAGTGGACACACAGTTCTGCTTTTTGGATGACCAGCAGACCAGCTTCTCGCCTAAAAATTGAGCGCCACCGGACGTGCTTTTCCTGTCCCTTCGGCAACCTGCATAGTCAGCATATGGGATACCATAGGCCAAGGGTAGAGGTGCCCTTAAGGTAGCGTAGAATTCTTTTGACCGCGAGCATATGGGATTCTTTGGGATCGGCTTGAAAATGGGCACACAAGCACGTGGCAAACATGATGTCCGGCCGGCTCGAAGTAAGGTAGAGAAGAGATCCAATGATACTGCGATACAGTGTGATGTCGACGACTTGCCAGAGGGATCGGCATCCAACTTGCAGCTTGGTGACATAGGAGTGCTGAGAGCCTTGCTCTGGTCTTGATGAAATTTCTTCAGAATATCCTGATGTATTTTGTCTGGCTGATGAAAATTCCATCGTTACGGGCGGGTTCTAATCTGTGTGCTTTGTGCGGCCTTTTCCCGGAGACTACTAATCATCTCTTCTTCGAATGTGAATTCTCATTGAGATGTGTCAGTTGCTTGAAGATAGGACAAAGTGGAGCTGGCCGGTTCGTGTTTGGAGTTTGGGCGTGCGTTCGGCAGCTAGGAGATGGCGAGGTCACCATCTTCTTCACGTGATGTTCGTCACTGGTTGCCTCATTGGTTTATCACATCTGGAAGGAGCGGAATAGGCGTTGGAAAGAGAACATCTCCTCATCTCCTCAGCAGGTGATTTCGTTGGTTCTCGTTTTGGCGTGTTCGCGACTTGACACGGTTCACACGCGGTTTGCCTTCCAGGTGGCGGCTATCAAGCGACTGTGGCATGTTGGTTGAGGGTTGGGCTGTTCTTTCTTGTTTGGTGTTTGTGTGGGTTTTGGCTTGCTGTGTTGTTTGTGCTTGTTTGACCAGTAGCCTGTTACTGGTTTGTGGGTGGTTGGTCCACCTTTTCACTGTACTTCTTTCGTTTTTTTATTTTCGGAAAATTTACCCAAAAAAAAAAGTTTTTGGCGCCGTTGCCGGGGAACTATTGATATTTGGAAAACTTTAGTTTTATTATTCTAGCTATTATTATTATTATTTTTATTAGTATTATTATTGTTATCTTTCTTATTGTGTGTCAGTTATTATTATTTATTAGTATTATTATCATTATATTATTATTATATTTACTTTACGAGTATTTTTATTATTACTCTTATTTTTATTCTTATTATTATTACTATTTATTGTTATAATTATTGTTACTATTATTGTGTTTGAGTTATTATTATTATAGTATTATTTACGAGTATTATTTTCTCTCTTATTCTAGGTAAATCGGAGGCAAAGTAATTGCTAGAAATGTATGACGTCACCGGCACAACCGCGTTCAATGATAAGTTCGACGTCCTACAACAACAAATTACAACAAACGGCCTTCAGATACAAAGCTTAATGAATGCAGCCTTACTACATCTTACAATTGCCGTTAACCCAGTATAGTTGCAGCATGCTCCGATGATCCCTATAGCTTTTGGGCCTCCTCATCCATACCTAACATATATCCCTCTATGCACTACTTGCGGTGGCAGCCATGATGCAAGTCAATGTCCATCCTTTATTTCGATGGAGCAGGTCGACTATTTAGGATATTACGAAGGTCCGAGAAATTTCTCTCCCCAATTTCATCCGAACATGGCCTTCGAAAATTATCAACCAGCTCCTCTAGAATTTCAGAATCAAAGAGCAAATGGGTTCCAAGGCGGAAATTATGAGAATGTTCCCGAGTGCCGGATGGATAAGCTTGCAGACAAGGTTGCCAAGTTGATGGAGAAGCTCGATTATCGCTTGGATACTCAAGAAGCCCGACTACAAAATACCGAGTCCTCATTGAGAGCATTAGAGAAACAAGTCGGACAGATCGCTGAGACTCTTCAACAACGCCCTCCCAGATCATTAGCAAGCAACATGGAGAAAAATCAGAAGGAGAACTGCCGTACCGTTTTAAGCGAGGAGGAGATCAATCAACCATTCGTGAGGCATACCAACAAAAATTCCCTTTCCGACAGCTTTAACACGGGGAATACCAAAAGATCCATTCGGAGAATACATGGCCAAGATAAGCTCCATGAAGAAAGCTGCAAAGAGGAATGCCATCGAGGGCCAAAAGAGATACACGAAGAAGAGCAAGTAAAGGAAGTGGTAGAGAAGGTCGAAACGGAAGAAGTTCATGTAGAGGATGAGCAACTCGGCAAGCAGCAAGAAATTGTGACCAAGCTTCCTGTCAAGACGTGTGAACTGGAGATCCCATCAACTAGCCGAAAGAAGGACATGGTTGCGGCAAGTTCCGTACGTCGCAAGTCACTAAGAAGAATGACATGGCTGTTAACGGAAGTAAGGAGCATGATAAAGAAAGGCGTTCGTTTGAGGTACCGCCGGTTTTGGAGCTTAAGCGACAACGCAACACCTGGCGCATGTTTTTCTCGAGGGCAATACAAAACAGCGGGTGATCGTATCCTGAAACAGTATTTTTGGAACACCGTGAAGACTTATCCAAAATTGTCTAGCTAAAAGTCAATAAAGAAATCGCTACTTGGGAGGCACCCCAAGGCTATCCTATGTTTTTCATTTATTTTTATGCGTATTTTTTTTTAAGTTTTTATGATTCTATTTTTCGATAAGCACAGGGAATTCAAATCTCAGTGTGGGAGGAGCCGTACATAGTATGCACATCGGATTATTCAGGGAAGTTCGCTTATCTATTTATTTCCGCTTCCTTATGTTACATGATTGTTACGTTGAGGACAAAGTAAATTTAAGTGTGGGGGGGGGGGGATTTCTGCGAAATTTATGCGAACATATTATATAGGTGCATGACTTGATTTTAGTTAAAAAAAATTTGAAAATTAGCACGAATTTTTTCAGAAATCATGTCTCTTATTAATCAAAGGATGATGGCATGTTGGGAATTTTGTGAGTAATTAGGATACATATGCGTATTCTACTTCTTGCTTACATGATGAACTTGGCGATACTGATAGATTCGTACACATAACCCTATTTTTGTGAGATTTTTTTAGCCTACGAGTTTTTTTGCTCATTTCTTTGGTTGTGTGAACATGCTTAATTTATTTCTCTTCAGAACTTGCTTGTGTATTGCGTGTTGAAACTACTTAAAGTGTGATTGCGTGAAAATGAGGAAGGCATTAGGAATTTAGTCCATAGCCAAAGTATCCAACCACGACTGGCCACCGTAGTTATCCACTTTGAGCCTGAGCCTTTTTATTTGTGAAAACCGGATTATAGTTACCGACCTGATTAAGCCTTCAGACATAAACCCATCAGAGCGATAGTAGAACTGGATGTTGAATGCTGGATTTAAGAAGCGCAACCATGCTAAATTTCCGAGCTGAGCGTCAAAAAAAAAAGAGCAAAAAAAAAAAAGAAAAGAAAATTAGAAAAAAAAAGAGAAATATATTTTGACTAAGAACCCTTCCTCCGATAATCTTTCGCTCTCAAAAGCGTATTATCTATTTCATAGATCGAGAAGTCGAAAGAAGAAGGGCTTGGTGAATGAAAAAAAAATTGAAAAAGAACGACGAATTTGGCGCATTCGAGATGATGGCATGATTCTGAGACGACTACAGCTCATATCCTTTTTATGCTTATTCCTTACATATCTTACATATCCGAGTCATTTTATAACCCGATAAAGACCTTTTGATTCACGCTTGATCATTGAAAGTAGTATTTACGAATTGCTTGCAAGCTTATGGTAGAGATTAGATTAGTGCATGGCCCGAGAGAGTCACAGACATTTTAACCTATACACTGAGTGATTTGAGTGAAGCTTTGTGAGGTGCGGATTTTGATAGGTATCGCTAAAGAAAAATCGTGTAGTTAGTCGTTGATTTCAAATATGCTTTCCGACTTTACTTGCATTATCTCCTATGTGATTTCATTCTGATTGATATGTTACATGATTTTATTCGTTATATGCCATTATTATTTCTTTGCTTGAGGGCAAGCAAACGCTTAGTGTGGGGAGATTTGATGAATGGGATTTATATCGTATTTTATACCCCGTAAACGCGTGATATCGGTTGTTATTTATTGAATTTCCGTCGAATATCATACGTACCACGTTTATATTTGATTTTTGACAGATATTGGGAGAAAGAATTACAATCGGGAATATTCGGGCTTGAATTAATTTGAGGATCGTCAGGCTAATTATCGGCCCAAAAACAAATTGGGCCCAAGATAAATTCAACCCAAACATCAACCCATTAAGCCATAATTGTAATGGTGGGACACCCTCCAAAGAAGATAAGAATTTACAACGCCACATATTCATCATTTGAAGACACAATTACGAATAAGCTGCTCCAGGCAACCAAGGTCAAGAACAAAGACCGATTATTCGGGCGGCTCTCGTGCGTGAAAGACTGCTCTATGTCTGCCAGTTGGGTTTTTATTGCTATTAAAGGAGTCTCACCTAGGAGAGTGAAGGGGGGACGACGCATAAAAAAAAGCCACTCCAAAGAACCCTCTGAATATCGACATCCTCCAGCCATTAGATAAAATCATATACGGCTGAGGAGAGTTTGAGCACGTTGTTCGCAGGGCTGACCCGTGGACTGTGAAGCGAAGGCGAGGAGCTGCGACAGTTTGAGCTGTGAGCGGGTGCACGGGACTGACCAAGGGCAAATCTGAGCCGAGTACGGGCCGGGACTGCAGCTGAGACCGACAGACGGACGTAGCGGGCTGACTCGTGGGCTGTTGCAGCTGTGACGGGCTGCGGGCGTAGGAGGAGTAGCAACCGAGGGCAAGGAAAAGGTTGAAGTTGTTCGCCCACCATCTGCTCGACAAAAGTCCTCAACAAAGGATCAATCGCAAAGGCGAAATTCAGGGAAGAAATATGAATTTCTTGTTGTTGTTTTATGTTTCTCGTCGTGTGTGTTTCGTATGAGTAGCTAATCTTCTTAGTATTTGAGATAAAGATGAACCCTAGCGATATCGTACGTGTTTAAAGGTATTATTGTTTGGCTATTATTATGACTCGGTTATGATTTATACTATTGTTTGATTATGTCTATGTGATCAGTATAATTTCTGGAAATCGTAAGCTACGCTCGAGAGAGGGGTTAACGATTAGACCACTCGTAAACGAGCGGAATAAATCCATCGCTAGAGATAGGTTGGGCTATCCCGTCGGATTAGAGTCAAATCAAATAGCGGGATTCATTGTGTTTTTATGCAATCTGCGATTAGTAAGTTAGGGAAGCTTGCCCGTCTATTTAGACGTAGATTAATTGTTACGAGTCGAAGCGAGTAAGCGCAGTTTCGCCCAATCGTAGAAACTCGTATACATACCATAGGAATCCTCACGGTCTAATAATTAGCTAAAATGTATACCTCGTTTGTCGTTCGGTTGAGCTAGGGGGATTCAAGTCTCAAATACATTCGCTTTCATAAAGTCGTCCCAACTTCGTTGTCGCTGTTTCATTAAATGTGTTCATCGTTATTTAGTTACCGTTATTTATATTTTTATCGAACGAAAAAATATTAATTAGGATATTTAAACGACGGTTTTCTAAAGTATATAGTTCCTTTGGGTTCGATACTCGAATACTTGCCATTTCTATACTATTTTTGATAGGTACACTTGCCTGTTGAGCGTAGGATAGTTTGCGATATTCGTTTTATTTTTATTACTCGATCCGCTCGATCACGTGTCATCACACCAACCGCAGGATCCCCAATTATCTGATCAACCGAGTGGCCTCTCGTCCACTTGCGCTCATGAGGCAAGGCTGAAGTCGATGCGTCAGCCATCTGTGGATCTAGATTGCCTATAGTCTCCGATTGTTCATTTGACTGAGGAAGTTTCAACACTGCACTTGGATTGATCGTCTCTGATGATACTTCCTCAATGACCACTGTAGGTTCTTCGGTGTTCTGTGGCAATTCTGAATCGGGTGGGGTAGAGGTGTGAGATGAACTTGGTACATCGGTCTCGTTCGGTAGAGAATCCATTGTCGGTGTAGTCGTGTATGACCGATATACCGTTTCGAAGAGAGAATCCAAGTCGTCTATTGCAAGTTTCGTTGCTTCGTCTGACACTGATCCTGAAGTTGTTGCCATCTTCTGTTGGTTTTGTGCCAATACACCAGTGATTACGGGTTCTGAATTGTAGTCTTCAGAAGCCAACGAGTTGAGAACGGGTCCTGAACTGAGTTGAGCAGGAACAAACGTGTTAGGCACGGGTCCTGGACTGAATTGACCAGAAGCCATATCTGCCACTTCGTGGAAAGTGACATTATAGCTTTCCTTGAGTTGATCGTGTATAGATTGGATCTCCGAAGTCCTTGAAGGAGTTCTGTGTCCTGACTATCCAAAATTCTGCACCGGTCAGCATGGAAGACCACCTGAAGCCTTTGTCACAGAATTGGCCTATGCTGAACAATTTATGGCGGAGCCCTTCGACCTATGGGACATCTATGATGGTCAGATTCTTCAGAATGATGTCCCAAGTCCTAGAATCGGGGCTGAATCGTTGTTCCCAAGTCTGACTTTGCCGTTTGGTCGGTCTTTGTAGTTGCTCAGCAGCTCTTGATTACCAGTCATGTGTGTGGAGCAACCAGAGTCGAGGTACCGCACATGATGGATCTGCAAAAACAATTTAGAGAGCTTTAGGTACCCACTTAAGCATGGGTCCTCTCAGATTAGCAGATTTAGTTTTGGGTTCAGATATGACTCCTAAATCTATTTTTGGAAGAGTCTTAATAACCCATTGCACTTTTGAAAAAGTGGGTTTGGGTTTTGCTTCTATAGGAGACTTGGCCCTTTTGGCTTTTGTCGTCCTAGGCGGAGATTTAGGAACCCATTTGGGGTTGAACCTTGTAGGGAAGGTTAATTTCAGCACGTACAAATGCTTTGGAGGGTTTGACTGAGGAAAAGATCTTTTCTTGTGATAGTCTCCTAGGGTGCTTGGGGGATTTAATTTCTACGGGATACCTTAGGTGAGTACAGTCATGTACGGCGCCATAAGCTTTCTTTATGGCTGGATCTTGTTTCCTACGTGTCTTCCTTGTGGCATTTGTTTCAGAATGATTAAGTTTTGACTTAGAGCCTATTTCGAAGTTGTGCTTCTAAAGGTAATCGGCTGCAGTGAATAAGTAGAAGCAACTATCTTAAAAGTGGAAATAGCTCTTTTATTTCTATGAGTGTCTTTTATTGTAACAGAAGGAGTAGCATGTTCAGAAACATTAAATCTCATGGCTCCTTCTTATCTTAGTGCTAGACACTCTCGCCTTTGTTTTTAGTGCTGACGCTACGCTCCCTGTGGACGTAGTAAAGTAAAATTAGTCATAGCACTTTTAACAGAATTATTTTTACAATTTGTCTTTCAAAGGCGTTTTTTTCATTTTTTTCACGCTTTGTAATAGCGTGAGAGGTAGTTTTGGAGGACGAGGAAGCCTTGAGATTTCCATCTCCTTAAAGAGTTTTTTCTTTTCAGCTTCGAAATACTCTCGTTCTTTTTCTAACTTTAACTGTGACTCTCTATCTGTTTTTGTGATAGGGGGTTTGTAGAGAGAATTTTTATAATTAATGTTTTTAACTTCCTCGTACTGTGTTCGAGAGTCAGGAGCAAGAACTTGTACTAATCAGAGACAGGTGTTAATGATGGTTTCATATTTCTGTCTCTTTCATTTAGTGCTGTGTAGTCAAGGGAATTTCTGGACCATGTGGACCTTGTCTAATGGATGAATCAAAAGTATTTTCATAAGACGATTCAGTAAAATTTCTAAGAGAGGTATTCCTAACCCATGTGTTTAACATCGTATATTTCTTTCTTTTGTAAAACACACGGGTTAGTGAAACCTATGCCTTCTATAGGATTATAGAACTCTATATTCTTGGGCTTGTTCAAAATATCGTCTGTTCGGATTGTCCCCTACGCGTAACTATATCGTCTAATTTCTTTACTTTGGCATATAGTTTCTTGCGTTCCTCACCAAGGAGAGCATAATTATTTCCACGGTTAGTTTGGCGGCTTGATAGGCATCGAAATCCTTACTAAGCTCACTAATCTTAGCATTCGATGTTTCGAATTGAGCTTCTAAGTTAGTGATCTTAGAGGTAGCTTCGGTTATCCTACAATTTAAAATGGCTTTCTCGTTGAGATTTCTAACCAAGCAATTGTAGTTATTTGCTAGCTTGTCTTCTAATTCCTTAATCTTTTCGCTCTGTTGTCCTAGTTGAGGTTGACTAGTCTTTCTATAATGGGGGCTCTTAGTAAGTTCATCTATTTTTGCACTAGAGCATCTAAGTTCTTGTTCGAGACTATCTATCTTCTCCTGAGCTCTCTCAAGTTCGTTCTCTACTTCCTTCATACTTTTCTGCTCACGTTTCATGTTATCATATTGCTTTTGATATGATTCTAACATGGTCAATAATGTGGAAGGAGTGGCTACCTCATTTGAAGACGTGGATGCGTTGTCGTCGTCCGTACGAGTGGATGTTTCTTTTTTGAAATTGGTCACTAAAAAAAAAAATACACGGGATCCAATTTACGAGTGATGTTTCGGCGTCCAATTCGTTGTCGAGACGGCCATGAGGGCTAATTTCTCTTCTTCGGAGCTCGACGTGTCCTCGAGCCATTGGTCCTGTTTGGCCATGAGAGCTACTCCAGCTTCTTTCTGTTTTGTCAATTGAAGCTTCCTGGAGTAGTAGTTTGCATCTCTTTTTCTTCGGAGAGTGCACTCCTGGCGAAGTGACCTGCTTTGCCACAGTTAAAGCATTTGTTAGTCTCTTTGGGATTCTTGACCTCGGAACTCTCCGGAGCACGTTCTTTGTTCTTGGAGCTTGTAGTCCGAAGTCTATTGCTGAGGTTGAAGACTTCTTCTTGAAGTACTTCTTGCTCACATTTGTCCAATGAGAGCTAACTGTTTTCCAAGGGCTTTCATGTTCGTTCGATGTCGGAGTCTGATTCATCTTCCGACTCTGATGATGAAGGTGCCCTAACGATCTTTTTTCCTTTCTTGATCTTGTGCTCCTCTTCTCCGAGACTAAGGCACCGTGTCATCGGTTTGTTTGCCTTTCTGCTCTTTGGTAATCTCGCGGATATCCTCCTCATGCTGAGCGAGATTATCGAACACGGCATGGACATCCTACTCCCTCTAGATCTTTATTTTGTCGTATTTGAATGGATATTTTCTTCATTTCGTGGGCAGAGAAGATAGAAATATAATGTTTGTCTCCATGTTTGTCTTCGTTATTTCTATCTTCCTCATCTCGTTGAGAAGAGTGAGGTATCGTTGGTAGATTTCGTATAGACTCTCCTCCGGCTTTGCTTTGAATGAGTCGTAAGCAGTGAAATGTTCGCCTTCTTGGCCTTTATGCAACTTCCGTCCTTTGCATCATCCTATGCAGCTCATCCCACATCCCTTTGGCCGATGTAAGGCTGTCGATTTGTCTGTACGTTAGGGATGCCCTGCATAAGGGTATTCATGGCTACGTGATCAGCCTTAGCTCGAGCTCTTTCCTCCAGAGAGTATTCTCTAGGCTCCTTTAGTCGCCTAGAAGCTGGAATTGCTGGAGTACTGTTTCGTCCCCGTACATGAACCCAGAACTGTGTCGGTCCCTTTTCAAGGACTGCAGTAGATTTTCAGCTTGATCCTTTAGAGCGATGAAATTCAGGAAGCGGCTTCTCCACACTGTGTATTCGCCTCTTTGCAAGATCGGCGGACGGTTGTCATTTCCGAGTGAGTATGCATCCATGTTTGTATTATAGTAGTCGAGTTTGTTGAAGGATCTTCGTTATTGTTTTGAGGGTTGTGTTAGGAATATTTTGTAGCATCCTTGTTTTATATGGGTTTATTTAGTGGATTTTAGTAGTTTGGGGAGACTTATATATTAGTAAATAGTTTTGTATTGGGCTTTAATATACCAATAGTTGTGGTATATAAGTCCATTTACCCTAATTAGGGTTTTATCAAAAGAATTAGAAGGTAAGCCACCTTGTACTTTTCTTAGAAAAACACACACTAACATGCACTCAAGGTGTTCTTCACACGTTTTACACATTCAAACCTTTCTTTTGATCCTGTTTATTAATTAAGGGCAATAAGTGGTATCAGAGCCTAACGCGGATCAATATCTTCCATTTGAATCTAGTTTTGCTTGATTCCGACGCGATTTAAGAAGTCTTTGCTTGAAAACTCATTTTCAATATTTTCTCTCTGTTTTTGGTGTTCGTTAATTCGTTTTCAATGATTTGACCCCTAAAACATTAAAAACTACTATTGAAGGTATTTATGTTCTTTCACGCGATTTCAGTCAAGTTTGAGTAGGATTGGAGCAAAAGAGGAAGACGGTATATTCTTGTGATTGTCGACGACTTCTCACGCTATACATGGACGAAACTCGTTCGCACAAAGGATGAAGTTCCTGATTTAATCATCGAGTTTGTTGTTACTCCCAAACTCTTCATCAACAGAAGGTTCGGATTATCAGAACTGACAACGGAACTGAGTTTAAGAACAAAAGCTCATGATTTCTATGCCACTCATGGCATCACCCAGCAGTTCTCAGCTGTGAAGACACCGGAACAAATGGTGTCGTTGAGCGTAAGAAAGGACACTAGTTGAAGCAGCTAGACTCCTCCTCATCCAATCCGGCTTCCTCACTCTCTTTGGGGCGAAGCTATTCAAACGGCTTGTTACACACGCAGAACCGGGCTTCATCCACAAGAGATTCAACCGCACCCCCATACGAGATGCTGCATAACCGTCGTATCCCATGTCTATCTTATCTAAGGGTCTTCGGTTGCCGATGTTTCGTGGCCAATGATCGCCACATCTTGGAAAGCTTGATCCAAAAGCACTTGAAGGCATCTTTGTTGGATATTCGCTGAACTCAAGGCATACAGAGTCTATCTTAGGAGAAACGATCAGTAATAGAGAGCACAAATGTCCCTTTGACGAAAACGAAGGCGACCTCATGGCTACTGTTTCTATCATCAGTTCGGAACCAGGTCTTCTACAGTCGTTAACAAAAGGTCAACTTTTAACGACGTAAAGTCCTCATCTGAGGCAATTCTGGTGACCTGGATCTCGATCTGCTCTTCGAGTACTTCTAATCCAGTCCCCAAGACTCCCGTCGCCACCACTCAACTACCGCTGCATGCAGCACCCCCCCACCTACATCACCAGCTGTCGGCGATGATGTCGTCCCCGCCAAACTTGGATGATCTCAATCTCAACGAAGACGACATCTTACCCAACCCTGGGAACATTGCTGATGCTGATGCTGAACCTTCTCAATCTACTACAATTGAGATCTCTTCTTCGGACACCGGACCCCAATTAATGAACCTCCAATCGATACAAATGCGGCTAGCTCCTTACAGACCAATGTACCACTTTGGGCTCGCTCTCATCCTACCGACGGATCAGATTATTGGGGATCCCACATCCGGTGTTTCGACGCGTTCAGCTACAATGAATGGAAGTCTGTTCGCTTGCTATCTCAGTCAAGCCGAACCATCACGAGTAGCTGAAGCTCTCAACGATCCTGATTGGCTGATTGCAATGCAGGAGAAAATAAATCAGTTTGAACGTTTACAAGTTTGGGAACTCGTACCACGCCCTCACAACAGATCCATTATCGGCACGAATTGGATCTTCAAGAACAAAAAGGATGAAGACGGTGTTGTCATCCGCAATAAAGCAAGACTTGTGGCTAAGGGTACAACCAACAAGAAGGCATCGACTACGATGAAACTTTCCGCCCTGTTGCCAGGATCGAAGCATTCGAATTTTTCTTGCCTTTGCTGCTCACAAGAACTTTAAAGTCTACCAAAGGACGTGAAGACTGCATTTCTGAATGGATTTCTCAAAGAAGAAGTGTACTTTGATCAACCTGAAGGATTCTTGAGCGAAGAGTTTCCTCATCATGTATATCGACTCTACAAGGCCCTCTACGGACTAAAACAGGCTCCCCGAGCTTGGTATGACGTCCTTTTCAGACTTCCTTGTTCAGTCTGGATTCAAGAAAGGATCTCTGGATACAACTCTCTTCACCAAGCGGAGTGGCCGGACATCATGATTGCACAGATTTATGTTGATGACATCATTTTTGGATCGACTAAACCACAACTGTGTGAAGATTTCGCAGAATTGATGAAAAAGAAATTCGAAATGAGTATGATGGGCGAGCTGAATTTCTTTTTGGTCTTCAAGTAAAGCAACTCCCCGACGGAATCTTCATCAACCAGTCCAAAATACATCCATGACATCCTCGAGAAATATGGAATGAAGGATGCTAAGACTGCTGCTACACCTATGTCACCCTCTGGCCGACCCGAGCGGACCCTACTGGTGCTCCCGTTGACAAACGTCTATCGTGGGATAATAGGGCTCTCTCTGTACCTCACTGCTAGTCGACCGGATATCGTTCTCTCGACAGGAATCTGCGCTCGTTTCAGGCAACACCTAAGGAATCCCACCTCACTGCTGTCAAAAGGATTCTCCGCTATCTCAAAGGAACACCCAATCTGGATTTGTGGTACCCCACTCGATCGAACTTCAAACTGGTTGGATTCTCTGACTCGGATTACGCAGAATGCAAGATGGATCGAAAAAGCACCTCTGGAGCTGCACACTTCTTGGGCGGAAACTCGTGAGTTGGTCTTCTCGAAACAAAACTGTGTCTCAACTTCGTCGACGGAGGCAGAATATGTCGCGGCCGCTAGTTGTTTGCTCACAGCTTTTGTGGATGAGAACTCAACTACGAGATTTTAATTTTCATGTTATAAAATTCCCATTTATTGTGACTCGAAGAGTGCGATTGCGATGACGATAATCCGGTGTATCACTCAAGAACGAACACATAGATATTCGTCACCACTTCATCAAGATCATGTTGAACAAGGGACGATTGAATTGCACTTCGTCACTACCGAAGATCAACTAGCCGACATTTTCACAAAAGCCGTTGGATGTCAACGATTCAACATCTTGTGACTATGTTTTGGGCATGCTGAAATTCAGTTGTGATCAATCGACCCTACATGAACTTTGATAAAGTGTACACATGTCTTTTCACTTCACTTCATTCTCTAGTGTCTTCTAAATTATGTCTCTTAAGGGGGAGTTTTTGTTTTCGATTAAGGGGGAGTTCCTCTGCTTTTTCCGTTAAGGGAATTCTCAATTAAGGGGGATTTTCTGATTGTGCCTATTTTTTAAAAAAAAAAATTATCTGGTCACAAACGAAGTCAAAATTGACAAATTAAATTTTGGGTTGAAATTAAATTTTTGGTCAAACTGGTCAAAATTGGACCCAACTGTAATCCGTTAGACACAATTTTGACCAACCTGCGAATCAGCCCGGATCCAATCTTGAACAAGCCCGCGAATTTCGGCCCATTTTACTCAAAATCTCGCATGAACAGTCACAAAACCCCCAAAACACTTAACGTTTTCACATCCTACAATTCCCGAGAAAAATTCAAAATTTCGCACCCCCTTTTTCAAAATTTTCTCAAACCCTCGCATCATCGTCTTCTTCAATCTGCCCTGATAATCCGTTTCCTGCTAACTCCATTGTTGCAAATCACCTTTTCGGTATGAATACATCCTAATTAACCAACTTTCACTTCCGTTCGTTTAATCATTACTATGCCCCGTTTTGTTATTTTTTTTCTAGTTTAATATTATTTGTTGGCTTCAATTAGGACGCATGTTAAGTTTTAGGGTGTTAAAACCCCCAAATATGCATTGCCCGTCCATTTCGAGTTGATGAATCCATTTATTTGCATTTTGGTTAAGATTTGAGTAGGTATAAGGCAAAAATTCACAGCGTCCGTTTTTGTACGATTTCGCCACAGTGTTCTTCACCGGAAAATTTTCTGGAAAAAACTTTGACAATAGATTTTCGCTGCTACAGTGAGTAAGGTTTCCGCGAAAATTTTATCCGAGAAATTTCTTATGTTAAAGCTACAGTGTGTAATGTCCCGCGAAAGTTGTCATCCGAGAATTTTCTTACGATTAAACTGTTGCTGCTACAGTGAGCGAGGTTCCCGCGAATTTGTTTTAGAAATTTCTTGGCTACACTGACTAAGGACCCGCGAAAATATTCATCCGAGAATTTTCTTGCATTAAAATTTCGCTACTTCAGTGAGTAAAGTCCCGCGAAAGTTTTATGCGAGAAAATTTTTCCATACGTCAAAATTTTCGCTGCTACAGTAATAATGCCCCGCGAAAACTTTCATACACCTCACGACATATTACATTTTTCGTAACTCTCCACTATTTCGCAACTACAGTAACCAAAATTTTCTCAATCCGCAAACTTAATTTTTCTCGGACCCATGCTACTCAATTCTTTCGCAGCTAGTGGTTCAACAATTTCTCAACCCTTACATGCATCATCTATTCGCGAATCACGAAACTTTCTCATCTGAAAAAATTTATCCGAGAAATTTCTTCTCACTTGTCAAAACTAAGAAATGTCAACCCGAGAAAGTTATCACTTGAACAGATGTTTCTTTCAAAACTTTATCACTCCGCGAAACTTTCATTTCACTTGAGAAAAATTCAAAACTTGCGAAAGTTTGCCACTTGAAAAATTTCTCTACTTGCGAAAATTTAAAAACTTTTGAAAAAAAAAAAATATGTTAGCCGAGAAAATTTTTGGATAACTCATAAATTTGATAACTTGAAATGCGAAAAATTTCCACTATATGCGAAACTTTACTCTAAATGCGAAATCTCTGTAACATGGCGAAAATCTTACACTAAATATGAAAACGTCCTCTTGACTTGTCTATGTGTGATATCAGCGAATTTTCTCATTACATGCGAAATTTTGGACAACTTGCTAGATGTCTTAACTTGCGAAATTTCTTCTCGGCTTGCCTATGTGTTTATTCAGCTAAATTTCCCATTACATGCGAAAATTTTCTCTACGCCACAAAATTTTACTCATATACCGAAATTTTTCTCATGTCACATGAATGGCTTCAATCCTGAAATTTTCTTAGTGTTGGAAAAATTCGGCTAATTTCCGAAATTTGTAGAAACTCGCAGTCTCTCATTACCATCATCCATCTTAACTTCCTTACATCAAATGGACTCTAAGTTTCCTTAGTCTCAATTTTCATTTTATCTTTACGATTTGAGACTCCTTTTATTTTTGCCCACGCCTTAATGTTCATCCTTGTTCTCGCAATATTATCCATACTAATCATGTTATAATTACTGTCGAGCACAGAAATGACCAGCAAAAAATCAGATACACTTGAAGCACTTGAGGCTGCAGCACTCCAAAGGGACATTGCTCGCATCGAGCTCATATACGCTAACCTATGTTCCACCGACGAGCAGGTCTTCCTCACTCGATGGGCTGCCTTGATACCAAACAACCATATGGTGGAGTTGGACAACTTCAGATGCGACGCCCCCATCATCATAGGAATCCTCAAGGGCATCCCCTCCGACATGCCCTCACTCATGGCGTACCAAAGCGCAAGTCTAATCTGTCTATCTCCAATAGTTCTGGCACACATTGCAGATCGCTGGACCACACTACCTCGCCAAAACAATGTCCGCAGAAATCGATCAAGAAACAGTAGTCCTCACCCGAAAGATTGTTCAAGAAGTCCTCCAACTTCCTGTCTACTCACCCTACGATCCACTACCGACGCACGAACAACTTATTGAAGACACTCGACAGATTGGGCTATCAACCAGAAACCAAGAAGAAGCAGGGCCCACTTGTCCTCAGTGAAGTCACCACACGGAATCTACCTCAACTCTGGCGAACACTGTACCTACTGCTGAACAAATGCATGTCAGGAAAGCATGCTGGTCAAGACCGCGGGAACCACCAAATCCTCACCATCCTAACCGGCATCGCACACAACCGCAAGTACAACTACGCCGAGATCATCTGATGGATCTCGTCTCCATGGTCCAACGTCGCGACCGGGAAATTGCCAAGGGAGTCACAAACCGCATCGTCCCTTACATGCGGTGGCTCCCAGCAATCATCAAACACTTTCGCATTTTCCTCCACTAGCATCCGCATCCGCCGGCGAGTGAGCACTTCATCATTCCGTTGTCGAGAAGTTCGCCAAGAAAAATACTCCGGCAAAAGATCGACACGCCATGATCATCCCAGACGAAGTCCTCGCATATGCCGACCCAACAACCCACATGTTCAAGACTATCGCGCCTCCACAGCCTCTTTCCGCGAGAGTCCCCGTCCACTATCCATTGTCCCTACGGAGCAGACCAACCCTGCTGCTCCTACCCCGAGACTAGCCAAAACCCCACTACAAAATGTCATCGAGTCGCGCCGCATCCTCTTCCACCCGCGTACTAAAAAAAACGGTCGCGTGGGGATGACGTAAGCCGCCCCACGGAGCGTCGATCGAAAACAAAAACACGATCGACCTCCTCAGTCACATACAAGCCGAGCCCACCCGTAGGTACAGGAGGTGATATGTTCACCTCCCGAGTAAAGACGTGACATTTGGCTCAACCACGCAAACGACCCCATCAATCCACTTATCTTCCTCTCTACAGGAAGATATTTCATCCCACGAGGAGCCACGTATACCATCGACATCCCACTTGGAGATAGTCGATGTTGAAACAGCAGTCCCTTCGCCTCAGACTGCATCCTCTTCAATCACATCGAGTCTAGTGCCCTCACTCCCAATAATTTCATACGTATCTAGGACACATACACCTTTTACTGCACTACAGAGTCTTCGTGATTCTGTCAGAACGCTCGGTGATGTCTCTGTGACTGAGAGCGGAAGACCTAGCACGGCCAACATAACAACAACCGTGAGCCTAGGCCATCATTCGTTTGAGTCTGTCTCATCGATGATGCCAACGGAAAGTCTAGTGACCCCGTCTTTTCCCGTCTTGTGCAAACGGCGGCCGATCGGACATCTTCTCCGATTCGGTGACAGTTGGATTTCTTCGTGATTCCAACTTGTTAAACTTACCCCAGTTCTCACCGAGACCGCGCTAGAGACTCGTCTTCAAGAGTTTGCAAAGACTCTTGAGACGTCCATCCTCGACAAAGTCTATGCGCGTCTCGATGCGTCCACCATCGACAAAGGCAAAGGTGTGGCCCCGGAGACGCCACCACCAACGCAAAATGTGGATGCAGAAGCTGTTCTCTCCTCCATTTCTGCAAAGGAGCTCTTCTACATCCTACGAGCAAGATTCGAGTCAATGGCGGAACTCTACGAGGAGAACAACAAATGAAGAAAATAATGACTCAACCCATGACTTGCCGCACTCAAGGCGAGTCTAGCGGGATCAGGCGCGACGATCAAGACGATGATCAAGATCGCCGCGAGGGGAGAATAGGCAGCAAGCCTCACAAACTCAAGGACCCGTACAATCGACGCCGCCTTCCTCCTCTGCACCTGAAACGACGCCCGCAACAGAAACCTCACACCCCACTAGCCAAAAAGCCCACCCTATTAACCCCGAGTCACTAGCCAAATCACCCTCACCACCACCTACTACCGTCTCCGAACCTCTAACTGTCACATCGACGTTAGAGGCCACCACCACATCTCCACCCCCGACACCCAAATCATCCTCGCCAAAACACATCACCACAACCGAGCCACCAGAATCTCCCCACAACCATCCCCACAATCCACAAACTCCTCCAACGCAACACCCTCGCCCCCACACAGCCATACCCCTCTCAATACCGATTCCAACGTGGCTTCCGAGGACGTCTACTGCGCACAGAACGAGATCGAGGCCTACATCTTTAACGATAAATGGCTGTACCACCCGTCGATGCAGTAGCAGCCAGTAAAAGAAGCTTCACTTACGCTGATCAACACTGCAGACAACGAGAACGGAGAGGATACGACGCTGAACCCGCCGAACTCGAGAACATCCTTCAATTTCAAGCGCAGCACGCTGAGGCTTCTGCTACTCAACCGGATCTGCCCACAGCGAATATACCAGAAGCACCGTGAGAAAACAAAAAGATCACCGCACCATTCCAAGAAGAGATCAGGAAGAGGATCTGGCGGCGCAAGGAGCAGATCGTAACGGCCTTCGATGAATACGAGCTGATGACATCCAAAACTGGAGCGAAGAAAAGAAGAAGCTCTATCGATGGAGCCTTCTTTGCCACAAGTGCACAAAGAGGACGTTGTCCGATGAAGAAAACATCGCTCTGGAAATGAATCGGGCCCCCATCTGCAAAGTCACTGACCTCCGCCAAGAGTCGAAAGGACGTGTTCACTATCCAGTGTTCACGGTAATGAGGCAGGATGAGAGCTACAGTGAAGTCAGTGAGGCGGACTTCAAGTTTCTGCGCCTGGGTGACCTGTACAGCATGCTGGAATCCATGAAGCAGTTCAGACTCGTCTCAGAAGTTCTGGACATCTCGTACGGGCTGAACCGGTCACCATGGGGCTACATAGCTCTCAAGCGCCACATGCTCCGACAGGTCAGATTCTTCGCCACCACGATCTGCCGATGGCGGTGGAGCACAACCTGAAGAAGGTGAACCTAACTCCCCATCTTTCAAGAACTTGGACGACTACCGAGAAGGTGATGTGATCGAGGGAGATGATTCGGCGGTCGCCTACTCGAACTACAAGGAAAGATGAGGCTGCTGCGCTGCTCCGAAGTGGCAAAGTTCTCAGATGGGACGCTCACCATCATCCAAGACAAACTCATGAGGATTTGCCGCATCCTTTCGGAAGAAGATCCACACTGTCGATCCAAGTTCGCGAAGTTCATCGATGCTATAGCTGATCGAATGGTCCTTCGAAGGAATCTCCGCGCCTTCGAGTTCAAGCTAGGACTTCGCGAAACACACTCGCTATCACAACGCCCAAGTTCCAAGACTCCCAACAATTGACACAAAGGGGGAGATTGTTAGGATATTTATAGATTGTATCAATAGTTTAAGTCTTGGGTTTAATATTGTAATTATCCTTGTAGCTTGGGCTTTGGACTAGAATGTAATTATTAAATTTTCAGTGTTTGGGCCTTAGTATAACTAGGGTTAATGTGGTATATAAGGTTTTACCAACACAAATTTCAAAGTAATCAAAGATCAAAAGGCTTATCCTATTTTTCACACAATACACACACTTGAAGGTGAGAACCTCTCCCTTTTTTATTCCATCAAAGCCTCTTTGATTCTTTTTGGTGCAATCGGGACCAACAGATAGCCTAACGTGTTTTAGGGTTCATCACTTTAGCATGAGATGATCTTAAGTTAGTGCTGGACATTTTTGGGTGGAAGAAAACCTTATAACTTATTGAATTCTGGATAGATTAAGCTAAGAATGTGGTTTCGGGTAGATGATCTGAAGGTTCGATCGAATCGGGATAATTAGGTGGCAAATCGGGCGATTTTAGTTTGAGTGATCAAATCGGGAGATTTGTTGCATATGAGGAATCGATCGAAAATAGGGTTTAAAAATAAAAAAATCGGGCAATTTGCCTTTCGAGGAGAAACTCGGCGATTTGAAGTCTTAAAACGTCATACAATCGGGTGATTTAAGAATCGACCGAAAGCGAATTTACATGCATAAAGAATCGATCGAACGAAGTTTCTAAGCATGATGGAATCGGGCGAAACGAAGATGAAGACATGATGACGAAAGCAAGCGGCGATTCTCAAATCTGGCGATTCCAAGTGCAACATGAATCGGGCGAGACCAAGTAATGCACACACAAATCGGGCGAAGGCAAAGCATGATTGAATCGGGGCGATTCCATGCATGCCAAATCGTTCGAAAGTGGGTTCCATGCATACCAATCGGGCGATTCCAAGACCAATAAATTACTCACTTTCGCCGATCAATAATTAAAAAGCTTGAATCGGGCGATCGTGACATAGTCATTAATTAATTGACTCGGACCAAAATCGGCCGATTCCAATGTAAGAAATTCGAGGAACATGGGAATAAATTAAGACCAATGATTTAACAAACTTTCGGTCGAAATAAAATTTGGAACCAAGTCTAGTGTTGACTTATTTAGACCATCAATTGAACGACTTATAGTTTGAAAATACAATGTTGACAGAAGGTACTTTCGAACAAATTAGCATAGCCGAACTAGTTTATTTCATCATAGTCATCTAAGTCAGATACTATACTGATACTATAATATCTTTGTTTAAGGGTCGAACAGTAGATAATCCCCGAAGCAGTAAGAACGCGTAGCACGGACGACAGGTAAGTAGAATCCAACTACAACACGTAATTTGCTTGTGCATGACTTACGTGATATTGTGCTTACATGACACGACGTTAGTCTTGTATGATGTGACTTACTTAATATGCATGAAGTTATGAAATGCACATACGCATGAACCACGACATGAGCATATGCTCGCATGAATAGGATGAAAGCAGGTATGTGAGCATGCATGTTATAAGATCGCCTGTGTGCGATAGATATTCGCCGATATAGACGTCTGTTGTCGACTCAATGTAGAGTCACGGCTCTTCTATGCGGCCATGGCGATTCACGATGCCGAAATACCTGACATGGTAGGTAGGGGGAATACCCCGTAGCGGAAGATGCAATCTAGAGGATGCGACCCGAGGAAGCACGACACAGAGGGAACATCTGGTGTCGACGACCTCGGTGTTGGCTACCAGCGAGAAGCGTCCGCGTGATAGGCCACACTGGGACAGGAAATGTGACTTTGGGTAACCTCTCAGTGCGTGAGCCTTCACATATGTATGTATCCCTTGAGGATTAGAGCTTTATGAAATGGCGCATAGTAAGATAGAAAGCGCCCATATGAAATGAGAGTACAAAAAAGGGGTATGAGAGTTAGAGAGCATCGACGTGGATTGTCCTGCGAGTTAGGACACGTGCATTCATGCATAATTTCTGCTTACTGAGCCAAGGCGACTCACTGCTTACGTTACGTGTTGTAGGTGCCAGCGACCATGGTACGTGATCGTTCTAGATGCAAGGCCTATCTTTTGGAGCTTCCATCTGCATTTGGGGTGGGAATGTGTGCATGGATGACGACCTGTGAGGCTAGGCGCATAGGATTACTTTGCTGTGCTTGTACACACACCTTGTGTGAATAGGACTAGTATGTGTTTAGGAACCTTATGTAATTCTTTTGTCATGAAAGAACGACTTCCATTACGAAAATAGAAAAATTTCATGCGTATTTCGTGTCTTCTTCAAATTAACGCACCAATAGACACTTAAGATAACTATAAAAAGGCTTTCTTGTATGTATTATGTTATTTAAATTCTCTGTGCTATATAACTTATTGGCCATAGGACTATCAAGATAGAACGGAACAATGATAAGAACTAGGGGTGAATCCAGTGGGGGAGGTGACCCGGATAGGGACGCAGCCCCTACCGATAATCGGGATGCGACTATTCTCCAGCTCAAGGAGTTAGTCCGCCAACAATCAGGCCAGATCCAACAGCGGATCCAGCAGAATACTGAGATGGTAGGGGAAAGATTTTGAAGACTGAACCCGCCAACGTTCGAGGACTCTACTGACCCAGCGTCAGCAGAGGATTGGCCAAGGACACTCGAGACTATGTTCCAGTATAGCCGAGTGCCGGAGGCGGAGAAAGTGCTATGTGCCGCATTCCTACTGAGGGAAAGCGCTGGGCACTGGTGGGACACCATTCTGGTGATTGAGAACCCCGCCACCATGACTTGAGACCGTTTTAAGGAGCTATGTAGAGGAAAGTATTATACGGCCCCAGTGAGAGCCCAACGCATGAATGAGTTCATCAACCTCAGACAGGGGGCAATGACGGTGGCCGAATATATTCCGAAGTTCGAACAGCTATCAAGGTTCGCCACTCACATGGTGAGCACAGACGCGCTCAAGATTGAACGATTTCTCGAGGGCTTAAAGCCGGAGTTGTATAGAGATGTGAGCATGTCCGGGACTCAAGGAGCCACGTATGCACAAGTGGCGGAAAGGGCGTCCGGAATAGGCTAAGGCTAGAATCATTCGCTCCCAAGAAGCGAAACGAAAATTTGTACAAGGGCCACAATGGAACGGAGGCAACCATAAGCGACAATTCGTCGCTAAGGGTGGGAAGCAGAACTTCCAAACCGACCAGGACCACCCCAGCAGCCCAACCCAAATCAAGGAAGACCCCAACCAAACCTCCCAGTATGCCCGAAGTGTACGCGGCGACACACAGGGGTCTGTTTCTCCCAGAATGCGACCTGGTATAAATGAGGCAAGACAGGTCACTATCTCAAGGCATGCTCGAAAAATGCATCCGGGAGTCAAGCGGGAAATCAGGCAAAACCACCAATGGTACCGGCTCGGGTGTACACGATCACATCCGAGGAAGTAGAAAATAACCCTGCAGTAGTGACATATACCATCCTCATCCATCAAACTCCCACGTGCATCCTAGTCGATTCAGGAGCTACGCACTCATTTGCATTCGCTAATTATGTGATGAAAGTAGGAGTTGCGCCTCACCAGTCTGAGTGCGAATATAGTGTAACTGTTCCAAATGGGGATCCCACTAGAACTAACCAAGTGCTAGGGGATTGCCTGGTGTTAGTCGGGGATAAAGAGCTGCCTATAGATTTAATAATAATCCCAATGAATGATTACGAAGTGATCCTCGGGATGGACTGGCTATCAAAGTACGGGACCGTTATAGACTGCCACCGTAAGATAGTCACTTTCAATATGGAAGGGAATGAACCCTTACATTCGTGGGAACGAGCAAAGGGGCAAATATCTCTAGAATATCGGTGTTGAAAGCTCGACGGCTGATCAGAGAAGGATGTGAAGCTTATTTCGTGTTTGCGATAAAATCAAAAGAGAGCCCCACCTTGAAATCTGAGGAAGTGCCAGTAATTAAAGACTTCCCCGACGTGTTTCTGGAGGAATTACCAGGGTTACTGCCCGATAGGGAGATCAAATTCACCATAGATCTAGTGCCTGGAGCGGCACCGGTATCTAAGACTCCCTACCCATTAGCGCCGACCGAACTGAGGGAATTAAAAGAGCAACTAGACGAACTCTTGCAAAAAGGATATATCCAACCGAGCTTCTCTCCCTGGGAGTGCCGGTGTTGTTCGTATGAAAGAAAGACGGATCCATGCGGTTGTGCGTCGACTACTTAACAAGCTAACAATCAAGAACAAGTACCCCCTCCCCAGAATTGACGATCTATTTGACCAGTTACAAGGCGCGACCGTCTTCTCTAAGATCGATTTACGCTCGGGATATCATCAGTTTAAAATTCGGAAGGAAGATATTCCGAAGACGACCTTTAGTACCCGTCAATGCCATTTGGGCTGACTAACGCGCCGACGGCTTTCATGGATTTAATGAACCGAGTATTCAAGCCATTTTAGATAGGTTTGTCATCGTCTTTATTGATGACATCCTAATCTACTCAAAGACGAGAGAGGAGCATGAACAGCATCTGAGGGTTGTTCTTGAAGTATTGCGTGAAAAGCAATTATATGCAAAAATTAAGAAGTGTGAGTTCTGGCTACATCAAGTTATGTTCCTCGGACATGTCATTTCCGGAGCAGGGATATCCGTTGATCCAAGCAAGATCGAAGCCATCAGCAACTGGCCACAACCGACTAATGTAACCGAAGTGCGAAGTTCCCTTGGCTTGGCAGGATATTATAGGAAATCATTAAGGATTTTTCGAAGATCGTTTCAACACTGACGAAGTTGACCAGAAAGAATACTCCCTTTCATTGGAGTGAGGAATGCGAACAGAGCTTCCAAGAACTGAAGAAGCGGCTTATGACAGCCCTAGTTCTCACGATACCCTCAGGAACAGGGGGATTTTTCGTTTTAGCGACGCATCGAAGAACATATTTTGGATGCGTGCTGATACAGAATGGGAAAGCAGTGGCTTATGCCTCTCGTCAACTAAAGGAGTACGAGAAGAATTACCCGACGCACGACCTCGAGCTCGCGGCAGTGGTCTTTGCTCTCAAGATTTGGAGACACTATCTCTACGGAGAACGATATGAAATCTACACGGACCACAAGAGCCTAAAGTACTTCTTCACTCAGAAAGAGCTGAATATGCGACAGCGACGGTGGCTTGAATTGGTCAAGGAATACGATTGCGTGATAATTACCACTGTAGAATACCATTTGTAATTGTGCTTGATTTCATTAGTTGTCCTTGTAATTATGGGCGTTTTGTATAGTAGTCCTTAGATTAGGACTAGTTTGATATTTATACCAAGTTTGTTTGGTATAAATACATGTAAATCAATTGAGCTTAATAGAGAAAGTTTAGAGAATTGATCCGAAGGGCTTGCAATTCGATTTCTAGAGAGAGAAACAACAGTAACTTTCTCACTCTAATTGAATTCTCACTAGTGTTCTTAACTTGAGTTTTCGATCGAATTCAATTGATTATCTGAACGATCGAATTACTATGAATTCTAGCCTAGGATCGTAGAGTTGTTAATCGTAGGACCTAACAATTGGTATCAGAGCAGATTCGTTCTGTTTTGAATCGTAAATTGTTAGATTGGATCGAAATTTTATTTCGAACACTGTTCCATCGAAGAACAGATTTGGCGCGAAAAGTTTTTCGATCTAATAGCTTAATTCTGTGCTTAATTGACTTGAATCTGATGTTTCAGTGCTAGATTAAGTGATAAATGATCATTGCGACTAAATCAGTAGCAGTTTGAACGTTGAATTTTGATTAATTTGATTCTGAAATTTTACTGTTGATGAAGAACATGAAGAACACGTTCTGATTTTGATCAAATTCAATAGATTTTGCTTCATAACGTGTTTAATTGCTTGTTCGTGCGTGATTAGTACTTGATTGCGAGCAATTACCTCAAACTTCACTATCTGATTCTTTGTTTTTGCTCAAATTTGTGTTAATCGTATTCTGTGAATTTTTCTCGATTGCTCAAATTTCTCTCGCTAAGTTTTGCGATCAGATTAGTTTCTCGATCGATAAACTTAGCGCGAGAATTTTTCTCGGTCAGAATACGAAGTCAGCGCTAGAATCATCATCAGCAGAAACGTTTTTAGTTAGAAATATTTCTCGAGCATTATCCAGCGAAAAACTTTTTCGAGTGAGACCAATTTTGACCTTGCATGCGTAATAACTTTCACTCGAAAAACTTTTTCAGTCAAACCTTTTAACGTTTGACCAGGCGAAAATCATTTATACGCGAGAAACTTTTCTAGTCAACGGATTTATTCTGACTTGTCGAGAAACTTACTAACGTACTGTTTCTTTACGATCGAAATAAATTCACGATCAGGAAATTTTTCTCGACTGAACGATTTTGGGCAATTTATTTCGCTCGTAAAATTTTCCGCTGACAAAATTTCTCGCACGAAAACAGTAAATACATTCTATATCGACGAAATTAATTTCGATCATACTTTAAAGATTGAATCGAAAATAATTGTCGATCTAATCTTCGAATCAAACGCTACTAACAAATTTCGTCACTTGTGAAGCACTTTACATCGTCTTCAACCTGTTGGCCCTTATATTACCAAACAAGGATCAAAAGAAAGGTTTGAATGTGTAAAACGTGAAGAACACCTTGAGTGCGTGTTAGTGTGTGTTTTTCTAAGGAAAAGTACAAGGTGGCGTACCTTTCTAATTCTTTTGATAAAACCCTAATTAGGGTAAATGGGGCTTTATATACCACAACTATTTGGTATATTAAAGCCCAATACAAAACTATTTACTAATATCATAAGTCTCCCCAAACTACTACAATCCACTAAATAAACCCAATATTACATAAATCAAAGGATGCTACAAAATATTCGTAGGAATCTCCCCCTTAGCATCCTTTTTGCTTTGGTGTCCTTGAAGTTGTCTTCTTCTTGGGTTTCTGCACATGGTATGGAGATTTCCTGAGCCCTAAGAAGTACTCAAACGAACGTAACCTTCTTCGTAAGGAAATCTTCGCAGAGATGGTCTCGATCAGCTTTTCGTATTTCTCTTGAACTTCGTATTCTTCTTCTTTTAGCTGCTCGGGTATCCTTCTGAGCTTCTTCCTGATAATCAGTAGGGTTCCGTCGCTGAACTTGTGAATCTCTGATGTCTTCATAAGTCTCTTCTCTCCTTTGAAGTTGATGTAGACGATTGATGGATCGTCGTCTTCATTTATGATGTGCCCTTCACCATAACTTGGATCTGGGACCTCAAAAGATGGCTTCGTCAGATTCACCTTCTTCATGTTGCTCTCGACCGTCATTTGTATATCATGTGTTGCGTGAACTTGACTTGGCGTAGAATGAACCTCTTCAGTGCGTAGTAGCCAAGCCTGAGTTCTGGCGTCTTGAGTGCTCCAAGCATTCTATATTCCCTCGCTATTTGTTCGACATCTTCTCCTCTGATGGAGGCTGTGGCGACCCTACTTCCTAACTAGAATAATTGGCGGATTTCCGCAACGAAAGTCGCGGAGGACCCGATTTATTAAAAACAAACTTTTATAAGAAATAACATATATAAACTAAGTCGGGTTTACAAAATGCGTCTGTATATACAACGGGCCGGAGTCCCAAAAATCTAAACCCGACTATCCTACGCCTCTCCACAGGTCGCGTCCCATGTACCGCTCCGCCCTCAAAAGCCCGTGGAGTCACCGCCGCCAGCCAGCCTATATCTCAACCCTGACACCCGTCGGTGTCGGGCTCAGTCCCACCTGAAAAATATAACCTTTTGCAAAATGCCCAGTAGGTGGCAGTAAAAACATGCAATATATGCGTGCATGCACTCAATCCAATCCCATGTCCTCACACACAAAATATGCACGCTCAACCTATCACATCTCATCACATAACAGGGCCCTCGGCTAGACTCAGCACCCACGCGCGCAATGGAAAAGTACGCAATAATCATGCGGTAGCCCACGCCGGCCACGCCGGGTCGCTCCTTCCGCACACAATCTCAACCCGACGACTTTTCCCCGAGTGGCCTACCACCAACCCGGGTAGACAGGAATCTCACATCTGTCGGTCGTCCCTGAGCCAAATAATATCCGGTGGTGTGCACCTCGGGTGGCTCAATCCCGAGTAGATGGGTGTCGCAAACCCCCTCTCCCACCAGGTGCTACACGAGTCTAACCTCGACGACCAATAAAGGTCACTCTACCCCACTCAACCGACACCGTAAGGCGTCACCGTACAAATACGGTACCATCATCTCTCCCATGCATGTCGTGAAATGCACATATAATAAATCACATAAAATATGTACATCGAAATCACGTAACCGTATAGTATTTAAACTAGGCCGATGGTTTAAAAATCCAAAAATAATGTTTATAATTTAAAATATGGGTTGACCCGAAAATACACGTTATAGTACGAAAATATTTTATTTTAAAAGTGATTGGGCTTAAAACCATTTTATTTAAAATATTTGGGCCTGAAATGGGGCAAAAGCCCACAATAAATGTCGCTGGTCAACTCACACCAAAATCGGTCAAAGCCCAATTAAAATCGCCCGAAACCCACTTAGTCAACCCGCGAAAGTAAGGTCAACGCCCGATTTCATGAGACTTTCGGCGATTTCGCAAATCGTCCGATTTAACGCTCGAAGCCCGATTTAAATCTCGCGAATCGCCCGATTTCTTTCACAGGAATCACCCCGCGATTTGAAATCGGCCCGCGAAACCCAAAATCGGCCCGACGCTCTCTCACAACTCGCGAAATGCTTCAGCCCGCGAAACACTAGCTCTGGCCCGCGAAACCCAAAATCGGCCAATCCTATCTCTTGAAAATCATTTTTCGCCCGATTTACACTCAAACACAGGCCCGCGATTTCAAAATCACCCGAAAACTTCAAATCGCCCGATTTTACTATTCTATCGAAATCATCTTCATTCAAACCCTAAATTTTTCCAGAATTTCTAACATATTCATCACAACGAACCATATAAGAACATAAATAAAAATACAGAACTCATATATTGAGTTCTAAATTCACGTAATAACACATTCCAAAAATTTATAAAATCATGAAACTTGAAGATTCAAATTCGAATGGCCTTCCATTCGATTTTTAACACTTTTCGGGAAAATATTACGGGTTGTAGGGGTTTAGAACCACCTACCTCACTTCCAAGCTAAATTTGCTTAATTTCCTAAGTTGAAGCTTGCTCAAAATTGCCAAAGTTTGCTTCTCCTTCGTGATTCGACTTCCTTTTATACTCTCACCTCCTCCTTACTCGACCTTTCTTACTTTGGTTTTTGGCTTTCTTCCTTTGCTCCTTTCGTTGGTTCCTTAAGTCACAATTGAGGGTTTTTATTTTTCTTCTTGTAGTTACACGTTTTTAGCCTTGTCCAACAATGATGATTTTGAAGATAATCTACTTTAGGTTTCACGTGGCTTTTCCATGCCATGAAGAAATCTTCATCCTTATCTCAAGCTATTTGGGCCAAGCCAAACTTTTCTTTGGGCCTTCTATTATTTGACTTGGATCTTTATTAATTTATATGGGTTATTTGTCATTTAGTTTTTTTGGATCCTACTATTATTTTGGTCTACTTATATTTCGGCCCATAATGTTTTATTCAACTCTCGGGCCCAATTATTATTTTCGGGCCTAATTCCGAAAAATCCTTTTTGTCCGAAAATTAACTTCATTAATTCCGAACATCACAAAAATATTTCTTAGGAATTTTATTCCTAATATTTTCTCCCCTAATTATCTTGAAATTTCCTATCGTAATCCCACTTTAAATTTTGCGGGTATTACAGAGGCGAGGTCGGCTTCATTCAGTTCTACACATTCTCCATTTTCTCGCCCTACCTTGTAGATAGGCATTTCCATGTCAGCGAACCTCACTTTGCGAACCCCCATAATTTCTCTGATTCTGTGCTTCTTCCTCTCTTCCTTTCTCAGAGTGTCTACGTTGCCCCCTTGTCCTCTGAACATCAGAATTCGTCGAAGCGACAGCAGGTACTGAACTGCTTTTGGTCTGGAGAGATGGCTCAGTCCTCTAAGCTCAAGTTCGTCGAGCTTCTTGATTCTGTCCTCTTTTCAGATTCTCCTTCGAATTTCTTCTTGATAGGGGGCAGTTACTTTGACATTCTCCAATGGCAATTCCACCACCTCCTTTGTCTTCGTCTTCATTGTGGACCTTCCTCATCAATGACGGTGTGTTGGAGTATCTCCGGAAGTTCTGGGATGTCTGCTTCGTAGTCTTCACCTTCCTCGAGTTCATCGTCATCGATAAGGGCCAGGATGATGTTTGCCTTCATTAGAAAATATCTGGCATTCTCCATTAGTCCTCTGGCATGGCTGGGTCCATCGGTTTGGTTATCCAATCCTCGTTGAAGATGTAGTTTTCCACGGCGCCATGTGGATTGTACAGTTCTTCGGTTTGTTGGATTGGTTCGTTGGTCTGAAGGGAAAGCATGGGAGATGATGGATATAATAAGGGACTGTCTTTGTTTGTGGGAAGAGGAGGTGAGAGGCTCATAGTTGGTGAGGAGGGCTGTTGGATTGTTTTGGTGGTAGTTCGGGTAGTTTTCTTTGTTTGTTTGGGTGTGGGTGGTTTTGTTCTGGTGGGTGTTTGGGTGGCTCTAGGCTGTGGCGGCGTAGGTCGAAGCCCTATCCCTCGTCTCGTCTCCCCCTCGGGACGACCCCCACCGTCAGGGTCGTCAGGATCGTCGGGGTCGTCACGTGAATGTGAGGATTGGGCCTCGCCTGGGTTCGTTGGGTTGAATGGAAGTTCCAGACGTCTGAGTACCCGCTTCATATATGGTCAGCTTCGGCGCAGTGCGGAGTCTGGCCAGTAGAACGTCAATGAGTTCGGAGATTGGGACGTTCCACGGCCCACCGTCAGCATCAGGAGAGGGTGTGGAGTGGGGGGCAGCTTCTTTGGTGACGGGGGCTTTCCCTTTGTCTCGAGAGGACGTCCCAATAGCGCTGTAGACTTGGGCCATGATCGTGTCCTCGAGATCCTTTCTGAGCTCAGCCAGACGATCTTCCAGCCTTGCCTCCGTCACGAATGGGGAAAATAACCTGACGGAGTCACTAAGACGTTCCGTCGTCACAACATCAGTGGAGGGTACTTATGTGCCGCCTGTTTGCACAGGGCTTGAAAGACCGAGGCCACTTAGGCTCATCGTTGACATCAAAGCTGAGACAGGCTCAGATTGATGGCCCAAGGTCGTAGCTGCAGTGATGTCCACTACGTTGGGTCTTTCGCTCTGTTCTGTACTAGACTCTAGTACGGAGACATCATGGAGCGTTCTGTCTAGATCACTAAGATCTAGAGGTGCAGAAAGTAATGGTAGTGCCTAGAAAGTGGAAAAATTATGGATGGTGAGGGCACTAGACTAGACGTGATCAAAGAAATTGCAGTCTGAGGCGGACGACTGCTAGATACATCAACCCCCTCCGAGCGAGGTGGTGATGAGTGACGTGGCACCTCATGAGTATGTGAAACAATCATCTGTTGGGAGATGATTGAGTGGCTGGGGAGGCCAGTTTGCGCGATTGGGCCCGATGTCGCGACTTCTACTCGGGGGAAGACGAAGTTATCCCCTGTACCTATGGCTTCGGCCCGGCTTGTTTGTCGGCTAGTTGGCTGAGGAATACGGTCGTGTTTTTGTTTTGTACGCCGTTCCTGTTGTCCGCCTCTGTCATCCCCTTTGTTTTTGCGCTTTTGTTTTGGCTGGGGGATGAAGAGCTTCCTAGACCTACATTTGATTGTGGGGGTTGGCTTGTCCCTGGGTTAGGTTCAACTGGGTTGTGTTGAACCACGGGGACGTCTTCGAGGTTGTTGGCTCGTAGGTATTTGCGTAGCTCCGGCTCATTTGGATTGAGGAGGCGAATTAAGTGGTCTGGTATGATCATGGCCTCCTGATCGATTGTTCTCTTTGTCGATTGAATTTTGACGAGCTTCGGAGATTGATAACCCTTGTCTCTTGGTCGGCGTTCGATTTCGGGATGGAGATCCACGAAATGTTGGACGATGACAGGCAGCCACCGTAAGTAAGGGAGGACCGGCTTCGTGGATCCAAGACCGCGCCTTCTCAGTTGATCAAGAATGTCTATCCATATTAGTTGGGCGACATCATAGTTTCTGTTGAAGATGATCCCGTGGAAGATAAGCATAATTATGCGGTTGCATTTGTCGGACCCTGAGTGCTTCGGCGAGAGGCACTTGTTTATGATGAGAAACAGGGTCCTCCAAGGTCCAGGGATATCTTTGGCATTGAAGTCAGGTAGGTGAATGGTGTTTTGGGCGTTAGGTTTGTGGCCCATGAATAGGAAGTCAGTGATTAGGTCGTCATTGGAGGGGTGGGGATCATATAGGAGTGAATGAGGTAGGTTTAGTATGGAACGGAGAATGGATGGAGTAAAAACAACTATGGTGTTGTCGATTTTGGCGGAAAGGGTGGTTATTATTGGGTTATTGATTGGTTTTTGAAGGGTAGACCAGAATTGTTGCACATATACTTGAGGGACGACCTTGGTGATGTTTAGGGCGGTTTTTAGAGGGTGGTTTGCAAGGATTTTAATAATGATAGGATCTGGGCACGAGGTATTGACAAAGTCGAGTAGGAGGTTATTTGGTTGCCTCTGTGCCCAGTCCTTGGAGGCGAAAATCTCATCAATTAATCGCACCATTTTGGTATATCTGCAAGATAAGAGCAAAGGACGGGTCAAGGTCAAACTTAGTCAACTCATTAAGACTTAGAGAAATTGTGCAAAACGTTTGAGTAAATTCGTCGATAGGAATAAATGTTGAAATTTTGGTAATCAATCGGCGAAGCAATTCATAGTCAATGACTTGTTAATCAGTGTCGAGCAAAAATTCAATTTCAATTTAAAGTGTATCAGTTGTTAACAAGTTTCGAGCAAGATTGTAAAGTGTGCAATTCAAATCATATTGTTAACGAGTTTCGATCGAAAGTCTTAAGTCGAGCCATTGAAATCCAATACAAATTGAAATAACTAGTTTCGGTCGAAAGTCCAATGTGGTACAATTTAAATCACGAATCGATCGATTCAATTGATCCTTCAGTTTCGATCGAAACTGTGGAATAGAGCAAAACTGTGAGATAGTGTCGATCGATTAAAATTAATTTTGTCGTCAGTTTCGATCGAAACTGTGAAATAGTTTCGGCCGAAAGGGTTAAGTCAAAACGATTAAAATTATGTTGAATATTGAAATGCCCTGTTTCGATCGAAAGTAGTAAAACCCTCGAATCCGTCGATTTGAAAACACAGGAAAAGTAAGATTTTCAGTATCAATCGATCGATTGTGATGTGAAATTGAAACTAGAGTTTAGTTTCGAGCGAATCTAGACGAGATGAAAACACGTTTTAACAGTGATTCGCTCGAACTCACGCAACCCTAATCTGCGTAACCTGCAAGAATGAGAAAATTATCAGTTAAAAGCTGTAGATTAAACGTTTTTCCTTACCAATGAGGGGTTTGGAGTTGCAATAATCGGTAAAACAGAGTGAGACCGTGATAAGTTTGTGTGCGATTGCATAGAGGGTTTAAGAGTGAATTTGAAAATTGATGAAGAAGAACAATGTTTCTGGCGAAACTCTATTTAAATAAGCAGAGTCTCAGTTTCGCCGAGAATAATTTCAAAGAGTTAATTTTGATTTTCGATCGATTGAATTGAGTTTCGGGCGAAAGTCAGTTTCGCCGATAGCATTATAAAAGTATTTAATCAAATTGCAATTTCAATCGAAACGTGTTTCGGGCGAAAGTCAGTTTTGCCGAGAAAATAATAACAAGAGTTTAAATTCAGTTTCGATCGAAACTTGTTTAGTGCGATTGGCAAATCAATTTGAAAGGATTTCGGGCGATATGTTGTTTCGCCGAGACATGTTTTGAAGTAATTGAAAATTCATTGTCAATTAAATTGGAGATGAGTTTCGGGCGATAGCCAATTCAATTGAAATGACTTTCGAGCGATATGTAGTTTCGCCGAGTAAATTTTAAAAGAATTTCAAGAGAATTTTCAGTTTCGCCGAGAAATATTTGTGATATTTGAAATATTTGAATAATTTAATTTCGATAGAAATTTAAGGAGTTTCACCATACTATATTATTTAAATTTGATGAGAAATCATAAAAACTCCTTGTGTGAACTGTTTAGTGCATAATTTTGAGAGACTACCCCTAGATTTGTGCGAACCGTTCAATGACTCCCCCTAAATTAGTGCATAATAATGAAAGACTCCCCCTAGATCCATGCATAAATTAGTTCAATAGTAGGATTTTTTAACATTCGTAACATATAGAGAAAAATTAAATGATCTATTTACACAATATCAGGTTCATGTAGGGACAATCGATCATGTCTTATGGTTCAACATGCCCAACCTAGATACCAAGAATTGGAATCGCTTTTCATCCAATGCCTTAGTAAATAAGTCAGCAAGTTGAAGATCTGTGTGAACAAAATGCATTTCGATTGTACCTTGTTCCACATGTTCCTTGATAAAGTGATATCTAATGTCTATATGTTTTGTGCGTGAATGATGTAGTGGATTACTTGTTATAGCTATAGCACTTTTAGAGTCACTAAAAATTGGGATATGATTTAACGTTATGCCAAAATCTCGCAGCTGGGTTCTCATCCACAAAATTTGTGAGCAGCAACTCGCAGCAGCGACATATTCTGCCTCTGCTGTCGATGTTGAGACACAATTTTGCTTTCGAGACGACCAGCTTACGAGTTTACCCCCGAGAAATTGAGCGGCTCCAGAAGTGCTCTTTCTGTCCAGCTTGCATCCTGCGTAATCAGCATAGGTGTATCCTACGAGTTCAAAGCTTGATTCCATCGGGTACCATAGACCTAGATTCGGAGTTCCCTTGAGATATTTGAAAATTCGCTTGACGGCGAGCATGTGAGATTCCTTTGGATCAGCTTGAAAGCGTGCACAGAGACACGTGGCGAACATGATATCAGGCCTATTGGATGTAAGATAGAGCAAGGATCCTATCATGCCTCGATAAGTTGTCTGGTTAACAGATTTTCCTGAGGAATCTGCGTCAAGTTTGCATGAGGTAGACATGGGAGTCATGGCAGTATTTCAGTTGTCCAAGTTGTACTTCTTGAGTATGTCGTGAATGTACTTGGATTGACTGATGAAGATTCCATCGTGAAGCTGTTTAACCTGAAGTCCTAAGAAGAAACTTAGTTCGCCCATCATGCTCATTTCGAATTTCTGCTTCATCAGATCCCCAAAGTTCCTGCACATTCGTGAGTCTGTTGACCCGAATATGATGTCGTCAACGTAGATCTGCACTAGCATAATGTCTGAGCCGTCCTTCTTGATAAAAAGAGTCGTATCAATCTTCCCTTTTGTGAAACCAGATGAGATGAGAAAATCCGAGAGGACCTCGTACCAGGAGGCTCTAGGAGCTTGTTTAAGTCCATAGAGAGCTTTATCGAGTCTGTAGACGTGGTCTGGGAGTTGTTCAGGCTGGGATACAAAAACTTCTTCTTTTAGTATTCCGTTGAAATGCAATTTTGACATCCATCTGGTAGACTGTGAAGTTCTTGTGTGCAGCGAAAGCTAAAAATATCCTGATGGCTTCTATTCTTGCGACTGGGGCATATGTCTCATCATAGTCGATTCCTTCTTGTTGATTGTAACCTTTTGCCACCAGCCTTGCTTTATTTCGGATAACAACTCCTTGCTCGTCCTTTTTGTTCTTAAACACCCATTTAGTCCCTATAATGGTTTCCCCAGCTGGTCTAGATACTAGGTTCCAAACTTTCAACCTCTCAAACTTGATTTCCTCCTGCATTGCTATTATCCAGTCTGGATCGGCGATTGTTTCAGCTACTCTACTGGGTTCCTTTTGACTGAGAAAGCAGGAGTAGAGGCTTTCGTTTATCGTTGATGCCCGAGTGGTTACTCCAGTGGAGGGATCTCCAATTATTTGTGAGTTTGGGTGGGCTCGAGTCCACTTTCTGGTACTAGGTTGTGATGATCCAGCTGTGTTTGTATCGTGTATTGTTTCTCCACCTTGATCAGTCTGATGTTCTATTTCTTCTCCAAGTTGTGGCATTACTGACTCTCCTGAAGAAATTTCTATTGTTGTATCATAAGGCTGAGGAGTTTCAGCGCCTGAGCTGGATATGATCTCTGTATCTGTTGGGGGTTCACTATCGTCATCAAGGTGAAGATTTTCCATTGTAGGAGGGGTATTGTCATTGCTAGTCTCCGCATGATCAATATTTTCTGGTGCTGCAGAAGTTGTTGGAGCAGTGGGTGGTGGCGGCTTTGGGAAGAGATCTTCAAATAAGAGATCGAGTTCCATGTCACTTAACGCATTTGTTTTTGAAGTTTCGCCCACAGAGGAAGTGCTAGGTTGATCCTTTGTCAGTTCTCATAGAAGTCCTTGTTCTGGACTGATTTGTGTAGAAACGACTCGGTCTACTTCATCAAACGTTACGTTAATGCTCTCCATAACAGATCTTTTCTCCTTGAGATATATGCGATAGGCTTTTGATGTTGTTGAGTATCCCACCAGTATGCCTTCGAATGCTTTTGGGTCAAGTTTGCCTCTATCTTCACGATCATTTGCCACATAGCACTTGCACCCAAAGACTTTCAGGAAGGAGACGTCTGGCACTCTACGAATTATCAACTCATAGGGAGTCCTATTGAACCTCTTGGAAGTGAGCCACGATTTTGAGTGAAACAAGCTGTGTTCATTGCTTCGGCCCACAAGAAGTGAGGTAATCCAGAGTGAATGAGGAGTGTACGAGTTGTTTCAACTAGGGTTCTGTTCTTGCGCTCAACTACCCCATTTTGTTGAGGTGTTTTAGCTGCTGTGAACTGTTGGGTGATTCCAAGTGATGCATAGAAGTCACTGAGTTTTCTGTTCTTGAATTCTGTCCCATTATCAGTTCTCATGATTTGTACACTTAGTTGGTAGAGGTTTTGAGCGGTTTTGATAAACTCAATGATTAGACCTGGAGTTTCATCCTTGGTTCTCAGAAATTTAGTCCATGTGTAGCGTGAGAAATCATCCACAATGACTGACACATATTTTCGCCCATTAATGGTCTGAGTGCGCATGGGTCCACACAGATCCATATGAATGAGTTCGAGAGGTTTTGAAGTTGAGGCTATGTGTTTGGTCCGGTGGGAGGCCTTCTTTATCTTTCCCATTTCACACGCCGAGCAAAGATGCTCTTTGTGATATCTGAACGAGGGAAGCCCTTTTACCAAGTTTTCTGATCGCAGTTTGTTCAGGTATTTGAAGTTGAGATGGGAAAGTCGCTGATGCCAGAGATCGTTCTGATGTAGAGGCTCGAGAAATAAGGCATGTCGGTCGGACAGTCTTGAGGTCAATGGAGTAGAGATTCGTCTTCCTGTCTCCAGTGAGTAGCTATCTTCCATTGATATCTGTGACACTACATTTGTTGGTCTCGAAGTTCACCTTGTAGCCTTTGTCGCAGAAACGACCTATGCTGAATAAATTGTAGCTCAGCCCTTCGACGTAGGACACTCCTTTGATGGTTAGCCTGTCATGGATGAGATCACCCGTTCCTAGCATGGATGCAGATTGAACGTTTCCGAAGTAGACCTTCCCGAGGAATCCTTCAGAGAAGTTGCTCAATAGCTCTTCGTTTCCAGTCATGTGTGAGGAGCAACCTGAATCTAAGTACCACACTTGACGGACCTGCAAAAAGAATTAAGTAAGTTTTGGCACCCATTTATAGATGGGTTCCCTTTTGATAACAAGTTTAGTAACTTTCTTGTTCGTTGCTAGATTTAATTCTTTGCTAGATTGTTGGATAGCTGGTTTAAGAATCCAAGCGTGATGATTTCCTATAGGATGCAGTTGAGATTTCGGAATCCAAATCTGTTTTTGACTTAATTTCTTGTTCGGCTTGGTCTTGGAAGTGGTGTGTTGCTTTACTTTAGATTTAATAGTATGATTGGACGGCGTGGGAGATATATCCTTAGAACGAGTGCTATGCAACGTGGAAGCGCTTTTGCTGAAATGACTGTCATGAGGATGGGAAAGTAAATCATTGTTTACATGACAGAATTTTGATTTCAGGGAATGAAATAACGAAACACGTTCTGCGACATTACACGAAGTCACTTTTGGAAGTGTAAAAGATTTAGAAACATGCGAAGAAAGGTTGGAGACTTGTCTCTTCTTCTTATCAGGGATAGTTGTCTTCTTTGCTAAGCTAGCTCGAACCTTCTTCGCTTCCTTAGATCTCACGCCTTTGTCTGTGGGTACATGTGATACAGAGTTAGTGTGAGATAAAGGAATTTCCCTTGTGGTTTGCTTGCATTTATATGTAGAGGATTCAGGAACAGGTCTGGAGGTGGAAGGTTTGAATATAGATTTTGCTCAACAGGGATAGTTGTCTTCTTTGCTAAGCCAGCTCGAACCTTCTCGAGAGTATAGATTTTGCTCAACAGAACAGTTCTTTCCTCTTCGTGAGCTTTCTTTTCTGACTCTAGAGAGGCTGTCAAGTCACCTATTTTGCGTATAATCTCTGGAATATAGATAAAAGAATAAATAGGTTTAGCCTGTTCGTCAGCGTCTTCCGGTCCAAATGGTGACATGTAATCATCAGAGAGTGTTATCTCTCTAGTTTTGTAGCTATTATTGAGTTCGTTGTAGTCACACATGATTTGAGCCCATTCTTTGTTCCTCCGTTTCTGTTCGTCAGTTTCAGTCACCTCTCTTGAGCTTACGAAGGGCCTCAATTGTTCAATACTTAACCCAAAACGTTTAATGTTGTACAGTGAGTGTACTTTCTCTGTTTCAGGGTTAGTGGTGGGTTCAAATCCTAAACCTTCGCGGGGATCATAAAATTCTACATCTTTAGGTTGACTAAGAAAGACGGTTCGTTCAGATTGACCTCTTTTGGTGTTAATGTCCTCTAGCTCTTTGACTTTCTTGTAAAGACTAACATGTTCGTTTGTGATTAATTCGTATTGAGACAATACGTTTGCTCGTTCTTCTTCGCTGTCTTTCAATCTTCTATTCATATCGTTAATTTGTATTTCCTTGTTTTCTATAAGATCTTCTAAAGTCTTTACTTTAGTTGTAGACAAGATCAAGGATTATTAAGAATATCTATTTCTTCCTGTTGTTTGTTTAACAAGGCATAATTTTTGTCCAAATTGCTTTGGAGCTCTGAGTAATCTTTACGATGCATGGAGAGTTCGGCTATCCTACGTTCAAGTTTAACGAAATCATTTAGGGATGGAGTGTATACCTCCAGGTCGGATGAAGAGACATCCGTCCTGTCTGATCCCATGGCTGGCTCATCCTCGTCGGAGTCATCCTCGATGCTTTTCACCATGAAAGCCATTTCTTATTTCTCATCGTCTGATGTGTCCTCCAGCCATTCCTCTTCCTCAACCACCAAGACAATTCTTGCTTCCTTGCGCTGTGAGAGCTGAAATTTTTTCTTGTAGTATTTGTTGGTCCCGATTGCACCAAACAAGGAATCAAAGAGGCTTTGATGGAATGAAAAAGGGAGAGGTTCTCACCTTCAAGTGTGTGTATTGTGTGAAAAATAAGATAAGCCTTTTGATCTTTGATTACTTTGAAATTAGTGTTGGTAACACCTTATATACCACATTAATCCTAGGTATATTAATGCCCAAACACTGAAAATATAATAATTACATTCTAGTCCAAAGCCCAAGCTATAAGGATAATTACAATATTAAACCCAAGACTTAAACTATTGACACAATCTATAAATATCTATAAATATCCTAACAATCTCCCCCTTTGTGTCAATTGTTGGGAGTCTTGGAACTTGGGCGTTGTGATGGTGGATTAGCGAGTGTGTGTTTCGCGAAGTCCTAGCTTGAACTCGAAGGCGCGGAGATTCCTTCGAAGGACCATTCGATCAGCTATAGCATCGATGAACTTCGCGAACTTGGATCGACAGTGTGGATCTTCTTCCGAAAGGATGCGGCAAATCCTCATGAGTTTGTCTTGGATGATGGTGAGCGTCCCATCTGAGAACTTTGCCACTTCGGAGCAGCGCAGCAGCCTCATCTTTCCCTTGTATTTCGAGTAGGCGACCGCCGGATCATCTCCGTCGATCACATCGCCTTCTTGGTAGTCGTCCACGTTCTTGAAAGAAGGGCGAGTTAGGTTCACCTTCTTCAGGTTGTGCTCCACCGCCATCTGCAGATCGTGGGTGGCGAAGAATCTGACCTGTCGGAGCATATGGCGCTTGAGAGCTATGTAGCCCATGGTGACCGGTTCAACCCGTACGAGATGTCCAGAACTTCTGAGGACGAGTCTGAACTGCTTCATGAATTCCAGCATGCTGTACAGGTCACCCAGGCGCAGAAACTTGAAGTCCGCCTCACTGACTTCACTGTAGCTCTCATCCTGCCTCATTACCGTGAACACTGGATAGTGAACACGTCCTTTCGACTCTTGGCGGAGGTCAGTGACTTTGCAGATGGGGGCCCGATTCATTTCCAGAGCGATGTTTTCTTCATCGGACAGCGTCCTCTTTGTGCACTTGTGGCAAAGAAGGCTCCATCGATAGTGCTTCTTCTTTTCTTCGCTCCAGTTTTGGATGTTCATCAGCTCGTATTCATCGAAGGCCGTTATGATCTGCTCCTTGCGCCGCCAGATCCTCTTCCTGATCTCTTCTTGAAATGGCGCGGTGATCTTTTTGTTTCCCCACGGTGCTTCTGGTATGTTCGCCGTGGGCACATCCGGTTGAGCAGCAGAAGCCTCAGCGTGCTGCGACCACGGTGCTTCTGGTATATTCGCCGTGGGCACATCCGGTTGAGCAGCAGAAGCCTCAGCGTGCTGCGCTTGAAATTGAAGGATGTTCTCGAGTTCGGCGGGTTCAGCGTCGTATTCCTCTCCGTTCTCGTTGTCTGCAGTGTTGATCAGCGTAAGTGAAGCTTCTTTTAGCAGACGTCGAGCATTTTCCACCAACTTCCTGGCTGCTGCTACTGCATCGACGGGTGTGTACAGCCATTTATCGTTAAAGATGTAGGCCTCGATCTCGTTCTGTGCGCAGTAGACGTCCTCGGAAGCCACGTTGGAATCGGTATTGAGAGGGGTATGGCTATGTGGTGGCGAGGGTGTTGCGTTGGAGGAGTTTGTGGATTGTGGGGATGGTTGTGGTGGAGATTCTGGTGGCTCGGTTGTGGTGATGGTTTTGGCGAGGATGATTTGGGTGTCGGGTGGTGGAGATGTGGTGGTGGCCTCTAACGTCGATGTGACAGTTAGAGGTTCGGAGACGGTAGTAGGTGGTGGTGAGGGTGATTTGGCTAGTGACTCGGGGTTAATAGGGTGGGCTTTTTGGCTAGTGGGGTGTGAGGTTTCTGTTGCGGGCGTCGTTTCAGGTACAGAGGAGGAAGGCGGCGTCGATTGTACGGGTCCTTGAGTTTGTGAGGCTTGCTGCCTATTCTCCCCCTCGCGGCGATCTTGATCATCGTCTTGATCATCGCGCCTGATCCCGCTAGACTCGCCTTGAGTGCGGCAAGTCATGGGTTGAGTCATTATTTTCTTCATTTGCTGTTCCTCCTCGTCGAGTTCCGTCATTGACTCGAATCTTGCTCGTAGGATGTAGAAGAGCTCCTTTGCGGAAATGGAGGAGAGAACAGCTTCTGCGTCCACATTTAGCGTTGGTGGTGGCGTCTCCGGGGCCACACCTTTGCCTTTGTCGACGGTGGACGCATCGAGACGCGCATAGACTTTGTCGAGGATGGACGTCTCAAGAGTCTTTGCAAACTCTTGAAGACGAGTCTCTAGTGCGGTCTCGATGACGAACTGGGGTAAGTTTAACAAGTTGGAATCACGAAGAAATCCAACTGTCACCGAATCGGAGAAGATAGCCGATCGGCCCCCGTTTGCACAGGACGGGAAAAGACGGGGTCACTAAGACTTCCCGTTGGCATCATCGATGAGACAAACTCGACCGAATGATGGCCTAGGCTCACGGTTGTTGTTATGTTGGCCGTGCTAGGTCTTCCGCTCTCAGTCACAGAGACATCACCGAGCGTTCTGACAGAATCACGAAGACTCTGTAGTGCTGTAAAAGGTGTATGTGTCCTAGAAACGTATGAAATTATGGGGAGTGAAGGCACTAGACTCGATGTGATTGAAGAGGATGCAGTCTGAGGCGAAGGACTGCTTGTTTCAACATCGACTATCTCCAAGTGGGATGTCGATGGTATAAGTGGCTCCTCGTGGGATGAAATATCTTCCTGTAGAGAGAAAGATAAGTGGATTGGTGGGGTCGTTTGCGTGGTTGAGCCAAATGCCACGTCTTCTACTCGGGAGGTGAACACATCACCTCCTGTACCTACGGGTTGGGCTCGGCTTGTATGTGACTGAGGAGGTCGATCGTGCTTTTGTTTCGACCGACGCTCTGTGGGGCGGCTTACGTCATCCTCACGCGATCGTTTTTTCGATACGCGGGTGGAAGAGGATGCAGCGCGACTCGACGACTTTTTTGTAGTGGGGGTGGGGTTTTGGCTAGTCCCGGGTTAGGAGCAGAGGGGTTGATCTGCTCCGTAGGGACAATGGATAATGGATGTGGGCTTTCGCGGAAAGAGGCTGTGGTAGCACGATATTCTCGGACGTGCGGATTGGTCGGGTCTGCATAGGCGAGAACGTCGTCCGGGATTATCATTGCGTGTCGATCTTTCACCGGAGTGTTTTTCTTAGCGAACTTCTCGACAGTGGGGATTATGAAGTGTTCGGTTGCCGGGCGGGTGTGGATGTCGGTGGAGAACAGGCGGAAGTGTTTGATGAGGGCTGGGAGCCACCGCATGTAGGGTACGAAGCGGTTCGTGACTCCCTTGGGGATTTCCCGATCGCGACGTTGAATCATGGAGACGAGATCCATCCATATGACGTCGGCGTAGTTGTACTTGCGGTTGTGGGCGATGCCGGTTAGGATGGTGAGGATTTGGTGGTTTCCACGGTCCTGGCCGGCATGCTTCCCCGACATGCACTTGTTCAGTAGGAGATATAGTGTTCGCCAGGGTTGAGGAAGGTTCCGTGTAGTGACTTCACTGAGAACGAGTGGGCCTTTCTTCTTCTTGTTTTCAGGTTGAAAGCCCAATCTATCGATGTCCTCGATGAGTTGTTCATGAGTTGGTAGTGGGTCGTATGGTGAGTAGACAGGGAGTTGAAGCACTTCTTGGACAATCTTGCGAGTGAGGACCACTGTTTCTTGATCGATTTTGGCGGTCATTGTTTTAGCAAGGTGGTGGTCCAGCTATCTGCAAGGTGTGCCAGAACTGTTGGAGGTAGACTTGAGCTTCTGGCTCGCCATGAGAGAGGGCGTGTCGGAGGGGATGTCCTTTGAGGATCTCTATGATAATGGGGGCATCGCATCGAAAGTTGTCTAAGTCCACCATGTGGTTGTTTGGTATCAGGGCAGCCCATTGACTTGTTGGGAAGACCTGCTCGATCGGTGGAACATAGGTTAGCGTATTGAGTTCGATGCGAGCGATGTCCCTTTGGATTGTTGCCGCCTCAAGTGCTTCAATTGTATCTTGATTTTTGTTGGTCATATCTGTGCTTGACAGTAATTATAACATGATTAGTACGGATTAAATTGCGAGAACATGGATATAAGTGAGTCGTGGGTAAAACAATAAAAGGAGACATAAAAGTGCCCAAAATAGTAAAGATAAGAATAAAAATTAAAATTAAAGCTAACTTAGAGTCCTATTGAAATAAAGTTGTTAAGATTGAATGATGGTCATGTGACGGCGAGTTTCGACCGTTTTTAGTAAGTTAAAGGAAATTTTTTCAACACTTAGAAAATTTTGGATTGAAAGTATTCGTGTGATGTGAAAAAAATTTCCGCATTTGGTGTAGAATTTCGCAAGTGGAAAAATTTTCGCAAAAAATGGAATTTCATAAGTTATCAAAAATTTTCGCATTCATGATATCCAAGAATTTTCGCATGTAGGAAATTTCGCTAATTATCACACATAGACAAGTCGAGAGAGATTTTCGCAGATAGAGTATCATTTTCGCATGTAGTGTTAATTTTCGCACGTTAAAGAGATTTCGCATTCAGACTATCCATGAATTTTTGCATATAAGGAAAATTTTCGTATGTTAAAGAGATTTCGCATTCAGAGTAAAGTTTCGCATATAGTGTTAATTTTCGCAAGTTATCAAATTGTAAGTTATCCAAAAATTTTCTCGGTTAACATATTTTCTCAAAAGTTATTAAATTTTCGCAAGAGAGAAATTTTTCAATTTAGCAAACTTTCGCAAGTTGAGAAATTTCTCGGATAAAATTTTTCAGATTGAGAAAGTTTTGTGATCCGCGAAAAGATGATGCATGTAAGGATTGAGAAATTATTGAACCACTGTAGCTGCGAAAGTATTGATTGGCATGGGTCCGAGAAAATTTAAGTTTGCGGAGAATATTTTGGTTACTATAGTTGCGAAATAATGAAGATGCGAAAAAATGTAATATGACGTGAGGTGTATGAAAGTTTCGCGGGGCTTGACTCACTGTAGCAGCAAAAGTTTTAATCGTAAGAAACTTCTCGGATGAAAACTTTCGCGGGACTTTACACACTGTAGCAGTGAAAATTTTAACACAAGAAATTTCTCGGATAAAATTTTCGCGGAACCTTACTCACTGTAGCAGCGAAAATCTATCGTCAAGTTGAGAAATTTTTCGGATAAAATTTTTCAGATTGAGAAACTTTTGTGATCCGCGAAAAGATGATGCATGTAAGGATTGAGAAACTATTGAACCACTGTAGCTGCGAAAGTATTGATTGGCATGGGTCCGAGAAAATTTAAGTTTGCGGATTGAGAATATTTTGGTTACTGTAGTTGCGAAATAATGAAGATGCGAAAAAATATAATATGACGTGAGGTGTATGAAAGTTTTGCGGGGCTTGACTCACTGTAGCAGCAAAAGTTTTAATCGTAAGAAACTTCTCGGATGAAAACTTTCGCGGGACTTTACACACTGTAGCAGCGAAAATTTTAACACAAGAAATTTCTCGGATAAAATTTTCGCGGAACCTTACTCACTGTTGCAGCGAAAATCTATCGTCAAGATATTTTTCCAGAAAATTTTCTCGGTGAAGAACACTGGGCGAAATCGTACAAAACGACGCTGTGATTTTTGCCTTAGACCTACTCAAATCTTAACCAAAATGCAATAAACTGGACTCAATCGACTCGAAAGGACGGGCAATACATATTTGGGGGTTTTAAACACCTAAAGCCTAGCATGCGTCCTAATTAAAGCCGAGAAAATACTATTAATCCTAAAATAATTAACAAAACGGGGCATACACAAAGCAAAACGAACGAGAAGCAGTTTATTTGCGATGTATTCATACCGAAAAGCTGATTTTAACGATGGAGAATGCAGAAAAACGGAGTTTGAAGACGGATTTGAGGAAGATGACGATTGCGAGGGATTGAGAAATTTCGAAGAAGGAAGGTGCGAAAGTTTTAAAATTTTCTCGGGAATTTGAAGGATTGTGAAAAGAGTTAAGTTTTTGGGGTTTTGTGACTGTTCATGCGAGATTTTGAGTAAAATGGGCCGAAATTCTCGGGTTTGTTCAAGATTGGTTCCTGGGCCGAATTTCGCGGGCTTGGTCAAAATTGGGTCCTGTTGGTCCAATTTTGACCCCATTTGACCAAAATTAAACTTTTCAACCCAAAAATCAATTTGCCCAATTTTGACTTCGTTTGACCAAAATTTAAAAGTTCAACCCAATTTTTTTTTTTAAAAAAAATTAGGTAGAATCAGCAACTCCCCCTTAATCTATAACTCCCCTTTTTGATAAAGAGAAAAAACAGAAACTCCCCCTTAATCGAAGACTCCCCCTTAAGAGACATAATTCAGAATACACATAGAGAATGGAGGAAAGTGAAAAGACATATGTATACTTTATCAAAGTTTATGTAGGGTCGATTGATCACAATTGAATATTCAACATGCCCAACATAGTCACAAGGTGTTGAAATCGTTTGACATCCAACGGTTTTGTGAAAATGTTGGCTAGTTGATCTTCAGTAGTGACGTAGTGCAATTCAATCGTCCCTTGTTCAACATGTTCTTTGATGAAGTGGTGACGAATATCTATGTGTTTCGTTCTTGAGTGATGTACCGGATTACTTGTCATCGCAATCGCACTCTTCGAGTCACAATAAATGGGAATTTTATCAACATGAAAATTAAAATCTCGTAGTTGGGTTCTCATCCACAAAAGCTGTGACAACTAGCGGCGGCGACATATTCTGCCTCCGTCGACGAAGTTGAGACACAGTTTTGTTTTCGAGAAGACCAACTCACGAGTTTACCGCCCAAGAAGTGTGCAGCTCCAGAGGTGCTTTTTCGATCCATCTTGCATCCTGCGTAATCCGAGTCAGAAAATCCAACCAGCTTGAAGTCCGATCGAGTGGGGTACCACAAACCCAGATTGGGTGTTCCTTTGAGATAGCGGAGAATCCTTTTGACAGCAGTGAAATGGGATTCCTTCGGTGTAGCCTGAAAACGAGCGCAGATTCCTGTCGAGAGAACGATATCCGGTCGACTAGCAGTTAGGTACAGAAGAGAGCCTATTATCCCACGATAGACGGTTTGGTCAACGGGAGCACCAGATGGGTCCGCGTCGGGTCGGCCAGGAGGTGACATAGGTGTAGCAGCAGTCTTAGCATCCTTCATTCCATATTTCTCGAGGATGTCATGGATGTATTTGGACTGGTTGATGAAGATTCCGTCGGGGAGTTGCTTTACTTGAAGACCAAGAAAGAAATTCAGCTCGCCCATCATACTCATTTAGAATTTTTCTTTCATCAATTCTGCGAAGTCTTCACACAGTTGTGGTTTAGTCGATCCAAAAATGATGTCATCAACATAAATCCGTACAATCATGATGTCCGGCCCACTCCGCTTGGTGAAGAGAGTTGTATCCAGAGATCCTTTCTTGAATCCAGACTGAACAAGGAAGTCTGAAAGGACGTCATACCAAGCTCGGGGAGCCTGTTTTAGTCCGTAGAGGGCCATGTAGAGTCTATATACGTGATGAGGAAACTCTTCGCTCAAGAATCCTTCAGGTTGATCAACGTACACTTCTTCTTTGAGAAATCCATTCAGAAATGCAGTCTTCACGTCCATTTGGTAGACTTTAAAGTTCTTGTGAGCAGCAAAGGCAAGAAAAATTCGAATTGCTTCGATTCTGGCAACAGGGGCGAAAGTTTCATCGTAGTCGATGCCTTCTTGTTGGTTGTACCCCTTAGCTACAAGTCTTGCTTTATTGCGAATGACAACACCGTCTTCATCCTCTTTGTTCTTGAAGATCCACTTCGTGCCGATAATGGATCTGTTGTGAGGGCGTGGTACGAGTTCCCAAACTTGTAAACGTTCAAACTGATTTATTTCCTCCTGCATTGCAATCAGCCAATCAGGATCGTTGAGAGCTTCAGCTACTCGTGATGGTTCGGCTTGACTGAGATAGCAAGCGAACAGACTTTCATTCATCCTAGCTGAACGCGTCGAAACACCGGATGTGGGATCCCCAATAATCTGATCCGTAGGATGAGAGCGAGCCCAAAGTGGTACATTGGTCTGTGAGGAGCTAGCCGCATTTGTATCGATTGGAGGTACATTAGATTGGGGTCCGGTTTCCGAAGTAGCGATCTCAATTGTAGTAGATTGAGAAGGTTCAGCATCAGCATCAACAATGTTCCCTGGGTTGGGTAAGATGACGTCTTCGTTGAGATTGAGATCATCCAAGTTTGGCGGGACGACATCATCGCCGATATCTGGTGGTGTAGGTGGGGTGGGTGCAGCGGTAGTTTGAGTGGTGGCGACGGGAGTCTTGGGGACTGGATAGAAGTACTCAAAGAGCAGATCGAGATCCAGGTCACCAGAATTGCCCTCAGATGAGGAAGTTCCCGTCGTTGAAAGTTGACCTTTAGTCAATGAATGTAGAAGACCTGGTTTTGGACTGATGTGAGCAGGAGCCATGAGGTCGCCTTCGCTTTCGTCAAAGGTGACATTTGTGCTCTCTATTACTGATCGTTTCTCCCTAAGATAGACTCTGTATGCCTTCGAGTTCAGCGAATATCCAACAAAGGTGCCTTCAAGTGCTTTTGGATCAAGCTTCCCAAGATGTTGGCGATCATTGGCCACGAAACATCGGCAACCGAAGACCCTTAGATATGATATATCTGGGATACGACGGTTATTCAACATCTCGTATGGGGTGCGGTTGAATCTCTCGTGGATGGAAGCCCGGTTCTGCGTGTAACAAGCCGTTTGAATAGCTTCTCCCCAAAGAGAGTGAGGAAGTCCGGATTGGATGAGGAGAGTCCTAGCTGCTTCAACTAGTGTCCTATTCTTACGCTCAACGACACCATTCTGTTCCGGTGTCTTCACAGCTGAGAACTGCTGGGTGATGCCCTGAGTGGCATAGAAATCACTGAGCTTCTGATTCTTAAACTCAGATCCGTTGTCAGTTCTGATAATCCAAACCTTCTGTTGATGAAGAGTTTGGGACGTAACAACAAACTCGATGATTAAATCAGGAACTTCATCCTTTGTGCGAACGAGTTTCGTCCATGTATAGCGTGAGAAATCGTCGACAATCACAAGAATATACCGTCTTCCTCCGAGTGTAGCCGTATGCATTGGGCCACATAGATCCATGTGTAAGAGCTCAAGGATGATTTTAGAGGACGGTGTTTCCTTAGAGATGTGTGATGATCGCTTCATCTTCCCCAATTCACAGGCAGAGCAGAGGTGTTCCTTATGATATGATAGTTGGGGTAGACCGTTGACGAGTTTATTCTGACGCAGTTTGTTGATAGTCTTGAAATTGAGGTGTGAAAGACGCCGGTGCCATAGATCGTTCAACTTGGGTGCAGCACGGGAGAGAAGGCAAATTGGTCGAGAGGTCGTAAGATTGAGTACGTAGAGGTGAGACGTGCGTGTTCCAGAGAGAAGAGGTAGTCCCGAGGCATCGATAATGCTGTAGATGTCAGATTCGAAGAGAACCTTGTATCCTTTGTCGCAGAAACGGCCAATGCTGAAAAGATTGTAGCTCAAACCCTCGACGTAAGAGCTGCCCTTAATCGTCAGTTTGTCATGGACGAGATCACCAGTTCCGAGAATTGGCGCCATTTGACTGTTTCCGAAGGAGACCCTTCCGAGATAGCGCTCGGAGAAGTTGCTCAACAGCTCCTTGTTCCCCGTCATGTGTGTGGAGCAACCCGAGTCTAGATACCACACATGACAGACCTGCAATCATTAGCAAACGTTGGGTCCCCGTTTACGGACGGGACCTTCTTGTGATACAACTAAAATTTTCATGCGCTTAACGGGAAATGTGGGGTCTAAATCAGGTTGTGTTGGATCTAATTTAGCTTTCCCTTTGTGATTTGTTTGATGAGGCGGGATTACGGTTTTTCTAACCCATATTTGCCTAACTTGCGCTTGCATATACGTTGTCTTATTCATGAACTGGCGTGAGGGTTTTGGTTGTTGTTGTTGTCCTTCGGTTTTAGTCTTCTTTTGCTTGCGAGCAGTAGGTGACTTTGTATTCAGCGTTGGATGGCATTTTCGCTTAACCGTGGGCGTAGGTGAACTGGGAGAATGCAAGGGCGTTGTAGAGGAGGTTTGCCTTTTTGGTCGGAGTGTTGCGTGTTCGTGTGCCTCATATTCATGAAAGCGTGGAAGAATAAAGTCATTGCAGTAACACATAGACATTAGTTTGGCAAAGGAAAGATAAGTTTTGGCAACATAATTGTCTACGTCCTTAAGATGTTGGGATTCAGTACATAGATTGGAAAGACGAATATAGGATGGTCTTTTCTTCTTGTCATCGAAGAGCGGGTTCTCCTCTATTTCAGATGAACTCCCTTACAGAGACGTCGAACTCACATTCCCTATATCCATAGGAATACGAGAGTTAGTGTTTGAACAAGTTTCAGCTTCAGGAGTCATCTTCGCCGTCCTCTTACATTTACATGTTTGAGAATCGGATACTTGACTCGATGTAGAGGGATTGTTTGTATTGTGAAATTGTTCTAGTGTAAAGATTTTGCTAAGTAGTTCATCTCGCTCCTTTGCGAAGGCCTTCCGTTCTAATCCTAGTGTTCGTTCTAGTTCTGCTATGAGCAGAAGTTTCTTTGGGATGTAGGTGCGAGAGAGCGCTTCTTGGAAAGCAACTTCCTGTTCTTTGGTTGGGAGTGGAGTTTCGACATCCTCCGAGAGTGAAGGTATCTTAGTCTTATTACTATCATTCAATTCTGTGTAGTCATACGCGATTTCTGCCCAATGAATGTTCTGTACTCTTTTTTCTTCCGAGATGACAGCGGAGGATGATCTCACAAATTGCCTAAGTTGCGAGGGAGCACCATTTCTTGTTTGCAGGAACGTAGTGTTACACATGTTATACCTTTTAACTGTTAGCGGTGTTGGTTTGCAATTGCTGGCCAGGCCGATTCCCTCCCGGGCGTTGTAGAATTCTGTTTCAACTGGTTGATTCAATAGGCATAAGATGCGTGTGTTTTCGTTTCTAAGGTGAAGTTGCTCTTCAAGTTCTTTCACCTTTCGGTACAGCCTAACTCTTTCCTTTGTAAGCAGTTCGTATTGGGATGCCGTCAGAAGATGAGATGTTTCGCATGAACTGATGGCCAGTGTGGTTTCCTTAACCCTAGTCTCACTTTGTTTATTCTTGCTTTGCAGACGTTTGACTAATGCTTCAGAGGCCATTAGACGTTCGTTTGCACAGGCGAGCTCTTCTACTTTTAAACTAAGTAAGGCATAGTTGTTTTCAAATTTTAGCTTAAGTTCATCATAATCCCTAGCGTCTACGGTGGGTTTCTTAATGGTGTGCCGGTGATTAAACACATCATCGAGTTGTGAAATTCGCCTCAGCCTCGGTGTTGGTAGGAGTCTTAGCTGCATTCTCACCGGTGTTGACCATCTCTTCGTCCTCGTCATGTTCGACCAGCCTTGCCATGCAGCAATCTTCATCCTTAGGCTCCTCATCTTCTGAATTGTCGTTCACCCATTCAGCTTCTTCGGTGAGAAGAACTTTCCCACTTTCCATTTTACGGGTCATTCTGGCCTTACGGTCGTAATAGCCAGAGTCCTTCATGCGTGGGGCGTGGCATTCCTTGGCAAAGTGGCCTGTCTTTCCACACCGAAAGCCCTTCACAGACTTTTGAGGTGTTGAGTCCTCCTCTTTCTTTATCGGCTTAGCTTCCTCCGTGGGAGTGGTCTTTTTGGTGCCGCTAAAGATTCTTTGGCGATTGGAGGAGGATGATGATTTTTTTCCGATCTTCTTTGAGACCATCTTAGTGAGCATTGCCAGTTGCTTGCGTAGATCACGAACATCTTCATCAGATTCTGTATCAGCTTCGGATCCTGAAGAAGTGTCAGATACAACAGCTGGTAGCTTCCCTTTGTTCTGTTTGGGCTTAGAGGTGGAAGATCGTTCGGTAGTCTTGTTCGAGAGGAGAGCCAGCGGGTCGACTCGAGTGTTGGTGGACTGAGGTTGCACGTAAGGAGCATAGGCTGACAAGCTGTCGTAGAGGGCATGGATGGAAGTGTTGGAGAGGTCCTTACTCTGAATCATCATCACGGTTGCATTGCCCCAATGTGGTTTGAGGCTACCAAGGAAGCGGTTGTTGATATCGAACTTGTCCCTAGAGATCTTGGCTTTCTTGAGTTCATTGATGACCTTCAAGTATCGGAGGTACGTGTCACGTAGCTCCTCTCCTTCATAGGCCTGGAAATGTTCATACTGCGAGAGACATGCTGATTTCCTCCCCCGAGCACTCTCAGTTGTGCCTGCCATAATTTCTACGAGTTCATCCCATATTTCCTTGGCAGTTGTGCAGCACTCGATGTGAGCATAGACTTCGTTGCCCATAGCTTGGAAGAGGTATCATTTGGCAGTCTCATCGGCCTGTAGGCGAGCCTCTTCATCCTCATTAATGGGGCCTCTTGGAGTGCGACATTCATCCATGGGAGGGTTTGCGTTTGGTTGAGCAGGGATGATTGTCCAGAACTGTGCTGGACCGTTGAAGATGGAGTCCAGTAGGTATTGAGAGAGTGGGGCGCCTTTGTTCCTGATGAACGTGAGGAACCTGTTTGTCCATATGCTGTAATCGCCTTGTCGCAGCATCGGGGGTCTGGTGTCGGAGCCCACTGTTGAGATGTCATTTGTGGCAGACATGGTTGGTGCAGTCGAATCGTCCGTGGTTTTGATCTTGCATAGATAAGAGGGTTAGTAACGAACGAGATGAGAAATATGAGTTTAACGAGTAGTGTTTGAGAAAAATCGTTTAAAGAATTTCTTAGAACTATGTGAACGTGTGTGATGGTCGAAAACGTATGAAGGGAAAGTATATCTTAGAGTTTGGAGAAGTTCGAGAAATTTAAAAACGATTTTTTGAGGAGTAAAATTTTCAAAAGTGGTCTAAGGGGATATGTTTAAAGTGGAAGGGATCAAGTCTTGAATGAGTTTGAGGAAAAATTTCAAAATGAGAAAAAAAAATTAGCACGAGAAAAAAAATGCGGTTTGAGAAGATGTTTGTGATTTCAAGATAAATTACCCAAGAAATTTTGGTTGAGAAATTTTCGTGTTTGTGTGAGTTTAATGAAAGATTCTCGGACAGAAAAAGGAAAAACAAATTCTCTGTTGAAAATGATTTTCTCGGATTTTAAAACTTGTCATGTGAGAAAGTTTCTTCAGTTGAGGATTTTAAAACTTCGCAAGAAATTTCGCATCGAGAAAGTTTCTCGGATTTTAAAAACTTGTCATGTGAGACAGTTTCTTAGTTGAGGATTTTTACGACTTCGCAAGAAATTTCGCATTGAGAAGTTTCTCGGATTTGAAAAATCGTGATTTTGAAAAATTTTCTCGGAGGAAATAAACTTTCTTGGTTGAAAATTTCTTGGATTTGACAAACTTTCTCAGATTCAAAGAATTTATGCGGATTTGCAAATTTTCTCGTTTTTTAAGAAATTTCTCGACTTTTCTTTCTTTTTTTTTTTTTGCCAATGAGGTGTTGGTCTGGTGGTACGGCAGCCAACACTGAGGTGCTTGGGGGTAATGAGGGAGAGGTCGTGGGTTCGAACCCTCCCATCAACATTTCCTCAAGCCTGTCCCACATGGGCCCACACATGTGCGTTTGAACCGGTCGGCCTGTTTAGCAGGTAGTGGGTCGGCCCTCGGGGTTTACCTGGCCCGCCAGGGTTCCCCGCCCCGGGTCTCCAAAAAAAAAAAAAAAAAAATTCTCGACTTAGATAAGTTCTAGGAATAGTCTTTCTCGGGTATAGAATTTCTCAGATTTTAAACGTGAGCAGTTGAGAAAAATGGACTTGAAGAGAAATTTTCTCGGTTTTAGATAGATTCTTGGAATGATTTTCTCGGATATAAAAGTTTATCTGATTTTGACAAGCTAGGCAGTTGAGAAAAAGATGAAAGTGGAATTTTCGCGGTTTTGATAAAATTCTCGGAATCAAAGTTCGCGGATATACGATTTCTCGGATTCTAAGAAAAGCTGGGCAGTTGAGAAAAATGAAGTGAACGTGAAATTTTCGCGGTTTAGAAAGATTTTTGAAATGATTTTCTCGGATATAAAAGTTTCTCGGATTTGAAGAACACAGCAAGAATTTTCGCGGCCAAGAACACTAAGTTACTGTTCCATTGCTTGTCGCGAGTTTTACCAGAAAATCGTCTGTTTTCACTCAAATCTCACCCAAAATCACTCAAACTTGAACCAAAACTTCAGAAATTCTTCCCTAAACACATATTCGACCGATTTGTCAGCTAAAAACAACAAAAGCGGATCAAATCGACCAAAAACAGAGAGAGGCCGAGATGACCTTTTTGAGGAATTTTTGCTTCGAACTTGCTCAAAACTCGTTAAAACTGATCCAAAAGTGTTCTAAAACCATTTTAGGCATAGAGACGATCTGGGGAAAGGTTTTAAACACCAAAACGAAGTATTATAACCCCAAAACGAGCTCAAAATGCCCGAAAGTGATTTTTTGTCCAAAACACCTTTGATTTTTCTCGGAATCGAACGAAACTGGATTCAAATCAATGCAGATCGATCCACGTTTGCTCTGATACCACTTGTTGGTCCCGATTGCACCAAACAAGGAATCAAAGAGGCTTTGATGGAATCAAAAATGGAGAGGTTCTCACCTTCAAGTGTGTGTATTGTGTGAAAAATAGGATAAGCCTTTTGATCTTTGATTACTTTGAAATTAGTGTTGGTAACACCTTATATACCACATTAACCCTAGGTATATTAAGGCCCAAACACTAAAAATATAATAATTACATTCTAGTCCAAAGCCCAAGCTATAAGGATAATTACAATATTAAACCCAAGACTTAAACTATTGACACAATCTATAAATATCTATAAATATCCTAACAGTATTCAGTGTTTTTCTTCTTGGGTCTGAAGCATTCAGAAGCAAAGTGGCCCGGCTTGCCACAGTTGAAGCACTTCTTCATTACTTCAGATTTCTTAGTTTCAGCCTCTTCAGGGGCAATGTACTTCTATTTCCCGCCCGAGGTTCGTTGTTTGTTGAAGGAAGAAGATGATTTCTTGGCGCTCATCTTATTGACCGTATCTGAGATCATTGCCAGTTTGTTTCTGATGGATTCGAGTTCGTCCTCAGATTCTTGGTCAGATTCGGCATTGTCAGAGGTGTCAGATTGTACGACCTGCTTTCCTTTAGAGGTCCTCGAGCTCCTGTTGCTTGACTTAGAGGTCACGAGTGCAATTGGTTCCATGTCGACGCTTGGTTTTCCTTCGTTCTTGATTTCTTTGGCATACTGCGAGTATTGTGAGAGATTATCGTGTAGGGAGTGAATATCCATAGCGTCCAGATCTTTGTTCTGTTGCTTAACCAGAACTGCAATCCGTCCCCACTCAGGTTGAAGTGTGGAAAGGAACTTGATGTTGTGTTCGAGAGTAGAGCGCTGTATGTTGATCTCTCTCATCTCATTGATGATGGTCAAGAAGCGAAGGTAAACATCTCGAAGTTCTTCCCCCTCCTTAGCTTTAAAGGAGTCATAGGCAGTAAGGATGCTGGACTTCTTAGACAAATTACTAACTTCTGTTCCAACCATCATCTTGCAGACTTCATCCCAAATTTCCTTTGCAGTGACCATTGCGTCGACTTGCTTGTAGACATCATTTGGTAGAGCCTGAAGTACATAGTGTCGGGCAAGTTTGTCTGCTCTGGCTCGTGCACTCTCAGCATCGTTGTATCGACTAGGGTCCTTAGGAGTTCTCCTCTCTGGAATTGAGCAGGTCCTTCAAAAATGGAGGAACGCATGTCGTTTGCCAGGTCTACATCCTTGATTTCTATGAAATTGATGAATCGTTGCTTCCATATGCCGTACTCTCCCCATCTTAGTAATGGTGCACGGTTGTCAGATCCGATAGCAAGACCGTCCATGATTGTGTTTGGTAATGATCGTTAACGCGTGATATATCTGCGAAATGAAACGCTTTAGTTTTGAATGAGATATAGTCAAGTTTGAGTGATTTCTAGTGTGTCTAAGTGAGTAATTCCACTTAATGTATTCAGTGGCAATATAAGAATTTAGTGAGTTTAGTGTACTGCTCGAAGATGGAGCGATTGGTATTATGTGAGATCGAGAACTTTGTTCTACTGAATTTGAATGCTTGATCGATTCTAGTAAGATTTGGACACAAACTCGGCAAATGGTCCTAAGTGTTGAGAATTGGACAATTCAAATTGAGTTAAGATTTGAAAATGTGAGTTTCGATCGAAGGAGTGGTTAAAATTTAGATAAGGTTAGTTTCGATCGAAATAGGGATTTAGATTTTGATTTGAAAAAGAGATAGTTTCGATCGATAGGAATGAGAAGGTTTAGGGCGATCTTGGTCCGAATTGGATTTGTTTCGATTGACTAAGATTGAATTTGACTAATTTGGACGAAGCAGTAAATAATTTGGACTTTCGCCGAGCTATGAATCGAGCGAAACTGAGGAAATCGATCGAAATTGGTATTGTAGACTTTCGGGCAAAATAGATTGGACTCTCGCCGAGAATTGTATCGATCGAAACTGCAAAATTGGGCACTGTAGCGTTTCGGGCGATATCGATTGGCTTTCGCCGAGAATTGTATTGATCGAAGCTTGAAATTGAATACTGTAGCGTTTCGGGCGAGATGGATTTGACTTTCTCCGAGAGTTGTGTCGATCGAAACCGTGAAATTAGCGGATAATTGCCTCAAGACTCTAATCGATTGACTTTCGCCGAGAAATGTATCGGCGAAACTGTGAAATTGAGGAGAAATTGCCCGAAACTCAAATCAATCGAAGCATTTCAAGGTGAGTTTTGGTCGAAACCTTCAAACAAAGAAGTACTGTTCTATCGATACTGATGAACAGTCCAGAAAAAAAAACCAGATTTTGGACTCGTTTTTGCTCCAATCCTACTCAAACTTGACTGAAATCGACGTGAAAGAACATAAATACCTTCAATAGTAGTTTTCTAACGTTTTATTCTAACGTTTTAGGGGTCAAATCATTGAAAACGAATTAACGAACACCCAAAAACAGAGAAAATATTGAAAATGAGTTTTCAAGCCAAAGACTTCTTAAAATCGCGTCGGAATCAAGCAAAACTAGATTCAAATGGAAGATATTGATCCGCGTTAGGCTCTGATACCACTTGTTGGCCCTTAATTACTAAACAAGGATCAAAAGAAAGGTTTGAATGTGTAAAACGTGAAGAACACCTTGAGTGCATGTTAGTGTGTGTTTTTCTAAGGAAAAGTACAAGGTGGCTTACCTTTCTAATTCTTTTGATAAAACCCTAATTAGGGTAAATGGACTTTATATACCACAACTATTTGGTATATTAAAGCCCAATATAAAACTATTTACTAATATCATAAGTCTCCCCAAACTACTATAATCCACTAAATAAACCCAATATAAATCAAAGGATGCTACAAAATATTCCTAACACAACCCTCAAAACAATCAACGAAGATCCTTCAACAACTCGACTACTATAATACAAACATGGATGCATACTCACTCGGAAATGACAACCGTCCGCCGATCTTGCAAAGAGGCGAATACACAGTGTGGAGAAGCCGCTTCCTGAATTTCATCGCTCTAAAGGATCAAGCTGAAAATCTACTGCAGTCCCTTGAAAAGGAACCGACACAGTTCTGGGTTCATGTACCGGGGACGAAACAGCTACTCCAGCAATTCCAGCTTCTAGGCGACTAAAGGAGCCTAGAGAATACTCTCTGGAGGAAAGAGCTCGAGCTAAGGCTGATCACGTAGCCATGAATACCCTTATGCAGGGCATCCCTAACGTACAGACAAATCGACAGCCTTTCATCGGCCAAAGGGATGTGGGATGAGCTGCATAGGATGATGCAAAGGACGGAAGTTGGCATAAAGGCCAAGAAGGCGAACATTCTCACTGCTTACGACTCATTCAAAGCAAAGCCGGAGGAGAGTCTATACGAAATCTACCAACGATACCTCACTCTTCTCAACGAGATGAGGAAGATAGAAATAACGAAGACAAACATGGAGACAAACATTAGATTTCTATCTTCTCTGCCCACGGAATGGAAGAAAATATCCATTCAAATACGACAAAATAAAGATCTAGAGGAGTAGGATGTCCATGCCGTGTTCGATAATCTCGCTCAGCATGAGGAGGATATCTGCGAGATTACCAAAGAGTAGAAAGGCAAACAAACCGATGACACGGTTGCCTTAGTCTCGGAGAAGAGGAGCACAAGATCAAGAAAGGAAAGATCGTTAGGCCACCTTCATCACCAGAGTCGGAAGATGAATCAGACTCCGACATCGAACCGAACATGAAAGCCCTTGGAAAACAGTTAGCTCTCATTGGACAAATGTTGAGCAAGAAGTACTTCAAGAAGAAGTCTTCAACCTCAGCCAATAGACTTCGGACTACAAGCTCCAAGAACAAAGAACGTGCTCCGGAGAGTTCCGAGGTCAAGAATCCCAAAGAGACTAACAAATGCTTTAACTGTGGCAAAGCAGGTCACTTCGCCAGAGAGTGCACTCTCCCGAAGAAAAGAGATGCAAACTACTACTCCAGGAAGCTTCAATTGACAAAACAGAAAGAAGCTGGAGTAGCTCTCATGGCCAAACAGGACCAATGGCTCGAGGACACGTCGAGCTCCGAAGAAGAGAAATTAGCCCTCATGGCCCGTCTCGACAACGAATTGGACGCCGAAACATCCACTCGTAAATTGGATCCCGTGTACTTTTTCTTTTTTTTAGTGACCAATTTCCAAAAATTAACATCCACTCGTACGGACGACGACAACGCATCCACGTCTTCAAATGAGGTAGCCACTCCTTCCACATTATCGACCATGTTAGAATCATATCAAAAGCAATATGATAACATGAAACGTGAGCAGAAAAGTATGAAGGAAGTAGAGAACGAACTTGAGAGAGCTCAGGAGAAGATAGATAGTCTCGAACAAGAACTTAGATGCTCTAGTGCAAAAATAGATGAACTTACTAAGAGCCCCCATTCTAGAAAGACTAGTCAACCTCAACTAGGACAACAGAGCGAAAAGATTAAGGAATTAGAAGACAGGCTAGCAAATAACTATAATTGCTTGGTTAGAAATCTCAACGAGAAAGCCATTTTAAATTGTAGGATAACCGAAGCTACCTCTAAGATCACTAACTTAGAAGCTCAATTCGAAACATCGAATGCTAAGATTAGTGAGCTTAGTAAGGATTTCGATGCCTATCAAGCCGCCAAACTAACCGTGGAAAATAATTATGCTCTCCTTGGTGAGGAACGCAAGAAACTATATGCCAAAGTAAAGAAATTAGACGATATAGTTACGCGTAGGGGACAATCCGAACAGACGATATTTTTGAACAAGCCCAAGAATATAGAGTTCTATAATCCTATAGAAGGCATAGGTTTCACTAACCCGTGTGTTTTACAAAAGAAAGAAATATACGATGTTAAACACATGGGCTTAGGAATAACCTCTCTTAGAAATTTTACTGAATCGTCTTATGAAATTACTTTTGATTCATCCATTAGACAAGGTCCACATGGTCCAGAAATTCCCTTTGACTACACAGCACTAAATGAAAGAGACAGAAATATGAAACCATCTTTAACACCTGTCTCTGATTTAGTACAAGTTCTTGCTCCTGACTCTCGAACACAGTACGAGGAAGTTAAAAACATTAATTATAAAAATTCTCTCTACAAACCCCCTATCACAAAACAGATAGAAGAGTCACAGGTAAAGTTAGAAAAAGAACGAGAGAATTTCGAAGCTGAAAAGAAAAAACTCTTTAAGGAGATGGAAAATCTCAAGGCTTCCTCGTCCTCCCAAACTACCTCTCACGCTATTACAAAAAGCGTGAAAAATGAAAAAACGCCTTTGAAAGACAAATTGTAAAAATAATTCTGTTAAAAGTGCTATGACTAATTTTACTTTACCTACGTCCACAGGGAGCGTAGCGTCAGCACTAAAAACAAAGGCGAGAGTGTCTAGCACTAAGATAAAGAAGGAGCCATGAGATTTAAATGTTTCTGAACATGCTACTCCTTCTGTTACAATAAAAGACACTCATAGAAATAAAAGAGCTATTTCCACTTTTAAGATAGTTGCTTCTACTTATTCACTGCAGCCGATTACCTTTAGAAGCACAACTTCGAAATAGGCTCTAAGTAAAAACTTAATCATTCTGAAACAAATGCCACAAGGAAGACACGTAGGAAACAAGATCCAGCCATAAAGAAAGCTTATGGCGCCGTACATGACTGTACTCACCTAAGGTATCCCGTAGAAATTAAATCCCCCAAGCACCCTAGGAGACCATCACAAGAAAAGATCTTTTCCTCAGTCAAACCCTCCAAAGCATTTGTACGTGCTGAAATTAACCTTCCCTACAAGGTTCAACCCCAAATGGGTTCCTAAATCTCCGCCTAGGACGACAAAAGCCAAAAGGGCCAAGTCTCCTATAGAAGCAAAACCAAACCCACTTTTTCAAAAGTGCAATGGGTTATTAAGACTCTTCCAAAAATAGATTTAGGAGTCATATCTGAACCCAAAACTAAATCTGCTAATCCGAGAGGACCCATGCTTAAGTGGGTACCTAAAGCTCTCTAAATTGTTTTTGCAGATCCATCATGTGTGGTACCTCGACTCTGGTTGCTCCACACACATGACTGGTAATCAAGAGCTGCTGAGCAACTACAAAGACCGACCAAACGGCAAAGTCAGATTTGGGAACAACGATTCAGCCCCGATTCTAGGACTTGGGGACATCATTCTGAAGAATCTGACCATCATAGATGTCCCATAGGTCGAAGGCCTCCGCCATAACTTGTTCAGCATAGGCCAATTCTGTGACAAAGGCTTCCAGGTGGTCTTCCATGCTGACCGGTGCAGAATTTTGGATAGTCAGGACACAGAACTCCTTCAAGGACTTCGGAGATCCAATCTATACACGATCAACTCAAGGAAAGATATAATGTCACTTTCCACGAAGTGGCAGATATGGCTTCTGGTCAATTCAGTCCAGGACCCGTGCCTAACACGTTTGTTCCTGCTCAACTCAGTTCAGGACCCGTTCTCAACCCGTTGGCTTCTGAAGACTACAATTCAGAACCCGTAATCACTGGTGTATTGGCACAAAACCAACAGAAGATGGCAACAACTTCAGGATCAGTGTCAGACGAAGCAACGAAACTTGCAATAGACGACTTGGATTCTCTCTTCGAACCGGTATATCGGTCATACACGACTACACCGACAATGGATTCTCTACCGAACGAGACCGATGTACCAAGTTCATCTCACACCTCTACCCCACCCGATTCAGAATTGCCACAGAACACCGAAGAACCTACAGTGGTCATTGAGGAAGTATCATCAGAGACGATCAATCCAAGTGCAGTGTTGAAACTTCCTCAGTCAAATGAACAATCGGAGACTATAGGCAATCTAGATCCACAGATGGCTGACGCATCGACTTCAGCCTTGCCTCATGAGCGCAAGTGGACGAGAGGCCACTCGGTTGATCAGATAATTGGGGATCCTGCGGTTGGTGTGATGACACGTGATCGAGCGGATCGAGTAATAAAATAAAACGAATATCGCAAACTATCCTACGCTCAACAGGCAAGTGTACCTATCAAAAATAGTATAGAAATGGCAAGTATTCGAGTATCGAACCCAAAGGAACTATATACTTTAGAAAACCGTCGTTTAAATATCCTAATTAATATTTTTTCGTTCGATAAAAATATAAATAACGGTAAACTAAATAACGATGAACACATTTAATGAAACAGCGACAACGAAGTTGGGACGACTTTATGAAAGCGAATGTATTTGAGACTTGAATCCCCCTAGCTCAACCGAACGACAAACGAGGTATACATTTTAGCTAATTATTAGACCGTGAGGATTCCTATGGTATGTATACGAGTTTCTACGATTGGGCGAAACTGCGCTTACTCGCTTCGACTCGTAACAATTAATCTACGTCTTAAATAGACGGGCAAGCTTCCCTAACTTACTTAATCGCAGATTGCATAAAAACACAATGAATCCCGCTATTTGACTTGACTCTAATCCGACGGGATAGCCCAACCTATCTCTAGCGATGGATTTATTCCGCTCGTTTACGAGTGGTCTAATCGTTAACCCCTCTCTCGAGCGTAGCTTACGATTTCCCAGAAATTATACTGATCACATAGACATAATCAAACAATAGTATAAATCATAACCGAGTCATAATAATAGCCAAAACAATAATACCTTTAAACACGTACGATCGCTAGGGTTCATCTTTATCTCAAATACTAAGAAGATTAGCTACTCATACGAAACACACACGACGAGAAACATAAACAACAACAAGAAATTCATAATTTCTTCCCTGAATTTCGCCTTTGTGATTGATCCTTTGTTGAGGACTTTTGTCGAGCAGATGGTGGGCGAACAACTTCAACCTTTTCCTTGCCCTCGGTTGCTACTCCTCCTACGCCCGCAGCCCGTCACAGCCGCAACAGCCCACGAGTCAGCCCGCTACGTCCGTCTGTCGGTCTCAGCTGCAGTCCCGGCCCGTACTCGGCTCAGATTTGCCCTTGGTCAGTCCCGTGCACCCGCTCTCAGCTCAAACTGTCGCAGCTCCTCGCCTTCGCTTCACAGTCCACGGGTCAGCCCTGCGAACAACGTGCTCAAACTCTCCTCAGCCGTATATGATTTTATCTAATGGCCTGGAGGATGTCGATTATTCAGAGGGTTCTTTGGAGTGGCTTTTTTTTATGCGTCGTCCCCCCTTCACTCTCCTAGGTGAGACTCCTTTAATAGCAATAAAAACCCAACTGGCAGACATAGATCAGTCTTTCACGCACGACAGCCGCCCGAATAATCGGTCTTTGTTCTTGACCTTGGTTGCCTGGAGCAGCTTATTCGTAATTGTGTCTTCAAATGATGAATATGTGGCGTTGAAATTCTTATCTTCTTTGGAGGGTGTCCCACCATTACAATTATGGCTTAATGGGTTGATGTTTGGGTTGAATTTATCTTGGGCCCAATTTGTTTTTGGGCCGATAATTAGCCTGACGATCCTCAAATTAATTCAAGCCCGAATATTCCCGATTGTAATTCTTTCTCCCAATATCTGTCAAAAATCAAATATAAACGTGGTACGTATGATATTCGACGGAAATTCAAATAAATAACAACCGATATCACGCGTTTACGGGGTATAAAATACGATATAAATCCCATTCATCAAATCTCCCCACACTTAAGCGTTTGCTTGCCCTCAAGCAAAGAAATAATAATGGCATATAACCGAATAAATTCATGTAACATATCAATCAAGAATGAAATCACATAGGAGATAATGAAAGTAAAGTCGGAAAGCATATTTGAAATCAACGACTAACTACACGATTTTTCTTTAGCGATACCTATCAAAATCCGCACCTCACAAAGCTTCACTCAAATCACTCAGTGTATAGGTTAAAATGTCTGTGAACTCTCTCGGGCCATGCACTACTCTAATCTCTACCATAAGCTTGCAAGCAATTCGTAAATCTACTACTTTCAATGATCAAGCGTGAATCAAAAGGTCTTTATCGGGTTATAAAATGACTCGGATATGTAAGATATGTAAGGAATAAGCATAAAAAGGATATGAGCTGTAGTCGTCTCAGAATCATGCCATCATCTCGAATGCGCCAAAATTCGTCGTTCTTTTTCAATTTTTTTTTCATTCACCAAGCCCTTCTTCTTTCGACTTCTCGATCTATGAAATAGATAATACGCTTTTGAGAGCGAAAGATTATCGGAGGAAGGGTTCTTAGTCAAAATATATTTTTCTCTTTTTTTTTCTAATTTTTCTTTTCTTTTCTTTTTTTTTTGCTCTTTTTTTTTTTTGACGCTCAGCTCGGAAATTTAGCATGGGTTGCGCTTCTTAAATCCAGCATTCAACATCCAGTTCTACTATCGCTCTGATGGTTTATGTCTGAAGGCTTAATCAGGTCGGTAACTATAATCCGGTTTTCACAAATAAAAGGCTCAGGCTCAAAGTGGATAACTACGGTGGCCAGTCGTGGTTGGATACTTTGGCTATGGACTAAATTCCTAATGCCTTCCTCATTTTCACGCAATCACACTTTAAGTAGTTTCAACACGCAATACACAAGCAAGTTCTGAAGAGAAATAAATTAAGCATGTTCACACAACCAAAGAAATGAGCAAAAAAACTCGTAGGCTAAAAAATCTCACAAAAATAGGGTTATGTGTACGAATCTATCAGGTATCGCCAAGTTCATCATGTAAGCAAGAAGTAGAATACGCATATGTATCCTAATTACTCACAAAATTCCCAACATGCCATCATCCTTTGATTAATAAGAGACATGATTTCTGAAAAAATTCGTGCCTAATTTTCAAATTTTTTTTAACTAAAATCAAGTCATGCACCTATATAATATGTTCGCATAAATTTCGCAGAAATCCCCCCCCCCCACACTTAAAATTTACTTTGTCCTCAACGTAACAATCATGTAACATAAGGAAGCGGAAATAAATAGATAAGCGAACTTCCCTGAATAATCCGATGTGCATACTATGTACGGCTCCTCCCCACACTGAGATTTTGAATTCCCTGCGCTTATCGAAAAATAGAATCATAAAAACTTAAAAAAAAATACGCATAAAAATAAATGAAAAACATAGAATAGCCTTGGGGTGCCTCCCAAGTAGCGCTTTCTTTATTGACTTTTAGCTAGACAATTTTGGATAAGTCTTCACGGTGTTCCAAAAATACTGTTTCAGGATACGATCACCCGCTGTTTTGTATTGCCCTCGAGAAAAACATGCGCCAGGTGGTTGCGTTGTCGCTTAAGCTCCAAAACCGGCGGTACCTCAAACGAACGCCTTTCTTTATCATGCTCCTTACTTCCGTTAACAGCCATGTCATTCTTCTTAGTGACTTGCGACGTACGGAACTTGCCGCCAACCATGTCGTTCTTTCGGCTAGTTGATGGGATCTCCAGTTCACACGTCTTGACAGGAAGCTTGGTCACAATTTCTTGCTGCTTGCCGAGTTGCTCATCCTCTACATGAACTTCTTCCGTTTCGACCTTCTCTACCACTTCCTTTACTTGCTCTTCTTCGTGTATCTCTTTTTGGCCCTCGATGGCATTCCTCTTTGCAGCTTTCTTCATGGAGCTTATCTTGGCCATGTATTCTCCGAATGGATCTTTTGGTATTCCCCGTGTTAAAGCTGTCGGAAAGGGAATTTTTTGTTGGTATGGCCTCACGAATGGTTGATTGATCTCCTCCTCGCTTAAAACGGTACGGCAGTTCTCCTTCTGATTTTTCTCCATGTTGCTTGCTAATGATCTGGGAGGGCGTTGTTGAAGAGTCTCAGCGATCTGTCCGACTTGTTTCTCTAATGCTCTCAATGAGGACTCGGTATTTTGTAGTCGGGCTTCTTGAGTATCCAAGCGATAATCGAGCTTCTCCATCAACTTGGCAACCTTGTCTGCAAGCTTATCCATCCGGCACTCGGGAACATTCTCATAATTTCCGCCTTGGAACCCATTTGCTCTTTGATTCTGAAATTCTAGAGGAGCTGGTTGATAATTTTCGAAGGCCATGTTCGGATGAAATTGGGGAGAGAAATTTCTCGGACCTTCGTAATATCCTAAATAGTCGACCTGCTCCATCGAAATAAAGGATGGACATTGACTTGCATCATGGCTGCCACCGCAAGTAGTGCATAGATGGATATATGTTAGGTATGGATGAGGAGGCCCAAAAGCTATAGGGATCATCGGAGCATGCTGCAACTGTACTGGGTTAACGGCAATTGTAAGATGTAGTAAGGCTGCATTCATTAAGCTTTGTATCTGAAGGCCGTTTGTTGTAATTTGTTGTTGTAGGACGTCGAACTTATCATTGAACGCGGTTGTGCCGGTGACGTCATACATTTCTAGCAATTACTTTGCCTCCGATTTACCTAGAATAAGAGAGAAAATAATACTCGTAAATAATACTAATAATAATAATAACTCAAACACAATAATAGTAACAATAATTATAACAATAAATAGTAATAATAATAAGAATAAAAATAAGAGTAATAATAAAAATACTCGTAAAGTAAATATAATAATAATAATAATGATAATAATACTAATAATAATAATAACTGACACACAATAAGAAAGATAACAATAATAATACTAATAAAAATAATAATAATAATAGCTAGAATAATAAACTAAAGTTTTCCAAATATCAATAGTTCCCCGGCAACGGCGCCAAAAACTTTTTTTTTTGGTAAATTTTCCGAAAATAAAAAACGAAAGAAGTACAGTGAAAAGGTGGACCAACCCACCCACAAACCAGTAACAGGCTACTGGTCAAACAAGCACAAACAACACAGCAAGCCAAAACCCACACAAACACCAAACAAGAAGAACAGCCCAACCCTCAACCAACATGCCACAGTCGCTTGATAGCCGCCACCTGGAAGGCAAACCGCGTGTGAACCGTGTCAAGTCGCGAACACGCCAAACCGAGAACCAACGAAATCACCTGCTGAGGAGATGAGGAGATGTTCTCTTTCTAACGCCTATTCCGCTCCTTCCAGATGTGATAAACCAATGAGGCAACCAAGTGACGGAACATCACGTGAAGAAGATGGTGACCTCGCCATCTCCTAGCTGCCGAACGCACGCCCAAACTCCAAACACGAACCGGCCAGCTCCACTTTGTCCTATCTTCAAGCAACTGAACACATCTCAATGAGAATTCACATTCGAAGAAGAGATGATTAGTAGTCTCCGGGAAAAGGCCGCACAAAGCACACAGATTAGAACCCGCCCGTAACGCAATCCAAGGTTTATCCCGCGTGGAAAGCCGCTCACGAATAGCGAGCCAAAGGATGAACTCGAACCTTGGGACCCGCGCAGGTCCCCCAAACAGATCAGCCCAAGGCACATCCGGGCGACGGTACCTAATGGCATCGCGGGCCCTCGCCGTAGAGAATCGTCCATCAGCAGCGCCTTTCCATCGTAAAGAGTCCCTCTCCAAAGGGAAAATCACAGGGAGCAAAGGTTCAATATCCAAGTATTCAACCGAGTACCTAGCAGGCCAGTTCCACCCGTCCGCATTAATGACCGCGGACAGTCTAGTGTCAATAGGAAGACCCATCGCCACCGGACCCCGAGGGAAGTGGTCCACGAGAGGGGAAGGGAGCAGCCACGGGTCTTTCCAAAGCCAAATCGAGTCACCATTACCCACCGTAAAGTCAACAAGAGGTCGAAAGACATCTCTAAGCTGAAGGACCTTCTTCCAGCTCCACGCATCGTTAGACGACGGAAGGACAGCCCAGAAGGATCGCTGGCGAAGTCTCGTATGGAGGAGCCACTTAACCCAAATCGAAGAGAGATCTCTATTCCCAATAAGCCACAGAAGGCGCAGCATCATGGCCTTATTATCAGCCGTGATCGATCGAATACCAAGGCCTCCTTCATTAACCGGCAGGCACACCGCCTCCCACGCGACTTTGGGGGAAGACCCAGCCCACAAAAAACGCCTAAATCTCGTCTCCAAAGCCCTGACCACACCCTTAGGCAGCAGGAACACGCTGGACCAGTACAAATGAATCGACCCAAGGACGGACCGGATAAGTTGGACCCTTCCCGCGTAGGAGAGGGACCGGTTCAACCAAGACCCAACCCGCTTATCCACCGCGTGAAGAAGAGGGGCACAATCCACCAGCCGGAGCCTCGAGTGAAGAAGAGGAACGCCCAGATAACGGACCGGAAGCTTACCCAGCTGAAATCCCATGATGGTCAGGAGGGAGTTCGAGATATTCTCAGCCCTCTTAGAAACAAACATCTCGCTCTTCCGGGGGTTGGGGCAGAGACCGGACAAAGAAGCAAAGGTATCCAGAGCATCCTTAAACACCTTGACCGAGCAAGGATCAGCATGGCAAAACAGCATAAGATCGTCCGCAAACGTGAGCATTGCCAATTGCATCGACTCACACCGCCAGTGGAACTGAAATCTGCTATCAGCACGGATGCTCGAGTCAATAATACCATGGAGGACCTCCATGACAAGAGTAAAGAGGTAGGGGGACAGCGGATCTCCCTGTCGCAAGCCTCTCTTCCCCTCGAAGAAACCCACAGGAGCTCCATTGAGATTAATGGAGAAAGAAGTCGAGGTCACACAAGCAGCCACCCATCTGATAAAGAGAGGGGGAAACTTCATGGCCGACAGGACCGCCAACAAGAAGCTCCACTCAACCTTGTCGTAGGCCTTCGCCAATTCGACCTTGAAAGCCACGCGCGCCGGCTTGCTCCGATTCTGATAAGCAAGGCAGATTTCCTGGGCCATCAGAATGTTGTCAGAGATGCGCCTTCCAGGGACAAAGGCAGTCTGTGAGGGATGCACGAGATCAGCAAGGCAGGGACGCAGCCGGTTAGCGAGGATCTTTGAGATAACCTTGAAAATGACATTACAACAAGAGATAGGGCGGAAGTCCGACGCATTCCTAGCAGCCTCACCTTTCGGAATAAGAGTAATAAGGGTGCTGTTAAGGCCTTTCAGTAAGATGCCAGTGCTGAAGAAGTCCTGGACAGCAAAGGTAAGATCATCGCCAACAACCTCCCAAGCAGCTTTGAAGAAAGCTGCAGTGTAACCATCAGGCCCCGGGGCCTTCTCGCTGCCCATCACGAAAATCACCGCCTTGATCTCAGCCCCCGTAACCGGACGAATCATATCAGCCCCCACGTCCGGATGAATGGAAGTAGTAACAAAGTTACGGAGATCATCCACACGAACCGGAGTGTCCCTACCCGACTTCCCAAGTAGCTCCTTATAGAATCGGATCAGTTCAGCCGCCACCTGCTGATCACCCTCAATAACCAGCCCATTATCGTCCTCCAACGAGAGAATACGATTACGTGCACGTCTCAGAGTCACCTTCTTGAAGAAGAAAGAGGTACATTGGTCCCCGTCCTTAAGCCAAGCAAGTTTGGCCCGCTGAGAGAGGGCAGACTGTTCAAAAACTTGATCGAGCGGATCGAGTAATAAATATAAAACGAATATCGCAAATTATCCTACGCTCAACAGGCAAGTATACCTATCGAAAATAGTATAGAAGTGGCAAGTATTCGAGTATCGAACCCAAAGGAACTATGTACTTTAGGAAAACCGTCGTTCAAATATTCTAGTAAATATTTTTGTGATTATTTTTGTGATGTTCGTAAATTTAAATAACGATAAACACTTAAAATAAACAGTTTAATAAAAATATGAAAACGGCGACCTTATGAACGAAAACGTATTTGAGACTTCGAATCCCCCTAGCTCGACCGAAAGACAAATAAATAATATATTTAGCTAATTATTAGACCGTGAGGATTCCTATGATATGTATACGACTTTCTACGATTGGGCGAAACTGCGCTTACTCGCTTTGACTCGCAACAACTAATCTACGTTTTAAATAGATGGGCAAGCTTCCCTAACTACTTAATCGCAGACCGCAATAATTAACGATGAATCCCGCTATTAGATTTGACTCTAATCCGGCGGGGTAGTTCAACCTATCTCTAGAGATGAGTTTATTCAGCTCGTTTACGAGTGGTCTAATCGTCGCCCCTCTCTCGAGCGTAGCGATCGATTTCCCAACAATTATTTCAACCACATAGACATAATCAAAATAATAGCATAGGTCGTAACCGAGTCATAATAAAAAGCATATTAATAATAAGTTCAACATACGTACGATCTCGCTAGGGTTCATCTAATCTCAAATACTACGAATTTAGCCACTCATATGAAACATTAACACAACGAGGAGCATAAATAATAAAGAGAAAAAACATGTTTCTTCCCTGAATTCGGCTCCGCGGTTAATCCTTCGTTGAGGAGTTTTACCGAACAGATGGTGGGCGAACAACTTCAACCTTTTCCTTGCCCTCGGTTGCTACTCCTCCTACGCCCGCAGCCCGTCACAGCCGCAGTAGCCCACGAGTCAGCCCGCTACGTCCGTCTGTCGGTCTCAGCTGCAGTCCCGGCCCGTACTCGGCTCAGATTTGCCCTTGGTCAGTCCCGTGCACCCGCACACAACTTAAACTGTCGCAGCTCCTCGCCTTCGCTTCACAGTCCACGGGTCAGCCCTGCGAACAACGTGCTCAAACTCTCCTCAGCCGTATATGATTTTATCTAATGGCCTGGAGGATGTCGATTATTAGGGGGTTCTTTGGAGTGGCTTTTTTTATGCGTCGTCCCCCTTCACTCTCCTAGGTGAGACTCCTTTAATAGCAATAAAAACCCAACTGGCAGACATAGAGCAGTCTTTCACGCACGAGAGCCGCCCGAATAATCGGTCTTTGTTCTTGACCTTGGTTGCCTGGAGCAGCTTATTCGTAATTGTGTCTTCAAATGATGAATATGTGGCGTTGAAATTCTTATCTTCTTTGGAGGGTGTCCCACCAGTTCAATTATGGCTTAATGGGTTGATGTTTGGGTTGAATTTATCTTGGGCCCAATTTGTTTTTGGGCCGATAATTAGCCTGACGATCCTCAAATTAATTCAAGCCCGAATATTCCCGATTGTAATTCTTTCTCCCAATATCTGTCAAAAATAAAATATAAACGTGGTACGTATGATATTCGAGGGAAATTCAAATAAATAACAACCGATATCACGCGTTTACGGGGTATAAAATACGATATAAATCCCATTTATCAACACGTCGTCAACACAGTCTTTTCAGTTGCTTCCTGAGCCAAAACGAGCCTACCAAAGTAGCAGACGCACTTCAAGAACCGGATTGGACAATTGCAATGCAAGAGGAAACAATCAATTCGAACGTCTTCAAGTGTGGACCTTGGTACCCCGTCCACATGGGAAAACAGTGGTCGGAACTAAATGGATTTTCAAGAATAAGAAAAATGAAGATGGTGAAGTGATCCGGAACAAAGCAAGGCTAGTTGCTAAGGGATACAATCAACAGGAAGGCATCGACTATGACGAGACTTATGCTCATGTTGCCCGTATCGAAGCTATCCACCTCCTGCTGGCTTATGCGGCTCATAAAGACTTCAAAGTCTATCAGATGGATGTTAAAACCGCCTTTCTCAACTGCGTGTTAAAAGAAGAATTCTACGTCGCTCAGCCGGAAGGTTTCGTTGATCAAGAACATCCCGATCATGTCTATCGCTTGGACAAAGCTATCTATGGACTAAAACAAGCCCCACGTGCTTGGTACGATGTCCTGAGTGATTTCCTCGTGAAGTCTGGATTCATACGAGGAACGATAGACACAACTCTCTTCATTAAATGGCATGACAAAGATCTGATGGTCGTCCAAGTATACGTCGACGACATTATCTTCAGATCAACAAATCATCGGCTCTGCAAGAAGTTTGGAGATCTCATGTAGAGCAAATTCGAGATGAGTCACATGGGAGAGATGCAATTTTTCTTAGGCCTTCAAGTCAGGCAGCTCAATGTTGGAATTTTCATCAGTCAGACAAAATACATCAAGGATATTCTGAAGAAGTTTCATCAAGACCAGAGCAAGCCTCTCAGCACTTCTATGTCACCAAGCTACAAGTTGGATGCCGACCCCTCTGGTAAATCGGTCGACATCACACTGTATCGCAGCATTATTGGATCTCTTCTCTACCTCACTTCGAGTCGGCCGGATATCATGTTTGCCACCTGCTTGTGTGCCCGTTTTCAAGCCGATCCCAAAGAATCCCATATGCTCGCGGTCAAAAGAATTTTACGCTACCTTAAAGGCACCTCTACCCTTGGCCTATGGTATCCAAAGGGTACTAATTTTAAACTTATAGGCTACACTGACGCTGACTATGCAGGTTGCCGAATGGACAGGAAAAGCACGTCCGGTGGCGCTCAATTTCTAGGCGAAAAGCTAGTTTGCTGGTCATCCAAAAAGTAGAACTGTGTGTCCACTTCGACGGCCGAAGCAGAATACGTAGCTGCCGCCACCTGTTGCTCACAGATGCTGTGGATGCGGACACAGCTTCGCGACTATGGGTACAATCTAAATAATATACCCATATATAGTCATAGTCGGAGTGCAATCGCCATTACTTGCAATCCTGTTCATCATTCACGCACAAAACACATAGACATTAGATATCATTTTATCAAAGATCACGTAGAAAAAGGCACGATAGAGATGTACTTTGTGAACACGGAGTTTCAACTAGCCGACATTTTCACCAAGGCCTTGGATGAGAAACGATTTCAATTCCTTGTCGGAAAATTAGGCATGTTGAATCTTCCGTAATATGTGCATTACCTGATCTTCTGTGCTATCATATGCTCTATGCTATGTGTTTTCTATGCTTATTTGTCCTTATCTTGCGTGATAAAAATTATATAAAAATAAAATATAATAATAATAAGAAAAAAATAAGAAAAAAATAATAATATATATTTCTATATATAATAGAAAGGGGTATGACGAAATCCTTTAGGATGCTTTGATCTAAAGTCACTTAGAATTTTACCCCGACATGCGATCGATTTAATTGCTTAAAATATGTCAGTCTAAGTCGCATTCTTGTGTCTAAAAGTTCAGTTGATTGTTTCACTAGACACAAAGTCACTCTACATGCGTGAGGATTCAAGCCTTGTTCCTTTTTCCTTTCTTTTGATCTACTTCTCGAGTGAGTCACACATAAATTACTTGTCTTACCTAGTGATTCTTGGTGTCATACTCATCTTGTGTTAGATCGTCAGGAAAATGATAAGGGAGATTAGGATATTCCTCATACGGCCTTATATAAATTCCCCCACGTTAGCCCTTAGTCATCCACTTTGAGCATTCTCCGATGTCCTTTTCTTCATTTGAAACCCATTCCCAGCCTTCAACCGAACTCTATTCTCTTCGAATGGTTGTTCAAACGAGAAAAGGAGGGGGAGATAACAAAAGAAAAAGTAAGATGATGACAAAATAAGGCATTGCTCAACGCGCAAAAATCAGACCAAAGGAACCGGCCTTCCGACTACCTTGTAGAAAGTGGCATGGTTCCTGCTGTGAACTTCTCCAACGATAATCTCGTACGCTCGTCAGAACGGCTGGAAGAGGAGCACCACGAAGTGAACTTCTCCAACGATAATCCGGTCTTATATATCGGGAAACGAGAAGAGGAGTGCAGCCTCGGGTACGAATTCCATAACCGAGAACTTCTCCAAATTGATAATCTCTGAAACCTCTATCGGCCCGAGAACCAACAAAAAGAATTTCGCCTACGATAATCTCCTAGAGCCTCATGGAGAAGCGGAGCTTCATCTTCAGCATAACATAAAAATGATAGTTCTTAAAAGAAAAAGAGGGAGAAAAGATTGAAAAGCAGAAAGACGCCGAAAAAAAAGGGGAGACGGACGTAGAATTGGAAGACGATGAAGAGATAAGCTCACTTTCCTTTAAATTCCTTCCGTTCTAGGTCCTAGCAAAATTATAACCCTTACAACCCTTTGATTCCACATAGACGGTCTCTCGCTTAGGTGAAATGATTAAAAATGCCTCGATCACAGGTAAATTGACTTAAAGTTGCTTGTGTTGACTTGAGTGATAAAAATATAAAAATCCCAAGATAACAATAATTGAGAGCAAGAGCGAACCTAGTGAGAGTTGTAGAAATGGACCAGTCTATGAACTTAGGACTTTAGTTTGACGACATGACTTGACGGCACTTTCTTCTTTCAAATGTCTCGTAAAATTTTAGGCGTGACGATTGATCGAAGCAAAATAATCTGACCCCATATATAAAACAATATATATATATAATAAATATATATATATATATATACATATATATAATAATAAATAAATAATAAATAATAAAATTCGCACATTTTGACATGAAATGTTATGTTTCATATGCGTTGAATTGAATAAATGCGAATTTCTTTAGTGTATCGCACATTCTAAATGCAATTTTAGATTGCATTGGTACTAAATTGTTTAAATGCGATAAATTTTTCATTGCTTCTACCCTCACACAATATTTTAAAGTACATGTTTTCGGGGACCATGTACACATGCTTACTTGGTAAATGTGTGTGCTCGTGACTTGAATTGATTTCATATGCTCGCATATTTAGTCAATTTTAGGGGCGTTTTGTATAGTAGTCCTTAGATTAGGACTAGTTTGATATTTATACCAAGTCTGTTTGGTATAAATACTTGTAAATCAATTGAGCTGAATAGAGAAAGTTTTGAGAATTGATCCCCGAAAGGCTTGCAATTCGATTTCTAGAGAGATAAACAACTGTAACGTTCTCACTCTACTCGAATTCTCTCTATTGTTCTTCATTTGAGTTTTTCGATCGAATTCAATTGCATATCTAAACGATTGAATTACTATGAATTCTGTCCTAGGATCGTAGAGTTGTTAATCGTAGGACCTAACAATTGGTATCAGAGCAGATTCGTTCTGTTTTGAATCGAAAATTGTTAGAATTGGATCGAAAATTTAATTCTGTTCACTGTTCATCGAAGAACAGTTTGGCGCGAAATCTGTTTTCGATCCAATAGCTTAATTCTGTGCTTAATTGACTTGAATTTGGTGTTTCTGTGCTTGTTTAAGTGATAGATCATCATTGCGATCAGTTCTGTAGCAGTTTAAACTTCGATTTCTAGGATTGAATTGCTTCAGCGTGTTACTGTTTGCGAAGAACATGAAGAACAGGTTCTGATTTTGATCAAATTTGATATATTTTGCTTCATAACGTGCTTAATTGCTTGTTCGTGCGTGATTAGTACTTAATTGTGAGCAATTGCCTCAAATTTCACTATCTGATTCTTTGTTTTTGCTCGAATTAGTGTTAATCGTATTCTGTGAATTTTTCTCGATTGCTCAATTTTTCTCGCTAAGTTTTGCGATCGGAATAGTTTCTCGATCGATAAACTTAGCGCGAGAATTTTTCTCGGTCAGAATACGAAGTCAGTACTAGAATCATCATCAGCAGAAACGATTTTAGTTAGAGATATTTCTCGAGCATTATACAGCGAAAAACTTTTTCGAGTGAGACTTATTTGACTTTGCATGCGTAAACACTTTCACTCGAAAAACTTTTTCGGTCAAACCTTTTAACGTTTGACCAGGCGAAAATCATTTACACGCGAGAAACTTTTCTAGTCAACAGATTTATTTTGACTTGTCGAGAAACTTACTAACGTACTGTTTCTTTACGATCGAAATAAATTCACGATCAAGAAATTTTTCTCGACCGAATGATTTTGACCAATTTATCTCGCTCGTAAAATATCTCGCTGACAAAATTTCTCGCACAAAAATAGTACACAGTACACTCTATCTCGACGGAATTAATTTCGATCAAACTTTAAAGATTGAATCGAAAATAATTCTCGATCTAATTTTCGAATCAAACGCTACTAACGAATTTTGTCACTTGTGAAGCACATTACATCATCTTCAACCCTCAAAACAATTAACGAAGATCCTTCAACAACTCAACTATAATACAAACATGGATGCTTACTCACTCGGAAATGACAACCGTCCGCCGATCTTGCAAAGAGGCGAATACACAGTGTGGAGAAGCCGCTTTCTGAATTTCGTTGCTCTAAAGGATCAAGCCGAGAATCTACTGAAGTCCCTTGAAGAGGGACCAGCACAGTTCTGGGTTCATGTACCCGGGGACGAAACAGCTACTCCAGCAATCCCAGCTTCTAGGTGACTAAAGGAGCCTAGAGAATACTCACTGGAGGAAAGAGCCAGAGCTAAGGCTGATCTAGTAGCCATGAATACACTTATGCAGGGCATCCCTAACGATATATACAGACAAATCGACAGCCTTACATCGGCTAAAGGGATGTGGGATGAGCTGCATAGGATGATGCAAAGGACGGAAGTTGGCATAAAGGCCAAGAAGGCAAACATTCTCACTGCTTACGACTCATTCAAAGCAAAACCGGAGGAGAGCCTAAACGAGATCTACCAACGATACCTCACTCTTCTCAATGAAATGAGGAAGATAGAAATAACGAAGACAAACATGGAGACAAACATTAGATTTCTATCTTCTCTGCCCACGGAATGGAAGAAAATATCCACTCAAATACGACAAAACAAAGATCTAGAGGAGTTGGATGTCCATGCCGTGTTCGACAATCTCGCTCAGCACGAGGAGGATATACGCGAGATTACCAAAGAGCAGAAAGGCAAACAAATCGACGACACAGTTGCCTTAGTCTCGGAGAAGAGGAGCACAATATCAAGAAAGGATAAGATCGTTAGGCCACCTTCATCATCAGAGTCGGAAGAGGAATCGGACTCCGACATCGAGCTGAACATGAAAGCCCTTGGAAAACAGTTAGCTCTCATTGGACAAATGATGAGCAAGAAGTACTTCAAGAAGAAGTCTTCAACCTCAGCCAATAGACTTCGGACTACAAGCTTCATGAACAAAGAACGTGCTCCGGAGAGTTCCGAGGTCAAGAATCCCAAAGAGACTAACAAATGTTTTAACTGTGGCAAAGCAGGTCACTTCGCCAGAGAGTGCACTCTCCCGAAGAAAAGAGATGCAAACTACTACTCCAGGAAGCTTCAGTTGACAAAACAGAAAGAAGCTGGAGTAGCTCTCATGGCCGAACAGGACCAATGGCTCAAGGACACGTCGAGCTCCGAAGAAGAGAACAACTTAGCCCTCATGGCCCGACTCGACAACGAATTGGACGCCGAAACATCCACTCCTACGGACGACGACAATGCATCCACGTCTTCAAATGAGGTAGTCACTTCTTCCACATTATTGACCATGTTAGAATCATATGAAAAGCAATATGCTAACATGAAACGTGAGCAGAAAAGTATAAAGGAAGTAGAGAACGAACTTGAGAGAGCTCAGGAGAAGATAGATAGTCTCGAACAAGAACTTAGGAGCTCTAGTGCAAAAATAGATGAACTTACTAAGAGCCTCCAGTCTAGAGAGACTAGTCAACCTCAACTAGGACAACAGAGCGAAAAGATTAAGGAATTAGAAGATAGGCTAGCAAATAACTAGATAACCGAAGCTACCTCTAAGATCACTAACTTAGAAGCTCAATTAGAAACATCTAATGGTAACCGTGAAACTAACCGTGGAAAATAATTACGCTCTCCTAGGTGAGAAACGCAAGAAACTATATGCCAAAGTAAAGAAATTGGACGATATAGTTACGCGTAGGGGACAGTCCGAGCAGACGATATTTTTGAACAAGCCCAAGGATATAGAGTTCTATAATCCTATAGAAGGCTTAGGTTTCACTAACCCGTGTGTTTTACAAAAGAAAGAAATATATGATGTTAAACACATGCGCTTAGGAATAACCTCTCTTAGAAATTTTACTGAATAGTCTTATGCAAATACTTTCGATTCATCCATTAGACAATGTCCACATGGTCCAGAAATCCCCTTTGACTACAAAGAACTAAATGAAAAGGACAAAAATAGGAAAGAAACTCTAACACCTGTCTGCAATTTAGTTCAAACTCTACCTCCTGATTCTCAAACACACCACGAGGAAGTTAAAGCCATTAATTATAAAAATTCTCTCTACAGACCTCCTATCATACAACAGATAGAGGAGTCACAGGCAAAGTTAGAAAAAGAACGAGAGAATTTCGAAGCTGAAAAGAAAAAATTCTTTAAGGAGATGGTAAATCTCAAGGCTTCCTCGTCCCCCCAAACTACCTCTCACGCTATTACAAAAAGCGTGAAAAATGAAAAATCGCCTTTGAAAGATAATTTTTGTAAAAATAATTCGGTTAAGAGTGCTATGACTAATTTCACTTTACCTACGTCTACAGGGAGCGTAGCGTCAGCACTAAAAACAAAGGCGAGAGTGTCTAGCCCTAAGATAAAGAAGGAGCCATTAGATTTAAATGTTTCTGAGCATGCTAATCCTTCTGTTACAATAAAAGACACTCGTAGAAATAAAAGAGCTATTTCCACTTTTAAGATAATTGCTTCTACTTATTCACTTCAGCCGATCACCTTTAGAAGCACCAACTTCGAAATAGGCTCTACGTCAAAAATTAATAATTCTAAAACAAATGCCACAAGGAAGTCACGTAGGAAACAAGATCCAGCCATCAAGAAAGCTTATGGTGCCGTACATGAATGTACTCACCTAAGGTATCCCGTAGAAATTAAATCCCCCAAGCACCTTAGGAGACTATCACAAGAAAAGATCTTTTCCTCAGTCAAACCCTCCAAAGCATTTGTACGTGCTGAAATTAACCTTCCCTGTAAGCTTCAAACCAAATGGATTCCTAAATCTCCGCCTAGGACGACAAAAGCCAAAAGGGCCAAGTCTCCTATAGAGGCAAAACCCAAACCCACTTTTTCAAAAGTGCAATGGGTTATTAAGACTCTTCCAAAAATAGATTTAGGAGTCATATCTGAACCCAAGACTAAATCTGCTAATCCGAGAGGACCCATGTTCAAGTGGGTACCTAAAGCTCTCTAAATTGTTTTTGCAGATCCATCATGTGTGGTACCTCGACTCTGGTTGCTCCACACACATGACTGGTAGTCAAGAGCTGCTGAGCAACTACAAAGACCGACCAAACGGCAAAGTCAGATTTGGGAACAACGATCCAGCCCCGATTCTAGGACTCGGGGATATCATTCTGAAGAATCTGACCATCAAAGATGTCTCGTACGTCGAAGGCCTCCGCGATAACTTGTTCACCATAGGCCAATTCTGTGACAAAGGCTTCCAGGTGGTCTTCCATGCTGACCGGTGCAGAATTGTGGATAGTCAGGACACAGAACTCCTTCAAGGACTTCGGAGATCCAATCTGTACACGATCAACCTGACGTCTGTGCGGCCCTCGATAGCTGTATGCCTCATTTCTCAGACTGATTTACAGAGGAACAACTTATGGCATCAACGACTGTCTCATCTAAACATGAAAGCTCTCCAACGACTTTCTACGAAAAAGTTGGTTCACGGTCTTCCAACTATACAACTACAAAGGGAGCATCACTGTTCGGCGTGTCAATTAGGAAAAATGAAGCGAGCCTCTCATCACATCAAGCAAATTGCATCTACTTCTCGACCATTGGAACTAATTCACATGGATCTCTGTGGTCCGATGCAAACTCAGAGTATCAATGGAAGAAAGTATGTCCTAGAGATTGTGGATGATTATTCTCGCTACACGTGGACTAAGTTCCTCCGAACGAAAAATGAGACTGGTGACTTGATCATTAATTTTGTGAACACAACTCAAAATCTGCTGCAACAGACTATTCAAGTTGTTCGAACAGACAACGGCACTGAATTAAAGAACAATCACCTCAGTGAGTTTTATCAGAAACTTGGAATAAGTCAACAATTTTCAGCCGCCAAAACACCTCAACAAAATGGGGTCGTTGAAAGGAAAAATCGAACACTAGTGGAAGACGCTCGTACAATGCTGATCCAGTCAATACCGCTTGTTTTACTCAAAACAGGACGGTGGTTCACAAACGGTTCAACAAGACTCCGTATGAGATTGTGAATAATAGAGTGCCCAACATCTCTTTCCTTAAAGTCTTCGGGTGCAAGTGCTTTGTGGCGAACGACAGAGAGCAACGTGCAAAGTTCGACCCTAAAGCATTCGAAGCTACATTTGTCGGGTATTCTTCAACTTCAAAAGCATACTGAGTATACATCAAGTCCAACCGAACTATTAAGGAAAGCTATAATGTCACTTTCCACGAAGTGGCAGATAAAGCTTCTGGTCAATTCAGTCCAGGACCCGTGCCTAACCCGTTGGCTTCTGAAGACAACATTTCAGAACCCGTAATCACTAGTGTGTTGGCACAAAACCAACAGAAGATGGCAACAACTTCAGGATCAGTGTCAGACGAAGCAACGAGACTTGCAATAGACGACTTGGATTCTCTCTTCGAACCGGTATATCAGTCATACACGCCTACACCAACAATGGATTATCTACCGGACCGACGTACCGAGTTCATCTCACACCTCTACCCCACCCGATTCAAAATTGCCACAGAACACCGAAGAACCTACAGTGGTCATCGAGGAAGTATCATCTGAGACGATCAATCCAAGTGCAGTATTGGAACTTCCTCAGACAAATGATCAATCTGAGACTATAGGCAATCTTGATCCACAGATGGCTGACGCATCGACTTCAGCCTTGCCTCATGAGCGCAAGTGGACGAGAGGCCACTCGGTTGATCAGATAATTGGCGATCCCTCGGTTGGTGTGAGAATACGTCGTCAACACAGTCTTTGCAGTTGCTTCCTGAGCCAAAACGAGCCTACCAAAGTAGCAGACGCACTTCGAGACCCGGATTGGACAATGGCAATGCAAGAGGAGATCAATCAATTCGAACGTCTTCAAGTGTGGACCTTGGTACCCCGTCCACATGGGAAAACAGTGGTCGGAACTAAATGGGTTTTCAAGAACAAGAAAAATGAAGATGGTGAAGTGATCCAGAACAAAGCAAGGCTAGTTGCTAAGGGATACAATCAACAGGAAGGCATTGACTACGACGAGACTTATGCTCCTGTTGCCCGTATCGAAGCTATCCGCCTCATGCTGACTACGATGTCTTGAGTGATTTCCTCGTGAAGTCTGGATTCATACGAGGAACGATAGACACAACCCTCTTCATTAAATGGCATGACAAAGATCTGATGGTCGTCCAAGTATACGTCGACGACATCATCTTCGGATCAACAAATCCTTGCATCTGTAAGAAGTTTGGAGGTCTCATGAAGAGCAAATTCGAGATAAGTCACATGGGAGAGATGCAATTTTTCTTAGGACTCCAAGTCAGGCAGCTCAACGATGGAATTTTCATCAGCCAGACAAAATACATCAAGGATATTCTGAAGAAATTTCATCAAGACCAGAGCAAGGCTCTCAGCACTCCTATGTCACCAAGCTGCAAGTTGGATGCCGATCCCTCTGGCAAGTCGGTCGACATCACACTGTATCGCAGTATCATTGGATCTCTTCTCTACCTTACTTCGAGCCGGCAGGACATCATGTTTGCCACGTGCTTGTGTGCCCGTTTTCAAGCCGATCCCAAAGAATCCCATATGCTCGCGGTCAAAAGAATTCTACGCTACCTTAAGGGCACCTCTACCCTTGGCCTATGGTATCCCATATGCTGACTATGCAGGTTGCCGAAGGGACAGGAAAAGCACGTCCGGTGGCGCTCAATTTTTAGGCGAGAAGCTGGTCTGCTGGTCATCCAAAAAGCAGAACTGTGTGTCCACTTCGACGGCCGAAGCATAATACGTAGCTGCTGCCAGCTGTTGCTCACAGATGCTGTGGATGCGGACACAGCTTCGCGACTATGGGTACAATCTGAATAATATACCCATATATAGTGATAGTCAGAGTGCAATCGCCATTACTTGCAATCCTGTTCATCATTCACGCACAAAACACATAGATATTAGATATCATTTTATCAAAGATCACGTAGAAAAAGGCACGATAGAGATGTACTTTGTGAACACGGAATTTCAGCTAGCCGATATTTTCACCAAGGCATTGGATGAGAAACGATTTCAATTCCTTGTCGGAAAATTAGGCATGCTGAATCCCGTAATATGTGCATTACCTGATCTTCTGTGCTATCACATGCTCTATTCTATGTGCTTTCTATGCTTATTTGTCTTTATCTTGCATGATAAAAATATATATATATATTTCTATATATAATATAAAGGGGTATGACGAAATCCTTTAGGATGCTTGATTTTGCCCCGACATGCGATCGATTTAATTGCTTGATTTTGTCAGTCTAAGTCGCATTCTTGTGTCTAAAGGTCATTAGGTTGCTCCACTAGACACAAAGCCACTATATATGTGAGGATTCAAGCCTTGTTATCTTTTTCTTTCTTTGGATCTATTTCTCGAGTGAGTCACACATCAATTGCTTGTCTTAAGTAGTGATACTTGGCTTCATACTTATCTTGCGTTAGATCGTTAGGAAAATGATAAGGGAGCTTAGGATATTCCTCATTCAGGCCTCATATAAATTTCCCCACGTTTACCCATAGTCATCCACTTTTAGCCTTCTCCGACGTCCTTTTCTTCATTTAACACCCATTCCCAGCCTTCAACCGCACTTTATACTCTTCGAATGGTTGTTCAAACGAGAAAAGGAGGGAGAGATAACAAAAGAAAAAGTAAGATGATGACAAAAGAAGGCATTGCTCAACGCGCAAAAATCAGACCAAAGGAACCGGCCTTCCGACTACCTTGTAGAAAGAGGCATGGATCCTGCTGTGAACTTCTCCAACGATAATCTCGTACGCTCGTCAGAACGGCTGGAAGAGGAGCACCACGAAGTGAACTTCTCCAACGATAATCCAGTCTTATATCGGGAAACGAGAAGAGGAGTGCAGCCTCGGGTACGAATTCCATAACCAAGAACTTCTCCAAATTGATAATCTCTGAAACCTCAATAGGGATTAAGAGAAGAGGAGCTCAGTATCGGCCCGAGAACCAATAAGAAGAACTTCGCCTATGATAATCTCCTAGAGCCTCATGGAGAAGTGGAGCTTCAGCTTGAGCATAACGTAAAAAGGGATAGTTCTTAAAAGAAAAGAGGGAGAAAAGATTGAAAAGAAGAAAGACGCCGAAAAAAAAGAAGAAGGAGACGGACGTAGAATTGGAAGACGATGAAGAGATAAGCTCACTTTCCTTTAAATTCCTTCCGTTCTAAGTCCTAGCCAAATTATAACCCTTACAACCCTTTGATTCCACATAGACGGTCTCTCGCTTAGGTGAAATGATTAAAAATGCCTCGATCACAGGTAAATTGACTTAAAATTGTTGTGTTGACTTGAGTGATAAAAATATAAAAATCCCAAGATAGCTAATTGAGAGCAAGAGCGAACCTAGTGAGAGTTGTCGAAATGGACCAGTCTATGGACTTAGGACTTTAGTTTGACGACATGACTTGACGGCATTTTCTTCTTTCAAATGTCTCGTAAAATTTTAGGCGTGACGGTTGATCGAAGCAAAATAATCTGACCCCATACTATAGTAATAGTAACATAAAAATAAAAAATTAATAATAGTAAATATATATACATATATATAATAATAAATAAATAGTAAATAATAAAATTCGCACATTTTGACATGAAATGTTATGTTTCATATGCGTTGAATTGATTAAATGCGAATTTCTTTAGTGAATCGCACATTCTAAATGCAATATTAGATTGCATTGGTACTGAATTGTTTAAATGCGATAAATTTTTCATTGCTTCTACCCTCACACAAAATTTTAAAGTACATGCTTTCGGGGACCATGTATACATGCTTACTTGGTAAATTTGTGTGCTCGTGACTTGAATTGATTTTATATGCTTGCATAATTAGTCAATTCCTGTGCATCATTTGAGGGGGAGCAAGCATAAGACTTGTTGATTAGCTCCAAATATTTTTGACGTTTCTCTGAGTATTTCAGATCTTTCAAAATTAAAGAGCGAGACATCGACACTTCAAAGAGAGGAGCTAGACTCAAGACCAAATATTTCAAAGATAAACTGCCAAAAATAATTGATGCTTAACTCCATTATTACTAACGTTTATCTCTAAGTGGTACAGATTTTTAAACTTCTGCCAGGGAAGCTAGACGTTACTACACGAAAATACAGGGAGTTAATTGCATTTATTTTAATTACTAAGGGGGAGCCTTATATGGGTTTTATTTTGAAATAGGGGTCAATCTGAAATTCCTTAGAATACTTACCATCGAGAAACTAAATCTTAGAATTAATTCACAAACTAAAAGTTTCTCGATCATAAACAGTGTCGGGATCGATTTTGATTGACTGCAACAATTTGCGATCGAAAAAATTCGAATTTTTCGTGTGCAAATAGTAATGGGCCTGATCCCTCATATCGCAAAAGTGTCAAATCACAAGCCCGGCAACATTTTACAGCTAGTTAATAAAAGCTGACTTTTGTCAGTCGAAAAACTTTTTCTCACGCAAAACCTAATCGACAAAAATTCTCTCTCGCAAAACTTTCTCAGACGATACACAATCCTTCAAAAATCTTTCCATTTTTCACTTCAAATCGTCTGATTAAGGTAGAAATTCGATTCGGTTAACGATTGCGAATGTTATAACTGGATTTGTATTTCCATTCTGTAGTTTTTCGCATATTTAGTTAAGATTTCTCGACTGTTCTTCAAAAACCATTTAAACGTATACTGTTTCACTAAATCTAGGCATGCTTCTTGGATTTTCTGAGTTAAATGCCTGTTATTTAGACAGATTCGAGGTTTTTGATGAAACAGATAGCGTAAATCGTTGGAAAATTTCCATCTGTGATGATAAAATGAGTTTCGATGGAACTGGGTACTTTGAAGTTTTGAAGCTGTCGAAGAACTTTGTCGATCGCAAATAGACTTAATTGAATTCCAATTCAATTGAGAACCTATTTGTGTCGATTTAGTTTTCGATCGCAAAATTTTGACTTAGTCGTCACAATAAAAGATTTTAATCGTTACACTTACCATCGAAAAATCCAATTATAATTTTCAGCGAGCGAAAAACTTATGCACTGACTAGACAATTTAAGATGCAAATTTTATCGAGCGAAAAAACTTACTATCGCAAAATAGAATTTTCAATTTTAATTTCAATTTGGTCGCAAAAATTTTAACAGTGAAAAATTTTTTTTGACACTTAATTTTTCGATCATAAAATTTCTCGACGCTTAGTCTTCGTTGACTAATTTCTCCATCGAAAAATATTGAAGCGACAATTTCTACTTAGGATCGAATATCACATTTCGCTCGACAAATTTCAAATCGAAAATTTTATTCAATTGAGGAAAATTTCTCGATAGTAAATTTACCTGAGAATTAATTCTCGATCGTAAATTTACACGGAATTTTTGTCGATCGTAAAATTGATCGACTACAGTCTAGATTTCAACTTCAACACTTAGAGAATTTTTCTCTAAGTCTTTTACTCTGTAGCGAAAATCGCAAATAAAATTTCTCGATCGAAAAATTTTACACGGAAAAGTTGCAATTGAAATCAGTGTATAGGAAATCAAATTGCAATTCAATTTTATCGACCGAAAATTTTCTCGGCATGAACAGTGACTTACTGATTTAACACTTAGCGAAATTTTGAACGATTTTTCACGCGACTAGTATTTTATTCGAAATTACAATCATGCCATCACGATTTTTGAAATTGAACATACACTATGCATTTCATATGATTTCAATTCAAAATTCATCAAACATGCTATTATTTGCTAATATTACTATAGTTTGATGACATTTATTCATATTTCGACTGAAAATAAAATTGAACTAATAAACTTTTACATATCTTATATTTCAGATGGATCGCTACCCAAGATACAACCACATATACGATCACAATCTGTACTTGAAGGTTCAGGATACGAACTTTCAGCTCGATCTGGACACATTTTGGTGCCCGGACGAGATCATCGTATCCATCCTCAGAGGCCACCCCATCTGGCATGCGTTAATGGTCACCGCATCGGTGCCGATGGTCTATATCCAGCAGTTCTGGGGATGCATACAAGGCGCCGTAGCAGACGGGACATTCTCCTTCATGACCCGAATCGGGACGCGGCATATTCACATGAGCAAGAGCCAGTTCGGCATGATACTGGACTTGCCTCACAACAATAACTACGACCCGCTCCCGACGGATGCAGAGATGATTCAGGACTTTCTGCACATGGGATACCAACTGCCGCTCACAAGATTGGCCCAGGTCCAGAGCAGCGGAATCCCACACCCGTGGAAGACACTATTCGGAATAGTGAATAAGTGTCTGTCGCCCAAGAACGCAGGATTCGATAAGGGCAACAGCAATATTTTGAAGATTTTCCACGGGCTCGCCTTCTCAAGAAACTATGACTACTCACAGCTGATCTGGAACGACCTCGCGGACCAGATTCGGCTAATGGAGAATAGAAGGTCGAAGAACGTGCCCTATGCTCGATGGTTCAGTGTAATCATCAGGGAGTTCATGGAGCTACATACAGAGAACATCCCTCGGCTGCCTCCTGGTGGAAACTACCAGCCGCCAAGGCTTAAGTTTTTCCACAACCCACGGCTCACGGACCTGGACCAACCGTCGATGTCGATTCCACTCAACTTACTCAGGCTCGCCGACCCCGCGGGAGCTGAGTATCAGAGATTCTATCGGGAACACAATTTAACGGAGGAGATGATTAGAGGGCCCCCGGCAGATGTACATGTGAGCCCTCCCCAACCGCAACAACACCAACCAAGCCCTAACGACATGATGATCGATGTTGTCGCTCAAGAGCTAGCTCAGGAGCCACCATTGGTCGAAGAGCCAATGCCGATGTCGATGATACGCTGATAGACGTCGTGGCTACGGAAATGGAACTCGAGGCTCCTGACCTCGAATTGCAAGTGGAAGAGCCCGTACATGTTGGCGTGCTCGAAGAAACTTTTGAGGAAGTTCTTCAACAAGAGGCACAGCCCGAAACGGAAATGGGGCAAAGCTCTCTTCCACCGGTGGCAGATCAGGCACTGGAGGACGTCTATCGTGACCTCACTCCTCACACGGCCACCCCGTCCGACACAGAGTCTGACGAGGAAATCAGTCTGATCAGGAGGACTCCCAGAAGACTGAGCATTCAACTGGAGTCTCTCTTTCCAGCCGTCAAGGTCGCACCAGATACTCCGCTGACCACAACGACAAGTGTTGCTGGCACTTCATCGCTCAATCTTGAGCCGCAACCAACTCACGTGGAATCTGGTTCGCAGGCGCAACCCGAGCCTGCAACAACACCCATAGAGACGAATCCTCAGGATTCGACTCGAGGATTGGGTGGAAGTCTCATACAGTCACAACCTCAAGTGACTGTGAGCCAACTGCAAGAGTCGGTGTCTACTCAAGGGTTGATAACAGGCGACATCAGTCGTCCTGGTCCATCCATGGAGGCGTCCACTCCCTTCGTGACGAACGAACAATTCCAGGCCGCTCTCTCTGCCGCTGTACAGTCAATGGAAGAAAAGATCACAGAGAGAGTACTCCAAGCACTCGAGGCATCCCGTAAAGATACCGGGAAAGCACCTGCCTCTGAAGGCCCTTCGTCACGAACCTACCCCACACCTTCACAACCCACACCCACCGACCCTTTAGCCACTTCCTCCATCCTCATCAACCCATACATAATCCCAATCACCGAGCTCCACGATATACTCCTCGCCCGTTTGATAGGCCTGTCCATCCGATCGCCTCAAGAAGAGTCCCTCTATCGGCGATTGGTGGATCATCCTGAGCCACCGACCGACACCTGCCACGGCCAAAACTCCCACTCACGGCGCAGACATGACGATCCTGACGATCAGGACCCTCATGAGGGGGAGAAGAGGCCGAGGACATCTGCATTTGGCCAAGGACAAGGCTCGGGCGCTACGCAGACAAGCGCTGGAGCTCGTGAAACCCAAACACAAACCCAACAAACCCAAACACACACCACTCACCAAACACAAACCACCCACCAAACACAAACCACCCAAACCGCCCACACCACGCACCGCATCGCCCACATCGACCCACCATCTTTTCACCTTAGGACGCCTCCGTCCACACCACTGATCTACTCAAGCCCCTTGCTTCCGGAAGAAGAAGCAAGTGCTGCGATGCTTGTAGCTCTAACAGCTACCCAAGCCACTCCCTCTGTCGCTCCAGATCAACCGGGACCCTCTAGACATGGCGTCAATCCACACGAGGCCCTAGACAAGTACATCTTCGAAGGCCAGTGGATGACCCATTTGTAGCACCCGGATCCTCGTAAGCATATAGGGCCAATAAATGTGCATGAATGTTGACTGCGATTACCTGCGCTTTTATGAATTTTACGAGTACGTGAATTTCGTGGGTCAATTACGTGACTGCACGACTTCACGAATTTTGTGCACGTAGTTATATGCTTAGGTAAATCATGGGAATTTTATGCTTAAGCGAATTACGAGAAATTCTGTGCATTTAATTACGTTATTGTGGTGACATCTAACTTAAATAGGATTTCCGAAAATGGCTTAGGAATGAAGATAATATATTACCCAAATTAGTGGGAACCCAATAAGTATTAAATGGAATAACAAAGCCCAAGTGGGATTTCAAGTTAGTCCAAATACTTAGAAGTAGGGATAGAAGTTAGGGCTACAATTTCAATTGGATTGAAAATTTAAACTTGGGCCCAATATCCTTAGAAATGAAGTTTAGCAAACAAGATCCCTAAATTAGGGAGAACTCACGTCAACCTAAAACCCCACCATACCTACCTATATTAAGATATTTTATTTAAAAATCTTTAAAGTGACAACCCCCATTTGCAAGAAAACCATCGAACTTTGAGGAGAGAAGAAGGGAAGAGATCTAACCAAAGGCTCGAATAGGTAAGAATTCTTAATATAACTTTTAGTCTCCTTGGTTAGGCAAAACGTGTCTTGAAGATTTAAGCACGAAAATGTTAACTACTAGGTTTGTGCGAATCTTAATTGTCGAGAGAAATAAGTTCTCATTTCGACTTGGTGTTTTAGCGCTAGGCCATGTTTAAGGAACTTATAGGCACGAAAATGATAAAGGCTTAGGGTTCGCACTAGTAGCTCACGAGAGTTTGGGAAAAATAATTAAGGTGCAGGGGATGTTCAAATTGTTCTTGAAAAGTTAGATATCTAGATCGAAAGGTTTCACGGGCTAGATGTTTTGCGAATGGCCCGAGGTTTGCGAACTCCATGCATGTCGCGGACTAAGGTGGGGTTCGCAAAACATGCAAGCATTTCGCGAATTGAGGCCAGCTTGACGAAGTGGGAGTTTTGCGGGTCAAGTAAGTCGCGGGTCCATGAGAGTTCGCAAATTGGGCTAACCGCGATCCTAGTTCGTGAAATGGTGTTTTTGCGGGTTGGGTGCTACGCGATGAATTTCGCGAATCAATGGTGTTCGCGAAACGTGGTTTGCGAATTGCCAAGGGTAAAGGCAACTTCGCGAATTGGGTACGACATGTGATAGTTTGCGAACTACAATAGATCACGAATTAGGAGGTAACTCGCAAACCATTTAGGCGGCGAACTCTAGTATGCAATTTGTATGTATAGAGTAGAGAATTCCGCGAATTCGATACGATAAGCATTTTGCGAATCCAAGGTTGGCGAATTCCATGTGAGAGCTAATTCGCGAACAAGCTTGGCGAATTCCGTCTATTCTTATGAGGGGTTCGCGAACCAACTAATCACTTTGCGAACTGACTTCGCAAGTCGTAATACGTTAATTCTAAGGTTCGCAAATTAGAAACTTTGCCAAGTCAAGATTTGCGAATGTAACTTCGCGAATTACTAGGAACTTAAGAATACTTCGCGACCATGTAGAAACCGCCGAGTGTGTGTATAGCAAACTTCACGAATTGTTAGGACACTTTAGAACTTTGGGAGGTGTAAGAATAAAATAATACTATTATGTCGTATATAAGCTGGGCGAATTATATTTATGCTAGGAAACAAACCTCAATAATTGAGTAGTTGGTAATTGTGCAAGCACTAGGGAAGGTCACGTAGCATAATGGAATAAAAAAATATTATAAGCTACCTAGAACTTAACAAAAGGAATAGAATAATATTATAGATTATACATAGAACTTCATAAAGGAATAAAATAATATATAAGTCATATGGGACTTCATGAGGGAATATTATAAGTTATAGAAGAACTTCACGCATTGATGTAGGTGATTCACAAAGTGGAGTATTTCAAATAACCAATGAGCACTTGACAAATTGATACTAAGCAACAACTCCACAAGTTGACTAGCACTTCACGAGAATTAAGGCAATAAAATAATAAGATAAGCACTTCACGTAATGTAGTTATACAAAGAACTTCACGAACTATAGGGAACCTCGCGTACTCCATGTAGAGTTCGCGAACCCTACTTGGCGAATCCAAGATTTGATGAATTCAATAGTAAGGAGCAAACTTCACGAACCCAATTTCACGGGTCATCAGGACACAATTTCGCGAATTGAGAGATCTAGCTAGGCACTTCCCGAATTAAGTTTCACGCACTTTAATAATTTCACGAACCTTGAGATTTCACGAATTCACGATTTACGGACTCTTTCTAAGTAATTATCCTTTAAAGGTAATAACAGATATAACATATATAGACACTTAGGAATTTCAAGTGCTTAACTATTAATTAAGATAGTGTACTGACATTGATATCTTATGCTTAAGGACGGGACTTAGGAAGTTCACCTGATCAGTAGCATAGTCGACGGACGACAGGTAAGTAGAAGTTCAACTACAGCACATAACTTGCATGTACGTGCTTAAATCGTATGACTAGGTGCTTTGATGCTTATCTGAATGATGTATGCCCGATATTACGTGACTATGTGCCTCGATGATTACATGATTTACGTGGATTAAATGATATGCTGTCTCTCGGTAAGTGTGTACGGCATTTGTTGCATTTCATACTCACGTGCATACACGATCATATGCGGGAGGGTTGTAAGAGTTGAGTATGCATATATATGATGTATCGCTTGAAAGCGATTGATACATTGCCGATATGGGCATGTGTGTCGACTCGCAGTTGAGTCAAGGGCTGTCCACTATGACACCAGGGCGGCGTTTAGCGTCGTCGTGCTATTACGTAAATATGTATAAGACACATTCGGAATCACATTGGGCGGTAAAGGCATAGATAGCCTCCCAAATGTGGACCGTACCAGGGTTGCCTCTCAACGATGAGTTCCATTGGGCCGTAAAGGCAATATGGGCCTCCCAAAAGTGAACCTCGTTGGGCTGAAAAGGAGCCAAAGAGATGCACAATGTCTACCTCTCGACGGCGAGTTACATTTGGGCCGTAAAGGTGATATGGGCCTCCCAAAAGTGAACCGCGTCGGGCTGAAAAGGAACCACAGAAAAGAATAGGTCTGCCTCTCAACGGTGAGTTCCATTGGGCCGTAAAGGCGATATGGGCCTCCCAAAAGTGAACCTCGTTGGGCTGAGAAGGAGCCACAGAGACGAATAGAGTTGCCTCTCAACGGCGAGTCCCATTGGGCTGAAAAGGCAATATAGGCCTCCTAGATGGTGACCGCGTTGGGCAGAAAAGGGACCACATGAATGAGTAGTGATTAGCCTCTCGTGCGGACCGCTTCGGGCCGAAAAGGCGACAGTAGCCTCCCAAATGTGGTCTGTATCGGGCTGAAAAGGTGGGCTGAAAAGGGGCCGTATACATATATTACTATTATGTATGTAATGAAATATATTAGGGCGATGCCCGTTGGCGAAGAGACCGCGTATATATATGTATTATTATTATTATTATTATGTACGTAATGAAATATACTAGGGCGATGCCCGTTGGTGAAAGGGCCGTGTATATATATTATTATTATTATTATATACGTAATGAAATATACTAGGGCAATGCCCGATTGGCGAAAGGGCCATATATATGTTTATGTTATAATTGGGCAATGCCCGTGGCGGTAGGGAGCGACCTGGAGGGTGCGACCTGAGGGTATAAGCGACACAGGGTGGAACCCTGGTGTAGGCAACCTCAGCGTGGGCTACCAGCGTGAGCGACCGCCGGCAGTCGGAGACGACCGGGTACATATGGCGACCTAGGGGAACAATGTGCATCCTAGGGTATGGCCATCCGGCGTGGACCGCTGTCGTATTTGTCCTTGATGGACGTGAGCTCTTTGTGGGGCATAGTGAAGATTAGCCGAGGGCCCTGAGTGATGTCAGTACGAATATGATAAGCATCGGCGTGGATTGCCTTGCGAAGTATTAAGGGCATAGGCGCGGATCGTCTCTACGTAGTAGTATATGCATTGGCGTGATTGTCTTTGCAGGGAAGGGACATGTGCATACATGCATAATTTCTACTTACTGAGCCTCGGTGGCTCATTTCCTTATGTTATGTGTTGTAGGTACATACGATCACGGTACGTGATCGCCTAGCTGGCAAGGCCTACCTTTTGAAGCTTCCGAATGCTTTTGGGGGTGGACGTGTGTGTATGGATGACGACCTGTGAGGCCGGGCGCATAGGAGCTTTTGCTGTGCCATCGCAACCGCCCCGAGTAAATACGAATTAGGATTAGCGTGTAATTAGAACTCTAAGAATTTCTTTTGACGCGGAAGCATTCTTTTGGCATGTATTGGACAGAGTTCCATCATGTAAAGGAAAAATGAAAAATTTCGTACGCATTTCCGCAGTTCCTTCATTTAGATACGCCGTTAGACACTTAGGATGACGTTAGAAATGGTGGCGATGGCTAGGGTCGCTACACCATTCCATGCCCGAGGAGCATCAAAGACAACGGCTTCACGATGTTCGGTGCTTTCTACAACAAGCGTCCATAGATCTCGTAATTATAGAAGACGACAAGCTTCAGAAAGGCGAAGACTACGAGCGAGTTATCCCAAGGCTACCAGAGTTAATAGCTCAACAGGCGGTTCCCTCTCCAAGGCTAACGCCAGGGACCATCCGGATCGACACGCAATGGGAAAACATTCAAATTGAAATTCCCTTCCTCGAAGAAGTTCGTGAGAATATTTGGACCTCTCACTGGGATCAGCAGAAGAGGATGACCTACCTCTGGATGCTGACCAAACTAGGACCTGACGTTAGGCTGGGGATGACTAAGACACAAGCCAAGAGTCATTATAAGAGTCTCTCCCCAATAAGCCAACTACTCAGCATATACTGTGCCAAAGGAGGACTTCCAACACCTTACTACATCATCGAACGAGTGGACAGGACCCGAGAGGAACTGAGCGAGAGCGACCTGCCGTACCTCCCCGCCGATGAAGTGTACCGTCTTTATCAGCTATACGTGGAGAAGTACAAAGGTCCTCAGGGCTTCATCAAGAAAAAAGGCCTCGAAGGGCTCTACAGGTTCATGATGCGCCAAGTCAAGTACTATGCCGCACACGACCTTCAGATGGCTCTGGAGAGCAATATGAAGAAGGTCAACATGACCGCTCCACTCAACAAAGGACCTGAGATCGAAGGGCTTCCCAATAATCACGTGCACATCAGCTCAGTCCTAGGCATCACCTACCACAATCCAATCGCAAAGAAGAATAGGTTGATGCTGAAGACTGAGATTCATAAGTTTTGCGATGGGACGCTCAAGGTCGTCAGGAAAAACATCGAGCAGAGGTTGGAAGAAATCAACAGAGACACTATGCTGAGGATCCACAGGTTCGTGAGAGAACAGCCGCTCCTAAATGAATTGCTTGAAGATATCGAGGAGCGACTGGAGCTTAGGATCACTCTAAGGAACTACGAGCATGCACTGGGCTTGCGCAGGTCATATTACGCCCGACGAGGACAAATGGCGCGGAGACGCAATCAAGCACAAAGTGGGAGATTGTAGAATACTATTTGTAATTGTGTTTGATTTCATTTGTTGTCCTTGTAATTAGGGGCGTTTTGTATAGTAGTCCTTAGATTAGGACTAGTTTGATATTTATACCAAGTTTGTTTGGTATAAATACTTGTAAATCAATTGAGCTGAATAGAGAAAGTTTTGAGAATTGATCCGAAAGGCTTGCAATTCGATTTCTAGAGAGATAAACAACTGTAACTTTCTCACTCTACTCGAATTCTCTCTATTGTTCTTCATTTGAGTTTTTCGATCGAATTCAATTGCATATCTAAACGATCGAATTACTATGAATTCTAGACTAGGATCGTAGAGTTGTTAATCGTAGGACCTAACAGCATCATTTGAGGGGGAGCAAGTATAAGACTCGTAGATTAGCTCCAAATATTTTTGACGTTTTTTCTCTGAGTATTTCAGATCTTTCAAAATTAAGGAGCGAGACGTCGTCACTATAAAGAGAGGAGCTAGACACAAGACCAAATATTTCAAAGATAAAATTGCCAAAAATAATTGTTGATTAACTCCATTATTACTAACGCTTATCTCTAAGTGGTACAGATTTTTAAATTTCTGCCAGGGGAGCTAGACGTTACTACACAGAAAATACAGGGAGTTAATTGCATTTATTTCAATTACTACGGGGGAGCCTTACAATGGGTTTTATTTTGAAATATGGGTCAATCTGAAAATTTTTTAAGTACTTACTATCGAGAAACTAGATAGAAGACTTAATTCACGATCATAAGTTTCTCGATCGTAAACAGTGTTGGAAACAATTTTGATTGGCCGCGATAATTTGCGATCGAAAAATTTGAATTGAGAGGAAATTTTCAAATCAAAAATTTCTCGAGCGCAAATAGTAATGGGCCTGATCCATTTAATCGCAAAACGTCCAATCGCAAACCCAACATTGACTTAATGCTAGTTAATAAAAGTTTAACTTTTGTCAGTCGAAAAACTTTTTCTCACGCAACCCTAATCGCAAAAAATCTCTCTAGCGAAAAACTTTCACAGACAGCTTAAAATTCTCAAAAATCTTTCGATTTTCAACACCAAACTGTCTGTTTAAGGTAGAAATGAGATTCTTTTGACATTTGCGTATGATTCCCAGTCATTAGCATTCACATTCTGTAGTTTTTCGCATGTTTAATGTAATACCCGTAAATTTTAAAACGGGATTTTGATGTAAATTAATAATATGATTTGCTAAGTAGGAAGTTGGTGATGAAATTTAAATATTTTCAAAGGAATCTAAAGGTTAAATAATGATAATAATCATAATATAAATAAAGTAAGAATTGGGCTATATGCTTAGTATTATAAGGCCCAAGTAATGTTAATATGTTTAGTTATTGGATAAGTTTATGATTTCCTTAACCAAAGGGAAATAAAACGTCATTGATAAGTGTCAAATCAATTGTAGATTTCAATGTATCCATATATATCTTATACTACAATTACTAACTAGGATATACATCATAAACGAAAGAATTATAAAAGTAAGAAAGTAGGAGAAGAAAAGATTTTAAACACAAAACCCTCAAACCATTCGAAGAAGTCGAAGGGAGAAGGTAAAAAAAAAATTGTCTATATCATATTGTTCTTTTATATTTAGCACATAATTTAGATGTTGGAACGTAAATAGCATACCATTGATAGGTTTTCCTTTACTTACGTGATCAAGGAATAACCATGTGAAGTTTTCGAAATAATCATGTGAATTTCATGTGAACTGTTCGAAAGATAATATACTTAATAATTTTAGTTCTTTTTGAGTTCATATACCAAAGAATTTCGAACTCAGTACATGATGTTATGTATTTTGGTAGTATGAATTTTAGGCTCCGTTTGGTCCGCGGAATTCGACGCGGAAAAGAAAAGAAAACTGTGATGCTACGCATCGAATCATCGTACATTACGCTTCACGTGTCGCACCATTACGCTTTTCCTTTTCTTTTCCACGTCGAAATCCGTAAACCAAACGGAGCCTAAAGATGTCGAAGTATAGGATATTCTGATCTGATGGTGTCTTTTAGGGTTTTCTGGGAGATATTGGGATAGAATATACCAAGAACTGTAGTAGTGTTTAGATATCTGGAGTAAATCTCGACACATGAAGTAATACTAAGCCTAGAAGATGTCGAGTTGTATTATATAAAATGTCGAAGTGTGAGAGTTTTTAAAATATCGAAATGAATAGTAAGCTATCGAAATGAATATCGACATTACTTATTAAGCTAAGTCTCGACATTTGCTCCTAGAAGGTCTCGATATTATCTTTCAAAAAATCTCGATAAACACATGAAGGGGCTCGACATTTATAAAATGTCGATATGATGACTTCGACTTTATTTTCTCCAACACAAAATGTCGACAATTCTTTTCAATTAAAGATCTCGACATCTTTAATGTAACATTTCGATATTGCTAAGAATTCGAGCTCAACATTTCTATATGTCTCAATATTTTGTTCGAGCTCGACATTTTATATGTCTCGACATTCTTTAGAAATAGATTTCGACAATGTTTAAATATTTCGACACTTAACATAATTTCAATAATTTAACAATGTTCCACATTTAATAAATTTTTGGTATTTTAGAATTTGCGATTGCTAGGGTTTTTAATATTCTGGGATTTAGTTATTTTTAAGAATTTCATTATTTTTAAAATTTAAGGTTTTCAAGAACTAGCACATATACTAATAATATTTATTTATTTAGAGGTTCGACATTTACGGATTCCACCATATCCCTTGATTGACAATAGCAGGAGGGCAGGTAGGTGAATTATTCATCTACAATACGTAAACACCTATGTGATATTTATGTGCTTCTAAGTGATTAAATGAATTACGTGTTTTACGTGTTTTACATGTGTCTCACATGAAAATATGTTTTTATATTATCACATTTGTATGCATGGCATATGCATATCATATCACAGGGGTGAGATATTTATACCGTATTGAGACGGTGACGATTTGAGATATTGACGAGCAGGGTAGAATGAGATGTTTGTGTTTTTGTTGTTGACTCGTTGAGGAGTCGAGGTTGGTACTCGTATGACACCTGACGGCAGACAGGCGTGATCGATCTGTCTACTCGGGCGTGAACGTCCCGAGGTGCAAAACCGTCGTGATTTTATTATTTTCAGCGGAGGGAGCGACCTGACAGGGCAGTTGCGTGATCGTCAAAACGCTGTCGGCGTAGGCTACCGCTTACGGAAGAGCGACCTAGCAGGGCAGTTGCGTGATCGTCAAAACGCTGCTAGTGTAAGCTTCCGTATGTTATTATTATGGGCGCGCGAGGTGTCGAGTCTGACCTAGGGCCCTGTGTTGTGTGATTTGAGACAGGATTGTGAGAAAAGAAAGAGTGAACATTGCATGTGAGATGTTGGGATCGGGAATGAGCGTTCACGTGCATACATGCATTTTTATTCACCTACTGGGCAAGTTGCTCAGTGTTTACGTGTTGTTGGTACTGAGTCTGACGCCGACGCGCGTCAGGACTGAGGCGGCTGGTGGCGGTACTCCACGGACTTTTTGTTCTTTTGACATTTTGGGGCTACGCCCGTTATATAGATATTAGTATGTAAAATAATATTTTATATTAGTGTATATTATTTTAGGAAAAAGTTTTAATTAGACGGGCCTTCCGCGGCTTACGTTGCGGAAATTCGCCACTAATCTTACTTAGAAAACCAGGGTCGTCACAGGTGGTATCAGAGCTTAGGCTTTAGATTCTGAAGACTGTCCATGTACTGCCGCTCAAAAGCCTGGAGAACCAGCCTGGCCTGTAAGTTAAATGCTTGATTATGTGATTATGGGTTATCTGATATGTGTTTTATTTGAATTAATGTAGATAATAGTTGAAAAATGCCAAGAACCCGTAGTGAACATGTGGCTGAATCCAGCCGTAGGGCTGAACCGGAGTTCCCTCCAAATGAAAGGGACTCCACTATTCTACGACTGACCGATTTACTTCAACGTCAGTCGGAACATATCAATCGCCAGTCGAGTCAAATCGACGAGCTACTCCATCATCATAGCTCGTCTGAACATCGTCCTTCCCCACAACCAGCGCGTGTAGAAATTATAGGGGAACGGTTTCGGAAAATGGATCCCCCAACCTTTGCTGATGCTACGGACCCAGCAGTGGCTGAAGATTGGCTGCGCACCATAGAAGATATGTTCATATATAGTCGTGTGCCTGAGAATGAAAAGGTCTTGTGCGTCGTTTCCATGCTCAGAGGAAATGCCCGATTCTGGTGGGATACCGTTAAAGTCCTAGAAGATCCGACGAATATGTCGTGGGAACGATTTAGAGAATTGTTCCACGGCAAATATTTTACTGCCCATGAACAGGAACGACGGATGCTAGAATTTATGAATCTCAGGCAAGGAGGAATGCCTGTAACTCAATATATCCGTCGATTCGAGGAGTTGTCCCGTTTCGCTCCTCGCATGGTGGCAACAAATCTACTCAAGGTGACGAGGTTCATTACGGGCCTCAAACCTGAGCTTTATCGTGACTTAAGTATCTCGGGGGCCCGACAGATGGAATTCACCCAAGTAGCAGAAAGGGCCATGGTAGCTGAGCAGGCCGAGGCTCAGATTTCTGAAGCTCAGGAGGCGAAGAAGAGGAGGGAGAGTCAGCAGGGACTTGGAAATGACCGTAAACGCCAATTTTTCAACAAAGGCCAAGGAAATCGTCAGGGTCAGCAGAATTGGCGCCCAGTGCTGAATCAGGGACCCGTAAATATTCAAAACAGACCTCCAAACCAAGACCCAACCCACTTCGGTGCCTGTTATCAACCCAGACCCAACCCGAACCCACAGTGTTTCAGATGTGGAAGAATGGGGCATTATGCGAGGAATTGCAATACGACTTTACCCCAGAACCCGACTCAACCACCGGTTCGACCTCCACCGGTTCCTGCACGGGTTTTCACACTTACCAATGAGGAGGCCGAGGCAAACCCTTCTGTTGTAACGGGTACGTTAACTATCTATAACGTGCCCACTTCTGTGCTAATTGATTCCGGAGCCACACATTCATTTGTGTCGGCTAAGTACGTGGCGAAGGTAGGAATATCTCCTACCTCATCCGAATGCAACTATATAGTTACTCTACCACATGGTGACCCGACGCGTACTAATCAAGTATTGAAAGGACGCGTCGTAGATATTGAGGGTAGGAACTTGAGTGCCGACCTGATTGTAATCCCGATGAACGACTACGATGTCATCTTCGGAATGGATTGGCTTTCAAGATATGGAGCCATCATAGATTGCAACAAGAAGGTCGTTAAATTTCAACTGCCCGAAGAAGAAGCATTCACTTTTTCGGGTAAATCAGATAAGAATAGTATTCCAAGAATATCGGCTCTGAAGGCTCAACGACTCTTGAGGTCAGGTTGTGAGTCTTATCTCGTATATGCAGTGAAGGCGGAGGACTTACCTCAGCCGGAACTAAAAGATGTACCTGTAGTTAACGAATACTCTGATGTATTTCCCGACGATCTCCCGGGGTTACCCCCTGATCGAGAAATACAGTTCAAGACAGATCTGATGCCAGGATCAGCCCCAATTTCTAAAGCCCCTTACCGTTTAGCACCGAACGAGTTAAAAGAATTGAAGGAACAGCTGGAGGACCTACTATGTAAAGGGTTTATCCAGCCGAGTTTTTCGCCGTGGGGCGCACCCGTTCTTTTTGTGCGAAAGAAGGATGGGTCGATGCGACTCTGCATCGACTACAGGGAGTTGAATAAGATCACGATCAAAAATAAATACCCTTTGCCAAGGATCGATGATCTGTTCGATCAATTGCAAGGAGCTTCGGTATTCTCGAAAATTGACCTCCATTCGGGATACCATCAGTTAAAGATCAGGGAGGCAGATGTTCCGAAAACTGCGTTCAGTACGAGGTATGGCCATTACGAGTTTTTGGTCATGCCTTTTGGACTGACAAATGCCCCAGCCGCTTTTATGGACTTGATGAATCGAGTCTTCAAAGACTACCTCGATCGGTTTTTTATCGTCTTTATCGACGATATTCTAATCTATTCTAAGATGAGGGACGAACACGAAAGTCATTTACGAACTGTCTTAAGAATCCTGCGAGAGAAACAGCTCTACGCCAAATTCAAGAAGTGTGAATTCTGGCTTGAGCAAGTAGCCTTCTTGGGACACGTGATTTCTGGGAATGGAATCTCCGTGGACCCGAGTAAAATTGAAGCTGTGAATAATTGGCCACGACCTACTACTCCTACCGAAGTCCGAAGTTTTCTAGGACTTGCGGGATACTACCGCAAGTTTATAGCGGACTTCTCCAGTATTGCCTCTACATTAACCAATCTGACGAGGAAGAACGTTCCGTTCAAATGGACCGAAGCATGCGAACAGAGTTTTCAAGAGTTGAAAAAACGTCTTACCTCTGCTCCGATATTGACAATACCATCGGGAACCGGAGGATTTGCAGTATATAGCGATGCTTCGAAGAATGGCTTGGGATGTGTGCTGATGCAGAACGGAAAGGTGATTGCCTATGCTTCGCGACAACTAAAGGAATACGAGAAGAACTACCCAACCCATGACCTCGAATTAGCAGTAGTGGTCTTCGCTCTGAAGATCTGGAGACATTATCTCTACGGAGAGAAATGTGAGATCTTCACAGACCATAAGAGTTTGAAGTATTTCTTCACCCAGAAGGAACTGAATATGCGACAGCGAAGATGGTTGGAGCTCGTCAAGGACTACGATTGCGTCATCAGCTATCATCCGGGTAAGGCAAACGTAGTCGCAGATGCGCTAAGTCGAAAAGCGGTAAATGCAGAGTTACATCAGCTTGGAATAGAGGTAGTTAATTTGGGCGAAGTTGAGGCAAGACTAGCAGCGCTAACTCTCCAACCCACGCTGCTAGAACAGATCAAGAAGACGCAAGAAGAAGACGAACTCTACCTAAAAATGAAAGAGGCACTACCCGAAGATTTTAACATCCGAGAGGATGGAGCTTTGCTATGCAAGAATCGTCTTTATGTACCTAACAATGAGGAGTTGCGACAAACGATAATGAAGGAAGCACACACGACCACATATTCGATACACCCAGGATCCACGAAAATGTATCAAGACTTGCGAGCAACATACTGGTGGCCAGGAATGAAGAAAGACATCGCAGCGTTCGTGAATTGATGTATGACCTGCCAATTGATTAAAGCGGAACACCAGCGACCCGGTGGAACCCTACAGCCTCTACCCATTCCGGAATGGAAGTGGGATAATATCACGATGGATTTCGTCGTTGGTTTACCTAAGACAACGAAAGGCCACGATGCTATCTGGGTGATTGTAGATCGCCTAACCAAATCAGCCCATTTCCTTCCAATCAGTTCCACTTTTTCCATGGAACGCTACGCTGAATTATATATTCAGGAAATTATCCGCCTCCATGGAATTCCAATTTCTATAGTCTCGGATCGAGATTCGAGATTTTTGTCGAACTTTTGGCAGAGCCTGCAGAAAGCAATGGGTACCAAGCTCTCGTTCAGTACTGCTTACCATCCCCAGACCGATGGGCAGTCGGAACGAACGATTCAGACTCTCGAGGATATGCTACGGGCATGTGTGCTCGATTTCAAAGGAAACTGGAGTAAGTATTTGCCGCTCATAGAATTTTCATACAATAACAGTTTTCATGCTACAATCGGAATGGCGCCATACGAGGCGTTATACGGGCGCAAGTGCCGATCCCCAATCCATTGGGACGAAATTGGTGAGCGAACATTGTTAGGACCTGATATGATCCGAGAAATGACAGAAGCTGTGACGAAGATTCGGGAAAGGATGCGAACCGCACAGAGTCGTCAGAAGAGCTACGCAGATCATCGACGACGACCATTGGAATTTTTGGAAGACCAAGTGTTCCTAAAAATCTCCCCGATGAAAGGAGTAAAACGCTTCGGACGAAAGGGCAAGCTGAGCCCCAGATACATAGGCCCGTTTAGAATTATCAGACGAGTTGGCGAAGTCGCGTACCAACTAGAGTTACCGGCCTCACTATCGCAAGTTCACGACGTATTTCACGTATCGACATTACGAAAATACGTCGCGGACCCGAATCATGTCATTCAGAACGAACTTCTTTATCAACAGCTCAAGCCTGACTTGAGTTACGAAGAGAAGCCCGTAGAAATTCTGATGTACGAGTCGAAACGACTACGGAATAAAACTATTCCGTTAGTTAAGGTGTTGTGGCGAAATCAATCAGTTGAGGAAGCCACGTGGGAACGTGAGGATGATGTAAGAGTTCGTTATCCCGAATTATTCCAGTCGGCGTAATTTCGGGGACGAAATTCTTTTAAGGGGGGGAGGATGTAATACCCGTAAATTTTAAAACGGGATTTTGATGTAAATTAATAATATGATTTGCTAAGTAGGAAGTTGGTGATGAAATTTAAATATTTTCAAAGGAATCTAAAGGTTAAATAATGATAATAATCATAATATAAATAAAGTAAGAATTGGGCTATATGCTCAATAATTTCGAATTTATGCCCAAAAATTTAGTATTATAAGGCCCAAGTAATGTTAATATGTTTAGTTATTGGATAAGTTTATGATTTCCTTAACCAAAGGGAAATAAAACGTCATTGATAAGTGTCAAATCAATTGTAGATTTCAATGTCTCCATATATATCTTATACTACAATTACTAACTAGGATATACATCATAAACGAAAGAATTATAAAAGCAAGAAAGTAGGAGAAGAAAAAGATTTTAAACTCAAAACCCTCAAACCATTCGAAGAAGTCGAAGGGAGAAGGTAAAAAAAAATTGTCTATATCATATTGTTCTTTTATATTTAGCACATAATTTAGATGTTGGAACGTAAATAGCATACCATTGATAGGTTTTCCTTTACTTACGCTATCAAGGAATAACCATGTGAAGTTTTCGAAATAATCATGTGAATTTCATGTGAACTGTTCGAAAGATAATATACTTAATAATTTTAGTTCTTTTTGAGTTCATATACCAAAGAATTTCGAACTCAGTACATGATGTTATGTATTTTGGTAGTATGAATTTTAAAGATGTCGAAGTATAGGATATTCTGATCTGATGGTGTCTTTTAGGATTTTCTGGGAGATATTGGGATAGAATATACCAAGAACTGTAGTAGTGTTTAGATATCTGGAGTAAATCTCGACACATGAAGTAATACTAAGCCTAGAAGATGTCGAGTTGTATTATATAAAATGTCGAAGTGTGAGAGTTTTTAAAATATCGAAATGAATAGTAAGCTATCGAAATGAATATCGACATTACTTATTAAGCTAAGTCTCGACATTTGCTCCTAGAAGGTCTCAATATTATCTTTCAAAAAATCTCGATAAACACATGAAGGGGCTCGACATTTATAAAATGTCGATATGATGACTTCGACTTTATTTTCTCCAACACAAAATGTCGACAATTCTTTTCAATTAAAGATCTCGACATCTTTAATGTAACATTTCGATATTGCTAAGAATTCGAGCTCAACATTTTTATATGTCTCAATATTTTGTTCGAGCTCGACATTTTATATGTCTCGACATTCTTTAGAAATAGATTTCGACAATGTTTAAATATTTCGACACTTAACATAATTTCAATAATTTAACAATGTTCCACATTTAATAAATTTTTGGTATTTTAGAATTTGCGATTGCTAGGGTTTTTAATATTCTGGGATTTAGTTATTTTTAAGAATTTCATTATTTTTAAAATTTAAGGTTTTCAAGAACTAGCACATATACTAATAATGTTTATTTATTTAGAGGTTCGACATTTACGGATTCCACCATATCCCTTGATTGACAATAGCAGGAGGGCAGGTAGGTGAATTATTCATCTACAATACGTAAACACGTATGTGATATTTATGTGCTTCTAAGTGATTAAGTGAATTACGTGTTTTACGTGTTTTACATGTGTCTCACATGAAAATATGTTTTTATATTATCACGTTTGTATGCATGGCATATGCATATCATATCACAGGGGTGAGATATTTATACCGTATTGAGACGGTGACGATTTGAGATATTGACGAGCGGGGTAGAATGAGATGTTTGTGTTTTTGTTGTTGACTCGTTGAGGAGTCGAGGTTGGTACTCGTATGACACCTGACGGCAGACAGGCGTGATCGATCTGTCTACTCGGGCGTGAACGTCCTGAGGTGCAAAACCGTCGTGATTTTATTATTTTCAGCGGAGGGAGCGACCTGACAGGGCAGTTGCGTGATCGTCAAAACGCTGTCGGCGTAGGCTACCGCTTACGGAAGAGCGACCTAGCAGGGCAGTTGCGTGATCGTCAAAACGCTGCTAGTGTAAGCTTCCGTATGTTATTATTATGGGCGCGCGAGGTGTCGAGTCTGACCTAGGGCCATGTGTTGTGTGATTTGAGACAGGATTGTGAGAAAAGAAAGAGTGAACATTGCATGTGAGATGTTGGGATCGGGAATGAGCGTTCACGTGCATACATGCATTTTTATTCACCTACTGGGCAAGTTGCTCAGTGTTTACGTGTTGTAGGTACTGAGTCTGACGCCGACGCGCGTCAGGACTGAGGCGGCTGGTGGCGGTGCTCCACGGACTTTTGAGGGCAGGGCGGTACATGGATGAAGACCTGTGGAGCGATAATAGGGGTTTTTGTTCTTTTGACATTTTGGGGCTACGCCCGTTATATAGATATTAGTATGTAAAATAATATTTTATATTAGTGTATATTATTTTAGGAAAAAGTTTTAATTAGACGGGCCTTCCGCGGCTTACGTTGCGGAAATCCGCCACTAATCTTACTTAGAAAACCAGGGTCGTCACATTTAATTAAGATTTTTCGACTGTTCTTCAAAAAAAAATTGAGAAAAACCGTAACTAGTTTATAGTGTTTGCGGCTTGATTTTGAACTTTATCTGAGTTTAATGCCTGCACTTAAGATAGTTTCGATATTCTCTATGAATCTGGTAGAATGAATCATCGAAAAATCTGCATCTTCGACTGTAATTTGAGTTTTGATGAAACTGGGTATTTGAATGTTTAAAGCCATCGAAGAACTTTGTCGATCGCAAACAGTCTTAATTGAATTCCGATTTAATTGAGATACTGTTTGTGTCGAATTAGTTTTTCGATCGGTAAAATTCTGATTTAGTCGCTAAGATAGAAGATTTTGACCGAAAAAAATTTACTTACCATCAAGAAATCTAATTACGATTTTTGTGAGCGAAAAACTTACGCACTGATTATACAATTTAGATGCAAATTTTATCGAGCGTAAAACTTATTATCGCAAAATCGAATTTTCGATTTAATTTCAATTTGGTCGCAAAAATTTAGCATCGAAAAATTAATTTTTCAACACTTAATTTTTCGATCGTAAAATTCGCCGCTTAGGACCTAATTGATCTGAAAATTTCTCGACGTTTGACTTAGTCTTTCTTTGACTAATTTCTCGATAAAATTATATCGCAGCGAAAAAAAAAATCTACTTTCAATCGAAAATCACATACCGCTCGACAAATTTCAAATCGAGAATTTTATTCAATCGAAGAAAATTTCTCGATAGTAAATTTACCTGAGACGTAATTTCTCGATCGTAAATTTACACGGAATTTTTCTCGATCGTAAAATTGATCGACTACAGTCACGCTTTCAACTTCAACAATTAGGAAATTTTTCTAAGTCTTTTACACTGTAGCTAACAATAGCGGATAAAATTTTTCGAGCGCAAAACTTAGACGGAATTCTTTCATTTGAAATCAATGTATAGGAAATCAAATTGCAATTCAATTTTCTCGAACGAAAATTTTCTCGGCATGAACAGTGACTTACTGATTTAATACTTAGCGAAATTTCGAACTATTTTTCACGCGATTTATACTTCATTCGAAAGTACATTCATGCCATTACGATTTTTCAAAATTGAGCATACACTATGCATTTGATACGATTTGAATTCGAAATTCATCGAACATGCTATTATTTCCAATGTTACTATAGTTTGATGAAATTTATTCATTTTTCGACTAAAAATAAAACTGATCTAATAAACTTTTATATTTCTTATTTTCAGATGGATCGCTACCCAAGATACAACATATATACGATGACAATCTATATTTGAAGGTCCAGGATACGAACTTCCAGCTCGATCTAAGCACATTTCGGTGTACAGACGAGATCATCGTATCTATTCTGCGAGGCCACCCCATCTGGCACGCATTGACGGTCACCGCCTCAGTGCCAATGGTCTATCTCCAGCAATTCTGGGGATGTATACAAGGAGTTGTAGCGAATGGGGCATTCTCCTTCACAACAAGAATCGGGACGCGGCATATTCATATGAGCAAGAGCCAGTTCGGGATGATACTGGACTTGCCACACAGCGGCAACTACGACCCGCTCCTGTCGGACGCAGAAATGGTCCATGACTTCATGCAAATGGGATATCAACCGCAGCTCACCAAATTAGCTCAGGTCCAGAGCAGCGGTATCCCTCACCCCTGGAAGACACAGTTCGGGATCGTGAACAAGTGTCTATCACCAAAGCATGCCGGCTTCGACAAGGGCAACGGCAATATAGTGCGAATCTTTCACGGTCTCGCCTTCGCCAGAAACTACGACTTCGCACAGCTAATCTGGAATGATCTAGCTGAACAGATCCGACTGAAGGAAAACCGAAGGTCAAAGAACGTGCCCTATGCTCGATGGTTCAACGTGATCATCAGGGAGGTCATGGAGTTACATGCGGAGAACATCCCACAGCTGCCTCCCGGAGGAAACTATCAGCCGCCAAGGCTAAAGTTCTTCCATAACCCACGGCTCATGGACTTGGACCAACCGTCGATACCAATTCCGCTCCAAGTACTCAGGCTTGCCGACCCCGCGGGAGCTGAGTATCAAAGATTCTGCCGGAAACACCATTTAACGGAGCAAATGATCAGAGGGCCCCCGGCAGATTACCATGTGAGCCCTCCCCAACCGGAACACCAACCAAGCCCTGACGACGCGATGATAGATGTCGTCGCTCAGGAGCTTCAACAGGAGTCTCCCTTGATCAAAGAGCCGATGCCCGACGTAGATGAGACCTTGATAGACGTCGTGGCTACCGAGATGGCGCTGGAGGCTCCTGAACATGAGTACCAAGTGGAAGTGCCCGTTCATGTTGGCGTGCTCGAAGAAACCATTGAGGAGGTTCTTCTACCAGTAGCACAGCCCGAAGTCGAAATGGGGAAAACTTCACTTCCACCGGTGACGGGTCAGGCACTAGAGGACGTCCATCGAGACCTCACTCCTCACACGGCCACCTCGTCTGACACGGAGTCTGCCGAGGAAATAAGTCTGATAAGGAGGACTCCCAGGAGACTTAGCATTCAACTAGAGTCCCTCTTCCCGTCACCAACGCACCAGATACTACGCTGACCACAACGACAAGTGTTGCCGGCACTTCTTCGCTCAATCTTGAGCCGCAACCAACCCACGTGGTGTCTGGTTCGCAGGCGCAACCTGAGCCTGCCTTAACACCCATAGAGACGAATCCTCAAGATTCGACTCGAGGATTGGGGTGGAAGTCTCATACAGTCGCAAACTCAAGTGACTGTGAGCCAACCCACAGAGTCGGTGTCTACTCAAGGGTTGATAACAGGCGACATCAGTCGTCCTGGTCCATCTCAAGAGGCGTCCGCACCCTTCGTGACGAACGAGCAGTTCCAGGCCGCTCTCTCTGCCGCTGTACAGTTCTATGGAAGACAAAATCACGGAGAGAGTACTCCAAGCACTCGAGGCATCCCGAAGAGATACCGGGAAAGCACCTGCCTCTGAAGGCTTCGTCACAAATCAACCCCACACCTCCACAACCCACACCCACCGACCCTCTAGCCACTTCCTCCATCCTCATCAATCCATACACAATTCCCATCACCGAGCTCACGACATTCTCCTCGCCCGTCTGATAGGCCTTTCCATCCGATCGCCGCAAGAAGAATCCCTCTATAGGCGATTGGTGGACCATCCAGAGCCACCGACTGACACCTGCCGAGGCCAAAGGTCCCACTCGCGATGCAAACATGACGATCCTGACGATCAGGACCCTCATGAGGGGGAGAAGAGGCCAAGGACATCAACAAGTGGCCAAGGACAAGGCTCGGGCGCTACGCAGACAAGCGCTGGAGCTCGTGAAACCCAAACACAAACCACCCACCAAGCACAAACCACCCAAACTACCTACACCACGCACCGCACCGCCCACATCGAACCACCAACCTTTCACCTCAGGACGCCTCCGCGCACACCACCGATCTACTCAAGCCCCTTGCTTCCGGAAGAAGAAGCAAGTGCTGCGATGCTTGTAGCTCTAGCAGCTACCCAAGCCACTCCCTCTGTTGCTCCAGACCAACCGGGACCCTCTGGACATGGCGTCAATCCACACGGGTCCTAGACAAGTATATCTTTGAAGGACAGTGGATGACCCATTCCATGCCCGAGGAGCATCAAAGACGATGGATTCACGACGTTCGGTGCTTTCTACAACAAGCGTCTATAGACCTCGTAATCATAGAAGACGACGAGCTTCAGGAAGGTGAAGACTACGAGTGAGATATCCCAAGGCTACCAGAGTTAATCGCTCAACAGGCGGTTCCCTCTCCAAGGCTAACGCCAGGGATCGTTCGGATCGACACGCCATGGGAGAACATCCGAATAGAAATTCCCTTCCTAGAAGAAGTTCGTGAGAATATTTGGAGGTCTCCGGACAGGGTGAAGAAGCCGAACGAGTTCGAGCTTAGAGTGATCTCTCATTGGGATCAGCAGAAGAGGATGACCTACCTCTGGATGCTGACCAAACTAGGACCTGATGTTAGGCTGGGGATGACTAAGGCACAAGCCAAGAGCCATTATAAGCGTCTCTCTCCAACAAGCCAACTACTCAGCGTCTACTGTGACAAAGGAGGACTACCAACACCTCATTACACAATTGAGCGTGTAGATAGAACTCGAGAAGAGCGAGAGCGACCTACCGTACATTCCGGCTGAAGAAGAGTACAACTTATATCATCTATATGTGGAAAAGTACAAAGGTCCTCAAGGCTTCATCAAGAAAGAAGGACTCGAGGGTCTCTACCGGTTCATGATGCGCCAAGTCAAGTACTATGCCGCACACGACCTTCAGATGACTCTGGAGAGCAATATGAAGAAGGTCAACAGACCGCTCCGCTCAACAAAGGACCTGAGATCGAAGGGCTTCCCAACAATCACGTGTACATCAGCTCAGTCCTAGGCATCACCTACCACAATCCAATAGCAAAGACGAATAGGTTGATGCTGAAGACTGAAATCAACAAGTTTTGTGATGGGACGCTATGACAGCTAACTCGGAGAGACTCGAATTTGCGAGAGTGTGTGTGGAAAAGTCACTAGAGGAACCATTCCTTGAACAATTCAATGCTAGAATAACTACAAAGGAAGACGGACAAGTAAGCATTGTGCCTATCCATGTTGAATATGAGTGGAAGCCCAGCAAATGTGCGGCGTGTAATACTTGGAACCATGGAGACAGAAACTGCCCCAAGAACAGAACCGGACCTGCCCGAACGCAAGCACGGCCTATGGAGCAACCAAGTCCACGAGCTCGGCCGAAGGATACTCAACGTACTACACGGCCGATCAGCCAACAGACCAATAGGGTGCAGCCTCGACAAGAATGGCGCCAACAGACAAAAAAGGATAAGGGTAAAGCGGCGCTGGTGGAAAACACCCCACCTACTACCTTAGGCAATAGAGGCCGTGTTTGCAACAGCCCTATGGAACAGCATAGGATGGCAAGCAGACCATCGGAGGCAGGCCCGTCAAGTACTGCCTCTGCCAGCACATCTACACCTGACCAAAATCCGTTTGCGGTGCTCGCTGAGCTTGAATTGGAGTGCAATAACGAGGGTCCTAAAGCAGCCCTTCTCACGGGTACCCCATGATCCCTACGGCCGTCTGGAATACTCGTGGTCTGAACAGGATAGACCACAGATGGGCTGTTAAGGAGTTGGTGGCAAAAAACAATCTGAAAATAATGGGCCTTATTGAAACACGGGTCTCGGAGCAGAATGCTTCTTCGGTCACTCTGTCAATTAATAACTGGAGTTGGTTTTATGAATATGAGAATGGACCTGCCTCTCGCATATGGGTTGGTTGGGACGCTAGTTCTGTGGCGGTGACCGTCGAGACTTACTCCTCTCAGGCCATCCACTGCAAAGCTCTCATTTTGGAAAATAGGCAGGTATTCTACATCTCGTTTATTTATGGACTCAATATACGTACGGACCGTCGCAGCCTATGGGCTGACCTTGTCGCGACTTCTCGGTCTCGGGTGGACACCCCGTGGGTGGTTATGGGGGACTTTAATGCGATCTTGGACAACTCGGAAGCTCGTGGTGGCGTCATGGGGGTGGCTGTCCTGATATGGCAGCTTGTTTTACTTCTTGTGACCTTATTAGTCTTCCACGTGTGGGGCCGATCTTTACGTGGTATAACCAGCAAAGCGGCACGGCTGCCATTTGGCGTAGGTTGGATAGAATGATGGGTAACCCGGCTTGGTTTGCCCGCTATGGAGACCTCATATATCGGTGTGCGCTACCTTTTACATCTGACCACTCTCCTCTGATCTTGGAGGCTAATAATCCGTCACGAGCAATGGGAGCCACCTTCAGATTTGACAACTTCTTGACCAAAGATCCTCGCTTCACAAAACTGGTGGAAAACTCGTGGAACACTCCTATAAATGGCTTTCCTATGTTCACTGTCGTGAAAAAGCTGAAAAGTGTAAAGCAAGCCATGAAGAGACTTCGCAAGGATAAAGGAAATCTGAACCACAACACTCTCGAGGCTAAAAGGTTTCTTGACATCGTCCAGGACATGGCCGCTTTGCTTATGCGAAAGCCGTGGATATGGAGCATCAAGCGCTTACTCAACGAGCTAAAGTGGCGTGGCTTAAGGATGGGGATCAGTGTACCGCTTTCTTCTTCAAGAAAGTGACCACGCGACGTGCCATCAGTTGGATTTTCTACCTGGAAAACGAGACGGGGGAAACCTTCGAGGGCGACGCACGGGTTACGATTGAATTATTACGCTACTACAAGGACCTCCTCGGTCTCTCTTCTCGCGTTGCCCCTATTTCCTCCGCCTTGATGGCGCCTTTCCTGGAGAGGAAGCTGACTATCGACGAGGCTTCCGGGATGATCCAACCCATCAGCGACGACGAGGTCAAGCGTGCGCTTTTCTCCATGGGGGACAACAAATCCCCCGGTCCGGACGGATTCTCGGCTGCTTTTTTCAAGCACGCTTGGGCCACGGTAGGGACGAAAATCACCCATGCCATCAAGGAGTTTTTCAGAACGGGATTCCTACTCAACGAACTAAATTCGACGCTTATTACACTTATCCCCAAGAGTGACCATCCACGTTTCGCCAAGGACTTCAGGCCTATTTCGTGCTGCAATGTGCTTTATAAAATTATCTCCAAGATCATTGCTAACCGACTAAAGGGCTTCCTGGGCCGGCTGATCCATCCCACGCAAACGGCGTTTATCCCCGGCCGACGGATATCGGATAATATCCTCCTAGTACAAGAGATCTGCCACGGGTATAATAGCATGAGCTTACCGGAACGGGTGGCTTTCAAGGTGGACATTGCTAAGGCTTACGACCGTGTTGAATGGGATTTTATTCTTCGTACTTTGGAGGCTTTCAACTTCCACCCCACTTTTGTGGGATGGATTCGTGCCTGTATCACGACCCCTTATTACTCGGTCAACATCAATGGCAGACCTGAAGGATTCTTCCAGGGGCGGCGTGGCCTTCGTCAGGGTGATCCTATCTCACCGTACCTGTTCACGCTTGTGATGGAGGTCTTACATGGCATGATCAATGATGGGATTCAGCACAACATCAACTTCCGCTACCACTGGAAATGCGAGACTACGAAGTTATTCATGCTCTCCTTCACGGACGACCTCCTTCTATTCTCCCATGCGGACACTGAATCTGTGGCTACCTTCAAAGGATGTCTGGACCACTTCGCTATGCTGTCAGGCCTGCAGGCCAATCTTCACAAAAGCGAAATGTTCATTTCTAGACGAGCTGATCGCCTTAAGGACCAAATCCACACGGTAATGGGGATCCCTCCTGGCTCCCTTCCGGTTCGCTATCTTGGGGTCCCCCTCATCACCTCTAGGCTCAGTGTCGCTGACTGCACCCCCCTCCTCAGCAGCATTGACCGACGCCTGGGGTCTTGGACTAATCTCTCCTTATCTTACGCGGGTCGGGTGCAACTTATTAAGTCCGTTCTCCTTGGGTTTCACACATACTGGGCGAGTGTTTTCCTACTTCCCAAAGGTGTCGTAAAGAATATTGAAGCTAAATTGAGAGACTTCTAGGGAACGGCTCATCTGCGAAAGTGGCATGGGCCGATGTCTGTCTTCCAAAGGACGAAGGCGGCCTGGGGATTAGATCTATCGAAACGGATAACAAGGCCCTTCTACTACGCCTACTTTGGAACATTCTGAGCAGCGAGGATACTTCACTTTGGGCCTCTTGGATCCGAAAGACTCGTCTCCATAACACTTCAATATGGACTATTAGACCTTCGGCTCGCACTTCGTGGAGTTGGCGGAAGATTTTGAAGCTACGCGACCAGATCCGACCACTCATCACCTTCAGTATTGGGAATGGTACTTCTATTAGATTGTGGACCGACCCCTGGCTCCTATCGGGCCCCATGATTGACCGCTACCCTCGTGGCCCTATGATAATGGGGCTGCCTCTCGACTCCATGCTAAGTGAAGTGATTCAAGAGGATGGATGGTGCTGGCCCACCCGTACATCGACGGAATATCTTGAGTTCGAACCTATGCTACCACAGGTTAGACCTAATGAGGAGGACAAGATTATATGGACTGCGTCGCCAAATGGTATCTTCTCTACTCGCTCCGCCCGGGAGAACATCCGTATGAGGCGGCCAAAGGTGCCCTGGCACACTCTCTTTGGCGGTCCGCTTGTTATTCCTAGGCATGAAATCATCATGTGGCTTGCCATTAGAGATAGGTTGGCTACTAGGGATAAACCTTGGATTGCGGCTAAGGCGGGCTGCTCTACTTGCCTTCTGTGTGACACTCAGGAGGTGGAGACGATTAAACACTTGTTCTTCGACTGTCCATTTTCCAGGCGTTGCCTCCGACTTCTTTGTCGTAAACTACGCATGGGATGGCCGGTTGGGGATTGGAGTTCTGACATTAGGTGTGCTGCCCGAAGATGGAGAGGCAAACACTTAGCTCAGCTGGGCCCGCGCCATGTACTAATCTCGTTGGTGTATCACCTGTGGCTGGAGCGGAACAGAAGATGGCACGATGGAAGACAACGTCAGCCAGGTCACATTATTACTGATGTTGAATCATTACTGTGCTTACGCCTTGCTACCCTCCCTTCTAAATATGCTTTACAAAAATGTGCCCTTAAGCGGGTGTGGCGGATAGCTTGGTAGGTTGGTAGGTTGGGGTGTCATGCCCAGGTTGCCTGGTTTGCATGGTTGCTTTGTTTGGCTGCTTTGCTTCTTTTTCCACAGGTGTCGATTTAAGCTTGCATCTTATTGGTGCTCTGGGTGGTGTTGATGGGCTGCACTGGGATGTGCTGGAGCTTAGGGAAGTCTTCTCTCCCGTCTTCTCCACTCTTCCATCCCGCACTCCCTCTGTTTTGGTCTTTTGCTTTTTCTGCTTGTGTGTTTTTTGTCTTCCTTGTGCAGGCTTGGGCTGGCTGGTTTGGGGAGCGGCGAAGGGATTCTCCTGCCCTGGTGGTGGTGCCTCTGGTAGCAGTCCTGTGCTCGGCTCTGGTAAAGAAACAGGAGTTGGCGCTTAGTCACTACCCTTGCCGACCTGACCTGCGGAAACTCGACACCCACTGGCATGGCTGTCTCTCCACTATGTTTCCTTGGCTGTGCGCTTGCGCCTCGCCTGCACGTCTCCCGAGCGCCCTGCTGGTACCACAACTGGTGCCTGGATCCTGTTGCTTGTTTTTGGATTTGTACACCTACGTTGTCTCTAGTCGTGTTGCAATTGTTTGTGTTGCAATTGCTTGTTTTTGTCACTGAGGTTCGTAGTCTGTTGGCTTGGGTCCCGTCGGGACCTGGTAGGTGTTTGGGCTGCGTCGGTCCTGTCGACGTGTTGTTAGATCGGTTCCATTACCGCTTGTTGCGTCATGAGCGTCATCATGAACGCAACCACTGTACTCCTGTTTCTTTCCTTTTTAGTGAACGTTTCCCAAAAAAAGAAATAAATAGAGACACTATGCTGAGGATCCACAGGTTCGTGAGAGAACAGCCGCTCCTAATGGAATTGCTTGAAGATATCGAGGAGCGACTCGAGCTGAGGATCACGCTGAGGAACTACGAGTATGCGCTGGGCTTGCGCAGATCGTATTATGCCCGACGAGGACAAACGGCGCGGAGACGCAATCAAGCACAAAGGGGGAGATTGTAGAATACCATTTGTAATTGTGCTTGATTTCATTAGTTGTCCTTGTAATTAGGGGCGTTTTGTATAGTAGTCCTTAGATTAAGACTAGTTTGATATGTATACCAAGTTTGTTTGGTATAAATACATGTACATCAATTGAGCTTAATAGAGAAAGTTTAGAGAATTGATCCGAAGGGCTTGCAATTCGATTCTAGAGAGAGAAACAACAGTAACTTTCTCACTCTAATTGAATTCTCTCTAGTGTTCTTAACTTGAGTTTTTCGATCGAATTCTCTCTAATCGAATGCAACAGGAAAGGCAAACATGGTGGCAGATGCGTTAACTCGCAAATTCGTAAACACGGAGCTACAAATGCTCGAGGTAGAAATAGTACCGTTGGGTGAAGTTGAAGCAAAGCTAGCCGTTTTAACTATCAGACCTACTATAATATAACAAATCGGGAAGGCACAAGGGAATGACGAATTCTACACGAAGATCAAAGGAATGCCAATAGAGGAACGGCCGACTGATTTCAAAATACGAGACGACGGAAGTCTATACTTTAAAGATCGATTATATGTTCCCAACGATGAGGATCTTCGACGAAGTATAATGACAGAAGCACACGCCACGACGTAGTCGGTTTATCCTGGAGCTACGAAGATGTACAGGGATTTGAAGAAAAATTATTGGTGGCCGGGCATGAAGCGAGAAATCGCCACTTTCATAAGTCAATGCTTGACGCACCAACAAGTAAAGGCCGAGCATCAACGACCAGCAGGGACGTTACAATCTCTGCCAGTACCCAAGTGGAAGTGGGATCACATCACAATGGACTTCGTCGTTGGTCTGCAAAAACTGTAAAAGGGCCACGACGCAACATGGGTCATCGTGGATCAATTAACCAAGTTCGTCCACTTCCTGCCGATTAATTTCTATGGAATTCTACGCCGAGCTATACATCTAAGAGATTGTCCGACTCCACGGAGTTCCAACCTCGATCGTTTCCGATAGAGATCCGAGATTTTTATCCAAGTTCTGGACGAGCCTACAGAAGGCCATGGGAACCAAACTCTCTTTCAGTACTGCCTATAATCCCCAAACAGACGAGCAGTCTGAACGAACCATCCAGACGCTGGAAGACATGCTGAGAGCGTGCGTCCTCGACTTCAAAGGAAATTGGAGTCGATACCTCCCACTGATTGAGTTCTCGTACAACAATAGTTACCATGCAACTATTGGAGTGGCTTCATACGAGGCTTTATACGGACGCAAATGGAGATCTCCCATCCATTGGGATGAAGTCGAAGAACGGGCAATATTAGGCCCTGACATGGTACAAGAAATGACAGAAGCCATTACTCAAATACGAGAAAGAATGAAAGCGGCACAAACCAGACAGAAAAGTTATGCGGATCAACGGAGCAGACAGCTAGAATTCAAAATAGATGATCTAGTATTTGTGAAAGTATTCATGATGAAGGGCTTAAAGAGATTCGGAAAGAAAGGGAAACTAAGCCCAAGATACATTGGCCCATTCAAAATAGTAAAAAGAGTTGGTGAAGTAGCGTACCGGTTGGAATTGGCAGCATCTCATCCCTGTGACATTTCCCTAAGCCTGCCCACATGGGCCCAGACATGTGCGATTGACCTGGTCGACCTGTTTAGCAGGTAGTGGGTCGGCCCCGGGGTTTACCATCGGCTTTACCCGGTTACCAAAAAAAATAAATAAAAAAAATTGGCAGCATCGTTGTCGCAAGTGCACGATGTTTTCCACATTTCAACTCTACGAAAGTATATCGCCGACCCGAATCATGTGCTGGAAAGCGAGTTTCTACACCAACAGTTGAAACCAGACCTAAGTTACGAGGAGACACCTGTAGAGATATTGATGTACGAAACTAAGCGACTCAGGAAGAAGGAGATCCCTTTAGTAAAAAGTCTTGTGGCGAAATCAATCCACGGAGGAAGCCACTTGAGAACGTGAGGACGAGATGAGTTCGCTATCCTGAGTTGTTCCAAGCGGGTTCATTTCGGGGGCGAAATCCTCTTTAAAGGGGAAGAATGTAGTACCCGAGTCCCCGTAAGCATATAAGGCCAATAAATTTACTTATATGTTAGAAATGATTATGTGAATTTCGTGGAGTAATTATGTGCCAATGTGACTCTATAAACTTGGTGCTTAAGTGATTATGTGAACATTGTGCATGTAATTAATTATCTTTGGGACATCTAACTTACTTGTGATTTTCGAAGGTATCGGGCAATGGAAATTGAGGTAAGTAATACTAATAATGACATTAGTTGGGCTATAGGAATTATGGGCTAGGATTAAACATTAGCCCGAAATAAAAGCCTAACTTGGGAGGGGACAAAGCTTCCTAAAAATGAGGAGACCTCACACCACCTAAGTCCCATCACCATGCCCCTTGTTAAAATATCTAATCTAACCTTTTTAACTGCATAACCCCATTTAGATAGAAATCAACGAAAGCTTAAGGGGAGAAGGAAGAAAGGAATTGAAGGAAACTCGAAATTTCGCCCTCAAGCTAGCGTGGAATTTGAAATTAGTAAGCGAAATTATTACTCTAAGCTATTATGATTTCCTTTACTAGGATTATTTAGTTAAATTATAATTAGGATTAAGAAGACTTGAGGAGTTCAAGTGTACCATAGACGGCAAAAGCACTAACGTAGGGTGTGAACTTATATTTGAGGGTTTACTCGAGATTAGCTAGGTATGGATAGCCTAACGTGTTTCAGGGTTCATCACTTTAGCATGAGATGATCTTAAGTTAGTGCTGGACATTTTTGGGTGGAAGAAAACCTTAGAACTTGTGAATTATGGATAGATTGAGCTATGAATGTGGTTTCGGGTAGATGATTTGAAGGTTTGATCGAATCGGGAAAATTAGGTGGCAAATCGGGCGATTTTAGTTTGAGTGATCAAATCGGGCGATTTGTTGCATATGAGGAATCGATCGGGAAAGTAGGGTTTAAAAATAAAAAATCGGGCGATTTGCCTTTCGAGTAGAAACTCTGCGATTTGAAGTCTTAAAACGACATACAATCGGGCAATTTAAGAATCAACCGAAAGCGAATTTACATGCATAAAATCGGTCGAACCAAGTTTCTAAGCATGTTGGAATCGGGCGAAACTAAGATGACGACATGATGACGAAAGCAAGCGGCAATTCTCAAATCGGGCGATTGCAAGTGCAACATGAATCGGGTGAAACCAAGTAATGCACACACAAATCGGGCGAAGGCAAAGCATGATTGAATCGGGCGATTCCATGCATGCCCAAACCGATCGAAAGTGGGTTCCATGCATACAAATAGGGCGATTCCAAGCGCCGATCAAATAATTAACAAGCTTGAATCGGGCGATCGCGACATAGTCTTTAATTAATTGACTCAGACCAAAATCGGTCGATTCCAATGTAATAAATTCGAGCAACATGGGAATAAATTAAGACCAATGATTTAACAAACTTTCGGTCGAAATTAAATTTGGAACCAAGTCTAGTGTTGACTTAATTTAGACCATCAATTGAACGACTTATAGTTAGAAAATAAAATGTTGAACAGAAGGTACTTTCGAACAAATTAGCATAGCCGAACTAGTTTAATTCAGTACTGATACAGTGATATGCTTATTTAAGGTTCGAACAGTAGATAATCCCCGAAGTAGTAAGAACGCGTAGCACGGACGACAGGTAAGTAGAAATCCAACTACAACACGTAACTTGCTTGTGCATGACTTACGTGATTTTGTGTTTACGTGACACTACGTGAATCTTGTATGATGTGACTTACTTATTATGCATGAAGTTATGCATGAACCACGACATGAGCATATGCACGCATGAAAAGGATGAAAAGCAGGTATGTGAGCATGCACGTTATAAGATCGCCTGTGTGCAATGGATATTTGCCGATATAGACATCTATTGTCGACTCAATGTAGAGTCACGGCTCTTCTATGCGGCCATGGTGATTCACAATATCGAAATACCTGACATGATAGGTAGGGGGAATACCCCGTAGCGGAAGATGCAACCTGGAGGATGCGACCCGAGGGAAGCACGACACAGATGGAACCTCTGGTGGTGTCGTGACCTCAGTGTTGGGTACCAGCAAGAAGCGTCTGCGTGATAGGCCACACTGGGACAGGAAAGGTGACTTTGGCTAAGGTCTTAGTGCTTGAGCCTTCACATATGTATGTATCCCTTGAGGATTAAGCGCATAGTAAGATAGAAAGCCGATGGCCAATATGAAATGAGAGTACAAAAAAAGGAGAATGAGAGTTAGAGAGCATCGACGTGGATTGTCGTACGAGTTAGGACACGTGCATTCATGCATAATTTCTTCTTACTGAGCCACGGCGACTCACTCCTTACGTTACGTGTTGTAGGTGCCAGCGACCTCGGTACGTGCTCGTTCTAGATTAAAGGCCTATCTTTTGGAGCTTCCAGCTGCTTTTGGGGTGGGAGTGTGTGCATGGATGACGACCTGTGAGGCCGGGCGCATAAGATTACTTTTGCTGTGCTTGTACACACACCTTGTGTTAGGTCCTACTAGTTTATCAACTCTATGATCCCAGACATGAATTCTAAGGTTATCGATTAGAATTGAATAGAATTGAATTTCGATCGAAAACCTCTTTAGAAGAACATGAGAGATAATCCTAGTCGTGAGAGAAGGTATTTGCTATTTCTTTTTCTTTTTTTGGAAGTGTTCACTAAACGAAAGAAACAGGAGTACATGAAAACAGCGTGCATGATATCGCTCATGACACACCAAACGGTAATGTTCAACGACCAGACAACACAACGAAGCCAAAAGCCCAGACATCCTACAGGTCCCACAAGACCACATCCAACAGAGATAAAAGGCATGGTAGGAGTCAGCAACCACAACAATCTACAGGTTCCTGGCACCAGGTGTAGTACCAGCAGGGCAAGAGGCCGACGTGCAAGAAAGCGCAAAAGCACAACAGATGAACCAACGCAAGGGTTATTCATCAGGCGGAACCGTAAGTAGTAGCCGCAAGCTGGTCGGTAGGCCCGAGGGCACTCCTGAGTCTTTCCGCCACGGGGAGCGAGAGCCACTAGTCAAGGCCAGCCCAATCCAGCGCACCGCACGGCACCGAAAAGCCAGAGAGGTCAACCACCCAACCCAACCCGCCAAGTCCAACAAGCCATCTGCACCCAAGAACAAAGACAAAAGACAGAGGGGGCAGAGGGGAAAGCACATGTAACAAACAAACAACAAAGGAGAAGTGTATGGTCAATCCACCACGAGTCATGCTCAGCGATCAGGGCAAATTCGTGGCCAGCCAAGTGGACAAGTTCTACCACGTCAAACGCCAGACACGTTTAAGCGCGCTAGCCTGGAGATGGTACTTGTTCGAGATGGTAGAGAGTCGTAAGCACAGTAGAACTTCAATCTCGACCGTGATTTGTTCAGGGGATCGTCGTTGTCCTTCACGCCATCTCTTGTTCCTCTCCATCCAAATGTGATAGACCAGCGAGGCAATAGCGTGTCGTGGTCCCATCCAAGCAAGGTGATGGCCTCTCCATCGATAAGCTGCCCAGCGTATGCCGTCAAACCAGTCCCTTCTAGGCCAACTGAACCGCAACCTGTCACGCATCAAATGAAGGCAACGTCTAGAGAAAGCACATTCAAAATATAGATGTCTTATCGTTTCATCCGTTTCGGCGTCACAAAGAAGGCACAAGGAGGATCCCGCTGCAGTCGCCACCCAAGCTTTATCTCGGGTCGCCAGTCTGTCTCTAATGGCCAGCCAGAGGATGAACTGATGTTTAGGGACAGACAATGGCCCCCCAAAAAGAGTACTCCAATGAACAATGGGCCGGCGCACCCTAAGGTTGTCTCTAGCAGATTTGGTAGTGAAACGGCCATTCGCTGTAGCGATCCAGCGCACTCCATCTACCTCAGCTGGATGGACAGGTGGGAGAAGGGGAGCAAATTCAATGTATTCAGTAGTGGTTTGGCCCGGCCAATTCCAACCCTCAGCATTAATGACAGCGCTAAGCCGCGAGTCAAGAGGGAGTCCCATAACCATCGGTCCACGCGGGAATCTGTCCACCATAGGGCCAGTGAGTAGCCACGGGTCAGTCCAAAGAAGAGTGTTCGCCCCATTGCCAATGTGAAACTGAAGAAGCGGCCGAATGTAAGGACGAAGTTGCAAAATCTTCCTCCAACTCCAAGAAGTCCGCGCGTTAGGTCGGATGGACCAAATTGACGTACTATGCAACCTAGTAGAATGGACCCAGTTGGCCCATATAGAGGTGTCATCCCTTTTTAGCAAGTTCCAAAGAAGGCGCATCATTAAGGCCTTATTATCCGTCTCAATCGATCTGATCCCCAATCCACCTTCGTCAGTAGGTAAACAAATATCAGCCCAGGCAACTTTTGCACTGGAGCCCTGCCAAAGAAAGCCCCTTAATCGAGACTCGATCGTACGGATAACACCTTTAGGGAGCATAAATACTCCCGCCCAGTAAGTATGAAGCCCAAGGAGGACAGATTTAATCAATTGGACTCTCCCAGCGTATGATAGAGATTTGTTTGTCCAGGAGCCCAAGCGCTTGTCGATGGCCGTGATCAGAGGCTGGCAGTCCGCAATAGTCAACCGCGAGGTGATAAGCGGTACCCCCAGGTATCGCACCGGTAAGGACCCCGTAGAGAATCCCATTATTGTCTGGAGTGTTCCTGTAAGCCGGTCGCCACGCTTAGCAATAAACATCTCGCTCTTATTGGGATTAGCGCGTAGGCCGGATAGAGATGCGAAGATGTCGAGGCTTTCCCTGAAAACTCGGACAGAGCCCATATCCGCATGAGAGAACAAGAGTAGATCATCCGCGAACGATAGCATGAACATTTTTGTTGTTTCACATCTCCAATGATATTGAAAGTCGCCACTTTGCCGTATTCGTTCCTCAATAGTACCATGTAAGACTTCCATGACCAAGGTAAAGAGATAGGGTGATAAAGGGTCACCTTGGCGGAGGCCTCGACGTCCTCTGAAAAAGCCCTCGGACTGGCCATTGATGTTAAGCGAGAAAGAAGCTGTCGAGAGGCAAGCACGGACCCATCCAACGAATGTAGGGTGGAATCTGAGTGCCTCAAGAGTCAGCAGTATGAAGTCCCACTCGACCGTCTCGTAGGCCTTAGCAAGGTCCACCTTAAACGCCACTCTTTCTGGCAGCCCCGCACTGTTATAGCCATGGCAAACCTCCTGTGCTAGGAGGATGTTATCAGTAATACGCCGTCCAGGGATGAAGGCCGTCTGGGAAGGGTGGACCAGGGCATCCAAGCTGCCCCGCAGCCGATTAGCAATAATCTTCGAGATGATCTTATACAGTACGTTGCAGCAGGAAATGGGCCTATAGTCCCTTGCAGTCCTTGGGTTCTCGCTCTTAGGAATTAGCGTGATAAGTGTGGAGTTCAGCTCCCCAAGAAGATAGCCAGTCCGAAAGAATTCCTGAATAGCATGTGTTACATCACTTCCAATCACATCCCACGCTTCCTTGTAGAATTTGGCCGAGTAGCCGTCCGGCCCGGGGGATTTGTTATCCCCAATAGAGAAAAGCGCACTCCTAACCTCCGTATCAGTAACAGGAGCAACCATCCCGTCAGCATTAGCCGAGTCAAGGGTCCTGGTGATGAAAGGGGAAACCTCGGCAAGGACAAGAGGGGTCACTCGAGTAGACCGTCCAAGGATACTTGCGTAGTAGTGGAGCAGTTCAGCCCTAACTTGGGCTTCACCTTCAAGGGTATTACCAGCGTCATCCTCAATCGAAAGGATGCGATTGACAGCCCTACGGATAGCCACCTTCTTAAAGAAGAAGGCCGTACAACGATCTCCGTCTTTCAACCAGGCAACCTTCGCCTGTTGGGCCAAGGCGGAGTATTCCATGTCCACGGCTTTAGCATAAGCAAATCTGCACCTCTTCTCAAGGATAAGGAGCTGCGGCTCCATAGGATGTGCGTACAGCAACTCTTGGGCAGCCTCAAGGTAGTGTCGAGCCTCCACGACGTTGCGATTAAGGTCTCCGTTGTCACGACGTAGCTTCTTAAGTTCATGCTTGAGTCCTTTAAGTTTCCTGACCACCACATACATGGGGTAACCAGCCTCCGGGCGTTTCCACACATCCTCTAATACCTGAATGAACCGGGGGTCCTGAGTCAGAAAGTTATCGAAGCGGAAGTTAGTGCCCCTAGTCCTCGCTGGTGGCTTCGCTTCCAAGACAAGAGGAGAGTGATCGGAGGTGCCAGGCGTGGTGCACCTATAGGCCAAGTCACCAAATTTGGCAAACCAAGCGGGATTACCAATCATCCTATCCAAGCGCCTCCAAACCGGAACTGCCGCTCTGCTGATTATACCAGGTGAAGAAAGAGCCCAACCATGGAAGGTTTACAAGGTCCGAGGAGGTAAGGCAAGCATTCATCTCTTGGCAACCCCTAGTAGGAGCTCCACCTCTTGCCTCAGTGCGGTCCGTAACTGCGTTGAAGTCGCCCATGACAACCCACGGGGCCGACACCCGGGCACAGGAGGTAGAGATCAAGTCATTCCAAAGCCCGCGTCGGTCAGTACGGAGGCTTCGGCCGTAGGCAAAGGTAGCGAAGAATTCCAGTCCCTCATTAAGGACGCATATTTTGCAATGGACAGTCTGGTGGGTGTAAGCATCAATAGTGACTCCAACAAACTGAGGGTCCCAGCCCACCCATATGCGGGCGGCCGGCCCATCCTGATAATCGTAGAACCAATTCCAATTAGGCCTGATCGAATTAGTAATAGACGTCGTGTTTTGCTCAGAAACCCTGGTTTCAAGCAGCCCCAACAATTTCAGATTGTACCTTGTAATCAATTCCCCCACCGCCCATCTGTGGTCTAACCTGTTTAGACCACGAGTATTCCATAAGGCGACAGGGATCATTTAAACCCGTCACAAAGGGCTGCTGTAGGACCCTCAGTGCAATTAACATCCCATTCCAATTCAGCAAGGACATCGAACGGATTATGGTCTCCACTCGTATGTCTATTGGCGGCCGCGGCATGGCTAGTTGAGCACACCTCACTGGCGCGCCGCTCCCTACCAACGTTGGCTATAGCTGTTTGGTTGCTAGCGGCCCTATTCTGCCACTCTTCCACGGATGTGTGTACCTCCTCAAGCACGGCCTTTCCTTTGTCCTTGTTAGTCCTCTGCTGCCATGCATGCCTTGTTTGTGGTGGACCATTCTGCGGCCGAGCGTTAGGGGCGGGTTTGGGGTGGTTCTGTAGGCTAGGTTGCTTCTCGAGCCGTGTCTCACTTCGTTGGGCCGCCGCCTTTGGTTGTGGATGGGCTGGAATATTAGACTTTTTGGGGCAGGTCCCAGCTCCATGGGTCCAAGAGGCGCATGTCCCGCATTTCTTGGGCTTCCATTCATAGTCAACTCGGAGAGGCACCACGTGCGAGTCAGTTCCATCCATGCTCGGGATTCTAACGTTAAACTGATCAACAAAGGGTGCTTCTAGGGGTTTCTCGATACAAATACGAGCATACTCAAGCCGCTCAGCAGTGGCCGTAATTACATCGACGAATAGTGGTTTGCCAAGCACGCTTGCCACAATACCAAGCCCCTCCTGGGTCCACAGTTCAGATGGTGATTTGCTATTTCTCTCTCTAGAAATTGAATTGCAAGCCTTTCGGATCAATTTTCTAAAACTTCTCTATTAGCTCAATGTTTGTACATCTATTTATACCAAACATGCTTGGTATAAATTACAAACTAAGTCCTAAACTAAGGACAACTATACATCAAGTCCCTAATTACAAGGACATCTAATAAAATCAAACTAAAACTGATATTCTACATTCTCCCCCTTTGTGCTTGATTTCTTTTCCGCGCCGTTTGTCCTCGTCGGGCGTAGTACGACCTGCACAAGCCCAGCGTATGCTCATAATTCCTGAGCATATTCCTTAGCTCCCGTCGCTCCTTGATATCTTCAAGTAATTTCATTAGGAGCGGCTGTTCTCTCACGAACCAGTGGATCCTCAGCACCGTCTCTCGGTTGTTTTCTTCCAACCTTTGCTCTATATTTTTCCTGTTGACCTTGAGCATCCCATCACAGAATTTGTGTATCTCAGTCTTCAGCATCATCCTAGTCTTCTTCGCGATCGGATTAGGGTAGGAGATGCCTAAGACTGAGCTGATGTGCACGTGATTGTTGGGAAGTCCTTCGATCTCAGGTCCTTTGTTGAGTGGGGCGGTCATGTTGACCTTCTTCATGTTGCTCTCCAGAGCCATCTGAAGGTCGTGTGCGGCGAAGTACTTGGCTTGGCGCATCATGAACCGGTAGAGTCCCTCGAGTCCTTCTTTCTTGATGAAGCCTTGAAGACCTTTGTACTTCTCTACGTACAGCTTGTAGAGGTTGTACACCTCCTCGGCTAGAAATCTCACTCATATAAATAGACTTTGTGTCTAGTGGAGTCTAGGAAAGAACTGTTAGCCACAAGAATGCGACTTAGACTGACAAAATTAAGCAAATAATCAGTCTCATGTCAGTGAATTCTATTCGTGACGTAGATCGAGCATCCTAAAGATATCATTATGCCCCTAATATTATACTTATATGTATAATATTTATTATCTTTTTTTATTATTTTATGAAAATGAAATATTTCACGCAAGATATAGCATTTTTAAGTATAGAAAACACATAGCATAGAACATGTGAAAGCTCATAGGATCACATAATGCGCAAATCACGGAAGGTTCAACATGCCTAATTTTCCGACAAGGAATTGGAACCGTTTTCATCCAATGCCTTGGTGAAAATGTCAGCTAGTTGATATTCCGTGTTCACAAAACACATGTCAATGGTGCCTTTTTCTACGTGATCTTTGATGAAGTGATATCGTATGTCTATGTGTTTTGTGCATGAGTGGTGAACAAGATTACATGTAATCGTAATGGCACTTTGGCTATCACTATAAATGGGTATATTATTTAGATTGTACCCATAATCGCGAAGCTGAGTCCGCATCCATAGCATTTGCGAGCAACAGCTGGCAGACGCGACGTATTTTGCCTCGGCCATCGATGTCGAAATGCAGTTTTGTTTCTTCGAGGACTAGCAGACTAGCGTTTCGCCTAGAAATTGAGCACCATCGGATGTGCTTTTCCTGTCCATTCAGCAACCTTCATAATCAGCATCAGTATAGCCAATCAATTTCAAGTTGGTGCCTTTTGGGTACCATAAACCTAAGGTCGAGGTGCCCTTTAGGTAGTAAAGAATTCGCTTGCCGCGAGCATGTGAGATTCTTTGGGGTCGGCTTGGAAACGGTCACATAGACATGTGGCAAACATGATGTCCGCCCGGCTCGAGGTGAGATGAAGAAGAGAGCCGATGATGCTGCGATATAATGTAATGTCGACCACTTTTCCTGTGGAATCGACATCCAACTCGCAGCTTGTGGACATGGGAGTGCTTATTGGATTGCTCTGATCTTGATGAAAATTTCTTCAAGATGTCCTTGATGTTAGTCTGACTGATGAATATCCCATCATCGAGCTGCCTGACTTGAAGTCCTAAGACGAATTGCATCTCTCACATGTGGCTCATTCAAATTTGCTCTTCATCAATTCTCCAAATCTCTTGCAAAGCAGTGGATTTATTGATCCGAAGACGATGTCGTCTACATAAACTTGAACGACCATCAAATCTTTGTCTTGCCATTTTATGAAGAGGGTCGTATCGATCGTTCCTCGGATAAATCCAGATTTTACGAGGAAATCGCTCAAGACGTCATACCAAGCACGTGGAGCTTGTTTCAGTCCGTAGAGAGCTTTGTCCAATCGATAGATGTGATCGGGATGTTCTTGATCAACGAAGTCTTCTGGCTGAGCGACGTAGACTTCTACTTTTAACACGCCATTAAGAAAGCCGCATAAGCCAGGAAGAGACGAATGGCTTCGATTCGGGCAACATGAGCATATGTCTCGTCGTAACCAATTCCTTCATGTTGGTTATAGCCCTTTGCAACCAATCTAGCTTTATTCCTAATCACTTCGCCATCTTCATTCTTTTTGTTCTTAAATACCCATTTCGTTTCGATGATTGTTTTCCTATGCGGACGAGATACTAGGGTCCACACTTGAAGACGCTCAAATTGGTTGATTTCATCTTGCATTGCTATTACCCAATCCGGGTCTTTTAGTGCGTCTGCTACCTTAGTTGGCTCATTTTGGTTTAAGAAGCAGCTGGAAAGACTATGTTGATGATGATGTGTCTGTATTCCACGCGAAGGATCACCAATAATTTGATCAACCGGATTTGCTCGAGTCCACTTTCGCTCATGAGGTAGTACAGAGCTAGACGCATCGGTCGTTTGTGGACTAAGATTTCCAATGATTTCAGATTGTTCATTCGATTGAGGTAAGTCAGATTCTGCACTTGGATTGAGTGATTCTGATGAGACTTCCTCATTGACTGTTGTAGGTTCTTCATTGATCTGTGGTAATTCTGAATCGGATGAGTTAGGGACATTTGAAGAGCTCGGTACATTGGCCTCGTCGAGTGGGGGCTCCACTAAAGATGTTGCAATAATGGTTTATGGCCGATATACGGGCTCAAAGAGAGAGTCCAAATCTTCCAACGCAAGTTTCAGTGCTTCTTCAGACGTTGAATCTGGAGTTGTTGCCATCTTCTGTTGGTTTTGTGCCAACACACCAGTGTATACGGGTTCTGAACTGCGTATTCAGAAGCCATCGGGTTTGGCACGGGTCCTGAACTGAGGTGTGCATGAGCCATTTCTGCCACTTCGTGGAAAGTGACGTTGTAGCTTTCTTTGATTGATCGGTTGGACTTGATGTAAACTCGGTATGCCTTTGACGTTGATGAATACCCAACGAATGTGGCTTCGAATGCTTTAGGGTCGAACTTAGCACGTTGCTCTCTGTCATTCGCCACAAAGCACTTGCACCTGAAGACCTTGAAGAATGAGATATTGGGTACTCGCTTGTTTATTATTTCGTACGGAGTCTTATCAAAGCACTTGTGAACCACCGTCCTGTTCTGAGTGAAACAGGCGGTATTTACTGCTTCAGCCCAAAAGAAGTGTGGGAGGCCGTAATGGATCAGCATTGTACGGGCGGCCTCCACTAGAGTCCAGTTCTTCCTTTCAACAACCCCGTTCTGTTGAGGGGTTTTAGCGGCTGAGAATTGCTGATTAATGCCAAGTTTCTGATAAAATTCACTGAGATACTTGTTCTTGAACTCAGTGTCGTTGTCCGTTCGGATGACATGGATGGATTGTTGCAACAAATTCTGAGCAGTGTTCACGAAATTAACTATCAAGTCCCCTGTCTCATCTTTAGTTCGGAGGAACTTCGTCCATGTGTAGCAGGAGTAATCATCAACGATAACTTGTACGTGCTTCCGCCCACTAATACTCTATGTCTGCATAGGTCCACAGAGATCCATATGTAGCAATTCCAAAGGACGTGAAGTGGAGGCAACTAGTTTTGCATGATGAGATGCTTGCTTCATTTTTCCTAGTTGACATGCTGAACACTGATGCTCTTTTTGTAAGATAATAGTTGGTAGACCGTGAACCAACCTTTTCGTTGATAGTCGTTGAAGAGCTTTGATATTGAGATTAGACATACGTTGATGTCATAAGCTGTTCTGAATTACAGTCTGAGAGATAAGGCAAACAGCTTTAGAGATCCGCACGGATGTCAGGTTTATCGTGTAAAGATTTGATTTCCGAAGTCCTTGGAGGAGTTCTTTGTCCTGACTGTCCAATATTCTGCACCGATCAGCAAGAAAGACCACCTGGAATCCTTTGTCGCAGAATTGGCCTATGCTGAACAAGTTATGGCGGAGACCTTCGACGTAAGAGACATCCTTTATCGTCAGATTTTCCAGAATGATGTCCCCAACTCCTAGTATGGGGGCTGAGTCATTGTTTCCGAATCTGACTTTTCCACTTGGTTGGTCTTTGTAGTTGCTCAGCAGTTCTTGTATTCCCGTCATGTGTGTGGAGCAACCAGAGTCGAGATACCACACATGATGGATCTGCAAACACAATTTTAGAGAGCTTTAGGTACCCACTTATAAATGGGTCCTCTCAGATTAGCAGACTTAGTTGTTTGTTCAGAAATGGTTCCTAAATTAGTTTCTGTAGGTGATTTAGCGACCCAAGACATCTTTGAAGAAGTCGATTTGGGTTTGCCCTTTGTAGAAAACTTGGCCTTTCCGGCTTTTGTTTTCTCAGGCGGAGTTTTAGGAACCCATTTAGGTTGAACCTTGCAAGGAAGATTAATTTCAGCGCGGACAAATGTTTTGGTAGGCTTGACCGTGGAAAAGATCTTTTCGTTTGATAATCTCCTAAGGTGCTTGGGGGATTCGATCTTAACTGGATACCTTAGGTGAGAACAAGCATGAATAGCACCATATGCTTTCTTTATAACTGGATCCTGTTTCCTACGGGTCATCCTAGAAGCATTTGTCTTAGAATGATTGGTTTTTAATGCTGAAGTAGAGCCTGTTTCAAAATTAGTACTTCTAAATGTGATAGGCTTTAACGAGCAAGTAGAAGCAATGATTTTGAGAGAGGAAACAACTCTTTTATTTCTGCGAGTGTCTTTTATTTTTACATAGGGAGATCTATTTGTTGAGGAACTCAAATCTACGAACTCCTTCTCTATTTTATTCTAGACACTCTTGCCTTCAACTCTAGTGCTGGCCTTACGCTCCTTGTAGACGTAAGCAAATCAGGATTAGAGTAAGAATCTTTTTTGATTACTTTTAATTTTCTGATCCTTTGAAGGCGCTTTTTCTTTCTTCAAGCTTTTCAGAGTAATATTTTCGATTGGGGAAGATGCGTAAGAAATAGTTCTTGAGATGGGGGAAGCTTCGAGATTTTCCATCTCTTTTAGGAATTTTTTCATTTCAGCTTCAAAATCCTCTCTTTCTTTTTCTAATGCGGCTCTTAATCCATCTATTTTCTTAACTATGGGAGGTATGTAAAGAGAATTTTCAGAATGAAGATTTTGAACTTCCTCATTTTTAGAATGATCTTCAAGAAAATTATCTGTTTCAAGGCTCCAGCCCTTGGAAGGTACCCAAGTTTTGTCGCGTTGATTCAGTTCGATGTAAGAAAAGGGTATTTCAGCCCTAGTGTTGGCTTGTCTCTTGGCTTCTTCTTCTTCAAACGTTGCTTTTGCGTTAGTAAAGGTCATGAGAGAAGTTAGTCCGAGACCCATGTACGAGACATCATAATGTTTTTTGCAGTTAACCTTCTACAAGTTATGTGGGTTCTCATAGCCTAAGCCATACTTATAGTGATAGAAATCGAAGTCCTTGGGCTGATTCAAAAATATAGTTTGATCAGTATGTGCCCTTTTCACCAAAAGATCTTCTAATTTCTTAATTTTATTATATAGCTTCTTACGCTCAGCGTCTAAGGTAGCATAGTTATTTAGAGCGGTGCTCTTTTTGGCCTGACAGGCGTCTAGACTTTTACGTAGTTCACTTATCTTAGAATTTACCTAGTCAATTCTTCTTCGAAATTAGTGACCTTCTTAGTTGCTGCCTCAAGTCTACTTTTTATAAGACTCTTTTCTTCCAAGTTCCTTAGTAGACATTTGTGGTTATTGTCTAGCCTGTCCTCTAGTTCTTTTATTACCGAACTATGCTTATCTAAGACTGGAGTCTCTTAGTTAGTTCATCTATTTTGAGACTAGAACTCCTAACTAGACTGGCTATGGTTTCCTTAGACCTAAGAAGCCGTTTCTCTACATTTATTCCTCGTTTCTGCTCAGTTACCATGTTAGCAAATTTGGAGCTTAATTCAGCTAACAAGTCAGAATTTGTAGAGTCAGAGGTTTCTACCTCCTGGGATGAGGTAGATACTTTCTCGTCCTCCGTCTCTACGGGAGTATCATCTTCCTTTTCATCATCAAGGCGTGCCATTAGAGCAAGATTATCGGTGTCAGAATCTGAGTTGTCCTCTAGCCAGTGGTCCTGATCTGCCATAAGAGCTACTCCAGCTTCCTTTTGTTTGGATGGTTGAAGCTTCCTGGTGTAGTAGTTTGCATCCTTTTTCTTTGGGTGGGTGCACTCCCTAGCAAAGTGACCTGTTTTTCCACAATTAAAACTTTTTAGTATGTCTTTGGAAATTATGACTTCTGAGGACTCAGCCGGCTGGTCATTATTCTTCGAACTTGTAGTTCGAAGTCTGTTGGCAAAAGATGATGACTTCTTCTTGAAGTACTGCTTTGTCATCATCTTGGCGACTAGTGCCAGCTGTTTGCTAATTTTTTTATCTCAGAGGGAAGTTCTGAATCTGATATGTCTTCATCCTCTGAGGAGCTAGGGAGCTTGACGTGCTTTTCCTTGCGTGAGCGAGAGCTCTTCTTCTCAGAAACTAGAGCTATGGAGTCCTCGGCCTGTTTGCCCTTTTGCTCCTTTTGTAACTCGCCTATGTCTTCTTCATGCTGTGAGAGGTTATCAAAAATAGCGTGAATATCCATCTGGTCCAAGTCCTTATCTTGTCGGAGTTGGGTAGAGATCTTCTTCCAGTCGGTGGGCAGTGCGGACAGGAACCGAATGTTCATCTCCATGTTAGTCTTTTTTATCTCAATCTTCCTCATTTCGTTGAGAAGAGTGAGGTATCGCTGATAAAGATCGTGTAAGCTCTCCTCACTTTTGGCCTTGAAGGAGTCATAAGCTGTGAGTATGTTAGCCTTCTTTACTTTGGCACCGACTTCGGTTCTTTGCATCATTCGCTCCAGTTCATCTCCCTTTAGGAGTTGGGATGCTATCTATTTGTCTATAGATATCATTCGGGATGCCCTGCATCAGTGTGTTCTTAGCTATAAGATCTGCTCTTGCTCTTCTTTTCTCAGCTTCATCGTACTCACTAGGTAATTTTATTCGCCTGGTGGGTTCGATTGGAGGATTGTTCGAGCTATCACCTTCTTGGTTTATGTAAAAGTTTCCGGTCCCTCACGAAGTGATTTGAGCAGATCTTCAGCCTGATCTTTAAGTTCGATGAAGTTTAAGAACCGACTTCTCCAAACTGTGTATTCGCCCCTTTTGAGAATTGGAGGACGATTATCATTTCCTAGAGAATAGGCATCCATTTCTTCTTTGAGTTGATGTAGGATCTTCGTTTGTTGTTTTGATGTCTTGAACTGATGTGGTATGCTTCACAAGTAGCAGATTAGTTAGTAGCGTTTGATTCTAGAGTAGTTTATAGAATAATTTTTGATTAAATCTTTAAAGTTTGATCAAAAATTAACTTCTCGAGAAAAATTGGGCTGTTACTGTTCTCGTGCGAGAAAGTACGTCAGCGAAACATTTTCCGAGCGAGATAAATTGCTCAAAATATTTTGGTCGAGAAAAAATTTGGATCGCGAGTATATTTCGAGCGTGGAGAAATAGTATTGCTTAATAAGTTTCTTGCTGGGTCAAAATAATTTTTTTTTTTTTTTTGGTAACCGGGTAAAGCCGATGGTAAACCCCGGGGCCGACCCACTACCTGCTAAACAGGTCGACCAGGTCAATCGCACATGTCTGGGCCCATGTGGGCAGGCTTAGGGAAATGTCAAAGGGATGAGATTCGAACCCAGGACCTCTCCCAACATGACCCTAAGCACCTCCCCCTCAGCCAGTAGGACTGAGGGCTCATTGGCGGGTCAAAATAAATTCGTTGATTAAAAAATTTTCTCGGATGCAAATGATTAGTCAAACTGAGAAGTCTGACCGAAAAAGTTTTTCGACAGTAAGTTTTACGCACGCAAAGTCAAAGTTGGTCTTTGTCGAAATTTTTTTTTCTCTAAGTAATGCTCGAGAAATTTTTCTACTAAAGTCGTTCTTGATAGAGGCGACTTTAGGTCTGACTTAGTATTCTGATCGAGAAAAATTTTTCGCGCAGTTTTTCGATCGAAAAATTAATCTGATCGAAGAACCTTGCGAGAAAAATTGAAATTATCGCAAAAATTCACAGAATATAGTTAACACAGATTTAAGCAAAAACGAGGAATTAGACGATGAAATTGCAAGTAATTGCTCGTAATCAGATAATGAATACGCACGAACACACAATTAAACACGTTGCGAAGCAAAACATGTCGAATTTAATCAAAATCAGAACGTGTTCAAACTGTTCTTAGCATGAACAGTACCTTCTTAGATTAATCCAAACTGCTAAAATGAAGTTCAAACAGCTACGAATCTAATCACACTCAATGTATATCACTACAATAAGCACAAAAACATCAAATTGAAAACAATTCAGCACGGAATTAATCAAATCATCGAAAATCAATTTTCGCATGTTCGCACGGAACAGTTTCAGAATAAAAATTCTCGATCCGAATTCTAAGAATTTTTATTCAAAACAGAACGAATCTGTCTGATACCATTTGTTAAGTCCTAGTTTATCAGCACTATGATCCTAGACATGAATTATAAGGTTATCGATTAGAATTGAATAGAATTGAATTTCAATCGAAAACCTCTTTAGAAGAACACGATAGAGAATCCTTGTAGTGAGAAGGTATTTGCTGTTTCTCTCTCTAGAAATTGAATTGCAAGCCTTTCGGATCAATTTTCTAAAACTTCTCTATTAGCTCAATGTTTGTACATCTATTTATACCAAACAAGTTTGGTATAAATTACAAACTAAGTCCTAAACTAAGGACAACTATACATGAAGCCCCTAATTACAAGGACAGCTAATAAAATCAAATCACAACTAAAACTGATATTCTACACCTTGTGTGAATAGGACTAGTATGTATGTAGGAACCTTATGTAATACTTTCGTCATGAAAGAACGACTTCCATTACGAAAATGGAAAAATTTCATGCGTATTTTCGTGTCTTCTTCTAATCAACGCACCAATAGACACTTAAGATAACTATAGAAAGGGTAGAGAGAGTTAGGGGGTAGAGAGAGTTAGGGTCCTGACAAATTGAGCTCCAAATAGCTCAATTCGATCTTAAACACTTGCATAAAGATAATCTACATTGAAACCTCGACGAGAGGTATCCATTTTGCAACAAGTGATGCAGTGACCGTGGACGAGAGCTCGGTTCTCGGAAAATATCTACCACGACCAAGCTCGAAATGGAGGTCTTCAATGGAGCTAATGACTTTGGGTTGTGAAAGCTCAAAAAGAAGGCCGTGCTCGTGGGGAAAGGCTTGGAGGAAGCCTTGAAACCTGATGCAGAAATGGAGCCTGCTACTCTAACCGTAGCTGCGAAGAAAAAGATGAAGGCAAAGGCATACTCAGCCATCATTTTGAGCTTATCAGATGGTGTGCTGTAGCACCCGAGTTTTCCGTAAGTGTTTAGGGCCAATATATTAGCGAAGTATGACCTAGTGCTATATGTGCATTTATGTGATTTATGTGCATTTATGTGACTTATGTGCTATAAATTATGTGTTATGATGACTCCAAACTCATACAATGGGATTCTCGAAAATGACAAGAATGAAGAAAGGCGAGAAAACGATAAAAGCCATATAAGAATTGGGCTAGGAAATTATTTTGGACCATGAATATATTAATAGGGATTACCAAGTGGGCTAAGAATGGAATTAGGCCCAATAATGGAGACAAGCTTCCCCATTTCAAGGAAAACACACGCCAACCCATACCTTGACCAGCATAAACAAAGGAAAATATCTAAACCCAATCCAACGCAACCCCATAACCCACACTTAAGAAAAACTAACGAAAATAGAAAGGAAAGAAGGAAGGGGCAAGGGCCGAGAGGGATTTTTGAGGACACAAGCACCCCAACTAGCTTAGGATTCGAATTTGGTAAGTGAAATATCTAAGCCTTTTAATTTCGTACCCTAGGTGTAGTTGGGTGTATTTATGACATTAAAAGCAAGATAGTTGAAGAAAGGCACGAAAACCCTAGGAATGGAACATAGATTCGGGATTAAGTTGCTATTGGGCAAGTTAGGGACCGGATAGTTTAAGGCGTGATGTAGAACCTAGGAATTTCGCTTCTAAGTGAGGAACATACGATTTGGTAGAGGAGGCAGAATCCATGAGTTTCGACTAGGTTAATGTTATGAATGTGATTTCGGGTAGATGAATTTAGGTTGATCGAATCGGGTAGCTTAAGAAACCTTAGACATCGGGCGAAATGTTGCACGTGAAGAAATCGATCGAAACCCATTCACGTGAGATCAAATCGTGGTAATGTCATGATGATGAAAAGGAACAGCGATTTATAAATCGGCCGATGGAAGAGCTCATGCAAAACAAATCGGGCAATTTGCATGAATGTGAAATCGGGCAAATTAAGATGACAACATGATGATGAAAACAAGTGGCGATTTCAGATTTCTCATGTCACAAATCGAGCGAATTAAATAGAAGCTACACGTGGCATGAGGAGAGCAAATCGCCGAAATCAAGTCTAACAAACCCTAAATCGGGCGACTTGGAAGCTGTAAGAGAACTCGGCCGTTTCCATTCTTTGAAGACCCTAAATCGGGCGAAACGCCTTAAGTACTCCATGCATGGAATCGAACAAATCAAATTAATTGAACACAAATCGGGCGAAACTCTCATGGCATGCATGGTTTCGGGCTGACATCATGATGATGAAAGAACACGGCGATTTCCAAATCGACCGAAACTAAGCATAGATAGAATTCTCGTGGTGAATTCAATTGCCATGCAAGCCTCACAAATCGGGCGAATTAAGCTAATGGTGATGTAACCATGTGGCGACTCACAAATCGGCCGATGGAAATTCCATGCGAAGGGAATCGGGCGAAATCACGTCATGCACCTTACCAAATCGACGAAGTAAGGTCTCGTGGAATCGGACGATTCCAAGCCTCACAAATCGGCCGATGGAAATTCCATGCGAATGGAATCGGGCGATTACAAGTTTCATCAACTAAACAAATCAAACAGTACATGGACGTTTTTGCCGAGCTACTTGTGTTGACATTTAATATTAACTTTACTTGGGAATTTATTGGGTAGGGGACTTAGCCTAGACTTGAAACTAACGACTTATAGTCTAGCAAAATTAACGAAGTTAGATAAATTAGTTCGACTAAATTAATTAATAAAGACATAATACTGATGCGATAATATTTATGCCTAAAGGTCGTACGTTAGAAGCGAACGGGGAGAACGCTAATTACGCTCGGACGACAGGTAAGTAGAAATCCAACTACGACACACAACTTGTTTTACGTGCCTAAATTGCATGTTTACGTGCCTACGTGGTTTCATGAATTCGTGAAAATTGATTGAAGCATTTTAAGGTGGTAAGTTATGTTACGTTTACTTGCATCTGCATATGCATACTCACATGCACACACGAACTCGTGAGGGAGGGCCGTGGGCTGAGTGTGCATTCTATTATGTCGCTTGTATGCGACGAAGACCCGCCGATATAGGCCGGTGTGTCGACTCGCAGTTGAGTCACGGACGACTTCTATGGCACCCTATACGGCGTACGGCGCCGGTATTTATGATGAGGCAGGAAGCGACCCAGGAAGGAGCGACCTAGCTATGCTAGTGTAGGCTAACTGGCGTAGGCAACTGCCCTGTTTGCGGAAGGAGCGACCTGGAAGGAGCGACCTAGGGGGAATCCTAGCGTAGGCTGCCAGCGTGGGCTACCGTATGACAGAGGGGACAACCTGGGAGGGTGCAACCTAGGGAAACCTAGCGTAGGCTACCCAGCGTGGGTCGTTGTCACGATCCTATTGAGGACATTGAGCTCTTAGTGGTGCATAGTAAGTGCGTCGTGGGCCCTGAGTGGTACTAGTATGAGTACTAGGAGCACTGGCGCGGATCGCCTTTGCTGAGTGTTGTGTGCATCGGCGTGGATTGCCTTTGCAGGGGAGTGACACGTGCATACATGCATGATTTCCGCTTACTGAGCCTCGGTGGCTCATTCCTTACGTTGTGTGTTGTAGGCACCGACGACCTCGGTATGTGATCGTGTTGAAAGACAAGGCCGACCTTTTGAAGCTTCGTGCTGCTTTTGGGGTGGACGGACATGTGTGTGTGGATGACGACCTGTGAGGCCGGGCACATAGGAGCTTTTGCTGTGCCGACATACCTTCACCTTTGTAGTTAGACCATGTCTGGAACATAATGTCCGACATGCATTCTTTTATCCTGTATAGAACGATGGTTCCATTACGTAGATGGAAAATGAAAAATTTATACGCATTTCTGATGCAATTCACTACTCACAACTCGCTAGGCACATAGGAACACGCTAGAATAGGCGGTTTAGGAGGTCGGGTCGAGACAGGGTGGTATCAGAGCTTCGGTTACAGGTTCTGTAGACTGTCCACACACACACACACACCCAAAAGAGCGGAAGCGGCCTTGCAAGTAAGTGTTAAGTCTATGTGAAATTCTATGTTGTATAATTTATTGGCCATAGGACAATCAGGATAGGGTATAGAGATGGTAAGAACAAGAGGTGAGTCGAGTGGTGGCGACGACCAGAATAGGGGAAACACGGCCCCTACTGACAATCGCGATGAGACCATTTTCCAACTGACGGAACTGGTTCGCCAACAATCGGCACAGATCCAACAGCTTATTCAGCAGAACGCGGCAAACACTGGGCCGACTCAGGCAGAAAGGACTGAGATGGTGGGAGAACGATTCCGAAGGCTGAACCCACCGACCTTCGAAGACACAGCTGACTCGACAGCAGCTGAGGACTGGTTGAGGACTCTCGAGAGTATGTTTGTCTATAGTTGGATTCCGGAGGCGGAGAAGGCTCTTTGCGCTGCGTTCCTACTACGAGGGAGCGCAGGACACTGGTGGGACACCATCATGGTGTTGGAGAACCCCGCTACAATGAGCTGGGAAAGATTCAAGGAGTTGTTCAGGGACAAGTACCTCACGGCCCCGATTCGAGCACAGCGCCTGAATGAATTCATTATTCTCAGGCAGGGGCCCATGACGGTGGCCGAGTACATAAGGAAGTTTGAGCAGCTGTCCAGGTTCGCTGCTCACATGATCAGCACGGAAGCTCTAAAAGTCGAACGCTTTTTGGAAGGATTGAAGCCCGAGCTCTACAGGGATGTGAGCATGGCGGGAATTCAGGGAGCTACTTACTCTCAAGTAGCAGAGAGAGCTATGGTTGCTGAACAGGCGGAAGCCAGGATCTTGAAGGCACAAGAGGCCAAACGCAAGTTCGCGCAAATGCAAGGAGCGCAATGGAGCGGAGGAGACCAGAAACGGCAGTTCGTGCCTAAAGGGGGCAAGAAGAAATTTCAGAATAGGCCTCCTCAACAGCCTCAGGGGACGATGAACAGACCCCCAAATCCAAACCAGAATCAAGGGGCAGCTCAATTCCCTAACTGTCAGAGGTGTGGAAGGAAGCACTTTGGGAACTGCAACACGCCAGCTAATGCGTGCTTCAGATGTGGAAGGATAGGTCACTTTGCAAAACAGTGCCCTGAAATCGCTCCAGGAAATCAGGCAGGAAACTCACTAAGACCCGCGATGGTGCCAACGCGGGTGTATACCATCACGTCAGAGGAAGCCGAAAACAACCCGGAGGTGGTAACAGGTACCCTACTGATCCACCAAACTCCCACGTGCATTCTAGTAGATTCCGGGGCGACCCACTCGTTTGCGTCTGTGAAGTATGTGATGAAACTCGGGGTAACGCCTGAGCGAGTGGATTATGAGTATAGCGTAGCAATCTCAACTGGGGCACCAACTAGGACTAGCCAAATGTTAAGAAATTGCCCAATCCTAGTCGGTAATAGAGAATTGCCTGTAGACCTGATAGTCATCCCGATGGACGACTACGAGGTGATCCTAGGGATGGACTGGCTCTCAAAGTACGGAGCGGTGATAGACTGTAACCGTAAGATAGTTACGTTTAGCATAGAAGGGGAAGAACATTTCACCTTCGAGGGGACAGCGAAAGGGAGAGGCACTCCGAGGATATCAGCATTAAAAGCTCAGCGATTGGTCAATTCCGGATGCGAGGCATACCTGGTGTTCGCACTGAAGGCAGATGAAAATACCCCTACGAAACTCGAAGACGTACCCGTGATTAAGGAGTTCCCTGACGTATTTCCGGAAGACTTGCCGGGACTACCCCCAGACAGGGAAATCGAGTTTACCATCGACCTGGTGCCGGGAGCAGCACCAGTGTCCAAGACTCCATACCGATTAGCGCCAACCGAATTAAAGGAGTTGAAGGAACAAATAGATGAACTCCTACAAAAAGGATTCATTCAGACCAGCTTTTCTCCCTGGGGTGCGCCAGTTCTATTCGTACGAAAGAAGGATGGCTCGATGAGACTGTGCATAGACTACAGGGAGCTGAACAAGCTGACGATCAAGAACAAGTGCCCACTACCCCGAATAGACGACCTCTTCGACCAATTACAAGGCGCCACGGTGTTTTCTAAGATCGACTTGAGGTCGGGTTACCATCAACTGAAAATCCGCAAGGAAGACATTCCCAAAACGGCGTCCAGTACTAGATACGGGCACTTTGAATTTCTAGTCATGCCCTTCGGACTGACGAACGCACCGGCGGCCTTCATGGACCTAATGAACCGGGTGTTCGAAGCCTATCTAGACAAGTTTGTAATTGTATTCATAGATGACATCCTCGTCTACTCCAAGACGAAGGAGGAGCACGAACAACACCTACGAGTAGTACTCGGAGTACTGAGGGAAAAGCAGTTGTACGCCAAGTATAAGAAGTGTGAATTCTGGCTGGATCAAGTAGTGTTCTTGGGACACATCGTCTCGGGAGCGGGAATCTCGGTGGACCCGAGCAAAATCGAAGCAATTAGTGACTGGCCGCAGCCAACTAACGTAACGGAAGTACGGAGCTTCTTGGGCTTAGCGGGCTACTATAGGAAATTCATCAACGATTTCTCTAGAATCGCCTCTACGCTGACAAGGTTGACTAAAAAGAACACACCTTTTCTATGGAACGAGGAGTGTGAACAAAGCTTTCAGGAACTGAAAAAGCGGCTTACTACAGCCCCAGTGTTGACAATACCCACGGGAACAGGAGGGTTATCAGTGTATAGCGACGCCTAGAAAAATGGGGTCGGATGCGTACTAATGCAGAACGGTAATGTGGTGGCTTACGCCTCACGGCAATTGAAGGAGTACGAGAAGAACTACCCTACGCACGACCTGGAGCTCGCTGCTGTGGTATTCGCTCTCAAGATTTGGAGGCACTACTTGTATGGAGAAAGATGCGAAATCTACACCGATCACAAGAGTTTAAAGTATTTCTTCACCCAGAAAGAGCTCAATATGAGGCAGAGAAGGTGGCTGGAACTGGTGAAAGATTACGACTGTGTAATCAACTACCACCCAGGGAAGGCGAACGTGGTAGCGGATGCCCTAAGCCGGAAATCAGTGAGCACGGAACTTCAACGACTCGACGTGGAGATCGTACCATTGGGAGAAGTCGAGGCGAAGTTAGCAACCCTGACTCTGCAACCAACGCTATTGGAGCAGATCAAAATGGCACAGGAAAACGACGAGTTTTACCTGAAAACTAAGGGAGCGCAAACCGAACAGTCAACGACGGACTTCGTGTTTCGGGACGGCACAAGCCTGTACTACAAGAGCCAATTATACGTACCGAACAATATAGACCTCCGCCGAGCTATAATGACGGAAGAACATACCACACCATATTCGGTACACCCAGGGGCTACGAAGCTATATAGGGATCTAAGGACTAACTACTGGTGGCCGGGAATGAAAAAGGACGTAGCAACGTTCGTGAGCCAATGCCTCACCTGCCAGCAAATTAAGGCAGAACATCAGCGGCCGGCTGGGACACTGCAACCTTTACCCATTCCAGAGTGGAAGTGGGACAATATAACGATGGATTTCGTGAGCGGATTGCCGAGAAACGCGAAAGGACACGACGCAACTTGGGTAATTGTAGACCGACTTACGAAATCTGCCCATTTTCTGCCGATAAGTACAACGTTTACCATGGAGCGGTATGCAGAATTGTACATCCAAGAGATAGTAAGACTCCATGGGACACCCTTAACGATAGTTTCAGACCGCGACTCACGGTTTCCATCTAAATTCTGGACGAGTTTACAAAAGGCGATGGGGACAAAGTTGGCATTTAGCACAGCATATCATCCGCAAACGGATGGCCAATCCGAGCGGACGATCCAAACGCTGGAAGATATGCTACGAGCCTGTGTGCTTGATTTCAAAGGCAATTGGAGCAAATACTTTCCACTTGTAGAATTCTCGTACAACAACAGTTACCAGGCCACGATTGGGATGGCTCCATATGAAGCCTTGTACGGACGGAAGTGCAGGTCCCCAGTGCATTGGGATGAAGTCGGTGAACGGACGATGTTAGGCCCAGACATGATACGAGAAATGACGGGAATTATCACAATGATCCGAGATAGAATGCGTGCGGCGCAAAGCAGGCAGAAGAGTTACGCGGATCGAAGACGTAGACCGCTAGAATTCGAGGTGAATGATTGGGTGTTTGTGAAAGTATCACCGATGAAAGGCGTCAAAAGGTTCGGAAAGAAAGGAAAACTAAGCCCGAGATACATCGGTCCCTTCAAGACAATAAAGAGAGTTGGTGAAGTAGCGTACCAACTAGAACTACCAGCATCGTTGTCGCAAGTACACGATGTGTTTCATGTTTCCATGTTACGGAAGTATATCGCTGACCCAAGCCACGCTTTGATAAACGACTCACTGCACCAGCACTTGAAACCAGACCTGAGTTATGAGAAAATTCCCGTGGAAATATTGATGCACGAGACAAAGAGGCTTAGGAACAAAGAAATTCCTCTAGTAAAAGTTCTGTGGCGGAATCAGTCAGTGGAGGAAGCCACCTGGGAACGCGAAGATGAGATGAAAATCCGCTATCCTGAATTGTTCCGAACGGGCTGATTTCGGGGGCGAAATCCTCCTTAAGGGGGGAGGATGTAGCACCCGAGTTTTCCGTAAGTGTTTAGGGCCAATAAATTAGCGAAGTATGACCTAGTGCTATATGTGCATTTATGTGATCTATGTGCATTTATGTGACTTATGTGCTATTAATTATGTGTTATGATGACTCCAAACTCATACAATGGGATTCTCGAAAATAACAAGAATGAAGAAAGGCGAGAAAACGATAAAAGCCATATAAGAATTGGGCTAGGAAATTATCGGACCATGAATATATTAATAGGGATTACCAAGTGGGCTAAGAATGGAATTAGGCCCAATAATGGAGACAAGCTTCCCCATTTCAAGGAAAACACACGCCAACCCATACCTTGACCAACATAAACAAAGGAAAATATCTAAACCCAAACCAACGCAACCCCATAACCCACACTTAAGAAAAACTAACGAAAATAGAAAGGAAAGAAGGAAGGGGCAAGGGCCGAGAGGGATTTTTGAGGACACAAGCACCCCAACTTGCTTAGGATTCGAATTTGGTAAGTGAAATACCCTCCCTAAGCCTTTTAATTTCGTACCCTAGGTGTAGTTGGGTGTATTTATGACATTAAAAGCAAGATAGTTGAAGAAAGGCACGAAACCCTAGGAGTGGAACATAGATTCGGGATTAAGTTGCTATTGGGCAAGTTAGGGACCGGATAGTTTAAGGCGTGATGTAGAACCTAGGAATTTCGCTTCTAAGTGAGGAACATACGATTTGGTAGAGGAGGCAGAATACATGAGTTTCGACTAGGTTAATGTTATGAATGTGATTTCGGGTAGATGAATTTAGGTTGATCGAATCGGGTAGCTTAAGAAACCTTAGACATCGGGCGAAATATTGCACGTGAAGAAATCGATCGAAACCCATTCACGTGAGATCAAATCGGGCTAATGTCATGATGATGAAAAGGAACGGCGATTTATAAATCGGCCGATGGAAGAGCTCATGCAAAACAAATCGGGCAATTTGCATGAATGTGAAATCGGGCAAATTAAGATGACAACATGATGATGAAAACAAGCGGCGATTTCAGATTTCTCATGTCACAAATCTGGCGAATTAAATAGAAGCTACACGTGGCATGAGGAGAGCAAATCGCCGAAATCAAGTCTAACAAACCCTAAATCGGGCGACTTGGAAGCTATAAGAGAACTCGGCCATTTCCATTCTTTGAAGACCCTAAATCGGGCGAAATGCCTTAAGTACTCCATGCATGGAATCGAACAAATCAAATTAATTGAACACAAATCGGGCGAAACTCTCATGGCATGCATGGTTTCGGGCCGACATCATGATGATGAAAGAACACGGCGATTTCCAAATCGACCGAAACTAAGCTTAAATAGAATTCTCGTGGTGATGTAAGCGTATGCTTTATGAGAATCGGGCGAATTCAATTGCCATGCAAGCCTCACAAATCGGGCGAATTAAGCTAATGGTGATGTAACCATGTGGCGACTCACAAATCGGCCGATGGAAATTCCATGCGAAGGGAATCGGGCGAAATCACGTCATGCACCTTACCAAATCGACGAAGCAAGGTCTCGTGGAATCGGACGATTCCAAGCCTCACAAATCGGCCGATGGAAATTCCATGCGAATGGAATCGGGCGATTACAAGTTTCATCAACTAAACAAATCAAACAGTACATGGACGTTTTCGCCGAGCTACTTGTGTTAACATTTAATATTAACTTTACTTGGGAATTTATTGTGTAGGGGACTTAGCCTAGACTTGAAACTAACGACTTATAGTCTAGCAAAATTAACGAAGTTAGATAAATTAGTTCGACTAAATTAATTAATAAAGACATAATACTGATGCGATAATATTTATGCCTAAAGGTCGTACGTTAGAAGCGAACGGGGAGAACACTAATTACGCTCGGACGACAGGTAAGTAGAAATCCAACTACGACACACAACTTGTTTTACGTGCCTAAATTGCGTGTTTACGTGCCTACGTGGTTTCATGCGTGAAAATTGATTGAAGCATTTTAAGGTGGTAAGTTATGTTACGTTTACTTGCATCTGCATATGCATACTCACATGCACACACGAACTCGTGAGGGAGGGTCGTGGGACTGAGTGTGCATTTTATTATGTCGCTTGTATGCGACGAAGACCCGCCGATATAGGCCGGTGTGTCGACTCGCAGTTGAGTCACGGACGACTTCTATGGCACCCTATACGGCGTACGACGCCGGTATTTATGATGAGGCAGGAGGAGCGACCCAGGAAGGAGCGACCTAGCTATGCTAGCGTAGGCTAACTGGCGTAGGCAACTGCCCTGTTTGCGGAAGGAGCGACCTGGAAGGAGCGACCTAGGGGGAATCCTAGCGTAGGCTGCCAGCGTGGGCTACCGTATGACAGAGGGGACGACCTGGGAGGGTGCGACCTAGGGAAACCTAGCGTAGGCTACCCAGCGTGGGTCACTGTCACGATCCTATTGAGGACATTGAGCTCTTAGTGGTGCATAGTAAGTGCGTCGTGGGCCCTGAGTGGTACTAGTATGAGTACTAGGAGCACTGGCGCGGATCGCCTTTGCTGAGTGTTGTGTGCATCGGCGTGGATTGCCTTTGCAGGGGAGTGACACGTGCATACATGCATGATTTCCGCTTACCGAGCCTCAGTGGCTCATTCCTTACGTTGTGTGTTGTAGGCACCGACGACCACGGTATGTGATCGTGTTGAAAGACAAGGCCGACCTTTTGAAGCTTCGTGCTGCTTTTGGGGTGGACGTGTGTGTGTGGATGACGACCTGTGAGGCCGGGCGCATAGGAGCTTTTGCTGTGCCGACATACCTTCACCTTTGTAGTTAGACCATGTCTGGAACATAATGTCCGACATGCATTCTTTTGTCCTGTATAGAACGATGGTTCCATTACGTAGATGGAAAATGAAAAATTTATACGCATTTCTGATGCAATTCACTACTCACAACTCGCTAGGCACATAGGAACACGCTAGAATAGGCGGTTTAGGAGGTCGGGTCGCGACATGTGCTTCGTAAGGTGGCCTCTGACACTTCGGCTGAGGAGTTATGGAAGAAGCTAGACTCCCTTTACATGACCAAGTCCCTAGCAAGAAGGTTGTACCTCAAGCAAGCTCTATATAGGTTTCAAATGGAGGAAGGAACAGCCATTGCAGAGCAACTAAATCAGTTTCAGAAGTTGATCCTTGATTTTCAAAACATTGGAGACGAAATCAATGATGAAGATCAAGCTCTTTTGCTACTTTGCTCTCTGCCAAAAATCCATGATTACTTCAAGGAGGCTCTCCTTTATGGAACGGAGAAGCTAAGCATGGAAGATGTTGTTGGTCCCTATTTGATCCAACAATAGTAATCTAGAACGAATTTACCACGATTTAAGATGGAAGACTTGCTTCAACGTGGGGTGCGTATGTGTGATTGAAGGTTGGTGGCTTCACAAAATTCTCTCTCTATAATTTTAACACACAAGACACACCTAACTATGTGTTAGGGTTTTAGTATTTATACCACAAGTTGGTATATAATACTTGGGCCCTTTGTTGGTCCGAGTTTTACCCAAACGAACAACTTCGGACGGATTAAACACGCCTAATTGATCGGAATCAAGAACGGGCGTGGGGCTTGGTGGTGTTCTTGAGGAGGCTCTCTCACTCTAACATATGTTTATTTTATCTACACACACAAGCACACCTAACTATGTGTTAGGGTTTTAGTATTTATACCACAAGTTGGTATATAATACTTGGGCCCTTGTGTAAGCCCATTACAAAATAGCTACGGGCTAGCCCATTACGACTTAGCCCAAATTAATTAAAAGCTAACCAACAAAAATAATATAATGAAATTGAACACTACAAAATATTTCCTAACAATTGAACACTTCTATCCAGTCCCCAAGACTCCCGTCGCCACCACTCAAACTACCGCTGCACCCACCCCACCTACACCACCAGCTATCGGCGATGATGTCGTCCCGCCAAACTTGGATGATCTCAATCTCAACGAAGACGACATTTTACCCAACCCTGGAACATTGCTGATCCTGATGCTGAACCTTCTCAATCTACTACAATTGAGATCTCTTCTTCGGACACCGGACCCCAATCTAATGAGCCTCCAATCGATACAAATGCGGCTAGCTCCTCACAGACCAATGTACCACTTTGGGCTCGCTCTCATCCTACGGATCAGATTATTGGGAAACACACATCAGGTGTTTCGACGCGTTCGGCTACGATGAATGAAAGTCTGTTCGCTTGCTATCTCAGTCAAGCCGAACCATCACGAGTAGCTGAAGCTCTCAACGATCCTGATTGGCTGATTGCAATGCAGGAGGAAATAAATCAGTTTGAACGTTTACAAGTTTGGGAACTCGTACCACGCCCTCACAACAGATCCATTATCGGCACGAAGTGGATCTTCAAGAACAAAAAGGATGAAGGCGGTGTTGTCATCCGCAATAAAGCAAGACTTGTGGCTAAGGGGTACAACCAACAAGAAGGCATCGACTACGATGAAACTTTCGCCCCCTTTGCCAGGATCGAAGCAATACGAATTTTTCTTGCCTTTGCTGCTCACAAGAACTTTAAAGTCTACCAAATGGACGTGAAGACTGCATTTCTGAATGGATTTCTCAAAGAAGAAGTGTACGTTGATCAACCTGAAGGGTTCTTGAGTGAAGAGTTTCCTCATCACGTATATCGACTCTACAAGGCCCTCTACGGACTAAACAGGCTCACCGGCTTGGTATGACGTCCTTTCAGACTTCCTTGTTCAGTTTGGATTCAAGAAAGGATCTCTGGATACAACTCTCTTCACCAAGCGGAGTGGCCCGGACATCATGATTGTGCAGATTTATGTTGATGACATCATTTTTGGATCGACTAAACCACAACTGTGTGAAGAATTCGCAGAATTGATGAAAGAGAAATTCGAAATGAGTATGATGGGCGAGCTGAATTTCTTTCTTGGTCTTCAAGTAAAGCAACTCCCCGACGGAATCTTCATCAACCAGTCCAAATACATCCATGACATCCTCGAGAAATATGGAATGAAGGATGCTAAGACTGCTGCTACACCTATGTCACCCTCTGGCCGACCCGACGCGGACCCATCTGGTGCTCCCGTTGGCCAAACCGTCTATCGTGGGATAATAGGCTCTCTTTTGTACCTCACTGCTAGTCGACCGGATATCGTTCTCTCAACAGGAATCTGTGCTCGTTTTCAGGCTACACCTAAGGAATCCCATCTCACTGCTGTCAAAAGGATTCTCCGATATCTCATGGAACACCCAATCTGGGTTTGTGGTACCCCACTCGATCGGACTTCAAACTGGTTTGACTCTCTGACTCGGATTACGCTGGATGCAAGATGGATCGAAAAAGCACCTCCGGAGCTGCACACTTCTTGGGCGGTAAACTCGTGAGTTGGTCTTCTCGAAAACAAAACCGTGTCTCAACTTCGTCGACGGAGGCAGTGTATGTCGCCGCCGCTAGTTGTTGTTCACAGCTTTTGTGGATGAGAACCCAACTACGAGATTTTAATTTTCATGTTGATAAAATTCCCATTTATTGTGACTCGAAGAGTGCGATTGCGATGACGAGTAATCCGTGTACATCACTCAAGAACGAAACACATAGATATTCGTCACCACTTCATCAAAGAACATGTTGAACAAGGGACGATTGAATTGCACTACGTCACTACCGAAGATCAACTAGCCGACATTTTCACAAAACCGTTGGATGTCAAACGATTCCAACACCTTGTGACTATGTTGGGCATGTTGAATATTCAGTTGTGATCAATCGACCCTACATAAACTTTGATAAAGTGTACATATGTCTTTTCACTTTCCTCCATTCTCTATGTGTCTTCTGAATTATGTCTCTTAAGGGGGAGTTTTCGATTAAGGGGGAGTTCTGTTTTTTTTTTCTTTTTTTTCTTTCTCTTTATCAAAAAGGGGAGTTATAGATTAAGGGGGAGCTTCTGATTTTACCTATTTTTTAAGAAAAAAAATTGGGTGGAAATTTTAAATTTTGGTCAAACGGAGTCAAAATTGGGCCAATTGATTTTTGAGTTGAAAGTTTAATTTTGGTCAAACGGGGTCAAAATTGGACCAACAGGACCCAATTTGACTAAGCCCAAGCCCGCGAAAATCGGCTCAGGACCCAATTTGACTAAGCCCAAGCCCGCGAAAATCGACTCAGGACCCAATTTGACTAAGCCCACGAATTTCGGCCCATTAACTCAAAATTTCGCATGAACAGTCACAAAACCCCCAAAAACACTTAACTCTTTTCACAATCTTTCCAAATTCTTGAGAAAAAATTCAAAAATTTCGCACCCCCTTTTTTTTCGAGAATTTTCTCAACCCCACGCATCATCGTCTTCTTCAATCTGCCCTGAAAAATCCGTTTGCTGTTTACTCCATTTTCGCAAATCAGCTTTTCGGTATGAATACATCGTCAATAAACTGCTTCTCGCTCGATTTACTCTGTTTTTAGCCCCGACTGTTAAATTTTAGGTTTTAAATTAATTTTTTACTCGGCTTTAATTCGGACGTATGGTAGGTTTTCGGTGTTTAAAACCCCCAAATATGTATTGCCCGTCAAATTTCGAGTCGATTGGGTCCAGTTTATTGCATTTTGGTTAAGATTTGAGTGGGTCTAAGGCAAAAATCACAGCGTCGCTTTGAACGTTTTCGCACAGTGTTCTTCACCGAGAAACTTTTCAGGAAAAATACTTTAACGATAGATTTTTGCTGCTACAGTGAGTAACGTTCCGCGAAAATTTTATCCGAGAAATTTCTTGCGTTAAAATTTTCGCTGCTACAGTGTGTGAAGTCCCGCGAAAGTTTTCATCCGAGAATTTTCTTACGATTAAAACTTTTGCCGCTACAGTGAGTCATGCCCCGCGAAACTCTCATACACCTCGTCATATTACATTTTTTCGCATCTTCACTATTTCGCAACTACAGTAACCAAAATTTTCTCAATCCGCAAACTTAAATTTTTCTCGGACCCATGCTCATCAATTCTTTCGTAGCTACAGTGGTTCAATAATTTCTCGACCCTTACATGCATCATCTTTTCGCGGATCACGAAACTTTCTCTATCTGCAAAAATTATCAATCCGAGAAATTTCTTTTCACTTGTCAAAACTAAGAAATTTCAACCCGAGAAATTTTATCACTTGAGCATATGTTTCTTCAAAGCTTTATCACTCCGCGAAACTTTCATTTCACTTGAAAAAAAATCAATACTTGCAAAAGTTTGCTAACTTTATCTACTTGCCAAAATTTAATAACTTTTGAGAAAATATGTTAACCGAGAAAATTTTTGGATAACTTATAAATTTGATAACTTGAATGCGAAAATTTTCCACTACATGCAAGACTTCATTCTGAATGCGAAATTCCCTTAACGTGCGAAAATTAACACTACATGCGAAAATTTTATTCTATCTGCGAAAATTTCTCTCGACTTGCCTATGTGTGATAATTAGCGAAATTTCCTTACATGCGAAAATTCTTGGATATCTTGAATGCGAAAATTTTTGACAACTTGTGAAATTCCATATTCTGCGAAAACTTTCCACTACTTGCGAAAAATTTTTCCACTTGCGAAATTCTACACCAAATGCGAAATTTTTTTTTGTTTACTCATGTACCAAAATTTTCTCACATCACATGAACACTTTCAATCCTAAAAATTTTCTAAGTGTTGAAAAAATTTCGTTTAACTTCCTAAAATTGTCGAAACTCACCATCACATGACCATCATTCAATCTTGACAACTTTATTTCAAAAGGACTCTAAGTTAGCTTTAATTTTAATTTTATTTTTATCTTTACTATTTTGGGCACTTTTATGTCTCCTTTTATTGTTTTACCCATTAATTACTTATAATCCACCTTCTCACAATTTAGTCCATACTAATAATACTACAATTTCTGTCAAGCACAGATATGACTAACACAAACCGAGAAGCACTTGAAGCGCTTGAGGCTGCCGCAATTCAAAGGGACGTCGCTCGCATCGAACTCAATACATTGACGTACGTTCCACCGATCGAGCAGGTATTCCAAACAAGTAGATGGGCTGCCTTGATACCAAACAACCACATGGTGGACTTGGACAACTTCCGGTGCGATGCTCCCATCATCAAAGAGATCCTCAAAGGCACCCACTCCGCCACGCCTCACTCATGGCGAGCCAGAAGCGCAAGTCTATCTTCAACAATTCTGGCACACATTGCAGATTGCTGGACCCCATTACCGAGCTTCAGCAATGTCCGCCACAATCGATCAAGAAACAGTAGTCCTCACCCGCAAGATCGTCCAAGAAGTTCTTGACCTCCCTGTCTACTCACCCTATGATCAACTACCGACGCACGAACAACTTATTGAAGACATCGACAGATTGGGCTATCAACCAGAAAACAAGAAGAAGAAGGGCCCACTTGTTCTCAGTGAAGTCACCACACGCAATCTACCTCAACCCTGGCTAACACTGTATCTACTGATAAACAAATGCATGTCATGGAAGCATGCTGGTCAGGACCGTGGCAACCATCAAATCCTTACCATCCTAACCGGCATCGCCCACAACCGCAAGTACAACTACGCTGAGATAATATGGATGGACCTCGTCTCCATGATTCAACATCGCGATCGGGAAGTCGCCAAGGCAGTCACGAACCGCTTTGTACCCTACATGCGGTGGCTCCCAGCGCTCATCAAACACTTCCGCCTGCTCTTCACCAACATCCGCGTCCGCCCAGCAACTGAACACTTCGTAATCCCCATTGTCGAGAAGTTCGCCAAGAAAAACACTCCGGCAAAAGATCGACCCTCCACCGCCTCATTCCGCGCGTACGAGAATATCGCGCCTCCACCGCCTCATTCTGCAAAAGCCCCCGTCCACTATCCATTGTCCCTACGGAGCAGATCAACCCCACTGCTCCTAACCCCGGGACTAGCCAAAACCCCACCACCACTTCTAAAAGGACATCGGGTCGCGCCGCATCCTCTTCCACCCGCGAACCGAAAAAACGGTCGCATGAGGATGACGTAAGCCGCACCACGGAGCGTCGATCGAAACAAAAACACGATCGACCTCCTCAGTCACAGACAAGCCGAGCCCAACCCATAGGTACAAGAGGTGATGTGTTCACCTCCCGAGCAGAAGACGTGGCATTTGGCTCAACCATGCAAACAACCCCACCAATCCACTTATCTTCATCTCTACAGGAAGATATTTCATTCCACGAGGAGCTACGTATGCCATCGACATCCCACTTGGAGATAGTCGATGTTGAAACAAGCAGTCCTTCGCCTCAGACTGCATCCTCTTCAATCACATCGAGTCTAGTGCCCTCACTCCCCGTAATTTCATACGTTTCTAGGACACATACACCTTTTACTGCACTACAGAGTCTTCGTGATTCTGTCGGAACGCTCGGTGATGTCTCTGTGACTGAGAGCGAAAGACCTAGCACGGCCAACATCACAACAACCGTGAGCCTAGGCCATCATTCGTTTGAGTCTGTCTCATCGATGATGCCAACGGGAAGTCTTAGTGACCCCGTCTTTTCCCGTCCTGTGCAAACGGGCGGCCGATCGGCTATCTTCTCCGATTCGATATCAGTTGGATTTCTTCGTGATTCCAACTTGTTAAACTTACCCCAGTTCGTCACCGAGACCGCGCTAGAGACTCGTCTTCAAGAGTTTGAAAAGACTCTTGAGGCGTCCATCCTCGATAAAGTCTATGCGCGTCTCGATGCGTCCACCATCGACAAAGGCAAAGGTGTGGCCCCGGAGACGCCACCACCAACGCAAAATGTGGACGCAGAAGCTGTTCTCTCCTCCATTTCCGCAAAGGAGCTCTTCTACATCCTACGAGCAAGATTCGAATCAATGACGGAACTCGACGAGGAGGAACAGCAAATGAAGAACATCATGACTCAACCAATGGCTTGCCGCACTCAAGGCGAGTCTAGCGGGATCAGGTGCGACGATCAAGACGATGATCAAGATCGCCGCGAGGGGGAGAATAGGCAACAAGCCTCACAAACTCAAGGACCCGTACAATCAACGCCGCCTTCCTCCTCTGCACCTGAAACGACGCTCGCAACAGAAACCTCACACCCCACTAGCCAAAAATCCCACCCTATTAACCCCGAGTCACTAGCCAAATCACCCTTACCACCACCTACTACCATCTCCGAAACTCTAATCGTCACATCGGCATTAGAGACCACCACCACACCTTCTCCACCCACCATCTCGGAACCTCTAACTGTCACATCGACGTTAGAGGCCACCACCACATCTACACCACCCGACACCCAAATCATCCTCGCCAAAACCATCACCACAACCGAGCCACCAGAATCTCCACCACAACCATCCCCACAATCCACAAACTCCTCCGACGCAACACCCTCGCCACCACATAGCCATACCCCTCTCAATACCGATTCCAACGTGGCTTCCGAGGACGTCTACTGCGCACAGAACGAGATCGAGGCCTACATCTTTAACGATGAATGGCTGTACACACCCGTCGATGCAGTAGCAGCCAGGAAGTTGGTGGAAAATGCTCGACGTCTGCTAAAGGAAGCCTCGGTTACGCTGATCAACACTGCAAACAACGAAAACGGAGAGGAGTATGACGCCGAACCCGCCGAGCTCGAGAACATTCTACAATTTCAAGCGCAGCAAGCTGAGGCACCTGCTGCTCAACCGGATGTGCCCACGGCGGATATACCGGAAGCACCGTGGGAAAACAAAAAGATCACCGCGCCATTCTAAGAAGAGATCAAGAAGAGGATCTGGCGGCGCAAGGAGCAGATCATTACGACCTTCGATGAATACGAGCTGATGAACATCCAAAATTGGAGCGAGGAAAAGAAGAAGCTCTATCGATGGAGCCTTCTTTGCCACAAGTGCACAAAGAGGACGCTGTCCGATGAGGAAAACATCGCTCTGGAAATGAATCGGGCCCCCATCTGCAAAGTCACTGACCTTCGCCAAGAGTCGAAAGGACGTGTCCACTATCCAGTGTTCACGGTAATGAGGCAGGATGAGAGCTACAGTGAAGTGAGTGAGGCAGACTTCAAGTTTCTGCGCCTGGGTGATCTGTACAGCATGCTGGATTCCATGAAACAGTTCAGACTCGTCATCAGAAGTTCTGGACATCTCGTACGGGCTGAACCGGTCACTATGGGTTATGTGGCTCTCAAGCGCCACATGCTCCGACAGGTCAGATTCTTCGCCACCCACGATCTGCAGATGGCGGTGGAGCACAACCTAAAGAATGTGAACCTCACTCGCCCATCATTCAAGAACGCGGACGACTACTGAAAGGGCGATGTGATCGACGGAGATGATCCGGCGGTCGCCTACTCGAACTACAAGGGAAAGATGAGGCTGCTGCGCTGCTCCGAAGTGGCAAAGTTCTCGGATGGGACGCTCACCATCATCCAAGACAAACTCATGAGGATTTGCCGCATCCTTTCGGAAGAAGATCCACTCTGTCGATCCAAGTTTGCGAAGTTCATTGACGCTATAGCTGATCGAATGGTCCTTCGAAGGAATCTCCGCGCCTTCGAGTTCAAGCTAGGACTTCGCGAAACACACACTCGCTAATCCACCATCACAACGCCCAAGATCCAAGACTCCCAACAATTGACACAAAGGGGGAGATTGTTAGGATATTTATAGATTGTGTCAATAGTTTAAGTCTTGGGATTAATATTGTAATTATCCTTTTAGCTTGGGCTTTGGACTAGAATGTAATTAGTTAATCTTTAGTGTTTGAGCCTTAATATACCTAGGGTTAATGTGGTATATAAGGTTTTACCTTCACTATTTTTAAGTTAATCAAAAAAAAATAATATTTCCTAACAATCTCCCCCTTAGTGTTCAATCTTCAATTCAGCGCGGGATATCTTTGTTGGGCGTATTGGAGAAATCTGAGTCCTAACAAACTCCCCCTACAAGGGATATCTCCTCTTCTTGCGAAGGCGTTGATGGCTCGGCTAGGACTCACTTGTGAAGATTCTCCAATCTTCTTCTTCTCGACGTCGGATTCGTCGTCTTCGAATGGAAGTTGTCTGGTTCGGCCATGAAGTTGACTCGTCTGGCTCCAGAAGAAGGTAGGCGTGGCGTGTAAAAAATGTGCCAAGGCTCTATTGAAATGTGACTTTCAAGAGTAGGGAGCCCGGTCTCAGAGTGGTCAGCGCAGCGGTGGCGGAATGTGGTGGGTGAGATGTGCCATGGCTCCTTCGAGTGTTCCATTATGAACAAATAGCCTGACACATCAGAATGTGTGCGGAGGTAGTGGAAGCCTCCGGCGATACGTAAGCGCAGAGGTAGTGGAAGCCTCCGGCGTGGCGTAGTTTGCGTAGGTGGTGGAGTAGGTGTTGTGAGAGGTGGCATAGGTGGTGTGAGTGGAGGTGGATGATGGTTGCTGCAGATGCTGCTGTACGATCTTCAACTCAGTTCTTCTCCTTTACTCCCCCTTGAGATGATCTCCGTCTTTGGGATCGTCACGTCGTCCGTGGGACGAGTCTGACTCTGGCGTTGATGATGGTGATGGTGATGTGGTGTGGCGTTGAGTGAGGCAATCATGTGGGATTCTCAGGAGTAGCAGTATTTGGCTTTTCTCCAAGTACATTTCGAAACTTGGAAGAGGCGGAGCAGCATGTGGTGGCGTAGGCGTAGGCGTAGAAGTGGTGTCGGTGATGGGACCTTGTCCTTCATAGATCCTCGTGAACTCGAGTGCGGCATGGAATGTGTAAGTTCCTCGCTGATTGATACGATCGGGTCTCCATCACGAACGGGGTAACTAACCAGACAGGGGTCACAAAGACGTTCCGTCGTCACGACATCGAAATGTGTGTCCGATGGGCCGCCTGTTTTCACAGGACATGAACCGGATAGCCACAAAGGCATTCCGTTCACACGGACGATGAGACAAGCTCGTATCCGTGGCCCATCGACAGTTGTGGTGGGGGTAGCTGTCGTGGGTCTTCAGCTTTCGGTCACGAGGACGTCATCAAGCGTTCTGGCAAGTTCACGAAGAACCTACGATGCGTAAAGAGTGTTTGTGTCCTAGAAATTGGAAAATTTCGGTGGGTGAGGACACTAGACTCGACGTGGGTGGAAGAGGTGCAGTGAGAGGTGGGGCACTACATGTTCAACATCAACCGTCTCCAAGTGGGGCAGTGATGGCTAACATGGTTCCTCTTGTGCGAATGAAACAGCTATCTGCGAAAGGATAGCTGAGTGGTTGAGAGGGGTTAATTGCGCAGTTGGACCAGATGCTGCGACTTCTACTCGGGAAACGAACGAGTCGTCTCCTGTACCTATGGGCGAGGTCCGGGTTGTGGTGAGATATGACAGAGGAGTGCGATCATGTCGTCGTTGGTTCGCAACTCCTGCAAGCGACTTACGTCATCCTCCCGAGATCGTTGATTGGATCTTTGCGTGGAGGATGTCGCGCGACCTACACCTAGATAAGAGGCTAGGGTAGTCTCGTTCCTGGGCTAGGATCAGGGGGTTTCACCGATCCATGGGAACTGTGGAGGCGTGGCGTGATCGCGTTGAATGGCGATCACGAGCGATGTCGACAAGGGTGACCTAAACTGTTGATCAGACACTTCAGGGACTAGTCTGGTGGAAGGTGAGGGCGTAGTGAAGAGCATGGTGGCAGAGGAGTCTCCATGTAGCACACCATGATGGAATGGATGGCAGTGGGAGGACGGTGGAGTCTGGAACCTGAGATCCACATCGTTTAATCATCGAGATTGGATGGCGCGCCCACTGATGGTTGGTTGATCTCTTGTCAACCCTTCTTTATAGGTCCGGGTTCTGCACGGATTTGTACAGAAGTCATGATGGTTGCTCGCTTCTCTGACATCCCTTCATGCACGTGGAGCAACCCGTGTAACGTGCAAGATGGGGTTGATTGCTCGCAGTGCATACCGGTCATGAATGTGGAGCAACCCATGTACCATTCATGCCAGGGGGTGGTTGCTCACGTCGTGTACCAGTCATGTATGTGGAGCAACCCGGGTACCATACATGCTGGGTCTGTGAAATTGGCATTTGGAAATTCTGCTCCGAAAAGTTTGGGGGTGACCTAAACTTTTTCTATAATGTGCCAATACCGTCCTAGGTCGATCGTTGGGTACGGTGATCGTTGCTGCGTTTTGGATTTGCCTTCATAAAATTTCACAAAAACGTCGTCTAAATATTTTTTTTAAACCTTATTTAATCCGAAGGGGGGCTAGAAATTTTTAGTGGTAAAAAACGTTTAAGTGTAATTTTAAAGAGTGATTTTGCAAGATTTGAAGCCAAAAATCGGAATTGGATCAAGTTTAAAGGTCGGGTGCAAATTTCTCGGGGGGTGCGAAAAATGATGTGTGTCGAGAAATTTCGTTGAGAGAGTGAGTCGCGAAAATTTCGAAGTTCCGGAAAATTTCGAAGTTTGAAAAAATTTCTCAGTTTTAAAAGTTTCTCAGGTTGAAAAATTCGCGGGTTGAGAAAAAACAGCTGTGTGAGAGAGACCGCGAAAAAATCGTGAAGTGTGAACTGAGAAAGTTTCGCAACTGAAAAGTTTCTCGGAGAGAAATTTCTCAGCCTGAGAAAGAAAATTTCTCGGTTTCGAAATTTCTCAACCTGGAAAAGAAAATTTCTCGGTTTTGAAATTTCTCAGCCTGAGAAAGAAAGTTTCCCGGTTTCGAAATTTCTCAGCCTGAGAAAGAAAGTTTTGGGTTTCGAAATTTCTCAGCCTGTGAAAGAAAGTTTCTCGGTTTCGAAATTTCTCAACCTGAGAAAAAAAATTTCTCGGCTATGAAATTTCTCGGTCAAGAACAGTGTACTGTTGGATAGGCTGCGCGACTTATACCAGAAAAATCAACTCGTTTTCGCTCAAATCTCACTCAAAATCGACGAAACTTGTTCCAAAACTTCAGAAAGGCATTCCTTAACACATAATCAACCTTTGGGATGTCTAAAAACAACAAAACGAGGTCGAAATCGCCCAAAAACTGAAAGTGACGAAAAATATTTTCAAGCAATTTTTCACTCAAATCTTGCTTAAAACACGCAAATCCGGTCGCGTTGGTCTCTGATACCAATTGTTGGTCCGAGTTTTACCCAAACGAACAACTTCGGACGGATTAAATACGCCTAATAGATCGGAATCGAGAACGGTCGTGGGGCTTGGTGGTATTCTTGAGGAGGCTCTCTCACTCTAACATATGTTTATTTTATCTACACACACAAGCACAACGAACTATGTGTTAGGGTTTTAGAATTTATACCATAAGTTGGTATATAATACTTGGGCCCTTGTGTAAGCCCATTACAAAATAGCTACGGGCTAGCCCATTACGACTTAGCCCAAATTAATTAAAAGCTAACCAACAAAGATAATATAATGAAATTGAACACTACAAAATATTTCCTAACACCCTTGTAAGCCCATCACAAGAATAAAATCACTAGGCTCTAAAACATTAAAGCCCAGTTCACTTGAATTAATTACAATATTAAGATAATCTAATTTAATTGAACACAATAAAATAATCCTAACAATCTCCCCCTTTGTGTTCAATTTGCAATTTAGCGCTTGTCATCTTGGTCTTGTAATTATCGTGAGTCCTCAAAGAACACGTATCAAAGTATGCGGCGGAAGCGTGTGCGTGCGTGTTCTTCTTCAATCTCCTCCTTTATCTTGTCTTGTGACCTCTTCTTTAGGAGATCCAAGCTCACCATGTTCAGAACATCTCTTCACGAAGCTGCTTGCCAGATCATCTCTTTATATTCGATCTCTTCCTTCAATAGTTACAACTCCCCCTACATTTGGTCAACCTTTAGTTGGAATTGGGGAGTTCTCTTTAAATTTGGAGAGGCGTAATGGAGGCGGATCTTCACTTCTGTGTTCTGGATCTCCCTTCGATAGTCGCGACTCCCCCTACATTTGTTCAACCTTGTGTTGGGATTGGGGAGTTCTCTTTAAATGGGGAGAGCTGTACACGAGGCGGCAACTTTGATCTTTGAAGTCTGTGGTGCTTGCTTGATTATCTGACAGCGCTTGAAATTCACCATTTTCTGATCTATCTTGCACTTTGTCGTAGTACTGCTCCCATTTTGCTTTAGTGCTACTCCCCCTCATGAGGATCAAGTTGGGGAGATCTTCATGCGATCGATCAAAATGGGGCATTGTCTTTGGCAAGAAGATTGCGTCGTCAGGACAAGAAGTCGAGTTGATTGGTTCTCACGGGAACTCTTCTTCTCGGCGCCAGATTGGTCTTTTTCGAAGGAAGTTGTCTGGTTCGGTCTCGAGGAAGCTTCTCTAGCTCTAGAAGAAGGTATGCGTGTGGTGTCTTTTAACATGTGCCAAAGCTCCTTTGGAATGGGACATTGGTGGTTCAAGTGGAGCTCAGCTTCATCGTAGTAAGCGCGGCGGAATATTGATGGTGAGCGTGGGATGTGTTATAAAATGTGCCAATGCTCCTTCTGAATTGACGTTGCAGGAGAGCCCGGCTTCATAGTGGTACGCACGGCAGAAGTTGGTGGGTGGTGGTCCGACCTGCTTGTTTATACGTATCCCCTTTTTCCCCCTCATGGCGATTTGTGTTAACGAGATCTACATTCTTGTATAGGAGTCGAAGAAATACACAAACGACAGGTCGGTGTGGGTAATAACCGGACGGAGCCACTAAGGCAATCCATCGACACGAGTTCAGAGTTAAACTCTGAGACGCGGCCTGTGAGGACAAGGCTTAGAACCGGAGCCACGTAGGCGTTCCGTTAACATCAATCCAGGAGCGTAGCTCGCAGACGATGGCCTAAGACCGCTGTTGTTTTGATATTGCAACGGCAGGATTTCCTTCCGATCATCGAAGCATGTCTTAGAATGACATGTCTACGGAAGTTCAGATCTGGTCACAAAGTCCAGATGAAAAAAGGTGTATGTTTCCTAAAAAGAATATAAAACTTTTAGGAAGTGAGGACACCTGGACTCGACGTGTTCAAGAAAGTTCAGTGGTGTGGGGCTAACTACCACTTAATTCAATATCTCCCGCTTCCAAGTGAAACAGTGATAGATTATGCGGCTCCCCGTGATTTTATGAAACATCGGTCTATTGTGATATCAATGAGTGGCTACGGCTCGGTTGTGCATGCGTCATTGGACCAAATGAGGCGACTTCTACCCCGGAGCTGATAAAAATCAGCTCCTGCACCTATATGGGATGGCCCGAATGTTTTGTGAGTTGAGGGATATGTGAAACGTCTGCTCTTCGGTCTTGTCAAGAATTGACAAATGGGAATGTGGCTTATGGACTTGAAATCTTCACTAACATCGGCTATGTTCCGGGGCTAGGTTCAGTTTGGTCTGACCGAACCATGAGAACTTATAATCCATGCGTCCGTCAAGTTTGGTGAGTGCTGCTTCATCAGCAAGTCGGAGCAGGGCGGTTGAGATCATCTTCGTGTTTGTGTATGGATGTCACCGTTTTGTAATTCTCGAACTCTTGAGGGTCGAGTTTTCAAGTGAAGTCCGTCATGAGAGGTGGAAGCGTCTGAGAGGATTTTTCTTTTGTTTTCCTCTTTTCTTTTCTTTTTTTTTTTTTCTTCTCCCTTCTTCTTGTTTTTTTGCTTTTCTTTCCCTCCTTTTTTTTTGCTTTTTTCTTTTCCCCCTTTTTTTTGTGTATACATATATATATTATCGTAATAGTAGTAGATAAGTAGTATCGTAATAGTAATAGGTATAGGTATATGTATAGGTATATGTATATGGAGTACTCCCCCTAAAAATCGTGCACCTAAGATGTACTCCCCCTAAAAATGTATTCTCCCCTCATAAATATGGAGTGATACTCCGCCTCAATGCATGCACGTTTAAACATGTATGTTCTCTCCCAATTAAATAAGCGTGAACGTATTTATCTATTTTCAGATCAAATGCAAACTAAAGAATTACTGTTGTTTAACAATGCATAAGAATGTCGTTTTTTGCTATTTAACACTACGTATTTTAACGATTCAGCTTGTATGCATACGTGAATGTTTAAGCTTGAATTTTTTTTTCTTTTTAATATGTATGCATAATGAAAATGTACCTATGAGAGGGTATTAGACATTTCAATACATATGCATGCTAAAATTTAACATTTAAAGTTCTTCTGAATTATGCATGTATATAATGTACCCTCGTGTGATTGCTCCATCGCTATCCAGTCGTGTATGTGGAGCAACCGAAGGTACCATACACGCTGGGATGTTTGGCTGCTCTCATCGCATACCAGTCATGGGTGTGGAGCAGCTCTGTTATACCTACCCATGCTGGGATTCTGCAAAAACTTTATCGGGATTTTGGTACCCATTTTTGGATGGGTCCTCCCTTGTTAGCAGAAAACAAGTTAAGCACATTTGGTTCAGATATTGATCCTAAATCATCCTTTAAAGTCCTATCCAATTTGATTTGTGATTTAGGAATCCAGGTTTGGTGAACCTTAGAGGGAAATGAAAATTCAGCGCCGGTGAATGTGTGCCTAGGTGTAGAAGACCTAAAGATTTTCTCCCTAGCCAGTCGCATAAGATGCTTTCTAGAATGAATCTTGTCACGCCCCGACCCGCGTCGAGGCCACGACAGCCGCCACGTTCTCAAGGAACGCAAGGCTCGATCGACTCACGCATCGCAATTTAAATCACATGAAAGAAATTGCAAGAAAATTCCACGAATAGAGATCTAACGGAAACATATATTTACATATGAAAGGGAGTTTCAATATGCCAAAATAATAGCTCAGACATCGATCAATGAAGGAATATATGAACAAAGAAAATTTCCTTCCAAAATATATCCATGCCAATGGATCCTCCAAAGCAAAATAACGACAAAATACCGAACTGGAAGAAACAACAGCAGGATGGCGATCGACGAAGAGACTACCTCCGGTCAAAAGCGATATCAACCTAAAAAAAATAAATGTAAACACGGGGTGAGCAAACCACAGCTCAGTGAGATGATAATACAGACACGCCTTCGCCTCACAAAAGGTGTATCCTCAACGATGAACTCCCTCACAACAACCAAACATCGCAACCACTTCCAGACCAAGTATTGACTTCACATAATGTAGAAAACGATCATCCACGTTAAACATATAACAATCCATAATCCTATGACATGCCAAAAATATCACAAAAATCACTCAAAACATATACGACGCGTGGGTGGCCATATCGTCCCTCGAACTGAACTCCCCGTCGAGAGTCAGACGAGGCCGTCACCGTACTCTAAGCCGTGTACCGTGAACTATCGTATCAACTACACGTGACATGCATGTCCCACACCGGTGACGTTGACCGAGTCTCGCAAAGGACTTTGAATATCTCCCCAACGATCACCCTCCGATAGGTCGAATTCGTGGCAAATGGACTGGTGAACTCGTTGGCCTCACTCACCCGGGTTTGCCAATCACGGGCTACTTACGCAATTTGCCACTCTACACTCACCCGAACGTGGCCATTCGGGCTACTTATAACCTCGGTACCAAGTAAATGCAACATCAAAGCCAAACTAATAACACAATCATACTTCCAAGTGCAACTCATAGCACAAGATAATCACACGTTAAAACGTGACAGAATTCCCTGTGGAATCATCAAACCAAGTCTCACGAACCAACTCATATACCATATATATTTCGTCCATTTCGATAAATACGAATATCCTATAGCCGACAAGGCTCTATATCACAAGAACACCACAAGACCACCCAAATTTCATCAAATATAGCGGAATATCAATCATAATTAAGCCGGCAAGGCTCACTATCACATAATAAAAGAACGAAGCAAACTACACATCGCGAGGTTCACACATCCCACGAAGGGAAGATGTCCCCGCATTATCAACTCACAAGGTGAAGTCTAGCTTTCCCCAAAATCCAAGGCTACTCTTGTATGTGTATTCGCTGCTCCTTCGCCTAAATCAAGAGATAACAATCGAACTTCACCGTTAGACCAACAATTGATAATATACGATGTCTTGTAAAACTCTATGTGAATACGATCTTCCAACAACATAACTGCCGCAGGGATCTAACAAAATACTATCGTAATTCTGTTTTACAGATGGTATGAGGTCATTTGAAACAACAAAAACGAATTTTGAAAGCGTTCACTAATCTCTGAATTTTTTCAGATTTGCTGTCAGTCTTCGAAAATTCGTAGAAAATTGTACGGATATCGGATTGAGGTGTTTTCAGCGGCTATGGAAAGCTAAGAAAGTCAGCTTTCAGCAGAACAAAACCTCGCCAGAATCCGAACACGTTAGCTATATCAAAACTATTAAACACTGAATCTGCGTCAGAACTTGATTTCTGAAATCTATGAGCTTAGAACAAGAGGATATTGACCTCTAGGACAAGGATTACCTTTCTATGGAGAAGATACAACAAGAAAAAGCAGATTTTAGGAGCTGAAAACTGGTTTCGTACCTCAGCTCGTCACCTTTCAATCTCCCTTTTCTTTATCTCACTTTCTTAACGTGTAAGTGATAGAGATGGAAAAAAAAATAAGAGATATAATCCATGGGTTTTGGGCTGAGAAGGTGGGCTGATATTGGGCTTAAATTCATATATATTTTTTTGGACTAGGTGTTATAGGATATCTCCCCCTTTAAAAGGTTTCATCCCCGAAACGTAAACATACCTGTCAATAGGGCTGGGGAAAAATACCGAAATACCGAATACCGTCCTTATCGTATCGAATCGTATCGAAAATATCGAAAATTTTGGTATACTGAAGTTTTTGGTAAGGTATGATATCGTACCGAAAATTTTCGGTACGGTAATGGTATGAAAGTTTTTAAAATTAGGTATACCGATTATACCGAATACCGAAGTTCTAAATTTTTTAATATATTTTATATATATATACACACACCTATATATATTATATTATTTCAAAAAATATAAAATGAAAAATTAAGGATCTTCATAAACTTATTTAGCCCATAAATTATTAACTTATACTCTAATATTAGGCCCACCATATTTTACTTATGTAACGTTTAATTTTTGCCTTTTTAATGTTTTTTTTCATGATTTTTGAAAGCGTGAAGATGCAATGCAATTTACTTTTTGTTAATCTTCACTAATTTTTAAATATAGCCGCTTCGTTCTAATTAATTTGTATATAAAGTTGTATTTTGTTGTTATGTAAAGTTTTTTGTCTTACAAAGGAGACTAGCTAAAATATGTAAATTATTTAAGGTTAAAAAATCTTTTTATTTTGAAAATTTTGGTATTAATGATCTATCTTATTGGGGCCTAAGGAGTTTGAATTGATTAAAAATTCCAAAACAACGAATTAACGAGTCACGAGACATGCATGGTAAAAAACCCTCCGTATGAATGGTATAGAAGGTATGATACCGATACCATACCGAAATTTCGGTATGATACCGTATCGAAATTTAAGGTATACCGAAATTTTGGTATGGTATTGGTATGAGTTTTTTGGATACCGAAATTTCGGTACGGTATACGGTATCACAGTTTTGGTACGGTATACCGTACCGAACCACCCCTACCTGTCAATCGAAAAGATGTGGATATTGGCGACGAATGATTTCTTCTCGTTCCCAAGTTTCTTCCTCTACTTTGTCACTTCGCCAAAGGACTTTCACCATGGGAATGGACTTGTTTCGGAGCTTCTTCTCTTGTCGATCCAAGATTTGAATCGGTTGAACTTCGTAGGATAGGTTCTCTTTTAACTCGAGTGGAGGAGACTCGAGTATATGTGAAGGATCAGGCTCGTATCTTCTAAGCATGGATACGTGGAAGACATTATGAATTTGTGACAGCTCTAATGGTAGATCTAATCTATACGCGACACGGCCAATCCTTTCTATGATGGTAAACGGGCCTATATATCTTGGACTTAACTTCCCGCGATGCCGAAATCGTAACACGCCCTTCCATGGAGAAATCTTTAGGAACACTCTATCTCCTTCTTTGAACTCTAGTTCACGTCTTCTGTTATCAGCATAGCTTTTCTGTCGGTCCTGAGCTGCCTTGAGTTTATCACGTATAAGTTTAACTTTTTCGGTTGCATCTTCTATAAGTTCCACTTGTTCAATCTTTCTTTCGCCAAATTCATCCCAAAAGAGTGGTGTTCGACACTTCCGGCCATAGAGAGCTTCGTACGGCGTTATACCTATGCTAGAATGATAGCTATTGTTATACGCAAACTCCATCAATGCCACATATTTGTCCCAGCTGCCGCTTAGATTCAAAACAACAGCACGTAACATGTCTTCTAATGTTTGAATCGTCCTCTCTGATTGACCATCGGTCTGAGGATGATAAGCTGTGCTAAATAATAATTTCGTACCTAATGCCTTTTGAAGAATGGGCCAAAAACGTGAAGTAAATCGCGGGTCTCGATCTGATACAATAGACACTGGTACGCCATGCAGCCTCACGACTTCATCCACATACAACTTGGCTAATTTTTCCAAGCTATCTTTGTTACGCACGGGGAGAAAATGGGCTGATTTGGTTAAACGATCTACAATGACCCATATAGAGTCATGACCTTTTTGAGTTCGAGGCAAACCAGACACAAAATCCATTGTGATGTTTTCCCATTTCCACTCGGGAATTGGAAGGGGCTGAAGTGTGCCTGCTGGTTTCTGATGCTCAGCTTTAATTTGTTGGCATGATAGACATTTCGATACGAATTCAGCAATGTCTCGCTTCATACCTGGCCACCAATAGTATTCTCGAAGAGTTCTATACATTTTCGTGCTACCTGGATGCATAGCATAGGCTGAAGAATGAGCTTCTTCAAGGATAGATCGGCGAAGATCGTCATCTGATGGTACGCATACGCGATTTCGAAAGACAAGAAGCCCATCGTCTCGAGTTTTGAAGTCACTCGTCTTTTCTTGTTTTTGCTTTGCAATTTGTTGTAAGCAAGAATCATGCGACTGTTTTTCTCAAATTTGCTCGAACAACGTAGGTCTCACCTCAAGTTTTGCAAGTAGCGAAGCTTCACTTGACTCGCCACAACGAAGAGATATTCGAAGGCCTTTAAACTGCTCTAAGAGATGAAGATAATCAGATTGGATCAAAGAAAGTGAGGTAGAAGATTTTCTGCTTAATGCATCAGCCACGACATTCGCTTTGCCTGGATGATAGTCGATGATTAAGTCGTAGTCACTAATTAACTCCATCCATCGTCTTTGTCGAAGGTTGAGCTCCTTTTGAGTGGTGATATACTTCAATCTTTTGTGATCCGTAAATATTCGGCACGTTGCACCATAAAGATAGTGCCTCCAGATTTTTAACGCGAAGACAATGGCAGCTAACTCAAGATCGTGGGTCGGATAATTTTCTTCGTTCTTCTTTAATTGTCTCGAGGCATAGGCAACCACTTTTCCTTCTTGCATAAGAACGCACCCCAAGCCTTGTCTTGAAGCATCGCTGTAAATGGTGAATTCTCGAATTTCCGGATCCGGCAAGGTAAGGATAGGAGCCGAGGTAAGTCGTCTTTTTAGTTCTTGAAAAGCCTTCTCGCATTCATTGTTCCATTCGAATTTGGAACCCTTTCGAGTTAGCTTAGTCAAAGAGGAAGCTAATAATGAAAAGTCTTTGACGAATCTTCGATAGTAGCCAGCTAACCCCAGGAAACATCGTATTTCGGTTACGTTCTTCGGACGATCCCAATCCACTATGGCTTGAATTTTTGAGGGGTCTACAAAGATTCCATCTTTGGATATACGATGACCTAGAAAGCTTATTTCGCGAAGCCAGAATTCACACTTCGAAAATTTTGCGTAGAGGCGATTCTCTCGAAGAGTCTCCAGTACCACTCTAAGATGTTGAGAATGCTCGTCATCAGATCTGGAGTATATAAGTATATCATCGATAAAGACGATAACAAACTTATCTAAGTACGGGCGAAAGATTCGATTCATGAGATCCATAAAAGCTGCAGGAGCATTTGTAAGTCCAAAAGGCATAACACGGAACTCGTAATGCCCATATCTGGTTCGGAAAGCAGACTTAGGGATATCAACTTCCCTAATCCTAAGCTGATGATAACCAGATCGCAAATCGATTTTGGAGAAAACTGTGGCTCCTTGCAACTGATCGAACAAATCATCAATTCTAGGAAGAGGATATTTGTTTTTGATTGTGACTTTGTTCAATTGACGATAGTCGATGCATAGACGAAACGTCCCATCCTTCTTCTTCACGAATAGAACAGGAGCACCCCATGGGGATGTGCTAGGTCGAATGAAGCCCTTGTCTAGTAATTCCTCAAGTTGTGTTTTGAGTTCTTTAAGCTCCGTTGGAGACATCCGGTATGGTGGTATTGATATCGGAGTAGTATCTGGAAGAGTATCAATGACAAAATCAACTTCTCGAGTAGGTGGTTGTCCCGGTAAATCCTCGGGAAATACATCAGAGAATTCTTTCACCACTGGAATATTGCCTATCATAGTCGTAGAACGAGAAGTATCAACGATCGAAGCGAAGAATGCCTCATATCCTTTATGTATTAATTTATGGGCCGAGAGCATCGAGATGATGGCAAGTGGTGCAGGTTGACGTTCACCTTCAAAAACTAACTCGGGAAGACCAGGTCTACGAAAAGTGACGAGTTTTGCTCGACAATCAAGAACTGCGTGATGGTGAGAGAGCCAATCTATGCCAAGAATAGCATCCATATCGATCAGTGGCAAAGGTATCAACTCGGCTTCTAAGGTAGAATTTTTAATCAAAATGGGACAGCCTTTGAATACAGAGTCTCGAGCAAGTCGTTCTCCAAGCGGAGTATGAATCACGATCACATGTGATAATTGAGAAGCACGATAAGGAAGACTTGTTGTAAGGCTATCCCTAATGTAAGAACAATCTGAGCCTGGATCGATGATAACGGAGATCGGGCGATCTCCAATATACACTTGGCCTAGAGAGCAACGATATGTGGGCCAAGATATGAGATATTATGAGAATAATAACAAACATATTGAACTCACGGTAGTACACCATAGGACAAAATTGGAATTCGAGACGTAAGAACTACATAATATCCTAAACCGAGTTAGTGTTACCTGTCACAACCTTCGGATCTGAGCGAGCTCCATCTTGAGTCATATGAAATACCCGAGTTTGATTTCTTTCTTGCGTAGTCGGCTGGGTGTTTTGGCCACCTATATTACCTCTCATTCCCGGCCTAGTACTCTCAGATGTGGGATAATGTGAGGGCTGAACTGCCTTGCCACGAGAATAAGTAGATTTATGCCCACTAGTTCCGACAAGTTGGGGACAATCAGATCTAATATGATCCGATTGTCGACTATGGAAACAAACTTGGGGAGCTGTACAAAAACCTTCATGGTATTTTATACAGTTTCGGCACCTCTTATCCCATCTAACAGACTCTGACGATACATTCCCACCCATCTTTGACTGCTCACGAGGATGAGAAGAACCGATAGTCATAGGCAAATTACGCGAAGATCCCAAACTTCTACTCATCTTCGATACATTTCTTGAAAACGTGTCCCCTTCCCTCTTCTTTTGAGATCGATCAGCCAACTTCTGTCTTGCTTGGATTAATCCTTCAACTCTTAGTGCTTCCTCGACGAGTTCTTCAAGGCTCGCGTATTTATCTCGCGACTTCAAGCGGTCCCGAATATTGATGTTGAGGCCGTCTTCAAATCTTTTGCACAAGTCTCTCGTCGTATACGATTCTGGAGCAAACTCGCATAAATCCAAGAATCGATTCTCGTACTCGACGACTGTCATGATGCCTTGATAAACGCTAAAGAACTCTTTCCTCTTCTGATCTCTACTATACTGTGAAAAGTAGCGTTCTCTGAATTTCTCGACGAAGATAGGCCAAGTAATAGTTTCGGAAGATGTTTCCTTAAGATTCTGCCACAATCTACGCGCGTCCTTGCCCAGGAGTTTGGTCGCAATCACCACCCGATGGCACTCGTCAATCATCAAGGTGTCGAACGTGTCTATGACTTCCTTTAGCCAAGCCCCAGCTTCTGTAGCATTCCTTACGCCTTCAAACGTCGGGGTTCCCATATCAACTACTGCTTTCACCAAATCAGGAACGTAACGAATGCTCCTAGGATTAGGACCTCCAGATGTCGTGTCTGGATTAGGAACGGGCAAACTAGATGAAGGCAAAATTGGTTCAGTGCGAGGAGGAAGGTCCCGAACACCCGTGTGATGAACGAACGGCATATTAGGACCTTGAGGTGCTGTAAAAGCTGAAGGGCCCGTAGTAGACGGGGGAACTCCATGTGTACGAACGTAATCATAATACATTTGGTATTGTTCCGGGGTCATCATATGATCAACTCTTACTTGAGCTTGTGGTTGCTCGACATGAGTCGTATGAATTGAAGTACCATGACCACGAGGTCTACGAGGAACGGGAGAAAAAAGAGGACTCGGAGAACAACGAGAAGCCCGTCCTCGACCTCGGCCTGGCCTACCGACTGGAGGTGCCATAATGACTATCAAGGGAAAAGAAATCGAGATCATTATCAATAACATAATAGGTCGTCGGAGGAGAACAAGAATAAATTGGATCCATTGGCAATACAGAAAAGAGAAAGACTAAGATGCAACGTGGCTCTGATACCACCAAAACTGTCACGCCCCGACCCGCGTCGAGGCCACGACAGCCGCCACGTTCTCAAGGAACGCAAGGCTCGATCGACTCACGCATCGCAATTTAAATCACACGAAAGAAATTGCAAGAAAATTCCACGAATAGAGATCTAACGGAAACATATATTTACATATGAAAGGGAGTTTACAGTATGTGTATTCGCTGCTCCTTCGCCTAAATCAAGAGATAACAATCGAACTTCACCGTTAGACCAACAATTGATAATATACGATGTCTTGTAAAACTCTATGTGAATACGATCTTCCAACAACATAACTGCCGCAGGGATCTAACAAAATACTATCGTAATTCTGTTTTACAGATGGTATGAGGTCATTTGAAACAACAAAAACGAATTTTGAAAGCGTTCACTAATCTCTGAATTTTTTTCAGATTTGCTGTCAGTCTTCGAAAATTCGTAGAAAATTGTACGGATATCGGATTGAGGTGTTTTCAGCGGCTATGGAAAGCTAAGAAAGTCAGCTTTCAGCAGAACAAAACCTCGCCAGAATCCGAACACGTTAGCTATATCAAACACTGAATCTGCGTCAGAACTTGATTTCTGAAATCTATGAGCTTAGAACAAGAGGATATTGACCTCTAGGACAAGGATTACCTTTCTATGGAGAAGATACAACAAGAAAAAGCAGATTTTAGGAGCTGAAAACTGGTTTCGTACCTCAACACGTCACCTTTCAATCTCCCTTTTCTTTATCTCACTTTCTTAACGTGTAAGTGATAGAGATGGAAAAAAAATAAGAGATATAATCCATGGGTTTTGGGCTGAGAAGGTGGGCTGATATTGGGCTTAAATTCATATATATTTTTTTGGACTAGGTGTTATAAATCTGGACTGGATATTTCAAGTAGCAATATGAGCTTATGGCGCTATATGCGTCATTGGATGATGAGTCATGTTGCCTACAAGATTTCACATCATTCACTTTATAATGATGAGTGTGCGGGATTTGAGAAGTTCGTCTACGTAAGCTTGGAACTTCTTCGTTGCACGCTTCCCTTTTGATAGGTATGGGAGAGGAAAAACCTTGAACATTCTCGGCTTTAATTTTGGAAGATAATAGTGATTTTCCTTTCTCCTTCCTAATCTTTATTTGTTCCTTAGCTATTTTTAGCGCTTTGCTTTTACTTAACGTTTCAGCTTCGTCAAAATTGACTTAGAATGATTAGTAAAAGCCTTTTCAGTTTTAGGAACGAAGATGCTGGTTTTTGGTTTTGTTTTCTTTAACTGTTTTGAGGAAGATATATTACTTGAAAAATCATTGGAAACAGATAAAGATGGGGAAAATTTTAGAAGTAAAATCTCTTTTGAGAGTTTTTCATTTTCAGCGTGGAAACCTACTCTTTTAGATTCCAAGATTGCGTTCAATTCTGAAATTTTACTAGCAACCTCTGGAATTTCCCAACAACGTGTAGGTTTTTGATAATGTAAATTATTTTCCCCGATAGAAATTAAGTTAGAAGGAGAGTTTTTGTTTGTTGGACCTAAATTCGAAATATCAGTCTCTAACCGTTTAATCGTAGAGTAAAGCATACGCTGTTCCTCTAAGACAGTCTCATATTTTGATGAGACTTCATTTCGCTCAGCTTCGCAAAAACGTAAACTATTACTCATCTCGGAGACCCTCTTTTCACTATCTTCTAACTTAGTTTCTAAGCTAATGATCTTGGACTTTGCAATGGTCAAATCTTCATTAGCATAGGCAAGGTTTTCTTGTTGCTTAAGTGTAATACCCGTAAAATCTGATTACGGGATTTACGACTTAATTAGCAGTAAATTAAAAATTTCATTGGATTAATTAATATTTTCGATGATATAATGCCTTTATATTCTCATGCCTTTAAGTGACTTATGTGCCTATATGATTTCATGCTATGTGATTTATAAATCTTATATGTGTTACGAATTAGGACTTACATGACTACATGGAACATATTCTATGATTTTATTTGTCAACACGATTCCATATTAAATGCTATTAGGATTACTAACCAAGTAGAAGAACTAGCTGAACTTAGAAAAGGTTTTATATAAGATAGGAAGCGATGAGTTTTGATATATTAGAAGTCTCGAGATTTATAATTCTCCAAAAAGATGTCGGTTTCTAAATTAAAGTAACATGAATGTCGAATTTTGAAAATGTCGAGTTGGTGACCTTAAAACTAACAACCTCGATAACTTAGCTAGGAAAGAATTTCGATATATGTAAATCTCAAGATCTTTAGGTTTCGAAATTTATGAGTCTCGAAATCTTATTTATCTAGGGTTTTCCATGTGTTTTGAAACCTAGTGTGGGAGGAAAAATAAAGTAATAATATAATAATACATATTAGTTAGAATAAGATAAGGGTTAACATGACCTCCATGTCATTTGATAACCTCCACACGTTAACTAAGGGATAAGGAGACAACAAAGTAAGTTATATCATAAAAGAAGATTTTTGTAAAACCATAGTTTATTAACAAAACTTTCGAAGAAAAAAAAGGGGGGGAAAGAGAACATGTGGCGACCCTACTTTTCTAACTACGATTAATGGCGGATTTCCGCAACGTAAGCCGCGGAAGGCCCGTCTAATTAAAACTTTTTCCTAAAATAATATATACTAATATAAAAATCCGTCTACATTGCTATCTCTGTACACGGGCCGAAGCCCCAAAAATATCAAAAGAACCAAAAGTCCTAACGCTGCTCCACAGGTCACATCCATGTACCGCCCCGCCCTCAAAAGTCCGTGGAGCACCGCCACCAGCCGCCTCAGTCTCGACGCGTATCTGCGTCAGACTCAGTACCTATAACACGTAAACACTGAGCGATTTGCCCAGTAGGTGAATAAAATGCATGTATGCAAGTGTGCACTCAACCCCAATCCCAATATCTCGCAACATGATTTACTCTTTCTTTTCCCACAATTCCTATTTCACACAACACAGGGCCCTAGGTTAGGCTCGACACCCTCGCGCGCAAAGACTATTGGGAGGCCACCCCCAAGTCTCGCGGCAGCCTACCCTGGTAGTGCACTGGATGATCACGCCAATGGCCTCCTACCGGGTCGCTCCGCACCAAAAGTATACACTGATAGTGCACTGGACGATCACGCCAATGGCCTCCTATCAGGTCACATCAATATCTCATCCGGCGGTATGCACCTCGGGACGGTCACGCCAGAGTAGACTGATCGATCACGCCTGTCTCCGCCAGGTGCCCAGTGAGCCCAACCTCGACTCTTCTAAGAGTCACCAATCACAAACATCTCATTCTACCCCGTACGTAAATATCTCATATCACTATCGTCTCAATACGGTACAATCATCTCTCTCCCTAACGTGGTATGCATGTGCTATGCATATACATGAAATCTCATATAAACATGATTATAAACGCATGGAAAACATGTACAACACATAAGTCACGTAAGTCACATAAATCACAATCACATGGAACACATTAAATGGATCAGGCCCATTACTATTTGCGCTCGAGAAATATTGAATCGAAAATTGCTCTTCAATTCTATTTCTCGATCGCAAATTATCGCGGCCAATCAGAATCGTTCCCAACACTGTTTACGATCGAGAAACATATGATGCGAATTAATTGTTATATCCAATTTCTCGATTGTAAGTACTTCTAAAAATTTCAGATTGATCCCTATTTCAACTAAAATCACATTTGTACTGCTCCCCCTAAGAAATAAAATAAATGCAATTAACTCCCTGTTTTTTCTGTGTAGTAACGTCTAGCTTCCCTGGCAGAGATTAAAAAAACTGTACCACTTTAGAAAGAAAAATGTTAGTAATAATGGAGTTAATTTGGTGTGTGACTAGCTCCTTTCCTTGTAGTGTCGACGTCTCACTCCTTAATTTTGTTTGAAGGAATCTGAAGCGCTTAGAGAAAAACGTCAAGAATATTTGGAGCTAATGCACGATTTTTATATTTGCTCCCCCTCAAATAATGCGCAAAAATTGACTTAACATGCAAGCATATGAAATCAATTCAAGTCATAAGCATATAACACACAATTTTATCCAGTAAGCACATATACATGGTCCCCGAAACATGTACTTAAGATATTGCGTGAGGGTAAGAGCAGTGAAAAATTTATCGCATTTAAACAATTCAGTATCAATGCAATCTAAAATTACATTTAGAATGTGCGAAAACAAAAACAAATTCGCATTTATTCAATTCAAGCATATGAAACATGATATTTCATGTCAGAATGTGCGAAAATAGTTTTTTTTGTATATAATACGTTTTTATATGGGGTCAGATTATTTTGCTTTGATCAATCGTCACACCTAAAATTTTACGAGACATTTGAAGGAAGAAAATGCCGTCAAGTCCTGTCGTCAAACTAAAGTCCTAAGTTCATAGACTGGTCCATTTTGACAACTCTCACTAGGTTCACTCTTGCACTCAATTATTTCTAACTTGGGATTTTTATATTTATATCGCTCAAGTCAACACAAGCAATTTTAAGTCAATTTACCTGTGATCGAGGCATTTTTAATCATTTCACCTAAGCGAGAGACCGTCGATTGGAATCAAAGGGTTGTAAGGGTTTTAGTTTGGCTAGGACTTAGAAGGGAAGGAATTTAGAGGAAAGTGAGCTTATCTCGTCCGTCTCCTTTTTTTTGGCGTCTTTCTTCTTTTCAATCTTTTCTCCCTCTTTTTCTTTTAAGAACTATCCCATTTTATACTATGCTCAAGCTGAAGCTCCGCTTCTCCACGAGGCTAAGGAGATTATCGTAGGCGAAGTTCTTCTTGTTGGTTCTCGGGCCGATACCGTGCTCCTCTTCTCTTAATCCCTAGAGAGGTTTCAGAGATTATCTTTTTGGAAAAGTTCACGGTTATGGAGTTGGTACCCAAGGCTGCGCTCTTCTCGTTTCCCGATATAAGACCGAATTATCATTGGAGAAGTTCACTTCACGGTGCTCCTCTTTCCAGCCGTTCTGACGAGCGTACGAGATTATCGTTGGAGAAGTTCACAGCAGGATCCATGCCACCTTCTAAGAGATAGTCGGAAGGCAGGTTCCTTTGGTCTGATTTTTGAGCATTGAGCAATGCCTTCTTTTGTCATCATCCTCTCTCCTTTCAACGGGAGAAATGGAACGCGGACTTTCCAAAATCCGGCAAGAACTTCGTACATCTTACGGCTTTTAGGGGAAGAACTTCAAAAGAAGATTCGAAGAAAAAGCCGATGCCTAGAAGACCAGATGAGCTTGAAGATTTTCTAAAAGAGAAGATTTCAAGGAATCGATGACTCTTTCATTTGCAAGACAAAGACAACACGCGCTATATTGGAAATCGAATACAAAGGGGGAGATTGTTGGAACTATTTAATTGTATTCAATTAATATAGTTGTCTTAGTCTTGCTATGCAAATTAGTAGTCTTGTGCTAAATTGTAATTAGTCATTTTGTAGGACTACTTGTGTAAATATACCACGAGGTGGTATATATAAGTGAACTCCTTAGGAAGTAAGGAGTGTGTTGTAGCAAGGAATCAGAATCGAAATACAAGAATCAGAATTTTTAGAGAGAAATTAGCACCAAACCCTTGCTTGAGCTCCAAGTCATTTCTCTCCAAAGCTTAATTGGTAAATCTCGATCTTTAGCTTTCTAATTCTTAGATTTACGATTCGATTCTTCTAAATTCGATCTGTGTTGGATAAACGATGACCTAACAATTGGTATCAGAGCAGATTCGTTCTGTTTTGAATCGAAAATTGTTAGAATTGGATTGAAAATTTTTCTGATTACTGTTCATCGAAGAACAGTTTGGCGCGAAAAAATTATTTTCGATCCAATAGCTTAATTATGTGCTTAATTGACTTGAATTTGATGTTTCTGTGTTCGCTTAAGTGCTAAATGTTGATTGCGATCAGATCTGTAGCTGTTTGAACTTCGTTTTAAGGATTAAATTGATTCTGTGATTTACTGTTTGCGAAGAACATGAAGAACACGTTCTGATTTTGATCAATTTCGACATATTTTGCTTCATAACGTGTTTAACTGCTTGTTCGTGCGTGTTTAGTAAATGATTGCGAGCAATTACCTGAAATTTCACTTAATTCGTTGTGTTTGCTTGAATCTGTGTTAATCGTATCTGTGATTTTTCTCGATCGTTCTAATTTTTCTCGCTAGGTTCACGATCAGATTAATTTCTCGATCGAAAAACTTGGCGCGAGAATTTTTCTCGGTCAGAATACGAAGTCAGTGCTAAAATCGTCAACACTAGAAACGATTTTAGTTAGAAATATTTCTCGAGCATTATTCAGCGAAAATTTTTTTCGAGAGAGACCAATTTTGACTTTGCATGCGTATAAACTTTCTCTCGAGAAACATTTTCGGTCAGACATTTAAAGTTTGACCAAGCTAAAAATCATTTACACGCGAGAAACTTTTCTAGTCAACAGATTTATTTTGACTTGTCGAGAAACTTACTAACGTATTGTTTCTTTATGATCGAAATAAATTCACGATCTGGAAATTTTTCTCGACCGAACGATTTTGGGCAATTTATTTCGCTCGAAAAACATTTCGCTGACAGACTTTCTCGCACGAGAACAGTACACATTATATTCTATTTCGACGTAATTATTTTCAATCAAACTTTAAAGATTGAATCGAAAATAATTCTCGAACTATTTTACGAATCAAACGCTACTAACGAACTTTGTCACTTGTGAAGCACATTACATCATCTTCAAACCTTCAAAACAATTAACGAAGATCCTTCAACAACTCTACTACAAAACAAGATGGATGCATACTCGCTTGGAAATGATAATCGTCCACCGATTTTGCAACGAGGTGAATACACCGTTTGGAGAAGCCGCTTCCTCAATTTCATAGCTTTGAAAGATCAAGCTGAAAATTTACTGAGTTCACTAGAAGAGGGACCCGCACAGTTTTGGGTCAATATTCTCGGTGATGACACAGTGACTCCTCAAATTCCCGCATCTAGGCGACTGAAGGAGCCTAGGGAGTTTTCTATTGAGGAGAGGGCACGAGCGAAGGCTGATCTAGTAGCCACGAATACTCTTATGCAGGGCATCCCCAACGACATATATAGACAGATTGATAGCCTTTCATCGGCTAAGGGAATGTGGGACGAACTGCATAGAATGATGCAGAGGACGGAAGTTGGCATAAAGGCCATAAAGGTGAACATTCTCACTGCTTACGACTCCTTCAAAGCAAAGCCGGAGGAGAGTCTATATGAGATCTACCAAAAATACCTCACTCTTCTCAACGAGATGAGGAATATTGAAATCACAAAGACCAATATGGAGACAAACATCAGATTTCTCTCTTCTCTGCCCGCGGAATGGAAGAAAATATCCACTCAAATTCGACAGAATAAAGATCTAGAGGAGTTGGATGTCCATGCCGTGTTTGACAATCTCGCACAACATGAGGATGATATAAGCGAGATTCAAAAGGAACAGAAGGGCAAACAGATTGAAGACACTGTTGCCTTAGTCTCAGAGAAAAGGAGCTCAAAATCGAGAAAAGAAAAGATCGTTAGGCCTCCTTCACCTTCAGAGTCGGAAGAAGAATCGGACTCCGACGTTGAGCAAAATATAAAAGCCCTAGGGAAACAGTTGGCCTTGATAGGAAAAATGATGAGCAAGAAGTACTTCAAGAAGAAGTCCTCAACCTCAGCCAACAGACTTCGGACTACAAGCTCTAAAATAAAGAACGTGCACCAGAGAGCTCCGAAGTCAAGAAGCCAAAAGAGGCTAACAAATGCTTCGATTGTGGCAAGCCAGGTTACTTTGCCAGAGAGTGCACTCTTCTGAAGAAGAGAGATGCCAACTACTACTCCAGGAAGCTTCAAATGACTAAACAGAAGGAAGCTGGAGTAGCTATCATGGCCGAACAAGACCAATGGCTCGAGGACACGTCGAGTTCTGAAGAAGAGAATCTGGCCCTGATGGCCCGTCTCGACCATGAATCGGACGCTGAAAATGCCAATAAAACGGACGACGAAAACAAATCCACCACTTCACAAGAGGTAGTCTCTTCTTCCACATTATTGACCATGTTAGATTCATATCAAAAATAATATGCTAACATGAAACGTGAGCAGAAAAGTATTAAGGAAGTAGAGGATAAACTTTCTAGGTCTCAGGAGAGGATAAACAGTCTCGAATCAGAACTTAGGAGCTCTAGTGCTAAAAATAGAAGAACTTACTAAGAGCCTACATTCTAGAGAGACTAGTCAACCTCAAATAGGACAGCATAGCGAAAAGATTAAGAAGTTAGAAGACAGGCTAGCAAATAACTATAATAGCATGGTTAGAAATCTCAATGAGAAAGCCACCCTAAATTGTAGGATAACCGAATCTACCACTAAGATCACTAACTTGGAATCTCAACTAGAAATATCAAATGCAAAGATTAGTGAGCTTAGTAAAGAACTAGACGCCTGTCAAGCCGCCAAACTGACGGTAGAAAATAATTATGCTCTTCTACGTGAGGAACGCAAGAAACTATATGCTAAAATTAAGAAATTAGATGATATAGTTACGCGTAGGGGACAATCCGAACAGACAATATTTTTGAACAAGCCCAAGGATATAAGGTTCTATAATCCTATAAAAGGTATAGGTTTCACTAACCCACGAGTTCTACGGAAAAAGGAAATGTATGATATTAAGCACATGGGTTTAGGAGTAACCTCTCTTAGAGAATTCACTGAATCGACGTAGCAATTATGATTCATCTATGAGAAAAACCTCACATGGGCCTGAGATCCCCTTTGACTACACTGAACTAAATGAAAGAGACAGAAATATGAAACCTTCTTTAACCCCTGTTTGTGATTTAGCTCAAGTCCTACCTCCTGAATCTCAAGCACGCAACGAGGAAGTCAACGACGTTCATTCTAAAAATTCTCTCTACATACCTCCTCTAATAAATCAGATAGAAGAATCTCAAGCTAAATTAGACAAAGAAAGAGAGAATTTCGAAGCTAAAAAGAAACAGTTCTTAAATGAGATGAAAAATCTCAAAGCGTCCTCATCCTCCCAAACTACCTCTCACGCTATACTTCAAAGCGTGAAAATCAAAAAATCACCTTCGAAAGATCAAAAGTTTATTAATAATTCTGTCACGAGTGCTAAGACGAAAATTACTTTACCTACGTCTACAGGGAGCGTAGGGCAAGCACTAGAATCGAAGGCGAGAGTGTCTAGTCTTAAGAAGGAGCAAGTAGATTTGAGTATGCTTAAGAATGTTACTCCTTCTGTACTAATAAATGAAACTCGTAGAAATAAAAGAGCCATTTCTTCGCTTCGAATAATTGCTTCTACATGTACTCTTCAGCCCATCACTTTTAGAAGCACCAACTACGAAATAGACTCTACCTCACACGCTAAAATGAGTCATTCTGAAACAAATGCCACTAGGAAGACTCGTAGGAAACAAGATCCAGCCATAAAGAAAGCTTATGGCGCTACACATGCTTGTACTCACCTAAGGTATCCCGTAAAGATTGAGTCCCCCAAGCACCTTAGGAGATTATCAAAAGAAAAGATCTTTTCCTCAGTCAAGCCTACCAAAGCATTTGTACGTGCTGAAATTAACATTCCCTACAAGGTTCAACCCAAATGGGTTCCTAAATCTCCGCCTATGATGACAAATGCCGAAAAGGCCAAGTCACCTAAAAGGGCAACACCCAAAACCACTTCTACGAAAGTGACTTGGGTTATTAAAACTCCCTCAAGTATTAATTTAGGAATCATATCTGAACCTAAAACTAAATATGCTAATCTGAGAGGACCCATGCTTAAGTGGGTACCTAAAGCTCTCTAACTTGTTTTTGCAGATCCATCATGTGTGGTACCTCGACTCTGGTTGCTCCACACACATGACTGGAAAACAAGAGCTGCTGAGCAACTACAAAGACCAACCAAACGGCAATGTCAGATTCAGAAACAATGACTCAGCTCCCATTCTTGGATGTGGGGACATCATTCTGGAAATCTGACGATAAAAAATGTCTCTTACGTCGAAGGCCTCCGCCATAACTTGTTCAGCATAGGCCAGTTCTGTGACAAAGGGTTCCAGGTGGTTTTTCATGCTGACCGGTGCAGAATCTTGGACAGTCAGGACACAGAACTCCTCTATGGACTTCGGAAATCCAACCTCTACACGATCAACCTGACGTTCGTGTGGTCCTCGACAGTTGTTTGCCTCATCTCTCAGACTGTAATTCAGAGGAACAGTTTATGGCATCAACGCATGTCTCATCTCAACATCAAAGCTCTTCAACATCTCTCAACGACAAAGTTGGTTCACGGTCTTCCAACTATAACTTTACAAAAGGAGCATCAATGTTCGGCGTGCCAATTAGGAAAAATGAAGCGAGCATCACATCATATCAAACAAGTGGCCTCTACTTCACGTCCTCTGGAACTGCTACATATGGACCTCTGTGGACCGATGAAGACACGGAGCATAAATGGATGCAAGTATCTGCTGGTCATCGTCGATGACTACTCTGGCTACACATGGACAAGGTTCGTCCGAACAAAAGATGAGACAGGGGACTTGATCGTTAATTTCGTGAACACAACTCAAAATTTGCTGCAGCAGACTATCCAAGTCATTCGAACAGACAATGGCACTGAGTTCAAGAACAAATGTCTCAGTGATTTTTATCAGCAACTTGGAATAAGTCAACAATTCTCAGCCGCCAAGACTCCTCAACAGAATGGGGTAGTCGAACGAAAGAACAGAACTTTAGTGGAAGCAGCACGTACGATATTAATTCACTCAGGCCTTCCACATTTCCTATGGGATGAAGAAGTAAATACCGCCTGTTTCACTCAAAACGGGACGATTGTTCACAGGCGCTTCGACAAGACTCCGTACGAAATTATCAACAAACGAGTACCCAACATCTCTTTCTTTAAAGTCTTCGGGTGCAAGTGCTTTGTGGCGAACGACCGAGAGCAACGTGCTAAGTTCGACCCTAAAGCATTCGAAGCCAATTTCGTCGGGTATTCGTCAACCTCGAAAGCGTACAGAGTATACATCAAGTCCAACCACACAATCAAATAAAGCTACAATGTCACTTTCCACGAAGTGACAGATATGGTTTCTGGTGACTTCAGTCCAGGACCCGTGCTTAACCCGATGGCTCTTGGACACCTCAGTTCAGGACCCGTACCTAACTAGATAGCTTCTGAATATAACAGTTCAGAACCTATTTTCACTGGTGTGTTGGCACAAAACCAACAGAAGATGGCAACAACTCCGAATTCAACGTCAGAAGAAACAATGAGACTTGCATTAGACGATTTGGACTCTCTCTTCGAGCCAGTATATCGGTCACACACTGCTACACCTATAGTGGATACTCCACCCGACGAGACCGACGTACCAAGTGCTTCTCACGTCCCTACCTCACCCGATTCAGAATTGCCACAGAATAACGAAGAACCTACAGTGGTTATTGAGGAAGAATCATCAGAGACGATCGTTCCAAGTGCACAATTGGAACTTCCTCAAGACAGTGATCAATTGGAGACTATAGGAAAGATAGACCCACAGATGGCTGATGCATCGACTTCAGGCTTGCCTCATGAGAGCAAGTGAACTAGAGGTCACCCGGTTGATCAGATAATTGGCGATCCTTCGGATGGAGTGAAGACACGTCGTCAACACAGTCTCTTCAGCTGCTTCTTAAGTATTAATGAGCCTACCAAGGTAACAGACGTACTTTAAGTCCCGAATTGGGTAACAGCGATGCATGATGAAATTCATCAATTCCAACGTCTTCAAGTGTGGACCTTAGTACCCCGTCCGCATGGGAAAACAATTGTCGGGACTAAATGGGTATTCAAAAACAAGAAGAATGAAGATGGTGAAGTGATCTGAAACAAAGCAAGGCTAGTTGCGAAGGGATACAATCAACAGGAAGGCATCGACAACGACGAGACTTATGCTCTTGTTGCCCGAATCGAAGCTATCCGCCTTCTTTTAGCTTATGCGGCTTACAAAGACTTCAAAGTCTATCAAATGGATGTTAAGACCGCCTTTCTCAACGGCGTTTTAAAAGAAGAAGTCTATGTCGCTCAGCCGGAAGGTTTTGTCGATCAAGAACATCCCGATCACGTCTATCGTTTGGACAAAGCTCTCTACGGATTAAAACAAGCCCCTCGTGCTTGGTACGATGTCCTAAGTGAATTCCTCGTGAAGTCTGGATTCATACGGGGAATGATAGACACACCCTCTTCATCAAATGGCAAGACAAAGATCTAATCGTCGTCCAAGTATACGTCGACGACATCATCTTCGGATCAACTAGTCCACGGCTCTGTACAAAGTTTGGAGTCTAATGCAAAGCAAGTTTGAAATGAGTCACATGGGAGAGATGCATTTCTTCTTATGACTCCAAGTCAGGCAACTCGAAGATGGGATTTTCATCAATCAGACAAAATACATCAAGGATATTCTGAAGAAATTCCATCAAGATCAGAGCAAGCCCCTCAGCACTCCTATGTCACCAAGCTGCAAGTTGGATGCCGATCCCTTTGGAAAATCGATCGACATCACGTTGTATCGCAGCATCATTGGTCTCTTCTCTATCTCACCTCAAGCAGGCCGGATATCATGTTTGCCACCTGCTTATGTGCCCGTTTTCAAGCCGATCCCAAAGAAACCCATATGCTCGCGGTTAAAAGGATTCTGTGTTACCTTAAGGGCACTCCTACCCTTGGACTATGGTATCCAAAGGGTACGAATTTCAAACCTATAGGCTATACTGACACTGATTATGCAGGTTGCCGAATGGACAGGAAAAGCACGTCCGGTGGCGCTCAATCTAGGCAAAAAGCTGGTCTGCTTGTCATCCAAAAAGCAGAACTGTGTGTCAACTTCGACGGCCGAAGCGGAATACGTGGCCGCCGCCAGTTGTTGCTCCCAAATGCTGTGGATGAGGACTCAGCTTCGCGACTATGGGTACAATTTAAATAAATTACCCATATATAGTGATAGTCAAAGTGCCATCGCTATTACCTGCAATCCTGTTCATCACTCATGCACAAAACACATAGACATTAGATATCACTTTATCAAAGATCATGCAAAGGCACTATAGATATGTATTTCGTGAACACGGAGTACAAACTAGCTGACATTTTCACCAAGGCATTGGATGAAAAACGATTTCAATTCCTTGTCGGAAAATTAGGCATGTTGAATCTTCCGTGATATGTGCATTACCTGATCTTTTGTGCTATTAGATGCTCTATTCTATGTGTTTCCTATCCTTACATGTTTTATCTTGCGTGAATATAATAAAAACAATCTATAAAAAATATTATACGTATACCTATAATATAGGGGGATGACTAAATCCCTTAGGATGCTTTGATCTAAAGTCACTTAGAATTTTACCCCGACATGCGATCGATTTAATTGCTTAATTTTGTCGGTCTAATTCGCATTCTTGTGTCTAAAAGTCATTAGGTTGCTCCACTAGACACAACGCCACTATCCATAAGTGAGGATTCAAGCCTTGTTTCTTCTTTCTTTGGATCTATTTTTCGAGTGAGTCACACATCAATTACTTGTCTTAACTACTTGTACTTGGCTTCATACTCACCTTGCCTTAGATCGTTAGGAAAATGATAAGGGGGCTTAGGTTATTCCTCACTCGGCCTTTCAAAATTTTCCCTCAAATTAGCCCTTAGTCATCCACTTTGAGCCTTCTCCGATGTCCTTTTCTTCCTTTGAATCCCATTCCCAGCCTTCAACCGCCTACTATACTCTTCGGATGGTTGTTCAAACGAGAAAAGGAGGGGGAGATAAAAAAAAGGAAAGTATATTATTGCCTCATATTATTTATATGCTTTCACCTTGTTGTTTTCCCAAGATTGTGTAGCTACACAGTTCAGTTTGTGAGCCCAATCTTTACTTTTTTTTCTTCTCAATTGTTGGTTATGATCGAAAAAAACAAACAAACAAAAAAATAAACAAAGGAAAAGAACAAAAACAAAGGAAAAGAAAAAAAACAAACAAAAAAAACAAAAAAAAAACAAAGGAAAAGAAAAAAAACAAAGGAAAAGAAAAAAAACAAAAAAAAGAAAAGAAATCAAATTTTTTCGATATGCTTCCCGGATTTATTCTCCCACATCCAAAGATGGACGTACCACGAGAATCTCGAAATTTTCAAACGGGCAAAATTTTCCAAAGACGATGGCGACGATCTAAGTGAAGATCAAATGCTCCGTATTTTCATCGACCAGCTCCGGCTTGCTAATTCAACTAGAGCAACACTTCTCACGTACCCCGGAAGCACGGATTTCATGTTCCTATGGTTCAGTTTAATCCGACTTGATCCTAACCCCGGAACGCGTTCGAGCATTTGAGACCAAGCAAGATTATTTCGATGATGCTTAGGAAGTCTTTGAAGTTACAGCACTCCCTTATCTCATATAATTTCCGGACCAACCCCCATAGGTACAGGTGCTACTTTTAATTAGCTCCCGGGTAGAAGTCGTCGCATTAGGTCCAACGACGCATGCACAACCGAGCCTTACCCACTCATCTATCTCTTGAAAGATAGGTGATTCATAAATCACGAGGAACCACGTCTGCTATAACCGTTTCACTCGAAAACGGGAGATATTGGACTAAGTGGTATTCCACCCCATACCACGCTTTTATTGATCACTCGCGTCTAGTGTGTCCTCACTCCGCAAAATATTCAAATTTTTAGGACACATATACTTTTTAATACACCTAATCTTTGTGATTACATTAGAACTTCCGTAGACATATTTTTTTAAGACATGCTTCAAGGATCGGAAGGAAGTCCGACCGTTGCAACATCAAAGCAACAACGGTTTCGGCCATCTTCTATGAGCGTTGCTCCTAGTTGATGTCAACGGGACGCCTATGTGTCCCCGGTACTCATTTCGACGGATTGCCTTTGTGGCTCCGTCCGGTTATTACCCTCACCGACCTTTTGGTATTGTCCTTACCTACCTCGAAATTAACATGCCGACATCGTTCACACGATTTGCCATGAGGGGGAGAAGGGGTTATGCATAATCGGTCGGTCCACCCACCAAATTCCGCCGTGCTTACCACTCTGAAACCGGGCTCTCTCACAACGCCACATTCAAAGGAAGCTCGGTACAACAAAAAATCAAAGAAAGAGACGGCCTACCTTCGTCTGGAACTAGAGACGCTTCTTCGAGGCCGAACCAGACAACTTCCATTCGGAGAAGACGAATCTGGCGAAACGGAGAAATGGCTAAAACCCCGAGTCCCCCTCCTCGACTTTCTCCTGCCCCTTGCTTCCGGAAGAAGAAGCAAGGACTGAGGAACCGAACGACACGTGAGTCAAGCATCATCAAGGACCAAAGTTGCCAACTATGTCCACTGCATCAATGATCGAAGTTGCCAACCGTGTTCACCTCTCCAAACCTCACATCGGACTCCCCGATCTCAACACAAGGTTGACCCAAAAAGGGGGAGTTTCGAGTTTCGTGTGCTTTCAACGGGAGAAATGGAACGCGAACTTTCCAAAATCCGGCAAGAACTTCGTGCATCTTACGGCTTTTAGGAGAAGAACTTCAAAAGAAGATTCGAAGAAAAAGCCGATGCCTAGAAGACCAGATGAGCTTGGAGATTTTCTAAAAGAGGAGATTTCAAGGACTCGAGGACTCTTTCATTTGCAAGACGAAGACAGCCCGCGCTATATTGGAAATTGAATACAAAGGGGGAGATTGTTGGAACTATTAAATTGTATTCAATTAATATAGTTGTCTTAGTCTTGCTATGCAAATTAGTAGTCTTGTGCTAAATTGTAATTAGTCATTTTGTAGGACTACTTGTGTAAATATAAGTGGTATATATAAGTGAACTCCTTAGGAAGTAAGGAGTGTGTTGTAGTAAGGATCAGAATCAAAATACAAGAATCAGAATTTTTAGAGAGAAATTAGCACCAAACCCTTGCCTGAGCTCCAAGTCATTTCTCTCCAAAGCTTAATTGGTAAATCTCGATCTTAAGCTTTCTAATTCGTTAGATTTACAATCTGTTCTTCGTAGATTCGATCTAGGTTGGATATTAGGGGTCCTAACAATTGGTATCAGAGCCAAACGTGTTAGGATTTGGATTAAATTTGGACTGAATTTTTGAATTTCATGAAACTGATTTTTCAATCGCCGAGTATTGTTCTTCGTCAAAATTAGATTTAGTTCTTCACAATTCGCCTTGATTTGCTATTTTTGTTGATCGAATCGAGTGTTCAAAAAGTTTCTATGCTATAATCTGATCGATCGACAAGTATTCTGTTCGAATTTCGAAGATCGATCGAAAATCCTCTTTGACTTTTCTTCGCCAAATTTCAAGAAATTCGACCGATTTTGCTGTTTTCAGGTTAAATTGAGTGTTTGTAATCGTTATTCTACACGTCTCGATCAATAACCCAAAGTGATTTCGAACAATTTTGTGTTTCGATCAAGATTTCGTTTGTTTTTCGTTGTCTGGTTTTGAAATTACATCGACTCTGCTCTTCATTGTTCTTCGCCGGGAAAGAATCTTCGATCGAGAAACTCGCCGACACGATTCTGTCCGTCATTTGATCTTCATTGAGCTGTTCGCCATTGTTCTTCGATCGAGAAACTGATCGGCACAATTTATTTTTCGATCGAAATAATTCTTCGACCACAGCTTGTTCATCCCATTCAACATCTGAAGTCTCTGTTTTTCAATCGAGAAATCTGGTCAACGAGTAAACTCCGGTCAACGCTCGTAAAATCTGATCGAGAAACATTTGCGATCGAAAAACTCCCGCAGATAGCTGTTTACGATCAAAAATCGCCTGTTTTTTTTTCGATCGAAAAATATGCTTGCTTTCTTCATCTTCTTCGCGCCATATAGATAGATTCACGTTAATTCAAAGGCAAATTGCTGGGGTAATTACAGGGAAAATTGCATTCCAAGTCCCAGAAATACTATTTTAGTCCATTTAGTTATATTTCGGTCCCATATAGCTTTCAATTCAGTCCAGAAAGTTCTGATCTAGTCCAAAGTTTTCAATTTAACCCCGGAACTTTCAATTTTATTGAATTCTCACTCATTTACGTGACTTACGTTAGCAAATTTTTGTTTAGCTGCTTTTACAGGTTTGTCGTCGCAAAACTTGTTTTTCGCGCGCAAAACTTTTTGCGATCGAAAATTTTGAATTTAAAGGTTTAGATATTAAAGTCTCAAAACGACGACGTTTTATCAAATCGCAAAACTTTTACGATCGTAAAACTATACATGACTGTTTGAAAGTCGAAACTATTTTCTAAAAACAGTACCTCGTGGAAAAATTTAACAATCGAAAACAGTGCTCCACGTATTCACTCGAAAAACTTTTAAATCGAGAATTTTTTCGATCGAAAACAGTAACCTTCGAATTGGCACATTATAGAAAAAGCTTTTGGTATATAATATTAAATTTTTTAAATCAAACTTTATAAACCAAAATCTTTTCGAAATTGAAATTTTAAAAGCCAAATATTTTAATCAATATTAAAAAAAATCCAAATCACAAAACACGTTACGATCCAAGTATCCAACAAAATTTCAAAATTTAAATAATAGAAAAGTAAATAAAAACCAAAATGGACACCTACTCGATTACTTGATCAGACAACTCTAGCTCCGACACTGGTGAAGCGCTGAAGAAGCTTGGGCGTCAACTACGACTAATCAAGAAGGAGTTAAACAAGCAGACCACAAAGACCAAGTCACGCTCAAAGAAGCAAGAAACTACAAACTCCGAACAAACGACGCACTTGGCTTTGATGGCACACCACGAAGATGAAACTAACACATCCTCTAAGGAGACAGTGATTCCTAACTCTACATTGGTTAACATGTTAGAATCCTTACAAACTACGTATGCTAACATGAAATATGAGCAGAAAAGTACAAAAGAGTTAGAAGAAAAATTATCTAAGTCTGAGGAGAAAATAGCTAGTCTTGAATTAGACCTTAGAAGCTCTAATGCGAAAATAGATGAACTAACTAAGAGCTTGAGAATTAGTGGGACTAAGACGCCACAGCTTGAGACGCATAGCTCAAAAATTAAGGAATTAGAAGTCGGGCTAGAAAATAATTACAATTGTTTGGTTAGGAACCTCGACGAGAAAGCTAGCCTCAATTGTAGATTAACAAATGCCAACTCTAAGATCACTAGTCTAGAATCTCAATTAGAAAATTCTAATGCTTAGTGAATTGACCATGAGTTTAAATGCATGTGAAATCGAAAAGAGCACCGCTCAAGCTAACTATGCTTTCTTAGGTGAAGAACGTAAGAAGCTCGATTCTAAGATTAAAAATTTAGAAAATCTTCTTGCGACTTCTAAGACAGAGGAAGCAAAATCTCGTCATTCTGAACATTCTTCTTTCGTTGATATACCTTCTATATCGAGGATTTATATTCTACATTAGAAACGGAACGAAAGAATTTTGAAGCAGAAAAGAATACGCTTTTATTGAAATTATCTACTCTCAAAGCTTCCTCACAAGAAAAATTACTCTTAAAAAGTGTTAAGAAAGAAAAAGAGCCTTTGAGTGCAAATAGATCAAATACTCCAATTTTTAAAGCCGTTACTTCTACATGTTCGTTAAAGCCTGTCAATTTTAGAAGTACAAACTTTGAAAGTGGCTCTTCCTCCACCAAGAAAATTTTTCACGAAAATAATTCAAGTTATAGCGCACAAACTTCATCGTGTGTTTCAAATGATTCTACTAACTTTTCATTTAAAAAGCCTAGACTTGAAAATAATTTTCGAAATTCCTATTCTCATGTGAAAAATGTGCATTCTCCACGTAGGAATTACGACACTTCTACTTTACATGCTTATCACTCTATTTGCTCGTATTCTTACATGAACTACCCAGTCAATATTCGTTCCGAAAAGCATTTATTACGACTAGGTACTGAGAAGACCTTTACAAGTACACATTCTAGGAGCACATATTCACATGCTAGAATTGCTTATCCGTGTAAAATCAAGCAAAAATGGATTCCTAAGTCGGATATCAAGTCACAAAGTCCTAGTCAAATATGAACTCCTAAGACTAAATCTTCGACCAACTTAGGCTCATCTAATTTTACACGATTTACGACTAACTCGTTTTCTGCTAATAAGGGAGGACCCATACGACAATGGGTACCAAAGTCCCGATAGTTTGCAGATTTCCCTCATGTATGGAATTCGACGTAGTGGCTCCACGTACATGATAAAGGGATGAGGCGTGAGCTACTACAACTAAGTTTCAACGAGGTATATTTCAAACTTACATATGCATATGAGTTTCGTCGAAAAAAAATAAATATACCTATTTCCTTTCAAAACTTTTCAAATGATACATTTTCGATATGCATTTCATCGCTTGAAATGGTTTTAAAATTTTCAAATGCATATTACGAACGGAAACGATAAATATCATTTTTCGATTAATACTTTCAAATGAGCTTTAATTGAGGGGGAGCTACTCATTATTTTAATGAGGAGCAACCTTTATATTTTTAAGGAAGCACAAATTTTAATTCTCGAGGGTTGGAAAACTTACAATGAGCGATTTAAGGGAACGAGATTCTTAATATTCGTCAAGCTAACTACGCAAATTTCTAGGGGGAGAAAATTTATTTTCGAAGCGTTGTTTTTTGGGAGATATAAATATAATACTACTATATTAATAATGTACATATATATATATATATACATATACATATATCCAAAAAAGGGGAGATATGAAAAAAGTGAGATATAAAAAAAAAGAGAAAAATTCGCCAACCCTTACTTGTTCGACAAGTTTTCTCTCCCAATCTTCAACGAAGGTAAATCTCATACGTAAGCTTCGAAATTCTTAGATTTACGATTCGATTCTTCTAAATTAGATCTGTGTTGGATAAACGAGGACCTAACAATTTGCATCTACATTTTTGTAATTTTTTGCTTGATTCACTGCTAGATGTTTATGCTTTAAACTGCAAAAACTCAAATGCTGTTTTGCAGTATTTAAGACAATTCTATGTGTTTAATCTGAGTTAATATCATCATCTTATGATATTTTTGGTGTTTTCGATCAATCTGGTAGTAAAGATTTTCGATTGTCTGCGTCTTAGAGTTAAAAATATGAGTTTCGACTAAACTGGTTTTTAAACTTTTAAAGCAGTCAAAGAACTTTCTCGATCGCAAACAGTTTCAATTGAATTTTAGTTTGATTTAGATACTGCTTGCATCAAATAAGATTTTCGATCGCTAAATTTTGACTTAGTCGCTAATCTAAATGACGTAGATCGAAATTACTTACCGTCGAGAAATCTAATCAGGATTTTATGCGAGCGAAAAATTAAAGAGTGGAATATGTTGGAACTATTTTAATGTATTCAATTAATATAGTTATCGTGTCTTGCTATGCAAATTAGTAGTCTTGGACTGAATTGTAATTAGTCATATTATAGGACTACTTGTGTAAATATACCACAATAGGTGGTATATATAAGTGACCTCCTAAGAAAATTAGGAGTCCGCTTAGGATGTTTTAGTGATCGAAAAATTAGAATTAGAAATTTTAGAGAGAACATTTTAGCGCCAACCCTTGCTTGTTCTTCAAGTTACTTCTCTCTCAGGCTTAAATGGTAAATCTCAATCTTCAACTTTGAATTTCTTAGATGTACTATCCGATCCTTCTTAGATCGATCTAGGTTGGATATCTGGGGTCCTAACAATTGGTATCAGAGCCGAGCGTGTTAGGATTTGGACTGAGTTTGAGATTTTTCGAAGCTGTTTTCACTATTCACGCGGCATTGTTCATCGCCGATCCTCAATTTGATTTTTCTTAATTCGAGTTGTATTGATGTTATTGAGGTTCGATTCTGTGTTTCTAATTGATCTGAGCTTGTTTTTGTTCGGTCGAACCACATATTTTAGCAAATTTTGAAGATTTGAATTGAAAACTGTTCTTCGAGTTCTTAACTGATTTTTCAAAAATTTGACTGATTTTCCTTTGATTGTGCCGAATTGAGTGTTTGTTTTTGTCCTCACGATTTTGATCGATTACCCGGACTTTGATAGACTGATTTGCTGTTTTCGTTCGGATTTGTAAAAAATTGTGTTCTTCGTGTTCTTCGTAGAATTCATCAAATTCTGGAAAAATTTGACATGTTTCGCTGTTTTCTGGTTTGATTCCGTGTTAAAACTGTTGTTATATTTCGATGAATAACCTTTGCTTAATATGCATGATTAATTGTTTTTGGTTGAGTTCTGGTAAAGTCTCAGTGAAAGTTGTTCGATGGTCTCATCGCAAAAACTGTGTGCATCAGTATTAGTAACCCATCGAAAACAGTATTACGCTCGAAAAACTAACTTTTGGAAAATAGTACTATTCAGTCTTGATTAGAGGTGAAAGTTTGGGTCAGAGTCCATGGGCCAGCCCATTCCGCCCAAAAAAAGTTTGATATGGGCCTATATTTAGGTATCCCAAAACCATATCGGGCCTATTGGCCCGACCCACCAGGCCCGCTGGGTTAGGGGGCCGCGGGCCTAAAAACCCGATGGGTTTTGGGCTAAATTAGCCCGTTAGAGTCTAAATTCAATTTTACTAAAAAACCCAAATTAGCATATCAGACCTAACTTTCCCATTCATCTCTTGCAATCTTCTCCGCCGGTGTACAATCTCCGATTCTCCTCATACAGTTGTTGTTAGGTTTGTCTCTATCAAGTTATCAACGGCTTGGAGCTAAGGTAATCTCGGTGATTTGTCTGCAATTTGTGTTCTAGTTCGTAAATGGCCTGTGCTTTTGTGTTTCGATTTTCTATCTTTGCCAAGTGATAATGATTTCGATTGTTCATGTCTTGTTTAGGTACTGATTTGGATTTGTGGTTTGGTTCTAGTTTTGAGCGTGAGATCATCTGTTGCACTTCGTTGAGTATTAAGAAGAATCTCTATCGATATACACACTGGACTAATCTACTGATGATAGTCTCTGCCTTTGCCTTAATCACTCAATTAATATCGTAATAACTTGGGGTGACTTTTACCTGTTTGTAGAGCTAAACAGAGGATTCAATAACTGAGATGTGATTCACTTGCTTGCATAATAGCAATCAAGAATTCCCAAGTTATTATGTTTATCGTGAGACCCCTATTGCCCAATCGGTCGAACCTTGCTTGTTAAACATTTGGTTTCTAATTTATATTTTTTCATAGGTCATGCTGAATTTCTAGCCGAAATATGGAATTGGGGTTCGCATTCGTCTCTTACTTCAGCTCCTGCTAAAGAATTGGGTTCAGATGATTCCACTAAATCAGGTAAAAAAAAGGGTGAGATCTGAGGCATGGCAACATTTTGATAGGCTTGGTCCGATTGATGGAGTAGAAATGTGTAGGTGCAAGTATTGTAAGAAAATGATGAGTTGTGCATCCAAGTCCGAAACTTCTCATTTAGGAAGACATGCTGAAAATTGTCTGAAAAATCCAAAGTATCATGATCGTGTTTTGCTTGGTAATCAAACTGCGAAGAGAGTGAAATTTGATGGTAAGATATTTCGAGATGCATTGTCCAAAGCAGTTATAATGCATGATCTTCCATTTTCTTTTGCTGATTATGAAGGAATCAATGATGCATTTAGAGTTCTTAATCCTGATTTCAAGCCTATTAGTAGAATAACATTAAGAGGCGATTGCATGAAAGTGTATGCTACTGAAAAAGAAAAGCTGAAGCATTTGTTGGCTTCTATTCGTGGACGTATTTCTCTCACTTCAGATGCTTGGACGGCTGTTACTGTACAAGGATACATGACTGTGACTGCTCATTTTGTAGATGAGAGTTGGAAGTTGAATTCTAAGTTGCTTGCATTTGTTGAATTGGATGGTGCTCATACTGGGGAATTCTTAGCTCAGAAACTTTATGAGGTGTTGAAAGCTTGGGGAATCGATTCGAAAATCTTTTCTATTACATTGGATAATGCTGCTTCTAATGATAAAATGGTCGAGATTCTTAAAGAAAGATTTCAGTTGCAAGGCAATTTATTATGTGAGGGCGAGTTTTTTCATATAAGATGTTGTGCTCATATTTTGAATCTGATTGTTCACGAGGGATTAAAAGTGGCTGATATTACGTTGAAAAGAATCAGAGATTGTGTCAAATATGTAAGATCTTCAGAAGGAAGAATGAGAGAGTTCCATAAATGTATTCAAGACGAGAACTTGGAAGATGTTGGTGGAAGTTTCTTGAAGTTAGATGTACCTACTAGATGGAATTCCACATTCCTGATGCTTGTGGCTGCAATAAAGTATCGCAATGCAATTACTGCATTATGCTACAACAGTAGAAATTCCTTGGTTAGTCCAACCAAAGAAGAATGGGAAAGAGCGGAAAAAATGTGCGACTTGTTAGAACCATTTTATGACATCACTAATATGATGTCTGGGTCAAAGTATCCAACGTCCAACTTCTATTTCATGCAAGTTGCGAGTATTGAGTTGAAGCTTAGAAACCTATCGGTTTCTGAAGACAACGTAATCGCAGATATGGTAAAAGAAATGAAGGAGAAATTCAGTAAGTATTGGGATGATTATTCTCTCACTCTTGCATTTGGATGTGTCCTCGATCCAAATACAAAGTTGCAGTTTTTAAGATATTGTTACAAACAGTTGGACCCTACATGTTATGAGAAGAAGGTAGACAAGGTAAAAGAAGCTTTGAAAAAGTTATTTGCTGTTTATGAAAAATTAGGAGAATCGCCTGATTCACATCCTACAAAAGGAATGAAAGAGCCGGATGCTTATTCACATCATTCAAAGGCTTTGACCACTAAATCTACTTCACTTCTTGATGTAAGTTTATAGTTTTTTAATTGCTTGCTATAATGTTTGCTAAAGTTTGTTGTAATTTATTTGAATAATTTTATTATTTCCTTGTGATTTGCAGGCTTTTCGTAAAGAATTACAACAAGAATCTTCACAAGTATGTAAGTCTGAACTTGATTTATATTTGGAGAATGGAGATGATGCTTCTATGGATGTCTTAGAGTATTGGAAGATAAATAGTTATCGGTATCCTAAATTAGCCTTATTGGCAAAAGATATCTTGAGCATCCCAATTACAACTGTTGCTTCGGAGTCTACTTTTAGCATCGGTGGTCGTATTTTGAACAAATATAGGAATTCATTGCTCCCAGAAACTGTCCAATCTCTTATTTGTACACGTAACTGGTTGCATGGATTTAACGAACTCGGAGCTGGATCTTTAGGTATTAATATTTAATTTATTGTTTCGTTACTTTCAAAATTCAGGTTACATACATATATATATAATATATATCACTACTACAGAATATGGCATAGGCGACGGTTCTTATTGGGTATAGGCGACGGTTTCGAGGCGTCGCCGAGAGCCCCGACGCCCATACCCAATAAGAATAGGCGACGGTTGTTACGCGTCGCCCATGTTGAGGATGGGCGACGGTTATGTTAACAACCGTCGCAAGTAAAAAGAAAAATTAAAAAAATAAAATAAAATAATGAGACACATCTTGCCGGAACCCGCAGCCCGACGCCACAAGCACCGACGTTCCGCGCCAGATGCCACCAGTTCTGGCTCTCGGAGCCAACCTCCTCGCCGGCCGACGCCACAAGCCCCGACGTCCCGCACCAGCCGCCACCAGATCTGGCTCTCGCAGCCAACCTCCTCGCCGCCCGACGCACAAGCCCCGACGTCCCATGCCAGCCGCCACCAGATCTGGCACTCGCACCCTCGGCAACCCTCCCGCAGCTCGCAGCCCTAGCTCTCCGACAAACAGATCTGTCAGATCCGCCAGCCCATCCACCAGATCTACGGGGGCCATCAGATTCGCCTAGATCTACGGCCATCAGATTCGCCTCCGACAGATCTGCCATCTCTAGCCATCAGATCCGCCACCGACAGATCCTCGTAGCCTTGCCTCCCAACCGTCTCCCACCTCTGGATCCTGTCGCGGTCAGCCCCATGAAGCTCAGCCGGTCGCTGCTCGGCCGGAAGTTGTTGGCGAAGGTCCCTGAGGACTTTGTTGCCTGAACTTGAGATACGCGAAGAGAGAGAGAGGAGAAACGATGAGAGAGATTGAGAATAAAAGTAAATGACGAGTTTCTGTTCATTTAAAATTTTTTAAGAATTAAGCAGCATAGGCGACGGTTGTGACATCGTAACAGTCGCCTATACTTAAAAAGAATCGTACGCGACGGTTTATATGACAACCGACGCCTATACTAATAAATATTTTAAAAAAAAATAATTCGGGGGTACTATAGGCGACGGTTGTCTAGTGAACACCATCGCCTATAGTTTTTTGGAGTTATAGGCGACGGTTTATTTGTTGAAATCGTTGCCTATAGTTTATAAGTGTTAAAATAAATTTCAAAAATGCCACCGCGTGCCGTATAGGCGACGTTTCTTGGGAAACCGTCGCCCATACCTGCGTCGCCTATGACACTGTTTGTACTAGTGTATATAGTACTACAATAATACAGCTTAAAATCGCTTTTGATTTCAGTTGTTTGTTGTACAGGGGAGGATGCAGAATTAGAACTAGAAGAAATGCAAGCATCTGTGCAAGATTCAACTGATTAATTACTACTTTTATGTTCTCTTTTGGGATGTTACATTGCTATTGCTTTGATATATATGTCAATGAATGAAGCTCTTTACTTTGTTTATTTCTTGAATTAAGAGTGTATTTCTTTGTTTATTTCTTGAATTGCACAAAGATTAGGGATGGCAACGGGGCGGGGGCGGGGATCTAATCCCTGTCCCCGTCCCCGCGATGCATTCAGGGACGAAATCGCCCCGTCCCCGCGGGGATTCTCCCCCCATACTTTTTTTTTTAAAAAATAACATTTTAAATATAATATATAAATTTGAATATATTTTTATTATAAATATTATGTAAATTATAATTTTATATATTATTTGTATTAATTTAACATTATTTAATCTATATTTTGATATTATTTTAATATTATTTAAATTATAATTTAATATTATATTATAATATTATAATAAATTTTTTAAAAAAAATCAGCCCCATGGGCTAGGGCCGGGTTGGCCCAACCCACTGTTCTTTGGGCTAGGGCTTACATATCATTAGCCCATACAACTTTGGGCCAGCCCAACCCAGCCCATACAACTTCGGGCAGCCCACTCAATCTGGGCCGGATGGGCTGGCCCGCCCAACTTTTCAGCTCTACATGTAGAGCATTAGCACAAAACTACCAACCCTTCGACCGAGGTAAATGTGATGCGGTAGTGGCATTTCGATTATGGCTGTGCGCGATTTGTTCTTGTTGTTTGAAGATGGTGATGGTAACGATTCGAAGCGTGAAAGTTGTCGACACGGAAATTGTTATGCTCGTGATCATGGCGCTGTTTTTTGGAATGACGAAGGCTTTACACGTGCAAAATGTCTCACTTGTATTCTCGAGGACGAGAATGTCTCAACGAGGGAGTATTGTCATGTATTCATGGGCTTTGATAAGTATAGTTAAATCAATTAGAGCATTAGGCCCATTTACTGTTATTATATATACTCTAATTGAGATATATTGAAACTAAGCAATGAATTAAACCTAATTTCCTATCTTCTATCGCCTTCCTACTGTTCTATATCTCTTCTTCTTCAACAATCGCAGCCCGTCTTCTCTTCAATCTATCTCTGCTTCAATCGTATCCCAATGTTCTTCTTCTTCAATCTACTAATCTCTTCTAAGCTTCTCAATATTTCTTTTATCTTATCTATGCTTCTTCTTCGTCGCACCGTATTCTAACCTTCATACAAACTTAAATCGATCAAATACATTACATTAAGCTTGAAAAATATGCTTATTTCTTAAATTCTTATCATTCCAAGATATGTTTTTATCGTGTGTTTCCATTTTGAAATTCTCAGTATTGGATGGTTTGAATTGCTTGAAAATAACTTGAGCAGTTTATTTATCAATTGGCGAATGACAGTCCCATGCGTTGTTCTTGCCTTGTGTTTTTTTGTCGAACTAGTGTTGCAATAACGGGGTTATGTGTTAAAAGGTGATCTTGTTTATGAATTACTAAATGATAGCTGATGCAAAATCTTTATTGAATGTAACTTTTCTACTTAATGGAACTACGTTGTCTGAATTCCTTATCAAAGGTCATCAGTAGTTTAGTTTTGGTGGGTGCGAATTGCGTGCAGACGATAAAAAAACCCTAACGAAGTGAGGTTTATATTTTAAATTCAAAGATAAAATTGTAACTGAAATTAATTAAACCTGATACCATCTAAATTTTATCTACCAAACGCATCCGAAACTATTATTTAAACTCATCAGCCAAATACATCAAATAACTCACACCCTCTATTATTTAAACCCTACTAAAGCTAATACCGTCTATCCCTACCAAACGGACCCTAAGCGTTTAGATTTAACTTCGGATTTGGATGAAGTCAAAATCCAAATCCGCTCGATTGCCAAAAGAAAGTTTGGGGGAAATCCGGATTTCAGTCCGAAATCCGGAATCCAAATGGACCCACCAGGGAATTTTGAGTGATCTTATTAATAACAATCCCCATAGGGCAAAATTCCCTTGTTACGAGCCAAGCCATCCTTGCGTAAACCCTAAACTACCTCCACTCTTCACTCACGCCTGAGAACAAAGCTCACCATTGCCTAGCTAGACCTAGGGATGGCAATTGTTTTGGACCCTGCCCATACCCATAGGACCCTACCTATTAATTATGGGTATGGGTATTCAAAAATTAAATTTAATGGGAATAGGCAAGACCCAGACCCAATTGATTTAATTTGGGTATTAAATGGGTATTACACATTTACCCATTTACCGAAACTATTTAAATTAAACCCTGAACTTACTATTCTTATTAGTAGCCGTGTTTAGCTATACATGTTTGGATAACGGAGATAGAGAGAGGGGGGAGAGAGAGGGGGGAGAGAGAGAGAGAGAGAGAGAGAGAGAGAGAGAGAGAGAGAGAGAGGGTACTGAGTGAAGGAAGAAACTTGAAGGTGATATGTATGAATGCTCAGCATGGAAATACTCTTCATTAGACAGTGAATTGTTGGTTCCCTCGCTGCTGTTTCCAATTGACATTGCGACTGAGCTGTTGATGGACATGTGAGATCCTTCGTCGAGCTTTTGGTAGAATTCTTTGGAGAAGTCGTAGCTTTCGTTGTTGTTGTGGACCCCCATGAATTTTGATTGTTGAAGATTGCATCTGCTAATCGGAAACTTACGAACGATCTAAATTTTCTCGACTGGCATTTCTAGGATCAACCTCTGCAACGTATCAGAAGAAACATTTGTTAACATAGTATTATTAGCCCTTTTTGGCAGTTTTTATCATCCTTAATGAAACTGATCAACTGATTATGCCCAAAATGGAAAGCATTCTAATAACATACACTTCAAATTCCGAGGCCAAATCTAAATTGAACAGATTCACAAGCAATCCCAATATACGTATTATCCAACTTTGATCATTTTCTCACAATGAACCTGAGTTTTTTTTTCAACGAGAAACTACTACAACAGAAATAAATCAGCCTAATTTGAAGAGTTAAGCTAAAAAGTTCCAGAAAAAGAAACATTTAGGCAACCCCAATACATATGTTCATGAACAAGAGAGAAATAGGAAGGCACAAGATCAGAGTTCACCAAAATATGAACACATAAAATACACCAGTAAATCAAACTTCCCAAAATCACAAGAACCAACGAAAATAAAGCCTAAAGGAGTTATTGTCGAGGCATCGATCTGCTTATTGAGCTTGCTTCGAATTTCGAACACGACGACGATGATGACTAGCTGCTCAGATTCGAGCTCGAGTTCGTCGTTTCTTCCATTCTCGGACGAAGACAATGATTTCGGTCGTCTTAATGGTTTCGAATAGATTGAGTAGTCATTCATTCTTAAATAAATTAAAGTTAGTTCAATACCCATTTAATACTCGTTTATCCGTTGGATCTGGGTCCATATCCAATTAATAGGACCTATTAAAAATTGGATAGGATACATACCCATTTATTTAAGGGTTATTTAAGTATCAGGCCCCCTTAACAAGTTTCAATAGGAATCAGGCCCTACACATATTTTAAATAGTTAAAAGGACCCAAGTAATGTTTATGTTAGGAATAAGGACCCATTCCCACTCAAATGACTTTTTTACCCTTATTTTTTGTGGAAATTACATCAAATCTGCCATTACCCTTCACTGATGCAATTGCTATCAAGAACTGAGAAATAGCATCGTCAAACCGATGATCCCGAACCGAAAATCATGTCAGATAACCCGATGAAATCCCGTTATTAAGGAGCGAATTAGGTGAGAACGATGTACTTTGTCGTGGGTCATAATGATAAGTGCGAATAATGGATGTTAATCATCGAAAATTACGAAACCAAAATCCAAAAATCGAGTGAAATCTGTAAGTTGATTACCAAATAAGGTGAAATTCGACTCAATTTCATACTGGGTCTTAACACTAACCATACATTTCGGAAAATCGACATGAAAATTTCGAAAATCAGATTTTCCTAAAATTGAAACATTTGATAGTCGGTACCACTTTATGCCATTATCATACCACTTCTGTACTGTCATAAAACACCAAGTTTTGCAGGAAAAACAACTAACACGTATATGATACCACTTTATGCCATTATCATACCAGTTATGCCATTGTCATACCACTTTTGTACTAATTTATACTCCATTCGTAAAAATAAAATAAAAACATTTCAGAAGCTTCATGGGTCTATTATCGTCTCTATCTTTATACAATACCACATCACATGTAAACTATAACACTTCAGTATAATCTGATACCAATTTATACTCCATTTATAACAAAATATAAGAACATTTCAAAAGCTTCGTGGGCCGTTAGTGAATATGGTCTCTCCATCTATATGATACCAAATCACATATAAATTATACCACTTAAGTATAGTATGGTACCAATTTATACTCCATTCGTAACAAAAAATATGAACATCTCAGAAGCTCCATGGGCCTATTACCGTCTGCATCTTTATAAAATACCACATCACATGTAAATTATACCACTTACGTATAGTTTGGTACCAATTTATACTCAATTCGTAACAAAAAAATATGAACATTTCAGAAGCTTCATGTGCCTATTACCGTCTCCATATTTATAAAATACCACATCGCATGTAAAATATACCAGTTAAGTATAGTCTGATACCAATTTACAATCCATGCGTAACAGAAAATAGGAACATTCCAGAAGTTCCATGAGCCTATTACCATCTCCATATTTATAAAATACCACATCACAAGTAAATTATACCACTTCAGTGCAGTTTCATACCAATTTATACTTCATTCGTAACAATAATTAAGAACATTCCAGAAGTTTCATGGCCGTGAAACTGTCTCCATCTTTATACGATACTAAATCACATGTAAACTATACCACTTTACCGTAGTTTCGTACCAATTTATACTCCATTCATAACAAAAAAATAAGATCCAGAAGCTTCATTGGCCGTCAAACCGTCTCCATCTTTATACAATACCACATCACATGAAAATCATACCACTTCAGCGTAGTTTCGTACCAATTTAAACTCCATTCATAACAAAAAATAAGAACATTCCAGAAGCTTCTTGGACCGCTAATGAATATGATCTCTCCAACTTTATATGATACCACATTACATGTAAATTATACCATTTAATAATATTTTGGTAACCATTTATACTATTCTGGTAACAATACATTACGAAACAATACCACATTAACTCATTGTAATACCAGATCTGTACCATATTAATGGTTCGAATAATTTCGTAAATAGAAGTTGGTTTTTTCGGTTGTAGAAGAATAAAAATCATGGAAATATATGATTTGATGTATTTAGACCACCAAGTTCCTTGATTTTGTCACGTTTATGCAAACATAAAACTGGATACCCTTAATCGTAACCCCGAAAACGTTTATCCTAAGACCCGATACTCTAAAACATAAAACTGGATACCCTAGCATGAAAACCGTAATCTGTAACACATATTGCATTTCTGGTATCACATTATTACATGAATACATACTACATAAAAGTTCCCGCCCACAATAATTATGAGATTTAGCTTTCCCGTCCAACCAGCGCGACTTGCTATACCAGTTTATGCCTCCATTATACCACTTATAATAGTTTGGTAACCGTTTATCCTATTCTGGTAACAATACATTACGAAATGATACCAGATTAAGTCGTACTGATACTAGATAATGCGTTAGCTGTACCATATTAATGGTTCGAATAATTTCGTAGATGAAAGTTGCTTGTCTCCGTTGTAGAAGAATAAAAATCATGGAAATATATGATTTGATGTATTTAAACCACCAAGTTCCTTGATTTTGTCACGTTTATGCAAATATGATGTAAGTAGTCAAGTAATGAGGTCTAGATCACGTAAAATGTACACCAATGCAAATCGTAGACAACTATATTTACATCAGATTGATATTTACCATTCCGAATTACAACAAATGTATCCTAACCAACATTATACATCAATCCTATAACTAATCTTACGATAATAAACCCTTTATCGTAACCCCGAAAACGTTTACCATAAGACCGGATAATCTAAAAACATAAATCTAGAAACCCTAGCGTTTAAACTGTAATCTGTAACACATCTTGCATTTCTGGTAGCACATTATTACATGAATATATACTACATAAAAGTTCCCGCCCAAAATAATACTGAGAGATTCAGCTTTCCCGCCCAAAATAGTGTGACTTGCTATACCAGTTTATGCCTCCATTATACCACTATACTCTGTTTTAGTACCACGTCTTATGAGAATTATTACCAAATGAGAATAAGTAATAGTTATTGTTGCTATATCATTTTACTCTGTTTTAGTACCTCATTATATAAAATTAATACCAAATTAGAATAATATCTCGTACCAGTTCGAGTAATACCACTTTACGCCACTATTGTACCGAACCTTATAGAAACTATACCACTTACGCCTTTCTGATACCACATAACGAACACTCATTTAAACTATTTTTCTGGCGATTTCACTTTCATTTCGTTAATCTTGATGGACGAACGAGTGAGGGACCACTAAGGCGCGACGTAATTTCCAAGCTATGGGTCTCTCGAATTTATGCATATTAGCTTTAATTTCGACCAAAAAGAAGCTCGACTTATCTAATTTGCGTAAGTGAATTTCTAGAAATTATTCCTCACAGATCTTAAATCTGACGACTTAAATATTATTGAGATCGTCGAGTACACATCAAACTTGATTTTGTGCTCAGATGCTCAAAAATTTACGGCAAATCGATCGTTGAAATAGTTTTTTCGATTGATACCATTTGAATAACATCTGGAAACCACTTCTTATGGTAGTTATACCACTTAACGCTGTCTTAGTACCTGATCATATAAAATTAATACCAGATTAGAATAATACCTCTACCAATTCGAGTAACGCTTCTTATCGTAACTATACCACTTTATGCCAATACTGTACCGAATCTTATGGAAATTATACCACTTACGCCATTAAGATACCACATTACGGACACTCATTTAAACTATTTTTCTCTGACGATTTCACTTTCAATTCCTTAATCTTTAGGGACGAACGATCGAGTCACCACTAAGGCGCAACCTAATTTTCAAGCTATGGGTCTCTCGAATTTATGCATATTAACTTTAATTTCGACCAAAAACATGCTCGATTTATCTTATTTGCGTAAATGAATTTCTAGAAATTATTCATCACAGATCTTAAATCTAACGACGTGCATATCATTGATATCGTCGAGTACTCATCAAAATTGATTTTACGACCAGTATGCTCGAAAACTTGGGGCAAATCGATCGTTGAAATAGTTTTTTCGATTGATACCATTTGAATAACATCTGGTAACATAATAACAGCAATTTATACCTCTTTATATAACACCTACAAGGGGCATTTTCGTCAAATCATTGTTTATATCCTTTACTTTGAATTTTATATGGAGTTGGTCCTTAAAACTATATTTCATACGAAGAGGGCCTGAACTCAAAATGTAAGTTGCGATGGGGCCTGATTTGGAAACGTCCCTTTATTTAATTAGACACCCCCGTCCCAGCTAGGTAGGTGATCTTTCTGTGTTTTTGAATACCCTTCTCCATAGTAAGCGTCTTCACTCTGTAATCGGCTAAAGTACCAACCAAGAGCCAAAATCTTAGTTTCTTTCTTATTTCTATCGAATAGTATCGATATACATAGCTCATATATTTCTGAGGTGGATATGCTGGTTGTAAATGGACCTTTAACGATGTCATTGATAAATTGACTGTTGTCGATTATACGATCGTCTTCTAAAGAAATTGCTCGCCAGTGGGACTGAGGCATCTAATAGTAATAATTAAACTGGTCTGATTGATGAGTTTTTGTGTACTATGTTGGATGACCCTGCCATTTGACGTGTCTTTTCTTGGTTTATTTGTTTGTCTTTCCTGTTATTGTCAGGATTTGATAGTCTTGGGAGAGTTATTTGAATGATGTTTGATTAAAGCACTACACTGATACTGATCCTTCAGAAAGAGTGAATCAAATTCTTTACCGTGCAGTTATGGATAGAGAAAAACAAGAGAAAGTGAAGAAGTTTGAGGAATTTGTCGATCGTCGCTTGAAACCAGATCTTGTAAATGCAATTGCTCAGAGGTAATATGAATCTGGGCTCGTTTTGTTGCTTTTCTTATTCTCCTAAATCAATTGAAGTCTACAATTGCTCTTAGGTGAATACCTTTGACTATCAGTGTGTGGCATGTGGAGACACTTCCTAGACTGTTTTATGGTTTTTTTTCAGGGATAAAGTTTTTGAGCAACAAAAGATATTGTATCCTTGTGTATTTCTTACAGCGTATAATCTTATGCTACATGGTCAGAGTTTAATTTTAGAATTTGGATTACTAGAGCAAATGTTCATACACGGACGTGCTTTGTTTTCTTTGAGTTTTTTTTCTTTTTTTTTTTAATTTTAGCTCTGATCTGAAAAGTAACATCGAAAATTTGGAGAAAAACAGTGTGACCAGCTTGAGGACCCTAGTCAACCTCGGCTCTGAAGTCTATATGCAAGCTGATGTGTAAGTTCCTGCTGCTGGTTTTGATAGATGATGACTTGTTATATATGTTGGCTTAATAGCTTCCCCATACGTATTCCAATTTTTTAAAAGGTTATAGTGAAAAGTTACTACTTATCCAATACTGTGTAGAATCGAGCAAATGATTTCAAAACAGAAACTTAGTTGTTTCTTTGATCTTGAGTTGACTATAAACGTGAATAATGGCTAGTTATCTGTACAAATGTGAAGGCCAGATACACGTCACATATTCGTGGATGTTGGGCTTGGATTTCACGTGGAGTTTACCTGGTCTGAAGCTCTGCAATACGTTACTGCTAGAGAAGAAAAGTTATCTAGGTAATCCCAAATTTTGTTTCTAAATCACGCATCAAGCTTATCTATGTAATAAATCCATCAAATTCCTTGACATTGTGATGTGAATTTTGATGCTTCTCTTTTGTGTGATTTGCTCATTATCATATGCTTCTGCTTGTGTGTTAGCAGGCAAATAGAGGAGTACACCCGCTTAATCGCATCAATTAAAGCACAGATCAAGATGGTAATAGAATTTGTTGGCTTGTTTTTATAAAAAAATTATGCTAACATGTTAGATTCTTGAAACAATGGTATTAGACAGACATATTTTTCTCACTCGATAACGCCAAATGCATGCAGGTCTGCGAAGGAATAAGGGAACTGCTTCAGATCCCAGTCAACTAACGAAACTTTTGTCGCATTTCGTAAACTACAACCATCGCTTCTCACGCAGCTGATTTCATTCATATAACAGAAAAGTTGCATGGAATGAAATCTGTATTATGTTTTGACCTGGAGCTTTTGTTAATTTTGTATAATATATATCCGCGACAGTGCACAAATAGGTATAGCAAAACGGAACGAAATTGCCAACAGTTCTGAAACTCCATTCACCCAAATACAATGTAAAAAAAAAAAAACAGTTGTTCGCCGCTGCAAATCACTTTGTATCTCAGTTTTCAGACAAGAATTCTGGCATATGGTGAGCAAACCAATTGAAGCTCGAATATGTGCAATCAAAAATGAGCGATATCAAATTAGAATCGGTAAATAATTGCTGTGAATTAAGTCGTTTGAGGAAGACAGGGCAATGGAGGTGGTGTAATGGCAATTGGGTATCTTCTTTGCAAGATTCAAAGGCCCTGTTTGGTCACAAGCTCAACAACTAACGTTAATAAGTCATGATAATTTATCCGGTCTCAATAACTCAGTTAACTCATAGCGGTTTTGTCTATTATTCGATTCGGGCTTTAAATAGCTGAACCATAACAAAATATAACGACAATTTGTATTATAAGGGCTGATAGGGGACAACAAACAAGCCCAAAATGTGATCCTCATAACACGTCTCCTTGGTCAACTTTCTTATCAATAATACCTGACTTGCTACATCATGTCTCGAGCAGAAGGGTGTTTGAAAAGAGGAAAGAACAGCTTGTTACTCACAAGATCAAGAATGTGTCATTCCAGGAAGAAAAAGACTTGTCAAAAAGTGATACTTGTCTAGGCATGAAGTCACTGTTCAGACATTTTGGTGAGCCAATGAGGTATGCCACTGTAACTCGGAATTGAGGAAACTATTAGGCACCCGAGGTAGGCAAACAGCTGAGTGCAATAGTTGACGAATGGATTGTGGTCCAAAGATGCGCAGTTAGTTATGACTCTGATTTGGATGAGATGAGAGCCTTATTATAGGTAGGGAAAAACAACAAAATGCCCCTCCCAGTAAGCAGACAAGGATGCAAAGCAGGTAATAATATCACAGTATGTCATTTTTTGTTTCTCAAGGAAGGAAAGATTTGATTTCTATCAACATCTGGAGCAAGAAGCGTGATGAGAAGATCCCTATGCACGGTATTTGTTGAGATGGCCGATTCATCTCCTTTTGATTCGGTCGAGTAATAAACACTAAGAGTTGCTGGTGATGTGAGGGATGTGTAAATTTCTTTAGCTAGACTGCAGAGAGAGAGCATGTACCTTTTTCTCGGTTTTACATCTGTGTCATTACATATCGGTTTATACAATGAAACACGAATACAACTGATGAGATCATTCTACGCCGGCTTTCTGCTTCAACATGGCGATGAACTTGTCTCTTTCGTCAGGAGACATGCCGCTGGTCGAGCAGTCTCCAACTCCCCACTCTGCTCCTCGGAGGCAGTACTTGTCCTGAATCTCTTGCTTGTTTCTGTAATAACCAAACACACACACACACGCACAACATTAAAGCTTCTCCTATTTATACGACAATGAGTCGATGGTTTTGCAATAATTTAAGAGACATTGTACGAATGAATGAACAGTTACTTCTCCTTGTTCTGTTTGGTACGCTCGAGCAGTTTCTTCAGAATTGGAGATTCTTTAAATCTTGCGTCGTTCTCTGCATACCTCTTCTGATTTTCCTCTGAGAGCAGACAAAGTTATACTTATCATCCTAACATCATGTGATAAAAACTAGAGATTTGCAAGAGAATGAATAATACCATTAAATCGTGCTAGGAAATCAATCTCAGGCAACTGAGGGCCTGGGACTGATTCGATACCAGAGAAGCCCGATAAAATTCCGGCTTTAGCTGCTGCTGCAAGCTATAGGTATTAAATTAACGAGCAATAGAAGGAAAGATTTCACGTTAACACTAATCAATGAATGGATTCTAATCTCGTCAACACAATATACAGTTCAAAGACATTCAAAATAAAGTTATCCCCCTGTCAAAGCTTTTAACCTCAACTACCTAAGCGAGCCGATTAAACGAGGAATCCATTTCACAGCGCAAACATTTGAATTTTTTAACGACGTCATTCATAACCATAATACTTACCAGGAATAGACGATAACAAAATGGCGAGAGAAGCGGCTAGAGGAATCAAAGTCCTGTTCGGAACAACATTCTTGAAGACTGAGGAAGATCGAGAGTCTTGACCATCATTAACATGTTTGGATTTTGAGAAACGTATTCCTTTTTGCTTGCTCGCGACGATTGGGCGGAACTGCTTAGCTAATATCTTATCGCGGGTGGGAATTGAAGTTAGAGAAGCATTGAGGAGCAAAGAGGAAACCATTGGTTCTCTTCTGCTAAGGTGTTGTAGATAACTCTCTTCTCTTCTCTCAATTCCCAGAACAACGCTGCAATTTGTACTGTAAGCGAGGCATTTGGATTGGTCAACGTGTGCTTTGACCTATTTTGAAAACTTGCGATTTTTTAGGTCTGCTGACACTTGACTGGTGTTGGCCCAATGTAAGCCCGATTAAGGCCCATGACAACTGCTGAACAAACACAAGCAGTTTTTATAATTTAACCTTCATTTTGCTTACTATTTTTATCCATGACCTTCACAACCGGTCATGAGAATAAAATATTAATTTTTCTCTCCTCCACATTCACAATCTACACCTCAACAATTTTCATACTTTATCAACAACCCAGCACAACCTATAATATATATTTTGTATAATTATTTTTAGTAGTATTTGAATGTTTGAAAATAGAGTACATTATATGATATAAAATTTAGATACTTTGGTTATTGGAGACAGAAAAATAATATGAATTATGATATATTATAGAATTTAATAGAGAAATAGATAATTTGAAATAATGATTCAAAATGTAGCAATATTAGTCTCTATTTGTAGAGAAAAAAAATCATACATTTTGGTAAAAAAATTAAAATAAAATTTTAATAGATAATTAAATGTATCATAAAAATCAATAAAAACCACAAAAACAATATTGAAAACTGTGCATAACCGGTTGGTGAACCAGGTTGGTCCACCAACCGGGTTGTGGGAGGTTGTGGGGAATATTTACTTGTTTGATTTATTTTATTTAATTATATTGTACAACCGGTTGTCCGGGTCATTGATAAACATAGTCTTAGGATGAAAGATTGATCGAGTTCGCGACTGTCCAGCTGTGTGGAGCTTCAATGTCATTGTTCGGACGACTCTCGAGTTTTATTCTAAACTTTTAATTTTTTCAGCTTTGAGCACGAGCTTGATTAGCCGTGCTCGACCTCAGTTGTGAGAGCAAAGCAAAATACTTGGAGTTAATTAGTGAAGACGCTTGAGTTAACTTCATACGAATAACAGGATGCAAGTTTGAAGATGATGATAAGAATCGTTGAATTAATGATACACAATTGTTGCTGCAACTAACAGTATCTATTTGGAAATCAAAGGCATAAACCCCGTAAAAGAACGTGGGGTTTGCAAGCCTTCACTGATCCCGTCTGAAGACCTCTAGAGAATTCATTGGTTTAGAGATTAGAGAGAAATTCGCTTTGGGTTCACAAAAGATTATTGTAATCTCAAATCAACAATCGATTCATTCTTGTGTATTTAGGGATTCATTCACATGGAATTACGTGGTTCGGGATTAATTCGATGTGAATGAATCCCTACATCCTCGGAAAATGAATCTGATTGTTATTGATCATGATTTGATATTACAATCTAGGCTTTATTAGTTTACAAGAATCTTCCCCAACGAAACTATCTATAAGGCTCGAATAAAACCAACCAGACATGTGTGGGAGCATATAAATACCCAACAAACTCATGAAGGTGTACATCGTACTCTATCACGTTTTCCGAGTTGATCTCCTTCACTGAGTTAACTATCTTAACTCTCAAACGTACCATTCACTAACCTCTCTAAACCGGACTTATTAGTAGTGTCCGTTGCAAGCGTTGGCTCCATGTATACTCTAAGTGGCACTTTTTTGCCTATATACGCCTTCTGGTAATTCATGTACCCCATAGTGTTGTAGTAATTCTCAAAGAACGACGGATTATAAACAAAAAGGTTGAGGCGTGAAGATTCTTCACTGCCCTAAAAAGCTATTTCAAGAACTCTCTTATAGCTTCCAAGGTTCAACAACCTCTTCCAAGAATCACACAGATGTTGTAGTATATTGTGTTCTTGGGAAAAGAGAAATGGAATATATATAAAGAAGTGATTAAACAACTCAGGGTCTCTCATTCAAGAATCATTTCATGGTCATTCAAGCCTCTTAACCATGGTCATTAGAGCATCACATTCATGTCATTTTATGATCAATATTCATGCCCATATTAATGCTCTTTTAAGACCCATTATTATTCTCTTTAAGAGACATAATGCTCAATGATCATGCATTTGAATTTGAAAAGAACCCAGTGACACATGCAATAATTTACATAATATTCTAACAGTCCCCCACTCATTGGAGTCTTGTCAAATTATTTGATCAATCACCTTTGAAAAATTACACTTAAGTTGTGGTGTTCTCGATAAGCTATGAACCATAACCGTAGACAACTGAGACCTGAATTACTAGGAAAGTGGTGAAACTAAATTTCTATGAACCACTTGCCATGATGTAATACAGAAGTCACAATGTCATGAAATTTTTCCCATCTCCGTTTCTAACATCGGTTGGGCGCCTCTCTGGCCATGTGCATCCCATTAATTTTTCGAGAAAAGCTTTAGGAAACTTAGCCTTATTTCCATAGAAGTGGCCACACCTCTCTTTTCTTATAGGTGAACGAACATTAAAGAACTGTTTTCCTTAGTCATCAACATATGACTTTGTTCATTAAGAGTATAACTCAACCTTACACTTCAATTTCGAGCTTCTCCATAACATAGGTACGAGATTGGGAATAGGCTCCAGCATTAACATGTGCTTCGTTCTTACCTATATGAACCTTTTTCATGGAATCTCCAATCATCAAGGTTAGGTATCCACACATATCAATGATCAAGTGGCACAAGTCACAGACCCCTCATTGTTTTCTCAATTAAAAGCCTTCCTAAGGGCTTAGTCAGAGGATCGGCCAAATTTACCTCTGATCTCACATAATCAATGGAAATTACCCCATTTTCAACAATTGCTTAATCACATTTTGTCTTAAGCGAATATGTCTACCTTTCCATTGTAGGTTTTATTTTCGCTATAGCAATTGCGGCTTGACAATCACAATGCATATAGAGGTGATCGGTCTCTTATCAATTGCAATATCACGAATAAAATTCTTAAGCCACTCAGCTTCCACACACGCAAGTTCTAATGCAGTGAAAATTCATTGTAGAACGAGCAATTAAAGTTTGTCGAGAGGATCTCCAAGCCACCGTTCCTCCTCCCAAAGTGAACACATATCCACTTGTGGATTCGTGTCTTCAGAATCTGAAATCCACTTTGCATCACTGAAGCCTTCAATTATCTCAGCAAACCCACTATAAAAAATTCCGTAATCTATAGTGCCTTTAATATAGCTCAATAATCTCAACAAGGCTTTCCAATGCATTTCACTAGGATTTTTCGTATATCTTCCTAGTCGTGAAACTGCATATGCCAATCGGGCCTTGTGAAGTTTGCTAAATGCAATAAATTTCCAATTTAAGAATAAGCTATTTATGCCTCAGGGGCAGCTCGATTTTTCTCAAGATGCACGCCTGCATCAAAAGGGGTTAATAATGGTTTAAGATTAAAGTATCCAAATCTTTCAACACTTTTTCCGCATAATGATCTTGTACCAATACATACCCTTTTCTTTTCTTATAATTTTGACAACAAGAATGACGTTGGCTTCTCCCAAGTCTTTCATATCAAATTTCTTAGATAAGAAATCTTTTGTAGCTTTGACTACACTCAAACAAGTGCAAAAAATTAGCATGTCATCAACATAAAGAGCAACGATGACATAATGACCATTCTCTCTTTTTAGATACACACATCGATCAACTATTGAAGCTGAGAACCCTTCATTCTCTAATGTGTTATCTAATTTCTCATGCCATGGCGCTTGTTAAACCATATAATGATATTATAAATTTACACACTTTACGTTCCTGCCGTTTCATAATGCAACCGTCAGGTTGCCACATATAAATCTCTTCTTCTAAATCTCCATTTAGAAAAGCTGTTCGTATTGATGCAATTCTCGTGACAGGGGAAAATGTGTCAAAAATAATCAACATTTTCTTTTTGTGTAAATCCCGAGCAACTAATGCTATATATTTTTCAACGCTTCCATCAGGTAGATATTTGTTTTTGAATATCTACTTGCTACTAATTGGTTTTGTACCAGGTGGTAAATCAACCAATTCCCAAGTGTTGTTACTCAATATAGAATCCAACTCTGATTTTATTCTCTCTTTCCATTTCTTGGAATCAGATGATGATATTGCTTCATTATACGTTTTTGGTTCACTATCTATCATGTACATGTAGTAGTCTCCACCAAAAGTATTTGGAATTTTTCTTCTTTTTCCTATCCCGTCAATATAATTAGGATTATGAGAAAATTCCTCCTCACCATCATCATTAGCCCTTCCCTTTTTCTCTTTCGGCGGAAAGATATTCAAAGAATTCGGCATTTTGGATTCTATGATTGTATTTTCAGCAACTTCTTCACTCTTGATTACTAAAAATCGATAAGTTGGCAAATTTTGAGAATAACCAATGAACATACAATCACATGTTCTTGGTCCAACTTTTCTCTTCTTTGGCTCGGTTAATAAAAGCTTTTCCAAGCACCCCAATATTTTTAAATATTTAATATTTGGTGCATACCCTTTCCATAATTCATATGGAGTTTTTCTAATTTTCTTGTGAGGAATTCTATTTTGCAAAAAACACGCCATTAGAATTGCTTCGCCCTACAAGTTCTCGCGAGCACTTGACTCAACCATCCACTACAAAAACAAAATGCGTTTAGTGACTACAACTACCGACGAGAACAGTAGTCGGTAAAGAAAAAAAAATACCGACTACGATTTGAAAATTGTGACTACACACTGTAGACGCTATGGTGACTAATAAAGTGGTCGAAACATTAGTAATTGTAGTTGCTAAAATATTTGGCGACTGAGTTATCGACTAAGAATTGATCGGCATGTTCGACTAAAAGTACTAGTCGTAAAATGTATAATATTTCAGTCGCTTGTTTATTGCTACCAACAACATTTTCCGGCTACAAGTGTAGTCGCTAAAATTTTTAACCTAACTAGCGCTTGTCGCCGTTTTCTCATTTCCAGATCTCACCGCACATTTCTCTTCTTTCTCCCTCACGACACCGCTGTTGCCGTCCGCCACCTCCGTTGCCGCTGCAACCTGCCGCGCCCCCTCCTTGTCGCGCCTGGTCCTCGCAGCCGCCGATTCCTCGCGGCCCTCAGATCCGCACCGCCAGCCAGCCCCGCTGCTCTGCGCCAAGTCCTCGCCGTGCCACCAGTCTCGACTGCCGCCGCCGCTTAGCCCGACCGTGCCCTCGGATTCGCCGCTCCACGCCACCTATCCGTGCTGCCCAGCCCCGCAGCTCTGCGCCGCTCAGCCCTCGCGATAGCCCTAGATGCACCACCACTAGCCGAGATCTGCACCGCCCAGCCCCGCCGCTCCATGCTCCGCCCCTGCTGCCATACCCATTCATTAGGGTATGTTATTTTATTTATCTTTTTTAACTTGGGTTTGACTCGATTGGATCACTTGATTTTGTGCGCGTTTACGTTTTGGTCTTGTCGATCGATGTAGGTTAATTGCTAGATATATTGGATTAATCGCAGCCGTACATAGTAGTCGTCGTGATAAATAAGATGTTAATATTAAATCTATTTGTTGGTTTTGTTGTGCAGTTGTCCCAATGAATTCGTACAGACAATGGATGTACGATCAATAGGACGAGAATTGGTTAAAACCTGAATATGTAGAGGGAGTAAAAGAATTCGTTGAGTGGGCTCTTAGTCAAACTCGTTTCATATCTTTTGGAAGAATATGGTGTCCCTGTAATATTTGCTGGAATAACCAATATAAATCCCCAGATGCGCCCGTCACGGATGAGCACGGAGCGCCACGAAAGCCTAAGTTGAATCCTGATAGTCTAGAATGGTACGTGTATTAAATTAATATACATTTTTAATAATGAGTTTACAATATGTTATGTTTCGCTTTTAGGTTCGACAAGAGTTCTGTTGTTAGTTCGGTGACTCAAGCCTTCAAATCCTACACGCAAGGACCATGGACAAGTCTTAGTGATGTCCCTGATGATGTGGTTAAGCGTTGGTGGTTTAATTTTCGGGTTAGTGAGCTTAATTAGAAATTTTGTAGGAGACGTATTCGTGGGATCCTTTTGCAGTAGTGGTCGTAAAGACAAAATTTCTCGATGTTCTTCGTAAGCGGCTCAAAGATAATATGCGAGCTGAAGGACTTAAGTTGGAGAAAGACCCGTCATATAAGTCTAAGTTCTTGAGCGATGCAGTCGCTGAAGAACTTAGAGAGAAACGGTTATCTCCTGCATTTAAAGAGAAATCCACTATGCAGAAGACTAACCGTTTTTGTCTGGATGGTAAAGCCGCGAAGTCCATGCAAGTGTCGTGCTCTATGAGCTACCTTGCGAAGAAGATGGGAAGTTTGATGTCTTTCAATTATTTTTGTAAAAGTCCATTCAATCTTCAACGTTATTGTTTTTCAAATGCTACTGGATAGACTGCAGAGAATCGGGGAGCTCTTGCTCCGCCTCATCAGATTTATTTGCAGAACCACACGAAGAAGAAGGACAATTCATACATCGATGAAAAAGCTGAGAAGAGGATGGTAAGTACATGTCATTTGTTTATGTTTTTAGGATTGAATAGGTTGAAATGGGATTGATGTTATTACTAAGTGTTGTGGAATGAGATATTTGATTTGTGTGTTGGGCTATGGTGTTGCAAAGAATGATTTGAAAAATATAGGTTGGTAATTATTATAGGGGAGGTTCTGTCCAAATTTTCTTATTCTTTCAAATGACTTGCTTGATTGTTCATAGGCGGATTTTAATGCGAAGAATGCATCTAATCCATCCATGTCGGACGCACAAGCTTTCTATGAGGTTTCTGGAGGTTATACGAGGTTCCAAAACGTACCTGGCATGGGTAACGCATCGAACCTCTTCTTCGAGACACCTTCAGAGCCACCCTATCGAGCGCCAATATCTACAGGCCGTCTCAGAGTGTTCAGGTGCAGGAGGAGTTGAAGGCGACTCGAGCAGAGCTTGAGGTGTTGAAGAAGGACTACACTGAGGTCAGTGAGTTCCTTGAGCACTTGGGTTTTCGTAGGGGTCACGTGGTTCGGACGCAGAGGATGATACGCATACATGTGCCGTTGCGGCGTCTATGAACAGAAATGTTCGTCGCCACGATGACTTCCCAGACGGCGGTAGCTCCGGCCACGGCATGGCGTAGTTTAGTCACGTTCGGTTATTACGTTTGGTTTTAGTTGAGACGACTTTTTATTATTCTATGTATCCGACCTTTAGACGTCTTTATTTCTAGTGGATTCTGTGCTACTTGGATTTTTTAATATGTTTGTTTTTAATATATATTTTAAATAATTAAATAACGAAATAAAAAAAGGAAAATTCTAAATAGCGACCGCAATTGTGGTGGCAAAGTCAGTCGCCGGGAATATAGGTAGTCTGCGTGGCACGGAATCTTCCGACTAAAACGTAGTCAAAAACCTACCGACTACAAAGTCAATCGCTACTTTAGTCGCCAAGTCGCGACTACGTTAGTCAGTGTGTAGTCGGAATCTAGCTACTATGAATTAGACGCCGTTTAGTCGCAACTGGGCGACTACGACGAAGTCGGTATACTTCCGACTACTATTTGTAGTCGCCGTAGTCGGTATATTACCCACTACTATTTGTAGTCGCATGTAGTCGGAGTTGGCGACTGACTAGAAACCACGCCTGGTTTAGCGACAGCCGGTATAACGACTAATATTGCAGTCGGTATTCCAGTCGCTAAGAGAGTTAGCGACTACAATTCGGATTCTAGCGACCAATATGTGTAGTCGGTAAACAACAGTTTTTTTGTAGTAATCATGGCGTTCATCATTTCTTTGAGAGTTCTATTTTTCCTCTCAGCTATGCCATTTGGTTGAGGTGAATAAGGTTGTGTTCTCTCATTAATAATGCCATGATTTTCATAAAAATCATCTAACGCAATATATTCACCACCTCTATCGATTTTTAACATTTTAATCTTCACCCCAAGTTGATTTCTACCTCGTTTTGTCACGTGCTTCATTTTTATTTTTAAAAAGATAAACTTTTGCATATCTAGAGGTAAAGGTGATATAATATTTATTTCCACCTCTAGATTCACAAGAATGCATATCTCCTATGTCACTATGAATCAACTCAAGTGGTTGAGTTTTTCTCTCAATATTGTGACATGTCTTCTTAATTAGTTTGGATTCTACACAAACTTCACATTTGTTTGTGTCTTCAATCCGAACATTATTAAGGATCCCCGAAGTCATCATCTTCTTAATGTAGCCATTATTTACATGACCCAATCTTGAATGCCAAAGATTAAAAGAGTCGAGCAAATAAATGGAAGAAGAATTCTCATTATTCAAAGCAACATTGAGTCCATATAACCCATTAGACTTATAACGTTTGAAACAAAAAAATTAGACTTATAACCCTTTCCAACAAATACATTATTCTTAGTAAGAATATACTATCTCAAAGGAGACTTTGACTCCAACCTCATCAAGCAAGGAAATAGACACCAAATTCGCTCTAATGCTCGGCACATGAAGCACATCTCTTAAAGAGATTGTCTTCCCCGAAGTCAATTTGAGGTCCACCGTTCCTTTGCCGCTAATTGGTGTGGTGCTAGAGTCACCCAAATAAACTTCTCCTTGAGTCTCTTTGCACTCAACGATGGCTTCTTTGTTTCCACATATGTGCTTTGTCGCACCCGAGTCCACAATCCATGTGCTTTGTGAGAGCGACGAGACCATGTTACCTCCGAAACCATGACAACTATCACATGATCATCTCCTTGAACAAGATTAACCTTGTTCTTAGTCGGAGGATTTTTCTCATTTTTCAAGTGTTGCCCTCTTTCGGCATTGAGCAGCATAGTGCCCTTGTTTTCCACACACAAAGCATGCACCCTTCTTCTTTTGGATAAAAGAAGGTTTCGGTTTGAGCGAACTCCCACCCTATGAAACTTTCGAGAAGTTTATCTTAGGAATTTGGATCTCTTATCCTTTTCCTCCACAAGATTTGCTTTCGTTTGAAAGTCTTTGGGAACCTCGTGGATCTGAATCCGGTGTTTATTCTCAATGATGATATGTTTCATCATCTCATTCAAATCCATCTTTTTGTTTTTGTGCTTCAGTTGTTGCTTATAATCATTCCACGAAGGAGGTAACTTCTCAAACAACAACTTAGCCACAAACGCCTCGGGGAGAATTATTTTCTCCATTTTGAGACCTTCAATAAGTTGAAAATACTCATTGATTTGCTCATGAACATCACGAGTTTCCACCATCTCCCATCGATAGAAGGCGGAACAAGCAAACTTCTGCTTCACGGCATCCTCGGCCATGTATTTCTCCAACATGGAATCACATATTGCTTCCGCCTCTGTGTAACTCACATAAACATCAAAGAGTGAATTAGAAAGCGTAGAGATTATAGTATGCCTACAGATTTTATTTGCTTGCTCCCAATTCACGTAGTTGGTCTCTTCGGTGAGTGGGGTTGTGAGCACCCATGCCACACCATGAAGGCCGCCGGGTTGAAGTTGGGATTTTGTTTGATCGAGATTGGATTCGATGGAGCCTTGGTGGTGTCATGAGAGCCATCATCGTCTTTGTCGAGGATATCATCATCGTTGTTAGGGATATTATTGTCGTTGTTGAGGATATCATCATCTTCGTTGAGCATCAAATTCATTGTTTGCCATATCTTTTTAGGTTGTTGTAGTATTTCTCAAAGAACGACCGATTATAAACACAAAGGTTGAGGCATGAAGATTCTTCATTGCCCTAAAAAGCTATTTAAAGAACTATCTTGTAGCTTCCAAGGGTTCAACAACCTCTTCCAAGAATCACACGTATGTTGTAGTATATTATGTTCTTGGGAACAAGAGAAATGGAGTATATATATAGAGGTGATTAAACAACTCAGGGTCTCTCATTCAAGAGTCATTTCATCATCATTCAAGCCTCTTACCATGGTCATTAAAGCATCACATTCATGTCATTTTATGACCATTATTCATGCCCATATTAATGCTCTTTTAAGACCCATTATTATGCTCTTTAAGAGACATAATGCTCAATGATCATGCATTGGAATTTGAAAAGAATCCAATGACACATCCAATAATTCAAATAATATTCTAACACATAGTCCCTCAGAAAATCTTTCACCTAGGACAATAAGAAGACTCATCTCATAGCCTCTCTTTCATTATGTTTCTTAACCATGGTGAATCAGCTCGATAATGATCGTGACTTCTAAGATTATATCAACAAAAATTGTGGCTTAATTGATCAATAATAAGTGTATATTCTGTTTATAAGCACACAACCCAAACAACTAACCAGCCTCTCCTCAGCATCGTTTTTATGCTCACACGCGTCTTCTCAGCAGCTAAATAGCCTACTTTTGCAATGCGCATGTGTTTTTTTTGCTACTTTATATTTCGTTATTAGGAAATAAAATTATTTGAACCGTGTTGCCGAAGCAACTTACCAAGATGGCGACTCCGAAGTGTCGGAATTTGTAGCTTTTTTAAAAGAGAAGGAAACTGTGATTTAAGATACAAAATTAAATTCATGAGGAAAATCATCTTTAAAAAAGCTATTCGTTAAGCGTAGGGGTGAAAACGAACCGAGCGTCTCGTGAGCCTCTCGCAAGCAGCTCTGTCAAAGCTCGACTCAAATTCGATTTGACCAAGCTCGGCCGCCGTTCAAGTTCTGTTTGTTAATAATCAAGTCAAACTCAAGCAGGGAATGTTCGACTCTATTCGAAGCTCGATTAATTTATATATATCTATATATAATATATCAATAAGTAGAAATATGAATTGGATTTCCAACATTATCAAAAAGTTGATTGTTATACATTGTTTTTTTAACTTTTCACCATTATCATTCAGTTCGTCTATTATTTATATCTGTCCATTTTTAATTCATTGCGTAATTAAGGCATATACAGATTACAGACACTGAAAATGCGTACACCCAATTTCTATTTTATATCGGCAAAATTAACATAAATAGAGTAATGCTATGTTTGGATACCTGAATTTTGATTTGAAATTCGAATCTCTTTCAAATCACCCATTTGGAGAAACGTACAGATTTGGATTTCTATTTCATCCAAATTCAAGGTTAATTTAATCATTCATTATTTGTTGGATGAACGTCCATGGCAAAGACTTGTTTTCGAGAAATCCAAAGCTGTAATAATAATAATAATAATAATAATAATAATAATAATAATAATAATTGTTGACCTTTTTGGTCCATGAGCATTAGAATGTTTTGATGAACTATGTAATTGAATGACATTAGGTCTATAAATTAAGCAATTCGACTTGTTTGTAATATAGTGTCTAAGTACATAATAATATTCGAATATACATTGATTGATGAGTTATGATTATGGAATATTTTGACTCACATGTGATTCTGTGATTATTTGGTGAAACTATGTGATCGCATGTCATAGATGTCTCAAATGCTAGGATATATCGGACTATGGATACATTGTGCTATTTATGGAAATAACGTGTGATCCCACTAGGTTATATATGAAAATATGCTGTTTAAATATGGAATGTGATATACTGTTGAGAATCATTTATTCCTGGATGAAAATCACACCGAGAATCTTTTGCATGCATCTTGTGCAATAATCGAATTAATATCTTTCCTTATACCGATTAGGATATTATATTTTGGAAAGATTCGATAAATTGACTTATAAGATGGTGATATATATGGTATGTGCTGAAATGGATGAGATCTCTGATATATGGAAAGTTATGCCATGATATGTTAATTCGTGAAATGTGTGATCCGATCTGATCTATGTGCTAAATATGGGAAAAATATTGATCTAATTGCTAAACATGGAAAATAAATAAGGATTGATTAATTCTATAAACTGATAGCTGGTATCACATATGGAAAGTTCTGTTATGGTAAATATATTTGAATATGCCTTAAAAACGAATCTGAGCATTTATGTGGATTATAATCATGCTAATTGAAGCTTATGACCGTTGTGACGATTTATGATAAGCATGATTTACATGTCATGTTGACTACTCGAAGTTTGCATGGATTACGTGCTTGATTTGGTGATAAATCTCATGATCTGATTTTCCATGAAGTGCTGAATGAAAAGGTTTATATATATGAGCAACACTTCATAACACGAGAGTTTTGAGCAGAAACCTTACATAGAGATTTTCGAGCATTCACTTGCGATAGCTTTCTGCCTACCTGAGCGATCACTTGCGAAGTACTGATTGTACTGAGATATTCCAATCTCCCACCATATATTCTATCTTCGGACATGAGCGATACCAAGGAGGCAAGGTCGACGTTAACGCACACGTGAAGGGAAGGAGGAGTTTCGGGGGCCCTTCAGTAGCGAGCTGTGTTCTGTTAGGAATTGGAGATTCCCAGAAACGAAACTTGGTGTGTGATACCTAGTATGTCTAGTGTTCGACTTGTTTCGGTTGTATATTGGGTCAATCAATCAGTTTTGTAACCAGCTACGGTGCATTATAGTGATTGATTAAAACTCTTGTGGAGCAAACCTCAAGGAGAGGAGTAAACCCCAGTTGGGGATATAACCTCTATAAAATCCTGTCTCGCATTTACTTTACAGTTATTTCCTTTTTGCAGTGAGACAGACCCAATACACACAACGTAACTAGGATATATCAGGCATACTCATCACAAGCATAAGTAAGCATACTCATGCTTGAGCTTCACTAGCTCGAGCACTGTTTTGAAATCCAAATTTCGAAACCTATCATTTTCCAAACAATTTAGATTTGAAATTGGGATTTGAAATTCTTAATTTAAATCAAACAATTTCATTCAAATACGCGAATCCAAACGCATTATAAAAATATTTATGATAAGTTTTGCGAGGATGACACAAAATCAAATCGATTATTAATATTGTAAGGAAAATATAAAGAAAACTCAAAAGAATAGATGGTGTGTGAATAGTGCAGGCTCGCGAATAGCTTGGTCAACACTCGACTTGAGTTCGAGTTCAAATGGGAACTCGACTCGTTACTGATCAAGTCAAAGTCAAACATAGCCAAGCTCGGGCTCAGGGTGACTGGTTCTCACCCCTAGTTAAGTGTAACATATGGTTTCAATTTGTCCGTAATGAGTTATGTGTGTTTTAAGTAAGTAATTCTCATTATTAAATAAAGTAAAACCAAAGTCAGAAAAAAAAGGCAACACCATGAATTTCTAACGATGTATCCAAAATTCAAATATAATGTATTATTAAACTAGATCGTTTAGCACACGCAGAAGGAATTTTGTAACTTGTAATTCAGAAATTAAAACCGATAAGGTATTTAAAGTTATATAACAAGCGAAATTACAAGACAATCCATATTTATTAGGGCTGCTAAAAACCAACCATAGCCGCCAACCCGACACGAACCGCACCCGAAAATAGCAAGTTTGGGTTATCATTTTCAATCTGTTTAAGTAAACGGGTAAACCCAAACCCAACCCGAATATTAAGTGGGTCAGGTTACGGTTCGAGTTTTCAACACGAAATTAATCCGAAATCAACCAGTTTATCAACTCATTTAACCCGGATCATATAAAGTATTAAAAATATCCTTATAAAATGAATTACTTCTACTTAATTATATGCCTTGTATTTTTTGGAATTTTAATGTTGATTTAGAAAAAACAACTGCTTTGTTTCTCTATTGTTTTGTTTATTTTGGGTTTATAATTCTGATTATTTAGTTATTGTTTCTTTTTTTTTTTTATTTTAAACGGGTTGGCGGGTTAATGGTTTAAATTTGAGTTAAAGCATGTCGGGTTAGGGTTCAATATTTCAACTCGTTTAAGAAAACATATCAGGTCAGGGTTGAAGTTTTCAACCCGTTTATTAAACAGGTTGAACCCGAATGTGACCCAACCGGACCTGCTTACCACCCTAATATTTACGATGCTTGCTTAATATTCATTTTAAGCGGAAATATTCGAAGGAATATGCTTTGGTAGTAATCAGTATTTATCACACGTAACTGCAAACTTGGACTTTTTTTTATGGTATCTTCATTACTTTAAGCCAGATCATATTCTCAAAACCTAGACAATTCTAATAATTAAATAAAAAAATACACGAAGACGATAGACAATATCATATACTCTTTTGTTAATTAAAAGACAATTCTAATTTAAGTTAATTAAAATAATAATATAAAAAAAGTATAATCACTCAATATATTTTTCAAATTAAGTTAATTACAATAATAATATAAAAATGGTAAAATCACTCACTATATTTTTCAAAGTATATTCCAATCTTATCCTTCTATTTTAAATATGTATAGCACCCGCATATGAATAATATACTAATTTAAATTAGTAATGATCCGAGTGAGGACATCATTAAATTCTGCAGTTACACGATATTTCCATTTAAAATAAATATCCTTGCGAAGAAGCTGTTAATAAAATACGCAAGAAGAACGCCATCACCTCTCTCGCAGCAATAGGATCTTCACCAAATATATTATTTGTTCGTCGTCGACGTCAACGTTAGATCGTCGTTGAAGCTCCATAGAAGCTAGCTAATGACGCCGCGAACGATCACATGTATATACCTTTTCCTAACTCTCTTCTATGCCACGTCATCCTCCCAAGTCACCGTCACAGTCGCGCCCCGGACCGTCCCCCGAACCGGCGACCCGATAACCATCCACTGGTCCGGCATAGAACAACCCTCACCGCTCGACTTCCTCGGCATATACTCGCCGCCAGATTCGCCCCACGACCACTACATCGGCTACGTCTTCCTCTCGGCCCGACCCGGATGGGAGTCAGGTTCGGGTAACGTCACTATGCCCTAATCAACCTACGGTCCGATTATCAGTTCAGAATCTTCCATTGGGCAGAGTCCGAAATCGACCCCCAAAAGACCGACCACGACCACAACCCTCTTCCTGGGACGAGCCATTTGCTGGCAGAATCCGATCGAATCGGGTTCGAGCCTTGTCGTGGGCCGGAGCAGGTGCATTTGGCGTTGACGGGTCGGGTCGGGGAGATGAGGGTTATGTTTGTAACTGAAGATGGGAAGGAGAGTTTCGTGAGGTATGGGCTGGGTAGAGAGGCGAATATGATGTCTAATGTCGTGGGTACGACGGCGGAGAGGTATGAAAGGGAGGATATGTGCGATTCCCCTGCGAAGGAGAGCATTGGGTGTAGAGATCCTGGGTTTATACATGATGGCGTCATGGTCAATTTGAAGGATGGTAAGAGGTATTATTATCAGGTCAAATTCTTTTAGTATTGCCTTTGTTTGGAGCTTTAATGTTGAAACTAACGGCGCGAATCAGATTGATGTCCGTTTCTTAATCAAACTTATACTTTGGGGCTATAGTCTCAACATGTCTGGGTGATGGGAATGGGATTCTGTATAACCTTGAAACTTCGTCTCTTTGGTTCAAGAAAATTGAATTGTGATCAGGTGCGTGTTCTTTTGCATCACGGCTTTGATCAGATTCGTGGAACTCTTGTTGATTCTCTGTTGTTTTATGAGTTTATGTCTGCTTAATCTCGACAAGTGTCTGAAGATCATCTGAATCTGCTACACCTTCGTGTCCCCAATCACAAACGCAGACGAAACGTGGGGCTTCTTATTCGGAGACATGGGAACTTCAACGCCGTACTCAACCTTCTACCGCGTCCAAGACGAAAGCATATCCACCATTAGATGGATTCGCCGCGACATAAAAGTGCTCGGCGAAAAACCCTTCATGATATCACACATCGGAGACATAAGCTACGCTCGAGGATACTCGTGGATTTGGGACAACTTCTTCAACCAAATAGAACCAATCGCCTCGACTGCTCCTTACATGGTTTGCATAGGCAACCACGAATACGACTGGCCATTGTAGCCTTGGAAGCCCGACTGGTCTCAAACCGCCTATCATAACGACGGTGGAGGAGATTGCGGTGTCCCTTACAGCCTAAGATTCCACATGCCCTGTAATAATAACGCGGACCCCATGGGCACGAGAAACCTTTACTACTCCTTCGACGTGGGAGTCGTCCACTTCGTGTACTTCTCCACGGAGACAAACTTCCTCCCAGGATGGGATCAGTTCGCCTGAAGAAAGACTTCGAAAACGTAGACAGGACGAAAACGCCCTTTGTAATTGTGCAAGGGCACAGGCCAATGTACACGACGAGCTACGAAACGAGGGGCGCCCCTCTTAGGAAGAGGCTTTTAGAGCACTTAGAGCCACTCTTTGTTGAAAACAACGACACCGTGGCTATGTGGGGCCACGTGCACAGGTACGAGCTTTTTTGTCCTCTCAGGAATTTTACGTGTGGAGAGGGCTACCTTTTGCACGTGATTGGGATGGCGGCACAAGATTGGCAGCCAACTTGGCAACCTAGGATGGATCATCTGACCGACCCCGTCTTTCCTCAGCCTGAGATTTCGCTTTACCGTGGAGGTGAGTTTGGGTATGTGAGGCTCGAGCCTGATAGGGAGAGGCTTAGGTTGTCCCTACATGGGTAACCATGATGGTCAAGTGCATGACGTGGTGGAGGTAACTGCTTCGGGGCGGGTTTCTAGTTGCTACTCTGTTTCTGATTATTCTGATGAATATGTGGAAGAGGGGAATAATAATAGTCTTTCGTGGTGTGTTACGGTGACTAGTTTAGTTGTTCTTGGAGCTTCTGTGGGCTATGTTTTGGGCTTCGTTTCTTCGCAGTCGAGGAGGGGTGGGACGACGTGGGCTCCCCTAAAGAGCGATGATTCTTGAGTTCTTAGAAAAAAAAACAAACGTGAAGAATCATTCGGTCTCTGTGATGTAAGATTGATTGGGTTTGCTCTGCTTGGGACAGGGCAGTTTATTAACACGCAGAGGGAATGCATGCTTGCCTCAGAATGTGTTGTATGCATATTCATATTATGTTATGTATAATGTATATTCAGTAGGCTAGGATTCCTCGTGTCGTCTGAATTTCCATGTAAACTACTAGAATTGTGGTTGCTGCAGAAAGCATTTCTCTCACTTTCATCTTTTTCCTCCACACAAGAAATCAAACACGAACCGTAGAAGGAAAACAAGACAATGGCGAAGATTTAAACGCATTCCGCTTTATGAATTTTCTCGGGTTTAGACGCTTTCGGTGCCAACGGTCTCGAAAACGATGCGTACGCAGCCGAATTTCATCTCTGGTCGGTTTTACGTAGTGGTGTCCTATATTTATTATTCTTACCAGTGTAATCACTTTTTCAGTCCATAAACCAATCAAGAATCATGCACATGGTGATCAAGTATTCCGAAGCACTAAACTCAAATATAGAACACGTAACTAAATTCATACGATTAAATAAAATACGAATAATATTACTACAAAATTCATAATTCGGCCTAATATGACATTAATCACAAGAGAACTTAAGCTGGCATAATAGTAAAATAGAAATGTCTTTCACGCAATGAAGAGATTGCGCCCTATCACCTCATGCCCCGTGTTTTGAGTTTTGACTAGATCGTTAATTAGTGATGATTATCTCAACCTTATATGCTTTTACGTTTTCTGAGATGAAACAGGAGAAATTCATTGAGTGATGTTACATAATCCTAACTTGATTTAGTTTTATTCCAATTTTATGCTCGAGGACGTCGAAGCTAGTTTGTGAGTTGCTGATAAGTTATGAAGTAAAACTTCATTTTCGATCGTTATTTACCTAAAAACGCCTCGAATATGTTATGTTTATGTTAGATTTATTTTTCCACGGTGTCCGAGCAAATGAGATTGAAAAAGGAGAAATAAGACCACTTTTGGAACGATTTGAATCTTAGGGGATCGTCTTGCAGTTTTCTACATTATTTGGGACAGCCGTGCAACTTCACCAGACTTCCCTATTCTTTTCTTTTGCAGCTATATGAACGTGAAAACCAAGTGAAGAGGAGGTTATTTTAGGCCAAGATCACGCATGGGATCGAATCCCCATCTCACAATTCCTTTGAGAAGTCCCCATGGGGGGGGGTTTACCACATGACTATCGTTGTCGGATGGGTTTGGGACTCATCCATCTGGCCCCGGAGATTAATTCGACCCCTGTAGTGTTTGGTAGTTAGCTAATAGCCAGGCTGTATGTGGATATCTCGGGGCATAAAGAAAAAAAGATGAGAAACGATTCAAATATAAAAGAAATAGTCAAACACTCAAAAGGAATTTTCAAACTTTCAAGATTAAATCGGCTGACCTCGTCACTTATATAGTTGCGCCTGCTACCAAGAAGAAAGGGTTGCGACTATATGATGAAAGGGGCAGCGAGCAAAGATTTGACGGCTGCGAGAAAAGCCAATCGACGGCTAAGAGCAAGACAACTCGAGCACCGTAAAGGGGGTGACTTTCTTACCCTTTAATATTTCGTTTTGTACGATGTTCTCTTTCGATACGTTGTCGTTTTCATTTATTAATATGCTATCTTATTTCCATTTAATTGAGGCCGTGTTAGGCTGGATTATGACTAATTTTATGTTATTCGTATTTTATTTAATCATATACCTTAAGTTATGTGTTCTTTATTTGAGTTTAATGCCATGTGTGTGATATGCCACCCCCACACAATTCTTGACTTAGTAAATAAGACCGAAAACGTATTTAGAACGGTTAGAACAAAACATCGAACACTACTACGTAAAACTGACCAAAGATGTAATTCTTGACCTAGTTTAATGTAGTGGTGTTCGATGTTTTGTCTAACCATTCTAATTACGTTTTTTTCTCATGTACTTGGTCAATAATCGTGTGGGTGGTGGTCGATTACACACACGCATTAAACTCAAACAAAGAACATAACTTTAATCATATGTTTAAATAAAATATGAATAGCATAAAATACGTAATCAAAATCCGGCCTAACATGGCCTCAATCACAAAGGGAATTAAGCTAACATCTCAATAAAAAAACGGCAACAAATCGAAAGAAGACATTTTCGAAGACGAAATATTAAAAAATAAGGAATCCACCCCCTTTACGGTGCTAAGTTGTCTCGTCTTGGCCGTCGATTGTATTTTCTCGCAACCGTAAGTGCCCTTTTTTTCACCCGTCGATAATGGCCATGATCGCACGAGGCCCTTGCGTCATGGGGATGCCGCGAGATACCATGCTCGCATCAGTGATTACTTTGGACGAATGGTAGTGACCATTGTGACGACCTAACTTTCTAATCACTAACTAGCGATAAATCGCATCGGATTTAGCAGCGAAAACCACAGAACCCATTTTACAAAAACATTTGTCTAGAAAAAAGTTAATACAGATGGGCCTTAGGCCCAAATCATCCTATCACTCGCCCACGGGTCGTCATCCATGTACAACCCCACCCTCTAAAGCCCATGGAAGCTCCGATAGCCAGCCTCGATCGTCGATTACCTACAACACGCAAACATTGAGCTATTGCCCAGTAGGTGAAATAATGCATGCACGTGTGACTCACTCACGTTCACTCACTCTCAATTCTCACCAATGCAATGTCACTCACTATCACTCATCATGACCTTGATACACCACCTCACAACGGGCCCTGGGCTCCTACTGTGCACCATCACGCGAAATCACTATCACGATAACGAACACACGATCACAACATTACGACAGTGGTCTACACTGAGCAGCCTCCCTGAGCTTTATCAGGTCACACTCTCAGGTCGCCTCTTTTGCCTAATGCGGTGCCTACGCTGGTAGCCTACACTAGGTCTCCTAACGGTACCCAGGTCGCAACCTCTAGGTCGCCTCCCCCCGCATGCGACAGCGTGGCCTACACTAGGTAGCCTACTTGGGGATATCCCAAGTCGCTCCTTTCCGGGTTGCCCGCAGTCTGCCGCATAATGTCTAACGGGCCAATGGCTCATCGTCACAGACGCTGGTGCACAGCAGATGCCCACACTCACGTGACTCCTCTACGGGTCGACAGCCAATATTGGCTACTCGCTCAATAGGTACAATACAGTACCACCATTCCACCACGGTACACTCCGTGAAATGACGTGTAATGTACATGCTTGTTTTTAATGTGATAAAACATGATATCGTGATGCCACATAAAACATACGTAAAACATCTAACTCATCAAATCACATTGTCGCATAGTAGCACATAAAAGCACATAAATGTCAGGTATGTGTTTACGCGTTGTAGATGAAGATTCACCTACCTGTCCTCCTGATAAAATTAGTCACGTAATCGGGGAAATTTCCTACGATTCGAACCTTTGAATACTGAAAATGTCTCCACATCAGTGTACTTGTTAGGTCATATAAGTTTTCAAAATTTTACCCTAGGTATTGAAAACCCTAGAAATCCGAAAAACCCTAAAATAATGAAAATCATAAAAATGCCGAAAACCTTGACATGTGCCGAAAACTATAGAAGCCGAAAAATTTTATGCCTTTGCCGAAAAGTTTAGATGATTGCGAAAACTTTTGAACTGCGATGCTATACCGAAAACTTAATACATTGCCGAAACGTTTTGATGTGCTTAATATCGAAACTTTCACCTAGTCAAACCTTAAATGTTAAAACCCACTATTGCCGAAACACTATATGTACCTATTATCGAAAACTTAGCTCACTTACCTACTTTGATCCACGAAAACCTTTTCGTACTGAACGAATTTTCAATCATTAAATGCCTAGATGCCGAAAAGAATTTCTGATGAGATTGAAAACCCTATTATGAACAGATTGAGTATCTTAGTTTATTTTTGGCCATCGAAAACTTCCACAGGTTGAAACTACATAGATACACGATTTTTTTTTTCTGAAGTAGCATAATACATGAATTGCCGACAACTAAAGTCCCACATTCAACGAAACTTACTACACTTGAAATGTATCAAATTCTAATTATTAATATACTACAATCTCCAAATATCCGCCCTTGTTACCACACACTTTATAATCCTATTAAATTTGAAATCTTAGTTCTACTACTTAGGGTCACGAAACACTATCTAAATTACTTTGAGCAAGCATAAAAACAAAAATCGTAGAGACCATGAAACATTAATTGAATACTTCTTCAGCGAAGTAAATCATACATGATGCTAAAAATTTGTAACACCTAATTTTATTTATGAGTTAGAGATGAAATTTACCTCCGTATCCCCTTGTAACCTTTCTTTGTTTTTCAGCTATGATTCCTTATCCTTAATCACTTAGTTTTCAAGAACTCCTTTTCGTTGTAGAGTATTTGTTGGTATGCATATAATTTTATATCAATGTACGTAAATTTCTCTAGGTGGTGATGTGTATTACCTCAAGGTTAAGGAAAAACTATCTTAGTCATGCTCAACAATAACGTCACAGACCTCCACGTATAATACCCTAAGTTCTTAGATGGTTATTTAATTATTAAACATATGTATGCAAGTAGATAGATATGCAAATTAATCATTACATGATATGCCATAAGTATCGAAAACTTTGTAGGAGGGACATAAAAAACTTATGATTTAAGAAATGCTGAAATCTTTGTTGCCATGATAAGGTATCGAAGAATTATGATTTCAATGTTTAGAATTTCGTTGTTCAAGAATTTAGCTTGCTTATTCAAATCCATTTACAATTTTCTCTTATTTTCGATTGCTATTTCTTTCAAATTTCGAATTAATTTCTAATTTTCAATTTAATATTCTTACTTCAAGGTTTTATATTAGTTTAGTCAAAATCTCTAAATTATCTAACCCCATTGTTAATTACAGCAAAATCCCATATTAAATTTTTACGGGTTTACAACCATCGACCTCGATGAGGGAGTACCAGCTGATTCATCCAGATCTCCCTCCGGTTTACCCGGCCGACGTTGATGCGATCCTGTTGGGGGTTCGCCTGACTGTCAATTTTCGTCTAAGTCGTCATGGGAGGCAATTCGTGCACGAAGACCACAGGTCCCACGGACGACGCTATTTGCGGGCCCGGTCAGCATACGTAAGCTGGACTAATCCTTTGGCTGGCGATCCATGATCGCCTCTCTACGAGGGACAAACCTTGGATAGCCATGGTTGCATCTTCTTCATGGTGCTGCTGTATGATGGGGGGGGGGGGGTTTCCCCATCTCTTCTTCGACTGCACTTTGTTGGCGGATTTCTTGAGGTGTGTTCGATCTGCCACGAGATTCGCATGGCCTTTCCGAGACGTGATGGAGATCTTATGGGCTGCGGCGACGTGGCGCCGGAAGCATCTTATTCACTATGCTTATAGCTAGCTTCTGGCAGCGCTAGTTTGTCATATTTGTCAGGAACGGAACCAACATTGGCATGCGGGTGCGAGTCGGACTGCGGAGATGGTATCAAGGGATGCCATGTACATGGTGATAGCACGGATGGGACCTTGGATGATCGTTGGCGTTTGCATCTGAGTGGGCTTCGTCGGATTTGGCAAGTTGCTTGGTCGTAGTTTATTTTTATTTTATTATTATTTTTACGCGTTGAGTTGATTTCGTTATTGGGCTTCATTTATGGTCGGCCACTTAGTGTGGTCGGCCGCCCTTTTTCCAAGACATTCTTTGTACAACTTACCTATATATAATAGTGACCTTTTCCAAAATAGCAACTTAAAATCTATTCAGATCTACAAGATTCTTAACGTCTTTAAGCTCATAAATTTGTCTTCTTCAGACAGGCACTTCAGAAAGGGAGAATCAACTTCTACGCGAGGAGAAAAGACCCTAATGGAAGAACAAAGACCGAGACAATTAGAAAGCTAAAACTTAACTATTGAGAACAACAAACCGATCGAAACAATTCAGCTCAACGTTTGAGCAATTAAAGATAAATCGAACATTTGCGGAAGACTCCTGAACATGTCAGAGTAAAAACAATTGGTAACAAAGAAGAATTTTGAAATAGATAACATATAGGATTTCCAACATCTCAATCTATAAAGTAAAAATACTAATTACCTATCTTTGTAATAAGAAGAATGCCATACAAACTTTCTATATTACTAGTATTTTATGCACACTCGACGCGTGTTACAAATTATAATATTACTCTACATTTGACTTTATGTTTAATTTAACACATTTAATATAATTTCATGTATTATTTTAAGTATATAAAAAGAAAATCAATTTGTGATATAAATTTAAAGATTGAAGACTAAAATTGTAACTAAACAAATTAAAATATCTAAGGTTAAAATATTAATTCTATTTGTCGTACCGAATTAAATTGAGGAAATTACTATATACCCCTCACCTTTTATATCTATATTTTCCCTTAGTCGTGGATTGTTTTCCGTAGGCTCTCACGGCCTACTATAGCCAAGCAAAGTGTGTGGAGGTGATTTAGAGAAGGCTCGGAAAACAGGAATATTTTAGATTCTTACATCCAAAAATTCACACTACGTTTACAAACTATTTAAGGGGAGTATTGTTATTCCCGAGTTTTTTATTGTCAAATATCCGGAGATGACTCGACAGTGGGACGGGATTGCAAACTAGGCGGCGACTCCGGCCCGAGTGTCGAATCAACGAAAAGCCCAAGTAAGAGTTTGAGTGATTTTTATAGTCATTTGGCCCATTATTACTTATCTTTATATATTGTAGTTGTCGTATGAGTATGACGCAAAAAATCGAGTAAGCTTCTCATCTTACCGCTTTTTCTCGTAATATTCTTACGATCTTCACCTTCGATCTTCTCTATCTCTCGCTCAGCTCTCTCAATCTCATCATGTGAGGCCCGGGGCCGATGAGGGCGGAGAGTGATTGCCGGTGCCAGAGAGGTGCACGGACAAGGAAACGGCTCCTGACAGGCTTCTAGGCAGAGGGGTACATGAATGAACCAATCCCACATCCGAATGAGAGGGATTCCGAGACTGGGCATTGTATGGGCGATGTAAAGTCAAGGAACAGTATAAGAGACTTGATAGTGCTACTCATACCACCAAGGTGCACCTTCCTTTTTCGGGAGCCCATCCATGAACTTCAAAGTTAAGCGTGCTTGACTTGCAGTAGCACTGGGATGAGTGACCCCTGGGGAGTTTACCCATGGTGAGTACGAGTGAGGACAAAGCACGTTGGTAAGGCTAGTGGTGGTACAGGCTAGACTATCAGTCGGAGTGCGATGGGCCCAACCCCACAGGTCAGTTGAAGATTCAAATATCGATCGGGCGGGCCCGTAAGAAGATTTCGAGCAAAGAATTTCAAGGAAAAATTTAACACACTCATATTGAAGGTTCTTGAAGAAGTGAAGAACATATTCATAGCAACTCAGAATAAAGAGGGTCTGAATATAAGTTTCAAGAACTTGATCGGGCAGAAACGGCAATTTCGGAACGTTCAGGGACTAAAGTAAAATTATCGAAGAATGGACCAAGATGCAATTTTTGTCCTTGGGCAGTCCTCAATCAGTGTAATACCCACATATTTTAAAGCGGTATCACGACATGAATTTAGATAAATTAGTGAATAAAATATTTAGGGTCCAATTAAACATTTAATGGATATAATCTTATCTAAGGCTCAAATGGATATTATTGGACCAAATCATATTTAAAGCCCTTGATAAATTGAGGCTAAAAGGTTATAATAATGGTCGAATAACACATAAGGCACAAAATAAAATGGTCATGATTGGACATTTGGTTACTTTAACACCAAAAGGAAATATACGTAGGTTGGCACCTATTTTGTCCCTACTAATCATTAATAAACTAATTATCAAAATAAGACCAAGAACATAAATAAACAAAACATAAAGAATTCGTTAAGGAAGAAAAAGGTTGGTCACCTAATCTACTCGTTACTTACTTGTTTTTACTCACAAGATATTGATATACATATAAATACAATTATATTAAGCATAATAACTAAGGGATGGATAAAAATGGACATAGGAAATTATTAAAATGGCACATAGGGACGAACTTGCTTAGCATGGGATGAAATTAATTAGTCTCTTATCCCCTCTCAAGCTACCAATAACTTTATATATATCGTTTCAGCGATTATTACATTGTGCATGGGATAAATTACCATTTTTATATTCTAAAGAGATTACTATTACCACGTCATTACTTAATATCAAAGAAAAAGAAATGAACTAACTGACATCAAACCCTAAGATCCCACCGAAACCATCAATGTATTCTTTATTTCGTTTTCTATAAGATACCACCTTAAACATCAATTCATTCTCCATTCTATTCTACACACCTATAGAACGCCAAGAACAAGTAAGTAACATCGATTCTATATTGTAACTAATATTTATTTAACAATAAGGCATGTATATGTTAATCGTTTCATAGTTCAAATAATTTCCGATCTGATGTCTCTTAATTATGTTATCTAGGAACTTAAAGTAGCATCTTTTACACTTGGGTTCTTAAAGCTACGGTGAAGAAAATATACACTAGAATACATGCTTGCTTTGTAATTGGAATTACGATGAACGACCTCTGTATAGAAAGGTCGGACGCGAAAGGTGCAAAATATTAGGGTTTTCTATCTCTTTATAAACTATATTTGGCAATTTAATGATATTTGATCTCTAGAGTTTGATTGTCTGAAATTTACGGTAACCTAGAATTAATACCACCAAGTTTTCGAGGTTTAACGAAAATAAGAAAACTAAGTTTTCGTCTCTAATGAGAAATGATTTCGGCATTTTAGAATTTTTTGTATTTTCAGGGTTTTGATAATTTTAGGGTTTTCAATATGTAGGGTTTGGAAATATTTCGATATTCAGAAGTTCGAAGCATAGGGAATTTTCCAGGTATCGTGGTTGACTTTATCGGGAGGACAGATAGGTGAAACTCACCTACGGCACGTGAACGTTGTGTGAATTTTCTGTGACATGTGGTGTGTAGGTGAAACTCACATACGACACGTAAACGTTATGTGAATTTTATGTGATATTTATGTGCCTACGTGATTATGTGATTATATGAATTCGGTGAATTATGTGACTTGGCGAATTACGTATTTACGTGTATTATATTTGTTGCACATCATACATACATTTGTTGCACGTCCTATTTACATTATTTGTATTGCACTTGCATACCACGTCAGTGCGAGGTTGAGCACCATATAAAACGGTGACATCTTGCTTTAATAATGAGCGTGGTATCGTTTTGAGGTAGAGTTGATGTTAGTATTGGAATCTCAGATGGTAGTGGGCGATGAGGTAGTGTGAGGTCTCAAGTGCGACGGGCTGGAGTGAGACCCGGTGCGTGAGGCCTGGAGCGTGTGTGACTCAAGTGCGTCAGGCCGGTGAGTGTTCGGTGCGTGAGGCTTGGGCCACGGTTCAGGTGCGTCAAGCCGGGAAGCATCAGTGCGTGTGGCTTGAGGTCCTATGTGTGATAGGTTGATGTTTGGAAATACGTTAGTTTGAGATGAGAGAAATAAATTAAGCGTGCATTGCATTTGTGAGGTGTGCATTTGTGAGGTGTTTGGGAATGGGGTTGAGCGCATGTTGCATACATGCATGTTTCAGCTACCGGGCAAGGAGCTCAGTTTACGTGTTGTAGGTACATACGAGTCCGGCGTTGATACGCGTCGGGACTAGGCGGGCTGATGGCGATGACTCCATAGACTTTTGAGGGCAGGGTGGTACATGGATGCGACCTGTGGAGTGATGTTAGGATTTTTAATATTTTGTTATGTTGGTGATACGGCTAGTGTAAATATACGACTATGTAGACACTGTTTAATTTAATATATTTTAAATTAGAAAAAGTTTTAATTAGACGGGTCTTCCACGACTTACGTTGCGCAAGATCCGCCAAAATATAAATTAGGAAGTGAGGGTCGTTACAATCAGGCAGCTTAACGCCCCAAGCGGACAATATCAATGCGAGCGAGGTCTGGGCTGTTACAGATGGTATCAGAGCCAGAGCTTGGGTCGGTGTGCCAGCGAGGGCGCTGGACCCTTTGGGGGATGGATTGTGATATCCCACACCGATTGGAGGGGGGAACGAAACATGCCTTTTTAAGGATGTGGACACCCCTTCCATTGACGCGTTTTAAAGCCGTGCGGGTGGGTGGGAGTTCGTAGGAACTCCGTAGTTAAGCGTGCTGGGGGGAGAGTAGTACCAGGATGGGTGACCACCTCGGAAGTCCTCAACCAGGCAGCTTAACGCCCAAAGCGGACAATATGCAAGCGAGGTCTGGGCTGTTACAATCGTGGTTCCTTATCAAGTGGTATCAGAGCTAATCCACGTTTGGTTCGTCATCTAAGTCCGTTCGGAGAAATCAAGAAGGCGCAACATCAACCTTTTGCGTAACAAAGTCAGAGGTTTTTGTTCGTTCTTTATATTTTATTTTCCTTCTAGATCTTCTTAAAAAAATCTCCAAAATAAAAGCTGCAAGAAAAAACAATCTGCGAAAAAAAATCTGGAAAAAAAAAATCTGCTAAAAAAAAGAGAAAAAAATATAGCAACAAAAAAAGAGAGAGTAAATTGCAGCAAAAAAAATCTGCGAAGAAATATATATATATATATATATATATATACATATCGTATATTTGAATTTCTTAGGGGCCACAACGCATCTTAAAAGTCGTTCGACTGTCGCGGTCTATTTTCTTCAATGTGTTGCCAAACACGAGCGAACGAATTCGATCAAGAAGACAAGAAGAGATTCTAAGGTCTACCCAGTGAGCATATTTGCGAGTTCGAGTAAGAAAAAGGAGAAAAAAAGAGAGAAAAAAAAAGAAAAAAAAAGGAAAAAAAGAAAAAAATTATTGTAGGTACTATGTCAGACGGTTCCAAATCTGACAATAACAACAATGACGACATCACCAATCCAAGTAATCGATTATTCGTGGAAGCAATAACAGCCCTGATGTAGCAAATATGCAACAACAACTTGAGGCAATAAACGAGCGCATAGATAAAGTCGAGGCAGCCGCACAACATAATCGCAATGGATCTCGTCGAGCACGCGAATATAGAGAGGAAACTCACTTATTCGCCAACGATGAATTTGACAAAGAAGACCACTTACGGGCAGAACAAGATCAACGACAAAGGAGGCAACCAGAACGTGATCGTGATGACAACAATGGAGGCATAAAAGAAGATCCCAACGTTCCAGGGCAAGAGTGATCCAGAAGCGTATTTCGAATGGGAGACAGAGACCCAATTCATCTTTAAGTGCCACAACTACACGGAGTGCAGAAAGGTAACCTTAGCCGCGACTGAATTTACTGACTATGCGTTGTTTGGTGAGACCAATTGTCGACGACGAGCAGGCGAGCTGGTGAGCGTACGGTCGAGACATGTGAGGAAATGAAGGCTATAATGCGTAAAAGGTTTGTACCTCCTCACTACTATCGAGAGTTATACCAGAAACTCCAAAGGTTACGACGGGGCAACCGCACTGTCGAAGAATAATACCGCGATATGGAGATAGCCATGATCCGTGCCAACATCGTTGAGGATCGTGAGTAGACGATGGCCCGATTTCTCTCACGGCGGAATTCAGATATTGCAGATTTAGTTGAGCTGCAACACTATGTGGAACTAGAAGAGCTGATTCACTTAGTGGTAAAAATAGAGAGGCAGCTCAATACGAGGGGCAACTCGAGGAATTCGCGACTTCTTGATCAGTAGAGGAGCAATGGTGCGGGAGAGGGGAATCAATTCGGAGAAACGTCCAAGCCATGTGGTTCAACGAGCTCAACGACGCCAATTGCAACTGCAAGGACTCCGAAGACGTTTGATGCTCCAGTGACACGAAACCGCGACATCAAGTACTTTAGGTGTGAAGGGCTTGGGCATATCGCAAGCCAATGTCCGAACAAGAGAACTATGACGATGCTTGCTTCAGGGGAGGTAGTGACCGATGATGAAGAAGACGTCAAATTCGAAGAAACAGACGGCGATTTGGGGGAAGAAGTTGAAATACCCGCTGAACGTGTGTTGGTATCTCATCGCGCCTTGAACGCGCGAGCAATTCAAGAAGGCCAGGAGCAGCGTGAGAACATCTTCCCACGCGATGCTTCGTTGGAGATAAGGTATGTAGTGTGATAATTGATGGAGGAAGTTGCACGAATGCAACGAGTGTGGCATTGGTGAACAGATTGGCGCTTCCAACGATGAAACACACATATCCATATCGACTCCAATGGTTTAACGAAGGGAGAGATGTGCGAGTCTACAAGCAGGTGCTTATTTCATTCCGCATCGGCAACTACGAGGATTCAGTGCTTTGTGATGTTGTTCCAATGGACGCTGGACATATTCTATTGGACGACCATGGCTGTTCGATTACAAGGTTTACACATGACGATCACGCAAACAAGTACACCCCTACGGCACAACAACCGCACCTACACTCTCATGCCTCTTACACCAAGCCAAGTATATGAAGATCAAATTAAGTTGCGAAAAAAATAGAGACTTGAGCAACTAAAGCGAGAAAAAGAACAGAGAGATGTTGAGAGATCCAATGAGGTAAAATCAGAGCGTGAAAATAATGAGGGCAATGTCGAGGGGAGAGGAAAAGATAAGTTTAAGGACAAGCGTATTATATTGGCGAGGATGAGCGATGTGAGGAAAGTTTACAATCACAGCCGATGATTTTACTCGTCTATAATAAAGTCAGCTAACTAGTCAAGCAAGGTTCTATCCTTGACCGTTGATTCTTTATTGTAGGAATTCAAGATGTGCTCGTTCAAGACATTCCAATTGGATTACTCCCTATTAGGGGAATAGAGCATCATATTGACTTTATGTCTGGAGCAGCACTACTGAATCGTCCAGCCTATCGAACCAACTCCGAGGAGACAAAGGAGTTGCAGAGACAAATTTCAGAATTAATGTCAAAGGGGTACATATTTGAACCAGACGATTGGGTTTGATTGCACCTTCGAAAAGATCGATTTTTGGAGAAAATAAAGTCAAAGTTGTTACCCCGAGGCGACGGACCCTTCCAAGTCTTCCAAAGTGATGATTTGAGGACAAATCCTTTTCAAGATGAGGGGGATGATGTGAATGAGCTCAATCGTAAGCAAGGTTAGTTGAAGATTCAAAATATCGATCGGGCCCGTAAGAAGATTTCGAGCAAAAAATTTCAAGGAAAATTTTAACACGCTCATATTGAAGGTTCCTGAAGAAGTGAAGAATATATTCATAGCAACTCAGAATAAAGAGGGTTGTCAGAATATAATTTTCAAGAACTTGATCGGGCTGCGGCAATTTCGGAAAGTTTAGGGACTAAAGTGCAATTACCGATGCAATTTTCGTCCTTGGGCAAGATTTGAACAAGATTTTCAAGATTTTGTATTCAAACTAATTAGATTTTATTTATTAAGATTCTCCTAGATTTTCGCTTAAATATCTGTTAGTTTGTTATTTTATTCTATATTCAGCTATAGCATACTAGTATAAATAGGTCTTCTTTCTCATTAGAGAAAACGAACTTTGATATATATATTTTCGACTTTCAGTAGTGAATCTCTTCGAGTCTTTGTTACTCTTTCGTTCGACGTTCGAACATCGTTTATCTCTTGCAAAAGCAGTGCGTTGTGACTAGATTTGAGACTTATCATACGGCTTTACACATCCGTTCGTGGCGTATTTCAATCCATCAAGTGTTCCCTACGTGGCGATCGACGCTGTGCGACTTTGGGATTCGGGGTCTCGGGTAAAATAGATCGGGGTTCCTTATCACATCCCATCTCCGGATAGTCCTTCTATCACCATTAATTTCAGATATAAAAGCAAGCACACCAACTGTTCGATTAAAGCATAAGTAAAAAACCGTCAGATTTCAATTGGGATCTTACAAGTGGTATCAGAGCCAATCGATTCTTGTTTGTGATTCAACAATGGCGATTTATACGAGCACCTCACCTCTTCGATGGAGCGGAACCGAGAGCGTGGATAGGAAATGCAAGATGTTTCCAGGGATTTGTCGACCATCAGTGATGTGGAGCTAGAGCTCATCAATACGTCGAAGGCAAGGCTCGTGAATGATACCTCGAGTACTACGTAGGTAAGGATACTCCGACGTGAAATGATTTTGCCGATGCAAAGCTGATTTGATTTTGTTAGGATATTTTAAATCCTCGATAATATAATTGTCCAAAAAAGTGACGATAACAAATAAAATAACAAAAAATAACTTGGACAATGTTCACAAGAATTTACGCGGTTCGGTCAGAATGACCTAAACGTCCACGGACCGGAGGGTAGAATTCATTATTATGTGAAGATATTACATACAAGTACACCTCGTAAGAACGAAGTGTAGAAAATTAGCTACAATGACTGAAAAAAAGATAGTTATTTCGACTTCGAATCTATCCACCAACTACGAAAATAACCGGATAAGACTGAAAGATCTACGTTGCGGTGAGGATTCCTCTGTCTCGGCTCGTGCCTATTTATAGGCGAGTGCTTGTCGCGTTCGTCCATGTGAACAGAAGAAAACCTCTTACGGCTTGGCATGCGAGATAATTCAAACGAATATTTACTTTTAATATTTTAATCCTTCTTTCACTTAATAATCTTCTCAAAAGCATTTTTTTCTTCTTCCTTCATATATTGCCTTTCACAAATGCATTTGCCACGCACAATTAGAGAACCAAAGGTCATATCTAAGAAACCTCCACCTTGAACTTTGGTTTTGTAAATTTTTCCACTTTGACTTGGTAATACCTCCATCTCTATTCGGCCTTAGCCCTGACGGGCTAGTTCACCATCTCTGAAACACCAATCAGGTCCAAGAAATGCTTGAATTGGAAATTGGAAGAGTCTTCATAAGCATATTCCTTCGTGTTGATATTCTTAATAAACACTATCTGCAATGATATCACGAATAAAATGATACTCAACATCAATATGCTTAGTCCTTTCGTGATACATCTGAACCTTAGTCAAATGAATCGCACTTTGATAATCATAGAAAATAGTAATATCTCCATGTTGATGAGTTAATCGCCCAATAACACTTTCAACCATAAAGCTTCTTTGATCTAGTTGGTAATGACAATGTATTCTGCTTCAGTAGTAGATAACGTCACTACATGTTGTAGAGTAGATTTCCAACAAGCACAACCTCCAAAGGAACATACATAATAACTAGAGATCGTCGTTTATCGAGATCACCTATGAAGTCTGAATCAACGAAGCCAACAAGAGTATCACTTTTTCTTCCAAACTCTAAACAAGTACTTAGAGTATCCTTCAAGTATATAAGAACCCACTTCATTACTTGCAAGTGTCTTTCTCTAGAATAGTCATATACCTGCTAACAACTCTAATAACATGTGAATTATCAGGGCGTGTATATACCATTGCATACATAATACTGCTGATTGCACTCGGGTAAGGAACTTGTGCCATATACTCTTTGTCAGGAACCGAAACCTTACGTCATGAACTAATGCATTTACACGATTTTATGCATTTATATAATTTATTTCGTGATATATGCATAATAATAATATTTAGCAGGTATTATAAGTTTTTGGTATGAAAAATAAGTTGTTGAACTACACAGAACTATATGTTAAGTTACAAAATACTCAGACCCGATAAATAATAGAAAGAACAGAAAACTTTATATCTTACAAATTTTGAAACCGTAAACTTCTATGTAAAGGGAACTATCGAATAAGAAAACAAATAAAATAATATAGGCCATCGAAAACTATTTATATATATATATATATAATATGAGAGATGAATAGAAAATCTTACATCAAGGCCGAGAACTTCAGCCGAAATCCATATGAAAGGTATATTGAAAACTTATATAAAAAATGCGCACTTAATGGCTAAGGATATACTAAAATTATGTTGCCTCATGCTTAAGCTTTTGCTTACTAAGCACTTAAAGTAAAAAATATATAATCAAAAGGTAACAAATTCGGACGAGCATATGAGGGTTCTTCAAAGTTGATCATTAACCACAAACCAAGCACTTAAGGAAAGAAAAATTGCAAGGTAAAACACAAGGTAATATTGGTTGAAAATTTATATTTCATCCATCTTATGAGGTTTTAGGAAGATTAACATGATGGTTAACTTATGAGGTGCATAAGGATCGAATTTAGAGATTTGTATGTTTTAACCCATGGAAGAAACAAGAATTTCGTTAGAAAATGTGTATATGTTCACTTTAACTAACCAAAGTCCTGTGTTCATGCTTATTTTTGAAGTTGATACACTTCGAAATTGGAGGAAACTCAAGAAGCTAAGTTATAGATAATCGAGTTAGCTGTCCAGAAAGTAGAAACTTTGTATCAGAATCATTGGTGCTCTATATCGAAAGGTACGATCGAAAATAGACTAACTGCCAAATCTGGACAACATGTTTCGAATAAACTGCTGAAAAACTTTTCTGGCACATTTTCGATGTCGATGGACTTCGAATCAAAACAAATGTAAAGAAGTTCTACAAAATTAAGTTGTCTGTTTATAGGAATTTGAATCAATGAAATCCGAATTTTAGATCAAAAGTTATACTAAACAAGGTGCAGGTTGCCATTTTCGGACAACATCCCTAAGCACCCGAAAAACGTTTCGGGCACATTTTCAATGTCGATGGACTTCGAATCAGAAATAATGTGAAGAATAGAAGTTCTACATAATTAAGTTGGCTGTTCATAGGAATCTTAATCAAGGCAATCTGAATTCCAGATCAAAAGTTATACTAAAAAAGATGCAGGTTGCCATTTTCGGACAACATTCCTTGATAAGTCATTTTGAAGTTCTATCGTAATGTTCAAGATCAATGAAAAGTAGGATAAGGGTTATGGTTAGAGACCCGTTCATGCACAATAAAACATGCAGTTCTATTGTAATGTTTAAGATCAATGAAAAGAAGGATAAGGGTTATGGTTAGAGACACGTTCATGCACAATAAAACATGCATATCACGCATAGACGATATTTAGAGGGGTCTTACATTGATTTGTCAAACATAACGTCTTTAAGGTCGAAATCCCGAGAAAGACAAGGACAAGGCCGAGTAAAGGAACATGATTATAAGCTTGTGAGTATGATATACAATGTATATCTTATGTGCTACTGATGATTCTGTTATATATGTGAAATATGGATCGACTTGATATTTTTATTGCAACGTGTAGTTTATTGTGCTAAATGCGAATTGATTGATTGATGATTTCATGTTATATGTGATATGAGAAGTTATTTATATGTCATATGCATACATATGAGAAGAAAAGAGAAATCGTTATGACTGCTACGACTTCGGATAAGCCGATAATGATATTACAGTTAACTTCCCTACGAATTGGGGATGACAAAGTTCTGTACAGGCACCATATACAGAAATGCATACAGAGTCCTATGCATGGGCACATATAGACCTGGGCTTTGGGCCGGATTGGGCCGGTTCCGGGCCGGTTCTACCGGTTCCGGTTCAACCGGTTCCGGTTAACCGGTTCCGGCACTGTTCCGGTTCCGGTTCCGGGTCCGGTTCCGGAACCATTTTCCAGGGACCGGACCAGAACCATACGAAGAACCCCCGGGCCTCTTTTGGGCCGGTTCCGGTTCCAGAACCGGAACCGGCCCGTTTAATTTTTTTTTTTTTTTTTTTGCTATGAAAAAATTCTTTAAAAAATATCAAAAAATTTTATTCCAAAAAAACAAAAAAAAAAGATAAGAAAAGTACAAAAAAATAAAAAAAACTACCTAAAAAATACAAATAAAAACATAAAAGAAAGAAAAATAAATCTAAAACTTACAAGTTACAAAATACAAAAAAGGAAAAAATATTCGAAATAAAAAATACAATTTATTCGACTTGACTATTAATTAAAACTATGTTAGAGGCCTCTTCGTCTTCGTCCGAACTGGAAGAACGGAACTCGTCGATGGCGTTCTCCCATCGGTTCTTCGATTCGGCCAAATACCAATCCTTCAATAATGTTAACATTGCGAGGGAAGTCGGGTTAAGGCTCGCGCGTCTGTCGCCGATAATTCGCCCGGAGGTAGAGAATGCGGACTCGGAGGCGACGCTAGACGCTTGCACGGCTAAAACGTCTCGAGCGACGGCGGAGAGGGTCGGATAAAGAGTCGCGTTCGACTTCCACCAGACCAAAACGTCGAAGTCTTCGGGAGTCTGGATGTTGTGGCTCAGGTAGAGCTGGATCTCATTCGTGTTCGACCCCGATGCACGCGTTTTGGTCTTCGTCTTTTGTGCCTTCAATCTTCGTAGTAGTCCCATTGCGCCGCCGCCTCCTTCCGACGAACCGGCTTCGCTCGCTGGTACGGGTTGCTCCACACTATGTCCCTGCTCAGATGCATAAAAAGAAAAAAGTTCTTGGAGAGAAGCGTGAATTGACGCCTTTTGGTCGTCCACTTTCTTTCCAAGAAACTGAGCATAATATTCGAAAAAAATATCAAATGTATCAACACCGCAACTAGGGTCGAGTAAGGCCGACAAACCGTGTACTATTGGGATTTCTTCCCAATACTTCCTGAACTTCTTCTCCATATTTGGATGAAGTTACACAAGTATGGATTGTTGCGAAACTCCACGAACTTGTAGCACATCGCGAAGAGGTTCGGGACGAATAATGGGGACGTCGGGTAGTGAACTCCGGAAAATTTCTCCGTAGCCTCGGCGAACACTTCAAGTATAGACACGACCAAACCTACAATATCCCAATCAAGTGGTCGTAATTCATACCTGGAGGTGGTGCCGACTGCGGCCTAGTTCCAAAAAGGCGTCAACAAGTCCTTGTAACGCATGAAGGTGCTGAGGAGGTGGTACATCGAGTTCCACCTAGTCGGGACTGGCAACGGAAACTTCTTGTACGGGAGGCCGGCGGCAAGGACGGTTTGCTTCCACGACGTTCCGATGCGGCGTTCCCGAAGTAACTTACCTATTACCTTAAACTTTTCTACAATATCTCCCAAAACTTCGTCAAAAGCACATTGCACACACAAATTAATAATATGGCAAGCGCACCTAGCATGTAATAATTTGCCGTCTAAGGGTAACCTAAGTTGCCTACGAAGGATCCCTATCGCTACGTTGTTCGCGCTAGCATTATCTAAGGTGATAGACATAATCTTATCTTGAATACAATATTTATTAACGACATTCAACACATAGTTCGATATCGTAGTGGCATTATGTTGCGAATCTAGGGGATCTAGGGAAAGAATACGTTTTTGCATGGTCCATGTTTCATCTATCCAATGGGCGGTGACGACTAAATAAGATTGCGACGTAATATTAGTCCAAATATCGGTAGTCAAACTAATCCTACACGTAATGTTGGCTAAATGACTAATTAAGCTAGTTTGATATTCCTTAAAAGTTTCTAACACATATTTCCTAAGGGTTTTACGGGTCACGTTATGGAATCCGGGTTGTATCGTACTCGTAAATTCGATAAACCCTTCACTTTCCGCAATGCAAAAGGGTTCTTCACACATAACTACGAATTTAACTAATGCTTTTTTAGAAATTTCCCTAGTAATAACAAAATTCTTACCCGTACTTACGTTTATTTGTTGTTGTCGGGGTTCGTTTCCTACCGGCTCTAGATCGTCCCCGAAGTTATGCGCCCTCTGGAGGTGTTTTTTCAGCGAGCCTGTCCCACCTTGATTCGGTCCGGTCTTAATTGTGTAGGGGTGGCGGCACATTTTGCAATAAGCGGTACCTGAATTGGGATTATTTTTATCCATTTCTAAGTCGAAAAAATTCCATACCTTAGACCGCCGACCACGCGGTTGTTGCTTCCTTCTTGTCGTCGCCGTAGAAGCTTGGCTCGGTCCCTCGTCGGTCGCCGCCGTCGGATTCGTTTCCGGTGCATCGGTCTCATCGTCGGTGTCGGCATTTCCCCGAAATGTGTCGGCGTGACCTAAAATCATAAAAGCATCTTCGTCACGAGGGTTAGGATTTCTCGATGACGACGCCATTAGTGCAAAATAATAATTCAATTATTGGTAATAATAAAATAAGTGAGTGTGTGTAGTGTAGTAGTGTAGTGTAAATAAAATAATTATTAGTGTTAATAATATTAAATATTAATAGGATGATTTTTTTGAGAGCTTTTTGAGAGAGTTTGGAAGAGATTTGGATGTAATTGTGAGTTAAAATGGTTAAAATGAGGTGGTATTTATAGATTTTTCGTTTGGGGTAAAAACTGTAATTTTCCAGTGTTTAAAAATTAAAAAATAAAAATAAAAAACAAAGTGACGTTGGCCCAACGGCTATATAGCCGTTGGGCCGGTTCCGGTTCCGGTTCGAAACCGGAACCGGAACCGCGGACCCGGATCCGGGAACCGGAACCGGTGAACCGCGGTTCCACGGCCCGCTAACCGGCCCAGCCCAATTTAAATGGGCCGGTTACCGGATCCAGAACCGGTTCTACCGGTTCCGGTTTTGGGCCGGGTTAGCGGGCCGGTTTTGGGCCGGTTCCGGGTTGGACCGGCCCAAAGCCCACGTCTAGGCACATACAACATCGATAGTTCGAGTCTAGCCGGTTCAAAATGGAAGTGTCAAATAAATGAGCATATAAATCTCATATATTATAAGGATCGTATGAACATGATAGAAATGGTTATCTGAGCTAGACGGAATTTTAATATTACTTGTTACAGCTTTAAAGTACGAATATTTACATGTTGCGATCATACTCTGAATAGTTCACTTCGCAGTTGTTGTACATAGCTAGCGAACGTATTAAAGCACAACCTCCGTATAAATGCATGGATTCAAGGTAGGCCAGCTACGCTCTCACCCTACTTCCCTCTGTTCATCATTTGCATATAGTCTAAAAAACATTATCGACTTTTGTATGATGTTGAACAATCATGATATGTGAATATATGTATATTACGTGTGAAATTGATTCGACCAGATATACACACATGTTTTTATTTCACCGGAATGATTGCGAAAAGCGAAACATTTTATGAGATATTTAATAGATGCATAAAAAGGTGAAGGCGCTACATGTTATGGTAGCAGAGCCTAGCCTTTAGGTTCTGTAAACATTTGCATGATATGTGTACTTCAGTGTCTTGTCCTTAAAATGTTTTTGCATATAGGCAAAGGGCAACAAATGAACCAATGCATGTAGTACACGATGAACCTACGTTAGAGGGAGGAGCAGTATCGGCCGTACCGAAATTTCATTTGTTTCATACGCTTATGCAATATGAGCATGAAAACCCCCTGACAATCCCCGTGAATGACGATATGATAAATTAAGGAAGATGGGTGCCGTGGACATTATCGGTACGACTAATCCTGCGGAGACATGGTTAAAGCGGATGGAAAGAGTACTGAATATGATGAGATGCACGCTAGAAAAAACATTTGAGTATGCCATCTCTCTTTTACAAGGGCATGCTTATGAATGGTGGGAGACTGTCCCAAACAGTATAATACAACCCCTAATATTGGCTTGGGAGGACTTCTAAAGAGAGTTTAATGATACTTACATGCCCAAAGTTTATAAAAATCAAAAGTAAAATGAGTTCCTTGAGCTTAAATACGAGAGCAGATCCGTATGTGAATATGAAGTTCTATTTAATCAGTTATCCCATTATGCTTCTCATATGGTTTCCACCAAAAGAAATAAATATCGAAGATTAGAGGTAGGACTTCGTTATACGATTCGAAATTGCATCACGCCATCGGACATGGAATCATATGGAAAATTGAGAGCAGCAGTTATACGTGCTGAAAGACTGAAGACGGAATCCCGAAATTTCCAAAGTGGTAAAAGAAGAATAGGCGATGAATATCTAGTGGAAAACAAAAAGGATATACAATTGGGCTAAGCCGACAAATGTACATGGAGGCCCCACAAAAAGCAAATATGTGAATACTGGGGAAAGAATCACATGGTGTATGTAGATGGCTCACGGGTGAATGTTTTAGATGTGGGCAACCGAGACATCTGGCTAGGAATTGCCAAGTGTTGCGAGAGGAGCCTACAGTTGATCAATCTAGAGTTAGCGAAACTTCCACAAATCGTGAAAGAGGAAGGGGTCGAGGACAATATAGTACAGGTTCGGGAGGAGGAGAGACAGGAGGCCAAGCCTAAAGACCGCGAGCACGGGCTCGGATCTTCACAATGACTCGAGAGGAGGCTAGAGAAGGATCACAAATAATCATGGGTAAATATCTATATGTGATAGTGATGCATATGTTTTATTTGATCCAGGTGCAACACATTCATTCATTTCACGAATTTTTTCTTTGCATCCTTTTTACCTGATAGACCCGAACCTCTAGGGTATGATTTATATGTTTACTTCCGACGGGTGAAGTGGTTATAGTAAACACAGTATATCCGGAATGTAAAGTCATCATTGAAGGAGTAGAGATGCAGGCGACTAGTCATTTCTTTATTGGATTTTCGACGTGATATTGGGCATGGACTGGTTGTCAAGATATCTGGCGTAGCTCGATTATTTGTAAAGGAAATTAAATTTCTTCCTTCAGATCAATAATGTATAGTGTTCAAAGGGGAAAAGAGTGTAAGGGCTTCATATCAAATATCGAGTTTGAAAGCATCCAAAATGATAAATAAAGGATGTGAAGGTTATTTGACTTATGTTATAGATACCCGACCATGTGAACTAACGGTGGGAGACATTCCTGTGGTTAGTGAATATCCTGATGTTTTCCCGAGGAATTACCTGGACCGAGATACGTAATTTACTATCAAACTTCAACCAGGTACGACGCCTATTTCTATTACGCCGTATCGAATGGCACCAATCCTGTTGAATAAGTTGAAAGTACAGTTGAAGCAATTATTAGACGAAGAGTATGTGCGACCAAGCTATCGCCATGGGGAGCGCATGCGCTCTTCGTCAAAAAGAAAGACGGTACATGCATCGATTAGCGACAATCGAATAAGGTAATAGTGAAAATAAATACCCGTTACCCCGAATCAATAATTTGTTGATCAATTGCAAGGTTCTAAAGTCTTTTCAAAGATTGATTTAAGATTGGGATACCATCAATTGCAAATTGCAGAAGGTGATATTCCAAGACGGCTTTTAGAACGAGTTATGGGCATTGCGAATTCTTAGTCATGCCGTTCGCACTAAAAATGCCCCTGCAGTCTTTATGGCATTGATGAATGATGTCTTTCGGCCTTACCTCGACCATTTGTAATCGTCTTTATTGAGGACATTTTGGTATTTTCTAAATCAATAGAGGAACACGGACAACATTTAAGAATCTTTCTTCAGACCTTGCGAAAAAAGAAATTATATGCGAATTTTGGTTAGAGCAAGTGGTATTTTTGGGGATGTGGTTTCTGGAAAGGCATCCAAGTCGATCATAGAAAAATTGAAGCGGCGATCAAATGGAGAAGTCCTAAAAATGTAGCAAAAGTTCGTAGTTTTCTTGGATTGGCTGGATATTATCGATAATTTGTCGAAAACTTTTCTTTCATAGCTGCTCCAATGATGAAGTTGTTACGTGAAGGCACTGTACTTAAGTGGACTGAAGAATGTCTGAGGAGTTTTGAAGAATTAAAAGAATGACTAACCACAGCTCCTGTGTTAACTATTTCATCAGTTACAGATGGTTTTGTGATTTACAGCGATGCGTCTTATCAAGGGTTGGGATGCGTTTTAATGCAGCATGGGAAAGTGGTGGCATATGCGTCTCCACAGCTAAAACCATATGAGACGTCGAATCTGACTCATGATCTGGAGTTAGCTGCCGTGGTGTTCGCATTGAAAATATGGCAACATTATCTATGTGGGATGACATTTCAAATGTTCACTAATCACAAAAGTTTGAAGTATTTGTTGAGTAAAAAATAATTGCATATGAGACAGAGACGATGGGTTAAGTTATTGAATGATTATGACTGCACTATTGAGTATCACCATGGGAAAGAAAATATTGTTGCTAATGCTTTAAGTCGAAAATCATATGGATCTATCTCTTATCTGTCATCACATTCTTTGTCAGATTTGATTGATTTGAGGAAGATGAATGTCAAAACGAATGTGAATGACATTGGTGTTATATGTGCTTCGATTTCGGTTCGTCCTATTATGATTGATCGAATTAAACAAGCTCAGTTCAAGGATGAAAAGCTAGCCAGTATTGCAGAGAAAGTGAAACAAGGAAATGGGATGTCTTTTGCCATAGACGATGATGATATTTTGACGATCAATAACCGAATATGTTTTCCCAACGTTGATAATCTTCGACAGGAAATAGTTGAAGAAGCGCATAATGCCCCTTAAGCTATGCATCGGGCAGTACTAAATTGTATTGAACTCTCAAGTCTCGTTATTGGTGGCCAAGAATGAAGAAAGATGTGGCCAATATGTTTTGAAATGCTTAACGTGTCAATAGATTAAAGCCGAATTCTAGCGCCTTTGGTAACTACATCCTTTACCCATTCCAATTTGGAAATGGGAACGTATAACGATGGATTTCCTTTATAGTTTGCCTCCAACGGCCATGAAAAACGATGTCGTTTGGGTAATTGTTGATAGACTAACAAAGTCCGCTCACTTTTTACAATTCGGATAGGGTTCTACACTGGAATATCTGGCGAAAGGATATGTTAACGAAATAGTTCGATTACACGGAGTACCCGAATCTATTGTATCTAACTGTGATCCCCGGTTTACTTCAAGATTTTGGGGAAGCTTACAAGAAGCGCTCGGAACTAAATTAGATTTTAGCACGGCATTTCACCCGCAGAGGGATGGACAATCAGAAAGGACGATATAAACCTTGGAAGATATGCTTCGAGCGTGTGTAATCGAATTCAAAGGATCATCGGATATTATGTTGCGTTAATGGAATATATCAATACCATTATAGAATTGGGATGGCACCGTACAAAGCTTTATACGGTCGAAAATGTCGAAATCAGATCTGTTGGGATGTAGAGGGGAACAAGTTTTAGAAGGGCCGAACTTAATTCAAGATACGATTGAAAAGATAAAATAGTCAAGAGTCGACTTAATGCGTCCCAAGACCGACAGAAGAGTTATATCGATCGACATCGACGTGAATACGAAATTGGAGAGAAAGTATTTCTTCATGTATCAATGGAAAGGCGCCTTACGATTTGGAAGAAAAGGGAAATTGAGTGCGTGTTATATCGTACCATATGAGATACTTGTAAAGATCGGACGATTGGCATATTGACTGGCGTTGCCACCTTTATCACAAATACACAATGTTTATCACGTCAATATGCTATGGCGATATAGATCAGACCCTTCTCATGTTCTACATGATGAAGTAGTACATATTTGAAGATCTCAATTACCACTACAAAAAAAACTTCATATTAGTGACGGACAATTTCGCCGCAAAACCGTCACTAATCACGTTTTTCGACGTAATTGCGACGAAAATTTCCGTCGCTAATACGTCGACGCAATTTTGCGACTGAAATTTCCGACGGCAAATCCCTTGCTAACTAAAAAACAAATTTTAAAAAAATAATTTTTGCGACTAAATCTCCGTCGCAACCATCAACTGAAACAAAAAAACAGTCGTCGGTCCCGTTGTCGGGACCTGGCGGCCACACAACCCGTCCCCAAAGTAGCCGAGCACCACCGCAAATATGGTCGTTGGCGTCGCCGCCTAACACCATCACGCCCAGATCTATCGCAACACATGTCACTGCCCAACACTACCACGCCCAGATCTGACGTAGCCTGTCGCCGCCCAACGCCGCCAAGCTCAGATCTGGCGCATCACGTTGTCGTTGCCCTGTCGTAGTCCATCGCAGGCCGTCCACCGCCACCCCCCGTAGCAGCCCCGCCATCCACCCCAGCCACACCCAAATCTGCGCAACCCAACACCACCACACTCATAGCTGATGCAGACCGTCGCCGCCCAACACCGCCACAACATCCGACCGCCAGAATATCCGCCAAATCCGAGCAGTCGAGATAATAAGAAAAGAAAAGAACGAAGGAGAGAGAGAGAGAGTGAGTGAGAGAGAGAGAGAGATGCATGGGAGATAATGAAAAGAGAGAGGGAGAATAACAGATAAAATGTTACATGGGAGGGTTCTAAAATTTCAGAGTGCCGCTCATTTTTTTGCGATGGATTTTGTGACTCCAACGCAAAACTTTGCGACGGTTGTCACGTCGTAACCTTGCGAAGGTTTTTTCCGCCCGTTTCTCCGTCGCATTTTCGTGGCGGAAGTACGGTCTGAAAGCTTTGTGACAGATTTTCGTTGCTAAAATTTGCGACGGATATTCCGTCGCAGAATTCCGCAGCAAACTTTTGTGACAGATTTTTTATCGCGGCTTCCGTCACAATTTCATCTCGTTTTTTGTAGTGTACGTAGAAGAACCAGCAGAAATCCTCGAATATGCTAACAAGCAATTACAGAATAACACAATTCTGATGGTAAAGGTGCTATTGAGAAATCACTCTATTCGTGAAGCTACGTGGGAAATGGAAGAAAATGTGAAGACTCAGTACCCATGGTTATTAGCTGATACAGGTACAATTTCCGAGGTCGAAATTTTTAAAAGGGGAGAATTGTCAGAACCGAAAGCTTACGTCATGAATTCATGCATTTACACGATTTTATGCATTTATATGATTTATTTCATGATATATGCATAATAATGTTTGCAGGTAATATAAGTCTATGGTATGAAAAATAAGTTGTTGAACTAGACAAAAATAGATTATAAAGTTACAAAATACTCAGACCCAATAAATAATAGAAAGAACATAAAACTATATATCTTACAAATTGTAAACCGAAAATTTTTATGTAAAGGGAATAAATAAAACAATATAGGCCATCGAAAACTATATATTATATATATGAGAGATGATTGAAAATCTTACATCAAGGCCGAGAACGTCAGTTGAAAACCATATGAAAGGTATATTGAAAACTTAGACTATCTTTATTGGTGACTTCCACAACCGTTGTGGATTATAATCAATTAAAATAAACCAAAAAAATTAATAATTCCCACAACCGGTCGTGACCCAACCCACAACGGGTTGGTGTACCAACCTAGGTCACAACCGGTTGTGCACGGGTTTCAATAAACTGTTATCTATGATTTTATGAATTTTTATGATCCATTAATTTATCTTTTAAAATTTTCTTATTTTTTTACCAAAATATATGATTTTTTTCTCTACAAATAGAGACTAGTATTGATACATTTTGAATCACAAATTTCAAATTATCTATTTCTCCATCACATTCTATAATCTATCATAATTCATATTATTTTTTTCTCCAACGGCCAAAGTATCTAAATTTTATATCATATAATGTAATCTATTTTTCAAACATTAAAATACGACTTAAAATAATTATAAAATATAAATATTATGGGTTGTGTTGGGTTGTTGATAAAGTTGAAAATTATTTAGATTGGTTGATGTGTAGGTTGTGGATGTGGAGGAGACAGAAATTAATATTTTATTCTCATGACCGGTTGTGGATGTTATGGATCAAGATAGTCTTATATAAAAAGATGTGCACTTAATGGCTACAAACAATATGCTAAAATTATGCCACCTCATGCTAAAACTTATATAAAAAAGATGTGCACTTAATGCCCTTTTGCACTTCTATATAATACTACATACTAAGAGAGAATCTAACTGGTTTTCAGCCAGTTTCCTTCAGGTTGCCGGCCATAATGGCATACTTGTAATTATACTTTTTTGAAGGGATAATGTTGTACATAATCATTGAGCAAAACGACGGCTTCTCTCCACTCTGTTCGGCCTCAATTTGAGCTTGCAGCTCTTGATGAAGTGTTTGTACTTCTATGGGTTGTCGAATCGGCGGACGAGCGGCCAACCGGCGTCGGCCAACGCGTCGATTCGCTGGGTGATTAAGGAGGTGTAGGTGTTGGGCGTGGGCTCGAAGGCGTGGTAAGCTTTGATGGTGGATTCGAGCCGTGTGTACACTTCTTGGATTAATCCTTGTGGGTTTCCAGTGCTACTCATCGTTAGTTGTGCGGGGGCGGAAAATTTCTGAATAACTGGACCATTCATATATAGAAATTCTGCTATTATTCTTCGAGAATATCATTTGTGAAGGTCTATTTAGTTATTGGTGAGACGGGTAATGGCTTGCAACAGTATTAGCCGTTGTTTAGTTTCTGCTTTTGGATTCAATCCTTGCTCTATTACTGTCATTTGAGGGTGCATTTTTCCCAATATTTTTGCCCACTAAACTATACTTGATGTTGCTTTAACAAAGATGTAACTGATGTTTAAAATACTGTCGATGATTGCTAATCTTTCGATCAGTTTGAGACTGAATGACCATTACCTATGGAAGTACCGGGAAAAGTGGTTCAAGTTTTGGGAATGTACGTGAATGGGGCGAAGATTTTGTTATTCCATTCTGTGAGACAGATGGGTTCAATTACGTATGTGAAATAATAATAAGTCACGTATTTTTTCAGTGAACAGGTGAGAAAGATGCTAATTTATCGTTAGACGGGTCGGCATTCATTCGAGAGGAAGACGGGACACCGCACGTATTTCTGTTTTGCAAACAAGTTTCTTGTTGGATTTCTTTGACTGCAAAAGTATACTGAAATATTTTTTACTTTTGCTTATACATATTCCTATCTATCTATGATTTCTTCTCCGTGTGAGGAGCAAGCTGACTTGGGTGAATGGAGCTCGATGTAACAGCAGAAGAATTGAAGTGTTACAGCTGAGAAGTGTTCAAACATAAACCAAGTTACTGAAGTCGTCGGTGGAAGCAAACTGAAGTCGTCGAGCTCTAAACAACTAACAGAGACGCTGAAGCCAGAAACGTTTTCTCTTATTCAAGAAGCGCGAGCCGTTGAATTAGTTGATACGTTTATTGTTAAATAGGTGATGAGCTTAAAAGAGGCGCGAAGAGAGGTTACTGTTCATCGTCTTCTCTGTTTTGAAGCTTGAGTGAAAATACAGTGAGCTGAGAGTGAGTGAGCTCTGTGACTGTGACAAGCTTGTAATTCGATTCATCAAGGAATAAAACACTTTCTTGGTCCCGTGGAGTAGATCGAAAGATCGAACCACGTATATCGATTGTCAATTTTCATCTGTTTTCGTTCGTTACAGAACAATCTAAAACTCGATTCAATCACAAGAATCCACCGTGGGTATCTCAATTTCAGTCTATGATTTCTTAACAATTGGTGCGGTGAGCGTGGACGGACACGTGAGGGTGCCTTCAGATGGAGAAATTCTAGTCCGGATACGGTGTGGGTGGTGTGTCCCCGGCCCTTGGAGAGACGATCGGTGAATCTGCGGTGAAAAGCGCTTGGTGCAGGGATTGCGGTAGAAGCGCTGGTACAGATAATCGTCGAAGGGGAGGCCCGGTGTGTGGTCTTGAGTTTGAGGGGAGGATTGTTGGGTGTACAAACCCAATGTCCCACACCGATTAGCAAAAAGAAAATAAGTGGGTTTATAAGCTTGTGGGTTCACTCCCTCTATTGCCAATTGGTTTTAGAGAGGAACCCCACAAGCTTATAACGGGCTTGGGCTTGGGCTGGAATTGGGCCTGAAAAAAATCCCTACTTGGTGCGGGCGAGTCGTGGATCGAAGCACGGGTAAGATGAATTCTACGAAATTGGATATAGACAAATTCATGGGATCAAATGACTTCGGCTTGTGGCGAGTGAAGATGGAGGCGTTGCTGATCCATCAGGGACTAGAAGATGCGATCAAGGACGTCGAAGTAGTGACTCTAACGACGAATGGAACAGAGGTGCCAGTGGGGACGGCGGCCGAGCCGGTGGATTCAAAGATTTCAAAAGGCTCGGAGTATAATAATCTGATAAACGTATTTTAATGCGTTTATCATATTATTTATCCGGGCTATAATAGAACCTTAGCGATGAATTCATGCATTTATTCGATATATTTACACTTGTTTTGTTGTTGAAGGAGCTTAAGACGAGTTTCGGGCGAAAAGGAGCGAAAACGAGGCAAAACGGCGCGAAAAGGGGTAACACTGCCCTCGGTCACGGCCGTGACGCATAATGTGTCTGGCCGTGACGAGGGACAGAGAGATATCGGTGAAGAAGGTCACGGCCGTGACTGACCTTGCACCAGACCGTGACGCGCGGCAGAAAGTCAGTCGAAGTTTCTGGCCTTGGTCACGGCCGTGACTGGTGATGCTCCAAGCCGTGACGAGAGGCAGAGACTAGCACTGATCATGGTCACGGCCGTGACGTCCAATGCACTTGGCCGTGACCTGTGACAGAGACTTAAACGCGTCGGCTCGATGGTGGTCACGGCCGTGACGGCCCATGTCCCAGGCCGTGACCGTCACGGGAATAGCTATAAAAAGCCCAAATTCGTCCCAGAAAGGGCACAACTTACCAGAGATCAATTCCCAATCATCCAGAGACGAAATTAGGGCGAAAAGAACAGGAAATCCCGTCCCGGAGCGCAAGAGACGGATCAACGAAGAATTCACGCCGAATTAACGAAGAACGAAGATCTTTCCACGAGATCACCTCAGATTCATCAGTAGGAAAGATCATGAGTTCTTCATCCTTATCTTTTAATTCTTTAGTTGTTTCTCCTTCAATTATGCGTAGCTAAATCCCCGTTGTGTTCGGGATTAGATGAACGCTAGGATAATTCGTAGTTAAGACATATATTACCGTGACTTTGTGTTTTTGACTATTTATCATTCTATGAATAAGTTTCGTTGCTTTAATATGTCTATGTGTTAAAGTGATTGTGTGGAAAAACGTTTAGGGCGACAGCTAAACAACGTTTAGGCCGTTCATAGAAGATAAGATTCGAGTATAGTGCGAGAGCAAATACTCGATCATCGCCGTTAGTAATTATTGAATTTTAGATCCCCGCGAGCGTTTAGGGCCACAGCAAATTCGCGAGTGGATAGGAAATTACTGCGATTTAGTCTTAAGCACTTAGGAGCAATTTTATTGTCTTAGCCGATAATACCTAGCGGGATTCGAATCCCGAGCACGTCTTTATCATCTGAAAACTTTCGCATCAGTTAGTCGCGTTCTTTGAATTTCTGGTTGATTTAGGAAGATCTGTTAGGTTAAGTCATCAAACAATTTACGCACTTTATTTAGGCTAAATATCGAGTCGATTAGGTTATTACTAGTACTTGATTTATTCCTTGTGTTCGATACTCGTTTACTCACTTTACTGCACTACAAACGATAGGTTCACTGCCTATCGCACGTTGGTGATAGTAATTAGGTTTACGTTTTATTTTATCACTTGTCGCACTTTCCATTCACACACCAAGTGTCGATCAAGTTTTTGGCGCCATTGCCGGGGAATAAATTGATATTAGGAACACTGTAGTTCGGTACTTTAGCCACTTTTGTTTTGACGTTTTCTTTGTTTTTTTTACTATTTGCGTTATTTGTGTTATTTGCGTTAGTTGTTTTCCTGCGTCGCTATTGATTTCGTATTCTTATTCGACGTATTTGTTTACTTCTTCGCTAATTTTCGTTTCTCACTCATTGTAGGTCCGATTCAGCGGTGAATGACCCGAAGCCATCCATCGGGCCCCATCGTTGACGCAGACCCGGATTTCGAACGAAAGTTGCGAAGGAAGCTTAAGTACGATACCGAAGGAGCATCCACCAGCTCTCAGGATCCGTTAGTCTGTTATTCAGAGGATAGTTCGCAGGAATCCATCCAAAACTCACGTGTAGAGACAACCGTAGATAGCCCCTACACAGAAGTAGACATGGCGGACCACCGAGTGCCCGTCCATAACATTCTCGAGGAGGAACCATCACTTCAGGACCTCCTCAAGAATGCCGCGCTAGGCGGTACGGAGTCGGCGATTGTCATTCCGCCGATAGAGAACAATAACTTCGAGCTGAAGCACTCATGGCTTCAGATGATTTCCCAGACGGCCCAGTTCGAGGGAAACCCCGATGACGATCCTTACTCCCATCTGAAGGCGTTTCTGACGGTGACCGACACCATCAAAATCAATGGTGTTCCGGGCGACGCGATTAAGCTCATGTTATTCCCGTTCTCTTTGAAGTTCAGAGCCAAGGATTGGCTTGAGATGTTACCACCTCGCTCAATCACCACATGGGAGGAGCTGCGAGCTGCGTTTATCGGCCACTACTTCCCACTATCGAAGGTGCTACAACTGAAGACAGAAATCTCTTTATTCCATCAGAAGGAGTCTGAAAATCTTTACGAGGTGTGGGAGCGTTACAAGGCGCTATTGAAGAGGTGCCCACAGCACGGGATGTCGAAGGCAGCCCAGATCAACCGATTCCACGAGGGGCTCAATGATCAGACGGTCTATATGTTAGACGGAGCCGCAGGAGGAGGGCTCGTGAAGCTCAACGCCACTGACGCGTGGAATTTGATTGAGGACTACTCGAGGAACAGTTTCATGAGGGGCAATGCCCGGATGAAGACAACTGGTGTGTTCGGAGTTAGCGAGGAGACGGCCACTAATGCCAAAATCGAGGCGCTCCAGCAGCAAATCGCTTCGACGAACTCACAGTTGCAGATAGTGATTGGTGCATTGCTTCCCAAGTCCGGGCAGACTCAGCCTGTGAACGCCGTGGCCACCACCACACCGACACAGCACACGCCTTACGTACCATTATGCGGGATTTGCGGCGCAGCCCACGAGACCTCAGATTGCCAACTTGGGCAGCCGCTGGAACACGTAGATTATATGGGAAATTACCAAGGCGGCCAGCGAAGTTTCCAGCCTCGGGCACATCCTAACTTGGCGTACGGGAATCAGAACCATCAGAGCCAAGGACCACCAGGATTTCAGCCCCGACCTTCCGGATTCCAAAACGGGCCACCACGACAGTACCAGAGTGCGCCTGCGGGAGGATCCGACGACATGAGGGAGATGAAGGACATGATGAAGACGCTTCTCACGAATTTCAGCAGCACCACCGCAGCCCACGAGAGCCGAATGACGAAGATGGAGGAGTACATGGAGGCGAATGACTTGCGTGCTCAGAACACAGACGCCTCGCTCAAGAAACTGGAGCAACAGATGGGCCAGATGGCGAAGCAGTTGCCGGGGCGCACTCAGGGATCGCTCCCGAGCTACACCGAGCCGAATCCCAAGGAGTACTGCAAGGCAGTGACGCTGAGGAACGGGCGAGAACTACAAGAAGTGCCCGCCAAAAAGAAGGCCAAGGAGAATGCCAACTTCGAGAGCCACGACGAGCCCGAACTTGAGGAGGTCAGGGGCGACGACACCGAGAAGGCCGACGCTGAGAAGGAGAAGGTCGAGCCCGAGAAGGATAAGGTGACGGAGATTCAGCGGCCACCGGTGAAGCCATATCAGCCGAAGATCCCGTACCCGGCCCGACTAAAAAAGGACAAGAACGAGGCGCAGTTTGGTAAATTTATGGGTATGTGTAAGGAATTACATATTAACTTACCTTTTGTTGAAGCTATTACGCAGATGCCCAGCTTCGCCAAGTTCTTGAAGGACTTGCTGACGAACAGAAGGAAGCTCGAACACGTCTCCACCGTCTGCCTACGAGGGGAGTGCTCGGCGATCCTCCAAAGCAAGATTCCTAAGAAGCTAAAGGACCCAGGGAGTTTTACTATTCCCTGTCTCATAGGAGATTTAGTGATTGAGCGTGCGTTAGCAGACCTAGGCGCTAGTATTAATCTTATGCCGTATTCTATGTTTAAGCGTTTAGGACTAGGCGAGCCACGACCCACTAGGATGAGCCTCCAATTAGCGGATAGGTCGTTAAAGTACCCTCGAGGTGTTATCGAGGACGTCTTAGTTAAAGTCGATAAGTTTGTGATTCCCGCAGATTTCGTCATCTTAGATATGGAGGAAGATGAAAATGTTCCCTTGATTTTAGGTAGACCATTCTTAGCCACAGGGGAGACCATGATAGACGTTAGGAATGGGACGTTAACCTTGACGGTAGATGGGGAAAAGGTTACCTTTGATATGGCCGACTCGATGAAAAAGAGTAGCGAGCAGGATGATAAGTGTTATTTCTTAGACGTATTTGAGCACGACTTTCTCTTTTCCGTGCAAGGTCTATCACAGGTTGGTGATCCGGACACACACACGCTTATGGCCATCGACGAGTGTGGGGAGGAAGTCGACGAGCCCATTATAGCCATCGATGAGAGCAGCGAAGAGGACAAGGAAAAAAGCTCGGTTGAGGAGCCACCGGTCCTGGAGTTGAAGCCGCTGCCCGACCACCTCGAGTACGCATTACTTAGCAGCAATAGAGGACTGCCGGTCATCATCTCGTCGAGCCTCGACGACGGACAGAAAAGCGAGCTCTTAGACGTGTTGAAGGCGCACAAGAAGGCTTTGGCGTGGAAGATATCCGACATAAGGGGTATCAATCCGAGCTACTGCACGCACAAGATCCTCATGGAGGACAACTTCAAGCCGGTCGCTCAACGTCAAAGGCGCCTCAATCCCAACATGAAGGACGTTGTCAAGAAGGAGGTGATCAAATTCCTAGACGCAGGAATGATCTATCCCATCTCAGACAGCGCGTGGGTCAGCCCGGTCCAAGTGGTCCCAAAGAAAGGAGGCATGACGGTCATCACCAACGACAAGAACGAACTGATCCCGACGAGGACCGTGACCGGATGGCGCGTCTGCATTGACTACAGGAAGTTGAATGATGCCACGCGAAAGGATCATTTCCCTTTACCATTTATTGATCAAATGTTAGAAAAGCTAGCGGGTCACTCATTTTATTGTTTCCTTGATGGTTTGTCAGGTTATCTGCAGATTCCCATAGCACCTGAGGACCAGGAGAAGACCACGTTTACGTGCCCGTTCGGCTTATGCAATGCCCCAGCCACCTTCCAGCGATGCATGATGGCCATATTCGACGAATTGGTAGGTGAGGTAATGGAGGTATTTATGGACGATTTTTCTGTTTTTGGGTCGTCGTTTGATGCATGCTTGTCAAACCTGAAGCTCGTACTCGCCCGATGCGAGGAAACGAACTTGGCACTTAATTGGGAAAAGTGCCACTTCATGGTTCAAGAGGGTATAGTCCTCGATCACAAGATCTCCTCTAAAGGAATCGAAGTTGACCGGGCTAAGTTAGAAACCATAGAAAAATTGCCTGTCCCCTCGAACGTGAAGTCGATTAGAAGCTTTCTAGGACATACGGGATTTTATCGTAGGTTTATCAAAGATTTTTCTAAGATTGCACGTCCTATGTCTAGATTGTTAGAGAAAGATGCCCCGTTTGATTTTAATGACGAATGTCTGCATGCTTTCAATTTACTTAAGGAAAGACTTATCGCAGCACCTATTATGGTAGCCCCTGATTGGGGGCTGCCCTTTGAACTAATGTGCGATGCTAGTGACTATGCAGTTGGGGCCGTGCTAGGGCAGCGTAAGGACAACCACTTCAGACCGATCTACTACGCGAGTAAGACGCTAGACGCAGCCCAGGCCAATTACACGACCACCGAAAAGGAGCTGTTGGCCGTCGTTTTCGCTTTCGACAAGTTCAGGTCATATCTAATCCTATCTAAAGTTATTGTTTTTACTGACCACTCTGCCCTTAAGTACTTGTTAGCAAAGCCCGATGCCAAGCCACGGCTAATTCGGTGGATCCTACTACTGCAAGAATTCGACATCGAGATTCGCGATAAGAAAGGTACAGAGAACTTGGCGGCGGATCACCTCTCTCGACTAGAGGAGTCCGAGATATATCAGAAGAACGAAAGGGCGATACACGATCGGTTCCCAGACGAGCACCTCTACGCGATACATGTGGTAAGTGACGACACCCCTTGGTTTGCAGATTATGCTAACTATCTTGTTGCAAGGGTCCTACCAAAGGAGTACACGAGTCAGCAAAAGAAGAAATTCTTTTCTGAGTTGAGGTACTACTTTTGGGAAGACCCGTATCTTTTCAGGCGATGTGCAGACCAGGTAATACGGCGATGCGTGGCGGCCCCAGAATCGACGCAAATCCTTAGACATTGCCACAACGGACCGACCGGAGGGCACTATGCAGCAAATCGTACCGCTCAGAAGGTGTTGGAGAGTGGATTTTACTGGCCCACGATCTTCAAGGACGCCCAAAGGTACGTTGACACTTGTGATAAGTGTCAGCGCGCAGGTAATCTCTCCAAACGCGACGAAATGCCTCAGAATTTCATTTTGGTATGTGAGATATTCGATGTGTGGGGTATAGATTTCATGGGTCCATTTCCTAGCTCATACAATAATAAGTACATCCTAGTTGCCGTCGATTATGTGTCTAAGTGGGCCGAGGCGCAAGCCTTACCCACAAATGACGCTAGGGTAGTCGTTAGATTTTTGCGAGCGTTATTTTCACGTTTTGGGGCACCTAGATGCATTATTAGTGATAGAGGCACTCACTTTTGTAACACCCAGTTTGCACGCACTTTAGAACGTTACGGTGTTAAACATAGCCTATCCACCCCGTACCATCCCCAAGCTAGTGGTCAAGTCGAAGTCGTGAATCGCGAGTTGAAACGCATTCTAGAAAAAACTATAGAGGGGAACCGTAGGGAGTGGGCGAACAAGTTAAATGATGCACTTTGGGCATATAGGACCGCGTATAAGACCCCTATAGGCACCACACCATATAGACTAGTCTATGGAAAAGCATGCCATCTTCCCGTAGAAATAGAGCATAAGGCATATTGGGCCATCAAGTCCTTGGATCTTGATTTGGGGAACGCCGACGGAAAGCGGCAACTCCAAATCAACGAATTAGACGAGTGGCGCTTATCGGCTTACGATAACGCCCGCATGTACAAGGAACGCTCCAAAGCCTATCACGATAAAAAGATTAGGCAAAGACGAGAGTTTCAAGAGGGGGACCAAGTCCTTCTTTTTAACTCTCGACTTAGGCTTTTTCCTGGCAAGCTTAGATCACGCTGGTCAGGACCGTTCACTGTTACCCGTGTTTTTCCTTACGGTACTGTTGAGATTTCAGGTATGGAGCAGGGTACTTTTAAGGTAAACGGACATAGGTTGAAGCACTATCTCGCAGGCGAGGAAGACGGGACCGAGAAGGAAGTGCTGTACCTGGACTTCCAAACTTGAGCGAACGAGACGTCCAGCTAAAGACGGTAAAGTAAGCGCTTCTTGGGAGGCAACCCAGGTATTCTTATTTATTTCTATATATAAAAAAAAAAAAATTTAGGGCGGTCACGGCCAACTGCTTAATCAGTCACGGCCGTGACCGGGTCCAGAGGCACTTACTGCCTGTTGTCAAGGCCAACTGCTTAAGCAGTCACGGCCGTGACGCACTCCAGTGACCTCTCTGCCTCATGTCACGGCCAACGGCTTAAGCCGTCACGGCCGTGACTCTATTAAAAAAAATATATATATATATTAATTTTTTTTTTTTTTAAAAAAAAATTCAGCTCGACTTGGTCACGGCCAACGGCTTAAGCCGTCACGGCCGTGACGGGCGACAGAGGCACACACTGCCTCTCGTCACGGCCAAGACCTTTAAAGGTCACGGCCGTGACGGTCACGGATTTAAGTGTAAATCGACCTCTTTTTTTCTACTTTTCTTCTTCTCTCCCTCTCTCTCGCGATTTTTCTTCCCACCATCTTTCTCACCACCCAAAAACCGCCCTTTAAACCACCAACCGCCGCCGCCTTCCTCTCAAATCCGGCGAATCATCACCTACACCTCGACATCCATCCTTAATCTCGTTCAAAACTCAAGGTATGAATTTTTTCTCTTCTTTGCACTATTTCGATCTAAATTTTGGAGAATCTCGTCGAAATTGTTAATTCTTGGATATGAATCTGTTCTTAATTGTTCATTACATGATATATCTACTATTGGGTATGCTTAATTCGTTGAAATTAGTTGCGAATTTTCGGATTTTGATGACAAACCCTAATTTTCGAAATTGGGGCTTTTTGAATTGGGACCAATTCTGTGTTTAACTTGCTCTAATTATTGGTAGATACATGCTAGGAGCTCTTCAATCATGCTTAATTACGTGAATTGACGTTGAATTGCGACATGTTTACGAAGAACCCTAATTTCGATTTTGGGGCTTTTCGAAATTAAGCCCAATTTCGTGTTCTTCGTGCTATTTTATGATGATTACATGCTATTGACATGTTGGGTATGCGTAATTTGTTGATTTGGAACATTAATCTTGGATTTGATATGCTTACCCCAACTTGCCCGTGACATGTTCGACAAAATGCCGCTTTGAACTTTTTCATGTGATCGAGATTACTACATGTCTCCTGTAATATTTTGGTCGAGTCAGGTTGCTTGCGTTTATTTGCTATCTCTTTGAGCTCACACTTTCACTTTCAGGTACTATGGGTAAAAGTCGATCCTCAGCCTCACGTGACCCGGCCTCGCGTTCGCCGGTTCGTCAAAGGCGACGCGGGCCCCCGCCGACAATACTAGAAGCCATGGGTCAGTTCACTGACGAGGCCCAGACGGTGGCGCTGGCGACAATGCTAGAAGCCATGGAGTTCATAGCCATGGACCAAATCGACCACGAGACGCTGGCGAAGCACCACATCGACCAGCAGGTTGCCCAGTACTTATCACTTAGTGGATGGAACACCTTCCTGGCCATCGACGAACCGGCGTACAAGGAACTCACCCTGGAGTTCCTTGCCACGTTCTCCTACGATGAATACGGTGACAGGAAGCTCAGATTCCGGGCGTTCAATGAAGAGCAGATAGTGATGGACGACAATCTGTGCCGTGCACTTGGCGTACCACGTCCACACCCACACCAGCCCTATGCGACCTATTTCGATAACCCGGCCGGACGACAAGGTTGCTGGGCTGACATCGCTCGACCTGGCGAGCCGACATACAGCGCGAAGACGTCGAAGGCGTCTGCACTGAGTAGCCCAGGACTGCGCTACATTCACCGCCTCCTGACGACCTCGCTTACACCGAGGGGTGACTCGCACGGAGCAGTCACCCTCCGCGACTTATTCTACCTGGCCAAGCTTCAGCGAGGCGAACGAGTCCATTTGGGGATGGCGGTGGCCCACGCCTTCAGCGTTCAGGCGGAAGCACGACGCAATGGGAAGATCGTTGTAGGACCACTCATCACCAAGGTGATCAAGGGATTAGGCTACTGGCCAGAGAATGCGCCCGAGATGGAGATCGTAGGCTGGCGCCACCCCGTGAACGAGGAGGCCTTAGTGAAGATGAAGATGCTCGTGAAGGCGCCCACATGGACTCGTGCCAACAAGGTGTACATCTGGCACGAGATGTATCGCGGCCAGACAGACCAAGGAGCCGTCCCCGACGACCAGCTTTACCTCGAGGGTCCCCACCCAGTGGAGACAGACACGACGACTACGGGGCCCTCTTACTCATCCGGCTACCACCACGGCGAGTCCTCCGGCGTCGCCCGCTTCGAGTCTACAGCGGACCTTGAAGCACTGCGCCAGGACATGATGCGCATGAACGCCGACTCGATACAGAGGGACGACGAGCTCCAGCGATACAACGAAGACTCGGCGCCGACAGGAAGAGTACGAGCGCCAGAACGAGGAAGCCCACCGCCGTTACGACGCAGAGCTAGAGCGGTATAACCAGGCCCTTCAAGCCATGGACACGGCGCTCAAGTATTCCCAGCAATCGATGGCGTTCCTGCGCCCGAGGCCACCATCACCACAGCCGCCGCCGCCACCTCATCTCTTCCTTTTCCTTTATGACATTGTGTTTTCTTGCGTAGTCGCGTGTGTTTCATTTATGACATTGCGCTTATAACTAAGTTTCTAGTTAATCTTATGACTACTCTCTTTTCGTGTCTATTGATCTCTAGCTAGCGCCGGGATACGCCTTATGGATTACAACACGACCTCCACGCGCATAATAAACAACTACGACACGACCACGTCAGGGGAGTCCCGTTCTTTTAAACTCTTTTTCTTTCCCTTTTATCATTTTTACGTTGGGGACAACGTCTGAGTTAAGTGTGGGGAGGGGAATGTAGTTTTAAAACTTACGTGAAAATTTTAAAATTTTTATGACGTGTCCGTGAGTCGTTGAGTTCGTTGGAAAGGCATGAATTACTGAATCAGGCATGATTGTTTGCGCTTATCTCGAGTTGGTCTGCATTCTATGAAATTCTGTGAGCAATTAGGACATGCATGACTGATTGAATCTTATCTGCCTGAATAGATATAGAAATGTTTTGAGAGATCCGTACATATAACCCTGTTACGTGTGAGAGTTTGAGCCTGACGAGCTTATGCTCATTTTTCTTGGTGTGTGACGTGCCTAGTCTATATCTCTCTAGAACTTGCCTGTTTGATGCGTGTTGAAACTGTTTTCGTGTGTTAGTGTGAAAATGATGAGGGCAATAGGAATCAAGTCCAGGGCCAAAATTTTCTTAACCATGACGAACCCCATTAGTTAGCCACGTTGAGCCTGAGCCTATTCGTTGCTTACCTCGTATGTTATAAAATGCCCCTGACCCGAATAAGCCTCCAGAAATTTTATGAGCCTGAGTTGATTAGAATAAAGCAGAAGTCGAACTTGAAAGTTACTGTTCCAGTGTTTGATTTGATGTTCTTCTCTGCTATTCATGAAATGACTCGTGCCTTACTTGACCGTTTTCTGAAATGACCCGATCCCTTGCATAAGCCTGCCCATAACCCTTTGGCAAGATATAGGTTTCGGTAATAAGTATCCTTAGATACACGGCATTCGCTGTGACGATGTATTCTATGCGACAAAAGCCGAACCTTGATGTTTTTAGGGAATAAGGGCAGTGCACAAAAGTAGAGCGTAACTAAGGTGAAAGGGCAGAAAATGAAAGGGAACTGAGTTGAGAGGGTTGAGCAGAAAAGTCTAGGATTTCGGAGCGAGAACATGGAGTCTTATGTTGGGACGTGTGACTGTCTGTTTGATCATGCTAAATTCTCTGATAATTTTCGAGCACGTGTCCTAGCTCTAAGATTAAGTGTTCATTATTTATGCTTGCCGCTTCATGATTGTTCGACCCGTTTTTCCCCGAAAAGACCCTCAGATTTATACTTGCCCTTTGAATAGTAGAGATGCGATTAACTTGCAAGTTTATGGTAGGGGTTGGACTAGTGCACGAATTGAGCGACTCATCATATGATAGCCTATACACTTGAGTGAATTGAGTGAATCCTTGTGAGGTATAGGTCTCGAATTGCAGCGCTAGGGAAGCTCATGATTGATAAGTGCAGATCATTAGTGTAATGTCCGTGATTGTTTGCTTGATTTCGTATTGTGCTTTCTACGCTTTGATGATAAATTGCGAACAATCATGCCGTTATCCTGGATGCCTCTTCTGAACTCTAATTTACTTGAGGACAAGCAAATGCTTAAGTGTGGGGAGGTTTCATAAACGTATTTTAATGCGTTTATCATATTATTTATTCGGGCTATAATAGAACCTTAGCGATGAATTCATGCATTTATTCGATATATTTACACTTGTTTTGTTGTTGAAGGAGCTTAAGACGAGTTTCGGGCGAAAAGGAGCAAAAACGAGGCAAAACGGCGCGAAAAGGGGTAACACTGCCCTCGGTCACGGCCGTGACGCATAATGTGTCTGGCCGTGACGAGGGACAGAGATATATCGGTGAAGAAGGTCACGGCCGTGACTGACCTTGCACCAGACCGTGACGCGCGGCAGAAAGTCAGTCGAAGTTTCTGGCCTTGGTCACGGCCGTGACTGGTGATGCTCCAAGCCGTGACGAGAGGCAGAGACTAGCACTGATCATGGTCACGGCCGTGACGTCCAATGCACTTGCCGTGACCTGTGACAGAGACTTAAACGCGTCGGCTCGATGGTGGTCACGGCCGTGACGGCCCATGTCCCAGGCCGTGACCGTCACGGGAATAGCTATAAAAAGCCCAAATTCGTCCCAGAAAGGGCACAACTTACCAGAGATCAATTCCCAATCATCCAGAGACGAAATTAGGGCGAAAAGAACAGGCAATCCCGTCCCGGAGCGCAAGAGACGGATCAACGAAGAATTCACGCCGAATTAACGAAGAACGAAGATCTTTCCACGAGATCACCTCAGATTCATCAGTAGGAAAGATCATGAGTTCTTCATCCTTATCTTTTAATTCTTTAGTTGTTTCTCCTTCAATTATGCGTAGCTAAATCCCCGTTGTGTTCGGGATTAGATGAACGCTAGGATAATTCGTAGTTAAGACATATATTATCGTGACTTTGTGTTTTTGACTATTTCTCCTTCAATTATGCGTAGCTAAATCCCCGTTGTGTTCGGGATTAGATGAATAAGTTTCGTTGCTTTAATATGTCTATGTGTTAAAGTGATTGTGTGGAAAAACGTTTAGGGCGACAGCTGAACAACGTTTAGGCCGTTCATAGAAGATAGGATTCGAGTATAGGGCGAAAGCAAATACTCGATCCTCGCCGTTAGTAATTATTGAATTTTAGATCCCCGCGAGCGTTTAGGGCGACAGCAAATTCGCGAGCGGATAGGAAATTACTGCGATTTAGTCTTAAGCACTTAGGAGCAATTTTACTGTCTTAGCCGATAATACCTAGCGGGATTCAAATCCCGAGCATGTCTTTATCATCTGAAAACTTTCGCATCAGTTAGTCGCGTTCTTTGAATTTCTGGTTGATTTAGGAAGATCTGTTAGGTTAAGTCATCAAACAATTTATGCACTTTATTTAGGCTAAATATCGAGTCGATTAGGTTATTACTAGTACTTGATTTATTCCTTGTGTTCGATACTCGTTTACTCACTTTACTACACTACAAACGATAGGTTCACTGCCTATCGCACGTTGGTAATAGTAATTAGGTTTACGTTTTATTTTATCACTTGTCGCACTTTCCATTCACACACCACGTGTCGATCAATAATCTTGAGTCTTGGCGACAATGTTCTGAGGAAGGTTTCGAAGGAGAAGACGGCGAAGGAGCTGTGGAAGAAGCTGGCGAGCCTATACCTGACAAAAACCTTGGCCAATCGACTTTATTTGAAGCAAGCATTATACTCTTTCAAGATGGTAGAAGAGAGACCGATTGAAGAGCAAATGGACACCTTCAATAAGCTGTTACTTGATCTTGACAACATTGGGGTGAAGTAAGGAGAGGAGGATAAGGCGCTGTTACTTCTCTGTTCATTGCCAAGAAGTTATTCAACATTCAAAGACTCGACGCTATATGGGAGGGATGCGGTTACTCTAGATAATGTGCAAACGGCCATTAGCTCGAAGGTATTGAATAACAAGATAGACAGCAAGATTGAGGTGGAGTCAGGGGCAGCCGAGGGGTTGTTTGTCAGAGGCAAACCAGTAAAGAATCACAGTAAAAGGGGCTATGGTGCTGAAAAATCTGCAACAAAGAGTAAGGTGTTCAAGTGTTTTCACTTCCATGAAGAGGGACACATCAAGAGGAAGTGTCCAAACCGGCACAAGGAATATAGAAGCACAGATTCTGCAGCAGATTCCTCATTTCTGATGGAAGGTTATGAATCTGCAGAGGTTTTGTCTGTGGTTGAAAGAGCCTCTGAAAAATCTTGGATTCTCGATTCTGGATGTTCATTCCACATGAGTCATAACAGGGAATGGTTTAAAGGCTTGAGAATGATGGATGGAGGCTCAGTATTGCGATGAAGCACTTGAGGTGAAAGGCATAGGAAATGTTTCACTTAAACTGCAGAATGGAAGTGAGCTGATCTTGAGATCTGTGAGGTTTGTTCCTGGTATAAGGAGGAATCTGATCTCCATAGTAATGCTTGATGATGAGGGATACTCAATCAAGGTGGAGGCAGGGCAGATCTCTGTGATGGAAGGAGCAAACACTATCATGAAAGGATCAACGAAAAGAGGAATTTACTTTCTGCAGGGTTCAGCTGTTTCAGATCTCGCTGCTGCTGTGGTTGATGATGACAGGGCTTGGTTATGGCACCGAAAGCTAGCCCATGTGAGTTAGAAAGGGCGCATGGAACTGTCAAAGCAAAATCTGTTGGGAAAGGACAAGATCAGTGAACTCAAGTGGTGTGAAAACTGCATTCTGGGAAAAGCACACAGACTGAAGTTTTGCTCGAAGAAACAGATTGCAAGTGAAGTTCTTGATTATGTGCATGCAGATTTGTGGGGGCCAGCAAGTGTAGAATCACTCTCAGGTGGCAGGTATTTCATGTCCCTAATTGATGATCACTCAAGGAAGGTTTGGATAATGATACTAAGGTCAAAAGATCAAGCTTTGAGCAGGTTTAAAACCTGGAAACTGCAGGTGGAAATTGAGACTGGAAAGAAGGTAAAGAGGCTTCGAACTGATAATGGTCTCGAGTTTTGCTCAAAGGATTTTGATAATTTCTGCAAATCTGAAGGATTGGCTAGGCATAGAACTGTACCATACACGCCACAACAGGATGGCTTGGCAGAGAGATACAACAGAACACTCTTGGAAAGGACTCGATGCATGATGATCTCAGCTGGTTTACCTAAGAGGTTTTGGGCTGAGATTGTGGTGATTGCTGCTTATCTCTTGAATAGATGCCCATCAGCCGCTATTGGAATGAAGACACCTGAAGAGAAATGGTCAGGGAAGCCACCAAACTTGGAACATCTCAGAGTTGTGGGATACACAGCATATGCTCACAGAAGGAAAGACAAGCTTGATGCTCGAGCTGTCAAGTGCATGTTTCTGGGATATCCTGAGGGAGTTAAGGGATACAAGCTATGGTGCTTAGAAGCTGGCATGGGAAAGGGTCTTATTAGCAGGGATGTCGTGTTTAATGAGAAGGAAATGTCATACAAGACACAGAAGAATATCAGCCCAGGAGCAGAGAATTCTGAGAAAACTGATTCTGTGGAATTTCACGTGGAGCATCATGGATCAGACAATGATGTAAACCCTGAGGAAACTGATCAGATAGGAAGCTGGCTAGGTGGAGCTGATGAGGATCTAGAAATGAATGAAGATCAGCTAGATTACAACCTAGTTAGGGACAGAGCAAGGAGGGAAGTCAGGGCTCCCTCTCGGTTTGGTTTTGCTGATAATGTGGCCTTTGCTTTTGCAGCCAATGCAGAGTTTGATCTGGAAAAGTCTCATTCATATGATCAAGGTATGAAGAGGAAAAGGAGCTACAAATGGAAAAAAGCTGGTAAGTACAAGTGGAGCTTGAGATTGAGCTCTAATGACAGAACAGCCATGAGAGTTTCAGACATCAACACTGAGAAATGTCTGAAACTGGCTGTCTGTCTAAAACCTTCCTGAGAGCAGGGGAAGGAGGGCCAAGCAAGGTGTGTGTTGATTTAAACTTGAGGTGGAGAATTGTGAGGAGCAAGTTCAAATCAAGCTGACTTGGGTGAATGGAGCTCGATGTAACAGCAGAAGAATTGAAGTGTTACAGCTGAGAAGTGTTCAAACATAAACCAAGTTACTGAAGTCGTCGATGGAAGCAAACTAAAGTCGTCAAGCTCTAAACAACTAACAGAGACGCTGAAGCCAGAAACGTTTTCTCTTATTCAAGAAGCGCGAGCCGTTGAATTAGTTAGAGACGCGTTGATACGTTTATTGTTAAATAGGTGATGAGCTTAAAAGAGGCGCGAAGAGAGGTTACTGTTCATCGTCTTTTCTGTTTTGAAGCTTGAGTGAAAATACAGTGAGCTGAGAGTGAGTGAGCTCTGTGACTGTGAGAAGCTTGTAATTCGATTCATCTCAAGGAATAGAACACTTTCTTGGTCCCGTGGAGTAGATCGAAAGATCGAACCACGTATATCGATTGTCAATTTTCGTTTCTGTTTTCGTTCGTTACAGAACAATCTAAAACTCGATTCAATCACAAGAATCCACCGTGGGTATCTCAATTTCAGTCTGATTTCTTAACACTCCGAACTGTAGTTTCCTCATAGCCGCACAACGTGCTGGGTAAATTCTCGCAACCTCCTATACGCATTTGTATTTTGATATGATTCCTATTCCGGGCTAAAACTTCGTCGCAGCCGCACAACGTGCGGCCATCCTCACCTAGTACTTCTATAAAAGCAGAATATGGCCAGTCTCACCGGAGGTAACAAGTAAAGTTTTATATTTCGATATTTCTAAAACAAAATGTTAATACCCAGTTTCAGTTTTATTTGGATATGACGGTAACAGGCAATATTGTAATATAATACAAAAGTGGTGAGGCCCCCATGAAAATGAATCAGATATCACTGCGAAATCTTCTCGGGTTTCTATGTAGGGGAACCCCATCGTCCTCAAGTCCACTTGGTCCATGATGGTCACTTGCCTCAATCTTTAGAATCACGCTTGGTGATGCACGTCCCTGCGAGGAAGAAGCCCATCCCTAAAAACGACGAAGCTGGGGACAAATCCTCGCTCGAAATCGACCCCCACCTGCGCTACGGCTTTCAACGCAATTATTGACTGTTTCCAAGTTCGACTGGTTATTGCCAAGGTTGTTGCGCGATTTAAAGCCACTTTGTTAGGTGCTCGAAGATTACACCGTTCTTCCGGGAGGGAAGGTACTGAATATGTTGGTTTTCAAGGGAAACAGGAGCCCGAAGGAATTGTTGTTGATGGTTTTGCAGTCGATCGTCTTTTAAAATAGGGTGAATTTGAGGAGTGATTCAGGTGGTGGTCATGTAGAGCTTCTGAAAAGACCATTATTAATTCATTAAGACTTTGGAGACTTCTAACAGGCAGGCATCTTCTTTTGTTCTAAGGGTGCAGTCAACGTTTTATTGGATTATTTTCTTATAAGTTTTACATTATTGTTGTGGTGTATGTTCAATTTGTCGTAGTTGCGAGTTGTGCGAAAATTGTGACTCAATTTGTATATATTCTTCCGTAGTTGCCTAGGGAATTTCTCAGTTTTAAAGTTTCTGCTTATCTATTTAAATTGCTAACAATGTTTGATGCTACTGGAAACGTTAATGGAAATTAGCGTATTATCTATAATTAATATAATACTATAAAAGAGGGAATTAGACCAGTCAACCTTCCAAGTCACAGGTCATCTTTTGGCTTTCCATATCTCCCACGTAACAAGGCAATTGTGGGTAAATGTTTGAACTAAAGAAATATTTTATTTGAATAAATATAATAGGCTCTTAGTATTTTATTTGAATATAGGCTCTTAGTGGATTACACATTGTGCTCAGCCACGATAGTTTTATAAAGAATACAAATATTTTACGTTGGAATATAATATTTGATGGGTTACACATGTACAGCATAGCCACGATACCTTCATATCTTAACATGGTTTAAAACCCTATTTCCAATGCCTAAACACTAACTCGGAACTTGAAAGTCCACTAATCAATTATTGGGAATCAAAGTCCTCTGCGGTAGCCGAAATCCCGTCTCGGCCGTGACCGTCCCAGCCGAAATTAAATTTCGGTTCGGACAGCCGCGGCTGAACAATTTTTTCGGTCGCCCTAAAGTGCGACCGAAATGTGTTTTCGGTCGCGACAAGGGCTGACCGAAATTATTGTTCGGTCAGCCTTTGTGTCGACCGAAATTACATTTCGGTCGCGCCGAAATTTTCGAAATTTTTCGATCGAATCCGATCGATGTTCGATAATTCACGTCCATACGAACGAAATTTACGAGAATTTGCTTACCATCCGTGCCAATAGGCACTTTCTTTTGACCTTTCAATTTCCCAAAAAGACGATTCATTTCGATTTGAGTTATTTTTTGTTATGTTTGACTCTGATTTGGATGTGTGATTGCGATATGAAAAAAGTGTTGTATGGAAAAGGACTTTAAATAGAAATTTAAATTCAAAAGGGCAAAATCGTCTTTTTTCAGCCCTTTAGGGGGCGGTGACTAGGAAAAAGGGGGCGGTAAATAGCAATCCAGTATTTATAACATTCATTTAGCACTTGCTGATTCCGACAGTTCTCGTCGCTTTTTCTTTGGAGTAGATGGAGTGAACCTGCTGATATGATTTCTTCCATTGTCGACTTTTCTTTAGTTTTGAAGTTAGTTTACTTCTAATTTCTCCTGTTGGTCCTTGTTTTTCCAATTGGGTTTCTGTTAAAATTCGTTTATGTTCAATCGATCTCTTTGTTCCTCGTCGCCCATCATATGTCGCTCGCTGAATCGTACATTCTCCTTTTGTTTTGTTTTTTATTCTAGCTCTGGTATATTAGATGATTACATGTTATCTGGCCTTTACTGTGGAAGACAGATCTTGAATTCATGTTTAGGTGATGAAATGAATTACAGTGAGTTAGACCTTTTTGGATTAAGGTTTGGATTTGGCAAAATTTTGCAGCTGGTTTCCTTTGTGTGTTCCTTTGTGGGTATTATAATCATGAGCTTCAATAATTTCTGAATTGATGAGCCTTTGAGATAAATTAGCTCTCGTGTTTGGTATTTGACTGAAGGCTTTCTATATTGGTAAATGAATTACTGTTATGTGGACAAATATATGATGTGCCTGCTTCTGAGAATGCTAATTGCTATGCGCTTCGTGTAGCTCTCGTTGCATGATGTTCATGCTCATTACTTTCCTCTTAAAACAGGAACCATTAACTAATTCAAAGCTTTAGAATATATTTATTTAGTATTGTCTTCCGTTTGTGTGGTAGCCAAAAAGCATAAGACAAGGAACATGGAGGCCAAGTGTTGTCTATTAGGAGATATATCCCCGAGTCGAAGGGTTTGGTACACAAGGGTTTCGGTGGTCGAAAAAACGCCGATTCGATCCACACGCTTCGGTTACAAGCAGCAAAGGGTTGTCGTTGCCGATAAAGAGGTAACAACATCCTCATCATTGATGTTATCCTTCTTTTCAACGCGCTAAAACTATCATCCATCACAGAATACGAGGATGCTATGCATCATATATGATTCGGACGTTGAACTAGACAATATCCTTCAGCTCTTTCATACGTATTATATCGGCCATTGTAAGATGAGAGAGGTTAATCTAAATTATGCGTTAGTGCCGGAGTCATCCTACGAGTTGGTGCTCAACAAAAGTTGCTACATACGAGCAGCCCCTGAGCAACATCATTTACCTCTGGAAGACGTTTACGATCTCACGACATTTGAAAGATTGTCGGACTTTGCAGACGACCCTAACATCCGCATAAGTAAGCATTTGTACCAAAAATTATTGTGTTATCAATGTATAAAATTTGTTGTTCTGTTGGCATGTTGACTTATTATACGGCTTTTTTTAATCATATATATGTCTATTCTTAACCTTGTAGATGTCTTATGCGCTGTGATCCATGTTCTCCAACCACGCTCCACTGGAATGGGAAGGCTGCAGGAATTCGTTGTTGTAAATGAAGAGTGCGCTTCTTATTTTATATCTTATTTTACATTTTATTATGTTGTTCAATGATGTTCGAGCATATGTTGCTTATAGGTGTACTCCAATGCTGCTCACACTATGGGAAGACTTCCTTCAAACGGAGGCACCTAAACTAACACACGAGGTCCATAGTACTCCAATAGTCTTGGCAACGAGGTTGTCAGTTACCACCTTTCATGGTAAGTGCCAAAATTCCCTTGCGGGTTAATCACGCGATTTGGTAGTTCATGGTGGCTTATTACCAATACATATTGAATATTGTTCTTATGTGTGAATAATGTCGTCTGTTTCCTACATAATGATTTCTTATTGTTTTCGAAGGCATCTCGCTTAGCACGACAATAACTGGTTGCATATTATTCGATCCTCCGATACCAGAAGCACAACAGCTCCGAGTGTGGTACGAAACTTTTATGTTTATATGTTGAGAATACTAGGTTTCTACAATTGTATTGTCGTAAAAATAACATTATGCAATCTTTGCATTTAAGGTTGGAAGACCGTAAAGAAACCGTAGAAAGAATTGTCTCCGACAGGCTTTATGAGAATGACAGGTGTGCCACTGCGTTTCCGTCGAGTTCCCAGATCAGAAAACAGAGCCAAATTATGAGTTCCACTGAATTGGTAGGTTTTGTTTATGCCGCGTTTATCGTAGGGTTGTCTGCAAATATATAAATATAATTGTTTTGTGATTAAAGGTCAAGACATTTTGGATAAGAGCAGGATTCCGCATTACAAATGGATCAACAGTTGTACATTATGACGTGTCCAAATTATGCCAAGATCTGTGGGGCAGACTACATGAACGAGTTTACGTGCTTGCATTGTAATAACGATTTCCCGAAACCTCGACCGGTGTAAGTACTTTTGTTGCCCTTCCACCTTTGATTTGTTCCGCTTGTTTTCCCCCCATGAGCTATGTTCTTAAAAATAAGGTAAACATGGGTCTTTACTCTATCGTGTCTCTTGTTGCAGATTACGCTTTGAAGCCAAGCTCAGTGACGGAACTAGAAGCATCGATGTGATTATTGATAAGAGTGAGGCTGACAGCTTGTTGGGACTGAGCGTTGATGCATTATGTGCTGGCGAACAAGTACGCCTACCCAACTAGATAGTTTATTGCTATAATTTGCTAATATTAGTTCTTTCTTCATATCCGTTAGGAGGATGCGGTGGATGTTGCTCTTGTTAATGACATGCTGAAGAGCAATCAATCCCTTTATCATATTAGAGGGTACATCTTGTTGGGGAGATCGCCAAATATTAAATTCCGGGCCAGCGGTAGTTGTATTAGGACCTCACGACAATTTATCGGGATATTAATTGAAGCCGAAATGACACCGAGAAAAACACTGAGATTTTTACGTGGTTCGGCCAATACCGCCTATCTCCACGGACACCAGTTTTACTATATTGAGAATATTACACAATATTACACTGTACAAAATAACGCTCATGTTTAAACCCAAACCCGAGGTCCCTTACCCATCTGGGTAATGTTTTTGTACCCACTCTCAATAATCACAGTAAAATTGCACCCGCTTTCACCCTTATCCGTCCGAACAAGATTTCTCTCTTTTTTTCTTTTCTTTTTCCCTCTCATTCTCTCTCTCCCTCACTCGCTCTGTCTCTCTCAATTTGGGGTGAGCTCTACAACTGATCGAGCAAGCCTTTATATAGGGAAGCTCATATGCAAAAAACCAAAACACAAAACGCCATTGCATACATCATTAGAAGGAAAAATGAAAATGATTCCTCCACCTTCGCATGTGTGTGAGGTTGAAAAGTCAACAATTCTCCCCCTTTTCAACCTCGGCGTCTTCAGAGAGCACTCCAGCGAACCCGAGAATGAGAGTAACCCGTTCGTAAATACCAGAACATCCATTGGCCTTCCTTGTAGCACCTACACATAATCCGAATCAAGGATTCCTGTCCTACCCCACTTGATTCAATCGGCGGCCAATCTTATGTGTGGCTATGTTGACCCGACTCGACAGTCGATTCCCGAAGAGAGACTTCGATGCAACCCCTTCTCCAGCAGGATTTCCCTTCTCACCGTCTGCCTTTATACCACGCGCGCGATTTTTGTGAACCCATCGAAGTCTGAGTATTATATACCATACTCACATCCAGAAGATACAAATCTTTGCACTCTTCTCCCTTTGGTAGGACCATTTCCGCCATGTGTGGTTTCCCACTCCCCCTATGAAAACTCCATAGCACTAGAATCTGACTCGCTCAAGAATATTAAATTCTACGCAACTTTGAGACAACGTCACACCACCCAAAATGCGTACCGCTTTGTCAACCATTTTGATATTCATCATTTCATACACCGAACAAACACAACGATCCATCGGCCGTGGAGATCGAAAAAACCGTTCGGTTCAGAAATGCAGCAAAACATCCACTTAGAGCAAACCCAAATCGTATATTCTTCTTCATAAGAACGAGCGCCATCATTAGAGATCATGAGAACGTCTCCAAGATAACCTTGTGCTATCGCCGTTGTGGATTTCCTAGCCGTCTGTCCTTCTTCCTCCAAGTCGGACAATTTCTCCTAATGTGTCCCGGCTCACCACACATATAGCATCACATGCCCTTTCCGCTACCTGGATTTGGACCTGCTGTTGTCCCCAAATTCTCTGGCATATCACCTTCCTCTATGATTCGCTCTGCGAATAGCCAACACCCGAATATAATCAAAATTTGACCGCCTTCTCTTTTCATGCTCCGAAAAGAGTTGAATCCACCATCCACTGCCTTCACCGGCTCTTTTCGTACCAGATGGTTGTGATCAAATTATCATGCGAATCAGGAAGAAAGGTAAGAAGTAAAAGGGCCATACTTCTTCCTCTTTCGACACATCTTGACCCCAAAATTTTCGTCATTTACTCCGACTTTTCCTCGTCTCCCCTCAAAGCTTATCACCCCAGCCTTGACAAATGAGCACATACTTCGCTCTTTTTTGCCACAGAGTGAAACCTCCCGCACTAGCACATTGTCGCACTTTGCTGTCATTCGTCGTTATTATCGATTGGGCTGCAAGCAACCCGGATCTTCTTTTTCATTTATATATACTATATTATACGATACGCTCTTTTTGCTTTTCCTTCTCATCTCCCTTTCCCCCTTTCAGGTGATTGGTTGGCTAATTGATATAAACGAATTGGATTAGTTTCTCCTCTTCGCCAAAACTGCACCGTCGCACACGCTCCGCCCGACAGCGAGCACCCATCAACGAGAACCATCTTGTACCATCATTTTATCAGTACAAAGCATTACCTCGTTGAATCTCGCTCTGACATTGGCTCCCCCACGATCGATGTGCCCTTCTGCTATCTTTTCTGATGTGGAAGATCAGACATAGCTGCAACCACAGAGCATACGCAGAATACCAGTAGGGTTGGCTCTGATACTACTTGTTGGGGAAGTCGCCAAATATTTAATTTCAGGCCAGCGGTAGTTGTATTTGGACCCCGCAACAATTTATCGGGATATTAATTGAAGCCGAAATGACACCGAGAAAAACACCGAGGATTTTTACGTGGTTCGGCCAATACCGCCTACCTCCACGGAGAATCACCACTTTACTATATTGAGAATATTACACAATATTACACTGTACAAAATAACGCTCATGTTTACACCCAAACCCGATACCCTTTACCCACCTGGGTAATGTTTTTGTATCCACTCTCAATTACCTCAGTAAAACTGCACCTGCTCTCACCCTTATCCGCCCGGACAAGATTTCTCTTTTTTTTCTTTTCTTTTTCCCTCTCATTTTCTCTCTCCCTCACTCGCTCTGTCTTTCTCTCAATTTGGGGTGAGGTCTACAACTGATCGAGCAAGCCTTTATATAGGCAAGCTCATATGCAAAAAACCAAAACACTAAACGTCATTGCATACATCATTGGAAGGAAATTTGAAAATGATTTCCTCCACCTTCGCATGTGTGTGTGAGGTTGAAAAGTCAACACATCTATGTGTTTAGGGGGGAGACGTCGGTTTGATATACGGTTATGTCGCGGCTTCCATTGGACTCACCGACTGTTCGTAGCATTCCCGGACAATCCACTAACAAATGCCGTCCTGTTGAATCCGTGTAGACCAAGCATGCTCATCTGCCAGCAGCAAAAAGGCCAAGCACAACTAGGAACCTTTGTCTAATATTTTGTATGTTATCTATGAATGACAAGTCACCCCGGTGGTTTTCTATGTTTTCAACCGTTGTCGATCGCCGCTTTTGTTGGTTGTTGTTTGTGTCGGTAGGTTTGAAAACCTTTGCGATTTGGGTACCACACTTCCTGTTTGCTATGTACATGACACATGTGTTTATCAAAGTTAACGTGTCTTGCATGTTTATTCTTTCTATGCGTTCGTGTTATAAGACTATGATTATTATAATTAATTTATATATACAAAGCAATGCTTGAAAATAAACATAAATAAAAATTATACCGCTATTTAACGTCGAAAATAGTAGGTTCTCTAAAAGTGCATCATTGGTGTCCACACTGTAACGATGTTAAATATAGAGTTTAATTGGAGTAGACTTATTTTTGCGTTTACGCAAAACATAGTACCCATTGGAGATGTTCTAATACTGCGTAACAACGTTTTATCACATTGCATGTATATCTAACATCATGTTGTTCTACCTTGAAATATATATATTAATTGTTTTAATCATTCGGTTTCGGGTACGATTACGCAGAAGCCGCACAACGTGCGGCCTCATCATCTAGTAAAGTAAAAGTATATCAATCAAACGATAATAAATTCGGACAAGCATATGAGAGTTCTTCAAAGTTGATCATTAACCACAAACCAAACACTTAAGGAAAGAAAGATTCCAAGGGAAAACACAAGTAAGGTAATATAGGTTGAAAATTTATATTTCATCCATTGATGTTTTAGCAGATTAACCATGGTTAACTTATGAGGTGTATAAGGATCGAATTTAAAGATTTGTATATTTTAATCCATGGAAGACACAAGGATTTCGATAGAAAATGTGTATATGTTCTTTAACTAACCAATAGCCCATGTGTTCATGCTTATTTTTTAAGTTGATATACTTCGAAATTTGAGGAAACTCAAGAAGCTAATTTATATATAATCGAGTTAGCTGTCCAGATAACTTTCAATCAGAATCATTGGTGCTCTGTATCAATCGAAAAAATACTGAATGCCAATTCTGGACAGCAGGAATCGAATAAGCAGCCGAAAAACTTTTCGGGCACATTTTCGATGTTGATGGACTTCGAATCAAACGAATGTAAAGAATGAAGGTTCTACATAATTAAGTTGGTTGTTTATGGGATTTTGAACTAAGGCAATCTGAATTTTAGATCAACTAAAAAACGTGCAGGTTGCCATTTTTGGACAATATTTCTTGCCATTTTCGGACAACATCCCTATGCACCCGGAAAACTTTTCGGGCACATTTTCAATGTCGATGGACTTTGAATCAGAAAGAATGTAAAGAATAAAAGTTCTACATAATTAAGTTGGATTTTCACAGGAATTTGAATAAAGGAAATCTGAATTCTAGATCAAAGTTATATATACTAAAAACGATGCAGGTTGCCATTTTTTAACAAAATTTTTTGAGAAGTCATTTTGAAGTTTTATTGTAATGTTTAAGATCAATGAAAAGTAGGATAAGGGTTATGGGTAGAGACCTATTCATGCACAATAAAACATGCATATCACGCATATACGACATTTATAGGGGTCTTATATTGATTTGTCGAACGTAACGTCTTTATGGTCGAAATACCGAGAAAGACAAGGACAAGGCCGAGTAAAAGGAGGGGATTATAAGCTTAAACTTGTGAGTATGTTGTGAAACGTGTATTTATGTGCCAACTGAATTAATTTACTGATGATTCTGTTATATATGTGAAATATGGATCGACTTGACATATTTACTGCAATGTACTTTATTGTGCTATATGAGAATTGATTGATGATTCATGATATATGTGATATGAAAGGTTATTTATGTTATATGCATGAAGGAAAAGAGAAACTGTTATGACTGCTACGACTTCAGATGAGGCGATAATGATATTATGGTTTACGTCCATACGAATCGGGGATGACAGAGTCCTGTACAGCCACCAGAAGTATCAAAATAAATGAGCATATAAAATATCATATACTTTAAAGATCATATGAACGATGATTACGTGTTTGAATATATGATAGAAATGGTTATGTGAGCTTGACGGAATTTGAACGATACTTGTTACACCTTTAAAGTACGAATACTGGTTTACATGTTGCGATCGTACTCTGAATAGTTGTCTTCACAGTTGTTATAGATAGCTAGCGAACATCTTAAAGCACAACCTCCATATAAAGGCATGGATTCAAGGTCGGCCGGCTACGCTCTCACCCTGCTTCCCTCTGTTCATCGTTTGTGTATAGTCTAAGAAACATTATTGATTATTATGATGTTGAACAATCATGATATATGAGTATATGTATATTATGTGTGAAAGTTATTCAACCAGATGTGCACACCTGTTTTTATTCAACCGGAATGATTGCGAAAAGAGAAAAATTTTATGAGATATTTAATAGATGTGTAAAAAGGTGGTAGGAAAACGGGCGCTACACTCTTCTAGCCCAAACTGGCTAGCAAAAGGAGTGCTGACTGATTTGGCATCGTTCATGCCAAATATCTCCAAAACATTCATGAGGTAACTTTCCTGAGTCATGTGTATCTTACCAACTCCTTTATCACGTCTAATATCCATGTCATGAATCTTCTTAGCTACTCCTCAATCCTCCATTTCATATCCACCGTCGACAAGGACTTCAACTGGTGAATATCTTACAAGATGCCTGATAAACGTATTTTAATACGTTTATTGTTGTATTTATTTGGGCTATAATAGGATATTTTTGGTAATTCCGTGCATTTCTTGGCTCTATTTATCCCCATTTAAATATTGTAGGACCTTCGAATGGTTATTGAGCGAAAAGGAACGAAAACGAGGCGAAAACGATGCGAAACGAATCAAGTATGAAGCTATCAAGCACACTTCACGGCCGTGAATCACCTCGCAGGAGGCCGTGAACGTGGGCAGTGAGAGTAAGAAGAAGTAGGCCTCCAGTGTCACGGCCGTGAACCCTGATGTACGAAGCCGTGAATGTGAACAGAAAGTTCAAGGAATGTGTCACGGCCGTGAGCTCCCTTGCAAGAGGCCGTGAACTACGGCAGAGAGTTGGAGAGGCTTAATTCACGGCCGTGACTGACCTCGCACGAGGCCGTGAAGCTCGATAGAGAACTCTAAGAAGAAACTTCCACCTCTTCACGGCCGTGAATGGGCATGAACGAAGCCGTGAACGACAGTAGAGACTTAAACAAAGAAAAGACCTCAAGTGTCACGGCCGTGAATGTCAGTGCAAGACGCCGTGACCTGTGCCAGAGAAGTTAATATTTAGGGTTTTAGCCGCCTTCACGGCCGTGAAGCCTATTGTAAGAAGCCGTGACTCATGGCAGAAAGTCAAGAAATAGGGTTTAAGCCACCGTCACGGCCGTGAAGGCCCGATACGAGGCCTTGAACGTGCCAAAATTCAGTGTTAGAGGCCCATTTTCGAAGCATAAAAAGGCAGTTCTTCTCAGAACTCAAGAACAACTCCATAGGGACGAAAATTTAGAGAAAAGGAGAGGAGGAAGAACACTAGAAGTATCCCTGGGATTCAGAGAAGCTCAAGGGACGATCCAACAACGAAGGCACGTTCATTCGATCAATAAACGAGAGCTCCACCTCAGAAACACCATATTCACTTCTTAGGGAAGTTTTTATGAGTTCTCTATCCTTGTTACCTTTGAATCTCGTTTTTTTTTTTTTTTTTTTTTTTTTTTTTGGTAACCGGGTAAAGCCGATGGTAAACCCCGGGGCCGACCCACTACCTGCTAAACAGGTCGACCAGGTCAATCGCACATGTCTGGGCCCATGTGGGCAGGCTTAGGGAAATGTCACAGGGATGAGATTCGAACCCAGGACCTCTCCCAACATGACCCTAAGCACCTCCCCCTCAGCCAGTAGGACTGAGGGCTCATTGGCGAATCTCGTTGTTGTGACGTCCAATATGAGTAGCTAATCCTCTTGTGTATTTGGGAATAGATGAACATTGGGTTATGTCGTAGTTAAGGCGTGGGATAATCGTGAACACGTGTATTCGACTATTTATCGTTCTATGATATTGCTACTTTGTATCAATATGTCTATGTGTTGATATGAATGTGTGGTACATCATTTAGGGCGACGGCTAAATAACGATTAGGCCTTTCATAGACGTTAGGATTCGAGTATAGGGCGAAAGCAAATATTCGATCCTCGCCGTTTGGTAAATAACGACCTTAGATTCCCACGAACGTTTAGGGCGACAGCAAATCCGTGAGTGGGTAGAAAGTTACCGCGATTTAGTCGATTTTCACGTAGGAACGATATTCCGTAGCTTTAGTCGATAGCACCCAGCGGGATTCAAATCCCGAACACATATTTGTCATCTTAAGTCACTCGTATTATTTTTAGTTGTACTTCGTTAATCTTCCAATCCTTTAAGTTGCGCTGTTAAATTTAGTTCGTAGTATAAACAAATCCTGCTATTTTATTTAGGCTAAATATCAAGTCGATAGGTTAATACTAGTATTCATTTTATTCCTCGTGTTCGATACTCGGATATTCACTATAGCTATATTACAAACGATAGGTACACTGCCTATCGCGCGTGATTCTACTTATAATATATTCGTTTAAAATTATTACTTGACGTACTCGCACGAACTTTTATTTAAGTATACACGCACGCGATCAAGTTTTTGGCGCCGTTGCCGGGGAGTAGATTGATATTAGGAACACCCTAGTTCGGTAATTTAGCTATTTTATTTTACATTTTCTCATTTTGTTTCGTTAATTGCGTTATTTGTTTTCTACATCATTATTAGTTCGTTACCTTTTCGACATATTTATCTAGTTCTTCGCTAATTTTCAGTTTCGCTCATTGAAGGTACTGTTTGACAGTGGATGACCCGAAGCCACCCATCACGTCCCATTGTTGAAGGAGATCCAGATTTCGAGCGAAAGTTACGAAGGCAGCTCAGATACAATTCAGAAGGCACGGCTAGTAATTATCAGGAAGCGCTGGTTAGCTACTCAGAGGACAACTCTCAGGAGTCGGCAGACAATTCTCGAACAGAGACGTCCAAAGACAATCGAGAGACAGAAGTCGAGATGGCTGAACGCAGAGTACCGGTCCACCAAGACCAAGAAGAGGAACAATCTCTACAAGATCTACTCAAGAGCGCCTCCCTCGGCGGAACTGAATCGGCGATCGTTATTCCACCTATCGAAAACAATAATTTCGAGTTGAAGCATGCTTGGCTTCAAATGATCTTTCAGACGGCCCAATTTGAGGGGAACCCTGATGATGATCCATACTCCCACCTGAAGGCTTTTCTGACAGTAACAGAGACCATCAAGATTAATGTGGTCCCGAGCGATGCTATCAAACTAATGTTGTTTCCATTCTCACTCAAGTACAGGGCGAAGCATTGGTTGGAGATGCTATCGCCCAGATCAATCACTACGTGGGAAGAGCTGCGAGCAGCATTCATCGGCCATTACTTCCCATTGTCAAAGGTGTTAAGGTTGAAAACAGAGATATCCCTTTTTCACCAGAAGGATTCCGAAAACCTCTACGAGGTGTGTGAGCGATACAAGGCGCTACTGAAGAGGTGTCCGCAGCAGCGGGATGTCGAAGGCAGCCCAGATCAACCGATTTCACGAGGGGCTCAACGATCAGACTGTCCACATGTTAGACGGAGCCGCAGGAGGAGGGCTCGTGAAGCTCAACGCGACCGAGGCTTGGAACCTGATCGAGGACTACTCAAGGAACAGCTTCATGAGGGGTAACACGAGGATCAAGACGCCAGGCGTGTTCGGAGTTAGCGAGGAGACGGCCACGAATGCCAAATTCGAAGCGCTCCAGCAACAAATTGCTGCAACAAACTCTCAGTTGCAGATAGTCATTGGCGCACTCCTACCGAAATCCGGACAGACATAGCCCGTGAACGCCGTGACGACCACCGCACCGACGCAGCATACGCCATACATACCCTTGTGCGGGATTTGTGGAGCAGCCCACGAGACCTCAGAATGCCAACTTGGGCAGCCGCTGTAGCACGTCGATTATATGGGAAATTACCAAGGCGGCCAGCGGTCGCTACCAGCCCCGAGCGCATCCTAACTTGGCGTATGGGAATGAAAACCACCAGGGGCAAGGACCGCCAGGATTTCAGCCTAGACCATCCGGTTTCCAAAACGGGGCGCCACGCCAATATCAAAATGCACCCGAAGGAGGATCTGAGGATATGAGGGAGATGAAGGACATGATGAAGACACTCCTCACCAATTTCAGCCAAACCACCGCAGCCCATGAGAGCCGAATGACGAAGATGGAGGAGTACATGGAGGCGAACGACGTGCGTGCCCAGAACACGGACGCCTCACTCAAGAAGTTGGAGCAACAGGTGGGGCAGATGGCGAAGCAATTGGCGGGGCGTCCTCAGGGCTCACTCCCAAGCTACACCGAACCGAATCCAAAGGAGTACTGCAAGGCGGTGACTTTGAGGAATGGACGAGAATTACAAGAAGTGCCCGCCAAGAAGAAGGCGAAGGAGAGCGCCAATTCCGAGCCACGATGATCCCGAAATGGAGGAGATCAGAGGCGATGATATCGAAAAGGCCGAAGCTGAGAAGGATAAGGTCGAGCCTGAGAAAGAAAAGGCGAAGGAGATCGAGCGGCCACCGGTGAAGCCATACCAGCCAAAAATTCCTTACCCGGCTCGACTAAAGAAGGACAAAGACGAGGCACAATTTGGTAAATTTATGGGTATGTGTAAGGAATTGCATATTAACCTACCTTTTGTTGAAGCTATTACGCAGATGCCCAGCTTCGCCAAGTTCTTGAAGGACCTGCTGACGAACAGAAGGAAGCTCGAACACGTCTCCACCGTATGCCTGCGAGGAGAGTGCTCGGCGATACTCCAAAGCAAGATCCCTAAGAAGCTTAAGACCTAGGGAGTTTTACAATTCCATGTCTTATAGGAGACTTAGTTGTTGAGCGTGCGTTAGCTGACCTAGGTGCTAGCATTAATTTAATGCCATATTCCATGTTTAAGCGCTTAGGATTAGGTGAGCCACGACCCACTAGGATGAGCTTGCAGTTAGTCGATAGATCGTTGAAGTATCCTCGAGGTGTTGTCGAGGACGTTCTAGTTAAAGTGGATAAGTTCGTAATTCCTGCTGATTTCGTTATTTTAGACATGGAGGAGGATGATAATGTCCCATTGATATTAGGTAGACCGTTCTTAGCCACAGGAGAAACCATGATAGACGTTAGGAATGGTACATTGACGTTGACAGTAGATGGAGAAAAGGTTACATTTAGTATGGCGGATTCGATGAAAAAGGGTAATGAGCAAGACGATAAATGCTATTTTTTAGACGTGTTTGAGCACGACTTTCTCTTTTCCGTGCAAGGTCTGTCACAGGTCGGCGAGCAGGACATGCATACGCTTATGGCAATCGACGAGTGTGGGGAGGAGGTCGACGAGCCTATCATAGCCATCGACGAGAGCAGCGAAGAGGACAAGGAAAAGAGCTCGGTCGAGGAGCCACCGGTCCTAGAGTTGAAGCCGCTGCCTGACCACCTCGAGTACGCGTTCCTTAACAGCAATGGAGGGCTACCAGTCATCATCTCGTGGAGCCTAGACGACGGACAGAAGGGCCAGCTCTTGGATGTGTTGAAAGCGCGTAAGAAGGCTTTGGCGTGGAAGATATCCGACATAAGGGGTATCAGCCCGAGCTACTGCACGCATAAGATCCTCATGTAGGATGATTTCAAGCCGGTCGCTCAACGCCAAAGGCGGCTCAACCCCAATATGAAGGACTGGTAAAGAAGGAAGTGATCAAACTGCTAGACGCAGGAATGATCTATCCCATTTCAGACAGCGCGTGGGTCAGCCCGGTCCAAGTAGTCCCAAAGAAGGGAGGCATGACGGTCGTCATCAACGACAAGAACGAATTGATTCCAACGAGGACAGTGACTGGGTGGCGCGTCTACATCGACTACAGGAAGTTGAATGAGCGACGAGAAAGGATCACTTTCCTTTACCATTTATTGATCAGATGTTAGAAAAGTTAGCCGGTCACTCATTTTACTGTTTCCTAGATGGTTTGTCAGGTTATCTACAGATCCCCATAGCACCCGAGGACCAGGAAAAGACCACGTTCACTTGCCCGTTCGGGACGTTCGCGTACCGAAGGATGCCGTTCAGCCTCTGCAATGCCCCAGCCACCTTTCAGCGATGCATGATGGCCATATTCGACGAACTGGTAGGTGAGGTAATGGAGGTATTTATGGATGATTTTTCTGTTTTCGGGTCGTCATTCGATGTATGTTTATCGAATCTGAAGCTCGTACTCGCACGATGCGAGGAGATGAACTTGGCACTTAATTGGGAAAAGTGCCACTTCATGGTTCGAGAGGGTATAGTTCTCGGTCACAAGATCTCCTCTAAAGGAATCGAAGTGGACCGAGCTAAGTTAGAGACGATAGAAAAATTGCCTGTTCCCTCGAACGTGAAGTCGATTAGGAGCTTTCTAGGACATGCGGGGTTTTATCGTAGGTTTATTAAAGATTTTTCTAAGATCGCAAGACCCATGTCTAGGTTGCTAGAAAAAGATGCCACGTTTGATTTTAATGACGAGTGCTTGCATGCTTTCAATTTACTTAAGGAACGACTTATCGCAGCACCTATTATGGTCGCCCCTGACTGGGGGCTGCCCTTTGAACTAATGTGCGATGCTAGTGACTATGCAGTTGGGGCCGTGTTAGGGCAGCGTAAGCACAACCATTTCAGGCCGATCTATTACGCGAGTAAAACGCTAGACACAGCCCAAGCCAATTACACGACCACTGAAAAGGAGCTGTTGGCCGTCGTGTTTGCTTTCGACAAGTTCAGGTCATATCTTATCCTATCCAAAGTTATCGTTTATACTGACCATTCTGCTCTTAAGTACTTGTTAGCAAAGCCCGATGCCAAGCCACGGCTAATCAGATGGATCCTACTACTGCAAGAGTTCGATATTGAGATTCGGGATAAGAAGGGTGCGGAGAACCTAGCGGCGGATCACCTCTCTCGACTGGAGGAGTCCGAAATATACCACAAGGACGGAAGGCCGATACAAGATAGGTTTCCAGACGAGCATCTTTACTCGATACAGGTGGTAAGTGACGACACTCCCTGGTTTGCAGATTACGCTAACTATCTTGTTGCGAGGGTCCTACCAAAGGAGTACACCAGTCAGCAAAAGAAGAAATTCTTTTCTGATTTGAGGTACTACTTTTGGGAAGACCCATATCTTTTCAGGCGGTGTGCAGACCAGGTGATACGACGATGCGTTGCCGCTCCAGAGACGACACAGATCCTGAGGCACTGCCACAATGGACCGACCGGAGGGCACTACGCAGCCAACAGATTCTACTGGCCCACGATATTCAAGGACGCCCAAAGGTACGTTGACACTTGTGATCAGTGTCAGCGCGCCGGTAATCTCTCGAAACGCGACGAAATGCCCCAGAACTTCATCCTAGTTTGTGAAATTTTCGACGTTTGGGGTATAGATTTTATGGGACCATTCCCTAGCTCGTACAATAATAAGTACATCCTAGTTGCGGTCGATTATGTGTCTAAATGGGCCGAGGCGCAAGCCTTACCAACGAACGACGCTAGGGTAGTCATTAGATTTCTTCGAGCATTGTTTTCACGTTTCGGGGCGCCTAGGTGCATTATTAGTGATAGGGGTACACATTTCTGTAATACCCAGTTTGCACGCACGTTAGAACGTTATGGTGTTAGACACAGCCTATCCACCCCTTATCACCCTCAGGCTAGCGGTCAGGTAGAAGTCGTGAACTGCGAGTTACAACGTATCCTAGAGAAAACTATAGATGGGAACCGTAAGGAGTGGGCGAATAAGCTTAATGACGCACTTTGGGCTTATAGGACTGCGTATAAGACACCAATAGGCACTACACCGTATAGATTGGTCTACGGGAAGGCATGCCACCTCCCCGTAGAAATCGAACATAAAGCCTATTGGGCAATCAAGTCATTGGACATGGATTTGGGGAAAGCCGGCGGAAAGCCTAATGGCGTTTATCAGCTTATGATAACGCTAGAATGTATAAGGAGCGTTCAAAAGCCTACCATGATAGCAAAATTAGGCACAGACGAGAATTTCAAGAAGGGGACCAAGTCCTCCTCTTTAATTCTCGACTTAGGCTTTTTCCTGGCAAGCTTAGATCACGTTGGTCAGGACCGTTCACTGTCACTCGTGTTTTCTCATATGGTACTGTTGAGATTTCAGGTATGGGACAGGGCACTTTCAAGGTGAACGGACATAGTTTGAAGCATTACCATGGAGGCGAGGAAGACTTGAGCGACAAGGAGGTATTATACCTCGATTTTCAGCCAGCATAAGAGGATGTGAGGTACGTCAGGCTGAGACGTTAAAAGAAGCGCTTCTTGGGAGGCAACCCAGGTATTTTCATTTATGTTTTAGGCATTATTATAAAAAAAAAGCATTTAATAATCTACAACTATATATTAAATTAAATAAAACAATAATAATAATAAAAACATTAAAATTTTAAATTATAATAAATTTATTTCGAATATTGAGGATGATTACAACGCAGAGTCTAGAGACGAGATAGGAACAATAGTTTTACTTCATAAGAGATGGTTACAACACCATTACAGCGTGTGAAGGTCCAACACAAAAGCAAATTAAAACTGCGAATAACACAAAAGACAGAACAATAGTTTATTTTGCTTCATAAGGGCGGTTACACACAAGTGCACCTTGTGACAACCAAACACACAAAAGCTAGTAAAACTCCGAACAAGCCCAATAGAAAAGCAAGGTAGAGTGATACCATATCTAAATTACGACGAATCCTTGCATATTCCTCACTCTCATTCTCACGACCTTGCTGCTGTCCCCAACATAGCGGCTAGATAACTCTGAATATCGAAAATAAGATTGTTGAAGACGTGGGATTTTATGGTAGATGATGATATTGTGTTATTCTACCAATGTCTATTTATAGGCATGCATGGCACAAAAATATCATTATCATACCCGGCAAATCCATTAAATGATACAGACGAATTTTTGACTTGGAAGATTTGACGCCGCGTGAGAAAGTGATATTTCCCTTGTCGATTATCAGATTTTTCCTCGCGCAAATCGTTCTCGAAAAAATTCGTTGATTGCGTGTCAATCATAGTTAAAATATATATTAAATAACAATAATTATAATACTTTTAAAAAAATAATAATAAATAAAAATAAATAAATATATAAATAAATAAATAAAAAATTAAAACAAAATAAAGTCACGGCCAATGACTCGCAAGTCACGGCCACGACTTGGCGCGACAACACGCGCTGCCGCTCCTCACGGCCTCTTGCTTAGGCACTCACGGCCGTGAATTTTAGTGTCACAACACATTTCGCACACTGTCCCAAGTCACGGCCCGAGGCTTAACCCTCACGGCCGTGACTCATAAAAAAATAAAAAAAAATAATAAAAATAAAATAAATAATAGTAAAAAATTATATATAAAAAAATAATTAAAAACATAAAAAAAAAAAAAAAAAAACGTAGGGTTGTCACGGCCCGTGTCTCGATAGCCACGGCCGTGACATAGACGGGCTTAACTCACTGCCCGCAGTCACGGCCCAGGACCCGAAAGTCACGGCGTGACGTAGACGGGGTTAACTCACTGCCCGAAGTCACGGCCAATGACTCCATCGGTCGCGGCCGTGACTCTGCTGAAAGTAGTACGCTGTTCGTCTTCACGGCCTGGGGACTGTCATTCACGGCCGTGAAGGTGACGAATTTTACCCTATTATACCTTCATTTCAACACTTTTCATCTTCTTCACTTCAAAATCAACGCACGATCGACAATTCTTCGTCTCTTTCACTCCAAAATCACCACATCTCCGGCCATTTCAGCCGCTCGAACTTCCGGCGACCCCGCACAAATCATTTCGCACCTAATTCAACGCGATTAAATCGACGAGGTATGATCTTTTATCTCCAAATTTACATTTTGCGTTGCGGGTATTTTCTCGAGGTTTTGATCGATTTTCGTGTTTACATTGCTCTCTCATTACTAAATTCGTGCTATAAACTTGTTGGCTTGACGGATTTTTAGTTTTCGTGCGTTAATTTCGATTTTGGGTGAGGAACCCTAATTTTAAAATTTGGGGCTTTTCAAATTTAGGCCAATGTGGTGTTGTCTTGCTCTTTTACGACTAGATTCTTGCTTTAAACACGATGGGTTTGCTCAATTTGTTCAATTCGTCCGTCAATTTTCAATTTGAGACCATAAACCCTAATTGAATAATTTGGGGATTTTTGAAAATTGTTGACGAAATTGGTTGCTTTAGTGATTTCATTAGCATCGTTTCATTGTTTGAATCGAAGTATGTGCTTGGTTGATCGATTATTGCGTTTTCAAAGAGTATTTTAGTTCGTCTATTATGTGTTCGACAAAATGCTACTTTGAATTTGTTATGTTCTTGCTTTAGAATTGTGAATTTTGTCGCTATGTTGGTCGAGTCGAGCTGTGTTGATTATCTTTTTCTCGCCAACTAACATTTGGACTTCTAGATACTATGGGCAGAAGTCGCTCATCTGCATCCACGAGTCGTCCACGTCGAGGCGAACGCACGACGTCACTGCTAGAGTCTATGGCGCAGTTTGACGATGACACGCACCAGGCCCCTTACAACCGGCTAAAGGACATGCAGTTCATCCCAACCGACCAAATTGACCAAGCCACGCTGGAAAAATATCACATAGACCAGCAAGTGGCCAGATGTGTCCATCAGCGGATGGCTCCAATTCTTTCACATCGACGAGCCGGCTTACAAGGAGCTGACCTTAGAGTTCCTCTCCACCTTCTGTAATACCCGTAAAAAATTTAATACGGGATTATTTCACTTATGTTCGAAATTTCAAAATTTATTTTCGAACAAGATCCAGTTTCTTCTTGAATTGGGACAAGAATTTACAATTTGGACCAAATTTTTTAAATGGGCCAAAAATAATTATGGGCCAAATGAAGAATAATGGTCCGAGTGTGAGAGATAGATTAGAGGTTAGGAATTTTGGCCCAATAATATAAAATAATAATACTAATAATAATTATAACAATAACAACAATAAAATATTAAAAGGGGGACCGAAAATAAAATAAAATGAAATAAAATAATAATAATAATAATTAAATTAAAATGGCCTTATCATCACCTAAACAACACACCAAAACCTAATCACCTAAAAACAAAACCTAATCACCTAATGTAAAATAAAAACCAACTAAATACCTAAAAATCAAAACCTAATCACCTAATACTCTATGAGGACAGCTATAAATAGAGGAAGAGAGGAAGAGTTAGGAAGAGAAAGAAAGAATAATAATAATAATAATAATAATAATAATAATAATAATAATAATAATAATAATAATAATAATAATAAACCCGCGAACACGTGGAGGAGCTCGAGATCAAAATTCTTGGGTCGGGATCGCGCAAAAATAACCCGTAACGTAGCTCTCTACGGACGTAAGGTAGGTGAAGATCACCTACACGCGTAAACATTTTTTTTAACTCGTGATTTCTACGTGTTGCATAGTAACGTGATCATATGAAATTTGTGATTTACATGCTAATAGATGCTCGAACGTGATCTCATGCTTGCTATATGAATACTTGTGTGTCGTCACCATTCTATGCCGTTCAATTATCATGCTACTTGCGTTTAGGTCGTAAAATGTTCGGGGTTTAGGTAGGAAGATTGGAAATTATGAGATTTAGGAGCAAATTCGGGTATTAGTATAAATTAGGGTTGTCTAGGTTTTCTTTTAAATTCAAAGGTCTAAAATAAATATACTAAAACTAGGTTGGGGTCATTTGTGTAATTTTCAGAGGTTTAGGGTATTAAATAAATATTCTAAATCTCGGTTAGGGTCACGTTATAATTTTCAGAAGTTTTCGAGGTGTTAAATAAATAGTTTAAAGTCGATTGGGGCATTGGAGAAATTTTCAGAATTTTCGAGGTGTTAAATAAATATTTTTAAAGTCGATTGGGGCCTTAGAACAATTTTAAGAATTTCCGAGGTGCTTAATAAATATTTTTAAAATCGGTTGGGGCCTTTGTGCTATTTTCGAAATCTCCAAGGAGTTAAATAAATGTAAAAAAAACTCAAATAGGGTTTTTGTGCAATTTTTAGAATCTCCGAGGGGTTAAATAAACATTAAAAATATTCGGCTGGGGTTAAATGTAAATTTACGTAAGCTTGGGGACAAATCTAAAATTTCTAAAAAAATTTGGGACAGATCTGTAAATTTTAAAATCCGGGCAGATTTGTAATTTCTGAAAATTTTCGGGACTTAAACTGAAATTTTAAAATCCGCGGCAGATTTGTGAATTTGAGAAAATTTTTGGGTGTTAACTAAATTTTGAGAATAATTTTCCGGTCATTTTATAATTTTCAAAGATTTTCGGATTTTAAGTAAAAATTTTCAAATTTGCGTCCTTAAAAGTAAAATTATGAGATTGTGGGGTTTTAAGGAAAATTCGGAAAAATATTTCTAAATTAGGAATTTAAGTATTATTTCAAAAATGTGGGACTTAAAAGTGAAAATAATTAAATTTTGAACCCTTAGTGAAATTCGGAGGGAGAGTTCGATGAGTAAGGTTTCGGGCTGAGAAATTCGGAACGCGGGCTTTGGGCCCGATTATTTAGAGTACGATAGTTTTCGAATCGGACCGAGCTGATACCTCGGGCCGATACGTGATATAGATATTTGCATTTTTATGTGTTGCATTTTACTTGCACGACATTTGCATACACGTGTTACGAGGGGAGAGGATCGTGCAAAGTCATGGTAATATTTATACTGATTTTGAGTTGGGTAGTTTATGACCGAGTGATGGTCGTCGAATTGTATGAATAGTGAGGTTAGGACTAAAGCGCACTATATGATTGAGATGTGGGGAGTGGGCCTCCCGAGCTACTGACCCTTGTGGGGGGAGTGGGGCCTCCCGAGCTACTGACCCCTGCGCGCGTGTTTCCTTTAGTCCTAAGCCTCGAGCCCTGATGTGATGTGATGAGATGAGTTGAGATGAGATATGAGAAAAGAGTCGAGCGTGCATTTTGTGAGATGTGTCGGGATGGGAGTCGAGTGAGAACATTTGCATTCTTGCATATTTTCATCTACTGGGCAAAAGCTCAGGGTTTACGTGTGTAGGTATGAACGAGTCGGACGTTGAGAAACGTCACGACTAAGCGGCTGATGGCGGTGACTCCACGGACTTTTGAGGGCGGCGCAGTACATGGGACGCGACCTGTGAAACGAGTTTATGTTCCGTGTTTTTAAATTTGGGCTAGGACTTCTTGGGCTTCGGCCCAATGAATAGAAATGTGTTTGGTTTTGGACCTATAGATTTAGACATTTAACGTAGTTGTATTATTATGTTTTAAAAGTTTTACTAAATGGGCTTTCCGCTGCTTACGCTGCGAAAATCCGCCAAAATACGTATCTAGGAAGTTGAGTCGTTACAGGTGGTATCAGAGCGTTAGGGTTATAGGTTCTGTAGACTGTCCATGTACTGCCGCTCAAAAGCCTGGAGGGTCAGCCTACGTCAGTAAGTTTAATAGTAATTATGTGATTTATGATTTTCGATTATATGCTTTACGTGAATATTTGGGTGATTTTATGTGCTCCTTGATGTGTTCGAAAGTTAGAGATTTCGTACTTTTACACTTAGATTGGTAGGAGAATCTCGGTCAAATTAAGGTAGGGAGAGAATGATAAAAAAAAATTCAGACTTTTGATAGAATTTGGGTTTGCTTAAAAATTTGGGTAAAAATTCGGGTCAATTTGGAATTCGGCAACATTTAAATTTTGGGCCTTTTCAAAACTTGGACTTTGTTAATTTGGGCCTAACCGAATTGGATCAAGCTGAAATTCGGAAAGTTAAAATAAATAAACGGCGAAATAAAAGAGAATCGACCGATATAAATTTTTTTTATCGGAGCTTGTATACAATTTTAAAACTGAGACGAGGATGTAGAGAAACATGGGTTAATTGTAGAAATTTAGGAAGCGAGACGAGAAAATAGAGAAAACATGATAGAGTCGATGCATAACGATTACAAACTGAAAATCATATTACAATCCGAATACATAAAAAAAAAACCTTAGAAGATAAAACATCAACGACGTTCGGGAAGTTCTGCCGGCGTCTTCTTCCAATATGCCAGAAAAAGGCGCGGCTTCCCATGACATAACCTTTCACAAATTAAACGCAACTGCAGTGAGTGACAACCCACATCACAAAAATGGCGATTGCAGCGAAGAGCAATCCCAAAAGAAGGAATAACTCAAATTTAAGCTTTTTGAGATTTTCCCTCCAAAAAGCTTCCTGAGGAACATCCTCACGATCCGCATTTCCTCCAAGATTATACATTGCAAAAAATTAAATGATGTGGTTGGAGAGAATTGTGTTGTGGTGCATAGCGTGCATCAAGTACCTATTTATAGGCGTGAGTGAAGCGAAGGATAAGCAGCATTAATTTCGAGTTTCCTTCGAATGCCGTGTAAAGATAAACTTCATAAATTTCGAGATCAGATTTTTTCTTCGAAACGCCTTAATCTTGATTTGAGAGATCACGCACAGGAAGAAACTCACATTGGACTTTTATCACAAAAATCCAATTCAAAAATCTCGAAGAAAGATGTTGATGTCCATTGCGACAAAGAAATTGTGCTCATGTTTAAATCAATGTCGTATCTACATGCACTGCGTAGACTCTGTCGTATCAATGAAATTAGTACGGCGAACTAACGCACAAACACGGCTGAACTTCATCCTATGTCCACGGATCAACCGAGCTTCCTTTCTTATTGATCACAACACGGAAGTTACAGATCTTTATCTCTTCTACAACTCTTGTGTTTTCACCTCACGATGATTTTCACTCTAAAAGAAGTTACATGCTCGAGAAAGTAAACTAGAAATCCGACATTAATAAGATAGAAATCATGTTTTAAGCGTGATTCGCGATCTATCTTCACCGTCCATTTTATCCGATCGAACTCTCCACAAGTCGCCACGTGGTTTGCATTTCTGCGCGTTAGAGCAAGAATCGCATGCAACTTTGTAAGTGAAATAGCATCTTCACTATCATCCGTCCGATTTTTGATCCAACGCTCACGATTCACCATCCGATTCTTTCACTTCTTAAACATCTCAATCGTCGATCTTTTCACGCGATATCCTAGGAACATAATTAAATCTTCAGCCTTCAAATTCTGACCATTAGATCGCGCACTATCTTGGATCCAACGGCAGCTGCTCATCGTGACAATAACGGTGAAGAAAGCCAGACTTAACTTATGGAGAACATTCCATTTAAGTGGACGAAAGCATGTGAAGAAAATTTTCAGGAGTTGAAGAAATGACTGACAACAGTTCTTGTTCTTAAAATGCCTTTGGTATCGAAAGATTTTCGGTATACAGTGATGCCTTAGAAAAAATGGCTTGAGTGCGTGTTGATGCATAACGGGAAGGTAATTACGTATGCCTCCCGACAGCTCAAAATCTTACGAGAAAAATTACCCCACACACGATTTGGAACTCGCAACCGTGGTGTTTGCCCTGAAAATCTAGCGATATTATCTACACGGAGAACGATACGAGATTTTAACGGACCATAAAAGCCCAAAGTACTTCTTCCCGCATAAGGTGTTAAACATGAGGCAATGACGATGGTTCGAGTTAGCAAAAGACTACGATTGTGTGATAAATTATCACCCAGGAAAAGCGAAAGTAGTCGCAGAAGCTTTGAGCGGTAAATCAGTTAATACAAACCTGTGCCAACCCGGAGTGAAAATAATCAATTTCGGGAAGATCGAAATAAAATTAGCAGCGATAACGTTGAAGCCAACACTGTTAGATCGAATTCTTGAGGCAAAAAAAACGTAAAGGGTCATGATGCAATCTGGGTGATCGTCGATAGATTGACTAAATCAGCCCATTTCCTGCAAATCAATCAAACTTGTTCCATGGAGAAGTATGCAGAGCTGTACATAAAAGAAATTGTGAGACTCCGTGTGATCCCGGTTCAATCGTCTCAGATCGGGATTCGAGGTTTCTGTCCCAATTCTGGGTGAGATTACAAAAGGCCATGAGGACGAAATTGTCCTTCAACACGGCATATCACCCTTAGACGTACGAACAACCTTAGAGAAAAATCCAGACGCTCGAAGATATGTTGAGAACGTGCGATCTGGATTTCCAAGCAGAACAAATACCTTCCACTAATAGACCTTTTCTATAACAACAACTATCAAGCCACAATCGGGATGGCGCCATATGAAGCCTTATACGGGCGAAAATGCCGATCCCCGGTACATTGGGACGAAATCGACGAACGAGCGCTTTTGGGCCCCGATATGATACGAGAGATGACAGTGGCGATTACGAAGATTCGAGGACGAATGCAAACTGCCCAAAGTCAGAGCTGTGCTGATCAACGACGAAGGCCGTTGGAATTCGCCGAAGAAGATGGGTATTCTTGAAGATATCCCCGATGAGAGGCGTGAAGAGATTCGGGAAGAAGGGCAAATTTAGTCCGAGATACATTGGCCCTTTCAAAATACTCAAGAGAGTAGGGGAAGTTGCGTACCAACTAGAACTACCGACTTCGTTAGCCAAAGTCCACGACGTGTTTCACGTATCGAGTTTACGTAAATACGTCGCAAACCCCAATCACGTGCTGGAAAATGAATCTCTTTTCCAATAGCTCAAACCGGATCTGAGCTACGAAGAAGAACCGGTAGAGATTCTAATGCACGAAGTAAACCGACTTCGGAACAAGAACATTCCGCTATTCAAGGTGTTGTGGCGAAACCAGGCGATTGAAGAAGCCACATGGGAGCGAGAGGACGACATGAAAAATCGTTATCCCGAATTATTTCTTTCGATGTAATTTCGGGGACAAAATTCTTGTAAGGGGGGAAGGGTGTAATACCCGTAAAAAATTTAATACGGGATTATTTCACTTATGTTCGAAATTTCAAAATTTATTTTCGAACAAGATCCAGTTTCTTCTTGAATTGGGACAAGAATTTACAATTTGGCCCAAATTTTTTAAATGGGCCAAAAATAATTATGGGCCAAATGAAGAATAATGGTCAGAGTGTGAGAGATAGATTAGAGGTTAGGAACTTTGGCCCAATAATATAAAATAATAATACTAATAATAATTATAACAATAACAATAATAAAATATTAAAAGGCGGGACCGAAAATAAAATAAAATGAAATATAATAATAATAATTAAATTAAAATGGCCTTATCATCACCTAAACAACACACCAAAACCTAATTACCTGAAAACAAAACCTAATCACCTAATGTAAAATAAAAACCAACTAAATACCTAAAAATCAAAACCTAATCACCTAATACTCTATGAGGACATCTATAAATAGAGGAAGAGAGGAAGAGTTAGGAAGAGAAAGAAAGAATAATAAAAATAATAAACCCGCGAACACGTGGAGGAGCTCGGGATCAAAATTCTTGGGTCGGGATCACGCAAAAATAACCCGTAACGTAGCTCTCTACGGACGTAAGGTAGGTGAAGATCACCTACACGCGTAAACATTTTTTTTAACTCGTGATTTCTACGTGTTGCATAGTAACGTGATCATATGAAATTTGTGATTTACATGCTAATAGATGCTCGAACGTGATCTCATGCTTGCTATGTGAATACTTGTGTGTCGTCACCATTCTATGCCGTTCAATTATCATGCTACTTGCGTTTAGGTCGTAAAATGTTCGGGGTTTAGGTAGGAAGATTGGAAATTATGAGATTTAGGAGCAAATTCGGGTATTAGTATAAATTAGGGTTTTCTAGGGTTTCTTTTAAATTCAAAGGTCTAAAATAAATATACTAAAACTAGGTTGGGGTCATTTGTGTAATTTTCAGAGGTTTAGGGTATTAAATAAATATTCTAAATCTCGGTTAGGGTCACGTTATAATTTCAGAAGTTTTCGAGGTGTTAAATAAATAGTTTAAAGTCGATTGGGGCATTGGAGAAATTTCAGAATTTCCGAGGTGTTAAATAAATATTTTTAAAGTCGATTGGGGCCTTAGAACAATTTTAAGAATTTCCGAGGTGCTTAATAAATATTTCTAAAATCGGTTGGGGCCTTTGTGCTATTTTCGAAATCTCCAAGGAGTTAAATAAATGTAAAAAAAAACTCAAATAGGGTTTTTGTGCAATTTTTAGAATCTCCGAGGGGTTAAATAAACATTAAAAATATTCGGCTGGGGTTAAATGTAAATTTACGTAAAGTTGGGGACAAATCTAAAATTTCTAAAAAAATTTGGGACAGATCTGTAAATTTTAAAATCCCGGCAGATTTGTAATTTCTGAAAATTTTCGGGACTTAAACTGAAATTTTAAAATCCGCGGCAGATTTGTGAATTTGAGAAAATTTTTGGGTGTTAACTAAATTTTGAGAATAATTTTCGGGTCATTTTATAATTTTCAAAGATTTTCGGATTTTAAGTAAAAATTTTCAAATTTGCGTCCTTAAAAGTAAAATTATGAGATTGTGGGGTTTTAAGGAAAATTCGGAAAAATATTTCTAAATTAGGAATTTAAGTATTATTTCAAAAATTTGGGACTTAAAAGTGAAAATAATTAAATTTTGAACCCTTAGTGAAATTCGGAGGGAGAGTTCGATGAGTAAGGTTTCGGGCTGAGAAATTCGGAACGCGGGCTTTGGGACCGATTATTTAGAGTACGATAGTTTTCGAATCGGACCGAGCTGATACCTCGGGCCAATACGTGATATAGATATTTGCATTTTTATGTGTTGCATTTTACTTGCACGACATTTGCATACACGTGTTACGAGGGGAGAGGATCATGCAAAGTCATGGTAATATTTATACTGATTTTGAGTTGGGTAGTTTATGACCGAGTGATGATCGTCGAATTGTATGAATAGTGAGGTTAGGACTAAGGCGCACTATATGATTGAGATGTGGGGAGTGGGCCTCCCGAGCTACTGATCCTTGTGGGGAGTGGGGCCTCCCGAGCTACTGACCGCTGCGCGCGTGTTGCCTTTAGTCCTAAGCCTCGGGCCCTGATGTGATGTGATGAGATGAGTTGAGATGAGATATGAGAAAAGAGTCGAGCGTGCATTTTGTGAGATGTGTCGGGATGGGAGTCGAGTGAGAACATTTGCATTCTTGCATATTTTCATCTACTGGGCAAAAGCTCAGGTTTACGTGTCTAGGTAGAACGAGTCGGACGTTGAGAAACGTCACGACTAAGCGGCTGATGGCGGTGACTCCACGGACTTTTGAGGGCGGCGCAGTACATGGCACGCGACCTGTGAAACGAGTTTATGTTCCGTGTTTTTAAATTTGGGCTAGGACTTCTTGGGCTTCGGCCCAATGAATAGAAATGTGTTTGCTTTTGGACCTATGGATTTAGACATTTAACGTAGTTGTATTATTATGTTTTAAAAGTTTTAACTAAATGGGCTTTTCGCTGCTTACGCTGCGAAAATCCGCCAAAATACGTATCTAGGAAGTTGAGTCGTTACACCTTCTCTCTCGAAGAATACGGGATGAACGGAGTCAAGTTTTAACTAAATGGGCTTTTCCCGAAATGCATTACAAGGATTATCTTGCGAGCTCGATGGTGCGCCAGGCCTGTTGGGCTGAACTCACTAGGCCCGGGGAACCTGATTTTAGTGTGAAGACCTCGAAGGCGTCTTCGCTCCGGAGTCCGGGTATGCGCTATATTCACCATTTATTGACGACCTCGCTCACACCACGAGGCGACTCGCCGCCGCAATTGGCCTTCGGGATCTGTTCTATTTAGCCAAGATGCAGCGCGGCCAACGGGTCCACTTAGGGATGGCCATGGCCCACGCCTTTGGAGCCCAGGCGGATGTTCGTAGTCACGGGAAGCTCGCAGTTGGGCCTTTTGTTACGAAGGTTGTCAGGGGACTCAACCTGTGGCCAGACAATCCACCAGCGATGACGATCGTGGGTGGGCGAAACCTGGTGAACGAGGATATGATGCTGAAGATGAAGATGCTGATCAAAGCGTCGAATTGGTCCCGCTCAAACAAGGTTTACGTCTGGCACGAGGTCTATCGTGGGCAGACGGACCTGGGCGTCGAATTCCCCGAGCCACTAGAAATTGAGGGTGTGGGACCAGTCCCGGTTCATTTCTTTCACTACCGGACCTTCCCATTCTTCCGGCTATCACGAGGGCGAGTCATCAGGGGTCGCTACTTACGCGTCAGTCGCAGACTTTCAAACATTGCGCCAAGAAATGCTACGCTACAACGAGGAGGCCATTTGACGTGATGAGGAGACACGGCGCCGACAGGACGAGTATGAGCGTCGAAACGAGGAAGCCCACCGACGCTACCGCGAGGAGCAACAGCGCTATGAGCAGGCCCTTAAAGCCATGGATGACGCGGTCCGACGATCACAGGAGTCACTGGCGTTCCTTCGCCCTCGGCAGCCCTCCCCACCACCACCTTAGTTTCGTTTATGTTATGTTTTTCTGTTAGTACTCTTTTGAGTTGGTTTAGTAATCATGTCACTTGTGATGATTATGACTTCGTTTGTTATCTTTTATTATTTCCTATGTGCGTTTAATTCTCTTTTGAGTGTTTTCAGGAAACGTGACACGAATTCAAACTCCGACTCGAAATATTTCAAACTCAGGTGCAACAACCATGCCCAACTACATCAAATGTTCCAGGCCGGACCACGCCATTTTTTTTCAGGGGAGTCACGTTCTTTTCCAAATTCTTTTACCTTCCTTTTATTTATGTTCACGTTGAGGACAACGTGCATCTTAAGTGTGTGGAGGGGGAATTTTGTTGGAAATTACGTGACAAAAATTTTTTTGATGCGATGTGGTTATTAAATCTATAGAAGTCTGGCATGATTGTTTGCGTTCATCTCAAAGTGGATTGCACACTAGGGAGTCTAGTGAGCGATAAAGACATGCATCAGTGATTTAATCTTTTCAGCATGAATAGATATAGTGTTACTTTGAGAGATTCACACACATAACCCATGTTCCGTTGTGAGAGTTTGAGCTGACGAGCTTTTGCTCATTTTTCTTGGTTGTGTGAGTAGTGCATAATTTACATCTCTCTAGAACTTGCTTGTTTGATACGCATTGAAATTGCTTATAGTATGTTTTGTATGAATATGACGAAGGCATTAGGAAATAAGTCCACGGCCAAAGTTCCCGACCACGACTGATCACCGTAGTTAGCCACTTTGTGCCTAAGCCTATTTATTTCTTACACCTCGTATATCATAACCCTCTGACCTAAATAAGCCTCCAGAGATCATCTGAACCCGAGTTAAGCGGAAGTGAAAGTCAAATGTCAAAGTCGAAAAGCGCAGAGATGACGGCCCGCTGGAAGCGAACAGTTTGTTGAAAAAAAAAAGAGAAAAAAAAAGAGAAGAAAAATTTTGTGGAAGTGAAGCATGAGGAGAATAAGCTGTTGCGAAAAGAAAGAAAAAGAACATTTCCTTTGATAATCTTCCGGTCTCGTGTTTTCCACATCATCCCCTCATTTCGAGACTTGGAAGAAGAAGGGCATAGTGGAACGCAGCAGAAATAAGAATATGAAGACGGCGTAATCAGAAAGGCTAATTGTTGGTGTGCTTTAGACAATGACATGAAGACCGACACGACTGCTACTCATATGTGATTCCATTACCACCTCATTACTATCTGAACCCATTTAACCCGAAAAAGACCTTCTGATTCATGCTAACTGCTTTAAGTAGTAGACGTGCGATTGACTTGCAAGCATATGGTTTAGACTAGATTATTGTATGAATTGAGCGATTCACCGATTTATTAGCCTATACACTGAGTGATTTGAGTGAATCCCTGTGAGTTGTGGATCTCGATTAGTAGTGCTAAAGAAATTCGTGTCGATAAGTGCTGATTATTGTTGCAGTGTCCATAATTGCTTGCTTGATTTCATTTTGTGCTTTTCATCTGCGTTGGTGAATTGTGAATGGTCATGACACTATGTTGTTACCTTTTCTTGCTCCTAATTTGCTTGAGGACAAGCAAAAGCTTAAGTGTGGGGAGGTTTGATAAACGTATTTTAATACGTTTATTGTTGTATTTATTTGGGCTATAATAGGATATTTTTGGTAATTCCGTGCATTTCTTGGCTCTATTTGCCCCTATTTAAATATTGTAGGACCTTCGAATGGTTATTGAGCGAAAAGGAACGAAAACGAGGCGAAAACGGTGCGAAACGAATCAAGTATGAAGCTGTCAAGCACACTTCACGGCCGTGAATCACCTCGCAGGAGGCCGTGAACGTGAGCAGTGAGAGTAAGAAGAAGTAGGCCTCCAGTGTCACGGCCGTGAACCCTGATGTACGAAGCCGTGAATGTGAACAGAAAGTTCAAGGAATGTGTCACGGTCGTGAGCTCCCTTGCAAGAGGCCGTGAACTACGGCAGAGAGTTGGAGAGGCTTAATTCACGGCCGTGACGGCGGCTTAAACCCTATTGTAAGAAGCCGTGACTCATGGCAGAAAGTCAAGAAATAGGGTTTAAGCCGCCGTCACGGCCGTGAAGGCCCGATACGAGGCCGTGAACGTGCCAAAATTCAGTGTTAGAGGCCCATTTTGGAAGCATAAAAAGGCAGTCTCAGAACTCAAGAACAACTCCATAGGGACGAAAATTTAGAGAAAAAGAAAGGAGGAAGAACACTAGAAGTAGCCCTGGGATTCAGAGAAGCTCAAGGGACGATCCAACAACGAAGGCACGCTCATTCGATCAAGAAACGAGAGCTCCACCTCAGAAACACCATATTCACTTCTTAGGGAAGTTTTTATGAGTTCTCTATCCTTGTTACCTTTGAATCTCGTTGTTGTGACGTCCAATATGAGTAGCTAATCCTCTTGTGTGTTTGGGAATAGATGAACGTTGGGTTATGTCGTAGTTAAGGCGTAGGATAATCGTGAACATGTGTATTCGAGTATTTATCGTTCTATGATATTGCTACTTTGTATCAATATGTCTATGTGTTGATATGAATGTGTGGTACATCGTTTAGGGCGACAGCTAAATAACGATTAGGCCTTTCATAGACGTTAGGATTCGAGTATAGGGCGAAAGCAAATATTCGATCCTCGCCGTTTGGTAAATAACGACCTTAGATTCCCACGAACGTTTAGGGCGACAGCAAATCCGTGAGTGGGTAGAAAGTTACCGCGATTTAGTCGATTTTCACGTAGGAACGATATTCCGTAGCTTTAGCCGATAGCACCCAGCGGGATTCAAATCCCGAACACATATTTGTCATCTTAAGTCACTCGTATTATTTTTAGTTGTACTTCCTTAATCTTCCAATCCTTTAAGTTGCGCTGTTAAATTTTGTTCGTAGTATAAACAAATCCTGCTATTTTATTTAGGCTAAATATCGAGTCGATAGGTTAATACTAGTATTCATTTTATTCCTCGTGTTCGATACTCGGATATACACTATAGCTATATTACAAACGATAGGTACACTGCCTATCGCGCGTGATTCTAGTTATAATATATTCGTTTAAAATTATTACTTGACGTACTCGCACGAACTTTTATTTAAATATACACGCACGCGATCAATGCCGCAATGAGCATGTCATCAACATATAACAACAGATAAAGGAACTAACTGTCATTTCAGTTCTGGAAGTAAACACAACTATTATACATGCTCCTAGAGAAACCATGAACCAACATGAAAGAATCAAATAGTTTATATCACTGTCTTGGAGATTGTTTTAAAGGATTTCTTCAACAAACAAAATTGGTCTTCGTTTTCTTCAAATCCTTCAGGTTTCTTCATATAAATTTTGGTCATCTAACTCGCCATGTAAGAATGCCGTCTTGACGTCAAGCTGTTCTAACTCTAAATCATACATGACAACAAATGCAGGATCATCTGAAGAGTCTTTGTTGACCTCATGCTACACTTCATTAGTACACTATCATTTCTTTTCTTGATCGGCGAACACGGTGAGCGGTTGATAATATAACATGCTGCGGCAAAAGCTTTGCCCAAAAATCATTTGTCAACCCAGCGTTAGACATACATCGAGCTCTTTCTAAAATCATTCGGCTCATGCGCTCCGCAACACCATTCGTTGAGGCATCATTCGACCAGTCTGATGTCAAGCTATTCCTTTATTCTTGCAAAAGTCGTTAAACTCACTTCCACCAATTCGAAGCCATTTTTTGTCCGCAACCACTTGATTTGTTTTCCTATATGCTTTCAATTAATGCTTACAAAAACATCACTCTTCCTTTTAAGAAATATACCCACACTTTCCATGAAAAGTAATCAATGAAAGTCAACATATATCTTGCACCAACTTTGAACGAAACATGAGAACACTCCATACGTCAGAATGAATATGATCCAAGTAGCTTTCGTCTTGTGGGCAGCTGGAGAATTGAAGCTTGTTTCTTCTCCCAAAAAAATACAGTGTTCGCAAACGTTCATCTTACCAGTACTTGACCGCATAGAAGGCCTCGCTTGCTTAATATCGTCGAGTCGTTTTCTCCCATGTGTTCTAGTCGCATATGCCATAATTTAATGATATAAACCTCTGGGGATATTAAAACTGCAGCGGAATCTGTAATGGTGGTTCCCTGCAAAATATACAAATTTCCAGACTTACAAGCTTTCATCACAACAAAGGGCACCTCTGGCAATTATCAAAACACTACCATCAACTGAGAACATGCACCTTGAGATTCAAGTGTGCCTAAAGAGATTAGATTTCTTACCTGGAACATGTCTTACTTTTGTAAGCGTTCGGATGATTCCGTCGAGCATCTTTATTTGAGTTGTAGCTTTACCAATAGCTTTAAAAGGACATTTCCCATCAGGGCGTATCCACCATCGAATTTTTTCGTACGTGGAAAATCCACTCTCGACTCTTGACTTATGTGGTAACACAACCAGAATCTAAGATCCACTCATTATCAGACCTAACAATTGCTAAAAACATAGTTTTGTCGCTCTCATCAACAGCTACACTAGCTTCGACGGGTTTATTATATTGCTGATTATTTTTCTCCTTATATTTTTATTTATAAAAACTAGCTTTGATGTGACCATTCTCTTCTTGCAAATTTACATAATTTTTTGTACATGGACGTTCCTTTAGATCAGCTACTTTCAACATCTCTATGTTCTTGTCTTCCCGGGCAAACAGTCTTTTCTACTGGTTACCACTTGTTTCTCCAATTATATCCTTGACTATCTGTTCTTCCGATTGCAATCACCTTTGACCCTAGCATATGATACTGTATCATTCTGTATATTATAGTGCCACGAAAATGCTTTAAAGAAGAGGAAAGAGAACACACCACTATTATGGTCTGATCTTCTTTAGGTACTTTGACTTCTACGTCCGCCAAATCAATAATGGTAAAATCGAATTTATCAAGATGCGAGATTATAGAAGTACCTTCCGTCATTTTCATACTGTATAGCTTCTGCCTTAAATAAAGTCGATTCTCCTTAGTCTTCTTCAACATGGCTTTTAACGCATTCCACATACCCCTGGTCGTCGTCTGTTTGGCAAATTCTTGTAAAACATCAAGAGATATTTAAGATAATATAGCATATCTAGCTTTCTTGTCCAATTCTTTAAGCTGATCGTATTTCATTTGTCTATTCTTTTCTCCTTCAATCTCCAATTTGCAACCGTCTTCAATGAGTATGACCTACATCTTGAGACTCTACATTGCAAAGTTGACATTTCTGTCGACTTTTCAATTGATGTTTTTGTTATCGTCATGGTGGGTAAAATAATTTAGGTGGGCTATGATACCGATTTGTTAGGATATTTGAAATCCCCAATAATAAATTGCCCGAAAAGGATGATAAACGAACGTAAAATAAACACAAAAAACTTTGCGTGGTGCGGTCGTAGTGACCTACGTCCATGGGCCAGAGGCTAAACTTCTATGTGGAGATATTACACAAAGGTACATCTCCTAAGGATGAGGTGAAGATAGTTACAATGACTGTGAGTAAAAATAAACATACAGTTATTTCAACTTCTAACTAAAAAAGTAGGTGGAGGAGGCTGAATACCTGTGTGGTGATGGTTGTTACTCGGCCTCGTCTCGTGCCTATTTTTAGGCGAGTGTTTGCCTCGTTCGTCGATGTGAACAGAAGAAAACTTCTTACGGATTGGCATGCGAGAGAATTCAAAAGAATATTTCACTATTTTAATCCTTCTTTCCACCTGATAAGCTCCTCAAATGCATTTTCCTTTTTCCTTCATTTATTGCCTTTAACAAATGCATTCGATGCCCGCAATGAGAGAACCAAAGATCATATCTAACAGATTCTACGGAGTTAGGTGGTGATGATGACTAGTTAACGATTTTGATGTGGACTTGCCTATTCTCGTCGAGAGAATCGAGGTGGCTGTTGATGGGCCAGTGATGAATGATGGAAAATTTTCAGTGTTAGTTGAGGAATTAATGTTATTGGCATTGGTTGAGGTTGAACCGATTTTAACGGAGGATAAAATTATGTGGTTGTATAGCACTCGTCGATGTTGGCTGAGAAGGATTTGAGGATTCATTGGTGTTCTTCGAGAAGGAATTTATGTCGTCGATATGGGTTGATGAGTCGGTGTTAGTTACTATGGCTTGGCGTTGGCTACGAATGAATTTGACTAGTTAGCCACGGTAGTTCAAGGATATTGATATATCTAGCATTAGCATGTTGGAAAAGATCAAATTATGTCATTTGACAGAGGAAGATGGTGTGTTATCGACAAGATGACTGTGAACCTATCTTTCGATCGAGGTAGGAAGGCGTCAGAGATCTAGGGAGTGCTCAAAATGTATGGATTGAAAGCTACAGGCTTAGGGGCTGCGCTGAGAACTTCTGATGAGAAGGAAAAGGAGTTGTCTCAAGCTTGTTGCTCTCGCGGAGGAGAATGGGAAGTTAAGGATGTCACATAACCTCCAACGAAGTTGTCCGAGTCCGAAAGCATGCTCTTCGTCTTGTGGAAGGAGCTCAGGCAAAGGCTGGAGAGCCTTTACGGTAATCTAAAGGCTGTGAAGGTTAGAGAAGTTAAGGCCGAAGTGTGAGATCTACCTTTAGCACGATGCATGAGGGTAGTCCATCGTCATCAAAATTCAGGGGCTATGTATATCCACAATTTCATCATTCTCGCGATAGAGGGAGGTCGAGACGAGACACAAGTTCCTCCATGGAAATACGACATCATCATACCCGGAAATGTTGACGATGGGGTAGGAGAATGATCGAGAGAGGAAGCTAAATTGAGAATGAGAGTTCACTTTCTCATTGATCGTGGGAAAGCGCATAAACAGAGGTAGCTTTATGGCCGTGTTTCCTGGTCGAGCGTTAAATATTATGTCGGGATTTTGCGTATACATCCTCGAGGACGGTGATGTCTTTAACGGAGGGGTACCGTTGACCCAATGTTATTGGGCTTGCACAAGATTAGATTCAACCCAATTATTTAAGGATTTACTTGTAGTCATTGACCCATTATTGTAGGGACCATTAAGCAAAAAATCAAGTGAACTTCTTCTTCTTCTCCTCCTCCTCCTCCTCCTCTCTCTCCCTCTCTCTCTCTCTCTCTCTCTCTCTCTCTCCCCAACCAACTTTTAATCTTTTAGTTAAGTGCGTAACTGTCCTTCACATCAGAGAAATCAGAATATCTTATCTATAATCCTTAAATCTTATTTTTTTTTAGAAACGTTGGTTTAATTTCACAATTAAAAAATACATGTTAAATAGCCCAATGGAGTGTTATCACACATGACTATGTTACAGGTGAATTGTGACGTATTTATCTGGCCCTGTGATAGTCGCACATCTGGTGTGTGTGTGTGTGTGTGACGCAATTAAGCACTATAAGGTTTGTGTGGCACAAGCCCACGCTGGTATTTAGGGGTAAGCCCATAACCAGGTCGAATGGGGATAAATAGTAAAAAAGCCCAATAAGGTGTCTCAGGTAACATCATGATCCGATAGAGAACATATGCTCACATATGTGCAGTGACAACCTAATACAAGCAAAAAGAGAAAAAAAAAGCTGAAAGAGAAACATGAAACAAGATCTTAGACACAAACAACTAATGAACCTACTACAAATGGCTATTAAGTCAATTCTACAATGCTCTTCACTTTCTTCGGTCTTCGACTTCAAGTATCTTTTTTGTCTTCAAAAAGGACCCTCACAAAAGAAAGAGAAACCAATCCTATAATGATGAGATGAAAACTCCCAGTACGGGAGACTGACGACAAATGAAAATAGAAAAAAAGAATGAAAAATGAAAAAAAAATAGTAAAGGGGCGAAGCTGGAAACTTTGTGTGGGTGGGTGTCCAGCGGCCGAGAGAAGGAGAAGGAGAGAGGTAGGGTTTGTTTATAAAATTTAATTGTTCTACCATCTTTGTCGACATATGAATTACCGTGGAAGCTAGAAAAATTAGATTATACACACTCGATGGTTTCGGTCTAATATAATATACTAATACTTTTTCTAGACACTCAAGATTAGGCTTTAGATCTCATTTGAAACTCTATACTATTATATGTGACAATTTGGAAAGATACACACATGATACTCAGACAATTACTTTCATGTTTAACATATATTTGACTTAGTCCTAGAAGAATTGTCGTGTTTTCTGTTTTCTCCACGACGACAACTTGCATCATCGGTGGGGTTAAGGAACCCCAAAGTCAAGCAAGTCAATATAATGACATTGGACTTAGGGAGGAAGTACTTGGCGTTGTGTGAGATAGATACCTCCTAATAAATGCTACAACTATTATTATTATTATTATTATTATTATTATTATTATTATTATTATTATTATTATATTTATACTCTTACATAAAGAGGATAGCGTAGATAAAAACGGTTAAATTACTATCTCAATTTGACATATTTAATTACAACTTTACCCTTAGCTTAAATATAATTTTACCTTAATATCTTAATTTATTACAAGTTTGTCCTTAAATTAAACGTGTACATAACTTATTAATAACACAAAATGTTCAAATTATTAAAGGACTGGTCATATTGCCTTGTTATATTTAAGGGTAAGTGATGGATATAAAGTGTCATTTGGCTGTGAAGTTAATTACAATTTAACCCTCAAATTGTAATTTAATTAATTGAATAATTAGCATATCACTTCTAAACTTTTTGTATTATTTGTTCTTTTGTATATATAAATATTATATTTCATCTATTAAAACTAATAATTATAAATCTCAATGTAACATTAAACAAAGTTATTTAAGCATACGCATAGAGTATGACGAAAAGTACTAGATATTATTATTGTTAGTTATCGAACTCGTAAGCTATGAGATTACATTTTATTTTCTAGTGTTCACGAAATTTTCAATTTTTAATGAGCATAGCTTATTTCTCTGCATAGTGGTGGTCCCACACAAAATTTCTTGGAAGATCGTCTTATTTTCTTCCGTAAGACTTGCAACAGCATGAGAACCTCTATTCCAATGGTGTTCCATTAGGTATTCCAATTTAGAAAAAAAAAACATTACACCTCCCCCTACTAAGTGTTTAAACACCCAAATATCATTACACCTATAAATATCATTACACTGAATGTCTAAATACAATAAAATATATTATCTTGATGATTATGAGAGAGAAACATATAATATTGATTTGAAATATCTGATGGAATACTGTTTAAAATAGATGACCCAAGCCGACTTGCAACTAGGGTTGCAAACGAATCGAATCGAGTCGAATACCGCAATATTTTATTCGTATTCGGATGACAATCGAATACGAATACGAATACTCGAATATTTAATCGAATCATAAAATCGATTCTTATTCGAATTCGAATATATTCTCGAATATTCGAATCGAATATCGAATATCTGTATTCAAAGTCATCTTTCATTTTTTATTTAATAAAATATAAACAATATTATATTTAAATATATATTGAATTATAATAAATTATATCTAAACATATATTGAATTATAACATGTTATCTTTAAATGTTTTAGTGAGTTATCATATATTATATGTGAATATATATTAATTATACTATATTTTATGTTATATTATTCTAATCGAATAATTCGATTAATTTTCGAATCGAATATTGTGATTTGATATTCGTATTCGTATATTTCTCGAATCAAAAAAATATTCTTATTCGAATTCGTATTCTAAATATTCGAATTCGAATCTTAAAATTTCGAATCGAATCGCGAATCGAACCAAAAAAGTTCGATTCGTTTGCAACCCTACTTGCAACGTCATTGGTGGATTAAAGGACCCTCCAAATAGAAATGTCCATACGGTTACGGTTACAGTTCACGTTTATGAACCGCCGGTTTACGGTTTGTAAAAATTCTCTAAACGCATCCGAACCGCGAGAACCACGGTTTCGGTTACGGTTTGTAACCGAAGGAGCCGATTATGGTTACGGTTTGAACGGCCAGTTTATAGGTTCAATTTTCTTAAAAAAAATTAAAGTTTAGTAATGTTAAAAATTTCATTCCAACTTAAAAATTAATAAAAAAATGTGTTAAACATTAAAATAATAATTACATATTTGAATACTATAGATAATGCTCAAATAGTTTAGCTAAATACTTCGAGAATGCTAGAAAAATATTTCAACTCTTTTTCATGTGTATATTACAATAGCCCAAAATTGTACATGAATAATATTTTTGAAAATGTGCAATTTTAACACAATGATCTAATAAATATACGATTATGAACACCAAATAATTCTTCGATAGCTTCTAAAATTACGCAAAATTTGTAACAAATTGTAGTAACATGAATAACAAGAAGTAGGAAATAAACTAATATTATGCTCGAAAACATATTAAAAACATATAATGCTTCCTTATATTCATATGAATCATTCAAAAATTTATACCGAATTCCAACCTTTTTTTAATGTAATAAGCAATAAAAAATAAATCATCAAACACATGTTTAATTTTCATGTGAACCGCCGGTTATAAGCTGCCGGTTAACCGGCAGTTCACGGTTAGAAAATTCGATAACCATAACCTAACCGTATTAAATAACGGTTCGGTTACGTTTGAACCGTTGACCACGGTTAACTGAACCGTTGACCGTCAGTCCAGTTACGGTTCAGTTACGGTTTTTCAAACCGTTTGAACAAGTGTCAAGCAAGTCAATGTTACTTGTATACCTTTGCCAAGTCAACGTGACTTGTCTCTTCTATCATTACACTATAAAGTATAAACCAAGGTTGTAAAAAGCGCTAGGCGCTACCTAGGCGCCCGAGGGGGCCTAGCGCCTAGGCCGTCTAGGCGGGGCCTAGGCGGTTTCTAGGCGGAAATTAGGCGGTATATATATTTTATTAGTATTTATACTTATACATATTAAATAAGTAAACATTATGTGAAAAGTTAATGTACATCAAATCTATCTAAACATTTTAAACAATATATCAATCACAACAATGTAACAAAACTTAAGTACGAATATTGATTATGTCGAAAGGAATTATCTTAGTTTTTAGTTTATATATTTTCTATATTTTTAGCATATGCAACAAGCTTTCTGCTCAAATAAAAAAGATTTATATATATAATTGTCTTTGTTATTTAATTAATGTGCAAATCGATTTAATGACTAATTTTTATTTCATTTTATATATTTTTTATTACATATTTTAGCCATATGTAACAAACTGTCTAGTTTAATAGAAAAAATACATATATTAATATTATGGTAATTTAAATAACTTACTTGGAGTTTGAAAGAAAATATTTGTATCACATAAATTATATGTATACAAATGCACTTTGTTAATTAAATATTTAATATATGGAATAAGTGTGGGTTGACCACGTTGCAGTATGTCACAGTTGAAAGAAATTGCACTAAATTTGTCCCACACCGATTGTGTAGTGCAAGGGAAGTGGGAAATATTTCTATATAAAGGGCATTCCACACTAGAATAAAGACCAAGGAAATATGAATGCCTTCAGTGCCGCATTTAATATCCCTTTTTGCGCCTTTTGAGGGATTAGTACAGTAAAACATTTAAGTTTTCTATTTTTTATTTGAATTAATTGGGCGCCTACTCGGCCTATTAGGCGGATTAATCGCCGATTAGGCGGGCTAATCGCCGACTAGGCGGATTTGCCGAATAATTGGCCCGATTAGGACATGTTCGCCACGGTTGCTTCCGACTAGCGACTAGCTAGGCCGCATTTTACAACACTGGTATAAACTAAGGATGACGCTGCAAAGAGAACGAACATTCAGCATCCCAAAGCTTATTTCGAAACAAAAACACCTATGGCACATTCATTCACACTACAGCTTCTTCATCTCATCATCATCTTCTTCTTATCTTTTGCAGCATCGACACTGCTAAGCAAGGACACAGATCACCAAGCACTGTTAGCAATTAAAGCTTCGATACATCAAGATCCACTAAATGCTCTAGCATCATGGAATGAGACATTTAGTTTCTGTACTTGGAATGAAATCTCTTGTGGTAAGAAACATTCAAATAGAGTCGTGGGGATATACTTGAATTCTCAAGGCTTGGTCGGATCACTCTCGCCTTATATAGGTAATCTCTCCTTTCTTAGAGTCATTGATCTCCAAAACAATACCTTCACGGGCTTAATCCTTGAAGAGATTGGCTTTCTTCGAAGGCTCGAGCATATCGAGATTAGCAACAATTCCTTCACTGGACAAATCCCAAAGAACTTGTCTCAGTGCACGAATCTTGTGTATCTTAATGTTATTGACAATAAGCTCTATGGATCTATACCTCAGGGACTGGGCACTCTATCCAAACTTGAAGCCCTCGCTTTAGCACATAATAGGGTTCCCGGACATATCCCTTCTTTCATTGGTAACCTAACATCTTTAAGGCTGCTAGGCTTGAAGGATTGCATGTTAACTGGAGAAATTCCTGAATCACTATCGCGACTTAGAAGCCTGGCATTTATTCAGTTAGGATTAAACAATTTAACTGGTAGAATTCTAGTTGGTCTCTTCAATATCTCTACCATGGCGTACTTTGAAATTGCCGAGAACAAACTTATTAGAAATCGAGAGGTCCTTCCTAAAACCAGTTGGTGTTAGGAGGAGAAAGCCTCGTATATATACTAGCTTCAAGAGCTTGAATTATCTGATGTGGGACGAAACCCACTTAGAATCTCAACACGCCCCCTCATGTGTGGCATGACTGGCCTAACACGTGGACATATGAATCGGGTGACGGTGAGCGGAAGCTCTCTCTGATACCATATTAGAAATCGAGGGGTCCTTCCTAAAACCAATTGGTGTTAGGAGGAGAAAGCCTCGTATATATACTAGCTTCAAGAGCTTGAATTATCCGATGTGAGATGAAACCCACTTAGAATCTCAACAAAACTTGAAGGAGGTATACCAGCCAATATAGGATTAACACTTCCTAACTTGCAGAGGTTCCATATATTTTCTAATCAGTTTTCAGGAGAGGTTCCTACTTCATTTCCCAATGCTTCTCTGCTAGAAAGAATTGATCTATCTAATAACAATTTTAGAGGAATTATGCCAAAGGAGATGGGGAGGCTCTCTTGACTCTTGCAGTTTAGTATATCACAAAATAATATCCAAGATGATGTCAAGTTCATCACTTCACTTACAAATTGCACGATGCTCGTTATTGTCGACGTCGGGATAAACCTTTTGAAGGGTTCACTGCCTGAATCCATTGCCAATCTTTCGAAACTCTGAAAGTCTTATGGATTCCTTGGAATGATATAGATGGAATCATACCTTCTGGCATTGGCAATCTTGTTGGTTTGACTTGTCTCGCTCTTCCTTACAATAATCTTCAAGTTCTTCTTCCTTCTAGCATTGGGAATCTTGTCAATTTGCAAGCGATTGACCTAGACGAGAACAAATTTGCAACTGCGATTCCATCTTCATTTGGAAGGCTCAAGTCATTGAATACAATCTCCATGAGTAACAATTTCCTCTCTGGAAGTATACCACATGACCTTGGTAATTGTACAAGCTTATTGTCGTTAGATTTATCTCATAACAACTTCAATAACACTATCCCTCAAGAGATTATGACACTATCCTCCATAGCTATGCTGTTTGATCTGTCTTTCAACTCCCAATCTGGTCCAATTCCAGCTGCTGTTAGATCTTTGACAAACCTTGTAGAGTTGGACTTGTCAAATAATAACTTGTCGGGAGCCATTCCAAACTCCTTTGATGGTTGCGAAAGCTTACAAAGGTTGTACTTGGATGGCAATTCACTAGTTGGAGACCTTACGGGCTATCTGCTCTGAAAGGATTGGAAGAGTTGGATCTTTCACGAAATAAGCTAACCGGAAATATTCCAAGCTTCCTAGGTCAGCTTCAATTAACATTTTTGAACTTATCGTACAATGATTTTCAAGGAGAAGTCCCAACAAAAGGAGTCTTTGCAAACAAATCTGGTATTTCACTTGATGCGAATCGAGAACTTTGTGGTGGCACCCCAGAGTTAAATCTTCTTCGTTGCCCTGTGGCGAAATCCAAAACTCTCGTCAACTCTGATCAAAATCTTGATTCCAGTTATAGTTGTTCGATTGATATTTCTTCTACTTTCATCATACTTTATTTGGTTCTCCTACAAGCAAAGAAAGTCCAAGATCGACGCCACTGTTCCATCGTTTGATGGTATCCAACTTTTGAGACTTTCATATTCAAATCTTCTTAAAGCCACGGATGGGTGTTCTAAAGCTAACCTTCTTGGAGTTGGAAGGTTCGGTCTGGTTTACAAGGGCACTCTAGACAATGAGCAAACTATGATTGCTGTAAAAGTGCTTAACTGCAGTCAGGGGAGCATCTAAGAGTTTTTTAGCAGAATGCAATGCACTGAGAAGTATAAAACACAGAAGCCTGTTATTCTGTTAAAAATACTAAGTGTTTGCGAAATCATAGATAACCAAGGAAATGATTTCAAAGCATTAATTTACGACTTTAAGGCCAATGGGAGTTTAGACAATTGGCTACATCAAGATCAGGAGCAAGAAACTAGAGAGGAAGTTAGAAAGCTTACCTTGGTTCAGAAGCTAAATATCGCAATCGACGTAGCTCATGGAATAGATTACTTACATTTCGGTACTGATGAAACTATAATTCACGGTGATCTCAAGCCAACTCTCTTGGACCATGATATGAATGCTCAGGTGGGCGATTTCGGATTGGCTAAGATTATCTCAAGCACAACACCATCCCATCAAAGCAGTACTTCAGTTGCGATAAAGGGTACTATAGGCTATGTTGCTCCAGGTAAGATACGGCTTCGTCTTCTTCAAATTATTGCTAAATTCAGCTAACTCCATACTCCAAAGCTTATGTTTGCAGAGTACGGAACATGTGATGTGGTTTCAACACAAGGGGACGTCTATAGCTATGGTATTCTTCTCTTGGAACTTTTCACAAACATAAGGCCTACAGACGATTTTTTCAAAGATCATATGAACATGCACATCTTCGTGAGCACCGCCTTGCCTGATCGAGCGATGGAGATCGTAGGTTTAAGAAATGGTCTCGGAAATAATATGAGAGAAGAAGATGAGAGGAAGGTCAGAGAATTTGTGGAGTCTGTGCTAAGAATCGGAGTGTCGTGTTCGAAAGAAAATCCAAGAGATCGAATGTCGATGAAAGATGTTGTCAGAGAACTGTCCAAGATCAAAGAGGGTTTGTTTTTATGTCGAGGAGGAGAAATTGAGACTATATAAAATTAGGGGGGAGCAAAATCGGATATCCGTTTTATTCGGATATTTAAATCGGATATCCGCATCCGTTTTTATATTTATATTTTTTATATTTTTTAATATTTTCTTCTCAAATTCATTTCTTTTTATTTCTTAGCAAAATAAAAAATATATTTTTTCATATAAAAATTTCTACATATAGTAATTAACACAATATGCGAATTTTATGATTCAAAATTACATAATAAATAATTAACACGGTACCACAAATTCACATTAATTTTTTAACTTGCATCTAGATGTTTTTGTTTTTCTTTTTTATTTAACACGGTACCACTATCCGTATCCGATCCGGTTTATATAAATCGGATCGGATATCCGATCCGATTTTTAAAACCGGATTTCCGTTGTTTCGGATTTTGAAAATCGGATACCGGATCGGAATTCGGTTTTCGGATATTTCTGCTCAGCCCTATATAAAATGCATCTACATCTGCATCTCTCTTCTATGTGTGTTGTATTTCTTTGCTGGACCTGGACATGAACTAAGAGTAAGAATAAATAGAGATTGTGACAAAATTATGAAAACTTACCTTGATTGTTGTTTTTAGTCGCTATACTATATAATTGGAAAAACTATTAAACGGAAAAACAAAAATTTTATTTTATTTTATTTTTTTTTTTTACAAAAGAAGTCTACAATACAGTTGACTTTCTACGTCAACTATATAAAACAATCATGGAAAGCTGCAAGAAGTTTTGACTGAGATAAGAGCTTAGAAACAGCAAAGTATCTGATAGAAAGTTGATTCAGCTTAAAGCTACCCCCTTCATTCTACCCAAGGCATACATACATGATACATACAGCAGATGATTGACCTACGAATCCAAATTAAGATCTTCTGGCAACTTTTCGATCCTTTCTCCCAATCCCAGTCTTCTTCCACCATCCACATCATCATAACGACCATTGCCAACCGTAGTTGTATGATGATCAATGATCTTTTCCATACAGTTTTGATGCTCAGATGGTTCCTGAGCATCATCGCCAACATTTAGAAGCTCCACAGTTTCAAAATTATCCACCCAGCCCGCATCTAAATCGTGGTCTTTCAACGATGGGAGAACACAGCGATCATCGTCATCTCCATTTCCAACCGTATATAACCCATGATGGGCATTTCTTCTAAACTCTTCTTCACCATCTGTTTCTTGATCCATTACCAGCTTATTCTCATGCAAATTTCCTCGAGCAGTTTCTGGGTCCTCGTCGTCGTCACTGTCTATACGTAAGGTGTACGATCGGTTCTGAACTGCCCTCTTCCAAAGCATGAAAACGTTGAAGTAATAGCTGACGATTTCCTTCTTCGATCGGGCAGGGAATACATCGCTCAACGTTTTCCAGAAGTTCATACCGTGAGAAGCTGAATTAGTATATACCACTTCATGAAACAATTGTTCTTCGTCCGCTGTCCATCTAATAGAAACATCCTCGCCCATTTCACAGAATCCCAGCTTTGTGAATTTCTCTTCTCCGAGCGTTTCTCTGAGTTTTTCCCTTGCTTCCTTAACGTGCTGCTGCACGCACCTCGTGGACCCCACGTCAAGGCAACTACAATCTGTTCTGCCCGATCCAACTTTAAGTCTATTGTTGTCTGAATCGTCAAAGTGTGGCATAGGGATAACACAAGTGCCGACAAGTGTCGATTCTTCTTCGCGTTGACTAAAATTCTTGGAATCAGAATCATTTCTTCCACTGCTATGATTTGGCCCAGTAGAAATTTCTTTCCCAAGAATGTGATCGAATTCTGTAAGTTCTCTACCGTTAGGTTTTGAATCCAACTCGGGAACTTCAGCTTGATAATTTGGTCCAATGGGAATCTCTTTGCTAAGAGAGGAATTTTGTAGCAGTGTATATGGATCCTCAAGTTGAACGATGGGTTTCCAGGGTATGCAAAAGTCAATATAAGGTGGAAAATTATGATACAAAGAAGCTTCCTCGTCCTCAGCCTCTTGCTCGCTACTATTGCCAGAGACATACTCTTCACTTGTCTCTAACTCTTTAACAATGGGAGATAATGAATCTGTGTTGATATTCTCAATGCCACCATTCAAGTGTGACTTATCACCTGAGTAAATAGAGTTGCATCAACTTAATCAGCAATAATGATCAACTAATGATGTTACACGGTAATAAAACCGTGCAGGCTAACCAGGAGAATCAGCTTTTTGGGGACTAATAGCTTGTGAAGTAAATTCCTCAATATTCAACGGTAGCTTTTCATTATGGTCAATTGACTTAGGCTGTTTCAAAGAAATCTCTGAAAAACCTTCGGCTTCCAAAGGTCGTTTGACTCCCATATCCTGCGCTATAGGGAATGACAAATAAAGTAGAACACATTATTTGACATGGTATAATATTATTCGCAGCAATCATCAAACAGTATAGAATGAGTATGCAATTGATCTACGCCGTGATTCCCAGCAGCATTTAAACGAGTTGCTGACAAGTATATTTCACTGATTAACCATCGTTCCTAACTACTTCCAACAAAAGCAGAAAAGTCTCTTTATTCATCCGTGCATACATAATTCATACATTTGTTGGAAATACGGAACTATTTTATAGTTTCAATTTGAGGATAAAGACAAAAATCCGATCAGTCAACGTTCTACATAAGCAAAAACGTCTGGGCTTTCCGGAACATGTATGGTAAACAGATAAATGCGCTTCTCAGGGTATAGTATAATAAACTGCATATTCACATCCTACACCAAGTTTATGCAACTTTTAATGGCATCAGCATCTAATAGCAAAGCAAAGTAGCATGTGCTGCCCCAACCTAGACAACTTAATTAATCATAACGATCAGCTAAACCTCATTTTTAGAACTCATAATGTTGCAGAGCATTCAACAACGAAATTTATCTAAAAAGTGCCCTTTAAGAAAATAAACCATTTGGTTGCCATAGATAAAACTTCAAATAATACAACAAATTAAGTCCCAAATTAAATGCATGGCATAACCGTAGATTCATAAAACGAATCAATAAACCAAAAAGCGTACATAATTTCAATTAATGGATAAATACCCTGAAACCCATAAACAATTGAGCAGAGAATTGAAAGCAAGAAATCCTAGATAGCGCGACGACCCAAGTAAAATCAAGAGCTATTGAGTTAATACAAAGAGGGGAAACATAAAATAGACATTAGTGATAACGTTAAACCAAACAATTAACAAATTTGAACAAAAATGGCACAGATCGGGACATAGAAATCTTTCCAACCTAATAAATTCGTAAAAGATACAAAATCGAGCTAAATATTCCACCAATCGGAAGAGATCGACGTGAATCAACACGAAATTCAACACCACGTTCACGAAATAATTGGAAAACGTGACTTTTTTATCTGACGAGATCGGTCACAAAGAGAAATTGGGGAAGAACATACGGTGCGGTTCTTGCATATTTTGTTTTGTACGTGAATAAAATCCGACAGAATCCGAACCGAAACCCGGTTTGAATTACCCACGTGTGACAAGTGGATTATATCTGGCAACATGAGCTGGCAAACTAGGGTACATCAATAATTTTCAAGGTACTGGGGTGGGGCTTAACCAAGGCTTTTTTAATTAAATATTTAAAAAAATCAATTATTAATAAAATAAACAACAATTGAAAATCATTAATAAAATAAAGAAATTTGTAAGATGATTATACGATATACTAACTCGCATTTTTAGAATACGAGATACGCTGGCCCGCTGACCCGCTGATCCTGACATAGCACTTAACGTATCTCGTAGAACCAACATACGAGTTAGTAACTCGTATACTTATAATACGAGTTACTTAATGCCCGACCAACCTGCATGCTCATGCAGCGTGTCGTTCGCGTAACTCGTAATATGTTCATACGAGTTACGTGAATTATTGCAATAATACATGTAACTCTTATGTAGTTATTACGAGTTACGTTGCAATAATTCACGTAACTCGTATGAATATATTACAAATTAAGTTTCTATATATACATCCCTAATCGTTTTTTTTTAACATAACACAAACAATGGTGCCGAGTCGCGTACAAGTCATAGTATATTTCGGCGGCGAAATAATTCAATCATCTGGTTCTACCATGAAATATAGTATCCGCCCTATTGGGTATAGTGTGACGCCCGGGGCCGATGAGGGCGGGGAGTGATCGCCGGTGCCAGGGTGTACGGACAATGAGCGGCTCCTGGCAGGCTTCTAGGCGAAGGGGTACATGAACGAACCGATCCAACACCAGAATGAGAGGGGATCCTGAGACTGACAATGTATGGGTGTGTCAGGCTAAGAATCGAATAAAAGAATTGATAGTACTACTCATATCACCAAGGTCGATCTACCTTTTCGGGAGTCCACCTATAGAAACTCCCAAGTTAAGCGTGCTTGACTTGGGGCAATATTGGGATGGGTGACCCCCTGGGAAGTTTCTTAGGGTACGTGTGAGCGAGTGCACGAAGTACGCTAAAAGGTTAAATGGTGGTACAGTGGGGCCAGACTATCAGTCAGAGTGTGGTGGGCCCAACCCCACTAGTCCCGGTGGGGACCGAAGCTATAGTGACACCCGGTATGGGACGGGTTGTTACATATAGGCAAATTCGTCGCAACACCAATTTTTTTCTGAGTTTATATCGTTGTTGTTCGAAATTACGGGTGCTGATAGCAGTTGTTTCGTTGATTATCCATGCGAAAAATGAATACTTTCAACATTCCCGCCACTTTCATCAGCTACTCCAAATCTCCAACGACAACGATTTACAAATTTCTTAATACATCCCGATTCGGAGAACGATTGTGTTGAGGTTTTTGTTGAAATAGTTGAAAATTCAAACTTTGATTTGAACGAAGAGCCCCATCGGAATTTTGAGGAGCGGCGCGAGTTTCCTGCGTTTGAAGTTCGTTCTTCGAGTTATACATGTCCGGAGATGCCGACGCTTGGTGTTCCATTCAATATACCAGAATCCGTGTCAGAACCCGTGCCAGATTTCGTGCCTGAACCCGAGGAAGATGTTGATGTTAGTGATTCGGAAGCGGACGATGAGGATCCACTGTCCGAGTTACCCGATCCCAACGAGGATGATGGAGGTCGCGGCGGCGGCGGATCGCGGGGCGGCGAGTATCGGCGCCGGCGTGCAGCAGGAGGTCGCGGCGGGTCTTTTCGCCTTCTTCTCGTCGTTTCGTTCGTCTTCTGCGCTTCGATCTGGTTTTAAAAAATCAGATCTAACTCGTAATATGAGGTTACGAGTTACGAGTTATAACTCGTATAATCTCTATACGAGTTACGCCACATCACGCTGTAACACCCGTAAAATTTAATACGGGATTAGGAAGTAATTAATTTGTACAAGTTCGAAATTGATGAATTGACATTCGAGCGGATCAGAAAAATCGAGTGAGAAATTTGGTCCAAATAATAATCGACTTAAATAGTTTTGGTCCAACTCAATGTAGCTTGATAAATAACCTACGTTGAATTAATTTTAGAGCTCAATTGAATTAATTTAGGGCCCAAATCGAGATTAGCTAAGGAAGGAAAAAAAGAAAAAAAAAGGGGGAGGGAGAAGGAAGAGTAAGGCAGCAACATTTCAAACTTCAGCAAATTCATTAACAGCTTATTCTGATTTAATGGTTCTTCCTCCAACAACGGACCAAGTTATGAGGCTTAGCTGGCCTAGTCTTGTACAGTATGACGCCAGGCAAGGGGGCCCAAATTAAGCCCAAAGGAGAAAATTAAAGATATTTCCCTCATTTAAGGGAAGTAATGCATGTGCTCCATTACCCTAAGCTAACCCTATGTGAAATAATCAATTGTGACCCCAAAAGTGTGGGACTTTATGTGCAAGGTCAATCACCTGGGGTGCTTCATCACCATTTAAAATCTCATACCAAAACCCATACTCTCACGACCACATTGAAGCAACGAGAGAATTCATTAGCCACGTTGAAAACGAAAAAGAGAAAGAGAGTAAAGGAGAGAAAAGTAAGAGAAAGAAGGATCGAAGGAGAGGAAACGAAGAAGACCATCACGGCCCAATCATTGAAACAAGCTTAGGAAGTGAGGTAGGTGTACTCTTCACCTACAACACATAAAATAACGTGGAGATGGCTTGAAAAATGGTAGATTTTCGACCATGTTGCCGGTTCTTATGTGCATAATCTCGTTTGATATGTTTCGAACTCAAGCTATGGGTTCTATTAGAGAATTAATTCGAAAAGGGGCTATTGGAGAATTAATTCGAATAGCTTCATTTGAATAATTAATCGAATAGGTAATTCGATTAGCTTCATTCGAATAATTAATTCCAATAGGTAATTCGAATAGGTTCATGTATGATTTTACATGTATATATGCTTAGGAGATCAATCGGATAGTGTTAACGTGCGAAGTAAGTGCCCAGAAAATAGGGTTTACGCTTAACAATTCGGGTATATGAACATAATTCGGGTAGATGAACCAACTTCGGGCGAAATACGTAGAAACAAAGTCGGGCGACGAAAGTGAAATTGCCTAGCTCCTTCTCCAAAATCGGGCGAAATCTAGTAGAATGAAGAATCGGGCGAAGCTGAAATTTGCCGAGCTGTTTTCCTCAACTCGGGCGATTCGAATCGTGCCAAGTTTGGGCGACGAACGAAATCGCCGAGCTTTTATCAAATCGGGCGAATGTCCCTTCCTAAAACAAAACCAATCGAGCGATTCGAATCGAGCCAAGAGTCGGACGAAGACCGAAGTCGCCGAACTTTTCATTTCAAATCGGGCAATTCTAGCCAAACTGGAATCGGGCGAATTCCCTCTTATAAATAGAATTAGAGCGAATTTCCTCCCTTGACTAATTAGACGTGTTTGACTCAGAATTAAGACTTAGTTGGGCCTTAGTTTAAACTTAGGCCATTGCCACGCTTAGCCTATTTGAGCGATAGGAGTTCGAAGACTTTCGAAATTTTTAGTGATATGGTACGTGATTTTAATTGTTGTGTGGCTGATATTATATGCATTGCATATCATGACATGTCACGACATTTTGGGAGATGACGACTACGTTAGTGGTGACACCCTACGGGGGTTGTGTGAGCGGGGTAGAATGAGATAATTGCGAGGATGAGGTTAGATTCGCAGGGCACCTGGTAGGAGACAGGCGTGATCGATCTGTCTACTCGGGTGTGAGCAGCCCGAGGTGCAAACCACCTTTATTATGCTCAGGGATGGCAGACAGGCGTGATCGATCTGTCTACCCGGGGAGACGTGGTAGTGCAACCCGGGATGCAAAACCGTCGGACGGGATTCTCAGTGCGGAGTGACCTAGTAGGAGGATACTGGCGTGATCGTTCAGTGCACTACTAGCTTAGGCTGCCGCGAGACTTGGGAGTAGCTACCCAATGGTCTTTTGCGTGCGGGGGTGCCGAGTCTAACCTAGGGCCCTGATATTGAGATAGAGTAGAATGTTGAAACGAGCGTGCATTGCATTTTATCATGCGGTGAGGTTTCGGGATTGGGATTGAGTGCGCGCTGCATTTGCATGAATTCACCTACTGAGCATATTGCTCAGGCCTTTATGTGTAGTAGGTAATGATGAGTCCGACGTCGGCGAATGTCAGCACTAGGTTAGCAGCTGGTGGCGGTGACTCCACGGGCTTTTGAGGGCGAGAGTGGTACATGGATGTGACCTGTGGAGCGGCATTAGTTGTTTTGATTTTTGGGGCTTCGGTCCATGTAAAGAACGCCTTTTGTAAAACAATATTTTTTATATGTATTATATTTTATTTTAAAAGTTTTCGTTAATTGGGCTTTCCGTGTCTTTCGTTGCGGAAATCAGCCAAATATTTTAATTAGAAAAGTAGGGTCGTTACAGGTGGTATCAGAGCACAACCTCTCGCAGTACGGTGCTGGTTCGGGGACGAACCAGGCGGAAGCTGGTGGGCATGTGATGCCCGGAGCCGACGTGGCGGGGAGTGATCGCCGGTGCTAGAGAGGTGCACGGACAAGGAGCGGCTGGCAGGCTTCTAGGCGAGGGGTACATGAACGAACCGATCCGACACCCGAATAAGATGGGATCCTAGGACTGACAATGTATGGGCGTGTCAGGCTAAGAATCGTATAAGAGAATTGATAGTACTACTCATATCACCAAGGTCGACCTACCTTTTCGGGAGTCCGTCTATAGAAACTCAAATGGAAAGCGTGTTTGACTTGGGGCAATCAAGGGCTGGGTAAGCGAGTGAGCGAGTGCACGAAGCACGCTGAAAGGTTAAATGGTGGTACAGTGGGGCCAGACTATCAGTCGGATGCGGTGGGCCCAACCCCACAGGTCCTTACCAAATTTTAATCAATTTATTTAGCTACCAAAAACTTTTGAAAGGTTTCAACTTGATCCTAGCCGAGTTTTAATATATTCATCTAGCACCCAAAACTTTTGGAAAGTACCAATTTGATCCTAGCCGAATTTTCATATATTTATTTAACTCCCAAAATTTTTGAAAAGTTCCAAATTAATCCTAGCCGAATTCGATTATATATTTAGTACCCAAAACTTTTAAAATTTCCAATGTAATCCTAGCCGATTTTATATATATTTATTAAGCACCCAAAATTTCTGAAAAGCTTCAATTGGACCCTTGGCCGAGTTTTAATATATTTATATAGCCCCCAAAACTCCTGAAAATTTTCAATTCAACCCTTAGCCGAAATTTAATATATTCATATAGCTCCCAAAACTTCTGAAAAATTCCAATTTAACCTAGCCGAAATTTAGTATATTCATTAAATTCTCTAAACTCCCGAAAAATTTCACAATTCACCCCAACGAATTTTTTTGATACTTATTTTAGACCTTTAAATTTAAAAGAAACCCTAGAAAACCCTAATTTGCACCACTACTTAAATTTTTGCCCTATCCTCTTAATTCACAGTCTTCTAACCCTATTTTCAAGTATTCATCCTCCCTAAGCTAACCGAAATATATATATATATATATATATACATGATAAAACACAAAATTCATGCAAGTAAATTATCACTACCACGTAGGCACGAAGAATTTAATCACGATCATGTAAGTATGTAATATTCACGAATCCTAATATCGTTTACGTATGTAGGTGATCTTCACCTACCTTAATCCGTAGAAAGTTGTGTTACGAGTGTGTAATCCCGAGCTCCTCCTCGTCTGTGAGCTTCTCCTTTTTTTTTTGTTTTTTCCTTCTCTCCCTCTCTCCCTCTCTTCTCGGCCTCTCTCCCCTTTCTCTCCCTTTTTCTTTTCTTTCTCTTTCTCTAGTTATCTCTCTCTCGGCCTCTCCTCTCTATCTCGTGTCGTACTCTTAAATTTTTTTTGTCTAATTTATTCTTGTTATCATAGTGTATTAGGTAGCTTTTGATGACTTGATCCTTGTCTACAAGTGTTTGGGGTGTCACTTATTCATTTTCTCCTCTTCATTTTCTCGCCACCTCCCTCTCTTTATTGTAGTTGAGTTGTTAATTTATATCTTAGGGTAATAAAGTATGTATTAGTTTTATTTTTATATTTTGTTTGTTTCATTTTTGAGTTGGTTTGTTTTGTTTGATTGGTTTTGTTTTTGATTCTATTAATATTATAGTATTTTTGGGTCAAAGTAATGATGTGTGAGGTCCCTCTCCCTTTAAAAATTTTGGCCCTTTTGTTATTTTTTTATTTTATTTATTATTATCATTAATATTATTATATTTTATTGGGCCAAGATTCCTAATTTTTAATCTATCTCTCACAATTGGGCCATTATTTTTTTTCATTATCGGGTCAAATTCTAAATTCTGTCTTGACTCGGGAAGAAAATCGGTGTATGTTCGAAATCGACTTCATACCGTTCGAATATTATTAAAATAATCCCGTATAAATTTTACGGGTATTACAACATCATAAGTAATACTTCGAATGTCTCATCATATAGCAACACAACTCCAAAATTATGGTTTATGATGGTTGTTCCCAACAAAAAGAGCAAATGACCGCCTTCCTTATTATTCATGTACATGGTGTCAAAAAACACGATATCTCCAAATGCGCTAGTCTATCATCATTTCTCCATCTGTCAAAGTACGTTTGTTATTAGGTCATCGCTATTAACTTGAAGGGTGTGAAGAAATTTGGATCTTCTATTTGTCTCTGTTGCAAAAATTCCAACACACCTCATGAAGCTCAATCTCTATTGTTCTCTTTGACCGCAAATAATTTTTACAGTATTCGAGAACCCAGATTCTTGCGCCCTCCAACTTTATCAGTCAAATATTGTAGTCTCGCATTCGGCGGAATGCCGGATCTATCTATGTTTTCCACACGTACTGCTTGACTCGCGGGTCATCTTTCTGTGTGACCTATGAAAATGACTTTTGTTTGAAGTAGTCAGTTCGTGACCACTATGCTCAGCGACATGACTTTTATCATCAGTGCACCGCAACCACTTCTAGTTTCTGCACGACGATAATTGACATTCACATCCCATTTGTCTTTTTGCTTGTGGCCCTCACTAGAACAACAAAATACATTGTCTACAAGTCTGTCGTTAATAAAATCACGATGAGATTTCAGCTTCCTTATACCAAATCCAATCCGACGTTCATTCCCGTTACAAAATTTATAAGCTTCCTCTCCATTTTCAAATTCCATACTGATAGTCAGAATTGTTGTTTCTGCTTGACGAGCGTGCCGTTCATCAATGGCTCTTCCACCATCATTCAACTTGGTGGATTTGATTGCTCTCTCTGATAATTACTCGTTTATTTCAAAATCAAGCTTGCGACATGGGGGGCATTTTCTTCATCCTACAAAACAATCATTCAATAACGACACAGTTAAAAAAAGTTGTATTAAAAAATTACCGTGGACTTTGATTGTAAAATTTTTCAACAAATTCTGACACTGGAAATACTCAGTTTAAGATTTCTTCTGAGATTGTGTAATCCTTAGTTCAGCCCGCTATAAATAAATGAGTTAAAGGGGAAATTATCCCGAGCTTATTATAATGAATTTATGTTCGGCCTTAATACCAGGTTATAACCAAACGGGCCCAAGCAAATAATTATAATTCTTAGAGACTAATAATAACAACGAGTTCTTACGCACACTCGGGCGGTGTTTGTTTATGGTGATTCAGCATTAAGGTGATACTCGCATCACGTAATGTGAGTATTACCGTGATGTGGATCAAGGTGATACATCATCACTATGTTTGTTTTGGAGTGATGTCGCGTATCAAAGTGATATTGGAATATAATGTTTGATTAATTATGGTGATGTGTGGGGTGATATTACATAAATGACATTTAACCCTACATATATCATATATGTAATGTGAATTAATAAGTTTATGTTGAGATGATATTTTATGTAACAATGATCAATGTTTTAGTATCAAGTTTAAAATTTATTTAAGCATTAATTACAAGTCTATTATATAATTATCAATATTATTTTATCTTTTTGTTTATTAAATATGTTTTTAAGATTTAAAATAGTTAGTTTTATAATTTAAAATATGAATAATGGTATGTAAGGAATAAATGTTAAAATATCATGGGTAATATTGTCCAAATAAAAATTCCAAATATCACCTCATCACCGTAATATAGGATCACCTAGCTTTTTGGGGCTGATCCAAAAGTTAGAACATCACCCCCACTTTGATCACCTAGTTGATCCTTCATTACGGTGATGACTCATCATCACATACGAAAAACAAACACAGTGATAAGGAGGTGATGTGAGACCACAGTGATGTTTTGAGGATCACCTAAAAACAAAACACCCCCTCAATGTGTGTGCTTAAAATATAAATGTATTATAGTATCAATTATATTTAAAAGTTAATTTTTAAAAATTATAGTATCATTTATATTTTAAAAAAAAATCAAATTAATTTTAATATATAAAATATATATTATTTTATTGAGAAAATTTACATTTAGATATGAAAATTATTTATGAGGATATAATTGGAATAAATAAAAAATGAAGGATTAAGTTGTAACTAAATAAAGGATAAAATTGTAATTGAATAATGAAATTGACACAACAAGGTAATTACTCTAATGAAATGAAACTTAATAAAATAGATAGAATAAACAAATAAATGTTACGAAACTTTGGCGATAGAATAAATAAATAAATGTTACGAAACTTTGGCAATGTAATTAAATTATGAATTAAAAATGTGACAATTACTTGCACAAGATAATTCAACATTAATGGGCTCTCCAAGGCCCACAATGAAAATAGAAAACTTTCCACCCGTCGGGTAAAAAACAGCTCCGCTCTGAACATCGGTCACATCACAACAGTAACAATGGCGGGCGATCCTAACGACATCTACGCGACAATGGTGTACAAGGGAGACGAGGACGAAGAAGACGACGATGAATCACTCCCGCCGTTGCTCAAGCGCCTCCCAAAGGACTTCGGAGGCGGAGGAGACTACGCCGAAGATGAGGCTTCGATTTCCGGCACGATGATCGTCAAAACGGATCGAAGGAGATCGACCTACTCTGGAGTCAGCGGGAGCTCAAGTTATAGATCGGGCATCAGTTCTAGAAATGTTAATGCGCAGTATTCTGCGGAGACGAAAAGCTCTGGGGCTAAATTTGGAAATTCAAATGACGAGGAGGACGAGGAGGATGATGGTGGTTTTTCAACATTTGTGGTGAGAAAGAGGGGCAGCGATGATAATGAGGTTGTGGATGATGACGCGGAGGACGATGATGAGGGGATGGGGACTATAGTGAGGAAAGGGGGTGGAACCGGCGGTGGCACAATGAAGGATGCTGTGGAGAGTATGCAGAAGGTGGGGGAGGGGATGGGCGGCAAGGGGGTTAAGAGCAGGGGAGGTGGAACTGGGGGTGAGGGGCAGTTGAAGCCGCAAGGGAGTGGAAGGGTTTCGTCGAGTTCATTGGCGGATACTATGACGAGAGAGGACCCATCTACAAAGTACGATTTGCTACACGAACTTGGTAAATAAGATCTTTTCGTTACCTTGGTTATTAAGGATTTTACAGTGTTTCTTTTGAGTGATGATAGTTGAGGATTTGTTAGGGTTCTATTCCATTGGTCCGTGGGATTGACTAGCTATATGTTGTTGGTTTGCTACAATCACATAGTGGGGTTTATGTTGTAATCTGGGCTCTTGATTGGATTTTTATCCATTTTTGGTTAGATTTGGTTTTTGCTTAGAGGTGAACGATATCAGTACGGATCTGACTCATGCATTGTTCTGGTGGTTAATCTACTATAGAAATGTTCTCTAGAATCCAACTGATTAGCGTCATTTGATCCAATAGCTCTGACACGTCTCAATCTGAAGGATACTAGGGATTTTTCAGTTTGTTGTTGGCTAGGACTTTCGATATTCTTGTGATATTCCCCAAAATGGGTGCTCATAACATTTGGTTTTCACGATACCATTATGTGATGTATAATCTGTCATTTTTTCTTGAACACTTTCCCTGCCAGACGGAATGTCATTGAATTAGGGAGTTCTCTTTTGCCATACGTTATAAAAACTTGCAATACAACTTTATTAATTTAAACACGGGCATTTCTACTATATAGGAAAGGGTTCTTATGGAGCAGTTTATAAAGCTCGAGATAAAAGGACTTCAGAGTTAGTTGCTATCAAAGTAATATCATTAACGGAAGGGGTATGTTGCTACTGGTTCATTTTGAATAAGTCAATATTGTCTGGTCTGAGGAACTTCATTTATTCTAGGAGGAAGGTTATGAAGAAATTCGTGGTGAAATTGAGATGCTGCAGCAATGCAGTCATCCTAATGTTGTGCGATATCTAGGGAGTTATCAAGGAGAAGAATTTCTTTGGGTATGAAAGAAGCCACCTTGTTGCTTGTACTATTTTTATTGTTTCATGGTATTTTTCGTTTTTGTTCTTCATTGGGACTGTTGGTGGTTGAGTGATTGGTGTCGTATGTGGATTTTGGTTGGATAATCAGATGTTACTGCTGAACTCCTATGGTTGTTTGAGGAAATTTTAATTGTTGGCAGATTGTAATGGAGTATTGTGGTGGTGGAAGTGTTGCTGACTTGATTAGCGTCACCGATGAACCTCTAGAGGAGTATCAAATAGCTTATATTTGCAGGGAAGCATTGAAGGTGCCACCTTGCTGATTTCTCTTTTAGATCGTTCCAAATTATGTAACTATAATGCCAGTCTTCACCCTGTTTCCATACAGTACACTATGATAGTTTTATGTAAATTGTTTCTGTTATTTAATATCAATTATGAGCATAGTTATACCAGACCATTGCCATATCTAGACTGTGCGCAATATGTTTTTACTTTGTACACTGGCTGCCTCTTGTATAGTGTTCTGAGGCTATATATGTTTGTGCAGGGACTATCATACTTGCATTCCATCTTCAAGGTACATAGAGATATTAAAGGTGGTAATATATTGTTGACTGAGCAAGGAGAGGTTAAGTTGGGTATGTTTTATTATTACTATCCATTCTCAGTCTTTATGTTCCTTATCATCTCTATTTCCCCTAGTCTTTGCAGTTCCTTTTTACCAGGCCTGAAAATTGTTATGATTTCTAAGTAGCATTGATTGGATTGGTTGTTGGCTTTTGTTTGAATACTTGGAATTTCATGGACACGAGTCTTTAAGTGATTCTCGTTACTGAGTTCATCCGAATTGTGTTTATAGGGGATTTTGGCGTAGCTGCACAGTTGACAAGAACCATGTCAAAACGTAACACGGTACATGTCAATACCCTATTTGCATCCTCATTTGTGATTCATTGCATTCTTTCGAAAAGCTTTGATCTGCCAATATAAAGATAACATGTTTCTGGGTTTACTGCTAACATTTATTACAAGCTCGACAATGAAGTTTTACAAAGGATGTATTTTTTAGTTTATTGGTACACCACATTGGATGGCTCCAGAAGTGATTCAAGAAAGCCGTTATGATGGAAAGGTATGTTGTAATAATTTGAACATGTTAATGCCAGAGAAGTCATTCCAATATTATTCAATTCACAGGTTGATGTTTGGGCACTTGGAGTATCTGCAATTGAAATGGCAGAGGTGTGCATTTATCCTACCTTGTTGCATGGAAAAAGTTTTTAAATACCTTTTGGTGTAGCAAGTTTTCCCACAAAATATTCTTACTTGAGCCTGGTGACCATCTGTTATTGTTTTTCAGGGTGTTCCTCCCAGGGCTACTGTTCATCCCATGAGAGTAAGCCTGCAGTCGGGTGTTTAACGATGCTAACGTATTTCTGTTCCTTTCTGGTCTATTTTCAACTATTCACTAATGGTTCTCTCTGATCATTAGAATCTTGTTTATTCTCGTATATATAGTGCCGCTACATTGCTATATTGTGGTCCTTTTCTATGCGTGACAAGATAAATATTTGTTCTAGGTATTGTTTATGATTTCCATTGAGCCTGCTCCAATGCTAGAGGATAAAGAGAAGTGGTTTGTCTTCCACTACTTTCTTTTCATATACGGGGCTGTGCCGTCATTCTATTGTTTTTAATTTTGAGTTGTCTTTCTACATTCTAAGCATTCGATTTAATGATGAAGGTCACTGGTTTTCCATGATTTTATCGCGAAGTGTCTTACTAAGGACCCACGTGTCCGGCCAACAGCTGCTGAGATGCTGAAGGTATTAATACTCCCTCAATATTGCTTGATTTTCACATTTAACCACCTCCATGTATGCATGTTCCATTCTGAAATTTATTTACTCGTACCAATTTAGGTTATTCATTAATATTAGTCAGCACCTCAGGAGAATAGAGATTTGTCATTTTAGACAACATCACCTTGTCAAAGAGTATTCACCTTGATTTAATATCTTGCTTTCTCATGTGTAGCACAAATTCATTGAAAAATGTAGAAGCAGTGCTTCATCAATGTTGCCAAAGATTGGAAAGGCTAAGCAGATGAGGGCTTTCATGGCTTTACAAAGTCCTGAGGTTGCATCAGATGCAACGTTGCCTAGAGAAAGGGTAATACTGATCACTTTGTCAAGTTTGGAAATTATTTGTTCATTGCTTCTGTTTCTCATTGAAGATTAGAAACCGAAAACTCCTGCCCATCTTCCTCTGATCTTCACGTGGCCTGAATACTTTTTCACGATCTGCTTAACATTTTCCATTTTGCAGCCATTGGGAGGTTCATCAACCAATGAAGCTATTGTCGGTACTGTTCCCTCCAGGATCCACGAGGGCCAGTATGGAACATCTGAAATACATTCGGCCAGCTTAATGGGTAAACAAGCTACACTTGGCGGGAGGCAAGAGGCCAGCCCAGGTAATCATCCCTTGCTTTTCTACGAGGATGGAGAACACTAATTTGTTGGGATAAACCGATCTACTTCACTTTCCTAGGGTGGGAAAAAGTGATTTAATAGGGACACATTATTAAGATGATTTCATGTTTCATCTTGTTTTGTGGTTCATTTTAATTTCCCTCCCAAATTCTCTAAATATCTTCTGTTCTGCCTCTGTTTCAGGTGTTACACAGTTAAGTAGTCAATATTAGTACTTATTATCTCAATTATATGATAATTTTGAGCAGGTGATTATGGAACATTTGTAGTTCATGACAGACCCGACGCGGGAAGTTTCATATCATCAGGGAAAGCAGAAGACATCTCGTCTGCTACTAACCATGATGAAACTCCTTCACTTAGTAGACAAGAAGCTGATGCTGCTAGGTATTGCCACTCACTCCAATCAGTTACTTTCCCCTCACATTTGTGCATGATAAGCCATGATTCCTCATTCTTTTTCAGACTGGGCTGATTCTTGCCCAGTTTTTCACCTCTTTCCTGATATTTGTTTTGTGATGATATGTCAGTGTGGATACCACTGCCAATATAGGAGCCACAGCTTCAGTGGGATCCGTATCTTTTGTTCCTAAAGCTCCCTCATCCGAGCAAAACTTCAATGCATTAAATTTTGAACCCCAGATTGCTGCACAGAGTCCTACAGTTCCCAAAAGCTCGATTAGTAAGGAGACCGTGAGTAGAAAAGCATTGGACAAGGTATGCCGAAAAATCCTCTCTTTCTCTTTCCCTCTTTCCTTTTATGTTCGTTCATTTCTGCTCATTATGCTTCTGTCCTGGGACAGCTTTGGTCTATCTATTCTGCTGGTAATACAGTTCCAATTCCATTTCTAAGAGCCACTGATATATCACCCATTGCGCTGCTCTCCGAAAATGTGCTCGATGGGAAACGGGGCGGTGGGGGAAATAATATAGCCGTTGAAGCAATGCAAGAGTTATTTTCTGGCGACACTCATCAGGCGAAAAAGGGCAGAAGCAGACATAACGAGGTCAGTGTTCCCTGTCCTTAGTTAACCAACAGTAATCTGCGAATGACTCTGTCTTTAATCTGGGAAATGCGTGTTCAGGTTCCTCTTCCACCAAGTGTTTGCCAGAGGCTTACTTCGAGTCCCACTCTTATGAATCTCGCTCAGGCATTAGCCTACCATAAAAAGTCGGTTCCTTTTTATATTTCAAGTTTCTGATTATTGAGTCATTGAGCTTATGATTGAACTTTTTTGGGGGCAGGTGTTACGAGGAGATGCCACTACAGGAAATGCAAGCTATACAAGAGCAGCAAACCATTGATAACCTTTCTGATACCCTTCGAACCATTCTTCGTCTTTAGATACGTTTTATTGTTTCGTTAAGTAAAACAAGTATTGTTGTACCAATAACCTATTTTGTAAGTTTTGAACTAATTTGTTATAGCTGTAATTCTCTTGTTGATTAGTTGTTAGTGCAAGCATTTTTGTTACACAACGTCGAAGATCTCTTTTAAGTAACCGTTAAGGTTTATTTAATGACCTATCAGACACTTGTGATCTTAAATATGGATTTTTCTGGTAGCGCAATAAATAAGTCAGTTTTGACATTCAGTTTGTCGATATCCTAATTGTTAAGAGTGCTCTTCTTAGGGTGTCCACAACAATAACACACTCACAATACTACCACATCAGCTTTTCACTATATTTTCCTATATTTTATTCTATAACACTTTTATTCTACTTTTCCCACAATAATAACACTACTATAACACGGACCCACAACTATAAATAAATAATTTCTTCTTTTTCTCCCTCATTCTCTCTCCTCCATAATACTATAATATTCCTATAACACAGTGTCATAAATATGACAGTGTCATGCTCATGACACATTCACAATGATGGTGTGTCATATAAAGTGCCAAATAAGCACATATGACACACATATAAACCACCATTGTGGTTACCCTTAAACTTATTCCTATGATATTAAAACCCGTGATGCAAGATTTTACAAACTCCAAGTGTAAATTTTTCAACTAGAGTACTTTTTGGTCCTCGGAAGTTACAACAGAACCAGAACCTAACTAAGCTGCAACGGAATCTAAATCAAGAAAACGAAAGGACAAGAAGAGACAATGTCGAATACGTCACTCACAGCTCCGAAGGAACCAAAGTTCGATACTCTCTCTCAGTGATCGATCTCATGCCGTATGGATCAGCTTCCACGTCTTCCATGCCTTCTTTAGCTGGGAAGCCTAACCTTCTAGCCTGTAGCCATTGGTCTATCACACCACAGCTTATTCCATATCTGATCGACCTTTCCAAGTATGCTTTATCCAATATTAGATGTGGCTGAACAGTCAACATTCTCAGCACACCTTCAACCATTGTCATCATAGTAAGAAAGAAATCAGACCCTCAACCAAAACCCACAAGATGAATGAAGCATATGGTGTTAAGAATCTAATAACGGTCAATAACGTTTATATTGACACTAAGTTTTTACCTGCAATAAAACCATCTCCACTAGCAGACATGTCTGAAGTGTAAGGAGTGAGTGGAGCATCTTCCATCCCATGTATGCACCCATTGTGTTCTTTCGTGTAGTAATGCACCTTTGATGTCCCGTTGGTTACAAACAAAACCTTGAGATTCTCATGCCAAAGCTGAGAAACAACTTCAGGGGGGTAGTGAGTGAACTTAGATTTACTGTTGTCTCGAGTGTCGAAAGTCTCGGATGGTGCGAGTCCACAAAGAAATTCAAGCTCTTGTTTTGTCACTTCGACGATATCAGACAGTTCCCATACGCTTTGTACGAATGTCTTAGTTTCTTCGGTGGAACGCCAAAGTGGTAATGGTAGGTTGAGGTCGTAAAATATGACATTCCCAAGCCTTTTTGCAAGCTTGATCGCTTGTAATGTGGTTGATCTCATGTTTCCCTCGAGGAGGCTGAATGTGTTGAAGTAGAACATTTTCGCCTAATCAACAAATTGCTCATCATCAAGCAGCAGAATGAAATTTCAAATATACAGAAGATGGTAGCTGTTGAGACATAAAAAAATGGTGTAGGCCACTTAAAGAATCAAGAAAGGAACAAGTTTAAACAAGCCAAAGCCAAGAGATAGAACCTCTTTCAACACATCTACATTGATCTCTGACTTTGATAAGGAATCCTCAGCACATGATTTAACGTTGCTCATCCTCAAGCTACCTCTTTTACCAACTTTCATCTGTGAAATAGACGTTGCCTTTTTACCATCAATACACACAGATCTTGTCTGCACGTTATTGCTGTTAAGATTATACAGCAAGGACTGTCCAAAATCATCATCCCCGAGTTTTCCCATAAAGGCAACTTTTCCACCCAAACTCGCAAGAGCAATCGCTACGTTACTCGAACATCCACCAGAAGCCCTGACGAACCTCTCAGGCTCCCACAAAGCATCTCTCATTCTTTCGTGCATTTCATAGTCTATAAGCCTATTTGCTCGTCTACCACAGGGCACAAAAGCATGCTGTGCTGCACCAAAACAACAGACGAGCGGTGGCCAACCATAGGTAAAGCTTATATCTTCTCCGTCATCTATGTCTAATTCTAGTTCTTGTTCACTGTCCTCATCTGATGTTGGAGAAAATTTATCCTTTTCATGGTCGCTTACTTCTGTTTCATTACCTTGGCTATCGTCTATAACATCAGCTTTTTTCTTAGTTCTTCTCCTCCTCGTCGGTTTTTCAACTGTTTCTTCCTCCACAGTCTCTGATGTTGACGAAGCTATGCAAGAAATGAAGAATTCGAAATATTAAGATATTGATTCCAAACGCATCACGTCCCACGAGGAGCAAAAAAACACGAAATCAAATCAAGGGTTCTTAGTCTATAGTGTAGTAAAGACCTAACCTTTTCTGCGAGTTCTTCTTCGGGGTTTAGTCTCACTAATTGCTGCTGAATCTGTCGAAACTTGCTCATCCCTAACGTGGCCATTTACTGTTGAATCTTCACTTGGGATTTCCACTTCTTCTTTTTGGGTTCTTGCGGGAGCACTTTTGCGAGTTTTCTTTCCAGTGCTTCCCACTTCACCATTTGATGCCTCGTGCAATGATTCATCAGTTATCTTTCTTCTCGAGGCGTTAACAAGTAGACTTTTATTCTTCACTTTACAGCATTGACTTTGCACCGCATACTTATTAGTAAAAGCAATCCCTGTTGTGCTCCACGTGCAATTTCTGCATAAGCGAAAACAACAGAAAGCTCTCAGATTCTGATGTTAATCAACCTACAGTAGATATTCCCATCACGAACAACCATAACTAAGAACGACAGAATAGGCCGTTACTTAAGTAATAAGATTTGACCTTTTTTGCGCATTTCATCCTAAAATTAGATGAATTTAAGGACACTAAATACACGTTTTAAGGTATATAGTGTGCAACAATTGTATCTGAATTATGTATCTCCTGAAAGATTGCGACCGTGAAATCAGTCAACAATCAGAGCAAACTCACAAACGATGCTAAAACATATTATGGATAGAAAAAGAAAAGGACGACGAAGTAGAACCTGGATAAGAACGAGCTCTGCGTTATGGACATGGGCGCCATTTTATCAAGCTTTATCAAAACCCATCAAATTTGCAGGGGTTTAAGGGATGGATAGACCTGCAGCGCAGAAGAAGATATATCTCCTTAGGCTTTTTAATTAAAATAGGGTTATATACACCCAAATTCGACAAAATAGGGTTATTCTGGTCCAAATTACTAAAATCGAGCTAAACGCAGGCATTAGACGCGTCGTCGCATCCAATAGTGGACGCGACGACGCGTCTAATGCACGCGTTCCGCTCGATTTTAGTAATTTCAACCAAAATAACCCTATTTTGTCAAATTTGGGTTTAAATAACCCTATTTTAATTAAAAAGCCTATCTCATTATTTATGATTATTATATGTTATTTCTGCTTTTATTTGGGTATATCTGCATTAATTTAAATACCAATTTAACTGAAGCATTTACATTAGGTACCTTGGAAGATTTTTTTATGTTTAAATATTCACTTGAAACTTTTGTTACATTAGAAGTACTTATTGGACAAATTACCCCCGAAAACTTCCTTTATTACGAATTTACAATCAATTTTAATGCAAAAAAAAAAAAATCAAAAAGATAGTGTCCACGAAATTGTTTTCTCGCCCCTGTGATTTGCTCTCTCGCCCTCCAACGCCAAAGAACGCCTTAGATTTTGGGTGTTGATTCGGTACAAACCGAACCGAACCGAACTTAAATTTCGGTGAACCGAATTTCCCGGTTCGTATTCGGTTTTTTTACCGAATTTTTTCGGTAAATTAAGTTTTCACCGAAATAACTGAACTTCAATAAAATAAAAATAAAAAAAGAATTTTCAGTAATATTTAAATAAATATGTATTTTAATATAATTATAGTTATATTTTCATTATTAACAAAATATAATATAGTTTAATTTAAAAATTTCGGTATTTCGGTATGCCGAATTTACCGGAATAAAAAATCTATACCAAACTTTTTGAAGAACAGAATACCGAACCGAATTTTTCGGTTCGGTTCGGTTTGTACCGAAATTTCTTTTTTCGGTAATTCGGTTAGGTAAACCGAATTACGCACACCCCCAGATTTTCATAAAGCTATTATTACAAACTAGTATTTTTTTTCGAACACTCTATGTGTGTGCATATGATTTAATATTTTATGTTGCTCTTAACTATATATTTATTATTTATTATCAAATTGATGAAATATAATTTATAACTATATAAAAGAAAAATAATGTTTTGGGGAGTAAGTATAATAAATAAAAATTATAAAAGTAACATGAAAATTCTTAAAATAAATTAAGTAAAAAATAGAGGGACTAAATTGCAAATAACTATTACACAAGCAATCTATAGCCACCCACACCATAGTATAGATAGTATAGATATTTATTCTTCAATCACATTCTTTGAGAGCGCAGTTAACATTTATATGTTCTATGAATTGTAATTTGGAATTATTAGGTCTCGATTACGGGTACAACTAAGTGCTCCTTGATTATGCCTTATTGATGTTTAAATTGGTGTTATTAAGTTCGATTATTTGATTTCTTTAGGTTCAGTTAGGACTCTTATTGTCGTATCTTCGGTAAATTATGTTAACGTTTTAGATAGCTTGAAAATTTATTGCTGGATATGCTTTAAAAACGGTACTATATGCTTCGGTAAATTGATAACACATACACATGTTGAGCATAACGGTAAATCTCCTTGAAGTTATTATGAGTCTATATTAGCATGCGATATTTCGTATCGGACGATAAATTTACATAACTGAAGCTCAAAAGACCACATAACTTGAACATTCATCATCATGGTTTGCCATATCGAACGCTCCTTTGTTATAAGAAACCTTCAAGGAAGATTTGCAAGCAACATGCCGCTAGATTGGGATGCAAAGATGTAAGTGTACTAGAAAGAAAAAAATGGTTTCTTTAGCACGAGTTTTGGGCTCGAGACAAGGTAGTTCTTGTCATAGCCAAAAGTTGAAGCAAGTCGAAGTTACACAGAAACATACTAATCCAAACTCATCAAGTCTCAGTGTTCATTCAATATTTCAATTCCCTTCCCAACTACCACATCTTAGGAAGCATCAGCTGAACTAGCACAAACTTACGTCATTGTCTGATACATACGCAGCAAACTCAGAATGATGCTCAAGTGCTCTGCTTTTGCAGTGCCTCAGCTTCGGCTTTAGCCATTGGATCATCAGCAGCAGCATCTTCTTTCTCACCTTCTCTTTCCTCGGCCAATTTCTTTCTGTGCAGTTCTTCGGCTGCACGCATTGCAGCTTGTTGCTCAGTTGCAAGACGCTGCATTTCTTGTTCTTGCTGCTGCCTTTCGAACCAAGTGTCGGCATCAGCCCAGACTGTCAAAGATTATTACACCCAAACTTAGCATTCAAAACAATCGACATTGGCAGTAGATGGTTTATTAATGGAGCAATTACTAAAGGAACTATTTTTCATATGTTTAACTAAACAGAACCACAGTGAATCACTAGCAATGCTGCATCATCAATGCCTGTGCTTTTCTCTGTTTCCAAAATCGAACAGCCAAAGTTCTCAATTCCATCAGGCTAGGTTAATCTAACAAAGAAAGGGCGTTTTTATCATCAATGCGGGTAATTACTCAATTAGCCGATTATATGTTCAATTCAAATGGATCCTCAGCGAAACCCTAATTCTACCATAGGTTTTAGCAAGAGAAAAAGAAATCAAGTATCTTACTGGGTTGCGCCGCCCATCCTTGTTCGCCGCCCTTGATCTTCTCAGGAAGCGCGTAGTTCACCGTCAGCACTCGCCCGTAAAGCTCGGCGCCGTCCATGTTGTCCATTGCCGCCGCCGCATCCTCTCTCTCCAGGAAAGTGACGAAGCCGAAGGAGCGGTGCTTGTTGGTCGCGTGGTCGAGCGGCGTCTTAACATCCTTGATGTCTCCGAAGGGTATAAACGCTGCGTGGAGGATTTGCTCGTTCACCTCCTCCGCTAATCCGCCCACGTAGAGCGTGTTCTTCTGCACACCCGCGTTCATCATTCTCTATCCCCGTCAAGGCCAAGGGTGTGTTGCGTTCTTCTTGCTTTGGTTTTATATATGTTTGAGTTAATTGGGTTTTGGGCCTACTTAGCGTATTTTTAATAGATCTCAAGCCCCCAATAGTTAGTAGACCCATATTAAGTTTTATACAGAGTTAAGGACCTAATTGCACCAAAAGACGTCTTTATCCTTCGATATAGCGAAAATTAACACTGAAATGACATTCCCCTCACAACGCAACTCTCATCGTCTTCCCTGAATTCTTCATTGTTGATCGAAAAATCATATTCCATCATGATAAAATCTGGACGATAGTGGTAAAAAAGTACATGAATTCTTCATTGTTGATAATTATCAACGATAGTCAGTGAAAATTAATGATGGAATCTGGCTGGCGGAATTTTTTAAAAAAAAATCTATCTCAAATCGAATTCAATCACGACGTTAATGTCCGAAAGGTGCAGATTGAGTCGATCTAACCCTGGTTACTGATGATCAACCTTAAACTACTGAAGTAAAAACTGGAAAATGCGTCAATCAGAATTTCGAATAAGAAACGGTTGATAGAACGTGTGGAACCAATAACACAACATATGCGATCCGAAACAGTTCAGTCATTTTGAAGGTAATTTTGAACAACATTTATAATGTATGTACTTTGCGGAAAACCAAGAAGCCCGACCAGAGACAATTCCTACACATTCAGTATTATAAATTTGTACACAACGTGGTAACACAATATATGCTACGCGAAACATTTCATTGATTTTGAAGGTAAATTTGTACACAACGTGGTAACGAATGAGTTTCCAAACATAACAGAAGCAGTCACTGTAGAGACACATACACATACAGTATCATAAAACGTGTGAAATATAACGCTTTTAGGTTACGCATGATAAATAACCCCAAAAAAAAAAACAATAACACAAGTTTATACTTCAGAAAAACTTGAATGTGAATCTATACCTCGTCAGTCGTTCAACTGGTAACGGCAAACAAACAATCACATTAGGATTAGAAAACAGACGGAATCCCAACGATAATGATCGAATTTGTTTAATACTACGTGAATTAAACATGGGCATTCAAATTACATGGGCAATCAAGTTCGTCTTGGTTTTTCATTACCAACGATAAATTACCAACGTTAATCATCGTATGAGTGGGGAATTGGGGCTCCCGAAGATTGAAACGTAGAGAAAAAAGACAGGTGTCTGGGGAACCAAAACACTGCATATGCTACGCGATACACTTAATTGATTTTGAAGGTAAAACTTGTTCACAGCGAAGTATAAAATAACAGAAGCAACAACTTTTGAGAAGGTACAGACGAGGCACTAACTGGTATCCAATGCAATCTATTCGATACAAAATTGAATATAGTGTTTTATGTGATTTGAGAAGTTAAATCTAAGCAAAAGTTATACGAAACCCATCTAATGTCACATTACCTGTATGAACTTGTTTAAAGCTTCAAAGGAATACGTCTAGTATCCTTATTTTCGGTTACTCGTCTACCGTTAAATGTTTGGATTCGTCGTTCAAATTTTTTTGCATTCCGTCGACCTAAATTGGGGAAAACAATTGTGAATCGAATCTCGTTTTTGGAAACAAAATCGGAGCCCCTATGTCGAAATTGCAGTGACCCATAGCCTTTAGATTGTGGAACGCCACCGTTCGTCGTTCCAGGTGAACGGGCCTGAACATAGAAATTTATGCTGAACGACAAGTGGTATTCAGTGGGATTTAATCGTTAATGTAATGTGATGAACAAGTATCAGCCGGTAAAAATCCCTGAACAAGGAGAAGGTACAGACGAGACACTAACTGGTATCTAATGCAATCTATCCGTTACGAAACTGAATATAGTGTTTTATGTGATTTGAGAAGTTAAATCTAAGCAAAAGCTATACGAAGCACATCTAACGTCACGTTACCAATATGTACTTGTTTAAAGCTTCAAAGGAATACATATAATATCCTTGTTTTCGGTTACTCGTCTGCCGTTGAAGGTTTTGGATTCGTCGTTCAAAATTTTCTCATTCCGTCGACCTAAATTGGGGGGAAAATAATTGTGAATCGAATCCCGTTTTTGGAAACAGAATTGGAGCCCCTATGTCGAAATTGTAGTGACCCATAGCCTTCAGATTGCGTAGCGCCACCGCGTTGCCTCCATCGTTCGTCGTTCCAGGAGAACGGGCCTGAAAATTAAGTCGTAATAGAAGTTTATGCTCAGCAAAAAGTGGTATTACTCGGGCACCAATCGTTATTCTTATATGATGAAGAAGTATCGGTCGTTATACATCCCTGAACAAGGAAAAGGTACGGACGAGGCGCTAACTGGTATTCATTGTCATCTAACCATTACGAAGTTGAATAACGTATTTTATGTGATTTTTAAAAGTTAAATCTAAGCAAAAGTTATTGGAAGCACATCTAACGTAACGGTAGCAGGATGAACTTGTTTTGAGCTTCAAGGAATAGGTATAGTTTTATTATTTCAGTTATTCTTGTGCCGTAAAACGTTTTGAATCCGTCGTTCAAATTTTTCGCATTCAGTCGACCTAAATTGGGAAAAACAATTGTGAAGCAAATGCAGTTTTGGAAAAAAAATTGGAGCCACTATGTTTGTAACGTTCCGTCCCATACCGGGTGTCACTGTAGCATCCGTTCCTACCGGGACTAGTGGGGTTGGGCCCACCACACTCCGACAGATAGTCTGGCCCACTGTATCACCATTTAACCTTTCAGCGTGCTTCGTGCACTCGCTCACGCGCACCTGATAAACTTCCCAGGGGTCACCCATCCCTAGATTTTCCCAAGTCAAGCACGCTTAACTTCGGAGTTTCTATAGATGGACTCCCGAAAAGGTAGGTCGACCTTTGTGATATGAGTAGTACTATCAATTCTCTTATACGATTCTTAGCATGACACGCCCATACATTGTCAGTCTTAGGATCCCCTTTCATTCGGCTGTCGGATCGGTTCGTTCATGTACCCCTTCGACTAGAAGCCTTCCAGTAGCCGCTCATTGTCCGTGCACCTTTCTGGCACCGACAATTACTCCCCGCCCTCATCGGCCCTGGGCGTCACATGCCCACCAACGTCCGCCTGGTTCATCCCCGAACCAGCACCATACAATGAGAGGTGGTGCTCTGATAGCATCTGTAATAGCTCAGACCTCGCTCGCATTGATATTGTCCGCTTTGGGCGTTAAGTTGCCTGGTTGAGGACTCTCCAGGTGGTCACCCATCCTGGTACTACTCTCCCCCCAGCACGCTTAACTACGGAGTTCCTACGAACTCCCACCCTCCCGCACGGCTTTAAAACGCGTCAATGGGAGGGGTGTCCACACACTTATAAAGGCATGCTTCGTTCCCCCTCCCATCGGTGTGGGATATCACAATCCACCCCTCAAAGGGTCCAGCGCCCTCGCTGGCACACCGACCCGAGCTCTGGCTCTCATACCATATGTAACGTCCCGTCCCATACCGGGTGTCACTGTTGCATTGGTTCTTATCGGGACTAGTGGGGTTGGCCCACCACACTCAGACTGATAGTCTGGCCCCACTGTATCACCATTTAACCTTTCAGCGTGCTTCGTGCACTCGCTCACACGCACCCTGAGAAACTTCCCAGGGGTCACCCATCCCTAGATTTCCCCAAGTCAAGCACGCTTAACTTCGGAGTTTTAGATGGACTCCCGAAAAGGCAGGTCGACCTTGGTGATATGAGTAGTACTATCAATTCTCGTATACGATTCTTAGCATGACACGCCTATACATTGTCAGTCTCAGGATCTCCTCTCATTCGGGTGTCGATCGGTTCGTTCATGTACCCCTTCGCCTAGAAGCCTGCCAGGAGCCGCTCCTTGTCCGTGCACCTCTCTGGCACCGACGATCACTCCCCGCCCTCATCGGCCCCGGGCGTCACAATGTTGAAATCGTAGTGACCAATAGCCTGTAGATTGCGCAGCGCCATCGCGTTGCCTCCATCGTTCGTCGTTCTCGATGAACGGGCCTAGAAATTAAGTCGTCCGAGAAATTTATGCTGAACCACAAGTGGTATGCATTGGGTATTAATCGTAATTTTTTTGCGATGAACAAGTATGACCCGATATACGTCCCTGAACAAAGAAGAGGTACAGAAAAGTCACTAACTGGTATCATTTGTCGTCTACCCGTTACGAAACTGAACATAGTATTTTATCTGATTTGAAAAGTTAAATAGGTATAATATCCTTATTTCCGAGAAAGTTATGCTGAAATACAAGCGGAATGTAGTTGGTATTAATCGTTATTGACCGAGGATGAAGAAGTATCACTCGATATACGTCCCAGAGCAAATGGAAGTTGAATGGCTTCAAATGGTGTATATATCAAATAAAGTGTATTCAACAACAAAACGACAAAATGAGTAAAAGACAAAATAAGTCTTCAAGGTGTTCTTTATTAGATGACAAAAAGAATATATAAACATCAGTTTGCTTCTTTGCATGTCCTTCGATTGTGCCCGTTCCTCTTACATCTTCCACACTTTAGTGTGCGAACATCTTCAAGTTGGGAAGGAATTCTCTTTTTTCGTGGACGCCCGGGAGGTCGTTGAACATCCGGATCTACAACGTCTTCAGGTATTGAGATATCCAAGCCAATATTGGAAGGAATTGGATTTATAAAGGACGAGTGGGTCTCTCGATAGTTTGCTAAACTGTAATAGGCGTCGCTAAAATTGTATGGCAAATGACCTAATGTGAGTATGCACGAACAAGCATGCTTACACGGAATACTCTCCAATTGAAAAAATCTGCACGAACACACCTTGCTCATTAAGTCCATGGCAAATTTCTGCCCTTTATCCGAAACCTCAAATTTCCATCCACAAGAAGTATCTACTACCAATGTACGAGATTCTTCGATATTGTACTTCAATTTCCTCCGAATTTCGTCAGCCAATCCCACAAATGGGCATTTTCCTAGCGTCACGCACCCAACTATTCCAACATTCTGCAATGTTATTATCAATGATTCCCCATCTCTTGCCCGCAAACACGGAATTGGCTCAACGGTTTGGATCCGACGCTACTAGGAATCTTTCAGCAGGTTCACCGTAGGCTTTTTGAATTTCCTCTAAGTATGTTTTGTGATCCCGCCAATAAGGTGTATACACCGCTTTCTTGAACACTGATGTCCAATACTTTTTGTTCTTGAAAGGGTTTCCCAACACAGATTTGCGGAAATTATCGACAACATGTCTTAAACAATAAGAGTGGTGAGATCCAGGAAATACCTCTAGGATGCCGTTAAGGAAACCTTCATGTCGATCGAAGAAAAACGTATAGTTTTTGAAGTTATTTCTTCCATGACAGCACAATATATCTCTCAAGCACAATATATCTCTCAACTTCAAGAGAAACCACTGCCAGCTAGTGTTGCTCTCTCCGTCAACCACTGTCAAACAATTTTATCATGAGCATGTAATTACATTATAGTTATAGTGGATAAACAATGAGTTACGAATATGTCACCAGCAAATGCGATTGTAAACAACCCACCGTCTCCGTCCTTCGAAACAGCACTAACCAAGCAGCCTTTGTGCTTGTTCTTGATGTGTGTACCATCCAAGAAGATTAGTGGTCAAATAAACCCAGTTACAAGCATCGAAGCATGGAAACAATCTCTAGAATTTATTCTTTCATCATAAAGTTCACAATCTGCCACGCTTCCCGAATTGGTTAGGCAGACTGCATTGCAATACCACCTCAATCTATCGTAAGATCCTCTATGAAGCCCGTGAATGTTTTGCATTGAAATTTCTTTACCTACCCATGCTCGATGATACGGAATTACTACTCCATAATCCCGCAAAATATCATTCTTGATGGTCTTTGGCTTGTAGATAGGCTCACTGGCCAGTTTTGGCTGGAGTATTTCTGCCACTAACTTAGCATCGACCTTTGGGTGGCCATGATTGTGCAGGTTTAGTTCCCCAGAGATATGGTTCGTGTTGGCTTTTTTAGTCCTGAATATACCCTCGGCCTTACTTCGGACAGCATATATCCTCCAAAAGGAATCTTCTATGTTGCATGTAACAATGATTTTCTTTGGGTCATTCCTTATATAGGTGAACGACTTTCGGCTCGCAATGAAGAACCTTTTTAGCTTGCTCCGAAACTCTGTAGCATCGTCAAATATTTGGCCTACACCATGGATGCCCCGAATCCAACTGTCGATCGAGTTGGTCAAGGACGAGCAAATGAAAGCTGAAACTTCGGCCAGCGCTGTCTCGGCATCATCTGCCTCACTTCTCTCCGCGGCAACCATATCAATCACCTTCATGTTTAACTCACGATGTAATCTCACCATGAACTTGACGTCGTCATCTATGATCAATGAGATGATTGTCTGGTTTAATGGTGACTTGTATTTGAGAGAAAGGTTGTCCCCATTCGAACTTGGGAACCTCTTTGTAACTTGTACAAACAGATGTAGTATGGAGCTCATTTCCTTAACTTCAAAGGAAACGCATTCGGTTTCATATTGACATTGAGTCAATATTCCATTATTTTCATCTGTATTGGGGTTAGCCATGATTTGGTGTCGACTAACTGGTATTTTGATTGTTGTGAGGTATCAAACATGTTATTTGGGCGGATTATTGATTTTAATACCACTAATGGCGGAATATCTTAAATAATTTCGGCAAACCACAATCGGGTACCAATACGGGATGAAACTTTACCAGATGTTGATGTTGGATAGAACATTTGGGCGGGATTTGCACATTTCACCCTAAACCCTTCGTTTCGTACAATTGTCCAGTACTCGACAAGACATTTTTTAGGGTTTAGTATAAACTATTACTGCTACTTTTATACCATATTTTTTAGAGTTTAAAACACATGTTTGCTTCAAAATGACAATTAATACAAGAAATATAACGGTTGACTAAAATCCTCCGACTCCACCCAAAACCCGCAGAAATTTCTTTAATCAATGACGTTAGTGACTAAATAAGGTGAAATTGACTTCAGTGGGTACTCATAATGAAGGAAAACTACCGATTTTTAGCAAGGAAAATTACAGATCGAAAAATTACATTGAAATGAGGAGATAGCTCGACTTTGATGGACGAATAAGGTGGATTCGCTTGAATTTATACATGAGTCTTATCGATCCACGCAAAGGTTCTAGGCTGTCTTGTATGATTGAAACTTTCTCTAGATGGTTCTGAGTTGTCTGGGCATGAATGCATCGTCTTCGAGTTTGGTGACACTTTTTGCACTCTTAAAACACATGAACTGCAAAATAAAACTCTTCCCAACGAATTTTCTAGAATGTTCTGGCGGCTGTACGCGGAAATTAATGAATTTCCGCGTATATGACCACTGTTTCTTCCTAGAATACCACATGTTGCTTCACTGATAACATTTCCTATCAACATTGTATCGGAAGCATTCGCCCCGTGGTACGAAATAAAAGTATTCAAATACCACATTACTAATTCGACTAATTTGGTTAATACATTTGGTTAATACATGCATTCTTTTCGGGATTTACAAGTTCAAGGTTGACGAGAACATATGCTAATGATGCTACACCAACATATTTCTCTAAAAAGGACGATTATGTCAAGGAGATGCTAATAATCAAATGTTGACTTCATTAGTCATGTGAAGTGTTGATTGTTCTACCAAAACATAGACTAGTATTTCATTCAATGAACCATTACTTGATGAATACATCACGAACCTTCACAAATTTTACTTTACATCCCAAATAACATTCCTTAGACAAATTGGAGGGATTATGTATTCACTAATGGCAGAATATTTTGGCGGTTGTCTATGAAGATTATTTAATGAACACAGTTTCTTTATAAAATACCACATGTTGATACCTTGATAACATTTCCTATCAACTTGGTATCCGAGGCATAGACTGTGGTACGAAATAAAGTGTCCAAATACCAGATTAGTAATTCCATTAGTTCTAGGATAATACATGATCAGTTTTTGTCTGATGCACAAAACAAAACAGTTACCAATCGTCTTAAACAAACTTAAACATATCATCAAGCTCCCGGCTTCCAAGCAAACTCCAATATTCCGACAAATATATGAGCCCTAAAGTTCTTGATGTCGCCGGTTCGGTTAACCTCATCCGAAAACAATGCCTCATCGCGAATAAGGGCCTCCCCAAACATGAACACTAGAGTTCCACTCTCAAAGGTATTCTTAGGCACTTGTCGACAAGCAGCACGTTCTACTTTCGACTGGGGCACATTTGGAAGTTTGAGGAGCAACATGTAATTTCGGATGGATGAGGCCTAATATAGGAAAACACATCAAATAATCATTTTCAGAACAAGCAACATAAAATGGATCATAACAGAGACTTACACAGCGGTTTGCGTAGGCATTGCTTCGACTACTGGGATTCGTATTATAAACCTTGACTGACTGATTGGTGCAGTCAAGTACAAGCAAATGTCAATCGAGTCCATCCAACAGAGGGAACACAACGTGCTTCACCTCCGGCAACAGCTCCGGACGTAACTTGGCAATCTCGGCTCTCGTCTTCATCAGCAATGAAGCAGGAAATGCCTCGTTACCTTTATACGTCCCTAACTTCGGACAGTTTTTCTTGCGCATGACCACGTCGATATCGTGCTGTGAACCATATCAAAACCATAAGGGAAAATGTAGGATAATGACAATTTATGCATACACGTACCGAAACATGTGGAGGAAAGAAGTAGGCTGTTGCATCGGGTTTGTAACAGTCCTTGTAAGATGTCGATGAAAGATATTTAAACCAGACATCGACTACGTCCGTGTGATAGAATGCCCAATCACCAATCCCACCAAATGAAATCCTTTCGCACCGCTATCTCCATAAACGAGAGACCTGCGTTTAGAAATACCAACAATTGCATACCAATAATTTTTTATCACATGAATTCGAAACATGTTAAAAATAACTTACATGAAGTCGCCTTGGTCGATGAAACGGTCCACGAGCTCCCTTTCAGCATCAGAGAGCGACATTGTACCGTGATATTCTTTATTGATCACTTGGGTTTCCTCGTAACTGCCTTCATAAGGCTCTCTCGCTTGCAAACATTTGTCGCCTTTCGACACGACACGAAGTCGCTTTTGCTTCTTTTTGGTGGGGGTCGTTCCTGGTAGTGTGATGAAATCTTCATCTCTCTTGCGGTTCCTATCAACCATTCCTCTGACATTATGAGCAATCGACGAAGCATTCGTCGCACTCGCAGCATTAACAGCAGAGACATATTGAAGGTACACTTGATCCACCGTCAAAACAGTTCTACGCAACGATTGTAGAATTCCATCTATGTCACTGCCAGCCACATCATCCGTCATAGGGCCAGCACCAGCCATAGTCTGAACATCCTCTTCAGTCTGAACATCTTCCGCTGATCCTCTACCGGCTTCTCAACCGCTGCCTTGTCATCACTTCCCATCGTATCCTCGGTCAATGTCTCCTCAGCCACTGCCTTGTCATCACTTCCCATCATGTCATCAGCCAATGTCTCCTCGGCCACTGTCTGCTCATCACTTCCTACACTCTTCGCCATATCCTCGGCCATCTCAGCCATGGCCTTCTCATCACTTCCAACAGTCTTCATCTTATCCTCGATCAAGGTCTCCTCGCTTGCTTTTTCAGCGAAATACAAAGCCCAGCAACGATGCAAGCCTAAAATCCACGATGTCACGGGATTTGTTAACCTTATCCTAAAATAAATCATCGTTGCTAATAAGAGCCTCCCCAAACATGCACAACCAGACACCACAATCTACGCCATATGGTGACTGTTGCCGACACTTTGGATTAACAACCTTATCACCTGTATCTTCAAGTTTAAAGTGCCGAATATAATTCCGGATGGCAGAGGCCTTAAATAGGAAAGGACAATAGAGACTTAGCATATACTACATCAAGTAATGAACCAAATATAAGGACTTACACAAGTTCTCGCGCGGCTGTTAGATCGATTACCGGTCAATGAATTATAATGGAAGAATGATTTACTAGCGACGTCCAGTGCAAGCAGGTGCCATTGGTAATCCCCATGAATTGGCATAACAATGTACTTACACGATTGAAACACACCATCACGCAGGTTGCTCATCTCTTTGATCGTACTTGATTGCAAAGCATGGAGAAATGTCTCGAACCCTATCTCCGCTGACAAGTTGAAACGAACATCCTTGTTCGTCATTACGCCAATTTTATTTTGCTGCAAATAACCAAATACAGATTATGTTAGTCCAACGAACAATAACTAACAGAGATGTATATGTGCAACTCACTACTGCAGTCGTCGAAAAAAGAAAGTCTCTGCCAGAGGGTGATAGCGGGCTCGGTAATATGGCGATGCTGGATAGTTGGACCATGCGTCTATCACATCTGATATGAGAGCTTTATGTTGAGAATCAAATAATTAGTTAGGGTATAATTGTAATTGTGTGTGTTGTTGATAGGATAGTAATGTATTTTACTTTCTGTGGATCTCTCCTTTATCTAGAGATGTGATGTATAGGTTCGATGAAAAATTGTATTAGTATAAAAGGAATACTGTAAATCAAGATTGTAGTTAGTGAAAATTATTCTGCTTATTTGCTTAACATGGTATCAGAGACACTTAATGAAAAAGTGAAGCGCACATGACTTTACGAAGCCTGTCCTAATTTTCTTTCTCAAACATGTCGAGATCAGATAAAAATGGCGACGATCATAATTCTCCGTGAAAATCGCCAAAATTAAACCAAAATCAAGAATCAAGAAAGCTATCTCTGTCAAGCATTATCGAATTTCAAGATCCACTCTACCTACATCCATCCGACACCCCCAATTTGGACTTGGTGATCGAGGTACTGAAAGGATCGGAAAACTACAAGGTGTGGAGTCGAGAAATGATCATGGCGCTAGAGGCGAAGAACAAGATTGGTTTTATCGATGGAACGTGTAAGCCGCCTAAAGATAATCAATTTTTGTTTCAGCAATGGCATAGATGCAATGCTTTGGTTAGGTCGTGGATCCACCGATCCATATCAAGAGAGCTAATTCACAGTGTTGTCTACTGCGACTCAGCTAAGATGGTGTGGAAGGATTTGAAAGAGCTCTTTGATAAAGTGAATGGAGCAAGATTGTATGCGCTATATCGAGAAATTAACACCATCACTCAGTGCGTAAACTCTGTAACGAGCTATTACTCGAAGTTAAATCAGCTGTGGGATGAAATGACAGCCTTAGGCCATCTCCAGCCCTTAAAGTTTCAATAGAGTACACTGAATTTTGTGGGCAATTGACGATGATGCAATTTTTGATGGGATTAAACGAGTGCTATGGAACGATTAGGTCCCAAATATTGATGATGTTCCCCTTACCAACACATGGCCAAGTATTTGAAATGGTGAGTAATGAAGAGACTCAAAGATCAATCGGTGGCACAACGTCCAATTATGATAATTCGATAGCACTCATGACAAGTGCTCCATAAGATAATCCTTACAAGCAACAAGTTGATAGAGTCAGTTGTTCTGTGTTTTTGTAATATGAATGGTCACACGGGAGAAGAGTGTTTTAGAATACATGGATACCCGACCAACTTTAATAGAGGTGGAAAGAGAAGTTTTATGGGAAGAAGGGGAGGGAGGTTCAGTGGTCAAGACCAAGGAAGATTTAATGGACTGTACGGACTTATTACAAATTTGAGTAATACTGCCAATGATCTAACAACTTGGCAGAATGCAAATCCAGCACATGGGAAGGGACCACTACCTCATTTAACCCCTCAGCAATACTAACACATCATAGCCTTACTTGGAGGTGCTGCAGCAAACTCAGCAAATGACTCCACAATTGTTGCTTCCACATTTGCAGGTAAAGGCTCAGGGATAAACTTCTCAGCCCCTTCAATGAATTGTTGGATAATCGATAGTGGTGCAAACATGCATATGACGTCAAATGATTCATTTTACAATGGGTGTGTAGATAATTATGTGGTTAATACATTTGTGAAATTACCAAATGGGATTTTGAGTCAGGCTGTTAGTTTAGGAACATTACATGTAGCGGATAAGTTGAAACTATCAGATGTGCTTTACATTCCTTATTTTGAACACAACCTGCTTTCAGTTTCTAGACTAAGACTCTAATGTTTGTGTTGTATTTTATCCTCATTTCTGTCTAATTCAGGAAATATGGAATGGAAATATAAGGGGGATTGGTAGTTTAAAAAATGGACTTTATTTCTTGCAGCATGTTAGTAGTGATTCGAGTAATAATTTTAAGCATTCTTGTAATAACGACAGTCAGAATAAGAATGTATCGTCCAATGCTGCAAATTCAGATATGGTCAATTTGTGGCACCAAAGATTTGGGCACATATCATTTGCTAGATTGAGTCTCTTGTCTAATCTGAAGTTAAATGTTTTGAATGATCACCAATATTATCATGTTTGTCCTCTAGCTAAGCATGTTAGATCAGAATTTCCCAACATATCAACTGTAACCAATTCTATTATGGAATTGATTCATGTTGATGTGTGGGGGCCATATAAAGAATTAACTTTCAGCAACGAAAAATATTTTCTTACAATTGTTGATGATTATTCTAGGGCAACGTGGATATTTCTTATGAAAAATAAATCAGAGGTGCATGATCTGTTGGATAAATTTCTGAAATATGTGCATACGCAGTTTGAAAAAAGTAAAAAAAATTAAGAACAGATAATGCATCGGAATTTTTCAGCTGCCAATGTAAGAAATTATTTGATTCTCTTGGAATAATACATCAAAGTTCTTGTCCGTATACTCCGCAACAAAATGGTGTCGTGGAACGAAACATAGACACATTTTGAACGTGGCAAGAGCCTTGAAATTCCAATCGCATATCCCAATTCAATCTTGGGGAGAATGCCTTAAAACAGCGGTGTACTTAATAAATAGGACCCCGACTCCTTTACTTAAAGGAAAGAGCCCTTTTGATGTATTATATGGAGCGAAACCAAGCATTCTGCACCTAAGAGTGTTTGGGTGCTTATGTTTTGCTAAAGTAATCCCACAAGGGGATAAATTTAATGGAAGATCCAAGTCTTGTGTTTTAGTTGGATATGCAGTAGGCCAAAAGGCTTATAAGTTGCCATATTTTATGAAAATATATTTCCATTTGCACATTTAACTAGGGATGAATCTGCTAGGCACACATTTCCTAAGCATGATAATCAATTATATTTTGATGAGTTTGTTGCTCCTTATGTGTCAAAAAATGTTCTTTATCAAAATGATATAGCTGAAGTTGAGAATAATTCTTCTGATATTGATAACATAGAGCCTGTTGAGCCTAACAATGACCAAGAACAGATAAGGGATGATGCAGGCTCTAGAAGATCAGGAAGAGTTGTGAGACCTCCTGTTTGGACAAAGGATTATATTACATCAGTAAATGATCATTCTAACAATGTATGTAGTATTAGATATCCTGTTTCAGATTATGTGAATTATGGCACGATAAAGCCCAAGTACAAATCATACTTGGCTGCCACTTCTAATGAGACCATTCAAAAAATTATGAAGAAGCAGCTGCATCAGAAAAATGGAGGGAAGCCATGGCCTCAGAAATTTCAGCACTCGAGGTAAACAAAACTTGGCAAATAGTTGATTTGCCAAGGGGTAAGAAACCTATCAGATGTAGATGGATCTATACTAAAGTATCGATCAGATGGTTCAATTGCAAGGTATAAGGCGAGACTTGTGGCTAAAGGTTATACACAAGTTGAAGGGATAGATTATGGTGATACTTTTTCACCGGTAGCAAAACACGTCACAGTTAGATTAGCTATTTCTTTAGCTGCTATTAATAATTGGCCAATTTGGCAAATGGATGTCACTGACGCCTTTCTACAGGGTGATTTACATGAGGAAGTTTATATGGTCATTCCCCCGGGATTTCGTACGGAGCAAACTGACCTACGAAAAGGTATGTAAACTTGAAAAATCCTTATATGGATTAAAACAAGCGTCGAGGCAATGGAATCATAAATTTACATATGTTGTTAGTACGTTTGGTTTTGTGCAATCAAGGATTGATTATTCCTTATTTGTCAAAATCAGGGGCAGTGACATTGTTATTTTATTAGTATATGTAGATGATATATTGATGTAGTGACTCTTACATGATAGATGAAACTAGGTGTTACTTACATAGCATGTTTCATATGAAAGATTTGGGTGAGCTTAAATACTTTCTAGGAATAGAAGTAGCAAGGTCTGAAAGTGGTATTGCACTAAATCAGAGAAGGTATACCTTACAGTTACTTAATGAAACGGAGATGATGGGAAGTAAGCCTTTAAATGTTCCAATAGACCAAAATATAAAGCTGACTGATGCATGTGATAATGATGAATCTGATCCTTTAGTCTACAAAGGAATGTATCAAATAGTTGTAGGGAAACTTATTTATCTTTGCTTAACTAGACCGGATATATGTTATGCTGTACAGTTGTTATCCCAATTCATGCATAAACCACAGAGATCACATATGAATGCACTGTATGGAGTCCTCAGATACCTTAAGGGTAACCCTGGCCTAGGCATATTTTTGAACTCTAACAGCAAACTTCATTTGAAAGCTTTTTGCGACGCGGATTGGGCATCTTGTCCAATATCGAGAAAGTCTTTAACAGGTTATGCAATCTTCCTTAGAGAATCCTTGATCTCATTGAAGACTAAGAAGCAAAACACCGTATCAAAAAGCTCCGCCGAGGCCGAATATCGAGCCATGGCAATTGTAACATCCGAGATAGTATGGTTAGTCAATTTATTAAAAGATATTGGGATAAAAGCTATTGGTACTGTTACAATGTATATAGATAGTAAGTCGGCAATGCAAATAGCGGCGAGCCCGGTTTTCCACGAGAGAACAAAGCATATTGAAGTAGATTGCCACTTCATTAGAGACAAGATACAACAAAGTATCGAAACTATTCACATACCTTCTCATGATCAACCGGCAGATTTGTTGACGAAGGCCTTAAACAGATCATAGTTTGAGTATCTTTTGTCCAAGTTTGGTGTTTTAGACTTGTATAAAAAATCAAACTTGAGGGGGGGGGGGGGGGTTGAGAATCAAATAATTAGTTAGGGTATAATTGTAATTGTGTGTGTTGTTGATTGGATAGTAATGTATTTTACTTTCTGTGGATCTCTCCTTTATATAGAGATCTGACGTATAGGTTCGATGAAAAATTGTATTAGTATAAAAGGAATATTTTAAATCAAGATTGTAGTTAGTGACAATTATTCTGCTTGTTTGCTTAACACTTTACCCAGCATCAACTATACCAGATGTTTGCCAGTCAAAGTACACGCATGGGAACTCCAAACATCTGAGTTTCTGAAACTTGTTATCAAACAGTTATTATGTGATATCAAATATAAAACAAATATTATCAAATACTTTTTATACGAATAATAACTTACTGATAGTCAGCTTTCTCTATGAACCGGTCGATAATGACTCTTTCTTCTTCTGAAAGAGATTGTTTCCCCGCATATTCCTTATCAATCTTCCCGGCGTATACGGAATCGGGTATCTCGAATCGGGTATCTCTTGCATTTTCATGGCTTCGACATCGATTACATCATTCCTGCCTGAACTGTTGAGGTCCATATCGACATTCTCTTCAACATTTTCCTTCTCAGCATCTTTTCAGCACCTTCCTCGACACCTACTTCAATTTGCTTCTGAAAATTTCCTCGGCAACATTCATCCTCGCATCCTCGTCTTCCCCCATCAGTAAGCCATCCTCTTTGACTTGGTTCAGTTCACGCACGGTCGTCTTGACTCTATACTCAATTTCGACTGTTACTAGATTATGCGGCAACTCGATGAACGACCTGTACTCTTCGGGTCGTAGCGCAAGAGCATGAGGAATTTGATCAACCGTCAAGGAATCCATTAGTTCTTGGACTTATCTTCAGCTAGACACTTTGATGGGTCAATCCACCTAGTGAACCGAGGAATGCTATTGTTGGACCGCCTCTTACCAAAAGATGGAACGTGCTCATACACCCATACCTGAGTCGACATACGAATACATTAAATGCGGAATAAGGCATAAACAGAATATACTGCGAAAATCACGAAATAAGCTTACCAAAAGACCAATAATGCATCCTTCAATGTATTTCAGCCTTTGAAGAATGGATCTCACTAGAAATTGATGAACAGCCTGACCCCAGGCATATTATCTACTTCTTCAAGCGCCTCAACGTACGGAAAGGAAGTCGGGGAAGCAATAATTTGATGTCGGGATAAAATGCAGATACAAACGAGAAGTATGTACATTCGATTGAAATCTTCCAAGCTTACACTGTCATGTCTAGTCTTCAACTCTTTCATCTTCTCGATAACGTTGTCCCGCCCTAATCGACTTCCATCTCTTTCGTCTTTGGGAAAGCATTCTCCACTCGCTCGAAGACCCATTAAAGCTGAGAATTCGCAAAATGAAAATGGCACCATAGTGTTTACCCCAAAACGGAAAGTCCTACCGTCAGGAGAGATTCGTTTCATCAACCCAACCAACAGGCCCCCTGGATATGACAAGGGTTTATCTAGCAAAAGGTGTTCAATTTATCACTTCCTGATGACGCACGCTTGCCTTATCTAGAATGGTTTCCATCGTATCTCTAAAAAATGTAGGCTGGCATCGCGTCCTCTTAGGTCCTCCGCATACCGTCGTTTCTTCGAGTGAAGTAAGGTCCGACACTGCTTTCTCCGAAATCTGTCCCCTTCGTCATCTCTTGGACCACCCTTCTTCGAAGCCATCGTTCTTGATTTCGTCGGTGAAGATGGAATTTTTACAGTTCAGTTAAAAATCGGTGAAAGGGGAAAATGTTAGGGTTCCGTTATGAGATAGGGGAATAGTGTTCAGTGAGAGGTTTGAATTGGTTTAAAACTGCTAAAAACATTTTTACGAAAACGTGTTACTGTTGAATTGAGGCTTCCTTCATATGTTACTAAAAAAATACAAAAATGTTACTTATATATTGTTAATGATTTATAGAGGTCTTCACAAGGGTTGTAATTTTCGTTAATAACTTTCCCGAGAATTGAAATAATTTAGCGAAAATTGAATATTTTTACAGTTTAAATAAATTAATGAAGGGCCATTTACAATTAAATAATCCACTGATCAGGTATTGATTCACATTGAATTGTTGCTAGTGTATTAACTTGTGTTATTATATTTTATGTTCGTGCATAAAGCAGAAGTGTTATATTTCACAAACTTTATGATACTGGCTTTAACTGAACTGTCTCCACCATGGCTGCTTCTGTTATTACGTGAAGCACATACGTTACCTCGTGGTTATACAAATTTACCTTCAAGATCAATTAAGTGTTTTCGGTAGCATATGTTGTGTTACGGGTATCACATACAAGTCTTTTTCTATGTTTCAAATATAATCGAACGACTGATGATGTATAGATTCACATTGAGGTGTTTCCATAGTATAAACTTGTGTTATTGCTCTTTGGGTTCTCCTTCGTGCATAACGAAGAACCGTTACATTTCACAAGTTCTCTGATACTCTCAGCGACACCGTTAGATGTGCTTCGTATAACTTTTGCTTAGATTTAACTTTCCAAATCACATAAAATACTATATTCAGTTTCGTAACGAATAAATGACAAATGATACCAGTTAGTGCCTGTTCTGTACCTTTTCTTTGTTCAAGGACCTATAGCGGCTTATACTTGTCCATCGTAGGGAAATAACGATTAATACCCAACGCATACCACTTGTTGTTAAGATATAATTTTTATTACAACTTAATTTTCAGGCCCGCATGGAACGACGAACGATGGAGGCAACGCGGTGGCGCTACGCAATCTACAGGCTATGGTCACTATAATTTCAACATAGTGGCTCCAATTTTGTTTCCCAAAAACTGCATTTGATTCACAATTGTTTTTCCCCAATTTAGGTCGACTGAATGCGAAAAATTTGAACGACGGATTCAAAACATTTAAGGCACATGAGTAACTGAAAATAATAAATACCTATTCCTTGAACCTTAAAACAAGTTCAACCTGCTAACGTGACGTTAGATGTGCTTCGAATAACATTTTTTGCTTAGATTTAACTTTTAAAATCACATAAAATACTATATTCAATTTAGTAATGGATAGATGACAATAGATACCTGTTAGGGCCTCGTCTGTACCTTTTCCTTGTTCAGGGATGTAAAACGTCTTATACTTCTTAATCACATAAAAATAACGACTCGTTCCCGCGTCATACCACTTGTTGTTGAGCATAAATTTCTATTACGACTTAATTTTAAAGCCCGTTCACCTGGAACGACGAACGATGGAGGCTACGTTGTGGTGCTACGCAATCTACAGGCTGTGGGTCACTACAATTTCAACATAGTGTCTCCAATTTTGTTTCCCAATTTAGGTCGACTAAATGCGAAAATTTGAACGACGGATTCAAAACATTTAAAGGCACATAAGTAACTGAAAATGATAAAGTTATACCTATTCCTTGAAGCTTAAAATAAGTTCATCTTGCTAACGTGACGTTAGATTTGCTTAGGATAACAATTGCTCAGATTTAACTTTTAAAATCACATAAATACTATATTCAATTGTCGTAACGGAGAGATGACAATGGTTACCAGTTAGCGCCTCGTCTGTACCTTTTCCTTGTTCAGGGATGTATAACGGCTGATACTTCTTCATCATATAATAATAACGATTGGTGCCCGAGTAATACCACTTGTTGTTGAGCATAAATTTCTATTACGACTTAATTTTCAGGCCCGTTCACCTGGAACGACGACGATGGAGCCAACGCGGTGGTGCTACGCAATCTGAAGTCTAACTACAATTTCAACTTAGTATCCAATTTTGTTTCCGAAAACGGGATTCGATTCAGAATTGTTTTTTCCCCAATTTAGGTCGACTGAATACGAAAATTCAACATGGATCCAAAACATTTAAGAACACAGTTGAAACCGAAAAAGTTAGGATATTATACCTTTTCCTTTCAAGCATAAAAACAAGTTCATACTGCTAACGTGACGTTACATGTGCTTCGTATAACTTTTGCTTACATTTAACTTTTCAAATCACATAATATACTATATTCAACCTCGTAACGGATAAATGACATTCAATACCACTTAGAGTGCATGTATACCTCTTCCTTGTTCAGGGATGTATATCGAGTGATACTTGTTCCTCCTCCACAAATAACGGTTAAAACCTATTTTATACCGCTAGTCTTTCAGCAGCAATTTCTTGGACGACCTCATTTTCAGGCCCGTTCACCTGGAACGACGAACGATGGAGCCAACGTGGTGGCGTTGCGCAATCTACAGGCTATGGGTCACTACAATTTTAACATATTAGCTCCAATTTTGTTTTTGAAAATGGGATTCGACAATTGTTTCTCCCCAATTTGCGTCTGAATACGAAAAATGTCAACGATGTATGACGACTTATACCACTTCATCCTGAAATTTAAACTATTAAATTCGATTCCATAACTCTTGTTTTTCAGCCCAATCTTATCATACGCCTTCATTTTCATTTCCGTTCACCTTGAACGACGAACGCTGAAGCCATCTAGGTGGCGATAAGCAGTCTACAGGGCCACTGATATTTCAACGTATTAGCTCCAATTTTGTTTGCGAAAACGGGATTCGATTCACAATTTTCTTCCCCAAGTTGCGCCGTCAGAATTCGCAAGATGCCTCAACGAAAGTGGAATTATCGACGTACAGTTCATCATAAACCCTGGAGGAGACATACAACTTGCTTGGTACATGACAGTGATTGTATATGAAATTTCGATTGTATAAGCTAAATTTTTTTTATGGTAATACCACTTATGTATACGAAAGTAAATAATATTTGTCTAGCGTAACACTTTATAATAACAGTAAGTAGTTGGTCGGTAACTCTTTTTTAACATTATTGTAAGGGTATTTTGGTCAGATCGGATTTTAGGTCTTTTATACTACGTTTTATATAGATCAGGTCCTTTAAACTATCTTTTTTCTGACAAGTTTCTGATTTCTAATTTCAAAGTATGATGGGGCCTGAAACGAAAAAGGACCCTATATTTTTTGGGAAATTATGTTAACATTTTTTCAGTTGGGCAAATTCGGGGGTCTTTTGAAAAATAGCTTTTGACATGATCAGCGTTTAGCATTGAAGTGCAAAATGACAGCTATACCCTTAGTAATTGGGACACACTTCTCAAAATCGACATATGTTATTGGGGTCACATTAGGGGCGGGTGGGTGGAGTTAGTCCAGTGGTTGTGTACACGTAGCAAGGGACCCGCACATATAACAAGGGACATATAACAAGGGACCCCTTGCATCTACTGCGCAGCATGAGGGGTCCCCTGCTGTGTGTGTGGGTACCATAGCAAAGAAGTTTTTGAAGAAATCGTACGATTCAGATTTTTCTCTAAGAAAGAATATCCATGCAAATCTAGAATAGTCGTCAACGAGCACATAAGCATACTTTCTACCACCAATGCTATCTACTTCCATCGGACCCATAAAACCATATGAATCAATTGAAAACATTGAGCAGTTTTGAAATGTTGAGCAGAATATTTGTCAACCTTATGACTCGCATGTACTTGCTTACCCTTAAGACACGACTCACAGATAATCTTACCATACTCCTTAAGCTTTGGAATACCTCTGATTGCCTCATGTTTGATGATAAGCTGCTCCAATGTTCGGTAGTTGACGTGGCCTAGTTTGTAATGCCAAAGAACGACATCTCGTCGGCCTTCGAGAGTTGGCACACGTCATTGGATCTAGATTTATCATCGACTAGATAGCAATTGTCGCGAGATCTTTTTCCTGCCATAACACAAACACTCATGCTGTTTAAAACTTCTCAACAATCCTTGTTGAACCTTACCTCGAGGTCTTCGTCGCATAGCTGACTTATGCTAATTAAATTAGCCACAAGCCCGTCGACGTGTAGCACATTGCTCAGCTTCGGGAAATTGGGGCACATTCAACTTACCACGACCGAGAATCCATCCTTTCGAACCTCCTCCAAACGTCACAGATCCACTGCTCAAAGGCATGTAGTCAATTATAAACTCTTTCGTACCCGTCATGTGGCGTGAGCATCCACTATAGAAGTACCACAAACATGTCACGTTGGCTCGCAATGAAGTATATACGATATTGCATTTATGTATGGATTTCTCTATACAGACCTTTTTAGATGTAAAAAAACAGTATCATTACAAAAAGTTGGAGGAGCGTCAACTGAAATCTCTCCAGACAAACTTTTCAACACTGATTTCTCAATGTTGGGCGGAATGTTGGACGACATTTCAGTCAACATAGATTTCTGCAAAATCTCCGCTTTCAATTTCCTGCAGAACGGTTTGATATGACCAGGCTGTATACAATGATGGCATTTATATGATCTATTCTTTGGCTTTCTGGCAGCATACTTCGACGTTTCCTTAACAAAGACAATCTTAGATCGATCGTTAGCAACAGGATTAGGAACATCAAAAGTAGGATGTGAATTAAATCCTAAAGATTGTTTATCAAAAATGCCTAACGACAGTAATTTACCTTTCTTCAATTTCGTAAACATTTCGTCAGCGTTGTCGACTTGCTTCTGAAGTTTGTCAATTTCTTTGTCTTTTCTTGTCAACATGGCTTCCATCTTATTCATCCCTTCGACAAGACTCTCGATCATCTTCTCGCTTTTCTCGTTTTCCTCGGTTAGATTTTTCATGATCTCCTTCAGTTTCGAATTTTTCTTCTTCTCCTTCGCATACTCATCGGATAGCAGTTTGAAGGCATCATCCATCAGAACTGTATACCTACATCATCAGAATTCAAATACCCATCCAAATAGTTTGAGTCATCATAATCGAAATAATAAATTTCTCAAATTTTTAGTCCAATGTTGGCTCAACATACCGCAGTAAACCCGATATGATGATCTTCGTCTTCTTCATTGTCTGAGAAGGATTGAATGGTCACTGATGATTGATTATACTCATTTGCACACGGTTCTTCATCTTCATCGTCACCATGACTTGATTGGGGCGGCAATGTATGTTGGACAGTAAAAACTGTACCTCTATAACATAACGCATGATCAGAGGTTCCTTTGATGTATCTGAGAATCCTCTTGACAGCACTCTAGTGCTCCCGACCGGGGTTGGACATGTATCGGCTCACTCCCACTGCATGGGCAATGTCTGGTCTCGTACACACCATGGCAAACATTAAACTTCCAATTGTGGATGCATACGCACTCGAGACATTTCTATCTTCTCATCTTCATTGGATAGATACATATCTGCAGATAACTTGAAGTTCGCAGCAAAAGGGGTGGATATTGGCTTGATGTCTTGCATGTTGAACCTTCGCAGGACTTTCTTCAAGTAGTTCTTTTGAGAAAGCCAAATCTTCATATTGCTTCTGTCTCGAGAGATTTGTACGCTAAGAATTTTGTCTGCCGGTCGCAAGTCCTTCATTTTGAATTCACCAACGAGTTGAATCTTCAGATCATTGATACGATTTTTGTTGGGTCATGCTACCAGCATATCGTCAATGTATAGCAGCAACACGATGTAATTTTCATAGTGAAATCTCTTGGAATACGCGCAAGGATATGAATATAGTCTGGTGTAGCCGAAACTCATTATGAATGAATCAAATCTCTTGTACCGGCATCGTGGTGCTTGCTTGAGCCCGTAAAGAGTTTTGATTAACTTGCAAACCAGATCTTCTTTCCCTTTTTCTTGAAAGCCTTCTGGTTGAAGCATATATAGTTCTTCCTTCAGGACGCCATGGAGAAAGGCCGTTTTAACGTCGAGCTGCTTAAGATGAAGGTCAAATGTGGCACACATTGATAAGACAACCCTGACTTTTGTAAGTCGAACCACTAGTGAGAATATCTCATTGAAATCGATCCCTTCTTTCTGAGCATATCCCTTTACA